>CM060938.1:852464049-857464049 GCA_030765085.1 Allium cepa
CAATAATACATCAGAGTATTTAATACATACACCACAACTCCACATAATATCATAATAATACATTAATGATCATATATCCAAAAGTCTTCATAGGAATGTAATGGTAATAATCTCCTAAGACATTAAACCACCTGAGATCCAAAAAGCTTTTAGAATATCTCCAAAGCAAAAGCTCCAAAATACTGCTAACTCCAAAATATAGAAACCTGCTACTAGGTTGCCCGTGTAGAAATTATGAGCACCCAGAGTTTAGAAAAGAACAATAAACTCCAGGTCAGTCATGGGACTGGTATGAGTAAACAAAGATAGTTGCTTTTAAATAAACTAGATTTATAAAAGAAAATTCGTTATGCTTTTGGAAAAATGAAACTACCGTAAGACCTCCCGCCACACACACAATGCAATCGCAGAATTGGAGGAGATTTCTTCTTACGATAGTCAAATATGCTTGATACGAGAAAAAATTCTTTGATATTATTATTATTAGTACATAGTGTAGAAAGCATTTCAAAAATAGAATATTAATCTTAGCCAACATACGACCATTATCGTATGCCTACTATAGCTACCATGTTTTGTGGCAGGTTACCGTCACGCTGCATGGCAGGTTATACAACTAAAACCGTACAGGGCTCGTATTGTTTCTTTGGATTTCCAACAAATGGTCAGGCTAAGGAACTTCCTACTACCACATGGGTACGCCTCTGGCGGGACGTCCCGAGAACCTACCCGGCTCTCTGCCAACACAAGGCCGGGTTACCTCTGTAACTAGGTAACTACTACTCGAGTATGCCACTCCCCGGTCCTTTGGGATCTTTATCCGAGGGCCCTCTGTCACAAAGCAACAACCACACAGAAAATGAGATTGGAGCTACCACATAGGTAAATATCTGGGCTCCATACCATGACATCACCTTTTTCCAGAAGGAAATGACATACCCTAAAGGGAGCGACCCTCATAACCTTGCCGCATCTTTCCTGTTTCGACCATTTCCGGGTTGTGAGGTCCGATGAGGTCTCGTCCACAAAGCTATGCTTTACACGAAAGCTTTGCTTTGATCGCAAATGATCGACTAATGATCATCAACACACAGCAGCACTTAGCATGTCACACTACCAATTTGGGAATATATCACTGATAACCTTCAACTACATAACCTCTGAGCTCGTACGTCTCAGAGAAGGGTGTTAAGATAAGAGAATAAATTCTCCGACACCAATAGAAATGTATTTGAAAGGAAATCGGCTTTATATCTCAAAGTGTAGTGTCAGACACACGACCATACAAGTCTGTTTTGGGTTCGAACAGAACCGAAGGTACTTCGTCCAATAAAGGAAGAAGCCCTTGCAAATCCGGGTATTCACAATCCCGATCGGACTTCCCACCACTTAGGGAGTCTCTATACTGGAGCAACTCAGTGCAGAGACAATCGATAGGTCATCCTATCGTTCTTACAAATACCCGGTCTTCACCACCGGTCTTCAAATGCTATCCATATACGTCGTGTCATTATTCGGAATGGGTTATATGACACAAAGGTCCTCTCCCGGCTGAACCGAATAATGAGCGAAATACTTAAAATCATATGGATACTGGGGTCTCAGTTAAATCACAGCTTAAAGCCCAAACTTTTCATTCAAATGGTTAAAACAATTTACCATTTTTCAATCTTTTAAACAAAAAGATTCATTTTAAAACCTTTGATGGTTTAAACAATTTCCACTCCTTTAATCTTTTAAACAAAAAGATTTAGTTCACAAAGTTCACCCCTTTCACAAAGATCCATTTATGGATTTCAAAACAATTACCATTTCAATTAACTCGTTGAATCTTTAAAACAGGATTTAACTTATAACTTTCAAAGCTCGTTTCCAAAGATTCATTCATAGCCTTTCAAAAACAATTCCAATTCAAGTTGGATTAACTCATTCGGTCTTTGAATCTGAGACTCATTTCATAGCTTTCAAAACATTTCAATTCTAATTCAAGCTTGAAACTTTTCAATACAATTCGGAAACCCTTTCTTTAAATGAAAGCTATTTGTTTTATTTGAAAACAAGTGGTTTTTGTTTCGGAGAAATTCGATCTCATTTATACAAGTTAAAATCTTTGGGTTAATTCAAATTCCCAAAAACAATACTTTAAAAAATGGTTTAAAACCGATATAAACTTGTATACCGTTTAATATCATAAATACTGAATATAGAATTCAATTTCAGATATTGAATTCCAATTTAAATCAAATTATTCAAATTTCAAATCTTTATTAAGTTATTCAAAATAACTTACGCTTTTAAAACACCTTTTCAAAAGCTTTTCACTTTAAACCCAATTTTATTTTCAACCCATTTGAATTTAAATTCAAATTAAAACTATTTTAACAAATTTGTGACTTAACCGATTCCCACGTGCAATCCATATTTGTGTGTGTATAAGTGTGGTCCAGGGATTTTACACAACAGTGCACAACATCAATCATCACAGATATACCAATATCGATAAGCTGTATAATTCATAACGCTTACCTTCATTCACAGATTCATAGATAAAATAAATTTATCAGTCACAAAGATTTATCATTACTATTCGATGTGGGTTTCGGATAACCAACTGGAATCCGACTCCCTGTCGCATCAAAATTCAAATGCCGTTTTACGGGCAAACAGGTTTTTCACATCAATACAGAACAAAACACAATCACAGTATAGTACATGGTAATTTATATCACACAGTATCATAAAAGTATCAATATAGTGCACAGCAATAGTTACTTATTTTCCAATGTGGTTTGAAAAAAATTTATCACACAATTATTTATAGTGATGTTTAAAATAAATGATTAAATTTGAATAAATAAATTAAATCTTAATTGACTCGATTTATTATTTCAAAATTATTATTTAATTAACCGTCAATTTTTGATTTGTCGACTTTAATTTATCTGAATAACAATTTCTTAATTTACAAATTAATTTGAACACTTACTTGCTTATTAATCAATTTAATTACAAAATTGTATATCATTCTTAATTTCTTTCAAAACCATTAAATAAATACACATTATTTACCTTTATCACTATTTGAGAATTTTCTTTATACTTTGAAAATCAATCTACTTTAGTTATAAAAAGTGTAATGTTACTTAACTTAAATTTTTACTTTAAATTAAAGTTATTTAAAGTATTGATTAGATTATTAAGTATCCACTTAGTTTGTTAAAATTAGTTATAAGCGTTTAATTCAATATAGTCAAAATTCATTGCCCTAAAATCTGTTAACAGTAAAGGTTGAATTTTTATTTTGGTCCAAACCCATTTTCAAAGTAAACCCGAGCAAACCCAGGCAAAACTCGGGTCGAACCCCGTGTATTTCCAAATTTTCCCCGAGTCTCCTGTACCCTTCCTTCATTTCTTCCCCTCGTCTCAATTTCTTCTTCTCCCTGTCTTTTTTTTTTCTCTTTTTTTTTTCTTTTCAGTTCTAAGTTTCTGCAAGAGAATACTCGCGTACGCGAGTTTACCCTGAAGCCAAATATACTTTTGCTCGAGTTTCTCTCGAGCTCCAGATCGACACTCGCTGACACGAGAAACACGTCGTGCACGTGCACGACGTGACGCCGCACCTCCGATGACCACGGCGACCATTAACAAGTCGCGATTCATCCCTACATTAGAAATCAAAACCCAGTATTTCAAAAACAAACGAAATCAAAAATTTTGCCCATCGCTCGAAAAACTGGAACGAACCCCCTCGGCAAAGTCGCCTCGCCACCATCGTACTGACCACCGGAAGCGATGACACTACGACCATACCTCGAACCTGTCCTCCTCTACCTTCACCCAAATCCACGTGCCACTCGATCGAGCGACGGCGACGAAAAACCCAATTTACAGAACACCAAAAATTTCTGAACCCAAAACCCTAATTCGACTTCGTTCCCCAAATTTGCACAATAGAAAATTCTTTTACAATTTTTCCCAACATCCTAGATGTTCAAGCATGCTTCAGTACGAATTACAATATTTATAAATGATTCGATTATCAGAGATTGATAAAAATGCAGATTTTGTTTGATTATTAACTGTACTTGGAGCACTTCATTTAAAATCATTATGTTAATTTCAAAAATCCTACTTTTATCTGTTTATCCAAGTTATGAAATCAAACCAATAGATTAAAATACTCGAAATAATTCATATGATTTATTTCTACTGCAAATTTTAGTTTACAGGGTCCAGTTCTTTCACTTTCAAGCAAGAATTTTTTTCTAGACTATAGTTTAAGTTTAACCAACTGCTTTTGTTGAAAATCTCAAGTTTTAAAGGTTACATATGAAGATGTATTAATTTTTTTATTTATTTACTTTACTCTGTAACCAGAGTTTCAGAAGACAATCATTCAAAGATTTCCTGTAACTCAACATACATACATAACAAATTTTTATTTTCAATATGCAGTAAGCTCAAGATTTGATAAACCAGATACTTAAATTTAAAAGAAAACAGGTTTACTCACTTTGTAAATAAGTTTTAACAGAGACTTATTTAATTTTGAAACTGCAGATTTGAATCTTCCTCTCTGTTTTGTTTTTCTCACTTCAGCAAATTGCTTTTAACTTGGATAAAAAATGTTGTTTGCTTTTCTCTTTATCTTCTGTTCTTTGTTATATATTTTTTCTTCAGTAAATGGTTTAAACGAACTGGAGGTGTACATAAATATAAAGGGGTTTGTACAGGGTAGGGGAGGTATTAACTGGTTCAAGCAAGTTCTTTTGATCAGATTTTTTTTATTTCTTGTTGACTAAGCCAAAATAAATTCGGCTGATATGATTTTTAATTAAGAAAGCATTTAATGCTCATGCTTCTTTTTAAGTTTACATGCATATGCTGTTTTGATTTGTAAGTACAAAGTTTTGTTTTGTTTTGCAGATTTTTGTAGTCTAATGTTTGTTTTATGTTGTAGAATTTTATCTTCTTGTATAAGCCTCATTGATTTTTTTTATATGTACATTTTTACATAAAATTTTGTTTACATAAAAATATACTCACAGCAAGGTTTTGTATACTTACCGCAAGTATGTTTTGTGATGTTTCCATCTTGTATACTTACAGCAAGGTGCTGTTTTGGTTTTATAAGTACTATTTATAATTTATTTTTATTTTTATATTTTTAGTTTATATTAATTTTTTTTTCCTTTTTCATACACTTTTGTTATCATGTTGATTGTAGTTACTTTGCTAAATGTAAGAAATTTGTTTTAGTTGTTACATTTTATAACTATGTGATTTCTATTACAAAATTTAATTTCTATTTATGGTTTAACCATCAAGTATTAAATTTATACATATATATTTTATTTTATGCTTTACACTTATATTAAATATTGATAAGTATTTTTTATTCTTATACTTTTTATTCAAAGCTCAATTCAACTGAAAGTGTACATTTTTGAGTTTCAAGTCCAAATTCAAAAATAAATAAGTATACATTTCTTATTAAATTCGAAAATTTTCAAATTAATACACAATTAAATCCAAGAATTTGATTTAATTGTAAATTTAAATTCGTGATTAAACTAGGATCGTTACAGTTCTTTACGGTCCGGAGAATGTGTATCATGGCCTACTTATGTAGGTCTTTGGACTTACAGTCCGTCGTGACTGGCATTGGTATATATCATTATGTGACTTTCGGGAGGTTCTACAATATTTTTGGTATGTACACAACCACAATCTGGCTCATCCGACCAAGGACCATCAGTTATCATTATTCTTTCACAGGAATTATGCATGGTCGCCATAAAAAGACAGAGAATGCGTGATGGTGAGGCTAGTCATGTTTTTGCAGTTGCATGCAACCAGAAAGAGTTGCGACGCACATGCCTTAACATTATCTGATAGGAGTTTGATGGATCTTCAAATATGACATATCATAGTACTTCACATGCATTATTTTTATTAGGCGAATGATTTTCATCCCCTCTAACGGCTGGTTGTATATGATATTATGGTAAGCGATGTTAGAGTCACATATATGGAGGAGACATAGTTCCGATTGTAACACCCATAATTTTAGTTTAACATTATTCAGGAGATTTAATTGGATAGGTTAAATAGAATAATATAGTGAAACAAGAGGATGAGATTTGATGAATTAATAAAGTCGTGCCATACTTAACCAACTGTGTAAGATTGTTTGAATAACATATAAAAGAAAATATGAGAAGAGTAGAATAGGAATAGATCCATTCTTTTGTCCCTTAAACCCTCACCCACTCTCATTCATTCTCATTTTTCAACATCGAAACAATCTAAAATCCTAAGGTAAGAGGACGACCATTAACAAGTTAGGGAAATACAAAATCAAGTGATTCAAGGGAGAAAGAGCTTAGGGAAACTAAAGCAATATCAAATCTCAACTCCATCCAAATCTAAGATGGACAATAAGTGTTCCATCTCTATTTCTTATTTTTGAATTCGGCTCTTGGTAGTATTCAAATCATTTTGATAGGTTTTTCCAAAATATGATTATATATTCATTTTTTGGATAGGATAATGAATTATGAGATTTTTATGAAATTGTTTGAATGAGTTTTAAGAGAAAACCCTAAGTTTTTAGCCTTCAAATGCTTTGATTTTCTGGTATGTTGTATAAAACAACAGCTTGGAGATGTGTTTTTAATTTCATATTTTTTCAAATTGTATTAAATATTTTATGAATTTCCTAAACCGGAAATAATATTATTTTGGTTTTAATTATTAAAAATAATTAAATATAGTTTTTGGCTCCAAAATTTTTATATTATAAAGAAGATCATATTTACGAATTTCTATGATTTTTGGGGATGTTTTCCAAGTGATTATGAATTATTGTGAATTTTATATGCTGTGGAAGTATTTATTTTATTAATTACCTAAGGGTATTAATCAATTAAGTTGAAGGATGTTTTGGAAATGTAAAACTGATGTGCGGCGGCTTTCCTTAAAAAGAAATTATTATAGTATACTATTATCCAATAGAAATTGGATAAGAGTTAAAGTTTGGTGAAAAATAATTGTTTTTGTAGTAATTAACCAGTTTTCATGATAACTATGACAATTCCATGCTGCTTGTATCATCCTCGAGCCTAAGACAACTTCGCATCCATGAGCGTTGATGTCGATGTGGAGGGAGGCTTATGGTAACCACTTAGGTAGTTACGGAATAACTCCGTAAGTCTGCAAAATATGCTCAGGCTGACCCGGTCATTATAAGAAAAATGACATCTGGATCAGTCCAACCACATCATTTAGACTTTATTGTTATAAAACCTTTTAAAATAAAGGTACAACGTAAGACTGTGCTGCAGATAAACATAAACGGTTTTTACCTTATGATAACTAAATCATTTCATAGGAAATCTTCTGATATTATAATAATGTCTATGGTAAAATAAATATTAATCATTACGTAACTGTTACATCAATTAAATCCCAACATAATAGGTTTACAACTAAATCCGTAAGGGCACGTATTGGATATTGGATTTCCATCAATGACAAGACTACTGGGGTATTGCTTGCCACATTACACCTCTAGAAAAATGTACCGAGGGACACATATAGATCCCATGCCAACGCAGAGCCGACTGTCCCTTTAACATGGCATACCGGATTATATCATTCCCCAAGGCCAAGGCTACTAAACAATACGCACCTACCATGGACCCACTCTTTGCGTGCACACCAAATCCATAAATATCGAACTAGATTGAGGAATGACTGCTCCTAATGGTAGCAAACCCCATAGCTTTGTTGCATATTCCATGTTTTAGTCATTACTGGGTTGTAGGCTTGTGAGGTCATGATTATCTTTTCCCTCTCTTAGCGATTTCTACTTAGAACGCTGACACTGACTTCTAAGCACAATGCAATGCCAAATTCATCCATACAGATTGTTCAGGCACCACTTCTATAACGTCCATTATCCAAAGGATTAGTAGCAAGTAACCCATGCACTTCAAAGAAGTCCATTTTCGATTCCATCATCTTTAATACGTCTTCAATATGATGCTTGAGTTGGTTCGAAGTAATTTTGGGATAATTCATGCTAATCTAATCCTGGTCTCTTCAAACTAACATTTAGCAGTTTCCAGTAAATTCAACTCCGGTTCTTTCGGAAATACTCTGACAATACATAAGAGCGAAGATCATCTTCTAACTGTTTAAATAGACGAATTTTCTTATATTTGTTCCAAGAGAACAAAATGAGATTTATACACATATACAACATCATCGAAGATGACTGTGCATATAACCACTGTGTTTCCCACAGATATTTCCAGAGTTAAATTTCGACCAGGATTTGATAGTCATTTATTTAACTATCAAACAAAAAGCAATCAATCATAGGTTTAATTACATATAGGATCCACTAAGCCTCTATGGATAAACCTTTCAATTATTAAAACCTCTTTCAATTATTTGATTCAAAATACCTTTGCAAAAGATATATTCACAAACCCCTTAAACTCTTTTTAATACTTGAAAAAATATTCATATGCTTATCTCAATGGTATAAGTATATTTCAAACTATATATTTTCAATACTTAGAAAATATCCATATGCTTATTTCAATGGTATAAGCGTATTAACAAAACTTGAGGGGGATTTCCTCTTTTCCAAAATCTTATTTAAATGGGTCAAACAAATATTATTTAAAACATTTATTACTATAAACCAAACCACTATCCTTTCGTGTTAAGTATGAAAAGAATGTTTTCCATACCACCATAATTAAGAAGGATTAATATCCAAAATCAAATCTAGTTTCCTTTATAAAATTCCTTTTTTATAAGCCCATTTCATATTTCAAATCCTTCTTATAAATCTCCAAACTTAATTATAAAAACTTCTTTTATAAATCACTAAAATTCTTTTATAGACTCTTCGTAAAACTTCTTTACCAAATAGCGCTTAAAATCTCCCTTTCAAAATATCATTTGTAAATCTTCTTAAATAAATCCTTTTTACTAGAGTAAAATTCAATTTATCATTTATAAACGTATTTATTCAATTATTTACTTTTAAACATCATAAATAAATAAATAAATAATTTAAAACAACATTAGTAAGATAAGTAATTAACTTTAAACACATCAATAATTAAATAATCAATTAATTTATTTACAACATCATTTATAATCACTTAAATCAAATTATTATATAATTGAAGTTATTTTAAATCCATAAGTTTGCAAATTCGGAAAGAGGCTTAGTGACCACAATGGTACTACATCCAATTCCATTTTAGTTAAATTTGACCTTTCAAGTCACGTAATTAGTATTTACACGAGCGGATATATATGTAAACAAAATCAATAATTAACCATCAATAGTTAACTCATCACTTTTCCAATATTAATTAACTGACATATGAATAAATGCCCAAATTAATATAATAGCAGGACGGGGATTTATTCTTAACTACATGTCATCAATAATCTATTCCATTTAATTTTAGCAGAACGAGAATTTATTCTATTAAACAAATGTCATCAATAATCTATTCAATATTTGTTTGGCTACTTAATGTTAGAACCTACATTCTTAGTTTCGATGACAACAACTACACACACACATAATATAAACATCACGAATATATAGGGACACGCAACAAGATCATGGATGAAGACAAGCAAGGAGAGACTATTACTAGTAAGGTCGTATTTAGTCTTAATAAAATATGTAAAATCCCTTGAGTGATTCACAAAACACAAATTCATGATTTTGAATTGAAACAGAACTTACCTTAAGAAAACTGAATTTACGGACGTTTGTGAAAAACTACAGACGTCTGTGACATTACACGGGAAAATTGATCCCTATACCACCTGACGTCTGTGATTTTCTATAGACGTCTGTGACATTATCTCTGAAATATAACGGCTATTTTTATGAAAGGTCGCTTCTTCTAAATTTTTCAATACATTGAATTTACTAAATAATTGCAACTTTTTGAAAGATAATGGTAGATTCTCTTCAAGAAACAATTCTTGAACCTTATAAATAGCACTAAATGATTGAGGATAATACTTACCTTGATTTCTATACTCTTATTCTATATCCTTACTTCTATGCTTTCATCGATTCAATTTTCTCAATCATTCAAATAACCAGGATTTATATTTTGGTTATACTGCTTCCTAAAAATCAAAGTGCACACAAACAATATCACTCAAAGGAGATTATAGGAAGACTTTTATTGTATAGTTAATATCCATGTTATTTAGAACACACAATTGTCAACAAAATACTTTTGTATTAAGCCTGTTTCTCCAGGTGAAGTGAGAGTTTTTTGGTTAGTAAATAACGAATAGGAGCTCTAGGACTGAACGTAGAGGTCCGAACCAGTATCAAAACTCTAGTTTGCACACTTTTTATACTTTACTATTTATTGTCTACTATAGTATTAGCTCATACAATTGCATATTATACACAAGTTAAATAATATACGATCCACTAGACTTTCATTTGGTACTAAAGCAAGGATTTTTCATCTTTATCATAATACTTAATTGAATTTTGGTTAATATTGCAAATACAATTCAAGAAGGATAATCAACTGTACGTCTTCCACTAGTCACTCGATCAAACTATGCTTACTGGTCAACACGTATGAAATTTTTTATGGAAGCCAATGGTCTAGAAATTAGGCAAACTACACAACTAGGTATGAAGCACTCACTACTGGTATAAATACTTGGACTGACGCACAAAAGAATTTAGCAACCAATGATGCAAAAGCTATGAATGTCCTATTTTCTCATTTGATAAAAATGAATTTTCATGAGTCATGCTTTGTACTACTACTTATGATATATGGACATTAAAAATTACCCATGAAGGCATGAATAAAGTTAAGCAAGAATTTTTTTATATTCTAAACTCATCCTTTAAATGAAAACAAGTGAATCAATTATTAACATGTATGCCAGATTTAAAACTATACAACACGATCTTATGGCACTAAGAGTTAAATAAACTAATTTTTATCTAGTCGCATGAATTTTGGACTCTTTGACAAACTAACAGGAAAGAAAATTCTTAGCCATCAAAGAAGCTAATGATCTTTCCTAGCTCAAAGTCGAAGAATTAGTAGGAAATCTGATGTTGTATGAAGCTAATTTACAGGTAAGACAAGAACAAAATAAGAAAAGGAAAGCATCACATTTCAGGCAAATAATGACAACTCTAACTTGGAAGAAGATGCGGTTGTTTTCATCGCGAAAAGTTACAATAAGTTCAAGAAGTTCAAAAAGATGACAAAATTTCAAAACAGAAGTAGCACAAATTCCTCAAATCGAACATCAATGAAATGCTTCGGGCGTGATAAATTTGGCCATATGAAGAAGGACTGTATACTACTCAATAATGATAAAAAGAAAAATAAGTTCGAAAATTTTAAGTAACTTTGGAGGACTCTGACTCTTTTTCTCCATCCGATAGCGATAGTGATTCAGAACAAGTAAATATTTGCTTCATGGCTAGCATAGATGAGGTATGTCCTGAATTAACATATGATGAAATTCTAGAAACTAGTACGGAATTAGATGAAAAGTATAGAGAATCAAAAAAATAAAATAAAGAAAATATAGGAAAATTAAATAGAGCTGAACTGGAAATTGGATTGTTAGAAGATTAGAAAATTATTTTAGAAGAAGAATTAGAATTAGCACAAAAAGAATGTACAAAATTATCATCTCAAAAATCTACTCTAACACATGATATAGAGAACAGAAGAATAGAGAATAATAAACTTGAAAAATAAAAGTGTGAATTGAAAAAAAAAAAATTTGCTGATATAGAAATTTCTTATCTCATAAATAAATTAGATAAAATTACCGACAATGTTTTAAAATTTAATAAAGGAAAACAAAGTTTGGAAATATTGATAAAATGTTTAAAACCATCAGGAAATAAGAAGGTATTAGGATTTAGCAGAAAAAATCGTAAAGTATTAAGAAATAATTTGATTTCTAATAATAATCGAGAATCTAAGAACTATAGTAGATTATATACTAAGTTTAGAAAACCAATATCTAAATATGAAAATAAGGGACAAAAAATGATCAAAATATGAATTCCTAAAACAAATAACAAATAGACTAGACAAAGACACATATATGTATAACATAGTTCATAATGGAAAGTACATCTCTAAAGGTTCCAAACACTCATGTGTATGGCAACGTTCTCCTACTAACACATAAGACCATAACGGAAGAAGTGGGTAACAACTAAGACTTCTACTATTTTGCAGGTACCCAAAAACAAAATTAAAAATAAGGAGAAATAGATATTCAATAGCGGATGCACCAAACATATGACTGGAAATGCACACATGCTATCAAACATCACTTAGATGGACGATGGCACAGTAAGTTTTGGGGATAATTCCAAATGATATGTTATTAGGATTGAAAACGTCATCAATGTCGGTATATCTGCTTCTTCTATTATTTCAAATGTCTTATTAGTTAAAAACTTAAAACATAATTTACTAAGTATAAGCCAATTATGTGATAAGAGATTTAGAATCTATTTTGAAAAAGATAACTGCAATTATGTGATAAGGAATAAGAAATCGAAATATTTAGGTTTTGAATATGAATATGAATATTAAACATAATAATGTTTTATGGTTAGCCGCAAATCATGATGATTCATGCATGTGGCGTAAAAGATTTTGTCACATAAATTTCAAATATATAAATACATTAGCTAAAAATAATTTGGTAAGTGGATTACCCAAAATAAATTTCAAAGTTAAAAATCTATGCGATGCATGTCAACTTAGAAAGAAAAGCTCGTTTAAGTCTAAAAAGGAAATCTCTATTAAACAACATTTTGAATTGCTTCAGTTGGACTTATTTGGTCCAACTCAGGTATGTTCGATAAAGCACAATAAATATGTCTTTGTAATTATAGGCGATTTTTCAAGATATACTTGGACATTATTTTTAAAAACATAAAAGCGATACATTCGAAATATTTAAAATTTTTGCTAAACGAATTAAGACTCTAATGAATTTAGACAATAAAAAATGTAAGAAGTGATCATGGTGGGAAATTTGAAAATGAACTATTTACAAATTTTTGTAATAAAAAGGGAATTAGCCATAATTTTTCACTTCCACGAATGCCACAACAAAACAAAGTAGTTGAAAAAAAAATCACACCTTGCAAGAATGTGCTTGAACACTTCTAAACGGCAGTGGCTTACTAAAGAATTTTTAGGCTGAAGCAGTTGCTACTACATGTTATGTATTAAACCGTGTAACTCTTAGACCTATGACTAAAAATACATGTTATGAAATGCTTTTCAAAAAGAACATGGGGTATCACACTTTCGAATATTTGGATCAAAATTCTTTATTTTAAATATAAAAGATAATCTTGGTAAATATAATCCAAAAGCTGATGAAGGAATTTTTGTTGGTTATTCCGATCGAAGTAAAGCACACAGAATTTTTAACAAACACACAAATGTTATAGAGGAAAGTCTTCATGTCTCATTTGATAAAGACTTTAAAAATATAACAAATAAAAACGATGAAGAAACTTTTGAACTAATCAAAATAAAGTATTGATATTGTAGATGAAAATAATAATGATAATCAAAATAAAAATGTTTTAAAATCACTACTTCGTATTTTAAAAGATCATCCAATTGATTACATAATTGAAAATTTAGATAACAAAGTTTTGACCAGAAGTCAAATAAATCAAATGAGTAAAGTAGCATTTATATCTAATTTTGAAACAAAAATTATAAGGAAGCATCAAATGATGATTTCTGGATTTTAGCAATGTAAGAACTTAATCAATTTGAATGGAATAATATTTGGGAATTAGTACCAAGGCCAAACGGTCAATCAGTAATAGGAACAAAATGAGTGTTTATAAAAAAAAGCAGACAAAAATCGAAATGTTTTACGTGATAAAGTAAGATTAGTGGCATAGGGATATAATCAAGAAGAAGAAATTGATTACGAAGAAACTTTTGCACCTGTAGCACATTTTCAAGCAATAAGAATATTACTTATTTTTACGTATCATCATAATTTTAAGTTATTTCAAATGGATGTTAAAATTGCTTTCTTGAACGGTTTTATAAAAGAAAATGCTTATGTTGAACAATCATCACTATTTGTTGATGAAAAATATTAAGATCGTGTTTTTAAACTTAAAAAGGCATTATAGATTTAAAACAAACACCTCATCTTGGTATAATAGATTAAAATCACATTTAATAAATTCAATTTTCAAATTAGTAAAATAGATGCAACATTAATATTAAATGAGAATAGAATGATATATTAATTGTTAAAATTTGTGTTGATGACGTTATATTTCGATCTATAAAACAAAAATTTATGTAATGAATTTTATAAAATAATGACGTACGAATTTGAAATGTCTGATGTGGGTGAATGAAATTTCTTTTTAGGATTACAAAAAAACAATTAAATAATGAAATCTTTATAAATCAATAAAAATATTGTAACGAATTACTAAAATGTTTTGGAATGGATAATACATCAAGTAAACTCACTTCAACGAGTGCTACTATTCATTTAGACAAAGATAAACATAGAAAAGATTTTGATCAAAAACTATATCGAAGTATGATAGGATCTTTACTATTCATAATAACCAGTAGACCAGATGTTATAATGTGTAACGACCCAGAATTTTGAACAATTTAATTTGAAAATATTTAATTAATTTTAAATATTTGAATGATGGTTTGACTTGAATTTCAAATTATCAAAATGAATTTGGCGATTAAATTATAAAATTTAATCTATTGAAAGTTGAATAAAAATTTGAATATTCAATTTTAAGCCAATTAAAAATATTTCAAAGGCTTGTAAAATTCATATTGATAATATTGAAGATAATCGAAGCTTCAGAATTTCATTTGAAAGTGAATTGTTCAGTTTTGAAATTATATCGTTTGAATCGATATTTAAAAATAGCCGTCCGAGGCACAGTCTCGGATTTCGACGAAACCAGTTCCATTGAGTCTGTAATATTGAATTATTACCGGATTTCAAATTTCGTATTTTTCAGAGTTGCCGTGTGAGCACACGGTAAGTAAACGCGTTGAAAATTTTCAACGAATTCAATTTAAATTTAAATTTAAAATTGTCAACATCAGCACGTTCTTCCTTCAAACACGCCCTTTGTTTCAGCCTAAATTCACACAGAGAATCACGAAAATGAGATCGTGCAGCCCTTGTTCTTCCCATTTTAAATATTCCTCTCCCTCACTTTTAAATCCATTAACAGAAGAAAAAAAAATCATGGCCGCTTCTAAAAAATAAAAAAAATGGCCGAAGACCTAAATCAAAATTCGCAAGGCTCGCGGCAGTTGCGACGCGCGTGATTAGGCGATGGCGACAGGCGAAAGTCATTCGGGGGTTCGACGTTTTGGAAGTCGCGACCAAGTCTCGAGCATCTGGTCGTGCTCGACTTCGTGAAGAGATGGCGGCGATGTCGTGAAGGCAAGCGACGACGAGTGGCGATGGCAGAGATCGATCGATGCGATCTGGAGGCGCTCGAAAACTTGGAGGCGTGCGGCGATGCTAGCTGGGCGCGAGGTGATTCGCGGCGAAGGCGCGAGTGGCAACGGCGATGGGAGGCTCGATTTCGAATTGAGGGTTGAGCCTGAGTTTCCATCTCTCCTGTAAGGTGTTTTGATAACCTAATTATAATTAGGAAATTAATTAAATTTATTTTTGTACAGTAGTAATGTATAGAGAATATAGTAAGGTATATACGAAATTGTTTAAATTTGATACCATAAAAATATTTTTGAATCTGTATAAGCAGTGGAAAAAAAAAGTTAAAAAGTGAATATTTTTGAAGTTTATTAGTTATGCTATAAGTTCATATTGCCAAAATAAATTGTAAAGGAAAAATTGTTAGAAATTTAAATTTTTAGTCAAACAAATTTATTAAAAGAAATTGATTCAAAGATATTAATTTAAAGTAAAATAATTAGTTAAAAATTTATGGTTCGTTTAAATAAAATCATTAGTATAAAAATTTAATCATTAGTTAGATAAATTTATTAAAGGAGAAAATTGGTTTAAAAAGAATTATCAGCTAATCAAAAAAAAAAAAAACTGTTAAATGAAAATTTATTATTCGATCTGTTCGAATATTAATAGATTGTGTAAATATTTATACAAGGTATAAATCAAGAAAAAACGAGTCAAGAAGGAAATGGATTGCAAAATAAAATAAAAGGTGAGAACTTCTCACTCAAAAATTTAAAGTTGGATTTGCAGTTATTTATTGATTGCTATTTGATTGTGATATTAGATATAGTAGGATATATCTATATATATAGCAATATATATATATTGGCATATGTATATATTGCAGTTGATTGATTTCCCGCATTGTATAGCGGATGAGACCCTATTGCGCCGCCTATTAAGCGGATAATATTTTATAAACCCATATACCGCGATATACCACCTCGAAGTGGAACCGGTATTGTGCTAATGTCTGTGGATGCAGGGAAACAGGTTGGAGGGATCCAACTGGATTCCTCACAAATATTTATTTGATGCAGATATAGTGATATTTGATTGTTTATCATATCGATATATGATATTGGAAAGTCGTGATTGACTATTTGATGTGTTGCATCATTGGATCCATTTTTGAAGTTTAAAAACAACGATTTTGATTTTTAAGGGATTCCTAAAGTGATTTTTGAAAGTATACGTTGATAAAATATTTTTGGAATTGATTCATCTTAAATAAATAGACGTTATAATTTTAATGTATAAAAATTATAATTTTTGAGAAATACAGTTAAAAGTTGATTTTTGAAAATATGGGATTAATGATTTTATAAAATAGTTAAAATTGGGATTTTTGAATTTAATTATAAAAAGTTTAAAAATAGGATTTATAAAATTTGATTATTTTATAAATCAAAATGATGAAATTATAAAGGAGTTTAAAGACGTTTTAAAAGAATAATATAAATTGATCCATATAAAAGATTTATAAATTGATATTTATAAATTAAAAATAATGGAATTGTAAAACGAGCTTTTATAGGTGTTAGAATGAATTGTGAATGAATTTCGTAAATGAATGAAATCTATAGGATTATAACGGTGAAGTTATAAATGGAATTTTATAAACAGTAGGTTTATAAAATTTGTAAATTTATTTAAAAGAATAGATTTTGGATAAATAAGTGAATCTTATAAGTTATAAGATTTATAAATTTGGAAAGTTTAAAAGAACGTTTATGCAAACAAATAAATTAAGTATTTAATTTATAATATGAACTTTTAGTATATCATTGAGATATGAAATTGAATAGAGGAAATTATAAAAGGAAGTTATTATAAAATAAATAGAAATGGAATTTATAAACATTGTTTTATAAATTCTTAAAATGACTTATTTTGATAAGTAAATTATTGTAACTTGTTAATGGAGTTATATTCACGTTTTAGATAGTGAATAATCCTTTAAAACAAAATGTATAGAAATAATGAAATTGGTTAACAAGAATATTCACGTTTTTGAATAGTGAATAATATGTTAAAGAAAATGTTTTGGATGTGATGTTTTAAATAGAATTAAAATGATCTAACGATGTTTTAAGCGTATTAAGATTCTAAACCATAGATTTCAACATTCATTATTAAAATAGACGTTTTCGAGAAATAAAAGGAAATGGTGGGCTATAACACTGTTGTTATAGTAAATGATTTTCGAAAGGAAATGTTTTGTATAGTATTGGGATTTATATATCTATTTTAATTTCGAATCTCTATACTAGTGATTTTGGGTTGTCGTAACAATGTTTTATGCAACATTCGTTTTGGCCCAAATAAATATTTTTAAGAGAATGATTTTCTTAAAGAATGAAATATATACTTAATTTCGATTAGAATATATTGAATATTTTCCAAGTGTAGAAAATAAAAAGACTTGTGAATTACTTATAAATAAATAAGTATGAAAATGTTTTTCCAATATTAAGTGAATATTTTGAATTTATCTTTTTGAAGATAAATTGAAAATGAATATTAGAAATCGAATGGAAATCGTATATTCATAAATATTTTGGAATGTAAATTCACTATGGAATTTATAAATGAAAGGGGGAAATTGTTTAAAAATAAATATTGATTTATTTTTAGTATTGAAAATATATATCTTGTAAAGATATTTTTGGGAAATAAATAATTTGGAAAATTATTTGGAATCTGGTGATGTTGTGCATATCCATTGATAGTTCAATAACCGACTATCAATATTTACCTTTGAATGGGTATTTGTTGTGATTTGCTTGAATTTGAATGCCACACTTATTTTTAAAAAAAATAAGCGCTCACTATTCGGGTTAACCGGCAAAGGACCTTGGGGTCGTATAACCCATTCCGAATATGTGATATGTCGTTATGAATTGCATTTGAAGACCGGTGTTGAAGACCGGATATTTTCGAAAACGAAAGGGTTTCTTGTTGATTGTCTCTGTACTGGCTGATCCCCGGTATAGAGATCTCCATATGTGATGGGAAATCCGGACGTGATTAGAAATTATCCGGATTGCAAGGACTTCTTTGTAAGTGCCTTCGGTTCTGTTCGATCCCGGAACAGACTTGTATGGATAGTATGCCTGACATTACAAATTGAGATATAAAGCTGATTTCTTTCAAATATATTTCTGTTGGTGGCGGAGAATTTATTCTCTTAGCTTAACACCCTTCTCTGAGACGTACGAGCTCAGAGGTTATATAGTTGAAGGTTATCAGCAATGTATTTCCAATTTGGTAATGTGACATGCTGAGTGTTGCTGTGAAATGATCATTGTGTTGATCATTTGTGATAGGATCATTTGTTTGATCGTTTATCTTTATGATCATTTCTATGATCATTTGTTGACCCAAAGCACATCTTTTGTATGAAGCGTGGCTTTGTGGACGAAACTTCGTCGAGCCTCACACCCCGGAATGGTCAAAACAGGAAAGATGCAGTAAGGTTATGAGGGGTAGCTCCCTTTAGGGTATGTGCATTTCCTTCTGGAAAAGGGTGGTATCATGGTATGGAGCCCAAATACTTACTCATGTTGAAACACTTTATTTATTATGGTGTGATGTTGATTACGAGCGCTCGGTTAAAGGTCCCAAAGGACCGGGGGATGACATACTCATGTCAGTTGTTACCTAGTTTGAAAGGTAACCCGACCTTGTGTTGGCAGAGATCCGGTTAGGTTCTCGGGGACGTCCTTCCAGAGGCGTTCTCATGTGGAAATGGGAAGTTCCTTGGCCTGACCATTCGTTGGAAATCCAAAGAAACAATACCATCTTGTACGGTTTTAGTTGTATAACCTGCCATGGAATGTGGCGGTAACCTGCTATTGAACATGTTAGCTATAGTAGGCATAAGTGCGGAATGTCTATGCTGGCTAAGATTTATATTCTACTTTCGAAATGTTTTCTACACTATGCACTAGTAATAATATAAAATGTTTCTTTTAATACGTATCAAGCATCTTTGACTATCATAAGGAGAAATCTCCTCCGATTCTGCGTTTGCATTGTGTGTGTGTGCGGGAGGCCTTATGGTAGTCTCATTTTTAAAAGCATTGCGAATTGACTTTAAAAATATTCCTCTATTTTGATTTTAAAGAAAAATAAACTGTTTTAGTTCTCACACCAGTCACATGACTGACTCGGAGTTTATTTTTTTCCTTCCTAAGCTTTGGGTGCCCACCAATTTCCACACGGACAGTCAAGAGTTAGGTTTATCAGGATATTCTGGAATTCAGGAGTTGCTGGAGGCAAGCTGGAAGGCATGGCGTATTACTAGTATATAGAATTTTTTTTCCGCTGTTTGTTGTTGTACACTCTGATAATGAAATGTAATGTAATGTGATGAAATGTAATAACTGATATAGTTCTTTGTTTAAAGATTATTCATTTATTTATTATATGTTGTTCCGCTGCGATTGTGAGATTCTGGTATTGTTCTGCTGTTTTTCTTTCTCTATTTTCTATCTTTTCTCTCTTCTTCTACCTCATTCTTTTTCTTAAAACCCTAAGGGTTCGTATTTCCGTCCATCTTGAGTTAATCACTGGAGATTAGTGTCTATTCAAGGAGTACGGATTTGCGGGTCTTTACATTTGGTATCAGAGCATATGGTTAAGCGACAACCATGGCTCTGTTGGGTGTTACTCATTAGAGATAGAGTCAGCAGTACTCTAGAATGAGTTTGAGTGTAATAATAGATATGAGCGCGTATTTGTTAGTGAATATAAAATTGTTTTTGAATCGGGTAAATAAGATAATTTTGCCCAAAACTATTTTTGTATAGAAAAGAAATGATTTTCTATGAATTATTATAGTATATGGTTGCATGGTTGTTAATAATATTAAATTATTATCATTATTATATGAAATTAAAAAAGTAATAAATTGAAATTCCCTTTGTTAGTAATTAAGTAAATTCGAGATGAATTGAATATGGAAATTGAAATTTGAAATGAATAAGTGAATGTACTAATTGAATTAAATTAGTGAATGGAATATATTTGAAATGGTTTGAATGAAATTTGTTTGGTTAATAAAATAAACCAAATGAAAATATGAAATGCAAATGGAACTGAAGTGGAATTAAAATAAATTGAGTTGGCATCAACTTAAATTAATTATAAACTAGAATGGATATTCTATTAAGTGAATATCATTAAATTTGCATAGAAATAATCGTCGTTTGACACAAACAAGATTGTACAAACTATATGAGTTAATGAAAGAAAATAAAATTGATTTTTGAATCAATTAAAATGGTATGAATTCGTTTTGCTTAGAAATGAATAGGATGAAGAAAATGAGTTGTAAACCACTTGATTTAATGGAAATGTCATGTGAATTGGTCGTAAGCGACTAAAAGATGAATTGAAACCATATGAATTGCTAATGGAATTTATCTTGAATGTATTGCTAATGAAATCTATATATTTGTTATTGAAAATGAATGTAATGTTAATAGATTTCTTATATTTGTCACTGACGTGGTTAAACTGAGTAAGTGCAGGTTTTGGAAGCCGTTTGGCTGTATTTTGGGTTGCACAATATGCAAATAATTAGTCGCTTTGCTTACAAATGCTAAAAAGGTACGCCTACGCAATAAAAAATAGGAAATATGAACTGTTTTTCTATTTTCCGACCGTGTGGGTCGATGTATACATTTTTATACATATTGTAAAATTGCAAAAGCTCCTCCGTACAAAGGAGACTCTGCCAAAATTTTCCGTGAATTTTGGGAGTTAGAAAATTTATGGAAATTGTTGGAAAATTTTAGTTAACAACAAATCGATTTCGAAATTTGCAAATTGAAATGAATTAGTGAATGAAACTAATTTAAAGTAGTAATATGAATTAGTAAATGAAATTTAATCGTTAGAATTCAATATTTAATTGAGAATTGAATTCGAATGAAATTTGAATTGTGAATTGAATTCAAATAGAATTGAAATTGTGAATTGAATTGAAATGTAAAATTGAATGAAAATGGATATGTAACTTCAATAGTGAAGTAAAAATGTATAAGAAGCATATATTGGAAATTTTGTAATGGAATTGGCAAAATGGTTGGAATGTTGGAATTGGATATTATGACTAGCAGCATATACAGGTGTATTAAAAGAAATGGAATTGGGATTTTGATTTCAAAGATAAAAATTGAAATGCTCGACAAAAAGGTACTTATTTCAATTTCAGTATGAAATTTGGTGATTTTCTTCTCCAGCCACTTGGCTTTCTCTTTTCTTTTTGATTCTGAGGGGCCGTGGTGCCATTTTGTAGTCGTACCGAGCTAGCCGCGCAAAGGAGACGCTGGCGAAATTTTTCAAAAATTTAGGGTGTTAGAAAAATTTTGAGAAATTTTGAAAGTTTGAAATTTAAATTTAAATTTAAATTTGAATTGTTAGGAAAACAATGTTGTTTGGAACCTATAAGTGAAGTTGGAAAGCTAGTTGAAATGATAATGGATCTTTAATTAAAAAAAAAGATTTGTTTTAGAAGTTTGATAAAACTATTTCGATTGTGAAAAATAGTAGAGGAGTTAAGGACCATTCTCCTAACTTGTAATTTCGGGACAAAATTCTTTTAAGGGGGAAATTGTAACGATCCAGAATTTTGAACAATTTAATTTGAAAATATTTAATTAATTTTAACTATTTGAATGATGGTTTGACTTGAATTTCAAATTATCAAAATGAATTTGGCGATTAAATTATAAAATTTAATCTATTGAAAGTTGAATAAAAATTTGAATCTTCAATTTTAAGCCAATTAAAAATATTTCAAAGGCTTGTAAAATTCATATTGATAATATTGAAGATAATCGAAGCTTCAGAATTTCATTTGAAAGTGAATTGTTCAGTTTTGAAATTATATCGTTTGAATCGATATTTAAAATAGCCGTCCGAGGCACAGTCTCGGATTTCGACGAAACCAGTTCCATTGAGTCCGTAATATTGAATTACTACCGGATTTCAAATTTCGTATTTTTTGGAGTTGCCGTGTGAGCACATGGTAAGTAAACGCGTTGAAAATCTTCAACGAATTCAATTTAAATTTAAATTTAAAATTGTCAACATCAGCACGTTCTTTCTTCAAACACGCCCTTTGTTTCAGCCTTAATTCACGCAGAGAATCACGAAAATGAGATCGTGCAACCCATGTTCTTCCCATTTTAAATATTCCTCTCCCTCACTTTTAAATCCATTCACAGAAGAAAAAAAATCATGGCCGCTTCTAAAAAATAAAAAAAAATGGCCGAAGCCCTAAATCAAAATTCGCGAGGCTCGCAGCAGTTGCGACGCGCGTGATTAGGTGATGACGACAGGCGAAAGTCATTAGGGGGTTCGACGTTTTGGAAGTCGCGACCAAGTCTCGAGCATCTGGTCGTGCTCGACTTCGTGAAGAGATGGCGGCGATGTCGTGAAGGCAAGCGGCGGCGAATGGCGATGGCAGAGATCGATCGATGCGATCTGGAGGCGCTCGAAAACTTGGAGGCGTGCGACGATGCTAGCTGGGCGTGAGGTGATTCGCGGCAAAGGCGCGAGTGGCAACGGCGATGGGAGGCTCGATTTCGAATTGAGGGTTGAGCCTGAGTTTCCATCTCTCCTGTAAGGTATTTTGATAACCTAATTATAATTAGGAAATTAATTAAATTTATTTTTGTACAGTAGCAATGTATAGAGAATACAGTAAGGTATATACAAAATTGTTTAAATTTGATACCATAAACATATTTTTGGATCTGTACAAGCAGTGAAAAAAAAAGTTAATAAGTGAATATTTTTGAAGTTTATTAGTTATGCTATAAGTTCATAATGCCAAAATAAATTGTAAAGGAAAAATTGTTAGAAATTTAAATTTTTAGTCAAACAAATTTAGTAAAAGAAATTGATTTAGAGATATTAATTTAAAGTAAAATAATTAGTTAAAAATTTATGCTTCGTTTAAATAAAATCATTAGTATAAAAATTTAATCATTAGTTAGATAAATTTATTAAAGGAGAAAATTGGTTTAAAAAGAATTATCAGCTAATCAAAAAAAAACTATTAAATGAAAATTTATTATTCGATCTGTTCGAATATTAATAGATTGTGTAAATATTTATACAAGGTATAAATCAAGAAAAATCGAGTCAAGAAGGAAATGGATTGCAAAATAAAATAAAAGGTGAGAACTTCTCACTCAAAAATTTAAAGTTGGATTTGCAGTTATTTATTGATTGCTATTTGGTTGTGATATTAGATATAGTAGGATATATCTATATATAGCAATACATATATATATTGGCATATGTATATATTGCAGTTGATTGATTTCCCGCATTGTATAGCGGATGAGACCCTATTGCGCCGCCTATTAAGCGGATAATATTTTATAAACCCATATACCGCGATATTCCACCTCGAAGTGGAATGGGTATTGTGCTAATGTCTGTGGATGCAGGGAAACAGGTTGGAGGGATCCAACTGGATTCCTCACAAATATTTATTTGATTCAGATATAGTGTTATTTGATTGTTTATCATATCGATATACGATATTGGAAAGTCGTGATTGACTATTTGATGTGTTGCATCATTGGATCCATTTTTGAAGTTTAAAAACAACGATTTTGATTTTTAAGGGATTTCTAAAGTGATTTTTGAAAGTATACGTTTATAAAATATTTTTGGAATTGATTCATCTTAAATAAATAAACGTTATAATTTTAATGTATAAAAAATTATGATTTTTGAGAAATACAGTTAAAAGTTGATTTTTGAAAATATGGGATTAATGATTTTATAAAATAGTTAAAATTGGGATTTTTTAATTTAATTATAAAAAGTTTAAAAATAGGATTTATAAAATTTGATTATTTTATAAATCAAAATGATGAAATTATAAAGGAGTTTAAAGACGTTTTAAAAGAATAATATAAATTGATCCATATAAAAGATTTATAAATTGATATTTATAAATTAAAAATATTGGAATTGTAAAACGAGCTTTTATAGGTGTTAGAATGAATTGTGAATGAATTTCGTAAATGAATGAAATCTATAGGATTATAACGGTGAAGTTATAAATGGAATTTTATAAACAGTAGGTTTATAAAATTTGTAAAGTTATTTAAAAGAATAGATTTTGGATAAATAAATGAATCTTATAAGTTATAAGATTTATAAATTTGGAAAGTTTAAAAGAACGTTTATGCAAACAAATAAATTAAGTATTTAATTTATAATATGAACTTTTAGTATATCATTGAGATATGAAATTGAATAGAGGAAATTATAAAAGGAAGTTATTATAAAATAAATAGAAATGGAATCTATAAACATTGTTTTATAAATCCGCAAAACGACTTATTTTGATAAGTAAATTATTGTAACTTGTTAATGGAGTTATATTCACGTTTTAGACAGTGAATAATCCTTTAAAATAAAATGTATAGAAATAATGAAATTGGTTAACAAGTATATTCACATTTTTGAATAGTGAATAATATGTTAAAGAAAATGTTTTGAATGTGATGTTTTAAATAGAATTAAAACGATCTAACGTTGTTTTAAATGTATTAAGATTCGAAACCATAGATTTCAACATTCATTGTTGAAATAGACGTTTTCGAGAAATAAAAGTAAATGGTGGACTATAACACGTTTGTTATAGTAAATGATTTTCGAAAGGAAATGTTTTGTATAGTATTGGGATTTATATATCTATTTTAATTTCGAATCCCTATACTAGTGATTTTGGGTTGTCGTAACAATGTTTTACGCAACATTCGTTTTGGCCCAAATAAATATGTTTAAGAGAATGATTTTCTTAAAGAATGAAATATATACTTGATTTCGATTAGAATATATTGAATATTTTCCAAGTGTAGAAAATAAAAAGACTCGTGAATTACTTATAAATAAATAAGTATGGAAATGTTTTTCCAATATTAAGTGAATATTTTGAATTTATCTTTTTGAAGATAAATTGAAAATGAATATTTGAAATCGAATGGAAATCGTATATTCATAAATATTTTGGAATGTAAATTCACTATGGAATTTATAAATGAAAGGGGGAAATTGTTTAAAAATAAATATTGATTTATTTTTAGTATTGAAAATATATATCTTGTAAAGATATTTTTGGGAAATAAATAATTTGGAAAATTATTTGGAATCTGGTGATGTTGTGCATATCCATTGATAGTTCAATAACCGACTATCAATATTTACCTTTGAATGGGTATTTGTTGTGATTTGCTTGAATTTGAATGCCACACTTATTTTTTTTAAAAATAAGCGCTCACTATTCGGGTTAACCGGCAAAGGACCTTGGAGTCGTATAACCCATTCCGAATATGTGATACTCGTTATGAATTGCATTTGAAGACCGGTGTTGAAGACCGGATATTTTCGAAAACAAAAGGGTTTCTTGTTGATTGTCTCTGCACTGGCTGATCCCCGGTATAGAGATCTCCATATGTGATGGGAAATCCGGACGTGATTCAAGATTATCCGGATTGCAAGGACTTCTTTGTAAGTGCCTTCGGTTCTATTCGATCCCGGAACAGACTTGTATGGATAGTATGCCTGACATTACAAATTGAGATATAAAGCTGATTTTTTTCAAATATATTTCTGTTGGTGGCGGAGAATTTATTCTCTTAGCTTAACACCCTTCTCTGAGACGTACTAGCTCAGAGGTTATATAGTTGAAGGTTATGAGCAATATATTCCCAATTTGGTAATGTGACATGCTGAGTGTTTCTGTTAAATGATCATTGTGTTGATCATTTGTGATAGGATCATTTGTTTGATCGTTTATCTTTATGATCATTTCTATGATCATTTTTTGACCCAAAGCACAGCTTTTGTATAAAGCGTGGCTTTGTGGACGAGACTTCGTCGAGCCTCACACCCCAGAATGGTCAAAACAGGAAAGATGCAGCAAGGTTATGAGGGGTAGCTCCCTTTAGGGTATGTGCATTTCCTTCTGGAAAAGGGTGGTTTCATGGTATGGAGCCCAGATACTTACTCATGTTGAAACACTTTATTTATTATGGTGTGATTTTGATTACGAGCGCTCGGTTAAAGGTCCCAAAGGATCGGGGGATGGCATACTCATGTCAGTTGTTACCTAGTTTGAAAGGTAACCCGGCCTTGTGTTGGCAGAGATCCGGTTAGGTTCTCGGGGACGTCCTTCCAGAGGCGTTCTCATGTGGCAATGGGAAGTTCCTTGGCCTGACCATTCGTTGGAAATCCAAAGAAACAATACCATCTTGTACGGTTTTAGTTGTATAACCTGCCATGGAATGTGGCGGTAACCTGTTGTTGAACATGTTAGCTATAGTAGGCATAAGTGCGGAATGTCTATGCTGGCTAAGATTTATATTCTACTTTCGAAATGTTTTCTACACTATGCACTAGTAATAATATAAAATGTTTCTTTTAATACGTATCAAGCATCTTTGACTATCATAAGGAGAAATCTCCTCCGATTCTGCGTTTGCATTGTGTGTGTGTGCGGGAGGCCTTATGGTAGTCTCATTTTTAAAAGCATTGCGAATTGACTTTAAAAATATTCCTCTATTTTGATTTTAAAGAAAAATAAACTGTTTTAGTTCTCACACCAGTCACATGACTGACTCGGAGTTTATTGTTTTCCTTCCTAAACTCTGGGTGCCCACCAATTTCCACACGGGCAGTCAAGAGTTAGGTTTATCAGGATATTCTGGAATTCAGGGGTTGCTGGAGGCAAGCTGGAAGGCATGGCGTATTACTAGTACATAGTATTTTTTTTCCGCTGTTTGTTGTTGTACACTCTGATAATGAAATGTAATGTAATGTGATGAAATGTAATAACTGATATAGTTCTTTGTTTAAAGATTATTCATTTATTTATTATATGTTGTTCCGCTGCGATTGTGAGATTCTGATATTGTTCTGTTGTTTTTCTTTCTCTATTTTCTATCTTTTCTCTCTTCTTCTACCTCTTTCTTTTTCTTAAAACCCTAAGGGTTCGTATTTCCGTTCATCTTGAGTTAATCACTGGAGATTAGTGTCTATTCAAGGAGTACGGATTTGCGGGTCTTTACATAATGAGTGTTTGTTTATGTGCAAGATTTCAAGTACAACCTAAGAAATCAAATCATCAGACGGTCACACGGATTTTACGATATTGAACCAACACTAAAGATTACGATCTATTTTATCCGAAAGGAAGTTCATTTGAACTCTATCTTATAATGATTTGGATTTTGGTTGATGAAAATCAGATAGAAAGAGTACAAGTGGAATATGCCATTTTATTGGTTAATCCTTATTTTCTTGGTTTAATAAAAAGCAAAATTGCGTTTCTCTTTCGACATGTGAAGCCGAATATATTTCTGCTGCCTTAGCTTGTGCTGAAGTAATATATATGCACCAAACACTTAAAAGGCTATGGAAAAAATAGACAAATCTCCAATATATTGCGATAATACTAGTGTTATAAACCTATCTAAAAATCCAATTAATCACTCACGAACAAAACATATCGATATTCATCACCATTTTCTAAGAGATAATGTTGAAAAAAAATAGCCACCCTTGAATTTGTAAATGCCGAAAATCGAATAGCTGATATTTTTATGAAACCATTATGTGAAACAAAGTTTATCAAACAAAGATGAGATTTTAGAATTTGCTCATATACTGAATTAGTAAATTAAAACTATATAATTCATAGCAAAACCTCTAATATATTAAGGATACAAACTTAAAACACTCCTGTATGTTAGTTCAACTAAAATAAACTTTAAACTTTCTAACCACTAATTTTTTAGACAAGATTCTATTTAATGTTTTTAGTGGTCATAATGATTTTCATCACAAATATTATATACCTAAATTTAGTAAACTTAAATAATATCTAAGGAACAAAGGTTTCTAGTTATAAATATCAAAACTACTTCATTTTTAAATATTCTACCATTTATATTGTGAATTCAGTATGTCTTCAAATCACGATTAAACATACTTCGCTTTAGACTTCAGGACACCGTCATGAAAAGGTGTACATGTCTCACCAAAAACTGCGACTCCTCCATCGAATAAATCTATCTAAAAATGTCCATCACACTGGATATTCACCTAAAGGAAAGAAGTGAAAAGAGCCATTAATCTTGAATCATCATCTTTGGGAAATAAAGTTGATGAAATATTCCACTATCAGCAAGAGATAATAGGAGTACAAAGAGAAATGTACTACGAACAAAACAACAAGGATGCCATCAGAATTTCTCGGAAAGATGCATACTGGCTATTTGTGGCCACTCTCCAACTAAGCATTGTCTCCACAAAAAATCACCTCGACTAATAGAAACACTAGTTAGACCGCATAATATTACTCCTCGGAATATATGGAGAGAAGGTCCATCTAATCAAGAGCAAGCACCATATACTCCATCTCACTCATTTTGGTCCCCTCCGTTCGTTTGTTGAAAATACCAAGATAGATGGTACATATGATACTTCGAGTTGGTCATTAATAAAATATAAACCGAACTCTTAGGATTTACAAGAATAAAAAAAACTCGGATGAAGACAAATAAAAAATCTCTCCAGTCTCCTATCTCTCCGATTATAATTATTTATATAATTTTAAAATTACCTTTATTGTTATTTACTTCGAACCCTGTATCATGGTCATTTATATACATAAAAATTGATTGTATACTAACAAATATTCAAAAATTAATCACAATCACATACAGATAGAGCTCAGACGTCTGTGGAAAACAACAAACGTCATTGGCAAGGTTCAGGAAATATTTTTCCTAAACCACAGACATTTGTGGAAATCCACATACTTCTATAGTTGTGCTCGAGCAATTGTTCTACCTGCCTCTATATAAATGATTTTACCTCCATCCTTTCAAATTTTACCACTCTCCACTTATTCTACTCCAAATCTAAAACCCTAAAACTTCAAAATCTCTAAATTTTCTTTAATGGCTCCTAAAAAACCCTTCTCAAAAAGATCAAAACATGCCCATTCTTCTTCCAAAGCTAACCAAATTGTGAATGAAGTTCAAGTCACAAATTAGCTAAGAAATGAGGAAATTGCTTTCAATAGATTCTAAGCTTTAACCAACAAATGATTTCATATAGGCCCGTTCTATAACATACATGTCAATATAGAATATGATATTTATAGCTTGACTACCGACGAAGGTTGTAGAATTTTATTGACATTGAATCGATTAAGGTAATAATAGATCCTTTAGCAATTTGTCTCTTTATCCCAAATCTTTGTAGTGACGAGATTTGGAAACCAGAAAAATTAATGTGTTTACCTTAGGTCAAATCCTACGAACAAAGATATAGACTTAGAAGAAATTCCTGGCTATAGTGTGCTAACTAGAGATGAAGTAACTCATCAACTTTGGGAAAATGAAATCCCCTAATAGAGGTTAATCTATTTATTAACCAAGAGCTAGTCTACTAATTAGAATGATAATTAATATCATTATTCCTCGATTAGGTAGTCATGAGCAAATTGATGAAAATGAGCATACAACATTATATGCCATATATGCTCAACTTCTTGTCAAATGGGAAAAATTCATACATGATCAAATAAAAAGTTTTTGGAGTCAACACAAAAGGACTATTCCCTATGCTCCGTACATAATGAGCATATGAAGAGATTTAAATGTGCCTTTTTATATATCATAGTTCGAAGAAATACTAGTCAAGGATAATGGGAAGAAATTTTTGTGCTTAATGCAACTCCCAACAGTTCCTCCTCCCATTATTCCATTTGAACAATGGAAACTCTGAAACCAACGTCGAGAATTTGGACTAGAACGATCCTTTTCAACTCGTATAACCAAGGTTGAAAAGAATTTAGAATTTTTTTCCTGAATTAGGAAAAAATATAAGAAAAGTTCGAGGTAGGTCTGCATCTTCATCTTCATTGCCATCTCCAATACGTTCTCCTCATCAACAAACAACACTCTATCATTCTCAATATTTCCTTCCTCAACCATTGCACAAAATATAGGAAAAACACTTATGGTTTTGGAAAATGAAGAAGAAGAAGAGATGATGGGATTCCAAAGCCAAATCTGGATGCCGATTAGCCTACATCTTAGTAAGATTATATGGCGACGCAAGAATTGACTTGTAACACTCCTAATTTTTGATAATATTATTTAGAAAATTTAATTAGATAAACTAAATAGAATAATGTGAATGTTAAGTGATAAGGGGATTGAGACTTGAATTAATTTAAATAAGGTCGTGCCTAATATAATGATTAATGGGCTTAAAAATGGTTTTTAGTTAATTAAATTGCATGAGGGTATATTAGTAAATATGCCGCCCATAACCTTTACTCTTATATATTTTCATTCCTACCATTTTACTTCCCATTCACGTCTTTTTTGAAAATCCAAATCAAAAGATAAAAGAATGGGTAGCCATTAGGAAGAAAGAATTCAATTAAAGCTAGAGAATCAGGCTTAGGGGAAATCAATCTCAATCCAATCTCTTTATCTAAACATGCTGAATAAAATTCCATCTCTATTTTGTTTTGAATCATATGTTTTCAGATTTAAGGGTAAATTTGTTTTGTGATGAATTTGGTGATGATATGGTTAAATATTGATTTGTTTAATTTAAGCAAGATTGTTTAAATGAATTTATTCATAGTTTTAGGAAGAAATTGATATATGATGACGTTTAACTACTATGAGAAAATTGAATGTGATGTAAAATATGATTTTGGATTTGGGTATTAACTTTGATAATTTTCCAAGCTATAGAAAGATTACTATGAATTTTTAAAACAAAATATGGTTATTTGGATTTGTAAATTTATTTTAGAAAATATATTAAGAATTTGGGTCTGGAATTTTGGTATGTTAGAAACATGAATAAAGTGAATTTCTAGAATTTTTAGGGATTTTTCCAAAGTGATTTGCTATGCAAATTAAATTATTTTAAGAGAGACTTCTTTGCAGCATCAGTTTTAGATAATGGAAGGGCTTATTTGATTAACTTAACCATGGTTTAGATTGGAAATTAGCGGTAGTTATTTTGGGAAAGAATTTGAAAAATTTAAGGCAACCAATATGATGTTGACACGTGGCAGGTTGATTAGAAAACGATTTGCTTTAAGTAGTATAAAACCAGGTTTGCTCAGAAAAAGGGGTTTCGCCTACTTTGGAAGGTACCTTTCGACATAGAACTTCTGCCTTCAACATACTCATAACCTACTAAGCCGAAACCAATACACAAGATATTACAACGATGGTACGTAGTGTATTGGAGGAAGGAGAAAGATAAGGTGTCGATAGAATGGCTTCCGAAGGAGTCGCTACCTTGGTTTGTTTTTAAAAGGAAAGCGCCCGCCTTTGTTTTGTTTTAGCCTTCGAAGGATTCAAAGCATATGATTTCGAAAGAGGTTTTAAGGTTTCGAAAGTGTTGCCATTAACTTAAGTTTGCTGTCGAAGGAATTCTTTTACATATGAGATGCTTTTGAAAGAAGAGGGTTCCTACCCAGTCAAAACTCTACTACCATTCTTTAGCCTTTCAATGGTAATAAAGATATTAATGCAGTCGAAAGGTACTTTGTTTTATAAGTTTAAGCCACTTCCTGTTGCTTTCAAAAGAGGTTAGGGGTTTTGAAGGTAATGGTTTCGAAAAGGGCTTCGACAACAACCTTCCGCTATTTTACCCAGATGATTTATGCTTTTGAATGGATGGTGCCGATGCTATCATGTTTCCTAAATATTTTTATGGTTGAAAAAGGCTGATTTCAAAAGAGTTGCTTTCGTCTATATTCACTTTGACCCAAATAATGCTTTAAGTATAAACTCAACGCTTTCGAAAGGGGGATTTCAATGGTTTCAAAAGGATTTCTTCCAATAGTGTCAAAAGGGATACTTTAAACCGGTTTCGAAGCTATACTTCTAAAGTGAATACTTCACCATAATCAAAAGGTTTTGAAAGGAAGGTTTTAAAGTATCAAAATGGCAGGAGCCTAAGTATTTTGAATATAAATTGTAATGCTTTAGAAGGAGGTCATCCTATGAAGTCGAAAGCAAGGTTTCGAAGGTTTTGAAAGGTTGTATAACCCAAACTCTATTTTTAAAAGGAAAAAAAATAAACCCATGGCTAAGTTAAAGGAGTTTTCATAATGGTTTTAAGAAGAAGCTATCTTTGATAAAGTAATAGGTTGGGATTAACCATGTTTCATATTAAATCCACATGACTGGTATTGCTACGTTGTTATGTTGCTTCTTCAAATATGAATATATTCACTTTATAATGGACCCATAACTGCATTTTGGGAAAAAGGGTAGAAAAACTAGTTCGGTTAACCCGGTAGTGAATATAAATTGATTAAACTCTTGATTGAGTATATGCATCCAGGAGGCCAGGAAGACCGAAATATAGGATGTTGAAGTATAAAAGAAAGATAATGGCAGGGCCAATAGGTTTTCGGTAAACCCATAAAAACTATGTATAGAAAAAGTTATTGGCAGGGGCCAATAGATTCATAGTTAGCCCATGAAAACTATGTACAAAAAGAAAGATGTTAGAAAGACAGGTTAATAGTAAGCCCATGAAAACTATATATGAAAAGGAAGACGTCAGAAAGACATGTTCATAGTAAGCCCATAAAAACTATGATTTGATACTGGCAGGGGCTAATAGGTTTGTAGTTAACCCATGAAAACTATATCTAAATGAAATATTGACAGCTATCAATAGGTTCCTAGTCAGCCCAGAAAATTAAGGTAAGAAGAAAGGATATTGGGCTTACCAATAGGTTTCTAGTCAACCCATGAAAACTAGGATAAGAACAAAATTATTGGAGTTACCAATAGGTTCTTAGTGATCTTATGAAAATTATGTAATTGGACAGGGAGTCCCTAATATTTAACCAGTTGTTAATCAGCCCATGAAAACTAATAGGTTATTAGTCATCCATGAAACTATAATTGAGGAAGACAGTCTAATATGAATGAGGATGGATAATCCAGAATGAATTCATTTGTTTTGCATGTCATCATATTACACTATTTTGAATTGTTTAACCAGTGGAGCATGGTATACGGTTTTATAGAAGGTTTTGAGATAGTAATGAGGGGAAGACCCGTTTCTTTAAGCAGCGTAGTCTCACTAGATATCTAAATGATTTAAGATGGTAGATCATTGTTCATACTATCTTTGTGTCTGACTCGAAATTTATGTTTTCCCCTTAAATTCTCTGGTACTCAATTGATTTTGAGTAGTTTGATAGTTAAGGTTTTAGGGCACCTCTTAAGATGAATAAGCTTCCGAAGACGTGTAGGAGGCATGGTAGCTATTTAGAGTTCTCTTTTATTTTGATTCTTCTGTGTTGTTTGTAATGACAAAGTTGTTATATTGCCTGTAAATACTTTGATCGTCCAAGGGGGCATCTTTATATGCCACTCTTGGTGTATGTTGTAATAAATATATTTTCTTTGAACGTGATTTGCAATTGAGGGATTATGTAATGAGAAATATTTGGAAATGGAATGTGATTTTGTTTGAAGTTTAATTTTTTTTTATATTCATGTGTTTCTGTATTCAATGAATCTAGCACCACAGTATTTGGTCATCGGGGATTAATAATTATGGATAACAGTAGCATCTATAGCTGTTAATTTTAGGCCTCTAAGTAGGGGGATGTTACACGACTATAGAAGAGTATGTGGAGTACACCAATCAAAATCATTGGCCCGGAGGTCTTTAAACAGATCCATTATAATATTGGGCGCATTATGAGAACTATAGGGGCTTCTCTTATTTTTCTCAACAAGCCATTTTTTTCATTTCTATTTCAAAATCTTATTTGCTTTATCTTGTTTTTTGTGTTTCTTTTTTCCTTTTCCAAACACTAGTTTATATATTGTGTTTGTACTGCATGAAACATGTCTGTGATCTTAACTATGTTTTATCAATGTTATCATGTTCATGGTTATATTTTTCTGAGATTATTTGTTTAACTATGATGTGATTTCTGTGTTTTTTTCATATATCTGTTGTGTTATTTTTGATAGTGTCAAAAGGGAGGAAAAAGATATTCATATATAAAGGGTGAGACTACATACTTAGGCGGGAGTAAAAATATAGTTGCACATGGTTAGTGATTGTATAGTTGTCATCACCAAAAAGGGGGAGAATGTTAGAACCACCATTCTTAGTTTCGATGACAATAGCTATACAAACACACATATAAAATATAAACATCATTAATATACAGGTACACGCAACAAGATCATGGCTAGAAGGCAAGCAATGAGAGACTACTACTAGTAAGGTCGTATTTAGTCCTAGATAAAATATGTAAAATCTTCTTGAGTGATTCACAAAACATAAATTCCCAGTTTTAAATTAAAACAGAACTTATCTTAAGAAAACTGAATTCAACCAAACGTTTGTGAAAAACCATTGACATCTGTGACATTACATGGGAAAATTAATCCTTGTAATGACAGACGTATGTGATTTTCCGCAGACACCGGTGACATTATTTCTGAAACATAACGGTTGATTTTATGAAAAGTTGCTTCCTCTTGATTTTTTCAATATACCGAATTTACTCAAACATTGCAACTCTTTGAAAGTTAATGGTTTCTTCTCTTCGAGAAATAACTCTTGAATCTTACAAAAAGCACTAAATGATTGAGGCTAACACTTGCCTTGATTTCTATACTCTTATTCTACATTCTTACTTCTATGCTTTCAATGATTTAATTTTCTCAATCATTCAAATAATCAAAATTTATATTTTGATTATATTGCTTCCTAAAAATCAAAGTATACATAAACAATATCACTCAAAGGGATTATAGGAAGAACTGTATTATATGGTCAATATTCGTATTATTCAGAACACACAATTATCAACAAAATACTTTTTTATTAAGCCCGTTCCTTAGGTAAAGCGAGGGTTTTTTGGTTAGTAAATACCAACGGGGAGCTTCTGGACCGGACGTAGGACTTGAGGTTTGAACCAGTATAAAAAATCTTGTTTGCGTGCTTTTTGTACTTTACTATTTATTGTCTACTATAACATTAGCTCATACACTTGCATATTATACATAAGTTACATAATATACGATCCACTAGACTCTCACTTAATGGTACAGACAAAGAGAATCCCTTGCATTTAAAACCATTTACTTATAAAAAGAAAGTTTTCACTTAAACAAACCGATCCTTGAAAACAATAATTAAAAATAAAACCTTACTTAAATTATGGTTAATTTACCTTTTCTTAATTGACTTATTATAATATTCGTACTTAATTAATAATAATTACTTTCGCTTAATTAGCGATCAAGTACTGATCATCTTTACTTAATTAATTAATTAATGAAATAATCATTAACACTTAGTTAATTAATAAGTAATGATTACCTTTTATCTCTTGAAATATGTTGACTTACCTTTTCCAAAAAACATTTAAGAGGAAATCACCTTTAAAATTCACAAAAGCGTTCCTTTTACGAGCTGTATCTATAGCGACTATCACTATGGATACCATTACTTCAAAATTAGTTTTACAAACCAAATCCCCTAAAACCTTTACCATTTTCCTTTAAGTTATTTTATAAACTTAGTATAAGGTTTTTTTATAAGCTAAAAAGTAAAATTTGAAACTTTATAAAACTTCTCTAGAAAATAAGATAGGTAAATAAGTTTCTAAAATGCCTAGGATTCTCTATGTCACGTAAGACCCAATGCTAACTTTTCTTTGGCTTACTAACTCTATAACACAGCTCAAACATTTACGCACATGCCATAACCTCAAATAAAAAGTAGAGAACAAAACTTTAAACATCACATAACATTTCTATTTCATTTCCAAATCCAAAACCAAGCATTACAATAAATACATATATGAAGCAATACAACATTGTTTTCTAACCAAACAACCACATAACTCTTTTCTACAATATAAAGTTAAAAATTTAATTAAAAAGGCGAGCTTTACTCACCAAAACTTAATGAAATCCAAAAAAATAACAACCACTTGATTCACTACCCAAACTTTGATTTTTTCTTTATAAATTTGATTTTAGGAAGCCCTAGGAGGTCAAGATGATTCGTACAATGACCACCTTACATCTACGGTGCAAAAAAGATGTTAAAGGAAAGAAAAAGAAATAATATGAAGAAATATAAGAGAAAAAATGGAAAAGAAGAAAAATGAAACATTAAATAACTAAATTACCCGTTGGATATCTCACATTGCATCAGAGTAAATATAATAATCAACACAGGTATAATAAGGATGATTAGTATCTCACAAAGAAAACTACATCAATAATGCTCATGTGTTCATCCAACTCATGTATTATATATTCTACTATATAGTTTTGAAAACAAAATATATAACAAATACGAACTCTCTCATATATATACACTTCATGATCCAGTCTAAGGCAGTAACTACCACCCTATCTCTTCTAGTTCGCAGTATCAACTAAGGTTAATCGGGTAACCTTTGCTCTGATACCAAATGTAAAGACCGCCCTACATCTATGGTACAAAATGGTAGTTAAAGGAAAGGAAAAATAGAGGAAGAAATAGAAGAGAAAAGAATGGAAAAGAAGAAAAAGGAAACATCAAATAACCAAATTACGTATCGCATATCTCACATTGCATTAGAGTAAGTATGATAATCAACACAGGTATAAATCAAGAGAGATAGCAATAACAATGTGAAATAATCATATGAATAAAGATCCACAAGTTATACAACGCCATAATAGAATTTATACAATGGAAAAGTAAACTTAATTGATACACTATTTCATAATTGTAGATCAACACTGTCAAGGCTCCATAGTGTCACATTGTGGAAGTATACTAACAAATGAACATACAAGTATAGATAACCATCACCTCCTATCGTTCCACCTGTAGAACTTCATAATCGTCCACCCGCTCCCAATTTACCCATTTAAGAGTACCCGAGATAATAAGAAGTAAAGCATAAACCTCGGGTCAGACAACAGTCTAGTGTGAGCGATATCAAATCTGAAAATACTATAATAGTAGATAATATATGGAATAGAGTGTATATAATCCATACTCGACCTATCCCTACAATCACAGAGTCAACATATAAACATAAGTAATATGCTACTCTATAATATCATAAAAAGGGTATACCAAAACTCAGTATCTATCATGGTGCCTAGCTATCTCCACCTATAGTACCTGCTCCATACTAAGTAAACTTTAGGTATCTAGGCATCTCCATCCATACCTACTCCATACTAAGTCAAGTCAGGGTATCCAGGTATCCCTTCCACAATACCTACCTAGTGTGACATCCGTATGATGACTAGTGAGCAACCATAATAAGCATAGCATCCAACAAACAATACTAACTGTCACTCAGCGTGCCAGATATGTGATGACTCATATGACCCTCGAAGATTGTCAAGGACTAGTGGAAATCTTGGTTCTCGATTGTGCTCAATGTACTCACCGGTTAGAAAACCCCGCACGGTTGTCTCTTTTGATACCATTGCACTACCCGACCTAGACCCTACTGGTCCAGGGTACAGACTGGCGCTACCAGCCCTCGAGTGCCCTCGCATATAGTACCCCTGCTTTAAACACAACCAGAACACTCCGAGTCATCAACAATCCCTAAGCACAAACATATCCATCGAGCCTTACTCATTGGATATGGATCTGAACCCTACTGGCTCACTATAGTTTTCTGGGCAGGAGCCCTAACACTCAACCCAGCCACTATCTACATCATCACTCCAATCCAAGTTGCCATCCTCGATCCTTCTCATGACCTAAGCTTTTGATCAAAGAACCCTACTATCATGCCATCTGAAGTCCGAGGTCTAGCATGATCCGTATAGTCGTGATACTATCATCCTGAAGCCTACCTCACACATCTTTGAGTCACTATCCGCAGTATTGTACTATCGGGTCAAAGCACTACATCCATGCCTCACCATCAAAATCACCAAATCAAATCATCGCCTCTGCCTCACCATCAATATCACTCGTCGTAGAGTAAAAACATCATATCTCTAAACTGGACGCATGAGCAAACCATCACATCGTGCAACATGGTTTCTCATCAATGTCAAAACCACATATTAGCCAAATCGCCATTCGACAATAGTGATGGACATTGAATGATCTACTATGGTCAATACGATCCACCTTGAACCTGCACTTAATCAAACGGTTAATTATAGACTAAACAGAAACATCCAACATCCATGTTGAATCTAGGTCCATCAGTATGTATCCCAAACCCTCTTTTACAGCTTATCTCGTTCATTAGATTCATGAGTATGTGGAACTCCTACGTACAAGATCAATCTAAAATCAAATCACAGCGAATCAGTTGTTTTCAATCATACAAGTCAAATAACAAACAAGGCAAACGGTCAAACATGCATCCATACATTCATACATCCAAACAACCATACATCCATCCAAAACGTCATATATACGATATAAATAATCCATCCATATGTGTAGGAAATAACATAAATAATAGATCTACTCTAATAATTCCCTAACTATGGCACGACGATGGAAAATATGCTTAATTCTTTACAAATGAGTTAAAAATAATTATATATTCTTTATAAAAATATAACTGCTGTATAATAAGAGCAATATAACTTTTAAAAGCCTAAAATCATTCTCAAGCATCAATATAACAATAAACAACCAATCACAGTAAAGTGAGAGACAATATCACTCACCTTATCCAAATCTTTATAAACCAGCGTTAAAACGTAGATCTCGCTAAATCGAGTCCGATGCAAGAAACCACATCTAAAACGGACCTCGTATGCCAAAGATATGGCCAAAATAAGAATAGATGTTATTTAAATAGTTAATCAACTAATTAAAATAGTTAATCATGTAATTATTGCTAACCTTTCTTCCTCATTCCCATTCTTGTACGTGTGCACAAGAATGGTAGTGCATATCCATCATCTAGCTCCATTGATTTCCCATTCGACAATCCATGAAATCTCAGTCCATCTTTACAGAATCATTTCTCTTCCCACTCTCCTCGATCTGCACCTAAACCTGACATTTCCACCCTCTTTGTATGCATCGCAACCCAAGCGTGCTCTCGACCTAAACACTTCCAGGTACTATGGATGCGTTTTTCTCTAGTTGGCCAGATGAGCTCAAATTTCGACAAGAGGTGCATCTCGATGCAAGAAACACAAATTCAATCTCTGATTCAAAAATTGATGCTCCAGTTTTTATCAAACCCAAGCCCTAGACCCATAGCTATGGGGTTGACCTTAGAAATGCATCGCATAACTCAAGATCTATGGAATAGGATCGACACTCTCTTCGATATGATTTCAACCAATCAAATTGGTGATTTTTAGTGGAGTAAAATTCAAGATCTAGATTTTTGAATGGAAGGATAAAGAAGCGGCCATCGAAATTTATCTCCTGGCATGAATAGTGAGATGGCAAATGAATTTTGGAGGGAAGAATCTAATTTGGGATTTATATAATATTATATTCAATTTATTTAATTTCTCAAATAAATGGCCAAGCGTTTCAAGTCCGTACGATCACATGACGTATCTGATTGTCACGAAACTCGTCTGCGCACATCTCCTCATTTTTTATGGATCCAACAGCATTAACTACGTCTCTATCTAAGACTACACCGTAGAACGCTAATTTCGTGTATTTTGAGATCGTATTGGCCATTGAATCGTCCGATCTTGAAATATAGCGATCCTTATCTCATAAATTTGCAACCTAAAGCCGAACTAAACGGAAGTGGTCTCAAGTCCTGATTCGACCATAAGCAAAAATCACATTTTCAAGCCTTCGTTTAATTAACGATTAAATATTTAAACAAACTATTTAAGTATCCTATGACGATCCACATTTCAGAAGGTTTAAATCGACAATAATCCATACACGTCCAACTTAACAATCCGAAACATAGATAATCAATGGGTTTATATAAGAAGAATAAGAAAAGAAGAAGAAAACAAACATAGAATCTCATAACGGAAACGATAAAATATAATAATCAAATAATAATTCATGAAGCCGTTTATATCATATATTTGATTACAATCTATACACATTTATTAGATTAAATATACATCAGGGATAAATAACCAATACTGCAAAACAGCATGATACAAAGTATAATAGTAATAGTAATATACCAAATCTTCGTCTTCGTCCTCCAGAGAATAACCTTCAATACGCTGAAAAACTCAGGACCGACCTGAGCGTAATGAAAAGACAAAACACTCGAGTCAGAACAAAAATACTCTTATGTAAGTCAAATCAATATCACAAATATGAGTCCAATAACTTAAGAAATGTTACGGGATATTCCATCTCCTAAGAATCCGTTAAAATATTTATATATAATAGTATATGATATAATGGAATGTCTATTAGTAAAATAAATATCAAAATAGCATTAAGGCTTTACATTAGTCCACCTTAACATATTTTTACAGTTCTAAACCAAAGTCGTAATAGGCTCGTATAGGGATAAATATGACAAGGCACTTGAGGCAATGCCCAAGGTAGGATTCTACCAGTTTACCCTTTTCTGGCTAGTCATAACCCATCTGTGGCCAACCATGACAATCAATCCGAACGACAAAAAGGAGCACCCATCGAATACGAAATCAGAATAGTAATACGAGGGATAAACATCGCTAGAGGTAGCTAACCTCAATGGCCAGACCTAGGCTCATGTTCTAGTCATTTTATGACAGGAGTATCAAAGCTATCCATCATCATTCTCTTACTTCATTTCAGTAAACGTCGCCATTTCAGCCACTACTATTTGGATATCATCCACCGCGTACACAGTTGTCAAAGTGGTTTCAGTATTGGTAGAGAGTATGCCAATAAGAGGCCCCGGTCCCTTTAATAACCAAATGTTGTTTTACACACTGGTTGGTTCTTTTACATTTTAAAAAAAAATTCGTACTTGATATCAAAATATCATATTCGCTTCGAAAAAAAATCTACTTCAAAATTTACCGTATTCACTTCGAAAATCATGTTTTACTACAAAATATCAATTCAGTCCGATATATCGATTCCACTTCGAAATTTGATTCGATTTACCATTTAGGTTATAACTTCATTTTCACCCAATCCGTATTTAAATCCGAGATATAAATATAAACATAGCGCCCTTATAACCAATTTGAATTTTAGAAAATTGTTTCAAATTATTTTAAAATAGTTAAATAGTTAAAATAATTTAATAAAAAATAGTTTGAGTAATGAAAATATTTTGTATAGTAAAATAGTTTGGAAAATCAAAATAATTTGAATATTTAAATATTATAGATTTGTAAATCGTTTATACTAAACATATCCATTTAAAAATAGTTTCAAAGTCAAACTAGTTCACTTTCCAAATTTTTCGATTCAAATCCGTTTTGATTTCCATTTTGATTTCATAGATTCAATTTTGATTGTAAGCTAAACTCAATTTCAATTCCAATTCAAAATTAATTTCACTTTCAACTCCAAATTTAATTCCAATTTCAAATTAATTTCAATTCTAATTTCAAATTTTAAACCATTTCGATTTATATCAATTTCGAATCCATTTCCAAAATATTGATTCAAACACTTAAACCAAAATTTCCTTCAATATCCAATTTAAAATCCAAATCCTAAAATATAATTGAATTCTGAGCTCAATTTCGAAATATTGTTTTATATCACTTTCTTAGCAATATTCAAAATTCGAATAAACGTCAATCTTTTAAAACAAATAAATTTCTAAAATTCACATCGTATCTTAATTACTACTAAATAAATAAATAAATAAATTTCAACTTTGATTATTTAAATAATTCGCTTACCAATTCTAAATTTCAACATTCGAGCTCCAGTTTGAAAACAATTCGATTTTCTTTTTATTCCTTTAAGTCAAATCATTTAAAAAAAATTCAAAACAAAATTTTTTTAAATCATTTAATTTAACTAATTTGGTGTCCGTATATAATTCACTATCCTATGACCAAGTGAATCAGTTACTTCAATTTAATTTCAGGGATGGACATATATCATTTCAATCCAAAATAAATGCCATAGGTATGTATCATTTCAACCTTTTTCTTAATTTATTCGAAATAATTCAATTTACAATTTTATACACCGTAAAAAAATATACAGGATGATAACATGATATATTAAACATAAATAAACATCCAAACATCCAAAAATCAATCAAATTTCATCCATCACCATCCATCATCCAAACAGTCAATAATCACAAAAATCAACCAATTATCCATAAATTAGGGATTTTACTAGCAGTTAAATTCCAATTCAATTTTAACTATCAATTTAAATTCTAACGATTTATTCAAATGTCAATCTAAATTTATTTTACAACCATCAATAAATTAAAATTACTTCACGACAAAAAAATATTAACATAAAAATAAAATAGTCAAACGTGAGCATGAAACACCGACCTTTCTAATTGAAACTGAAAACTTTCAGCTTCAAATAAATGACACTTTGATGCCAAGCGATAGACGACATCGATACGAGTCCAGTGCAATTCGTTTCGTCCAAAACGGATCTCGCATGAAAAAGATATAATTTTTTTTCAACATTCAATACTTAACAATATAATTAAATTTAATTAACAAAAGCAAAAATAAAATAACTCATTGCTTGCTGTCCAGGCTCGGGCTCGATCTTCCTTACCTTCTAAATCGCGATGGTTAATTCTTTTTTTAATCTCGAATAATCATCATCGACTACAGCCTCCGCCGACCTTTCCCCAGACCACATCGCATCCTACCTCCACAGTTGCATGCACAAAAACAACTCGCCAAAAACCCTAGGTCCATCGACTCTGTCCGCCCCCAGTCATCACTGCCTCACCGCGTCACACTCCTCCCGCACGCGGCTATAACTCGTATGCGACCACCGAATCGCGACTCGACATTCGTCCCTCATTTTTTTCAATCTGTAGTTTTTTTATTTTTTTGAATTCTACGATTTAAAAAGTAGGGAGGAAAAGAGGATGATACATGAATAAGTAAAAGGGCGTGGATACGAGATGATGGAATTATTCCCCTTTTTTAAAAAAAAGGAAAAAAATATCTAGTTCGAATGGCTCGCTTAAACTCGAACTCCAAACGAAGCGTGCCACCTGGCGTTTATAATATTTTACTCATATTCCGAACACAATGGAACTAATTTTGGAAGCCAATTCAATCGTATGTAGAAGATAGCTTTTCAAATTGAATTATTTTAATTAAATTCTGAAATTAATTTCTGCGCATTTCAAGCTCGCACGGCCAAACGACAAGTCCGATCTCTACGAAACTTGAAATCCTATAATAATTCACTATTACGAATCCGAGGAAATTAGTTTCATCAAAATCTAAAACGGTGGCCAAAATGGCTATTTTTACTTGTCAATTGTAATATAAAATTTCCAATTTCTTGTTATTCACCTTTTAAATTCCATTTTAAAAGTAAACTTTCTTTATCCTCATTTAAATAAAATTTAAATCAATTTCCCGATGTCATTCACATTCACATTAATTCAAGAATTCATTTATCCAAATAAATTCCAAAATTATATTTAACAATTTAATCATCCCATATTAAATTTATGCTTGAAGTGGTAGAGTTAACCTTGGGGGAAGCACCATAAAAAATGGTAACGCTAGTCCAAATATGTGAAGGAACCAAGGTCAGACACAAGCTGGAAATGGTGGCGCTAGAGTCCCACAAGTTGACATGGGAGTCATGTATCAGTTCTTTGTCAACATGATGCAAGTGGGTGTTTCTTTTGGAGTGGTTGGAATGAATGCTGGAGTAAGAGGAGTTTAGGAAGCTCCAGTAATCAACAATTATTCTATTTTGAGTAGAGGCTATTCTAGGCTAGGAGGAAAGCCATTTATGGGAACTGAAGATGCAATCGAAGTGGAGAACTGGTTGTTGCACTGTGAGAGGATCTTCGTCGACTTGGGGCACAATGATGAGCAGAAAGAAGGATTGCTTCGAAACAGCTTTATATTAATGGAATAATGTGACGATTGGAGTGAATGAAAAGACAATGACATGGGCTGAGTTTAAGAGGAGGTTCAAGGAGAGGTTCACGTCTGTGATGGAGAAGTCAACCTTGATCACAAAGTTTGCTGAGTTAGAGCAAGGGGAGATGACTGCTTTGGAGTGTGCTACAAGGTTTGAGCAGTTGGCAAGGTATGAGTATGCTACTATCGATACCATGATTTAGAGGAATGAGAAGTTCATCATAGAGTTGAAGCCTGAGCTGGCAAAGGCTACATCACCTCATATCAGGGAACCTTGTGATGTTGTAGTTAGGATGGCATTGAGATAAGAGAAAATGCTTATTTTTCTAGAGACAAATAAGGCAAAGGAGGTCCAGGTGGGGCAAGGACAGAAATTGAAGTTCTTTCATAAGAAGGGGGCTCAAAAGGGTGGAGCCACAAAGAAAAGAAAGTCGAAGGTTGTTTGCTTCAGGTGCGATAAGAAGGAGCATTTCGCTAATGAGTATCGTTGTAGAGAGGAGAAGAAAGTGATCGAGAAGAAAAATGTCAGATGTTTCAATTGCGATCAAGTTGGTAATTACAAGAACTAGAGCAAAGAGCCTGCTAAGGATGGAATGGGTAAATATTTGCATTAAAACCACCTACCGTGAGGCAAATGGCAGAGGATAAAGGGAAGGCAGTGTTGGGAGATTCATGGTATGTCATTTAGCATTGTTAACCATGAAATCCACTTAAAAACAAAGGTATGAAAGAAAATTAATGAAAATGCAGGGCTTTGCTGAAATTACAGGCATGGATTTTACCAAGGATCACGAAAAGAATGTTTCAAAAACATTAAGAAGGCTTTTGAAGGAGTCGTAAGCACCAGGCACCCTCATAAATGATAAACAGTGCAAAAGCTCTCGAAAAAAATGAAAAACAAAGTAGGACTACCCCTACACCTCATTCAAACCTTTCGATGCAGATGGATTAGCATATGCAGAAAAAGTAAGGATGAGATTGGAATCCCTTTCGAAGGCAATGAATGATAACTCTTCATATGCGCGCCAAACCTTTTGAAACTAAAGGTTTCTCCTTCATTCAAATTACTCGAAACAACACTTTCGAAAGCATAGTCAAGCCTTTCGAACCGGTTGAAACCTATAACATCAGGAGAAGGTTCCACATCAATTCACAAGCGTTCATTTGGAAGCTACCTAATGCATCGAAACCATCAACACTTAAACACCTTTGAAACCCTAGTAAACAACCTATCAACAGAGTCGGAATCTATTATCTTTACTTCTTATAAAAACAAAGAAAATCGAAGAGAAAAGCACAATTGTGGCCTTTTCGACGACGTTGAAAGAAATTTAGGGAAAAATCAGAGAGAAGGAACACTTAAAGCTTAACAATAGCGAATGGTGGATAAAGGATCCTGTCTACAAGATCGAAAGGTCTGGAGTAGGAAGATGAGAATCATAAGGTTGAGTTGGATAACTTGGAAGGAAAGCATTCAAACAGCATCAAAGGTAGCCGAGGCCTTTCAACCATGTCAAAAGGAACGATGCGGAAGATAAAGGGGCCTTTTGACTGGGTCAAAAGGTATTGTTCGAAAGGAGGCCGACCTTCATCAATAAATAAGAACCAAGGGGTCCGATTTTGAGGACCGGATTTTGGAGTGCAAGAATCATTTCTTTTATTTCTACTTCTTAGGAAAAACAAAATCATTGTAACCCTAAATTTATTTGGAAAAAGCTCTTAAATATATAACTCATTTTGGATTATTGAAAACGGAGAAATATACGGATTCATTACGGATTTCGATTATGAAGAATATCACTATGATCATTAGCCAGACTAATGATCATTTGCACATGATGTTATCTTATTTTCTTAGCTTCTTTCTGTCTATGCAATTCAATAGGATCAACTTGGATAGCATACATGTGAAACACATCATCATTGTGACAAATACCATATAATGATAAATAAGGATGGCGACGATATTTCGACACTGGTAAGTTTATAGAACTTACAAATATCCAAATTGATCTTATATCAAGTATACTGAATGAAGCTTGAGAAATTGTAAATTATATCTATTTCTAAAGGGTGAAAACCCGTTTAACCTAGTCGAAAAGGATGTCAAAGAGGAAATCTAGTTTGTAATTGGCAAGCAATCGTATGATGAGGAGCTCATTCGAAAGTAACCGATACTCAACTACATCAGCAACCTTTTCGAAGGGGTTCCTCCATAGAAGAAACAAAACCAATAAGGTTGAAAGTAGTTACTTTACTTTAATAGGCCGAGCACACCTTCCGACATGGTCGAAAGGGTTAGAATAGATCTTTCAAGATAATAGAAAGGGATAGATACTCAGTATGAATAGTTGTTTTCGACTCATTCGAAAGAGGATTTTTGGTATGATGCTTCCTTCCTTGCCCGCGCTTCTAAGTATCTTTTGAAATTGGCCTGGCCAAGTCAACCTGGTCTAAAGAAGGGTTACGAAGGAGGCAATCTTTTCCGATATCCTTATTTTGTTGCATATATGATCTTATTTGCTATTCATATAGCTTTGGGAATGCTGAAAAGTTTTATTGTTAACATTTTGGCATTAGAAGGAGGGCTCGAACCTCCGACCTTGTTACTATCTTATAAATTAATTATGGATCATTTGACTTGACATAGGAAAATGAAATCCAAGAGACTCAGCAGAATGGATGAGGAGGCCATCCATACTACAACCTTCGAAGAAAACATAACTCTAATCTTCAAATTTGATGGGGTTGTTCCTGGGCAGCCTTCAACATTAGCTCAGCAAGATGAGAACACCACCAAAATCAAGCACTTAGAACAGCAACTGCAGGAAATGTAGAAACTTCTCAAAATGGCATTATCCCAAAAGTCCTCTAAAATAGCGAGTCCAAAACATGGGGATGAGATGGTCTCAACTAGAAGGAACTTGAAAGCTCATTTAAATGAAAACAAGAGAAAGATTGATCTTACACCTTCAAAAAACTGCAAACTAAAGCTGATCATCAAGGAAGGGTGCTGGATAAATCACTTGAATAGTCTGGTAGCTCAACTTCAAAAGAATACTATCCAAACCAGAAAAACTATCTTGACACCAAAGCCTATCTGAAGGATGCGGTAGAAAAGGCAATAAAAGATGTGCTGAACGCAAAAGGGAAGAGGACCATGGACGAAAATGTAAATGATAAGGAACGAGTGTCGCCCTTCGTAGATGAAATATAACAACAACTATCCCATCTTATGTGAAGATTCTGACTATGAAGTACTATGGAATCATAGATTCAGATGACCATTTGATGGCTTTCAATGGCCATATGGGTTTATGTAATGCATTAAGAGCTGTTTGATGTAGATTTTTTTTATAACTCTCCAAAGGGCTACGGCCAAATGGTATAGACAATACCAAGAGAAGACCATTTACTCATGAAGGCAATTTTCCTATGAATTCTCTACTCAATTTTACATATGTAAAGATCCAACCATTGACTACAAAGTTCTAGCTAAAATAAAACAAAGGCAAGGAGAGTCTTTAGGATATTATCTTACAAGGTTCAATATTGAAGCATTAAAAGCTAAGGACATGAATGACCATGATAAGCTCATTGCGGTACATTCTGGATTAATTTATAGCACCCCATTCTTGAAGCAACTCTTTGTTAATGGGTGTAAAGACTGCAAAACTTCCACTTTCAAGATAACAAGTTCATTCGAATGGATGAGCTGTATCACGCTAAAAGAAAAGCAATTCCCAAAAAGGAAGGAGGAAGATTTAGTCTGGATCGAGGGCATAAAAGAGCGAGATGGGAAGAACCTATTGTTAATTCAATTGCTTTGAGCAATCCATTGTCTTACATTTATCCTGTGGCCAAGGAAAGAGTTAATTTCCTAACTTTCTTCAAGACTAAGAACCACCCAAAACAAAGAAAAGAAGACGATTACATTACGTACAACAAGGCAAATTGTCACAAGGGTGACGAATGCAGAGTATTGGTAAGAATCATTTAGAAATTGATCCGTAAGGGTCCTTTAAAAGAGCTCATTCATGATAATAAGAAGGTTCAATGAATAGGGGATGGTCTGCAAAAGCTCCTTGGCAATGCTGTTAATATTCTGGAGGAAGAAAACCCTTTGAGCTTAAGCCTGCCGCTGAATAGGATCGACGTAATTCATAATGAGCCACATCCAACAGGGAACATCAAAGAGGCATGGAACATATATATCAAGGAGGATAGAGAAGGTGTGTTCTCTGTCTAAGTAGAGCCCTCGATGAAGAATCCATGACTCAATATTCCAATGCCAAATCTTGACATCATCCCTCAAGAGTTGAAGAAGGGAGTTCATTATCCACACCACGATACCGTGATGATCATAGCTCAAATTGGACTGTCCATCGTGTCTAAAATTCTTGAAGATACAGGCGGTAGAGTCAATGTTATCTTTAAGCATGCCTTCAATCAGATGAACATCCCTGAAGATAAGATGGAGCCCAACATGGAACCAATTTTCAGATTCAACAACAAGGGGTCAACTCCAGTAGGGCAAGTAAAATTGTTGGTGCAAATGGAGTTCCCTCCATTTTCTGGAACTTTTGAGACTCTTTTTGTGATCATTATCCAGCCATCTTATTACAATTCTTTCTTTGGCAGGCCTATGCATGATGAGATAGATGCATTTGTCTCACTGAAGTACCTGAAAACGTGAAGTTCTTGAATAAGAGAGACCGAGGCACAGTCTAAGGAGAGCATTTTAGCTCTCAAGAAATATATTTCGCTACAATCGATCAATATAAAAGGGAGTCTTCTGCTTACTTTGATTCTTCCACTGTTTTTCAACCTTTGAAATATAGGTTTTTACATCCAACATTCGAAGCAAAAATTATATCTAATAAGTCTAACAAGCACATGTATGAAAGGTACATTCCTTATGGAGGCAAAAGGAAGAGAGTTGATGCTAATTCCGCTAAAGAAAGCCCAATCGTCACTGAATTTGATTACCTGGGGAATTTGAAAGAATAAAACCTATAGAAGACCTTAAGAGGCATGCATAGATTCATATGATACTACTATGGTAGTGAAAGTGGGGAAAGAATTGGACAGCAACTTGAAGAAAGATTTAACCCAATTTCTTAAGAATAATAAGGACTTATTTGCCTCGTCTCATTCGGGTATGGTGGTGATTGATCTGTCGATCATGTGTCATGCGCTAAATAACAATTCGAAAGCAACCCTATTAGATAGAAAAAGAGATAGAGTATGATCTGAGGCCTTGAAAGAAGAAGTTAAAAGACTGCTCGAAAATGGGTTTATTCTGGAAATCAACTACCCAAAATGGCTAGCAACCTCAGTTTTGGTAAAGAAATCAAATAGAAAATTGAGGACTCGCATTGATTATACTGATTGAACAAGGCTTGTCCAAAATATTATTTCCTACTACCATGAATTGATTAGTTAGTTGATGCAACTAGTGGGCACAAATTATTATCTCTCATGGATGCATATTCAGGGTACAATCAGATACCCATGATTACTTTTATTCTCCACAATCAAAGGCAGTTAGAACTAAGTCAAATGCAGATGATAAAAGAATAAGAGAAGCATTTCGATTCCCTAAACAAAGATGATCTCAATGCAAATCCTGTAGGAACTTTGATTCAAGATAATGAAGGTTGGGAAGATATTAAAAAGGATCCTATCTTTGGAGAAGAAGGATGAGTTGAAGTTCCTAGAAATATTTGATCTCCTTATGATTTGAATTGCTTGTTTTTGAATTGTTTGGTTTGATTTGATTTGCTTTGATTAAAATTGGTTTGGTTTGAATGATTTGTATAACATTACATGAAAAATAGTGTATATTGGGTTTAAACTTTTATAATTATCATGTCTTTATTATTAAGTCATGTTATTTTATATATACTCTATCATAATTTGTCACAAGTACTCCAGTATAAGACTAAGGGAGAGTTATATCGGTTTAGGATTAGTTTTTTTGATGACAAAGGGGGAGAAATATAAAATAGAGTAGTTAAAGTAGTTAGGCTTAGATTAAGGGGGAGTTATTAGTTGTAGGGAGAGTTATTAGTTTTTGGGGGAGTTATAGTGAAGGTGAAGTATATTTCATAAACATAGGTTGTCTTCATCAAAAAGAGGGAGATTGTTAGTCCTTGAGATGATGGTTTTGATGACAACAACCTTAGGACTTGTTATGAAATATAAATACTAACATTATAGTTTAGATATATATGTATATGCAGGATATAACCATGCAGGTACCAAGAATGAAGACTGTATAATATAAAGATTCAAGACTGTAGATATCAAGATCGAAAACTCATGTGTATCAAGATATCAAGAGTTCAAGATTTCAAGGATACAAGATAAGTATCGAGTCTAGAATTATGTTAAAACTTCTTGAAAGCACTTACATCTTTATTCGAAATTTATTCGTGGAATGGAATCCACTTCGAGCTTGTTAAAGGGATGGAACCCTAGTGAAATGGAATCCACGACAATATATAGTGGAACATATAGTGGTCCTATTTTGATATCCACTAATTTTATGAAAATGCTTTTCAAAAATATATCTCTTATGTAAATGTTTTCAAAACCTTCTTTTCAAAAAGACATCTCTCTTGTTTGAAATATTTTAGCCTCAAGATTATCTTTATCATTTTTAATATTTTGATTTCAAAATTGTCCTTGATTTTAAACTATCTCTTGATTTAAATATTTAGCTTTCAAATATTTATATACTTAGTTTTTAAATCACTTTATAGACTAAGATTATATATATTAAAAATTACTTTTATATGTTTACACTATATTCAAATATATTTACAAAGTTTAGAAATTGTTTTAACAAATTATAGAAACCAATTTTGATAAGAAAATCAAAATTACCAATTTTTCCTAGAGCATGTCGACATCCTTCAACCCCCCATGTTGACATGGTGCTCGTTAAATTCAAATTTAAATTTTCAAAAGAAGTGCTTATTCGTCGTATCCTTTCACGTATAAATATGGCTGTCGATCTTCTATAAATACCAGTAGTTCTAAACGAATTTTTTATCAGATTTCACTTGTTTTCTCTCCTCTTCATCTTCCACATTTGTTCTAGAGAGTCCCAAACTATACTCTGCCAAAATACCAAGTAAATCAAACTTGATTATCTCTTGTTTGATTCTCTTCCACTCTCTCCATAAGATCTAAGTGCTATTTAAAGTTATAGGATCTTTTCTAAATCAAACTGTTGAGTAAAAGATGAGGATAGCCTTGAAATCAATTAGGTGTGATTGTAGCCCTAGAAATCAATTAGGTGATCTTGTAGCCTAGTTAACAGAGAGTTGCCCTAAACTCGAATACAGGATGGTGTACCTCATAGCCTTGAAACCGAGGGTGTAATCCGAGAGATAATTTTGAAAAGAAATCCAAACGCTTGTACGGGACTGGATGTAGGGTAATTCCGGACCAGTATAAAATCCTGGGGTGTTCTTTCCTTAACTACTTGTATTTATTATTTGCATCTGTGTCTGATTCTGTGACTATATCTGTGTCTGCGAATTTCATTTGTTGGTGATTAAATTACACAAGTTTCAAAAAGATTTATAAAATCCACAAAACACTATCCACCCGCATCTAGGGTTATTCCAGTCTTAAGATCCATAATCTGCATTTCTCACATTTGGTATCAGAGCATTGGTTTTGAAAGTTTTCATATTCTGAATTTTGAATTTTTTTTCTAAAAATGGCTACCAACAATGATTCTGTTGACACTATCACTAGTTCATTTGTAGAGGGTTAGTCTACTGCCAGACCACCACTTTTTAATGGCAGTAACTATGCATATTGGGCATGTAGAATGAAAATATATTTACAATCAATAGGATTGGACACTTGGAATATCACACAAAATGAATATTCTGAACCCACACCTAGTTTTGCACAGTGGGTTGCTGAGCAAAATACTATTGCACAGAATAATTCCAAAGCCATGAATATTTTATTTTGTTCACTTGATAGGAATGAATTCAATAGAGTATATGTTTGTAAGTCTGCATATGATATCTGGAAAACTTTGCAAGTTACTCATGAAGGAACAAGCAAAGTCAAATAGACCAAAATATCCATACTCACTAATCAGTTTCAATTATTCAAAATGAATTCTAATGAGTCCATTTCAGATATGTATAGTAGATTTTAGGATATTGTGCATTCTTTAATATCACTGGAAAAAAGTTTTTCCAAAGAAGATCAAGTCAAAAAATTCTAAATTCTCTTACTCTGGAATGAGATCAGAAAACTCTTGCAATCGAACAAGAAAATGATACCAGTACTGTAAAGATTGAAGAATTGATTGGAAATCTAATGTCGTTTGAAGTACAAATTCAAGGGAGAAGAGATAGCAAGGCATTTGAAAAGAGGTCAATCACGTTCAATGCATTAGCAGATGGATCAGACTCGGGAAGTGATGATGACGAAGAAAAAACCTTCATGAGAAAGAATTTTCGAAAGTTTCAAAAATACAGGAAGATGAAAAACTTCAAAAAGAACGATCGCAGGAATTCTGGAAATCATAATGAAGTACCAAACCATGTAAAAAAATTAAATGTGACGAACTAGGCCATCTCAAAAGCGACTGTCTGCATCCTGATAAGCAAAAGTTTCCTGTAAGCAATGATTATACAAAAAAAAGAAAAAGAGCGTATACCGCTACACTAGACGATTAGACTAAGAATCATCCTCAAGTGATGATGATCAAAAGATGAAAAATTCAAATGTCCTTTACGGCTATTCATGGTTCCGATGATCTCGGAGATACAAATCTAGAAAAAAGTACACATTTACAATATATTGGTTGAAATTGTTTTGCTTAAAATTGTTTGATTGTTTATGAAATTATGTAATGTTTGAATTTTAAATTTAAATTTTTTATATTTATTTTTATTTTTAATATTATAATATTTTTTATTAAAAGAGTATTGTTATATTTAATAATTACTCTAGAAAACATATAGACATTAAAAATTATATATATATATATATATATATATATATATATATATTAAAGTATATAAGAAAAGATAAGTCACATGAATTCTCTGACCCATGTCGACATGGTCCTACCTGTGATGTCGACATCCCTATCAGGAATTTGAAATTCGAATCATTGAACTTCCCTCCACCTTTTCATCAAATCCAATGTTCTTGAAGGTACCTCTTGACCAGAGAACATGACTATTAAATATCTATTTATTTCCATTATCTTATCATAACTTTTCACTTTCATTTTAAAATTCAAACTCTCTTTCACTCTTTCAAACCTTCTACTCTCTTCAAAAAATGGCTTCTTCAAGCACTCCATCTACAATGAGGCAGTCTAAAACCATTAAAGAGTATCTGTATAATGATCCGAAAGCAATCAAGACTTATATAAGCTATGCTAATTACGAAAAAGTTCATACGGGAAAGTTTGCTATCTTTAACGATTTCTCTACATATGAAATCAATACTCTTCTTGAAGAGAACCATATTCTTAGTCTTTTTAACAATTCTAAAAACGATTTTGTTTGTTACCCAAATCTTGTTAATGTTTTATGCAAATTTGAATCGCGGTTTTTAGGAAGGAAATGAAAATGAAATTTGGAGTAGTGCTAAAGGCACTAAAATTGTTTTAAATTGCGAAATTTTGGGCAACATTCTAAATTACAAAAGTTCAGAAATGGATCTATCTACTTTTAATATTGATGAACATGACCGTGAGACATTTCATCACATTTTTGAAGGAGATGACAACTTTGAATTTAAAGATTGTAACTTTCGTCCGAAAGCACGTATTATCAATCTTCTTTTGCAACGTATTATTACTCCTAGATCTGAAAATTTCAATAACCCGACATTAAAAGTTTGTAAAGCTCTTTTTGCTATTTTTGGTCATTAAGACATTAATTGGGCCCAAGTGGTTATGAGTGAACTTCGTCCTAAGAATTTGGAAATGGGTGAGAATACTCTGTATCGTGGAATCTATCTCACTCGGATTTTTAAGTATTTTGGTATTGATTTCAAAAGGGAAGGATTTGTTTCAAGAAAAGTATTTAATCATCCCAACATTTCTCTCATGAAAATTCCTTTCATTTCAACAATGTGAATCTCTTGTCGAAAAGGATGAAAGATTGGCATATGAAGATATGGAGGGAAAAAATGAGGAAGAAGAAGAATATGGGGAGGAATTGGAAATTGAAGAAGAAAATGAAGATACCTCCTTGGAAAGTATTGAATATCCTACCAATACTAACAATCCTTCCAACAACCACTCCTAAAAAATCAAAAGATCATAGTGAAAAATCAACTGAATCTCAATAGATCCGTTAGTAAGAAATTGGATAAATATCCACTAACATGAACAAATTTTTCGCTAAAGTTGGTCGGAAACTTGGCTTATCATCCTCCTCCTCATGCTCTAGCACATTCTAAGAAGTAGGTTGTAATGTATTATTTTGTTTTGCGTGAGCTTGCATTGTTTTTTTATCATAAAATGTAATATCTTATGTATCATCTTATCTATTTATAAAAATCAACTATCTTATGTTTTTTCTACCTTATCATGTCTCTGGAATAAATGTTAGTATAGTATATAAGTTTATATATATATATATATACATACTATTCACAAAACAAACAAGAGACATAGATTAACATACCCATGTCGACATACCGCTACCCCTTATGTCGACATATAATTGTCTGATTTGGTTATTTTTTTAAAATTTGAAATTAAAATAACTAACTTGTGTCTATTCATTTTAAATGAATTTCTGCCTATTTAAACACCTGTTTCTTCCCGAAATTTGTAATCTCTTCATTCTACTTATCTCTATTTGCATCTCTTAACTACTGATCAAAAATGGCTTCCACTTCTCGAACTCTAAGTGATAATCTTGAAGATACTCTCAATTCATTCAAGAATATACTTACTTTTATTCTCCGCAATAAAAAGGCACTTAGAACTAAGTCAAATTTAGATGATAAAAGAATAAGAGAAGCATTTCGATGCCCTAAACAAAGATGTTCTCAATGCAAATCCTGTAGGAACTTTGATTCAAGATAATGAAGATTGGGAAGATATTAAAAAGGATCCTATCTTTGGAGAAGAAGGATGGGTTGAAGTTCCTAGAAATATTTGATCTCCTTATAAATTGAATTGCTATTTTTTGAATTGTTTGATTTGATTTTCTTTTATTAAAATTAATTTGGTTTGAATGATTTGTATAACATTACATGAAAAATCGTATATATTGGGTTTAAACTTTCATATTTATCATGTCTTTGTTATTAACTCATGTTATTTTATATATACTCTATCATAATTTATCACAGGTACTCTAGTATAAGACTAAAAGGGAGTTATGTTAGTCTAGGATTAGTTTTTGTTGATGACAAAGGGGAAGAAATATAAAATAGAGTAGTTAGAGTAGTTAGGATTAGATTAAGAGGGAGTTATTAGTTGTAGGGAGAGTTATTAGTTTTGGGGGGAGTTATAGTGAAGGTAAAGTATACTTTATAAACATAGGTTGTCATCGTCAAAACGGGGGAGATTGTTAGTGCTTAAGATGATGGTTTTTGATGACAATAACCTTAGGACTTGTTATAAAATATAAATACTAACATTATAGTTTAGATATATATATATATGTGTGTGTGTGTATGCAGGATATAACCATGCAGGTACCAGAAATGAAGACTATATAGTATAAAGATTCAAGACTGAAGATATCAAGATTGAAGACTAATGTGTATCAAGATATCAAGAGTTCAAGGTTTCAAGAATGCAAGATAAGCATGAGTCTAGAATTATGTTAAAACTTATTGAAAGCACTTACATCTTAATTCAAAATTTATTCATGGAATTAAATCCACTTCGAGCCTGTTAAAGGGATGGAACCCTAGTGGGATGGAACCCAAGACAATATCTAGTGGTACATATAGTGGTCCTATTTTGATATCCACTAATTTTATGAAAATGCTTTTAAAAAATATATCTCTTATTTTAAATGTTTTCAAAACCTTCTTTTCAAAAAGGCATTTCTCTTGTTTGAAATATTTTAGCTCCAAAATTATCTTTATCATTTTTAATATTTTGATTTCAAAATTTTCCTTGATTTTAAACTATCTCTTGTTTTAAATATTTAGCTTTTAAATATTTATATACTCAGTTTCTAAATCACTTTATAGATTAAGATTATATGTATTAAAAATTACTTTTATATGTTTAAACTATATTCAAATATATTTACAAAATTTAGAAATTGTTTTAATAAATTATAGAAATCAATTTTGATAACAAAATCAAAATTACTAATTTTGCCTAGAGCGTGTCGACATCCTTCAACCTCCCATGTCGACATGGTGCCCGTTAAATTCAAAATTCAAATTTTCAAAAGAAGTGTCTATTCGTCATATCCTTTCACATATAGATATGGATGTCGATCTTCTATGATTTATTCTAAAGAATCCCAAACTATACTCTGCCGAAATACCAAGTGAATCAAATTTGATTATCTCTTGTTTGATTCTCTACCACTCACTCCATAAGCTCTAAGTGCTATTCAAAGTTTAGGATCTTTTGTAAATCAAACTGTTGAGTAAAAGGTGTTGTTGAGCCTTGAAATCAATTGGGTGTGACTGTAGCCCCAGAAATCAATTTGGTTATCTTGTAGCCTGGTTAAATCAAGAGAGTTGCCCTGAACTCGAATACAGGAGGGTGTACCTCATAGCCTTGAAACCGAGGGTGTAATCTGGGAGATTATTTTGAAAAGAAATCTGCACACTTGTACGGGACTGGATGTAGGTTAACTCCGAACTAGTATAAAATCCTAGCGTGTTCTTTTTTTATTGATTATGTTTAATATTTTCATCTGTGTTTGATTCCGTGATTATATCCGTGTTTGTGAATTGCATTTGTTGGTGATTAAGTTACACAAGTTTCAAAAAGATTTAGGAAATCCACAAAATACCATTCACCCCCTCTAGTGTTATTCCAACCTTAAGATCCATAATTCGCATTTCTCACAACCAACATATTGACCAATTTCCCCCTCAAACAAGTTTTTAGTTAGTCTGAAACTTCGAAAAGTTTAGTAAAATAGGGAATCTAGCTTAGCCAGGTTGATATAGAGTTTTAGCCACGAGCCACAATCAAAGGGCAAGCATTGACATATTTCATTAATGAATGCACTAACTTCATTCAGGAAAAATCAAAAAAAGAAAGGGATCAGAAGCCTATATGTTAGTTATTTGTCCATTTTGCATCTAATGGACAAGGGGTTGGTGCACGATATGTGATAATAACACCAGACAGACACTGCTTACATTACGCCATGAAATTAGGATTCCTCACAACAAACAATGTGGTTGAATATGAATTAGTCATGGCGAGGTTAACTTTAGCAATAGAGCTCGAAATCCCAAGAATTCAAATCCTTAGTGATTCCCAACTAATAGTAAATCAAATAAAGTAAATATATTAGACAAAAGAGCTAAGCTATCTTTATATGTAAAGAAGATACTAAAATTGCTTGCTTTGTTTGATGACTTTTCCATATATCAAGTTTCCAGAGGGCAAAACTCACAAGCAGATTTGTTAGCAAAATTAGCTCGCTCAAGGGGAGCCCTAGAAACATGAGTTGTTCTAGTTGGATACCAAGAAACTCCGAGTATTAAAGAGGGAACATCCAAACAAGAAAAGGAACGGTTAGTTCTAACAAGGTCCTAAGTCATGTTACAAGAGAAATAAGGAAGAGAAATTAGTAGAGAAGTACCAAATGAGAGAGTTGATCAATCAAAAATGAATGGCTCATACGATAACACTTGGATGTCGCTCATCATTGAATATCTTTCTAAAGGAATACTTCCATTTGACAAGGGTAAGGCAAAAAAATCAGGCGACAAGCTCCAACTTTGACAATATGGATGGAGTCCTTTACAAGAAAGGATATGCAATGATGCATAAGCATGGAATATGGGGTAAAATTGTTAGCAAAAGCATATGAGGGATTCTACGGGGATCACTCGAACTGGACAAAATTGGCAAAAAATATAATTTAGACAGGGGTTTTACTAGCCTCGTATGATAAGCCAAGACACTAAATATGCAAGGAGATAAGAAATATCAAAAGTACTCGAAAAATCCCCGATTACCTCCGAGTAAATTGACTCCAATTTCAAGTCTGTGTCCCTTTGACATACATGGATCGATTTAATCGGTCCATTTCAAATTTCCAAAGGAGGAGCAAAATACGTCGTAGTCGCGATAGATTACTTCACTAAATGGGTTGATGTACCATCCCCTTTTTATTAACATTATTCAAGAGATTTAATTAGAATAAATAAATAGAATAATGTAGATAAGGAGATTGAGGTTGATTAACAAAAATAAAGCGGTCGTGATTATTAAACTTAATGAACTTAGAAATGGTTAAGTACCTATATATAAGGGCTTTAAGGTAAATAGCCATACACTCCACCCTTATACCACTTCCATTAGGTTATGCACGTTTATCTTCTCAAACAAAATCTATAACCATAAGAAGCAAGGCCGGTCATCAGAAGAGAAGAGAAAAATCAACTAAAAGCTTAGGAGTCAAGCGAGAGGAAAATCAATCTCAAACAATCTCTAATCTCCTTATCTCAAGCAAGGAGAATAATAGTTTCTACATATTTATTTTGATTTTTACATCACATGGTTTCAGATTTAATGTTAAATCCGGCTTTATGATATGTAGAATGATGATATGCTTGATTTTGATTTATGTATGTTTGAACAAGGTTGTTTAAAAGTAGATATACACGATTTTAGGATAAAACTGAGAGGAAATAATTTTTAAATGCTATGGAAAAATTATATGTTGTAGAAAACGTGATTTTGGAGTTGGGTTTCAATTTTTATTATTTTCCAAGCCATGGAGAAGTTATTATGAATTTTCAAAGGGAAATATAGTTACTAGGGTTTATAAATCATTTTGGGAAAATTTATTTAGAATTTAGGTCTAAAATTTTATTATATTAGGTAACTTAAATTAAATTGAATTTTTGGAATTTCTGGGGATTTTTACTTAGTGACTTAGTATAGAAATTAAATTATTTTGAAAGGTGGGCTAAAATGATTTAATTGTTTTGTAAGAGGAAAGGCTTATTTATTAAATGTTAAATTGGTTTAGATCTAGAAAATTATAGCAAATATTATCTAAAATGATTAAAAAATTATGAAAGCCAATCAAACGTTTACAAGTAGGCGAGTTAGTTGCAAAATGTTTGCTAATTTTGGAAAAATCAACTTTTACCCAGAAAAGTTGGTTCCGCCTTCTTTGGTAAATCTTTCGCCTCAGACCTCTCGAATAAGACCTTTCGGCTTCAATGACCATCAGGTTGAAAGCAATGCATATTATATTATTCAATCGGTATGTAGTGAATTGAACTAAGTCAAAATGTATGGTGTCGAAGTGTTTTATTTGAAGGGTTGCTTCCGAAGGAGATGGATCCTTAGTTTATTTTGATTAGAAAAGAGAAATCACTTGCCTATTTTCTAAAACACCTTTCGACACAGTCGAAAGGTTTGCTTTTTAAAAGGTTGTTCTAAAAAGACCTTTCGAAATGGCCGAAAGGTATGAGTTTTTATAAGTAATATTATAAGATCTTTCGACGCAGTTGAAAGGTTAGGTTTTGAATTGATTTAAGATACCTTTCGACATGACTATAAGGTTTGGTTTTGAAAGGTTGTTTCATAGAGGTTTTGAAAAGAATTTCCATCTTTATTTTGTTTATACCCTTCGAAGGGGTGGAAAATAGGAACTTTTTGACCTAAACGAAAGGTTTACTGATTTCAAAAATACAAGCCTCTTCCCAAACTTCCGAAGGGATCGAAAGCAGGAGCTTTCGATGCAGTCGAAAGATTTAAATGTTTTCCCCAATGTTTTATAAAGTAGAAAGTGGTATGTAAACTTTCATCTATGGCCTAAAGTAATATTTTTAAGTATAAACCGAATGCTTTCGAAAGGTTACTTTCAATTTTTCGGAAGGGTTACTTCCAATGCTTTTGAAAGGGATACTTTCAATGTTTTCGGAAGGGTTACTTCCAATGGTGTCGAAAGGAGTGCTTTCAACTGGTTTCGACGCTAAGTTTCTAAAGTTAAACACTAATATTTTAATATATTCAAAAGGTTTCGAAAGGTAGTATTTAAGGTATTATAAGGCAAAAGCCTAATGTTTATAAGAGCTTTTGAATGAGGTTATCCTATGAAGTTGGAAGCTAGGTTTCGAAAGGTTTTAAAACTCAAAATCAATATATTTTTTAAAGGAAAAACCCATGGCATAAAAATGGAGTTTTGTAATGACTATTGGTATGTAATTTTAAAGAAGCATTGCCTCTATAAAATATAAGTTAAAGGTTTTAACTATGTTTTATATGAAATGTGTTTCAAGGACCGCAAACACATAGGTATGGTATTGTCAATTGTTATGTTTACTTCTTCAAATATGAGAATATTCACATGATAACCATTAACTGTATTTTGGGGATAAAGAGTAAAAGAACCAGCTAGGTTAACCAGTAGTGAATGTAAATTGGTTAAAATTCTGAATGAATAGAATTGCATCTAGGAGGTCAGAAAGACCAGAATATAGGATGTTAAAATATAAAGGAAGGATATTTGCAGGGGCTAATAAGTTCACGGTAAACCCATGAAAGCTGTATGATATGGGAAAGGGGCTAATAGGTTAGTGGTTATCCCATAAAAACTATGTATAAAAGTGGATGTTAGATAGACATGTTCATAGTTAGCCCATGAAAACTATGTGTAAATGAAGTTGTCAAATAGAAAGGTTCATAGTAAGCCCATGAAAACTATGATTGAATACTGACAGGGGCCAGTAGGTTTATATTTAGCCCATGAAAACTATATCCGGATGAAATATTTATAGATATTAATAGTTCCTAGTCAACTCATGAAAATTAGGATAAGAAAGAAGTTATTGGAGTTGCCAATAGGTTTAGTGAGAACCCATGAAATGATTAAGTTAATCGGCAGGGGCCAATAGGTTCTAAGTGATCCCACGAAAACCATATAACCGAACAATAAGTTCTTAAGTTAAAAATAGGTTAATATTTAGCCCATGGAAACTATAAAACTAGATAGGGAGTCCATAAATATTAAATAGGTTATTAGTAAACCCACGAAAACTAAGATTATGATAGGGTGTTAGATTAAACCGGGGATGGATAATCCTAATTGTTTCAAGTATGCATATCATCATAATATTTTTAAAATGTACGTTTTAACCGTTGTGGATGCAAGAGCATAGAATATGGTTTTATAAAGGTTTTAGGATACTGGTGAGAGGAAAAACCGCTCCGATAAGCGGCGTGGTTTCACTAGAGATCTAAAAGAATTGAGATGTCAGATTATTATTCATACCAGGCTTTATATCTGACTCGAAGTTTTAGTTTTTCCCTTAAACTCTCAAGTACTCAATTAATTTTGAATTGTTTGAGATTTAAGGTTTTCAGGTTTTCGTAGATGAATAAAGCTTCCGGTGGCATGCAGGCAGATAGTTAAGTAGAGGTTTTCTTTTCGCTGTGTATTTTTTTTGTAAAGGCAGATTATTAGCCTTGCTATATTCTCTGATCAACCAAGGGGGATGGTGTATTTGTAGTAATTATATTTTTGTTGAATGTGGCTAACGCAATTTGGGATTATGTAATGAACATGAAAGGTTTTAATGAATGTGGAAATATGCTCTTGAATTTAATTTTTTTTCCATATTTTTATGATCTTTGTATCAATGTATCTAGCACCGCTATATTTGGTCGCCAAAGATTAATAACCATGGATGACTGCAGCATCTGTAGCCATTAGTTTTGTGCCACCAAGTAGGGGGATGTTACAAGTTGGTATCAGAGCATAGGTTTATGAAACTCTAAAATAAACGATAAACCTAGAAGCTTTTTTGAACATAATCCAATGAATTTGAAAATATTATCGGGGTTTGGGTTAACGCTATAGTAACTTACTTGTATTTGATATATAGGTATATATCTAAGTACGTATTCCCCTCTCTCTTAGACCATTCTTCTGTATCTTATTAAGGCTCATATGTAGATAAACGAGAAAGAAGATATGGAGGCAGGAAATGGAAGAAGAAATCTGGGTGGAGGAGGGACCACTACCAATGGAAATGCTCGACTTAATACTTAGAGGAACCACGGTCGACAAGCTAATGCTAATCAAAATGCCGAGGCCAATGTAGGTGCTAGAAATCCACCAATAGATGCGGGGATGGTGTATCATTTGTTGGCTAATCTTTTGCAAGCAGGAGCCGTTAGGAATGTTCCTGGAGCTAATCTTGTAGTTCCAGCTAGTTATAACTATGCTTATCTGAGCAGAGACAATGTTAGTCTAGGAGAAAAACCATTTATTAGAACCGAAGATGCCGTGGAAGCAGAGAATTAGCTGTTAAACTATGAAAGGATCTTTATAGACTTAGGCTTGAATGATGGAGAGAAGGGAAGGCTAGCCTCTAGACAGTTGCATGGATTAGTGCTTTATTGGTGGAATAGTGTAACGACATGAGTGCCAGAGGAAGAGTTGACATGGGCTGACTTCAAAAGGAGGTTTGAGTAGAGGTTCTTATTTGAGGTTGCCAAATCAGTGTTGATGAGGAAGTTTATGGATCTTGTTCAAGGATAGGTGTCAATGATCGAGTATGCTGTTAAGTTTGATGAGCAATTTCGACATAGGTATGCTTTGGTAGACACTAATGCCAGGACAAATGAGAGATTCATTAAGAGTTTGAGGCCAGAGTTAGGAAGAATGGCTATGAATCATATTAGAGAACCTTATCTTGTGATGGTGGAAATGACCATCCGCTGTGAGGAGATACTTGCTATTTCAGCTAGGGAGAAGCCAGTTGAGTCTCAGGGTTCTCACAGGAGGAAAAGGAAGTTCTTAAGAAGAAGGGATCCCAGAAAAGGGATGCCCCTAAGAAGGCAAAGGCCGAGTTAGTGTGTTATAAGTGTGATAAGAAGGGCCATTATGCCCACGAGTGTAGAAATGGAAAGGGAAAGAAGCTTACGGAGAAGAAGAATGTGAAATGCTTCAATGTGACCAGGTTGGGAATTATAAGAACCAATGTCCAGAGCCAGTCAGAGAGGATAAAGGGAAGGTGTTTGCTATAGGACCATATAGTCTTCTTCTAGACCTAATGTAGTAGAGAAAGGAAAGACTATGGTGGAAGGTATGCTTTTGGTATAGAGTATACCAATTACAATACTTTTTGATAGCGCAACATCATACTCGTTTATATCTTAGTATTTGTTTGTTAGGTTATGCATAGAACCCATATATCTTGTTACTTCCTTAAGGATTGGAACCCAATAGGAGGGCATGTAACTCTTGGGATGAGATGTGACTAGTTAGAACTTGATTTATCAGGTCATAAGTTTGCATGCAATTTGTATGTTTTTGATTTGTAGCTTTCGGGATCATCTTAGGTATGGATTGGTTGGGTAAGTATGAGGCTAGAAAATTTTGCCAGAATCAAGAAATATCATCGCGGCACCCAGATAGTCGTAACCAAATCATTTTCTCAGTGGAGAATTCTAGTAAGAGTGTTTGTGCTTTTTTAAGAGCCATGGAGGCAGGAGAAGAGCTTAGTCAGGTTCATGTGGCTAGAGAGTTTGCAGATGTCTTTGAGAGATTATTGGATTACCTTCGAAATGAGCTGTTGAGTTTCAGGTAGACCTTATACCAGGAGATGAACCTGTCAATAGATCACCTAGCTGAATGTTATCGATAGAGATGAAGGAATTAAAGGTGCAGCTAGTGGATCTTGAGGGAAGGAATTTTATTAGGCCAAGCAGTTCGCCTTAGGGAGTAGTTGCAATATTTGTGAAGAAACCAGATGGGTTGTTAAGGATGTGCATCGACTATTGTAAGTTAAACGAAAGGACGATCAAGAATAGGTACCCTCTGCCGAGGATAGATGATCTGTTTGATCAGTTGAGTGGAGCCAGAATATTTTCCTAATTGGATTTGGCAATGGGGTTCCGTTAGTTGAGAGTGGCAGAGTATAGCATTCCTTTGACGGCACTTCGGACTAGGTATGGTTCGTATGAGTGGTTGTGATGCCATTTGGATTGGCAAATGCACCTGCTTTTTTCATTGATTTGATGAACTGGATTTTCAAAGCGCACTTGGATAGGTTTGTATTGGTGTTCATAGATGGCATTTTAGTATACTCTAAAGATGAAAGAGAGCACGAGATTCATCTTAGAGCGGTGTTGTAAACACTGAGATAGAATCAGCTGAAGGCGAAATTTTCCAAGTATCATTTTTGGAAGAGAGAAGTTAATTTTCTTGGTCATGTGGTTCCAGAGGAAGGATCGTCAGTTGATCCAGTTAAGGTCGAGGTAGTCAATAATTGGAAGAAACCAGAAACAGTGACCGAGATATGAAGTTTTCTTGAACTTGCTGGCTATTACTGAAGATCCATCAAGGATATTTCGCGATAGCAACGCCTTTGATTAAACTGACCAGGAAGGAAGTGAAATTTGTTTGGTCCGACAAATGTGAGGAGGCATTCCTTAAGCTAAAGCATTTGTTAACCAATTCTCCAATGTTGGTAGTTCTAGATGGTAACCAAGGTGGTAATCAAGGGTTGGTAGTCTACATTGATGCATGTGGCACTGGATTGGGAGCTGTATTGATGTAGAAGGGCAAAGTTATTGCTTTTGCATCTAGGCAGCTTAGACTGCACGAAGTTAGATATCCTACTCATGACTTGGAGTTAGCTGCGGTAATTTTTGCCATGAAGAATTGGAGGAATTACCCTTTGGGAGAGAGATTTGAGTTGTGTACCGATCATAAGTCCTTAGAGTATTTATCCTCTCAGAAAGAGTTGAATATGAGGTAGCAGATGGGTGGAGTTTTTAGCTGCTTATGATTTTGATGTAGAGCATACTACTGGAAAAGAAAATTAGGTAGCTGATGCTCTCATTAGAAAACATCAGAATGTGGTATTAGCGATGTTGGCAGAATGGAAGGATCTAGAAGCTATAGCTAGTTGTGGTGTGCAGCTGGGATCTACTGCTAGTTCTAGTCAGAGTACTGCCGTGTTGTCCTATTTGGAAGTTCGACCGGTAGTGATCGAAAGGATAGCTTCTAAGCAAAGAGAAGGCCTAGTTTTACTTGTGAGGATTAAAAGGCTAGAGGATGGATCAGAGGTTGATGACCTAACGAAATTTAATATTGAAAAAAAGGATGGTTGAGAAAGAAGGGATGGTCATGTGTTCTAGAAGTAGAGAACTTAAGGAGAGAAGTTCTAGAGGAATGTCATCGATCGAAGTTTACGATTCATCCTAGAAGGACCAAGATGTATCAAGATGTGAAGAGGAGCTTCTGTTGGGAATGCATGAAGAGGGATGTTGGCTTGTAGGTTAGGCAGTGTGTTAACTGTCAATAAGTGAAAGCCGAACATCAGAAGCCAAGTGGGTTACTTAAGACTTTAGATATTTCAGTTTGGAAGTGGGATTCAATATCGATGAATTTTATAGATGGGTTACTAAGGTTGAGTAGAAGAAATGAAAGCATATGGGTTATAGTGGACAGGTTGACCAAGAGTGCCCATTTTATTCTAGTAAAATCAACCAGGACGGCACCTATTTTAGAAAAGTTGTTCATGAAGAATATAATTAGATTTCATGGGATTCCTAGTATCATAGTCAACGATAAAGATGCATTATTCAATAGTGAATTTTGGAGGAGTCTACAAGATGTATTAGGTACCAAGCTCAAGATGAGTATAGCTTATCACCCACATATGAATGGGCAGACAGAGAGAGTCAACAAGGTACTCGAGGATTTATTGAGAGCTTGTGTGTTAGACTTTGGTGGATCTTGGGAAGATCACCTATATCTGATTGAGTTTTCTTATAATAATAGTTATTAGACTAGCATAGGAATGACACCTTTTGAAGCCTTATGTAGAAGACCATGCAAATCGCTAGGAGGGAATTAGGAAAAAGTACAAACTTTGATAAAAAATTTGTTTCAAGGACACCGAGTTTCATTTTTTGGCCGAAGGACAAACTTTGGAAAAAATTAGATTGAAAGACAATGCTAGTTCTAGGTAGCATTATATTCAGTTTTTACACTATAGAAAATGCTAGTTCTAACTAGCATTTAATTCTATTTTTACACTATACAAAATGCGAGTTCTAACTAGCATTATCCTTCAGCCTAATTATTTTCAAAGTTTGTCCTTCAGCCTAAAAATGAAACTTGTTGTCCTTCAGCCTAATTTTTTTTCAAAGTTTGTCCTTGTGCCTATTTTCCACAACCGCCAGCATGTTAGTTAGAGACTGAAGATAGATTGGTCTTAGGTCCAGATTTGGTTAGAGTGGTATCAGAGAAGATTGAGTTAATCCAAGGACAAATGAAGGAAGCTTAATCCAGGCATAAGAGTTACACAGATAAGAGGCGTAAAGACCTACAGTTCTCAGTAGGAGATATGGTTTTATTAAAGTATCACCGATGAATGATGTGGTACGATTTGGAAAGTCGAAAAAGTTAGCCTCGAGATATGTTGGTTAATTTCAGATTATAGAAAGGATCGGAAAGCTCACATATAGAGTAGAATTTCTGAGCAATTTGCTCGGTGTCCATAATGTATTCCATGTGTCTCATTCCTAAGTATGTGCATGATCCAGATGCTACTATTCCTCAGACAGAGTTGGAGGACTTAGTGGTGGAGCCTGATTTGACTTTTGATAGATAACTAGTTCGGGTTGTAGTGAGAGATGAGAAGAGATTGAGGACCAAGATAGTCTAGTTGGTGAAAGTTCAGTGGAGCAACAACGAGAAAGACTGTACTTTGGAGACACAGGATAGGATTCGAGAGGCTTACCTTGATCTGCTTTGATGGTATGTCTACATTAGATTTATATAGATTGGTTGCTAGTTAGATAGGCTAGTAAGATTGTTAGGAGATGTTACAGATGAATGCTATGTTTGCTAATAGTCCTTACTGAATTTCAAGGATGAAATTCTTTAAGGAGGGAAGCCTGTAACACCCCCATTTTTATTGACATTGTTCAGGATATTTAATGAGAATAATTTAAATAGAATAATGCAGATAGGTAGATTGAGGTTGATTAATAAAAATATACTGGTCGTGCTTATTAAAATTAATGAACTTAAAAACGGTTAAGTACTTAAATATAAGGATTTTAGGGTAAATAGCCATACACCTTGCCGTTATACCACTTCCATTAGGTTATCCATGTTCGTTATTATTCTCAAACATAATCTATAACCATAAGAAGCAAGGCCAGCCATTTGAAGAGAGGAGGAAAATCAACTAAAAGCTTAGGATTCGACCTAGAGGAAAATCAATCTCAAACAATATATAGTCTCCTTATTTCAAGCAAGGTGAATAATAGTTTCTACATCTCTATTTTGATTTTTATATCACATGGTTTCTGATTTAATGATAAAACCTGGTTTTATGATACGTAGAATGATGGTATGCTTGATTTTGATTTATGTATGTTTAAACAAGGTTGTTTAAAAAGAGATACATATGATTTTAGGGTAAAATCGAGAGGAAATGATATTTAAATTCCATGGGAAAATTATATGCTGTAGAAAACATGATTTTGGAGTTGGGTTTCAATTTTTATAATTTTTCAAGCCATGGAGAATTTATTATGAATTTTCAAAGGAAAATATGATTATTTGGGTTTATAAATCTTTTGGGAAAATATATTGAGAATTTGGGTCTAGAATTTTAATATGTTAGATAACATAAATCAAAGTAAATTTCTAGAATTTTTGGGGATTTTTACTAAGTGATTTAGTTAAAAATTAAATTATTTTGAAAGTAGTACCTAAATGATTTAATTGTTTTATAAGAGGAAAGGCTTATTTGTTAAATGTTAAATTGGTTTAGATCTAAGAAAATTGCGGGAAATATTATCTAAAATATTTAAAAAATTATGAAAGCCAATCGAACGTTTACAAGTAGGAAAGTTAGTTGCAAAAAGTATACTTATTTTGGAGAGATCAGCTTTTACCCAGAAAAAGTTTGTTCCGCCTACTTTGGTAAACCTTTCACCTCAAACCTCTCGAACAAGACCTTTCGACTTCAATGACCCTTAGGTTGAAAGCAATGCACATGATATCATTCAGGTGGTATGTAGTGAATTGAACTAGGTCGAAAGGAATGATGTCAAAGGGTTTTATTCGAAGGGTTGGATCCTTAGTTTATTTTGATTAGAAGATAGAAATCACTTGCTTGTTCTCTAAAAGTCCTTTCGAAACAGGCGAATGATTTGGTTTTCAAAAGGTTGTTTTAAAAAGACCTTTCGACAAGGCTGAAAGGTATGGGTTTTATAAGTTGTTTTATAAGACCTTCCGACATAGTTGAAAGGTTAGGTTTTGAAAGGATTTAAGATACCTTTCGACAAGGCCAAAAGGTTTGGTTTCGAAAGGTTGTTTCATAGAGTTTCTGAAAAGAGTTGCCACCTTTATTTTTTTTATACCTTTCGAAGGGTCGAAAGCATGAGCTTTTCAACTTAGACAAAAGGTTTACTAATTTCTAAAATACAAGCCGATTCCCAACCTTCCAAACCGATCAAAGCAGGAACTTAGACGCAGTCGAAAGGTTTAAATGTTTTCCCTAATGTTTTATAAAGTAGAAAGTGGTTTGAAAACTTTCACCTATGACCTAAAGTAATATTTTAAGCATAAACCCAATGCTTTCGAAAGAGGTACTTTCAATGTTTTCGGAAGGGTTACAGCCAATGCTTTGAAAAGGGGTACTTTCAATGTTTTTGGAAGGGTTACTTTCAATGGTATCGAAAGGGGTACTTTCAACTAGTTTCAAAGCTAAGCTTATAAAGTTAAACACTAATATTTTAATATATTCGAAAGGTTTCGAAAGGTAGTACTTTAGGTATATAAGGAAAGATCCTAATGTTTATAAGAGCTTTCGAAGGAGGTTATCCTATAAAGTCGGAAGCTAGGTTTCGAAGGTATCGAAAGGTTTTTAAACCAAAATCAATTTTTTAGAGGAAAAACCCACGGCACAAATAAGGAGTTTTGTAATGAATATAAGTATGTTATTTTGAAGAAGTATTGCCTTGATAAAATATAAGTTAAGGAATTAATTTTGTTTTATGTGAAATGTATTTCAAGGACCGTAAATTCACAGGCGTGGTATTTTTAATTGTTATGTTTACTTCTTCAAATATGAGAATATTCACATGATAACCCATACCTATATTTTGGGGATAAAGGGTAGAAAAACCAGCTAGGTTAACCCAGTAGTGAATGTAAATTAATTAAGCTCTTGAATGAATAGAATTACATCCAGGAGGTCAGCCAAAATATAGGATGCTAAAATATAAAGGTAGGATATTGGCATGGGCTAATAGGTTTACGGTAAACCCATGAAATCTATACGATATAGGCAGGGTCTAATAAGTTCGTGTTAGACCCTGAAAGCTATATATAAAAGAGGATGTTAGATACACAAGTTCATAGTTAGCCCATGAAAACTATGTGTAAATGAAGTTGTTTGATAGACATGTTTACGGTAAGCCCATGAAAACTATGACTGGATACTGGCAAAGGCCAGTAGGATTGTAGTTAGCTCATAAAAACTATATCCAAATGAAATATTGATAGTTATCAGTAGGTTCCTAGTCAACCCATGAAAACTAGGATAAGAAAGAAGTTACTGGAGTTACTAATAGGTTCAGGGAGAACCCATTAAATGATTAAGTCAATTGGCAGTGGCCAATAGGTTCTTAGTGGTCCCATGAAAACTATTTAACCAGATAGGGAGTCTGTAAGTTAAAAATAGATTAGTATTTAGCCCATAAAGACTATGAAACTGGAAGGAGTCCATAAATATTAAACAGGTTATTAGTAAACCCATGAAAATTAATAGGTTAATAATGACCCTAAAACTATGATTACGACAGGGTGTCGGATTAAACCGAGGATGGGCAATCCTAATTGTTTTAAGTATGCATATCATCGTAGTATTTTGAAAATGTATGTTCTAACCATTGTGGATGCAGAAGCATAAAATATGATTTTATAAAGGTTTAAGGATACTAGTGAAGGGAAAACCCATTTTGCTAAGCGGCGTGGTCTCACTAGACATCTAAAAGGATATAGATGTCATATTATTACTCATACCAAGCTTTATGTCCGACTTAAAGTTTTTATTTTCCCCTTAAACTCTTGGTACTCAATTGATTTTGAGTAGTTTGAGATTTAAGGTTTTAAGGTTTTCTTTGATGAATAAAGCTTCCGATGGCATGTAGGAGGCTGATAGTTAATTAGAGTTTTCCTTTCCGTTGTGTGTTTGTTGTAAAGGAAGATCATTGTTCTTACTATATTCTCTGATCAACCAAGTGGGCACCTTCATATGTCACTCTTGGCATATTTGTAATAATTATATTTTTGTTGAATGTGGCTAACGCGCTGTGGGATTATGTAATGAACATGAAAGGTTTTAATGAATGTGGAAATATGTTGTTGAATTGCTAAAAACAATTCATATTTTTATGGTCTGTGTATCAATGTATCTAGCACCGCCGTATTTGGTCATCAAAAATTAATAACTATGGATGACTACAGCATTCGTAGCCTTTAGTTGTGGGCCTCCAAGTAGGGGGATGTTACGGTTCAAGTAGAACCACTTCCTAAGATCACTTTTGGAATAGTACTTAGTTTTTTCATCAAAAATATTATAACCTGATTCAGAATTGTCATAAGATTATTTCTAACAACGGAACATAATTTGAGAGTGAAGAATTCGCTCAGTTTTGTCTTAAGAATGGAACCATTAAGAGCTTTTCCTCTGTTGCGCATCTGAAAGCAAATGCGACAGCTGAGGCAGCAAATAAAATCATAAAGACAATTTTGAAAAAGCGACAGAAAAAAGCTAATGGAAACTGGGTAGAAGAGCTGCCATTTGTATTATGGGCTTATTGAACATCTACCAAAACGGCAATAAGACATACTCCCTACTCATTGACATATAGATGTGAGGTGATGTTACTAATTGAGATTGATATACCCTTACATCTAAGAACTGCATAAGCATTCGATTTAAATCAGGAACTGGAAAGATAATCACTAGATTTGATAGATGAGTTGAGAGACGAAGAGAAATTAGAACAGCGGAATATCAAAGAAGAATTTCAAAGTATTATAACTCAAAAGTAGGAATAAGATCGTTTCAAGAAGAAGATCTAGTGCTCCGGAGACTAATGAAAAATACGAGAAACCCCATGGATGGACCCCTAGGACCAAATTGGGAAGGATCACTAATCATTTGCAATGTAATTTCCCCACGAGCTTATAAGTTATGCTGACCAAACAACAATATGGTTCTAAGAACATGGAACGTTGAACATATGAGACCATATTTTCCTACGATGAATGAATAAAGCATCTCTTTCTTCAAAAGAAAAATCTATATGGTTGGGAGTAGAATTATCCATGCATTTAGACATTACTTTTAACGGTCAAAGCCTGTGTCCTTGCCGAGTTGGCCAAGGCGGAGCACTTCCCGGAGGGAGGAGTATAAGCCTTTATCTGCGCCACGCTATGGCCAGGTTAAAGCATCGGCAATCCCTTGGTCGCACCTCTGGTCAGGTCAAGGCACCTCCTGAAGGGAGGAGTCTAAGCCTTTATCCGTGCCACACTATGGCAAGTTTAAACCATCGACAATCCTCTATCTGCGCCACGCTATGGCCAGGGCAAGCCATCTCCTAGTGGGAGGAGTGTAAACCTTTATCCTTGCCATGCTATGGCTAGGTTAAAGCATCGATAAGCCCTTGGTCGTGCCTCTAGTCAGGTCAAGAAGCCTCATGGAGGGAGGTTAGGTAAGTCCTTGGTTTCAGCTTGAGAATGAGCTAATCAAGAGCACCAGACAACAATGGTCTAAGACATCCAAGCCTAAGAAGTGGCTCATCAAACAACGAATTAAGATGTCCAAGCGAAAGAAGCGGCTCGTCGAACAATGAACTAAAACGTCCAAGCTTAAGAAGCGACAGATCTATAAAGAACTAAGATGTCCAAGCCCAAGAAGTAGCATATCAAATGATGGACTAAGATTTCCAAGCTCGAGAGGCAACCAATCAAACTACAACAATATATGAGGCCTAAATGTTTACACATATCGAAGAAGACAAAATTTGAGTAGAACAAAACTCCATCATTAATACTCGAATATGGGTTTCAGGTCTCTCACTTCTGGGCTTTATCTTTTAATACCAAAGTATGACTTTCACGTCTTCTCTAGTCACTTATGCTCTTCCTCGTACCCGAATATGTGTTTCAAGACTATTATCCGACTTCAATCATTAATGCCTTAATCTGGGATGGGGATTTCTATTATAAAGATAATTACTATGGATTTCTGATTATCCAATATATGCCCTAATCTGGGCTGGATATTTGTACTATAAATATAATTACTATGGATTTCAAATAATCCAACATATGCCCCCAATCTATGCAAGAAATTCCTATTATGAAGATAATTATTGTGGATTTCTGATTATCCAACATATTCCCTAATTTGGGATCGAGATTTATGTCATGGAGATAATTATTACGAATTTTTGATTATTCACCACTAATACTTGAATTTGGGTTTCAGAATTCTATTTTAAAGAGTACTTCTGGATCTCACTTATTAAAACCAGAATCTGGGTTCTAGACATCTTATTATTGACTTCTAAACGTCACTTGATGACCCAAATCTGGGTTTAGACTTCATAACTTTCTAATGCCTGACTTTGAATTTCAGGACTTTTATCATCAATTTTGGATTACGTCTGTCGATTTTCCAATCTAGGCTTTAAAGCAGTAGTATTGAAACTACAATTGACATCTAAGTCATCAACTAGAAACTTCAAGCTGTTCTTCTTAATACCTAAAATGGATTATTAGTTCACAACTCTAAATGATGTTCATCAACATTTGAATTTAGACTTCGGGATCATTCTTATCTCCAAGAGGAGTTTCTAAATACATATTAAGATTTAAGGGTTACAAAGACTTATTTCCATATGATAGCTTCTGACCTCCTATTTCCAAACATTGGTTGCCTCCTACAACAATTTCATAGACTTGATGGATAACTATCAATTACAGACCTCATATCATTTATTGAATAAGGATTATGATTAACTAACAATTTAAATTTCGAAGCATTGCTATGTTGGTTTATCATGAAGCATATATATATATATATATAAGATAATGAGTTAGCAATGGAAAATATCACTTGCTTTGAATTTTGTAGGAAACCAAGGTTATTAGTTGCAAAGAAGTTGCGAGATTTTTAACCTAAAGAACAAAAGCTTCTTTCATACAAGGAGGGGCAAAATGTTAACCATAAAATCCACTTAAGAACAAAGGTATGTAAGAAAATCAATGGAAAGCCCAGGCTCTCTGAAATCATAGGCCTGGGTTTTGTTAAGGATCACGAAAAGAATGTTTTGAAAGCATTAAGAAGGCTTTCAAGGGAGTCGAAAAGACCAAGTTCCCTTACAAATAATAAACAGTGCAAAAGCTCTTGAAAAGATGAAAAAGAAAGTAGGACCAACCTTCTGCCATATTCAAACCTTTCGATGCAGATGAATTCACATATATAGAAAAAGTAAGGAGGGATCAAAACCTCTTTCAAAGGCAATGAATGATAACTCTTCATATGCACACCAAATCTTTTGAAACAAAGGTTTCACCTTCATTCAAATTACTCTAAACAACTCTTTAAAAGCATAATAGAGCCTTTCAAATCGGTCGAAGCCTATAACATCAGGAGAAGGTTCTGCATCAATTCACAAGCCTACATTCGAAAGCTACTTATCGTGTCGAAACCATCGATACTTCAACACCTTCGAAACCCTAGTAAACTACCTATTGACAGAGTCGGAAGCTCTTATCTTTACTTCTTATGACAATAAAGCAACAGGAAGAGAAAAGCGCATTTGTGACCCTGTCGGTGACGTTGAAAGCAAATCAAGAAAAAGCCAGAGAAGGAACACTTAAAACTTAACAACTGTGAAAGGTAGACAAAGGACCCTTTTGACAAGGTCAAAAGGTCTGGGTAAGAAGATGAGAAGCACAAGGATGAGTTGGAGAACTCGAAAGGAAAGCCTTTCGACAGCATCAAAGGCAGCCGAGGCCTTTCGACCATGTCAAAAGGAATGATGCAAAAGATAAATGGACCTTTCAACTAGATCGAAAGGTATTGGCACGAAAGAGGACCGGCCTGCATTTATAAATAAGACCTAAAGGGTCCGATTTTGGGGACCGAATTTTGGAAATCCAAAGCTCATTTCTTTTACTTCTCTTCTTAGCAACAACAAAATCTTTGTAACCCTAAATTGATTTGGGGAACAGCTTTCAAACTTATAACTCATTTTGGATTAATGAAAAGGGAGAAATGTGCAGAGTCATTAAGGATTTCAATTATGAGGAGGATCATTATGATCATTAGCTGGATTAATGATCAATTGCATATGATGCTTTCTTATTTTCTTGACTTCTTTCTGTCTATGCAATTCAATAGGATCGACTTGGATAAGGTAAATGCGAACACATCATCATTATGAAAAACATCATTTAACTTATATCAACTATACTGAATGAAGCTTGAGAAATTGTAAAATAGAAATGTTTCGAAAGGACAAAATCCATTTCGACCTAGTGGAATGGGATGTCATGAAGGAAATCCAGTTTGTAATTGGCAAGCAATCATATAAGGAGGAGCTTATTTGAAAGGAACCAACACTCAACTACATCAGCAACCCTTTTGAAGGGGTTCCTTTCATAGAAGAAAAGAAACCAGTGAGATCAAAAGCAGTTACTTTGCTTCGATAAGTTGAAAATACCTTCAAACATTGTCGAAAGGGTTAGAGTGGACCTTTCAACATAATCGAAAGGATAGATATTCGGTATGAATAGTAATTTTTGACTCATTAGAAAGAGGGGTTTCGGGTAAGATTCTTCCTCCCTTGCCTACATTTCTAAGTCATCTTCCAAAATTGGTCCGGCTGAGTCAACCTGGTCGAAATAAGGGCATCGAAGGAAGCAGTCTTTTTCGATAGCCTTATTTTATTGCATATGTGATCTTAGTTGCCATTCACATAACTTTGGGGATGTTAATAATTTTTCTTATTAATAAGCGTTCTGTTTGATATTGGTGCATCGTATTCTTTTATATCTGATTGTTTGGTAGATAGACTTAACTTAGAACCCTCATACTTAGTTACTTCCTTAAGGGTTGCAAATCCGATAGGAGAGTATGCGACACGTAGGATGAAGTGTGACCACCTAGAGTTTTACTTATTAGTTCATACTATTGTTTGCAGTTTGCATGTGTTTGATTTTGTAGGGTTTGGAATTATTTTGGGTATGGATTGGTTAAGTAAGTACGATGCTAGGATATTTTGCCATGGTAGAAAAATATCGCTAGACACCCTGACTACAGCGATCGGGTTGCATATACCGTAGAAAACCTTAGCTGTAAGGTGAACGCTTTGTTGGGTGTTGTGGAGTTGGAAGACGAGTTGAATCGAGTTTTCGTGGTTAGAGAATTCGTGGATGTCTTTGAACTTGTAGCAGGATTACCGCCGAAACGAGCTATTGAATTTTGGATAGATTTGGTGCTTGGAGCAGAACCAATGAGTAGACTGCTAAGCCAAATGAAACCTATCGAGATGAGGGAGTTAATGTGCAGGTTGTGGATTTGGAGGGAAAGAATTTTATTAGACCTAGTAGTTCACCTTGGGGAGCAACCATAGTATTTTCTAAAAAGCCAGAAGGATCATTGAGGTTATGTATTGAGTATCGTAAGCTAAATGAGAAGATGATGAAAAATCGATATCCATTGCCAAGAGTTTATGATTTGTTCGATCAATTGAGTAGAGTCAAGGTATTTTCTCGGTTGGATTTAGCGACAGGTTTCCATTTTCTTAGAGTAGCAGAGGATAATATTTCTTTGATGGTATTTAGAACTAGACATGGATCGTAAAAGTGGTTAGTTATGCCGTTCGGACTAACTAATGTACCGGCAGTCTTCGTGGATTTGATGAACCGAGATTTCCAATTGCACTTGGATAGGTTCATGTTGGTTTTATAGATGATATTCTAATAAAATCTAGAGATGAGAAGGAGCATGAATTTCATGTTAGGGTGGTTTTGAGACGCTGAGGAAGCATCAGCTAAAGGCAAAGTTTTCAAAATGTCATTTCTCGAAGAAGGAAATGAAGTTTCTATGTCATGTGATCTCAGGGAAAGGGTTGTCTACAGATCCGATTAAGATTGAAGCGGTGAATAATTGGAAGAGATCCGAGATAGTGATTGAGATAAAGAGTTTTCTTAGATTAGTTAGATATTATCGGAGGTTTACAAAGGATTTTTCATGGATAGCAACACCAATAACCAAGCTAATGCAAAAGGATGTGAAGTTCGTGTGGAATGAAAGGTGCAAGGAAGCATTCCATAGCTTAAAACACTTATTGAATCATGCACCTATATTAGTTGTTACAGAAGGGAATCAAGATTTGGTAGTATATACGAATGCTTGTGGAACTAGATTAGGAGCTGTGTTAATGTAGAGAGGGAAAGTGATTGCCTATGCTTCTCGACAACTTAGATCGCATGAGATAAGATATCCAACGCATGATTTGGAATTATCTGTGGTGTTACTTTCATTGAAGGTATGGGGACATTACCTTTTGGGAGAGCGATTTGAGCTATATACGGATCACAAGTCATTAAAGTATCTATTCTCTCAAAAAGAGCTGAACATGAGACATCAAAGGTGGTTAAAGTTTATTGCTATTTATGATTTTGGAACTGAGTACACACCAAGGAAAGGCAATAAGGCTGTAGAGGTTCTTAGCAGGAAGCATCAGAAGGTAGTATTGGATCTGATAATTGGGTGGAAAGATTTTGAAGCGTTGGCGACATGCAGAGTGCAGTGGAGATCGAAAGCCGGATTAAGTAGGGAAAACGTCTTGTTTATAATTTCGACCGGTAATGATAAAAAAGATAGCTTCTAACAGGAGGAGGATCTAGCACTGGATGAATGGATCAAGAGGTTAAGGATTGAACCAGCAGCGATGACTTGAGGGATTTCAGCCTTGACCAGAATGGGTGGGTGAGAAAGATAGGAAGGTTGTGTGTTCCAAATGTAGAAGACATTATGAAAGAAGTTTTGGAGGAATGCCATCGTTCAAAGTTCACTATCCATCTGGGAGGAATTAAAAAGTATCAGGACATGAAGAGAAGTTTCTTCTAGGAAGGTATGAAGAGGGATGTAAGCTTATGGGTGACGCAGTGTCTGAACTGTTAATAAGTAAAAGTCAAACATCAAAAACTAAGTGGATTACTTCAGCCATTAGATATTTTGATATGGAAGTGAGATTCTATTTCTATGGATTTTATAAAGGGTTGCCAAGATCTAATAGAGGAAACTAAAGCATATGGGTTATAGTGGATAGATTGACCAAAAGTGTCGTTAAGTCAACTAGGATGACATCTATTTTGGCTAAGTTATTTATGAAGAATGTGGTTAGACTGCATGGAATTCCTAGTAGTACAATAATAATGATATAGATTCCTTATTCAGTAGTGAGTTCTGGAAGAGTCTACAGGAGATTTTAGGAACCAAGCTCAAGACGATTACCGCTTACCATCCACAAGTTGATAGGTAAGGAAAGAGTTAACAAAGCCTTAGAGGATTTGTTATGAGCTGGTGTGTTAGATTTTGGAGGATCATGGGAAGACTATCTAAACTTAGTCGAGTTTACGTATAACAACAGTTACCAGCCTAGTATTGTAACACTCTAGATTTTAGATAACATTATTTAGGATATTTAATTAGATAAATTAAATAAAATAATATGTAGATTAGGTGATTAAGATTTGATTTTATTAAAGAGATAGCCATGCTATTTAACAATGAACAAAATAATGTCTTAAAATGAATTAAACGAGGGGTAAAATGGAAAAGAGGACATCCCTATATCTACTAGCCATAGCTATGTATAATTTACACATGCATTTCATTTAAAAAATTTCATAAAACAAGGCCGGCCACCATTAAAAAGAAAAAGGGGAAAAACATAGAAGATAAGCTAGGAAGAAGCTTAAGCAAATCAAATCTATTCATATCTCAATCTCTTTAATCAAAAAGGCTAAGGTGAATAATGTTTACATCTTTATTTTGATTTTTTTTGGTTTTATGATGATTACGAATTGTTTTTGCAATTTTATTACCATGTTTATGATTGATGGAATGTTCATATATACTTGTTGATGATTTATACTTGTTCATATTGATTTTATGATATGTTTTAAGGTAAAACCCTATTAAATAGCATCTTTATGCCTAGCAAATTTTTATGAAGATCATAAATAAATTTTGAAGATGGGTTTCAATTTTCAAAATTTTTGGAATTAATGTGGATTTTATATGAATTTTCTAGTAGAAAATGATGTTTTGAGTTATAAATTATTTACTGGTAAATAATTAATTATTTGGGTCTACAATTTTTATATGTCAGAAAACATATATAAATGATTTTCTAGAATTTTTGCAGATTTTTAATAAGAATTTTAAAAGATATAAAAAATTATTTAAGGTATGGGACTTAAATGTTTTATATATTTTAAATTAAGAAAGAGGCTTGTTGCAAATAATTTAAAATTGTTATTTGTGGAAAATGTAGCACTTTTAAAAAAGTAATATGGCAACCAGTCGGATTTAGATAAACAAAAAGGTAAGGTACAAAAGAAATAGTTTAAAAGTACTAACAAATATGTTTTCCACTGTTTCATCTTCTTTATACCAGGTTCCGCCTCTATACAATCGCCTTCGACACAGTCGAAACAAATGTATATGGTATCAGGCAACCGGTCGTGAAGAATTGGACATGGGCAAAAGGTATATGGTCGAAACCATAGGGTTTCGAAAGGGTTGAGGCTTTGTTTTGTATTAAAGGAAAATATGCCTATTTGCTTTCGACTAGGCTGGGTTTCGATCAGGTCAATTTTTTTAAAAGTAAATGGTTTCAGTTGGGTTGCACCTTTGTTTTTAAATGAATGCTTTCGACTAATTCAAAACACCTAGCTACCGTCTATTTACCTTCAACCCAGTGGGTTCGAAGGGTTTACTTGTTTTCTAAAATTTGCCAACTTCTCAAATGCTTTCGAAGGGGTGGTTTCGAAGGGGCGGTTTCGAAGGGGCGGTTTTCTAAAGCGATAGAAAATCCTTTTCCTTTGAATTTTTTTAATCAAAATAAAAATATCCAAAAAAATATTTTACTTAGTTTTTTCTAGAAAACCAAAAATCCAAAAAAAAAAATAAAATCTTTTCAAAAAAATAATTGAAAAAAACAAAAATCAAAATTTCCTTTTGAAAAATAAATTCCTTTTGGTAAATAATTTTCCTTTATAAAAAAATTAAAAAATGTTTTTGAAAATGTCGGAATTTCTTTATTCGCTTGAATTTTACAATAGTTGTGAAAATTCATATAATCCATATAATTTCAATCCAAATTCTTATGGATATTTTAACAATGATTATTGTATAAAAAATTCGGATTTGACCAATTTTTTTTCAAAATGATGACCAACCACCACTCTTGAAAAATGCATTGGATCGATTTCGCCGCTACTCGAACTCACTAAACAAAATAATCAAAGGATGTGTGAGTTGTGTAATTCATTTTTGTGCGATAACTCAAAATAAAGTTTTCAAAATAATCAAAATTTAAATTCACTTCAAAATCCGAATGATTTTCATTATAACCCATGCCAATTCAATTTCGATCTTCAAACTGAATTTCAAAATCGAAACGAAAATGCGATCCACTTTTCTAATAATTTTGACCATGGAAATAATCTCGACTACGATGCGAGTGAAAATTTTGTTCTTAACAAGTTTAAATTGAATTCTCAAATTAATTATCGTAAATTAGATTTTGTTGAGCAAATGAATGAAATTTACGATGAATGCAAGGATTTATTATTCGAAACATATATGAAACAAAATGAGAAATAAAACCAAATCCTAATGTGTGACGAGTCAAGTGATAATCCACCTTTTACCCAAATCGACGATTTTCAAATAACAACTTTTTAAATGGAAAATGATAATCTTAATAAATTTGTTGAAAATTTGGTGATCGAGTTGGATTTCAATTATTTCGAGGGTGTGAAACTCGATTTAAATTTCGATCTTCCTTTTTTCAATTTCGAAAATTTGAAAACAACAACTTTGGATTTTGAACTTTATATATGCAATGAAGTTGTTGATAACCCAATAAAGGAAGATGAATTTAATGAATACGAATTTTTGAACTTTTTGATGACAAGTTGTTGAATTCCGAAAGGGAAGATTTAAATCGCCGTTTTGATTTTGAAGTTAATAAATCTGAAGAAGTTTTCAATGATATGTTTGAATTTCAAATTGGTGAAAATAAACTTGAATTTCAATCAATCCTTTTATCAACCCTAAAATTCATTGAAAATAAGACAGCGCATACAATTTTTATTAAAACAACATTCACTTTTCCAAATCAACCTTAAACTCCCAAAAAATCATGGTTTGGTTTTCGGAGCTTCGCCTGTGTCTTTATGCTTGACGAGACAAATGAATCGGTCTTTGAAAGACCGTTTCATTTACTTTTTGACGATATACTTTCTAATGTCGTATAAATACCGTTCATTTTCATGTAAATAAAGGTCATTTTTATTTTTATTTTTTCTGCTTCCATTTAGGTTGACTGTGAAGACAGTCAAAATCAAGTGTAGGGTGGTCTCCTCTTCATTTTTATTTTTTCATGGTTTATTTTACATTTTGTTTCCTAAAGCTTTAAAAAAATTAAAAAAATCCCAAAATAAAATTTCTTTTTAGCATTTTGATTTATTTTAAAGAAGCACTATAGGATAAATACATGGTTTTGGTTAATTAAATTGAAATTTTTGAAAAGTTATTTTCCTCAATAAAAATAAAAATAAAGTTTGATTACAAATAACGATGGTTTAACTAGTATATAGGAAGGTTCATATGTGTTAATTATGAAATGTATCCTAACTGAAAATCTTTGTTTTAAAAAGTGATGAATTTAAATAAAAGGACATAACATTTTTTGTCTTTTATGTTAAGTGGTACTAAGATGATATTGTAAAACTCTCTCTTAAAAAGACAAAACGAAAAAAATAAGAAGAACATATATGTATACATATAAAACATAAAAAATTTAGGTTTTATATAAATAATAAACACCTACAATCGATAGGTGTGCACATGCATGTGTGTACACTAGCCATGCTCTGTATCCTTCTCACGTAAGCCCGAACGGCAGTGCATGGGTGGTATATCTAACCTCAGTTTATCTTAGTTAGGCATAAGTAAATATTGTTATACCAATACAATTTTCAAATATCAGAAAGAGTAAGCAATTAGAATCCAAGCACTATTTTGAATTGTTTGATTTGATTTTTATTGAAAAAAAATTACCACTTTGAAAAACTTTGATGATCAACTAAGGATTTATTTCATGGTTGCACTATGTTATCAACCGAAACAATTAGCCAAACTAGAGTCTATTTATTGCGATAACTTGATTTTTATTGGAAATTTTGACTAGTAAAATGACTAAAGTTTCATGATGATAACCAAAACTTATATTTAACTTATTTGTGTCAACTTAAAAGTAAATTCTTCATTTGTAAATATTTTTAAAAATCTGCATTCAACTCTTTATAAATAAATCTTGAATCTAGGAAATTTCTCATTTTCCATTTGGATTTTGTGGGTAGTATCCATTGAAAACCCTCACGAGACAAGACTCGTCCTACTGGGTACATTCATAGGTTTAATGGCTTGTTACATACACTCAATGCAATTGTGCTCCCTATGAAAACGGATTTATCTTAGTTTTATTTTATTCGAAGACGAATATAAAGATAAGTGTGGGGTTGTTTGATGTGAACATAAATATGCATATTTTTATTTCCATATTTAATCTAATTAAATTAATTAAATGAGCATATTGGGAATTTTAATATGTTAAACCAAAATTCAAATTGTTTTCAAATCGTCATATATTCATCTTCATATACGGCAAAATGGTCCTTTTTCTGCATATATTAATTTGAGAAAAATTAGTTGGAAAATTTTATATTATTTTGTAGGAATTTGAATTCAAATATAAGTGGCTTCTTGAAGATATATGCATGCACAAGAGTGAAGAGAAACAAATGAAGATGGAAATAATTCATTTCATGTATCATGAAGGACCCTGCCTACCCACCTACCTTAATGTACAAATTAGAGCTAATGCACATGCTAATGGCCATTAAAGCTTCATGCACATTTAAATGGTGGATTATCTTATGCTAATAATTACTTGGCCACCACACTTCATGCACATATAAGGTTTCATATATATATAAATACCCATTAAGTTCATGTAATTAGTCCCTTCTCTTAGGCTCACTTTCTCTTAGCCTATTTAGTTTAGTTTAGGCTCACAAATAAATCAAAGATCTCTTTCTTTTCCCCTGGCTACTTAGCCATTTTCTTTTCATGTAACTTTTCTTTTTATATGCAATTTTAGTTCATTCTCTTTTATTTACATGCTTCTTCCTTTCATATTAGTAGTGTAGATCTTTACTTTTTTGCAAATAGCTTAGTTTTTTTACTTTTCTCCCTTTTTCCTTTTCGTTTTGTTTCATTTTGCTTTCTATATTTGTTGATATGATAACAAATATGAGAGGCAAAACTCTTTCAATTTAGGGGTAATGAAACTCTCTAATTATGTAGATTCAACATAATTTGTTCATGTGATCTCTTTTTGTGCTTGATGGAAATGATAAAACGTGGTAAATAATTTGTTGTTTAGCTTTGAATTTGATAGCCTATAATGTTGATACCAAATATGCTATACTTAAACAAAAAAACACAAATTATCTCTTCATCTACATATGATTATAGTAATGAAGTGAATGTTGAAATCAAAATTTGATGGTCTATATTTCTAATCAATAGTTATGAGGCCATACTTAAAATAGATTTTATTTTCAACTTGATTGTCATTTTTCATGAGAGGTAGTAAGTGGTTTAAGAGGTGTGTTATAGTTTGATAGCTTATGTTGAGCTAATTAATAACACAAATAAGCCATACTTATGATAAACACATCAATTAAACTCATTAATGACCAAAATAAAAAATATCATAATTTCATATTGTGTTGAACTATGTGATTTAGAGGGTGTATTATCTTTAAATTGCCTTTAAACTCTCATATTTTTATCACTTTTAATTTTTGTTAGAATCTAGAATTTTCATTTTTAGCTTAAACATACTCTCATATCTTGGTAATTTGATTGAATAGAATTTTAAAATCTAACAATTTCCCGCAGATCGACCCGTACTCGCCACGTACTGAAATTGTATGTCATGTACTTGCGGCTAATTTTTATATAAATTTTTGGGCGATTTTCTAAACTGATAGAAAATCCGTCAAACGCTTCATTACTTAGGAAATGGTTTCAAAACAGTTTCTTTCGACTTAAATGATATTAAAGGCTCTTTTTCTTTTGATTGAAGTATAACCCATGTTGGTTTCAAAAGAGATGATTTGAATGATTTCTAAAGGAAGTGCTTTCAACTTCAATGGGTTTATGTCCTTTTGCTCTACTTAAAGGCATAATCCAAATGGTTTCGGCCAAAACGTTTTCAAAGGGGTTTCAAAGGAGTGAACTTTGAATACCTTAAAAAGGTTTTCACATTTTTTAAATTGAGCTCAAGTGCTTTCAAAAGGTTTAGGTTTAATGCTTTCGAAGGTTTCAAAAGAGGTTTCGAAGGAATGGTTTCCAAAAGTTTCGAAGGAGCTGAAAGGTGTTGTTTTTTGATGGTTTCGAAAGGCAATGTTTAAAGGTTTTAAAAGAAAGATGTCTAAGGTTTTAAAGCTTTTGAAAGGAAAATTTTCAAAGGTTTCGAAAGGGTTTAAGAATGGTTTCAAAATCACCTTACCATTTACATACATACATACATATATATGTAAATGGCAAGGTGATTTTGAGTAAAGCATAGAAATTATATAATTTTCCTTGTTTGAGTTTTATTTAAAGGTCTTAAATCATTTTGAAAAGATTTTCAAGGAAAATTTGGGAAGATATCCCTAAGTAAATTGACTCAGATATTACATACCAGATAGGACTGGTGTAGGGTCGCGCCCTATACATTAGCTATTAGCCCCAGATAATTTAGTCTAAAATTCTAGTGTGTACGGCTTTGCCATAGGTAAGAGTAAAATTATGGATACATATGGAAAGGAATTTATTTTGTATGCGGATAGATTATTGGTCAACTCGCAAAACCATTAGGATCAGGTGACCTTAGAAGATGTTAGGTTAAGGACAGACCATCCAGAAGAGAAGTATTTAACAGATAGTTAAGGACAGATTATCCATAAGAAAAGGAATGTCTAACAGATATTAGATAAATTTTGATGTTGTCTAGTAGGCCCGAGTCAGTGAAAGGTTAAAAGTTAGCAAACGAAACTTTTGTGTATGAAAAGGTAGTTCATTTTATTACCTGATATATTTATGTATGTTTACATAATGATGCATTACATATGTTTTGACCAGTTTTGGTTGTAGGAAAAGAATTGCAAAAGGTATGTTTTAAAAGGAATATTATTAAGGGGAAACCCGTTCCGCTGAGCGGCGTGGTCTCACTTAACATAAATTAATAGAAATGAACACTATTATTCACACCAGGCTGTATGTCTGACTCGAAGTTTTTATTCCCCTTAAACTTTCGGGTACTCAAAATTGATTTGAGTGCGCTGAGGGTTGAGGTTTCAGGTTTTTGTCTTTTCACGAATAAAGCTTCCGGAGACGAGTAGGTGGCTATCGGATAGCTATTTTAGGAATTCAAATTATTATATTTTGTTGTTTTCCACTGTGTATATTAAGTCAGTTACGACAATATTTCTCTGATCATCCAGGGGGCATCGTCATATGTCACTCTTGGCGTATTATTGTAAATTATATTCGATCAGTACCTATGAACGGTTAATGGATTATGTAACTTGGATATGATATTCTTTTGAAATGTAATTTTCTAAATGTTGTTTTTGGAATTTTATGATTTTATTTATATTCAAGTGCTTCTGATAGTATGGATACCATTAGCATCACCCTTTTTTTCACTAGAAGTTAATGCTATAGATGACTACAACATCTGTAGCGCTTGGCTTTTGGCCTCTAGATGCGGAATGTTACAGCTTAGTATTGGAGCATAGGTTTATGAAAAAAAAATTAACTTAAAATTGTTTTGAAAAACATAATCCTAAAGAATTAGAGTAAGATTGGGGTTTCGGATAATGCTATATAATGTACACGTATTTTCTATATATGAGTATATGTTTTATCTCTAATCTCCTATATTTGCTTAGGTTATCTTTCTGTATCTCATGAGGTTTGAATACAGGTATGGATGGTAGAGGAGGAAGATTTAACCCAGGAAGGAGATGCGCCATAGAGAATGCTGGACCTAATTCCAAGAGAAACAAGGGTTAGGCACATACAGAGAATGTAAGTGCTGGTGTCCCATAGGTCGGAATGGAAGATATGTATCATTTCTTCGTGAATACGGTTCAAGCGGGTGTCGGTGCTGGTGTAGTAGTAGTAGGAGGAGCCCCGAAAGTTCTAGTTGTCCAAGATTATGCTAAGCTCAGTGGAGATTACACTAGGCTTGGAAGTAAGCCTTTTGTTGGAACCGAGGATGCTATTGAGATGGAGAACTGGTTATTGCACTATGAAAGGAATTTTGCAGATGTGAGGCTCAATGATGAGCAGAAGAAGAGGCTGGAATCTAGATAGCTTCAAGAAGCTGCATTTTTTGGTGAAATAGTGTTGTGAAGTTAATGCCCCGCTATTACTCTGCTATAACCCTGCTGTATCTCATAGCAGATTTCTACCGCTACAAATTTTCCATATAGCCTCAAATATAGCATTTTCGCTTTAAGCTCCGCTATTTTCGCTATATCCCGTTATTGCTATATTCCACTATTTCCACTATATCTTCTATAAATGAAATGAATAGAAAATTGACATTTATACATTATAAAAATTATAAAATTAACTAATTTAATTTAATTTTTATATATTTTAAAAAATGAAAATACTCTAATATTCTACTAAATTCAACTGTGTTATATAACAATTTTACGTTTATTTATAGTATATTCGCACACGTTTTTATCTAAAATTATTTATGTATCAATTATAATTCAAGTGAATGTTAATTATTCATTTAATTACCATTTATATCTTTGTAAAGACATTGAATATGATTTTATATGCTATTTTAGAGTCATCCGCTATATTCTGCTATATCCTTGCTGTATCATCGCTATGACTTTTTGCACCTTCGCCGCATTGAATCTGTCGAGCGCTTTAGCTGCACAGGAACAATGTAATAGTGGTAGTAGATGAGGAAGAGATGACATGGGCAGAGTTCAAGAGGAGGTTTCAAGAGAGGTTCATATCTGTCACAGCACTGTCGGCTCCGATCAGAAAGATTGCTGAGTTGGAGCAGGAAGAGATGTCAGCGATGGAGTATGCCAGAAGGTTTGAGGAGTTTACTCGGTATGGTTATGCCGCTTTTGATACAGTGATGAAGAGGAACGAGAAGTTCATCCAGAGGTTAAAGCCTAAGTTGGCCAAGGCTACATTGTCTCACATTAGATATTTCTGTATGTGGTTATGGAGATAGCCTTGAGGCATGAGGAGATTCTTGATTTTATGGAGAAGAGCAAGGCTAAGGAGGTCCAACTTGGGCAGGGCTAGAAGCGGAAGTTTTTCCACAAGAAGGGTGCTCAAAAGAGTGGATCAACAAAGAGGGAGAAATCTGAGATTGTCTGCTTTAAGTACAACAAGAAGAGGCACTTTGCTAATGAGTGTCATTCTGGGAAGGCTAGGGAAGTAATAGGGAAGAAGAACATTAGGTGCTTCAATTGTGATCAAATTGGCCAATATAAGAACTAGTGAAAGGAGCCCACAAGGGATGGAAAGGGCAAGGTCTATGCATCAGAGCCTGCTGCTTCTAAGCCAGCAGCTTAGGGAAAGAGAAAGACAGTTTTGGGTGGTATGCTTCAGATTCATGGTATGTCTGTTAGTATTATATTTGATACTAGTGCATCACACTCTTTTACATCTAGATGTTTGGTAAATAAGCTTAACCTTGAACCTATATATTTAGCTACTTCCTTACGGGTTGCTAATCTAATAGGAGGGTATGCAACTCTAGGATTGAGGTGTGATTAGTTAGAGTTTGACCAATTAGGTCATCTTCTTGCTTGCAATTTGCATGTGTTTTATTTTGTGGGGCTCTAGATTGTCTTTGGCATGGACTGATTAGTGAGTTCGATGCTAGGATAATTTGCCGGGATAGGAAGATATCTCTTAGACACCCAGATTATAGTGAAATGATTGTTTATATCGTAGCAGGTTCTAGCAGCAAGATTTTTGTTTTGTTGGGTGCTATGGATTTTGATGATGAGTTCAGTCGAGTTTTCGAGGTTAGAGAATTCTTGGATGTTTTTAAGCTGTATTCGGATTGCTACCAAAGTGAGCCATCGAGTTTTGAATATATTTGGTTTTTGGAGCAGAATCAGTGAGCAAGCCGCCTAGCAGAATGACCCTTCAAAGATGGAGGAGTTGAAAGTGCAGTCAATGGATTTCGAAGTAAGAGTTTTATTAAGCCAAGTAGTTTTCCTTGATGTGCAGTAGTGGTGTTTGTTAAGAAGCCAAACGGATCGTCGACGTTATGTATCGGTTATCGTAAGTTAAATGAGAGGACGACAAAGAATCAATATCCTTGCCCAGGATTGACGATTTATTTGACCAGCTGAGTGGAATGAAGATATTTTCTCAGTTGGATTTGGAGACAGGTTTCAATCAGCTCAGGGTAGTAGAGGATAATATACCTTTGACGGCGTTCAGGTACAGATATAGGTTGTACGAATGGTTAGTTATGCCGTTCGGACCGACGAATGTGCCGGCTTTCTTCGTGGATTTGATGAACTTGATTTTCCAAGAGAACTTGGATAGGTTCGTGTTGTTTTTCATAGATGATATCTTGATATACTCTAAGAATGAAAGGGAGCATGAAGTTCAACTTAGAATGATGCTTGAGACACTGAGGCAACATCGGGTGAAAGCAAAGTTTTAAGTGTCACTTTTGGAAGAAGGAAGTGAAGTTTCTTGGTCATGTATTCTCGGAGAGGCGTTTGTCAGTGGATCCGACTAAGATTGAGGCAGTGGATAGTTGGAAGAGACCTAAGACATCAACCGAGATAAAGAGTTTCCTTGGGTTGGCTGGTTATTATTAGAGGTTTATTAAGGATTTTTCATGGATAGCTGCACTGATGGCCAAGCTAATGAGAAAGGATGTGAAGTTTGTGTTGACTGATAAGTGTGAGGAAGCATTTCAGAGTTTCAAATCCTTATTGACCCATGCACCTGTGTTGGTGGCTCTAGAAGAGAATCAGGATTCGGTGGTTTATACCAATTTATGTGGAAAAGGGTTAGGGGCTGTATTGATGTGGAGATGTAAAGTGATTGCCTATGCTTCTAAACAGCTTAGACCGCATGAATCAGATATCCGACGCATGATTTGAAATTAGCTGCAGTGATTTTTTGCTTTGAAGGTGTGGAGACATTACCTAAAGAGATTTGAGTTATATACAGATCATAAGTAGTTGAAATATTTATTCTCTCAAAAGGAGCTGAACGTGAGATAGCAAAGATGGTTAGAGTTTGTAGCCGCTTACGATTTTGGGACTTAGTATGCACCAAGGAAAGGCAACAGGGTTGCAGATGCACTTAGCAGAAAACATCAGACTCCAGTGTTAGCAATGACTCATGAGTGGAAAGGTTTGGAAGCACTGGCAGATTGCACAGTGCAGTGTAGATCCGAGGCTAGGTCTAGTGGGAATACAGTTGTATTATCTTGCTTAGAAGTTCAAATAGTGTTGATCAAGTGGATTGCTTCTAAGCATATGGAGGATCCAGTGTTAGCTGAACAGGTCCGAAAGTTATGAGAAGGAACCAAGAGCGATGACTTGAAGGATTTCATTCTTGACCAAAATAGGTGGTTGCGAAAGAAAGGAATATTATGTGTTCTGAGTATTGAAAACATAAAGAATGAAATCTTAGAGAAATACCATTGTTCGAAGTTCACTATACATCCAGGAGGTAGTAAGATATATCAGGATATGAAGAGGAGTGTCTTATGGAAAGGTATGAAACTGGATATTGGCTTGTGTGTAACGCAATGCTTGAACTGCCAATAGGCGAAGGTTGCACACCAGAAGCCGCATGGTTTGTTTCAGCCATTAGATATTCCAGCATGGAAGTGGGATCCTATTTCTATGGACTTCATCGATGGGTTGCCAACGTCGAACATAGGAAATGAAAGTATATGGGTCATAGTGGAAAGATTGACCAAGAATGCCCATTTCATTCCAGTTAGGTCAACATGACGACACCTGTTTTAGTGAGATTGTTTATGAAGAATGTGGTTAGACTATGGAGCTTATAGCAGTATAGTTAGTGATAGAGATTCCTTGTTCATTAACGATTTTTGGAAGAGTTTGTAGGAAGTTTTGGAAACCAATCTCAAGATGAGTACCGCTTATCATCCGCAGACATATGGGAATATGAAAAGACTTAACAAGATCTTAGAAGATTTGTTAGAGCTTGTGTTCTCGGTTTTGGGGGATCATGGGAAGACCATATGCAACTAGTCGAGTTTTCATATAACAAAAATTATTAGACTGCTATTGGGATGGCACGGTCTGAAGCCTTGTATTGAAGGCCATGTAAACCTCCCATATTTGGTTAGAGATCGGGGATAGGTTGATTTTTGGTCCAAATCTGGTTAGAGTAGCTGCATAATAGATTGAGGTCATTCAGGATAGAATGAAAGAGGCTCAGTCTGGGCAGAAAAGTTATGCTGATAAGAGATGGAACAATTTAGAATTCTCAGTTGGAGACTAGGTTTTCGCCAAGGTATCACTAATGAAGGGTGTGCTTATATTTGGGAAATTAGGAACCAAGATTCATTGGACCTTTTCCTATTGTTGAGAGGATCGGAAAGCTTGCATACATGGTTGAGCTACTGAATAGTTTGGCAGGTGTCCACAGTGTTTTACATATTTCTCATCTTAGAAAGTATGTCAGAGACCCGAAGACTGCTATTGCACCGACAATGCTAGATGATTTAGTGGTAGAATCGGACTTGATCATAGTTAGAAAACCAGTTGGTATAGTTGCCAGAGATGAGAAGAGGCTTAGAACCAAGATGGTCAGATTAGTCAAAATCCAGTGGAATGACGATGACAGGGACCATACTTGGGAGGTAAGAGCAGTATTAGAGATGCTTATCCTTACTTGTTTGATGTTATATTTTACCTTCATGTTTGATTTGTTGTGTACCTTATCATAATTTCATGGACGAAATTTTTTAAGGAGGAGAGTCTATAACACCCCATATTTTTAAACATTATTTAAGATGTTTTATTATATAAATTAAATAGAATAACGTGTAGATTAGGGGATTGAGATTTGATTTTATTATAGGGGTAGCTGTGCCATTTACAATGAACTAAAGAATGGTTTAAGCTGAATTAGAGGAGGGGTAAAATAGGAAAGTGGTCGTTCCTATATCTACTACCCATAGCTGTGTATAATTTACACATATATCTCATTTCAAATTTTCATAAAACAAGACCGGTCACCATTAACAAGAAAGGAGAAAAGATAGAAAATAAGCTAGGAAGAAGCTTAAGCAAATCAAATCTATATCATATCTCAATCTTTTAATCACAAAAGCTAAGGTGAATAATGTTTACATCTTTATATTGATTGTTTTCGGTTTTATGATGATTCTGATTTTTTTTGCAATATATTGTCATATTTTTGAATGATGGAATGTTTATATGTACCTGTTGATGATTTATACTTATTCGTATTGATTTTTGAAATATGTTTTAAGGTAAACTCTATTAAATAACATTTTTATACCTTGCGAAATTTTATGAAGATCGAAAATAATATTTAGGAGATAAGTTTCCGTTTTAAGAATTTTTGGAATTAATATGGTTTTATATGATTTTTCTAGTAAAGAAAATGATATTTTGGGTCATAAATTATTTACGAGTAAATAATTAATTATTTGGGTTTGAAATTTTTATACGTTAGAAAACATATATAATATGATTTTCTAGAATTTTTTTAGATTTTTCCTAAGAATTTTGATAGGTACATAAAATTATTTAAGGTATGGGACTTGAATGTTTTATACATTTTAGATGGAGAAAGGGGCTTTTTGCAAATTATTTGAAATTCTTATTTCTGGAGAATGGCTACACTTTTGAAAAAGTAATATGACAACCAATCAGATTTAGATAAATAAGACAAGTTTCGAATGGCTTTGCCAGGTTCGATCCTCCTTTCTGAGGCCCAGACGGTCCCGTATCACGGTCGTCCCATCTGGATAAACTATCGGCTTCCCCTCCTGGGTGAGTGGGTGAGGGGAGGAGGGAGGCACGGACTCCCATATGATCGTTCCGAAACAATCCTCCTTGCCTTTCGTGTGATTTCGGGCACTTCGACGGCTGTAGTTGCTGCGCAGAAATTCCGAGTTCGATCCTCCTTTCGGAGGCCCAGGCGGTCCCAAACCGCGATCGCCCCAACAAAGAAAACGATTGGCATCCCCTCCTCGGCGGGTGGATCATAGGAAGGAGGGAGGCCCGAACTCACACCCAGTCGTCTCGGAACGATTCTTCTCTCCTTTTGTGCGCTTTTGGGCACTTCGAAAGGCTGCAGTTGCTGCGTAGAAATTCTGGTTTCGATCCTTCTTTCGGAGGCCCAGACAGTGCCGGATCTCGATCACCCCAAATGTGAGAACGATCTAAGTGCCCGACTAGGTGGGTGGATCAGGGGGTGGAGGGGGGCCTGGACTACCACATAGTCATCCCAGAATGGTCCTCCTTACCTTATGCGCGCTTTCAGGCACTTCGACGGCAGCAGTAGCTACGTAGAAATTCCGAGTTTGAACCTTTTTACGCAGGCCAGGTCGGTCCATGGTCGAGATTACCCCAACTGGGAAAACGATAGTCTTTCCCTCCTGAGTGAGTGAGTCAGGGAGAGAAGGTGGCCTGACTCCCACTCGGTCGTCTCGGATCGATCCTCCTCGCTTTCCGTGCGCTTTTGGGCACTTCGACGGCTGTAGTTGCTATGAAGAAATTTCGGGTTCGATCCTCCTTTTGGTGGCCCAGACGGTCCTGGATAGCAATTGCCCCAACTGGGAAAACAATCAGCTTCCCCTCCTAGGTGGGTGGGTCAGGAGGAGGAGGAGGAGGAGGCCTGGACTGCCACCCGGTCGTCCTAGAACGATCCTCGTCGGTAGGTGGTTCAGGGGGAGGAGGGGGGACCAGACTCCCACCCGGTGGTCCTTTAACGATCCTTCTCACCTTCTGCCAACTTTCGAGCACTTCGACGGCTGTAATTGCTGCGTAGAAATTTCGGGGTCGACCTCCTTTCCGAGGCCTAGATGGTCCTGGATCGTGATTGCCCCAACTGGGAGAACGATCGGCTTCCCCTCCTGGGTGGATGGGTCACAGGACAAGGGGGCCTGGATTCCCTACCGGTTGTCCCGAAACGAACTTCCCCACCTTCCGCCCACTTTCGGGTGCTTCGTCGACTGCAATTGCTGCGCAAAAATTTCAAGTTCGATCCTCTTTTTGGAGTCCCAAACGGTTCCGGATCACGATCGCCCCAACTAGGAAAACAGTCGGCTTCCCCTCCTGGGTGGGTGGGTCAAGAGGAGGAGGGGGTCCGGACTCCTTCCTGGTCGTCCCGGAACGATCCTCGTCACCTTTCGCCCACTTTCATACGCTTCGACAGCTGTAGTTGCTGTGCAGAAATTCCGTGTTTGATCTTCCTTTCGGAGGCCCAAACGGTCCCAAAATGAGATCGCCCCAACTAGAAAAACGATTGGCTTTGGGTGGGTGGGTGCAGATTCCCATCCAGTAGTCCCGAGATGATTCTCCTCACCTCGGTGGGTGGGTGAGTCCACCAGGTCGTCCAGGAACGATCCTCCTCACCTTCTTCCTACTTCCAGGCGCTTCAACGGTGGCAGTTACTACGTAGAAATTCCGGATTCGATCCCCCTTTCGGAGGCCTAGACAGTCCCGGATCACGATCTCCCCAACTAGGAAAACGGTCGGCTTCCCCTCTTGGGTGGATGGATCAGGGGGAGGAGGGGGCTCAAACTCTCACTCGGTCATCCCAGAACGATCCTTCTTACCTTCTGCCCACTTTTGAGTGCTTCGGAGCTGTAGTTGCTGCATAGAAATTCCAAGTTCGATCCTCCTTTCGAAGGCCCAGACGGTTCGAAGCGCGATCGGCCGAACAAGGAAATCGAACGGCTTCCCCTCCTACGTGGATAGGTTAGGGGGAAGATGGGGGGCCCGTACTCCCACCGAGTTGTCCTACAACGATCCTCGTCACCTTCACCTCACTTTCGGGTGCTTCGACGACTGCAGTTGCTGTGCAGAAATTCCGGGTTCGATCCTCATTTCGGAGGCCCAGATGGTTCCGCATCACGATCGCCCCAACTCGAAAAATGATCGGCTTCCCCTCTAGGGTGGATGTGTCAGGGGAGGAGGGGGGCACGGACTCCCACCCAGTCGTCATGGAATGATCCACCTCACCTTCCATGCGTTTCTGGGCATTTCGATGGTTGCAGTTGCTGCGTAGAAATTCCAGGTTCAATCCTCCCTTCGAAGGCCCAAACGGTCCCGGTTCGTGATCGCCCCAACTGGAAAAATGATCAGCTTCCCCTCCTAGATGGGTGGACCGGGGGGAGGAGGTGGGCCCGGATTCCTACCCGATCCCTGAATGATCCTCCTCACCTTCCGCGTTCTTTCGGGCATTTCGACGACTGTAGTTGCTGTGTAGAAATTCTGGGTTCGATCCTTCCGTTGGAAGCCCAGACGGTCCCGGATTGCGATCGCCCCAACTAGGAAAATGATTCACATCCCCTTCTGGATGGGTGGATTAGGAAGAGGAGGTGGGCCCAGGACTCCCACTTGGTCATACGTAAACGATCCTCCTCACCTTCCGTCCACTTTCGGGCGCTTCAATGGCTGCAGTTGCTGCGCAAAAATTCTAGGTTCGATCCTCCTTTTGGAGGCCTAGACGGTCTCGAATCATGATCGCCCAAACTGGAAAAATGATCGGCTTCCCCTCCTGGGCGGGTGGTCAGGCGGAGGAGGGGGCCTTGGACTCCCACTTGGTCATCCTGGAACGATCCTCCTCACCTTCCACCCACTTTCGGGTGCTTCGACGGCTGTAGATGCTGCGTTGAAATTTCTGGTTCGATCCTCCTTTCGGAACCCAGACGGTCCTGAATAGCGATCGTCGAACTGGGAAAACGATCGGCTTCCCCTCCTAAGTGGGTGGGTAAGGAGGAGGAGGGGGCCTGGACTCCCAACCGGTCATCCAGGAACGATCCTCCTCATATTTCGCCCGCTTTTGGGCGCTTCGACGGTTGACATTGCTGTGCAAAAATTCCGAGTTCGATCCTATTTTCGAGGGCCCAGACTCCCACCCGGTTGTCCCAGATTGCGGATTCCTCGGTGGGTGGGTCAGGGGGAGGAGGGGGCCCGGACTCCCACCCGGTCATCTCAGGACGATCCTCCTCACCTTCCTCCCACTTTCAGGTGCTTCGACGGCTGCAGTTGCTGCGTTGAAATTCCGGTTTCGATCCTCCTTTCGAAAGCCTAGACGGTCCAGGATTGCTATCGCCCCAATTGGGAAAACGATCGGCTTCCTCTCATGTGTTGGTGGGTCAGGGGGAGGAGGGGGGCCTGGACTCCCACCCGGTCATCCAGGAACGATCCTCCTCACCTTTCGCCCACTTTCGAGCGCTTCGATGGCTGTAGTTGCAGCGCATAAATTCCGAGTTCGATCCTCCTTTCGGAGGCACAAACGGTCCCGAATTGCGATCAACTGAACTGGGAATACGATCCGCTTCCCCTGCTTGGTGGGTGGGTCTGGGGAGGAGGGGGCTTGGACTCCAACCTGGTTGTCCCGGAACGACCCTCCTCACATTCCACCAACTTTCGAGCTCTTCGAAGGCTGAAGTTGCTGGGTAGAAATTCCGGGTTCTATCCTCCATTCGGAGGCCAAGACGATCTCGAATTGCGATCTCCCGAACCGAGAAAACGATCGGCTTTCCCTCTTGGTTGGGTGGGTCAAGAGGTGGAGGGAGCTCGTACTCCCACTCGGTTGTCCCGTAACGATCCTCTTCACCTTCCAACAACTTTCGGACGCTATGACGGTTGTAGTTTCTGCGTAGAAATTCCAAGTTCGATCCTCTTTTCGTAGGCCCAGATGGTGCCAAATTGCGATCGCTCGAACTGCAAAAAATGATCGGCTTCCCTCCTGGGTGGGTGGGTCGGGGGAGGAGGGGGGCTCGGACTCCGACCTGGTCATCCAGGAACGATCCTCCTCACCTTCTTCCCTCTTTCGGCCGCTTTGTCAGCTGTAGTTTCTGCATAGAAATTCCAAGTTCGATCCTCCTTTCAGAGGCCCGGACGGTCCCGAATTGCGATTGCCCGAACTGGGAAAACGATCGACTTCACCTTCTAGGTGGATGTGTCAGGGGGAGTAAGGGGCTTGCTCTCCCACCTGGTTGTCCAGAAATGATTCTCCTTACCTTCTGCCCACTTTTGGGTGCTATGACGTTTGACATTACTGCGTAGAAATTCCGGGTTCGATCATCCTTTCGGAGACCTAGACGATCCCGATTCGCGATCGCCGAACTGGGAAAACGATCGGATTCCCCTTTTTGGTATGTGGGTCAGGGGGAGGAATGGGGCTCGGACTCCCACCCGGTCAACCAGGAATGATCCTCCTCACCTTCCGCCCACTTTTGGGCGCATCGACGGCTGCAGTTGCTGCGTATAAATTCCGAGTTCCATCCTCCTTTTGGAGGCCCAGACGGTCCCCAATCACGATCGTCCAAACTGGAAAAACGATCGATTTTACCTCCTGGGTGGGTGGTTCAGGGAAGGAAAGGGCCTGCTCACCCACCCGGTCGTCCAGGAATGATCCCCTCACCTTTTGCCCCCTATTGGGCGCTTCGACGGCTGACATTGTTGCATAGAAATTCCGGGTTCGATCTACCCTTTGGAGGCCCAGACGGCCCCGAATCGTGATCGCCCGAACTGGGAAAACGATCGACTTCCCCTTCTAGGTGGTTGGGTCAGGGGAGGAAGGGGGCCCAGACTTCCACCCGGTCGTCGAGGAACAATCCTCCTCACCTTCCGCCCACTTTCAGGTGCTTATACGGCTGCAGTTGTTGTGCAGAAATTCCAAGTTCAATTCTCCTTTCGGAAGCCCAAACAGTCCAGAATCGCGATCGCTCGAACTGGGGAAATGATCTACTTTCCCACCTGGCTGGGTGGGTCAGGGGTGCAGGGACTCCTATCCGGTCATCCAATAATGATCCTCCTAACCTTCCTCCCACTTTCGGAAGCTTCGACGACCGCAGTTGCTGCGTAGAAATTCCGAGTTTGATCCTCCTTTCGGAGGCCCAGACGGTCCTGAATCGCGATCGCCCTGACTGGAAAAACGATCGGCTTTCCCTCCTGGATGGGTGGGTCAACGGGATAAATGGGGGTCAAACTCTTACACGGTCGTCCCGAAACGATCCTCCTCTCCTTTTATCCACTTTCTGGCGCTTCAACGGCTGCAGTTGCTGCGTAGAAATTCCGGGTTCGATCCTCCTTTCGGAGTCCCGAACGATGCCGAATCGCAATCGCCCGAACTGGGAAAACGATCGGCTTTGCCTCCTGGGTGGGTGCCTCAAGGGAGGAGGGGGCCCAGATTACCACTCGGTCACCTCGGAACGATCCTCCTCACCTTCCGCCCACTTTTAGGTGCTTCGACGGCTGTAGTTGCTGCGCTGAAATTCCTGGTTCAATCCTCCTTTCGAAAGCCCAGAAGGTCCCGGATTGCGGACTCCTAGGTGGGTAGGTCAGGGGGAGGAGGGCGGCCCGGACTCCCACCCGGTCATCCCGGAGCGATCCTCCTTTCCTTCCTCCAACTTTCAGGCGCTTCGACGGCTACATTTGCTACATTGAAATTCCGGGTTTGATCGTCCTTTCGGAAGGCCAGACAGTCCCGAATCGCGATCGTCCAAACTAGGAAAACAATCGACTTCCCCTCTTGGGTGGGTGGGTCTGGGGGAGAAGGGGGCTTAGACTCCCACCCGATCCTCCCGAAACGATCCTCCTTACCTTCCACCCACTTTCGAGTGCTTCGACGGGTGCGGTTATCGTGTAGAAATTTCGGGTTTGATCCTCCTTTCGGAGGCCCGGACGGTCCCGAATTGCAATTGCCTGAATTGGGAAAACGATCGGCTTCCCCTCTTGGGTGGAAGTGTCATGGGAGGAGGGGGGCCGGACTACCACCCGGTCATCTCGGTGTGATCCTCCTCACCTTCCGCCCACTTTTAGGCGCTTCGACGGCTGTAGTTGCTACGCTGAAATTCCGGGATCGATCCTCCTTTCCAAAGCCTAGACGGTCCTGGGTTATGAACTCCTGGGTGGTTGGGTCGGGGGGAGAAGGGGGGCCAATTTTAGGCTCTTAGATGGCTGCATTAGCCGCACTGAAATTCCGCGTTCGATCCTCATTTCGGAAGCCCAGACGGTCCCTGATTGCGATCGCCTCAACTGGGAAAACGACCGGCTTCCTCTCCTAGGCAGGTGGGTCAGGGGGACGAGGGTGCTCGGACTCCCACCCGGTCATCCCGGAACGATTCTCCCCACCTTCTTCCCACTTCCGGGTGCTTCGATGGCTGTAGTTACTGTGTAGAAATTTCGAGTTTGATCCTCCTTTCAGAGGCACAGACGGTCCCGAATCGCGATCGCCTGAACTGGAAAAATGATCGACTTCCCACCCGGTCGTAAACGGTACTGGATTGTAGACTCTTGGGTGGGTGGGTCAGGGGGAGGAGAGGGTTCAGACTCCCACCCGATCGTCCTGGAACGATCCTCCTCACCTTCCTCCCACTTTCTGGCACTTCGACGGCTGCAGTTGCTGTGCTGAAGTTCCGGGTTCGATCCTCCTTTCGTAAGCCCAGACGGTCGTGGATTGTGATTGCCCCATTGGGAAAACGATCGGCTTCTCCTCCTAGGTGGGTGGGTTAGGGAGAGGTGGGTGCTCGGACTCCCACCCGATCAACTTGGAATGATTCTCCTCACCTTTCGCTCACTTTCGGATCGCTCGAACTGGAAAAACGATCGGCTTCCCTTCCTAGGTAGGAGGGTCGGGAGGAGGAGGGAGCCTGGACTCCCTCCCGGTCGTCCCGGAACGATCCTCCTCACCTTCTGCGCACTTTCAAGAACTTCGAAGGCTGCAGCTGCTACGTTGAAATTACGGGTTCGATCCTCCTTTCGGAGGCCTAGACGGTCCCAAATCGCAATCGCCCGAGGTGCGAAAACGATTGCTTCTCCACCTGGGAGGGTGGGTCAGGGGGAGGAGTGCCTCGGGCTCCCACCTGGTTGTCTCAGAATGATTATCCTCACGTCCCACCCACTTTAGAGCGCTTCGACGACTGTAGTTGCGCGCATAAATTCTGGGTTCGATCCTCCTTTCGGAGGCCTAGACGATCTCGAATCGCGATCGTACGAACTGGGAAAACGATCGGCTTCCCCTCCTAAGTGGGTGGGTCAGGGGGAGGAGGGGGCTTGAACTCCCACCCGGTCGTCCCGGAACGATCCCCTTCACCTTCCACCCACTTTCGAGCGCTTCGACAGCTGCAGTTGCGGCGTGGAAATTCAGGATTCGATCCTCCTTTCGGAGGCACAAACGGTCCCGAATCGCGATCGTCCGAACTGGGTAAACGATCGGCTTCCCATCCTGGATGGGTGGGTCAAGGGGAGGAGGGGGCTCGAACTCCCCCTTCCTCGGTCATCCCAAAATGATCCTCCTCACCTTCCACCCACTTTCGGCACTTCGCGGCTGTAGTTGCTGCGTAGAAATTCTGGGTTCGATCCTCCTTTCGTAGGTCCAGATGGTCCCAAATCACGATCGCTCAAACTGAAAAAAACGATTGGCTTCCCCTCCTGGATGGGTGAGTGAGGGGGAGGAGGTGGGCCCGGCTCCCATCCGACGGTCCTGGAACGATCCTTCTCACCGTTCGCCTTCTTTCGTGTGCTTCGACGGTTGTAGTTGCTGCACAAATTCTGGGTTCGATTCTCCTTGCGGAGGCCCAAACGGTCCCGAATCGCGATCGCCAAAATTGGAAAACGATCGGCTTCCCCTCCTAGGTGCGTGGGTAAGGGGAAGGAGAGGGGCCCGGACTGGCACTTGGTCGTCCCAGAACGATCTTCCTTTTATTGTCCCAGACGATCCTGAATCTCGATCGCTCGAACTGGGAAACGATATCAGCTTCCCCTCCTGGGTGCTTGGGTCAGGTAGAGGAGAGGGGCCCGGAATCACACCCGATCGTCCAGGAATGATCCTCCTCGCCTTCCACCCACTTTAAGGTTCTTCGACGGCCGTAGTTGCTGTGCATAAATTCTGGGTTCGATCCTCCTTTCGGAGGCCCAAATGGTCCCGAATCGCGATCGTTCGAACTGGGAAAACGATCGGCTTCCCCTCCTGGGTGGGTAGGTTAGTATAGGAGGGGTGCTAGACTCCCATTCGGTCGTCCAGGAACGAATATCATCACTTCGCCCACTTTCAGGCGCTTCGATGGCTGCAGTTGCTGTGCTGAAATTCCAAGTTCGATCCTCTTTTTAGAAGCCCAGACAGTCACGGATTGCGATTGCCCCAACTGGGAAACTGATCGGCTTCCCCTCCTGGGTGGATGGGTTAGGGGGAGGAAGGGGTCCTGAATTCCTACCCGGCCGTCCTGAAACGATCCTCCTCACCTTCCACCCACGTTCGGGCGCTTCGGCGGCTTTCGTTGTTGTGCTGAAATTACAGGTTCGATCCACCTTTCGAAGGCCCAGACGGTCCCAATCGCGATCGCCCGAACTAGGAAAACGGTCGGCTTTCACTCTTGGATGGATAGGTTAGGGGTGGAGGGGCCCTGTAGTTTCTGCGCTGAAATTTCGGGTTCGATCCTCCTTTCGGAAACCCAGACGGTCCCGGATTGTGGTTTCCTGGGTGGGTGGTTCAGGAGAAGGAGGAGGGCCCGGACTCCCACCCGATCGTCGCCAAACGATTCTCCTCAACTTCCGCCCACTTTCAGGCGCTTCGACGGCTGTAGTTGCAGCGTTTAATTTTCGGGTTCGATCCTCCTTTCGGAATCCTAGACGGTCTCGTATTGCGATTGTCCCAACTGGAAAAACGATCGGCTTCCCCTCCTAGGTGGGTGGGTCAAGGGGAGGAGGGGGTTTGGACTCCCACCCAGTCGTCCTAGAACGATCCTCCTCGCCTTCCATCCACTTTCAGGGGGTTCGGTGGCTGCTGTTTCTGTGTAGAAAGTCCGGGTTTGATCCTCCTTTCGGAGGTCCAAATCCGAATCATGATCACCCGAACTGGGAAAACAATTTGCTTCCCCTCCTAGGTGGGTGGTACAGGGGGGCCTGGACTCCCACCCGGTCGTCCAGGAACGATCCTCCTCACCTTCCACCCACTTTCGGATGCTTTGACGGCTGCAGTTGCTGCGTTGAAATTTCGGGTTCGGTCCTTCTTTCGAAAGCCCAATGGTCCCAAATTGCGATCGCTCGAACAGGGGAAATGATCGGCTTCCCCTCCTAGGTAGGTGTGTCAAAGCGAGGAGTAGGGCCCGGACTCCCACCTTGCCATCCAGGAATGATCCTCCTCACCTTCAGTCCACTTTCGGGCGAACTGCAGTTGCTACACAAAAATTTCGGGTTCGATCCTCCTTTCGGAGGCCTAGAGGAGCCCAAACCATGATCGCCCGAACCGGGAAAACGATCGGCTTCCCTTCTTGGACAGGTGGGTCAGGCGGAGGAGGGGGATCCAGACTCCCACCTGGTAATCCCGGAACGATCCTCCTCACCTTCCACCCACTTTCGGGTGCTTCTACAGCAGCAGTTGCTACGTTGAAATTCCGAGTTTGATCCTCCTTTCGGAAGCCCAAATGATCCCGAATCGCGATCGTTCGAACTTGGAAAATGATCGGTTCCGCTGCTGGGTGGGTAAGTAAGGGGGATCAGGGGGCCTGGACTCCCACTCGGTCATCCAGGAACGAACCTCCTCACCATCCGCCTACTTTCGGTCGCTTCGACGGCTAACATTGCTGGGCAGAAATTCCGGCTTCGATCCTAGTTTCGGAGGCCCAGATGGTCCCGAATCGCGATTGCCCGAACTGGGAAAACGATTGGCTTCCCTTCTTGGGTGGGTGGGATAGGGGGAGGAGTGGGGCCCGAACTCTAACCCGGTCGTCCAGGAACGATCCTCTTCACCTTTCGACCACTTTCAGGCACATCGACGGCTGCAGTTGCTGCGTAGAAATTTCAGGCTCGATCTTCCTTTAAGAGGCCCAGACGATCCCGAATTGTGATCGCCTGAACTGGGAAAACAGTCGGATTTCCCTCTTGGGTGGGTGGGTCACGGGATGGAGGGGGCTCAAACTCCCACCCATTCATCCCGGAACGATCCTCCTCACCTTACTCCCACTTTCGGGTGCTTCGACGGTTCCAGTTGCTACACAGAAATTCCGAGTTTGATCCTCCTTTCGAAGGCCCCGACGGCCCCAAATCACGATCGCCCGAACTGGTAAATCGATCGGCTTCCCCTCTTGGGTGGGTGGGTTACGGGGAGGAATGGGGCCCGGACACCCACCCGATCAACTCGAAATGATCCACCTCAGCTTTTGCCTATTTTCGGACGCTTCGACGGCTGCAGTTGCTGTGTAGAAATTTCGGGTTCGGTCCTCCTTTTGGAAGCACGGGCGATCCAGGATTGCAGACTCCTAGGTGGATGGGTCGGGGAAGGAGGGGGGCCTGGCTCCCACTGGGTCATCCCGGAACGATCCTCCTCACCTTCCTCTCACTTTCAGGCACTTCGATGGCTGCGGTTGCTGCGCTAAAATTCCAAGTTTGTGTAAAGACCCGAAATTTTCAAATCCAAAAATTCCAGATAGTTATGAAAAGAAGAAAGAGTCAGAAGAAGAAAGAACAGAAACATTAACATCTCACATTCACAGCGGATAAAATATAATAATAAATAATAACAGTTTACAAAAGAATACTATATCTGTCGATTTCATTTAATATACATCAGAGATTCACATATATACAGTCATTGAATATTTACAATTATCATATCTCAGATTAACAATAATATATCATATCTCAGATTAACAATAATATAATTACAGCGGAAATATTCTATACGCTCCTGCCATCCAGCTCGCCTCCTGAGCTCCAGAACGTACCTACCTGAAAATCTGTAATACTCGGTCTGACCCGAACATTACACCAAAGTAACACCCGGGTCAGGCTGGAAATCAGCGTGAGTAAACTCAACTAACATGGAATACCAAAGCAAAACAACTTATATAAACCCGGGTATCTCAAACCCATTTTCCAAGTTAACAAAATGTTATAGACATAACTTATTACACACATAAATTTTCTAAATACCAAAGATTTAGATTTAAAATAGTCCAATTCCTCCAAACCATCTTACTCCAGCATATAGATTTTATATATCAATCTACACACATTCGAAGTGGTTTCGGGGATTTTCCCAATACCCGACCCCGGTCTCTTCGAATCTCATGTCATTCTAACCCAATTTTATCCAAATGAAATACATAACATTTCATATCAAAGATATCACTCATTCAAAGCATCCAATACCATTCGATCATGCATATGCAAATTTGATCACTTCCAAATTAATTCAATTAATTCTAATTGGCTTTCAATCCTCAATCACTTAGATTTCTTCATTAATTAATTCCAAAACAATTAATTAATCAACCCTTCCCTATCCACTCATCTTAATTAATCAACCTGGATTAATTATCCTTTAATTTCATTCAAGCAATCTATCTTTAATTAACTTCACCATACCACTTATCCTTAACCAAACGATAAGTAATCTTAATTGCTTCATGAACAAATTAACGGTTTTAGTTGCATTAGTTCTTAATTACTTATATCTTGACTTCTCATAAGTCATTCATTTTGATTATCACTCTTAATTAATCAATCTTTAATTATGTCATTAACTATATAAGTTATTGGTTTCCAATTATATTCAATTTACCTTAATCTAAATTAATTACATTAATTAAACCCCAATATTAATCATTACTTCATTAATTCTCCTTCATTAATTACCTTGATTTTTCTCTCGATTAATTACCCAAAGTAATTATATTATATTAATTGCATTAAGTAACTATTTATTAAACCACCCAATGATTCTTCTAATTTATTAAACTAAAATTAATTAACCCAAATCATCAATTAATTTACTTAATTAATTATTCTTTTAAATTTTTCTACCCATTTAATGCGTCACCAATTCATTAAACCTTTATTGATTTTAAACTAAACCATTTTCTTATTTACGATTTAAGTTTAAAACCACTTTAAACCCAAATGCTTCGAGTCAAACAATAATCAACTCGAGAACCAACCAAAACCAAATTCACCAGTTTTCAGCAAACATTCATTGACACCATCAATCAACCAATTATTTAAATTCAACCATCTAAATCTAAATAGAAATCCAACGGAGTGAGATCTACTCACCTTTGATTTTGCAATCCAAATCCAATCTCGTCTTGTTTTATTAATCCTATTAATTAATGATTCTCTAATCACTTAATTAAGGTATTTAGTTAACAATAAATCACTTATCCCTGCTCAAGCAATCATTAAATTAATTTGAACTATTTAATTAATCATTTCTTTATTACCTTACCAATCGATTAATCAATCTTAGATTTCCTAATTAATTACCTCTTAATTATTAATTAATAAACTATAATTATCAATAAATCTTAATCACAAATTAATTAATCTCTAATTAATAGTTAATTCAATCCTTTATTATCAAGTAATTATAAAACCCTTTAATTAAGTAACCATTATATTCCTTTAATTAATAAACCTTGTATTTTATCAATATTAACACATAGGTTAACTTACAAATCTAAGTTAATTAGATTTGAAACATCCCTGCTTAATTAACTTTCAATACACTATTAAATTTGTTTTATCAAATCTTAAGTATTAATTTATAATGAATGTCACCTGATAAAATAAATTAACTTAATTACTTTGAAATATAACTTACTTAAACCCAAACTCAAATTAAAACAATTATTTAAAGGTAAGGGTTAAATTTTTTTTTAACAACTACTTAACTCAAATAAATACAAGGATTTAAAATAAATTATTACTTTAAAAAAAACTTGTCCACTTAATAATAGAATCACTTATTTAAATGACTCAAATAAAATCTCAAACAAATAAACTTTAACTTCCGAATTTCTTTGCCCATATACAAATCCTAAATAAACCTTAAATATTAAGAAAGATTTGTTTTAAAATATTTTACTTTACAACACTATATGACTGTTATAAATCCATGAGAAACAATTGGTTTCGGATCCTTTAATAAATAAACCTGTTAAAACAAGCATAGTCATTGGGCCGAAGCCCAAAACCCCAACTTAACAAACCAAAATCCTATTATTATATTTTTTTAAGCACAAATGGGCCAAAGCCCAGTACAACATCATGATAACCGCTTCTCCCAACTCTTTCCTTACAATCTCCAGCCCCATGCCCAATCTACCCAAAATTGATTCCTCATACCGGAGAAGATCAACTCCGATCAACGCGTTGCTTCCCAAAATCAACCCCAATTTGAACGCAAACAACACGACCCCAAACGAAAAAAAACAATCCACCATCCTGTTCTTCCAGCCCTGAAAACTTCCGTGTGCACACTGTACACGTGTACACACACGTTCCTGATCATCTCGCCGTCGCGGTCTTCCATCCCAATCTCCATTCACCTTCTGATCCAAACCACCCCATCGTCGAAGCCCACCGCAGCTCCTAACGAAAAATCGACCTACTCTCGATTTTCCAGAACCCAAAATAAAATAAAATAATCGACCCACTTCCAAAGATCGAAGAACTGCTCTCAACTCCGATCGCTATCTCGCACACCGCCTATCTCTGATGAATGCCCACTCTAATGGCTATCTCCGAGCCAAACCTCACACATTCTGGTTGCTCCAACATTGCTCAGTTAGACGTCGTGTCCACCAATTCCCAAGGGATTCACTAACCCTAAATTCCTTCGACTACCCAAACCAAGACCAAATCCATCAATTGGCCACGGTCGACACCTCCCTGATATCCACCAACACCCTTTAGAACAAGCTGCAACTCCTTTCGTCGACGAAGTCGACGAAAATAAATTTTTAAATGGAAATAGGTCATCTAACAATTGCACAAGATATAGATCACTAAAAATTACAATATGACTACTAAAATTCATACTTTCATATGAGAATCAGGACTGCATGCTTAAATTCTTGAATTAAAAACATCGAATTTTCACCAAAATTGGTTATTTACTATAAATCCTACCCTTTATCAATTATACAGCATAGCTTTGTTCTCGAACTATGTTTAACATAAACTACACTTGAAAATAAACAGATCCCTAGTTTACAATATCCTCTAATAAAATCTAGATAAAAAGATATTGATTTTTGAATTACTGGATGTACACAAATAATGCAGTCACAAGTAACAGGACAGATTATTTTAAATTTTTGAGTTTATGTTTCTCACCTCAATGAAGAACAAAGGCCTGGTTTTAATGCTCTGATCCGAAAACTTGCTTTCAAATGAATCCAGAAAAAGAAGACAGGAGTGGATGTATAAATAAGAAAAGGGGTAGGCTGTATAGCAAGCTTGTTTATTATTATTTTGATCGGAGATTTTTCTTTTAAATGTCGGTTTGATTCAGATTTTGCGTGCTGACTTGATTTCATATATTGAATGCTAGGACTAAAACTTGTCTCCTCTTTTGTTTACATACATTTATGTGAATTGATGTATGTATGCATATCTATTTTTGTTGTTTGTATATAACCTCTTTCCATATCTATCACTTGTGTACGTTTTTATATTTATATGTATTTTTATTGTAACATACATACAAATATTTTTACTAACTTATTTTTGTCCTCATGTTCATGCATTTACATTCATACACATTGCTTTACTTCATATATTAATTCACATTATACAACTTTCCTATATTTGTATATTTATACACTTATATTTACGTGTATATATATATATTTATTTATATCTTTACAAACTTTCCTATATTTTACTTTACATGGCATATGTATATTTCAACATATAAAGTTTGTATATATTTACCTAAATATATTTATACGTACTCTATCTAAAATTTCAAATGGTGAAATATATTACTTATTTAATTACTGTAAGATTTATCATCACCAGAGATTTCATAATTCAAAATTTTTTATAGTTTTAAACCAATTTATGTATTCAGATACCTTACAAAGCTCATTTAGACTTATAAAGTTAATATCCCAATGTTTAATCCAGTTAATTATCCGATTTACAGACGTTGAAAAATCCGGGTTATCACATTCCTCCCCCTTTGAATCTTTTCGTCCTCGAAAAGAAACGATGCCAGAATTTATGAAAATGCTTAAACTCAGATAAATTTTCTTTGATCATTTTTAAATTACTTTAAAAAAAATCTATATAATATTACTAAATTAGTTTCTGTAAAAATACTTTTATAACTCGATGTTTCGACTAGTCCATTCTTGTTCTCACATAAATTCGGTCATACGTTGATCAGGCGTACGATTGAAAATCTATAAGTGCTTGGCAGACCCGTTTCCAACATCCAGTGGAAATACTTTTGAAAATAATTTTATTGAAAATATAGAAAACAGTTTTTTTTTTGAAAATAGAGGAAATATCTTTGGTGAGAATGCTCTAAAAATCATCACTCCCATCCGTAGTCACAGTTATATTCCCGGGTTACGTTGTCGTCGCAGCAAAAGTCCATGCAACTGCAGGCTCTCCGCGGCCTCTCGATTATGCCATGAAACCCACACAACAGATCACAGTTACATCCAGGGTTATGTTGCCATCGCAGCAAAAGTCCATGCAACTGCAGGCTCTCCGCGGCCTCTGATTTTCGCTGTCAAAATGAAACCTCTCCACTCCTACATAGGCCGCAGTCTGCCGATATAAAACCAAACGCAGACTGTTGGCTCTCAGCGGCACACACGACTTTCACTATGTTATACCATAGGTCGCAGTTACATCCTAAGTTACATTGTCATCACAGCAAAAGTCCATGTAACTGTTGGCTCTCAACGGCACACACGATTTTCGCTATGGTATACTCAACTCATAATCCTCAGGAACTAGTTTTGTCCGGACTCCTCACAGGATCAACTTTAGAACTCCCCCTTGGGGCTCAAGGCAGCACCACCCCGTGGCACTCCCGAGAAGTTCATTTCAAGGGAGCGCCTTTTTCCCAGAGCCATCATCAAAACACTTTATACTATACACATATAGTATCTTTCAAATCATACACCTAGTATGAATCTCATAAAAATCTCCTTTTCATAAAATCGATTATCCCAAAACCGATAATTCCCAAACTAGGCTTTTTCAAATTTCAATATTGATTTTACCCAAAAATCAAAAGCCTTTCCAAATCCAAAGGTTTCTAAAACTTTTTTCCAAATCCTCATAAGATCCTTTATATATATAATTTCAAATTTTTTGGATCGTTTCAATCTCGTGTAAAACTTCTTTTATACTTCAAACATTTTCAAAAACTCTTTTCTTCTGGCAAAGGATTCAACAAGAAAAGATTTATCTTATATAACAAAGATATATAACTTTGTTTATTCAAATTTGATTTCTTTTTCCAATATCAATTTCATTCAAATCCGTACGATACACACATATCATTCGTACGTTATACCAATCTGATCGCTCACTCGATCACATAATTTCACTTCCGAACTAGTATCGTCCACCCGACTTCCTAGTGCAGACTCAGATCTGGTTTCTTGATTAGAAACCATCATTCTCCTTGCATAGCCATAACTATGATAGAGAATATCCAGAATCAACCAACAATCCATTTCCAGGTTCGCCGTCGAAAATCGAGCGAAAAATCCCAACTCGAATCGATAAACTATCTCAAAATTCTGTGCTCGATTTTGGATCAAATCACTATGCGAATATAATAACATACGTGCATCCCACGTATTTAATTTCATTGATTATTAGCCAAATCAATTTCCTTTCCATTCACATTCACTTAAATTTTCACTCACTTATTTACAATTGCTTCAATTCCATTGGATTATCACTTTAATTCTTACCTTGGTTGGGTATTTAATCAATAACAGTTTGAACTCCGACCAGTTTATTTTTAGAAAATAGCTTGAAAATTTTAAAAATAAATAAGTAGTTGAAAAATAATTATTAGTTTGCAAAATAGCTATAAAATAGTTAACTAATTATAGAATAGTTGAAAATAGTTAAATAGTTTCAGAAATTTTTAAATAATGGCCAAATAGTTGTAAAATAGAAATCTGTTTGTGATATAGTTGAAAAATAGTAATTAGTTTAGAAAACAGTTGAAAAACGGTTAAATAGCTCCAAAAATAATTGTAAAACAAGTATAAAATAATTTGGCTTTAAGAAAGAAAGGTTGTATATATTTAATAGCTTAGAAAAATTTATATTAAAACAATTTATACTGAAAATAGGCCAGAGTCAAAACTGTTCACTTTCCCATCAATTCAATTTAAATTTCCACTTCCATTTAAATTGACCCAATTCCAATTTAAATAACTCCAATTTCCATTAGACTTGATTTATTCCCAATTCAAGTTGAATCAATCTTGATTTCTTTCCCAATTTAAATCAAATTCCATTTGATTTTAATCCTGTTCAACTTTAATTATAATTTCAAATTATTCCAATCAATTTGAATTATTATCAATTTAACCCATTTCAAATTCAAATTATTCAACATAATCCAATTCAATTCCCCATTTAAATTCTTAAACTTATTCATCTTCAATCACCAATCCAATTAATTCAAACCAAATTCAATTTTGAACTAATTCTATTTAAATCTTGAATTTAAACTATATCGAACTATATAAATTCAAGTTAAATTCTCAAAGGTTGGTTTAACTCTTTAAACCAAATTAACTTTTATTCAAAGTTTATAAACAATTTAATTTCTGAGTCCAATTCTCAAAATTCCATTTTAAATTATCTTAACTTATGTATTTCAAGGTTCAAATAAGAGTTCAATATAATTTTATTTTAAAATTTTAATTTATTATTAAATTTTATCTTCCAGTTTGAAACCGGTTTTTAAACAAGTTTATTTTACGATTCAATTATTCAAATTTATTTTATTTATACAATACCATTCTCAATTTAAAGATTTTTACTAACAATAGGATGATATCATCCAATTTATTTTAAAACGTCCATCCATTTTAAATTTTTAAATCTCAAACCCATTTTGAGATCACACAAATTCCCAATTCAAACCAACCATTTAACTTTCCAAGTTAAATTCCAATTTCATCTTGAAATTTCCAATTCTGGTTGCTTTTCTACACTTATTTAACTTCCCCAAAGTTAAATTCCAATTTACTTAATCCAATTAACCTTACTCAAATTGAATTCCCGCTTCAAACTTCAAAATTCTTTCCCTCTTATAAGTTCAAAACTTATATCACTTTGGGTTTTTACATTACACTTCAGGAAAAAAACCAAAAATCAACCTCTTAGAGTTTATTTCAAATTATCTTTGAAATCATGTATATCCACACATATATACATATTTATTTCTTGGCTCTCCCAGCCATATTTTAAAATTTTAAACCACCTTTGGTTTTAAATTCAAATCAATTTTCAAACAACCCATTGTTTGTAACAAGTCCCAGTTATCCAAAAAATACTTATTTATTATTATAATTTTTATTATTATTTTGAAACAAAATTTTCAAATTCTGGGACCAGATTTAGAATTTCATCTTCAATCAATTAAATTTTAATTTGGTTGTATTATATTACTTCTAAATTTTCATTTCAATAAATTTAGCAACCAATCGCTTTAATATCAAAATATATCTTATATAAAATCATTTTAAATCTTTATATAAGAAAATAACAAGTACGCGCCCATATATATATATATATATATATATATATACACATATATATATATATATATATTCTCAACTCATTCTAGAGTACTACGGACTCTATTAAATGAGTGATCCCCACCAGAGCCAAGGTTCTCGCTTAATCTTTCAGCTATGATACCAAATGTAACGACCCGAAATTTTCAAACCCGAAAATTTCAGATAGTTATGAAAAGAAGAAAGAGTCAGAAGAAGAAAGAACAGAAACATTAACATCTCACATTCGCATCGGATAAAATATAATAATAAATAATAACAATTTACAAAAAAATACTATATCTGTCGATTTCATTTAATATACATCAGAGATTCACATATATACAGTCATTGAATATTTACAATTATCATATCTCAGATTAACAACGATATAATTACAGCGGAAATATTCTATACGCTCCTGCCATCCAGCTCGCCTCCTGAGCTCCAAAACGTACCTAACTGAAAATCTGTAATACTCGGTCTGATCCGAGCATTACACCAAAGTAACACCCGGGTCAGGCTGGAAATCAGCATGAGTAAACTCAACTAGCATGGAATACCAAAGCAAAACAACTTATATAAACCCGGGTATCTCAAACCCATTTTACAAGTTCAAAATGTTATAGACATAACTTATTACACACATAAATTCTCTAAATACCAAAGATTTAGATTTAAAATAGTCCAATTCCTCCAAATCACCTTACTCCAGCATATAGATTTTATACATCAATCTACACACATTCGAAGTGGTTTCGGGTATTTTTCCAATACCCAACCTCGGTCTCTTCGAATCTCATGTCATTCTAACCCAATTTTATCCAAATGAAATACACAACATTTCATATCAGAGATATCACTCATTCAAAGGATCCAATACCATCCGATCATCCATATGAAAATTTGATCACTTCCAAATTAATTCAATTAATTCTAATTGAATTTCAATCCTCAATCACTTAGATTTCTTCATTAATTAATTCCAAAACAATTAATTAATCAACCCTTTCCTATCCACTCATCTTAATTAATCAACCTGGATTAATTATCCTTTAATTTCATTCAAGAAATCTATCTTTATTTAACTTCACCATACCATTTATCCTTAACCAAACGATAAGTAATCTTAATTGCTTCATGAACAAATTAACGGTTTTAGTTACATTAATTCTTAATTACTTATATCTTGACTTCTCATAAGTCATTCATTTTGATTATCACTCTTAATTGATCAATCTTTAATTATGTCATTAATTATATAAATTATTGGTTTCCAATTATATTCAGTTTACCTTAATCTAAATTAATTACATTAATTAAACCACAATATTAATCATTACTTCATTAAATAAATTAATTCTCCTTAATTAATTACCTTGATTTTCTCTCGATTAATTACCCAAAGTAATTATATTATATTAATTGCATTAAGTAACTATTTATTAAACCACCTAATGATTCTTCTAATTTATTAAACTAAAATTAATTAACCCAAATCATCAATTAATTTAAGTAATTAATTATTCATTTAAATTTTTCTACCCATTTAATGAGTCACCAATTCATTAAACCTTTATTGATTTTAAACTAACCATTTTCTTACTTACGATTTAAGTTTAAAACCACTTTAAACCCAAATGCTTCGAGTCAAACAATAATCAACTCGAGAACCAACCAAAACCAAATTCACCAGTTTTTCAACACACATTCAATTGACACCATCAATCAACCAATTATTTAAATTCAACCATCTAAATCTAAATAGAAATCCAATAGAGTGAGATTTACTCACCTTTGATTTTGCAATCCAAATCCAATCTCGTCTTGTTTTATTAATTCTATTAATTAATGATTCTCTAATCACTTAATTAAAGTATTTAGTTAACAATAAATCACTTATCCCTGCTCAAGCAATCATTAAATTAATTTGAACTATTTAATTAATCATTTCTTTATTACCTTACCAATCGGTTAATCAATCTTAAATTTCCTAATTAATTACCTCTTAATTATTAATTAATAAACCATAATTATCAATAAATCTTAATCACAAATTCATTAATCTCTAATTAATAGTTAATTCAATCCTTTATTATCAAGTAATTATAAAACACTTTAATTAAGTAACCATTATATTCCTTTAGTTAATAAACCTTGCATTTTATCAATATTAACACATAGGTTAACTTACAAATCTAAGTTAATTAGATTTGAAACATCCCTGCTTAATTAACTTTTAATTACACTATTAAATTTGTTTTATCAAATCTTAAGTATTAATTTATAATGAATGTCACCTGATAAAATAAGTTAACTTAATTACTTTGAAATATAACTTACAATTATTTAAAGGTAGGGGTTAAAAGAAAAAATTTAACAATTACTTAACTCAAATAAATACAAGGATTTAAAATAAATTATTACTTTAAAAAAAAGTTGTCCACTTAATAATAGAATCACTTATTTAAATGACTCGAATAAAATCTCAAACAAATAAACTTTAACTTCCAAATTTCTTTGCCCATATACAAATCTTAAATAAACCTTAAATATTAAGAAAGATTTGTTTTAAAACATTTTACTTTACAACACTATATGACTGTTATAAATCCATGAGAAACAATTGGTTTCGGATCCTTTAATAAATAAACCTGTTAAACAAGCATAGTCATTGGGCCGAAGCCCAAAACCCCAACTTAACAAACCAAAATCCTATTGTTATATTTTTTTCAGCACAAATGGGCCGAAGCCCTGTACAACATTAGGATAACCGCTTCTCCTAACTCTTTCCTCACAATCTCCAGCCCCATGCCCAATCTACCCAAAATCGATTCCTCATACCGGAGAAGATCAACTCCGATCAACACGCTGCTTCCCAAAATCAACCCCAATTTGAACGCAAACAACACGACCCCAAACGAAAAAAAAACAATCCACCATCCTATTCTTCAAGCCCTGAAAACTTCCGTGTGCACACTGTACACGTGTACACACACGTTCCTGATCATCTCGCCATCGCGGCCTTCCATTCCAATCTCCATTCACCTTCTGATCCAAACCACCCCATCATCGAAGCCCACCGCAGCTCCTAACGAAAAATCGACCTACTCTCGATTTTCCATAACCCAAAATAAAATAAAATAAAATAATCAACCCACTTCCAAAGATCGACGAACTGCTCTCCACTCCGATCGCTATCTCGCACACCGCCTATCTCAGATGAATGCCCACTCCAAAGGCTATCTCCGAGCCAAACCTCACGCATTCCGGTTGCTCCAACGTTGCTCAGTTAGACTCCGTGTCCACCAATTCCCAAGGGCTTCACTAAACCCTAAAATCCTTCGACTACCCAAACCAAGACCAAATCCATCAATTGGCCACGGTCGACACCTCCCTGATATCCACCAGCACCCCTTAGAACAAGTCGCAACTCCTTTCGTCGACGAAGTCGACGGAAATAAATTTTTAAACGGAAACAGGTCATCTAACAATTGCATAAGATATAGATCACTAAGAATTACAACATGACTACTAAAATTCATATCTTCATATGAGAATCAGGACTGCATGCTTAAATTCTTGAATTAAAAACATCGAATTTTCACCAAAATTGGTTATTTACTGTAAATCCTACCCTTTATCAATTATACAGCATAACTTTGTTCTCGAACTATTTTTAACATAAACTATACTTGAAAATGAATAGATCCCTAGTTTACAATATCCTCTAATATAATCTAGATACAAAGATATTGATTTTTGAATTACTGGATGTACACAAATAATGTTGTTACAAGTAACAGGACAGATTATTTTAAATTTTTTAGTTTATGTTTCTCACCTCAGTGAAGAACAAAGGCCTGGTTTTAATGCTCTGATCCGAAAACTTGCTTTCAAATGAATCCAGAAAAAGAAGACAGGAGTGGATGTATAAATAAGAAAAGGGGTAGGCTGTATAGCAAGCTTGTTTATTATTATTTTGATCAGAGATTTTTCTTTTAAATGTCGGCTTGATTCAGATTTTGCATGCTGACTTGATTTCATATTTTGTATGCTAGGACTAAAACTTGTCTCCTCTTTTGTTTACATACATTTATGTGAATTGATGTATGTATGCATATCTATTTGTGTTGTTTGTATATAACCTCTTTCCATATCTATCACTTGTGTACGTTTATATATATATATATATATATACACACACACATACATACATATATATATATCTATGTATGTATGTATGTATGTATGTATGTATTTTTATTGTAACATACATACAAATATTTTTACTAACTTATTTTTGTCCTCATGTTCATGCATTTACATTCATACACATGCTTTACATCATATATTTATTCACATTATACAACTTTCCTATATTTGTATATTTATACACTTATATTTACGTGTGTGTGTGTGTGTATATATATATATATATATATATATATCTTTATAAACTTTCCTATATTTTACTTTACATGGCATATATATATTTCAACATATAAAGTTTGCATATATTTACCTAAATATATTTATATGTACTCTATCTAAAATTTCAAATGGTGAAATATATTACTTATTTATTTACTTTAAGATTTATCATCACCGGAGATTTCATAATTCAAAATTTATTATAGTTTTAAACCAATTTATATATTCAGATACCTTACAAAACTCATTTATTCGACTTATAAAGTTAATATCCCAATGTTTAATCCAGTTAATTATCCTATTTACAGACGTTGAAAAATCCGGGTTATCACAGTTTGATCCTCCTTTCGAAAGCCTAGACGGTCCCGTATTGCGATCGCCCCAATTGGAAAAAAGATCGGCTTCGCCTCTTGGATGGGTGGGTTAGGGGGAGGAGGTGGGCTCGAACTCCCACCCAGTTGTCCAAGAACGATCCTCCTCACCTTCCATCCACTTTCGGGATCTTACACGGCTGTAGTTTCTGTGTAGAAATTCCGAGTTCGATCTTTCTTTCGGAGGCACAAACGGTCGCAAATCGTGATCGCCCGAACCGAGAAAACGATTGGCTTCCCCTCCTTGTTGGGTGGGTCAGGAAAAGGAGGGGGCACGGACTCCCATCCTATTATCCTGAAACGATCCTCCTCACCTTTCGCCTACTTTCGGACGCTTCGACGGCTGCAGTTGCTGCGCAGGAATTCCGGATTCGACCCTCCTTTTGTAGGCCCAGACAGTCCTGTATTGCGAACGTTTGAACTGGGAAAACGATCGGCTTCCCCTCCTGGGTAGGTGGGTCAGGGGGAAGAGGGTGCCCGGACTCCCACCCGGTCGTCCAGTAACGATCCTCCTCACCTTCCAACCCACTTTCGGGTGCTTCGATGGCTGAAGTTGCTGTGCGAAAATTTCGGGTTCGATCCTCCTTTTGGAGGCCCAAACGGTCTCGAATCGCTATCGGCCGAGCTAGGAGAATGATCGGCTTCCCCTTCTGGGTGGGTGGGTCAAGGGAAGGAGGGGGCCCGAAGTCCCACCCTGTCGTCCAGGAACTATAATCCTCACCTTCCACCCACTTTCGGGCGATTCGATGGCTGTAGTTGCTGCGTAGAAATTCTGGGTTCATCCTCCTTTTGGAGGCCTAGACAGTCCAGAACGCGATCGTCCGAACTGGGAAAACGATCGGCTTCCCCTCCAAGTTGGGTGGGTCAAGAAAAGGAGGGGGCTCAGACTCCCACCCGGTTGTCTCGGATTGATCCTCCTCACCTTCGACGGCTATAATTGCTGCATAGAAATTCCACGTTCGATCCTCCTTTCGTAGGCCCAGACGGTCTCGAATCACGACCGCTCTAACAGGGAAAATGATTGGCTTCCTGGGTCAGTGGGCCATGGGGAGGAGGAGCCCGGACTCCCACTCGGTCATCCAGTAACAATCCTCCTCACCTTCCTCCCACTTTGGAGCGCTTTGATGGTTGAATTGCTGCACAGAAATTCCGGGTTCGATCCTCCTTTCGGAGGCCCAGACGGTCTCGAATTGCGATCGCCTGAGTAGGGAAAACGATCGGTTTCCTTTTTTAGGTGGGTGGCTCAGGGGAAGGGGGGGCCCGGACTTTCACCGGGTCATCCAGGAATAATCCTCCTCACCTTCCACCCATTTTCGGGCACTTCGACGGCTATATTTGTTGCGTAGAAATTCTAGGTTCGGTCCTCCTTTTGGAGGCACAGATGGTCCAGAAACGCGATCGCCCGAACTGGGAAAATGATCGGCTTCCCCTCCTAAGTGGGTGGCTCAGAGGGTGAAGGGGGCCCGGACTCCAACTTGTTTGTCCAAAAATGATACTCCTCACCTTCCACCCACTTTTGGGCGCTTCGACGGCTGTAGTTGCTACGTAGAATTCCAGGTTCGATCCTCCTTTCGGAGGCCCAGACGGTCCCGAATCGCGATCGTTCGAACTAGAAAACGATCGGCTTCCCCTCCTGGATGGGTGGGTAAAGGGGAGGAAGGGGCTCGTACTCCCACCCGATCATCCTAGAATCCTCCTCACCTTCCATCCACTTTTGGGCACTTCGATGGCTATGGTTGCTGCATAGAAACTCCAGGTTCGATCCTCCTTTCAGAAGCCCAGACGGTCCCGAATCGCGATCGCCTGAACTAGGAATACGTTCGGCTTCCCCTCATGGGTGGGTGGGTAAAGGTAGAAGGGGGCTCGGACTCCCATCTGGTCATCCAGCCATGAAACTCCTCACCTTCCGCTCACTTTCAAATGCTTCGACGGCTGTAGTTGCCGCGTAGAAATTCCGGGTTCAGTCCTACTTTCGGAGGCCCAGACAGTCCTGAATCGCGATCGCCGGAATTGGGAAAACGATCGGCTTTCCCTCCTGGCTGGAAGGGTCAAGGAGAGGTCGGGGGCTCGGACTCCCACCCGGTCGTCCAGGAACGATCCTTCTTACCTTCCGTCCACTTTCGGGCGCTTCAACGGCTGCATTGCTGCGAGAAATTCTAGGTTCGATCCACCTTTCGGAGGTCCGAATGGTCCTGAATCGCGATCCACCTCCAAAGTGGGTGGGTCACGGGGAGGAGGCAGCTCGGACTCCCACCCAGCCGTCTAGGAATGATCCTCCTCACATTCTACCCACTTTCAGACGCTTCGACGGCTATCCCCCCACTGGGAAAACGATCGGCTTCCCCTTCTAGGTGGGTGGCTCAAGGGGAGGAAGAGGGTCCGGACTCCCACCTAGTCATCTCGGAACGATCATCCTCGCCTTTTTCGCACTTTCGGGCACTTCAAAAGGCTGTAGTTGCCGCATAGAAATTCCGGGTTTGATCCTCCTTTCAAAGGCCCAGACGGTCCCAGAACGCGATTGCCCCATATAGGAAAACAATCGGCTTTCCCTCGTGGATGAGTGGGTGAGGTGGAGGAGGGGGCCCGGACTCCCACTCGGTCGTCCCGGAACTATGGACACTTTGACAGATGTAGTTGCTGCGTAGAAATTCCGGGTTCAGTCCTCCTTTCGGAGGCCTGAATGGTCCCGGATCGCGATCTCCCCAACTGGGAAAACAATCGGCTTCCCTTCCTTTATTGGTGGGTTAGTGGGAGAGGGGGCCCGGACTCCCATCCGATCATTCCAGAACGATCCTCCTTGACTTCCGCGTGCTTTCAAGCACTTCGACGGTTGTAGTTGCTGCGTAGAAATTCCAGCTTCAATCCACCTTTCGGAGGCTCAGACGGTCCCGAATCACGATCACCCCAACTGAAAAAATGATCGATTTCCTCTCTAAGGTGAGTGGGTCATGAGGAGGAGGGGGCCCAGTCTCCCACTCGGTCGTCCCGGTTCGATCCTCCTTGCCTTTGTGTGCTTTCGGGCACTTTGACGGCTGTATTTGCTGCGTAGAAATTCCAGGTTCGACTCTCCTTTCATAGGCCTGGACGGTCCCGGATCGCTATCGCCCCAACTGGGAAAATGATCAGCTTCCCCTCTTAGGTGGGTTTGTGAGGGAAAGGATGGGGGCCTGGACTCCGACCTGGTCGTATCGAAATGATCCTCCTCGCCTTTTGGGCACTTTCGAGCACTTTGAAAGGTCGTAGTTACCGTGCAGAAATTCTGAGATCAATCCTCCTTTTGAAGGCCTAGATGGTCCCGGATTGCGATTTCCCCAACTGGGAAAATGATCGGCTTCCACTCCTGGGTGGGTGGGTGAGGGGCAGAAGGGGGCCCGAACTCCTACTCGATCGTCCAGGATCGATCCTTCTTGCTTTTTGCGTGCTTTTGGACACTTCGACGGCTCCAGATCCTGCATAGAAATTCCAGGTTTGATCCTTCTTTCGGAGACCCAGGCGGTCCCGGACCGCGATCGTCCCAACTGGGAAACCAATCGGCTTCCCTTCCTGGAGGAGGGGGTCAGGACTCCCATTCAGCCACCTTGGAACGATCCTCCTCGCCTTTTGCATGCTTTCGATCACTTCGAAAGGCTGTAGTTACAGCGTAGAAATTTCGGGTTCGATCCTCCTTTCGGAGGACTAGACGGTCCCGGAACGCGATCACCCCAACTGGAAAAACGATCGACTTCCCTTCTTGGATGGGTGGGTTAGGGGAAGGAAGCGGGCCGGACTCCCACCCGGTCGTCCTGAAACGATCATCCTCACCTTCCACGTGATTTCGGGCACATCGAAGGCTGTAGCTGCGGCATAGAAATTCTGGGTTCGATTCTCCTTTCGTAGGCCTGGACGGTCCCAGACTCCCACCTGGTCGTCTCGAAATGATCTTCCTCGCATTTTGCGTGCTTTCGGGAATTTTGATGGCTTTAGTTGCTGCGCAGAAACTCTGGGTTCAATCCTCCTTACGGAGACCCAGACGATCCCAAACCGCGATCGCCCCAACTGGGAAAACGATCGGCTTCCCCTCCTGAATGGATGGGTCACATGGAGGAGGGGGAGGAGGGGGCTCGGACTCCCATTCGGTCATCCATGAATGATCCTCCTTGCCTTCCGTGTGCTTTTAGGTACATTGAGGCTGCAGTTGCTACGTACAAATTTCAGGTTCGATCCTCCTTACAGAGGCCTGGACGATCCTGGATCACGATCGCGCCAATTGGAAAAATGACCCAGTCCTCCCGGAACAATCCTCCTCACCTTCCAAGCACTTCCAAGCGCTTCGATGGCTGTAGTTGCTGTGTAGAAATTCCAGGTTTGATCCTCCTTTCGAAGGCCCAAACGGTCCCGGATCGCGATTGCCCCAGCTTGGAAAAAGATCGGCTTCCCCTCCTTGGTAGGTGGCTCGGGGGTAGGAGGGGGCCCAGACTCCCATCCGGTCATCCCAAAACAATCTTCCTCACCTTCCGCGCGCTTCTGGGCACTTCAATGGCCGAAGTTGCTGCATAGAAATTCGGGTTCGATCCTCCTTTCGGAGGCCCTAATAGTCCCGTATCGCGATCACCCCAATTGGGAAAACGATTGGCTTCCCCTTTAGGGTGGGTGGGTCAGGGGGAGGAAGGGGTCCGGTCTTCCCGGAACGATCCTCCTCACCTTTCACGCACTTTCGGGCATTTCGACGGCTAAAGTTGCAGCACAGAAATTCGGGTTCGATCCTCCTTTCGAAGGCCCAGATGGTCCTGGATTGTGATCTCCCCAACTGTGAAAACGAGTGGCTTCCCCTTCGGGGTGGATGGGACAGGAGGAGAAGGGTCCTAGTCCTCATCTTCTGCGCTCTTTTGGGCACTTCGACTGTTGTAGTTGCTGCGTAGAAATTTGGGTTCGATCCTCCTTTAGGAGGCTCGGACGGTCCGGATCGCGATCGCCCCAACTGGGAAAACGATCGACTTCCCCTCTTGGGTGGGTGGGTGAGTAGAGGAGGAAGGGGGCCCGGACTCACACATGGTCATTCTGGAACGATCCTCCTCACCTTCCGCGCGCTTTCGGACACTTCGACGGTTGCAATTGCCGCGCAGAAATTCAGGTTTGATTATCCTTTCCGAGGCACGGACTGTCCCGGATCGCGATCGCCCTAACTGTGTAAACGATCGGATTCCTCTTCTGGGTGGGTGGGTGAGGGGAAGGAGGGGGGCCTGGACTCCCACCCGATCGTTTTGGATCATTCTTCCTCGCCTTTCGCGCACTTTTGGACGCTTCGACGGCTGTAGTTGCTGCGTAGAAATTACCGTTTCGACTCCCCTTTCGGAGGCACGGACGGTCCCAGATCGTGATCAACTGTGGAAACGATCGGCTTCCCTTCCTAGGTGGGTGGGCAAAGGGGAGGAGGGGGATCGGACGTCCAACTGGTCGTCTCGGAATGATCCCCCTCGCCTTTTGCGCGCTTACGGGAAATTCGACTGCTGTAGTTACCGCATAAAAATTTCAGGTTCGATCCTCCTTTGGAGGCCTAAATGGTCCTGGATCACGATCGCCCCAACTGGGTAAACGATAGGCTTCCCCTCCTAGGTAGATAGGTCAGAGGAGGGGGTACGAACTCCCACCGGTCATCCCAGAATGATCCTCCTCGCCTTTTGTATGCTTTCGGGCATTTCGAAAGGCTGTAATTGCTGTGTAGAAATTTCAGGTTCGATCCTCGTTTCGGAGGTCTAAACGGTCCTGGATCGCGATCACCCTAATTAGGAAAACGGTCAGCTTCCCCTCCTAGGCGGATGGGTGAAGCGGGAGGGTGGCCCAGACTCCCATTCGGTCGTCTCGGAACAACCCACTTGCCTTTTGCATGCTTTAGGCACTTTGAAAGGATGCACTTGCTGTGTAGAAATTCTTCGTTCGATTCTACTTTCGGAGGCCCAGACGGTCCCGTATCGCTATCGCCCCAACTGAAAAAATAATCGAAGTGCCCGACTGGATGGGTGGGTGAGAGAGAGGTGGAGAGGGCTCAGACTCTCACCCGATCGTCCCAGAACGATCCGCCTCACCTTCCGCGTACTTTCGGGCACTTTGACGATTGCAATTGCTACGTAGAAATTCCATCCTTTCGGAGGCCCGGACGGTCTCGGATGGCGATCGCCCCAACTAGAAAAACGATCTACGACCCCTCATGGGTGGGTGGGTCAAGGGAAGGAGGCGGGCCCAGACTCCCGCCGATCCTTTCGGAATGACTCTCCTTGCCTTCTGTGCGCGTTCGGGCTCTTCGATGGCTGAAGTTGCTGCGTAGCAGTTTCGGGTTCGATCCACCTTTTGGAGGCCCGGACGTTCTCGAATTATGATTGCCTCAACGGGGAAAATGATCGGTTTCCCCTCTTGGGTGAGTGGGTCAGGGGAAGCAGGAGGTTCGTACTCCCATATGGTGGTCCCGGATCGATCCTTCTCGCCTTCTGCAGGCTTTTGGGAAATTCAATGGCTATAGTTGCTGCATAGAAATTCTAGATTCGATCTTTCCTTTCGGAGGCCCAAATGGTCCCGAATCGCGATCGCCCGAACTGGGTAAACGATCGGCTTCCCCTCCTGGTGAGTGGGTCAGGGTAAGGAGAGGGGCTCGGACTGCCCTCCCCACCCCTCCCCACCCCTCCCCACCCCTCCCCCCCCCCCCCCCCCCCCCGTCGTCCCGGAAGGATCCTCCTCGCCTTTCACCCACATTCGGGTGCTTCGTGGTTGTAGTTGTTGCGTAGAAATTCCAGGTTCGACCTACTTTCATAGGCCCAGACGGTCTCGAATCACGATCGCTCGAATTGGGAAAACGATCGGCTTCCCCTCCTAGGTGGGTGGGTCAGGGGAGAAGGTGGGCTCGGACTACCACCTGATCATCTAGGAACGATCCTCCTCACATTTCACCCACTTTCGGGCGCTTCGACGGCTGCAGTTGCTGCGCAAAAATACCGGGTTCGATTCTACTTTCGGAGGCCCAGACGGTACCGAATCGCGATTGCCAAAACTGGAAAAACGATCGGCTTCCCTTCCTGATGGTGGGTCAAGGGAGGGGGCCCGGACTACCGCCAGGTCATCCCGAAATGAACCTCCTCACCTTCTGCCCACTTTCGGGAGCTTCGACGGCTGTAGTTACTATGCCAAAATTTCTGGTTCGATCCTCCTTTCGGAGGCCCGGACGGTCCTGAATTGCGATCGCCTAAACTAGGAAAACGATCGGCTTCCCCTCTTGGACGGGTGGGCCAAGAGGAGGAAGGAGGACCAGTCTCCCACCCGGTCATCCTGAAATGATCCTCCTCACCTTCCGCCCATTTTCAAGCGCTTCGACGCTTGCAATTGCTGTGCTGAAATTTCGGGTTCAATCCTCATTTCGGAATTCCAGATGGTCCCTGAATGTGGAATTTTGGGTGGGTGGGTCAGCGGAAGGAGGGGGCCTGGACTCCCGCCCGGTCGTCGCATAACGATCCTCCTCTACTTTAGCCCACTTTCAGGTGTTTCGACGGCTGAAGTTGCTACATAGAAATTCCAGGTTCGATCCTCCTTACAAAATCCAAAACGGTCCCGGATTCTGATTGCCCCAACTGGGAAAACGATCGGCGTCCCCACCTGTATGGGTGGTCAGTGGGAGAAGGGGGCTCGAACTCCCATCCAATTGTCCCGGAACAATCCTCGTCACCTTACACCCATCTCGGGCGCTACAACGACTGCAGTTGCTCGCAGGAATTCCGGGTTCGATCCTCCTTTCGTAGTCCCAGACGGTCCCGAATCACGATCGTCCGAAATGGGAAAACAATCGGCTTCCCTTCTTGGGTGGGTGGGTCAGGGGGAGGATTGGTCCAGGACTCCCACCCGAACGTCCAGGAACGATCCTCCTCACCTTCCGTCCTTTGCGCGCTTTTACGGCTGACGTTGCTATGTAGAAATTCCAGGTTCGATCCTCTTTTTCGAAGGCCCGGACTGTTCCGTATCGCGATCGCCTGAACTAGAAAAACAATCTGCTTCCCCTTTTGGGTGGTGGGTCAGGGGGAGGAAGGGGCTCGGACTCCCACTCGGTCATCCCAGAATGATCATTGTCACCTTCCACCCACTTTCAGACGCTTCGACGGCTGTAGTTGCTGTGTAGAAATTCCGGATTCGATCCTCCTTTTGAAGGCCCAGACGGTCCCAAATCACGATTGCCGAAACTAGGAAAACGGTCGGCTTCCCCTCCTGGGTAGGGGTTAAGAAAGGGCCTGGACTCCCACCTGGTCATCCAGGAACATTCCTCCTCACCTTCCGCCCACTTTCAAGTGCTTCGATAGCCGCTGTTGCCGCGTCGAAATTTTGGGTTCGGTCCTCCTTTCGAAGGCCCAACGGTCTCGAATCACGATCGCCCGAACTGGGAAAACGATCGGCTTCCCCTTCTAGGTTGGTGGGTCAAGGGAAGCAATGGGCCCGGACTGCCACCCGATCATCCAAAATGATCCTCCTCACCTTTCGCCTACTTTCAGGTGCTTTGACGACTGCATTTGCTGCACAAAAATTCTAGGTTCGATCCACCTTTCGGAGGCCCAGAAGGTCCCGAACCGCGATCGCCCGTAGTAGGAAAACGATAGGCTTCCCCTCCGGGGTGGGTTGGTCGGGTGGAGTAGGGGGCCCGGACTCCCACCCGGTCGTCCCGAAACGATCCTCCTCACCTTCCACCCACTTTTGGACGCTTCGACCGCTGCAGTTGCTGCGTTGAAATTTCGGGTTTGATCCTCCTTTTGGACGCACAGACGGTCCGAATCACGATCGTCCGAACTGGGAAAACGATCGGCTTCCCTTCTGGGTGGCTGGGTAAGGGGGAGGAGGTGGCCTGGAGTCCCACCCAGTCGTCTAGGTCCTCACCTTCTGCCCACTTTCAAGCGCTTCGACAGCTAACATTGCAGCGCAGAAATTCCAGGTTTGATCCTATTTTCGGAGGCCCGGATAGTCCCGAATCGTGATCACTCGCACTTGGAAAATAGTCGGCTTCCCCTCTTGGGTAGGTTGGTCAGGGGGGGGAGGGGGCCCGGACTCCAACCCATCCAGAAATGATCCTCCTCACCTTCCACCCACTTTCGGACGCTTCGACGGCTGCAGTTGCTGAGCAGAATTTCCGGGATCGATCCTCCTTTCGGAGGCCCAGACGGTCCCGAATTGCGATCGCCCGAACTAGGAAAACGATCGGCTTCCCCTCCTAGGTGGGTGGGTCCGGGGGAGGAGGGAGCTCAGACTCCCACCCAGTCGTCCTCGAATGATCCTCCTCACCTTCATCCCACTTTCGGGCGCTTCGATGGCTACAGTTGCTGCGTAGAAATTCCACGTTCGATCCTCCTTTCGAAGGCCTGGACGATCCCGAATCGCGATCGCCCGAATTGGAAAAACGATCTGCTCCCCCCTCCTGGGTGGATGTGTTAGGGGGAGGAAAGGGGCTTGGACTCCCACCCGGTCATCCCAGAATGATCCTCCTCACCTTCCATCCACTTTCGGGCAGTTCGACGGCTGTAGTTGCTGCGCAGAAATTCCAAGTTCGATCCTCCTTTCGGAGGCCTTGACGGTCTCGAATCGCGATCGCCCGAACTATAATAATGATCGGCTTCCCCTCCTGGGTGGGTGGGTCAGGGGAGGAGGGGGACTTGGACTCCCACCCATTCATCTCGAAACGACCCTCCTCAACTTTCGTCCACTTTCAGGTGCTTCGATGCCTGCAATTGTTGCGCTGAAATTACGGTTTCGATCCTCCTTTTGGAAGCCCAGACGGTCCCGGATAACAAACTCTTGGGTGGATGGGTCAGTGGGAGGGGGGGCCTGGACTCCCACCCTATCATCCTGGAATGATCCTCCTCATCTTCCTCCCACTTTCAGGCGCTTTGACGGCAGTAGTTGCTGCACTCAAATTCAAGGTTCGATCCCCCTTTCAGAAGCCCAGATGATGCCGGATTATGATTGCCCCAATTGGGAAAATGATCCGCTTCCCCTCTTAGGTGGGTGGGTAAGGGGGGGAGGGGCACAGATTCCCACCCGGTCATCCAGCAACGAACCTCCTCACCTTTCGCCAACTTTCAGGCGCATCGAGGACTGCAGTTGCTGTGCAGAAATTCTGGGTTCGATCCGCCTTTCGGAGGCACAAATGGTCCCGAATTGCGATTGCCTGAATTGGGAAAACAATCGGCTTCCCCTCTTGGTGGGTGGGTCAGGAGGAGGAGGGCGCTTGGACTCCAACCCGATCATCCCAGAACGATCCTCCTAACCTTCCACCCATTTTCGTACGCTTCGAAGGTTGCAGTTGCTGCATAGAAATTCTAGGTTCGGCCCTCCTTTCGGAGGCTCAGACGGTCCCAAATCGCAATCGTCCAAACTGGAAAAACGATCGGCTGCCCCTCATGGGTGGGTAGGTCAAGGGAAGGAGGGGGGCTCGGACTCTGACACGGTTGTCCCAAAATGATCGTCCTCACCTTCCACCCACTTTCAGGTGCTTCGATGGCTGCATTTGTTGCGCAAAAATTCTGGGTTCGATCCTCCTTTCGTAGGCCCAAACGGACCCGAATCGTGATCGCTCGAACTGGTAAAACGATCGGCTTCCCTCCTGGGTAGGTGGGTCAGAAGGAGGAGGGGGCCCGAACTCCCACCCGGTCGTTCAAAAGCGATCCTCCTCACCTTCCTCCCACTTTCAAGCGCATCGACGGGTGGAGTTGCTGCACAGAAATTCCGGGTTGATCCTCCTTTCGAAGGCCCAGACGGTCCCGATCGCCCAAATTGGGAAAACAAACGGCTTCACCTCCTGGGTGGATGGTCAGGGGAAGGATGGGGCCAGCTCTCCCACCCAATCATCCACGAACGATCCTCCTCACCTTTCGCCCACTTTTGGGTGCTTCGACGGCTGACCTTACTGCATAGAAATTCCGGGTTCCATCCTCTTTTTGAAGGCCCAGACGGTCTCGAATCGCGATCGCCCGAACTAGGAAAACGATCGGCTACTCCTTCTGGGTGTATGGGTCAGGGGAGGAGGGGATCAGACTCCCACCCGGTCATCCAGGAACGATCCTCCTAAACTTTCTCCCACTTTGGGGCGCTTTGACGACTGTAGTTGCCGCACAAAAATTCGAGGTTCGGTCCTTTTTTCGGAGGCCCAGACGGTCGAGAATTGTGATCGCCCGAACTGGAAAAATAATCGACTTTCCCTCCTAAGTGGGTGGGTCAGGGGGCCGGGTTCCCACCCGGTCATCCAGGAATGATCCTCCTCACATGCCGCCCACTTTCGTGCGCTTCGACGGCTGCAGTTGCTGCACAAAAATTCCGGGTTCGATCCTCCTTTTGAAGGCCCAGACGGTTCCGAATCGCGATCGCCCGAACTAGAAAATGATCGGCTTCCCCTCTTGGGTGGGTGGATCGGGGGAGGAGAGGGGCTTGGACTCCCACCTGGTCATCCCAGAACGATTCTCCTCACCTACCACGCGCTTTTGGGCACTTCGACGGTTGCAGTTGCGGCTTAGAAATTAGGGCTCGATCCTCTTTTCGAAGGCACGGAATGCCCCGGATAGCGATCGCCCCAACTAGGAAAACAATCGTCTTTCCCTCTTGGGTGGGTAGTTGAGGGGGAGGAAGGGGCCTGGACTCCCACCCAGTCGTTCCGAATCGATCATCCTCGCCTTTTGTGCGCTTTTGGACGGTTCGATGGTTGCAGTTGCTGCATAGAACTTACTAGTTCGAACCTCCTTTCAGAGGTCGGACGGTACCTTATCGCGATTGCCCAAACTGGGAAAACGATCGGCTTCCCCTCCTGGATGGGTGGGCAAGAGGGAGGAGGTGGGCCTGGATGCCCACCCGATCGTATAAGAACGATCCTCCTCGCCTTTTGCATGATTATGGGCAACTCGAAGGCTGTAGTTGCTGCATAGAAATTCCAGGTTTGATCCTCTATTTGGAGGCCTAAACGGTCCCGGATCGCGATCGTCCCAACCAGGGTCACAGTGTGGAGGGAGGCCTCGGACTCCCACCCAATCATCTCGGAACGAACCTTCTCACCTTATGCGCTCTTATAGGCACTTCGACGGCTGCAGTTACTGCGTAGAATTCTGGGTTTGATCCTCTTTTCGGAGTCCCAGAAGGGTATGGACCGTGATTTCCCCGACTGGGAAAACGATCGGCTTCCCTCCAAAGTGGGTGTTGAGGGGGATTAGGGGGGCCAGACTCCTACCTGGTCATCTCGGAATGTTCCCCTTCGCCTTTCGCGTGCTTTCGGGCACTTCGACGGCTACAATTGCTACATAGAAATTCCGGATTCGATCCTTCTTTCGGAGGCCCAGACGGTCTTGAACCGCGATTGCCCCAACTGGGAGAACGATCTGCTTCCCCTCCTGGGTAGGTGGGTCCGGGGGAAGAGGGGGGTCGGGACTTCCACATGGTCGTCAGGATCGATCCTTCTCGCCTTTTGCGCTCTTTGGGAACTTTGAAAGGCTGTAGTTGATACACAAATTCGGGATTCGATCGTCCTTTCGGAGGCCAAAACAGTCCCGAACCGCGATCGCCTCAATTGGGAAAATGATCAAAGTACCCGACTAGGTGTGTGGGTCAGGTGGAGGAGGGGGAGCCCGGAATCCCACCCGGTCATTCCGGAACGATCCTCCTCGCCTTACGCGTGCTTTCAGGCACTTCGATGGCTGCACTTGCTGTGCAGAAATTCCTGGTTCGATTCTCTTTTCGGAAGCACAAACAGTCCCGAACCGTGATCGCCTCAACTATGAAAATGATTGGCTTCCCCTCCTGGGTGGGTGGGTCAGGAGGAGGAGGGACGCGGACTCCCATCCGGTCATCCCTTAACGATCCTCCTCGCCTTTTGCGCACTATTAGGCGATTCGAAAGGCTACAATTGCTACGTATAAACTCCGGGTTCGATCCTCCTTTCGTTGGCCTAGACGGTCCCAGATCGTGATCGCCCCAATTGGGAAACGATCGGCTTCCCCTACTAGGTGGGTGGGTCAGGTGAAGGATGGGGCCTGAACTCCCACGTGGTTGTCCCGAAATGATCCTCCTCGCCTATTGCGTGCTTTCGTATGCTTCGATAGGCTGCAGCCGCTGCGTAGAAATTCTAGGGTCGATCCTCCTTTCAGAGGCCCAGGCGGTCCCGAATCTCGATCGCCCCATCTAGGAAAACGATCGAAATGCCCGATTGGGTAGGTAGGTCAGGAAAGGAGGGGGCCGGACTCCCACCAAGTAGTCTTGGAATGATCCTCCTCTCTTTTTGCGTGCTTTCGGGCTCTTCGAAAGGCTGTAGTTGCTGCGCAAAAATTCGGGATTTGATCCTCCTTTTGGAAGGCCGGACGGTCAGGCGGAGGAGGAGGCCCGAACTCCCAACCGGTCATCGATCCTCCTCGCCTTCCATGCACTTTCAGGCGCTTCAGCAGCTGCATTTGCAACTAGAAATTCCAATTTCGATCCTTCTTTCGATGGCCCAGACGGTCCCTAAAAGCGATCGCCCCAACTGGGAAAACGATCGGCTTCCCCTCCTAGGTGGGTGAGTTAGGAGGAGGATGGGGGCCAGGACTCCCAACCGGTCGTCCTGGAACAATCCTCCTCTCCTTTTGAATGCTTTTCGGCATTTCGAAAGGCTATAGTTGGTGCGCATAAATTCTAGGTTCGATTCTCCTTTTGGATGCCCAGACGGTCCCAGATCATGATCGCCCTAACTGGAAAACGATCGAAGTGCCCGACTGGGTGAGGGGTCAGAGGAAGGAGGGGGCTCGAACTGCCACCCAGTTGTCCTGAAACGATCCTCGTCGCCTTCCGCGTGTTTTTGGGCACTTCGTTGGTTGCGGTTGCTGCACGGATATTTCGGGTTTGATTCCCCTTTTGAAGGCCCGGACGGTCTCGAATCGCGATCGCTCCAACTGGGAAAATGATTTCTTCCCTTCCTGGGTGAGTGGGTCAGGGGTAGGAGGGGGATCAGACTCATACCCGATCGTCACGGATCGATCCTCCTTGCCTTTTGAGCGCTTTCGGGCGCTTCGAAGGCTGTAGTTGCTGCATAGAAATTTCAAGTTCGATCCTTTTTTCGGAGGCCCAGACTGTCCCAGGCCGCGATCGCCCAAACTGGAAAAATGATCGGTTTCCGCTCCTGGGTGGGTGGGTCAGGGGAAGGATGGAGCCCCAGACTCTCACCCGGTCATCTCAGAATAGTCCTCCTCACCTTTTGCTTCATTTCGGGCACTTCAAAAGGCTGCAGTTGCTGCGTAGAATTTCCGAATTCGATCCTCCTTTTGGAGGCCTAAACGGTCGTGGATCGAGATCGCCCCTACGGGGAAAACGATCGGCTTCCCCTCCTGGGTGGGCGGGTGAAGAGGAGAAGGGGGATTGGACTCCCACCCGGTCATCCCAAAACAATCTTCCTCGCCTTCCGCGTGCTTTTGGACACTACAACGACTCCAGTTGCTACGTAGAAATTTCAGGTTCGATCATCCATTGGGAGGCCCAGACGGCCCTGTGACGCAATCGCCCCAACTTGGAAAACGATCCGCTTTCCCTCCTGGGTGGGTGAGTGAGGAGGAAGAGAGGGGCCCGAACTCTCACCCGGTCCCCTCAGAACGATCCTCCTTGCCTTTCGTGCACTTTCAAGCATTTCAACGGCTATAGTTTCTGCGCAGAAATTTCGGATTTGATTCTTCTTTCGCATGCGTAGACGGTCTCGGACCACGATCGCCACAACAAGGAAAAAATTGGCTTCCCTTCTTGGGTGGGTGGATCAGGAGGAGAAGGAGGGCCTAGAATACCACTCGGTTGTCCCGGAACGATCCTCCTCGCCATTTGCGCGCTTTTGGACATTTTGAAAGGCTGTAGTTGCTGCGTAGAAATTCCAGGTTCGATCTTCCTTTCGGAGGCCCGGACACTCCCGGATCGCGATCGCCTCAACCGGAAAAGGATCGAAGTTCTCGAATGGGCGGGTGGGTCAGGGGAAGAAGGGGCACTCGAACTTCTACCCGGTTGCCTCGGAACGATCCTGCTCGCCTTCTGTGCGCTTTCGAGCACTTCGATGGTTGTAGTTGCTGCGTAGAAATTCCAGGTTTGATCCTCCTTTTGGCGGCCCAGACAGTCTCGAACCGCGATCGTGCCAACTGAGAAAACAATCGACTTTCCCTTCTAGGTGGGTGGATGGGTTAGGGGAAGAGGGAGGCTCGGCTTCCGACCCGATCATCCTGGAATGATCCCCTTCCCCCAACTGGGAAAATGATCGGCTTCCCCTCTTGGGTGGGTGGATCAGGGGGAGGAGGGGGGCCTGGACTACCACCTGGTTGTCCCAGAATGATCCTCTCCACCTTTTGCACCCTTTTGGGCACTTCAAAAGGCTGTAGTTGCTACGATGAAATTTTGGGTTCGATCTTTCTTTCGAAGGCCCGGACGGTCCCGGATCGTGATCCTCACGACTGGGAAAAGGATCGAATTACCCGACTGGGTGGGTGGGTCAGGGAGAGGAGGGGGACCCAAATTCCCACCGGCCATCCCAGAACGATCCTACTCTCCTTCTGCGTGCTTTCGGGCACCTCGATGGCTGTAGTTACTGCGTATAAATTCCAGGTTTGATCCTCCTTTCGGCGACCTAGACAGTCCCGAACCATGATCGCGCCAATTGGGAAAATGATCGGCTTCCTCTCTTGGGTGGGTGGGTTAGGGGAAGAGTGGGGCCCAAACTCATACCCAGTCGGTCCCAGAATGATCCTCCTCGCCTTTCACATGCTTTCGGAAGCTTTGACGGATGCAGTTGCTACGTACAAATTTCGGGTTTGATCTTCCAATCGGAGGCTCGGATGGTCTCGGATCGCGATCGGCCCAACTGGAAAAACGATCGGCTTTCTCTCCTGGGTGAGTGTCATGGAGAGGAGGGGGCCTGGACTCCCACCCGGTCATCCCGAATCAATCCTCCTCGCCTTTCGCGCACTTTCGAGCACTCCAATGGCTGGAGTTGCTGCATAGAAACTCTGGGTCAGTCCTCTTTTCGGAGGCCCAAACGGTCCTGGATCGCGATCGCCGCAACTGGGAAAACGATTGGCGACCCTATTGGGCGGGTGGGTCAGGGAGAGGAGGAGGGCTTAGACTCCCAACCGATCATCTCAGAATGATCTTCCCTACCTTCCACGCGCTTTCGTGCATTTCGACGACTATAATTGCTGCATAGAAATTATGGGTTTGATCCTCTTTTTGGAGGCCCGGACGGTCCCGGATCACGATCGCCCCAACTGGGAAAACGATCGGCTTCCCCATGTGGGTGAGTGGGTCAGAGGGAGGAGGGGGCCTGGACTCCCACCCGGTCATCCCAGATCGATCCTTCTCGCCTTCTGCGGTCTTTCAGACACTTCGAAGATTGTAGTTGCTACGTAGAAATTCCGGGTTCGATCCTCCTTTCAGAGGCCCAGACGATCCCGGATCGCGATCGCCCCAACTAGGAAAACGATCGGTGACCCATCTTGAATAGGTGGGTCAGGGTGTAGAAGAAGGACCGGACTCCTACCCGATCATCCTAGAATGATCCTCCTCACCTTTGTATTCTTCCGGGCACTTTGATGGCTATAGTTGCTGTGTAGAATTTCTGGGTTCGATCCTCCTCTCGAAGTCCCAGATGCGTACAAACCGTGATCGCCTCAACTGGGAAAATGATCGGCTTTCTTCCTGGGTGGGTGGTGAGGGAGAGGAGGGGGCCGGACTCCTACCAGGTCGTCCCGGAACGATCCTCCTCACCTTTCGCGTGCTTTCGGGCACTTTGATGCCTTTAGTTGCTACGCAGAAATTTCGGGTTCGATCCTCCTTTCGAAGGCCCGGATGGTCCCGGATCGCGATCGTCCAAACTGGGAAAACGATCGACGATCCTCCTCGGGTGGGTGGGTCGGGGGGAGAAGGGAGGCCCAGACTCCCACTCGCCATCCCAGAACGACCCTCCTCGCCTTCCGTGCACTTTTAGGCACTTCGATAGCTATAGTTGCTGCGTAGAAATTACGGGTTTGATCCTTCTTTCGGAGACCGTGACGGTCCCGATTCGCGATCTCCCCAACTGGAAAAACCATCGGATTTCCCTCCTTGGTTGGTAGGTTAGGAGAAGAAGGGCCCGGACTCCCACCCGGTCATCCCGAAACGATCTTTCTTGCCTTTCGTGCGCTTTCAGGCATGTCGACGGCTGTAGTTGCTACGTAGAAATTCTAGGTTTGATCCTTCTTTCGAAGGTCCGGACGGTCCAGGATCGCGATCGCCCCAACTGGGAAAACGATCGTCTTCCACCTCCTGGGTGAGCGTCAGGAGGAGGAGGGGCCCTAGACTACCATCTGGTCATCCCGAATCAATCCTCCTCGCCTTCCGTGCGCTTTCGGGCACGCCGATGGCTGCAGTTGCTGCATAGAAATTCTGGGTTCGGTCCTCCATTCGGTGGCCCAACAATCCCGGATCGCGATGGCCCCAAATGGGAAAAACGAACAGCGGCCCCTCCTAGGAGGGGGGGTCGGGGGGAGGAGGAGGGCCCGGACTCCCATTGATCGTCCAGGAATGATTTTCCTCACCTTCCACGCACTTTCAGGCTCTTTGATGGCTGTAGTTGCTGCGTAGAAATTCTAGATTCGATCCTCCTTTTGGAGGCCCAGATGGTCCCGGATAACGATTGTCCAACTAGGCAAACGATCGGTTTCCCACCTAGGTGAGTGGGTCAGGGTGTGGAGGGGGCCCAGACTCCCACCCCATCGTCTCGGAACGATCCTCCTTGCCTTATGCGCTGTTTCAGGCACTTCGACGGCTACATTTGCTGCGTAGAAATTCTGGATTTGATCCTTCTTTCGGAGGCCTAGACGCTTCCGGGTCGATTGGCTCAAGGGGAGCGAGCCAGGACTCCCAACCGGTCGTCCTAGAATGATCCTCCTCGCCACCCGCGTGCCTCTGGGAACTTCGATTGATGCAGTTGCTGCGAATAAATTTTGGGTTTGATCCTCCTTTCGGAGGCCCAGATAGTCCTGGATCGTGATCGTCCCAACTGGGAAAACGATTGGCTACCCTCCTGGGGGGCCCGCACTTCCAACCAGTCATCCCAAAACCATCCCCCTCACACTTTCGGACAGTTCGACGACTGCTATTGCTGTGTAGAAATTCAAGGTTCGATCCTCCTTTTGGAAGCCCAGACGGTCCGGACCGCAATCTCCCCAATTGGGAAAACGATCGGCTTTTCCTCCTGGATGGGTGGGTCAGGGAAAGGAGGGAGACTTGGACTCCCTCCCTATCATCCTAGAACGACCCTCCTCGCCTTTTGCATGCTTTCAGGCACTTTGAGAGGCTGCAGTTGCTGCGTAGAAATTCTGGGTTCGATCTTCTTTCAGTGGCCTAGACGGTCTCGGATCGCGATCGCCCAACTGGGAAAATGACCAAAGTGCTCGACTAGGTGGGTGGGTTTAGGGAAAGGGGGCTCGGACTCCCTCTCGGTCATCCCAGAACGATCCTCCTTTCCTTCCTCGCGCTTTTGAAGGCTTCAAAAGGCTGTAGTTACCGCGTAGAAATTCTAGTTCGATCCTCCTTTCTAAGGTCCAGACGGTCCCGGATCGCGATCGCCCCAACTGGAAAAACGATCGAAGTTCCCGACTAGGTGGGTGTGTTAGAGGGAGGAGGGGGCTGGACTCCTACCCAAATTTATATCTGACTCAAAGTTTTTGTTTCCCATTAAACTCTCGGGTTATCAAAATTGATTTGATTAGGCTAAGGGTAGAGGTTTTAGGTTTTTGTCTTTTGGCGTATAAAGCTTCCAAAGACGAGCAGGTGGCTGTCAGATAGCTATTTTAGGAATTTAGATTCATCTATTTATTATTTTCTGCTATGTATATTAAGTCATTTATGACTATATTTTTATGATCATCCAAGAGGGCATTGTCGTATGTCGCTCTTGGTGTATTATTGTAAACTATATTTGACCGGTACGTGGGAAACAGTTAAGGGATTATATAACTTGGATATGATATTCTCTTGAAACGTAATCAGCTAAATGTAGTTTTCTGAAATCTATGATTTTGTTCATATTAAAGTGATTTTGATATTATGGACACCATTAGCATCGCCATATTTTATCACCAGAAGTTAATACTATAGATGATTGCAGCATCTGTAGCGCTTAGCTTTTCGCCTCTAGATACAGGATGTTACAAGTATAGGGATGTCATCGTTTGAAGTTTTGTATGGAAGGCCATGCAAATCTCCCGTTTATTGGTTAGAGACTGGGGATAGATTGGTTCTTGGTCTATATTTAGTTAGAGATGCTACAGAGAAGACTGAGTTGATTCGAGCTAGGATGAAAGAGGATCTATTTAGGCAGAAGACTTATGCAAATAGAAAATGGAAAGACTTGGACTTCTCTATTGGTGATCATGTGTTTGTTAAGGTATCATCGATGAAGATGTGATTCGATTCGGGAAATTGGGAAAGTTGGCATCAAGATTGGTCGAACCATTTCCTATTATAGAGGGCATGGGAAACTCGCATATAAATTAAACTTACCGAACACTTTGGCAGGGGTCCATGATGTTTTCCATGTTCCTCATCTAAGGAAGTGTGTTAGAGACCTGAAGACTTCTATAGCACCGACTGTGTTAGATGACTTTGTAGTAGGGCCGAACTTGACTATAGTTAGAAAGCCGATTCGTATAGTTGCGAGAGATGAGAAGAGGCTTACGAACAAGACGATCAGATTAGTTAAAGTCCAATGGAGCGATGATGAGAGAGACTATACATAGGAGACTAAAAGCAGGATTAGAGAAGCTTATTCTGAGTCTGATGGTATGTTTTACCTTTTTAATTGATTTATTGTACACTTAATCGTAATTTCGAGGATGAAATTCTTTAAGAAGGGGAGTCTGTAACGACCCTAATTGTTAATAACATTATTTAGGATATTTAATTAGTCAAAAATAATGTAATGATTAAGGGTTGAGATTTGTGATTAAACTAAGGGGTAGCCATGCCTAAGTGAGTAAATGAACCAAGTTGAGCTAAAATAAAATGGCTAAAGGAAATAGGTAAGGGGAAAAGTGGAATAAGACATAACCATATACCCAAAACCCTAAGCCATGTACATTTTACACGTTCATTACAAAACTAAATCAAATATAGGCCGACCACCATTAAGTAAGAATAAGAAAAAGGAAAGCTGAAGGAAGAAGATTAATCAAATCAAATCCATTTCAAATTTCAACTCCTTAATCTCAAGGTGAATAATGATTACATCTCATATTTTCTAATTGTTTTTTTGTTTTAAGTTATTCGAATTATCTTGTATAGTCTTGCCATATTTTTGAATAAAAATGTATGTGTATATATATATATATATATGCTCATTGATGATTTATGCTAATTCATATGGATTTTATGATAAGTTTTAATGTGAAAACTCTATTATATGATATCCAAATGCCTTGTGATTTTAAATTTAGATCAGAAATGATATTTTAGAGATACGTTTCAATTTTCATAATTTTTTGAATTAATTTGGATTTAATATTAATTTTCTAATGGAGAAAATGATTATTCGGGTTTAAAATAATTTATGGCTAAATTATATATGTTTAGGGTCTGAAATTTTTATATGTTAGAAAGCATACTAATAATGATTAATAGGAATTTTTGTAGAATTTTACTAAGTGTTTTAATCAATATATAAAATTATTTAAGTTGTGGGACTTAAATGTTTTATATATTTATAAAAGGAAAGGGGCATTTTGTAAATTATTTAAATTTATTGCTTCTGAAATTTCGGCAGTTCTTTTAGAAAAGAAAAATTAGCAACCAATAATATTTTGACAAACAAGGTAGGCGTAACATCCTGCATCTGGAGCCAAAAGCTAAACGCTACAGAGGTTGTAACATCCATTGTATTAACTTCTGTTGACAAAATACGGTAATGCTAATGGTATTCATAATATCAAAGACATTTGAATATGAAACAAAATCACAAATATCAAAAGGACAATCATTTTTTCTGATTACGTTTCCAAGATATGTTCCACATTCAAATTTACATCATCCCATGCTGTTTCCTAGGTAAAAACCAAAAATAATTATACAATAATACGCCAAGAGCGACATATAACAATGCCTCATCGGTTAATCAGAGTCAGTGTAGTCATATCTGACTTAATACACATAGTAGAACTAAATAAAATGAACTATAAATCCTAGTTAGCTATCCGTCAACCACCTGCTCATCTCCAGAAGCTTTATTCGTCAAAATTACTAAAACCTGAAAACCTCAACCCACAGCCTACTCAAATCAATTTTGAGCACCCGAGAGTTTAAGGAGAAACAAAAACTTTGAGCCAGACATAAAGCCTGGTGCAAATAATATTATTCTATCTTTACTTGTTGATATTAAGTGAGACCACGCCGCTTAGCGAAACGTGATTCCCCTCACTAATATCCTATTCAAAACATATATTTTGCAAATCTTTTCCTATAACCAAACTGGTTAATCAAACTGATTATGTCAATAATGGCAATATCCTTTATGCTAATAGAGCTGGTAATAAATGCACAATATGCCCACAGCTAACAAATGGACTATCTGTCCGAAAACTGGACTATCTGTCCTCAAACTAGACTAACTGTCCTCAAAATGGACTAACTGTCCTCAACCTGGACTAACTGTCTGAATCATTTTCTTGAGGTTAACTACCCTTCATCTTTTTCCTTTAAAACCTTTTCGAAATGATTTAACATTTTAGATCATACTTATACAAAATATATTCTTAGCTTTACTCTAAGCTATTTGTCATGTTATATATACTTTACTCAGAATAATGTTGACGGAATTTAATGAGGATTACCTACCCCCTAAAATAAGTTAAAATCCTTTTCAACTTGAAAACACTTAGGCTAACTACCTAGTTAATTGATTCGAAACATTTGTTTAAAACCCTTAAACAATTCGAAACCATTGAAAGCGTCCTTTCAAAATTAAGTAAAACCCTTTACTTAACCTTGGCCGAAGGAAAAATCCTTCGTTTGGAAACCATTAAAATTCTTCCTCTCGAAAGCATTGAAAAAACTTCCCTTTGTAAGCTTTAAATATTAGACATCCTTCTTCAAAACCGTTAAATATTGCTTTTTAGGAACATAGGAAAAAGCTTTCTTTTCAAACCTTTTGAAACCCTTAAGGAGCCATACCTTTAAAACCTTCCTGTGAAACCTTTCAAAAGCATCAAACCTTTTTAAAGCACTTGGGTTAAATTTAAAACATGTGGAAACACCTTTCGAAAGCCAAAACCATCTCTATCGAAACCATTTGGGTTATACTACAATCTGAGGAAAAGGGTCATCAAAACCATCTAAATCGAAAGCATCTCTTTCAAAAGCAATTCATAAGCAAAGAAGTGATGGAGTCGAAACCGTCCCTTCGAAAGCATTGGAGAAGTGGTTGACTTTAAAAAGCAAAACAACCCTTTCAAAACCAATCTGGTTCGAAAGGTGGAAAGCGGCAGCTAGGGGTTTCGACCTAGTTGAAAGCAATTATTTAAAAACAAATGCGCAACCTAATCGAAACCATTTCTTTAAATCCATTTGACAAGGTCGAAAGTTAATCAAATCGAAAGCTATTCAGTCGAAAGCAAGCAGGGGTATTTTCACTTAAAAGCAAAGTAGCGCTTCATCCCCTTCGAAAACCCCGGTTTTGACCCAATACCTTCTGCCTATATCCTACTCACTACGTACCAGTTACCTGATACCATGTGCATTGGTTTTGATGGGGTCGGAGGTGAAGAAAAGAAGGCGGAAGCTTAGTATTGAAAGCTTCGAAACAGTGAAAACCTTGTAGATTTTTTGTTTTTAAAGTATTTCTTTGTACCTAACCTTCCTTGTTTGTCAAAATCTAATAGGTTGCAAATTTCTCTTTTTCAAAAGTACCGCTGACTTTCAAAAATAGTAATTTGAATTATTTGCAAAAAAACATCTTCTCCTTTCATAAATATATATAAAACATTTAAGTCACATACCACAAATAATTTTATATACCCATTAAAACACTTAGGAAAAATCTATAAAAGTTCCAAAACATCTCTTTTTATATGTTTTCTAACATATAAATTTCAGACCCTAAGCCAATATAGTTTGGCCATAATTAATTTTTTACCCAAAATAATATTTTCTTCACTACAAAATTCATATAAAATCCATATAAAATTCACAAAATTCTGAAAATTGGAACACATCTCTAAAATATCATTTTTGATCTATATAAAAATTCGTAAGGTATTTGAATGTCATTTAATAGGGTTTTAACCCTAAAACATATCATAAAGCCTATATGAACAAACATAAATCATGAAGAAGTACATATAATCATTCCATCATCCAAAAACATGGAAAAACTTTGCAAAACATTTTGGATTTCATTTTAAAACCGAAAATAAGAGAAATAAGAAATGCAATCATTATTCACCTTAGATTTGGAGATTTAGGAGTATGAGATTTGAATGGAGTTGATTTGCTTAACCTTCTTCCTTGGCTTCTCTTTATCTTTTTCCCCTTGCTCTTGTTAAGGTGGTCAGCCTCAAGTTTTAAAATTTATCAAATGAAACGAAGGTGTATGAGAATGCATGGCCAAGGTTTAGGATATAAGAATGGCCTCTTTCCTATTTTACTCTTCCTCTATTTCATGTTAACTCTCCTTTTAATTCATTGGTTAAATGGCATGGCTACACCTTAATTAATATCAAACATTAATCCCTTAATCAACACATTATTTTATTTAATTTAGCAAATTAAATATCCTAAATGATCTTTCCAAAAATATCGGGTGTTATAGCAGGTTAGTTTAAAAGATTTACTTTCAAAAGTTAAAATCAGGTTTTACAAGCTTTTTTCATGTTCCACCACTTTCGTCACCTAGGGTTCTAACTGTGTACTTCCGCCTCCATCACCATCGAAATCAATGCACATAATATCAAAGACTGGGTACGTGGTGAATTGGACATAGGCGAAAGGCACTAGGTCGAAGCTAGGGGTTCCGAAGGGGTCGAAACCTTACTTTGTTTTGAAATGAAAATGCGACTGCTTTGCTTTCGAAAGGAATGCTTTCGACTTACTTTGCTTTCGACTAGGTCAAATGTTTAAAGGATGGTTTAGAAGAGGTTGCACATTTTGTTTTAAGTAAATGCTTTCAAAGGGGTCGAAACCCCTTGTAGTCGCTTTCTACTTTTCGAAGAAAATGATTTCGAAAGGGATACTTTGTTTTTAAAATCCAATCCACTTCTCCAATGCTTTTGGAAGGTTTGGTTTAGACACCATCACTTCTTTACTTAGGAATTGCTTTCGAAAGAGTGCATTCGACCTAGTTATTTATGACCCTTTTGTTCTGTTAAAGGCGGAACCCAAAAGTTTCGAAAGGAAATGTTTTATTGGTTTCGAAAGATTTCCACATGTTTTGCTTAAACACAAACGCTTTCGAACGGTTTATTTGAAGGTTTTGAAGGAGTGGTTCCCAATGTTTTCGATAGGTTTAAAAGGAAGGTTTCTAATGTCTTCAAAAGGAAATTTTTAAGTGTTCTAAATATACGATATTTAAGGTTTTAAAGATCTCGAAGGATATATTTTTCAATGGTTTCGAAAGGATGATTATGAACAATTTCGAAAGGGTTTGTTTTGGCCTTTAGCCTAAGATTATAAATCAAAGTGGTTCACTTGGTTTCGAAAGGGGTACTTTCGACGGATTCAAAAGGGGTACTTCCAAAGTTTAAATATTTTCATCAACAAAGATTTGTGTAAAGTGTATATCAAATTGCAAGGTGATTTGAGTAAAGTATAGACTACATCTTCCTTGTTTAAGTATGATTTTAAGGTTTAAATTAATCTGAGAAGGAAAGGTTTTCAAGGATAATTTAAGGGAAGATTACCCTAAGTAAAATGAATCAGATACTAGAATACTAGATGGGACTAGTCTGGGGTCGCGCCCTATACGTTAGCTAGAAGCCCATAGCTAATATAAGTCCAAAGGTCCACTGTGTAAGGCTTTGTTATAGGTAAGACTAAAACGATGTTACACACATAAACGAATCTATAAAGGAGAGGTAGGTCACTGGTGAGCCCATAAAATCATTAGAATCAGTTGACCTTGGGAGAAGTTAAGTTAAGGACGGACCATCCAGAAGAGGAGTGTCTAACAGATGTTGAATTATTTGTTTATATTGTCTGGTGAGCCTGAGTCAGCCAAAGGCTAGTGGTTAGCCAAACAAAACTATAATATTTGGACAGATAGTCCATTTATTACCTGATTTGTATGTATACATGATAATGCTTTATTGTTTTAACCAGTTTTGGTTGCAAGAAAAGATTTGCAAAAGATATGTTTTAAAATGATATGAGGAGAAACCTATTCCGCTAAGCGACGTGGTCTCATTTAATATCAAAAAACGGAAATGTATAGTATTATTCACACCAAGCTTTATGTCTGACTCGAAGTTTTTGTTTTCCCCTTAATCTCTCGGGTGCTTAAAATTGATTTGAGTAGGCTGAGGGTTGAGGTTTACAGGTTTTTAGTAGGATAACAAATAAGGATATCATGGACGAGCAGGAGGTTGGCGGATAGCAATTTACGAGTTGTTTTTTATTTTGTTTATTTTCGCTATATGTATTAAGTCATCATGACTATATAGTACTCTAGTCAAGCAAGGGGGCATCATCATATGCCACTATTGGTGGATTTGTGTACTAATTATATTTGATCTGAACCTGAAAGATGTTATGGGATTATGTAATCTAGATATGAAACATGTGTTTTGAAATGTAATAAGAAATGTGAATCTTCAAATCTGTGATTTTTTTCATATTCAAGTGCTTCTAATTTTATGGATACCATAAACATAGTCGTATTTATGTCACCGGATGTTAATATTATAGATGACTACAGCATCTTTAGCACTTAGCTTTGAGCCTCAAGGTATGGGATGTTGCAAATATCCTTAGTAATTGCGTAGGTCAATTTTAAAGTCCTTAGTTAAATCTGATAACACTTATCGATTAACCGTTTTGCTCTAGCTAGACGCTTCAACTTCAATTTGACCTATCAATTACAGTGATACTATTCTTCTATAATGAAGGAAACAAATCCTCTTTTGAGTAGTGTTTCACTTCGAGTATTTCCAAGTGTACCCATTTACAGCCATAATATTATCGATATGCCATGTATTTGCCCATAATCAAAGTACAATCCACATATTCAAGTTTTATGGCACTCTCAAATCATAAAATTGATCTACATCGTTACCTCGAGGTATTTATTTTGACTAAGTTAGGTAACCTATAGAAATTTTTCATTGAGTTATTGTGCGACCATTCCAAATAATCACAAGTATGTAACCTTTTGGTCCCCCAACAGTCATGAGTAAGTCATTGTCCGTCACATGGAGAGCGTTATATGCACTAGTCTCTACAAATGTATCAATATATTTTTCTCGATACTTCACGAATAGTAACATTTATAGAGTTATGTTTTATTTTTATCTATTCAATACTCATGGTTATGAACATTTCATAATTGCAATCAATAAAATAGCACTCCGAAGTATTTTCTACTTATATATATATATATATATATATATATATATATATATATATATATATATATATATTCCGTGTTAATTATTGATAACTTATACCACAATGTAATAAACATATATAACAAAAAGAAAAACCAAAAAATATTTTATTTTGAACAAGATTATTTACCGAATTAGGATTGCATAAAAAATTGCATAATTTCCCGAGGGCATACTCCTAATTCTATCTGATCTTTATAATGTTTAGCCTATAGTTCCTTCCTATTTGACCCTTCATCTTGCATCGCCCACAAGTGATCTCTTGCTTCTTGTCCCATCCTCCTTAGCATTACCAGATTGACCTCTTTGTTTTGGTTAATCCTTAGCTATTTCTCTATTTATATAATTCAATCATGCCACTTCCAATAAACCCTCAAATGTAGCACTATAGGGAATGTGCTTGAGTGCTAATTCCTTAAACACTGAGTTCAACCCTTTTGCGAATTTTATCGCCATCTTCCAGGGCACTAACTAAATCAAATCCAAACCTTGTAAGCTTATTGAATGATTCACTGCTCTCCAACAAACAACACTCCTTGCTTGGGATGAATAAAATTCTCTAATAGGAATCCTTTCCCGACCCACGATTCATACTTAATTTTAAAATTCCTTTTGAACTCTACCATGCAACATCCTCCTCATTAAGTTCATAAATAAAAACCTCCCACCAATTTGTTGATTCTCCCTAAGTCAAATTGCCAGCTGCCTTCTTGCAATATCACTTAAGCCCAATGAATTAAATATTTTCGATGCTTATGTCTCCATATAAGGTTCAATTCCAACATATATTTTACTACCCAAACTAAAGAAATCCATGCATAACTTTAGGAAATCCATAGCAGGTGGTGGTTGGAGAGGAATAATTCCTTGTGCGATAGGTGCAAATATTAGGAGACTAACAGTGGTATGGCTTAACGCCTGCAGATATGGGCAGAACCAAATTAGAATGTTCAAATCTGGAATACCCGTTGTATCGTTTCTAATGCCATTCCCAATTTTGGTTTTAACTTCACGGGTATTAATATATGTTCCAATTTCTATTTGTCTTGGGTAACTCTTTCTTGAATATCTGAACATGCGATTTAGTAGAAACTTCCTAATAGATAGTTAACATAACTGGAACAATAAATGGTGGGTACTTATGCACTTAACATAAACACACATAATCAATCTATAAAAATACAAATACGCTCTCTCAATATATCTTAGTCCTTAGATTAGGGAAGTTTTTCTCTGTACCATATGTAACAAACACCATTTTGAACCCTATGGTTTATTGCCCACATCAAAATTCAAACCACGAAAGCTATAAACAACAAATTTTTAGATTTTCTCTGTACCATATGTAACAAACACCATTTTGAACCCTATGGTTTATTGCCCAATTCAAAATTCAAACCACGAAAGCTATAAATAACAAATTTTTAGATTATACTAATAGTAAATACCTCTAAGAACAATTTTCAAAAATCATGGCCAGAGGAATGATACAATATCAAATGTATATACATTCAGACCAAACCATAGTCATATGCCAATATAATACCAATCCTACCATTTATACGCTGTAATACATAATATCATATATACAATATATATGTATAAGTAATGTCTTCATAATCCACACCTCCAAACGTCATTTACACTAACACATCCTAACTCTCCATCAACTTAATAATGATAAACACATAAAAAATAGATAGGGGTCCGACATATAACCGTCCGAGTGAACGAAACAAATGTCTTAACATATACTCAAGATATACTTGGAAATGACACCAAATTGATCGAAACATGACGAAAGTTGGATATGTTATGTTGGAAGCTTTATGGAGTCTACTCATAAAACTTCATGTGATTCGGTGTTGATTTTGTTTGAATCGGGCTAGTCGATAGCAGATTAAATGAGTGAATTTCAAAAAAAAAAATCCCTATTTAGTATGCCTATAAAGTCTAATGTCCAACATTAGATCTAATCTAGTTGTTTTAATGAAATCAAATTTTATTTTGAACATATATTGCCTTATTTAATTGTTCTCATTAATCAAATGTATTTAATGTGAATCCTTTTATTTATTTAGAGAAAGAAACCTTTTATTTCTCTCTTAAAGCTCTCTCATTACTTAGAGGAAGGTTTTATTTTATTTAGAGAGAGAAACTACCCATTCCACTCTCTTAAATTAATTAATTTACATAAATAATTGCGTTACAAAATTTTTACTTGGTGTATTTCATGAGCATATCAGAATATACTCAAGTGTATATGGTGCAAGCGCAATTTTTCAAATTGTGTACATAGCTAATATGTACGTGTTTGGTTGTTGAGATTTACACTGCAACGGGCACATTTTCTCTTTATATACGCATTAGCTTTCCAAAACATTACTTATAAATATATATACATATATGTGTGTGTAAATAGCAAACTAATCTTGTTTAGTTTGAATATAAGGAAGATTGTAGCAAGGTCTTGGCCGGGGGGCTATGGTTTATAGATAGTAAACTAATATTTATCAAATGTTGAGGACAAACCTTAAACTTGAGAGTGACATGTTAGACATTATCCGGTGTGGATCAGAATGTTGAAATTGGATCTTGTTCTCTGGAATGCAAGGGAAATAAGTAAACTAGCTAGTCTTATAGGAACTCCCCTAGCTATGGATGATTATACTAAAAATGTTAAATGACAGAACTATGTTAGAATGCCAGTAGATATTAAAGCAAGAGATGATTTAAAGAAGTAATTAAGGGCTAAAGATAGTCTAGGTAATATTTACGTACAAGGCATTGAATATGGATACATTTCACCTTGTTGAAAATGGCGCAAGCTTTTTGGACACAGTGATGCTCAATGTGAATTAATAGCTAAGCCAGTAAAACATGCTTTGAGGAAAAAAGGAGATAACAACTTAGATGGCAACGTATATACAGAGCAGACAAACAAAAATGCAAGTACATCTAAATCATTTGACGGTAATGAACCTACTTCACCCAAAAGTCAGCCATCCTTATCCACACACCAGGTTGAGAAATCACTAGACCCTAAGGGTAAGGTGGTGAAGGAGGACCTCCTTGTGGTGCCGGTTAATGAGGAAGAAATATAGAAGAGCCAGGTAGAGACAACTGTTGCAAGCCAAAGAGAGTAAGCAACCCAAAGCTCTACTGAAGTGAAACAAGACCGGGTCCTTGAAACATTAGAGGAGCTAAACAAATTAAACATAGACCTACATAGTTCGGAAGATGTTAAGGAAGGAACTACAGACCCTAAGTTCACAAAAAGCAATCCAAAATATAAATAATAGTTTTCATCCAAAAAGCATACAAGTAAGGCATCTAAGGTGCAAGAGGAAGCTCCTATGAAATGAGGAGCGGGAATCTCAAACCTAAATGTTCTTGATTAGTTGGAATGTTAGAGGTCTAAATAGTGACACCCACAAATCAGACCTCTATAATCTTAAAAGGAGCTTCCTTCCTTCTATTTTGGGTATTTAGGGGAATAATTTTATGGATAAAAATGTTTATTTCTTTGTAGAATCGATGGGAGTAGAATGGGATTTGCTGCACAATAGTGACTTAGGGAAGAAAGGTCGTGTTATGCTGATGTGGAATAAAGATATTTAGCAACTACAACTTATTAACAAAGATTCTGAACAGTTAACTATCAAAGTGGTAAATGTTGGAGGTCTGGTCTTAATTATCTCAGCTATCTATGCTAGTCACTTAGCTAGTCAAAGGTCTAGTCTTAGGGGTAAATCTTAAATGCCTTGGTAAAAATATAACCGAATCCTGGATTGTACTGGGAGATTTCAATGCAGTATTAAAAGTGGAGGAAAAGAAAAGAGGACTTACTCTAAAAGTAATTATGTTATTGCCTTGGGATTGCTTGAACTTGTCCATTATGGCCTAAAATACACGTGAAGTAGGGAAAGTAAGAAAATATCATGTAAATTGGATAGAGTTCTAGTGAACACTAACTGTATTAATAAATTTTTTGAAATTAAAATTAGTGTTCTACCTAACTCAACTAGTGATCATAGTCCATTGCACATGTCATTAAAGGAGCGCGAGGGTCAGCAGAAGGGGAAACCATTCAGATATTCTAATGACCGGCTCTTTAAAAAGGGATATCACAATGTTATATGCTTATCTGAATTGGAGCAATCTAACGATAATCATTTATACAACCTTGTTCAATTCCTTAAAAAAGCTAAGCCGGACCAAAAGGAGTGGAACAAGTGTAAACCCAAGGATAAGGATCTTATTACTAAGATAGAAAACCAAAATGAGGAATCACATCAATAGATTGTCTCTAGAGATACAAGTGGTGAGATTTGGCACCAATACTATGAAGCTCGGTCGAAGTTAAAGGCGGCCTTACAGATTAAAGCCCTGAACCTAAAAAAAAGGCAAAGGAAAAGTGGCTTACTGAGGGGAATGAATGCACTAAGATTTTTATACCAAAATGTTGGTTAGAAGAAATACTAATTGCAATTTTCAAACATTTGATCAAGATGGTAATATCACAGTGGACTACGCAGAAATTGAGGAGGAAGCTCTTAATTATCTTATTGATCGATACAATGGTCATGCACTTACCCTATATAAACTCCCAAGGGTTGGTAAACGCTCGGGGTAGGAGAATACCGACCAATAGATTTACTGAAGATGAAGTTTTGGAAGCTATGCAATCCATTCATATTGACTCCTCCACCAGTCTAGATGGGCTCGGGTCCTGCTTCTACAGGCTGCATTGGACTAACATGAAAGTCAATATTGTTTCAGCCATACAAGAATCGTTCCAATCAGTAAAGTACTAAAAGAAATTAATCACACATTCATATGTCTAATCTCCATGACTGGCAAACTAACAAGAATTATGGATTATAGGCCTATAGCATGCTGCAATATGCTGTATAAAGTACTAAGTAAAGTGATTTACAATGGAATAAAGAAAGTATTACTAGTTGTGGTTGCTTACTGTTAGAGCATGTTTAAAAGAGGCAGCAGCTTATCTGAGAACTCGTTGTTGGCTCACGAGTTGATTAGAAATTTCAATAAAAAAAATGTGTTGATAAATTATGCCTAAAAGTTGACCTCCACAAAGCATATGATAGGATTAATAGATATTTTTATCCTCCATATGATTATATAGGGTTCCCAGATAAATTCATTAATTTAATATCAGAATGTGCTACCACTCCTACCTTTTTGATTTTGATAAATGGGATTCTCAAAGGATTTATTAGTGGCAATCGTGGGATTAGGCAAGGAGATCCCCTATCTCCCTACCTATTTGTAGTTGTCAAGGAATATTTAACCCTCTAAATGGAACTAGCCAGCCACAACAAGTTCATCCAGACTATATGTAGTTTCCAACCTAGAGTAAGCCATTTATTATATGTTGTGACCTGATCATTTGCATAAAATCATGTTGTGAAACAGCCTAAACTATTATAGATATTTTCCAAAACTTGGAAAAGTATGCAGGTCTCAAATTGAATGAAAAAAAACTAAGTGCTATTTTAGCAAATACTGCAAGAATAGAAACATGATTTTGGATATATTAAAGGCAAAAGCAGGTGAGCTTCCTGTGAAATATCTTGGGATTCCCGTATCATTTAACAAGATTACTGATAGGGAATGTGCTACCCTGATTATTAACATTAGAGATGAACCATCCAAGGTTGGAGTTTGAGACTTCTTTCTTTTGCTGGAAGAATAGAACTAGTTCACTTAGTTATTCTGGCTAAGGTTAATTTTTAGCTTCAAACCTTTCAGTTACCTAATGCTTTGGTGGAGAAAACATAAAAAGTTTGCTCTGAGTTCATTTAGAAATGGGGATTGCACAAAAGAAAAAACCACGACTTATGTAGACCTAAAGAAGAAGGCATGGTATGCTTAAGGAGATTAAAGGACATGAGGGAAGCTTTCACTTTAAAACAAGCCTGGAGAGTTATCAATTCCAAAGGATTATGGACTAGGTGGATAAGGTGGAGATATATCAAGGGTAATTTCTGGAAAATGGCAGCATATAATAATGCTTCATCTACATGGAAAGCTATTCTAAAGTTAAGGGACAAGCTTGCTACTAATTGTAACAGGGAGATAGCTACCAATAAGGATACTGACCAGTGGACAGACCCGTGGATTGCATGCAAATCATTAATTGATTATTTAGGATGGGATACTTGTTCAGCTTATGGTTGTCCAAATATTAAAGTGGATCATATTATGCAGGAAGGCAGTTGGAAATGTGATCTGATTCCATGCAACAACAGAAAATGCATGCAAATTAAATATATGCCACTGCATACAGGAATAAAGAATGATGTGCGGTCTTGGAAGCACACAGGTAATGGTTTCACTATCAAATCAACCTAGAAACCTACTAGAACTAAAGGACGTTAAATGAAGTGGAGTAATGTAACATGGGACAAACCTAATGCACCGAAATTGGCATTAACTACTTATAAGTTGTTTTAGGATGACTTCCTACCCAGGATAGGCTATCTAAATGGGTATAATTACCGGCAATATTTGCAGTCTTTGTGGGAATAAGGAGGAAATGCACACACATCTAATTTTTGAATGCGAGTTTTCTAAAACTATGTGGGCTAAATGCAAGCAAGCAATCAATTTTACACTTCCTACCACTAGCTTTTACCAAATCATTACTCACCATGTAACTATCGAGCACAGCAAAAATCTAAACCCAAAATGTATGGCATCGGCTTGACAGTTGCTGTACGGAGCATATCGAATGAGCGCAATTGTCGATTATTCCAAAGAAGGACGTGAAATACAAACGATGTAAGCAATTTAGCCATTTAAGACATGCAGATAATTCTTAAATGAATTAAGTCAGAGAATGTTATTGTGCGTATGGAACAAGGATAATGTGGGATTGCAGAAGAGGATCGAAGGCGGACATCGGTAGAAACCCCAAGTACAAGCTATTTTCACTTCTTGCCACCAAGAAGCTAATTGCATGCTAGCTTAAGCTTGGATACTTTTAGATCCGATTTGTTGTTTAGTGGTAAAGATGGAAGGTACCAGTTAAAGTTATTTCGTCCCTCTTTGTATCTGAATTGTAGCTTTGGGCCGATCCCCGTTTGGGCTGGAATGCCCTAATAAAATTATACTCGTTTTCTTTATATATAATATATATATATATATATATATATATATATATATATATATTTCAAAAGCTTTCCTTTTAGTTAAGTCTCTAAATAAATCTAAATTTCTTTTAACTAAATCAACAAATCCAAAAACAAAATTTGTTTCCAAAATATCACGTTATCTAATTTGCTAATACAAAATGAAAACAAATCTAGATCTACAATTGTACGTCCATTATTTAAAATAAATTAAAAATGAAAATAAAGAGATTTTTGTGAACAATATTCATTTGCCAAAACCATAACCTTTCATTTTTAATGAGAAACTCTTTTATCAAATTTTGTGTGTGTGTGTTTTGTAATCGATAACCAATTATGAATCAATGGAAAATAACATCGACATTTAAATAAATTAATTAACATAAAATAATAAATTAACTTTAGATCTATAATAAACAAACAACAATATCAATAAAAATTAACAATATAATTATCGATAGAACCATCATTATCAAAATCAAACCTAAAGAAAATGTTGATAAATTATTAAATTTTCAGATCACACACACATATAAAAGGGACAACAAATGCATATATAAATTTGTCAAATAAATAAATTGCTTGATCTATAACATAATGATGTAAGCAAATAAAATTAAATGGAAAATACCATGTTGATGTTGACCTATTGAATGCACCTTGATCGATAGATTTAATCCTAAATCTTATCTCCTACCTCCTAGTGCTTGGAGTACCAACTTTCGTTTGATTGATTTATTGGATGCCAATAAAATAACTTTTTTGTTTTATTTCTTTGAAAATTTCGACCATAAAAGTGGAAGAAAGAAGATACTGGCTAGGGTTATAAAAGAGAGTGACTAAGAGAGGCAAGCGAATGAAAGACGAGGTATTTATAAAGGTAATCTTCTTTAATCTCCTCCTTTCGTTTTCTAGTTCTAACTATTGGAATTCAGGCCTCTTTTTCTTCATATGAATTGTAATGAATGAGGTTTTATGGCACTTCAATAGATTCTATCATGCTTAGCAAATAGTTGCATTTAAATCAAATTTAAACACCCACTGATATCTTTTATCCATTTGTATATTTACAGCTTTTATATGCACACCTAATAAGCACTAACAACCTAATAAACATGCCGACGACATCTAGTACATCTATTAATCAATTAATATTTCCAATAATATAAATTAATATACAAATCAATTAAATTATGTGGTATTTCAGATAATCTATCAATGTGGTTTGCTACTCATAGATGTAAATTCAATCAGCGATTAATACTGAACTATTTAAATATTAACAATCACTCACTACTTTTTCCAGTGGAGTGATATTTTGACCAAATTTATTGCTTACATGTCTTTCTAGTAAAATCTAAATTTTCTTCTTTAAGCATCCAACAGTGACAATTATCCATACTAATTCTCTTTATCAAAACTGTATCACTTTATAATTCATGGAATTTGGTTGTAGTCAAAATTCCAACACTGTCCGTGTTTAACTTTATAAGTGCAAACATAAAATCCTTAGTTCAATAATAACAATTAGTATCAACCATACTGCTCTGGCTAGAGACTTTAACTTTGAGTTAACTTAAGTTGACCCTATGATATTAATGTTATATAACAAAGGAGACGAATTCTCTCTTGAACATTGTCTCACTTCCAATGCTTCCACTAGACCCAACTATAGTCATTCGATGGATGTCGTGCCACAATTCAACTACAATTAAAGTGGAGTTTCCATATTTAAGCTCGATAGTATTCTTATATTGGGGGAATTATGTAAAATTATCACACCAATATTATTCGTTTGACCTTAATTATTTTAACGAATAGAGAACTATCGAGTCGGTCATTCCAAAATTATCCAATAACTATCAGTATGTAACCTTTTAGTGCTTTTGACAAGCAGGAGTAATACATCACCCGATATTTGAAGAGCAGTGCATACTCCAGTCTCAATGAATGTATCGATATTCAGTCTCAACACATCTTGACTAGGAATATTGAAAACGGTATATTTATTTTATTGTGAATAAATCACTCAGTTGTAACTACTATTACGAAATATACCATTTATGGATTTTCTATATTAGATATACTTATTATTAATAAATAATTAATACAGCTCATTTTATGAAGTATACAATAGAAAGAAAACACGTTTTATTTTAAACAAGATTAGATCGAATTAGATATATCATAAACAAATTACAAAATTGCCCCAAGAGCATACCCCAACTCTATCGATTTGATAGCCCAAAAAGTGATCATTGTGAATGGTCGATGGTGATCACCCATGGGCATGGATGGGCATACTTTGAGTCATGATGATGGTTGCTTTGGGTTTTAGTGGTATTTTGTTTTTAGGCAAGGCTAGTTAACCCAAAAGTAGTTCCTTCAAAATGGTTGGGGTAGTCGGTAGAGCCGAGTCCACAATGGAAAATAAACAAAGTAGTAAATCCACAAAGTGAGGTGGAGTATGGAAAAATGTGTAAAAAGCCGTTAGTATGCACTACGGGAGTCACTTGACTTATACAGTAATGAGCTCGTGACATGGTGAGGGCGATGCTCCTGACGAGGTGCAAATTGAGGGATGCTTGCAGGGGTAGTATCTACATCCAATTAGGACTATAGGATATATGAATTTATTTATTTATTTTTACATAGCTATGATTTTATAAAGGGTAGATGGGAACGGACTGTGTACGTACATGAAGTCAGGACGACTACTAAAATGTAAATAGACATAACATGATACATAGAACAATTGACATAAACTAGTGCTATGTTCAATTTATAATTTACCAATTATTAGAATGTAGTTCTGACCCCCTCCACGTTACAACCCAAATGATTTTAGAAGGACATGTACTGATATAAGGTAGGAATGCTTGAAGGATAGGTTTCTTATTCCATGCTCGACTGATAGGGACATCTGATATTGAAGGTGTCAAATCTTGGTCAATAATTATGTGATTTATTATATTTTTTATTCTGTTGTGAGTTATGACCATTTGTGCTCTGATATACATGCTCTTGTTTATTTGCAAAATATCAAACCAATAATTCATACTTTGGTGGAAATGAGTTTTCGATTAGCGGAAATTCAAGCCCACAAGAGCATGGGTTGTTACATTTGATATCAAAGCTTAAGTTAGGCAACCTTGAAAAACTAGGATACGCTGAGCGAACTTATTTATATTTTTATTATAAATATATTATACGTTAAATCCTAGGAATTCCAATTATATAGTAGTGACATATGGAAAGTCTCTGATGTTGAATGGTACGTGACTCTCTAGTCAAGCCCAGAGATCCCAATAGCTATAGATCTTCGTATGATTGCCAACGGATGATGTACAGTAGGCCCATATAAGGGGAAAGTAAGAATCCATATGTTGTATATATCTGGAAGCAGATCGTTTCTCAAAGGATGATGTGAAGTAGTCACTCCAAGTAAATAGCCGAATTTCTAATATTGAAAAAAAGACAAATCGGTTAGATACATAGTAGAAGTTCTGTAGAAAGAGCAAACAGAAATCCACTTTGAGTCCAACCCAAAAGAAAATATTTTAGAAGTTGAGAAAAACATATAATTAATATATTGAAAAATTAAGCAACTACCTTTTCGGATTTTAAAATGTAAATGTAAATATTCTGTTGGATTGATTTTTTCTTAAAATGAGTTTTACAAAAGCAAATTGTTAAAAAATTATAGAGCATATATAGCTCGCTGGTTTCTTTGTAAAGAAAGAAAGTGTAAATGTAAACTTCTAGCAAAAATTGAAATTTGTTAAAACGTAAAATTTCAGTAAAGGAAATTTTGTAGAAGGCTATTTCTTTTGAAAGAAAAAAGGTAAAGCAATATAGCTCATGGACTTTTCTGTGTAATGAAAATTTTTAAGCTGTAAACACATTTTTATGGGTGGATGATAGGAAGTGGTTCATGTTTGGAACAAGGTAAATAGTACAAAAAAGAAGATTTAGAACCTTAAAACAGAGCTACAGGCAAATGCATTACAATGGTTCAAGTAAGAATATGGTGAACTAAGAGAAAAATAATTCGAATAAAGGGCAATTTAAGTAGACGAAAGTTGGATAGTAATAGCATTGTAAAATATAACAACATTAGGAATTTATATAAATAAATTTTGTGGATTATATCAAAAATAATGCTAAGTAATCTAATTTAAAGCAGTATAAGAAATTAAAGGTAGAACAAAGAAAATTGGACATTTTCTATTATGTGCATGTATTGCAAGAATCCTTTAAAAGCCCCCCTCACATGATATTAGAGACTTCATCAAGGATTGGAAGTGGAGATAGTGTGAGTTGTAAGAAAATGATAGAAAGCGGGTTTGTTCTTATCAACTCTAGTTTTTTATTGTTTAAATTTTATAAAAGATGTTTTAAGAATATTATAAAGTGCAAAGAAATGGTTTGGAGTAACAAATAAATTCTTAAAAGGAAAACTTAATAAATAATTTGAACTAATAATCCCAATTTTTAAGAAGTTATAGTTAAAAACGTCTTTAAAAGAAAGGTTGATTTGAAGAAGTAGGGAAGAAAAATTAGATTTTCCAACAATTTCTTTTAGATTTAATGAATAGGCTAAATTTTAAAATCCTAAATTATAAGTTTTAAAAGGCTAAGACATCAATTTTTTATAAACTTAATAAAAGGTTTCTAAGTTGCACTTTTAAGGACAAAGGTTTTAGGATCAAGTATTTCAAAAATGTTAAAGTTTCTAATTTTTTTTAAAAAAACAACAAAGTCCAAACCAAAATTTTAAATATGGAGTGGATAGGAATGAGTGTTAAGATAAGATGGGTTGAAAGGTAAGGCTATGGAGAAGAGATCAATGGTTGCTTATGGAGTAGTAATAAGGAATTCTCATAAAGCGTAAAGAATAATGATAAGAACCTAGGAATATTTTTAGGCATGTGTGCAAGCCATATGAAAAACCCGTAAAGTAATGATAAATGGTATTGAAGCACGCTTCTACGAGTTCTATAGTATGCTTGTATGAAGGTCAAGGATAAACGAAGTAAATATCAAGATGGGAGAATACTATTAAGGGATTTGGTTTAAAAGAAGATGGTTACAGAGGATAATGCGATGGCAAACACACATATAGGATATATTTTTTTTTGAACTGGTACTTTATATACAACAAATCATTGGGACAACAGATCCCATGTCAAATAAACGTTCGAAAGCAAGTTTCGAACTTGTGACATCCTGCACCAAAGCCGAATCAATTAACCACTTGGACAAAGGTGCTTGTCCACATATAGGATATTGGTAGACTCCTAAAAGGCAAGATAGAGGAGTGGAAAAGTTATTCCACCAAGCCATTTTGCCAACAAGTTATTCAAGATGTGCATATCCACTACAATGTGGGGATGCACAGTATTCTATAATTGGGTATGGTAGTGGAAAAAATGAATAAACCTTATTCATCAGAATTGATAAAGAAAAAGTTAAGACGTGAGGATTGTAGAAGGACGGCATGTTAGAAAGTCCATTCAAGTCAGAAGTGATGAAGCCACAACATCGTTAGTGTTTGTTGATGTTGAAGGGCAGCTTCTAGCAGCTGTTTTTTAGGTTGGGTTGTAAGCATTAATTGTTTTTACTGGGATAAAAGCATGCAAGATATTATAGAAAATGTTCTTTTTATTTTGTCTTCAATATGGACCGCAATGTTAGGGGAAAGTAATAAAGATAAAATCTCGAAAAAGACAGTCAATTAATGCAAAAAAGAAAATAGTAGTGGTGGAAGTTAAGAAATAAATAAAGAAAGTTATTTAATTGACTACTAAAACAGAAATAAAATAAGATTATATGTCCTGAACAAAATTCGAGAAATAAATTTCATGGAGCTAAGGACGAGAAAGGACGTTGTATAGTAACTGATCTGTGTTTATGTACCTCAAAGTCGGGAATTTATAATTGAACTTGGTTGCTAGTTACTATTATAAATAAAAGAAAAAAATTTGAAACTCAAAATTTACTTTGTGAATTAAGAAGAGTCCACTACGGACATGTGACTGTTAACTAAACCTCGATTTCTTAAGATGTGGAAAATTTTATTTTGAAAAATCTATACATATGTACACTTTTGAAAACTAAAATATTTCCGCAAAATGTTACGAAAATTTAGGTTTAAAACTTTTATGGATATTTTAGAAAGCAATGTAAAATATTTTTGAATTGAAAAGGGAGAAAAAATTAAATTTTGAAAATGCCACATACTTGACCTTAGGGAATATTTGACAAGTGGGTTAGTATGGATTTTACTGTGAAGCAAAAGCCAATGTGAAATAAAATAAGGTTAGAAACAAGGGGAAAGCTATATATAGCTACGAACTTACTTTCTCATAACTTGCTAGTAACAAAAGGTTAGTTTTGAAATAAACCTTGTTTTAAAACCTTAAGATGAAAACTAACTATGCAAATTGTACTTGAAAAAGTTGGAAAGATTTGGGGGCAAAAGAGAAGATTTCAAGGTACAGTTGAAAGGGGGTACATAAGAGAAGGATGGAAATATAGAATTTTTCCATCTAGACCCCTTTAAGCATTAGAAAATAGGTCTAGAAAATTGGTTTTTTCTAAAATTTGAATGTTGGCAACGGTGCGTCAGGATTTTGGATAGTAGGCATTGGATGCGAAATTGGTTGAATTACGCATCTATTCGTAGAAGTATGGAAAATTTGGATGTAAAAGCAAGTTTTTGGTTTTCAAAAGCTACACGCATGTAGAACTGCCAATATATTTAGGATGTTTGCACCATATTCTCAGAAATTGTTTAAAATAATGCATTCATATAGGGGACGCCACCAGAACTACTCAATAATACCCCATGCACTTATACACGATTGGTTATGAAATTATTTGTACATTAATTGATTATTAGCTTAGAATGGTTGTACTTATATTGCATTATTCAATCCTTGAGGAATTTCGAGGACGATATTCTTTTAAGGAGGGAGAATGTAACACCCCGCAATTTTAACGCTAATTAATTAAAAAGAATTCGAGAAATAAGTGATAATGCTGAAAAATATAATGTTTACAAATGACAGAATTTGGTATGAAACTTACACCGTTGGGTGCGTGGTAATTTTATGATCAATTTTCATATATAATGTTTTCCGATCAAAGTTCAAACGAAAAAGTTATTAAAGTATAAAGTTCTAGAGTCGGAAATAATTATATATAATTAAGGAAACAAATTACAAGTAAATAATGTTAATTACAAACAGCTAATTTCAATAGTTGCTTGGCTATTTGATGGATAACAATAATCAAAGTGGAGATTTCATATTGAAGATAAACATTATTCTCAAGTCAATAGAACTTTGTAAATTGGTTAGATTGATATCTTTTATTTGGCTTTAGTTATTTTAACCAGCAGAAAACTATCAAGTTATTTATTCCATATTTATCCAATAACTATTAATATGTAACCTCTTGGTTCACCCAGGAGTCATGAGTAACACACTACTCAACATTTGGAGAGCGTTACATACTCTAGTCTCAACAGATGCAACGATATCCAACCTTGATGCATCTTGACTAGGAAAATTTAAAATTATGTGTTCATTGCATATTGTGATGTAATACTCATGATTACAACCATTTGTAATTACTACTACAAACACATCATTTATGAATTTTCTATTAAATATATTTTAATTAAATATTTAATTATTTATAACACATTATAAGAGGTACATATATATATATAACAGAAAGAAAACAATTTTTTTATGAACAAGAATTGATTACAATAATTTATAATAAATTATAAAATTGCCCCTAGGGCATACTCCAACTCCATTAATCTCCCACTACCACTTGGAGCTAATTATGGATTCTTGATCTCGTCCTTTCGGTCAGCATCTCGATAGCCAACCGAATTAGACCCTTAGTGTATGGATCTTCCACGTTATCTTTAGTATTACCCCGTCTATATCATGACCTCTTCTTCTCAATAAACTCTCTAGTAAGGTGGAACTTCCAAAAAATATGCAAGGATTTTTTGTGTGCTCTAGGCTCTTTTGCAATTTGAATTGTCGTATTGTTATTACAGAACAATGCCATTGGATTCACAGTAATGGGAATCACTCTGAGCTCATTTAAAATTTGCGTATCCAGATTGCCTCTTTTAGATGTTTCATTGAAGGCGACATATTCGGCTTTCATTGTTGAATTGGCTATTATTTCTTATTTGGAGTTTTTCAATTGATGGTCCCATCATTAAGAGTAAAAATATAACCAAACAACGATTTACTGTCACTAATGTCGCTTCAATAGCTAAAGTCAGTATACCCCTTCATAAGGAGGTTGTAACATCCCTCACTTGGAGGCTCTAAACTAACAGCTACAGATTGTTGCAATCATAATTATTAATTCTCAATGACCAAATGTGGTAATGTTAGATACATTGATACAAGATAAACATATGGATATGGAAAATTCTTGAAACCTTTAAACAAATTTCACATTCCATTTCAAATCAAATTTCTAATTCATTACATAATCCCAAATCCGAGAACCACGTTTAGAGATAATATGGTTATTACAAAATATGCCAAGAGCGCTATATGGAGATGCCTCCTTGGATGATCAAATTATAAACATAGGAAATTAAACAACTTTACCTTTACATCAAAACACAGCGGAATCAAATAAAAAGAACTCCTATTAATTAGCTTGCCTCCTGCATGCCTCTGGAAACTTATTTGTCTAAAAAAGAACCTGAAAAGCTCAACTCTCAAACTACTCAAAATTAATTGAGCGCCCAAGAATTTAAGGGGAAAATATAAACTTCGAGTCAGACATAAATCCTAGTATGAATAATAACCTACCATCTCAAACCATTTAGATATCTAGTGAGACCACGCCGCTTAGCGGAACGAGTTTTCGCTTCACTAGTATCTTACCCAAAAATTTATAATAACCATATATTGTGCACCAACATCTACAATGGTTAAAACATAGCAATTTAAAATATCATGATGTTATGAAATCAAGCAAAATACTATGAACCTGTCTAATCTGAAAACTTCTTGATCGGTCTTTGGGCATCTTATATTCTATCTACCAGACCTCCTAGATGCAACTCTACTCATACAGGATTTAACTTTATTTATATTCACTACTAGGTCAATCTAGCCGTTTATTATGCACTTACTCCCCAAAATACAGTTATGGGTCCATTATATAATGAATATGATTATAGAAGAAGCAAATACAACAATATAACAATGCCAACATTTATGGTTTAATATCCTTGAAATCATTTTCACATGAAATGTGGTTATTCCCTTCAACCTTATTATTTTATCAAGGAAAGCTTCTTCAAACATCCAAAATTAAAAGCCATTTCAAAGCTATTTTATATTTCCATGGGTTTCCTTTAAAAAATGAGATTGGGTTCTTTGTTTTGAAAAATAAGGCTTTCGAAACCTTATACCTTTACTTTCTAAACCAATAGAATATATCTTTCGAAAGCAGTCAAACCTTCTTTTTCAAAACACTTAAACATTTGTCTTTTGAAACACTTAAAATATCTCTTTCGAAAGCATCAAAACCTACATTTTGAAACGATTAAAATATTCCTTAAGAAAGCATTAAAGAATATCTTCCCAACTTATAAAACATAGCTTCAAAACCAATTGAAAGTACCTCTTTCAAAACCAATGGGTAATCTCAAATATAACTTTTGGGTGAAAATAAACATAAATGAAAGTAACCTTTCGAAAACATTAACCCTCAAATAAAAGATTTCGAGGAAAACAGATGGCTTCGGAACCATCCTTTTGAAAACTTTAATCTTTTAAGTAAACAACGGGAAAATAGCTTCGAAACAGCTTTCGTAGCCATCGGCTTCGAAATCTTTAGTTTAGATGGCTACTAGAGCCCTTTCGAAAGCATTGGGAAGTAGCTTAATATATCTATAAAACAAAAGCTTGCCTTTCAAACTCATTGAAACTTCAACCTATTCGGAAGGTATGAAGATGGCAACTAGATTTGACTTGGTTCAGAACTACCCTTTCGAAAGCTTCTCTTTAAAACATAATATACGGCAACTCATTCGAAAGATACCCATTAAATAAAAAGGAGGCAACCCCTTCGAAAGCTATACGAAAGTAATTCACCCTTTTTGAAGCATCCATTAAAAGCAAAGCAAGCGACATCTCTTTTGAAAGCAAAACAAAAACCTTCGAAAGCTATTTAAAATGGTCTCAACCCCTTCGAAAGCATGGCTTAGACTCTATGCCTTCTGCCTTTTTCCAATCCATTACATACTAAAGCATTGATACCATGTGTATTAGTTTTGACTTGTTTGGAGGCGGAGGTATGGGGGAGAAAGGTAGCAGCTAGAAGTGGTGAGACAGTAAATCTATGCAAAATTGTTTTACTCCCTTTTTAAGTAAATCTTTTTCAATAACTTGCCTGTTTGTAAAAATATAATTGCTGCCATAAACTTTACTAAAATACTGTCGAATTCTTCTAGAGTTAATTAAAATAACTACCAAAGAAGCCCTTCCCTTTATCAAAACAATTAAGACATTTAATTCCATCAACTTAATTAATTTAATTTCCATATTAAAATACTTATGGAAAATCTCTAAAAAACATCAAAATTAACTTTAGTATGTTACATAACATATATAAATTTGAGACCCAAAATCCTATATACAAAAGCCGAAATAAATTTTATACCCAATCATTTATTTCTTCCTTTAAAAATTCATAATAATTTATCAACGGCTTGGATAATTATGAAAATTAAAACCCGTCTCAAATATAATGTTTTACATAACATATTAGATCCTCATGGCATTCAAAACCCAATAAATATGGTTTTTGCCTTAAAATCGAGTAAAACATTTATCAAACATATCATATAATCCAAGCATATCATCATTAAAATAATCATTAACATTTTTAACTTAAAACCCGAAATTAAATTCTCTTTAAAAATGAAAGTGAGATGATATTGATTATTATTCACCTTGCTTTGATAAGGAGCTTGAGATTGATCTTCATTAATCCTCTTTTTCTTGAATCCTAAGCTTTACTAAATTCTAAGTTCTCCTTTTCTCCCCTAGGTTGTGGCTGACTTTGAGCTTCTCTTTTCTTTGGTTAATGAATTATGAACATGTGGAATGAAAATGGGAGTAGGGGATTCAGGGTTATGATGGATGGCCATTCCCCATAATACCCATGCTTTATTCTATTATTAGTTAACATATGAAACCATTTCCATAAACTCGTTCTTCTAAACTTTTACTTAGTTAAGTAAGGTCTCTACTGAGTTTTCAAATTTCAATCTCCTTATATCTCTAGTATTTACATTATTCTATATAATTTATCTGATTAAATCTTTTAAATAATGTTGTTTAAAATTAGGGGTATTACAGGCCCCTCCTTAAATAATTTCGACCTCGAAATTCAGTAAGGATTAAATATTAAACACAATAATCATCTGTAATAGCTCCCAACTACCATACTAGACTACTTGACTAGCAATAGTCTATATAAAGCAAATATAGAACATACCCTCACAACAGATTAGGATAAGGATCTCTAATCCTCTCTTCTGTCTCTCGGGTACAGTCCTTCTCATTGTTTCTCCACTAAACTTTCAGCAACTTGACTGTCATGTTTCTTAACCTCTTCTCATCTCTCATCATAACCCGAAAAGCAAATTCGGTTCTACTACCATGTAACGAATCGAAATTTAACCACTTCAAAATATAATATTTAAAGTTATTTTAAATATAAAATATAAAAGGTTTTCTCATTCAAACAATATTAGATAGGATTTAAAAACAGAAATAAACATAAAAATAGTAACATTTGCTTATATCGACAAAAGTGACAAAATCCTGATTTTAGAAAAGTAAGTTCAAATGGTTTAAGAAATTATTTTAGTTTATTTATGAGTGTTTACATTTTTAAATGACATTATACAAATTTATTTTTAAATTTGGTTTATATAAATAGTTTAACTAAAACGTCAAAATGTGACCGTAAAACATTTTGTCAAAAATCAATATTTTGTCGATAAAAGTTGTCGCAACGTTGTTGCGCCTTTATATACACAATTTATAAATATGTTAACATATAAAGATAATTAACAATTAACTAAACAAGGTTACTTTTAATAATCACACTTAGGAATTCTAGAAAGTAATTAGCAAAAGTAAACTTAAAAAGACAAAACTCATGTCACATCACATGTGACATAAAGTAAAGTAATCATTTATATTCTTAACTTAACTCTCAAGTGTTTGAATTTTAAAAGTGTGATATGATGTGGATGGTAGGTTTTGAATTAAATAAGTTCACTTAATTCTTAAGGAATGTTATTTAAGTAAAAACACAAATCTATATTTTAATCTCAAATATTTTCTACAAATACACACTCACTTTCTTCCACACTTCTTCTTCTCAAAATTTCATGTTCTCACTCTTTTAATGGCTTTCAACCTTAACAAAGTTATGCCAAAATATTCCTAAAAATAAAACAAAGAAAAATATCGACAAAATTCCATCCAGACCACTTCAAAACGCCTCCTTTCCTCTCTTATTGCTCACGTCCCCCCTCTTCCTCCACTTGGTCGAGCACATCTTTCCCTTCTAGCTTGGTCGTGACCTCCTAAGGTAAGTTCGAGGAAGTTTAGCAAGTTCTTAGAGCTTAAGGCAAAGTATAGCAAAGTTAGAAAAGTTTAAAACTAAATTGAAAGCAACAAAAGGAGAGAACCCTAAATTGTTAAGTAGAAAATGTTCATATGGTGTTTTTCAAGTTATAAATATTGTTTGGATGTTAATAATGATGTTTGATAAGTGTTTGAAAAAGAAAGCAACCACGTTTAAGTCATTTGCAAAAGTTAGTAAGCAAATATGTACATAAACCAAAATCATGTGACATTGTAATAAAAAAGGTTGTTAAATTGACATACAAGTTCATATAATATGTTAGAATATGTTAAAATGAATATAAACTTTGTTTTGGAGGTTTATTGGTTGTATATTGAATATATATGTTGAAACAAGTCACGGATTTACACGACGTATAATCACATGGAAATCACTTTTCAAAAGAATGAAATGTGATATGAAATTATTTATACCTTTGAAAAATATTTGAATATGCTTCAGAAGTGATTTTTAAGTGTTTAAACTTGTCTCGGCAAAGTTTGTATATGAATCTCAAAATACGCCTAAAATTTGGCGCGTCGCATGACGGTGGTTCGTGTTTTCGCGTCAAAAGTTCAAATTAACATACGAAGTGGAATATAGTTTGTAATTCTTCAAAGTAAGAATTTTTCGAATCCTTATATCCATATCTTTCAAAGAAAAAAAATAAAATCAATATTCCATCTTGTATATTTTGAAATATGGCAAAATCAATTTTCAAGAAAAATCCAGTTTTTGCATAATGATCAAAGTTGAAAGTTGATAAAATAATCATTTTAAAAGTATGAAATAAATCCAAAAAATATTTTGAAATATTTTAAAAGTGATTTATGTTGAAAAGATGGTTTTCTAAATGATATAAAAGTTGTTTTGAAGAATATAGCTTTTAAAGCACTTTTTGTAACATTGTTTGCAACACTTTTCGCAACGTTTTTCAATAACTTTTGAAATAAATGTTGAAACTTAATAATTCTTTCCCAATTCCTTAGTAAATATTTTTTAGTAAATAATAAATCATTTCAAAAGAAATTTGAATAATTTAACATTATTTCAAAGATGGTTAAACAAATAGTTAAGTGACTTTAAAAAGGAAAAATGAGTATCGGAAGCGACTAGTACATTTGTCCCGCCTGTGAGATTTAAAGTGAAAATAAGGTGCGTAACTAAGGTTAGCAATAGAACAACCAGTTCCCTGAAATTACATGGCCTCAATTTTCTGTTTTAGGCAAGGGGTGGAACACATCGAAACGAAAGCTCGGATGTTCAACTTGGATTTTATAGAAATAATCTTTTTATACTCATTATTAAAATTTGAAGAGGAAACTTGTCCAATTCGTGGAATTTAAAAGGTGATCACACTGTTATTCTGTCCATAGCACTCCTTGAATATGGAAGTTGATTTTGGACAAAAGTAGAATGATTTCTATAATCCTATTTTCTCAAAAGATACTCTTTAAAAATGATTTGAGAAATATTCAAAAAGAGGTTTAAATGATTCTGTATTCACTAGAAGACTATTTTAAAATAATATATCTCTCGAAGATAATTTGGAAAAGGAAAATGAATGAATCAAAAAACAATCATATAATTACATCATTTTCACCGATGATTGGATTTCGAAGGAACCGGGGTCGAATTTGGGTAATTCCTATACGAAAACCACTACAAACAAATTTATGTGTTTGAAGATTGAAGATGTTTGAGGACGGATATATTGAGATGAATAATAACGAGGGACTGCATGTTGATTAATTAGAGATAAACTCCCAATTCACTATATGTAGCAGTGGTCTCTTTGTTATGAAAAACCTCAAAACCACAAGGACTTCTCGCCTAGTAATGGCCAAGGAAAGTGCTTTCGGTTTACCCATTTCCTGGACAACTTGTATGGATGTTTGTCTGATATTGCATTTTAAAAAAATTACATACATTGGATTTTACAACTGTACATCAGTGGCGGCGGAGAAGACAACTTCTCTTATCTTAACACCCTCCTTGAGATGTACGAGGTCAAGGGTTGTATTTTTATAGAAGGCAATTAGTAGTCAACGGAAATTGCAATGTGGCATTCAAAGATGTGATGTGTGCTATGTGAAAAGGTAATCATTGCCTCAAACCTCATCAACCGAAAATGACCGAAATAGGGTTAGATGGGGCAAGGCTACGTGGGTCATTCCCAATTAGGGTATGATTATCCCTTTCTAGATATATTTCTTCCTGCTGTGACGTTCGGGATGTAAATTAATGTGGATTTATGTGAAGAGAGCTCTCGGATAAAGGGTGGTAACGACCGGGGATGACATATTCAGTACTATCTAGTTACAGAGGTGGGCCGGTCTTATGTTGGTAAAGGCAGATGTCTGTGCCTCGAAATATCCATCTAGAGGTGTACCCATCGGAAGGTAGTCCCTTCGCTTGGTCATTTGTAAGGAAATTCATTCTTCAATAAGAACCTGTAGTTTTGTTTGTATTGGCGTAATGAATAGCCTCGAAACACTATACAGGAAACCATTTCGGCTAAGATTAATAAGTTTATTTGAAAATATTTTCAGAGAATGTCATTAAAAATAATATACCTAAATTTTACGTAATAAAGATCTTTGGTAATCATAAGGTAAAAACTCGTTCCGTGTTGATGCGCGACATGGCCTTCTGAGATACCTTTTTGTTATCAAAACATCGTACTTTGAGTTCTCACACCAGTCTCATTACTGACCCGGAGTTTGTTTTTCCCTTTAAACTCTGGGTGCCCTATTTTTTGGGCAGCCGTGTTGTTAGGATACCTTGCAAGCGTTTTGAAGCATGTTGGGGAGCATTTTGAAGAAGTCTTTGGAGCTATGAAGTTGAAGTACCTTATGTAGATATCTACCCATTTTCTGCTATGTTATGTAGTATGTATTTTCCAACATATGTACGGATTGACAGTTATAACTATCCTGCTGGATTTTGGGTCCCAAATCTCAAAGTGTTGCATCTCGTGGATTGAATGTTCATACAGATGCTTGTGGAGAAGGAGTTGATGCAGTTTTAATGCAAGATGGAAAGATGATTGCTTACGCGAGTAGACAGCTGAAGACGCATGAGAAGAATTATGCAACACATGACTTAGAATTATTAGTTGTTGTGTTCGCTCTAAAGATATGGAGACATTATTTGCTGGGTAAGAATCTTTCATAGTTTATTTCGATAAAACTTTGAATTGACCTTAGTAAATAATATTCCATCTTTTAGGTGAAAAATTCGAACTCTTCACGGACCACAAATCTATGAAGTATCTTTTCACCCAAAAGGATTTGAACATGAGACAGCAGTACTGGCTAGAATTTCTCGCCTCATATGATATATACACCCAAGAAAGCCAACGTAGTAGCTGATGCATTGAGTAGGAAGTTAGCTACTATTTCTTATTTGGTAGTTACTCCAACTCTCCTTGAAAAGATCGCCAGCAAACAAAAGGAGGATCTATTTCTCAAGGAGATCGTTAGGAATATACGTCAGGATATAATTCAATCTTTAAAATAGATAACCTTGGAGTATTGCGGTTAAATGGAAGAATTTGTGTTCCGGATGTTGGAAATCTTAAGCAAGAAGTATTAGCTGAATGCCACAGAGCCAAACTTAGCATTCATCCTGGGATTCATAAGATGTATAAGGACATGAAGCGTACATTTTGGTGGAAAGGTATAAAGAGAGACATATTTATCTATGTCATCCGTAGTGAAAATTGCCAAAAAAATTGAAAGTGAGCAACAAAAGATGGCAGGATTACTTCAACCTTTGGAGATTCCAGCTTGGAAGTAGGATAAAATATCCATGGTTTTCATTGATGGCTTACCCCGAACAAGGAAAGGAAATGAAGGCATTTGGGTTATCATAGACCAATTAACCAAAAGTTCACACTTTATTCCAGTTAAGCAACAAGAACGCAGCAAGCCTTGTGGAGATATATATGAAGGAGATTGTCCGATTGCATGGAGTTCCAAGCAGTATAGTAAGAAATTGTGATCCAATCTTCATTAGTCAGTTTTGGGAAGCACTACGGACAGCTTTGGGAACCAAGCCGAGTATAAGCACTACATATCACCCCCAAAATAATGGACAGATGGAAAGAGTCAACCGTATTTTAGAAGTTCTTTTAAGAGCATGTATTCTAGACTTTGGAGGCTTGCGGGAGGATCATTTACATTTAGTAGAGTTCTCCTACAATAATAGCTATCAAGTTAGTATCGGCAAGGCATCATATGAAGCTCTGTATGGTCGTCCATGTAAGTCGCCAGCATGTTGGATAGAATCCGAAGATCGGTTAGTGCTTGGCCTAGATATGATACGAGAAGCTTCAGAAAAAGTTGATATAATTAGAAAGAAGCTAAAAGAAGTTCAAATTGGACAAAAGAGTTATGCAAACCGAAGGCGTAGAAATTTTGAATTCTCAGTCGGAGATTCGGTCTTTTTGAAAGTCTCTCTAATGAGAGGAGTAGTAAGATTTGGAAGAGCTAGAAAGTTAGCACCTCGATATATTGGACATTTTTCCATTCTCGAATGAATCGGCCCACTAGCTTATTGAGTACAATTGCTTGAAAGATTATCTGTTGTACATAATGTTTTTCACGTATTACATTTACGAAAGCATGTATATGACCAAGAAAAAATCATAGAAACGACTACTTAGGATGACATAGAGATAGAACCAAACTTAGCGGTTATTGGAAAGCCTATTCGAATCGTGGATCAAGATGAGAAACGATTAAGAAGGAAGGTTGTAAGGTTGGTAAAAATTCAATGGAGCGGGATATTGATGAGTGTACATGGGAAACGGAAGATAGAGTAAGAAAAGCATATCCCGAGTTTAGGATCGATGTATAGACTTTATCTATCGTTTGAGTGTACTCACCGCCTATGGTGTAATTACTTATTGTATATATTCCATCTTGTTGAATATAGATTTCCTTTTGAGCTATTTTCTTCTTATCTAATTTCGAGGACGAAATTCTTTTAAGTAGGGGAGAATGCAATGACCCAAAATTTAACCACATCAAAATATAATATTTAAAGTGATTTTAAACATAAAATATATAAAAAATTATGATTCAAACAATATTATGTAGGATTGGAAAATAGAAATAAACATAAAAATAGTATCATTTGCTTATATCGACAAAAGTGACAAAATCGTGATTTTAGAAAAGTAAGTTTAAATGGTTTAATAAATTCTATTAATTTATTTATGAGTATTTATATTTTTAAATGACATTATACAAATTTATTTTTAAATTTGGTTTACATAAAAACTAAAACGTCAAAATGTGACCGTAAAACATTTTGTCAAAAATCAATGTTTTTTCGATTAAAAGTTGTCGCAACGTTGCTGCACCTTTATGTACACAATTTAATAAATATGTTAACATATAAATATAGTTAACAGTTAACTAAACAAGGTTACTTTTAATAATCACACTTAGGAAATTATAGAAAGTAATTGGCAAAAGTAAACTAAAAAAGGCAGAACACATGTCACATCGCATGTGACGTAAAGTAATCATTTTTATTCTTTACTTAACTCTTAAGTGTTTGAATTTTAAAAGTGTGATGTGATGTAGATGGTAAGTTTTGAATCAAATAAGTTTACTTAATTCTTAAGGGAAGGTTATTTAAGTAAAAACACAAATCTATATTTTAATCTCAAATATTTTCTATAAATACACACCCACTTTCTTACTTCCTTCCACACTTCTTCTCAAAAAATTTTTGCTTCTTCTCACTCTTTTAATGGCTTCCAACCTTAACAAAGTTAAGGCAAGATATTTTCAAAAATAAAACGAAGAAAAATATCGACAAAACTCTGTTCGAACCACTCCAAAACGCCTCCTTCCCTCTCCTATTGCTCACGTCCTCCCTATTTCTCCACTTGTCGAGCACATCTTTCCCTTCTAGCTTGGTCGTGGCCTCCTAAGGCAGATTCGAGGAAGTTTAGCAAGTTCTAGGAGCCTAAGTCTATAGCAAAGTTAGAAAAGTTTTGAAAAAAAGGTTGAAACTTAATAATTCTTTTCCAAATTCTTAGTAATGTTTTTAAGTAAATAATAAATCATTTTAAAAGAAATTTGAATAGTTTAACATTATTTCAAAGATGGTTAAACAAATAGTTAAGTGATTTAAAAAAGGGAAAATGAATATGCGAAAATGAATAGTAAATTTGTCCCACCCGTGAGATCTAAAAGTGAAAACAAGGTGTGTAACTAAGGTTAAGGATAGAGCAACTAGTACCCTGAACTTACTTGGCCTCAGTTTTCTCTTTTAGGCAAGGGGTGGAACACATCGAAAGGAAAGCCCGGATGCTCAACCTGGATTTTCTAGAAATAATCAGCTTATACTCATTATTATAATCCGAAGAGGGAACTTGTCCTATTTGTGGAATTTAAACGGTGATCTCACCGTTATTCTTCCCACAGCACTCGTTGAATACGAAAGTTGATTTTGGATAAAAGTATAATGATTTCTATAATCCTATTTTCTCAAAAGATACTCTTTAAAAATGATTCGAGAAATATTCAAAAAGAGGTTTAAATGATTCCATATTCACTAAAAGACTATTTTGAAAATATATATCTCTCGAAGATATTTTGACAAAGGAAAATGAATGAATCGAGAAACAATCACCTAATTACATCATTTTTATTGATGATTGGATCTCGAAGGAACTGGGGTCGGATTTGTGTGATTTCTGCCCGAAAACCACTTCGAACAAATTTACATGATTGAAGATTGAAGTTGTTTGAAGACGGAGATATTAAGACGAATAATAACGAGGGACTACTTGTTGATTAATTGGGGATAAACTCCCGATTCTCTATATTATAGCAGTGGCCTCTTTGTTATGAAAAACCTCAAAACCACAAGGACTTCTCGCCTATTAATAGCCGAGAAAAGTGCCTTCGGTTTGTCCTGTTCCTGTACATCTTGTATGGACGTTTGTCTGACACTGCATTTCGAAGAAATTACGTACATTGGTTTTTACAAACGTACATCAGTGGAGGCGGAGAAGGCAAATTCTCTTAGCTTAACACCCTTCTTGAGACATACGAGCTCAAGGGTTGTATTTTTGTAGAAGGCAATTAGTAGTCAACGGAAATGGCAATGTGGAATTCAAAGATGTGATGTGTGCTATGTGAAAAAGTAATCGTTGCCTCAAGCCTCATCAATCGGAAATGATCGAAACAGGGTTAGATGCGACACAGCTAAGTTGGTCATTCCCAATTAGGGTACGATCATCCCCTTCTAGATATATTTCTTCCTGCTATGACGTTCGGGATGTAAATTAATGTGGATGTATGCGAAAAGAGCTCTCGGATAAAGGTCGGTGATGATCGGGGGATGACATATTCGGTACTATCTAGTTACGTAGGTAGGCCGGTCTTGTGTTGGTAGAGGGAAAATATTCTATGCCTTGGGACATCCATCTAGAGATGTACCCATCAAAAGGTAGTCCCTTCACCTGGTCATTTGTATGGAAATCCATTCTCCAATAAGAACTTGTAGTTTTGTTTGGCGTAATGAATTGCCTTGAAATGCTATATGTGTAACCATTTCGGCTAAGATTAATAAGTTTATTTGAAAATGTCTTCAAAGAATATCATTAAAAATAATATCCCTAAATTTTGCGTTAAAAGGGCTTTGGTTATCATAAGGTAAAAACCCGTTCCGTGTTTATATGCGACGTAGTCTTATGAGATACCTTTTTGTTTTTAAAACATCGTACTTTGAATTCTCACACCAGTCCCATGACTGACACAGAGTTTGATTTTCCTTTTAAACTATGGGTGCTCTATTTTTTGGGCAGCCTTATAGTCGGGATACCTTAGGACATTTTGGAGCCTGTCGGGGAGCATTTTGGAGAAGTTTTTTGGAGCTATGAAGCTGAAGTACCTTATGTAGATATCTACCCATATTCCGCTGTGTTATGTAGTATGTATTTTCCAACATATGTATGGATAGACAGTTATAACTATCCCGCTGAATTTGTATTTGACTCTGATTATTCATGTATTATTAAAATGTTAAATGTGATGTGAGATTCTACTATTGTGTTATCCTCTATCTTTATTTTCTTTTACAACCCTGGTAATCTGCCTCCACGACACTTGGATTTACGGCACGTGAATACCGTGGATGCATTAGTGTCGATTCCTGAAGGTCGAGCAGACGGTTCGTCACATATCAAATCTTCCAACCCTGTCGGAGGAATAATAGTCTCTAGATCATGCATATACTTACGAAGATGAGACACATGAAACACATTATCCCTGCCATACTGCTCGGCAACTCTACTCTGTATGTGAGCTTTCCGATCCTCTCTTTAATTAGGTACGACAAGCATATCTTGGTGCTAGTTTTCCTGACTTTTCGAATCATACCACACTGTCACACCTCATATTATTATAAAATTATTTAGGATATTTAAACATCTAAATAAAATAAAATAAAATAATGTAAATGTTAATAGATTGAGATTTGATTTATCTAAGGGTAGCCATGCAATGTTAAATATAATTAAAAGAGATAAAATGAATACCAGTGTTAGAAAATAAAGGAGGGCGGAATGGGAAATTGGATGAACTTATACCCTAAACCCTTAGGAAATGAAACACACATTCATTTCATTCTATCAAACTAAAACTTTTTAAGGCCGGGTACCATTTTCAATCTCAAGGGAAGATAAAAGCTAGGATTTCAAGAGAAAGAAGTTAATCAACTTATTCAGCATCAAATCTCACACCTTTTAATCTCAAGCTAAGGTGAATGAATACATCCTATTTTCTCATAGTTTTCGCGGTTTAAAGTTAGATCCAAAGTGATTTTGAATGTTTATGCCATGGTTTGAATAGTTAAAGTTATACACACACACATACATACATATATATATATATACGTATATATATGCTTGTTGATGATTTATACATGTTTATATTAATTTTTATGATATGTTTTATACGAAAACCCTATTAAATGACATCCAAATGCCTTGAAAATTTAAATGTAGGTCAGAAATGATATTTTAGAGATGGGTTTCAATTTTCATAATTTTCCGAATTAATGTGAATTTCATATTAATTTTCTAGTCAAGAAAATGATTTATCGGGTTATAAAATTATTTGCGGATAAATAAATAATTATTTGGCTTTGAAATTTATATATGTTAGAAAACATATTAAATTTGATGTTCTAGGATTTTACCAAATTTTTTTCTAAGTACTTAATGAATATATAAAATTATTTAAGGTATGAGACTTAAATGTTTTATATATTTAATTAAGTAAAAGGGCATTTTATAGAATTAAATCATTGGTTGTTTCTGAAATAATTGGCAGTGCTTTTCTAAAAAGTATTTAGTACCAATAATAATTTGATAAACAAAGGCAAGTTAGTTGAAAAATTTTCTACTTCAAGTTTAAAACAAGAAAATAATTCTTTTACATCTTCCACCATTTTCGGTACGGGGGGTTCCAACCAAAACCTTTCAACATCATTAGTTTCGAAACCAATAAGCATGGTATCAAGCTAAACGGTATGTAGCGTATTAGGAAAAGGCAAATGGGCACTAGGTCAAAACCTTAGGTTCCAAAGAGGTATGTCTGTTATATAAACCAAAAGTGACACCAGCTTTGCTTTCGAAGGAGATGGTTTCAACTTAGTTGCTTTAGACGGGGTCAAATATTTAAATAAATTTTTAATGCTTTTGAAGGGGTTGAAACCCCTAGCTACCGCCTTTCTACCTTTCGAAGTCAATGGGTTTCGAAGGAGTTGAAAGGTAAACTTGTCTTTTAAAATCAGCCGCTTCTCTAATGCTTTCGAATGGGTGGTTTCGACATCATTGCTTCTTTCTTAGAAAAAGGTTTCGAAAGGAATTTTTCGACTTAGATGTTTTTACCCATTTAATTCTAATTGAAATTAACCCAAAGATTTCAAAATAGATGACTTATGTAGTTTTGAAAGAGATTTTTCCATGTGTTTTAAATTGAACCCAAATTGCTTTCGAAAAAATTAAGTTTTAAAAGTTTAATGCTTTCAAAAGGTACTATTTTCTGAATTGCTTCGAAGGAGTCGAAAAGTACTATTTTCTGAATGGTTTCGAAGGATTCGAAAGGTGTAATTTTCTGAATGGTTTCGAAGAAGTCGAAAGGTACTATTTTCTGATGCTTTCGAAGGAGTTGGAAGATACTGTTTTCTGATGGTTTTGAAAGGGTTGAAATGGAAGGTTTTTCCAAGATTTTCTAAGGCAATTTTTTAAAGTACTTTAAGATAAAATGTCTAAGGTTTTATAGCTTTTGAAAGGAAAGATTTCAAAGGTTTCAAAAGGGTTTGAAGTGTGGTTTTGAAAGGAAAAGCTTTAGCTATTCGGTCTAGATAAATAAAGGGGTTTTACTTGGTTTCTAAAGAGATGCTTTCAAAGAGTTAGAAAGGGGTGCTTTCAAATGCTTAAATGTTTTCATCAACTAAGATTGAGTAAATTATGTGCGTGTGTGCGTGTATAACATGACAAAGTGATTTTGAGTAAAGCATAGAGATTATGCATATTTTCCTTGTATGAGATTGATTTAAAGGTTTTAAATCATTTTGAAAAGGTATAGGGTCATGCCCTACGTGAAAATGACTCGGATATTAGAATACCAGATGAGACTGGTGTAGGGTCGCGCCCTATACATTAGCTATTAGCCCCAGCTAATTGTTGTCCAAAATTCCAATGTGTAGGGCTTGGTCACAGGTAAGACTAAAATTATGATTATACGCCGAAAGGAACATATGTTTTTACACGGATAGGTTATTGGTGAGCCTGAAAAATCATTAGGATCAAGTAAACCTAGAAGATGATTAAGTTAGAGACAGACCGTCCAAAAGGAGAAGTATTTAAAAGATAGTTAAGGACAGACCGTCCAAAAGAGGAGCGCCTAATAGATGTTAGATTAATTTTGTTTATATTGTTTGGTAGGCCCGAGTCAGCCAAAGGTTAAAAGTTAGCTAAACAAAACTTATGTGTTTGAATAGATGGTTCATTTATTACCCGATATATTTTTTTGTTTACATAATGATTCTTTATAGTATTTAACCAATTTTGATTGCAGGAAAAAGTTTTACAAAGATATGTTGTAAAAGGATGTTACTGAGGGGAAACCCGTTCCGCTAAGCGGCATGGTCTCACTTAACATTATTGACCGAGATGTGTAGTATTATTCACATCAGGCTTTATGTCTGACTCAAAGATTATTTTTTCCCTCAAAATCTCGAGTGCTCAAAATTGATTTGAGTAGGATGAGGGATTAAGGTTTTAGTAGGATAACGAATAAGGCTGTCGAAGGCAAGCAAGAGGCTAACAGATAGCTATTTAGGAGTTGCAGTTTTATGTTTTGTTGTATTTCCGTTGTGTTGGTATTAAGTCAATTATGACTATATGACTCTGATCATCTAAGGAGTATCTTCATATACCATTCTTGGCATATTTTCTAATAAGTAAATTTTATTTGTACCTGTGTATGTATTTGAGTCTATATATTAAGAATATGGAACATCTGTTATGAAATTTAATAAAGAAATATTGTTTTGAAATCCGTGATTTGTTTCATATGCAAGTGCTTCTGATATCATAGATACTATTAATATAGCCATATTTAGTCGTGGGAAGATTGCACTGTAGATGAATGCAGCATCTATAGTGCCTAGTTTTGGGCCTCTAGATAGGGGACGTTACACATATCCTTCATCAGTGATACTTTAATGAATAACCTTTCTCCAATTGATAATTCTAGATCTTTATGCCTCTTGTCTAGACTAAGCTTCCTTCACCCTCTCTCGGATCAACTCAATTTTCTATGTTGCCTCTCTAACCAGATCTGAACCAAAGACTAATCTGTCTCTAGTTTCCAACCAACATGTTGGTGATTTGCATGGCCTTCCATACAAAGCTTCAAAAGGAGCCATTCCTTTACTAGTTTGATAATTGTTATTATAGGAAAACTTCATTAAGTGTAGGCGATCTTCCCAAGATCCACCAAAGTCTAGCACACACTGCCTCAACAAATCCTCGAGTACCTTATTGACTCTCTCTATCTGCCCATCCATCTGAGTGTGATACGCAGTATTCATCTTGAGCTTGGTATCCAATACATCCTATAAACTCTTCTAGAATTCATTAGTAAACAAAGAATCTATTTCATTGGCTAAACTACTAGGAATTCCATGGGGTATAACTATGTTCTTCATAGACAACTTACTAAAATAGGTGTCACCCTGGTTGACTTAACTGGAATGAAATGGGCATTCTTGGTCAACCTGTCCACTACAACCCATATACTTTCATTTCCTTTGTTAAACCTTTGCAACCCGTCTAAAAATTCCATGGATATCGAATCTCATTTTCTGACCGTTATCTCCAAAGATTGAAGCAATCCATCCACTCGACCTTTGATATTCAGCCTTCACTTGTTGTCAGTTCACACACTGCCTAACCCATAAGCCAACATCCTTTTCAAACCCTCCCAGTAGAAGCACCTCTTCATATCTTGATATATCTTCTTCCTTCGGGATGAATCGTAAAATTGGATCGATGACATTCTCTAAGAACTTCTTTCCTCAAATCCTCAACATTCGGAACACACAACCATCCCTTCTTTCTCAACTATCCCCATTGGTCAAGACTAAAATTCTTTAGATCATCGATCTCCGACCCAACCTTGAGGTCTTCTAATATTCTCGACTAATAATGGATCCACTTTCTACTTAGAAGCAATCCTTCTTATCAATGCGGATCGGACTTCCAAACAGGACAGCAGGGAGGTGCTCTGACTTGAACTAGCAGTCAATCTTAACTACACATTACAAGTAGCCAGAGCTTCTAAATCTTTGCATTATACCAATATAGCTAACACCACATTCCGATGTCTTCTGCTAAAAGCATCTGCAACTCTATTTTCTTTCCTAGGTGCATTTTCTATACCAAAGTCATAAACTGCTAGAAACTCTAGCCGTCTTTGCTGTCTCATATTCAACTCATTCTAAGAGAATAAATATCTTAAGGACTTATGATCTGTATATAGCTTAAACCCCTCACTGCTAATAATCTCTATATCTTTAATGCGAAGATTACTGCACCAAACTTCAAATCATGAGCAGGATATCTCACTTCATGCCATGTAAGCTGTCGTGAAGCATAGGCAAAGACTTTACCCTTCTGCATCAATACCGCTCCTAATCTTGTTCCACATGCATCAGTATACACAACTAACCCTTGGTTTTTGTCTGGACCCACTAACATAGGCGCATTGGTCAACAAATGCTTTAACTTAATGAATGCTTCCTCACATTTGTCAGACTAAGTAAACTCCACGTTCTTTTTGGTTAACTTAGTCAAAAGCACTACTATCAGCGAGAAATCCTTAATGAATCTTCGGTAGTAGCCAGTAAGTCCAAAAAAGCTTCTAATCTTAGCTACCATCTCTAGTCTCTTCTAGTTATTAATAGCTTCGATCTTATCTAGACCGACTGACAAACCCTTCTCTGAAATCATGTGACCAAGACCTTAACCTCTTTCTTCTAGAAATGACACTTGGAAAACTTCGTTTTCAGTCGATGCTGTCTTGGCATCTCAAGCACTACTCTAAGATGATCTTTTTTCTCTCTTTCATCCTTAGAGTATACTAAAATGTCATCTATAAACACCAATATGAACCTATCTATATTCTCAGAAAACTCGTTTCATCAAATCCACGAAGAAAGCTGGTACGTTCGTTAACCCGAATGGCATTACTAACCACTCTTACAAACCATACCTAGTCCAAAATGCTGTCAATGGAATATTATCCTCTGCCACCATTAAATGATGGAAGCCTGTTGCCAAATTCAATTGGAAAAATACTCTGGCCCCATACAGCTGATCAAATAGATCGTCGATTCTCGGCAAAGGATGCTTATTCTTAATCGTCTTTCGTTCAACTTACGATAGTCGATACACATCCTTAACAACCCATTTGGTTTCTTCACGAACACACGGACGCTCCCCAAGGCAAACTGCTTCGTCAAATAAAATTTCTTCCTTCTGGATCCACTAGATGCACCTTCAATTCTTTCATCTCGGTCGGTGTCATCCTGCTAGGTGGTCTACTTATAGGTTTAGCTCCTGCCACAAGATCTATCTGAAACTCAACGGCTCATTTAAATGGCAATCCTTTAAGTGGATCAAAAACATCTGCAAATTCTCTTGCTGCTCGAACCTGAATTAACTCTTCTTCTACTTTCATAACTTTCAACAAAGCACAAGCATTTCAATCAGAATCCTCCACTGTGACAGTTATGACTATCAGGATGTCTTAATGATATTTCCGTATCCAGAAAAAATATCCTACCTCATATTTACCCAACCAACCCAAAATGATCCCGAAATCTGCAAATCAAAAATATACAAACTGCATGCAAACTTATGACCTAACAAATCAAGTTCTAACTGTCCACATCTCATTCCTAGAGTTTCATAACATCCTATCAGATTCGCAACCCGTAAGGAAGTAATAAGAATATATGGTATGTGGTTTCTAAACATAACTTATCAACCAAACATTGAGATATAAATGAATATGATGCACCGGTATCAGATAATACCTAACTGGTATACTCTGAATCAAAAGCGTACTTTCCATCACAGTCTTTCCTTTCTCAGCAGCAATTGGCCCAGTAGACGAGTGGCCTAATAGCAAAGACCTTTTCCCCGTTTCCCCTCATTGGTTTTGGACACTGATTCTTATAATGCCCTATCGGGTCACAAATAAAGCACTTCACACATATTGTCTACAGCCTTCTTCCCCATGTCTATCTGGCATTCATGAGCATAATGATCCTACTTATCACACGTGAAACAAACCAGATCAGCCTTTGCCTTCTTGGCAACTTCTCCCTTTTGGGCCCCCTTCCTTTAAAGAACTTCCTCATGTTGCCCTAAGAACCTTGGGTTTCCCCTGCTTCTCCCTCCCATAGATAGCAAGCATTTCCTCATGTAGGATTGCCATCTCCATAACAACATTATAAGGATCACAAGACGTAGCAGAATCGTGCTAGCAATCTCAGGTCTCAATCTCCGAATAAACTTCTTATTTCTCTTGATGAAGGTGTCAATGGTTTCATATCCGTATCCGGATAACTCATCAAACTTCGTGGCATACTCAATCACCGACATCTCGTCTTACACCAAATCCATGAACTTTCCCAACAATGCTGACTTAGAAATTTCAGACAAAAACCTCTACTTGAATCTCCTTTGAAATTCTACCCAAGTCAACTCTTGATCAGGAACTCCGATAGTAACACTATTCTACCAATGTAGCGCAACTTCCGATAATTGCCTAGAGGCTAATTTACTCTTCTGCTCATCATTCAATCCCATGTCAGCTGATGTGCACGTAAATGTGTATATTTTTACCACCATATTTACTCTACTTAAATTAAATAAATGATCATATTGGGTATTTTAACTTGTTTTAACCAAAATCCATACTAATTCCAAATTGTCACATATCCATCTTCATATAGGGGCAAAACGGTCATTTGTGTGCATATATTTCTTTGAGAAAATTAATTAGAAATTTATATATATTTGTGTAGGAATTTGATCTCAAATAGGTGTGGTTTTATGAAGACACATGCATGCAAAATGAATACAAAGGAATGGAGATGGAAATAATTCAAAGTGAAGAACATGGAGGACCCCACCTACCCACCTACCTTAATGTACAAATTAGAGGCTCATGCACATGCTTATGGAATTAATGGCTTCATGTACACTTAAATGGTGATTAGTAGAAGCTAATGATTACTTGACCTCCACACTTTCTCAAGGGTATTTTGGGCATTTCCCAAAAAATATGGATTAGGGTTTCATGCTTGTATAAATAACCCCTTATGTTTCGTGTAATGCCATCTCTTCTCTTAGTCTCTCTTAGGCCTCCTCTCTTCCTCTTCCTCTTCATTAATTTAGATCAAATAAAAGAAAATTCTCTTTCTCTTTTCATGGCTACTTAGCCATTTTTATTTTCATGTAATTTTCCTTTTAGAGGTAAATTTAGAGGTAATGAAGCTCTCTAATTATGTAGCTCCAACTATTTGTTAATTCATGCTTTCTTTTTGTGCTTAATGATGATCAATGAAGTGTTTTATTTGTTGTTTTTGTATTGAATTTGATAGCCTATATTGTTGACACCAAATAGGCTATGCTTAAACAATCGCTAACACAAATGCCTCTTCATGAATATATGATTATGGCATAAGAAAGTGATTTGAAATTAAAATTTGATGGTCTATGTTTCTAGTTAATAGGCCATACTTAAAATAGATTTCATTTTCATTTTCTTTGTCAAGTTTCATGAAAATTAGTAGGTGTTTTAAGGGGTGTGTTATAGTTTGATGGCTTATGTTAGCTAATCAATAGCTCAAATATGTCATACTTATGATAAACACATCAATTAAAACACTAATGACCATAAAAGAGAGATCATGATTTCATGTGTTGAACTACATGATCTAGAGAGTGGATTTATTCTCTAAATTGTCATTTAACTCTCATATTTGCATTTCTTTTCTTTTTGTTAGTTAGTTCATTTTCTCATTTTCTAGCTTAAACACACTCTCGACTTTGGTATAATTTGATTGAATAGAATTTTAAAATCATCAATTCCCTGTGGATCGACCCGTATTCGCCACGTGCTACATTCGTACACCGTACGCTTGCGGTTATTTTTAATTTAAGTTCGTTCGACGGTTTTCTAAACCGATAGAATTTCCGTCGACGAACAAGTTTTTGGCGCCATTGCCGGGGAGTTGTTTTGATTTTAAATTTTTATTCTTCGAATTATTTTTGTTTGCTTTTTGTATGTTTTCATCGTGTGTTTGTATTTAAAAAAAAATTGTGTTTGTTTGATTTTTGCGTGCTTGTTGTTCTAGTTTCTTTTTCCATTTGCATTTTCATTTTAAAAAAAAAAATTATTACATACCCAAGTTTATTTCAACAAACAAAAAAAATATTTTATTGCATTGTCTTTCAAATTTCATTTACATTTGCATTCTTTATATTTTCATTTACATTTACAAAACAGTGCACTTCCCTTCTCTGTCTACCGTTCACTGCATATTAGTGCACTTCACTGCTCTGTGCTCTCCCACTTTCTTCATCTCTAACTTCCTGCACAAACCACTACTTCAACCATCACCATCACTGATTCCCACACCCACCAGTCATCATCCCACTGTCTTCCCATTGACCAACTTGCTCATTGCCTTTGGTCAATCCACTCAAGCATATTGCCTCACTCCATACTACATACCTGCCTGCCTTCAGACAGCATATCAAATTCATAAACACCGCAACCAGCCTCAACCACCATACATACTTCCAGCCTGCAACTCGATTACCCACTCCATTCCTTGCCTACTACCCAATTCCTTCAACCACCCTTAACTGCCTCATAGCATCACCATATAACATCAACTCTTCTTCACTGCCATTCTAATACAACCATTGTCATCCACCTTACAAACAACTTCTTCTCTGCCAAACACTACCTTTTCTTTTTTCTTTCTTCACCTTAGTTGCATGCTTCCTCCACTATACACAGCAAACATACATTCCACTGAACCAATCTCCACTTCCTAACAGTGACATCCATCCACTTCTCACAATCATCCCCAAACTCACTGTTCTAACCAATGTCATAACATTTCACAACAATTCAATCACCATTTCACAAACTACTTCGCAAAACAAACCTCATCACCTGACTGTCTTCTCCCATCCTCACTTCAATTCGCAACCCAAAATCCTCCGAACCCCTACTTCACCTCTTGAATTGAGAATCGCCTCGACTGGAAAACAAACTCGAAACCACGCTTCACTCGAACACCAGTCGACTCAAAGCGAACCACAGCAACTCCAATCGCCGAACTTCTTACAACCGCCGCTCCCAAATTCACACATCAATCTCCGGCCGAACCCAATTTTAACCGCCAATCACCAATTTCCATCACAAATCCAAGACGCCGAACACCTTGCTATCTCATACAACATCAAGCACCACGAATCCCCAAATCGAACTTCACCACTCGAAATCACCACCTAAAACCCAATCTTCCTCTGACCAATTCTCGAAATCACCATAATTACACCTCACGGCAAGCTAGCATTGAGCATGGCGACCCAATTTTCATTAATTTTGATTTATTTATTCACTTATTATTAATATTATCGAAAGGAAGGGGGTCGATGTTTTAACAGGGAAAGTAAGATAGTTGACTGTCTTTCGGGTTTGGGTTTAATTTGGGCCAGGGCTTTGTGTAAGTTTGTGTGTGTTTTGTTAAAATTTTGCTTTGTTTAATCTTTGTGGTAAGTTGGTGTGAATTTTGTTTTAAAAAAAATTGGTTTTCTTTTGTTTGTTCATAAAACAAAACTGTGTATATATTTGAAAAAAAAGATTCAAATTTTGCTTTTTCCTTTCTCTTCACTTGCCTTCAAAAAAAAAATCAATTTATGTGATTTTCAACTTGTTTTGTTTTCACTTATTTATTTTGTTTTGATTTGATTTCTTCTTGATATAAAAAAAGGAAAAAACGATTTCTCAATTTGTTTTATTTAATTTGTTTTCTTTTAATTTTGCTTTGATTTATCCCCAAAAAAAATGTTATTCTCGAGTTGTTTTGTTTTAATTTGTTTTAAAAAAATTGTATATTTCTTGTTTTTATTTCAGGTTGCCAAAACAGAATTTCAGAAGGAGAAGAAGTGCTGGCTAAAATAAATTGCTTGATTTGCTGAGCTTGCAAAAAAAAATAACTGCTAGCTTATTATTATTATTATTATTATTATTTTTTTTGCATTGTATATATCTATTGTATTTTACATAAAAAAAATCAAAAACAAAAACAAATTTCATCGTAGTTGCATTGTTAATACACGTTTAATTTCTGCTTTGCATTTCATCTTAGATTTAATAATAACGGTTAGATATCAATAACACTTAATTGTATATTGACAAGTTGTCTTCTTTGAACAATTTAAATTCTTGCTGTCTAGGCTACGATAGAACAATAACCATTTATAAATATTACGGTGATTCGTAAATATTGTAGTGGTTGTTTCTCTGAAGGTACTTAAACCTTCGGCTGCATTGCTACGGTGATTCGTGGTGCACCGATAAATCATGTCTGTTACCTGGCTGAGAACTATCTTGTTTATCAAAGACAATGTGTGAGCATACAATTTCGGGTTAACTTAGGATAAATCATTTGTAATTAACCCTTGCATTCATTTAGTTGCATTAGTTCATGCATATTTTAAAAAAAAAATATTCAAAATCCAAAACTAAACAAAATTGTAAATATTTCTTAACTTAGTTTTTTTCCTTTTCCTTTAAAAATTTTCAAATCAAAATTTCAAAAATCCAAAAAAAAATTAAAATCAAAAATCCAAAAAAAAATAAAAAACCAAAATACAAAAAAAAAAAATCAATTTTTCATTTTGAAAAATAATTCCCCTTTGTAAATATTTTTTCTTTATAAAAGAACCGAATATAAAAAAAAAATCTTGAAAATGTCCGAGTTTCCTTTTTCTTACTCACTTGAATTTAGTTGTGAAAATCAATATAATCCATATGAGTTCACTCCAAATTCGTATGGATATTTTAACAACAACTTTTGTTTAGACAATTCGAATTTTGAACCACAGAATTTCCAAAATAATGGTCAACCCTCAACTCTTGAAAATAGCATTTTGTCATTACTTGAACTTTCTACGCAACAAAATCAAAGTACAAATGAGTTGTGTAATTCATATTTGTGCTATAACTCGAATCAAGGTTTTCAAAATAATCAAATTTGATTTATCTTCAAAATTCAAATGGTTTCGAGTGTAACCCATGCCAATTCAATTTCGAGTTTCAAGATGAATTTCAAAATCAAGACGAAAATGTGAATCAATTTTCAAATAATTTTGGCAATGGGAATAGTTTCAATAATGATACGATTGAAAACATTGGTTATCAACAAATTCAAAATGAAAGTTTTCAAATTAATAATCATGAATTTGATTTTGTTGACCAAATGGAAAAAGATAACGGGGATTTATTACTTGAGAAATACATAAAATTTTGTGAAAATCATAATCAAATCTCAACTTGCGAAGAATCAAATAATAATCTACCGTTTATTGAAATTGACAATTCTTGTTCTCAATAAGTGCAAATCGAAAATTTTCAAGTTAATAATTACAAATTTGACTTTGTTGAGCAAATGAACGAAATTTACGATGATCACACAAATTTGTTGATTAAAACATTGGAAAATTTTCGTGAGAAACAAAATCAAATTTCAACGTGTGACGAGTCAAGTGATAATCCACCTTTTATCCAAATCGATGATTTTCAAATAACAACTTTCGAAATTGAAAATGACAATCTTAACGAAGTTGTTGAAAATACGGTAATTGAGTTGGATTTCAATTCTTTTGAATATGTGGAAATAAAATTCGATCTTCCTTTTTTCGATTTCGAAAATTTGAATACGACAACTTTGGATTTTGAACTTGAGATACGCAATGAAGTTGTTGATAATCCAACAAAGGAAGACGAATTTAATGAACATGAATTTTTTGGACTTTTGGATGACGAGTGGTTAAATTCTGACGGGAAAGATTTAAATCACCACTTTGATTTTGAAACCAATAATTATGAAATTGATGATAAACTTGAATTTGGTGAAAATAAATTTCAAGCAATTGTTTTATCAACCCCGAAAATCATTGAAAATAAAACAACTCGTTCAATTTTTAATAAAACAAAATTCGTTTTTCCAAATCGACAATCAACTTCAAAATCTTCTATGGTTTGGTTTTTTGAGCTTAAGCTGTGTCTCGCACATTTGACGAGACAAATGAATCGGTCTTTTGAAGACCGTTTCATTTAGTTTTGACTGTATACTTTCTCATCTCTTGTAAATAATAATCTTTCATGTAAATATAGGATTTTTATTTTTCTCCTTCCGCTTGGGTTGACTGTGGGGACACAGTCAAAATCAAGTGTGGGGGGAGACTCATCTTCTTCTTGATTTTTCAGGATAAATTTTTCATTTTTCTTCCGAAAACTCAAAAAAAAATCCAAAAACAAAAGAAGAATTTTTCTTTTTTTAGCCTTTTTGATTTATTTTAAAGAAACACTATAGGATAAATATATGGTTTTGGTTTATTAAATTGAAATTATTGAAAATTTATTTATCTTAACAAAAATAAAAATGAAGTTGTATTATAGATAACAATGGTTTAACTTGTATATAGGAAGATTCATACGTGTTAATTATGAAATGCATCCTAATTAAAAATCTTTGTTTTAAAAGTGGTGAATTTAAAGTAAAGGATATAACATTTTTTTTGTCTTCTAAGTTAAATGGTGCTAAGATGATTTTGCAAAACTCTCTCTCCCTCTTAAAAAATAAAATAAAAAATAAATTTAAAATCCAAAGTATTCACTCTCATTTGAAAGTCCTCACGGTTATGCATGGGTGAATTACTTGGAATTTTTTATTATGTGCTTTCATACTCATTTAAAAGTCCTCACGGTTATGATGTATGGAACACATGTAAAAAAAAGAACAGACTTGATAAAAACAACCTACGGTCGATAGGTGTATGCACGAAAGTGTGTGCACTCGCCATGCTCTGTACTCCCCTCACATAAGCCCGAAAGGCAGTGTATGGGTGGTATATCTGGCCTCAGTTTACCTGAGCTAGGTGTGTAATATTTCTTGCAAATAATGAGAGAGCAAGCAATTGAAATCCTAGCACTATTTTTACTTAGTTGATTTGATTTGTTATTAAAAAGGAAATGAAAATACCACTTTGATAAACTTTGATAATCAACTAAGAATCCTTTTCATAATTACACTTCGTTATGAACCGTAAAAACGAGTTAAACTATAGTCTATTTGTTATGATAACTTTGTTTTTATTGAAAATTTTGACGAGTAAATGACTAAAAGAATTTCAAGATAATAACCAAAACCTATATTTATCTTATTTGTGTCGATTTAAAAGCAAATCCTTCATTGTAAATATTTTCAAAAATTCGCATTCATCTCTTTGTAAATAAATCTTGCATTTCGTAAATATTTTCATCTTGCATGTGGATTTTGTGGGTAGTATCCGCTGAAAACCCTCACGAGAAACACTCGTCTTACTGGGGACACCCAGAGGTTTAAAGGCTAGTTGCATATGCTCAATGCAATCGTGCTCCCTACAAAAACGGACTTATCTTAGTTTTTCTTTATTTGAGGACGAACAAAAAGATAAGTGTGGGGGTATTTGATGTGCACATAAATGTGCATATTTTTACCACCATATTAACTCTACTTAAATTAAATAATGATCATATTGGGTATTTTAACTTGTTTTAACCAAAATCCATACTAATTCCAAATTGTCACATATCCATCTTCATATAGGGGCAAAACAGTCATTTGTGTGCATATATTTCTTTGAGAAAAATTAATTGGAAATTTATATATATTTGTGTAGGAATTTGACCTCAAATAGGTGTGGTTTTATGAAGACACATGCATGCAAAATGAATACAAAGGAATGGAGATGTAAATAATTCAAAGTGAAGAACATAGAGGACCCCACCTACCCACCTACCTTAATGTACAAATTAGAGGCTCATGCACATGCTTATGGAATTAATGGCTTCATGTACACTTAAATGGTGATTAGTAGAAGCTAATAATTACTTGGCCTCCACACTTTCTCAAGGGTATTTTGGGCATTTCCCAAAAAATATGGATTAGGGTTTCATGCTTGTATAAATAACCCCTTATGTTTCATGTAATGCCATCTCTTCTCTTAGTCTCTCTTAGGCCTCCTCTCTTCCTCTTCCTCTTCATTAATTTAGATCAAATAAAAGAAAATTCTTTTTCTCTTTTCATGGCTACTTAGCCATTTTTATTTTCATGTAATTTTCCTTTTTTTATGTTATTAATACATGCTCTTTCCTTTTACATGGCTCTTTTTTATGTTGTAGTGTAGATCTCTTTTCTTTTATTGCAAGTTAATTAGCTTATCTTTTCATTTTGCTCTCCTTTTCCTCTTCATTTTCCTTTCATGTCGTTAGCTACATTTGTTAATAAAATGACAAATATGAGAAGCTAAACCCCTTCAATTTAGAAGTAATGAAGCTCTCTAATTATGTAGCTCCAACTATTTGTTAATTCATGCTTTCTTTTTGTGCTTAATGATGATCAATGAAGTGTTTTATTTGTTGTTTTTGTATTGAATTTGATAGCCTATATTGTTGACACCAAATAGGCTATGCTTAAACAATCGCTAACACAAATGCCTCTTCATGAATATATGATTATGGCATAAGAAAGTGATTTGAAATTAAAATTTGATGGTCTATGTTTCTAATCAATAGTTAATAGGCCATACTTAAAATAGATTTCATTTTAATTTTCTTTGTCAAGTTTCATGAAAATTAGTAGGTGTTTTAAGGGGTGTGTTATAGTTTGATGGCTTATGTTAGCTAATCAATAGCTCAAATATGTCATACTTATGATAAACACATCAATTAAAACACTAATGACCATAAAAGAGAGATCATGATTTCATGTGTTGAACTACATGATCTAGAGAGTGGATTTATTCTCTAAATTGTCATTTAACTCTCATATTTGCATTTCTTTTCTTTTTGTTAGTTAGTTCATTTTCTCATTTTCTAGCTTAAACACACTCTCGACTTTGGTATAATTTGATTGAATAGAATTTTAAAATCATCAATTCCCTGTGGATCGACCCGTATTCGCCATGTGCTACATTCGTACACCGTACGCTTGCGGTTATTTTTAATTTAAATTCGTTCGACGGTTTTCTAAACCGATAGAATTTCCGTCGACGAACAAGTTTTTGGCGCCGTTGCCGGGGAGTTGTTTTGATTTTAAATTTTTATTCTTCGAATTATTTTTGTTTGCTTTTTGTATGTTTTCATTGTGTGTTTGTATTTAAAAAAAATTGTGTTTGTTTGATTTTTGCGTGCTTGTTGTTCTAGTTTCTTTTTCCATTTGCATTTTCATTTTGAAAAAAAAAATTATTACATACCCAACTTTATTTCAACAAACAAAAAAAAATATTTTATTGCATTGTCTTTCAAATTTCATTTACATTTGCATTCTTTCTATTTTCATTTACATTTACAAAACAGTGCACTTCCCTTCTCTGTCTACCGTTCACTGCATATTAGTGCACTTCACTGCTCTGTGCTCTCCCACTTTCTTCATCTCTAACTTCCTGCACAAACCACTACTTCAACCATCACCATCACTGATTCCCACACCCACCAGTCATCATCCCACTGTCTTCCCATTGACCAACTTGCTCATTGCCTTTGGTCAATCCACTCAAGCATATTGCCTCACTCCATACTACATACCTGCCTGCCTTCAGACAGCATATCAAATTCATAAACACCGCAACCAACCTCAACCACCATACATACTTCCAGCCTGCAACTCGATTACCCACTCCATTCCTTGCCTACTACCCAATTCCTTCAACCACCCTTAACTGCCTCATAGCATCACCATATAACATCAACTCTTCTTCACTGCCATTCTAATACAACCATTGTCATCCACCTTACAAACAACTTCTTCTCTGCCAAACACTACCTTTTCTTTTTTCTTTCTTCACCTTAGTTGCATGCTTCCTCCACTATACACAGCAAACATACATTCCACTGAACCAATCTCCACTTCCTAACAGTGACATCCATCCACTTCTCACAATCATCCCCAAACTCACTGTTCTAACCAATGTCATAACATTTCACAACAATTCAATCACCATTTCACAAACTACTTCGCAAAACAAACCTCATCACCTGACTGTCAACTCCCACCCTCACTTCAATTCGCAACCCAAAATCCTTCGAACCCCTACTTCACCTCTTGAATCGAGAATCGCCTCGACTGGAAAACAAACTCGAAACCACGCTTCACTCGAACACCAGTCGACTCAAAGCGAACCACAGCAACTCCAATCGCCGAACTTCTTACAACCGCCGCTCCCAAATTCACACATCAATCTCCGGCCGAACCCAATTTTAACCGCCAATCACCAATTTCCATCACAAATCCAAGACGCCGAACACCTCTGCTATCTCATACAACATCAAGCACCACGAATCCCCAGATCGAACTTCACCACTCGAAATCACCACCTAAAACCCAATCTTCCTCTGACCAATTCTCGAAATCACCATAATTACACCTCACGGCAAGCTAGCATTGAGCACGGCGACCCAATTTTCATTGATTTCGATTTATTTATTCACTTATTATTATTATTATTGAAAGGAAGGGGATCGATGTTTTAACAGGGAAAGTAAGATAGTTGACTGTCGAAGGTTATTAGATAATTTCTTTTAGTCTTTTGGATTTGGGTTTAATTTGGGCCAGGGCTTTGTGTAAGTTTGTGTGTGTTTTGTTAAAATTTTGCTTTGTTTAATCTTTGTGGTAAGTTGATGTGAATTTTGTTTAGAAAAAAATTGGTTTTCTTTTGTTTGTTCAGAAAATAAAAATGTGTATATATTTAAAAAAAAAAGTTTCAAATTTTGCTTTTTCCTTTCTCTTCACTTGCCTTCAAAAAAAAATCAATTTCTTTGATTTTCAACTTGTTTTGTTTTCACTTGTTTATTTTGTTTTGATTTGATTTCTTCTTGATATAAAAAAAAGGAAAAAATCGATTTCTCTATTTGTTTTATTTAATTTGTTTTCTTTTAATTTTGCTTTGATTTATCCCCCAAAAAAAATATTATCCTCGGGTTGTTTTGTTTTAATTTGTTTTAAAAAAATTGTATATTTCTTGTTTTTATTTCAGGTTGCCAAAACAGAATTTCAGAAGGAGAAGAAGTGCTGGCTAAAATAAATTGCTTGATTTGCTGAGCTTGCAAAAAAAAGATAACTGCTGGCTTATTATTATTATTATTATTATTATTATTATTTTATTTGTCTTGCATTGTATATATCTATTGCATTTTATATTAAAAAAAATTCAAAAACAAAAACAAATTTCATCGTAGTTGCATTGTTAATACACGTTAATTTCTGCTTTGCATTTCATCTTAGATTTAATAATAACGGTTAGATATCAATAACACTTAATTGTATATTGACAAGTTGTCTTCTTTGAACAATTTAAATTCTCGCTGTCTAGGCTACGACAGAGCAATAGCCATTTATAAATATTATGGTGATTCGTAAATATTATAGTGGTTGTTTCTCTGAAGGTACTTAAACCTTCGGCTGCATTGCTACGGTGATTCGTGGTGCACCGATAAATCCTGTCCGTTACCTGGCTGAGAACTATCTTGTTTATCAAAGACAATGTGTGAGCATACAATTTCGGGTTAACTTAGGATAAATCATTTGTAATTAACCCTTGCATTCATTTAGTTGCATTAGTTCATGCATATTTTAAAAAAGAAAATTCAAAATCCAAAACTAAAAAAATTGTAAATATTTTTAACTTAGTTTTTTTTCCTTTTCCTTTAAAAATTTTAAAATCGAAATTCCGAAAATCCCAAAAAAATATTAAAATCAAAAATACAAAAAAAAAAAAAAATCAATTTTTCATTTTGAAAAATAATTCCCCTTTGTAAATATTTTTTCTTCATAAAAGAACCAAATATTAAAAAAAAATCTTGAAAATGTCCGAGTTTCCTTTTTCTTACTCACTTGAATTTAGTTGTGAAAATCAATATAATCCATATGAGTTCACTCCAAATTCGTATGTATATTTTAACAACAACTTTTGTTTAGACAATTCGAATTTTGAACCACAGAATTTCCAAAATAATGGTCAACCCTCAACTCTTGAAAATAGCATTTTGTCGTTACTTGAACTTTCTACGCAACAAAATCAAAGTACAAATGAGTTGTGCAATTCATATTTGTGCCATAACTCGAATCAAGGTTTTCAAAATAATCAAAATTTGAATTCTCTTCAAAATTCAAATGATTTCGAGTGTAACCCATGCCAATTCAATTTCGAATTTCAAGATGAATTTCAAAATCAAGATGAAAATGTGAATCAATTTTCAAATAATTTTGACAATGGAAATAGTTTCAATAATGATACGATTGAAAACATTGGTTATCAACAAATTCAAAATGAAAGTTTTCAAATTAATAATCATGAATTTGATTTTGTTGACCAAATGGAAAAAGATAACGGGGATTTATTACTTGAGAAATACATAAAATTTCATGAAAATCATAATCAAATCTCAACTTGCGAAGAATCAAATAATAATCTACCGTTTATTGAAATTGACAATTCTTGTTCTCAACAAGTGCAAATCGAAAATTTTCAAGTTAATAATTACAAATTTGACTTTGTTGAGCAAATGAACGAAATTTACGATGATCACACGAATTTGTTGATTAAAACATTGGAAAATTTTCGTGAGAAACAAAATCAAATTTCAACGTGTGACGAGTCAAGTGATAATCCACCTTTTATCCAAATCGATGATTTTCAAATAACAACTTTCGAAATTGAAAATGACAATCTTAACGAAGTTGTTGAAAATACGGTAATTGAGTTGGATTTCAATTCTTTTGAATATGTGGAAATAAAATTCGATCTTCCTTTTTTCGGTTTCGAAAATTTGAATACGACAACTTTGGATTTTGAACTTGAGATACGCAATGAAGTTGTTGATAATCCAACAAAGGAAGACGAATTTAATGAACATGAATTTTTTGGACTTTTGGATGACGAGTGGTAAAATTCCGACGGGAAAGATTTAAATCACCACTTTGATTTTGAAACCAATAATTATGAAATTGATGATAAACTTGAATTTGGTGAAAATAAATTTCAAGCAATTGTTTTATCAACCCCGAAAATCATTGAAAATAAAACAACTCGTTCAATTTTTAATATAACAAAATTCGTTTTTCCAAATCGACAATCAACTTCAAAATCTTCTACGGTTTGGTTTTTCGAGCTTAAGCTGTGTCTCGCACATTTGACGAGACAAATGAATCGGTCTTTAGAAGACCGGTTCATTTACTTTTTGACTGTATACTTTCTCATCTCTTGTAAATAATAGTCTTTCATGTAAATATAGGATTTTTATTTTTCTCCTTCCACTTGGGTTGACTGTGGGGACACAGTCAAAATCGAGTGTGGGGGAAGACTCATCTTCTTCTTGGTTTTTCAGGATAAATTTTTCATTTTTCTTCCGAAAACTCAAAAAAAAATCCAAAAACAAAAGAAGAATTTTTCTTTTTTTAGCGTTTTTGATTTATTTTTAAAGAAACACTATAGGATAAATATATGGTTTTGGTTTATTAAATTGAAATTATTGAAAATTTATTTATCTTAACAAAAATAAAAATGAAGTTGTATTATAGATAACAATGGTTTAACTAGTATATAGGAAGATTCATACGTGTTAATTATGAAATGCATCCTAATTAAAAATCTTTGTTTTAAAAGTGCTGAATTTAAAGTAAAGGATATAACATTTTTTTGTCTTCTAAGTTAAATGGTGCTAAGATGATTTTGCAAAACTCTCTCTCCCTCTTAAAAAATAAAATAAAAAATAAATTTAAAATCCAAAGTATTCACTCTCATTTGAAAGTCCTCACGGTTATGCATGGGTGAATTACTTGGAATTTTTATTATGTGCTTTCATACTCATTTAAAATTCCTCACGGTTATGATGTATGGAACACATGTAAAAAAAAGAACAGACTTGATAAAAACCATCTACGGTCGATAGGTGTATGCACGAAAGTGTGTGCACTCGCCATGCTCTGTACTCCCCTCACATAAGCCCGAAAGGCAGTGTATGGGTGGTATATCTGGCCTCAGTTTACCTGAGCTAGGTGTGTAATATTTCTTGCAAATAATGAGAGAGCAAGCAATTGAAATCCTAGCACTATTTTTACTTAGTTGATTTGATTTGTTATTAAAAAGGAAATGAAAATACCACTTTGATAAACTTTGATAATCAACTAAAGATCCTTTTCATAATTACACTTCGCAAAACGGTCATTTGTGTGCATATATTTCTTTGAGAAAAATTAATTGGAAATTTATATATATTTGTGTAGGAATTTGATCTCAAATAGGTGAGGTTTTATGAAGACACATGCATGCAAAATGAATACGAAGGAATGGAGATGGAAATAATTCATAGTGAAGAACATGGAGGACCCCACCTACCCACCTACCTTAATGTACAAATTAGAGGCTCATGCACATGCTTATGGAATTAATGGCTTCATGTATACTTAAATGGTGATTAGTAGAAGCTAATGATTACTTGGCCTCCAAACTTTCTCAAGGGTATTTTGTGCATTTCCCAAAAAATATAGATTAGGGTTTCATGCTTGTATAAATAACCCCTTATGTTTCATGTAATGCCATCTCTTCTCTTAGTCTCTCTTAGGCCTCCTCTCTTCCTCTTCCTCTTCCTCTTCATTAATTTAGATCAAATAAAAGAAAGCTCTCTTTCTCTTTTCATGGCTACTTAGCCATTTTTATTTTCATGTAATTTTCCTTTTTTTATGTTATTAATACATGCTCTTTCCTTTTACATGCCTCTTTTTTATGTTGTAGTGTAGATCTCTTTTCTTTTATTGCAAGTTAATTAGCTTATCTTTTCATTTTGCTCTCTTTTTCCTCTTCATTTTCCTTTCATGTTGTTAGCTACATTTGTTAATAAAATGACAAATATGAGAAGCTAAACCCCTTCAATTTGAGGTAATGAAGCTCTCTAATTATGTAGCTCCAACTATTTGTTAATTCATGCTCTCTTTTTGCGCTTAATGATGATCAATGAAGTGTTTTATTTGTTGTTTTTGTGTTGAATTTGATAGCCTATGTTGTTGACACCAAATAGGCTATGCTTAAACAATCACTAACACAAATGCCTCTTCATGAATATGTGATTATGGCATAAGAAAGTGATTTGAAATTAAAATTTGATGTTCTATGTTTCTAATCAATAGTTAATAGGCCATACTTAAAATAGATTTCATTTTCATTTTCTTTGTCAAGTTTCATGCAAATTAGTAAGTGTTTTAAGGGGTGTGTTATAGTTTGATGGCTTATGTTAGCTAATCAATAGCTCAAATATGTCATACTTATGATAAACACATCAATTAAAACACTAATGACCATAAAAGAGAGATCATGATTTCATGTGTTGAACTACATGATCTAGGGAGTGGATTTATTCTCTAAATTGTCATTTAACTCTCATATTTGCATTTCTTTTCTTTTTGTTAGTCAGTTCATTTTCTCATTTTCTAGCTTAAACACACTCTGGACTTTGGTATAATTTGATTGAATAGAATTTTAAAATCATCAATTCCCTGTGGATCGACCCGTATTCGCCACGTGCTACATTCGTACACCTTGCGCTTGCTGTTATTTTTAATTTAAATTCGTTGGACGGTTTCTAAACCGATAGAATTTCCGTCGATGAACATCAGCGTAAATTATTTCATAATGCAAAAGCCAATTCTCAACTTCTATAGCATCCCCCGTTCCCAAAAACGGCTTCCCAACAAGACGGGTGTAATCTCTGCTCAACTTAGCATAGTTGTTCCCAACTGGAGTCACAAGATTAGCTCCTCCAACATTCCCAGCTACTTCAGCAGCTGCTTCAGCTTGCATCAGATTGAGAAAGAGCTGATACATCATTTCTATATCTACTAGTGGATTTCCAGCATCTTCAGCGGCATCTGCATTTTGATTAGCATTTGCCCGTCGACCTTGATTTCTCCTGTTAAGGCGAGCATTTTTTTTGTTTTGGTGCTTCCTCCACCGAGATTTCCTCTTCTGTTTCCTACCTCCATATCTTCATTTCTCGTAAATCTGCATACGAGCCTTAGTAAAATACATAAGAACGGTCTAAGAGAGAGGGGAATACATACTTATATATATATATATACATGTATCAAATAAAAGTACGTTACTATAATGTTAACCCAAACCCCGATCTAATTTTCTGATTCATTGGATTATGTTTTGAAATATCATTTTAAGTTTGAAATTTCTTTTAATTTTTCATAAACCTCACTCTTATACCAACTTGTAACATCCCCTACTTGGCGGCCAAAAACTAATGGCTACGGATGCTGCAGTCATCCATAGTTATTAATTCTCGGTGATCAAATGTGGTAATGTTAGATGCATTGATACAACATAAACATATGGATATGGAAAATTCTAAAACCATTAAACAAATTTCACATTCCATTTCAAATCAAATTTCAAATTCATTACATAATCCTAAATTAAAGAACCACTTTTAGATAAAATATAATTCTTACAAAATACGCCAAGAGCGATATATGAAGATACCCCCTTGGATGACTACAACCTAAACATAGGTAATTAAACAACTTTGTCTTTACATCAAAACACAGTGAAATAAAGTAAAAGGAACTCTTATTCACTAGCTTGCCTCCTGCATGCCTCTGGAAGCTAATTCTAAAGGAGAACCTAAAGACCTCAACTCTCAAACTACTCAAAATTAATTGAGCGTCCGAGATTTTAGGGGGGAAACATAAACTTCGAGTCAAACATAAAGCCTGTAGTGAATAATAACCTACCATCCTGAACCATTTAGATATCAAACGAGACAACACCGCTTAGCGGAATGATTTCTCCCCTCACTAGTATCTTACTCAAAATATATAATAACCACATACTGTGCACCTGCATCCATAATGGTAAAACCTAGCAATTTAAAATATCATGATGTCAGGCAAATAAGCAAAATATTTTAGATTTTTCATCCCCCTTTCATTTGACTATCTCTCTCAGTTGTTGTTTCTAGGGTTCACTATTAACCTATTAGTTTTCATGGGATGACTAATAACATGTTTAAAGCTTGTGGACTATCTATCCGGTCTCATAATTTTCATGAGATCACTAAGAACCTATTGGCCCCTGCCAATATCTTTATTATTTCAAGGGTTCTCCCTAAACTTATAGGTATCTCCAATAGCTTCTTTCATATCATAGTTTTCATGGGTTGACTATGAACCTATTGACTTCTGTCATAACTCTATTCGAATACAGTTTTCATGGAATCAATATGAACCTATTGGCCACTGCAAATAACTCTCTCCAAACATAGTTTTCATGGGGTTAATACAAACCTGTCTAATCTGACAACTTCTTCGATCAGTCTTTGGACGTCTGATGAACATATTTTTCTGCATTTTAAACCGTTTGTTTCATATATTTTTATTTTAATAAAGTGGTATTATACGGGTATTTTTTTGTGGTTTTGCAGATTATAGATTCCAAAGTGCAACATTTTGAATACCGTCGAAGAGAAAGTACATATCGTTCATGAAGAAATGCATCTCACGTCACCAACATGTGTACTATTCATGCAAGAAATCAATTGCAAATATTGAAAATACACATTCAAAGTTTGACCTGAAAATCTCTCAAAGCAAGGCCACTTGTTAATCAAATAATAAAGCAAAGACCAATTCAAAGTGAGGTGGGCTTATTTTTCTCCTAATATCAAGCACATGGACTTAAATAATAGGGTTATTTGTGAAGGCTGAAGTTTTTAAATAGAGAGAGGAATGCAAATGGAAAATGATCTCTTACCTCATCACTTTTCTCAAATTTAGATTTAAATTCAGCACTGTTTTTATTTTCGAACAGAATACGTAGGATTGTTGATTAGATTTAGCAATTTATTTATTCTTGTTCTTAGTTATTTTCTGCACTCTTTTCAGTTAGTTAATAATTATTTCAGTTGTTTGCTCCGTTATCTTCTTTTCCGCAATTTCAATTTCTGTTCTGATTTTTACAATTCTATATTTTGATTGCAATTTCGATTAGTTTCGAAATAGATTCGGAGTATATTATTGTTTTTATTTTCTGTTCAAAATTCACCGTCGAATTCGTTTAACACGCCTAAGATTTAACTATGGGTTTTAATTGTTTTAAAATACAATTCCCTGTGTTCGACCTGCATACTATATGCCTGTGCGCTTGCAGAATTTATTAAAATTTGTGCTTTTCTAATCAATAGAAAAGTCGCAACAACGTCCTATATTCCGGTCTACCTGACCTCTTGGATGCAACCCTACCCATACAGGAGTTAACTTTATTTATTTTCACTACTGCTCAACCTAGCTGGTTATTCTGTCCATACTCCCCAAAATACAGCTATAGGTCCATTATATAGTGAATATGATTATAGAAGAAGAAATACAATAACATAATAACACCAACATTTACGTTTTAATATCCTTGAAATTATTTTCACATGAAACGTGGTTAATCGCTTTAACCTTATTATTTTATCAAGAATAGCTTCTTCAAAAACCCTAAAATTAAAAGCCATTTCAAAGCTCTTTTATATTGTCATGGGTTTCCTTTCAAAAATGAGATTAGCTTCTTTGTTTTGAAAACTAAGTCTTTTGAAACCTTAGACCTTTACTTTTGAAACTCTTAGAATATATTTTTCGAAAGCATTGAAATCTTCTTTTTTAAAAGATTTAAACATATGTCGTTTGAAACAGTTAGAATATCTCTTTCGAAAGCATCAAAACCTTTCTTTTAAAACTATCAAAGTATTCTTTCGAAAGCATTAAAGTGTGTCTTTCCAACTTATGGAAGCATAGCTTCAAAACCATTTAAAAGTACCTCTTTCAATTGGGTTTAACCTTAAATATAACTTTTGGGTCAAAGTGAACATAAGCGAAAGTAACCCTTTCGAAACCATTAACCTTAAGACAAAAGAGTTTGGGGGAAAATAGATGACTTCAGAAGCATCCTTTCGAAAGCTTTATTCTTTTAAGTAAAATAATTGGAAGGATAGCTTCGAAACACCTTTTGAAGCCATTGCCTTCGAAACCTTTAGTTTAGATGGTTACTGGATCCCTTTCGAAAGAATGGGAAGTGGCTTGTTATATTTATAAAACAAAAGCTTGCTTTTCGAACTCATTGGAACTTCAACCTATTCGAAAGGTATGAAGATGACAACAAGGTTTCGACTTGGTTCAAAACTACTCTTTCGAAAGCTTCTCTTTAACACATATTATACGGCAACTCATTCGAAAGCTACACTTTAAATAAAAAGGAGCCAACCCTTGCGAAAGCTATATGAAAGTAATTCACCCCTTCAAAAGCATCCATCAAAAGCAAGGCAATCGACATCTCTTTTGAAAGAAAAACAAAGGCCTTCGAAAGCTATTTAAAATGGCCTCAACCAATTCGAAAACATGGTTTTGACTCTTTACCATGCGCCTTTCTCCAATCCACTATGTACCAAAATATTGATACCATGTGTATTGGTTTTGACTTGGTTGAGGGCGGAAGTTTAGGGGCTAAAGGAAGCAATTGGATGTGGCGAGATAGTAAATCTATGCAAAAAAATTTATTGCCTTTTAAAGTAAATGCTTTTCAACTAGCTTGCCTATTTCTAAAAATATAATTGGTTGCCATAAATTTACTAAATACATTTTCTAAAAGACTGCCAAATTCTTCCAAAATTAATTAAAATTGTTAACAAAGAAGACATTTAAGTCCTCCAACTTAATTAATTTAAGACATTTAAGTCCTCCAACTTAATTAATTTAATTTCCATAGTAAATTACTTAGGGAGTATCCCTAAAAATCATCAAAATACACTTTTAGTCCGTTATCTAATATACGTAAATTTAAGACCCAAAATCCTTCATATAATAATCGAAATAAATTTTAAACCCAATTAATTATTACTTTCTTTAAAAATTAATAAATTATCCATGGCTTGGATAATTATGAAAATTAATACTCACCTCCAAAATAGTATTTTACATAACATATTAAATCTTTATAGTATTCGAACCCAATAAATATGATATTGCCTTAAAAATAAAATAAAATATCTATCAAACATACTTGTTTGAATCAAACATATCAAACATACTTGTTTGAATCAAACATATCATGTAATCCAAGCATATCATCATTAAAATTATCATAAAGATTTTAAACTTAAAACCCAAAATTAAATGCTCTTTAAAAACGAAAGTGTGATGGTTTTGATTATTATTCACCTTGCTTTGGATAAATAAATGGAGATTTGATCTTGATTAATCGCCATTTGCTTGAATCCTAAGCTTTAGTAAATTTTCAATTCTTCCTTTTCCCCTAGGTTGTGGCCGGCTTTGAGCTCTCCTTTTCTTATGTTTATGAATTATGAACGTGTGAAATGAAAATGGGAACAAGGGGTTAGGGGTTATAAGGTTACGGCGGACTTCTTTCCCCATAATGCCCTTACCTTATTCTCTTATTAGTTAACATACGAAACCATTTCCATAAACCTATTCTTTTAAATTTTTATTTAGTTAAGCACGGCCTCTATTAAGTTTTCAAATCTCAATTTTCTAATCTCTCTAAACTTTACATTGTTCTATGTAGTTTATCTATTTAAATCTCCTAAATAATGTTATTTAAAATTAGGGCTGTTATAGAGGTCTTCATTCCCATATATGAGGAATAAGTTCAGAGTATTTCTTAGATACTTCGGTATACATATTATAGTTGTCCAATGCTTTTCTCTAGGATTGGACTGGTATAGGATTACGCATCCTAATGCATATTCCACAGCTGGTCTTATACATAGCATTGTTAAGAAATCAAATCTACGGTTTCGATGACAACAACTATACAATGGAAATCGAATATGCATATATATATATATATATATATATATATATATATATATATGCAGGTACTTGCTAGAACAACATCACTAGAAAGACAAGAACAAGACTCAAAGGACACTAGAAGCTACAAGTCAATAGGAACAAAGAAGCACCAGAAAAGGAGCACGAAAAATGATATGCACAATATCAGACGTCTGGGTGCACAAGCCAGACGTCTGAAATAGTTCTCTAGAACAGCATACAGGATGAACTAGACGTCTGGCACTTGCACTCAGATGTCTGATCTACTACTATATTCAAAAATAAATATAGTATCAGACATCTGGAACATATTTCAGACGTCTGATTTCAAACTCGGATTTTAAATATAAACTTCAACTGCCAAATTCGAATAAACATCTCCGCTTCTCTTTGCTGCAACTCTTCATCGTCAATAGAAGCAACTGTACATCACTTGTTAATGGATGCAACTACTCAAGATACCTCTCTACAACTATATATAGCATGAAGAATCAAAAGAACAAACTACTTTACTTTACCTTATTGACTTACGCTCTCTAATTCTATAATCTATCATATATTCTTGATCTATACACACTATCAATCTACACTTGTATTCACTCTTCCATATATTCTATTTCTCATAGACAATACTTTCAAGACATATATTGGAAGTAATTGTACTAATTAGTCAACATCCGTGTTATAATAGAACACACATTTGACAAGAACAACTTATTGTAACCAAGCCTATTCCTCCGGGCGAAGCGAGGGTGTTTGATAGTCGAATTCCGAAGGGGAGCTTCGAGACTGGATGTAGGATGGAAGGTTCGAACCAGTATAAAATCCTGGTGTGCTTATTCTATATTTACTTAAATTAATATTGTTTTAGTTGCATCATATATTTTATCACGTATACTTGCATATACACTACACGATCCACCATGTAGACTTTCAATTGGTATCAAAGCAAGGTTTGATGAAAATACAGTAACACATTTTAGAATCACTTTAATATGGCAAGTAATTTTCAAGAAGGTCAATCCACAGCACGACCCCCACTTTTTAATAGCTCTAACAATGCATATTGGTCAACACGTATGAGAAATTTTATGGAAGCAAATGGATTAGAAATTTGGTCAGCCACTCAAAATAAATATGAAGCACCTAACATTGCTATGAACACATGGAATGATGCACAAAAACCCACAGCTTCTAATAATGCCGAAGCTATGAATGTTTTATTTTGTTCATTAGATAAGAATGAATTTTCACATGTTATGTTATGTAACACTGTATATGATATTTGGCGTACCTTACAAATTACACACGAAGGCATAAACAAAGTTAAACAAACTAAAATTTCAATTTTACAAAATCAATTTTCATCATTTAAAATGAAACAAAATGAATCTATAGTAGACATACTCTAGATTCCAAACCATTCAACAAGATTTAATCGCACTGGAGTCAAATTCACAAATTTTGAATTAATAGCTAGAATACTCAATTCTTTAACTCCAGAGTGGGAAAGAAAAGTATTAACTATCAAAAAAGATAATGATCTCTCAACACTCTTAGTTGAAGAATTGATAGGAAATTTAATGTCCTATGAAGCTAATTTGCTGGCAAGAAAAGAACAAAACTCGGAGAAGAAAAACATAGCATTCCCAGCAACAAATGAAGACTCTGACTTAGAAGAAGAAGAAATCATATTTATTGCCAAAAACTACAACAAATTCAAGAAATTTAGGGAAATGATCAGATTTCAAAAAGGTGGATATTCAAGCTCTACAAATCAAACATCAATCAAATGCTATAAACGTGACCAATTCGTACATATGAAGAAAGATTATCCCAAGCTCAACAATGATAAAAAGAAGAACAAATTTGAAAAATTCAAAAAGAAGAAAGCTTTCAAAGTAACATAGGATGACTCGGATTCTTCATCATCACAGACAGTGACATCGATTGTGACGAAGAACAAGCTAATGTATGTTTATGACACAAACTGATGAGGTATGTCCTGAACTTAGTTATGATGAATTATTAGAACTTGGCATGGAATTAGATGATAAATTTAGACAAATTAAAAAAATGAATAAAGAACATATAACCAAAATAAATAGATTAGAACTTGAAGTAGGAATGTTAAAAGATGAAAAAATTTATTTTAGAGGAGGAACTAGAATTATCCCAAGAAAAAGTTAAAAGTAGTCTGATTGAAAATGAGACATTGAAAATTATTTTAGAGGAGGAACTTGAAGAGTAATATAGAAACATCGAAAATTGAAAATTTAAAATTAAAAGAAAACTTAGATAAAATTATAAATAATGTTTCAAAATTTAACAAAGAAAAACAAAATTTGGAAAATCTTATCAAAACTTCAAAACCGTCAGGTAATAAAATGGAATAGGATTTAAAAATGTGATAACCCGTATTTTGGACATCTAATAATTGGATAATTAACTGGTTTGTTCAATTAAACAGATAAAAATTCTGATAATAAAAGATATCTGGATATATAAATGAATTTGAAAATATAATAAAAGTTGAATTATAAATATCTATAAATATTTATTTGATAATCTCCTAATATAGTTACTTAAAATTGACAGATTATTCTTTTAAAAACAAATAATAATGATTGTTTATATATATAGATATAAGAAGATTTTAAATAGAAAAATTGTTATTTTCAAACAAATTAAATTTGTGTTTGTTTAAATATATATATATATATATATATATATATATGAGTTGATTTTAAATTGAATTTGGATTTGAAATTGAAATTCAAAAGATAATTATCTTAAAATAAGTTTGTTTTTAATATATATATATATATATACATATGTAATTTTATAATTTGTTTTATATTATTTTCTTTAAAGGATTTTATTTATATAAATTAAGAAATGTATTTATTAAATAGGAAATTAAATATAAAAGTTTTATAAAAATATTTAAAATTAATATACACATGCATACTACATGTATAGTTTATACAAGCCTTGGAAATTACAAGTGGCGATATGTTTCTTTAAGTTGAAATATAAATAATAAATGACTAGAGAATCAAAGTTGTAAACAGTTCAAAACTTTTCCATATTCTCATTTCTCAATCTAGATTTTCTTTCATCTTCCTTAAAACCAAACCAAAAATTTAAGCAATAAAAATAAAACTAAACTAAACAACTATCGGGCTTACAAACGAAGCAATTCAATATCATCTAAAACAAAGTGCGAATTCATATTCAACTGACAGTAGATTCAAATCAACAAATTGAGTTACAATTCAAAATCAAGCTCAATCAACTGTCAGGTTCCAGAAATAACCGATGTTCAACAATAAGGTGAGTATTTTGATGTACTTATTTTATATATGGGTAAATTTTATCTCTGCTTCTGATATCTGGTTGTAATCTGATAGATTCAACCCTATTTATTTTATTATGTTCTTGAGCTTGTTGGGAAAGTAACATATGTTGATTTAATTAAGTAAGCTGCAAATGACACAGCTTCGAAGGTAACGTACAGTGGATTTTCTACTGTACAGCTAAATAAGAGAATTTGGTTACAATATGAACTTGCTATAGTTCTTTTTCTTTTATCACACTGTATTATTTACTTAGCAATAGGGAGCAACCTATAAAGATAAATACGAGTTAATTTACTTTGTGATGTTGGAAATGATGGAACGTACTGTAGCTTGGTTATTTAGTGGTCAAAAGGTGTGAAAATGTGTGTGTGCTTGGTACACTTTTCGAGTACAAGAATTTACTTCATTAGAGAACTATAGCCTAATGAGAAAAGCTATTATTGGTAGCGAAGATGCTCATATTGCTTTCTACCAATAAATTTTAATCAATGATTTTAGAAGCATAGTTGCTTATCTTTGTGAGTGTTGTTTGTGCTTTACGTTTGCGCTTGGAGTGATTTAAATGCAGATTACCTAAAAACGTAATTTAATAGCTATGTTTATGGATCTAGACCCTAAAGTAGAATTTGGTTGCCTGAAATATATTTTGGTTGCTATGTTTGCGTATGCTGAAACATTATTATATGCTGTTTTTATTTCTAAATGCTGATGAATTTGAAACATAACTCCTTATTATGTTTGTTTGTAATTTAGTAAGTAAACATTGTAACTAAATAAGAAGTGAATTCGATAACCCTGAAACATGTTTTGGCTGGATTAGGTTCTGTATTGAATGACTCTCATACATGATTCCTTGTTGCGCATGCTTTGTACCATGTTTGAGTTGTGTAACAAGTAATAAAAAGATAGCTAAATATAATCCGACAATCTGTACATGTTTGTAAAGGGTGAAATGCAAGTAGAAGAAATATTAATAACCCTGAGATATGAATTTAGTGCTGAGTTAATCTGGTCATAGCACTATGTGTGGAAAAAGACATGCTGTTAATCAAAATAGAACTAAATAAATATTGTTAATTCATTCCAGAAGCAAGTGAAAGAAATCCTAATGACTTTGAGACATGAATTTAGTTGCCGAGTTGGCTTTAAAATCAGTAGCCTGTAGAAGAAGTAGCAAATTGTACCTGTTGTAAATTGTGTTTCAAGTTCCGGTATAAAGAAATAAAAGGGGCTGCAACTGTTTTGTGAAATAAAAATTTAAATGTACTGCAATAGCCTGTACAATTTCTTCCTCTATGAGTGTGTACAGTTGCTGACTTTATATATAAGACTGGAATTAGTAGTAATTTTGTATAAGCTAGGTAAGGTAGAAAAAAACAAAAGACATTTCCAACGAAGGATGGGCCGATATGCTAATTTAACGAATTTAAACTTAAACTTAATTAAGTTGAGATAAATATTTATATTATTTTTAGTTAACTAAAAAACGCTATTAAATGAAGTTTAATGATGTGGTTAACTAAATGGTTAGGATAAATGGTTTTAACCGATAGTTAAATCAAAGGTCATAGGTTATTATATGTGTTAATCAATTCCAAACATTTGATTTATATAAATATAAATGCTTTGTAATTAATAAATGTTAATTTAGCAGGATACGGAAGTGAATAATTACTACGGGTTAATTTAATTAATCAGAAATGATGGGACCAACTAATCAAGCTTTAAAATGTTTAATTTAAATTGAATGTTTGGATTTCTCAATAGTTCTAGTATGTTATATTATGACATTCTGATGTTTAATTAACTTGTTTTTTGTCAACTGGGTCTTAAAAGGATAGCCTTTGGATTTAAAGAGTTTGGGGTCGGATATCAAAAATATCTGAAACCACTTTGATTTGTAATCTTCAATAATTCTTTATAGATTTGTTATGTGAATCAAATAGGATGGAATGGAATAATTTAAGTAACTGGACCATTTAAACTAAGTTTGGCACTTAGATATTGATTTGTAAAATAAGTGTTGACTATACAAGTTGTGAACTTGTAGTGAAGTACGAGTTACCCTGTGTTTTAAGTAAGTTTATTGCATTAATATTTCTTGTTAGATGGGTTTACTCACATTGGTTTCTAGCCTAACCCGAGTGTTACTTTGATGTAATGCTCGGGTCAGACTGAGTACTACAGATTTTCAGGTTAGGACGTTCTGGAGCTCAGGAGGCGAGCTGGATGGCAGGAACGTATGGAGTTCACCGCTATGTATTAGAGTTGTATTGTTTATAGTCTGGGACATGTTGTACAACTGTCCAGTTTATGTATAAATGATTGTACTCTGATGTATTGTTATAAAATTGACAATTACAGCTTTCTTTGTATACATGCAAATTTGTGATATTATATTTTGATCCGCTGCGAAATGTGAGATTCTGTGTTTTGTTTTCTGTTTCTTCTTCTACCTCTTTTCTACTTAACCTATCAATCTGGGATTCCCGGCATTCGATTGCTCGACACTTCTATTGTTGAAGTATTAGTGTCGAATTCTCGAGGTCGAAAATTTCGGGTCATCACATTTTGGTATCAGAGCAGAAGGTTAAGCGAGAACCTTGGCTCTGGTGGGTTTACTCATTTAGGATAGGGTCAATGGTACCCTAGAATGAGTTGAGTGTAGTATATATGAGGGCTTATTTGTTATTTTCTTACAAAATGATTTTTAAAATGATTTTATATAATTTTGTATTTTGATATATATAAAGCAGTAGTTTTTCTAATATGTTAAGGTAATTGGTTGTTGTATTATTTGAATTAAAATAATAATAAGAATTAAGTGGCAATAGAAATACAACCAAATAGGAATTAGATAATATAAACTATATAAATAAGATAAATGGATCCAAACTGAAATTGAAATCCTGAATTTGTAGAAGTGTTTTCAGAATAAGATAATAATGAATTGGTATCCAGATATGATAATCTTGGTTATTATCATAAATGGTTGTTGTGTTTAATAATGAAATATTGTTAATGATTTAGAAAAATGAAATGTTTTAAGGAATTAAACATTTAGGTGAGCATGATTTATAAATTGGAATTGAAGATGATCAAAATTGTGAAGTTTTAAAATCTAAGTCCGAAATTTGGAATTTGTTTCAAAGTGTTAAAAGAAATAATGATAGTATTATTTACAATGTAATTGAATGAAAAGGGCATGTTTCAAACAAGTGTTGTTTGAAATTTTTAAAGAAAATTTGTTTTGAATTAAAACCAAAGGTGGTTTAAAATTTAAAGTATAACTTGGTGTGCAAAGGAAATAAATACACATATATGAGGGATATACATAATATCAAAGATGATTTGAAATAAACTCTAAGTGTTGAGTTTTAATTTTTTTTCCTGGAATGAGATGTGAAAACCCAAAGTGATAAGTTTTTGAACTTATAAGTGGGAAGATTATTAATATGAAGTTTGAAATTTGAAATGGGAATTCAAATTAGGTAAAGTTGATTGGATTAAATTGAATTGAATTTAACTTAGGGGAAGTTAAATAAGTTTAGAACAAACAACCTGAATTGGAAATTTCAAGATGAAACTGAAATTTAACTTGGGAAGTTAAATGGTTGATTTGAATTGGAAGTATGTGTGATCTCAAAATGGGTTTGAGATCTGGAAATGGGAATAAGATGTTAGTGATGAATGTTTTAAATAATTTGGATATTTATTTATTTTGACTTATCTTAATATCATCGTGTTGTTATTAATAATCCATGAAACTGTGAATTGGATTATTTTAATTGAATTAAGAAATGGATTGAGGTAATATACATCCATTATTTAAATAAAATAGAAATAAGATTTGAACTTATGAAAAGGGAATCACTTTGAACTTAAGATTCAAATGTTAAAAGTGAACTTGCAACCTAAAATTTTATAAGAATTGGTTTCGAAGTTAAAATTAGGCAATCAATTGGATTCTGAAGATAAAATTGTTTTTGAATTCTTATTTGAACTTTGAAATAAGTTAAGTAAAGGTAATTTAAAATGGGATTTTGAAATTTGGACTTAAAATTAAATGGTTTAAAGATTTAAGTTGTAAGTTTAAAAGTAAAGGTTGATTTGAATTAAAGGATTAAATCAACATTTAAAAATTTAACTCGAATTTATGAAATTCAAGATGGTTTTAAGTTGAGATTTGAATAGAATTAGTTCAAATTGAATTTGATTTGAATTAATTGGAATTGTGATTGAAGATGGATAAGCATAAAATTCAAATGGAAAATTTGACTTGAATTAAATTGAAGTGAAACTGAAGTTGAATAAGTTTGAATTTCAAATGGGAGTTGATTTGAATTTGGGATAGGAATTGAAGTTAATTTAAATTGAATTGGAATTCAATCGATTTAAATGGAAGTGGAAATTGAAAATTGATTGGAAATGGAGACTAGGAATTGAACAGTTTTGCTCTGAACCATGTTTTTTCAAATAAATTGTTTTAATATAAACTGTTTTAAATCTATTTTCCTAGCTATTTATACAACTTTTCTATTTTTAAAACCCAAAACTATCTTATACTTATTTATAACTACTTTTGGAACTATTTAACTATTTTACAACAATTTTACAACTATTTTGTAAACTAATTACTATTTTATAACTATTTTGCAATTATCTAACTACTTTACAACTATTTTAAATTACTTAACTATTTTGCTACTATTTGCAACTAATAACTATTTTACAACTACTTATCTATTTCAAAAAAATTCAAGCTATTTTCTTAATACAAGTTGGTCAGAGTGCAAACTGTCTATAATTGAATACCAATTGAGATAAGATTGAAGTGTTAACCCAAATGGAAATTGGGAGCAAATTCTGGATGAGTGAATAGAATCAAAATGAAGGTGGATAGAAAAGAGAATTGATTTAACTAATAATCAATAAAGATAAATATGTAGGATGTGTGTATATTATTCTATTCGCACAATGATTTGATCCAAATTTGATCATAGAATTTCGAGATAGTATATCGATCCGAGTTAGGATTTTCCCTCGATTTTCGACGGCGAACCCTGAATATGGATTTTTGATTGGTTCTAGAAATTCTCTATCATAGTTATGACTATGCAAGGAGAATAACGGTTTCTGATTAAGAAATCAGATCTGAGTCCGCATTAGGAAGTCGGATAGATGATACTAGTGCGGAAGTGAGATTCTGTGATCGAGTGAGCAATCAGATTTGATATTGTGTACAAATTGTATATGTACATCGTACATGCTTGAATGATATTGATATTGTAATTTTGAAAGAAATGAGAAATGGAAGGAAAGGTATATTTTGGTATATTTTGAGAAAATTTTGATGATTAGAGAGGGAGTTGGATATCTCTATTATTGAAATTCACTTTTCTAAAAGTAAGTGATATGGAGAATAAATTGATAAGGGAAATTAAACTTGAATATTGATTTGGCATAAATAAAGTTATATGTATTTGATAAACTCCCCTTGTTGAATTTGTAGCTAGAAGAATGGTTTTTTTAAATAATTGAAGTATAAAAGGGGAATCCATATAAGTGATCCAAAGATTATTATCAAGTTGGAAAGGATAAGTTATATATATATATATATATACACACACACACATATACTATAAAGCAAAACCTTGAGTCAAACGGTCAAAGTGAAGCCTTTTTAGGACATCCAAAAATACCCCCATAGGGACTCCATCTATAACATGTTTTGCTGTACATTTTAGTCTTTGCCCCACCCATGTACTCTTTGCCTACAGACTCCACGTTTGCAGTTTCCCACGATAACTCACATGTTCTCAAGTTTCTTCCACGTTCCTGAACGATTTATCTGTTTTGCTTCAAAGATTTCCACATTCCCCAATGATTCTTCTTTTTTGCTTCAAAGATAATTACATCTCCTTAATTCATAAAATTATACTAAGAATAGAGAAGGGTGTCAGGTAGTAGAAGATGAAAGCCGAAGCTAAAGACTGCCGTTTTCATGTAAATTCATAAAATTGTTACTTTTTATTTGATTATGTTTCACAAAAAGATGAATTTTTGGTTCGTCTTTGGGATTACTTTATGACTAAACTGGGTTTGGATGGTTATAATTTGAAATTGAGATGAATTTTTCGAATATAAAAAATGGTCATTTGGTTTTTGATAAGAAATATGTGATTCTGTGTTGCAATGGATGTAATATTAATTTTAATAGCACTTGATTACTGCAATAGTTTTATATACAAATTGCTATATACTACTTCTGTGGGTTAACTATTCAATTAGGCTTGATTAATTGATCATAAGTATGGAATTTTGCATATGAGACTATCAGTTACAACTCTTTTCCTTTTTACAGAAGACACATATGCTTGAGATTAAGAGTGGAAAAACAGTTTGAGGAATTAGGCTTGATTAATTGATCACGAGTGTGGAATCTTGCATATGAGACTATCAGTTACAACTCTTTTCCTTTTTACAGAAGACACGTATGCTTGAGATTAAGAGTGGAAAAACAGTTTGAGGAGATGATTTGGAAATACGTTCAATGATTTAAAGAAAGGTTCTCTCTCTTTTCATTTCAAGCCCTACATCTTTCATGTTTTGTAACGTGAAATTATATTTTAAGATCGTTGCACTTGAAATTATATCATTGCAACTAATTTTGATCCAAATTAATTTGTTCTTTTTCGGTGGTTTGCAATTGCTAAAATAATGGATGTTTTACTGCTGAGATGTTGATTCATGATGTTTTCAACAAACGAGTATAGCATTGATGCCCATGATATCATACCATAGTTTATGTTAGGTATGGTTATGATTCATTCCCATAAAGGTGTCTTTGAAAAGAGTATAACTTTTTGACATGCTACTGTTTTACGTGTATGCTATAGTGGTATGATAAAATAACATTCAACAATCCTTCATGTATGGTTTTTTAATTTCTTTCCTTCAGGTTTTTCATGCAACCGACCATATCCTACTAATCTAGGGTGCCATGGTTTTTATATAGTAACATATATCTATATTATATAAAATATTACACGTTTAAAAATACATGAAAGGAATGATTGTGTAATGCCCATTGAAGCATGTTCTGTTACTCATTTTTTTATTGCGTAAAATAAACTGATCAACAAATAGTGTTATTTAATTTAAATATAGCAATTTTTGATTAAAATACTCAGAGTAAGACAATGTTATATCCTTTAAGTTTTAATTTGATATAAGAAATCTGTCAAACAGTTATGTTATGTGAATAAAATATTAATCTTGGCTTACTATAATTTTCTTAGGACGAAGTTTCGTTTTATTTGAAGAGTAAAATCAAAAGTGGAAGGACTTTGGCAACAAGAGATGGGAGCTTGACTGTGTGCAATCAATTAGAGGTGATTGTTAAGCCACCCATGTCATCTTCAACTTATATCATTTCATATATCTTTTCCACCTGCTATTCGTTTGTTCGAAGCGATTTGTATGCATTTAACTATAGATTGGATGAGGCAATGTTATTAACTATTTGATTGAACTTAGGCAGGTGTTTATGTTGATATTCACTGTAAAGATATGATATGCTGCCTCATTGTTCATATTGTTCATTTAACTATTCTTTGAATGTGAGGCATCATTGTTTATGGTCACGATGTTATTGTAACCTTTAGATTTTTTTCCCCTCCTCCTATCTGCTGAAATGACTAACAGTTTACAACTTTGATTATAATACAGAATGGAAGGAAATATGATCAACTACTAAAAAGGGAATAAATTACTATAGTCGAGTAGTATCATTCAAGGTTTTAGTCATGCAGTTCTTTTATTTCTTCCACCTATTCACCTTCTTGCTACAATTTGGGAATTGCATGATCATGAGACAATTTTACAAATTATATTGTTCTATTCCTATAACAACAATTCGTATATTACTATTTTTGTTGTGACCTACTGAAGATATCATAATTGCATTTAACCAAAACAATGATTAATTTATTATTTATTTATAAGGATGAAATTGTGAAATAGGTTTTTAACCATTGTATGCTAGCATTAGACGTATACAGTGTTTGTGACATGTATGGTTTCTTTATTTCTTTCCTCCAGGTTTTTCGTGCAACTCTTTACGCCGAAACTTTTGTGATTCTGTGACGCTTTGTCAACCAACCGATAAAATAGAAGCATGCCTTGGGATGGAATTAGCTAAATGCTAGAAGGAGGTGATTTTAATCTTCCATTTTTGAAAGTTTTATATGGGCTAAAGTTTATTTGGCAAGTTTTAAAGCCATTGTTTGCTTCTACTTAATACATTTAGATAAGGTATGTGTACTCTTTATAGATTAGCATAATATAATAAAGGCGTTTATACTTCAAAAAAATTTCTATGTAAATCATAGAAATTGAGGACAAAAAATTACAAAGAAAGCCTAATTTAGAGTTTTTTGAATTTTGTTTTGGAAAATTGTTTTTTATACGATTGGTACATTTTCTCTAACGTAATAGATTGATAGTCTGACCATGCTTATATACAGATGCACCTTGATTCTCTAAAGGATGCATTAAAACCCAAGAAAGAGGAAGGGATGGACTGAGGAGCCTTCATTATTGAAATAGACAAAATTTGGATTGTTTGGTAAAATTAAATTAGCCTTCATTATGTACTTTCATAATATAAGTCATAAGAATTTCTTTATTTAACTTTCAACATACAAATTTTGTATACATTTGCTTCCCTATGCTATAACTGCACCAAGTCATGCTTACATTTTTTTAAGTTGCCAACTAATTTTACAGGCGCTGTGCAATTGATGGGCATTGTACTATAAATGAAAAATTACCTACATCACTCGCTTTACACTGTTGGTATATCTATTTATCCAACTTTTTTGACTGGGCACCTAATACATATCACTTTATGCATTCTACTATAAATACTTATGTAGGTAAGGAAGAGGCGGTCAGTATTATTTGCCTCCACACTATACTAAATAATGAAAAATTAGTTATCTCTCCTTTTTATTTTTAATAAGTGAAATACACATGGTGAGTTACTGATACCTTTCTTACTTATCTACGAGGAAAGGAAACAGAAATAAAACCCATGCAACAGAGAAATACTAACATTTTCAATATAACTTTACAGCAGATATGGGATATACTTTGCTTTTTTAAAACGTAACATCATTTAAAATGAGGTTTATTGAAGTAAATGATAGTATTTATGATTTATAACTCTTACCAAAATGTAAATTATACTTTATAAACAAGCTTTAATCGAAATATATCTACACTTGAGTGAATGGAGAGAATTCTAGCATTTAATCTCTTTTATTCTCACCTTGAATGATGTTATTGTCTTTTTTTGGTTTATATATGAGTTTTTCACTGTAAATATCATTGTTACCAATGAACTACTGTACACAAGCATCAAGCCATAATTCTAATGATTAGTATTAGTTTGATTGCTGAAACAAAATAAACAAAAAAATACATTAAATATTAACTTATTACCATCCATTTGAATTTTTCATGATCGGGTAAGCTTGACTCAACAAAATTTTGTTTTCCAAACGCAGGCTGAGGTATTCTGTTTGGAACTAGGATTTCAACCAATATAGAACATGGCATAATGGACAGGAGAACTTTGCCAATAAAGGATGCATATTATTTTAGACTGTGTGGGTGAAAGTATATGACAACAGACCTTTGCCAATGAAGGATGCATATTATTTTGGACTGTTTGGGTGAAAGTGTAGTATACATTGTGCCATGAATATTATTGAATTCTTTTTACATGAAGAATAATTAAGGTCAGGCTTATGCATCATGTATGCATATAAGTTTATTATTTTTATTCTACTAGGCCTAAAATGTGAGCCAACATTTTCGAATTTGGATTGCTCCACTTGCTACTACCGGTGACATGTATATTCTTACTGGAAACACTACTTTGATCAATTTGCACCTTTACATGACTTTATTTGTTGCTTCTAATATTAAACTATTAACAAAGAATAAAAGCTATGGCAATTGAAATTCTGTAACATTTCACAAAAAATTCAAAGATAAGATAGCAACAAGTTTATTATGATCCATGTCCGAATTAGGTCAAGTTTATTTATGCACACGTCCATCGGACGTGCATGCATACCTGTGTGTATATGTATATATATATTTAAAGGATTTTATGAAAATGATTGTGCGAAAGGTTTTGGAACCTATGGATTTGGAAAAGACTTTTGATTTTTGGTAAAATCAAATTTTGGGAGTTTGGAAAGCCAAGTTTGGAACTATCGATTTGAGATATCGATTTTATGTAAAGGAGAATTTGATGTAAATCATAAAGGGTGTGATTTGGAAGATACTATGTGTATAGTATAAAGTGTTTTGAGATTGATTCTGGTGAAAAAGGCGCTCACATTGGAATGAACTTCATTAGGAGATCCACGGGGTGGGTCTGCCTTGAGCCCTAAGGGGGAGGATCTAAATTGAATCCTGGGAGGAAGTCCGGACAAACTGAAGAACCTGAGGATTTTGTGTTGTGGGTAGCGAAAGTTAAGGGCGTTGATGCCTACAGAGACATTTGGATTATGTTGTGACGAAAGTGAAACTCGATGTCACTACGGATCATAACGGAAGTCGTGTGTGCTGTGATAGCCAACGGTCTACGTTTGATTTTGTCGTGATGGCAACGTAACATCGGTAGACTGTGACCTATGGAGACACAGCGAAAGTCGAGAGGCCATGAGAGCCTAAGGTTGCATTACGACTTGACTGATGTAGTCTACGACCTATGTGGGAGTGGTGAAGTTTCATTTGGCAGCGAAAATCGAGGGCGCTATGCCTATAGTTACATGGACTTTTGCCGTGATGGCAACATAATCCGGGATGTAAGTACGATCTGTGGCGGGTTCCATGGCGTAATCGAGGAGTGTGGAGTGCCTGCAGTTATATATGGATTTTGTCAGGATGACAACGTAACCATCGGGTTAACTCGACCATGGAGGGGGTGATGATTTCCAGAGCATTCTCACCAAAGATGTTTCCTCTATTTTCAAAATTGTTTTCTATATTTTCAACAAAATATTTTCCAGTATTTTCACTGGATGTTGAAAATGGGTTTGCCAAGTACTTGTAGATTTTCAATCCTACGCCTGATCAACGTATGATCGAATTTCTGTAAGAACGAGGATGGACTTGTGGAAACATCGAGTTATAAAAAGTATTTTAATAAAACTATTTTGGTAATATTATATAGATTTTAAAGTGTTTTTAAAATTCTTAATAAAAGAGTTTATAGTTAAAAATGATCAAAGAGTAATTTAACTGATAAATGGCAGTATAATTGAATCTCTGGCTTCATTCCTTTTCGAGGACGAAAAGATTTAAAGGAGGGAGTAATGTGATAACCCGTATTTTGGACATCTGATAATTGGGTAATTAATTGGTTTATTCAATTGAACAAATAAATTTGGATATATAAATGCATTTGAAAATATAATAAAAGTTGAATTATAAATATCTGGATAAATATTTATTTGATAATTTCCTAATATAATTGCTTAAAATTGACAAATTATTCTTTTAAAAGCAAATAATAATGATCGTTTATATATATATATATAGATATAAGAAGATTTTAAATAGAAAAAATTATTATTTTCAAAGAAATTAAATTTGTGTTTGTTTAAATATATGTATGTATTTATGTATGTATGTATGTATGTATGTATGATTTGATTTTAAGTTGAATTTGGATTTGAATTTGAAATTCAAGTGATAATTATCATAAAATAAGTTTGATTTTAATATATATATATATATATACATATGTAATTTTTATTAGTATATAATTTGTTTTATATTATTTTCTTTAAAGGATTTTATTTATGTAAATTAAGAAATGTATTTATTAAATAGGAAATTAAATATAAAAGTTTTATAAAAACATTTAAAATTAATATACACATGCATATTACATGTGTAGTTTATATAAGCCTTAGAAATTACAAGTGGCGATATGTTTCTTTAAGTTGAAATATAAATAATAAAATGACTAGAGAATCAAAGCTGTAAACAGTTCAAAACTTTTCTATGTTCTCATTTCTCAATCTAGATTTTCTCTCATTTTCCTTTAAAACCAAACCAAAACTTTAAGCAATAAAAACAAAACTAAACTAAATAACTATCAGGCTTATAACTGAAGCAATTCAAGATCATCAAAAACAAAGTGTGAATTCAGATTCAACCAATAGTAGATTCAAATCAACAAATCGAGTTACTGTTCAAAATCAAGCTTCAATCAACTGTCAGGTTCCAGAAATAGGCCCCGCTGTTCAACAATAAGGTGAGTAATTTGTTTATATATGGGTAAATTTTATCTCTACTTCTGATATCTGGTTGTAATCCAATAGATTCAACCCTATTTATTTTATTATGTTCTTGAGCTTATTAGGAAAGTAACATATGTTAATTTAATTAAATAATCTGCAAATGACACAGCTCCGAAGGTATGGTACAGTGGATTTTCTACTGTACGTCTAAATAAGAGAATTTGGTTACAATATGAACTTGCTATAGTTCTTTTTTCTTTTATCACACTGTATTATTTACTTAGCAACAGGGAGCAACCTGTAAAGATAAATACGAGTTAATTTACTTTGTGATGTTGGAAACGATGGAACATAGTGTAACTTGGTTATTTAGTGGTCAAGAGTTGTGAAAGTATGTGTGTGCTTGGTACACTTTTCGAGTACAAGAATTTACCGCATTAGAGAACTGTAGCCTAATGAGAAAAGCTATTACTGGTAGCGAAGATGCTCGTATTGTTTTCTACCAATATATTTTAATCAATGATTTCAGAAGCATGTTTGCTTATCTTTGTGAGTGTTGTTTGTGCTTTACATTTGCGCTTGGAGTGATTTAAATGCAGATTACCTGAAAACGTAATTTAATAGCTATGTTTATGGATCTAGACCCTGAAGTAGAATTTGGTTGCCTGAAATATATTTTGGTTGTTATGTTTACGTATGCTGAAACATTATTATATGCTGTATTTATTTCTGAATGCCAATGAATTTGAAACATAACTCCTTACTATGTTTGTTTGTAGTTTTGTAAGTAAACACTATAACTAAATAAGAAGTGAATTCGATAACCTTGAAACATGTTTTGGCTGGATTAGGTTCTGCATTGAATGACTCCAATACATGATTCCTTGCTGTGCATGCTTTGTAACTTGTTTGAGTTGTGTAACAAGTAATAAAAAGACAACTAAATATAATCTAAAAATCTGTACATGTTTGTAAAGGGTGAAATGCAAGTAGAAGAATTATTAATAACCTTGAGATATAAATTTAGTTGCTGAGTTAATCTGGTCATAGCACAATGTGTGGAAAAAGACATGTTGCTAACCAAAATAGAACTAAATAAATATTGTTAATTCATTTCAGAAGCAGGTGAAAGAAATACTAATGACTTTGAGGCATGAATTTAGTTGCTGGGTTGGCTTTAAAAGTCAGTAGCATATAGAAGAAGTAACAAATTGTACCTGTTGTAAATTGTGTTCAAGTTTCGGTATAAAGAAATAAAAGGGGCTGCAACTGTTTTGTGAAATAAAAATTTAAATGTACTGTAGTAGCCTGTACAATTTCTTCCTCTATGAGTGTGTACAGTTGCTCACTTTATATATAAGATTGGAATTAGTAGTAATTTTGTATAAGCTAGGTAAAGTAGAAAAAACGACATTTAGGCCAAAGAAGGATGGGTCGATATTCTAATTTAACGAATTTAAACTTAAGCTTAATTAAGTTGAGATAAATATTTATATTATTTCTAGTTAACTACAAAACGCTATTAAATGAAGTTTAATGATGTGATTAACTAAATGGTTAGGATAAATGGTTTTAATCGATAGTTAAATCAAAGGTCATAAGTTATTGTATGTGTTAATCAATTCCAAACATTTGATTTATATAAATATAAATGCTTTGTAATTAATAAATGTTAATTTAGCAGGATATGGAAGTGAATAATTACTACGGGTTAATTTAATTAATCAGGAATGATGGGACCAACTAATCAAGCTTTAAAACGTTTAATTTAAATTGAATGTTTGGATTTCTCAATAGTTCTAGTATGTTAAATTATGACATTCTGATGTTTAATTAACTTGTTATTTGTCAACTGGGTCTTAAAAGGATAGCCTTTGGATTTAAAGAGTTTGGGGTCGGATATCAAAAATATCTGAAACCACTTTGAACTGTAATCTTCAATAATTCTTTATAGATTTGTTATGTGAATCAAATAGGCTGGAATGGAATAATTTAAGTAACTGGACCATTTAAACTAAGTTTGGTACTTAGATATTGATTCGTGAACTAAGTGTTGACTATACAAGTTGTGAACTTGTAGTGAAGTACGAGTTACCCGGGGTTTTAAATAAGTTTATTACATTAGTATTTCTTATCAGATGGGTTTACTCACGTTGGTTTCCAGCCTGACCCGGGTGTTACTTTGATGTAATGCTCGGGTCAGACTGAGTATTACAGATTTTCAGGTTAGGACGTTCTGGAGCTCAGGAGGCGAGCTGGATGGCAGGAACGTATGGAGTTCACCGTTGTGTATTAGAGTGTATTGTTTGTAGTCTAGGACATGTTGTACAACTGTCCAATTTATGTATAAATGATTGTACTCTGATGTATTGTTATAAAATTGACAATTACAGCTTTCTTTGTATACAAGCTATTATGTGATATTATATTTTTATCCATTGTGAATTATGAGATTCTGTGTTTTGTTTTCTGTTTCTTCTTCTACCTATTTTCTTCTTAACCTATCAATCTGGGATTTCTGGCATTCGATTGCTCGGCACGTCTACTATTGAACGTATTAGTGTCGAATTCTCGAGGTCGAAAATTTCGGGTCGTCACAAAAAATATTCCTAAACCAAAAGGGAATAATATTAAGAAATATAATTGTATTTATCAAAAGACCAAAAAATGACCTAAGTCTAATACAGATACCAAAAATATAAAAATTTGGATACCTAAGAAAAATAATAAGTTGATTAGATAAAAACATATGAACAACTTTTAGATAATGTAGTCTATAATAAAATTATGTTCATAAAGGTACAAAACCTTCTTGGGTATGGCTACCTGCTCCTCCTAACATCTAGGACCCTAACAAAGTATATGGGTACCAATTAAATCATCTTTTATTTTGTAGATACCCAAAATAAAAAATAAGGAGAAATGGATACTTGATAGTGGATGCTCCAAATATATGATTGAAAATTCAAAAATGTTATCAAATATAACATACACCAATGGTGGAATAGTAACTTTTAGAGATAACTCAAAAGGATACGCTTTTTTGGCACCAGAGAAGCTGTCAACTCGGGTATTTCTAACTCTCCTATTATTACAAATGTTTTGTTAGTAGAAAAATTAAAACACAACCTGCTTAGTATTAGTCAATTATGCGATAAAGGTTTTCAAATCAATTTCGCAAAAAATAGATGTAATATTTTTGACAATAACAAATAACTTATCTTTGAGGGTTTTAGAAACAAAAATATTTATGTCTTAAATATGAATATAAATCGAAATTTAAATTTTTGTTTAACCGCCAAACATGACGGTCCATGGTTGTGGCATAAACGATTTTGTCATAATAATTTTAAATACATTAATAAATTAGCAAAATATGAGCTAGTTAGAGTTTACCTAAAATAAATTACAAAGTAGAAAATTTATATGACGATTGTCAAATTGAAAAACTAAAGAAAAGCTCCTTTAAATCTAAAAATAATATTTCTACAAAAAACAGTTAGAATTATTACATTTAGATTTATCTGGTCCAACTCAAGTACGATCTATAAATCACAACAAATATGTTTTCGTAATAGTTGATGATTTTTCAAGATACACATGGACTTTATTTTCAAAACATAAAAGTGACATCTTTGAAATGTTTAAAATTTTTGCTAAAAGAATTAAAACTCAAATGGCTTTGAAAATTAAAAATATTCGAAGTGATCACGGTGGAGAATTCGGAAATGATCTTTTTACCAATTTTTGTAATCAAAAGGGCATAAGTCATAATTTTTCTTTTCCCCTCACACCTCAACAAAATGGTGTAGAAGAAAGAAAAAATTGTACGTTACAAGAATGTGCACGAACACTATTAAATAGTAGTGGTCTACCAAAACATTTCTGGGCTAAAGCTATTGCTACGGTTTGCTATGTTTTGAATCGAGTAACCATATGACCTATGACAAAACATACTTGTTTTGAAATATTTTTTGAAAGAAAACCTAAATTATCATACTTTAAAACTTTCGGATCAAAATGTTCTATACTAAATACAAAAGATAATTTGGGAAAATTCGATCCGAAGGTCGATGAAGGAATTTTTGTTGGATATGCGGATCGTAGCAAGGCGTATAGAATTTTAAATAAACGAACTAACACAATTGAAGAAAGTTTACATGTTCTGTTTGATGAAAATTTTCTTAACCATCAAATTAATGACGATGAAGAAATAATTTCACTAACAAATACAAAAAATTCTTATAATAATGAGACAAATACACAAAATAATATTTTAGTGTAAATCTCCTAGAATTCTAAAAGATCATCCAAAAGATAACATCATTGAAGATCTTAACTCCTGAGTAACTAGAAATCAACTTAACCAAATAAGTCATATAGCATTTGTGTCAAATTTTGAACCGAAAAATTATAATGAAGCTTCAAACGATAATTTTTGGATAATAGCTATGCAAGAAGAGTTAAATCAATTTGAACGTATAAGTATAGTACCAAGACCAAAAAATCAATCAATTACTGGAACAAAACGGGTATTTAAAAACAAAGCAGATGAAAACGGAAATATAGTTAGAAATAAAGCACGTTTAGTCGCTCAGGGTTATAATCAAGAAGAAGGTATCAACTACGACGAAACTTTTTCTCCAGTAGCAAGACTTGAGGTCATACGTACATTGCTAGCTTTTGCAAGTCATCACAATTTTAAATTATTTCAAATGGATGACAAAAGTGCTTTTTTAAATGGTTTTACTAAAGAAAATGTATGGTTGAACAATCTCCATTGTTTGTTCATGAAAAATATCCCAATCATGTTTTTAAATTACAAAAAGCCTTATATGGTTTAAAGCAAGACCCCCGTGCCTGGTACGAACGTCTTAAAAATCATTTAATTACATCTGGTTTCCAAATAGGCAAAATCGATATGACTTTGTTTATTAAACGAGAAAATAACAACATATTAGTTGCACAAATTTACGTAGACGACATTATTTTTGGTTCAACTAACGAAAATCTTTGTACTTAATTTTCTAATATTATGAAAAACGAATTTGAAATGGCTCGCATTGGAAAATTAACTTTCTGTTTAGGTTTACAAATAAAACAACTTGAAAATGGTATTCTTATTCATCAAGAAAAATATTGTAATGATTTATTACGTCATTTTGAAATGGATAAAACTTCAAGCAAACCAACACGTATGAGTGCTAGTGTTCACTTGGAAAAAGATGATAACGGAAAAGATTTTGATGATAATTATATCATAGTATGATTGGTTCCTTACTTTATTTGACGGCTAGTCGACCCGACATTATGATGAGCGTATGTCTTTGTGCCCAATTTCAAGCAAAACCAAAAGAATCTCACCAAAGAACTGTTAAAGGTATCTTATGATATCTATCTAGTACTGGAGATTATGGTTTGTTTTATCCTAAGGGATCATCGTTTGAACTAGTTTCATATAGCGACGTGGATTTCGGTGGATGTAAAACAGATCGTAAGACTACTGGTGGAACGTGTCACTTTAGTGGATTTCGGTGAATGTTAAACTGCGATGCAACTTAGGAATCAATTCTCTTAATGATCTTCTCAACTAATACTACATTTTTATTCATTCTATTTGTGGCTAAATTTTTTAATCCACAAATCAAAATTATTAACTCCTCACCTTACAATATTCATGTAACCTTACAACGATTGGTAAATACTGAATGGTATAAACATGATATGTACAATTAAAAGTTATTACTCCTTTTTAATAATGCCAAAGGGGGAGGAATAATAAAAAGCACAATAAATAGTGGTAAGCACATATTCAGGGGGGATTTATAAAATTATATATAACTACACTGTATAGTCGCCATCATCAAAAGGGGGAGATTGTTAGGAAATCAAATCTACGGTTTCGATGACAACTATACAATGAAAATCGAATATGCATATATATATATATATACAGGTATTTGCTAGAACAACATTACTAGAAAGACAAGAACCAGGCTCAAAGGACACCACAAGAGACTGCAAGTCAATAGGAACAAAGAAGCACCAGAAAGGAGCACAAAAACTGACATGCACAATATCAAACGTTTGGATGCACAAGCCAGACGTCTGAAACAGTTCTCTGGAACAACATACAGGATGAACCAGACGTCTGGCAATTGCACTCAGATGTATGATCTACTACTATATTCAAAAATATATATAGTATCAGACGTCTGAAACATATTCCAGACGTCTGATTTCAAACTCGGATTTTAAATATAAACTTCAACTGCCAAATTCGAATAGACATCTCTGCTTCTATTTGCAGCAACTCTTCATCATCAACATAAGCAACTGTACAATACTTGTTAATGGATGCAACTATTCAAGATACCTCTCTACAACTATATATATCATCAAGAATCAAGAGAACAAACTACTTTACTTTACCTTACTGACTTACGCTCTCTAATTCTATAATCTATCATATATTCTTGATCTCTACACTCTAGCCATCTATACTTGTATTCACTCTTCCATATATTCTATTTCTCATATACAATACTTACAAAATATATATTGGAAGCAATTGTACTAATTAGTCAACATCCGTGTTATACTAGAACACACATTTGACAAGAACAACTTATTGTAACCAAGCCTATTCCTCCGGGCGAAGAGAGGATGTTTGATAGTCGAATTCCAAAAGGGGGCTTCGGGACTGGACGTAGGACGGGAGGTCCGAACCAATATAAAACCTTGGTGTGCTTATTCTATATTTACTTACATTAATATTGTTTTAGCTGCATCATATATTTTATCACATATACTTGTATATACACTACACGATCCACCCTGTAGACTTTCAACCATAACATATATTATGGATCCTTTGACTGAAGCATAAGGGATCCTTTACATACGCTCTTTCTCCTCATCTCTACGAGGAGCATCCTTCTTAGAAAGGACAATCTCAGATTGCATTGGAATATTTCCACACTTGGAATCCTACACACCGAACCTCTTTATTATGGTATCCATGTACAAAGATTGGGACAATCCCAACCCTCTTAGATATATCTCTATAAATTTTTATACTTAGTACATAAGCTACATCTCCCAAATCCTTCATGGAGAAGTTCTTAAAAATCCAGACTTTTACAGATTGCAACAATGAAGTTTCATTGCCAATCAAAAGAAGATCGTCGACATATAGTATTAAGAATACAATACCATTGCCCTATACTTTTCTGCATATGCACGCTTCCTCTATGTTTTGATGAAAACCAAACTATCTGATTACCTTATCAAACCACTAGGTCTAACTCCTTGAAGCTTGTTTGAGTCTGTATATGGACTCAAATAACTTGCAAGCCTTGCCCTCACTCTCATTGACCACAAAACCCTTGGGTTGCGAAATATAGATAGTCACTTCTAAATAACCATTTAGAAATGCTATCATTACATCCATATGCCATATTTCATAGTCATAGAATGCAACATTGGCTAGCATAATCCCGATGGACTTAAGCATGGCTACGACAAAAAGTTTTAACATAATCAACACCTTGAATATGACAAAATCCTTTGGCAACAAGCCTAGCTTTATAAGTCTTTATTTCCTCACCCGCATTTAGCTTTTTTTTAAAAATTCATTTGCAACCGATGGGTTTTATCCCTTTGGATACGTCCAACAAAGTCCATGCTTTATTTTGTTACATGGAATTTTTGACAAATAATCCCCTATAAACCCAAAAATCGGCGTTTAACATCAATGTCTGACTTTCGAATGATACAAAAGACAGCTTATCGTGGAAAAGAAAGAAAAGAAACAAAATATTATACCAAGGCATAACGATATAATTTAACAGCGGAATGAAAACATATAATATACTGAATATACATGAATAGAATACGATGAACAATAAATAAGAGGATGCACTAGCAACGGTAATTGATAAGTAAAAACCAAAACTGAAAACCAGAATAGAATATTTGATACAATAAGTCTCATATACTAACAACATCTGTCATGTGCTACGACAGTATGAAGTAAGTTTTGTGTGTGTATCCAAGTATCGTCTTTGTCTCCAAAGCTTCAACTGCACCACCCCGACAGTATACCTCCAAAAGCACCTTTCAAACTACTTAATCAAGTACCCTAGAGTTGTCAACATATAAATAGACGAAGACAAAAAGCAGATCAGAATAAAGCCTGATGTGAGGGGTACTATCTCAAAATACTGTACATCAAAACTATATACATATGGAACATGAATTACTAAGGTACAACTGGCCCTCTCTACGAATGTGGCTCATGGATGATCTGGATGCTGGACTGATGGCTGCTTGTCCTAGGTAGTAATGCCTTGGCATGTAGCCTTTGTGCCACCAATTCGAGTTTCATTTCCTTCATCACATCGTCCAATGAGTCACCCAACCCTTCAAGCTTGCCTCCACCAAACAGGACCTCCCTTAGAGCGCATTAGTTGATATTTTGAAGTGGTTTCTTAAGTATTCGAAAATCGATTTCGATACCAAAAACCACTCTTTTGCATGTGTAGATCCGTGGAACGATTCTTTCAACCCGACCTCCTCTGACATGCCAAAATGAACACAACCGATATTCTTGCCTCATGTGGTGCCTATGCATGTGCCAATACACCTATTTGTGCATATTAACATGCACATGCATACCAATTACACAAATCAAATTTTGGACTTCACTATAGCTATTAATCGACTCGATCTCCTCTTACGTATTTGCGCACAATGGTCGCTATGGCTATGTGAGATTGCTAATAACGTGCCTATGTATACATATGGGAATTCCAATTCACGTATACAATTATTCACACCAATACACAATCATTATCAACAATTCTTACTACAATACTTGAATTGTATTGATTATTATATAACTTCAAATACACGCATACATATGTTCATCCAGACACGCATACATGTATATTTAAACAAAAATTTCAATTATTACTTAAATTAAAACTTACTTTTATTTACAAAACCTTTTCAATAAAAGTCAAAATTCTTTTTCTTTAATAATTTTATAAAATACCAAAATAGCTTATAAATCCTTTTAAGCTTTTATAATACTTAATTTCTTCATAAAAATTAAGTATTAATCTTATAATTATTTTATAAAACCTTACAATCATTTATAAATAATTTCTTCCCACTGTTTTATAAATTTCATGCTTTTATAAAATGTCTCTTTTATATTATTTTATAAAATCTCATTCCATTTTATAAAATTCATTTATAATATTTATAAAATCTCCTTTTATTTTAGAAAATATTTCTTTATTACTATTTTATAAAATCTCCTTCTATTTTATAAAATATATCTTTACTACTATTTTATAAAACCTAATTCTATTTTACAAAATATACCTTTTACTTATAAAATTATTTCCTTACTTAAATAATATTTAAGCAGCGATTAATTTCAACTAAGCCATAATCACTTTAGTAATAAGTGTAAAGCTCATAACATGCTTATTTAGCTTCCTAACTTCATTTTACAAAACATTCCATTATAAAATCATTTCTTCTCTTAAATAATATCTATAAGTACTAACTAAGCTTCATTAGGTTTCTAATCACTTTAAAAATTAGTGTAGTACTCCTAAACCACTTAATTAGCTTATTAACTTTCTCAAAACATTCGTATTTAGCTTTAATACAATTATATAATTGCTAAATCATATCTATAATACATAATTAAGTCCATATAATCATTCATAATCACTTAATTAACCCAAAACCAAATCCAAAACTTACTAACTTTTCATAACATGGTCTTAAAGGCTTATAATAAACAATGTAACGATATAAACATTTTTAAGGCATAAATATAAGCTAATTACATTACTAAAATTCTCTAATTACTTAATAATACTTCAAAATCATAAATAATAAATTAATGAGATATAACGAGTAAATCTGAGTGGATAATCATCCCACTCACCTCTTCTTCTTCAAACCATGCTCAAAATCACCAAAACTCAAATCCAAGCTCTCTTTATATTTGAGATTTCCACCCACACTCCACTTCATGCTAAATCCTTCATGGGTTATGTGAGGAACTGGATGAGAGGAATTATGGTTATTTTTCATGAATTTGTGAATGTTATTTTTGTTTGGACTAGTGTTTTAAAGAAATGGGATTAAGAGGAGATTAGGAGAAGACGAAAAGAAAAGTAAATGAATGAAACATGAATGAGAAATAATGAAGGGGTCTAGCCACTCGTAGGCAAGTAGTGGGCTTTAGCCTACTTTATTCTTTTCTCAAGAACTCACTATTCACTTTAAAACTCATCGACTCCCAATATAGCCAAGTTGATACTCATTCTTTTTGTGTCAAAAAAAAAAACAATCATAACTACAGGTATCTCAACACCCAACTCATCCGACTTTGAAAATTGAGTATAATGGAAGTTCCGTTAATTAATGATTAAATATTTAAATTAATTATTTAAATATTCAGTTGTTAAATTTCGAGTTGTTACAGAATCTATGTTGGATTTCATTACTCCAAGCCAGGTTGAAGAGTCTTTACTCTATAGTGCTTGTTGGAAAGACAGAGGAGTGTCGTCATCTAAGACACAGTCCTCCTTTTCACCATCCATGAGAAAGTCATGGTATCTCTCTGGTGCACAATATTCCTCGTTGGGCCTTCAAATAGATTTCATGTTTTCATTTACGAGTTAACCCAGTCTCCTACTAGTCCGGGCTCAGCGTTAACTTCTCGGATCTCGTTTAAGTCTACAACCTCGTTGTTAATTTCCTTTGATATAAATTCCTTTTTAAAAAAACAGCAGGCCAAGAAATAATAAAATTTTTGTTCCTCAATATTATAGAATATATATCCCATTGAATTTTTGGGATATCCTGTAAATTTACATAGTGTCGATCTTGGTTCTAGTTTATTCAACCAACATTCTTAACATGGGTCGGATAACCCTATGCCTCCAAATGCTTGAATTGGGGTTTCTTATCACACCACATCTCATATAGAGTTTTAGGCACATATTTAATGGGTAACAATTTCAAATTATGCATCATAGTTTCCAAAGCATATCCCTTGTAGGAAAAGTAGCTCAGCTTTACTCATCATGGACAAACCATATCTAATAGGTTTTGATTCCTTTGCTCCAACATACCGTTGTGTCATAGAGCATAGGATGGAGTAACCTAGGAAATTCCCATTATCTTTTAAGCAATGTTGGAGCTCCTACCAACATTCTCACCTCCTTGATCGGATCGAATAATTTTTATCTTTCGATTCATCTGATTTTCAACTACATTCTTATACTCAACAAATTCCACACATATATCAATTTTTTCTTCATAAGGCACACATATCCTAATCTTGAAAAATCATCAATGAAGATAATAAAGTAAGAACTGTTATCCCTAGTAATTACATGCACCCGGCCACATACATCACTGTGTACTAACCCTAAGAGTTCATTAACTCTTTTATTGCTCCCACCGAAAGGGTGCTTGGTCATTTTACCTTTGAGGTATGACTCGCACATGTCAAATGATTTAGAATTTAATGATGAGAGTAAACATTTGATTTTCAATTTATGCAGCCATTTCGCACTAATATGACCTAGTCTACAATGCCAAAAATAATTATCATTATACTGTTAGACGAACTAATCACATAATAAACATAATTTATATTGATCACATAAATGCCATTTTCAAGAGCACCATCATAGACTTTATTTCCATTTGAACTAGTGTTTCATACATTATTCGTACAGTGAATAAATCTAGTCTTAGATGATTTAGAAACAGAAACAATCTCACGAATGAAGTCCTTTAAAGCAATTATTTAATATCGATCTACTGCACTAGGAAAACGTAAATGATAATCACCCACTACATCTACATCCATGATAGATCCATTAGCAACCTAGTGCCTCATCTCTCCATTTTCCATGCGGCAACAGTTCCTAAGCCTTTGCAATAAATTATATATATGAGTTCCAAATCCAACATTTGAAATCAAAGATATTTTATTGGTTGCAAAGCAATTTTGAATCATAAATGTACCCGATGGAGTTGTAGAACTTTTCTACTTTCTTTCTTTAATAATCTTTAGGCACTTAGGATAGCTCCTTTTCCATAGGGCCTTTCTTATGACAATGGTGATATTCACATTTGTCATCGGTCTTCTTATTCTTCTTATTCATTTACCTTTTCCTTTTTAGTTCTTCAAACTCTTCGAAGATGATGCCTCACCCTTAACAGTAAGCACGACCCATTCAACCTTTGATTGTGACTCGGCATGCCTCATCATATTAAGGAGCTCCATTAGATTCACATTCAGTTGCTTCATATAATGATTCGGTATGAATGGTTCACGCTGAGGGGTAAGTGAACTAAGTATCACACTTACCTACAACTCATTGCTTATCATCACGCCTAATTGTGAAAGCTTATCAATATAGCCCTTCATTATTAGAACATGATCGTTCACATTTTGTTCCTTTTGCATTTTGATGTTGATCAATTTATTAGTACTCCCATACCTCACGGAACAAAATTTCTCACCAAATACTGCCTTCATATTATCCATTATCTGATGGACAGAAATGGCTTCATGCTGCCTTTGCAACGACTTGTCTAATGTAGACAACACGAAAACTTGGGTGATTTTCGAGTTAGCAACCCACTTGTTATAAGCAGCATGCAGTTCAGGTCAACGTTTTTAATGGTTCTTGTCATGGGAATACAAGTAACTGACATTTATCAATGTTATCTTGATAGCTCTTAGCCAATCGACATGGTTGTTTGGTCCAGTTAGTTTCTCATATTCACTAAACAGTCTTGGAGTTGACTTTTTTTACCCTGATACCATTGTTGGAACTGGACTAGCCCGCAGCGGAGTACTTGGGTAAATTTCAAAAGATTTTCTATTTTGGATCTTCGATGGGCCTATGTAGTCTAAATTCATTTAAAACTTCTCTAAATTTTCTATTAAACAAAATCAATATTTTATTATAATTTATAAGTAAATTTTTATTTTATATAGTTTGTATTATACAAATGTCATGCTTGCGCATATAACATATGGATTTTCCAAATATATGTGTACGTGCGTTAAAATATTATGTGCGTGTATGTGTGTGTGTGTGTGTATCTGTGTGTGTGTAAAATATAATTATATGTTTATTATAAAATACTGGTTGAAATTATTTATATAAAACTATTTGAATTAAAAATTGCCTAAAGACCCAGAAGTAATAGTAGAGAAATAAAAGTGAAGAGAATAAATGAAAAACAAGTAAAAATGAACATATGGAAATTTATAGTGGTTCATCAAACTCTAGCCTACGTCCATTTTATAATTCTATTGCTTGTTTCTGACTTGAAAGTAGAAGTTCTTAAAACTCGGCATAACTCAAACACTTAGAATTTCATAGTTGCAAGAATATAATAAATAATAGAAATATAGCCTAAAGATCCTGAAACATGAGTCATACCCCTCTATTTATAGAGGTAGGGAGTTAAAATCTCGCTTAGAAATATCTCTAAGCCATTGTATCTGATTTATACTAATTCTCCTCGAAAAGCAGGTGCCACGTCATCAAGAACTAGAAGTCGCTACCAATCCCTATGTGGGAGTCGGTATCGCTCCCCAAGTTGGCTAGATTTGTTGTCTTCGATTCTTTATCTAGAATCATCTTGTGGTTAGCTTCGTGATTCCATAGTCTTTTGCATTAATAATAGCTTGTTTCAGGGTCCAAATGATGGAGCTGTGGAAGAACAAAATTGCCAATTTAAGACTTCATGAAGATTGATAGGTAATCGCATTGAACTGGCATAACAACACTGGAAGCAGGGTCAAGACACCAAGGCGGGTCTATAGGAGAAAGATGAGCCCTACTGAGCCAAGGATCAGGAGTCGGTACCGACCCCACACTTGTAGGGATTCGGTCTTTCGAATTTGTCTTGTTGATTTTGTTTTCACGCCATGTTCTTGTTTGTATCTTGGTTTTAGGTTTTTTGGCCACCTCTCCAGGTGTCTTGCCTTGATAACTACGTTTGACTTGTTGGGTTCGTTTGTACTCTACTTGGTCAAAAGGCAGGATAACACTTACCCGTCAAAGCATGCCTTGCGAATGGAAGGTGTGCTATGTTTAAGAACGACTATGATGCCAATCTTTGATAGCTGAGCTCTCTGGCTACTTCATTCTTGATGAATCGTTTAGTTCCTTCAGACTCTTTTGTTCATCATGGGTCACTCTGGACTTGTTACAGCCTAGAACTCTAGATTCTGCCTAAGTGTTGTCTGTACATTATCAGAGTTTCAATTTTATTCAGAGTCATTGTATCATATATCAAAACCGTCCCGTGTTCATCCAAGATTTATATCATTACCACTCTAGTTCCATTTTGAGTTATTACATATCAGAATCATCCCATATTCATCCAAAACTTACCAATTCTATTTCAATTATAAGGCGCTTGAATCCTTTTATTAAATCAGATATATATTCAAAGGTTAATCTCTTTGGGTCAATTCATATTTAATTTAATGCATAATCTCTTTGGATCATTTAGTGTTTGTGTTGAAGGGAAGATCCTTCTGGATCAATAGTTAAATCCATAGCCATTTGAGGCCGATAATTAAGTTTGCTATCTCTCATGATTGTAAATAGAATTTCATGGCCGTTTAAGATCAATAGTAAAATCCACGATCACCCTGGATCGTTAGTTGAATTTGTGGCTATTCAAAGCCAAAAGTTAAGCCTGCGATCTTTTCAGATTGTCAAGGTCTTGGACATTCGAGACCGTGGCCATTCAAGGCTAATGGTCATTTGGGGCCGGTAATCAAATCCATAGTCGTTCGAGGCGAATGATGATTTGGGGTTGATAATGAGGTTCATAGCCGTTTGAGGAGGATGACCATTCGGGGTCGATAATCAAATCCATGATCACTTCAAACCCTTATCGAACCCAATCCACTCATGCTTTAGTGAGGGGACTCAACAACAAGCTAGCTCATCCAGTTGCCCTTCGGAGAAATCACCTACTTCTTGCATACTGGTCTCGTCTTTCCAAACGGGACTTAAAGCGATTTGTATCGTACAAGTCCATCTACTCGCTTTTCGGCGAAGGGGCTTGCACCCAGTCCCATCGTTTGGGATTTTAAGAAATCGATATCAGTCATCACATTCAAGTGGATTTTAAAATCAAAGGGTCATCTAATTAAATCAAATTTAAGTGCTAAGAAACAAAAAAATCAAACATTACAACAGACGCCTCACTAGGCGTAACAATCTAGCATCAGCTCAGAGCGTGCCGAGTGACTGATCAAGATCCCGTACACGAGTAAATTTCTAGATTATGTTGCTGCATTGTTCATTGGAAGGTAAAGATAAAGTGTAAGGACCAAACTTGATCCCCTGGCATCCTAATCAAAAGATGACTAGCTTTCCCCTCGATCACGGGCTATTTCTATTTGTCTCGGTTGATGGATGCTCATATTCCATCACCGTAGTTCGATTCCGCACATATTGCCGCTGTTTGTTTTTTCTAACCTATTCCTAAATCAGATCCTATATATGTCTTCAGTTATTTGTGGTATACCCATCCAGCTCATGGAATTGGCAATATTTTCCAAACATCCTTTTGTGATCCGTCGATTGGCTTTTAATAAGGGATATGTCCTCGGTATCCAGATTAATCCGCTTAGCGGATTCATTTAAGTATGTATAAGAAGAAAATTTTGGTTCCATTCTTTTCCTCTTCGACCCATCACAGTTGTCATCCATCTCCCTTTTCCCCTTACCTTTGTTAGTTTCTTCTTCGGGCGGTCCTCCACCATGGACAACACTAACCTTTTCCCCATTGGCTTCAGCATCTTCCTGATGCAAAAATCGTTCAGCCTTATGATGAAACTCTCGAGATCCCTCGAAGGATCCCGCTTCAATGAAATCTTGAAATCCATCTTACTGGCTATTCTTGAAACTTCCGCCATCACGAGGTGTCTAGCTTACCAGCCGATGTTGTCGCTGCATTGAACCATGTTAGAAAACTCATGAGGTCTCTCCGACCCTCTACTTCATACTTACAAGCATCATCACATTTTTGGCTTGCGAGGTGTGGACCTGAAACAACTTCACAAACCTATTTACTAAATCAGCCCATGTGCTAAAGGAACCGTTTCCTCACTGTCAGAACCACTATTGAATCAAATCTATCAAACATAGAGGGAAACACCTTCCCATGACTTCTTCAGATGCCCCCAACACCTCCATGCATCGGATGTATCTCATCAAATGAATTGTAGGGTCTGATTTTCATATGTATCCAATGTTGATAGTTTGAATTCCAATGGATTCCTGGCATATTAGATGTTTGGAGAAAACAAACTTCTGTTTACATCTTCCACGTTCTTTCAGGCAATCCATCCCTTATAACTCATTTTACCATCTCAACAAGTCTGTCGTTGTCATCCAAAGGAACTTCCAAGTTTGCATTTCCAGCCTGCCCCCAAATCCATGAGGGAATTACGATATATACACCTCTGGTCGTGCTTTTGCATTCTGATTCAAATGCTCCGCTTCAACTCTAGGCAGTACATCATTCCTTCATAGGGCAGGATGACCCATTCCCCCTTGGGATTCGGTACCAACTCATACTTGGGGGTTGGTAGCGATCCCTACGTTTGGCACGGGGTTCATCATGGGCTATTTTGCCCTATCTCCGGTTGTCTGTACTCTAGCTTCTGATCTTTGATTCTGAGTTGTATCTCCCTGCTTATCCCATTCCTTTGAAGAAATTCTCCATCATCTCCTCTTGGCGTGCCACCATCCTTTCCAGCAATCCATGCATCATTGTTTCTATCTCATCCCTGGTTACGTAGATTAATGGGGGTGAGATCCTGAGGATGTCTCCTAGCTACCCCTTGTTGATTCCTATTTATAACAGTCCTTCTAGTTGATTGCCTAACAATTCTGAACCATCTTAAGTCTTGAATTTGCGAGTTCTAGTAGTTTCTTAATGAAAGCATCAAGATGTTTGAAACAAAAATGGCTCAAACACAAAGAAGTAATAATAGAGAAATAAAAGTAAAGAAAGTAAATGAAAAATAAGTTAAAAATGAACATGTAGAAATTTATAGTGGTTTGGAAAACTCTGGCCTATGCCCACTTAATGATTTTATTGCTTATTTCTGACTTGGAGGCAAACGTTCTTAGGACTCAGTACAACTCCAATGCTTAGAATTTCAGAGTTGCAAGAATATAAGAAATAATAGAGCTATACTAAAAGATCCTGAAAAATGAGTCCTACCCTCCTATTTATAGAGATATGGAGCTAAAATCTAGTTCAGAAAAATCTCCAAGTCTATATACCTGATTTAGACTAATTCTCCTCGAAAAATAGGTGCCACATCATCAAGAACCGGAAGTCGATACCGTTCCCTAGGTGGGAGCCGGTATCGATCCCCAAATTGGATATCTCAGATTGTCTTCTAGATAGCTTCGTAATTGCATAGTTGTTTGCACTACAAATAGTTTGTTTTGATGTCCAAACGATGGCGTTATGGAAGAACAAAGTTGCCAATTCAAGAGTTCGTGGAGATTGATAGATAATCGCATTGAACCAGCATAACAACACTGGAAGTATGGTTAGGACACCAAGGCGGGTTTTATAGGAGGAAGATAGGACCCATCGGGTTAATGGTTAAAGAGTCGGTATCGAGCCCTATGGAGCAGTCGGTACCACCCCACGCTTGTAGGGATCCAGTCTCCTGAAGTTGTCCTGTTGATTTTGTGCTCAAGCCATGATCTTGGTTGTATCTTGGTTTTAGGTTTTTTGGCTACTTCTCTAGGCATCTTGCCTGGATAACTCCCATTTGATTTGTTGGGTTCATCTGTATTCTACCTGGTCAAAAGGCGAGATAACAAAAACGTTATTAAAATACATATACACATACATACATACATACATATATATATATATATATAAATTATAAATTTAGTTTAAATATTAGTTTGCAAAACAATTTAGAATAATTACAATATGAAATCCAAACTGAAATTATATATATGTATATATTTATTTATTTAAGTTTATCTAAATATAATGACATATAAACGTGTAACTATTCACACACACACACACACACACACACACATATATATACACACACAAGTAAATGTATATTTTGCTGCTACATTCAGCTAGATAATAAAATAAATTTTTTAATCTTCTTTTTGGTTTTAAGCAACTTGTTAATAAATTACCTATAATTGAATGAAAACTATATGAAATTAATTATAAAAATTAAAAATTCATTTTCGAAACCATAATGTATTACATAATTTTATATTATTTATAAATGTGTATATATTTATTTAACCAATTTTTAGTGAAGTAAAAAGTTAAACTATAATATATATGTTTTTATGTATAATATATATATATATATATGTATGTAATATATTTTAATGCCAAAAGCTTTTTGGATATGAACATAAAATTTCACATAATTTAAAATATATTTATTATATGATTTAATCTTTTGTATTTAAAATTAATTCATTACAATCATTTAATAGTATTATTTTGATCGAAATATTTTTTTATAAGCCATGAGCAACACACAAACATACATAAATTTTTTATTATATATACCCACTTATATACACATCCATCAACATGTGACAATCCAGTATATACTGATTCGTGATATTTCTACCTAATCAATGTATGAAATAATAAGTATGTAAACATAGGTATATAATAATAGACCAATATAGTAATTTACCAAAGCCTAAAGTTCATATGTTAAAATGAAGAAATAGACTCCTTGAATCCGATTTGAATTTTGAAGTTGCGAGCCTTTGAACTGCCTTTACCACTGATGATTGTATTTGATTTAATTTGTATTTAAAATGCTTGAATATTTAAAGTAAGGGAGGGTGTGTGCAGCTAGCAAAGATGGAAATAGAGGCTTAAAAATTCATTCTGAAGTGAGGATTAGGATGCTTATATAAAGGAGATACTAGAGAAAAAATGTAGGATCAAGATCCTTGTTTTTCTCTTGCGCATTCTCTTCTTTTTAAACATTGGAACTCCTCTCCTTATGCCATTAAATGGCCGGTCTCACCATGCTGTTGTCATGGTCGAAAATAGCAATCCCTATATAGACCTAAAATCCATTTTAACCCCGAATAATATTTATTGCATTCAAATCCAATTTAAATGCTTATCAATATCATATATCGATTAGTGTTTATATAATTATTATATACACATTATTTAATATTGTTTAATACGCCTCAAAGAAAATTTTATAATTAATATTTCATAAATATTAATTAATATATAACTATTACAAACTAACTAAATCAGATGGTAATGGGAGTATTTAATGTTTTGGTTGCATGACTCTTACGTGTAAATTCGGTCAACGATTAATATCGAACAATCCGTATATCAATGTTCACACTTCATTTAGTAGGTGATGTGACATTATGACAAAATTTATCAATTACTTGGTATTAGGAAAATCCAATTTTAATTCGTTAAATGTTACCTGTAATGAAGATTATTTACTAAACAATATCACTGTGGACTTATGGAATTTGGTAATGATCATAATTCCAATATCGTCCATATGCAACTCTATAGCTCAAACATAAAGTCCTTAATTCAATAATAACAATTATTTTTAATCAAACCACTTTGGCCAGAGATTTTGACTTTCATTTGACTTCAGTTAACAGTGATACTAACCTCGTCTAACCGATGAGACGAATCTTCTCTTGAATAGTGTTTCAATTTCAATACTTCCTCTCAACCCAACTATATTCATTCGATAGACACTGTGCCATGATTTGATTATAATCAAAGTGGAGATTTTAGATTGAAGATCAGTAGTATTCTCAAGTCAATAGAACTATATGGTTGGTCACGTCGATATTTTTTGTTTGATTTTAGTTATATTAACCAACAGAAAACTATCGAGTGAATCATTCTATTATTTCCAATAACTATCAATATGTGACGCCTCGGTGCCACCATCAGTCATAAATAATACACTGCCCAATAGTTAGAGAGCACTGTGTACTCCAGTCGCAACGGATGCATCGATATCCAGTCTCGATACAACTTGACTATTTACAATGATATGTTTATTATATATTATTATATAACACTCATGATTATAACGTTTTGTAATCACTATCACAAACATGCCATTATGGATTTTTTGTTAAACATGTTTTAATTAAATATTTAATTATTTATAACACATTATAACAAATATATTATAGAAAGTAAACAACTTTTATTACGAACGAGAATTGATTACGGAGTTAATAATTAATTTACAATAAATTATAGAATCACTCTAGGACATACCCTAACTCTATCACCGCCTGCCTAGCTATGGGAGTCGATTTTCCTTGGCCCTTGGTTCCTACTACCCGGTCTTTCATAGCCACATCCTTTGGAACACTCTCTTCTTTAATATGCAGTTAAAGCCCCGCTAAACCCGCACATAGAGCTATTCAGCCACTATGCCTTTTAAGTTTAGTGCTATTAAACAGTAAATCTACTTTAAGCTCCCCTCCGCTACACCTGCTAAGTCAAGACTTTTTAATATCCGCTTCAATAGTATTAATATAAAAAAATTGGATTTGACTAGTTCTCTTTTAAACCAAATCAATGAAGTTAAGAAAACAACTAATTTTATGGCATAAGCGTTTAATATAAGTTAGAAATCCATTGTAGTCACTAAATCTGCATTGCATAAATCATGATATTCTATAATTTTTGTTATATAAGGTTAAATAATATTTCTTGTTCTATATAAATGATGTGAAAATGAGAAAATTTAAATATTTGGTTTTATATCCAGTGAAACTTTTTGCACCTCCATTTTTTCCGTTATATCCTTCTATAACTTTTTGCACCTCCGTTTTTTTGGCTATATCCTTCTATAACTTTTTGCACCCCCATCTCCATAAATACCCTAAGCGCTTTAACCGCATGACTTCTTTAAGCATTTCCATTAGCATATGTTCTAGATCTTCCTTTTCTGGTGCTCATAGCATGACCCTCTTCCCTTCCAACGTCATGACGATGGTTGTCGCCGCTTGTTGATTGGTACTGATCTATGGTCGTTCAATACCGATTGATCTACCCAGAGCAGTTGCTCCAGGGAGATCAACGCCTTCCCGATTTGCAGCACTATTCCCATCTCCTCCAGCTCTATCCCAATCTACACACGTCTTTCAACTAAAATCCTTCATCATATCCAGTTGAAGAACATCATTTACCATTGTGATCTCTAGGGCAAGATCATTCTCCTTAAGGTGCTTGCCATATACTTACAAATTGCATTGCCAATTCCTCCATGATTATCTGCTACGTTGCCTCGACCCTTTGGTTGATGCCAGTCATCATTCCTTGCAACTCATATATAGTAATTAGTTTGGTGGAGGTTGAGTACATTCATCACTTGTGCTTACACTTCCAGTATTTCCTCCATCGTATTAATCTCTAACTTGCTTTCACAAGCTCTTCTTCGGTTTCATCGTATCATATCCCTTTGTAGATTTTATCCAAATCTAAGCGACAGTGGAGATTTGATCCAATCTTTAGAGTTCTCATGAACGCACAAAAAATGTTAGCCAAAAAATTGATCTAACACCGCAATCGATTGATTTTGCAAAGAAAGTGATTATATGTAATAGAATCAAATCAGATTTCAATAGATCGATAAATTAAATATGAAAAAAGGAAGAAGAAAATAGGAAAAGCAAGAGATGTGAGGTTTACGTATTACCACTTTAAAGATTCTTTAATGGTTTGGTTATGTCTACATCCACTTTAAAGATACTTACGCTCTAATTCCATAAGAATTACAAGTACAATCTTGAAATTCTATCAAAGATTGATAATGACAGAGCTTCCCTTAGGAAATGCAATAGCAAATAACCAAGAGTCAAAAGGTCCTTTTTACATTGTGAGTAGTCCTCTGTTTATAGATGAATTAGGCCGTTATTATTTTAGATCGTCAGATCACAATAGAACGCGTTAAATACTCAGATCCAAAATGATAGAAAAAACACCAGATCGACACTATTTTTTTGGGATCAACAACGATCCATATATAGATCAGTATCGATCCATATCTCTTATGAATTCCTTATGTTTTCCCCAAGCTTTGTTGCTTCATCTCTTATGTCAATCTTCACTCGATTCTTCTGAACTTGTTCTTCCATGTCTTCACTGAGAATGTTGGCCAAATGGTGGGAATCTATGGATCGATACCAATTTATAAATTTAACCGAATTTCTATACTTTTCTTTCTACGTTAATACTTCCTTTATTCATTGACAAATATATAAAATAGAGAAAACTTATAGAACAGTACTTATGCATGGACGTAGCCTATTTCTTCCTCTTTTCCATATTTACTTCCCATGCTTGGTCGTCTTTGAGTATAATATTCAATTTTTTATCATTTCGTAGTTCGATATCATCGAAACATCCCTTGTGGAAAATACCGAATAACCGTATCACTAAAGTTTTATGACTTTCAAAATACTACATGCACTAGTTGTTATTGCATCAAATGAATATAAAAAAATCAACTCAACCTTATCGAATGACATCTTCGACACTCATTCATCAATTTTTTGCTCGGTAGATTTAACATCATCAAAAGGCTTTTTAGTATTCAAATCTAGGTATTAACCGATAATTTTTTAGAATTGATATTAATCAAAGAAAAACAACATGCATTTAACAATTTAGTTTATCTTATCTTTATCTTTATAATAGTTGTAATATCATCATAATTTTTTGGTATCAGCGTGAACTACCGAGAATGTCCCTCTATCTTAGCATCGCTTAAAAATTGGATCTTACTTCTTTTACGAATTCAAAATTCTCCTTTACAAATATTATTGGATTTAACTTAATATCCCTTAAACATAGGATCTAATAAATAAACCTTTATACATATTATCAAATCTTAGTGTCGCTTAAATGTAGGATCTAACAACTAAATTTTCTTTACAAATTCAAAACTTTTCTCTACAGGTATTACCAAATCTTAATACAACTTAATCTAACATATTCAATTTTCTTTATTAATAGCCGTACTACATTTGCGTCACATTTTTTTGGTATCATCATGAACCACCGAGAATGCCCCTCTATCTTAACATTGCTTAAAAATTGGATCTAACTTTTTTTATGAATTCAAAATTCTCCTCTACAAATATTATGAATCTATCTTAATATCCCTTAAACATAGGATTTAACAAATAAACCTTTACAAATATTATCAAATCTTAGTGTCGCTTAAATATAGGATCAAATAACTAAATTTTCTTTACAAATTCGAAACTTTCCTATACAAATATTACCTAATCTTAATACCAATTAATCTAACATACCAATTTAAAAAAAAACGAGTGTCACGGCACGTGCTTCGCGTGTAATAATAACACGTGTCACGGCACGACACGTGCTTCACGTGTAATGGCACGCGCTTCGCGGGTGAATTGTTTCTCTTATAAATTGTATATGTTTAAATCAGTCAAAAAAAATAATTTTTTATTTTCAAGTGATATTTTGTAAAGAGGTATTTTCAGTCTATAAAGAAGGTTTAATTTTAGATCCTATTTTTAAAAGCGTTTTGAATTTTAAAGCATGTTTAGTTATTAGATCCTACTTTTATGGGCATTTGAATTTGTAAAAGAAATTTAGTATTAGATCTAGTAATTAAGATTAGATAATATATAGATGGACATTTTTGGTAGTTCATGTTGATACCAAAAAAGTATGACACAAAAGCTATTACAACTATTATTAAAGAAGCTTAAGATTGGATAATATATAGAGGGAGATTTTTGGTAGTTCGTGTTGATACAAAAAAGTATGACACCAAAGCTATTACAACTATTATTAAAGATTATCAAATCTTAATCACTTAAGAATAGGATCTGTTAAACTTTTTTTGCAAATTCAAACGGCCTAAACGTAAGATCTAACAATTAAAAATGCTTTACAAATTCAAAACGCTTTTGAAAATAGGATCTAAAATTAATAGGCTGTTTGATTTATTTTGTATTTTGGATGGAGGGACGATGGAAGGATAAACTGTTTCTCGTGCTTTTGTTATTTTTCAAAATATGAAAAAATAAAAAAGTTGTTTTCTATTTTGTATGTTAATTTCATTTTCTAAATTGAGAGTTTTTCACAAGATGCATGCATCTTGTGCATTTTTATATGAAAACTAAAAAAGGTTAAACAACCGCAGCCTAAACATACTTTACAAATTCAAAATACTTATCTACAAATAGTCAAATCTTAATATCACTTATCACTTGAAAATAAAAAATTATTATTTTTGACCCATTTAAACAAACACAATTTAAGGAAACAATTTACGCGACGCAATGCCATAATATTCAAGATATCGAAGCACCGATAAATGCAAAATCGTTTATGGTTGCGTCCTTTCTCTAACAAATGTTCAAACAATGTCAGGAGCTGAACAAATATTACCTAATCTTAATACCAATTAATCCAACATATTCAATTTATATAAAAAAAAGTGTCATGGCACGTGCTTCGCGCGTGAATTGTTTTTCTTATAAATTGTATATGTTTAAATCAGTCAAAAAAATAATTTTTTTTATTTTCAAGTGATATTGAGATTTGGATATTTGTAGAGAAGTATTTTGAATTATAAAGAAAGTTTAATTTTATATCATATTTTTAGAAGCGTTTTGAATTTATAAAGCATATTTAATTATTAGATCCTACTTTTAGAGACGTATGAATTTGTAAAAGAAATTTAGTTTTAGATCCTATTTTTAAGTGATTAAGATTGGATAATATATAGAGAGGCATTTTTGGTAGTTCACGCTGATAAAAAAAGCATGATACCAAAACTATTACAGCTGTTATTAAAGATAATTCACGCGTAAAACACATGTTATTATTACGCGCGAAGCGCATGCCGTAACACTCGTAGTTGTAATAGATTTGGTGTCATACCTTTTTGGTATCAACGTGAACTATCAAAAGCGCATCCCTATATATTATCAAATCTTAATCACTTAAGAATAGGATCTATTAAACTTTTTTTTTGCAAATTCAAACACCCTAAACGTAAGATCTAACAATTAAAAATGCTTTACAAATTCAAATCGCTTTTGAAAATAGGATCTAAAATTAATAGGCTGTTTGATTTATTTTGTATTTTGGGTTTTCAACATTAATTACAAAATACAAGAGTGAAGGGACGATGGAGAGGATGAAATGAAGATGGAAGGGATGACAGAGGGGATGGAGGGACGATGGAAGGATAAATTGGTTCTCGTGCTTTTGTTATTTTTCAAAATTCGAAAAATAGAAAAAATTGTTTTCTATTTTGTATGTTAATTTTGTTTTCTAAATTGATAGTTTTTCACAAGATGCATGCATCGTGCGCATTTTCATATGAAAACTAAAAACGGTTAAACAACCGCAGCCTAAACTTATTTTACAAATTAAAAATACTTATCTACAAATATACAAATCTTAATATCACTTATCACTTGAAAATAAAAAATTACTATTTTTGGCCCATTTAAACTAGGGATGTCAACGGATAATTTCGGATACGGATAGATTTACATCCGTATCGGTATCCGAAATCATCTTCGGATATCGAATATCCGTATCTGCTTAATTTTCGTATATCGGATATCCGTATCCGCTTAATTTTTGGAAACAGACGGATATTGAATATTTATCCGCTCCGTCCATAATCAATAAATTTAAAAGTATAAATGAAAAGGTTTGGATCGACATAAAACAGTTTTTGTACTAATGTTCATAAAAAAAACAAGAAATAAAAAAATATGATGATAAAACGTTGTTTTATACCAACATCCGTATGTGTATCCAAAAATATTCGAAAATTAAACGCTAAAACTATCTGTTTTCACTAAAAATAAACAAAAAATCATATCGTAGTAACATCCAATGGTTAGAAAATAGTTGAAAAATTATATATTAATTAAATATAATTTTAATTAAATGTATATATATGCATCAGTTAATCGGACGGATATTTTTCGGATACGGATACCACAATAAACATATCCGTATCCACTTTTCGGATAACATATATTTTTTATATTTTCGAATACGGATTCGGATGGATACCAAATTTTTTGGATGCCATTAAAAGTCCTAATTTACACACTCACAATTTAAGCCACGCAGCTATCAAAGCACCGATAAATGCAAAATCGTTTATGGTTGCGTTCTTTCTCTATCAAATGTTCAAACAATGTCAGGAGCTGAGGAGAATCTTCTGGAAACTTCCTGATTAGTAGATAAACCCTTTCTCCTTATCCCAAAGTGTCACCCAGTTCCCTCAATTTTCAGCTCTACAATTCACAAAAAGCTCAAAATAATTTCAATGGTCACGGCCAACGCAATCTCTACTGCCTCCATCATCGCTTCTCCTCGCCAGGTTCAGGTTCCCCCTTCCCTCTCCGTCTCTTTCTTCATTCCTTCTTTGTATCATTCTTTTTTTCCAACAAAGTTCGTTTCTTCTGGTATATAGGGGGCTTTAAGAAGGGATTCAAGGATAAACAATGTGAATACGAGAGATAACAGGAGAATGTTGGTTAAGGCGTCGGCAAAAGATATAGCTTTTGATCAGTGTTCCCGGACTGCTCTCTGGACTGGTGCCGATAAACTTGCAGATGCTGTTGGTGTTACTCTTGGTCCTAGAGGTAATTTTGACTTTGAGTTGAGTAGATTATTTTGCGATTAGCATTTTCAAACTATAAAATTATTAAATTAATTAATGCAGTTTTCAACTTAGTTTGCATTTTTCAACCCATGTAGTCAAATCTTTAGCCGTTTACCAAGGCAGCCTAGTAGATTTATATCCCTTTATTTATTTTTTTAATTTTTTTTGGAAAGTTTATATCTATGTTACCATAATTCACACTTTGCGCACACATATGGTATGCTGATTTTGACGTAGCAAAATGCTGAATCTGATGTTTCCAAACAATTAATCTCATGTGCTGAAATGTCGATTCTGACATACCAAATGCTGACAATTTCAAGTGTGATACATTAATATGGAAGTATTAATGATTTTCTATGTAAAACATAAGCAGATAGCGAAGAATGATTGCAAATCAAGCTTGATAAGTTTATTTCAACTTTCAACAAGTATTTATGCACTCAAATCTTCGTTTATTGTCAAGATTCTAGAAAAGCTATAAGGATTAGCCTTTTAAAAAATGGGATGTTAATCCAAGGACATTAGATATATTTCTCATGTGAGATTAAAAACATGCACTAGAACTCACTAGACAAAAAGATGAAGAAATTGCCATTACCATTATACGTGGAGCTCACTAGACAAAAAGATGAAGAAATTGACATTACCATTATACGTGTGCGTATCATGGTTGTTGAAACACAAGCGTAGGCGCCAGAAAAGCGAAGGCACAGTTGCAAAAAATTGCTACCGTCCATCGTCGATAACTCGACACCGTTGTTGCCGCCACTATTGTCGTTGCTATCGCCTTCTGTTGGCTAGCCACTATCACCACCACTCCCTCCTGTCGTCGAACCAGATCTGACAGCAGGTGTATTTTTTTTTACTTAACCAATAATTATTTAAATTAATTCAAACTTTAAAGTTGGTTTTAATCAGATTAAAATTGAAGTTAATTTTAATTAGTTTAAAATTTTAAAAGTTAATGTACAATAATTTAGGGATAGTTTGGCTCACGTCCTGTTAAGTTTTCAAAATAGAGAAAACATCATTCCAAAATAAACTTACGTTCTTAGTCCCTAATTTCAAATCTCTGCACCAAAAGACCTAAGTACCCTTTACGTTTTTAGCATTTCAAACACGCATAACTTTATGTAGAATCATCGGATCAACATACAATTTCAAAAAATAATCATAAATTTTGCAGTCTTTAAAATGAGATCCATTGTTGATAAAAAAAAAAAATCACATTTGTAGTTTTCTGCTATTATTCTATATAGTTGTAGACTTTTATACAATTACTACACATACTTGCCATTTTATGCAATTATATGAAATAATCATCAATTTTTCGCCAAATGTCAGTAATTATTCCATATAATTGCAGACTTTTATGCAATTATATAGAATAATTATAAACTTTATGCAATTCAATGGAATAGTTGCAGACTTTTTTGCTATTATTTCATATAATTGCAGACATCTCTACAATTAAATGGAATACCTATAGACTTTCTCTTCTAAGTAATCGCAGAAAAGTGCAACTATACCATATAATTGCAAATTTTTATGTAATTATTGCATATAATTGCTGAATTGTCTGCGATTGTACCATATAATTGTAGAAAATTTGAAAAACATCAATTTATAAATCCTCGAATAATCTGGCCTACATATGCATAATGCCGCTCATTAGAAAGATAATGAAATTTATGATTTAATGGTGAAAACGGTTTGTTAATCCGTCCTTTCTAAAAAAAGTTATCACATTTTAATGATTAATAATCAATGTGGTGTAAATTTTAATTATGCATGTGAGAATAACATCCACATATGAAGATCCAACATTCAGCTATGGAGCATGGAGTATTTTAGAGAAGAAAATTGCAGTATTTGACAATAGAGATGTAATTTATATCCTTTTTAGGATGTTATGTCCCTTATTTTTACAACAATTTAAACTTTAAAGTTAATTTGATTAATTTACTTTAAAATTTAAATGGTTATGTTAGATAAATAAAACATGATTTAAAATTTAAATTTTAGGTTAGTTAAATAGTTAAATATTGGATTTTAGACTTTTAGTTGATGAAATGGTTGAATTCAAATTTTGCTTAATAAAGTACTTAAATAAAATATTTAAATAGTTAAATAAATTATAAAATGTAATTTATAATTTAATTTTTAGTTAATAAAATAGCTAAAATATTTAAATATTTGAATTAATTATATAATAAATGGTTTAAATTTAAATTGTAATTAATAAAATAGTTGAATTTCAGTTTATAAAAAATATAAAATTTAATTTTAGTATAAAATGTGGTTAAAAAATTAACTATTAGTTAGTAAAATAGCTAAATTTAAATTTTAACTAATAAAACAGTTTGATATCGTTTTGGTTTAAAAAATTAAACTTTTAGTTAATATCATTTTGATTTCGAATTACCATTTGTGACTTCTACCCATTAATCCATGCTTTTTTATTTGGAAAACTGGTTACACTAAAATTTTCATTTTTAGTAGTAATTCATAGGGCAGTTGTATTAAAGACGCATAGTTGTATTAAAGACGCACGAAAAAGTGCAAGGCGCAAGCGCTTTAACTATGAGAATGTGTATGTGATGTGCGTGTAATGGATCCAAACATGATGGTGATTGCATATGGTTTAAAAATAGTTAACGGTTGAACTTAAACATTAACCCATTTTGGACCACCAAACGTTTTTTCTTTTGCGTAGAGCTCTATAATACGAAGGGGGTCATCATCTAGAATTGACGAAGAAAAAGATATAATGTATCTTTGTTTATAATTTTTAACTACTTATAAAAAAAAGACTCATTAGTAAAATGTATATATTATGTTAGCTATTATGCTACAGTATTTGAACATTTTGTAAAAAATGTTGACTTCAATCCTTATAGGATGGTATAACTAATTAGATGTGAACGTTAATGATATGTTTATTTATATTGAATGCTCCTTTTTCATTCAATTGTAATGGATAAAAATATTATTCATATTTGACCGTTGAAAGAGCGTTTTCAAGAATGTTCAACGTTTCAGTTAATATATTGCGTTTTATTCGTTTTGATAAAACATTTTGATTAAGCTTACCCCTTAATGTTTTGTGTAATGCTGTATCAACGTTTTTCTGTTTTCGTTCTACGTATCGAATCAAACTGCGTACGTATATAAAGTAAAAATGCTTAATTATTCAAGCGTATTTTTTTTTGCTATGGATTCATGGTTTATGATGTAGATTGTTTTAGTTAACTACATGAATTGAGTCAACACGTTAAATTACAATTTCCTTTTTCACATTCAATTTCAACTCACTTTATTTTCATTTGTTAAAGGCAACTATAAATAAGTGTACTCTATGATGAAATTTAAACAATTGTCAAGTATGAATCTACCAATCCAACAAATTGAAAAAAGGCTACATCTTTTATTTTAAACTTCGAATGGATGAATGAGTTTGTATTTTGGAACATCAAATTAATATTTGTGTAATTTGATATTTCCTTTAATGTTTTCATTGGAGGTCTTCATAAAGTCTCTAATTGGAAACATTAAAACAAGACATGTGTGTGTGTTTGTACGTGTAGATGTACATTTGATCTCTAGTACAACACTTTAATATCTCATCTGATTTTCAATGGGGTAACATATCCCAATCTTAATAATCAATAAGGCGGCCGCTTTCAATGTAAAAAACCTAAATGGTCTAGCCCATTAGAAAAATCTTATATTTGGAATAATAATTTATTAAAGTTAAATAATTCATGTATTTATGTTGTTTTAATGTTTTATCTAATAATTAAGTTGGAAACTCGAAATTTTCTCGACTTTTGTGAAGAGGTAATGATTTTTTGGAGTACATATATCGAAACATATGCATACATAGTTTTTATCGTGAAACACAACTTGCTTTATTTGCTAGTTATATTTATTTTCATATAAACCATCTATATGTACACTTTATGGTAGACTATGTTTTGGTTTTTTATATCTCCACTAAAGCATTTTGTTTAGCATTTTTGTTTAGGATTGACGATTGATGATATGTTGCTAATTAATTAAATTGTAGGGTTTTATGCAAATTATTGTGTAGTTTTTACTCAAAACGCAAGTATAATGGTGTTTAATTTATGTTGAATTTGGTGATGCAAAAAACATTATAATATGAGAATGAAGTTAAAATAACGGTAAACAAAGCCACAAATATTAAATGATTGAGCTCTTAATAGTTGATCGAAGTTGATTAATTACAGAGGTATTCAAAATCATTTCTTAGTGCATTAAACTGTCTTTAATGTATTCTTTAATTTAGGATCCAAAGTAACCTTATATCTTCACCATTCAAATAAAAACCGTATTATGTTGCACGTATTTAAGTCATTTTATATGATAAGTCCAGTATGTTAACTGATGTATAAGCAATAATTTAAAAGTACAATATTCTATTTTTAGGCATATTGTTAGAAGAAAATTTGTGGACGGTAATGAATCCGTTGAGATAAAATATTATAAATTGAACTTGTTATTTTTGTTTAGATACATAATTTTTTATGCGATTCATAAATATTGATATCTAAATAGAAAATAAAATTTGCCATTCTTGTTTATATATATAAACGATTTATCTTATTGGATGTCCTACTTTAAGATTGCTAAGCAAACAAGTAGTTATTAATTAACTACATTAATTTAGTTAATTTTAACAATTTTAATATGATATTTTTTTGGATACTCATTTATAAAGATAAATTTTGAATTAAACATTTGGTGTTTGATACGTTTGTATAGATAAATAATATATTTAGTTTCACATATCTTACCTCCATTTGAAAGCTCAAAATACCCTTATTAAATGAGTGTTCTCGGCTGGGCTTCTAGAGGTATTGGGTTCTAAACCCATAGTCATTAAAATTATGTTGCTATTAACTTCACTATTTGTTTTTTTTAACCAATTTTTTCTAAGAAGAAAAAAATGCATTTTCTATGTACACATGCACGTACATAAATACTGGTTTCTTTAGATAGTGATGAATATATTTAAAACAAAAAGCTGCAATAATAATGCAGAAGTATATTTTTATGTATTTTGAAGCTTTACAACAAACATAAATATTCATCTAAAATGAATACATAATTCAATAAATTTATTAATAGAATATTTAGTTGCATGTTGAAAAAATTGAAAGTCGAAATAAGGTTTGAAATGTGAAGAATGGAACTATTATTACAATTTTATTTAAAAGTATTTTAAATTTCAGCTTATTATTTTATTTTTTTTGTGATTTTTCTTTGTGTTAAAACTTCATCAAATAATCATAGAATAATAACAATAATAACGAAACATTGATATCAAATTGGGCGTTAGGAAAGCAATTTGTTGTGCAACATGAAAAAAAAATGAAATTTAAACATATAGGTGGTCATCACTTTTGATATGGAAAAAAGCAACGGTGGATGTTAAACTTAAAAGATAATGATTCGAACGGAAAAAAGCAACGGCGGATGTCAACTTAAAGATAATAATTTGAATAAAAATTTTGAAGTACGCCTTTAGGGTGATTTTAATCTAATACAATTAGAGACGATTAGGGTGAACGAAGCAATGATGGATGTCAACCTATTGAATTGATTTATTTTGGTCGGTTCGATTCGATTATGAAGTGAAATTGTTTTAGATTTAGTTTGTAGAACTATTTTATCCACATATCGATTTAACCAAACTTTAATTATATTATCATCAAAATTTATAGTATTATAATAACATTTATAGTTATAACAGTAAAAATAGAGTTTACACATTAAAAACGTATCAATTTTGTGTTTAAAAGTAAAAAAATACTTGAACAGTTCTTAATTATAAATTTTTGTTTTTTTTTAAAGTTGAACCTTCCAATCACAATATATGATAATTTCTCTTATTGATTATTTTAATTTGGCTTAATTGACTAGCGACTAAATTACGTGGAAATAATTTGGTTTGGTTCATTTTTCAATTTTTTATACATTTCAATCTAGTTTAATCATTTTTACCTTAAAACCGCCTACCTAAGATATGTTTGTTGCCTGCACCGAGTTATCAAATATTGGAAAAATGCACAAATTTAAATGATTGTAGAAGAAATTTGACGATAACATTGTAAATGATTGTAGAAAATTACTAACTATAGCAGGAACTTGAATTTAAAGAGTGGGAGAAATAATTGGAACTTTCAGAAAAAAACGATTGTTTTGGAAGTTTTTTGCTTTGCTATAATATATTACACTTTTCGAATAAGAAAAATTGAAATTTTTTATCGATAATGAGAACGCTTGGTTTAAAATGAACCAAGTTTTTTTTCTAAAATTCAAATTAGAAAAAAGAAATGAAAATTTGAAACCAATCAATATTTAAGCAAAAATTAAAAAAATTAAAAGGACAAGTAGAATGATTTATTGTTTTATATTTGGAATTAATTAGTGTAATTAACATGTCATATGATATAAAGTAATGGTATAAAATATTAAATATTTTGGCATTTTGCATTCACACTAAGCTTCGTGGCATTAAATATAAAAAACTTTTCTAGTAAATTTAAGACTATCATCAAGCAATTATTAATATAACTTCATATTCTTATAATCTTAATGTAGATGTAGATAATTTCTATATTACGTTCTTTAAACGTTTTTCAAATATTATTTTAACTTGTATTATTTATTTCTTATGATTAATGTTATACGCTATGCTGTTCGAGGCGAAGCGGAGTGTTGGGCGGAGTTTGGACGGAGCATGGACAAAATAGGCCTTTGTCACATGCATTTTGCACAAACCATGGTCGCATTAAATAATTACAAAAACATAACTATTTACTAAACCATATTGATGTTGATTAGATGGTTACCATTTATTAGTTTACTATAAACGATGTGTGTATATACTTGTAAATGTATTGTCAATAAATTTAAAAATGAATCAAGTACTTTTATAATTTATATAAGCAATGAAATTTATATTAGTAAACTTTGTGAATTGACAATAATTGAATATTTATATATCAAATAACCATAAAAATCTCAAGTACAAATATTAGACTATTAGTGAATAATATAAATTTCAATTTATTTATAGTTAGTTGTATTGTGTTTGATTTAGAAATTATTTTAAAATAACTTTCAAAAGGCTAACACAATTAAGATAAAAAGTTAAGAAATCGGTAAATCCAAATTTCAAAGAATTAAAAACTAGAGTGTATATTTTATTCTCAAATATAAAGAAGAGTTATTACTTATTAACGATTGTTCTATATTTTTTAAAAAAATATAGAAAAACATTTCAAACATTGAAATTCTTGAAATACAAAGATCTACAACAAACAAACATAGTAAGCGGACAATTTTATAGTAAATGTATTTAATTAGTCAACTAAAAAAAATAAATTTATGCTAAAACGCCTATTTTTCAACGTCCCAAGAAACGCGCGCTCAGACGATGTCTCGGAGAAAGGGTGTGATAAAATGCTATAACAGAAAGATGAGGCATTAAAATTGTGAAATAGCGCATAATCGGTACTTAGCTGTGCCTCGACGACGCCTTTGACAACATCAATTATGCATAATTATTATACATCTTTGCTATTACTAATGAAAGTTCAATCAATAGAAATTTTACCATGTTTTTTTAAATTGAAAAATAGTCTAGGTAATATCCACTTTCCCCTTTCCGATCACTCATCAACGAAACCAAATTGGGGTCGTCGGAATTTCGATGTTCCGGTTGAAACCTCAAATCTTGGTTATAAGCATGTTTTTTTTCTTTTGCATTACTAATATGGTTAGTGTCTTTTACATTGATTACATTTATATTTCAGCGTGTTAGATCAAATATTCAAAGCAAAAACATGAGCGAGACAATAATGATGTAGCACAAGCTCCATGTTTTGAATATGGAAGCATGAAGCATGTATGACGAAAACAAAGAACTACATACATAAATAATATCTACCTAAGTGTACATATTCATTGGAACTTTTGTAAAACACTCGCTTTAAGTTTCAACACACACATATGTTCCTTCTTAAAACATGTTTTTAAAAACCTTCTTGTTTTTAGTTTCAGGCAGACTAAATATTTGCAATTTCTAAAATCGCTAATGTTTGCAGTGTGTGTAAAAACTGCAAATATTTGATCTTTGCTAAAAATATAAAAAAACATATTTTTGGTTATAGAATACCTGCGATTACATGTAGATTTGATTTTTGTAAAAAGACGATTCATTTTTTGGTAAAGGCTTGTAATTTAAAACATGTTTTAAAAAAGGATCTTTCACATATTAAGTTTGAAGTTTGAAAATAAGGGATGAATCCTAATTTCCACAATGTTCATTTAGATTCACACTTAGAATTCAAGTATATAGCATGCCTGGATGTATTTAAGTTTACGAACCTGAACAGTTTCATACTAACATTATTTTACCTGAAAGCTTTAGTACTAAAAACATTCGAAGAAACTTGAACCAAGGACCATGATTTAAACGTTTATCAAAAGCACACAAATGCCAAAAACCTTTATTGAAACCTTCACATACCAGAACACAAGACCTTTATAATACCTTTGGTTGCAAGGGAAATTGTTCAGATTGATCATCCCCACATAGCAGAAAAGCCTAATAGGATCAGTTATGGATGTGATAAAACAAAAAACTAACAACAATCAAAATCTTGTTCAACCGACTACTTCAGTTCACAAACCCGAACAATACATGTAGAACAATTGTAGAAAATAAATGATATATAGACGTATAGTGGTTACACTATCAAATTGATAACGTATGCCATTTCGAGAGAGAAGAATTTATTATTAATTTTAGAGAGGATTGTAAGAGAGTGCTGAATATATTTTAACGGAGGCCTGATAAAAGAGGGAATGACTTCATTTATATAGAGATTTGATGCTTGAGGTTGAAGAAATCATTCTAGCCAGTAAGAAATTGATTTATGTTAAAAAATCAATATTATATTAATTTATCATTGATTGAGAATCAATTTCATATCCGCACACATTTATTTTTCAACCTTCAAATTCTTTTAATAGGCATGCACATGATAACATGCCTTTAGTTAATTAATTAATTACCTTTTAGCTTTCAAATTCATTTCCTTTCATGTAGATAATTTTTGCCTTGTTCTCCTTTTAATATGGTTAACTTACATTCACTTAATGCAATCAAATTACAATTTCAAAATATATTTGAATCACACAGTTTTAACATTATAGATTCTTGGTGTATATTGTAGCGATCGCATGCATTTTCAATTCTACAGGTTTTATCATTATTATTTTCTAATCATACATTACAAAATATTAAAAAAAGACTAATTTAATTTGCATCGTGTTGTTTTAGTGCGTTTATCTTGTGCTGATTTTTAAATTTTATAATTTTAATCATTATTAGGTGTAAATGTTAGTTATACCGAACTACATATGACTGTAAGTTACGCATTTAAAGAAAAATATTCATGTATTCTCTTAAGACCTAAACACATTTGAAGTGGAAAATATGATGGTGCATAATTGTGTAATTATTTTTTAAACATCAATATACATATATAAAGATCTCTAAAAAGAATGCTAGTCCTACGTAAAAAGGGACTATATTGGTTTGTTTTGAAAATCTTATAAAATGATACACTTTATAGGTGACACAATATTACATGATAAGACAATAAACTGCACAGGCTGTTTTGAGAATGTTTATGTAACATTTCTAAAGTGCAATCTGAATTTAAAGTAATAAAGTATTACAAAATAATACATGAAGACAAGGAAATGATGATATCACTCATAAACTGCTTATTTGACAAGCTGAAGAGAATTAAATAAAAGGAGAGGAGCTAAGAGAATATTGAAAATCAAGACTATCTATTTTAGGGTAGGTCCAAGATAATTTGCAAAGGTGAAATAACTTAATACAGTAAGTCAACTTCAGGAATATTTTCCTATCACATTCATTTTGCATAGAAAAAAAATGCAAACAATTGGTCGAAACAAACATGGAGAAAAAACAAATCGGTCCAACAAATTATAATGGGTCTTTGTAAAGGTTTGAGAACTCGGTTTTGCTCTCGGGTTTGGATTTTTAAATTTTCTTAGTTTCGGTCAATTTTGAAAATTTCGGATGTTTCCGTTTTGGATTCGGTCCTAGTTCTAGGTAACGGATTTTTTTTTGGCGAAATGAACTAAATTTAAACTTATTTAATACATAGAAAGTTGAATAGTCAAAATCATATTTAAACTACACAAATCCCTAATTAATTAGAACAAAACACTAACAAGAAACATACAAATCCAGCCCAACTTCAGTTACAAAACCAGTTAAAGATAAAATGAGAAAAAAAAGAAACAAAGCCCACATAACAGCCTACATGTTTCATCCTTTCTCATCTTCGTCCACTTCGTTTTAAAAACTAGGGCTGAACAAGTGCATGGTAAAATAAAAAAGATTGCTTCTTGATTTCAAGGTACGAACAAATCGACATGGATTCAAACAAAACAGTTACTTCTTATTTCGATCGACTTCCTTTTCGATTCACAGTAGAGCGTAGACCAAAAATCATAATATCTTCTCGAATTCAAGCCTAGGGCAAAGATGAACAATTCAGGGCAAGGAATTCTTCTTAATTTGAGGTTTATTCCTTTTTTTCCTTTGATTTTTCTTCATTCTTCTTGGATTCTTGTCGATTTGGTTTTTTTAAATTCACCGTTACCCATTCGAAACCGAATTTTTAGCTCTGTTACGGATGGGTCAAGGACGGTATCGATCTGGTACAGCTGGAATTCAAGTATACTGGACAATATCTTGAACCTTGGTCTTTGGAAATAAACCGTGATTTATCAAGTGGTGTTTACACAAGCTAAATTGAAAAACAACCTAAATTAGTTGGTGATAAAAAGCATACCATTATCAACCGATGAATAAAAGTGGACGAATTCAGATGAAAAAATTGTCGTTGCATCCACAAATTTGTGTTTGCAAACTAACATATGCGTAAATTTATACCATCATGTACAATTGAGTGGAACAATCAATATGACAACGATGTTTATTGTCAGATTAATGAGATGAAAATAAATTTTGCAATGAATCATATATTGTAAACCATAATTTTGGTTTCAGAATGACTATTTTAAGATTTAACAATGACAAAGCTTTTGAAATACATCATGAAAATACTTGAGTATCAGTTCAAAAATTATTTTAAAATATTAAAAAATACTAATATGAGATACGAATTTAAGATAATTAAATCAATTGGTATTGTGTACATCAGTTGGTCTAAGCAAAAAATATAATTAAGGAAATTAACAAACAATAATAGGATAAATGACATGTATAAGTTTGAGTGCCCTAAGAGTTTACCTAAAGGTTTTTTTCGTCAAAAAGATGAACGTAGAAGAAGACTAATTATGTACACTTACACGATTTAGAGATTTCTTGCTTCTTTACGAAGCTATATATATATATATATATATATATTATGATATTATTAGTTTAAGGGTACTTATTTATGAATAAGAATTTTTGGTGCTTGATTCTAGGAATGACGAATGGTTGATTTTATTGATTTAGGTGGAAGAGTGTTATGGAAAATGTATGGATGTTGTATGAAAACTATCTGAAGTCAATAGACAAAGGGATGATATGAATGAAATGAAGTCATAGATTTTTATAAATGGAGTAGGTATAGAAAAACTTGACTATAGGATTGATGGTGATGATCATTTGTGATGTTATTTAAAATTTTGAATGGTAATATAATGCATCTATTCATCACGTGGAATCATGAAGAATTGTAAGGTTTTACAACATATTATCAGGTACAATAGAGATCTCTGTCATTAATAGTTTGAAAATCAGTGCAGTCAAGGCGTGCGTCTGGACGCAAAAAAGCGCAAGGCGTGCAAGTGTTAACTGTTTGTCAAGACTTAGTGGGCTTTTTTAGGGCTCATGGTGCAAGTGTTAATAAAGCGCAAAAGACGCAAAGCAATAAAAGCACGTTTCTCGTTTATTTTGAAGGAAATTAATTTTTAAATTTTTAATTATGAAAATTTTGAATCATTTTGGTTTGTAATGTGAATTTATGAAATTTTATTCTTAAATTGCAGGTATATGGAATTTTTTATTGTTAAATTACATGTTTAGTAGTTGTTTAAGTAGCAATTTTGATAGCAGGGCAGATGAAAAAAAGTGTATCTAAGGTGCACAGTAAAGCATCGTGCAAAATAGCTAAGGCCCAAGTGTTGTGCCTTTTCGCCTTGATTATACCGGAAAGACAATGGAGAATTGAATTTGATCAGATCAACACATTGGGTTTGTTGACCTATTTGAAATGAAAAGAAGATTATGAGAATAACTTTTGCCAGAGAAATGAACATTGAGATAATTTTGCTTGTGAAATTTAAAAACATCTAACAAGCACAATTCAAAAATATAGCTCCAAAGCAAGGTTTGAGAACTCGGTTTCGGTCATTTGAAAATTTATTGGTTTCGGTCAATTTTGAAAGTTTCGGTTTTTGTTTCGGTTTCGGTCACGATATCGCATTTCTGTGTTTTCGACGAAGTAGTAATGATAAACGTTGCAAATAAAATACAAAATATAGTCTGTAAAGAGATAATAATATAACATACAATACTATTAAATAAATATACACATATGAATATTTGATTTTGCCTAAACAAACCTAAATTAAGAATAAGTCAACCGTAAGTTAAAAATAAGTTGTCCAGTCCAGTATTAGTTATAATTTTCTTTTAAACTAAAGGCCCAAACTAAATCATCAAGCCCATTATCATTCGCTTCATTCTAACCCTAACCCTTCCTCTGATGCTAGTACGTTCAATATTCATCCTCGAAGCCGAAAAAGAACACGAGAAAATGAAAAAAAAAACACAAGGAAGAAAAACAAAATCGGGCTCAAAGTCGAGGTCGATGTTCGAAGTCGAGTCGTATCACACAAATTTTTGGTCTGGATTCTGAAGTGTCGAAGTCGAATCAATTTAAAGGTGAGTTGATTTTTTTGGGCTAGATTTGATTCTCCGATTTTTTGTGTTGTATACCCCATTTTTGCTGTTGTGTAGCAATCATGAATTTTTGAATTTTTTTAATTGATACGTAACGAGATGAGATTTTGACCCGATCTCGTCCTGCCTTCGACCGGTACGGAGTCGAGATGGCCGGAATCTCGTGTTTCCGGCCGGAACCTGATACCTTGCTCCAAAGTACTTTGATATGTTCCCCATTTTTATGTATAATTATAATCGTTATTTCATTAGGAAGAATAAAATATAAAAGCACATAAACTATTCCATGCCATCAATTAAGCACATGATTGACGTAAATCTATCATTTACATCTACTGAAAGAATAAATAAAAAATAAACTGAAGCTAAAGAAAAAAGGAATGTGAGCCTTCATGGACAATAGATCCATCAAGAAACTAAAGCCAAAGAAAAAGAAAAAAACGTGCGCCTTCACCGACAATAAATCTATCAAGAATCCAACGTTAATCATATCTAATGTTGTTTAAAAAAAAGTTTATACCTTTTAATGTCACTTTTGAAAAATTATGCAACTATGATTAAAGCAAAAAATGTAGGGTTTCCTTAGACCTGTCAACAGATACTTTCGAATACGATTAGTGTCATATCCGCGTTTGAAATCATTTTCGAATATCAGATGATTATCCTCTTCGCTGATGATCGATAAGTTGAGAAATATCAACAAAAGATTTTGGTTTACCGTAAATTTTTTCTAATCCCATCGACTATAAAAGTGTGAAATAAACAAATACGATGATAATAAATGGTTTTGAGCAATTAATATGCATATAAAACAAACTACTAATTTAATAAAATAACAAACGTCTTTTATTATACTAAGGTGCAACCCAGTGCACGAGGCTCATGCACGACAGCGGACTTGGGGAGGTCGATAATGTACATGACTTTTCCCTCACATTACGAATAAGCTATTTCCAGACTCGAAACTGAGCTTCCAGATCACTATGCGGATGGTTTAACCGTTGCATATGAATATCGGGTATTATCTGCTTTTCGGGATGTGGATTTTTCGGGTATCCATTGACGGACATAGCTATGATAAGTGTTTTGAATGAATGTTTTCAAACAAGCTTGACAATGTGATTTGATATGCCTCAATGAAATAGATGATTCAACTATTTGATTCACCAACGACAAAACAGTTGGTATGAATCGTATGTTATGAAATAATGTTTGTATCAAGATTAAAGTAAAATAGTTAAGTGATGCACATTATAAGTAACATGAAAAAGAAATTAAATGTACATGGCAACAAATAACTAGACGGAAGTAAAGAAGAACCAACTCATTGCAAATCAACTAAAGTTGAATAGGATATCATTGATAAAGATAGCTAATCGTAGTATTTACAATATTTAAGTATAATTTAATTATCAGCGGGTGGTATAATTTAATGAGAGGATTTAAATGGAATTTCAAGGAAAAGTAAAATAAAAATAACTTCAATTTGGATGTGGATTGTAGTGTATGCCGATCATGTATAACTAGTGTGTACCTTTTACATTTGCACAAGATGAACGTTAAGAATCTAAACATTTTCTAGTGCATTAGTTCAATTTTGTTTTCATTTATTTATTTTGTTACTGAATATGTTAAAAATATGTTCATTATGTGGAAATAGGTGTTCATTATGTGTGTTACGAATCTAAATGTGTAAAAAAATATTGTAAAAAATATGCCTCGATATAGATGTTCATTGTTAAGATTCTAAACATTTGCACACAAAAAATATGTTCATTATGTGAAAATTCAGTTATTTTTTGAGGTAATTGAGGTTTTAGTTGAATCCGTCTTTTCGAATATAATCTTTGTTCTTTGAGGTTTCATATATTTAAAATTGAAGACCGACACCATGTTGTCCTAATGGTTAAACACTTCGACTTTGGTGTGAAATGTCACAGATTCGAATCTTACGAAATGCAATTTGAATCGTTGGATGTATATTGACATGTGGTATGTTGTATAGTAACTAAGACTAAATAAAATTTATAAATAGTCCGTCATTGAAAATTTTGCATTTTAATTCATAAAGTAGTTGCAAAGAACATACATGAAAATATCGACGACGATGATAAATTAAATTATTGGAAATTCTATAGATATTGATAGCATTGGTGAAGGGATTGAAAGAAAAAATCACACTAAGTATTAAGGCAAGTAGACTAGTTTGAATAAAAAGTCTAAATTATTAGAGACTAGTGTGAACCAGTGCTACACACATGGTTCATTGCATAATTTATTCAGTAGTACATTTTTAGACTTTATTGGTTATATGAAAATAAGAACCTATGTTCATGAATTGAATTTATTTAGATTAGATTTTTTTTCCTAAAGGCTATCGACAAACATTGATTAATAAATATACTTTAAGTAATTATGAAGCATGCAAATTATAGCAATATTTTTTAGACAGCAATGGATTTATATATAAAAAAACAAACGTCACTATCTATTATTCCTAATTCGGTAAGCATTACATTACTGAGCATGTCTATTAATTATGCGATGCATATGTTCAAGATGAGTTCATCTTATATGTAATATATAAATTCAAATATGCACACATTTATTGCAATGATAAATATTCTATATGCAACATAAAGAAATATGCTAAGAGATAAATAATGTTTCAAATTGGTTGAAATAAACAATATTCTAACCATTGCATTATTGCACTATTTCACACTATTCAATAATATTTGAGCTAGAAAAATATTTCGGCAGCTTAGTTATATATTTAATGTGTAGCATAATATAACATGAGAAATATACATAAACCATAAATATCGTGTAGGCTGTCTTTTTGTAATACTGCGTAAATCAAACAATTTCATTAACTCTTAAGAGAGTGCTCCACATAATCTTTACATTGTGGGTAATTAATAAATTAGCTTAATGTTGTGGTTGAGAATCGATCCTTCACCTCTTCGGTATCCCTAATGCCAAGTTTCTAGCCAAGGATATCGCTGTCTAATTTCTGGAACATCCAAATAATTTATTATTTCAGATAATCATACCGCCATAATAATCAAAAAATACAAAATTTAGCATACTTCAAATAAATATGATATATCAACATGGAAAAAATACCTATGGATATACAAAATCCATATAGTTACACAACATTTATGATATCTATAAGATTAAATGGTATATGACAACTTAGTCAACGCAACAAACTATTGAAATATTATGCAGTTACATGCCATTATAAATGCTTATATAAAAACGTACATCCAACATTGACAGAGTATAATATTTATAACCAAATACAAATGTTATGCATTTAAGACAAAGTTATAGTTGTGTTTTAAAATATATTGAATATATAACGTTTTCTTTTAATCATAAACAAATATGTCAGAAATAACATGTTATCTTATTAGCAAAAGAAAGTATTACCCTAATATTATTTTGGTAAAGCTCCTTAAAGAAATTATTTATAATTACAATTTTCTCAACCATTTTAGTTTTTTATCGACCTTATTAAGGAAAATTGGAAATATTTACTATGAATAAGCAACGAGTTCCCACGTCACTATTTCTCTTTTGTACACATGTTTCTTAAATCTATGAAATCTGTTAAATTTATAGAACACTTCATGTTGCATGTTCCCTTATAGAATGATGCATTCCCAATGAAAGGAATAAAAATAAGTTAATTGATTACATATTAATTCTACACTTGATTGACATTAAAAAGGACTAATATGTAACTCCACTAAATTAAATTAATTTTTACAGTTTTTTAATTGAAAGTGATCATTATATGTTAATTATATATATGATCCAACCCTTCCTACTTAAAATTAGTTCACTTAAAACCATTTGAATAATAGTGTCTGTAATTTCATACCTAAGAGAACGGAATAAAGATCAAAAGGAACCCAAATTCATAGTCTTATTGATGGAAAAACAAAGACGGAATTTCATATAAAATGTGAGAAAAAGAAATAGTTCAACTTTACATACAGCAAATTTTGTAGACCAATGGAAGCTTCTTAGGTTATTATGCATTTGAATTTTGCTAATAAAAGAAAATAAATAAAAAGAATTACCCGATTACATGTTAATTTTCTAATTTATTAGCATTAAGGAGACTTAACATGCAATTGATTCTTGCCTTAAATTGAATTATAATTTAATTGTGAAAATATTTCAAAACACATTGATCTGTATATTTATTGCATGGTAAGTATATTTGGTATGATCCTTCTTATTCAAAATACATATAACCATTATGAATAACTATACGTATAATTTATAGTTATTTAGAAAACATACCAAACTACACCCAAGATAACTTAACATTGCATAAGATCACCAAGACTTTGACGATAAACATGAATGAGTTTTGCCTAAGCCTATTAGATAACACAGTAGAAAAATATTACAAACCTAGATTGATGAAGAAGAACAATGATAGAATTTACATTAAAAAGTGAGATTGACGGAGACTACACAAACATTTAAAGTAAATAAGTATTCCAAACACGTATTTGAAACTTAAATTTAACAAAATTTTAAAATTATCTACTGAAAGTAGAACAAAATTGTTGCTTATACATTCATATATCTCCACATGATACAGTATGAAATTTATTAATCAAATATCCTTTTAGCACGTACACTATATATTTCTTTTAACTTGATTTTATTGTATACTTACGTTTGAGAATGAGATAAAGATCAACTTACCTCTATTTTGTTATAGAGAAAAACATAAGATTGTCTTGTTTTCTATATATTAACAACTTAGTAACTCCCTACAACATAAATGAAGGAAACTAAACTCATAAAATTTCCAATATAAACGAAAACATGGAATTTGATGTTAACGTGAGAAATGAAAATAATTTAATTTTACCTATAATAGATTTTATAGAATAATTGAAGCTCATATGGTGCTTGTGCATTAATAATATTCAACAAGTTCCTGCAAAATAAATGATGAAACCAAGTTCATAACCATACCAATCGATACAAAAATCAGAGGAATGCCTAAATATGGCACACAAATTTCGAATCAATTGTATGAAATCATAAATTTAGGAGTAAAACATCAAATTTAGCCTTGAATTAAAAGCAAGTACATACAATAAAAGAAAGGTATATTCTTTTGGTCAAGATTGTTGATCTAGTAAGTCAAAGTCTTTTGGCATTGTTTACATAATTTATCATGAGAATCCCAACCATAAGAGCAGCATGCATAAATACAACCACTACATAGTATAAAACATAAAAAACAATTACGGTGAATAGCTATTGTTGAATTCAATCAAATAATATTCATGTTAGGAAAAGTATGAGATACATGAATAAATTATATGGAAAGAATCTAAAAAAAATTGATTTACTACGAAGCCGGACATGTGGAAAAAACACAATTATGCAAAGAGGGAGAATAAACCGAAGAAGAAAAATTTGAGGAAACAAGAACTGTTTTAGTATTGAACTGTGCTAAGGAGAGAAAAAAAACTCAATTTGATTAAATAAAAATAATAAATGCTAGAAGTGAGGTTGATGGAAATAAGGATGTTGCAAGTGATAATATGTGAAATAAAGATGCTAAAAAGTAGGATTTATTCTCAAAATTATGAGAAAAAATAATTCAAATCTCCCTTCGGTGAACTAATATTACGACCAATATGGAATTGATGCAAAATCACCCCTAATGAAAAAAGAAGAAAATGAAATAAGGATTTGAACAAGAATAAAAAAAAGAAAAATACAACTTAAATTCGCAAATAAAGGAGAGAAACAGTAGGAAAATATTTCAATCCTATATACTGTCGAACGTTATCTATAGTAAGAATAAGTAAATTATATATCAAAAACACCCTAATCCTTAGCAGTAGCACATATGACATTTTATAATAGACCAAAACAATTAGTTATTTATTAGCAAATGGTGTTAAAATATAATCATTAAAATTTGTATGATAAACACAGAAACTATAAAGTATGAATTAAAAAATAAAATAACACAACTTATGAGTGATTATAGTTTAAAGACATCTATTACAACTAAGATACATCTTTAGTTATAACTAAACGATACAAACATAAATGCATAATAGTTAACAAGCGGTTAACAAGAAACAAATAACAAATTCAATTATCCAGTTGGGCAGATGGTAGAGAAGTAATATAATTGTGAACAAATGTGATAACAAATTTCAATACAAAATTAGCAAAAAAAATACCGATAAAACAATTGGACTTACGAAACTACATTTGAATTTTTACGATGGTTATTCACTTGATTTCACAAAATTTTAAAGTGATCATAACTAAATCTGCAAATTTGAGAAAACAACATTGGATTTACAAACTTAGTTATCATAATTTAATATTAGAAAAATCAATTTTGTAATTTTGAAATTGGATTAAAAAAATTAAACGTCTATTATAACTAATCATGATAACATAAATATATAGTAGTTAAAAGTAGCTATAATGAAACAAATAACAATGTCAATAGTCTAATTGAGTGTATGATTGAATAGGATATTCAATCGCTAAACCATAATCGTTTAATTTATTTATATGAAGATATTCACCTAATTAAACTAAAAGCAAAAGTGAGCATAAGTAAATATACAAATATGAGAGAACAAAAACCTTGGATTCATAAATCTAGTTTTATTATTGAATATAAGAAATTACCGACGAAAATCAAAAGGTTGAAAAAAATCCAAAATACATAAATTTAATAGTTAAATCATACCTTGAGATGTCCTCAACATGTCCACTTCATCACTCAACATTGAAACATTAGATGTTACGGGAACAGAAATTCGAGTTCGGAAAAGAATCAATTTGACGCATATTTTTTTACATATATAATTGAATAAGATTATAGAGCAAAGACAAATTCCTTACATATCTTATAAGTTGTTAGTTCAATTCAATTTTTCCATAATATTGTTAAAAATATACCACTAAAATAAAATCCATAATTGAATTTAACACAAAATTTAGCAATTCAAACATTCACGTCTTCAATATTGAACAAATTTAAAGTTGAGATAAATATTAGATTATGAAAATTAATTGGAAAAAGATAGGAATGAAGGTAAAATGAATTTGAACTTCTTCGAATATGTTGAATCAAACTGTCTTTGTTATATTCAAAGAAAAAGTTTTTTCTTTAAGAAATTCCTTTAACACAAAATCTAACAATTCAAGCATTCATGTCTTCAATATTAAACAAATTTAAAATTGAGGTAAATATAGTATTAAAAAAATTAATTGGGAAAAACATATGAACAAACACAAAATGATTTGAACTTCTTCAAATCTATTACAAATTGCCTTTGTTATGTTCAATGATATAGCTTTTTCTTTAAAGAAAATCACCGTTTCTTATCTTTTAAGAGTTGCTTTGAAACTGGAAGAGAAATAAGCAAGAGAAGTAGAATTTATACAAATGTCAAAACATATGTTTTTTCAAATTTCTATGTGTGTTTGTTAGGAAGGAGGATCAACGTTAAAAAAGAGAAGAGGAGCTAGAATGAATTGGTATATGATTAATTAATGAATTTTAGATTTTAATGCTTTTGGCATTTTGAAATATAATGAAATAGAAAGTGTTGGATGCATGTTTACCTCAAAATTAAGGAGAACTAAGTATCGAAGCTAAAAACATTGTTTTAAAAAATCCGCTTCGATACTCACATCGAGGAGCGCCTCGAGGAATAAAAAATAAAACACTTCGATGATTTCCTTAAAAGGATCTTTACCTCTAAAGTTTATGCCTCAACAACTTTAGGCATATAAAGCGTACGCCTTACACACCTCAAACTGGTTGGGCATGCGACTGAAGAATTTCTTTTATCCTTAGTTTCAACCATAGACGCTAACAGTTAAACTTCAATTATTTAATTGAGAAAAAAACAAAATTTAATGAAATGGAAGTTGTTCTTTTTTTTACTTTTTAATTTCAGTATTGACACGACTAAGTAAGATTGTTTCTTAAAGAACAATTAAGAGCTATGCAATGAATTTTTCGTTGTTATTTAAAAAAAAATCTTAATGGACTGGATTAAATTTGCAAATAAATTTTGCAGATTGATTTGAATTAATAGAAGGAATCGAAATTGGAATTCTGTGGAATCTTTAAATATTTACGGAATCGAAAATGGAATCATATAGATACCAGTTTTTTTTTTTTTTTTAAAAAAAACGCACCTATTCAGAGTCAAATCTAAATGATTTGTTCTTTAGTTTTTGCATAGTTTAATTTAAAATGTTAAATTTCATTATATGTTAAATGCTTTTTTTTTTCTCGAAAATTTATGCGTCAACATTTTGAGGCTTACGCCTCGTCTCTTGGACCTGAAAATGCTTCATGTCCTTTTCCGCATTTTAAAACATGGCTACGAACAAATAATATTAACGAATGTAAATGATTAGAGGTTTTCTTTTGTAATAGAATAGATTTGAATTTTAAATAAAAGATGAGAATTAAGAAGAGCAGAGTGCAAGTGGATTTATTTTACTATACATTATTAGTAGATAGATAAATATAGCAAATTGTGAAAAATAAAAAATATTATGTCGGTGACTCGGTCTGGTGACCTCCAACATCTAGCTATCTATAGAGAAAAAATAGACATCATGATAATGATTAGTGAGTACTTGTACTATCCACAATTATTATTTCTAGCTCTGTTCTTTGCTCTTTGACTACAACTTTAACATTTTAAAATATGTAGGAAGAAATGTCGTCTTGGATGAGTATGGCAATCCCAAAGTGGTGAATGATGGTGTCACAATCGCCCGGGCAATTGAGCTTGCTGATCCAATGGAAAATGCTGGTGCTGCTTTAATTAGAGAGGTGCCACTAACTTCTCCATTTTGCATATAATCAAATTATTAAATACAAGAGCTTTGGGGATGTGCAATGCATGTGTGTATAAATTTATTTAAGAAATAATATTAAGAAATGTCTAATTTTGCCTATAGTATTTATTAGTTTAAAATTTACAACTACATTATAAAAACAAAATGTATAGTTAAAATAATTTAGAAATGTTTTTTGTAAGAAAAATACCATTCATGAGATTTTCAGTTAAATAAGTTGAAATATCTAAAGTGTGAATATAAAAGATTACCGTCAAGAACGTGTAGTGAAATTATAAACACACATTACTGATTGGAAGTATAAAAATGTACAGTTCTTGTCAGAGCCCGATCCCGAACCCATGACCATAGCTATATGTCTTTTTTTTTTCTTTTTTTTTTTTTGAGAAAATTGAAATATACGTTTTTGTCATTGCCGTGATTCGAACCTGTGACCACTTAATGTATTTTTATTTAAAATATAAATGTATTTCAGGATGTGTGCATTTATACCAAAAAGTATCGCGTCGATAGAGAATTGTTAACTGACTACTGTGCTAGCTAAGAAGAAAAAATTATACGAGGCAAACATTTAAGACGGTTAAAATTTATAGTGGGAGAATAGTCATGGACGTGCTGAATTTTTACTATAAAAGTATTATGTTCTTTTCCATCTTTACAGTCTCATTCTCTCTTATGCTCTCTTTTGTTTTTTTAATTTAAAATTTGCCAGCACGAACCTTCCCTGTTCTTTGTCTTAATTTATACTAACTTGATCTTCTTCTATATCCTCTCCATTCTTCCATAAATACTTGGTCAATTTTGCAAAATTCGAAAATCTAATTTAAAATTGAAATTGAAAATGCATAGAACTGAAAATGTTGGAGTTTCCTAGTCTGAATAACAATGGTATGAATATGTTTTTTTAATATTTTTTGGAAGTTTTTTTAGAGTTGGTCTTCTTGTTAAATTAGTTATAATTGGTATACATTAATTGTAGAAATGGGTATGAAATTATAGCAGAAATTGTTGCTACGCTTTAATAATTTAAGTATTAGAAGTTAGAGTTTAAGTTGAATTAAGGAAGAAGGAAACACAATTGAATTATGGAAGTAAAAGAAGTTTTGGTTAGAGAAATACAATTAATTAAAATTAAAGGGTTAATTTTGTAATTTTCATTTAATTCTTTATGGGGAGAATCACTAATTTAATTCTCCCCTTAGCAAATTTTTTTAACTAAAAATGTTGCCGTTCCTTTATTCCTTTTAATCAAAATGGAATGGAAGGTTGCTAGCAAGACGAACGATTCAGCTGGTGATGGTACTACGACTGCATCAGTTCTCGCTCGAGAAATAATCAAGCTAGGTCTCCTAAATATTACCTCTGGCGCCAATCCTGTTAGCATCAAGAAAGGAATTGACAAAACTGTCGAGGGTTTAGTGGACGAACTCGAGAAGAAAGCTAGACCTGTTAAAGGACGCGGTGACATCAAAGGTACCATCTTTTTTTCCCCGCTCATTCGTTTAACAGTCAAAATCACATAGAACTTTTACTTTTGTAGCTATTGCTTCAATCTCTGCTGGTAATGATGATTTTGTTGGCGAGATGATTGCTGATGCAATCGATAAAGTTGGCCCTGACGGTGTTCTGTCAGTCGAATCCTCATCATCATTTGAAACGACTGTAGATGTTGAGGAAGGAATGGAGGTTATTATATAACTTGGAAGTTAATATTTTACCAAAAACACATATATAGATTTTTTTTTGTAACTTTTTGAAGCTCGATTGCAGATAGACCGAGGTTACATATCGCCTCAGTTTGTTACAAACCCTGAAAAATTACTTGTGGAGTTTGAGAATGCTAAAGTTTTAGTGACTGATCAGAAGATAACATCTATAAAGGAAATTGTTCCCTTGTTGGAGCAAACCACAAATTTACGGGTTCCCTTGCTAATTATTGCTGAAGACGTGACTGGTGAGGCATTGGCCACTCTAGTTGTGAACAAACTTAGAGGCATTGTTAATGTTGCCGCAATCAAAGCACCAGGTTTTGGTGAGAGAAGAAAAGCTCTTCTCCAAGATATTGCTATTGTTACAGGTATATCTTCATAGACAGGCTTGTTTCTTTTCTACCTATTTATTTGGGCCTTTTTTGTAGTTGGCGGTAGTTTATATATAACTTCACAAGTTATGAAAACATCCATTGGGTGTCACACAAAATATGGATAACACGACTAAAATTTAGCATTTATTTGAACTCAAATATGATCTATTGGATTGCTTACTTGATATTGGATTAAGGATGAGAATTAATGATGCAGTTAACCTTAATAATATTCAGTGAACACTCATGTTCTATTTAGAAGTATAGCTGTGGTCGGGAAAGTTGTATTGGACAAAGCAACATTATTTATTAAAAGGAAAACAACCGCACGCATTGAAAAGAGCTTTTGAGGGAGTTTCATATGATAACAGATTGAAGTTGGATATCTGATATAAGAGAATGAAGTTAGTTTAAGATCTCTAAATCAAATATCTGAAACAGCCTGGTTTAAGATCATACTGACGACCCCTAATTGCAATCAATGATGAAAATTAGTGATGCAATGTCAAGGATAAACAAGTTTAAGGAAGGATAATCGGCTTGAGAATCAAGATATCGAGCAGGAAAATAGTGAACTTGATTACATTTCATTACTTCTGTACCATATTAAACAGGATTACAAGATTCTAGCACATGTATATAGTTACTAATAAGACAAACTACTTTTAATAAAAGACTACATGATAAATAATTGAAACTTACAAAAGTAGAATAGGAATTGAAGCTTCATAATGCTGTGCACAGGCTAAACGTATCATGCAACTAAACTTAAAACTGGTTATTGAAATGTACGCAATGAGGTACCATACAAAGACTATATTTAGAGGATCATTGTATCTAGCTTTGTTTAGGGGATCACTGGATCCAGCTATGTACATGTGTGCACTGGGGAATTATTTCTGTCAAACCTTCTTGAATATCATAAATAATATACTGTGATGGGGATTGTATAAAAAGAAAAAAAAAAGTGTCATGCATTGAAGAGAACTTTTGTGGGAGCTTCACAAGATAACAGATTGAAGTTAGCAGATACAAATATAATTGCCATCATTTGTAAGTAGGCATGAGCAAAATATCTAAACTGATCATAATGACAACTTCTCTTTTGTTTTTTCTTTCATCGTAGGAGCTGAGTTTCTAGCAAAAGACCTAGGCTTCTTAATAGAAAATGCGACTGTGGAACAACTTGGCACAGCAAGAAAAGTCACGATCTCTCAAAGCTCAACCACCTTAATTGCAGATGCTGCAACCAAGGATGAAATCCAAGCAAGAATAGCTCAAATAAAGAAAGAGCTTGCAGAGACTGATTCGGTCTATGATTCCGAAAAGCTAGCTGAGAGAATTGCAAAGCTTTCAGGTGGTGTGGCTGTCATCAAAGTCGGTGCTGCTACAGAAACCGAGCTCGAGGACCGTAAATTGCGTATCGAGGATGCTAAAAATGCCACTTTTGCTGCTATTGAGGAAGGCATTGTTCCTGGGGGTGGCGCTGCATATGTTCATCTTTCTACTTGTGTTCCTGCTATCAAGGACAAGTTGGATGATGCTGATGAACGACTTGGTGCTGATATCATTCAGAAGGTACCTTACCCCCTTTCTTTACGTTCATTCTTTAGTTACATGTCTGGTAGAGCAATCTACTGTTTAAAATGGTTACTTTTGATCAGTTTAGCTCATTTTCTGAAAACTATGTCAAGTTTAGGCTGCTTCAACATTCTCTTACGAGGCAATTTTAAATTTGCGTTCAACTTAAGAATTTTTCATGGCACATTTTTCGAACGAGCTAGTGCAAATTTTTTATTTGAAGATTTTATTCCTGATGAATTTTTGAAGTGAAAGAGGAGGAAATTGTTGAATCAACGTCAATGTGGCAGAAATATATTTGTAGCGATATTTTCAAACAACTCTAAATTTGTTATATTTTATATGAAAAATGGTCTAGATTGATCAAACCTCCAAAATATATTGGCAAACCTTAACAAGAGGTGAAATCAGATAGAAATTGATTAAGCTTGATTCATTTTGTCTTGATTTTTTTCACTGAGCTCAAAGCCATATATCAATATCATGAAGCTTTGTCACTGGAATTTGAATTTTGTTTCATTATCGAATCTCTCTCCAATTACGAACTCAATCAAATTTTGCAATCAACAAGAATCATTCCAACTATATTGGAATAGAAAATTTCAAAATGTTTATTTGAATTTACAATTCAAAATTTGTTATGCTTTTCAAGAAATAAACATAAATAAATACATGGTGGGAAATTATGGTGCTGACATCATCCAGAAGACACCTTTCTCCATCTTTATTTGTTCCTTACTCATTTAGAATATTTAAAAAAACATAATTTTAGATTTGAAATCTATCTATGATAACCGATCAATTTCGGTCTACATGACAAAAAGCGCACTTATGTGCCGGGGCTGTTCCAGATATTCATTAATTGTTTCGAAAATTAGTTCAAATATGTAATTTGTTTCAGAAAAGTGGTTTAGACATGTGAAAATTCCTCCTTTGGGTTGATGTTTGGTAGAAATAAACAGTGGTATGTCTTTAAACTATTTATTTATAGTTTTCTACACTGAGCCCGAAGCCATACATCTGATTCAAGTATGTAAATGCTGCAACAAAGAGAAGGAAAGACATTCAACATAACCATGAATTCTGTTTCAAAATTTTCAGGCATTGATGGCTCCTGCATCGCTGATAGCACGCAATGCCGGATTGGAGGGAGAGGTGATAGTGGAGAAGGTGAAGGAAAGGGACTGGGAGTTCGGATACAATGCGATGGACGATAAGTATGAGAACCTTCTAGAAGCAGGAGTCATAGACCCTGCGAAAGTAACAAGATGCGCCCTTCAGAACGCAGCTTCGGTTGCTGGGATGGTCCTGACCACACAAGCTATAGTTGTCGAGAAGCCCAAGCCTAAGGCTCCGGTTAGCGGCCCAGCTCCTGGCTCTCTTGCTATTTAACCATAGTAACATTATAATAATTTAATTCAATTATGGTGCATTACTGCATTGGTTGATGTATTGTGCCTTGCATGATGAAATGGTAGTGTTTTTGTTAGGAGAACATGCAAGGTATTGTTATCAGTTCTAGTTTGTGAATTAGATATCATTGAGGTTGCTTTTAGTAATAAATTTCTCATTAGCTCTATTTTTTTTTTCCCTTCAATACTAATGTACAATGTCGTGATGCCTGTTGGGCTTACTTTTTGAGCATGGATGGGCCTGGAGTGGCTTGAGTTTGAGTCCTAGATGGGCAAATTCTTTTATTGCCAATATTAAGTTGAAGAACAAACAAAAGAATTGATTGTGGGCGGACTTTGATAATTAGAGTGTAAGACCAACTGTCTCTGGTTGTCCTACAGACGAATGCTTGAAATGATAGGTTTGGTTTTTCGATTTTAGAGAGCACCTGCCATATATGATGGGTAGGAAGACCCAAAAAAAAAAAAGTAGAAAGAAGAAAGAAAAGAAAAATAACGAGCCTGTATGCTGACTTCGAACTTTGGGGCGGCTACCGTAAATGGTAGGCTTATTAGCGGAGCTATAGACTCTGGTGAATGATGGTGTGTTCCTCTGTAAAATGTTGGTTAGGATTTATTAGAAATATTTTTTTGAGACCCTGTTGAGTTAATTTGTAGAAGGCTTCAGTAAATTTTTATTTTTAAAAAAGGTCAAATTATTTTCTTAATCTGTTTATGTGGAGTTGCACGATAAATCATTGTGGCTGGTGTTAAAGTTCCACAATAAATCAAGAAGGATGAATCTTTTTTGAGCAATTTCTCACTTCATGTGTTTCCAAACAAATCGATGCTTTAGCGAGGTGATAATAAGTTTTACATAGATAGATTATAATTAGGGTAAAGATAAAGAAATCAAATTCAAAGACCATATACTGATTGATTTGGATTGCTCGTTCTACATCTAGTCTGGTGGCACTCCCTTCTTCTGTATTTTCACTTATCACCGATAGGAAATGGTTTACCACGGCTTCTCATTGAAGGATATTTCACCATTACATTTTCCTTGAAAGGCTTCAACAAACTTGGTTTCTGCTTGAAGGAAGTCTCAACAACAATAGGGACAAGTTTTTGGGTCTTTGAACACTGATTTTGGAAGGAAAATACAATGTTCCTACGATGATTGGAACGATTTGGCATTTATTTTATTAAAGGAACGCGATGAATTGGGGGTCGCAGCTGATTAAGAATCAAATTTCAGAATCTTATTGATTTTGAAGATTGCAAACCATTGAAGGATACAAATCAAGAAACAAGTCGATTTGCATTTAGTTTCAACAAAAGTAAAAGTGTGCTTTTGAACATGCAAAAGGTTTGAACGAATTGTGCATAGTATTCAAGAGAATTTTCTTGTTTAAATTCGAATTCCACATCTCTTTATACTGGACAAGAATGAACATGATTAACAGTCTTTGTGGTTTGAGACAATTGAAGTGTGCATTAACTCAAAATTCAAGGAAATCATCGAAAATAATTTTGGAATTTCATAGGGACGTCTAACTTGATGTGACGTTTTTAACAAAGTAACCATGATTGGTATCAATGCACAAGGTCGGCGTTTGTGAAAACAAATTTTATTTTGTGTACATTTTTTTAACTGAAGGCATCATAGCAGTCGGCAGCCATCGAAAACCGACGGTATAAACGTCGGAACAGCGTACGTGGTTTTTATCAACTTTCGACAGCGGCAACGACAATCTTTCGACGTCTTTTCAACGGCTTCTAACAGAAAATAGCGATGGTCTTTGACAATCAACGAGATACACGTGGATCCATTCATAACCAATAATCCATCGGTAGCCGTCGATAACCGTCAGAAAATTGTGACCCGTAAGCCATCGATAACCGTCGAAAATCTGTATTTTTTTTATTGCTGTGCCCATTCGACTTCCACCAGATCTACATCATAATCAATACACTTCTCCACTTCATTCCACACAAATAATTCAGATACACACACATTATACCAACAACAATACTAATCATAATCTTCAACATATACAAGATCATAAACTCCAATATATACAAAGTCAAGATCATAAACTCCAATATGTACAAAATCAACTATCCAACATACTCAAATATCCAACAAAACACTAGCCAATCAAAATCAAACAACTTCACAAAATGTACCAAATCAATACAACATATTCAATCTCTAATCAAAATGTATCAAACATACCAAAAAAAATTATCCTCGCCAACTCCAAGTCAACATATACAACTTCCAAGCACAAAAACAGAAAAGCATACATATCAAGAGTCGTCCACGCCTCCGGAAGCACCAGACGACGAAGGAAATGAATCATATTACTACACGTATTCCACCAAGCGCTGATTCAAATGCTCCATCTGTATAGCGTGAAGACGGTCCTGCTCCTGCAGCTTCTCGACCATGAACCTCAGCTGATTTATCTTGGCTTTGTCCTGCTCTTTTTGGTACGCTTGTTGAGATGCTCTATCCCACGAATAGAAAAAACTGCTATAGAACTTCTCGACGACTTTTATAACAATTGTATAACTTTTATAAGATAATTTATTTTTATAAATTACCGCTTGGTTTCTATAACTAAATCGCCTATTTCGCTGCATTGGATTCACGATGGAGTCAAAAATAGCGTCTTCCTCCTCGCGGGTCAACTCATCGCGATCCTATCCCCCCAGCATCTGTGTCCGTGCCTCTTGAAACTTTTCCTACAATGCCAAAAATTACAGTTGAAATTAACACAATATTATTTTAACTTTTTAAAGCTAATTACTTAAACTAATTAATATTAATAACTTAAAATTTAAAATATGCATACATATGCAGCCGTCGCCTTATCCTCATCTTTCCATGCATATGTAAGGTTGCTAGCTTCGTCCGTTTGCTTTATGGCACGTGTATGAGAAAATACTTGCATGTATGAGATCAGACGTCGACACGCTCTTTCCTACAATAAATATTGTATATATATATTGCTGTTTATATTATATGTTTATTAATAACTTATTAATAACTTATAACTTAAACTATATAAATTAATAACTGTTTATAATCGCAATTAATAAATTTTTCAAATTCTCAACGATGGATTTGGAACCACCAGGATGTGTTGCTGGATTCTTATTTCTATTCGCAGAGTTCCTCTCTGACTCCGTCAATAAATTTAAATAATTGAACAATATATTTAATAGCTGTAAAACAAAATAATGAGATATATATGACAGATCAATTACCTTGAACTCATCGTTGTTCCACTCGCAACCCATGCATTCCATACACTAGGACCCATCCAGCTCGATTTCTTTCCAGCTCTCCTAAGACCCAACATCGTGTGCCGTTCTTCACTATCTTAGAATTCCAGTAGCGTTGCACAAGGGAAATGTCCGCTTTCTGCAGATCTACGGAACCCTGCACATTGAGAAAATTAAATATAAGTTGTACATTTTTAAGTACTCAACAAATTGTAAAATGGTAACTTATAAATATGTAAATTTAAATTTACCAAAAAGTCCTGCCAGAAGTTCCTTTTGAGCGGGTCAGGGATCTTACTCCTTCGGGGCCAACAACCAATCATCCTACTCATATATTCTTGCTTGGAAATACTAAGAACCACTCCCAATGGCTCTAGCTCAAAACCCCGTGTTAAATTTAAAACATAGCTATAAACTATTATATATATCGTACAAAAAATATTTATAATGCTATGCTACTAATTTTAATAATTACGATCCATTAGCTTTGGGCTGCAAATACACTACTGGTCGTGCTGCTAGCTTCGAAAGACCACTATCATCACCTCTATTCCCTCTTCGAGAGGAAGAGGGAGAACCAGAGTGGGAAGAGCTATGCTTTTGGAAAAAAGACATAATACATGTTATGTACATATCGATTTATCATGTCAGAACATATAATTCATAATAATAATGAGAAAAGATACCATAATTGATGAGAAAAATGTAACATGGATAATCGCATAAATTACCTTATATTAAATTGTATATTAGCAATCAGCTAATCAGTCCTCGTCGTTTTCTGATTTGGACTCGGTTTCGTACTCTTTATCGTTTGCCTCTGTAGTTTCAAATGTTCTACTAATACATTTGAGTCATCATTCAAAGGTCGAAAGTCTGAGTGATCGTCCATTATTGTTATCTCAATATTTCCTCGATATCCGCTTGATAGGCTCGTTCGTCTGGAATATTCTTTCCATCATACGTAAATCTTGCCTTTGTTTTAAAAACTGCCGACCAGTCTGCTTTATCTCTTTTTAGAGATGGATAAGGGGTATAATAAACTTGTAGGGCTTGTCTGGCTAGTATAAAAGGATCGTACTTTTGATAACGCGAGATATGTTTTATTTCAATAAGATTATAATTTGGTTGCACGATAACTCCAGAACCTGAAACATTGTCGAACCAGTTGCATCTAAACGAAAAAACTTTCTCCATGGGTCTAGTGAAATATGTCAATTGCAAAACTTGGGTTAACATGCCATAAAAATCATTTATATGATCATTTGGATCATCACTGCCTTTAATAAATACACCGGTATTGTTAGTTAATTTTTCAGCACCATATTCTTTGGTGTTGAATTTATATCCATTAACGAAGAATATTGGGTATGTCTTAACGTTTCTTTTTGGTCACATCGCTAAATGTTTTAATCCTTCATCGACCACACAGTTTATTGAATCATAAATGTAGTTCGAAAAACCAAGTAGCAAAATCTTTGCTTATATCGCCGTTTGGATGTTGTGATTCATGAGCACTGCAAACATAGATAATATATTGCATTATAATTAATGTACACATATAGTATTAAATTAAATAAATATATCCAGACATAATTTAATATTACCTAATAAATGTGGTAACTTCAATACAATTAAGAAGAATATACATGTGTACTACATGGTAATCTTTATCTAACATACTTCCACATATTTTCCAGTAGGTCGACTATGTTGTCTAAAAATATTGCCTCATAAGAACAATCCTGTTAGAGGGCTTTATCATTATGTGTAGCTGAAGTGACCCACTTCTTTATACTCAAATTTGTGTGATTTTTAAGTGAGTTTTTTTTTATATAAACACATAAGTGATCACTTCTTTAAATTCATTCTCCCAAGATCCAGAATTTTACTAATATAAAAATATCAGTATATAAGCTAAACCATGTCATTTATATATGTGAAGATATATAAATGGTTCTTTGCTTATCAGAGCAACTAAAATGGCAAAGAATCTCATTCACACTTTGTTCCTCATAATTGAGGGACTTTAGTGTCACATAGCCATTTATCTATTATTTTTTTAACTCAAACTTGTCTGCTAATCCTAAAATAATCACATCATTTTCTTGTCTTATTTCCTAGCCTGTGCTATAACTCAAATTAATTAATTTCTGGGTTTTACAAGCTAGCCATTTGATCCATAGAATTTTGGGATCTGATAATAGATAATTTGGTTGATACAGGGTATTAGTTCAGCCCATACATGTTTGTCTATCTCGGCGATTCTATTCTTAAACTCAAGCAATTCTTATGTTAAGAAAATTGCATATGTCATATTTTATAAAGTATGCAATAATATGATGAATATCAAGACAGTAAATCAGTTTAAAGGCCAAGCAGTGAAAACATTGCACATGAACAAAATGTTAACTCAATTCATCATGTCAATGTAGGGCAGCATATACTTGAAAATAGTATGATTAAAGCAGCATCAAGATCAGACTGTTGCAAAACTTTCAGATGGACATATAGTGAAGGTTACTGACAAATCCTCAAATTATGAAACAAATGATTGTGATCAATTAGACAGTGGGTTTACTGACATGCTTAGTATCTAGGTAGACTACATGACATTGCATTTTCTGCAGTAGATTTGTTTAAGAACAAATACACTAAACTTAAATCAATTATATGGGCAGCTAAGACAAGTTTTTAATGTAGTTGCACCTCAGATTATTATTATATAACATGTGGTTCATTCTGCAATACGAGTTTTTACTGAAAATCAAATATTAAATAAGGATTTTCAAACTAAGACTTCAAGCTTTTCATGGCCTTATATCAATTTATAAGTCATGATCAAGCCTTACTGGCTAATCCAGATCAGGTTCAACCATCACCTATCATTTCTTCTATATGCATTTTCAAAAGAAAACCACTGCAATTTCACCATTTAAAAATTTATCAATTATACTAAAGAAAGTATGTCCACATATCAAATTACATGGCATAACTTTCTTCATCACAATCCACCAGAAAACATCAAGATCAGTTACTTGAATCAGTAGCTCCAGACACATATAATACTTAAGTTTTACAAATTCTTTTCAGATGGACAAAGCTATTACAATACTGAGAGGTCTGCATAGACTTAAGAGAGTTTGTCTAGCTATCTTTATTACAATGAACTACTGCATTTTAAAACTCAAGTAGGTCTTCTAATTTTTTTTCCAGCAAGCAAGCTATTCATACATCTCTACCTGCAACAATATTTTGAGCTGCCTCAATAAAATGAGACACCTCAAATATTGCAAAGGCAATAAATAGGGTCAGAATAAAATTCTGGTATGAGTGAAATCAATATTAAAAATAACTTGTAAAATTCTTTTAAGACTGTGAAGAGATCATATAGAGTTTGATGCCTTCCAGTTCCATAATGAGCTTTAGCATATATATAATTAAACCTATACATCAAGCATACATTCAAGCAGTCATTCATCCAATTTGTTCAAATGTACATGTACAAAACTCCTATGGACTTAAACTCTTAAATTCCAAAGCCTTCATTTCCAGTTCCATTTTACATTTTTATATGGTCTAAACTCTTGCCTTTGAACACAAAGTGTGCATTGCAAAGGACTAAATTCTATTAACCTTTGCACAGAGGCCTTCAGGACTTGAACAAGTCATGCACATACCCATCATCCACCTAATGATGAATAGATCAAGACAACTCTCCTAAATTACTTTGTAATTTAGAGACCATGCATATTCATTCATTTAAGGAATTTTCCTTTTTAACTCCAGAAATACTCTTGTAATCCTTTCTTCATTTCATAAGTAAGGAACTTAATTTCCTTAAAAAAACCATATCTAAACATACCAACCATTCATACCAAATTTTACAACCCATTTCAAAGTCATTTCTGCTTGATTACATTTTCTAATAACCTGCTAGTACAATAGTTTCTAGAACTTTTCCTTTGCTTAAATAAATCTACTGAAATCATAAGAAATGCCATATTTGTTTTTGCTGTGAACATAAGATGTGGTTTTGAGAAAAACCCATAAACATATTGGATTTTGATCTGAACAAATCAGCACATTTTTACAATATTTCTTTGTTCATAGCAATTTTTAAATGAACTAGACATGAGCATAAACCTCTCTGTCCATACTGCCTAATCCATTGTTATTCAATACCCTACTTCTCAGTAAATTAATCAGATTATTTTCTTATAAAAAATGAGTCATAAACTCATTTCTGTAATCAGGTTATATGATTGATTAAACAATTTTCAAAACAAAATTAGTCAATGCCAAAAACAAATCAAAACAGCAACCAAAAATTCAACCAAAATGCCATTCATGATCATCATATATTTATTCAGAGAAATAAAGATTAACAGAAATCATAATATGATTTTCATATAAAATAATTGGCTGCCCTTACTTGGGATTTAATGCCATAAATCTCATAAGTGATTATCACTCACCTTTCCCTTCTTTTCCCCGAGAATGCCTAAGCTTGAAGACTGTGTGAGTTTCTCCTTTCTATTTTTTTTTTGAATTGAACTTCTGTTTTTTTTTCCTCAGAGAAAACCTCAGCCTTACCCCTTGATTTAAATCATTTAACTAGGGTTTTAATAGAGGAAACACCCATTCTATCCTCATATAATTTAGAGGATCATGTGTATATGCTTATGGCTAATCTTGCCATTTTTTTTTTAGTTTCCATTTCTGGTAAAAGCAGTTATCTCACTGCTTTTCTGTGCACATGCTTTTTGCATGATTTTATCTGCACATTATTTTTATGTGACTTAATTTCACAATGTATCTTATCATACCCGAGATAATTCTCATGTCCCTTCCTATAAGTTTTATTTTTGACTAACATAATTTACCATTTGCTTCTCTCTTGATTTATTTCAAAAATGCATCCACACTCATAAATATTGCTTGACTGACTTTTATGCATTTTAATCATCAAGAGAATTTTTATTTTATCATCCCATACTTCTCTAATCATATGTATATATTTTCTATACAATATTCACATATATATACAAGTCATGTGAATTTTAGAATTCATTTTATACTTAATCATTTTCCTTTCATCACTGTGTATATAAAAATAATTATCCCCTTGCACAACTATTTCACTCACTTCTGATATTCATTTTCAAGCTATTTTTATCCTTTGGTTATGTATATAATACATATATATATACATAAAATATGTGAACATAATACTCCTCTTTACTCAGCTATATTTCTTCCCATTATTATCTTCTTTAACTATTCTCTGTTAACTAATTTAATATTATATATTTTTTTCAAAGTAATTTTAATCTCAGAAAGAAATTTAGGTCTTCACATACTCTCCTCCTAAAAGGAATTGTGTCCCACAATTATGTATTTGTTCATTAGTATGTTTCAAAAATATCAGAAATTCACTCATCCAAGATCAATCAAATACACCCAGTAGTATTTAAAGCTATTATGATTTTAGACATACCTTCAAGCAGAAAATAGATTAGGATACTTATCCTTCATCCTATCTTCAGCCTCCCATGTACAGTCATTTCCATCCAAACTCCATTGGATTTTAACTAGTTTAACTATTTTATTTCTCAATTTCTTTTCTTCTCTAGCTACAATGCCCACTGGTTCCTTTTTATAAACCAGATTCTCTTGAATTTCAACATGTGTAGGAGATTCAAGAATGGTCTCCTTATCATGCACCCATTTCCTTAATTGTGATACATGAAATACATCATGTATGTTGCTTAGTTCCTTTGGTAACCTTAATTTATAAGCTAAAGTCCCTATTCTTTGAACAATTTCATATGGTCCTATATACCTTGGTGACAGTTTCCCTGTTTTGCCAAATCTCAGTAATTTCCTCATTGGTGAAACTTTGAGAAACACATAGTCTCCCACCTCAAATTCTACTGGCCTTCTCCTTTTATCTGCATATGCTTTCTGTCTCTCTTGAGCTACTCTCATTCTTTGTCTCACTAATTCAATTCTTGCAGAAGTTTCTTTTACATTGTCTGGTCCAAGCAACACTCTTTCTCCTGCCTCCATCCAACATGTAGGAGATAAACAAGGCTTCCCATACAAGGCTTCAAAGGGAGCCATTCCTATGGTGGACTGATAGCTATTATTGTAAGCAAATTCAGCCAAATAAATGTGATCCTCCCAGTTGCCTCCAAAATCAAGTATGCATGCTCTAAGCAAATCTTCTAAAACCTTATTAACAATTTCAGTTTGGCCATCTGTTTTTGGGTGGTAGGCTGTGCTTAGGCTTAATTCTGTCCCCATAGCTTCTTGAAAGCTACTCCAAAACCTTGATGTAAACAAAGTATCTCTATCACTAATGATAGTCTTGGGGATACCATGCAACCTCACAATTTCTTTCACAAACAATTGAGCTAGTTTATGGGCATTTCTGTTTGAATTTATAGGAATGAAGTGTGCTGTTTTTGTAAGTCTATCAACCACCACCCAAATACTATCATTGCCTCTTCTTGTTCTTGGCAAACCATCCACAAAATCCATTGATATGCTTTCCCATTTCCAAGTAGGCACTTCCAAAGGTTGCAATAGGCCTGAGGGTCTTTGATAATCTGCCTTTACTTGTTGGCATGTCAAGCAATTTGCTACATATTTTTCCACTGCTCCTTTCATCCCTGGCCACCAGTAATTCCTCTTAAGATCATGGTACATTTTTGTACCACCTGGATGTATGATATATTTTGTTTTGTGATGTTCATTCATAACTTCTTGTTTCAATTCCTCTACATTTGGTATGCAGAGTTTCCCCTTTTTCCTTAAATATCCTTTATCATCTACTTCATAGTTTTCCACTGTCATGCCTTGTAATATCATATTCCTTTTCTCCTTCAAACTTGTATCTTGATTCTGCATTTGTCCTATTTTGTCAACTAGTGTTGACTTTAAAGAAATGAGGCTTAATTTACCATACTCAATCATCTCATTGTGGGCCTTATCCAATACCCCCATTTCTTCTTTTACTTCCACCTCACTTAGGATTGTCAAATCCCTGAACTCAGCCATCATTAGGCTTGCCAATTTTTCTTGGTGTCTACTTAATGCATCTGCCACTTTATTAGCTTTTCCTGGGGTATACAATATATCAAGATCATAGGCAGCTAGGAATTCTACCCACCTATGTTGCCTCATGTTCAAGTCTTTTTGGGAAAACAAATATTTAGGTGACTTATGGTCTGTGAACAATTCAAACTTAGCACCTAACAAATAGTGTCTCCATAGCTTCAATGCATATACTACTGCAGCAAGTTCTAAATCATGTGTGGCATACCTGGTTTCATTTGGTTTAAGTTGCCTGGATGCATATGCTATGACTCTTCCATGTTGCATGAGCACTGCCCCTAGTCCAGATCCACTAGCATCTGTGTAAACTACTAATCCTTCATTTCCCTCTGGTACTTGTAAAACTGGAGCTTCCATCAATGCTTTCTTTAGTGATACAAATGCTTGTTCACACTTTTCTGTTCACACATATGGTTGTTCTTTTCTAGTTAACTTGGTCAGTGGGATGGCTATTCTTGCAAAGTCTTTTATAAATCTCCTATAATAGCCTGCCATTCCTAAAAATGATCTTACCTCAGTCATTGATTTGGGTCTACTCCAAGATTGAACTGCCATGACCTTATTTGGATCTACTTTAATGCCTTGTTGAGATATCATATGCCCTAAATTTTTTACTTCATTCTGCCAAAATATGCACTTATTGAATTTTGCTTTTAAATTGTGTGCTCTTAGCCTTGATAAAATCAGATGCAAGTGCCTTGCATGCTCCTCTTCTGACTTTGAGTACACCAATATATCATCAATAAAGACAACCACAAATTTATCTAGAAAATCCCTAAATGTTCTATTCATTAAATCTACAAAATATGATGGTGCATTTGTCAATCCAAAAGGCATCACAAAAAATTCATATAATCCATACCTTGTATTGAAGGCAGTGTACTTAATGCTTTCTTCCTCTACTTTCATCTGATGAAACCCAGAGGCTAAATCTAGCCTTGAGAAGACCTTTGCTCCATTTAATTGATCAAACAAATCATCAATTCTGGGGAGTGGGTATTTGTTCTTGATGGTGACTTTATTTAGTTCCCTATAATCAATACACATTCTTAGTGTACCATCATGCTTTTTCACAAACACCACTGGAGAACCCCAGTTTGAACTGCTAGGCCTTATAAAGCCTTTCTATTCCAATTCTTCCAGCTGCTGTTTCAATTCTATTAATTCTTTTGGACCCATTCTAGTAGGCTTCTTGATGATAAGACTTGATCCAGGAATTAACCTTATTTGAAATTCAACTGGTCTATTGTCTGGTACACCTACTACCTCTCCAAAAACATCTGGATACTCTCTTACCACTTCTATATCTTCCAAAATTAATTCATTTTCGGTCATACTCCATATTTGATTAAGGCAATTTGTTTTAGCTATTTCACTCATGACTAAAATATTTTTACCATTTTCTGTTTTTAAAGATATTGTGAAGTTTTCTAGATTCAATATTGCTTTGAATTTACTCAACTAATCTACCCCTAAAATAATTCCTATTCCAGGGTATTTCAATACAAACAAATTAGATTTAAACACATTTCCCCCTATGTTTAATTCTACTTCCAAACATTTTAATCCTAGCAAACAAGAGCTACCCAGGGGACTTTGAATAAACAAGGGTTTTTCAACTTTGTGGCATGTGAGAGCTAATTTATCCACTATGTCTTGTGATATTAGAGAATGTGTGGCTCCAGTGTCATATATAACTGTGATTGGGTAACTTTTAATTAGAAGTATACCTTCCAATTGTCCAGAGCTTCCTGCTACATTTGCCTTTGACTTTGTTTCCAGTGCTCCTACCTTTGCTCCTTTTTTAAACTCTGGGCAGTTTCTTTTAATATGACCTTCTTTCCCACAGTTATAGCAGCTAAATGGTGCCTTCTTAGCTTCTTGACACCTATTACTCATGTGTCCTTCTTTGCCACAGTTATAACAAGTAATCTTCTTCTTAGCTTCCCTACTAGTTGCTCCTTCAACTTTCCTGTTTGCATTCTTTTTATCATAAGGACGTGTCCTATTTTTCCCTTTCTTTTGACTATTTTCCCTCATGCTCCTAAACTTTTCTCCGGCATTGTCATGTTGTTCAAAGGAAAGGGTAAGATCTATGACTTGATCAAATGTCCTGTCTTTGTATGGTAACATTGCCCTACTCAAACTAGCATTGAGTCCTTGAATGAATCTTGAATTCTTTGATTCTTCATTTCCTATGAGCATTGTTCCATACTTAGAAAAACTCTCAAATTTTTGAGTGTATTCAGTCACACTCATTGATCCTTGCCTCAGCCTTATGAATTCCTCAAGCAATGTTGCCTTAGCTGTTGCTGAAACAAACCTTGCCTCAAGCATCTCCTTGAATTGATCCCATGTTATCTCATTTTCTGGCCTTTTGTGATGATTACCTCCCACCAATCCAATGCTGCTCCTTTGAGTCTCCTTGAAGCTATCTGCCTCTTTCTTTGATCATTAATTTGCATGTCTGTAAATATTCTTTCCAAAGTTCTCAACTATGTCTGCACTCCCATTACTCCTTCAGTGCCTTCAAAATCCTTGCCTCCTAAATTTGAAATGTCTTTAATAACTTAGCTAATTCCTCATGAGGATTTTCTTCCCTCTGCACTGCTCCCTCCCTTAATGCTCTCACCAAATCTTGCAAATTAACCAATGGTGCAACATTTGAGGGTCCTGCTCCAGTGCTTAGGGGTCTTCCTACCATGTTTCACTATTCAATTGCATAGTTAGTTAGTCATAGTCCTATTTAATTATTTTCTGCAATTTATTTCTATTGTGGACATTGATTTCTATAATTATTGTATGTATACTTTATATATATATATACACACACATTTTTATCCATACAAGGAGATTGGATAATATATTTATGCTATGTTTTAACAACATAGCTCTGATACCAACTGAAGTGACCAACTTCTTTATACCCAAATTTGTGTGATTTTTAAGTGAGTTTTTTTATAAACACATAAGTGATCACTTCTTTAAATTCATTCTCCCAAGATCCAGAATTTTACTAATATAAAAATATCAGTATATAAGCTAAATCATGTCATTTATATATGTGAAGATATATAAATGGTTCTTTGCTTATCAGAGCAACTAAAATGGCAAAGAATCTCATTCACACTTTGTTCCTCATAATTGAGGGATTTTAGTGTCACATAGCCATTTATCTATTTTTTTTTAACTTAAACTTGTCTGCTAATCCTAAAATAATCACATCATTTTCTTGTCTTATTTCCTAGCCTGTGCTATAACTCAGATTGATTAATTTCTGGGTTTTACAAGCTAGCCATTTGATCCATAGAATTTTAGGATCTGATAATAGATAATTTGGTTGATACAGGGTATTAGTTCAGCCCATACATGTTTGTCTATCTCGGGGATTCTATTCTTAAACTCAAGCAATTCTTATGTTAAGAAAATTGCATATGTCATATTTTATAAAGTATGCAATGATCTGATGAATATCAAGACAGTAAATCAGTTTGAAGGACAAGCAGTGAAAACATTGCACATGAACAAAATGTTAACTCAATTCATCATGTCAATGTAGGCCAGCATATACTTGAAAATAGTATGATTAAAGCAGCATCAAGATCAGACTGTTGCAAAACTTTCAGATGGACATATAGTGAAGGTTACTGACAAATCCTCAAATTATGAAACAAATGATTGTGATCAATTAGACAGTGGGTTTACTGACATGCTTAGTATCTAGGTAGACTACATGACATTGCATTTTCTGCAGTAGATTTGTTTAAGACCAAATACACTAAACTTAAATCAATTATATGGGCAGCTAAGCCAAGTTTTTAATGTAGTTGCACCTCAGATTATTATTATATAACATGTGGTTCATTCTGCAATACGAGTTTTTACTGAAAATCAAATATTAAATAAGGATTTTCAAACTAAGACTTCAAGCTTTTCATGGCCTTATATCAATTTATAAGTCATGATCAAGCCTTACTGGCTAATCCAGATCAGGTTCAACCATCACCTATCATTTCTTCTATATGCATTTTCAAAAGAAAACCACTGCAATTTCACCATTTAAAAATTTATCAATTATACTAAAGAAAGTATGTCCACATATCAAATTACATGGCATAACTTTCTTCATCACAATCCACCAGAAAACATCAAGATCAGTTACTTGAATCAGTAGCTCCAGACACATATAATACTTAAGTTTTACAAATTCTTTTCAGATGGACAAAGCTATTACAATATTGAGAGGTCTGCATAGACTTGAGAGAGTTTGTCTAGCTATCTTTATTACAATGAACTACTGCATTTTAAAACTCAAGTAGGTCTTCTAATTTTTTTTTCCAGCAAGCAAGCTATTCATACATCTCCACCTACAACAATATTTTGAGCTGCCTCAATAAAATGAGACACCCCAAATATTGCAAAGGCAATAAATAGGGTCAGAATAAAATTCTGGTATGAGTGAAATCAATATTAAAAATAACTTGTAAAATTCTTTTAAGACCGTGCAGAGATCATATAGAGTTTGATGCCTTCCAGTTCCATAATGAGCTTTGACATATATATAATTAAACCTATACATCAAGCATACATTCAAGCAGTCATTCATCCAATTTGTTCAAATGTACATGTACAAAACTCCTATGGATTTAAACTCTTAAATTCCACAGCCTTCATTTCCAGTTCCATTTTACATTTTTATATGGTCTAAACTCTTGCCTTTGAACACAAAGTGTGCATTGCAAAGGACTCAATTCTGTTAACCTTTGCATAGAGGCCTTCAGGACTTGAACAAGTCATGCACATACCCATCATCCACCTAATGATGATTAGATCAAGACAACTCTCCTAAATTACTTTGTAATTTAGAGACCATGCATATTCATTCATTTAAGGAATTTTCCTTTTTAACTCCAGAAATACTCTTGTAATCCTTTCTTCATTTCATAAGTAAGGAACTTAATTTCCTTAAAAAAACCATATCTAAACATACCAACCATTCATACCAAATTTTACAACCCATTTCAAAGTCATTTCTGCTTGATTACATTTTCTAATAACCTGCTAGTACAATAGTTTCTAGAACTTTTCCTCTGCTTAAATAAATCTACTGAAATCATAAGAAATGCCATATTTGTTTTTGCTGTGAACATAAGATGTGGTTTTGAGAAAAACCCATAAACATATTGGATTTTGATCTGAACAAATCAGCACATTTTTACAATATTTCTTTGTTCATAGCAATTTTTAAATGAACTAGACATGAGCATAAACCTCTCTGTCCATACTGCCTAATCCATTATTATTCAATACCCTACTTCTCAGTAAATTAATCAGATTATTTTCTTATAAAAACTGAGTCATAAACTCATTTATGTAATCAGGTTATATGATTGATTAAACAATTTTCAAAACAAAATTAGTCAATGCCAAAAACAAATCAAAACAGCAACCAAAAATTCAACCAAAATGCCATTCATGATCATCATATATTTATTCAGAGAAATAAAGATTAACAGAAATCATAATATGATTTTCATATAAAATAATTAGCTGCCCTTACTTGGGAGTTAATGCCATAAATCTCATAAGTGATTATCACTCACCTTTCCCTTCTTTTCCCCAAGAATGCCTAAGCTTGAAGACTGTGTGAGTTTCTCCTTTCTATTTTTTTTTTTTTTTTTTGAATTGAACTTCTGTTTTTTTTTTCCTCAGAGAAAACCTCTGCCTTACCCCTTGATTTAAATCATCTAACTAGGGTTTTAGTAGAGGAAACACCCATTCTATCCTCATATAATTTAGAGGATCATGTGTATATGCTTATGGCTAATCTTGCCATTTTCTTCTCTTTTTTTTTAGTTTCCATTTCTGGTAAAAGCACTTATCTCACTGCTTTTCTGTGCACATGCTTTTTGCATGATTTTATCTGCACATTATTTTTATGTGACTTAATTTCACAATGTATCTTATCATACCCGAGATAATTCTCATGTCTCTTCCTATAAGTTTTATTTTTGACTAACATAATTTACCATTTGCTTCTCTCTTGATTTATTTCAAAAATGCATCCACACTCATAAATATTGCTTGACTGACTTTTATGCATTTTAATTATCAAGAGAATTTTTATTTTATCATCCCATACTTCTCTAATCATATGTATATATTTTCTATACAATATTCACATATATATACAAGTCATGTGAATTTTAGAATTCATTTTATACTTAATCATTTTCCTTTCATTACCGTGTATATAAAAATAATTATCCCTTGCACAACTATTTCACTCACTTCTGATATTCATTTTCAAGCTATTTTTATCCTTTGGTTATGTATATAATACATATATATATATATATACATAAAATATGTGAATATAATACTCCTCTTTACTCAGCTATTTTTCTTCCCATTATTATCTTCTTTAACTATTCTCTGTTAACTAATTTAATATTATATTTTTTTTTCAAAGTAATTTTAATCTCAGAAAGAAATTTAGGTCTTCACAGTAGCACTTTCAAATGATAAGTTCACATGATCACTGAAACAATGAGAAGAAAAGAACGAAGCTTCTTCTTCGATATTTGATTTGTAAATTGAACCTTCAACTCGAGCTTTTTGTCTCAATTTTTCTAATAGAAAATATTTCAATTCAAAAATAAATTATATATATGTAATTAATATAATATTTACCATACTCAATATTAATACCTTACATTTCGAATGGATACATCCATCCATATTGCACAGGACCTCGAAGATGTGCTTCATATGGAAGATGAACATGTAAATGCTCCATCACATTAAAGAAACCTGAAGGAAATATTTTTTCCAATTTGCGGAGCAGTAAAGGGATTTCTTTCTCAAGTTTACGTACACGATCAACTTTTAACGTAGTTGAACAAAGCTCTTTACAAAACAAATTAAGTTCCATTACAACCTTTCAAACTTTTCCGGGCAGTAGTTCTCTGAAAGCGATGGGCAACAAATTTTCCATCATTGTATGATAATCATGGCTTTTATCCCACTTAGTCTCCCATTCTTATAGTCGATGCATCTACGAAGATTAGAGGAAATCCCAATGAAAAATCGTAATCCTTCCACCCATTTTAATAGTGCTTTAACTTGGTTGTTGTCTAACTCATATCATGCTTTGAGTTTTTTAGTGTCATTTGGCTTGATATCAAGCTCAAGACGGTTACAAATTTCTTCTATATCATGTCTTGATTTCAAATCGTTCTTAGTCTTGCCCTTAACGTTCAAAAATTTATTAAATAGATTATCGAATACGTTTTTCTCATCATGCATCACGTCAATGTTATGACGGATTGGAAGATTTTTCCGATAAGACAACTCCCAAAATATACTTTGTTTGCACCAATTATGAATCGTCGATTTGCTTTGAATTTTAATTTTTTGTCAGGTTTCATGTTCCTTTGGATAATCCTTTACAACTTCATATATATCTTCGCTTGATCAAATTATTGGTAGTCGCAAAGTCTTATGTCTATTAGCTGTGAAGTTTTTTATCTTTTCTTAAAGGATGATTAATATGAAGAAAACACCGATGACAATCAAAGCATGAAATTTTCTTCCCATTTGATAAAGAAAATGCTAATGTTTCTTCCATACAATAAGGACACGCTAAATGACCGGCTGTACTCCAATCCGAAAGCATTGCATATGCAGAAAAATCGCTAATAGTCTACAACAAAGAAACAAATATCTAAAAAAAATTATACGTCGTATGTTTCAATTCTTTCGTACCACAATGTTTTCAACTCTTCGATTAACGGTTGTAAGTAAACATCGATTCTCTATGTCGGATCATCTGGGCTAGGGACGACAATTGTGAGAAACATTATGGAGTTTTCATACATATCCACGGAGGTAGATTATAAGGTGTAACGATTACGGGCCAAGACGAATATTTAGAACCAAACTTGAAAAACGATGAAAATCCATCCGTACGTAAACCAAGCCTAACGTTACGGTTCTCCGCTGCGAAAGAGGGATATTTCTTATCAAAATGCTTCAATGCTTCTCCATCAGCTGGGTGTGTTAACTTATTTTCTTTCTGCGTTCTCACATTGTGTCATCTCATATGATGCGTTGTTGCAGATGATGCATATAACATTTGAAGTCTAGAAGTGATAGGTAAGTAATGCATATGCTTGTATGGAACTTCTTTTCCCTTCTTTTTTCTTAGTTTGTATCTTTTCTGATTACATATTCTGCAATTTCTATGATTGATGTCTTCTTTTCAAAACAACATGCAACCATTTAGAAGTATCTATTTTATGATATGACAAACTGAAAGCATACACAAGTTTTTTTTACTTCATAATGACTTTTGCACATTAAATTATCGGGTGACATATGCCATTTAGCAGCTTGTACAACAGCTGTAAATCCGGCTTCTGTGAGGTTGTATTTTGATTTCATCTCAATGTACTCTTCAGTTGTTAATAATTGAGTGCCTCTTGTACAACCATTCCATAAGGATTTTTAGCAGCATCCAATAAACCATATATTTTTTCGCTCCAACAATTGGTTTCTCTTTCATGTTAACATCGTCATTATCAACTTCAATGGTAGGGAACATTGATCATGTTGCATCTTCAACCATATGTTTTATGAGATTCGTCGTACTAATTTCATCACCAACCTCTTCCTTTGACTGTTCTTGATTAGGTGCTACAATTTTTCAATGACGATCACATACCAAATAATTCGGCATGAAACCGTATTGGCGCAAATGAACTCTAAACATATCCGGTATCAAATGCTTCAACAGTTTGCACCTACTACATGTACAATGAATTTCTTCGTCGTTTCAATTATTACTTAATGCGAATTTAATAAACACATGCACCCCATTATAAAAATGTTCACTTATTGAGTCTTCTATTTCCCTTCATTGTTCATACATTCAGCTCCGACCAGTAAAATAATTGATCATTTTTTCTATTTTAAAACCTATGATAGAAATTAAAATTAGTACTAATAATTTAATTTTATGGATTGACATTTTAGTTTTTAATTAAAAAGTATTTATTTATAATATTATTAAATTTGCTACTTTGCGCCTTTTTGCGTTTTCTTGCACCTTTTTGCGCATTGAAATTGCTTTTGAGCCTTTTTGCGCTTTCTTATGCCTTGAGTTAGTTTTGCGCCTTGAAATGACTATAATATTAAATTTTTAGCTTCTATATTATTTTTTGCTTTGATGATCGATCATCCTACTTCCCATTACAAACACAGCAGTCATTATATTTCATAAAATTTCGGCAGCACTTCCCCCATGTCTGTATCGTACTCAAATGCATTTACACAAGAAACAAAAAGGAAGTGCTGTCGAAATTTTGTGAACTATTTAAAATCAAATGATTTACGAAATATAATTAATTTATAGTGTTTGTAACTCGTCGAATACAGCAACAAATCCAACAAATATTATATCAGATGAACATGAATGTCCGTTTTGTTGTAAAAACGAATTTTCATTTAACGATCATATACAATACTTGTCAAACGGGACCAAAAACTCTCAAAGGAATTTATAAAAAGTAAAACACATTATGCGCATCTAATTTGTTTATAGATTATCAATATTAGCGTTTTATATCAATATTATGAACGATTAGTTAATTATATAACATATATTAGCATTTGTATAATAGTTTATTTGCATTTTACTGTTTTATTAAATATATACTATATTACATGATTTTTACTATTTCGAAAAGATATAGTATTCATGTCTTCAAATTTAACGAATTACGTATATATTATTATTTTTTATTTAAAATAATATTAAACTATATTATACATTAGTTTATATCATGCCACACAATATTGTACCAAACTTGATTTTATATATACTATTAAAGGTTTAACTACTATTAATATATTTTGATTATCGTTTTCGAAATTTTACAAACCATAAACACAATCATTCACATCAATCCTAACTAAGAAAGTGCTAGCTCAAATGCACATATACACTAAATAATCAACGTATATATATACACTAATTGGTTAATGTAAATAAACTAATCAAATTATTAATTAGGATTTAGAATTTAAGAAATTACTAATTAGGGTTTAGGGTTTAGGTAAATAAACTAATCAAATTACTAATTAGGTAATATAAATAAACAATCAATCAACTATTATAAATTAACTTTTTCTCTTCTCTTCTCAACGACACTAATGACCGCCTCTGAATAGCGATTGAAAACTTTTCTCTTGTAAATTACGGCTTAATCTCTCCTTTAGCTATCTCTCTTTTCTGTGCTTCTTCTCTGGGAAGCTAGCGTTTTGTTGTTGTCTGGTTTTTGTCACTGATGTCGTTCTCGACCGATGGAGAGTTCACTCTCTCTGGCACGTTCTTGCGTGCTTGCCCTTCCTTCGCCGCTATTGGCGCCGCCATCTTGGCGGAGGTGACTGGTCCCTTGTCGGTGGTTTTCACTGGTGAATGTTCGGTTGAAATTAGGGTTTTCTCGTTGGAAAATTTTGGGGATCTCTGTCGTTCTCGTTTTCTAATGGTCGAGAATAGCTTTATGGAAATTCTGCCGGTTTCCGTTGATGGGTTAAAGACCCGGCTTCCCCCCAGTGGGTGCCTCTCCTAGGTAGATGATTTGCAGGTGGCTTCGGTTTCACCCTGTTTATATGATGTTGTTTCGAGGCGGGAGTTCATCACCCAATTCGAACCATCTTTATCCTTTTCTACATCGTGTGAGCTATTGCTTTTTTGGGGAGGAGCCGCTTTTGGTGGGCACGGTGCTTTGTGATTTTGGTTATATTGGTTGTGTGCCGGCTGAAGGGGAGTTCACCGCTCCTTCCAGTCATGTGCATGAAGATTCCTCTCCTGTGACAGTGTTGTCCCCTGCTAGGTTTAGAACGTTTGAGTTGGCTATGGGTAGCAATGCTATGGCTTCCAAGTCTTGGGACTATTCCTTGCTTGGCTCTGACCGAGCTATGCCTTCGGATGGGTCTGAGTCCCCCTGTTTGGTGGACGAATTGGGAAGTGAGCAGTGTTTGGATGTTTCTCAAGTTCTATATCTTGCATCGGATCAGCAGGTAAGTGGTGGCCTTAGCAGGCAGGTGAGCTTCTCGCCTTTGCTTTCTTATTTGACCGATGTTGATGGGTTAGCAGTGACTTTTTGGTTTGTGGCTGATGGATTTTATATTGTGTTTTTGAGCCATGACACGCTCTGGTGTGTGCTCCCTAACATTGCTACCCAGTCGTTGTTAAGTGGCGTGTCAGGTCCTATTGGCATTGAGCGCTCCGTTTGGAGCGGACAATGCGGGTCCTTTTGTTGGTTTTTAGTTCTGAGCCATTGCGAGGCATGTTCTGTGTCGTTCATGGTTATTATGAGACTTCCTCTTCTGGCTGGCCTCCTATGGTCTCTACGGAGATTTCATCTAGCCTGGATTGATTGGTTCGGGCGATATTCCAGCCCTGGTCGCATAGTGGCCACTGATTCGGACCACTATGCGATCAGCCGGGAATTTTGCCTGCCTTCATTGGTCCGGTCGGTTGATCTCTTTGCTAGGGCTGTCTTGCGAACCACACCTGTCTCGCAGGGCTGTCTCATTAGTGACAGTACGGCTTGGGTTAGGTTCCTACAGCATCGTGGGATTCGTATTACCAGCACCCCTACATACTTTCGTTTCCTTCCGATAGATCCGGTTCCTCCAGTACCATCGTCTGCATGTTGTTCTTCTCTTTATTCCCTTCCCTCTTCCTCTTGTGCTTTATCGATCTCCATTCCGATGCTTAGCGTAGAGGAGATTGCGATCATTAATGATCGTCTTAGCCGTCTAACTAAGAACTCGGCTCCCTCCAGATCTTCTTTTAGGCAGCAGGGCACGCTGGAGCCGTTTGGAGTATCTGCGGAGTCCGAACCTCGGATCGTGGATTCGCATCTTCATCGAGCCTCTCGACGCAGATCGAGAGGTCTTCCCGTCACTCCACGCACTATCCGCACTCGCTCTATAGCGGCGACTGAGCAAACCGATCGGTCTGCTCTTTATTCATTGTATCTTATCTGAGTTGCGTTTGCTCTACTTTCCTTTGCTTGCTTTCTTCCTCTCTGTTGTCTCTGCATTCATGTCGAACTTTCTCTTTTGGAATATTCGTGGTATTGGTAATGATGCTTCTTCTGCTAGGCTGAAGCGCATTGTCCGGAAGCATTCTATTTGCTTGGTGGCTCTATTAGAACCTTTTTTGGGTCCTTGAGAGGTTACCAAGGTTGTGCTGTCGCTTGGGTTTGGCGGTGCCTTGTCCAATGCTTCGGGTAAGATCTGGATTCTATGGTCCAAACACTGTGTTGTTCGCCCTGTTTTTGACTCGACCCAGCTTATCTCTGTGGTGTGTACCGCTCCCCTTTTCCCTCAACCATTTCTTTTCTCTGCGGTATACGCGAAGTGTGATCGGTTGGAGAGATTATCCCTTTGGGATGACATTCTTTCACTAGCTGAGATGGGGTTCTCATACTCCGTGGTGGGTGGTGATTTCAATGTTGTCGCTAGTCAGGCTGAAAAATTAGGGGGGGTGGCCGTCAATCGCCCCTCGGTTTCTGACTTCAATTCTTTCATTGTGAGCTCTGGTTTATCAGAAATCCCTTTCGTGGGCTTTGCTTATACTTGGTCTAACAATCAGGAGGGTCCGAACTGGATCCTATCCCAGTTGGATAGAATTTTTGGTTCTCCTGACTGGATTAATCTCCCCTTCTCCTTCTCTACTTCTCATCTACATCGTTCCTGTTCTGATCATGCCCCATTAGTTTTGCGCTGTTCTCCGCGTTCTCTATCGGGGCCTTCATCTTTCCGCTTCCTAAGTATGTGGAGCTCCCACCATACTTTTCTTCAGGTAGTGGAGGACTCGTGGTCCTCTTCTATTTCTGCTTCTCCCTTGGGGGCTTTCTTTCAAAAGCTGAAACGTCTTAAGGCCTGCCTTAAGAACTGGAATTCTCTTGTTTTTCGGAACATTTTCGACCGTGTTCGGGCGATACAAGAGACCCTCATCCTTGCTGAATCTTTGTTCGACGAGCCTCCTTCAGCCGAAAACAAGGAGAAGCGGGCTTCTTCTCAACTGGCATTCTCATCGGAACTTCGTATCGAAAACTCCTATCTCCGCCAAAAAGCGAGGGTCAAATGGGTGGTCGAAGGAGACTCGAATTCCAAAATTTTCCATTCATCTATTCGTAAGAAAGCCAATTTGCTTTCTATTCGTAAAATTTTAAGATCGGATCTCTCTGTGGCTACAACTCCTTCTGAAGTCAGAGAGATCATTGTGACTCACTTCCAATCCTATCTGGGTTCTCCTTCTGTGTCAGAACCGGATTTGGACCTCCTTTCCTTCATTCCCCGTCTGGTCCCTTCGACGGGAAGTGACGCTTTGGCTGTTCCACCTTCATCGGAAGAGATTCGTGCCTGTGTCTTTGCTCTTAGCAAGGATAGTGCCAGTGGGCCGGACGGCTTCAACGGTTCCTTCTTTCGGAGTGTTTGGCCTATCATTCAGCCAAACTTCTGTCTGGAAATCCAACATTTCCTCTCCGGATGCATTCTTTCCATTAGTTGGTCTTCCACTAACTTGGTCCTTATTCCGAAGTGTGATAACCCTCGGTCATGCGTGGAATTTCGTCCGATCAGCCTGTGTAATTTCTCTAACAAAGTGATTTCTAAGGTATTGGCCAATCGTTTGTCCCCGTACCTTAATCGTATCATCTCCTCCTCTCAGGCGGGCTTTGTTAAAGGACGTTTAATCACTGATAACGTCCTATTAGCCCAGGAACTGATTTCTCAGATTGACCGGAAGGTCAGAGGATCTAATATTGTTTTCAAACTAGATATGTAAAAGGCCTACGATCGTATGTCGTGGTTTTTCGTCATTAAGGTTCTGCGTGCCTTTGGGTTTCCTGAAACCCTTATCGATTTGGTTTGGAGGCTCATATCCAACTGTTGGTTCTCCGTTCTCATTAACGGATCAGCCAATGGTTTCTTCAAGGCGGGTAGAGGTCTTCGTCAAGGTGATCCTCTATCTCCTTCTCTTTTCGTGATTGTGGCAGAGGCTTTCATTCGAGGGATCCACACCTTAACGATTTTTGGCCAAATTCACCGATTTGGCCTTCTGCGAGGGTGCCCGCTCGTCTCATCCCTATCCTTTGCGGACGACATTGTCATTTTCTCCAACGGAAGCCGGATTTCTGTTCGCCGGCTTATTCTATTTATCCACCTGTACGAGCGGTGCTTGGGCCATCTCGTTAACTCTTCGAAGAGTTGTTTCGTCCACGCGAAGGATATGGACCCTTCCAATGTTTCTTGGGTCGAATCTTTTACCGGTTTCAGGGAAGCCTCCCTTCCTCTTTCTTATTTGGGTATTGTTCTTTACAGAGGTAGGAAACTTAATGCCCTTTTCGATCCTCTGACGGACAAAGTTAGGGGAAAGATTATCCGTTGGAACGCGTCTCTTCTTTCTCAAGCAGGAAGATTGGTTCTCATCAAGTCGGTATTAGGATCGTTGGGCACTCATGTCTTCGCCGCGATGACCCCTACGTCTTCTTTCTTTCGGTCATTCCAATCTTTGGCCTCTTCCTTCTTCTGGGGGTCGAAGGTTGACAATCACCGTCATCACTGGATATCTTGGGACGTCGTATGCCGTTCTAAGAACGAGGGCGGGCTTGGTTTGCGAAACCCAAAGGACATTTGTTCGGCTTTTGCTTGCAAGTTGTGGTATAGGTTTGGGACAAACGATTCTTATGGGCGACGTTCCTACATGCCAAGTACCAGAGGCTGGCGTCTGTTGGCTTTTCCGGATCTCCATCATTCGCAAGTGAGACTTGGAAGCACATGCAATCGGTAAAATCATTTTCTGATTCACATAGAGGTCATTACGGATGGGATGGAGGTCCGTTTTCCATCTTAAAGGCCTGGAGCTTAGCTCGTAATCCCGCTCCCGTTCTCCCTCTTTTCTCTTTCATCTAGGACGCTAAAATCCCTCCTAAAGTGTCTTTATTCATGTGGCGAACCCTTCATAAAGTGTTGCCAGTTGATGAGAACATTCAGAGGATTGGTATTCCTTCTGTCTCCCGATGTAGATGCTGCGGAAATGGGGATACAGAATCTTTGGATCATTTGCTTTTTTCAGGTTTCTCTGCCAGATCCTGCTGGAATTACTGCGGAAATCTGATGGGTATCCGAGGTAGCAACAGTTCGACAGATGAATTACAGAGAACCTGGTGGAATGGAATCTCTGGTAAATCTCTTCGCTCTATCATCTTCCGCTTGATTTCTTGTCTGATCTGTTGGCACATCTGGTGCGCGCGGAATAAGGCAATTTTTGAGGAATCACCCATGGATCCCTCTTCCATTATTCGTCGGGTTAGAAACGATGTTTTCTTGGCTTTTCGTGGAAGGCCTTTCAAGGACTCGGTCAGTTCTCGTTCTGGTCGCCTTGTGGACCTGTTATCTATTACCTGTTCTCAGTCTTCCTATAGAGCGGGAATTGGATGACACCCGATACCGAGCCAGGTGGCTATGGCTTTCTCGTCGCCGATTCATCCTCCCCCCTTTTTTTCCCTAATTTTGTGGCTATTGGTTTTCAGGCTCTGGATATTCAGGTTTGGATCGGAGTCTTTACTCCTCTTCTTATATTGGATCACGGGTGGTGGAAAACCCGGAGCTCATTGTCGGCGTTCTCATTTGCGATTGTTTGGATCTCGGCCGGTTTGTTTGGCATCTATACCATGAGGGCGACTTCCTCTCCTTATAGTCTGTTCTCGCCGTTTCTACGGTCGTCTGTTATTGTTTGTGTTATTGCTTTTTCGGTGCTTTATGTATTTCCTTGTGTTTTGGTTACCTGTCAGACATGTTGACAGCTTTTGGGGTTATTTATAAAATTTCAATTTTTTAAAAAAAAATCAACTATTATAAATAAATAGAATTACTATTTAACCTTAAATTAACAAATCAAAATTCATTAGGGTTTAGGAAAAACCTGATTTGGAGAATGATGGAGAGGTTAGAGTTGTTGGGAGTGATGATTGATGATGTTGGAGATGCTTTGTAAGACGTGGGGGGTTGGCTTTCGTGAGGAGGAGGTGGGGGAGTTGGTAATTTAGATTGATTTGGGTGAAAGGGAGATAGTGAAGCATTTCTCGGCTAATCTGGCTTGTAAACACGTTTATTTCCGATGACTATCGACGACCGCTTACGACTGTATTTGTGTCTGTTTTCGATGGCATGTAACGGTTATTGTATTTTAATTACAAAAATGACATAAAAATGACGGACCATCGCTAGCCGTCGAAAATTTTCGTCGACGACTGTCGAAAGTGTGTTGTCGCTATATACCATGGATTGAGGATTCGACCGGAACCACGAGATTCTGACCATCTCGTATCGGTTCCGGCCATCACCGAGACGGGATTAGGTCAAAATCCCGTCTCGGTCAAAGTGCAAAAAAAAAATTAACTGCGAAAATGTTCCACCGATTCGAGCAAAACAATCCAAAGTCGAAAAAGCAATAAATAATTCCAAAGTCGAAAAAGCAGAACAAACATCCCGTGCTTGAACAGTTAAAAGCAAAAAAAAAATTGCTTATAAATAATCGACCGATTTGAGCAAATGTAAATTACCTTCTCTCAATTCGAGCAAAAAAATCCACTGATCGATTCGAACAAACATCTCGGTACTGTTCGACTTCAATTCGCGGCAGTGAAGCTAGAAGGCGGAGCTCGGCTTCAATTCGCGGCACTGTTCTTCGAGTTAGCAGGAGGAGCTCGGCTTCAATTCTTCCAGTTAGCTTACTTTCGATCGGAACGAAGGTAAAATTTTCTGCCCTAGCTTTCGCCTTTTTTTTTGAATTGCGTCTGCGTTTGGTGACTTTGGTCGTGAAGTGGAAGAAAAAAACGAGACTTTGTTAGTTGCGTATGTGTTTGGTCGGCTTTTTTTAATGGGCCGAAAGTAAATAAGCGGCTCTGTTTTATTTAGTTCGAAAGCTTTGTTTTGTTTTTTCTAAACATAAACGGTAAATATAGGTATTGTTTTCATTTTTTAAGCCTTGTCTTTTTCCTATCATATGTTGAACATTGTTTGATATTGCATATGCAAATGGCCTTGAATATGTTGAACCGACTTAAATAAGTCGATTGACCTGAATATGTGGTTCTGACCTGAATATTGGACTTGAATATGCTGATTTGAATATGGACTTGAATGTTAAACTTGAATACGTTGGACTGGAATATGGACTTGAACACTGGACTGGAATATTGGACTCGAAATATTGGACTTGAACAATGAATTCTGACGACTTCGATGAATGTTATTTATGCATTTTTGATTTGATTTGGAATATTGTATCGTTTATTTATAATCGCAGGTACGTTATGGCAAATCCAAATGAAATTGGCTGGAATTATGATATTGCGATCGACAGCAATCTTTGAAAAACAAAATGTAACTTTTGCAATAAACTAATTAATGGCGGTGGTGTGACACGTTTGAAAGAACATCTGACAGGAGTGGGCGGCGATGTATCATCATGTCTAATTTCCCTAAAGAAGTTAAACAACTTGTACGATCACATATCATTCAAAAGAGAAATGAACGAAGTAAAGAAAAACTAGACAAACAACGCTTACAAGAGGAGTTAATGAGCAGACCGCACCAACTATCAGATAATGAAAATAAAGATGATGAAGGACTTCAACATGTCCGCGGCAAAGCAGAGATGCATTTAGAGATGAAGAGCTGCGCAGATCTCATACTGCTCGGCGATCGGGTGGTGGTTCAAGTCAAACGTTGCACAGATCTAATACTGTTGGAAAATCCATCAGAGTAGATGACGATTTTGACAATGATGCTGTTGGACGAATCGACTCATACATGCAAAAACGAGGAGGTAGAACTCAACCTTCTATTAAATCTGCAATGAAAGGTATTAAAGATGCCAAAAAATATATAGGTCGAGCAATTTCTAAGTTCTTTTATTTCAACCATATTCCGCATAACGTTGCTAATAGTCCATATTATACGACAATAGTTGACGCGATTGCAGAATGCAGTCGTGGAATTGATCCACCAACTGCATATGAAATATCACACTCGTACCTTGAAATGGAAATAGAAAAAATTGGACAATATATTAAAACATTGCATAATTTCTAGGATGAATATGGTTGCACATTAATGTGTAATGGTTGGAGTACACAGAATCGATGAAAAATAATAAATTTTCTCGTATACTCTACCCATGGAACAGTATTTATTAAATCTGTGGATGCCACGAATGAATTCCAAAGTGGAGAATATATTTGTGGATTAATGGATGATGTCGTTGAAACATTCGGAGAAAATAGAATAGTGCAAGTTGTTACAAATAATGGAGCAAATAAAGCTGCCGGTCAATTATTGATGCAGAAAAGAAGACATTTATATTGGACACTATGTGCGCACACTGCGTTGATTTAATTTTAGAACATTTCCAAAGAACCAGAGGTAACAACCGTTATCACAAATTGTCAGTTAATAACAACATTTATATACAATCATGGTTGGTTACTTTCCATTATGAGAAAAGAAACCAACAATAAAGAATTGATTAGACCGACAGTGACACGATTTGCAACCCATTTCATCGCACTAGACTCTATTCATAAACATGAAGATGACCTGAGACAGATGATTGCTTCAAGAGAGTGCACATCAAGAGTTCCTAGACTCAATACTAAAGACAAAAGAACAGCAAATATTGTCTCTACACTGATTTACAATAATGCTTTTTGGGCTGATGCTGCTTTCGTCATCCTTGTTTTTGAGCCATTGGTGAAAGTTTTACGAATGGTAGATAGTGATGACAAAGCGGATATGGGATATCTTTATGAAGCAATGGATCGAGCAAAAGAATCGATTAGAAAAAATGTTGGTGGAAAGCAATGCCAAAAATGGTTGGATATAATAGACAAAAGATGGGAAAGACAATTACATCGACCTCTTCACGCCGCAGGTAATTTGTTTTATCTTATCGTCATACAAATAATGAAATATATAACATTTCAACAATATTTTAAATCTTTCCTATATAGGTTATTTTCTTAATCATAGTATTCAATATGGGGATGCAACAAACGATGGAGAAGTATTAAACGGATTTAACAACGTCGTTGAAAGAATGGTGTCAGACATTGTAAAACAAATTGAAATTGGAAAAGAGGTAAAACTAACATATATAATAGCTATGTTAAACATTTAATGTTTAAGACATATTAAATATTTAACTTCACATCACGGGTAGAAAGATATAAAATGAAAATTGGTGCATTTGGTTCTGCAAAAGCATACGCAGCCGTAAAGACATGTTTTCCCGCTCAATGGTGGTCCATAATTCGAAGAGAGGATGTTAACACGTTTAGCAATGCATATTTTAAGCCAAACAGTTTCATCTTCAAACTGCGAAAGAAACTGGACTACATTTTCAATGATTCATACAAAATTACGAAATAGAATAAAAATGAAAAATCTTGAAAAATTGGTATATGTGCATTACAACATGAGACTAAGAGCAAAAAATTCAAGATGCCGCGACACTGAAAGTCAGTTGATCGATTTAGACTATATATTCCATGAAGAGGATCCATTAGCAGAATAGATTACTGAAATTGAACCATCCTTGTTGGACAACGACCCTTGGATGACCAATACATTGAATGATGCAGTCGCTGCTGTTGATGGTATACCTGCACGAGCAACAAAGAGTCAAAGTAATGAAAATAGTAGCAGCTTGTCAAATGATGATCATGGTAATGTAGGTGGAAGTGGCGTTGGTTTAACAAGTAACTATGGTATTGGTTCTAGTGATGGTGGTGAATTATATAGATCAACTCAAACATATTCAAAAAGAAGAGGCGCGAGCGGCAATCCTAACCGAAGAGATAGTAATTTAAATGTTGAATCCGGACATCAACATGATTATGAGCACCATAATTCATATATTTCAACTGATCCACCAAACTATAGGTATTATACTTCTGACTATACAGGTGGTAACTCATATAGTGATATCTCGAGTGATCAAAATAGTCAAGCTACATATACAACACAAAATGATGAACCATCGTCTTTTGATAATATGATGGCGACATTTATGGATCCAGGACAAATGCAATATGGTTATCCATCATATTATACAACACAAGACGATGAAGAAAATTATGATAACAATCCATATGTAGCTTCGAGAAATAGTTTCTGCATGTAGTGGTGTTAAATGTAACATTATTATTGTATTGTATACTATATTTCTAAATGAATTTGAATCGCTTATCGTTATGTTTTCTTTAAAAATGCAAAAATCCAGTACCAAGACCGAAACCGAAACAAAAACCGAAACAAACGAAATGACCGAAACTGACCAAAACCAACAAAATTTCAAATGACCGAAACCGAGTTCTCGAACCTTGCTATATACTATTATTCTTGTAGTGTTTGGATATCATGAGTTCAAGGTTTTTGTTCATCAAATATTGGATGCAGTTGATTTTACCAAGATATTGTATTATTGATGGATCTCCGTGCCAAACTTCGCCTTAGTCTCTTACATGGTACGGTTGGATCTGTCAACACTAAATGCATTTGTTTTCATTTGTCGAGCTTGACCATCTTCACGTCATATATCAGTGCATGTTCCATATCCTATCTATATATCTTGCACAACCTGAGATTTATTTTAATGTACAAAGGTTTCTAACTTCAAGTTGAACAAGACACTAAAGCATGACTCTGAGCTCGACACCAAAATAGAAAAAAATAACTAAACCCAAAATTTTAAAATTTACAGCATATGCCAACAAAAATTGTTGTACAAAAATAAAAGTGGATGTTAGACGCAAAAAAGTTGAGCATGAATTCATCTTCTATTTCTTCAATTCATATTTTCCCAAATTTAAAATCAACTTTGAGAAATTCTATTAATTCATAATTTTCATCATCCGCTTTCACAAAAAAAATCAAAAGAAAAGAATAAAGCACCATATCAATTTCTGAAATCAGAATTGTGCATAAAAAGACAGACGTTTTTTTATTTATTAACTTTGTGTTATGAATTTCTCTTTGTAGAATATTAATATGATTTGAGTGCTAAAATTTAGGGTAAACAAGCTCCTTTTGCTTTGAAATTTAATGATTTGTATTTCTAACACAAATCAATCGGTTAAAGTTATGACGGTTAAATGTATGAAACTTTAGACAAAGTTTATAGAGTTCGTGGATTCGAGCCCTCAAGATAAAATAATGAATGCTTTGTTTAAATAAATTATCACGCTTGTTAGAAAATAAAATAAAATAGCACACAAAAATCAACCGTTGAAAAGTAATTGTTGTTTTAACTTGTCATATAACTTAAAAATATCATTACCAAAACAGTTGTTTCTTTCGATTATTTCATTTTTCATCTATACCATAAGTTTACTACTTTGATGTTTTAATTTTATAAATCTAATAGGGCCTTAACTCACAACTAGCTTTGTTATGTATTAGAACTTTCTAAGTGGTCCATCCTAAAAAAGAGGACATAAGTATGCTAACCCAACCTAGGAATGCAAAATAAGACTCAATATAATTTCTAAGAGAGTGTTTGAAGTAATGTTTGGAGGTGTGGCCAAGATTTAGTGGATAAAGGTCTCACATTTGCAAGATTGGATGAAATATTTATTGCATACATATGACACCACATGTATGATTTCTTCTAGTGTTGCCAAGATTATTTGAACATGCTTGATGAGGTGATGATGCAATATTATGCCGTATGCACCCACCAAAATAGCATGTCTACAATAACTAAATGTCAATTTCCAAAAATTAGGATTGTTGATTCAAAATTGTCGATCCATTTTTTTCTCCATATAATGATATTGGGTTCAAAATATATATATCATTTGCGCGTGCCTATTTATGACTAAGAGTGAATTTAATTCAAAATATTTGAAGTGTGCGGGATGGGACGTGGACAAGCCTGTAACGACCAAAAGGAGTTTTAATTTTAACCTTGTTTAATACTTGATCCAAATTCATTATTTATGGATAGTAAACCTAGCACAGATGTTCTCTTTTTGATGTCATGGCTGGAGATGATAATAATATACTATGCATGCCTTAATAATTACAATTTAACAGATGAGATTTCGTACTACTCTCAATGTAAATAAAGGTAGAAATAAAAATAAAATAACGATAATACAAACAAAGTAGTACGACACATGTTGCAAGATCAGCCAATCCCGTAATGCCATCGAGGCCTTTCCGTTTTTGTAAAATATTTCATTGGAGTCAATGCATGCGATGACACTATGATATCTTAGTTGGTATTAGACATCGCTATTGTTTATAATTTATAAATACGAGTATTTTAAAGTTTGTTATGTTGAAGATTCCATGTTGGTGCACAGTGTCCCATCAAGCCAACTCATCTGTTGCTATTTTTAATGGTGAGGTCAAGGCTTGATTTGTGTTTGTTTAATGCTCAATTATTGCCTTGCCATGCACGAGATCTATAAGTAGAAATATTTCCTTTTTCATCTCTTCTTAAGCTTGGGTATAGTGAAATTTTTATTCACCGTAGCATGTATGACACCGCTTTTGTACCTACAAATCAAAGTGATCAATACATTTTGTAGACACTCTTAGAGAGCTTTAAAGATCCATACACAATTAGATTTTAAAAGAGAAAATAAGTGAAGGAAAAACAATAGATAAAGGAGTTCCTTCAAACAACTTTTATTAATTTCACAATTTTTTTTACAAAAGAATGCCTTGAAATTGAAAAGAATCTCAATCCCCAAAATCCAAAAACAATACAATTTTCCCCCATATTTTAATGAACCTTATACATGCCTATTTATAATAGACTCGATAAAATATCTTCTTTGAGAAGTTATCGAATACTTCCATGAATCTTTTCCATATAGATAATTCATTACATTCTTTAATGCGATAAAAGAGACAATTAATCATTATTCAAAATATATAAAAAAGACATTGTATTTGAGTCACAATTTCACATAGACTCAAATATCTTCATAATCTACTTAAATATGAAATATTGTATCACCAAAATCTATCAGACGCTTCATCTGTGTAAATGACAAAATTATTAGTACATATGACACACTCGTCAAATGTTGTTGCAATTCGAAATTCAAATGCTTAAATGTCCCCGTACATCTCCAAGGGGACCGAAGACGCCCCTGCGGATTAATTATACGTTCAAGCCACCAATCTGTCGATGGTTCGGGGGCGGCCAATAAGTCACCTTGGCTTATCGATGGAATGTAGATGGAGGAGGAAGGGGCCGGAAGAGAAGGATGAGGTAGCAAAGCTCGTCATCAGCCGGCAACATAGTGCCGAAGATGTCTCACATTCGCCAAGCACTCGCAAGGCCCGCAAGATTGAATACTTTGACCATCGAATTCTAGTATAGAAAGGAGTAAGAGAATAGAGTATACAGGCAAAACAACACAATAAAACAAAAGAACCCTGGTCACTTCACTCTAAGCCCTCACCATTGCTTGCAATGGAAGAAAGCACTAGATAAGAAGAAGATAACTGCATAGAGCATTGTTCTGAGATGTTGTTTAGATTATGATCATCAGATCTCACCATGACATTGGTTCATGTAGGTAAAACATGTAGGTAAGTTTGATACATTTACAATATGGTTAGTCGATACATATTTTACATTGTTATAACGATTGATTTGCTCCTTTTCTTTTGAACTTGCCGCAAAGTACTTATTACCAAAATTTAACTCAAATCATCAGACTTAATAGGTTGTTTTTAATTTCATAAAACTTTTGATAAATATTATGCAATTAAAATGATTTTATATTATTGGGTTCGAGATTAAAATAATGTAAATTATATATAATTATATATACTATATACATATTATTAAAATAATGTAAAGTTATATATATTTACACACACTCTCTTTATGTGGAAAAGACAAAATTATTAGTACAGACAACAAGATGTTGTTGCAATTCGTAATTCAAATGCTTAAATGTCCATTATTGACATCATCACATTAGGTGAATGTATGTAAAATATGTAATTAAGTTTGAGTGGTTGAATGCATTAGAAATTGTTGAAACAATTGCTTCTCTAATTTTCTTCTGAATTTGCATTGATGTGCTTAGTACCAAAAATGTATATTTATTTGGACTTTGCATGTAATATCGATTGTTTTTCGTTTCATAATACTTTCAATAAAAATTGTGCAATTAAAATGATTCCATAATACCGGGTTCAAGATTATATATGTGTGTGTGTATGTATATATGTGTGTGTATGCATGCACATAATTATAAAATAAACGATATACCTACGAAGGTTATCAATGACATACTGACGATATAAGGCAGTATCATCGGTAAGTCGTCGATAAATGGTCAAAAAAAAGTCGTTGGTAAGACATCAAAATTTTGACAACCTACCGAGACGACTGCTTGAAAACAAACAAAATACCTTCTCCATTTCGTCATCGCCGTTGGTATGTCATCGAAAATTTCAATGACTTATTGATGACTTATTCCCACCAGTACACAATCAGATCCGACTTTCCCATTTTATTTCCCTAAATCAAAACTCACGAATCAAAACCCCAGACTCAAATCCTCCTTTATTACTTCAAGACCCTTGCTTCGCCACTTCTAGACCCTTCTCTGCTACCTCCATACTCGAACCGTCCTCCATCGTCGTGCTTTGCCAGACCCTCACCCTCCAGACCCGAAATCCTCATCGCCAAACCCCCATCTCCAGAACCGTGCTCCACCGCCTCTTCGACGTTGCTCCAAAGCCTCCATCTCGGACAATGTCTATTTCGAGGCCCACCTAGTCGATGCTGTTCCAAGCCTCTAAGCCCTCTTTGACCTCCAAAGCTTTGAAGGTAGGATTCTTTCATATTCATAATATCCATTTATGATTCTATAATTTTAGTTGAGTAAATAGTAGTATATAATGTTATTAAAAGAAATAACATTGTATGATATTAATAATAAAATTAGTGATTAACAAATAGCAGTATATGATATTAGTAAAAGAAAGTTTTATTATGTGGTATTAATAATAAAATAAAAATTAACCCTATATGATATTAATAATAAAAATTATTAAAAAAACAACAATGTATAGTATTAATAATCAGATAAAAATTGATGGTATTAAAAATAATATATTAATCGTTATATTGTAAATTTGGTATTAATAAATAGTAGTATATGATATTAGTAAAATAAATTTTCCATTGTATGATATTAATAATTAAATAAAAATTAACAATATATGATATTAATCGTAAAAATTAGCAAAAGAAAACAAAATTGTATGATATTAATAATTAGATAAAAATTAATGGTATTATGAATGAAATATTAATTAATATATTGTAAAAATTAGTGATTAATCGATAGTAGTATACAATACTAGCAAAAGAAAATTTTATTGCATGGTATTAATAATAAAATAAAAATTAACCGCATATGATATTAGCAATAAAAATTAGTAAAAGAAAATAATATTGTATGGTATTAATAATTAGATAAAAATTAATTATAAATAATATATTAGAAAAATTAGTGGTTAATTAATAAATAGTAGTATATCTTTTATATAACAGTAAAGTTGAAGGATTTCCTGCTCTATTATTAATTACAGGGATCTCCTAATCTATTCTTAATTCTCTTCAGATATTATTTCCAACTCCTTATAATTTATCATTATTATAATTATTACAAAGTTCTACTAGTTATCTCCATTATCATTTTACACTTAAATATCAACATTTAATAATTTCTACATTTTTTACAAAATTCTCCTAAGTTTCATTATATTATTTTATGTTTAAGTCCATATATTTAAATCAATTAACTGCTCTAAAATAAGTCCAATTAACTAATAATTATTATTTAGTCTAATAAGTCCTAAAAATGAAAATTTTAATATATTGTGTACTACATTTATATTGGTAAACTAATAGACCTAATATTTTATTCAATTCTATATAATTTAAATTTCCATAGTATTTACAAAATTATTTTTAGTTCACTCACAATATTCTACATTCAAGTTTGCATTAAAATCAATACTTTATTATGAAGAAAAATATACATAAATTTTCTTTCCAAGTTGGTATATCATTAGAAACAAATATATACACTTTTTCATTCTAAATAAGTATCACTACGAACATATACAATTTTTTATTATTTAAATTGGTCCATCAAGTGAATATGTTATGATTAATTAAATTTATTTTTGTTAGTAATAATAGTAAATTAATGATAAGTGATGAATATTGCACGTTGTTTGTAATTTTTAAAAGTAATGAATATTTTCATTTAGTACAACTTGTGAAAATGCTAAAATTTTATTATGTGTATTCAACATTAATTAATGGATAATATTTTGATTAGAAATATTTTTCTTTCGTACTTGATCGTCTTTTGGAAGAAGATTTTAATTATTTTTTGAAAAGTTTTTATTATAAGTTAAAATTAGGGAGGTATGAAACAATGATTCCAAATCCAAGTTATAATTTATACATAATTAAAATAACAATATGATTTGTAAAGTTTCTTTTAATAAACATTTTTTTCAGTCATTAAATAAATATTTTCTATCACTTTAATAATTTAATATACTTATTTGTGATTTTGATATTAACCTCCAGAGCTTTAAATGCATAAAAATATACTAATTCAATCCTATTACACTTTCATATTTAGGTATTTTTTTATCATTCTCTCAAGTAATATTTTCTGGCAAAGCCAGCCGGCTTTAAAGTGGGCCGTTCCACTATAAATATAAATAAAGAACAGGTGTTCTAAACATGCATAGAACAACTATAGACCACTTAGTATAAGAACAAAAGAGAAAACACAGGAGCTAGACAAATAGACTAGCCTACTCAGAAGGGCACTGTTGAATATGCGCTTTGCGCTATATGATTTTTTGTTTGATGATAATAAACATATATACATTCGCTTAAATGTATTTGTTAACGTACTATTTTAATCTTCACAGAATAAATAAATATTTGCTGAATAAAAATAAATAACACAGTTTTTGAATTCAAACGAATATTTTATTCAAACAAATATTTATTACAACTTTGATAGTACAATTTCAAGCTCTCACTATAACTATACAACTTTGATTACAATTACATCACTAGGGGACAAGCTACGTGGCGTAGCTTGAGAATTCGCAACTCGGTAGTTGAGTTGTGGAAGGGTTTTGAGCGTAGAGTTAGATTAGTCAATAGCGGGTATAGCGAGTTTACGTGTGTAAGCGAGGGACTATCTAATTTCTAGTAGAAACCTTGGGGGCAGCACGTAGGCAGGGTTTTGCCGAAGCTGGGTAAATTCTGTGTTGTTCTGTTTTATTCTGTTATTCTGCGATATCTGTGCTGCTATTCTGTGATCTGAATTGAAATTAATTGATAAGCTTCCGCGATTAATTTTTATAATTTACACTATCACCCTATTCACCCCCCCTCTAGGGTGAAATCGATCCTACAAGTGGTATCAGAGCTAGGAATAGAAGTCAACATTTGTTTTTAAAAATTCTATTTTTTTGAAAAAATCAGTTTTTGTTTAAAAATTCGAATTTTTAAAATGGCTTCTTTTAATAATGCTTTTGCAGAAGGTCAATCCATAGTTAGACCACCAATGTTCAATGGTGAATATGCTTTTTGGAAAAATAGGATGAAATTTTTTTTGAAAACCATCGACGCTTGGGATATTGTTGAGACAGGTTATAGAATACCAACTATAACTGTAGATGATCAGGAAATAGAGAAACCAAAGGAACAATGGACAGAACTAGAAAATAAATTACAAAATACTAATGCCAAAGCTATGAATTCTATTATCTGTTCATTAGATCAATTTGAATTTAATCGTGTCTCACATTGTCTAACTGCGCAGGAAATATGGCACATATTAGAAGTAACTCACGAAGGAACATCTCAAGTCAAAGAATCTCGTCTTACCATGCTAAGCAGCGAATACGAGAACTTTACAATGGCGAAAGAAGAAAATGTCAAAGAGATGTACGGACGACTTTCCAACATCGTATACAAATCAAAAGCTCTCGGAAAAACATACACCGAATTGGAAATAGTACGTAAAATCCTCAGAGTTCTTCCACGAAGCTTTGAAGCAAAAGTAACTGCCATTCAAGAATCGAAAGATTTAAAACAACTCAAAGTCGAAGAACTCATCGGAAATCTCACCACTTATGAGCTAGAAATGAAATTCAAGGAAGAGCGTGAAGGTGGAGATACTCGAAAGAAATCAATAGCTCTCAAAGGAACAACTGAAAGTGATGATGAGAATAATGACGATGATGATGGAGCAGCAGAGCTAGCGCTACTAATAAAGAAATTCAAAAAGTGGAATCGCAAATACGGAAATCCAGCTCGAAATCATGAATTGAAAAACAGAATAGGCAAAGCACTAGACAACCCAGAAGATCAGAAAATCATCTGTTACAAATGCAACAAACCCGGCCATATCAAGCCACAATGTCCTCAAAAACGATCAAATCAAGGAAAGAAACTAAAGAAGAAAAGCTTTGCGGCTACTTGGGATGAAACTGACGAAGATGAAAGTGATAACACCGAGAGTGAGAGTGAAAAAGCAAACATGTGTCTTCATGGTGAAGTTACAGACAGTGATGACGACGAGCCAAGCGAGGTATCAAAACTCACTCATTCTGAATTACTAATTTATTTCCATGAAGTAAATGGCTGTTATGAACGACTTAGGGAAAAATATGCTAAACTTGAATCTCAAAAGGATACTTTGATAGAATGCAATAAACAACTTGATCAATTAGTTAAGAACTATCAATGTAGAATTCCTAAGTGTGATAAGTGTCCAACATTCGAAGAAGAAATTAAAAAATCGGAAATCAATATAAAATCACTTGAAAATGAAATTCTGATTTTAAAAGAGAATGAAAATACTAGGAGAGAGAATTCTATTAAAAAGTGCACACAGTTGTTAAACGAAAATGAATCTTTCAAATCACAAGTCCAACAATTGTCAACGACTTTAGATAAATTTTCAAAAAGTGAAAAATCGTTGAATATGCTATTAGCAAAGCAAACTGTTAATACGGTTAGACAAGGACTTGGATATAATAATTCGAAAATTGTTGAAAACAAGATTAATCAAGTTAATTCTATGTGCACAATTTGTAGAAAATTTGGACACGGTCACAATAATTGTTGGTATAGACCCAAACATGTGAAAACTATACCGATTTGGGTTTCAAAAGGCACAAATATAAAATCTCTCAAAGTTAAACAAATTTGGGTGCCAAAGGGAACAATTATAAATAGTTTTGGGTCTACACAAAATCATTTTTCAAAATTTTCTGCCACTAACAACCATGGACCTATAAAAACAAATAGGTCACTAAATTCTCTTCTCGTGTAGGTATGCTGGCAGGCTAAGGAACAACAGCAATGGTACTTGGATTCTGGCTGTTCCAGGCACATGACAGGCGATAAATCGAAGTTCCTTAGCCTAGAAAAGTACAAAGGTGGCAGAGTCACAATGGGGAACAATGACAAGTGTAAAATTGTCGGTAAAGGTAAAGTAGGTAACAATACATTTTCCTTGAATGACGTTTTATATGTTGAAAATCTGCACCACAATTTGATATCAATCAGCCAGCTATGTGATAAAGGTATGAATGTTATCTTTGATTCTGACATGTGCAAAATTGTTGACAAATCATCAAAAGAAATTTTATTTTCTGGAAAAAGGAAAGGTAATATATATTCTCTATCTTTTGATGATCTCATCCTCTCTAAATGTTTGGTAGCTAAGGATATAGAAGTGAATTTATGGCATAGACGTTTAGGGCATGCTAGTATGAACTTATTAAACAAATTAAAAAGGAAAAGTTTGGTAAGAGGGTTGCCATCACATGAGTTTGAAACTGAGAACATCTGTAAAGCATGTACTTTGGGAAAACTTAGAAAATCATCGTTTCATGCCAAAAACAATGTAAGCACTTCTAGAGTTCTTGAACTAATTCATATGGATCTATTTGGACCTAATGACATTGCTAGCTTAGGAGGTAAGAAATATTGCTTTGTGTTAGTTGATGATTACTCAAGATATACATGGGTATACTTCTTAGCTAAAAAATCAGAAACTTTTTCATACTTCACAAGATTCGCAAAATTTGTGCAAAATGAAAAAGAAGTCTCTATTGCTTCGTTAAGAAGTGATCATGGTGGAGAATTTGAAAATTATGAATTTGAAACTTTCTGTGATGAAAACGGAATCAAACATGAGTTCTCTGCACCACGTACTCCACAACAAAATGGGGTAGTTGAGAGAAAGAATCGAACTTTACAAGAATTGGCTAGGTCTATGTTAAATGAATATGAACTACCTCTGCATCTCTGGGCAGAAGCTGTAAATACAGCATGTTATGTAATGAATAGAGTTATCATCAGACCGATTCTTATCAAAACCCCCTATGAGCTATGGTTCAACAAAAAACCAAACATCGCTTACTTCAAAGTGTTTGGATGTCCTTGCTATATTCTTAATACAGGTGATCAGTTAGGAAAATTTGAAGCAAAGGCTGATGATGGCATCTTCATGGGTTACTCTTCGAGAAGCAAAGCTTATAGAGTCTACAACAAAAAGACTAAAACAATCGTAGAGTCAATCAATGTGAAATTTGATGAAGGCATTGACGAACAGGATACATCCAAAAGCAACGTTGAAGAGGAGAAAGAAAAAGATGAATTTGAAAAACCAAAAGAAACTGCTGATGCTAAAGAAACAACAACTCAAGAAGTCCGAAGAAATCTGGATCCAGAAAAGCTGAAATACAAAACAGACCATCCAACAGAATTGGTAATTGGAAACCCTATAGCAGGTATACAAACTCGTTCATCCTTTAAAAATCTATGTGATCTGTGCTTATATAGTGGATTTATTTCAGAAATAGAACCAAATAGCATAGATTCAGCCCTTAATGATGAAAACTGGTTCATGGCCATGCAAGAAGAACTAAATCAGTTTGAACGAAATAATGTTTGGAGTCTAGCACCTAGACCTAAGGATTATCCAGTTATAGGAACAAAATGGATTTTTAAAAATAAATATGATGAATCTGGAAATATAATTAGAAATAAAGCTAGACTAGTTGCTAAAGGATACAATCAAATTGAAGGAGTTGACTTTGATGAAACCTTTGCGCCTGTAGCTAGACTAGAATCAATTAGAATATTGTTAGCTTTTGCTTGTTACAAAGGATTTAAACTAAGACAAATGGACATTAAGAGTGCTTTTCTTAACGGAGTTTTAAAAGAAGATGTGTTTGTTGAACAACCAGAAGGTTTTGAAAGTCATGAATATCCAAACCATGTATACAAACTAAAGAAGGCATTATATGGATTAAAACAAGCTCCCAGAGCTTGGTATGAATGTCTTACATCTTATCTCCTTGAAAATGGGTTCAAAAAGGGATGTGTAGATACCACACTATTTCTGTTGCATGAAAACAATGATATTTTGATTGTTCAAATATATGTTGATGACATCATTTATGGTGCTACTAACAAGTTGTTGTATGAGAAATTTGAAAAAGTCATGCAGGAAAAATTTGAAATGAGCTTGGTTGGAGAGTTAAAATTCTTTTTAGGATTTCAAATCCAACAAAGCAATAAAGGCACATTCATTTCTCAAACAAAATATATCAGGGAACTTGTCAACAAATTTGGATTGAAAGATGCTAAACCAGCAAGAACTCCCATGAGTACAACACTTAAACTTGACAAAGATGAAAAGGGTAAGACAGTTGATCAAAAGCAGTACAGAGGTATGATTGGATCACTCCTTTATCTTACCGCTTCTAGACCTGACATCATGTTTTCTGTCTGCTTATGTGCACGTTTTCAATCTAACCCAAAAGAATCTCATTTAAAAGCTGTTAAAAGAATTATAAGATATTTATTGCACACCCCACGATTTGGTCTTTGGTATCCATCAAATGATAATTTTGAATTGAAAGGTTTTTCAGATGCTGATTATGCTGGAAACTTGGTTGATAGAAAAAGTACTAGTGGAGCATGTTTTATGCTAGGACATTCATTAGTTGCATGGTCGAGTAGAAAACAAAATTGTATTGCATTATCCACAACAGAGGCAGAGTATATTGCTTTGAGCGGTTGCTCTGCTCAAATCTTATGGATGATACAAACTTTGCATGACTATGGCCTAAATTTTAAACGTGTACCACTAATGTGTGATAGCAAAAGCGCAATTGATCTCACAAATAATCCTGTACATCATTCGCAAACAAAACATATAGATGTAAGACATCATTTTATTAGAGATCATATTTCCAAAGAAAATATCTGCATAAATTTTATTTCAACTGATTCTCAATTGGCAGACATCTTTACAAAATCCCTACCAGAAAATAGTTTTTGTAAACTACGACTCAGTCTAGGTGTTTTAGAAATTTGCTGAATATTTAACATTTTTTTTCTCCCTACAAATCATCGAAAAGAAAAATAGTGATTGAAAAAGTGATGAGTGTTGATATTGATTATATATTATAACTCAAGAAAGTATAATTAGAAAATTTCTTTAGAAATGTAAACAAGAGTTATAAAACTTTTTGTTGGTAAAAATTCCATGACCATCTCTATACCTATCATATTTCTATCAATCATCATTCATCAAAATTCTATATAGTTTGTCGATATGTGGTATTTTAAACAGGAATCGTTCGTTTTTCATTTTTTTAAAATAATAAAAATAAAAATAAAAATAAAAAATAAAAATTAATAACAATAAATAAATACCAAAGTGTTCACTCTCATTTAAAAGTCCTCACGGTTATGCATGGGTGAATTACTTGGAATTTGTTATGTGCTTCCATGCTCATTTAAAAGTCCTCACGGTTATGCATGTATGGAACACATATCAAAAGTTGATTTTTTTTAAAATAAAAAATAAAATAAACAAGTTGATTCTAATCCCATTTAAAAGTCCTCACGGTTATGAGTGGTTAGAAGATACTTGAATTCATTTTTCTAAAATAAATTTGGAATACTACTAATCTCATTTAAAAGTCCTAACGGTTATGCATGATTAGTAGATATTCAAATTCCTGATATAAAAATGCCACAAATAGACACAATTGTATGGTTTTATATGATGACATCATCTCCATCATTCTAAAAATGGAATATGCGCCTAACAATATTTTTATGATTTTTGTTTGATTTTCTATTGAAATTTAATATTTATATTCAATTGGGTTTTAATGTTGGATTAATATCGATCACTTTATCTCTATTTTCTCTAACTCTATTATTCTTTTGCTGATAACAAAAGGGGGAGAGAAAAGTTAAGATTTTGTCAAATAGAATCAACCAAAGGTCAAACAATTTTCCATTTGCATATAGGCTCATTCACACATTTTATTTGTATGCATATATGTAGGGGGAGTCATATATGTAGGGGGAGTATCATATAGAAAGGAAGCATTCAAATAGGGGGAGCAATTGAAATTATCAAATACATTTAATATATTCAAAATCTTAAATATATGTTTGTTATCATCAAAAGGGGGAGATTGTTGAATATGCGCTTTGCGCTATATGATTTTTTGTTTGATGATAATAAACATATATACATTCGCTTAAATGTATTTGTTAACGTACTATTTTAATCTTCACAGAATAAATAAATATTTGCTGAATAAAAATAAATAACACAGTTTTTGAATTCAAACGAATATTTTATTCAAACAAATATTTATTACAACTTTGATAGTACAATTTCAAGCTCTCACTATACATATACAATTTTGACTACAATACATGACATTTCACTATTTTACATCAGCACATCACTACATATCACTCACACTCGTATTTATCTTCAACTGCATTCAAGTTTGAATCCAGCATCTGAGCGATCTGCAAAAATATAAACTAACGCAGTAAAATTGAAAATAAAATATTTTTGCGATATAAAATAAAACGTGAATTTTGAAAATGATATTTGCCTCAGTTATTTGGGTTGTTCGTCATCATTTAAATTTGAATTCATCATACACGAACAACTTGTGACATACACAGTATATTACTGTATATGCCACAAGGCCGTGCACGCCGATATATACACTTGATTGATTTACAGGGACAGGCAAGCACAGGTCAAACCCAAATGAAAAACCGGGTTTCAACTCACGTGCAATATATTTAAAATCACGAAACGAGCACAAGGTCAAATCCGAGTTTTAAAACTGGATTCAACACAAGGCAACATGACATGAATGCAACGAAGACCAACATCAAAATGGACTGCAACAATCATGTATGCAGACCAGGTCCAGTGCCAACAAACAACAAGTCTCGACCAAAATAGTTGCAACATGGATACAACAATATGCAGAAGCAAGATCGACACAGTGGTGCTGCATATAATGTACAGTGAGACCAAAGTAGTACACAAACAACATAGCAGTATGGAAGAATGCAAACAATGTAAACAGTGAAGTCGAATACATGAACAAGTATAGCATTTGATACAGTGAGAAAGCACAAGTCAAGATGGAGCTACAATGAATGCATCAATATGCCAACAACTAATGCATCAGTACAGAAGCAAGCAAGATCAGGGAAGCAACCAGAATGGAGCAGAGACAAATAATGCAACATGTATGCACCAGTAAACCGAGCTAAATGCAAAACAGTGACTACTCCATGAAAGTAAACATGAATGCACCAAGTAAATGCAAACAAGCATGCAACAGCAAGCATGTAACAGAGACCAAGAAAAGCCATACATGGAAGTGAGACAGGACAAACATGAAGTGAATCAAGTCAGTAAGGATGAATACACATTGCAAGCTACAGTTCAATGCAGACTGCATAATGATCCAAACAACAACAAGCAAATATGCCACCAAGATCAACAATGTCAAGTCGACCAGGCAGCAATGATGAAAGTGTGCAAGTGCAACACAGTTGCAAACAACAGGACAGTGAACAATGAAGTAATACAATGCTCAAAAGACATAGTACACAAGCCTGCAACTTCAATCCAAACCAATCACAATACAACTGCAATGCGACCAGATTTTCATATCAAGCAAGTTCGACATGTACATGAAGGCAGCAAACCAGTGGCCATAGACACAAGACAACAAGTGCACAAATGCACACAATCCAGGCAAAGCAAGATGACCACAACACCAAGCTACAAACTCAGTGCAACAGAGCTATTCCAGGCAAGGGCATATTGAAGCAAACTACATGACACAGCAGTATACAAGTACAAGCCACAGTAACAACAAAGCCGAAGTAAACAAGTCATGGTCAACAGAAAAAAAGGAACGGAGTAGAAGCCGTGGTTATCACGAAAATAAATTCAAAACCGTGTCAACCAAGGAACGCAAAAGATACGAATTTGACAAAGTCAGATCGATCATCAATCGTTCAAGCATAATCAAACGGCCGATCAAAAGAATTTGACAAATTCAAATGATTTTATACGAACGCAAGAATAGGATTTACAAACCCTATATAAATCAAATTCACATCATCGGCAAGGTGTATCGAGTTCAAGCATCAACCCAGAAAATCAAAAGGAAAAATTACATACCGAAATCGCAAGCGTCAAACTCGATCGAGCAGCAGTAAGCAACTCAGAAAAATAGTCGATCGGCATAGAGAGGAGCTAAATCAATCATACGATCGAACTACTATCAGCTGCTTTTAATTTACAACCCTAATTTGGAACAAAGAGCGCAAGGAGCAGAAGCCCTAATTTGCACAGACAAATACAACCGCCATTATTTTCAAGAAGGAACCAGGCCGATAAATTAAAAAGGAAGAAAGGGGGACGCCTTTTTTTTTTTAACTAATTATTGGGCCGGCTTTGTTTTAAAAGGGCTTTAGTTTTTGGTTTATTGTTAATTAGGGTTTTTATTTTTAATTTTCTGTTTAAATTTGTTTTTAAATTTTAAACCGTTTAAATTTCTAGTCGTGTGACTAGGGGACAAGCTACGTGGCGTAGCTTGAGAATTCGCAACTCGGTAGTTGAGTTGTGGCAGAGTTTTGAGCGTAGAGTTAGATTAGTCAATAGCGGGTATAGAGAGTTTACGTGTGCAAGCGAGAGACTATCTAATTTCTAGTAGAAACCTTGGGGGCAGCACGTAGGCAGGGTTTTGCCGAAGCTGGGTAAATTCTGTGTTGTTCTGTTTTATTCTGTTATTCTGCGATATCTGTGCTGCTATTCTGTGATCTGAATTGAAATTAATTGATAAGCTTCCGCGATTAATTTTTATAATTTACACTATCACCCTATTCACCCCCCTCTAGGGTGAAATCGATCCTACAGGCACAAGCCCCCTCCCCCCTCCCCCTCGTCATTACTCATATCAACATCAGAATCTGGACCTATAACATGTTGAACAGTCAAAAAGTACGAAGCAAGATTTGGATCGAAAGACCTCGAGAGAGGTGAGTAGAGATAAATCTGGTCCCATATAGGATCTAAGAATAGCCACCGATTCCGAGCACCATTAATACCACTAGTAGTCAGAGAAAGACCATCACCCTCAATATGATACGCTAACCTCCTAGTCTCATAAGTACAACATAAAAACATGTAATAACTATGCATATGTAGGTCATACCTCATTTCTGTCTAATCGTGAATCCAAGAACTCTGGTCAGGTTCCCAAATAACAACCCCATCATCGAAAACGCTAATTACTAGCGAATCAATTTGTCTTCACGGTGGGAAAAGTAGAAATATCAGGATCATAGAAGGGGGGCTATAACCTTAGGAACCCATTTCAATTTCGTCCGAGGTAGGGGTATTTTCTGGTTGGAGATAAAGGAGCATTCCTAGAACACTTCTTCACAGAATGTCCAAATGATCTGTAGTTAGTACAAATGTCAGGCTTCTAGCTGTAGTTAACTTTTATTTCCACCTCATGACCTTCCATAATTCTTACTTTCAATATCGATGGTAAAAGATTCTCTAGGGTAATTTCAATCGATGCCCTAGCATATAATAAGTTCTTGTGCACAACTGTATTTGAATCAAAGCATTTGAAATCCCTAATTAGGCACACAAGCTAATTCAGACCAATCAGAGGTTGAAGGACCGACGGTATATTTGAGAAAGTGGCCCAAACCGAAATAGAAAGAATCTGCTCTCTAGCACTATCTATAGCAACGCTCCAAGGTGTCACAATGAAAGGTTTCCCCTCGATGATGAGAGGGCTAGTATCAAGCGCTATTAATCTATATTCCTTATTAGAAAATTTAAAGAAGAAAAAGGAATTTAAGAATTGGACACAAAGCGAACCTTTCAATTTCCAAGCGAACCTACATTGCTCACGAACAACCGAGTATGATGATGTAGCATCTAGAAAAAATCCAACTAAGTGGTCAGACCAATGGCTCTCCACTCCCGAAGAACAACAGGAGGGATCATGTTAATACCATCAATGACTTAAGCGTTGAATTTCCACGGGGAGTATGCATCGGCGTTCCATGGCAATGCCTTGAACAATAAAGACCAAACTGGCTTGTCAACAATATGAACAGCATCATCACAAAACCTAGCATGAAAATTCATTGATAATAGGTTCATCACAAGATTCGGGTAACGACCTACAAGCAGTACTAGTATGTAGCCTAGGAGCAATATCACAACATAACGTTTCAGGCAAATTACAATTCTCAACAAATAATTGAATCTTCAGCATCATTGGCGACATAGACAGACGAAACAGACTGTAACCCACCACGCAACATAATAGAATGATTGACCCCATAATTAACATTGCAAACATCACTAACCCAATTACCTCCTGCTTTTACCAAATGCAAAAGAGGCGATAAAGGATTTACCGAGGCAATATCCGATAGTGGAATGGCATCCTTCGGAGTTACAAATAGGCTAGCAGTAAGGGACGATATCGGGTTGAGCATGCTATAGTCATTCACGACAGATGGCAGTGGGGATGATTGAATCGCAAGCGGCCCAGAGATAAGTTCGTTGACAGGGATAAAAGAAATCACCGTAGGTGAAGGGAGCGACTAAGAAATTGATAAGTTTCAGCCAAATCTAGTATGCGAAGTAGGACCAAATGAAGCAGCGAGTCGTGGTTTATTCTTACGATTCTTGGCCATCAGAGAGACGACGCGACGAGCTTGGATGAAATAGAAGAGACGAAAAAGGAGAGAGAAGTCGGAGGGGAACAAGGGAGGCTGGAGAATCGCCATTGAATTTTTCTCTCAATTAATATTTGAAATACAATCTATATATCATTAATCTTTTAAATAAATGCACTAAAAACTATGTTGATTTTTTTTGAATTTTGTTTAATGATAAACTAAAATTATTAAGCTATAAAACAACAGTTCAAAAATCAAGCTGCAATTGTTACATAATTAAAATAACAATATGATTTGTAATGGTTTTTTAATAAGCATTTCTAATTGTCATTAAATAAATATTTTTGTATGACTTTTTTAAACGAACTTAGTTTTGATGTTGATGTTAACTGAAAGAGCTTTGAATACCATGAAATATATTGATTTATTACTATTACACTTTCATTTTTGGGTATTTTTATCGTTCTCTCAAGTAATATTTAAAATTTAATGTGTGTATATCATTTATCTTTTAAACAAATGTGCTAAAAGCTTTGTTAATTTTTTGAAAAGTTTTTTATTATAAAGCAAAATTATTGATGTATGAGACAATGGTTCAAATTTTTTTCATAATTTTTACATATTAAAATAACATATTATTTGTAACATTTCTTTTAATCAGCAGTTCTTTTAATTAGCCTTTTTTTTAATCATTATACAAATATTTTGTATCACTTTGATAATATGATATACTTATTTGTGCCGTTGATATTAACTGAGAAAGCTGCAGATGCGTAAAAACATATAGATTTATTACTGTCATGCTTTCATTTTAGGTATTTTTATTATTTTCTAAAGTAATATTTGAAATTCAATACACACACATACACATACAGAGCTAGGATCAATAGCTCCACTTATTTAGTGCCATTTTGTAGTCCCGTGATATCGGCTGTAAGTTTTTATTTAAATATTTGTTCTTTCTCTCTCTTTTCATATCGACCAAAAATATTTAAATATAAAGCTGTGGCTAATATCGGAGGCTACAAATAGTGCTAAATAAAAGGGGCTATTGATCCTAGCTCATACACACACAATATACATACATACATATTAGCTTTAAAACAAATGCACTAAAAGTTAAATGTTAAACTAAAAATTTATGTATTTAAAAATTTATTTGCTGAAATTCCTAGAAATATTGACTTTAAAATTTATTAAGAATACTGACTTTCGTTTATTTTCCTTAGTAAATATTTAATGCTAAAAATTAATAAATCAGAATCTAACTCATTATTTCTACAAATGAAGTTTAATTTTTTATATAAATATAAATATAAATATACTTAAATCCTATAACCAAATTACATAATTAAAAATAATAAATTCAGTACATAAGTCAGTTATCTAAACAAATTCGCCATATATTGCATAATAACTTCAGTTTTAAAAAATATTTATAAAATTATTTTTCTAAAGCATATTGTGTGTAATGCACGACTGACACACTAAGGATATTAATAAAAGAATTTTTTTATTATATGATACTAATAATAGAGCAAAAATTAACCGCATATAATAATAAAAGTTAGTATAAGAAAACAATATTGTGTAGTATTAATATTATAATTAAACTTAATGGTGTATGGTATTGTTTTCTTGCTTATCTGATAGTCAATATGTATTTTTCCTTTGAAACCTACCGCTATGAATGTATGACTATTCTTCATCATGAACTATTTAATTTATTGTGTTATTGAAACTTTAACAAATATGAGTATCTTAGATGAAAAAACAAGTGGTGCCGAAATCCATCGCTCAGCAGCATATGGCCCCTTAGCATTTCATTCCATCGGGACATCTTCGGATCAAGGAGGGTCTCAGTCACCTGCTTTAGGCGATGATCCTCAGTTATTAGGTCCGATCATGTTGATGAGCAAGATGATGTTGGTTCATCTATACATGCATCTGCTATGGAGTATGGTACATTCGTAGGCCTTATCTGCATTATTCATTGTTCCAAAGGAGGGTAAGTGGTGAAATTGCATTTATGTTTATTATTGAATGATAGGTTATCATTTCAAATAACATCACATTTATTATACAGTTTATCAATGTGCAGAGCCGACTTAAGCAGCAGAATCACGAGTGATAACATTCGTGATTTGGTTCTTGTCAAGGTGAATCAGATCTAGCCTAGATTCTCAGATTTCCCACCCAATGTCAAAGACTTCATGTTCAATTATTTTGTGGTAAAATAAATTTAATGCATAACTGGTTTTTCATACATAAATTTATATGTTGATAATATAAATAAATACAATGCAAAGTGAATATCAATGGAAACCTGACACATCTCAAGCGCTTATTAGAAAACTATGGAAACAGAAAACATGCATGACACACAAAGAGATGGTGCATGGGATGAAGAAAAAAAGGAGCGTGAAGATGTGAAGGCGCGTGCTAAAATAAATGCAGCAAATAAGGCACAAAATCCAAGCAGGATGATGTAGGTTTTGTTGGGGATGCGGATTAAGGATCTTAAGGCAGAAATAACACTAGAGGGGGGGGGGGGGTGAATAGTGTTTTAAAGAATATATGAACTATATAACTAAATTAAAACTTTCAACACAAATCTAAACAGAATTCTAACACAGAATGATCACAGAACATATAACAAATGCAAATAGTAAAGTAAAGCTAGTAAAAGGAAAGAACACACCGGATTTTATACTGGTTCGGAATCCTCCTACATCCAGTCCCGCACCAAGGCAATATCCTTGTACAGATTTTTATAAGCCAATATCCAAATTACAACCCTCAATTTCTGAGGCCTTGAGGAACCCTCCTATCTCCGAGTCTGGGGTAAACTCTCTTGATTTACGGGACACAAGATCACCCTAATACTTTCTAATAACAATCCTTTTGAATGGATAGACTCTATGGAATTTTTGAATACAAATTAATCCTATAACTCTGAATAGCACTTTGATCTTTAGTAGAATGATGGAGAATCAAATAGAGAGAGTATCTAAATGATTTCCTATTGAGAATTTGGCAGAATGATGGCACGATCTTGAAAATATGAAGTTTTATAGATATGGAATGGTAGAGAAGAAAGAGTGAAGAAAATAAGAAAGTAGTTGTTAAAAAAATTCGTTTTGGAAGCCTTTATATAGATGCACAACAGTCATAACCATTGGCGAAAGGTTTTTGAACGAATGGACACTTCTTTTGAAATTTGAATTTTGAATCCAACTGTCACCATGTCGACATGGGGTATCCCCATATGTCGACATCCCTTAGTTCAAAATTGTAGAGATGTTGTTTTGTAAAAGCATTTGAATTTAAAACAAGTTGAAACTTCTTTGAAGCAAAATAAAGTGTTTAAACAATATTTTGAGATAGAGAATGAATATAAAACATTATTTTAAATATATATATATATACAATTGATATAGACCGTCAATTATATAAGTAATATTTAAAATCAGAATAAGTTTTGATGTTTTTAAAAATAGAAGTTTTTAAAATCAGAATGGAGGAATATTTCAAGGCTAAGACAAAGTTTGAAAACATTTTTGAAAACATGATTTTGAAAGCTAAAACATTTTGAAAAACAGATTTAAAAACATTTTGAAAATTCTATTCAAACTGAAATTGCAAGAACCTTCCTACAGAGCTCCTCCATAGGACTCGAGAACTTGTACAAAGTAGTTTAAATGATTTTGATTTTCGTGGGTTTGTAAGCCACTTGTCGTAGGTTTGTAAGCTACTTGTCGTGGGTTTGTAAGCCACTGGTTTCGATAGAAATTGGGTTCCATCCCAAAAGAAAATTGGAAGAAAGATGAGAGTGCTATTATGAAGTTTTAACAAAATACTAGACACTTATCTTGAGATCTTGGAATCTTGATTCTCTAGAGTCTTGAATCTTGAATCTCTAATCTTCATCTTGATGCTTGAGTCTTTATACTGATCAGTCTTCGATAATACCTGCATATACTTCCTATATATATATATATATATATATATGAAAATGTTAGTATATATTTTATAAAGTAAAGTATAATAACTATATAAGGTTGTTGTCATCAAAACATCACCAACTCAGTTTCTAACAATCTCCACCTTTTTGATGATGGCAACCTTTATTTATAAAATATTCTTACCATACCATAACTCCCCATAACTCCCCCTTACTTCGTGACTTCTTCTTAAAACAACAACTCCCCTTTATTCCATGACTCCCCCTTACACCAAGCACATATATTTTTATAACTTTCTCCCCCTTTGTCATCAACAAAAACTATTAACTACTTAAGAATTCAAGAATGATTAGTATGAACAAATAATATGTATAGAAGAAGTATGAAACAATGAGTATAAGTGAACACATTTTTGTTATTACGACATATATAAGAACATACATAAACATGAACAAACAGAACAATGTAAAACGAAGAATAAAAAAGAAAGTACGCTTTAATGGCGATCCTTAACTATAGGAGACTTATGAATCGAACAATTGGGGTAGTGGAGACAAAAGTTTCCACGTTGTTCAATTATGTTTCCATTAGTATCAACAAGGATCTCACCAACGCAAATAACGCTCTCGTCCTCATTTATAGGGACTTTGGGTTGAGGAAAAGGTTGATCTTCCTCTTGGTCTTCTTGTGGCTCTTCCATAGGTTCTTCTTCCTCTGATTCCATGGCTTGTGAAGTGTCTTCAATATTAATAGGATTTGTATGGTTATCCATAAGGAATTTTTGTACATTCCTAATAATATTCCCTTTCCTTTGTTGTTCTCTAGCCATCCTAAGTTGACTTACTTGAATTTCAGTCAACAATTGAAGGATACCATCTTCTCTTGCAATTTGATCACTCGAGCGTGCGTAGATCGTTGAAATGGACCAGAATGAGGAGATGTGGGTGAAGTGGGTTCATTAGTAGAAGAGGAGGCCATTATTTTATTGTTTTAGAAGTTATTTACAGAGAATATAGTGAAGAAAGAGGAGAGAAAACGAAATAAATAGATAAATAACCAAATAACTAACTTTGGAGGGAAATTCTATTTTTGAATTTTTGTTGGGTATGTCGACATCAGGGGATGGGGCATGTCGACCTGTCTTTCAGAAAAAGTGTAGTTTTTATTTTGAATTTTTATTGATTATATTTTATATTTCAGATTTTGAACAAATACCTAATTCTCTTCTAAATTTAGTAAAATTCTGTTCGGTTAACGGTTTAGTTAATATATCAGCAATTTGTTTTTCAGTATTTATATAATCTAGAGTTATTATTTCTTTAGTTATATTATCTCTAAGAAAATGATGTCTTATATCAATATGTTTAGTTCTAGCATGATGAGTTGGATTTTTAGATAGATTTATTGCACTAGTATTATCACAATATATTGGTGATTTACTTATGTTAATTCCAAAATCTTTTAAAGTTTGTTGCATATATATGACTTGTGAACAGGCCAGAGCAGCAGATTTATATTCTGCTTCAGTTGTTGACAAGGAAACAGTATTTTGTTTCTTGCTGAACCAGGAAACCAGTGAATGTCCTAGAAAGTGACAAGTTCCACTTGTACTCTTTCGGTCTGATTTACAACCAGCATAATCATCATCACAATATGATATTAAATCAAAAGTATTATTTTTAGGATAAAATAAACCATAATCTAAAGTGTATTTTACATATCTTAAAATTCTTTTAACAGCTTTTACGTGAGTTTCTTTAGGTTGTGATTGGTATCTTGCACGGAGACAAACACTATGCATAATATCAGGACGACTCGCTGTTATATAGAGTAGCAAACCAATCATTCCCCTATATAAAGTTTGATCAATGTCTTTTGATTTATCTTCTTTACTTAAACCTACATTTGTTGACATTGGAGTTGGTTTCCCACTAGAGGTACTTAAACCAAATTTATTGATTAAGTCTTTAGCATATTTTTCTTGACTTATGAAGATTCCATTTTCTAGTTGTTTAATTTGAAGCCCTAAGAAGAAACTTAATTCTACCATGTGACTCATTTCAAATTCTTTAGTCATTATATTTGAAAATTCTTTATTCATTATTTTATTAGTTGATCCAAAGATTATATCATCTACATATATTTGAACCAGTTGAATATCTTGATCATTTCTTTTAGTAAAAAGTGTTGTATCTACTTTGCCAATTTCAAAACCAGATTAAAGTAAATAAGATCTTAGTCTTTCATACCAGGCTCTAGGAGCTTGCTTTAGACCATATAGAGCTTTCTTTAACTTGTATACATGGTTTGGAAATTTATTATCTTCAAAAAGTGGAGGTTGTTCAACATAAACATCTTCTTTTACAAAAACATTTAGAAAAGCATTTTTAACATCCATTTGATATAATTTGAAATTATTATAATTAGCAAAAGCAAGTAGAATTCTTATAGCTTCTAGTCTTGCTACGTGGGCAAAGGTTTCATCATAGTCAATTCCTTCTTCTTGACAATAACCTTGCGCGACTAAACGAGCTTTATTTCTTACGACCTCACCGTGTTCATTCATTTTATTTTTATAAACCCATTTAGTTCCAATTATACTTTTATCCTCAGGTTCAGGAACAAGTTCCCATACATCATTTCTGGTAAATTGATTCAATTCTTCTTGCATAGCAAGAATCCATGAATCATCAGACGATGCTTCTTTTGGATTTTTAGGTTCAATTGTTGATATAAAGGCTACATTACTCATACTACTTAATTGATTTCTAGTTCTTACTACAGGTTCAATATTTCCTAAAAATTTTTCTATAGGATGATCTTTTGATATTTTAAATCTCTTATTAGGTTGATTTATTTCACTAATAGTTTCATTAGATTGATTTAAATTTATAAAATCTTCTTCATCATCTATTTGTACAATATCTTTAAGATTTTCATCAAAAGATACATGCATAGTTTCTTCAATAGTATTAGTTTTTAAATTAAAAACTCTAAATGCTTTGCTTCTATTAGAATAACCAATAAAGAATCCTTTATCAGCTTTTGGTTCAAATTTATCTAAATTATCTTTTGTATTAAGTATAAAACATTTACTCCCAAATACTTTGAAATAAGCAACTATAGGTTTCTTATTATAAAGTAATTCATATGGAGTTTTATTTGTTAATAGTCTAACTAAAATTCTATTTAATATATAGCAAGCTGTAGCAACTGCTTCAGCCCAAAAATATTTAGGTAAATTACTATCAGAAAGCATTGTACGAGCACACTCTTGAATCGTTCTATTCTTACGTTCTACTACTCCATTTTGTTGTGGAGTTCTTGGAGATGAAAAGTTGTGAGTAATTCCCTTCTGAGTACAGAAATTCTCAAAATTTTCATTTTCAAATTCACCACCGTGATCACTTCGAATAGTTTTAATTTTGAAAGAATGTTGTTTTTGAATTCTTTTAGAAAAGTTTTTAAATATTTCAAAAGCATCACTTTTATGTTTTAAAAAGATTGTCCAAGTATATCTTGAATAATCATCTACTATAACAAAAACATATTTACTATGGTTAATTGATTGAACTTGAGATGGACCAAATAAATCTAAATGAAGTAATTCTAGAGGACTAGAGGTAGAAATAACATCTTTTAATTTAAATGAACTTTTCTTAAGTTTTCCTAATTGACAAGCCTCACAAATACTATCTATTTTAAAGTTTAACTTGAGTAGACCTCTAACTAAGTCGAGTTTTGATAGCCTAGATAATAATTTGAAATTCAAATGACCAAATCTTTTATGCCAAATCCAAGGGTCACTTATATTAGCCAAAAGACGAAGGTTATCATTTGAAATTTTCATACTAAGGATATAAATATTTTTCTTCCTAATACCTTCAAAAATCATAGTAGACTTGTCATCTTCAATGTGACATTTATCTTTTTCAAATTTAATTTTAAAACCTTTATCGCAAAGTTGACTTATACTAAGCAGATTATATTTTAAGTTCCTAACTAATAAAACATCAAAAATAAGTAAAGTTTTAGAGTTACCGACATTGCCGACGCCAACCACATATCCTTTAGAGTTGTCACCAAAATTGACTAATCCACCATCTTGATAAGTAATGTCCTTGAGTATCTCAGGATTTCCAGTCATGTGCCTCGAACAGCCACTATCAAGTATCCATTTATCTTTCTCAATTTGCACAGTTTGTCCATTAGGTGTTGATTTGTCAAAAGCCATATAACATGTCTGTCCCTGCATAACACACCAATTCGGTAGATAACTTGATTTTTCAAAATAACTATATGCAGACTTATGAAACTTTGATGAAATGCATATATTCAAAACAGTTTTAACACAATTTTCCAAAAATGCCATTTTTATATTTTTCAAGTTTCAGATTATGAAAATAATGAAAACCAATGCTCTGATACCAATTGTTGGGGATGCAGATTAAGGATCTTAAGGCAGAAATAACACTAGAGGGGGGGGGGGTGAATAGTGTTTTAAAGAATATATGAACTATATAACTAAATTAAAACATTCAACACAAATCTAAACAGAATTCTAACACAGAATGATCACAGAACATATAACAAATGCAAATAGTAAAGTAAAGCAAGTAAAAGGAAAGAACACACCGGATTTTATACTGGTTCGGAATCCTCCTACATCCAGTCCTGCACCAAGGCAATATCCTTGTACAGATTTTTATAAGCCAATATCCAAATTACAACCCTCAATTTCTAAGGCCTTGAGGAACCCTCCTATCTCCGAGTCTGGGGTAAACTCTCTTGATTTACGGGACACAAGATCACCCTAATACTTTCTAATAACAATCCTTTTGAATGGATAGACTCTATGGACTTTTTGAATACAAATTAATCCTATAACTCTGAATAGCACTTTGATCTTTAGTAGAATGATGGAGAATCAAATAGAGAGAGTATCTAAATGATTTCCTATTGAGAATTTGGCAGAATGATGGTACGATCTTGAAAATATGAAGTTCTATGGATATGGAATGGTGGAGAAGAAAGAGTGAAGAAAATAAGAAAGTAGTTGTTAAAAAAATTCGTTTTGGAAGCCTTTATATAGATGCACAACAGTCATAACCATTGGCGAAAGGTTTTTGAATGAATGGACACTTCTTTTGAAATTTGAATTTTGAATCCAACTGTCACCATGTCGACATGGGGTATCCCCATATGTCGACATCCCTTAGTTCAAAATTGTAGAGATGTTGCTTTGTAAAAGCATTTGAATTTAAAACAAGTTGAAACTTCTCTGAAGCAAAATAAAGTGTTTAAACAATATTTTGAGATAAAGAATGAATATAAAACATTATTTTAAATATATATATATATATATATATAATTGATATAGACCGTCAATTATATAAGTAATATTTAAAATCAGAATAAGTTTTGATGTTTTTAAAAATAGAAGTTTTTAAAATCAGAATGGAGGAATATTTCAAGGCTAAGACAAAGTTTGAAAACATTTCTGAAAACATGATTTTGAAAGCTAAAACATTTTGAAAAACAGATTTAAAAACATTTTGAAAATTCTATTCAAACTGAAATTGCAAGAACCTTCCTACAGAGCTCCTCCATAGGACTCGAGAACTTGTACAAAGTAGTTTAAATGATTTTGATTTTCGTGGGTTTGTAAGCCACTTGTCGTAGGTTTGTAAGCTACTTGTCGTGGGTTTGTAAGCCACTGGTTTCGATAGAAATTGGGTTCCATTCCAAAAGAAAATTGGAAGAAAGATGAGAGTGCTATTATGAAGTTTTAACAAAATACTAGACACTTATCTTGAGATCTTGGAATCTTGATTCTCTAGAGTCTTGAATCTTGAATCTCTAATCTTCATCTTGATGCTTGAGTCTTTATACTGATCAGTCTTCGATAATACCTGCATATACTTCCTATATACATACATACATACATACATACATACATACATATATATATCTATCTATATGAAAATGTTAGTATACATTTTATAAAGTAAAGTATAATAACTATATAAGGTTGTTGTCATCAAAACATCATCAACTCAGTTCCTAATAGGTTTATCTGTACTTGCATCTGTTACAGAATCATGTACATCCGTAGGGCCTGTCTGCATTATTCATTATGCCAAAGGGTAAGTGGTAAATTTGCATTTATATTTTTTTAAATGGATTGGTTATCGTTTCAAATAACTTCACATTTATTATACAATTTATATGTGCAGAGATGACTTAAGTGGCAGAATCACAGCGATAGCATTCACGATTTGATTCTTGTCGGGGCGAATCTGTTCTAGCATAGATTCTCGGATTTTCAACCTAACGTCAAAGACCTCATGTTGAATGATTTTGTGGAAAAATAAATTTAATGCATTTTTGGTTTTTCATATATAAATTTATATATTTATATTTATAATTTTTTTAGCAAAGCTAGCCAGCTTTATAGTGGGCCGTACCATCGGAAACCTTACGCATCTCAAGCGCTTATCGGAAAAATCTAGGAACAAAAAAGCAAGCATAAAATAAAGAGAGATGATACATGGGAGGAAGAAAAGAAGGAAGAAGGTCAAGGCACTTACTAAAGACATCCATGACTAGTTTGATATGTATTTGGAGAGAGAAGATGCGAAGGCGTGTGCTAAAATAAATGCAGCAAATAAGAAGCAAAATCAAAGGCTACACCACGATGGTTTGATATCTTTTGTGAACTATCAATAAGATTTCATATGTTTAATTTAATTTTTAAATAAAATTATAATAAGTCGTTGTTGATGCCTGTTTTTCTTTCCTTTTTTAATTAGTGTACAAAGTATCGAAGAGATGCAACCTACTATGAGGTGTATGTTTAGACTCACAAGTTCGAGTCGACTGAGAGGTCATTTGGGTAGGTTGATGCTGCTGCTACTGAGTATATTGTAAGTTGTCAACACAACTTGATTTAAATTATAATTGAATTTAATTCAATTTTATGTACTCACAAAATTGAATAATTATAAATCAGCGGAAACATACTATTAGGATCAAGAGTTGATAGAGCATGATATTACAATTACTTCTGAGATGGAACATGTGTTTCTTGATTTGTCCGATTCATTGAAAAAGTGTGGCATACCCAACTTTGAGAATATTCCTGCTATAAGTTATAATCTAGACTAAAAGTTCCTTTAAAAAAATATATTTTATATTAAGTACTTAATGTAACATTATGTATATTTTCATAGCCTGTCCATTAATTCATCATCTTCTTTTAATATGATGCTAAAATTTTAAATAGTTCTGTTACGTTCCCCCTTGTAATATTTAATAAATATGTAAATAATTAGCCATTATAGTATTTCCATTAAAAAGAAAATATTTATGTTAAGGTCTTCTTTCTAATCTTTTTTTGACTAGTAGTTAGTTAAAGTGTAATTTTGTTTTAAGTAAGATGCTCAATTTTTTTAATATGATACTCAATTTTTTTAACATGATTGATTTACAGGTCAATCAAGTGAGAGTGACTCCTCCTACAACACTATCCAGACTCAGACGTGGACCAAGGCTGAGTTGGAAAAGATGATAAGAAAGCGTGCAAAGCTGTTTTGTAAGCATGAGGAGGAGATGTTGGCACAAAGGGAGATGATGAGGAGGCATGAGAAAGAGATAATCGAGTAGAGGAAGAAAGTCAAAGTCTTATACCAAATGTTCAGTTAATAATTTGGATATGTGCCACTACCACCACCACCGCTACAATTGTGACTTTTTTGTATGAATGTGATGTATATTTATGATGTTGGTTACTGTATGGACCTATTGGTATGAGATGTTGCGTATGAACATGATGTGGTATGGACATGACATTGTATATGTACATGTATGTGTCATTTTTATGGAACTTTTATGGTGTTGTTTTACCTCTTCTATTGTTTTTTGTTATTATTTGTATTTTACATATATTTTAATATGATATTGTGTTAGATTGGTGTTATATTTTCCAATGTGGCATTTTCGGAATGACTTGTTTGCGTTGTTGTATGAGGGAAGGAAGCAGGAAAAATGGTGAAAATTTGGTTTTAGCAAGTCGTCGACAAGGTGTTAGAAAATCTAGATTTTACATTTTGATTGAGGTGTCTATAAGTCATCGGCAAGTCGTCGGAAGAAAGTTGTCGCCAAATTGTCGGTATTATGCTCACGGTTGTCATCGACAAGTCGTTGAATGCTATTTTTCTATAATGTTTAGACCGACGACCATTAAGTTGTCGGTAAAGATTATATTGATGACTTTCTTGGGTCGGTAATACCATGTATGTCTGGTAGTTATACTGATGACTTACTTGCATTGGTAAAACCCTGTATGTCTAGTAGTTATACACATACCCACGCATTGATACACATACACACACATACGTGTATGTGTCACTATAAAGCTATTACTGCATTTCAGCTCACTTTTTTCATTGACATAGCATAGAGAAATCGATTCCCTATGCCATGAGTGTCAAAGTGGGTGCTGGTAAATAAGGCATTATAAAAATATTTTCTACCCTATTTGTTGTCTTTTTCCTTATGTGTTCCTTCGCCAGGTCTCTCTACATCATCCCCACACTACACATTCCCTGCCGGTGAGGGAAAAAATAATCAAATTTTCACACCTACAGGGCTTGAACTTGTATCCACGTGGTCCAACGACATTTGCATAACCACTCAACCAAACATTCTTTTAATAAGTATACATTACAATAATTTATTTAAAACTTAAAACATACAAGCACTGTTCTTCTTCCCACTCATGTTGCCCCCCTTCCGAGGGTTTTCCAATTCAAATGCCTCATGGACCTTGCCCATAGGCTAGGACTGCCTGCTAATTCCGCAAGTCCTAACAACTTTCCTTTCTTATGATGTCTACACATTTACATATGCTTTGCCTATGTCATTTTCCCTATAATTTCCCTACTCTAGTACTTTCGCTATCCATTTTATAAATGAAAAAATGGAACTTAGGCCTTTCGTATCAAATTAATCTTTAAGAATGAGTGTAGGCCTTTAGGTAGGTCCTAAACTGAATGTATTAACCAACAGATTGGTTAATAACGAAAGCATAAGTCACAAGCCAACTTCATACTTAAAAACAAAAGCATAAGGCGTGCTATTCGAAAGCTACTATGCCAAGGTCACATGCCAACCCTAGTCATATATAGAGATCTTGAGAGTGTCTGTACTTAAAGTAATGGCTCAAGGTGGCCATAACCTAGAATAAAGGCCAAAAGCGTCCAGATTGGCATACGCGACTGAAGCCATCTCTATACTCAACGCTGAAAGCACCTCAATACATAACCGAGATCAACGACGGTGATAACCTCAAGTTACATTAATGGCTTAGATAGCTCAAAGTTGCGTAGTTAAAGCACATAGTTGTTTTATAGTAGTGTAGTGCAAATGGCTATAGTAGTTTAGAGCGAGGATATATCAAAAAATAATGGAGGCGTAAAAATCATAATTAGAGATAAAACCAAATCTTCAAAGTTTCTCATTCCATATCATTTGAATAAAAAAAGAAATATTTTTCAATCCTATATAATAAAACCTAAGAATATCATAATCTATGCCGTTAAGACTTGGTGAATAAGTAGAGTTCTAGTTTATGTGGAGCACTTAGGACTTGAACTTAGACCTATACCCTAAATTTGTTGATTTGATTTATAAACGAATCAATTAAGTTAACATTTTTATATTAAAGTTGCTAAAACCAGTGCAAAAAACTTCTGACTTAGCTGGCGTAGTTGAAAATAGTGGGGATTTAGATGAATCCCCTATTTATTAGCACTAAATTGAAAAAGGATAGTTGTTAAAGTGCGCTAAGCATTTTAGTGGAGAATAGTAAGGCTTTAACTTCATTGGCCCAAAGCATATATGAAGTATAAGGATCAAGGCATCCAAATTTATACGTAAAGATGTCATGTCATTAATCTGTGTCAATCTGCATCTAGCCATATAACGACACATATTCAAACCTTATCCCCAAAGACGAGTTAAGTTAAGCAATCTTAGAGTCTCTCACCAATGATGGCGTAGCAATATATCTAAAAATACAAGGCATAAGTCCCTATAATGAGGATTCGACTCCTGATATGACTAAGAGAAATTTTCCTAATATTTTTAACCATTTTAACTTTTGAGACTTAAGCATTTAGACAAAGATCATTTATGGTGGACAAAGCAGTCATAGACATGTAAAGCTAACTTTAACGACTTAAGCATTAAATAGAAAATCCTTAAATAACATGTTATGTGATAGTAAATGCAATGTGTTGTAATTATGAAAAATTTATCATATTAAAAATATTAACATTTTGTTTTAAATATTTCTACTCAAAATGTTTTGAGATAGGATATAGATAAATCTATTGAGAATGTAACACTCTCCAAATATTAGGTAATGTATTATTCATGGTTGTTGGGGGTACCAAGGGGTTACATACTGATAGTTAATAGATAACCATGGAATCATTCACTCGAGAGTTTTCTACTGGTTAAAATAACTAAGATCAAATAGAGGATCTCGAAATGATGATATTACATAGTCTCTCAACTTGATAATAATACTGAAATTCAATGTACACACTCTACTTTGATTATCGTTATATCGTGGCATGACATCCATCCAACGACTATAGTTGAGTCTGATTGAAGTGTTGGAAGCGAAACACTATTTAATAGGGAATTTGTCTTCTTAATTGGTAGGTATCATGGTCAACTGTAGTCAACTCAATGTCAAAGTCTCTGGATAGAGCAGTACGACTAATAATAATAATTATTATTATTGAACCAAAGAGTTTGTGTTTGGATTAACCAAGTTGAATGTGGATGATACTATAATTTTGATGAAACCAAATTGCATAACTCGAAAAGCGATATAGTTTTAAGAAGAGAATTGGTGTAAATAATTATTACCACCAGATGCCTCTTATACAGTAAAATTGGATTTTACCAAAATACATGTAAGCAATAAATTTGGCTAAACTATCATACCACTAATTAAAGTGATGTGTGAATGTTAATACTTTAACTATTCTATATTAATCATTGGCTAAATTTGAACCTTTGAGTCGCACAACCATAATGATGAACATCTCGAAATATCATATGATCTACTTCAATTATAATTATTTTAAGTTAAATAAATAAATTAATACTTATGAAAGATTAATTATTAAACTTAATTTGAATACCATTAGTATTTAATAAAACGCATACATAAAAGTAATATATGTATGTATCGACATGCAATATCGCTAGATATTTGAATTTGATTAAAGTAAGTTAATTACCAAATGGGTTTGGATAGTTTTGTGGACTCATTATTATGGCTGACTATAGGAGCTTGGGAGATGATTTAAATGTTCAAATATCAATTGGCATCAAAGACCGAGTAAAGATAAGGGATTAGATCTCCACCTTTTCCTATTTTTGGATGCCTATTTAAACATCTCTATCTCATTCATTTTGAAGCCTCCTCCTACACCATCATAGTTGTAAGTATCATAGCCTTATAGTCATTTATTTCCAAAACAAATTCAATACAAAATCAATTAAAATAAAGAGTGGTGTTCAGTTGTAGTCAGCTGTAATTTTTGGATGTGGTGCTATTAGATCTAGGAGTTGGTTCTTTATTCAAGGTGCAAATCACAGGCTACTATTTCGGTAATATATCAATTTCAACGATAATAATTATTTTATATATTGTTCATTTATTCATACCTTTTAGATTCCAACTAATTTGATTATACCTTTTGTTGTCCAATCTTCTGTGTGTGTGTTTTGTGTATATATTCAAATTGATTTAATAAAAAACCACATGAAAACATCATTAAAACGCTTATATTATTTTCAGCCATATTATAAATATTAAAACATAATTTTTAGGAATTTAAAATCATTTTAAAGTAGCATTAATAATTTTATAATGTGATATATATATAATAATATACATATAAAATAACTATATTATATATATATATATTAAATTATTTGAAACTAATTTATAATCATATTTATTTTTGGATTAAAAAAGTTGTTTCCATATAATTATTATGAATATACAATACTTTTAAATTAATTTTGTACGTATTATAAAATGAATTAATTGTATCAAATCCGTACATATAATATTTTTTATTTAAAACCATTACGGTTAAGAATAATTTTTTTAATACATACATACATATATATATTAATTAATAATTTATAAAAATATATACTTTAAATTAAAGTATAAAACATATGTATATGTACCATTCAAATTTACTTTTTTAAAGATTATGTATATATATTATTTGTAATTTGAAACTAAAATTTAAAACAGATATTTACTTATATCTAGTTTTATTTTTGAATTTTAAATTAACACAAGATTTTTTTAGATATTAATTCAAAATATTTTTAGTTGGTCAAAACTATTATTAGAAAAGCTACAATAATTATTTTCTATATACATATATAATTTTCAAATTAAACCATGGATAATAAATGCATATACAAATGGACAAGTATGTCCGTCATAGTGTAAATCCCAGCACCTATATACATACACATTAACCATGTACACTTTTATTATGTTTCACATGCACTATATACATATTAGTGTATTTGACACTAAATTATAACTTATATAAATTAAATAAAACTTTTTATAAAAATAAAATAAAAAATATTTTAGATTGGATCTGTAATCAATTAGACTTTATCGGCCCAATAAAGATCTAAAGTGGATTTTTTTTGAAACTCACCCATTTAACCTGCTACGATCCGACCTTATTTTCTTCATCACTCGGCACAATCTTCCACAATTCATGAGGATACTTAGCCACAATTATCAAACGACGTTTGCAGATTGGTTCAGCAAACTCCATGGACTTGCTTCATGTCCAAGCCACTGTTACTACATAATAAGTAAAATTTAAAGAATTTAAGTATTACGTTATTTTTCTATATCACATTAAAGATTAACAAAATCTATGAATTAACCGGTATAAATTCTTTGATAATAACATCATCTCCTGACCTATTAGTAGCATAATAAAGACTTGTATTACAATTCTGGCCTATTCTTAATAGATTGATCATACAATGAAAAACAACATGGTTCAACGAGTTTGTTATGAAACAGTCTTATTTCATGAAAAATTAAATGTGTTAACTATTCAACTATTCAATCCATTGGCAATACATTTAATTACATGCACATGAACCATTCACATTAGCACCGGAAACTCCAAAAGGTGTTATAAAACAATTATAGGGTACGAGGCACTTGCAAAATATATGCACATAGTCTCCAATGTGAAGAGAGATGGGAGGAGGCTTAGATGCATATCTATCGAGCTATAGCAAAAAATTTCAGAGTTCGTCGGGAGGATGTGAAAGAATGAGCGAAGATAAATTCCCAGAATCGTTGGAGAAATTCGAGATTGCATGTCAGTGGTTCTATATGGGCCGTTAATTATAGGAACAATATGGGGATTATTCATTACTTAAAATAATAAAAAAATCCATAAGAAGTTCATGACAATTTATTTATCTTCATTTTTTCTCCAATGTTTCTTCTATAACGAGAGCCGACACATATTGAGGTAATATACACCCACATGCATAGGGTCAATACAACTGATGGATCTAAAAGCCACTTGACATTTGGTCTTTTGAGTTTATTGTAAGTCATCAATAAAACCTTTGGTATTTTTTTTAATTATATGTGATGTATATGGTACTAAATAAATACAATACATATAATAAGAGAGATATGAAGCCTGCATGGATGAAATACAAAAAACGTGCAAGAGATCTTTGTGGATGACCGAAACAGTATAGAGATGAGCACTTGTTCGATACAGACACACATGCCAAGTTTTGGAAAATACCCTTGCGGTAATGTTCAAAACTTAATTTAACTAATTTATATCGAGTAGTATCTTGAATGTTGTATATATAGCCATCCTGAGATTATATCTACAATGCGATGGTCGTCTTAGAACATTAGAGAAGGATACTTGGGCAGGTGAAATAAACCCAAAATGTTATGATTGATACTACCTAGAGAGTAGTGATCGGAATACAGGATGAGTTGAGGAGGGATGGGTCGTAAGAGAGTTATAGCGAAGATGCATGAATGAGAGCAATAGAAGTGATGAAGGAATGGTCAAGGATGGTTTTAGGGATATGCGAGCTAGGAGGTTTAATAATGCAACCCACCATGGAGAGACAACAACTGGGGATGATGTAGTAAAAACAATATAAAATATCCAAAAATATAAGGTTGTTATATGATTTAAAATCGAAGTAATTCATAGTTTAATTGTTAAGGTGGAAAACATATTTGTCCTTGGTTAGGTGTTCGATTCTGACATATGACATAATTAATTTTGACATGGAACTAGTCCTGGGCATGGTAGTGGATCATCATAAGGGATGTGAGTTTTTGTTTTTATTTGATTTGATGCATAAGGATTTGACATCATTATGTATATTGGACCATGTAGAACTTTGAAGTTTATTATTTCCATGGTGATCTGATTTGGTTACGTGATGGTTAATGTTGAACTTGTTTGAATTGGTGATGTATTTGTACATTATTTGTTATGGCCATTGATGTTTTTTAACTATATAGTTGTCTATAATTATATATAATTGTATGTGTTATGATATATATCATTAATATTACATATTTGTCATAATCAGTTTGGTTATATATAATATTATGTTATATTTTGGGTTGGTCGGGGTCGAATGCAGCTGAATTCTCCTAAAATTCCTATAGGTTGGCACTAGCATAACATCAAAAAAATACGTTTTTGGAGATTTAAAAATTAGTAATAAGGTTATAGCTATGCCATCGCGAAATAACAAGCGGTAGGAATGACGTGGGTAAGGTGTCGCGCATTAAATAACTCATTATTTGCTGTGTCATATACAACTCTAAACCTATGATCTTTGTCCTAATCTCAATCTCGACCTTGAGTTTGCTCGACAAATCGAAACAAATTATTCACTCGCACCCATCATTTTGCGATAGCCTAAACATAATGCACATACCTTAAGTTTGCTCTACAAATGCATGCGTGTACCTTACCTCGTCTAATCAATATGTAATTTTACTACATAACATCTCCAACTCGAATTTGCTCATTTACTAAAGAGTATGCAAGTAAACTATTAATACGTAAATGATAGAGGAAAACTTATATATTAGAAACTAATAATCATTAATATATACACATTAAGAAATATCAATTTAAGGGATAATGTATTTCTTATAAAACGTCGTCATAGTTCAAGTGTCGATTATATCTTAAATCACGGTATATGGACCATACAGATGTATTTATATCAAAAACCTAAGTTAGGTTTTTTACAGGTCCAGTTATATTATGCATCTATATTATACAAGTTTAATTATCTTATATAAAGCTCAGATGCATATTCTAACTAACCCTTATTTAAATTATTTTAATTCTTGTTAATTAAATTATATTTAATAAATTTAATTTATTTTTATATCAAATTTCTAAAATTTTATATCACTCGTCTTAATTATTTAAGATAGCCAATCAACTATGACATTTATAATTTATTTATGTGTACATATCAATATATGTATACATTTTAATTAATTAATTATATTTAATAAATTTTACTTAATTAAATAATTTATTTAAATAATTTTAATTAATTTGAAATTTTAATTTAATTTGCTAAACAATTTTAAGATCAATAAATAATTATAACAATTATAATTATACATACATATCAATATATATGATTTAATCAACTAATTTTAATTAATTATTTAATTTAATTTAAGTAATCATATTAATAAAATTTCAAATTTCAAAGTTAAATTGTTTAACTTCTTAAAACAGTTTTGAAAATTTTGGATATTTAAATTTATAAAACTTTAGGTTTATATTTTAAACTTAACATTTAAATTTAAAATACATTTTAATTTTTCAAACTAAATCTAAAAATTAGTTCAAGGCCTAAAACAATAATATTTCCAAAATTTTAAATTGGATTTACACCGTAATAGGCACATTCACGCTATATATATGCGTTTGTTGTCCTTAGTTATTATTCAAAATTATATATATATATATATATATATATATTATAAACCAATTTCTAATTACAATACTAATAGTTATTATAAATATAATTTAAAACTAATTTTGAACAATTCCATTTATTTTGGAATTATAAAAATATCTTAAAAATATAATTATATTTTGAATATCAAACATAGACATATAATTGCAAACAACATATCTATCTAAAGTTTGAATAAGATGTTATAAAACATATGTATATTTAAGTGGAATTGATTTTTAACACATACATATGCATATTAGTTATAAACTAGACAACACTATATAAAATAAAACACAAATTAATATATATTAAATGTATATACATGTTAAACCTAAATATATTTCAATTTTTTTAATCCATAAACATATGTATGGATACAAAGAAATTTTAAGCTATATAAAATATGTTATATATATATATATATAATTTATGCATATGTAAATGTTGAAATATTAATTTATGTAGTAAAATTGTTTAAATCAAAATTATTATTCACTTAAATAATTTATAATGACTAATATACATACATACATGCATACATACATACATATAAATACACACACACACACAGAGACACATATACACACATATTATAATAACACTGTAATTTTTTAAATTAATTTGAACATGAATACATATGTATATATTAGATCTGACAACATTCACACATATAAATCCATTACAAAGCATATGAGATCTAATCTACATTAATATATTAATGTATGTAAATAAAATTGAGATCGAAAACTTACTAAAATAAATTTATTATGGTTTTCCCCTCTAATGTATGACAACTCCTTGATCCAATTGAATCAACTCTAGAAATAGCAACGATCTAAAGTACCACTTTTTTATTTATTTGATTTGATTTGTTTTGATGAATTTTTTATGTCTTGAAGGCCACATTTTTGGCCAAAGGAGAGATAGTGGAGAGTAGGAGAAAATTAGTTTTCAGGGAGAATCAATGAATGAATAACATAATTTTTTTAAAGGAATATTAAAACTTTTCCTATTCCTTTTTCAAAACCTTTCCTCTTTAATTCCTTAATAAATCTCAATCAATTCCCCTCTACCTTACCATTCATGGCCAATGAAGATAGGCTACTATATGGACCATTAAAATTTCCAAAACCATTTGGTGATTAATCGATTTAAATTAAATTTAAATATTTCATTTGTATCATGTACCAATATGCGTATACATAACTTATATATATATTATTTTCATTAAATATTAATGGCATCCAAACATAAAATCGTGTAAAATATATTAATTAATATTTCATAAATATTAATTAATTTATAATTATTATAAATTAATTAAATCGTGTGATTTTTAGAAGTATTCATCATTAAGATTATAAGATTCAAAGGTGCAAATTCAGTCAACAATTAGTGCTGAATTCAAATATTAATGTTTATATGTCACCTTAGCTACTAGTGTGACATTTTGGCTGAATTATCGCGTACATGTCTTTTCAGTAAAAATCCAATTTTCTATTATAAGCGGTACCTGATAGTAACGACTATATACACCAATTTTCTTCGTCAAACATGTATCACTTTAAGACTTATGAAATTTGGTATTGGTCAAAATTCCAATATCGACCACATTCAGTTTGATTAATCCAAACATAAATTAATCTTTGATTCAATAATAACAATTATTATTAACTGTAATACTCTGATCAGGGACTTTGACTTTAAATTGACTATAGTTGACCAGATACTAACTCTTATATTTGTGGAGATAAAATCTCTATCGAATAGTATTTCACTTCTAATGTTTCAACTTAGACTTAACTATAGTCGCATGAAGGATCGTAATGTCATTATATAACCATAATCAATGTGGAGGTCCATATTAAAGTTCCATAGTGTTGAACCATAATTTTGGCTCAACATCCATAATGTCATACAAGGTGGTATTATTTGAAAATGTTCCAATAATACCCATCGGATTTAATATAACCCCGAGTTGTTCAAAAGTTCAAGTCATATGGTCAGGGCTAAAATAGACGAGTCATGTAAATATGCAATAATCCCTTGTTCATATGTCAATGGGCAAAACATGAAATATGCAAGGTAGCTTTTAATCTGAACTAGGGCTCAAGTGGCCTTGACATTTTTTTATAATATGCAGGTCCAAATCCATTAGTGATCAAGTCCAAGTCCAAAGATAAATTCATATGTACGTCCGTTATTCAATAATAGTCAAATATTCACATTTGATGGAAATATGCTATGAAAAGTTAAATGTCCAAGCCCTTATGTGCAAAAAGTTCAAGGATTACAATCGGCTCTAAAATCCGCAAATTGATTTGGGTGTACAACTTACAGTTGAGAAAAAAGAGAAAAATCATTCGCCTCTTTCTAAATGATGGTAGAAGTTTATTTATAGGGGTGCCAATCGCGTGGGATAATCGACAAGTATCATGACTTAGAATCCAAGGGTTCCGATGACACCAACCCGATAAAATCTAAGCATTCCTTTGTAGAGATTCGGTATCATTTGCTTATAAAAGTTTGATAACACAATCTTCTTTGTAGAAACTAGACATCTTAGATTTATTTGCAGAGATTCGCCAACCGTCCTTTGTAGTTAGATGCTCGACATCTTCTAGGGGTATGGCAACCCTTTTTACATCTTTTCCGAACTTGTTATCTTTAGACTTAACCGTCCCCTGTAGAAACTCGATATGTTCTTCCAGGTCTATTGTAGCTCCATATCCCTAAGCATTCACTGGTTCGACAACTCTCTCACCTTTTAGAAACTCGATACATTCTTTTTATAGTTAAATACTTAATATATCACCTTCCACTTGTAGATGCTTGACAAAACTTACTATTATTAAGGGTTAATAATTTAAAAAAGGCTCATTATCCCTAGATACTCAATATCCTCATTTATTCTTTATTGGGGCTTGCTAACTCTTTGGATGCTCGACATCCTTATTGTTGTAAAGGTTCAACATCCTCCTTTGCTTTTGATGTTCGACAACACTTATAGTTATAGAGGTTTGTTACCCCTTAAGGATTCGGCATCTCTTCACTTCCTGTTAACTGCTTGAAGCTCGACATCCTTAGGATTCAACAACTCTTCTATGCTTGTTGGCTACTTGAACATTCGACATCCTTTTTTGTTGTAGAGCCTCGACAAACCTTTGTTATTAGATGTTCAATACCTTCTTATTATCACTAAAGGCTTGTTATCCTTTTCTAATTGTTGAATGCTTAATAACTTTACTTTCTTCAGGTTCGACATCCCTTGTTGTTTCCAAGCTCAACATGTTCTCTTTAGGCATTCGACATTCATATTTGTAGTAACATTTTCCCCACTTGTATAGAAGAAACATACTATACTTTACTATAATTGCACTCTCCATATTGCTGCCTATTGATATTCTAGTGCTTTCAATCTCGTCCATTCGTTCAAATTTCATTCAAATAAGGATCAACGCTTCTTATTGTTTCCCTCTTCTTCTATAAATATGTGCATTTCTTCTTCCAAAAGTTTTACCTGCAACTCAAAACTTGAATTGCGGTTATATTTTTTTCTTTTCAATCTTACAATTTTAAAAAGAAGCTTTCGAATCCTACTATATTCAAACCTTATTCAAGGTATGATTTTGTTATCGATCGATTTAAATATAGGAAAAGGGGTTTTTTATTTTAGAATCATCAACCGGGTGTTTATGAACTGCTTGGGTTTGATTAGTGATTAGATTCAAACACTTCTCATGATTTTGGAACTTTTGTGCTTGGATTCGAACGCTGTTTGCAATACATATTCCTAATGATTAACAAAAACCTAACAATTCATGAATTTTTGATAATTATTGTAATGACTAGGATTTTTGAACGCTTTAAGATTAAATATTGGAATTATTTAAATAGTTAATTCTTGAATTTAATGTTAATATATTGATTTTAAAAGTTGATTAAAGTCTTTTTGAATAATAATGGAGATGGTAAACTTTTAATTTTTATTAAAGTGAAAAAAGTTGTTTTTATAATAATTATTTTTAATTAATGTGTACAATTATCATTCCATTGCGTTGTCTCAACTTTTGACCAAACTAGTGCATTGGATCCAGAATAATAAGGCGATGTGTGTAGATGAGTTTTGTGATGATCGGACACGTTGTGTGATTGTGCGAGTTTGAAATGTGTAGCGAGTAATTTCTAAAATTAAAATATATTATTTATTTCACTATAAATATCCTGGACACCTTAAATCCTTATTCTCTTCAATACCTTTTTCTTCTTTCCTTCATCAAAAATCAACCGCCACCCTTCTTCTCATTCTTCCAATTGTTTAGACAGCTTAGGTTAACGAAATTGAACGATTTTGGATTCTATGAGTTGGAGCTTCATGCTGGTATGTGAGTTGGAGGGTGCAACATTGTTTGTGGTTGCACGACCTGCCACGGCCGAAGCTAGGGCTTGATCTTGTCGTTGATCGAAGGGGAGATACGCCTTGGCGTTAGTAGCATTTGGTTTTTAGAGTTTAGGAGAACATGAGTGTGGAGTCAGGGGGTTGCAGCTATCCTTTGTGATCATGACATTTGTTTGTCACCTTTCTGGTCGTGGATTATGAGTGGAAGGAGATGGCCTGAGGTGAAATTGGTGGTACGATTGAACTCGTGATGGCACGAGGACTATTTTGGCCTTCGTCGAAGAAGTTCTTGCAGGCCGAGGCAAAATGCAACTTCATGAAGTCGAGGGAACATGAACAGGTCAAAATTGGGAGAAGTGGGTCGAGCTTGTCAAAGTAGCGACGGTCGAAGAGAGTTTGCGAAGAGCAGTTTGTTGGTATTACCCATTCGTCGAATGGTGGAGCGTAGCTCCATATCTCCTTGTGTATGTGCATGGAAATGGTGTGCATAAGTCACATTTACAGAACATTTGAATTGGGCAAGAGAGGGAAGGAGAACGATTAGTGGGTGAGGTGTTAATTATTAGTTAATTAAATTAATTAATTAAGTTTTAATTCAAATTCTTATAAAATCCATAACTTTTGCATACGAGGTGCATTTGAGACACGGTCTTTTGCATTGCGCTCATAGGAGTGTTATCTACGCAATGGAGTTGATTTTATCAAGTTTGAAGAAAGTGAAATTTTGGGCTTCGATTTTAGATCGAGTAGGAACATATTAGCGTTGGCTAGAATTTTGATGAGTTTATACACCGGTTGATTTGTATATTGTTGTGAAGTAATTGTTGTTGTGTTAAAATATAAATAGTATAACGAACAATGCAAGTTATTACTTTTGTACCCATCGTTACTTTTAAAGCAAATGACAACAATATATGTAGTACAATCTTGTTTTTAATTCTCTATAACATGTATCATGGCCCAAACTTGTTTACATGTTTGATGTTATTGTTTGATATAGTTCAAAATTGTGTTATACATGTTTGAAGCGATATAGTCGCTATAAACGCACTTTGAAATCCTTGGTATTTAATAATTGTTAAATTGGTAAAATTATGATATATTATGAATATATATATATATATATATTTATATATATGTATGTATGTATATGGTTATTCCCTACACATGTGTTAGTGTGTTTGACGCAGGGGAATTGATTTGAACATTTATGTAAATGGTAGTCAAAAGCAAAAAAGTCATTGTGGATGCACTTTGAAATCGCTTTGTATTCGGCAATTTTAAAGTTAGCTTTGAAAGACATCTTAGGGCTTCTTCGTATATTTGATAAGTATTATAATGTACTTATTTCTGAAAAATATCAAGATCTAATATATTGTTGATAATTTATTATAGATTTTTAATAAATTATTTAATATTATAAAACTTGTTTTTTGTGGTTTTTAAATAAAAGTATAAAATAGATATTTTAAATAATATTTTGAGTAAGTTGTCTAAACTAGATTGTAAGCATTTTAAAGATTAATTATAGTATATATAGTTTTTAGAAAATTAGTTAAAGATCATATTTAAGAAATAAAAAGCTTTTATATTATAATATCTTTCAAATTGTTTATAGTATTTTACTAAATATCTTAGTTTTATAAATAAATTGGTGTGTGTATCTTTTTAAAGGTTTTTCTTTGTATAGTTAGAAGTTTGGAAAATAAATTTAGTATTTTGTAAAAGAATATAAAGGAGTTTCTGGATTATGACACTTTTGTTGTAATGGATGGTTTTGTAACATTGATTAAAAGGGTATATTACCTTGTTTAATAAGTGAAGATGTACTAGAGCTTTAAATGAACGTTTCCAGTTAATGGCAAGTATAAAAGTAATTTTGGATTTATAGTAACTTAGACAACATTTGTTTTAACCCATTTAATCATACTTTAAAAAAATAATTAGATCATTAAAAGAGAGTTTTAAAGATAACGATTAAGTCAAGTATTTTGGGTTTGTTGTAAATAATGTTTTAGTAACATTTATTTTTAAACCCTTGAATAATATTTAAAAGTGGTAAAATATTGTTAGCTGATTTTGGGAAATACTTAGATCTTTAATAATAGAAATTTAAAGGTAATAACAAGTATGGAATCTTTTGGGAAAGGATAGAAAAAGTATAAGTTTAAAAGTTAAAAGAGAGAGAAGTTTAATTATAATAATAATGTGTGGGGAACATTTGTTTTAACATCTTTCATATATTTTGAGGTAAGTAAATTTTGTTAATGATTTATGCATATGCTTATACCGTTGAGATAAGCATATGAATACTTTTTGAAGTATTGGAAAGAGTACAAATGAATAGGGAATTTAAGAATGCTTGTATACATCTTTATAAAAATATTTGATATATATATATATATATATATATATATATATATATATATAGACACACACATACACAAGTAGAAAAAATTGAAATTTTAATTAATAAAAGAAAATTAATTAAAAAAGGGATTAGAAGTCGTTTATGTGACTTGATCTTGTTTGCTGTGTATATCGATCATGCTTTGTATATTACTTGCTTGTGTAAAGTATACAGGACTTAGTTTCCCTTATGTAATTATTCTCATTTTTGTTGAAATTGATCAAATATAGCTTTGGAAATATCTAAATGAAACATATAAATTATATGGTATAGTTATCTTCGGTAATGTTATACTGTATGTATAAACCCTTCGTGTTCTTCTAGGACAAATGATCATAAGGAAATCCATCCACTTAAACATTTAGTAGGTAATTTCCACTCTTATATATTGTTTGTTTATTTCTAAAGACCGGAGTTGAGTTTAGTGGAAACTGATTGGTTTTGGAGCGTCCGGTAAGCGATGAAGTGTACTTATCTGAGATGACTCGAAACCGTAACCACTCCAAAACCATATACGAGTTCTATACTTTGGAGGAGGTTCATGATTTGTTCAAGATACTAGAATTTATGTGAAGATTCGTGATCTGATTGAGATGCTCGAGTCACTTGTAGTTGTTCGTGATCTATTCAGGATGTGGGAACCCATGGATGATTCCAAGATCTGTTGAGATATGAGAGTTCATGTGTGGTTTCAAGATTTGTTCTGGTTATGACTCATATCTGGAATGCAGGATGTATCCTCACCAGCGGATATGGCTAAAACTAGAGATAAGATGTATATCCGGGGGTTTAGCTGACCCAAGGTTGTAGGTGACTCTACCCTAGAAATTCTTATAGTTATGCTCAAATCTAAATGTAAAAGAGATATAGATGTCAATTTCAAGTCAATAGTTTACTGTTGTTCAATTCTAGCATAGTTTGCAAATTCAAGTCTAGGGTTTATACAATTCAAATTAGATTTCTAGCATCCTAAACCAATTAAAATAGATTAGATCAACTGTACTAATCATTTTACTAAAATTGTTCCCACTCACCTCAAGCCTAAGCTCTTGCCTGAGAACCATCCCTCTATTTGCTAACACTTGATTCCCTCTATTCGCTAGCCTAAGTATATATTGTCGACCCTCATCAGTCCATGGTTGACCTTCACTAGCCCATGCGGACCGTGTAGTGTAAAATTTTGTATATTTTAATCTCAAGTTTTTAATTTATTTTAACTCCCATAACTTCTTCATACGAACGTCGTTTCTAAAGTGTTATGTATGAAAATCATCCAGAAAATTGCTACGACGCAATAGTGCAAGTTTTATAGTCAAATTCGGATGTTTGTGAAAATTTTCTTTTTATTCCTTATTTTAATTAAATTTAATTTTATTATTGAATTTTCATTTAAATTTCTATTAAATTCTTATTTAATTTCACATAAATTTTCGAGGTGTTACACCATGTACACTATCGTATGTTGTAAATGCACAATATGCATATAAGTGTATTTGATACATTTATAAAATATAAGTTATATAAATTAAATAATTATTCTATAAACAAATAAACTAAAATAAATATTTTATTTAAAAATATTTTAAATTGAATCTAAACTTAATTAGACTTTATAGACCCAATATAGATCTAAAATGATTTTTTTAAACTACCCATTTATCCCACTACAATCTGACCCAATTCCTTCTGCACTCAGCATAACACTTCCACATCTCATGAGGATACTTAGCCACAATCATCAAACGACATTCCTAGAATGGCTCAACAAACTCGGTGCGCGTGCTTCATGTCCAAGACACCACTATTACATGGTAAATAAAAGAATTTTAGTATTACATTATATCTCCATATTATAGTAAAAGAATCTATGAATTAATGGTAGAAGTTCTTCGATAATAACATCGTCTCCTGACCTATTAGTAGCATAATAAAGACTTGAATTATATTTCTAGTCCATTCTCAATAGCATTGATCGTATTATGAGAAACAACATGATTCAACGAGTTTGTTGTGAGATAGTCTTATTTCATGAAAACTAAATGTGTTAACTATTTAAAAATTCGATCCATTGATAATACATTTAATTGCACGCATCTAAACCATTCACACAACCACGTGAAACTCCAAAAGGTGACATGGAACAATTATACGATATCAAGACGTTTGTAGAATATATGCAGATTGTCTCTAACATGAAGAGATGGGAAGAGGCTTAGATGTATATCAATCGAGGTATAACAACAATTTTCGGGTTACATTGGGAGGATGTGAAATAATGAGCGAAGAGAGACTTCGAGGATCATTGGAGAAATTTGAGGTTGCATTCAGTGGTTCTATAGGATCGTCCAATATGGGAAAAATGTGGTAATTTTTTATCAATTACAATAATAAAAAAATCAATAAAAAGTTCATTATAATTTATTTATCTTTTTTTCTCGATGTTCCAGGTATAATGAGTGCCGATACAAATGGCAGTAATATACATTCACGTGATAGGGTCTATACAACTGATGGATCTGAAAGCCACTTGACATTTGGTCTTTTGAGTTTTTTATAAGTCATCTATAAATCTTTGGTGTCGATTTATTTGAATATGTGTGATGTATATGATATAAACATATACAACATATACAACAAGAGAGATATGAAGCCCGCATGGATGAAATACAAAATAATGTACATGAGGTCTTTGTGGATGATCAAAACCATATAGAGATGAGCGCTTCTTCGATACGGACACACATGCCAAGTTTTGGAAAATATCATTGCGGTAATATCAAAACTTAATTTTACTACTTTATATAAAGTAGTATTTTGTCTATTATATATACATCCATCTAGAGATAACATCTACATGTAATGGCCGTCCAAGAATAGGAGAGAAGGACACTTGAGTAGGTGAAATAGACTCAAAATGTTATGATTGATACTATCCAGAACACAATAATTAGAATACAGGATGAATTAAGGAGGTAGGGATCGTAAGAGAGTTCATGACAAAGATGCATGCACGAGAGAAGTAACAACGATGTAGGGATGGTCTGGGTCGATTTCAAGGCTAGGCGAGATAGATGGTCGAATATGGCAACCAATCATGGAGGGCCAACAATTGGGGAAGATGAAGTAACAATAAAAAAGTTTGAAATTATAGGGTTGTTATATGCTTTAAAATTGAACTACTTCCTAATCTAATGGTTAATGTGTCACATATATTTTTCCTAGGTTAGGTTTGTTCGATTCCGGCATACGACATGCCTAATTTCTAAAAAAAGGGCAAAAATATTTTTTTTTTCCTGGCGCAATCCATAACATGGAGCCGACCTTAGGGATGGTAGTAGATCATTGTGAGAGATGTGAGTTTTATTTCTATTGGATTTGATGCATGAGGATTTGATATCGTTATAAATTGGAACATGCAGGACTTCAAAGTTTATTGTTTCTGTGGTCATTTGATTTGACTGTGTGGCGGTTGGTGTTGAATATGTTAGAAATGGTTATGTATTTGTATGTTATTTGTTCTGGTCATTGATGTTTTTTTATTATTAGTGTGTAACCCGTGCATTGCACACGATAATTTGTTACAAAAATAGTATTTATATCTTAATTGTTGTTAAAATATATCTTATTATGCAATATATGATAAATTTATTGTGATATATTAAGCATAAATTAAGATGACATGCGATGCTCGGATGTAAGGTTGACGGTTCAATCTTCACTAACTACATATCTCTGAAAAAAATAATGTACCAACTCAAAAGAAAATTATAAGTTATATATTTTTTATATTGTATATGTAAATAATTTATGTATTTCTTAATGAAAAAATAATTTATGTTATGTGGTATATATTTATATATATATGTCAGTGAATTAGTAATTTTACCAATTTATTAATATAATTACCGTATATATTAATATACATTGAGTTGTCACCTTTTTTAAAGGATTACAAATGGATTAATGAACATTAACTAATAATTTATTTAAATAATTTGAATTAATGATCAACATAACTAATTAAATATAAGAAGTTGAATGTAAACATTGAAGAAAATTGAGAAGAGCTTTGTGTGTATATATATATATATATATATATATTGTAATATAGAAGAGCATTGGCATTATAGTTAGCTTATCTATATGTGAACTTTTATCCATATTTAGTTTTCATTTCGAAACAATTTTAACCTTTTAATGAACCATATATTTTGTACTGTTGTTGAAGGGTTATGATAATTGCAAAATAACTTATATAGCATTTAATTGAGTTATGAGTTGGGTATGATTTGATATTACGTTGAAAGGAAGAATTTATTTAATTTAATATTGATGTAATCTGTGCGTTCACATCGTAATGTTATGAAATATAAATTTATCTTTTATAAATTGTTCAAAATGAAATTATGTTATATAATGTATGATAATTTTTTGATATAAATGAATCAGAAATTAAAAGAGTTAGTATTATTTATGTATACGTTTTATGTTACGTGATTTAAATATCTTTTTATATATCTGAATAAAGAAGAAATAATTTAATCATTTTTTCCCATATATATGAATATTGTATATATTAAAATTCTCGTACTTTTAGGATTTATTGTATGGATTAATGTATATTAGCTAAGCATATTTATTTAAAAGTTTAAATTTCTGATTACACAATATATATGTATTTGAATGAAAAACATTAGAAGATAATTGAATAGGGTTCCAACGTAATTGTAAAAAAAATTAGGTGTTTGAAGTTAATAATTTTACAGTGCAATGTATGATAAATTCATTTATTAATAAAATATAGTTACAAAGTAGTGGTTGTTATCCATTGCAAAATTTACTAGCTTATAGAGTACCCTTACCATAATTAGATTGCAAATGGATCTTGTATGTTTTTTTTTGAAACAAACGGGTACTTTATTAACAGAGAATCATATATTTTCATGATATGCCTCATTAAAACCTTGTAATCCCCCTAACCTAAATGGGTGCCTTATAAGAAAAAAGAGTACATATCACTTCCATATATTAACATTACAATATAGTGACTACAAAAACCAAGTTGTTTAACAGATGGAGGAGTAAAACAAAAGAGAACCGCACTCAAAACCATCCGTAGTAATAACTTGATCCAAAACAAAGTAATCAAACGTCACAAACTACAAGTTTAAAAAAAAATTAGAAAAGCAAAGGCCAAACGACACGTGGAAAGAAAGCAGTGTTTTCAACAAACACAGAGAGTCAACCATCTCAAAAGAAATGGTAGCATCCAGGAGAGAGAGAATGGCACGTTCTTCGAAATAATAGATCCGAGAAGCTCGAAGCGTCAAAAACTCTGAATAATGTGAAGAATAATCAAGCTCGAGAACAACCACGATTGCAACAGGGGAGAAGGAAGTCAGGGAGGCTGACGAGGAACTGGTGACCTCATAGCGACGTTCCATTGTTCAAAGATACGTTTTGTTTTCGTGTTTATTTCATGATTAATAGTTAAGTGATGCAGTAACGTTCTAATATCTTTTATTATCAGGGTGCTTCTGATGGTAGTAGGCATTTCCACCCCTCTGAAGATCCTATTGTTTCTCTCGCACCATATATTCCAGATCAGGGAAGTGAAAGCAGTGTTGTCAACTTCGGTTAATAGATTTTGATCCCTCTTTTTCTTACTTATGCAGTCCAGAATGTTCTTGATATTGTAGTTTCGATTTACATCTATGCTGATTTTCTGCATGATAGTATCCAATAGATTACGAGAATAAGGACAACTGAAAAAGAGATGGTCTCTATCTTCGAAGTCACTAGAACATAAGTTACACCGTTGGTCAATGGCTGTGTTCCATCTACTAACACGATCTTTTGTTTTCAGTTTATTTTGTATGGCCATTAGTGCACAAGTTGATATTTTAGGCGCACACCCTTTTCCCCATATGATTTTTGTCCAAAAAAATTCCGGGCTCTTGTTTCTGATTTGGTTCCATGCTGATTTTAGAGTAAACTGACCATTGTTACTGGGGTCCAAATCCAGTAATCTTTTCCCATTTGTTGCTGAATGTTGATATTATGGATGATTTGATGAAACTGAATAGGGACATATGCTAAGTTTTGTTTCCACTTATTGTTAGATATTAGAACAGAAACTTTCTTGTCATATCCTCTCACCATATCCATGGCATTCCACCCAGTTTTTTCTATTAGTGAGGTGCCATTGATCCAAGGATCAAATCACAAGTTGGTAGTGTCCCCATTAACAATATTTTTATTAATAAGTCCTTTACACCATTGTCTTGCTCTAAGTAAAGTGTTCCAAGTTTAAGAAGCAACAGGGTCTATGGTAGCAGTCCAGAAGTTTGCATTTTTATAGTATTTATTTTGAATCCATTTAGCCCATAGTGATTCACCATTAATCAGTTTCCATAGAAGATTTGTAGCCACAGCTTTTGAAATGTCTTCAATTTTCCTTATACCAAATCCAGCCTCAGCTTTGGTTTTTCACACATCTTCCCACTTCATTTGATGGGCTTTAGATTTCCATAAGAAATTAGCACATAAGGAGTTTATTCTTTGTGTTACTGTCAGTGGGAACTGTGCGAACTGAAGCCAGAACTGTAATGTAGGATGAATGTCTGTTTTTATTAATTCAGCTCTACTACTGATATTAAGCATTTTGCTGTGCCAATGATTAAACTTTTTTTTATTTTGTCTATCAGCCAGCCAAAGTCTCCTGTTCTTAATTTGTTATTTGATAAAGGAATGCCCAAGTAAATTATTGGCAGATTGCCAATACTGTAATTAAGGATTTGAGCAATTTGAGCTTTGTTTGTGACACCTTTACTAAGAAACAATGTAGTTTTGTTGTTGTTTAATTCCATCCCTGTAATGATATTCAGTTCTTGAAACACCTGCTTGATACAATTGGCATTTTTAATGGTTGCTTTGGTTAAGATGAGAATGTCATCTGCATACATCAGATGCGTAATCAGGGGTTCAGTTTGGTATATGGGTTTGATATTACCTTTGATAAATTCCATATCCATATTAATTGTCAGATATTCCATAGCGATGGAAAACAGATATGGTGATAGTGGGGTCACCTTGTCGTAGTCCTCTAGAACTAGAGATGAAACCATACGGTGACCCTTCTATTAATACCGAAAAGGTAGGAGTAGAGATACATTCGTATATAAGTTCCACAAATAGGGAGGGGAAATTCATAGCAATCAACATATGATGAATAAAAGCTCTATTAATTTTATCATACGCCTTATTCAGATCAATTTTCAGACATAAATTGTTAGAAGTTTTCCTGTTGAATCCTCTAATCATTTCATAAGCCAAAAGGGAGTTTTCTGTGATAACTCTACCAGGTATGAAAGCATTCTGGTTATAGGAGATAAGATCATTCATTAATAGCTTCCTTCTGTTACAAAGGAGATTTGCTAGGATTTTATATGATACATTACACAAGGAGATTGGTCTAAAATCACTCATATCCACTGCATTTGGTTTTTTTGGGATGCGACAGATAAACGTGTGATTAATTTCTCTAATAATTTTCCCAGATTGTAGGACATTATTCATTGCATTCCATATATCATATTTGATTTGTTCCCAATGCAATTTGTAAAATTTGGAGTTCATTCCATCTGGACCAGGGGAACTATTGTCATTAATCTGGAAAATTGCTGTTTTAACTTCCTCCATAAGAAATGATTTACATAGATATTTTTTTTTGCATTTTATGATAATATTTTCTTGCAAATTATGTCTGGAAATTGAAACGAGTTTATGGGCGAAGAAAACAGATCTGAAAAATATGTTGTTGCCGAACGAGCTATATTTTCTGATGTTGATGACCAAGAACCATTGTCGTTGAGAACGAGATTGTTCCCCCTAGTTGGGCTAATTTTATTGATTTTCGAGAAAAAGAATTCAGTGGGTTTATCTCCTTTAGTCAACCAGTTTATTTTCATTCTTTTCTCATTCTCTATCGCGATACTCCTCATTATATCATAAATCTGGTCATTTTTCGTACCATATTCATCGATAAGATAATTGTTTAAGGGATCTTGAACTAAACGCTTATAAATATCATTGGATTCTTCCTTTAACTTGTCTAGTTCAGAGTGTATATTGATTCTATTTGAATTCCAGAGTTTCAGATTTACCTTTGCTGCTTTTAATTTACAGAGAAAATTCTAAAGGGCATTGCCTGGAAACACCTGCTCCAAAGCTTGTTGAAGACTGCTTTGATATCCTCTATGGAGATGCCACGAATTATTGTATTTGAAAGGTATTCTTCTTCTCCTCATTATCTGATTAGAGAGATTTACCATAATAGGGGTATGATCGCTAATGGAGTGATTACCAAAGTTTATTCCATACTATTTGAATTTTCCAGACCATAGATAATTTACAAAAACTCTATCAATCTTACTATGTATAGAGAATTGATATCTTCCCCTCCATGTATAGTAATTTCCTAAAAATTCTGGTTCAAGTAGATTCGATTTAGTTATGCAGTCCATAAATTCCTGATCACCCATATCAGAGTAGATGCCATTATTCTTTCTGTCGGAAGATGATAGAATAGCGTTAAAATCTCCTGCTACAATCCAAGGAAGGTAAACATTCATAGATAGAGCGATGATATAATTCCATAACTCTTTTCTCCTCATTTCCTCATTGTGCGCGTAGACAGATGTACATATCACACTTAGGCCACTAGAGTTATGTAGGATACCAGTGATGAATTGGTCATTTGTGTGAAGGATAATATTAGACCACTGAGTGGAGTCCCAAATTGTAAGAATACGACTTTTCTGTCCATCTAAAATGTTATGTGAGAACTTCCATTTAGGTTGAACTTTAATCATAAATCTATCAATATTATCTGCTGATAGTTTATTTTCAAGGATACTAATAAAAGAAAATTTGTTGCTACTCAATATTCTACTAATTTCCAGTTGCTTGGCTGGGGCATTCATACCCCTTATGTTCCAAAAGAGGAACTCCATATATTGGTGGCTGTCTGAGTTGCTACTGTTTTCTAGGGGAGCAGCAATCCCCAATAACTTTTCTTTTTTGAGATTTTGTTCTTACCTTTTAGTTGACTAACAATGGAATGCCACGCAGGATTGTCTACAACATCTGGATTGGAGGTAGCTTTGAATTCAAATGGTGTTTCGTCTGTCCTAATTTTGCGTGTGTTACTGGATTTGGGGGTTCGGGCAGAGGTGTTGTTTTGCTTTGTGGATTCGTGTCTACTGTCCACTTCCAGTTTGGATTTGCACAAATCTTTAGCTTCATTGTTTGCCACAGCTTTGTCAATGTTTGTATTATGTAGAGTTGATTGTAATTCTATATTCATATCTATTGTATTTGGATTTGTAATAATATTCAAACCAACAGAGTTTGATTGGACATTTTGGATTTCCTCAGAGAGAAATTGAGAGGGTTCCAAGTTATCTGTGACTTGTGGCATATTTCCTGTTGAATTTTCAACTTGCGTAAGCTCTGCTATCATTGGAGAAGCAGACGAAACTTCTTTAATACTGTGATTATTGTTTAGCTCATTTTCTTTAATGTTCCCATTGGTACCAATCATCATTTCAGAGTTATCCTCATTAGGTGTTACTTTGCTCGGTTTTGGTTGCCACACTTTATTAAATTGACAGTTCATCTCAGTATGACCAAAACTTGCACAGTTTGAACATAACGATGGTCTCCATTCATAGTTCACTTCTTGCCAGATCATTTTATCGTCTTCAGTTATTATGGGAATTTTATTCGGAAATTTAAAAGAGTTATTTATCTCAATTAGCACTCTCGCATAAGCAATTTTGATAATACCTTCAGTAAATTTATCCAGTCTAATTGGAGAGCCGAGTACCGAGGCAATACGGCTAATTCCTTCTTCCGTCCAATAGTCAAGGGGAAGGTTAGGGAGTCGTATCCAAATCGGGATTGTGTGTAGAAGTTCCTTATTAAGTTGCATTTCCAGATACCATCTTTTCATCATCATCAATTTTTTATTATAGAAATATGGACCTCCTTCTAGAATTTTGTCACAGTTTTTTTTGTTGTTGAATTTTATCACATAGAAACCGTTTTCTTTCGAGTAGATTGAGAAATCATCATCTGGTTGCCAGACTCTAAGAATGTAATCCTTAAAGTATGGATAGTATGGTTTAGGGCCAACAACGTATACCACTATTGCATTATCCCATTGCTTTTTCGCTTTTATCACAACTTCTTCAGACATTTTGGCACAATGAAGGGTATTTAATTCGCGAGGCTGATAAAATTTTAATGGGATGGAAACAGGAATGTTATTACCTTTAACCACTTCGTTCCACGCTCGATTGGATGTGGTAGTAAAGTTCCACCTATTTTGACCAGATTTGTTTACGTTACGTGAGGAGTGGGAATCATTTTTATATGTTGAGTTCAGAGAACTTTTATTCAAATTTGGGACCATGGGTTGACGAGGTTGGTTTGCAACTTTGTGGGGTGAATTTTTACTTTCCATGACACCAGTCCTTGGCTGACACAAATGATTTGGATCACGTCTCCATGGGACCATGGATCTTGTATGTTGTTATAAGTACTATTGTGTAACTTGTGCGTTCCACATGATAATATTGTTAAAAATAGTATATATATATATATATATATTAATCATTGCTAAAATATATCTTATTATGCAATATATGATAAATTTATCGTGATATATTAATTATAAATTAAGATGACATGCAATGCTTGGATATAAGGTTGAGGGTTCAATCTTCACTGACTACATATCTCTGTAAAAATAATGTACTAACTCAAAAAAATTATAAATTAAATTTGTTAATATTGCATATGTAAATAATTTATGTTTTTTCTTAATGACAAAAATAATTTATGTTATGTGATTTATATATATGTATATATATGAGTAAATTAGTAACTTTACCAATTTATTAATATGATTATTGTATATATTAAAATATATTGAATTGTCACCTTTTTTAAAGGATTATAAATGGATTAATAAACATTCAATAATTGAATTTATTTAGATAATTTGAATTAATGATCAACATAACTAATTATATATAAGAAGTTGAATGTAAACATTAAAGAAAATCGAGAAGAGCTTTATACATATTATAATATAGAAGAGCATTGGTTTTTTTTTTGAAACAAAATAGAATTTTATTAGTAATCCCCAAAAGCCGTCAACATGCCTGACAGGTAACCAACAGAAAAAAACCAAAAAATCCGGACTAACGGTATAAGAAAATAAAAAACAGGAAACCACAATAACAGCGGGAACAACAAAAGACGCCATCCAGAGAGAAATGCAAAAACCGGTCAATCCCCAGGAATGACAAACGAAAAAGAGATCGGAAGAAGAGCGATCCGAGCAATCCTTCGCCCAAGATCCAGAAAAAGAGAAGGAATACCAGCCACGGCCAAACCTATAAATCCAGGTCCTGAAACCAAAAGCAACGAAATAAGAGAAGAATGGGGGGGGGGGGGGGGGGGTAACGGAAAGGAAATGCCAGAACCACCTGGCTTGCAACCGGTCTTCATCCAATTCCCGCTCTAGTGGAAGACTGAGAACAGGAAATGGAAAGCAGGGCACAAGGGGGCCAGAACGGGAGCTAACCGATCCCTTGAAAGGTCTACCTCGAAAAGCCAAAAAAACATCATTTCTAACCCGATGAATAATGGAAGAGGGAACCATCGGAGATTCCTCAAAAATTGCCTTATTTCGCGCGCACCAAAGGTGCCAGCAGATCAGACAAGGAATCAAGCGAAAGACGACAGAGCGCAAGGATATACCCGAGATTCCGTTCCACCAGGTTCTTTGTAAATCACCAGGCGAGCCGTATCTTCCTCGGATGCCAATAAGGTTACCGAAGTAATTCCAACAGGCTCTAGCAGTGTTACCAGAGAAGAGTAAATGATCCGAAGATTCTGACTCCCCGCTGCCGCAGCACTTACACCGGGATACATATGAAATGCCAATCCACTGAAGGTTCTCATCAACTGGCAACCCCTTATGAAGGGTTCGCCACATGAACAGAGACACGTTAGGAGGAATTCTAGCGTCCCATATGAAAGAGAAAAGAGGGAGAACTGGAGCCGGAGTGAGAGCTGAACTCCAAGCTTTGGAAATAGAAAACGGACCACCATCCCAACCGGAATGGCCTCCATGAGAGTCAGAGAAAGATTTGATCGATTGCATGTGATATAGAAGAGCATTGGTCTTATGGTTAGCTTACTACATGTGAACATTTATCCATATTTAATCTTTATTTTAAAATAATTTTATCCTTGTAATTAACCATATATTTTATACTGTTGTAGAAGGGACATGATAATTGCAAAATAACGTATGTAGCATTTAATTGAGTTATGAGTTGGGTGTGGTTTGATAATATGTTGAAAGCAAGAATGTTTATATAATCTAATATTGATGTAATCTGTGCGTTCACATCGTAATGTTGTAAAATATAAATTTATCATTTATAAATTGTTCAAAATAAAATTATTTTACGTAGTGTATGATAATTTTTCGATATAAATGAACTAGAAATTAAAAGAGTTAGTATTATTTATGTATACGTTTTATGTTACGTGATTTAAATATCTTTTTATACAAAGAAGAAATAATTTTATCATTGTTTTCTTATATATATGAAATATTGTTCATATTGAAATTCTCGTAATTTTAGGATTTATTACATGGATCAATGAATATTAGTTAATCATAACTATTTAAATAGTTTAAATTTATGATTACACATAGTTAAATATATGGATTTGAATGTAAAATAGTAGAAGACAATTGATAACGGTTTCCATATAATGTAAAAAAAGGTAAAATTTTGGCATTTGAAGTTCATAGAATTTTACAGTGCTTGTATGATAAATTTGTTAGTTAAATAAATTATAAAATAACTTTATGATTGTCATTAATATATATAATTTATGTTATGTGATTTGTATATATTTGCATCTGAATAATTTTTCTAACCAATTTGTTGATGTGCATGTAGCATACATATTGAAACTTTTAGTTTTAGGTTTATTATAAATATCAGCCGACTAAGTTTGACAATTAGTTTAAAATTTGAATTATGTAATTAATTGAAACGTGTGGACTTTAATGTAAAATTTTGATAGAGAACCGTGAAAGATTTGTAAATAATTATAAATTTGTTTAAAAAGTAGGCATTTGAATGTAGAATATAGTATGAGAAATTCAGTAAAATAATCCTAAAATGGTAAATCATAGGATTTTAAAAATAAAATATCTAGACTTTGAGAGAATTAATGTGACGACCGCCCAAGACTCCTGCACTTAAACAAGGAAATAGTGCGCTGAAAAGTGTGTCAGGTCGCCATGGACGATCATCAAGGTAGGGTAAACACAATAGTCTATCGTATTACTCACAGCGCAGGGATAAAATACAATAGAAAGGTATACATAGTGAAGCTCATTGAACAGAATCTTATCATATAAACTCATAGTAGTTTTATACAATCATCTGAATAGTCAATACATCAAGCCTCACTACATAACACTCAGAGTATCAAACGAACAGCGGAACATCCAGTACATATAGCAAGAAAACAATATGCAAAAGCCTCCAGCCCGTCTTCGTCATCAACAGCGTTGGTTACTAAGAGCAGCACCTGTCACCTGCTACCTAGTCTGCCCATCCCAACATGGATGAACAGCCCAAGGTAATAAGAGTTAAACATAAAACCTTGAGTCAGACAAAAGTCTTAGTGAACAGTAAATCAACTATCAAACATACCAAAAGAGCATAAAGGATAAAAGGAATAGGAACTCAACCATCCCACTCCACCTCTTTCTATAGTGATAGCCCCCAGACCCACTAAGTAGGAATAAACATAGCAAAGCAGACAATTAAAGTAAAGCAATTATCACTTGAGTTAAGGTCGGTGTTTTCCAAGTACAAACCCCCAAGGCCTAAACCAAGATCAGATAAACACCCCGAAAACATCGCTCTTGGCCCAAGTGACGATACAACCAAAACATCCAAACATCCATGACTCTGGCTATCACTGTTATCATTGCCTCGATTTCACCATTAATTGAATGACCGACTCATTCTTTCATCCGTCCGTCAAGGGCTAATGGTAACCCCGGTTCTAGACATAACTCCGCACGTCATCGTGACCCGTGCCTAGGACTATCGAATCTGCCCAGAGTACTCGACCACCTACCTGTAGTCTTTTGGGTGTCCCGACTACCTACCTGTAGTCGTTTGGACGCCCCATGTACTCTTGCTTTGAGTTTGCTAGAACCTTCAATAACGATGAAATCCAAGCCTTCTAGTCATCCTCCTCGATGACTATTCTCTAACTTGCCCAAGCTACTTCTCGAGCCCACCATTATCCACAAACTCGAACCATATTACCGAGTTATCAACATGCTTGGGATGATCCCGTCTGGATTAAACCAAGGCTATCTCACATCATGCTTTGCTTCCTCGTATTGTAGCAAAGTCCCATCTCAACATCATCATCAAATCTTTCCATATGAGCTTTCTCATCCGCTTCATATGCCACAAGCAGCTTTCCTTATTCAAGAGCCTTACTACTTAGCTTTTGAATCATCTTCGACCAACTTGTCCATCTCAAATCCATAAATCAACTAACTTCTATCAATCAATCAAATCAATCATTAATCCAAACAATCAACCATTCAAACAAGATCTAAGTAAACAATTATAACAATAATGGCAATTTCGTAAATAAAGAGTCCAAATCTAACAAACATGAATTCTTAGTAACATCTTGTTGAATGAACCAGCATAGGTTAACATATAATAAAATGGATATCAAAACTTTATTAACGATAGATCTACATGCAGACTTAAGGAAAATGCATGAAATTACTATCTTTAACACACAAACAAGCCACCGATCCAATATACTCCTTTGGGTCCGTGTGAGAGATAACTACCACTCACCGAATCACTTAAGCACCTCAAAATCAACAAACTCCAGATCTGGACAGCAAAGGATCTAGCTTGATCCGACAAAGTTTCCCTTCAAATGATGAAATCTCTCTTCAATGGATGGAGATCTTCAACTTTGGCTCATGGATCTTCGATTTGATCCTCAATCTTGGATGGAAGGAAGCACTAGATTAGAGTAGAGAAAATAAGTGAAGAAGTGTTGTAGTCGAGCTCTCAAAATAGCAGCACTTCGTCGCTTCAAAATCCGGTGCCAAAAAGTGAACCAAACCCTTCTATTTATAGGTAGAAAATCCCTTAAGTCGCCCGTCACCTTAAGTCGTCCACGATCTAACCCTTGCCGACCTAACGACCTACCGACTCAAGCCTCTACACGACTCAACGACCTAAGCCATAACACATGTGCGCGACTTACGACCTAACTGAGATGCCGACCTAACCACTACAGCGATCTAACTACACAAGGCAAACCACCATAGGTCGCATACGACCCAACGACTTACGACCTAACCCTAAGTCGCTTGCAACCTTAGGTCGTCTCACGACCTAACTATAACCCAGCACCAACCATTAGGTCGCTAACTCGCTTCAACCGACCTATCCCTAAGACGCTAGCCACAAACTCGCTAACTACCTTAAGTCGGTCACTCCTATAGGTCGGTCACTCTATAGGTCGGTCACTCTATAGGTCGGTCCAATCCTTAAGCCGTGAACCTCTAACTCGTTCACTTTCCTTAAGTCGCCTACTATGCTTAAGTCGTTCCACCGACCTAACTTTCACACGAGCTAACTCTGGATGGCTCATTCTTATAGGTCGGTCAATAACTTAAGTCGCTCCATTCCACTAAGTCGCTCAACCGACCCAGCCTTCAATACAACCTAAAGCATAAAATTTACAATATTTCGATCCATAAAAATACGGGTCGTTACATTCTCTCCTCCTTAGGAATTTCGCCCCCGAAATTCCAAACAAACAAGAGCAACCAAAATTATTCTGCATGCCTACCATCCATAGCAATCAACAAACCATGCATCCAATTACTAACCTAGCATGCAGAATTCTAAGACTAGAACAAGTTACAAATTCATGAGAGGTCACAACACTTTAGGGCCATACCTCGAAGAGTTCAGGATGAGCTGCCTTCATCCTCTCTTCCTCCTCCCATGTACAGTCGTTAACATCATCACTCCATTGTACCTTGAGCAACTTGACTACTCTCCTCCTAAGCTGTTTCGTGTCAGTTTCCACAACACGAAGCGGCTTGCAAGGTCTTCTAACAACTGGATCTACCTCCAAATCTTCACAGCTATCAGCAGAAACCACTGTATTCGGGTTATGCACATACTTTCGTAGATACGATACATGAAAAACATTGTGCACACCCGACATCTTTTCTGATAACTCTAATTTATAGGCGAGCTTTCCAATTCGCTCGATGATCGGGAATGGTCCAACAAATCTCGGAGTCAACTTTCCTTTCTTCCCGAATCGAATAACATTCTTCAGTGGAGAAACCTTCACGAAAACCATATCACCTATGTCGAATTCCAAATCCTTACGACGCTTATCGGCGTAACTTTTCTGACGATCTTGGGCTGCCTTCATTCGTCGCCGAATGATCTCTATGCAATCCGTAGTCTGTCGAATCATTTCGGGCCCAAGTATCAGCTTTTCTCCAGTTTCCAACCAACATGTCGGAGAGTTACACGGTCTTCCATACAATGCTTCATACGGTGCCATACCAATACTTGACTGGTAACTGTTATTATACGAAAATTCCACCAAATGAAGATGATCTTCCCATGATCCTCTGAAATCTAAAAAACATGCTCTAAGGAGATCTTCCAAAACTCTGTTGACTCTCTCGGTCTGACCATCTGTTTAGGGGTGATAAGTTGTACTCAAACACAACTCGGTCCCCAAAACTTCTTGGAAGCTTTTCCAAAATCCACTAGTGAACAATGGGTCTCGATCGGTCACAATACTCTTCGGAATACCATGGAATCGAACTATCCACTTAACATACAACTCAGCCAATTTCGATGCAGTCCTAGTTGATCGAACAGGAATGAACCTTGCACTCTTAGTCAATCGATTTATGATGACCCAAATCCTTTCATTTCCTGCTCTGGTTGTAGGTAGTCCATCAATAAAATCCATCGATATTTGCTCCCATTTCCATGTAGGAACTTCTAATGGCTGAAGCAATCCACTTGGCTTCTTCTGTTCGGCTTTTACCAACTGGCAGTTCATGCACTTGGAAATAAAATTTCCAACATCCCTTTTCATACCTTCCCAATAATAGGTTCTCTTCATATCCCGGTACATCTTATTTCCACCTGGATGAATTGTCAACTTCGAGTGATGACTCTCCTTTAGAACTTCATTCCTCAATTCATCTATATCGGGAACTACTAGTCGTCCTTGCTTCCGAAGCCAACCCTCTCGATCAACTTCGAATCCTTTATCCTTCTCTGGTTCTGATCCAGATTCCAAATCTCGGATAATCTTGACAAGCTTATCGTCTCGCTTTTGGCTCTCGCCAATTCTTTCCACTAGAATAGGTCTTATTGATAAGTTTGCCAACATCTCAGGTTCCAATTCACATTTGGACCTAAAGTCAAATCCAGCCAGGTACTCAAGACTCTTCCATTCTGAAAACATGACTCCCAACCCTGCATGTCTTCGACTTAACGCATCAGCCACTGCGTTACCCTTTCCCGGAGTATAGGCTATACCAAAATCATATGATGCTAAAAACTCTAGCCATCGTTGCTGTCGGAGATTCAAATCTTTTTGGGAGAAGAGATACTTCAATGACTTATGATCTGTAAACAACTCAAATCGAACTCCCAATAGGTAATGTCTCCACATCTTCAAAGCAAATACAATCGCCGCTAACTCCAAATCATGAGTCGGATAATTCCTTTCATGCGGCTTCAGTTCTCGACTTGCATACGCAACAACTTTATCCTTCTGCATTAGCACTGCTCCAAGTCCAGTACCACATGCATCGGTGTAAACCACCATCTCCTCATTCCCACTTGGGATAGCCAAAACAGGAGCGCTTGTCAATCGCTCCTTCAGGATTCCGAAAGCTTGCTCACACTTAGCATCTCATCTGAACACTTGGTTCTTTTTCGTCAATCCTGTTAATGGTGCAGCTACCTTGGAAAAGTCTTTGATAAACCGACGATAATATCCTGCTAATCCAAGAAAACTTCTCACATCAGATGCATTCTTAGGTCTAACCCAATTCTGGATTACTGCCACCTTAGCGGGATCAACCGCTATTCCATTTCCAGAGATAACATGGCCTAAGAACCTCACTTCACTCTTCCAGAAGTGACACTTCGTAAACTTAGCCCTCAGCTGATGTTTCCGCAAGATTTCCAAAACAACACGTAAGTGCGTCTTGTGCTCTTCTTCGGTTCTGGAATAAATCAAAATATCATCCACGAACACAAGTACGAACTTTTTCAACTGATCCTTGAACACTCTATTCATAAGATCCACAAAATATGCTGGTGCGTTGGTCAATCCAAACGGCATTACCAGCCACTCATAGAAACCGGATGGTGTCCTGAAAGCAGTCTTCGGTACACTATCCCTAGCCACTCTTAACTGGTGAAATCCCGTTGCCAAATCCATCTGAGAAAACACCTTAGCTTCGTGAAGCTGATCGAACAAGTCATCTATTCTCGGCAACGGATACTTGTTCTTCTTTGTCACTTTATTCAGCTCACGATAATCCACACACAACCTCAACGATCCATCCTCTTTGGTTGCAAACACAACTGGTGCACCCCATTCGGACACAATACGCCGAATGAATCCTTTCCGAAAAAGGTCATCAACTTGCACCTTCAACTCTTGCTGTTCCCTAGGCGTCATCCGTCTAAGAGGCATCACAATGGGTCTGGCTCTCTCAACTAGATCGATACGAAACTCGATCTCTCTATGCGGCGGTAACCCTTTGACCTCGTCAAAGACATCCTCAAATCCATTCACAATAGGCACCGATGACAGTCCATCCCGTGGAACAACCAGCGAATACATGAAGCTCATGAAGACGTCTTCCTCATGCTTACATCGTATCACAACCTTTCGCCCCTCCACATTCTCGACTGTCACCTCCAGCCTCTTACAATCAACCCTTGCCGCATACTTCCTAAGCCAGTCCATACCCAAAATAATTCCGAACCCCGCAAAGTTCAGAACAAAACAATCACAAACAAAAGAGCAATCATGACTCGATACAACTAGACCACGGCATACCATACACAAACAAGACGAACCCCCAACTGGATTAGTCCCAACTAATGGTCTATCAAAAATATCCGGTTCCAAACCCAACCGGCCTACAAGATCACTACAAACAAAGGAATGCGACGCCCCAGTATCAAATAACACTCTAACTGGAACACCACAAATGGAAAGAGTACCTTGAACCACCACACTCTTTCCTTTCTCTTCAGCAGTAGGAGCCTTCAAAGATGATGGCACCGCCCCCAAAGCATAAGCTTGCACAATCTGCCTGTCCTTTCGCGGTTCTGGACAATTCTTCTTGATATGCCCCGGCTTATCACAATTGTAGCACTTCCCTGGGACCTTAGAATTCTTGCAATCTTTGGAGAGATGACCCTTCTGCTGACAGTTGTAGCAGGTCACTTCACCCTTCGGCCTCTTGCGGCCATCCTTACCCTTCTGTTGCTGCGTCTTCCTTTTCTTGTTTCCATCCTGCTGTGGTTTAGACCCTTCCTTGGTTACAGCAACAACAGATCCTTCCTTAGGAAACAGATTCTCATGCCTGAGAGCTTTCTCCACAAGCTTCTCAAATGGGTCATCCAAATGATCCACCAACTGCCTCCCAAGATATCTGTCCAAGCCTGTCACAAACTTCTCATTCTTCTGATAGGGAGATTCAATATATGACCGAGCATACTTAGACAAAGCTTCAAACTCAGAAACATACTCAAGAACTGGTCTTCCACCTTGCTTGTGCTCCACAAACTTTTTAAACAGAGTAGATTTCTGGTCTGTAGAAATGAACTTAGCTTCAAATCTAGCTTGGAATTGCTCCCAAGTGATCTCTTCTTCTGGAGTATCAATGTTGATAGAGTTCCACCAATCAGAAGCTCTTCCTTGAAGCTGTCTTGATGCAAGCTTCCTCTTAGTTGCATCCTCAATTCCCAAATCACCAAAGATCCTTCTTCAAGCATCAATCCACCTCTGAACTTCAATGGTTGATTCTGTCCCCAAGAAAACCTTTCCTCCAAGAGCAGTATAGTCCTTACACAACTTAGCAAAATCCACTGGTCTTGGAGCTTGAACCTGAACTCCAACATCTACTGATGGCCCCGGAGCTGGCATCCTTCTCATGATCGAAGTCATCATAGCCTCGAACATAGAAGCATAATCAGCAGCCCCCTCCACAGCACGGCCTCCCCTAGCAGCTGATCTCCCTCTTCGGCTCATTCCTAATATATATAAGAAATGATTAATATACCCTGAGAAACAACTGCATAAGAAGTTCAAATCCTTCTAAGATGCTATCTTATATATAGTAATCATCCATCAAAATTACAATTACGTCTCTCATACGTAGTTACGTCAGCGAGCGTTGACTAAAATCGATTAACCAAGGCTCTGATACCAAATGTGACGACCGCCCAAGACTCCTGCACTTAAACAAGGAAATAGTGCGCTGAAAAGTGTGTCAGGCCGCCATGGACGATCGTCAAGGTAGGGTAAACACAATAGTCTATCGTATTACTCACAGCGCAGGGATAAAATACAATAGAAAGGTATACATAGTGAAGCTCATTGAACAGAATCTTATCATATAAACTCATAGTAGTTTTATACAATCATCTGAATAGTCAATACATCAAGCCTCACTACATAACACTCAGAGTATCAAACGAACAGCGGAACATCCAGTACATATAGTAAGAAAACAATATGCAAAAGCCTCCAGCCCGTCTTCGTCATCAACAGCGTTGGTTACTAAGAGCAGCACCTGTCACCTGCTACCTAGTCTGCCCATCCCAACATGGATGAACAGCCCAAGGTAATAAGAGTTAAACATAAAACCTTGAGTCAGACAAAAGTCTTAGTGAACAGTAAATCAACTATCAAACATACCAAAAGAGCATAAAGGGTAAAAGGAATAGGAACTTAACCATCCCACTCCACCTCTTTCTATAGTGATAGCCCCCAGACCCACTAAGTAGGAATAAACATAGCAAAGCAGACAATTAAAGTAAAGCAATTATCACTCGAGTCAAGGTCGGTGTTTTCCAAGTACAAACCCCCAAGGTCTAAACCAAGATTAGATAAACACCCCGAAAACATCGCTCTTGGCCCAAGTGACGATACAACCAAAACATCCAAACATCCATGACTCTGGCTATCACTGTTATCATTGCCTCGATTTCACCGTTAATTGAATGACCGGCTCATTCTTTCATCCGTCCTTCAAGGGCTAATGGTAACCCCGGTTCTAGACATAACTCCGCACGTCATCGTGACCCGTGCCTAGGACTATCGAATCTGCCCAGAGTACTCGACCACCTACCTGTAGTCTTTTGGGTGTCCCGACCACCTACCTGTAGTCGTTTGGGCGCCCCATGTACTCTTACTTTGAGTTTTCTAGAACCTTCAATAACGATGAAATCCAAGCCTTCTAGTCATCCTCCTCGATGACTATTCTCTAACTTGCCCAAGCTACTTCTCGAGCCCACCATTATCCACAAACTCGAACCATATTACCGAGTTATCAACATGCTTGGGATGATCCCGTCTGGATTAAACCAAGGCTATCTCACATCATGCTTTGCTTCCTCGTATTGTAGCAAAGTCTCATCTCAACATCATCATCAAATCTTTTTATATGAGCTTTCTCATTCGCTTCATATGCCACAAGCAGCTTTCCTTATTTAAGAGCCTTTCCACTTAGCTTTTGAATCATCTTCGACCAACTTGTCCATCTCAAATCCATAAATCAACTAACTTCTATCAATCAATCAAATCAATCATTAATCCAAACAATCAACCATTCAAACAAGATCTAATTAAACAATTATAACAATAATGGCAATTTCGTAAATAAAGAGTCCCAATCTAACAAACATGAATTCTAAGTAACATCTTGTTGAATGAACCAGCATAGGTTAACATATAATAAAATGGATATCAAAACTTTATTAACGATAGATCTACATGCAGACTTAAGGAAAATGCATGAAATTACTATCTTTAACACACAAACAAGCCACCGATCCAATATACTCCTTTGGGTCCGTGTGAGAGATAACTACCACTGACCGAATCACTTAAACACCTCAAAATCAACAAACTCCAGATCTGGACAACAAAGGATCTAGCTTGATCCGACAAAGTTTCCCTTCAAATGATGAAATCTCTCTTCAATGGATGGAGATGTTCAACTTTGGCTCTTAGATCTTCGATTTGATCCTCAATCTTGGATGAAAGGAAGCACTAGATTAGAGTAGAGAAAAGAAGTGAAGAAGTGTTGTAGTCGAGCTCTCAAAATAGCAGCACTTCGTCGCTTCAAAATCCGGTGCCAAAAAGTGAACCAAACCCTTCTATTTATAGGCAGAAAATCCCTTAAGTCGGTCGTCCCCTTAAGTCGTCCACGACCTAACCCTTGCCGAACTAACGACCTACCGACTCAAGCCTCTACACGACTCAACGACCTAAGCCATAACACACGTGCGCGACTTACGACCTAACTGAGATGCCGACCTAACCACTACAGCGATCTAACTACACAAGGAAAACTACCATAGGTCGCATACGACCCAACGACTTACGACCTAACCCTAAGTCGCTTGCAACCTTAGGTCGTCTCACGACCTAACTATAACCCAGCACCAACCACTAGGTCGCTAACTCGCTTCAACCGACCTATCCCTAAGCCGCTAGCCACAAACTCGCTAACTACCTTAAGTCGGTCACTCCTATAGGTCGGTCACTCTATAGGTCGGTCCAATCCTTAAGCCGTGAACCTCTAACTCGTTCACTTTCCTTGAGTCGCCTACTATCCTTAAGTCGTTCCACCGACCTAACTTTCACACGAGCTAACTCTGGATGGCTCATTCTTATAGGTCGGTCAATAACTTAAGTCGCTCCATTCCACTAAGTCGCTCAACCGACCCAGCCTTCAATACAACCTAAAGCATAAAATTTACAATATTTCGATCCATAAAAATACGGGTCGTTACAATTAAGGAGAATTGAGATAAGTTCTAGACTAAAGAGAGGACTTTAAATTCTTCTGCTTTACCATTTAATAGATATAGTCGCATGTGATTATATATATTTATCCGTTATGATATGTATCGTTAATATTGCATATTTGACGTAGTCAGTTCGGCTATCTATGATATAATGTTATGTTTTGGGTTGGTGGGGGCGAACGTAGTAGAATTCTCCTAAAATTCCTCCAGGTTGGCATCGAGATAATATCGGCAAAATATGTTTTTGGCAATTTAAAAATTAATAAAATGGTCGTGGCCATGCCATCAGGAAATAACAAGTCGTAGGAATGGCATGGGTAAGCTTCCATGTGTATGACATCTCTATAGTCTAATTCCTTCGTCCCCCTCTTGCCTTTCCTTATGTGCCATAGTAATCTCACTCGTTCATTTTATATCATCACTCATCATCAAATATGATGGACCTAATTTGTTCTTTATTTAATTTTTTGCGATGAATGACTAAGAATTTTTTACTTTTTAGCGGGACGAGGAACAAGGCGACATATGATTTGAGCTGGACATCTCTATATGGCTCCCATTTAGGCAATGGAAAAATAGATGAAAACCATCTTATTTGTTGTGTTTATTATTATTTTTCAAAATAAATAGATACGGCTTTATTCAATCTCGCTGATCTTGCTGAAACAAGAAAAGAAGTAATAATAAAATTTAGGGATACATCATCACTGAATAAATTATATTTGGTGCAAATTCAGTAAAATAATAACCTATATATGAAGAATGGTACTGAAATTCGGTTATAGTATATTGAAGTAAACAGTAAATTATTTATCTGTCTCGACAAAATGGAACAACAAATCACCTCATATAAAAAAAATGCTAAAAAGATCTCTCATTCAAATATGATAAACGATTGTTATTTTCAACCTTGCTTTCGTAAACTTAGCTTCGTGAACTTGTCCACAAATACAGCCTAAAAAGGAATCTAACCTTATCATATTGTGCATCCTTCATCTAATTGTCCTTGTTCTACTACAAATTTCAAATTATCTTAAATTAAACTGTATTTTCCCCATGCAAATAAACCGATGAACTGTCTTAATCCAATTTTTTTAATTGCATGACAAGGTATATTCTGTTTAAAACAATGATTCGTTATCAATAATTGCATTGATGTATGCATTAATTATGTCTTCCCATCTTCAGTATAATAAGTTGCATGGTATAGTTTAACGGTTTACGTATGCATACAGCAAGATAAAAATAATAGCCATGAAAGTTTCAACATTACATATATTCTCTTGAAAAATGAAAGAGAGTTGAAATAAGGATTGTAACATATAAAAACCTTTTAATTTATTCAGTTATATATTAACAGTAAATACATATTTTTTTATGAGTTTGATCAAAGCTTATCTGTTCTCCTTGTATATAAAATATTCTCAAGTAATCATAATGTTAACCTTTTAGTGGTTAGTTTTGTTTACTGATATACAGTTCAAATATGATGCAATTTCTGTAAATGTACATTTTATGTATCCCGCAAGATAGATTACTTACTATAGCACAATGAACATATACAATTCACATCTATTTATTTATATTAGTGTTATTATGTCTTAGTTATTTCTTGCATGGTTGATCATTGAAACAAATATTATATTTTCTTTGGAAAGTTAATTGGAACATATAATAAATCTCATTGCATGTGGCTGATGTATGATGAACTCAGGTAGCTGGTTATATTCCCATTTTATTACTACCTTCATCTTCTAGGGATTTGATTAACTAATGTTAAATTCACAATAAACAAAGAGAATACAACTCTTCCTTCCCTAGTTGATTTAAAAACACATATTTATATGATTTTTATGATTTATAATTGCCATGAGAATCTTAGTTCCCGACCCATTTCTTGCGCTGCCTGCAACTTGGTGTCTGATAAGAATCCCAGTTACACACTCAAATCAATAACCATATTATATAAATAAATTGCATCAATTCACCATAGATATCTACAAAAGTACACTGACAAAAATATTATAGAAACGCAATTAATATATAAAGAAAAGGAGGGAAGCAAAAAAGAAAAAAAAATACAGATATTATGATCTCAGTGCATGTTGTTATAATCGTAGGAATACACGACCCTTTCTCGGGTTTCGAAGCTGATGTTTGTACTGGTTGGGTCATGAATCTCTCCATAGTTATACGTTTCCAGTGAAGCTTCTTGGTCATTATTATTACTACCACTTGCAAACAAACTCATGTTAATATTTTGTGAACCTTCGATCAATCCAGCATAGCTAATGTAGTCGTTGTTGTTCTCGAATCCATGGGCTAATCCATCATCATTACCGAACATCAGAAAGCCGCTACCCTTTTGATCTTCTTTTATGACTGAATAATCATAATTGCTCATACCGTTATCAATGTTGAAGGCTTGAGGGTTCATATGAAGAGCCTCAAAACCTGACAAAGTAGACATATTATGATCTGCGAAGTTATGCTGCTGCTGCTGCTTTGATTTTCTTTGAGAAGCTGGAAGGCCTAGTAGCTTCTTCTTCAGCTTTGTGTTCCAGTAATTCTTTATATCGTTGTCGGTTCGACCTGGTAGTTGTGCTGCTATTATAGACCACCTGCATTTGACATATATATGAAACAATCAAAAAGAAATTTATGTATATTTTGGTCATGTAGTTAAAAATCTAGCACTAACCTGCTTCCAATGGTGGCAAATAGAGTACATATAATTCTGTCCTCATCTTCAGAGAAGTCACCATGCTTTATGTTTGGTCTAAGGTAGTTTAGCCATCTTAACCTACAGCTTTTGCCACATCTCTTCAACCCTAATATTGAATTCCAAACATATATAAATCAATATATGTATGAATACTACTGACGCATGTATGAATATATGAACCATGTATATGTATGAATCTTACCAACTTTCTGAGGGAGAGCGATCCAGTTGCCGCCAGTGCCGAATTTCTCGATGTATTCCTTGAGTTTTGTGTCTTCTTCGGGCGACCATGGTCCTCTCTTTACCTTTGATTTGTCACAGCATGGAGCCCTGCCCATTTTTTTCAACACACCAGTATAGTTTATTTATGTATAAATTCGGTTGAGAGATGAGAGAGTTTTGTAGTAAGTATGGACTCTTGGATGCAGCAGACCTATATATATACAGCTGGTTGCATTCACACTCTGGTTGCGTCTACTGTTCACAAATTTGTCCACTTATGTTTCAGCACCCCAGATCTCTTGTTTATGTTTTAGCAGCTAAGATTATTAGAGATCCACTGTTATTTATCACAAACCAATTGGTTTTGTTAATTATAACTTATGGTTAAGCCAATCAACGAATATTCGAAAGCCTGAAATCCGTCTGTATCCGTATCCGATAGACGGATAAATATCCAATATCGGTAAAACTGATTGATGTCAAGATTATAGTTTATATATTTTTATTTTGACATAATATAAGATATATATATATATATATATATATATATATATATATTGTTTTATTAAGTCAATAGTTTATATTATATGCGTTTAATGTATATTAACTGCTCAAAACTATTTTTTATTATCATACTAGTCGATTTTGGTTACTTTTAAAATTAGTTGAATTGAATTATGTTAAACTAATTTTTTATTTGTTTATGTTTCTATATTTACCAATCGTTAGCGGATAGGATTATTCGATATCCATCCGTAATCGTGGATACGAATATCCAATATTCGAAAATGATTTTGGATGCATATGCGAATTCGAATGTGGCATTATCCGCATCTGAAAGTATCCGTTGTTATGCCTACTTGTGCTTATCGAGGTCAGGTCCTGTTGTAAAGTAATCTTGATTTTGCATATATTGGTTATATTGAATTTAATTAGGCTCGTTGCGATATGCAGCTCTCATTCCCCTTTTATAGTCAATTCTTGTAGTCATCTTCTTCTTAAAAAATTCGTAGCACTGGTATCATAGCTATTTTCTTATTCATCCCTGAAAGTCTATGAGGATCGTATATGTATGAAGTATATGACAGATATTTGTATGATAATATGGATTGCATAGGTTAATAATGCAGGTAAAGTTAAAAGTAATCACACCAGAGTTTTTATACTGGTTCGGACCTCCCGTTCTACGTTCAGTCCCAAAGATCTCCTTCGGAAATACACTAACCAACTGCCCTCGCTTCGTCCGGAGGAATAGACTTTTATACAAGAGTATTTCTTTGACAAATATGTGTTCTATGCAACACTGGTTTTGACTATAAGTACAACTTCTTCCTATAATCTCCTTGAGTAGTATGTAGTTTAAGTTTGTGTTATTAGGAAGAAATCAAAGTGTGTTTTTGAGTGCTTTTTGAAAATCTTAGAAATATTAGAAGATAAAGCAAGAAAGTTTAGAATAGCAAGTTAAAAGTGAAAGAGAGTGCAGATTAAGGATCTTAAGGCTAATTTAACACTAGAGGTGGGGTGACTATTGTTTAATGGATTTTAAGACTTATATGGACTAATTTAAAAGTTATGATATAAACAAATGCAGAACTTAATCACAGAACAATCACAGAATCAAACACAAATACAAAAAGAAAACAAAAAGCAGTAAAATGAAAGAATTGTTGAAATATTAAACTTGATTTGTTAATTTCTAGAAGTTTCTTATCATTAAAGTTTCTAGATTCTTCTTGTATTTGATAAAATTTGGTGAGAGCTCTAGAATTTTATATTAGTTGCTAGAAATAAGAATTATATAATAGTTATGTTTCTAGAGTTGTCGAAAGAGTCATTTCTATAGTTGCCAAATGAGTCATGTTTATAGAGTATTCTATATCTAGAATGTTCTATTGAGTCATATAACAGAGGAGCTCTCATCTCATTTTGTATCAATCAAGCAAGAAATAAATCATCAATAAAGAAAAGTTTTTTACAATAAAATAAAATAAAATAAAAAAACTCATCTTTCTTATATTCTCTCCCTCTTTCTCCAAAAATATTCAACAAAGTGGTATCGAGCGAGGATTTAAAATGGCGAATAATGGCGTTCCCCTATAAGTTCCAATACTCACCAAGAACAATCGTGATAATTGGAGTTTAAGGTTGAGGGCTCTCCTTGGAGCACACGATATGTGGGAGATAGTTGAAAATGGCTATACTGAATATGAGAATGAAGATGGTTTATCTCAAATTCAAAGAGATGGTTTGAGAAAATTAAGGACAAGAGACAAGAAGGCTCTTTGTCTAATTTATCAAGCATTGGATGATGATACCTTTGAAAAACTTTGTGGATCAAAGTCGGTCAAAGAAGCATGGGAGAAGCTTCGAATGTCTTACAAGGGAGCCGATCAAGTCAAAAAGGTACGTCTTCAAACTTTAAGATGAGAGTTTGAAACTTTACATATGAAAGAAGTTGAACTTGTTTTTGATTACTTCTCAAGAGTTCTAGTGGTTAGTAATAATCTTAAAAGAAATGGTGAGAAGTTAGATGATGTAAGAATTATGGAGAAGATTCTTAGATTATTAGATCCAAAGTTCGAACATATTGTCGCCATCATTGAAGAAACAAAAAACTTGGAGACCATGTCAATAGAGGAACTTCTAAGCTCATTGCAAACTTATGAAGAAAAGAAAAAGAAGAAGGAAGAGATTATGGAGCAAGTCCTTAAGACACGGATTGATTCAAAAAAGGAAGAAAATAATCGAAGCCAACAAAGATGGGGTGGTGGCCAAGAAAGAGAAAGAGGTCGTGCATATGGAAAGGACGAGGTTGGAGGCCCAACTATGAAAACAACAGCAGGAACAACAATAAAAGAGGATAAAGCTCAACAAGAGGTCGTAAGGAGGAAATGCAAGTCATGACAAGTCACGTGTTAAATGCTATAATTGTGAGAAATTTGGACATTATGCTTCTGAATGTAGAGCTTCAAAGCAAAATAAAGTTGAAAAGAAGGCCAATTACATTGAAGAAAGAAGTCAAAAAGATGGTATTTTGCTAATGGCTTACAAGGAAAAGAAAGAGGAGTTAGTCTTCAAAGGATATTGTGAGACTGTCGAAAATGGTTATGAATGGCCAAATGATTTGGAGAACATATCGGAAATGGACAAGAAAGCTTTTGCAAAATTGCGATGGAATGATCATCGTGCTCATGTTGTAGAAAGTGAGAACAGTGATGAAGTAGCTTATGATCATATACTTGGAGAAAGTTCTACAGAAGATTCATGGAATTTGTTGAAAGAAGCATACCGAAAGAATGATGCAAAAATAATAGAAGAAGACAATTTGATTAATGAAAAAGAGGAAAAGACGAATAGAGAGAAGGAGAAAGATGAAAAATTGCTAAAATTTGAGGAGAAAAAATTGAAAGAAGAAGGAAAACGTGAAGAGAATGAAGAAGAAGATGAAGAAAATAAAGTAAGCGAAAATAATGTCAATGATGAAGAGTACGAAAATAAACGAGATGAAATGCAAAATGCATAAATTGAGGAGATAAAATTCAAGTGCTTGAAAGAAATTTGAAATATGAGCAAAAATCTGAAGAAACTGAAACGGAGAATGTTGAAGAAATAGAAATTGGATTGGTCAAAAACTGCCAGAGCAAAGTTATGAAAGAATTAAAAGATAAAATAAACGATTCGATTAAAATTTATGGTGCTGAAATAAGGTAGATGTTAGAATGCTTGCTTTATGGAAATTCCTATTGTGACGAAGAAGGATGAAATGAAAGAAGTAAAATAAGAATCTATGAAATTGCATTGAAGATCTCGATGTTTGGTAACAAGGTCAACTCGATGAAGAAAGTTTGGATAATATCTCTATTACTGCCGAAGCACGTGAAATATAAAGATTTTAAGCATTACTTGGTATTACAAATCAAGTTTAAAAGGGGATGTTGAAATATTAAACTTGATTTGTTAACTTCTAGGAGTTTTTTATAATTAAAATTTCTAGAGTCTTCTTGTATTTGATAGAATTTGGTGAGAGCTCTAGAATTTTATATTAGTTGCTAGAAATAAGAATTATATAATAGTTATGTTTCTAGAGTTGCCTAAAGAGTCATTTCTAGAGTTTTCAAGTGGGTCATGTTTCTAAAATATTCTATATCTAGAATGTTCTATTGAGTCATATAAATAGAGGAGCTCTCCCCTCATTTTGTATCAATCAAGCAAAAAATAAACCATCAATAAATAAAAGCTTTTTACAATAAAATAAAACAAACTCCTCTTTCTTATATTCTCTCCCTCTTTCTCCAAAAAATATTCAATAAGAACACATTGGATTTTATACTGATTCAGAATTACCCTACATCCAGTCCTGCAGTAAAATACCTCGTACAGATTTTTATTATATTAATTTCGAGATTACAATCCTCAATTTCTAAAGGCCTTGAGGTACCCTCTTGTCTTCAAGTCCTGCGAGAACTCTCTTGATTTACGGGACATAAGATCACCCAATTGATTTCCAAACACAACCACACTTTATAGAGAGACTCGATAAATTTTTGATTACAAATTGATCCTATAACTCTGAATAACACTTTGTTCTTCGAGAGAGGGCAGAGAATCAAACAAGAATGAGATTCTAATTTGATTCACTTGAGAATTCAGCATAATTTCGGTACGGTCTTAAAAATATGAAAAAATTTAAAATATGGATTTGTCGAGAAAAAGGAGTGAAGAAAATAGTTAGTTTAAAAATTCGTTTGTGAAGGCTATTTATAGACCAGTAACGGTCATAACAATTCGTGAAGAGATTTAAACGAATATGCACTTCTTTTGAAAATTGAAGCATTTATATTTTACGGCCACCATGTCGACATGGGGTATCCCATGAGGTCGACATCCCTTAGTTAAAAACAATATAAAATTTGTTTTGAAAATGGTATTGAAAGGAAAACAAGACAAAATGATCCTAGAGTAAAATAAACTAATTTTCCAATGTTTTAAAATAAAGAAGAGTAGGTAAAAACATATTTTTAGAATGTATATATAAATTTTATTTTAAATCTCAAGTGTATATATATATTATAAAGAATATTTAAAAATTAGAAAATAGTTTTAAAAACAAACGAAGTTTAAAACAAGAGTTTATTTCAAAACAAAAACAAAGAATATTTTAAGGCTAAAACATTTTGAAAAGCAGTTTTGAAAATCATTTTGAAAAATCATTTCGAAGTAGTTTTGCAAGCTTCTTCGTGTAGAATATTTCATCACATCAGGACTCGACAACTTGTACAAAACCAGAATGTTCGTGGGTTTGTAAGCCATTTGTCGTAGGTCTATAAGCTACTTGTCGTGGGTTTGTAGCCACTAAGAAGGTAGAAATGGGTTCCATCCCAAATGAAATTTGGAATGAAGATTTCCATGCTATTATGAAGTTTTAACAAAACTAGACATTTATCTTGAAATCTTGATCTTGATACTCATGAGTCTTCAAACTTGATTTCTTCATTCTTGATCTTTATACTGTACAGTCTTCAATAATCAGTACCTGCTTTATAAATATCCTGCATACTAACATTCATATATATCTAGGCAATAGTGTTAGTAGTTATAATGAAATAAGTTACAAAAGTTGTTGTCATCAAAACCACTATCTCCGGTTCCTAACACTCTTCCCTTTTTTTATGATGATAACCTTATAAAATATACTTACCACTTCGATCATACCATAACTCCCTCTTGCACCAACAACTCCCCTTACTCCAGGCCTACTATTTTATATAACTTCTTCCCCTTTGTCATCAAAAAAATAACCTATAGACCTTGAACTTAATAAAAAATGAGATAAACAAACATATGACATAAGAATAATAACTATGTATGAGTGAAATATAGCATCCCAAGTTAAATGAAATTCAACATTTTATACACCAAAGATTGCTTTTAGCAGAACATTAAGATATCACTTATAAACAAATTAACAAAACAATATACAATCAAGAAAACGAAAAAACGCTTAACGAGGACCCTTAACTACTGGTGATTTATGGACCAAACAATTTGGATGGTGGAGACAAAAGTTTCCACGTTGTTCAACCAAGTTCCCATTAGCGTAAAAAAGGATATTTCCAACGCAAATCACGCCATCGTCTTCGTCCATATAAACATCCGAATTCGGCAGAGGATGTTCTTCTTCTCGATCCTCTTGTGGTTCTTCTAGAGGCTCTTCTTCTTCGAAATCCATGGCTTGTGATAATTATTCGATGACAATGGGATTGGCATAAGGAAATTTGTAAATTCCAACGGATTCTGCCTTGCCTATCTTGTTCTCTGATAATTCACAGTTGACGCACTTGAATTTCCATCATCATTTGAAGCAAATCTTTCATCTTCTCTTGCAATTTGATGACTTGTACGTGTGTGGAACGTCAAAAAGGACCACAATGAGGAGAAGTGGATGAAGAAGGTTCATTATTAGAAGAGTAAGCCATTAATTTATTGTTTTAGAAGTTTATTACAAAGAATAGAACAGAGAAAAAGAGTTAAAGTCGAAATACATAAATATATAACTTAATAACTAATTTTAGAGGGAAATTTAAATTTGAAAATCTCGGCCGGTATGTCGACATAGAGGGATGTGTCATGTCGACATGCCCAGTTCAATTTTTATTTATATTAATTATTAACTAAATTATATTATTTATAATTTATATTTTAGTTAATGAACATATACCTAATTCTCTTTTAAATTTAGTAAAGTTTTGTTCATTTAATGGTTTGGTTAATATATCAGTAATTTGTTTTTCAGTATTAATATATTCAAGAGTTATGACTTCTTCACTTATATTATTTCTAGGAAAATGATGTCTAATATCAATATGTTCTATTCTAGCATGATGAGTTGGATTGTTATATAGGTTTATTGCACTAGTATTATCACAATTAATTGGTGATATAGTTATAGTTAATTCAAAATCTTTTAAAGTTTGTTGCATATATATAATTTGAGAACAAGCCAAAGCAGAGATATATATTCTGCTTCAATTGTTGATAAGGATACAGTGTTTTGCTTCTTATTAAACCAGGAAACCATAGAATGTCCTAGAAAGTGATAAGTTCCACTTGTACTTTTTCGGTCTGATTTACAACCAATGTAATCAGCAACACAATATGAAATTAAATCAAATACATCATTTTTAGGGTAAAATTAACTGTAATCTAAAGTATGTTTTACATGTCTTAAAATTCTTTTAACAACTTTTAAGTGAGTTTCTTTAGGTTGAGATTGGTATCTTGCACAATGACAGACACTATGCATGATGTGAGGACGACTTGCTTTTATATAAAGCAGCGAACCAATCATTCCCCTATATAATTTTTGATCAACATCTTTTGATTTATCTTCTTTACTTAAAGCTACATTAGTTGTCATTGGAGTTGGTTTCCCACTAGAAGTGGTCAATCCAAATTTATTAATTAAATCCTTAGCATATTTTTCTTGATTAATGAAAATTCCTTTATCTAATTGTTTGATTTAAAGAGCTAAGGAGAAATTTAGTTCTCCCATATGACTCGTTTCAAATTCTTTAGCCATTATATCTGAAAATTCTTTATTTATTATGTTATTTGTTAATCCAAATACTATATCATCTACATATATTTGTACTAATTGAATATCATTTTTGTTTCTTTTAATAAAAAGAGTTGTATCTATTTTACCAATTTCAAAACCAGATTGTAGTAAATAAGATCTTATTCTTTCGTACCAGGTTCTAGGAGCTTGTTTCAGACCACACAAAGCTTTCTTTAATTTATATACATGATTTGGAAATTTATAATCTTCAAATAGTGGAGGTTGTTCAGCATAAACATCTTCTTTTACAAAACCATTTAGAAAAACACTTTTAACATCCATTTGATATAACTTGAAATTATTGTAGTTTGCAGAAGTAAGTAGAATCCTGATAGCTTCTAGTCTTGATACGGGTGCAAAGTTCTCATCGTAATCAATTCCTTCTTCTTGACAATAACCTTGCGCGACTAAACGAGCTTTATTTCTCTCGACCTCACTAAGTTCAATCATTTTATTTTTATAAACCCATTTTGTTCCGATTATACTTTTATCCTCAATTCTAGGAACAGGTTCCCAAACATCATTTTTGGTGAACTGATTCAATTCTTCTTGCATAGCAAGAATCCATGAATCATCAGATGATGCTTCCTTTGGATTTTTAGGTTCAATAGTTGATATAAAAGCTACACTACTCATACTATTTAGTTTATTTCTTGTCTTAACTATAGTTCAATATTTCGTAGTATATTTTCTACAAGATATTCTTTTAATAGCCTAATTCTTTTATTAGGTTGAATGATTTCACAATTAGTTTCATTATTTAAAGTTACAAAATCTTCTTCATCTTCTATTTGTACAGTATCTTTAAAATTTTCATCAAAAGGTACATGCATTATTTCTTCAATAGTGTTAGTTCTTAAATTATAAACTCTAAATGCTTTACTTCTATTAGAATATCCGATGAAGATATCTTTGTCAGATTTAGGTTCAAATTTATTTAAATTATCTTTTGTATTAAGAATTAAACACTTACTACCAAAAACTTTAAAATAAGCTACTATAGGTTTCTTATTATAAAGTAATTCATATGGTGTTTTATTATTAATGGTCTAATTAAAATCCTATTTAATATATAACAAACTGCAGCGAATGCTTCAGCCCAAATTTTTTTAGGTAAGTTACTATCAGAAAGCGTTGTTCTAGCACACTCTTGAATCAATTTATTCTTACATTCTACCACTCCGTTTTGTCGTGGAGTTCTTAGAAAAGAGAAATTATGAGTAATTCCTTTTTTATTACAGAAATTCTCAAAATTTTCATTTTTAAATTCTCTACCATGATCACTATGAATAGTTTTTATTTTTAAAGAAAGTTGATTTTGAATTCTTTTAGCAAATTTTTTAAATAATTCAAAAGCATCGCTTTTAAATTTAATAAAAATTGTCCAAGTATATCTAGAATATTCATCAACAATTACAAAAACATATTTATTGTGATTAATTGATTGAACTTGATATGGACTAAATAAATCTAAATGAAGTAATTCTATAGGTTTAGAAGTAGAAATCATATCTTTTAATTTAAATGAACTTTTCTTAAGTTTTCCTAATTGGCAAGCATCACATATATTATCTACTTTAAAGTTTAACTTGGAAAGACCTCTAACTAAGTCAAGTTTTGATAACCTAGATAACAGTTTGAAATTTAAATGACCAAATCTTTTATGTCAAATCCAAGGGTCACTTGTATTAGCCAAAAGACATAAGTTATCATTTGAAACTTTTATATTAAGGATGTAAATGTTTTTCTTCCTAATTCCTTCAAAGATAATATTTGACTTATTATCTTCGATGTGACACTTATCTTTTCTAAATTTAATTTTAAATCCTTTATCACATAGTTGACTTATACTGAGCAAATTATGTTTTAAATTCCTAATTAGCAAAATATCAGAAATAAGAGGAGTTTTAGAATTACTGACATTGCCGATGCCAATCACATATCCTTTTGAGTTATCTTCAAAGTTGACCAATCCACCATCTTGATATATGATGTCACTGAGTATCTTGGGATTTCCAGTCATATGCCTTGAGCAGCCACTATTAAGTATCCATTTATCTTTCTCAATTTGCACAGTTTGTCCATTGGTTGTTGATTCTTCAAAAGCCATGTAACATGTCTGTTCATGCATAACAAACCAATTCGGTAGATAACTTTATTTTTCATAAAAACTATATACAGACTTATGGTACTTTGATAAAATGCATAAATTCAGACTAGTATTAACAAAATTTCCTAAAAATGCCATTTTTAGCCTTTTAAGTTTCAGATTATGAAAACCTTTGCTCCGATACCAATTGAAAGTGAGTGCGAATAAGGATCTTAAGGCTAATTTAACACTAAAGGGGGGTGAATAGTGTTTAATGGATTCTAAGACTTATATGGACTAATTTAAAAAGTATGATATAAACAAATGCAGAACTTAATCACAGAACAATCGCAAAATCCAACACAGATGCAGAAAGTAAATAAAAAGCAGTAAAAGGAAAGAACACATCATATTTAATACTGGTTTGGAGTTACCCTACCTTCAGCCTTGCACCAAGGCAAACACCTCGTACAGATTTTTATTATACCAATGTCGAGATTACAAACCTCAGGTTCTAAAGGTCTTGAGGTACCCTCCAGTTTTTGAGTCTGGGGCAAACTCTCTTGATTTACAGGACACAAGATCACGCAATTCATTTCCAGACATAACCATGCCTTATAGAGAGACTCGATAAACTTTTGATTACAAATTGATCATATAACTCTGAATGGCACTTTGATCTTCGAAAGAGGGCAAAGAATCAAACAAGAACAAGATCCTAATTTGATTCACTTGAGAATTCGGCAGAATTTCGGCACGATCTTAAAAATATGAAAATTTTATAATATGGATTTATGGAAAAGAAGGAGTGAAGAAAATAAGAAAATAGTTAGTTAAAAAATTCATTTGTGAAGGCTATTTATACAGCATTAATGGTCATAACCATTCGTGAAGGGATTTAAACGAATAGACACTTCTTTTGAAAATTGAAACTTTTGAATTTAACGGCCACCACGTCGACATAGGGTATCCCATAATGTCGACATCCCTTAGTTAAAAACAGTGTAAAATTTGTTTTGAAAATGGTATTGAAAGGAAAACAAGATAAAATGATTATGGAGTAAAATAAACTAGTTTTCCTATGTTTTAAAATAAAGAAAAGTAGAAAAACATATTTTTGGAATGTATATATAAATTTGATTTTAAATCTCAAGTATATATATATTATAAAGAATATTTAAAAATTAGAAGATAGTTTTAAAAACAAACGAAGTTTAAACCTAGAGTTTATTTAAAAACAAAACAAAGAATATAAGGCTAAAACATTTTGAAAAGCAGTGTTGAAAATCATTTTGAAGTAGTTTTGCAAGCTTCTTCATGTAGAATATTCCATCACATCAAGACTCGAGAACTTGTACAAAATCAGGATGTTTGTTGGTTTGCAAGCCACTTGTCGTAGGTTTGTAAGATACTTGTCATAGGTTTGTGAGCCACTAAGAAGGTAGAAATGGGTTCCATCCCAAATGAAATTTGGAATGAAGAATTCCATGCTATTATGAAGTTTTAACAAAACCAGGCACTTATCTTGAAATCTTGATCTTGATAGTCATGAGTCTTCAAACTTGATTTCTTCATTCATGATCTTTATACTGTACAGTCTTCATTAATCAATATCTGCTTTATATACATCCTGCATAATAACATTCATTTATATATCTAGACAATAGTGTTAGCATATAAGTTATAATAAAATAAGTTACAAAGGTTGTTGTCATCAAAACCACCATCTCCAATTCCTAACACTCTCCCCTTTTTTTGATGATGACAACCTTATAAAATATACTTACCACTTTGATCATACCATAACTCCCCCCTACACCAACAACTCCCCTTTATTCCAAGCCTACTATTTTATATAACTTCTCCCCTTTTATCATCAACAAAAAATAACCTATAAACCTAGAACTTAATAGAAAATGAGATAAACAAACATATGACATAAGAATAATAATTATGTATGAGTGAAATTTAGCATCCTAAGTTAAATGGAATTCAAAATTTTATACACCAAATATTGTTTTTAGAAGAACATTAAGATAACACTTATATACAAACTAGCAAACCAATATACAATCAAGAAAACAAAAAAAAGGCTTAACGAGGACCCTTAACTATTGGTGATTTATAGACCGAACAATTTGGATAGTGGAGACAAAAGTTTCCACGTTGTTTGACTAAGTTCCCATTAGCATCAAAAAGGACCTTTCCAACGTAAATCACGCCATCGTCTTCGTCCATATGAACATCCGAATTCGGTTGAGGATGTTCTTCTTCTTGGTCCTCTTGTGGTTCTTCTAGAGGCTCTTCTTCTTCAGAATCCATGGCTTATGATGATTCTTCAATGACAATGGGATTGGCATGGTTATTCATAAGGAAGTTTTGTAAATTCTTAAGGATTCTGCCTTGCCTATCTTCTTCTCTAGTCATTCGCAGTTGACTCACTTGAATTTCCATCATCATTTGAAGCAAATCTTTCATCTTCTCTTGTAATTTTATGACTCGTACGTGTGTGGAATGTTGAAAAGGACCACAATGAGGAGAAGTGGGTGAAGAAGGTTCATTATTAGAAGAGTAAGCCATTAATTTATTGTTTTAGAAGTTTATTACAAAGAATAGAATAGAGAAAAAGAGTAAAAGTCGAAATATATAAATATATAACTTAATAACTAATTTTAGAGGGAAGTTTAAATTTGAAAATCTTGGCCTGTATGTCGACATAGGGAGATGTGTCATGTCGACATGCCCAGTTCAATTTTTGAGAAATTTTTATTTATATTAATTATTAACTAACTTGTATTATTTATAATTTATATTTCAGTTAATGAACATATACCCAATTCTCTTCTAAATTTAGTAAAGTTTTGTTCATTTAATGGTTTGGTTAATATATCAGTAATTTGTTTTTCAGTATTAATATATTCAAGAGTTATGACTTCTTTACATATATTATTTCTAAGAAAATGATATCTAATATCAATATGTTTTATTCTAGCATGATGAGTTAGATTCCTAGATAGGTTTATTGCACTAGCATTATCATAACAAATTGGCGATTTAGATATAGTTAATCTAAATTTTTTAAAGTTTGTTGCATATATATAACTTGAGAACAAGCCAAAACAACAGATATATATTCTGCTTTAGTTGTTGACAAGGATACAGTGTTTTGCTTCTTACTAAACTAGAAAACCAGAGAATGTCCTAGAAAGTGACATGTTCCACTTGTACTTTTTCGGTCTGATTTACAACCAGCGTAATCAGCAACACAATATGAAATTAAATCAAATACATCATTTTTAGGGTAAAATTAACTGTAATCTAAAGTATGTTTTACATGTCTTAAAATTCTTTTAACAGCTTTTAAGTGAGTTTCTTTAGGTTGAGATTGGTATCTTGCACAATGACAGACACTATGCATGATGTGAGGACGACTTGCTTTTATATAAAGCAGCGAACCAATCATTCCCCTATATAATTTTTGATCAACATCTTTTGATTTACCTTCTTTACTTAAAGCTACATTAGTTGTCATTAGAGTTGGTTTCCCACTAGAAGTGGTCAATCCAAATTTATTAATTAAATCCTTAGCATATTTTTCTTGATTAATGAAAATTCCTTTATCTAGTTGTTTGATTTGAAGTCCTAAGAAGATACTTCGTTCTTCTATATGACTCATTTCAAATTCTTTAGTCATTATATCTGAAAATTCTTTATTCACTATGATATTAGTTGATTCAAATATTATATCATCTACATATATTTGTACTAATTGAGTATCATTTTTGTTTCTTTTAATAAAAAGAGTTATATCTGTTTTGCCCATTTCAAAACCAGATTGAAGTAAATAAGAACTTAATCTTTCATTCCAGGCTCTAGGAGCTTGTTTCAGACCATATAAAGCTTTCTTTAATTTATATACATGATTTGAAAATTTATTATCTTTAAAAAGTGGAGGTTGTTCAACATAAACATCTTCCTTTATAAAACCAATTAGAAAAGCACTTTTAACATCCATTTGATATAACTTGAAATTATTGTAGTTTTCAAAAGCAAGTAGAATTCTGATAGCTTCTAGTCTTGCTACGGGTGCAAAGGTTTCGTCATAATCAATTCCTTCTTCTTGACAATAACCTTGTGCGACTAAACGAGCTTTATTTCTCACGACCTCACCAAGTTCATTCATTTAATTTTTATAAACCCATTTTGTTCCAATTATACTTTTATCCTCAGGTCTTGGAACAAATTCTCAAGCATCATTTCTGGTGATCTGATTCAATTCTTCTTGCATAGCATGAATCCATGAATCATCAGATGATGCTTCCTTTGGATTTTTAGCTTCAATAGTTGATATAAAAGCTACATTACTCGTACTATTTAGTTGATTTCTTTTTTTAACTATAGATTCAATATTTCCTAGTATATTTTCTACATGATGATCTTTTAATATCCTAATTCTTTGATTAGGTTAAATGATTTCACAATTAGTTTCATTAGGTTCATTATTTAAAGTTACAAAATCTTCTTCATCTTCTACTTGAACAATATCTTTAAAATTTTCATCAAAAGATACATGCATTGTTTCTTCAATAGTGTTAGTTCTTAAATTATAAACTCTAAATGCTTTACTTCTATTAGAATATCCGATGAAGATACCTTTGTCAGATTTAGGTTCAAATTTATCTAAATTATCTTTTGTATTAAGAATAAAACACTTACTACCAAAAAATTTAAAATAAGCTACTATGGGTTTCTTATTGTAAAGTAATCCATATGGTGTTTTATTAGTTAATGGTCTAATTAAAATCCTATTTATTATATAATAAGCTGCTGCGACTGCTTCAACCCAATTTTTTTTAAGTAATTTACTATGATAAAGCATTGTTCTAGCACACTCTTGAATCGTTTTATTCTTACGTTCTACCACTCCATTTTGTTGTGGAGTTCTTGAAAAAGAGAAATTTTGAGCAATTCCTTTTTTATTACAGAAATTCTCAAAATTTTCATTTTCAAATTCTCCCCCGTGATCACTACGAATAGTTTTTACTTTTAAAGAAAGTTGGTTTTGAATTCTTTAAGTAAATTTTTTAAATAATTCAAAAGCATCACTTTTAAGTTTAAGAAAAGTTGTCCAAGTATATCTTGAATAATCATCTACAATTACATAAACATATTTATTATGATTAATTGATTGAACTTGAGATGGACCAAATAAATCTAAATGAAGTAATTCTAGAGGTTTAGAAGTAGAAATCCTATTTTTTATTTAAATGAACTTTTCTTAAGTTTTCCTAATTGGCAAGTATCACATATACAATCTACTTTAAAGTTTAACTTGGGAAGACCTCTAACCAAGTCAAGTTTTGATAACCTAGATAACAGCTTGAAATTTAAATGACCAAATCTTTTATGCCAAATCCAAGGGTCACTTGTATTAGCCAAAAGACATAAGTTATCATTTGAAACTTTCATACTAAGGATGTAAATATTTTTCTTCCTAATTCCTTCAAAGATAATATTTGACTTATTATCTTCGATGTAACACTTATCTTTTTCAAATTTAATTTTAAATCCTTTATCACATAGTTGACTTATACTAAGCAAATTATGTTTTAAATTCCTAACTTGCAAAATATCAAAAATAAGAGGAGTTTTAGAATTACCGACATTGCCGATGCCAATCACATATCCTTTTGACTTATCTCCAAAGTTGACCAATCCACTATCTTGATATATATATTGACATTGAGTATCTCAGGATTTTCAGTCATATGCCTTGAACAGCCTCTATCAAGCATCCATTTACCTTTCTCAATTTGCACAAGTTATCCATTGGTTGTTGATTCTTCAAAAGCCATGTAACATGTCTGTTCCTGCATAACAAACCAATTCGGTAGATAACTTGATTTTTCATAAAAACTATATATAGACTTATGATACTTTGATGAATGCATAAATTCAAACTAATATTAGCAAAATTTCCTAAAAATGCCATTTTTAACTTTTCAAGTTTCAGATTATAGAAACCTAACCTATGCTCCGATACCAATTGAAAGGGAGTACGGATAAGTATCTTAAGGCTAATTTAACACTAGAGTGGGGTGAATTGTATTTAATAGATTCTTAGACTTATATGGACTAATTTAAAAATTATGATATAAACAAATGCAGAACTTAATTAGAGAACAATCACAGAATCAAACACAGATGTAGAAAGTAAATAAAAGCAATAAAATGAAAGAACATACCGGATTTTATACTGGTTCGGAGTTTCTCTATATCCAGTCCTGCACCAAGGAAAACACCTCGTATAGATTTTTATTATACCAATGTCGAGATTATAGTTCTCAATTTCTAAAGGCCTTGAGGTACCCTTCTATCTTTGAGTCTGGGCAAACTCTCTTGATTTACGGGACACAAGATCACCCAATTGATTTTCAGGCACAACCACACCTTATAGAGAGAGTCGATAAACTTTTGATTACAAATTGATCCTATAACTCTAAATAGCACTTTGATCTTCGAAAGAAGGCAGAGAATCAAACAATTATGAGATTCTAATTTGATTCACTTGAGAATTCGGTAGAATTTTGGCACGATGTTAAAAATATGAAATTTTTAGAATATGGATTTGTGGAGAAGAAGGGGTGAAGAAAATAAGAAAATAGTTAGTTAAAAAATTCGTTTGTAAAGGGTATTTATAGACCAGTAACGGTCATAACCTTTCGTGAAGAGATTTAAATAAATAGACACTTGTTTTGAAAATTGAAACTTCTGAATTTAACGGCCGCCATGTCAACATAGGCAACATGGGGTATCCTATGATTTCGATATCCCTTAGTTAAAAACAATGTAAAATTTGTTTTGAAAATGGTATTGAAAGGATAACAAGATAAAATGATTTTGGAGTAAAATAAACTAATTTTCCTATGTTTTAAAACAAAGAAGAGTAGAAAAACATATTTTTAGAATGTATATGTAAATTTGTTTCAAATCTCAAGTATGTATATATTATAAAAAATATTTAAAAATCAGAAGATAGTTTTAAAACAAATGAAGTTTAGACAAGACTTTGTTTAAAAACAAAAATAAAGAATATTTTAAGGCTAAAACATTTTGAAAATCGGTTTTGAAAATCATTTTGAAAAATCATTTTCAAGTATTTTTGCAAGCTTCTTCCTGTATAATATTTCATCACATCAGGACTCAAGAACTTGTACAAAACCAGGATATTTGTGGGTATGTAAGCTAATTGTCGTAGGTTTGTAAGCTACTTATCATGATTTGTGAGCCACTAAGAAGATAAAAATGGGTTCCATCCCAAATGAAATTTGAAACGAAGATTTTCATGCTATTATGAAGTTTTAACAAAACTAGACACTTATCTTGAAATCTTGATCTTGATACCCATGAGTCTTCAAACTTGATTTCTTTATTCTTGATCTTTATACTAAAAATTCTTCAATAATCTGTACCTTCTTTATATATATCCTGTATAATAACATTCATTTATATCTAGACAATAGTGTTAGTATATAAGTTATAATAAAATAAGTTACAAAGATTGTTGTCATCAAAACCACTATCTCCAGTTCCTAACAAAAAGTAACTTTCAATTTCATGTTTATTTATAGATGGTGAAGGGTTTGTTTGAGAAGTAACAACTTTTGGTTCACTCTATTTCGTTCCAAGAGTTACAATGTTTGAGAAGAAAGAGTTATGACAAAACTGGAGGATGCAACTCTTCGATTGAAGAAGATGTCCTTTGGTTAAAAGTGGCCGTTACCCAGGTCATACATTTGGTCATTTGTGCCAGACGTTTGGCTCTTAAAAACTTAAAAAACAAAACATTTCGCCAGATGTCTGAGCACATAAGCCAGACGTCTGGTTTTGTAAAAAGATTAAAAACCAGAATGTGTTGCCAGACGTCTGAGCACATAGGCCAAATGTCTGACACATGTATATTCTGTTATCTTCCTTTTAAGCGATTTGTGTGCAAATACTTGTTAAGATTACTCAAGAAGATTGTACATATCATCTATTTACAACACTAACAGAATGTACTAATTTTTCAATATAATAATCCTTATGTCGGTCTTCAAGTCTTGGTCAGAAAGTTTACCTGCATGTAGATGATATATATACCTATGTATATTGAATGCAAGTGTTTGTATAGTTGTTGTCATTGAAATCGAGGTTCTAACATTCTTCCCCTTTTTGATGATGACAACTACACAGTTTTATTTTGTAAAACAACTCCCCCTTTCTTTTGTAATACATGCTCTCCCCCTTTGTCATTATCAAAAAAAGAGTTTATGAAATAGAGCAATATCATAATTTTAATTAACAGAAAAATAATTATCATAGTTCAAACAAATTGGAATAAAAATGAGTAGCTAACTTATTAAGAAGAAAATAACCCCAAAGATTAGATGCAGTATCATCATGGTCGTGGTGTTTCCATTGCGACTGATCATGATATTCTTTATTTTCTTGAATGGAAAGTCCATGAAAATATGAGAAGTGATCATGATGTTGGGCTTCATGTGGATGACATGAGGAACCTTCACTTTCCTCTGTATCGACAATGATTGGAGCTTTTTCGGGAGCATGGCTCTATGGAGGCTCTTCGACTGTTTGAGTCCCGGATTGATGTGCATGAGTTGGTGGAGGTAGTGTAGGAGATGGAGATGACGAAGATCGTGAAGATGATCGTCTGTGCACTTTTCAGAAAACCTTTCCCAACGTTGAGATGACTTTTTCTAGAGTTTTCTCGATCTTAGTCATTCATGTAGAAAAAGATCGTTCGAGGCGAGAAAAATTCTTATCTAAGGCTTTTTAATTTAGAGATAGAATACGTTGATTTTGAAGTGCTACATCTCTAATACTCTCTCCTTGTCCTGCTGCAATTCAAGCCTCTTGTATTTCGAAATTAGAGTGATAACCCATTGATTCAGAAGTTCTTGATGCAGTGGCAGGTTGTAGAGGAGCAAACTATTGAGGTTGGGTTTGGTGTTGTCGGTGTTGTTGGTGTTGATATTCAACAAATGGTGTAATTCTTAGAGGATTTTCAGGAAGATTCATTAAAGATTGGAAGCAAATTCCACTTTCCTTAGCGGGAAGTTCTTCATACTGTGATAGGAAAGAAGGTACGTTGTATGCTCAAAGAATTCGCATAATAAATGGTGCATGAATGATCGTTTGACGAACTAGTGTCCAGAAGCATTTAATTTGGTCAAAAATATATTGAGACCAACTTACTTTTGTCTGACCAAAAATAGCATATAACGCTCTTTGGTCATGATCATATATTTTCTCATGACTACCCAATCTAGGGAGTATGGTATTCATAAGCATTCGATTAAGTAGTCTAGCTTATGACGAAAATAAATTGGTGTTAACTTTCTCATGTCATCTTCCCAAATGAGATGTGTAACTGCATCTCATGGCTCGTACCTCATATAAGGTATATCTTGTAATCTAATACCTGTATATGAGCATTGTAATATTTGTCCAAGCATCCAATTTTCAGGATCAAAAGGGTTCCAAATATGAAGTGAACATAAATTTATGAAGAATAAAAAGATAGCTAATTGATCAATTTGACCCGAGTTAGAGTCGTAATTAATGAGATGGTGAATCTCAACATCACTCGTCAAATCATCGATTTCATAGTTGAAGAATCTCCTCAACGGATAAAAAGGACCACAATGAATTCTTTTCTTCTCCAATTCTTGAAGCTTTTGCCTGCTCCACCATCCAGTCATCAATATTTCACCCGTTACGAATTGTTGAGAAGGTTGTTGAGAGCTTTGGCTTGTCTTTTTGCGTTTTGGAAAAGGTTTCTTAGATTTTGGTGCCATGGAGTTGAAGTATTTGGGGGAAGAAGCAGATTAATTTGCGGCTTAGGGTTTTGGCTGAAGGTTTTTGGTGAAAAAATAGTGAAATAATTAAAATGATGCTTTATAGTTGGGAAAAGAAATGACTGCGGAGTACGGTCAGACGTCTGAATTGTACAATAGACGTCTAGTCGGTTAGGCGATCTTGAGGCAGAGACTTCTATCAGACGTATGAATGTAAATATCAGACGTCAGAACTGAGTTATTGAAGTTTTCCAGAAATATGGTACAGACGTCTAGTTGAACTTACAAACGTCTGAGCAGAATGGGATAAATTTTCAGAAAGTTGTTCCAAATGTCTGGTTAATAAAAATAGATGTCTGAGCTGAAATGTAAGAATTTTCAAATAGCTGTTTCAGACGCCTGGCTAAAAAAATAGATGTCTAAGTGAAACGTGAGCCTGTAGTTAGCAGAATAGTGTAAAAAAAATATATTATATATGTAGCTTTTTGTTTAAGAATAAGATACAAGCTATATTCTTTAATGGATTAAATGTTATTACAACTTGGAATAAAAATTATATATATGAAATACAATTTGAAGAATAATGAAGTTATTTTTTCTTCCACAAATTCGGTTTTGCCTTTGTATTTTCTTTTGATGCTCGTATTGGAGACCAAAGAGGAGGTACTGGACTGAATTGGTCTTTAGATGTTCCTTCTCCCCATAGTTTACGTAGAGTTATTTGACGAGCATGCGGAGTAGTTTCGGTTAGACGAGGAGATCGTACATGAACACAATCCTTGGTAGGAGAATGTCCACATATGGAAGGGATGCATTTCTCCAGAAAATTTAAATAAGCTCCCTGCCTTCTTTGTTCGTAATACTTTTCTCTTTATACATCCATCATTTCTTTTTGATAATGATGGATTTCGTCGGCTTTGTCCGAGAGAGAAGATGTATGAAGATTAATACCATGTTTGGCTTTCTTTTCTTTTAGAGAGTAGCTAGTGTGATATGTAGGTGAGGGAACAATTTGAAGAGATGGAGATGATTTAGAAGTTATTTTTGTAGGAGATGTGTATGTACTACCAGATAATGGAGAGGAAAAATCGTTGGTAGAGTAAGTGGAGTTGTGATCAAATGACATGTTTTAAAACTTTGATATTAATTAACGAAGATATATATTAGAAGAAGTTTTTACTGTGATTTGATTTGTAAAAAAATGATATATATATATAAAAGTAGAATTTTCTATTTTTATCATTCCTTTTGTTTTAGTTGTTAAACTATTTGTGTTTTTTAGAGAATTTTGGCAGGAAAAAATTATATGACCTGTGAGCCAAAAATACTGAGAAGTAGAGAAAAAAATTCAAATTTTTTATTCTTGTTTGTTATAGTTCAGATAAGGAGAATATTCCTAGTTCTCTGCTAAGTTTTATAAAAGATTTTTCACATAAAGGCTTGTAAAGATGTTTGCTATCTGGCGTTCAGTGTTGATGAATTCTAAAGATATTATTCATTTTTCTACACTCTAAGAAAATGATGTCTGATATCAATGTGTTAAGTTCGAGAGTGATTTATAGGATTCTGAGATAGATTAATTGCACTAGTATTGTCACAATATATTTGAGAGCAAGTTATAGTTTTACCAAAGTCTTGAAGAGTTTGTTGCATATATATTACTTGTGCACAAGCTAGAGCAGCAGAAATGTATTCTGCTTCACAAGTTTAAAGAGAAACACAATTTTTCTTTTTGCTAAATCATGAAACCAAAGATTGACTGATAAAATGGCAGGTACCACTTGTGCTTTTTCTTTCTGTTTTACAACCACCAAAATCTGCATGACTAAATGATACAAGTTCAAAAATCTTACCTTTCGGATAAAATAAGACGTAATCTTTGGTGTTGGATAAGTAACGCAAAATTTATTTGACTGCTCTATGATGTGATTCCTTTGGTTGAGCATGATAACGTGCACATAAATAAACATTCATCATAGTATCGGGTCGACTAGCTGTTAATATAATAAAGAGCCTATCATACTACAATAAATTTTTTGATCAAAGTCTTTACCATTTTCGTTTTTGTCTAAATATAAGGTTGTACTCATAGGAATTGGTTTGCCAGTAGTGTTTTCCACTCCGAAACCTTTAAGTAAATCCTTACAATACTTTTCTTGATTTATAAAAATACCATTGTCCAATTGTTTTATTTGTAATCTAAGGAAAAAATTTAATTCACCCATGTGTGACATTTCAAATTCATTTTTCATTATTTCAGAAAATTCGTTACATAATCTTTCATTAGTTGATCTAAATATAATGTTATCAACTTATATTTGTACAACTAATATATCGTTATTTTTATGTTTTATAAATAATATATTGCCTATTTTACCAATTTGAAATCCAGAATTTTGTAGATGAGTTTTTAGTCGATCGTACCAAGCACGTCGTGCTTGTTTTAAACCATATAAGGCCTTTTTTAGTTTAAAAACATGATTTGGATATTTTTCATGAATAAATAATGGTGGTTGTTCTACAAAAACTTTTTCTTTAATAAAACCATCTAAGAAGACACTCTTAACATCCATTTGAAATTATTTAAAGTTGTGATGATACGCAAAAGCAAGTAGAGTACGAATTGCTTCTAGACGAGCTACGGGAGCAAATGTTTCTTCATAATCAATTCCCTCTTATTAGTTGTGGCTTGAGCCATTAATCTTGCTTTGTTACGAATAATATTTCCATTCTCATTTGCTTATTTTTGAAAACCCATTTCGTTCCTATTATAGATTGATCTAATGATCTAGGAACGAGTTCACATACATTATTACGTTCAAATTGACTTAATTCTTCTTGCATTGCTAAGATCCAAGAATCATCTTTAGATGCTTCTTTATAAAAAAATTTCTGTATGTGAGATAAATGCAACATGACTCGTTTGATTTAAGTCACTTCTAGTGACACGAGAATTTAAGTCTCCAATTATATTATCCAAAGGATGATTTTTTAATGTTTGTGTGGGTGATCTTAAAATATTTTCAGTATTATCAGAGGATGAATTATTCATATTATTTATATTTTTAGTTTGATTTTGAGTTAAAATTTCATCATCTTCTTCTTTAATAGTTTGTTGAAACTTTTCATCAAAAGATACATGTAAGCTCTCTTCTATAACATTTGTTCGTCTGTTATAAATTCTATAAGCTTTACTACATTCTGATTAACCAATAAAAATTCCTTCGTTCGCTTTAGGACCAAATTTTCCAAGATTATCTTTTGTATTTAAAATAAAACATTTTGAACCAAAAGTTCTAAAATACGAAACTTTTGGTTTCCTTCCATAAAATATTTCATAACAAGTATTTTTAGTCAAAGGTCCAAGCGTGACATGATTTAATACATAACAAGTAGTGGCAAGAGCTTAAGCCCAAAAATGTTTGGGTAGATTAATACTATTTAGTAGTGTTCGTGCACATTCCTATAAAGTTCTATTTTTCCTTTCAACCACACCATTTTACTGTGGTGTTCGTGGAATCAAAAAATTATGACTAATTCCCTTTTTGTCACAAAAATTAGTAAAAAATTCATTTTCGAATTCTCCTCCGTGATCACTGCTTATATTTTTTAGTTTTAAATCCATTAAATTAGTAATTTGTTTTGCAAAAAAATTAAACATTCCAAAATTGTCATTTTTATGTTTTAAAAATAATGTCCAAGTATATCTTGAAAAATCTTCTACAATTACGATCACATATTTGTTATGATTTATACTACGTACTTGTGTTGGTCCAAATAAATCTAAATGAAGTAAATCTAATGGTTGCTTAGTAGATATTTTATTTTTAGATTTGAAGGAACTTTTCTCTAATTTTCCCATTTGACACGCGTCACATAAATTTTTAACTTTATAATTAATTTTACGTAGACCTCTAACTAGATCATGTTTTGCTAGTTTGTTAATATATTTAAAATTTATATGACAAAAACGTTCGTGCAAAACCCAAGGATCACCATGATTTACGGATAGATATAAATCCAAATTATTGTTAATATTCATATTTAGGATATATATACTATGATTTCTAAATCCTTCAAAGAGTAAATTTTTGCTTTGATCGAAAATTTTACATTTATCTTTTTCAAATTTTATTTCAAACCCTTTATCACATAACTGACTTATACTAAGAAGATTATGTTTTAGATTTTCTACTAATAAAACATTCGAAATAATAGGAGTGTTAGAGATACCGATATTGATCGCTTCTGTAATGCCAATGACGAACCCTTTTGAATTATCGCCAAAAGTTCACCATCAACGTATTTTATATTTGACAGCATGCGAGCATTTCCAGTCATGAGCATCCACTATCTGTGTCCATTTTTTTATATTTGGATACATGCAATAAACAAAAATATTTTAATTAGTACCCATTTTATTTTTGGGTCCTAAGTGTTAGTTTGTGAAGGTAACCATACCCGATGGTTTGGTTCCTTTAGAAATGTAATTATTATTGTGAATCACTTCTTTCATATAATTATCTATATATTTTTGTTTGATTTGGTTGTTATTTTTTTAGGAACCCAAATTTTAATCAATTTTGAACTTGTGATTGATTTCATATTTTTGTAAGAAGGTTTTATCTTAGTATAAATCTTATTATACTTTTTAATTTTTGCTTTATTCTCAAATCCTATTCCATTTTGATTTTTGAATGGCTTGGAAATTTTAATTAAATCTCCCAAGTCTTGTTTTCCTTTGTTAACTTTTGTAACATTATTTGTAATTTTATCCAATTTATTTTTAAGATTAGTATTTTCAGATTTTGAGTTTTCTAGATTATTTTTTAAGATAATTTGCTCATTACTAATTTCATCATTTTCTAGTATAACTTTTATTAATTCACAAGATAAAACAACATTTTCAAAAGAAAGATTCTTATATTTTTCGTGAGTATTTTTAAATTCTTCTTCTAAAATAGATTTTTTATCTTTTAGTAAACCTATTTCAAGTTCTAATCGATTTATCTTAGCAACATATTCCTTATTTAATTTCTTATTTTTTCTATATTTTTCATCAAGTTCCATAATTACTTCTAAAATTTTATCATAAGTAAGATCGGGACATACCTCATTAGTGTGTGCCATGAAACATATATTTGCTTGCTCCGTATCACTTTCACTGTCACTATCGGATGAAGAGGAAGAGACAGAGTCATCCCATGTATCTTGGAATGCTTTTCTCTTTTTCTTACATTTATCAAACATATTTTTCTTTTTCTCGTTGTTGAGTTTTAGGCAATCCTTCTTCATATGTCCGAAGTGATCACATTCCAAACACTTGATCGAAGTTTGATTTGATGAATTTGATTTTCCACTATTTTGGAATCTTGTCATTTTCTTGAATTTCTTAAATTTATTGTAGTTCATGGCAATAAATACAATTTCATCTTCATCCAATTCAGAATCTTCATTGCTTGCTTGAAATGCTATGTTCTTGTTTTCATGGTTTTGTTCTTTTCTGGCCCGTAAATTAGCTTCATACGATATTAAATTTACAATCAACTCTTCAACTTTGAGTATAGAAAGATCATTAGCTTCTTCGATAGCCAATACTTTTCTTTTCCACTCAATTGTTAAAGAGTTGAGAATTTGAGATACTAAATCAAAATCAATAAATTTAACTCCTAGTGCCATAAGATCGTGTTGTATAGTTTGAAATCTTGTGTACATGTCAATAATTGACTCATTTTGTTGCATTTTAAAAGATGAAAATTGATTTTGTAAAATTGATATTTTTGTTTGTTTGGCCTTATTTGTACCTTCATGTGTAACTAGCAAAGTACTGCATATATCATAAGCAGTAGTACATAACATAACACGTGAAAATTCATTTTTATCAAGAGAACAAAATAGTATATTCATAGTTTTAGCATTATTAGTAGTAACAGTTTTTTGTGCATCTGTCTATGTGCTAATATTTGTTTCAGGTGCTACATACTTAATTTGAGTTACTGACTACATTTCCAAACCATTTGCTTCTATAAAAATTCTCATTCGGGTTGACCAATATGCATAATTAGATCTAGTGAATAATGGAGGACGTGCAGTTGATTGACCTTCTTGAAAGATACTTGCTATATTAACAATTTTCAAATACGTGTTACTGTGATTTGAACTGACCTTGCTCTGATACCAATTAAAAGTCTATGAGGATCGTATATGTATGAAGTATATGACAGATATATGTATGATAACATGGATTGCACAGAGAGTAATAATGCAGGTAAAATTAAAAGTAACCACATAAGAGTTTTTATACTGGTTCGGCCTCCCGTCATACGTCCAGTCCCAAAGCTCCCCTTCGAAAATACACTAACCAATTGCCCTCGCTTCGTCCCGAGGTATAGGCTTTTATACAAGAGTATTTCTTTGACAAATGTGTGTTCTATGCAACACTGATTTTGACTATAAGTACAACTTCTCCCTATAATCTCCTTGAGCAGTATGTAGTTTAAGATTTTGTTATTAGGAAGAAATAAAAGTGTGTTTTTGAGTGCCTTTTGGAAATCTCATAAATATTAGAAGATAAGGCAAGAAATTTCAAAATAGCAAGTTAAAAGTAACTTTCAATTTCATGTTTGTTTGTAGATGGTGAAGGGTTTGTTTGAGAAGTAACAACTTTTGGTTCACTCTATTTCGTTCCAAGTGTTACAATGTTTGAGAAGAAAGAGTTAGGACCAAAACAGGAAGATGCAACACTTCGATTGAAGAAGATTTCCTTTGGTTAAAAGTGGCTGTTACCCAGGTTAGACATCTGTTCATTAGTGCCAGACGTCTGGCTAGTTAAAAACTTAAAAACAGAACATTCCGCCAGACGTCTGAGCACATAAGTCAGACGTCTAGTTTTGTAAAAGATAGATCAGAATGTTTTGCTAGACGTTTGAGCATATAGGCCAGACGTCTGACACATTTGTATTTTGTTATCTTCCTTTTAAGTGATTTGTGTGCAAATACTTGTTTTGATTACTCAAGGAGATTGTACATATCATCTATTTACAATATTAATAGAATGTACTAATTTTTTAATATAATAATTCTTGTGTCGGTCTTCAAGTCTTGGTCAGAAAATTTACCTGCATATGGATGATATATATACCTATGTATATTGAATGCAACTGTTTGTATAGTTGTTGTCATTGAAATCGAGGTTCTAACAATCTCAAACTTTCAACAGTGGCATCAGGGCAAAATAGATAACAATGAAGGACGACAAGTGAGTTGAATCTCTTTAGAGTTTCCTTGCTCAAGAAAAAGTACTATATAAATTGGAGGCGCTTAAAGTCATTTCTGGATGACAATATGTGTGACATATCACAGAGAATGAGTATAAAGAACCTTGTGATACCACCACTTTACATGAAGGGATAATTCAATTGACATAATGACGAAGGATCAAAAATCTGCTACTCTCTTCCATCAAGAGTTGGATGTATGGGGCTGCTTTCTAAGAAAATTTTCATTTGCTAGGGCATAAATTGGGCTTTAGATCTGGAGAATTGGTCCAAACAATGTTGTGTCAGAGGCGAATTCCTTCCATCTTAGTTCCATCGGAGAGGGCTGCAAGGCTTCAAGCATGAGAAAGGCACTATTCTTATTCAACAAGCAAGAATTAGGTCAGACTTCAACCACCTTCTTTTCTTTCATTAACAGTGGCAGGTTCAGGTCCATAAGCAGTAACAATTGCCCTATAAAGGCACAGTCTCGCTACGACTCCAGTGGGTTCCCTTAATCAAGCCACTGCCTATGAGTCGCCGACTCATTCTTCAATAGATATGCGGTCAAGGATCACATTCTTCTGCGACTGCTTAGGAGTTCACGAATACATTTGAAAACGTATAAAATCACTGCTAGAAAATAAATGATATACCGAAAAGTTACCGACGACATACAAAGGACATGAGGCTATGCGTTGGTAAGTCATCGGTAAGTGGGCAAAAAAAAGAGTCATAGGTATGTCGTTGAAATTTCAACGACATGCCAATGATTACTTGTGAACCTTCTCACGTAATAAAAGTCGTCGGTATATTATCGAAAATTTCGACAACATACCGGCGACATGCTTCCACCTATACACAACCCAAACCTGACTACTGTCCCACTTCACTTTCCCCAAATCAAAAATTAAAACCCTCAGCTCTCTACATTGACTACTTTCCCATCGATGCCCTGCCCACAAGCCGACATCGACGCCACCATCAAAGCCTCCATCAATGCCGCTAAGCGCTCCATCGATGCCCCCAATTCACCAAGCCCTAAGCAACAGCCGATGCCTCCAGACTACCATCGATGCCCTTAAACCGTTAAGCCTCAATCGACACCTTTATACCACCGTCGACACCCCAAGCCTCCATTGATGCCACCATGGTTCAAAGCCACTGTAGTCCCACTTTCTTCAGCCTCGTAAGCTTTTTCTGTATGGTTCTTTCATATTCATAACATTCATTTATATTTCTCTAATTTTAGTTGATTACAATGAGAATATGATTAAAAATGTGTGTGTATAGGAAGGAATTTATAATTACATTATACTTTGAGTTGATAATTTTATTAATTGATAAGAGATCCGATAGATTTGTTGGTCCCATCTAATGAGTTTTTTATATGATCGTTATATTGATATTAATTTTTACTAATATCTTATACAATATTTGTTAAATTTGTCCCAGCATAGGACAAGTTATAAACAAAAAATTTATACGTAAGTTGTAAATCAATATTTTATTTTAGGCGATTCACAAAATTCTGACAACACTTCCTATTTTATTCTCCCTATATGTCTTTTGCTTACTATACGGAGGATAAGGGAAAGTGCTACTGAAATTTTGTGAATCGTTCGTGGAAATGTATTGATCTACAAATTAAGTATATATTTTTATGTTTATAATGGTAGGTTGGATAGGCGGCTAGTTAAATCATGGTTACTCTTATCACTTACTTAATTATAAAATTTAATAATATATGATAATATAATAAAAATTAATGATGAATGATAGTAGTAAATGATTTATTAAAAGAAAATAATATTGTATGATATTTTAGTAATTATTAAAGAATTAATGGTGTTATCAATAATATAATAATTAATATATTGTAAAAATTAGTAATTAATAAATGATAATATACGATATTAATAAAAGAAAATTATTGTTAGGTATTAATAATAAAATAAATCTTAATAGTATTTTATATTAACAATGTTGTATGGTATTAATAATAAAGCAAAAATTAATTGTATATGGTATTAATAATAAAAATTAATGAAATATAATGATATTGTAAGGTATTAATATTTTTAGATTAAAATTTACGGCATTATAAGCAATATATTAATTAATATACTGTAAAAAATAGGGGTTAATAAATAGTAGTATATGATATTAGTAAATGAAAATTTTATTGTATGTCATTAGTAATAAAATAAAAATTAACAGTTGCAAGAGCTCACAAGTTCAAAACTTACATAGCGTGATTCGAACGTTTATTGATATGTGATATGTAGTCCCAATGACATGTTGTATATAAAGTACAATTTCAAAAAAATAAAATAACCGCATATGATGTTAATAATAAAATTAACTGTATATGATATTAAAAATAAAAATTTACAAAAGAAAATAATATTATATGGTATTAGTATTACAAAACAAAACTTAATGGCACATGATATTTTTTTCTTCTTATTTTCAAAGAGTTGCAAGATGAATTATTTGAGAGCTTGAAGTTGGACTATAAGAAGTTCAAAAAAAAGTACCATTGCAATTTTGTGAAGGTGTGGAAGAATTCTTAAAGGTTGCATCTAACGATAAAACAATATGATGGTGCTTATATAGTACAAGTCATTATGTGAAACTCCGGCAATATGAAAATGCAGGTTTACATTTGCATACAAAGAGTTTTATGCCAGACTACTATGTGTGGAAATTTCACGGTGAAGTCGAGACAAGGCATGAATCAACAGTAATAGTTGAAGATGAAACCAAAAACATTAATGTCGATTTTGAAGAACCTAATACAGAAGATAGAATGGCAGAAATGGTTCAGGATGCCTCTGGTGCAAGTATGTAGACAAATGAACCAGACGAGCTGTTTGTTTTCGCTCGGATTCACACCTCATGTTTCCTGCCCCTCCCAATAGTATAGCAATGCCTTACTCAACTCCCTAGTAGTCGATTAGGTAAACGTAATATATAATAAGAACTTAACCATTGTTTGAGCCATTTTCCTACATATGGAATGTTTTCTGGATGGAGTACAATTTGCAAATTTTGTTATCCTATTTGCATGGATTCAACGGAATCTCTTCGATTAACATTTGGTGGCAAACATTGTTGGTGGGATTGTCAGCATCAATTTTGGAATAAAAATGATCATATTAGATTTGATAAGAATTTTTTTGAGAAAATACTGTTATTACATTAGAGCCACCTAGCATTCTAAGTAGTGATGAAGTGTACGAGCTTGTTCAAGATTATGCAAAAGTACACGAGTTAGGCAAAGAGGAAAAAATCCTCGGTAATGGACAAATTCATAATTTGTGCAAACATAGTATATTTTGGGAGTTACCTTATTGGAAGCATTCAAAATTTGACATAATCTGGAAGTAATGCATATCGATTTTTTTTGATAATTACTTTAATATAGTAATGAATGTGAAAGGAAAAAGGAGAGATGATTTAAAGTCCAGGAAGGATATTGCGTTGTACTAATCAAGAGTTGAAAATTAATAATGTCTAAATTTCAAACGATTAGCTTGTTATGAGTTGAAAAGCAATCATTGTAGAAAACTATTGGAATGGATAGATTCTTTGAGGTTCCCAGATGGTATTGCTTCGAATTGAAACATTATGTTGATATGAAGGACCATCAGCTGTCGGGTATGAAGAGTCACGACTGTCATGTATTTTATGAAACTTTATTCCTGATAGTTATTAAAGAGTTGTTGCCACAAATGGTTTGGATGCCACCAACCGAGCTTATTTTGTTCTTCAAAGATATATACTTGATTACACTCAATAGAACTCATGTACAATAACTACGAAAAGATATATTAAAAATAGTGTGTACATTGGAGAAAATATTTCCTCTAGGGGTTTTCAATTACATGGAACATCTATTTGTACATTTACTTACCGAACTTTATTACGAGGACTAATACAATTCAATTGGATGTATCCATTTGAAAGGTATGTATAATATAAACTAAATTTGAATTTTTGATTAATCATTGTAATGTTGTAAATCTTCATATAGGTATCTAGGTCCCCTAAAAAAGAAGGTGAAACAAAAAGTGCACGTTGAAGGTTCTAATTGTCAAGCATGCATTATAGAAGCATCCACATTTTTTAGTTACTATGGAGAAAACCAGATCAAGTTAAATTTTTATAATGGTCCTAATAATGATTAGATGGTTGATTCAAATTCAACCAGATGTCTCTCTATCAATTTTTCAAAAATGGGAACATCCATCTAGTAAATGGAAGATTAGAGGTTTCAAATTAATTAAGATTTCAATTTGGCAAAATCAACGGTGCTCCTTAATTGTAAAGAGTTATTATATCTAATTTGGTATTTAAGACAATAATTTCTTCATGTTATAAATTTTTCTTCATCCTTATCGATTGTTCAACAGTCAATTCAAAGAGGCAAATACAACTACTGCCCCCAGTAAAGGATTTGATGTCTGGTTCTAGAAATATGTAAGTATTATTCAACATAAATATTTTTTGTCCAAATAAATTGTCATATACAAATTAAATATAAAAAATGTAGATTGATGAAAATGAAGTTATACATTTTATTTTCGAACACTCGCATTTGGGCCAATGATTTTATACGAGAACTGTCCAATTTTGTAAATAAGCGATTCCAAATTCGTTGCAACTGATTTTGGAGCAAATAAAACAACATACAACAGTGGGGTCTATGTCATATATGGCAACGGGTTTGATGATTTAGAGGAATATTATGGCATTTTACAAGAAATAATTGAGTTTACTTTCTCAATAGTAATAGAGTTTAAAATATTTTTATTCAATGATTGGTTTGACACTAGGATGGGGTATTTAGTTTAAGGATGCATTTTAGAAAAAAATTAGATACAAGAGCAACTAACTTTAATAATTATATCAAGGACGAAGACTTCATTAGATTATGTAAACCTCAAATTATTTTTAATCACCCATCTTCATTAAATTAATAAAAAAACAAAGAATGACATTTAAAATTGCAAGAAAAATTGTGATTTCAAAAATATTTTAGTTGATTATTTTGTCACAAAAATATAGAAGTAAACAGCTTGGATAGCTAAATGAATATAGCTTTGTAACTTAAAAATAGCTTTATATTATTTCGTAAAAAATATAAAACTAAACAATTTGAAAGCTAGTCTCATTTAGCACCTGAAAAATCTAAGCAGTGAATAACAAAGCTAGTCTCATTTAGCTTTCCATTCTGTTTTTTTTCCAATTATTCTTTTTTCCCACATCCATAAGGGAAAAAATATATTTTCGTAATTAATTTTTATAAATTTTCGTAATATTTCTCAAATTCAAAAAATATATTTTCGCAATTAGTTTTTATTATGTGTGAAATTTCAATATGTGTTCTTGATTTAAAATATTTGGATTTTATCCAATTAAATTTGAAAGTTGTCCTTGAAGTGAATACCAAAAGTCGATTGTTCCTGACGTGCATATAAAGATTACCCACTAATTGAAGTAAATCACAAAATGTGATATTAAGGTTATGATCCATTGGTGTTGGCGACACAAGCAACACCAGTCTACTATGCACCTTATCATGTCATGAACAACAACAGGGAAAACTGTTGGGCCGTTGTCAAAATAGAACCAAGATGGTTATTTAACTTGTGCACGGTTATATTAATGATCAGCTGTACCAACATGATCCAAATCCAAATCCAAATGAAGTGATGTAAATTATAGAAGATGCAGATGATATAGGACCACCTAACTATTCCTAAGTGTAAATTATAAAAGATGTAGATAATATATGAAGACTTAACAACAACTAGTCGACTATATGTCACGTTCGAAGTTCGTGTCACACCTGAAACCCGACAACCGGTCGACCGATCAAATCTGAGGCGGCCGACCGCTTCTCGCCTATTAGGCCAAAGTTGAACCTAGACCCTTTTTGGACCAGGTTAAATATAAACCCATATAATTATTGAACTTTTTTCACTCCGCTTCCACCTTATTCATTTTCGTCCATAGCTGTTCTAAAATACCACTATCCACTCAAGTGTGCCTATCCTTCTCTGCACCAAGTGTTTCTATCGCTTCCTCTATCGGACGATTTCTCATTTCCATTACCTTTATCCCATTTAAATCCATTACCATTTTCAAATATCCACACCATAAATGAATTTTAAAACTTCTTATTCACAAAATTACAAAAATCATTGGGCTATATATATGATCTATTTTCTATTCATTTCAAAGGAAATGTCTCTTTATTAAAACCTTTTTTACCAAAAATTTTGGTCTAAATAATTTTAATTTCAACTAGAAATTCTATTTAAATAAAATATAAAGAGTTATTTTATTTTTTGGAAATTTTTAATATTTACTTACTTCTAAAAAAGCTTTTTTTTGTTTTTAAATAAATCCTTTGAAAATCATTTCAAATATTTTTTTAAGAAAATTAAAACCTTTTAATAAATTCTCTTATATGGGATCATGCTTAGAATTGGATTTTGTTTTTTCCTTCTTTTGGACATTTCTTCTTTTCTCTTCCTTCTTGACTTATCTTTATTCAGAATATATTTAAAATCTGGTTACAATTTTGGGTGATTATTGCACACCTTCTTTTAGGAACTTGTTCAATTCTTACTTCTGGATATCTGAAACATATAGATTCTTACTTCCCATCTGTTTGGATATAATGTACATCACCAGTCGGCGGTACAACGACGATCCATAACCATAGGGCAATCTGTTAGTACTTTACGTTTTTGTTTTGATGATAATAACTATAGGACATTATATAAAATATAGATACTAATGATTTATCAAGTTATATATAGAAAATAGTGTAGGATATTAGACAGATGTTGATTAAAGACTGTACTGTATCAAGAATAGATTCAAGATGTTGATATAGAGTTTCAAGAGTTGAAGAATGAAGACTCATGAGTATTGAAGAGTTCAAGATTTCAAGATATTCCAAATAAGTTATAGAGTCATAGAATTTATGTTATAACCTTGATAGCACTTTCCTGATCTCTCTCGCCTTTTTTAATTTTGTTTAATAGTTTTTCAAATATCCTGGTTTTAAAATAATATTTTCAAAATATTTCCCGAAATAGTTTTCAATCTCTTATACTTATAAAGATATTATTTTAATATTTTTAAGTTTATATATATATATATTGAATTTTTAATTATACTTAATAATTTATAACTATATTGATTTTATATATATTATTTACAGGATATTGAATACTATTATTAAATCTTACAAAATTATTTTATAAACTTTTATTAAGTTTTAATATGATTAAAATATGTATAATCTATGTTTAAATGCTTGTACAAAGTTTCAAAATATTTTACAAAGCTTAATATTTCAAAACAATTTTTTATCAAGTGAGTTTTCAAAATACAAAGGGATATGTCGACATATCCTTTACAAGTATGTCGACATAGTAGTCGTAAATTTCAAAATGAAAATTTTGAATGGAAGTGCCTTTTCATCATATTTCTTCATGAATAGACACAATCGTTATTTCCATACATATACAAGGGTTCCAAACGAATTTTGATTTACAACTTTCTTATTCTTCTCTCCTTTTTTCACTCTCTTGATTCTAAATCAAAATATATGAGACGACCCGACTTTCCCACCACAGAAAATCACATCATCTTGAAGAAAGAAAGGGAATGGAACGAGAAAGAAGAAAACAACATCAGAATCTCAACAGCGGAACGAATAAATTATATTATAACATAAATATTATACAGTTTACAACCATTATCAGAGTTACGTAGATTACACATCACATACTACACAGTTATAAACATCTGTCTAGTTATACAACTCAATACAATACAAGGAAACTACTCAGAGAAACCAACACAGCGGAACACTATATATCTACACGCTGAAGCCTCATGCTCCATTGCTCCTTCACAATTCGTCAAAGCTAACCTGAATCCCTTGGCTACTCGTAAAAATTTAAGTACCCAAGAGTTTAAGAAAACAGAAGATAAACTCCGGGTCAGATATGGGTCTGGTGTGAGTAACAGGTTAAGGTTGCTTAACTTTCAAAAACCCTTTGAAAAGAAAGGTATCACGTAAGACTTCCCTCACATAAACATGGAAAAAAAATTACCTTACGCTAACCAAAATATTTGATAGGAAATCCGATGATAATATAATAGGTCTAGGGTTTTCAAGTAAATAGAAAATAGTCGAAATTGTTACATTATTAAATTCCATCTTTGTAAAAGCCCGCAAATCCGTACCCCTTGAGTCAACACTATTCTACAACAATCAACTCAAGTTGTACAGACATACGAACCATTTGGGTTTAAGAAGAAGAGGTAGAAGAAGAAAAAAAAAAATCAACATCAGAATCTAACCATCGCAGCGGAATAAAATATAATAGGTAGTAAATAATCTTTACTCAAAATCAAATATATCTGTTTACATATATTACATCATCAGAGTACATCAGTCACAGCTCACATCAATAACATACAATGAATACATAACAACTCAAACAGCGGAATATATATATAACAAGTACGACTATATGTATCGTCATCCAGCTCGTCTCCTGAGCTCCACAGCATCATATCCTGTATCCTATAATACTCGGTCTGACCCGAGCATTACAGTTATATAACACCCGAGTCAGTCTGGATTACCAGTGTGAGAAAATCACACCCAATTGATTATTAAAGTTTCAAAAATCCTTTGAAAACAAAAGCATCTCGTAAGACCACGCCACAAATAAACATGTCGGGTTTTTACCTTACGATAGCTAAAACAATTTTTATAGAAATCCTCTGATATTATAATAGGGTCTATATACAAATACTTATAAAATAGCCGAAATTGTTACATTATTAAATTCCAGCTACTAGCCACAGAGTGGGTAATACAAACAAAACTCGTACAAGGCTCGTAGGGAGAATGGATTTCCAACCAATGACTAGGCACTGGGGTACCACCTGTCACAGTACGGGGCCTAGATCACCGTACCGAGGAGTACGCCCGCTCCCCTGCAACACAAGGCCGGGACCATCCCTTACTGGACAGTCCCGAGTGAGATCACCCCGCGGTTGGGATCAGCAACCGCCCACTAAGCCGAAATAATAAAAAGGGACATCTAGACTGGAATGACCTCACCCTGCTTGGGTGCTACCCACCTAGCCTTGCTGCGTATCCCCTGATTTTCAGTCATTCCCATTTGATGAGGCTTGAGGCTAAGCGTTACCTTTTAAGAATATATCCCTTAGAATGCCCATCGTCCACCTGACGATGTTTCGCATGCATTCATCCATACAAGTCCGTCCCGGGTTCGAACGGAACCGAAGGCACTATTCCTACTACATCCATTTTGGAAATATTCTCAGGATTAGTAGCGACTAGCCCTTGCACTTCACTGCTCCATCTTCGAATCCAAAATCGTTTTCACGAAACGTACAAACCGGATCGAAGTGGTTTTCGAGAAATAAATCTCGATCTCGGTCTCTTCGAAACGGTCAACTTAATTGTCCAATATTGATAGTCGGTGATTTAACTATCAATTAATATTTACAAACAACCATCAACCAATAAATAATTTCCCAAATTATTTATTTATCTCAAAATATCTTTACAAGATACATTTCTATTCTCAATCCTTTTGAAAACAATTTTCAAAACCATCTTTCTTTTCAGAATAAACTTCCCAAATATTTTCTATCTCTTCTGAAATCACCAAGCACAAAAATAGATTTTCAAAATAGTTTAAAACACTTTACTTTGCAATTTATACTTTAAATCATTTATTTAAAAAAAATACTTCAATAAAAATACATACCATATGAATATTTGAAAATAAGATTACTTAATAAAATATACTACTAGATTTACGCTTTTAAAACAAATACTAAATCACTCTAAAAAACATTATTGCTATAATAGATTAAAAGGGAATACTTACTTTAGAAATTAAATATTAGAAATAATAAATTTTACAAAACTTGCTTTGTACAAAAACAACTTTAATCCATCAAATTATTTTTTTTTAAAGATTTACTTTTTAAAACATGTACTTGGCTATCCAGAGAAAATCCCAACTCCAATCACCTAAATCAATTTTTCCCAAATTGATTTCCAATTTATTTTATTTGAAATAAATTTCTTTAATTACTTAATTCACTTAAAAACTCATTAAGTATATGCTTAATTATTGTTGTTGTTATTATTATTATTATTTTCCATTTGATTTTAAAACTTTTAACTGAAATATACACATTCCAGATTGTCTTCCAATAATTCAAATCTTAGCTTTTAAATAAATGTTTTGTTCTTTTAAATAACAACATTGAATTTTAAAATTAATCAACTTGCTGTTTATTCAAATTTCCCTTTCATCCTCAGGATTCACTTATTAGAATTTTAAAGTTACTTTATTTTTTTCCAAGTCATTCTTAAATTTATTCTATAGTTGTTTTACTTGCAATTTCACTTCTTTCATTTTCATTCAAAAATTACATTTATATTTTTGGTAATTCATATTTCTCAATTATATCATCCAAACTATAGCATTCAATACTCCCACTTAATGCATCATAGAATATCCAATAACCAGAGCAGAGAATATTAAATAATTTAAATAAAAATTGAGGGGTCCAGTTGGATCCCTCCAACCTGTTTCCCCTGCATCCACAGATGTTAGCACAATACTACACCAATTTCAAAATATATTATAGTATAGCATATCAATCAATCAACCATTCGACAATTATTTAAATTTAATCATTTAAATTTAAACCGAGTGAGATTAACTCACCTTTACTTTTTAATTTGCAATCTGATCCCAACTGGCTTGTCTTCTTCCCTTGTATAAGCACATTACATATAGTTATTAATCACTGAGGTAATTTAATTATCATCTTTAATTTAAATCTAAGTTACTAATGATTAAAATTTAAACTAATTCCCGTTTTAAATAATTTCTTAGTAACTAAAATAGTTTAGACAAATTAATCAAACAGTTCAATCTCTCTATCATTTAAGGTAAACCGATAAATTGAAAGTATGCATATTTATTTTATTTTTATTTTGAGACTACATATATATTTATGAGAATAAATTATAGATTTCAAAAATCTAGCTTTTCATAAGTTTCTATATTATCCAAGATCCTGCATATATATACTTATTTTCCTGTATTAAAATATGTAAGCATACTTATATATTTTTATATAAAAATCTATTTTTTATTTTTTTTATTTTTTTAACAGTTGTAGTTTATATAAATCACTTTTCATAAAACCTATTATCATATCATTACTTCTAAAAAGCAAATTATAATAGGTAAACAGATAAACTACCTCACAGACATTCGAATGTTGCCGAACTCCCCAGCCGCGACATCGAAACGTACGCGTCTTCGACTTTCACAAACCCTAGCCGCGAACAGCATCGGCCTCGCGTCACAAATCACTACGCTACCTCGTGCTTCGACGTCGCCGCCGTTACCACTGCTTCACAAAGCGCCGGCCGAGCTCGAATCCTACGCCCAAACAAGTCGCGAGAATCTTATGCGACGTCGCGACCGCTCGAATCCCAAAACGCGACGCCCAAACCCTAATTCCTATTAGCGAGATTGAATCGTGAGAAGATTTGAAAGCTTGCCCCCCCGTTTTCTTTTACCTGATTATTCGGTTCGAGGAGTTGAAGCTCTCGGCCATTATTGATTTATATATATTTTGTTTTTATATATATTAGAAACGGGACTAGGGATTTGGGTTTGAAACTGAAGTGAAGAAAAGAGGGGTCGGTCCTATTGAGTTGCCTTTTTTTATTTTTATTTTAACGTGACTTAAAGCTTCTCCTTGAAGCTTCTCCTTTTATTTCTTCTTTATTATTATTATTATTATTATTATTATTATTATTTTCGAGCATTTTGATTGTTGATTGAACGGCTTAGAATTGGAAAAGTACGTGACTCAATGACAGGAAGATGGCATATACCAGAAGCTTGATTAACTAAATTAAATTTCATCAAATTAGTACCAATTAAATTTTCAGCGTGTTTATATATCTTACGCTCACACAACAACTCCAAAAGCTACGAAAATTGAAATCCGATAATAATTCAATATTACGGACTCAATGGAACTGGTTTCGTTGAATTCCGAGACTATGCCTCGGAATGCTATTTTTAAATTTAATTTAAGCGATTAAATTTCAAAACCGACCAATTCAGTGTTCGATTCGATTTTAACACTTCTATTATATTCAATGTTATCAATATAAATTTTATAAGCTCTCAAATCATATTTTTAGCAGGCTTAAAATCTCGGGTTTCATATTTTATCCAATTCAAATTATTTAATTCAACAATCTAATTGTCAAATAAATTTTGATATTCGTAATTTAAGTTGATAATTAACCTTTAAATACTTAAAATCATTAAATATTCCGATTAAAAGGCTTAAAAATTTCGGGTCGTCACATTCCTTCCCCCTTAAAAGAATTTCGTCCTCGAAATTACTGGTTAGGAAGAATGATCCAATACCCGTTACTATTTTTTCCAAAACCAAACAGTTTCTAACAATTCAACATCTTACCAACTATCTTTTTATAAAAGATCCATTATCATTCTTATTAACTTTCCAAACCTTTCCAAAACCTTCTATAGTTTCCCAAAAACTTACTTGTTCAACTATTCAAATTATAATTCAAAACTAAAATTTTGAATTATCAAAATTTTCTAACTCCCTAAATTCTCGAAAAATTTCGCCAGCGTCCCCTTTGCGCGGCTAACTCGGTACAACTACAAAATTGTTTTACGGCCTCCCAAATCCAAAAAGAAAACAAAAGGCCAAGTGGCTCAATCCAAATCCCAATCAAATTTCATATCAAAATTGAAATACATACCTTTATGTCGAGCATTTCAAATTTATCTTCTGAAATCGAAATCAATACTCTTTTCCTCTTTATATTACCTGCATAACCTGTTTAGCACTAATATCCAAACGCAATATTCCAAAACATTTTATCGACTTCCTCACAAAATGCCAATATCTATTCATTCCAATATTGTTTTAGATTATATTTCTAATATCAATCTTTTATTTAAGAATTCACCATTCCTTACGATTAGTATAAACGTTATATATGTTTCTTATATTTATTTTCACTTTACCACTTTGGTTTATATCCATTTCTATTCAAAACGATCCTTTCATTTCCATATGAATTCAATTTATTTTTAACTCTGAATATATAAATTTTATTTGTCATTTATTACTAATTCATGTCATTATTTTAAATTAGTTTCATTTGCTAACTTATTTCAATTTTCAATTCGAAACTATTTTGTCGTTAACAAAATTTTCCAAAAATTTTCTAACTCCCAAAATTTCTGAATTTTTTTGGCAAAGTCCCCTTTGTACGGAGGAGCTTTTGCAATTTGACAAAAGAGATAAATATATATACATCGACCCACACGGTCGGAAAAACCAAAAACAGTTCATATTTCCTATTTTTATTGCGTAGGCGTACCTTATTTAGCATTTTAAGCAAGCGGCTTATTATTTTTAGCAAATAGCACAACCAAATCCAGCCTCACGGCTTCCAGGCACCTGTACTTACTCAATTTAAACATGTAAGTACCAATATATGAAGTTTAATAGCATATCACTTATTTGCAATAGTTAAAACATATGACTTCTAAAAGAAACTCATATCAAACATTTTCCGTAAGCAATTTATATAGTTTCCAAGCTAATTCAACTGTTTCAACTTATTTACAAACCATTTTCATTCAATTTGAATGGTTTTCAATCCATTCGTACACAACTTCATCAATTTGAATAATTTAAAACTCAATTGCTTATATTTAATTTATTCTTAAGCAAACTGAACTCATATTTAATTCAATTGCTTTCAAAATCAATTTATTTTACCCTTATCAACACATAGAATTTTAATTACTTCCATTTACATCCAAACGACAATTTATCCCATGCAATTCGACGACATTTATGTGAATAAATCAGTATTTATGCTTTATAACCAATTTAAATTGATTTCAACTCAATTTTCACTTAATTCTATTCCATTTTCAATTTATTCACAATCCACATGTTCTCATTTTCATTGCATTTCAGATTTGAATCCATTCACTTGCATTTCATTTTATTAACCAAACTAGTTTATTCAAAATCATTAACAATTTAGGTTCCTCTTCGTTACCAATCAAATTTTATTCACAGTCCACTCATTTATACTTTATTTCTTATCCAAATTCATTTAAATCCATTCTATTAAATTTGAAACATTCTATTTTCTTATTGTCTCGGGTTATTTCAATTCCTTAATAATTTTAAATGGTTTACAATTATTTATTCTAGAAATTCATTCCATTAATATTATTATAACTCACCGAATTTTATTTCGATTAAAAATTTATTTTCTCTAGATTTAAAACCAATTCAATATTATTAAACTTAATTTTAAGATGAATTCAATTCAACTCCTTTCCATCTTTTAGCTTAAGTTTATTCACTCCAATTTATACTTAAGCTCATTCTCATTTTGCAAGCAAAGTTCTCTTTTCAATTTAACTTGATTCTATTTCAATCCAATCTCCTTTCAAACTACAAATTTATTTGATTAGTTATTATAAATTTCAAATTTCCAAGTTCGATCCATTCTCAGTTCACTTAAACAATTTACAAGGTCATTTCAATTTATTTCTACATATTTGGATTTTATTAACAATACAAACCATTATTATTTTAATCCAACTTCATTTTTTTTCGATACCTTTCCAAGTATATCTAATTTGTTAACACTTCAAGTTAAATTTAAATTAATAACTCAAGTTTTGAATCCACTATTCATTTTCAATTTACCACCCAATTTATTAACCACAATTTAATTACATTTTCTTCACTATCGACCCAAGTCGAATTTGATTTATAACTTGAGTTTTATTTCCAATCTTCATTATTATCTTGCAATTCAGCTTCTATTTAACTACCTTGAATTTCATTTACACATTTCATTAACTAATTTATTGTCAATTAGTTTTTCCCTTATCTATAATCCAACTCTTGGATTTTAATCCCAAATATGACTACATTTAATTTTCGTAGTTCAATTTAGTTTATAATTCAAGTTTTGAATTTTATTTTATTCCCCAATTCATCAATAATATTTATTTTGGAGTTTTGTATCTCACTTTTCAAATTTAATAAGTCACAACTTATTATTTTCACAATTCCATTTATTATAGGCTTGAATATATTCTCCCTTTATTTTTAACTCAAGCCTTATGCTTATTTATAACCCAAGCATATCTTGTTCCATAGATTTTGATTCCTTCACAAGATATTCTAATTTATTCACTTCAATCCAATCCTTAACCAATTTTAATTTCCATTTATCCAGGTAAGAATTCAATTCCATTCAATAATTCAATTGAATTCTTATTCCAACTCAATTTTATTTTAACTCGATTTTATTTAACTCAATTCGATTTCAACTTAATTTGAAAAACGACTGGATATTATTTTTCAGCCTAATTAATTAATTTCAATCCAATTAAGTTTTTATTTTCCAATCCTAGTTAACCTCATTTTATCCTTTTAAATTTAAATTCCATTATCCAAAGCTTATATTTCCTTCATGATTTAAAATCATCTCAATTTATAAGCTTACAACTATCTCATCAGGATTTTTAAACACCCGGCTTTGGTTTAGAATCATCTTGAAATCTCCAACATCTCAAATCTCATTTCTCAAAAATTAAACAAATCCTGGTTTTATCCCCAACAAATTCCCTTTTGAGATTTTCAAAAAAACTAACTTTTATGAACAAATCAATTTTTGGTAGCAATCCGTCACTTAGAAATTCGAAAATGAATAATGATGATGCGGCTGTCATCATCAGAATTATTTTCCAATAATCCAAGTGATTTCAATGCTATATCACTTTCAAAATCCCTTTAAAACAATTTCCTTTTAGAAATATCTCCAAAACAATTGTGCTATTATTTATTTTCAAAACACTTCCAAAATCTCCAGGATTTAAATTTTCCAATCCTGCTTAAATCAATTTTACTATAATTCATTCGCAGAGCTTATGCTCATACAAATTCTTATTTGATTATATTTCAATTTATAAATTACAATTATAATTCATATTTATAAGTTTCATTTTATAATGAATTTATTCCCTTAAACTTTGGTTATATTTCAATTTCTAGTAAATTTTCACTTAACAATGATAATACTCTAATATTACCATTTCTAACATCCAAGCGACCATATATTAGCTAAGATGGTTTATAAAACTTTTATTTAAATCAAAATATATTTTGGGTAAAATTATTTCATTTACCCACATTTAAAACAATACCGTGTCAATTATTCTATTCAAGTGTTTAGAAACCTCTTCAATACAGTTGCGCAGACTGTGTCGACGAAGGTTCATATGCCACTCAATAAATCAATCAACAAAATATTAAAATAAATTATAATCACTAACAAATACGCGCTCATATCTATTAAATCGCTCAAACTCATTCTAGAGTACTATAGACTCTATTAATAATGAGTAATCCCCACCAGAGCCAAGGTTATCTCCAACCTATGCTCTGATACCAACTGAAACAGCCCGCAAATCCGTACCCCTTGAGTCAACACTATTCTACAACAATCAACTCAAGTTGTACAGACATACGAACCATTTGGGTTTAAGAAGAAGAGGTAGAAGAAAAAAAAACAAAATCAACATCAGAATCTAACCATCGCAGCAGAATAAAATATAATAGGTAGTAAATAATCTTTACTCAAAATCAAATATATCTGTTTACGTGTATTACATCATCATAGTACATCAGTCACATCTCACATCAATAACATACAATGAATACACAACAACTCAAACAGCGGAATATATATATAACAAGTACAACTATACGTATCGTCATCCAGCTCGTCTCCTGAGCTCCACAGCATCATATCCTGTATCCTATAATACTCGGTCTGACCCGAGCATTACAGTTATATAACACCCGAGTCAGTCTGGATTACCAGCGTGAGAAAATCACACCCAATTGATTATTAAAGTTTCAAAAATCCTTTGAAAACAAAAGCATCTCGTAAGACCACGCCACAAATAAACATGTCGGGTTTTTACCTTACGATAGCTAAAACAATTTTTATAGAAATCCTCTGATATTATAATAGGGTCTATATACAAATACTTATAAAATAGCCGAAATTGTTACATTATTAAATTCCAGCTACTAGCCACAGAGTGGGTAATACAAACAAAACTCGTACAAGGCTCGTAGGGAGAATGGATTTCCAACCAATGACTAGGCACTGGAGTACCACCTGTCACAGTATGGGGCCTAGATCACCGTACCGAGGAGTACGCCCGCTCCCCTGCAACATAAGGCCGGGACCATCCCTTACTGGACAGTCCCGAGTGAGATCACCCCGCGGTTGGGATCAACAACCGCCCACTAAGCCGAAATAATAAAAAGGGACATCTAGACTGGAATGACCTCACCCTGCTTAGGTGCTACCCACCTAGCCTTGCTGCATATCCCCCGATTTTCAGTCATTCCCATTTGATGAGGCTTGAGGCTAAGCGTTACCTTTTAAGAATATATCCCTTAGAATGCCCATCGTCCACCTGACGATGTTTCGCAAGCATTCATCCTTACAAGTCCGTCCCGGGTTCAAACGGAACCGAAGGCACTATTCCTACTACATCCATTTTGGAAATATCCTCAGGATTAGTAGCGACCAGCCCATGCACTTCACTGCTCCATCTTCGAATCCAAAATCGTTTTCATGAAACGTACAAACCGGATCGAAGTGGTTTTCGAGAAATAAATCTCGATCTCGATCTCTTCGAAACGATCAACTTAATTGTCCAATATTGATAGTCGGTGATTTAACTATCAATTAATATTTACAAATAACCATCAACCAATAAATAATTTCCCAAATTATTTATTTATCTCAAAATATCTTTACAAGATACATTTCTATTCTCAATCCTTTTGAAAACAGTTTTCAAAACCATCTTTCTTTTCAGAATAAACTTCCCAAATATTTTCTATCTCTTCTGAAATCACCAAGCACAAAAATAGATTTTCAAAATAGTTTAAAACACTTTACTTTGAAATTTATACTTTAATCATTTATTTAAAAAAAAATACTTCAATAAAAATACATACCATATGAATATTTGAAAATAAGATTACTTAATAAAATATACTACTAGATTTACGCTTTTAAAACAAATACTAAACCACTCTAAAAAAATTATTACTATAATAGATTAAAAGGGAATACTTACTTTAGAAATTAAATATTAGAAATAATAAATTTTACAAAACTTGCTTTGTACAAAAACAACTTTAATCCATCAAATTAATTTTTTTTTAAAGATTTACTTTTTAAAACATGTACTTGGCTATCCAGAGAAAATCCCAACTCCAATCACCTAAATCAATTTTTCCCAAATTGATTTCCAATTTATTTTATTTGAAATAAATTTCTTTAATTACTTAGTTCACTTCAAAACTCATTAAGTATGTGCTTAATTATTGTTGTTATTATTATTATTATTATTATTTTCCATTTGATTTTAAAACTTTTAACTGAAATATACACATTCCAGATTGTCTTCCAATAATTCAAATCTTAGCTTTTAAATAAATGTTTTGTTCTTTTAAATAACAACACTGAATTTTAAAATTAATCAACTTGCTGTTTATTCAAATTTCCCTTTCATCCTCAGGATTCACTTATTAGAATTTTAAAGTTGCTTTATTTCTTTTCCAAGTCATTCTTAAATTTATTCTATAATTGTTTTACTTGCAATTTCACTTCTTTCATTTTCATTCAAAAATCACATTTATATTTTTGGTAATTCATATTTCTCAATTATATCATCCAAACTATAGCATTCAATGCTCCCACTTAATGCATTATAGAATATCCAATAACCAGAGCAGAGAATATTAAATAATTTAAATAAAAATTGAGGGGTCCAGTTGGATCCCTCCAACCTGTTTCCCCTGCATTCACAGATGTTAGCACAATACTACACCAATTTCAAAATATATTATACTATAGCATATCAATCAACTCAACCTTTCGACAATTATTTAAATTTAATCATTTAAATTTAAATTTAAACTGAGTGAGATTAGCTCACCTTTACTTTTTAATTTGCAATCTGATCCCAACCGGCTTGTCTTCTTCCCTTGTATAAGCACATTACATATAGTTATTAATCACTGAGGTAATTTAATTATCATCTTTAATTTAAATCTTAGTTACTAATAATTAAAACTTAAACTAATTCCCGTTTTAAATAATTTCTTAGTAACTAAAATAGTTTAGACAAATTAATCAAACAGTTCAATCTCTCTATCATTTAAGGTAAACCGATAAATTGAAAGTATGCATATTTATTTTATTTTTATTTTGAGACTACATATATATTTATGAGAATAAATTATAGATTTCAAAAATCTAGCTTTTCATAAGTTTCTATATTATCCAAGATCCTGCATATATATACTTATTTTCCTGTATTAAAATATGTAAGCATACTTATATATTTTATATGAAATCTATTTTATTATTATTATTATTATTATTATTATTATTATTATAACAGTTGTAGTTTATATAAATCACTTTTCATAAAACCTATTATCATATCATTACTTCTAAAAAGCAAATTATAATAGGTAAACAGATAAACTACCTCACAGACATTCGAATGCTGCCGAACTCCCCAGCCGCGACATCGAAACGTACGCGTCTTCGACTTTCACAAACCCTAGCCGCGAACAGCATCGGCCTCGCGTCACAAATCACTACGCTACCTCGTGCTTCGACGTCGCCGCCGTTACCACTGCTTCACAAATCACTACGCTTACACTTATCTAGCCAATCCATCGAACAAACGGTTCCACTCTACTACTTCTGAACTCCTCCTTCAAAAAAACTACTCAGCCAGAAGACTCCCTACCGACACAGAATACTCCGAGCTGCACTGCTGCCACAGATGCCAAAGGCTTCCTAATCAAAGCTCTCCGAGAAACTCGATCTCAAACCAAACAGAAACAACCAGCTGAACACAGCCACAACATCGAAGCAGAGTCACTTCCCTAAACTTGTTCCAAAGAAAACTTCTTCGGAAACATCCATAGTCACTGCATCTCATCACGTAGCTACTACTTCCTGAGGTATCAAGATACCATTACTCACTTCTGCCTAACCGACAGATCCAAACTCTACTCATCCGACTCTGCACTTCAAATATGACTCCGAACCTTTTAAAGTTTTCCTTCAGAGATCGATGAAATTCGTACACCACTGCAAAACTCACTCGAGACAGTATTAGGTCTACAGTCTCGACAGATACACTTCCAACCTCAAACATTCAAATTCCAACCAATGGTAGTCGTGTTACAGACACCACTACCCTATCCACCTTTATAACTTATATTGGAAAACCTGAACAGGTAACCCAACAGATATGTAGAATATATATATATATATATATATATATATAATGAAAATACAAATATGCTCTCGGAAGAAGAAGAAATCACTCCAGAGCCTAGGTATTCGCTCAACCTAGCGCACCGATACCAAATGAGACGATCCGACTTTCTCACCATAGAAAATCGCATCATCTTAAAGAAAGAAAGGGATAGGAAAGAGAAAAGAAAGAAGAGGAAGAAGAAAACAACATCAGAATCTCAACAGCGGAACGAATAAATTATATTAATAACATAAATATTACATAGTTTACTACCATTATCAGAGTTACGCAGATTACACATCACATACTAGACAGTTATAAACATCTGTCTAGTTATACAACTCAATACAATACAAGGAAACTACTCAGAGAAACCAACACAGTGGAACACTATATATCTACACGCTGAAGCCTCCTGATCCATTGCTCCTTCACAATTCATCAAAGCTAACCTGAATCCCTTAGCTGCTCGTAAAAATTTAAGTACCCAAGAGTTTAAGAAAACAGAAGATAAACTCCGGGTCAGACATGGGTCTGGTGTGAGTAACAGGTTAAGGTTGCTTAACTTTCAAAAACCTTTTGAAAAGAAAGGTATCACGTAAGACTTCCATCACATAAACATGGAAAAGTTTTTACCTTACGCTAATCAAAACATTTGATAGAAAATCCGACGATATTATAATAGGTCTAGGGTTTTCAAGTAAATAAAAAATAGTCGAAATTGTTACATTATTAAATTCCATTACTCGCCACAAAAGTGGGTAATACAATCAAATCCGATGGCACTTACTGGATTTTGGATTCCATACAATGGCAGGACTACTGTGGTACCGTGCGTCACAGTACGTGGCCTAGATCAACGTACCAAGGAGCCACCCTAACTCCCTTGCAACACAAGGCCGGAACCATCCCTTACTGGACAGTCTCGAACAAGACAACCCCGATAGTTGGAGCTCACAACTGTCCACACAGCCGAAATAAAGGGACCTCTAGACAAGGGAAAATTTCGTCCTGCTTGGGCATGACCCACTTAGCCTTGCTGCACCTCCCCTGTTTTAGCCATTCCCGGTTGATGAGGCTTGAGGCTACGATTACCTTTATAGAACACATCACTTAGAATGCTCATCGTCCACCTGACGATGTTCTGAAAGCATTCAATCCATACAAATTCGTTCCAGGTTCGAACGAAACCAAAGGCATTATCTCGTTACACTCATTTTGGAATCACCCTCAGAGTTAACGACGATAACCCTTGCACTCTAAATCTTCATCTTCACTTGAGATTCACGACCTATCGTTAATTTGGATCGATGTGGTTTTCAGATATCCAAATCTGAAAACCCGATCCCGGTCTCATCGAAATCCAAAATGTGTCTTTTAAGGCCAAGTTGTTTTAAAGTTTAAAACAATTCAATTCAATTATCTATATACACACCGATAGATAACTCACAATCCACAATAGAAAATCAACATTATCATAATAAACAGATGATCCACATTATCATTATTAGAGATAATCCATACTATCATCAAAATGCAACCAAAGCATTCATATCACACCGCATTACTTATCTCATTTCTGAGATCACAAAGCATTCAAGGCAATCAATATCATCCATTCATATATAAGCAATGATTTACTTAATCACTCCATCTATAATTAATTTAAAATGAATTAAATTAATTACTTCCATCTCTAATTAATTTAAAGTGAATTAAATTAATTACTTCATCTTTAATTAATTTAAAATAAATTAAATTAATTACTTCAACTTTTTAAATCTTGCTTACTTAACCATTTAATCGGTTACAATCAATTAATCATCATCAAATTAATCACCTTAATTAATCACCCTTGATTAATTATCCTTAACTACATTCAAGTAATTGTTCTTTAATAAATTTCACAAATTAATTATCCTTAGCCAAAACAGTAATTAACCTTTAATTACCTCAATTAATTAATTAACTATAATCAATTACATTAATCCTTAATTAATTACATTAATTAATTACCTTTAAATCACTTATCATTGATTAATTAATCTTAATTAATCAACTTTAATTACTTTAATTATATTAATAAATGATCCCTAATTACATTTTTAATTAATTTTTTTATTTAAATTAATTACAATAAGTAATTAACAATAATTATTAATCACTCTAGATTAATCGCATTCAGTAATTAACTAACCTTAATTACTTCATTAAATAAATCAATTATTGCTAATTAATTATCTTAATCAATCCCTTGATTAATTACTAAGTAATTATACTCAAATTACTTCTATTCTTAAATCATCTTCAATTAATTATATCCTGTAATTACCATTAATTACTTCACTAGTAATTACACCCATTAATCACATTAAGTAATTATCATTAAATCATTCAGTGTTTAAAATTAGTTAAACTTAATTAATCAATTTAAACTAATCACATTAAACTCAATTAATTACATTAAGTAATTAATTCCTTAATTACTTCCATTAAGTGATTACACTTAAACAATTCACAGATTATTATTATTAAATTAATTAATCTAATTAATTATTAAAATTAACCACATTAATTAATTTCTAAATAATCTCAAGTTAATGACCTTCATTAACCATTCTTTAATTACTTCCATTAAGTAATTAACTTAAATTAACCATTATTAGTAATAATTTAATTTATCTTTAATTATACATTAATTAATCTCTAATTATTTAATTAATTAAGTGTTAACTGTAACTTAATTAATCTTTAATTATTTAATTAATTAATCTTAATCATTAATTAATATCAAATTAATAATCCTTAATTACAAATTTATTTTTCATTAATTAATAAATCTTAAACCTTAATTAATTAATTTAAACCTTTAATTACTTATTTAATTAATCCAAATAATAATTAATTAAATAAATAAATTATCCATTTTAATTAACTTAATAATTCAAATCATTTAATCTTCATTTACTTAAAGATAAAAACATTTTTATTAATAATCAAATTATCATTATCAAAAGTATTTAAAAACAATTTATTTTAAACTTTTCTTTCAAATTTCATTTTAAATTTAAGATTTAAAAATGAATACAAATTGACTTTAAACAAAACTTAAAAACAATTCAAAAATCTTTAATTCACATGTTAAAGAAATATTCATTTTATAAAGAAGTTTAAAAGAAATTTAAAACCAAATTTATGTTTAAATTCAAACCATAGTTAAAAATACACTTTAATGTTCAAATTGTTTAAAACATTTTACATTTAAAAACTGCTTTTTATTTTAAAATTGGAATGCATATTAAGTTTTGATTCCAGATTAATCTTTAGATTTAAAAACCTATTTACAATTTAAAACTTCATTTTTAAAATACAAACTACTTCAGATTGAAGAACTAGATTTAAAACTTATTTAAAACTTACTTTTCATTTTAAACTCAGCTTTTAAATTTTATTTTAAAATTTAAAAACTGAACAACATGTTTCTGTTAAAACCTGTTATAATTAATTAACCCGAGGCACTTCCTTTTTACTTCGAGTTCAATGCTCAACCTCCCCGAGCAAACTACCCTACTACTTCGAGTCCAACACAAAATTACTCGAGCCTAAACCAACCACAGCAAACTTCATCAGATACAGGGCCGTGCACATGCACTTCGCCCCCAGTCACCTTCGATCATCAATGATGATCGTTCCACATCCAAAATCACTACATCACCCCAACTCGATCATCAGATCGAACTCTTAATCTCGAGTTCGAATTCAAGATGACACACCCAAACCTGGAACTACAGAACTACACAAACCCAAATCCTGAAATAGCCTCGCCAGTACATCACCGACCACCAGAGTTGCTGAAACTCCGGCCAAGCCATCGCCTACTTCCAAACTTTCATCACCAAAAAGCTTGAAGCACTCGATCCACTGAAGAACCCGAGATGATCAATTCATCATTCCTAGTTAAAACTAGGGTTCCAGAAGTGATTTCATTGACGTAACTTCCACCTTGAAATTCAACACCAACCAGCATTTTTCCCATCAACTCCTAACACTCCTCCATCATCTGGAAGAACCCCGAGCCATCACGATACATAAATCACCAGAAAAACCAAATATTCCCATTTTAGTTCATATCTTAACTGCACCTTCACCCCAAACCTAAAAACTATGATTCTTGTTTTAAAAATCATATTTTTGATTATGTATTCCGTTTATGATACTGAATTTGTAAATTACAATGTTTGAGATTTACTTAATTTAAGATGCATAGTTGTTTTGATTTTATAGAGACAAACATGCTTATATTTTAACTTAAATTTTTAAAACTTAACCTATGTTAAAACAAACAACATTTGTTTGTGAGTCAGATCCTATCAGAACTAGATCAAGAGGTAAGGATTTTAATAAAAAAATTGAGCCTGGGAACAAGACAAAGCACAATATATATATAGTATGCACACAATAAATAATCACATCAAATTTTACCTATATACACATGAAATACTTATTTATATTCAACCATTCTAGCATGCACCCAACTATATTTCAAATTTTTAAAAGCTACTCACCTGATTCAAAATGAATAGAGCTTCCAGATTTTTAAAAAAAGGCCTGATTTTTGAAAACAGTCTTTGAAAACTTAAACTCCATTAAACTGAAATGCTGCCGATACTTTAAAACTGCATAGATCCATTGATTTAAAACTTGAGTGCTTCCCTTTGAAACTTTGAAAACTGGGTTGCTTTTTGTTTGATTTAAAAACTGTTTGCATGCTTCCAGATCGCAGAAAAAAATGATGCAGGCTTGGTTTTAGAACTGCAATTGCCTTGGTTTGAAGATGTGCAGATTTGCATTTTGTTTGAAGAGAATTACTGATTTTATTTGAACATGATTTCTGGATTTTTGGTTTTGTTTGAAGAGTTGTTTACAGATTTTGTTTTGAAAGTAATTTTCAGGGAATTGATTTCTAGTTTGATTTTGAATCTGAAAATGGTTTATATGTTTTCAGATTTGTTTTGAGTTCAAGCCTTAAATTTCTTAACTTTGATTTTGAAAAGGAAAAAGAAATTAAAGAGAAGAGGCATTTTTATAAGATTAAAGTATGATTTAATAAAAATAAAAGAAAATACGAAATTGAAAATGACACTTGTATAAAATTTTAACGTTTGTCAATTCCCTTAGTTTATTAAATAACATTTGTTGTCATGCGTCTTAATATTCATACACTTGTCCCTTATGTACTTTTATTTAATTTTGAAATGTTAATAAAGGGTTTTATACTTACTTTATTATTTATAAATGCTTATCTATATATGTACATGAATTTCCTTAGAGGAAATAAAATAAAATAAAATAAATTACACACATATTTTTAAATCCAAAATATTTTAAAATATAACTTTTGAATTTAAATTTTAAATCCAAGTCCAAATTCAAATTAAATTCAAAAACCCAATTTAAAATTAACAATATATTAAATTTGAAAATAACAACTATATTTTCTTTAAAATCTATTTATAAAAATAACACATATTTATTATTGTTTGAAAATAATTAATTGCTAATTTTAAACAATTTATAAAAGAAATTATTTCTTTATTTATAAATTACTTATTTTATTAAGCTATATTTAAAAACAAACCATTTTGTTATTTAATTTAAATTTAAAACTTAAGCCAAAATCATTTTAAACATTTAAACATCTTTCTTAACAATTTGAAATCATATACTTATTTATTACATAGCTTTGAAAACTTAATATTAAATTAAATCAAAATTTCCAAATTATTAATATATATATTAGAATTTAAAATCAAGATTCATTTATTAAATTCAAACCAAGATTATTTATTTAATAACTTTGAAAAGCTTTATATTAAATAAAAACAAATTTCCAAATTACTAAAAATATTAGAATTAGAAAATATGCTTTATTTATTAAATTTAAAAAAAAGCTAATCTATTTACAATATAAACCATATATTTATATTATAAATATAAACCAATTAATTAGTTTTAAAAGATAAAATCCTCCAATTAAATATTTATTAAAGAAGATTTTTAAATCAATTCAAATTTTATTAACAAAACTTATCAAATCAATTTAATTTTTAATACAGATTATTAAATTGATATTGTCAAAAATTCCGGGATATTACAATCCTTCCCCTTAAAAGAATTTTGTCCTTGAAATTTAGAACAAAGGTAATTTAATAATCACATTAAAGATTTTAATTTTTAAACACAAGCATATATCAAACATATGCTAACAGCCATAGCAACCAATTCATCCAATCAAACAAATCTAACTATCCAGACAAAATTCTGGATAGAATTCCTCGAGTTTACCAAGTATAAATACCGAGATACTCGCTTTACAGAATCCAAACAATCAATACTACTAAGCTACAGAGCTCCTACTCAACTAGATCTACAAGACTAGACAGGATATCAGACTGCAGACGAGTCTTACTCAACAACCAAAACTCCCGAACTGCTGGTTCCTAAACCAGAGATAAATCATACACGTACTCCCTCAGAGATACGTGAAACTCATCGAATCCTAGTTATCCAAACTGGCAATTCAATCATGCAGATCAATCACTTATCCCTACAAGAATACAGAAAAGATCCAAAATATTCCAGATCTAGCTTCTCAGATTACCCAAAACTTATAGCTCCCTGATCGGAGAAAAAACTTATCCAAAATCAAATTTCCAACCACCAGAATCCAAATTCTTCCGTCCCTTGTCCTCAAAAATCTTCATACGATCCTAGGCCGCCCACATCCTTACCGATCAGCTTAACCCTTGCGGATGCCTCTAGAAACAAACTAGACCAAAAAAACCCAACACAATGATCTCCAAGATCAACCAAGATCAAAAACACCAACTCAACTCCTCAAACGTCAGAAGAAAAACAACTTCGCCTAACCGAAAAAGAAAAACAAAATCACTCCCAAACTGCTTCAATTGCACAACTCTGATCTAAGTAGATAAAATGCTGATGAAGAACACGGGCACAAACTAGACAACGCATCCTAGAAATATGGCTCGACAGATCCATAAAGAAAACTCAGAAGTTCCTCCAAAACCTTGAGCTGCTACACCAACTCAATCTCTAGGAACCATCCTTCTACTAAACTGAACCAGTGGTACCACTCCTGGAAACCTCTGACTTCTCTGAAGACATCCGGAAAAACTTTGATAATCCAAGAGAACAGTCAAACAGTCGCAAGTCACTTTTGCGATCGACTCAGACTAAATCCAAGGAAAAATGTTCTCCCTTTACCAAATAGAACCGCTTACACTTATCTAGCCAATCCATCGAAGAAACGGTTCCACTCTACTGCTTATGAACTCCTCCTTTAGAAAAACTACTCAGCCAGAAGACTCCCTACCGACACAGAATACTTTGAGCTGCACTGTTGCCACAGATGCCAAAGGCTTCCTAATCAAAGCTCTCCGAGAAACTCGATCTCAAACCAAACAGAAACAACCAGCTGAACACAGCCACAACACCGAAGCAGAGTCACTTCCCTAAACTTGTTCCAAAGAAAACTTCTTCGGAAACATCCATAGTCACTGCATCTCATCACGTAGCAACTACTTCCTGAGGTATCAAGATACCATTACTCACTTCTGCCTAACCGACAGATCCAAACTCTACTCATCCGACTCTGCACTTCAAATATGACTCCGAACCTTTTAAAGGTTTCCTTCAGAGATCAATGAAATTCGTACACCACTGCAAAACTCACTCGAGACAGTATTAGGTCTACAGTCTCGACAGATACACTTCCAACCTCAAACATTCAAATTCCAAAAAATGGTAGTCGTGTTACACACACCACTACCCTATCCACCTTTATAACTTATATTGGAAAACCTGAACAGGTAACCCAACAGATATGCAGAATATATATATATATATATATATATATATATATATATATATATATATATAATAAAAATACAAATACGCTCTCTCAAGAAGAAATCACTCCAGAGCCTAGGTATTCGCTTAACCTAGCGCACCGATACCAAATGAGACGATCCGACTTTCTCACCATATAAAATCGCATCATCTTAAAGAAAGAAAGGGATAGGAAAGAGAAAAGAAAGAAGAGGAAGAAGAAAACAACATCAGAATCTCAACAGCGGAACGAATAAATTATATTAATAACATAAATATTACATAGTTTACTACCATTATCAGAGTTACGCAGATTACACATCACATACTAGACAGTTATAAACATCTGTCTAGTTATACAACTCAATACAATACAAGGAAACTACTCAGAGAAACCAACACAGTGGAACACTATATATCTACACGCTGAAGCCTCCTGCTCCATTGCTCCTTCACAATTCGTCAAAGCTAACATGAATCCCTTAGCTACTCAAAAATTTAAGTACCCAAGAGTTTAAGAAAACAGAAGATAAACTCCGAGTCAGACATGGGTCTGGTGTGAGTAACAGGTTAAGGTTGCTTAACTTTCAAAAACCTTTTGAAAAGAAAGATGTCACGTAAGACTTCCATCACATAAACATGGAAAAGTTTTTACCTTACGCTAACCAATACATTTGATAGAAAATCCGATGATATTATAATAGGTCTAGGGTTTTCAAGTAAATAAAAAATAGTCGAAATTGTTACATTATTAAATTCCAGCTACTCGCCACAAAAGTGGGTAATACAATCAAATCCGATGGCACTTACTGGATTTTGGATTCTATACAATGGCAAGACTACTGGGGTACCGCCCGTCACAGTACGTGGCCTAGATCAACGTACCAAGGAGCCACCCTAACTCCCCTGCAACACAAGGCCGGAACCATCCCTTACTGGACAGTCTCGAACAAGACAACCCCGATAGTTGGAGCTCACAACTGTCCACACAACCGAAATAAAGGGACCTCTAGACAAGGGAAAATCTCGTCCTACTTGGGCATGACCCACTTAGCCTTGCTGCACCTCCCCTGTTTTAGCCATTCCCGGTTGATGAGGCTTGAGGCTACGATTACCTTTATAGAACACATCACTTAGAATGCTCATCGTCCACCTGACGATGTTCTGAAAGCATTCAATCCATACAAGTTCGTTCCAGGTTCGAACTAAACCAAAGGCGTTATCTCGTTACACTCATTTTGGAATCACCCTCAGAGTTAACGACGATAACCCTTGCACTCTAAATCTTCATCTTCACTTGAGATTCACGACCTATCGTTAATTTGGATCGATGTGGTTTTCAGATATCCAAATCTGAAAACCCAATCCCGGTCTCATCGAAATCCAAAACGTGTCTTTTAAGGCCAAGTTGTTTTAAAGTTTAAAACAATTCAATTCAATTATCTATATACACACCGATAGATAACTCACAATCCACAATAGATAATCAACATTATCATAATAAACAGATGATCCACATTATCATTATTAACAGATAATCCATACTATCATCAAAATGCAACCAAAGCATTTATATCACGCCGCATTACTTATCTCATTTTTGAGATCGCAAAGCATTCAAGGCAATCAACATCATCCATTCATATGTAAGCAATGATTTACTTAATCACACCATCTACAATTAATTTAAAATGAATTAAATTAATTACTTCCATCTCTAGTTAATTTAAAGTGAATTAAATTAATTACTTCATCTTTAATTAATTTAAAATAAATTAAATTAATTACTACATCTTTTTAAATATTGCTTACTTAACCATTTAATCGATTACAATCAATTAATCACCTTAATTAATCACCCTTGATTAATTATCCTTAACTACATTCAAGTAATTGTTCTTTAATAAATTTCACAAATTAATTAACCTTAGCCAAAATAGTAATTAACCTTTAATTACCTCAATTAATTAATGAACTATAATCAATTACATTAATCCTTAATTAATTACATTAATTAATTACCTTTAAACCACTTATAATTGATTAATTAATCTTAATTAATCAACTTTAATTACATCATTAATTATATTAATAAATGATCCCTAATTACATTTTTAATTAATTTCTTTATTTAAATTAATTACAATAAGTAATTAACTATAATTATTAATCACTCTAGGTTAATCGCATTCAGTAATTAACTAACCTTAATTACTTCATTAAATAAATTAATTATTGCTAATTAATTATCTTAATCAATCCCTTGATTAATTACTAAGTAATTATACTCAAATTACTTCCATTCTTAAATCATCTTCAATTAATTATATCCTGTAATTACCATTAATTACTTCACTAGTAATTACACTCCATTAATTACATTAAGTAATTATCATTAAATCATTCAGCGTTTAAAATTAATTAAACTTAATTAATCAATTTAAACTAATCACATTAAACTCAATTAATTACATTAAGTAATTAATTCCTTAATTACTTCCATTAAGTGATTACACTTAAACAATTCACAAATGATTATTATTAAATTAATTATTAAAATTGACCACACTAATTAATTTCTAAATAATCTCAAGTTAATGACCTTCATTAACCATTCTTTAATTACTTCCATTAAGTAATTAACTTAAATTAACCATTATTAGTTATAATTTAATTTATCTTTAATTATCCATTAATTAATCTCTAATTATTTAATTAATTAAGTGTTAACTGTAACTTAATTAATCTTTAATTATTTAATTAATTAATCTTAATCATTAATTAATATCAAATTAAGAATCCTTAATTACAAATTTATTTTTCATTAGTTAATAAATCTTAAACCTTAATTAATTAATTCAAAACTTTAATTACTTATTTAATTAATCCAAATCATAATTAATTAAATAAATAAATTATCCATTTTAATTAACTTAATAATTCAAATCATTTAATCTTCAATTACTTAAAGATAAAAGCATTTCTTAATAATGATCAAATTATCATTATCAAAAGTATTTAAAAACAATTTATTTTAAACTTTTCTTTCAAATTTCATTTTAAATTTAAGATTTAAAAATGAATACAAATTGACTTTAAACAAAGCTTAAAAACACTTCAAAAATCTTTAATTCAAATGTTAAAGAAATATGCATTTTATAAAGAAGTTTAAAATAAATTTAAAACCAAATTTTTGTTTAAATTCAAACCATAGTTAAAAATACACTTTAATGTTCAAATTGTTTAAAACATTTTAAATTTAAAAACTTCTTTTTATTTCAAAATTGGAATGCATATTAAATTTTGATTCCAGATTAATCTATAGATTTAAAAACCTATTTACAATTTAAAACTTCATTTTTAAAATACAAACTACTTAACCCTTTTTAAAGTAGTTAAATCAATTCAAATTTAAAAACTTTACCTTATATAAAAACTGAGATTTAAACTTAAACTCCAGATTGAAGAACTAGATTTAAAACTTATTTAAAACTTACTTTTCATTTTAAACTCAGCTTTAAATTTTATTTTAAAATTTAAAAACTGAACAACAGGTTTCTGTTAAAACCTGTTATAATTAATTAACCCGAGGCACATCCTTTTTACTTCGAGTTCAATGCTCAACCTCCCCGAGCAAACTACCCTACTACTTCGAGTCCAACACAAAATTACTTGAGCCTAAACCAACCACAGCAAACTTCATTAGATAGAGGGCCGTGCACATGCACCTCGCCCCCAGTCACCTCCGATCATCAATGATGGTTGTTCCACATCCAAAATCACTCCATCACCCCAACTCGATCATCAGATCGAACTCTTAATCTCGAATTCGAATTCGAGATGACACACCCAAACCTGGAAGTATAGAACTACACAAACCCAAATCCTGAAATCGCCTCGCCAGTACATCACCGACCACCAGAGTTGCTGAAACTCCGGCCAAGCCATCGCCTACTTCCAAACTTTCATCACCAAAAAGCTTGAAGCACTCGATCCAATGAAGAACCCGAGATGATCAATTCATCATTCCTAGTTAAAACTAGGGTTCCAGAAGTGATTTCACTTCCGCAACTTCCACCCTAAAATTTAACACCAACCAGCATTTTTCCCATCAACTCCTAACACTCCTCCATCATCTGGAAGATCCTCGAGCCCTCACGATACATAGATCACCAGAAAAACCAAATATTCCCATTTTAGTTCATATCTTAACTGCACCTTCACCCCAAACCTAAAAGCTATGATTCTTGTTTTAAAAATCATATTTTTGATTATGTATTCCGTTTATGATACTGAATTTGTAAATTACAATGTTTGAGATTTACTTAATTTAACATGCATAGTTGTTTTGATTTTATAGAGACAAACAGGCTTATATTTTAACTTACTTAAATTTTTAAAACTTAACCTATGTTAAAACAAACAACATTTGTTTGTGAGTCAGATCCTAGCAGAACTAGATCAAGAGGTAAGGATTTTAATAAAAAATTTGAGCCTGGGAACAAGACAGAGCAGAATATATATACAATATGCACACAATCAATATTCACATCAAATTTTACCTATATACACATGAAATACTTATTTATATTCAACCATTCTAGCATGCAGCCAACTATATTTCAAAATTTTAAAAGTTACTCACCCGATTCAAAATGAACAGAGCTTCCAGATTTTGAAAAAAACTCCTGATTTTGAAAACAGTCTTTGAAAACTTGAACTCCATTAAACTGAAATGCTCCTGATACTTTAAAACTGCATAACTCCATTGATTTAAAACTTGAGTGCTTCCCTTTGAAACTTTGAAAACTGGGTTGCCTTTTGTTGATTTAAAAACTGTTTGCATGCTTCCAGATTGCAGAAAAAAATGATGCAGGCTTGGTTTTAAAACTGCAATTGCCTTGGTTTGAAGATGTGCAGATTTGCATTTTGATTGAAGAGAATTACTGATTTTATTTGAACATGATTTTTGGATTTTTGGTTTTGTTTGAAGAGTTGTTTACAGATTTTGTTTTGAAAGTAATTTTCAGGGAACTAAATTCTAGTTTGATTTTGAATCTGAAAATGGTTTATATGTTTTCAGATTTGTTTTGAGTCCAAGCCTTAAATTTCTTAACTTTGATTTTGAAAAGGAAAAAGAAATTAAAGAGAAGAGGCATTTTTATAAGATGAAAGTATGATTTAATAAAAATAAAAGAAAATACAAAATTGAAAATAACGCTTTTATAAAAATTTAACATTTGTCAATTCCCTTAGTTTATTAAATAACATTTGTTGTCATGTGTCTTAATATTCATACACTTGTCCCTTAAGTAATTTTATTTAATTTTGTAACGTTAATAAAGGGTTTTATACTTACTTTATTATTTATAAATGCTTATCTATATATGTATATGAATTTCCTTAGAGGAAATAAAATAAAATACAATAAATTACACACATATTTTTAAATCCAAAATATTTTAAAATATGACTTTTGAATTTAAATTTTAAATCCAAGCCTAAATTCAATTTAAATTCAAAAACCCAATTTAAAATTAACAATATATTAAATTTGAAAATAACAACTATATTTTCTTTAAAATCTATTTATAAATATAACACATATTTATTATTGTTTGAAAATAATTAATTGCTAATTTTAAACAATTTATAAAAGAAATTATTTATTTACTTATAAATTGCTTATTTTATTTAGCTATATTTAAAAACAAACATTTTGTTATTTAATTTAAATTTAAAACTTAAGCCAAAATCATTTTAAACATTTAAACATCTTTCTTAACAATTTAAAATCATATGCTTATTTATTACATAGCTTTGAAAATTTAATATTAAATTAAATCAAATTTTCCAAATTATTAATATATATATTAGAATTTGAAATCAAGATTCATTTATTAAATTCAAACCAAGATTATTTATTTAATAACTTTGAAAAGTTTTATATTAAATAAAAACAAATTTCCAAATTACTAAAAATATTAGAATTAGAAAATATGCTTTATTTATTAAATTTAAAACAAAGCTAATCTATTTACAATATAAACCATATATTTATATTATAAATAGAAACCAATTTATTAGTTTTAAAAGATAAAATCCTCCAATTAAATATTTATAAAGAAGATTTTTAAATCAATTCAAATTTTATTAACAAAAATTATCAAATCAATTTAATTTTTAATACAGATTATTAAATTGATATTGTCAAAAATTCTGGGATATTACAATATACCCAAACTCTGTCGAAATTCAAATAGAATCAAATTCAACCATTACTTGTTGATTCTCTTTCATTTACTCTCTGAATTCTCTCATCTCTCTAACTCCAATCGAGATCAAAGTGCAATTCAAAGTTATAAGATCAACTGTAGTCAAGATCAAAGATCTAAGTATGTAAAATTCTATCAAATCATACTGCTTAATTTGTGGGTGTGACTGAAGCCCGTAAAATCAGCTGGGTGTGCGTAGTTGCCCTTAAATCTAATAGGTGTGCTTGTAGCCCAAAAATCAAGCGACTCTACCTAGATGTTGGAATTCTGAAGGGTGTGTCTCATAGCCTTGAAATCGAGCTTATATTTGCATTTACTGGTTGAAAAGAAATCCGTACAAGGAATTGTGCAGGACTGGATAAAATGTAACTCCGAACCAGTTTAAAATCCTAGCGTGTTGTTTGTTTTTTACTTTTACTGCATTTACTTTTATTTGTGCTTTGATTCTATGATTGTTTCTATGATTTTTAACTATATCATTTCAAGTAAAATCTTAAAGAATTTGAAAAATATTTATATAATCCATTAAACACTAGTTACCCATTCTCTAGTATTAATTTAGCCTTAAGATCCCTACTTCCCTGACTCACATTTGGTATTAGAGCATTGGATTTCAAAGTATTCATAATCAGATTTTTGAAAAAGTTTGAATGGAAATTTTTGATGACATTTTAGACTCTATTTTCAAAATGATAATTTGCAAAATCATCGTAATGTTGTTTCATAAATTTGCATCTATTTATTATAAAAATTCACAAAATCTTTTGAAAAGGTATAAATTGCAGGAATATATGTGTTACGTGGCTTTTGATGAACAAATATCTGATGATCAAACTCTACAAATCAAAAAGGAAAAATGTATATTGGATTGTGGATACTTTAGACACATGACTGGTAGTCCAGAGGTTTTAAAAGATATAGTTTACAAAGAGGGTGGATCAGTAAATTTTGAAGATAACTCTAAAGGATATGTGATTGGCATTGGTAATGTCGATGATTCTAAAACTTTCACTATTTCTAATGTTTTGTTGGTTAGGAATTTAAAGCATAATCTGTTGAATATTGGTCAATTTTGTGATAAGGATTTCAACATTAAATTCGTAAAAATAATTGTCACATTGAAGATAATGATACAAATATTATCTTTGAAGGTATTAGGAAATTAAACATCTATATATCAAGTATGAAAATCTCAAATGATAATTTGTGTCTTATGGCTAAATTAAGTGATCCTTGAATTTGGCATAAAAGATTTGGTCATTTGAATTTCAAATAAATATCTAAAATTCCTAAAAATGATCTAGTTAGAGGTCTTCCCAAAATGAATTTTAAAGTCAATAATTTATGCGATGCATGTCAAAAGAAAAACTTAAAAAAAGTCTTTTAAATCAAAATATATGATTTCTTCCTCTCTAACCCTTAAACTTCTTTACTTAGATCTTTTCGGTCCCTTACAAATACAATCGATAAATCACAGTAGATATATATTTGTAATCGTAGATGATTATTCTAGGTTTACCTAGACAATTTTCTTAAAACTTAAAAGTGATGATTTTGAAATGTTTAAAATCTTTATTAAACGAATTCAAAATCAAATGACTAGTAAAATTAAAATTATTCGAAATGATCACTGTGGAGAATTCGAAAATGAAAATTATTAGAATTTCTGTAATAAGAAAGGTTTAACCCATAACTTTTCATTTCCAAGAACACCACAACAAAATGATAGTAATTTACCGAAAAAGGTATGGGCTGAAGTAGTTGGTACTGCATGTTATATATTAAATATAATTTTAATAGGACCATTAACTAAGAAAACACCATATGAATTATTCTATAATAAAAAGTTTAGAATATCGTACTTCAGAGTTTTTGGTAGAATTTTTTTTATTTTAAATACTAAAGATAATTTGGATACATTTGATGCTAAATCTGATAAAACAATCTTTATTAGATATTCAAATAGAAGTAAAGCTATAGTGTTTTTAATACTAGAACTAATACTATTGAAGAGACATTACATGTCTCATTTGATGAATATTTTAAAGTTTATAATCCAAATATTGATGAAGAAGAAAACATTGATAACCTAAATGAAATTAGTAATAATGAGATTACCAAAAACGAAAATAATAATAATTCAAAAAATTCACATCTAAATAAAAGAATAAGATACTTGAAAGATCAACCTGTAGAAAATATACTTGGAAATATTGAATCTGTCGCTAAAATTAGAAATCAACTAAATAAAATGGGTAATGTTGCTTTTATTTCTACTATTGAACCTAGAAATCCAAAGGAAGCAGCAACTGATGATTCATGGATTGTTGCTATGCAAGAGGAATTGAATCAATTTATAAGAAATGATGTACGAGAATTAGTCCCAAAACCTGAGGATAAATCCGTAATAGTAACTAAATAGGTATATAAAACAAAATGAATCAACTAGGAGAGGTTGTGAGAAATAAAGCTCGATTAGTTGCGCAAGGTTATTGTCAAGAATAAGGAATATATTTTTATGAAACCTTTGCACCCATAACAAGATTAGGAGCTATATGAATTCTACCGGCCTTCGCTAATCATAATAATTTTAAGTTTTATCAAATGGATGTTAAAAGTGCATTTTTAAATGGTTTTATTAAAGAAGATGTATATATAGAACAACCACAACATTTTGAAGATGAAAAACTACCTAATCATGTCTACAAATTAAAGTAGGCTTTGTATGGTCTGATATAGGCTCCAAAAGCTTGGTATAACAGACTTAAATCCTATCTATTACAGTAAAATTTTGAAATAGGAAAAGCAGATAGTACACTTTTTATTAAAAGAGATAAAAATGATACTCAGATAATATAAATATATGTAGATGATATCATTTTTGGATCTACCAAGGATGAACTAAATAAGGAATTTTCTGTAATAACGACAAAGGAATTTGAAATGAGTCATATAGGAGAACTAAATTATTTTCTAGGATCACAAATAAACCGACTAAGTAATGGAATTTTTATCAATTAAGAAAAATATGCTAAAGATTTAATTAAGGAATTTGGTATGTCAAATACTAATGGTAAACCAACTCCCATGGCAACTAATGAAAAATTAAATAAAGAAGAAAATTTAAATGGTGTAGATCAAAAACTATACAGAGGAATGATTAGATCACTACTCTATATAACTGCTAGTAAACCTAACATAATACATATTGTTTGTCTCTGTGCAAGATATCAATCTCAACCTAAAGAAACTCATTTAAAATCTGTAATGAATTTTGAGATATGTAAACAACACATTAGACTATGAACTCTTTTTCCTAAAAGAAGACTCCTTTGAACTAATTTCATATAGATGCTGACTATACTGGCTGCAAATCAGACTGAAAAAGTACAAGTGGAAATTGTCACTTTTTGGGACACTCTCTGATCGAAAACTATGTATCCCTGTCTACGACAAAAGAAAAATATATTTCAGCATCATTAGCTTATTCACAGGTTATCTATATGTAACAAACGTTAAAATATTTTGGCTTAATTTTACTAAATCATGAATATACTGTGATAATACAAGTGCGATCGACTTATCTAAAAATCCAACTCATCATGCTAGAACTAAATATATTGACATAAGACATTATTTTCTAAGAGATAATGTAAATAAAGATATAATATCACTTGAATTTATAAACAATGAAAATCGAATAGCCGATATATTAGTGAAACCATTGAATCAAACATCTTTTACTCGGTTAAGGAAAGATTTAGGAATTTATTTTCTATCTAAAATATAAAAATAATGAAGTAAAAAATTACAAAATATAAAGAAAAACAAAATAGTCAAAATAATACTATGTATGTCGACATACCCTAACCTCTAATGTCGATATATAACGCTAAATTCTGTTTTCTGAATTTCGCTCTAAAATTTAAACTGGTGGTTATATAATAACCAAATTTGACTTTCTTCATCGTTTCTCTGTCTTCTCTCGGTTTTAAACTTCTAAAATAAATAAACCATGGTCTTCTCTAATCCCAAACTTTCTAAAGAAGTGCATTCATAGTTTTCCTTCCCTTCTCCTATCCAAGTCCCTTTCTAAAAATATACTATGGCCATGATCACTAAAATGGAAGGTGAAGTGATTAATATTCTGCAAATGCTCACTGAAATTCAAGTGATGCAACTTCATATGACCAAAGAACATTAGAAGTAAAGCATAATTCTTGAACATTTGCAAAAAAAATTATTGGATAATCCTACGAATCCAATAGTTATTGAAGACGACTCTGCAAATTTGGCCATTCATAGCCCCATTCAAGGCAGTGGTGACGGGGAAGAAGAAGAAGTGGAAGAACACATGGAGGAAGATAACAAAGTTTAAGGCATCGGAGAAGTTTGTTTCGATTGAGATGGATAACTCATCGAACAAAAAGGGAACTTTTGTCTTCATTATTCTTATTGTCCCATTCACAAATCCCCAATCATTGGAAATTCACCTTAGAAAATATTTGATTTAATTTGATTGCTTTGAAAGTGTGGTATGTATATTTGATTTTATTTGACAAGTTTACTTTGAACTTATATGTATAGTTTAGGATTTGACTGGATTGTGATTACTTTGAACTTATCACTCATCATTTCATATATATATATATCATTCTTATCGTCATTACTATAGTATCTTAGTTAAGGGGAGTTATAGTTAGTTATTTTTGTTGATGACAAAGGGGGAGAAATATATAAAATCTAGGCATAGATTAAGGGGAGTAAATATAGTGTTAGAAATTTGGTACCTAAATTCCATGACGCAATATAAGACGGAGGAGGAAGAAGTCCTAGGTTGTGGAGGAAGAAGTTTAAAGCGAGATTGGTGCTGATTTAGGCATCGTGATCATCTCGTTTGGTGTTGTGGAAGGAATCTTGTTCGGTGATTGGTGAAGGCTAGGGCATGGGAGCTACGTTCAGTAAAATAGAGGAGCGAGAGAGAAGAAAAGAAAAAAATCATTGTCGAACGAAAAATTTCATTCGATTATTTTCCGAACGAAATATTTCGTTCGGTACTTGAGTATGCCGCTCTAATAGAGGAGATGCCAGTCTAGATTTGAAGTGAACTTTGTCGAACCAAATTGTGTCGGACTAGATGCATGCCAAATGAAAACCTAGGGCTGCTATATAGCAGCTACCTCTCTTCATTTCTTCACTCTATAAATAGTAGAGCTTCTGGACAACAATGTCAGCCGTCCTAAAGACCCGAAACTTTGGAGAATTTTATATGTATTGTAAATTATTCTTATATATAGCTTCCAAAAATGAATCAACCTTGTAACTCTAATCTTTCAGTGATTAGTAAAATCCCCTCTCCCCAAGTGGATGTACACTGCCTCGTGGTAGTGGAACCACTATAAATACTGGTGTTATTTATTTTTCTACATTGCATTGATCTGTGACAGTCTATTCTGGTGTTTATCCCTGTTTGTTCCGTCTCACTACAATCGCAATCCAGTTCGTTTTTTCCCCTGCGTTGAGTTTTTTATTCTCTTAGACTAATCATCCGAAGGGATTTTTCTCAATAGTCTGGTATCAGAGCTTCAAGGTTGATTGAGGATCGTTAGACGTTATGGGAGGAGATGAATTGACTTCAGTTGTTACAAGATCATATACTAGAGGGATGTATATCACGTCAGGATCACAGTTGGCAATTGAGAAATAGAATGGGGATAAATATTTCGAGAAGTAGAAATAGAGGATGAAAGCTGTTCTATTGAGGAGTGAAGTCCATCCAATAGTGTTTGCCCCTGAGGAGTTGACAGCCGACATCTCAATCGCGGAAAGGAAGGAGAAGGAAAAATGGGCGTTTACTACTTTACAACTAGCTACGGAAGAGAATATATTAGTTTTGTATATATTTACATACATTCTGTATATAACACTGCTGGATTTCGTACATAATATTTGTATCGAAGGTGAAATTATGTATATATTAGTTTTTATTTCGTAATAGTATTATATTATACGATTTACTGTATATTTTTATGCTATACGAGTACATGCGATAGTCATATGTGTTTGTTTTTGAAATTCATAGCACAATTTTCTTTATTTTCAATATGGGTTTGCTGTGAAAATTTATATTATACAATTTATATATGTTTTGGTTAGTATAAATATGTAGTACTTTGGAAAATATATATTGGATATTATATTTGTGACGCCCCACTCCGAGAGCCTCGTTAACAAAGAGTATTACACAGATAATACTGTCGGCTAACGCGGACAATAGAGTATAATGGAAGCGACCATGTGCAATCTTACCTTAACTATTCACTAAATATGTCGAAAAGTAGAAACACATTAAAATTCGACCTATTCAATAAATATTTAAAGCAAAACTACAATGGCTATAGGATCTATCAGAAGAAAATATAACAACTCAAATGTAATATACATCACAGAACAGTCAATCATAATATACACATACACCGATACACAACAGAGTATACAAAATAATACATGTCAGGTGGTACAGGAGACCACAATATGCAGACGAGACGAAAGAGTATAAATCAAAGTTACAACAGATAAGGACTACAAAAGATGCTATAACAAAAAGAAGCTAGCGAATAGTCCATGCGGAAGCAAAATAGGCTAAGTCCAAAAGCACCTAACCTGAAACATCTCGGTCTGGCCCGAGTATAAATTACACGGATCAGTCTAGATAACAAATCAGTTAGATTAACTGAACAATAATAAACCTGCAAGGTCATACAGTATAACAAATATCTCTAGAGGAGATAACACAATCATCAACAAGAGATGAATCATATAGAGCAAGCCTCATATCATCGGCAACATATAGAAACAAAGGATACAAATATCCCAAAACAAGCCAAAAGGCAAATAACAAATACCCATAAGGTATACAAGTTCCACAAGGTAATCGCTATACTCCATGCGGCTCACAAAGACCAACACCGAAGGGCGATACCAAGGGAATATACATATCAATGAAACATCATAAAATTTGCTCGAGCTCAGTACTGTACAAACAAGGATCCATGAGCCCAAAGACTCCAAACCCAAGTATCACCCATGCGGCACATAAGGCCAACATCAGAGCGAAACTATATAGGGCAACAAACCCGAAGGCACACACACCCGAAGGCAACATACCCGAAGGCAACAAACCTAGGGAGACAGTCCGAAGACACTATCCCAGAGGCAACAAACCGTAGTGGTGAAGGTCGAAGACCCAGTACTGGACACCACTAACTGGCGGAATGTGTCACAACTCTCGAAAAGGAATCCGAAAAGTGTTAACGTATGTCCCATAACCACTCGTTCGCACTAAACGGTTTACTATCCGTCAGTCCCTTTCACACTCAAAGCAGTACAAAGTTTACCTCATATCATCGATAAACCAAACCCGAAGGTCAAAACAATCAATCGAATAGGTCAAGGATTAATCGGAAAGATAAACGCACAGATTCATGGTCCGTGTTTTGCCCAACCATTTAATCACCCTTCCACTTCGCTCGAAGTGCGAAAGTGTGTGTGTTTTAAATAGAATTTATAAATTAGAGAAACGAACTTTTAAATGCGATTCGAGAGATTATTTTATAAAAACCCATGGATTAAAATTAAAAAGGAACCATCAAAGTCAAAACAATTGATAATCATACATGGGATCATCATGAATCGATTCAAATTGGAAATTCAATCCCAAAAGGCAAAGTGGGCTCACACAGCAGGTTTAGTCGACTGAACAGAGTTTTCAGTCGACTGATCCTATACCTGGAAAATTTTCCAGGTTTTAGGAAACTTTCTGTTTCCAGGTTCAGTCGACTGTGCAGAGTTTTTCAGTCGACTGAATCATGCCTGGAAACTCTCGGGTTTCAGGTTCAGTCGACTGAACAGAGTTTTCAGTCGACTGAATCATGCCTGGGCTGTTTTTCAGCCTTATTCAAATGAAGAGCAAACTCTCCCAAAATGCAATCGGACGAACATTGGCTCTAAGGGCTTATGCCAATCGACAACCCGACCCTATATGTTCCTCGATGCATCACCAAAACATGATTAAAACATCAAAGTTAGGATTTCAAAGAGTTTAACCCAAAACACTAAAAATTGGATTATTCCTCAATTCAACCCAAACCAAATGCAAGTGCATATGAACAAGGTGTTAGGAATTCATACCTAACATCAATGAAATCAAGAGAAGGAGATGTGAGTTCAAAACTCACCTTTTGCACACAAAACAAAGAAGATGAAGTAGCACAATTGCAAGGGATCAACCAACTACACTCCACTTCAAACTACAAGCTTCAATCTAGCATCAAAGCAAGTATTTCCTAAGTTAGGGTTAGGAAATTACTGAAATTGAAGAGGAGAAAAGATGGAGAAGATGGAGATGAACTTACCAATGGATTCTCTTTTATTTTGGAGCAAGAATCAAGCTACAAAGGAGAAACTAGGGCTTGCTAATTTCTATTTCCCTTTCCTTTCCCCCATTTCAGTTCTTAGTTTGAGAAATAAAATGAAATGAAGATGAAATGAAGAGAAGGGTTGAGCTAGGGGGTTAAATGAGCTAGTGGGCTGAACCCAACCCCAAACCCAATAGAAAAAGTAGCCAAAATTTCACAAACTCCAGACATATCAAAGATTATACTCAAAAAGATCGCAAACGCCATTTTGGACTCAATGGAAATGGTTTCGAGCTCCAATTCGGCCATCTGCAGAAAGTAACATTTCGGACCCCAAAATCCGAATAACGATGCTATATTTAACCCAAACATTTAAATATAAAATTTTTAAATATGCGGGTTGTTACAGATCTCCCCTCCTTACAAAATTGCGTCCCCGCAATTTCTAGAGACAATATTTGTAACAACTACATACAAACGACAGAAAGAATAAACTCTAGACACAGAAATAGACTTACCATTACGAAGCAAGGATAGAAAACCTGGATAAGATCGCTCGATATACTCTCTGGTTTCCCAAGTACAGTCATTGGGATTAGCGGACCATTGAACTTTAACGAGCGGCACGTCTTTGTTCCGAAGGTGTCGCACCTCCGTGTCAAGCACGCGAATAGGTTGCTGTACCAAAGATAAGTCCGGTGAGATCTCAAGCTCTTGCAAATCAGGAGAATCAATTACAGAATCCGATTCTCGAAGACACTTCCGAAGTTGCGAGACGTGAAACACATCATGAATGCTAGATAAATGAGCTGGAAGTGAAACTCTATAAGCCATAGGGCCAATAAGTTCAGTAATAGAAAACGGTCCTATATAACGAGGAGCCAATTTTCCAGTCGCACTGAAACGCATAACCCCTTTCAAAGGAGAAACACGAATAAAAATAAGATCGTCGATCGAGAACTCGAGAGGCTTCCTACGGTTGTCCGCGTAGGATTTCTGGCGACTCTGTGCCTCTTTCATCCTTAATCGAATAAGATCAATCTTCTCAGAAGAATGACGAACAAAGTCTGGACCAAGAACAAGCTTCTCTCCAGATTCCAACCAACAAGAAGGTGATCGACATGGCCTTCCGTATAAGGCTTCGAAAGGAGCCATACCGATACTAGACTGAAAACTATTGTTGTAGGAGAACTCTACAAGAGGTAGGTGATCCTCCCAACTACCACCGAAATCAAAGATACAAATACGGAGAAGATCTTCCAAAATACGATTCACCCATTCAGTCTGTCCGTCAGACTGCGGATGATAAGCTATAGAAAAATTAAGCTTTGTTCCCAAAGCTTGTTGAAGACTCTTCCAAAAATGACTCGTGAATAAAGGATCACGATCACTCACAATAAAACTAGGAACACCGTGAAGTCTCACGATTTCCTTGACATACAACTTGGCCAAATGCGAAGCTGTTCTATTAGACTTAATAGGGATAAAATGAGCAGACTTGGTGAGGCGATCAACAATAACCCAAATACTAGAATGACCTGATCTCGAACGAGGTAGGCCGTCAATGAAATCCATAGAAACTTGATCCCATTTCCACAATGGAATCTCAAGAGGTTGAAGAAGTCCAGAAGGACGCTGATGTTCGGCCTTCGCACGTTGACATGTCATGCAGTTGCTCACATAACTCGCCACATCGCGCTTCATGCCTTCCCAATAATAAATACGACGCATATCGGCATACATCTTACTACTACCGGGATGAATGGTATACTTAGAACGATGGCAATCATCAAGAATGTCATGCCTAAGTGCAAAATCAGAAGGCACAAAAAGATGGTTCTTCTTACGAAGACACCTATGAGAATCAATGCTAAAATCTTGCAACGCCTCATCACATGATTCAGACTCACAAAGCTAAATAAAATGCAACAAATCAGGATCACGCTGCTGAGCATCGGCAATACGATCCAATAAAATAGGTCGAGCTCCCAAAGTAAATAATAGAATAGGAGAATCAGAAGATGAACCTCGATCACGAATTTCACAAAAAGATAGAGTCTCAAGAATATTCCATTCGGCAAGCATCATAGAAATAACAGCCGAATGTTTGCGACTAAGCGCATCTGCAACACGATTACCCTTACCAGGGGTAAACTGGATATCAAAGTCATAGGAAGCAAGAAACTCGAGCCAACGCTGTTGTCTCATATTGAGTTCCTTCTGAGTGAACAAATACTTCAAAGATTTATGATCGGTATAGAGAATGAAGCGCTCGCCCAATAAATAATATCGCCAAATCTTCAAGGCAAAGACAATGGCGGCTAACTCAAGATCATGAGTGGCATAGCGAACTTCATTCGGACGCAGTTGCATAGAAGCATAAGCAACTACCCTATCTCTCTGCATAAGCACAGCACCGAGACCACTACCACACGCATCGGTGTAGACAACAAGATCATGATTCCCTTCGGGAACCACAAGAATAGGAGCATTAGTGAGTAGTTCTTTCAATGTCTGAAAGGAAGCTTCACACTTGTCAGACCAAATAAAACGAATGCCTTTCCGAGTAAGGCAAGTGAGAGGAAGTACAACACGGGAAAAGTTCTTAATGAACCGCCGGTAATAACCCGCTAATCCAAGGAAACTACGAATCTCATGCACATTCTCAGGCCTCTTCAAATTCTGGATGGCTTCGATCTTTGAGGGATCGACAGAAATGCCATCGGAAGATACAACATGGCCTAAGAACTTAACCTTATTCTCCCAAAAGTGGCATTTGGAGAATTTGGCTTTAAGCTGATGATGACGGAGAGTACTCAAGACAATTCTCAAGTGATTAGCATGCTCAGCTTCAGACTTAGAATAAATAAGGATATCATCAATGAAGACAAGAACAAACTTATCGAGATATTCCCGGAATACCCGATTCATGAGGTCAACAAAGAAAGCAGGAGCGTTCGTCAAACCGAACGGCATAACGAGCCACTCAAAAGAACCATAACGAGTGCGGAAAGCGGTAAGAGGCATGCTATCCTCCGCGACTCGTAATTGATGAAAACCTGTGGCAAGGTCAAGCTGAGAAAAGACCTTAGCACCACTCAATAGATCGAACATATCATCGATCCTAGGCAATGGATACCTATTTCTAATGGTCAACTCGTTAAGCTTGCGATAGTCAATGCAAAGCCTAAGAGTTCCATCAGACTTCTTCACAAAAACGACCGCAGATCCCCACGGAGAAAAACTGGACTGAATCAACTGCTTGGACTCGAGCTCTAAAAGCTGCTTCTTGAGTTCCTTATTTTCCTTTGTAGACATCCTCGTGGGAGGACGACTAACTGGCTGCGCGCTTGGAATGAGATCAACACGGAACTCAATTGCCCGTTTGGGTGGCAAACCCGAAACAGGTTCAAAAACATCAGAAAAGTCACAAGCAATAGGAATACGAGATACATCATCACCATCTCGCGAATCAAGAGAATACAAAGCCATCTCGGAATTATCCACACCCCGAAGAACAAGAGATAACTGAGAAGGTGAATCAGGATGACAAAGATATAAAATTCTCTCAGAACAAATAATCCTGGCATCGTACCTCACTAGCCAGTCTATACCAAAAATCATATCAAAACCCAAATGAGAAACAACGTGCAGATTCGCACGGAAAGAAAAGCCACATAAAACAATCTCAATATCATCACAAAGCAAACTAAGGGTCGCGGATCCCCCAATAGGATTCGCAATCCTTAAAGAAGTAACCATACAAGAAACATCCAAAGATAAATCATCTACAAGCCTCTTCGATACGAAGGAATGTGAAGCACCCGTATCGAAAAGAACTCGTATACTATAATCATGAAATAGAATTGAACCCTCCAAAATAGATGGAGTCATACCTTTGGATTGAGAAGGACCTCCAGAAGCATTAGCCACATTGAGCTTGCCAGATTTTGCATTAGCAGGAGCAGTAGGACAAGCAGAAACATGATGACCTTCCTTCTTGCAATTACGGCAGAAGAGAGGTTTAGGACAAGCTCGAATAATATGATCCGGAGAACCACAATTAAAACACTTTCGAACAAAAGGTGTTCCGGAAGATTGAGGCTGAGAGCTAGGACCACCGGTCTTCTTCTTCTTAGAAGGAAAAGGCTTCTTCTGAATTGGAAACGGCCTCTTGTTGGGGTTCTTAGAAACCTCAACATCTACATCACTATCACACTCCTTCTCGACGGTCTCGAGATGAAGCGCCGAATCAACCAATTCCTCAAAAGAAAGTTTAAGCTGGAGCAACAAGGACTTCTTAAGATATTTCTTAAGGCCAGAAACAAACTTCAAATTCTTCTTATAAGAAGTGCTGATAAATTCAAGACCATACTGAGATAAAGCCTCGAACGATGCTACATACTCAGAAACAGAAGATTTCCCTTGCTTCAACTCAAGGAAGCGACGGGTCAATAAAACTTTTTCAGATTCAGGAACGAACTTGAGTTCAAATCGTCCCCGAAACTGAGTCCAAGAAAGAGTAGACTCATCAATTTCAGCTACAAGAAGCTCATACCAGTCAAGAGCACGCTCTTGTAATAAGCTAGAAGTTACAAGAACTCTATCATGGTCAGAAAGATCCATGCAAGAGAAAATACGCTTGCACGTGCGAAGCCAAGCTTGGACTTCAGGAACAGACTCGGAGCCCTTAAACGGCTTTCCTCCAAGATGAGCAAAATCACTGCACTGACGTGCAAAAGCAGACTTACGAGGTGGAGACACTCGAGGAGGAACGGGAGGCTGAGTGCTCCTAAACAATTCCAAAAACTGATCAGCAGACATATATACGCCATCCGGATGTGAGCCACTAGATTGCCCAGCATCCGAACGTCGACCTCTGCCTCTTCCAGACATAAGCTGAAAGTAAGATAAGAACAAGATTATTCACAAGGTAGATATTACAATATGGAATACTACGGAATAAAATGCATTCCTAGACGTATTTCCAATACCTATCTAACCTTGATGGAATAAAGAAACACGATGATTCAAGGATCTGTATCACTTGTACACTTTGATGTACCATAATATGTGCATCTATTCTGTGTTTATCATATTTTGTTCTGAACCTCGCTCCGATACCACGCTGTGACGCCCCACTCCGAGAGCCTCGTTAACAAAGAGTATTACATAGATAATACTGTCGGCTAACGCGGACAATAGAGTATAATGGAAGCGACCATGTGCAATCTTACCTTAACTATTCACTAAATATGTCGAAAAGTAGAAACACATTAAAATTCGACCTATTCAATAAATATTTAAAGCAAAACTACAATGGCTATAGGATCTATCAGAAGAAAATATAACAACTCAAATGTAATATACATCACAGAACAGTCAATCATAATATACACATACACCGATACACAACAGAGTATACAAAATAATACATGTCAGGTGGTACAGGAGACCACAATATACAGACGAGACGAAAGAGTATAAATCAAAATTACAACAGATAAGGACTACAAAAGATGCTATAACAAAAAGAAGCTAGCGAATAGTCCATGCGGAAGCAAAATAGGCTAAGTCCAAAAGCACCTAACCTGAAACTTCTCGGTCTGACGCGAGTATAAATTACACGGATCAGTCTAGATAACAAATCAGTTAGATTAACTGAACAATAATAAACCTGCAAGGTCATACAGTATAACAAATATCTCTAGAGGAGATAACACAATCATCAACAAGAGATGAATCATATAGAGCAAGTCTCATATCATCGGCAACATATAGAAACAAAGGATACAAATATCCCAAAACAAGCCAAAAGGCAAATAACAAATACCCATAAGGTATACAAGTTCCACAAGGTAATCGCTATACTCCATGCGGCTCACAAAGACCAACACCGAAGGGCGATACCAAGGGAATATACATGTCAATGAAACATCATAAAATTTGCTCGAGCTCAGTACTGTACAAACAAGGATCCATGAGCCCAAAGACTCCAAACCCAAGTATCACCCATGCGGCACATAAGGCCAACATCAGAGCGAAACTATATAGGGCAACAAACCCGAAGGCACACACACCCGAAGGCAACATACCCGAAGGCAACAAACCTAGGGAGACAGTCCGAAGACACTATCCCAGAGGCAACAAACCGTAGTGCTGAAGGTCGAAGACCCAGTACTGGACACCACTAACTGGCGGAATGTGTCACAACTCTCGAAAAGGAATCCGAAAAGTGTTAACGTATGTCCCATAACCACTCGTTCGCACTAAACGGTTTACTATCCGTTAGTCCCTTTCACACTCAAAGCAGTACAAAGTTTACCTCATATCATCGATAAACCAAACCCGAAGGTCAAAACAATCAATCGAATAGGTCAAGGATTAATCGGAAAGATAAACGCACAGATTCATGGTCCGTGTTTTGCCTAACCATTTAATCACCCTTCCACTTCGCTCGAAGTGCGAAAGTGTGTGTGTTTTAAATAGAATTTATAAATTAGAGAAACGAACTTTTAAATGCGATTCGAGAGATTATTTTATAAAAACCCGTGGATTAAAATTAAAAAGGAACCATCAAAGTCAAAACAATTGATAATCATACATGGGATCATCATGAATCGATTCAAATTGGAAATTCAATCCCAAAAGGCAAAGTGGGCTCACACAGCAGGTTCAGTCGACTGAACAGAGTTTTCAATCGACTGACCCTATACCTGGAAAATTTTCCAGGTTTTAGGAAACTTTCTGTTTCCAGGTTCAGTCGACTGTGCAGAGTTTTTCAGTCGACTGAATCATACCTGAAAACTCTCGGGTTTCAGGTTCAGTCGACTGAACAGAGTTTTCAGTCGACTGAATCATGCCTGGGCTGTTTTTCAGCCTTATTCAAATAAAGAGCAAACTCTCCCAAAATGCAATCGGACGAACATTGGCTCTAAGGGCTTATGCCAATCGACAACCCGGCCCTATATGTTCCTCGATGCATCACCAAAATATGATTAAAACATCAAAGTTAGGATTTCAAAGATTTTAACCCAAAACACTAAAAATTGGATTATTCCTCAATTCAACCCAAACCAAATGCAAGTGCATATGAACAAGGTGTTAGGAATTCATACCTAACATCAATGAAATCAAGAGAAGTAGATGTGAGTTCAAAACTCACCTTTTGCACACAAAACAAAGAAGATGAAGTAGCACAATTGCAAGGGATCAACCAACTACACTCCACTTCAAACTACAAGCTTCAATCTAGCATCAAAGCAAGTATTTCCTAAGTTAGGGTTAGGAAATTACTGAAATTGACGAGGAGAAAAGATGGAGAAGATGGAGATGAACTTACCAATGGATTCTCTTTTATTTTGGAGCAAGAATCAAGCTACAAAGGAGAAACTAGGGCTTGCTAATTTCTATTTCCCTTTCCTTTCCCCCATTTCAGTTCTTAGTTGGAGAAATAAAATGAAATGAAGATGAAATGAAGAGAAGGGTTGAGCTAGGGGGTTAAATGAGCTAGTGGGCTGAACCCAACCCCAAACCCAATAGAAAAAGTAGCCAAAATTTCACAAACTCCAAACATATCAAAGATTATACTCAAAAAGATCGCAAACGCCATTTTGGACTCAATGGAAATGGTTTCGAGCTCCAATTCGGCCATTTGCAGAAAGTAACATTTCGGACCCCAAAATCCGAATAACGATGCTATATTTAACCCAAACATTTAAATATAAAATCGTTAAATATGCGGGTTGTTACAATATTCAGGAAGAAGAAAACTTATCTAAGTATAATATGTATTTACGGTAATGCGGCAGTATTGTTTATTGGCTGTGATATTCTAGAATTTATATATTTTGATTTTAAGGATATAAAGTTTGTATAAATCTGTTTATGATATGAATAAGTATATTTTATGTTTGTTTCTTGCACATGTTAGCTTATATATGTAGATGCGTGCATATAGTTATGCAATTTATATATTTAAGCATGCATATAAGCTATTTGTATATATAGGCTGTTGCATATTTTATATAATTGTATATAAAGTATATATTATTGTACTGTAAGTTATAAGTTATATAATATAAGATGTACATGTTAGTTATATAATTCACATTAGTATAATACGTTTGTTTTATACGTATGTGATACAGTTTATAAAGTTATGAAGTTTTATACAGTATTATATAAAGTTACAGCAATATGTTTACGAATTTGTTTGGTTATATATAGATTTATATTAATACATATATCGGTTATAATATTATAAGTCTACAGCTATGTAAAAAAAATATATCCCGGCTTCATATATACGTTGTTTTGCATATAATCTGCAACTTTATATTTTGAGATTTGACAAGAAAATGGTGGTGTGTCATTTTAGTTTATTTTATTTTATTTTAAATGTATGTATATATTTTAATTTTAAGTGTATGTGTCAGATTTTATACATTTTATGATTGTAAGCATGTTTCATATATAACAGATTTCATGTGTACAGTCTGCACGTATATACATTTATTTTTATTTTTTGATTTTTGACACAAATATGCTTAGCTCATATAGGTAATATATACACACATATATAGATGTTATTTTATATTAAAATTTAATCAATGATACGTATGTTTAATTTAGTATGTGTTTAAATTTAAAATATTGTTTTATAAATATAGTTACACACACACACACACACACACACACACACACACACACACACACATATATATATATATATATATAAGTGCACTTATACCAATTATCTTCATCGATTCAGATTCTGATTTAATTCATCAATTCCTTGTAATCAGCTTTGTCCTCCGTGCCTGTTTTCTTCATCGAATCATGCCCATCTAACATTGCTTTGGAATTCGTAGCCCATTCTTTACCAAATCTCTCTAGCCTTGAAAGGTGAGTAACCACTCACGATTAACGTTCTTTTATTTATTAAATTTGATTTCAATTGAAACGACAATTGAAATATGTGACTATTAGTTATTTACACTGTTCTATAAATGTTATTACCTGTATCAGTTCACTTGTGACATCTGACACCTTTATCTGTTATTTATACGATAATAATCCAGTTTGATTGATAATTGATTGATTGTTTGATGTTTACATTGGACGTTAAATTGTTAATGCTTAAATTGATAAATAATATGCAATTGAATTTGATATAGGACAGTTAATAATTTAAATTGATATATGTGATAAATTTGACTTGTTAAATTGGTATAATATGACCCCTTTAAATGTTAGATTAATTGACACGAAGAAATTTGGTTAAGTACACCCTGAACCATTGTATATATGTTGTATAAATTGATGTAGTATGAAATTGAAAAATAAATATCAAGTGAAGAACCATATAAATATTAGTGTAATAATCTTTAATCCACATGAAATGATAGTGTAGATTCTAGAAATAATTATATTAATTTGCGCAAACAACAATGTGAATTAATACGATTATTTCAGGATTATTTAAATAAATTATTGTATTGTTATTGATTGTTATTATTGCTTGTTTATTTACTTTGACACCATCCCAGTTATCACACTGCAAGTTCCCTTTGCTATGGTTCGATTTTTGAATTGAAATGGAATTGGGTTGAAATGATAATTACCCAAATAAACTTTGACCAAGGATAGAGAATTAAATAAAACCCGATTGGTCAATAATTTGATTTAAAAATAAAATAAAGATTTTATTTGAATAACTAATAAGGTTTTGAAATGAAGTTTAGTTGGAATTTGAATTTTAATGACCGGAAATGTTAATATTTAATAATAAGAAACAAAATATTAACAATGTAATTGATGAAAGGATGGTTTTTAATTTAAGAAATGATTGAATTAAGTTTTGAAATTATTTAATAATGAAATAAGATTGAATTATTTTATAATTAAATGAAATGGAATTCTTGATAAGAGAAATTGAACTTTGCAATAAGTGAAATCGAACTTCTTTAATAAGTGAAATTGAGTTATGTAATAATTAAGTTTTGAAATTTGTTTAAAATAAATAAGTAAATAATTGAAATTGAATTTTCTTTAACAAGAAATAAAATGTTATTTGTTGAATTTATGTAGGACTTGTAATTTAAAGGATTGATTTGACGAATCTAATATAATTTAGTTTGAAGTTTTGATATAATGAAGTTGAACTTGAGTAATTGATTTAATGAATTCGAAATTTAATAGAAATTGTTTTGAATGACAAAATTTACTTAATGAATATTGAATGAAATCAATCAATGAATTTAAATTGATTGGAACGTTAAATTAAATTAATTTAAATGATTTCGAAATGAAGCTTATATATGAACTTGAATCAATATTTGAATTGTTTAAATAAAAATTGAAATTGAATTATAAGATTTTGAAATTATGAAATTGGAAGTTTGAACGTAAATTATGGAAATTGATGTAGAAAGACTAATGTAATGTTGGTTTACAAATTTTAATTGAAATTGAAATTGATTTGGTTTTGAAATATATTAAACGACCAATCGGTGTAATAATTACGAAAGTTATTAAAGAAACCGGAATCGGTTAGGGATATACTCACTGTCTAAACCGAAAATCACTTTAATAACTATACGCGGAGTGTGATCCAGAATGAAGTGGTTGGAATGACGTACGCGATGACTGAAGAAAGTGAACGATAATGGACAGCCTTGATACTTGTGTCAAATTGGAAATGACTAGAACAGGAGCGGTGCCGGGCCAAATGGGGTTAGCCACCTCGAGCGAACACACTTCTTCGTAACTGCTCATTGCTTGTTATTGATTGGTGCACCCTCGAAATTTTGGGAGTGTTGTTTCGCGGTGTTACGATCGTTGCGGCGATGCGATTTCACCAGTCCGGATCAGGCAAACGGTAGTTTCACTACCTTGTGTATTGCCTCATGTGCCTTGTCATACTCGTATCCGTATATACGCGACCACTACGAATTTGTTTCGTGTTATACCTATGGAGTACTCCCTGATAGCCCACTAGTTTACGGTGGAGTTTACAGTAATGTATAGACTATGACACTTATATAAAGTGTGTTAAGGGGGATAATGGTAACACCTTAACGTTATTTTGATACTTTATATATCATTGATAGACATTATCTATTTAGCGTATACTACTACATAGTAGATAGTTTAACGGATCCTTGGAGGATAGTTATTCCAACATCCTTTGAGTTACTTGTATTTCAATTGTTATTTCACTTGAGTTGGATTTATTGAAATAAGAATGTTAATCCTGACTCAAGTGTTTTGTGTTTTGCTTTACGCTCGGGTCAGACTGAGCGGTTCAGCTTTTGAGACTCACCTTTGGAGTTGAAGCTTCGCCTGGAGATCCAGCTATCTATCCAACTTTCAGATATTCAGTTGATTCCGGTGATGTATTCTGATTCTTGTATTTGACTATTGTATTCGAAACTTCTGTTGTAACTTATTTAACTCTGTTATATATATAGTAGCTTCATGAACTACTATCTTCTGTTTTCGTTGCATTTATTACTCTGTGTCTGTGATATGTGATTATTTATTTAATGTATATCTGAGTTTTGCCAAATTTAAATTAACAATTCAGTATTTTGAATTATTCAAGTCCGACATGTGCGGATGCGAATAGTCCAAAATAGCGGGTCGTTACAGTTGGTATCAGAGCTTTGGTAGCTCTAGGCAAATTTAGCATATAGGATAAATGTATTTACAGAATCACTCTCATTCGAGTTGAATCACTTCCTTTTGACTCGAATCCCTTGAATTTTGGAACGTTACCTGCGGTTCCAAAATTCATTCGTGTCCCTCATTATTCGTCTTCTTTCAATTCTGGAGTATCCCATAACTCCACTTCGAATGATCTTTATAATGAGTCGGCAGTCTTGCCAATCTCAAATTGATTTATAAAGGGGCGAAAATCCTTTATAATAGACATCGATTTACCAAAGGTTTCTGTATCCTCGGTTTACGATGCTGTCTATCTCCTGCTATGCCTGAATTCTATTTCTTGAGATCGAATGTCGATTTACCTCGAAATTCTACATTGATCTTATTCTTGAAGTCACGGTCGACCCGGTTAAGGTTGCTCGTGAATTAAATAAGCTTATTCATCTCCCGATTCTGTTATTGAATCATCTTATCCTTTCTTTCGAACTTGTCTTCAAATTAGAATTCTCTTTAATTTGAGTCCATCAAATTTAAATCTCTATCCTTGCTTTGAAATCCATTCTTGTATCGTCGAGCGAGAAGGTGTATTTGTAAACTAATGTTCAAAATGTTTAATATATTGTGTTGTTTGAGTTGTTGATGTTGATTTGGGTTTTCGATCGATTTGTCTGATCAACGCTATTGGTAGGATTTTCAAAACACTTGAGTAGAGCAAACAGACACAATATTGTTTTCAAATTTAGTAAATAAAATAAATTTTATATGATTATATTATATGAGTAAAAAAATTCTGAAATTAAATAGTTAACCGAATTGATTGGTAAATTGATTTTCATTTATTATTTTGTAAGCCATTGATTTTACCAACATAAATGATTGGAAATATAAGCATGGTTTATAAGTTTATTTAGAGTTTAAAATGAATTTAAATAAAGAATTTGAGAATTTAATTTTCGATAATTTTTAATTATGGTTTTAAAGTTTTAAAATGTATATTATTTAAAATATTTTCGAATGGAAATGGTTTTCAAAGAATTTATAAATGTTTAAATCAGTGCTCTTCTCTTTGTCGTTGGAAAATAATCTCTGTGATGACGGCCGCATCATCGATATTCATTTTCGGATTTCGAAGTGGAGAGACTATTCTGTAGCCCCACTAAACTTTTGTTTGAAAAAAATAAATTGATTTGAATTTCTAAAATGACTTGATATTGAAGATTTTAAATTAGATTTGGTATATTATGTATATCTATTTATTTCATCTATAAAATGGTTTGAAGTTAATTGAATATTAATTCTTAAAATTTTGATTTAAGGATGATTTTCAATATAGCCAAAAGTTTTGACTAAATACATAACTTGAAATAAGCAAATTATAAAATTTTATTTGGATAATACTAAATTGCATTATATATAACTTACCTAATTTTTTTTAAAGTTAACTATGTGGTTGAATATTATACAACATAAATGATATCAAAGTAATTTTTAAATAAATTTGAGTAGTTATAATAAGTGTAAATATACTTAATATATATGTGATAAGATATATTAAGGGGAATAAATTTAATAATAATTTAGAATAAAGATGAATTAAATTTGTCGAACAAAAATGATTATTCAAGTTTATGATCCTTGGAATTGTTAATTTAAGTGCGTATAAGATAATATACAATTTAAATTGTCTTTATAAATAAAATTTGAGTGTGTATAAAATGTTGTACATTTAAAGTTTAATTATAAACTGGTTAATAAAGATAAATAAAATACTAGGTTAGTTGAATAGTAAATGGATTAATAAAATAAATTGTTGTTGAAATAAATTTTGTAACAAACAATGATAAATTGAAAATAAACCAAGTTAATGAAATTCCTTGAGTTTAAAAAGTCAATTGCTGAATATAAATTAATTTAAATTGAAATTTATATGGTTTAAATTAATTGTTTTATTTTGTAATTCAAGTCTATTTTCTTCTAGATGTTTCTACTCTCCTACCTCCTTTCTTTTCGGGGACGAAAAGTTTTGAGTGGGGGAGAATGCAACGACCCGTAAATTTTTTAATAATTTTATTTGTTTTATTAATATATTCAATTGAAATTTTGTAAAAATTTAAACAATAAAATTTGAAATAAAAATTTAATATTTGAAATACGTCTAGTTAAACATAGCAACTAGTAAATTTTCATCCAAAAATATGAAAGTTTATTTTGTGTGTAATTCTATTTCAATTTAATCAGTTAGGAATTGATGAAAATATAATGTTTTCGAAACCTGAATATTTTTACATAGAAAAATTCTATATCATCTTCTGATAAAAACATCATTTTTCGTTTTTCCAAATTCAGACTTCTTTAGCTCCGTCGATCTTATTTTTCCGCATTTTTCTTGCATTTTCCGCTAGTAGAAAATTCAAATTTTTATAATTCAATCGTACCGCTAACATCTGTATACCGTTTTGATCGTCTCATCATGTTGTTTTTCACAGTATATTTGTTTGGGTGTTTTAACGTCCGTATCACGGCGAAATCTATGAAACGTTTTGACATATCGGTACCCAATTGGGACCTTTTGCCTTTTGTCAACTCTCGTTTGTATTCTTAGACAACCAATAGTCAAGAATTATTGTTAATTCACTGAATTCAACTTGCGTGGCTTTTGCGATACACTATTCAATGAATGGGTGGTTCATCTTATATCCATTCGCATGTTCAATATCTATTTTTTATTTTATTTTATATAGTACATTCTAGTTGCTCATATTTTTGGTTGGAGTGTCTCCTTATCAAATGTCCTCCCTTAAACTCGCCTTTACACCATTGCTTTGCCGCCTCCGTTCCACTCAACTGAACCACCGACTCTAGCAGCACGCATGGCCGACCTCACCCGGACCATCTGCCTTGATCGACCTTCCTCCACAACTGTCAGCAACCCGAGATCCACGACCATGCCTTCCCTCTATTTTGTCCCTCGGCCTCGCCTGTAGAGGCTTCTCCTTGGACGTGTGTTCCCAAATCCTCCTCGCGTCGGCGCTACTTCAACTCGACAGTCTACCACGTGTTCATGTTCGATCGCACAACAGTTGTATGTCACTCTCCAACTTTATGCATGATTCTAGCATATATGAAATGTTGCTTCTTTATATATAATTACATACATTCTGTATATAACTGTTGGATTTCGTACATAAGATTTGTATCGAACGTGAAGTTATGTATATATTAGTTTTTATTTCGTAATAGTATTATATTGCACGATTTATTGTATATCTTTATGCTATACGAGTACATGCTATAGTCATATGTGTTTTGTTTTTGAAATTCATAGCACAATTTTCTTTATTTTCAATATGGGTTTGTTGTGAAAATTTATATTATACAGTTTATTTATGTTTTGGTTAGTATAAATATGTAGTACTTTGGGAAATATATATTTATATATACATTGGATATTATATTCAGGAAGAAGAAAACTTATCTAAGTATAATACGTATTTTTGGTAATGCGTCAGTATTGTTTATTGGCTGTTAAATTCTAGAATTTATATATTTTGATTTTAAGGATATAAAGTTTGTATAAATCTGTTTAGGATATGAATAAGTATATTTTATGTTGTTTCATGCGCATGTTAGCTTATATATGTAGATGCGTGCATATAGTTATGCAATTTATATATTTAAGCATGCATATAAGCTATTTGTATATATAGGCTGTTGCATATGTTATATAATTGTATATAAAGTATACATTATTGTACTGTAAGTTATAAGTTATATAATATAAGATGTACATGTTAGTTATATAATTCACATTAGTATAATACGTTTGTTTTATACGTATGTGATACAGTTTATAAAGTTATAAAGTTTTATACAGTATTATATAAAGTTACAGTAACATGTTTACGAATTTGTTTGGTTATATTTAGATTTATATTAACACATATATCGGTTATAATATTATAAGTCTACAACTATGTGTATATATATATATATCCCGGCTTCATATATACGTTGTTTTGCATATAATCTGCAATTTTATATTCTGAGATTTGACAAGAAAATGGTGGTGTGTCATTTCAGTTATTTTATTTTATTTTAAATGTATGTATACATTTTAATTATAAGTGTATATGTCAGATTTTGTACATTTTATGATTGTAAGCATGTTTCATATAGAACGGATTTCATGTGTACAGTCTGCACGTATATACATTTATTTATTTTTTTGATTTTTGACACAAATATGCTTAGTTTAATAGGTAATACACATACACACATATATAGATGTTATTTTATATTAAAATTTAATCACTGATATGTATGTTTAATTTAGTATGTATTTAAATTTAAAATATTGTTTTATAAATATAGTTATATATATATATATAAGTGCACTTATACCAATTATCTTCATCGATTCAGATTCTGATTTAATTCATCAATTCCTTGTTATCAGCTTTGTCCGTCGTGCATGTTTTCTTCATCGAATCATGCCCATCTAACATTGCTTTGGAATTCGTAGCACATTCTTTGCGAAATCTCTAGCCTTGAAAGGTGAGTAATCACTCACGATTAACGTTCTTTTATTTATTAAATTTGATTTCAATTGAAACGACAATTGAAATATGTGACTGATAGTTATTTGCACTATTCTATATATGTTATTACCTGTATCAGTTCACCTGTGACATCTGTCACTTTTATCTGTTATTTATACGATAATAATCCAGTTTGATTGATAATTGATTGATTGTTTGATGTTTACATTGGACGTTAAATTGTTAATGCTTAAAGTGATAAATAATATGTAATTGAATTTGGTATAGGACAGTTAATAATTTAAATTGATACATGTGATAAATTTGACTTGTTAAATTGGTATAATATGACCCCTTTAAATGTTAGATTAATTGACACAAAGAAATTTGGTTAAGTACACCCTTAACCATTGAATATATGTTGTATAAATTGATGTAGTATGAAATTGAAAAATAAATATCAAGTGAAGAACCGTATAAATATTAGTGTAATAATCTTTAATCTACATGAAATGATAGCGTAGATTCTAGAAATAATTATATTAATTTGCCCAAACGATAATGTGAATTAATACGATTATTTCAGGATTATTTAATAAATTATTGGATTTTTATTGATTGTTATTATTGCTTGTTTATTTACTTTGACACCATCCCCGTTATCACACTGCAAGTTCCCTTTCCTATGGTTTGATTTTTGAATTGAAATGGAATTGGGTTGAAATGATAATTACCCAAATAAACTTTGACCTAGGACAGAGAATTAAATAAAACCCGATTGGTCAATAATTTGATTTAAAAATAAAATAAAGATTTTATTTGAGTAAATAATAAGATTTTGAAATGAAGTTTAGTTGGAATTTGAATTTTAATGACCGAAAATGTTAATATTTAATAATAAGAAACAAAATATTAACAATGTAATTGATGAAAGGACGTTGTTTAATTTAAGAAATGATTGAATTAAGTTTTGAAATTATTTAATAATTAAGTTTTGAAATTATTTAACAATTAAGTTTTGAAATTATTTAATAATCAAATAAGATTGAATTATTTAATAACTAAATGAAATGGAATTCTTGATAAGAGAAATTGAACTTCGCAATAAGTGAAATCGAACTTCTTTAATAAGTGAAATTGAGTTATGTAATAATTAAGTTTTGAAATTTGTTTAAAATAAATAAGTAAATAATTGAAATTGAATTTTCTTTAACAAGAAATAAAATGTGATTTTTTGAAATTTATGTAGGACTTGTATTTTAAAGAATTGATTTGACGAATCTAATATAATTTAATTTGAAGTTTTGATATGATGAAGTTGAACTTAAGTAACTGACCTAATGAATTGGAAATTTAATTGAAATTGTTTTGAATGACAAAATTTACTTAATGAATATCGAATGAAATCGATCAATGGATTTAAATTGATTGGAACATTAAATTAAATTAATTTAAATGATTTCGAAATGAAGCTTATATATGAACTTGAATCAATATTTGAATTTTTAAATAAAAATTGAAATTGAATTATAAGATTTTGAAATTATGAAATTAGAAGTTTGAACATAGATTATGGAAATTGATATAGAAAGACTAATGTAATGTTGGTTTACAAATTTTAATTGAAATTGAAATTGATTTGGTTTTGAAATATATTAAACGACTAAGCGGTGTAATAATTACGAAAGTTATTGAAGAAACCGGAATCGGTTAGGGACATACTCACTGTCTAAACCGAAAACCACTTTAATAACTATACGCGGAGTGTGATCCATAATGAAGTGGTTGGAATTACGTATGCGATGACTGAAGAAAGTGAACGATAATGGATAGCCTTGACACTTGTATCAAATTGGAAATGACTAGAACAGGAGCCGTGCCGGGCCAAATGGGGTTAGCCACCTCGAGCGAACACACTTCTTCATAACTACTCGTTGCTTCTTATTGATTGGTGCACCGTCGAAATTTTGGGAGTGTTGTTTCGCAGTGTTGCGATCGTTGCGACGATGCGTTTTCACCAGTCCGGATCAGGCAAACGGTAGTTTCACTACCTTGGGTATTGCCTCATGTGCCTTGGCATACTTGTATCCCTATATACGCGACCATTACGAATTTGTTTTGTGTTATACCTATGGAGTACTCCCTGATAGCGCATTAGTTTACGGTGGAGTTTATAGTGCTGTATAGACTATGACACTTATATAAAGTGTGTTAAGGGGGATAATGGTAACGCCTTAACGCTATTTTGATATTTTGCATTGCTGATAGACATTATCTATTTGGCGTATACTACTACATAGTAGATAGTTTAACGGATCTTTAGAGGATGGTTATTCCAACATCCTTTGAGTTACTTGTTTTTCAATTGTTATTTCACTTGAGTTGGATTTATTGAAATAAGAATGTTAATCCTGACTCGAGTGTTTTGTGTTTTGCTTTACGCTCGAGTCAGACTGAGTGGTTCAGCTTTTGAGACACACCTTTGGAGTTGAAGCTTCGCCTGGAGATCCGGCTGTCTATCCAGCTTTCAGATATTCAGTTGATTCCAGTGATGTATTCTGATTCTTGTATTTGACTATTGTATTCGAAACTTCTGTTGTAACTTGTTTAACTCTATTATATATATAGTAGCTTCATGAACTACTATCTTTTGTTTCCGCTGCATTTATTACTCTGTGTCGGTGATCTGTGATTATTTATTTACTGCATATTTGAATTTTTCCAAATTTAAATTAACAATTCGGTATTTTGAATTATTCAAGTCCGACATGTGCGGATGCGAATAGTCCAAAATAGCGGGTCGTTACACTCCATTGATATACGATTTTCAAATCGATTTCCAAATATTCATTTTTCAGCACCGAATTAAATCCTGAATTGATTTCCAAATTTATTTACAAATACCAAATTAATTTCCAGAATTGATTTCTAAATTTATTTCAACACAAAATTTATTATCTTTTGAAACAAATTCTTTCTTTTAAATTTATTTAATTTTCTAAAATTAATTTACTATAAATTTCTACTAATTTCAAAAATCCAATTTTATTTATTCCTGATATCCTGCGTTATCAGAAATATATTCGGCTAAATTATAGCCTTCAAGGGTTTCAATTACAAATAATCACACACGGATTATAAATAATCAACACACAAAATATGAAACAAATTCAATATTTGAGGAATCCAGTTGGATCCCTCCAACCTGTTTCCCTACATCCACAGACGTTAGCACGATAATTACCAATTCCACTTCGAGGTGGAATATCGCGGTATATGGAATTTATAAAATATCATCCGCTATTATGCGGCGCATAGGGTCTCATCCGCTATATAATGCGGGAAATCAACAACTCCAATATATACTATATATATATATAATATCATTCACTGAATAATTATTATAATTCAATCACCCAAGCACACACGATACCATTTTAAATTTAACTATAAAAATCAAACTAGAAATTTCTATTTGAACTTGAGTGAGAAGATCTCACCTTTAATTTGCAATCCATTCCAACTCATTTCCAGCTTGTTTTCTCGATTTATAGACCTTGTATAAATATAAGATGATTTTTATTAATATTCGAATGATCGAATAATTTATTTTCATTTAATTAATTTCCTTAACAAATGATCTTTATTTCAAACCAATTTCCTTTAATATATTAATTTAACGAAAAATTAAATTTTTAAAACTAAACTTCCTTTTAAATAACCTTTGGTCGAAATAATTAAAGTAGTTTTATCAAACAAAACTACCTTTATCATATATATATATATATATATATATATATATATATATATATATTCTTTGAAACCCATTCACTTATACATTTAATAATCTAAATTTTTTTCTCTTAAAACCCTTCAACATCTAAAATTCCTACATATCTTTTCCAACATCCTTTCTATACACATAAATTTCCTCTCTGTACCTATTCTAAATAAAATAGAATTGCTTTTACATTTTTTTCTTTCAGTATCAACTTTTATTAAATAAAAACAATCTTCTTTATATACATATATATTTATTTTTGTAAAATTAAATAGAATTCTGAAAATATTATTTCACCTTACTGTAAAAATCAGAAAATGTTTTAATATGAATTTTTTTTCTGTTTAATAACTAATTAAAATAACAGGATATACCTTCTGCTTCAACTCGAGCCTGCCCTTGCTTAGTTCGATTTCGACCAAACCCCTTCAACGAGCGAGCGCCGCTACCTCAACGTTCTCCCCCAAATCGCGAGCTTTTGCCTTGGCCTAAGCCGGAGTGTCGCCGCCCACGATTCGAGAGGCTCTCAACCACCGCCATCCCCTCATGGTCGACGCTAGCTAGCCCGTGAAACTAATCTTCACGAATGAATGACCTGCCGATTCGAACATGGCCCCAAGCCCTAGCTCGATCGCGACTCGAGTTAACTAGATGAAGCTCGCCCTCACCAAATCTTGATTTTGTTGAATGAGGTGATCCTCCCCATGTCCAGCTTCGTGCGCGACCTTGCTTTCATTCGAATTGGATTCGTATGCCCTTTTTTTTCTTCGATTTTTTTGATTTGGGAAATTTTTGATTTTGCCTGGAAAACGAAACTGAAGGGGAGGGAGCAGCCATTGATTATTTTATTGGAACGAGAAGAAGATTTTTTTTCGATCGGCCATTAGATTTCGTTTTGAAACTTCGTATTATCTTCGTTTGAATGAACTCGTGTCTTACTATCTTTTAAGAGAAGAAAGAAGAAGCGTATAGGGGAAGACAATGGAAACATGTACAATTTTTCTTGTGCAACTTTATTATATTTAAATTTGAAATTTAAATTCAAATCATCACAATCACGTAACTCAAAATCTCGACATCCTATCGAGGCGTGCCGCCAAGCGTTCATAACGTTATACACCTATTCCGAACATAATGGAAAAGGTTTCGAGTCCAAATTTGATCACATACGCGAGTTATGGAAATAAACGATCAATTTTAAAGTAAATCGATTAAAACGGTTTCTATGCGTTTTCAGCTGCCAGGGTCAAACGACAACTCCGGTTGCTACGAAAATTGGAACCCGATAATAATACAATATTACAGATCCATTGAAACTTATTTCATCGAATTCCAAGACTGTGCCTCGGAAGGCTATTTTTAAATATTTATTTAAATGATATAAATTCCAAAACTGAACAAAATAGTTTCAAATCTAATTCTGAAGCTTCTATTATCTTCAGTGTTATCAATATAAATTTTTGAAGCCTTTAAAATATTTTTAATCAGCTTAAAACCGAAAATTCAAATTTTATCCAACTTCAATAAATTAAATTCAATAATTAAATTGCCAAATTCATAGTTGATTAGGAAATTCCAGTTTAAAAACAACTTCCAATATTTAAAACCAATTAAATATTTCATTTCAAATGTTAAAATTTCCCGGTCGTCACATCCTTCCCCCCTTAAAAGAATTTCGTCCCGAAATTACTAGTTAAGAAGAATGATCCTCAACCCGTTTAATATTTTTCAATCCAAACAATCTTATCAATTTATCAACCCAAATCTTTTTATTAAAGATTCATTATTATTTCAACTAGCTTTTCAACCTCAGCCATAAACTCCAAACCATATTGTTTTCTTAACTAATTCAAATTCAAATGTTAAACTTTCAAAATTTCTAATTTTTCTAACTCCCTATATTTTCGAAAAATTTCGCCAGCGTCTCCTTTGCACGGCTAGCTCGGTACGACTACAAAATAGCACCATAGGCCCTCAAATTCCAAAAGAAAACAAAAAACCAAGTGGTTAGACAAGAAAATCACCAAATTTCATATAGAAATTTAAATATGCACCTTTTTGTCGAGCAATTCAAATTTATCTTCAGAAATTAAAATCAATTTTCTCCACTTGCTTTTTAATACCTGTATATCCAATTTAACCATATCCAACTACAGATTTCAAAAATCATTTTATACATTTCCTTACTGAGATTTTCATATCCACTCTATTCAATTAGTTTTCCCATTACCATATGAATTCAATTTATCTTCAACCCCGAATATTGAATTTTAACTTTCAATTATAACTGATTCATATTATTATTTTAAATTAGCTTCATTCACTAATTTATTTCAATTTCAAATTTGAAATCGTTCATCGCTAACAAAAAAATTTCCCAATTTTTTCTATCTCCTAAAATTTTTGGAAAATTTTGGCAGAGTCTCCTTTGTATGGAGGAGCTTTTGCAATTTGACAAGAGATATAAATATATATACATCGACCCACCTGGTCGGAAAAAACAAAAACAGTTCATATTTCCTATTTTTATTGCGTAGGCTTACCTTATTTAGCATTTTAAAGCAAAACGGCTTATTTAATTAGCATTTTGCGCAATCAAATCCAGCCCAACGACTTTCCTGTACCTGTATTTACTCAATTTAAACACGTAAGTGACATATATAGAAAATATATTTACATTTCACTCATTTTCAATAGTAAACACATAGTTCCACAAGCAAAATATTCAAAATTATTTCCATTAGCAATTTATATGGTTTCAATACAAATTTAATTGCTTACAACTACATTTCATATCATTTCTATTCAATTCAAGTGATTGACAATTTACCTTCTTCTTTCATTCAATTCATTTTTTATTTTTTTAAACAAAACGAACTCATATCCATTTCAATTGATTCAAAAATCAATTTTATTAGCTTCCCTTAACTCATAGAATTTTTAGTTCTAATCCATTTATTTGTATTTCATTAATCAAACAAGCTCCACTCAAAACCATTCCGTAAAGCTTGACAACAACCATTTCACAATTTTACTTAAGTCGAGCTTTTATCCAATATTTACTTAAGTTATTTCCATTCAAATTCAATGTATTTTTCCTTGTAACACTTTCCAATTTAAATCCTTGAGTTGATTTTCATTTATCAAATCCATTCCATCTACTAATTTAATTAAATTAGTTTTATTCACTTATCCATTTTAAATTTCAAATTTCCATTCTCAATTTATCTCGAATTTATTTTATCAATAACAAGGAAATTTTCAATTTATTTCTACTTACTTAAATTTATCTGCAAATTTAACTCACAATTGAACTTTAATTTAACTAATTCAACTTTCCTATTTCATGAATTAATTAATTATCGTATTAATTTACTTGAATTCAATGCATTTTATTTTTATTTTTCCCATGTTTGGATTTTTATTCAACTTGATCCAAGTCAAATCTCATTTCAATTTATAAAACTCATTTATACATTCACGTTACTAATTTCATTCCATTAATGAATTTTCTTCCAAATTATAAATCACATTTACAATTTACATTTACAAATCTCATTTGTATATGAGTTCATTCCCTTATCCTTTCAATTCATATTCATAAATTTCATTTGTTAAATGTATTTATCTCCAAATCTTTGGTTATACCATTATTTCTTATTAAATTTCCATACAATAATGATGATAATTCAATATCATCACTTCCTAACAACCAAGCAACCGTATACCAAAGAAATTTACGGAAAATCATTTCTTTTATATACAAAATAGTTTTGGGTAAAATTATTTCATTTACCCTATTTTAAAACAATACTGTGTCATTTCATCTTGTTTAAGAGTTTAGAAACCCCTATCGAAACAGTTGGCCAAACTGCACCGACCAGAATCTATAAACAATCAACCGATAAGTCAACACAATACAAAACAATTTTATATTCACTAACAAATACGCGCTCATATCTATTATTACACTCAAACTCATTCTAGAGTACTACTGACTCTATCTCTAATGAGTAACACCCAACAGAGCCAAGGTTGTCGCTTAACCAAATGCTCTGATACCATATGTAACATGTTCGATTTTTCGACGTCCAAAAGTTGACGTCAATACGTCCACTGTATCGAATGCCGCACAGTCGAATGCCAAAAAACCGAACCGTTAGGGTTTAAAAAAGAAAGAGGTAGAAGAAGAAATAGAAACAATAACAGAATCTCACAAATCGCAGCGGCCAACATATAATAGATAAATAAATATCTTTAAACAGAATCACTATTTCAGTTATTACATTACATCACATTACATTATCAGAGTGTACAACAACAAACAGCGGAAAGAAATATTACATATACTAGTGATACGCTTCACCGTCCAGCTTGCTCCTGATCTCCACAGCATCTCATTTTCGATTATTGCTCCCGAATATGCTAACCTGACTCTAGGCCGCCCGTGTGGAAAATGGTGGGCACCCAGAGTTTAAAAAGGGAACAATAAACTCCAGGTCAGTCATGGGACTAGTGTGAGATCTCAAAGACAGTTATTTTCACAAAGAAAATAAAAAGAAATCCGCTATGCTTTTGGAAAAGGAAACTACCATAAGGCCTCCCGCCACACACACAATGCAAACGCAGAATTGAAGGAGATTTCTCCTTATGATAGTCAAACATGCTTAATACGAGAAAACTCTTTGATATTATTACTAGTGCATGGTGTAGAAAACATTTCGAAAATATAATATTAATCTTAGCCAGCATAGACTTTCCGAACTATGTCTACTATAGCTACCATCTAAACAGTGGTGACCACCATAAGTAAATGACAGGTTATACAACTAAAACCGTACTGGGTTCGTATTGGAAATTGGATTTCCAACAAATGGTCAGGCTAACGAATTTCCTACTGCCACATGGGTACCCCTCTGGCGGGACGTCCCGAGAACCTACCCGGATCTCTGCCAACACAAGGCAGGGTTACCTCTGTAACTAGGTAATTACTACTCGAGTAAGCCATCCCTCGGTCCTTTGGGACCTTTATCCGAGGATCCTCTACACCAACAACCACAAAGAAAAGTATTTGCAGTAACCACACAGGTTAAATATCAAGGCTCCATACCTGACACCACCCTTTTCCAGAAGGCAATGACATACCCTAAAGGGCGCGACCCTCATAACCTTGCCGCATCTTTCCTGTTTTGACCATTTCCGGGGTGTGAGGTCCGATGAAGTCTCGTCCACAAAGCTATACTTTTCACAAAGTCATGCTTTGATCAACAAATGATCAGCAGCACTTCGTGTGCCACATTACCAAATTGGGAGTGCATCACTAGCAACCATCAAGTACATAACTTCTGAGCTCGTACGTCTCAGAGAAGGGTGTTAAGCTAAGAGAATAAATTCTCCGCCACCAACAGAAATGTATTTGATAGGAACCAGTTTTACATCTCAAAGTGTAACGTCAGCCACACATCCATACAAGTCCGTTCCGGGATCGAACAGAACCGAAGGCACTTCAAAGAAGCCCCTTGCAAATCCGGATATTCACAAATCACGTCCGGAATCCCCATCACAAAGGGTGATAAAATCTCTATACCGAAGTAACCCAGTGCAGAGACATTCGACAAGTAATCCTTTCATTTTCGAGAATACCCGGTCTTCAACACCATCTTCAAATGCAATCCCATTTCGTCGTATCGTTTTTTGGAATGGGTTTTATGACACAAGGTCCTCTTCCGGCTAATCCGAATAACGAGCGCTTATTTTTAAAAATAAGTGTTCATTCAGATTTCAAACAAATCACAACAATTTCCACTTTGATCTTTTAAATAAAAGATCTATCACAAATCATAAAGGTTCGATGTGGTTTTCGAATATCCACTTGGAATCCGACCCTCGGTCACATCGAAATTCAAATGCCATTTAAAAAGGCCAATATTGATAGTCGGTTATTTAAATACCAATAAATATTCACAACAAACACGAAGATTTAAATAATTTTCCCAAATTATTTATCTTCAAAATATATTCGCAAGATATATTTTAAAGCTTCCACCATTTGAAAACAAATTTCAAAATACTGACCATATTTCAATATCTTGAAAACAAGTTTCAAATCATTTTCCCTTACGCAGAAAACATTTCCAAATATTTATTTCCATTGAAAATCTGCCGAGATTAAATGCTTTAAAATAATTTAAATTACTTATCCAAATATATATACTTGGAAATAAACTGTTTTAAAAACACTTACTTAATTATTAGTTATGAAAATATTATACTAATATCTTACATAAACTTCAAGTCTAAACTAACTTTAAAATAAAATTAGTAGATAGGGTATAACTATTTTAAATAACCATTTTCTAAACAAATATCAATTTAATCTTTAAAATAATTCTTTCTATAAATGATTAAATAAATCCATGCTTTAAAGATTTAAAACAATTTTCAAAAATAATTCCTCCAACAATAAATTTTTTCCAAACAATTTCTAGAACTTTTAATTTATACTTCAAAAGCTACTTTAACAATATACTCGGCTTTCCAGGGAAGAATTCTCTTTCCATTTATATCAATTAATAAATCTTCTTGATTTATTTTAAATTACATTCCAAATCTGTAAATTCCTTTATACCAATCGTGAATTTAAACTTCTAAATGTAACGACCCGTAAATTTTTTAATAATTTTATTTGTTTTATTAATATATTTAATTGAAATTTTGTAAAATTTTAAACAATAAAATTTGAAATAAAAATTTAATATTTGAAATGCGTCTAGTTAAACATAACAACTGGTAAATTTTCATCCAACAATATGAAAGTTTATTTCGTGTGTAATTTTATTTCAATTTAATCAGTTAGGAATTGATGAAAATATAATGTTTTCGAAACTTGAATATTTTTACATAGAAAAATTCTAAATCATCTTCTGAGCAAGACGTCATTTTTCGTTTTTCCAAATTCGGACTTCTTTAGCTCCGTCGATCTTATTTTTCTGCGTTTTTCTTGCATTTTCCGCTAGTAGAAAATTTGAATTTTTATAATTCAATTGTATCGCTAACATCTGTATACCGTTTTGATCTTCTCATCATGTTGTTTTTCACAGTATATTTGTTTGGGCGTTTCGACGTCCGTATCACAGTAAAATCTTTGAAACGTTTTGACATATCGGTACCCAATTGGGACCTTTTGCCTTCTGTCAACTCTCGTTTGTATTCTTAGACAACCAATAGTCAGTAATAATTGTTAATTCACTGAATTCAACTTGCGTGGCTTTTGCGATACACTATTTAATGAATGGGTGGTTCATCTCATATCCATTCGCATGTTCAATATCTATTAATTTTTTTTTAATTTTATGTAGTACATTCTAGTTGCTCATCTTTTTGGTTTCCTGAAGCAGTGTCTCCTTATCAAATATCTTCCCTCAAACTCGCCTCTACACCATTGCTTTCCCGCCTCAGTTCCACTCAACTGAACCACCGACTCTAGCAGAACGCATGGCCGACCTCACTCGGACCATCTGCCTTGATCGACCTTCCTCCACAACTGTCAGCAACCCGAGATCCACGACCTTGCCTCCCCTCTATTTTGTCCCTCAGCCTTGCCCCTGTAGAGGCTTCTCCTTGGACGTGTGTTCCCAAATCCTCCTTGCGTTGGTGCTGCTTCAACTCGTCAGTCTACCACGTTTTCATGTTCGATCGCACAACAGTCGTATGTCACTCTCCTACTTTATGCATTGATTCTAGCATATATGAAATGTTGCTCCTTTATATATATTTACATACATTCTGTATATAACACTGCTGGATTTCGTACATAAGATTTGTATCGAAGGTGAAATTATGTATATATTAGTTTTTATTTCGTAATAGTATTATACTATACGATTTACTGTATATCTTTATGCTATACGAGTACATGCGATAATCATATGTGTTTTGTTTTTGCAATTCATAGAAATTTTTTCTTTATTTTCAATATGGGTTTGCTGTGAAAATTTGTATTATACAATTTATATATGTTTTGGTTAGTATAAATATGTAGTACTTTGGGAAATATATATTTATATATACATTAGATATTATACTAAGGAAGAAGAAAACTTATCTAAGTATAATATGTATTTTCGGTAATGCGTCAGTATTGTATATTGGTTGTGATACTCTAGAATTTATATGTTTTGATTTTAAGGATATAAAGTTTGTATAAATCTGTTTAGGATATGAATAAGTATATTTTATGTTGTTTCATGCGCATGTTAGCTTATATATGTAGATGCGTGCATACAGTTATGCAATTTATATATTTAAGCATGCATATAAGCTATTTGTATATATAGGCCGTTGCATATTTTATATAATTGTATATTAAGTATATATTATTGTACTGTAAGTTATAAGTTATATAATATAAGATGTACATGTTAGTTATATAATTCACATTAGTATAATACGTCTGTTTTATACGTATGTGATACAGTTTATAAAGTTATGAAGTTTTATACAATATTATATAAAGTTACAGTAATATGTTTAGGAATTTGTTTGGTTATATTTAGATTTATATTAATACATATATCGGTTATAATATTATAAGTCTACAGCTATGTAAAAAAATATCCCGGCTTCATATATACGTTGTTTTGCATATAATCTACAACTTTATATTTTGAGATTTGACAAGAAAATGGTTGTGTGTCATTTCAGTTTATTTTATTTTATTTTAAATGTATGTATATATTTTAATTATAAGTGTATATGTCAGATTTTATACATTTTATGATTGTAAGCATGTTTCATATAGAACAGATTTCATGTGTACAGTCTGCACATATATACATTTATTTATCTATTTTGATATTCGACACAAATATGCTTAGCTCATATAGGTAATACACACACATATATATAGATGTTATTTTATATTAAAATTTAATCATTGATATGTATGTTTAATTTCGTATGTGTTTAAATTTAAAATATTGTTTTGTAAATATAGTTATATATATATATATATATATATAAGTGCACTTATACCAATTATCTTCATCGATTCAGATTCTGATTTAATTCATCAATTCCTTGTTATTAGCTTTGTCTGTTGTGCCTATTTTCTTCATCAAATCATGCCCATCTAACATTTCTTTGGAATTCGTGGTCCATTCTTTACCAAGTCTCTCTAGCCTTGAAAGGTGAGTAATCACTCACGATTAACGTTCTTTTATTTATTAAATTTGATTTCAATTGAAACGACAATTGAAATATGTGACTGTTAATTATTTACACTGTTCTATATATGTTATTACCTGTATCAGTTCACTTGTGACATCTGACACCTTTATCTGTTATTTATACGATAATAATCCAGTTTGATTGATAATTGATTGATTGTTTGATGTTTACATTGGACGTTAAATTGTTAATGCTTAAAGTGATATATAATATGCAATTGAATTTGATATAGGACAGTTAATAATTTAAATTGATATATGTGATAAATTTGACTTGTTAAATTGGTATAATATGACCCCTTTAAATGTTAGATTAATTGACACGAAGAAATTTGGTTAAGTACACCCTTAACCATTCAATATATGTTGTATAAATAGATGTAGTATGAAATCGAAAAATAAATATCAAGTGAAGAACCGTATAAATATTAGTGTAATAATCTTTAATCTACATGAAATGATAGTGTAGATTCTAGAAATAATTATATTAATTTGCGCAAACAACAATGTGAATTAATACGATTATTTCGGGATTATTTAAATAAATTATTGGATTGTTATTGATTGTTATTATTGCTTGTTTATTTACTTTGACACCATCTCAGTTATCACACTGCAAGTTCCCTTTGCTATAGTTTGATTTTTGAATTGAAATGGAATTGGGTTGAAATGATAATTACCCAAATAAACTTTGACCTAGGACAGAGAATTAAATAAAACCTGATTGGTCAATAATTTGATTTAGAAATAAAATAAAGATTTTATTTGAATAAATAATAAGGTTTTGAAATGAAGTTTAGTTGGAATTTGAATTTTAATGACCGAAAATGTTAATATTTAATAATAAGAAACAAAATATTAACAATGTAATTGATGAAAGGGCGGTTTTTAATTTAAGAAATGATTGAATTAAGTTTTGAAATTATTTAATAATTTAGTTTTGAAATTATTTAATAATTAAGTTTTTAAATTATTTAATAATTAAATAAGATTGAATTATTTGATAATTAAATGAAATGGAATTCTTGATAAGAGAAATTGAACTTCGCAATAAGTGAAATCGAACTTCTTTAATAAGTGAAATTGAGTTATGTAATAATTAAGTTTTGAAATTTGTTTAAAATAAATAAGTAAATAATTGAAATTGAATTTTCTTTAACAAGAAATAAAATGTGATTTGTTGAAATTTATGTAGGACATGTAATTTAAAGGATTGATTTGACGAATCTAATATAATTTAATCTGAAGTTTTGATATAATGAAGTTGAACTTAAGTAATTGATTTAATGAATTGGAATTTAATAGAAATTGTTTTGAATGACAAAATTTACTTAATGAATATTGAATGAAATCGATCAATGAATTTAAATTGATTGGAACGTTAAATTAAATTAATTTAAATGATTTCGAAATGAAGCTTATATATGAACTTGAATCAATATTTGAATTGTTTAAATAAAAATTGAAATTGAATTATAAGATTTTGAAATTTTGAAATTGGAAGTTTGAACGTAAATTATGGAAATTGATGTAGAAAGACTAATGTAATGTTGGTTTACAAATTTTAATTGAAATTGAAATTGATTTGGTTTTGAAATATATTAAACGACCAATCAGTGTAATAATTACGAAAGTTATTAAAGAAACCGGAATCGGTTAGGGATATACTCACTGTCTAAACCGAAAACCACTTTAATAACTATACGCGGAGTGTGATCCAGAATGAAGTGGTTGGAATGACGTACGCGATGACTGAAGAAAGTGAACGATAATGGACAGCCTTGATACTTGTGTCAAATTGGAAATGACTAGAACAGGAGCGGTGCCGGGCCAAATGGGGTTAGCCACCTCGAGCGAACACACTTCTTCGTAACTGCTCATTGCTTGTTATTGATTGGTGCACCCTCGAAATTTTGGGAGTGTTGTTTCGCGGTGTTACGATCGTTGCGGCGATGCGTTTTCACCAGTCCGGATTAGGTAAACGATAGTTTCACTACCTTGGGTATTGCCTCATGTGCCTTGTCATACTTGTATCCCTATATACGCGACCACTACGAATTTGTTTCGTGTTATACCTATGGAGTACTCCCTGATAGCCCACTAGTTTACGGTGGAGTTTACAGTGCTGTATAGACTATGACACTTGTATAAAGTGTGTTAAGGGGGATAATGGTAACGCCTTAACACTATTTTGATACTTTATATTACTGATAGACATTATCCATTTAGCGTATACTACTACATAGTATATAGTTTAACGGATCCTTAGAGGATAGTTATTCCAACATCCTTTGAGTTACTTGTATTTCAATTGTTATTTCACTTGAGTTGGATTTATTGAAATAAGAATGTTAATCCTGACTCAAGTGTTTTGTGTTTTGCTTTACGCTCGGGTCAGACTGAGTGGTTCAGCTTTTGAGACTCACCTTTGGAGTTGAAGCTTCGCCTGGAGATCCAGCTATCCATCCAGCTTTCAGATATTCAACTGATTCCAGTGATGTATTCCGATTCTTGTATTTGACTATTGTATTCGAAACTTCCATTGTAACTTATTTAACTCTGTTATATATATAGTAGCTTCATGAACTACTATCTTTTGTTTCCGCTGCATTTATTACTCTGTGTTTGTGATATGTGATTATTTATTTACTGTATATCTGAGTTTTGCCAAATTTAAATTAACAATTCGGTATTTTGAATTATTCAAGTCCGACATGTGCGGATGCGAATAGTCCAAAATAGCGGGTCGTTACAGTTGGTATCAGAGCTTTGGTAGCTCTAGGCAAACTTAGCATATAGGATAAACGTATTTGCAGAATCACTCTCATTCGAGTTGAATCTCTTCCTTTTGACTCGAATCCTTTGAATTTTGGAACGTTACATGCGGTTCCAAAATTCGTTCGTGTCCCTCACTATTCGTCTTCTTTCAATTTGGAGTATCCCATAACTCCACTTCGAATGATCTTTATAATGAGTCGGCGGTCTTACCAATCTCAAATTGATTTATAAAGGGGCGAAACTCCTTTATAATAGACATCGATTTACCAGAGGTTTTTGTATCCTCGGTTTACGATGCTGTCTATCTCCTGCTATGCCTGAATTCTATTTCTTGTGATCGAATGTCGATTTACCTCGGAATTCTACATTGATCTTATTCTTGAAGTCACGGTCGACCCGGTTAAGGTTGCACGTGAATTAAATGAGCTTATCCATCTCCCGATTCTGTTATTGAATCATCTTATCCTTTCTTTCGAACTCGTCTTCAAATTAGAATTCTCTTTAATTTGAGTCCATCAAATTTGAATCTCTATCCTTGCTTTGAAATCCATTCTTGTATCGTCGAGCGAGAAGGTGTATTTGTAAATTAATGTTCAAAATGTTTTATATATTGTGTTGTTTGAGTTGTTGATGTTGATTTGGGTTTTTGATCGATTCGTCTGATCAACGCTAACTATAGGATTTCCAAAACACTTGAGCAGAGCAAACTAACACAACATTATTTCCAAATTTGGTAAATAAAATAAATTTTATATGATTATATTATATAAGTAAAAAATTTCTGAAATTAAATAGTTAACCGAATTGATTGGTGAAATGATTTTCATTTATTATTTTGTAAGCCATTGATTTTACCAACATAAATGATTGAAAATATAAGCATGGTTTATAAATTTATTTAGAGTTTAAAATGAATTTAAATAAAGAATTTGAGAATTTAATTTTCGATAATTTTTAATTATGGTTTTAAAGTTTTAAAATGTATATTATTTAAAATATTTTCGAATGGAAATGGTTTTCAAAGAATTTATAAATGTTTAAATCAGTGCACTTCTCTTTGTCGTTGGAAAATAATCTCAGTGATGACGGCCGCATCATCGATATTCATTTTCAGGTTTCGAAGTGGAGAGACTATTCTGTAGCCCCACTAAACTTTTGTTTGAAAAAAATAAATTGATTTGAATTTCTAAACATGACTTGATATTGAAGATTTTAAATTAGTTTTGGTATATTATGTATATCTATTTATTTCATCAATAAAATGGTTTGAAGTTAATTGAATATTAATTCTTAAAATTTTGATCTAAGAATGATTTTCAATGAAGCCACAAGTTTTGACTAAATACATAACTTGAAATAAGCAAATTGTAAAATTTTATTTGGATAATACTAAATTGCATTATATATAACTTATCTAATTTTTTTTTTAAAGTTAACTATGTTATTGAATATTATACAACATAAGTGATTTCAAAGGAATTTTTAAATAAATTTGAGTAGTTATAATAAGTGTAAATATACTTAATATATATGTGATAAGATATATTAAGGGGAATAAATTTAATGATAATTTGGAATAAAGATGAATGAAATTTGTCGAACAAAAATGATTATTCAAGTTTATGATCCTTGGAATTGTTAATTTAAGTGTGTATAAGATAATATACAATTTAAATTGTCTTTATCAATACGTCCACTGTATCGAATGCCGCACAGTCAAATGCCGAAAAACCGAACTGTTAGGGTTTAAAGAAGAAAGAGGTAGAAGAAGAAATAGAAACAATAACAGAATCTCACAAATCGCAGCGGCCAACATGTAATAGATAAATAAATATCTTTAAACAGAATCACTATATCGGTTATTACATTACATCACATTACATTATCAGAGTGTACAACAACAAACGGCGGAAAGAAATATTACATATACTAGTGATATGCTTCGCCGTCCAGCTTGCTCCTGATCTCCACAGCATCTCATTTTCGATTATTGCTCCCGAATAATGCTAACCTAACTCTAGGCTGCCCGTGTGGAAAATTGTAGGCACCCAGAGTTTAGAAAGGGAACAATAAACTCCAAGTCAGTCATGGGACTGGTGTGAGATCTCAAAAACAGCTATTTTCACAAAGAAAATAAAAAGAAATCTGTTATGCTTTTGAAAAATGAAACTATCATAAGACCTCCCGCCACACACACAATGCAAACACAGAATTGGAGGAGATTTCTCCTTATGATAGTCAAACATGCTTAATACGAGAAAACTCTTTGATATTATTACTAGTGCATAGTGTAGAAAACATTTCGAAAATATAATATTAATCTTAGCCAGCATAGACATTCCGAACTATGCCTACTATAGCTATCTAAACAGTGGTGACCACCATAGGTAAATGGCAGGTTATACAATTAAAACTGTACTGGGTTCATAATGGGAATTGGATTTCCAACAAATGGTCAGGCTAAGGAACTTCCTACTGCCACATGGGTATGCTTCTGGCGGGACGTCCCGAGAACCTACCCGGATCTCTGCCAACACAAGGCCGGGTTACCTCTATAACTAGGTAACTACTACTCGAGTATGTCATCCCCCGGTCCTTTGGGACCTTTATCCGAGGATCCTCTGCACCAACAACAACAAAGAAAAGTATTTGCAGTAACTGCACAGCTTAAATATCAAGGCTCCATACCTGACACCTCCCTTTTCCAGAAGGCATTGACATACCCTAAAGGGAGCGACCCTCATAACCTTGCCGCATCTTTCCTGTTTTGACCATTTCCGGGGTGTGAGGTCCGATGAAGTCTCGTCCACAAAGCTACACTTTTCACAAAGTCATGCTTTGATGAACAAATGATCAACATCACTTCGTGTTCCACATTACCAAATTGGGAGTGCATCACTAGTAACCATCAACTACATAACCTCTGAGCTCGTACGTCTCTGAGAAGGGCATTAAGCTAAGAGAATGAATTCTCCGCCACCAACAGAAATGTATTTGATAGGAACATGTTTTACATCTCAAAGTGTATCGTCAGCCACACATCCATACAAGTCTGTTCCGGGATCGAACGGAACCGAAGGCACTTCAAAGAAGCCCCTTGCAAATCCGGATATTCACAAATCACGTCCGGAATCCCCATCACAAAGGGTGATAAAATCTCTATACCGGAGCAACCAAGTGCAAAGACATTCGACAGGTAGTCCTTTCGTTTTTAAGAATACCCGGTCTTCAACACCATCTTCAAATGCAATCCCATTTCATCGTATCGTTATTCGGAATGGGTTTTATGACACAAGGTCCTCTCCCGGCTAATCCAAATAACGAGCGCTTATTTTTAAAAATAAGTGTTCATTCAGATTTCAAACAGATCACAACAATTTCCACTTCGATCTTTTAAATAAAAGATCTGTCACAAATCACAAAGGTTCAATGTAGTTTTCGGATATCCACTTGGAATAGACCCCCGGTCGCATCGAAATTCAAATGCCATTTAAAAAGGCCAATGTTGATAGTCGGTTATTTAACTATCAATAAATATTCACAACAAACACCAAGATTTAAATAATTTTCCCAAATTATTTATCTTCAAAATATATTCGCAAGATATATTTTAACACTTCCACCATTTGAAAACAAATTTCAAATTACTGACCACATTTCAATATCTTGAAAACAAGTTTCAAATCATTTTTCCTTACGCAGAAAACATTTCCAAATATTTATTTCCACTAAAAATCTACCGAAATTAAATGCTTTAAAATAATTTAATTTACTTATCCAAACATATATACTTGGAAATAAACTGTTTTAAAAACACTTACTTAATTATTAGTTATGAAAATATTATACCTATATCTTACATAAACTTCAAGTCTAAACTAACTTTAAAATAAAATTAGTAGATAGGGTATAACTATTTTAAATAACCATTTTCTAAACAAATATCAATTTAATCTTTAAAATAATTCTTTCTATAAATGATTAAATAAATCCATGCTTTAAAGATTTAAAGCAATTTCCAAAAATTATTCCTCCAACAGTAAATTTTTATCCAAACAATTTCTAGAACTTTTAATTTATACTTCAAAAGCTACTTTGAAAATATACTCGGCTTTCCAGGGAAGAATTCTCTTTCCATTTATATCAATTAATAAATCTTCTCGATTTATTTTAATTTACATTCCAAATCTGTAAATTCCTTTATAAATTCTCATCGTGAATTTAAACTTCTAAATATCCATTGATATACGATTTTCAAATCGATTTTCAAATATTCATTTTTCAGCACCGAATTAAATCCTTAATTGATTTCCAAATTTATTTACAAATACCAAATCAATTTCCAAAATTTATTTCTAAATTTATTTCAACCCCAAATTTATTATCTTTTGAAACAAATTCCTTTTTTAAAATTTATTTAATTTTCTAAAATTAATTTACTATAAATTTCTACTGATTTCAAAAATCCAATTTTATTTATTCCTAATATCCTACGATATTAGAAATATATTGGGCTAAATTATAGCCTTCAAGGGTTTCAATTACAAATAATCACACACAGATTATAAATAATCAACACACAAAATATGAAACAAATTCAATATTTGAGGAATCCAGCTGGTTCCCTCCAATCTGTTTTCCTGCATCTACAGACGTTAGCACGGCAATTAAATACCAATTCCACTTCGAGGTGGAATATCGCGGTATATGGGATTTATAAAATATCATCCGCTATTATGCGGCGCATAGGGTCCCATCCGCTATATAATGCGGGAAATCAACGACTCCAATATATACTATATACTACTATATATATAATATCATTCAGTGAATAATTATTATAATTCAATCACCCAAGCACACACGATACCAATTTAAATTTAACTATAAAAATCAAACTGGAAATTTCAATTTGAACTTGAGTGAGAAGATTTCACCTTTAATTTGCAATCCATTCCAACTCATTTCCAGCTTGTTTTCTCGATTTATAGACCGTGTATAAATATTAGATGATTTTTATTAATATTCGAATGATCGAACAATTTATTTTCATTTAATTAATTTTCTTAACAAATGATCTTTATTTCAAACCAATTTCCTTTAATAAATTTATTTACAAAAAATTAAATTTTCAAAATCAAATTTCCTTTTTAAAGAACCTTTGGTCGAAATAATTAAATAAGTTTTATCAAACGAAACTACCTTTATTATATATATATATATATATATATATATATATATATATATATATATATATATTTTCTTTGAAACCTATTAACTTATAAAAATTTATTCACATGCATTTAATAATCTAAAAAATTTTCTCGTGACACCCTTCAATATCTAAAATTCCTATATATCTTTTCCAATATCCTTTCTATACACATAAATTTCCTCTCTGTACCTATTCTAAACAAAATAGAATTGCTTTTACATTTTTTTATTTCAGTATCAACTTCTATTAAATAAAAACAATCTTCTTTATATACATATACATACATACATACATACATACATAGATATATATATATATATATATTTGTAAAATTAAATAGAATTCTGTAAATAATATTTTACCTTACTGTAAAAATCAGAAAATGTTTTACTATGAAGAATTTTTTTCTGTTTAATAACTAATTAAAATAACAGGATATACCTTCTGCTTCAACTCGAGCCTGCCCCTGCTTACTTCGATTTCGACCAAACCCCTTCAACGAGCGAGCGCCGCTACCTCAACGTTCTCCCCCAAATCGCGAGCTTCTGCCTTGGCCTAAACCGGATTGTCGCCGCCCACGATTCGAGAGGCTCTCAACCGCCTCCATCCCCTCGTGGTCGACGCTAGCTAGCCCGTGAAACCCATCTTCACGAATGAATGACCTACCGATTCGAACATGGCCCCAAGCCCTAGCTCGATCGCGACTCGAGTTAACTGGATGAAGCTCGCCCTCACCAAAGCTTGATTTTGTTGAACGATGTGATCCTCCCCATGTCCAGCTTCGTGCGCGACCTAGCTTTCATTCGAATTGGATTCGTACGCCCTTTTTTTTCTTTTTTTTTCGATTTTTCTGATTTGGGAAATTTTTGATTTTGCCTGGAAAACAAAACTGAAGGGGGGAGCGGCCATTGATTGTTTTATTGGAACGAGAAGAAAGATTTTTTTTCGATCGGCCATTTAATTTCGTTTTGAAACTTCGTATTATCTTCGTTTGAACGAACTCGTGTCTTGCTATCTTTTAAGAGAAGAAATAAGAAGCGTATAGGAGAAGACAATGGAAACGTGTACAATTTGTCTTGTGCAACTTTATTATATTTAAATTCAAATCATCACAATCACGTAACTCAAAATCTTGACATCCTATCGAGGCGTGCCGCCAAGCGTTCATAATGTTATACACCTACTCCGAATACAATGGAAAAGGTTTCGAGTCCAAATTTGATCATATACGCGAGTTACGGAAATAAACGATCAATTTTAAAGTAAATCGATTAAAATAGTTTCTTTGCGTTTCGGGCTGCCAGGGTCAAACGACAACTCCGATTGTTTCGAAAATTGGAATTCGATAATAATACAATATTACGGATCCAATGGAACTAGTTTCATCAAATTTTGAGACTGTGCCTCGGAAGGCTATTTTTAAATATCGATTTAAACGATATAAATTCCAAAACCGAACAAAATAGTTTCAAATCTAATTCTGAAGCTTCTATTATCTTCAGTATTATCAATATAAAATTTTGAAGCCTTTAAAATATTTTTAATCAGCTTAAAACCGAAAATTCAAATTTTTATCCAACTTCAATAAATTAAATTCAATAATTAAATTGCCAAATTCATAGATGATTAGGAAATTCCAGTTTAAAAACAACTTTCAATATTTAAAATCAATTAAATATTTCATTTCAAATGTTAAAAATTTCCGGGTCATCACAAGGAACATCTTAATTTCTTTGATGATCTCGTGACGAAAATGAATACTATTGATTTAAAGATGGATGAGGAGCAAATGACAATGGTTTTATTGTGTTCTCTTCCGGGGCGATACATGGATTTTGCTAACAGCTTTATCTTCGCTAGATACACATTGACAATGGAAGATGTGAAGTCAAGCCTTCTATTTGAGGGTTTGAGAGATCAGATGTAGGAGATAAGTGAAGGAAGTAGAGGTGGAAGTAGTAGCTACGGCCTGTTTGTTGAAGGAGGTAGAGAAGATAAGAAGAATCGGTACTCTAGAAGGCGTTCCAAGTCCAGGAAGCCTGGTAATAGCAGAGAGGAAAGTCTAAATAAGGGAAGTGCTTTATCTGCAAGAAACCTAGTTATTCGAAAAAGGATTTTCTAGACTTGAAGAAGAAGGAAGAAAACGGATCTTCATCATTTGCGGTGGATTAGTCTGTATCTGACGATGTGTTGTCTGCAGCAGTATCAAATGTCTTAGACCATTAGGTGCTAGACTCGGGGAAGTCGTTCCATATAACACCTAATAAGGACTACTTCAGTTCTTTCATTGGACGAGAGGGAAGATTTATTCTTATGGGTGATGATGCTAGCTGTAGAGCAATGGATGAAGGTATAGTAAGGATCAGGATGTTTGACGGAGTGATACGCACTTTGATAGGTGTCCGGTATGTTCCAAGTCTTCGGAGGTCCTTAATTTATTTAGGAAAATTGGCATCTTTGGGATGCAAGGTAACTATCGAGAAGGATAGTCTAAAGGTTTCGAGAGGTGCACTAGTTCTTATGAAAGGAGATGCGTTTCGAAATCTGTATTTGCTGAAAGGAACCACAGTCCTTTGAGAGTCGTATGTTGGAGTAAATAGTTCTCTTGCATTGGATAACACAAAGCTTTGGCATCCCAGGTTGGGCCATATTTCAGAGAAGGGCTTAGAGTTGCTTTGGAGATGGAAGATGATCAAAGGAGAAAACTTCGATAAGATGGACTTTTGCCAGGAGTGTGTGTTAGGGAAGCAAACTAAAGTATCTTTTGGAGTTGGACTCAATAGATCGAGGCAAGTACTTGAGTACGTGCATACAGATGTTTATGGACCAGTTGCTACTCCTTCTTTTGGAGAAGCAAAGAATTTTATCTCTTTCATTGATGATTTCTCTCAGAAAGTATAGATGTATGTGATAAAGGCCAAATAAAAGAGTTTTGAGAAGTTCAAAGACTGGAAAGCGCTTGTTGAGAACCAATCTGGTTCTAGGTTAAACTTGCTAAGATATGATAATGGTGGTGAATTTTTCTCTAGGGAATTCCTCGACTTTTGTAGACAACATGAAATTCAGAGACATTTCACTGCACCCGGAGATCCGCAATCCAATGGGGTTGCAGAAAGGATGATCAGGACTCTACTGGAGATGGCTCGTTGCTTGAGATTGACTGCGGGCTTGTCTAGAGGCTTTCGGGCCGAGGCATTATCAACTACGGCGCATATCATAAATCGAATTCCATGCTCAACCATAGATAGGAAGATTATAGAGGAGAAGTGGAGAGGTAAAGTAGTGCATTTTAGTTACTTTTGAATTTTTGGCTATCCTGTGTACGTTCATCATACAGGTGATGATAAGTTGAAGGCTAGAGCATACAAGGGCATAGGATGCACCAATGGTATCAAAGGGTATCGAATTTGGAACCCTGTTGATCGAAAGATTATTCATTCCAGACATGTTACATTTGATGACTCTATTATGTTTAATTCGAAGGAGAAGCTACCTACGACATCAGAAGATTCTGATAGGCCTAAGGAGATGGAAGAAGTTCCCGTGTTCCAGCCAAATAGCAGAGTTGTTGTTGATGCTGTCGAGGAAAACGTAGTCGATGAAACATCACAGGATAGTTCGTAGGTATCTTCTAGTAGTGCTAGTGATGTGCATGAATCTAGAGGAAGTTCTGTTCAAGGTGGAACTGAAAGGATTTTATGCGAAGCAGTACCTACTCGGATCAATAGTAGGACTATTAGGCCGCCCGATAGGTATGGTGATTCGTAGTTTGAGAATCTTAGCCTTGGCGATCAGTTTGACTATGCTCTATATGTGGTTCATGAGGAGCCGCTTTACCTTGATGAAGCTTTGAAGTCATGTTACAGTTCCAAGTAGATGTGTGCTATGGAAGAGGAGTTAGAGTCATTGTAAGAATTGGGATTTGGTACCACCTCCTCAAGGAAGCCGAGTCATAGGTTGCAAGTGGGTGTTCAGGCGAAGGATGATGGTAGATACAAGGAAAGGCTAGTTGCTAAAGGATTTTCACAAAGAAAGTGATTGGAGTATGATGAGATATTCTCTCCGTAGTGAGGCATACGTCCATCCGCATTTTGCTCGCTATTGTCGCAGCTCATGACTTGGAGCTGGAGCAACTGGACGTGAAAACACTTTCTTGCATGGAGACTTAGATGAGAACATCTATATGAAGCAGCTAGAAGGATTGGTTGTAGATGGGAAAGAAAATTGGGTTTGCAAATTAAAGAAGTCATTGTATGGACTTAAGCAGTCGCCTAGACAATGGTACAAGAGGTTTGACTCTTTCATGCTTTCACTTGGTTTTGATCATAGCATCAAAGACGCTTATATGTACTTCAAGCATTTAAAGAATGGTAGATGGGTGTATCTACTCTTATTCGTGGATGATATGTTGATTGCTTCTAAGGATAAGGAAGAAATTGATAGTTCAGAGCGAAAGCTAAAAGTGGATTTCGAAATGAAAAACTTTGAAGAAGCAACGAAAATTTGGGTATGGAAATCCAAAGGGCTAGAAATCTAGGCCTTTTGAGCCTCGCTCAAAAGGAGTACATTCGAAAGGTGCTTGCTGAGTTTAGCATGGAAGGGGCAAAGGCAATCGACATATCCATGCCTTTGCATATATAGCATTCTAGTTAGGCTCTCCGATCTCGGAAAAGGACAAGGCTTATATGTTGAAACATATGCAAGTGCAGTTGGCAGCTTGATGTATGCCATGGCCTACGGTGTAATGTTGTCAACTAGCGTGGAGAATAAGGCTGTTGAGGAGCGGCCATCCGTAGTTAGGCCTTACAATAGTATTGGTTATCTCGATAGGAGTGGTATATATATTCTTTCATTTTTCATCTCTGATTTATTTACTCCCATCGACATACCCCAATTCCAGTATAAAACGAACTACGATGGTTCATAATAGTTTAGGACAGTAAATATAATAATAACACAGATAATATAAATGCGGAACACAGATAAAACGGAAAGTCTCATATATACAATAACTGATGTTAGTTACAAAACATGTGATACAATACATATGATACAACTACAACTGTTTACACTGGAAGTTACATATACAAGTACATTACCGTGAATAATATACATGAATACATATCTTCCTACACTAATACACTGACTACTAAAAATGACGACGACTACTCCAAAAGATATGAAAAGACTTCATAGCTCTAGCAGCAATCCAAAACAGGATATCTACAACCTGTAATAACTCGGTCTGACCCGAGTATTAAATTCAAAAGAAAATAATACACGGGTCAGTCTAATTCAAACTCAGTTATTAATGCACAGAAGCAGTAACAATTAAATAACAATTAGACGACAGTCACAATAATTTCACCTATTCAATCTTTTAATAAAGAAAAGGATAACGGTAAATATAATGCATAACAGCGTTAACAACAAATCAGCAAATTCCAAAATATTGAATTAAACAAAACAATTCAAGTAATTGAAACATTACTTAAAAACATCAATTCAGGAAGGGCTGCAGCACATGCACGCGTGTACGGCCTCGCCACTACACATGCATTACACAAAAGATCAACACATCAACAGTAAAAGAAATACCAAAAAAGTCGATACCGTGTGGCTGCAGTTCACGCTTGCGTGCACTGCCTTGCCACTATAGTGATGTTGTACACAATGAAAATTCACAAACGAGAACAAGGTCAAACCTAAAAAAAATCAGGTTCAACTCAATTGCAATTCAATTAAATTCGCAATGCTAGCACAAGGTCAAACCCGAGCGTTTAAGCTGGATTCAACTCAATGTAAAAATCAATGTACAAGTACAAACAGTCTCGAGCAAACATATATGATCCAGACAGTCTACACAATTTCAAAAATGCAGACCCAGTTATGACAGAAACTCAATACTACAGAGGTCAAAATTATCGATTCAACACAACTGCAAAGCAACTCAACTCGAATACAAAGCACAAAGGCTCGCATGAAGGTTACACTGCAACAGATACGACAGGTATACCATAGTGAAACTGCACAGTAACATCAAAATGCATGAACAAAGCATGTTACAGGTCTTACAACATGGATGGACAATCACCTATATGCAACAGTGGAAGGAACATAACCAACCTTGCAACTGACACATATATGCAACAAAAATCACATGTGCAGCAGCCTAAACAATGAAATAACCATGTTCAAAACCCAATTCAGTGAATTACATGACGAACAGGAGTGCGGTGACAACATCAGTGAATGTATGCAGAGTCAAGGCCACAATGAAATCAAACCAAAGGAGTGATAGGAACAAAGATAAAACATGTATGCACTGTAAACTGGATAGTGCAACTATCATACTCACGACCAAAGGCCGTAGTACATCTCAACTCAACTATAGGTGAGTTAGTGAAACAACAAAGTCCAAATGAAACTGGATCGGTAAAAAAACAAAAATCAGGTGGATAACTAATGCAACAACTCAGGTCAGTGAGTACTTCATAAATGCAAACTAGATCAGAGAGACAACAATTACAAACTCAACCAAGTCAAAAATGAACATTTCAATGTTTGCAAAAACAATCACCCAAGCATGCAGCTAGGAAGTAAAGCATTTCAATAATGCAAAGTCCTTATTCACCTGTGTAGTTATAGTGCAACAGGTCAAGGCAGCATGTGGTCAAGACATCTAAAATAAGTCTCGACAAAAAAAATCAGTGACTCAAGTCAACTACACAATGCAATTAAATATGGTCAGAACACAAATGCAAGTGAAGTCAAAGACATAAGCATCACTGATACATAGGAATGAATCAAGACAGCAACCAGAGGCAACATCAAGTGATGCAACATCACACAATCAAACTGCAACAAGACCAACTACAGAAAGACAAAGACTCGAGCATTCGATCAAATGCAGAAACCAGACTCGGTCAGTTTAAACACGAATCAAAGACCAGATGCAAGGACCGGACAGAATGTCACAGGTGAAGTGCAACAGGAACCAAGGCTTCGATATGCAACACTCAGATGAGACTAACATGGCCAAGGTGAAATACCAGAAACAAAACTCAAGAACAATGTCAAGTGCACAACAGGCCGGAACAATACAAATCAAGAAATCGCATTTAAAATGTCAAGTAGCAGTTTGAACAATGACAGAGAATATGAAGTCAACCAAAAATCATCACAGTCAATGATGAACGAGTCAACCTTCATCACCAAGTCAAAAATCGAAGCCGTGGCCAACAAAGGATACCGAAGTCAAGGGAAATTGATGCCGTGAAAATCAGTAAGCAAGCATCACAAAATATATACTAATTGGAAAAGGTCAGAGATAAATCTCAACATTCAATCAAAATCAAGTGACCGATGTTACAGGAATCGAAATCCTGGTGGCCACAAACGAAATCAACATCGTCAAATAAATTCACTTGTAGCAGTTTCATTCCAGAGCCAAAAGTCAATCAAGTATTCAAACCCGAGTGAATAGAAAACATCAGAGAAATCAACAATATCGAACCACAATTTAACAGCCGAAAACTCAAGTGACCAAAGTCATGTTAAACAGCAACAAAATTACATGAAGAAAAGAAACAGAAGAATCATGGAGTTTGAATTAGATGTGAGTGACAAGTATCACTCACCTTATTCGAATCGAATAGGAGCAGCCGCGAGCGACACCATCGATCCACGGCAAGAAGTTGGCGCCTTCGAATTGAACGAGCCCTACTTCCTGAAGACGAACAAACACGAGGACTTGTAGCCATTAATTTGTGAAGCCTTAGCTTTTTTTTGAGTGAGGGAGTAAAGAGAGGCGCCATTATTTTTCTTCGTTCGATTTTTAGGTTTAGGGTTACGAATAAAATGAAAAACGAAAGGGGGGGACGGGTATAACTCAAAATAATTCGGCACCAAGAATAAATGGGCCGAGACAAATTTGCAAAGCTCAAACAATACTTAACAAATTTTCAAAGGATTTACAACTGATTTAAAAACCCCAACAGTAATTAGCAACCAGATTTAATCGTCTAACGACGATATTATTCAATACGAAAACCCGGGTTGTTACAGACTCCCCTCCTTATAGAAATTGCGTCCTCGCAATCATAAGGAATAAATGAAAAAATGGTAACAACCATAAAGAACATCATCACAAGATGAAGAAATTTGAAATAGGAAGTTCACCATAAAGAGCTTGAAAGAGTAAGCCTGAACGTGTTTGCTCGATGAATTCTCAGGATTCCTAAGTGCAATCCTTAGGATTTGAGAACCATTGAACTTCCGCAAGAAAAACATCTTTATTTCGAAGGTGCTACACCCCCGAAGCAATGATGTGAATAGAAGGTTTATCAAAAGTCAAATAGGCAAAAACTTCCATTTCTTTAATAACACTGGGCTCAAGAATAAAAATCGAAAATCCCTAAGGCATTTCCGTAATCGGAAGACGTGGAAAACGTCATGAATAGCAGAAAATTGAGCCGGTACACCGGCGTAGTACAATATAAACACCAAAGAAATCTTTTAATTTCATAAAAGAAATTCACAAATTCTCTACAAAATTTAATTATCAAATAGATAATCAGAATACAGAAATCACAAAACAGCAATATCTAGTTATCGATACGATAATTAGAAGACAACAAAATCTAATTATCAACAAAGATAATTAGAAAACAAAAATCACAAGTCGCAAAATTGCAAATATCTAATTACCAAAAATGATAATTAGAAATCTCAAATCAACAAATATTCGATTATCAAAACAATAATCAAATTTCTCAAATCAACAAATATTCAATTATCACAAACGATAATCAAAATTCAACTCACCAAATATTCGATTATCAAAAACGATAATCAAATCAACAAATATCCGATTATCAAAACGATAATCAGAAACAACAAATATTCGATTATCAAAAACGATAATCAAAATCAACAAATATCCGATTATCAAAAACGATAATCAGAAACAACAAAATATTCGATTATCAAAAACGATAATCAAAATCAACAAATATCCGATTATAAAAAACGATAATCAGAAACAACAAATATTCGATTATCAAAAACGATAATCAAAATCAACAAATATCCGATTATCAAAAACGATAATCAGAAACAAAAAATATTCGATTATCAAAAACGGTAATCAAAATCAACAAATATCTGATTATCAAAAACGATAATCAGAAACAACAAATATTCGATTATCAAAAACGATAATCAGAAATCACAAATATCCGATTATCAAAAACGATAATCAGAAACCACAATTATCCTATTATCAAAAACGATAATCAGAAAGCATAAATGTCCGATTATCAAAAACGATAATCAGAAACCACAAATATTTGATTATCAAAAACGATAATCAAAATCACAAATATTTCAGTTAACGAGTCCGGAATTAACCGAAATAGCAAACGCACATGTCCCATAACCACGAGTTTTACTAAATCGTTTAATTCACTTCATCGTTTCCTTGAAAGTGCAAAATTGTGTATTCTAAAAATAACATTTCACATTCTCAAACGGACAAGTCCGGAATTAAGCGAATCAGTAAAAGAAAGGGGTCATAGTCCTCGATTTTTCTGAAACGTTTAAATCGCTTCCTCATTCTTTTGAAAGCGCAAAGTGCAAAACTTCTGAAAACAATTTTCATTTATTTTATAAAAATAATAATTTACATTCTCAAACGAACAAGTCAGGAATTAAGCGAACCAGCAAAAGAAAGGGGTCATAGTCCTCGATTTTGCTGAAACGTTCAAATCGCTTCCTCATTCTTTCGAAAACGTAAACCGCAAAATTTTTGGAAATGATTTTTATTTTGAAACAATTTTTAAAATATGTGATTAAAACAGCAACATCAGTAGCAACTTCGACAAGGAAATTGCACTTCTCAAAATACCGTAAAAACGGAAAACAAAATAAGCATCGCGGGATAACCGCTTGAAAATCCATTTTAAAATTGACGGTTACTGAAGTTAATACGTCAAAATCTCATCAAAATAATTGGCATAAAAATATAATACCATTGAATTTTCATTCATAAAAAATGTCACAAGAATCTTCTCAAAGATAGAAAGGGGTATCATAACCTAAACTTGTATCATAACAAGTCAGTGACACACGAATTCACCAATGTACAAAAATTGATAAAACTTATCAATAGAAATCACGAAAATTGGTGAAGCACAAATTCTAGAAATCATCACAAGAAATCCAGAAAACACAAATTCTAGAAATCTACACAAGAAATCCAGAAAACACAAATTCTAGAAATCTACACAAGAAATCCAGAAATCTACACAAGAAATCCAGAAAACACAAATTCTAGAAATCTACACAAGAAATCCAGAAAACACAAGAGGAGGGAGGCCTATCACAAAACGGGAGTATGAAAACTCACCACACCGGTATCACAAAACGAGACGCTATCTCATGGTGGCTAACCATTAAATTTTGACACACGAATGGTCCGAAGACCGTGGGGCGCTACCCCACATATGAGAGTCGCAACATCACACAAACGGAGTTTAGTCTCCCTCGTAGACAAAGAGACATCGCACAACCGCCAGTCTAAATCTTAAAAAGGGGAAGGCCTAACACAAAATGGAAGCATGAAAACTCACCACACCGATATCACAAAACGAGACGCTATCTCATGGTGGCCAACCATTAAATTTTGACGCACGAATGGTCCGAAGACTGTGGGGCGCATCCCCACATATGTGATGGCGAAGCATCACACAAATGTGATGGCGAAACATCACAAGAGCGGGGTCTAGTCTCCCTCGCAGACAAAGAGACATCGCACAGTTGCTAGTCTAAATCACAAAAATGATTGTCATGATCATCAAGAAGTGTCAATTACACTAAGTTAGTAAATATAAAAGTTTAGCTTCATGTCCCATAACCACTAGCTTAACTCAAATATTTACGAACAAACTGTAGATCTTCACTAGAAAATTGTCACAAGAGTTTTCAATCGAACAAGTCCAAGAGTTAACCGACGAAGCAAACACAAGCGTTTCATACCACTTGTTTTACTAAGCCGTTTAATTCAATTTCTCATTCGAGTGAAGTAAAGGCTTGTATATACTAGTAGATTGGAAAATAGTTTAAGTAAAGAGCTTTGTAATAAAATAGTTTTGAAATAGCTTTGTTGAAAGAGTTTTGATATTTACTACTAGTATTAAAACCTTCATAATTTCAAAGTGACAAAGCATAAAAGTGATTGTAGAAACAATCGATCACAAGAATTCACATACGAAGATGTGAATAGAATCCAAAGAAATCGATACTGAATCCTTCAAAAAGTATGTTCACAAAAATCCCGAGGAAAATGTCATCAAAGTTGATAATAAATGATAGCAACAAATCAGGGAATTAACAAGAATCGATTAAATTTGAAAACCAAATCAATTCACTAAAATTCACATTCGAAGACGTGAATAAAATCTAAAGAATTCGATTCCAAATTCATCAAAATAGAAATACCCAAAAATTCCAGAAATAGAAGTTATCAAAGTCGACAAAGGTGATAACAACTAATCGGAAAAGAAGAATCGATTAACAATTGGAAAAACAAAGCAAAACGAGCATAAATGCATAAATGATTACAACAAAAATAAAAATCAAGTCAATGTCGAAGTCAACAATTAATGGCCACGGTCGAGTACAAAACGAATCAACATCATCGTCAAAGAATTCAACGGCAAACAAAGTCAGAGTCTTGGAAATCAATAAATTAGTAATTTCACAAAAACAAAGTGACCGAAGTCGAATGGAAATCAAGCCGAGGAAACACAAAATATCAAGCTCACAATCGCTGAGATTCGAACTAGAAATGAGTGAAAATCAAAATCACTCAATTTGCAACCGGTCGAGCTATTTTTTTTTCACAGTGTAACAGGTACACAATGACACCCATAGCAAAGCACAAAAGTGGAACAAAGTCCAGAGGTCAAAATATCTTTAATTGGCCAAATTCGAACAAAATCAACATTGGCTAAATCAATTCAAGGCCGAAAACACAAGAACAAAATGCTCATCATCAAAAACCTAACTTGAGTTTGCAAATCAAACGGAGGCAGAAGCCAAAATACTTTCACGAAATCAAAATCAAATGCACATGAATAAGCGTTAGGAATTCATACCTAACAATCAAAGATAATCATATACAAAGATGAGAGAAAACATCGACAAATAGTTGTAACACATGTTCCATCTAAGTTATGTTTTATATTATGTCCATAAACCGCAGGCTCTGATACCAAGCTGCGACGCCCCACCTCTATACACACGCTAGCCAAGAACACTACGGTGTAATGTTGTCAACTAGCGCGGAGAATAAGGCTGTTGAGGAGCGGCTATCCATAGTTAGGCCTTACACTAGTATTGGTTATCTCGATAGGAGTGGTATATATATTCTTTCATTTTTCATCTCTGATTTATTTACTCCCATCGACATACCCCAATTCCAGTATAAAACGAACTAGATGGTTCATAATAGTTTAGGATAGTAAATATAATAATAACACAGATAATATAAATGCGGAACACAGATAAAATAGAAAGTCTCATATATACAATAACTGATGTCAGTTACAATACATGTGATACAATACATATGATACAACTACAACTGTCGACACTGGAAGTTACATATACAAGTACATTATCGTGAATAATATATATGAATACATATCTTCCTACACTAATACACTGACTACTAAAAATGACGACGACTACTCCAAAAGATATGAAAAGACTTCATAGCTCTAGCAGCAATCCAAAGCAGGATATCTACAACCTGTAATAACTCGGTCTGACCCGAGTATTAAATTCAAAAGAAAATAATACACGCGTCAGTCTAATTCAAAATCAGTTATTAATGCACAGAAGCAGTAATAATTAAATAACAATTAGACGACAGTCACAATAATTTCACCTATTCAATCCTTTAATAAAGAAAAGGATAACGGTAAATATAATGCATAACAACGTTAACAACAAATCAGCAAATTCCAAAATATTGAATTAAACAAAACAATTCAAGTAATTGAAACATTACTTAAAAACATCAATTCAGGTAGGGCTGCAGCACACGCACGCGTGTACTGCCTCACCACTACACATGCATTACACAAAAGATCAACGCATCAAGAGTAAAAGAAATACCAAAAAAGTCGATACCGTGTGGCTGCAGTTCACGCTTGCGTGCACTGCCTTGCCACTACAGTGATGATGTACACAATGAAGATTCACAAACGAGCACAAGGTCAAACCCAAAAAAAATCAGGTTCAACTCAATTGCAATTCAATTAAATTCGCAATGCTAGCACAAGGTCAAACCCGAGCGTTTAAGCTGGATTCAACTCAATGTACAAATCAACGTACAAGTACAAACAGTCTCGAGCAAACATATATGATCCAGACAGTCTACACAATTTCAAAAATGCAGACCCAGTTATGACAGAAACTCGATACTGCAGAGGTCAAAATTATCGATTCAACACAACTGCAAAGCAACTCAACTCGAATACAAAGCTCAAAGGCTCGCATGAAGGTTACACTGCAACAGATACGACAGGTATACCATAGTGAAACTGGACAGTAACATCAAAATGCATGAAAAAAGCATGCTACAGGTCTTACAACATGGATGGACAATCACCTAATATGCAACAGTGGAAGGAACATAACCAACCTTGCAACTGACACATATATGCAACAAAATCACATGTGCAGCAGCCTAAACAATGAGATAACCATGTTCGAAACGCAATTCAGTGAATTACATGACGAACAGGAGTGCAGTGACAACATCAGTGAATGTATGCAGAGTCAAGGCCACAATGAAATCACAAACCAAAGGAGTGATAGGAACAAAGATAAAACATGTATGCACTATAAACTGGATAGTGCAACTATCATACTCACGACCAAAGGCCGTAGTACATCTCAACTCAACTATAGGTGAGTTAGTGAAACAACAAAGTCCAAATGAAACTGGATCAGTAAACAAAACCAAAGTCAGGTGGATAACTAATGCAACAACTTAGGTCAGTGAGTACTTCATAAATGCAAACTAGATCAGAGAGACAACAATTACAAACTCAACCAAGTCAAAAATGAACATTTCAATGTTTGCAAAAACAATCACCCAAGCATGCAGCTAGGAAGTAAAGCATTTCAATAATGCAAAGTCCTTATTCACCTGTGTAGTTATAGTGCAACAGGTCAAGGCAGCATGTGGTCAAGACATCTAAAATAAGTCTCGACAAAAAAATCAGTGACTCAAGTCAACTACACAATGCAATTAAATATGGTCAGAACATAAATGCAAGTGAAGTCAAAGACATAAGCATCACTGATACACAGGAATGAATTAAGACAGCAACCAGAGGCAACATCAAGTGATGCAACATCACAAAATCAAACTGCAACAAGACCAACTACAGAAAGACAAAGACTCGAGCATTCGATCAAATGCAGAAACCAGACTCGATCAATTTAAACACGAATCAAAGACCAGATGCAAGGACCGGACAGAATGTCACAGGTGAAGTGCAACATGAACTAAGGCTTCGATATGCAACACTCAGATGAGACTAACATGGCCAAGGTGAAATACCAGAAACAAAACTCAAGAATAATGTCAAATGCACAACAGGCCGGAACAGTACAAATTAAGCAATTGCATTTAAAATGTCAAGTAGCAGTTTGAACAATGACAGAGAATACGAAGTCAACCAAAAATCATCACAGTCAATGATGAACGAGTCAACCTTCATCACCAAGTCAAAAATCGAAGCCGTGGCCAACAAAGGATACCGATGTCAAGGGAAATTGATGCCATGAAAATCAGTAAGCAAGCATCACAAAATATATACTAATTGGAAAAGGTCAGAGATAAATCTCAACATTCAATCAAAATCAAGTGACCGATGTTACAGGAATCGAAATCCTGGTGGCCACAAACGAAATCAACATCGTCAAATAAATTCACTTGTAGCAGTTTCATTCCAGAGCCAAAAGTCAATCAAGTATTCAAACCCGAGTGAATAGAAAACATCAGAGAAATCAACAATATCGAACCACAATTTAACAGCCGAAGACTCAAGTGACCAAAGTCATGTTAAACATCAACAAAATTATACGAAGAAAAGAAACAGAAGAATCATGGAGTTCGAATTAGATGTGAGTGACAAGTATCACTCACCTTATTCGAATTGAATAGGAGCAGCCGCGAGCGACACATCGATCCACGACAAGAAGTTGGCGCCTTCGAATTGAACGAGCCCTACTTCCTGAAGACGAACAAACACGTGGACGAGCATCCATTAATTTGTGAAGCCTTAGCCTTTTTTGTGTGAGGGAGTAAAGAGAGCCGCCATTATTTTTCTTCGTTCGATTTTTAGGTTTAGGGTTACGAATAAAATAAAAAATTAAAGGGGGGGACGGGTATAACTCAAAATAATTCGGCACCAAGAATAAATGGGCCGAGACAAATTTGCAAAGCTCAAACAATACTAAACAAATTTTCAAAGGATTTACAGCTGATTTAAAAACCTCAACAGTAATTAGCAACCAGATTTAATCATCTAACGATGATATTATTCAATACGAAAACCCGGGTTGTTACAATCACGATCCAGTTCGTTGTTTTTTCCTCTGCGTTGGGTTTTTTTATTCCCTTAAACTGATCATCTAAAGGGATTTCCCCAACATCTATGTATAAACTAAGGGGAGTTTTGTAACCCAAGGAAAATTATATTATATTTTATATACAGGGTTGTCATCGTCAAAAGGGGGGATTGTTAGTACCTTAGGTTTTGGTTTTGATGATAATAACTATAGGACATTATATAAAACAAAGATACTAATGTTTTATCAAGTTATATATAGTATATAGTATATGATATTAGACATGTGTTGATTAAGAAGACTGTACAGTATCAAGAATAGATTCAAGATGCTGATATAGAGTTCCAAGAGTTGAAGAATGAAGACTCATGAGTATTGAAGAGTTCAAGATTTTAAGATATTCCTAATAAGTTATAGAGTGATAGAATTTATTTTAAAACCTTGATAGCACTTTCTTGATCTCTCTCGCCTTCTCTAATTTTGTTTTAAATTGTTTTTCAAATATCCTGGTTTTAAAATAATCTTTTCAAAATATTTCTCAAAATGATTTTCAATCTTTTATACTTATAGAGGTATTATTCTAATGTTTCTAAGTTTATATATATTGAATTTTTATTCATACTTTAATAATTTATAACTGTATTGATTATATATATATATATATATTATTTACATTACATTGAATATTATTATTATTAAATCTTTCAGAATTATTTTATAAAGTTTTAATATGATTAAAATATATATAAACTATGTTTAAATGTTTGTAAAAAGTTTTAAAATATTTTACAAAACTTAATATTTTAAAATGATTTTTATTAAGTAATTTTTTAAAATACAAAGTGATATGTCGACCTATCCTCTGCAAGTATGTCAACATGCTAGCCGTAAATTTTTAATTTTTAATTTTGAATGGAAGTATTATTCATCATATCTCTTCGCCAATGGACACGACCATTGTTTTCATATATATACCAGACTTCCAAACGAAATTTGATTAACTACTTTCTTATTCTCCTCTCCTTTTTTCACTCTCTTGATTTATAAATCAAAATATACCCAAATTGTGCCACTTCAACCGGAATCAAATTCAATCATTACTAGTTTGATTCTCTTCCATCTACCCTTTGATTTCTCTCATCTCTCTTACTCTAATCAAAATCAATGTGCTATGAAGAGCTATAGGATCAATTGTAATCAAGATCAAAGATCCGAGTCTGTCAAACTCTATCAAATCATAATGTTATACTTTTGGGTGTGATTGTAACCCGTAAAATCAATTGGTGTGCTTAGTAGCCCTTAAATCTAATGGTGTGCTTGAAGCCTGAAAATCAAGTGGCTCTACCCAGAGGTCAGGATTCTAGAGGGTGTGTCTCGTAGTCTTGAAATTGAGATTGTATTTGCATTCACTAGTTGAAAAGAATTCCTTACAAGGAATTGTGCGGGACTGGATGTAGGGTAACTCTGAACCAATATAAAATCCTAGTGTTTTCTTTCCTTCTTACTTTTACTACATTTACTTTATCTATACTTTGATTATGTGATTGTTCTTATAATTGTTAATTACATCATTCCAAGTATAATCTTAAAGAATTTGAAAAATATTTGTATGATCCATTAAACACTATTTACCCTCATTCTAGTGTTAATTTAGTCTTAAGATCCATATTCCGCTGACTCACGCAATCTAGGCTCAACAAGAGAGTCAAATACCATCAGCTTTCGGAACCCTTCTATATGTCGCACTCATCCTCTTCTTAAGTCAATACCTTATGATACATTCTACTTCCCGTAGGGTAATCGAGATAGGCTTATGTTTTTAACTCTATTTATTATCCCAACTCATAGTTTTCTTATCCATCTTTTCAAAATACGGACGCAACTACTTCTATAGTTTGAATTTGTAGGGTTTGGCATAATATATATATATATATATATATATATATATATATAATTATAGGGAAAAATACTAATACATTTACTCAACGTATCCTAATTCCCATGACCGACTAACCTAAGCCTTAATAATAAATGTGACAACTTGCACCTTCTTTATATCGAAATACGTCCAGGCAAACACGTCCAGGTTTACCTAGAGAAACCTTGTCAACTCCTTTATCTTTAAGTTGAGCTGAGATCCGACCTTGAGAACCCAAATAGGATCATCATCGTCGGCCAATATGTTGATTGTTAACTCCGTCAATGTCATGCTCGCATCCTTTGGCACTTTTTATTGGTCAATAGGTTTGTAGCACTTAAAATCAAAACCGAGCCATAACTTAGGTGATGTTAGCTATGTACCAATAGTCTTGATGCAGAGGGCCTTTCATGCATTCTTTTCTTTCTCACATCGCTTTGCCTCTCTGATCTCCTCAACATAACATTCTTGACTAGTACTCTGTTCATCTTGAATAGCTCCTATCCCATTCTCTTTGGGCAACTTCATCATCAAACACCATGGAGCAAGCGCTATTCTAAAACAAGTAAGGGTTTGTCAACCCAAGAAAGCATTGTAGGACGAAAATGCATCTACGAACACAAACGACTGTATCCACACTATTTTGTGGTGTCCTTGGCCCAACTCAATGAATAAGTCAATATAACAAATAGGCTACTTATCCACTCCAGTAAATCCTTAAATACGATATTTATAGGGCTTTAGATCCTTCTCACTGATCCGCTTCTAATCAAAATTACTCTTCAACAAGATATTAATCGAGCCTCCATAATCAATAAGAACTTGGTGTAATTTTGTTAGCCCAATAGCTTTAGTAATTGCCATGGGGTCAAGCGTCAATGCTTATACCCCATCAGCATCTTTATTTTTGAAAATGATGTCATCATTTATCATTTTTTGTTGTTTCCCTAGAGTTCCGTCTTCAATGTCATATTAGGTCTCCTGAGATACATGTCTCAATGAGCTATCATACTTGTCCACTTCATTCCAGATTTCCTTTGTTGGATGAGGTCCTTTTTAAATGGTGTTAATCATAATACTTTTCTTAAGCTGTCTCGATTCCTTTCTATTAGACCTCGCCTGACCATGTTGAGAAATCTTCCTATAGTGTTTATCACTCGTCGGCCTGCTAACCTACATGTTTCTCATAATATTGCTGCAGTTTATTCTTCCTTATCAAGTCTTCAATCATATCTCTCAAATCCCAATACTTACTGATTTTGTGCCCATGCATTTCTTAAAAGCGACAATATTTCCCCGAGCGCATGTCTTCTTCAATTGCCTCCCTCCGAGGTGGCTTCTTGTAATTCTTAGTCCCTTGTGTTGTAAGGTAGATCTTTTCAAAAGAATCGTTTAGCATGGTATAACCTCCTGGTCAAATATACCTTGTGCGCTTTTGAGTGTTCTGCCTTTTCCCACCAGCGCCTTTGTTTTTACTTTTTCCATTATTATTTCCAACATTTACAATAACGTTTCCAGCACTATCACTGCTCTGTTTGATAGCAACATTGCTTTATATAATAGCGCTCGGTCCTTTACAACCATCAGCTACTGAAATAGCAGCCAAACCTTCTACTTCTAAGCATAAAAATATGGAGGTTTTTCTATAGAATTCTCTCATGGTGGATGGTTGTTTCCTCTTCAACCACCTACAGTAACACGCATAAAAAATAATAAGATAACAATTAATAAATAATAAGGTTAAAAATGAAATTTTATAATATTTGACTACTGAAGTTGCACTATTGCGTTCATAATGATTTTTTGATCAATTTTCATACATATAGTTTTGTATTCATAACTCAAACAAAAAAGTTATTAACGTTTGAAATTTTTGAATTTAAGATAATTTGAATGGAATTCAAATTCAAATTTTAAATTAATGTTAATGTTTAAAATTTAAAACACTAATAAATATGTTAATGTTAATTAGGAATTAAGATTTAAGGAAATATTAAAATAAACGTTAACGTTAAAAATATGTATGGAATTAAATAAAATTAAAATAAGAACATTTAATATGTTCCAAAAATGCTAGGACCGATCAGCCACCTTACTTGGGACGACCGTTTGCTTGTGGAAGGGCGGCCGATCAATGAATAGTGTGGCGAATAGGTTTTTGTGAGGCACGAACGACCCAGATATTATTATTTTAAACTGACCTAAATCCAACGGTGCTAGTGCTTTCTAACAACTATAAATAAGAGGCTAGTGCCCTCAGTTTTATTCACGAATTATTTGGAACAACAACGGAGCTTGTCGGTTTCTTCTGTAGGATTTAGAATTTTATAAGATTTTCAGTTAAGGAATTTTAGATATTTAATATTCGCTCTCTAATTCAATTTTTCTTCAATTACTGAAATTCCAAATCTAATTCATTTACAGTCTAATTGTTGTATATTTTAAAAGGAAGAAGTCTTAAAAGAGATTAGAAACAGTCATAATCAAATCTAAAAGAGAGTTGGGAACGATCTGTGAGCGAAATATTTATTTTTTCTCATTTTTAGTAGTTGTATAATAAAGCTAGATTTGATGTATGCCTTGGGGAATTTTATTCATGAAAACATTGAACTAAAACCTCAAATTTCCACCAAAACAAAATGTCAATTCTTATGTTATTGGAATCTCTAATATTCTATACTAAAATAGTAAAATTTGTGTAAATACTGCAATTTGAATACTTTACATTCTATTCCACTTTTGACTTTCTCTTTTGATGCGACCGAGGGTTCTAAAAAGAAAATAAGTTAGGAAATGGTATATATAGTATGAGTTCTCATACTCGTAGTTTGCCTAGCCTATTTCCAAAATTTAAATATGAATCCCTTTTTTAGTTTTGTATGTAAAAGTTGAATAGAGCGTAAAACAGTTTGAATTATAAGTTCCATTGGTGGTAATTCTACTATATTGATATATATAATAAGTTGGTAACAATTCCATTTTGTTGTGCAAGTCTATTGTTGGGCTACGGAATTAGCTAATTTGTGAAGTTATCATATAGAGTAAAGCTTGTATAAATTGGAGGTTTTGACATTTAAAACGATTTGTATAGGACGTAAAATCTTCGCACGCTTAAGGGTATTTAGTTATGTATTTATATATAAATATTAGCGTATGGTTAATAATGCATTAATCGCGTAATATAAATAAGTTAGTAATTAGCATTAAAACCCCTTGGAAAAGAAGTTGAGGCAGTTGTGGAACATAATTTTTAATTAAAGGCAGAATAAGGAGATTTCCATACAAGGCTTAATGTGAATTGTGGTGAGGTATATATGGTAGTACGTTAGAAGAGTGAAATTATGACTAATTTATAGGAAAGTGAGGTCAGCCAAAAGCATACAAAAATCTACCCAGTTAATTTGACTATCAGTAGTGTGACTTTGGAATTGATGTGAGATATTGCATGTAATAAGTACCAAGGAGGACATATGGTTAGTCCCAATTCTATAGGGAAAGTCTGTCCAATTAATATGGCTATTAGCGCCTACGAATAGATGGACTAATGTGAGACATAACAGTTTGGGTTACGGGTCACAATATGTAGGGTCGGCTTCTGAGTTGGGTGTATTAAGTGTCTGTTGTAGGGTCGCCTCCTTCTGACTTAAGAAATATTAAATGGTTAGGGTTATCGTTTAGGCACGGTTGTGGAAAACCTCGGGAAGGGTCCGCTTTAGGCTCGAGGTATTAAGTGGCTATTGTAAGTTCTGCCTCTCCCCAAAAAGAAGTATTAAATGGTCCGATGAGATTCCATGCGATGTCAGCTAGAGAGTACTAAAGAGAGGTCTGCATTGGTTTAGGTATTAAATGACGGAGACCTGCCTAAGATATGGATATTAAATGGTCAGAGTCTGCCTAATTTCCAGCGAAATCTAGTAAATGAATCAGTATTTTCTCTCACATTGTTAGGACATGATTGACGGTAGATGAGCTGGATTGGGAAGTACATTTGGCCTACAGTTAAAGGTGAGTTATAGAGTTAGATGGAAAAGTGTAGGTTATAGAATTGGACTAGACGAGCCTTAGGACTTACAGTTGGAGGTATTTTACGTAGGATATAGTTAGGATGCTTAAGACATATTCTTATCTAAATTATACTGCACAAATGCTATTATGGAAAGACTCAAGATTTTTATTCACCAGACATTGTTGTTCTGACTCCTTCCTCATTACAGCACATGTTAGATAAGACGATCCTCATTTTGCAGATAAAGGTAGAGTCTTGTGGCAGTTATCTAGCTATTTATGTTTCTATTATATTTTGATGTACCTATTTCAGACATGATGGTGTTATGTTGAGATATTATTTTTCATATATTATGTTATGTTTTTTAGATTTGAATTTCTATAAAATGGGTACTATTTCTAATATTATATTTTATTCTTTCCGCCGTGAGATTCTAATAGTATAAATAGGCAGCTCTATGCATTGTTCATTGCATCAAATTTACCAAACAACAGCCAGCTTTGAAATGGGTCCAAGGTTCGATGGGCCTTTACGGGGGAAAAAATTAGGCCCATTTCAGGAAGGTTGTTACACCTACCGAAATCAATTCTGGGATGAATCCCTCTCCGCTACCTCCCCCGCTAATGCCATTAAAATAATCCCCCTTCTAGGGTTACTCACTTCCATTACTGTAGCATTAAACCTTGTTAAGAAGTTTTTCAAAGTGTCTCTAGAACTCTAGTGAAGATTCAACAACGACATCCCTCTTTAGGTCGCATTGTATGGACTAGAAACTATTCCATTAATTTCTTGACTAATTGAACAAAGTATGATATGGATCTCGATGCAAGCTAAGTGAACCACATCGTAGAAATATCGCTTGAAAAATTAAGGAAAAAACCACACCTCACGTTGTATATATCACGAGCATTGTCCATGTGCCATATGTAATTTAATAGAGGCTTCCTTAGGCCAGTCGTTCCATTATAAGACGACATAGTTGGTATCACTAACTTCTTCGGGTACCCCTCTACCAAAATGTTTTCAGTGAATGGGTTTCGACATGCGATGAACTCCATTCGCCATTGTTTCCATAATGAGTTTCACCTAATAATCTCCTAACCATATCAGCAATGCACTTCTCGCTATTTATGGTAACTGGTAGGCGATCGTCCAGAACAGCTCCAAGTGTTTGACTCCACAAACATTCTCGGTTAGTTGCATGATGTCTGGTTCCCCTATCTCCGAAGGAAAAGTTTATTTAGACCCTTAATGGCAACTAGTTGGAGTTGGCTCTATAACATCTATTTGAACAGCGCTAGCCTGACCAACAGTGACTTGCTCAATACCGATGTCAGTATCCTCCTAGAACTCACCCATGAATCGTTAAGGACGTCTGTAATGACCCGTAAATTTCAATAATTAATTTTTTTAAATTAATAAGTTTTAGTAATTTAATATAAAAAAAACTTTGTAATTTAATAATGAAAGGAATGCTAAAATGAAATGTAACCATGAATTCAAAAGTATGATTTAAAGTTATAGTAACGGTGGTAAGTCGCTGTTTAATTGGTCTATTAATCTAGTTGTAAATGTTACATTTGGGTATAAAATGGAATATAAGTAAACAAGGGTAGGTGTTGTATAAATAAATGAATCTATACATAATTTATGGTAATTGAATGAATTCAACAGTATGTAAGAAACTATGATAATTAGTGGAAATAATAAACTCGAGCGTAGTATAACAATAATGATAACATTTACTGCATGTTACCTTTTTATTTAGGCTGCTAAATTTAAGATTGGAAATCAATTACGTTTAATTGTGAGTAAATGTTCATAAATGTGAGTTAGGTAATTGTAAAGTGTGAATGTAAAAAAATAAAGGGAAATGTATATTTTGTTAATAAGATAAAATAAAGGAATGAAACCTAGTTGAATAGATTAATTGAGATTTTAATTATAATATATATATATATATATATATATATATATTTGACAAATTTAATATAATTGAAAATAATGGCTAATACATAGGAAAGATGTAAATTTGAATATATGAACGTAATGAAAGACAAGCAAATATTAAATAGGTTATAGAGTAATAACAGACTTAATAAAAAGATTAGAATTGGAACAAATCAGTTTATTTGGAATTTATCAATTGGAATTCAGTCTATAACAAATGGATTAATGGTAAGTAAATGAAATTAAATACTATGTTAATTTAAATTAGGATAAAATGGAAAATATTAATGTAATAAAAGATAGACCAAAGGTAATTATACCCATAAGATAATAATTAGCGGAATAACAAGATTTAAAATCAAATAAATGGATTTATTGGAATTTCAATTGATAATTAATGAATTTACTTGAATTGAAATATGATATAGTAATTGGTTAATAAATTAACTTTAAATTGATATAGAAATTTGTTATAAAGGATTATAAATTACTAGAGTAATCCAAGATGATAAAAATTATAAATTTTAAAATTTGAATGAAAAGTGATTTAATTTAATATTTATTTATTTGACTGAAAAATAGCCATTTTGGCCACTGACTCGAATTTTGACGAAACCAGTTTCATCGAATCTGTAACGGTGAATTATTATAGAATTTCAAGTTTCGTAACGATCAGACTTATTGTTTGACCGTACAGACTCGAAACGTCTATAAATCAATTTAATTGAAATCAACTGAAATCAATTTGAAATAAGCAGATTTTAACATAACTTCTTCATACGATGGAATTAGGACTTGAAACCTGTTCCATTGAATTTAAATATTTAAAAACATCCATTTTGATATATAGGTTGATCCATTTTCCTTCCGGAGGCAGAACGGGCTTTTCAAGTCGTTTATCGTTCAATCAAATTTTGTCCGTTCATTCTATTTTCAGCTTTTCCTATAAATAACCCGTTATAAACCCTAGCCACTCCTTATTTTCATTTGTCTATACGTACATCTCCTTCTCAACTTCTCATTCCAATGGCAGACAAAACCTAATTCCCAAATTCTAAAAATTAATTTCAACTTCACAAAAAAAATATAAAAAAAATTGCGGATCTGTAGCAACTTTTGGTCGCGCTTCGGGTTTCAGAGGCAAAAACCATGCAGTAACTTTGGATCAGGAAGAAAATGACTCGGGTCGCTCCGGGTCGTTTTGGTAAAAACTCAGAGCAAGCACCGGGGATTTGAGGCGGTAGACTGAAGTTGAACCCGAAGTCGACCCATGACCAGAATTTTCTAATCTTCTAATTTTCATAACTTTTTCATATGATCTGGGACTCATGCACGGTTTATTTTGCTGGGATCGTATCGAAATTACAGATATTTTAATGCAAGTTTGGATGAATTCTGAAACTGTTCAAATTTTGGGCTTATTTTGAATTTAAATCAATTTAAATTGAAAGGTGAGTGTTTAACCCACTCACAACTACTAAAATTTCTTATGTTTGTTAAATTTAATTCATGATGTGATTAGGAATTTATTTATGATTGTTTGGTATATTTTAATCATCATCTTAGTTCAATTGAATTTATTTGAATTAAATTATTATTTAATTTATTATTGCATATAAACTGCCAGTTAAATACCTGTTATTTATTATCAGTTTCTATATTGATATTGATTGATTGTTTTGGATGATGATTGTGATGGATGTTGATTGTTGATATTGGTTGAATGGATGTTTAGTTTATATCGTTATAAACTGCAAGTTATGGATTATTATTAATTCGAGACCGCGGTTTGAAATGATATACAACAGTAAAATATTAAATTGCGGATTGAAATGATAAATATCCATATCACTTGACCATAGGATAAAAAATTATATACAGACACTATGGTCTGTATATAAAAATATTTTGAAATAATTTGTAAAGAAATATATGGTTTTATGAAATATTGATTTAGATATTATATAAATGTTATTTATATATAGTAAAATTCTTGATTTTAAGCTATGTATAAATTTGTTCTAAAATATAAAATAAGTTTAATAATAAAGTTTGATATTTATTAAAATATAATATGGTTAAGTATTTATTTAAACTATATTTTTATATAGAGTTTATAATGATTTAAATAAAAATTTAAGGTTGGAAGATAAATATGAAATTGATTTGAAATTAAATTTTTTCGAGATTTATACTCAAATAAATTTGATTTGAAATTTAATAAAATTGAGATTTTAAAGGATATGATTTTTATAACTTGATTTTGGTTTAAAGTGATTTAAATGAATATATCAAGTTGATTTAAATGAATATATCAAGTTTAAATAAATTAAAAGAATATTCAGTTATTTGAAGTTTAAAGGTTTTACTTAAATGTTATTGGATTTATTAAGTAAACATTTCAAATCTAAATAATAGTAATTGAATTAGATATATATGGAATTATCAAATTTTAGTTTTGAAATTTTGGAAGATTTAAAGCTTTGAAATATACGGAATTTAAAATGGTTTATTTGAGGTTCAAATCTATGTTTGGATTTGATATAAATTGGAATGGATTATTGAAAACTAAATTGAGTTGAAATTTATGAATTGAGATTTAATTTGAAATTGAATTTTTGGAGTCAAGTTGATTTGAATCAATTTGTGAAGTTGAGGAAATTATTTTATTTTATAAAGTAATTTTAAATTTAATTAGGTCTATTTTATTATATATACTATTTGAGTATCTAAACTGTTTAAGTGGTGAAAATTATGGTTTCGAAGCTATGAATTTCAAAGTATTATGTTTTGAAAATGTAATTTTTCAAGTGTCTTGTTTCGAAGGTGTTATAACTTTGAAAAATATTATGATTTTGGAAAAGGATATATTTGAAGTGAAAATGATATTGTATTTGGTTTTGAAATGGAAAGGATATCGTACTAATATGATTTTGAAAGGACAATGATATTTTGGTTTTGAAGTATAAACTATTTTGAAATAACCGCGGTGTAATAATAATGTTTGGTTGTTATTGATCCCGTGATCGGATGTTGTCATATCCTCTGCCAACTCTTAAAACTACTCTAACAACCGTGTACGTGGTGGAGATTCCAGAATGAAGTAGGATGGTGGCGACGTCCTATTGGCGTATATACTGGACCCAACTCCCGTGAGTGGGAACAAGGTGGCTAAAACAGGAGCAATTGACGGGCTAATAAGGTAGCTTCTCTGATCGGACACACTTCTTCGATACCATTCTATTACTTTGTAATTGATTGAGTGCACCTTTGATTTTTGGGAGTGTGGCTCGAGGTGGACGGTAGTGGCTGCTACGCGTTGCCACCGGTTCGGAAGTGTAATTGGTATATCTACCCTGACATTGCCTAGTAGTGCCGTGTCACCTACCCTAGTGCGCCTTGTACGATTTTGGTTTTGTGCCGTAGCCTATGGAGTATCCTTTGGTGGCTTCCCGATCAGGAGGGACTATGATACTGGACAGACTACTAGGACTATGTATGTGTTAAGGTGGAAAATTTAAAGCCTTAACGCTATTTTTAAGTATGTTTACTTTACTTCTAGACATTATTATAATTGCTTATATTACTACATAGTAGATAGTTTAACGGATCCTTAGGAGATGTAAATCCCGAACATCTCTTAAGTTACTACACTCACGTTAGACACTGGATAGGAGATGTCAAACCCTGTAAACATCTCTGATGTCGTTCCACTCATATATTAATGTTGATTTAACTTACATAAGATCTTTTAGTTCTGACTCGATTGTTTTGTCTTTTCAATTCGCTCGGGTCAACCTAAGCATTTCAGGATTTGAAGACCTTATTGCTGGAGGACGAAGACGAAGATTGTATTATTATTATTATTTATTATATTTCATCGCATCATGTATTCCACTATATTATTTATTATTCTCTGATATGTGTAACTCTGATCTATGTTGTATAAGTATAATCAAATGTTTTTATAAAACTGCTTCATGAACAATTATTTGATTATTATATTTTGTCATTCCGCCGTGAGATTCTGTTTTGTTTTTTTCTTTCTCTGGTTTTCCTTATTCACCCCAATGACAATCCGCCCTTCTGAATGGTTTGAGTCGGCATGCATGTCTTCCTAAAATGTAAAAAAAGGCGGGATGTTACAGTTGGTATCAGTGATTTGGTTTAGCGATAAACCTTAGCTTTATGGGGTCTGACTCTTTATTAATAGGGTAGTAATACCCTATGATGAGTCGCTGAGTGTATATATGTGAGAAAGCGTATTTGTTAGTGTTATAAAAGGGTTTTGATTTGTGTTAATTTGTTCCGTTTTGTATTTATGAACTCTGGTTAGTGCATAGGACGCTATGACATCGATAGGGATTTCTAAACACTTAATAGGACAGACCGCCATAATATTTGTTTTGAAATATAGGTAAATGAAATAATTTTGCCTATTGTATATTTTATGTATAACATAATATATTATATAAGGGATATATTTGGTTGTAATACATTGGTTGCTAGGTAATGAAATTTATAAATATTGGTTGGAAATAATATTTAAAATAAAATAAATAAAATTGGAAATTTAGAACCTAAGTCCCGGGGTTTTTGAAAATTTCTTTCAAGTGATTTTGGAATATAATAATAATATTAGTTAGAAGTATTTTCTGATATTAATATTTCAATATAATTTGAAAGGATTGTTTTAAAGAAACTATGGAAAGAAATAAGTTATGTACTCCTCTCTATGTCGCTGGAAAATAATTTCGATGATGAGTGCACGCATCATCGACATTCATTTCCGAGTTTCTAAGTGGGAAGGCCACTATAGCAGTTTTACTACAGATTTACTTTTAATGAACAAATATAAATTATAAATGTTTAAATATAATTGGATATATATGTTGTAAGTATATACATTTATCTATTATTATGTTTAATGATTTAAAATGGAACCCGGTATTTAGTTCTTAAGTTTTTGTTAATTAATAGTTTCAATTATTATAGTGAAATGGAATGTACCTATTAATTAATAATTGAAACCTCTAAATGAAATAAGAGATTAAATTCTAGGTTATAAAGGAAATTACAAGAAAGTTGAAATTTGTAACCTATAAAACAAAGGATATGATTATTGAACATTAAATTAATTAAAAGAAATAAGAAAACTAGTATATCTTTCAATTGCATTCTTAAAGCATATATATATATATATATATATATATATATATATATATATATATATAACTTGTGATGCCCCACCTCTATACTCACGCTAGCCAAGGACACTACGGAGTAATGTCGTCAACTAGCACAAAGAACAAGGCTATTGAGGAGCGACCATCCATGGAATTGCTTTTTGCGAGCACCGATATGTCAGATAGTATAACATGTTTCATTTCAAGACGAAATCCGACATACCGGTACAAACTCAAAGCTACTACACAGTGGCTATGTGGTCTTTGGAAACAAATATAGAAATATGCATAACATAAATCAGTCACAGATCTTCATATCTCAAAGGCGGAAATGGATATGAATATAACACATAAAAGTGTACATCAGAGTAGTGGTCTAACAAGATCCACAATATCACAAAAGAATAGATACAAATGCTACACAAAAGAGTATACATCAAGGAGTCTCTATATTGAAGAGTCTTTATCTTGAATGTATAACAACAAAAACTATCAATCTAATGTAGTTAGCCAAAAGTCAGATAATACTCCCTGACGAGGAGTCAAGCAGAAGCACCTGTAACATCTCGATCTGACCCGAGTATTATTTAATAAGAAAATAATAAATGGATCAGTCTAGCTATAAATATCAGATAAAATGAGTTAGAATAAGAGATATGACAAAAATGTATGATAACTACAATGCCATACTGTGAAAATTATACATTAAAATAACAACAAAATCATGCAATATCTCAAGAAATCTCAAAGCACTAAAAATAATGTCATATTCTTTAACACTTTCACCAAACCACAAATATTGACAAATTTATTAATGCCAATCGAAAAAGTTAGTGAAACAAAAATTCACCAATGCACAAATATTGATAAAGCTTATCAATGTAAATCGCAAAAATTGGTGAAACACAAATTCAAGAAATCATCAATAGAAATCCAGAAATCACAAAAGGGGGGAGGCCTATCACAAATGGGAGCATGAAAAATCACCAACACGTTTATCACAAACGGGACGCTATCCCATGGTCGCTAACCATAGAGCCGGTGCAACGACGTAGTACGACGGTACGTCCAAGGAACCTGAAACTCAAATAATTCGAAACAACAACGTAATACAACGGTATGCCCGATGGACTGAATTCCGTAAAAGAGCATAGGTCGCTAGCCCATAAAAATGAGTCAAAACTCCAAAGAATGTCGTTAGCCTATAAAAGAAATGAGACGAAACCCAATAAAATGAGGTATAGTCCCCTGCGCGGACAATGAGACATCGCATATCGCAAGTCAAAATCACAAAATGATCATCATCGATCATAAAGAAGTGTCGATTACACTAAGCTAGTAAATAGACGAGTTTAGCTTCATGTCCCATAACCACTGGCTTAACTTAAATATTTACGAACAAACTTTAAATTTCCACTAGAAAGTTGTCACAAGAGTTTCAATCGAACGAGTCTAAGAATTAACCGACTAAGTAAACACAAGTGTTTCATACCACTTGTTTTGCTAAGTTGTTTAATTGGATTTCTCGAACGAATGAGGTAAAAATTTGTATATACTAGTAGATTGGAAAACGGTTTTATAAACGAGCTTTGTATTAAAAATAGAGTTGCAATCGTTTTGATGAAAGAGTTTAAATATTTACTACTAGTATAGAAACCTTTGCATTTAAAAGTGACAAACCATAGAAATGATTGTAAATGCAATCAATCACCAAAATTCACATTCGAAGACAAGAATTAAATCCAAAGAAATCGATATCAAATCCATCAAAAAGGATATTCTCCAAAAATCCTGAAAAAGAAGTTATCAAAGTCATCAAAGGTGATAACAACGAATCAGAGAAACAAGAATCTATCAGAAGTTGGAATTTCAAGAAAAATAGGCAATTTGTGCTGAAGCAAGCAGGTCGGTCGACTAGACACTGAGTTTAGTCGACTGGTCAATGCCTGGAAAACTCTCGGGTTGTAGGTCAGCCGATTGGACTCAGAGCGCTAGTCGATTGGAACATGTTTTCCAATATTTCCAACCTAGCCCCCAAAAGGGCAAGAATCCAAATGGAGTCGATCGATCGAGCAATTGCAACTAGGGATTTATGCCACGCGACAACCCAGTCATATAGGCTCTTCGATTCATCCCAAAGACATGTTCAAGCATCAAAGCTAGGTTTTTTTAAAGATTTAACTTCAAAACACCAAAAATTAGAACATTCATAAAACCAATTCAAACCAAAAGCAAATGAACATCAATAAGTGTTAAGAATTCGTACCTAACAACAAAGATAGATATAGACATAGATGCGAGATAAAAAATCTCACTTTTTACACAGAAACAAGGAAGAAGAAGCTTGAAAACAAAGGAGGATCAACCACTCTTCAATCTCAACTCTAAAAGCTTCAATCTAAGATAATAAGCAATATTTCCCAAATTAGGTTATAGGAAATTTCTAAAATTGGAGATAGATTGAGATGGAGAAGAAGAAGGAGATGCTTACCTACGCTTCTCTTTGAATTTGGAGCTAAAACTTGGATTTGCTAAAGAAAATAGGACTTAGGATTTTAATTTCCCATCTCCACCACCATTTTTGCTAAAGCTTAAGTTGTAGGAAATATTATGAAGGAATGAAGAAGTGTGGAGTGGAGTTGGGTTGATATGTTAGGTTAATGGGATGAAACCCAAAGCCCTAAGTGAAAAGGTCAAAATTTTAGCTAGCTCCAAACATATCGATGTTTATATTCAAAAAGGTCGCAAACACCATTTTGGACTCAATGGAAGTGGTCTCGATTCCTAATTCGGCTGTTTGCAAAAAGTAGATTTTCGGATTTAAATCCGAATAACAATGCTATATTTAAATAAAATATTTATATATACAATCGTAAAATATGCGGGTTGTTACAAACTTCCCTCCTTAAAGAAATTGCGTCCTCGCAATACTTAAGAAGAAAATAAAGAGTAACAACCATAAAAGCATATCAACACAAAAGAAAATTTTGAAATAAGAAGTTCACCTCAAAGAGCATGAGAGAGTAAGTCCGGATGTGTTCGCTCGATGAATTCTCTAGATTTCCAAGAGCAATCCTTAGGATTTGAGGACCATTGAACTTTCACAAGAGGGACATCTTTATTTCAAAGGCGTCTCCGAAGCAATGAAACAAATAGGATGTTGCTCATAAGTTAAATTAGGCGAAACTTCAATTTCTTCCACAACACCGGACTCAAGAATAGAATCATAATCTCGAAGGCATTTCCGTAATTGAGAAACGTGAAACACGTCATGAATAGCAGAAAATTGTGCTGGTAATAAAAGGCAATAAGCCGCAGAACCAATACGTTCGGTGATGTGAAATAGACCAATATATCGAGGTGCTAATTTTCTCGATCGACTGAAACACACAACACCCTTCATAGGTGAAACACAAATAAACACAAAATCTCTCACAGAAAATTCTAATTCCCTTCTTCGGTTATCGGCGTAGGATTTTTGCCTACTTTGAGCTTCTTTCATCCTATGACGAATAAGGTCAATCTTTTCTGTGGAATCACGAATAAAATCTGAACCTGAAACCAGCTTCTCACCGGCCTCAAGCTAACAAGACGGAGATCGGCATGGCCTTCCATAGAGTGCCTCGAAAGGTGTCGTACCAATACTAGATTGGAAGCTATTATTATAGGAAAACTCAACAAGAGAAATATGATCTTCCCAACTTCCTCCAAAATCAAGAAGATCTTCAAGAGTTTGATTCACAGGCTCAGTTTTTCCATCGGACTGAGGATGATAAGCGGTGTTAAAATTAAGCTTTGTTCCCAAAGCTTTTTGAAGACTCTTCCAAAATCCACTAGTAAACAATGGATCACGATCGCTAATAATAGAAGTAGGAACTCCATGTAATTTGACAATTTCTTTAATAAAGAGTTTGGCCAAAAGAGATATGGTCCAATTGGACCGAACGGGAATAAAATGGGTGGATTTTGTGAGTCTATCAACTATCACCCACATGCTAACGAGAACGGGGAAGACCACCAATAAAATCCATGGAAATTTGATCTCACTTCCAAATTGGAATGTCCAAAGGTTGCAATAACCCACCGGGCCTTTGATGCTCGGCCTTATCGAATTGGCAAGTCATGCAACGCTTAACAAAGTTAGCAATATCGTATTTCATTCCATCCTAATAATAAAGTCGCTTCATATCCGCATACATTTTGCTACTACCGGGATGAATGGTAAATTTAGAACGGTGAGACTCCTCTAAAATATCTCTATGAAGGTTATCATTATTTGGCACGATAAGTCTACCAAATTTTCAAATACCACCACGAGCATTAATGCCAAAATCTTTCAAACCTTCAATATCAATTTTATCCCTACAATTTTGGCTAAAAGAGCCAATTCGAGATCTAGCCTTTGAGCTTCAAGAATGTAGTCAAAAAGAGAAGGATGAGCCTTAAGGCTACATAAAACAAGAGATGCACATAAATCGGATTCACGATCTTGAATCTCACAAGTGGATAAAGTCTCAAGATCATTCCATTCGGATGTCATCACGGAAACAACCGCTTGTTGCTTACGACTAAGAGCATCGACAACACGATTTCCCTTTCCAGGAGTATACAGAATATCAAGATCATAAGATGCAAGGAATTTGAGCCAACATTGTTGACGCAAATTAAGTTTCTTTTGAGAAAATAAATACTTCAAAGATTTTTGATCGGTATAGAGAACAAATTTTTCTCCCGAAAGATAATGATGCCAAATTCGAAAGATGAAAACAATAGCCGCGATTTCTAAATCATGAGTGGCATATCTAGCCTCGGATGGCTTTAATTGCCTAGAAGCATAAGCAATAACATGTTCCCTTTGCATGAGAACGGCATCCAAACCAACACGACTAGCATTGGTATAAACAATAAAATCTTGGTTCCCTTCGTGAATCACAAGAATAGGGGCATCGGAAAGGAGCTCTTTTAACTTCTGAAAAGAATCTTCATATTTGTTTGACCAAATGTATTTAACTCCCTTCTTTGTCAAACTAGTAAGAGGCATGGAAATTTTAGAAAGGTACTTTATGAAATGATGGTAATAACCCATCAATCCAAGAGAACAACGAATTTCCGTCACACTCTCCGGTGTCTTTCAATTTTGAATCGCTTCAATCTTTGAAGGATCCACGGAAATTCCGAATTCAGAAATGATATGTCCAAGAAATTTCACACGAGATTGCCAAAAATGGCATTTAGAAAATTTTGCTTTCAATTGATTGCTCCTAAGAGTTTCCAATACAATCCGAAGATGCTTTTTATGCTCCCCCTCGGTTTTAGAATAAACAAGAATATCATCTATAAAGATGAGAACAAATCGATCGAGGAAGTCTTTGAAAACTTGATTCATAAGGTCAACGAAATAAGCTGGAGCATTCGTTAAACCAAATGGCATAACAAGCTATTCATACGATCCATATCGAGTACGGAATGATGTCAAAGGAATGCTATCCTCTGCAATACGAAGCTGATGAGAACCGGTTGCTAAGTCTAACTGTGAAAAGACTCTAGCACCGCTAAGTTGATCGAATAGATCATCAATCCGAGGTAAAGGATATTTATTCTTGATAGTAAGATCATTAGCTTGCGGTAGTGAATGCAAAGCCTAAGTATACCATCAGATTTCTTCACAAAAATAGCAGAGGCTCCCCAAGAAGAGGAAGTAGAACGAATGAATTGCTTCTCTTCCAAGTCGGATAATTGTTTGCGCATCTCCTCATTTTCTTTATTAGACATACGATAAGGAGGACGAGTAATAGGTAAAGCTTCGGGAATCAGATTAATTCCGAACTCAATGGCTCGCTTAGGGGGTAATCCAAAAACAGGCTCAAATATATCGGAAAATTCACGAACCACGTGAAGGAGAGAAATGACATCTTCCACATCATTATTATCGTCATCGTAAGGATTTAAAGAATATAAAGATGCCGCCAAGTTGGAATCGGAATCTTTAAGAACAATAGAAATCTGCTTAACAGATTGAGGATGTCGAAGATGAATAGTTCGCTCGGGACATAGGATATGGGCTTCATAACGGTTAAGCCAATCCATTCCCAAAATCATTCCAAAGCCTAAGTAACGCATGACATGCAAATCGGCTCGGAAAGAAAAATCACATAAAATAATCTCGACATCTTTACAAAGCAAACTAAATGTTGCGAATCCATCAACCGGATTTGCAATTCTCAAAGAAGTCATTAAAGCCATAATACTTAAAGAAAAAGTATCAACAAGTCCTTTTGATATAAAAGAATGGGATGCGCCCGTGTCAAAATGAAGTCGAATAGGTTGATCGCGAAACATAATAATGCCATCAAGGATAGGATGAGAAATACCTTGACCGCGAGAAATATTACTAGAGGCTTGCACAACATTTAGCTTTCCCTCCTTCTTGCTTTGAAGTTTGGGACATGAAGATATAAGATGACCCAAATTTTTGCAATAGCGACAAAAGAGAGGATTCGGACATCTATTAGCATAATGGTCCTTAGAACCACAATTGTAGCATTGTCCACTACTAGGGGTAGGAGTCTATGCTATCGAAGCTGCTTACTTCCCTTTCTTGTTGGGATTTGGGCCTTTGAATTTAATAGGCCTTTTCTTGTTGTCGTTGAAGCTCGGTTTGGTACCCACAACTTCAACATCACTCTCCTTATCTGCCTCTTCAAGTAGAAGAGCGATATCAATAAGCTGATCAAAAGCAACTTCTAATTTTAGAAGTAATGGCTTTTTGAGATTCTTATTCAAGCCATAGACAAACCACTGATTTTTCTTCAATGGGGTATTTACATACTCGGCCCCATATTTAGAGAGGGATTCAAAAGATGCGACATAACCTACCATAGAAGATTCACCTTGAACAATATCAATAAAATGACGGGCCAAAGTCACTTTCTCAGCTTTCGACATCGAATCTTTCCTGGAATTGCTTCCAAGTAAGATCCGCTTCAATAATTTCAGAAGTCAGAAGCTCATACCAATCTAATGTTCTTTCTTGGAGCATACTAGAACCCACTTGGACTCGATGAAGATCAATAAGATTCATGCGAGAAAAGATGCGGTCGCATGTTCTAAGCCAAGACTGGACTTCGATAACGCCCTTGGAACCCGTGAACGGCTTTCCACCCAAATTTGTATAATCACTGCACAAGCGTGAAAACCCAGATTTAGGGTGGGTGGCTCTAGAATAGGTTCGACAGCTTGAGCATTCTTTACAAGATCAAGAAGCTATTGGGCAGACATAAATACACCATCCTGGGGTGTGGCACTGGATTGACCGACACTGGGATGGCCTGGTCTAACCATTTCTCTTCTTTAAGAAAGAAAGAAAGAAGAAGAAAAATGTTATTCACAAAATGAATGTCAAACAATCATGATTGATAAAACAAGGCATCATAAAAGAAATCAGGATAACATGGTTCGAAGACTCGAATAAAATCTTAAGGCACGACTCCTAAGAAGAACATAGGACTATGATCCTTGCTAGATTGTTCCACATTGTTTTGAATTTTGGCTCTGATACCAAGCTGTGACGCCCCACCTCTGTACTCATTCTAGCTAAGGACACTACGGAGTAATGCCGTCAACTAGCACGAAGAATAAGGCTGTTGAGGAGCGACCATTCGTGTGATTGCTTTGTACGAGCACCGATATGTCAGATAGTATAACATGATTTATTTCAAGAGGAAATTCGACATACCGGTACAAACTCAAAGCTACTACACAGTGGCTATGTGGTCTTTGGAAACAAATATAGAAATAAGCGTAACAAAAATCAGTCGCAGATGTTCATATCTCAAAGCCGAAAACGGATATGAATATAACACATAAAAGTGTACATCATAGTAGTGGTCTAACAAGATCCACAATATCACGAAAGAATAGATACAAGTGCTACACAAAAGAATATGTATACATCAAGGAGTCTCTATCTCGAAGAGTCTCTATCTCGAATGTATAACAACAAAAACTACCAATCTAATGTAGTTAGCCAAAAGTCAGATAATACTCCCAAATGAGGAGTCAAGTAGAAGCAGCTGTAACATCTCGGTCTGACCCGAGTATTATTTAATAGGATAATAATAAACGGATTAGTCTAGCTACAAATATCAGATAAAATAGGATAGAATAAGAGATATGACAAAAACGTATGATAACTACAATACCATACTGTGAAAATTATACATTAAAATAACAACAAAATCATGCAATATCTCAAGAAATCTCAAAGCACTAAAAATAATGTCATATTCTTTAACACTTTCACCAAACCACAAATATTGACAAATTTATCAATGCCAATCGGAAAAGTTAGTGAAATACAAATTCACCAATGCACAAATATTGATAAAGCTTATCAATGTAAATCACGAAAATTGATGAAACACAAATTCTAGAAATCATCAATAGAAATCCAGAAATCACAAAAAGGGGGAGGCCTATCACAAACGGGAGCATGAAAACTCACTAACACGTGTATCGCAAACAGGACGCTATCCCATGGTCGCTAACCATAGAGCCGGTGCAACGAAGTAGGGCGACGGTACGTCCGAGGAACCTGAAACTCAAATAATTCGAAACAACAACGTAATACAACGGTACGCCCGATGGACTGAATTCCATAAAAGAGCATGGTTCGTTAGCCCATAAAAATGATTCAAAACTCCAAAGAATGCATAGGTCGTTAGCCTATAAAAGAAATGAGACGAAACCCAATAAAACGAGGTATAGTCCCCTGCGCGGACAAAGAGACATCACATATTGCAAGTCAAAATCACAAAATGACCATCATCGATCATAGAGAAGTGTCGATTACAAGCTAGTAAATAGGCGAGTTTAGCTTCATGTCTTATAACCACTGGCTTAACTTAAATATTTACGAACAAACTGTAAATTTCCACTCGAAAGTTGTCACAAGAGTTTCAATCGAACGAGTCTAAGAATTAACCGACTAAGTAAACGCAAGTGTTTCATACCACTTGTTTTGCTAAGTCATTTAATTGGATTTCTCGAACGAATTAGGTAAAGGTTTGTATATACTAGTAGATTGGAAAACGGTTTTATACACGAGCTTTGTATTAAAAATAGAGTTGAAATCGTTTTGACGAAAGAGTTTGAATATTTACTACTAGTATAGAAACCTTTGCATTTAGAAGTGACAAACCATAGAAATGATTGTAAACACAATCAATCACCAAAATTCACATTCGAAGACTAAATCCAAAGAAATCGATACCAAATCCATCAAAACGGATATTCCCCAAAAATCTCGAAAAAGAAGTTATGAAAGTCATCAAAGGTGATAACAACAAATCGGAGAAACAAGAATCGATTAAAAGTTGGAATTTCAAGCAAAATAGGCAATTTGTATTGAAGCAAGCAGGTCAGTCGACTGGACATTGAGTTCAGTCGACTGGCCAATGCCTAAAAAACTCTCGGGTTACAGGGCAGTTGACTGGACTCAGAGCGTCAGTCGATTGGAAACTGTTTTCCAGTATTTCCAGCCTAGCCCCCAAAAGGGAAAGAATCCAAACGGAGCCGATCGATCGAGCAATTGCAACTAGGGATTTATGCCACATGACAACCCAATCCTATAGGCTATTCGACTCATCCTAAAGACATGTTCAAGCATCAAAGCTAGGATTTTTAAAGATTTAACTTCAAAACACCAAAAATTGGAACATTCATAAAACCAATTCAAACCAAAAGCAAATGAACATCAATAAGTGTTAGCAATTCATACCTAACAACAAAGATAGATATAGACATAGATGTAAGATAAAAATCTCACTTTTTACACAAAAACAAGGAAGAAGAAGCTTAAAAACAAAGGAGGATCAACCACTCTTCAATCTCAACTCAAAAAGCTCCAATCTAAGATAGTACGCAATATTTCCTAAATTAGGTTATATGAAATTTCTAAAATTGGAGAGAGATTCAGATGAAGAAGAAGAAGGAGATGCTTACATAAGCTTCTCTTTGAATTTGGAGCTAAAACTTGGATTTGCTAAAGAAACTAGGCCTTAGAATTTAATTTCCCATCTCCACCACCATTTTTGCTAAAGCTTAAGTTACAGGAAATATTATGAAGGAATGAAGAAGAGTGGAGTGGAGTTGGGTTGATATGTTAGGTTAATGGGCTGAAACCCAAACCCAAAGCCCTAAGTGAAGAGGTCGAAATTTTAGCTAGCTCCAAACATATCGATGCTTATACTCAAAAAGGTCGCAAACGCCATTTTGGACTCAATGGAAGTGGTCACGAGTCCTAATTCGGCTGTTTGCAAAAAGTAGCTTTTCGGATTTAAATCCGACTGACAATGCTATATTTAAATAAAATATTTAAATATAAAATCGTAAAATATGCGGGTTGTTACATAACTTACCAAATATTAAAAGTTGTAATGTTTAATAAGAAAATGGAATAGGATATTATACAGGTAAAACTTGAAGTAATGAAAGTATTCAATGAAATTCTTTAATAAATAAGAATTTGATGTTGTAGTTGTTATAAACTTAATTTATAATTCAAATGTTATTATAATAAAATGTGATAGAAAGTAGGTATTGTAAGTAAGTAATTATAAACTGAAGTAAATGAATTGATATGCTAAGCAATGGAATTGAACATGAATACTATAAATAAATGAATTATAAACTTAAGTAAATGTTGAAGTTATTTATTATAAAAATAAGTAGGAAGATGAATAATGTAAGTGAAAAACTATAAACTTAAGTTAATGTTTGAAGCTATGTATAACTTAAGGTAAATAAATGAAATTAAGTAATGAATGAATAAATATAATATAATAAAAAGAAATCGACCTGATATGAATAAATGAAAATGAATTTTTGTAATTAATAAATGAAATAAACATTAAATGAAAGAATGGGAATAAAATTTTGTAAGAAATAAATGTAAAATTAAAGAAAGTAATCACTGAATGAACAAAAAAAAATGAACAACAAATCTTGCGAAAAGAAATTAATAAGAATAAACTAAAATAATATTAGAATATGTTGTTTGTTTGGTTTATGGATTGTTTGGAAAAAGATACTTCAATTTGCTTAGGATGTGTGAATAATTTATTAAGTTTTATGTAAGACTGTTGAGTATATGGTATACTAGTAGTTATTTGTCATTCAATACAATTTAAAGTTTTTGAACTCAAATAGACCATTTGTTTTGCTTGGTATGAGTGAATGGTTGATTACTTTGATTCCTTATGATGATTGAATGCGGATGTTGCAAGTGATTGTTGTTTTATATTGATTTGTTTGTTAGTGGCTGGAACAACTTTAAATATTTCATTTTATATAATTATTAACACTTTTGAATTATATAAGTGAAATACAGGTTATGGAAGTAATTACTACTGCTTTTGGTTTCATAAAATAAGCGTTAATTGCATGACAAATAGGTACGTTCTCGGATTACGGTTTTCTAGCAATATTATATTGTTTTACCGTTGTCGGGACATATTATTTTGGAAAATATTTGTTATATATTGTTTTATTGATATTATAATTTCCCCCAGACCTCTTCGTACAAAGGAAATTTAGCCAAAATTTTTCGTGAATTTTGGACTTAGAAAAGTTTATGAAATAATTTCCAAAGATTTTGTTACTTGAATATAAATGGATTTAATGGTTATAAATTGATATATTTTATTTATATCATTAAATTTTGTAAGTTTATTTGTTTATAAATTTAATATTTTGAATAAGATATATATTGATTTCTTAATTCTTTCTTTCCCTCCTTTTTCCTTTTTAGGGACGTAAAGTTTTGAGTGGGGGAGAGTGTAACGACCTATAAATTTCAATAATTAAATTTGTTAAATTAACAAGTTTAAGTAATTTAATATAGAAAAAATAACTTTGTAATTTAATAATGAAAGGAATTCTAAAATGAAATGTAGCCATAAATTCAAAAATATGATTTAAAGTTATAGTAACGGTGGTAAGTTACTATTTAGTTGGTCTATTAATCTAGTTGTAAATGCCACATTTGGGTATAAAATGGAATATAAGTAAACAAAGGTAAGTGTTGTATAAATAAATGAATCTGTATATAATTTATGGTAATCGAATGAATTCAACAGTATGTAAGCAATTAAGATAATTAGTGGAAATAATAAACTTGAGCGTAATATAACAACAATGATAACACTTATTGCAAGTTACCTTTTTATTTAGGCTGCTAAATTTAAGATTGGAAATCAATTACGTTTAATTGTGAGTAAATGTTCATTAATGCGAGTTAGGTATTTGTAAAGTGTGAATGTAATTAAATAAAGGGAAATGTATATTTTGTTCATAAGATAAATAAAGGAATGAAACCTAGTTGAATAGATTAATTGAGATTTTAATTATAATAAATATATATGTTTTACAAATTTAATATAATTAAAAATAATGGTTAATACATAGGAAAGATGTAAATTTGAATATATGAATTTAATGAAAGACAAGCAAATATTAACTAGGTTATAGAATAATAATAGACTTAATAAAAAGATTAGAATTGGATCAAATCAGTTTATTTGGAATTTATCAATTGGAATTCAATTTATAACAAATGGATTAATGGTAAGTAAATGAAACTAAATACTATGATAAATGAAATTAGGATAAAATGGGAAATATTAACGTAATAAAAATAAATCAAAGGTAATTATGCCCAGAAGATAATAATTGGCTGAATAACAAGATTTAAAATCAAATAAATGGATTTATTGGAATTTCAATTGATAATTAATGAATTTACTGGAATTGCAATTTGATATTGTAATTGGTTAATAAATTAACTTTAAATTGATTTAGAAATTTGTTATAAAGGATTATAAATTAATAGAGTAATCCAAGATGATAAAAATTATAATTTTTAAAATTTGAATGAAAAGTGATTTAATTTAATTTAATATTTATTTAATTGACTGAAAAATAGCCATTATGGCCACTGACTCGGATTCTGACGAAACAAGTTTCATCGGATCCGTAACGGTGAATTATTGTAGGATTTTAAGTTTCGTAACGATCGAACTTATCGTTTGATCGTACAGACTCGAAACGTTTATAAATCAATTTAATTGAAATCAATTTGAAATAAGCAGATTTTAACATAGCTTCTTCATACGATGGAATTAGGACTTGAAACATATTCCGTTGAATTTAAAATATTTAAAAACATCTATTTTGATATATAGGTTGACCCATTTTCGTTCCGGAGGCAGAACGGGCTTATCGGGTCGTTTATCGTTCACTCAAATCTTTTCCATTCATTCTATTTTCAGCTTTGCCTATAAATAACCCATTATAAACTAGCCACTCCTTATTTTCATTTTTCTGTACGTACATCTCCTTTTCAACTCCACATTCCGAACAAAATCTAATTCCCAAATTCAAAAAATTAATTTCAATTTAAAAAAAAAATTGCGGATCTGCAGCAACTTGGGGTTGCGCTTCGGGTTTCAGGGGAAAAACCCTACAGCAACTTCGGGTTAGGAAGAAAATGACTCGAGTCGCTTTGGGCGTTTTGGCAAAAACTCAGAGCAAGCACTGGGGATTTGAGGCGGCAGACCGAAGTTGAACCCGAAGTCGACCCAGGACTAGAATTTTCCAATCTTCTAATTTTCATAACCTTTTCATATGAGCTCAGATTCATGCGCAGTTTGTTTTGTTGGGATCGTATCGGAATTATGGATATTTTAATGCTGGTTTGGATGAATTCTAAGACTGTTCAAATTTTGGGCTTATTTTGAATTTAAATTAATTTAGATTCAAAGGTGAGTGTTTTAACTCACTCACAACTTCTAAAATGCATTATGTTTGTTAAATTTAATTCATGATGTGATTAGGAATTTATTTATGATTGTTTGGTATATTTTAATCATCATCTCAGTTAAATTGAATTTATTTGAATTAAATTGTTATCTAATTTATTATTGCATATGCCAGTTAAATACATGTTATTTATTATCAGTTTCTATATTGATATTGGTGGATTGTTGTGGATGTTGATTGTTGATATTGGTTGAATGGATGTTTAGTTTATATCGTTATAAACTGCAAGTTCGTTATGGATTATTATTAATTTGGGATTGCGGTTTGAAATGATATACAACCGTAAAATGTTAAATTGCGCATTGAAATGATAAATATCTGTATCACTTGACCATAGGATAGAAAATTATATATATACACCGTGTGTGACGGCCCACCTCTATACTCACACTAGCCAAGGACACCACCGGGTAATTCCATCGACTAAAACGAAGAATAAGGCTGTTGAGGAGCGACCATCTATGTAATGGTTTTGTGCGAGTACCGATATGTCATATGGTATGTCACGCATTTCATTTCAAGAGGAAATCTAACATATCAAATACAAACTCAAAGCTACTACATTGGCTATGTGTACTTCGGAAACAAATATAAAATAAGCATAACACAAATCAGTCACGGATATTCATATCACTAAGGCGGAAACAGATATGAATATATCACATAAAAGTGTACGTCAAAGTAGTGGTCATACAAGATCCACTACATCACAAAAGAATAGGTACAAGTGCTAGAAAAAAGAATATGTATACATCAAGGAGTCTCTATCTTGAATGTATAACAAAAAAAACTACCAAATCTAAAGTAGTGAGATAAAAGTCGGATGATGATCCCCAATTAAGGAGTCAAGCAGAAGCACCTGTGACATCTCGATCTGACCCAAGTATTATTTAAGAAGAATATAATAAACGGATCAGTCTAGCTATAAATATCATATAAAATGAGATAGGATACGAGATATGACAAAAAACGTATGATAACAATAATGCCATACTATGAAAAGTATACGTTAGATAACAACAAAAATCATACAATATCTCGAATATTCTCAAACACCAAAAGGAATGTCATATTCTTTAACATATTCATCAAACCACAAATATTGACAAAACTTATCAATGTAATCACAAAAATTAGTGAATCACAAATTCTTGAAATCATCAATTAGAAATTCAAAATTCACAAAGGGGGAGGCCTATCACAAACGGGAGCATGAAAACTCATCAACACGTGTGTCACAAACGGAACACTATTCCATGGTCGCTAACCATCAATTTTGGGCCGACGCTCCACAAACGGCCCGAAGACCATGGGTCGCTGTCCCACCAATTTTGAGTTGAAACTCCACAAACGGGATTTAGTTCCCCACACAAACAAAGAGACATCGCGCGTCGCTAGTCTAGATCACAAAACGATCATCAATAATAGATAAGTGTCCATTACACTAAGCTAGTAAATAAATGAGTTTAGCTTCATGTCCCATAACCACTGGCTTAACTTAAGTATTTACGAAAAATTGTAGATTCTCACTCGAAAATTATCGCAAGAGTTTCAATCGAATGAGTCTAAGAATTAACTGACAAAATAAACGCAAGCGTTTCATACCACTTATTTTACTAAGTCGTTTAATTGGATTTCTCGAACGAATGAGGAAAAGTTTTGTATATACTAATAGATTGGTAAACAATTTTGTAAACGAGCTTTGTATTAAAATAAAGTTGAAATCATCTTTGTGAAAGAGTTGAATATTTGCTACTAGTATAGAAACCTTTGTATTTCAAAGTGACAAATCACAAAAATGATTGTAAAAACAATCAATCGCCAAAAATTCACATATGAAGACGTGATTCAAATCCATAGAAATCGATACCAAATCCATCAAAATGGATATTCCCAAAAATCCCAAAAAAGAGATTATCGAGGTCAACAAAAGTGATAACAACTAAGCGGATCTCCTCAAGAATCGATTAAAAATTGAAAACCCACACAAAAAGGAAATTTGGCTGAGATAAGAAGGTTCAATCGACTGGACAGAGTGGTCAGTCGACTAATACAGAACCCAGAAACTTTTGTTTTCCTGGTTCAGTCGACTGAACACAGTGGTTAGTCGACCGATACTGGCACAGGAAATTTTTTGGTTCCAGCTTCAGTTGACTGACCTTAGAGTTCAGTCGACTGAACTATCAAATCCAGTATTTTCAGCCTAGCCCCAAGAAGGGTAAAATAAAATCCTAACCGAACGCGATCGAACGATCAACGGAGACTAGAGATATATGCCAAGCGATAACCCAGCCTTATAGGCTCTTCGACACATCCCAAAAACATGTTTAAACATCAAAGATAGGATTTTAAAGATTTTTGACTTCAAAACACCGAAATTGGAATATTCATCAAACTAATTCAATTCAAAGGTTGATAGACAAGGAATAGATGTTAGGAATTACTACCTAACAACTATCAAAGATAGAGACGTAGACGTGAGTTCAAAAATTCACCATTTTAAACCCAAAAACAACAAATGAGAAGCTCTAGAACAAGCAAGGATTGATCTCTCTTCAACAATACCTCAAGAATCTTCAATCTATTATCAAAAGTGAAGTTTTTCCTAAGTTAAGCTATAGGGATTTTTGAAAATTGAAGAGGGATTGAGATGGAGAAGATGAAGATGATGCTTAACTAAGCTTCTCCTTGATTTCTAGCTTGAAGTTGATAATTCCTAAGAGAATTAGGGCTTAGCTATTTTAATTTCCTCTTCTCTCCCCCATTTTTACCTTAGCCTGAGAGTGTTAGGAAATGAGGAATGGAATGAATGAAGAGGAGTGGAGTTGGGATATTTGTTAGGTTAGTGGGCTGAAACCCAAACCAGAAGCCCCAAATAAAATATCAAAATTCTACTCAACTCCAAACATATCAATGTTTATACTCAAAAAGGTCGCAAATGCCATTTTGAACTAAATGGAAAAGGTCTTGAGTCCTAATTCGACTATTTATAAAAAGTGATATTTCGGACTTAAATCCGACTAACGATGCTATATTTAAATAAAATATTTGAATATACAATCGTCAAATATGCGGGTTGTTACAGACTCCCCTCCTTAAAGAAATTGCGTCCTCACAATACTTAAGAAGAAAATAAAGAGTAACAACCATAAAAGCATATCAACACAAAAGAAAATTTGAAATAAGAAGTTCACCTCAAAGAGCTCAAGAGAGTAAATTCGGATGTGTTCGCTCGATGAATTCTCTGGATTCGCAAGAGCAATCCTTAGGATTTGAGGACCATTGAAATTTCACAAGCGGGACATCTTTATTACGAAGACCTTTAACCTCCGTAGCAATGATATGAATAGGATGTTGCTCATAAGCCAAATTAGGCGACACTTCAACTTCTTCAATAACACCGGGCTCAAGAATAGAGTCGGAATCCCTAAGGCATTTCCGTAGTTGAGAAATGAGGAACACGTCATGAATAGCAGAAAATTGAGCCGGTAATAAAAGGTGATAAGCCACGGAACCAGTGCGTTCGGTGATGGAAAATGGACCAATATATCGAGGTGCTAATTTTCTCGATCGACTGAAACGCACAACACCCTTCATAGGTGAAACACGAATAAACACAAAATCTCCCATAGAAAATTCTAATTTCCTTCTTCAATTATCGGCATAGGATTTTTGTCTACTTTGAGCTTCTTTCATTCTATGAAGAATAAGGTCAATCTTTTTAGTGGCATCACGAATAAAATCTGGACCTAAAACCATCCTCTCACCAGCCTCAAGCCAACAAGAAGGAGATCGGCATGGCCTTCCATAGAGTGCCTCGAAAGGTGCCATACCAATACAAGATTGGAAGCTATTATTATAGGAAAACTCAACAAGAGAAATATGATCTTCCCAACTTCCACCAAAATCAAGAACATATGCACAAAGAAGATCTTCAAGAGTTGGATTCACACGCTCGGTTTGTCCATCAGACTGAGGATGATAAACGATGCTAAAATTAAGCTTCATTCCCGAAGCTTTTTGAAGACTCTTCCAAAATCCACTAGTAAATAAAGGATCATGATCTCTAACAATAGAAGTAGGAACTCCATGTAATTTAAAATTTTCTTCAACATAAAGTTTGGCTAAAAGAGGTACGGTCCGATTAGACCGAACGAGAATAAAATGGGCGGATTTTTTGAATCTATCCACAATCACCCATAGGCTGTCATGGCCTGAACGAGAACGGGGAAGACCGTCAACAAAGTCCATGGAGACCTGATCCCACTTCCAAACTGGAATGTCCAAAGTTTGCAATAACGCACCGGGCCTTTGATGCTCAGCCGTAACGAGTTGTCAAGTCATGCAACGCTTAATGAAGTTAGTAATATAAGATTTCATTCCATCCCAATAATAAAGTCGCTTCATATCCGCATACATTTTGCTACTACCGGGATGAATGGTAAATTTAGAACGATGAGAATCTTCCAAAATGTCTTTACGAAGCTTACCAATATTCGGCACGATAATTCTGCCAAATTTTCGAATGCCGCCACGAGCATCGATTTCAAAGTCTTTCAGACCATCAATATTACTATCCTGACAATATTGGCTAAGATGAGCCAATTCGAGATCATGCCTTTAAGCATCAAGAATACGGTCTAAAAAAGATGGATGAGCCTCAAGATTACATAAAACAAGAGATGAACATGAATCGGATTCACGATCTCGAATCTCACAAGTGAACAAAATCTAGAGATCATTCCATTCAGATACCATCATAGAAACAACCACTTGTTGCTTACGACTAAGGGCATCGGCAACACGATTTCTCTTTCCGGAAGTATAAAGAATATCAAGATCTTAAGATGAAAGGGACTCGAGCCAACGTTGTTGACGCAAACTAAGTTCCTTTTGAGAAAATAAATACTTCAAAGATTTATGATCAGCATAGAGAACAAATTTCTCTTCCAAAAGATAACGACGCCAAATTCTAAGGGTGAAAACAATAGCCACGAGCTCTAAATCAAGAATGGAATATCTAGTCTCGACGGGCTTTAATTGCCTAGAAGTATAAGCAATAACATGTTCCCTTTGCATGAGAACGGCTTCCAAACCAACACGAGTAGCATCGGTATAAACAATAAGTCTTGGTTCCCTTCAGGAATCACAAGAATAGGAGCATCAGAAAGGATTTCTTTTAATTTATGAAAAGAAGCTTCACATTTGTCTGACCAAATGTACTTAACTCCCTTCTTTGTCAAACTAGTAAGAGGCATGGAAATTTTTGAAAAGTCTATTATAAACCAACGGTAATAACTTGCCAATCCAAGAAAGTTACAAATTTCCATCACACTCTCCGATCTCTTCCAATTTTGAATCGCTTCAATCATTGAAGGATCCATGGAAATTCCGAATTCTGAAATAATATGCCCGAGAAATTTCACACGAGATTGTCAAAAGTGACACTTAGAAAATTTTGCTTTCAATTGATTGCTCCTAAGAGTTTCCAACACAATCCGAAGATGCTTTTCATGCTCTTCCTCAATTTTAGAATAAACAAGAATATCATCTATAAAGATAAGAACAAATCGATTGAGGAAGTATTTAAAAACTCGATTCATAAGGTCAACGAAATAAGCTGGAGCATCATTAAACCAAATGGCATAAGAAGCCATTCATAAGATCCATAACGAGTATGGAATGATGTCAAAGGAATGTTATCCTTTACAATACGAAGCTGATGAAAACCGGTTGCTAAATCTAACCGTGAAAAGACTCTAGCACCACTAAGGTGATCGAATAGATCATCAATCCGAGGTAAGGGATATTTATTCTTGATGGTGAGATCATTAAGCTTGCGGTAGTCAATGCAAAGTCTAAGTGTACGATCGGATTTCTTCATAAAAATAGCCGAAGCTCCCTAAGAAGAGGTACAAGAATGAATAGACTGCTTTATTTTCAATTCGGATAATTGTTTACGCATCTCCTCATTTTCCTTATTGAACATACGATAAGGAGAACGAGTTATAGATAAAGCTCCAGGGATTAGATTAATTCTGAACTCGATTGCTCGCTTATGGGGTAATCCTAAAACGGGCTCAAATATGTTGAGAAATTCACGAACAATATGGATGAGAGAAATGACATCTTCCTCATCATCATTATCGTCATCATGAGGGTTTAGAGAATATAATGATGCCAACGAATTAGAATCTGAATCTTTAAGAACAATAGAAATCTGCTTTATAGATTGAGGATGTCGAAGATGCATAGTCCTCTCAGGACATGGGATGGTGGATTCATAACAGTTAAACCAATCCATTCCCAAAATCATTCCTAAACCTAAGTAACGCATGACATGCAAATCAACTCGAAAAGAATAATCATATAAAATAATCTCAACATCTTTACAAAATAAACTAAGTGTCATGGATCCACCAACCAGATTTGCAATTCTCAAAGAAGTCATCAAGCCCATAACATTTGAAGAAAAAGTATCAACAAGTTCTTTTGATATAAAAGAGTGGGATGCACCCATGTCAAAAAAACTCGAATAGGAAGATCATGAAACATAATAATCCCATCAAGAATAGAATGAGAAATACCTTGACCATGAGAAGTGTTACTAGGGGCTTGCACAACATTTAGCTTTCCCTCGTTCTTTCTTTGAAGTTTGGGACATGAAGATATAGTATAACCTAAACTTTTGCAATAACGACAAGTAAGGGGCTTCAAACACATATTTGCATGATGGTCCTTAGAATCACAATTGCAGCATTGCCCATGACTAGAGGTAGGAGTCTTTGCTACCGAAGTTGTTTGTTTCCCTTTCTTGTTGGAATTAGGGTTAAACTTAATAGGTCTCTTATTATTGTTGTTGAAGTTCTATTTGGCACCCACAACTTCAACATCGCTTTCTTTATCGGCCTCTTCAAGTCGAAGAGCGACATCAACAAGCTGGTCGAAAGAAACTTCTAATTTCAGAAGTAATGGCTTTTTGAGGTTCTTATTCAACCCGTAAATACACCTTTGATTTTTCTTCAATGGGGTATTAATGTACTCGACCGCATGTTTAGAAAGGGATTCAAAAGATGTGACGTAATCCATCACAGAAGATTCACCTTGAACAAGGTCAATAAAGCGCCGAGCTAAAGTTACCTTTTCAGCTTACGGCACAAACTTCAAAACTTTTCTCGAAATTGCTCCTAAGTAAGATCCGCTTCAATAATCTCAGAAACCAAAAACTCATACCAATCTAATGCTCTCTCTTGAAGCATACTAGAAGCCACTTGGACACGATGTAGATCATAAGATTCATGCGAGAAAAGATGCGATCGCATGTTCTAAGCCAAGCTTAGACTTCTATAATGCTTTCGAAACCCTTGAATGGCATTCCACCCAGATTGGTATAATCACTGCACAAGCACGCATACCCAGATTTAGGATGAGAGTAGGCTCAGGAATAGGTCCGACAGCTTGAGCATTCTTTATAAGATTTAGAAGCTGTTGGGCAAACATAAATACTTCATCCGGAGGAGTAGCACTGGATTGACCAGCACTGGGATGGCCTGGTCTAACCATTTCTCTTCTTTAAGAAAGAAAGAAAGAAGAAGAAAAAGCTTATTCTCAAAATGAATATCAAACAATCATGATTAATAAAATAAGGCATCATAAAATAAAATAGGATAGAACGAGTCCAATGACTCGAATTAAATCCTAAGGAATTATTCCTAAGAGAGAATTAGGACAATGATCCTTGCTATAATATTCTACATTGTTTCGAAGTCTGGTTTTGATACCAAGCTATGACGCCCCACCTCTGTACCCACGCTAGTCAAGGACACCACTGGGTAATGCCGTCGACTAGAACGAAGAATAAGGCTGTTGAGGAGCGACCATCTATGTAATGGCTTTGTGCGAGTACCGATATGTCATATGGTATGTCACACATTTCATTTCAAGAGGAAATCCGACATATCAAATACAAACTCAAAGCTACTACACAGTGGCTATGTGTACTTTGGAAAAAAATATAAAATAAGCATAACACAAATCAGTCACAAATATTCCTATCACTAAGGCGGAAACAGATATGAACATATCACATAAAAGTGTACATCAAAGTTTTGATCCACTACATCACAAAAGAATATGTACAAGTGCTAGATAAAAGAATATGTATGCGTCAAGGAGTCTCTATCTCGAATGTATAACAACAAAAACTATCAAAACTAAAGTAGTTAGAGAAAATTCAGATGATGACCCTAGATAAGGAGTCAAGCAGAAGCATCTGTAACATCTCGATCTGACCCGAGTATTATTTAAGAAGAAAATAATAAACGGATTAATCTAGCTATAAATATCAAATAAAATGAGACAGGATACGAGATATGACAAAAACGTATAATAACAATAATGTCATACTATGAAAAGTATACATTAAATAACAACAAAAATCATACAATATCTCGAATATTCTCAAACACAAAAAAGAATGTCATATTTTTTAACATATGCACCAAACCACAAATACTGATAAAACTTATCAATGTAAATCAAAAAAATTGGTGAAACACAAATTCTAGAAATCATCAATTAAAAATCCAAAAATCACAAAAGGGGAGGCCTATCACAAACGGGAGCTTGAAAACTCACCAACACGTGAGAACGCTATTCCATGGTCACTAACCATCAATTTTGAGCCGAGGCTCCACAAACGGTCCGAAGACCATGGGTCGCTACCGCAACAATTTTGAGCCGAAACTCCACAAACGAGGTTTAGCTCCCCACAAAAACAAAGAGACATTGTGCATCACTAGTCTAAATCACAAAACGATCATCAATGAATGATAAGTGTTGATTACGCTAAGGTAGTAAATAAATGAGTTTAGCTTCATGTCCCATACCACTGACTTAACTTAAGTATTTACAAACAAATTATAGATTCCCACTCGAAAACTGTTATAAGAGTTTCAATCGAACGAGTCTAAGAATTAATCGACAAAGTAAACGCAAGCGCTTCATACCACTTATTTTACTAAGTCGTGTTAACCCCGTTTGATCAACGAGTTAAGACCTGAGACGACTCACGACTTAAAGAAGCAGAGCGACTTAAGGAGTGGACCGATTCAATAGGTAACCGACTTAACAAGTTCACGACTCAAGGGAGTTACACGACTTAAAGGTAGAAGCGACTCAACAAGCTGGCGAGTTAGAATTCAAGGCGGCTTAAGAGAAGCGGAACGACTCAAGAGGTTAACGGTTTATGAGACAGGCCGACTCAACGAGTTACCGACTCAACAAATTGAGGAGTTGCGCAAGTCACAGAATCGTGCAACCTACGACCTACCTTGAGTCGTAAGCGACTCAAGGAAGCGACTCACGACTCAGCATGACTCGCCTATAACCTAAAACCACTGAGTCGTAGCCCGCAGACACAATGCTTATGTAAGAGAGTTGACTCATGAGCGACTCATGACTTGTAATTCTGAAGAAGTGAACCATTGAGGAACCGAGGGCTTAGTCAGATAAGTCGGCCATGATCTCTTAACTCGCGAACGAGTTAGGACTTGCGCTATATCTAGAAGACCGAAGGCACTTTGACATCAAGCATGAATTCTATCAGCTGAGTCGCCCATGACCCAACTTAACTCGGCCACGGGTTACCATGAGTCGAACACGACTTACGATCCAAAGGGAAGATTTTTCTATAAATACCTGCCTACCTCAAACATGAAGGGGACTTTTGGGGCCGATCATTTCAAGCGCCAATACTCCGCTGAATTCTCGACTCATTCAACACTTCAAGTACTCCAAACACCAAGGACTCTACTACGATCTTCAAGAGAAAATCTGCATCATCCAACATGAATTCGGAAGATTATTCTCCATCAAAGTTTGATCTACTGGTTTAAAGTTTGTTGTAATCGAAGATTGTTGTAAAGTTGTAATTAGATTCAGTAATAAAGAGAGTTAAAGTGGACGTAGGCTTCTCCTAAGCCGAACCACTATAAAAACTGTTGTCTTTTCTGCTTTTTCTGGGATTTCTCTACTTGTTCATTAGTTCCCGTGTTCACGGGTGGTGCTTTCGCTTAACTTCATTTTACACCGGGGTGTTAGCGTCTGATTTTTACGTTAACATTTTTTGGTGCTTTCACTGAGAACCCAACTCAGGAAATTTCCACTATTGCTCCGCAAAGAATTGTTGAAAGAATTTCTTTTAAAACCAGAAGTTTGTTGGAAATAATGGCTCCTGGAAGAAAACGAAGCTCTGTAAGATCTGATAATGTTCAAGAGAACACCGCTACCTCTCATCCTTCAAGTCAAGCAGCTCCAACTGTTGGAGTTACACGGGCAGAACTGGACGCCGTAGTTTTGGGATTGAATCAGCAATTGAATGCTCAGAATGCGCAGCTGGAAGCTCAGAATGCCTAGAATACCCTGATCTTGAGTAAGTTGAATGATCTACTTGGGGCAAATCGTCAACCAGCTAATAACGATGGGAACCCTACTGCGGGAGTTCAGAATGTTGAAGGAAACATTTCTCAAAGAGCCGCAGACCCTGCAGAAAGAACTCCTCTTCAAGCTGGAGGATCAGGGCCACAGCCGACTCTCCGTGAACGGTTGTCAAGGCAGAGTTCAGAAAGAGTGGCTGATGTGTGCCCTCCAGAGCCTCTAAATGACGAAGAATATTTTTCGGGTATGGTTCGTCAAATCATGAAAGAAAGTATGCGAAGAGATGAAGACGAGAAAGAGTGGGGTTTTGCTCCAAGCAAAACTCCATTTACTGAAAAGATCTTGAAGGCGGAGTTCCCAAGGAAATCGTGCCTCCTACTATTCCGGCTTACAAGGGGTCGAGTGATCCTAATGAGTTTTTGTATAAGTACGACTGGCATATGACTGGTGCCAGGGCGTCTGATGAAATTAAATGCCGATACTTCCCGGTTTATCTAGAAGGCGTAGCTCTATTATGGTTTACGAAGCTGCCGGTAAGGTCCATCGATCAATTCTCCGATTTGACCAGGAAATTCAAGGAGCAATTTCAATTGTATGCTTCTAAAGCAAAGGACATAATGTCGCTATCAAGTCTAGAGCAAAATCCGGGAGAATCCATCAGATCATTTTTGAATCGCTTCAACATAGCATTGGCTGAGGTGGATAATGCTGAGCCACGCATGGTCTTGACATACTTGATGAGGGCAATTGACAAGTCAAGCGAATTTGGAAAATGGTTAAAAATGAAGGAACCAAACTCACTTGACAAATTCTACAAGAAAGCGGATGAGTTCATGCGCTTGGAAAGCCTTCAAACACCGGCTAAAGTGGTAGCAGCAGAAGCCGGGAACAATGGCGTTCCTTCGAACAAGAAAGAACCTAACACTCAGAAAAGGGGAAACGATGGGGGAAAGAAACAAGGAGACACTAAGAGAGGCCGTTCTTTCAATTTCACACCCTTGACCGATACCCCTGAAAACATCTTCTTCGCGACCAAAGATGATATCAATTATCCGACGCCACCTAAAATGAGAGTTGCGATTAAGATGGAAAAAAGTGGAAGGTTCTGTCGGTTTCACAACCAGCCCGGCCATGACACCAACGAATGCCGGCAGTTGAAAGAGGTAATTGAACAGCTCTTAAAGGAAAACAAACTCCAGCAGTATGTGAAAAGGAACAGAAATGCCCCAGCTTCGTCAACTCAAGGACAACAAGTTCCCGCTCACCGTCCTACCTCAAGTGAGAAGGCCGTGGAACATGAATCAGAAAGGCCTGTCATCAACATAATAACTGGAGGACCTCACCCAGCAGGCAAAAGCTGGGGCGAGATGGAAAGGTATGCCTGGGCCTTGAGGCATGTACCAGCTGAAGAGAATGTTTTTGTCTTAGAGAATGATGCACCTTTAAAGCAACAAAAGACTTCCACAGATGATATCGTGTTCAGTGCCAGAGATTCTTTGGGTATTGAGGCCTCGACCATAGATCCTTTGGTCACATCCGCTGGTATTGGACCGGCAACTGTAAGAAGAGTTCTAGTTGATTGTGGAGCTTCATGCAACATCCTCTTCAAGAGGACCTTCGATCAAATGAAAATCCCGATGGCTGACGTTCAAGCTTCACCACTAAAGATCGCTGGGTTTGCTGGAGAACCCAAACAGCCGATTGGGACCATAGATTTGTTTGTAGAACTCGGAAAGGGACTTAGGAAGGTGGCTCGAAAGCAAACCTTTATAATTGTTGAAGAGTTCTCTGCCTACAACGCCTTTTTAGGCCGACCAACTCTTGCTGCATTCAAAGCTGTTCTTGCCCCATGGTGCTTGACTCTAAAATTCCCCACAGATAACGGAGTTGGTGTGATTAAGGGAGACCAAGATGCGGGGCGAGAATGTTATTTTGCAGAATTGCGATAATCCAGGAAGAGAGAAATGGGAAAAGGTGCGGCGGCTCCAGTCCGCACCAAGGAATCGACCTTGTAGCAATTACAGGGTGGACCCTGCACTGGTGAATGTAGTGGCGCACGAAGAGAAATGGATCCAAGGAAAACCAGTGCAGGGGAGAATAGGGTGGTACCAGTAGAAGTAACAGTACCGGTGCCAGTAGACCCAAAGGACCCGAACAAAGTGCTTAATGTGGGTTCACAACTCAATCCGGCAGTTCAGAATGTTCTGATTTCGTTTTTGAAGGCTAATTTGGATGTATTCGCTTGGACTCATGCTGACATGTGCGAAATATCCCCAGAGATTGCTGTACATACTCTGAACATTGATCCAAAGTTTACACCTGTGAAACAAAAGAGAAGGACTCAGGGTCCTGAAAGGACAGCAGCGTTAAAAGAAGAAGTGGATCGGCTCATAGAGAATGGGTTCATTAGGGAATCTACTTATCCAAATTGGGTTTCAAATCCAGTACCGGTTAAGAAAGCTAACGGAAAGTGGAGAGTGTGCATTGATTTTTCAGATCTGAACAAAGCCTGCCCCAAAGACTGTTTCCCGCTGCCCAGGATTGATCAGTTGGTGGATGGGACGGCAGGGCATGAATTGTTATCTTTCATGGATGCATATTCCGGATATAACTAGATTATGATGCATGAGCCGGATCAAGAGGATACAAGCTTCATCACAGATGTTGGACTCTACTGCTACAAGGTCATGCCTTTCGGACTCAAGAATGCAGGGGCAACTTACCAGAGGCTTGTTAATGCCATGTTTAAACCACAGATTGGCAAGACAATGGAAGTCTATGTTGATGATATGCTAGTAAAGTCTAAGAAAGCAGTGGACCACATGGATCATTTGGCAGAGATGTTTGCAGTACTCCGAAAGTATAGAATGAAGCTTAATCCCCTGAAATGTTCATTTGGAGTGGAGTCCGGAAAGTTTTTGGGTTTCATTGTGAGCGCTAGGGGCATTGAAGCCAATCCAGCTCAAATCACTGCCCTGAGAGAGGTCAAGGCTCCTAGAACGAAGAAGGAATTGCAAAGTCTCAATGGAAAGGTTGCTGCTTTGAGTAGGTTCATTTCCAAGGCTACTGACAAATGCATTCCATTCTTTGATGCTTTGAAGAAAGGAAAGAAAAACTTTGAGTGGACTCCTGAATGTCAGAAAGCATTTGATGAGTTGATTCGTCATATGGAAGTGCCTCCGATACTTTCAAAGCCTGACAGTGGTGAAGATCTCTTCATATATTTGGCAATTTCGTCTCATGCTCTCAGTGCAGTGTTGGTACGGGAAAATGCAAGGATTCAACGCCCAGTCTATTATATCAGCAAAAGGTTCGCTGGGGCAGAGATGAACTATTCAAGATTAGAAAAGCTCGCCTATTGTTTGTTGATTGCATCAAGAAAACTGAGGCCGTATTTCCAAGCTCATCCCATCAAAGTCCTCACTGATCAGCTTCTAAAGCAAGTCCTATTCCATCCTGAGACTTCGGGCCGTCTTTTGAAATGGAATATCGAACTCAGCCAGTATGACATCACTTATCATCCCCGGAAAGCAATCAATGGACAAGCTTTAGCAGATTCCATCGCAGAATGTACGGATAAAGGTGATAGTGAGGAAGAAGTCATTGATAGCATCCCAATCCAATGGAAATTGTATGTTGATGGCGCAAGGAATGATTACTGTTCCGGAGCAGGGGTTGTCCTTGAAACCCCAGAAGGGCAATCACTATGTTATGCACTGAGACTAGAATTCCCTTCGACAAATAATGAAGTTGAATACGAAGCTCTCATCGCTGGTTTAAGGATCGCTAAAGAACTAAACATCAAGGCATTACATATCTTCAGTGATTCTCAACTTATTATTTGCCAAGTCAAGAAGGAATTTCAAGCTAAAGTAGGGAATTTGCCAGCCTATTTATCAAAAGCCTGGGAGCTCCTTCAAGGTTTTGACCATTATTCAATAAACCATATCCCCCGAGAAGAAAATATGAAGGCGGATTCTCTCGCGAAGTATTCAAGTACGGGTGAAGCTCAACTATTGGGTTTAGTTCCCGTCGAAGTCTTGTCAGCCCCAAGCACAGATGAAATGGATGTTGATTGGATTATGAATGTATCCCAAGAGCAAAAATCATGGATGACTCCGATACTTGAATATCTACTCAATGGTTCTCTGCCAGAAAATTCAAAAGAGAGACAAAAGCTGATGAGGAAAGCCTCCAGATATGTAGTTCAAGATGGTCGTTTGTACAGACGAGGATTTTCAATGCCATTACTCCGATGTGTGACAAAGGAAGAAGCTAAAACAATTCTAACTGAAGTACACGGAGGGGAATGTGGGGATCATACAGGTGGTCAAACTTTAGCAAAGAAAATCCTCCGTTATGGGTACTTTTGGCCAGAAATTAATCAGGATGCTGCTGACTATTCCCGAAAGTGTGATAAATGCCAGAAATTCGCTAAAATCCCTAGGGCACCTTCCACTGAGCTAACACAAATGGTCAGTCCATGGCCATTTGCCATATGGGGAATAGATCTCATTGGGCCTTTGCCGACTGCCAAATCAGGGATTAAATATGCTATCGTTGTTGTTGATTATTTTACTAAATGGGCTGAGACCGAACCCTTGGCCACTATTACCTCTAAGAAAATGATAAGTTTTGTGACTAAGAATATCATTTGCAGGTATGGTGTGCCTCAGAAGATAATCACAGACAATGGTACTCAGTTTGAAAGTGAGGAGTTCCAAGATTTTTGCAAACGATTCAAGATCCGAAAAAGCTTCTCAGTAGTGGCTCATCCGCAGGCAAACGGGCAAGTGGAAGCAGTAAACAAAATCATCAAATCAACCATCAAAAAGCAGCTGGAAAAAGAAAAGGGTGGTTGGGTCGACAAGTTACCGCTTGCACTATGGGCATACAGGACCACTCACAAAACTGCGACTGGGCATACTCCATTTTCATTAGCATACGGATCAGAAGCAATGATTCCGGTCGAAATTGAAGTCCCCTCACACAGAAGGATCCATTTTGATCAAAGTGAGAATGAAAAATTGCAACTGGAAGCACTTGACCTTCTTGATGAAAGGAGAGAAGAGGAAAGGCTTAGAATTGCAGCTCACCAGCAAAGAATAGCCAGGCACTTCAATTCCAAAGTACGTCAGCGCAGCTTTGAGGTTGGAGACTTAGTCCTGAAGAGAATTATGATAGCCATAGGTGTGTTTGGGCCAAACTGGGAAGGACCATATGTTATAGGCACAAAGCTTCTTGAGGGAACATTCAAACTTACGACTGTCGAAGGAGAACCAATCTCAAGAGCTTGGAACAGCAATCATTTGCGTCCTTATTTTACTTGAAAGCTTTGCTGAAATGTTGTAAAAGAATTGCAAATATATGATTCTTGTATTGGAAGCAATTGTAAAGCAAGTGAATAATGAAAAGCTATAAAGTGGACGTAGGCCCAGTTTTTGGCCGAGCCACTATAAATCTTGTGTTCTCTACTATTATAAACTGCTTTGTTTTATTTCGACATATAAAATACATTAATTGTGTCATTAAAACGTCGATTTAATAATGCAGGTCATAAAAACAAAGCTTACCCATCGCAAGTCCAAGCAATCCCCGACATCACTCAGCAAACAAACACTAAACCATTCAAGATTTCCATACTCAAATCCTACAAAAGAAGTGCTTCGAACGAAAGTAAGCAATGTGGATAGAAGTGGACCATATCTAACTAACTGCAAATGTTTGAATAAACAAACAACCAGTTAAATAGCCTGTGTCTACCACCACCAACTTGCTTGACTACGAAGTGTATTTCTTTGGATAAGGGAAATCATTGGAAACTAAAAAGTGATGACACTTGCAAAAAGCAACGGGGATCGCCAACGTGAATGGATGGAAAAAGAGACATGGGTGAGCAAGCGTCAATCAGCAAAAGACCTCTTCGAAGGCACAAGCCCTCTATGGAGGCACAACTCTTCGGAGGATAAAGACCTCGGGCGAGCCTAGCCAGAAAAAGAGAGATCTTTCTCGTTACAAAGTTGCGGAATGATCGATCGATACACTCCCGTGAATCCGTCCAACCGAGAGAAAGAAACTCCAAACTTCCAGGCAAAAGCCCTACTCAGAGGCACATGTTTCACCGAGATTGAAATAAAACTTTCAGGTGTTGAAACGTGAAAAGCCCTCTCCGGAGGCCCATTTCACCACAGTTGAAATGCAAAAAGACCTCGAGCAGGGCCAACCAGAAAAAGAGAGATCTTCCTCGATACAAAGTTGCGGAATGATCGGTCGATACACTCCCATAAATCCGTCCAACCGAGAGAAAGAAACTCCAAACTTCCAGGCAGTAACCCAGCTCAGAGGCACACATTTCATCATCGGTCGATACACTCCCGTAAAATGAAATGTGAAAAGCCCTCTTCGGAAGCCCGCTTCCCAGCGAACAGGGAAAAATAAAAGCCTCTCTCAAGGGGCAGAAACCAAAAAGACCTCTTCCCAGAGGCACAACAAAACAAAAAGACCTCTTCCCAGAGGCAGAAACAAAAAGACCTCTTCCCAGAGGCATAAATGAAAAGACCTCCTCCCGGAGGCACAATCGAACAGAAAGACCTCTTCAGAGGCACACGTTTCACCATGATTGAAATAAAACTTCTGAGTGTTGAAATGTGAAAAAGCCCTCCTCAGAGGTGCAACTTTTCAAAGAAACAAAAATAAAAAAGCCCTTTACTGTGGCGTAAAAAAAAAAGAAGCCATCTTCAAAGGAACACTTTAACTCTCAAAGGAAGAATGATCCACCTATTCTGGAAAATATTCTTCCTCAAAAAGAAGTTAAAGTACCCTTCAGATGCCCGCTTTACCACATAGAAGAATTCACTTAGTAAAATGTGTATATGCACAGAAGAAAAAGTGATATCTTCGAAGGATGAAGCGTAAAAACTTATATGGAGGGAGTTGTACTCTATTTTTAACGAAATAATAATTCCTCCAAGTATGGAATGATTATTCTCCAGAAAATAAAAGTACAAGTCCCCTCAAAATATAAAATATTGCAACAAGCTTATGGTATAGGGGCAACATGGTATAACTATATTGGTAAAATTACGCTCGAACAACGTACCACAAGCTCGCTGCAATATCATGTAAAGAAACTTGTATGACAATGAATAATAAATGCATTCTCAGATACAAACAGAAGTTTGTACAAAGAAAAAGAATCATTTTATTCAACACTGTTAAAATTTTGTACAGGTACAGGTTTCAAAGTAAAAAGTAAAAGAAAAGCGGGGGCCGGTACCCGCACAATCTCCGGTCAGTACATGCAAAAAGCAAAAAGCGATATGAAAGCCACAGAACCAAAGCCATCATTTTTTCTTCCGTCCACCTTTTGAACCCGCACCTGGCCGGATAACCAACTTCTTAGGCCGGCTTGTAAGAGTAGGGGATGAAGGAGAAAGGGGCTCAGTCGGACTTTCTTCCGTTCTTTCTTCGCCAGTTGAAGATTCCTTCTTCTTCTTGGAGACTCCCTGCTTTCCTCTCTTCTTGGAGGAAGACCCACTCCGTGGAGAAAAAAGTTTAGCTAATGGTTCATCATCGGAATCAGTTGCTTCTGGAGTCTTCTCACTCCCTTCAGTTTATTCTCCCTTGTGCTCTTGAAGCAATGGGGTCGTCCAAGTCTTGGAGAGCTTCTATTTGCTCCTCCTGTGATCCTGGTTGCGAGGCAGAAGGAGGAGTGACCTGAAGAGATGGAGGAGGAATAATCGGAGGAGGGGAAGTTTGAACAATGCTCGACGTTTTCTCTACAGAAGGAAAAAAGTTAAGTCAGTAAAAAGAGGAGATAAAGGTTCGCTGAGGTTCAAGAAGTAGTCAAGGAGCTCATCAAGCTCGTAAGAAACAGATGAGCAGTCTACTTGGGCAAGATTAATAGTAGAGTTACCTGCAAAGGTCGGTTTCCTGACATCAACCTCGTAAGCCTGTGCCTCGGCACTCTCGTCGCCTTCATCTCCACCTTGTATGCTTGTGATCTCGGTGGTAACTTTAGTAGGAGATGGAGAATGAGAACTGGAACCGTTAATGTCAATTTCGGCCGAAGGAGAAGGCCGAATTGGAGCAGTTGAGATAGTTTTTCCCGAATGTTCTCCAACCGCCGTTTCGGCCCTTAATTTTGCAAGCTGTTCTCTCCCCCCGGCGAGAGCGGCGCGAGCATCGTCATCAAGGTAATGCTCCTCAAGAGCTGATTCGGCGTAGCCAGTGCCTTTACCGCCAAGCATATCAAGTGCAGCCTCCCAAACCTCAGCCAGAGTAATTTCGTACTTGGGGCCTAGAAAGGCGAGGCTACCGCGCCCCAAGACGCTATGCAGGTAGAAGTCAAATAATGTTGAGCTGATGTTGGTCTTCGTTGCCTCATGAGATTCTTCAGCTGCAATTTTGCCGGCAACGGCCTCACCACGCTCTCTTTCAGCTTTGGAAAGTTGAAGCTTAAGCATTTGAATTTCCGCCTCCTGAGAGCTGACTTTTTCCTGTAGTCCTGTAACCTCAGCACGATACATTCCTGCTGTTTTCTGCTCAGCTTCAAGTTGTGCCTCGGCATGTCGCTGAGCTGCGTGAGCATCGCGAACTTGCTTCTGAAATACTTCTTCTTTTTGGGTATATGTGGTAGAAGAAGTAGAAAGCTCTTGTTTAAGCTCCTCAACTTTCGCTTCAAGCTCTTCATTGTAAGTAGCAATGCTCCTCATTTCAGTATATTGCTGCTCAAGAACGTCCTGCCATTCGGCTTTATCATTCTCCATAGTAAGCATGGCCTCTATATTTGCACGGTTGACCCTTTGAAGCTCGTCTACAAGCTTTTTCCAGTTTGACATCCTTTCGATATCAAGCTTGACGGCGTCGAGATTTCGTACATGGCAGGCTTGTCGATAGGGACTAAGTCAAGATCGAACCGCACTCCCTTCAGGCACCACTGTGGAAACCGGCTTTGCAAAGTGGCTGGGCCCGGTCCAACTTGGAATTTAGGCCTGCTAATTATTGTTTGGATGTCTGTCTTCCCGAGAGCGGGAGAGCCGGAAGGAATGTCAAGCGAGACGGGGGCAGTGATCTTTTCAGGAGTTGTAGAAGTATGCTTCTCACCGTGTCAGGCACGTTTTCTTAATTCCTCAACCACATGACTTTTTCCCCGGTCATCGTGGGATTTTCTCTTATGGGAATCATCGCTTTTATGGGAAGAATCGTGGCGCTCCTCCCTCTCTTTCCTCTCAGAATGCTCTTCTTGCGCCCTCCTCTCCTGAGCCTTTCGGGCGGCTCTCTCTTCATCGGATTCTCTGTAAGAGGGGAGGTAGCGCCTATAATCATATTGGCTACACCTCCCATAGCGCTGGAAGTCATCATAGTAGGATCCGCTGCGTCCCATCGGAGGGTCTGAAATAAAAAGAGATAAGTTTTAGAATTCTTCAAAGTACAAAGAGTCAGAAGCATAAAAGTGCCGAAAGATTCTAAATGTGTGTGATGTGCAAACTATGCGCAGCAAACTACGAACCACTCTTTAATTGTGGAGTAGTTGTGGGCGTAGTAGTTAGCATCAACTCTTGAGTCGACGGAGTCTGTTGCAGAGTAGAGGTCGCCTCAGCTACTGAAGAAGAAACCCTGGTGATGACGGGGTCATCTTTAAAGAGCTCCTGTGAAGTGACGAACAGGTCGCTCAACCCTTCGAAAGTGTCATCTCCACTCTGTTTGACGGGGCTTGTTTTCCCAGCTTCTTCGTCACCAGACTTCTTCGAATGAGGAGGAGATTCTCGAAGCTCTTTTTCCTCAATGACCGGGGCAAGTTTGCCAGATGACCCCGTGACATCAACAGAAGTGGAGCACTTCACTAGAGAAGCCTCAAAGGCAGGTTCTTTCGGTATGGGTGCATCGGTTAAAACTGGGGCATCCAGTGCTTGGGTTGGGGAGTCTGGGACTTCATGAGGGTGTGTAGAGCGAGAGGTATGCAAAAGCCCGTATTAATGCAAAATTCATCCCTCAACAAAAATTTGACACTTCTCTCTTCCGCGGCCACGGCAATCAGTCTTTCAAAAACTTGCTTATGTCCTGGATCTCTAGAGGGGGGAGGAAGTGCTGAAAAAGGAAAGAGTGAAATTAACAATTAACAACTCGAAATTCGAAAAGCTCGGGAATGGAAAGTAGAAGCAGGTAATCTTACTTCCTACTCTTCAGATGGCATAAAACCCTGGGGGGCAGCGAACAAAGAAAGACTGATTTAAAAATCCATGAGCACTTTCGGGAAGGTCAGTCACGAGTTTTCGATTCCTAGCACTCCTTATGATGACAATGGAGGGATGGTCTTTAGTCTTGGTGAAGGAACATAAGTAACAAATTTCTCCGAAGCTTGGTAGCCGACCCAGGGTTCTCATGAATAAAACACACAACCCCATTAGAATGGCGTAACCATTGGGGTGCAGTTGAAATGGGGAGATGGTCAATCGAAGTAGAAATTCTGAAGAAACTCGTTGAAGGGGGGAATAGCACTGCACAAGCACATTTGGCGGTTGACAGCGACGAAACCACGGGGAGGTCTATCAGCAAAATCATTTGGCCCGGGCAATATAGCATCCGCTTCAACGATGCCAAATTGAGCGCGCAATAAGCTAAACGTCCGGTAGTTCAAGGAAGTTGAGACTCTTTCCGGTGGAGTAGTCAGTGGAGCAGCTATTGGAAGAGCCTCTCCAATCTGTTCCGTTACTTCTTGATGTGAGGCCATTCTACATAAGCAACTGGATATTCAAATTTGAAGGTGCACGTTTCCTAAAAGTGTGAAGTGTTGTGCGAAACTAATAAAAATAAACAAGTAAATATAACTGGAGTTAAGTTCATCGACAATTGATCGATTATCAAATTTCAGGACTTGTTAATTTGAAGTTCAAGTACAGTGTTAATGCAAACAGGAAAGTTTGGTTGACTATTCCAATGTTGCCTTGATACTTTGCCTGAATTCGTTGTTTTAAAGCACTACGTTCACACAATCTGTTCAAGTTGATTATTTGTTATTAACTAATCTGTCATTTGATGTGGGCAGTCAGTGGCAGTATATTCGTCCCAATTTTCTGTAAATGTTGTATTAGACAGGTAATTAGCTTGCAAGAGTGACCTGTGGAAAAATGCAACAAAGTTTAACAAGCTAAAGTCCAAACAATTCAATATTCAGACAGTTTATTTCAGCAGATCAAGTTAAAGTTCAAGGTTCAAGCAAAATTGTAAACTGCAACTTAAGTGTTGACTCGGCGACGACTTAAGTGTTGACTCGGCGACGACTTAAGTGTTGGTAACGACTTAAGAAATTCTTCCTACGGGTTAAATCAAATCATTAGTTATCTGGCTAGCTCGTCCACGACCTAAGGGTTACGAGGCGAGTTAAGTTAGGTCGTTTCAATCTTGAATTGTTAATGTCTTAAGTCGGCAGTGCTCTAAGTCGTTAACCATGAAAAATAGAAGAGGCTCCTGTCCGAAGCAACGTGAAATTCCTCAAGTCCTATCCCGGCTGCGACCTAAGACTTATGTCGCGAAGGTTGGTAAGTCGGTCAAGAATTAAGTCGCGAAGGTTATTGAATCGCTCAAATTATAGCGCTCGAAATTACTGAATCATGTCCAAGTTAACGTCATGCTTCCTCCAACCTACAACCCCTTCTCAGAACTCCTAACCCATTATCCTCCTAAACCTTAACCCGTTATCTTCCTATCTCCTAACCCGATAAGCCATACAAGACAATCTCATCTCCTCTAAATCCGTGGATCAACTGACTCGAAATATAAAAACCCATCGTCTCCTCCTTGCAAATCGCCTACAAACTCAAATCAAACTGCTCCAAGCTTGTCAAAAATCAATCATAGCGTGACTCGAAATGAAGCATGGTGCGATGATTTGGATTGGGGTTAGAAAACGAGAAGTCCAACTCCATGATCGAGGGATAACGGCAGTTGTGAAATTGAGCGAGCAATAAGTTTACTTACGTAGTGTGACGGCGAAGATCAAAGAAATTTGATTGATGATGAGGTGAACTGGTTGAGTTCGTCTTTGAAAGCTTCGAAGATTATAAATGGCGAAAATAAACGCTGAAGTAAGAAGGTGAAGAAGAAGGGGCGACTTAAGCCATTTATACACTGGAGCGATGGAATACGAATCGGCATCAGCCGACCTAGTCTCTTCCTTAAGTCCTTCGCGACCTAACAACCCATCATAACACGAGCTAAGAAAGTCGAAGCACGCGACCTACAACTTAGGCACGCACTTCGAGGGGAAAATGTTAACCCCGTTTGATCAACGAGTTAAGACCTGAGACGACTCACGACTTAAAGAAGCAGAGCGACTTAAGGAGTGGACCGATTCAATAGGTAACCGACTTAACAAGTTAACGACTCAAGGGAGTTACACGACTTAAAGGTAGAAGCGTCAACAAGCTGGCGAGTTAGAATTCAAGGCGGCTTAAGAGAAGTGGAATGACTCAAGAGGTTAACGGTTTATGAGACAGGCCGACTCAACGAGTTACCGACTCAACAAATTGAGGAGTTGCGCGAGTCACAGAATCGTGCAACCTACGACCTACCTTGAGTCGTAAGCGACTCACGACTCAGCATGACTCGCCTACAACCTAAAACCACTGAGTCGTAGCCCGCAGACACAATGCTTATGTAAGAGAGTTGACTCATGAGCGACTCATGACTTGTAATTCTGAAGAAGTGAACCATTGAGGAACCGAGTGCTTAGTCAGATAAGTCGGCCATGATCTCTTAACTCGCTAACGAGTTAGGACTTGCGCTATATCCAGAAGACCGAAGGCGCTTTGACACCAAGCATGAATTCTACCAGCTGAGTCGCCCACGACCAACTTAACACGGCCACGGGTTACCATGAGTCGAACACGACTTACGATCCAAAGGGAAGATTTTTCTATAAATACCGACCTACCTCAAACATGAAGGGGACTTTTGGGGCCGATCATTTCAAGCGCCAATACTCTGCTGAATTCTCGACTCATTCAACTATTCAAGTACTCCAAACACCAAGGACTCTACTATGATCTTCAAGAGAAAATCTGCATCATCCAACATGAATTCGGAAGATTATTCTCCATCAAAGTTTGATCTACTGGTTTAAAGTGTGTTGTAATTGAAGATTGTTGTAAAGTTGTAATTAGATTCAGTAATAAAGAGAGTTAAAGTGGACGTAGGCTTCTCCTAAGCCGAACCACTATAAAAACTGTTGTCTTTTCTGCTTTTTCTAGGATTTCTCTACTTATTCATTAGTTCCCGTGTTCACGGGTGGTGCTTTCGCTTAACTTCATTTTACACCGGGGTGTTAGCATCTGATTTTTACGTTAACAAGTCGTTTAATTGGATTTCTCGAATGAGGAAAAGGTTTGTATACACTAATAGATTGGAAAATGATTTTGTAAACGAGCTTTGTATTAAAATAGAGTTGAAATCATCTTTGTGAAAGAGTTTGAATATTTACTACTAGTATAGAAACCTTTGCATTTCAAAGTGACAAATCACAAAAATTATTGTAAAAACAATCAATCACCAAAAATTCACATACGAAGAGTGAATCAAATCCATAGAATTCGATACCAAATCTATCAAAATGGATATTACCAAAAATCCCAAAAAAGAGACTATCAAGGTCAACAAAAGTGATAACAACTAAGTAGATCTCCTTAAGAATGGATTAAAAATTAGAAACCCACACAAAAAGGCAATTTGGCTGAGATAAGCAGGTTTAGTCGACTGGACATAGTGGTCAGTCAACTGATCCAGAACCCAGAAACTTTCGGTTTCCAGGTTCAATCGACCGAACACAGTGGTTAGTCGAATGATACTGACACAGGAAATTTTTTGGTTCCAGGTTCAGTCGACCGACCTTACAGTTCAGTCGACTGAACTGTCAAATGCAGTATTTTCAGCCTAGCCCCAAGAAGGGCAAAACAAAATCCTAACCAGACGCGATCGAACGAGCAACGGAGACTATAGATTTATGTCCAGTGACAACCCAACCTTATAGACTTTTCGACACATCCCAAAAACATGTTCAAACATCAAAGATAGGATTTTAAAGATTTTTGACTTCGAAACACCAAAATTGGTATATTCATCAAACCGATTCAATTCAAAGGCAAATAGACAAGGAATAAATGTTAGGAATTACTACCTAACAACTATCAAAGATATTGACATAGATGTGAGTTCAAAAACTCACCTTTTTAAACCCAAAAACAACAAATGAGAAGCTCTAGAACAAGCAAGGATTGATCTCTCTTCAATAACACCTCAAGAATCTTTGGTCTATTATCAAAGTTGAAGTTTTTCCTAAGTTAGATTATAGGAATTTCTAAAAATTGAAGAGGGGTTGAGATGAAGAAGATGAAGAGGATGCTTACCTAAGCTTCTCCTTGATTTCTAGCTTGAAGTTGATAATTCCTAAGAGAATTAGGGCTTAGGAATTTTAATTTTCTCTTCTCTCTTCTATTTTTACCTTAGCTTGAGAGTGTTAGGAAATGAGGAGTGGAATGAATGAAGAGGAGTGGAGTTGGGTTATTTGTTAGGTTAGTGGGCTGAAACCTGAACCCAAAGCCCCAAATTAACATATCAAAGTTCTACTCAACTCCAAACATATCGATATTTATACTCAAAAAGGTCCCAAATGCCATTATGGACTCAATGGAAGAGGTCTTGAGTCCTAATTCGATTGTTTGCTAAAAGTGATATTTCAGACTTAAATCCGACTAACGATGTTATATTTAAATAAAATATTTAAATATACAATCGTAAAATATACGGGTTGTTACACCGTGGTCTATATATAAAAATATTTTGAAATAATTTCTATGTTTTTGTAAAGATATATATGGTTTCATAAAATATTGATTTGGATATTATATAAATGTTATTTTATATTGTAAAATTCTTAATTTTAAGCTATGTATAAAAAAATTTAAAATATAAAATAAGTTTAATAATAAAGTTTGATTTTTATTAAAATACAATATGGTTTAAGTATTTATTTAAAATATATTTTTATATAGAGTTTATAATGATTTAATTAAAAATTTAAGGTTGGAAGATAAATATGAAATTGATTTGAAATTAAATTTATTCAAGAATTATACTCGAATAAATTTGATTTGAAATTTAATAAAATTGAGATTTTAAAGGATATGATTTTCATAACTTGATTTTGGTTTAAAGTGATTTAAATAAATATATCAAGTTGATTTAAATGAATATATCAAGTTGAAATAAATTGAAAGAATATTTAGTTATTTGAATTTTAAAGGTTTTACTTAAGTGATATTGGATTTATTAAGTAAACATTTCAAATCTAAATAATAGTAATTGAATTGGATATATATGGAATTATCAAATTTTAGTTTTGAAATTTTGGAAGATATAAAGCTTTGAAATATACGGAATTTGAAATGGTTTATTTGTGGTTCAAATCTGTATTTGGAATTGATATAAATTGAAATGGATTGTTGAAAATGGAATTGAGTTGAAATTTATGAATTGAGATTTAATTTGAAATTGAATTTTTGGATTCAAGTTGATTTGAATCAATTTGTGAAGTTGAGGAAATTATTTAATTTTATATAGTAATTTTAAATTTAAGAATATTTTATTATATATACTATTTTATTATATATACTATTTGAGTATCTAAACTGTTTAAGTAGTTAAAATTATGGTTTCGAAGCTATGAATTTCAAAGTATTATGTTTTGAAAATGTAAATTTTCAAATATCTGGTTTCGAATGTGTTATAACTTTGAAAAATACTATGATTTTGTAAAAGAATATATTTGAAGTGGAAATGATATCGTATTTGGTTTTGAAATGGAAAGGATATCATATTAATATGATTTTGAAAGGATAGTGATATTTTGATTTTGAAGTATAAACTATTTTGAAATGACTGCGGTGTAATAATAACGTTTGGTTGTTAAAGAGACCGGGATCGAAAGTTGTCATACTCTGTGCCAACTCCGAAAACCACTTTAACAACCGTGTACATGGTGAAGATTCCAGAATGAAGTAGGATGGTGGCGACGTCCTATTGAGGTATATACGTAGATCCAACTTCCGTGAGTGGACATAAGGTGGCTAAAACAGGAGTAATTGACGGGCTAATGAGGTAGCTCCTCTGATCGGACACACTTCTGCGATATCATTCTATTACTTTGTGATTGATTGGGTGCACCTTTGATTTTTGGGACTGTAGCTCGAGGTGGGCAGTAGTGGCTGCTACGCGTTATCACCCGTCCGGAAGTGTAATTGGTATATCTACGCTGGCATTGCCTAGTTTTGCCGTGTCACCTACCCTAGCGCGCCTTATACGATTTTGGTTTTGTACCGTAGCCCATAGAGTATCCTCTGGTGGCTTCCCGATCAGGAGGGACTATGATACTGGATAGACTACTGAGACTATGTATGTGTTAAGGTGGAAAATGTAAAGCCTTAACACTATTTTTAAGTATGTTTACTTTACTTCTAGACATTATTATAATAGCGTATATTACTACATAGTAGATATTTAATGGATCCTTAGGAGATGTAAATCCCGAACATCTCTTAAGTTACTACACTCACGTTAGACACTGGATATGAGATGTCAAATCCCGTAAAAATCTCTGACGCCGTTCCACTCATATTTTACCGTTGATTTAACTTGTAGGATCTAGATTAACCATAGAGGGGGGTGAATAGGGTTATAGCAAATTTTCTCGATATAAACACAGAAACAAACTGTAGAAATAAATATGCTGTAAAGTAAATCACACACAAAATTTACCCAGCTTCGGCAACCCCTGCCTACTGCTGCATTCATAGATTTCTATTAAAATTAAACAGTATCACGCTTACAAACACTCTACTAGACTCGCAGACCCTTTTGCTCCCGCTCACAAACACTCTACTAGACTCGCAAACATTTGCTCCCGCTCACAAACATTCTATTAGACTCACAAATATTTGCTCCCGCACACAAACACTCTACTAGACTCGCACACCCTTCTCCCGTCTATAGAGTTTCGTTTACTCGCAAACTCTGCTCCCGCCTATAGAACTTTGATTACTCGCAAACTCTGCTCCCGCCTATAGAGCTTTGCTTACTTGCAAACTCTGCTCCCGTCTATAGAGCTCTGCAAACTCGCACACCCTGCTCACTGAACTAATTCTAACTAGACAATCTGACACTACCTAAACCTAGGTGGTGATTTACAAAGTTTTGTTTCGTAAAACAAAAACAACAATTAAAAAACAAATAACAACTAGAACATTTTAAAACTTAAACCCTAGAAACAAAATAAAAAGCCTTTTTATAAACAAGCCGGTCCAATTTCTTTTTCTCTAGCCCGTTCGACTTTTAGTTGCTCCGTTCCTTTTCGTGAATAATGTCGGCCGTTCCTCTTGCAAATTTAGGGCTTCGTTCTCTTCAATCCAAACTAGGGTTTTGAAGCTGCGCCTTTTCGTGTGCTTCGTTCTCGTTCGTTCGCTCTTGGCCGCTTCCGTTTGATCGAGTTCACTGTTGCTTCGGTATGTAATTTTATGCGTTTGTGCTTTTGTGTTTTCATACTTGAACTCGATCGTGATTCGAGTTGGATGATTTGTTCTTTGTTATGCTCGAACTCGAATGGATTTGCCGATGATGATCCTAGGGTTTATATAGGACTCGAATTCCTATTTTTGCGTTCGTATAAAATCATTTGAATTTTTCATATTATTCATCTCGGCCACTTGATTTTGTTTCGATGATTGAGATGTTTTCTGACTTGATCAAAAACGTATATTAATGGTCAAGGCTTTGCTTGGTCACCACGGTATTAAATTCTGACTTGTTCAACTTCGATTTTTGCTGGCATTTTTGGTTTGAACTAGTTGCCTTAGTCATCACGGTTTGATTTGACTTGACTTCGACCATGTTTTGATTATGTGAATTTTTGGTTTCGTGAATTTCTCTGTACTGTTGAACTTCGTTCATCTTGTAGTCTTCGTCTCTGGCCATCTTCTCTGGTCTCCACTTGAACATTGCATTCGTGAGCCTTGTTGTTCTGTGGTTGGTCACTGATGCATACACGAACTATTGCACGTGTGTACTTTATATTCATGTGTGCCTGTCGAGTTCCTGTAGTTGCATTCATTTGTGTTTCACTTGTTTTTTATGCATTTCATCACTTCAGTATTGTATTGTTTTCACCTCTGGCCTGTTTTACTGTCATGTGTATATATGTGTTATCATATTGTACATCTCTGTCTCGAGTAGATCTGCATTGTTGAGGCTATGCATTTGTTCGAACTTGCCACCACTATATCATTTACTGATTTAGTTGATTTCATGGTTCACCTTGCTTTGTTCACTGTGTACTTGATGGTTGCTGTGCACTTTTGTGCTTTGAGTCAGTTTCATTGTTTTAGTTTCATTGTTGCTATGTTATCATCATGTTGGTTTGACTTGAACTCGTTTCACTTGAACTGTCACTGCTTGGTGGTCATGTGCCACTGCTGAGTCTTTGGTGCTGTCTTGAATTTGTGCAGTCCATGTTGTTGCTTGAGTCTCTGTTGCCTTGCTTCTGATTCATTTTTGAGGCAGTTTGCATGTATGGGCTGCTATGTTGTATATATGAACTGCTTCATGCATTTTTGTGACCTTCATGTATACACTACAGTTTGTACATGCATTTGCATCACTGTTGGGTCTTTGGTTTTGGGGCTGCTGTGTTATCATCACGTTGAACTGGTTTTCTTCTTGTTGCATACTTGTATCACTGCTTCCATCCTTTCTTTCTCTGGCACACTGGTGTACCTGGTGTACTTGAGCTTCTAGCCTGTACTTCGATGTTGCCACCGTGTTTTTATTTGGTCTGACCATCTGTATACATACATATGTATATGCTCACTTGTTGTCTGCATTTCATATGCTTGCAACCTTGCTATGTTTTCATTTGTTCAACATGTAGTTGATCACTTGGTCTTTGTGTAGTTTGCATTATATTGGTCGAGCTTTGATTCTTTGTTGGCACTGACTTGAACTTGATATTGTTGAACTTGTAGTTGACGTACTTGAGTTGACTGCATGTCTATTGATTTGAGGCTGTGTCATGTTTGAACATAGCATTCATGTGTACTTCTGATTTGCACCTGAGTTGAATCCAGTTTTAAAACTTGGGTTTGACCTTGTGCTGAGAGTCGTCATTTTCAATGTTATTGCATGTGAGTTGAACCCATTTTTTCATTTGGGTTTGACCTGTGCTCACCTGTCCCTGTAAATCAATCAAGTGTATATATCGGCGTGCACGGCCTTGTGGCATATACAGTAATACACTGTGTATGTCACAAGTTGTTCGTGTATGATGAATTCAGATTTAAATTATGACGAACAACCCAAATAACTGAGGCAAATCATATTTTCAAAAATTCACGTTTTATTTTATATTGCAAAAATATTTATTTTTCAATTTTACTGCGTTAGTAAATATTTTTGTAGATTGCTCAGATGCTGGATTCAAACTGGAAGGAAGTTGAAGATAAATACGAGTGTGAGTGATATGTAGTGAGGTGAACTGTAAATATGAAATGTGATGTAATTGTAATCAAAGTTGTATAGTTATAGTGAGAGCTTGAAATTGTACTATTCAAAAATGTAATAAATATTTGTTTGAATAAAATATCTGTTTGAATTCAAATTCTGTGTAATTTATTTTATTCAACAAATATTTATTTAAACTGTGAAAAATAGAATAGTATATTAACAAATACATTTAAATGAATGTATATATGTTTATTATCATCAAACAAAAATCATATAAGTGCATATTCAACAATCTCCCCCTTTTGATGATAACAAACATATATTTAAGATTTTGAATGTATTAAATGTATTTGACCGTTCAATTTGCTCCCCCTATTTAAATGCTCCCTCTCTACACAATACTCCCCCTACATATATGCATACAAATAAAAATATGTAAATGTGCCTATATGCAAATGGAAAATTATTTGACCTTTGCTTGATTCTATTTGACAAAATCTTAACTTTTCTCTCCTCCTTTTGTTATCAGCAAAAGAATAACAGTGTTATAAAAATAGGGATGAAGTGACAGACATGAATCAAGCATTTAACTCAATTGAATATAAATATCAAATTTCAATAAAATTCAAACAAAAATCATAATTACCCTTGTCAGACGCATATTCCACTTTCAGAAGTGATGGGGATAAAATTATCAAAAAAATCATACAGTTCTGTCTATTTGTGGTATATTTATTTCGGGAAATTTGAATATCTACTAACCATGCATAACCGTTAGGACTTTTAAATGAGATTAGTAGTATTCCAATTTAATTTTTAAAAAGAATTCATGTATCTTCTAACCACGCATGACCGTGAGGACTTTTAAATGGGATTAGAATCAACTTGTCTATTTAATCAATTAATTTTGATATGCGTTCCATAAATGCATAACCGTAAGGACTTTTAAATGAGCATGGAAGCACATAATCAAAAATCCAAGTAATTCACCCATGCATAACCGTGGGGACTTTTAAATGAGAGTGAATACTTTGGATGTTTATTTTTATTGCTAAATATAATAAATTGAAGCACAAATAATTTCTTTCACAGATTTAAAGATATTGAAGAACGAATGATTTCCTTTGTAAACTACCACAAATTTACATACTATATATGATTTTGATGAGTGATGGTCGATAGAAAGATGGTAGAAATAGAAATGATCATGGAACTTTTACCCAACAAAAAGTTTTTATAACTCTTGTTATGAAATTCTAAAGAAATTTTCTAATTATACTTTCTCGAGTTATAATATATGATAAATATCAACACTCATCACTTTTTCAATCATTATTCATCTTTTCGATAATCAAAGGGAGTTAGATTAGTCAAAATTTGTCATTTAAAATCAAATAAGAATGACTAATCTGAAAATACGGTCAACAATGATTTTCTTGAAGGGGTTTTTAAAAAAAATTCTGCTATTTGAAAAATTATTTCAAGTGAAATATATGCAGATATTTTCATTTAAAAAAACGATGTAGCAGATGAATGTTTCAAAAATTAATCACGTTACACTAGTAATTTTTCTATCAACTAGATTAACAGTGTAATCTGCATCTGAATCTCTTTCACTCAAAATTATCATCAATTGAATTTTATAGACCAAAACATGAAGTGTGCACGAAGAATTTCAAACTTAACATCAATTTAAATGACATTCTTTTGAATTTGAATTGAAGCCGTGTTAACAATCAAAAACATATCATAGTGTCAGTCGTAGAAGCCATAGGATGAACAACTATCAACAGTCATTAAAACTTCATTATTATTTCAAAAACAATTTCTTGAAGTTTCAACAATTTCTTAAAATCCTTTTTAACAGCTTTCACATGAAATTTGAAATCGTGCAAATTTATAAGCAATGACCAAATATATCTACGTGTAGCATGAGTAACCATCATTTGACCGAACAAATTTATATGGATTAGTTCAAAATTGAAAATCTGATTGTTCATCAATTAAGCACAAATCAATGTCATAAATAAGAACAAGTCAAAAAAAATCATATCAATTAAGAATAAGTCAGAATTAAAGACGTCATTCATTTCATCATCACATTACTGGCTGATTTAATTCAGATTACGGTGCAGATTATCACATTTAATATATCGTTCAAAACAATTTTACCTGTTTTACCTTTACGATAATTTTTCGTGATTGCCCATTGTGATTCTGTCACCTTTGCACTAGGCTAAGGAACTTTGCTTTGTCGCCCGTTGTGTTTCTGGAACAGCCAAAATCCAGAGAACACTGTTGTTGTTCCTTAGCCTGCCACCACACCTACACGATGAAAGATTTTTGTGACCTATTTGTTTTTATAGGTCCATGGTTGTTAGTGGCAGAACATGAAAAATATGTTTGTGGAGACCCAAAACTATTTATATATGTTCCTTTTGGCACCCAAATTTGTTTGACTTTCAAAGATTTTATATTTGTGCCTTTTGGAACCCAAATTGGTATAGTTTTCACGTGTTTGGGTCTATACCAACAATTATTGTGATTGTGTCCATATTTTCTACAAATCGTGCACAATGAATTTTCTTGATTAATCTTGTTTTCAACAATTTTAGATTGATTATATCCAAGTCCTTTTCTAACCGTGTTAACAGTTTGCTTTCCTAATAGCATATTCAACGATTTTTCGCTTTTTGAAAATTTATCTAAAGTCGTTGACAATTGTTGGACTTGTATTTTGAGAGATTCATTTTCGTTTAACAATTGTGTGCACTTTTTAATAGAATTCTCTCTTCTAGTATTTTCAATTTTTAAAATCAGAATTTCATTTTCAGGTGATTTCATTTTAATTTCTGATTTTTTAATTTCTTCTTCAAATGTTGGACACTTATCACACTTAGGATCCTACTTTGATAGGTTTTAACTAATTGGTCAAGTTGTTCATTTAATTCTATCAAAGTGTCTTTTTGTGATTCAAGTTTAGCGTATTTTTCCCTAAGTCGTTCAAAACAGCCATTTACATTGTGGAAATAAATAAGTAATTCAGAGTGAGTAAGTTTTGATACCTCGCTTGGCTCGTCGTCGTCGCTATCGGTTTTATTCCCATGAAGGCACAAATCTGCTTTCTCACTTTCACTGCTATCGCTTTTATTCCACGTGGCTGCAAATTTCCTTTTTGAATTCTTCATTAGTAATGCCAGCTTGGCTGCTCCATCATCATCATCCTCATCACAACTGCTATCTATCAATCCTGTTAAGCATATTTCTTTAACTGAGTCGGTTGTGGAGGACTTCTCATTGCTGTTGACTTTTGCACCATATATTGCATCGAGAGTTTTCCAAATTTTCTGTGCATTTTCACAATGAGAAACGAAATAAAAATTATCACGATTAATATGAGAATATAATATATGCATAGAAAGAGCATTAATCGAGATAATTTCCTTATTTGTTATATCACACCCATTTTCAATAATATCCCAACATTTAATATTAACAGATTTTAAATAAAATTTCATTTTCAATTCAAAAAATCTGTTCCATCGAAAATAGAAGGAATAATATTGAAACGTCCCTCATCAAAAATATTATTTGGTGGATTTATGACTCTAGAGTTAAAAAATAAAATACCGGGCTCTGATACCACTTGTAGGATCTAGATTAACCCTAGGGGGGTGAATAGGGTTATAGCAAATTTTCTCGATATAAACACAGAAACAAACTGCAGAAATAAATATGCTGTAAAGTAAATCACACACAAAATTTACCCAGCTTCGGCAACCCCTGCCTACTGCTGCATTCACAGATTTCTATTAGAATTAAACAGTATCACGCTTACAAACACTCTACTAGACTCGCAGACCCTTTTGCTCCCGCTCACAAACACTCTACTAGACTCGAAAACATTTGCTCCCGCTCACAAACATTCTACTCGACTCGCAAACATTTGCTCCCGCTCACAAACACTCTACTAGACTCGCACACCCTGCTCCCGCCTATAGAGTTTCGTTTACTCGCAAACTCTGCTTCCGCCTATAGAACTTTGATTACTCGCAAACTCTGCTCCCACCTATAGAGCTTTGCTTACTCGCAAACTCTACTCCCGCCTATAGAGCTCTGCAAACTCGCACACCCTGCTCACTGAACTAATTCTAACTAGACAATCTGACACTACCTAAACCTAGGTGGTGATTTACAAAGTTTTGTTTCGTAAAACAAAAACAACAATTAAAAAACAAATAACAACTAGAACATTTTTAAACTTAAACCCTAGAAACAAAATAAAAAGCCCTTTTATAAACAAGGCCGGTCCAATTTCTTTTTCTCTAGCCCGTTCGACTTTTAGTTGCTCCGTTCCTTTTCGTGAATAATGTCGGTCGTTCCTCTTGCAAATTTAGGGCTTTGTTCTCTTCAATCCAAACTAGGGTTTTGAAGCTGCGCCTTTTCGTGTGCTTCGTTCTCGTTCGTTCTCTCTTGGCCGCTTCTGTTTGATCGAGTTCACTGTTGCTTCGGTATGTAATTTTATGCGTTTGTGCTTTTCGTACTTGAACTCGATCGTGATTCGAGTTGGATGATTTGTTCTTTGTTATGCTCGAACTCGAATGGATTTGCCGATGATGATCCTAGGGTTTATATAGGACTCGAATTCCTATTTTGGCGTTCGTATAAAATCATCTGAATTTGTCATATTATTCATCTCGGCCACTTGATTTTGTTTCGATGATTGAGATGTTTTCTGACTTGATCAAAAACGTATATTGATGGTCACGGCTTTGCTTGGTCACCACGGTATTAAATTCTGACTTGTTCAACTTCGATTTTTGCTGGCATTTTTGGTTTGAACTAGTTGCCTTGGTCATCACGGTTTGATTTGACTTGACTTCGACCATGTTTTGATTACGTGAATTTTTGATTTCGTGAATTTCTCTGTACTGTTGAACTTCGTTCATCTTGTAGTCTTCGTCTCTGGCCATCTTCTCTGGTCTCCACTTGAACATTGCATTCGTGAGCCTTGTTGTTCTGTGGTTGGTCACTGATGCATACATGAACTGTTGCACGTGTGTACTTTATATTCATGTGTGCCTGTCGAGTTCCTGTAGTTGCATTCATTTGTGTTTCAGTTGTTTTTTATGCATTTCATCACTTCAGTATTGTATTGTTTTCACCTCTGGCCTGTTTTACTGTCATGTGTATATATGTGTTATCATATTGTACATCTCTGTCTCGAGTAGCTCTGCATTGTTGAGGCTATGCATTTGTTCGAACTTGCCACCACTGTATCATTTACTGATTTAGTTGATTTCATGGTTCACCTTGCTTTGTTCACTGTGTACTTGATGGTTGCTGTGCACTTTTGTGCTTTGAGTCAGTTTCATTGTTTTAGTTTCATTGTTGCTGTGTTATCATCATGTTGGTTTGACTTGAACTCGATTCACTTGAACTGTCACTGCTTGGTGGTCATGTACCACTGCTGAGTCTTTGGTGCTGTCTTGAATTTGTGCAGTCCATGTTGTTGCTTGAGTCTCTGTTGCCTTGCTTCTGATTCATTTTTGAGGCAGTTGCATGTATGGGCTGCTATGTTGTATATATGAACTGCTTCATGCATTTTTGTGACCTTCATGTATACACTACAGTTTGTACATGCATTTGCATCACTGTTGGGTCTTTGGTTTTGGGGCTGCTGTGTTATCATCATGTTGAACTGGTTTTCTTGTTGTTGCATACTTGTATCACTGCTTCCATCCTTTCTTTCTCTGGCACACTGGTGTACCTGGTGTACTTGAGCTTCTGGCCTGTACTTCGATGTTGCCACCGTGTTTTTATTTGGTCTGACCATCTGTATACATACATATGTATATGCTCACTTGTTGTCTGCATTTCATATGCTTGCAACCTTGCTATGTTTTCATTTGTTCAACATGTAGTTGATCACTTGGTCTTTGTGTAGTTTGCATTATATTGGTCGAGCTTTGATTCTTTGTTGGCACTGACTTGAACTTGATATTGTTGAACTTGTAGTTGACGTACTTGAGTTGACTGCATGTCTATTGATTTGAGGCTGTGTCATGTTTGAACATAGCATTCATGTGTACTTCTGATTTGCACCTGAGTTGAATCCAGTTTAAAAACTCGGGTTTGACCTTGTGCTGAGAGTCGTGATTTTCAATGTTATTGCACGTGAGTTGAACCCAGTTTTTCATTTGGGTTTGACCTGTGCTCACCTGTCCCTGTAAATCAATCAAGTGTATATACCGACGTGCACGGCCTTGTGGCATATACAGTAATACACCGTGTATGTCACAAGTTGTTCGTGTATGATGAATTCATATTTAAATTATGACGAACAACCCAAATAACTGAGGCAAATCATATTTTCAAAAATTCACGTTTTATTTTATATTGCAAAAATATTTATTTTTCAATTTTACTGCGTTAGTAAATATTTTTGCAGATTGCTCAGATGCTGGATTCAAACTGGAAGGAAGTTGAAGATAAATACGAGTATGAGTGATATGTAGTGAGGTGAACTGTAAATATGAAATGTGATGTAATTGTAATCAAAGTTGTATAGTTATAGTGAGAGCTTGAAATTGTACTATTCAAAAATGTAATAAATATTTATTTGAATAAAATATCTGTTTGAATTCAAATTCTGTGTAATTTATTTTATTCAACAAATATTTATTTAAACTGTGAAAAATAGAATAGTATATTAACAAATACATTTAAATGAATGGATATATGTTTATTATCATCAAACAAAAATCATATAAGCGCATATTCAACATAACTTACATAAGATCTTTTAGTTCTGACTCGAGTATTTTGTCTTTTCAATTCGCTCAGATCAACCTAAGCATTTCAGGATTTGAAGACCTTATTGCTGGAGGATGAATACGAAGATTGTATTATTATTATTTATTATATTTCACTACATCATGTATTCTGCTGCAGTATTTATTATTCTCTGGTATGCGTAACTCTGATCTGTGTTGTATAAGTATAATCAAATGTTTTTATAAAACAACTTCATGAACTGTTATTTGATTATTATATTTTGTCATTCCGCTGCGAGATTCTGTTTTTTTTTTCTTTCTCTGCTTTTCCTTATTCACTGCAGTAACAATTCGTTCTTCTGTATGGTTTGAGTCGGTATGTATGTCTGCCTAAAACGTACAAAAAGATGGGATGTTACAACGTCCCTATTAGAACGATCGGTGCCGAGTGTTGACCAATCAGTACCGATCGTTATGGCGTCAGGATTTTCAACCAAAACTTTTCCATCTTCCATCCTCGATATTAGAGCTTCCCTCCTTTTCATCTTCTGTTTGCCAACTCTTCGGTTCTGGACTAATGAAGATGAACTCACTACTTTGGAATTGAAAGATGATGAATCTCTATGGCTCTTCCTATGTCTTTGAGGTAGTTGGGGCATCCTTGCAAAATTCCTCTCCACCTTCTCTAAGATGGCATTTTGGCTCTCTAACATTTTTTTTGTCCATTTTTGCCATCATCCAATCCAACTCCACCATGGTCACTTCCTTCGATGCACTTGAGGCTTCAGCAAGAGTTGGTTGATTTGTTTTCTCTCCATGTTAAGTGCCTTCATTGTCTGCTTCAATGATGGGTCTTAAGAAAGTAGATTTATTCTTATCCTTCCTGGGGGTCATTACTTCTAGATCCGATGATAGGTTCCTTTTAAATTCAAATAGCCATGGATCTCCAACAAAAAATCTGTAGATCTACCTTATGGATACTTCAGACCTAAAGTCCCAAGCGAGATCTACAACTAAGAATTTCGTACTCTCGGTGAAAGCACCAAAATGTTCGCTCCAAAAGTGGGACAAACACCCAATTTAGTAACAAATGAAAATTAAAAGTTAAGAAATCGTAAGAGAGAAGGATACACAAAGATTTAGAGTGATTCAGCTAAAATCAATAGCCTGCATCCATATTAACTTTGTTACATTATCCTTTGCTTTTACAAGAAAGATACAACAACTCGGTATTCAAACTGTTCGAGTATGAATTTGATAGAGTTTGAACACAAGAATCGGATTAAAAAAATAAGATCCTTTTTTAGGTGCACTAGCCTTACTGTTTATAGATAAAATCGATCATCAAAATCATCCAAATTTTCTAAACCACGTTGCCCACTTAAGATCCAAAGTTTCAGCAAGAGGATGTGGTCGGAACCACGAACTAACAAAGATCGACTCGATCATATTATGGATCGGTAGAGTTATCCGGTTTTGTCACTTTATGCTTTGCTTTGGCTTGGCCTTCTTCTTTGACTAAGTCATGCTGACTCATCACGTGTCTCAGTAAGGATCCATACCGAGTTATAAGGATTGGCCCCTAGTTTTTCCTTTATCTTGGATCTTCCATTTCCTTAGCTTGTTATCAGCTAACTTTCTTGAAAAATGACTAAGTATTCTCATTGTGCATCTAAGTTTTGGCATTTCGTCTCCATTCTTCACTCCCGATCTATCTCACGAGCACTTAGTGGTCCTGATTGATTGAGATATCGCTTGGTTCAAATGCATGATAACAATATTTCAATGGTATATTAAAGAAATTTAGAATGAATGAATTTAAACTATGAAACACCCTAGTGAATGTGGAACAAAGCTTTCAAAATTTATGGAAAACGGGAAAGTAAACCTACACTATTCACAAGTCTAATTAGTAGCCTGCGATACTTCACTTGCACAAGATCTGATATACATTATGAACTTAGTATCATTAGCCGCTACATTGAAGCTCCTACAACATCACATTTGACAATGAATTCTCAATATATCAATGGTACAACTGATTTTGTACTGTTATATTCCTATTCTAACAATTTCAAGTTAATTGATCATAGTTATAGTGATTTGGAGTGGATGATCGTAAATGTACTATTGTATTTTTTTCTTCTTCATGGGCATCTTTCACTTGAAGTTTTAAAAAGCAATTAATATACACACTTTCTAATTGTGAAGTTTAGTGTGTTGCTACTTTAGTTTGTGCGATCCATGCTATTTGGCTTTGAGATTTATTGAAGGAGTTGCATGTACCATAAATCAATGAAACATGGATTTTTTTTTTGGTAACAAGTCGGTCATAACACTTGCTAAGAATCTAGTCTCCCATGATCTAAGTTCGTATATGGGCAGATGTTGGGAATTAATCTTGATTTTGTAGGAATATATATGTGTATGTATATATATGTATGTATATATGTGTGTATATAATAGAAAATGTGGTTGTACAGGGAAGTTCTGAATAGGATAAGGTTATTATTGAAGATGTTAATGATAATCCTCGCTCTGAGGATCTAAGTGACGCAGATGAATATTTTGGTGAGACCAACAGTTCATAGAAAATGTAGCCGCACACTTAGAAGATATTAATGGATGCATGTTGAATGAAGGCGCGAGATCTGAGCTTATGTTTCAGAATACAGGTGCGCTTAATTTGATAAAATAATGTGATTGTATGATAGATACGTTATCACGATAATAGTTGTTTATGAACTCTTTTACCTTCGATGTAGTTTTTTTTCCCCTCTCAGGAGTGCATGCTTTGTATGGAAACTGTAATGGAGAATATATAAATAACACACAATGCGTATTTCAGGTTTTGTATATGAACTTATATGCCAACCACACTATAAGAGCTCAAACTCGTGATCTTTGATCACTAAACACTCATCACATGATAACGATTACCGATCGAGGCTTCAATCTGGTTGTTTTTTCTAGTAAAAATAGAAATAAATAATATCATAATAACCTAATTTTTTATTTTTAAGTTTATAACTGAATCAAAGTATAAGCGTAAATATTTATGTAGGAATAGGCCTAGAATATAATAAACTGATTAATTTTATTTTCAAAATGACTACCATCGCTGCTGATACGTACAAATCCTAACAGTGTGAATCCATCCTTTGAATCCAGATAAGCTAGCGAGGAAGAAGGGCCTCAGATCACTATTGATAGAAACAATCTATCTTCATCAGCCGTCATTGCATCAAGAAATTAAATTGATCAAGTCAAATCCGCATTAAATCAGACAAAATACATGCCTTTATACCTGTTATCTAATCAACTATCATGGAATAACACCAGGCATAATAACACCAGGCATAATAACACCAGGCATAATATCCCTCCCTATTATACTCTTATGATTGGCATAATAAAGAATTGTTGTTCAGTTTACAGACAGACGTCATTTGGTTGGGGCACGTTATATCTGGTGTTCCTTTTTTCTGTTAATATTTATTTTGGTGATTGGATTGTTCAGATTTCTCTTTATTGATATTATTGGTAAATTAGTTGGTTGGATCATAATATTCTATGATATTTGAACATGGATTGGTATTAGAGTAAGTTGTCTACTTTTGAAAGTTACTTATTAAGGGTTGGTACTTCAAAGAGTGGAGGTACAAGTTCTAATAATAATGTTGTCATCCAATTTGATAGAAAAAGGGATCTGATACTTGGGATACTAAGATAGAGGCGGTGTTGAAGAAAGAGGATACATTCCAAATTCTATAAATAGCTATGAAATTGAGAGAACTAAACCTGATGAGTTAGAGGAAATATTAGAAGCAGCATTTTGATCTATCCAATATGCTTATCCAAAAAAGTACTTCAAGATTTCTTTCATTTGAAGATAACTATGAAACTTTGGGAAGAGTTTCAAGCAAACCATCAGGATAAATCTCTTAAAAACTGTATCATCTTACAGAAACAATTATATAACTTCATAATAAAGCCTAGAACTGCTATATCAAGGCATGTTGCTGCCTAAAACTTTGACTACGAATATAAAGGCAGTGACTATTGACGTATAGATGAATCCTAAGTAGTTATTCTCCTGTACTCATTGCCTAAGGAGTATTTGATGTTCGTGATCAAAGGGGTAGTTAGGTTAGTTTGTTTGATATGGTGGCGTGCCTACAAATTAAAGTATTAAAAGCAAAATTTGATAGCAATAGTGTAAACCGTGATTAAGATGGTTTATTAATTCAAACAGGGAGAAGTAAAAGTAAGCCTAAGCATAGTGGAGCTAGAAATTATGGTATCTCAATCTATAGGACCTAGGAAAGGTGGTTGTTATTATCGTACGATGCAAGGGAACTTTAGGGAAATTGCCCAAAGATTCTGGAAAAGAAAAAAAAGAAAAATAAAGCTTCAACAGTTAATTTAGGTATTTTTTTTGCTGAAATGGACAATCAGCGTTGGCGCTCCAACGGATTAAGTGTGGGCCTCACGTTGCTGCTCAGTTCAAAGCAACGGTTGAAAACGAACCGTTTGATTCCGACGTGTCCGACGCGTCGGATGTCGTCTAACGCGAACGGTTCATCACCAACCGCCATATTTCCCCATTCCCTATGTATATCAAACCATTTCTCGACCAAATCAAAAAAAAACAAAAAATTCGAAAATTCTGCAATTTCCACAAGCTTCGTCGTCGATTTTTTTATATAAATTTTTTTATATTTACGTTTTTCGTATTATTGTCTACCATATATATTTTTTTCAAATTATTTTTGAATTGCCTTTTTCAGAATATCTAACCACTCTACTGCTTGTTCTAGCAGAACCATCGTCGACTGAAATACCGATAGAACAAATGCGTTCATCGATGTTTGTTTCGAAAACATTGATATGCGTGCTCACCGTGTTGCACAGTGGTATGAAGATATCACAGTCATGTTCAACGAAAGAACTAGTCTGGATTACAACGCTAGACAAATGGAAAACAAGTTCGATAATCTGAAACATGAGTGGAGCCAATGAAACAAGTTGCTATAGATTCCAGGTAGCTATTGGAACGAAAAATAGGACACGGTCGGTGGATCCAATGAGTGGTGGGATACAGCTGCAGCAAGGTACCACAAATACAAACATGCTTCGTCTGCTCGTTTTAGGCAGTTGGATGTGATTTTTGATGGCTGCATCCGAACGAACAAATGGCAGTTCATAATTCCACAAAATCTGTCTGTTCAGCTGCAGTTCGATGCACAGCTTTATGGCGACTATCTTAGGGGTGATACTGTGGAGATCTTTAGTCGCATAGCGTCTAGACAACAACGGCCCATTGGTGGTCTTTCTATGTTTGCTGGTAGTTTTTCGCATGATCTGACTCTTGTTAGGTGTGTGGAAGCGAAGCAGGAGGATGATGATTATGAGGAATGAGAGGTCGCAATTTGTTTGGTTGAGTATGATAGCAGAGGTTTCAATCCTTTGCATGGCCTGTTGGGCAACCCTGAGCAGCTTAGGAAGGCTGTCATTTATCTTTTTAGTGTGACATCCCACGCCTGTAGGCACCCCGAAAATAGACATGATTAGAAGCATGGGTGGTCGGGTGAAATAAAAATCTATAACATAGCACAAAGACTAAGACAACAACATAAAATGATTAAGATATTACGACGGAAGAAAACTTCCATTACTTATAAATTAATAACGAAACAGCTTCATTAAAGCCAACATTATCTCAAATTTATTTCTGAAACCAAAAGTATCAAGTTGTCTCCACCAAAACATAAAACATAACAAAGTTCACAATGTAGGTCCTTATATATAGAGTAAAGTACGGAAAAGAGAAACGAAGTGCATGAACAAAAGAAACAAGCTGAAGATAACAACTGCTCCAATGACCCTCCATGCTGCAAAGAACTACAAGCTAGACCTGCTCTCCTGTGATTTAAGGAAAATAGAAAAAATAAGAATGGATCAGATATAAAGTCTAGCGAATGAGAAATAAAATGAAGCAGAAAGATTAAAATAGTTTAATTCCAGGTCTTACCCAGATATCGTAGAGGGTGAATAATATAATGCAGTGAATCCTTCTTAGATACGGTTCCTAAGAAGCCAAAGTCCGTTGTCACTCTTGGAAAGTCAATCATGCAGTAATACTAAACGTCAATCAGCCTGTCAGCCATGCTGTCCTTATCTATCCACGTGCTATAACATGAAAGTCATGTTCTTCACCCATGCACTGTGACTAAATGCCTTTTACATTTGGCCGGCGCCGACTCAAACAACCTCGCAGGACCCCGAAGTTGCGCTCGGGCTCTGCCAAACTGAACTCCTATCCTCTTGTCTTCTTGGTAATAAGGTGCACTTGCCACTATCCAAATTGTCGATACTCCAAAAGAGTGCCCGCAGCTGGGTCAGCTGCGCAAAATCCTCCAACGATCTGCCTAAAGAAGCCTACGTCAGAGCACACTTGTCTTGTTCCGTCCGCGTCGATCTGTCTGAAGAAGCCTACGATTGCGGATGCTATTTATCCTACATGCTAGCAACCTATGAAAGGTAACAAACATCCTTGCGAACCTACTTGCCCGCTTCTAGTACGTACAGTCAGAACTATATTTTGGTCTTAACTATATGAAACACCTATCCAGACCTTTACAAGATCTGCCTACCAAATCGCTTCCAGACACTACAAAAAAAAAATAGTATTAGTAACACAATAAAGCAGCGTACAAGTTTACATGCAACTATTGTTTATTATAGACATGCTAATTAATCACTACTAATATTAAAAATATTTGGCGGGACGTGAAACATTTAGGCGGCTATATTTATTTTGATCCAAAATTCATTTTCGCTTGCACTGTTTTTATTTCTCAATTTTCATTCTCCAAACTTTCCCAATCCAAATCCCAGCTTTCCTAACTAAAATCCTGACATCCCTAATCTCAATTCCATCGATTTATAGAGAAGTCTTCAAGATCTGGAGATGTATTGTTCTCTGTGTTCTAAGGTAAGCAAATTCGACACCTTGCCTCCATAGCTTTAGTACCATAAATGGATGATTAACTCAGCGTCAATCTCTTCTGATCAAGAAGCGACAGCTTGCTGTCTAGGGTAGGTGAACAAGATAGCTTAGCTACGTAGCAATCTCTCTTCAGATTTAAGAAAGTCTCTTACCATTCCATGCTCTATGGAATTCTCTAAAGCATTGTTTCCCATTATTACACACCTTACGTTTCTTTTCTTTTTTGCCAATTAGTTATATGATTGACTATGAGTCATATGCAATTTGATAGTACACACGATATTAGTTTTCAGTTTAATCAGTTGTATACATACGCGAATAGGCACAGACTCCCTTTGGTCGATGTTCTCTCTTTCGTAGCTGAAATCAGTAATCATTTTGCTAGAATGAACGTTTGTTCCGTAGTAAGTAATTTGTTTGTAATTTATCTGTTTTATTATTTTGAGATAATTGTCTACTTGTTACTTGATTCTTAGTCGTGATAACCTGGATTTTTGGACATCCGTTAATTAGATAATTAACTGATTTTAACTATTGAAACACCGATTTTCAAGTTGAATAAATAAATCTGATAATAAATATTTATATCTTGATAAATATTTATTTGATAATCTCCTGATATAATTATTTAAATTGGCCAAATTTAGCTTTTTTTAAAAAAACAAATAAGATATGTATTTGTTTATGTGTGTGTGTGTGTGTATATTGTAAATAGAATTTTTGTACATTAACAAGGTCAATCAATTAATGGCAACCAATTAATGGCTTCCGCGATCGGCGATTTGGGGACCTTTTTTAATTAAATTCTTTTGCTTCTCTCATTCTGCGGCCTCGTTCGCGTCCGGCCTTTTCTATGTCGCAGAAGAAGCCTGCACCTCTTTCAGCTCTCCCGCGTGGGTCTGGTGTCGATGTCCTTTCTGTCTCAGTTCCTCGCGTTTCTCCTTCGATTGTAGGGTGCGATGCCGTCGTTTCTACTGCCAGTGATAACCCTATGGCTGACCTTTTAGTTGATTTAGCCTCTACGCAGCCTCCTTCTGGTATTATTGTTCCTGTCAGTTCTCACGTTACTTCCCCGCTATCGCCATTGCTATCTAACAGAGGTACTGCTTCTTGGACTGTTACTGAGGTTAGGTCGAATATTTGCGCTGAGCAGTCTGGTCTTGTTATTGGGCATGGTAGTGAAGTTGTATCAGCGCAATGCGTATGCTTGAGTGATGCTAATGTTCTCCCCAAAGCTACCATTGGAGTTTCTTTCGGTTGCACCTCTGGTGTTTGTAAAAATGCATTAGTCAGGAATCCTCTGTCTGCTGATTCGAATGCCAATATTTTGGTTCCTCCTCCGCCTCGGCCTGTCCCAAAGTGGTCATCCTTGTTTGCTAAGCTGCCTAATAATGCCGGTTTGCATACGCCGCGTCTCTTTGATATAGTAGAGCATGAGGGCGTGATGATTCCGCCTTCGGAAGAAATCACGGCCGGTGTGGATTTTTGGAAAGACCACTTGGTTGGGTTTTTTCTTGACTCCAATCCTCCCTATCATCTTGTTAAAGCGAGGTGCGACTCCGCGTGGAAGCCTAGGGGTGGTCTGAGTGTTCACTTTGATAACGAAATGTTTTATTTTAAGTTTTCACGTAGTGATGAAAGGCAAAGAATTCTAGAGGCCGACCCCATTCTTATTGATGGGAAGCCATTCATTATTACAACTTGAAGTCCTTCTGTGGATCGTGCGAAGGAGCAAGTGCTATCTATTCTTGTCTGGGCCCACTTTTCGCATATTCCATCTGTTCTACAACCTCTTATCGGGATCGACTGGCTAGCTGGACTTGTAGGAAAGGTGATATGTTATGATACAAATACTGTGGCCAGAAAGAAGCTAGTCTATGCCAAATCTCTAATTGAGATTACTCCCGATAAACCTCTACCTAGCATTTTAAAAGTCAGATTGGATGTGGACCGCGTTGCTGAGGTCAGAGTTTGCTACAGTTGGAAACCTGAGATTTGCACGTCTTGTCAGTCCTTTGGACATTTTGCTGATTCTTGCTCTTTATCGGTTGTTCCCCTTGTTGTTCGGTCTCCTCTTCCTCGTCCTCCTCTCCGTCAATGGGTTCCAAAAGTCCCTCATGTTGTCCCCTTAGTTGATGCTCCCGTAGCTCCCATTGTTATTGCTCCCTCTGTGGATCCACCTGATGTTGCTTCGGTTTGTGTAGCTCCCTTTGTTTCTTCGCCAGTTATAGCTCCATCCGTTATTTCTCCTTCTACGGCCCTGGAGGAGATTCCTTCTGCTGCCTCTTCTGATATCATTTCCTGGAATTCTGAAGAATGTGCTTGCGTACATGCTCCTTCTGATATGAGATATTCTCCTGAGAGGGACACCTTTTATGCTTTTATTAGTGACATTGGGGGTGAGGATCGGTTTCTTATCTACCATATTGTGGGAGACGGTTTGTGCCTCACTAGGGATGGTGCCATTGGAGAGGAGAACAAAAGTAAGTTTTATGATGTCACTTGGGATAGGAAATTTATTTACTCTCCTGACTCTGCTGGTTATGATCCGCATCTAGCTGCTCTTTTCTCGGGATTTTCTCTTGTTATTGGTCCTTTTTCGGATGATGGTCGTGATTGTTCTCCCACTTCTGAGGAAGCTTAGTCATGCTATGTTTAGTAGTTTAGGCTTCTTTGTCTAGCTCCTGTGCTTTATTTTCTCCTTTTTGGGCTTCCTACCCGTATAGTTGTTTTGTGCATGTGCAAAGCATCTGTTTGTTCATTTATATACAGTGGCACGACCCACTCTAAAGCCGGCTAGCTTTGCTAAAAAAAATAAGAATTTGGGTTTGAAATTTAAAGTAATATCCTAAAAATAATTTGGATATAAAACTCTTCATTCAAAACACTAAGTTTAAAATAGGATTTAAAAGAAGTGTTTGAGAAACCAGGTTAATACATATTCAATATCACCTTTCTCTTTTCATTTCTTTAAATTAATTAAGTTTACTTTTAAAAAACATATACATATATAAATATTAAATTAAATAGAAAATATGTTTTATATATATAAACATAAGTAAAGGGTTTAAACATAAAATATATGTTTATGAAATTTGTAAGATTATAAAAACATGTTTAAACATTTGTAAGCTTCATATAACATGCAAAAACAAGTGGCAAATAATTTCTTTTGAAGTTTAATTATATATAACAAGTGTTTTTAGAGAAACCTGACTACTTAAATTCAGTTCAAACTTCCTAAAATTTTTCCATCTTTCTAAAACCAAACCTGACAAGAATTCAATCTGAAATCAAACAACAACAAATCTTCAACCTGAATAATTCAATATCAAGCAAAGATTAAGGTTTCAGTTTCAAGCTGATTCAAGAGCAAAGATCAACTCAATAAACATCAACAAAGATTCTGTTTCAAGTTGCAATTCAAATCAAAATATCAAGCAAGCTAACAATTCAAAGGTTCCAGATCAAAATCAAAAGCTTGTCTCTCTGTTCTAAACTGTGAGTAAACTAATTTCTAAAAAACCTTTCTGTTTACATATCTTGATGCATGTGATGAAATCTAATAGTAATGTAGTAAATAATGTTGCATGAATGATGTGAATGCATGTATATATAATGATATGTCTACGAAATATCTGTGTTTATGTATATATGTAAGCCTCTATTATGTAAGCAGACTCAAGAACAACATAGAAAATTCATATCTCCCTATCTAAACGAATTCAAGCTATGATTTCTGAAAAGAAGATGATGGTAAAAATGTTATTTCATTTTTAAAAATAATTTCGAGTGAAAATATTTAGTAATTATTTCAAAAATGATAAATTACAGTGAAAACTGTTCAAACCAGAAAAATCAATGTTCACAATTTCATGATTTGGTTTCATAATTGAGTTCGTATTAGAAAATGATGATTTTAGGAAATCATTTCATAATTTTTAAGTTTATATTTGATGAGAAATTGTGAGTTGATCAGAATTTGTTTTTTTGTCGATTCTCGTCATCGGCGAAGGGGTGGTTGTCGTGATCGAGGCCGGAGGTAGAGGGGAGGATGGAGATCACAAGAAAAATGGCGGTTGGATTTATTAATGGCCATGGTGGCTTAGTGACGTCGATTTTTGGGTTTTTTAAGCCTGTTTTGGTCGTCGATGTATTCGTGGGTCGTGTGGCGTCGTCGAGGCACCGGAGTCAATCGGTCAGGGGGGTCGCATGGGATGGCGACGAAGTTCTGGACGTGGTGGCGAGGCCTCAGGTGATCGGGATCATCGGCACGGGGGAGATTTGTCGATCAAATATTGATTTCAGTTAGGTACTGTTTAGCTTGATTTTGATTTTCATGCGAGTTCGAAAATCTGGGTATTCGTGATGAATGAGGTTGTGGTCGCCGGCGTGTTGATGGTCGTGGCAGTGGTAAGAGGTGATCGGACCGGCATGCACGTGCATGTTTGCACGGTTATTGTTTGGGATGTTTTTTATGATTTGAGGAAGACGAGGTATTCTCCGGTCGGTCTCAAAGTTTTCCATGTTTTTTTATCTCGGAGGAAGAAAGGAGGGAGAGTTACTCGGGGATTTTCGAGTTTGGCTCGGGAAGATGAAGCTTTGGGCCCGAGAATTTTTTAAAATAATTTTAACCATAGTTTTAAAGCAAAAGAAAAATTGTTTACAAGTTTTTATAAGCAAAAGGAAATGAACTAGTTTCATAGTAAAATATTAAACTGGACTTCAAAACAAAGGTGTTAATCTAGTTTTCAAACAATTTTCAAATGGATAGATTATAAATGCAAACATTTTCGAAATGAAATTAATTAAGGGTTAAATTAATCTAATTAATTAAAGGCCAGTTAATTACCTAATTAAATAAATTAAAGGTTAATTAATTAAAAGGATAATTACTTAATCAAATTAATTAAATATAATTACGTAATGTAATTAATAAAGTATAATTACTTAGTGTAATTAAAGAATAATTACTTAATGGAAATAATTAAAGGATAGTTAATTACTTAATGCCATTGATCAAGGTGATTAATTAATGGATAATTACTTAATGTGATTAATTAAAGTTTAATTAATGTAAGTAATTAAAGGGTTAATTTGTTAATATAATTAATTAAGAGATAATTAATTAATGTAATTAATTTATATGATTAATTAAGGGATAATTAATTACTATAAGTAATTGAGGATAATTACTTAAGATGGATAATTAAGGATGATTAATTAATTTCATTAATTAATTAAAGTAACAACAAATGGTTTGTAATTAATGATTAATTAAGCAGGGTTAGGTAATTAATTTATTTGGTTTAAATTAATTACGTGATCAATTAATATTTCTTTTGGATGTTTAAGTTATGTTGAATGCCTTGAATTGATTGATGTGTAATGCTCTGTGATACGCAACGATTTGGTTGAATTGTGATAATGTAAGTTATCTAACCGTGATGAAATGTTGTGTAAACTGACATCCTGTTTAAAGAATTGAATTGTTCTACTTAAACAACTTGGATTAAGAGGACATTGAATTCGAAGAGACTGTGGTCGGGCATCAGAAAATACCCGAAACCACTTCGATTTGTAATCTACAATAATTCTCTATAGATTTCAGTTTTAGAATCAAATAGGCTGGACTGAATAAATTAAGTAACATGGCCATTTAAACTATGTAACAGTTCTTAAATATTGTTTGGTAATAAGTGATTGACTATAACAAGTTAAGAACTCGTAGAACGAGTTACCCCGGGTTTCAGTTATGTTTTAAAACTTAGTATTTCAAATTTTATGGTTTACTCACGCTGGTTTCCAACCTGACCCGGGTGTTACTTGATTGTAATGCTCGGGTCAGACCGAGAATTAATTAATGTAATTAACTTATGTGATTAATGAAGGGATAATTAATTACTATAAGTAATTGAGGATAATTACTTAAGATGGATAATTAAGGATGATTAATTAATTTCATTAATTAATTAAAGTAATAACAAATGGTTTGTAATTAATGATTAATTAAGCAGGGTTAGGTAATTAATTTATTTAGTTTATATTAATTATGTGATCAATTAATCTTGCTTTTGGATGATTAAGTTATGTTGAAATCCTTGAATTGATTAATGTGTGATGCTCTGTGATATGCAATGATTGGTTGAACTATGATAATGTAAGTTATCTATCTGTGATGAAATGTTGTGTAAACTGACGTCCTGTTTAAAGAATTGAATTGTTTCACTTAAACAACTTGGATTAAGAGGACATTAAATTTGAAGAGACCGGGGTCGGGTATCAGCAAATACCCAAAACCAATTCGATTTTTAATCTACAATAATTCTTTATAGATTTGAGTTTTAGAATCAAATAGGCTGGACTGAAATAAATTAAGTAACATGGTCATTTAAACTATGTAACAGTTCTTAAATATTGTTTGGTAATAAGTGATTGACCATAACAAGTTAAGAACTCGTAGTAAGGTATGAGTTATCCCGGGTTTCAGTTATTTTTTAAAACTTAGTATTTCAAATTTTATGGGTTTACTCACGTTGGTTTTCAGCCTGACTCGGGTGTTACTTGATTGTAATGCTCAGGTTAGACCGAGTATTACAGATTTTCAGGTTAGGACGTTCCGAAGCTCAGGTGGCGAGCTGGATGGCAGGAACATATGAAGTTTATTCCGCTGAGTATTGATGTTATGTTGTTTGTATTTTAGGACAAGTTGTTACAATTGCCCAGTTTTGATGAACTCTGATGTATTATATGTAAATTGATAGATACAGTTTTTCTTTGTATAAATGCTATTATGTGATATTATATTTTGATCCGCTGCGAATGTAAAATTCTGTGTTTTGTTTTCTGTTTTTTCTTCTACCTCTTTCCTTCTTAACCCTAACAATCTGGGATTTTCGGCGTTCTTTTGCTCGGCACTTATACAGTGAACGTATTAGTGTCGAATTTTTTGAGGTCGAAAATTTCTGGGTCGTTACTAGTTGATCGAACCATTAATATCACCATCTTCTGTAGTTGTACACTGGTGACTTAGTTTGGAGTTTATCCTGTAATTTCATATGTTAAACACAGAGTAACTTATGTTCTATATCCTAATCTATCTGATGCGGTATCAGACCAGCACTTGTATTTAATCATTAGTGTTGTATGTAATAGATGGTTAGGTATGATATAGTTGTTTAAATTCATTAGCGTTGAATACAACATAGATAATATCAGATACATTTAATCATGCTCAACGAAGTAACACAAATATTCTTACATGAGCAAGAATTTGTTTGGATGAATTTAAATAAGTTTTTTTTAGGCGTTTTGAAACCCAAAATCAATTTTAGGTTATTGTATTCTTCTACAATTTTGTTACAATTTTTTTTTTCGACGCCAGAGGATCTCAGTTATCTGAAAAACGTATGCGAACATTTTTGACTTTTTGCAATAAGAAGCAGAAAATTTTAAACGTGATATCTTGTTATATAATATGTTTTCAATTGCTATCAATCTAGAAGACTTCATCCAGTGAAGTTCTTCACCAATTTGTCAAAAATTGATATTAAGGTCTGTCAAAGATTTACCACATGTAAACGCTACCTTGTAAGTTCAAAATTGATCGAAATGGAAAAAATATTGTCTTTTACATGATGTAAATGTCAACTGGAGATTCAACTGCCATATGTGACTGTGCATTTGTAACTCGAGTCATCTTCATCAACGGTTTTTCTTTTCTTATCTTTATTTTTATTTTTATGCCAATTAGTTATATGATTGATTATGACTCATAGTCGGTACTTACGGTATTCGTACCCCCGTTGATGTTATCCCATTCGACCCATTTGTCTCCGTGAATTTCCGGACTTTTGTAATCAGACTTAACCACCATCTACACTTTGTATTTTCAAATACACATGGCTGCATGTGCATAACCTTCTTTTATTAACAGGGTATATCTCTTTGATCACATTTAGACATGTTTGTTACTATGTACAACTTATTTTTACCAAAATATACCTCCGACACTAAGTAAGTGAACCATGGTCATAATGCAAATATGATTTGGACTTTTGCGTCCACAAAAGGTTTGCATCTGTTTTACAGTCAACACAAACCCCAACCCTTTTTAATTCAACCTGGTGAATGTTTGCATTCATGTCAGTTTGCATGCAAAGGTATGATTTTCAAAATATTTAAAATAGCATGTTGGAATAAACTGTAGTCGTAAAGTGATATAAGACAAAGTTGGAATAACATTGTTAACGATTGCTTGTGCTTTTCCTTTTTTCCTTACCGCACTTGATTTATTATTTAGCAATTTTCGTTGATTTTCACGATGAAAATTATGCGATGAAAATTATTTTGGTCAATAAATTTTTAAGCATAGCGGTGTCCAACAATGAGTTTTTCATTAGTTGGACTAATTTCTAACATATTTATTTTGTTTGATATATACTCCACTCAACAATTTCTTTGTATTACAAATCACCTTGCACTAATACAAATGTATGGGACAATGTTTGTTAAATTATGCTAATCAGAAGTAATTGCGTATGTCCATATTTATCTGCAATATTTTCAAACTTTTTAAGGAAGATGGTGAAGCAATGGTTATGAACATTTTTTTAAAAAATTGATGGAACTGATGCAGTTTTTAAATTTACTCCAACCAACTATGAAGTAAACAACAAGGATCCTTACGACTAGATGTATCGCAAAGAAATATGGAACCTGCCACTCCTACACTAGCTCCGCTCTTTCGTAGGTAGCAATTTTTCACATCAATGGTTGCCTGCCATTCTAGATTTTTTTTAAACCACTGTCACTTTTTCTTAATCGTGTCTGTAATTTGTTCGTTTAATTCAGACAACCGCTCCAAGCGAACAGAGTATAACAATCATCAACTATGGTCAGTAATGCCAACTATCTATGTCCATTGTGTGCACTTTCATCCATAATGAACGTACATGTTCTGGTGTTATCTGTTCCGTGTATGAAGCCCGGACCTCAACTAGTTCATTGTTATTTCAAGATCCTACTAAGGATTTGCTATGTTAACTTTAAGATTTTGGAAGTTTATTAATTTTCCATTGCAAATTCCATATATATATATATGATTGGAAATAGCAATGAATTTGCAATGAAGCTACATATGAATAGAATCATTATTCATATTGTCTACATTGATCGTTAGTTGAAGCTCATCTAAGTGCTAGAGTGTTTTCAGTCTATTAATTTACATGATAAGCCCAATGATTGACCTAATATTATAATGCAACTTCAGTTGGATCATTTTGTAACAAATAACCTCTTCATATAAACATTGTTGTAGCATGTATGACTGCTTATGCTGAACCAAATTGATCTTTAAATATTTCTCAAGCCTCTTCTACTTTTGTAAGCAGTAATTTTTCCCTCAATTTGTTTTCTTATTATTTTATGGCTTCATTCATATAAACAGCCTGAGCATTGACAGCTCATAGTTGATAAAGGTTCTTTGACGCGTGCTATCAGGCTTCTCAAAAGGCATAAAACTACTAGGAATTCTTGAGCATTTATTGCCTTGTTAAGGGAATCTGCCGATGCATTGACCAACCTAGCTTATGAGAATCGTTTGTATTTTCAAAATATTGAGAGTAATTCCCTCCAAACTCTGTTTCTCATGCAAAGGTTGAAGGATCCTTCCGTTCGTTATGAGGCTGTAAGCAATGCCATTTGATTTTTATGCTCTTTTTTATAGTTCTAATCATAACATTATTGATGGAATGCAAAGTTAAAATAAGTCAGCTTTTATCTTCATTATGATTTTATGCTGAAAATTATAGCTTAAAATATTGACTGCGCTGATGTGAACTTAAGATCGTCCCTAAACTCTAGTGCAAGTTTATGCTAATATAGTACATTATTAGTTTTAGGTAATTTGGTTAATTGTTAAACTTTATAACTTATAATGATACGTACTTCTTTCATTGTAGTGTACTCTGATTGGCTCTAATAGAATTTGATGTGATCAATAGTGTTGGTTCCTCATACCTATCTTAACACGTCTAAAATAATGTTTGCACACTGGTAAATAATATATGTATCTTTGAAAAAGGAAGTGCAAGGTATTTCTTACTTAACTATGATAGGCCCAACCGTAATTTTCTGGCATAGCTTAGCATATTGCAAAAGAATCGAGGATATAAATGCAGTGGAACATGGAAGCTAAGATATAATATCTTAATTAATGGATGAAAATACTTTCCATTAACAATTAATTGGTTCATTACATGCAACTCCTCTTTTTTTTGTGGGTTTACACGAAAGAGAGTAAGCGAATGAGTAATAACAGAGAGATACTTCACGATATGTATTTACTTATTCTTGATATGCGGGTTGTATTATTTTGGGCCAACCCGCAGCCCATTACAATATTTGCTCAACCACTGCCTATATAAAGGCCTGTAGCGTTCATCAATTTATACTAGAAAGACATATTAATCTGTTTGCATCAAACAATATACAAATACAATATTTCTTTTCAAACTTTATCTTTGTATCAGAGAAAAAATTAAAACTGCTTAATAGCAGATTACTCTCATCAGAAAAAAATCATCATTTGAGAGTATTTCTCGTCATTTGAATCAAGAAGCAGTGCCAAGAAGAAGGGTCTCAGAGAAATCTCATCATCGAACCCCCATCGGCCGCTCGTGATTCATCAGAAGTTTCAAGATCCTGGTTATCTTACCCTCTGTGCCATGCCAGAGGAATGGTATCAGAGAATCATCATCATGCACCAGATCCTGGCTGCATCTCACCATTTTCTGGTTGCATTTCTTGATCTTTTCTGTCCACTTCCATCTTGTTATCAAACACTATAAATCCTCTTCATGGCTGACGAAAATAGCAATGTTGCCATGTCATCTAGTTCAGTTTTAAGAACTGCACAAGATCAGTCAAATGATACTCAAGATTTGATCAAATCCATCATCAAGCCACAGAGTCAGGTCATCACCATTCAGTTAGATGATTCCAATTATCTGTTATGGAAATTTCAGATTGAAACAGCCATAAGGGGCTATGGCTTGCAGGAATATGTCAATGGCACTTTGATCACCCTACCAAGATTCTCTACAGATAATGAAGGAAAACTAGTCAGTAACAAAGATTACATTGCTCACGAAAGATAAGATAGCCTGATTAGTTCTTGGCTACTGTTTTTTGTTGGTGCAAATCTGATGCCACAATTAGTTGGGTGCAAAACTGCACATGAGATCTGGCACACAATCGAGCAAATATTCAGTTCTCAATCTGCAACAAGAATAATGCAATATAAAAGACAATTGCATAACTTAAGAAAAGATAGTGCTAGTATGAGAGACTATCTGTCAAAGGAAAAAACTGTAAGTGATCAACTAGCTTGTGCTGGACACAAAGTAGCAGATACTGAACAGATACTGAGTATTTTAAGTGGTTTGGATGAGGAGTATGAAGCTGTAGTAGCTATAATATCATCTAATGAAAAGCTACCTTCACTTCAATCTGTTCAGTCAATGCTAATTGCACATGAGGGCAGATTAGAGCTAAGGAAACCAATAAATGTGGAGTGTAATGTCAATTATGCATCTATCAGCAGAAATAGGAGTCAAGAAAAGAATCAAAACAACAGAAATCAATCAAGCAATTACAGAGGTGGCCAACCTAACAGAGGCAGCGGAAGGAGTGATATAATAACAACAATAAACCAAGATGCCAAATATGTGAGAAGTATGGTCACACCGCAAACAAGTGCTATTTCAGATTTGATGCTAACTTCACTCCGGCACAACAGAGCAATAACAATGCAAGTTCACAGAATCCCAGTGTTAATTTGGTAAACATGCAGCAAGAAACTAAGTTAGAAAGTACAAACAATGGCATAGCAAAGGTTGAAGACATTCAAGATGACAGCTGGTTTCCAGATTCTGGTGCAACCAATCATGTAACAAACAATTTGAGTCAACTAAATCTTGGCAACAGGGAATACAAAGGTAAACAATTACTGCTTATGGGTAAGGGTAAGTCGGTACATATATCTCATACTGGAAATGCAAGCATTAGTGGTACTAGGCAACTCTATCTCAAAAATTTACTAAGAGTACCATTAATTAGAAAAAATTTGATGAGTGTTTCACAATTTGCTAAAGACAATAATGTCTATTTTGAATTTCACTCAAAATATTGTGTTGTAAAGGATAATCTAACTAATGAAGTTCTTTTGTAGGGTAGATAACACAATGGCTTATACAAATTTGATGTCATAAGCCCAAGAAAATATGAATGTGAAAGTAAATGGTGTCATGTAATTGAAACAAGAAATGTTGAAAAACACAGTGAAAAATTTGATGTATGGCACTGCAGACTGGGACATCCCAATATAAATGTTGTTAAACATGTTTTGAGTGAATGTGATGATACTGTTGTTGATAAAATCCCCAATTCTTATGTATGCACATATTGTCAATTAGGCAAAAGTCATAAACTTGCATTTCCAGACTCTGAGACTGTGTACAATAAAACACTTGAACTAGTTGCTGCAGACCTCTGGGGGCCTGCTCCAATTAGCACTAACTATAGTTATAGATATTATATCTCTTTTATTGATGCACACTCCAGACATGTATGGATCTATTTCCTAAAATCAAAACCTGAGACTAACAATGCAGTGATACAATTCATCACAAATGTTGAAAGGCAAACAAATAATCAGGTAAAGATTATGCAGACAGATGGAGGTAGGGAATTTCTGCCACTAAGAAGGTATTTTCAAAATAAAGGAATTACACGTAGAATCATGTGTCCCTACACATCTGAGCAAAATGGTCTTATTGAGAGAAAACATAGACATATTGTTGAAACTGGTCTAACTTTATTAGCACAAGCATTTATGCCACTTAAATTTTGGCCTGATGCCTTCTCTACCGTAGTCTGTTTGATCAACAGACTGCCCACAAAAGTACTCAAATATAAGAGTCCAATGGAAGTGCTAACTAAAGTCAAACCAGATTACCAAACCTTAAAGATGTTTGGATGTCAGTGTTTTCCCTATCTAAGACCATACAATTCACATAAACTTGACTACAGATCTACACCTTGCACATTCTTGGGTTATCCTACAAATCAAAAAGGCTACAAGTGCCTTGATAGTAATGGAAGGGTATATATATCTAGGCATATGATATTTAATGAACATGAATTTCCTTTTATCAATGCAGATATCAAAACATCTCAGAAAGTATACAATGAAAAATATTCTGTACCTTCTATAGTTCCTTCACCAGAGATAATCATACCAGTTCAAGGTGAAGATAACCATGGCAGAAGAGATATCAGCCCACAACACACAATGTTCACAAGTGAACCAGGTCATGAGCAAAATGAGGCATCACCAAGAGTCACTGATTCAGACAGCAACAGCTCATGTGATCCATGTCAAGTACTGAATGATCAGCAGTCCACTGATGTTCAACAAGGGACTACTAATACTGAAGAAAATCATTCCACTGTTCCTGCAAGCACTGGTCACCACATGACAACTAGGGAAAAAAGTAGTATATTCAAACCAAAAGTTTACAGTGTCGAATCTGATACAAGTGAACCCAATACATATCAACACGCAGCTGCAAATGACAACTGAAAAGATGCAATGAAAGAGGAATATGATGCATTAATCAAAAATAACACTTGGGATCTAGTGTCACGGCCTATGAACAAAAATATCATAGGATTCAAGTGGACATACAAGTTAAAGAAAAATCCTGATGGCTCAACCCTTAAGCATAAAGCAAGATTGGTGGCAAAGGGATTTTCACAACAAAATGGGTTTGATTTTAATGAAACATTTTTTCAGTTGTGAAACCAACATCAATCAGAATAATTCTAACAATTGCTTTGCATAATAATTGGGCCATTCAGCAATTAGATGTGAATAATGCTTTTCTCAATGGTGAATTGCAGGAGGAAATATACATGGAGCAACCACAAGGTTTCACAAAGAATGGCAGTGAACAACTTGTGTGCAAACTTAACAAGGCACTCTATGGTCTCAAACAAGCACCTAGAGTCTGGTTTGAGAAACTGAAGTCTACATTACTCAGACATGGATACAGTCAAACAAAATCTGATAATTCTTTGTTTATTAAATTTTTTAACCATACAGTTACATACGTACTAATTTATGTGGATGATTTTATCATTACAGGAAATAGCAAGTCTGAGATTGATAACATTACACATTATCTAAGGAGGAATTCTCCATTAAAGATCTAGGAGAGCTGAATTACTTCCTAGGCAATGAGGTTAAAAGAGTATCAAATTCGGAGATTCATCTAAATTAGAAAAAATACATCAATGAAATTCTAGTGAAAGCCAAGATGGAAAAGGCAAATCCACTTCCCACTCCAATGACAAGCAATCTACGTCTTTCAAAAATAAAGGTAATCCTATACTAAATGACTAACAATATAGGAGTATAGTGGGGGCATTGCAGTATGTCACTATAACCAGACCAGATATCTCCTATAGTGTTAATAAAGTCAGCCAATTCATGCAAACACCACTAGATGAACATTGGAAGGCTGTAAAGAGAATTTTAAGATATCTTAAAGGATCTATTAATCATGGGCTAACTCTGCAATCATGTTCATCTTTATACATTACTGGTTATTCAGATTCAAATTGGGCTACAGATTATGATGATAGAAAATCAACCACTGGTTACTGCGTGTTCCTAGGCAATAATCTCATATCCTGGTGCGCAAAGAAACAACAAACAGTGTCAAGATCTAGCACTGAAGCTGAATACCGAAGCATAGCTAGCACTACAGCTGAGATTATGTGGATAAAGTCTCTTTTAAGTGAATTGCATGTTAAATTTAACAGCAGAGCTACTATATTGTGTGATAATCAAAGTGTTATCTCTCTGACAGCTAATCCAGTTCTACACTCTCGTATGAAGCATATAGAACTGGATCTATACTTCGTACGAGAGCAAGTTATCAAAGGAGAATTAAGAGTCAACTACGTACCTTCCACTTACCAAAAGGAGGACATACTAACCAAGCCTCTGTCAAGGCAAAGCTTCGTTCGTTTCGGACATGAGCTCAACGTCGTTGATGCTGACAGCAATCTAAGACCTGAAACTCAGAACTACATTCCCGAAGCTCTACAAGTGACAGCTAAAACACTTGACAAACGGAACACCACTCGACCTCGAGGACAAGCAGAAGACAAGAGAACTCTGAAAGTTGTTGCTACCTGAATTCGAGATGCTCTTTGATGTCAACTGAAGCCAAGTATCTAATTTAATTTTCTCAATTTCTCAAGTTGCGGCTGGATTTACAAATCGCTTGCAAACCCTAAACCTAATTTGGGTTTGAGGGGCGAGTAAGCGAATGAGTTATAACAAAGAGATACTTCACGATGTGTATTTACTTATTCTTGATATGCGGGTTGTATTATTTTGGGCCAACCCACAGCCCATTACAATATTTGCTCAAACACTGCCTATATAAAGGCTTGTAACGTTCATCAGTTTATACTAGAAAGACATATTAATCTGTTTGCATCAAACAATATACAAATACAATATTTCTTTTCAAACTTTATCTAAGGGGAAAACAACTAATAGCACATACACCACTGGACAAATGATAACCATAATATTCTCTCGATGCTAATTAGTTAATTTGATCATACATGCATTATTCAGTTAAGCTCATTGTTCTGCAGAATCTGGACTATTGTTGAATCTTCTAAATAGAAGCTCTGACCTAAGACCATCCAGTTTCCTATGTTTGGATTTTGATAAACTATGCTCTAAAGTCCGAAGAGAATTTTTCAGGTGAAATTCCCACTTTGGTATATACACTAGATTCCTATTTACAACTTGCTTAGATACAATACTCAAGTGATGCCGGTGCACATTAAGTGATCTCGGTCTTTGTCTCAATATGCCACAGTAATTTAGAATCAAGAAATTTAGGAATATATCACTTCTATTGTAATATGGACTCTATTTATATCAACTTGGAATTTCATAACTTACATTTAAAGGATCTAAGCTAGCTGAATAACATGAGCTATTGATTTCAACAGGAAGTCCAATATTACACAACAACAATTAATCAAAACTTCAGCAATGCACATAGGATGGTACAATATGATTTTCAAACTTATACAGATACTTTAAGGGTTATTGCTAATTTACAACCAGGTATCTGTCCGGAAAGAAGAAACTGAAAAAATAAAATAAAACAAACAACTTGATACACGTACACATACTTAGTCTCTGTATTTGTCCATGAACTCTTCATGAAAAGATTTAAGGCTTGAAATAAGCCCAGCAAGTTTCTCCTCTGGTGGCAGGATGGAAGCTGATAAGACGTAGCATATTTTAGCTTTTGATTAGGTATTAGTGGCTCACCGAAACTTTACGTAGCATTTGAAATTTCTACACCATAATTATATGATGGTAAATTCTATGTATGGCAGTTCGAACTGCAAAGAAATTCAGATGGAAGCAGATATAACGGTAAATCGAATCATATTGAACTCAGATTCTGTGTAAGTTGTTATACACAAGCCTATGATCGGAGAAAAAGCTGACGAATTGTGTAGAGATGTTAGAAGTGTCAATGCCGAAACACTCATTCTTCATGGTTTTGGAGCGCATAGAATGGGTTATTCAATCTTGGTTTTAGATCAAAGATGTATATTTAAAAGGGAGAACCAAAAATTGAGGCATATTTTTCTTTACTATTTCAAAGTAGTATGTAACATGATATTTACTTATTTACAAATTTAATATATGATAGTTCACTAAAGTTTGTTTGTCCCTTTACAACAGATATACGAAATTCGAAATGGTATTTCAAATTACAATGTTTTCTTGTTAAATTGCTTTTATGTACAGTTGTAGAATTGATTCTTTCATTCATGTATGACTATTACTCCATAGATAAGCTCCTACAAAATTATATTTATTTCATTTTTATGAGTTTAAGACACCAATTTAACTTGTTAGTGCAATTTACTTGCATAAATGATTGTGGATGACACTGAATTAAATTTTTACTTAGTTTCACAACTGTGTTGTGACTGAAGTTGATTATGTTTCATAGGGCACACATATATTATAAGGAGGAGTAAATATATACACTTGAGAAACATGTTGAACTCACTATTAAAGGAGATAACCGAACATTATACACTGGGTTGCATCTGACATGTTTTTGGCCATCAAAATCACTGTTGAATGTAGTCTAGATGGTAAGAATGTACTAATAGCTTTGTTCACACTCGTTGTACGGAAAAGTAGATTTGTCGATAGGTCAAAATAAGTAGGAATTTTCTTTAGTGTATTTATAGTGAGGCTGTCAATGGATACCAAAAATCTAAATTCTGTCCACTCTGTATCCGAAAAGAAAATATTAGATAGATCAAAATAAGAGGAGACTGTTAATATTCAACTGAAGTTAGTGTTGGAAATAAATGCAAGCATATGGTTGTGCATAGCGATATATGCATTGACATGCATAATTAAACATGTAGCTTCTCTTTATGACATGCACAAGGAAGAACTTGCTCCTATTACATTTTTTGGCAAAGTATAAAGAATTAAAAACACTTTTCAATCATTCTTGCCTATGTTGTCACTAATTATTGCTTGCTTTTAATTCTGGAGGTATGGAAAGGTGAAACTAATAATGCTTCCCTTTGTATATATCAGATTATTCTTCTTTGGTGTTAAACTTGCTTATTTTGTTGAAATAATCCTGAAATATAGAGGATGATATTAAGTATTATGGCTATACATTCCTACATGGCTACATGTTGTGGTTTCCTACGATTGTTTTGATGGATACTTAGTTATTGTTATTCTTGTGCTTACAGGGTTGAGGAATATGGTATCTTTAAGCAAATTGATTTACAAATACATTAATAAGCTTGTTATTGTGGTATATATCATTTTAACATTTGATACAGTACAACAATTGTAAGTGTCAATATGTAAATCTAATCATATCTTGTATATTTCATTATTTAAAGCTCATCATAAGTTCTTCAATGGCTTTGGCATGATCGATGATGCAGTTGCTCAAACAGGAGAGGTGCTTGCACTAGCTACTATGTCCTTTAATTTTTTTAATTCTTCAAAGGTATGAAACACCTTTTAAGTTTGTCTTCTTCTTTCTTTTCTTTATCTTCTATAGGTACATAATAACACATTTACCTTCACCTTATTATGTGTCTTGCAATTTTTTCTATTTTTCCATACATTCATATTAGTTCTATTATTCATGGCAAAATAAAGATGGTGTGAGTGAGGACAGTTCTACCAAGTCCTGCCGTACGAATTAGATGCTATTTAAAAGGTTGTCATACTACAACAAAAAATTAAATAAGTTTATTACAAAAATTAACAAAGTTCATAAAAATTTAACTAAGTTAACTAAGTTTTATAAAAATTATTTAAATTTAATAAAATTTTAACTAAGGATGTTTGATATACTTTAAATATGTGAAGCAGTTTCATAATCATATATTGATTGTTAAACTTGTCTATAGGTAATTAGCTTTTTAGGATTAAAGACCAGCTGCGGCGAAGATTTGTGGGTAATTAAGTAATGAACATGACTTTAATTGTTATATACGCTATAACATTTTGTTAGTGCTTGTTGTGTAAACTTGTTTATGAGGTTATGGATTTTGTGTGAATTTGCTTGGTTTGTTGAAAAACTATTATCAAAATGGTTATGGATATTATATTTGATTATGTGATTAACATGTTTTTTTAATTGTTTGAATATGATGATTATGTGATTGATTGATTGTTGGTTTGAATATGATGATAATGTGATCGATTGCTAGTTGCAATAAGACTATTATGTGAGCGATGATTGAAAATGGTACAAGCTATTAACATGAAATGGTAGGGTGTACAGTACATTACAAAACAGTTAATAAATTTTAGTAGCATTTTCAAAATGCTATTGTAATAATTGTAAATAACTATGATACGACTTTCGTAGCCTTGAAAAAATGTTACCAAAACTTTTACTAGCGTTTCAGTAAACACTACGATAAGACATGCTACTAAAGTCTGTAACCTTTTGTAGTATTTCTAAAACCCTATAATAGATCATGTTTTGGTAGCGTTTTCTAAAAAGCTATAAAAAGATTCAGACTTTTAGTTGCATATCGCATCACAGCATTTACAGAAACGCTACTAAAAGTTTTGGCAGCGTTTCTTCAACGCAACGAAATGCCTTTTCTAGCGTTGTGAGATTAATTAATTTTACAATTACAGTTTACATACTGTTTATTTCCATTAATATGCTTTAGGCCATTTTTACATCCGATTTGGTTATTTTACAATTTTCCTTTTTCTTACATAAATGATATTTCAATTTCACGCCATTCAGTCCATATGGTTTGTCTGTGATTTTTATGTCATTTTGTTACAGATTTACACTAGTCTTTAGGGTCCATTTAATTTACATTTTTTTCCACCCTAATTTACTTTCTACTTTTAGAGATTTAATCTGTACAAAAAATTTATCCAATAGCCACAAACCATTTAATTATAAAAAATTCCACTTTTTACATTTTTAGGCCACATATGAAAAAACAATTATGCCAATTAGACTTTCCTTCTTTGTTCCAAAACCATATTCAAAATTATGTAATTATATCAATCAAAATCATAATTTTATTCGAGTAGCATATTCTGAATTTATTCAACTAAAACCATTAGAAATTGAGTAACATTTCTAATTCAGTTTAATTAAACTAATCTTATTTACACCAAGAAACGCGAATAACAATTTGTTTGTTTCAAATTTCAACTCAAACATGAATTAGAATCGAGAAGTAGAAGAAGATACAATAATTTACATAAATTTCAATCTTATTTATGCCATAAAACATAAATAACAATTTGTTTGTCCCATATTTTAAACCAAATATGAATTAGATTGAGAAGTGGAAGAAGGGGAAGTTGGAATAATATACATCTATTCTTAATTAATAACAGAAATTAATTCATATTAACGTCCCAGAAAAGAACTGAAATTGAACTACTTTTTTTGTTTCATATTAATTTCCACTCACCTGGCACTTGAGCTTGTATAAATTTGAAAAGGCTTTGCTTTAATCTTTCTCTCTTTGATTCTTCTAAATTCCCCAAATTGCTTGAAAATACATAGATAATTTAATTTGGTAGAGATTTGTTAATTTAGTAGAGAAAAGAAGGAAGAATAATACACATTAATTTTATTGTAAATTATGGCGACGGCTGAATAAGAGATTAGGTTTAGGTTAGATGGTTTATTTATAGATTGTTTGAGTGAATATAATCCATTAGATTATTTTAGATTATATCTAGTTCTTTCATGCACTTAATGGTTATACATTCTAGCTCATACACATCACTCAACCAATAAAATTTAGCGTCTCATCCTATTACATCACTAGAGTGAATGAGGAGCCGCCACATGTTAGAAACAATGTTGAAATATGTAGGTAAATCACAAGAAACAAACCAGCTAAAAAAACATCGCTCTAGATTTTAAGCGACAACGGGACTTGATCCTTGGTCAGTGAGGAACTCAACATGCGCCTTTACTACTGTACCAAATGCACTTTTAATATATTTTTAATTATATTTCCCGTAAAATATAGAGGTGTTACATTCTCTCCCTTAAAGGATTTCGTCCCCAAAATCTCCAAAGACGGAAGAACGTAATTAACAATCAGCATCTAAGAACTACATCTGTCTACTCAGCCATCATTCATTTCTACCGTTGTCCTTATTTTTAACTAATGCAATTTATGATTTATGCAAAGTGAAATGCATATGAACTTACCTAATGCGAAATGGTTGTCGGTCTACTGATTCAGTTGACCTCCTTTAATGTAAGTTTGCTTATGCCATGCAACTAAATGTATGCAATTACCCTAGTATAATTGATAATTCTATATGTATGTTTCAATCATTCACCAAATGCACTACCCATACACACGCACAAACACACACGTATATATATGTGCACACACACAAAACCATGTGCAAATGCAATAGATAACAGGCACACATATGCAGGTGTGTGTACCTAGTTGGTCGATTATCCTAATAAATATCTATCTATTGCATGCAATGCATCCATTTGCAAACATTGGCATCCACATGCAATCATTTTCATCCATCAAGCATAACATGCCCTAATGATATGTTTACAACCAAGCTACCATCCATAGGTTTCACCTAAAGATTATTGAAAAGACCTTAATTAAGGAAAGATCAAAGATCAAAGATCGGATAGGATATTTGAAGTGTACCTTCAAATAGAGAAGGATAAGAAGTTCGAATTCTTGCATCAGATTCCCATGTACACTTTTTAAGGTATCTCCCCACTGAACCTTCACTAGACGAACTTCCTTGTTGCATAATCTTTTGATGTCGTGTTCCAATATACGGGTGGGTGTACGATGCATAAGTGATTTGCGCTCAACATCCGCTTCACTTAGCTGATCGGGTTCTACTACTACTGCGAAATCATGTAGACACCTCCTCTGATGCAAAACATAAAAAACATCATGAACTCCTGCCAACTTATTTGGAAGATCAACTCTACATGCCACTTTTTCAATCTGTGCGGTAATAGGGAAGGGTCCTACAAATCTTGGTGCCAACTTACCCACTGAGCCAAATCTCTTAATGTTTCTCAGAGGAGAAACCTTGACAAAAACCATATCTCCAACCTTAGACTCCAAATCTGAATGTCTTCTGTTGGCATATGACTTGTGTCTATCTTGTGCAGTCTTCAACCTCTTGGGAATCAAATCCACCTTCTCGGAAGTTTCCTTCACCAAGTCTGGTCCAAGCAAGATCATAACGATGGTATCCCACCAACAGACTGGTGATCCATATGGTCTTCCATAGAGGGCCTCGAACGGTGCCATCCCAATGCTTATTTGATAACTATTATTATACGCGAACTCCACCAAAGGTAGTTGGTCTTCCCAAGAGCCTCCGAAGTCAATGATGCACAATTTGAGAAAATCTTCCAAAACCTATTTACCCTCTCAGTCTGTCCATCTGTCTAAGTGTGATATGTCGTGCTCAAATTCAATTCTGTTCCCAAGGCTTGTTGAAGACTCCTCCAAAACTCGCTGGTGAATAATGGATCTCTATCGCTCACAATGCTGGCGGGAACTCTATGAAGCCTGACTATCTCCCTTACATAAAGAGTCGCCAAAGAAGCTACCATTCTATTATTCTTAATGGGTATAAAATGAGTGCTCTTCGTCAGTCTATCTACAATGAGCCAAATGCTCGTGTTCCCTCTTCATGACCTTGGTAATCCATCCACGAAGTCCATAGAGACGCTCTTCCATCTCCATAATGGAATATCCAATGGCTTCAACAGTCCTTTGGGCTTCTTCTGTTCTGCCTTTACCCTTTGGCAAGTGATGCACTTCGATACATAATTGGCCACCCTCTTCTTTATTCCATGACAACAGAATACCCTCTTCATATACGGGTACATCTTATCACCACTGGGGTGCACTATCAACATAGAATGATGTGACTTGGCCAACAACACATCTACTAAATCCTCACTACGGGAAACACAAAGTCTACCATTCCTTCAAATCCATCCCCTAGTGTCCATGGTATAGCGCCTTAGATGTAGTGATGACTCTCCTCTACCATGCTTATCTAAAATGTCCTTTAACTCTTTGTCCACACCTTGCCTTGCTCCAATCTGCTCCATCACAGTAGGCTGGACGTCGAGGGCAGCTAACAATCCCTGAGCTAATCCGATGGAAGTCTATAATCAAAGGTAGCAATGTACTTCAAATTCTTCCATCCCAAAAGAAGAGGACTTAAAACCACTTTGCATCTACTCAACGCATCTGCCACTACATTACAATTGCCAAGGGTATAGGAAATCTCAAAGTCATAAGAGGCTAAAAACTCCATCCATCTTTGTTGTCTCAAGTTCAAGTCTTTCTAAGAGAATAGATACTTAAAAGACTTATGATCCATGAAAAGCTCAAATCTTTCTTCTAAGAGATAGTGCCTCCAAACTTGAGAGGAAAAACTATAGCTGCCAACTCAAGATCATGTGTTGGGTAATTCTTCTCATGCGTTTTAAACCGTCTACTCGCATAACACACTACCCTACCCTCTTGCATCGGTACTGCCCCTAGCCTCGTACCACAAGCATCCGTATAAACTGAGAAAGGCTTGGTTCCATCAAGTAATACCAATACAGGCGTGGTAGTCAAAGCTTCCTTCAATTGACCAAAGGCATCCTTACACTTGGCATCCCAAACAAAAGCTAACATCTTCTTGATAAGGCGGGTAAGTGGAGTTGATATCTTAGCGAAGTCCATAACGAACTTCCTATAGTAGCCTGCAAGACCAAGGAAACTCCTTATGTCCATGGCATTCTTAGGGGTATGCCAATCCTGTACTGTTGCCACTTTCGTCGGATCTACTGCAAGTCCATCCTCCAAAATGATGTGTCCCAAAAAGCGAACCTCATCCCTCCAAAAGTGGCACTTAAAGAACTTTTCCTTTAACTTATGTGCTTGCAAGGTCCTAAGCACTTCTTCCCAGTAAATAATATGCTTCTCCTTGTTTCATGAATAAACCGAAATATCATCGACAAACACCGCCACAAACCTATTCAATGATCCGAGAAATACTCGACTCATTAGGTCCACAAAATAGGCCCGAGCATTGGTTAGCCCAAACGGCATGACTAACCACTCAAATAACCCATGCGGAGTCCTAAACGCAGTCATCTCGATGCGATCCTCTTCCACACGCAACTGATGAAATCCCTTGGCCAAATCGAGCTACAAAAATACCTTGGCTCCTACTAGCTGGTCGATGAGATCGTCTATACGGGGAAGAGGATAACGATTCTTCTTCGTTAGCTTATTAAGATCCATATATTCCACGTAAAGCATGAGAGAGCCATTTGCCTTAGTGGCAAAGACGATAGGTGAACCCCAATCAGAAATGCTCCTACGAATGAAGCTCTTCTCCAAAAGCTCTCCAATCTGCTTGCTCAACTCACAACGTTCCTCAGAAGCCATATGACTTACCGGTAAAGCAACCAGTTTGGCATTAGAGACAAGATAAATCTTGAACTCGATCTCTCTTCGAGGTGGAAGGCCAACAACCTCCTCGGACACATCTAGAAAGTCTCTAACAACGGGTACCAAACTCAAACTATCGGACGATAAGTCAAGAGAATAAAGGTAGCTCAACATGACTGATCCTCTAGGATCATAAGATACCTCAATGGTACGTCCACTACAAGTGCCTAACCTCACTACCTCTTATTGCAATCAAGAACATTATCATACAGGAATAGCCAATCCATACAAAGAATCAACCCAAACCCAAAAAATCCAAATACAAAGACACTACAGTTAAACTCCACCCTTAAAATAAACAATTTCAAATCCCGACCTAACATGGACAAATAAGCCGATCCTCCTATGGGATTTGATACTGCTACCGGATCGATCACTAAGTAAGCATCGAGACCAAGACCCTCTACTAGAGTACTAGATATAAAAGAGTGTAAAGTTCCATAATCAAATAGGGTACGAATAGGAAAATTAAAGATAGATAACACACCTTCTATGATCACCTTCTTTCCCTTGTCCATAACAGAATAAGTACTAGAAGAAGGAGCTGCCTCTAAAGCATGAGCCTGAGTCCTTGGGCTTCGATGGACAGTCCTTTTTTAGATGCTCCACTTGATCGCAAAGATAGCACCTTAGTCTCGGTCGCTCTCTTGCCTCTCTATAATCCTTAGCAAGATGACCTAGTTTACCACAAGTATTGCACTTCCAAACCTTCCTTGGAAATTTCCTTCCTCGCCTAACCTCATCTACCTCTCCTCTTTCCTTTCCACTACTTCTTCCCATCATTCTTCTATGCCGCATCTCCTTTTTTCTCAGTATCAGCAAGTAAAGCCATCTCTACCATTCCCTCAAAAGTGCTCCCATTGGAATGTGGCTTACCGTCAAACTCTGCAGTGGTTGACTCAAACCCTTAGCGAACTTCAACGCCTTCTTGTGAGGGGTATTGACCAGCTCTAGTCCAAATCTGGCAAGCTCATTGAATTGATTAACATATTCCTTAACTGTCATATCCCCTTGCTTGAGCTATATAAATTTCTCTATTTGCACTCCCTCTTCAGCCTGCGATAAGAATTTCCTCTCGAACGTAGTATGAAAATCTTCCCAAGTCAAATTATCAGCCTCAGCCTCCACAATCTCCCACCAACAAAGAGCCTCTCCCCATAACTGTCATGAAGCCAACTGCCTTCGAGATGAGTCCTCCAATCCCATAAGTCCAAATATTCGCTCATAACTACGGATCCAAGCTCTCGCCTCAATATATGACTCGGTTCCAAGAAACGGCTTGCCTCTTAAGCTGGGGTAGTCCTTGCATAACTTGAAAAAATTAGGAATGCTTGGTGGACGGGCTGGAGCCCCTTCTGCCAGAGCAGCATCCCGAGCTGGTGGCTCTGCTCATGCAATAGCCTGCAAATAACGTCTGAACCAAGCAGGTACATTAAGGCCTGGAACTTTGGGGATATCTTGTGTTTCAGACATTTCTATTTGTGGATATTAAAAAGATGGGATTGGGTACTCCTCAAATAGTTCAATAGATAGGGAAGAAGAGTAAGAGGGACCCATTTCTATAAAAAAAATTCAAAATATATACATATAATTTTGAAAGTATTATTTGGAATATCCTTTAAAATTATTCAAAAACCATTACATTTTTTAATATTTTTTAGAATTACCGAAACCTTGCTCTAATACCAACTGTGACACCCCATACCTCTAGGCACCCCAAAAATCAGCCATGACTAGTAGCACGTATGGTCGGGTGAAATAAAAATCCATAACATAGCACAGAGACTAAGGAAACAACATAAAATGATTAAAATATTACAATGGAAGAAAGCTTTCACTAATATAAGTTAATAGAAAAACAGCTTTAGTAAAAACAACATTGTCGAAAATTTATTTCTAAAACTAAAAATACCAAGTAGTCTCCGTCAAAACATAAAACATTGACAGTGTCTATGCTATAGGGTTGTGTAACATGGATAAACTACTTGAGCGGAATAAGTAAGTAAATAGTAAAAGCAGTAAAGTAAATGACACCAGAGATTTTTATACTGGCTCGAACTCCCATTCTACGTCCATCCCCAGACTCCTTATGGATTTAAACTAGCAACCCTCACTTAACCCAGAAGAATAGGTTTACACTGCCTGAGCAACCGAACAAGACTTCTACCGCCTAGGCAACGGAATATGACTTCTACCGCCTGAGCAACCGAATAGGACTTCTTTACAAACAACCAAAGTCTCTGACTGTAGTATGCCCTTTAAATAGCACTGATAAGTCAATTAAGTACAAACTTTCTATAATCTTCTCCTTTATGATATATAGTGTAATGTGCTTTAGAATTTTGGAAGATAGAGTGATTAATGATTAGAGAATGTAAGCAATTTGAGTGTAGTTTGAAAATTAGAGAATAGATAAGAATTCAAGAATATTAAAATAGTTTTCGGTGAATTGTTTGTTGAATTATGTAATCTATTCATATAATTCAAAAGGGTGCAACCATAGATGAAAAAATATTGAAAAGAACAGGTGCAACCGTTGATTTTGAAAACATTTCTCTTCGATGAAGAGAAGTGTCTTTTCATAAAAAAGCCATTGGAGAATATTCAGTCGTCTGAATCAAAATAATTCAGCAATATGAATTAGATTAAAATACAAACAACAAGGTTTTAGGCTATTTCTGGCCTTATTCAAACGTTTGAATATATTCATTCAGATGGCTGAATATTGTGAAACAATATTTTTGTTTCAGCATTCAGCCGGCTGAATGAATGTATTCAGCCATTTGAATTCAGTCAGTTGTGCATGTGTATGTATACATTTATACATATATCAATTCAGGAGAGATTTTAACAAAATTCTAAAATGAAATAAAGAAACTAGACACAATATAATCAGCTTCAAAACTCTGAATATGAATCTGCAACAGATCTCCTCCAAAAATGATTAGTATACACAGAATATTTATATAGCTTGTCATAATCAAAACGATGTAAAATCAAGATTCCAACAAACATAAAAGAGTTCATAATATAGGTCCCTATATATAGAGTAAGGTACAGAAAAGAGAAAGGAAGTACATGAAACAAAAGAAACAAAAGTTGAAGACAACAACTGCTCCAATGACCTTCCAAGCTACAAAGAACTGCAACCTAGACCTGCCCTCCTGTGATTTGGAAAAATAGGAAAATAGAAATGGGTCTCACATAAAGTCTGGTGAATGAGAAATAAAATTAAGTAGAAAGAATAAAACAGTTTAACTCCAGGTCTTCCTTGGATATCGCAAAGTGTGAAAAATATAATGCAGCGAATCCTTCTTAGATACAGTTCCTAAGAAGCCAAAGTCCATGGTCACTCTAGGGAAGTCAACCATGTAGTAATATTAAATGTCAATCAGCCTATCAGACTTACTGTCCTTACTTATCCACGTGCTACAGCATGAAAATCATGCTCTTCATCCATTCACTGTGACTAAATGACTCTTACGTTTGACCGTCGCCAACTCAAAAAACCTCGCAGGACCTCGAAGTTGCGCTCAGGTTCTACCAAACTAGACTCATATCATCTTGTCTCCTTGGTCACCAACGTGGAACTGCCCCTATCTAAAGTGTCGGACCTTCGAAAGGGAAACCGCAACTGGGTTGACTGCGCAAAATCCTCCAACGATCTACCTAAAGAAGCCTACGTCGGAGTACACTTGTCATGTTCCGTTCGCGTCGATCTGCCTGAAGAAGCCAACGATTGCGGATGATATCTATCCTACGTACTAGCAAACTATAAAAGTTAATAAACATCCTTACGAACCTATTTGCCCGCTTCTAGTATGTACAGCCAAAACAATATTTTGGTCTTAACTGCATGAAATACCTATCCAGACCTTTACAAGGTCTGCCTACCAAATCGCTTCCAGATTAATTAATTTTACCGTTACAGTTTACACACTGTTTATTTCAATTAATCTGCTTTAGGCCATTTTTTCATCCGATTTCGTTATTTCATAATTTCCCTTTTTCTTAGATAAATGGTATTTTAATTTCATGTCCGTTCAGTCCGTATGGTTTGTCTGTAATTTCATCCATTTTGTTACAGATTTAAACCAGCCTTTAGGGTCCATTTGATTTATACTTTTTTCCATCCTAATTTACATTCTCCTTTTAGAGATTTAATCTTATCTCATTGCCACAAACCATTTAATCACACAAAATTCCACTTTCACATTTTAGGAGATATATGAAACAAATAATTATTCCAATTAGACTTCCCAATTTTATTCCAAAACCATATTCAAAATTATGTAATTATATCAATCAGAACGATAATTTTATTCGACTAACATATTCTAAATTATTCGACTAACCGTTCTACCATTAGAAATTGAATAACAATTCTAATTCAATTTAATTAAACAAATCTTATCTACGCCATGAAACGTGAATAGAAATTTGTTGTTCCAAATTTCAACCCAAACATGAATTAGAATTAAGAAGTGGAAGAAAAAGAAGATACAATAATTTACATAAATTTCAATCTTATTTATGCCATAAAACGTGAATAACAATTTATATGTCCCATATTTTAAACCAAACATGAATTAGATTTGAGAAGTGGAATAAGAAGAAGAAGAAGTTGCAATAATTTACATCTATTCTCAATTAATAACAGAAATTAATTCATATTGACATGCCAGAAAAGAACTGAAATTGAACTACTTTATTTTTCTATTTTGTATTAATTCCCACTCACATGGCACTTGAGCTTATATAAATTTAAAAAGGCTTTGATTTATTGTTTCTCTCTTTGATTCTTCTAAATTCCCCAAACTGCTTGAATATACATATATATATAATTTAATTTGATAAAGATTTATTTATTTAGTAGAGAAAAGGAGGACGAATAATACACACTAATTTTACCGTAAAATTATGACGATGGCTGAATAAGAGATTAGGTTTAGGTTAGTTGGTTTATTTATAGATTATTTGAGTGAATATAATCCGTTAGACTATTTTAGATTAAATCTGCTTCTTTCACACACTTAATGGTTATCCATTCTAGCCCATACACATCACTCAACCAATAAAATTTAGCCATTTTATCCTATTACATCACTAGAGTGAATGGGAAGCCGCCACATTTCAGAAACAACGCTAAAATACTTAGGAAAATCGTTGGAAACGAACCAGCTAAAAAAACACCGCTCCAAATTTTGGTTGACAACGGGACTTGATCCTTGGTCACTATGGAAGTCAACATGCGCATTTATCACAATACCAAATGTGCTTTTAATTTATTTTTAATTATATTTCCCGTAAAATATCACGTTGTTACAGTTAGACAGTTGAGAAGAAGAAGCTATTTTATTTTATTTTCTGCATTTTCATTTGGTATTTTTATTTCAGCATTTGTATTGTGAATACTAAAATGTGAATTTTTGTTTCTACATCTGTATTCTATATTCTGTATTTAAAAATAATTTAATGTAAATAAAATAATAACATAAAAAAATAAAAAAATCATAACTTTACCACTTTTGTGTTGCCCCTTTTATAAAAAGAATGCATTTCCCTTTGGCGAACTTAACCCCTTCTCAGCCCTTTTCGGTTTGTAAAAGAATGTACCCTAGTGTGATCATATACAAGTTTAGAAAGTGTTACCAGTGAGTTTCCATCCCATGGCTGCTCTTCAAAGGGAATTTTGTGGGTAATAAACCAGGGGCATGCTATCAATTAACACTAATAGGAATGAAAGAAGGTCCTCACAAACACACTTTTTGATCCCGAGATTTTAACTCACTTAAGAAGTGGCTTTTTCATTTAATGTTAGTTTAATGAGGGAGAGGTAATTATGGGTAACATATTTCATGGTGGATGATCTGATAGAGTTAAAGGTGCGCATTAGTGAAAATTATGTAAATAGTTGTATAACTTAACTCTGTAAATTATTTTATTAGAAATAAAAAATACTTTCGGTTTTATTTTCTTATATCTGTTATATTAAATGGAGATATACAGAATGAAATAAATACATTAAATATATAAAGGTTGAAAATCCTTTATAGAAGTATTTTATCAATTACAGTTACGATGTTTTTGTAAGCATGGGTATTGAATCAATATCTAAATTTTACGTATTGAATCAATATCTAAATTTTACTTCCTAAATGTTCCTAGTCTAGATATATCGAGAGAAGGATACCGATACATCTGTTGAGACTACTGTAATTATATATACGATAGATAGTGAAATATTCATGATCATTTATGGCAACAAGAGGTTCCATCCATGTGATTGTTTGGAATAATCACAAACGACACGACGAGAGTTTTTTAAGTCAAAATAGAAGATCCCATGGTAACAATGAGAAGTTGTCCTTAGACATGAGGGTGTTATCAATCTTAAGAAGCTATGATGTACTTTGATTATTGTTAAGAATATGGCATATCGACCGTGTTATGACCAAAGTTGGATACTCGTTGAACTTTTTGAAGTGAAACAATACTCAAGAGAGGATTCGTCTCCATCATTGTAGAAGGTTAGTATCACTATAATTGGTAGTCAATTTAAAGTAAAATCTATGACGAAAGAAAATCGATTTATCGATAAATGTAATCTGAATGAAAAAGGAATTTAATGCAGTCTGTGCAATTAACTACAGATATTTACGGAGTTTTTGATCTTGGACCAAACCTTAGATATCCAGTGATATAGTGTCGACAAAAAGAAAAAATGCATAAAATGTCGTTATTGGATGCAAATTAATAAAGATTAGAAATTTGATTTAGTTTAGATGATCTATAAGTGATTGAATTTGTGTTTGATACTGTACTTTAGCAAAGTCTGAATAGGCGTCAGTATTCAAATTGTTTAAATACTCACTAACGACCGAGTTCACATCAAAGAGTCAACACAATCATGTTGCTAGACAATTTTTGTATTTGACCATTGTAAAATTAGTTTATAAATATTATAAATTAATACTAAAACTAATACAAACATTGTACTAATTTTTTATGGTAGTTTAATTATCTATTTGAAGCCTAAATTAATTAAATGACATAAATAGTTATACGTTGCTTTGATTCTATAACAGGCTTAAATAATTGATTTAAAAGTTAAATAAATTTAGCCCAAAATTTGGAAGTACAAACTAAAAGGAAGGTCAAAACAAGCAAGGATATGAGATGTAGAGATCTAATCTTTGTAACACCTCGTAAAATGAACCAATAAATAAATGAAGTAAATTGAATTAAATATGATAAGGGATGAATATTATTTTTTATAAAAGTTAGAAGTTGACTATGAAAGTTATTCTATTGCATTCTTGATGAAATTCTAATCTATTACCACATATGATATGCTGAAAATGGAGCCCAAATAAAGAAGTTATGAGCATTTTAAGTTTTTAGATTTAAATTAATTTTGTTTGAATTCAAATTCGAATGTGAAATGAAATTTAGGGTTTAAATTTCAAAAATTAGCTTGGGGCTAAGTAAACTTTTAATGCTAAAAAGTTAATTAGGGAATAAAATAATTGTGCAACTGAACAAAATAAATGTTCCCTCGAAATAGAGGAGCGGTTGACATATATGGGTCAACCGGTAGACTGCTTTGTAGTAAATGTTGCCAGTGAGGCTAGGGTTTGAAGCTATGTTATATTGAGTTGTATGCTCCAAATTTATCCATTTCTTACCTACTTCCATCCAATGGTTCAAATGCGTGTCAACCCCTACAAATAGAACTCTATCCTCTCCACTTTTTATTCATATTATTTTTGGGAATGCAACGGAATTCTGCTATTGTTATCTCTCTCTAATAAGATTTAGAAACTCTGTAGTGAATTCAGATAAGAATTCAACTTATTTCTTCCTCCAATCTATTCTTATCCTATTCTTCTCCAATTATTCTATATCTATTGAATATCGATACCTCTCTCCTATTGTGCGTGGGTATATCAAAAGAGAGAGATTTTGAAAGAGATCGTATGGCTACAAATCCATTTAAGTGAAGCTAAGGTTAATCTGTGAGTGGAAAGCTTAGTATTTCTTTTCAACAATTGTTTAGTGTATTTCCTTTTGGATTTAAATGTGCCTTAAGGATTTTGGAATTTTGAAAATATGATAGATAAAATCTGCCAAAATTTCTTTTTATTTTGAAATGTCAATTCTATGTTTAGATTCTCAATTATTTACATTAATTTGATGGAATTTGTTTCATTTATGCAATTTTTTATAATTTCATACTCTATTCCACTTCTCCTTCTTCTTTGAGTCAAATTGTGATTCTTCAATAAAATAAGGGGTTTAGATTATGAATTCCATTCGTAGTTTACACCTCTTATTCTTATCTATTTATTAGTGCAAGAGGAGTTGAATAGAATATGAGGTTTAGACTGCAATTCTTATTGTTTAGGATATTCCATTGAGTTGATGTAATAAATTGAGTTTCTCTTTTATGTACAAGTCTGTTATTGCAGTTTTGGTAATGAATATTTATTCCCTGTTTTAGATATTAGAATCCTATGAAATCATAGGAATTTAAAGAAAAAAGACTTGTAATAATATTTGGTTAGGGAATTGGCATTTAACGTTAAATTAGAGCGTAAAATCTATGTGTTTAGAACTTATTAAGCGCGAATATTTATTTACCTCTATTTGCATAATTAACGTATAGTTATTGCATATATGGCGTAGTTAGTAGGCATTTATTTTCATTTGTTTCCCCTATTATAATTGATTGTTAGGAAAAAATAAGAGGAAACTCTTATTGTAGCATAATTATTATTTTAAGAAGTAATAAGGAAGATTCTTCATAAGGCCTTATTTATGAAATAGTGAGATGTGTGTGTGTACGTGTGTCTGTGTCTGTGTGTGTGACTAAGTCATAGGGCCGCGAGGTCAATATAGTTACATAACATAAGTTTGTCCTTCACTTTGAGGCTACCAGCAGTTGTGTACACTTTAATTGATGTGAGATATCTTTATGATAAATATTTTTAATGAAGCAAGATTGGTCCCAATTTCTGTAGGGGAATCTGCCTAGCTAATCTGGCGACCAGTTCCTACGAATGGCGGACTAATATGAGACATCATTATAAGTGTGGGCCATAAGGCAAAAGGTCTGCTTCGGGGTCTTGAGATATTAAGTGGTTGGACCCACCTCTTTTCCCCAGATGAAGAATTAAATGGCCAAAAGGACACGTTCAGTGGTACTCTATAGGGGTCCGCCTTTGGAAATAGGTATTAAATGATGGGATCTGCCTTAAATAAGGTATTTAATACCCAGGATCTGCTTATTTTCCACATGGAAGTATTAAATGGCCTAAGAAATTCTATATGATGTCAGCTAGATAGTACCCTTAAGGAGCACGCCTTAGAAATGGGTATTGAATGATGGGGTCTGCCTTAATTAAGGTATTAAATGACCAAAGCCTGCATATTTTCCAATAAAAGGAATTAAATGGCTTGGGTACCGTCTCTCACATTATTAGTTGTTTATGACGTATAATTGAGATATAGAATTTTAGAAACCTGCTTCTGGAATGGAAGGTATTAAGTGGTTGGACCCACCTCCTTTCCCTATAAAGAAGTATTAAATGATTTTATGCTCCTAAACTATTTTTATTTTGAAATATGTTGCCCAATTACTGAAAAGGTAAGACTCGAGGTTTTTATTTACCAAACACTAGTTGTTCTGACTCCCTCCTCATTACAATACAAGTTAAGGATAGAGTGATGGCGGTGACAATGCTTAGAGATGGAGAAGCTTGGCTTGTGGCAGTATTTGTTATTATTACTTGCTTTTATGTGTACCCATGTATTTAGACAATTGTTGTAATAGATATTTTGTTACGGTTTTTATGGAATTTTGTATTATGACATTTTTATGGTTTTGAAATAATTAGGTACACTTTGCTATTATATTTTGTTCCATTCATTATGAATCTGAAAGTTTAGTTATGGCTCTGTAATGTTATTTCGTTTTACTACCAACATCTTACCTTTGAATGGATCTAAGTTTTGATGGTCCTTTTCTAGGTCGAAATTCAGTCCTGTTCCAGGGTAGGTTGTATTATTTGGCATTAGAGCCTAGGTTACTTGATCAACGGGGAAAAACGATACATATGAGAGACGTATTTTTTATTTTGAAAAAGGTTTATCAAAAAGAATTTTAAAAGAATTCTTATTATATATATATACACATTCTCTCTTCTTGAATATATGCACATACGAAAGACAAACCTTTTCTTTCAACTTATAAACACTATTTTAGGACATTATCACTAAACATTTAACCTACAGATAGTTGATATGGCTGATAATCAATCTTCTTCCAAACAAGGCATCCCCACTCGCGGAAGACCACCCATTCGTGGAATTCCCAAATGGTTTAAACAATATCACAGTACTGTCGAGCAGATTCAAATTACTTTAGCTGCACCGGTAGAAACCAATGCCCCGTCCGCCAATGCAGCACCCCGTCCTGTCGACTTTCCTAAGTTGTGTGAGGACTTTCTCAATATGGGAGGGAATACATACTCTGGAACTAGAGGATATTCGAAAGCTAAAGCTTGGATTAGTAACTACGAGAAAATATTTAGAGAGCTTGGTTGGGATGATCAGCTAAGAAGAAGAATTAGCTTGGCACCACAGGGAAGAAGCCTTGAATTGGTGGAACTTTGTGACATATGAGCACTTAAGAAGGATATTCTCTTGGGATGAATTCAAGGACCGATTTGAGATAAAATTCATGTCTAGAGCAGAGGTTAGCTTGCAATTGAAAAGGTTCATTCAGTTGAGACAAGGAGATTATACCTTTAATGAGTACATAGCTAAGTTTACTGAATTGACTATATTCGGGATGAGACTAATAGACATACTTATGAAAAAGGCCATGAAGTTCGTAAAGGACTTAAATTCCTCGCTAATGGAAATTATTGACTCAAGTACCTATTAGGGCCACGTATGAGATGTCGGTAGAATAGGAATGATGCATGTGGCCAATGAGGAAGATAAGGGAATATAGAAGGAGAAGTCTATACTGACCCAAAAGCAAGGAGGGTCTAAGAAGGGGAGATTTTGGTCCAACAAGAAGTTGAAGGGGAAATTTAAGAATGATGGGAAGGTTTGTAAGAAATGCCAAAGGAAGGGTCATGAAGCTAAAGTTGTAGGGTGAGTATGATGAAGGAAGCCTTTTAAGGTGAGTGTTTTAACTGCCATAAGGAAGGACATCACAAGAATCAATGTCCCAAGATGGCTAAGGAAGGATCAAGCAAACAAGCCTACGTTATTGAAGTCATCCCTATTGCTAGTAAGCCACCAAAAGACCAACAAAAAGTAGATCTAGAAGATATAACTCTTATTTTTAAGGTTGCTATTCATACCCTACTTGATTCAGGGGCATCACATTCCTTTTATAGCTAAGGATGTAGTAAACTCCTTAAACCTTCAAACCTAAATGGTTGACAACCCAATAGAGGTTTCCAATCCCATTAGTGCTTCGATCCATCTTTTTTGTATTTGTAATGGCCTAGTTTAGACATATACGATGTTGATTTCATATGTACTTCGTAAGTTCTAAATTTCAAGGGACATGGGCTTATCTTGGGTATAGATTGGTTCTCATATTATGGAGCCATTCTTATCCGTGATAAGAGGTTGGTAAGATTAAGGAGTTGTGGAGGTCATGACCTAGAAATTCTTTGTGCACCCAAGCTTTAGTTGAGTTAAGCCATTTATACTCACTAAATCTACTTATTGTTGGATAGCCATCATATGTACCTGTAGTTTGTGAATTTCCTGATGCCTTTGTCTCGAGTCTCCCATGCTATAGGGAAATTAAGTTTCAAATCGATTTAGAGAAGGTCACAAAACCTATTGCTCTGCCTTTGAGACATATGGACCCATAAGCAAATCTTCGAGCTATTGAAGAAATGATTCATCCATAGAAGTACGTCTGAGTGGGGAGCCTCTGTTGTTTTTGCTACCAAAGCAGATGGTTCTTTGAGACTTTGCATTGATTATAGAAGTTAAACAAAATGATAAGGAAAAATAGATTGCTTCTACCTAGAATAGATGACTTGTTTGACTAACTTGTACGGGCTAGGGTCTTTTCCCAATTAGACTTAGCAATGGGATTTCATCAATTGAGGATTGTAGAGGAAAGCAAGCTGAAGACCACATTCTGTACTCCACATGGGCTCTATGAATGGAAAGTAATGCCTTTTGGACTGATGAATACCTCGGCATACTTTATGGATTTGCTGAGTATAGTATTTAGATGGAAACTTAATACATTGGTCAAGGTATTTGTTGATGATATCTTGGTTTTCTCCAAAGGTAAGAAATAGCATGAGGACCATCTTAGGGAGGTTTTGGAGACCTAGAGAAGAAACCAACGCAAATCCAAGTTTTCTAAATGCCATTTTTGGAAAAAATGAAGTTAGACTCCTTGGGCATATTGTTTCGGAAGAAGGATTGGTTATGGACCCTGGTAAAGTGGAAGTTGTCCAATGATGGTGGATTCCGAGTAATGCATCAAAGGTTAGGAGTTTTCTAGGGTTGGCAAGCTACTATAGGAAGTTCATCAAGAGCTTTGCACAAATAGCAGCCCACTTAACCTGATTGACTAAAAAGAATCTAGTTTTTGTATGGAATGATAGATACGCCAAGGCATTTGAGAAGCTTAAGGAGTCATTGACTAGTGCATATGTGCTCACTATTCCATGTGTAACAAATTCGTTTACGGTTTTCAAAGATGCATGTGGCGCAGAATTAGGAGCTGTTCTTATGTAAGAAGGGAAAATAGTTGCCATGCTAGTAGACAACTGAAGGACCATGAGAAAAGGTATCCGGGGTAATATTTAGAATTGGCAGCCATTGTTTTTGCCTTAAAAATATGGAGGCGTTATCTCTTGAGGGAAAGGTTTAAGTTATTCACTAATCAAAAGTCACTCAAATACCTATTTTCCAAAAAAGATTGGAATCTTAGGCAGCAAAAGTGGATGGAGTATGTAGCATCCTTTGACTTTAGTATTCAATATACCCTTGAAAAAGTAAACGCAATCGTCGATGCCCTTAGTCGAAGACACGCTGCAGTAGGTACTATATATGAATGGAGACAGTTGGAGTTTCTCTCGAATTTTAACCTCCAACCGTCAATAGAACCTATCCAATGTCTTCTACCAGATATGGAGATTAGACCGACCTTGATGGATCATATAGGGCATAAGCAAGTGAAGGATGAGGGGTTAGTGGAGATTTTGGAAAAATTGAGAAAAGGAGAGTATTTTCCCCATGCTATGAGGTATTCAGTTGATGTGAGGGATGTTTGAGAAGAGATAGACGTCTTTGTGTTCCAATTATTGATGATTTGATTAGAGATGTGGTTATGCATTGTCACCACCGAAGGATGACCATTCATCCTAGAGGAGATAAGATGTACAAGGACATGAAGAGAATTTCATTTGGAATGGAATGAAGAGAAGCATAGCTGATTTTGCTGCTAGGTGTTTGACATGTCAGAAAATAAAAGCTGAGCAAAGGAAGCCCGGTGGATTATTATTACCATTGGAAATTTCGACTTGGAAGTGGGAATATATTTCGATGGATTTGGAAAGGATTGCCTAAAAGTTAGAAGGGCAATGAGGCTTTTTGGGTTATCGTGGAAAGACTTATTAAGAGTGCTCATTTTATTTCGATTAGGAGAAATAGGACTCGCGCCTCTGTCACACAGAGTTATATTAAAGATGTAGTTTGTCTATGCGGAATTCCTTAAGCATAGTTAGTGATAGGGACCCCTCGTCTACTAGCGAGTTTTGGAGCAGTCTACAAACAGCTTTGGAAACTTCTTTGAACCTTAGCACGACATATCACCCACAAACTGACAGACAAACACAGATGGTGAATAAGCTTTTGGAGGACTATTTAAGAGCTTGTGCCTCGGATTTTGGAGGACATTAGGACCAGCATCTACCTTTGGTTGAGTTTGCATATAATAATATCTATCAAATGACGATTGGTATGGCCCCTTATGAAGCACTTTAGGGGCAGCCATGCAAATCGCCTAATTTTTAGTGGGAAACCACCGACAAAGTATTACTCGGACCCGATTTGATTCGTGATACCGTGGAAAAAGTAAAGTTGATCAGGCAAAGGATGAAGGTAGCGCAAGACCGTCAAAAATCTTATGCGGATAAAAGAAGGAAAGCGCTTGAATTTGAGATTGGAGATATGATATTTTTAAAATCTCTCCTCTTAGAAAAGTCGTTAGGTTTGGCAGGTCTAGAAAATTGGCTTCTACAATTGTTGGGTCATTCAAAATTCTGGAAAGAAAAGGAAAATTGGCATACAGTGTGGAGCTTCCTGACAAGTTGGCAGGAGTTCACAATGTTTTCCATGTTTCTCACCTTAGAAAACGCCTTCATGACACCGGTAACAGAATAGAGCCCGATCAGTTGGAGGATTTTGAGATAAAGCCAATAGTGCCTCGTGTCATCGCACGCATTGTAGAGCATGGTACTAGGAGACTTCGCGATAAAATAATTTGGTTGTCTGAGTACAATGCAGAGACAATGCCGCGGAAAGCATATGAAAGACCGAGGAGAAGATGAAGAGCACTCATCCAAATCTTTTCACTAGTAATTTCTCTCTACAAAATTAGGATTTTGGTTGCATCGTGGTTGCTAGATTGGATGGTAGGAGATAGTTGTTACACTTTTTCACAATCACTTTACACTCATTTAGAAATTTTTATGAAGGTTTAAGATATTTGAATACATACTTTCATGGCATGATTACACACTCATGATAGAATTGAGCTCGTTTTAGCATGTATGTAGTACATAATCACAGTGCACTATGATTGAGTAGATGGTTGTGTAGAGAACTTGATTGTACAACGTTAATGTTATTGCGCGTTGCGCTGTTCGCTCCTTGGAAGATTTCAAGACGCAATCCTTTTTAAAGGGGAGAATGTAACACCCCATAAAATAAACCATAAATAAATGAAGTAAATTGAGTTAAATATGATAACGGTTGAATATATAAATTTTATAAAAGTTGAATTTGACCACGAAAGTTATTCCGTGCATTTATGGCGAAATGCTGATTTGTTTGCATATATAATATGCTGAAAAGAAGCTCAAGCAAAGAAGTTATGAGCATTTTAATTTTTCAGATTTACATTAATTTAGTTTGAATTCAAATTAAATGAGAAATAAAATTTAGATTTTAAATTTAAAAAATTAGCTTATGGGATAAGTAAACGTTTAACGTTAAATGGTTAATTAGGGAATAAAATAATAGTGCAACGAAACAAAATAAATGTTCCCCGAAAATAAAAGAATGGTTTACCTATATAGGTCAATCGGGCGACCGTAGCCATTGGCCGGCCATAAATAGGCGGTCGATCGCTTGGCAACAACAGTCGTTAGTGGAGACTAGGGTTTGAAGCTTTGTTATATTGAGTTGTATGCTCCAAATTTATCAGTTTCTTACTTATTTCCATCTTACGGTTCTGCTGCATTTCAACCCCTATAAATATAACCCTATCTTCTCGAATTTTTATACATATTATTTTGGATAATGCGACGAAATTCTACCATTGCTATCTCTCTCTAATAAAATTTAGAAACTCCATAGAGAATTCAGGTAAGAATTCAACGTATTTCTTATTTGTTTCTTCTTCCTCCACTCTATTCTTATCATATTCTTCTCCAATTATTTTGAACCTAATGAATATATATACCTCTTTCCTTTTGTGTGTGTATATATATCAAAAGAGAAAGATTTTGTAAGAGATCGAAAAGCTACAAATCCATTTATGTAAAGCTAATGCTAATCCGTGAGTGAAAACCTTAGTATTTCTTTTCATCAATTGTTTAGCGCATTTCTTTTTAAATTTGAATATGCCTTAGGGATTTTGGGATTTCGAAAATATGATCGATAAAATCCTCCAAAATTCTTTTTTATTTCGAAATGTCAATTCTATGTTGTGATTCTCAATTATTTATATTAATTTGATGGAATTTGTTTCATTTATGAAATTTTTGATAATGTCATAATCTATTCCACTTCTCCTTCTTTTTTGGGTGAAGGGGTTTAGATTGCGAATTTTGTTCGTAGTTTGCACCACTTATTCTTATCTATTTTTTAGTAAAAGAGGAGTTGAATAAAATATGGAATTTAGATTGCGGTTCTTATTGTTTAGGGTATTCCATTAAATTGGTGTAATAAATTGAGTTTCTATTTTATTTACAAGTCCGGTATTGCAGTTTTGATCATGAATATTTATTCCCTGTTTTGGATATTAGAATCCCACGAAATCGGGGGAATTTGAAGAAAACCGACTTATAATAATATTTGGTTAGGGAATTGGCATTTAACAGTAATTTAGAGCGTAAAATCCATGTATTTAGAACTTATTAGGCGCAAATATTTATCTGTCTCTATTTGTTTAATTAACATATAATTACTGTGTATATGGCCTAGTTAATTAGGCATTTATTTTTACTTTGTTTCCTCATTAAAAAGGTAATTGATTGTTAGGAAAAAATAAGAGGAAACTCTTATTGTTTCCTAATTATTATTTTAAGATGTAATAAGGAAGATCCTTATAAGGCTTTATTTATATAGTGGTGTGATGAGTGTGTGTGTGTGTGTAGAGTAATTGATGCATGACTAAGTCATAGGGATGCGAGGTCAATAGAGTTACATGATGGATGTTCGCTCTTTATTTTGAGGCTATTAGTAGTTGTGTACATTTGAATTGATATGAGATATGCTTATGATAAATATTTTTAATGACCTGAGGTTGGTCCCAAATTTTATAAGGGAAATCTACGTAGCTAATCTGGCTACCAGTTCCTACGAATAACGGACTAATGTGAGATGTCATTATGACTATGGACCATATGATGAAGGGTATACTTTAGGGTATTGAGATATTAAGTGGTTGGACCTGCTCTTTTCCCTAGATAAATTATTAAATGGCCAAAGAGACAGGTTAGGTGGTATATCTACAAGGGTCACTTTTGGAAATAGGTATTAAATGGTAGGGTCTGCTTTAATTAAGGTACCAAATGACCACAATCTGCCTATTATCCATATGGAACTATTAAGTGGCCTAAGAGATTCCATATGATATTAGCTAGATGGTGCATTGAGGAGCTCACCTTGGAAATGGGTATTAAATGATGAGATCTGCCTTAATTAAGGTATTAAATGCCCAGAGTCTGTATGTTTCAATAAAGGGTATTAAGTGGCTTTGGTAACATTTCTCACTTTATTAGTTGTTTATGACATATGATTAGGATATGAGATTTTAGAAACCTGCTTCTGGAATAGAAAATATTAAGTGGTTGGAGCCGCCTCCTTTCCTTATAAAGAAGTACTAAATGGTTTTAACGGTTTTAAGCTCGTAGATATATTCTTATTTTGAAATATACCGTTCAAGTACTGAAAAGGTAAGACTCGAGGTTTTTATTCACCAAACACTTATTGTTTTGACTTCCTCCTCATTACAACACAGGTTAAGGACGAAGTGATGGCGGTGATAATGCTTAGAGATGGAGAAGCTTGGCTTATGGCATTATTTGTTATTATTACTTGCTTTTATGTACACCTATGTATTTAGTAATTTGTTGTAGCGGATATTATGTTATAGTTTTTACGAAATTTTGTATTATGACATTTTTTGGTTTTGAAATAAATGGATACACTTTGCTATTATATTTCGTTCCATCCACTGTGAGTTCTGAAAGTTTAGTCATGGCTCTGTAATGTTATTTCTTTTTACTTCCAATAGCTTACCTTAGAATAGGTCTAAGTTTCGATGAGCCTTTTCTAGGTCGAAATTTAGGCCTATACCGGGGTGGGTTATTACAATCTTCAAGGATGGAGAGAATGAGACTAGATATTTGTAATCTAGCTGGCTATAAATAAATCAACCATTCATTCTCTCTTCGCACTAAAAACCTTAACTCTGGCCTGCATTATCGAACATTGGCGACACCTTATAGATGGAGTTACATACCATGGTCAAGGAGTAAGAACAAAAAGTTTGGAGGAGGAAACAATAGCAACCAAGGGGTTCAATGATCTGCAAAATTTCGACAAGGTAAAATCTAATTTGAAACCAATTCGTATAAACACTACAAGAAACAATAGTATTTCTAACGGCAATAAACTGTCGACGGCCATCAATGACCTATCGGAATAATGGTCATCGAAGATCGGACATTCTGACGGCTTTGTCAATCTATTTCCAATGGATGTCGATGACATTTCCGATGGCCTCTAATAACCCATCGTGTACACGTGGGAGGATAAAGTTTTCCCAATTTGGTGTCACAAGCCGTTAGTAGCCGTCGAAGTATACCCGTCGAAAGCTGTTAATTAGTTGATACTAGAAAGACGTCGGAAATCTAGAGATTTTTCTATTTTAGCGGTCTTTCAAGCCCAAACAATACATATAAGTATACATTGCATCTCAATTTCACACATATAAATCATATATGTCAAAGCCCAAATCACATATATAACATCAGTAATAAAAAACATCATATTTACAATAAACCGAATTCAAACAACCCACAATAAACTCAAACATCCAATAACTTCTCAAACACATCCCAAAATTTATCAAACATCCAACAACATCTCAAAACAACTCAAATAGGACTCACACATCCAACATCTCCAAATGTATCAAACATTTCAAATCACATAAACCTTACCAATCTCAAATATTATATATAACTCTCAAACACCATAGCAATAAAATCAAACTATCACACCCATCTCAAAGTGCATATATGTACAATGTCCCAACACAAACGGATAAAATCATACCTATCAATCTGAATCATCGCCTTTGCATCCCGTTGATGAAGGAAATGTGCCATGCTCCTGCATATACGCAACAACGCGCTGTTTAACAATTGGTTCATCTCCACAGACCAATCCACAGACCGATGTTGTCTCATTCCTCCAGCTCAGCTATCCCAGCTCTTAACTCTGCAATCTCCGCTTTGTCCTGAGCTTTTTTTGTAGTTGCTTTTCCTATGCCTAGCCTGTAACATTGTTTTTCAAAGTATATGAATTTCATATAGTGTGATTAGTAAAATCAATATATTATACGTTATTCATAAATATATATATATATATATATATATTATACATAAACATTACCTCTTGGTTCCCATAACCATAATTCCTATTCCGCGTTGCCGGATGACAGCGTCAAAGATCTGGTCCTCCTCGTCAGCAGTTACCTCTTCCTATCACGTTCCCTCAAGTAGTTTCTCTCGTTCTTTCATAATTTTTCATGCGATTCCAGAAAAAATTACAATTAAAATTCATACTACATTATTTTGATTATTTATAACTATTATTTAAAGTGATTATTGATAATTATATTTTAAAATATTTTTATCATGGCCTATTGTGATTTCGAGTCATGTCATGCGTATTTTATTGTGCCGTCTTCATTTTCTTGGTCGATGGCATGAGTATGAGCAAACACGTCCATGTCGGAGACGGGATGACCACACTCTCTTTCTAGAAATAATTATTATGTATTATATATATAATTATAATTATACAATGTAATAACTATTTATAATCGCAAGTAATAAATTTATCAGCTTTTAACGGTAATGTTGGAATGACTTCGAACCCTTATGGTGTTTGACTGGATTTTTATTCCTATTTGCAGAGGTCCTCTCTAACTCTGCCTGTAAATTTAAAATGAACAGTATATTTCACATTTGTAAATTGATGCAATTATTATACTAATTCTACGAAATTTTTAATAGATATACGGGACTATTAAACTTACCTTTGCTTCGTCACTATCCCAGAAAGCAACCCAAGCTTGCCATATGCTTCCACCCATCCAGTAAGGATTTTCTCCCTATTTTTATGGTCGACATCGTATCGCGATAGCTTTTCCTCATTTTTTTCATCCAATAATTTCTGCATAGGAGAATTTCATGTTCTTGAAAGTCTACTACCCCTCGCATAATGAAATACAGATTTCCATTTATGTTGAAATCCTACCAGGTATACTCTAAGATGTAAGGTGGGATATTATCCCATTGTTTGAACTAAAAGTGGCACAAACATCTAAAAGATTTTTAGAGAACAAAAGAAAAGTGTGTTAAAATGAGCAAAGAAAGTACATATAGCATTTATAATGGTTTGTCTAACCTTAACGTACATCCACTTAATGATCTTATTGATTATATCTCTTGGTTCTAAGTAAAAAGTTCTTACGGATCGGTATAAATCTGTGGGTAATTACAAGAAATTAGACTAAGAAAGAGTTAGAGAAAAAATATTCTTAAAAATGATCCATGCCCCTTTACTCATAGAAGTAGAAAGCCTAAAATCTCGCCCTTACGATCTCCGCCTTGTTTTCTATGCCATAGACCACTTCTCTAAGAATAAAGATGGGCACCTCAACCATAATCACAAAACGGTACCAATTCATGGGATCGGATCAGTGCCGATCCATATATTCTTCTTATGGATGGTTTTGAACTCTTTATCTAGGCTCAATTCTAGTTAGCTTCGTGATTCAAAACCTATTTGCAAAAGTAATACCTTGTTTCTGAGTCCGAATGATGGATCCATGGAAAAATGGAGTTGCTGATTTTGAGTGCTCGTGGAGATCGATAGAGAATTGCATGGAATCAATGAAATAGTGCTTGAAATAGGCTCTTGGGATCATCACTAGTACGTAATAGGAGTGAAGGCAAGAATGGTTCAAAGTTCGTGGATCGGTACCGATCCAACCCTTGTTCGATTTTGGTCCTTTGTTTCTTTGAGGCGCTTTGTCTTCACCCCTTGGCTGTGTTTGTACTTGGGTTTCTGGACTCTTGGGACATTGTTTTGGGCTTCCTGCCTTGATAGTTTCCAAGTTCGATTCGTCCAGTCTATCTGAATATTATCTGGTTAAATGGCTGGATAACACTTGTCCCCCAAAGTGCATCTTGTTTCCGACACGATGTGCTTTGAATCGAGACAATTTGGAATTTGTGTATAGGATTCCACTCTATGCTTTGAATGGTCATTATCCTTCTTGCAGATTATTTCTGTAAGGAGTTATGTCTACAGCCATTCGTCGTGACACTCTATCAGCATATGGTATTATAAAATAGGAGTACGCTTTCACGATCTATTATTCCAAGTTTGGTAATTTTGGACTGGTTCCTCTCATGGATTTTCCAGGTTTGAATCTGATTTCCTCTAATTCGAGTTGTTCAAGGTAGGATATGTGCATGCACATATATACACATACACGTTCTTGAGTTGCTCCACTATGATATGCACGTACTCATGCCGGAACACATATGGGTCAATTCCATCAACTATAGTTTTTTATAAATAAAACTAGGTATTGATCCAAGACTTTGAAAAGTCTTGTTTGTTTACTTGGAAAATCGGGCTTGCTGGGTTATATAACCCGATTCCTTTTTCTTTCTCCTCACTTTTAATTTTCTATCAAAGCAAGCTATCTTCCGCCATTGAAATTTTCTTGTCGAACTCCACCTTTGTTCAAACTTAGGACCGCCGCCGCCTGCTTCCGCCTAAACCTGACCTCGTCTATCTCACCTAGATTGAACTAAATGCACCAATCAAAGTTCAAAACATCCCTAAATAATCAATTCCACATAGATCCCAAACCCATACTCGAATCCTTCCTGCGATCTTGTCAAACTAGGTATGTGGAATTGGAATGAGGCTGACGATTGACTTGCGCGAAGTCCATATTGGTGGCTGCACTTGAAATTGAGGCCATGAGGTGCTGCTTGGAAATGGATAAAAAATCAACCTAAGGGCTTGGATCAGTACCGATCCGAGTCTTGGTGGAGTTTGGGCTTCAAATCCACTAAAGTTCAAAATCTATCGATTTTTTCAAGTGCTGCCTCTTGAGTTTTGATGCATATCTAGTGCACAGCCATTTGACGTGAAGTCCATTGAGACGGTCAGTGATGACGGTCAGTTTGGATGATATTTAGATTTTAAAATAAACTGTTGCATGATATTGGGAAGTTTGCACTGCACAATAGTGCACTAGGTTTCACTTTAGCATAAGGGGAATGGCTTATAACCAATTTGATGTTGATTATCTATTAAGTTTTTATAGACATGGACTATAAACGTTCTGAGCATTTTGCTACTTTAGCCTCAGGTCTGTCGACTTTTAAATATGTTGAATCCTATGTGGAGTCTAGTTCGATTGTGACTCCTTCTATACAACATACTCTAGGCAGTTCATACCTCCAATTTAAAATCCACAAGTGGATCAAGATCATCCAAAGGCTCCTCGAATACCTGCAGAAGTCCTTGAAGTAAAAGCCACTCAAGACACTCTTGAGGATGCTGTTATTTTAGATGATCCCGTCGATTCCATTGTTTCTAAGATTGAAAAGGGATCGGTCTGTAAAATTTGCAATAAACACAAAATTCCATTTGAGGATGTATTAGTTCCTTGTCATCACTAGAGAGCTCACTATCCTACAAAGGGTATATTGCTTGTAATAGATATGTATACCTGGCAGCATGTGTCCCACCATTTAATCAATTCATTCGTCGAATTCTGAACTTTATGAGATTTGCTCTCATGCAACTACATCTAAATAGTTACGCCTTCCTTCGTGGTATATATATTGTTTTCACTCAATATTTGCACCGAGTACCCAATGATGAGGAAATTTGGTATATATATACTTTCAAGAGTCGGAAAGGAAGCCCTTCTTTGACTTATTTGGAACCGGCTAAAAACTGCATAGTTTTAACTTGTACATGGAATAAGTTAAGCTATTTCAAGAGTGAATGGTTCTATGTTCAATGTCCACCTGGATTTGCACGAAGATGTCTATCTGGATGTAAATTATACTCTATTTGTTTGTTGTGAACTCGCCTTATGACATTGCGAGCTTAAATTATATTCTTTTTGTCATTCAGATGTTCCAGCAAGACCCAACGACGCGGCATTTGTAGATGTCGTCATAGTTCTTATGGAACTTCTAGAGGAGGACAGAGATATTAGAGTTCTTCTTTCAGATGAGAATCTTCTAGCTCATAATTTGCTAGAAGTGGATCGTAGCACTGGTCAATTCCAAGTGGCTTCTAATGACGATGGTGATGACAATGATGATAACAACATGCCTGGAGTTGGCGATGTAAATCCTAACATGCCCCCAGTCCAAGTCTAGGGGCTGAAGTTGAAAGAGAGCTAGAACTCGCTGAAGAAGGCGAGATTCTAGGTGGAGGGGATGAATGATGCAGCTCAGGAGATAAGTCGTACTCGACTTAAGGTGGAAGGCCTAAATCGTCCACGAGTTAAGAAAGCTTCGTTTTTAAACCTTAAGCCGTTCACGAGTCAAAATGGGGAGAAAGGTTTTAAGGCGCAGGAAGCATCGGTTTTAGGTCGGCAACGACCTAAGGACTTAGGTCGACAACGACCTAACAACGCTCGGGGGACAAGGCCACGACCTAACTGGTCTGAAGAAGAAGGGCTGCGACCTAAGGAAGCGGCCTTGAGTCGGTCATGACCTAACAGGACAGAAGAAGAGAAGCTGAACGACCTAGTAGATGGTCTTAAGTCGGTAATGAGTTAAGTCGTGTGATTTTAGGTCGTCACCGACCTAAGTGATGTAATTTGTTGAGTAGTTATGTCATGTACTTTGTGTTGTAGGTCGTAAGTCATTGAGTCGTATGTCCTGTATGTGTTGCACTACTGCTAAGTCGTGAGTCGTGAGTCGTGAGTCTGTTGAGTCGTGAATCTGTTGAGTCGTGAGTTCATTGAGTCAGCATTGTGTTGTAAGAGATAAACCGTGTGCGTTGAGTCGCCGCCGACTTATATTGAGTCGTAAGCCGTATACGACTTAAGGGTCAGTGGTGAAATACTATAAATAGGGAGTGAGTTGTAACTTTTAGGGGGTTGTTTTTTGAATAAAATTTCTTGTTGATTGCTGTGTGCTTTCTTCTAAAATTGGTAGTTGAGTGTAATCTCCTATCTCTTCTTTCGGTTAATCGAGTGCGCTCGATTCAACGATCGTAAAAGCCGATTCACGGTATCTAGTGCGCTAGATCAACGTACGAAGATTCGTAGATCTTTGAACACGGTATAGTGCGCTATCAACGTGTTTGAGATAGCTAGAATTCGGTATCTTCGGATCAACGAATTTGGGCATTTGGTATTCATCAATCCACCGATTGTTACTTTCACCGATTGAAGTTTATTTCGATTAATCCGCTGCGTCAGTTTTGGTATCAAAGCCATACTTAGCCAATCATAGCTAAGTTGATTCTTGGAGCCAAGTATTTGAAGTTTGAAGTTGTTCATCGTGTTCATCTTGAAGTTGCAACAAAAGGGAGACTTTCGATCCATTCCATTTTGGATCAAAGTGTTGGAAGGTGTTTGAATTTGATTTGTGATGAAGTGTGAAGGCCGAGCATAACATCGTGTTAAGTATAGGCCGAGCATCAGTTTTTGGTATCATTGTTTGAAGTGTTAAGCCAAGATTTGTTTGACTTGTGTTGCTAGTTTTGAAGTATTTGTTGAAGTTTTTGAGAAGTTTTCAATCATGCCACCGAGAAGAGCTAACCGTCATCAAAATGTTGAAGCGTTGTATAGAAGAGAAGAAGCCGAGCTTATGGAACAACGTATTAATGAGAAATTTGATGAAGGCATTGGAAAGTTAGAGAAGTTGATGAATGATTTGAATCAAACTCAAAGGAGGAGATCACCAAACTCGAACCATGGAGGAAACCGAGTTTCGCCATCGGTTACGGAAGCGAGGAGGGTATCACCGCATTCTTTTAGAGATAGAAGAGAAACATCAATTTCATCAAGGAGAGATCACCATGACTATGGACATGAAGAGAGAAGAAGTCAACGTGAATTTGACAATGAGGCGTATAGAGATGAAGAGAGACATAGTCGAAGAAGCATGCATGAACGAAGGGATGATAATGGTCGAGATCGATGTAGGCGTACTTTTGATTTTGATGAAGAGGGTGATAGAGCTAGCATTCATTATCAAGATCGAGACCCAGTTCGAAATTCATATCGGGATGTAGATGATGATCGTCGATGGGAATCGGGTATTAAGATGGAAATTCCTGAATTTAAAGGTGGGATGGTAGCTGAAGAATTTCTTGATTGGTTGTCTAATGTTGAAGAGATCTTTGATTTCAAGGAGGTTCCAGAGAATCGAAGGGTGAAGTTAGTTGCTACTAGGTTGAGGGGGAGAGCTTTGGCGTGGTGGCAGCAAACTAAACTTACAAGGGAGAGAATGGGAAAGTCAAAGATTGAATCATGGGAGAAGATGAAGAAGTTGATGAGAGCTACATTTTTTCCTTACAATTACCAATCACTTATGTATCAGAGGTTGCAGAATCTGAGGCAAGGGACGAAGTCTGTTAGTGATTATGCTGATGAATTCTACCAACTCATTGCCAGGAATGATATTATGGAAACGGAAGAACAGTTAACTGCTAGATTCATTGGAGGATTGAGAATGCAGATCCAGGATATGGTTAATATGTTTGATCCTAGATCAGTAGCAGAGGCACATCAGAAAGCGTTGGCTTGGGAGAAGCAGGGAAGGCGTGGAGGTGGTGTGTTTACTAATTCCAATAATCAAGTGAAGGGTGTTAGTGGGAGTCCTAATGTTCCTAAACCTGTCAGTAAGCCAGTGGTAAAGGAGGCTGAGAAGGCGAAGGTTAGCAGTGGTTTCAAATGTTATAATTGTCAGGAGTTGGGTCACAAAAGCAATGAATGTCCGAAGCCAAAGAAGAGAGCAATGGTTGCTGAGATTGAGGATGATGGTGCGGAGGCAGAATGTTTAAATGCACCTTATGTTGAGGAGGAAGAAGAATTGTCTGGAGATGAAGGTTGTAATCTTATGATGAGGAGGTCATGTCTTACACCAAAACAAGAGGAAGATTCTAGTTGGTTGAGAAGCAATATTTTTCAGTCGACATGCACTATTTTGGAAAAGGTTTGCAAGTTCGTTATTGATGCTGGAAGCTGTGACAATATTATCTCTACAGAAGCAGTAAGGAAGTTGAACTTGAAAACGGAGAAGCATCCTAAACCGTACAAGTTAGCATGGTTGAGGAAGGGTGGTGAAGTGAAGGTATGTCGAAGGGCTTGTGTGAATTTTTCTATTGGGAAGAAGTATAAAGACGAAATTTGGTGTGACGTTGTAGACATGGATGTGTGTCATCTGTTGTTGGGCAGACCATGGCAGTTTGATAGAGCAGTACAACATGATGGTCGTGCTAATAGCTATAGTTTCATGTTCGAAGGTACTAAAATTACTTTAGTTCCCAAGAAGCAGCAACAGAAGGAGAGCAAGCTGGAGGAGATTGAGGAATTGAAAACTCTGTTGACTTTGAAGGAGTTTGTTAAGGAAGTTGAAGAGGAGCCTGAAGTCTATTTGTTGATTGGACGAGAGAGTCATGAAGAGGTTGATATTCGAGAAGAAGCAAAGCCAGTTTTGAAAGAATTTGAAGATGTATTTCCAGAGGAGTTGCCCAAGGAGTTACCGCCACTGAGAGACATTCAACATCAAATCGATCTTGTTCCGGGAGCAGTATTACCACATCGACCACATTACCGAATGAGTCCGAAGGAACATGAGGAGTTGCGAAGGCAAGTGGAAGAATTGTTAGAGCAGGGACGTGTTCAGGAAAGCTTGAGTCCTTGTGCAGTACCAGCATTGTTGGTGCCGAAGAAGGATGGAACATGGAGAATGTGTACCGATAGTCGAGCTTTGAACAAGATTACTATTCGCTACCGATTTCCTATGCCGAGGTTGGATGACTTGCTAGATCAGTTGAGTGGAGCTACTATCTTTTCGAAGATTGATTTGAAGAGTGGTTATCATCAGATTCGGATTAGACCAGGAGACGAATGGAAGATAGCCTTCAAGACGAGAGAGGGTTATACGAATGGTTGGTTATGCCATTTGGTTTATCGAATGCACCTAGTACATTTATGGAGTGATGAATCAAATCTTTAGACCATTCATTGGGAAGTTCGTGGTGGTTTATTTCGATGATATTCTGATATATAGCGGTAGTACGGAGGAGCATGTAGAGCATTTGAGGAAGGTGTTAATTATTCTTCGTGAGGAACAATTTTATGCAGCTACGAAGAAATGTGTGTTCATGACGAGAAGTGTATTATTTTTGGGATATGTTGTATCTGAGAAGTGAATCCAGGTGGACCAGAGTAAAGTTGAAGCTATTAGAAATTGGCCACAGCCGAGGACTATTACTGAAGTTAGAAGTTTTCGTGGATTGGCATCATTCTACCGATGGTTTATTCCACACTTCAGTAGCGTGATGGCACCGGTTACTGATTGTATGAAAGGGAAGCAGTTTTCTTGGTCGAAGGAAGCGGGGGTTGCTTTTGAACGAATCAAAGAACTTTTGACGACAGCGTCAATTCTTGTATTACCGGATTTTCAGTTGTTGTTTGAACTACATACCGATGCATCAAAGGTTGGGATTGGAGGAGTGTTGAGTCAGAGTGGGAGGCCAGTTGCTTATTTCAGTGAGAAGTTATCAGGAGCAAAGATGAGATATAGTACATACGATGTTGAGTTTTATGCTGTTGTGCAAGCTGTTAAACATTGGAGGCATTATATATTTCAGAAAGAGTTTGTTCTTTACACTGATCATGAAGCTTTGAAGCATTTGCAGGGGCAGGATAAAATTTCAGCGAGACATGCATCATGGATTGCTTATTTGCAGCAGTTTACTTTTGTCGTGAAACATAAATCTGGGGTAACGAATCGTGTGGCTGATGCTTTGAGTAGGAGAAGTCATTTGTTGACAACGTTGAAAGTTGAAGTGACAGGGTTTGAATTATTGCCAGAATTGTTTGAGGAGGATCCTTACTTTGCAAAGTTTGTTGAGAAAGTTAAGGATGGGAGTACTGATGAATTTATGTTAGTTGATGGTTTTTTATTCAAAGGAAATCGATTATGTATTCCAGAGAGCAGTTTGAGATTGAAGATTATCAAAGAGTTGCATGAGGAAGGACATGTGGGCCGTGATCGTACATTGCATTTGATTTCTCAATCTTATTTTTGGCCATCAATGAGGAAAGAAGTTGAAAGGTTTGTGGAGAGGTGTCATACTTGTCAGGTTTCGAAAGGAACTGCGACAAATGTGGGATTGTATATGCCGTTACCTGTACCATCTAAACCATGGGTTGATATCAGCATGGATTTCGTTTTGGGTTTGCCAAGAACTCAAAGGGGAAATGATTCTATATTTGTTGTGGTGGATAGATTTTCGAAGATGGCACATTTTATTGCCTGCAAGAAGACAGCGAATGCAGTTCGAGTGGCACAATTATTCTTTAAGGAGGTGTATCGATTGCATGGGTTACCAGAATCTATTGTTTCTGATCGGGATACTAGATTTTTGAGCCATTTTTGGCTTAGTTTGTGGAAGATGGTGGGAACGAAGTTGAAATTTAGCAGCGCTTATCGTCCGCAAACAGATGGACAGACAGAAGTTGTTAACAGATCGTTGGGAAATTTATTGCGATGTCTTGTGAAAGATAATCTGAAGAGTTGGGACATGAAGTTATGCCAGGTAGAGTTTGCTCATAATCATGCAGTGAATCGTAGTACAGGATTCAGTCCATTTCAGATTGTATATTCAAGTTTGCCAAGGGGACCGTTGGATTTAGCAGTAGTGCCACAACCGAAAGGGACGGTTAAACGAGCTGTTGATTTTGTTGATGAATTAACTGAATGTCATAAGATCGTTCAAGAACGATTGGAAAAGTCAAATGAGAAATATAAGAAATTTGCAGACTTAAAGCGACGAAATGTTGAATTTAACGAAGGAGATTTGGTGTATGCTGTGTTAACGAAGGATCGTTTTCCCGTAGGCGCTTATAACAAGTTGAAAGCCAGAAAATTTGGTCCTGTAGAAGTTGTGAAACGGATCAATGAAAATGCTTACAAGTTGAAGCTACCGGAAGATGTATACACTTCTGACGTGTTCAGTGTTAAGCATATTGTACCATATTTTAGGGATGAACAATCCGAAGTGAACGAATTTACAAATTCGAGGACGAATTTTTCTCAACCAGGGGAGGATGATGCAGCTCAGGAGATAAGTGGTACTCGACTTAAGGTGGAAGGCCTAAATCGTCCACGAGTTAAGAAAGCTTCGTTTTTAAACCTTAAGCCATTCATGAGTCAAAATGGGGAGAAAGGTTTTAAGGCGCAGGAAGCATCGGTTTTAGGTCGGCAACGACCTAAGGACTTAGGTCGACAACGACCTAACAACGCTCGGGGGACAAGGCCATGACCTAACTGGTCTGAAGAAGAAGGGTTGCGACCTAAGGAAGCGGCCTTGAGTCGGTCACGACCTAACAGGACAGAAGAAGAGAAGCTGAACGACCTAGTAGATGGTCTTAAGTCGGTAATGAGTTGAGTCGTGTGATTTTAGGTCGTCACCGACCTAAGTGATGTAATTTGTTAAGTAGTTATGTCGTGTACTTTGTGTTGTAGGTCGTAAGTCATTGAGTCGTATGTCGTGTATGTGTTGCACTGCTGCTAAGTCGTGAGTCGTGAGTCTGTTGAGTCGTGAATCTGTTGAGTCGTGAGTTCATTGAGTCAGCATTGTGTTGTAAGAGATAAACCGTGTGCGTTGAGTCGCCGCCGACTTATATTGAGTCGTAAGCCGTATACGACTTAAGGGTCAGTGGTGAAATACTATAAATAGGGAGTGAGTTGTAACTTTTAGGGGGTTGTTTTTTGAATAAAATTTCTTGTTGATTGCTGTGTGCTTTCTTCTAAAATTGGTAGTTGAGTGTAATCTCCTATCTCCTCTTTCGGTTAATCGAGTGCGCTCGATTCAACGATCGTAGAAGCCGATTCACGGTATCTAGTGCGCTAGATCAACGTACGAAGATTCGTAGATCTTTGAACACGGTATAGTGCGCTATCAACGTGTTTGAGATAGCTAGAATTCGGTATCTTCGGATCAACGAATTTGGGCATTTGGTATTCATCAATCCACCGATTGTTACTTTCACCGATTGAAGTTTATTTCGATTAATCCGCTGCGTCAATGAAGCTAGCTATGATGACGTTGACGTGGGCCACAGGTCTTTAACCGAGAAGCCCAATGACAATCAACAGTTCATGCTAAAGAAGAGGCTGGTCGGGAAAATTTCAAAGGGACCGACTTCCACACAACCCCTACCTGTCACAACTACGGAGGAAATTACTCTTCCCTCCGAAGATATCTTTGCTAACCTGGGACCGATTCCAACTAAAATTAAATCCTTCGTCCTTGACAACATGAGTCTCTAGGGTCTTGAATCCCCTATACGATTTCACAATGATATACCTCCTGTTAGCATGGGAGAGATCACTGCTAGGAGCAAAGCTCCAATACACGGTCTGTTTGGGGAAACTAGGATATTCATGTACACGTGCATTGCACTACACCTGTTTCATGTCCTCTTTTGTTAATGCTAACTCATTCCCGTTTCATTTGCAGGATCCATAGAGAGGAAAAAGTGTATGTTTTAAATTTTGGAGGAGAACGTATCCTGACTACATAGGCGTCATCCAAGCATGTACCATCAAGGTAGTGGTCGAGTATCTGAGTCTAGCCATCGGTCTAGCCATGAAAGAGGCAGTTGCGACAGAGACTATCCACCTCATGACTATGCCTTTAGATATCATTCTAGGTCTAGGTCACCTCCACCAAGAAACTTGGACAAACATTTTGATCATCACGATGACTTTCAACCGAGAGATGTTTCTCATGAACCACCTCCAACTTCCATTCCCGTCCAACATTTGACATCAGATCATACTAGTCGACCTTCTAATCGCAAGCACCATAAGGGTAGTTCTGAGGCCTCTCATCATAAGGATGGTAAGAAACCGATCGAAGCTCTAATCATCACTGCGGAGCAATAAATTGCTGTTGATTCCCCAACTGCCGAGCTGAAGGAACAGTTCCTGGATGTATGCTTTAATGGGATCCTATTTGCACCCAACCTAAAGAACATTCTACTAGAGCTCAAAGATGTGACAGTTGCTTGTGTAGCTGACTCTTACAACCAGTATAATGAGTGGAAGCAGGTGACTGAGAAGGTCTCTAAGGTTACGAGGGAAAGGAAACTTGAGATTGAAAATCTGAAATTTCTTAAGACGCAAGATAAGAAGATCGTTGCTTATCTTGACTCCGAGGTTGAAAATATGTAATTTCCTGACTTGAGTATTTTTTTGACCTTCAATATAGAAATTTCGCTCTGATTATAGTTAAATCATGGCACAACGACCATTGAATGGCTATAGTTGGGTCGAGTGGAAGTATCGAAAATGAAACGCTATTTAAGAGAGAATTCGTCTCCTAGGTTATATGGGGTTAGTATCATAGTCTAATGAAGTCAACTCTAAGTCAAACTCTAATTAGAGTAGTTCGGTTAATAATAATTGTTATTATTGAACCAAGGACTTTGTATTGAGACTATAAAGTTCAATATGGACATTATTGGAATTTTGACCATTACAAATTCAATAAGTTCAAAGTGATATAGTTTTGATGAAGAGAATCTGTATAAATAATTGTCACTACCATGTAATGCGTAATAATATAAAATTGGATTTTACTGATACCAAGTACGATAAATTCTACCATAATGTCACACCACCTGCGAAGTGAAGTGTGAACGTTAATATTCGAATTGTTCGATATTAATCGCTGATCGAATTCACACCTAAGAGTGGCATAACCGAAACATTGAATACTCCTACTACCATCAGATTTAGTTAAATTATAATTATTATAAATTAATTAACATTTTTTAAATATTAATTATAAAATTTTATTTGTTGTGTGTTGAACAATATTATACAATGTGTTTATAATAGTAATAAATATATTGATCGATATACGATATCGGTATGCATTTAAATTGGATTTAAATGCTGCATTTTTTGTTTGGTCTTAATCTGGGTTTAAGGCCCATATAGGGCATGAAAATTTCGGCTAGAGGAAGCATGATATGGCCAACCAATTGTTTAGTTGAAGGACGGGCTTTTGATTAGGTAAAAATGAAGAAGTGGTCAAGAGAAATACAAGGATATAATCCACATTTTACTCCATCTTTCCTCCTTTATTTAATGCAACATACCCTCACTTATCACTTTTTTTACACCCATTCCTCTGCAATTTTTGGCTAGAGATCACCTTCTCTCTATCTCCAAAAATCCAAGCCAAAAACATATCAAAAACACTTTTATTTGATAGCCGATGAATACCAATTCGGAGCTCACATCTTCTGAATTGTGCACATTTACCAATTCACATGATATTATAATCAATTATTGTATCATATTATAGGTCGTTAGATAATTGTCAATATTACAAATTTGTATATAACTCTGTTATCGCATTGGATGGCTATATTTATACATGCAAATAAAAAAGGTTATCTTTGTTCAATACATAATATTTTCGCATGGCCAGATCTTTTAAAATTTTGATTAAAATAATATTATTTAATTATTTATTGTTGAAATCTAAGTATAAAATCATAAATCATAATATATATATATATATTAGAAATATTTTGAAAATTTTATTCATACATGAAAAGCATTCGGCGGTAGAATTTAAAATTTTATAATTTTTTTTATTATATTATTTAAAATTAGTTAAATGGATAAAAATGCATTTATATATATATATATATATATATATATATATATTTATAAATCATTAAAATATTTCGAAAATTTTATTTATAGATGAAAAGCATTCGATAAAAAAATAATAAAATTATTATATATATATTTTTTAATTATTATATTATTTAACATTAGTTCAATATATAAAATGCATTTATGTATATTTATATATTATAAAAAATCTTGGAAAAATTATATATAATATGAAATATATACCATGATTTTGAAAATGACTTTTTAATAATTTTTTTAATCAAATTAATATGGACTTTTAATGTTTTAATAATTTATTGTTTAAAATGCATTAAACCAAAAAAACTCACTAACTGGGCAGAGGCGAACAACCGCTTTTATGTATAAAAAATATTTTATATTTATTTATTTATTTAAAACTAGTATTGTGTATAATATATATATATATATATATATATATATATATATATATAAGTTAATTAAATCACTTCAATCTTTCAATCTACCTCCTGCTAATCTTGATTAATTGTCCTCAACATCTTGGAATCCTCTTCGCCTTATGATTTAATCAAATCGCCACTTTGCTAGCTAACCCCTCCCAACGACCTTGGTTCTATCAGCCAACCTGCAAAGACTGCTGAAACAACTAAGGGTGACAAAAAAAATGCCGGAAAGAAAAATAGGAAAGCAAGAAAATTGAAGTATGTTGAAAACTCTGACTTGAATGTAGTCTCAGCCTTATCTCAAGTTGGTCTTGTGCTTGAGTTTGTTCATTCAAATTCTCCTACAACTAGGAGTAGTAGGCATAAAAACATCCTCCAACCCCAATAGTTTCCATTATGTTACAAAACATTGGTGTGTGGAATATTCGTAGAGCTTATAGCAATCTTAAGTTTGATCAAGTTAATAATCTTATATATCCGATTACACATTCTCCGAATCTTTGCAATTTTGGAAACAAAATTAAATCTTGATCTCACTTCTCGAGCTGCCAAGTACATCAACCCAAACTGGAATCTTTCTCGTAATCTTCAGATGCTTCTTATGGGAGGATTGTAGTTTTGTTTAATCCCCTTCCCTTTTCCTTGAATCCTATCCTATCTTCTAGATAGTTCATCCATTACTACGCTATTCATTTCCAACTGGCACTTCTTTTTACCTAACTATCATTTATGCTCATAACTCAATTGACTCTAGGCAAAATCTCCTTGATCTATTCCCTTCCCTGAGGCAGAGTACTCACCCATGGCTTGCTGATAGGGATTTTAATTGTTTCCTAAATGTTTGTGATAGGAAAGGTGGTGCTCCCCTCTCTCCTAGAGGATGTTTTGTCTCTTAATATTACCACTAAAGATTTTTCTCTTCTGCCTATCCCCAAGTCAAGTGCTAAGTGCACTTGGAACAACAAGAGCAGAAGTGGTTTGAGAACCTTCTCTGTTACTAACTATGCTTTCTGCAATTTCAATGCCCTGTCTGCTTGGCCATCTACCTCAAACTACCTCCCACGGCCAATCCTATCTAACTACTCTCCTTTGATCTTGTCTGCTAGAAATGAGGCTGTGAAAGCTAATAAAGTTTTTAATTTTTTAATGTTTGGATCTCTGATCCCGAATTCTTAAATATTGACACAACTTCTTAGATTAACCATTTTGTATGTATCCTGATGTATGTTCTTAGTCAAAAGCTAAAGGAAACTAAGTGTGCTCTGAGGATGAGGGCTAAAAGCAAATTTGGTGATGGTGAATTGATGTCAACTAAAATCAAGTAGGAGCTCATGTCTGCCTAAAATTACATGATGGATCATCCTGAATATTCTAAAATAGCTAATGAAGAAATAAGATTGTACAGTGCATTAACTGAAGCTCTAGAAAATGAAGGCATTATGAAATGGTAGAAGCTCAGGCAAAAATGGGTTGCTCTTGGTGACAGAAACACTGCATTTTACCATGCCTACCTAAAGGTCAAGCAGGCTAAGGAATATTTACATAATATCACTGATGAGAATGGCACTCTCTGCTATACTCCCAAGACAGTTGACTATACCATTATGTTCTATTAGACTAAGCTCTTGGAAACTCAAACAACTTCCATCCTGATTTAAGTTTGATGTATAACTTAGTCTTTCCCGGAATTCCTCCTGAAAATGTTATCCTCCTATCCTCTATTATTTCTAATGATGAAATAAAGAAAGCCATTTTTTCTAAGAATAAGAATGCATGTGGAGGGCCTGATGGGTTCAATGTGAGTTTCTACATTCACTACTTGAGCCTTATCTCTGGGGATGTTCTAAGGGCTGTTCAAATTTTCTTCAATAAATGCAAGATGCTGAGAGTGATTAATGCCACAAATCTTGCTCATATCCCTAAGACCAAGGCAGCTTCATCTGTTAACTCCTATAGACCGATCTCTTGTTGCAATGTAATTTACAAGTGCATTTCTAATATTTTAGCCATAAGGTTGTTGGGTGTTATTCTTGATCTTATATCTCAAAACCAGGATGCCTTTTTTCCTAACAGGAGTACTTTGGATAATGTTTTGCTCGCTAAAGAGTTGCAAAAAGGTTATAATAATGTGTAGTCCTCCATAGGTCAGTGTTAAAGCTCGATGTAAGAAAGCTTATGATAGCATCGAATGGGTATCAATTGTGATAATTATGGCATTGATGCACTTCCCATGCCTTTTATATCTTGGATATATGAGTGTGTTTCAACACCATCCTACTTCTTGAACTTTAATGGCAATTTCATAGGGTATTTTTAAGGTAGAAAATGAATCAGGCAAAGTGATCCTTTATCATCCTACATCTTCATGGTTATTATGGAAGTCTTTGAAAGGGATAGCGGATTAAGGATCTTAAGGCTAATTTAACACTAGAGGAGGGTGAATAGTTTTAATGGATTCTAAGACTTATATGAACTAACTTAAAAATTATGACACAATCAAATGCAAAACTTAATCATGGAACAATTACAGAATCAAACACAGATGCAGAAAGTAAATAAAAATTAGTAAAAGGAAAGAACACACGGATTTTATACTGGTTTGGAGTTTACATCCAGTCTTGTACCAAGGCAAACCACATCATACAGATTTTTATTATACCAATGTCGAGATTATATTCCTCAATTTCTAAAGGCCTTGAGGTACCCTCCAGTCTTATGAGTCCAGGGCAAACTCTCCTGATTTACGGGCCACAAGATTACCCAATTGATTTCCAGGCATAACCATACCTTATAGAGAGACTCGATAAACCTTTGATTACAAATTGATCCTATAACTCTGAATAGCAATTGATCTTCGAGAGAGGGTAGAGAATCAAACAAGAATGAGATTCAAAAATAGCAAATTTTCCTGTGTGAATTTTACCAAAGTTTACATAGTTGATGTATGCATTGATAGTTTTGGGGCTATTAAAAAGAAAGTTTTTTACAGATTTTGGAAGCCTAATGGTGTTAGGAGTGCTTGAAGAGGCCATTGAAGAAGTTTGAGAGGAGTTAAAGATAATAAAGATAAGTTTGAAATTCGAAATAAAAGCGAAAAGTGATGATAAAGAGAGTGATATAAATAAATATTCTATAGACATGTTCTCTGGTCAAGAGACATCTTTCCAGAGCATTGAAGTTGATGAAAAGGTGGATAGAAATTCAAAAGTTTGATTTCAAATTTTGAAATCAAATTCTGAGGGGCATATCGACATGGGGTATCCGGGTAGGACAACATGTGCCTATTGAATCAAAAGACAAGTTTCTATTCCTAATTCCTAATATATATAATATATATATATATATATATATATATATTATATCATACATTCTAATTATATAATTCTTATGATAACATTAAATATAATAATACTAAAATATTAATAATTTAATATTTAAAATATTATTAAAATAATATTATTTTTGAATTCAAAATTCAAAATTCAAAATTCAAATTTCAAGGGATAAATTTGAATTTAAAAATTCAAGGAATTTTAAAACAATCAAGCAAACAAACCAGCATCCATTCAAACAAGAAAAATAAAAAATAATGTAAATGCGTACCTTTTTTTAGATCCATACTCGTATCGTCATCTGATTTATGAATAGCAGTGAAACACATATTTGAATTCATAATCACTGGATGATGAGTCTGAGTCATCAAGAGTTGCTGTGAATGCTTTCTTTTTTTTCCTTGATGAGTCATGTTTGGAGGGAACAACTATTTACCTGGATATGGACAATCCTACAATGCTCGACCTTGTTGTAATTGTAACATCTTTCATTGTTGACGTTCTCCATATTATTTCTCGAATTCCTTTGATAATTTCTTTTATAATTATTCCTTTTTCTATATTTTAGGAATTTTTGAAAGTTTCTTGTCATGAAGGCAATCTCCTCATTACTGTTTGGTTTCGAATCTTCAGTTGTTGCATTGAATGCTAATGACTTCTTTTCTGTAGCCTTGTTTTCTCTTCTTCCTTGCAGTTGAACTTCATTAGACATCAGATTCCCAATCAATTCTTCTATTTTCATGAGATTGATATCATTTGCTTCTTCGATTGTAAGTGTCTTTTGATCCCATTCTGGAGTGAGTGAATTTAGAATTTTTATGACTTGATCTTCCTCGGAAAAGCTTTTTCCCAGTGCAATTAGTAAATGAACAATATCTTGAAATCGACAATACATGTCGTAAATAATACATTTACATGCATTTTAAACAATTGAAACTAATTAGTTAATATGGAAATTTTAGACTTTTTAACTTTGTTTGTTCCTTCATGAGTAACTCGCAAAGTTTTCCAGATTTCAAATGCAGACATACAAACAGACACTCTATTAAACTCATTCTTATCTAGTGAACAAAATAATATATTCATGGCCTTTCAGTTATTTTGTGCAACACCCTTTTGCTCAGTAGTCCACTAGGAAAAATTGGTAATTGGTTAAATATACTCGGTTTGTGTGATATTCCAAGTGTCTAATCCCACAGATTGTAAATAAATTTTCATTTTACAAGCCCAATATGCATAATTACTACCATTGAAAAATGGTGGTTGTGACAGTAGACTGACCTTCTACAAATGAACTAGTGTTAGTGATAACGAAACTAGTGCCAAAGTGGACATTACCAGTGTTGGTAGCCATTAAAACAATTACCAAGTTTCAGATTATGAAAACTATGAAAACCTATGCTCTGATACCAATTGAAAGGGACGGCGGATTAAGGATCTTAAGGCTAGTTTACACACTAGAGGGGGTGAGTAGTGTTTAATGTATTCTAAGACTTATATGAACTAACTTAAAAATTATGACACAAACAAATGCAAAACTTAATCACATAACAATTACAGAATCAAACACAGATGTAGAAAGTAAATAAAAAGCAGTAAAAGGAAAGAACACATTGGATTTTATACTGGTTCGAAGTTACCCTACATCTAGTCCTGTACCAAGGCAAACTACCTCATACAAATCTTTATTATACCAATGTCGAGATTACATTCCTCAACTTCTAAAGGCCTTGAGGTACCCTCCTGTCTCACGAGTCCGGGGCAAACTCTCTTGATTTACAGGCCACAAGATTACCCAATTGATTCCAGGCACAACCACATCTTATAGAGAGACTCGATAGACTTTTGATTACAAATTGATCCTATAACTCTAAATAGCACTTTGATCTTCGAAAGAGGGCATAGAATCAAACAAGAATGAGATTCTAATTTGATTCACTTGAGAATTCGGCAGAATTTCGACACGATCTTAAAAATATGAAAATTATAGAATATGGATTTGTGGAGAAGAAAACGTGAAGAAAATATGAAAATAGATGTAATTTGTGAATCCTATTTATAAAGCACCAACGGTCGTAACCATTCGTGAAGAGATTCAAAAGAATAGACATTTTTTTTGAAAGTTGAAACTTTTGAATTCAACGGCCACCATGTTGACATGGGGTATCCCATGATGTCGACATCCTTATGTAAAAAACAATGTAAAATTTGTTTTTGAAAATGAAGTTTAAATCAAGAGTTTATTTTAAAAAAAAACAAATAATATTTTATGGCTAAAACATCTTTTTGAAAATCTTTTGAAAAGATAATTTTAAGGCTAAAATATTTTGAAAAGAATTTTTGAAAATCATTTTTGAAAAACCATTTTGAAGTAGTTTTGCAAGCTTCTTCTTGCGGAATATCTCATCACATCAGGACTCGAGAACTCGTATAAAAACAGGATGTTCGTTGGGTATATAAGGCACTTGTCGTAGGTTTGTAAGCTACTTATCGTGGGTTTGTAAGCCACTAAGAAGGTAGAAATGGGTTCCATCCCAAATGAAATTTGGAATGAAGATTTCCATGCTATTATGAAGTTTTAACAAAAACTAGACACGTATCTTGAAATCTTGATCTCGATACTCTAGAGTCTTCAATCTTGAGTTTTGAGTCTTTATACTGATCAGTCTTCAGTAATTAATACCTATATATATATATATATATATATATATATATATCCTGCATATACATATCTATCTAGACAACAGTGTTAATATATATTTTACAATAAGAGAAGTTAAAAAGGTTGTTGTCGTCAAAACCAACATCTCAGTTCCTAACAATCTCCTCTCTTTTGATGATGACAACCTGTATTTATAAAATATACTTATCATACCATAACCCCTATCATAACTCCTCCTTACTCCAAGCCAACTATTATTTTATAACTTATCTCCCTTTGTCATCAACAATAAATTCTTAAAAATCCCTAAACTTGTTATAAAATAATCAACCATAATAAAATAGGGTAAACCATGTATAAGTGTAATAAGTGCTAAGTGTGATCATAAGTGTAATCCAAAAAGTAAATCAATCATCAACCAATTATATTTATAGTAATTATAAAATCCAAACATATACACAAACCATACCAAATAAGTTAAGTCAATCAAGTTTAAAACACACTAATCAAATCAAACAAATAACATACAAAATGACTAGACATTCCTTGGTACTTCCATCCATCCATCTCTCCAAAGATAGGGTCTGCTTTGATGGCATCCCATTCTTCTTTATCTTTGTCGAGAGTGATTGGTGGATTTCCTTCGAGATCGTCCTTGTTAAGGGCTGAGATCATCCAACGAAGGGCATCGAAATGTCTCTCTTGCTCCTTGATCATCTGTATTTAACTCAATTCTAAGTGATGCTGATTACGAAGTATGAATGTAAGAATATTCTTGAAGGAAGTGAGAGTTTCTTCAAGATTATCACTTAGATTCTTAATCAGAGAGCCATAATTCAAGAAATAGGAAGAACTATGAAAGAGAGTGATTAGAGATAGAGTTTTATAATTTATTATGGAAGAAACAGATATAAACAGGGGCAGAAAGTCATTTGAATGAATAGGCAAAAGTTAGTTACATTAAAATGAAATTGAAAGTGTAACTATTTTCTGCCCATTGGATGTCAACATGAGGGGATGGTGTACGTCGACGTGCTTCTTCTTAAAATAACATTTTGCTTTATTTTGAATATTATGAACAAATCTATTAAACTAAAATTTGTATAATATAAAAACAAGCAATTACAGAGACAAGTGAAGTTGAATAACAGGAAATGAAAGATTCTATTAATAATTCTAGTCAAAATTACATAAGATAATATAATATTAACTAAATTAAAGGAAATAAAAAGATAGAACCTAAGATAACATGAATTAAACTAGTTAGATGAAGACGAAAAAGATGATAGTCCAAGCTTTCTACTAATTTTCCTGAAAAACTTGTCGATTTTAGTGGAAACCTTATCCATTTTCTTACTCACTGATCTTTTAAGTGTCTTTTGATTTTCCACTATAATTCTTTGATTATTGAGAATGGTCTTGTTGGATGGATTAGCGGGATTAGTAGGATATTCAATACTTTCTAAGGAGGTTTCTTGATCTTCCTCTTCCTCCTCTTCAATTTCCATTCCTTCCCCTTCTTCTTCTTCCACCATTTCTTCCATTTCTTCATAAGCAAGTCTTTCTTCCTTTTCTGTAAGTGTTTCATATGGTTGAAACACTAATAGAATTTGCATAAGGGAAATGTTTCCATGGTTGAACACTTTTCTACTTATAAATTCTTCCCTTTTGAAATCATCTGCAAAGTAATTAAAAATCCGAGTGAGATACATTCCATGATATAACGTGTTTTCACCCATAGTAAAATTCTTGGGCCTTAGCTCATCCACATTAACTTGAGCCCAATTAATATCATAATTTCCAAAAATTGCAAAAAGAGCTTTGCAAACTTTTAAAGTCGGGTTGTTGTAGTTTCCAGATCTTGGTATAAGAGTGTGTTGGATAAGAAGATTAACAATTCTTGCTTCTGGATGAAAATAACGATTTTTGAATTCGAAATTGTCATCCCCTTCAAAGATGTGATGAAATATCTCTCGGTCATTATTATTGATTTGAAATTCCGAGAGATTCATTTCGGTATACTTACATCCCAAAATATTTTCCAAAATTTCACAATCCAAAACAATTTGTGTTGCTTTAACACTACTCCAAATTTGTCATTTTTCCTCATCATAAAAACCACGATTCAAATTCGCATAAAACATCTTAACAAGATTTAGATAACATACAAAATCATTTTGTTTGTTATCAACTAAACTAAGAATAGAATATTGTTGAAAAAGATTTTCAATTTCATAAGAAAGAAACTCTTCAAGTATAGCAAATTTTCCCGTATGAATTTTACTAAAGTTTACATAGTTAATGTAAGCTTTGATAGTTTCTAGGTCATTAAAAAGAAAGTTTTTGACAAATTTTGGAAGCCTAATGGTGTTAGGAGTGCTTGAAGAGGCCATTGAAGAAGTTTGAGAGGAGTTGAAGATAATGAAGATAAGTTTGAAATTTGAAATAAAAGTGAAAAGTGATGATAAAGAGAGCGAGATAAATAGAGATTCTATAGACATGTTCTCTGGTCAAGAGATATCTTTCCAGAGCATTGAAGTTGGTGAAAAGGTGGAGGAAAATTGAAATGCTTGAATTCAAATTTTGAAATCAAATTCTGAGGGGCGTGTCGACATGGGGTATCCGGGTATGTCGACATGTGCCTATTGAATCAAATGACAAGTTTCTATTCCTAATTCCTATTAAATATATATGTTATATCCTATATTTTAATTATATAATTCCTATGATAACATTAAATATAATACTTATAAAATATTAATAATTTAATATTTAAAATAATATTAAAATACTATTATTTTGAATTTAAAATTCAAATTTCAAGGGATAAATTTGAATTTAAAAATTCAAGGAATTTTAAAACAATCAAGCAAACGCACAAGCATCTATTCAAACAAGAAAAATCAAAAATAATGTAAATGCATACCTATTTTTAAATCCATACTCCTATCGTCATCTGATTCATGAATAGTAGTGAAACACAGATTTGAATTATCCGTCTTCTTTTCATCGTCACTAGATGATGAGCCTGAGTCATCAAGAGTTGCTGTGAATGCTTTCTTTCTTTTTCTTGATGAGTCATTGTTTGAAGGGAACAACTGTTTATCTGGATACGGACAATCTTTTCTATAATGCCCGACCTTACTGCAATTGTAGCATCTATCATTGTTGACGTTCTCCGTATTATCTCTGGAATTCTTTTGATCATTTCTTTTGTAATTACTCATTTTTCTATATTTACGAATTTCAAGAAGTTTCTTGTCATAAAGGCAATATCCTCATGACTGTCTGGTTCCGAATCTTCAGTTGTTGCATTGAATGCTAATGACTTCTTTCCTGTAGCCTTGTTTTCTCTTCTTCCTTGCAGTTGAACTTCATAAGATATTAGATTTCCAATCAATTCTTCTATTTTCATGAGACAGATATCATTTGCTTCTTCGATTGCAAGTGCCTTTTGATCCCATTCTGGAGTGAATTTAGAATTTCTCTGACTTGGTCTTCCTCCGAAAAGCTTTTTTCCAATGCAATTAGTGAATGAACAATATCTTGAAATCGACAACACATGTCGAAAATGCACTCATTTGCATGCATTTTAAACAATTGAAACTGATTAGTTAATATGGAAATTTTAGTCTGTTTAACTTTGCTTGCTCCATCATGAGTAACTTGTAAAGTTTTCCATATTTCAAATGCAGATTTACAAACAGACACTCTATTAAACTCATTCCTATCTAGTGAACAAAATAATATATTCATGGCCTTTGAGTTTTTGTGAAACACCCTTTTGCTTAGCAGTCCACTGGGCAAAATGGTAGTTGGTTCAATATACTCAGTTTTGTGTGATACTTTAAGTGTCTAATCCTGCAGATTGTAGATAAATTTTCATTCTATAAGCCCAACATCCATAATTACTACCATTGAAAAATAGTTGTCTGACAGTAGACTGACCTTCTACAAATGAACTAGTGCTAGTGACAATAGAACTAGTTCCAAAGTTGACATTACCAGTGTTGGTAGCCATTAAAACAATTTTCAAGTTTTAGATTATGAAAACTATGAAAACCTATGCTCTGATACCAATTGAAAGGGACGGAGGAGATCTTAAGGCTAATTTAATACTAGAGGGGGGGTGAATAGTGTGGATTCTAAAACTTATGTGAACTAAATTAGAAATTATGACACACAAAAAATGCAAAACTTAATCACAAAACAATTACAGAATCAAACACAGATGCTGAAAGTAAATAAAAAGCAGTAAAAGAAAAGAACACAACGGATTTTATACTGGTTCGGAGTTCCATTACACCTAGTCCTGTACCAAAGAAAACCACCTCATAAATATTTTTATTATACCAATGTCGAGATTACATTCCTCAATTTCTAAAGGCCTTGAGGCACCCTTCTGTCTCACGAGTCCGGGGCAAACTCTCTTGATTTACGGGCCACAAGATTACCCAACTGATTCCAGGCACAACCACATCTTATAGAGAGACTCGATAGACTTTTGATTACAAATTGATCGTATAACTCTGAATAGCACTTTGATCTTCGAAAGAGAGTTGAGAATCAAACAAGAATGAAATTATAATTTGATTCACTCGAGAATTCGGCAGAATTTCGGCACGATCTTAAAAATATGAAAATCATAGAATATGGATTTGTGGAGAAGAAGAAGTGAAGAAATTATGAAAATAGATGATTAAAAAATTCATTTGTGAAGCCTATTTATAAAGCACCAACGGTCATTACCATTCGTGAAGAGATTTAAACGAATAGACACTTCTTTTGAAAATTGAAACTTTTGAATTCAACAGCCACCATGTCGACATGGGGTGTCCCTCGATGTCAACATCCTTATGTAAAAAACAATGTAAAATTTGTTTTTGAAAATGTAGAGTTTATTTTAAAACAAAAACAAATAATATTTTAAGGCTAAAACATATTTTTGAAAAATCTTTTGAACAGATAATTTTAAGGCTAAAATATTTTGAAAAGCAGTTTTGAAAATCATTTTTGAAAAACCATTTTGAAGTAGTTTTGCAAGCTTCTTCCTGCAGAATATCTCATCACACCAGCACTCGAGAGCTTTTACAAAACCAGGATGTTCATGGGTTTGTAAGCCACTTGTCGTAGGTTTGTAAGCTACTTGTCGTGGGTTTGTAAGCCACTAAAAAGGTAGAAATGAGTTCCATCCCAAATGAAATTCGGAATGAAGATTTTCATGCTATTATGAAGTTTTAACAAAAGCTAGACACATATCTTGAAATCTTGATCTCGATACTCTAGAATCTTCAATCTTGAGTCTTGAGTCTTGAGTTTTTATACTGATCAGTCTTCAGTAATCAATACCTTCTAGTATTTATATATCCTGCATATGAATATCTTTCTAGACAACAGTGTTAGCATATATTTTATAATAAGATAAGTTAAAAAGGTTGTTGTCATCAAAACCAACATCTGAGTTCCTAACAATCTTTACTCAAATGCTCAACTCTAAATTCCAAGCCTCTGAAATCATGTTCCATTCGAACTGTAAGCAGCCTGATGTAACGTCTTTGTTGTTTGCTGATGACATTATGATATTCACCAAGCCTAGCTTCAAATAAATATAGTATATCTTGAACACCTTAAATCAGTTCTATGTGATGACTGGCCTGAAGCTTAATATGCAAAAATCTTACATTTGATTGCTGGTGTGCCTCAATCTATATTTGACAGTCCTTCTTTTATGTGGCCTCTAGCCTTTATCTAATGGTATGAATTATCTGGGTATCCCCCTCATCACTTCGAGAGTGACTGCCTCTCATTACTTTCCTTTGTGTTCCAAGATTACTGCCACCTTGAACTGCTTGGCTAATAGATTCTTTAGCTGAGCCGGTAGGCATGTTTTGATCAAGCCAGTTGTCTTCTCAATGATAGTTTACTGGGCGAGGAAATCCGTTTTGCTAACCAAGATGATAATGATGATAAGGAGTGCCACGATGAGATTTCTGTAGACTAGGAGCATTCACAACAAAAATATTATGCTATGTGCCTTCAGTAGAATTGAAGTGCCTAGGCAAAAGGGAGTACTTGGCATTATCAACTTAGCAAAATGGGATAATGTTGCCTTCAGCAAGCACTTTGATGCTTTGATCAATGTAACTGACATCATCTGGGTGAAGTGGACTCTTGTTCATAATATTGGCAGGAAGCATCTCTGGATCATGCCTGTTCCAAAAAATTATAGCTGGACTAGCAGGAAAATCTTGAACTTTTGAAGCACCTTCCTTCCCCTTATCAAGCTCGAATTGTCACCTCATTGTTCTGCTAGCTTTTGGAATGACCCCTAGGCTGCTCGATGTCTAATCCTCTTCAAAGCTCTATCTCATCAACTATTCCACAGACTGGTATTAACAAGGATGCTAAGGCAATAGAGTTTATTCATGAGGGAACTCTGTCACTTCCCTATTCGAGCAATCGGAAAATAAGGGCCTTGTGGAATGCGATGCAAGCAAACCAATATCTTGGTAGTTCCATACAAAGGGATTTGGTCTGATGCTAGGAAGGAAAATTCAACCATAATGGTCTACAAAGATCTTTCCAGTATGGAGGTTATGCCAAAGTCTAAATGGTGTTTAAGGGTCTGGGTCAGTCATTCTCCTCCTAGGAAGAACTTGCTGTTGTGGAAGATTTTGAGGGATGCCACCCTTACCAAGTCTAAGCCGATCTCGATTAGTATGAATATCAATCCAATATATGTGTTCTGTAAAGTTGAAAATTAAAGTGGCATGCACTTATTTTTAAATGCACTTATGTCTTTCATCTTTGGAGTCCTCTGATACTCAAGTCTGGAAGAAATGGTATAGTTAGAGTTGGCAATGTTGAGTGGAATTTGATATACAAAGCTACCATATGGAAATGCCCTGAGACCAATATGCTTTTGCTGATATTGAAGAAATTTATAAAAATTATTTAGGATGAAAAGAATAATAGAGTATTCAATAGTAAGGAGAAAGGTTCTATTGCTCTTTGGAATGAGTAAGTGCATTGAACCATCAAAGAAATGCACGAATCTATGTTTGCTTATTTTATAGCACTTATCTTTGCATGGTGCTAGTTTTCAGTTTGTTGTGTGTTGTTTAATTCTTTTGTTTCATCTGTGAGTGTTGTTTTTCCTCTTATGTGCTTTTGTGTGTCTTTGTCTTCATCGGCTCAAAGCTTGTTTTGGCTCATTTTCTTGTATTTTATTGTCTTGCAATAAAATATAGTAGAGATTCAGTCAACCTCGCTAGTCTTGCTTAAAAATAGTTAATTAAAAAAATTTATTTCATAATACTTGATAAAAAGTACGAAACTATTTTAAAATTAATATGAGAAATAAATTTTTAGATTTAATTATAATTATATAAATACACACACATGTATATATATTTCATAAATGCTTTTGATTCACAACGAATATTTTATAATCAGATTATATACACACACATCTATTTATACAATAATATGATGCCTACGTATATACATACATACATACATACAAACATATATATATGGATAACACATTTATATACAGAGGGCGTAACTTGTCCTGTTGCCGTGTAAATTTCAATATCTATATACGCGCATGTTAAATCATGTATTACATGTGCATGTACACACTTTTATATATATATATATATATATATATATATATATATATATATATATATGATACACACACAAATAATATAATTATATGTATAACAAGACTGTTTTTAAATAAATACCATTTTTAATAGTTTTCTTGAGAAATATCGTAATTTATTTTTAGGTAAATACTAATTTTTAATGGTTACCCCCTCTATCGACTTTTCCCCATGTCTCCTCTTTCTTCTTTAGCTCTGTCCATCCTCTTTGTTCTCATTTTCACTCCTCCTATACCTCATACCCCTCCTGATCCTCCCTCTTACCATGTTCCTCCACTGGTTTCTCCTCCTATCCCTGTTTCCTCTACTCCTTTATTGTCAAGTCTCTTCAAATCTAAACCTTAAAATATTGACTTTGCTCTCAACTACAAGGGATCGTCACTGACTCCACCTAAACCTGTTATAGATGAAGGAATCAAAACATGGTTTGAATATTTAGTGGGATTTTTTTATTGGAGGCACGGTAACTACATGGTTGTCACTTCACATCTATCAAAACTCTAGAAGCTTAAGGCAGACTATCAAGTCCTATCTGAAGGTAACAAATACCTTTTCAAATTTTCATGCGAGGAGGACATAGTCAAAGTCTTAAATTCCGACCTTGTATTCATAAGAGGCCAAATGATGATTATTTCCACATAGAACCCTAGTTTTGAGACTGCCGAATCCAAAATAAAATATGTTCCAATGTGGGTACATTTATATAGCATCCCTCTCCTTACTTGGACTCTATTAGGCATAAACTGGTTAGCCTGTCATTTAAGAACCCTAGTTTGTTTTGATGAAAACCCTGAAAAAATGAGGGGATTTGATTATGCTAAATGTCTGATAGAGGTAACCCCTAAAAACGAACTGCCTGATAGCATTTGTACTAGGGTAGAGAAGAACCAATATATTCATGTTGAATATTCATGGAGGCCTTTGATATGTACCATATGTTGCTTTGGCCATGCTTCAGTTGATTGTGTTGATGTAAAGGAAGGTGGTAGCAATTAAATTAGTTTAAACAGGATGTAGTGATGAATAATAACTATTGCTCAAAAGATGATGCACCAAGTAAGGTCAGGTTCAGATGCATTGAAAGGCAAGCAAAATAAAGGTTATGATGCAAACAATACAAATACACAATATTGGCAAAAAGTAACTCAAAAAGGTGCTATTCCAGCTGAGCATACCACAAATAATACAAATGTGTCTATGTTACAACCAAGTCTTGTGCATGTTAATGCAACTCAAGCAACTGATCCATCTGAAACTAATAAGCATGCTGATGAATCTCTCACTGACAATCCTACCTCTGACCAATCAAATTCTTATGAAGAAGATCATAATCTTTTAAATAATAACAAATTCAATGCATTCTTGCGTTGGAAGAAGAAGAAATAAATGCAGAAGATACTGATATCCCACCAGTTCAAAAATCCAAATCTTCTAACACTTCACCCTTACATAATTCCATTTCCCCAAATGCTGATATAAATGATGCTATAGTTCCCAATCCATCTCTTGATAATATTATTGGTCTGAATTTAGATCAAATTCCAATGTTTCCACGTGAGAAGTCTCCTCTCCTTCCATTACTTGATCATGCATTCCTTTTAAAAAAACATGCACATTCCTGTGCATATCACTTCCACTGGCATTCCAGCTCGTTCCACTCCATTATCCCCTCCTAATTTATCTCCGACTCACATAAATAATAGATCTTACAAGGATATTTGACTCATAGAATCTCTCATTATCCTTGATCCTACAACTCCAGTTCCTAAATTAGTTGACATTCTTACATTTGCTGCTAAGAAAAAATTAAAAAACAAATCCCAATATAAGCAAAGTGATTTTAATAATGGTACTGAACGTACCATTGAACAAATCAGCATCAAAACATTAGATAAGACAGCTACTGATTCAATTGGAGTATTACAAGGCAATCTGCCAACAAAATCAATAGTTCCAAACGTTAGACCAAATCCGTATGTGGAACATAAGAGGAGCCTATAAATTAGCAAAACAACTTGAAGTGAGGAATCCTATTCCTACATTCAAGCTTCAGATGATATGTTTGTGTGAACTTAAGCTTAATACTACTCCTACCATTCAAGCTTCAAAATTCATTTCCCTATATTGGAAATATGTTCACAATCTTGCTGAAGTTCCCCATGGGTGAATCCTTATCCTCTACAATCTAGATATATACTCTATTTCTCCTCTTCTTCTTCACAAACAATTCGTTCATTCAAAAATTATTCACATCCCAAATTCCTTTGAAATTCCTCTTACTTCAGTTTATGCTGAAAATAATCCCTCTACAAGGCAACTAATGCTTGGTAAAATTCCTTCTCTCCAGTCCTCTTCTATTCCATGGATCTGCATTAGTGATTGGAACTGTATGCTTCACCATGCAGATAAATAGGGAGACGCTCCTTTAACTTTTAAATCTACGTCTCCTTTGAATAATGCCACTTTCAGTGCTAAGTTATTCCCTTCTCCCTTTATTGGATCAAATTACACCTGGTCCAACTGTATTAGATCAGGTAAACTAACCCTATGTAAGCTTGATAGAGCTCTCTACAACATGCCAGCTATTTCTCTATGGCCTTCTTTATTCATTCATATTCCATCCTCTTCCCTTTCTGACCATTCTACTATTATAGTCATGTGGATGCATGATCCTATTAAAAGATCCTCTTCTTTTTCTTTTTTTAATGAGGCGATTAATCACAATGAATTTTTTGATATCCTCAATTATTCATGATATACTATAATTTATTGAAATCTTATGTATGTTTTGCAGGTTAAACTTCTAGAGCTAAAGAATAATCAAAAGATGTGGCCTAATGAAAATTTGGGAATGGCTCTAAATAATCTACTCAAATAAGGATAAATTTACTTGCTGCTCAACAAGGTATGTTTAATTATCCTTTGAATGGTCAGCTCCTGATAGATGCTAACATTTTATCCAATAATTTGGAGCATGCTCTTGTCTTTTAAGCACAATATGACCAAGCAAAAAAAGTAAAAATGTTTAAGATACTTAAGGAGGTTGAAATACTGCTATCTTTCACAACTTTCTGAAAATAAGTAATGCAAATAAAATGATTAATGCTTTATGTAATAATGATGGTAGCCTATGCTCATCTCATTCTACAAATAAAAATGCTTTTCTGTACTACTTCACTTCTATTTTAGCCAGTCCTTTCCCTGTGCTACCAGACTTTAATTTACTCATGAGTATTCCTCTTCCTGGCATCACTAACTCTCGTAAATTCTAGCTAATTAAGGACATCTTCTCTAAGGAAATTAAAGAGTTCATTTTCTCCATGAATTCTCGTAATTCTGCTAGGCTTAATGGCTATAATGCTCATTTTTACATTCTTGCTTGGGAAAAAAATTCAATTTGATCTTATTAGAGCCATTAATTTTTTTTCTCAAAAATAACAAAATGCCATCTGGTTTTAATGCTACAAAGCTTGCTCTTGTGCCTAAAATAAATCATTCTGATAATGTCAGTCAATTTAGACCCATTGCTTGTTGTAAGTATGGTCTATAAATGTATTGCTAAATTATTAGCCTCTAGAATGAAGATTGCAATATCCTCCATAATCTCTAATAATCAAAATGCTTTTCTTCTTAGAAGATGCACATTTGATAACATTATTCTCACTCAGGAATTGATGAAGGGATATGGCAGGAAGAATATTTCTCCAAGATGCTCCTTAAAGCTTGATATCTAGAAAGCATTTGACACTATTCAGTGGTCTTCAATAATATTTATTCCTTAGACAATGAACTTCCTTCTTTTGTGGCCAGGATATATTCTGGTATCTCTACTCCATCTTACAACTTATCTTTAAATTGAGATACCTTTGGATATTTTGGTGCTTTTCAAGGAATCAGACAAGGAGACCCTGTTTCTCCTTATGTCTTCATTGTTGTCATAGAATGCTTAACCAGTTATAAGCAGTGGAATAGATAAATAGTAGTCCATGAAGCTACTATATAAACATCAGAGTCTGAAACAAATACAATGGAAATCTCAATTATAATGGAATTTCTAATACATAAGAAAATAACAAGTCTGAATATAAACAACTAGAGATAACTGGAATAACTGAAAGTTGAATAGATATAAGACAGATCTTCAAGCAAAGCTCCAAGCTTCAAATGTGAGTCTCAAATGTTGTGACACTCAGTCTGACCTGAGCATAAAGTAAAACACAAAACACTCGAGTCAGGATTAACATTCTTATACCAGTAAATTCAACTCAAGTGATATGTCAACTGAAATATAAAATAACTTAAAGAATGTTTGGAATTCCCATCCTTTAAGGATCCATTAAACTATCTACATACATAGTACAATACGCTACATAGATAATGTCTAAAGTAAAGTAAACTATTAAAATAGCGTTAAGGCGTTACCCATATTCCCTTTAACATGTTTTATATAAATGTTGTAGTCTATACTGTACTATAAACTCCACCAAACAAGTGTGCTATCAGGGAGCACTCCATAGGTACGACACGAACCAAACTTGTAGAAGGCGCGATAGGGATGTGACAAGACACGCGAGGCAATGCCAGAGTATGATTCTACCGTTTGCACTCCCAGGCTGGTGGTAACGCATAGCAGCTACTACTACCCACCTCGAGACACATTTCCAGAATCAAAGGTGCACCCAATCAAATCACAAAGTAATATAATGGTATCGAAGAAGCTTGCTCGATCGGAGGTGCGACCTCACTTGGCCTGGTACAGCTTTTGTTTTAGGCACATCAAGCTGACTCGTGGGAGTCAAGGCTGCGTTAATACCTCATACAGAATCGTCGCCAAACCATCCTACTTTGTTTTGGATTCTCCACCACGTACACAGCTGTCAAAAGCGGTTTTCGATATTAGTAGAGAGTATGACAATATCCGATCCCGGCCACTTTAACAAATGAACGCTTATTTCACACCGTGGTCGTTTTATAAAATCACCTTTATAATCATTTCAAATAGTTCATGATTCATTTCAAAATGTCATATTCTTTTTAAAATCATATCACTTTGGAAATCACATTTACTTTCGAAATCCTATCACTTTCGAGATCATATTCACTTCCGAAATCATATCACTTTCGTAATCATATTCACAAAATAGTTTAAACCATCGTATCAAAGTATTAATATTTGAATCCATTAAATCTAAATCATAACAGTTCCAACTTAGATAGTTTAAATATTGAAAATAGTTTGTATTGAAATATTTATAAATTAAAATAGTTTATACTTAAAAATACATTATAAATAAAATAGTTTATATAGTAAAATAGTTTATATATTAAGATAGTATATATCGAAAATAGTTTCAAATTAGAATCGTTTCTTACAATTTCATAAATCAATTCAAACCAACTCTAGTTCCAAACTTCCATTTAAATCATACAAATTCTCATAAAACCATTTTTAATTTATTTGGATTTCAAATCTAGGTTTGAACCATAAGCTTTAACCACTTTCAACTCAGTGGGTTTCAAAGTTTAATATTCAACCAATTACAATAACTCAATTTGATAAATTTCATTTATTTTCAAAATCAACTTTAGTCCTATTTAAATTTCAAAATATCCAGTTAATCATTTTTAATAATATTTAAATAAAATATCATATTACAAATTTAAATTAAAATCAAATATTCAATTTCATATTTATTTAATGTTGAAAATATCCATTTAATCACTTTTTATCAAATCAAATTATAAAATCATACCTTTTAAAATCACAAAATTAAGAAGTCCAATCAATCCTTATTTAAATTCAGTTTTTGTTTAATTTATCTTTCCAACCTCTATTTATTTATGATAAAAATCTATTTTAAAAATAATAATATAAATTCAAATAAATATTTAAACATATTATATATATATATCATTTAAACTAAGTTTTATTAAATTAAATATTATTATTATTAAATCTATTTAAAATCTTGTTATATTTTCAAAAAATAATAATAAAATTATAAGTAAAATCTTAAAATTTACTTTATTCAAAACTTAATATAAATTTAAAATTTCAAACTATATTTTAAATTCTAAATTTTTCATATATACCAAGATAAAATCATTATATTGTATTTAAAAATAAATATTTATTAAAACTCATATATTTCTTTTCAAAATTTCGGAAATCATTTTTCAAAATAGACCAACGGTGTCCGTATATAATTTTCTATCATATGATCAAGTGATATGGATATTTATCATTTCAATCTGCAATTTAAATTTTAAGGGTATATATCATTTCAACGCACAATCTAGAAATTCAAATAAATAAAAATCACTTGGGTTTATCATTTCAACCCATAACAATTTTTCTCTAATCTATGATATCGTTCGGTATGTATCATTTCAACCCATAGGGAAATTCTAGACTAATAATGAACTTGCAGAGTGAAAACAAATGTGATAATAATATAACATATCGACAACAGACATATATCATCGGTAACAAATATAATTATACAACAGGTTATTGAGACGACCCGACTTTTTCTCCATAAAAAGTCGTATCATCCTTACAAAAGAAAGGGATAGAAAAGAGAAAAGAAAGAAGAGAAAGAAGAGAAAGAAGAAACAACGCAAGAATCTTAACAGCGGAACGAATAAATCTTATTAATAACATAAGTACTACATAATATACAACAATTATCAGAGTTACATAGACATATACAACACATATTAGACAGTTATAAACACATGTCTAGTTATTACAACTCAATACATTACATATGAACACTCAGAGATACCAACACAGCGGAAAAACTATATATCTATACGTGGAAGCCTCCTGCTCCATTGCTCCTCCACAATTCGTCAAAGCTAACCTGAATCCCTTGGCTACTCGTAAAAATTTGAGTACCCAAGAGTTAAAGAAAAGTAGAAATAACTCCGAGTCAGATATGGGTCTGGTGTGAGTAACAGGTTAAAGTTGCTTAACTTTGAAAAACCTTTGAAAAGAAAAGGTATCACGTAAGACTTCCCACACATAAACATGGAAAAGTTTTTACCTTACGCTAACCAAAACATTTGATAGGAAATCCGATGATATTATAATAGTGTCTAGGGTTTCCAAGTAAATATGAAATAGCTGAAATTGTTACATGATTAAATTCCAGCTACTAGCCACAAAAGTGGGTAATACAATCAAAACCGTTGGCACTTATTGGATTTTGGATTCCATACAATGGCTGGGCTACTGGGGTACCGCCCGTCACAGTACGTGGCTTAGATCACCGTACCGAGGAGTACGTCCGCTCCCCTACAACACAAAGCCGGAAACATTCCTTACTGAACAGTTCCGAACAAGACCACCCCGCAGTTGTGATCAGCAACCGCACCACTAAGCCGAAATAAAGGGGCATCTAGATAGGGGTAAATCTCACTCTCAAGTAGGGGCTACCCAAGAAGCCTTGCTGCACCTCCCCTATTTTAGCCATTCTCGGTTGATGAGGTTTGAGGCTACGATTACCTTTATAGGACATATCACTTTAGAATGCTCATCGTACACCTGCCGATGTTCTGAAAGCATTCAATCCATACAAGTTCGTTCCGGGTTCGAACGAAACCGAAGGTATTATCTCGTTACACTCATTTTGGAATCACCCTCAGAGTTAACGATGACAACCCTTGCACTCTGAATCTTCATCTTCACTTCAGATTCACGACCTAACGTTAATTTGGATCGATGTGGTTTTCGGATATCCAAATATGGAAACCCGATCCCGGTCTCATCGAAATCCAAAACGTGTCTTTTAAGGCCAAGTTGTTTTAGAGTTTAAAACAATTTCAATTCATTATCTATATACACACAGATAGATAATTCACAACATAACAATGGATAATCAACATTATCATTACCAACAGATAATTCATATCATAATCAGATAATCAATATTATCATCCAAATGCAACCAATGCATCCATATCATAAACATAACTCATCTCATAACTGAGATTACAAACCATACATGGCAACCAATATCAATCATTCCTACATAAGCAATGATCTAATGATCACACCATTTATAATTAATTTAAAATGAATTAAATTAATTACTTAATCTCTAATTAATTTAAAATGAATTAAATTAATTACTTCATCATTAAAATTCTGCTTATCTTAATTATCAATTGATTACAAATCAATTAATAAATCATTATCTCATTATTCTTCCAATTAATCATTTCAGATTAACAATTCCCTAATTACAATAAGTAATTAGCTCTTAAATTAACTACACAAGTTAATTATACTTAACATTTTACAAATAATTAACTTGTAATTACTAAATCAATTAATTAACTTGTAATTACTAAATCAATTAATTAACTAAAATTAATTACATTAATTCTTTATTAATTAATTACTTCATTTATTGATTACTTCTTAATTAATCAATTCCAAATTACATCATTAATTAATTAAGGATTTCTAATTACAATTTAAATTAATTTCACTATATAAATTAATTACATCAAGTAATTAATCTGTAATTAAACCATACATATATATTAATCACCCTTGATTAATAATAATCCAGAATTTAACTAACCTTAATTACTCATCTCATAAATTAATTACTCTTAATTAATCATCTCCATTAATCCCTTGATTAATTTCAAAGTAATTTAAATCCAAAATTACTTCTATAATAAATACCTTTAATTACATCCAGTAATTATTAATTAATTACTTCCCTAAGTAATTACAATCCAATTAATTACATAAAGTAATTATTTATCAATCCTCAAGTGTTTAAATTAATTAAACTTAATTAATTAATATAAACTAATCACATTAAACCAATTAATTACATTAAGTAATTAATTTATTAATTACTTCCATTAAGTAATTAAACATAAACAATTTCAAAAATGATTATTATTAATTAATTAATCTAATTAATTATTAAAATTAATCACATTAATTAATTATTAAATAATCTTAAGTTAATGACCTTCATTAACATTTCTTAATTACTTAATTAAGAAATTTATTCAGATTAACCATTATTAATTACAAATTAGTTAATATTTAATTATAATTTATTTAATCTCTAATCATAAATTAATTAAATGTTAATTACAATCTTAATTAATCCTTAATCACTTGATTAATAAATCTTAATCATTAATTAAAATTTAATTAACAATCCTTAATTATAGATTAATTAATCTTAATTAGTTAATCTTATGTCTAATTAATCAATTAAAAATTCTTAATTATTTAATTAACCATCCATATTATTAATCAATTAAATAATTAATTATTCATTTTAAATTAACTTAATAATTTAAATGAATACAAATCATTAAAATTTTATTTATCTTTAAGATAAACATTCCTTACTTAATTAATCATTTAAAACAAATTTGTTTCAAATTTACTTTAAATTCCATTTAAACTTCTTTTTAAAATTTAAGATTTAAAAATGAATACAAATTTTAACTCAAACAAGATTTTAAAATAATTCAAACCTCTATTTCATATGTTAAAAGAACATATACTTTATAAAATAAGTTTTAAAGAATTTAAATCCCAATTTAATTTAAATTCAAATAATTTTTAAAAAATTACCTTTTAATTTCAAAACTGAAATACAGCCTAAACCTTAATTACAGATTTAAACTTAAATTCTTGAAAGCTTACTTACATAAATCTTCAAATCATTTAACCTTTCAATGTAATTAAATAATTTAGATTTAAACTTATTTGGTTTTTAAACTAAAGTTTAAGTTTTATTTCCAGATTTAAATTCTAAAATTAAAATTTAAACTTCATATTCAAATTCAAAACTCACATATACTTTTATACCCATAAGTTTTAAAACCAAATTTAAATTTAAAAACTTAAATGATTCAAATCTTCAGACAATCTAATTTAAATTCATATTCAAATTTCAGATTCTAGAATCCAAGTTTGAACTTCTACTTACAATTTAAACTTTACTTTTAAATTTAAAAACAGAAAACAGTTTCTGTTTTTATTTGAAATCAAACTAGAGTTTAAAAGAAAATTTCAAATTTATTTCAAAGACCCAAAATTTAAACTAATTGAATTCAAATTCAATTCCAGGTTCAAACTTAGTTTCAGATTTTAGTTTGCATTTTAAAAACTTTACTTCTAAAATTAAAACTGTAAACAGTTTCTGGTTTTGCTTAAGACCAAACTAAGTTTTCAAAATTTAAATTATTTCAAAACCTAAGATTTAAACTGATTGAATTAAAAATTTAAATTCAGTTTTTAAATCCTATTTTAAATTTTAGTTTGCATCTAAACCTTTGTTTTATTTTAATTAAAACTGGAAACAGGTTCTGTTGTCACTGTACCTGTAACCAAGCAAAATGCTCGAGCAACCCCTTCAAAGACTTCGAGTCAAATTCCCATCAACTTCGAGTTAAAACTCGAAATTCCCGAGTCCATCACGAGGTCCAAAACCCTGTAACCCAATAACATCACCAACATGCACGCCACTGCACTGTGCACCCATTCATCAACTCCGGCCACCTCTGACCAACATCAACGGCCATCTCCCATCAGCCAGCAACCCCCATCTCCCCTCAAACCTCAGATCTTCCCAAATCAACTCGAATTTGAATTCGAGTTCAAACACAAACCTGGAACAGCACAGTTCACAAAACCACCCAACCTGTCATCACCTTCCCTTAACTCCACCGGCCACCGTAGACTCTGTGCTTCCAGTGATGACTTCGACATCCCATCCCCTTCCAGAAACCAAAACCACTAGCCACTCGATCAATTATCAAAACCGAAATGATCCAATCTTCTAGCCTCAGAGAAAACTAGGGTTCTAATTTATAAATTCCAATTACAACATCAAAAAAACGAATTTCAACCTAATCTAAGAATTTTCCTAACATCTCAGATAACTTCACCATCACCAGGAACAAACTCAGCATTTCTAATTGCTTGTGGCAACAGAGATGCCCCAAAACTTAATTTACAATCAAAATTAAACTGCACTTTGATTCTAACATTATAAATTGTAATATTACTTTTAAAAATCATAATTTTGCAAGATGTTTTGAGTTGAAATCCTAAAACATTGATTTGTATTGTTTGATTATCCAATTTATACAAATTTTTACTCTGTTATACTTTTTCCAGGTAAAACAGAATTTTTATTTAACTTATATAAATTTAAAAAAAAAACTTACCTTATCTTATATAAACAAGTTTCATTCAAAAAATTTAAACCATAACAGCACACAAGCCAAAAAAGAAAAGAATTTTAGAATCAACAGGAGTTTAGAAATTGAAATACAGAAATGCAGCAGTATCATCATGCACACACAATATATTTTCACATGTATATATATCACAGAAAAATCATATTATAAGTTCATTTCTAATTTAAAAACATGGAACAACTTTTACTATTAAATTAATTTTAAAAAAATGAGTCACTCACCTTTTTTTTGATGCAGACAGAGCCCAGATTTTGAAAAATCCTTTTGAACTTCTTTTTACAAACTTGTTTCCTGTCTACAGATTTTTACATGCAGGCTTCTTGGTTTATTTGTTGCTTGCAAGCCTTCAGATTTAAAAATGCAGAATCTTGCTTTTTCAGATTTTGAAAAGAAATGCAGATCTTCTGTTTGAATTCCAGATCTAAAAGAAAATGTAGCTTTTCTTGCTTTGTTTGTTGCATGCAAGTTTGTTCTCATATTTTCCGGATTTGCATGCATTTGATTTTTGCATGTTTTAGAAGATGGTATGCAGATTTTTGAAGAATGAATGCTTTTGATTAGAATGCGGTAAAATGTTTTACTGGTTTGAAGAGAAAATAGATTTTAAATGAAAATCTGCATTTGAAATAAGTTACAAAGAATTTTTTGTTTGAAGATGAACTATGGATTTTTCTTTTGAGGATTGTTTCAGCTGAACATTTCTTTGTTTAGGAATGAAAATGAAGAAAGGAAAAATATAAAAGATTGCAAGAATTTATATATCTTGTTTATGATTTAAATTAAAATCAAAGAAAAAGGAAAATACAAATTTGTCACTTGTACCAAATTTTAACATTTGTCACATATCTTAATAAATAAATTAACATATGTTATTAAGGCTCTAGGATGTTTACACATGTCATTTTAAATAATTAGTATTTTTAATTAAAGTGTTAATGAAAATTTAAACATAGTTAATTAGTTTCTAATACTTAGTTATGTATATAAATAATTTCTAAAGAATAAACCAAGTATTATTATAAATAAAAACATATACAAATTTATCATTTGAAAATAATATTTTAAATCATTTGGAATAAATTTATAAAAAGATTATAACTTATTTGTAATTTAAATGGATACATGATTCATTTATAAATTGTATTTTAAATTCCATACTCAATTTACAAAACATGATTATTAATGAATATTTTAAAAATAATAAAACAAACATTTTATAATCTTATTTTAACATTCAAACTTAAGTCAAAATATTTTAAAACAATAAAACATTTATCTTACATATTTAAAATCATATAGTTAATTTATTAAATATTTTTGAAAGCTTAAATCAAAAATAAATCAAAATTTCCCAAATTCAAAATATTAGAAAATATGCTATACTAATTTAATAAAAAACAAAACTCATCTATTAAAATATATAAATATACATATACATATTAAATAGAAAACAAATTTATTAGCTTATTAAAAATAAATTCTCTAATTAATTATTTAAATAAAGAAGATTATTGAATCAATTCAAATTAATCTACAAAAATTATCAATTCAATTTAAATTTTAAACAGAGATTATTAAATTTAAATTGCCATAAAATTCCGGGATATTACAGTTATGGTGTCGTATGTCATAGGTAAACAATTGCAGATAATGGCATATCATATTTAACAATTAAATAACTTAATAATTCAAATTTAATAGCATATTTCAATCGTCATTTCATGTGAATTAAATTTAATAAAGATAAGAATGTTAATCGTGAGTGATCGCTCAACTTTCGAGGCTGGAGAAAACAGGACAAGCACATGTATAAGCGACAAATCAAAGCAACTAATTGCTGCGATTAATTCTGAACAGCGACGAAACCAAAAGCAAAGCACGATGAACTGGATTTGACGAAAAAAAAATATATATAATTTATATTTCATCTTATTATTAGATATATACATATATTATTTTATAAAATCAATTTTTCTATTTAAATACATATCAAAATAGAATCTTTATATATATTTAAAAATCAATATCTAATTCAAACACATATATTTTTCTTTTCAAAATTCCTTATATTACAAAGAGGGGATAGCGACTGCTTGGTTTTCATAAAGCAAAGTAAATGTAAAAACTTGATAAAAAGTAAACTGATAAAACTGGTCATACAAAAGTGTGTATATATATATATATGTATGTATGTATATAAACTATATATATAAACAGGAAAATTGATAAACGGTCATATAAAAATGTATATATAAACTATATATATGTATACTATTCCTTTGTATACAAAGAGGAGTCCAAGCGGAAGGACATGTGATGCAGGTCAGGCTTGTCAAGTTGGTGAAGCAATAGAGGGCGGTCGTGTTACAAAGGTGGGCTGACGCTATGGGGTTGTCTTGGCAGTTGGATCTGGTGGTCTTGTTGCAGTTCTCGGTTGCGAAATGATGTGGAGTTAGGCATACGGTGGCTGGAGCTGAAGGGATGTGGCAGTGTGAAGTGTATGGGTGGCTAATCGAGTTTTGGAAGGAAGTTGGTGTGCTCAGTTGTTCAAGTGAACATGGTTAGCAGTGGCGTATGATGGCCGATGAAGTGTGTTGTTGTCTGAGGTTGGAGTCGACCTAGGTGGCAGGTGATAAGGTGATGGTTGTTTCTTGGGGCAGAGGCCACGTGGAGGGGAAAAAGGAGGCTGACGCTAGGTTGGAGATGAGTTAAAGGGTCGTGGATTTGGAAATAGTGGGAAAGGAGCAGGGTTTTATGTTGGAGGGCTGCTAAGCAAGCTGATCGGTGGAGCCAATGGAAGCCATGATGGGGTTGTAGGCTTGGTTTTGCGTGGATGTTCATGGTAGGTGGAAATGGTTCGGTGGCAAATGGAACAAGGAACGGAGGTAACATGTAGGAGATGAATGCAAATAGTTTCCAAATAAACTTGCTTCATCGTATATTTTATATTTTATTTTAGAAGGTAAGAACAGAAATAAAGAGGGAAGAAAGAATGCAAAGAGGGAAGAAAGCATGGTCGAACCAAATTATTTAAAAGGTAAAATGAAAAAGTCACAGGCACAAATTCTGGAGTAATAAAAGCAAGTACCTGTTTTTTGTCAGTTGGTGGGTAACTGAATAGACTTAAGGAACCAAAAAGCTCAAATACGGAACCGATACGGCTAACTGTTTCGTAGATTTCGCCGTATACGGGAACCCGAAATGCACAAATGAATGTACAGCAGAGATCAGTACGAATAGTCGAATAGAATGGTGCACAGATATGAGTGATAAGACCCACTTATCAAAACTCGAATTTCGCCACCAAAACTGCTACTAAAACGCCGAAAATAAGATAAATGGGGCTAGAGTAGTCCAAATTTGGCGAAACTAAATACGACGTCTCATTCAAAAAATAATTTACATTTTTCTTATGTAAAATATTCATATTTCAAAAATATTTAATTTCCATCTATATTCAACTGATTTTAAATTTCAAATTGAAATTTCAGAAACAAACAAACTTACATATTTTCGGATGAAAATCTGCCATATGCTATGTTTAAATAGACGTATTCCAACTATCAAATTTTTGTTGCAAAATTTTAATTATTTATTTTCAAGAAAAATTATAGTTAATTACATTGTTAAAATCGTTAAAATTTTATGGGTCGTTATACCAGTCTTCTGCATATTAGGGTTTCTAAGAAAATTATTGACGTTCATTCTATGTGTAAAAACCAAGAGATTGTTTCTTTGTTGTTTGTTGATGATCTCATAATTTTGTCTAAGCCTAACATCAAATATATTACGAATATTTCCTTGATGCTTCACTCTTTTTTCTTAATCACTGGTCTCAAAGTAAATATCAACAAATCCAATATTATGCTTGTTGATCTTCCTCCAGAAGGCTACTGAAATTGCTTCCTTGCCTATTGCATTTGATAGTTGTTTATATTTAGGTGTCCGCTTACTACTAGAAGATTTCTACTGCTAAATGTATGCCTCTGTATGATAAAATAATAATGAAACTTTGTACTTGGTGTAACATCTCCTTATTTGGAGGCCCAAAACTAACGGCTACGGATGTTGCAGTCATCCATAGTTACTAATCTTCGGCAACCAAATACAATAGTGCTAGATGTATTGACAAACAGATCACAAGAGTATGGAAAAATTTAACAATTCAAAAACATATTTCCACATTCAGATTAAAACATTTCATATTCATTACATAATTCCAAAATCTTAACCATGTTCGGCAAAGTATAACTATTACACATATGCCAAGGGAGACATATGAAGATGACCCTTGGTTGACCAGAGTATATAGTAAGGCTAATAAATCGGACTTTACATCCAAATACGCAGCGGAAAAGAAAAACTCTAAATAACTATCTGCCTATTGAAAGCTTCCGGAAGCTTTATTCGTTTAAGAAAAACCTAAAAACCCTAAACCTCAAACTACTCAACATCAATTGAGTACCCGAGAGTTTAAGGGAAAACAAAAACTTCAAATCAGACATAAAGCCTAGTATGGATAATAGTCTATCATCTCAAACCAAATAGATGTCTGGTGAGACCATGCCGCTTAGCAGAATGAGTTTTTCCCTCACTGGTATCCTAAAACCTTTATAAAACCATATACTGTGCTTCTGCATCCACAATGGTTAAAAACATAGTATTTCAAAAAATTACGATGATATGAAAAACTAGAAAATCAAATCTGGATTTCTCATCCTCATTCATTCTGAATTTCTGTCTCAATTATAGCTTCTAGGATTACTATTAACCCATTAGTTTTTATGGGCTAACTGATAACCGATTAAACATTTAAGGACTCCTTGTCCAATTACATAGTTTTCATGGGCTTACTATGAACCTGTCTATCTCACATCTTCATTTACACATAGTTTTCATGGGCTAACTATGAACCTGTCTATCTGACATCTTCATTTTCACATAGTTTTCATGGGCTAACTATTAACCTATTGGCCCTTGCCAATATCATACAGTTTAATGGGCTTACGGAAACCTATCGTCCCCTGCCAATATCTTTCCTTTATATTTTACTCATTTAGGAGTTTATTCAGTTTATATTCACTACTGGATTAACCTAACTGGTTCTCCTATTACAGTTATGGGTCCTTTATAAAGTGAATATGTTCATATTAGAAGAAGCAATATAACAACATAGCAATACCACTCTTGTGGGTTTAATAGATCAAAGATAGATTTTTCTTTAACTATTGTAAAAACTCCTTCAATATCGAAATATAGGGTTTCAGTCATAAAACCTTTCAATAGCTTCGAAACTTAGCTTTCGACTTCATAAAGGTTACCTCCTTCAAACGCTCTTAAAACATTAGGCTTCTATCTTATAATACTTTAAACCCTACCTTTCTAAAATAATAACCTGGTCAAAATAAAACAATTTTACAACCCCTTCGAAAGTATCTCCTTCGAAGGCAAAGAAAACCAAGGAAACATTTTCAAAAGCAAAGAAAACAACCCCTTTCGAAAATATAAAACTTGTTTTAGCCATATCTTTTTATAGGCATAGAGTTAAGGTTTTTAACCTATTCCATTGTGTTCAAATGATGGTTTGCCTTTCCATAGAGTGGTCATAATGGAAAAATGTGCTTACATTAAAAAGTTTTCCTTATTTGAAGTTTTTAAAATAAAGCTTGAGAAAACGACTACAAAAGAGCTTCCACAGCCTTTACAACTGCTATCGAAAGGTTCCTTTTGGCAAGTCCGAAGGTTCACTAAAAACGCTTCAGTGGCAGAGTCGTAAATAACTTGAAAACTGGTTTTTTTGCCAATTAAAGTATATTCTTCACCAATTCCTATTCTTTGTCAAATTCCTATTGGTTAAAGACATACTTTAGCACTTTCTCTGCAAAAAAACTGCTATTGATCAGATTTCTTATTTCAAAAATTATTTTCAAAATAATTAATTATATTAATATTTAATATGATTATTAAGCCTTTTTAGCTTAGAAAATTCGTAATAAATCGATTACTTGGGAAAAATCCCAAAAATTCAACAAAATACTGAAATAACATTTTCTTCATCATATGAAAATTTCAAGGCAGAATTCATTATTTATTATTTTTAATAATTAAAATCTGAAATAAATGTCTTTTTCACCTTCGGAAATCCATAAAATATTCCTATTAACTCCGAAAATTATGAAATTAAAAACTCATCTCCAAAATTAGGTTTACAAAACATATATAAAAATCAAGCCGTTTGGAGGTCTTTTACTAAGGTTTTAACTCTAAAACCCATCATTTTAATTCCATAAAAATCTCAATAAACCACCATAAATCATTATTCTGTCAAAGCAATGATAATCATATCCAAACATGATCAACACAGCAAAATAAATTCGGTTACTATCTATAACCGAATAAAACAAGTCAAATTAAGATGATTTACACTATTATTCACATTGTTTTAGTTGTTAGAGTTTGTGATTTACCTTAGCTTTAATCTTCTAGCCTTTTCTCTTGGATCTTCCAAGTTTGCTGATCTCCTAAGGTGTTTTAATGGCTGGCTATTTCTTCTCTTTTATGTTATTTTGATTTATGAAATGGTATGGGAGAATAAGGGAGGTTTAAGGGTATATGGGTGTGGCTATTCCCATATTGCTCTCTCTTATTTTCCTAACTTATAAATTATAACCCACACTTATACATTCATTGGTTTAGCCATGGCCAAGTTAATTGATAATTAAATCTCAACTCCTTAATCAACCACATTATTCTATTTAATTTATCTAATTAAATATCCTGAATAATGTTAAACAATAAATTAGGGGTGTAACACTTGGCCTTCTAATAAATTGCTACCAGTGGAAGGTTACTGGTTGCAAAATCTATAGCCTCTGCCATGTTCTTATACTATTCCACTTTGTACATTCTTCCTTCTAAACTTATTACTATGATTAATGGTGCTATGAGTCACTTTATTTGGCATGGAAATCCTCACTCAAAGAAGCTAACCCTATTTCTTATAAGAAAGTAAATCAATCTCTTGATAGAGGTGGTCTTGATAATTTAGATTTCAAGCTATTAAGGCTGTTGTTTCCAAACAAATAGACAAAATTCTTCGTAGGAATTAAGATTTGCTTTCTATTTGGTTTCAGTCAAATATTATCAAAAGCAATCACTTCTAAACTATGGTCCTACCTCATGACTCTACTTGTTTTTTGGGGAATTCATTAAGAACTCAATCCTTGTTGCTTCCAATGTTCAAAAGTTATATATATGCACAATGCCAAAAAAGGCATCAGACAACAGATATATCCCATTATCTAATAACATAACTATCTGCCATATAATTTGGTGTCGTCTTATTGCGCATCAGACCATAGATAATCTTCGTCATCTGATATGCACTAACACAACAGGAAAAAAGTCATCCGTTGTCTGATGTTATAATATCATTCCTAGAATTTCGTACTAGACAATATATAAATATTGACTAAACAGAATTTCAAACCTTATTCAAACAAATATTTTATTTCATTACAATTTCAAATAGTACACATTGAGCTTCCACTATGTTACACGTTCAAATACAACACACTTTTTCACTCTCATATACAACAAACTCTCAATGCATTTCACTCACTCACACTCGAATTTGTTTTTGATATCTTCTTGCTTCAACTGCCTTCTTTCCAGTCATCTTCTATATTTGTCAAATAAACAACGTAGTAAAATGGAAAAAGAATCAAGCCAAAATTTCAGAAATAAAAATATAATTGAATATTGATATTGCCTCAGTTTATGGGTTTGTTTGTTTTCATATTTTAGAAAGAGATCAAAAATAAATATGCATGAGCAACTAATGATATGCACAGTGTATCATTATGAATATCACAATGCCGAGGGTCTATGAATTTCAGGGACAAATGCAAAGGTCAAGCCCAAAGGCTCAACACAATGCAAGTATGCACAAGGTCAAGCCCAAGCAAGCTCAGACTCAACTCAAGTGCAACACGCAGTGTACATAGGTGCAGCCATGTTTCGGACTTAACTCTTAATGGAAAAAGAAGACAGCAAAGTACATATGCACAAGGAATTCAAGTGCACTAGAAAATACATGCATACAAATGAAACTAGAATGTATACCACATGTACAACTCAGAGAAACCAAACAGTGCACTCAGGATCAAGAACATGCATCAATAAAAAGTTCAAATGCCTAAAGCAACAAGTACATAATGCACAAATAACTCCAGGCAAAGCAAGGCAAGGCAAGAACAAGTTCAGGCAGATGCTTTCGTGCATATCCAAAAAATCAAGACTAGATCAGAAATGAAGTGCATAAGAACAACAAAAAGTATGAACTAAACAACATAGGACAAAACTGCACCCAGGAAATACAATTAAGGCAACTTGACAGCAAAATATGAAAAGTTGCAACATCACAAAAACAACGGAGGCTCACTCACATAGTTGAACAAAATCAAGCACACAGGCTAGCATGAGGGCAAGTTCTCACAAGGAAGTCCAATAAAAACAAGCACATAGGCTAGCAACTTTCAAAAGTCCAAGTTCTCACAAGATTAGAGCAAGAAGGTAGTAAGTACACTAATATACATGTATACATATATGTATATACATGTATACAGTGAATATTTGAATGAATCATTAAACGAATCAGTGAATGAATCGGTGAAGCAATCAATTCAAGTGCAACAATTAGTCCAAACAAGAAATACATAAGGATAAAAGTACTAGAAAGCACAAGCAGGTGCAATATCACAAAACAATGGAGACAAGAAGGACTTGCAGGTGCAACATGTACACGGGAGATTGGAATAACATGAACACACAAGTACATGTTAACACATTACAAAAGGACACTACAGCAATTTAGACAAGGCAGTGAATCATTCATGCAAGGCAGCAATTCTGACATGAATGACACATCGACAAAAAGGAAAATAGGAAGAAGACAAGCATGGAACATAACTCGAGTGCGGAGATAACAAGGGTAACAAAATTTCAACCGAAACAATTTTTAAATACTCAAGACCGAAGTCACAATCATTCAACCAAAGCAAATATATTGGAATGTATATCAACATTGGACAAGTAACTAGTCATATAATTGTTTGATCGGAAATCAAACGTATAAAGAAAGTGGTTGAAAAATTCAAAACCAAAAGTATATACTAAATATAGTGATTCAATCCCTATACAAACCCATTGCATCATCGGTATTGAAACAAGTCGAGAATGATACAAAATCGAAAAGGGATTGACAAGGGAAGCAACTGCATCAATCTATCGAGATTAGGGTTCCGTCGTCGAGATTAGGGCTTTGGGAGTTTAGGTTCCGTCGCCGATATTGTTATGGGAAATGATGTGATTAGGGTTTCGTCGTTAAGATTATAACAGGAAATGACGAGATTAGGGTTCCGCAGCTGAGATTGTAACAGGAAATGATGAGGTTGGGTTTTAAGAGTGAGAGAGTACCGAGAGAGGAGAAACTGAAAAGTAATTATAAGAGGAAAATAAACATGTTGAGAGGGAAACCAAAATATTGATACGGTGCCAAAATTAATTTTTTTTGATAAATTCAATCAAACAACATATAAATATTGTTTGAAAACAAAACTAATTATAAGAGGGAAAATACAACGTTGACCATGTTGAGAGGGAAACCAAAATATTGATATGAAGCCAAAACTATTTTTTTGATAACTTCAATCAAACAAAGGATAAATATTTTTCGAACGGCAAACATGAAATCTCAATAAAATAATGATTTCACGGGCTATGTCATACAACACATTTTTTTTCCATATGTTGTGTGAAAAAGTTGGGTAACAGAAATTTTACCATATATGTGTGATCACTATTGTCTGATTCACTTTGTGGCATAGCAATGATTCCACTTCATTTTGGAATTCTCCTTTGGCTACTAAAGGTCTAATCGTATCCTCTATAATTAACTATGACCATGTCTGGTATTCTTGACCATGCAAAAGTTTGCTCTTATATTACTGATGATTACATAAACCTTCCCCATTCAAGTTCTCATATCACCAGGAAAACATGGAATTATCTTTCAAATTATCCCATTGGTAAGAAAGTTTTTCTAGCTGGAATGAAAAACCTCATTCAATAAATCTTGTTTACAAATCTCTATTTTTTTCTTCCCGTTATCATATTTTCCTATGTATTTGAGAATCTGGTCATCTAAATCTAAGCCTAAAGAAAAATCTAATGCTCTGGAAAATAATAAACAATGCAAATCATACTCCTGATAATTTTATATTCAAAGGTCTCGCTCTTGTATCTTATTGTGTTTTGTGCAAGTCAGCTTCTGAGAATAACTCACACTTATTTTTTGAGTGTGTTATTCCTATTAGATATGGCGTGCTGTTCTTTGCTCCCTCAATCTTTACAATCCATCCACTATTTCTAAAATAGAATGGTACAATATTTTCAAAGCTACTAGACAGAAAAGTCACAGCTCTATGCTTCTTTTGAAATTCCTAAAAAAATTCATTTATGCAATGTGGGAGGAAAGGAACAAGAGGGTTTGCTTGAACGAATTTAGGCCTGCTGCTAGTTTAATTCATAATATATTCAAGGTTACGTTGGCTTGATGGTTTATTATTGGTTTTTAAGGGTGTGCTCTTTTTAGGGTTTTCAATTAGGATTCTTTCTTAGCTTTTGCTATTTCATGTTTTAATTATAAGTTGTTTCTCGTTTTCTCTTTTATGTTATGGTAGCATGTTAGCATAGCATTTTACTTCATCTTAGTCTATCTAGTGGGGGCCAGTTCTTCCCCGTTAACTTTGCTAAAAAACATTGTTTATAAATTTAAATAAAATATTCATTTTATTTAAAAGAAAATTAGAAATTCTCTGAAAGGATTTAGACTACATAAACCCAATAAAGATTAAAAGTGGTAAAAAAATTAAAATTCAATAATTTCTTCCGTTGCGGGCTGGCCTGGTTTCATCAATGGTATCGAAGCCCAATAGCATATGCGGTCTTAATTAGTCATGTTAGTGTCAACTAATTAAGCTCATAGCCTTGATAGTAGGATGTCTAGAAAGGTAATGTCGAAGAATTGAGTTTGGGTAATCAAGTACCCTGTCCTACCTACTACCGACCTGGCCCGAACAGATATGTGAGCCCGAAGGTTGTCCCTAATAGAAAAGGCACAATTTGAATTGGTCCTTAGGCTAATTTTCAAAATTCTTTGAAAATTTCAAATATAAGATTTTAAATTATATATATATATATATATATATATTATAAAAGTTATAATATAGTAAAAATTTTCAAATGCTTGAAATTAAGTATACATGTAAGTATACGTGTAAGTATATAAAATGGTTTTTTTAATTAATACGATTTAATTAAAATCTTTTAATTAAAGAAATTAATTAAAGGTTAATTAATTAAATTAAAATGCATATATATATATATATATATATATTATAATAGTTATAGTACTTATATTCAATATAAATGTTATATTGGAGTAATATAAAATTAATTAAAATGTTAATTAATTAAAATTAATTACATATGATTTAATTAATATAAAGTATACATATGACTACTATATAAATAATTTAAAATATAAAAATTATATAATATAAATGTATAAACTATAAGATGAATATTAAAGAAATCCAAACAGACTTAAGGAAAAATGCATATATAAATGTACATATACCATGATTTCTTTTGTGTCCGACATTTGAATCACGAGAGTAATTCATAAGCGTTACATTATTCCATAAGTCAATATCACTCGATATAATATATTATAGATTATGAATCTTTACTATAATGTTGTCCTCTACCATTTATATATTAATAGATTACTTGCATACTCTTTAGTTATTGAGCTTTCCTTAAGCTAGAGATGTTATGTATAGTACTATTAATATATTGAATAGATAAGGAAAGATAACCACATAGATTTGTTGATCTTCCTCATGGTATGTGCATTATACTTAGGCCGTCGCAAAATGGTAGGTCCGAGTGAATAATCCAACTTTACTTGTTGAGCTTTCTTTAAGGTAAAGGCGGGACTAGGACAAAGTATCATGGGTTAGGAGTTGTATAAAATACAACCGATAAGAAGTTATCCATTGTATGTGGGAGTATAATTTGTTGAGCTTTCCTTAAGGTTAGAATCTCAAGACTTACGAGTCCTAACACCTATTAGTGAGGTCGAAAGATTTCTATGTTTTGGCTTTGGGTTTCGTGAAACATAAAACATTAGTAGGAGCTTAATAATAAAATGAAATGTAAAGTTTAACCTTACTTATATCATAAAAATATCTACTATGTCATTGTCCTTAAAATCATTCATTAAAACTTGCAGATAATGTCGAATCCAAGACTTTTTAATGAAAGCAATCAATTAACTGGACCAAATAACTATGTCGACTGGCTATGAGCTATAAAGTTAGTTCTAACTTATAAGCGAGTTTGGTCATCAGTAACTCGTGTTCCGTTGACAAAACCCGTTAATGAGGATCATGAAGACATGCATGTTGCTTAGAGTAATTAGGCACTGACCTAAAAATCGCTTAAGCATTCATGTTGTCTACTCTAGATAAACAGTTGCAAAGGAAGCACGAATCAATTTCTGTCTATGAAATTTTTGATAGTCTCAAGTAACTATTTGATGAGAAGTTTTGTTCAGTAATGTACGAGACTACTATGAAACTATTTAACACCAAAATGCAAAAGGGACATAAGGTGGATGATTATGTGTTGATGGTGAATGGTTATATTGATAAGCTTGCATCAATAGAGGTGACATAAGTAATGAGCTACAAATCGACTTAATCCTTGGTTTATTGACCCATCAATACGAACTATTCATACTGAACTATAATATGAACAATCTGAATGTGAATCTCATGGAGCTCCTCAATATGTTAAGGTCAGCCGAGTTATAGTCCAAGGATCAGTCGGTTATGCTTGCTTTTAAAGGTAGTGCATCATTTTCGAACAGTGCGAAGAAGAGAAAGAGAGAGGGTAAAAAGAAAAGTAAGAAAGGGAAGAAAGCTGCTGATGACAAGGGTGAGTGTCTCCACTATCACAAGAAATGATACTCGAAAAGAAATTGTCCCAAGTATGTCAAGATTGTGAAAGAAAAGAGTAGAATGGTTCTACAGCTCCATAAGGTACATTTATGATTCAAAATAGTTTTGTAATCAACAAAATGTTTTGGGTTTTAGATATAGGATGTAGATCTCCTATTTGTAATTCATTATAGGGGCTTGGAAACTGGCATCGCATGGCAAAGGGTGAAAAGTGACTACAAGTTGTTGATGGGTCTATTGTAGATACAATGCAAGTAGGAGTTTTTCATTTATGTTTGCTCGGTGGTTTTGTTTTGATATTAAATAATCGCTATTTTATAAAAGAATTTATTTGTAGATTTATTTCTATTTCTAGATTGTCTAAGACTGGATATATATTTCGTTATGCAAATAACGCTATGAACATTAGTTTGAATGGAAATAAAGTTTGAGGTGGTATTCTTAAAAATATTATGATTAATACAAGTTAGGAATGTTTTGTGAATAGTTCTAGTAGCAGTATAAATGATAACTATCTTTGGCGTTGTAGACTCGGTCATATTAGTGAGAAACGATTACACAAACTAAAAACCAAAGGTTTTCTCACGTCAATTGATTTTGAATCATTTTACACATGTGAGTCGTGTCTCAAAGGTAAAATGACCAAGAACCTCTTCATTGGGAGCAATGAAAGAGTTGATGAACTCTTAGGGCTTGTACATTGTCACGGTATATGTGTTTAATAAATAACATCCGCTTAATATACGGCATATGGGGTCTATTACTATACAACAGATAATAATCTATCATTCAATCATACAATCAAGCAATTTTAAATTTAACTATTAGAAATTTAAATCGAAACAATTTCGATTGAGTGAGAAGTCCTCACCTAGTTTCAAATACAGTTGCAGTGTTTTATTTCGAATAAAATCAAACGAGCGTTTAATTTTACCCAAAATTTTCACTAGCTCTAATCAATTCCAATCCAGCTCCATCGCGTAGTGCTCGTCAATACGAAACCAACGCAATTCGTTTCGTCCAAAACGGACATCGTATGAAAAAATATCGCATTTTAAAGTTTACACGAATTATATAAATTAATATTTACAATTTATTTTTATTTTTTTTAAACCTCAATCCATCTCTGCCGTTCATTCAGCTTGATGGAATCGTGGCCACCCATCCTTTCTTCCTCCCTTACATGATACCCAGGTAAAACACAACCGAACTAACCCAAATGCCGCCACCCAAACCCTAATTCACGCGGCACCATCGACGACCTATTCGACGATCAACGACCACCATCTCGTACGCCATCACGAGCTTCACCTTCGGCCGCAACATCAGAGAGCTCGCCCCCACATCTCTCTCGAAAAACGCGCATACACGGTGAACGAACGAGGCCAAAATCCTCCACCTATGGTCGACGATTCGTTGACTTATCCGTATGGATTTGAAGCTCTCGTGATCCTCTTCAAGTTTGTAGTTGAACGTTTTTTGTGAAGGTCAATGGATTAGCAGAAAATGAGGAAGGAAGAGGAACAAATTTCTGCCATTAATACTGTTGATGGAGGCTAGGGATTCTAGGTAGGGTTTAGTGTAAAATGAGATAAATGAGGTCTTTATATAGAAAATTTCCATGCACTATTCACCCGAAATTTTTCCGAACTCCAAACGAAGCGTGTCGCCTGGCATTTATAATGTTTTACCCCTATTTCGAACGCAATGGAATAAATATCCGGAGCCAATTCGATCAAATTTGAAAGATAATTTTTTGAATCGACTATTTAAATTCAAAATTCACTCGAATCGATTTCTACGCGTTTTAGCCTGCCCTGGACAAACCGTAAGTCCGATTGACACGAAATTTGAAACCATACAATAATATAACTTTATGGATCCGATGAAACTAGTTTCGTCGAAATCCCAGACTGTTTGAAAAATGGCTATTTTAACTCGTCAATTAAATATTAAAATATTCAATTTTCACAAGTTAACTTTTAATTCAATTTTAAAAGTTCTATAACATCATTCTAACCCCAATATGATTTAATACAACTTTACAAATCAATTTTAATCATTTTAAACCAAATTTCCAATTATTTCTGAAATTTCACACATTAAACTATCAATTTAATTATCCAATTAAATCTAGATATTCGAAATAAAACTTATTCGACTTAAAAATTTTACTTGTTAATATTTAAAAATCAATTAAATATATGAATTTCAATTGACAGAAATTCTAGGTCGTTACACCATATCCTATTGTTTATACTTTATTTAATTACTGTTGATATATGTCTGTTGTTATATTATTATCATATCCTGTTATATTATTATTATCTGTTATCACTCTGCAAGTTCCATATAGTTTAGAATTCACTATGGGTTGAAATGATACATGCCCGAGCGGACTTTAGAATAGGAGAATTTTGTTATGGGTTGAAATGATAGACCAAGCGATTTTCATTAAATTGAATTTGGGATTACGTGTTGAAATGCTATGCACCTGTATATATTTAGTGTACGGATTGAAATGATAAATATCCATATCACTTGACCATATGATAAGAAATATATACAGACACCGTTGGTCTATATATAAATATTTTGAGAATAATTTCTATGGTTTTGGAAAGAAATATATGGTTTAATAAATATAGATTCTTAAGACATTAGATAAATGATAAATTTTATATATAAATTTAGTAGTATTATTTGATTTAAATTAGATGGATTTAATACGTAGAATATGGTTAAGTATATATGTAATTCTTTATTTTAATAGATTTTCTTGTAATAAATTGAATAAGTAAGGTTGGGAAGGTAAATTTGGGTTTATTGGAAATGGTATTTAAATAAGGATTTTAATTAATCGATTTGAAATTATTGAATGGGAAATTTAAAGGTATGATTTTTAACTGGATTTTGATTTAAGTGATTTAATGAATATTTCACATCTAAATAAAAAAAAATGTTTAGTAAAATGTAAGTTAAGGTTACTTAAATGATATTGAATCTAATGAGGGAATATTTCAAGACTAAATAATAATGGGGTTAAATCGAGATCTATGTGAAACTGTCAGTTGAACTTTGAATTGTAGAATATTAAAGCTTTGAACTATACTGGAATTTAATTGGTTTATTTGTGATTCAGATCTGTATTTGAAATCGATATAATTCAAATTTATTATTTAGAAAATTTAATTGAATAAAAATTTAGTTTGAAACATTGAATATTTAAAGTTTTGAAATAATATTGAAATGTAAAAGGGTATTTTGTGATTTCAAATCCGGATTTGAGATCGATAAAATGTGAAATGGTTATTTAGGAATTGAGTTGAATTTTAAATTAATAAATTGAGATTGGACTAAAATTTGAATTTGGAATTTGAATATATTTGAATCGCAACTTTGAAAGTGAAAAAATTTGAATATATATATATATATTAGATGAAATGATATTTTGGTTTTGAAGTATAAATTAAATTGAAATGACCACGGTGTTATAGTGTATATTTCTATATGGTAGATAGTTCCATGGATCCTTAGAGAATGGTTATCCATACATCCTCTAAGTTACTTGTATTTCAGTTGATATTTCACTTGAGTTGGATTTATTGATATAAAAATGTTAATTCTGACTCGAGTGTTTTATGTTTTTCTTTATGCTGGGGTCAGACTGAGTGATACTGCATTTGAGACTCACCTTCGAAGTTGGAGTTTTGATTGAAGATCCAGCTATCTATCCTTTCAGTCATCCAGTCGATTGGTTCAGAGAAGTCATCTGCCCGTACTGGAGACTTCACTGCATCTGGGATATTCTGATGTATTTTATTTCTAACTTTGTTTATATAGTAGCTTCATGAGCTACTATTCATTTATTCCGCTGCTTATTATTGTACTACTCTGTATCTGTGATTCTGTGATTGATTTATTTACTGTATATGTTTTGCCAAATTTAAATTAGCAATTCGGTATTTTGAATTATTCAAGTCGGACATGTATGGTTTTATTGTCGATTTGAATGGTCCAAAATAGCGGGTCGTTACAGTTGGTATCAGAGCTTTGGCTCTAGGCAAAACTTAGCATATATGGTAAATTTATTTACAGAATCACTTTCGTTCGAGTTGAATCTCTTCCTTTTGACTCGATTTCCTTTGAACTTTGGAACGTTCCCTGTGGTTCAAAAATTCATTCTTATCTCTCTCTATTTATATTCTTTTGCTTCTGGAGTATCCATTGACTCCACTGAATGATTTGTAAAGGGGGTGAAACTCCTTTACAATTTGCATTGATTCACCGGAGATCTATGTATCCCTCGGTTTAGATGTTGTTATCTCTGGTTATGCCGAATTGTATATCTAGCGATCGAATGTCGATTTGCCTTGAAATTCCGCATCGATCATATTCATGAAGTCACGGTTGACCCGGTTAAGGTCGCCCGCGATTTATATCCATAATCTATTTTGTAATTCAATTATCTCATCTTCGATCGAGTCTATCTTCAAATCAGGGTTCTATTGACTAGAGTTCCTCTAATTTAAATCTCTATCTTTGTTTCGAAGTCCATTCTTGAATCATCCTTTGTAAATCTGGTTTTGTTTGTATTTTGAAATTGTTTTATATGCTGAAATTTTTATTTGGGTAACTATGATTTTATTCTATATATAAAAGAGAAAATGTTTTTGATAAGGATTATATACCTTTAAAAAAAATGAGAATTTGAAGTTTCGAAAATATTATAAGAAAATTTATTTATATAAAAATGATTTATAATTGAAAGGTTTTGAATTTGAGATTCGAGAGATTGGACTCCGGTATTTTTGAAAATTGGTTTAAGATTTTGAAATATATAATAATAAGATTTGAAAGTATTTTCTGAATAAGAAATATTTCAAATGACTTCAAATGAGTTCCAAGGATTTCGAAAAAAATTTCAAAGAAGTTTTCAAGAAATAGAAGTCCAGAACTCACTTATGTGGCTGGAAAATAATTTCGATGATGAGTGCACGCATCTTTGACATTGATTTTTGAGTTTCAGAGTGGGAAGAGGCCACTTTAATAGCTTTGCTATGTGAGTGACTTTGTGAGACCAATTTTGATTTCAAATTCCGAAGTACGATTTGATATTCGAAAGATATAGGTATATATATTTGAAATAATTTAAAGTAAGACGGTGTTCAATCCTCGAGTTTTCGATTTGATTTAGTATAACTCTATTTATGAAAAAAATTGATTCACTGATTTGTTGCCGATTTCCAACTCTTAGATTTGAAATTTGATTTCCTCGACTATTTTGAAGGTTCGAGCACTTCCAAATCAAAGTTTAAAATTTTAAAACTAAGAAATTTCGAAGAGTATAAAATATTTGATAAAGAATATAAGTTTAGTTTTGTATGTTTAAAGTATGAAGAGTATGACTTAAGTAAATTTGAAACTTTTGTTAAATAAATAATTTGAAAAAGGAAAATTGGATTTTTCATATAGAAATATATAGTTTAAAGGTTTTAAAGGGATAATTATAAATTTAGAAACCATTTTGAGTATAATTGATTTTGAGAAGAATATTTGGTTTTGAAATTAGATTGAAATTAAAACCAGTACTTATATGGTGATTTTGGAAATGAATTTGTTTGACCTAAATTTTGTTGATTTGGAAATTTGGATTATTTTCTAAACCTATTGTTTAAGAAACTTTGAAACTGAATATATTTAATTTGGAAGAAAATTTGATGAAATCATATATGATCTTGAAACTGAAATGCTATTGAAACGAGAAAAAAATTTGAGAACCTTGATTTACTAAATACTTGATTTGGGAGTTATCGAACTTATATAAAACTGATTTGTATAGTACGAAATTGATTTGAAACCTACTGATTTGAAATGTACTCAATTTGGAAAGAGAAATTTTATATAATCGAAGTCTATATAAGTGTGATTTGATATACTATTGATTGGGAAAGTATTCGATTGAAAATGGAATCCTATATATAATGGACTTTATATAAGTATGATATTTGAAAGTGATTTGAAAACGTACTATATGATACATATTTTCGAAGTAAAGATATGGAAAGTGCCTTCTGCTTGATATCCGCTTTGTGGCCACATTGTGGATTCATTCTATCGATATTATTCTCTATGATTTTTGGTTTTCCGGATGTGATACTCGAGTGTCCCATCGTGGCGTAACCCATGGTTTTTTTTCTTCTCGTGACTGCATAGCGCAACTGCCTGGCTGAGACGGCCTAGGGGTACAGATTGTTTCCTGGGGGATCCAGGCGTAACCATTGTGTATCCTGCAATCTATGTAGGTCGCATTAGTAGCGAAACTGCCTGGCTGAGACAGCCTAGGGGTACAGATTGTTTCCTAAGGGATCCAGGCGTAACCATTGTGTATCCTGCACACTACTAGTCATCATGGCGTAACTCGCAGGGCTGAGAAAGCTTACGGATACAGATTGTTTCCTTGGGGATCCAGGCGTAACCATTGTGTATCTGCGAACCATGGTTAGACAAAGGTTTTGGTTTGGTTATTTTGTTTGGATTGTATTTTCCATATCTGTTTTTAAAGGTTTTTCAAGTATTTTCACTGGTTGTTGAAACAGGTCTACTAAGTACTTGACGAATTCTAGCTTTGCGCCTGATCAACGCATGGCCAGAGTCTGCAAGAACAAGGATAAACTTGTTGAAACATCGAGTTATAGAATTATTTTCGAAAGGAAAATTGGTTTCGATATAAAGGTATTTTATATAAAAATATTTTATTATAAAAGTATTTTTAACAAAGAAATTCTGTATTAATATTCGAAAGTGAAATTCTTATGGTTCTAGATTAATTATTCGTGCCCGATACTATTCCTTGAATCTACCTTATCTGCTCAGTTTAGTTATTCACCTTGATTCTGTTTTCCGAATCTACCTTCTTTCCTTGTTGGATATATCCTTTTTAAATATGGTTTGTTTATATACTAAATGGTATAATAGAAAATTTTAGTGTTTCAAAGGTTATTAAGTTATCCATAATGTTGGAAGTATCTTGAGAATTTTTTTTATATAAATTTTGGATTTAATATTTTCAATAGCTTCTTTGTAAATATAAGTAATAATGTAAATAATTGTTTTCAAAGGAGTTTTGAAAAGTATTAAAGTATTAAAGAAAATTAAATTTCAAATGAAGTTTTTAAATGAATATTTCATGTAAAATTTGTATAGTTTTAAATTAATTGTTTATCTTGTACTTCAATCTATTTTTTTTCTTTTGTTGCTATTCCCCTACCTCCTTCCTTTTCGGGGATGAAAAGTTTTGAGTGGGGGGAGAGTGCAACAACCCATAAATTTTAAATGGTTTTTAATAACGTATTTAATTAAATTTTGGAGAAATTTTAAATAATAATATTTTGAAATAAAAATTTAATGTTTGGATTACGTATAATTAAATATAAGTAGTCAATAAATAAGAAAACATATAAATTTAGATTACGTTACTGGTTAATTAATTTGGGCGTACGTTCGTTTTAATTATTGCATCTATTGTACGCACTCTTTTATTTCATATCTTAGCTGTTAAAAATCAAATCAGCACGTGCTTAAAAAAAAGAATTAAAACCCTACCTCCAGTTCACGTGTAAAACTTTCCACTTTCATTTGCGTCTCCATGTTTAATAGGAATAAAAATATTTGATTTCCTAACCGTTTCAAAATCTCTTCCCATCTTCATTTTTGCAACGCAGTTCAGATCTGAAAAAAAGTGTAATGGGTAACGATCCGAAATTTTAGACCAATTTAAAATTTTAATTTTATTAAAATATTGAATAAAATTTGGTAGAAACAAAAATGATGGGAATATTAATAGTTTATATGAGATTAACAATTTGAATTAAAACATGAAATGTTAAGAATTTAATAATAATTGTTAATTGTAAATATTGATCTATTGAATAAAATTTAAGAGGAAACAATAGTTTAATTGTATTGTTGTAATTCAAATAAGTTAACCTCTAACAAATGAACTAAAATTGGTAACTAATGGATATGTTGAGTTATGTGAAATATTTAAATAATTTTTGATTTATTGTTAATAAAAAGAAGAAAAAAGGACAAATATTATGTTCTGTTTATACATCAAATGTTGGTTTGGAAATTTAGTTTTGAAAGCAAGTATGGATTTTTGATTCAAAGACAAATTTGGTCTTAATATACATATATACACGGAATGTTTAGTTTGGGTATAGGGTCCATTAATTATTATGTGAATTCTAGTAGGCATGTATATATAGGTTATGTTAGTATTTTCAAATATATTACTCATTTCCTTGAAGTTTTGAAACACACTGTCTGATCAACCCATCAATTTCTCTAATAATCTATTTTGGGAAAATTCAAGGCACGACTGTTTTATTTGCCATCATTTCTTTTATTTTTTTTCCAAACGGTTCATTTTGCCTTTATAACTTATCCTTCCATTCCATACTTATCTTTTTCCTTTACATTTCAAATATGGAACGTGCTGTCCAATCAACAATTAATTGCTTTAATTTCTCAACTAAATCTAGGGTGACTGTTGCCATCCTATAATTATTTTGAATATCAAAACATATAAATTGTATACGTTTACGTTCATTTTTGGTCAGTTCTTCTGTTTTAAAGTAATATATTTATTTCTTAAAAACAGTTGCATTGTGAAACACGTCTCTTCCAAATCTTCACCGTGCAGCCCAAGCAATATAATAAATTGCTTTAATAACGTTGCTGAATCAACGGTCATTTCAATTTATTATTTGTTCTACGTTTCCTTTTTGCTTAAAAATTGGCTACGTAAACATTAATCCAAAAATAGGAAGAAATCATTCGTTTCCTGTAGCCACTTCATTTGCTTTAATTATTTCACGAGATTCAAGCAGGTGACCGTGTCCATTCACTCAACCTTTATCTATATTTTTGTTTTAAATTTCTTTCCTCTGTTCACTAGGGTAATTATGGTATGATTCTCAGCCTGTTGGTCTGCCTTTCCTTCTTTCCTTTGGCAATCAAAAAAAAAACCTTTAATTATTATCTCATTTCTTGCTTGCATGGTTATGGACAATCAATTAGTTAATTGCATGTTGTAGTCTATTCATGCCTATTTGGTTCATAAAAATTATTAAGCATTTTTACCCAGAGCAGCCGACTCACCTACATCGTTCTATATCTATTTATTTGTGTACAAGTTCAAACTTTTCCATTTTCTTTGATTGATAGATTTGTTGCCTTTATCTATTCTTTCTCTCCCTGTCTTTATTGCTTAAAGGAAAGCAATCCATCAAAACGTGAATATTTGATTATAGCCAGCCGTTACCTATACCCAAATTTTCATTTTTATGACCGTCATTCGAATATCAAACTTATATACTTTTTGCATTCATTTCTCTCATTCAATTTTACGTTTCTTATTCCAGCTTTTAAATATTGAGCTCCACCCTTATATTTCTATTTGGCCTTTACTTCTCTTCTCTGTTTCTTCTTTTTTTTTTCTCCCCATCTGTTAGCTTCTCAAAACCATCACTCCGCAGCTCCTCCCTGATCTTCCACCCCTCGTGCTCCTCCGTAGCCCCTTAGACCGTGTACTCCTTCTTTTGCGTAAGTATATTTTTTTATAAATCTATGGTATATTATAATATATACTATGTACGTTAGTTTATATGCTTATATATATATATACACATTGATGTATGTTTATGAAAGAAAATATGTATATATTACACACTATATTCTCTGTTTTGTTTTAAAATGTATAAGTGTTATAGGGTATAAGGTACACATATATAAAGTTATATGTTGTACAAGAGTATAAGTGGATTTGTACAGATAAAGCATGGGTTTGTTAATATTATAATTATGTAAATACTAATTTTATATAAACAGTTATATGATCTATTTTTATGTATTATAGAAATTGGAAAATCTGGTTCGACAATGAGTATATGTTATACTGTTTATATATTTACAGTAATATATATTGATTTTGTTTAAGTATGATATAGACAGTGTTTATAAGTTTTGTTTTAAAAATAATGTTTATTAGTTTGGATTTTACCTGTTGGGTTAGATAGGGTCACTGAGTATACATATGTATATATAATAGAGAGAGACAAGAATGAATACTTTATAAATACATATGTATACTCAGTGACCCTATCTAACCCAACAGGTAAAATCCAAACTAATATAAATTATTTTAAAAAAAAAAACTTATAAACACTGTCTATATCATACTTAAACAAAATCAATATATATTACTATAAATATATAAACAGTATAACATATATTCATCGTCGAACCAGATTTTCCAATTTCTATAATACATAAAAATAGATCATATAACTGTTTATATAAAATCAGTATTTACATAATTATAATATCAATAAACCCATGCTTTATCTGTACAAATCCACTTATATTCTTATACAACATATAACTTTATATATGTGTACCTTATACCCTATAACACTTATATATTTTAAAACAAAACAGAGAATATAGTGTGTAATATATACATATTTTCTTTCATAAACATACAACAACGTATATATATATATAAGCACATAAACTAACGTACACAGTATATATTATAATATCCCATAGGTTTATTAAAAAAAATATACTTACGCAAAAGGAGGAGTACACGGTCTAAGTGGCTACGGAGGAGCACGAGGGGTGGAAGATCAGGGAGGAGCTGCAGAGTGATGGTTTTGAGAAGCTAACAGAGGGGGAGAAAAAAAAAGAAACAGAGAAGAGAAGTAAAGGCCATAGAGAAATATAAGGGAGGAGCGCAATATTTAAAAGCTGGAATAAGAAACGTAAAATTGAATGGGCGAAATGAATGCAAAAAGTATACAAGTAATATTCGAATGACGGTCATAAAAATGAAAATTTGGGTATAGGTAACGGCTGGCTATAATCAAATATTCGCGTTTTGATGGATTGCTTTCCTTTAAGCAATAAAGACAGGGAGAGAAAGAATAGATAAAGACAACAAATCTATCAATCAAAGAAAATGGGAAAGTTTGAACTTGTACGCAAATAAATAGATATAGAACGATGTAGGTGAGTTGGCTGCTCTGGGTAAAAATGCTTAATAATTTTTATGAACCAAATAGGCATAAACAGACTACAACATGCAATTAACTAATTGATTGTCTGTAACCATGCAAGCAAGAAATGAGATCATAATTAAAGGTTTTTTTTTATTGCCGAAGGAAAGAAGGAAAGGCAGACCAATAGGCTGAGAATCATACCATAATTACCCTAGTAAACAGAGGAAAGAAATTTAAAACAAAAATATAGATAAAGGTTGAGTGAATGAACACGGTCACCTGCTTGAATCACGTGAAATAATTAAAGCAAACGAAGTGGCTACAGGAAACGAATGATTTCTTCCTATTTTTGAATTAATATTTACGTAGCCAATTTTTAAGCAAAAAGGAAGCGTACAACAAATAATAAATTGAAATGACCGTTGATTCAGCAACGTTACTAAAGCAATTTATTATATTGCTTGAGCTGCACGGTGAAGATTTGGAAGAGACGTGTTTCACAATGCAACTATTTTTAAGAAATAAATATATTACTTTAAAACGGAAGAACTGACCAAAAATGAACGTAAACGTATACAATTTATATGTTTTGATATTCAAAATAATTATAGGATGGCAACAGTCACCCTAGATTTAGTTGAGAAATTAAAGCAATTAATTGCTGATTGGACAACACGTTCCACATTTGAAACGTAAAGGAAAAAGATAAATATGGAATAGAAGGATACGTTATAAAGGCAAAATGAACCGTTTGGAAAATAAAATAAAATAAATGATGGCAAATAAAAGAGCCGTGCCTTGAATTTCCCAAAATAAATTATTAGAGCAATTGATGGGTTGATTGGACAGTGTGTTTCAAAACTTCAAGGAAATGAGTAATATATTTGAAAATACTAACATAACCTATATATACATACCTACTAGAATTCACACAATAATTAATGGACCCTATACCCAAACTAAACTTTCCGTGTATATATGTATGTTAAGACCAAATTTGTCTTTGAATCAAAAATCCATACTTGCTTTCAAAACTAAATTTCAAAACCACCATTTGATTGTAAACAGAACATAATATTTTTCTTTTTTTCTTCTTTTTATTAATAATAAATCAAACATTATTTAATAATTTCACATAACTCAACATATCCATTAGTTACCAATTTTATTTCATTTGTTAGAGGTTAACTTATTTGAATTATAACAATACAATTAAATTATTGTTTCCTCTTAAATTTTATTCAATAGATCAATATTTACAATTAACAATCATTATTAAATTCTTAACATTTGTTGTTTTAATTCAAATTGTAAATCTCATATAAACTATTATTATTCCCATGGAGCCAGATTGTACAATATTACATGCAGCCTTTTTTCTTCTGTTTTTTTTTCCTCTCACTACTACATTGCTGCAACCTTCTAGGCAAAAAAGAAACAGCAGCCTACATTAAAATGCCTATAGAATATATGTTTACAAAATTCCTCTCTAAACTTAAACTTATCATAGAAATTTGTTTCTAAATCATTTCGGGATTAAATTTATTTTCTCTTTTAGAAACATAAATATTTGTGCTTATAATACATGATAATCACATCCTCTGTTTCGTTATGCACACTCCTTCAATCTATTCACTGTGTGCTTCATTTTGGCCAGCCTAAACCTACCGCACTATGTTGAAATTTAGCAAAATCACTGATATCAAACTGAGCATGATCAAAACATTTAGATAATCTATCCACTTTTACATACAAGGTAAGTTCCCAAGTAGTGAACGCTTCAATACAGAAATATTTTCAACTCATTTAGCATATGTAGCCATGGAGCTTGTTATTTAGAGTTAAAATCTAACACAAGAAGGTGGACACAGTTCAAACAAAAAAGTGAAACTTGATATAAGAACATCTTTAGTTTTAACCTTTAAGACTTGTAACTTTTATTCGACATACAACAGTCATGAAACTGATGATAACTATAAACTTTTTCACAGTCAAAATAAAGCTTATAAAATTTTAGTTCAATGTGTATTTAATAATTAAGTAAACATTTTTGCACAGACATACATCTTACCTGCTGAATTATTTGACAATAAAATTGACATCTAAACACAAGCTAAGTGGCGGTAATATATCAAAACGCTCAAAGCAATGACATCTAAACATAAGCTAGCACACCACATTCAAAAGTACACATATTACCTATTGTCCAAAAATTACGCATCTAAATTTGTATATATACATAATCATAGACAAACTGACCATTAGCTACTTCAAGCAATCAATAACTGATTAGAGATGATATGCTACATCTAATAAATAACTTGTGCTTCCTGATGAAACTAATGCACCATTTTGATGGTAGAAGTATGAGTAATTGGGCTATGGGCAATGTTTATGTCCGGAACACGGTTTCATCTCTGATGAGTTTTCTGTAGTTAGTAATCAATAATTATAAAATACAAATTAATTATTAAATAAGCTGCAGTTAGGAATCAATAAACAAATTAATTATTAATAAAGAACAAAACATAAGGTCGTAAAAGTCAAACAAAATGTTTAATATCAAAAAACATTATGAACTCTTCTAGCATATTAAGAAAATAATTTCTTTTTGCATACAACAAGATAATGTGCAAATACCACTAAAAGAAAATAAAAATAAAAATAAAAAAAATTCGTACTTTTCCAAGCTTCATACACCTGAAGAAATAATTTGCGTTACCTGATTTGAGATTTGGTAGAAGATTAGGTTTCCGGTTCTGCACAATCGCCTTGGGATGAAAGCTGCAATTACCTTGGGATGATGATATCCACTTGTGAATTTCCCCCCTCTGATTTCAAGCCAATGGACTAGTGAATTCATGAAGAAGACGATAAGCGACGTAGGGGCGATTAGGGCAGCGGAGGGAAATGAAAGGGAGGAGGGCGCGATTAGGGAAAACGCGATTAGGAAATGAAAAGAAGGGGTGTACTGGTTTGGAAATGGGGGTTTAATAAGCAAGTGGACTAACGAACTAAAAGCGAAAAAATATAACAAAAATTTACAACGGCTTTAAGCCATTGCAAAATTAAAACGGCCCTAATCTGTTCTTAAGTGTTTTACAACGGCTCAAAGCCGTTGCTATTTAACAACGGCTAAAAGCCGTTGCGATTCTTCCGCATGAGGGCATTACAAAACTGTCAATATGATAGGATCCTTACTCTATATAACTGTTAGTATATCATATATAATGCGTAGTATTTGTCTTTGTGCAAGATATCAATCTCAACCTAAGGAAACTCACCTAAAATTTGTAAAAAAAATACTAAGATATGTAAACAACACACTAGACTATGGACTCTTCTATCTAAAGGAAGATTCCTTCGACTTAATGTAATATCCCATATCTAGAGGCCTGAATCTAAGCGCTACAAATGCTGCAAATATCCATGTTATTAACTTCTGGTGACTAATTACGGTAATATTAATGGAATCCAATATCAGCATCCTATGAATATGAAACAAAATCACAGATTTCAGAAACAACTTTTCATATTACAATTTCAAAACTTGTCCCATATTCAAATTACGTAATCGCATCGTTTTTCGAAGTTCAGATCAATATAATTATTACATAAATACATCAAGAGCGACATGTGAAGATTCCCCATGGTTGATCAGAGTCATAATATAGTCATAGCAGACTTAATACAAACAAAGCGGAAATACATCAAAAAATAAACTGTAACTCCTAAAATAGCTATCCATCGGCCACCCGCTTGTCTTCGGAAGCTTTATTCGCCAACCTACTAAAAATCTGTAAACTTTAATCCCTCTGCTTACTCGAATCAATTTTGAGCACCGGAGAGTTTAAGGGGAAAACATAAATTTCAAGTCGTACGTAAAGTCTGGTGTGAATAATAATATACATCTTGGAAATACGATATTAAGTGGGACCACGCCGCTTAGCGGAACGGGTTTCCCCTCATTAATATCCTTTTAAGACTAATCTTTCCAAATCATAATCCTGCAACTAAAACCGGTTAAAATATGTAAAGCATTATTATGTAAACATACATAAACTTAGGGTAACAAATGGACTATATGTCCGAACACTATAGTTTTGTTTGACTTACTATTAACCTTTGGCCAACTCGGGCATACTAGAAAATAAAATAAAAATGGCCTAACATCTTTCAGACAAGTCTTCTAGATGGTATGTCCCTAACTTACTCTCTCTCAGGGTCCACTGATCCTAATTGTTTTGCGGGATCACCAATAACCTATCTGTATACAAACTTATATTCCCTTCTGTGTGTAATCATTATTTTAGTCTTTCCTGTGACAAAGCCCTAGAATTTTGGACTAAATTTGATGGGGCTAATAGCTAATGTATAGGGCGCGACCCTATACCAGTCCTATCTGATATTCTAATATCTTAGTCATTTTACTAAAATTTTCCTTGAATACCTTTTCTTCTCAAATTGATTTAAAACCTTTAAATCAAACATAAACATGGAAAATATATACTCTATGTTTTACTCAAAATCATCTTGCCATGCTATATATACTTTACCCAAATCTATGTTGATGAAAACATTTACATCTTTGGAAGTACCCCTTCAGATCCCATTGGAAGTACCCCTTCCATAACCAAATAAATCCTTTTCTTTCATCTAGGTTGAAAGGCCAAAACTTTACTTTCGAAACCATTAACATAAACCTTTCAAAATCATTGAAATAGCCTTTCGTTCGAAACCTTAAAATCTTGGACATCCTTTCTTTAAAACCTTTAAACGTAGCCTTTTGAACCATTGGAAAAACCTTCCTTTTAAACCTTTCGAAACCATTGGGAAACCATCTCTTTGGAACCAATCATGCAAGACCTATTGAAACAGTTGGAAAACCTCTCCATTTAATCCTTTCGAAGTCATTAGGGAACCACCCCTTAGAAACCTTTCTTAAAAACTTTTCGAAAGCATCAAAGCCTTAAACCTTTCATAAGCATTTGAGTTCAATTTAAAACATGTGGAAACACCTTTTGAAACCATTCAAAACCATCCCTTTCGAAATATTTGGGTTAATCTTTAAAAATCCCTAATGGTCACACACAACAGGATTGAAAGCAACTCTTTCAAAAGCCAAAACTTAAGTAAAGAAGTGATGGTGTCGAAACCATCCTTCCGAACGAATTGGAGAAGCGGCAAGGTTCTTATAAAACTAAAAAACCCTTTTGAAGGCATTGCTTCAAAAGGTAAGAAGCGGCAGCAAAAGGCTTCGACCTAGTCGAAGGCGATTGTTTAAAAACAAAGGCGCAACCTATTTATAAAAATTCTTTTAAACTATTGACCCAGTTGGAAGACAACCAAGTCAAAAGCAATATATTCGTAAGCAAAGCATGCGCTTTTTTCATTTTATACAAAGTCATGCCTCGACGCCGTTGGAACCTATGGTATCGACCCAGTTCCTTTTGTTTTTTTCCAATTCACCATGTACCATGTTAATGATGCTATGTGCATTGGTTTCGATGGCATAGAGGCGAAACTACTAAGTCGAAAGCCTACTTAGTCGAAGGCAGGGTGCCGAAAGTGGCGAAGCATGCCTTTGGCATGAAAAACTGATTTTTAACCTTTTTAAGTAATTCTTTTAAATAACCTGCCTTGTTTGTCAAAATTTTACTGGTTGCTAATTTTCTTTTTTAAAAGTACTGCCATAATTTTAGAAATAAACAATTTAATTTATTTACAAAATGCCAGTTCTCCTTTTATAAACATATAAAACATTTAAGTCTAGTATCTTAAATAATTTTATATATTCATCCAAACACATTGGAAAATTCTACAAAAAATCCAAAAATTCCTTTTTAATATGTTTTTAACACATAAAAATTTCAACTCAAATTATTTATAATTTAAACGTAAATTATTTATAACCAACAAATCATTTTCTTTACTAGAAAATTAATATAAAATCTACATTAATTCAGAAAATTATGCAAATTGAAACCCATCTCTAAAATATCATTTCTGATCTATATCTAAAATCGCAAGGCATTTGGATGTCGATAAATAGGGTTTTCGCATCAAAACATACCATAAAATCTATATGAACAAGCATAAACCATCAACATGTATATACAAACATTTTTCCCTTCAAAATTATGGCTAAACAATGCAAGATAAATCGGATTTCATCTTAAAACCAAAATTATTATGAAAACATGAGATGTAGTGATTATTCACGTTAGCTTTGTGATTTAGGATTTGAGGTTTGACCTTGATTACGTTGATTTGATTCTTCCTCTTGATAATCCTAGCTTTATCTTTTCCAGAGATTGCTAATGGTGGCCGACGTCCTTGTATTTTGAGAATGTGAAATGATCGTATGTGTTTATTTCCTAAGGGTTTAGGGTATAAGAACACTCGATTTCCTTTTTTCCCTCCCTTATTTCTGGATACTTAATTCTTTTGTTCATTCTCACATTGGTTAAGATGGGAATAGCTGCCCCTTATTTAATCACAAATCTCAATCCATTAATCAACTTACATTATTTTATTTCATTCAGAAAATTAAATTCCCTAAATAATGTTACTAAAAATATAGGGTGTTACAGACTCCCCTCTTTAAAAAAATTTGTCCTCGAAATTACGATAAGATACATATCAAAACAATCAAAGGTTAAACATATCATCTAACAAATTAGGATAAGAGTCTCTAATCCTACTTTCAGTCTTTCAAGTACAGTCTATTATCGTCACCCCACTGAACTTTCACCAATCCGACTGCCTTGTTCCTTAACTTCTTTTTATCTCTTACGACTATCTAGACAGGCTTCCTAACTATAGTCATGTCTGGTTCCACTACTAAACCCTCTAATACAGTCGGTGATATAGTAGTGTCTGGATCCCTTACACACTTTCTCAGATGAGATACATGGAAAACATTGTGGACTCTTGCCAAACTACTCGGTAACTCTACTCTGTATGCTAGTTTCCCAATCCTCTCTAAAATAGGAAAGGGTCCTACTATAACGACCTAGAATTTCCGTCATTCGATATTCGTATATTTTATTGATTTTAAATATTTAAAAGTTAAGTTTATAAGCTGAATAAATAATATTTCGAATATAGTGATTTAATTGGATAATTAAATTATTAATCTAATATTGGAAATTTCAAAATAAATTGGAAATTGGATTTAATATGAATGAAAATTATTTATAAAGTTGAATTAAATTATATTTGAATTAGAATGATGTTAGAGAACTTTTAAAATCGAATTAAAAGTCAAATTGTAAAAATTGAATATTTTAATATTTAATTAACGTGTAAAAATAGTCATTTTTCAAACAGTCTCGGATTTTGACGAAACCAGTTTCATTGGATTCGTATTGTTATATTATTGTAAGATTTCAAATTTCATGTCAATTGGATTTACGGTATGTCCGAGGCAAGCTAAAAGCATAGAAATCGGTTTAAGTGAATTTCAATTTTAAATAGTCGATTTGAAAACCTATCTTCCAAATACGATCGAATTGGCTTTTGATATATATTCCATTGCGTTTGGAATAGGAGTAAAATATTACAAAAGCCAGGCAGGCACGCTTCGTTTCGAGTTCGGAAAAATTTCGGATGAATAGTTTCGTCAAATTTTCTATACAATGCCAACTTTTATTTTATTTTGCATCAAACCCTACTAGGGTTAGGGCTAGCCGCCACTTCATTTTTAATGGCTGAAAATGGCTGAGCTTCTTCCCTTATTATCTCCAAATCAGTTAACTTTCACGAAAAACTTCAAACTGCAAAGTCGTAGAGCACAATGAGTCTCACGAACCAAATTTCGGCGTTCGAAAATCGACATCCGTACTCCACTTGTACCTAAATGCCGCAGATCCAAACATCGATATTCGACTTGTGCCGGAGCTTATAACACATTAAGTACAACACAGTGGAAGAAATGAATAATACATTTGATATACAACATTTGATATAATATACAGATATAATGATGATACAATGAATATCAATATACATCAGAGGTATGATACAAGACAATAGCAGCGGAAAGAAAAGATAACACCAGCAGCGGAACAATATCTCCAATATGGCCTTCAAGAGAGAACTCCAGTATCGGTAATCTCCATCTCCAAGGCACCAATCCAGAAATAGCTCGAACTCCCAATAACGATGCACTAAGCTAAGCAAGGTCAACCGTCCAAAGACTGAAGAATACTCCAAAGATTGAAAGCTACCAAACCAAAGACTTTGAAAGCTATCGAATCAACACCTATTATTGATTATATGAAAAATCCAACTCTAGACTGCCCATATGGGAAAATTGTGCGCACCTAGAGTTTAGAAAGGGAATAATAAACCGCAGGTCAGTCGTGGGACTGGTATGAGCAAACAAAACAGTTTATCTTTTATAACAAACAACGAAAGAATTTAAAATAAACCCGCAATGCGTTTTGGAAAATGAAACTACCATAAGGCCTCCCGGCACACACACAATGCAATCGCACACTTGGGGGAGATTTCTCCTTATGATAGTCAAATATGCTTAATACGAGAAAACTCTTTGATATTATTACTAATGCATAGTGGAAAACCTTTTGAAAGTATAATATTAATCCTAGCCAGCATAGGTAACCTGATACTATGCCTACTATAGCTGCCATGTTAAATGGCAGGTTCTACAACTAAAACCGTACAAGGCACGTATTGGATGATTGGATTTTCAACAAATGGTCAGGCTAAAGAACTTCCTATGCCACATGGGTACGCCTCTGGAGGGACGTCCCGAGAACCTACACGGCTCTCTGCCAACACAAGGCCGGTTTACCTCTGTAACTAGGTAACTACTACTCGAGCATGCCATCCCCCGGTCCTTTGGGACCTTTATCCGATGCGCCTCTCAACCATAAAGCAATCAAAAAGGAATAGATTTGCAGTGACCACATGAGTTAAGTATCTGGGCTCCATACCATGATACCACCCTTTTCCAGAAAGGAATGACACACCCTAAAGGGAGCGACCCTCATAACCTTGCCGCATCTTTCCTGTTTCGACCATTTTCGGGGTGTGAGGTCCTGATGCAGTCTCGTCCACAAAGCTACGCTTATAAAAAAGCCATGCTTTGATCAACAAATGATACACAACATCACTCATAACTATCAACTACATAACCTCTGAGCTCGTACGTCTCAAAGAAGGGTGTTAAGCTAAGTGAACAAATTCTCTGCCACCAAGCAGAAATGTATTTGATAGAGATCATTTTTATATCTCAAAGTGTAATGTCGGACATACAACCATACAAGTCTGTTCCGGGTTCGAACAGAACAGAAGGCACTTCGTCCAGTAAAGGAAGAAACCCTTGCAATCCGGGTATCCACAATCCCGATCGGACTTTCCATCACACATGGAGAACTTTATACTGGAGCAACTCAGTGCAGAGTCAATCGACAGGTTATCCTATCGTTTTCGCAAATACCCGGTCTTCAACAGTGGTCTTCAAATGCAATCCACAACGTCGTACCACTATTCAGAATGGGTTATATGGCACAAGGTCCTCTTCCGGTGTAACAACCCTAGATTTTTGAATATAAATTTAAATTTGACTTTATTTCATTTTGAAAATATTTTAAATTTGTTTTATTTGTGAGATTTCATTTCTAAATATTTTTAAAGTGATTATAGAATTTTTCCGAAATTTATTGCATTTATCTTCTATTTTTAAAGGCTAGCTTCTATTTTTCTGCTATTTTCTTCATTTAAATTTTATTTAATAAAAAATTATTTATTTATTTTTGTGAAAGCATTTTTATTTTATGTCCTTATCTTTATTAATAAATTTTTTCAATTCCATAAAATTTTCCCAAAGTTTATTCTATTTATTTCCAAATTTTCTAGACTAGTTTTCATTTTTTGTGCTATTTTCTTATTTTTATCATATATAATTAATATTTATTTCCAAATTTTTTGTGACCTTTTGTTTTAAAGGCGTTTTGAATTCCCACCTTTTCAATCCTAACCAACATGTTTTCACATTTTTGGCCATGTCACCTCTTCTCTTCAGCCGACCATCATTTTTCATTTCACGTACAACATTTTCTCTTCTCACCTGAAAAAAATTTCGGCCTCCATAGCTTGTGAAAAAATTTGGTAATCATCTTTTCTTTTTTTCACTTTTATTGTTTTTGATTTAATTTTTGCTATTTGACGCAGCGGATAATTAACAAAACGATATAGATCGATGAAAGTGGCAATCGGTGGATTGAAGATACTGAAAGGCCCAAATTCGTTGATCACAAAGATACTGAATTCAAGCTATCTTCGACATGTTGATCGCGAACGATACCGTGAAGGAAGATCTTCAATGCGTTGATCAAGCGCACTTGATTCCGCGAATCGGCTTCAACAATCGTTGATTCGAGCGCACTCGAATAACCGAAAGTGGAGATAGAAGATTACACTCAACTACCAATTTAGGATGAAAGCACACAGCAATCAAACAAGAATTTTATTCAAAAATCAACCACCTTGAAATGTACAACACACTCCCTATTTATAGCATTTCACAACTTGACCCTTAAGTCGTATACGACTTACGACTTAACTAAGTCGGCAACGACTTATCACCATAGCACATATGTACAACACAGCGGCTCAACCGACTCAACATCACAAACGACTTAAAGAACTTACAACTCAACAGCCTTCGGCCGACTCAACTACCTGCCAACCTACGACTTTACAACTTACAACACAAAGCCGACTCAACACAACACATGTTTACAACAGTTGGTCGTATACGACCTAACGACTCACGACTCACGGCTTAAGTACTTACAACACAAGGCCTAAGTTACAACGCACCCGATCTAAACATTCAACGACTCACCATAACACAACAACTCAAAGATACAATGGCATTACGAGTTAACATGACACGGCTTATGACTTAGTTGTGTCGTTAGTGTTATCCCAACTTTTGGCAAAGTTGAGATATCCAAAATTTACTGAAAATCAATGATTACTATTCATGAATATCAACCATGCATTGCAGGATAACCATGGATATCGATGAATTTTGTCCGAGTCCAAAACGGGCCACAATTGATAAGACACGACAAGAAAGATCATAGAAGTCTGCATCTCAAATTTCAAGTCAATCCGAGGTGGTATGCTCAAGTTATGGTGGATTCAAGTTAAGAGGAATGGGCATTGTCAGGTTCGAACCCATTACCTTTCCTATGTTCGAACCCATCCCCCTTGACCAAGCTCGAAACCAAGAAATGAGGCCGCGCCTCGAATCCATAAGCCTATGCCCCAGTTCGAATCGATGGTGTTCGAACCCATCATTTCGAACCCATCTAGTTCGAAACCACCTGCTTTCGAACCAATAAGCACTGCCACGCCACACCCGAAACCCTCGGCCTCGACTCCACTTCGAACCCAACTACTTCGAACCCATCACAGAGCCCTGCTTCGAACCCTTCCGTGAGCCATGCCTCGAACCCATCCATCTTCGAACCCATCCTGTGTAGCTCCATTCGAACCCACTGGGTCAATCCACGTGTCTCCCATCGGTTCGAAATCACCAAGATACACGGAGTCGAAGCGGTCAACACGGAGAGAAGTCCGGATCGATTCGAAACTTGCGCTCCACGTCACCACAAAGTCGCGTGCCACACTGGGTTCGAAACCATCGTTTCGAGTAACAGGGGTTCGAACCAAGCAGCCTTGCCGTGAAGTCTATTTCGAACCCTTCATATCTCCTAACCTGTTAGTCCAAATGCCATGAAATTTTCACAGATGCTTGCATATATGATGAAGAATGTCCACGCCAAATTTCACCTCGATTGGATGAATTCTTGATCGGTTCGAATGGAGTTCGAACCGATGCCAAAGTGGGCCCAAACTTCCTGAGACCGTACGTGTGGGCCCCCTCACGTGCCAGAAGTGGTCTCCCGAGTTTTCAGCGAGATACCAGCAGCCTACGCCTATAAATAGACTCCCAGGTCATTCAGAAAAGGGACCGGATTCTCTTTGGCAAGATCAAGACTCTGAAGCTCCAAGTCTCCACCAAGGCTCTACTTGGCACTCAACAACCACCGTTGTACTCGAATTCCAGAACTATAATTCACTGTAATCCGCTGTAATTGATTGTAATCAGCGAAGAACATCAATAAAAGGAAAAACCTTTGAAGTGGACGTAGGCCGGAGATAGCCGAACCACTATAAATCGTGTGTTCTTGTTTACATTTACCATTTTGCTACTTAGATCTGTGATTTGTGTTTGGATATCGTTGATTTATATTCCAACACTGGTGCTTTCACATTCATCGGGGTTTGTGACCAATTTTGGCGCAAACACTTTGGTGCTTTCACTGAGAAGAACCAGCACCCGCTACATCAGATTCAGAATTCGGATTCAAAAGTTTGAAGGAACTCCAATTCAAAGACAATGACTCGACAAACAAGACAGAGAATTGATAGAAGCCAACAAGGAGGAAGCCAAGAGGCATCCTCCGGATCAGGAGAAGGACAAGCTTCCGTCTACATCACCAGAGACGAGATGGAGGCTATGGCTAATTCATTGCGCGAAAGCATAATGAAGAGTCAACAGGAGATGCTGCAGAATTTCCTCGAGCAGATGAGGGCGGCAAATATGCAAAACCTTGGACCAACTACAACAGCCACGAGTACGGGACAAGGAATAAGGATTGCAGATGCAAATGAAGGACAGGCTCAAGGCCAGAATACAGGGATTGAAGGTGGTCATCAAGGCCTTGGGGGCAGACCCTCAGGGTCCGATACTGGAAGACCAACAGACGGAGCACAACAGACAGGAGCCAATGCATACGCCAACGAGCCACCAGAAGAGTACGTACCGGAATTCCCTTCAAGGCTCGGGGGGCAGGACAGAAACTTGACAAGGGGGCAACCCCTAGATGGAGATGAGAGAATGATAGGCCTAATGCGACGAATCATGAGAGGAGGATTGCCTAGCGGAGGGCTAGAAGAAGTTAGTCGGAGTCCATTCACTCCAAACATCCGAAACGCAAGGAACCCTCCAAAGTTCAAATTACCAACGCTAGATCCCTATGACGGAAGGTCAGACCCGACCATGCACATCACAAGGTATATCAGGCACATGGAGGTGCTGGGGGCATCCGAGGAAGTGATGGCACGATGCTTCCCTCTATATTTGACAGATTTAGCTTCACTATGGTTCAGACAACTAGAGACTGGATCAATTGGAACATGGAGCGAGCTCGTTGATTGCTTCATGAGACAGTTCAGGGTCCACGTGACGCGACCCAAGAGTGTGATGACTTTAGCAACAATCAAGCAGAGGACCGGAGAGTCCATAAAAGATTTTCTACTCAGATTCAACGTGACAGTGACTTCTATGGATCGCCCGGATCCATCAATGATTTTGATGGCGGCGGTGGCAGGAGTCGCGGAAGGCACCAAGTTTAAGGATTCTCTAACTAAAGATCCACCGCAAGATCTTGGAGAGTTCTTTCATAAAGCTGAAAAGTTCATTCGGTTAGAAGAATCACGAGTCGAGAGTCGTGAAATAAATGCCGCGCAAAGCGAAGGGACCTCCAGAGAACAGCCCAGGGCGGACAAGGGAAAAAGGAGACAGGACGACAGACATGATGGTCCTGATAAACGGAAGAAATCCCGAGAACCAAGATTCAGGCAATACACCGATCTGAATACAAGCCTAGAAAGAATCTACACTGAAACTCGGGGGCAAATCCCCTATCGAAAGCCACCTATAAGGGATCCCACCGAACGGGAGCGCAGGACTGGAAAATATTGCCTATTCCATGAGCTGGATGGGCACACCACAGATGAATGCCGTCACCTGAAGGATGAGGTGGAAGAGCATGCCAGAGGTGGTAGATTGCCGCAGTATGTCAGAGAACGGACAGCGGCAGCGAGACCTGAACAACTACCGCCTCCACCTTGCAGGAACGATCCTGGATCGGGATCACGACTCGTCATCAACTGATCAAAGATGGCAAGGGCCAAGTCCAGGATTTGGACTTCGGTCGAATAATTTTATTTAAATTTATTTTCAGAATAAACGATCGCTCCACTTACACATGTACGGGAACCGGAGAAATCCCTAGGCATGCTCTGAGATGGAGATAAACCGCTACGCCCGGAGAGGCAATCTTTAGTTTTTCTCTGATGTTTGAGATTGAACATCTGGAACTTGAATTTTAATAAATGAATTAGAACTTCTTGCAATAAACCTTTTGACCGGAGAGTCAAAGGATGAACATTACATATAAACATGATCGCTTTATGACCCTACCCGGAGAGACGGGGTCCGGAGTGCAAGAAGTGAGTTGCTTCGCCGGAGAGCGACAGGATCAACTCACTTGAGCGCTGTTTCCCCTTCACCGGAGAGTGACAGGATGGGATCCAGCAAGAGCCCGGAGAGGCTATGATCGGTCTCGAACGACCAAGACATCGCTTAATGTTCAGATACACTGAACCGGAGTGCAAGAAGTGGGTTGCTTCGCCGGAGAGCGACAGGATCAACTCACTTAAGCGCTGTTTCCCCTTCACCGGAGAGTGACAGGATGGGATCCAGCAAGAGCCCGGAGAGGCTATGATCGGTCCCGAACGACCATGATATCGCTATATGTCCTAACCGGGACCGGAGTGCAAGGGATAGAAGGCAACGCCAGAGAGCAATAGGATCTTTCTATTCAATCACTAAGTCTAGAATGAACTTAGTAAGGGTTCAGAGCAGCCAGTAGTGGTCCGGAGAGACCATGAAACTTCATTCTCAACTCCTACGGGAAGAACGAACATTGATTTGGCTTCGAACAGCCACAAACTTGATTGATAATGCCACAGCTATGAATGAAACATGGATTTATCACACTTGATATAAGACCATTCAAAACATACCTTTTACAAAAAGGCATGTTTTGGGGGGCAAAATGTTATCCCAACTTTTGGCAAAGTTGAGATATCCAAAATTTACTGAAAATCAATGATTACTATTCATGAATATCAACCATGCATTGCAGGATAACCATGGATATCGATGAATTTTGTCCGAGTCCAAAACGGGCCACAATTGATAAGACACGACAAGAAAGATCATAGAAGTCTGCATCTCAAATTTCAAGTCAATCCGAGGTGGTATGCTCAAGTTATGGTGGATTCAAGTTAAGAGGAATGGGCATTGTCAGGTTCGAACCCATTACCTTTCCTATGTTCGAACCCATCCCCCTTGACCAAGCTCGAAACCAAGAAATGAGGCCGCGCCTCGAATCCATAAGCCTATGCCCCAGTTCGAATCGATGGTGTTCGAACCCATCATTTCGAACCCATCTAGTTCGAAACCACCTGCTTTCGAACCAATAAGCACTGCCACGCCACACCCGAAACCCTCGGCCTCGACTCCACTTCGAACCCAACTACTTCGAACCCATCACAGAGCCCTGCTTCGAACCCTTCCGTGAGCCATGCCTCGAACCCATCCATCTTCGAACCCATCCTGTGTAGCTCCATTCGAACCCACTGGGTCAATCCACGTGTCTCCCATCGGTTCGAAATCACCAAGATACACGGAGTCGAAGTGGTCAACACGGAGAGAAGTCCGGATCGATTCGAAACTTGCGCTCCATGTCACCACAAAGTCGCGTGCCACACTGGGTTCGAAACCATCGTTTCGAGTAACAAGGGTTCGAACCAAGCAGCCTTGCCGTGAAGTCTATTTCGAACCCTTCATATCTCCTAACCTGTTGGTCCAAATGCCATGAAATTTTCACAGATGCTTGCATATATGATGAAGAATGTCCACGCCAAATTTCACCTCGATTGGATGAATTCTTGATCGGTTCGAATGGAGTTCGAACCGATGCCAAAGTGGGCCCAAACTTCCTGAGACCGTACGTGTGGGCCCCCTCACGTGCCAGAAGTGGTCTCCCGAGTTTTCAGCGAGATACCAGCAGCCTACGCCTATAAATAGACTCCCAGGTCATTCAGAAAAGGGACCGGATTCTCTTTGGCAAGATCAAGACTCTGAAGCTCCAAGTCTCCACCAAGGCTCTACTTGGCACTCAACAACCACCGTTGTACTCGAATTCCAGAACTATAATTCACTGTAATCCGCTGTAATTGATTGTAATCAGCGAAGAACATCAATAAAAGGAAAAACCTTTGAAGTGGACGTAGGCCGGAGATAGCCGAACCACTATAAATCGTGTGTTCTTGTTTACATTTACCATTTTGCTACTTAGATCTGTGATTTGTGTTTGGATATCGTTGATTTATATTCCAACACTGGTGCTTTCACATTCATCGGGGTTTGTGACCAATTTTGGCGCAAACAGTTAGCTCGTGTGCGACTTAAGCTCTTAGGTCGGTCACGAGCTATCTTCCAGAGCGGCTTTACTTCCAGTGCGGCATAATCCTCTGGTCCCCAGTTAGGTCGTGGACGACCTATAGCCTCCATGTTAAGTTGTGGACGACTCAATTCTCCCATGAGTCGTGTACGACCCATTCCTTGCTCTTGTGTACGACTCATCCTTTGGAGAGTTATTGGTTGCGTAATTTCTTCTCTGGCCTGTGCTGCATCATCCTCCCCTGGTTGAGAAAAATTCGTTCTCGAATTTGTAATTCTTCCACCTCAGATTGTCCATCTTCATAATATGGCACAAGATGCTTAACATTGAACACGTCAGAAGTGTACACATCCTCCGGCACCTTCAATTTATAAGCATTTTCATTAATCCGTTTCACAACTTTTACAGGACCAATTTTTCTGGATTTCAACTTGTTATAAGCGCCCACTGGAAAACGGTCCTTTGTTAACACAACATACACCAAATCACCCTCGTTAAATTCAACATTTCGTCGCTTCAAATCTGCAGTTTGCTTATACTTCTCATTTGCTCTCTCCAATCGTTCCTGAACGATTTTATGACATTCAGTCAATCCATCAACAAAATCTACAGCTCGTTTAACCATCCCCTTCGGTTGTGGCACTACTGCCAAATCCAACGGTCTCCTTGGCAAACTTGAATATACGATCTGAAATGGGCTGAATCCTGTACTACGATTCACTGCATGATTATGAGCAAACTCTGCCTAGCATAACTTCATGTCCCAACTCTTCAGATTATCCTTCACAAGACATCGCAACAAATTTCCCAACGTTCTGTTAACAACTACGGTCTGTCCATCTGTTTGCGGATGGTAAGCGCTACTAAAATTCAGCTTTGTTCCGACCATCTTCCACAAACTCAACCAAAAATGACTCAGAAAACGAGTATCCCTATCCGACACAATAGATTCTGGCAATCCATGAAGTCGATAGCTCTCTTTGAAAAATAGCTGAGCAACATGAACAACATCCGCCGTCTTCTTACAAGCAATAAAATGTACCATTTTCGAGAAACGATCCACCACAACGTATATAGAGTCATTCCCCCTTTGAGTTCTCGACAAACCCAACACGAAATCCATGCTAATGTCTACCCATGGTTTTGTAGGAACAGGTAATGGCATATATAATCCCGCATTTGTAGCTGTCCCTTTCGAAACCTGACAAACATGACATCTACGCACAAACCTTTCAACTTCCCTTCTCATCGACGGCCAATAATAAGACTGAGAAATCAACTGCAATGTTTGATCTCTACCCACATGTCCTTCTTCGTGCAACTCTTTCACAATTTTCATTCTCAAGCTGCAATCTGGTATACATAATTGATTCCCTTTGAATAAGAATCCATCTATCAACACGAATTCATCAGTACTCCCGTCCTTGACTTTCTCATCACATTTCATAAAGTAAGGATCTTCCTCAAGCAACTTTGGCAATAGTTCAAACCCCGTCACTTCAACTTTCATTGTCGTCAACAAATGATTCCTCCTACTCAATGCATCAGCTACACGATTTGTCACCCCTGATTTGTGTTTAACAGCAAAAGTAAACTGTTGCAAATACGCGACCCATGAAGCGTGCCTAGCTGAAATCTTATCCTGCCCTTGCAAATGCTTCAAAGCTTCATGATCTGTATAGAGAACAAACTCCTTCTGAAACAGATAATGTCTCCAATACATCACTGCTTGAACAATTGCGTAAAACTCAACATCATAAGTGTTATATCTCAACTTAGCTCCAGACAACTTCTCACTGAAATAAGCAACTGGTCTTCCTTTCTGACTCAAAACTCCACCAATCCCAACCTTCGATGCATCAGTATGTAATTCAAACAACAACTGAAAATCTGGTAAAACTAGAATTGGTGATGTCGTCAATAGTGTCTTAATTTTCTCAAAAGCAATCCCTGCTTCCTCTGACCACTCAAACTTTTTTTCTTTCATGCAATCGGTTATAGGTGCCATCACACTACTAAAATGTGGAATGAATCTTCGATAGAAAGATACCAATCCATGAAAACTCCTCACTTCAGTAATTGTCTTTGGTTGTGGCCAACTCCTGACAGCTTCTACTTTACTTTCATCCACTTGAATTCCTTCCTTCGACAAAACATATCCCAGAAACAAAACACTGTGCGTCAAGAACACACACTTCTTTGTTGCAGCATAAAATTTCTCCTGTCGTAGAATCAACAGTATTTCACGCAAATGCTGGATGTGTTCTCCCATACTCCCATTATAGATTAAAATATCATGAAGGTAAACAACCACGAACTTTCCAATGAATGGTCTGAAAATCTGGTTCATCACTCTCATAAAAGTACTCGGTGCATTCAATAAACCAAATGGCATAACCAACCATTCGTATAAACCTTCCCTGGTTTTGAAAGCAGTCTTCCACTTATCACCCGGTCTAATACAAATTTGATGGTATCCACTCTTCAAGTCAATCTTTGAAAACACAACAGCTCCACTCAACTGGTCAATCAAATCATCAAACCGCGGCATAGGAAATCTATATCTCACGGTGATCTTGTTTAGAGCCCGACTATCCGTACACGTTCTCCACGAACCATCCTTCTTGGGTACCAATAAAGCTGGCACTGCACAAGGACTCAAGCTCTCCTGAACACGCCCCTGTTCTAACAACTCCTCCACCTGGCTTCTCAGTTCTTCATGCTCCTTGGGACTTATTCAGTAATGTGGCCTGTGAGGTAACACTGACCCTGGCACAAGATCAATTTGATGCTGAATATCCCTCAACGGTGGCAACTCCGTTGGCAACTCTTCAGGAAACACATCACTGAATTCTTCCAATACTGGCTTCACTTCCTCTGGAATTTCAACAGATTCAGTCGCTTCATGTCCAATCAACAGAAACACCTCTGGACTCTCCTCTACTTCTTCAATAAATTCCTTTAAAGTCAATAAAGTCTTCAGCTCCTCAATCTCTTCAGATTTACTCTCTTCCTGTTGTCTCTTCTTTGGAACTAAAATAATCTTAACTCCTTCAAACATAAAGCTGTAACTATTGGTCCGACCTTCATGTTGTACTGCTAGATCATACTGCCATGGTCTTCCCAAAAGTAAGTGACAAACATCCATCTCAACTACATCACACCAAATCTCGTCTTTATATTTCTTCCCAATAGAAAATGGAACTCGAACTCGCCTGTCCACCTTCACTTTTCCTCCTTTTCTCAACCACGCTAATTTGTAAGGATTTGGATGCTTCTCCGTTTTCAGCTTCAACTTCCTCACGGCTTCAGTAGAAAGAATATTGTCACAACTTCCTGCATCAATCACAAACTTACAAACCTTTCCCAGAATAGTGCACGTGGACTGAAAAATGTTACTCCTCAACCAACTAGCCTCTTCTTCCTGCTTTGGTATTAAACAAGACCTCCTCATCATTAGATTACATCCTTCATCTCCTGACGCGACATCCTATTCTTCCTCCTCAACTGGACTAGGATAACCTTCATCATCATCCTCACCTTCAACTTCAGCAATCATAGTTCGTTTCCTCGGCTTCGGACATTCATTACTCTTGTGACCCACTTCCTGGCAATTGTAACATTTGAAACTATTGTTGACCTTCGTCTTCTCAGCCTCCTTCACCAGTGGTTTACTGATAGGTTTAGAAACATTAGAACTTCCACTGGCACCCTTCACTGGATTATTGGAATTAGTAAACACACCAACTCCACGCCTTCCCTGCTTCTCCCAAGCCAACGCTTTCTGATGTGCCTCCGCCACAGATCTTGGATCAAACATATTAACCATATCCTGGATCTGCATTCGCAACCCTCCAACAAATCTAGCAGTTAGCTGTTCCTCCGTCTCCATAATTTCATTTCTAGCAATAAGTTGGTAAAATTCATCTGCATAATCATTAACTGATTTCGTCCATTGCCTCAGATTCTGCAACCTCTGGTACATAAGTGTTTGATAGTTGTAAGGTAAAAATATAGCTCTCATCATCTTCTTCATCTTCTCCCATGATTCAACCTTTGACTTTCCCATTCTCTCCCTTGTAAGTTTAGTTTGCTGCCACCACGCCAAAGCTCTTCCCCTTAACTTTGTAGCAACTAACTTCACTCTTCTATGCTCAGGAACCTCCTTGAAATCAAAGATCTCTTCAACATTTGACAACCAATATAAGAATTCTTCAGCTACCATTCCACCTTTAAACTCTGGAATTTCCATCTTCATACCCGATTCCCATCGACTATCTTCTTCAACATCCCGATAAGAATTTCGAACTTGGTCTCGATCTCGATAATGAATGCTAGCTCTATCACCCTCTTCATTAAAATCAAATGTACGTCTATATCGATCTCGACCATCAACATCCCTTCGATCACGCATGTCTCTTCTACTATGTCTCTCTTCATCTCTATATGGCTCATCTTCAAACTCACGTGGAGTTCTTCTCTCTTCATGTCCATAGTCATGATGATCTCTTCTTGACGAAATTGATGTTTCTCTTCTCTCTCTAAAAGATTGCGGTGATACCCTCCTCGCTTCCGTAACCGATGGCGAAACTCTGTTTCCTCCATGGTTCGAGATTGGTGATCTCCTCCTTTGATTCTGATTCAAATCATTCATCAACTTCTCTAACTTTCCAATGCCTTCATCAAATTTCTCATTAATGCGTTGTTCCATTTGCTCGGCTTCTTCTCTTCTATACAACGCTTCAACATTTTGATGACGATTATCTCTTCTTGGCGGCATGATTTCACAATCACAAACAAATGATATCAAAGTGATGCTTCAACTCTCGGCTCTAACTCAAACACCTTTCCAACTTTAATCCAAAATGAAATGGATCGAAAGCTTCTAACTTGTTGCAACTTCAAGATGAACACGATGAACTTCAACTTCAAATTCCTTGGCTCCAAGACTCGGCTTAGCTATGATTGGCTAAGTCTAGCTCTGATACCAAACTGACGCAGCGGATAATTAACAAAACGATATAGATCGATGAAAGTGGCAATCGGTGAATTGAAGATACTGAAAGGCCCAAATTCGTTGATCACAAAGATACCGAATTCTAGCTATCTTCGACACGTTGATCGCGCACGATACCGTGAAGGAAGATCTTTAATTCTTCAAGCGTTGATCAAGCGCACTTGATTCCGTGAATCGGCTTCAACAATCGTTGATTCGGACGCACTCGAATAACCGAAAGTGGAGATAGGAGATTACACTCAACTACCAATTTAGGATGAAAGCACACAACAATCAAACAAGAATTTTATTCAAAAATCAACCACCTTGAAATGTACAACACACTCCCTATTTATAGCATTTCACAACTTGACCCTTAAGTCGTATACGACTTACGACTTAACTAAGTCGGCAACGACTTATCACCATAGCACATATGTACAACACAGCGGCTCATCCGACTCAACATCACAAACGACTTAAAGAACTTACAACTCAACAGCCTTCGGCCGACTCAACTACCTGCCAACATACGACTTAACAACTTACAACACAAAGCCGACTCAACACAACACATGTTTACAACAGTTGGTTGTATACGACCTAACGACTCACGACTCACGGCTTAAGTACTTACAACACAAGGCCTAAGTTACAACGCACCCGATCTAAACATTCAACGACTCGCCATACCACAGCGACTCAAAGATACAATGGCATAACGAGCTAACATGACACGGCTTATGACTTAGTTGAGTCGTTAGCTCGTGTGCGACTTAAGCTCTTAGGTCGGTCACGAGCTATCTTCCAGAGCGGCTTTACTTCCAGTGCGGCATAATCCTCTGGTCCCCAGTTAGGTCGTGGACGACCTATAGCCTCCATGTTAAGTCGTGGACGACTCAATTCTCCCATGAGTCGTGTACGACCCATTACTTGCTCTTGTGTACGACTCATCCCTTGGAGAGTTATTGGTTGCGTAATTTATTCTCTGGCCTGTGCTGCATCACTCTTGCTCTTTATCTCTAGGTTCGGCCCTTGCCTCCACCAGCCTTGCGCCTCAACCACCTGGAGCCCATCGCCTCCTCTACCCCAGCTAGGCCGTGCACCACCCCTGGTGGTTGATCCATCACCAAATGCATAAAAATACCAAAGCTCCTCTTGAATGCCCCTAGCCGAACTCATCTCCACTCCCGTCACCTTCAACACCCCTTAGCCGCCACCTACTCCACCACCACCACGTCCAACCTCACCTGACCCCTCTGCCTTGTCAACCTCTTGACCATACCTGAGATGGTCGTGCCCCATGTGGCCTTGGCCGAGCCTTGTTTTTGCATGAAATCATGTGATGTTGTTGTGTAGTGTTGTTTCACGCATGCTCACCTTTACACCATGCTCAACCACGTTAGGCCGACCCATATCCACCCACAACTAGAACCAAACCCTTGCCTTAGACCTGTATTCCACCTATGGCCGAACCTATGGAGTGTTGGAAGCAAGTGCAAAGCATTTCAGCTTTGATTTATACAGTTATTTCTAGCCTAGTTTAGTCGTTTTTGAATAGAAAGCTTATATTTGTTGTATTGATTTGTTTGATTTGTTTCAAGGAAATTATTGGGTATTTTAACTTGTTTAAACCAAAATTCATATTATTTGAAATGATCACATATTCATCTTCATCTATGGGAAAAATGGTCATTTTTGTGCATATATTAATTGAGAAGATTTAATTGGAAATCTCTATATTATTTTGTAGGAAATTAAACTCAATTACAAGTGGGTTCATGAAGGAATATGCATGCACAAAGAAGATACAAAAGAATGAAGATGGAAATAATTCAAAGTGAAGAACATGGAGGACGCCACCCATTTACCTTGATTTTCAATTCGGAGCTAAGACACATGCTAAAAGGCCATCAAAAGCTTCATGTACATTTAAGTAGGGGATTATTGAAACTAATGATAACTTGGCCACCACACTTCCTACAAGGGCATTTTGGGTACTCCCCAAAAATATGAATTAGGGTTTAACACTTGTATAAATAACCCCTTATGTTTCATGTAGTAACTCCTCTTCCTCTTCATTAGTTTTAGTTTAGAAAATAAATCAAAGCTCTCTTTCTCTTTTCATGGCTACTTAGCCATTTTTATTTTATGTAATTTTCTTTTCTTTTTATGCAATGTTAATTATTGTTTCTTTTTAATTACATGTTCATTTCCTTTTACGCATGTAGTGTAGATTTTCCTTTATGCAATTAGATTAGTTTTTTTCTTTATTTTGCTCTCTTTTTCCTTTTCTTTTTCTTTCATGTTGCAAGCTATATTTGTTGTTTTGATAACAAATATAAGAGGCCAATCCCTTCAATTTAGGGGTAATGAAGCCTCTAATCATGTAGCTTCAACATTTTGATAATTATAGCTCTCTTTTGTGCTTAATGACAATGCTTGAAGTGGTTTAATTTGTTATTTTTGTTTTGAATTTGATAGCCTATATTGTCGACACCAAATAAGCTATACTTAAACAATCACTAACACAAATGCCTCTTCATCAAAATATGATTACGGCATAAGAAAGTGATTTGAAATTCAAATTTGATGGTCTATATTTCTAATTAATAGTTAATAGGCCATACTTAAAATAGATTTCATTTGCAACTTTGTTGTCATATTTCATGAGAGTTAATAAGCGGTTTAAAGGTTGTGTTATAGTTTGATGACTTATTTTGAGCTAATTAATAGTACAAATGAGTCATACTTATGATAAACACATCATTTGAACTCACTTATGACCAAATAAGAGATCATAATTTCATTAATTGTTGAATTATATGATCTAGAGAGTGGATTTATCTCTAAATTGTCGTCTAACTCTCATATTTTTATCTATTTTTCTTTTGCTAGTTTTTGTTAGTTTCTTACATTTCTAGCTATTCACTCTCGACTTCGGTATTATTTGATCGAATATAATTTTAAAATCATCAATTCCCTACGGATCGACCTGTATTGGCCCCGTGCTACATTCGTACACCGTGCGCTTGCGGTTATTTTAATTTTGAAAATTTTCGACGGTTTTCTAATTCCATAGAAATTCCGCCAATTAATAAGTTTTTGGCGCCGTTGCCGGGGAATGGTTTTGATTTTGATTTTCTATTCTTCGAATTATTTTTGTTTAATTTTTGTGTGTTTGTTTGTGTGTTTGTGTGATTTTTGATTGCATTTTGGTTTTGTGTATTGTTTTTTAGTTTCCCTATTTCATTTGCATTTTCGTTATTAAAAAAAAGGAGCATATACAATTTCAAAAAAAAAATCCATTGCATCTTCAAATACATTTTCAACTTTTAATTTACAATTACATTCTTCATTTTCTTCTTTTGGTCTACACTGTGCAACTGATTACTGTGCAAACATTCTCTGCCTTAACCTCCCCTTTGTCCAAAACACTGTAGACATATACCCTCCTCCCCACTGCCTTGCTCCATATTCAACAAAACACTCCGCTATTCCACTGACCAACCTTCATCACCATTCCAACCTCACCGCAACAGTCATACCTCTGACCATAACAAAGTGCACGAAACAGTGCCTGCACGTCCTCCTCCAGGAACTACAAACCCATTAACTTTGCAAATCCACCTCCTTCCCAAGTTTCCACAATCATTAACCGGTTCAACACTTCACCACTTCCGACTACAAAATTGCTTCCTCCTCTAAATACTTCCACCACTTCACGTCCAAACTTTTTCTGCTGCATTGACAACACCAATCAAACCACCGCTGTCCATACCAGCTTACCATTTCCTCCACTTAACAACAACCACTCCTCACATCCCCAATTCATCACTGCTTTGTATTGTCCTTCCCTGACCACTGAGGCCCAAGTTCAAGCAAGCACACCATAAACATTCACTGTATACTTCAACCACCAAGTCAATCAAAATCCTCACATCTGCAACCAATTCATTTCCCACTGTTTCTACACTTCACATCACAACATAACAGTGTACTGCCTACCGTGCTTCCATCAAACTTTCCTTCATCCCCATTTTACCACCCTCCCGATCAAAACAGTTGACATCATCAACATCTTCTTCCTTCACCAAAAACTGCACATATCTTCACCTCCACAATCCACATCATCATATACCACCATCAACTACAAACTTCAAATAGCTTCCATTCCCATCCACTTCTCATCACCACACTTGCAATACCAACCTCTGCCCATAACTCCTTAAACCATCAGTGTGCTTCCACGAACATCTCCTCTCATTCATCTAATAGCAACCACTTCACAACAGTCACATCTGCATTTACCACTTTCACAACCAGAAAAAAACAAAAGCCTCCACTATCTTAGAGCATATCACTTGTCTGCAGCATTCACTTCACCCCACTGCTTCAGTTATCAAGTCCTCATCTAGCAACAACAGCAGCCGCGCACAAAATCCATCACAATCAACGCCTGAAGTCCATCTCGACTGCAAACCCACTTCTTCTACCGAAATCGCCTCCATTCCACATCGCCTTCACCCATCTCCATCAAACAACCTACCGCGCAGTTTACAACATCTCCTCATCCAAACTCCAATCGACAATCCCCAAATCGCAACATCAAATCGAACGCCATAGCATGAACTCAATCGCATCTCTAGTCGTCGAATTTTACTGGCTCGAATTTTGAATTGAAAAGTGAATTGCAATTTGAATTGTTCAATTTGGAATAATTTGCATGCAAACTAGAATTTTGAGTGAAAAATTATGTTTTGGTGCTATACTTAGAAATTGGTTAGAGTGGTGAATATAAAGTTGTTTGGGCCGGATTGATTCGTAGAAATTATAAATTTGTTGGGGTTGGTTAATTTTTATAAAGAATTTTGTCTTGGCCTTAAAAAAAAATTTGATTTCTCTTTTGTAATTGGATTGCATTGTTTAGTTATTTTCCTTGCAAAAAAAATTGCTTTTGTTTCAAGGGCCAATCAATAAAAATTTTCTTTTATTATTTTTTTTCCTCCTTAAAAAAACTTGTATATATATCTTCTTTTTCATTTCAGGTTGCCAAAGCAGAATTGCAGAAGGAGCAGAAGTGTTTGCTAAAATAAATTGCTTGCTTTGCTGAACTTGCCACAAAAAAATAACTGCTTTCTTATTTATAATTTCTTTTTTATTTGCTTTGCATTGCATATATCTATTGTGTTTGTTTGTCTTGCATTCTTGTTTACTTGCATCTAAAAAATTCCATTTGTAGTTGCATTGTTAATTCACATTTAATTTCTGCTTTGTATTTCATCCTAGAATTTTGATTAATGATAACGGTTAGACATCGATAACACTTAATTGTATATTGACAAGTTGTCTTTTTTAAACAATTTAAATTCTTGGTGTCTAGGCTACGACAGAGTAATAACCATTTATAAATATTACGGTAATTCGTAAATATTATAGTGGTTTTTCCTCTGAAGGCACTTAACCCTTCGGCTGCATTGCTACGGTGATTCGTGGTGCACCGGTAAATCCTGTCTATTACCTGGCTGAGAATTATCTTGTTTATCTAAGACAATGTGTGATTATACAATTTTGGGTTAACTTAGGATAAATCATTTGTAATTAACCACTGCATTCATTTAGTAGCATTAGTTCATGCATATTTAAAAAAAAATTCAAAAATCCAAAATTTAAAAAAAATTGTAAATATTTCTTTTATTTTTCTTTGGAATTTTTAAATCCTTTTTCTTTGAAATTTTTAAATCCTTTTCCTTTGAAATTTCAAAAATCCAAAAAATTTGGAAAAACAAAAATCCAATAAAAATATATATATAACTTTTTCTTTAAAAAAAAGCCAAAAAAAATTTGTAAATACCGAAAAAAAAACAAAAATCAATTTTCCATTTTGAAAAATAAATTCTACTTGTAAATATTTTTCTTTATAAAAAAAACAAAAAAAAGTCTTGAAAATGTCCGAATTTCCTTTTTCTTACTCACTTGAATTTAGTTGTGAAAATCAATACAATCCATATGAGTTCACACCAAATTCATATGGATATTTTAACAACAACTATTGTATAAATAATTCAAATTTCAAACAACAAAATTTTCAAAACGATGACCAACCGTCAACTCTTGAAAATAGCATTGAAATGATTTCATCTTTACTTGAACTCTCTACACAGCAAAATCAAAGTATAAACGATTTGTGTAACTCATATTTGTGCAATAGTTCAAGTCAAAATAATCAAAATTTGAATTCGCTTCAAAACTCAAATGATTTCGAATATAACCCATGCCAATTCAATTTCGAGCTTCAAAATGAATTTCAAAATCAAGATGAAAATGTGAACCAATTTCCAAATAATTTTGGCAATGGAAATAGCTTCAATAAAGATATGATTGAAAACTTTGGTTATCAACCAATTCAAAATGAATATTTTCAAATTAATAATCATGAACTTGATTTTGTTGACCAAATGGAAAAAGATAACGGGGATTTATTACTTGAAAAATACAAAACTTTTTGTGAAAATCATAATCAAATTTCAACTTGCGAAGAATCAAATAATAATCTACCATTTATCGAAATTGACAATTCTTGTTCTCAACGAGTCCAAATCGAAAATTTTCAGGTTAATAATTACAAATTTGACTTTGTTGAGCAGCTGAATGAAATTTACGATGATCACACAAATTTGTTGTTTGAAACATATATGAAACAATGTGATAAACAAAATCGAATCCCAACATGTGACGACTTAAATGATAATCCATTTTTTACCCAAATCGATGATTTTCAAACAACAACTTTTGAAACTGAAAATAACAATCTTAATGAAGTTGTTGAAAACATGGTAATTGAGTTGAATTTCAATTCTTTTGAGGGTGTGGAACCAAATTTAAAATTCGATCTTCCTTTTTTCGATTTTGAAAATTTGAATACAATAACTTTGGATTTTGAAAATTATATACATAATGAAGTTGTTGACAACCCAATAAAGGAAGATGAATTTAACGAACACGAATTTTTTGGACTTTTGGATGACGAGTTGTTAAATTCCAACGGGGAAGATGAAAATCACCATTTTGATTTTGAAATCAATAACTCTGAAAATGTTTTCAATGATAAGCTTGAATTTCAAATTGGTGAAAATAAACTTGAACTTCAATCAATTCTTTTGTCGACCCCAAAAATCAACGAAAACAAAACAACTCGTACAATTTTCAATAAAACAACATTCGTTTTTCCAAATCAACTTTCATCTTCGAAATCTTTTACAATTTGGTTTTCTGCACTTGAGCTATGTCTCGCATACTTGGTGAGACAAATGAATCGGTTTTTGGAAGACCGGTTATTTATTCTTTAACAGCATACTTCTGATGTCTTGTAAATAATCTTCTTTTCATTTTCGTTTAAATAAAGTTTATGTTTTTATTTTTCTCCTTCCACTTGAGTTGACTATGGGGACACAGTCAAAATCAAGTGTGATGGGGGAGACTCATCTTAATTTTCAATTTTTCATGATTTATTTTTACTTTTTCTTTGTAAAACAATCTCAAAAAAAACAATCTTTTTTTAGCAAGGCTAGCCGGCTTTATAGTGGGCCGTGCCATTGTATATAAAAATGGGAGAACAGGTTCTCTGCACATGCACGGAGCAACTAAAAGGGGTTGACTGGTCCCCTACCAGGATTTATTGTAAAAAAAGAAAAGAGACATGACTATACCAAACTATAGTCGCAAATAACATAGAAAATACAACATGAAAGCACTGAACATGAGAGGGAACCCGGGCAAGCGCCGAAGAAAATCACACATCACATATGTACTATGACCAAACCAGAGCAACTGAAGATGAGAAACCCAGAGTGCACGAGCAGACATGCACAGGAGAGTGAACATGAATGAAAACCCAAGGGCACAAGACAAATCCACGATACATGTCAGTGGGGGGAGAAACCCCGCCTGGAAAATCGAACACCATAGATGATCTTTGCCTTGATTTTGTCCCAGAGCAAGTGCACCACAGTGACATTGCCCACAAAGCTCCACGAATTCCTTTCCTGCCTGATCTGACGAACATAATTCTTCAAAACATTAAAAATAATGTCCATATGGCTGTGGCTGCACTTCCTTGCCTTCATCAACACATTCCACAAGTTATTAATGTTACCATCATGTCTTGAATACCTACCTTATCCATCAGGGTACATACCATGTTTATTAGATAATCGCATACAAAAATAATGTGATAACAAGTATCAGGTCGAACATTGCAGAACAGGCAGAGAAGGACAATCTGCATCCCCGCGGCAACCAATCTGTCTCTAGTCAGTATGGCTTTTTGAACAATTCTCCAAAACATCAAGTCATCACTAGCAAATCTATGAGGTTTGCCATTCCACCATAGCTCAGTTTCATGCTTGAAATTCACGTCAAGATGACGCAAACTCCACCATAACATTTTGACCAACATTTTATCCAACACCATTCCATCTAAAAGGGCTTTGACATGATTTAGCTTTACTGGGTTGTGAGACCCCCTGATATTCCAAGATGCAAGATTATACATCAACAACTAGTTTGAGGGGAGAAGCACTCTTGCCCTACTCCTAGTTGCAGGAGGGCCAGATCGCACTGTCTGTAATTTTGCTGCTAAAGATGAAAGCTTCAGAGCACCAGGGGATGTAACATCAGGCCGTGGAGGTGGCGATACCCATCCAGGAATATATTCTGAAAAAGAATAGGGTGGGGGGTTCGAGATGGTGGTTTTAGAGCATGGTGTGGATGATGATGGGGATGAACAAGGGACAGATGGCTTAAATAGGTCAAAAATTTGATTCTCGGTCTGTTCCATGAAGGCTTTATCTGATGAGAGTGGTTCAAGGTCTAAAGTCGTCAACTTTGCATGGGAGAATGATTTCATTGATAAAGATTTGGTAGTTAGTGAGAGTTGAGTAGTTGTACTTTTGTTTTTCAAATGTGCATTATCCTTTCTGTGAGATTTTGATACTGCATAATTTTGCATTACTTCTTTTGAACTTAATACATGGTCAGCAGGAAGACCATAAACAATATCATCACTGGGTAATGCCTCTCCTTCCAAATTTTCATTTAAGTTAATTTCATTCTCACTATACTCAGATAGATCATGCACCAGCATAGAAAAAGGGTTAGCATTCAATATTGCATCTTGCATCAGCTGGTTAGTTTGCTGGCTCTGAACAGGGATAGTTGTTACCTCATTATTGCTACCATTAGGGGTAACATGCACAGCAATAACATTGTTGCTTCCATCAGGGGCAACAGGCACAGCATTAACATTAAGTTCTTTTCTTCTTTCTTCATTTAATAAATTTCTATGGTTCAATTCAATGCTCCCAATATTGACTGTTTCCTTTCCACTAACAGATTGTTGACCTACTATTTTGCTTTTCTTATTCAAAGAAACATATTCTTTATCCTTTCTAAAAGTTACCTTCTTCCACTTCACTTTTGAGTCATCAGTTTTGCTTTTTCCACTTCCTTTGTCAGAATTATCTTTTTCAACAGCAGTTATGGCCGTATCGCATAACACACCTTGTTTTCTTTCCTCACTGCTTACGTTTATTCTTTTCACCACCATACAGCTACCTTCCTGATGCCCAAATACCTTACATCCCACGCATATCAAGGGCTTCCACAAGTACTCAACGTTTACTTGTTGCTCAGAGCCGTCCAAAAGCTTAACCATAAAAGCTTCAGGCAACTCAACTTGTGCAGATACCTCCACCAAACATTTGGCATACCCAATTCTTCCCATCTTTTCAGTGTTCTCGTCCATACACAGGAACTTCCCTATCCTCGTAGCTAACCAGTTTATCCCCAAGTGTGACCAACAGTAAAGAGGTATGTTGGAAAGCTTCAACCACACTGGGACTGATTTTATCGTGCTTACACTGTTTCCTATTGTAGGGTCCCATTCCTTTATTATAAACAGTTTGCTCCTCATCACGATAGGATCAGATCGGATAATCATCCTTCTATCTTCATCAGAGGATAGAATGAAGAGGAACAAACTACCATCTGATTTGACTTCTATCGTTCCTTTAAGTCGCCAAACACGTTTTAGATAACTCAATACAACCATGTAAGGTAATGGCACATCAAGAAAAAAGCCAACAAGGCAGTGACCCCAGACAGTATTACCTGCTTTAACAACTTCCACAGGAGGTACAATAGCTCCATCATCATAAACAAGCGGGAAATCAACCGGAGTAAAATTGCCAGCATTGCGTGGCTTTGCCTTGAAAAGGGAGTTCCAAAGGGGAGGAGAGGAAACAGCGTGATTGATGGTGGAAGTTGGTTCAGGAGGATGGACGGGGAGAGAGGTTGGAGAGAAGGCAGCAGTCAGGGTGGGTGGTGGGTCAGGTAGGGGAGGTATGGTAGGAATAGTTGATGGTGAGGTAGAAGTGTACGAGAGAACAGGTTGCTGGTTTGAAGGGAAAGGATGGGGAAGGAAAGGACGGTGGCAGGGAGAGGCCATTGAAAACTTTGGGGACAGGGAGACTATGTCGCCCTGACCTTTGGTTAAGCCGGTTTTAAAGTGGCCGTGCACTATGTCTCATTATTGTGGCCGCTGGGAATCGATCCGGTGCCACTACAACACAATGTAGCAACATCCACTATGTCGAAACCACTGGACCACTATGTCGAAATCCACTGGGACTGATTTTTATTTAAGCATTTTTGATTTATTTTTAAAGAAACACCATAGGATAAATATATGGTTTTGGATTATTAATTCAAAATTTTGAAAGTTTATTTGTCTTAAAAAAAATAAAAATGAAGTTTGATTACATATAATAATGGTTTAACTAGTATATAGGAAGATTCATACATGTTTATTATGAAGTACATCCTAATTGAAAATCTTTGTTTTAAAAAGTGGTTGATTTAAAGTAAAGGATATAACAATTTTTTGTCTTCTAAATTAAATGGTGTTAAGATGATTTTGCAAAACTTTCTCTCTCTCTTAAAAATAAGAATAATAATAACATCCAAGTATTCACTCTCATTTAAAAGTCCTCACGGTTATGCATGGGTGAATTACTTCAACTCTTTGATCATGTGCTCTCATACTCATTTAAAAGTCCTCACGGTTATGCATGTATAGAACACATGTACAAAAAAACAGACTTAATAAAAACCACCTACGGTCGATAGGTGTATGCACGAAAGTGTGTGCACTCGCCATGCTCTGTACTCCCCTCACATAAGTCTGGAAGGCGGTGCATGGGTGGTATATCTGGCCTCAGTTTCCCTGAGCTAGGTGTGTAATTTTTCTTGCAAATAATGAGAGAGCGAGCAATTGAAATCCTAGCGCTACTTTTACTTAGTTGATTTGATTTTTTATTGAAAAGAAATGAAAATACCACTTTGATAAACTTTGATAATCAACTAAGGATCCATTTCATAGTTACAATGTGTTATTAACCAAAACAACGAGTTAAACTATAGTATATTTGTTATGATAACTTCGTTTTTATTGGAAATATTGACGAGTAAATAACTTAAATTTCAACATAATGACCAAAACCTATATTTAACTTATTTGTGTCAATTTAAAAATAAATCCTTCATTTGTAAATATTTTCAAAAACTTGCATTCTTCTCTTTGTAAATAATTCTGGCATTTTGTAAATATTTTCATCCTCCATTTGGATTTTGTGGGTAGTATCCGTGGAAAACCCTCACGAGACAACACTCGTCCTACTGGGGACACCCAGAGGTTTAACGGCTTGTTGCATATGCTCAATGCAATCGTGCTCCCTACGAAAATGGATTTTATCTTAGTTTTTCTTTATTCGAGGACAAATATAAAGATAAGTGTGGGGGTATTTGATGTGCACGTAAATTTGCATTATTTTACCACCGTATTTAATCTACTTAAATTGAATAAATGATCATACTGGGTATTTTAACTTGTTTAAACCAAAATTCATATTATTTGAAATTGTCACATATTCATCTTCATCTATGGGAAAAATGGTCATTTTTGTGCATATATTAATTGAGAAAATTTAATTGGAAATCTCTATATTATTTGGTAGGAAATTAAACTCAATTACAAGTGGGTTCATGAAGGAATATGCATGCATAAAGAAGATACAAAAGAATGAATATGGAAATAATTCAAAGTGAAGAACATGAAGGACCCCACCCACTTACCTTGATTTTCAATTAGGAACTAAGTCACATGCTAAAAGGCCATTAAAAGCTTCATGTACATTTAAGTGGGGGATTATTGAAGCTAATGATAACTTGGCCACCACACTTCCTACAAGGGCATTTTGGGCACTCCCCAAAAATATGAATTAGGGTTTAACACTTGTATAAATAACCCCTTATGTTTAATGTAGTAACTCCTCTTCCTCTTCATTAGTTTTAGTTTAGAAAATAAATCAAAGCTCTCTTTCTCTTTTCATGGCTACTTAGCCATTTTGTTTTATGCAATTTTCTTTTCTTTTTATGCAATGTTAATTATTGTTTATTTTTAGTTACATGTTCATTTCCTTTTACGCATGTAGTGTAGATTTTCCTTTATGCAATTAGATTAGTTTTTTTCTTTACTTTGCTCTCTTTTTCCTTTTCTTTTTCTTTCATGTTGCAAGCTATATTTGTTGTTTTAATAACAAATATGAGAGGCTAATCCCTTCAATTTAGGGGTAATGAAGCCTCTAATCATGTAGCTTTAACATTTTGATAATTATAGCTCTCTTTTTATGCTTAAAGACAATGCTTGAAGTGGTTTAATTTGTTGTTTTTGTTTTGAATTTGATAGCCTATATTGTTGATACCAAATAGGCTATGCTTAAACAATCACTAACACAAATGCATCTTCATCAAAATATGATTATGGCATAAGAAAGTGATTTGAAATTCAAATTTGATGGTCTATATTTCTAATTAATAGTTAATAGGCCATACTTAAAATAGATTTCATTTGCAACTTTGTTGTCATATTTCATGAGAGTTAATAAGCGGTTTAAAGGTTGTGTTATAGTTTGATGACTTATTTTGAGCTAATTAATAGCACAAATGAGTCATACTTTTAATAAACACATCATTTGAACTCACTTATGACCAAAAAAGAGATCATAATTTCATTAATTGTTGAATTATATGATCTAGAGAGTGGATTTATCTCTAAATTGTCATTTAGCTCTCATATTTTTATTTATTTTTCTTTTGCTAGTTTTTGTTAATTTCTTATATTTCTAGCTATTAACTCTCGACTTCGATATAATTTGATTGAATAGAATTTTAAAATCATCAATTAGCTGCGGATCGACCCGTATTCGCCACGTGCTACATTCGTACATCGTGCGCTTACGGTTATTTTAATTTTGAAATTTTTCGACGGTTTTCTAATTCCATAGAAATTCCGCAGATTAACAGAAATTGACCTATGGCTCTCTCACTCAAATCTGTGTCATGCTTTCGTGCCTCTGAAGATCGTTGTTTGTGTGTTCGTAGTTGTCATCTCCAGCTCAAACTAGTGAGTTATTCTCACCAGACAATTTGTACCTTTATAACTAGTAAATTGACCACTTGTGAATCTGTAAGATGCATAACCATATTATATCTGCTATGCTATGATTATATGACGTTCACCCATGCTTAAACACCTGTTATATCATATGTTGCTGTTATATTATTGTCTGTTATTTTATATCAGTTTATCACACTGCAAGTTCTCTTTAGATTAGAATCACTATGGGTTGAAATGATATATACCCGAACGGACTTTAGAATAGGGGAAAATCGTTATGGGCTGAATGATAGGCCTGAGCGATTTTCAAATTTTTTCATTTACTTGGGACTGCAGGTTTGAAATGATAAAACCCGGGTTTTCTTTGTAAATTACGGTTTGAAATGGTATATTACCCGTATCACTTTACCTAACGTAGAAAATTTTATACAGACCCGTAGTTAAAATATGTTTTTCTAAATTTTTTAAAATATTTTAGAAATGTAAATATTATAATATTTTGATTTAAACTTAATTAAAAACGATTTTTTATAAAATATTATTGACTTTCTGGAAATTTATACGTGAAATAAATTTTGGAAAAGTCAAAAAAATTTGAACATAAGTTATTTTGGAAATTTTGATTTAATTATAATTGGAATTTAAATTAAATATGAAATTATGATAAATTTATGATAATTTGGATTTAAATGAATTTAAAATGATTTTATAATATATTTATGATTTTTTGAATAAAGTTAAAATGTGAAATGAGTGAATATTTAAGTTGAAATTTGAAATATAACTAAAATTGGGAATTTATGAATTTGGTTTAAAAGTGAATTTTAAGTTAAGTAAATAAAAATGAAAATAAGATATATTTGTAAATTTAAACTTAAGTGTTAAGTTAAAATTTAATTTGATGAATTTAAAATTGAATGTTGAAATTTAATAAGTGAATTATTATTAAATATTGATTTTGAATGGAAATTTAACTTTATAAAATCATGAATTTAAGGAAATTAATGATGGTCTTAAAAGTGAAGATATGTGATTTTATAATTTAAATATGATTTAAATAAAAATATAATTGTTTGTGAAACTATATTGAATATTTGAAGTTAATTAACTGCATTTTTGAAATGCTATTATTTCTAACTTAAATGATAATACAGCATTTGTAGATGTTGTAGTTGATAATAATGAACTAAAAAGATAAATTGGATTAAAGGCTGTTATAGCATTTTGTAAGTGCTATAATTGTTGAATTTAACCAAGTTTATTTGAAACTAATGTAACCCTACTACAGCATTTTTTAAATGCTTCTTTTGTTAAATTGAACTATTTTGAATGTGACTTTCCGCAGCATTTTCTTAATGCTACGAAAGGTGAATTTTCGTTGTTTGGTAAATATAATTAAATAAATGAATTTTGAAAGATTAAATTTTGAAAATTAATAATTTAATTATTATAATTACTTCATTTTTAATGATTTAAATGAAGTAATTCGATTTGAAATATAAACTATTTTAAAATGTGAGTTGAAATGGTAATTTAAATTTGAATAAAATGAATATGGTTTTGAAATGAAATGATAAGTTGGATATTTTGAAATGGATTTGAAATGATATTGAATTGTTAAATGATATTTGATTTTTGAGATAAATACCATTTTTAAAATTATAACTACGGGTTATAATAACGATTGGTTGTTAAAGAGACCGGGATCGGCTATGGACATACTCTATGTCGATACTGAAAATCACTTTAACAAATGTGTACGCGGTGGAGATTCCTGAATGAAGTAGGATGGTGACGACGTTCCTAAGGTACTTTACATGGACCTAACTCCCGTGAATTAACTTAAGGTGGCTAAAACTGGAGCGATCTCGGGCCAAAGGAGGTAGCACCTCTGGCTGGACACACTTCTTCGATACCATTCTATTATTGTTGTGATCGATTGGGTGCATCCCTTGATTTGGAGTGTTGTTCGGGTGGGCGTATGTGGCTGCTGCGTTACCACCAGCCCGTGTGCGTAATTGGTATATCCACCCTGGCATTGCCTTGTGTGTCGTGTCACCTACCATACCGAGCCTTTACTACGAGTTTATTTTTCTCCCGTAGCCCATGGAGTATTTAGGGTAGTCTCCCGATCTGGAGATATGCTGATATGCTGATGTGGATGGACTACTGGGACTATTATGTGTGAAGGGTGATATGGGTAGCCCAGAACGCTATTTAAAAGTATGTTTATTTTACTGTAGACATTATTATAATAGCGCAATATTACTATATAGTAAATAGTTTAATGGATCCTTAGAGGATGGGCGGTCCCAGGCATCCTTTAAGTTACTTGTTCTTTATTACAGTTCACTTGAGTTGGTTTACATTATATAAGTATGTATTGTCCTGACTCGAGTGTTTTGTGTTTTTCTTTACACTCAGGTCAGCCTGAGTATTCACAGTTTTGGATTCTCTTTTTGGAGCTGGTCTTTGCTGGAGTTTCTGCTTATCTACATTTATATCTACTTCTGTTTCAGATGTTCTAGTTTATCTCATGTATTAGTGAACTTCTATGTATTTGGCATTTCTATTATGTTGTTTTCAAACTGTATTATGTATTTGGTTTGAGACTCTGTTATATTAGCTTCATGAACTACTATGTTATTTTTATATTCCGCTGTGAGTTATCCTGTTTGCTCTGTGTCTGTGATTCTGTGTATTTGTTTTCATTTGCTTCAAATTTATTTACAATCTGTTATTTCGCATCATTCAAGTCCAACATGTGTGGATTATTGTCGATTTGAATGGTAGGAAATGGCTGGTCGTGACAGTTGGTATCAGAGCTTTGGTTTTTTGGCAAACCATTGTCTCTACGGAGCAAAAACTCATTAGAGATAGGGTATTTCTCCCCTAGAAGAGTGAAATCAATCTCAGAATCATATCTTTGTGAGAGACGTATTTTCAAAGTATAAAATGATTTTTCAAAATATTTTCGAAGATTTTCAAAGATTATTTTGATATATAAAATTTTTCTTGTTTTAAAGGATTTTCAAATGTTTTCTAACTTCCTTTATTTCGTATCTACCTTGTTAGATTTCCCTTTCTTTAGGATATTCATCCAAGTGAATTATCTTGTCTTATCTTAAATTATCTTTGGCTTTTCTTTATCTTGTCCTAAATTCATTCTTGATATTTTTCGGGATGAATCGAGAAAATGCCAGAGGTAGGGGTCGTGGTATTGCCCCAGCTCCTCAACCTGTTGCTTCAGTCAGGTTCATTGTGCTTTGTAAGGAATTCTCTCAGCTTGGTGGTACCCCATTCACTGGTTCAGAGAGCATTATTGAGGCTCAACAGTGGTTGTAGAGTCTTGAGAGGATATTTACTGGTCTTGATATTACTGATGCCCAGAAGCGTCAGTTAGTAGCTTGGCAGTTGCGTGATTCTGCTTTATATTGGTGGGACTCCGTTACGGCTAACACCGTTGAAGCTGATATTACTTGGGAGCAGTTTAGGTATCCTTTGTGTTATCCTGAATTTTTTTTCTATTTTTCCTTTTCTTTGAATCTATCTCAAGCTTGTTTTCTATATCTCTTTTCCCGGGAGGCTTTTGTGGCAAGATGGATGCCAGAAGCTGGGAAATCTTAGTTTATCATAAGTTTATGGATCTTAAGCACGGTAGCATGTCTTTTGCTAAGTAGGAGAGGAAGTTCAACGAACTTTCCAAGTTCGGTCCAAGCTTGATTGATACTCCTCTCAAGAAGGATGAGAAATTCATTGCTGGTGCTCGTCTAGAGTATTATAGTCGCCTTATTTCTCATGTTCATAGCTCTTTCACCCAGCTTATGGATATAGCTATTCGCTATGAGAATCCCACATCCAAAGGTCCTCCTGTTTCTGGTGCTCAGTCTTCATATGCTAATTCCAAGAAGCGTAAGCCTAATTTCTAGCAGCAGAAGAAGAATTGGCAGAAACGTTCTGGTTTGGGATCTTCGTCATCAGCTCCTGCTCAGAGGCAACCAGTTGGTCACTCCTCCATCACTTGCTTTAGGTGCGATCAGAAGGAGCACTATGCCAATAACTGTCCTACTTTATCTAGTGCTGCTATTCCTCCACCTGCTCAGTTGGTTAGGCGTGATCTTTGCTATATCTGTCTCCAGCCTGGTTATTTTAAGAAGGACTGCCCTACCCAGCAGAGGGTACTCCTTCTGGTATATTTGCTGTCACTTCTGCATCATCTCCAGTTCCTCCACCTGCTCCTGCTCCTAGTGATGACCAAGGTACTCTCCAGGGTTCATTTACTTTATTCCATCATCCTGTTCGTGTGTTGTTTGATACTGGTGCTTCACACAGTTTTATTTCTGTTGATTTGTGTGATAAGTTTGAGCATCTCCTATCTCTTGAGTATGCTTATGTTCCATTATGTGTTTCAAATCCTATTGGGGGTCCTGCTAACCTTAATCGGATTTGTCAAGAAGTGAAGCTTCTCCATTCTGATCATCGCTTTTGTGGTGATTTTTATGTTTTAGGCTTCGATGCTTTTGATTTACTGCTTGGTCAGGATTGGTTAGTGCATCATGATGCACGTATCTCTTGTAAAGCCGGACTGTTCGTCTTGTTGATGATCAAGGGAATTCCTTGATTATTCAGTGCTTCTTGCCTCAGGATTTTGCTGGCAACTTTATTTATTCTCTGGATTATTCTCCCAGTGATCTTGATTCTACTCCTGTGGTTAGATTATATCCCGATGTATTTGATGAAGTCACTTCTTTACCTCCGAAGTAGGAAACTGATTTTCGGATTGATCTTATTCCTGGTGCTCGACCTATTGTTCTTCCTATTAGAAGAATGGCACCTCGCGAGAAGGTGGAGTTAGGAAAGCAAATGGAGGACTTGTCTTCCAAAGGTCTGATTAGGCCGAGTTTTTATGAATGGGAAGCCACGGTGGTTTTTTTCACCAAGTCTGATGGTTCTCTTCATATGTGTGTTGATTATAGGGAGTTGAACAAGCTCACTATGAAAAACAGGTATCTAATGCCTTGTATCAATGACATGTTTGGTCAGCTTTATGGTGCCACAGTTTCCTCTCAGCTTGATCTTGTCACTGGTTTTCATCAGCTTAGGGTTGCCGAGGATAGCATTCCCAAGACTGCTTTCCGCACTGAGAATGGTTTTTATGAATGGTTAGTCATGCCTTTCGGTTTGACTAATGCTCCTGCTTTCTTTGTTGATTTGATGAATCGTGTTTTTCGTGCTGTGCTTAATAAATTTGTGCTAGTCTTTGTTGATGATATCCTTGTCTTCTCTAAGACCCAGGAAGAGCATGAGTCACATTTGAAATATGTTCCAGAGACTCTCAGAAATCATCAATTGAAGGCTAAATTTTCTAAATGCCATTTCTAGAAGGATGAAGTCCGATATCTCGGGCATATTATTTCGAGTAATGGAGTTTCAGTAGATCCTGCCAAGATCACTGCGATCAATGTAAATCTTTATTTCTTTCTCTTTTCTTTATCATTTTAATAAATTATATCTTTCCTATTGTCCTTATGTTCTCCCTATTCTGTTTCAGGATTGGAAAACTCCAAAGACTCCATCTGATATTCGTAGTTTTCTAGGCCTTGTCGGTTACTACCGGAGATTTATTGAGAATTTTGCTTCGATTGCTGCACCTCTCATAGCTTTGACCCGTAAGAATGCCAAGTTTGTCTGGAGTGATTAGTGTAAGGTTGCATTCAATGAGTTAAAGAGCAAGCTAACTTCCGCACCAGTTCTTACTGTTCCAAACGGAAGTGAGGGATTTACAGTATATACTGATGCTAGTTGTGAGGATTTGGGTGTTGTTCTCATGCAGGATGGTAGGGTTATTGCCTATGCCAGCCATCGGTTGAAAACCCACGAGGCAATTTATGCTGCTTATGATTTAGAGTTGCTTGCTTTTGTCTTTGCTTTGAAACTTTGGAGGCATCATCTTCTTGGAACTGTAACGACCCGATTTTACGACGCTCGAAAGTCGACATTTATACCTCCACTGTATCAAATGTCGCACAGTCGAATGCCGGAAAACCAAACCGTTAGGGTTAAAGAAGAAGAAGATAGAAGAAAAACAGAAACAATAACAGAATATCACATTTCGCAGCGGAATAATATATAATAGATAAATAAATAATCTTTAAATCAAAGACTCATCACTGTTAATACAATACAACATCAGAGTTTACAACGACATCATACATCACTGACAGTTATTATAACTTGACTATATGAAAACTGATTTGCACTAATCATACGCAACGGACACTACATAGTAAAGAGATACGTCTCGCCATCCAGCTTCAACTCCTGATCTCCATAGCAACTATTCTCTGACTTTGCTCCCGAATAACCGATAACTTGACTCTAAGCTGCCCGTATGGAAAATTATGGGCACCCAGAGTTTAGAAAGGGAACAACAAACTCTAGGTCAGTCACGGGACTGGTGTGAGATCTTAAAATAGTTATTTTTAACCATAAGAAAATAAAGGAATTTAAAAGAAATCTATAATGCTTTTTGAAAATGAAGCTACCATAAGGCCTCCCGACACACACACAATGCAATCGCACACTTGGAAAAGATTTCTCCTTATGATAGTCAATCATGCTTAATACACAAAAATCTTTTTAATATTATTATTAGTGCATAGTGCAGAAAACATTTGCAAGTATAATATTAATCTTAGCCAGCATACGTACCATTATAGTATGCCTACTATAGCTACCATATTAGATGGCAGGTTTTACAACTAAAACCGTACAAGGCACGTATTGGTGATTGGATTTCCAACAAATTGTCAGGCTAAGGAACTTCCTATTGCCACATGGGTACGCCTCTGGATGGACACCCTGAGAACCTAACCGAATCTCTGCCAACCAAGGTCGGGTTACCTCTGCAAAAATAGGTAACTACTACACGAGTATGCCATCCCCCGGTTGTAAACAACCTTTATCGGAGGATCCTCAACAACAACAATCAAAAAGTAATATATATTTGCGATATCCACATAAGTTAAGTATCTGGGCTCCATACCATGATACCACTTCTATCCAGAAGGAAATGCATATACCCTAAGGGGCGCTACCCCCTATAACCTTGCCGCTAACCTTCCTGTTTCGACCATTCCGGGGTGTGAGGTTCGACGAAGTCTCGTCCACAAAGCTACGCTTTTCACAAAAGCCATGCTTCGATCAACAAATGATCAGCAGCACTTCTTATGCCACATTACCAAATTGGGAATGTATCACTAGTAACCATCAACTACATAACCTCTGAGCTCGTACGTCTCAAAGAAGGGTGTTAAGCTAAGAGAATAAATTCTCCGCCACCAACAGAAATGTATTTGATAGGAACCAGCTTTACATCTCAAAATGTAACGTCAGACACACATCCATACAAGTCCGTTCCGGGATCGAACGGAACCGAAGGCACTTCCAAAGAAGCCCTTGCAATCCGGATATTCACTAATCGCGTACGGAATCCCCATCACAAAGGGTGATAAAATCTCTATACCGGAGCAACCCGGTGCAGAGACATTCGACAGGTGTCCTTTCGCTTTTGAAAATACCCGGTCTTCAACACCATCTTCAAATGCAATCCCATTTCGTCGTATCGTTATTCGGAATGGGTTTTATGACACAAGGTCCTCTCCCGGCTAATCCGAATAACGAGCGCTTATTTTTTTTAAAGTAAGTGTTACATTCAGATTTAAACAAATCATAACAAATTCCACTTTGATCTTTTAAATAAAAGATCCATCACAATCACAAAGGTTCGATGTGGGTTTCAAATATCCATTTGGAATTCGACTCCCGGTCGCATCGAAATTCAAATGCCATTTAAAAAGGCCAATATTGATAGTTGGTTATTTAACTATCAATCATCATTCACAACAATCGCTAGATTTCAAACACTTTTCCCCCAATTATTATTATTTTCAATATATCTTTGCAAGATAAAATTTCACTTTTCAATCCTTAGAAAATAAATTCAAATCAATTTTTCACGCTTCGATCCTTTTAAAATAAATTTCAAATCAATTTTTCCTTACGCGGAAGACATTTCCAATATTTATCCATTTCCACTGAAAATCTGTCGATTTCAAATATCTTAAAATAATATAAAATACTTATTCAAAATATACTTGGAAACATTTAAAATAAACTATTTTAGAATATTTGCTTAAATATTAGTTATGAAGAATATTATACTAATATCTCATATAAAAATTCAGGTCCAAAACTAATTTTAGAATAAAATTTGTAGATAGAGTATAAATATTTAAATAACTATTTTCTAAATCGAATATCAATTTAAATCTTTAAAATAATCCCTTATATAATTAATTAATTAAATATTTACTTTAAAGGTTTAAAACAATTTTCAAAACTTATTTCTTCAACAGTATTATTTTAAACCCCAAATCTAGAACTTTTAAATTTTATTTAAAAGCTATTTAAAATATACTCGACTTTCCGGGAAAAAATTCTTTTTCTATTACAAAATGGTCCATTCCAATAAATTAATAAATCTTCTTGATTTATTTTAATTTACATTTCAAATCTGTAAATTCCTTTCCATGTTTTATAAATAAACCATTATTTATTTTTTAAAACAATTTCCCTTTTCTTTAGCAATTCCCGTTGTGAATTTACATTTCCAAATATCAACTGATATACGAATTTTAAATCAATTCTCAAATATCTTCTTCAAACCCAATCAAATCCCAAATTGATTTCCAGTTTCTTTCAAACACAAAATCAAATTCCCATTTGATTTCCCAAACTAATTTTCAAATATCAAATCAATTTCAAATTGATTTTCCAAGTTATTTCAAATCGATTCCTAAGATTTATTCTAACTCCAAATTAATTCCCGAATCGATTTCTAAAATTAATTTCAATTCTAAATTAAATTTCAAATTTATTTTCTAAATTTATTTTCTTTTGAAATAAATTTCTTTATCTCTTTCAATTATTTAAAATATGCATCTTAAATAAATCCTTCAACTATTAAACAACATTGCTCGAAATTCCTTTATTAAATATTTTCCCCTATTTTTGGAATTTATTCAATAAGTTTTCAAAGATAAAACTTTATCTGTTTAAATTTCCTTCTTTTCAAATTCACCTGATTCCTTTGAGTGAATTTATTATAAATTTTCTACCCAAACTTCAAAATCAAATTTTTATTTATTTCTGGTATCCTACGATACCAAAAATATATTCGACTAAATTACAGCCTTCAACAGTTTCAATCACAAATAGTCACACGAATAAAAAAAATAATCAACACAAACATACGAAACAAATTAAATATTTGAGGAATCAAGTTGGATCCCTCCAACCTGTTTTCCTGCATCCATAGACGTTAGCACAACAATTAAATATCGATTTCACTTCAAGGTGGAATATCGTGGTATATGAGATTTATAAAATATTATCAGCTATTATGCGGTGCAATAGGGTCTCATCCGCTGTATAATGCGGGAAATCAATAACTCCAAATACCTATATAATACCAATTCCACTTCGAAGTGGAATATCGCGGTATATGGGTTTAATATAATATCCTCCGCTATTATGCGGCGCATAGGGTCTAAACTAATATAACTAATAATAAATTAATTATCCAAGCACACAATCAATCAATTTTAAATTTAACTATTAAAATTAAACTAGAAAATTCGATTGAGTGAGAAAATCTCACCTTAGCTTTCGTTTTGCAATCCATTCCCAATCCACCTTGACTCGTTTTCATGTCTTTTGACCTTGTATAAATAATTTAAACAATTAATTAATATTCGAAAAAAACCGAATAACCAATTTCCATTTGGTAATTTTAATTATCCAATGATTTCATTTCAAACCAATTTCTTTTAATAAATTTATTTAAAAATTAATTGTTAAACTAAATTTCCTTTAATAAACAATTATATCTAATAAATTAAATTTATAACAATTTTTCTTTTACAAATTGTTTTTAGTGATTAAAATAAAAATTGTAAATAAGCTAATAAACAAAATAAATCACCTTAAAAATTTATTTTAGAATTAAAAAGGCGCATGTGTATATTTTTTTATTTCTTTTTCACTTGGAACTATATGTGTAATTTTATAAAATAAGCTAATAGATCTCATAAAAATCTAATTTATCTATATAGCCTTCAAACATTTTTGATATCCTTATATACATAATTTCCAATGTCTTGCCTAAAATTATATATATGGTTTACTTTCCTTTATATATATATATATATATATATATATATATATATATATAAACAGAGCCGCCCTTTTTATTTTATCTTTCGAAATCAACATTATTTTTTCTTTGTAAAAATGTATATATACAAAAAAATAGATTTAATAAATAAATTATATGAAAATATACCTCACTTGAACAACGACGAATACTGCTCGAAACCCTATCCCACGGACAAAAGCATCGTTCGCCCCACACTGCTCTGCCAAACTCGACTTCGATCGAGAACTGCCATGCTGGCTCGGCACGAGTTCCACATTGCCTGCTTTCCTCCATGCCAACGTCGACACTTCGCTTGCCATACCAATTGGCCACATATCCCCCAAATCGACGTGCCATCACGACCACATTCGCGACCCAACAGCGCCCCCAAATCGAACTTCCAACCTTCCTCGTGTCGCGCCTACGACTTCGACTGCACGTGAACTACGAAACCCCCTTTCGACCCTGAAGCCGTCGCTACGATCGAGCTCCGCCTCTAACTTGCGTGCCTCACTCACAAATATGGCCCCAAGCCCTAGCTCGACCGCGACTCGAGTCGATCACCCCTTGCGACTTGCTTGGCCATGATTTCGAATTTTAAAACGATTTGGAATTCGATTACTCGACTTGAAAATGAATAAGAGCGGCCATTGATTTGTATCAGAGTTTCTTTTTTCTACTAGATTTTAATTAATTTTTTTGTTTAATTTTGAGAAAAAGTAAAGGCTCGTTTGATTTTTTCTTTTGTTTTGAATACGCGTGTGAAGATTACAGAAGAAAGAGAACACATGTCTGAGGACCTTTTCAACATGTCAAGTGCTACAGTATTCTTTTTTTATTAAAATTTAAATTCAAATTTAAATTATTTTCGAATTATGCAATTAAGAATTACGAACTCCAATCAAGACGTGCCAACATGCGTTTATAATGTTATACACCCATTCCGAACATAATGGAAAAGGTTTCGAGTTCAAATTCGATCATATGGAGAAGATAGCTTTTTGAACCAGTTAAATATCGAATTTTCGATTTAATTTTCAGCGCTTTTATTTATTGTACGGCCACACGATCACTCCAAACACTACGAAAATTGAAATCTGATAATAACACAATATTATGGATCAAATGGAACTTGTTTCGTCGAATTCCAAGACCGTGCCTCAGAAAGCTATTTTTAAATATCGATTTAACCGATAAAATTCAATAGTGAACAAAACAATTTCAAATTCAATTCTGAAGCTTCTATTAACCTCAGTATTATCAATATAAATTTTCTAAGCCATCAAATTATTTTTAATCAGCTTGTAATTGAAGTTTTACAATTTTACCCAAATTTCTATAATCAAATTCAATAATTAAATTGCCAAATCATTCTGACCTTTGAAATTCAAGTTAAACTATCATTCAAACATTTAAAATTAGTTCAATATTTCAATTTCAAATGTTAAAATTTTCGGATCGTCACATCCTTCCCCCTTAAAAGAATTTTGTCCTGAAATTACTAGTTAAGAAAAATAATCCTTAACCCATCTAATACTTTCCCAAAATAAATAGTTTTCAACAATTTGACAAAACAAATCTTTTTATCAGAGACCCATCATTAATTTGACTAACTTTCAAATTCAATTATAAGTTCCAACAACATTGTTTCCTTAACAATTCAAATTTAAATTTTAAATTTCCAAAATTTTCTCAAAATTTTTCTAACTCCCTAAATTTTTGAAAAATTTCGCCAGCATCTCCTTTGCGCAGCTAGCTCGGTACAACTACAAAATGGCACCACAGGCCCCCAGATTTCAAAAAGAAAAGAAAAAGCCAAGCGGCTAGACAAGAAGATCATCAAATTCCATACTAAAATTCAAATACATACCTTTATGTCGAGCAATTCAATTTTATCTTTGAAATCAAAATCCCAATTCCATTTTCTTTAATACACCTGTATATCCTGCTATCCATAATATCCAATTGCAACATTCAAAAATCAATTTGCATATTTCATTCCAAAGTTTGAACACTTACTTCTTATACCATTTTTATTTCACCATTGAAGTTATATATCCATTTTCATTCAAACTTACATTTTCAATTTCATTTGAATTCAATTTACACTTTCAATTCTATTTGGATTCAATTTACCTTCTTGAATATTGAATTTTATCAATTATCTTTCATTCACAACTGATTCATATCACTATTTCAAATTAGTTTCATTTATTAATTAATTACATGTTCTAATTCATTTCATCTCAAACCTTTTTTTTCATATCCACCTTTATTATCTTTAGTCACTTCGAACTAATTTTTTTACAACTTCATTTGATTTCACACAATTCAAATTGGTTCTCAATATTCAGTTTCAATTCCAGTTTTTTATTCCTTTGTTCATTCCTAAAAATTTATTTTCAATTTACCACTTTGGTTTACAACCACTTATATTTAAACTGGACTTCCAATTCTATATGAATTTAATTTGCCTTTTATTTATAATTATTCAATTCAATTCATTTCAAACTATATCTAATTGGTCTTTTCTTCAATTAGTTTCACTTAATAATTTTTTTTTCAATACTCTGCTTTACAAATCAAATTCAATTCCAATTCTATTTTATTTGCTTACAAATTTGAAATGAATTTCAACATCTAATTTTTACTTTCATTTAATTTCAATTGTAAACTTATTTATTCATTCACAATTTATTTTCCACCTTAATAAATTTTATTCCAATCCTTTAGTCTATAAGATTTATCAAATTCACATTCATACAAATTAACTCAAATCTTAAATTTCAATTTCATTTTGAATCCATATCATCATTTTATTCGACTTAATTTTTCAATCTCAATTTTTTTATTCAATTTTCATTTTTAATTGCACTTGATTTAAATTTTTCCTTCCAACTTATTTTGTTTCCACATCTACATTTATCTAACTTCACTTTAAGTTAGATTTTATTTTAACAACTTCAAACTTTACAAGTTATCTACTTAATGATATTCCATAAATATTTTACATAACATTCCAGAGTCTTTTCAACCTTTCAAAATTAATTTTTGAAATCAATTCAAATTATCTTTTGAATTCAAAAATCTAAACCAATTTTGCAAAAAACTTTCATTTAAAACAATTTGGCAGCAATCCCTCTTTTGGAAACCCGAAAATGAACACCGATGATGTCGCGATCATCATCGGAATTATTTTCCGGCGACCGAAAAGAGTTTAGAGCTTTTTATCCCTTAAAAATATTTTTCCAAACCTTTGAAAATTCATTTTCAAACTCAATGGAGTTGATTTCCAAAATTCCAAATCCTTTCAAATTCTTTTAAACATTCCTCTAGAATTTTATTATAAATCTTATTTACATTTATAATTCCCATTTGTAGATAAATTTTATTTCTCAACTTTCAATTATGATTTCAATTTCTTATTCAATAATCAATGATAATAGTTTAATATATCACTTCCTAACAAACAAGCAGCATATACTCTAATAATTTTCAAAAATTATTTCCTTTAGTATACAAAATAGTTTTGCGTAAAATTATTTCATTTACCCTATTATAAAACAATATCTTGTCGAATTGTTCTGTACAAGTGTTTAGAGATTCCTATCGATAGAGTTGTACGGACTACACCGACCAGAATCCATATACCACTTAACAAGCCAATCATCACAATATAGAACAACTTTTATATTCACTAACAAATACGCGTTCATATCTATTATTACACTCAACTCATTCTAGAGTACTACTGACTCTATCTCTAATGAGTAACACCCAACAGAGCCAAGGTTGTCGCTTAACCAAATGTTCTGATACCAAATTTGTAACGGTCTAGGCTTTTCAATCATCGACAGCGGCCACTCTTGACTGGTAGGCTTTTCTACCATCCCAACCCCGCCGTGGCATTCAATGGTACCCGAAACTTGCTTTTACGGCCAGCCTTTCGACTGTCATGGCTTACGCCTAACCAAACCCGTAAAGAGGACATGTGGGGGTAAGAGTCTCATGCTCGCCACCAAACAAAAAGCGAGAACCCCTCATCACATTTCACTAAGACAAGCAAGTCTCGTCCACCCATCATGTTTCACCTAGATAAGCAAGGTCAGTCGTGGGACTGGTGTGAGATCTTAAAACAGTTTTTTTTTAACCATAAGAAAACAATGGAATTTAAAAGAAATACGTAATGCTTTTTGAAAATGAAACTACCATAAGGCCTCCTGGCACACACACAATTCAATCGCACACTTGGGGGAGATTTCTCCTTATGATAGTCAAACATGCTTAATACGTAAAAATCTTTTTAATATTATTATTAGTACATAGTGCAGAAAATATTTGCAAGTATAATATTAATCTTAGCCAGCATACGTACCATTATAGTATGCCTACTATATCTACCATATTAGATGGCAGGTTTTACAACTAAAATCGTACAAGGCCCTTATTGATGATTGGATTTCCAACAAATGGTCAGGCTAAGGAACTTCCTATTGCCATATGGGTACGCCTCTGGATGGACGCCCCGAGAACCTAACCGGATCTCTGCCAACACAAGGCCGGGTTACCTCTGCAAAAATAGGTAACTACTACACGAGTATGCCATCCCCCGGTTGTAAACAACCTTTATCCGCGGATCCTCAACAACAACAATCACAAAGTAATATATATTTGCGATATCCACATAAGTTAAGTATTTGGGCTCCATACCATGATACCACTTCTATCCAGAAGGAAATGCACATACCCTAAGGGGCGCTACCCTCTATAACCTTGTTGCATCCTTCATGTTTCGACCATTCCGGGGTGTGAGGTTCGACGAAGTCTCATCCACAAAACTACGCTTTTCACAAAAGCCATGTTTCGATCAACAAATGATCAGCAGCACTTCGTATGCCACATTACCAAATTGGGAATATATCACTAGTAACCGTCAACTACATAACCTCTGAGCTCGTACGTCTCAGAGAAGGGTGTTAAACTAAGAGAATAAATTCTCCGCCACCAACAGAAATGTATTTGATAGAAACCATCTTTACATCTCAAAGTGTAACGTCAGACACACATCCATACAAGTCCGTTTCGGGATCGAACAGAACCGAAGGCACATCCAAAGAAGCCCTTGCAATCCGGATATTCACTAATCGCATCTGGAATCCCCATCACAATGGGTGATAAAATCTTTATGTTGGAGCAACCTGGTGCAGAGACATTCGATAGGTGTCATTTCGCTTTCGAAAATACCTGGTCTTCAACACCATCTTTAAATGCATTCCCATTTCATCGTAACGTTATTCGGAATGGGTTTTATGACACAAGGTCCACTTCCGGCTAATCCGAATAACGAGCGCTTATTATTACTTTTTAAAAATAAGTTATAACAACCCGTATATTTGGACCATTTAAATTGACAATAATCCTCACATGTCAATTTAAATAATACAAAACACGAATCATTATGGGATTATAAATACATAAATGTAAATGAGAATCAATACAACATCACAGAAACAGAACAGTCACAGAATAATGCAGCGGAAATACATCGTCATAATAGCAGTTCATGAAGCTACTACATATAGTACAACAATGTCTATACAAAAGGTGACTGCAAGGAAATACAAAAATGTCCAACAGACACGGACATCAAAATAGACAGATAAAGATAAATACTAAGTCTTCAGCATCTTCAACCAACCTTGATCAGCAAACTGGATAGCTTCAGACTGACCCGAGCATATACAAAAAGAAACACTCGAGTCAGGACTCAAAATCTTATGCAGGATAATCAATGCAGGAAATAAAGTTCATAACTCAAAGATGAATAAAATAACATCTCTAAGGATCCGATAAACTATCTATATATACAATAGAATACGGTATGTAGGTAATGTCTATTCAGTAAAATAGAATATTAAAATAGCGTTAAGGCGTTACCATAATTCCCCTTAACACATTTTATATTCCCAAAAGCATATACAAGACCGTAGTTTCCCCAAAACCGGAAGTCACCAGAGGGCAATCCATATACTCAAGGTACAAATCAAAACGTAGTGGTCGCGAATAGGATAATCAGTATGACAAGGTACATGAGGCAATACCAACTAGGATACTAGTAGTTGCGTGATCCGGACTGATGTTGAGCATAGTAGCTACTATCTCAACACCGCGAAACAACACTCCCAAATCAAAGGGTGCACCCAAATCGAATCACAAAAGTAATAGATATGGTATCGAAGAAGTGTGTCCGCTAGAGGTGGCGATCCTCAATGGCCCGGCGCAGCTCCTGTTTTAGTCATGTCAGAGGTCATCCAATATCGTTCTCTTTCTTTAGTCAACGCGTTCACCAAACCATCCACTTCATTCTGGATCAACACTCCGCGTATAATAGTTATTAAAGTGGTTTTCGGTATCGACAGAGAGTATGTCCATATCCGATCCCGGTCTCTTCAACAACTACGTATTTATTACCCGATGGTCGATTAAATTAACGTTTAAACAAATCAAAGTCCAAAAGTCAAGGTGCAAATTTGACTTCCAAAATTTGACATTTTACGATTCAATTTATTTTAAACATATTTCCAAATGAAATTTTCGCTCAAACATTGAGTTGACAATTTAAAATTTTGTAATCAAGTTTGATTTAAGGTCTAAAAGTCGCTTATTAAATTTAGTTCAAAATCAATGGATTCAATTTAAAGGTAAACTTAGTTAAAATACTAACTCAAGTTCAATTCATGTCACTTTATGTTTATATCCACTGTTATCATACATTCAATTAAATCAACTTTATTAACTAAATTTCCCCTTTCAAACTTCATTGGTTTATTTACCGATTCAATTAAATTTCAAATCAAAGAAGTTCATTTCCATATACAATGTCCTGATTTGGTAAATTCGTTAATATTTAAAATCCTTTAATTCAAATTATCCCTAATTTAAATTCATTAAATTAGTAAGTCAAAATTTCCTAAATCTCAATATAATATATACAAGTTCAATTTATTACATTAAAGCCTGAGTTTAAAACTAGAGCTAACAAATCTTTGAATCTTTAAATTATTAAATTCTAAACTTACTTGCTTCTAAATCTTATTTCACTTAAAATTTCAATTCATTTTATCCAATTTGGTAAGTTATTAATCCGTTTCAAATTTAAATCCGCTAATTTATTCCAACTTAAATTCCTAAGTTCGTTATTAAATTTCCAAACAAATTGTTAAGTTCATTCCTTAAATTAAAATATATTTCAATTTCGAAAGTGGTTTTGTTGACCAATCGGGTTTCTTATTTTATTTTCTATCCTAGGCCAAATTGTTTAAATGGGGTATTTATCATTTCAACCCAATATTATTCAATATAAAACAAAGCATAGCAAAGGGAACTTGCAGTGTGATAACTGGGATGGTGTCAAAGTAAATAAACAAGCAATAGCAACCATACATACAATTTAACAATTTATTAAATAATCCCGAAATAATCGTATTAACTTACATTTGTTATTTATGCAAATTAATATAATTATTCCTAGAATCTACACTATCGTTCATGTAGATTAAAGATTATTATCTTATGGTTTCACTTGGTGTCTATTATCACATTTCTACATCAATCATAGATACAATGGTTCAAAGTGTAGTTAATGCTATTTCTACGCGACGGTTGATTTAACAGTTAAGGGGTCAAGTTCAACATATATAGTCCAATTTAAATTTTGTCGACTATCCTATATCAATTTCAATTTCATATTCAAATTCACTTACATTAACAACCAAATTCAATCATCACATATCAAATTTTAGTGTCACACTTGTTTGTCGTGAACTAACAATATTAAATTTTTAACTTGCATAGTGATTTGCAATCCTTATTTCAACAATTCTAAAAATCAACAATTTAACATCCAAACTAACATAAACAACCATTTATCACTTGATTATCATAGCATAATAGATTGAGTCGTGAATGAAATATTCACCTTGCGTGGTTGAGAAGATGACGAAGCACTAAGACGAATAGATAAGAGGCACAAACGAGCACGATGCAAAACGACGCAAACTGCAGTTCAACAAATAACTAATCAAAAATTTGTTTACTGCAATTATGGATCAATTGAATATGTATAATACCCATACCAAAGCAAAGAGCGAAATAGATTGACAAGTCGAATGGAAGCCTACGTCTCCGAAACAACAGCTGAAACAACACAGTAAAACACTGTATATGAGCAACCAAAATTCAAAGTTATCTACTGTTACTTAGTATAACAGTCATATATATATAATTATATATATCAACGCAGAGATATTGCTGTGGCCAGGATGAGACACAGTTACTCTAACAAAAACACAAACCTATACATTAACATATATATGTTCTTACCTAAGCAAACCAGATAAAGAAGGCTAGATTCAAGGTAGATCGAGTTGTTGTTCGTCTGGTACTGGAGCTGCTGTACAAAACCAAAACGTGCGTGAGATTCCACGATTCCCAAATATAAATATAAACCAATATTCAGAGAAGAATATAAACAGCAGTTTATATCATTATCATCTCCTTCCGCGATGATTTCTTCTGCATGGCAACGGGTAGACAAGGGGATGGCGGAGCAAGGAAGTGGAGAAGCAACTAGTGCAGTACGATAGTGGGCGTGGTACGGTGGTGCGGAGGCGGGCTATGGGCAGTGGGTTGCGAGCTGGCGATGTGGGTGAATGGGGTTCGGCTGCTGGAGGTGCAGTGGTCTGGACACGCAGGGGGGGTCTGGGTGGCTGTCTGGAAGGCAGTGGGCCGCGTGTGGGAAGCGGGTTGTGGTGGTTGCGGGGGTTACAGGGGTGTGGCCAGGGCATAGACGGAGTGGGTGAGTCGTGCGGCCGCGCTGACTGGGCAGTGGGCTTCGGGGAGTGGATGCGGCAGGCAGGGGCGGAGGAGGCGGAGGTGGCTGTAGCGAGTGGAGGTGGGTGGAGCAATGGGGCGGATAGGCATGGCGCATGGGGAAGGTGGAGGCGGACACGGTCAGAGGCGGTGGTGGAGAGTTGGGAGCGGTGGTTTGCATGCAAAGTAGTATGGGGTTGTGGCAGTGAGGGACGTGCGAACCGGGGTTTGAGAAGCATGGGAAGCTTTGCAAATAAGAAAACAAAGCAGAGAAAGTGCAAAGAGGGGTGGAGAGGAGCTTGTTGCTGTAGCTTAAAGGAAAAATATGTGGAAGAAGAAGGAAGAGGGCAGAGCCACGTACCCGTTTCTCGTTTTCTTAAGGCGAAGCAAAGCTGATACCAGAGCAATAAATGAGACAGGCTCGTGTACAGTGGAGTAGTAATAAATAGAGGGAAGATACGGGGAAAAGAAAGGAATGTAATTTGCAGAAGAGAGAGGACGGCCATCACGTAAGAGAGCAGGATGCAATTAATGAAAAGTTCAGTGTGAACAGTAGTTGCAATGATGATTTCTAAAATGGAGGCTATTTGGCTTCCCAAGGCAGCTGAAAGGCTCCAAGATTTTAAATGTTGAACTGATATGCACCGGCTTGTGCTGCGTTACAATTTATCGTTTGCAATCCCGAACTCCGATTGACACAAACAAATATACCGTTTTGATCAGCGCGGCGAGACGGACACAACGGTATAAAAATATTTATGGTTTGACAATTTCGCCAAGTGATAATCCTTATTTAACCATTTGCCCGAGTGCATATTTTACTAGCAATTAAAAGCGAAATTTGACGAAACGAAATGCGCCGTCAAGTTCAGAATATTTTTCATATGCAACACCGAGAAAATATTTGAATTCGGACGATAGGAATTTTATACGTAAGATTTGAAATGATACGTAAATGCGACGGGCGTAATTTATTTCAATATTTTCCAACGAAATTTGGCACACGCCTATGTCTATCTAGACGCATTCCAAATGTGAAGTTTGGTTGGAGACGGAAATCGTTTGTGAAAATACGAATTTCTACATCAAATAAGCGATTTTAAAAATTTTTACTGGGCCTGAATTTTGGGGTCGTTACATTCTCCCCTACTCAAAACCTTTCGTCCCCGAAAAGGAACAAAGGAAAGAGTGGAAGAACAATAAAAGAGGTACGATAGATATAGAATAGATTATCGAATAAAGTAAAGGATATAAAATGGACTTTACCTTGAACAAACAATTCTGGATTAGAATCTCGGATACTCTCCTCGGTTTCCCAAGTACAATCACGATCATCGGGACTCCATTGGACTTTGACTAGGCTAACAGACTTCCTTCTAAGCTGCTTCGTATCCCTATCGACAATACGAAGTGGTCTCCTCTCTATAGTCAAGTCCGGCTCAATATCAACCTCATCCAACTGAGCAATAGGAATGGTCATGGATGGGTCATGTACAACCTTCCGAAGATGTGAAACATGGAATACGTTGTGCACGCCCTCAAATTTCTCCGGTAGCGCCACTCTGTAGGCTAGTGTACCAATCCTCTCAGTGATAGTGAACGGTCCAACAAATCTAGGAGCGAGCTTCCCTCTACGACCAAATCGAACAACATTTTTCAAAGGTGATACTTTAAGAAATACCTCATCCCCAACCTGGAAATTTAAATCTCTTCTACGCCTATCTGCATAGCTCTTCTGCCTATCCTGTGCAGTCTTCATCTTCCTTCTGATCTCATTAACCTTCTCGGACGCTTCCATAATCATCTCTGGGCCAAGAACTAATCGATCACCATGCTCAATCCAACAAGCTGGCGATTTGCACGGCCGTCCACATAAAGCTTCGAATGGTGCCATATCAATACTCGCCTGATTATAAAGATAGTTATATTTCAATTCAAATTTTTTTACTTATTCAAATTGAAAATTTTGGATTACCTGATAGCTGTTATTATAAGTGAATTCAACCAAATGAAGGTGGTCTTCCCAAGATCCACCGAAATCAATGATGCAAGCTTGGAGTAGATCTTCCAAAATCTGATTTACCCTCTCAGTTTGGCCATCTGTTTGAGGATGATAGGCCGTGCTCAGATTCAGTTTAGTGCCCAAGACGTCCTGAAATGCCTTCCAGAATTTACTAGTGAATAAAGGATCTCTATCGCATACAATACTAGATGGAACTCCATGAAGTCTGGCAATCTCTCTCATATACATCTCGGCCAAACTCGAAGCAGTACGAGTGGTCTTAACAGGAATAAAGTGAGCAGATTTTGTCAACCTATCAACAATCACCCATATACTCTCGTTCCCTTTTCTGGTCCTTGGTAATCCGTCAACGAAGTCCATAGAAATTTGGTCCCATTTCCAACACGGAATCTCTAGGGGTTGAAGTAATCCCGCCGTCTTCAGGTGATCGGCCTTGACTTGCTGGCAAGTGGTGCATCTACTGACATATATAGAAATATCTCTCTTCATCCCACTCCACCAATATAAACGCTTCATATTTCGATACATCTTGGTGACACCAGGATGAAATGAAAGTGATGACAGATGATTCTCTCTAAGCACTTCTTGTCTCAATCCGTCAACATTTGGAACACAAATACGATTGTCAATCTTCAGAACTCCATTACTATCTATCTGTGCTCCCACTTTACTGTCAGCATTTCCAACTCTACCAAGAACTAACTCCTTCATGCGATAGAGCAAGGTGTCCTCATATTGCTTAGCTTTGATGCAATCCAAAAGAGATGGGGAGATAACAAGCTGAAATAGCATGCTTTCTACAAGATTACAACAAGACAATGCTTTGCTACGGCTCAGAGCATCAGCTACAACATTTGCCTTCCCAGGAGTATAATTGATGTCGAGGTCATATGCAGCCAAGAATTCGAGCCATCGGACTTGTCTCTGATTCAAGTCCTTCTGAGAGAAAATATACCGCAAGGACTTATGATCTGTGAATAATTCAAATTTTGTCCCCAAAAGATGGTGCCTCCATAGTTTCAAAGCGAATACAACTGCTAGAAGCTCTAAATCATGGGTCGCATAGTTTACTTCATGAGTTTTCAACTGACGGCCCGCATAAGCAATAACCTTTCCATTTTGCATAAGGACAGCGCCTAAACCTTCTCGACAAGCATCAGTATGGACAGTTAATCCTTCACTCCCATCAATTACCGCGAGAACTGGGGCTGAAGTTAACTTACGTTTTAACTCATTAAAAGCTGATTCACACTTCTCACTCCAAATAAACTTGACATCCTTTCGAGTTAAAGCAGTGAGTGGGGCAGAAATCCGGGCAAAGCGCTCAATGAATCTGCGATAATAACCGGCTAGGCCCAAGAAACTACGGATATCAGTAGGAGTTTTAGGAGTCTCCCAATCCTGTAGATAAATTTCAAATTAGAAAGGAATAAGATGGATCGAATGGAATTTATGAATAGAATAGAACTTACATTGATTACGGCGATCTTAGCTGGATCGACCGAAATCCCGTTTTCAGAAACAATATGGCCAAGGAATCGTACTTCGTCTCGCCAGAAGTGGCATTTAGAGAACTTGGCTTTAAGCTGATGGTTTCGGAGAGTTCCCAGAACATAAGCGAGATGGGTTTCATGCTCTTTCTCATCTTCGGAGAAGACGAGAATATCATCAATGAAGACAAGAACAAACTTGTTAAGGACATCACGGAAGACTCTATTCATTAAGTCGACGAAATAAGCAGGTGCGTTAGTCAAACCAAATGGCATAACCAACCATTCATAGAATCCATTCTCGGTACGAAAAGCTGTTTTATGAATACTATCCTCTGCTACTCTGAGTTGATGGAACCCAGTGGCTAGATCAAGTTGTGAGAAAACTTTAGCTCCATGGAGCTGATCGAATAAATCATTGATGCGAGGCATCGGATAGCGGTTCTTGAGAGTGCGCTTGTTTAATTCTCGGTAATCAACACACATGCGAAGAGATCCATCCGATTTGGTGACAAAGACGACTGCGGCGCCCCATTCAGAACAACTTCTCCTGATCAAACCCTTAGTAAATAGATCATCAATTTGGGTTTTAAGTTCAGCTTTTTCTTTAGGAGCCATCCTTCTGTGAGGGAGAACTACGGGAGTAGCTCCGGGAATAAGGTCAATGCGGAAATCGATCTCTCGCTTTGGCGGTAGAGAGTCGACCTCTCCAAATACATCGGGAAATTTCTGAACAACAGGAGTAGTACTAAGGTCATCCGGGTGAGCATCAAGAGAAAATATGAAGCTTCCGGCATATTTCTGAGATGATTTGCATTCGATGACAAGCGGTAGACCCTTGTCATTGACTAGAGAAATAGATCGAGCTTTGCAAGAAATATTAGCATTGAATTTTCTTAACCAATCAGCACCCAACAAAATGTCAAATGCTTCGAAGCCAAGCACATAAAAATCCCAAGTGAATCGATATCTTCCATACAAAAGCGCAACCTCTTTACAAATTCTACTAAGGTTGGCAAGTCCTCCAATAGGGTTGGAGACACATAAGGAAGTAGTAGCAAGAGTAGGCTCTAATTTGAGCTTATCACAAAGATCAATAGATATGAAGCTATGAGAAGCACCAGTATCGAATAATACCCGAACAGGTAAATTATGAAATGTAAAAGTACTTCGTAAGGTACCTCGGTCATCCTGAGCAGGTAGTGGAGGTGGTGCAGGAGTGGTGACAGCATATACTCCTGATGGTGTGCCTTTCTTCCTTAATGGGCAATCTCTCTTGAAGTGACCTGGCTGGAGGCAAACATGGCATAAATCATTCCTCATCTGAGAAGGTGGTGGAATAGCAGCTCCGGTGGATGGACAACTATTTGCATAATGGCCCTTCTTATCGCATTTGAAGCAAGTGATCTTAGCAAGGTCGATTGGGCTTTTCTGGGCATATCCTAATCCTGTAGTCTTTTGCCAAGCTTTCTTTTGCTGATCGAAGTTCATCTTCCTCTTTCCGAGCTGGCTGGAAGAGGGCTGAGTAGGAGGGGCTTTGGCAGTGGGTCCCCTTGGCTTTGCCTCATATCGAAGAGCATAGTCGACAAGCTCTGTGAAGGTACAGTGAGTGTGGCCAGTAAGCAAGTCATAATACTCTGGTCTAGCTCCCATAATGAACTTCTCGTTCTTTAGAAGTGGTGTATCGATCAATCCTGGGCCAAACTTGGAGAGTTCGTTGAATTTCCTCTCGTACTCGGAAATAGTCATACTGCCTTGCTTAAGATCCATAAAAGCTCTATAAAGTTGGGTTTTCCCAGCAGAGGGCATCCACTGTGCCGAGAAAGTATCCCTAGTCAAAAGATAGACTAGATGAGTAACATTTTAAAGATTGCAAGAAGAATTAGACTACGAAATCCAATAAATTAATACCTAAACTGGGCCCAAGTGATGGTGTTCTCCTCGATACGGGAAGTAACCGATTCCCACCAATCTTGCGCGGCATCTTGAAGTTGCCACGCAGCAAGCTGACGCTTCTGAGCATCAGTGATCTCCAATCCAGAAAATATCTTCTCTAAGCCTTTGAGCCATTGCTGAGCTTCGATAATGCCCTTGGATCCAGAAAACTTAGTACCTCCTAGCTGTGTATATTCCTTGCTAAGAGTGGTGAATTTGACTGGAGCTGGGGCGGCAGGCGCAGCCCGGGCAGGACCATGGCCTCTTCCTCCCCTATTGTTTCTTCCGGTGCTCATCCCGAAACATCGAAAGAGATTTAGAACCAAGGGTAGAAAATCATACAGCTTGAAGAAAAACAAATGAACGAATCAAAGAAATTTGAATTTTTAAAGGATCGAGATATTGAATTGATTCTCCTCATTCTAGGGTATTGCTACCCTATCTCTAATGAGTTTATATAATCCCAACTAAGGTTTTAGGGAAACCAATGCTCTGATACCAACTATAACAACCCGTATATTTGGACCATTTAAATTGACAATAATCCTCACATGTCAATTTAAATAATACAAAACACGAAGCATTATGGGATTATAAATACATAAATGTAAATGAGAATCAATACAACATCACAGAAACAGAACAGTCACAGAATAATGCAGCGGAAATACATCGTCATAATAGCAGTTCATGAAGCTACTACATATAGTACAACAATGTCTATACAAAAGGTGACTGCAAGGAAATACATAAATGTCCAACAGACACGGACATCAAAATAGACAGATAAAGATAAATACTAAGTCTTCAGCATCTTCAACCAACCTTGATCAGCAAACTGGATAGCTTCAGACTGACCCGAGCATATACAAAAAGAAACACTCGAGTCAGGACTCAAAATCTTATGCAGGATAATCAATGCAGGAAATAAAGTTCATAACTCAAAGATGAATAAAATAACATCTAAGGATCCGATAAACTATCTATATATACAATAGAATACGGTATGTAGGTAATGTCTATTCAGTAAAATAGAATATTAAAATAGCGTTAAGGCGTTACCATAATTCCCCTTAACACATTTTATATTCCCAAAAGCATATACAAGACCGTAGTTTCCCCAACACGGGAAGTCACCAGAGGGCAATCCATATACTCAAGGTACAAATCAAAACGTAGTGGTCGCGAATAGGATAATCAGTATGACAAGGTACATGAGGCAATACCAACTAGGATATTAGTAGTTGCGTGATCCGGACTGATGTTGAGCATAGTAGCTACTATCTCAACACCGCGAAACAACACTCCCAAATCAAAGGGTGCACCCAAATCGAATCACAAAAGTAATAGATATGGTATCGAAGAAGTGTGTCCGCTAGAGGTGGCGATCCTCAATGGCCCGGCGCGGCTCCTGTTTTAGTCATGTCAGAGGTCATCCAATATCGTTCTCTTTCTTTAGTCAACGCGTTCACCAAACCATCCACTTCATTCTGGATCAACACTCCGCGTATAATAGTTATTAAAGTGGTTTTCGGTATCGACAGAGAGTATGTCCATATCCGATCCCGGTCTCTTCAACAACTACGTATTTATTACCCGATGGTCGATTAAATTAACGTTTAAACAAATCAAAGTCCAAAAGTCAAGGTGCAAATTTGACTTCCAAAATTTGACATTTTACGATTCAATTTATTTTAAACATATTTCCAAATGAAATTTTCGCTCAAACATTGAGTTGACAATTTAAAATTTTGTAATCAAGTTTGATTTAAGGTCTAAAAGTCGCTTATTAAATTTAGTTCAAAATCAATGGATTCAATTTAAAGGTAAACTTAGTTAAAATACTAACTCAAGTTCAATTCATGTCACTTTATGTTTATATCCACTGTTATCATACATTCAATTAAATCAACTTTATTAACTAAATTTCCCCTTTCAAACTTCATTGGTTTATTTACCGATTCAATTAAATTTCAAATCAAAGAAGTTCATTTCCATATACAATGTCCTGATTTGGTAAATTCGTTAATATTTAAAATCCTTTAATTCAAATTATCCCTAATTTAAATTCATTAAATTAGTAAGTCAAAATTTCCTAAATCTCAATATAATATATACAAGTTCAATTTATTACATTAAAGCCTGAGTTTAAAACTAGAGCTAACAAATCTTTGAATCTTTAAATTATTAAATTCTAAACTTACTTGCTTCTAAATCTTATTTCACTTAAAATTTCAATTCATTTTATCCAATTTGGTAAGTTATTAATCCGTTTCAAATTTAAATCCGCTAATTTATTCCAACTTAAATTCCTAAGTTCGTTATTAAATTTCCAAACAAATTGTTAAGTTCATTCCTTAAATTAAAATATATTTCAATTTCGAAAGTGGTTTTGTTGACCAATCGGGTTTCTTATTTTATTTTCTATCCTAGGCCAAATTGTTCAAATGGGGTATTTATCATTTCAACCCAATATTATTCAATATAAAACAAAGCATAGCAAAGGGAACTTGCAGTGTGATAACTGGGATGGTGTCAAAGTAAATAAACAAGCAATAGCAACCATACATACAATTTAACAATTTATTAAATAATCCCGAAATAATCGTATTAACTTACATTTGTTATTTATGCAAATTAATATAATTATTCCTAGAATCTACACTATCGTTCATGTAGATTAAAGATTATTATCTTATGGTTTCACTTGGTGTCTATTATCACATTTCTACATCAATCATAGATACAATGGTTCAAAGTGTAGTTAATGCTATTTCTACGCGACGGTTGATTTAACAGTTAAGGGGTCAAGTTCAACATATATAGTCCAATTTAAATTTTGTCGACTATCCTATATCAATTTCAATTTCATATTCAAATTCACTTACATTAACAACCAAATTCAATCATCACATATCAAATTTTAGTGTCACACTTGTTTGTCGTGAACTAACAATATTAAATTTTTAACTTGCATAGTGATTTGCAATCCTTATTTCAACAATTCTAAAAATCAACAATTTAACATCCAAATTAACATAAACAACCATTTATCACTTGATTATCATAGCATAATAGATTGAGTCGTGAATGAAATATTCACCTTGCGTGGTTGAGAAGATGACGAAGCACTAAGACGAATAGATAAGAGGCACAAACGAGCACGATGCAAAACGACGCAAACTGCAGTTCAACAAATAACTAATCAAAAATTTGTTTACTGCAATTATGGATCAATTGAATATGTATAATACCCATACCAAAGCAAAGAGCGAAATAGATTGACAAGTCGAATGGAAGCCTACGTCTCCGAAACAACAGCTGAAACAACACAGTAAAACACTGTATATGAGCAACCAAAATTCAAAGTTATCTACTGTTACTTAGTATAACAGTCATATATATATAATTATATATATCAACGCAGAGATATTGCTATGGCCAGGATGAGACACAGTTACTCTAACAAAAACACAAACCTATACATTAACATATATATGTTCTTACCTAAGCAAACCAGATAAAGAAGGCTAGATTCAAGGTAGATCGAGTTATTGTTCGTCTGGTACTGGAGCTGCTGTACAAAACCAAAACGTGCGTGAGATTCCACGATTCCCAAATATAAATATAAACCAATATTCAGAGAAGAATATAAACAGCAGTTTATATCATTATCATCTCCTTCCGCGATGATTTCTTCTGCATGGCAACGGGTAGACAAGGGGATGGCGGAGCAAGGAAGTGGAGAAGCAACTAGTGCAGTACGGTAGTGGGCGTGGTACGGTGGTGCGGAGGCGGGCTATGGGCAGTGGGTTGCGAGCTGGCGATGTGGGTGAATGGGGTTCGGCTGCTGGAGGTGCAGTGGTCTGGACACGCAGGGGGGGTCTGGGTGGCTGTCTGGAAGGCAGTGGGCCGCCTGTGGGAAGCGGGCTGTGGTGGTTGCGGGGGTTACAGGGGTGTGGCCAGGGCATAGACGGAGTGGGTGAGTCGTGCGGCCGCGCTGACTGGGCAGTGGGCTTCGGGGAGTGGATGCGGCAGGCAGGGGCGGAGGAGGCGGAGGTGGCTGTAGCGAGTGGAGGTGGGTGGAGCAATGGGGCGGATAGGCATGGCGCGTGGGGAAGGTGGAGGCGGACACGGTCAGAGGCGGTGGTGGAGAGTTGGGAGCGGTGGTTTGCATGCAAAGTAGTATGGGGTTGTGGCAGTGAGGGACGTGCGAACCGGGGTTTGAGAAGCATGGGAAGCTTTGCAAATAAGAAAACAAAGCAGAGAAAGTGCAAAGAGGGGTGGAGAGGAGCTTGTTGCTGTAGCTTAAAGGAAAAATATGTGGAAGAAGAAGGAAGAGGGCAGAGCCACGTACCCGTTTCTCGTTTTCTTAAGGGGAAGCAAAGCTGATACCAGAGCAATAAATGAGACAGGCTCGTGTACAGTGGAGTAGTAATAAATAGAGGGAAGATACGGGGAAAAGAAAGGAATGTAATTTGCAGAAGAGAGAGGACGGCCATCACGTAAGAGAGCAGGATGCAATTAATGAAAAGTTCAGTGTGAACAGCAGTTGCAATGATGATTTCTAAAATGGAGGCTATTTGGCTTCCCAAGGCAGCTGAAAGGCTCCAAGATTTTAAATGTTGAACTGATATGCACCGGCTTGTGCTGCGTTACAATTTATCGTTTGCAATCCCGAACTCCGATTGACACAAACAAATATACCGTTTTGATCAGCGCGGCGAGACGGACACAACGGTATAAAAATATTTATGGTTTGACAATTTCGCCAAGTGATAATCCTTATTTAACCATTTTCCCGAGTGCATATTTTACTAGCAATTAAAAGCGAAATTTGACGAAACGAAATGCGCCGTCAAGTTCAGAATATTTTTCATATGCAACACCGAGAAAATATTTGAATTCGGACGATAGGAATTTTATACGTAAGATTTGAAATGATACGTAAATGCGACGGGCGTAATTTATTTCAATATTTTCCAACGAAATTTGGCACACGCCTATGTCTATCTAGACGCATTCCAAATGTGAAGTTTGGTTGGAGACGGAAATCGTTTGTGAAAATACGAATTTCTACATCAAATAAGCGATTTTAAAAATTTTTACTGGGCCTGAATTTTGGGGTCGTTACATAAGTGTTACATTCAGATTCACACAAATCATAACAAATTCCACTTTGATCTTTTAAATAAAGATCCATCACAATCACAAAGGTTCGACGTGGGTTTCGAATATCCATTTAGAATTCGACTCCCGGTCGCATCGAAATTCAAATGCCATTTAAAAAGGCCAATATTGATAGTTGGTTATTTAACTATCAATCATCATTCACAACAATCGCTGGATTTCAAATACTTTTCCCCTAATTATTTGTATTTTCAATATATCTTCGCAAGATAAAATTTCACTTTTCAACCGTTTGAAAATAAATTCAAAAAAAATTTTCACGCATCAATCCTTTGAAAATCAATTTCAAATCAATTTTTCCTTACGCGGAAGACATTTCCAATATTTATCCATTTCCACTGAAAATCTGTCGATTTCAAATATCTTAAAATAATATAAAATACTTATTCAAAACATACTTGGAAACATTTAAAATAAAATATTTTAGAATATTTGCTTAAATATTAGTTTTGAAAAATATTATACTAATATCTCATATAAAAATTCAGGTCCAAAACTAATTTTAGAATAAAATTTGTTGATAGAATATAAATATTTAAATAACTATTTTCTAAATCAAATATCAATTGAAATCTTTAAAATAATCCCTTATATAATTAATTAAATAAATCTTTACTTTAAAGGTTTAAAACAAATTTCAAAACAAATTTCTTCAACGGTATTATTTTAAACCCCAAATCTAGAACTTTTAAATTTTATTTAAAAGCTATTTAAAATATACTTGGCTTTTCGGGGAAAAATTCTTTTTCTATTTCAAAATGGTCCATTCCAATAAATTAACAAATCTTCTTGATTTATTTTAATTTACATTTCAAATCTGTAAATTCCTTTCCACATTTTAAAAAGAAACCAATATTTATTTTTTTAAACAATTTCCCTTTTCTTTACAAATTCTCGTTGTGAATTCACATTTTCAAATATCAACTGATAAACGAATTCTAAATCAATTCCCAAATATCATCTTCAAACCCAATCAAATCCCAAATTGATTTCCAGTTTATTTCAAACACAAAATCAAATTCCAATTTGATTTCCCAAATTAATTTTCAAATATCAAATCAATTTCAAATTGATTTTCCAAGTTATTTACAAAACACCTAATCAAATTTCCAAATCGATTCCTAAGATTTATTCTAACTCCAAATTAATTCCCGAATCGATTTCTAAACTTAATTTCAACTCTAAATTAAATTCCAAATTTAATTTCTAAATTTATTTCCTTTTGAAATAAATTTCTTTGTCTCTTTCAATTATTTAAAATACGTATCTTAAATAAATCCTTCAACTATTAAACAACATTACTCGAAATCCTTTATCAAAAATTTTCCCATATTTTTGGAATTTATTCAATAAGTCTTCAAAGATAAAACGTTATCTATTTAAATTTCCTTCTTTTCAAATTCACCCGATTCCTTTGAGTGAATTTATTATAAATTTTCTATCCAAATTTCAAAATCAAATTTTTATTTATTTCTGGTATCCTAAGATACCAAAAATATATTCGGCTAAATTACAGCCTTCAACGGTTTCAATCACAAATAGTCACATGAATAAAAAAAATAATCAACACACAACATACGAAACAAATTAAATATTTGAGGAATCCAGTTGGATCCCTCCAACCTGTTTCCCTGCATCCACAGACGTTAGCTGTAACGTCCCGCATTTTCGCATGCTTTAAATCGACACATGTGCCAATTCAAAACCATTCGAAAGGGCAGATTGTTATGGGGTAAATAAGAAAACGAGAAAGAAATAAACAAAACAGAATCTCACAGTAGAAGGATAAAATATAATAATCAAATATACAGTTTATAAAGCTGTTTTAAAATATTCGACTATACTTATACAACATACATCAGAGTTACACATACCATATAACAATGCAGCGGAACAATATGAGTGTAGTGGGATATAATAAATAATAATAATAGAAATCTCCATTTTCATCCTCCAGAGCTAAAGTCTTCGATCCTGAAACGCTCGGACTGACCCGAGCGAATTGAAAAACAAAACAATTGAGTCAGAACTAAAAGATCTTATGTAAGTTAAATTAACAAAAATAAATATGAGTGCAGTAACTCAAAAGATGCTCGGGATTCACATCTCTTAAGGATCCGTTAAACTATTTACTATGTAAAATAAATTTACTTTTTTCTTAGCATTAAGGAGTGACCCAATATTCTCCTTAACACGTAATAGTCCCGGTAGTCCATCCAATATCATAGTCCCTCCTGATCGGGAAGCCACCAGAGGATACCACACGGGGTACGAGAGAAATCCAAACTCGTACAAGGCGCGATAGGGTAGGTGACACGGCACAACTAGGCAATGTCAGGGTAGATATACCAATTACGCTTTCGGGTCGGTGGTAACGCCTAGCCGCAGCTACCGTCCACCTCGAGCCACACCCCCAAATAAAAAAAATCAAAAGTGGCCACCGAATCAATCCAAAAGTCAAAGTATAATATCCAAGGGATGTGTCCGATCAAAGGTGCTACCTCAATTAACCCGTCAATCGCTCCTGTTTTAGCCACCTTATGCCAACTCACGGGAGTTGGGTCCACATATTACCTCAAAGGAAACGCCGCCACCATCCTACTTCATTCTGTAATCTCCACCGCGTACACGGTTGTTAAAGTGGTTTTCAGAGTTGGCAGAGAGTATGACAACTTTCGATCCCGGTCTCTTCAACAACCAAACGTTATTATAACACCGCGGTTATTTCAAAATAATTTATACCTTTAAAAACCAGAATAAATATTCATTTCAAAACTACATAAATACGATATCATTTATATTTTAAAGACCCAAATCCATATGATATCAAATATATCTTTTTCAAAAATCATAGCCTTTTCAAATCTATATACCTTGAAACCATAGCTTTGAAACATAAATTTAATACTTAATGGTTCAAATACTATATTACTTTATAAAATAAAACAACTTCTTTAAGTTTCGCAGTAAATTCCCAATATCAATTTGAACCTCCAAATAAACCATTTTAATTCCCATATATTTCAAAGCTTAAATATTCTATGTTTCAAAACTTTATAGTTCATCTATTTCAATCTTTAAATATTCCACTATTTCAAAATGGATTCTTTGATAATTTAATATATATCAAATCCAATTCCTATTATTTAAATTTGAAATATTTACTTACTAAACAAATATTATTCAGGTAAAACCCTTAAACTTCAATAACAGGATATTCTTTTAATTAAATTAACTTGATAATATTCTTTAAATAAATTTGATATTCGTTTAAATCCGCAAATCAAAAATCAAGTTATAAGATCATACCGTTTTAAATCTTAATTTATTTACACTTCAAAACAAATTTTTCGAGGAAATTCTTAAATACTTTAATTCAAATCATATTCACATTTATCTTCAACCTAACTTTTATTTGAGTTATTATAAACTCTATGTACAATAGAATTTCAAATATATTCTTAACCATATTATATAAACGAAATCAACTTTATTATTTAGATTATTCTAAAATTCGAAACAAATTTATACATAGCTAAATTCAAGAAATTTTACTATATATATATCAAAATCTAGTATTTATTAAATCGTATTCTTTCCAAAACCATAGAAAATCATTTCAAAAATAATTTTATATATATACCGCGGTGCCTGTATATAATTTTCTATCATATGGTCAAGTGATACGGATATTTATCATTTCAATCCGCAATTTAAAAATAAAAAATATGGTTGTATATCATTTCAAACTGCAATCCCGAATGAAATGAAAATGCATAAAACTTGCAGCTTATACAATATAAATACAGCATCCATTCATCCATCATATCAATCATCAAACATTTATCAATTTATCATCCAATTCAAACAATCACATCAATAAATAATAGTTAATTACTGACAGTTAATTTTTCAATAATGAATTAAATAACTGTTTAACTGTAGTTTATATGCAATAATAAATAAATTTAACTAGCAGTTTATATGCAGTAATAAATTTAACTAAAATTTTAACTGGCAGTTTATATGCAATAATAAATAAATTTAATCTGCAATTTATATGCAATAATAAATTTAATTAAAATTTTAACTGGCAGTTTATATGCAAAAATGAATAAAATAACAAGTAAATTATATGAATGCAAATTAACTAAGATAATGATGAAATATATGTCAAACAGCTATAAATAAATTTCTAAACACATCATAAATCAATTTAACAAACATAAGAAATTTTAGAAATTTGTGAGTGGGTTAAAACACTCGCCTTTTGAATTTAAATTGAATTTAAATCCAATTTAAACCCAAAAATTGGACAGTCTCCAAATTCGTCCAAACTAGCGTCAAAATCTCCGGAATTAAATTACGAACCCAACGCAAGAAACTGCACGTAATTTGGACCTCGTACGTAAAAATTTCACTCATTAGAAATTTGGAAATCTAAAGTTGAAATAAAAATAAAATAAGTAAAACGAACCAGAAGTGCCACGTCGACAGCACTTCTTCGCAGAGCCCTACAGCAAAAGTCATGCGAAAACACGGTCACCACCGCCGTACAATACTACCATCGCACAATCCTACGAGGCATTCTGCCTCGATCGCGCCCCACGCCACCAGGGAGGTCATGACGTTGACGACCCTCCCCCACCGTTCGATCGCCAGAATGTCGCCGGCCGAGATCCCTAACCGCCGCGTTTAACTCCCAAATCCGAAAAAAATGGAACTCATCATGACGAACGAATAACATGGCCAGGGTCTGCTCGTCGTTCTCTTCCCGATGCCGCCCTCCGATCGCCCATTCGTTGCGAATCCGCCATTGGATCAAAACCCTAGATTATGGACAGCTGCAGTTAAACTCAAATTTTTGGATAAACAACGCATCGAATCAGAAAACGAATTTCACCAGGAGATTACGCTCATTGAGAGCTTCAACATATATTTATTCCAGATTTTTCTGAGAACTTGGAAATTTATGCTTTGGATTTGATGTGCAAATTGGATCTGGATCTAGAGTTTGTTTGTCTGCCATTGAGGAGGAGAGAGCTGAGATGTACGTACAGACAAATGAGAATTAGGGAGGCTAGGGTTTATTGCAGGATATTTATAGGCAGAATTGAAAATAGAATAGATGGATAAAACAAATATACGCGCTAACGCCAAAGTGGCCCAAAAAGCCCGTTTCGACTCCGGAACGAAATTGGGTCAGCCCATATATCAAATAGATGTTTTAAATATTTTAAACGCAATGGAAAAGATTTCAGGTTCAAATTGCATCGTATAAAGAAGTAATCAATATTTTTCAAATTGATTTCAATTTCGTTTATTTCAAGGCGTTCGTACGATCAAACGACATGTCCGATCGCTACGTCTGGTAACATACAATTTAGCATTACCGTTACCCTTTAATCACATACATAAGCTTTTACTACATACAAATCACTGCTGCCATTTATTTTCACACTTCCGTTATGTTATTAATTACCTTTAAAGTAACGTTTATTATCTACAACGAACATGGCAATTACTTACCTACATTGATTGTAAAAGAATTCCATTTATTGCATATTACTTCCGGTTACTGTAACAATGAATTCGTTAAATTATCACTAATTATATCATTGCATTAGTTAATACAATATTCCCATTTGTTTTTCTTATATTCAATTTCTTAGCCTATAACAATTCCCATTACTACAATTAATCGAAATTTTATTTCAATTGTTAATACTTATCTTTAATTTCAAATGTTGCATTTCATTTTTTTTCATTTACTTAGATGTAAAATCTAAAAATTTTATTTCTTACTAAATTTAATTACAAATCTTAATTAAATTAAGCAATTAATTTCTCAAAATTTATGGGTCGTTACGCTCTCCCCCACTCAAAACTTTTATATTCATAATATCTATTATGCAAATCATTATATTCATAATAATAAATTTACAGAATAGGATAATTTAAATAATATATATAGATTTATAGACATTTAAATCTTTTATATTCAAATTAATACGGTTTGGAGAACATTTACAAAATATTTTCTAAGTCTAAAATTTACGAAAAATTTCGACAGAGTCTCCTTTGTACGGAGAGGCTCGGGAGAAAATTTAATATCAAAATAACAATATACAATATATATTTTTCAAAATAATATATATCCCAACACGGGAACCAATATAATAGCGCTATAAAACGTAATCCGAAAACGTACCTATTTGTCGGGCAATTACGCTTATATTATGAAACCAAAAGCAATAGCAATTGCTTCCATAACCTTTATTTCACTTATATAATATGATAAGAGTTAGCAATTTATATAGAATGAATATTTAAGTTGTTCAACCACAAACAAACCAATCAACCATCACTCGCAACAAGCATACAACCAGTACATAAAATCATCACGCATCAATCATTCATTCATATCAAACAAACAAATAGTTGTTCGGGCTCAAAACATTAAATTGTACGGAATAAAAAAATAAATACTAAGTGTACCCTTCACTCAACAGTCTTAGGTGAAACTAAATAGATTATTCATTCATCCCAACAATTTTAAAGTATCCTTACCCAAACAAGCATAAACCAACAAACATCAACAATTTCAACAACAGATTTAGTTTATCCTTATTAATTCCATTCATACATCTGTTGTTTGATTTCTTTTTATACAGATAATGGTTTATCCTTTTACTTTACATTTTACTTCTTACAACCTTTACTTTTATTCATTGGTTCAATGTTTATTTTAATTATTCCTTTATTACTTACAAATCTTATTTCATTCATTAATGCCATCATTTATCAATTATTACATAATTTCATGTATTAATATTCATGCTATTCATGTTTAATTCAATTCCTTTACACATTAATTCATTTGCTAAAGTTTACAATCATTTATTTACTGCTTAATTTCATTTATTTACAGTATTCATTTTTCTGTTTATTAAAATAATTAACTTCAATATTTACTTAAGTCTATAATTACTTACTAACACCATTTACCTTCTATCATAATTCATTATAGTAAGATTTCCATTATAACTTAGGTTTATAACAATTACAACATCAATCCTTAGGAATAAAAGAAATTTCATGGAATACTTTTATTATTTCAACTTTTACTTGTAAAATTTCTCATTATATTTTCTTTTAACATTTTAACTTTTATAGGTGGTAAATTATATATATGTTTATTAAGAATGCAATTGAAATTTATACAAGTTCACCTCATTTCTCTTAATTAATTTAATGTTAAATAGTTATATCTTTTATTTCATAGGTTACAGTTTCAAATTTCAATTAATACCATTAATAACCTAGCATTAAATCTCTTATTTTAATTAAAGGTTCTAATTATAAATTAGTTACATTCAATTTCACTATAATAATTGAAATTATAAATTAACGAAAACTTAAGAACTAAATACCGAGTTTTTATAAAAAAATCATTTAAAATAATAGATAAAGGTATATCCTTACAGCTTATATATTTAATTATATTTAAACATTTTAAAGTTTATATTTGTTTATCCAGATAAACCTGCAGTAAAACTACTATAGTGGCCTTCCCACTTTGAAACTTGAAAATGAATGTCGATGATGTGTGCACTCATCACCGAAATTATTTTCTAGCGACAGAGAGGGGAGTACAACTTTATCTTTCCAAAATTTCTTTTAAAAACATTTCTTTCAAATTATATTGAAATACTTATATCCGAAAAGACTTCTTTTAATAATATTATTATTATAATTCAAAATCATTCAAAAGAAATTTCAAAACCCCGGAACTTAAGTTCTAAAATTTCCAATTTGATTTATTTTATTTTCAATCTTATTTCACTGTTATTTATAAATTTCATTACCTAACAACCAATATTTTGCAACCAAATATATATATATATATATATATATATATATATCATTTAAAAATTTATTTTATATATAGAAAATATAATAGGCAAAATTATTTCATTCGTCTATATTAAAACAAATATTATGTCGGTCTGTCCTATTAAGTGTTTAGAAATCCCTATTGATGTCACAGCGTCCCATGCATCAACCAGAATTTATAAACACAAAACAGGGCAGATTAACACAATATTAAAACCCTTTTATAACACTAACAAATATGCTTTCTCATATATATACACTCAGCGTCTCCCATAGGGTTTTACTACCTTATTAGTAAAGAGTCAGACCCCACAAAGCTAAGGTTTATCGCTAAACCAAAGCTCTGATACCACATTGTAACGTCCCGCCTTTTCGCACGCTTTAAATCGACACACGTGCCGATTCAAAACAGTTCGAAGGGCGGACTTTTATGGGATAAATAAGAAAAACAAGAAAGAAATAAATAAAACAGAATCTCACAACGAAAGGATAAAATATAATAATCAAATATACAGTTTATAAAGCTGTTTTAAAATATTCGATTATACTTATACAACATACATCAGAGTTACACATACCATATAACAATGTAGCGGAACAATATGAGTGTAGTGGGATATAATAAATAATAACAATAGAAATCTCCGTTTTCGTCCTCCAGAGCTAAAGTCTTCGATCCTGAAACGCTCGAACTGACCCGAACGAATTGAAAAATAAAACACTCGAGTCAGAACTAAAAGATCTTATGTAAGTTAAATTAACAGAAATTAATATGAGCATAGTAAATCAAAAGATGCTCGAGGTTCACATCTCTTAAGGATCCGTTAAACTATTTACTATGTAGTGTATTTCGCTATTATAATAGTGTCTAATTGTAAAATAAACTTACTTTTTTCCTGGCATTAAGGAGTGACCTAATATTCCCCTTAACACGTAATAGTCCCAGTAGTCCTTCCAATATCATAGTCCCTCCTGATCGGGAAGCCACCAGAGGATACCACACGGGCTACGGGAGAAATCCAAACTCGTACAAGGCGCGACAGGGTAGGTGACACGACACTATTAGGCAATACCAGGGTAGATATACCAATTACGCTTCCGGATCGGTGGTAACGCGTAGCCGCAGCTACCGCCCACCTCGAGCCACACCCCCAAATAAAAAAAATCAAAAGTGGCCACCGAATCAATCCAAAAGTCAAAGTATAATATCGAAGGGATGTGTTCGATCAAAGGTGCTACCTCAATTAACCCGTCAATCGCTCCTGTTTTAGCCACCTTATGCCAACTCATGGGAGTTGGGTCCATGTATTACCTCAAAGGAAACGCGGCCACCATCCTACTTCATTCTGGAATCTCCACCGCGTACATGGTTGCTAAAGTGGTTTTCGGAGTTGGCAGAGAGTATGACAACTTCCGATCCCGGTCTCTTCAACAACCAAACGTAATTATAACACCACGGTTATTTCAAAATAATTTATACCTTTAAAAACCAGAATAAAATATTCATTTCAAAACGACATAAATACGATATCATTTATATTTTAAAGACCCAAATCCATATGATATCAAATATATCTTTTCAAAAATCATAGCCTTTTCAAATCTATATACCTTGAAACCATAGCTTTGAAACATAAATTTAATACTTAATGGTTCAAATACTATATTACTTTATAAAATAAACAGCTTCTTTAAGTTTCACAATAAATTCCCAATACCAATTTGAACCTCCAAATAAACCATTTTAATTCCCATATATTTCAAAGCTTAAATATTCTATATTTCAAAACTATATAGTTCATCTATTTCAATCTTTAAATATTCCACTATTTCATAATGGATTCTTTGATAATTTAATATATATCAAATCCAATTCCTATTATTTAAATTTGAAATATTTACTTACTAAACAAATATTATTCAGGTAAAATCCTTAAACTTCAATAACATGATATTCTTTTAATTAAATTAACTTGATAATATTTTTTAAATAAATTTGATATTCGTTTAAATTCTCAAATCAAAAATCAAGTTATAAGATTATATCCTATTAAATCTTAATTTGTTTACACTTTAAAACAAATTTTTCGAGGAAAATTCTTAAATACTTTAATTCAAATCATATTCACATTTATCTTCAACCTTACTTTTATTTGAATTGTTATAAACTCTATATACAATAGAATTTCAAATATATTCTCAACCATATTATACAAACGAAATCAACTTCATTATTTAGCTTATTTTAAAATTCGAAACAAATTTATACATAGCTAAATTCAAGAAATTTTACTATATATATATCAAAATTTAATATTTATTAAATCGTATTCTTTCCAAAACCATAGAAAATCATTTCAAAAATAATTTTATATATATACCGCAGTGCCTGTATATAATTTTCTATTCTATGGTCAAGTGATACGGATATTTATCATTTCAATCTGCAATTGAAAAATAAAAAATGCGGTTGTATATCATTTCAAACCGCAATCCCGAATGAAATGAAAATGCATAAAAACTTGCAGTTTATACAATATAAATACAACATCCATTCATTCATCATATCAATTATCAAACATTTATCAATATATCATCCAATTCAAACAATCACATCAATAAATAATAGTTGATTACTAACAGTTAATTTTTCAATAATGAATTAATAACTATTTAACTGTAGTTTATATGCAATAATAAATAAATTTAACTAGCAGTTTATATGCAATAACAAATTTAACTAAAATTTTAACTGGCAGTTTATATGCAATAATAAATAAATTTAATTGGCAGTTTATATGCAATAATAGATTTAACTAAAATATTAACTGGCAGTTTATATGCAAAAATGAATTAAATAACAAGTAAATTATATGAAAACAAATTAACTGAGATACTGATGAAATATATGCCAGACAGCTATAAATAAATTTCTAAACACATCATAAATCAATTTAACAAACATAAGAAATTTTAGAAATTTGTGAGTGGGTTAAAACACTCACCTTTTGAATTTAAATTGAATTTAAATCCAATTTAAACCCAAAAATTGGACAGTCTCCAAATTCGTCCAAACAAGCGTCAAAATCTCCGGAATTAAATTACGATCCCAACGAAAGAAACTGCACGTAATTTGGACCTCGTACGTAAAAATTTCACTCATTAGAAATTTGGAAATCTAAAGTTGAAATAAAAATAAAATAAGTAAAACAAACCAGAAGTGCCACGTCGACAGCACTTCTTCCCAGAGCCCTACAGCAAAAGTCACACGAAAACACGGTCACCACCGCCGTTCAATACTACCGTCGCACAATCCTACGAGGAATTCTGCCTCGATCGCGGCCCCACGCCACCAGAGGGGGTCATGACGTCGACGACCCCCCCACCATTCGATCGCCAGAACGTCGCCGGCCGAGACCCCTAACCGCCGCGTTTAACTCCCAGATCCGGCAAAAATGGAACCCATCATGATGAATGAATAACATGGCCAGGGTTTTCTCGTCGTTCTCTTCCTGATGCCCCCTCCGATCGCCCATTCGTTGCGAATCCGCCTTTGGATCAAAACCCTAGCTTATGGACAGCTGTAGTTAAACTCAAATTTCTGAATAAACGACGCATCGAATCGGAAAGCGAATTTCACCAAGAGATTACGCTTATTGAGAGCTTCAACATATTTTTTTTTCAGATTTTTCTGAGAACTTTGAAATTTATGCTTTGGATTTGATGTGCAATTGGATCTGGATCTAGAGTTTGTTTGTCTGTCATTGAGGAGGAGACAGTTGAGATGTACGTACAGACAAATGAGAATTAGGGAGGCTAGGGGTTTATAGCAGGATATTTATAGGCAGAATTAAAAATAGAATAGATGGATAAAACAGATATACGCGCTAACGCCAAAGTGGCCCAAAAAGCCCGTTTCGACTCCTGAACGAAATTGGGTCAATCCATATATCAAAATAGATGTTTTAAAATATTTTAAACGCATTGGAAAAGGTTTCAGGTTCAAATTGCATCGTATGGAAAAGTTATGGTAAAATCAATATTTTTCAAATTGATTTCAATTGATTTCAATTTCGTTTATTTCAAGGCGTTTCGCGTTCGTACGATCAAACGACAAGTCCGATCGCTACGAAACCTGAAACCCTACAATAATTCACCGTTATGGATCCGATGAAACTGGTTTCGTTGAAATCCGAGTCAATGGCCCAAATGGCTATTTTTCCATTAATTAATTAAATAAATTAATAATTAATTAATTAAATCAAATTTAAATTATATTTCGAAAATTGACAATTATTCTCATTTTTATATTTCCAAATCATTAACACTAATTTAACAAAATTTATGATGTCAATTTAAAGTTAATTAACTTATCAATTTCAATGTTAAATTTTTAAATTTCATTATATTCACAAATTATAATCTTATCTTCAAAATTTTCATCTAATTACATAAATAAAAAATTATTCCATTCATATTTGTAAAATAGATGGATTTATCATTGGATTCAAAATCTATTATTTTAATATTCTTAGATTTCATTTAAATCTCTATTAACGAAATATTTAGATGTTTTAAATCCATTTATTTTCAATTTAATAAATCCAGTTATTTATAATTACTTACAATACATTGCTTTAAACCTGATTTCAATCCTTCCATTCTCTATGAAACCTTTCTATAATCATAGTTAATATCTATTTTACATTCATTATATTAATGCTCTCATTTCATCCTTTTATTTATTGACTATCATATTTCCATTTACTATATTTTGGTCAATTTCACACGTTATTTGAAATTAAAGTCTCAATTAAACTTATCTATTTTGATTTCATTCCTATATTACATCACTTATTGTTTTACAAATAAACTACATTTCAATTCATCATATTTCCTTCATATCTAGTGACTATTGCCTTAAATTCTCATTAATATACATTAAGGTTCATTAAATTCTAATTGACGCCCATTTTTATTATTACAATAATTAATATCCTCACTTCCTATTTCACTAATTCAGAAATTTCCAATTTTATTTTCAATAATCCCATTTAATAGGCTTTTCATTCTCTATTACATCAATTGTTACTTTAATTTACATTAACCAAATGTTAAGTTAAGATTTATTGTAATCGATTACCAAAAATTTATTTAACAATTAAATAAACAAGCAACCTACATAAAATGCAACTTATGTGCTTTTAATTGCATTTATCAGTTCATTACTTATCAATCCAGATTATAATTCCATATATAACGCTAATTTTATTTCATTACATTGATTTACTATTAAATGTTCTCAAAAATTTATTTACTTGTTTTTAAACTTTCTTTACATCAATTCCTAACCTATAAATAAATCTATGTTCTATTTTATTTACATTTATTAAACATTCATTTCAAATTCAATTAACAATTGGTAACATTCAATTTAGCATTACCGTTACCCTTTTAATCACATACATAAGCTTTTGCTACATACAAATCACTGCTGCCATTTATTTTCACACTTCCGTTATGTTATTAATTACCATTAACGTAACGTTTATTATCTACAACGAACATTGCAATTACTTACCTACAATGATTGTAAAAAAATTCCATTTATTGCTTATTACTTCTGGTTACTATAACATTGAATTCGTTAAATTATCACTAATTATATCATTGCATTAGTTAATACAATATTCCCATTAGTTTTCTTATATTCAATTTCTTAGCCTATAACAATTCCCATTACTACAATTAATCGAAATTTTATTTCAATTGTTAATACTTATCTTTAATTTCAAATGTTGCATTTAATCTATTTTATTTCATTTCATTTACTTCAATATAAAATCTAAAAAATTTATTTCTTCCTAAATTAAATTACAAAATCATAATTAAATTAAGCAATTAATTTCTCAAAATTTACGAGTCGTTACATTAGCACAACAATTAAATACCAATTCCACTTCGAGGTGGAATATCATGGTATATGGGATTTATAAAATATTATCCACTATTATGCGGCGCAATAGTGTCTCATCCGCTATATAATGCGGGTCCGAATACATATATAATACCAATTCCACTTCGAGGTGGAATATCGCGGTATATGGGTTTAATATAATAACCTCCGCTATTATGCGGCATATAGGGTCTAAACTAATATAACTAATAATAAATTAATTATCCAAGCACACAATCAATCAATTTTAAATTTAACTATTAAAATTAAACTAGAAAATTCGATTGAATGAGAAAATGTCACCTTAGTTTTCATTTCGCAATCCATTCCCAATCCACCTTGACTCGTTTTCATGTCTTTTGACCTTGTATAAATAATTTATACAATTGATTAATATTCGGAAAAAAAACCGAATAACCAATTTTCGTTTGGTAATTTTAATTATCCAATGATTTCATTTCAAACCAATTTCTTTTAATAAATTTATTAAAAATTAATTGTTAAACTAAATTTCCTTTAATAAATCATTATATCTAATAAATTAAATTTCTAACAATTTTTCTTTTACAAATTGTTTTTAGTGGTTAAAATAAATTTTAAATAAGCTAATAAACAAAATAAATCACCTTAAAATTTTATTTTGGAATTAAAAAGGTGCATGTGTATATTTTTTTATTTCCTTTTCACTTGGAACTATATGTATAACTTTATAAAATAAGCTAATAGATCTCATAAAAATCTAATTTATCTATATAGCCTTCAAACATTTTTAATATCCTTATATATATAATTTCCAATGTCTTGCCTAAAATTATATATATGGTTTACTTTCCTTATATATATATATATATATATATATATATATATATATATATATATATAAACAGAGCTGCCCTTTTTAATTTTATCTTTCGAAATCAACATTAATTTTTCTTTGTAAAAATGTATATATAAAAAAAATAGATTTAATAAATAAATTATATAAAAATATACCTCACTTGAACAACGACGAATATTGCTCGAAAAACCCTATCCCATGGACCAAAGCATCGTTCCTCCCACACTGCTCTGCCAAACTCGACTTCGATCGAGAACTGTCGTTGCTGGCTTGGCACGAGTTCCACATTGCTAATGTCGACACTTCGCTTGCCATACAATTGGCCATATATCCCCCAAATCGACGCGCCATCACGACTACATTCGCGACCCAACAGCGCCTCCAAATCGAACTTCCAACCTTCCTGGTGTCGCGCCTATGACTTCGACTGCACGCGAACTACGAAACCCCCTTTCGACCCTGAAGTCGCTGCTATGATCGAGCTCCGCCTCTAGCTTGCGCGTCACACTCACGAATACGGCCCCAAGCCCTTGCTCTATCGCGACTCGGGTCGATCACCCCTTGCGACTTGCTCGGCCATGATTTCGAATTTTAAAATGATCCGGAATTCGATTGCCCGACTTGAAAATGAATAAGAGCGGCCATTGATTTGTATCAGAATTTTTTTGCTAGATTTTAATTAATTTTTTTGTTTCGTTTTGAGAAAAAGAAAAGGCTCGTTTGATTTTTTTTCTTTTGTTTTTGTATACGCATGTAAAAACTAAAAAAGAAAGAGAACACGTGTCGGAGGACCTTTTCAACGTGTCAAGTGCTACAGTATTCATTTTTTTATTTTTTTTAAATTTAAATTCAAATTTAAATTATTTTCGAATTGTGCAATTCAAAATTACGAACTCTAATCAAGACGTGCCACCAGGCGTTTATAATGTTATACACCCATTTCGAACGCAATGGAAAAGGTTTCGAGTTCAAATTCGATCGTATGGAGAAGATGGCTTTTCGAACCAGTTAAATATCGAATTTTCGATTCAATTTTCAGCACGTTTATTTATCGTACGGCCACACGATCAATCCAATCACTATGAAAATTGAAACCCGATAATAACACAATATTACGGAACAAATGGAAATGGTTTCGTCAAATTCCGAGACTATGCCTCGGAAAGCTATTTTTAAATATCGATTTAACCGATAAAATGCAATACTGAACAAAACAATTTCAAATTCAATTCTAAAGCTTCTATTAACCTTAGTATTATCAATATAAATTTTCTAAGCCATTAAACTATTTTTAATCAGCTTGTAATTGATGATTTACAATTTTACCCAAATTTCTATAATCAAATTCAATAATTAAATTGCCAAATTCATTCTGATCTTTGAAATTCAAGTTAAACTATCATCCAAACATTTAAAATTAATTAAATATTTCAATTTCAAATGTTAAAATTTTCGGGTCGTCACAGGAACCAAGTTTGAGCTTTTCACCGATCATCAATCTCTGAGATATATCTTCTCCCAAAAGGATTTGAATCAGAGGCAAGTTCGTTGGCTTGAGTTTCTGGCTTCTTACGACCTCGATATTAGCTATACTCCCGGTAAAGCTAATGTTGTGGCCGATGCTTTGAGTCGGAAGAAGGCTTTGTTGTGTCAGCTTATTGTTTCTTCTTCCCCTCTTCTAGATCGTATTATGGCTAAGCAGGATGAGGATGAGATGCTTAGATTGATGAAGGAGAGTGTTCGTAGCAGAGTTGGTGGTAGTGGTGGTAGTAGTGGAGCTCAGATTGATGATAGAGGGATTTTTAGGATTAATGGCAGGATTTGTGTTCTGAATGTTGATAGTTTGAGGCAGGAGTTGCTTCAGGAGAATCACCGATCCAGGCTTTCTATTCATCCTGGTGTGTCGAAGATGTATCAGGATATGAAGAAGCTTTATTGGTGGAAGGGGATGAAGAGGGATATCTCTATCTTTGTTAGTCGGTGTGCGACTTGTCAGCAAGTCAAAACCGATCTCCAGAAGACCCCTGATTTGTTGCAGCCCCTTGAGATTCCCAATTGGAAGTGGGAACAGGTTTCCATGGATTTCATCGATGGTTTACCGAGGACTCGGAGGGGTAATAAGAGTATCTGGGTTATTGTTGATAGACTGACCAAGTCCGCTCATTTTATTCCGGTCAAGTCTACTCGTTCCGCTTCTAGCTTATTTGAGATCTACATGAGAGAGATTGTTCGTCTCCACGGTGTTCCTCTCAGTATTGTTTGTGATTGTGGCCATATCTTTACCAGTCAGTTTTGGAAGGCTTTTCAGGAATCTTTGGATACTCGTTTGAATCTAAGCACTGCTTACCATCCACAGACCGACGGTCAAACGGAAAGAGTGAATCAGATTCTCGAGGATCTTCTTCGTGCTTGTGTGCTTGATTATCGAGGATCCTGAGAAGATTATCTCCATCTTGCCGAATTCACCTACAATAATAGCTATCTGGTATAATCTTATCTTTTGTTTTTCAGTCTATTCTTGATCTTTTTATCTATCTAATTCCATATTTGCATTCAGGCCAGTCTCAAAATGTCTCTGTTTGCTGCTATGTACGGACGACCTTACAGATCCCCATCTTGCTGGATTGAATCCGGTAATCGTCTGGTTCTTGGTCCTGATGTGATTTTGGAAGCTTCTGAAAAAGTTGAGGATATTAAGAAGAAGTTGAGAGCCGCTCAAGATAGGCAGAAGAAATATGCTGATAGGCGTAGGCGGAATTTGAAATTTTCTGTTGGTGATCAGGTGTTCCTTAAGGTTTCTCCCTTGAGGAATGTCATTCGCTTTGGTCATAGAGGGAAGCTTTCTCCTAGGTTCATTGGTCCTTTCCGCATTGTGGAAAGAGTTTGTTCTTTGGCTTGTCATCTGGATTTGCCCGAGAAGCTTTCTGGAGTGCATGATACATTCCATGTCTCGCATCTTCGCCGTCATCTTCATGATCCATCTCTTATTGTTCAGCCTTCTGTTCTTGATAGTTTGGATATTGAGTCTAATCTGAATGTTGAGAGGAAGCCACTTCATATTTCGACAGAGGTACGAAGCAGCTCAGAAGGAAATCTGTTAATCTGGTCAAAGTACAGTGGAGTACTGACGATCGAGATTGTACCTGAGAAATGGAGGAGATCATTCGTGCTTCGAATCCAGAATTGTTCGTTTCAGGTACTATTTTGATTTTCTACCTTGTTTCTCTTCATTAATTTCCTTGTTCGTTCTTTTCGAGGACGAAAAGATTTGAGTAGGGGAGAGTATAACAACCCTAGATTTTTGAATATAAATTTAAATTTGGCTTTATTTCATTTTGAAAATATTTTAAATTTGTTTTATTTGTGAGATTTCATTTTTAAATATTTTTGAAGTGATTATAGAATTTTTCCAAAATTTATTGCATTTATTTTCTATTTTTAAAGGCTAGTTTCTATTTTTCTACTATTTTCTTCATTTAAATTATATTTAATTAAAATTTATTTATTTATTTTTGTGAATACGTTTTTATTTTATGTTCTTATTTTTTTATAAATATTTTTCAAGTCCATGAAATTTTCCCAAAATTTATTCTGTTTATTTCCATATTTTCTAGACTAGTTTTCATTTTTTGTGCTATTTTCTTTTTTTATCATATATAATTAATATTTATTTATTTAAATTTTTTTTATATATTTTCGAATTTTAATTGAATTTATATGTATTTTTAGTTATTTAAATTCATAAGAAGAAATTGAGGAAATCTGAAAAGGTTTTGTGACTTTTTGTTTTAAAGGCTATTTGAATTCCTACCTTTTCAATTCCAACCAACATCTTTTCAAATTTTTGGCCATATCACCTCTTCTCTTCAGCCGACCATCAGTTTTCATTTCATGTACAACATTTTCTCCTCACCTGAAAAAAATTTCGGCCTCCATAGCTTGTGAAAAAAATTGGTAATCATCTTTTCTTTTTTTCGCTTTTATTGTTTTTGATTTGATTTTTGCTCTTGCTCTTCATCTCTAGGTTCGGCCCTTGCCTCCACCAGCCTTGCCGCTTCCACCATTGCCTGGAGCCCATCACCATCACCTCCTCTACAACCCCAGCCAGGCCGTGCACCACCCCTGGTGGTTGATCCATGACCAAATGCATAAAAATACCAAAGCTCCTCTTGAATGCCCTAGCCGAACTCATCTCCACTCCCATCACCTTCAACGCCTCTTAGCCGCCGCCTACTCCACCACCACCACCACCTCCAGCCTCACCTAACCCCGCTGCCTTGTCAACTTCTTGACCATACCTGAGATGGTCATGCCCCATGTGGCATTGGCCGAGCCTTGTTTTGGCATGAAATCATGTGATGTTGTGTAGTGTTGTTTCATGCATGCTCACATTTGCACCATCCTCAACCATGTTAGGCCGACCCATATCCACCCACAACCAGGTCCAAACCCTTGCCTTAGACCTGTATTCCACCTATGGCCAAACCTATGGAGTGTTGGAAGCAAGTGCAAAGCATTTCAGCTTTGATTTATACAGTTATTTCTAGCCTAGATTAGTCGTTTTTGAATAGAAAGCTTATATTTGTTGTATTGTTTTGTTTTATTTGTTTCAAGGAAATTGACCTTTGGCTCTCTCACTCAAATCTATGTCATGCTTTTGTGCCTCTGAAGATCATTGTTTGTGTGTTCGTCGTCATCTCTAGCTCAAACCAGTGAGTTATTCTCACCAGACAATTTGTACCTATATAACTAGTAAATTGACCACTTGTGAATCTGTAAAATGCATACCATATTATATCTGCTATGCTATGATTATATGATGTTCACCCATGCTTAAACACATGTCATATCATATGTTACTATTATATTATGCTGTCTGTTATTTTATATCAGTTTATCACACTACAAGTTCCATTTAGATTAGAATCACTATGGGTTGAAATGATACATACCTGAATGGACTTTAGAATAGGGGAAAATCGTTACGGGCTGAAATGATGGCCTTAGCGATTTTCAAACTATTTCATTTACTAGAGACTGTGGGTTTGAAATGATAAAACCTGGGTTTTCTTTGTAAATTACAGGTTGAAATAATATATTACCCGTATCACTTTACCTAGCGTAGAAAATTATATACAGACCCGCAGTTAAAATACGTTTTTCTAAAATTTTAAAAATATTTAGAAATGTGAATATTATAATATTTTGATTTAAACTTAATTAAAAATGATTTTTTTGTAAAATACTACTGATTTTCTGGAAATCTATAAGTGAAACAAATTATGGAAAAGTTAGAAAATTTAAACATAAGTTATTTTGGAAATTTTGATTTAATTATAATTGGAATTTAAATTAAATATGAAATTATGTTAAATTTATGATAATTTGGATTTAAATGAATTTAAAATGATTTTATAATATATTAATGATTTTTTGAATAAAGTTAAAATGTGAAATGAATGAATATTTAAGTTGAAATTTGAAATATAACTAAAATTGGGAATTTGTGAATTTGGCTTAAAAGTGAATTTTAAGTTAAGTTAATAAAAATGAAAATAAGTTATATTTGAAAATTTAAACTTAAGTGTTAAGTTAAAATTTAATTTGATGAATTTAAAATTGAATGTTGAAATTTAATAAGTAATTATTATTAAATATTGATTTTGAATGGAAATTTAACTTTATAAAATCATGAATTTAAGGAAAATTAATGATGATCTTAAAAGTGAAGATATGTGATTTTATAAGTTAAAAATGATTTAAATAAAAAAAATTGTGAAACTATATTGAATATTTGAAGTTAATTAACTGTATTATTGAAATGTTATTATTTCTAATGTAAATGATAATACAGCATTTGTAAATGCTGTAGTTGATAATAATGAACTAAAAAGCTAAATTGGATTAAAGGCTATTATAGCATTTTGTAAGTGCGATAATTGTTGAATTTAACCAAGTTTATTTGAAACTAATGTAACCTATTACAGCATTTTTTAAATGCTGTCTTTTGTTAAATTGAACTGTTTTGAATATGACTTTCCGCAACATTTTCTTAATGCTACGAAAGGTGAATTTTCATTGTTTGATAAATTTAGTTAAATAAATTTTGGAAATTTAACAATTTAATTATTAAATATAATAACTTCATTTTTAATGATTTAAATGAAGTAATTCGATTAGAAATATAAACTATTTTAAAATGTGAGTTGAAATGGTAATTTAAATTTGAATATTTTGAAATGAAATGATAAGTTGGATATTTTGAAATGGATTTGAAATGATACTGAATTGTTAAATGATATTTGATTTTTGAGATAAATACCATTATTAAAATTATAACTACGGGTTATAATAACGATTGGTTGTTAAAGAGACCGGGATCAGATATGGACATACTCTCTGTCGATACCGAAAACCACTTTAACAACTATGTACGCGTTGGAGATTCCAGAATGAAGTAGGATGGTGACGACGCTCCTAAGGTACTTTACGTGGACCTAACTCCCGTGAGTTAGCTTAAGGTGGCTAAAACAGGAGCGATCTCAGGCCAAAGGTGGTAGCACCTCTGGCTGGACATACTTCTTCGATACCATTCTATTACTGTTGTGATCGATTAGGTGCACCCCTTAATTTGGAGTGTTGTTCGGGGCGGGCGTATGTGGCTGCTGCCTTACCACCAGCCCGTGTGCGCAATTGGTATATCTACCCTGGCATTGCCTTGTGTGCTGTACCACCTACCATACCGAGCCTTTACTACGAGTTTGTTTTTCTCCCGTAGCCCATGGAATATTTAGGGTAGTCTCCCAATCTGGAGATATGCTGATACTGGATGGACTACTGGGACTATTATGTGTGAAGGGTGATATGTGTAGCCCAGAATGCTATTTAAAAGTATGTTTATTTTACTGTAGACATTATTATAATAGCACAATATTACTTTATAGTAAATAGTTTAATGAATCCTTAAAGGATGGGCGGTCTCAGGCATCCTTTAAGTTACTTGTTCTTTATTATAGTTCACTTGAGTTGGTTTACATTATATAAGTATATACTGTCCTGACTCGAGTGTTTTGTGTTTTGCTTTACGCTCGGTTCAGCCTGAGTATTCACAGCTTTGGATTCTCTTTACAGAGCTGGTCTTTGCTGGAGTTTCTGCTTATCTACATTTATATCTACTTCTGTTTCAGCTGTTCTAGTTTATCTCATGTATTAGTGAACTTCTATGTATTTGGGATTTCTGTTATTTTGTTTTCAGACTGTATTTTGTATTTGGTTTGAGACTCTGTTATAGTAGCTTCATGAACTACTATGTTATTTTTATATTCCGCTGCGAGTTATTCTGTGTATTTGATTTCATTTGCTCCAAATTTATTTACAATCTGTTATTTCGCATCATTCAAGTCCGACATGTGTGGATTATCGTCGATTTGAATGGTACGAAATGGCGGGTCGTGACACCCGGCTAAACCGAATAACGAGTGCAATATTTAAAAAAAACATATGGATATGGGATTTCAGTTAAGTCACTTCAAAAAAGCCCAAACCTTTCTACAAATGATTTAAACAAATTACCATTTCAAATCTTTAAACAAAAAGATTTATTTCACAAAGTTCACCTTGTTTCACAAAGATCCATTCATAGATTTCAAAACAATTTCCATTTCAATCGGATTAGCTCATTAAATCTTTAAATCAAAGATTTGACTTATGGCTTTCAAACCCATTTCCAAAGATTTATTCATAACTTGGAAGACCATTTTCATTTTAGACTTGAAATCCTTTTAACACAAATTGGAAATTCATTTCTTATGTGAAACTAAGCTTTTATTATTTGAAAACAAATAGTTTTTGTTTTGGAAAAATCCAATTACATTTATACAAGTTAAAATCTTTGGGTTAAATTCAAATTCCCCAAAACAATGCTTTAAAAATGAGTTAAAACCCATATAAACTTGTACACCCTTTTTAAATCATAAATAGGATTTAATTTCAAATTTTGAATTCAAATTTAAATCAAAATTCAAAAATAAATCAAGTTACTCAAAAATAACTTTTACCCATTGAAATTCCTTTTTAAAAGTTTTTACTTTAAACCAAATCCATTTCCAAAACCATTTGGATTCAAAAACTCAATTTTTAAAACCATTTCATTAAATTCAAATATCTGTAACTTAACCAATTTCCACGTGCAATCCATATTTGTGTGTGTAAGGTGTGGTCCAGGGGTTTTACACAATAGAAGTGCAACATCATCAATCAGTACATATTCAAATACAGCAATATATTTGATAAGCGGTATAAACTATAACACTTATCTTTCATTCACGGATCACAGAAAATAAATTACATTAAACACGGCTCAAATCAAAAACAGAGCATCAAATATCAGGGATATCAAACAATTCGATCATCCAATAGAATCCAAACATCCATACATATGACCAATTAATTATCTGATTAATTTACATCAGATCATTTATTTATAAATAAATTACTAATCCTGGTTAATTAATATTAACTAATTACAAATCATTTTGATTAATTATCCTTAATTACATTGATTAATTAACCCTTAATCAATTATCATTAAATTAATTAACCTTAATTAATTATCCTTAATTAATTACAATTAGTGATTATCCCTAATCACTTATATTAATAAATCACAAATTAATTGCATCGAGTAATTATCCTTAATCACTTGACTAATCAATGGTAATCATTAATTAATTACTTTTAATTAAGTAATCACATTTAAACAATTAATTACCTTTAATCAATCAATTAACCTTTTATTATTAAGTAATCAAACAATCTTTAATTACGCAAGATTTAAAACTAAATCATTACTTGATTGTCCATTTAACCACATCAATTAATTACATTTGAAAAAAAACTATCAGAAATCTAATTTAAAATCTATTTCAAAACCATATCAAACTATTTTTGAATTTAAAATTCAATTTTGAAACTTATTAAAGATTAACTTTTAAACTTCTTCAAGCTTTGTACTAAAATCCGAAAACTATAATACTTCACAAAACAACAAAAAAACATGTTTTTACTTAATTTTGAAAAATTTATTCTGTTTTAAAAAAAAACTGTACAAGTTTTTATAAAAATATTAACCCGAGCCAAAACAGAAAATACCCGAGCCAATATGTCAAATACCCGAGTTCTTACCCCTTCTATATTTTTAAAACTTGTTTTTGATTTAAAAATTTAAAACCTGGTAATCACATGCTTACGCGAATACACCCGAATCCACTCGAGCCCATCGTTCATTTTCTCGAGCCCATCGTTCATTTTCTCGTGCTCAACTTCGGGTCGCCCCCTCCTTCTCCAACCCAACTAACAACACAAACCAGACAAAACCAACGTGCACGGCAACTTCTGTAACGACCCAGAATTTTAATTTATTAAAATTTGAATATTTAATTAATTTTAAATATTAATTAGTGAATTAATAAGTCGAATAAATTTTATTTCGAATAATTGGATAAATTAAATCGATAATTAAATAGTTGGAAATACAAAAATAATTGAAAATTGGGTTTAATATGACTGAAAATGATTTGTAAAATTTTATTTTATCATGTTGAAGTTAGAATGATGTTTTATAACTTTTAAAAATCGAATTAAAAGTTTATCTGTGAAAACTGAATATTTTAATATTTAATCGACTAGTGAAATTAGCCATTTTTCGAACAGTCTCAGAATTGGACGAAACTAGTTCCATTGGATCTGTAATAGTTTGTTATTACCGGATTTCAATTTTCGTAGCAATCGGAGTTTTCGTTTGACCGTGGCAGCTCGAAACGCATCGAAATTGTTTTTAATATTAATTTGGCAAGTTAAAATAGTCATTTTTCAAATAGTGTCAGATTTCGATGAAACCAGTTTCATCGGATCCGTAATGTGATATTATTGTATGGTTTCAAATTTCAAGTCAATCGGATTTACCATTTGTCCGGTGCAAGCTAAAACGCCTAGAAAATCGTTTAATCGGTTTAATTTTAAATTGAACGTTTATTGCAATAACTCGCACAGATGACCAAATTAGCTCCCAAAACACGTTCCATTGTGTTTGGAACGCGGGGTAAACCTTAGAAATGCCAACCGGCACGCTTCGTTTGGAGTTCGGAAATTCCGGGTGAATAGTAAATTGAAAAATTTTCTATAAAAGCCCTCTAAACATTTAATTTTGCAAAAATATATCAACACTTAGGGTTTCAGGTTGGAGCCGCCACCTCCCTGTACCAATGGCCAGAATTTTGTTTTATTTTCTCCTTAATCACTCTCAATCCATCAACAATTACGCGAAGTGTTCAACATGAAAGTTGTAGAGATTCGTAAGAGCTTTAGATCCATACGGATATGATCGTGTTTGGAGCGTCAGAGGGGAAGCTAGGAGGGGCCGATGGCCGCGTGTTGCGCACGCATTTCGAGGCCATAGAGAGGGCCGAGCTGCAGGTGGTTCATGGTGGAGGTGGAGTTTAAGATGCTCTTCAAAATGGTGGTCTCCGATCGTCTTCAACTTCGTCGTGGTGGCCGAAATATTGAACCCTTGGTGAGCATGAATGGGTTAGGTTGTCACGGCTTGTAACCTGTAGAACGTGAGTTGGGGGAGAAGGTGGTACACGGCCTGATGATGGGGAGGGTGTGATCCTACGGCCAGAAAGAATTTATGTTATAAAATTAAAATAAATTGTTGTAAATGTTATATAAAATCGTGTAACTTGTAAAAATCATATCTTTTTCATACGAGGTCGAAAACGTGCGAAATCAGTTGCGTTGGAATCGTATGGACGATCACTTCGCTATGGAATTAGACTGGAGTTGTTTGGAGTTAGTGAAAATTTCGGGTAAAATTAAACGTCCGTTTAATTTTATTCGAAATAAATCGCTAAAACAAAATTGAAATCAAGGTGAGAACTTCTCACTCAATCGAATCGGTTTCGATTTTAATTTTAAATAGTTAGATTTAAAATTCTTGAATGTACGTTTGAATGATGATTGTTATCTATTGATTGTTAAAATAGAAATTATGCGCCGTTAGTAAGCGGAGGTTATTTATTAAAAACATATACCGCGAATATTTCATAAACAGTGAAATTGGTATTATATATAATAGCAATATATATATATATATATATATATATATTGGCATATGTATATATTGCAGTTGTTGATTTCCCGCATTATATAGCGGATGAGACCCTATTGCGCCGTCTATTAAGCGGATAATATTTTATAAATCTCATATACCGCGATAATTCCGTACTGGAGCAGAATTGGTATTGTGCTAACATCTTTGGATGCAGGGAAACAGGTTGGAGGGATCCAACTGGATTCCTCAACTGTATTGATTTATTTACAGATATTGTGATATTTGTTGATTATCATATCGATATATGATATTTGGATGTCGTGATTGACTATTTGGTGCTGTTGCATCATCGGATCCATTTTTAAAGTTTAAAAATAATGATTTTGGTTTTTAAAAGGATTTTAATGTGATTTTTTTCAAAGTATATGTTTTTATTAAATTTTGAATTGATTCATTTTAAATAATTAAAACATTATAAATTTTTATGTTATAAAAATTAAGATTTTTGATAAATATAACCGAAATGAGATTTTTGGAAATAAATAGTTAAGTAATTTATAAATTGGTTTAAATTGGGATTTTTGAATTATTAAAACCGCTGTATATAAAAGACTTATAAAATTGATATTTTATAAATTAAAAATATTGGAATTATAAAACGAGCTTTTATAAGTGTTAAAGGTGAAATAAAGATGGATTTCATAAGTGAACGGAATTTATAGATTTATAAATTATGAAGTTATAAAATGAATAGATTTTTGTAAAATAGGAGATTTATAAGTAATTATCTTATAAATCGGATTTTGGCATTTAAATGAGATATAAATGGAATTGGTTAGTAATGAGATTTATAAATCGAAGCTTATAAATAGAAATGGAATTCATAAACATTGTTTAAGAATACGAAATCAACTGAATTTGATAAATCGAATATTGAAGTTTATTAAAGGAAATATATTCACGATTTTGGACAGTGAATACATTATTGAATGAAATAGTCATGTTTGGCAAAAGGAATATTATAGAATGAAGTTAATTATTTTAAAGATGTTTTAAAATGTATTATGAATCGAAACCATAGATTTCAACAATGTTGTTCAAATAGACGTTTTCGAGAAATAGAAGGAAATGGTGGACTATAACATTGTTGTTATAGTAAATGGTTTCCGAAAGGAAATATTTTGTATAGTATTGGGATTTATATATCTATTTTAATTTTGAATCCCTATACTAGTGACTTTGGGTCGTCGTAACGATGTTTTACGCAACATTCGTTTTGGCCCAAACAAATGTGTTTAAGAGAATGATTTCTTAAAGAATGAAATATATACTTAATTTTCGATTTAAGTATATTGAATATTTTCCAAGCGTTGAAATTGAATGGATTTGTGAATTACTTATTTTTAAATAAGTATGGAAATGTTTTCCAATATGAATTGAATATTTAGAGATTTTATCTTTTAAAGATAAATTGAAAATGAATAATTGAAATCGTATATTCATAAATATTTTGGAATTATAAATTCGTTATGGAATTTATAAAAGAAAGGGAAATTTGTTTAAAAATAAACGTTGATTTATTTTTGAACTGGGGGAATAAATTTACGGATTTGGAACGTAAATATAAAATAAATCGGTAAGGATTTATTTGATTTATTTAAATGAACCATTTTAAATTTAAATGGATAAATAATTGGAAGTGTTTCCGTTTAAGGAAATTGATTTGAAAATTTGTTTTCAAATGGTTGAAGTGTGGAAAATTATATATCTAGTAAAGATATTTTGGGAAGTAAATAATTTGGGAAATTATTTGGAATTTGGTGATGTTGAGCATGCCTATTGATAGTTAAATAATCTGACTATCAATATTTACCTTTAAATAGGTATTTGTTGTGATTGTTTGAATTTGAATGCCACACTTATTTTTGAATAAGCGCTCACTATTCGGGTTATCCGGGAAAGGACCTTGGGGTCGTATAACCCATTCCGAATATGTGATACGTCGTTATGGATTGCATTTGATGACCGGTGTTGAAGACCGGATATTTGTGAAAACGGAAGGATTACCGTTGAGCTACTCTGCATCGGCTGATCTCCGATATAGAGGTTTTATCACCCTTAGTGACGGGAAGTCCGGTCGTGATTAGTGAATATCCGGATTGCAAGGACTTCTTTGGAAGTGCCTTCGGTTCTGTTCGAGCCCGGAATAGACTTGTATGGATTGTATGTCTGACATTACAAATTGAGATATAAAGCTGATTTCTTTCAAATATATTTCTGTTGGTGGAGGAGAATTTATTCTCTTAGCTTAACACCCTTCTCTGAGACGTACGAGCTCAGAGGTTATATAGTTGAAGGTTATTAGTGATATACTCCCAATTTGGTAGTGTGGCATGCTGAGTGTTGCTGTGAAATGATCATTGTTTGATCATTTATGATAGGATCATTTATTTGATCATTTATCTTGGTGATCATTTCTATGATCATTTGTTGACCCAAAGCACAACTTTTGTATAAAGTGTGGCTTTGTGGACGAGACTTCGTCGGACCTCACACCCCGGAAATGGTCAAAACAGGAAGGATGCAGCAAGGTTATTAGGGGGTAGCACCCCTTTAGTGTATGTCATTCCTTCTGGATAGAGGTAGTATCATGGTATGGAGCCCAGATACTTAACCTATGTTGTTGCTGCAAATTTTATGGTTGTTGGAAATCGAGGATCCTCGGATAGATCGGTTACGATCGAGGGATGACATATTCGTGTCAGTAGTTACCCAGTTAGGGGTAACCCGGCCTTGTGTTGGCAGAGATCCGGTTTGGTTCTCGGGGACGTCCTTCCATAGGCGTTCTCATGTGGCAATGGGAAGTTCCTTGGCCTGACCATTTGTTGGAAATCCAAAGAAACAATACGATTTTGTACGGTTTTAGTTGTAGAACCTATCATTCACTTATGGTGGCGCCCCACTGTTTGGATGGTAGCTATAGTAGGCATAAGTGCGGAATGCCTATGCTGGCTAAGATTTATATCTTTATTTTCGAAATGAATTTTTCCTACACTATGCACTAGTAATAATATCAAATGTTTCTTTTTAATGCGTATCAAGCATCTTTGACTATCATAAGGAGAAATCTCCTCCGATTCTGCGTTTGCATTGTGTGTGTGTGCGGGAGGCCTTATGGTAGTCTCATTTTTAAAAGCATTGCGAATTGAATTTAAAAAAATATTCCTCTATTTTCATTTTAAGAAAAATAAACTGTTTTAGTTCTCACACCAGTCACATGACTGACTCGGAGTATATTGTTTTCCTTCCTAAACTCTGGGTGCCCACCAATTTCCACACGGGCAGTCAAGAGTTAGGTTTATCAGGATATTCTGGAATTTAAGAGTTGCTGGAAACAAGCTGGATGGCATGGCGTATTACTAGTATATTATATTTCTTTTCCGCTGCATGTTGTTGTTGTACGCTCTGATGATGTAATGTAATGTAATATGATGTAATGTAATAACTAATATACTTCTTTGTTTAAAGATTATTCATTTATCTATTATATGTTGTTCCGCTGCGAATTGTGAGATTCTGATATTGTTCTGTTATTTCTTTATTTTCTTTTTCTCTTTTTATCTCTTCTTCTGTCTTTTTCTTCTTCTTAAACATTGAGAATTCGTATTACTGTTCATCTTGAGTTAATCTATGGAGATTAGTGTATATTCAAGCAGTACGGATTTGCGGGTCTTCACAACTTCGGCCACCAGAGATCAGTACCTCGACCACCTACAAGTCATAGGCAACCACTCTACTCCATTGGATAACCCAGATCAACTCAAACGTCCACAAATCAAAATCGAGTACTCAAGATCAACTGGAGCCAAACTACCATCTGAAAACTTCCTCGACGCCGACGATCTGACTACTGATGACCAGGCGACTTCGAAGGTAGCTTCGTCAAATTCCCTTGCTTTAATCCACCTAGGTCCCAGTCAACTCGATGCTTCAATGACCACGAGTTAGCCTCGCATTCTTCGTCGTTCAAATCTTGACATCGAACCCTAGATCGTCATCGCTGAGTCGCCACGGTGGATAATAAATCCACCCATGATTTTTCCGACCACCACCATCCCATCAGCCACCTTCCACATCGATTTTGAGACCCCTGACCACCGTGATCGCCAAAACTTGCCAAAAGTACAATTTCCGATCAACTCGAAAATTCGCAACAACCACTAACTTAAAATTTTGGATTTTATTATCTAAATCCATCATTTTAAAAGATTTATCATCTTATATAATTGAGATTATTAATTATTGAAGTCAAGTTTTAACATGCTTCGAGAATTTTACTGTACTTCTTCTTTTCCAGTTAAAACAATCTTTTAGTTTTACTTAAACATATGTTTAAAATCATGATCTATTTTATTCCAACATATTTTGGTTTAAACATTATCAGAATAAGAGATTAGAGAAGAGAGATATAAAAAAAAATTTACTTGCTTAAGACTGTTACATAAAAACAGAGACATATATTTATATGTCCAGGCATGCATATCAGTAACACATATACATGCAAACATACTTCACCATCAACAACAGGCATTTATCACAACATCATTATCATAGGCATAAAATTTAAGAAGATCAGGTTTAAAAAAATAAGGTTTGCTCACCTTGGATCGAAGAACAGAGGACCTGTTTAACTTTTAAAATCTGGAAATATATTCTCTTTTGCTCTGAACTGTTGAATTGCTTAGCTTGAATTGAGTTGCTTTGATCTGTTCTTGATTTAAGCTTACTCTTGAAGTTGAACTCCCAGATTTGAAGTTTCTTTTAAATTTCCAGGTTTTGAACTTCTTCTGATTCAGCTGTTCATTTTCTTAACTTCGAAATTTTGAATCTTGATTACCAGGTTTTGAAATTGATTTGCCTGATTCCAGACTTTGTTTTCAGAGCTTTAAATTTCTTTTGTTTTGAATACATGAATAATTTGAAATGAAACATTTATCTTATTTCTAGGTTTCAGATTTTTAAATGAAGGAAAGCAATTTAAGAAAATGAAGATGAAGAGAAAGGTTTAACTTTGATCTGAAAATGAATAGCCAGATCTTCCTTTCTTTAAATTTTTAAAATATTTTGTTTTGCCACTTGTTAATCTTGCATATTGCATGGCTTACAAATGTTATATTACATCATAGATGTTTACACTTGTCAAAATTCAAATAAATTTATGTTTCAACCCTTGTTTAATAAACTATGTTTTTAAACCCTTGTCATTTTATAATTTGCTATTTGTATTTTAAACCCCTTTTTGTTTTAGTACTTATGTTTATATATATAAGATTTCAATTTAACTTTACACATATATGTTTTCTTGTTATGTATTTTTGCATACAAACCTTTTCATTATTCTAAAATATTTAATCTATATACATTTACTTTCATAACTATTTACATATCCCTAAGAAAATGATTTTAAAACTAATTTTATTAATAACTGAATCTTTTTTTTAAAAAGAAAGTATGTATACTTATCTTGTTTTCAAGATATTCGTTTTATTATTTTCAAATCAATAATATTCATTTTCCATAAATTGATTAAATTTTAAATCAAACTTCCAATTATAATTCATTTATATAACTATGTATCTTATTTAAATTAGGAGAATTCAAATATACCCAAAATTCTATTTATAATATATTTTATTTTTTCTAGAATTTCCAGGTTAAAATTCAATTAAATTTTATTTTTATATTCCAAATCCAAATAAATTCTCAATCAATTCACAATTAAATCCAAAATTTAATTTAATTACCAATTAAATTTACCTTAAAAAATCAGGAATGTTACATATTCTCCCTTTAAGAAAATTTCGTCCTCGAAATTTGCAAGGGAGACAACAAAGAAAAGATGAAAGATAAAGAAATATCTTTTCAGATCAAACCAAAAATCTATTGTGCATTTGGCTTACCAAATCAGAATATCAATAATATGAGAACAAACTCATTCAATATTTCACAAGATACTCGGGTCGCCTGATCTACGAATATGCAGGGGCATTGGTTAGTTCTAAGGGCAACTAACCATTCGTAGAATATATCGGATCCCAGAGAATAGATAAATGGATTTAATCTTCCATAATTCTCAAACATTAGGTACGGATTCCGAATTAAGGTTGGAATATCCCAAAGTATATACCAACCTGTCCCTCTTCAGACTTCGATCTACACAAGAAATTACAATAGATTTTTCAATTTGGTTTTGACCAATATCGTTTTATTGATACAATTCAAATTTAACTTCTTATATTTGTTAACCAATTTTTTCAAATAAATTTTTTAATTCATTAAAGTTTAAATCGAAAACTGATAAGAAACCGATGAAGATACGAAGTAAGGGTTTTCTACAACAATTCCTAGGGCCACCATTACACCGAAACTTCTTTCTGGAGCTATCACGAAACCTTCAAAAGAATTTGAAATCGAATCAAAGGAGATTGACAGAGAAAGTTGTTTCCACTGTTGCAGGGTATTCACCATTTGTAGTGGTACTCCCCTGTCCCCTATCTCGTCCACTTCTCGCACTAATACTCATTATCAGTGGATAGTAAGAGAACTTACTGAGGCATTCGAACGTATATCTTAGGGAATACTCATTGTAGGGTATACTTCACCCTATCTCTAATCAGTTACTTAATGTGTTATACTCCTGAGCTAAAGTTTCAACCTTCAGCTCTGATACCAAAATGTCACGAACCAAATTTCAGAGTTCGAAAATCGACATCCGTACTCCACTTGTACCTGAATGCCGCAGATCCAAACGTCGAAATTCGACTCATGCCGGAGCTTATAACACATTAAGTACAACACAGCGGAAGAAATAAATAATACATTTGATATACAACATTTGATACAATATCCAGATACAATGATGATACAATGAATATCAATATATATCAAAGGTATGATGCAAAAACAATAGCAGCGGAAAGAAAAGATAACACCAGCAGCGGAACAATATCTCCAACATGGCCTTCAAGAGAGAACTCCGGTATCGGTAATCTCCATCTCCAGGGCAACAATCCAGAAATAGCTCGAACTTCCAATAATGATGCACTAAGCTAAGCAAGGTCAGCTGTCCAAAGACTGAAGAAGACTCCAAAGATTGAAAGCTACCAAACCAAAGACTTCGAAAGCTATCGAATCTACACCTTTTATTGATTATCTGAAAAACCCAACTCTAGACTGCCCGTGTGGGAAAATTGTGGGCACCCAGAGTTTAGGAAGGGAACAATAAACTCTAGGTCAGTCGTGGGACTGGTATGAGCAAACAAAATAGTTTATCTATTAAACAAACAACAAAATAATTTAAAATAAATCCGCAATGCATTTTGGAAAATGAAACTACCATTAAGCCTCCCGGTGCACACACAATGCAATCACACACTTGGGGGAGATTTCTCCTTATGATAGTCAAATATGATTAATACGAGAAAACTCTTTGATATTCTTACTAGTGCATAGTGGAAAACCTTTCAAAAGTATAATATTAATCCTTGCTAGCATAGGTACCATGATACTATGCCTACTATAGCTGCCATGTTAAATGGCAGGTTCTACAACTAAAACCGTACAAGGCACGTATTGGATGATTGGATTTCCAACAAATGGTCAGGCTAAGGAACGTCCTATGCCACATGGGTATGCCTCTGGAGGGACGTCCCGAGACCCTACCCGGCTCTCTGCCAACACAAGGCCGGGTTACCTCTGTAACTAGGTAACTATTACTCGAGCATGCCATCCCGCGGTCCTTTGGGACCTTTATCTAAGGCGCCTCTCAACCACAAAGCAATCACAAAGGAATAGATTTGCAGTGACCACATGAGTTAAATATATAGGATCCATACCATGATACCACCCTTTTCCAGTAGGGAACGATACACCCTAAAGACAGCAACCCTTCATAGCCTTGCCGCATCTTTCCTGTTTCGACAATTTCCGAGGTGTGAGGCCCAGATGCAGTCTCATCCGCAAAGCTATGCTTATACAAAAGCCATGCTTTGATCAAAAAATGTACACAGCAGCACTCAGCATGCCACACCACCAAATTGGGAGTATATCACTGATAACCATCAACTACATAACCTGAGCTCGTACGTCTCAGAGAAGGGTGTTAAGCTAAGAGAATAAATTCTCCGCCACCAAGCAGAAATGTATTTGATAGAGATCAGTTTTATATCTCAAAGTGTAATGTCGGACATACAACCATACAAGTCTGTTCCTGGTTCGAACAGAACCGAAGGCACTTCGTCCAATAAAGGAAGAAGCCCTTGCAATCCGGGTATCCACAATCCCGATCGGACTTCCCATCACATATGGAGAACTCTATACCGGAGCAACTCAGTGCAGAGTCAATTGACAGGTTATCCTATCGTTCTTGCAAATACCCGGTCTTCAAATGCAATCCATAACGTCGTATCATTATTCGAAATGAGTTATATGACACAAGATCCTCTCCCGGCTAAACCGAATAATGAGCGCAATATTTAAAAAAAGTATGGATATGGGATTTCAGTTAAGTCACAACTTCAATAAAACCCAAACCTTTCTTCAAATGATTTAAACAAATTACCATTCCAAATCTTTAAACAAAAAGATTTATTTCATAAAGTTAACCTTGTTTCACAAAAGATCCATTCATAGATTTCAAAACAATTTCCATTTCAATCAGATTAGCCCATTAAATCTTTAAATCAAAGATTTAACTTATGGCTTTCAAACCCATTTCCAAAGATTTATTCATAACTTGGAAGACCATTTTCAATTTAGCCTTGAAATCCTTTTAACACAAATTGGAAATTCATTTCTTATGTGAAAGATTTTATTATTTGAAAACAAATAGTTTTTGTTTCGGAAAAATCATATTACATTTATACAAGTTAGAATCTTTGGGTTAAATTCAAATTCCCCAAAACAATGCTTTAAAAATGAGTTAAAACCCATATAAACTTGTACACCCTTTTTAAATCATAAATAGGATTTAATTTCAAATTTTGAATTCAAATTTAAATCAAAATTCAAAACTAAATCAAGTTTCTCAAAAATAACTTTTACCCTTTGAATTCCTTTTTAAAAGCTTTTTTATATTAAACAAATCAATTTCCAAAACCATTTGGATTCAAAAACTCAATTTTTAAAACCATTTCATTAAATCCAAATATCTATGACTTAACCAATTTCCACGTGCAATCCATATTTGTGTGTGTAACGTGTGGTCCGTGGGTTTTACACAATATAAGTGCAACATCATCAATCAGTACATATTCAAATACAGCAATATATTTGATAACCGATATAAACTATAACGCTTATCATTCATTCACAGATCACAGATATAAATATCACAGATAATAAATTACATTAAACACAGCCCAAATCAAAACAAAGCATCACATATCAGGGATATCAAACAATTCGATCATCCAATAAAATCCAGGCATCAATACATAAGACCAATTAATTATCTGATTAATTTAAATCAGTTCATTTATTTATAAATAAATCACTAATCCTGGTTGATTAATATTAATTAATTACAAATCATTTTGATTAATTATCCTTAATTACATTGATTAATTAATCCTTAATCAATTATCATTAAATTAATTAACCTTAATTAATTATCCTTAATTAATTACAATTAGTAATTATCCCTAATCACTTATATTAATAAATCACAAATTAATTGCATCGAGTAATTATCCTTAATCACTTGACTAATCAATGTTAATCATTCATTAATTACTTTTAATTAAGTAATCACATTTAAACAATTAATTACCTTTAATCAATCAATTAACCTTTTATTATTAAGTAATCAAACATTCTTTAATTACGCAAGATTTAAAACTGAATCATTACTTGATTGTCCATTTAACCACATCAATTAATTACATTTGAAAAAAAAGTATCAGAAATCTAATTTAAAATCTATTTCAAAACCATATCAAACTATTTTTGAATTTAAAATTCAATTTTGAAACTTATTAAAGATTTACTTTTAAACTTCTTCAAGCTTTGTACTAAAAAACATGTTTTTACTTAATTTTGAAACCTATATTCTGTTTTTAAAAAACTTGTACAAGTTTTTATAAAAATATTAACCCGAGCCAAAACAAAAAATACCCGAGCCAATCTATCAAATACCCGAGTTCTTTCCCCTTCTATATTTTTAAAACTTGTTTTTGATTTAAAAGTTTAAAACCTGGTAATCACATGCCTACGGAATACACCCGAATCAACTCGAGCCCATCGTTCATTTTCTCGACCTCAATTTCGGGTCGCCCCCTCCTTCTCCAACCCAACTAACAACACAAACCAGACAAAACCAACGTGCACGTGCACGTGCATGGCAACTTCGGCCACCAAAGATCAGTACCTCGACCACCTACAAGTCATAGGCAATCACTCTACTCCATTGGATAACCCAGATCAACTCAAACGTCCACAAATCAAAATCGAGCACTCAAGATCAACTAGAGCCAAACTACCATCTGAAAACTTCCTTGACACCGACGATCTGACTACCGATGACCACGCGACTTCGAAGGTAGCTTTTTCAAATTCCCTTGCTTTAATCCACCTAGGTCCCATTCAACTCGATGCTTCAATGACCACGAGTTAGCCTCGCATTCTTCGTCATTCAAATCTTGACATCGAACCCAAGATCGTCATCGTTGAGTCGCCACGGTGAATAATAAATTCACCCATGATTTTTCCAACCATCACCATCCCATCAGCCACCTTCCATGTCGATTTCGAGACCCCTGACCACCGTGATCACCAGAACTTGCCAAAAGTACAATTTCCGATCAACTCGAAAATTCACAACAGCCACTAACTTAAAATTTTGGATTTTATTATATAAATCCACCATTTTTAAAGATTTATCATCTTATATAAATGAGATAATTAATTATTGAAGTCAAGTTTTGACATGCTTCGATAATTTTACTATACTTCTTCTTTTCTAGTTAAAACTATCTTTTAATTTTACTTAAACATATGTTTAAAATCATGATCTGTTTTATTCCAACATATTTTGGTTTAAACATTATCAGAAATAAGAGATCAGAAAAGAGAGATTTAATTTTTTTTTTTACTTTCTCAAGACTGTTACATAAAAACAGAGACACATATTTATATGTCCAGGCATGCATATCAGTAACACATAGACATGCAAACATACTTCACCATCAACAATAAGCATTTATCACAACATCATTATCACGGGCATAAAATTTAAGAAGATCGGGTTTAAAAAAAATAAGGTTTGCTCATCTTGGATCGAAGAACAGAGGACCTGTTTAACTTTAAAAATCTGGAAATATATTCTCTTTTGCTCTGAACTGTTGAATTGCTTAGCTTGAATTGAGTTGCTTTGATCTGCTGTTGATTTAAGCTTGCTCTTGAAGTTGAACTCCCAGATTTGAAGTTGCTTTTAAATTTCCAGGTTTTGAATTTCTTTTGATTCAGCTGTTCATTTTCTTAACTTCAGATTTTTGAATCTTGATTACCAGCTTTTGAAATTGATTTGCCTGATTCCAGACTTTGTTTTCAAAGCTTTAAATTTCTTTTATTTTGAATACATGAAGAATTTGAACTGAAACCTTTATATCTTATTTCAAGGTTTCATATTTTTAAATGAAGGAAAGCAATTTAAGAAAATGAAGATGAAGAGAAAGGTTTAACTTTGATCTGAAAATGAATAGCCAGATCTTCCTTTCTTTAAATTTTTAAAATATTTTGTTTTGCCACTTATTAATCTTGCATATTGCATGGCTTACAAATGTTAGATTACATCTTAAGATGTTTACACTTGTCAAAATTCAAATAAATTTATGTTTCAGCCCTTGTTTAATAAAATATGTTTTAAACCTTTGTCATTTTATAATTTGCTATTTGTATTTTAAACCCATTTTTGTTTTAGTACTTATGTTTATATATATAAGATTTCAATTTAACTTTACATATATATGTTTTCATGTTTTGTATTTTTGCATACAAACCTTTTCATTATTCTAAAATATTTAATCTATATACATTTACTTTCATAACTATTTGCATATCCCTGAGAAAATGATTTTTAAACTAATTTTATTAATAAGTGAATCTTTTTTTTAAAAGAAAGTATGTATACTTATCTTGTTTTCAAGATATTCATTTTATTATTTTCAAATCAATAATATTCATTGTCAATAAATTGATTAAATTTCAAATCAAACTTCCAATTATTATTCATTTATATAACTATATATCTTATTTAAATTTGGATAATTCAAATATTCCCAAATTCTATTTACAATAGGTTTTATTTTTTCTAGAACTTCCAGCTTAGAATTCAATTAAATTTTATGTTTATAATTCAAATCCAAATAAATTCTCAATTAATTCACAATAAAATCTAAAATTCAATTTAATTACCAATTAAATTTAGCTTAAAAAATCAGGAATGTTACAACGAGATCACAAGATCAACGACTACGATCGAATTTGGAGCTACGGATCGACATCAAAATAACCGCGTTTGTGCTGCCTTCACGTGCGGCTTTCTATGCATACGTGCGACCGAGCTTCACTTACTCGCGGCCGTGGGTGGAGGTGGCACTACACCATAAATGACAATTTGGTATGGCTTTTAGCCGTATCTAATAAGATTAGATATGGCTTATAGCTGTATCAAAATTTGGCGAGCTTATAGTTTTGATACGGCTCAAAGCCGTATCTAATTGTCCATTTAGGTACGGCTAAAAGCCATATCTAATAGTCGAATTAGATACGGCTCAAAGCCGTATCTAATTGTCCATTTAGGATGGCTAAAAGTCGTATCTAATTGTCTATTTAGGTACGGCTAAAAGCCGTATCTAATAGTCGAATTAGATACGGCTTGTAGCCGTAGCTAATAGAACAATTAGATACGACCTAAGGCCGTACTTAAGTGAACCTCGAACCGCGTCTTGTAGGTCATTTAGATACGGCTGATGGTCGTGTCTAACTTCTTAGTTAGATACGGCTTTTAAGCCGTACCTAATGACCTGCTCCTACGTACCTGTTTAATTTGATACTAATTCCAGATTTGGGATTAACCGTATATTCAGCACATATAGGTACATTAAGCACAATAAAGATCTCACGCATAGTTTTGATAGTTTACAATTCTAGCAACATTAATCCAGCAGTGCATAGTTTAGATAGTTTACAATTCTACCATATTTCAGCATACAGTCTTAGCTTGAGCTTAATACAAATAGCTTAATACATATAGTTTACAATTCTAGATTTTAGATAGTCTCTTAAATCATTTAATTACATCCATAGTTTAATAACACATTAATAACTTAATACAAATAGTTTGGAGATTGAAATTTCCAAGTTTCCAAAGCTGAGACTGAGCTTCAAGTGACCAAGTCCATCCCTTTTTCACTGCAAAATATAAGCATAACTATAAACTATGTTAAGCATAACTATAAACTATGTCGTTACATGCAATAAGTATACATGCCTAAATCAGAAGGTAACATAGGTTAAAAAAATTTCAAGAGAAATTAAATTAAATTAAACATAGGTTAAGCATATCACTACAACTTCATTGCTACCCAGACTACTTTACAAAGCATCAACCACAACCCAACAACATACAAAAATCACCACATCCAATACTGTCAAAAGCTACACCAAACTCCTCAAATTCCCACTGCCTTGTTCAACACTTCAGTTACACCATTCATCTAACTGCAATTCCAAACTTCATGCCCACATTTCTACAATAAACATCTACCAAAACTGTTATTGTCACCCCTTCTCAAATCTGCTACTGCTACATCCCCCTGTCCATCCACCATTTAAACCCACAGCCTACCATACTTCACCACACAGCAGAAATTCCAACCCTCAACCAACTGTCACCTCTTCATCTCCACCTAACCACACCCATCTTCCATACAAACAAACCATCACTACCAACCCCCATAAACATACCACCTTGCCACTAACTCCCCTGACAGTCATTACTACCACTCGACAACAGCAACAACTCGCAAAACATCACACTCACCTCTCTACCACCACTACAGCAGCTCATTCAACCATCAGTGCAGTAGCCTTAACATCCCTACCAGTCACAACTATAGACCATCAGCCTCCAAAAACCCACCCTACTTCTTTCATTTCTTCCAACAGTGCAGTCATCTTCACATTGCAACCGAACATATTCATCTTCCTTTGTCAACTTTAGTATTCACTGCCTTCACATTGCACAAACCATCACAATCCCATTGAAACTCAACAAGCTTCCATACAAACCCTTGCCACTGTCACCAAACTGCACTGCAAGAAATTAATATATGGTTCAACTATACACATGACAGCTAAACACGTCGGTATTCCCATATAGTAGGAGAAAGTTGAAGAAATCCTTCACAACCTTCTATACTAGGTTTCTGATATTTAACAAAATTAACACCAAGTTTGAAATGGAAAAATATTTAGATGGTGCCAATTAGGAAAGGAAGAAAATATACATGTGACATGTCATGTATATAGTGGAAGAGGTTTCAAAAAACAATACATAGTAAAATACTAATATAAACAGAAAATATACCTGCTCCAACGTCTAAAGAAATTGAATAAGACCCTTCGGATGGCACACATACCCACCCACTCCAACTTCAGCAAAGGTCTCTGCAAATTGATGATTTATTTTTCTAGTTCTCTCATCTGGTAGCAGTATGTTGTCTAACACCATTTTTTCATGTGTGGGTGGTACAGATTTCCCATGTATTTTGGACGTTGTAGAATCTCGGCATACAGTACCTGTTGCAATAAATATGTTTAGATCTATCCAACAAAATATCTACTCAAAAGCAACTAAAAATAGAAATCTTGTAATAAATACCTTTTGCTATTATGTCTAAATTAGAGTTGAGGATTTCACATCTTTGATTTTTCGCTACATCGGTCGAATTTTGGACTGCGAAGCAACGAATTCAGGAGCTGTGTGGTGCGTCCTCCATCAAAAGAATTGACCGGTGCGCGAATTCCCTGTTCGTTGTTCCCCACCATGTTGATCAGAACCTCCATTTACCTAGACAAATTTCCCACTGTACCCTCCAAACTCCCACCCTCATTTTCAACTCATCATGCTCTCCATGAACATGTCTGAGTTGTTTCTGTGTAATGGCACAAGCCTTAACTTTAGTCTTTGATATAACGGTCCCAACACCGCGGCTCCTACCCCTTGCATCCTTACCAAGCATTTGTGATAAGATGTCTTTATCCACTGTCAATTTTTCTTCATTACTATAAGTGATCTTTTCCTTCGCTTTTGCAATTTGATCCTGAAATATGATAATACTTATATGAATAAGGAATTTTAAAGAATATGCAAGTTAGTATTTGTTATAAGTATGAAGAAGTGGCATACGCATATTTTAGCCTCTGATTAGTATTTGTTTAACTTACAAAGTATGAAGAAGTGGCATCTGATATGCTACCATCTTTTTTCCTGTGTGTCTTCTCCCATACTTGATGACGACTGATATTTGTTGATGGACTAGCAGCGATCTGCAATACAAGTACAAATTTGATTGAAATAGTTGATGTTTGTACACATGTAGATGTATGTATGTAGAATGTAGATACAGTGAATACTAAAGCATATGAATGAAAATGGATATAAATTACCATTTCTTGTTCTATTTTAGCGTGACTTTTACGTCCTGCATGGTGACCATAACTGAGCAGTACTATGTTCTTTTTGCTTGTCTCCATTCTTTCGCTCACTTCAGGCGTTGCTTCATTTTTTATGAACTGTTTCCAATCTTCTTGAGCAACTATAGGTGGAAAAATTTTCAACCATTCTTCATCATTTTTGAAAGTGTCGTAATAAACTACTCTCAGGTTTTTCTTGTATCTCCTAAAAGCCTCGATCATTCTCTTTAAAAACATTTCCTTTGAAAGTGGATCGAGCTCATAAATTTTCTGCAAAAATAACTCAGCTTGTTCATTGAAAGTTTAGATACTTCAATTCATACAGAAAGAAAAGTGAAAATGAATACTTTGTAAAATAGTACACATACAGTTGGGTTTCATTGGAACATTTCGTGAATACCAAAATTACATACATATTATTTTCATGTCCATACAAAGACTTAAATTGCCCGACCTTCAAATAATGTCAAATAAAGGTAATTACCATGAACATACTTAATGAGATATGTGGATATGTGTTAGGTAAGTGTACAGGCGTCGATACAATGTAGTGTACTCCTTCTGATAATGAAATTAAAATGATGACAGTCAGCGGTACGAACTGCTCATAGATAGGCAGAGAGTAATAATATACTAATATATTGTAGTACTGTTGTTATAATTAACAGTCGAACATAAAGCTGGATGTGTTAAAGTAATATGCAATGCCTGTTGTAGTGTAGTTTGTCTTCGCACATTGTAAGTGTATGAGTGCTTGGTAATTTGTAAAGCGAAGGGGATTTTTTTTGGGGTTTTAAATTGGATCATCGCCTTTGTTTTATTTTGTTAATATAGTCATATGACAGTTTTAGAAAGCACAGAGGTAGTTGAAATAGAAAGAAGAAAAGGTACAAATTTAGATAAGTATTAAAGGATAGTAATGTCTACATTTGGTGAAACTGATAGAATTGTATAAAAAGGATATTAACTACAACAGGTTATTAACTACATCGACTACTAAGGATTATAGTTGGATGTTGTATACATACTATTTATACAGTCATGTTAAGATGGTTGACAGAGCAAAATAGAGGAGTAACAGTCATATTACCAACATAGCTTAACAGTTAACAGTTAGGGACTGTTTACAACTCCAGTAGAAGTAAATGTATGTGAAGATAACGGACACAGTGAGGTTAAAATAGATATAATGTTCAAAGTGTAGATATAAATCATATAATGTTAACCGTTTGCAGATTGCATACAGTGGATTGAGTTTGACAGGATAATATGGTAATATTTATGAAAACTGAACATTACATGAAAAGAGGAGGGTACAAACAGTAATATACAAGGTTTATCGTAAATAAAATAAAGTATAGAAAGATATTAGCGTTAACTTTACGGATGGAGAGAGAACACTAATTAAATCATGAAATATAGAGAGAGAAATATGGAAACAGAACAGGGAATTAAGAACATGGGGATAACAGAAGTAGGTCGATATTGTGGACAGAAGTTTTTGAATAGTGTAAAATCATTGAAGATCATGGTAACTCATATTATTACTTTTCACATTATTTCACAAACAAGATGCCTAGTTACTGCTTAAATAGTGTAAAATCATTGAAGATCAGGATCATAACCCCACTAGCTATTTTCTAGTTTAAATTGGTTCCAAACAAAAATATTTACTTACCACCAATTCGTTTCAAACGTTGTCCGTATATATTCTGGGTACTTTATCCCAACTTATATATGATATCGGCACATGAGCTCTTACTAGTTTACAAAGCGTAGTAGCGATTTTTCAAGCGTTATTTGAGAAATACCAAGTAAGTTTTGATCAACTTTCTTCGCCTCTGAACATGACGAATGTGAAGATGTTGGATTTTATGACATGGAAATTTTGTTTTGCTTTTGGTTCAAACCTGCACAGTAAGTGATGAATCTAAGTACAAACAATCTGCAAAAGCCAGTTTCATTATTGTAGAACAATCAAATATTTAAGAAGCTTCAAAGTCAAAGTAATTTCCAAAATCTTAAGCAACTAAATAAAAAACCTTCAATCATTTACCTTCAATCATGTTGTCTTCTTTTAGCTTTTAAACAAAAGGATTAAAAAAGCTTTTAACAAAAGATAAATAAATTTTGGTTTTTAAACAAAAAAAAATCCTTTTATCCAAAAAAAATATTTTTGCATTTAGTTATTTGACAAATATTTGCATTTGGTACGTTGATGTGATATAAATTTTTAACAGTATGTTGTATATATAATGAAATTTGTACAATATTACAAAGATGTATTTTTCAGCTGCTTCAAACTATTTGTATTTTGAAATGACATATGTATATCACTTTAAAAGATGAAACATTTCTATATTTTTAGAATCATAACCAATTTTATCTTTTCACCAATAGTTATATTTTCATAGCAAAGATAAACTAAAAAAGTAAGTGGTTGCTTAAAAAGATAAATTGAAACAACTATTGGATAATAGTGTAAGTTTTAGTAAGAACCATTTGTTGGTGATAGAAAGATAATTGAGTTTGTAGATATGGTATGCTTATGTAAATATGGTAGTGATTACCAATGATTTTATGTTTATCTTGATGAGAAAATGTTTATGTATTTTAATTCTAGTTTGGAACAAGAATCATGGCACAAATAGTATAGAACCCTATGAAAGAGAATACATGTATTACCTTATGTGAAAATGATAAACACAAATCCTTCTGATAAAAAGATAAATTTATTTATTTATTGAGATAAAGATAAATGTAGTAATTATGTTGGTACCCAAATAAATTTAGTAATCCTTTTACATAAAATATAATTCTGTCTATTTTTTCAGATAATATATTTGTGTGTTATAGATACCTCAAATGTTAGTATGTTAGAACAAATTTCTTAAATTACCGTTAAGTCATGCTTTTATGTTATAGTTTTGTTTCATCATGACAAGGCCATAACTTTGATCATTAGTTGATCCCTATATTGCTATAGTCTTCCGATTACGTGATGTCTATAGTGATGAAATAATTTTTAAATTGATTTAGTTATTTCATTAACTAACTAACTAAATAAACTTTCAGTGAACAAGCTGAGTTATTTACTTGTAACTAAATTGTTAAATGATAACTAAATTGCCAGTTTAATTTAGTTAATGTTAAATGTTTAGTTACAAACTAAATAAACATTTAACAATTAACAATAACTGCCATAATATTTAGTTACAAACTAAATTGGCAATTACTTGTAACTAAATTTAGTTATTTCATTAACTAATACTAACTAAATTAACTACGAAACAACAGTTCATTGTATTTAGTTAATATAACAGTTAAAAAAAGCAACTAAATAAAAACAAATATCATTCAAGTTCTGTTTTCATACAAACTTACCGGATGAAAGACTAAATGTTTAGGCAGTTAATACATAATCAAGTCCAAGCCCAATAATGCATTATAATCACAGTTTTATAAAATATGTTATCTACAAGCATTACATATACTGACTATGAAAGGATTCTTGAAAATGAAATGCAGTCTTAACTTAAGATCCAATAATGCATGAAAGAGGTACAACACAGTGCAATTAACAATAATCAAGGAAGAAGTTTGTATGCGTTGCTTACGAATTAGAGCAATGGATAATCTACTTGTGTTGATGTCACGGGTGATCCCACCAAGTAATAAGAAATAGCCTATTATAATGGAAAAAACAAAAGTTGTATCAATCATGTGACCCATATGTATATTACATGAGTTATACAAATGGGTAAAACAAACCGAAAAAATAGAAACTGATGATTCAATGCTTCAAGATCTGTATTCATCAAAGTCACAAAGATAAAGTTCCATGTATAAAATATTCAAAACCATACATACACACAATTGTGCAATTAAAAATATACAGACACACAATCTTGTGATGTACGAAAACTAATAAGTTAACATATGGATTTGGTAAGGTCTTCTAATTTTTCATTGTCTTCAAAAGCTGATTGATATATGGTAGGGAACTCAATGTCATCCACATTTGTAGTCAACCGTTTTGGTGTATGCAAGACCACAGACCATCCGTTATTTTTTAAATCTTTTGAGTAGAAAACTTGACTCGCTTCTGATGCAAGGATAAATGGCTCGTCATTCACGTCATTTTTGTCCTTAAATTTCCCTAATTTACCATGATCAGGTTTGAAATGGGATCTATTTTGCAACCATTGACCTTATCCTCGACCTTTATCCAATCACAATAAAAAACTGTTTGTTTGAAGTCAATGTAATCCAACTCAAGTATCTGTTGAATGACTCTGTAATACGTTGTTTCTGCTTCCTTATATATTTTGTCCTTACCACTCGCTCTAAATTTTGTAATTGCTCTCATGCATACACCGCTATTTTGTGTTACCATACGGTCTTCGTACTTTTTCGTGGAAAATGAAAATCCATTCACTTGGTACTTCATATAACTACGTGTTACGAACTTTAGCCCGTGCACTAGCCGCCATAGAGTTGGATCAACATCGATGGTCTTTAACAGGTACATAAAACAAAATAAGTAAAAAAGCATGATCACAAAGGTGTATTGCACACTTATAAACACATGAAATACTTAAGACGATGTTATACCTCATTACGTAACCATAGATTAAAACTTTGAACGACTTCCACGGTGGTAGCCCTGCCTCGAGGTTGAAATCTAGTACTTTTCACATAGGAGTTATACCTCCTACGGAAAACACATATCAAAATGTATATATAAAATGAATTAAAAAAATTGAAATTCCGGACAAGTTCGTGAACTTACTTCTTCCATTCATCCAATCCATCGTACTTATTAAGGACCCATCTACGCACTTGTTCAAACTGCACTTGGGTTAACGTTATATCTTTACCATTATCCAGAGGTATCTCACCAACAAACTCATCGTTCTCGTCCAAAAATGCTTCGTGGGTATGTTTATGATTGCCATCACCTCTGTTTGGCATATATTCCATGCAGTAAAGACTAGCTTCTTGTACGATATATCCTTCTGCAATACACCCTTCAATGTATCTTTTGTTGCGCACATATCCTTTATATTTTTTCATCAACCTATAAATGTGATCAATTATATATTATAGACGGTAGCTATTTATATGAAATAATGATGTACATAACTGAAATTAGAAATTTACCGTTCAAATGGATACATCCATCTATATCTGACAGGGCCACAAATCAACGCTTCATCGACTAAATGAACCATAAGGTGGACACTGATATCAAAAAATGCAGGTGGAAAATGTTTTTTAAAAACACACATTGCTTCTACTAAGCTAGCCTTTGCTTTTAAAAGATGTTCCCTATTGATCACCTTTGAACACAAAATGTTAAAGAATAAACTAATACGATGAACAGCATTTTGTAGATCCTTATGTTGTGGATAAGAATGTTGAAGCAATACCAGAAGCAAATGCTGCATTATGACATGGTAATCACGTGACTTCATATTTCTTAGTTCAGGAGGATTGATGCTCACATTGTTATGGAAGTTAGAAGAGAATTTGTTACGCACTTTCAGATTTTTCAAAACAGTGCTAAACCGTATCTTTTCTTCTTTGCTCAAAGTGAAAGTTGCCTTTGGTATGCTTATTTTATTTATTTCAGGATCTTCCATCACCCACAACTTTTGTTTTATACCCATGATTTTCAAATACTTGCATGCATTGATGCCATCTTTTGAATTATCTTTATGGTCCATAATGGTGATGATGAGATGCTCCGTGACATTCTTCTCCGTATGCATAACATCGATATTATGTTGGATCAAATTTGCTTTCCAATATGGTAAATCAAAAAAGATAGACCTCCTATACCATCCAGAAATAATGTCAACATCTTCATTGGTTGACTTTTCTGTTTTCGACCAATTTCTTCTTTTTGTTTACCAACTTTCATTTTGATATTCGCTACTTTCTTTTCAACTTGAAAACCAGTTAATGGCCATTTAGGATGACGAAGTTCTTGTTCGTTGTTGAAATTTGTCTTATCGTATCGAAACTTGTGTTCGTTAGAAAGAAACATTCGATGTCCCATGTAACACATCTTCTTACTTTCAGGAAGATGATAAGAACAAGTGTTTTCCCCACAAATAGGACATGCAAAGTAACCATGAGTTGTACGTCCCGATAAAGTCCCAAAAGCAGGGTGATCATGGATTGCCAACACCACCCTAGGTCTCATTGTGAACTCATATTTACATAACGGGTCAAATGTAAAGACTCCTTCCCATAACTGCTTTAACTCGTCTATCAACGGCTGTAAATAAACATCAATATTTTTTCCTAGTTGTTTTGGCCCAGAAATCAACAATGTTAACATTGAGAACTCCCTTTTCATGCACACAGACGGAGGAAGATTATATGGTACTACAATTACTGGCCAACAACTGTAAGGGTTAGAGAGAAGCATGTGGACATAAACCATCTGTTGCTATTCCAAGTGTGACATTTTGTGGCTCGGCAGCAAAAGTGTGGTCAAAAGAATCTACGGCTTTCCATTGAGAAGTGTCACATGGATGATGCATTACGGTTGGATCAGACTTGGCACGACCATGCCAAGTCATCGCATCTGCTATCCATGGTACAGTATACAGTCTCTTCAATCTAGAAATTAATGGAAAATGTCTTAATGTCTTTCAAGGTACTTTGGTGCATTTTATCTCTTCGTTTAATGATGTCATATATCTAGGTTCATTGCAATTTGTACAAAAAACTTTGTTCTCATCATCTTTCCAGTACAATATGCAATCATTGATGCATGCATCATAAGTTTTGTAATTCATCCCAACTTGCTTAATGATCTTCTTCACGTCGGAGTACTTTGTCGGCAGCGTGTTACCTTCGGGGAGTAACTCCTTTATTAGTTTGAGAAGTGCAGTCACACCATTATCTGAAAAGCCGTATTGGGTCTTCAAGCTATTTAGTTTCACAATAGCATATAGCTTCGTAATCCCTTTTGAACATGAAGGATACAGTGGCTCTTTTACGCTACCAAAAAGTGATTTATACTTCTTACTTTCATTGGCCTGCCAATTTGGATAATCAGTAGACTGCTCTCCAACATTAGCATGATCAGGCAATGGATTTGTAGGTTGAAAATGTTTAAATCTATCTGCATCATTGACCAGATCTTCCATCCTAATATGTTCAGACTCATCAGTAGTTGTGTCATGACTAACTGGTTGTTGTTTTTTCATCTCCACCCTTTTTTCCCCATGAAAATACCACACTGTATATGATTGGATGATACCCCATCTAAGCAAATGAAAATGAATTTCATCTAATTTGATCGTCTTCATATTTTTGCACCGGATGCAAGGGCATAAATACACTCCTTTCTTACCACCGTTTTCTTCAACAAAACTAATGAACTTATGCACCCCATCTATATAGTATGTAGATCTTAGATCTGATTCAGTTATCCATTGTTTTTCTATGATGAAAGACATACTGCCCTCCTATATCATATATAACAGAACATGAGACTTGCCTTTCAATGGGTCCTCGTTCCAATTGCTCGAAAAGAAAAATTTTGAAAAATTCAAGTGGGAAATTATTGGAAATTTTTTGAATTGAAATGAATTATTAAAAATAAGAGAAGTGAATAGTCCCACATTATAAGGTAAGGGTCATGCTTTCAGATGTGTGAAGTATATTGATATAGACTATTTTCTATGATACTCTTAATTATAAAAATAACATTTCTGTAAAAGTTAACATTAGCACCAAACTGTTTCCAAAAATTTTGCCATTACAACGGCGCTATTTTGTAGCACCGGAGTAATGTCTATGCATTACCCCTCTCCTGACTTGGCTTGCACTATTAAGAACAATTTTATTCCTAATATTAACACGTTGACCATCTACAACACATGAACAAAAAATCTTCATTCCTAATATTCATAACGCGATCATGGTAAATGCATTCAGTTGCATCTAATTTTATACATATCATTCTAATAACATTATACATATCGACCTAATAAATGAGTTTTGAATCCTACTTTCATTTCAACTTCCATCCTATAAATAAAAATATTGATTGCATGCAAACTGAAATGTTAAATTTATGAACTCCATAAGCTCTCAAATAGCAAAATGGTATTAAAACTGTTTGATCATTCAGGTTGTATCATTATGATAGTTCCTTGCATTCATAACAAAATCTCAGCTGCACTTCAACCCTGCATTTTGATATAGTTTTTACTCTCCTTTGTATTTTCATTTCCAGATAAACAACCTTTATAATTAGAAGGTCATTATTTATGACTAATTGCGAAGAAAAATAAAATAAAGGAATCATTAAAGTGAACAAAGTTTTTAAAGAGTATAAAAATATTAAAAATTTTATGATTCTTTATTGACATAAAAATAGTAAATATTTACTAATCTATACCCTCCTTATCTACCTTTTCTATTACACATTATGCATGATTTTTATGTTAATATTTCAAATTTAATTTGAAACAGAGACATAAATATAAAAAATCAAAACTCAACAAATTTTCAATTCTCATTCATTTTTTTATCCTCTCTAACAAAAACCCTTCGTTATCAAATAACATATAGTCCCTTGGTAATCATCATGAATTGGGACTACAACTTTATTATTGGAATGCAAATATCTAAGAAGAAATCCAGAGTTTGATTTGCTGTTCTCAGGCAATAATGCATGAACATGTGTAGTATTACTTGTTCATCAACCTAATAAGATTTTATGTACAAGTATTGAATCAGTCATTCTAAATTGAGTGTATGAGTACACTGAGTCTGCACTTCGTGTCAAAAATTCATAAAATATGAATGCAACTAAGGTTAACAAGAGCATTAGATGAATAAAGACTATGTACGATTAAAATAATCCACAAAATGTTATATTAAAGAATGCTGTTAAGAGTAGTGCCAGTTAAATCGATATCCTGATATCTTCCTGAACTTTAACATAGTTTTCTACTTGTTGTATTTCCTCTTAATTTAGTCTTAATCTATCCGCAAAATCTAAGATGACTCTACACTTCATTTGTGATGGCAGTGAATACAATAATACTTGCCATCCAATACTTACATACATCCATGCATATTACTTGCCATTCATCATTCAAAACAAACTACCCTTGCATCATATCACCGCTGTCACTGTGCACAAACATTGTGCATATACCCTTGACCTGAATTGCCATGAAAACTGCTACTGAGTTGCATTCATAACTCATCATTCATCTCAAACAATCACCATTCACCACTATCTCGACAATCACCAGCCCATCCTACAGTTCAACAAATCCTGTATCACTCCACCATTCTACCTCCTCCAGTCTCAACGGTTAACTACAACATAGCTGCTTCACTCAAAACATCATTAAACTCACTCGAACCACTTAAATTCACAACATCATACCGGCATTCTGCAATTCACCAGATCACATAAACATCTTAACTTCTTTCACCGCTCTCTGGACAAACACTATCACTACATTATCGTCTCATAACCATTACCCAGTCCCACCAAGATTCACCGATACAAACATCATCCATTTCAGTGACCAACCTAGTGTATACGACATCAATCATCAGAAAATATCACATATACACTTCAAACCATCTAACCACCTCCACACATCTCTGCCTCTCCCATTTTTCGTCACCCTTCATGGTGTCCGAGCTGCATATCACTTCTTTCCTCACTGCCATGTCAATAGCCACTACAACCATATCAATGAATACATATCTCTACTACCATCATCTCACTTCCAAGCAACTGGCAAACTATAATTCCATGCAGCAAACAAATCACATTATCAACATGTCATAACCTCTACGAAAATGATAAAATATTTAGTATTTGAAAAATGATAAAATATTTGGTATTTGAAAAATGATAGAATATCTAATATCCAAACAATGGATATGACCGAAGATACAATAATCAAATGGATGCACACCAAGATGTTTTGAGGGAACTAGATGTAATTTTCCTCATCTTCATACTTTGTCTAGCTCCAGTTTACTCAACATCTAATTTATATGCTACAACCATCACACTCCTTAGCTAAAATTTAGTTTCGACCAACTAAAATTAAGTAAATCATTAAATATTTTGACAAAAATATTATGTGAATCGATGATCTCAATGAATCGGTGACCAACAAACTAAGGATATTCACGGTGATTTCAATGACCCATTGCTTGGATATCTTCCGCACTGATCATCCTCTTTTCAGGCAAAGCAACTTATCCACGTTTATAAAATGAATACTTAAAAATGAAAACATACCAGTGAACTGAACGAGCAAAGTGCAGAAGCCTATAAGGTTGTCGAACGGTGCTGTATTTGCCGACGTTTGTGAAGAAAGAAATCTAGATTTGGAAAGAAAATCGAATTAGGTAGCAGGAACGAAATAGTTTTGGGGAAAAAAGGAACGGGATCTGGGGCGTTTTGGCAGAAAAAAGTTCGCACCAAAAAATTAGCACGAATTTGATACGGCTAAAACACATATCAAATTTTATACGGCTAAGAACCGTATCTAAATGGGGGGAAAGTGAATTATTTGGAGGGAAGACATGCGTATTAAGTGGAAAAGTTTGCGCCAGAAATAGGCATGAAATTAGATGTGGCTTATAGCCATATCAAATTTGCTACGGCTTATAACCGTCTCAAACTTATTAGATGCGGCTATTAGCCGTTTCTAATTTGATACGGCTTTAAACCATATCCAACTTGACGAATGAAGGAGTGGCAAAACCAGCTTTTTGGTATAGTGTGGGCTGTTGAATGGTGGTGTTCGATCAATGAATATATGATCGTGGAAGCTGCGAAAATTCAATGAAACCGACGGCAATGGGTTACGTACGTTCATATTTAGCCTAGAGAAGAAGCAAAGTTCTATGGCCATGATTTGCTTTGAGGAATAAACGGCTAAGATTGAAGCTAGGGTTTGTTAATAAAAATTGAAGTTATTATATTATATAATTCGTATAATGTTTAAAAAGCTATAACTTTTTCATACGAGGTCCATTTCGCACGAAACGAATTGTGTTGGGTCCGTATTGACGAGCACAACATTATGAGGCTAGATTGGGATTTATTTGAGCTAGTGAAAATTTTGGTTGAAATTAAACGCTCATTTAATTTTAATCGGAATAAATCGCTATCGCGACGACTACAAGCAATGTGAGTATAACTTACTCTTTCGGACTCACTGAAATTTTATATAAGTGAGAATAAATATTATTTATGATGATTGATGATTGTTTGGATGATATATGATATATTGATTGGTATTTGGATATACACCTTCCTAGTGGAGCAGATGATCCTATACGTTCCCGTGTATGTGCGGATGACCCTTTGTACGCACGTCTGCCTTGAAGCGAACATTGTACACATATTCTAATATGTATTTTGTGGTAGGTGACAGGTTGGAGGGAACCAACTAGATTCCTCACCAGTATTGATTTATTTACAAATATTGTTATATATTCTGTTATCATATGATATATGGTGTTTTGGATGTTGTAATTGTTGTATTTAGTGTTGTGGCAGCATTGGGCCATATTTTTAGAATTTTAAAAATGTTAAAGTGATGATTTACAAATTTAAAAGGATTTTAAAGTGATTTTTAAAAGAATACGTTTTATTGAATTTTGGAATTGATTTGTTTTAAATAAATAAATGTTAAAAAATTTATCGCTATAAAAATTATGATATTTGTGAAATATAATTGAAATTATGATTTTTGTGAAATATAATCAAAATGTGATTTTTGAAATATTGAGTTAATGATTTGGTAAATAGTTTAAATTGAGTTTTTGAATTATTTTATAAATGGTTTATATGGAAGAATTATAAAATTGATATTTTATAAATTAAAGTATTGGAATTATAAAACGAGTTTTATAAGTGTTCAAAATGGAGTTATTAATGGATTTTATAAGTAAATAAGATTTATAGATTTATAAATTGATGAAGTTATAAAAGGAAGCGTTTCGTAAATAAGAGATTTATAAGTAATTAGCTTATAATTTGGATTATGGCATATAAATGAAATGTAAATGAGATTTGTTAATAAAGGGATTTTATAAGTTGAAGCTTTTATAAAACATAAATGGAATTTATAAACTTTGTTTTATAAATTCGAAATCAACTATATTTTGATAAGAGAATATAGAAGTTTATTAAAGGAACTATACTCACGATTTTGGACAGTGGGAAATCCTTTAATTTAATTTGAAATAATAATGAATTTTGTAAAAGGATTGTATGCACGATTTTGGATAGTGAATAATCTTTTAAAATTAAATAAACGTTTTGGGAAGTGATATTTTTAAATGAAGTTGAATGATTTGAAGATGTTTTAAAATGTGTTAAGTATCGAAACCATAGATTTCAATATTTATTGTTGAAATAGACGTTTTCGATAAATATGGAAATGATGGACTATAACACTGTTGTTATGGTAAATGATTTTCAAAAGAAAATATTTTGTATAGTATATTAGATTCATATATCTATCTAATTTTCGAATCCCTATACTAGTGATTTAGGTTGTCGTAACGATGTTTTACACAATATTCATTTTGAACCGAATAAATGTGATTAAAGAGAACGTTTTCCATAAAGAATAAAATATATACTCAATCGTGATTTAAGTATATGAAATATTTTCTAAGTATTGAAAATAAATAGAATTGTGAATTACTTATTATTAAATAAGTATATGGAAATGTTTTCCAATATAGAAGTTGAAATGGTTTTGAAGATATATCTTTTTAAAGATAATTTGAAGTGAATATTTGGCAAGTGATTTAATTAATAAAAGATTAAAAGGGCCTAGTGATTGTTTATGGTGCCGAATATTTGTTTGTTTGCTCTGAGTTAAATAACTGACTATCAAACTTGGCCAAAATTTTAGTTCCTCGACTTGATGTGGGAACTATTTAGTCATACACTTAGTATGTAGCCTTCTGTGTAGACTTGATTATTGTTTGTATTGAGGATATTGATTCATATAGTGCGGAGTATTACTCCAATCTATCGAGCTTCCTTCTTGGCTCGAAGGATAGCAAGTTGAAAGTTGGAAACGTGATAAGTCTATGAGATTTAGTTTCTGTGCGAGGTTGAGAAATGCCTTTGCATTGTTGGTGCGAAGAGACCGGGATCAGATTTTTCTGGAAACCACTTCGGACCAATGTATATGCGACGATTGTGTAGGTTGCTTGTGATGATATAGATATTTTGGATTTTCATAGTGGGGGACTATTTGTTGATCGTTTGGGGTTAAAATCCCAATATACATCCAGTACAAATGGTCTCTTCATTATGAAATATCCAATGCAAGGACTATTCACTACTAATCCTAGGGATTTCCCGAAAGGATGTGGTAGGAAAGTACCTTCGATTTGTCCTATGCCTGTACATCTTGTATGGATGTTTTTTTGACATTGCATTTCTATAGATTTCGTACATTGGTTTTTACAAATGTACATCAGTGATGGCGGAGAAGGCAACTTCTCTTTGCTTAACACCCTCCTTGAGACGTATGAGCTTAAGGGTTGTATTTTTATGGAAGGCAATTAGTAGTCAACGAAAATGGCCGTGTGGCGTTCTAAGTGATGTGATTGTGATATGTGAAAGGTAATCGTTACCTCTAGCCTCATCAACCGGAAATGACCAAAACAGGGTTAGATGCAGCAGGGCTAAGTGGGTCACTTCCATTAGGGTATGATCATTCTCTTCTAGATATATCTTTGCACGCTATGACGTTGTGTATCTGATTATTGTGGTATGTATGCTAGAGGGCCCTCGGTAAAGGTCGGTAATGACCGGAGGATGACATATTCGATACCATCTAGTTATAGAGGTGGGCCGGTCTTGTGTTGGTAGAGGGCAGATGTTCTGTGTCTCGGGACATCCATCTAGAGGTGTACCCCTTCGGAAGGTAGTTCCTTCACCTGGTCATTTGTATGGAAATCCAAACTCCACTACGTGCTTGCCATTTTGATTGTATTACCCAATTGGCTATATGCTGGAATTTAATCAATGTAACAAATTCGGCAATGATTAATATTATTTGTATATTATAGACACTACAATAATATAAGAGGATTTGATACGATATGTTTTAGTTATCGTAAGGTAAAAACATGTCCGTGTTTATGTGTGGACTTGTCTTACGAGATACTTTGTTTTGGTAAAGGAAAAGTTTGGTAATTTGATAAATTCAGTTGAATGTGTTTCTCACGCTGGTTTACAAGACTGATCTGGTCGTCCTTCCCTTTCAATGCTCAGGTCAGACCGAGTATATTTACTGGTCTAGATTTGATGCTTTTGGAGCTTCAGTAGGAGAACTGCAGATCTTCATTTTCGTATACGCATATCTGTTTTGATTATTGATTATCCGCTGTGCTTAGTTATTGTTTTATATTATCGGCATTTTTAAGGATATGTTATTATAACTGTCCAGGCTGATAACTGTTGATTAATTGTTGAACTTTGATTGATGTGTGTATAAATATAGTTTCTGTTTTGTAAAGATCATTGATATGATATTATATATTTTTCCGCTGCGATGTGAGATTCTGTATTGTTCTGTTTGGCTCTATCTTCTCTCTTTCTTCTCTTCTCTTCTTCTCTTTTCTTTTCTTTCTCTTGAATTTCCGTCAGTTTGTGCTTTTTGGGTCGGACATGTGTGGATTATTGTCGATTCAAAGGGTACGGATTTGTGGGTCGTCACAGCTGGTATCAAAGCTTAGATTTTGTATATTCCTAAGCTTTGATGTGTACTCATTATAGATAGAGACAGTATCACCCTAGATTGAGTTGTGTGTATTATATATATGAGCGCATATTTGTTAGCGAATATAAAATGTTTTATATTGTGTTTGCTTATCCGTTGAGCTGTTTGTGAATTCTGGTCGGTATGTGGCACGCCATGTTATCAATAGGGATTTCAAACACTTAAACGAGGCAAGTCGACATGGTATCATTTTAAATTGGGTAAATGAAATAATTTTACCTCAATTATATTTTATATATAAAGGATTAATTTTTTAGAAATTATTAAAGTGTATATAAACTGATTATTTGGTTTTTTGAAAATGTAAATATATCTAAGTTAATAAAAGCTATTTGAATAATCTAGATAAAAACAACAATTGTAAAAGAATGAAATAATATAAGCAAATGAATTATATATTATGGAATTATAATTAAAATGATATGCAATTGTGAAATAATCTTATATATAAGAAGTAAAACTATATGAATATATTTATAAATATAAGTTGTAAATAAAAATGGATTTAACTAAGAATTTTTGAAATTTGAATCCTGTTAAATTTTAAAGTTGTTTTTCAAAGTTAAAGATGTTATATTGTTATAAATCTAAGTAAGATAAAAGGATTTAAAATGATCTTATATAAGTAAAGTAAAACAGTGAAATTATATAAGTAAAAGATTTATAAATAAAAGGATTTTTGAAAGAATAGAAAGCACTGAATTCACTACTGTTGCTGGAAAATAATAAGGGTGATGACTGCAGCATCATCAGTATCATTTTCGAGTTTCTGTGTGACGGATTTGCTACTAATAGAAAATTGAAATTGAAGTTTTGTTATGATAAACAAATTTGATTTAAAATCCAAGTTGCTATTGATAAATATAAGTAAAATAAGTTTTGGATTTATAATATGAAGTATAAATTTAAATTTGGTAAAGTTGAAAGAAATTTGTGTTAGCATAATAAATATATGATTTGAAATTTAACTAAGGGAAAGTTAATAAAGTGAATTGGATTTGAAATTATAAAGAATGAGTTTAGTGAATGGAAGTGAACTTAGGTAGATGTTCACGGAAATATGAATAAATAAGTTGTATAACTTGTAAAATGAGATAATGTAAGTAAAATGAATTGTTGAAATGGTTAAACAATTTTGTTAAGAAAAACAAAATCTGTATTTGAGTAGTGACATGAATTTGACTTAGTAAAAGTTAAATAAAATAGAATTTGAATTAAACTAGTAGTGAACTTAAGTTGAATAAGTGAAAGTAAATGCAAGTGAATTGAAATGAAACATAACTTAAGTGATGTTGAATAAAGTTGATTTTGGTATCGAAGTAAATTAATAAAGTAAAGCGATGATATGAATTTGAGTTATATAATGAAATTCAACTTTATTTGTAAAATGAATTAGCATTAGAAAAATGTTGTTGTTAAGAGTTGAATAAAACATAAGTTAAGAAGTTGTGAATTGAATAATTGAATGAAAGTCAATTGAATATTAAACCAATTGGAATTAAAAGTGTTGAGTGAAATTGAATGGAAATGAAGTAAATATGAGTGTTGAGAGTAAAGTAAATTAATTTGGTAATGTTGGATATGAGTTGATTGTTAGATGGATGTTAATTGATTGTATAGAAAATTCATATGAAATTGAATTAATAAAATTGAAAGCTATAAATAACTGAATTCAAATGGGAAGTTAAGTGAATTTAAATAGAATTGATTTGATTTGGAAGTGAACAAATTGGAATATGAATTAGTGAATGTAAACTAATTGAATATGAATAAATGGATGTTAGATATCCAATGTTAATGAACCAAATGTGATTAATTGAAAACCAATTCAATGAATATTAATGAGAAGTGAATTTATATTGATTTGGTTATGGAGTTGTTGGATTATAGTTGTTGGATGGTTAGATTTGTTGTTTTGATTGCATTTGTTATATTGGTGTATATAGTGGTTATATCGATATATGTTTTATATCATATATACATGTTTCTCATTTGTTTATTGAGTGTTTAGTAGGTGCGTATGGCGCTGGCTTTGCTTTTGGAGCTCGCTTTCGCGCTATATTAGCCATATATGCTCGCTAACAATATATAAGGTACATATCTCGGATTACATATCATACTTTTATACTTTTTTCCCTATGGGATGCCTCATCCTCAATGACGAGATGTATATTTGTGATATATATATATATATATATATATATGTTGTGATCCTACACGATCGAACCGCGCAAAGGAGACGCTGGCGAATTTTTTCGAAATTTGAGGCGTTAGAATATTTTGAGAAAATTGGGAAAATTTGTGAAAACTAAATTTTTGATATCAAGTTAAAAGTTAAACGATATTAGTTGGTTTTGAAAAAATAACTATGGATGGATTTGAAAACCTAGAAAAGTTTCTGTAAGAAGTTTAACGAAATGATTTTGAAAAGTTAATGGATTTTGTGATTTTTTCTTACTTGGTAATTTCGAGGACGAAATTCTTTTAAGTAGGGGAGAATGTAACTACCCAGAATTTCCATCATTCGATATTTGTATATTTAATTGATTTTAAACATTTAAAAGTTAAGTTTATAAGCTGAATAAATATTATTTCGAATATAGTGATTTAATTGGATAATTAAATTGTTAATTTAATATTGGAAATTTTAGAAAAAACTTGAAATTGGATTTAATATGAATGAAAATGATTTATAATGTTGAATTAAATTATATTTGAATTAGAATGATGTTAGAGAACTTTTAAAATCGAATTAAAAGTCAAATTTTAAAAATTGAATATTTTAGTATTTAATTAACGTGTAAAAATAGTCATTTTTCAAACAGTCTCGGATTTCGACAAAACTAGTTTCATTGGATCCATAATGTTATATTATTATAATATTTCAAATTTCGTGTCAATTGGATTTACGGTTTGTCCGAAGCAAGCTAAAACGCGTAGAAATCGGTTTAAGTGAATTTTAAATTTAAATAGTCGATTTGAAAACCTATCTTCCAAATACGATCGAATTGGCTTTCGATATATATTCCATTGCGTTTGGAATAGGGGTAAAACATTATAAACGCCAGGCGGTACGCTTCATTTCGAGTTCGGAAAAATTATGAATGAATAGTGTCGTCAAATTTTCTATAAAATGCCAACTTTTATTTCATTTTGCATCAAATACTACTAGAGTTAGGGCTAGCCACCACTTCATTTTTAATGGCCAAAAATGGCTGAGCTTCTTCCCTCGTTATCCCCAAATCCGTTAACTTCCACGAAAAACTTCCAACTGCAAAGTCGTAGAGCACGACGAGATCTACAAGATCAACGGCTACGATCGAATTTGGAGCTACGGATCGACATCAAAATAGCCCCGTTCGTGTTGCCTTCATGCGTGTTTTTCTATGATATGTATGACCGAGCTTCACTTGCCCGCGGCCTTGGGTAGAGGTGGAGGTGGGCTGTCGAATGGTGATGTTCGATCAATGAATAGGTGATCGTGGAAACTGTGAAAATTCAATGAAATCGGCGGCAATGGGTTACGTGCGTGTGTGTTTAGCCTGGAGAAGAAGAAAAGTTCTACGGCCATGATTTTTTTTAGGGAATGAACGGCTAAGATTGAAGCTAGGGTTTGTTAATAAAAATTGAAGTTATTATATTATATAATTCATATAATCTTTAAAAAGCTATAACTTTTTCATACGAGCTCCATTTTGCACGAAACGAAATGCATTGATTCCGTATTGACGATCACAACATTACGGAGCTAGATTGGGATTTATTTGAGCTAGTGAAAATTTTGGATGAAATTAAATGCTCTTTTAATTTTAATCGGAATAAATCGCTATCGCGACGACTACAAGCAATGTGAGTACAACTCACTCTTTCTAACTCACTGATATTTTTATATAAGTGAGAATAAATATTATTTATGATGATTGATGATTTTTTGGATGATAAATGATATATTGATGGGTATTTGGATATATACTTGCCTAGTGGAGCAGATGATCCTATACGTTCCCATGTATGAGCGGATGACCCTTTGTATGCGCGTCTGCCTTGAAGTAAACATTGTACTCATATTCTAATATGTATATTTTTTGTGGTGACAGGTTAGAGGGATCCACCTGGATTCCTCACCAGTATTGATTTATTTACAAATAATATTATATATTCTGTTATCATATGATATATGATGTTTTGGATGTCGTAATTGTTGTATTTAGTGCTGTTGCAGCATTGGGCCATATTTTTAGAACTTTAAAAATGTCAAAGTGATGATTTGCAAATTCAAAAGGATTTTAAAGTGATTTTTGAGAGTATACGTTTTATTGAATTTTGGAATTGATTTATTTTAAATAAATAAATGTTATAATTTTTATCGTTATAAAAATTATGATATTTATGAAATATAATTGAAATTATGATTTTTGTGAAATATAATAAAAATGCGGATTTTGAAATATTGAGTTAATGATTTGGTAAATAGTTTAAATTGAGTTTTTGAATTAATATAAATAGTTTGTATAGAAGATTTATAAAATTGATATTTTATAAATTAAAATATTGGAATTATAAAACAAGTTTTATAAGTGTTCAAAATGGAGTTATTGATGGATTTTATAAGTAAATAAGATTTATAGATTTATAAATTGATGAAGTTATAAAAGGAAGGATTTCGTAAATAAGAGATTTATAAGTAATTAGCTTATAATTTGGATTTTGGCATATAAATGAAATGTAAATGAGATTCGTTAATAAAGGGATCTTATAAGTTGAAGCCTTTATAAAATATAAATGGAATTTATAAACATTGTTTTATAAATTCGAAATCAACTATATTTTGATAAGAGAATATATAAGTTTATTAAAGGAACTATACTCACGATTTTGGACAGTGGGTAATCCTTTAATTTAATTTGAAATAGTAATGAATTTGGTAAAAGGATTATATTCACGATTTTGGATAGTGAATAATCTTTTAAAATTAAATAAATGTTTTGTGAAGTGATATTTTTAAATGAAGTTAAATGATTTGAAGATGTTTTAAAATGTGTTAAGTATCGAAACCATAGATTTCAACATTTATTGTTGAAATAGACGTTTTCGATAAATATGAAAATGATGGACTATAACAGTGTTGTTATAGTAAATGATTTTCGAAAGGAAATATTTTATATAGTATATTGGATTTATATATCTATCTAATTTTCGAATCCCTATACTAGTGATTTTGGGTTGTCGTAATGATGTTTTACGCAACATTCGTTTTGACCCGAATAAATGTGTTTAAAGAGAACGTTTTCCTTAAAGAATAAAATATATACTCAATCGTGATTTAATTATATGAAATATTTTCTAAGTATTGAAAATAAATAGAATTGTGAATTACTTATTATTAAATAAGTATATGGAAATGTTTTCCAATATAGAAGTTGAAATGGTTTTGAAGATATATTTTTTCAAAGATAATTTGAAGTAAATATTTGGCAAGTGATTTAAATAATAAAAGATTAATTAAAAAGGCCTAGTGATTGTTTATGGTGCTGATTATTTGTTTGTTTGCTTTGATAGTTAAATAACCGACTATCAAACTTGGCCAAAATTTTAGTTCCTCGACCTGATGTGGGAACTATTTAGTCATACACTTAGTACGTAGCGTTCTGTGTAGGCTTGATTATCGTTTGTGTTGAGGATGTTGATTCATATAGTGCGGTGTATTACTCCAATCTATCGAGCTTCCTTCTTGGCCCGAAGGATAGCAAGTTGAAAGTTGGCTACATGATAATTCTATGAGACTTAGTTTCTGTGTGAGGTTGAGAAACGCTTTTGCGTTGGTGGTGTGAAGAGACCGGGACCAGATTAATTTGAAAACCACTTCGGACCAATATAAATGCGTTGATTGTGCAGGTTGCTTGTGATGATATTGATATTTTGGATTTTCATAGTAGGGGATTGTTTTTTGATCATCTGGGGTTAAAATTCAAATATACATCCAGTAGCAATGGTCTCTTCATTATGAAATATCCAATGCGAGGACTATTCGCTACTAATCCTAGGGATTTCTCGACAGGATGTGGTAGGAAAGTACCTTCGGTTTGTCCTGTTCCTGTACAACTTACATGGATGTTTGTCTGACATTGCATTTCTATAGATTATGTACATTGGTTTTTACAAACGTACATCAGTTGTGGCGGAGAAGGCAACTTCTCTTAGCTTAACACCCTCCTTTAGACGTATGAGCTTAAGGGTTGTATTTTTGTGGAAGGCAATTAGTAGTCAACGGAAATGGCCATGTGGCATTCTAAGTGATGTGATTGTGATATTTGAAAGGTAATCGTTACTTCTAGCCTCATCAACCGGAAATGACCAAAACAGGGTTAGATGCAGCAGGACTAAGTGGGTCGCTCCCATTAGGGTATGATCATCCTCTTCTAGATATATCTTTGCACGCTATGACGTCGTGTATCTGACTATTGTGGTTTGTATGCTAGAGGGCCCTTGGTAAAGGCCGGTAACGACCGGAGGATGACATATTCGGTACCATCTAGTTATAGAGGTGGGTCGGTCTTGTGTTGGTAGAGGGCAGACGTTCTGTGCTAGGGACATCCATCTAGAGGTGTACCCCTTCGGAAGGTAGTTCCTTCACCTGGTCATTTGTATGAAAATCCAAATTCCATTACGTGATTGCCATTTTGATTGAATTACCTAATTGGGCTATATGCTGGAATTTAATCAGTGTAACAATTTCGGCTATGAGCAATATTATTTGTATATAGTAGACACTACTATAATATAAGCGGATTTGATATAATATGTTTTAGTTATCGTAAGGTAAAAACATGTCTGTGTTTTTATGTGGACTTGTCTTACGAGATACATTGTTTTGGTAAAGGAAAAGTTTGGTAATTTGATAAAATTAGTTAAGTGTGTTTCTCACGCTGGTTTGCCAGACTGATCTAGGCATCCTTCTCTATCAATGCTTGGGTCAGACCGAGTATATTTACAAGTCTAAATTTGATGCTTTTGGAGCTTCAGCAAGAGAGCTGGAGATCTTCATTTTCGTATACACGTATCTGTTTTGATTATTGATTATCCGTTGTGCTTAGTTGTTGTTTTATATTATCGGCATTTGTGAGGATAGATTATTATAACTGTCCAGGCTGATAACTATTGATTGATTGTTGAACTCTGATTGATGTGTAAATATATACAGTTTCTGTTTTGTAAAGATCATTGATACGATGTTATATATTTTTTCACTGGGATGTGAGATTCTGTATTGTTCTATTTGGTTCTAACTTCTCTCTTTCTTCTCTTCTCTTCTTCTCTCTTCTTTTCTGTCTCTTGACTTTCCATCAGTTTGTGCTTTTTGGGTCGGACATGTGTGAATTATTGTCGATTCAAAGGTACAGATTTGCGGGTCATCACAGCTGGTATCAAAGCTTAGATTTTGTATATTCCTAAGCTTTGATGTGTACACATTGTAGATAGGGACAGTAGCACCCTAGATTGAGTTGAGTGTATTATATATATGAGCGTGTATTTATTAGTGAATATAAAATGTTTTATATTGTGTTTGCTTATCCGTTGAGCTGTTTGTGAATTCTGGTCGGTATGTGGGACGCCACGTTATTGATAGGGATTTCAAACACTAAAACGAGGCAAGTCGACATAGTTTCATTTTAAATTGGGTAAATGAAATAACTTTACCTCGATTATATTTTTTATACAAAGGATTAATTTTTTAGGAATTATTAAAGTGTATATAAACTGATTGTTTGGTTGTTTGAAAATGTAAATATATATAAGTTAATAAAAGCTGTTTGAATAATCTAAGTAAAAACAACAATTGTAAAAGAATGAAATAATATAAGAAAATGAATTATATAGTATGGAATTATAACTAAAAGGAGATACAATTGTGAAATAATCTTATATATAAGAAGTAAAACTATATGAATATATTTATAAATATAAGTTATAAATAAAAATGGATTTAACTAAGAATTTTTGAAATTTGAATCCTGTTAAATTTGAAAGTTGTTTTTCAAAGTTAAAGATGTTATATTGTTATAAATCTAAGTAAGATAAAAGGATTTGAAACGATCTTATATAAGTAAAGTAAAACAGTGAAATTATATAAGTAAAATATTTATAAATGTGATTTATAAATAAAAGGATTTTTGAAAGAATAGAAAGCACTGAATTCACTACTGTTTCTGGAAAATAATAAGGGTGATGACTGCAGCATCATCAGTATCATTTTTGAGTTTCTGTGTGATGGATTTGCTACTAATAGCAAATTGATACTGAAGTTTTGTTATGATAAAATAATTTGATTTAAAATCCAAGTTGTTATTGATAAATATAAGTAAAATAAGTTTTGGATTTATAATATGAAGTATAAATTTAAATTTGGTAAAGTTGAAAGAAATTTGAGTTAGCATAATAAATATATGATTTGAAATTTAACTAAGGGAAAGTTAATAAAGTGAATTCGATTTGAAATTATAAATAATGTGTTTAGTGAATGGAAGTGAACTTAGGTAGATGTTCACGGAAATATGAATAAATAAGTTGTATAACTTATAAAATGAGAAAATGTAAGTAAAACGGATTGTTAAAATTATTAAACAATTTTGTTATTTGAATTAAATTAGTAGTGAACTTAAGTTGAATAAGTGAAAGTAAATGCAAGTGAATTGAAATGAAACATAACTTAAGTGATGTTGAATAAAGTTGATTTTGGTATTGAAGTAAATTAATAAAGTAAAGCAATGATATGAATTTGAGTTATATAATGAAATTCAACTTTATTTGTAAAATGAATTAGCATTCGAAAAATGTTGTTGTTAAGAGTTGAATAAAACTTAAGAAGTTTTGAATTGAATAATTGAATGAAAGTCAATTGAATGTTAAACCAATTGGAATTAAAAGTGTTGAGCGAAATTGAATGGAAATCAAGTAAATATGAATGTTGAGAGTAATGTAAATTAATTTGGTAATGTTGGATATGCATTGATTGTTAGATGGATGTTAATTGATTGTATAGAAAATTCGTATGAAATTGAATTAATAAAATTGAAAGCTATAAATAACTGAATTCAAATGGGAAGTTAAGTGAATTTAAATGGAATTGATTTGATATGGAAGTGAACAAATTGGAATATGAATTAGTGAATGTAAACTAATTGAATATGAATAAATGGATGTTAAAAATCCAATGTTAATGAATCAAATGTGATTAATTGAAAACCAATTCAATGAATATTAATGAGAAGTGAACTTATATTGATTTGGTTATGGATTTGTTGGATGATAGTTGTCGAATGGTTGGATTTGTTGTTTTGATTGCATTTGTTATATTGGAATGTATAATTGTTGTATTGATATATGTTTTATATTGATATTACTTTCATATGTACATGTTGCTCATTTGTTTATTGAGTGTTTAGTAGGTGTGTATAGCGCTTGCTTCGCTTTTGGAGCTTGCTTTCACGCTATATTAGCTGTATATGCTCGCTAATAATATATAAGATACATATCTCGAATTTCATATCGTACTTTTACATTTTTTTCCCCTGCGGGATGCCTCATCCTCGATGATGAGATGTATATTTGTGATATATATATATATATATATATATATATATATATATATTGTGATCCTATTACAATCGAGTCGTGCAAAGGAGACGCTAGCGATTTTTTTTGAAATTTGAGGCGTTAGAAAATTTTGAGAAATTTGTGAAAACTAAATTTTTGATATCAAGTTAAAAGTTAAACGATATTAGCCGGTTTTGAAAAAAATAACTATGAATGGATTTGGAAACTTAGAAAAGTTTTGTAAGAAGTTTAACGAAATGATATTGAAAAGTTAATGGATTTTGTGATTTTTTTTCTTACTTAGTAATTTCGAGCACAAAATTCTTTTAAGTAGGGGGAGAATGTAACAACCCGGAATTTTCATCATTCGATATTTGTATATTTAATTGATTTTAAACATTTAAAAGTTAAGTTTATAAGCTGAATAAATAATATTTCGAATATAATGATTTAATTGGATAATTAAATTGTTAATTTAGTATTGAAAATTTAAGAAAAAATTGGAAATTGGATTTAATATGAGTGAAAATGATTTATAAAGTTGAATTAAATTATATTTGAATTAGAATGATGTTAGAGAACTTTTAAAATCGAACTAAAAGTCAAATTTTAAAAATTGAATATTTTAATATTTAATTAACGTGTAAAAATAGTCATTTTTCAAACGGTCTCGGATTTTTACGAAACAAGTTTCATTGGATCCATAATGTTATATTATTGTAAGATTTCAAATTTCGTGTCAACCGGATTTAGGGTTTCTCCGAGGCAAGCTAAAACGCAAGGAAATCGGTTTAAGTGAATTTTAAATTTAAATAGTCGATTTGAAAACCTATCTTCCAAATACGATCGAATTGGCTTTCGATATATATTCCATTGCGTTCGGAATAGGGGTAAAACATTGTAAAAGCCAGGCGGCACGTTTTGTTTCGAGTTCGGAAAAATTTCGGATGAATAGTGTCATCAAATTTTCTATAAAATGCCAACTTTTATTTCATTTTGCATCAAACCCTACTAGGGTTAGGGCTAGCCGCCACTTCATTTTTAATGGCTGAAAATGGTTGAGCTTCTTCCCTCGTTATCTCCAAATCCGTTAACTTTCACGAAAAACTTCCAACTGCAAAGTCGTAGAGCACGACGAGATCTACAAGATCAACGACTACGATCGAATTTGAAGCTACGGATCGATATCAAAATGGCCACGTTCGTGCTGCCTTCACGCGCATTTTTCTATGCATATGTACGACCGAGCTTCACTGGCTTGTGGCCGTGGGTGGAGGTGGAGGCGGGTTGTCGAATGGTCGTGTTCGATCAATGAATAGGTGATCGTGGAAGCTGCGAAAATTCAATGAAATCGACGGCAATGGGTCACGTGCGTGCATGTTTAGCCTGGAGAAGAAGCAAAGTTCTACGGCCATGATTTTCTTTGGGGAATGAACGTCTAAGATTGAAGCTAGGGTTTTTTAATAAAAATTGAAGTTATTATATTATATAATTCGTATAATCTTTAAAAGGCTATAGCTTTTTCATACGAGGTCCGTTTCGTACAAAACAAATTGCGTTGGGTCCGTGTTGACAAGCACACATTATGGAGCTAGATTGAGATTTATTTGATTTAGTGAAAATTTTGGTTGAAATTAAATACTCGTTTAATTTTAATCGGAATAAATCGCTATCGCGACGCCTACAAGCAATGTGAGTACAACTCACTCTTTCTGACTCACTGATATTTTTATACAAGTGAGAATAAATGTTATTTATGACGATTGATGATTGTTTGGATGATATACGATATATTGATTGGTATTTGGATATACACCTGCCTAGTGGAACAAATGACCCTATACGTTTCCGTGTATGAACGGATGACCCTTTGTACGCACGTCTGCCTTGAAGTGGACATTATACACATATTCTAATATGTATATTTGTTGTAGGTGACAGGTTGAAGGGATCCAACTGGATTCCTCAACAGTATTGATTTATTTACAAATATTGTTATATATTCTGTTATCATATGATATATAATGTTTTGGATGTCGTGATTGTGTATTTAGTGCTGTTGCAGCATTGAACCATATTTTTAGAATTTTAAAAAAGTTAAAGTGATGATTTACAAATTTAAAAAGATTTTAAAGTGATTTTTGAAAGTATACGTTTTATTGAATTTTGGAATTGATTTATTTTAAATAAATAAATGTTATAAACTTTATCGTTATAAAAATTATGATATTTGTGAAATTAATTGAAATTATGATTTTTGTGAAATATAATCAAAATGTGATTTTTGAAATATTGAGTTAATGATTTGGTAAATAGTTTAAATTGAGTTTTTGAATTATTATAAATGGTTTACATAGAAGATTTATAAAATTGATATTTTATAAATTAAAATATTGGAATTATAAAACGAGTTTTATAAGTGTTCAAAATGGAGTTATTAATGGATTTTATAAGTAAATAAGATGTATAGATTTATAAATTGATGAAGTTATAAAAGGAAGGATTTCGTAAATAAGATATTTATAAGTAATTAGCTTATAATTTAGATTTTGGCATATAAATGAAATGTAAATGAGATTTGTTAAAAAAGCGATTTTATAAGTTGAAGCTTTTATAAAATATAAATGAAATTTATAAACATTGTTTTATAAATTCGAAATCAACTATATTTTGATAATAGAGGATAGAAGTTTATTAAAGGAACTATACTCACAATTTTGGACGGTGGGTAATCCTTTAATTTAATTTGAAATAGTAATGAATTTCGTAAAAGGATTATATTCACTATTTTGGATGGTGAATAATCTTTTAAAATTAAATAAACATTTTGCGAAGTGATATTTTTAAATGAAGTTAAATGATTTGAAGATGTTTTAAAATGTGTTAAGTATCGAAACCATAGATTTCAACATTTATTGTTGAAATAAACGTTTTCGATAAATATGGAAATGATGGACTATAATATTGTTGTTATAGTAAATGATTTTCGAAAGGAAATATTTTTTATAGAATATTGGATTTATATATCTATCTAATTTTTGAATCCATATACTAGTGATTTTGGGTTATCGTAATGATGTTTTACGCAACATTCGTTTTGACCCGAATAAATGTGTTTAAAGAGAACGTTTTCCTTAAAAAATAAAATATATACTCAATCGTGATTTAAGTATATGAAATATTTTCTAAGTGTTGAAAATAAATAGAATTGTGAATTACTTATTATTAAATAAGTATATGGAAATGTTTTCCAATATAGAAGTGGAAATGGTTTTGAAGATATATCTTTTTAAAGATCATTTGAAGTGAATATTTGGCAAGTGATTTAACTAATAAAAGATTGATTAAAAGGGCCTAGTGATTGTTTATGGTGCTGAATATTTGTTTGTTTGCTTTTATAGCTAAATAACCGACTATCAAACTTGGCCAAAATTTTAGTTCCTCGACTTGATGTGGAAACTATTTAGTCGTACACTTAGTACGTAGCCTTCTGTATGGGCTTGATTATCATTTGTGTTAAGGAAGTTGATTCATATAGTGCGGAGTATTACTCCAATCTATCGAGCTTCCTTCTTGGCCCGAAGGATAGCAAGTTGAAAGTTGAAAACATGATAAGTCTATAAGACTTAGTTTCTGTGTGAGGTTGAGAAAAGCTTTTGCGTTGTTGGAGCGAGGAGACCGGGATCAGATTTATCTGAAAACCACTTCGGACCAATGTATATGCGACGATTGTGTATGTTTCTTGTGATGATACTGATATTCTGAATTTTCATAGTGGGGGACTTCTTGTTGATTGTTTGGGGTTAAAATCCCAATATACATCCAGTAGCAGTGGTCTCTTCGTTATGAAATATCCAATGCGAGGGCTATTTGCTACTAATCCTAGGGATTTCCCAACCGGTGTGGTAGGAAAGTACCTTCGGTTTGTCCTGTTCCTATACAACTTGTTTGGATGTTTGTCTAGCATTGCATTTCTATAGATTACGTACATTGGTTTTTGTAAACATACATCAGCGGTGGCGAAGAAGGTAACTTCTCTTAGCTTAACACCCTCCTTGAGACGTTTGAGCTTAAGGGTTGTATTTTTGTGGAAGGTAATTAGTAGTCAACGAAAATGGCCGTGTGGCATTCTAAGTGATGTGATTGTGATATGTGAAAGGTAATCGTTACCTCTAACCTCATCAACCGGAAATGACCAAAACAGGGTTAGATGCAGCAGGGCTAAGTGGGTCGCTCCCATTAGGGTATGATCATCCTCTTCTAGATATATCTTTTTACGCTATGACGTCATGTATCTAATTATTATGGTTTGTATGCTAGAGAGCCCTCGGTAAAGGTCGGTAACGACCGAAGGATGGCATATTCGGTACCATCTAGTTATAGAGGTGGGCCGGTCTTGTGTTGGTAAAGGGCAGATGTTATGTGCCTCGGGACATCCATCTAGAGGTGTACCCTTCGGAAGGTAGTCCCTTCACCTGGTCATTTGTATGGAAATCCAAACTCCACTACGTGCTTGCCATTTTGATTATACTACCCAATTGGGCTATATGCTGGAATTTAATCAATGTAACCATTTCGGCAATGATTAATATTATTTGTATATAGTAGACACTACTATAATATAAGAGGATTTGATATGATATGTTTTAGTTATCATAAGGTAAAAATATATTCGTGTTTAAGTATGGACTTGTCTTACGAGATACTTCGTTTTGGTAAAGGAAAAGTTTGGTAATTTAATAAATTCACTTGAGTGTGTTTCTTACGCCGGTTTACCAGACTGATCCAGGCGTCCTTCCCTTTCAATGCTCGGGTTAGACCGAGTATATTTACAGGTCTAGATTTGATGCTTTTTGAGCTTCATAAGGAGAGCTGGAGATCTTCATTTTCGTATACGAGTATCTTTTTGATTATTGATTATCCACTGTGCTTAGTTTTTGTTTTATATTATCGGCATTTGTGAGGATAGGTTATTATAACTATCCAGACTGATAACTATTGATTGATTGTTGAACTCTGATTGATGTGTATATATATAAAGTTTCTATTTCGTAAAGATCATTGATATGATATTATATATTTTTACGCTGCGATGTGAGCTTCTGTATTGTACTGTTTGGTTATATCTTCTCTCTTTCATATCTTCTCTTCTACTCTCTTCTTTTCTTTCTCTTGACTTTCCGTCAGTTTGTGCTTTTTGGGTCGGACATGTGTGGATTATTGTTGATTCGAAGGGTACGGATTTGGGGGTCGTCACACCTACAAATCTTGGTGCTAAGTTCCATGTCTTTTCAAACCAATAACACCTTTCATCGGCGATGTTTTGATGAAAACCCGATCTCCAACGGAGAACTCTAAATCTTTTCGTCTTTTATCTGCATTACTTTTCTGCCTAGATTGAGCTTCCTTCAATCTTGCTTTAATAACTCAACCTTTTCCACGGCTTCCCTAACCAAATCTCGACCAAGTATTAGTTTATCTTCGGTCCCTAACCAACAAACTGGAGATTTACATTGCCTTCCTTATAAAGCCTCAAACAGTGTCATCCCAATACTAGTCTGATAACTGGTGTTATATGAAAAATCAACTAGATACAGATGGTCTTCCCATGATCCTCCAAAATCCAATACACAAGCTCTTAACAAGTCTCCAAGATCTTGTTAACTCTTTTCATTTGCCCATCTGTCTACGAATGGTAGACGGTACTCATCTTGAGCTTAGTTCCTAAACTAACAACTCGCTAATGAACAAGGAATCTCTATCACTAACAATACTGTTAGGAATTTCGAGCAGTCTAACCACATTCTTTATAAATAACCTTGCTAAAGTTAATGCCGTCCTTGTTGCTTAACAGGAATGAAATGAGCATTCTTGGTCAATATGTCCATTATGATCCATATACTTTCATTTCCTCTATTAATCTCGGTAACCCATCTATGAAATCCACTGAAATAGAATCCCACTTCCAAACTGGAATATCCAATGGCTGAAGCAACCCACTTGGCTTTTAATGTTCAGCTTTCACCTATTGACAGTTCAAACACTGTTTCACCCATAAGCTTACATCCTCTTCATACCTTTCCAGAAGAAACTTCTCTGCATGTCCTGATACACCTTAGTTCCTCCTGGATGAATGGTAAACTTCAAACGATGGAATTCCTCTAAACCTCTCTCCTTTTGTCCCCCACGTCTGGAACACATGACATTCCCTTCATTCTCAACTACCTATTCTGGTCAAAAATAAAATCCTTCAAGTCATCATTCTCCATTCCTTCTCTTAACCTTCTGATTCTATCAGCCAAAACTGGACCCTCTTCCTGTTTAGAAGCACTATTCTCAATCAATACTGGTTGGACTTCTAAACAAGACAACATAACGGATTCTCCACTAGACACAGCCTCAGATCTCCACTGCATTTTGCAAGTCGACAATCCAAAATTTTCCATTCTGCTATCATGGTCAATATTGTGTTTTGATGCCTTCTACTAAGCGCATCTGCAACCTTGTTGCCTTTCCTTGGTTTGTACTCAATTTCAAAACCATAAGCAGCAATAAACTCTAACAATCTCTGCTGTCCCATGTTCAACTCCTTCGGAGAGAACAAATACTTCAATGACTTATGGTCCATATAAATCTCAAACCTTTCTCCCAAAAGGTAATGTCTTCACACCTTCAAAGCAAAAATAACTGCAGCTAATTCCAAGTCATGATTCGATTATTTAACCTCATACGGTACACAATCACTTTTCCTTTCAACATTAACATAGCTTCTGACCTAGTCCACATGCATCTGTACAAACTACCAAATTCTGATTCCTCTTGGAACAACAAATACAGGTGCATTGGTCAATAAGTGTTTCAAGCTCTGGTATGCGTCCTCACAACGGTCCAAACAAACTTCACATATTTTTGCGTTAGCTTGGTCATCAGTGCTGCTACCCTCGAAAAATCCTTTATGAACCTCCGATAATATCCATCCAGTCCAAGAAAACTTCTTATCTCGGTCACTGTTTCTGGCCTCTACCAACTATTCACGTCCTTGATCTTAGCTGGATCCACTATCGATCATCTCTCTGAAACTACATGGCCAAGAAACTTCACTTCCTTCTTTCAAAAATGACACTTCGAAAACTTCGCCTTCAGTTGATGTTCTCTCAAAGTCTCAAGTACTACTCTAAGATGAACTTTACGCTCCTTCTCATCCTTAGAGTATATCAGAATATCATCTATGAACACCAACATGAATTTGTCCAAGTGCTCTCTAAAAATCTGGTTCAGCATATCTACAAAGTACGGTGGCACATTAGTTAGTCCGAACGGCATAACTAACCATTCGTACGATCCATATCTGGTCTGAAACGCTGACAAAGGTATACTATCTTCTGCTACTCGAAGATGATGAAAACCTGTAGCAAAATCCAACTGAGAAAATATCTTAGCTTCACTCAACTGATCGAAAAAATCGTCAATTCTTGGCAATGGATATCGATTCTATATCATTCTCTCATTCAACTTCCGATAATCGATACATAACCTTAACGATCTATCCGGCTTCTTTACAAAGACAGCATTTTCTCTCCAAGGTGAACTACTAGGTCTTATAATTCTTCCCTTCCAAATCCACTAATTGCACCTTCATCTCTCTCATCTTTGTAGGTGTCATCCTACTTGGCGTCCTACTCTCAGCTTCTGCTCTAGGCACCAAATCTATCCGAAACTCAATGGCTCATCTCGACAGCAATCCTACTACTGGCTCAAAAACATCTTAGAATTCTCGAACTATGAAAACTCGGCTCAACTCATCTTCCAACACCATAACATCTAATAAAGCATTCACCTTGCAACTAGGGCTTTCTACGGTATATACGATCCGATCACTACAGCTAGGGTGTCTAAGCGATATTTTCTTATCATGGCAAAATATCCCGACATCGTACTCACTTAACCAATCCATACCCAATATAATTCCGAACCTTGCAAAGTCAAATACATGCAAATTGCAAACAAAGCTGTAACCTAGAAACTCAAACTCTATATAGTCGCATCTCATCTCAAATGTTGCATACCCTCCTATCGGATTTGCAACTCTTAAGGAAGTAACTAAATATGAGGGTTCTAGGTCAAGCTTATCTACCAAACATCTAGATATAAAAGAATGTAATGCCCTAGTATTAAACAAAACACAAACAGACGTACGAAAAATCTGAAGCATACCTCCCAATATTGATTTCCCTTTCTCCTGTGCTGTTGTCCTAGAAGTAGATGGTGCCAATGTATATACTTTTCCTCTTCCTTCCTTTCTAGGTCCTGCATTGGTTCTTATAGTCGCCAATCTGAATGCAATTGAAGCACTTGATGTTCTTCTTCTCGATCACTTCTTTAGCCTTTCCTTTGCGACACTCATTAGCAAAATGCCCCTTTTTATCGCATTTATAGCAAACCACCTCAGACTTTCCTTTCTTTGTGGCTCCATCTTCCTGAGCATTCTTCTTATGAAAGAATTTTCTCTTCTGACTCTGTCTGAATTGGACCTCCATAGCCTACTATTCTCTAGCAAATTAAGCATCTCCTCATGTCTCAGTGTCATCTCCACCACGACATCACAATGATCCCTAATATTGGGTAATGTTTCCCTTGCTAACTCAGGCTTCAACCTAGTGATGAACTTCTTATTTCTCTTCATCATAGTATCCACCATAGCGTATCCATACCTATCCAACTCCTTAAATCTCTTAGCATGCTCCAACATTGTCATCTCACCTTTTTCCAGCTCAGCAAACTTTCTAATCAAAGTGGACTTAGCCATCACATACATGAATCTCTCTTCGAACCTCCTTCGGAACTTAGCCATGTCATTGTCTCTTCATTCACTACCATAATTACATTATTCCACTAGAACAAAGCTGCTCCCAGAAGATGTCTCGATGTCAATCTCCTCTTCTGCTCATCATTGAGCCCCCAAGTTTGTAAAGATTCTTTCACAATGTAACAACCAGTTCTCCACCTCAATAGCATCTTCAGTTCCGATAAAGGGCTTTTCTCCAAGCCCAACATAGGCTCTACTAAGAACAGCATAATTGTTGACTACCGGAGCTTCCTGAAATCCTCCTCCAACTACTCTACTAGCAACACCAGCTTGCATCATATTCACTAAAAATTGATACATAGCTTCCATATCAATTTGCGAGACTCCAGGACCCATACTGCCAGCTTGTGCCTGATCTTTGTCCCTTCTTGTATTCGGTCTAGCATTACCATTTATTGTCGTGCTTCCTCCAAGATTAACTCTTCTTGAATCCATATCTATATTCAAACCTCGCCAGATACAGATAAATAACCTAATAAAGATAGGAGATTAGAGATAAAGCATATACTTATATATTGCAATTACAACTACGTTACTATAGCGTTATCCCATACCATGATCTTATCTCTAATTTCCTAAGGATTATGTTTTCAAAACCATTTTTAGTTAAAGTTTTTCATAAATTATGCTCTGATACCAAGTTGTAACATCCCCTATTTGGAGGCCCAAAGCTAAGCGCTACAGATGCTGTAGTCATCCACAATATTAACTTCCAGTAACTAAAGACGGTAATGTTAATGGTATTCAATATCAGCATCACATAAATATGAAAAAATCTCATAGATTTCAAAAAGAAATTCACATTATAATGTCAAAACTTGTTCCATATTCAAATTACATAATCTCATCGCTTTCCCAGCTTCAAATAAAATATAATTATTACATAAATACGCCAAGAGCGACATGTTATGATGCCCCTAGGTTGATCAGAGTCATAATATAGTCATAGCAGACTTAATACTAACACAATGGACATACAAAAGAAAATAAACTATAACTCCTAAAATAGCTATCCATCGGCCACCTGCTCGTCTCCGGAAGCTTTATTTGCCAACCTACTAAAAACCTGAAAACCTTAATCCCTTAGCCTACTCAAATCAATTTTGAGCATCCGAGAGTTTAATGGAAAAACATAAACTTCAAATCGGACATTAAGCCTGGTGTGAATAATATTATACATCTTGAATATACAATATTAAGTGAGACCACGCTGCTTAGAAGAATGGATTTCCCCTCACTAATGTCCTTTAAGACATATCTTTTCAAATCATATTCCTACAACAAAAACTGGTTAAAAATCAGTAAAGCATTATTATGTAAACATACATAAACCTCGGGTAAGAAATGGACTATCTGTCCGAACATTATAGTTTTGTTTTGCTTACTACTAACCATTGACTGACTCTGGCCTATCAGACAATATAATAAAAATGGCCTAACATGCATTAGACAATTCTTCTGGACGGTCTATCCCTAACTTACTCTTTCCCAGGGTCCACTGATCCTAATTGTTTTGCAGGTTCACCAATAACCTATCTGTATGCAAACATATATTCCCTTATGTGTGTAAACATCATTTTAGTCTTACCTGTGACAAAGCCCTACACACTGGAATATTGGACTAAATTTGTTGGGGCTAATAGCTAATGTATATGGTGCGACCCTATAACAATCTCATCTGGTATTCGAATATCTGAGTCATTTTACTAAAATTTTCCTTGTAAACCTTTTCTTTACAAATTCATTTAAAACCTTTAAATCAAACATAAACAAGGAAAATATATTCTACGCTTTACTCAAAATCACCTTGCCATGCTATATATACTTTACCCAAATCTTTGTTGATGAAAACATTTACATCTTTGAAAGTACCCCTTTCGATCTCGTTGAAAGTACCCCTTTCGTAACCAAATAAACCCTTTTCTTTCATCTAGGTCAAAAGGCCAAAACCTTCCTTTCAAAACCATTAACATAAACCTTTCGAAACCATTGAAATACCCTTCCCTTCGAAACCTAAAAATCTTGGACATCCTTTCTTTAAATACTTTAAACATAGCCATTCAAAACCATTGGAAAAACCTTCCCTTTAAACCTTTCGAAACTATTGAGAAATCATCCCTTCGGAACCATTCATTCAAGACCTTTCGAAACAATTAGAAAACCTCTCCTTTTAAACCTTTCAAAACCATTGGTAAAACCTTTCGAAGTCATTGGGGACCACCCTTTAGAAACCTCTATTAAAAACCTTTCGAAAGCATCAAAACCATAAACTTTTTGAAAGCATTAGGGTTCAATTTAGAACATGTGGAAATAGCTTTCGAAACCATTCAAAACCTTCCCTTTCGAAACCTTTGGGTTAATCTTTGAAAATCTCTAAGAGTCACAAACAACAGGGTCGAAAGCAACTCTTTCGAAAGCCAAAACTTAAGTAAAGAAGTGATGGTGTCCAAACCATCCTTCCGAAAGCATTGGAGAATTGATAGAGTTTTTATAAAACTAAAACAACCCTTTCGAAGGCATTGCTTTGAAAGGTAAGAAGCGGCAGCAAATGGGTTCGACCTAGTCAAAGGCGATTGTTTAAAAAAAAAGGCATAACCTATTTATAAAACATTCTTTTAAACCATTGACCCAATCGGAAGCCAAAAAAGTCGAAAGCAATATATTCGAAAGCAAAGCAGGCGCTTTTCTCATTTAAAACAAAGTCATGCCTCAACCCCATCAGAACCTATGGTCTCGACCCAGTTCCTTGCGCTTTTGTCCAATTCACTATGTACAAGGTTAATGTTGCTATGTGCATTGGTTTTGATGGCATAGAGGCGGAATTACTAAATCGAAAGCCTACTTAGTCTAGGGCATGGTGCCGAAAGTGGCGAACCTTGCATTTGGCATGAAAAACTGATTTTTAACCTTTCTAAGTAATATTTTTAACTAACCTACCTTATTTGTCAAAAATCTTATTGGTTTCTAATTTTATTTCCTAAAAGTGATGTCATGGTTTCATAAATAAACAATTTAATTTATTTACAAAATTTCCCTTCTCCTTTTATAAATATATAAAACGTTTAAGTCTCATACCTTAAATAATTTATATATTCATCAAAACACTTTGGAAATTCTACAAAATTCTAGAAAATCCTTTTTAATATGTTTTCTACCATATATAAATTTCAAAGACAAATTATTTATAATTTAACTGTAAATTATTTATAACCCGATAAGTCATTTTCTTCACTAGAAAATTAATATAAAATCCACATTAATTCATAAAATTATGAAAATTGAAACCTATCTCTTATATATCATTTCCGATTTATATATAAAATCATAAGGCATTTGGATGTCAATAAATAGGGTTTTCTCATCAAAACATATCATAAAATCTGTATGAACAGCATAAATCATCATTATGTATATACAAACATTTAGTCCTTAAAAACCATGGCTAAACAATGCAAGATAAATAGGATTTCATGTTAAAACTAAAAACATTAAGAAAACATGAGATGTAGAAATTATTCGTCTTAGCTTTGTGATTTAGGATGTGAGATTTGATCTTGATTAAGTTGATTTTATTCTTCCACTTGAAAATCCTAGCTTTATCTTCTCTAGAGATTGCTAATGGTGGTTGGCCTCCTTGTATATTTGTGTTGAGAATATGTAATGAATGTACATGTTTATTTCCTAAGGGTTTAGGGTATAAGAATACTCTATTTCCTTTTTTGCCCATCCTTATTTCCTAACACTTAATTCTTTAATTCATTCTCACATTAGTCAAGGTGAGCATGGCTACCCCTTATTTAATCACAAATCTCAATCAGTTAATCAACTTACATTATTTATTTTATTTAGCTAATTAAATTCCCTAAATAATGTTACTAAAAATATGGGGTGTTACACTTAATTTCATATAGTGATGCTGACTATGCTGGATGCAAATCAGACCGAAAAAGTACAAGTGGAACTTTCACTTTTTAGTATTCTTTTGTTTCTTGGTTTAGCAAAATTCTATGTATCTACCTACAACGGAGGCAGAATACATCTCTGCTGCATTAGCCTATTCACATGTTATCTATATGCCACAAACCTTAAGAGATTTTGTTGTAAATTCAAAAATGTCAGCAATATATTGTGCTAATACAAGTGCAATAAATTTGTCTAAAAATCCAACACAGCATGGTAGGACCAAACATATAGATAAAAGACACCAATTTCTGAGAGATAATGAAAATGAAGGAGTCATTTCGCACGAATTTATAACTAATAAGAATCAAATAGCTGATATATTAACAAAATGTTTACCTCAAGCATCTTTTATTCAACTTAGAAGAGAATTCGGAATATGTTTTCTCTCTGAAATATAAATATAATAGCCTTTAAATTCTAAATTTAAAAGAGAATAAAAATATCAAAATTTTCCAACATATTTCGACACACTTACTTCTTATATGTCGACATACCCTGCAATTTTCTAAAAATTTGTTTTCCCTCTTAAATTCAAATTTCCAAATATGCTTATCTCACCACCAAATTTTTAATTCAATTCATTTCTCTGTCTTTTTCTTCTTGTAAACCCCAAATAAAATAAATATTAATAAATTCTTCAAGTTCTAAGAGACTAAGAGAAGAGACCACCCTCTTAGACTTTTAAACCTCCACTCTAGGACCCTTCCAAAACACCACCATGGACAAAATTATTAGAATAGAGGATGATCTGAAGCACGTCCTCAACATGCTTTTAGAAATAGAGGTTGTCCAAATATGCCTTTTGAAAGAGCAAGAAAAGAAAGGAAAATACTTCGAAACCTTCAAAGTATCTATTGGACAATAAGGCTAATCCGATAGTGATTGAAGAGGATACCCCTAATCTTGTCATTCACGACCCCATTAATGATGAAGAAGAGGAGGAAGAGCATGATGCTGCTAAAGATAATGACAAAGTCAAGTGTGTAGGAGAAGTTTCCTTTGATTGCAATGGAAATTTTGTGGAACAGAAAGGAAATTTTTGTTCCCACTATCCTTATTGCCCTCAACCATAAGTCTCCCATAATCAAAAAGAAGCATTGATTCATATGTTTAGTTTAGTTTGTCTAAGTTTGGATTGGTACTGTTATTATTAGGTTTTGATTTGGCTTGGTTTGTTTCTTATCTTATTTATTTAAAGTCTTAGTATATTTATAAACTTTGATCATTATATATCTTAATAAATGGCATGATTATATCATATCTAGTATTAATCATCACTCGTATATTAATAATCATTTTACATGTCATTATTATATCATACATTATATTTAATATCCTTATATATGCTTCAATTATTTTAGTCCAAATCATTGATTTTGACTCTATCTCATAAGTATATCATTAAAAGGAAGTTTTATTTTTCACCCAATTTTGTTGATGACAAAGAAGGAGAAAAATATAAAATATATACGTGCATATATTTAGGGGAAGTTTATGTAACTCGGAGGGAATTATATCATATTTTATATATAGGAATATTTAATGGTTCTCGTCGTCAAAAAAGAGGAGAGTGTTAATACCTAAGTTATCGATTTTGACAATAACAATCATATCAAATATAGATACTAATGTTTTGTCAAGTTATATAGTATATGCTACAGAATATTACGCAGTTGCTGAATCGAAAATTGTATAGTATAAAGACTCAAGATAAAAAGACGAAGACTCGTGAGTTCAAAGACAAAGAAATGAAGATCCTAATGTTATAATTTAGTGTTTAGTCATTGGAATATATTGTTAAAGTCCTTGATAGCAATCGTTGATCTTTATCTCTAATTTCTAATCTCGGATATTTTAAATAAAAATAAATTATTTTAATCTCAAAATATATTTTTTTAAATATTTTTTAAAAGTTTTTAAGAGTTCAAAATATTTTAAAACTATGTTCAAATTAATTTACGAAGTAAGGGATTTTCAAAATAATTTAAAAGCAAAGTATTTTCAAAAAATACTAAGATATGTCGACATACTTGTTTTGTATATATCGACATATAGACCGCTGGATTGTTTTTTAAATTTTGAATGGAAGTGTCTTTTGGACACAACACTTCAAGAATGGATACATCTATTCATTTACTATACAAAGGGGATTGCAAGCAAATTTTAACCAATCAATTACTTACTTTCTTCCCAGTTCTTACTCTCCTGAAAATTCTATTGAGAAATATACTCTACATTCTTCAAAATCATATAGAATCAGTTTATACTTCATTATATTAATTAAATACTAATTTCTTACAGTTTTGGAAACATCTCTCACTCATTTCAAAGATCAAAAGTGATATAAAAGAGGCTATAGGATCCATTGTATAAAAGTAAGAATTTGTTTTTGGAAACACTATCAACTCTACTCGTGCTTGTTTGGATGTACTTGTAGCCTGTTCAAATCAAGTGGGTGTACTTAGTAGCCTGGTAGATCTAGTGGGTGATCTTGTAGCCCAGTCAAATCAAGAGAGTTTATCCCAGACTCATGAAAGAGGAGGGTGTGCCTTATAGCCTTGAAATCAAAATTGTAACCTGGTTTGCCTTCTACCTGGTTTAAAGATTTGCATTTGAAAAGAAAAATGTATAAGTAATTGTATGGGACTGGATGTAGGAGAAATCTGAACCAGTATAAAATCCTTGATGTCATCTCTTTAACTTTTACTTTACTTTATTGCTTTTATATTTATCTATGATTGCAACTCTGACTGATTGTTTGTATAATTCTATATCATTAATCTGTGATTCAGTATTAATCTTAAAAGAAAATTTAAAATATTTACATAACTTAGAAAACCCTATTTGCCCCCTTCGCTCTAGTGTTAAATTAGCTTTGAGATCCATTATTCTACAACCCGTGGAGGGCATTAGATTAGGTAAAAAGGAAGAAGAGGTAGAGATATACATGGATATAATCCACATTTCACTCTATCTTTCCTCTTTTATCTAATGCACCATACCCTCACTTAGCACTTTATTTTTCACCCTTTCCTCTACAATTTTTGGCTAAAGATACCCTCTCTCCATCTTCAAAAATCCAAGCCAAGAAAATATCAAAAATACTTCTCTTCCATAGCCGATGGACACTAATTCGAAGTTAGCATCTTTTGAATTATGATAGGATCTAAGGAGTTCTCATCAACGTACAAATATTAGGCTTTAATGAAAGGTATTCATCACATTTACCAATTCATATGATATTATAATCAATTATTCAGTCATATTATAGGTTGGTGGATAATTATCGATATAACAAATCTTTATATAACTGTTTTCTCACATTGGATGGTTATATTTATATTATGCAAATAAAAAAGTTATCATTGTTCAATATATAATAATTTTAATTTACAACTAATATTTTAGTTGTCCAAAAAAGTTATCATTGTCGATTTAAATGCTTTTAATTTACAAGTAATATTTTATAATAATTTTATAATTATATTTTATATGCATAAATTTATTTGTACAATAATATAATGTGTGCACGCAGGCGCATGCACACACACTCAGACATACATGTGGATACATACATACATATATATATGGACAACACATTTATATAAAGAGAGCGTAACATGTCTGTTGCGATGTAAATCTTAACATCTATACATAAGCATGTTAAATCATGTACACATTATTATGTTGCATGTGCACACATGTATCATACATACTTATTTGCATATGATACACACACACACACACTATATATATATATATATATAATGTATAATTATATGTATAATAAAACATTTTTATAAATTTAAACAAAATATTAATTTTATCTAAAAGAAAATTAGAAATGCACTAATGGATTTAGGCTACATAGGCCTAATAAAGATCCGAAATGGTAAAAAATTGAAATTCATCCATTTCTTCGGGTGTGGGCTGGTCTAGGTCTATCAATTGATACATCCGGTGAGACTAAAGTACATAACGCTCTCCAAATGTTAGGCAGTGTATTATTCATGACTGTTGGGGGCGCCAAGGGATTACGCACTGAGAGTTATTGTATAAGTACAAATGACTCGCTCGATAGTTTTTTGTGACTTCAAGGATGAAATCGATGCAGAATTCCAAGGTAAATCGACATTCGATCTCAAGAGATAGAATTCAGGCATAACAAAAGATGATAGCATCGTAAACCAAGGATACAGAAATCTCCGGTAAATCGATGTCTATTGTAAAGGAGTTTCACCCCTTTACAAATCATATCGAAGATTGGTGAGACCGCCGGTTCATTATAAAGATCATTCGAAGTGGAGTTCTGGGATACTCCAGAGTCAAAAGAATATGAATTGGAAGAGACAAGAACGGATTTATGGATTTTGGAACCGAGGGAACCGTTCCAAATTCAAAGGAGACCGAGTCAAAAGAAGAAATTCAAGCTCAAATGAAAGTGATTCCATAACTAAATTTAGCATACATGCTAAGTTTTGCCTGGAGCCAAAGCTCTGATACCAAATGTAACGACCTGATATTTTCAACCATTCGCATCCGAACATGCCGAAATTGAATTGCTTAAAATACCAGATTGTAAGTTTATATTTGGCAAAACTCAGCATATACAGTAAATAAATAAATCACAGAATCACCGACACAGAGTAATATACAATATGCAATGGAAACAAAAGAATAGTAGTTCATGAAGCTACTATATATATGTATAACAGAGTTAAGCAAGATACATAGAAGTCTCGAATACAATAGTCAAATAAAATATCAGAATGCATCACTAGAATCAACTGAATATCTGAAAGCTGGATAGATAGCTGGATCTCGGTGAGTCTCGAATACTGGTACACTCAGTCTGACCCGAGCGTAAAGCAAAAAAAACACTCGAGTCGGGATTAACATTATTATATCAATAAATCCAACTAGTGAAACAACAACTGAAATACAAGTAACTCAAAGGACGTTTGGGATAACCATCCTCTAAGGATCCGTTAAACTATCTACTATGTAGTAATGTACGCTAAGTAGATAATGCCTATTCGTAATATAAAATATCAAAATAGCGTTAAGGCGTTACCATTATCCCCCTTAACACATTTTATATAAGCGTCATAGTCTATACAGCACTGTAAACTCCACCATAAACTAGTGGGCTATCAGGGAGTACTTCATAGGTATAACACAAAACAAATCATAGTGGTCGCGTATAGGGATACGAGTATGACAAGGCACATGAGGCAATACCCAAGGTAGTCAAACTACCGTTTGGCTGATCCGGACTGGTGAGAACGCATCGCCGCAACGATCGCAACACCGCGAAACAACACTCCAAATTCAAGGGTGCGCACCAATCAAAAACAGTAATGGGTAGCTTACGAAGAAGTGTGTTCGCTAAGAGGTGGCTAACCTCATTGGCCTGACACGGCTCATGTTTTAGTCATTTCAAATTTGACACAAGTGTCAAGGCTATCCATTATCGTTCTCTTTCTTCAAATCAGCAACGTACATCATTCCAACCACTTTATTCTGGATCACACTCCGCGTATAGTTAGTAAAGTGGTATTCGGTTTAGACAGTGAGTATGTTCCTAACCGATTCCGGTTTCTTTAATAACTTTCGTAATTATTACACCGATTAGTCGTTTAATAAATTTCGAAAATGAAATCAATTTCAATCTCACTTAGAATTTGAAAGCCAACATTTCATTTGTCTTTCTACATTAATTTCTATAATTTACGTTTCAAAACTTCCAAATTTAACATTTCAAAACTCTATAATTCAACTTTAATTTTTATTAAAACAATTCAAATATTGATTTAAATTAATATATAGGTTTCATTCCATAATCATTTAAATTAAGTTAATTTAACATTCAAAACAATTTAAATTCATTGATGGATTCATTCAGTGATCATTTAAATTAAGTAAATTTATCATTTCAAAATAATTTCAATTGAATTTCCAATTCATTAAATCAATCATTTAAGTTTACCTATATTATATCAAAACTTATAAATTGAATTGAATTAAATTCGTCAAATTAAATTCTTTAAATTACAAGTCTCATATTAATTTCCATCAATCACATTTTATTTCTTATTAAAGAAATTCAATTTCACTTATTTACTTATTTAATTTAAACAAATTTCAAAACTTAATTATTAAAGAAACTCAACTTCACTTATTAAAGAATTCAATTTTATTTAATTATTAAACAATTTCAAAACAAAATTCAATAATTTACTTAAATTTAAACAACATTCTTTCATCAAACACTTTGTTAATCATAATACGTTGGAAATCAAAATTTAGAAATCATAATGCTTGGAATCATAACACTTCCCACTTAATTATTTAAATATAAATAATAGTATATATAATAAAATAGCTTATAATTTAAAATAATTTATATTAAAATAGTTTATATGAAATAAATTTATAAAGTAACATATATAAATAGTTTTAATATAATTCTAAAAATACTTTATATAATAAAATAGCTTCCTCAAATTTCATAAATCGACTCAAATCGGTTCAAATTCCAAAATTTAAATTTAAACGCATCTCAAATCATCAATTTTAATTTATTTCAGTTTCTCGATAAACCATTTCACATTATATCGATTGCAAAAACAGATTTTTAACCACAAAATAGACCATACCGATTTCAATATTTTCAAAGCTTTAAATATTCAAACATTTCAAAACTGGATATGATAATTCTATATATATATATATATATATATATATATATATATATATATATATATATATCAAATTCACTTTACTATTATTTATTTTGAAATGTTTACGTACTAAATCCATTATTATTTAAATAAAACCCCAATTTCAAATGACTAAATATTTTCTTTAATTCATTTAAACTTGAAATATTCGTTAAATAACCTTAAACCGAATCAAATTATGAAAATCATATCCTTTCAAATATCAAATTCCATAAGTTTCAAATCGATTTCTAATTAAATATATTGCTTAATTAAATACGATTTCAAATCAATTTCAAATCTATCTTCTCAACCTTAATTAATTAAATCATTATAAACTCCATATTAAAACATAATTTAAATACTTACTTAACCATATTATATTTTAATAAAATTAAACTTTATTATTAAGCTTATTTTCAAGAATTAAGTATATATAAAATTACATTTATATAATAACTACAATCAATGTTCATATAAAACCATATATTTCCTTCCAAACCATAGTAATCATTTCAAATTATTTATATATAGACCAATGGTGTCTGTATATAATTTTATATTTTATGGTCAAGTGATACAGATATTCAGCATTTCAATCCGCGAATTAAATATATACGGGTATATATATATATATATATATATATCATTTCAACCCATAATCTCAAATTCAATGTCAATGAAAATCGCTTGGGTCTATCATTTCAACTCATAACGACTTTCTTCTATTCTAAAGTCTGTTCGGGTATGTATCATTTCAACCCATAGTGGATTCTATACTAACAGGGAACTTGCAGAGTGATAATAGATATGATAATAATATAACAGGCATATATCATCAATATAAATAACAGATAATGGTGTCAGATGCACAGGTAAACAGATACAGGTGATAACATATATATAATAATGTAAGTAACTAATAGCAGCATATTTCAATTGTCGTTTCAATTGAAATAAAATTCAACATATATAAGAAAGTAAATCGTGGGTGATTTGCTCACCTTTCGAGGCTAAAGATGAACAAAATACGATGAGTTACAAATCCAAAGCAAGGTGACATGGGCACGAATTTGACGATCAAAGCTGGTAGATAGAATGGATGAAATAAATCAGAATCTGAATCTACGAAGAAAATTGATATAAGAAAACTTATATAACCATATATAACTATATATATATAAAATCATATTTTAAAATTTAAATATATATGAATTTCAAAATCATAAGTTTAAACTAAAACTCGTATATTCCAATCCAATATATATATATACATAATCTATACACATAAACTATTAAAACTGGGACATTAAACCCAAAACAATATATACGAAAACACCTACTTTAAAATATAATACATGCGAAATCATACTGTAACTAGCATATGCAATTTATATTCATAACAAATATATATGTACACTCGTACTGTACGAAGAACATATGCGGACCCTATATTTTATAAGTTAACATCCATATATATCTAAATCAAAATATCTATGTATATTTAAAACTACCATAACATCACTCATTGTCATATATACTGCAAACTATAACTATACCGGTACATATATATCAGATGATATAGCTTACACATCTTATATGCTTTATATTTATAACCCATATTGAAGCTTGACATACATACTTATCTACCTTACAAAGAAACAGTTCGATAGTTTATATATGTGTACCCTTTTCAATTATAAACGTAGATTCAAAATAAAATTTAAACAAAACTTACTTCAAAACATATCATATTGTTACATATTTTAAAACAAAAGTTGCTGTGTGAAACATATCACAGCAAACACTCAACTAATATTCCCATGTATAATACTTATACATTTTTCTAAACAAACGCAGTCATATACATTTTAAAATAACGTACATATATACAATATTTATAGTTAAAAATAAAATAGCATGCAAGCCTAATGGAATGGCAATACTACAAACTTATTTTATATACTTTGACGTACTTATCATACTTAAAATAATATATACTATAAAACTCATATAATCCAAAACAAATGTACAATACATATATTCATATAAAGCAAGAGCTATTAAAAGAAGAGTGCATAAAATACCATACTTATTTGTATAACACATAACTATATTATAACTTAGTTAGATATATAGATATGTTAATAGGCTAAATACATATAAATTCAACAGTAGATGAAAACTTGAAATACAAATTATCTATAATATATATCTACAGCAATTGAAAACATATATATATATATATATATAACAACTCTGTATATACTAACGAATATATAACATATTTATAAATATATGCTTACACGTGCAATCGAAGGGAGGAGAGAGCAAAGTGGCATGCTCGGGAGGTTCGACCCTGGTATAGGTCGGTGCATGGATGTGCGCTCGGCCACAACAGACAATGGCTAGTGAGGAGGAAAGGCGCGTGCGCTGAGAGCTGCTCGCGTGGCAAAACATGGTGGAGGCTCGGCTCTGCACAATAGGAGGAAGGCGGACGAACTATTGAGGCCGAAGTGATGGAAGAAGTGGAGAGGTGGAGCAGCGGTTACGGTCGTTCAGGGCGGAGATGATGTGGCAGGCCAAGGTGGTGGAGGCCTTAGGCGCGCTCGATTGTGGTGGCTTCACGCGAGTGAGGAGCCGAAGAGGGTGTGTGGGCTGCGGAGGCTACGAGGCCGGCGGGGTTGTAGGGCAAAGGACGGTGGCAGTTCGAAGCTGCTGTAGTCGATGCGGGAAGGAGGAGTGCGTTGTTCGGTCAAGTAATTGTAGCTTTGGACGGAGATGAGAAGCTTGCAGGTGAAAAAGAAAAAAAGGATAGAAAAGGAAAACGTTTGGCTTCAGAGGAGAATGAATGGGTTTATATTTTGCAAATAGATGAACAGGGTGACAGCTAGTTATTAAATTTTCTTTTATTTATAAATGAAACGGCACGCAAACACTGAAAGCCGGCACATCTGAATTGAAATGGGTAACAACCAAAAGTAACGTGCGTTAAATCCTAGAATCATTAATAGCTAGTGGCTGTTTGGTTTGCACGGTAAATAACAAAAGGACGTATGGAAATAAAAAGACTAAAGCGGATACCGATACGGGTGACCGTTTCGCGGTTTCCGTGACGTAATGGATTTTAAAACATACAAATGAATATACCGTGGAGATCAGCATGGCGAGACGATCAAAACGGTATATGGATATCAGTGATACGATTGAATTATAAAAATTCAAAATTTCAACTAGCGGAAAATGTAGAAAAAACGCAGAAAAATAAGATCGACGAAGCTAAAGAAGTCCGAATTTGGAAAAACAAAAAATAACGTATCAGTCAGAAGATGATTTAGAATTTTTATGTAAAAATATTCAGCTTTGGAAAATATTTTATTATTAGCAATTATTAACTGACTTGAATTTAATAAAATTTCACAATGAAATAAACGTTCATAAAATCAGATGAAAATTTACCATCTTCTATACTTAAATATACGCATTCCAAATATAAAATTTTAATTTCAAATTTTGTTATTTAAAATTTCTTCAAAATTCAATTAAATACGTAAATAAAACCATTATAATTTTACAGGTCGTTACATGCTTAGTATAACTAAGTTCAAATAGAAAATATCGATGTGAAAAAATAACTTTGTTCTCTTGACTTAAGAATATTGTTGATCTTCAATGTGAAGCTTTGCTTTAATTATAGTTAATCATGGCATGGCATCCATCGAACGGTTATAGTTGGATCAAGTGGAAGCATTGGAAGTTCAACGCTATTCAAGAGACGAAGTGTTGGATTTGATTTGAAAAAAGCATTTAAATTATAGAGATATTTATGGATCTAGATCCACTTTTTTCTCCTCTCTTTATCTATTATTTAAACAACTTTACCCCCTCATTTGTTGCTCTCTATTTAGCATTACTACATCCATATCATGCCGAAAATGACAGCCTCATTCTTCCATTGATTCAAGCAGTAAAACAATAATTCAAGTAAAATCAAGATAATGGCACGTAATGCTTTAAGTCTGGTAGCTTCCTCTGGAAGGATTTGAATTCAGATTCAAACGGAGTTGGTAGACCCAACATTCAATGTGTACTAATTTGGCCATTGTCAAGATAACTTATTTATTAATAATTATACATATCAATTAGATGATTATATGGAATCGTTTATGCTTACATTAGATCTCAATATCGCAAATCCTTATATATGTGTGCTGTCAACATTGTATGTGAATATGTATATATGTATTGTGCTTAAAAAAATTATATATGTATGCATATATAGCTCTTGGCTAGTAAAGGAAATAAAAAATATAAAATTTTGAATTAAATATTATTTTTAAAAGGGATTTTAAAACAAAATTTTAAAAAATTTAAATCGTATATATGTAATTATTTTCGAAAACTAAAAATAATAAAAATTATATGTATGTATGTATGTATAAATTTATTTTTAAATAGAAGAAGTTATGTATAATGTATATATATATATTATATGTATATATATTTTAATGTACATTAACTATTCCAATGATTATGAAATTTATTTATTTTATAACAATTATGTATGGAAAGATTTCTTAAAAACAATTTAAAAAATATAATGGATTTAAAAAAATTGTCAAATATATTATAATCAAAAAATATTTGTATGTATGTATATAAATAAATTTATCCATTTATATTTAAATATAAAATGATATTATATATTTGAAATTAGATATTAATTTGTGCATATGTATATTTCCAAAAAACAAAATATATATCTATTTCGTATATTTACATTTATTTATTTTATTTTATCAAAATTATTTTTGATATAAATTTTTAAATTACATATTATTTTAAAGTCTACATCAGGATCTGAAATTTGAAATTCAAATTTATATTTAACTTTGTAATTATTAATATTTGCTTTCCGAATCTAATTATCTTACATTATTATAAATATATATGTGTGTGTGTGTGTGTATATGAATATGAATATTTATACTCTTTTAAATATATTGTATATCACATTGATGTCAAGCACCATTGTCCAAGTGGTTAATTGATTCGGCTTGGTGCAGGATGTCATAAGTTCGAAACTTGCTTTCGAACGTTTATTTGACATGGGATATGTTGTCTCATTGATTTGTTGTATATAAAAGTACCAGTTCAAAAAAAATTGTATATCACATTGATATATACACACACATATTAGACAACACATGTATACGGAGGGGCTAACATGTTTGATGCGGTGTAAATCCCAGCATCTGCATATGGGTATGTTAAACCATATACACTGTATATGATGGACGTGCACGTACACATACATGTACTTATGATATACATGTTTATACTATATAATATAAATATAATATCAAAATAAAACTTCATTTATAATAAATTAAAATATTGATTTTATTTAAGAAATTTTAGATAAGATCTAAATAAGTTTAGACCTCATAGCCCCAATAAAATCTAAAATGGAATAAAAAATTAAAACTTACCCATTTCACCCATTGTATATTGGCCAAGTTCCAACAATGGTATCAGAGCCAAATATCCTATGAAGTCTTACTTAGCAGTTTTAGGGCTAAATTATTAATGTATACCTATATAGTTGGATATTTAGAAAAGTAGTGTCTAAGGTTTGATTTGGGTTATCAATACTCTGCCCTACCTGGCTACTGACCTGGTTCGAAACGATACACTAAGCTTGAAAGTTATCCCTAATAGGAAAGACTCAATTTGAATTGGGCCTTTGGGATAATTTCAAATTTATTTCGAAATTAAAATAAAAATTTTAAGTTTAAAAGTTAAATTTAAAATAAATAAATAAATAATATAAATGTTATAATGTAGATTTTTACGTTTTTCGAAAATTAAAATAAAAGTTTTAATTTAAAATAAAACATATATTATACAAGTTAGAATATAATTTTTCAAAATGTTTGAAAATGTTATAAAATTAATTTCAAAAATATTATCTATTAATAAGATTAAAAAAGTAAATGAATTAATTAAATAAGTTAACTAATTAAATTTATACATCTATCTATAATATATAATGGTATATGTTATGTTTTTTTAATTGTTTAAGACAATATGAGTATACATATATGTAAAAAACAAAATTAATAAATTTTACCTAAAATTTTTTAATTAAATAAATTAATTTAATGTAATTAATAAACAAAAATCCATATATATGAGACATATGTGTATTACTATAAAGTTTGTAGTATATATACTCAATATATTGCGTTATAACCAATCATATAATAATATGATAATTAATTAAAGTGTCAATTAATTGGATTAATTAAATAAGACTGAATTAAATTAATGTTATACATAAAATGTTATATAAATTAAATAAAGTATAAAAGTTATATAATAATAAAACTTATATAATATGAATGTATAAACTGAAGGTGGAATTAAAGAAACCCTAAATAGACTTAAGGAATAAAAACATTGCAAAAGTGCACATACCTGATTTCAGGTATGTCCAACACTCGAATCACAGGGGTATTTTATAAGAAATACATTATTTCACAAGTCAATTCTATTTAATTAAATATATTGAAGATTATGAATCTTTAATATAAGTATTGTCCTCTACCATTTGTATATTAATAAATTACTTAAATACTCTTTGGTTATTGAGCTAACTCAAGCTAGAGAAGTTATTTGTAGTATTATTAGTATATGGACTAGGCGAGATAAGGTAACTATACGTATTTATTGAGAAAACTCAAAGTCCATATAATATACTTAGGCTGTTGTGAAATGGTAGGTACTAGCGGATAATTTCTTTCGATCTGTTGAGAAAATTCAAGGTTAAAATGAGAAAAAGACAAGGAACCATAACTAGGAGTTGTATATAATACAACCGATAAGGAGTTATCCATCGATTGTGGAGCTATGACTTGTTGAGCAAACTCAAGGTCAGAATCCCACGGCATACGAGTCCTAACACCCACTAGTGAAGTCGATAGACTTCTCTGTTTCGTCTTAGGAAAGTTAGGATTGGAGAAACATAAAAGACTAGTGGAACCCTTGCTAGAAAAATGAAATGGTAACATTTAACATTTCTAGTATTATAAGAACATTTGTTATATATAAAATTATAATAATCTATATTGATAAATTTGTGCAGTTAATATAATTGATAAAATATTTGTCAATTAAAATATTCAAATAAACTAAATTAATATTGATAAAAAAATATAAATACTTACCAATGAAATTTTTTGCATGTTGACCCATGCAAGCGCCTAATTATATAGCCACTAAATACGTTTGTAAATTGGTCACTTATGAGCTTAATTGCCCAAGAATATGGATATTTAATCCACATATGATAACAAATAACTATTATATGGTGAATGGTTATAATTTGTAATGTACGATACCTCGATGAAATTAGTTAATTTAAATAAGCAAGTAAACTATAGTGTTGGAGCGTGTAATCAATATGGTAGAATACAATAATGATCTTGTTGTGTTAAATATAACACTAGACCAAAAGCTATAAGATAGATCTAAGAATTCAATCAATAAAATGTTAGTTCGATCAGTTTATGTAAAATGCAATAAATTTGATATCCTTATAAGTTAAGGATGACCAAATGCACTTTTATAAAGAGTTTGTTATGATATTGTAGTAAGGATTTACTTTGAATGGTTCAACCGTTTAGAGAGAAAATTGAATGTATAAGAGTAGATGTAACCTAAGGCACAATTGGGAAGAAGAGAGTGAATGGTCACCTCTACTTCATAAAGAAACATCGGAAACGAGAATCTAAAATAATAGTTGATATCAGAATGATAAATATGATTTCTATTTCAAAATGTATTTTCATATAGAAAATTGTTTTCTGTGGGATTTATTTTTTTGAGTTCAAGATATTTGATCTAAAAACTCTCGACTATAAAACCAGTTATAGTAAATGAAATAAATAGCTTATTTTAACTGGTTGAATGGAGCTTCGTATCTCATACTCTATTATAGTAATGATGAAAATCGTGGGTGCATGTCAAATAACACTTATTTGTCGCATCAAGTTCGAATAATTATTTTCGTAAAACGCACCTAACATTATTTATGAAATAATAATTATTTTTCAGTATTGATTGAAAAATAGACAGTTTTATTTCAATATAAATATTCATCATAAAATTAAACTATAATAGTGGTATTTGTGATACATTGGAAAATATAAAAGTATCTAAATTTATTTGCAATTATTTTGGAATTATAGACTATGCTGTAGTTTTGAGAAATAATTGGGTTATGTGATTGTGAATCATATGATACTAGTTAATTATATGTCGAACGGTTAAGGGTAAAACACCAATTCAGTGGGAGCGTGATAAGAGTTGATAAACTCTTCCGATTGATACATATAGATGTTTGCAATAGCATGTCTATTAATACCAAAAAAGTTCCTTGTGCTTCATTATATTCATCGATGAGTTATCACCGACATGAACATGTGTATTTGATACACATGTGAAATGTCTATGATATGCTCAAAGAATATAAAAACGGAAGTAAATGAAATAACATGCAATAGAAAATAAAATTAATTCACTTTGATAAAATAGGTGAGTATATTGGAAAGAGTTCTGGACGTACCTAAAAATGAATAAATATTAAATCTTGAATTCACTCCTCCATACGATACATAATGATGTATCGATACAGAGTAATCGAACTTTGTTGAACAAAGTATAATTAATGGTGAATGAAGCCGAGTTAACCTCTTTCAATAAGGTCATGTACTTAAGAGTAGTACATGAAGGTTAAAATTAATTTCATTTAAAGAATAGTTCAAAAAGATCATAAATGATAAGGGTTTATAAGAAACCCTAAAATATCCTAGGCTATGGAGCAGGCTAGTTGCGCGAGTCGAAAGACTGCACATAATAATTATTCGCGAGGTATCTTGTATGAATCTTCCCAAAAGAAGTTTAAAAACGACTGTCATTGGATGACCAATTTATGATTTGAACATAAGTATTGTAAACTAAAATCAAATTAGTTATATATAAAAGGAAATTAACAAAATGTTTATGAATACCTATTCTGTTGAATTAAGAAATATTGTTGTTTCAAGAAATACCAAATTCATGGCGATGGAATTTCTTTTAAAAATTATTAGTAGCAAAATGGATTTGGAAACGATCCAAGAATAAAACTAGTTACGAGGGATGAAATGAAATTAAGTGAACCTAAATGAACATAATGCAATAGAATATCTTATAAATATTCTCGCGTAATGAAGAGAAACTATGAGTTTCTCATCAATTCGAGAAATATCCTCAGCTATCGGTTAAACCATTAAGAGTATTGACTTCATGAAATGGTATGATGCGCAAATCCGAAGTGGATTCCGAGTACATTATTAAAATATGATTTTGGTAGTTGTACCCAAAGGGTTATAATCCATCCGTGGTGAATATTTCCTCAAGAGCAAGACTAATGCAATTGGAATATAATGAGCAATTTGATAAAAATATCATCATAAATTAAACTGTTGAAATTATCATATGTTGAACCATAATTTTGACTCAACACCTAAGATGTTATACAAGATGGTATTATTCCAAAATGTTCTGACAATACCTGTTGGTTTCAATATGATCATAAGTTGTCCAAAAGTTCAAGTCACGCGTTTAAAGGTAAAATAGGTGAGTCATGTAAATATACAATGGTCCCTTGTTCATATGTCAATGGGGAAAACAGGCAATATGCAAGGTAGCTTTTAATTTGAACAAGGGCTTAAATGGCATTGAACAAATTAAATAATATGCAAGTCCAAATCCATTAGTATTCAAGTCCAAGTCCATTAAGCACAAGTCTTGGCCATTATGCTCAAGTCCAAGTCCAAAGATAAAATCATATGCATGTCCAATATTCTGTAATAGTCAAGTATTCACATTCAAGGGAAAATATGTTATTCAAAGTTAAATGTCCAAGCCATTATGTGTAAAAAGTTCAAGAGTTACAATCGGTCCTAAAATCCCCAAATTGATTTAGTTTACAACTTACAATTGAGAAAAAGAGAAAGAATGATTCCCTCTTCCATAAAGTAAAGGAGGGGTTTATTTAGAGAGACGGCCAAGAGGAAGGATAGACTACACGTGTCCCCTCGCCATCACTTCATGTGGTAGATACTCGGCAACCCATATGTCTTATTACGTTCGGTATCTCTTGGTACTTGTAAAAGCTCGGAACTCTTTGCTAGCGTAAAAGCTCGTTATCCCTTTAGAATCCTCTATCCTTGTAGAAGCTTGATATCACTTGTTGTTTATAGCTGCTCTACAATAGTTACTGTTATAAAGGCTCGATAACTGTCGCTGTATCAAATGGCTTGTCTTCAATATAAGCTCAATATCGTTCACTTATGATTAGAAGCTCAACATCTTGTAGTGGTGTGGCATCCTTCCTTTTTTACACATTCTACAAAAATCTTTGTTACAGAGGTTCGACATCCCTTCCAACATCTTATCTTCAGGCTCGATGGTTGTTGTGCTGTAGAAGCTCAATACCCCATGTTCCTATAGGTCTGTTGTAGCTCGATATCTCTAGGCCTATACTAGTTTGACATCTCCATCGCCTTTCAAAAACTCGACACCTTCTTGTTGTTAGGCGCTCGACGCTATTCTTCTTTATTGATGTTCGACATCATCATCCTCTTGTTAAATGCACAACAACACTTGCTATCGTAGAGGATAGTTACCCTTTAGAGACTTGGTACCTCTTTGCTGCTTATTAACCACTTGAACATTCGACATCTTTCGAAATTTTGCACCTTTTATTATTAGATGTTCGATCCCCTATTGTTAGAAGTTCATCATCCTTGATAACTTTATTTTCTTCAGGTTCGACATCTTCTGTCTTTTCGAAGCTCAACAAGTACATTTTAGATGCTCGACACTCATAGTATGAAGTAATAGCATAATATATTCGTTATTCAATGTCCTCGAGTTAATTTCTATCAAATTATCTCTTGGTATTTACTCACAAAATATGATTTAAAATGAAAAATTCTAATTAATTATTTAGAATATACTTCTTGCACATAACAACAGTGGGAGCGTTATTGAGTTTATGGGTTTTTCGGATATGATCCAAGAAATGACACGAGAGTATCTTTCCATAAGCATTGGAATTGAGTATGTATTTTGACAGAAATATCAAATAGTTTGACTTTCGGTCAAAATGCAGAGAAAGCATGTGTCCATAAGAAAAAACCACTAGAAGGTACACAGTTATTTCTAGACAATAAGTAAACAACATATAACTGATTATTAACGATGTGCTTATTTTAAAATCAACAATAGTTTGGTTGTTTAATACTCGATATTGGATTTGAAAATTATATTCGTTATATCATGTGACGCCCCACTTCTATACTCACACTAGCTAAGGACACTACGTATTAACGCCGTCGACTAGCACGAAGAAAGGCTATTGAGAAACGACCATCTGTGTAATTGATTTGTGCGAGTACCGATATGCCAGATAGAAGGTCATGCATTTCATTTCAAGAGGAAATCTGATATATCAAATACAAAATCAAAGCTATTACACAGTGGCTATGTGGCCTTCAGAAATAAATATAAAATAAGCATAACGCGAAATCAGTCATAGGTATTCATATCACTAAGGCGGAATCAGATATGAATATAACACATAAAAGTGAACATCAAAGTAGTGGTCACGTAAGATCCACTACATCACAAAAGAATAGGTACAAGTGATAAACAAAAGAATAAGTATACATCAAGGATTCTCTTCCTCGAATGTATAAAAGCAAAAACTACTAAGCTAAAGTAGTTAGCCAAAAGTCAGAATCTCGTCCCTGCTAAGAAGTCAAGTGGAAGCACCCAAAACACCTCGGTCCGACCCGAGTATTATTTAAGAAGAAAAATAATAATCGGATCAGTCTAGATATAAATACCATACAAGATGAGATAGGATAAGAGATATGACAAAAATATATGATGATAATAATGTCATACCGTGACAAGTATATTTTTGATAACAATGAAAATCGTATAATATCTCAATTCTTCTCAAATATCCAAAAAGAATATCATATTCTTTTTCTTATTCACTAAACCTCAAATGTTGACAAAACATATCAATGCAAATCACAAAAATTAGTGAAATGCAAATTCTAGAAATCAATAAATAGAAATCCAGAAAACACAAAGGGGGAGGCCTATCACAAACGGGAGTACGAAACTCACCAACACATGTATCACAAATGGAATGCTATTCCATAGTCGCTAACTCATCAAATTTGAGCCAAAGCTCCACAAATGGCTCGAAGACCATGGGTCGCTACCCCACCAATTAGAGCCAAAACTCCACAAACAGGATTTAGTCCCCCACGTAGACAAAGGCACATCACACATCGCTAGTCTAAATCACGAAATGATCATCATTGATCGATAAGGGAAAATTACACTAAGCTAGTAAATAAATGAGTTTAGCTTCATGTCCCATAACCAAAGGCTTAACTTAAATATTTATGAACAGATTGTAGATTTCCACTCGAAAATTGTCATAAGATTTCCATCGAATAAGTCTAAGAATTAACCGACGAAGTAAACGCAAGTGTTTCAGACCATTTGTTTTGCTTAGTCGTTTAATTAGATTTCTCATAAGAATGAGGTAAAGATTTGTATATACTAATAGATTGGAAAATGGTTTTAAAAACAAGCTTTTTATTAAAAGTAATGTTGAAATGATTTTTGTGAAAGAGTTTGAGTATTTACTACTAGTGTAAAAACCTTTTTATTTTAAAGTGACAAATCATAGAAACGAATACAAAAGAACAATCTATCACCAAAATTCACATTCGATGACGTGAATCAAAACCATAAAAATCTATATCAAATCCATCAAATGGATATTCCCAAAAATCTAGAAAAGAAGTCATCAAAGTCGATAATAAATGACAACAACTAACTGGATCAACAAAAATCGATAAAAATTGAAAATCCACTCAAAAATAAGCAAAATAGGAAAAGTTCAATAGGACCAAACGCCTGAACCTGGGTTCTGGAAGTTTATATTTTTTTCCCTTTTTACTTTTTATTTTCGAAAGCCACCCAAAAGTTTGGTTGGGTTTAACCAGACGTTTGGTTCTGGGCTCTGCCATTTTATTTTATTTTCGCTTCTTTTTTTCTCAAGAGCCCCAACCAGACGTTTGGATTTTTCAACCAGACGTGCCTATGCTGGGCAATAATTTGTCTAGGGCATTGATGCCAAATCAACATGGAAGCGATCAAACGAGCGATGGAGGCTAGGGATTTATGACAAGCGATAACTCATCTCTATAGGCTCTTTGATGCACCCCAAACAACATGTCCAAACATTCCTAGTAGGATTTTCATAAATTTTGACTTCAAACCCAAAATTGGAAAATTCACCAAACCAATTCAAATCAAAAGCAATTGAACATGACATACATGTTAGGAATTCATACCTAACACCAATGAAAGCTACAGACATAGATGTGAGTTTAAGAACTCACATTTAAACTTTAAAACAAGGAATGAGAAGCTCTAAAATAAGGAAAGATCAACACCACTTCAATCACAACTCTAGAAGCTCCAATCTAATATCAAATGCAAAGTTTTTTCTAAGTTAGGTTATAAGAAAAATCAAGGTTTGAAGAGGAATTGAGATGGAGAAGATGAAGAGGATGCTTACCTAAGCTTCTCCTTGATTTTGGAACTTGAATTTGAATTCCTAAGAGTAACTAGGACTTAGGAATTTTAATTTCCTCTTCCCACCATTCTTCCTAGGGCTTGAGTGTTAGGAAACTATGAGTGGAATGAATGAATGAAAAGGAGTGGGATGGGAGCTATTAGATATAAGGTTTGGATTCTCTTATTGGGTTAGTGGGCTAGAACACAACCTAAAGCCCAAACAAAATACAAAAATCCTAATCAACTCCAAACATATCAATGTTTATACTCAAACAAGTTGTAGACGTCATTTTTAACTCAATGAAAGTGGTCTCGAGTTTGGATTCGATCGTTTACAAAAAGTCACTTTTCAACCTTTAATTCAACTAACGATATTATATTTAAATGAAACATTAAAATATATAACCATAAAATATGTAGGTTGTTACAGACTCCCTTCCTTAAAGAAATTACGTCCTCGCAATACTTAAGAAGAAAATAAAGAGTAACAACCACTCTAAGGCATAACAACATAAAATAAAAACTGAAGTGAGAAGTTCACTTTAAGGAGCACGAGAGAGTAAGACTGGATGTGTTCGCTTGATGAATTCTCTGGATTCCCAAGAACAATCCTTAGGATTTGCGGACCATTAAACTTTCACAAGTGGAACATCTTTATTTCGAAGGCGTTCAACCTCCATAGCAATGAAACTAATAAGATGTTCTCACAAGTCAAATTAGGTGAAACTTCAATTTCTTCAATAACTCCGGACTCAAGAATAGAATCAAAAACTCTAAGGCATTTCCGTAGTTGAGAGATGTGGAATACGCCATGAATAGCAGAAATTGAGCCAGTAATAAAAAACGATAAGCCACAGAACCAATCCATTCGGTGATGGGAAATGGACCAATATACGGAGGTGCCAATTTTCCCGATCGACTGAAACGCACAACACACTTCATAGGTAAAACACAAACGAACACCAAATCTCCAACAGAAAATTCAAATTTCCTTCTTCAGTTATTGGCATAGGATTTTTGTCTACTTTGAGGACGAATAAGTTCAATCCTTTTTGTGGAATCACAAATAAAATCTTGGCCTAAAACCAGCTTTCCACCGGCTTCAAGCCAACAAGAAGGAGATCGATATGGCCTTCCGTAGAGTGCCTCGAAAGGTGCCATACCAATACTAGATTGGAAGCTATTATTGTAAGAAAACTAAACAAGAGAAATATGATCTTTCCAACTTCCACCAAAATCAAGAACACATGCATGAAAAAGTTCTTCAAGAGTTTGATTCACACGCTTTGTTTGTCCATCGGACTATGGATGATAAACAGTGCTAAATTAAGCTTTGTTCCCAAAGCTTCTTGAAGACCTATCCAAAATCCAGTAAATCATGGATCATGACGGCTAACAATAAAAGTAGGAACTCCATGCAATTTAATAATTTCTTTAACATAGAGTTTAGCCAAAAGAGTTACGGTCTGGTTGGATCGAACGGGAAGAAAATGGGTGGATACTGTAGGTCTATCTACTGTCACCCATAGACTATCATGACCTGAACAAGAAAGGGAAAGACTATCAATAAATTCGATGGAGACTTGATCCCACTTCCAAACGGGAATGTCCAAAGGTTGCAATAGCCCACCGGGACTTTGATGCTCGACCTTTACGAGGTGGCAAGTTATGCAACACTTAATGAAGTTAGCAATATCGGATGTCATTCCATCCCAATAATAAAGTCGCTTCATGTCCGCGTACATTTTATTACTACCAGGATGAATGGTAAATTTAGAATGATGAGAATCTTCTAAAATTTCTTTACGAAGATCACTAATATTTTGCACGATAAGTCTACCAAATTTTTTAATACCTCCACGAGCATTGATATCAAAGTCTTTCAAACCATCAACCTTATTTTTATCTCTACAACTTTGGCAAAGAAGAGCCAATTTGGGATCTTACTTTTGAGCTTCAAGGATGCTATCTAAAAGAGAAGGATGTGCCTCAAGGCTACATAAAACAAGAGATGAACATGAATTGGGGTCACGATCTCGAATCTCACAAGTGGACAAAGTCTCAAGATTATTCCATTCGGATATCATTATGGAAATAACCGCTTGTTGCTTACGACTAACGGCATCGGCAACACGATATCTCTTTCCGAGAGTATAAAGAATATCAGGATCATAAGATGCAAGGAATTTGAGTTAACATTGTTGACGCAAATTAAGTTCCTTTTGAGATAACAAATATTTCAAAGATTTACGATCAGTGTAAAGAAAAAATTTCTCTCCTAAAAGATAATGATGCCAAATTCTAAGAGTGAAAACAATGGCCGCAAGCTCTAAATCATAAATGGTATATCTAGTCTCGCCAGGCTTTAATTGCCTAGAAGCATAAGCGATAACACGTTCCTTTGCATGAGAACGGCTCCCAAACCAACACAAGTAGCATCGGTATAAACAACCAAGTCTTAGTTCCATTCGGGAATCATAAGAATAGGAGCATCAGAAAGGAGTATCAGAAAGGAGTTCTTTTAATTTCTGAAAAGCAGCTTCACATTTGTCTAACCAATTATACTTAACTCTCTTCTTCATCAAACTAGTAAGAGGTACGGAAATTTTAGAAAAGTCTTTTATTAATCGACGGTAATAGCCCGTCAATCCAAGAAAGCTATGAATCTCCGTCACACTCTTCGGTCTCTTTCAATTTTGAATCGTCTCAATTTTTGAAGGATCCATAGAAATTCTAGATTCAGAAATAATATATCCTAAGAATTTCACACGGGATTACCAAAAGTGGCACTTGGAAAAAAATTTCTTTCAATTGATTGCGCCTAAGGGTTTCCAACACAATTCGAAGATGTTTTTCATACTCTTCCTCGGTTTTAGAATAAACAAGAATATCATCGATAAAGATGAGAACAAATCGATCAAGGAAGTCATTGAAAACTCTATTCATAAGGTCAACAAAATAAGCTTTAGCATTCGTTAAACCAAATGGCATAACAAGCCATTTATAAGAACCATAACAAGTACGGAACGATGTTAAAGGAATAATTTCCTCTGCAATACGAAGCTGATGAAAATTGGTTGCTAAGTCTAACTGTGAAAGACTCAAGCACCACAAAGTTGATTGAACAGATCATTAATTCGAGGTAAGGGATATTTATTCTTGATGGTGAGATCATTAAGCTTGCAGTAGTCAACACAAAGCCTAAGTGTACCATCGGATTTCTACACAAAGATGGCCGAAGCTCCCCATGGAGAGTAACTAGAACGAATAAATTGTTTGTCTGCCAATTCGGATAATTGTTTATGCATCTCCTTATTTTCCTTATTGGACATACGGTAAGGAAGACGAGTGATAAGTAGAGCTCTAGGGATTAGATTAATTATGAACTCAATTGTTCGCTTAGGTGTTAATCCTAAAACAGGCTCAAATATATTAGAAAATTCACGAACAACGTGAATGAGGGAAATGACATCTTCCTCATCATCATTATCGTCATCATGTGGATATAGAGAATATACGGGTGCCACTGAATTGGAATCTGAATCTTTAAGAACAATAGAAATCTACTTAACAGATTGGAGATGTCGAAGATGGATAGTCCTCTCGGGACATAGAATGTGGGCTTCATAACGATTAAACCAATCCATTCCCAAAATCATTCTGAAACCTAGGTAACGCATAACATGCAAATCCGCATGGAAAGCATAATCACATAGAATAATTTCAACATCCTTACAAAATAAACTGATTGTTGCGGATCCACCAACCGAATTCGCAATTCCTAATGAGCCATCAAGCCCATAACATTTAATGAAAAGGTACCAACAAGTTCGTTTAATATAAAAGAGTGAGATGCACCCATATCAAAAAGAACTTGAATAGGATGATCACGGAACATAATAATGTCATTAAGGATAGACTGAGAAATACCATGACCAAGAGGAGTGTTATTAGAGGCTTGCACAACATTCAGCTTTCTTGCTTTCTTTCTTTGAAGTTTGGGACATGAAAATTTAGGGTGACCCGAACTTTTGCAATAGCTAAAAGTAAGGGGCTTCGAACATATAGTTTATAGTGGTCCTTAGAACCACAATTGTAGAATTCTCCACGACTAGAGGTATGAGTCATTGCTACCGAAGTTGCTTGCTTCCCTTTCTCGTTGGGATTAGGGCCTTTGAACTTACTGTCGAGTTGCCTCTTTTTGTTATTACTAAAGTTCTGTTTGGCACCCCCAACATCACCATCACTTTCTTTATTGGCCTCTTCAAGTTGAAGAGCGATATATACAAGCTGATCGAAAGGGACCTCTAGTTTCAAAAGTAAAGCTTTTTTGAGGTTTTTATTCAACCCTTAGATAAACCTCTGATTTTTGTTCAATGGTTTATTAATATACACGACCCTATATTTAGAGAGGGATTCAAAAGATGCAACATAATCTGTCACAGAAGATTCATCTTAAATAAGGTCAATAAAGCATCGGGATAAAATTACTTTTTCATCTTTCGGCACAAACTTTAACCCGAATCTTTTTCGAAATTGCTCCCAAGTAAGATCCGCTTCAACAAAAGCTCATATCAGTCTAATGCTCTCTCCTAGAGCATGTTAGAAGCCACTTGGACTCGATGTAGATCCACTAGATTCATGCGAGAAGAAGATGCGGTCGCATGTTATAAGCAAGATTGGACTTCTATAACGCTTTTGGAACCCTTGAATGGCCTTCCACCCAAATTGGTATAATCACTACACAAGTGTGCTAACTCGGATTTAGGATGAGTAGGCTCATAAATGGGTCCAACGGCTTGGACATTCTTTACAAGATCTAAAAGTTATTGGGAAGACATAAATATGCCATCCTAAGGAGTAGCACTGGATTGACCGACACTAGAACGGTCAGGTCTAACCATTTTTCTTCTTTAAGAAAGAAAGAAAGAAAGAAGAGGAAAAAGGTTATTCTTAGAATGAATACCAAACAAACATGATTAATAAAACAAGTCAATCATAAAAGAAAATAGAATAGAATGAGTCCTAAGACTCGAATTAAATCCTAAAGCACGATTCCTAAGAGAGACTTAGGACAATGATCCTTGCTAGATTGTTCTACATTATTCTGAAGTTTGGCTCTGATACAAAGCTGTGACGCTTTACCTCTAACTCACACTAGTCAAGGATACTACGGAGTAATGCCATCGACTACCACGAAGAATAAGGTTGTTGAGGAGCGACCATCTGTGTAATTGATTGAGTACCGATATGCCAAATAGAAGGTCATGCATTTCATTTCAAGAGGAAATCTGACATATCAAATACAAATTCAAAGCTATTACACAGTACCTATGTGGCTTTCAGAAAAAAAATAAAAATAAACATGACACGAAATCAGTCATAGATATTCATATCACTAAGGGGAAAACATATATGAATATAACACAGAAGTGAACATCAAAGTAGTGGTCATACAAGATCCACTACATCACAAAAGAATAGGTACAAGTGCTAGACAAAAGAATAAGTATACATCAAGGAGTCTCAATCTCGAATGTATAAAAGCAAAAACTACTAATCTAAAGTAGTTAGCCAAAAGTCAGAAGCTAGTCCCTGCTAAGAAGTCAAGTGGAAGCACCTGAAACACCTTGGTCTGACCCGAGTATTATTTAAGAAAAAAATAATAAACGGACCAGTCTAGCTATAAATATCATACAAGATGAGATAGGATAAAAGATATAACAAAAATAAATGATGACAATAATGTCACACTATGACAAGTATATATTTGATAACTATGAAAATCATATAATATCTCAAATTTCCTCAAATATCCAAAAAGAATATCATATTCTTTAGCTTATTCACCAAATCTCAAATATTGACAAAACATATCAATGCAAATCATAAAAATCCGTGAAACACAAATTATAGAAATCAATAATTAGAAATCCAGAAAAACCAAAGGGGGAGGTTTATCACAAACGGAAGCATGAAAACTCACCAATACGTGTATCACAAACGGAACGCTATTCCGTGGTCGCTAACCCATCAAATTTGAGCCGAATCTCCACAAACAGCCCGAAGACCATGAGTCGCTACCCCACCAATTTGAGTCGATACTCCACAAACGGGGTTTAGTCCCCCGTGCAGACAAAGAGATATCGCACATCGTTAGTCTAAATCACAAAATGATCATCATTGATCGATAAGTGTAAATTACACTATACTAGTAAATAAATGAGTCTAGCTTCATGTCCCATAACCACTGGCTTAACTTAAATATTTACGAATAGATTGTAGATTTCCATTCGAAAATTATCACATGATTTCAATCGAACAAGTCTAAGAATTAACCGAAGAACTAAACGCAAGCGTTTCATACCACTTGTTTTGCTAAGTCGTTTAATTGGATTTCTCATACGAATAAGGTTAGAGGTTTATATATACTAATAGATTGGAAAATGGATTTAAAAACAAATGTTGAAATCCTTTTTGTGATAGAGTTTGAATATTTACTACTAGTATAGAAACCTTTGTATTTTAAAGTGACAAATCATATGAATGATTGTCGAAAAAATCTATCATCAAAAACCACGTTTGACGACGTGAATCAAAACTATGAAAATCGATATCAAATCCATCAAATGGGTATTCTCAAAAATCCAGAAAAAAAGTCATCAAAGTCGATAATAAATGACAACTAACTGGATCAACAAAAACGATAAAAAATAGAAATCCACTCAGAAACAGGTAAAATAGAAAAAATTCAACAGGATAAGACATCTGAACCTGAGTTGTGGAAGTTTATATTTTTTCTCTTTTTTTCTTTTTATTTTCTAAAGCCACCAAGATGTCTGGTTGGGTTTAACCAGACATCAGGTTCTAGGCTCTGCCATTTTATTTTTTTGTCGTTTCTTTTTTTCTCAAGAGCCCAAACCAGACGTCTGGTTGCATATGCTGGGTAACAATTTTCCTAGGCCACTGATAGTCAAATCAACTTGGAAGTGATCAAACGAGCGATGGAGGCTAGGAATTTATGCCAAGCGATAACCCAGCTCTATAGGCTCTTCGATACACCCCAAACAACATGTCCAAACATCCATAGTAGGATTTTCATAAATTTCGACTTCAAAACCCAAAATGGGAAAGTCACCAAACCAATTCAAATCAAAAGTAATTGAACATGAAATAGATGTTAGGAATTCATACCTAACAAAAATGAAAGCTATAGAAGTGTTGTTGTTCAAAACTCATCTTTAAACTCAAAAACAAGGAATGAGAAGCTTTAAAACAAGGAAAGATCAACTCCACTTCAATCACAACTCTAAGAGCTCCAATCTATTATCAAATGCAAAGTTTTTCCTAAGTTAGGTTATTGGAAAAATCAAGAATTGAAGAGGGATTGAGATGGAGAAGATGAAGAAGATGATTACCTAAGCTTCTCCTTGATTTTGGAACTTGAATCTGAACTCCTAAGAGAAATTAGGGCTTAGGAATTTTAATTTCCTCTTCCCACCATTCTTCCTAGGGCTTGAGTGTTAGGAAATTATGAGTGAAATGAATGAAGGAATAAGAGTGGAGTGGGAGCTATTAGGTAGAATTTTTGAGTTTTCTTAATGGGTTAGTAGACTAGAACATAACCCAAAGCCCAAACAAAATACCAAAATTATAATCAACTCCAAACATATCAATATTTATACTCAAACAAGTTGTAAACATCGTTTTGAACTCAATAAAGTGGTCCCGAGTCTGGATTCAACCGTTTACATTAAGTCACATTTCGGACTTTAATTCAACAAACGATGTTATATTTAAGTAAAACATTTAAATATATAATCGTAAAATATTCGGGTTGTTGCAGACTCCCCTCCTTAAAGAAGTCCTCGCAATACTTAAGAAGAAAATAAAGAGTAACAACCACTCTAAGGCATAACAACATAAAATAAAAATTAAAGTGAGAAGTACACCTTAAGGAGCACGAGAGAGTAAGTCCGGATGTGTTCGCTCGATGAATTCTTTGGATTCCCAAGAACAATCCTTAGGATTTTCGAACCATTGAACTTTCACAAGTGGAACATCTTTATTTCGAAGGCGTTTAACCTCCATAGTAATGATACGAATAAGATGTTGCTCATAAGTCAAATTAGGTGAAATTTTAATTTCTTCAACAACGCCGAGCTCAAGAATAGAATTGGAATCTCTAAGACTTTTTCATAGTTGAGAGACGTGGAGTACATCATGAATAGCAGAAAATTGAGCCAGTAATAAAAGGTAATAAGCCATGGAACCAATGCGTTCTGTGATGGAAAATGGGTCAATATATTAAGGTGCTAATTTTCCCAATCGACTGAAATGCACAACACCCTTCATAAGTGAAACAAGAATGAACACCAAATCTCCTACAAAAATTCTAATTTCCTTCTTCAGTTATCGGCATAGGATTTTTGTCTACTTTGAGCTTGTTTCATCCTATGACAAATAAGGTCAATCTTTTCTGTGGAATCATGAATATAATCTGGACCTACAACCAGCTTCTCACCGGCTTCAAGCCAACACAAAGGAGATCGGCATGGCCTTCCGTAAAGTGCATCGAAAGGTGCCATACCAATACTAGATTGGAAGCTATTATTGTAAGAAAACTCAACAAGAGAAATATGATCTTCCCAACCTCCACCAAAATCAAGAACACATGCGCGAAGAAGATCTTCACGAGTTTGATTCACACGCTCTATTTGTCCATCGGACTATGGATGATAAGCGGTGCTAAAATTAAGCTTTTTTCCCACAGCTTTTTGAAGACCATACCAAAATTCACTAGAAAATAATGGATCATGATCACTAACAATAGAAGTAGGATATCCATGCAATTTAACTATTTCTTTAACATAGAGTTTAGCTAAAAGAGGTATGGTCTAGTTGGACCAAATGGGTAGAAAATGGATGAATTTTGTAAGTCTATCTACTACCATCCATAGACTATCATGACCCGAATGAGAATGGGGAAGACCGTCAATAAAGTCCATGGAGACTTGATCCCACTTCCAAACGGGAATGTCCAAAGGTTACCCACCGGGCCTTTGATGCTCGGCCTTTACAAGTTGGCAAGTCATGCAACACTTAATGAAGTTAGTAATATCAGATTTCATTCCATCCCAATAATAAAGTCGCTTCATGTCCGCTTACATTTTACTACTACCAGGATGAATGGTGAACTTAGAACGATGAGAATCTTCTAAAATTTCTTTACGAAGATCGCTAATATTTTGCACCATAAGTCTACCAAATTTTCGAATACCTCCACGATCATGATATCAAAGTCTTTCAAACCATCAAGATTCTTTTTATCCTTACAATTTTGGCTAAGAAGAGACAATTCACGATCTTACTTTTGAGCTTCAAGGATACGGTCAAAAAGAGAGGATGAGCCGGCTACATAAAACAAGATATGAGCATGAATTAGGATCATAATCTCGAATCTCATAAGTGGCTAAAGTCTCGAGATCATACCATTCGGATATCATCATGGAAACACCCGCTTATTGCTTACAACTAAGGGCATCGGCAACACGATTTCCATTTATACGAGTATAAAGAATATCAAGATCATAAGATGCAAGGAATTTGAGCCAATGTTGTTGATGCAAATTAAGTTCCTTTTGAGAGAACAAATACTTCAAAGATTTATGATCGGTGTAGAGAAAATATTTCTCTTCTAAAAGATAATGATGCCAAATTCTAAAGGCGAAACAATGGCCGCGAGCTCTAAATTATGAGTGGCATATCTAATCTCGACAGGCTTTAATTGCTTAGAAGCGTAAGTGATAACACGTTCGCTTTGGATGAGTACGACTCCCAAACCAACACGACTAGCATCGGTATAAAAAAACAAGTCTTGGCTCCCTTCGGGAATCACAAGAATAGGAGCATCAGAAAGGAGTTCTTTTAATTTTTGAAAAGTAGCTGCACATATGTCTAACCAAATGTACTTAATTCCCTTCTTTATCAAACTAGTAAGAGGTATGCAAATTTAAGAAAAGTCTTTTATGAACCGATGGTAATAGCCCTCCAATCCAAGAATGCTATGAATTTCCAACACACTCTCCGGCCTCTTCCGGTTTTGAATCGCCTCCATCTTTGAAGGATCCACGAAAATTCCAGATTCAGAAATAATGTCCTAAGAATTTCAAATGGGATTTCCCAAAGTGGCACTTAGAAAATTCTGCTTTCAATTGATTGCTCCGAAGGTTTCGAACACAATTAGAAGATGTTTTTCATGCTCTTCCTCGGTTTTAGAATAAACAAGAATATCATCGATAAAGATGAGAACAAATCGATCGAGGAAGTATTTGAAAACTCGATTCATAAGGTCAACGAAATAACCTAGAGCATTCGTTAAACCAAATGGCATAATAAGCCATTCATAAAATCCATAACGAGTACGGAACGATGTCAAGGAATATTATCCTCTGTAATACAAAGATGATGAAAGCCGGTTGCTAAATCAAACTGTGAAAAGATTCTAGCACTTCAAAGTTGATCGAATAGATCATCAATCTAAGGTAAGGGATATTTATTCTTGATGGTGAGATCATTAAGTTTGTGGTAGTCAACGCAAAGCATAAGTGTACCATCGGATTTATTCACAAAAGATAGTTGAAGCTACCCAAGGAGAGAAACTAGAACGAATAAACTATTTTGCTTCCAATTCGGATAATTGTTTACGCATCTCCTCATTTTCCTTATAAGAAATACGGTAAGGAGAATGAATGATAGGTAGAGCTCTAGGGATTAGATTAATTATGAACTCAATTTCTCGCTTAGATGGTAATCCTAAAACAGACTCAATATATACCGGGAAATTCACGAACAACGTGAATGAGAAAAATGAAATCTTCCTTATCATCATTATCGCCATCATGTGGATTTAGAGAATATAAGGATGCCACCAAATTAGAATCAGAATCTTTAAGAACAATAGAAATCTGCTTAATAGATCAGGAATGTCGAAGACGGATAGTCCTCTTGGGACATAGAATGTGGGCTTCATAACGATTAAGTCAATCCATTCCCAAAATCATTATGAAACCTAGGTAATGCATAACATGCAAATCGGCACGGAAAGCATAATCACATAGAATAATTTCAACATCCTTACAAAATAAACTAAGTGTTGCAGATCTACCAACCGGTTTCGCAGTTCTTAATGAAGTTATCGAGCCTATAAAATTTTAAAAAAAAGTATCAACAAGTTCTTTTGATATAAAAGTGTGAGATGCACCATCAAAAAGAACTCGAATAGGATGATCATGAAACATAATAATGCCATCAAGGAAAGAATGAGAAATACCTTGACCAAGAGGAGTGTTACTAGGGGCTTGCATAACATTCTGCTTTTCCTCTTTCTTACTTTGAAGTTTGGAACATGAAGATTTAAGATGACCAGAACTTTTGGAATAGCGACAAGTAAGGGGATTCGGACACTAATTTGCATAGTGGTCCTTAGAACCACAATTGTAGCATTCTCCACGACTAGAGGTAGGAGTCTTTGCTATCGAAGTTACTTACTTCCCTTTCTCGTTGGAATTAGGGCCTTTGAAGTTACTGTCGAGTTGCCTCTTCTTGTTTTTATTAGTTCGGTTAATAATAATTGTTATTATTGAATCAAAGGCTTAGTGTTTGGGCTACATAGTTGAATATGAACGATATTGGAGTTTGGCCATTACCAAATTTCGCAAGTCCAAAGTGATATAGTTTTGGCGAAGAGAATTAGGGTAAATAATTATCACTACCTCTTAACGCTTGAGTAAAATTGGATTTTACCGAAGCTATGTAAGTGATAAATTTAACCATAATTTCACACCACCTGCAAAATGACGTATGAATGTTAATATTCGAATTGTTCGACATTAATCCTTGACTGAATTTACACCTAAGAGTCGCACAGCCATAATCTTGAATACTCCAACTACCACTTGATTTAATTAATTATAATAGTTATAAATTAATTAATATGTATGAAATATTAATTGTAAAGTTTTATTTGATTTGTGTTGAAAATATCGCGTATATAAAAGTTGTATACACACGTATTGATATATAATATTGATGTACGTTAGATTTAGATGTATTTTATTTGATTGGGATTGAAGTGATTGGGAGGCCTATAATGGGACTTAATTTGGTCGACTGTAGGTGTAGGAGGAGGGGTTGGATTTGATTCAAAAAAACAGGGTTTAAATTAATAGAGATATTTGTGGATCCAGATCCACTTTTTGCTCCTCTCTTTATGTATTATTTTAAACACCCGAAACCCATCATTTTTCCTCTCCTTTTTAGCCTCCACTATATCCATATCAGATAGAAAATGGCAACCCCTTGTTCCATTGATTCAAGCATCAAAAACACAAATTCAAGTAAAATCGGGACAACGGTGCGTTATGCTGCCAGTCTAGCAGCTCTCTTTCGAAGAAATCGAATTCAGATTCAAACGGAATTGATCGATTCAGCATTCAACTTGTACTAATTAGGGTATAATCATGGTAAATTATTTATTAATAATTACACATATTTATTTGATAATTATCACGAATCCCTATATGTGTGCTTTAAATGTTGTATGCGAAAATGTATATATGTATTCCGATTAAAAATAATTATATATATATATATATATATATATATCTGTGTGCGCGCGAGTGCGAGCATGTTTAGCTCTTCGATAGCAAAAAAATAAAAAATAAAAATTCGAATTAAATATTAATTTTAAAAGGGATTTTAAAACAAAATTTGATTTTTTTAATGTACAAATGTATATATAAATTATATGTAAAATTTTGTTAAATCATATATATGCGATCATTATCGAAAATTAAGAAAAAATTTATTTATATATATATTATTTATTATTTAAATTTGCAAATAAACAAATAACTATATATACACACACATATTTATTTCAAAATTCAAGATGTTACTTTAATATAATATTATATGTATATATATTTTACTGTACATCAATTATTCCAAAGATTAGGTTTATTTATTTTTTAAATAATTTTCTTTTTAAACATTCTGTATGGAAAAGATTTTTTAAAAAACAATTTTTTAAAAACCATAAAGGATTTAAAAATTTTGGATTTTGTCAAACATATATATTCCAAAAATATATGTGCATGTATATATAATTTTATCCATTTATATTTAAATGTATAGTGATATTTTATATTCAAAATTAAATATTAATTTATATATATACATATGTGTGTGTATTTTCAAAAAATAAAATATATTTTATTTTCGTATATTTACATTTATTTATTTTATTTTATCAAAATATTATTTTTGATATAAATTTTGAAAAAAATCTTTTAAAGTTTAGATCTAGATTAGAAATTTGAAAGTTAAATTCAAATTTAAATTTGTAATTATTAATATTTCCATTTCCAAGTATAATTATTTTACATTATTATAAATATATATATATATGTATGTGTGTGTATATATATATTAATATTTATACTCTTATAAATATATTTTATATCACATTGAAATATATATAGATATATATATATATATATATATATTAGACAGCACATATGTATACGAAGGGGCTAACATATCCATTGTGGTATAAATCTCAGCATCTACATATGGGTATGTTAAACCATATACAATGTATATGTTGTATGTGTACGTTCACACACATGTGTATATGATATGCATGTTCATATTATATAATATAAATATAATATCAAAATAAAACTTTATTTACAAATTAAATAAATTATTTATTTTATTAAAGAAATTTTAGATAAGATCCAAATAAATTTAGACTTCATAGGCCTAACAAGATCCGAAATGGAATAAATCTTTTGAAATTTACCAATTTACCCCATTGTATGATGGCCTAGTTCCAACAGTATGTTCCAGTAAATGATGAAAAGCCGAGGAGAGTAACCTCATGGTAGAAGGAATGTAACTATATAAATCGCATAGAGTGAAAGTAACTGTAAATGATAAATACCATTGAAAAGACCTTCCATTAGGGGTCAGCATTTGGTTGGTTCGGTTGGTTCGATGATGAAAGTTGTTATACCAAACAAAAACAAATAAAAATAGAAACCAAACCAAACCAACCGAATTAAGTTTGGTTGGTTCGTTATCTGCTTTAACCAAAGTAAAAATGATTCACATTTTAGGTCTAAACTATCCATTGTACTAGAAAACAAAACATAAATATAAGATTAAAGTATTTTTATTTAGTATTCTTATGCTTTTTAGTAGTAAATTTGACACATATATGATAAATAAAATTTATTAGACGACTAAAATAATATAAAATGATCATTATACCATTGGAAATTTTGGCGATATAATAATGTTCGGTTAATTTTGTTACACGGATAACCAAACAAATCTTTTTACGGACCGAGTAGAAACCAATCTAGTTTTCAAACCAAGTTAAACCGATCGAAATAAATTAGTTTATTTGGTTTAACTAAAGAATACTAAACCCTACGTTCCATATTGTCAATAACAGTGAATGGTAGGGACCTTCAGTACTTGCTTTTAAGTGGTAGTTACGAAAGTAAAGACTTTCGATGTTCGTAAATATATGTTTAGAGTTTGAATGTATGATACATGCAGGTGGATCTGGAACACTCTTTTTTAATATAAAGGTAGATATAACCAGGGTTGATATTTATATGCAAGTATATACATAAACCGAGACTATAAGCTTGGATTATAGTCAAAATAAACATGTACTGAGGTACCGTTCGCTCCAATTGTTGCAACGTTCTCGTTCCCCATGCGTCGGATGTGATCCGTCCGATGCCAAAACGGTCAGTTTCCTCCAACTGGACCATTGTGTTGAAAGGAGGGAATTGGATTATTAGCGATGAATGCGTCGGATGCATCCAATGCGTCGTGTCATTTCCTCCCGAATGGTTCTCTTTTCTTCCTTCTCTCTTCTTTTATTTATCCTTTATCCCCTCTTCCCCCTCCATACAACTAAACCCGAAAATTCAGTAATTTCTATTCACCGGTTCGATTATCTTTTCATGCATATTTTTACTTTTTTTAATATTTTGTTCGTACTTATGACATATATTTTTCTAAGAATTGTTTGCTATATTTTGTAATTTTCAATTTTCAGAATGTCATACAGATCTTCTACTTCCTCTCAACCCATTACTTTATGGACGGCCGAAATGTTTGCAGTTTTCATAGACTTGTGCTGATGTACACGTAAATGTGCATATTTTTTACCACCATATTTAATATATTTAAATTAAATAAATGGTCATATTAGGTATTTTAACTTGTTTAAACCAAAATTCAAATTATTTTCAATTTTTCACATATTCATCCTCATATAGGGGGAAAATGGTCATTTTTGTGCATTTATTAACTTATGAAAATTTACTTGGAATTTTTTATGTTGTTTTGTAGGAATTTTAGTGAATTTACAAGTGGCTTCATGAAGATATGCATGCAAGAGTGAATACAAAGGAATGGAGATGGAAATAATTCAAAGTGATGATCATGGAGGACCCCACCTACCCATCTACCTTAATATAAACTTAGGAGCTAATGCACATGCTAAAATGCCATTAAATCTTCATGCACACTTAGTGGATGATTATTTGAACTTAATGATAACTTGGTCACCACACTTCCTAAGAGGATATTTTGGGTAGTTCCTAAAAAGGTGGATTTGCGTTTTAAACTTGTATAAATACCCCTTATGTTTCATGTAACCTCCTCTTCTTTAGTCTCTCTTAGGCTCTCTTCTCTTAATTAGTTTAGATCAAAAATAAAATGAGAGCTCTCATTATTTTCATGGCTACTTACCCCTTTCTTTTATGTAATTTTTTATGCAATTTTAATTCAAGTCTTTTCTTATTTATTTACTTTTATGCAAGTAGTATAGATCTTCTTTTATTTTATGAGTAGAATAACTCTTCCTTTACTTTTCTTTCATCGTCTTCTTTTTTGCGTTTCATGTTGCATGCTACTTGTGTTGATATGATAACACAAATTAGAGGTTAATCCCTTCAATTTAAGGGTAATGAAGCCTCCAATCAAGTAGCATCAACATTTTGATAATTATTGCTATCCTTTTATGCTTAATGAGAATGCATAAAGTGGTTTAACTTGATATTTTTGCTTTGAATTTGATGGCCTATATTGTTGACACCAAATAGGCTATGCTCAAACAATCACAAAACAGAAATTGCATCTTCATCTAAATATAATTATAGCAAAGAAGTGAATGTTGAAATTAAAATTTGATGACTTATATTTCTAATTAATAGTTAATAGACCATGCTTAAAATAGATTTTGCTTTCAACTTGGTTTCATATTTCATGAGATTTAAAAGTGTATTAGTGGTTGTGTTATAGTTTGATGATATATATTGGGCTAATTAATAGCACAAATATGTCATAGTCATGATAAACACAACAATTAATTTCCCTAATGACTAAAAGAGAGATCATAATTTCATATTTGGTTGAACTATAGGATCTAGAGAGTGGAAATTATCTCTAAATTGTCTTCTAGTCTCATATTTTTATCACTTTCTTTTTGTTAATTTTCTCGTTTCTCGACTTGGTATAATTTGATTGAATAGGAAATTTAAAATCAACGATTCCCTATGGATCGACTCAAACTCGCTACGTACTACGATAGTACGCCGTGTGCTTGCGGTAAAATATAATTCAAAATTTATCGGCAATTTTCTAACTCGGTATAAAATTTGTCGCTAAACAAGTTTTTGGCAACGTTGCAGGGAAATAGTTTGATTTTGATTTTTTATTCTTCGAATTATTTTCGTTTGATTTTTGTATGTTTGTTTTGCATGTTTGTTTGTATTTTTGAAGAATTGGTAAAACTCAGCTTGAATTCTTATGAATCACCAACATCTATATTTATAATACATACCCAAGACTCTATCTTATGGTAACTCTAGAATTGCGGAAACAGCAGGAAATCTTCTGAAGATATATCCCCTATTACATACCACTCATAACATCTAATCATACATTGCGGAAACAGCAGGAAATCTTCCGAACATATATCCCCTATTACATACCACTCATAAAATCTAATCATGTATCCTAAATATATCATAATATCTTAATCATATATTCTAAATATATCATAATATCTAATCATATATTCTAAATATATCTCAATACCCCCCTCAAGTTGGAGCATGAGATTCAAAAATGCCCAACTTGGAGAGAAGAAAATCAAATTGAGCTTTGCCGAGAGCCTTTGTAAATATGTCCGCCAACTGTGACGATGTCGAGACATGAGTAGGAGATATCAAACCTTCATTGATCACATCACGAACAAAGGGACAATCAACCTCGATGTGTTTCGTCCGCTCATGAAAAAGGGATTTTTTGCTATATGTAACGCAGATTCACTATCAAAAAATAATTTAATAGCTTTAGCATGATGCACACCCAAACTCAATAACAACCTTTTTAGCCACTTCAATTCGCAGGTAATTGCAGCCATAGACCTATATTCGGCTTCCGCGGAAGACCAAGGTACCGTATGTTGTTTCTTTGTCTTCCAAGAAATAGGAGATTGACCAAGAAACACAATCCAACATGTCAACGAGCAACGAGTAAGAGGACAAGCCACCCAATCTGAATCACACCATCCTTCCAAGGTCAACTCACTGCCATCACGGAGCCAAATACCCTAACCCAAAGTCCCTTTCAAATAACGCACAACCCGGAGAGTCGCTTTCCAATGTTCAATTCGAGGTGCTTGCATAAATTGAGACAAAATATGAACTGAATAAGCCAGGTCTGGTCGAGTGACCGCAAGATAAATCAAACGACCCACAAGTCGTCGGTATGATTCAGAATCTGCTAGAAACTCCCCAATTGCAACACCTAGCTTATGATTTGTTCTATAGGAAACCCAATCGGTTTTTCCCCCAATAAGCCTGCTTCAGAAATAATATCTAAAGTATATTTGCGCTGACATAAAAACAAGCCTGACGAACTATGGGCGACCTCAATCCCCAAAAAATATTTGAGATTTTCAAGATCTTTCATTTTAAAACAATCACTAAGATAAGCTTTGAATATGGTAAGCGCAGAGGAATCATTCCCAGAAATAACAAGATCATCAACATAAACTAAGACATTAATCTGAACACCGCCTTTAGTAAATGTAAAAGAGAATAATCTGAACAAGACTGAAGAAAGCTATACCCTTTCAACGCCGACACCAATTTTGTAAACCAACATCTTGGAGCTTGCTTTAAGCCATACAATGACTTACGTAACCAACACACCAAAGTTGGATCTGAACTCTCAAACCCAGGAGGTAATTTCATGTATACCTCCTTATCAAGATCACCATGTAGGAACACATTATGAACATCCATTTGACGTAGTTCTCAATTCTTGGATGCCACTATGGCTAGAAAAGCACGAACTGTGGTCATCTTGGCAACAAGAGCAAAAGTTTCATTGTAGTCAATTCCTTTTTGTTGGTGTTTACCTAACACTACTTCTGGATTTGAGGCGCTCAACATCTGAATTTGACAAATATTTGGTCTTGTACACCCATTGACTACCAAGAGCACGTTTCCCCAGAGGAAGATGCTCTAAGGTCCATGTGTCGTTGTCTTCTAGAGCCCGTATCTCATCCTTCATGGAACGGCACCACTCGTCGGATTTCATGTCTTCTTTAAATGATTTAGGGTCCTTACCCTTAATTATAGCTATAAGAAATCTCCGATAATTTACAGAAAAGTTGTCGTAAGAGTACCTAAGGAGTAATTCGAAGGAGGAGAATCAGAAGATGGACTATTAGCAAAAACCGTATATGTCACAAAATCTCGATACAAAACATTTGAGAACTTTTGTCGAAGACCACGACCCATTTCCTGGAACTAGTAGACTGATCCGAAGCAGAACCATGTGCAGACCCAGTAGACCCATCTAAAGACTGATCATCAATATGCATAGTGGGTCGCTATTCCGGCCCAGCGGTCGTTGGTTCGGGAACAAGGGCATATGCGTCAATTTGAACTTCGTCCATGTGATTTTGAGCATTATACCCACTATCATTAATCAAAAGAACAACATCCTCATCTTCATAAATTATTTCAGCAAAATCTTGATGAATATCATGATCATTATTCTCACTATATATTATATTAACATCTTCCGAACACCCAAACGGGAACACCTCCTCTACAAATTTCACATCTCTAGACACGAAAAATTCCTTTGTATCAAGATCAATAATTTCCACCCCTTCTTACCAAACGAGTAACCCAAAAAAATAAACTTTCGACTCCGACTTGCAAATTTATCTCCCTTAGTCTTTTGATTATGAGCAAAGCACAAGCACCCAAAGGTTCGAATAGCACCAAAGATGGTGGTTTACCAAAAAGTATCTAAAAAGGTGTTTATTTTGTAACATGGAAGAAGGTGTACGATTAATTAAATGAGCGGTAGCAAGATCACATTCACCCCAAAAATAAATAGGCAAGTTTGCTTGAAAGCGTAATGCCCTACCCACATTCAAAATATGTTTATGTTTCCTTTCAACTCTTCCATTTTATTGTGGAGTACTCACACACGAAGTTTGAAACAAAATTCCAGTTGCATTAAAATAATCAATCAAACAATTAAACTCAGTTCCATTATCACTTTGAACGATCTTATTTGTTTGAGAAAATTGCCTATCGACCATCGCAACAAAGGACATAAACGTTTGAAACACCTCTAATTTGTCAACCAACAAATAAATTCAAATTGCTCTCGAAAAATCATCAACTATTGTCAAAAAATAACGGGCCCCACACGACGGAACGTGTCGATATGGATCCCACAAATCACAATGTATTTTCTCAAAAATTCTAGAAGTTTTATTGTCACTTAAAGAAAACTTGTTTCTAGGATGTTCAGCACGCATACATACTTCACACCCTTTATCTAAACTATCTTTATTATTTTTGACGTGAGGAATTAACTTAACTACTTTTTCGGAAGGATGCCCGAGCCGACGATGCCACAACTCCAAATTTGATGTTGCTTCAACTGTTGACACAAATTCCGGTTTGCTAAAGTAGTACAGTCCATCTCTCCTAACTCCCGTTCCAATCAGCTCCTTTGTTTGGCCCTGTATAGCACAAATATGAGAATCAAATTGGACAATAGTTCGTAAATCATCATTAAGTTGAGAAACACAAATTAAATTGCAACTCAAATTTGGAACATAAAGTACTCCAGTGGGGGTTATTTTGTCTGACACTCATACGGATCCCACCAAAGTAGCAATCGCTTTTTCACCATTCGGCAAACCAACAGAACACTCGAGATTTTGCGTGTCAAATAACCATGAACGTTGTGCTGTAACATGATGGGTTGCTCCGGTATCGATAATCCATGAAGAATTATCAAACTTACCATTTAATCGATTTTCGGGAATTTTACTATTACCAATCACGCCTGAAATAGTTTTCCACTGCTCACTTGTGAACAATTGATCTTCACCACCAGCCATGACAAATTATTCTTGAAGAAAAAAATCGTTATTTGGCTCTGATACCATGAAGAATTGGTAAAACTCAGCTTGAATTCTTATTAATTACCAGCATCCGTATTTATAATACATATCCAAGACTCTATCTTATGGTAACTCTAGAATTGCGGAAACAACAGAAAATCTTCTGATGATATATCGCATATTGCATACCACTCATAATATCTAATTATACATTGCGGAAACAGTAGGAAATCTTTCGAAGATATATCCCTATTACATACCACTCATAACATCTAATCACATATCATAATATCTTAATCATATATTCTAAATATATCATAATATCTAATCATATATTCTAAATATATCTCAATAATGTTTTGTTTGCATTTTTCCTTGTGTGCTTGTTTTCTTTTCATTTTGCATTTGCATTTCCATATTTAAAAAAAAATACAGCTTCAAAACAAAAACAAAAATATTATTTCATTTTCTTTGCATTTTACATTTTCTATTTTACATTTCTATACGTTTACATATGAAAATTTTACATTTACATATAAACATCACTCGGTGCCAGACTTCCTTTCTGCCTCCAGACACCCTCTTTTCCCCATTGCTTCACACCATACATACCCACTGTCAAAACACTTGCCGAACTAACCGTTGAACACTGACCACCCATTGTCAACACCACAAACTTCCTCACTTAAACCATTCCTTGTTCGCTGTCAACACCATAATCTTCTCACTTGCTCCACATCTGAACACTGACCTCCCACTGTCACTGAATACTTCCAAAGCTTCTGCCTCCTTAAACCACTTCAACAAGCAACTTCACCTTCCTTCATTTTCACACTGCCGACCACATACTTGCACACATACATTTCTACCATCAAACACCACCCACCACAGCCTTAACCACTGCACTTCCTCAGTACAAACATACACAACTACCATTGCCACAACATTCATCACCTATCTCCATACAAAATCTTGCTGCTGTAAACCCACCACCTTCTTCCACTGGAGAAGCTAACAATTCAACAACCAACCTTCATACGAACCATCATTCATCTACCCACAACTACATCTACCACACTTTCAAACACCCTGTACATCAACCATTCTTCACTACTGCTGTTTCACTAAACAGTCACCACTCACTTTAATCATTTACCATACTCGGTTCCATATTCTATCCATTCACCATATTGCAGCAAGCAACTGCATTCTTTCCCCTTCCCTGTCATAACTATTGCACATACACAGCCTCCCCGGTATACCAGCCACATCTATCTCCATATTGGTAGGTAGGCTGGGCCCTAATCATTTAAAGCTTGTTAACTTTTTTTTTTCCTTTTGTTAAGTTAGCTTTTGAGTTTCTTTTGTTTAGAGTTTAAATTGTTAAAAGTTTTTTTTTTTGTTAGAAGTTTCTAAGTTCAAAAAAAATCCGATAAAAAAAATTAATAACAAGTTTAAATTTGTTTTGTGTTTCGTTTTGATTTGTTCTGTTTTGATTTTAGTTTAAACCTTTGAAAAAAAACTGTATATATATTTTGTCTTTATTTGCAGGTCGTCAAAGCAGATTTGAAGTGTTTTTTTGGCAAAGCCAACGGGGTTAAATGGCACCTACCATAATTTATTGCCACAAGATATGATTACAAACAAGAAGAGCAAAAGCTCATAGCAAATACAACTCCAAACCACCTACATTACAACCACCACAAGATCCTACATATGCCTAGACAAAAAAAGGAACAGAGAGTGTTTAGAGGTGAAGATACCATTAAACACTCTATTGTTCCTCTCAGTCCAGATAGCATAAATAGCCTTCTTTAAAACACTTAATATTTGAAGAGTTGCTTCCTAAAAATGTCGCTCTACTTGCCAAATAAATTGCTTGCTTATAATAAAATTTGCACATTTATCCTTTTTTATTTGCATTGTTGTTTGCTCGCTTTTTATAAAAAAAATCAAAAGATAAAACAAATTTTCATCATAGTTGCATTGTTAATATACGTTTAATTTCAGTTTTGCATTTCATCCTAGAATTTTGATTAATAATAAGGATTAGATATCGATAACACTTAATTGTATATTGACAATTTGTCTTCTTTGAACAATTTAATTTCTTGACGTTCAGGCAACGGTAGAGCAATAATCAGTTATAAATATTACGGTGATTCATAAATATTATACTGAATTGTTTTTCTAAAGGTACTTAAACCTTTGGCTGCATTGCTATGGTGATTCGTGGTGCACCGATAAATCCTGCCCGTTATCTGGCTGAGAACTATCTTGTTGATTTAAGACAAAGTGTGATTATACAATTTTGGGTTAGAAGTCATTTAGGGTAGAAAATCTGTAATTAAAACCCTTGCATTCATTTAGTTGAATTATTTCATGCATATTTAAAAAAAACAAAAAAAAATTCAAAATCCAAAATAAAAAAATTGTAAATATTCCTTAATTTTGTTTTTAAATCCTTTCTTTTTAATTTTCTATCAAAAACAAAAATCCAAAAAAAAATCACATAGTTTATTCTAAAAAAATATTCGAAAAGAAAAAATAAAAATATAAAACCTTTTCAAAAAAATTTGAAAATCCAAAAACAAAACAAAAATTAATTTCCCTTTTAAAAAATAAATTCCTTTTGTAGATATTTTTCCTTAAAAAACCAGAAATATTCTTAGAAATGTCTGAATTTCCATATTCACAAGAATTTTACGATGGTTGTGAAAATCAATATAATCCATATAATTTCACACCAAATTCTTATGGATATTTCAATAACAACTATTGTGTAAACAATTCGAGTTTCGAATCACAAAATTTTTGAAATAACGAACAACCCTCAACTCTTGAAAATAACATTTTGTCTTTACTTGAACTCTTTACACAACAAATCAAAGTATAAATGATTCGTGTAATAACTCGAGTCAAGGATTTCAAAATTTGAATTCAATTCATAATTTAAACGATTTCGGTTATAACCCATGCCAATTCAATTTCAAACTCCAAAACGAATCTCAAACTCAAAATGAAACTGGAAACAACTTTTCAAACGAATTTGGCAATGGAAATAATCTTAACCACGTTACGATTGAAAATCTTTGTTCTCAACAATTTCAAAGTGAAAATCCTCATGTTAATAACTATAAATTGGATTTTGTTGAGCAAATGGACGAAATTTATAATGATCACACGGATTTGTTGATTGAAACATATATGAAACAACGTGATAAACAAAATCAAATCTCAACATGTGACGAGTTAAATAATAATCCATCTTTTACCCAAATCGACGATTTTCAAGTAATAACTTTTGAAATTGAATATAACAATCTTAATGAAGTTGTTGAAAACATGGTAATTGGGTTGGATTTCAATTCTTTTGAGGGTGTGAAACTCGATTTAAAACTCGATCTTCCTTTTTTCGATCATGAAAATTTGAATACAACAACTTTGGATTTTGAACTTGACACATGCAGTGAAGTTGTTGATAATTCAATAAAGGAAGACGAATTTAATGAACAAGAATTTTTTGAATTTTTTGTCAAATTCTGAAGGTGAAGATTTATATCACCAATTTGATTTTGAAATCAATGATTCAGAAGAAGTTTTCAATGATGGGCTTGAATTTCAAATTGGTGCAAACAAACTTGAACTTCATTAAATTGTTTTGTTAACCCTAAATATCATCGATAATAAAACAACTCATTCGATTTTCAATAAAACGACATTCTTTTTTCCAAATCCACATTCAATTTCAAAATATTTTATGGTTTTTTTAGCTTAAGCTGCGTCTCGCATGCTTGACGAGATAAATGAATCGGTCTTTGGAAGACCGTTTCATTTACTTTTTGATGATATACTTTCTGATCTCGTGTAAATGTCATTCATTTTCATGTAAATATAGGTCATCTTTTTATTTTTCTCCTTGGGTTGACTGTGGGGACACAGTCAAAATTAAGTGTTGAGGAGGAGTCTCATCTTCTTTTTGATTTTTCATGATTAATTTTTCATTTTTCCTCTAAAACTCAAAAAAAATGAAAAAAAAATTCAAAAACAAATTTTTTTAAAAAAGCATTTTGGTTTATTTTTTAAGAAACACCATAAGATAAATATATAGTTTTGGTCTATTAAATTGAAATTTTTATAAATTTATTCATCTTAACAAAAATAAAAATGAAGTTTGATTACAAATAACGGTAGTTTAACTAATATATAGGAAGATTCATACATGATAATTATGAAATATATTCTAATTGAAAATCTTTTTTTTTAAAAGTGGTTGATTTAAAATAAAGGATATAACTTTTTTTTGTCTTCTAAGTTAAGTGATGCTAAGATGATTTTGAATACTCTCTCTTTCCAAAATAAAAATGAAAAAAAACAAAACACATATAAAAAAATTGTATATATGTAAATATTTTCCATTAACACCTACGATCGACAAGTGTACACTGCCATGCTCAGTACCTTTCTCACGTAAGCCCGAAAGGCAATGCATGATCGGTATATCTGGCCTCACTTTATCTGAGCTAGGTGTATGTATATAAAAATTCTTTTATTAATAATGCCTACAGTCGATAGATGTTCACACTCGTGTGTTCACTAGCCACGCTCTGTATTCCTCTCACATAAGTCCAAAAGGCAGTGCATAGGTGGTATATCTGGTCTCAGTTTATCTGAGTTAGGCATATGTAAATATCAATAAAAAATTTAAAAAATAGAGAGAGTAAGTAAATGAAGTCTAAGCATTATTTAAACTTATTTGATTTGATTTGTTATTGAAAAGAAATGAAAATACCACTTTGATAAACTTTGATAATCGACTAAGGAGTTACACTTTGTTATCAATCGAAACAACGAGTTAAACTATAGCTCATTTGTTATAATAACTTTGTTTTTATTAGAAATTTTAACGAGTAAATGAATTAAATTTTAAGGTAATGACCAAAACCTATATTTAACTTATTTGTGTCAATTTAAAAGTAAATCCTTCATTGCCAATATTTTCAAAAACTCACATTCATCTCTTTGTAAATAAATCTTGCATTTTGTAAATATTTTCATCCTGCATTTGGATTTTGGGAGTGGTATCCGTTGAAAACCCTCACGAGACAACACTCGTCCTACTAGGGACACCCAGAGATTTAACGGCTTGTTGCATACGCTCAATGCAATTGTGCTCCCTACGAAAACGGATTTATCTTGGTTTTTCTTTATTCGAGGACGAATGAAAAAGTAAGTGTGGGGGTATTTGATGCACACGTAAATGTGCATATTTTTTACCACCATATTTAATATACTTAAATTAAATAAATGATTATATTGGGTATTTTAACTTGTTTAAACCAAAATTCAAATTATTTTTAAATTGTCACATATTCATCTTCTTATAGAGGCAAAACGATCATTTTTGTGCATTTATTAATTTGTGAAAATTTACTTAGAATTTTGTATGTTGTTTTGTAGGAATTTTAGTGAATTTTACAAGTGGCTTCATGAAGATATGCATGCAAGAGTGAATACAAAGGAATGGAGATAGAAATAATTCAAAGTGATGAGCATGGAGGACTCCGCCTGCCCACCTACCTTAATATACAATTAGGAGCTCATGCACATGCTAAAAGGCTATTAAATCTTCATGCACACTTAATGGATGATTATTTGAACTTAATGATAACTTGGCCACCACACTTCCTAAGAGGGTATTTTGGATAGTTTCCAAAAAAGTGGATTAGACTTTTAAACTTGGATAAAAACCTCTTATATTTCATGTAACCTCATCTTCTTTAGATTCTCTTCTCTTAGTTAGTTTAGATCAAAAATAATATGAGAGCTATCTTTCTTTTCATGGCTACTTAGCTATTTCTTTTATGTAATTTTTTTATGCAATTTTAATTCAAGTCTTTTCTTGTTTCTTTACTTTTATGAAAGTAGTATAGATCTTCTTTTATTTTATGCAAGTAGAATAGCTCTTCCTTTACTCTGCTTTCATCTTCTTCTTTTTTGTGTTTCATGTTACATGCTACTTATGTCGATATAATAACACAAACGAGAGGCTAATCCCTTCAATTTAGGCGTAATGAAGCCTCTAATCATGTAGCTTCAACATTTTAATAATTATTGCTCTCTTTTTATGTTTAATGAGAATGCATGAAGTGGTTTAACTTGTTGTTTTTGCTTTAAATTTGATAGTCTATATTGTTGACACCAAATAGGCTATGCTTAAACAATCACAAAACATAAATTGTCTCTTCATCTGAATATAATTATGGCAAAGAAATGAATGTTGAAATTAAAATTTGATGGCTTATATTTTTAATTAATAGTTAATAGGTCATTCTTAAAATAGATTTTGCTTTCAACTTTGTTGTCATATTTCATGAGATTTAGAAGTGTATTAGTGGTTGTGTTATAGTTTGATGGTTTATATTAGGCTAATTAATAGCACAAATGTATCATACATATGATAAACACAACAATTAATTTCGCTAATGACCAAAAGAGAGATCATAATTTCATATTTGGTTGAACTATATGATCTAGAGAGTGGAAATTACCTTGTTTTCTACTCTCGTATTTTTTTATCACTTTCTTTTTGTTAATTTTCTCATTTTCTAGTCTAATTCACTCTTGACTTTGGTATAATTTGATTAAAATCAATAATTCTCTACGGATCGACGCGTACTCACTACGTACTACGATAGTAGCACGGTGCACTTGTAGTAAAATTTAATTCAAAATTTATCGACAATTTTCTAACTCGATAGAAAATCTGTCGTTAAACATGTGCGTGAAATTTTTATCAAAAAAATGAATTTTGTCATCTCACTGTATGCGTCGGTAACAAACGCATATAACGAAAGATTAAATCTTAACATGTTCGAGATACGAATAAAGAACAAATGGGACAACCCGAAGCATACTTTGATGGACTAGAACAGACTATTACAGCTAGAAGTAGGGGTTTGTAATCCGAAGAATGATTACATTGATGGTCCTAAAGAGCGGTGGAATACGACTGCACGAAGATCCAAAAGATTTAGAAAAGAGTCCATATTCAGATTCAGGCGGTTGAATCAACTTTTTGGATGCTGCATAGGTAATAAGACTTGTAGATGTCTAATAGCTCCTAAGGCACCCTCTCAGGCTTTTACTGTTGTCGACACGGAATATTGCTCTAATTAGGCAGTCCATGACATCGACCCTGTAGTTACTAAGCCTTTTAGATGCAATAGGCATACAGAGCATGACAGTGCGAGCGGGCATGACATAGGAAGGTCGATTGTGAAAATGGATTGTTTCAAAAATGATGTGCAGCGTTGTTATGGTTTACTGGCTCCTATTATACCTGTTCAACAGTGGGAGCTTATGCTAATTTTTCGCAACAAATCCATAAACTTGGATATTGTGGAAAATTTGAGTAATGGAAAAGTAACAGGATTTATAATGTATGAATTGGATTCGTTGCGTAGTCGTCGCCGGTAGATTTGATTTCTTTTTTGAATGTATTTGAATTTGAAAGTGTATTACTTTATTTTAATGAAATTCCGCAATGTATTTCTTATTATTTGCAATTATTTAACGTATATATTACATAATAAAAACAAATAATTAATTAACTATAAATCAGTTATACTCCACCCGGATACTTTTGTATCGTCAAACACATTACTCTTTCAACCAACTACTCAGCTCAAATACCTCGTTCAAATGACACGTTCAAGTACCCTGCTCGCTTCATAAAGAACGGATCCTAAGTGTACTGGTAAGGGAAAGACTCATTCCACTCTATGATATGGTCTCACTATGAATCATTGGGACTAACATTATTCATATCAGGCTTGTGTCTGACTCAAAATTTATGCTTGCCACTTAAGCACTAACATATTCATTTAACTAGGTCAAGGATTGAAGGTTTAGAAGGTTTTCCTTGAATAGCCGAAGATGACGAATGTAAAAGGCGGATTTATCCGTCCTTCATTTTGTTATAAAAAATTGATGCAATATAAACTTTGATCATTCATTGTGGTATTGTCATATATCGATCATGTAATATTTATGTAGATTATTATATTTTCTCTCTATGATGGAAATGTTGGATAGTTATTATTGTTTTAAACAATGAAGCTAATTAGTTGAAGAACTATGGCACTTTACTGATTAGTAGGAGAATTGGTGGGGGAGCTGAATGATTTATATTGGACGATAGAGCCGAAAAGATTCGATCGTTGGAGTGAAAAGACTCGTCCGACGGTCGGATGCGAATATATCGTTTCACTCCAACCAGTCCAACGTTTCATTTTTTGAATTTAAAACATTAGTGTCCGACGTGTTGTCAATGATATCGTGGTAAATTTTGACCGCGATACCTAATGCTGGTACAAAGCATTTGTGTATGTGTACAAAAGAATCTTTTAAGATCTTACCAAAGAGATGTTACAAGGGCTATGTTATTATTCATTGTATAGAAGTATTCGTTTAAAGTGAAATATCTGTGCAAATATATCTGAACTGTTCATACCACAAATACAGCATGATCTATTGCATCAATGCTCCTATGTATGTTGTGTGGTGCTATGTGGACCATAATTTCTATTACAGGTTACAACGTTCGGCTATTAATGGTTCGGCTATTAACGGCCGAATAGATTATAAAAAAAATTAACCACAGTCAGCAGACAACCACCGATCAAACAGAGGTTTGATCGGCAGTTAACCACCAACCGCGGCTGGACGCAGTAGCCCCCTCATCTGGTCGGTGCTCTTAGCACTGCACTATATATTTTCAGTGATTCAACTCTATCAAACATAGGATTACAATATCAATTTTTAAAAGTAAAAAAATTATACAACAATGTCGTGCAACGTTGTTATGGTTTACCGACTCATATTATATATGTTCAACGGTGAAAGCTTATGCTAATTTTTCGCAATGAATCCACAAACTTGGATATCGTAGACAAATTGAGTGATGGAGAAGTACCATGATTTATAATTTCTGAGTTGGATTTGTGCGTAGTTGTCGTCGGTAGTTTTGGTTTGTTTTTTGAATGCATTGAATTTGAAAATGTGATTCTTTATTTCAATGAAATCGTGCAATTTGTTTCTTATTACTATTATTAAACATATATTGTATAATAAAAACAAATTATTAATCAACTATAAATCAATTAAACTAAAAATCACATTTCAACTACTTCACTCGAATACCCATTTTGCATTCCTCTTTCAACCAACTCCTCCATCCAAATATCCCGTCCAAATGTTTTGTTCAAATATCATGCTCGCTTTGTAAAGAATGGACTCTAAGTATACTAGTAAGCGGAAGACTCATTCAACTCTATGACATGTCTCATTATGAATCATTGTAACTAATATTATTTATACCAGGCTTATGTTTGACTCAAAGTTTATGTTTTCCACTTAACACTAGCGTATTCATTTGAGTAGGCTGAGAATTGAAGGTTTAAAAAGTTTTTGTTGAATAGCCGAAGATAACGAATGTAAATGGAGGATTTATTGGTCATTCATTTTGTTATAAAAAAATTTGATGCAATATAAACTTTGACTATTCATTGTTGTATCGTCATATATCGATCATGTAATACATACGTAGATTATTATATTTTCTCTTTATGACAGAAATGTTGGGCAATTGATATTGTTTTAAACGATGGAGCTAATCGGTTTAAGATAGAATGCGAAAGATGGCTAATTAGAGATAGAAAGTTATTGAATAGAGCATGAAATGAGAGAGAATGGGTGAATGGATATGAGAGACAAAGGGATGAATACGATAGAAGATAGATGCAGGACTAGAGATATAAATTAATATAATAACACACGAGAGGAGATGAAGAACGATCGAATAGCGATAGATCCATTGATAATTGACAGATAAAATTAGAAATAAACCAATAAAGATACACTCATAAAATATTCGTTAAGAAAAGTTAGAAACGGTCGAATATGACGTTATTTCCAAACAAATGGGGGGACATAGGTAGAAACAAACAACGAGAGTAATTGATTCTATTTAATGTTGGCATGCTGGTCAAAACAACTTAAATTTATAGTTTTCTTATCAAGGTGCTTTGCTTACTACTTATGCTTTGGAAAATGACAGTATTACAGTGCTAATTTGTTAGACGCAGGTGAAACAGGTACATGTATGAATTTTTGTTATAATGTCTACAATTTGTTATACTTTACGTGATGTTTGAGAGTTACTCGCAACAAACTTTATGCCTAACTCAGACGTATATGTCTTTATGACCTTTCCGGTTACTCTGATTGAGTAGGTCGGGAGGAACAAGTTTAATAAACGTGATAATGAACATTTGATTATTTATGGCTTAATGTCTGACTTGTGAGCATACATGTTACACTGGGTTAGTGACCCAGTGTTTCGTACGTCGATGTTATAGTTTATACCTTGACGACCGTTCGCATTTAGACAAAAAACGCAAATATTTAATATTTTTTATAACCACAGCGGGATATTTATTACAAGAAGAGATGAAGAGAGTTTAACTCAAAATTAAGTTCTTTATAAAGAGTGACTTATTCTTGCATTTAAACCCGTTGAAGGTAAAAACTCAGTAATTTTTTATGTTTGGATTTGTGCATATTGACATGAGATGTTCAATGATTGGAAAATAACATGTTGAATGACATTATACCACCATCTAATTGTATAGAAATCTCATAAAGATACCCCCTAAATCTTCTTATGATTACCATGAGACATTAAATAAAACCCCCTAAAATTCTATAATTCATAGTACCACCATCTAACTGTCCACTCGGTTGTAAACCATCCTATTTCATTTCCATTGCTATGTAAAACGCCAGATCAAGTATGTTTTTCATTTTTTAACCGTTTTCTTCTAAAACCCCGTGGCATAAAAGCTAGATCACGAATGCTGGACACATCATCGGGCAAAAAAGAATACAGTATTTAAAAAAAAAAGACATGGTTGCAATGCTTAAATCAAAATGATATCCACAACTAAAAGTAGATTACGAAACCTCTACTCTATACAACTTTGTCTGCATATATAAAACAAAGAAAAGGATGTTCACTGGCAATAGAGATACAACAAATCCTTGTCACATTAAAACTAAATATTCAACTCAATGCACGATAATATTATTTTTTTATTAGTAAAATATCAAAGAAAAATGGAAATCAATAGATTCTCAATTTGAGGGTATTTATTGATCAGAAAACAGCAAACACAAATTTGATATTTTTCAATGTACCCACGAGGGCAGAACAAACAGAACAAAAAAATGCTGTACCCAAACCACACTGCATTCTGACTCACATTTGAATTCAAATTTTAAATTTTCAAACCCTTCTTGAAACAAACAGGCAAAATCATGCCTAACCACATTTCAGGTTCACGTTAGATTTCAAGTATCATACGTTTGCCAAGCAAACGAAATTACCTATAGGAATCGGGGCGTTTGGGTTTGGATTGGATGGCAGCTTCTATCTTTTCCAGTACATCTGGCGTCAGCTTCGGAATTACTTCTATTGCCTTCATGTTCTCGATTATCTGTTTCAATGCAGAAACACCGTGATAAGGATATGTTTCATTTTCTACTCTTTAATGTAATCGCTCCGGGTTTTAAAAACAGGATTCAAATCATAAATCATGAAGTTCAAATTTTGAATTAAAACATAATTCAAAATCGTAAATCATAGATTCAAAAGATTTATATTCTATACTTTGTACACATTTTGAAATGGATTTTAATGTTTGGACGTCTACATTAAACTCAAATCTCTTTCTTGTCCCATTTTTTTTTTCATATTTAGAAAATGACAGGATTAAGGTTGTGAATTCAAACAAGTATATCGAATAAATCGGTGTGCATCGAATGATTTTTTTCAAAAAAAATCAACTTGAATCAAATTGTAAAGGGATGGGTCCAATTTGAAATGAGATTTCAATATTAAGATTTGTGACAACAACATAAATCACCAAGTGTTTGACCCGAAAAACAGTGTTCTATTTCATGGTTGATAGCAGTAGATCCAACAAACATGTTGAAGTTAATTATAGTCTTTCTACGAATGAATGTAGATACTTAGGACCTGTCTGGCTTGAAACCGAGTTTTGTGTTTTGCGGTTTTAATATGCATTTCAAAATGCACACGAGAGAAGATGGTGGAAAATGATAAATTTAAAAGGTGGTTTTTAACGTATAAAATTGAAAATGATTTTTTTCTTGTTTTAAACTTTGAGAAATATCAAAAAGTTTCTCCTTTTTTCCCTTCTTAACTTTCTTGTAATAACTAGATTTTCCAATTTTTCATTCTCTCTCATATCACTCGAACTGCATATTGAAAACACAAAACTCGTTTTCAAGCCAAACAAATCCTTAATTCCACATTTTATTTCTTTTACAGTATCTAAAACAAATCCTAAATCATAAACGTTAAGGAAGTATTTACTTTGAATATCATCTAAGAGGTCAAGAATTATGTTATTATTTAATGAATAATAACAAACAAATTGACATCAACATATTCTATTAAGAAACCTATGGGTTTCTACAGGTAAGTATTGAAGTAAAATTTACCAAAAGAAGAAACAAATAAACATGACAGTGTGTTTTGTCCCTTGTATGACATGAAAAAAACAACTGTACATCATACTGAAGAATATGAATTACGTATATCAGAAGCAATGTTGTATATTATTTTTCACTAGACTTTTGAATCATGCAGAGAACAAATGTACCTGGTACTCCTTTGTAGCCCCAGTAATTACAGACGAGACATTAGGGTTTGACGCACACCAGGCAATAGCTAGTTGAGATAGCGGGACACCCAGCTCTGCAGCAATAGGTTTCAGTGCATCAACCTTCTTTAGAGTTTCGTCAACGAGTGTTCGATTGGCAAGATTCTGCAATAAACAAGTTGTTGGAGATCAGAATTTTGCAAGGAAAAAGACAGGACAACTGAGCAGCAATATGATTATAACGAAGCAAGCGCTTCGCGCATGAATGGTGTTTCTATAAATTAAATATGTTTAACACATTTAAAAGAAATGATTGGAACAAATGTTTAGTCCAAGATGCAGATCTAATTTTTTGTTAGTTTGAATTTTTGCTTATATTATTAATTAATAAAGAACGAATTTATAAAGGAAGTTTATTTGTTAGACTCTATTCTTATGTGAAATTAAGGTTTGGTAATATTTATAATGGAACGTTTTGAATTTGTAAAGCAAGTTTATTATTTGATCCTATTTTTAAATGATATTAAGATTTGGAAATATGTGTGGAGGAACATTTTGAATTTGTAAAGAAAGTTTATTTGTTAGATTCTATTTTTTAACTTATATTAAGATTTGATGACATCTGTAATGGACGTTTTTTGTAGTTCACGCTGACAAAAAAAAGTGTGATACCAAGGGATTGCAACTATTATTAAAGATAAAAATGGTTCAGATATTATAAATAAAGCTAATAATACCATCATGCTGGGAAATCAATTCCATGGCTCTGATGTTGAATTAACATGCTTTAATTTCTTTTAAGATATCAAAGGGTTGTTGGTAGGTTTTGATTGTGCATCCATCATCATTTTATCAACACGTCTATCTTAGGTACATGTATGGTACGAATCACAGTCCACACCAATTTTTATATACATATACATACATATGTATGGTGTATGTATATATGTATGTGTACGAGAGTGAGCACCTATTGTCAATAACAAAAAAAAAAGGGGAAAAAAAAAACAACGATTGGTGATACAACACACCTCAGCTGTTATATCCCATTGTGTTGTATTTGTGCTTGAGCAACAAGGGAGATCTAACAACTGACATGTAGCGTGCACATATGCATTGAAAATACTGGGGAAAATCATATTAAACAGAAATAATTAAAGTCCAACATTGAATTTAGTATCATTATTACTGCAGCATGATAATACACAAAATCATGTTACATGGACTCCATGATGTTCCCTACTAAACAAAATAAAATAATGGAAAAGTATCAATTAAAATAAAATAAATCTAAAAGAAAAACTTTTTTCGAAAATTCCAATTGTTTAAAATAAACCAGTTGTAATTAATAAATGTAATTTTATATAGCAAAAGTTGAAAAATAATTTGAAAAAATAGTTTCATTTAAAAAATATCTAAATATCAAATTTTAAAAATTAAACGAAATTCTTAAGAAACCAGATATTATTAATGTTGTTTCTAATTACTGAACTAAAAAAATGATAGAGAATTTCATAACTTTTAGGATCCATTATAAATAATTATACTCGATGAAACAGAAGCATAATTAATATCATATATTATGTGTTACTCCGAATTTTCTAGTCAACATATGAAGGTATTTATGTTATTTTATGTGCTGCATCAAAACTCTTGACACACAAACCGCAGAAAGTTATTATCCTAATATGCATGCCTGTATGTAGGAGGGATCTATATCATCTTTCATATAAATTTCCCTCCGTTTTTTTGTGCAAAATTTTTCCAAATCAAAGTGAATTTTTGTATACATGTAATATTCAGTAGCAAGATTATCTATGCACAATTCGAAATCGTTTCTGAACTTTAAACTCTTGCGAAATTGCAAAACAATATGAACCATCAAAATGTTTATTTGGACCATCGATTTGAAATGCAAGTTTGAAGCAATAGAAGTTTCAAAATGACTCCAAATTTTACACAAATGATACTGTTAATGAATATAACATATCTATGAAAATTCACTTCAATCCAAAAAAAAAAATTGGACAAAATAACAATGGGCGGTTTTATAGAATATATAAAAGGGGATTATACATGGGCAAGGACCGCGGCTACACCTTATTTTTGCTACACCTCAAATCCTCTGATTTCAATCACATGTTCTGATTTAAATAATTATACTTTCTCTCTTCTTACTTCATTCTACTATTTAATTCAAAACATGTGATTGAAATCAGGAGGATTTAAGGTGTAGCAAAAACAAGGTTGTAGTCTATCTTATATATATATATATATATATATATATATATAGTGAGCATGCACGCACTTGTGTGTACATATAAACAGTTTAACAGAGAGAGGAAGGTTACATGGCACCTTTACATTATAGTACCCTTTTAGTAGTACCCCTTCATATGTTGAGTTACCAATATTCAAAATGCTATAACTTTGTGTGGACGCTTAATTCATATCATGAATATCACATCCGTAAAAATGAGATTGTCAAAAAATTATATTCCCTTCAAAATTAAAAGTCAATGTTAACTGTTAAAACATCTATTTTTCAATCGTTGATTTGAAGTATTTATTTCATTGTGCTAAAAATACTCAAATAAGCCAATTTTGAGGGAGATGTCTTGACTCCGATATGAACATGTCAATAAAAATACAAAGCATTTAAAGTAGGCCAATTCTATTTGCACCCCAAGATTCTCCTTTCACATCCCACTTTTTGTTAGAAAAATGAATTATATTTTTTGTACTCATTTTTTCCCTTTACGTTAATGATGAAATTAACCACAACCGGATCTGTAAATTTCAAAAGTAAACCGTTTCAGTCACACACGCCTGTCGTAAGCATGGGCGATAACAACCATGCTCATAGCGGGCGTGGATGGTAACGACGCCCCCTGCCCATAGCGGGCATGGTTGTTTTCTTTTCAAAAATCGCGTTGAGTAAAAGGGAGGATACTAGTGAAACTCAGGTCGACGTGGTGTTTTTTGATACTCGGCCTAAATAGGGCATGGGTGCTGTTATGACCCAAACTCTCGTCTAGCTTGGTGTAAAACAAATAAAAATAAAGTAGAAAAGGTGGCAAAATGGTAAAATTGTGGGGTGTGAAAAAAGAAACAAGGGGTATAGGAATTTAAAGTTTTTCTAGGGTGTGAAACGAGAATCTTGGGGTGTAAAAAGCCTAGCCATTTACATAAGGTAGCTCATAATATATTTGAGATGACAAAGGGATGTTACAAAAGTAGGGTGTCATCATTGCGCATGCGCGCTCACACAGATTTTTAAAAAAAAGTATACCCATCAATGGTTGTGGTTATGCTTGAAGGTAATAACGATGATTGCCGGACCCATAACGCACCTAGATATGATGCCCGTTTTCTAGATTGAACAGTCCTGCAGTCTTATTTGATTTTAGATGATGTAACACTAAAAAAACATAATTTCAAAGAAATTAGGCTGATAAAAGCAAAAAAATAATATTTTCTTTGCATTTTAGTTCAATGATCAAACACAGAGGTATCGTACTTTCACACCAAATACCAGCAATTCAAAAATCCCACCCCATGGAATGCACACACCAGCACACTATATGCCTATGGTAACACGTGTGCATGCACAGAAGGAGACAAATATGCTACTTTTATTAGTTAGAAAAAGATCCAATACCTTGTAATTTTCCAAGGCGAACCTACTGTCAGGTGGGATGTTTCCTTTCCCGTACTTTCCAGTAAGAACACCTGACGCTAAAGGGCTCCATGTTGTAAGACCAATGCCATGAGCACTATATAGAGGTAAGTATTCAACTTCAACCTGCATTGATAGATATAGATAATTTAGCAGCATAATAATTAATGGTAATAGTGATTAGCAAAAAACTGAATTCCAAACGAAATAATTTTATCCAAGCAACTAGTGAATGATAGGCTTCTAGTCATATTTATTAATATCCACAAAAATTTACACTTGTGCATCTGTAACTAGATGAACTGTGTGGTACACAAGTTGTATAAATATTGAGAACATAACCATTACAGAACTACAGTTCTTATTTGACAACCAAAAACAAGAAAAGCCACTTCTTGTTCAGTGAGCCCATTTTATTTCTATGATTATGCACTGTCTTGATACAAGTTATATGCCCAATACACCGTTACAGAACTATAGCTCTTATTTGACATCTAAATAACAAGAAATACCACTTGTTCAGTGAGCCTATTTTTCATTCTTTTTCTTTCTTTCTTTTTTTAACTACAAATTTACGACCTTTGATAACCTTTTTTTTAAAAAAAAATGCAAAATATACATGTTCAAAATGAAATTCCATCCAATTAGCATTGGAACAAAAACAGAAATTGATTTTGTCAGCAAAAGAATTCCATTCCTCCTGAGATAGCCTTATTAAAATAAATTTACAGATATATTCATTGCTCGTCGGATCTAAATCCTAGAGTTAAAAAACACCTGTTACATTATGCGTTTTCAAAGAATTAAGAAAAAAAAAATATCATTATTTCAAAAGGATACAAAAATAATCCACATTTTGGAAAACTGTGAAATTCAAAAACAAATCAAGATAGTAAATAATTCAAAACATTAAGCTAAATCAAGCAAAATAAAATAAACTCAAATAGCTTACATAAATTTTAGAAGAAGAAAAAATTACACTACTTACTATTGAAATATTCAACTGCACGTGTTAACATTCCAACTCGGCAATCTTTTTTCTCAAAATATTCCCTTAAGACCAATCATTGTATGAATTTTACGTCGCACTCTCCCTTGCACAGGATCTAACTTCTTAACTTCTCAATACACAACCTCTCAACCCTCCTGATCATGCACAACGTGCACAACCTTTGACAGACTCTAATTTATCATCTCAACCAAAATCTGCAACCAATCAAATATCTAACCCTGTTGTTGTTCAAGCAAATCTGGACACTGGCCATCTAAACTTTCAGGGACATGTTAATGTTCGCATAACTTACACAATTCCAACCCATATTTCATCCTTAACGGATCCCCAATGCTCTGATAAACTTGGCAATCAAAATGATTTTCAAAATCCAAAGCAAAACATATATCCTTATTCTAACATCACAGCTCATACCTCACCTCCTACTAGATGGATGCCAATTTTACCCTAGGAAAATTTCAAAGTGCACATAGTGCATTAAATTCTTAAAAATGAAACTCTATCAAAGTCCACTAGCTTAAGTGGCGAGTGGTAAAGGCGTTTTACACTGAGATTTTAGAGGTCTTGAGTTCGAACCTTCGAAACGTCAAAACAAGTGTTTTCCTTGAATAAAGTATCACTCTAATTCTTAAAAATCTTGAACCGTTGTACAAAGCAATAGTGGAAATTTCCACTCTAAAAATTTACATTAACCCTTGCTACCGTTCTGACACCTAGTAACCCTCATCTTACTCCGTCAACCAATCTCACATCCCCACTGACCAATCGTGCCAGCGTCTTACATGACAACTCTCCCCTTTCCAAGCAAGCTACAACCAACCAAACCAAGCAACTGAAAAACCAAAAACAAGAGGAACAAGCAAACCAACAACTTACTCAATTCTAATAAAGAATCCGACCTTGATATTAGACAACGAGAATTAAGTATCTTTCTTAGAGGCAGTTCCTGAACAAGCTAACCAATCATAACCTTACTAAAGGAGATGCACACTACATAAATCCTTCATGAATTTTGAAACGCGACTTAGTCCCTTCTCCATACAGTAAAATCATAATTCTCGGCAACCATAAGATTTACACACTTAATCCAAATGTTTAACATATGACATTTAATAATTCTTAGTTTTAATTTTTACATATGGAGATAATAAACTTTTCACAAGACAACAATTACTTGATATTCTTTCCGATCTTAAGCAATCAAATGACCCATGGATCATTACTGATGACTTGAATTGCATGTTGCTTTCTACTGATCGTTTAGGTCGTACTCCATTAACTATGAGAGACACTAATCCTTTAAACCAAGCAATTATCAATTTTGAATCTGAACTAACTCAAATTAATACAACATGTGCCCGCCCCATTCACATGGAATAACAAAAGTGGGTTTAAATTGATGTACTTTTTTAATTATCATGCTCTAACTACTTCGTTGTTCCGCTCCAGGTCAGTTTGACCACAATACCTTAATCCTATCCACTGGTAATGCTATCATGAGAGGGCCGTCAAGTTTTAAAATTTTCAATTCATGGACCAACCGTATTGAATTTTCTATACATAGTGAAACAAGCATAGAATCTAACTATCAAAAGTAACCCTACATTCATATTAAAGGAAGCTTAAATTTACCAAAAATACTCCAAGGTAAGGGGTAGAATCACATATGACAATGTTGACAAACTTACCACTCAACAACATTCAGTAGTCCATCATTGACAATCCTCATGCCCTAAATGCCTCAGATTGACAGATTTTGAATCCTCCTTATCTTACCAGCTTTTTTCAGCACTTCATACTAAAGCTTCTATACTGAACCAAAAACTCAATGATCCCAGCGATGAACAATATGATAAGTACACTAGATTTTATCATTTCTCTTTGAAGATTAAGCAAGAAAGGGTCCCGTTATATCCACTGAAGATATTCTAGGCTCTAATTAATCCAACCCCACTTATTTTGATAGTGCCTTTCTCTCCTATTATTCTACCTTGCTGCTTGGCAACCCTAATCCTCACATAACTGACCTTACCATTCTCAAACTCTTGCCGTTGCCTAGCATTCCACGCCAGGAAGTCATCTCTTTCATATCTTCTATAACCAATTACGATAGGATGAAAGCAATTTTCCTCTGAATCCATCAAGCTATGACGCTCTTGGAGGCATTAATGCTTGTTTTAATATACACTATTAGGACATAATAGCTAGTTGTAATGACCCAAAATTTCACCATATTAATTTCTTAATATTTAATTAATTTTAAATATTCAAATAATATATTTTATAATTAAAATAAAAACAATTTTAAATAATAAATATTGAAAACAAAATAGTTTTCAAATTTAGTTTACAAAAATATTCAGTTCGATGAAAACAGAAAATGCGACCGGAAATCGTTTTTTCGAATCTTCGACGTTTCATCGTATAAAAGTTGTTTGAAATGTTGTAATCAAAATAACATAAGTATATACATATTCATTTAGAAATAAATTAGAATATGTATGTATTCATGAATGCGTTAGTTAAGTGTATGTATGTATACGTATACTTAAGATAATATAATATAAAATTATGTAAAAGTAAACATCACATCTAAAAACGTAATGTATATGTAATGTTGGCTTTGAAAAGAAAAAAGGGGACAAGAAGGTGGCTGAAGGACATGAAGTTTAGAAGGCTAGGTGAGGTGGCAAGAGAATAGTGGAGCGTAAATGACATAGGCATTTAGGTAATTTACACTTTCACTTGCATATAAACACTCCTTTCACTTCTTCAATTTCATCTCTTTTACTTCTGCCATATCTTTCTCAAAACTTAATCAAATGGAGCATTTCTTTTTCTCAAACCGTAGCAAATTCCACTAACTACAACTTTTATTTGTATCATTTCTTCTAATTTTGAGCTTAACCATGTCCAAAGCTCATTTCTTCACAGAGCATTTTCGAACCGAGAATTTCAAGTCCGAAAATGGTCCTTATTTCGACCATATCTTCCTCATAACTAACTGAAATTGACTGTTTCTTTTTTTTCAAATTGTTGAGGAAAGAATTTCCTAAAACATTACTTTTGACCACTTTTCCAAAATCCGAGATTTACATGTCCAAAAATCGAAGGGAAGTTGATCTATTTTCGAGTTAATTTGTGATTTTCCAAGCTTTCTGAATTCCAAAATGTTTCAAGTTTTCAAAAGATTTCGGTGAGTAAAACTCCTAACTTTTTTCGAAAAATATTTTACTTTAGTTACTTTGTGATATATATTGCTTGCTTGATTTGAATATGATGTGAATTTGTTCATGTTTGGTTTGGAAATGTATATGTGTGATGGATGCAAACATTTTAAGTAAATGTTAGTTAGCAAACTAGTTAGTAAGTAAAAATTTACCCTCAAAAACATATGTTTAAAAACTATGTTCATGTTCATATTTATTGCATATAAATGCTTGTTTTATATATGCTTAAACCATTGCTACGTGATGTTTGATTGTGTCGATAATATTATAAACTTGTTTGCCGAACTGCCCGTATAGCGATAGTCGCTGTATCGACACTTTCGAAAAATCCCTTCTTATCAAACCATTTGGTTTCATCTTCTTGCTTGGAATTGTTTCACAAGTTAAGCAAGGTTTTGATTAATGATGTTTTAAAAAAATAATTAATTATTTTAATAATGATTATTTAATTTAATTAATTATTTAATTAATAAGGATTAAGGTTAACTAATTAACTTATTAATGATGTGTTTTAAATTTAACTAGTTACTTAGTTAATGATGTTTTAAATTTAATTAATCATTTTATTTAATGATGTTTAGAGCTAGTTAATCTTTTGAAAATGATGGATTAAAATTAATTAATCAATTAATTAATGATGTTTTAAAATTAATTAATCTTTTTAATTAATGACTTTTAAAAGGAAATCAACTTGTTTTAATTTTAATTAATCTTTTCTTAATGATGATTTAAATTTACTAATCATTTTAAAATAATGATATGTAATTATTAATTAACTAATTTAATTAATTATAATTAATTAATTTAATTAATAATGATGTTTAAGATACTCTTTTTAATTAAAGGTTATTGGAGTTAATTAATCAACTTAATTTATGAAGTTTCAAAGTGAATTTATCAAAGTAACAAGTATGCTTTGACTTTATTATTCATTTTAAATAATGATAACTAATTATTGATTAATTTAATTAATTATATTTACTAATTAATTGAATTAATAAGGTTTAAAGTGGTTTACCATTTTTATTATTTAAAGTCATTTGAAGTTCAAAAATCGAATTGTGTGATGAAGTTTAAAGTTAATTATTCAATGTAATAAAGATATTTTAAGTTATTAAATCCTTTTTGAATTAATGTTTTGAAGTTAGCGAACTCTTTTAACAAAGCTTTATAAAGCTAATACTTGTAATGTGAGGCCAAGCACGAATTCGGGTTTTAAAAGAAAAGGTTCGATTTGTTTATGGAAATGAATCAATTTCCGTAAAGCGATTCACTTTTATGGAAACGATTTATTTGTATACTTAGCACTAAACGTCGAAGAAGTAAACTTGTTGCTATTTCGAAAGTTAAGAATAATAGTGAGTCGTGACCTTAAGGTAACACTGCATTGACTTGTCTGATATTATTGTTAACCAAGAAATAGTATAAGTTGGAATTCGATGAGTGGTGATAAGTATACAAGACTTAATTTCCATATACAATCGTTTTTATATTCTCGCTAGTTGGTTTTCCAACTATCGGTTAAATCATCTTTTTTTGTATTTCGTCATTCTAAGACGATGTGTTGCTCACTTGAGCTTTGTTATCATTTTGTCGAAAATGGCTAAATCCAAAGAGCGAGTGGAAGCCAAGCTATGTGGGGTTGCTCCCTTCAGAATTTTTTCACATCCACTCTAGAATGGAATCGGTTTTGCGCATTAAGATGTGAAATACTCGGATTCTCGGTAACCGTTGGCGGGATCCGGCTTGGACGTGTCCGAGAGCCATCGGAGTTCTCAAGTATATTTCTAGAAGTATAATTTCGGTAAGGGACGAGCACCCTCCTAGTTATTGTTAGAAAATTTCATTTTCTTATTTGATTCAAACTTTTGAATTTGTTTTCTTTAATTACAACGGGAAGAGTCAAACACTCTTCGCAGTGTTCAATTATTGATTTTGTCCATTCTATCGAATTTGAATGGTTATCTTGTTTAGTCCATTCTATCGAGTTTGGACTGTTGTCTTGTTTTATCCATACTGTCCAGTTTGGAATTTTATTCAGACTATTTCCATTCTTTCAAGTCTGAATGTTATACTAATTGCATCCATCATCTATGTTTGGATTTGTTTCCTATCGTTCATTTCCATTTTTGTTATGTTTGGTTGTTGTTTAAGTGGGAGAAAATTCATTCCGCGTTAGCAGCGTGGTCGCACATGTTATTGTTTAAATACACCCCATTTGTTTCATAGTTTTACTCATACCAGACATTTTTGTATGACCCGAGTTGTTTATTTTCCCTAAGCTCTTGGGTACTCAATTATATTTGGATAGTCCAAGAATAGCAGATTTTCTTTGAAGCTCTTCGAAGACGGTGATCGAGCAGGCGGCTCCTAAGTTATCTAGTTATTTATTTTCGCTGTGTGATTATGTAGGTGTATTTTGTATCTTAAAAATGAAAAGTCGGAATGTATAGCTATCAATCTTAGATATAGTATTTTTATAATTCTGATAATTCCTTATAAGGAGTAACTTTTTGTATTATATCATTTTATATTATATGCAACCATTCCGTTGTGAAGTTTATGTATTCTGTCTTGCTCTATTCTTTAGTTTACCCCAAGACAACTTATCTTTTGGGTGCTTGGACGACGACACATGAATACCAAGAATGTACTAAGTGTCATTCTCAGGGATCGGAAAGGTGGGTCGTCACGCTTGCGATGTCTATGCGAAGCAATGCATAACTTCTTCATCCACAACAAAATGCTATGTAGCATCAATTCCACTAATCTTGCATGTTCCAAAAACTGAAAATCCTAACTCTATGAGCTTTTTAGACATGTACTTGTTACCATGTCATATATGTGTGTGTCCAAAATCATATCCACTAGACTTAAGTCACTCTTCCTTCAATTGTAGCTAAAAATTAAGCTACCTTCTTACCTAATAGGAGCATTATCGATAATGTCCTTCCATCTTATGAGCTCTTAAGAGGATATAAAAGAGCTAATATTTTACCAAGAGCAATGCTTAAGCTTGACATCCATAAAGCATACGACACTTTGTCATGGAGCATATCATAGCTAACATGTCTAGGATGGGTTTTCCTTCCACGTTCTTATCTTCGATTTATACTTGCATTTCAACCCCTCACTGCTCAATATACTCGAATAAAAACAATTTTGATTATTTTCTTGAAAAAAAAAGGCATAAAACAAGGTGATCCAATGTCTTTTTTACCATTTTATTAGTGTCAAAGAGGTGCTCAATGTGATGGTCAACTCCAGGTGCAAATCAAGACGTTCAAGCTTCATCCAAAGTATTTTACTTCTCTTATGTTTGCAGACAACTTGTGCTCTTCACTAAGCCTACTCATTCTTCCATCGCCTGCATTTTGGAAACCCTCAACAGCTTCCACTTTCTCACTGGCCTGCAGAGCAATGTTTCAAAATCTCACATCCTTGTTGCCGAACTGCCTCTAACCACCAAAGAACTAATCATCAGGCTTTCTACCCTCTAACCATTCCCTAACCAGATGGCTTGCCTGAGCTTGCCACTACTAAATTCACTGTTGCTAAATGAATGACACTACTCGAGAAAATAACTAGCAAAGCAATTTCATAGCTTAATAAATTAATATCAGAGGCTAGGCTGGTAGGACAATTATAATTGATTCAATCGTTTTTTTTTTCTAGGACTTTGTATCGGTCAAGAATATTTGTGCTGCCATCTAAGCTTCTGAGCGTGATAAGAAAAACTACAAATAATTTTATATGTACTAGTCCGAATGACTTCTAGGAACTTAACCGTACCAACTTTCTCGCTTGAGAGGCCTTTTGAGCATGGTGGACTGATAATAAAAGAAAATCTAAAAAGTTGGAACAAAGCTGCCATATCCAAGCATGTCCACAACCAACTCTTAAACAAACCTTTTCTATGGTTGTAGTGGACAAGCTCCCACCAAATTGGTAACAATGCTTTTTGGACAATGGAGATGCTACATGAGACAAGCTGGGTTTGGAGGAGTATTCTAAAACCTAGGTCTTTCTTCCTCCATCACGTTCGGCGCACTCGCTAGTAAAAGCCTTCATAATTTCTAGACTACTCTGTGGGCTTCCCCACGCCTTACTCTGAACAATATCTTATTTTACTCTCAGAGAATGCAGTATAGAATAGTCTAGAATTTATTCTAATGCCAGAGCTTCTTCTTTAATCGACAATGGAAAGATTGTTTTTGCATACACAAGTAATCAGTCCATCAGGCATTTCTGAAAATATGCTTGATGTGCTAAGACCCCCTCAACCAAGCATAGGTTGTGTTGTATGGACTAAGAGCGCTACCCATTCAAGTTTGAGGTGTATGATGCTCTGGAGAACAATGACAGATCCCCGAATTTTCCTTGCAATAAAGCTGTTTGAATTCACTACGCTACCATGAGGGACAATTTCGTAATGTTGAAAGTTCAAAGGAATGGGTTCCACACTTGAAAATTTGGCTAATAGTGGTATGAGCATTGTCACAATATGTTGTTTATGCAACTCTAGCACTGAGAATGCTATGCACATGTCTTCAATTATGTGTACTCTTTTTTTATATGGAAGAAACTTCTTGCTTTAATGGATCTTCACTCGCCTAATCCTAACGACGACGTTGAATGGTTTGTGATTTTCAAAGTAACGAGATGGAAGCATTCTAAATCAATGGAACTTCTCCTTACACTCAAGAAAATGATACAAGTCATATGGATTGAAAGATTTGGCAGGACAATCAATAGGTGCAACAACACTAACCTCCACCCTTTCTATAAGCTTGTTCATGAGTTCACTGTCTACATTAAAATTTCAAATTTCAGTTTTGAGGAATGCGATCTTCTGAATTGGAATTCAGCTTATATGGCTAGCTGTGTTATTTTGGCTTCTGTTTGGTTGCACTAGCCTTCTGAATACAAAGTTTTTTCGTCTCTTTCTAATAAAACTTAGTATGCGGTTCAGCAAACTCTACTTGCTTTGAAAAAGAAAAAGAAAAGGTTACTAGAACAAGAAATGCTTCAAATGATATGGCTTTTTCCAACTTCCATGTGTTTTTGAAAACTTTCTATTCTTCTTTTTTTACAAAATATTTCATACATGGAATACACTGAAACAAAATATATCAAACCAGAGGTTCTAGTTCTCTGGTATTGAACAGCTGAGAATCATAGCAAAATCAAATTCTTAAATTTTTGGGATTAAACAATGACGAAATTATTTAATTCACGATTTTCACAAGCAAAAACAATTTCCTGGACTTTAAAATAAAAACAAATGGAAAATATATTTAAAAAGGTTCAGTATACTGATATTGCACCACAACATGTGCCTCTTAACTGAACTCTCAAATAATAACAACAGTTTGTTACCCAAGTATTGATTCTTAACTTTGTATATTAAGGCAGATTATACTTTGTTTGCACTGTCTCTGCTAAATGGTAACAGTTCAAATATCCATGTTTATACTTAGGCATTCACATAACGCTACCTATTGACCATAAAAAAAGGTATTATCGAATTAATACTATAAATAATCCATGTATTATTGAAATAATTGGAACTAGCGATTCTTCAAATGGAAACCAGGTTTTGATATCTAACCTACGAGCTACCAAACAATATAAAATATCAAAGCATTTATAAAACTGGTGTCCAAGCATCTGAATTTTAGAGAGCGCTTATTCTATACTATTATTATTGGCAATAACATTAACCTGTATACAAATCCTCTAATCTCATTTTCAGCGTCCAACTTAATCTCAACATTCATTTATATTATTTTAATTAATTAAAAAAAAAAGTGGAAAATGTGTAGTGCGGATTAAGGGAACACACGGGGACGGAGAAAAGAGGAACTAGAGGATTATATCTTCATTAAACTAGTTATACCTTGTGCCTAGCAAACAAATTATACTCTGGTTGCTCCACAATAGGCCCCAGCAGATCCAAACGATTTGCTACTCCCCATGCTTCGGTAATCTGTTGTGCACTCCATTCACTCGTACCCCAGTAGAATGCCAAGCCTTTATCGATCACATAATTCATTGCCCTAACCGTCTCCTCGATTGGTGTTGCAAGATCCGGTCTATGACAGTATAGAATATCCACATACTCCATATCCAACCTCTTCAAACTCGCTTTCGTACCCTCAACGATATGCTTTCTAGACAAGCCCTTATCATTTGGACCTACATCAAGAAAACAAACATCAAAGGGCATTAACTATCCAGATATATTTTTTACCTAGTTAGACTGTAGGATCAGTGATCAGGCCTAGTAGAGCATTACCTTGCACCCTTAATCCCTACTTATATTTTTGGCATTCAACATGTGTTGGAAAAACAATACCCACTATTAAATTGAATTCCAAGATAAAATTCTCCAGATTGTCATAGTTAACTGTTCACATGTACAGTTATCCAGTTATGTTTACTACTATTATTTTTCTCCAACTGTTGCAACTTGAACGGTTAATTTCCAGTGTGCAAGATATTTTCATTTATTATCCAGCAAGGGTGCTAGAAACCAGTTTAAAATCTATTGCACGTCGAGAAAACTTAACAAAACGAACAACAACTGTGGCCGCATGCTTGAACCGAGCATGAACGACAAAAACAACGAATACCTGATCCACCCCAGAAGATCTTAGTGGAAATAACAAGATCAGATCTCTTCCAACCGAGTTCACGGATCGCCTGCCCCATGATTTCCTCGGCACGGCCATTCGCATAAACCTCGGCATTATCGAAGAAGTTGACTCCGTTATCGCGGCAACACTGTAGTAGCGTCTTCGCATCCTTTACGTCCAGTTGGTTCCCGAAACTCACCCATGCTCCGTAAGACAGTTGCGAAACTTTCAGCCCCGATTTTCCTAAGTTCTTGTATTGCATATTTTCGGAGCTAGATTTAATCGACGAAGGGTTGAGAATTTGATGTTCAGATCTGAGGCCAGAGATTTGAGTTGAGGAGCACAGCTAAATAACAGAAGGACGGCTGAGTTTGTCACTGGCTGCAGCGAATCTAACGTGGTGGTCGAATAGACAAGAAACAGGGGCTTTCTATTTTATTAAATTAAAAATAGTACATTGGAAAATTAAATTATTTTATTAGAGGAAATTTTACCATATTAGCCTAGTTTTGAAAAGATATAACAACAATAGCCCAGTTATAAAAGTATTTACAAATACATACCGGTTTTTGTTTAACTGGCCTATAGCGTTGGCGATTTTTCAAAAATCGCCAACGTGCGATTTTCAAAAATCGCCCAGATGGAAATAACCACAAACAGCCTCCATTTCTCTCTCATTTCCACCATTTCCACAAAACTAAAACAAACTTTTGTAATGGCAGATCTATTCTGAAATCAGTTTTCATACTCTTTAAAACCTTGATTCGGTGGTAAATTTGTAGATCGAGTCCACATTGCTTAAAAATTTCAGCTAGTTGAAGGTAAATTCTCTGAACCCTAGTTTTTTTGTCTAATTTCTGTATTTCGGTGAACTTAGTAATTGGTTATGTTAAGTTAAAAAATTGGTATAATGTGTACATACTGAACGATTTGTATATTGATCTGTAGAATGGCGAGAAATATGATTTCTACGCTTTGCTACTACGACGGCGAACTACTTGTCGATGATCAAAGGAATGGTAAATATGTTGGCGGTATTTGTAAACCAGGAAGAGTGCGAAAATGTTGCAAATTGACGGAATTAAAAGATGTTGTGTACAGAATGACGAAGATTAATAAAGAAGAATTTGAACTTGAGCTAGTGGTTAACTGGCCTACGGACTCGGGTTCTAAAGCAATAGCATTAGCGGACGATGGCGATGCAGAAGTAATATTTTCTGCTGTTGCAAAACCTATTGAGTTATACGTATTGAGAGTAGCAAAGCAACAACAAAAACATCAGGTGGCATCTTCCGTTGTGAGTATTGGAATTGGATACTATACACAGATGTTGGAGACCGCGGATCCATCTACTGACTACGTATCTCCTAGCTATAGCAATCCTTTTCCAAACGGTGGAATAAACCGTCATCCATCTATGCAGTACGGATTTATGTCGTACGGAGACGCACAGCCATTTACGCAACAAAGCAACATTTATTGCAACCTGCCTAGGGATGCAAATACGAGTGGAAGATAAAAAAAATTTGATGAATTGGTAGATTTTTCTTATGCTATCATGTAGTTAATTTTTCTTATGCTATGTCATAATTTAAACAGCTTCCAACAACAAGACATTCAACATGACGAAAGCGATGGACATGTTAATACAAATTTGTCGCAGTCAATGTATCCTAATCAATGCGAACTATATGATATTAGTCAAAGGTATGTTTACAGATTGGGCTATATTTTTCGTCTCATTTGTTCTCTTTTATCGGTTAGTTGACTTCTATATATGAATTAGGTATATGACAGTTGATTCTGATGCGCAATGGAGTGCTGGATCATCCACTCATTCTCCGTATGCAAATTTTGACAATGATATGTATGTTGGTGGGAATGCAGCCGTGGATGAAGAACGTCACGTAGATAGCATGGTCGTTGCTTTTATGAATGTTAACGAAGACTCTTGGATACAAAGAATGCAAGTTAACAACGAGCTGTTGAACTATGACTTCCCTACAGCAGATGACAATGATGCAGATAGTGATGAAGCAGAGATGGAAGTGCCTTTGGATGATGATCTTTGCACCGCTCAAATGTTGGCAAGATCTGTTGTTGGTAATCTTCAATTTTCCGGCGAATGATTTTCGACCTCTTGCGTTCAAGCTGGTTTCAGTGTTGGAATGGTTTTTGAGACAAAAGAGAAGTTTCATTAACAACTAACGGAATGGTCAATTCTGCATGTTATTTCAAACAAACCAATAAAGTCGAACAAAACACAATATACCGCTATATGCATCGTTGAAGGTAATTGTCCGTGGAGAATACATGTCATAGTTTCGAAAAAATCCGAGTCGGAATGGTGGGAAATTCGAAAGTATCCAAGCGAATACACTTGTGTCAACCCAATAGTTAAATCCAACCATAAGCAAGCAACTTCAAAATTTCTTGTGACAAAAATCATGTCTTTTGTCAAAGCCGATTTGGATATTTCAGCTGGTACAGTCCAAGTACTTATGCACGATCAGTTATTCATCAACATAAGTTACATGAAAGCGTGGCGAGCATTAAGCAGAGCAATAGAGAGAATTTATGGTGATTGGGCAAAATCGTACTCGACTTTACCACAGTTCTTTGACGAGATAAAAAGAACGAACCCTGGCTCTATAGGTCACGTGACACATGATGAAGTGGGAGTGTTCGATCGAGCTTTTTGGGCATTTGGGCCTTGCATTACAGGTTTTGCGCATTGTCGGCCATTGTTATGTATTGACGGTACACACTTGTATGATAAATACAAAGGCACATTGCTTGTTGCAATCGCGATAGATGCAGATGATTGTCTTTATCCTTTGGCATACGCAGTAGTTGAATCAGAGTCATGTGATTCTTGGAGTTGGTTTTTTTTCCTGCATGCTAGAATTCATACATAGTGTTCGCGGTCGTTGTATTACTTTCATATTCGATAGAATGAAAAGGAATTCCAAAAGCTTTACACGGAAAATGGCGACAACCGCACAAACATCGTTATTGTGCAAGACATATAAAAGCCAACTTTCAAGCGGCAGGATTCATAGATAAGCATTTGACAGAGTTATTTTATTCGACAGCGTGCACGTCTGAGGTAGTTGAGTACATGAAAATTAAAGAAGAGATAAAAGCTACAAGTAGGCGTGCGCATAAGTGGATTGAGCGGAGTCTGTGAAATTTTGAAGAAAACTGGGCTTTGTGCAAAGACGATGGAGGACGCTTTCATGTAATGACAACTAATGCTTCTGAAAGTTTTAACGGTGTATTGAAAGGAGCTAGATCGCTACCTATAAAGGCCTTGGTTGCACGAACATTCTATCGCTCAGTTGAATATTTCTGCAAGCGTCGCCAAATTGCAGATGAACTAGCGACGCGCTTGACTCCAAAGTGGGAAGCCAAAATAGCAGAAAGAGCCAGTGAAGTACGTCGCTGCAGACTATTACGATTTAGTCAAACCGAATGGCAGGTAATTCACTACTTTGCTGATGAATAAAAAGTTATAATCGATGGCACCAACTGTTCGTGCACATACAACATTCCGATACTGCAGAAGATACGATGCTCTCATGTAATGGTAGCTTGTTCGGCGCAAACAGGTGGGGCTAATAGAGCACACCATGGCTTAGCGTCAAGCTGGTACTCCGTTGACAGCTACAAAGCCGCTTATAAGCCGGAGTTTCATCCCGTGCGTGATAGGAGATTTTGGGGCGCATATAATGGTCCTCAAATATTGTCTCCGAGTGTGAGACGGCAACCGGGAAGGCCACGGTCTACAAGGATGAAAGGTGTGATGGATGAAGGCCAGTCGTCTAAATCAAACAGGTGTACCAAATGCGGTGTGCTAGGCCATAATCGTAAGCGATGTATTACTGCCGTGTAGATGTGTTTATATTATTTAACGTTTATGTAATTGAACTCTACAGTCTACTTAATATGTCATGTTGTTTGCTGCTGTACGAAAATTTATCAAATGCTATATATTGCAGGTCCATGCTTTATTTGTAATATATGAAACAACCTGCTGCTGTCCGGTAGTTGCAGCAGGAAAAGAGATTTTGGCGATTTTTCAAAAATCGCCAAAAGCGATTTTTGGAAAGTCGCCATAGGGCGATTTTTGAAAAATCGCCAGAGGGCGATATTTGAAAAATCGCCATGTGGCGATTTTTGAAAAATCGCCTTCCACAACCTGCTGCTGCTAACAAACAGCAACAAGTCCATACCCAACATAATGCACACAAATACCACAGTCTTTTCCATCCCATACAAAAACATCAGTAGTAGCCATATCCAATCAATACACAAAAGCATGTTCATACCATACATAATTATACCGTACACAATATAGTTCAAATTACATAGCCATATCCAATCAGTACACAAAAGTATGTTCGTACCATACACAATTATATCGTACACAACATAGTTCAAATTACATAGCCATATCCAATATAATACACGTATCATCTACGCAAGCGACGAACTTCCATAGGCGTACGGCGATGATGACGTTCCGGCCGTTGGAACATGTACTCTTCTTCCTTGATCTCGGTGGTAGGATCAAATGTACATGGTGCTTGAGAAGGTCTATGTGTGAAATCTTCCGGTTGTTGGGACGTCGAAGGGCCTTCTTCGTACGAAGTTCCTTCACCTCTTCTGTGTCGCCGCCTGTAAGTAAGTAGGAGCGACGGTGTCTCCGCTTGAGGTGGAGGTATGTCTGCTGGAGGTGGAAGTGGAGGTATAGGGGGGAAGGACGTCTTGCCCTCTCAAATTTGTTTCTTTTCAAGACTGCGCGTAGAATGTTTTTGATGTTCATGCACATACCTTTCGACTACGCATCGTGATCTAGACGTTGTTCGAGCTTTTCGGCGGTTTCCAACGCCTTATAAATGCCATCAGCCTGCACAACGAAAAGAGAATTAGTTATCTTTTTTCTAAAATATAGTTAACTTAATGGGGTTAGTATACTTACAACGTTTCTTTCAAGAGGCGCAAGGGGGGTGTATGGATGATGGGGAACAGCCTGTACAGGCGCCTGAAGAACATATCTACGCGTGATATGCCAATACCACCGCATATATGTCTCTAGAGGGGTGATCGCTCTTTTTCAAATTGCGTAAACAAATGGCGCTGATTCCATATCTCCATAGCATTTGCAATTTCCCCGACATGGCACTCGTTGGTATAAACTGGCGCGTTTTCTGGAATATGCTGCGCCATTGCAAACTGGCGCATGACCTTATCGGGTAGGTGGTGTGCGCAACGAGTAGTGCAAATGAGTGGGAGCCTGACAGTCCACAGATATTTAGCGGCCGTACATATAGCCAGAAGACCCTCTAATACATCCTGCGTGTATGGATTTCAGGTCACTGCAGCTGGGTCTAGAATGTCTAGCTCATTGCGGTAAAAGCGTACATTCCGCCGGGGGGGTCTGAGATGTCTTTTTTGGACCAACCCATCTGTCAACAAGCGAAGAAATAATATTTTAGCGTAAACAAATTTCGAATTACAAAATTAATTTTCAAATGACATGAAGTTATACCGAGATCCAAGAGGGTGTGTGTGATCGACAACAATATTTCGGACTTGGATCCGTCCGACAAGTAGATATGTCCATGACCAAATCTATAGGAAAAAAACAATTTAACTACTTACAACATATTTCGAATTTGGTCGAAGTAGCAAGATAAATTATATGTGTACCTCAACGCGTCAAACATCCGCCTATAAGCTTAGTCACCATAAGAGCGAGATTGGAGAGCTCCATATAGATGTACGCCAAAACAGCACTACCCCATGAGTACTGGGCATACTGATCGAGATCGGCTAAATATGGTAGCCATTTCAAGTCCACGTGTTTTTTAGAATGATCGCAAATTAAACGGGTTGTAATGATGTGTAGAATATAGCTCGAGCCCGCTGCTGTATCTGAACCTCTGTAGTATCGGCAGGTATATCATCAGCTACAGCGTATCGAAACCATTTCACTTCTACCATGTCGTTACCCCTTACTTGTTGCGGAGGAGGAGTAATACCGAGCAAATCCATGCACAACTGAGTATAATCATGATGGTCCTCGCCCATCACTGGATCAGCAAACCTAAAAGCACGGCCACATCCCCTAATGTGATCGTCATCTCTCCGACAGGAAGATGGAATGTAGATGTCTCCGGTCTCCATCTATCGATAAGAGCTGTGACCAGATGATGATCTAACTGGAGGTAGCCTAACCGCAGTACTGTCAAAAAGCCCGCTCGATTAATTTTCCTCTAATACTCTAGGATGATGTGAAGTGACTTTCTTGAGAGAAATAGAGTGATCGATGGTGAAATATGCTTCTTCGCTCTGTTTAACATTACATGTACAAATATTAACATTCACACAATTTGTGAAACGAAAATCATAGAAAATTACCATCATATACGCTTCACTAGACGTGCGGTGTCTAGGCTGTAAGTACAACATGCTCGGGTCTAGTGGACCAGGCTTCATCTCGATGTAATCTACAACACAAAGATTAATGTATACAACCCTTAACTATCATAAATTTAATTATCTTCAATCTACACTAAAGTACACACAATTGAATGAACATTCACTTGCAAATACCTCGTAATGCAATCTACAACACTTAGCTTTCACAACAACTTGCAAAAAATTGAAATCTAGAAAACCCTAAAAATGCCCTAAATCAAGAAATTGGAGATGAGTGCATTACCAATATCCTCCACTATTCCGGATATTGAAGCCATGGTCCGAATGAGCTTTGAATTTGATTAAAAGCAAAGAAAATATTAATTTTTGGTGGGAGAGAGCTGAAACCCAAAATGGGTTTTTTGGAGATAGGTTGAATGTTGTAGAGTGAGTGGGAGAGGGCTTGCTAGCTGTCTGTTTTGTAACAGGCGAAACAGTGGGCGATTTTTCAAAAATCGCCCATTGGCAATTTTTGAAACATCTCCAAAAACAAAATAGTAGGCTGCCTGTTATGGCAGCTGTTTGTTTTCACTTACAAGATAGAAGTGATATAGAGATTCCTCCAAACAACTCTATATGATCATATAAATTCGTCCGATGAGAAATTGTAACGAGTGGCGATTTTTCATCCACGAAGGCCGACATCAATACGTCTACTGTATCAACTGCCGAGCAATCGAAGGCCGGAAAATCGTACCGTTAGGGTTAAAGAAGAGGTAGAAGATAGAAGAAGAAAGAAAGAAAAAATAAAAAGCAACAGAAACAATATCAGAATCTCACAATCGCAGCGGAACACATATAATAGATAAATGAATAGCTTTTAAAATAAAGAACTATATCAGTTATTACATTACATCACCTTACATTACATTACATAATCGGAGTATACAACAACAAATAAGGGAAAAGAAATACTATATACTAGTTGATACGCTAAGCCATCCAGCTTGCTTCCAGATCTCTACAGCAACTCCTGAATTCCTGAATATCCTGATAACCTGACTCTAGACTGCCCGTGTGGAAATTAATGGGCGCCCAGAGTTTAGGAAGAGAACAATAAATTCCAAGTCAGTCATGTGACTGGTGTGAGAACTTAAACAGTTTATCTTTAAAAATCAACAGAGAAATATTTTAAATTAGAATCGCAATGCTTTTTAGAAAATGAGACTACCATAAGGCCTTCCGCGCACACACACAATGCAAACGCAGAATCGGAGGAGATTTCTCCTTATGATAGTCAAAAATGCTTGATACACAAATTTTCTTTGATATTATTACTATAAGTGCAAAGTGTAGGAAAACATTTCGAAAGTAATGATATAAATCTTAGCCAACATAGACATTCCGAACTATGCCTACTATAGCTACCATCTAAACAGTGGTGACCACCATAAGTAAATGGCAGGTTCTACAGCTAAAACTGTACAAGGTTTCGTGTTGTTTCTTTGGATTTCCAACAAATGGTCAGGCCAAGGAACTTCCCATTGCCACATGGGTACGCCTCTGGAAAGACGATCCGAGTACCTAACCGGATCTCTGCCAACACAAGGCTGGGTTACCCCTAACTGGGTAACTACTGACACGAGTATGTCATCCCCCGACCGTAAACGACCTTTCTCGGGATCCCGATAACCAACAACCACAAAGTAATAAATTCACAGTAACCACATAGGTTAAATATCTGGGCTCCATACCATGATACCACCTCTATCCAGAAGGAAATGCATATACCCTAAAGGGCGCTACCCCCAATAACCTTGCTGCGTCTTTCCTGTTTCGACCATTTTGGGGTGTGAGGTTCGACGAAGTCTCGTCCACAAAGCTACGCTTTTCACAAAGCCATGCTTCGATCAACAATGATCAGCGACACTCAGCATGCCACATTACCAAATTGGGAATATATCACTGATAACCTTCAACTACATAACCTCTGAGCTCGTACGTCTCTGAGAAGGATATTAAGCTAAGAGAATAAATTCTCCGCCACCAACAGAAATGTATTTGAAAGAAATCTGCTTTATATCTTAATTTGTAATGTCAAACATACAATCCATTCAAGTCTATTCTGGGTTCGAACAGAACCGAAGGCACTTCCAAAGAAGCCCTTGCAATCCGGGTATTCACAATCCCGATCGGACTTCCCATCACTTAGGGAATCTCTATACCGGCACGACTCAGTGCAGAACAATCAACGAGTTATCCTCTCGTTCTCGAAAATACCCGGTCTTCACCACCGGTCTTCAATGCTATCCATATTCGCCGTATCCCTATTCGGAATGGGTTATATGACACAAAGGTCCTCTCCCGGCTAAACCTAATAACGAGCGCTTATTTTTAAAATAAATGTAGCATTCAAATTCAAACAATCACAACAAATACCCATTTAAAGGTAAATATTGATAGTCGGTTATTTAACTATCAAAGCAAACCAACAAATATTCAGCACCATAACAATCACTAGGCCCTTTTTATTAATCTTCCATTAATTAAATAACTTGCCAAATATTCACTTCAATTTATCTTTGAAAAGATATATTCTCTAAACCCTTTCAATTTCTACATTGGAAAACATTTCCAAATACTTATTCAACAATAAGTAATTCACAAATCCATTTACTTTCAATACTTAGAAAATATTCGATATACTTAAAACACGATTAAGTATATATTTTATTTTTTTAAGGAAAACATTCTCTTAAAACACATTTATTTGAGTCAAAACGAATGTTGCGTAAAACATCGTTACGACAACCCAAAATCACTAGTATAGGGATTCAAAATTAAGATAGATATATAAATCCCAATACTATATAAAACATTTTCTTTCGAAAATCATTTACTATAACAACAGTGTTATAGTCCATTATTTCCTTTTATCCCTCGAAAACGTCTATTTCAACAATGAATGTTGAAATCTATGGTTTCAAAAGTTATACATTTTAAAACGCTTAAAATCATTTTAATTCTATTTAAAAGATCACTTCCTAAAATATTTCTTTAATATATTATTCACTGTCCAAAAACGTGAATATATCTCCTTTAATAAGCCATAATAATTAACTTATCAAATAAGTCGATTTCGGATTTATAAAACAATGTTTATAAATTCATATATATATATATATATATATATATTTTATAAAAAAAAACTTCAACTTATAAAACCCCTTAATCAACAAATTCTATTTATATCTCATTTAGATGCCAAAATCCAATTTATAAGCTAATTACTTATAAATCTTTTATTTTACAAAATCTATTCATTTTATAACTCCACGATTTATAAATCTATAAATTTCATTCACTTATGAATCCATTTATACTTCATTTTAACACTTATAAAAACTCGTTTTAAAATTCCAATATTTTAATTTATAAATATCAATTTTTATAAATCTTTTATATAAACCGTTTATAACAATTCAAAAATCTCTATTTAAACTATTTTTCGAATTAGTCAACTACTTATCTCAAAAATCAATTTTCAGCTATATTTCTCAAAAATCATAATTTTTATAAAGTTAAAATTTAAACGTTTATTTATTTAAAATGAATCAATTCCAAAATTGAATAAAACGTATACCTTTAAAAATCACTTTAAAAACCCTTTTTATTTTCCAAAATAGGCCCAATGCTGCAACAGCACTAAATATAACAATCACGGCATCCAAAACATCATATATCATATGATAACAGAATATATCACAATATTTGTAAATAAATCAATACGGGTGAGGAATCCAGTTGGATCCCTCCAACCTGTTTCCCTGCACCGCAGATGTTAGAACAATACCAATTCCGTTTCAATACGGAATATCGCGGTATATAGGATTTATAAAATATTATCCGCTATTATGCGGCGCAATAGGGTCTCATCCGCTATATAATGCGGAAAAATGAACTCCAAGTACATATATAATACCAATTCCATTCAAGTTAGAATATCGCGGTATATGTTTTTAATAAATAACATCTGCTTAATATACGGCGTATAGGATCTATTACTATACTACAGATAATAATTTATCATTCAATCACACAATCAAGCAATTTTAAATCTAACTATTTAAAATGTAAATCGAAACAGTTTCGATTGAGTGAGAAGTTCTCACCTTGGTTTCAAATAACAGTTTCAGTGTTTTATTTCGAATAAAATTAAACGCGCGTTTAATTTTACCCCAAAATTTCACTAGCTCCAATCGATTCCAATCCATCTTCATCGCGTAGTATTCGCGAATATGAACCCAACGCAATTTGTTTCGTGCGTTTTCGACCTCGTATGAAAAAGTTACACGGTTTTAAAGTTTACAGGAATTTAAATATAATAATTTACACTTTCTTTTTTTTAAATTTTAACCTAAATGAAATCAGGGCCGTCCATTCCTTGAAACCACATCAGGGTCGTCCCCTCCATCTTCCCCATCTCCAGTAACGTACGCGTGAAGAAAACCCACAGCCGCCATTATATAATGAATTATCCTCATCACCTCGAGCATGTAGAAGTCGATCGGCGACCATGGTTACGAAGCTCAACGCGAGAGCCACCATCGCCCTTATTTTCTTGAAACTTGGCTGCCTCATTTCGCATAGAAACGCGTGCGAACGCGGAGGTTTTGAACATCATTTGTCGTCAATCTACTTCGTTAATTACGATCTTAACCGTTGGATAGCTAGATCTCATCTAGCTCTACAAGTTTGTAGTTGGAGATTTTTGCTAAAAGCTGATGGATTTGAAGAAATCAGAGAAAGAACGAGAACAATATTCGGCCATTAATGAAATAAGTGGTGGTTGAAGCATTATTAGGGTTTTGAGTGTAAAAGTGTGATATTGAGGTCCTTTTATAGAAAATATCCGTGCACTATTCACCCGAAATTTTTCCGAACTCCAAACGAAGCGTGCCGCCTGACGTTTATAATGTTTACTCCTATTTCGAACGCAATGGAATATATATCGGGAGCCAATTCGATCAAATTTGAAAGATAAGTTTTTGAATCGACTATTTAAATTCAAAATTCACTCGAATCGATTTCTACGCGTTTTAGCTTGCCCTGGACAAACCGTAAGTCCGATTGACACGAAATTTGAAACCATACAATAATACAACATTACGGATCCGATGAAACTAGTTTCGTCGAAATCCGAGACTGTTTGAAAAATGGCTATTTTTAACTCGTCAATTAAATATTAAAATATTCAAATTCTACAAATTAACTTTTAATTCAATTTTAAAAGTTCTATAACATCGTTCTAACTCCTATATGATTTAATACAACTTTATGAATCATTTTTAATCATTTTAAACCCAATTTCCAGTTATATTCAGTAATTTCAAATATTAAATTATCGATTAAATTACCCAATTAAACATAGATATTCAAAATAAAAATTTATTTGACCTACAAATTTTACTTGTTAATATTTAAAATCAATTAAATATACAAATTTCAAATGACATAAATTCTGGGTCGTTACAAACTCCCCCCTAAAAGGATTTCATCCTCGAAATTACCAAGTAAGAAAAAGTTACAGAATCCATTAACTTTTCAAAATCAACCGTTCAAATTAGATTTCAAATTCACTTAAGTGTTTAACTTTTCTAAAATCCAATAGTTAAACTTCTTACAATAACTTTACTAAGTTTTCAAATCATACTTAGTTATCTTTTCAAAATTAACTATATCGTTTAACTTTTATAACTCGAAATCAAACTTTTAGTTTTCAAAATTTTCCAATTTTCTCAAAAATATTCTAACGCCTTAAATTTTCAGAAAAATTCGCCATAATCTCCTTTGCGCGGTTCGATCCGAAAAAAATGATAATATATATTTCACAAATATACATCTCATCAAATAATGAGGCATCCCGTAGGGGAAAAAAAGTGTAAAAGTATGATATGTAATCCGAGATATATACCTTATATATTATAAGCGAGCATATACGGCTAATATAGCGCGAAAGCGAGCTCCAAATGCGAAGCAATGCGCAAGCCGCACCTACTAAACACTCAACAAACAAATGAGAACATGTATATATGAAAAATAATATCAATATACAACATATATCCCTACAACAACTACATATGTCGATATAGCAAATGCAACAAAAGCAACAAATTCAGCCATCAATCAACTACATACAATATCTATCCAATCAATCAATAATCAAATCAATATACATTCACTTCTCATTAATATTCAATGAATTGGTTTTCCAATTTAAATCACATTTGATTTATTAATATTTGATGTTTTTACTAACATTCATTCATATTCAATTAGTTTACATTCACTAATTCATATTCAAGTTGGTTCACTTCCAAATCAAATTCAATTCTATTTAAGATTCACTTAACTTCCAATTTGAATTCAATGATTTATAGTTTTTAATTTCATTAATTCAATTTCATATGGATTTCTATACAATCAACTAACAATCAATCTAACAACCAATGTATATTCAATACAACCAAATTCATTCAATCTTCTTTACTTTACATTCAATTTGGTTCATCACTTTTAATTAGCTTTAATGAATTAACACTTACATCCATTATTTCATATCAATTTATTTACAATCAATTGTGTGATATCCTGGAAAATTTGGGACAATATCAATTTAATAATCTACATTAAAAATTAAATTGATTTGATAATATTTGTAAATAATATATGAATTGATTTAATAATCTTCTTTTGAATAAATATTTAACTGAAAATTTATCTTTTAGAAGCTAATCAAATTTGCCTTCTATTTATAATGTATATGTATCTGTATATATTGTAAATGGATAATCTTTGTTTTAAATTTAATAAATAGACATGTTTCTAATTCTAATATTTTTGATAAATTAGAAATTGGATATTAAGCTATTTAATAAATGATCATATGATTTTAAATTACTCAAGATTTAAGTTTAGTTTGTTTAAAATAATTTTAGCTTACATTTAAATTTTGAAAAAAAGGTTTGTTTAATTTGTTTTAAAATTTAACTTGATAAAAATAAGTAGTTTATTAATAAAGAGATAAATTCTTTTATAAATTATTTTGACTTAATAATGAGCTCTATTAATTATGTAAATGTTTACAAATGAATTTTTAATAAAATTTTCATGTCAACTTTATTTATGTATATATGTGTTTGAATGAAATTTATGGTTTGGAAATTAAAAATAAAGGTTTAAAAATGTTCAAATTAAAATAAACATTTATTAATATTAATATAAGTATAAAGTAAAATAATAGTAAGTAATCAAATATTTGTCAGTCTATGTTAAAAATAAAAGTAAACACACATGCTAGAAATAGAACTAAATAGTTAGACTAAATTTATAACAAATAACTAAAGTAACTTTATATTTGTAATAAAGCATAACCAGACCTAAAAAAAAAAGAAATCTACATACTCAAATAAGAAAAGTATAAAACAAGACAAAGTAAACATATGAGCTGGTAAAAGAAATAAAACAAATATCTATAACAGGTAGTTACAAATTAAGATGCAGGCAAAATAGAAAACAAAACCGAGACAAGTATGCCAAACATAACAAAATATCTAAGCATAAAATTGGGTAAATTGAGACACAAGTACATTAGCATTAATGACACCATTTATTAGCTGCAAACAAGTCATTTCTAATTGTTTTTTTCAGCCTCCTAATACAAGATTTGGCCTGATAAAACAAAACATATAGTATCTGCATATAGCCTATCTCAGATGCCACCTTCCCCTATAAGCTTCTTTTTTTTATACATGAATCCTTATTCAGTTCGTTCAACATAGTATTGCATAGCAAAATTTTATTTTTAGCTGAAGCTTTGTATAATAACAATACATTAATGCAACCAAGAGGAAGTTAACAGAAAGATAAAAGCAAAAATATTTCACAACAGTTTCAGTTTTAAAGTATATGCTATTTCAATACTCAGGTGCTCTGTTCATTCTTTCAAAGGCAAGGTGAGTAACACTTTTTAAAAATTACTTAAGTTTAATCTGATGCATGCTAATGTCTGAATGCTTAACATATTGTGTGAATATTTATTTATTTCTTTATCTAGGCATCGGTGAGTTTGAATTACTGCATATTGAATTTTTAGTGAGTAACATCACAATCAATTTTTTTTAAGTATAGTTGTTCTGTGCATATTTCTGCCTGAAGTTTAATTTAGCCGTAGATAACTTTGTTTTTATACTTAAGTATTTGGTTGTTAGATTTAAGTATAAGGGTAACAATGTTTTTATGTTTATATATGGTTCAAATTCTGTGTCTTTGTGAAATAGGATAATTACAGGTTCTATAATCCTGTAATGCATCCCTGTATTTAGAATTCAAACTCAGGTGATTTAAAAACTTAACATTTCTTGATTTACTTGTTGTGATGACCTAAAATCTAAACAAGATATGTTGTCTTGATTATAAAGTTAAGATTTAAATTTAATAAAGTTAAAAATAACTTAAATTTTGTTCTGGAAACTAAAGGAAACAGGGAGGCTTTAATTTGTGTAAAATTCAAATTTGCTAATTTAACAATTCAGTATCATGAATTGAATCTTTATACTTAATAACGATTTTAGAAAGCAAAATTTCATTTTTATGTTAAGGGTTGAGGGTGCGGTTTTGAGTTGCACTGTCTTTTGTTTTTGGGGTTGCTCCGATGATCTAGAGGATCTGGAGCATTGGGGTTCTTCCTGGAGGTGGGGGACTGATTGGTGGTTGGAGGAAAAATGACCAGTGGATGGCCTGAGTACGGTGGTGGCAGCGGTAGGCAATTTATAAATTTCCTAAACCTAATTCTGGTGAGGCCTAGGTTTGCGCGTCGTGCATCATTCTCAGGCGACCGAGTTCGCCGTGGTTTGGGGGAATGAAAGAGGAGGCGGCGATGAAGCGATGGTCGGAGTTGTGGACTGGCCGATGGTCGGAGCTCGGAGAACATGGCGATGATAGGTTTGAGGATCGTATGGGTTCGAGTGTTCCAGGTTTTCAAGCTCGAACTCGAATTTGAATCTCGAGATGATCAAGTGATTCGAATGATCGGAGTACGTTCTGGAGTTGATGGTCGATGTGCTCGACGTCGTGACGATGACCGGCGTCGGTCGAAGCTACTGTGCATGTGCACGAACCAGATCGTGTTGTGTTGCCTGAGTATTTGTATGCCTGGGAAGCACGGAGGTGATTCACGCGAGTGACTCGAGAAGTTCGATTGGTATACTCGGAGCAGCGAACGGGGGAAATCGAAGTAATTTTGTCCAGGCTCGGGTTAAGTTGGTTACAGGGTTTTGAACCTGTTTTGTCTTCAGAAGTTAAAACCCAATTTAAACTTTAAAAACTGAATTTTAAGTCAAAACTACATTATGTTCTGTTATGGATATTTGAATTTTAAAGTTTAAAATAGATTTGGATTTAAAAATCGAGTTCCTAATTCTAGTTGTTAAAAGAAAGTTAAATCGAAGTTTTAAATCAAGACAAATTGAGAAATTCAAGTTTACTTAGAATTCAAAATCTGAAAGTTTAAATCAGTTTAAATATGAATGTTTTAAGAATGAGTTCAAAATAAAATAGTTGACAAGTAAATTGTTTTAATAAGAATTAACTTGATTTTTGAGAGTTCTTTGATTAAAGATTTTTGAATGAAAAATAAATAAATTGTTTAACTTGAGATTTGCAAGTTAAATATTAATGCAATTTGGAAATTCAAATTTGAATTAAAATTCAAGTAGTTTAATTTGAAGATTTTCTTATGTAAGTTCATGTGTAAATGTTATTTACATTTATTTAAAAGATTTTAAATTGAATTTAAATTATAATCATTTTGAATCTTCAATTCAAATGATATTTAAATTTAAAATGTAATGTTAATGAAGTCATTAATTAAGAAATAAATTATCTTAAGAGTAATAGGGTAATTAAGGAATGACTTATGTATTTAAGTTAATAATTTAAATTGATTTATAACTAAAGATCAATTAAGAAGTAAATTAAGAAATGTTATTAGTAATAATTAATTCATATATATGATTAATTTTGGATAATTAATTAGATTAATTAGATAATCTATTAAATGGAATTACTTGATAAAAGTAATTAAGAGATTAATTGCTTATGGTAATTAATTTTGATAGGATGATTAATTTAAGTTAATTAATTTATTTTAATTAATTTAAGAAAATCATTTGATAAATTGATAAGTGTAATTACTTAGTGTATGCAATGGAGCAAAATTACTTAAGAAAGTAATTAATGATAATTGCTGGATGTAATTAGTGAAAGATGATATGTTAATAAAGTAATTTGGATAATTACTTTTGTAATTAATCAGAGGATTAATTAATGGAGATAATTAATTATGGAATAATTAATTTATTATTATGTAATTAAGGATAATTAATTAGTGGTTGATATTAATCAAAGGTGATCAATAATTGTGTTTAATACAAGATTAATCACTTAATGTGATTAATAAAGTAATTTAATCTGAATTAGAGATCATTAATTAATATAATTAATGATGTAAATTAAGAATTGTTTAATTAAGAAATAATTAATAATGTGGAGATTAATTTATGTAATTAATTAAGAATAAAGGTAATTAATTATAAATGAAGTAATTAAAAGTTAATTACTAGGAATAATTTAGAATAATTAATTTGTAAAATTAATTAAAGACTAATTACTTACTGTAATTAGAAAATGATTAATCAAAGTAGTTAATCAAGATAAATATCTAGAGATTAATTAATTAATTTGTATAAATTTAATTATTGGTTGTATAAGCAGGATTTATAGATAAAGTAATTAATTTAATTTACTTTAAATTAATTAGAGATAGAAGTAGTTAATTTAATTCATTTTAAATTAATTACAAATGGTATGATTATAAATCATTGCTTATGAATGAATGATATTGATATTTCATTTGATGATTGTGATATGAGATGGGTAATATCTTGTGATATGGATGCTGGGTTTAAGTAGGATAATATTTAATTATCTGATGGATGATAATATTGATTATCTGTATGTGAGATGATGTGATTATTTATTGTGATATTATGAATTATCCATCTGTGTGTATATTGATTATGTTAAATTAAACTATTAAGACTAAATAGACAACTTGGCCTTAAAAGACACGTTTTGGATTTCGATGAGACCGGGATCGGTTTTCCTTACTTGGAACATCCGAAAACCACATCGATTCCAAATTAACGATAGGTCGTGAATCTGAAGTGAAGATGAAGATTTAGAGTGCAAGGGTTGTCGTCGTTAACTCTGAGGGTGATTCCAAAACGAGTGTAACGAGATGATGCCTTCGGTTTCGTTCGAACCCGGAAAGAACTTGTATGGATTGAATGCTTTCAACACATCGTCAGGTGGGCGATGAGCATTCTAAGAAATATATTCTATAAAGGTAATCGCAGCCTCAAGCCTCATCAACCGGGAATGGCTAAAACAGGGGAGGTGCAGCAAGGTTAGGTGGGTCATGCCCAGGCAGGACAAGATTTTTCCCTGTCTAGATGTCCCTTTTTATTCGGCTTTGTGGGCGGTTGGATGTACATCAACTGCGGGGTTTTCTTGTTCAGGACTGTTCAGTAAGGAATGGTTCCGGCCTTGTGTTGCAGGGGGTCGGGAGTGATCCTCGGTACGTTGATCTAGGCCACGTACTGTGACGGACGGTACCCCAGTAGCCCTGCCATTGTATGGAATCCACAATCCAATAAGTGCCAACGGTTTTGATTGTATTACCCACTTTTGTGGCTAGTAGCTGGAATTTAATAGATGTAACAATTTCGGCTATTTTCTATTTACTTGAAAATCCTAGACCTATTATAATATCACAGAATTTCCTATCAAATGTTTCGGTTAGCGTAAGGTAAAAACTTTTCCATGTTTATGTGTGGGAAGTCTTACGTGATACCTTTTATTTTCAAAAGATTTTCAAAGTTAAACAACTTTAACCTGTTACTCATACCAGACCCATGTCTGACCCGGAGTTTATTTTTGTTTTTAATAAACTCTCGGGTACCCAAATTTTTACGGGTAGCCAAGGGATTCAGGTTAGCTTTGACGAACTCTGGAGGAGCAATGGAGCAGGTGGCTTCAGCGTTGTAGATATATATATAGTTCCGCTGTGTTGGTATCTCTGAGTCGTTTTGTTTGAGTTGTGTTGTATTAACTAGACAGGTGTTTATAACTGTCTAGTATGTGTTGTATTATCTGTGTAGCTCTAATGTATATGATACTATGTACTCTCTTATATGATATATTATATTTTATTCGTTCCGCTGTGAGATTCTGATGTTGTTGTTCTTTCTTCTCTATCTTTTCTATTTTCTCATCCCTTTCTTTCTTTAATAACGATACGTCTTCTTGGGCGTAGGAAGTCGGGGTCATTACAGTGGTATCAGAGCGCTAGGTTGAGTGAATGCCTAGGCTCTTGAGTGATTTCTTCTTGAGAGTGCGTATTTGTAATTTTGATATATATATATATATATATATATATATATATATATATATATATATATATTTCTACCTATTGTTGGGTTACCTGTTCAGGTTTTCCAATATGTTATAAAGGTAGATAGGCAGTGGTGTGTATAACACAACTATCAATGATTGGAAGTGTAATTGTCGAGACTGTAGGCCTAATACCGTCTCGAGTGGGCTTTGAGTGGTGTAAGGATTTCATTGATCTCTGAAGGAAACCTGTTAAGGTTCGGAGTTCATCTTTGAAATGTAGGAGTTTGGTTGAGCTAGGATTTGGATCTGTCGAGTGGACAGAAGTAAGTCAAGATATTTTGATACATCAATGTGTAGTAGCTTGTGATGAGACATAGTGACTATGGATATCTCCGACGATGTTTCCTTGGAACAATTAAGGAAGAGTGACTGCTTTGGTGTTGTGGCTGTGCTCAGCTGGGTGTTTTGTTTGTTTTAAGGTCCAAGTTTCTCGAAGAGCTTTGAATAGGAAATCTTAGCATCTGTGGCAGCAATGCAGCTTGGAATGTTTTCGGTGTTGGCAAGGGATCTTCTGGCTTAGCAGTTTTTCTGGAATGGAATTCAGAAGTAATTATGTAGACCCGTTTCTTCGATGGATTGGCCACCTAAGTGTAAGCTGTTCGGATTTGTAAAAAGAGAGCAGTATCTTTGGAATTTGGCTGTATAGATCGCAAAAGTGACTTGCGATGGTTTGGGTGTTCTTTGGGGTTTCAGAGATTTTTCTAGATGTCTTCTGGAAGTTAGAGTTTTGTTAACATCTGGAAATTGAGTTTGGTGAAGCAGCTTAGAATTTTGGAGGAACTTCTGAGTTTTATTTTTGGAAGGTGTTGACCAGTCTGTGCTTGAGTTCATAATCAGCATTTTCATCTGTTCAGTCAGAGTGGCGCAGTGGAAGCATGGTGGTAGCTGTTTTAGTTTGGAAGCAATTGGATGTTGCAGTATTTGGATTAGAGAGTTCTATAGGAAATTTTTCAGGATCTGAGACCAGATTGGAGTGCACCTGTTTTATCTCTCCGGACGAGAGATGTGAGTTCTGTTTTCTGATTTTGGAATAGAGTTGTGGTTGATCTTGGAAAGATCCATTTGTTGGATTGTCTTTGGTTCAGTTTGTTTATAAGGACGTCAGCAAGGATTGAGCTGATCAGGAAAGACGAAGGAAGCCCAGGATCGTCCGAAGAATTTTGTGGATAAGAGACGAAGAAATTTGGAGTCCGTAATCGGAGATTTGATTTTGGATAAGTGTTTGGTTTCAGAATTGGATTGTCAGTTTGGATCACTGGAATTCGAAGTGTTTCACGTATCTCTGAGGGAGTACGTGTAAGATCTATCTTTGATTTTAGAGTCAGCAGTTCAGGGAATTTCGGTTGTTGGGTCAGACTTGAGTTTGGTCTGATATTTTGATTTGTTTTGTAGATCTAGATGACCTTCTTGATCTACGCTGCCTCTACTATAAAATTTCTGGTGATTCCTTGGTTCTTGACACGGATGGAACGCATGCGCAAGCTAATTCTGTTATTCTAGCTGATTCTGCCTGGGATCGATCTTTTATTTACTCTTCTGGCGTTGACTGTTATGATCCTTCTCTTGCTGTACTTTTTCGCCCCTATTTTGGTCTTCTTGGAGGTGGAACTCTGATTTCTACCCGTGTAGTTGAGAGCGATTGTGTTTCTTCCTCTTTTGAGGAGAACTAGTCTAGTAACTTATATCTAGTAGATGTGACATGTCTGTCATACTCCTGTGCTGTATTTTTATTTCTTTCTTTCTTGTAGCTAAGGTGCTTCTACCTTACTCCTGTACTTCAAACTTTATTACGTTCGTAATAAAAGTGGTCGGTCCACTATAAAACCGTCGGCCTTGCCAAAAAAAGATCTAGATGAGTGGGAACTCTGTAGTTTAGTAGTAGTATTGGTTGTTTGGATTCTATAGGGCGAGTAACCCGGTATTTATACTTGGGGAAACTCGAGAAAATTCTATTTAGAATTTTGTCTGGATAGTTAGATTTGTTTGTTTGGATGAATTGGTTGCTATGATTGTTAGTTTATGTTGATATATGCTTGTGTTAAAATTTAAATTTTTAATTAGATTATTAAATTACCTTTGTTTTAAATTTCGAGGACGAAATTCTTTTAAGGGGGGAAGAATGTGATATCCCGGAAAAATTGGGACAATATCAATTTAATAATCTACATTAAAAATTAAATTATTTTGATAATATTTGTAAATAATATATGAATTGATTTAATAATCTTCTTTTGAATAAATATTTAACTGAAAATTCATCTTTTAGAAGCTAATCAAATTTGCCTTCTATTTATAATGTATATATATCTGTATATATTGTAAATGGATAATCTTTGTTTTAAATTTAATAAATAGACATGTTTCTAATTTGATATTTTTGATAAATTAGAAATTGTATATTAAGCTATTTAATAAATGATCATATGATTTTAAATTACTCAAGATTTAAGTTTAGTTTGTTTAAAATAATTTTAGCTTACATTTAAATTTAGAAAAAAAAGGTTTGTTTAATTTGTTTTAAAATTTAACTTGATAAAAATAAGTAGTTTATTAATAAAGAGATAAATTCTTTTATAAATTATTTTGACTTAATAATGAGCTCTATTAATTATGTAAATGTTTACAAATGAATTTTTAATAAAATTTTCATGTCAACTTTATTTATGTATATATGTGTTTGAATGAAATTTATGATTTGGAAATTAAAAATAAAGGTTTAAAAATGTTCAAATTAAAATAAACATTTATTAATATTAATATAAGTATAAAGTAAAATAATAGTAAGTAATCAAATATTTGTTAGTCTATGTTAAAAATAAAAGAAAAAAATAAAAGTAAACACACATGCTAGAAATAGAACTAAATACTTAGACTAAATTTATAACAAATAACTAAAGTAACTTTATATATGTAATAAAGCATAACCAGACTAATAAAAAAAGAAATCTACATACTCAAATAAGAAAAGTATAAAACAAGACAAAGCAAACATATAAGCTGGTAAAAGAAATAAAACAAATATCTATAACAGGTAGCTTACAAATTAAGATGCAGGCAAAATAGAAAACAAAACTGAGACAAGTATGCCAAACATAACAAAATATCTAAGCATAAAATTGGGTAAATTGAGACACAAGTACATTAGCATTAATGACACCATTTATTAGCTGCAAACAAGTCATTTCTAATTGTTTTTTTCAGCCTCCTAATACAAGATTTGGCCTGATAAAACAAAACATATAGTATCTGCATATAGCTTGCCTCAGATGCCACCTTCCCCTATAAGCTTCTTTTTTTTATACATGCTTCCTTATTCAGTTCGTTCAACATAGTATTGCATAGCAAACTTTTATTTTTAGCTGAAGCTTTGTATAATAACAATACATTAATGCAACTAAGAGGAAGTTAACAGAAAGATAAAAGCAGAAATATTTCACAATAGTTTCAGTTTTAAAGTATATGCTATTTCAATACTCAGGTGCTCTGTTCATTCTTTCAAAGGCAAGGTGAGTAACACTTTTTAAAAATTACTTAAGTTTAATCTGATGCATGCTAATGTCTGAATGCTTAACATATTGTGTGAATATTTATTTATTTCTTTATCTGGGCATTGGTGAGTTTGAATTACTGCATATTGAATTTTTAGTGAGTAACATCACAATCAAATTTTTTTAAGTATAGTTGTTCTGTGCATATTTCTGCCTGAAGTTTAATTTAGCTGTAAATAACTTTGTTTTTATACTTAAGTATTTGGTTGTTAGATTTAAGTATAAGGGTAACAATGTTTTTATGTTTATATATGATTCAAATTCTGTGTGTTTGTGAAATAGGATAATTACAGGTCCTATAATTCTGTAATGCATCCCTGTATTTAGAATATAAACTCAGGTGATTTAAAAACTTAACATTTCTTGATTTCCTTGTTGTGATGACCTAAAATCTAAACAAGATATGTTGTCTTGATTATAAAGTTAAGATTTAAATTTAATAAAGTTAAAAATAACTTAAATTTTGTTCTGGAAACTAAAGGAAACAGGGAGGCTTTAATTTGTGTAAAATTCAAATTTGCTAATTTAACAATTCAGTATCATGAATTGAATCTTTATACTTAATAACGATTTTAGAAAGCAAACTTTCATTTTTATGTTAAGGGTTGAGGGTGCGGTTTTGAGTTGCACTGTCTTTTGTTTTTGGGGTTGCTCCGATGATCTAGAGGATCTGGAGCGTTGGGGTTCTTCCTGGAAGTGGGGGACTGATTGGTGGTTGGAGGAAAAATGACTAGTGGATGGCCTGAGTACGGTGGTGGCAGCGGTAGGCAATTAAATTTCCTAAACCTAATTCTGGTGAGGCCTAGGTTTGCACGTCGTGCATACTTCTCAGGCGACCGAGTTCGCCGTGGTTTGGGGGAATGAAAGAGGAGGCGGCGATGAAGCGATGGTCGGAGTTGTGGACTGGCCGATGGTCGGAGCTCGGAGAACATGGCGATGACAGGTTTGAGGATCGTATGGGTTCGAGTGTTCCAGGTTTTCAAGCTCGAACTCGAATTTGAATCTCGAGATGATCAAGTGATTCGAATGATCGGAGTACGTTCTGGAGTTGATGGTCGACGTGCTCGACGTCGTGACGATGACCGGCGTCGGTCGAAGCTACTGTGCATGTGCACGAACCAGATCGTGTTGTGTTGCTTGAGTATTTGTATGCCTGGGAAGCACGGAGGTGATTCATGTGAGTGACTCGAGAAGTTCGATTGGTATACTCGAAGCAGCGAACGGGGGAAATCGAAGTAAATTTGTCCAGGCTCGGGTTAAGTTGGTTACAGGGTTTTGAACCTGTTTTGTCTTCAGAAGTTAAAACCCAATTTAAACTTTAAAAACTGAATTTTAAGTCAAAACTACATTATGTTCTGTTATGGATATTTGAATTTTAAAGTTTAAAATAGATTTGGATTTAAAAATCGAGTTCCTAATTCTAGTTGTTAAAAGAAAGTTAAATCGAAGTTTTAAATCAAGACAAATTGAGAAATTCAAGTTTACTTAGAATTCAAAATCTGAAAGTTTAAATCAGTTTAAATATGAATGTTTTAAGAATGAGTTCAAAATAAAATAGTTGACAAGTAAATTGTTTTAATAAGAATTAACTTGATTTTTGAGAGTTCTTTGATTAAAGATTTTTGAATGAAAAATAAATAAATGGTTTAACTTGAGATTTGCAAGTTAAATATTAATGCAATTTGGAAATTCAAATTTGAATTAAAATTCAAGTAGTTTAATTTGAAGATTTTCTTATGTAAGTTCATGTGTAAATGTTATTTACATTTATTTAAAAGATTTTAAATTGAATTTAAATTATAATCATTTTGAATCTTCAATTCAAATGATATTTAAATTTAAAATGTAATGTTAATGAAGTCATTAATTAAGAAATAAATTATCTTAAGAGTAATAGGGTAATTAAGGAATGACTTATGTATTTAAGTTAATAATTTAAATTGATTTATAACTAAAGATCAATTAAGAAGTAAATTAAGAAATGTTATTAGTAATAATTAATTCATATATATGATTAATTTTGGATAATTAATTAGATTAATTAGATAATCTATTAAATGGAATTACTTGATAAAAGTAATTAAGAGATTAATTGCTTATGGTAATTAATTTTGATAGGATGATTAATTTAAGTTAATTAATTTATTTTAATTAATTTAAGAAAATCATTTGATAAATTGATAAGTGTAATTACTTAGTGTATGCAATGGAGCAAAATTACTTAAGAAAGTAATTAATGATAATTGCTGGATGTAATTAGTGAAAGATGATATGTTAATAAAGTAATTTGGATAATTACTTTGTAATTAATCAGAGGATTAATTAATGGAGATAATTAATTATGGAATAATTAATTTATTATTATGTAATTAAGGATAATTAATTAGTGGTTGATATTAATCAAAGGTGATCAATAATTGTGTTTAATACAAGATTAATCACTTAATGTGATTAATAAAGTAATTTAATCTGAATTAGAGATCATTAATTAATATAATTAATGATGTAAATTAAGAATTGTTTAATTAAGAAATAATTAATAATGTGGAGATTAATTTATGTAATTAATTAAGAATAAAGGTAATTAATTATAAATGAAGTAATTAAAAGTTAATTACTAGGAATAATTTAGAATAATTAATTTGTAAAATTAATTAAAGACTAATTACTTACTGTAATTAGAAAATGATTAATCAAAGTAGTTAATCAAGATAAATATCTAGAGATTAATTAATTAATTTGTATAAATTTAATTATTGGTTGTATAAGCAGGATTTATAGATAAAGTAATTAATTTAATTTACTTTAAATTAATTAGAGATAGAAGTAGTTAATTTAATTCATTTTAAATTAATTACAAATGGTATGATTATAAATCATTGCTTATGAATGAATGATATTGATATTTCATTTGATGATTGTGATATGAGATGGGTAATATCTTGTGATATGGATGCTGGGTTTAAGTAGGATAATATTTAATTATCTGATGGATGATAATATTGATTATCTGTATGTGAGATGATGTGATTATTTATTGTGATATTATGAATTATCCATCTGTGTGTATATTGATTATGTTAAATTAAACTATTAAGACTAAATAGACAACTTGGCCTTAAAAGACACGTTTTGGATTTCGATGAGACCGGGATCGGTTTTCCTTACTTGGAACATCCGAAAACCACATCGATTCCAAATTAACGATAGGTCGTGAATCTGAAGTGAAGATGAAGATTTAGAGTGCAAGGGTTGTCGTCGTTAACTCTGAGGGTGATTCCAAAACGAGTGTAACGAGATGATGCCTTCGGTTTCGTTCGAACCCGGAAAGAACTTGTATGGATTGAATGCTTTCAACACATCGTCAGGTGGGCGATGAGCATTCTAAGAAATATATTCTATAAAGGTAATCGCAGCCTCAAGCCTCATCAACCGGGAATGGCTAAAACAGGGGAGGTGCAGCAAGGTTAGGTGGGTCATGCCCAAGCAGGACAAGATTTTTCCCTGTCTAGATGTCCCTTTTTATTCGGCTTTGTGGGCGGTTGGATGTACACCAACTGCGGGGTTTTCTTGTTCGGGACTGTTCAGTAAGGAATGGTTCCGGCCTTGTGTTGCAGGGGGTCGGGAGTGATCCTCGGTACGTTGATCTAGGCCACGTACTGTGACGGACGGTACCCCAGTAGCCCTGCCATTGTATGGAATCCACAATCCAATAAGTGCCAACGGTTTTGATTGTATTACCCACTTTTGTGGCTAGTAGCTGGAATTTAATAGATGTAACAATTTCGGCTATTTTCTATTTACTTGAAAATCCTAGACCTATTATAATATCACAGAATTTCCTATCAAATGTTTTGGTTAGCGTAAGGTAAAAACTTTTCCATGTTTATGTGTGGGAAGTCTTACGTGATACCTTTTATTTTCAAAAGATTTTCAAAGTTAAACAACTTTAACCTGTTACTCATACCAGACCCATATCTGACCCGGAGTTTATTTTTGTTTTTAATAAACTCTCGGGTACCCAAATTTTTACGGGTAGCCAAGGGATTCAGGTTAGCTTTGACGAACTCTGGAGGAGCAATGGAGCAGGTGGCTTCAGCGTTGTAGATATATATATAGTTCCGCTGTGTTGGTATCTCTGAGTCGTTTTGTTTTAGTTGTGTTGTATTAACTAGACAGGTGTTTATAACTGTCTAGTATGTGTTGTATTATCTTTGTAGCTCTAATGTATATGATACTATGTACTCTCTTATATGATATATTATATTTTATTCGTTCCGCTGTGAGATTCTGATGTTGTTGTTCTTTCTTCTCTATCTTTTCTATTTTCTCATCCCTTTCTTTCTTTAATAACGATACGTCTTCCTGGGCGTAGGAAGTTGGGGTCGTTACAAATTGATTTACATTCAATTCATTCATTAATTCAATTGCTAATTCATTTAACCACAAAAGTTGAATTTCATTACATAACTCAAGTTCATATTTATCACTTCACTTTATTAATTTACTTCGATACCAAAATCAACTTCATTCAACATTCCTTAAGTTATATTCCATTTAAACATCATTTGTTTAACTTAACTTAAATTTTCAAATCCAATTCAGATTCCGATTCTAAAGTAAATTCTATTTTACTTACATTTACAACTCATATTTATACATATATTCATATAGTTTCACTTCATATATAAGATTATTTCACAATTGTAAATCACAATAATTAAAATTCCATATTTAATAATTCATTTACTTATACAATTTCTTTTACAATATGTTTTATTTAACTTATTCAAACATCCTAACTTATATATATATCCTTACATTTTCAACGACCAAACAATCAATTTATATACACATTAGTAATTTCTGAAAAATTATCCCCTTTATATATAAAATATAATCAACTTTATATTCACTAACAAATACGCTCTCATAGCTATTATTACACTCACACTCATCGGCCCAAATTGCATTTCCGGAACAAATTAAACATCACTTAGATGCGTAATGTCCCTTCGAGCTTCAAAATCATCGTAACATTTCGATATCGTCTCGTCGTCTATCTCCCAATCGTCCATGTTTATTTCAACTGCGAGTACGTCAACATTGGTTAGAATACAACAGCTCCGAATTAGGATTTTAGTAAGCGTAAACATATTATAAATCGATATACAATACCCTGTACCGAAGATTACACTTACTTGTTGAGAAGCTTTGATTGTATCTTGTGAGATTCTGACTTTTTTTGGGTTTTCTATGAAGTAGGGTTTGCAAACCTTCGAGAATTTGATGATGAGTTTGGTAAAGTTGATAGTGAAGAAGAAGGTAGGTGGCTGGTTTGGTTGGATTTATAGCAGGGTTTCATCTGGCGATTTTTCAAAAATCGCCCAAAGCAAAAACAAATATTCCATCTGGGCGACTTTTGAAAAATCGCACGTTGGCGATTTTTGAAAAATTGCCAACGCTATAGGCTTGTTAAATAAAAACTGATCTATATTTGTAAATACTTTTATAACTGGACTATTATTGTTATATCTTTTCAAAACTGGGCTAATATGGTAAAATTTCCTTTATTAAATGCATCCATCATCATCAACGTTATTTTTGTATTTTTCTTACGATCAAATTTTCCTCAAGGACAATTTTTAGGGTTTTTTTGATGCAGGACAGCCTGCTAATAATATTATCTAAAGAACAAATTATCGTATTTTCATGCTAATAATTTTATCTAAAGGACAAATTATCGTATTTTCGTTCCGACCCACTTTTGCGCGCTTCTTCTTCTTCTTCTTTCTTTCAATCAAATTTTCTATCACGATCCAACATCTCTTTTGCAATCAAAATATCGATTAATCTCGCTCAGGCATTTCAATTTCGTTCTTCTGAAAATTGTATTTCATCATCAAAATTTTCTTACGCGCGTTTGTCAATCTCGTTCTTTTCATATTTCTACCGTGATCTCGTTTTTCTTCAAATTATATTAATTAGATATGTTTATATTATTCTATTTTTTGTTGTTTTTTTCTGTTATAGTTAAAAAAATTGATTGCGATTTCTAATTGTGTTCATTTTTACAAATTATATGCAGTGTTGTTTTTCTAATTGCTTGTTCGTACTTCTATGGCAACTTTTGAAATCAACAGCAGGTTTTGAGCTTTATTTATTCATTTCTTTATGCAGTATTGTATTCTAATATGCATTAAATTTAATTTACATAATCTTGCATTAATGTTGGTATGATTGGAAAAGTATAATTGATTGGGTTGTATATAAAGTTGTGATAGAGTGTAAAGTATCATATTTTAGGTTCAGTTTTTGGGTATCATTTTTATTTTTTCTTAGTATCATTTTTTTATCGGTATGTAGGTATCAGTTTTGTAGATGGTGGGTATCAGTTTTGTGAAATGAAAAACTACTGTTTTAAACTGAACATATTTTTACTAATGTTTTTATTTTTATTTTTTTGGAAGTGGTGATAACACTCTTTTTTGTCTGTTTGTGTTGAATAATAACGCTTTTAGCACTCGATTGTCTATCGATTGCTCTTTGTATGATTTGAAGAATGAGATATGTCGATATTGGTCTCAATTAACTCCTTCTTTTATTCAGATTTCTTATGTACTTGAGGACAAAGTTATTATGGTTGATACTGATTCTGATATTCAGAATATAATTTGTTTTCAGTTATACAAGAAAAGTTCTTTCTTCAGTTTTACTGTTAAGGTTAAGGGTTCTGAATTGGAATTTGCTGATGGTAATTCTATTTCAAGTTCATCTAATGTTCGTGCTTCTTCATCTTCTACTATATCTGTTCAACTGTTGTTGTTAATTATAAAAGTTATTTAACAGATATGTTGAGGAGAGGGTCGACACTATGCATTTTCGATTTTGCTGTTTTTTGTTTTGGAGGCATTTTAGAGAATTTTTGATGGCATATCAAATTTAAAAAGGATATGAATAGTATTTTTGAAGAATTATGCTACAAGAGTTACTGTAATTTTCTCTTCAAATATGAATGGTTGTCTTTTCAAAGTCCATGCTTCTTGTGATTCTAGAGAATTGAAGAAGTTTTTTATGAGATACATGGTTTCTGATCATTCTTATGGGGCTGGTGTTAGAAATGTGAATAATCCACATATATCTAATTCGTTTGTTAAATCATTGATTATTGACGAGATCCGTGATTGTCCTAGTAAAAAAACCTAATGATATTATAGTTGATTTTAGAAGTGAATACAATGTTCAGTTGTCTTACGGTTATGCTTATCATGGGTGTAACAACCTGGGATTTCGTACCGGTTAACTATCGTCATTAGACGATTTATTTCTGCCGGCTAATAGCTGTTGTTGATGGAGTTTTTAAATCAGTGAAATTCCTTTCGAAAATTTGCTAATGTGTTTTGCGGGCTTCAATTAAATATTGGGCCACGTTTCATTCGTTCTGATGCCATGATTGCTATCAGGGGTTAATAACCCGATTCAATTATTTTTCCTCCTCTTCGTTCAAACCCTAAACCTAAAACGAGAAAAATAAAATAAAAAAATAAATGGCGGCTCGATCGCCTTCCCATTCGCCTTCGAAGCTAGGGCTCGTAGAAATCGAAGATGCCGACTGTTGGTAGCTCGATCGAATGGTGGACTCGTCCCTTGCTTCGCTCAATCTCGTGAGATGCTTCCAGCTGCTGATTGTTGATTGAGTTCGCTTGGACTAAAAGGGGGAACTTTGGCTGCTTCTGTTTTCGTCGATTTCAGGTGAGTGATATTTATCACTCACATCTAATTCAAGTAATTAATGATTTCTGACTTGATTTTGACTTGGTTCGACTTTGTTTTGACATCGATTTTGGTTGAGCTTGCTATTGTTTTGAACTGTGGTTTGACTTTGTCATTTTCTCTGTTGACTTTGGAAATTACTACATTTGACTCTGCTCGATTCTAGCCTTGACCTCCTCGGCTATGAATTGAGGCTAAACTTGGTTTGATTTCTGGAAAGTTTGGGTCCGTGAATTTTTGATGACTTTGGCTATTTCTTTGACATTGAACTGCACACTGCCATGTTTTATTGTGTTAGTCTTTACGACATATTATCCTTCGTACATATTTATGTTATATGTTTCAGTTGCGTTCACTTGTGTACATGTTTCCGTATCAAAATTTCACTCGAGTCTGTGCATTTTCTCTGGCTTGATGTCTGTTCGTAGCCTTGCTCATCTACTTAATGCCTGGCATTTTGTACCATCCCTATTGATGTTGATTAGTTGAGCCGCATATATGGTTTTCTCATTTGTTCGTCGTGTAGTCACTGTGTCATTTATTGGTTCCTTGCTTGGATTTTAGTTCGGGCAGCACTTGAGTCTTGTTTAAGTTTCATGCATTGTCCACTGACCATTCGTTCGTGTGCATATGTGCGAGTTCAGTCTTGCATCTTGATACATGTATATCATCACTATACATTGGGTTGATTAGAGGCACTGCGACTCGGATATGCTTGAGTCTGCAGTGTTGCAGGGTTGACTTATACACTTCTGGTTTCACTACATAGCTTTGCATTTTTGGTGAGCTGAGTATTTTGACTTATATTCAGTTTTAGTTGCATTAATCTGGAGTTGTTTGTTGCATTCAGTCTTCACTTGAATCTGGTTCATCTGACCTGATCTGGTGCATGTTACATCCATGAACACTTCACTGCGTTCATTTGTGTTGGGCATTGCTTTACACTTGTGGCTACCTGGTCGATACTTGCAGTTCACTGAACTGTTGTATCACTTATTCTTTCCATTATTCATGTAGGGGCTGCACTTGTTCTGCCCATTGGTTCATTGTAGTTTGGTTTGGGTTTGAGCATCACTGATCTGATATACATTGGATTTGTTTTTCTAATTTCACTTGAGTTGAATCCAGCTGAAACGCTCGGGTTTGACCTTATGCTCGTGTTGTGATTTTATTTGAATGTCATTTGGGTTGAAGCTGACTTTTTCTTGGGTTTGACCCTGTGCTCGTCTGTGAACTTTCATTGAGCTTTTGTGTATTTCATCACTGTATTGGCGAGGCAGTGCACGCGTGCGTGTACTGTAGCCAATTCAGAATTTGACGTTTTAAATTGATTGATTTCAATTGATGAAATTGTTTCGTGTTGCCAATTCAATATTTTGATATTGTATTTTGCTTTGGTGATTTGATCATTTTGTTGTTGTCTAATTATCTATCTGATAATTAGATTATGAGTTTCTAATTATTTATTAATAATTAGATTGTGTTGTTGATTGCCGTTAGGCAATTCTGTTGTTTTCTAAATTATCTTCATTGATATTCCTTTCATTTATCTTCTTTGATAATTTGAATTTGCTGATTTGTTGTTTAACACTGTTAAGTGTTGTCTTTACGTTATCCGATTTCTTAGTAAAGGATTGGATAGACGAGATTATTTGTGACTGTCGTCTATTTATTATTTACTTATTATTACTTCCGTGCATTAATAACTGAGTTTGAATTAGACTGACCCGTGTATTATTTTCTTTTGAATTTAATACTCGGGTCAGACCGAGTTATTACAGGTTGTAGATATCTTGCTTTGGGTTGCTGCTAGAGCTATGAAGTTTTTTCATACTTTTGGAGTAGTCGTTGTCTTGGCATAGGATGTTATGTATTCATGTATGTTAATCACGATAATGTACTTGTGTATATAACTTCCTGAATCGACAGTTGTAGTTGTATCATATGTATTGTATCACATGTATTGTAACTAACATCGGTTATTATATATATGAGACTTTTTGTTTTATCTGTGTTCCGCATTTATATTATCTGTTTTATTATTATATCTATTGTCCTAAACTATTATGAACCATCGTAGTTCGTTTTATACTGGAATTGGGTATGTCGATGGGAGTAAATAAATCAGAGTTGAAAAATATATACCACTCCTATCGAGATAACCAATACTAGCGTAAGGCCTAACTACGGATGGCCGCTCCTCAACAGCTTTATTCTTCGTGATAACGGACAGTATTTCTTTTAATACTCTTTGTTATTGTGAGCATAGAGGTGGGGCGTCACAGTTGGTATCAGAGCTTGGGGTTTATGGACATAATATAAAACATAACTTAGATGGAACATGTGTTACAACTATGCTGTGAGTCAAAACTAAAGTTTTGAAATTATGATGAATTTTTTAAATTTTTTTTTTTTGAAAAATAAAAGTGAATTTTTGTTTTGATGATTTGAGTAATTTGTGTTTTGTTTATCAGAGTGCGCAGCGGAAACAGTGACACTGTCTTCGCTGAGTACAACTGATAACCTTTTTGATTTAAAAATCAAAATATGAAATTGAAATAAATTTCATTTGTTGTTCACATAGCTGTGTTTAATTTGTTTTCTTTGAAAATTTCGAATCCGATTTGAGGATCCGAAGCGATTGCAGTTATGTGATTTTGTTGAGATTTTTGCTGTTTTGAATTATCTTCGTTGTAGATATATTTGAATGATTTCTTTGTTTATTTTGTGGTATACGTGCAAATTTATGTTGCACGTTACTACATAAATTTTACGTTAAACCGGTGTTTGGTTTTAAAACGTATTTTGTTGCCGTTATTTTTATAACGGGGTTTTCACACTGGTGCTAAGTTTTTGAAGCACGGTGTTTTGTTGACCTTTTTAATGAATGAAAATTTACTAATATTATATTTTGATGCAAATTATCTTGATGAGACTTTGACATATGAATATTACTGTCGCTTTGGCTTCAGTAACCGTCAAGTTTTAAAGTGGATTTTCAAGCGGTTATTCCGTAATGCTGATTTTGTTGTCCGTTCTTACGGTATGTTGAGAAGTGCAATTTCCTTATCGAAGTTGCTACTGATGTTGCTGTTTTAATCACGTGTTTTAAAAATTGTTTCAAAATAAAAATTGTTTTCAATTTTTTTACAATTTATGCTTTCAAAAGAATGAGGAAGCGATTTAAACGTTTCAGCAAAATCGAGGACTATGACCCCTTTCTTTTACTGATTCGCTTAATTCTGGACTTGTCTGTTTGAGAATGTAAATTATTACTTTTATAAAATAAATGAAATTATTTTCAAAAGTTTTGCAGTTTGCGCTTTCAAAAGAATGAGGAAGCGATTTAAACATTTCAACAAAATCGAGGACTATGACCCCTTTCTTTTACTGATTCGCTTAATTCCGGACTTGTCCGTTTGAGAATGTAAATTATTACTTTTATAAAATAAATGAAATTTTTGCAAAGTAAGCGGGGTGGAATGTCCCCTACCATTTTTATTAACAACCAAAAATATCAGAACAACGGATTACAACAATCTGACCACCACATGAGTGACGAAGGCATACACAAATATTATATGTTACTAGTAATAGAAAGGACCAATACATGTTTAGAGGAAGCTTTCCCTTTAAACACCCTATTGTTCCTCTCCAACCAAACAAAGTACATTACCTTCTTCAAAATTCTTAACAACTTTCTACTTCTCTCATTCTTCCATCTAGTTGCCTTGAAGATGTTGTACCATTCCATGCATGAGCTTCTCATTGGCATGTGATAACCATTACATTGCAATATGGAACTCCATAAGTGGAAAGTGAAATCACATTCAAAGTATAAGTGCGCAGCCGTTTCCACCCCTACTCCACAGAATAGACATTTGTCACATTGAACAACCCCATAGCCTTTGAGTTTGCTTAGAGTCAGGGTACCATTCATCATTACCTTCCACATGTACAGGTTCTCTTTTGGAACAGAACCATGATCCCAGATACGAGAATGCCAAATAAAAGTAGGCAGTTGCATGGATGGATCAAGTGCCATATAAACATTTTTAATTGAATGCACTCTGTCATTCCAAGTCATATGAGCATCACTGCTTTTGTATTTCCTATTATGTATAGCAGTCCATTCAGTTCTTACCACTGCAGAGCTACAATGAGGAAGGGAGACACTATCATCAACCCAAAACCTAGATAAAGTAGCAGTATTACCAATCCCAGTGGATCTTCTCATCTCATAATCAATTATATTTGCTAAAATGATTCCTTTTGAAGGCCATGGATCAAACCAAAAAGATATCATGTTGATTTCTTTCATTCTCTGTTGCACCATAGGTAGAAATAATTGTCTACCTCTCAATATATTTCTCCAAGTCCAGCTACAGTCAGTTGGAGAAGAAATAAACCAGAAGTTGCTTTGACGTATGAGGTATTGCCTACACCAAGAAGCCCATAGATTTTTGTCATTCCTTAATAGCTTGTCAATTCTTGCAGATAATATAGCAAGGTTCCAGTTCCTAATGTTTATGATTCCAAGTCCACCTTTTTCCTGTGGACAACATAGTTTGCTAAAGGAAATTGGAATCATTTTCTTAGAGAAGGGATTACCGTGCCATAAAAAATGATTTAAAGCTGAGTTAACCATGCTAATGAGTTTGGCTGGGAGAATGAAAATTCTGGCATAATAAACACACATGGAGAAAGCAAGGGATTTAACAATTACAAGTCTACCAGCCATCGAAAATCTAGATACTTTCCAACTAGCAAGTTTGGCAGTAATATTTTCAAATAGTTGTAAGCATTGGAAAGTCCTGATTCTAGAATCACAAAGAGGCACCCCAAGATAATATTCATTATCAGAAAATGGAGAGAGGCCAGACATAGAGTACATTATCTCTTTACCATCATCAGGGAGACCAACAATTAATAATCTAGATTTACTTCTGTTGATGTTCAGACCAGACAAGGTACCAAAGGTATCAAGAACTTTTATGACCCCAGTAATGGATTTCAGATTGGGCTTAGTGAATAAAAGTAAGTCATCTGCAAAAAGGAGAGAGGAAATACTATTCTTCCTGCACAGTGGATGATAATCAATAAGCTTATTGCACATAGCATCAGAAAGAAGAGCAGTGAGCGGCTCCATAACACAGATGAATAGGTAAGGGGACACCGGGTCACCTTGTCTAATTCCCTGGGTTGCACTAAAGTATCCAAATATATTACCGTTGATACTAAGGGAGTAATTAACAGTAGAAATACATGTATACAGCCAACATAAGAAAGGGATGGGAAAATTCATCTTATGCAAAATGTAAATGATAGATTTCCACTGTAATGTGTCATAGGCTTTCTGAATATCAAGCTTAAGGACACATCTAGGAGAGATGAGTTTCCTATTATACCCCTTCATAAGTTTAGAAGCAAGGAGTATATTATCAGTTATGTCCCTACCTGGAAGAAATGCACTCTGATTAACAGAGATCAAACTATCCAAAGGAGTTTTCATTCTAGCTGCCAATATCCTAGCAATGCACTTATATGTAACATTGCAACAAGCAATGGGTCTGAACTAATCAACTGATATAGGATGGTTAGTTTTAGGGATCAGTGCAAGTTTAGTAGCATTAATACCCGAGATAAGTTTACCGTGTGTGAAAAAATTCTTAACAACCTTGATCAAGTCCCCTCCAGTAATATCCCAAGTGACTTTGAAGAAATGGGCATTAAATCCATCAAGACCAGGAGAACTTTGAGAGTTTAATCCAAAGATAGCTTGTTTGATTTCAGATCTGAAATTTCCTTAATTAAATCAGTAATCATGACATCAGGTATTTGAGGGAGTTGATACTGAGTAAATTGATGGTTAGAGATTGAAGGGACTTGAGACCTCCCAAGGTTATGCTGAAAATACTCCATAAAGGCTTCTTGAATTGAATCTTGAGTATCACAAGGTTGACCATGCATATCAAGAATAGAGAAAATATTTGCAGATGCCTGTTGAATTTTTAGTCTTTTGTGGAAGGTGGATGAATTTTTATCACCATTCAAGTGCCAGTCCTGTTTTGCCTTTTGCTTAGCCATCTTATTTTCTTCAATGAGAGCTTTGGAGAGGTCCTTAAGCATAGATCTTTCATTAATAATCAGCTGAGGTTGGTCAGGGCTTCTTTGTATTTCCAGTTGTACCTGAAATAATTTTTCACGTATAGAAGAAGACAAGCTATTCCCATTACCATATGTTTGCTGAGCCCATTCCTTCAGTTGATCTTCAAATTCTTGAGTTTAGCCTGCAAAACAAACATGGGGTTGCCAAAAGTATGATAGTTCCATCCATATTTTACAATTTTTGTGAAATCTGGGTGTTTAGACCAGTTATTAAAAAATGAAAAGGAGGATCGTCTTCTCACAGTGTCCTTATCCCAGGAAATGATGAGAGGGGAATGGTCTGAAAAAGATGGGGGAGGGATAAAGGTAGACCGATTAGGCCATTTGAGGATAGTGGAGTAGTTAGTATAAACTCTATCAAGTTTACAGTACGTTCTCTTCCCATGTTTACTGGAGTTATTCCAAGTAAAGAAAGCACCAGAGTTGGAAGTGGGAATGAGGTTGGCATCATATTTGGCTTTGTTAAGAGGTCTTGTCTGGCAGTAGGATAACGGAGTTCCCCCACATTTATCAGAAGAAAGTTGCATGCAGTTCCAATCACCAAGACAGATCCAAGGCAGATTGGACTGCTGAAGAGAAGGTAAAATGTCAAGAAAGATTTGCCTCTGAGAAGCATTATTGTCGGCATAAACAGAGGTAAGGAGAAAAGTAGATGAAGAGGGGATGTGTAATATTTCAGAATGTATGAACTGCCTGTGGACAGTGATGGGGGTTATGGAAAAGATCATAGGATTCCATAGGATTAGCAATCTACCAAAAGGAGCTTGTGATAAATTGTGAATACTGCTCCAGTCATGTCTAATGTTGGAGAGAGCTTTAACAGTGGTTTCATGATTGAGTTTAGTTTCAGAAATGACCATTAGTTGAATGCTGTGGGAAGAAATAAGGTTGGAAATTTCAAGTTGCTTGTCAATGGAGTTAGCACCCCTAACATTCCAAAAGCCTATGTTTTCAATCATTAAAATAATGATGAAGTTGAAGCTCTGGTTTGGACCCCAGAGGAAGAGTTAACCTTATTATTTTGAGACAAAACTTCAAGCCCAATTTGTTCAATGGAGAAGTTGATATCATTGTCCAAGTCAATTGTGGGTATTTTATTCGATTTCTTTGGACGACCTTTCTTCTTTTTGGCTGAGGAATCAGGAAAGTTAGGTTGAATAGGGATGGGAATATTTGATGAAGCTGAAGGATTGATGATGTCATTAAAGATATGATTTGGGAGTGAAAGGGAAGAATAAGGAGAAGCTGGATTGATTTGAATGTTGGGAGTTGAGATTACAGAGGGGGATATTGTTTGTGGAGATACATTGTGCATGTCAGTGCACAAAGAATTGTTGTGCAACTCTGGAATTTGAGAAAAGTGTTGTTGAATATTGTGACGCCCCACCTCTATACCCACGCTAGCCAAGAACATTACGGTGAATGCTGTCAACAAGCACGGAGAATAAGGCTGTTGAGGAGCGACCATCCGTGTAATTGCTTTGTGCGAGCATCGATATGTCAGATAGCATAACATGCAATTCTTTGTCAAGTGGAAATCCGACATGCCGACACAAACTCAAAGCTACTACACAGTGGCTATAATATCTTCAGAAACAAATACAGAAATAAACATAACATAAATCAGTCACAGATAATTCATATCACAAAGGCGGAAGAAGATATGAATACATAATTAACACATGGAAGTGTATGTCAGAGTAGTGGTCAAAAAGATCCACAATAATACAAAAGAATAGCAGCACGTGTTATACGAAAGAATACAACTATGAGTCTATATCTCAAGTGTATACAACAAAATAAACTACTAATCTAAGTAGTTTGCCAAAAGTCAGAGTAATGAATCCAAGGGGAGAAGTCAAGCAGAAGCACCTGTAACATCTCGGTCTGACCCGAGTATTATTTAATAAGAAAATAATAAACGGATCAGTCTAACTATAAATATCAGATGAAACGATATAGAATAAGAGATATGACTAAACACATAATAATCACAATGCCAAGCTGTGATATATATAATTAGTTGAAAATTATCAAGAGATTAATCAATGTCACCAAATCTACACAAGAATCAAAGAAACGTCATACTCCTTATTTCGTTCACCAAACCATAAATATTGACGATAATATCAATGTCAATCACAAAAGTCAATGACACACAAATTCTAGAATTCAATACACGAAATCCAGAAATCACAAAAGTCAATGACGCACAAATTCACCAATGCACAAATATCGATAAGGCTTATCAATAGAAATCACGAAAATTGGTGAAGCACAAATTCTAGAAATCATATCAAGAAATCCAGAAATCACAAAGGGGGGAGGCCTATCACAAACGGAAGCAGAAATCTCACCAACACGTGTATCACAAACGGAATGTTAATTCCATGGTTGATAACCATCACAAATTGAGCCGAAGCTCCACAAACGGCCCGAAGACCATGGGTTGCTACCCTACCAATTTGAGTCGAAACTCCACAAAACGGGGTTTAGTCTCCCTCGCAGACAAAGAGACATCGCACATTGCTAGTCTAAATCACAAAGTTGATCGTCATGATCAACGAGAAGTGTCAATTACACTAAGCTAGTAAATATACGAGTTTAGCTTCATGTCCCATAACCACTTGCTTAACTTAAATATTTACGAACAAACTGTAGATTTTCACTACAAAATTGTCACAAGAGATTCAATCGAACAAGTCCAAGAATTAACCGACGAAGTAAACGCAAGCGTTTCATACCACTCGTTTTACTAAGTCATTTAATTAGATTTCTCATACGAGTGAGGTAAAGGTTTGTATATACTAATAGATTGGAAAACGGTTTAAGAAACGAGCTTTGTACTAAAATACTGTTGAAATCATTTGAAGAAAGAGTTTTGATATTTACTACTAGTATAGAAAACCTTTATATTTTTAAAGTGACAAATCACAAAGAAGATTGTAGGAACAATCAATCACTAAAATTCACATACGAAGACGTGAATCAAATCCAAAAAAAACCGATAAAGAATCCATTGAAATGGATATTCAAAAATCCCTAAATAGGAGTCGTCAAAGGCATAATAAATGATAACAACAAATAGGATCATCACGAATCGATTTAAGTTGGAATTCTCGATTTAAATTGGAATTCTCAAGCGAATAGGCAAATAGGAAAAATAGTGCTGATTCAGACGTCTGAAACCAAGGATTCAGACGTCTGAATCTGGAAAAATAAATATTTTCCAAAGACAGAATTCAGACGTCTGAATCCTTGGATCCAGACGTCTGAAATAGGCACTTTTTAGCCTATTTCCTTTCTGGTTCCAAATGAACCAATTCAGACGTCTGAAACCATATATTCAGACGTCTGAATCTGGGAATAGAAATCTTCCCAGAACAATATTCAGACGTCTGAATATTACGTTTCAGACGTCTGAATGAATGGTTCAAGGCATTCCCTGAACCTAGGCCAAAAATGGCCAAACGAATATCGGAAAGGATCGAACGAGCAAATGGCGATGACTAAGGAATTACGTCGAACGACAACCAGCCTAAACGGCTCTTCGATACGCCTCAAATATCAATGTCTAAATATCCATAATAGTATTTTCATAAATTAGAACAAAACACCAAAAATTGGAATTTACACGAAATCAATCCAAACCAAAATCAATTGCACATGAATAAGTGTTAGGAATTCATACCTAACAATCTAAGATAATTATAGACAAAGATGTGAGATAAAAATCTCACCTTTGAACCCAAACGATCGAAAAAGAAGCTTAGAAGCAAAGGAGAATCAACCTCTCTTCAACACAACCCAAATGAGCTTGAATCTATGCTCAAAACAAGAACATTCCCAAAATTAGGTTTTAGGAATTTCTGAAATTGGTAAGAGAATAAGTTGGAGAAGAAGAAGAGAATGCTTACCAATGGATTCTCTTGAATTTGGAGCTAGTAATTTGAGGTTGCAAGAGGAACTAGGGTTTTAGAGTTTTAATTTCCGATCTCTCCCACCATTATTGCCTTAGAACTGAAAAGAGGTAGAAGTGAGGGTGAATGGGGAGGAGTGGCTCAGATTTGAGTATAAGTTAAACATAGGACAGAGCCCAAACCCAAACCCAAAGTGAAAAAGTAGCAAAAATCAACTTTCTCCAAACATATCGAAGCTTATACTCAAAAAGGTCGCAAACGGCATTTTAAACTCAATGGGAGTGGTCCCGAGTCCTAATTCGACCGTATGCAAAAAGTAGCTTTTTGGACTAAATTCCGAGTATCGATAAAATATTTAAATAAAATATTTAAATATAAAATTCGACAAATATGCGGGTTGTTACAGACTCCCCTCCTTAAAGAAATTGCGTCCTCGCAATATTTAAGAAGAAGATATATATAGTAACAACCATAAAAGCATATTCAACACAAAAGAAGTTTGAAATAAGAAGTTCACCTCAAAGAGCACGAGAAAGTAAGTCCGGATGTGTTCGCTCGATGTACACTCTAGATTCCCAAGAACAATCCTTAGGATTTGAAGACCATTGAACTTTAACAAGCGGGACATCTTTATTTCGAAGGCGTTTGACTTCCGAAGCAATGATACGAATAGGATGTTGCGCATAAGTTAAATTAGGCGAAACTTCAATCTCTTCCACAACACCGGGCTCAAGAATAGAATCGGAATCTCGAAGACATTTCCGAAGTCGAGAAACGTGAAACACGTCATGCATAGCAGAAAACTGAGCCGGTAATGATAGGCGATAAGCCATGGAACTAATACGTTCAGTGATAGGAAATGGCCCAATATATCGAGGCGCCAATTTTCCCGATCGACTGAAACGTACAACACCTTTCATTGGTGAAACACGAATAAAAACAGAATCTCCAACAGAAAATTCTAATTTCCTTCTTCGATTATCGGCATAGGATTTTTGTCTACTCTGGGCTTCTTTCATCCTACGACGAATAAGATCAATTTTTTCTGTGGAATCACGAATAAAATCTGGACCTAAAACCAGCTTCTCACCGGTCTCAATCCAACAAGAAGGAGATCGGCATGGCCTTCCGTAGAGTGCCTCAAAAGGTACCATACCAATACTAGATTGGAAGCTATTATTATAGGAGAATTCAACAAGTGAAATATAATCTTCCCAACTTCCACCAAAATCAAGAACACAAGCACGAAGAAGATCTTCAAGAGTTTGATTCACACGCTCGGTTTGTCCATCGGACTGAGGATGATAAGCGGTGCTAAAATTGAGCTTCGTTCCTAAAGCTTTTTGAAGACTCTTCCAAAATCCACTAGTAAACAATGGATCACGGTCACTGACAATAGAAGTAGGAACTCCATGCAATTTAACAATCTCTTTGATAAAGAGCTTGGCCAAAAGAGGAACGGTTCGGTTAGACCGAACGGGAATAAAATGGGCGGATTTAGTAAGTCTATCAACAATTACCCATAAGCTATCATGACCCGAACGAGAACGGGGAAGGCCATCTATAAAATCCATGGAAATTTGGTCCCACTTCCAAATTGGAATTTCTAAAGGTTGCAATAACCCACCGGGCCTTTGATGTTCGGCTTTAACAAGCTGGCAAGTCATGCAACACTTAACAAAGTTAGCAATATCAAATTTCATTCCCTCCCAATAATATAGTCGCTTCATACCCGCGTACATTTTACTACTACCGGGATGAATGGTGAATTTAGAACGATGAGAATCTTCTAAAATATCCTTACGAAGATCAATAATATTTGGTACGATAAGTCTACCAAATTTTCGAATGCCGCCACGAGAATCGATATCAAATTCTCTCAATCCTTCAATATCACCTCTATTCTTAATATTTTGGCCAAGAAGAGCCAAGTCGGGATCTAGCCTTTGAGCTTCAAGAATGCGGTCTAAAAGAGAAGGATGAGCCTCAAGGCTACATAAAACAAATGATGAGAATAAATCGGATACGCGGTCTCGAATCTCACAAATGGATAAGATCTCGAGATCGTTCCATTCGGATATCATCATAGAAATAATCGCTTGTTGCTTTCGACTAAGTGCATCCGCAACGCGATTCCCCTTTCCGGGAGTATAAAGGATATCAAGATCATATGGTGCAAGAAATTCGAGCCAACGCTGTTGACGCAAATTAAGTTCCTTTTGAGAGAATAAATACTTCAAGGACTTGTGATCGGTATAAAGAACAAATTTCTCTCCTAAAAGATAATGACGCCAAATACGAAGGGCGAAAACAATAGCCGCGAGCTCTAAATCATGAGTGGCATATCTAGTCTCAGCTGGCTTCAATTGCCTAGAATCATAAGCAATAACACGTTCTTTTTGCATAAGAACGGCACCCAAACCAACGCGACTAGCATCGGTATAAACAACGAAATCTTGATTCCCCTCGGGAATAACGAGAATAGGAGCATCGGAAAGAAGTTCTTTTAATTTCTGAAAAGAAGCTTCACATTTGTCCGACCAAATGTATTTAACACCTTTCTTCGTCAAGCTAGTGAGAGACACGACAATCTTAGAAAAGTCTTTGATAAAACGACGGTAATAGCCCGCCAATCCGAGAAAACTACGAATCTCTGTAACACTCTCCGGTCTCTTCCAATCTTGAATCGCTTCAATCTTTGAATGATCCACGGAAATTCCGGATTCGAAAATAATATGACTGAGAAACTTCACACGAGATTGCCAAAAGTGGCATTTAGAAAATTTTGCCTTTAATTGATTACTTCTAAGAGTTTCCAACACAATCCGAAGATGTTTTTCATGCTCCTCCTCGGTTTTAGAATACACAAGAATATCATCAATAAAGATGAGAACAAATCGATCGAGGAAGTCTTTAAAAACTCGATTCATTAAGTCAACGAAATAAGCCGGGGCATTCGTTAACCCAAATGGCATAACAAGCCATTCATAAGATCCATGCCGAGTACGGAACGATGTCAAAGGAATGCTATCCTCTGCAATACGAAGCTGATGAAAACCGGTAGCCAAGTCCAATTGTGAAAAGACTCTAGCACCACTAAGTTGGTCAAATAAATCATCAATCCGAGGCAAAGGATAATTATTTTTGATAGTAAGATCATTAAGCTTGCGGTAGTCAACGCAAAGCCTAAGTGTACCATCGGATTTCTTCACAAAAATAGCCGAAGCTCCCCAAGGTGAGGAACTAGAGCGAATAAATTGCTTCGTCTCCAATTCGGATAATTGTTTACGCATCTCCTCATTTTCTTTATTGGACATACGATAAGGAGGGCGAGTGATAGGTTGAGCTCCAGGAATGAGATTAATTCTGAACTCAATTGCTCGCTTAGGTGGTAATCCTAAAACGGGCTCAAATATGTCGGAAAATTCACGAACGACGTGAATAAGAGAAATAATATCACCCTCATCATCATCATCGTCATCACGAGGGTTTAAAGAATATAAAGATGCAACCAAAGCAGAATCCGAATCTTTAAGAATAACAGAAACCTGATTAACAGATTGAGGATGTCGAAGATGAATAGTCCGCTCAGGACATAGGATATGAGCTTCATAACGGTTAAGCCAATCCATTCCCAAAATCATTCCAAAGCCTAAATAACGCATGACATGCAATTCGGCTAGGAAAGGAAAATCACACAAAATAATCTCGACATCTTTACACAATAAACTGATTGTTGCGGATCCACCAACCGGATTCGCAATTCTAAAAGAAGTCATTAAACACAAAACATCCAAAGAAAAAGTATCAACAAGTTCTTTTGATATAAAAGAATGGGACGCACCCGTATCAAAAAGAACTCGAATAGGATGATCACGAAATAAAATAATTCCATCCAGAATAGAATGAGAAACACCTTGGCCACGAGATGTGTTGCCAGAGGCTTGAGCAACATTAAGCTTTCCCTCTTTCCTGCCCTGAAGCTTGGGGCATGAGGATATAACATGACCGGGACCTTTGCAGTAGCGACAAGAGAGAGACTTTGGACACTTGTTCGCGTAATGGTCCTTCGAACCATAATTATAGCATTCCCCACGACCAAAGGAAGAAGTCTTTGCCACGGAGGTTGCTTGCTTCCCTTTCTTATTAGGATAGGGACCTTTGAATTTGTTTGGCCTCTTCTTGTTGTTGTTGAAGCTTGGTTTGGAACCCACCACTTCAACATCATTCTCCATATCCGCCTCTTCAAGACGAAGAGCGATATCAACGAGTTGGTCGAAAGAAACTTCTAATTTTAGAAGTAATGGCTTCTTGAGATTTTTGTTTAAGCCATAGACGAACCTCTGGTTCTTCTTTATAGGGGTGTTGATGTATTCAACCCCATATTTGGAAAGCGACTCGAAGGAGGCGACGTAATCAGTCACGGAGGACTCACCTTGAACAAGGTCTATAAATCGTCGAGCCAATGTCACTTTCTCTGCTTCTGGTACAAATTTCAACTCGAAGCGTTCTCGGAATTGCTCCCAGGTGAGATCCGCTTCATTAATCTCAGAAATAAGAAGCTCGTACCAGTCCAATGCTCTTTCTCGGAGCATACTAGAGGCCACCTGAACTCGGTGAAGGTCAATAAGATTCGTACGAGAAAAGATTCGATCGCATGACCTTAGCCAAGCCTGTACTTCAATAATAGTTTCGGAACCTTTGAATGGCTCCCCACCCAAATTAGTGTAATCGCTGCACAAGCGTGCAAATCCCGACTTTGGGTGAGTAGGTTCTGGGTTAGCTCCAGCTGCTTGAGCATTTGTCACTAAATCAAGAAGCTGTTGAGCAGTCATAAAAACTCCATCTTGGGGTGGAGTGCTAGACGGTACGGCTCTGGGGCGGCCTGGTCTAGACATTTCTCTCCCTTTAGAAAGAAAGAAGAAGAAGAAAAAGGTTATTCACCAATTTGAATATCAAGCAATCTTGATAGATAAACAAGGAATCACAAGGAAAATAGGATGAATCGGTACGAAGGCTCGAATTAAATCCTAAAACACGACTCCTAAGATGGACTTAGGACGATGATCCTTGTTATATTATTCCATATTGTTCCAAAGTTTGGCTCCGATACCAAGCTGTGACGCCCCACCTCTATACCCACGCTAGCGAAGAACATTACGGTGAATGCTGTCAACTAGCACGGAGAATAAGGCTGTTGAGGAGCGACCATCCGTGTAATTGCTTTGTGCGAGCATCGATATGTCAGATAGTATAACATGCAATTCTTTGTCAAGTGGAAATCCGACATGCCGACACAAACTCAAAGCTACTACACAGTGGCTATAATATCTTCGGAAACAAATACAGAAATAAACATAACATAAATCAGTCACAGATAATTCATATCACAAAGACGGAAGAAGATATGAATACATAATTAACACATGGAAGTGTATGTCAGAGTAGTGGTAAAAAAGATCCACAATAATACAAAAGAATAGCAGCACGTGCTATACGAAAGAATACAACTATGAGTCTATATCTCAAGTGTATACAACAAAATAAACTGCTAATCTAATAGTTTTCCAAAAGTCAGAGTAATGAATCCCAGGGGAGAAGTCAAGCAGAAGCACCTGTAACATCTCGGTCTGACCCGAGTATTATTTAATAAGAAAATAATAAACGGATCAGTCTAACTATAAATATCAGATGAAACGATATAGAATAAGAGATATGACTAAACACATAATAATAACAATGCCAAGCTGTGATATATATAATTAGTTGAAAATCATCAAGAGATTAATCAATGTCACCAAATCTACACAAGAATCAAAGAAACGTCATACTCCTTATTTCGTTCACCAAACCATAAATATTGATGATAATATCAATGTCAATCACAAAAGTCAATGACACACAAATTCAGAATTCAATACACGAAATCCAGAAATCACAAAAGTCAATGACGCACAAATTCACCAATGCACAAATATCGATAAGGCTTATCAATAGAAATCACGAAAATTGATGAAGCACAAATTCTAGAAATCATCTCAAGAAATCCAGAAATCACAAAGGGGGGAGGCCTATCACAAACGGGAGCAGAAAGCTCACCAACACGTGTATCACAAACGGAATGCTAATTCCATGGTTGCTAACTATCACAAATAGAGCCGAAGCTCCACAAACGGCCCGAAGACCATGGGTTGCTACCCCACCAATTTGAGTCGAAACTCCACAAAACGGGGTTTAGTCTCCCTCGCAGACAAAGAGACATCGCACATTGCTAGTCTAAATCACAAAGATGATCGTCATGATCAACGAGAAGTGTCAATTACACTAAGCTAGTAAATATATGAGTTTAGCTTCATGTCCCATAACCACTTGCTTAACTTAAATATTTACGAACAAACTGTAGATTTTTACTAGAAAATTGTCACAAGAGATTCAATCGAACAAGTCCAAGAATTAACCGATGAAGTAAACGCAAGTGTTTCATACCACTCGTTTTACTAAGTCGTTTAATTAGATTTCTCATACGAGTGAGGTAAAGGTTTGTATATACTAATAGATTGGAAAACGGTTTAAGAAACGAGTTTTGTACTAAAATAGTGTTGAAATCATTTGAAGAAAGAGTTTTGATATTTACTACTAGTATAGAAAACCTTTATATTTTTAAAGTGACAAATCACAAAGAAGATTGTAGGAACAATCGATCACTAAAATTCACATACGAAGACGTGAATCAAATCCAAAGAAACCGATAAAGAATCCATTGAAATGGATATTCAAAAATCCCTAAATAGGAGTCATCAAAGGCATAATAAATGATAACAACAAATAGGATCATCACGAATCGATTTAAATTGGAATTCTCAAGCGAATAGGCAAATAGGCAAAATAGTGCTGATTCAGACGTCTGAAACCAAGGGTTTAGACGTCTGAATCTGGAAAATAAATATTTTCCAAAGACAGAATTCAGACGTCTGAATCCTTGGATCCAGACGTCTGAAATAGGCACTTTTTAGCCTATTTCCTTTCTGGTTCCAAATGAACCAATTCAGACGTCTGAAACCATATATTCAGACGTCTGAATCTGGGAATAGAAATCTTCCCAGAACAATATTCAGACGTCTGAATATTACGTTTCAGACGTCTGAATGAATGGTTCAGGGCATTCCCTGAACCTAGGCCAAAAATGGCCAAACGAATATCGGAAAGGATCAAACGAGCAAATGGCGATGACTAAGGAATTACGTCGAACGACAACCCAGCCTAAATGGCTCTTCGATACGCCTCAAATATCAATGTCCAAATATCCATAATAGGATTTTCATAAATTAGACCAAAACACCAAAAATTGGAATTTACACGAAATCAATCCAAACCAAAATCAATTGCACATGAATAAGTGTTAGGAATTCATACCTAACAATCTAAGATAATTATAGACAAAGATGTGAGATAAAATCTCACCTTTGAACCCAAACGATCGAAAAAGAAGCTTAGAAGCAAAGGAGAATCAACCTCTCTTCAACACAACCCAAATGAGCTTGAATCTATGCTCAAAACAAGAACATTCTCAAAATTAGGTTTTAGGAATTTCTGAAATTGGTAAGAGAATAAGTTGGAGAAGAAGAAGAGAATGCTTACCAATGGGTTCTCTTGAATTTGGAGCTAGTAATTTGTGGTTGCAAGAGGAACTAGGGTTTTAGAGTTTTAATTTCCAATCTTTCCCACCATTATTGCCTTAGAACTGAAAAGAGGAAGAAGTGAGGGTGAATGGGGAGGAGTGGCTCAGATTTGAGTATAAGTTAAACATACGCCCGAGCCCAAACCCAAACCCAAAGTGAAAAAGTAGAAAAAATCAACTTTCTCCAAACATATCGAAGCTTATACTCAAAAAGGTCGCAAACGGCATTTTAAACTCAATGGGAGTGGTCCCGAGTCCTAATTCGACCGTATGCAAAAAGTAGCTTTTCGGACTAAATTCCGAGTATCGATAAAATATTTAAATATAAAAATCGACAAATATGCGGGTTGTTACAAATATCCTCTTCATTTTCACTAATTTCCTGTAGCACAGAGAATGCATTGTGTGTAGACACTTCACAGTCATCGTGAGTTGTATTATCAAGTATTGCTTTATTCTTATCAGGATCTATTGTTATATTGTGTATTCCACCAACTTTCTGAATAGTACTGCAATTATCATACTCCAAGACATTCAATGTTTGCTTCATGACATCCTCAGTGGAAATAAGTTGCCGATTCATTTCAGAGTCTTTGATTGCACTACTGTTAGTTTCCAAGGTAGTAACATTTATTGATTCATTTTGTTCCAGCACTTGTTCTACTGCATCTTCATCATTCCTTTTGCTTAATTGATTCACATTAATGAGATTGCCTACCTGACCACCTTCCATATCATTATTGCTACTTTTATCCTTATTTACTTTTCTCCAAAACTTTTGGCCAGCTTTTGTACTCTTTTTGCTTCTTACAAAGAAACCCCTTTTATCTTTATCAACCTGATTTTCTTCCATATCCTTGACTTTATGGTCAGCTGAATCATTACTTGTAGATAAGTTACCAGGCATTACTCCATCTTGTTGATTATTTTTTCTTTCACATTGGTCAGCTGAAATTGTTTTCAAAAGTTTTACAGTTTGCGCTTTCAAAAGAATGAAGAAGCAATTTAAACGTTTCAGCAAAATCGAGGACTATGACCCATTTCTTTTACTGATTCGCTTAATTCCGGACTTGTCCGGTTGAGAATGTGAAATGTTATTTTTGAAATACACGATTTTGCACTTTCAAGGAAACGATGAAGAGAATTAAACGATTTAGTAAAACTCGTGGTTATGGGACATGTGCGTTTGCTATTTTGGTTAATTCCGGACTCGTTAATTGAAATATTTGCTGTTTTGATGATTTTCGTGTGCTTTCGAGCCACTATGTTGGACCTTCGGGTCATATGTTGGACCTTCGGGTCAATATCAGTACCAGACCTACGGGTCATTTGTTGGGCGCCAAAATTATGTTGACGGTACTTAGTAGGCTTCGGCCATTTGTTGATGCACGTGCGACGTAGCTTAAAAACTCGCCATCTGATGGGATAGATCCAACCTTTTATGTTGATTTTCTAGATTATCTTAATTGATTTCTAGATATTTGTTGTTCCAATTATCTGCAGGTATTTGGATATTCGTTGATATGAGTTTTTGATTATCGTTTTTGATAATTAGATATTTGTTGATTCTGATTATCGTTTTTGATAATTAGATATTTGTTGATTCTGATTATCGTTTTTGACAATCAGATATTTGTTGATTCTGATTATCGTTTTTGATAATTAGATATTTGTTGATTCTGATTATCGTTTTTGATAATTAGATATTTGTTGATTCTGATTATCGTTTTTGATAATTAAATATTTGTTGATTTGAGATTTGATTATCGTTTTTGATAATTGAATATTTATTGATTTGAAATTTGATTATCGTTTTTGATAATTGAATATTTGTTGATTTGAGATTTGATTATCGTTTTTAATAATTGAATATTTGTTGATTTGGGATTTGATTATCGTTTTTGATAATTGAATATTTGTTGATTCGAGATTTGATTATCGTTTTTGATAATTGAATATTTGTTGATTTGAGATTTGATTATCGTTTTTGATAATTAAATAATTGTTGATTTGAGATTTGATTATCGTTTTTGATAATTAGATATTTGTTGATTTGAGATTTCTGGTTATCGTTTTCGATAATTAGATATTGCTGTTTTGTGATTTCTGTATTCAAATTATCTAATTGATAATTAAATATTGCTGATAATCGCATTTATTCGGTTTGGTTGTTTTCTGATTATCTATTTGATAATTTGATTTTGTTGAGAATTTGTGAATTTATTTTATGAAATTTAAAGATTTCTTAGGCGTTTGTGTTCTTGACCTTTATTTTCTAGCTTAACCAGTTTATGTTAGAAAAATAATTGTTATTAACGACTTTTATTATGAAAATTGCGGGGACGCAATTTTTATAAGGAGGGGAGTCTGTAACAACCCGAGATTTCGTACCGATTAATTATCGTCATTAGACGATTTATTTCTGCCGGCTAATAGCTGTTGTTGATGGAGTTTTTAAATCAGTGAAATTCCTTTTGAAAATTTGCTAATGTGTTTTGTGGGCTTCAATTAAATATTGGGCCACGCTTCATTGGTTCCGATGCCATGATTGCTATCAGGGGTAATAACCCGATTTAATTATTTTTCCACCTCTTCGTTCAAACCCTAAACCTAAAACGAGAAAAATAAATAAATAAATGGCGGCTCGATCTCCTTCCCATTCGTCTTCGAAGCTAGGGCTCGTAGAAATCGAAGATGCCGACTGTTGGTAGCTCGATCGAATGGTGGACTCGTCCCTTGCTTCGCTCGATCTCGTGAGATGCTTCCAGCCGCTGATTGTTGATCGAGTTCGTTTGGACTAAAAAGGGGAACTTTGGCTGCTTCTGTTTGCGTTGATTTCAGGTGAGTGATATTTATCACTCACATCTAATTCAAGTAATTGATGATTTCTGACTTGATTTTGACTTGGTTCGACTATGTTTTGACGTCGATTTTGGTTGAGCTTGCTATTGTTTTGAACTGCGGTTTGACTTTGTCATTTTCTCTGTTGACTTTGGGAATTACTCCATTTGACTCTGTTCGATTCTAGCCTTGACCTCCTCGGCTATGAATTGAGGCTAAACTTGGTTTTGATTTCTGGAAAGTTTGGGTCCGTGAATTTTTGATGACTTTGGCTATTTCTTTGACATTGAACTGCACACTGCCATGTTTTATTGTGTTAGTCTTTACTGCATATTATCCTTCGTACATATTTATGTTATATGTTGCAGTTGCGTTCACTTGTGTACATGTTTCCGTATCAAAATTTCACTCGAGTCTGTGCATTTTCTCTGGCTTGATGTCTGTTCGTAGCCTTGCTCATCTACTTGATGCCTGGCGTTTTGTACCATCCCTGTTGATGTTGATTAGTTGAGCCGCATTTATGGTTTGCTCATTGGTTCGTCGTGTAGTCACCGTGTCATTTATTGGTTCCTTGCTTGGATTTTAGTTCGGGCATCACTTGAGTCTTGTTTAAGCTTCATGCATTGTCCACTGACCATTCGTTCGTGTGCGTATGTGCGAGTTCAGTCTTGCATCTTGATACATGTATATCATCACTATACATTGGGTTGATTAGAGGCACTGCGACTCGGATATGCTTGAGTCTGCAGTGTTGCAGGGTTGACTTATACACTTCTGGTTTCACTACATAGCTTTGCATTTTTGGTGAGCTGAGTATTTTGACTTATATTCAATTTTAGTTGCATTAATCTGGAGTTGTTTGTTGCATTCAGTCTTCACTTGAATCTGGTTCATATGACCTGATCTGGTGCATGTTACATCCATGAACGCTTCACTGCGTTCATTTGTGTTGGGCATTGCTTTACACTTGTGGCTACCTGGTCGATACTTGCAGTTCACTGAACTGTTGTATCACTTATGATTTCCATTATTCATGTAGGGGCTGCACTTGTTCTGTCCATTGGTTCATTGTAGTTTGGTTTGGGTTTGAGCATCACTGATCTGATATACATTGGATTTGTTTTTCTAATTTCACTTGAGTTGAATCCAGCTGAAACGCTCGAGTTTGACCTTGTGCTCGTGTTGTGATTTTATTTGAATGGCATTTGGGTTGAAGCTGACTTTTTCTTGGGTTTGACCCTGTACTCGTTTGTGAACTTTCATTGAGCTTTTGTGTATTTCATCACTGTATTGGCGAGGCAGTGCACGCGTGCGTGTACTGTAGCCAATTCAGAATTTGACGTTTTAAATTGATTGATTTCAATTGATGAAATTGTTTCGTGTTGCCAATTCAACATTTTGATATTGTATTTTGCTTTGGTGATTTGATCATTTTGTTGTTGTCTAATTATCTATCTGATAATTAGATTATGTGTTTCTAATTATTTATTAATAATTAGATTTTGTTGTTAATTGCCGTTAGGCAATTCTGTTGTTTTCTAAATTGTCTTCATTGATATTCCTTTCATTTATCTTCTTTGATAATTTGAAGATAATGATTTATCTGTGTTCCGCATTTATATTATCTGTGTTATTATTATATCTATCGTCCTAGACTATTGTGAACCATCGTAGTTCGTTTTATACTGGAATTGGGTATGTGTGACTTGTTTTGGTGGTTTACTGTAATTGAACCTTGTTATTAATTTGTATTCAGTATAACATATAATCAATTTTAATTTCAGCTATTTAGTACAAATGATAATATCAGTTTTAGTATTAGTTATATGTTTTTACAGTATCATTTCTGATACTTATTGATTTATTTCAAACATTTGTTTTCATATTTGTTGCATACTGTTAGTATTAGCTATTTAGTATCATTTTACACATTCTGTTGGTATAAAATATGGTATCATTTTTCCATTGTGTGATATCTATTTTGTTCAATTTTGTATATGTTACTTATTTATAACAAAGTTGATAGCATAGTATATGGGATCTGATAATCATTATGTAATTGATTGAAGAAAATGATTGAATTGATACATGCTTTATATTGGTTGGAGATAATGTTTGTTTGATTGGATATAAAGGACTTTAGTATCAGTTTTGGTTAGTTTTTAGTATCAGTTTCATGTATTATTATACATGATACAACTGACACTAGTACTAATAAATAATTATAATGATATGTTGTGTTAGCAAAACTGACAGTAGCACTAATTATTGTTTCATAAAGTATGTTGAGTGTCAGTTTTAGCAAAAATGATACTATTAGTTATTAGAACTGTTACCCAGTTACTGTTTTGTATTGATACATGATATGAAATCTTATAATATTATTACAGAACTGGTAGCCGCATTATAAAACTGATAGTATTATGTAGGATCAATAGTTGCATGATAGAACATTCAATATATAATCTTATTATAATATAAAAAAATAGGTAAAGAAAAGAACATCAATTACAACAAATCATTCCAGCAGATTATCATTGTTTTTACAAGTAAGATCAGCATTGTTTTAAGAATAGAACATCATTACTTCACAAGTACCAAATTGCAATAGAGCTTCATTACTTCATAAGTATCAAATTTAATTGTGAAACAATACAATGATTTACTTTAACACACAAAATTCTCAATTTCTGCACCTTCTTCTTTGCTTGACAGGTTGTCAATTACATTCCAACAGTGCTTGCTATTTGTCAATACGTCTATTGCAAATTTTGCTCTAGTTTTGATAACAGTGTGTTGTTGGATCTTTTTTGGAATCATGTTTCTGTTCAGTGCTGCAATGTAAATTATGACATATATTCCGCAGTCAACGCTGTTAAAAATAAAATATGTTAATAAAAGTGAAAATTAGGCACACGTCCTTTTAATTAAGATTAGTCCAAGAAAACTACTCCCGTTTGAAAAATTATATTTCCGATCCCTGTTTTTATTTGCGGCTGAATTTATTCCTTAAATACCCCTGTTTACTTGTCGCGCACGTTTTAATGGTGGTCGTGATTTCGATTGCAAGTTTATTATTCTGATTCGAATTCATGGCTTTGTCTTCTTCCAGGTAAAATATTGTTTGGATTTATAGTCGATTTTGTTATTTAAGTATTCTATTGTTTATTTTAGCTGAAAAATTAATGCATGTTTATAGGATACTATTTGATCATATATTTTGTTAGCTTTGATTAAGTTCAGATTTGTCTGGAATTATTGTTAAATATTTTATAGACTTCTCTGCAACTAATTTGAATACATATAGTGAAAAAGGTAGAAATTACTAATAGTTGCTGATTTATCTGCATTTTTTTTTCAATTATTGCTTACATATCAGCAAGTTCTGTTTGTTTTTTGCTTTGTTCAATTAAGTTCAGACTTCTTATTTATCTGCATTTTTTTAGACAATATTGCTTACATATCAGCAATTGATATTGGTTATATATTAGCTTGTTAATTTTTGTGCTAATTTGTGTGCAATTTTTTAAAATCATTGCTTACATATCAGAATATATATATATATATATATCCTTGTTTTTTTGTTTTTTTATTTGTAATTCTCCTTTTTTTAAATTAAAGTGTTCCTGGTGATGCTGGAGTGCTTGTGCTATTGAAGTTTGGATATGATAGCTTTTCGTTACGTCTTCAATTTGATAGTTCGGTTGTTACGTTGAGAAGTGCTATTTGTGATAAATGGACAGAATTGAATTTATTGTCATTTGGATTATACTATGTTAGAGATGGATTGAGAAGGAATATTGAGACTAATTTTGATCTTCAATCTATTTTGTTGTTGGCTGCTCATAACCGTGAGGATTACTTTGTTATTTTTGTTGATGTTGTTCCTACTAGTTTTTCAGCTACCAATATTAGATCAGATGTTGTTTCTTATAGTAGCGATTCTTCATTTGTTAGTACAGGTGATTCTAATATTCAATTCAGGCAGATATTGAGAAATGATTCCAATCAATCTGTTTTTGTGGGTGTTGGTCAGCAATTTCCAGGTGATGTTACTGAATTTAGGCTCAATTTGATGATATATAGTATTAAGACCGGGTATAGGCTTGATTTGGTTAAGAATGATAAGGAAAGAGTTACGGCTGTTTGTTCTCGAACAAAATGTACTTTCAGGATTCATGCTTCTGTCAAGTTTAATCTTCCTGGCTATTTTGTTATAAAGAGATTTCATCCTGAACATACTTGTGGTGCTGGAATTCATGATATTAATGATCCTTCTGTTTCAAGTAAATTGATTAAGTTGTTGGTTTATGATCATATTCAAGCTAATCCGTTAATGAAGACAAAGGACATTATTAACCTATTTCAAACTGAGTATAATATCATTTTGAAGTATTATTTTGCTTATAGTGGGAAGAGATTGGCTTTAGAATATTTAAATAGAAGTGATATGATGTCCTATCACCATTTGAAGTCTTTTTGTGATGCTGTAATTGAAAGTAATCCCGGTAGTAAAGTTGTTTTGGAGTGTAATCATGAAACTCGTCAATTTGAGAGGGTTTTTATTGGTTTTGAAGCTTGTGCATATGGTTTTCAATTTTGTCGGCCTTTAATATTTATTGATGCTACTTTTATAAAGGGTAGAGCTCATGGTTGTTTGGTGGCGGCTACTGGTAAAAATGGCAATGAAGGTATGTTGATTGTTAGTAGATTAACTTATAATTGCATCAATATCTGCAGTAATTGTTATATTTTGCTGCAACATCAGCTTTATTAAAAAGAAAAAAAAATATTTTAGTTAGATAAGTAACTGTGGAAATCGAAGCAATTTTACATAAAAAATTGCTGAAAAGTAAGCAATTTTTTTCAAAAGTGAAAAATTGTCCTGCAGTAATATTTGTTAATAGTTGCTTTTTTGTCTGCACCTTTTCAACATAAGTGAATAGTATTAAGCAATTTGTTCAGTTGTTTATATATTTATTATTTTATCAGGTTTTTTCCTATAGCAGTTGCAATTGTGTCCAGTGAAGATGAAAATAATTGGATTTGGTATTGTGAACAGCTTAAAGATTTTTTGAAAGATGATAGTAGAAAGTTTGTTTTCATTTCTGACCGTGATCCTGGTACTCTTGTTGCTATACCCAAAGTGTTTCAAAATTCAGTTCATGGTTCCTGTTTTTATCATTTAAACAATAATTTAAAAGTTGCTTTAAAGTCTGAATTTTCCAAATCAAAAAAGAAATGGTTGATAGATTTGTTTGGACGTGTTGCATATGCTTCTAATGTGGATGATTTCAATATTGCATTGAAGAATTTTAAAGATGTCGGTGGTTCTATTGTGGAAAACTTTTTGAATGGAATTCCCTTTGAGAAGTTTACTAATGTTTTTTTCCTGCTTGTCGTTATGGTGAAATGTCATCAAATTGTTCAGAGAGTTTCAATAAATGGATTTTGGAAGAAAGACATTTACCAATCACTACATGCTTAGATAACATTAGAGTTAAGTTGATGAAGCTAATTTCAGGTCATCGAGAACTTGCTAATAGTTGGAATTGTGTTGTATGTCCAGTGAATGAAATTCGGTTGAAAATTTTTCAATTGGAAGGAGCTTCATGGTTTGTTATAAGATCAAGTGATCATGTGTTTGAAGTTCATTCTCTTGTTCATCAATCTGTTGATAAGTAATCGGATTTGTTCTTGTAATTTGTGGCAAATTTATGGTTTCCTTTGTGCTCATGCTGTCAAATGTATTTTGAGTTATGGAAAGTTAAATGTTTATGATTACATTGAAGATTATTTCAAAGTTGTTTATTTTCGATCGGCATATTCTCATCCAATCAATCCTATTACAAACTTTGTGAAAGAAGATGTTTTGATTGAAGATGTGGTTGTAGCACCTCCTAAAGGTAGAAGAATGCCTGGTCGACCATCAGCATTTAAGAGGATAAAATCTGCTGGTGAGATTTCAAAGACTATTAGATGCAGTGTATGCAAGAAGTTGGGTCATAATAAAAGGACTTGTTCACTGAAACACATGTAGTTTTTTCTTTCATTTAGGAAAGCTAAAATGTATGGAGTTGAGTTTATGTTTTTTTATTCATTTTAATGGTATTTTATCTATTCTTAGGTCGGTTGTTTAATGTTCGTACTGTATTAATCATGGTATGCTTTAATCAATTATTGTTATATTTCTGCAGTTATTCTATGTATTTTGTTTACTTTTTATACCCACTTTTGTGAATACTGCTTTTTTTATGAAGATGATAATTGTATAATTGTTTGGCACAAAATAAATAAGATGTATCCATAAGTTTGTGCAATTTTTGTTAATAAATATGGAGGTATCGGCAATTATCTATTTCTTATGCTGACATTTCTGCAATAGTTTGGTTAAAGAATTTCCAATACCTAAATATTTATGGAAATATGTGTAGATATATTCTTTTAATGCTGACATTTCTGCAACTATTTGGTGTAACAATTTCAAATAGCAATTTCTGAAATTATTATGAGCAAGAATTTAGAATAAATAATTATTTACTGAGATATCTGCAGATTATGCTATTATTGCTGACATTTCTGCAATAATTTAGACCAAGTACTTATTATAGCTAAAAATTTGTTGCTATAATATGCTATTAGAGCAAGTACTGAGATATCTGCAGATATATGCTATTATTGCTGACAATTTCTGCAATTATTTAGAGCAAGTACTTATTATAGCTAAAAATTTGTTTCTATAATATTCTATTAGAGCAAGTACTGAGATATCTGTAGATATATGCTATTATTGCTGACATTTCTGCAATAATTTAGAGCAAGTACTTATAATTGCAGATATGGTCTTTTATTGCTGAATACAAATGTGGAATTTATATATAAATTTTTTGGTAATGAAGGCTCCTATCTTGTTAACACAGTAAAATTGTCTTTCAACTACATAGGTTTAGCAAAATATGGACATACATTTCAATATTCTTACAGAAACTATTACAGTTTGATACATCAGTTATTTTGGTTTGCTTCAGAAAGTAAAAACTTTTGTGTCAAGCTTTCTTCTAAGCTCCAACTGTAAGGTTCGCAAGAAAGAATTTGATGTGCTAGTTCAGTTCTTTGTACATCCATAGCTTCATATGTGAATGCAGTGTCATCATTGTTGATTTCTTTACCTTCACTTCTTTGTTTCATAATGTTAATCACAAACATTCGACAGTCAACTCTGCAATTGTTGACAAATATTATATAGTTGTTAAAAGAAATGTTCTATGATATGGAAATATTTTTTACATTTTTGTTGTTGTGTACTTACGTATCAGAACCTTGTTGTGGGCTGTTAGCAACAGTGATTTGCTTTGATGGTTCATGGTTTGCTTTTTATAATTTCTTTAGTAAGGCAGAAGTATAAACTCTCTGTAAAAAAAACAAAGATTTTGTTACATAGTTTATTTTTCTCTGATTTATTCATTTTTTTAATTCACATACCAGCTTTCTTGCTGCCTTCTGATGTTCTCCTTCATGTCGTGGTTTTATGGAATCGTAGTGAATCCATATTCTATCTTGTTTAATAAACTCTAACAGTGTAAAATGTGATTTTTGGTGAATAGGGAAGAACATTTTGTTGCAGTTTGCAAAATTTTTAGCTACTACATTATCGATTAAGGCTTGTGTTACATTCTTTGAATTGTTCAGTAGAAATGTCTGTAGGCGAATGTATTAGACAATTGAATTTATGAACATTTAAACAAATTCTTCAGTAAAAGATTATAAAACTTACAGTAGCGTAAACTTTGAAGTACAAGTTTTCTGCGTGAACTTTATGCAATTCATGTGCATACCAGTCAATGATCTACAAAAATTATTATAAGGAAACACAGATGTTATATTTGTTGACAGAAGACTATAAGATGATTATCAGAAAAAACAATTAGTTCTTGGAATTTTGCTTAAAAAGCAACAGGTTTGATTAAATGTTGCTGAAATATATGAAGATAAATGTATTTGTTCTGGTTTAATGGAAATTTACTGACAAAACAATAAGTTTAAAGAAATATTGCTGATAAAAATGCAGATAAATGGAGTTGTTGTCAATGAATGGTTATTCGCAGATAAAACAGCAAGTCCTATGAAATTTTGCTGATAAATTTGCAAATAAATTAATTTTTGAGTAAATTTCTACCTGGCCTTCAAGAAATCTTCTTATAATAAGTTCACCAAGTGTTGTTCCAGTTATAATAATGTCATCGTCTCCATTTAAGTATGCACTTTGCTGTGATATAATGATCAATATTACTAAATGTTTGCATTTTTTAAATAATTGCTGATATGTCACTAGGAAATTTAAATAATTACTTTTATTTGAGCAATTATTTGTATACTTGGCTATTAAAAGAATTATATAGTTTTACCTGAGGTCAGAGTTATTAAAGAATTCCTTAAGCAGCTTGATTTTTTCTTCAGATAGATTTCTTACATTTGACCTTCTTCTAACATTTATCTTCGTACTGGTAGATAATTCTTTTGATCTAGGTTCTGATTCAAATTCTTCAACTATTATTGGTAGGACTTGTACTTGCTTTCTTGCCTTTTTTTCTTTCTTCTCAGTTTGGAATTCTACTTCTTCAGCTAATATATACCCTTTTTTTACTTTTCAATTTCCAATGTTTTTTCTTTGAATTCTTCAAAAAAAATTCTGCTAAAGTAGATATTTCAACTGATTTTGTTTGTTCTTCATCATTTGGATTTTCATGTTTTTCTTCGAAATTTATTTTTTCCTCGTTGTCCACATCTTGTTCTTCTTTTTCTTCATCTTTATCTTCCTCTACAAACTCAGATTCATCTTCAACATTTTTGTCTTCAGTTTGAACATCTACTTGATTTTCTTTTTCTTCTGTTCTTTCAGCTGAAATATATGTTTACAAATCAAGACTTTAGTATTTTTGAAATAATTATGTATTTTATGTGTTATGTTGAAAGGTATTATGTATAAAATGAAGAATGTGCTGCATTTTTTAATAACTTTTACAATAATATCTGCATTTATTCTTTAAAAATGCTTTCGTCATATAGTACGAATAATTGCAGCTATATCATCAAATATTTTCAATATTTGTATTATTGTTGAAAAACAATATATTACTGAAAGTATTACCAAAAGATGTATTCTCTTCTGTTTCACTATCTTCACTTTCTTCATTTTCTTCACTTTCATTTTCATAAGAGCAGTTTGAAAGTGTACGTGTAGTACTAAGGATCATGTAATATGGTATATAAATGCGGAAACTGATAATAGTAGTAAAATAAAAATTAAAGTAAGCACATCAGGAATTTTTATACTGGTTCGAACTTCCCGTTCTACGTCCAGTCCCAGACTATCCTCTGGATTTAAACTAAAAACCCCTCACTTAACCCGGAGGAATAGGTATATGACACATGAGCAGCCGAACAGGAATTTTCCGCCTCAACAGCCGAAGAGGACTTCAACTCTAATACAAATAGTTTGATGAATGTGTTCTGAGTAATACGGATTGTCTTTTGATAGTACAACTTCCTATAATCAAATCCTCAAGAGTATGTATGTGTGTGAAGATTTAGAAGGAAGATAATCACGTAGAATCGGAGTATATGAATTAAACACAAGAATTCTATTGACATTAAATGAGTATGAATGCTTTGAATTGCAGAAAATAGTTAGAGAATATATTTCAGAATTATAAACAAGAATCGGTGGTTGTAGAAGTGATTTGAAGATGTTTATATAGTTGTAGAAGAGTTACAATCTTTCATGAAGAGTTTCAATCAAAAGTTGTGTCCGTATCTCTTGAAATAGAGGACATTACTCTTCATGAAATGATCGCATCTCTTCAGAAAGTAGCCGTTATTGTCAGGTCGGTCGACCGTAAAACCTGGGTCGGTCAGCTGAGTTTGAAAACGTATATAAAAAGAGTGTATCTGTGCATATAACACAGGGTCGGTCGACCGAAGATACTGGTCGGTCGGCCGACCTATTGTTAAACAAAAATAGTAGTAGCTCATTTGGTTAGAGTACTTGCCTTCCAAACTAGTGACCCGGGTTCGATCCCCGCTCCATGCATTTTTTGTAAACTTGATTTTGATTAAAATATGCATGCGAGTTTATTTGAATGTGAATGATGATTCTTGAGGAATGATTTTAACAATATTCTAAGACTCAATATAATAAAATATTAATATTAATCTCTGGATTGTAGTCTTGTCTCCTTTGTAGTGCACAATTTACTTTTATTCTCTTTTTGTCGCCTTTGTATAGTATTCTCTTTGTAGTTCGTCTTATGATCTCTGAAGCTTGTGTCATGAATCAAAACCCATGAATCAACATTCTTCCCCTTTTTGATTGATGACAATACTTATGTGACGAAGTAGTATATATTGTAATTCTCCCTCTGAATATATGGCGACTTTTCTGCAAAAACTTTTTAGCTTTTATATATTTCTCCCCCTTTGTCATCGACAAAAAGGAGAGTTTAACTGATGATATAAATTATATTTCACATAAGTGTTAACATAGAGCAATATAAAACAAAATAACTACTACTTATAATGTAAGGTATCAGAAAAATTAACATTTAAAGCATTCGATACCCAGACTTCTTATAATTTCCTAAATTTTAGGAAACCATACCCATTTGGGTGTGGTTGAACCTTTATAAATATAATTTTCATTATTAACTACCATATCAAAATAATCATCAATGTATTTTTCTCTATTTTTCCAATTAACAGGAACCCATATACTTAGATAATTTTTATTCATATTTTCTGTTAATGATTTTGTACTTCCAAAGAAATTATCAACATTATATGTCATAGTAGTATTTGAATTTCTATAAAAATTGGATTTAGGCTTTACTCGAAATTTAGTACTAGCATTATCATTTTTACTATACATGAAAGCATATATAGTGCTATTTCTACGATCGGTTTTATTATATCCTAAACCACTTTTATCATTGTGAGTTTTTGAATTCTTAACATAACCTAATCCCTTCTTATTTGAAGCAGGTTGAGAATTTTCAATAATTCTGGATAAATTTTCTCTCCCTTTATTAAAAATTAGATACATTTTTAGATATATCATCAAATTTTATTTTAAGACTAGATTTTTCTAACTCTAAATCCTTGATCTTAGAGTTTAAACTATTATTTTTGAAAAGTAAATCATCATTTTTATACTTTTGAATTTCTAGTTCTTCAGATATTGACGAAATTTGAGAGGATAAGTTAGAATTTGATTGTTGAGAACTTTCAAGTTCTTCTTCTAATTTTCTTCTCATCTTTCAGCATATCTACTTCTAAGACTGTTATATCTAATTTTCTTTGCAACTCCTTATTTTTCTTTTTAAGTTGCTTTGTTACATTTATTAATTCAGAATTTATTTCAATTAAATCTTCAAAAGTAAAATCACTTACATCGTCTGATGAAGCCATGAAGCACACATTTGCTTGTTCATTATCACTTTCACTCTCTGAAGAGGATGATGAGTCAGTGTCGCCCCAAGTGACAGAAAAAGCTCTTCGTTTGGTTTTGTCCTTTTTAAAATTGCTCCTTTTGCTTTCTGGACAATCTTTCTTCATGTGATCTTTCTTGTGACATTCATAACATTCCATTGCTGAAGATGATGGTTTGCTGCTATTAGAATTGTTGTTGGAATTATTTTTGTTTCCCTTGAATTTGTTTCTGTTGAATTTCAAAAACTTTTTGAAATTTTTAGCGATCATCGCCATATTTTCATTATCTGAGTCGGAATCGTCTTTTTCTGCTTGAAAAGCCACATTTTTCTTTTCTTGTGCTCCATTTCTTTTTGCCTGCAAATTTACTTCGTAGGACATTAAATTACCTATTAATTCTTCTGGTTTTAACGTTGACAAATCACTTGCTTCTTCAATGGCTAAGACTTTTCTTTCCCATTCGTCCGTTAAAGAATTTAAGATTTTTGTAACAACATCAAAATCAGCAAACTTTTGTTCTAGTGATAGTAAAGCATGATAAATATCCTGAAATCTAGAGTACATGTCATTTATAGATTCATTTGGCCTCATTTTGAAATTTTCAAATTGATTTTTCAACATAGAGATTTTGCTTAATTTAACTTTGTTTGTACCGTCATGTGTTATCTTAAGTGTTCTCCAAATTTCATAACCTGAAGTGCACATGCTAACTCTATTGAATTCATTTCTATCTAATGCACAAAATAAAATATTCATAGCCTTTGCATTTGATGTAGCATCTAGTTTTTGTGTGTTACTCCAAGTTGAGTATTCTCTAGTAGGAGTTATGTACTCTCTTTGTATAATATTCCAGATATCAAATCCACTAGATTGTATATAGATTCTCATTCTAGTTGACCAATAATTATAATTTATACCATTAAAAAATGGAGGTCGTGAAATTGATTGACCCTCTGTGAAATTAGTATTAGTGTTAGTGCCAAAATCGTTAGTTTGTGTCGTTGCCATATTACTAGAAATAAATATCAAATAACTTTGTGACGGTTATAGGATGACCTTGCTCCGATACCAAATGAAAGTGTACGTGTAGTACTAAGGATCGTGTAATATGGTATATAAATGCGAAAACTGATAATAGCAGTAAAATAAAAATTAAAGTAAGCACACCAGGAATTTTTATACTGGTTCAAACTTCCCGTTCTACGTCCAGTCCCAGACTATCCTCTGGATTTAAACTAAAAACCCCTCACTTAACTCGGAGGAATAGGTATATGACACTTGAGCAGCCGAACAGGAATTTTCCGCCTCAACAGCCGAAGAGGACTTCAACTCTAATACAAATAGTTTGACGAATGTGTTCTTGGTAACACGGATTGTCTTTTGATAGTACAACTTCCTATAATCAAATCCTCAAGAGTATGTATGTGTGTGAAGATTTAGAAGGAAGATAATCACGTAGAATCGGAGTATATGAATTAAACACAAGAATTCTAGTGACATTAAATGAGTATGAATGCTTTGAATTGCAGAGAATAGTTAGAGAATATATTTCAGAATTATAAACAAGAATCGGTGGTTGTAGAAGTGATTTGAAGATGTTTATATAGTTGTAGAAGAGTTACAATCTTTCATGAAGAGTTTCAATCAAAAGTTGTGTCCGTATCTCTTGAAATAGAAGACATTACTCTTCATGAAATGATCGCATCTCTTCAGAAAGTAGCCGTTATTGTCAGGTCGGTCGACCGTAAAACCTGGGTCGGTCAGCTGAGTTTGAAAACGTATATAAAACAGAGTGTATCTGTGCATATAACACAGGGTCGGTCGACCGAAGATACTGGTCGGTCGGCCGACCTATTGTTAAACAAAAACAGTAGTAGCTCATTTGGTTAGAGTACTTGCCTTCCAAACTAGTGACCCCGGTTTGATCCCCGCTCCATGCATTTTTTGTAAACTTGATTTTGATTAAAATATGCATGCGAGTTTATTTGAATGTGAATGATGATTCTTGAGGAATGATTTTAACAATATTCTAAGACTCAGTATAATAAAATATTAATACTAATCTCTGGATTGTAGTCTTGTCTCCTTTGTAGTGCACAATTTACTTTTATTCTCTTTTTGTCGCCTTTGTATAGTATTCTATTTGTAGTTCGTCTTATGATCTCTGAAGCTTGTGTCATGAATCAAAACCCATGAATCAACATTCTCCCCCTTTTTGATTGATGACAATACTTATGTGACGAAGTAGTATATATTGTAATTCTCCCTCTGAATATATGGAGACTTTTCTGCAAAAACTTGTTAGCTTTTATATATTTCTCCCCCTTTATCATCGACAAAAAGGAGAGTTTAACTGATGATATAAATTATATTTCACATAAGTGTTAACATAGAGCAATATAAAACAAAATAACTACTACTTATAATGTAAGGTATCAGAAAAATTAACATTTAAAGCATGCGATACCCAGGCTTCTTATAATTTCCTAAATTTTAGGAAACCATACCCATTTGGGTGTGGTTGAACCTTTATAAATATAATTTTCATTATTAACTACCATATCAAAATAATCATCAATGTATTTTTCTCTATTTTTCCAATTAACAGGAACCTATATACTTAGATAATTTTTATTCATAATTTCTGTTAATGATTTTGTACTTCTAAAGAAATTATCAACATTATAGGTCATAGTAGTATTTGAATTTCTATAAAAATTGGATTTAGGCTTTACTCGAAATTTAGTACTAGCACTATCATTTTTACTATACATGAAAGCATATATAGTGCTATTTCTACGATCGGTTTTATTATATCCTAAACCACTTTTATCATTGTGAGTTTTTGAATTCTTAACATAACCTAATCCCTTCTTATTTGAAGCAGGTTGAGAATTTTCAATAATTCTGGATAAATTTTCTCTCTCTTTATTAAAATTAGATACATTTTTAGATATATCATCAAATTTTATTTTAAGACTAGATTTTTCTAACTCTAAATCCTTAATCTTAGAGTTTAAACTATTATTTTTAAAAAGTAAATCATCATTTTTATACTTTTGAATTTCTAGTTCTTCAGATATTGACGAAATTTGAGAGGATAAGTTAGAATTTGATTGTTGAGAACTTTCAAGTTCTTCTTCTAATTTTCTTCTCATCTTTCAGCATATCTACTTCTAAGACTGTTATATCTAATTTTCTTTGCAACTCCTTATTTTTCTTTTTAAGTTGCTTTGTTACATTTATTAATTCAGAATTTATTTCAATTAAATCTTCAAAAGTAAAATCACTTACATCGTCTGATGAAGCCATGAAGCACACATTTGCTTGTTCATTATCACTTTCACTCTCTGAAGAGGATGATGAGTCAGTGTCGTCCCAAGTGACAGAAAAAGCTCTTCGTTTGGTTTTGTCCTTCTTAAAATTGCTCTTTTTGCTTTCTGGACAATCTTTCTTCATGTGACCTTTCTTGTGACATTCATAACATTCCATTGCTGAAGATGATGGTTTGCTGCTATTAGAATTGTTGTTGGAATTATTTTTGTTTCCCTTGAATTTGTTTCTGTTGAATTTCAAAAAAAATTTGAAATTTTTAGCGATCATCGCCATATTTTCATTATCTGAGTCGGAATCGTCTTTTTCTACTTGAAAAGCCACATTTTTCTTTTCTTGTGCTCCATTTCTTTTTGCCTGCAAATTTACTTCGTAGGACACTAAATTACCTATTAATTCTTCTGGTTTTAATGTTGACAAATCACTTGCTTCTTCAATGGCTAAGACTTTTCTTTCCCATTCGTCCGTTAAAGAATTTAAGATTTTTGTAACAACATCAAAATCAGTAAACTTTTGTTCTAGTGATAGTAAAGCATGATAAATATCCTGAAATCTAGAGTACATGTCATTTATAGATTCATTTGGCCTCATTTTGAAATTTTCAAATTGATTTTTCAACATAGAGATTTTTCTTAATTTAACTTTGTTTGTACCTTCATGTGTTATCTTAAGTGTTCTCCAAATTTCACAACCTGAAGTGCACATGCTAACTCTATTGAATTCATTTCTATCTAATGCACAAAATAAAATATTCATAGCCTTTGCATTTGATGTAGCATCTAGTTTTTGTGTGTTACTCCAAGTTGAGTATTCTCCAGTAGGAGTTATGTACTCTCTTTGTATAATATTCCAGATATCAAATCCACTAGATTGTATATAGATTCTCATTCTAGTTGACCAATAATTATAATTTATACCATTAAAAAATGGATGTCGTGAAGTTGATTGACCCTCTGTGAAATTAGTATTAGTGTTAGTGCCAAAATCGTTAGTTTGTGTCGTTGCCATATTACTAGAAATAAATATCAAATAATTTTGTGACGGTTATAGGATGACCTTGCTCCGATACCAAATGAAAGTGTACGTGTAGTACTAAGGATCGTGTAATATGGTATATAAATGCGGAAACTGATAATAGCAGTAAAATAAAAATTAAAGTAAGCACACCAGGAATTTTTATACTGGTTCAAACTTCCCGTTCTACGTCCAGTCCCAGACTATCCACTGGATTTAAACTAAAAACCCCTCACTTAACCCGGAGGAATAGGTATATGACAAATGAGCAGCCGAACAGGAATTTTCCGCCTCAACAGCCGAAGAGGACTTCAACTCTAATATAAATAGTTTGGCGAATGTGTTCTGAGTAACACGGATTGTCTTTTGATAGTACAACTTCCTATAATCAAATCCTCAAGAGTATGTATGTGTGTGAAGATTTAGAAGGAAGATAATCACGTAGAATCGGAGTATATGAATTAAACACAAGAATTCTAGTGACATTAAATGAGTATGAATGCTTTGAATTGCAGAGAATAGTTAGAGAATAGATTTCAGAATTATAAACAAGAATTGGTGGTTGTAGAAGTGATTTGAATATGTTTATATAGTTGTAGAAGAGTTACAATCTTTCATGAAGAGTTTCAATCAAAAGTTGTGTCCGTATCTCTTGAAATAGAGGACATTACTCTTCATGAAATGATCGCATCTCTTCAGAAAGTAGCCGTTATTGTCAGGTCGGTCGACCGTAAAACCTGGGTCGGTCAGCTGAGTTTGAAAACGTATATAAAAAGAGTGTATCTGTGCATATAACACAGGGTCGGTCGACCGAAGATACTGGTTGGTCGGCCGACCTGTTGTTAAACAAAAACAGTAGTAGCTCATTTGGTTAGAGTACTTGCCTTCCAAACTAGTGACCCAGGTTCGATCCCCGCTCCATGCATTTTTTGTAAACTTGATTTTGATTAAAATATGCATGGGAGTTTATTTGAATGTGAATGATGATTCTTGAGGAATGATTTTAACAATATTCTAAGACTCAATATAATAAAATATTAATACTAATCTCTGGTTGTAGTCTTGTCTCCTTTGTAGTGCACAATTTACTTTTATTCTCTTTTTGTCGCCTTTGTATAGTATTCTCTTTGTAGTTCGTCTTATGATCTCTGAAGCTTGTGTCATAAATCAAAACCCATGAATCAACACAGTTTAGTTTGCTACCACTTATTTTTTTTGTTTGTAGCTCTACATTTTCAGATTCTGTGGACGATGATGATTCCACGTTTTGTGTCAATTGCTTTCTTAGCAGCATATTTTCTGCTTGAAGTTTTATATTGTCCAATTCAAGTTTTCTTATTATTTATTTATATTTTTCTTCTCTCTTTTTGTATAACGCTTCATACTCTTCATCTTTTTCAACTGATTCTTTTAGCAATTTTAGTTCTTTTCCTGGAAAGTCCTGAAATAGAGAATTAAATCAACATTGAAGCTTTAGTATATTTAAATAATGGCAGATAAATATGCAATTGTTTTTTATAATTGCAGATAAGTCAGCATCTATAGTGAATAATTACACCAAAAATGCTCAACTGCTGCTAATAACTGCAGATATATCTGCAATTATTGTTAATTGTTGCAGATAAGTTTGCAAAAAAAAAAGATTATTGGTTATTTTTGTATTGTAACTGAAACGACCCTAAATTTTCGAAGCCGAAAATTCCAGATAGCTATGAAAAGAAGAAAGAGATAGAAGAAGAAGAACAGAAACACCAAACACCTCCCATTCGCAGCGGATAAAATATAATAATCAATAATAACAGTTTACAAAAGAATACTGTATCTGTCGATTACATTTAATATGCATCAGAGTTTCATATATATGCAGTCACTGAATATATATACAATTACCATGCCTCAAATTAATAATAATATAAATACAGCGGAAATACTTTACACGACCTTGCCATCCATCTCGCTTCCTGAGCTCCAAAACGTCCTACCTGAAAATCTGTAATACTCGGTCTGACCCAAGCATTACACCAAAGTAACACCCGGGTCAGGCTGGAAATCAGCGTGAGTAAACCCAACTAATATGGAATTTAAAGCATTCAGCTTATATAAACCCGGGATAACTCAAACAAATTTTACAAGTCACAATTTGTTATAGACGTAACTTATTTTCAAATAAGTTTCTGAGTGTTAAAAATTTAGATTTAATAATCCAATTCATTTAAATCCAATCATTCCAACCTATCAATTTCTCATATTAATTTATAAGGAATTCAAAGTGGTTTCGGGCATCTCCCAATACCCGATCCCGGCCTCTTCGAGTCTCATGTCATCCTATCCCCAGTTATACATACGAAAAACACATTTATTTCATATCAAAGATAACAACTCATTCAAAGCATCCAATATCAATCAATCATTCATAAGCAAATTTTATCACTTCTAAATTAATCCAATTGATTCTAATTGAATTTCTAATCTCAATCACTTAGATTCCTTCATTTAACATTAATTAATTTCAAACCAATTAATTAGTCAACCCTTCATTATTCATCTTAATTAATCACCCTGGATTAATTATTTTCAATTACATTCAAGTAGTTATCTTTATTTAATTTTATGATATTAATTATTCAATAAGTAATCTAAATTACTTCATAAATTAATTAACTATTTTAATTACATAAATCCTTAATTAATTATATTAGTTAATTTTTCATAGGTCATTATTTATGGGTTAATCCATCTTAATTAATCAATTTCTGATTATATCATAAATTATATAGATTAAGGATTTCCAATTATATTTTAACTTATCCTAATCTAAATTGATTACATTAAATAATTAATCATTCATTAAATCATAAATATTTATCGCTCTTGATTTATCTCAACCAGTAATTAACTATCATTTTATTTACTTCATTAAATAAATTAATTACTCCTTTATTTAACTATTTTAATTAATCTCTTGATTAATTTCACAATGTAATTATATTTTATTAATCTCAATTGGTAATTGCTTATTAAACCACCCAATGATCATTCCAATTTAATATAAAATTAATTAACCCAAATCATTAATTAATTTAATTAATTAATTTTCCATTTAATTTATCCTACCTATTTGATGAATCACCGATCATTAAACCCTATTTGATTTTAAAAAGAACCATTTTCTTATTTATGATTTAAGTTCAAAACCATTTAAAATCCAAATATCTCGAGTCAAACTACAATTAACTCGAGAAACAACAAAATCTAAAATCACTAGATCATCAGCACCATCCAAACAATTCAATCATTTATCTAATTATTTAAATTCAACCATTTAAATTTAAATAAAAATCCAACAAAGTGGGATTTACTCACCTTTGATTTTGTTTGAAATTCGATCCACACCGGCTTGTCTCTCCACAATTTCAAACCTTGTATAACATTTATACGATTTATTGATATTAGAAACAGAAATCGAACCATTAAGTACTATTAATAATTCAATTGGTTGCTGAATTAGATTTGAACTTATCTTCCTTTAAATAATTTCTTAATAACTAAAATAATTTAAATCAAATTAAACCAATACATCTTTATTATTTAAAAATTTACTTGGAAATGAAAATAAGTATATACGTATATTTATTTACTCTTAAAATTACATGTATACATATAAAAATAATAATTTATAGATTTCAAAATCTAATTTTATATAAACTTTAACACTTTCAAATCCCTATTATTTTCAATCCTTAATTATATGAAATAATTTCCTATTAACTTCCATATATTAAAACATGCATGAGAACATATATATATATATATATATATATATATATGTTAATTAAACTAAACTGTTATACCTTACAGACTCGATCGATTCGAGCACACCTCAGCCTATTGCTTCCAGTCGCCCCATCCCTCACCTGAAGCTGAGAACCCATGCATGCGCACAACATCCCTTCCTCCCAAATGAACCATAGCGACAATCTTCTTCGTTGTTTTTTTATAACAATACTATCGGCTGCTTCAACAACCGTTTCACGCGACAGTATCAAACGAACCCAAACACGCACAAAAATACTCGACGTCGCTCCTTCCTCGCCCCACGTGGACACGATCAGCTACCGCTAAAACGAGCGTCCAACCATGCTCTGCCCACGGCCAAAAGTATGCTAAACTCGGTCGCCTCCTTCCTCATGAAAATGAGTTGAACCGAAACCCTAGATTGCTAAATCGAGTATCATCCAGGGCCCTAGAACGAAAATCCACCGTCAGATCTCTAGAGCTTGCCGAGCTCTATCCTTCTCTAGTTGATGATTTTGGCTAAAGGTCGTTGGATGGAGGGAGATTGGTGGAGGAAGATGATTAGTTTTTGGCCATTAAAATCATATGAGCGGCGGCCGAATAAAAGAAGGCTAGGGTTCTCTGAAAAACACGTTTATATATGTTTATATTAATATTTTATTAATATTCTCGATTTTAACGAACTTTTATAAACGAATTCCAAATCTTACATGCCGCCAGGCGTTTATAAGGTTTTACTCGCATTCCAAACACAATGGAACGTGTTTCGGAAGCAAATTAGATCATATGCGTGAGTTACGGAAATAAACGATCAAGTCTAAATTAAATCGATTAAAATATTTCTAAGCGTTTTGAGTTGCCAGGATCAAACGACAAGTCCGATTGCTACGAAAATTGAAATCCGATAACAACTAACTATTACGGATCCAATGGAACTTGTTTCGTCGAATTCCGAGACTGTGCCTCGGAGGACTATTTTTAAATATCGATTTAAACGATATATCATTAAAATTGAACAAACCACCTTTAAATTAAATTTCAAGCATTCTAGTATCTTCAGTATCATCATTATAAATTTCGTAAGCCTTCAAATTATCTAAACAGGCTTAGAAATTTCAGATTCAACAATTTCCCAAATTTCAATTATTAAATTCAATATTTAAACTATATAATTCAATAATTTAATTATCAAATATTGATACCTGGAATTATAAGTTAGAATTAACTTTTAAATATTTAAAATCAATTAATTATTCCAAACTTAAGTTGTTAGAAATTCCGGCTCGTCACATTCCTCCCCCCTTAAAAAAAAATTTTTGTCCCCGAAATTACTAATTAGGAAGAATGGACCAATACCCGTTTACTTTTTCCAAAACTCACAATTCAACAGTCTTACCAACTTGCCACAATATATTCTTTATTAAAGTTCCACTATTACTTCAACCAACCTCCAAAACCTTCATAGTTTCCAACAACACCCCTTTGCTCAATCATCTAAATTTCAATTTAAAACCAAATTTTGAATTGTCCAAAATTTTCTCAAAATTTTTCTAACTCTCTAAATTCCTGAAAATTTTTGTCAGCGTCTCCTTTGCGCGGCTCCCAAATTCCAAAAGGAAACAAAAGCCAAGTGGCTAGATCCAAAATTCCAATCCAATTCCATACAGAAATTTAAATACATACCTTATTGTCGGGCAATTCGAATTTATCTTTTGGAATCACATCCAATTTTCTTTTCCCTTTAATACTTGCATAACCTACTTAGCAATAACATCCAATCAAGCCCTTTCAAATCTTTACATACCTTTCCTTATAGAAGTTTTCATATCCATTTCTATTTAAATTAGTTTTCCCATTTTCATACGAATTCAATTTATTTTAAATTTTGCATATTGAATTTTATCTTTCATGTATAACTGATTCATATTAGTTTCATTTACTAACTTACTTTAATTTTCAATTTGAAATCGTTTTGTCGTTAACCAAATTTTTCTCAAAAATTTCAAAAATTTTCTAACTCCCAAAATTTTGGCAGGCTCCTTTATACGGAGGAGCTTTTGCAATTTGACAAGAGATATAAATATATATACATCGACCCACCCAGTCGAAAAAAGCAAAAACAGTTCATATTTCCCATTTTTATTGCGTAGGCGTACCTTATTTAGCATTTTAAGCAAGTAGTTTACTTATTTTAGCAATTAGTGCATCCAAATCTAGCCAAACGGCCTTCAGTTACCTGTACTTGCTCAATTTACACATATAAGCACTATATATATGAAGACTATAACATTTCTCTTATTTAAACAATTATAACACTTCTATTCTAAAAGAAACGCATTCAAAATAACTTCCACAAGCAATTTATATGTTTTCAAACCTAATTCAATTGCTTTCAACCAATTTATAAACCATTTCATTCAATTTCACTGGTTTGCAACTCAATTTCTTACATTCCATTGATTTTAAATCCAAACAAGCTCATATTCACTTCAAATGATTCAGAATCAATTTTATTTAATCTCTATTAACTCATAGCATTTTAATTACTTTTATTTACGCCAAACGACAACCATTTTTATGCAATTTCGACAATATTCGTTTAATAGAGTATCTATTTCAGTTTATAACTACTTTAAATTAATTTTCAACTCATTTTATTTTTAATTCCATTTCATTTCCAATTTATTTACCAACCATTTATTGCATTTCATTCTTGTATACTACTAGCCACTCCCAAATTAATTCAGTCCAAGCTTTTATTTAATGGGCTTCCACTCTTATTCGAAGCCAAGCTTCCATAAATTTTAAACTTAAGTTAATTTACTTTAATTTATTCCAACATCAAACTTAAGTTTACTTCTATTTGATTCTCATTTAATCAACTTCCATTATATTCAGTTAGCCCATCAATTTTAAATTTTAATTTTAAATTCACCTTCTCAATTTATCAAAATAATATCCAAGCACATACTTAACTCATTTACACTTCAAATTAATATGCCACCGAACTTAAGTTCAGCCTGATAATCCAATTCCAATCACAACTTTGATTTAGTTTTTATTCAATCAAACTTCATCCATTTATTATTTAATTCAATTAACCAATTTATCCACCCCATTTTAAATTTTTATTTCACCTGCTTAACTCATTTCGAATTTATTAATACAAAGTCATTCTCAATTTATTTCTATTTACTTGGGTTTTATTTGCAACTCAAACCATTTCTATTATATTTCACTTTCATTTCATTCGACAACACTTCTCTTATATCTAATTTACTTGCAAAGTCCGTTAAATTCTATTCATATCACACTTGAAATTTGTTTGTTATTCCAACCATCATTATTTCGGTTCCACTCTATTTTATTTTTATTTTTACAACATCTCTTCTAATTTATTTCATTATCAAATCCAAGTCGAATTCTATTTACAATTTGAATTCATTTTCATATTCTATTATTAACTTACAATTCATTTTATTTATCCGAGTTAAACTTTATTAATATACTCTATCGAATAATTACTTAACAAATTAGCTTACCTCCAACTTTTATCAATATTCGATTTTACTACAACAAAATCACCTTATTAAATTTTTCCTGAATTCAAAATTTTTCATAATTCCAGTTTGAATCTTCTTTCATTTTTTTTTTCCAAAATTCCATCACTTTCAGTATAAAATTTTAGAAATGCTTTTAAATTCACATCATACTATTAAAATAGTCTTTTATAAAAATACTTCTTATAACTCGATTTCTCGACCAGTCCATCCTTGTTCTCATAGAAATTCGGTCATATGTTGATCAGGCGTAAGACTAAAAATCTATAGTACTTAGCAGACTCATTCTCAACATCCAGTGAAAATACTTTTGAAAATAATTTTATTGAAAATATAGAAAACAGTTTTGAAAATAGAGGAAGTATCTTTGGTGACAATGCTCTGGAAATCATCACCCCCATCCATGGTCGTAGTTACATCCAGTGTTACGTTGCCATCGCAGCAAAAGTCCATGTAACTGCAGGCTCTCCGCGGCCTTTCGGTTACGCCATGAAACCCACAACAGATCACAGTTACATTCGAGGGCTACGTTGTCATCACAGCAAAAGTCCATGTAACTACAGGCTCTCGCGGCCTCTGATTTTCGCTGTCGAAATGAAACTTCTCCACTCCTACATAGGTCGCAGTCTACCGATATAAAATCAAACGTAAACTGTTGGCTCTCAACGGCACACACGACTTTCGCTATGTTATACTCTACTCATAATCCTCAGGAACTAGTTTTGTCCGGACTCCTCACAGGATCAACTTTAGAACCCCCCTTAGGGCTCAAGGCAGCACCACCTGGTGGCACTCCTGAGAAGTTCATTTCAAGGGAGCGCCTTTTTCCCTAGAGCCATCATCAAAACATTTTATACTATACACATATAGTATCTTCAAATTATACACCTAGTATGATCTCATACAAAGCTCCTTTACACAAAATCGATTATCCCAAAATCGATAATTCTCAAACTAGGCTTTCCAAATTCAATATTGATTTTACCCAAAAATCAAAAGCCTTTCTAAATCCAAAGGTTCCCAAAACCTTTTTCCAAATTCCTCATAAGATCCTTAAAATATATATATATATATATTCAGATATATAAAATTTTAAAAACTTTGGATCATTTCAAACTTGTATAAAACTCCTTTTTATGCTTCGAACGTTTTCAAGAATCCTTTCCTTCCAGCAATAGATTCATCAAGGGGAGGTTTATCTTATATAACAAAGATATATAGCTTTGTTCATTCAAAACAAATATTCAAAATTTGATTACTCTTTTCAATATCAATTTCATTCAAATCCGTACGATGAACATATATCATCCATATGCTATACCAATCTGATCGCCCACTCGATCACACAATTTCACTTTCGAACTAGTATCGTCCACCTGACTTCCTAGTGCAGACTCAAATCTGGTTTCTTGATCAGAAACCGTCATTCTTCTTGTATAGCCATAACTATGATAGAGAATATCCAGAACCAATCAACAATCCATATCCAGGTTCGCCGTCGAAAATCGAGTGAAAAATCCCAACTTGGATCGATATAACTATCTCGAAATTCTGTACTCGAATCTGGATCAAATCTCTATGCGAATAGAATAATATACGTACATCCTACATATTTATTTCCATTGATTATCAGCCAAATCAATTCCCTTTCTATTCACATTTCCTTTAATTCCCTTTCACTTATTTACAATTGCCTTAATCCCCATTTTGATTATCACTTCAATTCTTATCCCAGTTGGGTATTTAAATCAATAACAGTTTGAACTCCGGCCAGATTATATTTAGAAAATAGCTTGAAAATTTTAAAAATAGATAAGTAGTTGAAAAATAATTATTAGTTTGCAAAATAGCTATAAAATAGTTAACTAATTATAGAATAGTTGAAAATAGTTAAATAGTTTTAGAAATTTTTAAATAATTGCCAAATAGTTGTAAAATAGAAATTAGTTTGTGAAATAGTTGAAAAGTAGCAATTAGTTTAGAAAACAGTTGAAAAATGATTAAATAGCTCCAAAAATAATTGTAAAAGAAGTATAAAATAATTTGGCTTTAAGAAAGAAAAGTTGTATATATTAAATAGCTTAGAAAATAAGTTTATATTAAAACAATTTATATTAAAATTAGTCAAGAGTTAAACTTTTCACTTCCCCAACAATTCAATGTAAATTTTCCACTTCCATTTAATCGACTCAATTCTAACTTGAATAACTTCAATTTCTATTGAAATTTATTTAAACCCAATTCAAGTTGAATCAATCTTGATTCCCTTCCCAATTTAAACCAAATTCCATTTTAAATTACCTTTAATTATGAATCTCAAGGTTCAAATAAGAGTTCAATACAATTTTATTTTAAAAATTTAGTTTATTATTAAATTTTACCTTCCAGTTTGAAGCCAGTTCTTAAACAATTTTAATTTACAAACTCAATTATTCAAATTTTCAGTTTAAAGTGATTCTATATCCTAAATTTCAAATTAAAGTTAGATTTTTCTTTTATCTTTATAATTGATATATTACCACACTTCCTTTCTCCTTCATTTAAACAAATCCAATTCGCAAATTAGGGATTTTTAATAACAATAGGATGATATTATCCTATTTATTTTAAAACGTCCATCCATTTCCAATTTCCAGATCCCAAACCTATTTTGAGATCACACAAACTACCAATTCAAATTAACCATTTAACTTTCCAAGTTAAATTCCAATTTCATCTTAAAATCTCCAATTCAAGTTGTTTATTCAAACTTATTTAATTTCTTCCAAGTTAAATTCGATTTACTTAATTCAATCAACCTCCTACAATCCTTAAACTTCACAATAATATTCTTCCCACTTAAAAACTTATCACTTTGGGTACCGCATCCCATTTCAAATTTCAAACTCAACATTTATAGTTTACTCAAACTATTTTTGATTTATGTATATTCCTTATTCATACATATTATTTATTTTACATATGAGGCCATCCTAAAATTTTAGACCTCTTTTGGTTTTTAATTCAAATCAAACTTTCAAACAACCCATTGTTTGCAACAAGTCCCAATTATCCAAATAATACTTATTTATTATTTTTCATTACTTTGAAACAAAATTTTCAAATTCTAGGACCAGATTTAGAATTTCATTTTTAATCAATTAAATTTTAATTTGGTTGTATTTCTATTTCTACTCAACTCCAATTCAAGACTTCAATTTGGTCACGTTATATTACTTCTTAATTTTAATTTCAATTATTCAACAACCAATCACCTTAATGTTTATTAAAAATATTTATTAGAAGGAAATATTACTTTATATATCAAAATATATTTTTATATAAAATCAGTTAAAACCTTTATATAAGAAAATAACAAGTACGCTCTCACATATATATATATACACTCAACTCATTCTAGAGTTCTACGGACTCTATTTAATGAGTAATCCCTACCAGAGCCAACCTAGCTCTGATACCAAATGTGACGACCCGAAATTTTCGAAGCCGAAAATTCTAGATAGTTATGAAAAGAAGAAAGAGATAGAAGAAGAAGAACAGAAACACCAAACATCTCCCATTCGCAGCGGATAAAATATAATAATCAATAATAACGGTTTACAAAAGAATACTGTATCCGTCGATTACATTTAATATGCATCAGAGTTTCATATATATATATACAGTCACTGAATATATATACAATTATCATGCCTCAGATTAACAATAATATAAATACAGCGGAAATACTTTACACGATCCTGCCATCCATCTCGCTTCCTGAGCTCCAGAACGTCCTACCTGAAAATCTGTAATACTCAGTCTGACCCGAACATTACACCAAAGTAACACCCGGGTCAGGCTGGAAACCAGCGTGAGTAAACCCAACTAATATGGAATTCAAAGCATTCGGCTTATATAAACCCGGGATAACTCAAACAAATTTTACAAGTCACAATTTGTTATAGACATAACTTATTTTCAAATAAATTTCTGAGTGTCAAAAATTTAGATTTAATAATCCAATTCATTTAAATCCAATCATTCCAACCTATCAATTTCTCATATTAATTTATAAGGAATTCGAAGTGGTTTCGGGTATCTCCCAATACCCGATCCCGGCCTCTTCGAGTCTCATGTCATCCTATCCCCAGTTATACATACGAAAAACACATTTATTTCATGTCACAGATAACAACTCATTCAAAGCATCCAATATCAATCAATCATTCATAAGCAAATTTTATCACTTACAAATTAATCCAATTGATTCTAATTGAATTTCTAATCTCAATCACTTAGATTCCTTCATTTAACATTAATTAATTCCAAACCAATTAATTAGTCAACCCTTCATTATTCATCTTAATTAATCACCCTGGATTAATCATTTTCAATTACATTCAAGTAGTTATCTTTATTTAATTTTATGATATTAATTATTCAATAAGTAATCTAAGTTACTTCATAAATTAATTAACTATTTTAATTACATAAATCCTTAATTAATTATATTAGTTAATTTTTCATAGGTCATTATTTATGGGTTAATCCATCTTAATTAATCAATTTTTGATTACATCATAAATTATAAAGATTAAGGATTTCCAATTATATTTTAACTTATCCTAATCTAAATTGATTACATTAAATAATTAATCATTCATTAAATCATAAATATTTATCACTCTTGATTTATCTCAACCAGTAATTTACTATCATTTTATTTACTTCATTAAATAAATTAATTACTCCTTTATTTAACTATTTTAATTAATCTCTTGAATAATTTCACAGTGTAATTATATTTTATTAATCTCAATTGGTAGTTGCTTATTAAACCACCCAATGATCATTCCAATTTAATATAAACTTAATTAATTAACCCAAATCATTAATTAATTTAATTAATTAATTTTCCATTTAAATTATCCTACCTATTTGATGAATCACCGATCATTAAACCCTATTTGATTTTAAACAGAACCATTTTCTTATTTATGATTTAAGTTCAAAACCATTTAAAATCCAAATATCTCGAGTCAAACTACAATTAACTCGAGAAACAACAAAATCTAAAATCACTAGATCATCAGTACCATCCAAACAATTCAATCATTCATCCAATTATTTAAATTCAACCATTTAAATTTAAATAAAAATCCAACAAAGTGGGATTTACTCACCTTTGATTTTGTTTGAAATCCGATCCATACCGGCTTGTCTCTCCACAATTTCAAACCTTGTATAACATTTATACGATTTATTAATATTCAGAACAGAAATCGAACCATTAAGTACTATTAATAATTCAATTAGTTACTGAATTAGATTTGAACTTATCTTCCTTTAAATAATTTCTTAATAACTAAAATAATTTAAATCAAATTAAACCAATACATCTTTATTATTTAAAAATTTACTAGGAAATGAAAATAAGTATATACGTATATTTATTCACTCTTAAAATTACATGTATACATATAAAAATAATAATTTATAGATTTCAAAATCTAATTTTATATAAACTTTAACACTTTCAAATCCCTATTATTTTCAAACCTTAATTATATGAAATAATTTTGCTATTAACTTCCATATTTTAAAACATGCATGAGAACACACACACACACACACACACACACACACACACATATATATATATATAGGTTAATTAAAATAAACTGTTATACCTTACTGACTCGATCGATTCGAGCACAACTCAGCCTACTGCTTCCAGTCACCCCATCCCTCACCTGAAGCCGAGAACCCATGCACGCGCACAACATCCCTTCCTCCCAAATGAACCATAGCGACAATCTTCTTCGTCGTTTTTTATAACAATACCATTGGCCGCTTCAACAACCGTTTCACGCAACAGTATCAAACGAACCCAAACACGCACAAAAATACTCGACGTCGCTCCTCCCTCGCCCCACGTGGACGCGATCAGCTACCGCTAAAACGAGCATCCAACCATGCTCTGCCCATGGCCAAAATTATGCTAAACTCGGTCGCCTCCTTCCTCGTGAAAATGAGTTCGAACCGAAATCCTAGATTGCTAAATCGAGTATCATCCAGGGCCCTAGAACAAAAACCCACCGTCAGATCTCTAGAGCTTGTCGAGCTCTATCCTTCTCTAGTTGATGATTTTGGCTAAAGGTTGATGGATGGAGGGAGATTGGTGGAGGAAGATGTTTAGTTTTTGGCCAATAAAATCATATGAGCGGCGATCGAATAAAAGAAGGCTAGGGTTCTCTGAAAAACACGTATATATATATATATGTTTATATTAATATTTCATTAATATTCTCGATTTTAACGAACTTTTACAAACGAATTCCATATCTTACATGCCTTTAGGCGTTTATAAGGTTTTACCCTCATTCCAAACACATTGGAACGTTTTTCGGAAGCAAATTTTATCATATGCGCGAGTTACGAAAATAAATGATCAATTCTAAATTAAATCGATTAAAATAGTTCTAAGCGTTTTGAGTTGCCAGGGTCAAACGACAACTTCGATTGCTATGAAAATTGAAATCCGATAATAACTAACTATTACGGATCCAATGGAACTTGCTTCGTTGAATTTCAAGACTGTGCCTTGGAAGACTGTTTTTAAATATCGATTTAAACGATATATCATTAAAATTGAACAAACCACGTTTAAATTAAATTCAACCATTCTATTATCTTCAGTATCATCATTATAAATTTCATAAGCCTTCAAATTATTTAAACAGGCTTAGAAATTTCAGATTCAACAATTTCCCAAATTTCAATTATTAAATTCAATATTTAAACTATATAATTCAATAATTTAATTATCAAGTAAATATTGATACCTAGAATTATAAGTTAGAATTAACTTTTAAATATTTAAAATCAATTAATTATTCCAAATTTAAGTTGTTAGAAATTTCGGGTCGTCACAGTAACTTAATGATTGTACAAATTAAATTGCAGTTATACTTACAGAGTTGTATTCAATGGTCATTAGCATTATTGGCTTGAGTTTTGATATATCCCATTTTCCATCCAAGGGATATGAGTTATTGTATTGCAATTTAGAAGATCTCAAAATTTGAGTTTTCTCACATATTCACCACTGCAAAAAAGACAATTATTATTAGAATAAATTATTAATTAACAGGATATTTATCTAATTAATCAAAAATTTAATACCAGTAATAATGTAACACAAGCATTTATTTTCCTTGGTGTGTCGATATATTTTTCAGTTTGATTTATCAAATGTTTGTGAATCGTTTTTGGCCATGATATCTGCTGTATTTTATCTTCACAAACACAATATGGAATCATATTCAAAGATACAGTTGAGTTTGGATTTGATATTAAAAATGTTGCAACCAAATGCAGTTGCAAAAGCTTTGCTGTATCTGCTCTTTCTTTTTTCGATGTTCCTTTTATTGTTGCGAACAATTCCCTTTCTATGTTTTTTTTGTTGACACTTGTTTTTCCTTCAAAGTGTCTGTTGATGAACGATGTAAATTGAGCATCGCTTTTAACCTCTTTTTTCATATGGCCAAATGTTTTGATTTGATGACCATCTGTAGGAATTGATAACAATTGACTTATATCATCCTCTGTTAATCTTAGTAGCATATCTTCAAGTTGGAAGCACTTCAAATTCTTTCTGTAAGCTTTGATGATTATGTCTATTGTTGTTGAGTTCTTTGTGTTTTCCTTCGTTGGTATAATTCCAACATAGATCATATAAACGAACTTGTAGAAAGATAAATTTTGGAGATATCTTGTATGTGATACTGTCAGCAATTCTTCCTTCTTAATTCTGCCAAGAATATCGTGAAAGGCCTTAAATTATTTTTGTAGTTATCTTCGCTTGATGTAATTTTCTCTGCACTGACTGTTTCTCTTTTTTCCTAAAGAATATTTAATCATGTTTGTTGTTCGACAGGAACAATTGATGTTTCCAACATTACTTTTTTTCCTTCTTTTATTTCTTCTCCTGTGTTCTTCTGTAAAAGCACATTAAAAATTATGAAATAAATATGCACAATCTAATAATATAATAGGTGATGTTAATACTTGCAGTTATGTAACGACCCGTAAATTTTGATAACTAAATTAGCTAAATTTATAGGATTTTGTAATTAAATTTAGAAAGAAATTAAATGTTTATAATTCATATTGAAGTAAATGTAGAAATGGAATGCAACATTTGAAATTTAAGCTAAGTATTAAAAATAAAAAAATGAAATTACAATGCATTGAAGTAATGGGAATTGTTGTTCTAGGCTAAGAAATTTAATATAAGAAAACAAATGGGAATACTGTATTAACTAATTCAATGATATAATTAGTGATAATTTAATGAATCCAATATTATAGTAACCCATAAATAAATACGTAATTGATGGAAAATTTATACAATCAATGTAGATAAGTAATTTTAATGACTGTTGTAGATAATTAACGTTACCTTAATGGTAATTAATAAAATAACGGGAGTGAGAATCATAAATTAAAGTAACAGTTGATGTAATAAAGTATGAAACCAAGAAAGTAAATTAATTAAGAATATAAATAGTAATTAGTGTACAAATTTGGCAAATATAACTAAATAGTATGGAATGAAGCATGCATTAATGAAATGTAATATAAGTCGATGTTAATTTCACCCATAAATGTCAATTTATTTAATATCAAGGTTTTAAATCAAGTAACGGATTTGTTAAAATTTAAATAGATAATTTATACAACTTAAAGTGAAAAGAATTATAGTTAATTGACCTAATTGTGCAGTTAGGATAAACTGATTCGTCATTTAAGATTGTTAATCCCATAAGATGTAACCAATGTTAATTTCATTTATAATGTAACAAGTGGTGGATTTTAGGAGTGAAAATCAAAATTTATTAATTTATTTGAAAGTTAAAATTCAATAAGTGAATTAATTGCAAATAAGTGGAATTTAATGTTAAAATTTATATTAATAGAAATGTGGATGGAATTTGTGGATATTCATGCAATAGCTACGAATCAATGAAAATTCATCCAATTGATAATAGGATGAGGACGGTATATGTAATCAATTTCAACACTTGTCCGTTAGTGATAATTTAAATGAAATTTAACACTAATGGAGTCTAATAAATTAAAATGGGTAATCAATAGAAATTAATCTAATTAAAGGTTATATTAGTATAAATTAGGGTAATCAAATGTTATCCTTGTTTATTGGATAATAATTGATTGGGTAAAAAGGGTTGGACTAAGGAAGTTTGATTAATTGGTTGTAAAACCTTAATTAATATATGAAATAGACAAGATTTTACGTTTTAACCATTTATACAAATCTAAGATGTATATAGAAGTATCAATGTAATGAAACGTAAATAAATGTTAAATGTAAGATAATGATTGTTCAAATAATAAGAATGGGAATCAACATTTACTTATTTAAATGATTTAATTTCGATAGTATGATTTATTGCAATTAAATGAAAATTTAATATTTAAAATATTGCCTAAAAGGGAATGTAGATAAAATCTAAGAAAATAAATGTAAACAATCGTAAACCAATGTAAATTGCACCCTTTTGATAACAATGAATTAAATAATAAAATGAAAAGGGAATTTAATAGAATTATTGGAAATTTTATTTATAATTTTGAAATTTTATGAAATTGAGGATTTATATTGAAATTTATAAATTTATCTTCTTTAAATTGACATTTAAATTTGGTTTAAATCATTGTAATTGATTGGAAAATTTAAAATGATAAGAATTGGTAATTATCGAATTTAAATTGAAAAAATTGATTAAATTGACTAAATTTTATTTATTTAATTAATCGAAAAATAGCCATTTTGGTCACTAACTCGGATTTCGACGAAACAAGTTTCATCAAATCCGTAACGGTGAATTATTATAGGATTTCAAGTTTCGTATCGATCGGACTTGTCGTTTGATCGTACGGACGCGAAACGCCTTGAAATCGATAAATTGAAACAATTTGAAATAATTTGATTTTGTCATAACTTCTTCATACGATGGAATTTGGACGTGAAACTTTTTCCATCACGTTCATAATGTTTTAAAACATCTATTTTGATATATGGATTGACCCAATTTCGTTTCGGAGTCGAAACGGGCTTTTCGGGCCATATATCGTTTAGCGCGTATATCTAATAGATCCGATCCATTCTTTTTTCAACTTTATCTATAAATACCCTGCTAAACCCTAGCCTACGTCTATTTTCATTTGTCTGCGCATAAAATTTCATCAGCTCTTCCTCTTCCTCAATGGATGCAAACCCTAGATCCAATTGCAAATTCAAAAAAATCTAATGAAAATTCAAACTCCAAAGAAAAATTCGAAAAAAATATATGTTGAAGCTCTCGAAGAGCGTAACTCAGAACTGTAATTCATTTTCCGTTTTGGATTGTCGATTGACCGGAATTCTAGCTTTTATTCTCGGCCGTTTGTTTTGTCACGATCGACTGCAACCGATCGTCGATTGCTTGGTGCTGGGCTATGAAGATTTGTAAGGGGGTTCCATCTAAGTAGTTGGTGGGGGAGATCATCGGTCAGATCGTCGTTGATTTTGCATTTAGGGTTTCGTCTAAACCCATCTGAAGCGGTGGCGGCTTACACTAGGGGAGGCGGCACCGTGGTGGCGAGTGGAGGGGAGCTTGACGAGGTTGTTGAAGGTAGCGCCGTGACCTACGGCGACGAGTAGGTCGTGAAATAGGTGGAGGTTGGGTTATCGTGCACGAGATGTAGGGTTTCTTCAGATAGTCTCGAATGCGTGAGAACGAACGAAGTCAACTACTGACATGGCCGAGAGTGTATGTTTCTTTTATTTTCTTTATTTATTTTGTTTTAGTTTAATTTCAGCACGTTCTAATTGTCATAACTCTCACATACGTGATCCGTTTCATGCGTGGTTTTCTCCACTAGGTTCGTGTTGGGATTCCAGACACTTTGGCGCTTGTTTGGGCGAAATTGGAGACTGTTCAATTTTTGGGTTTAAATTGGATTTAAATCGAATTTAAATTCAAAAGGTGAGTGTTTTAACCCACTCACAACTTCTAAAATTTCTTATGTTTGTTAAATTGACATATGATGTGATTTTAAATTTATTTATGGTTGTTTGGCATATTTTAATCATCATCTCAGCTAAATTGCATCTATTCAAATTAAATTGTTATCTAATTTTATTTTGCATATAAATTGACAGTTGAATTTATTTAGTATTGCATATAAATTGCTAGTTAAATTTATTTATTATTGCATATAAACTGCTAGTTAAATAGTATTGATTTATTATTGAATAAAAATTGTTCATTGATACCTGTTATATTTTATATGCTCTATATCGATGTTTTGTTTATGTTGGATGATGATTTTAATAAATGGTTGATGGTTGATATTGGATGAATGGATGCTCAATTTTACATGGTTATAAACTGCAAGTTATTATGCATTTTCATCTCATTTGGGATTACGGTTTGAAATGTTATATAACCATAAATTTTATTTTTTAAATTGAGGATTGAAATGATAAATATCCGTATCACTTGACCATAGGATAGAAAATTATATACAGACACCGCGGTCTATATGTTAAATTAGTTTAAAATGACTTCTGTGGTTTTGGGTAAAGAAATATATAAGTATATAGATGTTGATTTTAAATATTTTATAAATGCTATCTTATTATTGAAGTTAGCTATGTATAAATTTGTTTTGAATTATAAAATAAGCTAAATAATGAAGTTTGATTTCTTTTATAAAATATGGTTAAGTATTTATTTAAAATTCTATTGTATATAGAGTTTATAATAACCCAAATAAAAGTAAGGTTGAAGATAAATGTGAATATGATTTGAACTAAAGTATTTAAGAATTATCCTTGAAAAATTTGTTTTGAAATGTAAATAAATTAAGATTTAAAAGGTATGATTTTATAACTTTATTTTGATTAGAGGATTTAAATGGATATCAAATTGATTTAAAGAATATTATCAAGTTAATTAAAAGAATATCTTGTTATTGAAGTTTAAGGGTTTTACTTAAATAATATTTGTTTTATTAAGTAAAAATTTCAAATTTAAATAAAAGGAATTGAATTTGATATATATTAAATTATCAAAGAATCCATTTTGAAATAGTGGAATATTTAAAGATTGAAATATATGAACTATAAAAATTTAAGTTTTGAAATACAGAATATTAAGCTTTGAAATATATGGGAATTAAAATGGTTTATTTGGAGGTTCAAATTGATATTGGGAATTTATTGTGAAATTTAAAAAAGCTAATTTACTTTACAAAGTAATTTATTATTAAACCATTTAAGTATTGAAAATTATGTTTCGAAGCTATGGGTTTAAGGTATATATATTTGAAAGTACTATGATTTTTGAAAAAGATATTTTTGAAATAAAAATGATATCATATTGATTTGGATTTTAAAATAGAAGTGATATCGTATTTATATGGTTTTGAAATGGATATTTTATTCTGATTTTAATGTATAAATTATTTTGAAAAGACCGCGGTGTTATAATAACGTTTGGTTGTTGAAGAGATCGGGATCGGAAGTTGTCATACCTCTGCCAACTCCGAAAACCACTTTAATAACCGTGTACGCAGGGGAGATTCCAGAATGAAGTAGGATGGTGGCGGCGTTTCCTTTGAGGCCAACTCCCGTGAGTTGGCATAAGGTGGCTAAAACAGGAGCGATTGACGGGTTAATTGAGGTAGCACCTTTGATCGGACACATCCCTTCGATATTCTACTCTGACTTTGGTTTTATTCGGTGGCCACTTTTGATTTCTTTGATTTGGGGGTGTGGCTCGAGGTGGGCGGTAGCTGCGGCTACGCCTTACCACCGACCTGGAAGCGTAATTGGTATATCTACCCTGACACTGCCTAGTTGTGCCGTGTCACCTACCCTATCGCGCCTTGTACGAGTTTCTATTTGTATCGTACCTATGGAGTGTCTTCTCGTAGTCTCCCGATCACGAGATATGCAGGCACTGTATAGACTATTGGCATTATTTGTGTTAAGGGGAATATTGGGTCACTCCTTAACGCTATTTTAAAGTAAGTTTATTTTACTAATAGACATTATTATAATAGAGAAATATTACTATATAATAAATAGTTTAACGGATCCTTAGGAGATGTAAATCCCGAGCATCTCTTGAGTTACTGCACTCATATTTGTTTCCGTTGATTTAACTTACATAAGATCTTTTAGTTCTAACTCGAGTGTTTTGTCTTTCAATTCGCTCGGGTCAGTCCGAGCGTTTCAGGATTTGAAGACTTTATTCCTGGAGGACGAAGACGAAGATTTCATCATTATTATTATTATATTATATTCCACTACACCATTTAATTCCGCGACAATAATTATTATTCTCTGGTATGTGTACTCTGATATATATTGTATAAGTAAAATTAAATAATTTGTAAACAGCTTCATGGACTGTATATTTGATTATTATATTTTCCGCTGTGAGATTCTGTTTTGTTTTATTTCCTTCTTGTTTTTCTTATTTACCGCATAACAATCCGCCCTTCCGTATGGTTTGAATTGGCATTGTGTCGATTTAAAGCGTGCGAAAAGGCGGGACGTTACATCTGGTATCAGAGCTTTGGTTTAGCGATAAACCTTAGCTTTGTGGGGTCTGACTCTTTATTAATAGGGTAGTAATACCCTATGCGAGTCGCTGAGTGTATATATATGAGAGAGCATATTTGTTAGTGTTATAAAAAGGTTTTAATATTGTGTTAATTTGTTCCATTTTGTATTTATAAACTCTGGTTGGTGCATGGGACGATGTGACATCAATAGAAGTTTCTAAACACTTAATAGGACAGACCAACATAATATTTGTTTTATATAGGTGAATGAAATAATTTTGCCTATTATATTTTCTATATATAAAACAAATTTTTATATATATATATATACTTGGGTGTAATGTAATTAGTAGTTAGGTAGAAAAATTTATAAATATAAATTGGAAACGAAAAGATTGAAAATAAAATAAATCAATTGGAAATTTTAGAACTTAAGTCCCGGGGTTTTGAAAATTTCTTTCAAATGATTTTGGAATATAATAATAATATTTTAGAAGTATTTTCTGATATAAATATTTCAATATAATTTGAAAGAAATGTTTTAAAAGAAATTTGGAAAAGAAATAAGTTATGTACTCCCCTCTCTATCGCTGGAAAATAATTTCGGTGATGAGTGCACGCATCATCGATATTCATTTTCGAGTTTCAAAGTGGGAAGGCCACTGTAGTAGTTTTACTACAGGATTATCTGGATAAACAAATAAATTTTTTTAAATTTTTTAAATATAATTAAATATATAAGTTGTAAGGATATACATTTATCTATTTTTTTAAATGATTTTTAATAAAAAACCCGGTATTTAGTTCTTAAGTTTCTGTTAATTAATAATTTCAATTATTATAGTGAAATTGAATATAAATAATTTATAAATTGGAACCTTTACTTAAAATAGGAGATTAAATGCTAAATTTATAAATAAAAAGAAATTAAAAGATAGGTTATAAAGGAAATAACAAGGAAGTTGAAATTGTAACTTATAAAACAAAGGATATAATTATTGAACATTAAATTAATTAAAAGAAATGAGAAAACTTGTATAACTTTCAATTTCATTCTTTAAAAGCATATATATAACTTACAAAATATTAAAAGTTGATTAATAAGAATTGTAATGGAAATCGTACAAGTAAAATTATGAAATGAAAGTGTTCAATAAATTGCTTTTATTTATAAGAACTGATGTCATAGAGTTGTGAACTTAAGTCATAATAGAAATGTTACTGTAATAAAGGAATTAGAGGTAAGTATTGTAAGTATAAGATTATAAACTCAAGTAAATACATTATAATGCAATAAAAAGAAACTGGCAGGACCTAAATAAATGAAAATGAATAATTGTAAATAATAAATGAAAATAAATGAAACAAACACCGAATAAGTAAGTGAAATTAAAAGTTTGTAAGACGTAAATGAAAATAAAGAGAAAAATATCATTTTATGAATGAAAATAAAATCAAACAACTAATGTATGAAATGAAATTAATATAAGTAAATTTTATTTGTTATTTGGAATTGTGTTTGTTTGGTTTATGGTTGTTTGGGCAAGGATACTTTAAATTTGTTTGGATGTATGAATAACCTATTTAGTTTCATCTAAGACTGTTGAGTAAATGGTGCACTTGATAGATTATTTTTCATTATGTACAATTTAAAGTTTTGAACCCGAATCACTATTTGTTTGTTTGATATGAATGATTGATGGATTTGTGTTGATTTTGTATAATGATTGTATGCCTTGTTGCAAATTGATTGTTGTGTATTGATTGTTGTTTGTGGTTCAAACAACCTTAAATATTTCATTTATATAATTGTTAACCTTTTTGGATTATATAAGTGAAATACAGGTTATGGATGCAATTGCTACTGCATTTGGTTTTATAATATAAGCATAATTTGCCCGACAAATAGGTACGTTCTCGGATTACGGTTTATAGCGCTATTATATTATTTTTCCCGAGTTGGGATATATTATTTTGAAAAATATATGTTGTGTATTGTATTTTTGATATTATATTTTCTCCCGAGCCTCCCCATACAAAGGAGACTCTGCCAAATTTTTTCGAAAATTTTGGACTTAGAATTTTTTTGAAAATGATTTCCAAACTTTATTAATTTAATTATAAAAAGATTTAATGGTTATAAAGTGGTATATTGTATTTCAATTAATTAATTTTGTAAATCTATTTGTTTATAAATTTAATATTTTAAGTAAGATATATTGATTTCTTAATTCTTCTTTTCCTTTCTTTTTCCTTTTCGGGGACAAAAAGTTTTGAGTGTGGTAGAGTGTAACGACCCGTAAATTTTGATAACTAAATTAGTTAAATTTATAGGATTTTGTAATTAAATTTAGAAATAAATTAAATGTTTATAATTCATATTGAAGTAAATGTAGAAATGGAATGCAACATTTGAAATTTAAGCTAAGTATTAAAAATAAAAAAAATGAAATTACAATGCATTGAAGTAATGGGAATTGTTATTCTAGGGTAAGAAATTTAATATAAGAAAACAAATGGGAATACTGCATTAACTAATGCAATGATATAACTAGTGATAATTTAATGAATCCAATATTATAGTAACCCATGAAGAAATACATAATTGATGGAAAATTTATACAATCAATGTAGATAAGTAATTTTAATGACTGTTGTACATAATAAACGTTCCTTAATGGTAATTAATAAAATAATGGGAGTGAGAATCGTAAATTAAAGTAACAATTGATGTAATAAAGTATGAAACCAAGAAAGTAAATTAATTAAGAATATAAATAGTAATTAGTGTATAAATTTGGCACATATAACTAAATAGTATGGAATGAAGCATGCATTAATGAAATGTAATATAAGTCGATGTTAATTTCATCCATAAATGTCAATTTATTTAATAGCAAGGTTTTAAATCAAGTAACGGATTTGTTAAAATTTCAATTGATAATTTATACAATTTAATGTGAAAAAAATTGCAGTTAATTGACCTATACGGTTAGGATAAATTGATTTGTCATTTAAGATTGTTAATCCCATAAGATGTAACCAATGTTAATTTTATTTATAATGTAACAAGTGGTGGATTTTAGGAGTGAAAATCAAAATTTATTAATTTATTTGAAAGTTAAAATTCAACAAGTGAATTAATTGCAAATGAGTGGAATTTAATGTTAAATTTTACATTAATAGAAATGTGGATGGAATTTGTGGATATTCATGCAATAGCTACGAATCAATGAAAATTCATCCAATTGATAATAGGACGAGGACGGTGTATGTAATCAATTTCAACACTCGTCCGTTAGTGATAACTTAAATGAAATTTAACGTTAATGGAGTCTAATAAATTAAAATGTGTAATCAATAGAAATTAATCTAATTAAAGGTTATATTAGTATAAATTAGGGTAATCAAATGTTATCCTTGTTTATTGGATAATAATTGATTGGGTAAAAAGGGTTGGACTAAGGAAGTTTGATTAATTGGTTGTAAAACCTTAATTAATATGTGAAATAGACAAGATTTCACATTTTAAGCATTTATACAAATCTAAGATGTATATAGAACTATCAATGTAATGAAACGTAAACAAATGTTAAAAATAAGATAATGATTGTTCAAATAATAAGAATGGGAATCAACATTTAATTATTTAATTGAATTTAATTTTAATAGTATGATTTATTGCAATTAAATGAAAATTTAATATTTAAAATATTGCCTAAAAGGGAATGTAGATGAAATCGAAGAAAATAAATGTAAACAATCGTAAACCAATGTAAATTGCACCTTTTTGATAACAATGAATTAAATAATAAAATGAAAAAGGAATTTAATAGAATTATTGGAAATCTTATTTATAATTTTGAAATTTTATGAAACCGAGGATTTATATTGAAATTTATAAATTTATCTTCTCTAAATTGACATTTAAATTTGGTTTAAATCATTGTAATTGATTGGAAAATTTAAAATGATAAGAATTGGTAATTATCGAATTTAAATTGAAAAAATTGATTAAATTGACTAAATTTTATTTATTTAATTAATAGAAAAATAGCCATTTTGGTCACTGACTCGGATTTCGACGAAATAAGTTTCATCGGATCCGTAACGGTGAATTATTGTAGGATTTCAAGTTTTGTATCGATCAGGCTTGTCGTTTGATCGTACGGACGCGAAACGCCTTGTAATCGATAAATTGAAATCAATTTGAAATAATTTAATTTTGTCATAACTTCTTCATACGATAGAATTTGGACGTGAAACTTTTTCCATCGCGTTCAGAATGTTTTATAACATCTATTTTGATATATGCATCGACCAAATTTCGTTCCGGAGTCGAAACGGGCTTTTCGGGTCATATATCGTTTAGCGCGTATATCTAATAGATCCGATCCATTCTTTTTTCAACTTTATCTATAAATATCCTGCTAAACTCTAGCCTACGCCTATTCTCATTTGTCTGCGTATAAAATTTCATCAGCTCCTCCTCTTCCTCAATGGATGCAAACCCTAGATCCAATTGCAAATTCAAAAAAATCTAATGAAAATTCAAACTCCTAAGAAAAATTTGAAAAAATATATGTTGAAGCTCTCGAAGAGCATAACTCAGTTTTGCAATTCGTTTTCCGTTTTGGATTGTCGATTGACCAGAATTCTAGCTTTTATTCTCGACCGTTCGTCTTGTCACGATCGACTGCAACAGATCGTCGATTGCTTGGTGCTGGGTTGTGAAGATTTGTAAGGGGATTCCATCTAAGTAGTTGGTGGGGGAGATCATCGGTCAGATCGTCGTTGATTTTGCATTTAGGGTTTCGGCTAAACCTATCTGAAGCGGCAGCGGCGGCGGCTTACACTAGGGGAGGCGGCACCGTGGTGGCGAGTGGAGGGGAGCTTGGCGAGGTTGTTGAAAGTGGCGCCGTGACCTACGGCGACGAGTAGGTGGTGAAATCAGTGGCGGCTGGGTTATCGTGCACGAGATGTATGGTTTCTTCAGATAGTCTCGAACGCGTGAGAACGAACGAAGTCAATTGCTGACGTGGCCGTGAGTGTATGTACCCTTTATTTTATTTATTTATTTTGTTTTAATTTAATTTCAACACGTTCTAATTATCATAACTCTCACATACGCGATCTGTTTCACGCGCGGTTTTCTCCGCTAGGTTCGTGTTGGGATTCCGAACACTTAGGCGCTGGTTTGGGCGAAATTGGAGACTGTCCAATTTTTGGGTTTAAATTGGATTTAAATCCAATTTAAATTCAAAAGGTGAGTGTTTTAACCCACTCACAACTTCTAAAATTTCTTATGTTTGTTAAATTGATATATGATGTGATTTTAAATTTATTTATGGTTATTTGGCATATCTTAATCATCATCTCAGTTAAATTGCATTTATTTAAATTAAATTGTCATTTAATTTTTATTTTGCATATAAATTGACAGGTAAATTTATTTAGTATTGCATATAAATTGCTAGTTAAATTTATTTATTATTGCATATAAACTGCCAGTTAAACAGTATTGATTTATTTTTGAATAAAAATTGTTCGTTGATACCTGTTATATTTTATATGCTCTATATTGATGTTTTGTTTATATTGGATGATGATTTTAATAAATGGTTGATGGTTGATATTTGATGAATGGATGCTGAAATTTATATGGTTATAAACTGCAAATTATTATGCATTTTCATCTCATTCGGGATTGCGTTTGAAATGATATATAACCATAAATTTTATTTTTTTAAATTGCGGATTGAAATGATAAATATCCGTATCACTTGACCATAGGATAGAAAATTATATACAGACACCGCGGTCTATATGTAAAATTAGTTTAAAATGATTTTTGTGGTTTTGGGTAAAGAAATATATGAGTATATAGATATTGATTTTAAATATTTTATAAATGTTATCTTATTATTGAAGTTAGTTATGCATAAATTTGTTTTGAATTATAAAATAATCTAAATATTGAAGTTTGATTTCTTATATAAAATATGGTTAAGTATTTATTTAAAATTCTATTGTATATAGAGTTTATAATAATTCAAATAAAAGTAAGGTTGAAGATAAATGTGAATATGATTTGAATTAAAGTATTTAAGAATTATCCTCGAAAAATTTGTTTTGAAATGTAAATAAATTAAGATTTAGAAGGTATGATTTTGTAACTTGATTTTGATTAGAGGATTTAAATGAATATCAAATTGATTTAAAGAATATTGTCAAGTGAATTAAAAGAATACCTTGTTATTGAAGTTTAAGGGTTTCACTTAAATAATATTTGTTTTATTAAGTAAACATTTCAAATTTAGATAATTGGAATTGGATTTGATATATATTAAATTATCAAAGAATCCATTTTGAAATAGTGGAATATTTAAAGATTGAAATATATGAACTATAAAAATTTTAAGTTTTGAAATGTAGAATATTAAGCTTTCAAATATATGGGAATTAAAATGGTTTATTTGGAGGTTCAAATTGATATTGGGAATTTATTTTGAAATTTAAAAAAGCTAACTTACTTTATAAAGTAATTTATTATTAAACCATTTAAGTATTGAAAATTATGTTTCGAAGCTATGAGTTTAAGGTATATATATTTGAAAGTACTATGATTTTTGAAAAAGATATTTTTGAAATAAAAATGATATCATATTGATTTAGGTTTCAAAATAGAAATGATATCGTATTTATATGGTTTTGAAATAGATATTTTATTCTGGTTTTAATGTATAAATTATTTTGAAAAGACCGCGGTGTTATAATAACGTTTGGTTGTTGAAGAGACCGGGATCGGAAGTTGTCATACTCTCTGCCAACTCCGAAAGTCACTTTAATAACCGTGTACGCAGTAGAGATTCCAGAATGAAGTAGGATGGTGGCGGCGTTTCCTTTGAGGTAAATACATGGACCCAACTCCCGTGAGTTGGCATAAGGTGGCTAAAACAGAAGCGATTGACGGGTTAATTGAGGTAGCACCTTTAGTCGGACACATCCCTTCTATATTCTACTCTAACTTTGGTTTTATTTGGTGTCCACTTTTTATTTCTTTAATTTGGAGGTGTGGCTTGAGGTGCGCGGTTGCTGCGGCTACGCGTTACCACCGACCTAGAAGCGTAATTGGTATATCTACCCTGGCATTGCCTAGTTATACTGTGTCACCTACCCTATCGCGCCTTGTACGAGTTTCTATGTGTGTCGTACCTATGGAGTGTCTTCTCGTAGTCTCCCGATCAGGAGATATGCAGGCACAGTATAGACTATTGGCATTATTTGTGTTAATGGGAATATTGGGTCACTCCTTAACGCTATTTTAAAGTAAGTTTATTTTACTAATAGACACTATTATAATAGCAAAATATTACTATATAGTAAATAGTTTAACGGATCATTAGGAGATGTAAATCCCGAGCATCTCTTGAGTTACTGCACTCATATTTATTTCTGTTGATTTAACTTACATAAGATCTTTTAGTTCCGACTCGAGTGTTTTGTCTTTTCAATTCACTCGGGTCGGTCCGAGCGTTTCAGGATTTGAAGACTTTATGCCTGAAGGACGAAGACGAAGATTTCATTATTATTATTATATTATATTCCACTACACCATTTAATTCCGCTGCATTAATTATTATTCTCTGGTATGTGTACTCTGATATATATTGTATAAGTAAAATTAAATAATTTGTAAACAGCTTCATGAACTGTATATTTGATTATTATATTTTATCCTTCCGCTGTGAGATTCTGTTTTGTTTTATTTCCTTCTCGTTTTTCTTATTTACCCCATAACAATCCGACCTTCCGTATGGTTTGAATTGGCATGTGTGCCGATTTAAAGCGTGCGAAAAGGCGGGACGTTACAAGTTATAATGAATATGCAGAAAAACAGAAATGTATGCAATTATCTTAAATAATTGCAGTATGTTCAGCAAATTTTAAGGTATATGCAAATGTCAGATATGTGGAATTGTTGCATATAATTTATCGGTTTTAAAAAATAATTGCTTATTTTTCAGCAATTATTTGAATAATTATGATATCAAAATTTTATTGTTTCTAATCATACATATTTTCCGAATTTTCTTCACTTTTTAGAAATAGAATGGTAAGAAAATGAAAGTAATGAAAAAATCGTTAGCTTATACAAACTTTTCTTGTATATGTCGTAGTTGCATATATGTCTGCAGTTTTAAAAATTAATTTCTTAATTTTCAGCAACAATTTGAATAATTGTAAAATTTAAATATTGCTTTTGTTATTATAAATTTTATCAGTTTTTTTTTCAGTTTTTTCGAAACAATTTGGTATTTCAATGAAACTATTTAAAAAGTAGCATATAAAAATGAGAATATTCTGTTTAATTGAATTATTGCTGAAAAGTAAGCAGTTAAAATGAATTGTTGATACTATATGCAATATTGTTGGTAATGATTATTTTTCTTCATACTTAATTGTTGCAAAGATATTAAACAATTCTCAGTATCGTTGCATATATGTCAGCAATATTATGAATAATTGACATTAAACTATTCTAAAAATTACAGATAATGGTAAGTTTATTCTGTTTAACTGCTTTATTACTGTAAAGTAAGCAATTAAGGTTAATTATTTGCAGCCATATGTGATATTTTCAGTAATGCTTACTTAATTTCTTTCATTCATAAATGTTGCAGAGAAAATGAAAAAAAATTCAACATAGTTGCATATTTATCTGCAATAATTTTGACTAATTGACTTTATAATGATATTTACTGTCATATTTACTGTCATATTTATAATTATTATGAAAAATTGTAGGCAAATACATACATTGATCGAATATATTACTTAAAAATATGCAAAAAAACACATTAATAACATCTGCGTAAAATTTGAAGAGAGAGAACAGTTTTTTGAACAACTTTTTACAAAAATTTGCTGTAGTTATAGAATGTTTTTTAGTTTATCGTCTGCATTCTCAAATTTCTTTGTATTTCATAAAACAGCTCAATTACATGCATGGCTAACTCGAAAATCTCTAACATCCTTGCAAAAACCCTAACATCTATCGATTAAAAACAGTGTAATATAAATCGATTACTTATGAAATTGAGATATATCACCTTCGGTCTTCCCATTTTGCGTTGCTCGATTTTGAAAACGTCAGATTTTCAACTTGATTTTGATTCTTTTGCTGTTCGATTTCGTAAAATTTTCGCCTTTTGTTGAAGAAAATGCGATTTCTATTGTATTACAGGTCGAACAATAAAAAAAGCGTGGGTTCAGGGTTTTACAATGATTTTTAAGGGTATTTTGGAAAAAGAAAGCCTGCGTTTAAAAATAGGGATGAAATTTATATGTTTTGTATGTAAAGGATGTTTGGTGTATTATGAAAGTTATTAAGGATGTGTGGCAAATGTTCCCTTAATTAAATATAAACTATGATATAAGGTAGTGAAATCTAAATTTTACATTACCAGAAATATGTCCATAGTTTGTACAACAAATTGTACTAATATTAAGCATTGATTGTATTAACATTAATACAGAAATTAAATTCAACTACATATAACAAAATATCTTAAATGTACATCAGTTCATGTGAAAATAGTAGCACTTTTTGCAAATTGTTTGATTTGTTCATTTATCTGTCTTCTTCCAAACTTGACATGAACTTGGCTAAGCTCTAGCGGTGCTCTTTAGCAGTCAATATCTAATGTGCAATTCTTGCTCTAGATTTCAGCATTTGTTCAGGGGCAATTTTGAGTGGTATTTGACTTTTGTTCATTGATATAATGAATATCGTCACGTATATACCACAGTCAAGCCGGTTTAAAAGAATATTTGCAGTATCAGTTTTGTGTATCTAGGTATTCGTTTTTGTCTGTAATTTGCGGTATCGGTTTAGCAGTCACTAAGCATTTTGAGTATCTTGGTATTAGTTTTTTTTGTAATTTTTAGTTTCTAGGTATAAGTTTAGCTGTCGGTAGTTTTTGTCAGTAGCTTGAGTATCAATTTTTGTCTCTAATTTGCAGTATCTTGGTATTACTTAAAAGAAAATTTACAGTGTCAGTTTAACTGTCGATAGGTATCATTTTGAACAACATAAACAACTTACGTGTCCGATCCTTCTTGTGCACATGGTATCTGATGCATTTCATTTGCCTTCACCTCCTTATCCTGTATATTTTTCTTTTTCCAAAATTCTTTCAGCATTTCTTCAATTTTATTTCTCTATCGAAAACAAAACAATACGAAGTTAGCTAATGTTTGATTTGTTTAATTAAATTATTTTGCTTCATAACAAAATATATCATACCAATATCATTTCCCGCTTTAGACTGGGGTTGTTTCTTTCATTAGAATTTCTTCTAGAACGTCTAGAATCTAGATGACTTCATTGCGTTGTTGGGTATGTCAAAGTTACCAGTGTCCAATGGTATTCACAATGCAATGGGAAATATATAGCATCTATGTATTCATCATCCACAATTTGTTCAAGGAAAGGCAGCACTAAAGATTTTATATTTCCATGTATATTGAAAACTATAAATTGCTGTTAAATAAAAGAATAAGTTAGAATTCAATATACATGTAGCATTTATGATATTATTGTATATTAAAGTTTTATTTATCGTCATTGTTGTTGTGAATGCATAGTTCTGCCCTTTCAGCCCACATTTAGATAAATACTAGTCAATTATCTATATTAACAACAAGAAAATGTAAGTTTTGTTATTGGTGAAACAACATTCAATAATAATTAGTATCTTTTATTTTAATAGTGATAATATATATTACAAATTACAAGAATAACTAAGCATGAAATATGATTAAACAGCTTCTGGGTATCATTTTTGCACTGACTTAGTATCATTTTTGAACATGCTATTAAATCAATTGTTAGTAGAAAACAAAAGTATGAATTGATATCAACTCCTACTATGAATTAGTTTTGCACTATTTTGGTATTTATTTTGTCATACATGACGGTTAATACATAATTCAACTAATAGACCACCACTTTGTAATAAATAGTAATTAGGTATCATATTTGGTTATAAGTAGGTATCAGCTTTGGTATAAATAGCATTAGAAATAGCTATTAGACATTATTTTTTGTAATTATTTTTATTGGTAGCGGTATTATTAAGCAATAAAGTGTACCGATCCATGTGTGGCATTTTCTTCAAGAAGTTGTTGTAGCACTTTTTTGTTATTGTGCATCCTCCTCTAATTGTGTCTTTATCTGTCCATGCTATATCTCTGTTTAAAGAATATAAAGCACATATCAATTATACAATTTATTTTAACCAGCAAAATTAGTATATATGTTTGCAAACTTACTCTTTTAATGATGTCATAGCAAAGAAAGTTTTGATTGTATTTTGTTATTCTATATTCAAGTATGCCAAAGTTTTGCTGCAGTGTCCTAGCCCCAATTTTGCTCATGTTGGCTCTATTACTTGAATTGGCATTGGGATTGACTCTTTTGCACTTTCTTTTTGATCATCTTCATTTTCTTTCAGTTTTTCGTCCTTTTCATTTTCTTCAGGTTTTTGTTTTTTCGCTGTTTTTTCCATTCTCTGGCCATATTCAAAGCTGGGGCTTTTTTTCCCTTTCTCTTGTTTTTATTCTTTTCATATAAGAAGATGGCTTATGAACTGTTTGTTTCCTTTTCCAACCAGGAGGTTTTGCTGGTTTGTTTTCTTTGTCCTTTTCTGTTATCCCTCTTGCAACTGTTGTGTGATATTGAGATTGAAAGATGGAGGTGTTAGGTCTAGTACTACATCACTGTATCGTGCAACTTTGCTCTCTTTACTGGTATCTTCTTCCAATTTTTGAGCCTCTTTTATTTCTTTTTGCGCCATTTTATATTCATTTGTTTGCAACACTGTTTCATTTGTTTTGTTCAACATGTCTTCACTTTTTTCTTTTGTGTCCATATCTTTATCTTCATTTGGTTGGAGCACATTTTCATCCATTTGAGTTTCTATTTTGGTCTCCATGCATGTACTTTCTTTTTCACTTGTTTGGTGCACTTGTTCTGTATTAGTGCTAGCGGTTGTGTCTTAAACTTCTTATACATTTTTTTCAATTGAGAATCTATATTAACAATAAGAAGCTGTCAGTTTATGTTATTAGGGAATGAATATAATATTATTAGTATCCATAATTAATAATGTTAATAATGGCAGTGTATGGGTATCATTTTTGCATTGATATCAATTTTTCGAACATAAAGTAAGTATCAGTTTTTCATACATATAGGTATCAGTTTTCATTTATTTAATAGTGAAAATAGTTTGTACAATAACCAACCATCAGTTCTAGTCAAAGAAACGATACATATAAATTCTGCATTATTTTCGTATCAGTTTTCTACTAAATGATGGTCAACATAAATAGTTCAATTTACATACCATCAAGTTATAAGAAATGGAACGTAGATATCATTTTTTTTAATACATTTAGGTATCAGTTTATTTAAACTTATACTCAGAATTATTTATAACATAAGCAAGCATGATTCGAATCAAACAGTGTTATTTTCAATACTAAAAAATCATATACCTGTCCATTTCTGTTATTTTTGCTTGACACTTTGTAGGTTCTTGTTGACACTCTGGATTTTTTTCTCATTTTGGGCTTCTATATTTAAACATACATCTTCATTTATTTTAGTTGTTGTGTTAACTTTTTCTACATGAGACTCAGCATTTCTGTCTTCATTCTCACCTTCATTGTTTTCAATTGTTGATTTCTTTTCTCTAATTTCTATTTCTGTTTCTTCGCATTCATGTTCATTTAGAATGTTGTCATGTTCATCTTCCATGTGCTTACTCTCTAGTTCAACTTTTGAATTTTTCTTTTCATTTTCTACCAGTCTTGATTTGAGTTCTTTCATTTGTTCTTTCAATTTCAAATTTTCTTTTTCTACCTTTATCCTCAACTTCTTTTCTTTGTTAAATTGCTTCTTTGTTTTCTTACATTCTTCTTCCAAATCTTTAATGTGCATTTGCAAAACATTAAGGCTTACAAAATCTTCAATAGATTGAGTACCGTGTTCAGCTTCTTCATTTTTTTCTTTTTGTCTATGGGTTCTCTTTTCTTTTGTCACTTGATTCTTCTTTTGTTGATGCTATTTGGAGTAGCTTGTGTTCATGTGGAAGTATAGTGCTTATTTCTTTTACCTATGTAATTGAAATAGTAATTTTGTTTTAAAATTTAAATGCAAATGTTTTATGATAGTATTTTGTAACTTCTAAGTTATAACTGACATTAATAAGTTATTAGTTTAATAAAAGAAAATAGAACAGTACTGAAATTGATACTATGTACACTTACTAATTGATTATGTGCAGTGTTAAAAATGATACCAAGTTTATTGTATATTATAGCAGATACTGTGCAAAATGACTAGATGTACTATGTTGCGGACAAATTGATACTATGGAAACAAAAATTTAAAGCTACACATGGAAACTGATACTAATCAGAAGCTAAATTGATACTGCAAAGAGGCATATGTGACATATGCAGACACAAAAAATTATTATAAGTGTTGAAACTGATGCTATAGACAGAGAAAACATAAAATGTAAACTGATATTCACTAGTGTAAGTAAGAATTAATTTTAACTTACATTGCCAAATTTTGTATCGTTCAAAAATTGTATCACAACAAGGTCTTTAAGTTTTCTTACATCCTATCGTTCAAATCTGGGTAAATCTTCAGCAAGTTGCCTTCTAGTTGTATGAGGTTCATTTTCTCACAAATGCAATACTATAAACATCTAAAGATATAATTATATAAAAATGTTGAATATAACATTTTTTTTCAATTAATAATATTTGCATAACACATCTTACCAATGGTAGCATGGAACATCCAGACATGTTTCTTGGCTTGGAGATAAATTTTTTGACAAATTTACTAAAAAATTTCTCTATTATTTCTGGCCATGAGACAGTCTGCATTGTTTCATGACCAGGGTAGAATTCCCCATCTTAGTTTATGTTGGTTATTGGAAAAGAAAAATGTCGATAGTATTTGCATTATTATCAACAAAGGCAGATCTTCTTCATTTTCTTTTTTCCTTTTTGATATTTCTTGTTTTATTCTTCTTTCCGCCACATTTCTTGTTATGTAAGTACATATGCCAAAGTTTCTAGTTGCCAACTCTTTGCAGTCTGGTGGAATGGTTTTTCCCGTCAATTTTTTTGTTGGTTCTATGTTTATTCCTTTTAATGGCAGCCCAAACAGCAAGCTTATACCTCTGGCAGTGACCTTCATTATGTCTTCTCCTAAAACGAAGGTATCAGTTTCCATACAGTAACAGTTGTATAAAGCATCGAAGTTTTGTTGATGCTTTTTGCACTCTTTCATTGTTATTTTTTATTAATGGATTATTTTTATGAAGTTGTAAAATGGTGTCTTCTTTAAGATGTCAAATTGCTTTTTAGCCAGTCCATTTTTTTCTTTGACCAGTTTTAATATCTTGAAGATAGCTTGTAAGCCACATCTATAAGCAGTTTCTGGCTTAACATGTGCAGATTTTGCTATCTATTTGTTTGTTTGTTTTGATGTCGTATGCATGCTTTTATGACATGGATTGACAAAATCATCATCGTCCTATTTCATGAAAATGTGGCATTAAGTTGTTAGTGAAACAAACAACATTGAAACAACACAATATATAACAAAGGTGTTCCTGTGAAAGTTAAGATGCATATGTGAATACTAATTCATGGTAAATTAAATACTAGTAGCATGTTGAAAGTTAAGAAGATGAATATTATTGAAAGATGTGTATTTTGTGGTGAAGATGTTGAAAATTACACAAACTTATTTTGTGATTGTGATTTTTCCGTTTTTGTGTGGACCAAATATATGGCTCAATTTGGGATCAATTTGAATTAGAGTCCTCTCATTTGTGATCAATTTGATTTATGGGCTTATAAAAGAGTCGATATCACTAACCAAGAAGAATTAAACAAATTTATTAGATTGAATTTTGCTTTCTGCTAGTTGCCGTGGCATGAAAGAAACATCAAATGCTTTAAGGAAAAATTAAAAAACTCCAATTCTATTATATTCTAAATTCTCAAATATGTGTATCTATGGGCGAGTATAGAGAGATGGAGGCAAGTGAAGATGATTGAAGATAATATAGGTGCGAGACTGAGAAGGAGGGAAAGGAGCAACATTGCTTGAAGATGGAGCTTTTTTCATGCGTTTGCACTACTATATTTCCTATTAATACGTTGAAGGGTAGCTGCATATGTAATTGCTCCTATATGAGCTATTTTTGGGTTTGTATGTATAACTGAATATGTATTTTTTGTGTTTGTGTCGGTGCTCCTGTGTGAGCTAACTGCTTATGTTAGTATGTAGTATGGTGACTTTTGTGTTTGTATTGGTCCTAGCAACGTTAGCTTGCAGGCTTTTTTTCTTCTTCTGTGGTGATGACTGTATGTAGTAGTATAGTGACGGTAAGACTGATGTACTTATTTATTTTGAACATAAATATGGCATAATAATGCTTGTAATATCTCTAAGTAGCTACACCAACATTTTTATCAAAAAAGATTTTATAATTTTTTAACAAATATTATAAGAACATATGATAATTATTAAAGTAGGAATTTACTAAATCATTATAATAATTCATTAGTATAATGTTATTAAACAACTTAATTAAATTATTAGACCTCTTAAATTATATTTATAACTAAGTATAAATATAGTATATTATGATATTATTATTACATTCGTATATTATACATATTTTATTTTAATTTATTTAAATTTTATTATTATTATTTTTTACAACTGCATTGTCCCCCGGTCCTAGCCACCGGACGACTGGTTGGTACATAGGGGGTCAACCAGTCGATGCCTCTAGTGTCAAGAATTTTAGCACTTGATTCAACTTGTTTCAGGCCATCTCCTTCTTTGCACTGCCTCATTCAAGTCAATACAACCTTGCACTAACATTCTACAATTCTCTTATATCCAAACAACTAACAATTATCAAATAACATTCAATTACAGTTCAATGGAGGAGGAAGAAGATGAAGTGCTTCAACAATGGGGTTGTTAACCCACCTTTTGGCAAGGCAGTATATAGGCGGATCTAACCCAACAAGCCTCACAATTATCAAGGCCGATGAGTGCAGAGCAACGATTTTAGGATCCAATTGTAAAGTACAAATGGTTATATGAAGCCAAAGATTGAATGAAATTGACAAGGCAGAATGTTCAAAGTATGGAATACGGTTCAACAGGTGGAAGGGTTTGGAATTATATGGAAAATTAGAGGGTTCGACATTATTGACAAAGAGGATTTGGCATGTCTCGTCTCATAGAGGATGGATCGTCATAGCTAGGTAGTACCCAAGGGATCGAAATAGCCTTGTGAGATAGAAGGGATCGACAGAGCCTTTCAAAATAGAAGGGGTCAGCGTAGCCTTGTGAAGTAGAAGAGATCGGATGGAATAAAAGGTACCGACATAACATTATGGAAATGGAGGGATCAACAATATATAATGGAAGTCAGGGGATCAGCATGAATGATTGTGCATGGATCAGCCCGATGGGATAAGTAGTTGGATCACAATAGCACGTCATAGGGATCGACATAGGAAGTGTGGAGCCAAATAGAAGGGATCAACATAATCCACTTAGAAGGGATCGGTAGAAATAACTTCAAAATGGATCTGAACCAAAGATCAAACATAAACATGAGCTCCCCTTGTTTAATCAACGCGATATTTGAAATACGAACATGTCTAAACATAAAGGATCTACCATAGGGATCGTTGCCCCAAATCAACCAATGGAGGGATCGGTATCGATCCCTCTTCATTGGGATTTAGGACTAGCGACCCCTATGGTGGGCCCATATGTATAAGAATGTCCTACAACCAAAGTTTTTGAAAGACTGGTGGTCAGCTTCCCCTATAAATACAGCGGGCATGACTTCAGAAAAGGGATCTTCCTTCTGCTTCTTTTCATCTTCTACATAGGCTATACTCAGCCATTTTTATTCTCGAATTTTACAGATTTGTAATTATGATCAACAGTATAAACTAATAAAAGGAAAATCGTTGGAGTGGACGTAGGCCAGAGTTGGCCGAACCACTATAAATCTGCATCTCTATTTACTTGCTTTCTAACTATTTTAATTTTGTTCTTCATTTATTTCTTTTCATATATTTATGCTTAGATTGGATATTGGTGCTTTCACATAATTGGGTGTTGGTGGCCAATTTTGACCCCAACATTTTGGTGCTTTCATTGAGAGAACTTGCACCTGCGGATTTGGAAGCTAGGATCTTAGATTTGGAGGCTTTGATACTTGGATCTAGAAAGTAATGGCTAGGCAATCAACAAGGAGAGTGCTATTGTAAAGGAGCCACTATGGAGGGAGTTAGGAGGCTTGCTCAGGATCTAGAGCTAATCAAGCATCAATCTACATCACCAGGGATGAAATGGAAACAATGATGGATGTTATTCAAGAGAGGATGTTGAAAAGGCAGGAGGAAATGATGCAGTATTTACCCCCAACAGGTTAGATAAGTTCGAGCATAGAATCAAGGAGTTGAAGCAGTAGGAATCGCTAGAAATCAAAACCGGGAACATGAAAATAGAGTCAATAGACAAAGGAATGGAACAGAGCAGCCGGGGCAGTCCCGTGTCATCCGAGAGAGATCGGCATCGATCTCTCCAGAGCGATCGTTACCGATCCCCAAAGGCTAGGGTGCATGCCCCCGTGTCTTATTGGTCATGGTGCTGGAGGATCTACTTTCAATACTGTGGAGATTGGTACGAATCAAAATTTAGTTGCTCGTCCAAAGGAATATGTTCTAGAATTCCCTATTAGACTCGGAGGGGAGGGGGGCAGCTTGGACATGATGATAGGAGGCTACCATTGGAAGACAGTGACAGTTTTGCGGAGATGATTAGGCGAGCTATGCGTGGAGGATTGGTGAACAGGGATCTGTAGGATGTAAATAGAAGTTCGTTCGCTCCAAATATCAAGCAAGCTAGGAATCCAATGGAGTTCAAACTACCAACGCTTGAGACATATGATGGAAAAACGGATCCCACTATTTATCTGATGAGATACATGAGATACATAGAAGTACTAGGGGCATCGAAAAAAATCATGGCATGGTGCTTCCCCTGTACTTAACGGGTATAACTGCATTATGGTTCAGACAGTTGAAAAATGGCTCTAGTAGCACATGGAAAAAATCGATCGAAAGGTTTATGAGGCAATTTCGAGTCCACATCACGAGACCCAGGAGTGTGATGACTTTAATATCGATTAAGCAGTGGAAAGGAGAATGACTCAAAGATTTCTTAATCAGGTTCAATGTGGCAATGGCTTCGGTGGATTGACCGGATCCGTTGATGGTTCAGATGGCTGCAGTGTCAGAAATTGCAGATAATTCGGATTTCAAGATATCGTTGGAACGGGATCCACCAGTGGATCTCGGAATATTTTACCATGAAGTAGAAAGGTTCTCGCGATAGGAAGATGTAAAAGTTGATAAAGAGGGAAGAGAAGAATTGGAAGTTTATACGGCTAAAGGTGGAGGTCCGCCCCGGGAATGTTCAAACAAGGATAGGGGAAAACGAAAAGCAGAGGATGGCTCTAATGGATCGAAGAGACCACTAAGGGAACCGAGCTTCACCTCTTAGAATTGACTAAATTATTGGAATGAATATATCTGGATGCTAGGGGGCAGATCCTCTATCGAAGGCCAATGAGGAGAGAGCCTGCAAACAGTGAAAAGAAATAAAAAAATACTGTCTGTTCCATGAGCTGGATAGGCATAGTACAAGCGACTACAGGCACTTAAAGGATTAGATTAAGGGACATGTCTAGAACGATAGGCTGTTACTATACGTAAAAACCTAGGCAGCAATAATGGAACAGGAGCAACCACCATCCGCATCGAACGAGAACTACCTTTGATCGAGGCATCAACTTGTCATCAATCGATCAAAATAGCAAAGAATAGGAAATAAACTCCATAATAAAATGGCTAAGTCACTAACACATATACGAGATCGAGAACGATCCCCAGGCATGCTTTGAGATGACGACGAACCATCACACCCAAAGATGCATGCATTATAGTGTTTAGTTTTTGTTTTTATTTCTCTTTTAGCAGTTGGACTTAATTTTATTAGTTGAATATTTTGATTATAAAACTCATCCGAACGTGAAATTCGACATTAATAATCTTGAGTCCCATTCGGACGATCACATTCCTCCTTGAACGGCACTCGATCTCGAATGATCATATTTCGCCTCGAGTGGCATCGAAACGATCATATTTCTCCTCGAACGACATCCGACCTCAAACGGTAACATTATGCCTCGAACAGGCACTCGACCGCGAACGGTCACGTTACGCCTCAAACAATGCCTCGAACAGGCATTCAATCTCGAACGATCACGTTACGCCTTGAATAGGCATTCGATCTCAAACAATCACATTTGTCTTAAACGACATTTGATCTCGAACGATCGCATTAATCATCGAACAGACACTCGATCCCATGCGATCATCATCAGCCTAGGACGGCTACGAATTTGATTAACGATCTCGAATGGTCATCAAGACTAACAATCGGCCAAGATCACTGATTTGTTCACAGGTCGTCAACGGGTTTCAAACATTGGACTTAAGGCAATTCAAAACACACCTTCCTACCACAAGGAATATTTTAGGGGGAAAAGTGTTATCCTGCCTTTTGGCAAGGCAGTATACAGGTGGATTTATCCTAACAGGCCTCACAATTATCAAGGCTGTGGAGTGCAGAGCAACGGTTGTAGGACCCAAAGGTAAAGAAATAGTTATTCAAAGCCAAAGATTGAATGGAATTAATAAATATGCAAAGCAGAATATTCAAAGTATGGAATACGGTTCAACGGATGGAAGGGTACGACATATTATGGCAAATTGAAGAGTTCGACATTATTGACAAAAAAGGTTTGGCATGTTTCATCTCATAGAAGATGGATCAGCATAGCTGGGTAGTAACCAAGGGATCGACATAGCCTTGTGATATAGAAGGAATCAGCAGATCTTTGCGAAATAGAAGGGGTCGACATACCCTTGCAATGTAGAATGGACCGGGTGGAATATAAGGCATCAGCATAACATTATGGAAATAGAGGGATCAACGTTATATAATGGAATTTAAGGGGTAAGCATGAATGAGTATGCATGGATCGACATGATTGGATAAGTAGTTGGATCACAATAGCATGTCATAGGGATCGACATAGAAGTATGAAGCCAAATAGAATGGATCGGCAGGAATAACTTCAAAATGGATCTGAACCAAAGATCAAACAAAAACATGAGCTCCTCTTGTTCAATCAACACGATATTCGAAATACGAACATGTCTAAACATAAAGGAGCTATCATAGAGATTGTTGCCCCAAAATCAACCATTGGAGGAATCTGTACCAATCCCTTTTTTTGGGATTTGGGCCTAGCGACCCCTATAGTGGGCCTATATGGATAAGAAGGTTCTATACCCAAAGTTTCAGAGAGATTGATGGTCCTCTTCCCCTATAAATACAGCAGGCATGGCTTCAGAAAAGGGATCTTCTTTCTGCTTCTCTTTATCTTCTACATAGGATATACTCTGCCATTTTTATTCTCAAATTACACGGATTTGTAACTATAATCAGTAGTATAAACTAATAAAAGGAAAATCTTTGGAGTGGACGTAGGCCGAAGTTAGCTGAACCATTATAAGTCTGTGTCTCTATTTACCTGCTTTCTAATTATTTTATTTTTGTTCTTCATTTATTTCTCTTCATATTTCTATATTTGGATTGGATATTGCTGCTTTCACATAATTGGGTGTTGGTGGTTAATTTTGACTTTAAGAGGGGTTAAATTTGATGCACAGATATATACACCATTTCAAACATCATTTCGTCATCAAAATAAACATAAACAAGTTAAGTTACTCACCCTGAGTTGAAGAAACACAAAAGCTTGCTAATGTCTTCTTACTTCACCCATTACTTCAACTATAAAATTTCTTCTTTCTTGATGCAAACTTCATTTCAAACTTTCTAGTTTGGTATAGAGATGTCAAGAAGCAATGATTAGTTTATGGGCTTAATTTTGATTTTTTTTTTTTGAATTTCAAAGCAATAGTGTTTAGGTAGGTTTTGAAATTTATAAAAGCAAAGTAAGTAATCTTAAAGGGTTTTATTTATAAGTGAGGATGAACCCTCGGGAAGAAGAGAAGTTTAAAGATGGAGAAATCATGAAACTAGGGTTTGGATCTTGGGCTAAGTGATATTGGGCTTTATTTTCTTCTTCTTTCTTTCTTTCTTTTATTTTCTTACCTTAGTTCATGAAATAAATTTATGTTCAAGTCTACTTAAAAACCAATTATACTTTACTAAGTTCCTTATTAATAAATCATATTATTAACTATTTTTACAAAATATATTTTCTATAATTTATTTAATTAATTAATCATTTTATTTAAATTAATTACTAATTAAATTCAAACTTTATAAAATAATTTTTTTCCTGTCAAATTACCAAATTATCAAATAACTTCATATTAATTAATCCAAATCATATTTAATTTATTAATTATTATTATTTAATTATTAATTTATTGCTTCTAAAGGTTGTCACAGACTCTCCCCTTAAAAATATTGCATCCTCGTAAATCCTTATTGAAAATCTATAGCTAGCTAGATTAATCTTTCTCATCTACACCATTAATTAATAACGCATAAGGAATAAATTACATACATGACTTATGCCCATCCATAAATAACTAGAATAAGATTGTTCTATATACTCCTGAGTCTCCTAGGCATAATACAACAGGTTGTCAGACCACTGTACCTTCACCAAGGGAACTCTTACTTCTGAGTTGTCGGATTTCAAAGCCAACTATTTGAACTGAATACATAAGTTAGATCAACGGATAACTCAAGCATCTGAATGCTTTTAGGCTCGATAATAGTCTCTGTATGCTGAAGATACTTCCTTAACTGAGAAACATGGAAGAAATTATGAATTTCTTAGAAATGATCAAGCAACGCGATTCTGTATGCAAACTCTCCTAATTCGTTCAATAATAGAGTATGTCTATGTGAGGTGCAAACTTCCTCGATTTGCTAAATTTCAAAAATCCCTTTGTGATGCCCCACCTCTATACCCACGCTAGCCAAGAATACTACGATGTAGTGCTGTCAACTAGCACGGAGAATAAGGCTGTTGAGGAGCGACCATCCATATAACTTCTTTGTGCGAGCACCGATATGTCAGATAGTATAGCATGCATTTCATTTAAGGAGGAAGTCCGACATTCCGATACAAACTCAAAGCTATCACACGGTGGCTATAAATAATCTTCGGAAACAAACATAGAAATAAGAATAACACCAATCAGTCACAGACATCCATATCACAAAGGCGGAAGAAGATATGAATATATAACTAACACGTGAAAGTGTACATCATAGTAGTGGTCAAAAAGATCCACAATAATACAAAAGAATAGCAACACGTGCTATACAAAAGAATACATCTATGAGTTTATATCTCAAGTGTATACAACAAAAACTGCTAATCTAAATAGTTAGCCAAAAGTCAGAGTAGCAAATCCCGGGAAGAAGTCAAGCAGGAGCACCTGTAACATCTCGGTCTGACCCGAGTATTATTTAAGAAAATAATAAACGGATCAGCCTAGCTATAAATATCAGATGACATGATATAAAATAAAAGATATGGCATAAACATAAAATATCCATACTGACATACTACTATAAGTATGCAAATGATGATCAACAGAAGATCAATCAATAAGAGGTAAATCAATATCACAAGAATCTTCTCAAAGATCCGAAGAGGGCATCATACCCTAAACTTGTACTCATAACAAGTCAAAGACATAAATTCCAGAAATCAACACAAGAAATCCAGAAATCACAGAAAAAGGGAAAGAGGCCTATCACATGACGGTCCGAAGACCATGGGGAGCTACCCCATATGGGTGAGTCTGAATCACCCAGATGAGGTCAAGGCTAACCAAAAAGCAAAAAGGTATGTGTGAGTGGAATCACACAAATGGTGTCTAGCCTAACCTCGCAAACAAAAAGGTATGTGTGAGTGGAATCACACAAATGGTGTCTAGGCTAACCAAAAAGCAAAAAGGTATGTGTGAGTGGAATCACACAAATGGTGTCTAGCCTAACCTTGCAAAGAAAGAGACATCGCACAATTGCTAGTCTAATTCATAAAATGATCGTCATGATCAACGAGAAGTGTCAATTACACTAAGCTAGTAAATATATGAGCTTAGCTTCATGTCCCACAACCACTAGCTTAACTTAAATATTTATGAACAAACTGTAAATCTTCACTAGAAAATTGTCACAAGAGGTTCAATCGAACAAGTCCAAGAATTAACCGACGAAGTGAACGCAAGCGTTTCATACCAATTGTTTTACTAAGCCGTTTAATTAGATTTCTCATTCGAGTGAGGTAAAGGTTTGTATATACCAGTAGATTGGAAAACGGTTTAAGAAAAGAGCTTTGTTATTGAAAATAGGGCTGAAATCATTTTGTTGAAAGAGTTTTGATATTTACTACTAGTATAGAAAACCTTTATATTTTAAAGTGACAAATCATAGAAGGGATTGTAGAAACAATCAATCATAAAAATTCACATTCGAAGATGTGAATAAAATCCAAAGAAACCGATAAAGAATCCATTGAAATAGATATTCAAAAATCCATAAAATCGACCGAGAAGCCCAAGATAGTTTGTCTCGAAGAATGGTCAACTCAGCATCACAACAAAGCAAGTTCTGTTGAATGTTTTTCAGATACGATCCCCTACGGAGGGGGGTCCAGGGGGGGTGGCAACCCCCCAAAGTGGGGGTGTAGGAGCAACGCCCCCGCTACGGGGTTCGACCTGCCCGATCAGGTCGCGGAGGTCCAGGGGGAAGCGCCCCGTCCAAAAACGGTACGACCTAGTGATTAAAGGGGCACGACCTAGTGGTCCAACGACCTAAAGGGTAAAGGTCATGCGCCCTAAAATGGGTTCGCGACCTAACACTCAAACGACCTAAAGAAAATAAGGGGCCGAGCGACCTATAAGAAGCAGCGACTTAAATAGAATCGAGGTCCAACGACCTACGGGTTAGGTCATGCGAGTTAAGGAGGTCAACGACCTAACAGAGACACGCGACCTTATAAAGGAATGCGACCTAAAGGCACGCGATCTAGCGACCGAAGAAGGAAACACGACCTATGAGGGACAAGCGACTTAAGTGGGTCAACGACCTACGGAATATAGGTCACGCGACCTAACGGTTTACAAGGTCTTGGGACCTAATTGGAAACGTGGTCTAGCGACCTAGTGGTTTAAAGAAGATGGGTCACGCGACCTAAGGAGATAAGGCCTAGCGACCTACGAGCTAAAGGTTCAACGACCTAACAGGATGTAGGTCCAACGACCTAACAGGTAAGAAGATCATACGACCTAAAATGCCATAGGACCTAACGACCTAAGGTCATACGACCTAGCGACCTAAAGCCATACGACCTAATGACCTAAGGTCATACGACCTAGCGACCTAAAGCCATACGACCTAACTCCGAAGACGTTAGAAATGGCCATAACGACCTACGACCTAAGGTCCATATGACCTACGACCTAAGGTCCATTCGACCTAAAGCCCAACGACCTAGCGACCTAAAACCAAATGACCTACGACCTAATTCCGAGTGTGGAGCGACCTAACGTTGTAGGCCATTTTAAGGTCGGAAACGAGCTATTTTGAGGCCGAGACTTTTCCACGCGAACGACCTAGCATAGGTAGAACGACCTAAGTGTAGTTTTTCACCAAAAACACTAAAATTTGGGGTTTTTCGCCTATCCAATCCAAACCAAATGCAAATGTACATGCAAACATGATAGGGATTCATTCCCAACAGTCCAAGATAGTTATAGGCTAGATTTGTGAGATAAAAATCTCACCTTTGCACCAAAAACCAATGAAAATGAAGAAAAAAGCAAGCAAGAATCAATCCCTCTTCAATCCCAATGCAAGAAGCTTGAATCCAATGTCTTCTTGTTGAATTTGGAGTTGAATGATGGATTTGAAGTTGAATTTGAGCTTGGAATTTTAATTTCCCATTCCCACTACCATTTTTGAAGAAGCTTGGTTTAAAGCAATTAGAAATTTATGAAGAGGAGAGGGTGGAGTTTGGGTTATAATGGCTAATCTAACCTAAAGTCCCAAGCGGGAAAAGCAAGTGAAATTCCACTAACTCCAAACCTGTCAATGTTTATACTTGAAAAAGTTGTAAACGGCATTTCGAACTCAATGGAAGTGGTCTCGAGTCCAAATTTGACCGTTTGCAAAAAGTAGCTTTTCGGACCAATATCTGATTAACGACAAAATATTTAAATAAAATATTTAAATATAAAATCGATAAATATGCAGGTTGTTACACCTTTTAATGGAGATATCTTCACTTACATTAGATCTCCAACTGCAAACTCCATATCTTTCCTCTTGTGATCGGCATATGATTTCTGTCAATCTTAGGCTCCTTCATCCATTTTTTGATTAGCTCAATCTTCTTATATGCTTCCCTAATAGAATCTGGACCTAGTATAAATTTATCTCCATTCTCCAACCAACAGGATGACGATCGACACGGCCTACCATATAAAACATCAAATGGAACCATGCCGATGCTAGCTTGGTAATTGTTATTATAAGAAAACTCGACCAAGTATAGTTGGTCCTCCCAGTTACCACTAAACTCTAATACACTAGCACAAAGCAAATCCTCAATAACCTAGTTTACCCTCTCTATCTGTCTATCGGTCTACGGATGATATGCGATATTAAAATTCAGCTTTGTTCCCAACGCTTCTTGGAAACTCTTCTAGAGTCTGATAGTGAATAGAGGATCACAATCGCACACTGTGGAGCTAGACACTCCATGAAGTCTCACAACTTCCTTTACATATAGCTTAGTGTAACACCCCTAATCTTAAATAGCATTATTCAGGATATTTAATTAGATAAATTAAATAGAACAATGTAGAAACTATAGTGATAAGGGAATTAAGAATTGAAAACTAATTAAGGTCGTTCCTTAACTAAATTAATTAATGACAAAGAGTTATAATTTAAATACTTAAGGGAATAAGGGAAGGGAAATATGGGAACAGCCGGACACCCATAACCCCTAAAACCCCTACCACATTCTTATTCTCATTTACGTTCTTACAAAACAAAAACATAAACAAAAAACAAGGCCGACCATAACCCTATGAGAAGAGGAGCTCAAGAATCAATTAGAGGCTAAGATTCAAGCTAGGAAGATTAAAATGTAGAACAAATCTCAAGTTCCTTGTCTAATATGGTGAATAATGATTTAAACCATCTCACATAAGTCATCTTGAATGTTTTAATTCGGATTTGAGGTTTAAAACCATATTATTGGATGAATGATATGTTTAGATTAATATTCCATTTTATTATTTAAACAAGGATTTTGTGAAATAATGTAGTTCAGCTTCAAGGATAAAATCATGCAAAATGATTTCCAAATGCCATGATTTTTGAATATGTTATGTATAACAATATTTTGGAGACGACTTTAAATTTTCATAATATTCCAAGCCATGAATAATTTATTATGAATTTTGAGTGGAAGAAATGATATTTCGGGTTTGGATTAATTTAAGGAATTAGTTAATTATTTTTGAGTTGAAAATTTTATATGATAAAGATATTATCATTTGGAATTTATGAGATTGTTCTTAAAAGATTTGAGTGAGTTTTCGATTTAATTAGAAAGATTAGTATTTAATGATTAATTAAATATAAGGTGTTAGTTAATAATTTTAATTAGCGTTAGTTAATAATTTTAATTAAGTATTGGAGCATTAGGGGATTACATGCGGCAAGAAATTTTAAAAAGAATTTTAATAAAGGTTTTGTTATCCAATAGAAAATATACAATATAAGGGGTTAGGTAAAAAGAAATTGCTTTACTTAGTTAAAAATCAGTTTTTATGATAATTACAGCAACGCCACTTACATTCGAAAGCGTTGATGCATTCAAAAGCATTGATTCCGCTTCCATTTGAACACTAAGGGGACATGTATGTCGATGTAGTTTATTTATACTAGAATTATGACGACCCGGAATTTTTGAGCATTTAAAATTGGAATATTTAATTGATTTTAAATATTTGAAATGTTAATTTTAACTTGAATTCAAATATCATAATTTATTTAATAATTAAATTATTGAATTAAATAAGTTGAAGTTGGGTGAAATGTTGAATCTTCAGTTTTAAGCCGACTAAAAACAATTTGAAGGATTGTAAAAGTTATATTGATAATACTGAGGATAATAGAAGTTTTAAAATTGAATTTAACACTGATTCATTCGGTTTTGAAATTTGTATCGTTTAAATTGAATTTAAAAATAGCCTTCCGAGGCACAGTCTCGGAATTCGACGAAACAAGTTCCATTGGATCTGTAATATTATATTATTGTCGGATTTCAATTTTCGCTAGGTTCGGAATTACCTTTTGATCGTACAACCCGCAAATGCATAAAGAAAGCTAATTAAATTTAATTTACTTAGTCAAATCTTTTTATAGAAGTCTCACCCCCTAGCTTCTAACGCAAGCTTCATTTTCACTTTTATAATTTGGCCAAAGCCTTATCCTTCAGAATCGAAACCGAGATCTTCTAAAAAAAATTATCAGGCCGAGGCCACTTTTCCCAAATCGAATTTCTTCATGAAATAAGAGGGGCTCGCGTACACATATGCTGTGCTGGCGGAAGGAGGCTAGAGGGCGTTCGGCGATGTTAGGTGGTACGATGGTGGAAGTCGATAGTAGGATGTACGAGCTAGGGTTCGACGATCAAATCGTACGAATTTCGAGGATGGAGGTGATGTTGGTGGTGTGTGGCCGCGACATTCATGGCGGGTAGACATCGCGATCAAAGGGGAATAGAAAAAGGCGCGCCAACGTGAGGCAGGAACGCGAGGGCAGGAGGCGAGCGTGGTGGTGTCAGTTCCTCATTCGAACGACGATGGAGGTATAAATCTGTAATTTAATTTAAGTATATAATTAGTTAGTTAACTAAGAACCTAAAAATTTTGACAGCTAATAAATTTTTACCTAATTTATTTCGAGGTCATAAATTGAACAAAGCAGAGATATAGGATTTGTAGTGATGTGGACTACAACCTGGGATTTTTGGAATCAATTAGATGTTTGGAAAATTAAATACCAAGGTTAAATTCTGAAAGAAATCAAGCCGGTGTGGATCGGATTACAAATCTTTGGTCAAAGGTGAGTTAATCTCACTCGGTTAATTTAAAATTTAAATTTAAATGATTAAATTTAAATAATTGGTTGAATGGTTGAGATTGGTTGATGTGTTATAGTATGGAAATTTTGGAATTGGCATATTATATTATGCTAACATCTGTGGATGCAGGGAAAACAGGTTGGAGGGATCCAACTGGACCCCTCAACATTTATTATTTAACATTCTGTGTTGTGATTACTTGATATTCAATGTTGAATATATTGGAATATTGAATGATATGATTTGATTGGATATATATTAGGTATAATGAATTACCAAAAATATATAAGTTGAATTTTGGAAAGAAAATAAAGGAAGTAAATTTGTAAACGAAACAATCTTAGAGAATTTAATAAATTAAGAATGAATTGAGAAAGAAATGGAAATATGTTAAATACTAATAAATAACTTCGAATATGAAAAGAAAAGAATTTGAATAAACAGTAATTAACGAATTGTAAAATTATGTGATATTAATTCAAAGGAATAAAGAACTATTTTAAAACTTAAAGTTTTAAATTTATTTAAAGGAATAAGAAGTAAATTGAGAAATCTAAATTGATATTTCAATTAGAAGTAATTTAAATCATAATTAAGGAATAAAATCTGAAATTAAAGATTTTTGAATAAATGAAGTAAATTGGAAATCAATTTGGGATTAATTTAAGTGTTGAAATTGGATATTTGGAAGAATAAATTCAGGTGGGAATTTATTAAAGGAATGAGAAAAATTGTTTAAAAATAAATAGTGATTTATGTTTAAAGGTTGTGAAGAGAAGTATATTTCTCTGGATAGCCAAGTACGTTTTAGGTAAATTTTTAAATATAAGGTAAAAGTTTATGGTTGTTTTTAAAAAGTATGTTTTAGAAAATTTATTATTTCTGAATGTTTAAAATTCTTAAGTAAATATTCTTTTTCAAATCTATTATTGTAATAATTATTTAAAGGTGACTTAGTATTTTTGTTTTAAAAAGTGAAAACTAGTTTTATCTTTATAAAGTAAACATTATTTTTATATATTCATATAGTATGTAACAAATTTTTGAAATAATTTTTAACTTAAAGGTTTCAAAGTATATTTCAATAAAGTGTTTTTAAATTATTTTAAAAATCTAAAGTTTGTGCTTGGTAATTCCATTGGAAATAGAAATACTCGGAATTTATTCTGAGAAAAGGAAGATAGTTTGAAAACTGTTTTCAAAAGGGTTTGAAAGTGAAAATATATCTTGTGAAGAAATTTTTGAGGTTAATAAATAATTTGGGAAAATTATTAATTGTTTGATGGATGTTTGTGAATATTAATTGATAGTTAAATCACTGACTATTAATATTAGCCAAATGCGTTGATCGTTTCGAAGAGACCGGGATCGAGATTTATTTCTCGAAACCCACTTCGATCCGGTTTGTACGCTTTCATGAAAAACGACTTTGGATTCGAAGATGGAGCAGTGAAGTGCAAGGGCTAGTCGCTACTAATCCTGAGGATATTTCCAAAATGGATGTAGTGGGAATAGTGCCTTCGGTTCCGTTCGAACCCGGGACGGACTTGTATGGATGAATGCATGCGAAATATCGTCAGGTGGACAATGGGCATTCTAAGGGATATGTTCTAAAAAGGTAACGCTTAGCCCCAAGCCTCATCAAATGGGAATGACTGAAAATCAGGGGTTATGCAGCAAGGCTAGGTGGGTAGCACCCAAGCAGTGTGAGGTCATTCCAGTCTAGATGTCCCTTTTTATTTCGGCTTAGTGGGCGGTTGCTGATCCCAACCGCGGGGTGATCTCACTCGGGATTATCCAGTAAGGGGTAGTCCCGGACTTGTGTTGCAGGGGAGCGGGCGTACTCCTCGGTATGGTGATCTAGGCCCCGCACTGTGACAGGTGGTACCCCAGTGCCTAGTCATTAGTTGGAAATTCGTTCTCCCTACGAGCCTTGTATGAGTTTTGTTTGTATTACCCACTCTGTGGCTAGTAGCTGGAATTTAATGAATGTAACAATTTCGGCTATTTTATAAGTATTTGTATATAGAACCTATTATAATATCAGAGGATTTCTATAAAAAAAATTGTTTTCGCTATCGTAAGGTAAAAACCCGACATGTTTATTTGTGGCATGGTCTTACGAGATGCTTTTGTTTTTCAAAGGATTTTTGAAACTTTAGTAATCAATTGTGTGTGATTTTCTCACGCTGGTATTCCAGACTGACTCGGGTATTATTTAACTGTAATGCTCGGGTCAAACCGAGTATTAAAGGATACAGGAGTTGTTGTGGAGCTCAGGAGTCGAGCTGGATGACAATGCGTATTTCGTACTTGTTTATATACATTTTCCGATGTGTTGAGTTGTGTATCCATTTGTATGATATTGATGTTGAGCTATGATTGATGTACTCTGATGATGTAATATATAAACATATATATTTATTTTGAGTAAAGATCATTATTGTCTATTATATTTTATTCCGTTGCGATGGTTAGATTCTGATGTTGATTTCAATTTTCTTCTTCTACCTCTTCTTCTTTAACCCAAAATGGTTCGTATTTCTATGCAACTTGAGTTGATTGTTGTAGTATAGTGTTAACTCAAGAGGTACGGATTTGCGGGCTGTTACACTTGGTATCAGAGCATAGGTTGGTGGTAACCTTGGCTCTGGTGGGAATTACCCATAAAATAGGGTCTATAGTACTCTAGAATGAGTTTGAGCGTATTAATAGATATGAGCGCGTATTTGTTAGTGAATATAAATTGTTTTAATATTGTGTTGATCGGTTTATTGAGTGACATATGAACTTTCGTCGGCACAGTCTGGACAACTGTATCGAAAGGGTTTCTAAACACTTGAATAGAACAATCGACACGGTAATGTTTTAAATATGGGTGAATGAAATAATTTTATCAAAAATATATTTTTGATATAAAAACAGTTTTTGTAAACTATTTAGCTAATATATGTGTGACGCCCCACCTCTATACCCACGCTAGCCAAGGACACTCCGGAGTAGTGCTGTCAACTAGCACGGAGAATAAGGCTGTTGAGGAGCGACCATCCATGTAATTGCTTATCACACGGTGGCTATAAATAATCTTAGGAAACAAACATAGAAATAATCATATCACAAATCAGTCACAGATATCCATATCACAAAGGCGGAAGAAGATATGAATATATAACTAACACATGAAAGTGTACATCAGAGTAGTGGTCATTAAGATCCACGATAATACAAAAGAATAGCAACACGTGCTATACAAAAGAATACAACTACGAGTCTATATCTCAAGTGTATACAACAAAAACTGCTAATCTAAACAGTTAGCCAAAAATCAGAGTGATGAATCCCTGGGAAGAAGTCAAGCAGAAGCACCTGTAACATCTCGGTCTGACCCGAGTATTATTTAAGAAAATAATAAACGGATCAGTCTAGCTATAAATATCAGATGACATGATATAACATAAAAGATATGGCATAAACATAAACATCCATAACGACATACCACTATAAGTATGTAAATAATGATCAACAGAAGATCAATCAATAAGAGATAATCAATATCACAAGAATCTTCTCAAAGATTCGAAGAGGGCATCATACCCTAAACTTGTACTCATAACAAGTCAATGACATAAATTCCAGAAATCAACACGAGAAATCCAGAAATCATAAAAAGGGAAAGAGGCCTATCACATGACGGTCTGAAGACCATGGGGAGCTACCCCGCATGTGTGAATGGAATCACACAGATTGAGGTCAAGACTAACCAAAAAGCAGAAAGGTATGTGTGAATGGAATCACACAAGTGGTGTCTAGTCTAACCTTGCAATGAAAGAGACATCGCGCAATTGCTAGTCTAATTCATAAAGCGATCATCAAGATCAACGAGAAGTGTCAATTACACTAAGCTAGTAAATATAGAAGTTTAGCTTCATGTCCCATAACCACTTGCTTAACTTAAATATTTACGAACAAACTGTAAATCTTCACTAATAAAATTGTCACAAGAGTTCAATCGAACAAGTCCAAGAATTAACCGACGAAGTGAACGCAAGCGTTTCATACCACTTGTTTTACTAAGTCGTTTAATTAGATTTCTCATCCGAGTGAGGTAAAGGCTTGTATATACTAATAGATTGGAAAACGGTTTAAGAAAAGAGCTTTGTTATTAAAAATAGAGTTGAAATTGTTTGTTAAAAGAGTTTTGATATTTACTACTAGTATTGAAACCTTTATATCATAAAGTGACAAAACACAGAAGCAATTGTAGAAACAATCAGTCACAAAAATCGCATACGGAGATGTGAATAAAATCCAAGGAAATCAGCTCAATGTTTTTCAGATAAGATCCCCTACGGAGGGGGGGTCCAGGAGGGTGGCAACCCCCCAAGGTGGGGGTGCGGGGGCAACGCCACCGCTTACGGGGTTCGACCTGCCCGGTCAGGTCGCGGGGGTCCAGGGGGCAGCGCCCCGACCAAAACGGTACGACCTAGTGAAGACAAAATGAGGTCTAACGACCTAAGGGGAATAGGGTCGAGCGACCTAACAATAGAACAGGTCAAGCGACCTAACGTTTTAAGGCCGAGCGACCTAATTAAACTCGCGACTTAATGGTGTGAAAGGCGTGCGACCTAACATGTTACGACCTAAGGGGGGTGCGCGACCTAAGAAGGTTCGCGGGCTAGGGATGAGCGACCTAACAAGGTTCACGACCTAACGGAGACGAGGTCATGCGACCTAAAGTGGTTCGCGACCTAAAGGTGTTCGCGACCTAATAGGGTTCGCGACCTAAAGGTGCACGACCTAAGGTCTTTCGACCTAGGGGTATATAGGTAACACGACCTAAAGGTGTCGCGACCTAAGGGGCCAAGCGACCTAGTGGGTCATACGACCTAAAGGAAATAGGGTCCAACGACCTAAGGAAAACAAGGTCCAACGACCTAAAGGGATGGGAGTCATGCGACCTAAAGGAGTATGCGACCTAAATGAAGGCGGAACAACTCAGGGTCTAACGACCTAGGGGGAGGCGACCTAAAGTCTAACGACCTAAGACCGAGGAGACGTTTCCAACAGAGGGAACGACTTAACGACCTAAGCCTAACGACCTACGACCTAAGGTCCCACGACCTAATGAGGCAGGCAAGGCCGAACGACCTATACGCGAACGACCTAAAGTCCAACGACCTACGACCTAAATCCGAGGCGACCTAAATCCGAGGCGACCTAAATCCGAGGCGAACGAAATATGCAGGCCTTGACTTTTCCACACGCGCGAGTTAATGATTCCGAGCGACCTATACCTGGGCAGAGCGACCTAAGCTCAGGAAGTTCACCAAACAACTAAAAATTGGAGTTTTTCGCCAATCCAATCCAAACCAAATGCAAATATACATGCTAAAGTGATGGGGAATCATTCCCAACAGTCCAATATAGTTATAGACTAGAATTGTGAGATAAAATCTCACCTTTGCACTAAAGTTTATGAAGATGAAGCTTGAAAGCAAGGAGAAGCAATCCAAAGCTTGAATCCAATATCTTCTACTTGAATTTGGAGTTGAATGTTGGATTTGCAATTGAATTTGAGCTTGGAGTTTTAATTTCCCATTCTCTTCACCATTAATGCCAAAGCTTGAGTTAGTTAGGAAATTTATGAAGAGTGAGGAGAAGAGGGTTGGAACTTGGGCTTAATAGGCTAAACTAACCCAAAGTCCAAAGCGGGAAAAGTTAGTGAAATTGCTATAACTCCAAACCTATCGATGTTTATACTTAAAAAATTGTAAACGACATTTCGAACTCAATGGAAGTGGTCTCGAGTCCTAATTTGACCGTTTGCAAAAAGTAGCTTTTCGAACCAAAACCCGATTAACGAGTTAATATTTAAATAAAATATTTAAATACAAACTCGATAAATATGCGGGTTGTTACAATATGGTTGCTTGGATGTTAGGAATGATGATATTTAAATTATTATCATTTTTGAGTGGAAATTTAACTAGAAATTGTAAATACAACCAAAGATTAAGGAGATAAATTCAATTATGAAATGAAATTTGTAAATATGAATTATAAATGTAAATTATAAATTGAAATATAATCAAATGATAATTTGTATGAGCATGTCCAAATGAATTATAGTTAAAAGTGATTTAAGCAGGCTTTGGAAATTTAAAATCCCGGAAATGTGGAAGTGTTTTGAAGATAAAGGATAGCATTATTGTTTGGGGTATTTATGAAAGGAAAGTTGTTTTAAATGGATTTTGAAAGTGAAATAGCATTGAAATCACTTGGATTATTGGAAAATAAATCTGATGATGACGGCCACATCATCAATATTCATTTTCGAATTTCTAACTGACGGATTGCTGCCAAAAATTTATTTATTCAGAAAACTAGTTGTTTTTGAAAATTTGAAAGGAAATTTATTGGGAATAGAACCAGGATTGGTTTGGCTTTTCAGAAATGTGATTTGAGATGTTGGAGATTTCAAAATAATTTGAAACCAAAGCCGGGTGTTTAAAAATCCTGATGAGATAGTTGTAAGCTTATAAATTGAGATGATTTTTAAATCAAGAAGGGAATATAAGCTTTGGATGTTGGAATTTAAATTTTAAAAAGAAAATTTAAAAATGAAGTTAACTTAGACCGGGAATAAAAATTTGACTGGATTGAAATTAATTGAATAAGCTGAAAATAATATCCAGTTGTATTCGAATTAAGTTGAAATCGAACCAAGTTAAATAAATCTGAGTTAAAGTAAAATTGAATTGGAATGACAATTCAATTGAATTAATGAATGGAATTAAATTCTTACCTGAACAAATGGAAAATAAATTGGATAAGGATTGGAATTTGAAATATGGATTATAAATGTAATTTATAAATTGAAATAAACTTCATATACAAATGAGATTTGTAAATGTAAACGGTAAAGGCGATTATAATTTTTGAAAATAAAGAAACATGTGAAATTAAAAATGAGATGAAATTCCAGAGAATGTTTGAATATAGATTTAAAGGAATTGCAATTTGGAATTTTTTGGGAAATTTTTTTAATTTTTTTTTGGGTTGGAAAAACAATTTCCAAAAGGTTTAGAGGAATAATATTAATATTTTGGAAATATTTTTGTGTTGTATTGGAAATCTTGTAAGATTTGGAAGTTAAAAATATTTGAAATGTTGTTAAAGAGATAAAAGCATCTAGTTCTCTTTCGATCGCTGGAAAATAATTTCGGTGATGACTGCAGCATCATCGAAGTTCATTTTCGAGTTTCTAGAAGAGAAATTGCTACCAAGTCGTTTTAAATTGGAATTGTTTGCGAACTGGGTTTGGTTTTGAAATTCAAAGGGACAATTGAATTTGCTAAAGAATTTTGGATATAGTCGAATTCTAAGGTGATATTGAAATTTTGGAAAGTTGCTTAACTCTGGAATTTTGTTTAAAAAGTTTATGGAATAATAAAAATATTGGCTAAATAAAAGGTATAATTCCGAGTTAAAAAGAAAAATGTGAATGAGGTTGATTGTAAATAGATGAAATATGAATATAAATAAGTTGTGACTTATAAAGTTTGGAAGTAAAATGAATAAGCCAAATAAAATTTGTTTGTAATGATAATGAATATAATCCAATATTTAAAAAAAAATAGATTGAACTCAAGTAAAACGGTTAGAGTGATTTTTGGAATAAAAATCAAATATTGGGTAAAATTTTAAATAGACTACTTGATTAATTAATGGATATGGAAATGGAACTCAAATTGGTTAATAAAAACTTGAGTTGTGAATAAATGATAGAATTTGAAAGTGAAGCTTGAGTTATTAATAGAAATTTAACTTAAGATTATAAGTGAATTAACTTTGAGTTGAAGTTGAATGTAATTGAATTAACATAAAAATGATTTATATTTCAAATACAATCCAAATAAGTGGAAATAAATTGGAAATAGCCTTGTAATCAATTGAATGAATTGAATCTGGAAAGTTAAATTTTATAATAACTCATCAAATGAAATTGTAAATTTTTAAAATGAGATTTAACTGAGATAAAATTAAGTTGAATGGAAGAGAAAATATTTATTTGTGTAATGAAAATGAGCTTAAGTATAAAATTTGAATCAATCAAAATAAATTAACTTAAGCTGAATAGATGAAGGAGAGTTGAATTGAATTCAACCTAAAACTAAGTGTAATGACGTTGGGTTGAATTTAAATCAAGTGAAAATAAATTTGAGTCGAAATAGAATTTGGTAGGTTATAAATAATATTTAAGGAAATGAAAATTCAAAATGGATTGAGTGGATAAACTAATTATATTGAATAAATAAATCGAGTAAATTAACTTAAGTTGAGAATAATTAGAAGCTCGACTACGAGTAAAATTGGAAGACCATTAAATTAAAGCTTGGTCTGAATTAATTCGGGAATAGGCAGTAATATGCAAGCTTGGAATGGGTCGAGCTAAATAAATGGTCGTGAATGAACTAAAATAGAAAGGAAATTTAATTAGAAATGAAGATAAACCTAACTTGTTAATGGTTTTGAATGAACTGGTTTGGTTAATAAAATGAAATGCAGGTGAATGGATTCAAATCTGAAATGCAATGAAAATGAGAATAATGAATTGTGAATAAATGTTAAAAATGGAATGGAATTAAGTATAAATTGAGTTGAAATCCATTTAAATTGGTTATAAAACATAAGTACTTATTTATTCACATAGATCTCGTCAAACTGCATTGAATTAATTGTCATTTGATGTAAATGGAAGTAATTAAAATTCTATGAGTTGATAGAAGTAAAATAAATTGATTTTGAAAGCAATTGAATTAAATATGAGTTCAGTTTGCTTGAGAATAAATTAAATGTAAGTGATTGAGTTTTTAACCATTCAAATTGATGAAGTGGTATACGAATGAATTGAAAACCATTCAAATTGAATGAAAATGGTTTGTAAATTAATTGAAACAGTTGAATTAGTATGAAAATTGTATAAATTGCTTACGAAAAATGTTTGATGTGCATTTCTTTTAGAATTCATATGTTTTGACCATTGCAACTAAGTGAAATATAGTTAAACTGCAAATATTTGGCACTTACATGTTTAAATTGAGTAAGTACAGGTACCTGGAAGACGTGTGGCTGGATTTGGTTGCTATTTGCTAAAATTAATAAGCCGCTTGCTTAAAATGCTAAATAAGGTACGCCTACGCAAATAAAATAGGAAATATGAACTGTTTTTGGTTTTTCCGACCGGGTGGGTCGATTTATATATATTTATCTCTTTTGTCAAATTGCAAAAGCTCCTCCGTACAAAGGGGACTCTGCCAAAAAATTTTGAAAATTTTGGGAGTTAGAATTTTTTTTAAAATTTTTGGAGAATTTTTGTTAATAACAAAACGAATTTAAATTGGCAACTAAAATTAAATAGTAAATGAAACTAACTAAAATAATGACATGAATTAGTCATAAATGGAAAATAAAATTCAATATTTAAAAGTTAAAAATAAATTGAATTCGTATGGAAATGAAAGAATCAATGTGAATAGAAATGGATATAAACTAAAGTGGTAAGATGAAAATAAATATAAGAAACACATAAATGCTTATACTAGCTTAAGTAAGGAATGAGGCATTCTCAATTGGAAATTGATATTTCAGATATAATCTAAGTTAGTATTTGAGTTAATAGATATTGACATCTGTAAGTGAGTCGATAAAATGTTTTTGAATATTGTGATTGGACATATTGCTGTGTAAGATGTGCAGGTAATATAAAGGTAAAGAGAATTGATTTTGATTTCAGAAGATAAATTTGAAATGCTCGACAAAAAGGTATATATTTATATCTGGTGTGAAATTTGATTGGGATTTTGATTGAGCCACTTGAATTTTTGTTTTCTTTTGGAATTTGGAAGGCCGTAGAGCCATTTTGTAGTTGTACCGAGCCAGCCGCGCAAAGGAGACGCTGGCGAAATTTTTCAGGAATTTAGAGAGTTAGAAAATTTTGATAATTCAAAATTTGGTTTAAATTGAAAGTTAAATGATTGAGCATGTAATGATATTTGAAAACTATGGAAGGTTTTGGAAAGTTAGTAAGAATGATAGTGGGTCTATTATAAAGGACATGTATGGCAAGTTAATTAAACTGTTTGGTTTTGGAAAATAGTAACAGGTATTGGACCATTCTTCCTAACTAGTAATTTCGGGGACGAAATTCTTTTAAGGGGAAGGAATGTGACGACCCGGAATTTTTGAGCATTTAAAATTGGAATATTTAATTGATTTTAAATATTTGAAATGTTAATTTTAACTTGAATTCGAATATCACAATTTATTTAATAATTAAATTATTTAATTAAATAAGTTGAAGTTGGGTGATATGTTGAATCTTCAGTTTTAAGCCTAGTAAAAACAATTTGAAGGCTTGTAAAAGTTATATTGATAATACTGAGGATAATAGAAGTTTTAAAATTGAATTTAACACTAATTCGTTCGGTTTTGAAATTTGTATCGTTTAAATTGAATTTAAAAATAGCCTTCCGAGACACAGTCTCGGAATTCGACGAAACTAGTTCCATTGGATCCGTAATATTATATTATTGTCGGATTTCAATTTTCGCTAGGTTCGGAATTACCGTTTGATCGTTCAACCCGTAAATGCATAAAGAAAGCTAATTAAATTTAATTTACGTAGTCAAATCTTTTTATAGAAGTCTCACCCCCTAGCTTCTAACGCAAGCTTCATTTTCACTTTTATAATTTGGCCAAAGCCTTATCCTTCAGAATCGAAACCGAGATCTTCTAAAAAAAAAATATCAGGCCGAGGCCACTTTTCCCAAATCGAATTTCTTCGTGAAATAAGTAGGGGCTCGCGTACACATATGCTGTGCTGGCGGAAGGAGGCTAGAGGGCGTTCGGCGATGTTAGGTGGTACGATGGTGGAAGTCGATAGTAGGATATACGAGCTAGGGTTCAGCGATCAAATCGTGTACGAATTTCGAGGATGGAGGTAATGTTGGTGGTGTGTGGCCACGACATTCGTGGCAGGTAGACATCGCGATCAAAGGGGAATAGGAAAAGGCGCGCCAACGTGAGGTAGGAACGCGAGGGCAGGAGGCGAGCGTGGTGGTGTCAGTTCCTCATTCGAACGACGGTGGAGGTATAAATCTGTAATTTAATTTAAGTATATAATTAGTTAGTTAACTAAGAACCTAAAAATTTAGACAGCTAATAAATTTTTACCTAATTTATTTCGAGGTCATAAATTAAACAAAGCAGAGATATAGGATTCGTAGTGATGTGGAATACAACCTGGGATTTTTGGAATCAATTAGATGTTTGGAAAATTAAAAACCAAGGTTAAATTCTGAAAGAAATCAAGCCGGTGTGGATCAGATTACAAATCTTTGGTCAAAGGTGAGTTAATCTCACTCAGTTAATTTAAAATTTAAATTTAAATGATTAAATTTAAATAATTGGTTGAATGGTTGAGATTGGTTGATGTGTTATAGTACGGAAATTTTGGAATTGGCATATTATATTGTGCTAACATCTGTGGATGCAGGGAAAACAGGTTGGAGGGATCCAACTGGACCCTTCAACATTTATTATTTAACATTCTCTGTTGTGATTACTTGATATTCAATGTTGAATATATTGGAATATTGAATGATATGATTTGATTGGATATATATTAGGTATAATGAATTACCAAAAATATATAAATTGAATTTTGGAAAGAAAATAAAGGAAGTAAATTTGTAAACGAAACAATCTTAGAGAATTTAATAAATTAAGAATGAATTGAGAAAGAAATGGAAATATGTTAAATACTAATGAATAACTTCGAATATGAAAAGAAAAAGATTTGAATAAACAGTAATTAACGAATTGTGAAATTATGTGATATTAATTCAAAGAAATAAAGAATTATTTTAGAACTTAAAGTTTTAAATTTATTTAAAGGAATAAGAAGCAAATTGAGAAATCTAAATTGATATTTCAATTAAAAGTAATTTAAATCATAATTAAGGAATAAAATCTGAAATTAAAGATTTTTGAATAAATGAAATAAATTGGAAATCAATTTGGGATTGATTTAAGTGTTGAAATTGGATATTTGGAAGAATAAATTCAGGTGGGAATTTATTAATGGAATGAGAAAAATTGTTTAAAAATAAATAGTGATTTATGTTTAAAGGTTGTGAAGAGAAGTATATTTCTCTGGATAGCCAAGTACGTTTTAGGTAAATTTTTAAATATAAGGTAAAAGTTTATGGTTGTTTTTAAAAAGTATGTTTTAGAAAATTTATTATTTCTGAATGTTTAAAATTCTTAAGTAAATATTCTTTTTCAAATCTATTATTGTAATAATTATTTAAAGGTGACTTAGTATTTTTGTTTTAAAAAGTGAAAAATAGTTTTATATTTATAAAGTAAGCATTATTTTTAGATATTCATATAGCAGGTTGTTACACCTTTTAATCGATAAATATGCAGGTTGTTACACCTTTTAATGGAGATATCTTCACTTACATTAGATCTCCAACTGCAAACTCCATATCTTTCCTCTTGTGATCGGCATATGATTTCTGTCAATCTTAGGCTCCTTCATCCATTTTTTGATTAGCTCAATCTTCTTATATGCTTCCCTAATAGAATCTGGACCTAGTATAAATTTATCTCCATTCTCCAACCAACAGGATGACGATCGACACGACCTACCATATAAAACATCAAATGGAACCATGCCGATGCTAGCTTGGTAATTGTTATTATAAGAAAACTCGACCAAGTATAGTTGGTCCTCCCAGTTACCACTAAACTCTAATACACTAGCACAAAGCAAATCCTCAATAACCTAGTTTACCCTCTCTATCTGTCTATCGGTCTACGGATGATATGCGATATTAAAATTCAGCTTTGTTCCCAACGCTTCTTGGAAACTCTTCTAGAGTCTGATAGTGAATAGAGGATCACAATCGCACACTGTGGAGCTAGACACTCCATGAAGTCTCACAACTTCCTTTACATATAGCTTAGTGTAACACCCCTAATCTTAAATAGCATTATTCAGGATATTTAATTAGATAAATTAAATAGAACAATGTAGAAACTATAGTGATAAGGGAATTAAGAATTGAAAACTAATTAAGGTCGTTCCTTAACTAAATTAATTAATGACAAAGAGTTATAATTTAAATACTTAAGGGAATAAGGGAAGGGAAATATGGGAACAGCCGGACACCCATAACCCCTAAAACCCCTACCACATTCTTATTCTCATTTACGTTCTTACAAAACAAAAACATAAACAAAAAACAAGGCCGACCATAACCCTATGAGAAGAGGAGCTCAAGAATCAATTAGAGGCTAAGATTCAAGCTAGGAAGATTAAAATGTAGAACAAATCTCAAGTTCCTTGTCTAATATGGTGAATAATGATTTAAACCATCTCACATAAGTCATCTTGAATGTTTTAATTCGGATTTGAGGTTTAAAACCATATTATTGGATGAATGATATGTTTAGATTAATATTCCATTTTATTATTTAAACAAGGATTTTGTGAAATAATGTAGTTCAGCTTCAAGGATAAAATCATGCAAAATGATTTCCAAATGCCATGATTTTTGAATATGTTATGTATAACAATATTTTGGAGACGACTTTAAATTTTCATAATATTCCAAGCCATGAATAATTTATTATGAATTTTGAGTGGAAGAAATGATATTTCGGGTTTGGATTAATTTAAGGAATTAGTTAATTATTTTTGAGTTGAAAACTTTATATGATAAAGATATTATCATTTGGAATTTATGAGATTGTTCTTAAAAGATTTGAGTGAGTTTTCGATTTAATTAGAAAGATTAGTATTTAATGATTAATTAAATATAAGGTGTTAGTTAATAATTTTAATTAGCGTTAGTTAATAATTTTAATTAAGTATTGGAGCATTAGGGGATTACATGCGGCAAGAAATTTTAAAAAGAATTTTAATAAAGGTTTTGTTATCCAATAGAAAATATACAATATAAGGGGTTAGGTAAAAAGAAATTGCTTTACTTAGTTAAAAATCAGTTTTTATGATAATTACAGCAACGCCACTTACATTCGAAAGCGTTGATGCATTCAAAAGCATTGATTCCGCTTCCATTTGAACACTAAGGGGACATGTATGTCGATGTAGTTTATTTATACTAGAATTATGACGACCCGGAATTTTTGAGCATTTAAAATTGGAATATTTAATTGATTTTAAATATTTGAAATGTTAATTTTAACTTGAATTCAAATATCATAATTTATTTAATAATTAAATTATTGAATTAAATAAGTTGAAGTTGGGTGAAATGTTGAATCTTCAGTTTTAAGCCGACTAAAAACAATTTGAAGGATTGTAAAAGTTATATTGATAATACTGAGGATAATAGAAGTTTTAAAATTGAATTTAACACTGATTCATTCGGTTTTGAAATTTGTATCGTTTAAATTGAATTTAAAAATAGCCTTCCGAGGCACAGTCTCGGAATTCGACGAAACAAGTTCCATTGGATCTGTAATATTATATTATTGTCGGATTTCAATTTTCGCTAGGTTCGGAATTACCTTTTGATCGTACAACCCGCAAATGCATAAAGAAAGCTAATTAAATTTAATTTACTTAGTCAAATCTTTTTATAGAAGTCTCACCCCCTAGCTTCTAACGCAAGCTTCATTTTCACTTTTATAATTTGGCCAAAGCCTTATCCTTCAGAATCGAAACCGAGATCTTCTAAAAAAAATTATCAGGCCGAGGCCACTTTTCCCAAATCGAATTTCTTCATGAAATAAGAGGGGCTCGCGTACACATATGCTGTGCTGGCGGAAGGAGGCTAGAGGGCGTTCGGCGATGTTAGGTGGTACGATGGTGGAAGTCGATAGTAGGATGTACGAGCTAGGGTTCGACGATCAAATCGTACGAATTTCGAGGATGGAGGTGATGTTGGTGGTGTGTGGCCGCGACATTCATGGCGGGTAGACATCGCGATCAAAGGGGAATAGAAAAAGGCGCGCCAACGTGAGGCAGGAACGCGAGGGCAGGAGGCGAGCGTGGTGGTGTCAGTTCCTCATTCGAACGACGATGGAGGTATAAATCTGTAATTTAATTTAAGTATATAATTAGTTAGTTAACTAAGAACCTAAAAATTTTGACAGCTAATAAATTTTTACCTAATTTATTTCGAGGTCATAAATTGAACAAAGCAGAGATATAGGATTTGTAGTGATGTGGACTACAACCTGGGATTTTTGGAATCAATTAGATGTTTGGAAAATTAAATACCAAGGTTAAATTCTGAAAGAAATCAAGCCGGTGTGGATCGGATTACAAATCTTTGGTCAAAGGTGAGTTAATCTCACTCGGTTAATTTAAAATTTAAATTTAAATGATTAAATTTAAATAATTGGTTGAATGGTTGAGATTGGTTGATGTGTTATAGTATGGAAATTTTGGAATTGGCATATTATATTATGCTAACATCTGTGGATGCAGGGAAAACAGGTTGGAGGGATCCAACTGGACCCCTCAACATTTATTATTTAACATTCTGTGTTGTGATTACTTGATATTCAATGTTGAATATATTGGAATATTGAATGATATGATTTGATTGGATATATATTAGGTATAATGAATTACCAAAAATATATAAGTTGAATTTTGGAAAGAAAATAAAGGAAGTAAATTTGTAAACGAAACAATCTTAGAGAATTTAATAAATTAAGAATGAATTGAGAAAGAAATGGAAATATGTTAAATACTAATAAATAACTTCGAATATGAAAAGAAAAGAATTTGAATAAACAGTAATTAACGAATTGTAAAATTATGTGATATTAATTCAAAGGAATAAAGAACTATTTTAAAACTTAAAGTTTTAAATTTATTTAAAGGAATAAGAAGTAAATTGAGAAATCTAAATTGATATTTCAATTAGAAGTAATTTAAATCATAATTAAGGAATAAAATCTGAAATTAAAGATTTTTGAATAAATGAAGTAAATTGGAAATCAATTTGGGATTAATTTAAGTGTTGAAATTGGATATTTGGAAGAATAAATTCAGGTGGGAATTTATTAAAGGAATGAGAAAAATTGTTTAAAAATAAATAGTGATTTATGTTTAAAGGTTGTGAAGAGAAGTATATTTCTCTGGATAGCCAAGTACGTTTTAGGTAAATTTTTAAATATAAGGTAAAAGTTTATGGTTGTTTTTAAAAAGTATGTTTTAGAAAATTTATTATTTCTGAATGTTTAAAATTCTTAAGTAAATATTCTTTTTCAAATCTATTATTGTAATAATTATTTAAAGGTGACTTAGTATTTTTGTTTTAAAAAGTGAAAACTAGTTTTATCTTTATAAAGTAAACATTATTTTTATATATTCATATAGTATGTAACAAATTTTTGAAATAATTTTTAACTTAAAGGTTTCAAAGTATATTTCAATAAAGTGTTTTTAAATTATTTTAAAAATCTAAAGTTTGTGCTTGGTAATTCCATTGGAAATAGAAATACTCGGAATTTATTCTGAGAAAAGGAAGATAGTTTGAAAACTGTTTTCAAAAGGGTTTGAAAGTGAAAATATATCTTGTGAAGATATTTTTGAGGTTAATAAATAATTTGGGAAAATTATTTATTGTTTGATGGATGTTTGTGAATATTAATTGATAGTTAAATCACCGACTATCAATATTGGCCTAATGCGTTGATCGTTTCGAAGAGACCGGGATCGAGATTTATTTCTTGAAACCCACTTCGATCCGGTTTGTACGTTTTCGTGAAAAACAGTTTTGGATTCGAAGATGGAGCAGTGAAGTGCAAGGGCTAGTCGCTACTAATCCTGAGGATATTTCCAAAATGGATGTAGTAGGAATAGTGCCTTTAGTTCCGTTCGAACCCGGGATGGACTTGTATGGATGAATGCTTGCGAAACATCGTCAGGTGGACGATGGGCATTCTAAGGGATATGTTCTAAAAAGGTAACGCTTAGCTTCAAGCCTCATCAAATGGGAATGACTGAAAATCAGGGGTTATGCAGCAAGGCTAGGTGGGTAGCACCCAAGCAGGGTGAGGTCATTCCAGTCTAGATGTCCCTTTTTATTTCGGCTTAGTGGGCAGTTGCTGATCCCAACCGCGGGGTGATCTCACTCCGGATTATCCAGTAAGGGGTAGTCCTGGCCTTGTGTTGCAGGGGAGCGGGCGTACTCCTCGGTACGGTGATCTAGGCCCCGTACCGTGACAGGTGGTACCCCAGTGCCTAGTCATTAGTTGGAAATCCATTCTCCCTACGAGCCTTGTACGAGTTTTGTTTGTATTACCCACTCTGTGGCTAGTAGCTGGAATTTAATGAATGTAACAATTTCGGCTATTTTATAAGTATTTGTATATAGACCCAATTATAATATCAGAGGATTTCTATTAAAAAATTGTTTTCGCTATCGTAAGGTAAAAACCCGACATGTTTATTTGTGGCATGGTCTTACGAGATGCTTTTGTTTTTCAAAGGATTTTTGAAACTTTAATAATCAATTGTGTGTGATTTTCTCGCGCTGGTATTCCAGACTGACTCGGGTATTATTTAACTGTAATGCTCGTGTTAGACCGAATATTATAAGATACAGGAGATGCTGTGGAGCTCAGGAGCCGAGCTGGATGACGATGCGTATTTCGTACTTGTTTATATACATATATTTTCCGCTGTGTTGAGTTGTGTATCCATTTGTATAATATTGATGTTGGGCTATGATTGACGTACTCTGATGATGTAATGTATAAACATATATATATTTGTTTTGAGTAAAGATCATTATTATCTATTATATTTTATTCTGCTGCGATAGTTAGATTCTGATGTTGATTTCTACTTTCTTCTTCTACCTCTTCTTCTTTAACCCAAAATGGTTCGTATTTCTGTGCAACTTGAGTTGATTGTTGTAGTATAGTGTTAACTCAAGGGGTATGGATTTGCGGGCTATTACAAGAATGAAGGCAGAAGGATCCTTCCGCACCAATCAATAGTGTTGAATGGGTCCCTCCACATACATACACTTTAATAAGTGTGCACTACCACATAATTGATCCAGCTATCATGGAGAAGAACTTTTGCACTAGTAGATAGTGTCGAAGGGGTTCTTCTGCTCTTATATGCTCTGTAAGTATGTTAATCAATGAAGACGGAAGAGATGTGCTGCACCAATCAATGGTGTCGACAGCATACCTTCCGCGCCTTTATACTTGAGTAAGTCCAACCATTACGGAAGGTGCCTTCCACGCTAGTCGATAGGGTTAAAAGGGTCCTTCTGCATGCATGTTTAACTACAGAGGTGGAAGGGTTGTACCACCAATCAATGGTGTTGACAGGGTCCTTCCACATGGTTTCAAAGAAGTAGTGTAAGGTGTCTTCCGCATTGCTTAAGCAATGTCGAAAGGTCCTGCCGCTAGAGTTAAGTGGCAAAAGGGGCATAGCCGCTTGTTTCGAGCCAATTACTTAAATGGAAGAGGATGGTGGGCTGAGTTGCTCTATGATGTCGAAAGGGAGAATGGCGAAAGGTAACTCATGATGTCATAATGATCCGAAGGATATAGTCAAAAGCCTTAATTTTCAAATTAGAGAATCCAATTTCATTTTTAAATAACACATAGCAATGTAAAAGAATTTTAAAATGGCATTTAACTTTGAAGTTTTAGAGGAAGCCATCCTTATTAAAGATAGTAGGTTAAGGGTATTAAACATATTTCATTAGAAAATGATTATAAGGATTAAACCATGGATGTTCATATTATTTTGTCATTTGATCAGTTATCATGTATGCTTGTGTAATCATATTCATTTTATTATTAACCCATAATCGCATTTTGGAATGTTAAGGGCAGAATAACAGGCTAGGTTGACCTGGAAGTGAATGTACATTGAATTAACTTCTGTGTGAGTAGAATCCCATTCAGGAGGTCAGACATGCCAAAATATAAGATGCTTAAGACTGATCAAAAAATTATTGATTTAGACTTAGTAAGCCCATAAAAACTATGTTATGGAAATTGTTATTGGAAGGGGACAATAATTTCTTAGCAATTTCATGAAAACTTTGTCTGAAACAGGTGGTTGATAGAAATCAATAGGTACATATTCAGCCCATAAAAACGATGACACGAGAGATGTTATTGGAGAATCCAATAGGTTCACAGTGACCCCATGAAAACTATGATTGTATGATGTTGTTGGTGGACACTAATAGGTTCTTAGTGATCCCATGAAGACTATGAAACCAAATAGATAGTCCGTAAGACAGGTCATTAATCAGCCCATGAAAAATAATAGGTTAACAATGACCCTAGAGAACTATAACTTGAGACAAAATAGTCACGTGTATGGGAATGGGCAGTCCAAGAGCATACTGCATGTTTGCATATCATCATGATACATTTTATTATGTTATGTTTTAACCATTGTGGATGTAGGTGCACAGTATATGATTATTATAAATTGAGTTAAGATACTAATGAAGGGGAAACCCGTTTCACTAAGCGGTGTGGTCTCACTAAATATCTATGTGGTTCAAGATGGTAGGTCATTATTCACACCAGACTTTATGTCCGACTCAAAGTTTATTTTTTCCTCTTAAATTCTTGGGTGCTCAATTAATTTTGAGTAGTTTAAGAGTTGAGATTTTCAGGTTCTCCTTTAGACGAATAAGCTTTCAGAGACGTGCAGGAGGCAAGCTAGCTATTAGTCGTTCTTTCTGTTTGATTTCGTCGTGTAATTGGATGTAATGGCAAAATTATTTAGTGCCTATATTTAGACTCTGATCAACCAAGGGGCATCTTCATATGTCGCTCTTGGTTTAGTCTGTAATAATTATATTTCTCTAAATGTGGTTTTTTAATTGAGATTATGTAATGAATCTGAAATGCGATATGAAATGAAATGAAAAATCTATTTTATAACCGAGTTTAATTTTTTTTATCCATGTGTTTCTGGTATATCAATGTATCTAACATTACCGCATTTCGCCGCTAAAAAATAATAACTGTAGAGGACTACAACATCTATAGTGGTTAGTTTTGGGCCTTCAAATGGTGGATGTTACAAGTTGGTATCATAGCATAGGTTTATGTAAATTTGAAAAAAAATTGAATCTAAATGATTTTCAAAACATAACCCAATGAATCAGAGAATAAGACCAGGATTTGGGTTAACGCCATAGTAACATATTTGCACTTTATATATATATATATACACATACATACATACATACATATATATATATATATATATATATATATATAAGTACGTATTCCTCTTTTCTCTTGGACCATTCTTATACATCTCACTAAGGCTCATATGAAAATATATGAGAAAGGAAGATATGGAGGTAGGAAGCGGAAGAGGAAATCTAGGTCGATGAAGCATCACAACTAATGAAACTGCTCGACCCAATACTAGGAGGATCCGAGTCGACGGGCAAATGCTAATCCAAACTCAAATGCCGATGTAGGTGTTGGAACCCCGCCGGTAGATATAGAGATGATGTATCATTTTTTGTCAATTTGGTGTAATTTGGAGCAACTGCAGGAGTAGTTGGGGGAAATGCTGTGTATGTTGGAGAGCAAATCCTATAGCCCTAGTTGGTAATAACTATGTCAAGTTGAGTAGGGATTACACCAATCTTGGTGGGAAGTTATATTTGGAAACAGAGGATGTTGTCGAAGTAGAAAACTGGTTATTGCATTGTGAAAGAATTCTCGCTAACTTGAGATTAGATGATGAGCAGAAGAGGAGACTTGCTTCTAGACAGTTGCAGGGAGCATCACTTTTTGGTGGAATGGTATTGCCGTAGGAGTTCCCGAGGAAGAGTTGACTTGGGCCGAGTTTCGAAGGAGATTCAAAGAAAGGTCCTTGTCTAAAGTTGCCAAGTCAGTATTGCTGAGAAAGTTCATGAACGCAGTGCAAGGTGAGATGTTAATGATTGATTATGCTACGAAGTTTGATGAGTAGTCCAAATATGGATATGTTAACATTGACATTGTCATCAAAAGGAATGAGAAGTTTATTAGAGGGTTGAAGCCTGAGATTGCTAGGGAGACTATGCCACATCTTCATGATCCAAGTACAGTTGTAGCGAAGATGACAATCAATAATGAAGAGATGATCTCCATTTTTGGGAAAGAGAAGTAGTTTGAAATCCAAGTTTCTCAGGGAAAGAAAAGAAAATTCTTTATGAAGAAAGGATCTCAAAAAGGAGAAGCTGTCAAGAAATGGAAGGCCGATGTAGTTTGCTGCAAGTGCGACAAGAAAGGACATTTTTCTCATGAATATCAAACTGGAAAAGGGAAGAAGGTTGTAGATAAGAAAGGAGCGACGTGCTTCAACTATGACTAGATCGGGCATTATAAGAATCTGTCTCTAGAACCGGTTAGAGAAGATGAGGCAAAATTTTTTGCCTTGGAACCATCATCTTCTAGACCAACCGCTACTGATAAGGGAAAGATTATGATGGAAGATACACTTTTGATCCATATTATACTAGTTAGGGTACTATTTGATACCGGTGCATCGCATTAATTTATATCTCAGTGTTTGGTAGATAAATTATGTTTAAAACCCTCATACCTAGTTACTTTCTTAAGGGTTGCGAATCCGATAGGAGGGTATGCAACTCTAGGAATGAGATGTGACCAGTTAGAATTTGATTTTTTGGTTCATAAGTTTATATGAAGCTTGTATGGTTTTGATTTCGTCGGCTTCGAGATCATTTTGGGTATGGATTGGTTGGATAGGTATGATGCTAGGATATTTTGCCGAGATAGGGAAATATCGCTAAGACACTATAATAGTCATAACTGAATTGTATACTGGGTGAAGAATTTAGATTTGAGTGCGTGTGCATTGCGAGGGCTATGAAAGTAGAAGAAGAGTTGAATCAGGTGTTGGTAGCAAAAGAGATTGCAGACATTGTTAAGCCAACCATAGGACTACCGTCGAAGCTAACCATTGAGTTTTAGATAGATCTTATGCTAGGAGCAGAACCTGTAAGTAGACCACCTAGCAGGGTGGCACCTACTGAGATGAAGGAATTAAAGGTGCAATTAGTGGATTTAGAAGGAAATAATTTCATTAGACTAAGCACTTCGCCTTGGGTAGCGGCCACGGTGTTCGTGAAGAAACCAGATGGGTCGTTAAGGATGTGTATTGACTATCGTAATTGAACAACAAGGCAATCAAGAATAGGATCCTTTGCCGAGAGCCGATGGTTTATTTGATCAGTTGAGTGGAGCCAGAATATTTTCCAAATTCGATTTGGTGATATTTTCCATCAGCTAAGAGTGGTAAAGGACATTATTTCATTGACGGTGCTTCGGACTAGATATGGTTCGTATGAGCGGTTAGTGATGCCACTCGGGTTAACAAATACGCTAACTTTCTTCGTGGATTTGGTGAACCGAGTTTTCCGAGAGTATATGGAAAGGTTCGTATTGGTATTCATAGATGACATCTTAATATACTCTAAGGATTAAAGAGAGCATGAAGTTCATCTTACAATGGTACTTGAGACATTGAGACAGCATCAGTTGATAACGAAGTTTTCAAAGTGTCATTTCTGGAAGAATTTAAATTTTTTGGTCATGTGGTTTCTGAGAAGGGTTTGTCAGTGTATCAAGATAAGATCGAAGCTGTTAACAGTTGAAAGAGACTAGAGATGATGACTGAGATTAAAAAATTACTTAGGAATGCTGGTTACTACCGAAGGTTTATTAAGGATTTCTCGCGGATAACAGCGACTTTGACTAAGCTGACCATGAAGGACGTGAAGTTTATTTGGTTTGACAAATGTGAGGAAGCATTCCTTAAGTTAAAGCACTTGTTGGCCAACACGCCTATGTTGGTAGTTCCAGATAGGAATCAGGGATTGGTGGTGTATACAGATGCATGTGGAACCGAATTAGAAGCTTTGTTGATGCAGAAAGGTAAAGTTATTTCCTATGCTTTACGACAGCTTAGACAGCATGAAGCGAGATGTAACATCCCCTATTTTGAGGCCCTAAGCTAAGCGCTACACATGCTGCAGTCATCCATAGCATTAACTTCCGGTGACAAAATACGGTAATGTTAATGGTATCCATAATATCAAAAGCACATGAATATGAAATAAAATCAATACAGATTTCAAAATAGCATTTCTGATTTCATTTCAAATCAATATTTCATCTTCAGATACATAATCCTAAAACTATTCCCACGTTTTGATCAAATATAATTATTACAAATTATGCCAAGAGCGACATATGAGGATGCCCCCTTGATGTTCAGAGTACTAGATAGACATGCTTGTCATAAATATGTCACAGTGGAAATAAAACTAAATAGATCCTACATAGCTAACTTTTCCTTTCGCACGTCATCGAAAGCTTATTCGTCAAACCTACTAAACCTGAAAAATCTTAACTCTCAACCTACTCAAATTAAATATTTAGCACCCGAGAGGTTAATGGGAAAACATAAACTTCGAGCCAGATATAAAGCCAGGTGTGAATAATACTATTACATCTCGGCTTACTGATATTAAGTGAGACCATGCCGCTTAGCGAAATTGTAACGACCCGTAAATTTTCGATAATTAAAATAGCTAATTTAAAAGATTTCGTGATTTAATGTTAGAAAAAAAATTTGTGATTCGTTTGGAATAATAATAACTGGAATGAATTGCAACAATAATTATCCAAGTAATGAAAAATGAATGCTACTTAGTGAATGCCTTTGAAATCAATAGTTGAATAGGATAATAAATGTTGAAATTCATTGGGTATAATAGAGTAATTGATTGATAAGTAAAATCTATTTAAAATCAAATATTGAATAATTGAATAACTGTAAAATAAAAATAGTGTTCTAAATTGTGAATTGGTTTTAAAAGTTGATTCTTATAAGTTCAATTTCAATATTTCAAAAGATAATGAATTATTGGACAAGCGAAATTGTTTAAATTTAATATTTGGAATTTATTGAATAATTTAATAATGGGAATTGAATAACCGTATAATGGAAATGGTTGTTCTATAATCTTAATTCGTTTCAAAAGTTAAATTTTAAGTTCGTTTTGAATATTTCAAAAGATAGCGATTTAAGAATAATCAAATTGTTTAAATTTAAATATTACAAATGTTTGAATAATTAAATTCCGAATTTGATATGATTAATTTGATATTGAAATTTAATATATGAAAATAGAGTGAATAATTGAAATTTGATTTAATATGATTCAAATTGGTTTCCAAAGTGAATGTAAGTTATATTGGGATTATAATAGAGTTAATAAGATTTTAAAATTGAAAATTATTGGATAATTGAATAATGGGTTTAATATGATTAAAAATGATTTGTAAAATTTTATTTTATCATATTAAAGTAAGAATGATGTTGTAGAACTTTTAAAATTGAAATAAAAGTAAACTTGTGAAAATTGAATATTTTAATATTTAATTATCGACTGAAAAATAGCCAATTTTCGAACAGTCTCAGAATTGGGTGAAACTAGTGCCATTGGATCCGTAATAGTTTGTTATTAGTGGATTTCAATTTTCATAGAAATCGGAGTTGTCGTTTGACCGTGGCAGCTTGAAACGCATCGAAATTGTTTTAATATTTAATTGACGAGTTAAAATACTCATTTTTCAAACAGTCTCGGATTCCGACGAAACTAGTTTCATCGGATCCGTAATGTGATATTATTGTAAGATTTCAAATTTCGTGTCAATTGGATTTACCGGTTGTCCGGGGCAAGCCAAAACGCCTAGAAATTAGTTTAAATCGATTTAATTTAAATCGATTGTTTGTTGCCGTATCTCGCACAGACGATCGAATTAGCTTTCGAAACCTGTTCCATTGTGTCCGGAACGCGGGATAAACCCTAGAAATGCCGTCACCGCGTGTAAATCGGAGTTCGAAAACCCGGGATAAATAGTGGTTCGAGAAATTTCTATAAATAGCCCCTTTATAAAAAAAATATATTCAGGGTTTGATGCGTGGCCGCCACTAACAGAACCCATGGCCGAAAATCATCCACTTTCCTCTCCAATTATCTTTCAATCCATCGAGTTTTAGGAGATGCTTCCAACTGGAAAGTCGAAGATCACCTCAACGTCTACCTATCCAACGGTGGATCTTGGCTGCGGTGGCTCAGGGGAGCAGAAAATTGACGATGAAGTGGCTCCGTTCGTCCACGTTTTTCTGGTGGTAGGTGGGGCCGAGCTTCGAGATGCTCGGGGCGTGGGTGGCTCGCATGCAGGGCTGTCGTTTGGTGGTAGTGTGATGGAGTTTCGTGTAGCGTGGTGGTTGCGGCATTCAACCCTAGATAACGACGTGGGTGGGTTCTTGCGACCTGACGAAAACGTGAGGGAAGAAGAAAAAGCATGCGGCTTGGATTTGTGTAACAAACGGGGTTTTCGTTCTTCGAAAAACCGACATCGATACTCACTTTATCGACTGCCGAGAAATCAAAGGCCGAAAACCGAGATGTTATGGGTTTTTAAAAAGAATTTAAGAAAAGAAAAAGAGAGAAAAGATAGAAAATAGAGAGGAAAGAAGATAGACGATTTTTTAGAAAACAGAGAATTAGAAAAACAGAAGATAGAAAATTTTAAAAATAGAACGGGACAGAAAGGAAACAGAACAACATTAGAATCTCACAATTCGCAGCGGAACAACATATAATAGATAAATGAATAATCTTTAAACAAAGAACTATCAGTTATTACATATTATACATTTCATTACATCATATCATCAGAGTGTACAACAACAACATACAACATCAAACAGTGCAGCAGAAAAAGAAATACTATATAAACTAGTAATACGCCATGCCATCCAGCTTGCCTCCAGCAACTCCAGAATATCCAGAATATCCTGATAAACCTAACTCTTAACTGCCCGTGTGGAAATTGGTGGGCACCCAGAGTTTAGGAAGGAAAACAATAAACTCCAAGTCAGTCATGTGACTGGTGTGAGAACTCAAAACGGTTTATTTAACTTCAAAATCAAAATAGAGAAATATTTTAAATCAATTCGCAATGCTTTTAAAAATGAGACTACCATAAGGCCTCCCGCACACACACACAATGCAAACGTAGAATCGGAGGAGATTTCTCCTTATGATAGTCAAAGATGCTTGATACGCATTTAAAATAACATTTGATATTATTATTAGTGCATAGTGTATAACAAATTCATTTCGAAAGTAGAATATAAATCTTAGCCAACATAGACATTTCGAACTATGCCTACTATAGCTACCATCCAAACAGTGGTGACCACCATAAGTGAATGGCAGGTTCTACAACTAATACCGTACAAGTTTCGTATTGGGAATTGGAATTCCAACGAATGATCAGGCCAAGGAACTTCCCATTGCCACATGAGAATGCCTCTGGATGGACATCCCCGAGAACCAAGCCGGATCTCTACCAACACAAGGCCGGGTTACTCCTAACTGAGTAACAACTGACCGAATATGCCATCCCCCGGTCCTTTGGGACCTTTATCAACCGAGCGCTCGTAATCAATTCACACAATCATAAAGTGTTTTCAACATGAGTAAGTATCTGGGCTCCATACCATGATACCACCCTTTTCCAGAAGGAAATGGACACATCCTAAAGGGTGCTACCCCTCATAACCTTGCTGCTTCTTTCCTGTTTTGACCATTCACGGTGTGTGAGGCTCGACGAATTCACGTCCACAAAAACATACTTTATACTAAAGCCATGCTTTGGGTCAACAAATGATCAACACAATGATCACAAGGATAGACGATCAAATAAACGATCCTATCACAAATAATCAACACAATGATCATTTCAGCATCACTCAGCATGTCACATTACCAAATTGGGAATATATCGCTGATAACATTCAACTACATAACCTCTGAGCACGTACGTCTCAGAGAAGGGTGTTAAGCTAAAAGAATAAATTCTCCGCCACCAACAGAAATATATTTGAAAGAAATCGGCTTTATATCTCAATTTGTAACGTCAGACATACAATCCATACAAGTCTGTTCCGGGCTCGAACAAAACCGAAGGCACTTCTTACGAAGCCCTTGAAATCCGGGTATTCACAATCCCGATCGAATTTCCCACCACTTAGGAGATCTCTATACCAGGAGCTACCCAGTGCAGAGACAATCGATAGGTCATCCTATCGCTTTCACAAATACTCGGTCTTCAACACCGATCTTCAAATGCAATTCATAACGACGTATCACATATTCGGAATGGGTTATACGACCCCATGGTCCTTTCCCGGTTAACCCGAATAGTGAGCGCTTATTCAAAAATAAGTGTGACATTCACATTCAAACAAATCACATCAATTACCCATTCAAAGGGAAATATTGATAGTCGGTTATTGAACTATCAATTGATATGCATACATCACCAGATTCCAAATAATTTTCCAAATTATTTATTTTCCAAAATATCTTTACAAGATATATAATTTCAACTTCAAAAATAAATCAATATTTATTTTTAACAAATTCCACTTTTCACATATAAATTCCATAATGAATTTATATTTCAAAATATCCATGCATATTCGATTTCAATAATTCATTTCAATTTATCTTCAAAAATATAAATCCTAATTATTCACTTCATATTGGAAAACATTTCCATACTTATCAAAAATAAGTAATCGACAAATCTTTTTATTTTCAACCTTTGAAAATATTCAATATACTTAAATCGAATTAAGTATATTATTCATTCTTTAAGGGAAATCATTCTCTTAAACATTTTTATTTGGGCCAAAACGAATGTTGCGTAAAACATCGTTACAACGTCCCAAAATCACTAGTATAGGGATTCGAAATTAAATAGATATATAAATCCCAATACTATACAACCCATTTACTTTCGGAAATCATTTACTATAACAACAGTGTTATAGTCCACCATTTCCTTTTATTTCTCGAAAACGTCTATTTCAACAATAAATGTTGAAATCTATGATTTCGAATCTCAACACAATTAAAACATCGTTAAATCGTTTTAATTCTATTTAAAACATTCACATTCAATACATTTTCTTTAACGTATTATTCACTATTCAAAAACGTGAATATACTTCATTAACAAATTTCATCCTTTCTATTCATTTTATTTTAAAGGATTATTCACTGTCTAAAAACGTGAATATAACTCCATTTATAAGTTATAACAATTAACTTATCAAAATAAGTCGTTTGCGAATTTATAAAACAACGTTTATAAATTCCATTTCCATTTATTTCATAACAACTTCCTTTATAAATCTTCTTTATTTACCTATTCGATTTATAATCTTAATTATAAACCAAAAGTCCAAATTATAAGTCAAACACTTATAATTTATTTATTTGCAAAAATCGTTCCTTTGAACTTTACAAATTTTATAAACCTATTGTTTATAAAATTCCATTTATAACTTCACCGTTATATAATTCTATAAATTTCATTCATTAATGAATTTCATTTTCACTTCATTCAAACACTTATAAAAACTCGTTTTATAATGTCGATATTTCGATTTATAAATATCCATTTATAAATCTCTTAATATAAATCAATTTATATTATTCTTTTAAAACGTCTTTAAATTCCTTTATAATTTCATCATTTCGATTTATAAAATAATCAAATTTTATAAATCCTATTTTTAAACTTTTCATAACAAGTTCAGAATTCCATTTAAACTCTTTTATAAAGTCATTAATTCCTTATTTTCAAAAATCAGCTTTTAACTATATTTCACAAAAATCATAATTTTATAACTTCTAAAATTATATAACGTTTATTTATTTAAATGGATCAATTCCAAAAATATAGTATATTTTCAAAAATCACTTTAAAATCATTTTAAAATCCCAAAATCTGGGTCCAATGATGCTACACACCAAATAGTCAATCACGACTAACAACGATATCATATATCGATATGATAATCCATCAAATATCAAAATATCTAAAATAAAATAAATACTGTTGAGGAATCCAGTTGGATCCCTCCAACCTGTTTTCCTGCATCCAAAAACATTAGCACAATACCAATTTCGCTCCAGTACGAAATTATCGCGGTATATGTTTTTATTAAATATTATCCGCTTAATAACGGCGTAATAGGGTCTCATCCGCTAAACAAAAAATGCGGGAAATCAACAACTGCAATATATACATATGCCAATATATATATATTGATATTATATATAATACCAATTTCACTGTTTATGAAATATTCGCGGTATATGTTTTTATTAAATAACATCCGCTTACTAACGGCGTATAATGTCTATTTTAACAATCAATAATTAACAGTCATCATTCAAACATGCATTCAAATATTTTAAATCTAACTATTTAAAATAAAATCGAAACCTATTCGATTGAGTGAGAAGTTCTCACCTTGGTTTTAATTTCGTTTTAGCGATTTATTTCGAATAAAATTAAACGCGCGTTTAATTTTACCCAAAATTCTCACTAACTCCAAACGACTCCAAACCAACTCCATCGCGTAGTGCTCGTCCATACGATTCCAACGCAACTGAGTTTGCATTTTTTCGACCTCGTATGAAAAAGTTACAAATATTTGAAGTTTGCTCGATTTTTCTTTATAATATTTACACACAAATATACTTTTATAAACCTTAATTCACACTGGGCCGTTGGATCTCAATCAAGTAAATCACGGCCGTGCTTCCTCTCTTCTCCAACATCGCGTTCCACTCCAGTAAAAACCGAACCCATCCACGCGTTCGAATACGTGGATGTCGCGGCCACCAAGATGATCGAGACCCCATCATATCGCCACCAATAGAAGCGCCTTGCTCCACTCCACCACCACCCCGAGTGCCTTGAAGTCCGGTCGCCCCTAGCTCCATCAAAACGCGTGCGAACGGCCGGCCATTCGAGCCAAATTGCCGTTGATCGGCTCCACCTCAAACGATCTCCACCGTTGGATGTGGAGATCTTGTTGAGCTTAACAATCTTCTAGTTGACAATCTTTGCTAATTATCAACGGATCTTGAGGAATTGAAGGAGGAAGCAAACCATTTTCTGGCCATAGGTTATAGAAGTGGCGGCCACGATAGAATTAGGGTTTAATAAATTTTTTCTCTTGAGAGTGAAGGCTATTTATAGAATTCTGAACGAACACTATTCATCCCGGGAATTCCGAACTCCGATTTAGACGCCGTAACCAGCGTTTCTAAGGTTTACCCCGCGTTCCGGACACAATGGAACAGGTTTCGGAAGCTAATTCGGAAGTATGTGCGAGTTATGGCTGAAAACGCTCAATTTAAATTAAACCGATTTAAACCGATTTCTAGGCGTTTTAATTTGTACCGGACAAACGGTAAATCCAATTGACTTGAAATTTGAAATCTTACAATAATATCACATTACGGATCCGATGAAACTGGTTTCGTCGAAATCCGAGACTTTTTGAAAAATGGCTATTTTGACTCGCCAAATTTAAATTAAAAATAATTCGATGCGTTTCGAGCTGCCACGATCAAACGGTAACTCCGATTGACACGAAATTTGAAATCCGGTAATAACTAACTATTACGGATCCAATGGAACTAGTTTCGTTCAATTCTGAGACTGTTCAAAAATTGACTATTTTACAGTCGATTATTAAATATTAAAATATTCAATTTTCACAGATTAACTTTTAATTCGATTTTAAAAGTTCTAAAATATCGTTCTAACTTCAACATGATAAAATAAAATTTTACAAATTATTTTCAATCATATTTAACTCGATTTTCAATTATTCCCATAATTTAACATATTAAATTATCGATTTAATTATTCAATTAAATTCAATAATTCAAATAAAAATTTATTTGACTTATAAATTCACTTTTTAATATTTAAAATTAATTAAATATTCAAATTTAAATTATTAAAAATTCTGGGTCGTTACAATCTTTCCCCCTTAAAAGAATTTCGTCCTCGAAATTACAAGTAAGAAAATTACAGAATCTATTAATTTTCCCAAAATTTATAATTAAACTTCTTACCATACTTTACTAAGTTTTCAAATCATACTTAGTTATCTTTTCAAAAACAACTTCTATTGTTTAACTTTCAATTCCAAAATCAAAGTTTAAGTTTTCAAAATTTTCCCATTTTCTCAAAAATATTCTAACGCCTTAAATTTCCGGAAAAATTCGCCATAGTCTCCTTTGCGCGGCTCGATCCGAAAAAAAAATGACAGTATATATATCACAAATATACATCTCATCAAGTAATGAGGCATCCCGCAGGGAAAAATTTGTAAAAGTACGATATTTAATCCGAGATATGTACCTTATATTTTATTAGCAAGCATATACGGCTAATATAGCGCTAAAGCGAACTCCAAATGCGAAGCAAACGCGATCCGCACCTACTAAACACTCAACAAACAACATGAGAACATGCACATATGCAAATAATCTCAATATACAACATATAGCAACATAATAACTATATATGTCAACATAGCAAATGCAACTAAACAACAAATGCAATATATATTCAACCATCAACCAACTAAATACTCATTCATATTCTCATTTATATTCAATGAAATAGGTTTTCAATTTAAATCATATGTGATTCATTAACATTGGATTTTATCAACATTCATTCTTATTCAATTTTAATTAGTTTGCATTCACTAATTAAATCCAATTCACATTCAATTCTATTCAAATTTATTTACTTTCAATTTGAATTCAATTACATAGCTTTCAATTTCATTAACACTTAATGAATTACATATAATCAATCAACAATCATATAACAACCAACGTTTATATAATACAATCAAATTCCTTTGCTTATATTCATTCATTTTTTTATTCAACTTCTAATAACATTAGATTTTAATGAATCAACACTTATATTCATTATTTTATATCAACTTAAATTTACATTTAATTGATTAACATTCAATTCATTCAATTCAATTACTAAAGTTGAATTTCATTTACAACTCATATTCATAATATATCCATATAGTTTCACTTCTTATATATATAAGTTTATTTCACAATTGTAATTCACTTTAATTATAACTCAATTCTTATAATTCTTTTGCTTATACAATTATTCTTTTATTTAGATTATCCAAACAACCTAACAATCAACTTATATACTCTTTAATAATTTCTGAAAAATTATTCTTTTATATATAAAATATAATCAAGGCAAAATTATTTCATTTACCCAATTCAAAACAATACTATGTCGAATTGTTCTATTCAAGTGTTTAGAAACCTCTTCGGCATAGTCTTGCGGACCACGCTGACGAAAGTTCATATGCCACTCAATAAACCAATCATCACAATATAAAACAATTTTATATTCACTAACAAATACGCTCTCATAGCTATTATTACACTCAAATTCATTCTAGAGTACTGCTGACTCCATCTCTAATGAATAATACCCAACAGAACCATGGTTGTCGCTTAACCATAAGCTCTGATACCAAATGTAACAAACGGGGTTTTCGTTCTTCGAAAAACCGACATCGATACTCACTTTATCGACTGCCGAGAAATCAAAGGCCGAAAACCGAGATGTTATGGGTTTTTAAAAAGAATTTAAGAAAAGAAAAAGAGAGAAAAGATAGAAAATAGAGAGGAAAGAAGATAGACGATTTTTTAGAAAACAGAGAATTAGAAAAACAGAAGATAGAAAATTTTAAAAATAGAACGGGACAGAAAGGAAACAGAACAACATTAGAATCTCACAATTCGCAGCGGAACAACATATAATAGATAAATGAATAATCTTTAAACAAAGAACTATCAGTTATTACATATTATACATTTCATTACATCATATCATCAGAGTGTACAACAACAACATACAACATCAAACAGTGCAGCGGAAAAAGAAATACTATATAAACTAGTAATACGCCATGCCATCCAGCTTGCCTCCAGCAACTCCAGAATATCCAGAATATCCTGATAAACCTAACTCTTAACTGCCCGTGTGGAAATTGGTGGGCACCCAGAGTTTAGGAAGGAAAACAATAAACTCCAAGTCAGTCATGTGACTGGTGTGAGAACTCAAAACGGTTTATTTAACTTCAAAATCAAAATAGAGAAATATTTTAAATCAATTCGCAATGCTTTTAAAAATGAGACTACCATAAGGCCTCCCGCACACACACACAATGCAAACGCAGAATCGGAGGAGATTTCTCCTTATGATAGTCAAAGATGCTTGATACGCATTTAAAATAACATTTGATATTATTATTAGTGCATAGTGTATAACAAATTCATTTCGAAAGTAGAATATAAATCTTAGCCAACATAGACATTTCGAACTATGCCTACTATAGCTACCATCCAAACAGTGGTGACCACCATAAGTGAATGGCAGGTTCTACAACTAATACCGTACAAGTTTCGTATTGGGAATTGGAATTCCAACGAATGATCAGGCCAAGGAACTTCCCATTGCCACATGAGAATGCCTCTGGATGGACATCCCCGAGAACCAAGCCAGATCTCTACCAACACAAGGCCGGGTTACTCCTAACTGAGTAACAACTGACCGAATATGCCATCCCCCGGTCCTTTGGGACCTTTATCAACCGAGCGCTCGTAATCAATTCACACAATCATAAAGTGTTTTCAACATGAGTAAGTATCTGGGCTCCATACCATGATACCACCCTTTTCCAGAAGGAAATGGACACATCCTAAAGGGTGCTACCCCTCATAACCTTGCTGCTTCTTTCCTGTTTTGACCATTCACGGTGTGTGAGGCTCGACGAATTCACGTCCACAAAAACATACTTTATACTAAAGCCATGCTTTGGGTCAACAAATGATCAACACAATGATCACAAGGATAGACGATCAAATAAACGATCCTATCACAAATAATCAACACAATGATCATTTCAGCATCACTCAGCATGTCACATTACCAAATTGGGAATATATCGCTGATAACATTCAACTACATAACCTCTGAGCACGTACGTCTCAGAGAAGGGTGTTAAGCTAAAAGAATAAATTCTCCGCCACCAACAGAAATATATTTGAAAGAAATCGGCTTTATATCTCAATTTGTAACGTCAGACATACAATCCATACAAGTCTGTTCCGGGCTCGAACAAAACCGAAGGCACTTCTTACGAAGCCCTTGAAATCCGGGTATTCACAATCCCGATCGAATTTCCCACCACTTAGGAGATCTCTATACCAGGAGCTACCCAGTGCAGAGACAATCGATAGGTCATCCTATCGCTTTCACAAATACTCGGTCTTCAACACCGATCTTCAAATGCAATTCATAACGACGTATCACATATTCGGAATGGGTTATACGACCCCATGGTCCTTTCCCGGTTAACCCGAATAGTGAGCGCTTATTCAAAAATAAGTGTGACATTCACATTCAAACAAATCACATCAATTACCCATTCAAAGGGAAATATTGATAGTCGGTTATTGAACTATCAATTGATATGCATACATCACCAGATTCCAAATAATTTTCCAAATTATTTATTTTCCAAAATATCTTTACAAGATATATAATTTCAACTTCAAAAATAAATCAATATTTATTTTTAACAAATTCCACTTTTCACATATAAATTCCATAATGAATTTATATTTCAAAATATCCATGCATATTCGATTTCAATAATTCATTTCAATTTATCTTCAAAAAGATAAATCCTAATTATTCACTTCATATTGGAAAACATTTCCATACTTATCAAAAATAAGTAATCGACAAATCTTTTTATTTTCAACCTTTGAAAATATTCAATATACTTAAATCGAATTAAGTATATTATTCATTCTTTAAGGGAAATCATTCTCTTAAACATTTTTATTTGGGCCAAAACGAATGTTGCGTAAAACATCGTTACAACGTCCCAAAATCACTAGTATAGGGATTCGAAATTAAATAGATATATAAATCCCAATACTATACAACCCATTTCCTTTCGGAAATCATTTACTATAACAACAGTGTTATAGTCCACCATTTCCTTTTATTTCTCGAAAACGTCTATTTCAACAATAAATGTTGAAATCTATGATTTCGAATCTCAACACAATTAAAACATCGTTAAATCGTTTTAATTCTATTTAAATCATTCACATTCAATACATTTTCTTTAACGTATTATTCACTATTCAAAAACGTGAATATACTTCATTAACAAATTTCATCCTTTCTATTCATTTTATTTTAAAGGATTATTCACTGTCTAAAAACGTGAATATAACTCCATTTATAAGTTATAACAATTAACTTATCAAAATAAGTCGTTTGCGAATTTATAAAACAACGTTTATAAATTCCATTTCCATTTATTTCATAACAACTTCCTTTATAAATCTTCTTTATTTACCTATTCGATTTATAATCTTAATTATAAACCAAAAGTCCAAATTATAAGTCAAACACTTATAATTTATTTATTTGCAAAAATCGTTCCTTTGAACTTTACAAATTTTATAAACCTATTGTTTATAAAATTCCATTTATAACTTCACCGTTATATAATTCTATAAATTTCATTCATTAATGAATTTCATTTTCACTTCATTCAAACACTTATAAAAACTCGTTTTATAATGTCGATATTTCGATTTATAAATATCCATTTATAAATCTCTTAATATAAATCAATTTATATTATTCTTTTAAAACGTCTTTAAATTCCTTTATAATTTCATCATTTCGATTTATAAAATAATCAAATTTTATAAATCCTATTTTTAAACTTTTCATAACAAGTTCAGAATTCCATTTAAACTCTTTTATAAAGTCATTAATTCCTTATTTTCAAAAATCAGCTTTTAACTATATTTCACAAAAATCATAATTTTATAACTTCTAAAATTATATAACGTTTATTTATTTAAATGGATCAATTCCAAAAATATAGTATATTTTCAAAAATCACTTTAAAATCATTTTAAAATCCCAAAATCTGGGTCCAATGATGCTACACACCAAATAGTCAATCACGACTAACAACGATATCATATATCGATATGATAATCCATCAAATATCAAAATATCTAAAATAAAATAAATACTGTTGAGGAATCCAGTTGGATCCCTCCAACCTGTTTTCCTGCATCCAAAAACATTAGCACAATACCAATTTCGCTCCAGTACGAAATTATCGCGGTATATGTTTTTATTAAATATTATCCGCTTAATAACGGCGTAATAGGGTCTCATCCGCTAAACAAAAAATGCGGGAAATCAACAACTGCAATATATACATATGCCAATATATATATATTGATATTATATATAATACCAATTTCACTGTTTATGAAATATTCGCGGTATATGTTTTTATTAAATAACATCCGCTTACTAACGGCGTATAATGTCTATTTTAACAATCAATAATTAACAGTCATCATTCAAACATGCATTCAAATATTTTAAATCTAACTATTTAAAATAAAATCGAAACCTATTCGATTGAGTGAGAAGTTCTCACCTTGGTTTTAATTTCGTTTTAGCGATTTATTTCGAATAAAATTAAACGCGCGTTTAATTTTACCCAAAATTCTCACTAACTCCAAACGACTCCAAACCAACTCCATCGCGTAGTGCTCGTCCATACGATTCCAACGCAACTGAGTTTGCATTTTTTCGACCTCGTATGAAAAAGTTACAAATATTTGAAGTTTGCTCGATTTTTCTTTATAATATTTACACACAAATATACTTTTATAAACCTTAATTCACACTGGGCCGTTGGATCTCAATCAAGTAAATCACGGCCGTGCTTCCTCTCTTCTCCAACATCGCGTTCCACTCCAGTAAAAACCGAACCCATCCACGCGTTCGAATACGTGGATGTCGCGGCCACCAAGATGATCGAGACCCCATCATATCGCCACCAATAGAAGCGCCTTGCTCCACTCCACCACCACCCCGAGTGCCTTGAAGTCCGGTCGCCCCTAGCTCCATCAAAACGCGTGCGAACGGCCGGCCATTCGAGCCAAATTGCCGTTGATCGGCTCCACCTCAAACGATCTCCACCGTTGGATGTGGAGATCTTGTTGAGCTTAACAATCTTCTAGTTGACAATCTTTGCTAATTATCAACGGATCTTGAGGAATTGAAGGAGGAAGCAAACCATTTTCTGGCCATAGGTTATAGAAGTGGCGGCCACGATAGAATTAGGGTTTAATAAATTTTTTCTCTTGAGAGTGAAGGCTATTTATAGAATTCTGAACGAACACTATTCATCCCGGGAATTCCGAACTCCGATTTAGACGCCGTAACCAGCGTTTCTAAGGTTTACCCCGCGTTCCGGACACAATGGAACAGGTTTCGGAAGCTAATTCGGAAGTATGTGCGAGTTATGGCTGAAAACGCTCAATTTAAATTAAACCGATTTAAACCGATTTCTAGGCGTTTTAATTTGTACCGGACAAACGGTAAATCCAATTGACTTGAAATTTGAAATCTTACAATAATATCACATTACGGATCCGATGAAACTGGTTTCGTCGAAATCCGAGACTTTTTGAAAAATGGCTATTTTGACTCGCCAAATTTAAATTAAAAATAATTCGATGCGTTTCGAGCTGCCACGATCAAACGGTAACTCCGATTGACACGAAATTTGAAATCCGGTAATAACTAACTATTACGGATCCAATGGAACTAGTTTCGTTCAATTCTGAGACTGTTCAAAAATTGACTATTTTACAGTCGATTATTAAATATTAAAATATTCAATTTTCACAGATTAACTTTTAATTCGATTTTAAAAGTTCTAAAATATCGTTCTAACTTCAACATGATAAAATAAAATTTTACAAATTATTTTCAATCATATTTAACTCGATTTTCAATTATTCCCATAATTTAACATATTAAATTATCGATTTAATTATTCAATTAAATTCAATAATTCAAATAAAAATTTATTTGACTTATAAATTCACTTTTTAATATTTAAAATTAATTAAATATTCAAATTTAAATTATTAAAAATTCTGGGTCGTTACAATCTTTCCCCCTTAAAAGAATTTCGTCCTCGAAATTACAAGTAAGAAAATTACAGAATCTATTAATTTTCCCAAAATTTATAATTAAACTTCTTACCATACTTTACTAAGTTTTCAAATCATACTTAGTTATCTTTTCAAAAACAACTTCTATTGTTTAACTTTCAATTCCAAAATCAAAGTTTAAGTTTTCAAAATTTTCCCATTTTCTCAAAAATATTCTAACGCCTTAAATTTCCGGAAAAATTCGCCATAGTCTCCTTTGCGCGGCTCGATCCGAAAAAAAAATGACAGTATATATATCACAAATATACATCTCATCAAGTAATGAGGCATCCCGCAGGGAAAAATTTGTAAAAGTACGATATTTAATCCGAGATATGTACCTTATATTTTATTAGCAAGCATATACGGCTAATATAGCGCTAAAGCGAACTCCAAATGCGAAGCAAACGCGATCCGCACCTACTAAACACTCAACAAACAACATGAGAACATGCACATATGCAAATAATCTCAATATACAACATATAGCAACATAATAACTATATATGTCAACATAGCAAATGCAACTAAACAACAAATGCAATATATATTCAACCATCAACCAACTAAATACTCATTCATATTCTCATTTATATTCAATGAAATAGGTTTTCAATTTAAATCATATGTGATTCATTAACATTGGATTTTATCAACATTCATTCTTATTCAATTTTAATTAGTTTGCATTCACTAATTAAATCCAATTCACATTCAATTCTATTCAAATTTATTTACTTTCAATTTGAATTCAATTACATAGCTTTCAATTTCATTAACACTTAATGAATTACATATAATCAATCAACAATCATATAACAACCAACGTTTATATAATACAATCAAATTCCTTTGCTTATATTCATTCATTTTTTTATTCAACTTCTAATAACATTAGATTTTAATGAATCAACACTTATATTCATTATTTTATATCAACTTAAATTTACATTTAATTGATTAACATTCAATTCATTCAATTCAATTACTAAAGTTGAATTTCATTTACAACTCATATTCATAATATATCCATATAGTTTCACTTCTTATATATATAAGTTTATTTCACAATTGTAATTCACTTTAATTATAACTCAATTCTTATAATTCTTTTGCTTATACAATTATTCTTTTATTTAGATTATCCAAACAACCTAACAATCAACTTATATACTCTTTAATAATTTCTGAAAAATTATTCTTTTATATATAAAATATAATCAAGGCAAAATTATTTCATTTACCCAATTCAAAACAATACTATGTCGAATTGTTCTATTCAAGTGTTTAGAAACCTCTTCGGCATAGTCTTGCGGACCACGCTGACGAAAGTTCATATGCCACTCAATAAACCAATCATCACAATATAAAACAATTTTATATTCACTAACAAATACGCTCTCATAGCTATTATTACACTCAAATTCATTCTAGAGTACTGCTGACTCCATCTCTAATGAATAATACCCAACAGAACCATGGTTGTCGCTTAACCATAAGCTCTGATACCAAATGTAACAAACGGGGTTTTCGTTCTTCGAAAAACCGACATCGATACTCACTTTATCGACTGCCGAGAAATCAAAGGCCGAAAACCGAGATGTTATGGGTTTTTAAAAAGAATTTAAGAAAAGAAAAAGAGAGAAAAGATAGAAAATAGAGAGGAAAGAAGATAGACGATTTTTTAGAAAACAGAGAATTAGAAAAACAGAAGATAGAAAATTTTAAAAATAGAACGGGACAGAAAGGAAACAGAACAACATTAGAATCTCACAATTCGCAGCGGAACAACATATAATAGATAAATGAATAATCTTTAAACAAAGAACTATCAGTTATTACATATTATACATTTCATTACATCATATCATCAGAGTGTACAACAACAACATACAACATCAAACAGTGCAGCGGAAAAAGAAATACTATATAAACTAGTAATACGCCATGCCATCCAGCTTGCCTCCAGCAACTCCAGAATATCCAGAATATCCTGATAAACCTAACTCTTAACTGCCCGTGTGGAAATTGGTGGGCACCCAGAGTTTAGGAAGGAAAACAATAAACTCCAAGTCAGTCATGTGACTGGTGTGAGAACTCAAAACGGTTTATTTAACTTCAAAATCAAAATAGAGAAATATTTTAAATCAATTCGCAATGCTTTTAAAAATGAGACTACCATAAGGCCTCCCGCACACACACACAATGCAAACGCAGAATCGGAGGAGATTTCTCCTTATGATAGTCAAAGATGCTTGATACGCATTTAAAATAACATTTGATATTATTATTAGTGCATAGTGTATAACAAATTCATTTCGAAAGTAGAATATAAATCTTAGCCAACATAGACATTTCGAACTATGCCTACTATAGCTACCATCCAAACAGTGGTGACCACCATAAGTGAATGGCAGGTTCTACAACTAATACCGTACAAGTTTCGTATTGGGAATTGGAATTCCAACGAATGATCAGGCCAAGGAACTTCCCATTGCCACATGAGAATGCCTCTGGATGGACATCCCCGAGAACCAAGCCGGATCTCTACCAACACAAGGCCGGGTTACTCCTAACTGAGTAACAACTGACCGAATATGCCATCCCCCGGTCCTTTGGGACCTTTATCAACCGAGCGCTCGTAATCAATTCACACAATCATAAAGTGTTTTCAACATGAGTAAGTATCTGGGCTCCATACCATGATACCACCCTTTTCCAGAAGGAAATGGACACATCCTAAAGGGTGCTACCCCTCATAACCTTGCTGCTTCTTTCCTGTTTTGACCATTCACGGTGTGTGAGGCTCGACGAATTCACGTCCACAAAAACATACTTTATACTAAAGCCATGCTTTGGGTCAACAAATGATCAACACAATGATCACAAGGATAGACGATCAAATAAACGATCCTATCACAAATAATCAACACAATGATCATTTCAGCATCACTCAGCATGTCACATTACCAAATTGGGAATATATCGCTGATAACATTCAACTACATAACCTCTGAGCACGTACGTCTCAGAGAAGGGTGTTAAGCTAAAAGAATAAATTCTCCGCCACCAACAGAAATATATTTGAAAGAAATCGGCTTTATATCTCAATTTGTAACGTCAGACATACAATCCATACAAGTCTGTTCCGGGCTCGAACAAAACCGAAGGCACTTCTTACGAAGCCCTTGAAATCCGCGTATTCACAATCCCGATCGAATTTCCCACCACTTAGGAGATCTCTATACCAGGAGCTACCCAGTGCAGAGACAATCGATAGGTCATCCTATCGCTTTCACAAATACTCGGTCTTCAACACCGATCTTCAAATGCAATTCATAACGACGTATCACATATTCGGAATGGGTTATACGACCCCATGGTCCTTTCCCGGTTAACCCGAATAGTGAGCGCTTATTCAAAAATAAGTGTGACATTCACATTCAAACAAATCACATCAATTACCCATTCAAAGGGAAATATTGATAGTCGGTTATTGAACTATCAATTGATATGCATACATCACCAGATTCCAAATAATTTTCCAAATTATTTATTTTCCAAAATATCTTTACAAGATATATAATTTCAACTTCAAAAATAAATCAATATTTATTTTTAACAAATTCCACTTTTCACATATAAATTCCATAATGAATTTATATTTCAAAATATCCATGCATATTCGATTTCAATAATTCATTTCAATTTATCTTCAAAAAGATAAATCCTAATTATTCACTTCATATTGGAAAACATTTCCATACTTATCAAAAATAAGTAATCGACAAATCTTTTTATTTTCAACCTTTGAAAATATTCAATATACTTAAATCGAATTAAGTATATTATTCATTCTTTAAGGGAAATCATTCTCTTAAACATTTTTATTTGGGCCAAAACGAATGTTGCGTAAAACATCGTTACAACGTCCCAAAATCACTAGTATAGGGATTCGAAATTAAATAGATATATAAATCCCAATACTATACAACCCATTCCCTTTCGGAAATCATTTACTATAACAACAGTGTTATAGTCCACCATTTCCTTTTATTTCTCGAAAACGTCTATTTCAACAATAAATGTTGAAATCTATGATTTCGAATCTCAACACAATTAAAACATCGTTAAATCGTTTTAATTCTATTTAAAACATTCACATTCAATACATTTTCTTTAACGTATTATTCACTATTCAAAAACGTGAATATACTTCATTAACAAATTTCATCCTTTCTATTCATTTTATTTTAAAGGATTATTCACTGTCTAAAAACGTGAATATAACTCCATTTATAAGTTATAACAATTAACTTATCAAAATAAGTCGTTTGCGAATTTATAAAACAACGTTTATAAATTCCATTTCCATTTATTTCATAACAACTTCCTTTATAAATCTTCTTTATTTACCTATTCGATTTATAATCTTAATTATAAACCAAAAGTCCAAATTATAAGTCAAACACTTATAATTTATTTATTTGCAAAAATCGTTCCTTTGAACTTTACAAATTTTATAAACCTATTGTTTATAAAATTCCATTTATAACTTCACCGTTATATAATTCTATAAATTTCATTCATTAATGAATTTCATTTTCACTTCATTCAAACACTTATAAAAACTCGTTTTATAATGTCGATATTTCGATTTATAAATATCCATTTATAAATCTCTTAATATAAATCAATTTATATTATTCTTTTAAAACGTCTTTAAATTCCTTTATAATTTCATCATTTCGATTTATAAAATAATCAAATTTTATAAATCCTATTTTTAAACTTTTCATAACAAGTTCAGAATTCCATTTAAACTCTTTTATAAAGTCATTAATTCCTTATTTTCAAAAATCAGCTTTTAACTATATTTCACAAAAATCATAATTTTATAACTTCTAAAATTATATAACGTTTATTTATTTAAATGGATCAATTCCAAAAATATAGTATATTTTCAAAAATCACTTTAAAATCATTTTAAAATCCCAAAATCTGGGTCCAATGATGCTACACACCAAATAGTCAATCACGACTAACAACGATATCATATATCGATATGATAATCCATCAAATATCAAAATATCTAAAATAAAATAAATACTGTTGAGGAATCCAGTTGGATCCCTCCAACCTGTTTTCCTGCATCCAAAAACATTAGCACAATACCAATTTCGCTCCAGTACGAAATTATCGCGGTATATGTTTTTATTAAATATTATCCGCTTAATAACGGCGTAATAGGGTCTCATCCGCTAAACAAAAAATGCGGGAAATCAACAACTGCAATATATACATATGCCAATATATATATATTGATATTATATATAATACCAATTTCACTGTTTATGAAATATTCGCGGTATATGTTTTTATTAAATAACATCCGCTTACTAACGGCGTATAATGTCTATTTTAACAATCAATAATTAACAGTCATCATTCAAACATGCATTCAAATATTTTAAATCTAACTATTTAAAATAAAATCGAAACCTATTCGATTGAGTGAGAAGTTCTCACCTTGGTTTTAATTTCGTTTTAGCGATTTATTTCGAATAAAATTAAACGCGCGTTTAATTTTACCCAAAATTCTCACTAACTCCAAACGACTCCAAACCAACTCCATCACGTAGTGCTCGTCCATACGATTCCAACGCAACTGAGTTTGCATTTTTTCGACCTCGTATGAAAAAGTTACAAATATTTGAAGTTTGCTCGATTTTTCTTTATAATATTTACACACAAATATACTTTTATAAACCTTAATTCACACTGGGCCGTTGGATCTCAATCAAGTAAATCACGGCCGTGCTTCCTCTCTTCTCCAACATCGCGTTCCACTCCAGTAAAAACCGAACCCATCCACGCGTTCGAATACGTGGATGTCGCGGCCACCAAGATGATCGAGACCCCATCATATCGCCACCAATAGAAGCGCCTTGCTCCACTCCACCACCACCCCGAGTGCCTTGAAGTCCGGTCGCCCCTAGCTCCATCAAAATGCGTGCGAACGGCCGGCCATTCGAGCCAAATTGCCGTTGATCGGCTCCACCTCAAACGATCTCCACCGTTGGATGTGGAGATCTTGTTGAGCTTAACAATCTTCTAGTTGACAATCTTTGCTAATTATCAACGGATCTTGAGGAATTGAAGGAGGAAGCAAACCATTTTCTGGCCATAGGTTATAGAAGTGGCGGCCACGATAGAATTAGGGTTTAATAAATTTTTTCTCTTGAGAGTGAAGGCTATTTATAGAATTCTGAACGAACACTATTCATCCCGGGAATTCCGAACTCCGATTTAGACGCCGTAACCAGCGTTTCTAAGGTTTACCCCGCGTTCCGGACACAATGGAACAGGTTTCGGAAGCTAATTCGGAAGTATGTGCGAGTTATGGCTGAAAACGCTCAATTTAAATTAAACCGATTTAAACCGATTTCTAGGCGTTTTAATTTGTACCGGACAAACGGTAAATCCAATTGACTTGAAATTTGAAATCTTACAATAATATCACATTACGGATCCGATGAAACTGGTTTCGTCGAAATCCGAGACTTTTTGAAAAATGGCTATTCTGACTCGCCAAATTTAAATTAAAAATAATTCGATGCGTTTCGAGCTGCCACGATCAAACGGTAACTCCGATTGACACGAAATTTGAAATCCGGTAATAACTAACTATTACGGATCCAATGGAACTAGTTTCGTTCAATTCTGAGACTGTTCAAAAATTGACTATTTTACAGTCGATTATTAAATATTAAAATATTCAATTTTCACAGATTAACTTTTAATTCGATTTTAAAAGTTCTAAAATATCGTTCTAACTTCAACATGATAAAATAAAATTTTACAAATTATTTTCAATCATATTTAACTCGATTTTCAATTATTCCCATAATTTAACATATTAAATTATCGATTTAATTATTCAATTAAATTCAATAATTCAAATAAAAATTTATTTGACTTATAAATTCACTTTTTAATATTTAAAATTAATTAAATATTCAAATTTAAATTATTAAAAATTCTGGGTCGTTACAATTTGCATGCTTTGAGATGGACGGTCCGGATTGACTTGGGTATATAAAAATAAAGAAATGTTAATTTAGTTTATTTTAAATTCGTGTAATGTTTAAAAATTCATATCTTTTTCATACGAGGTCGAAAACGCGCGAAACCAGTTGCGTTCGAATCGTATGGACGAGCACTACGCTATGGAATTGGATTGGAATTGTTTGGAGCTAGAGAAATTTTGGGTTAAATCGAATGTCGTTCGATTTGATTTAAAATAGTAAAAATCAAGGTGAGTGTTTTATAACGCTCACAACGTACTAAATATCTTTATGCTAGTTAAATTTGATATTATGAAGTGATATGAATTTTATTTGTCGTTGTTTGATAGAATTTAATTGTCATTTGAATTAACCGTCGAAAATTAAATTGACAGTTAAATTTGAAATAAAAATTGAAATTGAATTGCGATTTAATTACGTGACATCGATAACTATGAAATTGCCATGAATTGTATTGCTTATTGGATGATGTATTTCGTTGGATGCTATTGATTGATATTTGAATGTTTGGATGTTTATTTGCTTATATATATCCTGTTATGCATACATATGATACTGTGATTTAATTTAAGTAATATATACTCATCCCTGACATTTAATTGAAATAAATAATTACTTGGCCATAGGATAGAAAATTATATACGGACACCGAATTGGCTAAATTAATAATTTTTAAAATCGTCGATTTGAAATTTATTTAAATGTTTTGATTTAAAAGTTATAAATAGAAATCAATTTATAAAAATTGAATTTATCAAAAAATTGAGTTTGGAATGTTGAAATAAAATTTGGTTAAAAGAAATTGTTAAATAATTAAAGTGGAGACTTTGGAATTTAAAAATGGGGATATGATTGAATTTCGTAAATTGATTTGTTTAAAGATTTAACCTTAATTCGAGCTTTGAATATAACTAAGTAAAAGCGATAAAAGGATATTTTGAAATTGAGCTTGAAATTGAATCATATTGTAATTGGGTTTTAAATTTGAATATTGGAAGATAATTTTGTTGAGTATTATAAATTGATATTTTGGAAAATCAAGCTCCAAATCGATATAAATTGAAATTGAATAAATTAAAGGTTAATGTAAAATTGAATTAATTTGAAGTCAAAGTTGACATTGATTTGAATTGAAATCGAAATTGAATCGGTGGAATGGAAATTGAAATTGATTTGAATTGGGAAGTTATAATTGAAATGGATTGGTTTTGAAACTGTTTTATTTTGTTTCCAAATTACTCGGTTATATAAACCATTTTTGAATACTTAAACTAGTTTAATCTATTTTAAAATCTACTTAACCTAATTTAAATTATTTTAAACTAATTTATCTATTTCAAATCCATTTTAAGATTTTAAGTATTTTAACTATTTTAATTATTTAAAACTACTTCTAAACTCCTTAAAACTATTTTTCTAAAATTCTAAGCTGGTCAACAAGGTGAAATGTTTATATTTAAATCTTGAATTTAAATACGAATTGGGTTAAATGAAGTTGCAACCTAAATTGAAATCCGAATTGATTTTGAAAACGAAATAAGATATTGAGACGAAAAATGATTTTTGAAATGGAATCTGACATTTTAATAGATACGATGATATTTGAAATGGATTTGATTTTTGAAGCGAATATGATATTTTGATATAAATTATGAATCGATTTGAAATGTAAAAGAGCCATGGTGTAATAATACGTAGTTATTAAAGAGACCGGGATCGGATATGGACATACTCTCTGTCGATACCGAAAACCACTTTAATAACTATTATACGCGGAGTGTTGATCCAGAATGAAGTGGATGGTTTGGTGAACACGTTGACTGAAGAAAGAGAACGATATTGGATGACCCCTGACATGACTAAAACAGGAGCCGCGTCGGGCCATTGAGGTTCGCCACCTCTAGCGGACACACTTCTTCGATACCATATCTATTACATTTGTGATTCGATTTGGGTGCACCTCTTGATTTGGAAGTGTTGTTTCGCGGTGTTGGGGTAGCTGCTGGCTACGCTCAACATCAGTCCGGATCACGCAACTACTAGTATCCTAGTTGGTATCGCCTCATGTACCTTGTCATGCTGATTATCCTATTCGCGACAACTACGTTATGTTTTGTGTTATACCTATGGGGTACCCTCTGATAACCACCAGTTTACGGTGGGGCATACGGTGCTGTATAGACTATGGCATTATAAAAATGTGTTAAGGGGGATCATGGTAACGCCTTAATGCTATTTTGATACTTTATATTACTGATAGGAATTATCTACTTAGCGTACATTACTACATAGTAGATAGTTTAACGGATCCTTAAGAGATGGAAAATCCCGTAACATCTCTTAAGTTATTGCACGCACGTTGACACTGGGTAGGAGATGTCAAACCCCGTAACATCTCTGACGCTGTTACACTCATGTTTATTTACGATTGATTTAACTTACATGAGGATATTTTAGTCCTGACTCGATTGTTTTGTCTTTTCATGACGCTCGGGTCAGTCCTGAGTTTTTCAGATTTTTGAAGATCTATTATGGAGGATGAAGACGAAGATTCGATATACTATTACTATTATTACCCATGCATCATGCCATCTGCTGCATTATTTAATTGTTCTGCTGTATATGTATAACTCTGATAAATGTTGTATAAATAATTGTCTAAGTATAGTAAACAGCTTCATGAACTGTTTATTTGACTATTATATTTTATCGTTCCGCTGCGAGATTCTGTGTTGTTTCATTTCCTTTATTTCCATTTCTTATTTACCCCAATAACCATCTGCCCTTTTTGAATGGTTTGAAATCGGCATGTGTATTTTATCGTCGGTTTAAACTGTTCAAAAAGGCGGGTCGTTACAGTTGGTATCAGAGCTTTGGTTTAGCGATAACCTTAGCTTTGTGGGGTCTGACTCTTTATAAATAGGGTAGTAATACACTATGATGAGTCACTTAGTGAATATATATTTATGAGAGAGCGTATTTATTAGTGATATAAAATGTTTTATATTGTGTCGGTTGATTTGTTGAGTGGCTTATGGATTCTGGTCAATACGAGTAATTAACGTCATTGATAGGGATCTCTAAACACTCGAACAGAACAATTCGATATAGTATTGTTTTGAAATTGGGTAAATGAAATAATTTTGCTCTAATTATATTTTGTATATAAAGAATTTGTTTCAAAATTTATTATGATCCATTTAGCTTATTTGGTTGTTGGAAACGATAATATTGATTGTTATCATTAATTGGATATTGTGTTTTAATAAATAAGGCTTATTGAAAAATAAACAATAATAAAACAACTTGTGGAATATTTCAAGAAAGTAAAATCCTATAAGAATATTGTATAAAGGTAACTTATAAATTAAAATAGATCTAAATTGGAAATATTGAATTTAAGACCCGAAGATCTTGAAATATGGTTTTCAAAGCTTTGAAGAAAATATATAGTAATATTAGTTGGAAATTGTTTATGGAAATATTTTGAAAGGGTTTTTAAAGGAAGGAATGAATTCAGTACTCACTCTTCTGTCGCTGGAGAATAATTTCGGTGATGACTGCGCAACATCATCGACGTTCATTTTCGAGTCTCAAAGTGGGAAGACTTCTAAGAAGCTTTGCTTTTCTTCGAAATTATTTTGGGTAAATGTGTTTTGGTTTAAAATCCAAAGGTATGATTTGATATATTAAAGATATAAGTGTATATGTTTATTTCAAATGATTTGAAAAGAACCGGGCATTTAAATTTCTAAGTTATGTTAATTATTAATTTTCAAATTATTTGAATGAAACGTGAATAACCAAAATTTATAAAATAAGAGGATTAAGATATCTAAGCTTATTGTTTGGGAAACCTTTAAAAGTTGAAAGGTAAAGAGGATTTAAATAAATCAAATTTGTGAACATTCTAATTAAGTAAATGAAATTCTATAAATTTGTATAATACCAAATTTGCATTCTAATAACATATAATATGACTTACCAAATGTAAAAAAAAGTTAAAATGATGTTTTGGACATGTAATGAGATATTATACAAATAAACAGAACCTGAAAGTAATTGAAATATACAAGTAAGGAAAACTCAAAAGGAATTAAAATGTATATAAATGGAAAATTTTGACTGTGATAAAAAAATTATATATACTTAAATATAACATGAAATGATGATTGGATAAATGGAACAAGTAAGTGAACTTAAAAAAGAAGATAAATGAATCGTATTATATCTTTGTAAATTGGTTATAGAAAATAAATATAAATTGCATAGAAAAATTTGAATTTGTAACTTTGAGGTAACCGTAAACTAAGAAAAGTCATTTAGGAGAGGTTAGACTTTTATAGGATGATTAACAAACTAAAGTGCCGGTTAATAAAATGTTCCACAAATGAATTCGTTATTAACTGAAATTATGAAAATGCAATAAATGTAAACAAAGGAATTTCTTATAGCTAAGAATCAATTTGAAAATGAAATTGAGTTTAATTAAATTATATAGAATGTTTAAAATGAACTTGAGTAAGAAAATTCTTTGATATGATGTTTGAGAAAAGATAATGATAAAGAACATGCTATGTAAAGAAATGAATATACTAACTGAATAATAGATTGTGAATAATTAATGGAAAAAAAAGAAGTCAATAAAATAATTTAGTATACATAAATTGGATAGTAATCCATTGGAAGGTAATACGTGAGATTGTACGTATATTATTTTATTTGCATAACGATTTGATCCAAATTCGAGCACAAAATTTCGAGATGATTTATATCGATCCAAGTTAGGATTTTTCACTTGATTTTCGACGGCGAACCCTAGATATGGATTTTTAATTTGATTCTGGAATTCTCTATCATAGTATATGGCTATGCAAGGAGAGTAACAGTTTCCAATCAAGGAACCAATTCTGAGTCCGCACTAAAGAGTCGTGTGAACGATACTATTTTGGAAGTGAAATTGTGTGATCGAATAAGCGATTAGATTGATATTGCTCACGGATGATATATGTACGGCTTACAGACTTAATTAAAAGTTAATATTGGAAATTTAAGATGCCAAATATGTGAAGATAAATTTGTAACTTTTGAGATAACTATAAACTAAGGAAAGTCATATATAAGAAGTTAGACTTTTATGGAATGACTATAAATTAAAGTGATGATTAATAAAATGTTCTGCATTAATAAAATGTTCCGCAAATAAATTGGTTATTAACTGAAACTGAATATGAAATAAATGTAAACAAAAGAATTTGGTATGGTTAGGAATAAATTGGAATTGAAAGAGATAAACCAAATTGAATGTAAAATTAATAATTTGCTTATGTTGGGTATGATTTAGTTGTTATATGATTGTTAGTTGATTGTATATAATTCATTAAGTGTTAATGAAATTGAAAGCTATAAATCATTGGAATCAAATTTGAAGTTAAATGAATTTAAATAGAATTTAAGTTGATTCAAATTGAAAGTGAACTAATGTAAATATAAATTAGTGAATGTTAACTAACTGAATTGAGAATGAATGTTAGTAAAATCCAACGTTAATGAATCAACTGTGATTAAAATTGAAACCAAGTCAATAAGTATTAATGAGAAGTGAATTTATATTGATTGGTTATGGATTTGTTGGATGATAGTTGGATGATAGTTGATTGATGGTTGCATATGTTGTTTTGTTGCATTTGCTATGTTGGTACATGTAGTTGTTATGTTGCTATATGATGTATATTGATATTATTTTCATATATGCATGTTTCTCATGGTTTGTTGAGTGTTTAGTAGGTGCAGATTGCGCTTGCTTCGCATTTGGAGCTCGCTTTCGCGCTATATTAGCCGTATATGCTCGCTAATAATATATAAGGTACATATCTCGGATTACATACCGTACTTTTACACTTTTCCCTACGGGATGCCTCATCACTTGATGAGATGTATATTTGTGATATATATACTGTCATTTTTTTTCCGATCGAGCCGCGCAAAGGAGACTGCCGAAATTTTCCGTAAAATCCGGGTGTTAGAAAATTTTTCAAGTTTTAAAATTTTTTCTTTAACTTGTTTTGATAACTAACTTTTAAAGTTAGAAAGCCGTTCGGAGTAACTTAGTGGAAGCGTAGTTATGACTTTATGAATGGAATTTCATTGTTTATAAGTTGGTAACTTTGAATAAAATATATCTAATGTTGAATTCTATACTTAGTTCCTTTTCCCTTCTTTTTCCTTTTCGGGGACGAAAAGTTTTGAGTGGGGGAGAGTGTAACGACCCGTAAATTTTCGATAATTAAAATAGCTAATTTAAAAGATTTCGTGATTTAATGTTAGAAAATTTTTTGTAATTCGTTTGGAATAATAATAACTGGAATGAATTGCAACAATAATTATCCAAGTAATGAAAAATGAATGCTACATAGTGAATGCCTTTGAAATCAATAGTTGAATAGGATAATAAATGTTGAAATTCATTGGGTATAATAGAGTAATTGATTGATAAGTAAAATCTACTTAAAATCAAATATTGAATAATTGAATAACTGTAAAATAAAAATAGTGTTCTAAATTGTGAATTGGTTTTAAAAGTTGATTCTTATAAGTTCAATTTCAATATTTCAAAAGATAATGAATTATTGGACAAGCGAAATTGTTTAAATTTAATATTTGGAATTTATTGAATAATTTAATAATGGGAATTGAATAACCGTATAATGGAAATGGTTGTTCTATAATCTTAATTCATTTCAAAAGTTAAATTTTAAGTTCGTTTTGAATATTTCAAAAGATAGCGATTTAAGAATAATCAAATTGTTTAAATTTAAATATTACAAATGTTTGAATAGTTAAATTCCGAATTTGATATGATTAATTTGATATTGAAATTTAATATATGAAAATAGAGTGAATAATTGAAATTTGATTTAATATGATTCAAATTGGTTTCCAAAGTGAATGTAAGTTATATTGGGATTATAATAGAGTTAATAAGATTTTAAAATTGAAAATTATTGGATAATTGAATAATGGGTTTAATATGATTAAAAATGATTTGTAAAATTTTATTTTATCATATTAAAGTAAGAATGATGTTGTAGAACTTTTAAAATTGAAATAAAAGTAAACTTGTGAAAATTGAATATTTTAATATTTAATTATCGACTGAAAAATAGCCAATTTTCGAACAGTCTCAGAATTGGGTGAAACTAGTGCCATTGGATCCATAATAGTTTGTTATTAGTGGATTTCAATTTTCGTAGAAATCGGAGTTGTCGTTTGACCGTGGCAGCTTGAAACGCATCGAAATTGTTTTAATATTTAATTGACGAGTTAAAATACTCATTTTTCAAACAGTCTCGGATTCCGACGAAACCAGTTTCATCGGATCCGTAATGTGATATTATTGTAAGATTTCAAATTTCGTGTCAATCGGATTTACCGGTTGTCCGAGGCAAGCCAAAACGCCTAGAAATTAGTTTAAATCGATTTAATTTAAATCGATCGTTTGTTGCCGTATCTCGCACAGACGATCGAATTAGCTTTCGAAACCTATTCCATTGTGTCCGGAACGCGGGATAAACCCTAGAAACGCCGTCACCGCGTGTAAATCGGAGTTCGGAAACCCGGGATAAATAGTGGTTCGAGAAATTTCTATAAATAGCCCCTTTATAAAAAAAATATATTCAGGGTTTGATGCGTGGCCGCCACTAACAGAACCCATGGCCGGAAATCATCCACTTTCCTCTCCAATTATCTTTCAATCCATCGAGTTTTAGGAGATGCTTCCAACTGGAAAGTCGAAGATCACCTCAACGTCTACTTATCCAACGGTGGATCTTGGCTGCGGTGGCTCAGGGGAGCAGAAAATTGACGATGAAGTGGCTCCGTTCGTCCACGTTTTTCTGGTGGTAGGTGGGGCCGAGCTTCAAGATGCTCGGGGCGTGGGTGGCTCGCATGCAGGGCTGTCGTTTGGTGGTAGTGTGATGGAGTTTCGTGTAGCGTGGTGGTTGCGGCATTCAACCCTAGATAACGACGTGGGTGGGTTCTTGCGACCTGAAGAAAACGTGAGGGAAGAAGAAAAAGCATGCGGCTTGGATTTGCATGCTTTGAGATGGACGGTCCGGATTGACTTGGGTATATAAAAATAAAGAAATGTTAATTTAGTTTATTTTAAATTCGTGTAATGTTTAAAAATTCATATCTTTTTCATACGAGGTCGAAAACGCGCGAAACCAGTTGCGTTCAAATCGTATGGACGAGCACTACGCTATGGAATTGGATTGGAATTGTTTGGAGCTAGAGAAATTTTGGGTTAAATCGAATGTCGTTCGATTTGATTTAAAATAGTAAAAATCAAGGTGAGTGTTTTATAACGCTCACAGCGTACTAAATATCTTTATGCTAGTTAAATTTGATATTATGAAGTGATATGAATTTTATTTGTCGTTGTATGATAGAATTTAATTGTCATTTGAATTAACCGTCGAAAATTAAATTGACAGTTAAATTTGAAATAAAAATTGAAATTGAATTGCGATTTAATTACGTGACATCGATAACTATGAAATTGCCATGAATTGTATTGCTTATTGGATGATGTATTTCGTTGGATGCTATTGATTGATATTTGAATGTTTGGATGTTTATTTGCTTATATATATCCTGTTATGCATACATATGATACTGTGATTTAATTTAAGTAATATATACTCATCCCTGACATTTAATTGAAATAAATAATTACTTGGCCATAGGATAGAAAATTATATACGGACACCGAATTGGCTAAATTAATAATTTTTAAAATCGTCGATTTGAAATTTATTTAAATGTTTTGATTTAAAAGTTATAAATAGAAATCAATTTATAAAAATCGAATTTATCAAAAAATTGAGTTTGGAATGTTGAAATAAAATTTGGTTAAAAGAAATTGTTAAATAATTAAAGTGGAGACTTTGGAATTTAAAAATGGGGATATGATTGAATTTCGTAAATTGATTTGTTTAAAGATTTAACCTTAATTCGAGCTTTGAATATAACTAAGTAAAAGCGATAAAAGGATATTTTGAAATTGAGCTTGAAATTGAATCATATTGTAATTGGGTTTTAAATTTGAATATTGGAAGATAATTTTGTTGAGTATTATAAATTGATATTTTGGAAAATCAAGCTCCAAATCGATATAAATTGAAATTGAATAAATTAAAGGTTAATGTAAAATTGAATTAATTTGAAGTCAAAGTTGACATTGATTTGAATTGAAATCGAAATTGAATCGGTGGAATGGAAATTGAAATTGATTTGAATTGGGAAGTTATAATTGAAATGGATTGGTTTTGAAACTGTTTTATTTTGTTTCCAAATTACTCGGTTATATAAACCATTTTTGAATACTTAAACTAGTTTAATCTATTTTAAATCTACTTAACCTAATTTAAATTATTTTAAACTAATTTATCTATTTCAAATCCATTTTAAGATTTTAAGTATTTTAACTATTTTAATTATTTAAAACTACTTCTAAACTCCTTAAAACTATTTTTCTAAAATTCTAAGCTGGTCAACAAGGTGAAATGTTTATATTTAAATCTTGAATTTAAATACGAATTGGGTTAAATGAAGTTGCAACCTAAATTGAAATCCGAATTGATTTTGAAAACGAAATAAGATATTGAGACGAAAAATGATTTTTGAAATGGAATCTGACATTTCAATAGATACGATGATATTTGAAATGGATTTGATTTTTGAAGCGAATATGATATTTTGATATAAATTATGAATCGATTTGAAATGTAAAAGAGCCATGGTGTAATAATACGAACCACTTTAATAACTATTATACGCGGAGTGTTGATCCAGAATGAAGTGGATGGTTTGGTGAACGCGTTGACTGAAGAAAGAGAACGATATTGGATGACCCCTGACATGACTAAAACAGGAGCCGCGTCGGGCCATTGAGGTTCGCCACCTCTAGCGGACACACTTCTTCGATACCATATCTATTACATTTGTGATTCGATTTGGGTGCACCTCTTGATTTGGGAGTGTTGTTTCGCGGTGTTGGGGTAGCTGCTGGCTACGCTCAACATCAGTCCGGATCACGCAACTACTAGTATCCTAGTTGGTATCGCCTCATGTACCTTGTCATGCTGATTATCCTATTCGCGACAACTACGTTATGTTTTGTGTTATACCTATGGGGTACCCTCTGATAACCACCAGTTTACGGTGGGGCATACGGTGCTGTATAGACTATGGCATTATAAAAATGTGTTAAGGGGGATTATGGTAACGCCTTAATGCTATTTTGATACTTTATATTACTGATAGGAATTATCTACTTAGCGTACATTACTACATAGTAGATAGTTTAACGGATCCTTAAGAGATGGAAAATCCCGTAACATCTCTTAAGTTATTGCACGCACGTTGACACTGGATAGGAGATGTCAAACCCCGTAACATCTCTGACGCTGTTACACTCATGTTTATTTACGATTGATTTAACTTACATGAGGATATTTTAGTCCTGACTCGATTGTTTTGTCTTTTCATGACGCTCGGGTCAGTCCTGAGTTTTTCAGATTTTTGAAGATCTATTATGGAGGATGAAGACGAAGATTCGATATACTATTACTATTATTACCCTTGCATCATGTCATCTGCTGCATTATTTAATTGTTCTGCTGTATATGTATAACTCTGATAAATGTTGTATAAATAATTGTCTAAGTATAGTAAACAGCTTCATGAACTGTTTATTTGACTATTATATTTTATCGTTCCGTTGCGAGATTCTGTGTTGTTTCATTTCCTTTATTTCCATTTCTTATTTACCCCAATAACCATCTGCCCTTTTTGAATGGTTTGAAATCGGCATGTGTATTTTATCGTCGGTTTAAACTGTTCAAAAAGGCGGGTCGTTACAGTTGGTATCAGAGCTTTGGTTTAGCGATAACCTTAGCTTTGTGGGGTCTGACTCTTTATAAATAGGGTAGTAATACACTATGATGAGTCACTTAGTGAATATATATTTATGAGAGAGCGTATTTATTAGTGATATAAAATGTTTTATATTGTGTCGGTTGATTTGTTGAGTGGCTTATGGATTCTGGTCAATACGAGTAATTAACGTCATTGATAAGGATCTCTAAACACTCGAACAGAACAATTCGATATAGTATTGTTTTGAAATTGGGTAAATGAAATAATTTTGCTCTAATTATATTTTGTATATAAAGAATTTGTTTCAAAATTTATTATGATCCATCTAGCTTATTTGATTGTTGGAAACGATAATATTGATTGCTATCATTAATTGGATATTGTGTTTTAATAAATAAGGCTTATTGAAAAATAAACAATAATAAAACAACTTGTGGAATATTTCAAGAAAGTAAAATCCTATAAGAATATTGTATAAAGGTAACTTATAAATTAAAATAGATCTAAATTGGAAATATTGAATTTAAGACCCGGAGATCTTGAAATATGGTTTTCAAAGCTTTGAAGAAAATATATAGTAATATTAGTTGGAAATTGTTTATGGAAATATTTTGAAAGGGTTTTTAAAGGAAGGAATGAATTCAGTACTCACTCTTCTGTCGCTGGAGAATAATTTCGGTGATGACTGCGCAACATCATCGACGTTCATTTTCGAGTCTCAAAGTGGGAAGACTTCTAAGAAGCTTTGCTTTTCTTCGAAATTATTTTGGGTAAATGTGTTTTGGTTTAAAATCCAAAGGTATGATTTGATATATTAAAGATATAAGTGTATATGTTTATTTCAAATGATTTGAAAAGAACCGGGCATTTAAATTTCTAAGTTATGTTAATTATTAATTTTCAAATTATTTGAATGAAACGTGAATAACCAAAATTTATAAAATAAGAGGATTAAGATATCTAAGCTTATTGTTTGGGAAACCTTTAAAAGTTGAAAGGTAAAGAGGATTTAAATAAATCAAATTTGTGAACATTCTAATTAAGTAAAATGAAATTCTATAAATTTGTATGATATGGACATACTCTCTGTCGATACCGAAAACCACTTTAATAACTATTATACGCGGAGTGTTGATCCAGAATGAAGTGGATGGTTTGGTGAACGCGTTGACTGAAGAAAGAGAACGATATTGGATGACCCTTGACATGACCAAAACAGGAGCCGCGCCGGGCCATTGAGGTTCGCCACCTCTAGCGTACACACTTCTTCGATACCATATCTATTACATTTGTGATTCGATTTGGGTGCACCCCTTGATTTAGGAGTGTTGTTTCGCGGTGTTGTGGTAGCTGCTGGCTATGCTCAACATTAGTCCGGATCACGCAACTACTAGTATCCTAGTTGGTATCGCCTCATGTACCTTGTCATACTGATTATCCTATTCGCGACAACTACGTTATGTTTTGTGTTATACCTATGGGGTACCCTCTGATAACCACCAGTTTACGGTGGGGCTTCCGGTGCTGTATAGACTATGGCATTATAAAAATGTGTTAAGGGGGATTATGGTAACACCTTAACGCTATTTTGATACTTTATATTACTGATAGGCATTATCTACTTAGCGTACATTACTACATAGTACATAGTTTAACGGATCCTTAAGAGATGGAAAATCCCGTAACATCTCTTAAGTTATTGCACGCACGTTGACACTGGATAGGAGATGTCAAACCCCGTAACATCTCTGACGCCGTTACACTCATGTTTATTTACGATTGATTTAACTTACATGAGGATATTTTAGTCCTGACTTGAGTGTTTTGTCTTTTCATTACGCTCGGGTCAGTCCTGAGTTTTTCAGATTTTTGAAGATCTATTCTGGAGGATGAAGACGAAGATTTGGTATACTATTACTATTATTACCCTTGCATCATGCTATCTGCTGCATTATTTTAATTGTTCTGCTGTATATGTATAACTCTGATAAATGTTGTATAAATAATTGTCTAAGTATAGTAAACAGCTTCATGAACTGTTTATTTGACTATTATATTTTATCGTTCCGCTGCGAGATTCTGTGTTGTTTCATTTCCTTTATTTCCCTTTCTTTTCTTTTCTTATTTACCCTAATAACCATCTGCCCTTTTTGAATGGTTTGAAATCGGCATGTGTATTTGATCATCGGTTTAAACTGTCCAAAAAGGCAGGTCGTTACAGAAACGGGATTCCTCTCACTAATATCTCTTTTAAAAGCTTATTTTTTGTAAATCAAATCCTGCAATCAAACTGATCAAATAAACATCGGTTTGACAGTGTTTCGGACTAGGTATGGTTCGTATGAGCGGTTAGTGATGCCACTCGGGTTAACAAATGCGCCAACTTTCTTCGTGGATTTGATGAACCGAGTTTTCCGAGAGTACATGAAAAGGTTCGTATTGGTATTCATAGATGACATCTTAATATACCCTAAGGATTAAAGAGAGCATGAAGTTCATCTTAGGATGGTGCTTGAGACACTGAGACAGCATCAGTTGATAGCGAAGTTTTCAAAGTGTCATTTCTGGAAGAATTTAAGTTTTTTGGTCATGTGGGTTTTTGAGAAGGGTTTGTCTGTTGATCAAGATAAGGTCGAAGCTGTTAACAGTTGAAAGAGACCAGAGATGGTGACTGAGTTCAAAAAATTTCTTAGGCATGCTGGTTACTACCGAAGGTTTATTAAGGATTTCTCACGGATAGCAGCGACTTTGACTAAGCTGACCACGAAGGACGTGAAGTTTATCTGTTTTGACAAATGTGAGGAAGCATTCCTTAAGTTAAAGCACTCGTTGGCCAACGCGCCTATGTTGGTAGTTCCAGATGGGAATCAGGGATTGGGAGTATATACAGATGCATGTGGAAACGAATTAGGAGCTTTGTTGATGCAGAAAGGTAAAGTTATTTCCTATGCTTTACGACAGCTTAGACTGCATGAAGTGAGATGTAACACCCCTATTTTGAGGCCCTAAGCTAAGCGCTATAGATGCTGTAGTCATCCATAGCATTAACTTCCGGTGACAAAATACAGTAATGTCAATGGTATCCATAATATCAAAAGCACATGAATATGAAATAAAATCAATACAGATTTCAAAATAGCTTTTCTGATTTCATTTCAAATCAATATTTCATCTTCAGAAACATAATCCTAAAACTATTCCCACGTTTTGATCAAATATAATTATTACAAATTATGCCAAGAGCGACATATGAAGATGCCCCCTTGGATGATCAAAGTACTAGATAGACATGTCTGTCATAAATATATCACAGTGGAAATAAAACTAAATAGCTCTTACATAGCTAACTTTTCCTTTCGCACGTCATCGAAAGCTTATTCGTCAAACCTACTAAACCTGAAAATCTTAACTCTCAACCTACTCAAATTAAATATTTAGCACCCGAGACGTTAAGGGGAAAACATAAACTGCGAGCCAGATATAAAGCCAGGTGTGAATAATACTATTACATCTAGATTTACTGATATTAAGTGAGACCATGCCGCTTAGCGAAATGGGTTTCCTCTCACTAATATCTCTTTTAAAAGCTTATTTTTTGTAAATCAAATCCTGCAATCAAACCGATTATAACAATTAAATCAATATATATATATATATATATGCATAAAAATTAGGAAATCAATGGACTATCTATCCACATTACAGTTTTATCTGGCTAACTATTAACCATTAACCGACTCGGGCCTACCAGACATAACCAATTATCTAACTTCTGTTAGACACACTCTTGACCTATCTCCCTTCAAGTATCCTCTTCTAGGGTCGACTGATCCTAATGGTTTGCGGGCTACGAATAACTTATATTTACTATGTATATTCCCTTCTGTATGTAATATTATTTTAGTCTCATCTATGACAAATCCCCACATACTGGAATTTTGGACTTATATTATCTAGGGGCTATTAGCTAAAGTATAGGACGCAACCTTACACCAGTCTCATCTGGTCTTCTGATATCTGAGCCATAAACTTAGTATTATCTATCCTATTCAAATTTCATTCCCTTTCATATACTTAGGGTCAACTACCCATTTCAAATTCCATTTCCTCGTGAACAATCTTTATAAATGATTTACCCTTGAAACCATAACTTTATAAAACAAAGAAACCATACTCTTTGCTTTACTAAAAGTACTTATGCTGTTATATATACTTTAGACAAAACAATGTTGATGAAATCTTATTAATGGGATTATCTATCCCTTCATAATAAGTTAAAATCACTTTTAACCTAGAAAGCTTTAGGCTACAAGGCCAAAACAATACCTTCGAAACCTTTTTTTAAACCTTAAACAATTCCTTTTCAAATTCATTGAAAATATTCTTTCAAAACAAGTTAACCGCGTTAACCTTAAAACACTAGGCCGAAAGACCGAAACATATCTTTCGAAACCTTTGAAAATTGACCTTTCAAAATCATTATTTAAACCTTAGACATCCTCTTTCAAAACCATTAAACTTGTCTTTCGTAAGCATTGGAAACCCCCATTCAAATGCTCAAAATAAACCTTTCAAAAACATTGAGGATCTCCTCTTCGAAACATATATTATATACCTTTCAAAAGCATTTGAAATTCTTCACTTAAAACGTACCTTTCGAAAGTATTGGGTTCAAGTAAAAGTTTATGGATTGCTTCGAAACCATTTAAAATCATTCCTTTCGAAACCTTTGGGTTTAACTTTTAATATAACTAAGGGCCGTAAAGAACTGGGGCGAAAGCATTGGTCCTAAGTAAAAGAAAGAGGATGGTTTCGAAACCAACCCTTTCGAAAGCATTGAGAAGGAAACTTCAAAGTAAGGAGGTGAAAGCACCTTTTTGAGACCATTGTGTAAAGGCTATAAAAAAAGCGACCTTAACTAGTTTGAGAGGTATGAACGCGACAACATGGTTTCGAATTGGTTCAAAGCTATCATTTCAAAAGTTTCTTTTAAAACAAAAAGTGGCAACCATTTAGAAAGCTCTTTTCTAAAACAAAAGCAAGTTGATCAAGTCGAAAGCTAATATAGTTGGCTACATCCCCTTCAACAGCATCATTTATAAACAAAAATAGTTCCAAATTAATAAAAATAGCTCCTACCCCTTTGAAAGAAAGGTTTCGATGCTGCACCTTCTGCCTTTCTCCAATGCACTACGTATCAATTGCTTAGTATCATGTGCTATCGTTTCGAATGAGTTCATAGGCGAGGGTGTAGTGCGGAAAGCTAGTATATGGAAGTGGAGAAGTGGTAAATCCAAGTAAAACTGATTTTTAGCCTTTAAAAGAAATTGATTTTCACCTAACTTTCCTTATTTTAAAAATGTAATCGGTTGCACATTTCTTTATCAAAATCTTTTTCAAAAAGTGCCGCCGACTTCTGAAATTATCAATTTAAAATGTTTTAACAAATAAGCCCTTCTCCTTGAATAGACATTAAACATTTAAGTCTCATACCTTAAATAATACTATAATTAAGTAAAATACTTAGGAAAATTCTCCAAAAATTTGCATAATTTACTTCTAACATGTTTACTAACATATTTAAATTTCAAATCCAAAATTAGCATATATTTTCCATAATAAATTTAAACCCAATTTTAACTATTTTCTTTCATAGAAAATTCATAGTAAATCCATAATAACTTAGAAAATTATAAAACTTGAAATCCACTTCATAAATAATGTTTTCGACCATATATTAAAAGCGCAAGTCATTGGATGTCGATTAATAGGTTTTCCAAATCTACACTTATCATAATAATCTATATGAAGCAACATAAATCATCAATAAGAACATGTATCTATTTAAACAATCATATCATGGTATATCATTAGCAAAATTAAATCGGATCTAACTAGGAACCACAATCAATAAAAATGAGATGTAAGATCATTATTCACATTAGCTTGTGCTAAGAGGTTTGAGATTTGCTCTTTGATTGATTTGCTTAACCTTCCTACTTGAAACCTATCTTTTTTTCTTCTTGAACCTCTTAATGGTAGCCAACCAAGCTTTTAAGTATTTTAGTTTCGTTTGCAAATGTTGAAAATGAATAAGGAATGAAGATGAGAATAGTGTAGGGTATAAGAATGTAGACTATTTCCATTTTGCGCTTATCATATTCCTTCTACTTTATTGTTTTTAATTCTCTTTTGTTTATACATTAATTAAGGCATGAACCTCCTATTGATTAACAAATCTCAATCCCTTAACCATCTACATTATTTCGTTTAATTTATCTGATTAAATGCCCTGAATAATGTTAGTCAAATAAGGGTCATTACATGAGATATCCTACTCATGATCTAGAGTTTGTTGCGGTGATCTTCGCATTGAAAGTGTGGAAACATTATCTCTTAGGGGAGAGAGTTTAGTTATACACAGATCATAAGTCCTTAAGGTACTTATTCTCTCAAAAGGAGTTGAATATGAGACAACAAAAGCGGTTGGAGTTTTTAACAGCTTATGACTTTGGTATAGAGTATACATCGAGAAAAGGAAATATAGTAGCAGATGTTCTTAGCAGAAAACATCAGAATGTGGTGTTAGCTATGTTAGCAAAGTGGAAGGACTGGAGGCTTTGACTACTTTTAGTGTGCAGTTAAGATCGACTTCTATTTCTAGTCAGAGCACTGCCATGTTTCCTGCTTGGAAGTTCGACCTAGATTGATCAAAAGGATTGCAACTAAGTAGAAGGATGAACTAGTGTTAGATGAGAAGATTAGAAGGCTAGAGGCTGAACCGAGATTGGTGACCTAAAGGATTTTAGTCTTGACCAAAGAGGGTGGTTGAGAAAGAAGGGACGATTATGTGTCCCGAATGTAGAAAACCCAAGGAAGGAGTTTCTTAAAGAATGTCATCAATCAAAATTACGATTCATCCAGGGGGACCGAGATGTATCTGGATATGAAGAGGAATTTCTACTGGGAAGTGATGAAGTGGAATGTTGGCTTGTGGGTAAAGCAGTGTGTGAACTGTCAACATGTAAAGGCTGAACATCAAAAGCCGAGTGGATTACTTCAAACTTTGGAGATACCAGTTTGGAAATGTGATTTGGTTGTCCATGGATTTTATAGATGGGTTGTCGAGGTCAAATCGAGAAAATGAAAATATATGGGTCATAGTGGACAGGTCAACCAAGAGTGCCCATTTCATTCTAGTCAAGTCAACCAGGACGATACTTATTTTGGCTAAATTGTTTATGAAGAACATAGTTAGACTACATGTGATACCTTGTTGTATTGTCAGCGACCGAGTTTATTAGCAAGTTTTGGAAGATTCTACAGGATATGTTAGGTACCAAGCTCAAGATAAGGACTGCTTATCACCCTCAGACAGATGGGCTGATAGAGAGAGTCAACAAGGTATTCGAGGATTTGTTGAGAGCTTGTGTGCTAGATTTTGGTGGATCATAGGAAGATCCCTATACTTAGTTGAGTTTTTCTATAATAAAAATTATCAGACTAGTATAGCAATGATGCCTTTTAAAGCTTTGTATAGAAGCCATGCAAGTCACAAGCATGGTCGTTGGAATCCGGAGATAGATAAGTCTTAGGTCTAGATATGGTAAGAGAGGCCACAAAGAAGATTGAGTTGATCCGAGGTATGATGAAGGAATCTCAGTCTACATAAAAAGGTTATGCAGATAATAGGCGTAAGGATCTAGAGTTCTTAGTTGGAGATAAGTTTTCATTAAAGTATTATCAATGAAGAGCGTGGCACAATTCGAAAAGTCGGGGAAACTAGCGCTGAGATATGTTGGACCGTTCCTAGTTATAGAGAGGATTGAAAAACTCGCATACAGAGTAGAGTTGCCAAGCAGTTTAGTAGATTGTCGTAATGTGTTTCATGTGTCTCATCTTCGTAAGTATATGCATGATCCAGAGACTACTATCCCTCCGACTGCATTGGTAGATTTAATAGTAGAACCGGATCCGACTTTTCTTAGGAAACCGGTTCGAATTGTAACGAGAGATGAGAAAAGGTTATGAAACAAGACAGTTAAGTTGGTAAAAGTTCGGTAAAGCGATAACGAGAAGGACCGTACTTAGAAGATAAAATATATGATTAGAGATACTTGTCCTAATCAATTTTAAATGGTATGTTCTATAACTATTATACACATAGAGACTGTTTGTTAGTCAGGTAGGCTACTGTGGTAGTAAGGAGATGTTACGAATGCTTGTTATGCTTAATATATAGTCTTTGCTAAATTTCGAGCATGAAATTCTTTAAGGAAGGGAGCCTGTAATACCCCTAAATTTAAATAGCATTATTTAAGATATTTAATTAGATAAATTATATAGATTAATGTAGAGACTACAGTGATAAGGGACTTGAGAATTGAAAACTAACTAAGGTCGTGTCTTAACTAAATTAAGTAATGAGAAAGAGTTATGACTTAAAAACCTAAGAGAATAAGGCAAGGGCAATATGGGAATAACCTGCTTATAACCCTTAAAACCCCTTACCACATTCTCATTCTCATTTACATTCTTAGAAAAAAACATAAACAAAAGAGAAACAAGGTCGGCCATGACCCTAGAAGAAAAGGAGCTCAAAAATTAATTAGAGGTTAAGATTCAAGCTAGGAAAATTAAAGTGCAGAACAAATCTAAAGTTATTTATCTAAACAAGGTGAACAATGATCTAATCCATCTCATAAGTCATCTTGATTGTTCTAATTCAGATTTGAGGTTTAAAACCATATGTTTGGATGAATGATGATATGTTTGATTGAATGTCATGTTATAATTTAAACAAGGATTTTGTGGAATAATATAGTTCGGTTTTAAGGATAAAATCCTGTAAAATGATTTCCAAATGCCAAGTTTTTGAATATGTTATGTTAAACATTATTTTGGAGATGGGTTTAAATTTTCATAATGTTCCAAGCTATGGATAACTTATTATGAATTTTTGAGTGAAAGAAATGATAATTTTGAGTTTTAACTAATTTAAAAAATTAATTAATTATTTTTGGGCTGAAATTTTATATGATAAAGATACAATCATTTTGGAATTTATGTGAATTTCTAAGATTGTTCTCAAGAGATTTGGGTGAGTTTTGGATTTAATTAGAAAGATTAGTATTTAATGATTAATTAAACACGAAGGGGCTAGTTAATAATTTCAATTAAGTATTGGAGCATTGGGAATTACATGCGGCAGCAAATTCTTAAAAGAATTTTATAAACGTTTTGTTATCTAATAGAAAATTTACAACATAAGGGGATAGTAAAAAGAAATTACTTTACCTAGTTAAAAATCGGTTTTTATGATAATTACAACACCACCACTTGCCTTCGAAAGCATTAATTTCTCTCCCCTTTTAACATTAAGGGTTATGGGTGTTGATGTAGTTAACATATACGAGAATGAAGGCAGAAGGGTCCTTCCGCACTAATCAATAGCATCGAAGGGGTTCCTCCGCATACATACACTTTAATAAGTATGCACTGCCGCATTTATTGATTCAACTGTCATGGAAAAGACCTTTCCACTAGTGGATAGTTTCGAAGGATTTCCTTCCACTCTTATATGCTCCGCAATTATGTTAACCAATAAAGACGGAAGGGGTGTGCCGCACAATTAAATGGTGTCGACAGCATACCTTCCGCACCTTTATAATTGAGTAAGTCCAACCATTACTTAAGGTACCTTCCGCACTAGTTAATAGTGTTGAAAGGGTCCTTCTGCATGCATGTTTAACTACAAAGGTGGAAGGATTGTGCTGCACCCAATTAATGGTGTCAATAGGATCCTTTCGCATGGTTTCAAAGAAGTAGTGAAAGGGATCTTTTGCTTTTAAATCAATTATTTGCATATTTAAATTAATTAAATATTCACAATCAAAATGATAAAACTCTGAGTCGTTACATAAATCTTACCTAGTCTACTCATATATTAATAGTACTACACCGAGCATTCTTAGCTTAAGGAATATCAAAAACTAAGGAGTATACAAGTAATCTATTAATATATATAAATGGTAGATAATAACTTTATATTAAAAATTCACAATATTTAATATATTTAATAAAGTGATCGACTTATGGATAATATATTTATTTTGAAATACCCTCATGATTTAAGTGTCGGATACATCTGAAATCATGTTATACATTATATTTGTATATATTTATACCTTAAATATGATTAGGGTTTCCCATTGTTCCACCTTTTATTTTAAATCTATATTATATGAGTTTTAATTATTATATAACTTTTACAATTTATTTATCTTATACAATAATCTTATATATACACTCTTATAGTTATATATTTAATTAAATCTTATTAAATTAATTAACATTTTAATTAATTGTATATTATTTAACTAAACATTTTATATCAAATATGCACACTTTAATATTTGTACATATATGCATGTATCTTTATATGTGTGTATTATTTTATTTTTTAACTAACATTTAATTTATTTATATAACTAAATAATTTTAATAACTTATTTTAATTCAAAAAATTTATATATAATATTTATAGTGAAGTTGGCAGGGGTTCCCAACTTCCCAGTAGAGGGAGAGGGTTCGAGCCATGGCAACTACACTTTAGGAGCTTGTAATTTATGGAGGCATGTAATAATCCCTTAAAATGAGTTGAAAATCTTGGGGTCGAAAGGTTCCTCTGTAAGAGCCCGGCTAAAAATGAGGGTCGGTTGGGATGGGCCTACCAAATTCCCTAGCTCTACTCTAGAGTAAGGTTTTCAAAAAAAAACTTTTATATACTTACATCACCTTAATTAATTCAAGGCAATGTAACATATACCATTATATATGTTATACATGATTTAATTAATTAACTATTTAAATAATTTATTTAATTTATTAATCTAATTAATAATTAATTAAAATTTGAAATTAATTTATAATTTTTCAAAATAATTATGGAAAAACATGTTACAACATTTATAATATACTTACTTTAAATTTTGTTTTTAAATTTAAAATTTAATTTTTTTAGTTTCAAAATAGAGTTTGAAAATTAGCACAAAGCTCAAATTCAAATTTGGCCTTTTCTATTAGGGATAACCCTTGGGCTCACTTTGCCTTTCGGGCTAGACCGGTAGCTAGGTAGAGCAAGGTACTTGATTACCCAAACCCATCCTAGACGCTACTTTTCCATACACCCTATTAAAGGGATACGCTTAATTAGCTCAAACATAACTAATTTAGATCGCAGCTATTAGGCTTAGATACCATTGAAGGAACTAGGCCATTTGGAAGTAGGTAAAATTGGTAGATTTCAAAAAAAATTCTAATATGGATCAATTGGGCATATGAAGTCCAAAGAAATATTAGACCGAATCTAACATAATTTTAAACAAAATCATATTTTATTTAAATTGTCTAAACTGGAGTATGAATATAATTTAAATTTACTCGTATATAATTAATGTATCTAACACATTCACATGTGATAAGGTCTAAGTGCAACTTATAAGTTGTATGTATGTGTGTAATAGTAACAAGCAAAACTAATATAGAGAAAGCAACCTTTTGTTTCTCTCTTCTAACTTATATAATTAATTGAGGTAAGATATGGCCTTATATATAGAATCTTTCACTTTCTCTCTCTAGTTGGATTAATTGACTTATTAGATACAACTATGACTAAATGTATTAGTGCAGTTGTTGTCCAAGGTTTGATTAATAAGATGTGTGTGTGTTAAGGAAGGGCTAAAAATATATTTTACATTATTACACAAATTCCATTTTACAAATTTGAATTAAACACCAAATTTATATTTCCACACATACACACAGATATATATATATATATAAATATATATATATCTATGTGTGTGTATGTATTTATAGACACACATACTCATTACAAATTAACATTCTAGATTTAGAGCAACATATATTCATAAACTTAGAAATTTATGACATATGCATATAATATATATATATATATTTGTGTGTATGTATATGTAAATAAGTTATATTCTAAATTAACAATTTGATTAAACTTTTAGTTTGTAAATGAAACTAGAGTTTGAAAATTTTACAAATTATAAATTTAGAATATATATATGATTTAAAATTATATAAAAGTTCATTCACAAATTTTATATCAAAACCTTTCATTTTTTCATAAAAAATGTGCAAAATAATTGTATCCAATCATTAAACATACAACAATAGAAATTAAATTTTAGAACAAGAATAAAAATACAATATATTTATGTTTACATATACAAATCTTATAAAATCAAAATTATATCTCAATTGAATTAGCTTTAAATAATACATATACATATATATATATATATATATATATATATATTGTGAAATTTCCAAAACAGAACGAAGAATTAGACAAGCTAGACATATACAAATTCGTTATAATGTCAATCAGTTCTAAGAGATACATTGGCCAACAATAAATAAACAAGGGTGACAAGAAATCTAAAACATGTCAATTGAGATGAACAAATATTGTAAGTGAATAGATAACATATGTAGATCTGAATGAATTCAATGTAATTGACATATATTTAATTGAGAATGAGGTTATTAGTTCACATGTCGAAGATAGCCAATTTAAACATATAACGAATCAAACAAATCCAGGCATATAAATATAGAAAACATGTAAATGTATTAAATAGAAATTTACCTTGAGATGTTGCTTACAAGTCACACCATGAACGACAAATCAAAAGCTCCTTGATTCTTTAAATCAATCTCTAGATTTTGCAAGAATCAAGATATGAGAATCACCTTTAATTATTAATTTTGTCCAATATTTTATGTTGGAGCTCAAAGCCTTAAAGATTATAATTTTTTTAGCTTTATATGACAGGAGAGGAAGAGGAATAATTTTGTTAGCGAAGAAAATGAATGAATAAAAGAAATGAAGGGACATTTATTCTAAAGGAATAATAAAAACCTTTCATATTCCTTCATTGATACCCCCTTAATTCTTCATTAAATTTCAATATAGTTTTCTCCCTCCTTTACGTGCATGGCCGGTTACAGATGGTGTCATATGTGGTTCATCCATAGTATTTATTATTTCGGTTATGCGACTCAAAGATGTAAATTCTACCAGCGATTAATATTAAGCAATTTAAATATTAATGTTCACATGTCACCTTAGCTAGTGGTGTGATATTTTAGCTAAATTTATCGCTTGCACATCTTTTGGTAAAATCCAATTTTACTTATTATAAGAGGTACCCGATGGTAAACGATTATTTACACCAATTCTCTTCGTTAAAACTATATCATATTAAGACATATGAAATTTGATTTTGGTCAAAATTCTAAGATCGTCCATATTCTTCTTTGTAAGTCCAAATACAAAATTCTTAGTCCAATAATAACAATTATTATTAATCATATTTCTCTGGCCAAAGACTTTGAGTTAAAGTATACTATTATTGACCATGATACTAAACTCATATAACTAAGGAGACGAATTCTCTATTATACAGTGTTTCACTTCCAATGCTTCAAATCAGTTCCGACTGTAATCGTTCGATAGATGCTATGCCATGATTTAGCTATAATCAAAATGGGGTATCCACATTGAAGTTCCAACGTATTCTTAAGTCGAGGGAATTGTGATAACATCGCCACTTCGAGATTGTCTGTTCTACCTTAGTTATACTAAGAAACAAAGAACTCTTGAGTGAGTCATTCCATGGTTATCCAATAACTATCAGTATGTAACCACTTTGGTGCTCTAACTTCCATGAGTAACACATTTTCTGTAACGACCCTTCTTTTCAACCTCTAAATATCGACATTAATACATCCATGGTATTCACGTGCCAAGTACCTCAGTGTCGAAAAGACAGACTATTAGGGTAAAAGAAAAGAGAAAGAATAAGAAATATGAGACCAAAATATATAAATCTGACAAAAAATGGTAATATATCATATCAAAAGATAGTATAAATTGCTACTCTAAGATACATAATATTTTAGAGTTACAATCCTAAGTACTATAATCACTTGGACGTTTATAACAGCCTGTCCTCACAAGTGCTGATATATACATAATAGCAGTGCAGCGGAAATAAAATACTACTATAGGTGAATGGAAGCATCCAACTCATCTTCTAAATCTCCAAAGAATATCAATGAGAACCTGCCTTTCTCAGATTGCCCGAAAGGGCACCCAAGAGATTAAGGAAAAGGTAAAACTATGAGTCAAACATAAGTATGGTGTGAGAAACTGATGAAAATATTTAACTATCATATAACGATAACTTTTGAGACCGTCGGATTACTATAACGGTTTTCCCTTTAAAAGAGAAAAACCATTTAATAAGTACATATGGTGATATAATAGATAATGTCTAGGGTGTAGATATAAATCAAAAAATAGCTATGCTGCTTGCATCCCAGAACACAATAATATTCGAAGTACAACTAAAACTGCTAAGGTATGTTCGCATATGGATTTCTGTAGAGGTCTCCTTAGTACATTGAGGTCGACCTCTTGACAAGGGTTAAAGCTACCTTCCAAAACCATGTACATCTACAGATAAAATATGAAAGGTAAACTTAGCTTGTCCATGACCGAACACATGATGCCGAACCGTTAGCAACAACCAAAAGCATCTCTAAATATTTGGGGTTAATGCACTCTTTGGGTTTGCTAAACCCACGACTGTGCATCCTACTATGTTTTTCGTTATTTTCAATGGTGAAGTTGTGTCTAAAATCTCATTAAATAAGTCTTTATCACTTAAACAGATCAAAATCTCTCCACGGAATCCAACATAAGTCGTACGACAAATGCTAACATTGACCTATCTATTGGACTTAACTTTAGGATCGATAGTTTAACTCTACAGCCTTTATCTGAAATTTTAATGTTGGCCTCTTTCTTGGACTTAACCTTAGGATGGATAGTTCAACTCTCTAACATTTCACTCGATAATCGCTCTCAAAACATAAAACTTATATATTAGTTTTGAAATACTTTTTGGTAAGTAGCACATAAGTATACTCATCCGATCTTGGACTCTTCAAAACAAAATCGGAGAATTTTCGGTTAACTCAATTTCAGTTCTTTTAGAAGTAAGCGAACGATATAAAGAAGCCCACCCTTGGGGATCTCACTTATACATTCTTAAAGCGAGAGACATTTCATACAAATAAGCTATCCCTAGGGGATTTCAAACTGTATGAAGCTTTTTTATACTTCCAAAGTTAATTTTGATTAAGTTAGATAGAAATAAAAACAATCACATATGAAAATCAAGTCTTGTATAGTTATCATCATTTTCGACCTACTCAGCCTACACTATCCTTCGATTAAGAGTGAAGCCAGGTAGGCTAGAGCATCGGTTGCATCAAAGCCCTACTTTGACATTCTTTCTTAACTCTCAAAGATAGAACAAATCTACTTTGTCGGATCTTAAACCAAGGTATAAGAAATACTTTCCACAAAAAAGTGAACACACAAAGCACAATTAAGTTATATAAGTAACTTCTAATCTCCTTTTTATTTAATTGTTTAATTAACTAAAAATTATTTTATCAAATAATTACTTCCTTGTAAATATTTATATATTTATATTTTAAATACCTTTACAAAAGATATATAGGTACACTGCTATTTGACTATTAATTTCTACTTTTCACATTTCTAGAAATGTATCCACATTCTTATCCTAAAGATAGAAGAATATTCACAAATCTCTTAACGAGATTTCACTTTGGTAAAAGTATATTCAAATGGGTTAAATAAATGTTGCTTAAACACTATTACTATAAATTCAAAACTATTTTATACGTATCATTAGCTTTAAACTATTCCATTCATGGATCAAAGTATATTATAAGAAAGTAATACACTCTTAATTAACTTCTCAAAACCATACATTTAGCTTAATGTTATAACAAAACCACTTTATCCTTTTATAAAATATTTAACTTACTCTTCCAAACTTATATGTATAGACACTTTAAAAATATTTATAGATTGTTTTAAATATCTATATAAAATATTACTTTTAAAAACTAATTTCAAATTTAACAAAAATCATAAAAAAAATCATTTTTTATATTTAAAACCATTTGCTATAAAAATTCATAAATAATTACTAAAATTATATTTAAACTTGAAACTACTTTTAAAATATTCTAATTGAAGTTATTAAACATCCCTAAAAAGATTGTGGAAAAATACTTTATTTAAGTCACATTTTAACCTTTAAAGTCTCTAATAACAACACTTAATAGAAATGCTCAAAAGTTCTGAAACTTCCATAAAGTGTGCAGTTGGAAAAGTGTTGTAATTTTATGTTTTTGCCACAAAAAATGTTTTAAAGCTTTAAATGTTTGACCAGTTTTCAACCGGCTATTAATTGATCTAAAGTCCAATTTTTTAATAATAAGTGTTATACTTACATTACTTAATAACTTTTGCAAGAAACCCCTAAGGATGTATTTAAAAATCATATTAAAACATCACCAAAAACTTGTTATTTCAAGGTGCATTCAAAGCGACTATTTTGCTTCTAACTTTACAGTTTTATCCTATCATTTCTATAATTTTCCAAACCAATTTTTCACTGCCTCATACACTATTATAAGTGTAGAGAAAATCCAAGGTATATTCTTTCATAATATATTTACATATAGCCATTTAACATAAGTTTAACACAAGGGATTTCATAGTGCACTTACAATGACTTTTCTCGCTTATAAGACATACAGACACACATCAACTTCACATACAACTAAACCAAACATGTAAACACAAAGTCGAGGCCACGATATATGTTGTAGAGAGTAATCGAAATGAAAATATTACATATAAAGTTATCACTTACTTTCCAAATCAAAGTGGTTGAAAAGTTATAACTTGCGTAGTTCATTAACTATATATTTTCACATAACCTATATAACACAATATATACTTTTCAATATTGAGTTATCTCACCCAAAACCAAGTCTACAACCAAGCACAAGCCATTAGAACAAAAGATCACTTCCTACCATCACCCAAGTGCCAAACGATCCAACCTTTGCTCCATTTTTGCACTCGGCCACCTCCTCCCTCACAAAATAGCTCATGGTCCAACTTGGTTCCCTCCTTTGTGCTCCTTTTCTTTAAATTTTGAGTTTCTATTCCTTGTTTATATGTTGTTTTAGGCCTATAAATTGAGCTTGGTGGAGTTTGGACTTGATTTGCATTTTTTTGGAATTGTTAAAGAGAAGAGAGAAGAGGATTAACTTGGGCTTGGTGGAGACTTGATTTGCATTGTTTTGGAATTGTTAAAGAGAAGAGAGAAGAGGATGAAGACCATTTGTTTCTATGTTTATTTATTTGTGAAGTTGATTTGTGAGCTTAGGTTGGTGTATTTGTAGACTTCACAAGAGGTCATCCTTACCTCCTAAACCTTCCATGAATTGTCAATAAGCAACCTCTCTCTCATGTGCCTACTTTACACATCATCCCCTTCGGAAAATAGTATCTCAAAATATCTTCCACCCTATGAAATCACCCATGACATCATCCTACCCCACTAATCACCATTAGGGCAAAATATTTTTAGTTAATAATTAATTACACATTGATATATTAGACATGTCCAAAAGGTCGAACAACATTTATCGATAAAACGATGCTTAGTCACGTTATCAATATTTCTTTGAATTATTTATTTTTATAAACATTTAAAAAAAATAAGTTTTTTATCATTAGTTATTAATTAAAAGGGGGTTGACAAGGTTATAAAATCCCTTTAATCACATTTAACCAAGATTTAAATATTTAAATAATTCAAATATTTAAATATGAAGTGTTCGAAATTCCGGGTCGTTAATTCTCTCCCACTTAAAACATTTCGCCTTCAAAATTCCAACACAACCAACTAATAAAAGAAACAAGCACACAACAAAACTCAATAGTATTCAAAATCACTAGCAACTAAAGCTTATGGTTTGGTCAGCTCCAAAACCTTCATCGTACAAGGTTGATAAATAATGTACTAAGCGTACCTTATACTCAACAGCCTTAGGTTATTGCTTAGAAGATCATTCAAGCTACCTCACAATAATTTAAAGAGTCACTCCTTGAACTCTCTACAAGCCAAAACCATAGTACGTATATATTTAAGCCCGTACAATGTGCATGGATCACCCGTACGCGATAACAGATCTGAACACTTGCTCAATCACATAAATTTTACTTCCCAACCAATATAGATCACTTGACCTTCTTAATGCGGACTCTGATCAGGTTCCATGATTAAAAATCTCTGTTTCCCTTACATAGCCATCTACTACGATGGAAAACCTTGAGATCGTATCAAGATTTTATTTCAAATGTTTGCCGTCGAGAATCGAGTGAAAATCCTTGTTCGGACTGGTGTAAATCACTTAGAAACCACGTACTCGAATCCTTGATCAAGAACAATCAAGCGAATAAAATGACCTACGTACAACTTACATATTTATCATGTTGGTTTCTTTAGCTACACCAATTTATTTTGTATCACATTCATTTAAAGAAATAACATATCATGTAATACTAAAATCATTTATGAAATATATCATAAAACATTAACTAAGTTTATAAACATTTTACAAAGACATACCTTTACTTATAAAACATTTCATAAAAATTTACTTTAAGTTTATATTCGTATAATAGTCTGCTATATCCTAGGAGTATATATAAAACATCAATTTCATTTTACTTTCTAAAATTCAGATGAGTCCCAAAACAAACCTGTGTCTTATAACTAAGTCAACCTTTTAGACTTCTTTATCTATTAAGTTATGCAAGTAGCTAGGAAGAGCATGACACTAGTATCCAAACTTAGGCCTAGAGTCTACTTCATTTATATATCCCTAAGGTAAAGAAGTACATTAGTCAGCCTAATAACATCCAATGGTTTACTTAATAAGGATGCCGAACATTTTAAAACTTGCTTTAACTTACTATATTCTCAATTCAAGAGTCATACAAACTCAACTTTTATATTTTTAAAAACACTTAACTTTATGTTCTATGACGATCTAGAAATTTACAGCTGTTAAAATCGGAAAATCCTTTACGATTTAACAAATGAAAACTACCAAACAACACATCAAAACAAGGTGAACATAACACACTATTCTACATGTATATGATACATGCGAATGTAATAGTCCACAAATCCGTACTCCTTGAATAGACACTAATCTCCATTGATTAACTCAAGATGAACGGAAATACAAACCATTATGGTTTAAGAAGAAGAAAAAGATAGAACAGAACAGAAAGAAACAACAGAACAATATCAGAATCTCACAATCGCAGCGGAACAACATATAATAGATAAATGAATAATCTTTAAACGAAGAACTATATCAGTTATTACATTACATCATATTACATTACATTACATCATCAGAGTGTACAACAACAAACAATAACAAACAGCGAAAAAGAAATACTATATACTAGTGAATATGCCATGCCATCCAGCTTGCCTCCAGCAACTCCTGAATTCCAGAATATCCTGATAAACCTGACTCTAGACTGCCCGTGTGGAAATTGATGGGCACCCAGAGTTTAGGAAGGAAAACAATAAACTCCGAGTCAGTCATGGGACTGGTGTGAGAACTTAAAACAGTTTATCTTTAAAACAAAGAACAGGATAATTTTAAAATAGATTCGCAATGCTTTTTAGAAAATGAGACAACCATAAGGCCTCCCCTACACACACACACAATGCAAACGCAGAATCGGAGGAGATTTCTCCTTATGATAGTCAAAGATTCTTGATACGCATTAAAAAGAAACATTTGATATTATTACTAGTGCATAGTGCAGAAAACATTTCGAAAGTAAAGATATAAATCTTAGCCAGCATAGGCATTCCGCACTTATGCCTACTATAGCTACCATCCAAACAGTGGTGACCACCATAAGTGAATGATAGGTTCTACAACTAAAACCGTACAAGATCGTATTGTTTCTTTAGATTTCCAACAAATGGTCGGGCAAAGGAACTTCCCATTGCCACATGGGTACGCCTATGGAAAGACGACCCGAGAACCTAACAGGATCTCTGCCAACACAAGGCCGGGTTACCTCTGCAAAAATAGGTAACTACTGACACGCGTATGTCATTTCCCGATCGTAACCGATCTATATCCGAGGATCCTCGATTTCCAACAACCACAAAGCAATAAATATGCAGCAACAACATAGGTTAAGTATCTGGGCTCCATACGATGATACCACCTCTATCCAGAAGGAATGACATACACTAAGGGGCGCTACTCCCTAGAACCTTGCCCATCCTTCTTGTTTTGACCATTTCCGGGGTGTGAGGTCCGACGAAGTCTCGTCCACAAAGCCACGCTTTATACAAAAGCTGTCTTTGATCATCAAATGCTCAACAGCACTTCGTATGCCACATTACCAATTTGGGAATGTATCACTAGTAACCATCAACTACATAACCTCTGAGCTCGTACGTCTCAGAGAAGGGTGTTAAGCTAAGAGAATAAATTCTCCGCCACCAACAGAAATATATTTGATAGAAACTAGCTTTACATCTCAAATTGTAACGTCAGACACATATCCATACAAGTCAGTTCCGGGATCGAACGGAACCGAAGGCTCTTTCAAAGAAGCCCTTGCAATCCGGATATTCACTAATCACGTCAGGGCATCCCGTCACTAAGGGTGATAAAACCTCTATATCGGAGATCACCCGATGCAGAGTCATTCGACGGTAATCCTTCCGTTTTCAAAAATATCCGGTCTTCAACACCGGTCATCAAATGCAATCCATAACGACGTATCACATATTCGGATTGGGTTATACGACCCCAAGGTCCTTTCCCGGCTAACCCGAATAGTGAGCGCTTATTTTGAAAATAAGTATGGCATTCAAATTCAAGCAAATCACAACAAATACCTATTTAAAGGTAAATATTGATAGTCGGTTATTTAACTATCAATAGGCATGCACAACATCACCAGATTCCAAATAATTTTCCAAATTATTTATTTTCCAAAAATATCTATACAAGGTATATATTTTCCACACTTCAACATTTGAAAACAAATTTCAAATCACTTTTCACCTTTCAATCTATGAAAACAACTTTCAAATCAATTTCCTTAAATGGAAACACTTCCAAATATTTATCCATTTTAAATTTAAAATGGTTCATTTAAATCAATCAAATAAATCCTTACCGATTTATTTTAAACTTACGTTCCAAATCCGTAAATTTATTCCCACACTTCAAAAATAAATCAACGTTTATTTTTAAACAAATTTCCCTTTTTTTCATAAATTCCGTAGTGAATTTTCAATTCCCAAAATATCTATGAATATACGATTTTCAAATTGATTTCTAATATTCATTTTCAATTTATCTTTAAAAGATAAAATCTCAAAATATTTACTTCATATTGGAAAACGTTTCCATACTTATTTAATAATAAGTAATTCACAAATCCATTTATTTTCAACACTTGGAAAATATTCAATATACTTAAATCAAAATTAAGTATATATTTCATTCTTTAAGAAAACGTTCTTTCAAACACATTTATTTGGGTCAAAACGAATGTTGCATAAAACATCGTTACGACAACCCAAAATCACTAGTATAGGGATTTGAAATTAAGATAGATATATAAATCCCAATACTATATAAAACATTTCCTTTCGGAAATCATTTACTATAACAACAGTGTTATAGCCCACTATTTCCTTCTATTTCTCGAAAACGTCTTTCAACAATAAATGTTGAAATCTATGGTTTCGACAGTTAATCCATTTTAAAACAACTTCAAATCGTTTTAATTCCATTTAAAGGATCACTCCCTAAACATTCTTTTAATATATCATTCACTGTTCAAAACCGTGAATATAAATCATTAACCAAATTCAACACTTTTACATATTCAATTCAAAAATTATCCACTGTCCCAAAATCGTGAATATACTCCTTTAATAAGCTATAAAAATTTACTTATCAAATTCAATCAATCTTGAATTTATAAATCAATGTTTATAAATTCACCTTTATATATTATAAAAACTTCAAGTTATAAACATCCCTTGTTAACCAATTCCATCTAAATCTCATCCAAATGCCAAAAAATCCAATTTTTAAAGTTAATTATTTATAATTTTCTATTTTACAAAAATCTATTTAATTTATAACTTCACAATTTATAAATCTATAATTTCATTCACTTATGAAATCCATTTTTATTTCATTTTAACACTTATAAAAACTCGTTTTATAATTCCTATATTTTAATTTATAAATATCAATTTTATAAATCTTTTATACAAATCGTTTATAATAATTCAAAAATCTCAATTTAAACTATTTTATAAAATTCATTAACTCCATATTTCAAAAAAATCACATTTTAACTATATTTCTCAAAAATCAAAAATCTTTTTAATATTAAATATTTTTACGTTAATTTATTTAAAATGAATCAATTCAAAAATTTAATAAAACGTATACTTTCAAAAATCACTTTAAAACCTTTTTTATAATTCCAAATTTGGCCCAATGATGCAACACACCAAATAGTCAATCATGACAACAAAGACATCATATATCAGTATATGACACTCAACAAATATCACAGTATCTGTAATCAAATAAGTACTGGTGAGGAATCCAGTTGGATCCCTCCAACCTGTTCCCCTACATCCACAGATGTTAGCGCAATACCAATTCCGTTCCAATACGGAATATCGCGGTATATGGGACTTATAAAATATTATCCGCTATTATGCGGCGCAATAGGGTCTCATCCGCTATATAATGCGGGAAATCAACTCGAAGTACATATATAATACCAATTCCAATCAAGATGGAATTATCGCGGTATATGTATTTAATAAATAACATCCGCTTAATATACAATGTACAGGGTCTATTTCAATCAATAACAGATAATAATTTATCATCCAACCATACAATCATCAATTTTTAAATCTAACTACTCAAAATTTAAATCGAAACAATTCGATTGAGTGAGAAGTTCTCACCTTGAGTTTTCGATAATAGTTGTAGCGTTTTATTTTGAATAAAATTAAACACGCGTTTAATTTTACCCGAAATTCAAACTAGTTCCAAATGACTCCAATCCAGTTCCATCGCGTAGTGCTCGTCCATACGAACACAACGCAATTAGTTTCGTGCGTTTTCGACCTCGTATGAAGAAGTTATGACATTTATAAGTTTACACGAATTATTATACACAAAAATTAACAAATTTATTTTAATTTTTAAATCAAACTAATCTGGGCCTTTCAAATATAAATGAAATCATGGCCGTGCGCGCAGGTTCCATCTTCTTCCAGGTTGAACGAACGCGAGAAACCCATATATCACGATTCTAGGGTTTATCACCATGGCCTCCACGAGCATCGAGAGCTCATCAAACCACCACCATACGAACCGCCATTCGAAGCTCCACCTTCGGCTACAATCTTATAGAGCTCGGCCGCCTCCTCCACCCAAAAAACCATGCGCAACCCTCGGCCTTAGAGCCAAAATTACCAACGATCCATCGACCCGATCGCAATCATAACTGTTGAAATCGTAGAGCTCGCGAAGCTCTACAAGTTTGCAGCTGGAAGCTTCTTAAATCATTGTGTAGATTTGAAGAAAAGAGGAGGAGAAGATTATGAATTTTCGGCCATTGATTTAGAGAGAGGCGGCTGAAGCTATTTAGGATTAGGGTTTGTTTTCTTTTGCAAAAGTGAATTATAACGTCCTTATATAGAAAATTGACGAAAACACTATTCATCCAAAATTTTCCTAACTCCAAACGAAGCGTGCCGGCTGGCATTTCTAAGGTTTACCCCGCGTACCGGACACAATGGAATAGGTTTCGGAAGTTAATTCGATCATCTGTGTGAGTTACGGCAATAAACGATCAATTTAAATTAAATCGATTTAAACTAATTTCTACGCGTTTTGGCTTGCTCCGGACAAAGGTAAATCCGATTGACACGAAATTTGAAACCTTACAATAATATCACATTACGGATCCGATGAAACTAGTTTCGTCGAAATCCGAGACTGTTTGAAAAATTGCTGTTTTAACTCGTCAATTAAATATTAAAATATTTAATTTTCATAAATTAACTTTTAATTCATTTTAAAAGTTCTATAACATCATTCTAACTTCAATATGATTAAATAAAATTTTACAAATCATTTTCAATCATATTTAACCCAATTTCCAATTATTTCTGTATTTTCAATATTAAATTATCGATTTAATTATCCAATTAAATCCAGATATTCGAAATAAAATTTATTCGCCTTATAAATTTTACTTATTAATATTTAAAATCAATTAAATATACAAATTTTAATTAATAGAAATTCTGGGTCGTTACACGCCAATAAAATAACTTATCAAAGTTACACTTATTTGTTAGACACACTTTACTATAAAGAAAAAACAAGAAAAGGTTTCATAATCATTTGGGTAATGCCACTACCACTTGGGCTCCCTACATAGCATACATACCAATCTTTTCTACTAAAAGCTCATATCAAAGTCTGTAATACCAAAACTACTTTGTATTAAACTACTCTGCATTTATATCAAACTTATTTAAAGAAAAGTTTAGAACTAAAAGCTGGATTTTATCCCAAATCAGTTGAAATAATAATGTATATAAATTATTTTGTATATCAAATCATACTTTCAAGATTAAATCAAAATCATTCTCAAAGTGGTATTAAATACTTCTCTAATAGTATGAAGTATACGATCTTATTCATAAACCAATTTCCAAACATTTCTTTAAAATCAATAGAAAAAATATATTGATCAAATAACACCAAAATGATACAAAGGGAACGGTTCTTACTAAGTCATACCATATATTCCCTTACTAAGAAGGGTAGTACTCATGAGAAGTGCTTACTGACTGAACTCATATCTTGCTCATTTTTGTCACTTTTGAGCCACTCCAACTAGATAACATAAAAAAACATTATTCCCAAATTGACTCGATTCCAAAAGCAACCTCAAACTTAAAAAAATCTTGGACTACTTTCAAAATATTAAATCCACAAATAATTTCAAACAATATTATTATTATTTCCGCCAAAATTATAGAAACCATTTTCAAAGACACTTGGATTTAAGCTCTCAAAAATATCTGTTTAGATCCTATTCATTTAGAAACCACATTTATATTGTTTGCGCCAAAATTGGTCACAAACACCCGATAGTTAATAATTCACAATCACAGATCTCATATGAAAAATATATATAATAATTACTCAGAAAATTGAAAAGAAAGCAGAAAACAACACAGATTTTATAGTGGTTCGGCGATCTTGCCTACGTCTACTCTGAACTTGATAGCTTTATTGATTCACTTGATGATATCGATTCTGTTACAGCGGATTACAATTGATTACAGCTCTGATGTTTGAGTATAATGGTGATGATAAGATGTAGGATTGAATCCGACAGAGTCTGGACGTTGAATTGCCAAAAAGATCTCTTTTCTGTAGGCTTCAAGGGGTGTAGGAGGCTGATATCGCGCTCATACTTCGGGAGAATCATTTTGGCATGTGAGGGGGCCCACGCGACCAACCCCACCAAGTTTCGGCTCGACCTGTGATCGGTACGAATTGATTTCGTATCGATCAAGAAATGGTCCAATCGAGATGAAACTTGGCAGGAACATTCTTTACCTTGTGCGCAAGCTCCCCTGAAAATTTCATAGCATTTGGACTTGTAGTTCGTGAGATATGATCGATGCAAGATTGTGATTTTCGTTGGCTGCTGATTTCGAATCCATGCCTTCATGTCCATCCTGTTCGATTCGATGGAGCACGTGACACTGTGGCGACATGGCGCGCACTCCTCGCATCGATTCACCTTTTGCTCCGAGTTGACCGCGTCGTATCCATGAATCTCGCCTTGTTCATATCAAGTGTCGTCACCCAGTTTGCATCGATGGATACGAATGGTAGTTTTACCGATCGATACGAACTGGATCGAGACGAACCGAGGTTCCTTGGTGGATGGATACGAACAAGGTAGATTTTTCATGGATATGAAATAGTGACTTACCGCTGTTGATGGATGCGAAGTTGATCGATGCGAGGCAGTGCTTGGGGATGGATACGAGACCGACCGACTCGAAGTAGGATGTATCAGTGGATGCGAAGCGGTGTGAATTGATCAACGTTCACGCCATCGATTCGAACCTGATGGATACGAACAGGGCGAGGCGAAGTCATACCGATGGATACAAACCTGATGGATTCGAATAAACCAACACCCCGACCTTTTGATGGATACGAACAACGTATTTTCTCTAACTTGTATCGATCATATCTCATTCACACGAACTCCGATTATCCTGAAATTTGAACCGCTGGCTTTTATGGCTCTGCTTGTCCTCGCTTGTCAATTGTGGCCCAATCCGAACTCGGACAAAATTGGTCGATATCCATAGCGAAGCAGTGTATAACTAATCATCGGGACGAACTGTCTTTGGTTTTCAGTTAATCTTTTGGTATCACGGTCTTGCTAAAAGGCGAGATAACATTTGCCCCCCAAAACATGTCGTGCGATAGGAAGGTGTGTTTTGTAATGCCGTACGTTGTATGTTCGTATCCTGTCAACAACCTGTAAAGAACTCGAAAGTTTCATATGACCTCGAATGACGATCGTTCGAGATCATATGCCATTTGAGGTGAATCGGGACCGTTCACGGTCAATGCCGTTCGCGGCGAATGATGGGATGGGACCGTTCATGGTAGGACGCCGTTCGTGGCCAATGGTGACCATTCGTAATCGGGCGCCATTCGAGGCGAATTGTGACCGTTCGAGGTCGTCTGCCGTTCGAGGCGAGTTGCGACCGTTCGAGGCCGGGTGCCGTTCGAGGCGAGTTGTGACCGTTCGAGGTCATGTGCCGTTCGAGGCGATTTGTGTGCCCGGGGGGGACTTAGTATTATCGATGCTAGATTTCACGATCGAGTGAATTTCTGGATCGTCCGTCAGGGCGGTTTATCGCCATCTCAGAGCATGTCTAAGGATCGTTCGCGACCCTGTACATGTGTAAGTAGCTTAGCCATTTCAGGATTATCAAAACCAAATATCCATTCGACTGATGAGTTTTAAAACAGAAATGTCCGACACAATCAAATCCAAACATGAGAAACACAAAAAACGAAAGCAAAACAGTGGCGTCAGAGTGCAAACACCTACATCGACGTGGTTTATAATTGTATCAGAGCATGCCTGAGGATCGTTCGCGGTCCTATACATGTGTGAACAACTCAATTGTGTCGATGTGGGGTTTTCCACTCATCCGCCATTATCTCAACCAATTGATAATAAGCCGACGCCTCAATCCTGAGCTGTCTTCAGTTGATGCGGGTGGTGGCCGTTCTCGTTCCACTGTTGCGGCCCTCCTCCTCACATACTGCAACAACAAACCATTCCGGATGTGCCCCTCGACTTCGTCTTTTAAGTATCTGCAGTCGTTTGTGCTGTGACCATTCAACTCATGGAACGAACAATAGTTGTCCGACCTTCTCTCATTGCTAGTTGGATCTCTCCTCGTTGGCTTTCGATAAGGGACATGTCCCTTAGTATCCGGGTAGATCCGTTCCAAAGTCTCGTTCAACTCTGAGTATGTGGTGAATCTTGGTTCCTTTCGTGGTCGTATTGATCTATTATCGTTATCCTCAGCCTTTCATTTTCCCTTGCTAGTTTCTGTACCTTTCCCAGGGGGATTTCCATCTTTGACCGCATAAACATTAATTTCTTCTTCTTCTCCTCTTTCAGCATTTGCATCCTCCAACCGTAAAATCCTTCAGCCTCATGATAAAATTCCACTAGATCCATGGGGGGTCTCTTGTCAGTGAGTTCTTGAATTCTGTGCCATCATCTATGCCCAATACAGCTGCCATCAAAACCATGGATGGATCCAGTCGATCCACCGATGCTGCAGCTGCATTGAATCGTGTCAAAAAGCTTCTCAAAGACTCCCCAGCTCTTTGTTTCAGTGCTGCCAAACTAGTCACATCCTTGGGTCTCGAAATATGGACCCTAAATTGTCTCATAAACCTTTCGGTCAAATCATTCCATGCGCGATAGATTCGCTCTCCAGCTGCCTAAACCATAATGCCGCAATATCCGTCAGGTACAATGGGAAGCACCATGCCATGACCTCCTCTGATGCCCCTAACACTTCCATATGCCTCATATATTTTGTCAGATGGACCGTAGGGTCTGTCCTCCCATTATACATATCCAATGATGGTAGCTTAAAATCCGATGGGTTCCTAGCTCGCCTGATTGCTGTGGTGAAAGGACTTCTATTAACATCCTCCCAGTCTTTGTTTATTAATCCGTCTCTCATAGCCCGTCTGACCATCTCCGCCAACCTGTCGTTGTCTCCTAGCTATAATCCTCGTCCATTGACTTTGACCTGCCCCCCGAGTTCATGAGGAAATTCTGGAATTTGTCCTCCTGGATGAGCTTCCCCTTCTCTGCCAATGCCGTGTCGTTCGAATCCACCCGATGCTCTTCTTGGTATTGGGTCAGCGTGTTCTAGGCGTGTGCCCCTAGCTTTGGTGCCGCCTCAGAAGGTCCTGCTCCATTCTGAACTACACCCGCATCTCGATTCTGCGCTCCAAGTTGCCTAATCTGTTGAAGAAAATTCTGGATCATCTCTACTTGCCTCTTCATCATCGTCTCCATCTCATCCCTGGTGGTAAAGATCAACGCATGATTTGCTCCTGAGGAAGCCTCTTGACTTCCTTCGTGTTGACTTCCCTATGGTCTCTGCCTTCTACTGGTTTGCCTTGTCAAGCTTCTTAGATCTGAATTCTTAAACTCTCTGATTCAACTCTCAATTGATAGAAATCCTGAGTTCAATCCTCAGTCAAAGCACCAAAATGTTTGCGTCAAAATTGGTCACAAACACCCGATAGTTAATAATTCACAATCACAGATCTCATATGAAAAATATATACAGTAATCACTCAGAAAATTGAAAAGAAAGCAGAATACAACACATATTTTATAGTGGTTCGGCGATCTTTCCTACGTCCACTCTGAACTTGATAGCTTTATTGATTCACTTGATGATTTCAATTCTGTTATAGCGGATTACAATTGATTACAGCTATGATGTTTGAGTATAATGGTGATGATAAGATGTAGGATTGAATCCGGCAGAGTCTGGACGTTGAGTTGCCAAAAAGATCTCTTTTCTGTAGGCTTCAAAGGGCTATTTATAGGTGTAGGAGGCTGATATCGCACTCATACTTCGGGAGAATCGTTCTGGCACGTGAGGGGGCCCACACGACCGACCCCGCCAAGTTTCGGCTCGATCTGTGATCGATACGAATTGATTTCGTATCGATCAAGAAATGGTCCTATCGAGCTGAAACTTGACAGGAACATTCTATACCTTGTACGCAAGCTCCCTTGAAAATTTCATAGCATTTGGACTTGTAGTTTGTGAGATATGATCGATGCAAGATTGTAATTTTCGTTGGCTGCTGATTTCGAATCCATGCCTTCGTGTCCATCCTATTCGAATCGATGGAGCACGTGGCACTGTGGTGACGTGGCGTGCACTTCTCGCATCGACCCACCTTTTGCTCCGAGTTAACCGCGTCGTATCCATGAATCTCGCCTTGTTCGTATCAAGTGTCGTCCCCAGTTTGCATCGATGGATACGAATGGTAGTTTTGCTGATCGAGAAGAACCGGATCGAGACGAACCAGATCGAGACGAACCGAGGATCCTTGGTGGATGGATACAAACAAGGCAGATTTTTCATGGATACGAAATAGTGACTTGTCGCTGTTGATGGATGCGAAGTTGATCGATGCAAGGCAGTGCTTTGGGATGGGTACGAGACCGACCGACTCGTAGTAGGATGTATCAGTGGATGCGAAGCGGTGTGAACTGATCGATGCGCACGCCATCGATTCGAACCTGATGGATACGAACAGGGTGAGGCGAAGTCATACCGATGGATACGAACCTGATGGATTCAAATAAACCAACACCCCGACCTTTTGACGGATACGAACAACGTATTTTCTCTAACTTGTATTGATCATATCTTATTCACACGAACTCCGATTATCCTGAAATTTGAACCGCTGGCTTTTATGGCTTTGCTTGTCATCTCTTGTCAATTGTGGCCCGATCCGGACTCGGACAAAATTTGTCGATATCCATAGCGAAGTAGTGTATAACTAATCATCGGGACGAACTGTCTTTGGTTTTTGGTTAATCTTTTGGTATCACGGCCTTGCTAAAAGGCGGTATAACATATATAAAATCACTTTCTAAGAAAACTTACTCTAAACTTCGTTTATTAGAATAAACTTCTAACCCAACAATATCACCAAATGTCTTATAGGCAAACTGTGAAACTCAATTCATAAGGTGTTCGTTTTAATGCACCCACAAATATTGCCTAGCCAACCCATGCAGTAAAATTGTAAACTGCGCATAAAATGGACAAGCACGGATCAACGATCAACAAAAAATACTAATTGCTCATAAACTGGCCGAGTACGACTAATCAATCAATAAACGATAATTGTAATGACCCGAGGATTTTCGACCTTGAAAATCGATACTAATACGTCCTCTGTATAGAGTGCCGAGCAATCGAGTGCCAGAAATCCCAGACTGTTAGGGTTTAGAAGAAAAAGAGATAGAAAAAGACACAGAAACAACATCATAGAATCAATAATCACAACGAAACAAAATATAATATAAAATAACAACATTTATACAAAGAAAGTTGTAATTGTCAACATACATACAAGATATTACAGTACAGCAAATCTAGACCGTTATAATAACTTGTCCCTAAATACCGACAATACAGTCTCTAATACGCAATAGAATATAATCAATACATCTTTGCCATCCAGCTCGTCTCCTGAGCTCCAGAACGTCCTAACTTGAAATTTGTAATACTCGTTCTGACCCGAGCATTACAATAAAGTAACACCCGAGTCAGGCTGGAAACTAGCGTGAGTAAACCCATTTAATCTGAAATATTTAAAATTACATAGTTTTTTGAAAAACAAGGGTAGCTCGTCCAACATCACGAGTTTTATCTTGATACAGCCAAAACATTTATTACACAATTCCATTGATATTTAAGATAATATCCATGCACCGTTACTTAATTTAAAAATCAGGTTTTGCTTCATTTTATTTAATTCCGGCCTTTTAAACTCTATAATCAAAAAGTTCAAAGTGATTATCAAATTGAAGTGGTTCCGGATAACACAGATATCCTGTCTTGTTTCCTTCGAATTCAAATAATAGATTTGAAGTGGTAAATTGTTTAAACAATTATTTAATTAGGATGATAATATTTTTATATGGGAATTTATTCAGATGTTTATTTCAAATAAAAACGTATCATTATTTAATCTACTATTCACCTCGCTAAGCCAATTTCATTTATATCTTTTATTAAATTAATTACAAATTCAACATATTTATTAACAAATAAATTGTGAAATATCATCAATTTCCCATAGGTTTAAGACAAATAATATAATTAGCTACCCATTAGTTTCTAAATACCGTTGACTAACATTATATATTCGAAAATTTTCACTAGCTTTTGGTTAAAGAAATAAAATATAAAAGCTTATAAAAGTATATGTGAAATTCCCCTTTTCCCCTTCTTTCTTCTCTTTCTTCCTTTATTACTATATTTTTTTTCTTCCCATTTTTCCTTTTTCCTTTAATTTTTCCTCCATTCTTCTTATTTTCCTATTTCTTTTACTACTTCCTTTTCTTATTCTTTTACTTTTCTTTTTCTTTTCTTATTTTCCTTGGCCCATACTTTTCTTTCTAGCCTATCTTCTTCTTTCCCTTCTACTTTCCACTTCCCAATTTCCCTTTATTTACTATGATCTTTCTTCCTTCTCTTTTTTTCTTTCCAAAACATGCACACGCTACGATGTGCACGTGTACACGTCAATGTTGACTCGCCGTCCATCCCCGACCCCTTACATCATCTCCGACCTCCTCAGCATCCTGGCCACCCAAAAAATTTCATGGCAAACCAAGAATAAAAATCTGGTATTCGAACCCAAACCCGGCAAAGGAACCATACCATCCCCGCCTCGCCCAGCCACCTCCGACCACCGTCGATTCCCAAAACTCGCCAGTAGGACCGCCTCGACCTCCCCGACCTCATCCCCCCATACCTCATTCCCCTATCGCCACCTCGACGTTGTCATCACCTCATAACCTGACACCAACCATGTAACGACCCGTAAATTTTCGATAATTAAAATAGCTAATTTAATAAGATTTCGTGATTTAATGTTAGAAAAAAAATGTAATTTATTTGGAATAATAATAACTGGAATGAATTGCAACAATAATTATCCAAGTAATTATTAATAGATTGAATGGAGTTCCAATCTAATTGAATTGACTCGAATGCATGGTTATAAGGGAATATATGGAAAAACAAATGTAAATAAGTGAATAAGAATTGTGAATTATGTAGGTAGAAATACAAATTTTAATAGATTGGTTTCGAAGATTTGAATAGTAATAAGTATTGCAAAATAAATGCTACTTAGTGAATGCCTTTGCAATCGATAGTTGGATAGGATAGTAAATGTTGAATTCATTGGGTATAATAGAGCAATTGATTGATAAGTAAAATCTATTTAAAATCAAATAATTGAATATTGAACAGGTAAATTGTTTAACTTAAATATTTAAAACTTATTGAATAATTGAATAACTGTAAAATGGAAATAGTGTTCTAAAATGTGAATTGGTTTTAAAAGTTGAATCTTATAAGTTCAATTTCAATATTTCAAAAGATAATGAATTATTGGATAATCGAAATTGTTTAAATTTAATATTTAGAATTTATTGAATAATTTAATAACGAAAATTGAATAACTGAATAATGGAAATGGTTGTTCTACAATTTGAATTTATTTTAAAAGTTAAATTTTATAAGTTCGTTTTTGAATATTTCAAAAGATAGTGATTTAAGAATAATCAAATTTGTTTCAATTTAATATTACAAATGTTTGAATAATTAAATTCCGAATTTGATATGATTAATTTGATATTGAAAGTTAATATATGAAAATAGAGTGAATAACTGAAATTTGATTTAATATGATTCTAATTGGTTTCCAAAGTGAATGTAAGTTATATTTGGATTATAATAGAGTTAATAAGATTTTAAAATTGGAATTTTTAGCAATTCTGTAAATTTTGAAAAGTCGTCGACTTAATCGACGAGTTAAAATAGCTTTCCGGGGCACAGTCTCGGAATTCGATGAAACCAGTCCTATTAGATCCGTAATAGTTTATGTGACGACCCGTCTTTCAATACCCAGAAAGACGTATCATCAATAAGAAAAGAAAGAGACAGAAATAGAAAGATAGAATGAAAAGGACAACAATCATCAGAATCTCACAGTGGAAACGAACAAAATATAATATTACACATATCAATCACATAATTTTACATATCAGAGTACACAAAATAATAAGACTTCATTTCATCTGACATTCATAAGAGTTTCTCAAACCATACAACTCAAAACACAACATCAAAATATCACTACAGCGGAAAGATATAGATAGTACGTCTGGACTCCAGCTCCAGCTTCCAAAACATTTGCTAATCCCAACCTAATCACTTGGCTACTCATAAAAATTTGAGTACCCAAGAGTTTATGAAAAACAAAATAAACTCAGGGTCAGACATGGGTCTGGTGTGAGTAAATAAGTTAAAGTTGTTTAACTTTAAAATCATTTTGAAAACAGAAGGTATCACGTAAGACTTCCCACAAATAAACACGGGTAAGTTTTTACCTTACGCTAACTAAAACATTTGATAGGAAATCCAGTGATATTATAATAGGGTCTAGAGTTTTCAAAATAAAATACAGAAATAGCTGGAATGGTTACATCTCACGTTCCAACATAGTTGGGCACAATCAAAACCGTACAGGCACTTATTGGAGATTGGATTCCATACAATGGCAGGGCTACTGGGGTACGGCCCGTCACAGTACGGGCCTATATCACCGTACCGAGGACCATTTCTGATCCCGTACAACACAAGGCCGGAACCATCCCTTACTGGACAGTCCCGAACAAGACAACCTGGCAGTTGTAGCCAACAACTGCCCACACAGCCAAAATAATAAGGGACTTCTAGACAGAGGTAAATCTCACTCTCAAGTGGGGGCTACCCACGAAGCCTTGCTGCACCTCCCCTGTTTTAGCCATTCCCGGTTGATGAGGCTTGAGGCAACGATTACCTTAAGAGAACACATCTCTTAGAATGCTCATCGTCCAACTGACGATGTTCTGAAAGCATTCAATCGATACAAGTTCGTTCCGGGTTCGAAGAAACCAAAGGCATTATCTCGTTACACTCATTTTGGAATCACCCTCAGAGTTAACGACAATAACCCTTGCACTCTAAAATTCCATCTCGATCCTCACTTGAGATGTCATGACCTAACGTTTATCTTGGATCGATGTGGTTTTCGGAAAATCAAATTTGATTCCCGATCCCGGTCTCATCGAAATCCAAACGTGTCCTAAAGGTCAAGTTGTTTAAATATGTAAACAATTCAATTAAATTCAATTCTAAACATTGAATCCACACAGCATTATCCACGGATAATAACAATCATCCAACTCAGATATATACAAATCTCATCATAGAATATCTCAACTATCATCCAACAGATATCAACCATATTCAGATATTCAATTCAAACAATCATCCCTAAGCAAGCACATCTTTAATTCATATTATAATTAATTTAATTAATTTAAATTAATTACTTAAGAATTAATCACTTAATCCTGCTTAACCAAACATTAATTAATTAATCACAATCATTTAATTAATAAATCACTTTTTTAATTATCCTCATTATTAATTAATCTTTAATTAATTAATAGTCCTTTATTTAACTATTAATTAATTACATAATTATTCATTAATTAAACTTGATTTAAAATTAATCATTCCTTAATTGGTTATTAATTAACCCTTAATTTATAATTAATTAAGATAAATTAATTAATTACAAATTAATTTGTCTTAATTACTTAATTAATCATAAATTAATAACCTTAATTATTTAAATTAATTAAGCCTTACCCACTAATTAATCAACTATTAATTATTAATTAATTAATGTTTAATTACTTTATTAATTAACCTTAATTAATTAATTAATTAACCTTAATTAATTAATTAATTACTTCTCAATTACTAATTAATTAATTCTCAATTGCTAATTAATTAATTCTCAATTACTAATTAATTAATTACTAATCACTTAATTAATCAATCTTTAATTATTTAATTAATTATCTATTAGTTATTATTTAATTTATTCCTTAATTATCCAATAATTAATTCATAATTAATTTATTAAACCTTAACAAATTAATTAATCTAAATTAATTAATTAATTTAACCTTGATTACTTTATTAATTAAAGTGAAATTTAATTGCAAAACTTAATTAATTTTCAAAACCCAACAACTTCATTCATTATAAAACATTTTCAATTTGTTAAAAACTAATTACCTTTTTAAAAGTTAAATTTAAAAGAATGTAAAATCATTTAAAACTTCAATTAATAAAATATGAATTACTTTGAATTAAAATATTTAACATTTTATAAAGTAGTTGAAATAAAAAATTTAATGTTTAAACTTAAAACAATTTGAAAATTTAAGTTTGAAAGTTCAAACTTCACTTGGCCCTATTCGTTTGACTCGACTAAACTCAAGACAACACCAAAAACCAAACCCCCATCTCCTCCTTTACCTATCTTCTTTGGTTAAACTCCAGCTAACCCAAAAACAAAAATACTGGAAAGCACACTTTTCTTCCCAAACCCCTACACGAGCTACAGCAGTAACACTCACGAGCACACACGCGAGCCACACACCCAAACACTCGAACACTGCTTCGAGTCATTCTGACCACCAACTCCACTGACACGGTCATCACCCCGTGCACATGCACGTTGCTCCGACGCCGCCGCCACCATCCACGACACCACGCGCAAGCTCCACTTCGACCAACGACACAACTCCAGCCCCAAATTTCCAATTACACGAGCTAAAACAAAATCGAGATGGCTCGAACCCAAAAAACAGAACTGCATCACCAGAGAACCCATCAACCCACGACCGCCGACCACCGTTCGCTTCCAGATTCCGGCCACAACACCATTCACTCCAGAACCTAGGTGTTTCTCAACCTATGCTCTAATACCAACTATGACGACCCGTCTTTCAATACCCAGAAAGATGTATCATCAATAAGAAAAGAAAGAGATAGAAATAGAAAGATAGAAAGAAAAGAACAACAATCATCAGAATCTCACAGCGGAAACGAACAAAATATAATATTAACATATCCATTACATAGTTTTACATATCAGAGTACACAAAATAATACGACTTCATTTCATCTGACATTCATAAGAGTTTCTCAAACCACACAACTCAAAACACAACTTCAAAATATCACTACAGCGGAAAGAGATAGATAGTACGTCTAGACTCCAGCTCCAGCTTCCAAAACATTTGCTAATCCCAACCTAATCACTTGGCTACTCATAAAAATTTGAGTACCCAAGAGTTTATGAAAAAAAAATAAACACTGTGTCAGATATGGGTCTGGTGTGAGTAAATAAGTTAAAGTTGTTTAACTTTAAAATCATTTTTAAAACAAAAGGTATCACGTAAGACTTCGCACAAATAAACACGGGTAAGTTTTTGCCTTACGCTAACCAAAACATTTGATAGGAAATCCAGTGATATTATAATAGGGTCTAGAGTTTTCAAAATAAAATACAGAAATAGCTGAAATGCTTACATCTCACGTTCCAACATAGTTAGGCACAATCAAAACCGTACATGCACTTATTGGATATTGGATTCCATACAATGGCAGGGCTACTAGGGTACCGCCCATCACAGTACGAGGCCTAGATCACCGTAGCGAGGATCACTTCCGAACCCCTACAAAACAAGGCCGGAACCATCCCTTACTGGACAGTCCCGAACAAGACAACCCCGCAGTTGTGGCCAACAACTGCCCACACAGCCGAAATAATAAGGGAATTCTAGGCAGGGGTAAATCTCACTCTCAAGTGGGGCTACCCACGAAGCTTTGCTGCACCTCCCCTGTTTTAGCCATTCCTGGTTGATGAGGCTTGAGGCTACGATTATCTTTAGAGAACGCATCTCTTAGAATGCTCATCGTCCACCTGACGATGTTCTGAAAGCATTCAATCCATACAAGTTCGTTCCGGGTTCGAACAAAACCGAAGGCATTATCTCGTTCACTCCAGAACCTAGGTGTTTCTCAACCTATGCTCTGACACCAACTGTGATGATCCGTCTTTCAATACCCAGAAAGACGTATCATCAATAAGAAAAGAAAGAGATTAAAATAGAAAGATAGAAAGAAAAGAACAACAATCATCAGAATCACACACCGGAAACGAACAAAATATAATATTAACATATCCATTACATAGTTTTACATATCAGAGTACACAAATTAATATGACTTCATTTCATCTGACATTCATAAGAGTTTCTCAAACCATACAACTCAAAACAAAACATCAAAATATCACTACAGCAGAAAGAGATAGATAGTACGTCTGGACTCCAGCTCCATCTTCCAATACATTTGCTAATCCCAACCTAATCACTTGGCTACTCATAAAAATTTGAGTACCCAAGAGTTTATGAAAAACAAAATAAACACCGGGTCAGACATGGGTGTGGTGTGAGTAAATAAGTTAAAGTTGTTTAACTTTAAAATCATTTTGAAAACAAAAGGTATCACGTAAGACTTCCCACAAATAAACACGGGTAAGTTTTTAACTTACGCTAACCAAAACATTTGATAGGAAATCCAATGATATTATAGTAGGGTCTAGAGTTTTCAAAATAAAATACAGAAATAGCTGGAATGCTTACATCTCACGTTCCAACATAGATGGGCACAATCAAAACTGCACAGGCACTTATTGGAGATTGGATTCCATACAATGGCAAGGCTACTGGGGTACCGCCCATCACAGTACGGGGCCTAGATCACCGTACGGAGGACCACTCCCGATCCCCTACAACACAAGGTCGGAACCATCCCTTACTAGACAGTTCCAAACAAGACAATCCCGCAGTTGTGGCCAACAACTGCCTACACAGCCGAAATAATAAGGGACTTCTAGACAGGGGTAAATCTCACTCTCAAGTGGGGGCTACCCACGAAGCCTTGCTGCACCTCCCCTGTTTTAGCCATTCCTGGCTGATGAGGCTTGAGGCTACGATTACCTTTAGAGAACGCATCTCTTAGAATGCTCATCGTTTACCTGACGATGTTCTGAAAGCATTCAATCCGTACAAGTTCGTTCCGGGTTCGAACGAAACCGAAGGCATTATCTCGTTACACTCATTTTGGAATCACCCTCAGAGTTAACGACAACAACCCTTGCACTCGAAAATTCAATCTCGATCCTCACTTGAGATGTCACGACCTAACGTTTATCTTGGATCGATGTGGTTTTCGGAATATCAAATTTGATTCCCGATCCCGGTCTCATCGAAATCCAAACGTGTCTTAAAGGTCAAGTTGTTTAAATACGTAAAAAATTCAATTCAATTCAATTCTAAACATTGAATCCACACAGCATTATCCACGGATAATAACAATCATCCAACTCAGATATATACAAATCTCATCATAGAATATCTCAACTATCATCCAACAGATATCAACCATATTCAGATATTCAATTCAAACAATCATCCCTAAGCAAGCACATCTTTAATTCATATTAGAATTAATTTCATTAATTTAAATTAAATTAATTACTTAAGAATTAATCACTTAATCCTGCTTAACCGAGCATTAATTAATTAATCACAATCATTTAATTAATAAATCACTTTTTTAATTATCCTCATTATTAATTAATCTTTAATTAATTAATAATCCTTTATTTAACTATTAATTAATTACATAATTATTCATTAATTAAACTTGATTTAAAATTAATCATTCCTTAATTGGTTATTGATTAACCCTTAATTTATAATTAATTAATCTTAATTAATTTCTTAATTGATTACAAATTAATTTATCTTAATTAATTATAAATTAATTAACCTTAATTATTTAAATTAATTAAGGCTTAACCACTAATAAATTAACTATTAATTCTTAATTAATTAATGTTTAATTACTTTATTAATTAACCTTAATCAATTAATTAATTAATTACTTCTCAATTACTAATTAATTAATTCTCAATTACTAATTAATTAATTACTAATCACTTAATTAATTAATCTTTTATTATTTAATTAATTATCTATTAGTTATTATTTAATTCAATCCTTAATTATCCAATTATTAATTCAAAATTAATTTATTAAACCTTAACAAATTAATTAATCTAAATTAATTAATCAATTAACCTTGATTACTTTATTAATTAAAGTAAACTTTAATTGCAAAACTTAATTAATTTTCAAAACCAAACAACTTCATTCATTATAAAACATTTTCAATTTGTTAAAAACTAATAACCTTTTTAAAAGTTAAATTTAAAAGAATGTAAAATCATTTAAAACTTCAATTAATAAAATATGAATTACTTTGAATTAAATATTTAACATGTTATAAAGTAGTTGAAATAAAAATTTTAAAGTTTAAACTTAAAACAATTTGAAAATTTAAGCTTGAAAGTTCAAACTTCACTTGTCCCTATTCGTTTGACTCGACAAAACTCAAGACAACACCAAAAACCAAACCCCCATCTCCTCCCTTACCTTTCTTCTTTGGTTAAACTCCAGCTAACCCAAAAACAAAAATACTGGAAAACACACTTTTCTTCCCAAACCCCTACACGAGCTACAGAAGTAACACTCCCGAGCACACAAACGAGCCATACACCCAAACACTCGAACACTGCTTCGAGTCATTCTATCCACCAACTCCACCGACACGGTCATCACCCCGTGCACATGCACGTTGCTCCGACGCCGCCGCCGCCATCCACGACACCACGTGCAAGCTCCACTTCGACCAACGACACAACTCCAGCCCCAAATTTCCAATTACACGAGCTAAAACAAAATCGAGATGGCTCGAACCCAAAAAATATAGAACTGCATCACCAGAGAACCCATCAACCCACGACCGCCGACCACCGTTCGCTTCCAGATTCCGGCCACAACACCATTCACTCCAGAACCTAGGTGTTTCTCAACCTATGCTCTGATACCAACTGTGACGACCCGTCTTTCAATACCCAGAAAGACGTATCATCAATAAGAAAAGAAAGAGATAGAAATAGAAAGATAGAAAGAAAAGAACAACAATCATCAGAATCTCACGGCGGAAACGAACAAAATATAATATTAACATATCCATTACATAGTTTTACATATCAGAGTACAAAAAATAATACGACTTCATTTCATCTGACATTCATAAGAGTTTCTCAAACCATACAACTCAAAACACAACATCAAAATATCACTACAGCGGAAAGAGATAGATAGTACGTCTGGACTCCTGCTCCAGCTTCCAAAACATTTGCTAATCCCAACCTAATCACTTGGCTACTCATAAAAATTTGAGTACCCAAGAGTTTATGAAAAACAAAATAAACACCGGGTCAGACATGGGTCTGGTGTGAGTAAATAAGTTAAAGTTGTTTAACTTTAAAATCATTTTGAAAACAAAAGGTATCACGCAAGACTTCTCACAAATAAACACGGGTAAGTTTTTACCTTACCATTTGATAGGAAATCCAATGATATTATAATAGGGTCTAGAGTTTTCAAAATAAAATACAGAAATAGCTGGAATGCTTACATCTCACGTTCCTACATAGTTGGGCACAATCAAAACCGTACAGGCATTTATTGGAGATTGGATTCCATACAATGGCAGGGCTACTGGATTACTGCCCGTCACAGTATGGGGCCTAGATCACCGTACCGAGGACCACTCCCGATCCCCTGCAACACAAGGCCGGAACCATCCCTTACTGCACAGTCCCGAACAAGACAACCCCGCAGTTGTGGCCAACAACTGCCCACACAGCCGAAATAATAAGGGACTTCTAGACAGGGGTAAATCTCACTCTCAAGTGGGGGCTACCCACGAAGCCTTGCTGCACCTCCCCTGTTTTAGCCATTCCTGGTTGATGAGGCTTGAGGCTACGATTACCTTTAGAGAACGCATCTCTTAGAATGCTCATCGTCCACCTGACGATGTTCTGAAAGCATTCAATCCGTACAAGTTCGTTTCGGGTTCGAAGAAACCGAAGGCATTATCTCGTTACACTCATTTTGGAATCACCCTCAGAGTTAACGACAATAAGCCTTGCACTCGAAAATTCAATCTCGATCCTCACTTGATATGTCACGACCTAACGTTTATCTTGGATCGATGTGGTTTTCGGAAAATCAAATTTGATTCCCGATCCCGGTCTCATCGAAATCCAAACGTGTCTTAAAGGTCAAGTTGTTTAAATACGTAAAAAATTCAATTCAATTCTAAACATTGAATCCACACAGCATTATCCACGGATAATAACAATCATCCAACTCAGATATATACAAATCTCATCATAGAATATCTCAACTATCATCCAACAGATATCAACCATATTCAGATATTCAATTCAAACAATCATCCCTAAGCAAGCACATCTTTAATTCATATTACAATTAATTTAATTAATTTAAATTAAATTAATTACTTAAGAATTAATCACTTAATCCTGCTTAACCAAGCATTAATTAATTAATCACAATCATTTAATTAATAAATCACTTTTTTAATTATCCTCATTATTAATTAATCTTTAATTAATTAATAATCCTTTATTTAACTATTAATTAATTACATAATTATTCATTAATTAAACTTGATTTAAAATTAATCATTCCTTAATTAGTTATTAATTAACCCTTAATTTATAATTAATTAATCTTAATTAATTAAAAATTAATTTATCTTAATTACTTAATTAATTATAAATTAATTAACCTCAATTATTTAAATTAATTAAGCCTTAACCACTATTAAATTAACTATTAATTCTTAATTAAATAATGTTTAATTACTTTATTAATTAACCTTAATCAATTAATTACTTACTTCTCAATTACTAATTAATTAATTCTCAATTACTAATTAATTAATTCTCAATTACTAATTAATTAATTACTAATCACTTAATTAATTAATCTTTTATTATTTAATTAATTATCTATTAGTTATTATTTAATTTAATCCTTAATTATCCAATTATTAATTCATAATTAATTTATTAAACCTTAACAAATTAATTAATCTAAAGTTATTAATTAATTTAACCTTAATTACTTTATTAATTAAAGTGAACTTTAATTGCAAAACTTAATTAATTTTCAAAACCAAACAACTTCATTCATTATAAAACATTTTCAACTTGTTAAAAACTAATTACCTTTTTGAAAGTTAAATTTAAAAGAATGTAAAATCATTTAAAACTTCAATTAATAAAATATGAATTACTTTGAATTAAAATATTTAACATTTTATAAAGTAGTTGAAATAAAAATTTTAAAGTTTAAACTTAAAACAATTTGAAAATTTAAGTTTGAAAGTTCAAACTTCACTTGTCCCTATTCGTTTGACTCGACTAAACTCAAGACAACACAAAAAACCAAACCCCCATCTCTTCCCTTACCTTTCTTTTTTGGTTAAACTCCAGCTAACCCAAAAACAAAAATACTGGAAAGCACACTTTTCTTCCCAAACCCCTACACGAGCTACAGCAGTAACACTCCCGAGCACACACGCCGTCCACACACCCAAACACTCGAACACTGCTTCGAGTCATTCTGACCACCAACTCCACTGACACGGTCATCACCCCGTGCATATGCACGTTGCTCCGACGCCGCCGCCACCATCCACGACACCACGCGCAAGCTCCACTTCGACCAACGACACAACTCCAGCCCCAAATTTCCAATTACACGAGCTAAAACAAAATCGAGATGGCTCAAACCCAAAAAAAACAGAACTGCATCACCAGAGAACCCATCAACCCACGACCGCCGACCACCGTTCGCTTCCAGATTCCGGCCACAACACCGTTCACTCCAGAACCTAGGTGTTTCGCAACCTATGCTCTGATACCAACTGTGACGACCCGTCTTTCAATACCCAGAAAGACGTATCATCAATAAGAAAAGAAAGAGATAGAAATAGAAAGATAGAAAGAAAAGAACAACAATCATCAGAATCTCATAGCGGAAACGAACAAAATATAATATTAACATATCCATTACATAGTTTTACATATCAGAGTACACAAAATAATACGACTTCATTTCATCTGACATTCATAAGAGTTTCTCAAACCATACAACTCAAAACACAACATCAAAATATCACTACAGCGGAAAAAGATAGAAAGTACGTCCGGACTCCAGCTCCAGCTTCCAAAACATTTGCTAATCCCAACCTAATCACTTGGCTACTCATAAAAATTTGAGTACCCAAGAGTTTAAAAACAAAATAAACACCAGGTTAGACATGGGTCTGGTGTGAGTAAATAAGTTAAAGTTGTTTAACTTTAAAATCATTTTGAAAACAAAAGGTATCACTTAAGACTTCTCACAAATAAACACGGGCAAGTTTTTACCTTACGCTAACCAAAACATTTGATAGGAAATCCAGTGATATTATAATAGGGTCTAGAGTTTTCAAAATAAAATACAGAAATAGCTGGAATGCTTACATCTCACGTTCCAACATAGCTGGGCACAATCAAACCCGTACAGGCACTTATTGGGGATTGGATTCCATACAATGGCAGGGCTACTGGGGTACCGCCCGTCACAGTACGGGGCCTAGATCACCGTACCGAGGACCACTCCCGATCCCCTGCAACACAAGGCCGGAACCATCCCTTACTGGACAGACCCGAACAAGACAACCCCGCAGTTGTGGCCAACAACTGCCCATACAGCCGAAATAATAAGGGACTTCTAGACAGGGGTAAATCTCACTCTCAAGTGGGGGCTACCCACGAAGCCTTGCTGCACCTCCCCTGTTTTAGCCATTCCTGGTTGATGAGGCTTGAGGCTACGATTACCTTTAGAAAACGCATCTCTTAGAATGCCCATCGTCCACCTGACGATGTTCTAACAGCATTCAATCCATACAAGTTCGTTCCGGGTTCGAACGAAACCGAAGGCATTATCTCATTACACTCATTTTGGAATCACCCTCAGAGTTAACGACAATAACCCTTGCACTCTAAAATTCCATCTCGATCCTCACTTGAGATGTCACGACCTAACGTTTATCTTGGATCGATGTGGTTTTCGGAAAATCAAATTTGATTCCCGATCCCGATCTTATCGAAATCCAAACGTGTCTTAAAGGTCAAGTTGTTTAAATATGTAAACAATTCAATTCATTTAAATTCTAAACATTGAATCCACACAGCATTATCTACGGATAATAACAATCATCCAACTCAGATATATACAAATCTCATCATAGAATATCTCAACTATCATCCAACAGATATCAACCATATTCAGATATTCAATTCAAACAGTCATCCCTAAGAAAGCACATCTTTAATTCATATTATAATTAATTTAGTTAATTTAAATTAAATTAATTACTTAAGAATTAATCACTTAATCCTGCTTAACCAAGCATTAATTAATTAATCACGGTCATTTAATTAATAAATCACTTTTTTAATTATCCTCATTATTAATTTATCTTTAATTAATTAATAATCCTTTATTTAACTCTTAATTAATTACATAATTATTCATTAATTAAACTTGATTTAAAATTAATCATTCCTTAATTGGTTATTAATTAACCCTTAATTTATAATTAATTAATCTTAATTAATTTCTTAATTGATTACAAATTAATTTATCTTAATTATTTATTTAATTATAAATTAATTAACCTTAATTATTTAAATTAATTAAGCCTTAACCACTAATAAATTAACTATTAATTCTTAATTAATTAATGTTTAATTACTTTATTAATTAACCTTAATCAATCAATTAATTACTTCTCAATTACTAATTAATTAATTCTCAATTACTAATTACTTAATTCTCAATTACTAATTAATGAATTCTTAATCACTTAATTAATTTATCTTTTATTATTTAATTAATTATCTATTAGTTATTATTTAATTTAAGCCTTAATTATCCAATTATTAATTCATAATTAATTTATTAAACCTTAACAAATTAATTAATCTAAATTTATTAATTGATTTAATCTTAATTACTTTATTAATTAAAGTAAACTTTAATTGCAAAACTTAATTATTTTCAAAACCAAACAACTTCATTCATTATAAAACATTTTCAATTTGTTAAAAACTAATTACCTTTTTAAAAGTTAAATTTAAAAGAATGTAAAATCAGTTAAAACTTCAATTAATAAAATATGAATTACTTTGAATTAAAATATTTAACATTTTATAAAGTAGTTGAAATAAAAAATTTAAAGTTTAAACTTAAAACAATTTGAAAATTTAAGTTTGAAAGTTCAATCTTCACTTGTCCATATTCGTTTGACTCGACTAAACTCAAGACAACACCAAAAACCAAACCCCTATCTCCTCCCTTACCTTTCTTCTTTGGTTAACTCCAGCTAACCCAAAAACAAAAATACTGGAAAACACACTTTTCTTCCTAAACCCCTACACGAGCTACAGCAGTTACACTCCCGAGCACACACGCGAGCCACACACCCAAACAATCGAACACTGCTTCGAGTCATTCTGATCACCAACTCCACTGACACGGTCATCACCCCAAGCACATGGACGTTGCTCAGACGCCGCCGCCACCATCCACGACACCACGCGCAAGCTCCACTTCGACCAACGACACAACTCCAGCCCCAAATTTCCAATTACACGAGCTAAAACAAAATCGAGATGGCTCGAACCCAAAAAAACAGAACTGCATCACCAGAGAACCCATCAACCCACGACCGCCGACCACCATTCGCTTCCAGATTCCGGCCACAACACCGCACGACCCTGACGCAGCTTCCCCCAAACCACTCACGACTCGATCCATCCAACAACCCACAGTCATGAAATTCTCGAGTTCGAACACCATAGAATATAAAACCCTAAAATCCTAAATTCCCAATCCTCTGCTAAATGATAATCACTCCCATTATTTTTCTGTGTTTAACATCCATCAATACAGCTTCAATCCAAAACCCAATCCCTAAAATTGACCCGATCACAAGAATTTGCCCAAAATCCAAAATTCAGTTAACAACAAAATTCTTCCTTAAATTCAAATTAAAAATTCTGATTTCTTTCTTAAAAATCATTTTATACATAGTAGATGCAAGCATTAACAGATCTAACATTCACATGCAAACATTTTAACTTAAATTTTCTGTTTTTAAAATTTACTCACCTATTTAATTGTTAAGCAGAGACCAAAATTCTGGAAAAAGAAAGGACTGCAGTTTTCTTTTTTACTTGAAATTGCTTGATTAAATTATTTCTGCTTGGTGATGATGCTTCAATCCTTAAATCAGTCAGTGATAGAAGAACTTGAATTTTCTTTCAGAAATTCTGAAGATTCAGGAACTCTGATTTTTTGCAGTTTTCAAAAGTATTTGTATGCAAATTTTCTAGAATTTGAATTGCAGTTTTTGGATTTTGAAAAGAGGCTTGAATGTTTGATTGAATTTTGGTTGAATTTGAAAGATTGAAGAATTTTCAGATTTTTTTAATGGAGGTGTAAAATTTTTCTTGCTTAAGAAAATTTTGAATGAGAAAATTGAAATGAAGCATAAGAAGTGGCTTTTAAAAAAATTGTTTTATAAAAATTAAAGAAAATAAATTAAATTTTTGACACTTGTCATTATACTTAGTTAACTTCTTAACACATGTTATAAGTGTGTTTTAAATGTTAACAGGTGTAAATTCCCATGCAAAAAGAAATTATAAAATGTTTTCTTAATTGATTTTCTTATTTTAAATCCATTTTTAATTCATATAAAATCAATTCTTCTTAAAGAAATAAATATAAATCAAAATTTATATCCTAAATAAAATCATGAAAATACTCTTTTAAACTCAAAGTATAATTTAGAATATAATTAACCTATTTTGAATCTTTTAATTTAACAATTCAAATTCAAATTAAAATTTTCTTTTTTAAATTCAATTCAAATCAAATTTTATATGAATACAATTTTAACACATTCATTACCCTTATGTATATATCAATTTTAATTAGAATCAATGTACATTTACAATTCATTTATTGTTATTGTTTAAAATAACAAATTTATCAATTTAATTTAATTTATTTACAAAGATTATCATATTTAAATTGGGTTTGAAATTCCGGAATATCACAGTTTATTATTATCGGGTTTCAATTTCCATAGCAATCGGAGTTGCCGTTTGACCGTGGCAGCTCAAAATGCTTAGAAATTAATTTAATCGATTTAATTTAAAATTGATCGTTTATTTCCGTAATGCGCACATACGATCGAATTAGGCCCTGAAACATGTTCCATTGTGTTCAGAATGTGGGTAAAACAATATAAACGTTTGGCGGCACCCTTCGTTTGGAGTTCGTTTGGAAAAGTCGAAAAATAATATTAAAATAATTTGTATGCGTATATATACGCGTATTCTCAGAAAACCCTAACTATTTTCGTTCGAGCCACCGTTTTAATTCTTTAATGGCCGAAACTTTGCCTCGTTCTCCCTTGATTTCATCCAAGTCCAATCACTTTCATAACTCGACTTCAACTGGAAAAACGTCAAGCTCGTCGAGAGCTTCAGATCCAACGGTGGATCTGAGCTATCATCATCGGTTGGAGCCTGAAATTAGTCGCGTTTATCTCACGTTTGGTTTTAGTTTTCTCGAACTTGGTGGCACCGAGTTCAACGCCGTTCTGGCCGAGGGTCGAGAGGAAGTAGGCGCGCGTAGTGGTGGCTCCTGATCGGGATATCAACAAGCGTGGTGGTCGCGGCGGTTAGGGTTTTAGGCGGCTGATGGGTTTGTGGCTTGCGTCTTCTACCTGGTCCGAATGCGATGGAGGAAGGAAGGGGTTGGCGGCTCCGATCTTGTCTCAGCAAATCAACGGCCAGATGCGTTATGGTAAAAAAAAGAGAGAGAATTTTTTAAAAATGTATATTCAATCTTCAAACACTCATATCTCAGGCGTACGAGATCGGAATCAGACGAAACTGGTGTTGCCGGAATCGCTGAGATGAGAGCTACGCTGCAGTGTAGATTCAGGAGTGTTTGGAGCTCATTAAAATTTTAGGTTAAATCGAACGTTGTTCGATTTGATTTAAAATCGAAACTCAAGGTGAGTGTTTTTCTAATGCTCATAACTTACTAGAATATCTTTATGCTAGTTAAATTTGACAGTATGAAGTGATACAATTTTACTTGTTGTTGTTTGATAAACTAAAATCGTCATCTAGATTTGTCATCGAATTTAATGCTAGAAAATAAAAATTAACAGTCAAATTAAATTACCTGATATCGATAACTATGAAATTGCCATGAATTGTATTGTCTATTGGATGATGTATTTCGATGGATGCTATTGGTTGATATTTAAATGTTTGGATGTTTATTTGCTTATATATATATATCCTGTTATGCATACATATGACACTGTGATTTGATTTAAGTGATATATATTCATCCTTGACATTTAATTGTAATAACTAATCACTTGGCCATAGGATAGAAAATTATATGCGGACACCGAATTGCTTAAATTCATAAATTTTTAAAATCGTTGATTTGAAATTTATTTAAAATGTTTTGATTTAAAAGTTATAAATAAAATCAATTTATAGAAATCGAATTTATCGCAAAATTGAGTTTGGAATGTTGAAATAAATTTTGGTTAAAAGAAGTTGTTAAATAATTTAAGTTGAGACTTTGAAATTTAGAATTTGGATATGATCGAATTTCGAAAATTTATTTGTTTTAAAGATTGAACATCATTTCGAGCTTTGAATATTACTAAGTAAAAGTGATATAAAAATGACATTTTGAAATTGAGCTTGGAATTGAATCATATTTGAAATTTGGATTTAAATTTGAATATTGAAGGATAAATTTGTTAAGTGTTATAAATTGATATTTTGAAAAATCAAGCTCCAAATCGATATAAATTGAAATTGAATTAATTGAAGGTGAATGTATAATTGAATTAATTTGAAGTCAAAGTTGACATTAATTTGAATTGAGATCGAAATTGAATCGGTAATGGAAATTGAAATTGATTTGAATTGGGAAGTTATAATTGAAATGGTTTGGTTTTGAAGCGGTTTCATTTTGTTTTCCAAATTACTCTGTTATATAAATCATCTTTAAATACTTAAGCTATTTTAACCTATATTAACTATATTAGATTGGTTTAAACCCATCTTAAACCATGTTAACTTATTTTCATCTATTTTAAATCTACTTAACCCAATTTAAATTATTTTAAACTAATTTTATCTATTTTAATTTATTTTTAATTATATTTAAATCTGATTTAAAGCTATTTACCTGTTTAATTATATTAAATCTATCTTAAATCCATTTAACTATATTAAATTAATTTATCTATTTGAAATCCATTTTAAGATTTTAAGTATTTTTAACTATTTTAATTATTTAAAACTACTTTTAAACTATTTAAAACTATTTTCTAAAATTTCAAGCTGGTCAATAAGGTGAAATGTTTATGTTTATATCCTGAATTTAAATACGAATTGGGTTAAATGTAGTTGCAACCAAAATTGAGATATAGAGGCGGAAAATGATTTTTGTAACGGAATCTTACATTTTTAATAGATATGATGATATTCGAAATGGATTTGACTTTTGAAGCGAATATGATATTTTGATATCAATTATGAATCGATTTGAAATGTAAAAGAGCCATCGGTGTAATAATACGTAGTTATTAAAGAGACCGGGATCGGATATGGACATACTCTCTGTCAATACCGAAAACCACTTTAATAACTATTATACACGGAGTGTTGATCCAGAATGAAGTGGATGGTTTGGTGAACGCGTTGACTGAAGAAAGAGAATGATATTGGATGACCACTGACATGACTAAAACAGGAGCCGCGCCGGGCCATTGAGGTTCGCCATCTGTAGCGGACACACTTCTTCGATACCATATCTATTACTTTTGTGATTCGATTTGGGTGCACCCCTTGATTTGGGAGTGTTGTTTCGCGGTGTTGAGGTAGCTGCTGGCTATGCTCAACTTCAGTCCTGATCACGCAACTACTAGTATCCTAGTTGGTATCGCCTCATGTACCTTGTCATACTGATTATCCTATTCGCGACCACTACATTTTGTTTTGTGTTTTACCTATGGGGTACCCTCTGATAACCACTAGTTTACGGTGGGTTACGGTGCTGTATAGACTATGGCATTATAAAATGTGTTAAAGGGAATTATGGTAACGCCTTAACGCTATTTTAATACTTTTACCTTACTGTAGACATATTATAATAGCGTATTGTACTACATAGTAGATAGTTTAACGGATCCTTGAGAGATGGAAAGTCCCGTAACATCTCTTAAGTTATTATACTCACGTTTACACTGGATAGGAGATGTCAAACCCCGTAAACATCTCTGATGCCGTTACACTCATATTTATTTACGATTGATTTAACTTACATGAGGATATTTTAGTCCTGACTCGAGTGTTTGTCTTTTCATTTCGCTCGGGTCAGACCTGAGTTTTTCAGCTTATTGAAGATCTATTCTGGAGGACGAAGACGAAGATTTGGTATACTATTACTATTACTATCTTTGCATCATGTTGTCTGTTGCATTATTTTATTTGCTCAGGTGTATATATATAACTTTGATAAATGTTGTATAAATAGTGAGCAATGTATAGTAAACAGCTTCATGAGCTGTTTATTTGACTATTATATTTTATCGTTCCGCTGCAAGATTTTGTGTTGTTTCATTTCCTTTATTTCCCTTTCTTTTCTTTTCTTATTTACCCCAATAACCATCTGCCCTTTTGAATGGTTTGGAATCGGCATGTGTATTGGATCGTCGGTTTAAACTGTCCAAAAAGGTGGGTTGTTACAGTTGGTATCAGAGCTTTGGTTTAGCGATAACCTTAGCTTTGTGGGGTCTGACTCTTTATAAATAGGGTGGTAATACCTTATGATGAGCCGCTGAGTGTATACATATGAGAGAGCGTATTTGTTAGTGATATAAAATGTTTTATATTCTGTCGGTTGATTTGTTGAGTGGCTTATGGATTCTGGTCAATACGAGTAATTAGCGTCATTGATAGGGATCTCTAAACACTTAAACAGAACAATTCGACATAGTATTGTTTGAAATTGGGTAAATGAAATAATTTTGCTCTAATTATATTTTGTATATAAAGAAAAAATTTCAGAAATTATCGTGACTTATCTAGCTTACCTGGTTGTTAGGAATGATAATGTTGGTTATTATCATTAATTGGATATTGTAATTTAATAAATAAGATGAATTACAAAATGAACAGTGATAAAACAACTTGTGGAATATTTTAAGAAAGTAAAATCTTGTAAGAATAGTTTATAAAGGTGACTTATAAATTAAAATAGATTTAAATTGGAAAATATTGAATTTAAGAACCGGAGATTTTGAAAAATGGTTCTCAAAGCTTTGGAGAAATATACAGTAATATTAATTGGAAAATGTTTATGGAAATATTTTGAAAGGATTTTTAAAAGAAGGAATGAATTCAGTACTCCTCTCCTCTATCGCTGGAAAATAATTTCGGTGATGACTGCGCTGCATCATCGACGTTTATTTTCGAGTCTCAAAGTGGGGGAGACTTCTAAGAAGCTTTGTTTTTCTTCGAAATTATTTTGGGTAAATGGGTTTTGGTTTAAACTCCAAAGGTATGATTTGATATATTAAAGACATAAGTGTATATGTTTATTTCAAACGATTTGAAAAGAACCGGGCATTTAAATTTCTAAGTTATGTTAATTAGTAATTTTCAAATTATTTGAATGAAATGTGAATAACCAGAATTTATAAAATAAGAGGATTAAGATATCTAAGCTTATGTTTTGGGAAAACTTTAGAGTTGTAGTGTACCTTTAAAGTTAAAAGGTAAAGAGGATTTAAATAAATTAAATTAGTGAACATTCTAATTAAGTAAAATGAAATTCTATAAATTTGTATAATACCAAATTTGCATTCTAATAACATATAATATGACTTACCAAATATTAAGAAGTTGAAATGTATTTTTGGATATGTAATGAGATGTTGTACAAATAAACAGAACCTGAAAATAATTGAAGTATACAAGTAAGGAAAACTCAAAAGGAATTAAAATGTATATAAATGGAAAATTTGGTTGTGATTAAAATTATAAAAACTTAAATATAACATGAAATGATGAATGGATAAATGGAACAAGTAAGTGAACTTAAGAAAAGGCTATTGAGTCAAGCAATGTCTTTGTAAACTGGTTGTAGAATTAAATATAAATCTGCAACAAAAAGAAAAATATGTGAAGATAAATTTGTAACTTTCGAGATAACTATAAACTAAGAAAAGTCATATATAAGAAGTTAGACTTTTATAGAATGACTATAAATTAAAGTGATGATTAATAAAATGTTCCACAAATAAATTTGTCATTAACTGAAACTGAATATGGAGTAAATGTAAACAAAGGAATTTGGTATGGATAAGAATCAATTGGAAAGGAAACAGAATTTAAATTTAAAATTTTATAATGTTTAAAAATGGACTTGAGTAAGCAAATTCTATCGAATAATGTTTAAGAAATGATAGTATTAAAGAATATACTTGGTAAAGAAATAGATACCAAGTAAATTAGGGATATGAATATTGTACTGTAAATCATTAACTATAAATGAAATAAAGGTAAGCAAAAGAAATATAATATAGATACATTGTTTTGAAATCTATTGAAAGGTAATACGTAAGTTATATGAGTATTATTTTATTCGCATAACGATTTGCTCCAAATTCGAGCATAACATTTTGAGATGATTTATATCGATCCAAGTTAGGATTTTTCACTCGATTCCCGATGGCGAACCATGGATATGGATTTTTGATTTGATTCTGGAATTCTCTATCATAGTATATGGCTATGCAAGGAGCGTAACAGTTTCCCGTCAAGGAACCAAATCTGAGTCCGTACTAGAGAGTCGTATGGACGATACTAGGTAGGAAGTGAAATTGTGTGATCGAATAAGCGACTAGATTTGATATTTCTCACGGATGATATATGTACGGCTTACAGACTTAATTAAAGCTAATATTGGAAATTGAAGATGCCAAATATAAAATGATTCTTTTAAATTGTATAATTGGATATCATTTGTAAATGAGATGCAGGTATTTAAAATCAAGAAAATGTGGATTGCCCGACAAAAGGTACATGTTTATTTTGTCATTGGATTTGGTGATTTTTGATGATCCACTTGGCTTTTTATTTTCTTTTGTTGGTTTGGGGCCCGTAGAGGCATTTTGTAGCTATACCGATCGAGCCGCACAAAGGAGACTCTGCCGAATTTTTTCGTAAATTCGGGTGTTAGAAAATTTTCGAGTTTTAAAATTTTATAACTTGTTTTGATATCTAACTTTTAAATTTAGAAAGCCGTTCGGAGTAACTTAGTGGAAGCGTAGTTATGACTTTATAAATGGAATTTCATTGTTTTATAAGTTGGTAACTTTGAATAAAATATATCTAATGTTGAATTCTATACTTAGTTCCTTTTCCCTTCTTTTTCCTTTTCGGGGATGAAACGTTTTGAGTGGAGGAGAGTGTAACGACCCGTAAATTTTCGATAATTAAAATAGCTAATTTAATAAGATTTCGTGATTTAGTGTCAAAAAAAATTGTAATTTATTTGGAATAATAATTACTGGAATGAATTGCAACAATAATTATCCAAGTAATTATTAATAGATTGAATGGAGTTCCAATCTAATTGAATTGACTCGAATGTTATAACTTGGTTATAAGGGAATATATGGAAAAAAAAATGTAAATAAGTGAATAAGAATTGTGAATTATTTAGGTAGAAATACAAATTTTAATAGATTGGTTTCGAAGATTTGAATAGTAATAAGTATTGAAAAATAAATGCTACTTAGTGAATGCATTTGCAATCAATAGTTGGATAGGATAATAAATGTTGAATTCATTGGGTATAATAGAGTAATTGATTGATAAGTAAAATCTATTTAAAATCAAATAATTGAATATTGAACAGGTAAATTGTTTAAATTAAATCTTTAAAACTTATTGAATAATTGAATAACTGTAAAATGGCAATAGTGTTCTAAAATGTGAATTGGTTTTAAAAGTTGAATCTTATAAGTTCAATTTCAATATTTCAAAAGATAATGAATTATTGGGTAATTGAAATTGTTTAAATTTAATATTTGAAATTTATTGAATAATTTAATAACGGAAATTGAATAACTGATTAATGGAAATGGTTGATCTATAATTTGAATTTGTTTTAAAAGTTAATTTTTATAAGTTTGTTTTTGAATATTTCAAAAGATAGCGATTTAAGAATAATCAAATTTGTTTAAATTTAATATTACAAATGTTTGAATAATTAAATTCCGAATTTGATATGATTAATTTGATATTGAAAGTTAATATATGAAAATAGAGTGAATAACTGAAATTTGATTTAATATGATTCTAATTGGTTTCCAAAGTGAATGTAAGTTATATTTGGATTATAATAGAGTTAATAAGATTTTAAAATTGGAATTTTTAGCAATTCTGTAAATTTTGAAAAGTCGTCGACTTAATCGACGAGTTAAAATAGCTTTCTGGGACACGGTCTCGGAATTCGTCGAAACCAGTCCCATTAGATCCGTAATAGTTTATTATTATCGGGTTTCAATTTCCATAGCAATCGGAGTTGCCGTTTGATCGTGGCAGCTCAAAACGCTTAGAAATTAATTTAATCAATTTAATTTAAAATTGATCGTTTATTTCCGTAACGTGCACATACGATCGAATTAGGCCCTGAAACATGTTCCATTGTGTTCAGAATGTGGGTAAAACATTATAAACGTCTGGTGGCACCCTTCGTTTGGAGTTCGTTTGAAAAAGTCGAAAAATAATATTAAAATAATTTGTATGCGTATATATACGCGTATCCTCAGAAAACCCTAACTATATTCGTTCGAGCCGCCGTTCTAATTCTTTAATGGCCGAAACTTCGCCTCATTCTCCCTTGATTTCATCCAAATCTAGTCATTTTCACGACTTGACTTCAACTGGAAAAACGTCAAGCTCGTCGAGAGCTTCAGATCCAACGGTGGATCTGAGCTATCATCGTCGGTTGGAGCCTGAAATTGGTCGCGTTTATCTCGCGTTTGGTGGCAGTTTTCTCGAACTTGGTGGCACCGAGTTCAACCCCGTTCTGGCCGAGGGTCGATAGGAGGTAGGCGCGCGTAGTGGTGGCTCCTGATCGGGATATCAACAAGCGTGGTGGTCGCGGCGGTTTGGGTTTTGGGCGGCTGATGGGTTTGTGGCTTACGTCTTCTACCTGGTTCGAACGCGATGGAGGAAGGAAGGGGCTGACGGCTCCGATCTTGTCTCAGCAAATCAACGGCCAGATGCGTTCTGGTAAAAAAAAACAGAAAAGAGAATTTTTTTTTAAAATGTATATTCAATCTTCAAACATTCATATCTCAGGCATACGAGATCGGAATCAGACGAAACTGGTGACGCCGGAATCATAGAGATGAGAGCTACGCTGCAGTGTAGATTCAGGAGTGTTTGGAGCTCATTAAAATTTTAGGTTAAATCGAACGTTGTTCGATTTGATTTAAAATCGAAACTCAAGGTGAGTGTTTTTCTAATGCTCACAACGTACTAGAATATCTTTATGTTAGTTAAATTTGACAGTACGTAGTGATACAATTTTACTTGTTGTTGTTTGATAAACTAAAATTGTTATCTAGATTTGTCATCGAATTTAATGCTAGAAAATAAAAATTGACAGTCAAATTAAATTACCTGATATCGATAACTATGAAATTGCCATGAATTGTATTGTCTATTGGATGATGTATTTCGATGGATGCTATTGGCTGATATTTAAATGTTTGGATGTTTATTTGCTTATATATATCTATCATGTTATGCACATATGACACTGTGATTTGATTTAAGTGATATATATTCATCCCTGACATTTAATTGTAATAACTAATCACTTGGCCATAGGATAGAAAATTATATGCGGACACCAGATTGGTTAAATTAATAAATTTTTAAAATCGTTGATTTGAAATTTATTTAAAATGTTTTGATTTAAAAGTTATAAATAAAATCAATTTATAGAAATCGAATTTATCGCAAAATTGAGTTTGGAATATTGAAATAAATTTTGGTTAAAAGAAATTGTTAAATAATTTAAGTTGAGACTTTGAAATTTAAAATTTGGATATGATCGAATTTCGAAAATTTATTTGTTTTAAAGATTGAACATCATTTCGAGCTTTGAGTATTACTAAGTAAAAGTGATATAAAAATGACATTTTGAAATTGAGCTTGGAGTTGAATCATATTTGAAATTTGGATTTAAATTTGAATATTGAAGGATAAATTTGTTAAGTGTTATAAATTGATATTTTGAAAAATAAAGCTCCAAATCGATATAAATTGAAATTGAATTAATTGAAGGTGAATGTAGAATGGAATTAATTTGAAGTCAAAGTTGACATTGATTTGAATTGAAATCGAAATTGGATCGGTAATGGAAATTGAAATTGATTTGAATTGGGAAGTTATAATTGAAATGGTTTGGTTTTGAAGCTGTTTCATTTTGTTTTCCAAATTACTCTGTTATATAAACCATATTTAAATACTTAAACTATTTTAACCTATATTAACAATATTAAATTATTTTTAACCCATATTAGACCATGTTAACTTATTTTAATCTATTTTAAATCTACTTAACCCAATTTAAATTATTTTAAACTAATTTTATCTATTTTAATTTATTTTTAATTATATTTAAATCTGATTTAAAGCTATTTACCTGCTTAATTATATTAAATCTATCTTAAATCCATTTAACTATATTAAATTAATTTATCTATTTGAAATCTATTTTAAGATTTTAAGTATTTTTAACTATTTTAGTTATTTAAAACTACTTTTAAACTATTTAAAACTATTTTATAAAATTTCAAGCTGGTCAATAAGGTGAAATGTTTATGTTTAAATCGTGAATTTAAATACGAATTGGGTTAAATGAAGTTGCAACCTAAATTGAGATATTGAGGCGGAAAATGATTTTTGAAACAGGATCTTACATAATAGATATGATGATATTTGAAATGGATTTGACTTTTGAAGCGTGTTAACGCTTAAATTTGAACGCTAACACCCCGGTGTGTGAAGTGTAGTTGTGAAAGCACCACCCGATAGATCGGGAAAGAATTATAAGCAAGTAATAGCGGAAAAGCGGTAAACAACAGCAGTTTTATAGTGGTTCGGCTTATGGGTATAGCCTACGTCCACTTTAAGTACTTTTATTGATGATCACGTTACAAATTGATACAAATCTTTTCAAGTACAACACACTTTGAATTACAAAAGACTTAGAACAAGTAGCTCAAACTTCGATGTTGACAAAAATCTTCAAATCCATGGTGGATGTAGATGATTTCTTTATGAAGTTCTTTTAGACGTTCTTTGAATCTCAAAAGCTTTAAGTGTTGAAGTAATCTGGAATTCGGCAGAGTAATGGTGCTTGAAATTGATCGACCAAAAGTCCCCTTCATGTTGGAAATGGTCGTGTATTTATAGGGGTTTTCGGTCTTAAGTCGTGAGTCGTACCCGACTCATGGGTTACTCGTGGCCGAGTCAGGTTGGGTCGTGGACGACTCACCATGTTGAGCTCAAACTCGCCTTCGGTCTTCTGAATATAGCACAAGTTCTAACCCGTTCACGAGTCATCCTTTTTTAGTATGGACATCATAGCAGTGGACTACGACTTAGTGACCTTAGGTCGTGGACGAGTCATGGAGTTAGCGACTCATGGGGCTGACCGACCTAAGGATTTCAGCGACTCAAGGTTTGTAACGACTCAGTGGATCAACGACTCAACTGCTATGCGACTTATGGGTGTTACCGACTCAGCGACTCAGAGCTTACAACGACTCATGGTTCAACGACTCAACAGGTTCGCGACTCATCTTATGAAACGACTCAGGGGAAGTAACGACATAAGAAAGTGGATCCCTGTGCCGCTTCGTTTATATACTGTCACCTGATAAGTCGTTAACGGCTTAACGACTCACAACTAATGACTCGTTCAAGATTCAGAGCCATTGAGTCGTAATCCATTGCCATAGTGCCTGTGCCAAGGGAGGTTGACTCGTAAGCGACTCAGGACTTGGCGTATAATCCAGCAGAAGAATGAACCGTAGAGCAATCAAGGGTTGGTTCAATGAGTCGGCCACGACCTAATTTGACTCGGCCACGAGTCAAGCATGAGTCGGGTACGACTCACGACTCAAGGCTGAAAAATCCTATAAATACACGGCCACCTCCAACATTCAAGGGACTTTTTGCGCATTCTCTTCACACACCGTTACCTTGCTGCATTGAGAACTTCATCAACACTTAGAGCTTCCAAGATTAGAGGAATACATCAAAGAAATTCACGAAGAAACCACACATCTTCAACATGAATCTAAGAACTTTAATCGACATCGAAGCTTAAGACTTGTTCCAAATCACTTGTAGCTTGAAGTGTATTGTACTTGAGAAGAATTGTATCAGTTTGTAACGGGATTATTAATAAAAGTACTTAGAGTGGACGTAGGCTATACCCTTAAGCCGAACCACTATAAAATCGTTGTTGTTTACTGCTTTTCTGCTATTACTTGCTTGTAATTCTTTCCCGATCTATCGGGTGGTGCTTTCACAACTACACTTTACACACCGGGGTGTTAGCGTTCACATTTTAGCGTTAACATTTTTGGTGCTTTCACTGAGAATTGAACTCAGGAGAATACTTTCACCATTGCTTCGCGAAAGTTTGTTGAAAGAATCTCTCTAAAGGCTAGAAGTTTATCCGAGATAATGGCTACTGGAAGACAGCTTAGATCAGATAGATCCGGTGATGCTCATGAGAATACTACCACTTCTCTTGCTCCAAATGAAGCAGCTCCGAGTGTTGGAATTACACGAGCAGAATTGGACGCCGTAGTTTTGGGATTGAATCAGCAATTGAATGCTCAGAATGCGCAGTTGGAAGCCCAGAATGCCCAGAATGCCTTGATTATGGATAGGTTAAACGCCCTACTTGAGGCAAATCACCAACGACAGGATAATGAAACAATCTATGCTGAAGATGCCCATGACCCCCAAGAGAAAGGTATTCCTCAAAAAGCAGACAACACCACTGCAAGGGGACCTTCCCAAGCTGAAGGTTCAAGGCCGCAACCAACTGTTCGCGAAGATTTGCCCAGGCAAACTTCAGAAAGAACAGCGGACGCAGACGTCTGCCCGGCAAGACCTCTGAACGATGAGGAGTACCTATCAGGGATGGTTCGCTCGATTATGAAAGAAAGCATGCAAAGGCAAGAGGATGAAAACGATTGGGGGTTTGCTCCAAGTAAGACACCGTTCACCGAAAAAATCTTGAAGGCAGAGTTTCCAAAGAAATTTGTACCTCCTACCATCCCAGCTTATCGAGGGACAAGTGACCCTAACCAATTCCTGTACAAGTATGATTGGCATATGACCGGGGCAAGAGCAACAAATGAGATCAAGTGTCGTTACTTTCCGGTATACTTAGAGGGAATGGCCTTACTTTGGTTCACAAAGCTGCCAGTTAGATCCGTGGATCAATTCTCTGACTTAACACGAAAGTTCAAGGATCAGTTCAGGCTATATGCTACAAAAGCCAAGGATATAATGTCTCTCTCTAGTCTAGAACAAAACCTCGGAGAATCTACCAGATCATTCTTAAATCGTTTCAATATAGCCCTAGCTGAAGTCGAGAACGCAGAGCCAAGGATGGTTTTGACTTATCTAATGCGGGCTATCGATAAATCGAGTGAATTCGGTAAATGGCTAAAAATGAAGGAGCCAAACTCACTTGAGAAATTCTATAAGAAGGCTGATGAATTTATGCGTTTGGAAAGCTTTCCTGCGACATCAAGAGCAATCGAGGCCGAAATTTTGAATGTCGGTGATACTTCTGATAAAAGAGAATCTAGAGGACAGAAGAGGAAGAATGATGGTGGAAAAAAGCAGAGAGACTTGAAGAAAGCTCGCCGCTTTAAACCTTCAAACTTTACTCTCTTAACTGATACTCTGGAGAACATCTTTCTCGCAACCAAGGATGCTTTTGATTATCCTAAGCCACCTGAGTTGAAGGTTGGGAAAAATGCTATGCATAATGGGAGGTTCTGTCAGTTCCACAACCAACCTGGTCATGACACCAACGAATGTCGTCATTTAAGGAATTTGATTGAAGAACTATTGAGACAAAATAAACTCCAGCAATATGTCAAAAGAGACAGGAATGACCCATCCTCATCCACTCAGGGGAGCCCTTCACCCGGCAGACAGGAATCATGATAAGATGGAAGGATACACTCATGCTCTAAGAAAAGCCCCGAAGGGAGAGAATGTTCCTGTTCTCACACCGGAGATTCGATCCCGAGAAGCTTGGGACAGCAATGACTTGCATCCATGTTTTACTTTAAGGCTTTGTTACAAATTTGTAAAAGAATAATGGATTTATCATTCTCATATTAAAAGTTGTTGTAAAAACATTGCAAATGAAATATAGGAACTATAAATCTTGTGTTTTCTATTACTATAAAAGACCTGTTTCATTTCGATATGCCAAATATCTTGAATATATTGCTAAAATGTCGATTTAATATTGCAGGCAATCAAAGCAAAGCTTACCTAGTCAGCACATCGCAAAGCAAAGCGATTCCTATAAGTCATTGAGCGAATAAATGTCAAGACAAAAAAGGTTCCAAATTGAATTCCTGCATAAGAAATGTTCCTCGCGAACAGTTGATATAACCAAAAGGGCACCTTCCCAACGCGAAGGTTTCAGGACCTCGCTAACCGACGAAGATCGTTTGTGCAAACAGACATCTAGTCGGGTAGTTTGGGTTTGCCTTATGGATTTACTTAATAATGAGGAGCATTTCTCTGGAAAAGAGACAAATAACTGGCAAAGAAAAGAACATGGCTGTGTAAATGATAACGAGGAATCGTGCGGATGGTGAAGAGGCATGGGCAAGCAGAAAGAAAACACACAAGCCCTCTTCGGAGGCAAAAGTCCTCCAATGAGGCACACTTCCCAAGTTTGAAGTGCAAACTAAAGTCCTCCAATGAGGCACGCTTCCCATGTTTGAAGCGCAAACTAAAGTCCTCCAATGAGGCACGCTTCCCATGTTTGAAGCGCAAACTAAAGTCCTCCAATGAGGCACGCTTCCCATGTTTGAAGCGCAAACTAAAGTCCTCCAATGAGGCACGCTTCCCATGTTTGAAGCGCAAACTAAAGTCCTCCAATGAGGTACGCTTCCCATGTTTGAAGCGCAAACTAAAGTCCTCCAATGAGGCACGCTTCCCATGTTTGAAGCGCAAACTAAAGTCCTCCAATGAGGCACGCTTCCCATGTTTGAAGCTTAAACTAAAGCCCTCCAATGAGGCACGCTTCCCATGTTTGAAGCTTAAACTAAAGCCCTACTCAAAGGCACAACCCTTCAGATGATAAAGACCTCTTCGGGGGCACATTTCACCAGAGTTGAAGTGCAAACTCTTCGGAGGCCCACTTCTCCAGAGCTGAAGTGCCAAATAAAGACCTCTTCGGAGGCACATTTCACCGGAGCTGAAGTGCAATCTCTGTGGATGCCCACTCCTCCAGAGTTGAAATGTCAAATCAAAGCCCTCTAGCGAGGCGCAACAAAAAAAAAAGGGAAAAAAGGCTTCTCCAATACAAGGCGCACTCTACCAGAGCAAGAATAATATTTCCTCAAAAATGGAAAATTATTCTCTAAAGAAAGAGTGCATGCCTTCTCAAAATGGAAGAGTTATTCTCTAAAGTAAGAGTACAAGTCTTCTAAAAACAGAAGAATTGTTCTCCAAAAAATCTCCTCAAAATGGAGAATATTACAATGAGCTGTGGTATGGGGCAATATAATATTGCTAAATTAATAAAAGCAGAACCCAAGCAACGTACCACAAGCTCACTGTAATATCATGCAAAGAGAATAAAGAAACTTGTATGAAAATGTGGAATAAATACATTCTCAAATACAGACAAAAGTTTCTATAAAATTTGTTATGCATGTGCAGGTTTCAAAAGTAAAAACAAGAAGGATGACGCCACACCGTCAAATGGAGTAAAACATTACACCAATAAGGCTTCCGCAATTGGTTCCATTGATGCAAGTTCCTTTGCGAAAGCTGGGGCATCTGAAGTTTCTGCTTGAAAACCAGGGGCATCGTGAAGCTAGGTCGACCAAAAAGAGTGCAAAATCCCGAATTAGTGCAAAAATTCATCGTTCAGCAAAAAATTTAATGCTCCTCTCCTTAACCGTCACAGCACTTAATCTTTTAAAAATTGACTTGTGACTGGAATATTCGGAAAGAGGATGGGAGTGCTGCAAAAGTAAAGGATGAAATTAGTACCGGACAACTCGGATTTTCAAAATCCCAGAAATGGAAAGATCCAGTTTGCCCCACTACTCTTCTTATCGAAAAGACATTCTATATGAAGAACTGAATATTAAAAAGTAAAGGTGCACGTTTTCTAAAAAGCGTGTGAAGTGTTGTGCAAAGCTACTAAAATAACAAGTAATTAAAGTGATACTTGAAATAATACTGGTTGGCATATGTCAATTCAGAAAAATTCGAGGCTTGTTATTTGAAAGTAAGTGCGGTGTCAATGCAGATAGCAGTTATAACTTTGTAAACTTTGTGTTGATACTTCATTCAAGAAAGTTGATTCGCAACACTTCATCAAGACCGTACTAATTTGCTTACAGTAAAATACCAGTTCTTTGATCTAATCCATCACTCGATATGGGCAATCGGTGATGAGTATATTCGCCCTATTTTTCCGCAAATGTTGCGTTTAACAGGTTGTTAAAATAATCTGTAAAGAGATGCAGCAAGTTCAGGTCAAAGTTCCATTGAATCGCATTGGTCATGTTTAAAAAGCTTCAGGTCGAAACAAAGCAAAGTTGCCTAAGTACAAGCTCAGCAGCTCAGTAAAGCACGAGTTAAGAAGAATCGAAGCACACGACCTAGTCCCTAGGCGTATACTTCGAGGGGCAAGTGTTAACTCCACTTTTTCAGCAAGGCCGTGGTATCAAAAATCGACCGAGAAGCCAATGATAGTTCATCTCGAAGGATGGCCAATTTAACCTCCCAATAAAGCAAGTTCTGTTGAATGAATTTTCAGATAAGATCCCCTACGGAGGGGGGGTCCAGGGGGGTGCCAACCCCCCAAGGTGGGGGTGCGGGGGCAACGCCACCGCCTACGGTGTTCGACCTGACCGGTCAGGTCGCAGGGGTCCAGGGGGCAGCGCCCCCGGCGGGGTGCGGGGCAGCGCCCCGACCAAAGCGGTATACGACTTAAAGAGTGAAGTAAGCCAGCGACTTAACTAGTCAGCGACCTAACCAATGAAGCGACCTACCGGCTCAAGAAAGACACGACTCAACTTATCTGGTTGCCGACTCAACGGCCTTGAAGGGTTACGACTTAACAACTCAGGAGGGATAACGACTCACCGGGTTATAACCTTAGCGACTTAAAGGTGCTGGCCGACTCAACGGGTTAACGACTCATGGAGTTAGCGACTCATGGGGCTGACCGACCTAAGGATTTCAGCGACTCAAGGTTTGTAACGACTCAGTGGATCAACGACTCAACTGCTATGCGACTTATGGGTGTTACCGACTCAGCGACTCAGAGCTTACAACGACTCATGGTTCAACGACTCAACAGGTTCGCGACTCATCTTATGAAACGACTTAGGGGAAGTAACGACATAAGAAAGTGGATCCCTGTGCCGCTTCGTTTATATACTGTCACCTGATAAGTCGTTAACGGCTTAACGACTCACAACTAATGACTCGTTCAACATTCAGAGCCATTGAGTCGTAATCCATTGCCATAGTGCCTGTGCCAAGGGAGGTTGACTCGTAAGCGACTCAGGACTTGGCGTATAATCCAGCAGAAGAATGAACCGTAGAGCAATCAAGGGTTGGTTCAATGAGTCGACCACGACCTAATTTGACTCGGCCACGAGTCAAGCATGAGTCGGGTACGACTCACGACTCAAGGCTGAAAAATCCTATAAATACACGGCCACCTCCAACATTCAAGGGACTTTTTGCGCATTCTCTTCACACACCGTTACCTTGCTGCATTGAGAACTTCATCAACACTTAGAGCTTCCAAGATTAGAGGAATACATCAAAGAAATTCACGAAGAAACCACACATCTTCAACATGAATCTAAGAACTTTAATCGACATCGAAGCTTAAGACTTGTTCCAAATCACTTGTAGCTTGAAGTGTATTGTACTTGAGAAGAATTGTATCAGTTTGTAACGGGATTATTAATAAAAGTACTTAGAGTGGACGTAGGCTATACCCTTAAGCCGAACCACTATAAAATCGTTGTTGTTTACTGCTTTTCTGCTATTACTTGCTTGTAATTCTTTCCCGATCTATCGGGTGGTGCTTTCACAACTACACTTTACACACCGGGGTGTTAGCGTTCACATTTTAGCGTTAACACCCCGGTGTGTAAAGTGTAGTTGTGAAAGCACCACCCGATAGATCGGGAAAGAATTACAAGCAAGTAATAGCAGAAAAGCAGTAAACAACAACGATTTTATAGTGGTTCGGCTTAAGGGTATAGCCTACGTCCACTCTAAGTACTTTTATTAATAATCCCGTTACAAACTGATACAATTCTTCTCAAGTACAATACACTTCAAGCTACAAGTGATTTGGAACAAGTCTTAAGCTTCGATGTCGATTAAAGTTCTTAGATTCATGTTGAAGATGTGTGGTTTCTTCGTGAATTTCTTTGATGTATTCCTCTAATCTTGGAAGCTCTAAGTGTTGATGAAGTTCTCAATGCAGCAAGGTAACGGTGTGTGAAGAGAATGCGCAAAAAGTCCCTTGAATGTTGGAGGTGGCCGTGTATTTATAGGATTTTTCAGCCTTGAGTCGTGAGTCGTACCCGACTCATGCTTGACTCGTGGCCGAGTCAAATTAGGTCGTGGCCGACTCATTGAACCAACCCTTGATTGCTCTACGGTTCATTCTTCTGCTGGATTATACGCCAAGTCCTGAGTCGCTTACGAGTCAACCTCCCTTGGCACAGGCACTATGGCAATGGATTACGACTCAATGGCTCTGAATCTTGAACGAGTCATTAGTTGTGAGTCGTTAAGCCGTTAACGACTTATCAGGTGACAGTATATAAACGAAGCGGCACAGGGATCCACTTTCTTATGTCGTTACTTCCCCTGAGTCGTTTCATAAGATGAGTCGCGAACCTGTTGAGTCGTTGAACCATGAGTCGTTGTAAGCTCTGAGTCGCTGAGTCGGTAACACCCATAAGTCGCATAGCAGTTGAGTCGTTGATCCACTGAGTCGTTACAAACCTTGAGTCGCTGAAATCCTTAGGTCGGTCAGCCCCATGAGTCGCTAACTCCATGAGTCGTTAACCCGTTGAGTCGGCCAGCACCTTTAAGTCGCTAAGGTTATAACCCGGTGAGTCGTTATCCCTCCTGAGTCGTTAAGTCGTAACCCTTCAAGGCCGTTGAGTCGGCAACCAGATAAGTTGAGTCGTGTCTTTCTTGAGCCGGTAGGTCGCTTCATTGGTTAGGTCGCTGACTAGTTAAGTCGCTGGCTTACTTCACTCTTTAAGTCGTATACCGCTTTGGTCGGGGCGCTGCCCCGCACCCCGCCGGGGGCGCTGCCCCCTGGACCCCTGCGACCTGACCGGTCAGGTCGAACACCGTAGGCGGTGGCGTTGCCCCCGCACCCCCACCTTGGGGGGTTGGCACCCCCCCTGGACCCCCCCTCCGTAGGGGATCTTATCTGAAAATTCATTCAACAGAACTTGCTTTATTGGGAGGTTAAATTGGCCATCCTTCGAGATGAACTATCATTGGCTTCTCGGTCGATTTTTGATACCACGGCCTTGCTGAAAAAGTGGAGTTAACAAAGCGAATATGATATTTTGATATCAATTATGAATCGATTTGAAATGTAAAAGAGCCATCGGTGTAATAATACGTAGTTATTAAAGAGACCGAGATTGGTTATGGACATACTCTCTGTCGATACCGAAAACCACTTTAATAACTATTATACGCGGAGTGTTGATCCAGAATAAAGTGGATGGTTTGGTGAACGCGTTGACTGAAGAAAGAGAACGATATTGGATGACCCCTGACATGACTAAAACAGGAGCCGCACCGGGCCATTGAGGTTCGCCATCTCTAGCGGACACACTTCTTTGATACCATATCTATTACTTTTGTGATTCGATTTGGGTGCACACCTTGATTTGGGAGTGTTGTTTTGCAGTGTTGAGGTAGCTGCTGGCTATGCTCAACATCAGTCCGGATCACACAACTACTAGTATCCTAGCTGGTATTGCCTCTTGTACCTTGTCATACTGATTATCCTATTCGCGACCACTACGTTTTGTTTTGTGTTATACTTATGGGGTACCCTCTGATAACCACTAGTTTACGGTGGGGTTTACGGTGTTGTATAGACTATGGCATTGTAAAATGTGTTAAGGGGAATTATGGTAACGCCTTAACGCTATTTTAATACTTTTACTTTATTGTAGACATATTATAATAGCGTATTGTACTACATAGTAGATAGTTTAACGGATCCTTGGGAGATGGAAAATCCCGTAACATCTCTTAAGTTATTACACTCACGTTTACACTGGATAGGAGATGTCAAACCCCGTAAACATCTCTGACGCCGTTACACTCGTATTTATTTACGATTGATTTAACTTGCATGAGGATATTTTAGTCCTGACTCGAGTGTTTGTCTTTTCATTTCGCTCGGGTCAGACCTGAGTTTTTCAGCTTATTGAAGATCTATTCTGGAGGACGAAGACGAAGATTTGGTATACTATTACTATTATTATCTTTGCATCATGCTGTCTGTTGCATTATTTTATTTGTTCAGGTGTATATATATAACTCTGATAAATGTTGTATAAATAATAATCAAAGTATAGTAAACAGCTTCATGAGCTATTTATTTGACTATTATATTTTATCGTTCCGCTGTAAGATTCTGTGTTGTTTCATTTCCTTTATTTCCCTTTCTTTTCTTTTCTTATTTTCCTTAATGACCATCGGCCCTTTTGAATGGTTTGGAATCGGCATATGTATTGGATCGTCGATTTAAACTGTCTAAAAAGGTGGGTTGTTATGGCCTTAAATCCTAAATTCCCTTGAATCTCACGCCACACCCCATCGGAGGCCGTTGCACCAATTTTCGTGCATTGCCCTCCCTTGAACCCTCCTCAGCCCAAAGCTCGTTTCACAAAACTTACCGAGTCATCGAAAATTTGCCATAGACCAAACTCTGGTCATCTCCCTTTATCTCGACAAATACACACCTAAAAGTCATGATAAAGCTACTAAAATTCATTAATTTAAATACCGTTCCATTCGTATAGGTGAAAACACAAATCGACATGGTCGAATTTTCTTGAAATATTTCTTACTTACTGTACATCCCTTTTACAGTATTTCTGCTTAATAATATCCTATGTAATTATTTTTAAAATTAAGTATATTCTAATACAACCAGAAACCCTTCAAACATCAAGGCCTAAAACTATGTGGATGGAGAATCGAATTTTTGAAAGTTTGAACATGGTAGAAAACAAAGAACGGAGGTAAGAAAATATGTGTACATACATTACATACACTCATATATTGGCATATCTGTATTCATTTCTATGCAAGCAACATAAAAATATACTGTTATTTCTATTTCATCTTTAACATACTCATATTTATAAGAAAATTTTGATTTTTAAAGGTGAAGTTTACTCAACAGTCATTGGAAAAAAAAACACTGCTTGTTTTCAGGGTACATTATATACCCAGGTTCACCTAAACTCATATTAACCTTTTATTGACCAAAAATTTTAAGCAAACCATAGTTATTTGTAGATATATGTAGCACACAATATTACTTTACTCTCTTTTATATGTATATAAAATCAATTGGAAAAGAAAGTTTATACTCACTAAAAATTATTTTGGAGAGGACTGCTAGCTTTTGTTTTGATCATCTTTGTTCACTTGAAATGTTTGGATTTCCTACAGTTTGCAATGGCAGTATGTTTATCTCTTCATCATTTTTTTTTGAGCTTGAGTGTTTTGGGTTTTAGTTTCTCAAATTCTTAATATCATCCTGTATCATTTTTATTTTTTTGGTTATCTTGCTCGAATGATAAAAATAAGACAGGGGATTATGGTGTTTATAACAGGAAGTAGGCAGCCGCATTGTGCAGTAACTTTCTCTTTCCTTTGATTCTTATTTTCCTTCATTGATCGGAGATTTCTTTTGAAATGTCGGTTTGATTTAAGGTTTTGTATGTTGATTTGATTTCATGTAACATGCTTTGAACAATAGATGATTCGATATTTTATAAAAGCTTTGATGTTTTACAGGCTTTTGCCAGAGTATGACTTGATTTTGGAATCTTACCAGGACAATGTTCCCTTAAGCATTTACACATATATATGTGTATGTCTTCATACATATATATTTCCTCTCTTTTTTTCCAAAAAATATAAGGCTGGTGGAATTCTTAATCTGGCATATAAGTATGACGTTTTTTCGAAAATATGTCTCCTTTTTGGTTTACAAATACATACATATATACACACACACACACACTATTTTTCATATGTATACATTTGTTTCTACCAAATGCATTTGTATTTGTTATCATATACCCACATTTACATTTTCATATGTTTGCCATCATATATATATATATATATATGTATATATTTACATTTTATCACTTTCTCCATTCATATAACATGTTCACCTATTTTATGTTTATACATACCTTCCATTACTTATGTACAACTTTTCCCAATATGTATACATATATATACTCTCAAACATCATAAAGTATATTCTTATCTATTATATATATATATATATACACACACACATTTTATACAATATTCTTCATATATTTCACTTATGTGTATTTTATCTTAATTTAAATGGTGGGGTTATACACACACACACACATAATTTATCTTTCTATAGGATTCAAAGATTATATGATGCAATATTCAATCTAGTTTTTCATTCAATTTATATATATTTAGATATCTTAATTATAATTTTTTTATTTATTCTACTAATCAAAATAAATATTTCAATAGTTACATTAATTAATCACTCAATATTCGATGGCCAAAAATCTGGGTCATCACAATAACGATGCTTGTAAATTAGCTGAGCAAGGATGATCAATCTACAAATGGTAACACTGCTCATAAATTGGTCGAGCAGGAAAAATCAAACTATAAACCATTGCAATTTTCATAAACTAGCCGAGCATGGCTAAACTAATCAATGAAGGATAACAAATTAACATCATTAATCCTTACATTAATTAAACTACATTTTAATAATTCATATTTATATAATTACCTTATATTAGATTTTTAATTTTCATAGTTGAAATACTTTTAAGGCATACATTTATATATAATACACTCAAATCATTGTTAATTATCACTTACCTTACCTCTAATGAGTTATACCTAACCAAAGCCGAAGCGTTTCGCCCAACATGCAGCTCTGGTACCACATTGTAACGTTCACCCTTTCGATGGCGACTATAAATGGTAACCTTGTATATGATTTTATGGCTAGCCTCTCGACTTCACAATCAACCCTTAAGGGGACGCATAGGGATAAGAATCAAAGCTTAACCATAGTTCACAGTGCGAGAATCACTATCATGTGCATATAACACTGACAAAAAGTGATCGCATATGGAAATCAAATCTCATATACTTATCACCATTTCCGACATTCTCAACTTATGTTATCCCTTGGTCAAGAGTGAAGCCATGAATGTTTGAGCACTAGTTGCATTAAAGCCATAATTTGACACTTCATTCTTAACTCGCACAGGTAGAACAAGTCTACTTTGTCGGATTTTAGTGCTAAGTATAGGATCGAATACTTTCCATAAACAAGTAAATACAAAAAGCATGATTAGTCACATAAGCGACTTCTAATCCGCTATTTGTTTAATTAATTCTTTTATCAATTAAAACTTCTTTTATCCAATAATTACTTCCTTGTGAATACTTGTATATGCATTTAAAATACCTTTACAAAAGATATATACACATATACGACTATTTGACTATTCATTTCTGCTCTTTATATTCTTAGAAATGTATTCATATTCTTATCCCAAATGTTAAGAATATTTACAAATCTCTTTACAAGATTTCACATTTCTAAAAGTATATTCAAATGAGTTAAGAAAAATGTTGCTAAAACGTTGTTACTATAAACCCAAAACTGTTTTATACTTGTCATTATCTTTAAACTATTGTATTCAAAGATCTAAGTATATCTACACTTACTTAACAAAGTAATATACTTATAATTAATTTCTCAAAACCATTCATTCAGTTTAATGTTATAACAAAACCACTTTATCCTTTTATAAAATACTTATTTTCCTTTCACAAAACTTATATATATACTTTATAATACTTATAAATTGGTTTTAAATATCGATATAAAATATTACCTAAAAAACTAATTTCAAATTTAACAAAAATCATAAAAAAGGCATGTTTTATACTTAAAACCCTTTACTTTTGAAAATTCATAAATAATTATTAAAAATATATTTGAACTTGAAAACACTTTTAAAATACTTTAATTAAAGTTATTAAACATCCCTAAAAGATTTCAGAAAAATACTTAAGTAACATTTGTAACCCACTGAAAGTCTCAAACAACAAACAACAACACTTAGCAGAAATGCTTTCAAAAGTCCAGAAATGCCCAGAAAGTGTTATTGTTGGAGAAGTGTTATGCTTTCATGTTCTCACCACAAAACTAGTTTCAAAGCCCTAAATATTTGACTAGTTTTTAACTAGCTATTAATTGATTTAAAGTCCAATTTTTTTACAAAAGTACTTTACTTATATTACTTAATAACTTTTGCAAGATATCCCTTATTACTTAATATCTTTTAGTTAATAGGATATCTGATTAATTTTTATTAATGCCTTGTGTTGAGTATAGTTTTATAAATAAAAAGAAAATAATAATTAATGTTTACCTAAGCCTAAGCCCATATTCTCAAAACTACTTATATCACCAAAACAAATTTCCAACTGAAAGAAGATTACCCAAACCATTCATTATTCTATTTTCAAAATCAAAATTAAGTAAATTCCATCTTTTAAGAATCTAAAATACAATAGATCGTATATAAAAACTTATGGCAACCCCACATTAATATTTTAAAGAACAATGTTCCTTTTTCACTTTAGGCTGCTTTCAACTAACTTTAAGGTGAAAAAACATACAACTATGATATGTTTTCAAAGTGAAGTTGTAGTATTATTTATTAGTTTCACGGCAATTTTTCAGATCACATAAATGAGAGCACGGCTTAATAAATTTTAAATCATCACACTAATTAAAAAATACCAATAAAGAAATAAGAATATCAAAATATGTAATGACACTTCTAAAAATAAATTAGATATTTAAATAACACTAATTTATTAAACACGCATTTTCTTTAATTAAATATATAAACACGCCTTTTATAATTATTGTGCACTGAACTAGATGAGCTTAAAGTAAAGGGAAAAGAAGAAGAATAGTAACCGAAAGCAAGGCGAGTATTCGTACTCACCTTTCTATGTTTAATCAATAATTTGTATACAGTAGTGTTCGGATTGATGTATATGATAGAGTTAGGGTATGCCCTAGGGGAAATTATGTGATTTGTTATATATATCTAACTCGTTGACCAATCTTGTTCGAAATAAAAGGTTTTTTCTACATATTATATACTTGATATAATGTGATTATATTAATTAATTAACTTAATTAAAAGTATATATAATAGAAAAATCCATAAACAGTATATTTTGTGATAGTGATTACAAAGTGTTGTAACCGTGAGTAATTTATCACAACGTAACAAATATACCATTTTAAATGTTCCTTGTCAAGATGCATCGATACTGGATATAGATGTATCCGTTGAGACCGGAGTACGTAACGCTCTCTAAATATTAGGCAGTGTATTACTCATGACGCTGAGGGCACCTAGGGGTTACATACTAATAGTTATTGGATAAATATGGAACGACTCACTTGAAGATCCATAATATGGAATATTAATTACAAAATTTGAATATGATTTGAGAAATAAATAGTGTTACATATATTTATAACAGTTATAAATATATCGATCGATATACAATATCGACAAGCGATTAAATTAGATTTAATTGCATGGTACTTTGGCTTGGGATTAGATGTGTTTAAGGCCAATCATTAAGGCCGTGAAATTTCAATTTTGGGAAGGTCTAGGAGTGGCTAAAACATAGGGAACCGAACTGCAGAAAATGGGTTGAGATAAAGTGAGAATGGGTAAAAAGGTTTTCCTCGTTTCTCTCTAATACAACCCTACATATGTGTGTGTGTGCGCGCGCGTGTGTATGTATCTCTAAAATCAATTACTAACCATTTTTGCTACCGTTACCTTCTACATTGCTGGTTAAAACATAGCTCTCAATCCACTCCAAAATTTATTTCAAATTAAAATAATACAATTCGATGGTTAGAGGTCGATGATTCCAAACTTGCAATCTGGCAAATCAAGAACGGTAAAAAAGGGGAAGTCATTCCTTCAATATGGAATCAAATGCATCATTAAATTGGTAATTTTAATCCATACTATGGTAATTAAATTATATTCTATGATCCTACAATGAGCAATTTCATATCTTTTTAAATGTATTGCTACTATAGGTTTAGTTAGGTGAGATTTTTGTAAGTAGATGTGGTTGTCACAAATCAGTTTCACCATGTGCATAATTTGTTTATTATACTATTGATTTATGTATAGACAAATGTTGTTTACTGTACAAAATCAATTTTTGTCATTAATAATTCTTTTTATTTATATTTATTAATAAATTCATAGATATACTAGTGTATATTTCTCTCTCATAATAGCCTATATGCATATATAAGATATATATCTGATTTAAAAAATTTAGTACTCTTATTTATATATAATATGAATTTAAAAATTCAAAAATTAATTATCATACATATATTCATATTTTTAAATTAACATTTATTGAATGTTGAATTGTTTATTATAAATAAAATAATTAATACATTAAAAATTCATTTTTATATTTATTAAAATATTATATCATTCCAGAAACGTATATAAAAATTTAGGTTTTTTTCATTAAACTTTATTATTTTTAGTAATTAATATTATTTTGGAAAAACTATTTATGATTTACTAAAATTTATATTTTAATTGAAAAATTCTTCAAAAATTTTCATAACCTTTCAATCATGATCCTAGAATTTTTGAAAATTTTATAATTTGAAATTTAATAATATATTATTTTATATTAAATAATTAATGTCGAAATCAATGTATTTGTTTTTAAAAATAATATTTCAACTTTGAAAAATCTCCAGATTTTTACTAAGCTCTATTTTATGATCTTAGATTTTCGAAAATTGTAAAATTTGAACTTTCATTAATAGGTCATTTTATTTATTTATGGATGAAAACACTATTTTATTCATAATATATACAAATTAAAGTACTAAAATTATTATGTTTGAAAAACTAAGTTAATTTTGAATTATGAGTAATTTTTAAATATGTTCACTCCCTTTCGATATATATATGTATATGTGTGTGTGTGTATGAAAATAGACACAGGGAAGAAGTTCCAAAAAAATTTAGTCTTAGGGACAACAAGTTTGTTTTTTAGTCTGAAGGACACTTCATAGTGTAAATAGAAAATGATAGTTGCAACTATCATTCTATGATTTACACTATGAAGTGTCCTTCAGACCAAAAAACAAACTTGTTGTCCCTAAGAGTAATTTTTTTGCAACTTCTTCCTTGTGTCTAAAAACCCATATATATATATATCGAAAGGAGTGAACATATTTAAAAATTATTCATAATTCAAAATTATATATATACACACACACATATATATATTCTAACACTTATACATGCACATATTTGGACAACATACATGACAAACAAAATGAGCAAATACATTTGTTGCGATGTAAATCTCAACATCTACATATGACCATATTATACCTTTCGCGGATTATTATGTTACACATGCACTCACACATATATGTATATGATACATTTATGTATAAATCAAATTAAATAATACTAATTTCATATCTTAATATATTTGAATTTAAATAAAATTATTGATTTTATTTAAATGAAATTTAAAAATGTTCTAATTCAGTTAGACTTCATAGGCTCAATAAAAGATCCGATTAGATAAATGTTTTGAAATTCACACATAACTTCCGCCGGAGGCTAGTCCAGTTCCAACAGTGGTAACAGAGCCCAATAGCCTATGCAGTCTAAATTAGTCATATTAGGGCTAACTAATTAAGCTTGCCCACATAGTACGATGTCTAAATGATAATGTCTAGGATTGGAATTGAGTAATCCAATACCTTGTCCTACCTGGTTATCGGCCTGGCCCGAAAGGTGAAGTGAGCCCAAAGGCTGCTCCTAATAGAAAAGGCCCAACTTAATTTGGGCCTTGGGCTGATTTTCAAAATCATTTTGAAAATTAATGTTAAATTTTTTAAATCTAATAGTTAAATTTAAAATAAAACATGTTTATTATAAAAAATTATAATATTACATAAGTTTTCAAAATGTTTGAAAGGATAATGATATTTTCAAAATGTTTGAAAATATTTATATAATAATTTCAAATTTTAAATTCATTAATAAGATTAATAAAATAAATTAATTAAATATGTTAATTAATTAATTCATATGTGCATGTATTATATGTTGATATATGTTATGTTATTTTAAAATGTTTAAGATAACAGAAGTATACATGTACGTATACAAGATAAATTTTGAAATTAATAAATATTAATAAAAATTATTTGATTGAATAAATTAATTAAGGGCTAAATAATTAAATAAAATACACATAAATATGGTATATGCGTGTTACACTATAATGGTTATAGTATACACTATAGGTGTTATGATAAATATGTCCAATATAAAAGTTATATTAGAATACTAATTTAAAATTAATTAAAGAGTTATAATTAGATAAGACTTAATTAATGATATATTATACGTAAGACTATCATATAAGTAATATGAAATATAAAAGTTATATAACAATAAAACTTATATGATATGTGTATAAACTAAATAGAAACGTTAAAGAAACCCAAATAGACTTGAGAAATAAATACATATGTAAATGTACATATACCATGGTTTCTGATGTGTCTGACAATTGAATCGCTGGTATTTCATAAGAAATATATTACTCTATAAGTCGATATCACTCAATGTATATATTGAAGATCATAAATATTCAATATAATGTTACCCTCTACCATATATATATTAATAAATTACTTACATACTCCTTAGTTATCGAGCAAACTCAAGCTAAGGATTGTATGCGTAATATTATTAATATATTGAACAGATGAGGTAAGATAACTATATGTATTTGTTGAGCAAAGTCAAGGTACATATACTATACTTAGACCATCATGATATGGTAGGTATGAAAGAATAATCTCTTTCGATTTGTTGAGCAAACTCAAGGTCGAAATGAGATTGAAACAAGGAAAAATTGGTTAGGAGTTGTATATGATACAATCGATAAGGAGTTATCCATCGTTTGTGGGGTTATGATTTATTAAGCAAACTCAAGGTCAGAATACCAAAACAAACGAGTTCTAACACCCACTAGTGAAGTTGTAAGACTTCTATGTTACATCTTAGGGTTTGAAGAAATGTAAAAGACTATTAGAAAAATGAGATGATAACATTTTACCTTTCTAATATTGTAAGAACATATACTATATAATGTTATAATTATCTACCATAGTAAATTTGTGCATTTAATACGATTGATAAAATGTTTGTCAATTAACATATATAAACAAACTGAATTGAAAGTTGACAAATAGAAATATAATATATACTTACTAATAATTCTAATTGCATGTTATATAATGTTTCTATACCCATGTAAGTGCCCAATTTCAACTGCTTAATACACTCATAAGTTGGACACTTACTTTTATTTGGTTTAGACGGTGTATTGCATTTTATAAGTTTTTGAACTCTAAATGCAATTCAAGACTATAAATATTTGATCCATATACTTTCACATATAAATATTATATGTGTTGGAATTGGACTAGCCCGCAGCGGAAGTTATGGGTGAATTTTAAAATTTTACCATATAGGATCTTTTAATGGGCCTATGAAGTCTAACTAAATTAGAATATTTCTACATTTCATTTAAATAAAATCATTTATTTTATTTAAATTAAAATATATTAAGATATGAAATCGATTTTATTTGATTTAGTTTATACATATATGTGTGAGTGCATGTGTAACATAATAATCCGTGAAAGGTATAATACGGCCATATGTAGATGTTGGAATTTACACCGCAAGAGACATATTAGCTCATTTTGTATGTCATGTATGTTGTCCGAATATGTGCACATGTATGTGCAACAATATATAGACACACACACATGTATGTATAAATATTATATATATGTGTGAGCATAAAACATTTATATATATATAAACATATATATAGAAAGAAAGAGAATAATTATTAAAAATTATTTATAATTCAAAATTAACTTAGTTTTGCAAACATAATAATTTTAGTATTTTAATTTGTCTATATTATTAATAAAATAATGTTTTCATGTACAAATAATTAACTTAAAATAATCTATTAACGAAAATTCAAATTTTACTTTTTTCTAAAATCTAGGATCATAAAATAGAGCATAGGAAAATTTTGGAGATTTTTCAAGGTTGAAATATTATTTTTAATAACAAACACATTGATTTCAGCAATAATTATTTAATATAAAATAATATATTATTAAAAATTCAAATTTTAGGATTTCAAAAATTCTAGGATCGTGAATGTAAGGTTACGAAAATTTTAAAAGATATTTTCTTTTAAATTATTATTTAAAAAAAATCATAAATAGTTTTTCCAAAATAATATTAATTATTAAAATAATAAAATTTATTGAAAAAAATCCTAAATTTTTCTATTTATTGCTGAAATGATATAATATTTAAAAAAATATATAAATGAAATTTAATGTAATAATTATTTTATATATAATAAACAATTCAAAATTCAATATATGTTAATTTAAAAATATGAATATATGTATGATAATTAATTTTCGAAATTTTAAATTCATATGATATATAAATAAGTGTACTAAATTTTTTAAATCATATATATATGTATATCTTATATATGCATATATGCTATCAAGAGAGAGAAATATACACTAATATATATATTTATATGTATATGTATATTTGTATGTATGAATTTATTAATAAATATATATAAAAAATTATTAATGACAAAAATCAAGTTTATATAGTAAATGACATTTGTCTATACTAAATCAAATGATATAATAAACAAATTATGCACATAACCAAACTGAATTGTGACAACCGCATCTACTTACAAAAATCTCACCTAACTAAACATATAGTAGCATATAATTTAAACAGATATGGAATTTTCCATTATAGGATCATGGAATATAATTTAATTACTGTAATATGAATTAAAATTACCAATTTACTGATGCCTTTGAATCCACTTTGAAGCAACGACTTCCCTTCCATTTACTATTCTTGATTCTTCAGATTGGAAGTCCGGAATCACCGACCTTCGACCATCGAATAGTATTTTTTTAATTCGAAATATATTTGAGAATTTTGAAGAGGATTGAGAGCTATGTTTTTACCAGCAATGTAGAAGGCAATGGCGGCCAAAAAGGTTAGAAATTGTTTATATATACACACACACACACATATATACATATCAGGGTTTATTAGAGAGAAAAGAGGAAAACCTTTTTTTTTACCCGTTCTCACTTTATCTCAACCCATTATCTCCAAGCCAATTCCCTATGTTTTAGCCACCACTAGACCTTCTCAAAACCGAAATTTTTCAACCCTAATGATAGGCCTTACATCCATCAAAGCCCAAGCCAAAATTCTATGTAATTAAATCTAATTTAATCGTTTGTCGATATTGTATATCGATTGATATATTTATTACTATTATAAATATATATAACATTATTTATTTCTCAAATCATATTCAAAATTTATAATTAATATCGCATAAATATTAATTAATTTATAACATATTTAAAGCAATTAAATCGTTCGGTCTTAAGGGAATCCATCATTTCGGCCGTGTAACTATTGGGTGTAAATTTGGTCAACGATTAACATCGAACTATTCTAGTGTTTACATTCACACGTCACTTAGCAGGTGGTGTGACATTATATCCAAATTTATCGCTTACTCATTTGTAAAATCCAATTTTAATTTAATAAGCCTTACCCGGTTGTAACATTTGTTTATACCAATTCTCTTCGTCAAAACTATATCACTTTAGACTTTTGGAATTTGATAATGGTCAAAATTCCAACCTCATCCACATTCAACTTTGTAGTCTAAGTAAAAGTTCCTTGGTTCAATAATAACAATTATTATTAATCGAAATGCTCTAGCCAAAGACTTTGATTTTGAGTTGACTTGAGGTTACTGTGATACTAACTGCATTTAACCGAAGAGATGAATTCTCTCTTGAATAGTGCTTCACTTCCAGTACTTCCACTCGACCCAACTATAGTCACTCGATGGATGCCATGCCATGAATTGGCTATAATCAAAGCGGAGCTTTCATACTGAAAATCCACACTGTTCTCAAGTCAAAAGAACCATGTAAATCAATCAAATCGATATTTTCTGTTTGACCTTAGTTATATTAACCAACAGAAAACTATCGAGTGAGTCGTTCCATAATTATCCAATAACTATTATTACGTAACCCCTAGGTGCCTCCAGCAGTCATGAGTAATACACTGCCCAACATTTGGAGAGCGTTACGTACTTCAGTCTCAACGAATACATCGATATCTAGTCTCGATGTATCTTGACTAGGAACATTTAAAATGGTATATTTGTTTCGTTGTGATAAATTACTCATGGTTACAACACTATGTAACCACTATCACAAAATATACCATTTATGGATTTTACTATAAATATACTTTAATCACATTATATCAAGTATATAATAGGAAGATACCTTTTATTTTGAATAAGATTGGTCAACGAGTTAGATAAATGTAACAAATTACATAATTCCCCCTAGGGCATACCTCTAGCTCTATCAATCTCCCACTTGCACTTAGGGTTAGTTATGGAATCTAATTCCAACTTCTTCAATTAGTTTTCTCAAAACCAATTAGGTCAGTCCCTTAGTGAATGGGTATGCTATTATGTTTTAATCATCTACTTTGTCGATTAACTCTCTCTAGCACCGATAATCTGCCATTACCATGTGGAACGATTTGAAGTATCTCTTTCGACTTCTAGTGAGCTTTAAGTTCTATCATGACCAAATTCATGACAGTATTATGTTATAACAATATTATGCGATTCTCAACATTTGGAATCACCTTTGGCTCAATTATTTGAGCATTTATATCTATATACATTGGTTTATTTTAGCGCTATTCAAGTTAATGTTCTCAACATTTCGTTGAATCGACCCCAATCTCTTTTATTTTGAAACGTTTTCAAATTAAATATTTTAAGTTGAATTTTATCATTGACGTGTTATACTCATTATTAGTAATAAAAGTTTCCGTTCAAACATTCTATCATAATGAGTTCGTTGTTTCTATAAACAATTCTCTAGTATTTCGTAAATACGCGAGAACACCTTAAACAACTATTTAGTGATATCAATTTGGATTTTATATTCGCTCCATGTATCAAATACACAAACAAAACACAATATCATACACAACATAACCTGTATGATAATTCCTATTGCTAATGCATAAGGAATCCAACATACAATGTTCTCCTTTTAACAGGGTGCTATTGTATATCGTTTTTGGACAGTCCCTATATCTTTTATACTCACCATAAAAGACATCATTTACAATCCAAAATTGAGTATTAAAAAAACTAAAGTTAATTTTAATACAAGCATATTGTTAAAATCAACACATGTTGTTTGCTTATAGTTCAGAAATATCAATGTACCTTTTAACGTTCTTTTTTATTGAACACATGCTTCCTCTGCACTTTGATTGAAAATCAAACTATTTGATATTTCTATCAAAATACTTATTCAATCTTGATGCTTATAAAATGATACATTCGTATCATTTCTTGGCTCATATCCAAAGACTCACAAACCCCATATTGCTCCCACTGACTTCGAGGCATTTTTGGTTAATATGTGTAAACGGCTTACTCTAAATCATTACTTAGAATTTTTTATTTCAACACGTATATACCAAACACTTAGTCTTATCGAGCGATAATTTTGTGAGTCAATTTGAATTAGCTTGAGCGTGTTAAATACCAAATATGTTATGCTAATTTCAGTAATTGAAATTTGCGATATTATACTTATAAACATTGCTTATTTAATTCCAACCACATTAGTCTTTCCAATAAAGACACAATCTCGGCCGATGGATCACATCTCTTAGGTTACGACCACCAAAATCATATTTTGACAGCGTACTTATAATTCTTTCAGGTCTGCGCATCATACCATATAAAGTCAACAATCTTAACAGTTTAAATGAACAACCGAGGGTAATGTATATTTTTGACATTAATAAGAAACTCATAATTTCTCTTAGAGTTATGAGATTACTTATTTGACATTCTAATGCTATGTGTTCATTTAGGTTAGTTAATTTCACTTCATCTCATATAATCAGTTCTATCTATGGATCAGATCCAATTCCATTTAACTATCAAAAATTTCTCAAAGAAATTCCTTCACAATAAAGTTGATATATCTTGAAACAACAATTGTTTTTGGTGTAGATAGAATAGGGATTCATAAATGCTTTATGAACCTTTTTATTTATAAAATTGTTTTAGTTTACAAAAATTATGTTCAAAACATAAATATGTCATTTGATGATAGAACTTTCCAAAAAACTTTTTAGAAATTCATACAAGATCCCTCATGAATAATATTATATGCAATCTTTCGACTCACACAACCTGCCAACTCCTTGACCTATGATATGTTGGGATTTCTTACAAACTCTTATCTTGTATGATTTTGTAAAATGTTGTTTGGATGAAATAATATCAACCTTGTGTATTAATCTTAAGTACACGATCCTATAGAAAGAAATTACCTCAACTTCACTCACAGTTAGTCATAAATTGTCCAACAATGTTTGATTACTCCTTATCGATGCATAATTATGTATTACATGGAGGAGTGATTTTGAGATTGAATCTATATTCATTTTTAGGTACATTTTGAACTCTTTCCAATATACTCACTTATTCTACCAAATCAAATCATTTTATTCTAGCATGTTATTTAATTTGCCTTTCTTTTATATTCTATGATTTTATCATAAACTTACTACATGTGTATCTAATACACATGTTCACGTTGGTAATAAATCATCGATGAATATAACAAAGTATATGGAACCCTTTTGGTATTAATTGACTTGTGATTGCATAAATCAATATGTATTAACTCAAAGAGTTCATCAACTCTTATGATGCTCCCACTGAATGGGTGCATAACCATTAATTGTTTGAGATATAATTAACTTGTGTCATATGATTCATAATCACATAGTAAAATTATTTCTCAAAACTACGGCTTAGTCTATAATTCCAAAACAACTGTAAATAATATTTGATACATATGTATTTTGTTTCGCTTTTACTATGAAAACAAATTCCATAATATAGTTCTATTTCATAACGAATATTCATAATACTCATATTGAAATATAATTATATCTATTTTTTAGTCAATACCAAAAATAAACATTATTTTAAAAACAATGTTTGGTATATTTTACGAAAATAATTTTTGTAATTGATGCAATCATTAGGTGTTATATGGCATGCTCCCACTATTTCCGCAATCATTAGGGGTATGCCTTAACGGCAATTATATAATTTGCTACATATATCTAACTCTTTGACTAATCTTGGTCGAAATAAATGGTATTTTCTTAATGTTATATACTTGATATAATATGATTATATTAATTAATTAACTTAATTAAAAGTATATTTATTAGAAAATCCGTAAATGGTATATTTTGTGACAGTAGTTACAAAGTGTTGTAACCGTGAGTAATTTATCACAACGAAACAAATATACCATTTTAAGTATTCAAACTCCGAGACTGGATATCGATGTATCCGTTGAGACCGAGTACGCAACACTCTTCAAATGTTGGGCAGTGTATTACTCATGACTGTTAGGGTCACCTAGGGGTTACATACTAATACTTATTGGATAACTATGGAATGACTCACTCGATAGTTTTATTTTGGTTAATATAACTAAGGTCAAACAGAAAATATCGATGCGATTGATTTACACAGTTCTCCCGACTTGAGAATATTGTGGATCTTCAATATGAAAGCTCCGCTTTGATTATAGCCAAATCATGTCACGACATCCATCAAGTGACTATAGTTGGGTCGAGTAGGAGTACTAGAAGTGAAGCACTATTCAAGAGAGGATTAGTCTCCTCAGTTATATGCGGTGGTATCTCAGTCAACTCAAGTCAACTCAAAGTCAAAGTCTTTGGCCAGAGGATTTCGATTAATGATAATTGTTATTATTGAACCAAGGAATTTTAATTTAGACTATAAAGTTGAATGTGGATGAGGTTGGAATTTTGACTATTACCAAATTACATAAGTCCAAAGTGATATAGTTTTGACGAAGATAATTCGTGTAAACAAATGTCACAATCGGGTAAAGCTATTTAAACTAAAATTGGATTTTACGAAAATGAGTATTTGATCATAATGACACACCATCTGCTAACTGATGGGTGAACGTTAACACTAGAATAGTTCGATGTTAATCACTGACCAAATTCACACCCAAGAGTTAGATAGCCGAAATGATGAATTCCCTTAAGATCAAACGATTTAATTACTTTATAATTGTTATAAATAACTAGATTAATTAATATTTATGAAATATTAACTATAAAATTAGAATATGATTTGAGAAATAAATAACGTTATATATATTTATAACAGTTATAAATATATCGATCGATATACAATATCGACAACCGATTAAACTAGATTTAATTGCGTAGTATTTTGTCTTGGGCTTTGATGGTTTTAAGGCCTATCATTAGGGTTGCAAAATTTTGGTTTTTGGAAGGTCTAGGGTTGGCTAAAACATAGGGAATTGGCTAGGAGATAATGGGTTGAGATAAAGTGAGAATAGGTAAAATGGTTTTCCTCGTTTCTCTTTAATACAACCATATATATATATATATATATATATATATATATATATATTTATATATATATATGCATGTGTGTGCGTGTGTGTGTGTCTCTCTCTAAAAATAATTACTAACCTTTTTTTTACCATTACCTTCTACATTACTTTTTAAAACATAGCTCTCAATCCACTCCAAAATTCTCAAATATATTTCAAATTAAAATAATACCATTCTATAGTTAGAGGTCGGTGATTCCGGAATTGCAATCTGATGAACAGTAAAAGGAAGGGAAGTCATTGCTTCAACGTGATTTCAAAAGGCATCATTAAATTGGTAATTTTAATTCATATTACAATAATTAAATTATATTCTATGATCCTATAATGGACAATTTCATATCCGTTTAAATATATTGCTTCTATATGTTCTGTTAGGTGAGAGTTTTGTAAGTAGACGTGGTTGTCACAAATCAATTTGGTTGTGTGCATAGTTTGTTTATTATACTGTTTTATTTATGTATAGACAATTTTTTTTATTGTACAAAATCGGTTTTTGTCATTACTAATTTTTTATACATATTTATTAATAAATTCACACACACACACGCACACACATATATGTTAGTGTATATTTCTCTCTCATAATATCATATATGCATATATAAGATATATATGTGATTTAAAAAACTTAGTACACTTATTTATATATAATATGAATTTAAAAATTCTAAAATTAATTATCATGCGTATATTCATATTTTTAAATTAACATTTATTGAATTTTGAATTATTTGTTATATATAAAATAATTATATTAAATTTCAATTTTATATTTAAAAAATAATTATGTCATTCGAGAAACGTATAGAAAAATTTAAGATTTTTTCAATAAAGTTTATTATTTTAGTAATTAATATTATTTTGGAAAAACTATTAATGATTTATTAAAAATAATAATTTAATTGAAAAATTCTTCAAATTTTTTCGTAACCTTTCATTCATGATCCTAGAATTTCTAAAATTTTAAAATATTTGTTTTTCATAATATATTATTTTATATTAAATAATTATTGCCGAAATCAATGTATTTGTTTTTAAAAATAATATTCAACTTTGGATAAATCTTTAGATTTTTCCTAAGCTCTGTTTTATGATCCTAGATTTTAAAAAATTATAAAATTTGAATTTTCATCAGAAGATTATTTTATGTAAATTATTTATGGATGAAAACATTATTTTGTTCATATTATATACGAATTAAAATAATAAAATTATTATGTTTGCAAAACTAAGTTAATTTTGAATTTTAAATAATTTTTAATAACTACTCTATCTTTCTATATGTATATTTATCTATATATAATTGGTTTATGTTCGTATATTATATATAATATATTTATACATACATATGTGTGTGTGTATTTTGTAACACATATACATGCACATATTTGGACAAAATACATGATATAAAGAATGAGCTAATATGTCTGTGGCGATGTAAATCCCAACATCTACATATGGGCATATTATACCTTTCATGGATTATTATGCCACACATGCACTCACACATATAGTATATGATACATTTATGTATATCTTAATATATTTGAATTTAAATAAAATAAATGATTTTATTAAATGAAATTTACAAATTTTCTAATTCAGTTAGACTTCATAGGCCCAATGAAAGATCAAATATGGTAAATTTTTTGAAATTCACTCATAACTTCTGTTGCGGGCTAGTCCAGTTCCAACAGTATGGAAGTTTATAATCATATGTGCATTGAATTGGAGTCGATACTGATAAGGAAGAGGAGGAGGAGGAGTGCTTGAAGTTGATCAATACTGGTTGAAGTAGGCAATAGAAAGTGCGATGATGGTGAGGTAACCAACCGACTGTCAAATGATCGATCGTTAGCGGTCGACCATTGGGTTCGACAAATGTCCTATTCTACTATTAAAATAATAATAATAATTTTCATAACAATAATAATAAATAAAATATATAAATAAAACAAAATACAATAAACTTCTACGGAATTAAAAATAGAGATTTTGGCAAGATTTTTTAAAGTAATGTTTTGTTTAAATTTAGCGAATGCAAATATTTGAAAGTATATAATTATTGGAAGAAAATTCATTTTTGATTTAAATTATTATTTAAAAGTTTTGTATAAATTCTAAAAAAGGTGACATATTTTGTAATTAATATTTTAAGTATTTTAAAGTATATCTTATAATTAATAAGTTTAAATAAGAGTTTCTTATATATTTAATTGATAAATTTTTATTTATGCTATTTTGATTTCTCATCTCTTTTATATTAATTTAGATGATATGAATGATTCGCTGTTGACGTTGCTTTGATTAGTAGTTTTAATTTGATACGGTGATGACATTATGATTCCATGATATTTAATTCTATGTAACGAGTAAATAAATGGAGTTATAGTACTGTCTGGTATGAGACTTCCGGTAATATTTCTTCGGTTATTTTTTGGATTTGTTATATAAAATATCATGGTGATTGAGTGTAGTTATGAGTAGTTAATAAATGTTTATCACGTTGTGCTATGGGACATTGTTGTGTTATTTATTCGGTTATTCATTATAAGTAAATATCACGCATATGGGGATTTGTTATATATATGATGTGGGGCTCGCTGCGATGAGAAAAGCTACGTGCCTATAACCGTGTGTTGGCATATGATTATGTATAACGCCATGTATCAGTTGATGGATAGAGCCGTGTATTGGCATATGTATATGGCCTTGTGTCGTCCAATATATAGGTAGTATCTATTTATTTATCACTGTACAACTTCCTTTAGGATTCAGAAGTGAACCAGATTAGGCCTATATCCACCCTAACAGCCAGAATGTGGGGTTACTCCCCGAATCTGTGACACCATTATATATGTGGCTATGTGTCGGCCTATTACCTTGTATCGGCATATGTATATCGCTGTGTATTCTCCCTTGTGTCACTTAGGCTAGCCGTTTGTTACCTTAAAGGCATATGCCAGGTCATGACCGAGTTGCCGTATGAGTAAAATGTTAGATTCCTCGTGCACCGATGGATCTTGTCATGATACCGAGGGAAGGTAATCGAAGACTGTAGGAGCCATGTCAGATGAACACGTGTGTAGTCTCTTGGAGGGAGTATGTGTTGTCAGTCTTCTATTTGGTTTCGGTGAGTGCGGTAGATAGACATATACTATTTATATTCCAACTTGAGTTGATGGGCCTGTGATTATACATGAAGTTGTGTCCAGTGTATGATCAATTCCTGCATCCTTCTTTGGTGTGATTTGCCACTTCTATTTTTATAGACATGTGTTGCCTTGTATATTTTCATAGGCATGTGTCACCAACTATAGCATCAATCGACTGTGTTTGCCTTTTATTTAATTATTTCCTATATATTTATTATTAAGATTAAGAGATATATTTGGGCAATGTTGCATGTTAGCCTGACTATACTTGGTGATGTCTTCCTTATCGATGATTTTGGTTTTTAAGGATAATTTCTGGATAGGATGACGTTAATTGCATGATTTTTGGTTCGATGTGGGCGATGACATCTTTGTGCATGGTTTTATGATATTTGACGTTATATGATCCTTTGGAGATTGTTTATGGTAGTATAATTATACATTGTGCATATATTACTATACACACACATATCGATAAATATAATTGTTGAATTGAGTTATATTAATGGTATCATCATGTTATACCTCGCATATACTGAGTTACATATGTATAGCAATCCTTGATTTAGACATAATCTGACCTGTGTGTTAATTATGCAATACTCGGGTCGGTCCGAGACATTTCAGGTTTAATGACAATATGACCAGCTTGTGTCTTGTGGGCAAGGCAGAGACTTGATATACATACATACATAGATACATACATATATATAAGAGTGGTGTATATTATCAGTGTGATGTAGAATCATTGTTTATTTAACACAATGTTATACATTGTTTATACATTATATATATTATATAGAATGTTTTCCACTCTCATTGTACACATATATTTTATATTATATCATGTCCATGCGTTATGGACGCCATGTTCTCTGTTATTTACTGTATACAGTGTACTATTCTTTCCTAGAAGCACACGTGTTTTTTGTTTTTTGCTTTTTGCTGATACCATGTATGTTTTATATTGAGTTATATTTAATGTTTAAATACATAGCAGTATTAGTTCAAGGGAACATTCATGTGTATATCCCATATTGCCTCATTCTCTATATTATCCGACAGTATTGCTTAGTAATATCCTTGAATAGTATGGGTATATTCACATGTGCCCTTTATAAGTGTGTTTATGTTTATCCAAAGAGTTTTGACAAGAGATTGTATATTAGGATACATTGAAATGTTAATATTTCAATCGTTAAGATAGGTGGTTTATAAATATATATAAAGAATTTTTATAAGCCGGTTTTCAAAATTATAAATGTGAATGAAAAAATGCCATAATAAAATTAGGTTCCTTTTTTGCGATTCAGCGGTGATCTCCCTTCCTCCATGTTCCTCCTTGCACCCGCACCCAGTTCCTACTTCTTCCTAACCTCCCTCCTTCCCACCGTCTACTCCTCTATGTCCTCCATCTTTCTTTACCAACAACCCTTCCCTCCCTGATCCTCCTGGTTTCGTCTCCCCTCGCAATCCAGCTGGCTCCAGGCAAGGTCCTGCGATGCCCTCAGGAAATGAACCTTAATATAATGGACCTTGAAGAGGAAATTGGGGTTGTCTGCTTCATCCGACGAACGATATAGTGTTTCCCCCGGTAGGTGTTCCTATGTGGATGTTGTCAAATTCCAACCATTCCGCTAACCTCTACTCTACCGGTTGAGAAAATTTCAAATTCAAACCCAATGGCAAGTTGTTTAATGGGTACCGCATGTTTGGTATAGTTTTTGAGTTTGGGCCGACAGGTATTGCTCCAGATGTGGGCTCCCTGGCCATGTGGCCCGTCTCTGTAGGAATGTAACGCTTTGCTTCCACTGTAAAAAATATGGCCATTACTCTTCTTGGTGTATTCATTGGAAAAAGAAGGAAGCGGTGGCTCAAAACAAATCCATCTGCATCGTTAAATCAAATCTGTAAGAAGGAGAATTTATTGATCTTATTCCCCTTGCACCAAAGGACCCACCTACTCTTTGTCCCCTATCTATACCCCTTATGAGAACTATTTTCCATTTTCCACCTTTTTTCCAAATTCGAAGTCACCGGCCGTACATACTGGTAAATCTCAAGTCCTCGCTTCTAAATGCATTCCATCTTTTCCATCGTCGGCGGCCTTTGGTCTATTGACGATCTTCATAGATGTTTAGACTTCCACTTTTTCTACGGTGGCTAGCAAACTACCCTCCATGGTAATAGATATTTTATAGTTTATTTCCAAACCGCCAACTCTTGGGCATCGCCATTAAAAATACCTTCTTCCACAAAGAGAATGTAATGGTTTTTGTAATGTAGTGGTTGCTTAAAAGGGAGAGCTATATGCGAGCTTTATTCGATGCTTCTTGGAAATGCATCTTTGGCCTTCCGCCGTTTCTCAAGGGAGATGCTGAGCTTAGATCTATTCTAATTCCCGTTGGAGAATTCATTGCTACTTATCACTGCTCGTGGGCTTTAGTGGACTATCACATCATTTTTGTCAAAATTCGGTTGGATAAGTCTGTCTTCTTACCTGGCTCGCTGATTACCCATGCTTTTGATCATGATTATGGAATCACCTATAAACACTGGGTTCATCACCATCCTTCAATTTCACATGGGAACATTATACTTGGTGAAGAGGACACACTTCATTTCTGGGCTACGAAACCTATATACCCTTTTGACGATAAAGGTTAGCAGACTTGGTCGGGTATTCCATCTCCTCGGTTGAGCTTCGTTGATGATGTAATGTCTAATGAGCCAATGATTCAGAATAAGAAAGAAGAGATTGCAACTAACAAGAAAGTGATGAACATTTATGCTCTGATGATGATGCGATTCAGCCCACGACCAACATTCCTGGTCCATATATGTTGTGGTATCCACTCAACATAGAATTAGCTCTGATGAACTTCGAGGATATAGATTATTATCTGACTCAAGGCATGGATTTGGGTACCAAATGAACTTAGGTTTTGGTTCTTAGCAAGACAAATGCCGGTATAATAGACGTACAAACCAACCTTTATTTGTTCAATACAACGGCAACTCCCATTGCTCCTTCTACAATTTATCATGTCCTATCCACGGTTGTAGGACGTAGCAGCCAACTGCTGTTCTACGGTGGACTTCATCCTTTGCAAGGTAGCATTGTTGTCCCAAATAATTTATGCATGCTTGATCATTCTGCTATTATTACAATAGATTCTAATTTTGGCATTTCTTTATCTCCAAAAATAGTTTCAGTAATAATTTTTTTTGAAAATGGGAGAGCGTTCTGTGTGAGAGTTCTGACATGGAATGTTGAGGCTTGGGTTGTACGACAACTATGCCTTAGTTAAAACTTTATTCACAATTTGCACCTTAACGTTCTTTTAGTTCAGGAATTTAAATAAGTTTGCCCTTCCTGACAAGCACCATTTTCCAAGTGGTTAATTGATTCGGCTTTGGTGCAAGAGGTCACAAGTTCGAAACTTGCTTTCGAACGTTTATTGACATGGGATATGTTGTCCCAATGATTTGTTGTATATAAAGTACCATTTCAAAAAAAGTTCTCCCTTCCTGGCTAAGCTGCATAGTTTCGAGGGTGTTTTATCTAGTTAGGCTTTTTTAGATTCTATTGGGTCTGGGGTGTTATCGCTTTTTGGGACAAGTCGAGATGGAGCTTACTGCAAGTTGTTAATTCCCCAAGTGTCTTGCATGTGATTCTGAGAAACATTTCTTCATATGTGGTTTACTCTTTCTCAAATGTACATGGCCCTCGTAATTCCTTAGATTAACTTTATGGAAGGACTGTTCATATTTCGCTTCTTTAATTAATGTTCCCTGAGTTTTAGGGAGGATTTTAACATTACTAGATACCCCTCTAAAAGGAATAATCATGCCTATTCACCCATGGTATGGATAGTTTTAACGATTTTATTTCCCTTTGTGACCTCATAGACCTACGTACTAATAATCGTGCCTTCACTTGAACCAACAAACGCTCACATCCATCTCTTGCAAAGTCAGATAGATTCTTCATTAACATCTCATTTAAAAATTGTTAGGAACTGAGTTGATGATGTTTTGATGACAATAACCTTATATAGTTATTATACTTTACTTTATAAAATATATACTAACATTTCCATATATATATATATGTATGTATGTATGTATATAGGAAATATATGCAGGTATCATCGAAGACTGATCAGTATAAAGACTCAAGCATCAAGATGAAGATTAGAGATTCAAGATTCAAGACTCTAGAGAATCAAGATTTCAAGATCTCAAGATAAGTGTCTAGTATTTTGTTAAAACTTCATAATAGCACTCTCATCTTTCTTCTAATTTTCTTTTGTGACGGAACCCGATTTCTATCGAAACCGGTGGCTTACAAACCCACAATAAGTAGCTTACAAACCTACGACAAGTGGCTTACAAACCCACGAAAATCAAAATCATTTAAACTACTTTGTACAAGTTCTCGAGTCCTATAGAGGAGCTCTGTAGGAAGGTTCTTGCAATTTCAGTATGAATAGATTTTTCAAAATGTATTTAAACCTCTTTTCAAAATGTTTTAGCTTTCAAAATCATGTTTTCAAAAATATTTTCAAACTTTGTTTTAGCCTTGAAATATTCCTCTATTCTGATTTTAAAAACTTCTATTTTTAAAAACATCAAAACTTATTCTAATTTTAAATATTACTTATATAATTGACGGTCTATATCAATTATATATATATATATTTAAAATAATGTTTTATATTCATTCTCTATCTCAAAATATTGTTTAAACACTTTACTTTGCTTCAGAGAAGTTTCAACTTGTTTTTAAATTCAATTGTCTTTACAAAACCACATCTCTATAATTTTGAACTAAGAGATGTCGACATAAGGGGATACCCCATATCGACATGGTGACAGTTGGATTCAAAATTCAATTTTCAAAAGAAGTGTCCATTCGTTCGAAAACCTTTCGCCAATAGTTATGACTGTTGTGCATCTATATAAAGGCTTCCAAAACGAATTTTTTTTAACAACTACTTTCTTATTTTCTTCACTCTTTCTTCTCCACCATTCCATATCCATAAAACTTCATATTTTCAAGATCGTGCCATCATTCTGCCAAATTCTCAATAGGAAATCATTTAGATACTCTCTCTATTTGATTCTCCATCATTCTACTAAAGATCAAAGTGCTATTCAGAGTTATAGGATCAATTTGTATTCAAAAAGTCCATAGAGTCTATCCATTCAAAAGGATTGTTATTAGAAAGTATTAGGGTGATCTTGTGTCTCGAAAATCAAGAGAGTTTACCCCAGACTCAGAGATAGGAGGGTTCCTCAAGGCCTTAGAAATTGAGGGTTGTAATTTAGATATTGGCTTATAAAAATCTGTACAAGGATATTGCCTTGGTGCAGGACTGGATGTAGGAGGATTCCGAACCAGTATAAAATCCGGTGTGTTCTTTCCTTTTACTTGCTTTACTTTACTATTTGCATTTGTTATATGTTCTATGATCATTCTGTGTTAGAATTCTGTTTAGATTTGTGTTGAAAGTTTTAATTTAGTCATATAGTTCATATATTTTTTAAAACACTATTCATCCCCCCTCTAGTGTTATTTCTGCCTTAAGATCCTTAATCCGCATCCCTAACAATTGGTATCAGAGCATTGGTTTTCATTGTTTTCATAATCTGAAACTTGAAAAATATAAAAATGGCATTTTTGGAAAATTGTGTTAAAACTGTTTTGAATCTATGCATTTCATCAAAGTATCATAAGTCTGCATATGGTTATTTTGAAAAATCAAGTTGTCTACCGAATTGGTGTGTTATGCAGGGACAGACATGTTATATGGCTTTTGACGAATCAACACCCAATGGACAAACTGTGCAAATTGAGAAAGATAAATGGATACTTGATAGTGGCTGTTCGAGGCACATGACTGGAAATCCCGAGATACTCAAGGACATTACTTATCAAGATGGTGGATTAGTCAATTTTGGTGACAACTCTAAAGGATATGTGGTTGGCGTCGGCAATGTCGGTAACTCTAAAATTTTACTTATTTCTGATGTTTTATTAGTTAGGAACTTAAAACATAATCTGCTTAGTATAAGTCAACTTTGCGATAAAGGTTTTAAAATTAAATTTGGAAAAGATAAATGTCACATTGAAGATGATAAGTCCAATATAATTTTTGAAGGTATTAGGAAGAAAAATATTTATATCCTTAGTATGAAAATTTCAAATGATAATCTATGTCTTTTGGCTAATACAAGTGACCCTTGGATTTGGCATAAAAGATTTGTCCATTTGAATTTCAAATTATTATCTAGGATATCAAAACTTGACTTAGTTAGAGGTCTACCCAAGTTAAACTTTAAAGTAGATAGTATTTGTGATGCTTGTCAATTAGGAAAACTTAAGAAAAGTTCATTTAAATTAAAAGATGCTATTTGTACCTCTAGTCCTCTAGAATTACTTCATTTAGATTTATTTGGTCCATCTCAAGTTCAATCAATTAACCATAGTAAATATGTTTTTGTTATAGTAGATGATTATTCAAGATATACTTGGACAATCTTTTTAAAACATAAAAGTGATGCTTTTGAAATATTTAAAACTTTTCTAAAAGAATTCAAAAACAACATTGTTTCAAAATTAAAACTATTCGAACTGATCACGGTGGTGAATTTGAAAATGAAAATTTTGGTAATTTCTGTACTCAAAAGGGAATTACTCACAACTTTTCATTTCCAAGAACTCCACAACAAAACGGAGTAGTAGAACGTAAGAATAGAACGATTCAAGAGTGTGCTCGTACAATGCTTTCTGATAGTAATTTACCTAAACATTTTTGGGCTGAAGCAGTTGCTACAGCTTGTTATATATTAAATAGAATTTTAATTAGACCATTAACAAATAAAACTCCATATGAATTACTTTATAATAAGAAACCTATAGTTGCTTATTTTAAAGTCTTTGGGAGTAAATGTTTTATACTTAATACAAAAGATAATTTAGATAAATTTGAACCAAAAGCTGATAAAGGATTCTTTATTGGTTATTCTAATAGAAGCAAAGCATTTAGAGTTTTTAATTTAAAAACTAATACTATTGAAGAAACTATGCATGTATCTTTTGATGAAAATCTTAAAGATATTGTACAAATAGATGATGAAGAAGATTTTATAAATTTAAATCAATCTAATGAAACTATTAGTGAAATAAATAAACCTAATAAGAGATTTAAAATATCAAAAGATCATCCTATAGAAAATGTTTTAGGAAATATTGATCTGTAGTAAGAACTAGAAATCAATTAAGTAGTTAATAGTTTTTGTTGATGACAAAGGGGGAGAAAGTTATAAAAATATATGTGCTTGGTGTAAGAGGGAGTCATGGAGTAAGGGGGAGTTGTAGTTTTAAGAAGAAATCATGGAGTAAGGGGGAGTTATGGTATGGTAAGAATATTTTATAAATAAAGGTTGTCATCATCAAAAAGGGGGGGAGATTGTTAGGAACTGAGTTGATGATGTTTTGATGACAACAACCTTATATAGTTATTATACTTTACTTTATAAAATATATACTAGCATTTCCATATATATATATATATATATATATGTATATAGGAAGTATATGGAGGTATCATCGAAGACTGATCAGTATAAAGACTCAAGCATCAAGATGAAGATTAGAGATTCAAGATTCAAGACTCTAGAGAATCAAGATTTCAAGATCTCAAGATAAGTGTCTAGTATTTTGTTAAAACTTCATAATAGCACTCTCATCTTTCTTCTAATTTTCTTTTGGGATGGAACCCAATTTCTATCGAAACCAGTGGCTTACAAACCCACGAAAAGTAGCTTACAAACCTACGACAAGTGGCTTACAAACCCACGAAAATCAAAATCATTTAAACTACTTTGTACAAGTTCTCGAGTCCTATGGAGGAGCTCTGTAGGAAGGTTCTTGTAATTTCAGTTTGAATAGATTTTTCAAAATGTTTTTAAATCTGTTTTCAAAATGTTTTAGCTTTCAAAATCATGTTTTCAAAAATATTTTCAAACTTTGTTTTAGCCTTGAAATATTCCTCTATTCTGATTTTAAAAACTTCTATTTTTAAAAACATCAAAATTTATTCTGATTTTAAATATTACTTATATAATTGACGGTCTATATCAATTATATATATATATTTAAAATAATGTTTTATATTCATTCTCTATCTCAAAATATTGTTTAAACACTTTACTTTGCTTCAGAGAAGTTTCAACTTGTTTTAAATTCAATTGTCTTTACAAAACAACATCTCTATAATTTTGAACTAAGGGATGTCGACATAAGGGGATACCCCATGTCGACATGGTGACAGTTGGATTCAAAATTCAATTTTCAAAAGAAGTGTCCATTCGTTCGAAAACCTTTCGCCAATGGTTATGACTGTTATGCATCTATATAAAGGCTTCCAAAACGAATTTTTTTAACAACTACTTTCTTATTTTCTTCACTATTTCTTCTCCACCATTCCATATCCATAAAACTTCATATTTTCAAGATCATGTCATCATTCTGCCAAATTCTCAATAGGAAATCATTTAGACACTCTCTCTATTTGATTCTCCATCATTCTACTAAAGATCAAAGTGCTATTCAGAGTTATAGGATCAATTTGTATTCAAAAAGTCCATAGAGTCTATCCATTCAAAAGGATTGTTATTAGAAAGTATTAGGGTGATCCTGTGTCCCGAAAATCAAGAGAGTTTACCCCAGACTCGGAGATAGGAGGGTTCCTCAAGGCCTTAGAAATTGAGGGTTGTAATTTGGATATTGGCTTATAAAAATCTGTACAAGGATATTGCCTTGGTGCAAGATTGGATGTAGGAGGATTCCGAACCAGTATAAAATCCGGTGTGTTCTTTCTTTTTACTTGCTTTACTTTACTATTTGCATTTGTTATATGTTCTGTGATCATTCTGTGTTAGAACTCTGTTTAGATTTGTGTTGAAAGTTTTAATTTAGTCATATAGTTCATATATTCTTTAAAACACTATTCACCCCCCCCTCTAGTGTTATTCCTGCCTTAAGATCCTTAATCCGCATCCCTAACAAACATGCATCCTCTTTCCTCCTAATGTGGCCTTCCTACTTTAATCTCTGATCAATGCGCCATCATTCTTGATTCTGGCAACAATACTCCACATCGACCTCCTTTCATGTTTGAGAATTATTAGACCCTTGAGCTAGGGTTCGACAATGTGCTCGAGAGACTCTAGTCTTCTTTTTGCATATCAGGTTCTGCCTCCAAGATCCTAGTTACTAAGTTTCGTCTACTTAGATCTACCCTTATGAAGTAGTCAAATGGGCTTTAGGTATCCATCAAGGGTAGAAAGGAGCGCTACAAATCAGATCTTGGACCTCAACATCAAACAAGAACCTTCTGCTCTATTGACTGCTGAGAGTACTTGCCTTCAAATCTAGAGGCTGAGCTTAAGCATATCATTAGCAAGAAGAGATTGCATGGAAGCAGCACTCCAGAAATCAATAGTTACATAAGGAAGATCAAAATACAACATATTTCCATAGACTTGCCAATGGTAAAGTCAGATCTAACAAAATTTCTTGCATTACAGTGGATGGCATCGAGATTGAGGATGAGGATGAGATTCTTAATACTTGCACCTTGCACTTTAAATCTACACTTCATTAGTCTAACCTTACTTTTGACATTCTATACCGGGCTTCTTTCTTCCTTGGAAATATGCAATTCCACACATTATTTGATAGAGATTTCGAGATTGATGAGCTTTGTGATGCGTAGAATGAAATGGCCAGTGACAAGGCACCGAGGCATGATGGCTTCCCCCGTCTTTCTTTAAACGTTATTAGGGATTTCTGAAGTTTAGTATTTTAAAGAGCTTCGAAGATTTAACTCATGCCCAGATCTTATATCCATACACAACTACAATTACATCATTCTTATCCAAAATGTTATGTCTGCCTTATCAGCTTCCAAAATATAATTTTTAAACTTTATAACTAAAGTCATGGCTAATTGTCTGAAGCCTATAATGGAAACCTTCATCGACCCTAGGCAAACTACCTTCACTACAGGTAGATCTTTGATAGATAACATGACAATAGTGCAAGAGGAGATCAACTTCCATCACTCCAGCCACCTAAATTGCACCTTCATCAAATTAGACCTCTCTAAGGCTTTTGACATCATCTCTTGGAATTTCATCTTAGACATTCACTACAAAAAAACAACCATATTACAACCTTTGATTTACAACCAGCAAAAAAAGGCAGGCGTAACAGGTATTTTTTAATAACTATTTTATTTCAGCAGTTGTAATAGATATTTTGTAACGACTGTTCTATTTCAGCAGTTGTAATAAAGGCACTTTTTACAACTATATTTGTACAGCGGTTGTAATATTTATTTATAGAAATTGTTTTCAACCGTTGTAACAAATATTATATTTCATCAGGTTAATAGGTTAATAGGGATTTTCGTTCTCCCTCCTTTCATTTCTTTGGTCGCCCAACAGAACAACTAAGGATGCCAAAAAAAACCTAAATTGCTCTCCCTCGTTTCATCTCGTTTTCCCTCCTTTCAATAATTTCCTTCAAATTAATAGCAGATTCTATGACCAACCATAGATTGTAATCGATCCAAAAAACCCTAAATCATCATCTTCGCCAATTGCAGACCGTAAGTATCGCTCCTAGATCACTAGTACTTGCCGCTTGTACTCAATCCAGAAAACCATGAAAAAACCCTATATCCCAGACCGCTCATACTCGCCGCTCGTAGTCATCGTCGTCGCTCGCAATTCACTCTTGCTTTGCTGGATGTGTACATTTCTAGGCTGCTGCTATTTTGGTTTGTTGTGTCTTTTGGTTTGTTGTGTCTTTTGGTTTGTTCCTTGATAATCTTAATTGCAGTTGTTTAAGTAAAATTAGTAATATTATGATGTCGACGTTATTTTCCTCTTCTCCTGCGGTCCTTATTATTTTAACTTGGCAAAATATGTAATGTTGTACAAAGTGGTATTAATTTGGCCATTGATTGAGTAAGATAAGCACATATGGTCAACCAATTTTGGTCATTTTGCAAAGCGATTTTTCATACAATCTTCTGCAGCCGAGTTGATTTGAGTGCACATTAGTTCCCCTTTTAAATTAGTAACAATCGATTAAGTTTTAAAGATTCATGTATTTGGTAACCATGTATGTCCAGTCATTATATTAACCATACGTTTCCGACATTTATGTACTTTGGAGTTGATCGGAATGGATTGTTGATTCCCATTTTAATTTATTAATCTATTTAGATGTACCAAACCAATTACGGTCACTCACTTGTTAAATTATGTTCCATATCATTTTTGTGCACTTGATCTGATTCCACTACACATCACTATCTACTCTAATGTCAAATCCAATTATATGTTTCAAGTGCATATGCTATCCGTGAAGGTCTAAGGTTTGGCAAATCCATCACATCTTCTTCTTTCCTATTGAATTTTTGGGTTCCACATAGTCCGCATTCAATACTTTATCAGTAAAAATTTATTCAATGATGGTAGTTTGACACTGAATCTACTCCGATTTTATATCATTAAAATTTTGGATGAACTGTTGGAGTAAAATATTAACACGATCCTACTCTTCAAATAGTTTGATGATCATGTCTCTTCTTCAAGTTTTTTTCCAATGATATTTTGATTTACTACTTGTTATAGACTATTTAACTCTAAATAATTTTATTTGCTAGATATTTGAGGAAACGGATATGTTCTTTCCATTAGATTTAGCTATGATTTTCATTTATCGCAGCTGGTTCGATATGTGAATAATTTAATGTATTAATTTAGGGAGCTACAGGATTACAGAGCCTTTCTAATGTTTTTTTGGCAAGGCCAGCCGGTTTTATAGTGGACCGTCCACTTTTTATTACAAACGTAATAAAATTTGAAGTACGGGAGTTAGGCAGAGAAGCCTAAACTACTAAAAAAGAAAGTATAAAATACAGCACAGGAGTGTGACAGCTAGTCACAACTACTAAATGGCTAACAAGACTAGGTCTCCTCCGTAGAGGTAGAGCCACCAGCAACAACATCCGCCTGGGAAGAAACATTCCCAAATAGTCCAAAAAACAGGCGAAACAGAACTGCAAGAGAGGGATCATAAATGTCAGCAACGGAAGAGGATCTATCCCAAGAAGTATCAGCTAACACGATGGAATTAACCTCAGCAAAAGAACCGTCCAAGGCAAGGACCAAGGAATCACCAGATGGACAAGGACCAAGGAATCACCAGATGGACCTCAGCAAAAGCCTTTCTAATGTTTTATTTCCTTGCAACCATGTAATTATACTTTTGTATAGGTTAGACAAAAGATTGTCTATTTAAAATTCCTATTTGCTACCTATATTTAAATTGGTTTTGTTAACTAATGTTCTTTTGGTTTATACTATTCTTTGTAATATTGTTTTAACTATTTATTGTGATATGATATTGCATGTTGGAAAAACGCTGTTAACATTTAAAGTTTAAACTCAATATTTTCAAGACAAGCCTTTAATTTCATTTGTTGATTAAGAAAAGGAAGGAACAATAGTGGGCGTCTGCATCTGTGAAGAGTGGAGCTGACTTCTGGTAATCGAATTTCACTGTACCTATTGCATATTCTTCTACATATTTACTAGGTTAGTTATGATGTGCACATATAGTTAAAATAATAATAATAATAATAATAATAATAATAATAATAATAATAATAATAATAATAAAATTTAAAATATTAACTTGCTAAGTTTTATAAAAGTAAATTAAATTTGTAGAACAAAAAATAATATCAGTATTGTCTTCCTTAGTAAAATTGTAATTATAAATTTGTAGAATAAAAGCAATTACAATTTTCTAAATTTGTAAAACTAGAAATCGGTATTACATTATTGTGCCTTGATGTTAAGTGAGTGTACTAGTCAAAAACTGTGAAATTAGGTCTTGGAAAAGAAAGTTCATGTACTGAATGATATACATAATTACCATAGCAATGATGATATTCATCTTAGATGCAGATCTGAACACAATTAATCAACTAACATGGGAACCATTTATTATTTTAGCATCGAATGGACATTGGCTTGTATCTCTACCGATGGTCTTATCTTATGTAGTTGGTCATTTCATTACATCGCGTGCACTGTAATACATTCATTTTCTTAGGAACTAGAGAACAAATTTTCGTTTGTAAAATTTGATGGAAAACACATCAAATCCGCAATACATACTCCAATCATGTAAATCACAAAGCTTAAATCAACTCGTAACCTGGGTCCTTCGTCACTGCAATATGGTTCACTTTGTGCAACTAATATGTTATAATATTCTTCTTCCTCCTGAATTTCTTTTATATTTTTTCCTTTGTATACTATAAATTTCTTCTACATATGTATGTGCATTGTTCATGAACTTGTTTGTATCGCTAATTTGGCAATCACAGCCATTTGACTTTTTAATAAAACAATGTATATGGAAAATTTAATAAGCTAACATCTACCCAGAGGCATTCATCAAAAATTGTAACATATAATACAAAGATGAAAAATCAGAATATATTTTGTACTCTTGGTTGGTCGTCTCACCCCCTGGATCGTGATTGATGGTTGTGGAAGCCCTGAGAGTAGTTGTCGAATATAAGACGCCTTGAGAAATCCCTATAAGAACTTTGCTCTGCAACTTGTTGAAATGCCACTGAAGAATTTGCTAAAATATTAGGCTAAATCATTTGAGAAAATAATACAATGTCAGGAAAAATTAATTAGCAATTACTGTTGAATTAATTTTTTTATAAAAAAATGGGAGACTTAACAGAAAAAAAAAACAAAAGAACAAGAGAAAAAAAACCCCTAAATGAATCACCCAACTAGTATTATGCCTTGGTGTGAGAGGTTAATGATTCAGCTTTGGTGCGAGAGGTCACAAGTTCAAAACTTACGTAGCGTGATTCGAACGTTTACTAACATATGTTATGTTGTCTCAGTGACATGTTGTATATAAAGTACCATTTTAAAAAAATACTAGTATTTTGCGAAAAAATAAATAAACTTATGCCATTTAAGTCTGTTTTATGTAATTGAGTGTTTTCTTTCATTTAAAGATAATCTAAATTGAAATATCATTTAGAGATCATAATTAACTTCTCACTCATGCTAAATAACTCTAGTCTCTAAATTGTGATCACAAGGCTAAAATGGATAGCTCAATTGAACTTCAATTTGTTCAAATACAATACATTTTCTAAAGGTCTTAAATTAGAAAATAATATATTCAGCTGAATTGACTCTTCTAAAGATCAAGCGGTTAAATAAAAAGGATCCGTAATTAGGGATACAAATTATATCTTGAAGTTAGATTTTTACCAAAGACAAAAAATGGACATACTTGTTTGCGCCTCTTTAAGGCTGCACTATAAGAATAATGCACTCCTTGAATATATCTCATTCATGCTGTACTCCTAAAAAGTAACCATGTCATCATTGCCCTAAGGTTGTCCGGTGAGAATAATGCATTGCTCAAATTTATCTCAGCTATGTACTTAGTCCCTTAATATGCAAATTCAAAAATAAATTTACAATTTATATATGTATATAGAGCCTTAAAAGTAGTACCATAATCTATTAATCTTGTACAATGTCATAACTAACCTAGTAAATATTAAATTTACAGTAAAAAGTTAATACCGACAGAAAAATAGGTAAATTCAAAACATTAAGTGTCAAACAATGATTGATGAAGTATCAATGGGAATAGTATACCGAGACTCACTCAATATTATATATTATGTAAAGAACTGTGCTTTCTACTGAATGATAAAATGAAAATCTTTGGTGACAGCCAACTGAAATGAGAAGCAACTTTTATCAGGTCACTCTATGAATCCTCTAACCTTGAAGACAAAAAAGTTCATGTATAATGCCATTATATCTATGGTTTTCTTTATGCCTCGGCAAAAGAGTCGAGATGTAAGAAATATCATGAAATTAATTATAACAACCCGCATATTTTACGATTGTATATTTAAATGTTTTATTTAAATATAGCACGTTAGTCGGATTAGAGTTCAAAATGCTACTTTTTGCAAACAGTCGAATTAGGACTCGAGACCACCTCCATTGAGTCCAAAATGGTGCTTGCAACTTTTTTGAGTATGAACATCGATATGTTTGAAGTTGACTAGAATTTTGTTATTTTTTATTGGGCTTTGGGTTTCAGCCCATTAACCCAACATATTACCCTAACTCCACCCTCTCTCCTCTTCATTCATTCTATTATTTTCCTAACACTTAAACTAAATAAAAATTGGGGAAGAGAAAAGAAAACAAAATTCCTAAACCTTAGCTAGGAAATTCAAATTCCAGCTCCAAAATCAAAGAGGAGCTTAGGTAAGCGTCCTCTTCATAATCTGCATCTCTATCTCTCTTCAATGTTCAGAAATTCCTAAACCCTAACTTAGGAAATATTTTCTTATGAGCTTAGATTCGAGCTCCTTGGGTTGAAGGGAAGAGTGGTTAATCTTTCCTTTGTTTTAAAGCTTCTCATTCGTTGTTTTTGGGTTTAAAGGTGAGTTCTTAAACTCACATCTATGTCTATACCTTTGATAGTTGTTAGGTATGAATTCCTAACACCTATTTCATGTTCATTTACTCTAAATTGAATTGATTTCGTGAATTTTTAAAATAATGGTATTTTGAAGTTAAAATCTTTAAAGATCCTATCTTGGATATTTGGACATGTTACTTGGGGTGTATCGAAGAGCCTATAAGGCTGAGTTGTCGCTTGGCATAAATCCCTAGTCTTCGTTGCTCGTCCGATCGCTTCCGAATCGTTTTGGCCATCATTGGCCTAGGCTAATTTGTACCCAACTGAACCAACCAGACGTCTGGTTGGTAATTTCAAACGTCTGGTTATGGTCCCTGGAGAAATTATATAATGAACGCAAAAAATAAAATGGCAGAGACAAATTCCAGACGTCTGATTTATTGGTTCATACGTCTGGTTAGGGTTAAGACGTCTGCTTTGTAATTTCATACGTTTGGAAGGTTTTCTGGAATATTTCCAGAACCCAAATCCAGACGTCTGGATTAACCTCCAGACGTCTGAAACTGTTCATTTTCCCCTATTTGCCTATTTTTTTGAGTAAATTTCCAATGTTTATCGATTTTTGTTGATCCGATTAGTTGTTGTCACTTTTATCGACTTTGATGATTTCTTTTTCTGGGGTTTTGGGAATATCCATTTTGATGGATTAGATTCACGTCTTCGAATGTGAATTTTTGATGATCGATTGTTTTTACAATCGTTTTCTATGATTTGTCACCTTAAATTACAAAGGTTTTTAGACTAGTAGTAAATACTCAAACTCTTTCAAAATGATTTCAGTGTTACTTTTAAAAAGAACTAGTTTTCAAATCCTTTTTCCAATCTATTAGTATATACAAACCTTTACCGCATTCGTATGAGAAATCTAATTAAACGACTTAGCAAAACAAGTGGTATGAAACGCTTGCGTTTACTTCGTCGATTAATTTTTGGACTAGTTCGATCGAACTCTTATGATAATTTCCGAGTGGAAATCTACAATTTGTTCGTAAATATTTAAATTAAGCCAGTGGTTATGGGACATGAAGCTAAACTCATTTATTTACTAGCTTAATGTAATTCACACTTTTTATTGATCAATGGTTGCGATGTCTCTTTGTCCACGTGGGGGATTGTACCTCGTTTTATTGGGCTTCGTCTCATTTCTTTTATAGGCTAACGACATATGGGTTCTTTGGAGTTTCGACTCATTTCTTTTATGGGCTAGCGACCCATGTTCTTTTTTGGTGTTCAGTTCATTGGATGTACCGTTATTGTACTACATCATTGTTTCGGCTTATCAGGTCCATCGGACGTACCGTTATTGTACTACGTTGTTGTTCCGAATTATTGGAGTTTCAGGTCCATCAGGCGTATCTTTATTGTACTATGTCAATGTTCTGAGTTGAGTTTTAGGTTCCTTGGGCGTACCGTTATTGTACTACATCGTTGCACCGGCTTTATGGTTAGCGACCATGAGATAGCGACCCGTTTGTGATGCACGTGTTGGTGTGTTTTCATGCTTCCGTTTGTGATAGGCCTCCCCCTTTGTGATTTCTGAAATTCTAATTGATGATTTCTACAATTTGTGTTTCATCAATTTTTGCGATTGACATTGATATGTTTTGTCAATATTTGTGGTTTGGTGAATAAAATGAAGAATATGACATTCTTTTTGGTGGTTAAGATTCTTGAGATATTGTATGATTTTTGTTGTTATCTAATGTATACTTGTCACAGTATGACATTATTGTTATCACACATTTTTGCTGTATCTCTTATCCTATTTTAATTTATATGATATATGTAGCTAAACTGATCCGTTTATTATTTTCTTCTTAAATAATACTCGGGTCAGACCGAGATATTTCAGGTACTTCCACTTGACTTCTTAGCCGGGACTATCATCTGACTTTTGGCTAACTACTTTAGCTTAGTAGTTTTTGTTTTTATACATTCGAGATAGAGACTCCTTAATGTATGCATATTTTTTTGTCTAGCACTTGTACCTATTCTTTTATGGTGTAGTGCATCTTATATGACCACTACTTTGACGTACACTTCTGTATGTTATATTTATATCTGTTTCCGCCTTAGTGATATGAATATCTGTGAATGATTTACGTTATGCTTATTTTATATTTGTTTTCGAAGATCACGTAGCTACTATATAGTCGTTTTGAGTTTGTAATTGATGTGTCAGATTAAATGCATGTAATACTATTCGACATATCGATACTCGCACAAAGCAATTCCACAGATGGTCGCTTCTCAACAGCCTTATTCTTTGTGCTAGTTGATGACATTACTCTGTAGTGTCCTTGTCTAGTGTGAGTATAGAGGTGGGGCGTCACATTAATAAAAATTGATACGTAACTACACAAAATGCTTAGACAAAGGTCATAATAAAAAATGCATGGTAATTGGGATGTGTCAACTGGTTATACTAACACTTATTTTATTCACAATTATTGTCAAACTAGATTTCTTCATGATTTGCTGCTTTGAAACGTCCTTTTTCATACTGCTAAACTGGATACGTTCATAATTAAGTTAATTAACTTTTTCAAACTATTGTTGCAGTCATCGCAATTAGTGTTACCGTCATCGCAGCTGCAAATCGTCCAGACAGAATTCAATCCTGCTCTTTTAAAGCCAAGTACCAATTTGAATGTAATTACTTTATCCCCTTTATTCTTTGTTGTACTTGAATGTTAAAACATAACTGAGCAAAATTCAGTGGTACCTATACAGTTTTTCATTGATCAATGTCCATGTGTGGTTCTACCATTTATTAATATATGACTTTGTTTAAAGATACATATATCACTGATATGGCAGTTTTAATGAATATGGTACCAATAGCTAACAAGCGTTTTGATAATTGATGTAGAATTACAGGCTTCTATTTTTAGAGGGAGATTTAGCTATATATAGAGTAAAGTAACAATTCAGTAATATATTGAAATTACCTGCAAGAATAGTGGACTGCCTGAAAACAATTCATGGGATAAATGAATGTTGAATGTTGTATTTGACTTCTGTGTTTAGAGGGAGATTTAGCTATATATAGAGTAATGCAACAATTTAGTAGTATATATTGAAATTACCTGTAAGAATAATGGACTGCATGAAAACAATTCATGGGATAAATGAATGTTGAATGTTGTATTTGAACATTTATTTTGACAGTGTCATGCATTATCAATCAAAGCTTAAAACAAATGGAAATTGACTACTGATTAAGGTACAAAATTTGTGGGAAAACTGATGTGTTACATGATAGAAATAGAACCGCTTTAAGAATAATTGAAATGTAAAGATAAAGAAGGGAATTTAGTTTTAAGTGGGCTAATTTATAAATTAAAGTCATAGAGGAAGTACCATGGAGCCAAACATTTTGGTGCATTTAAAATATACAATTTTTTGAAATCTCATTCAATCAATTGTCTATCTGACATAAGCTGTGAAATCTTATTCAATTAAATATTCCATCTTTAAATGTAAACCAATAACAAGCTGCGAAACTGACATAAGCTTTTTGGAAAAAAATTGGTAAACTAGTTTGTACTTTTAATTTTTATCTATTACAATATATGCATGTTCCTAAAAATGGAACCAACTATTAAAACAAGCTGATGCAGGTATAAGAACAACCGTGCCTATAAACATGAGTTACCAACAAAATAGTTCCCACAGCTATCCTGAACTGTTTAGTCTTGCACAATAGCACTAGTTTAAGAATTTTTCACTTCAGTTTTTTTTTTTTTTTGAGAAGTGGTACTTTATATACAACAAATTATTGGGACAACATATCCCATGTCAATAAACGATCGAAAGCAAGTTTCGAACTTGTGACTTCTTGCACCAAGCCGAATCAATTAACCACTTGGACAATGGTGCTTGTCTTTTCACTTCAGTTTATTATACCTAATTCCAATAAATTTCTCTTATGTAGTCGATAATAAATAAATACAAGACCATACGAGTGCTGAATACAGTTCCACACACTACGAGTCGAAAGGGGTACGCAAGACTCACAGATGAAATGGTAAAAAAGCCTGTAAAATTCATCTATAAACAGTATCAAAAAATATCCAATATGGTTTAGTATTAGTTGTTAAGCTCTTTTTCCAGAAAAAAGAAAGTAGTTGCATAGGCCACACAAAGAAAAATGGAGAACCACCAAATTCTTTTGTCGTCGATTACATAGTAAGGATGGATAATATATCAAATTATTTTTCCATTTTTCATTTTGACTACATTTAACCATTTCTCCAATTACATAGTCGGATTTGATATATTTTACTTGACATGTATTTTGCAATTGTCTCCAATATTTGAGTGTTACATTTAATGTTGCGACATATGAAAAATGAATATTTTTGAACTTGTATGCTAAGATAAAAGAGCATAAAATCACTCAAATTTCTCAAGGATCTATATCATTGAATGAAGATAGAGTGTCGAAGGTTTTTGATCATGAACACGGAGATAGAATACGGGGGCTAGGTTTTGAGGTTATACCAACTCAGTTCGGAGTTCGTATGATTAGTTCAAAAAAATTATGTGAATTAGAAAATCAAATTACAACCTTGCAATCTCAAATGAAAAAGCTCTTTGATTTGTTTATGGCTGTAAGTTATAATTGATTCATTGTGTTAAAGAGTAATTGATATATGTTTAATTTATTAGTGCATATGTAACATTTTTTTTCCAACAAAACATCAATGGTAAATAAAATGTAGTGGAAGAGCCGGTGACTCCTCGTGGCAATACGTCTCAGGTATTTCCGAAACAATGTCATATTTCATGGGCATGTTTTTGTGTATAACCTTCACAGTTGACAGTATCCCATGCACAACAGCACATTCACCATAGTTAGTACCCTCATCATTATCATTAGCAATAAATCTTGCTTCTACATCATATTCTGTTCCATTGTTGAGAATGGAATCGTCATTTTTGTGCTAGCTCTCTAGGTACTTTTCACGGATTTTATTCCCGTGTTAGCAAATATCTTAAAATCTTACGATTTGAATCCAAAATTTCGATTTGATTCTTAACTTTGACCGCAACACCCATATTGAATTAGACTTATCAAAATAATAATAAACAAATAAATATAAATGTACCTTTCAAAGTGTTTTTGTTTATATAAAAAAATAATGAAAAAGAAATTTATCCTTTCAAAAAGTTGACGTCATTCGATAAATAAACATATAAGACCACATGTATATTACAATATAAACTCTTGGAATATACGATTCAAGATTTAAATTCATTCAAAATATGTACCTCAAAAATTTAGAAGTTTTATCTCCCTTAGCGAACCATTTAAGTTTCATTTTCTGAATGTTTTCAGTTGCAATTTTCCTCATGAGATTAATGAGATGTTCTTTTTTCTGAGCATAATGCATAACAACGTCCTCATCAAATGGGTTGTTGTCAAATAACAGACAACTGGTCGAATCTGAAGAAACCAAAATAATTTTGTATAGAGCTATTTCTATTAGGAATTGAACATGGATTTATATTAACTCGAGAGTGCTCTTATAGCTATATACACAATATTACAAGACTGATGCAATGGAAAATGAACAATATGATGCATTTATATGTCGTGTCTGAGAATAAATTGCATTTGTGAGTGAATGCACCGATTTTCGATGACTTACAATACTGCAAAGTCTAATCATCAACATTTTTTTTCTGGTTACGGCGAGCCATATTTCACGCCCTTTCAATAGTTAGCATCTGTTGCTGAGTTGTTGCATTAGACGCAAAGGATAAATAACAGTCTTGCTTGAATTTATATGCTATAAAAATTCATCCAACTTTGCTTCTGAAGCATACTATTTCAGCTGAAGTAACGCAGTTGCTATAAGCAGAACATAAATCAGTTCAAAATAAGAAGAAAACAATTTGAGGAAAATAGTTATGCAGTGTGGAAAAACATGATTAGTGGCTAGTTTCAGTGGCTGCTAATTCTATTGTTTCCATAATCTGTGATGGGCTTCTCTGATCTGCTATCATTTTGAGTTCTCTGGTGAATTTTGAAGCCAAATTCATGAATGATAACTTCCATACCTCCTGTATCTTCGGTTTTTAAGCCTATTTCGTTTCGTTGGGTTTTTACAGTCCACAATGATTAATTTAGTCGAATATTTCAAAGAAGTTTTGATACTTTGAAAAACCATATATTATGTTCAATCCATATTTGCTAAAATAACACTGTAAAGAATATGTCTTTTAATTTTTGATGTGCTATTTTGCCAGTATTCGACCATAGTACCCATGCTAAAAGACCATAAATTTCATTGTTGCCACCGATTAGTCACTGTAGCTTTTTAGAAATGCACAGTGTACTAGAATAATGGCATTGAAAAAATAGACGATTTCCTGACTTGTCCTCTTAATTGCATAGTTTTCCCTTCCTCCCTATGTTGGCATTCCACTAGAAAATTTTCTTCTGGTGTTTAACTTGCAAAATTTTTCTACTAGGGCATGCACTAGTATTCCAATTGTGCTAGCAGGTCTAGTTCAATGTGTTTTTCCCAGTTGAATTTAAAGAGAACTGTCCATTAACATCGAAACTATAAACTATAAACTAACATGAGACAACATTAACATGACTTGCTTCTGCCAATGTATGTTCTTTAATTCAATATTTTGCCTATATATTTTTATTCAACATTGAAACCATAATGCTTTATTTTTGCAGTCTCATCGGAGTAGTAACAACGTCACAACTGGTGTTAATATACAATTTCAACAGTAGCCTAGAAAGTGCAAATTATTGAGTTGGCAAAGGAATGTTGTCATAGAAGCAATAATCATATCTATCGACCCTACTGTTTTAGTGCATCATGTACTATTAGGAGCAGATGCTTGGAAAGTTTAGGTCGATGCAATTATGGATCCTGAAGCTTTTCTATTTAGGCCTACTTCAGATATCTGTACGATTGGATAAGCGGTTGAGACGACCTATTACTTGGCATAAAGAATTTGTCTCTTTTGATTAGTACGTATATGTACTTTTGCTAATTTATATGATGGATTTAATTATGTTTTGGAATGAAGTTATGAATTCATAAATGGTATAAACTTGAATTGTTTTTGAATGTGAATGGTTCATGTTGTTTCAAGTATTTGAATGATTGTGGTTATTATTAACGAAATATTATGGTTAATATTAGTTGTGAAAAGATGAATTATAGTAGTTTATAGCAGTTGTAAAAATATTTGGTGCAACTATCATCACTAGTTGTAGTGCATCCTACTACAACTGTTACAAACAGTTGTAAAATGTTAACGCAATAGGTGGAAACGGTTGTTAAAATATTTATTGCAAGTTTCGTAAATAATTGTAAATAAATCTTTTACAACTATGAAAAGCCGTTGTAAAAGATTCTATTACAAGACCTGTTAACAGTTGCAAAAGAGTCTTATAACAACTGATTTTCTCTCTTGCGATAAACTTTAATACAACTGAAAATTGCAGTTGTAAAAAGTCTTTTACAACTGCCAAAAGTAGTTGTAAATAAATATTTCACAACTGCTATTTGCAGTTGCAAAAAGACTTATTACAACTACTTATGCAACTGTAGGTGTCCTTTGTAAAATAATCATGCTCTATTACAATTGCGGATATAAAGATTGGCTAATGCCAGTTGTAATAGACCTATTACAGCTGTTTTTGATAGTTGTAAAAGGGTATTTTTGTTGTAGTGATTCTAGGAAAAAGAGGGTTTCTCACCAAATTCATCGATTGGATTAACCATGTCCTTTCCACCACCTCTTCCTTTATTTGCGTTAATGGAAGGAGAGGCAACATTTTTCCCCAACCAGGGGTCTGCGTCAAGGAGATCCCATTTCTACTTTCAACTTGGAAGTGGATTCTCACTCATATGATAGACTTGCCTATGATTCCAGAGTACTTGCCTGTCCTGGTAATGATATCATCAATATTGGCTTAAACTCATATCAGTATGCAAATGATAACATCCTCCTTTCCCTACCCATCCCATCTTTTATCGATACCCTAAAGCTTCTAGTTTACCGCTTTGAACTGGCATCTGGACTGAAAATTAACTTTTCCAAGAGCGCCTTGTTTATATCTGATCCCACTCATCCAATGGGGTCCTTGGTTACTTCTACACTAAAGTGTTCCTCCCTTTTCCTTCTCTATTCCTTAACTTGGCCTATCCCTACAGTCCTCTAAACCTAATTGTGATGATTGGTCGTCTGTCTTAAAAAAATGTCTCAAAGGCTGGCTGGTCGGAAAGGAACTTCCCCATCCCAGGCAGGTAGGCTCACCCTTATTAACTAAGTCCTCACCTCCCTTCCTACATACTAGTTCTCCTTCTACAAAGCTCCAACCTGGGTTATTAAAATAATTGACTCTTTGAGAAGTGCCTTCCTGTAGAAGGGTTCAAGTACTGTCACTCCAGCAAACTATTTAAGGGCTTGGGCTCAAGTTTGCATGCCGAAAAAAGATGGTGGGTTGGGAGTCATCAACCTCTTTTAATTCAACAAGGCTCTTCTTAGGATGTGGGGATGGGCAATGATCTCTGGTTGCTCCAAGCCCTGGGGATAATGGATAAACAAGCACTATAATAATAGGGATTTCAACTCATCGACATGTAGCTCTACTCCTTGTCCATTAGTAACCCCTTTCTGGAAAGATATTCTTTCTCGATGTAAGGAACTACACATCAACATGGCAATTAAGTTAGGTAATGGTAAGCAAACATCGTTTTGGAGTGACCCTTGGCTGGACGGTGTGGCCCTCAGCTCCCTCTTCCCTGACTTGTACAATTTGCCTTCAGACATGGACATCTCGTTGCAACAGGCATTTCATAGTGGTAGCTGCAACATTGACTTTAATAACATTACTATTGGTGTGAATATTGTTGGAATATAATTTGAAATTAATGTTGGTTCATCTATTCAAAGAGTCGTGTCCGTTTGTGAAGAGTCATGTTTGTTCGTGAAGAGTCGTGTCTATTAGTGAAAAGATGTGTCTATTCTAAGAGTCAAGTATCTATTTGTAAGGATGTCTAAATCCACTATATATATAGGTGGTCATTTTGTAAGCAATGTATGAAGTAATACAAGAAAAGCTATGATATATTAAGCTTTGTCTATCCATAATAATATTCTAACATGGTATCTGAGCCAAATGATCATTAAAGCTTGTGGGGTTAACAAAAAATTGTGAGTGTTCTTCCAATGTCTACTTTAAACAATTTTTCAATTTCTATTCCTCTATTCAAAGGAGAAAATTATCAATCATGGGCTATCAAAATGAAATCGTATCTTAAAGCTTTGAGTTTATGGGATGTCATTGAGAGTGATATTATTCCCACTCCTCTTCCACAAAATGCAACAGCCACCCAAGTTAAAAAATATGACGAAGAAATGGCGAGAATGTCAAAGGCACTTTCGTGTCTACATGGGGCCGTGTCAGAAAAAATTTTCACAACTATTATGGGTTGTGAATCTCCCAAAGAAGCATGGGAGAAAATTAAAGAGGAGTATGAAGGAAATCACCAAACAAAATTAATGCAAATTTTGAACCTTAAGAAGGAATTTGAAATAATGGAGATGAAAAGTAATGAAGGTGTCAAGAAGTATGGGAGTCGGCTGATGTCCATTGTCAACCAAATCAAGCTTCTTGGTGGAGAATTTACTAGCCAAAGGGTGGTGGAAAAACTTCTTGTCACTCTTCCAGAAAAATATGAAGGTAAAATTTCTTCACTTGAAGATACTAAAGATTTGTCCAAATTAACATTTTCAGAATTGATCAATTCACTCCATGCGGTGGATCAAAGGAGAACCATGAGAAATGAAGATGATGAAGACAAGAGTGAAAAAGATTTTATAGCAAAGTCTCAAAATCAAAAAGGGAAAGACAAATCCCTCAAATGCAACAATTGTCACAAAATTGGTCATGAGGAAAATGATTGTTGGCATAAGGGAAAACCTAAGTGTTTCAACTGTCAAAAATTTGGGCATATGGCCAGGAATTGTAGATTCAAAAACGAAGAGCAAGAGATCACGGCACAAGTGGCTGTGGAAGAAAATTTATTTTAGAGTTATGGGTGAGATGTGCACCTTGGAGAGAAGTGCTCCAATATTCAAAGAGTAGAGTTGATGAGAAGTGCTTCAACAATTGGAGGTGATGAGAAGTGCATCATAATTCGAAGGGAAGTGCTTCGTTTAAGAAAGAGAATTTCAAATTAGGAGGGAGTGTTGGAATATAATTTGAAATTAATGTTGGTTCATCTATTCAAAGAGTCGTGTCCGTTCGTGAAGAATCGTGTTCATTCGTGAAGAGTCGTGTCTATTAGTGAAAAGATGTGTCTATTCTAAGAGTCAAGTGTCTATTTGTAAGGATGTCTAAATCCACTATATATATATAGGTGGTCATTTTGTAAGCAATGTATGAAGTAATACAAGAAAAGCTATGATATATTAAGCTTTGTCTATCCATCATAATATTCTAACAAATATTAGTTCAGTCTCCCCTTGCTAAGGCTCAAAAGTCATGTACATCTTAATCGCCAGGATGACTGCTTCACCTGGGGCCTCAAGAATAATGGATCATACTTGGTAAACTCTTGGTTTCACTTTTACAACGTCTCTAGTACGTTCTCTAACCTCATTCATCTATGGCATTTGAGAGCTCCTCCTAAATACAAAGTCCACACGTGGCTTGTGATAATGAACAAGCTTAACACTGTAGAAAATCTGGCTCTGAAACAAATATCCACTACCTAACCTTGCTTCCATTTTTATGATCATGTGGATAACTACAAACATATTTTATACAAAAGTGATTTTGCTTTTACATTTCGGTCGCTTTGTACTACTAACTTAAACATCTACAACATAAATTTGGAGCCTGCATGACTTCAACTTTACGACTCTACTAACCCTGACTCCCCTTCAGCTCTTCTAACCTTGGCTTTTGCTTGGGCGATATGCTTGGAAAGAAATGACATATGCTTCAACTCTAAGATTCACAACTTTATATCTAGGAATAATAAAATTTTGTTTATGTAATCTTATTTTAAAAGAACCCCAACTGGTCCTCTGTGATTCTTCCTGACGAGTATGGAGGCGCAAGAGTTAGTTGGAAGCAATAGTTCGACCATCTACGGTGAGTTGCTGTGGTAGTTATAGTGTTTTGTTACGTATATTTGGTATTCTAAAACTGATCCAGTTATCATTTGTACATAATGTTTGATAGGATACTAGATATATAATTATGGGTTGACATTGCTTTGGGTTTTGTAAACTATTAGGCTACATACTAAGCCTATCGGGTTTATCTTTCACTTTATGCTGTATATGGTTGTGCGACCTAAGGCGCATATCGTTCTACATAATATATATATATATATATATATATATATATATATATATATATATAAACGAGAATCATTTAAAAATGGATAGTTTGTATAAATTAATATTGATATGTTTGAAATAATGTTTTATAATAATGATGTATTAATAAGTTATTTTATAAGTAATGAATATATGTGGTTTGATGGTGAATAATTGATATAGAAATTATGGGTGACGCTTGTATAATTTACATGATGAGAGTTTTAAAGAGTAACATTGAAAAGAATTTTATTTATTATAAGACATTTTAAAATTAAGGAATTATTTTGAAAAATATTTATACCAAATAAAAAATGAAAATTTCAGAGAAAATCTTGTTGTGAGTAGTTGTGGTTTTATTTAAATTATTTTGAATATTAGTGATAGAATTTACCGTAGAGAAATTGCAAGGATGCAATTTTCTAAACGAGAAAGTCTGTAACATGCTGGTTTTAAGTAGTAATTAATTAAAGTTAATAATAGTAATTTAATTGATTAAAAATGGGTTTTAAAGATCAAGTAATAATAATTTTGGTTTTATTTGGATAGAATTCGATAATAAAGTATTTAAAGATGGAAATTAAATTATTTTAGAATTAAATATTTTTAGGAATTATAAATTATTTAATAAATGGACATAGAAGGTAAATATGCGATATTTAAATTCTAAACAGGTTAAAATATAGGAAATAAATTTTATAAAATTCTGTAATGTTGAGTAATTGCTTGAGAAATATAAATATTAATTTTGACTAATTTTAATAGTGCTTTGTGTTGAGTAGAAAATAGTTTTATAAATAAAAAGATAAATAAAATAAATGTTTACCTAAGCCCAAGCCCATATTCTCAAGCCTGTACTTTATCATCCCATTTCCTGAATTCTCCAATTCTATATTTTTCTAACTCTAGATAATTCACTCATATAAGTTACATTTAAACTCATGCACCTTGATGCTGCTTCACACGTAATTGTAGGAACTGCGGTTTCCTGTAAAAATGGATCAAGATGAAAATTGTACGAGAGTATGTAAAGATGAATTTGCTTTTCTATTATTAAACAATAAAAAAACATTAGATATCTTAACAGAGAAGAAAAAACAGATCCACAAACATAGCTACTGACCTACAAACTAGTTCAAAAGAAAACACACGTTCCATATTATTTAGTTCAGACTCTTTCTACTAAAAAAATACACGTTCTAACACATATTTTATTTTGGAACAGAAACAAACTCAGGTAACGTAAGTTTGAGTTTAAGTTTCAACATCCTCTCTTAAACTCAAACCATCCATGGATTGCAGCACCGTCTTCTTTATGAACTTCTAGAACATTTCAGCCTTCAATAGCTTTGCAAGGACGTCTGCAACTTGTTCTTGAGAACTATAGAATGCCAACTTAATGTCTTGATTCTTCACCAGCTCTCTAATGTAGTGATACTTAATATCAACGTGTTTTCTTTTTCCATGGAACACCCAATTTTTCGTAAGTGCTACCGCTGACTTGTTATCACAAAACAGTTTGGTTGGTGACTCTTGTCTATGGTTCAGACTTTCAAGTATTCGACGCAACCAAATTGCCTGACATGCACCATAAGCTGCTTCTATGTATTCCACTTCTGCTATAGAGAGAGCAACTACTTGTTGCTTCTTAGAAGACAAAGATATGACGCCTGAACCGATGTGGAACACAAAATCTGAAGTACTTTTCCTTCCTTTTGCATCGCCAGCCCAGTCACTATCCGTGTATCCGACAAGATCATTAGACTTAGCTTGCGAATAGAAAATACCATAATTTTGAGTATCTTTCACATATTGTAGAATTCTCTTTGCCGTATGCAAGTGATTTTGATTTGGATTCTCCATGAATCTACCGATGATACTAACTCCATATGTAATATCAGGTCGGGTGGATGTCAAATAGCGAAGGCTTCCAACTATGCCATGAAAATAAGGAGGGCTTACAAGCTCACTATCGTCTGACTTGATCAACTGCCACTTCACATCGACTGGAGTTTCGATTGCTTTGCACTTCTCCATGTTGAACTTTCTTAAGACATCTTCTTCATATTTGGCCTGCGACAGAAATATTCCATTGCTTGTTTGCTTAATTTCAAGTCCCAAAAATATGTCATTAGACCCATGTCTGTCATCTCAAATTTGCTTGACATATAGTCCTCGAACTTCACAAATGCTTCAGGTTCATTACCTGTGAAGATTAAATCATCAACATATAGACAAACAATAATGATATTTTCATTTCAGACCTGATATACAATGTGGGCACATAAGGGCATTTCATAAAACCATTTTCTTCAAAATACGAATCGATGCGACTACAACAAGCTCTAGGAGCTTGCTTTAGTCCATACAATGCTTTCTTCAGTCTAAGAACCTTGTTTTCATGCCCTTCTTTAATATAACCTGCTGGTTGGTCAATGTACACCTCCTCGTCTAGTAAGCTATTTAAAAATGCCGATTTTGCATCCATTTCGTGTATTTCCCATTTGCGATGCGACTACAACAAGCTCTAGGAGCTTTCTTTAGTCCATACAATTCTTTCTTCAGTCTAAGAACCTTGTTTTCATGCCCTTCTTTAATATAACCTGCTGGTTGGTCAATGTACACCTCCTCGTCTAGTAAGCTATTTAAAAATGCCGATTTTGCATCCATTTCGTGTATTTCCCACTTGTTTTGAGCAGCAAGTGCAATGACCATACAGATCGTATCGAGTCGAGCTACTGGAGCAAAAACTTCATAATAATCTATTCCAGGCCTTTGCTTGTATCCTTTCGCAACAAGTCTTGCTTTTAAACGATCTACTTGACCATCTTGTTTGTACTTAGTTTTATATACCCACTTCACACTTATGGATTTTTTTTCCTTCAGGAAGAGGACACATCTCCCATGTGTCATTATTTACTATGGAAATAATCTCTTCATCCATAGCTTTTTTCCACTTATCATCCTTTGATGGTTCATCAAAGTTGTTCGGATCACAATCTGCAAGCAATGCAAAGTTAACAAGCTACTCATCGCTGACATCATTGTCATTTGTCACAACATAATCTTGTAGCCTTGCTGGAAGATTATGAATGCGCTTGGGGAGAACATATTCATCTCAAACTAAAGGAGGAGTAGGGGATGTTGAACTGCTTGAAGTTTGCAATGGCTCACTGAACTGTTCTGAAACCTGCTGCTCATTTGCATGTAAATCACCACTGACATCTATGCTAACCTTCTTCTTCTCTTCAATTGACCAATCCCAAGATGCAGATTCATCAAACTTCATGTCTCGACTTATAATTAACTGACCTGATCTAGGATTATAAAGTTTGTAGCCTTTTGTTATATCACCATAACCAATGAATATGCATTTTTCACCTTTGCTATCTAACTTTTTTCTTTTTTCAACAGGTACATGAGCATATGCAACACACTCGAAACCTCGAAGAATTTCAACATTTGTTTTTTTCCCACTCCAAGCCTTCTCTGGTGTCTTACTCAACACACATTTTGTCGAGCACCTATTCAAAAAATATACAGAAAAGACAACAGCTTCTGCCCAGAAAACTTTAGGTACATTCTTTTCTTTTAACATACTTCGAGCCATTTCAACAATAGTTCTATTTTTTATTTCGAAAATTAGATTTTGTTGAGGCGTGTAACTAGTGGTAAGTTGATGCTTTATACCATATTTTTTATAATGGTCATGAAATGAATTTGAGGTATATTTCCCTCCTCTATCTGTTCTAAGCATCTTTATACTATAGCCACTTCGATTTTCAACAAAAGCTTTAAAGATGTTGAAAGCTTCAGATTTATATTTCAAGAAAAAGACCCATGTTTTCCGACTGTAGTCATCAACAAAAGTAATAAAATAAGGATTACCTCCATTTGAAACAGTTTCCATCGGTCTGCATATATCTGAGTGCACAAGCTCTAATGTAGCTCTTCATGATTTTCCAAACTGAAAAGGCTCTCTATTTTGTTTTCCGAGCACACACCCTTCACACAGTTGATTTGAGGGTTCTAGTAGTGGTAAGCCAACAACCATTTCCTTATGAGAAAGTAACCTTAACCCTCTGAAATTTTGGTGAACAAAACGAAAATGCCAGAGCCAGTTTTCATCAGTAATAAAGTGCAGCAAAAGAACATAGTGGTTTTGTTTGCAATGTCCGAGGTAACATGCGATTATTGTCATCGAAACTCTTGCAACAAGCTCATTTTGCCGATTTGAGATCGTACAAATCCCATTGTCAATTTCAATTTTAAGCCCCTTCTCCGATAGTTGACCCATACTAAGCAAATTCCAATGTACATAAAATTCATCAGAAATATACTCATGAGAACTATCTTTTAGCCGAATGGGAATGTTACCCTTTCTCACGATGGAAATTTTGGCCTTGTTTCCAAAATTCACTCCCATCATGAACTGACTCGTCCAAATGAGTGAAGAGCTCCTTTTTTCCACACATGTGATTACTGCATCCGGTATCCAAATACCACTTATCAACATGATTTCCTTCGAAAGCATTGCAAGCTAGCAGTAATGTTTCTTTCTCTTGCATATTGCCTTGAGTATAGTTAGCATATTAGTGCTTTTACTTTTGATATATAACTCTGCATTCAGATTTATAGTGACCAATTTTTTTGCATTTATGACACTGAACTTTAGACTTATCATGCCTCTTTACAGCTGAAGGTAATTGCTCATTGTTTTGCTTCTTTGCTCCACCACCACTGCTGTTGCAATCTTTTGCTATTTTCTATTCTATCATAACCTTGCCTTGAAAATCTTGCTCAAGAGTTGTTTCACTTCTAAGATTTTTTTCTATACTCATAAGCACTTAAATGTACCCATTAATTCTTCTACTGTTATGCCATCTCGATTGCTTGCTAGCTCAACTGCAGGAACTGTTGGAAATTGTGTTTAAAAATCAAGTGAATTATTAAAAATGACTAAGTGTGAAGAGTGGCTTTGTGAATAGTCCCACATTGTAGGATTTTATGAAAGAATCAAATATTTATACTTGATTCTTAGAGGCTAAGTTGGGCCCTTTGGGCATCCAATGATGCTCTTTTGTGAGGAATGAGGCCATGCTTGACCACCACACGCGCGCGTGCCTACCGACCGACTCGACCCGGGCCGGGCTCGGGTTCGGGCTTGTAGTGGTGTAACACTTATATTTTTGCTACAAATTTATTAACCGTTTTTGACCGGGTTGGAACGGTAAAATCTGTTCAAGCCTGTATTGATATTTTGACCCGATATTACTCAGATCCGTTTTTAAGACCACATTTCCCCCAAACCAGTAACGTTCTTTTACTGTTCTATCTTCTTAACTGATACGAAGACGAAAACAGAAGAACAACATTTTCGTACCTCTTTTTTATAAAATTCGAGCATTAATTTTTAGAGTGCAAACTGAGCCGTTCGTCCGTGCAAACGTATCGGTATCACAACTATTGAGAGGCTGTTTTATCCTAGAGGTGGCGGCGATTGATCCGAACTGCTTGCACTATTGAGCAGATCGTCGAAACGTTTTCAGGAAAGTGACTCCGTCCACGACTCAGCCGAAATTAGCCATTGTTTTCCAATAGGAACAACATCATCAAATCGACTTGATTGCGATCTCATAATCTTTTCGATGATACGAGGTTCTTCGTAGATTTCGCCATTCATAGTTAACTGATTAACAACAGTCTGAACTCGAGCAAAATAGTCAGCAATGCTATTATGTGCTTTCATGATTAAAGATTCAAACTCAAGACGTAAGGTTTGCAATCTTATACTTTTCAGTTTTGCATCACCTTTGTAAGACTTTTGCAGCTTCTCCCATGCATCTTTTGACGTTGATGCTCTTGAGATCCTTTCAAACACGACCTCATTGACTGCTTGATAAAGAAAGAAGAATGTCTTCTTATCCTTCTTTCTGTTTTCCTTCAATGCATCTATCTGTGTTTGACTTAGTTGTGCTAACTCTGCTTCATATGCAGGTTCATTGAATCCATGTTCAATGATTTCCCACAAATCCTGGAAACCAAATAACGCCTTCATCTGGATGCACCATTGATCAAAATTCTTTCGCTGAATTTCGAAAGCTGAGGTTGAATCGATCCACTCATTGTTATGACTTGCTTACAAGCAACCTAGTCGATAACTTCAAATCAAGCCTGGCTCTGATACCAGTTGTAGGAACTGCAGTTTTATGTAAAAATGGATCAAGATGAAAAATATACGAGAGTATATAAAGATGAATTTGCTTTTCTATTATTAAACGATAAAAAACTAGATCAGATATTTTAACAGAGAAGAAAAAAACAGATCTATAAATGTAGTTACACACATACTTTATTTTGGAACAGAAACAAACTCAGGTAATGTGAGTTTGAGTTTAAGTTTCAACAGTAATCCCCCTCTTCTAAAATCAATGTCAAATCTAATAAATTATAATATATTACCAAACTCAAGTATAGGCAAGTATTATCACTCAGCGTCAAAAGCTAAGGAGAAAATGGACGATCGATCATGTTTTGGAAATTTGGAGTGAGAAGCAGAAGGAGTGGAAGCACGAAGGAAGTAGGAAGCAAGAGTAGTATATTTCACCCACAAACCTACGTCAAATTCAAGTTATTTCATACATACATACACACACATATACAGACATACACACTATTGTGAACCCGTGCTATGTATACGGAATGTAGTTATATGATGTTTTTGCAACTTTAGTTGAATCTTCATATATGTTCTCTTGCAATAATATTATTTAACTAAAACCAACGATCTTTTTTAATGGAAGGAAATATATTTTTTTAATGCCCCAAATTTGGATAACTTGGCAAAGTATCAAACTGTTGAGGCTTCCAAACCATGATAATTATGAAGTGAAGGTTAATCTATGTTTTGTTTGGCAGTAAACGTACATCGAATTTTGAGTAGTTGTCAATATATGTGAACATTGCAAAATAAACAGAAGATTTAGCATATTTGAACATTGGAATCTATAGTTTTATGGTCAAATATGGCAATCGTAGTGGCATAACCTGTGCCGCCATAAATGAACAAATAGAATACATGTGGCTATAGACAGAGATCTATAAACTTGCATGAAACAGGGAGGGAAAACTTAACGAACGGAAGGGCTGATGTGTGCATTTATGCAAAAATATATAATCAACCTAATATGTACTAAATATGCAAAATGGTTTTAGACTGATAATTAAACGTTAGAAATGCCTAGCATAAACTAACCCCAGCACTTATAATCCTATCAGCTGACAGCGCTTGACTTTCATATTAGCCTTCATTCTACTTCAGCGCCTGCATAAACATTCAAACTTTATGTATAACTTTAAAAAAACAAAACAAAACAGTTAACCTATACAACGGAAAACAAGCATGAATTGCCAAAATTATGCTTGATCATGCGTTAGCTTGGTTCCGACAGCACTACAAAAATAAAGTTTATATTAATGTTAGTTGATTTTAGCTATAAAAAATAAGAAAAATTAGGAAATAGTCCAATATACATGTAGCATGCAAATAATATATTCCAAAACCGATCTACTGAAATATACTTGTTTTAACGTGATTCAAAACCAAACTGCACAAATTTTGATGGCCTGTTCAATTCTCATTTTTTATTAAACAACGTATGGACTTTAAAAAAACCCTCTGTCATCGTACCTCAGCATAGACAGAGAAAAATGCAAAAAGTATTCCAATCCAAAACACATCCTAAAATTAATAAAGTTATCTTATGTTACTATCTCTTTAAGAATACTATACACTTCAATAGCCTTAGTAGTCTATAACTTGATTTTTTGGTATACAATCCCATTACAGGACAGCAGATGAGGCCAGAAACATAAATTCAAACTAAATCAATAGTTTTGCAAAGGTTGATATCATAATATTCTGCTCTTCCAAAACACAAATTATAGAAATTTCTCCACTAAGAATAAAAAACAACACAAAGAAATGTTAGATGTGGCTCGCATTGTAAACAGAGTGGGTGTGTGGATTGAACATATTAAAAGTCTTACGTCGTAGGATATCTGAAATAATCGTGGTATATATATGAGATATGTGGCACGTAACATTGGGAATTCCTTTTGTTAAAATGTGTTGGCAAAACCAAATTATATGCTCGATGGAGACGATAGAGGGATGTTCAATCGAGACGCCAGCATAAGAGACTTCGATCGTTGACTCCGGTTAGACACAGCGAAGCGAACGCGTACAGTATGCGGAAATGCCGAAACTCAACAGGAAATCACCTAAATTGGACGCAAACAATAAAAATTTATGTGATTTTCAAATTCTTACAATTATCAAATATTGTAAATCATTTTAAATAGTTATGTGAGAACTTTATGTTTATCAAATACTATCTTACAAAAGCTCGATACAAATTGGCTCAATGAATCCAATAATGTTAATGATTTAAAGAAAGCATGTATTGAATAATTCACACCTGCCTCTTAAAAGTGTATGTAGGAAATTAATGAAAACTGAAGCTTACTGTGATGATTGAACAACAAATTTAAACTTCAACTGGTTATATTGGAAAAAAATGTACTACTCAAACTGAAGCTTCATGAATAAAAATGAGAATCAAATCACTGTAATACTCAAAGAAATAAGAGACATACAACAAATGTAAAGAAGTGTTTTATATATGGGCATATTATAAATGACGATCTAAATAGTAAGAGAGATTAAAAAAATTTCTGATGAGACGTTGATGAATAAAAAGATCCTAAATATAAACAGATTTGAACGTGTGCACTCTTTTTGCTGCCATGATAAATTCTGGAGCTCTTTATCTTTGACATTGTCTTAATACCCATCACACATTGGGATTCAATGTAGCAAATTTAAAAGCACAGATGAATATAAACCAACTTCGGTGTCTTTGTTTAGTTTAACAATCACATTTCACAAAAGAAATATTATTTAACTAATATGATACATGAATGATGAATAAAACATGCTCATCAAAAGCAAGAAAATATAATTGCAATGGAAATAAGTTTAGTCATTAATAATACTAGTATACAACGCACTTACGTGCATCTAATATCCATGGATGTTTATCTTGGATGGATGTGTGTTTTAAGTGGAAATGTTTTTTAGTCACAACATATTTTAAGTTGTTTTGTTGGTGATTTCGATAACAAATTAATAGTAAAATTCATTTGGTGGATGGATGGAAAGGGTGGTGAGATTCTATTAACGAATGAGGGTAATTTTTAAATTTCAAGAATATGTTTGCCTTGGATGGATTTGTGTTTTAAGTGCAAATCCTTTTGTAGTCACAACACATTTTAAGTTGTTTTGTTGGTGCTATCGATGAAAAATTAATAGTAAAATTCTGTTAGTGGGTAGGCAAAAAGGGTGGTGAGACGGGTAATTTTGGAATTTCAAAAGGACACAATGTAAATCATGTTGATTGAATTCTCTTTATTAATAGTAGAGATAGAGATAGAGATGTTGGAACAGATACGGTGAGGATGGTTAGACTGGAAAAGTTGAATTTGAATTTTTATTACGAAATGAGCATGCAAGCAGGATTAAAAAATTGAAAACTAAAATATCATCAACAAAGTTGCATATCTTTTTTTTATAGTGGAATAATTGAATGTTTGTTAATCACAGTCGCATCTTGCTGATAACGGACTATATAGTTGAGCATCATATTTATGTGAGTTTTGTTTATATATTCCTTGACGACAGAGACATACTACTGTATTGTTGTTTTTAATCCTTTCAGGATACGTCCGTGTCAATTGCTTCTGTGGGTCTGTATTCATCTTTGTTTTTTTATTTACCATATTTTGAATTAAAATTACGTGACGTCTGGGAAAAATCCCTGAATTTATAGCAATTTCTGTTATGATGAAATTTTACATTTCACAAATCGTCACCGAGTCCTACTACAGTGGACCCCATTTCTCATTACATCAACCAATCAACACCATAGAAATTAAAGTAGTTGTATGTGGAAATAACTTAATTTTAAGTTGTCCCACATCATCAAAAATATCTTAATTAGCCCTATGTATATATAAGCCAAGGGAGGAAGCATAAGGTTGTTAGTCCATGCGAATCATATAAAATTGTGTTGAGGTAGAGAGGGTAAGTAAAGTCAAGTTGACCGCATAATAATTGAATGATAGTATGCAGCAATACCCAGAATGCTTCTTTAGGCGCTATTTAAGTCCTAACATTCGAAGGTCGTTTTGAACTTTTGGTGATGCAAAGGACATTTTGGGAATTTTAAAAAGACACGATTGATTTTCAGTTCATTGAATTATCATTATTAGTAGTAAAGATAAAGATAAATATTAGCTGAAGTGCCTTTGCAATCTGCATACGTATTGTACTATCGCCTTTGCCTTAGAGCTATCAATTCGTGCATATCTATTGGTTCTTCTCACATAATTATCAAATTATTTAGGTATCGCTTATTTATCACTGTTTGATGTTCCTATATTGTAGGTGAAAGATTGTGTTTACGTTCAAAGCTAATTTTAAACTCAAGGTTGATTCCTACATTTTATGCTTTTGCCTTAATCGCTTACTCTGTTATTTGAAGAAAAAAAATTCCCATCAAATTATTGATGTTATAAATGACAAAGAGCTTGTTCATGATGTGGTTTTTTTTGTTTTAAAAAATGTATTTCTTATGAATTGTTAGTTCATGTGGTTTAGCTTGATAGGATACTAAAACTAAAATGGCCAATTAACATGTACATTTCATTGATATCCCATTAAGCGCACCAAATATGGATTTTAAAAAAATAATCAGTATTCATATATGCGTAGAGGGTAAATATTGTTGCTTTGATCCAGTGTAATTTTTGTTTAGCTAGATGTGTGATCCTTACATCATTGAACAAATCGTCTTTCTTTTTTTGTTTTTTCCTCACTCTTTTCGCATGTACCTTGTGAAAGATTTCAATAATGTTGTTTTGTTGAAAGTTGGACAATTCTTTGGACACTGTTTAAGTCCTAACATTTGAAGGTCATTTTGCACTTTTGGTGATGCAAAGGGTATTTCGGGAATTTCAAAAAGACACGGTTGATTTCCAGTTCATTGAATTATCATTATTAGTAGTAAAGATTATTATGTTATACTTACAGGAAAGTAACTAAATGAATTTATTGTTTTATTATAAATTGTCCTTAAAACTAATTATTCATATATGTTGTACTTAAAACTTATTACCCTAGAATGAGAAGTCCTCTGACCTAATTTCCAAAACCAAAAAATCCATGTCTCTGTCAAACACTCGTAGTTAATATATAATACATCAAATACCATACATTTCCGAAATTTTAATATACTTAAAAAGTGAAGACAGATAAATTTGAAAGGAGAACAAAATTTTATAAGCAATATTGAGACAATGCAAGTCATTCAAGTGAATTGCTAATTTGAGTTGCAATAAAATGAGTATTTTACTGATAATATATAGCTGTTATAGAATAAAGAAAGTAGAAGCCATTGGAGAGAAAGACAAAAGATATATTATTCATTTCTGAGATTAGTTCTCTATTTACATTACATAGCCTCCTTTATATAAACGCTTCAGAGCAAAGGATTTAACCTATTCTACGATGTGGGACTAAACAAAAGAACATAAAAGCATATTCATTTCATGATTTACATATATTGTAACACTCCCGCTTGAATATGCGTCTTCAAAATCTTAAATGGTCTGATAACTTGAAATTTTTCATTTCGAAACATGTATGATGATTGTTCCCCCTCGTTATTATCTTGCTTGCATTTATCCATTCGGTCGATATAGATATTGTCTGTTGCCTCATTAAAAACCTCTGTAAGGAAAAAACCCAATGAGAAAAACCTTGAAAGAGGAAAAGAGTGCAACTTGTGAAATTATAGATATCATACTAAAAATGATATTCATTTTAAGGGTTTGATACTTCGGGATCAAAATAATGCCTCATTAAACCCTTACTAAGAGTTTGATACTTCAGGATTAAAATAATGTCTCATTAAACCCTTAGTAAGAAAAACCCAGAGGGAAAAATCTTAAATAAGGGGAAAGAGTACATTGTAACTTATTTTCAAATGTTACTGTGGAGTTGATACTTCTGGATCAAGATAATGCCTCATTAAAACCTTACTAATAAAAACCCAGTGGGAAAAATCTTAGTTAAGGAAAAAGAGTGCATTATAAAATACTTGTGGATGCTTCCCCTGATTTAAAAGTTTCCTCTGAATTCGTATTCATTTTTTGAAAACTCAAATTGGTTATAGATACTTCTGGATCCATAAATATGTCTCTCATTAATAATATTTCCTTTAATACAATCAAAATTTCCAAGATTGTTTCTTTCAAATATAATTTGCATTTTATGCATTTTGTATGCTACTTTTGTGAAAAACACATCATGTGCTTTCATTTTTGTGCTTTAAATCAGTTTTGCATATTCCAACCATATCTTTGACGAATATTAAAAGTTCCATCACAACAATACTATAAAGCAGGAAGTAATCTACTCATCTTGAAGTATATCAAGATTTTCATTACAACAATACTCAAAAGAAGTTGTAATCTACGCTCCTTGTTCTTTACCTTCATTATAACTACCAAAGTTATTTATATTCTTCAGGAATTTTTATACTTTCATCGTTTAGTATGATTTAAACAATGTTTATACCTTCGGGATATTTAAAGTGCTTCAAACACTTTCATTCTTCAATCAATTCTATTATCTCTAAAAATATCGTGCCCATGGCATTTAACATGTCGTTGACACTATATGTGCTTTAGTAATTTTAGTGTACTTTATATACATGTTTCTAATTATAATTCATGGACTATAGGTCCATATTTCTCATTAAGAAAAATTTCATGATGGCCAATCATGTTTTTCTCTAATCTAGGATCTTTAATCCATTTATAAATATAAGCGCTTTATTATTTACAAATTTATCATCGATGGTTATTTCTTGTCAGTTCTAGACATGATTTATTGAGATCTCTTTAATCATCATGTTTTAGGTACCTAAACCACTTCTAGGGTTATTTGACAATCATGTCATGGATCTCTTTCGGAGCACCCTTAAGTGTTTCTTCAAGAACATTCACCTCATTTATTTGGCATCTTTATTACTTACTCCAAAAATATTTGAACTGACTTCTGTACCACATTTCAGATGTGGTTTACACCTTTTGATTCTTCAGGGACTCAAAGTTATATTGGATAAAGTCTAATATGGATATTATTAATAATTTATCCAAGTTACTCAATATTTTTGCGTCATTGTATATTTTAACAAACATTTAACACTGATGATCAAAATGAACTTGTATCCCTTTATCCCCCCCTCAATGTTGACAAACATTGTCACATAAAATAATAATCATCTTTGGATTCTCATTTTGATCCAATGTGATATTGCTACTAGCATACATATTAATAATAGGAGGATAATTTTTTTTTATGGATCAATGTCAGTGTGAATCCTTGAAGACCGCATGATAATGTTCAAAACATCTGATTTGAAATCATATTGAACTTCTGGTTCAAATAAATTGTATACACAACTTCAAGTTGGTAAATTTTATTCCTTGATTATATCTCTAATATTACTTTTGAACATTAATTATGATTGTTTATTAGAGAATATATACTTAGTTATAATTATATATAAACATCTCTTCTAGAGAGTTCAGTAAAATAGATATATTTACAACATAAGTAAGAGTATCTTCTGGACCCTTGAAATGTTATAAAAATAAAAAATTATATTGGTTGCACATACCGGTTTGTTTAAGACCGTATTTATATAGCATTAGCGAAAATTATGATACGACATATAGATTATCTCTTCAGGAGCATATCTAAAGACATTTCTTCAATAATAGTTGTGCATATAACATTTGATTCATCGTAAGTTCTGAAAAGTAAATGCATATCACTATTTGTTTCAGCATTTGTCTAATGGAGCTACGGGTCCATGACAATAGACGATTGAATTTTAAGTAATTTATTATCACATTTGACAATATTCTGTAGGCAATTCTTCTATAGTGCTATACGATGATACAATATCACTTCTGGGGATATTTTATAAACATTGCTTCTAGAGTGGTACATATCACTTCTAAAAATACTTTGTATGCACTGTTTTTGGGATGTCATCAATACTCAATATCTTTTTCTAGATAATTGACATAATTCTACAAAATCTCTTCTAGGATGTTTGGATTTTGCAATATAAGAATCATAAAACATCTCTTCAAGAGTATGTCATATGGGTTATTTCTTCTGGAGAATATTACAATGTACTTCTTCAAATATATAGTTTGGCAAACACACGCAAAAATTATCAAAACTTGGGTTTTACCAACTTCAAACTGATTTACTAAACTAAAGTAAAATAAAACAAAATCCATATAAAATTTCTACATGACAAATATGTTGGAGTATATGTATACCATATATACACATACTGTATATATAAATATATACATGCATATGCACCATTCATCAAGTTACATTCCACCTTGCTAATTGTAGTCGCCTATTTTTACAATTCATTTGAACATTGCTCATTAAATAAAAACTGAAAACAATTCAATTTAAATTACGTATATGTAGCCATATATCATAAAATACACATTTCTAAGTCAAATTATATATGACTACATACACTTACAAAGTACAGATGTACATGAAGTTATAGCAAAGTATTGATGCAACATGTAGAAGTTTATGTACATTGATTTCTCTGTTGATAACATGCCATGCAATATGGAGAAGTTAAAATGACTACAATCAAGAAAATCAAGCAATGCTACTGGTTAATAAACATGATAAACATTTGTATGAGAAAAAGCTACATACTGGATGTAATATTTGTGCTTCATAATTCCAAAATCTATATGTGTGCATTCATTTTAAGACTCGCTGCACTACAACACTCCAACCAATATGCAAAAAAAAAATAATCATTTTCACCGATATTCAAAGCTTTTGTTGAGATCTTTATTTCAAACTAGTTTAAAAATCATTGTCTTTCTATCATCTGAACTAAATATAATTAACATACATGATAAGTTAGTTTATAACAGTGCTAGGCAAACCTCAAATCTAGTGCAATTAATACTTTTGAAGAAAGTGCTTCTGGGGCAGATGAAGCAAATATGCAGGTGAATCAAACATCAAAGTACGAGATATACTACTTTAAAATTAATACAAATAAATTTTGCGTTATAAATTTGAACCAACACAAATTATACAAAAATTATTTCTTTTGTGTTTGTCAGGAAAAAGTGTTATTTTGATTAGTGTTTTTTTTAAAAAGGTTGAAAAAGTGTTATTTTGATTAGTAGTTACAGAATATAAGTCAAGTATAATGATTCTGGGAAAACCCAAAACCTACAGCATGTTATGCTATAATTCTTCATTGTTATGGACTGAACTTATATGCATTAATGTTTCAGTTTTCACCGTGATACCCTTTTGTGGTTGAATTTGGAAACATTCAGGCACTTAAGCACGCGAAAACAGTGTGTGTACAGTAAAATCATTGCCCAAGTGAATGGAGATATTTGCCTTTTTTTTTCTTTTCACTATCTATCTCAGTTCATTTTAGTTATGTACAAAAAAAAATTATTTTTTATTTACATATGCCAACCGTTTACTGATAATATAACACATGAATATATGTAAAAGGGACACTATGACATATTGAAAAATATGACCTGAATGATAGAACAGTGACCAAAAGGACAACTGAAGAATGCAGTGGTTTATAGACAAATGTTGGCACAAAATCAAAACTACATTCTTGGACACAAAATGAAGCTATATCAGAATAGACAATATAACTACAAACATGCATTAAATTTTTTGGCATATATTGAATTCAATACAAACTACAATAGCAAAACTTTGCTGTCTAGATAGTATCTTATGAAGTTGTGTTAAGCAAACAGGAAATATCCATGCAATTCGTATGAAAATGAAAAATAATTATGAAGTATTAAGATATAATTCAGTGTTTTAAATCTCGGTCAGTTCAATGGAGATCTCGTACTCACACTCGAGTGAGACAAAACATGAAATATTCTATAGATCTCAATTAGTGTCCATTTCAATCAAAATATCAAAATCTTCCGCAATTCAAATCCGTTTGGATATTGACGAGTATATACTGCATATAATCATTACTGCAATGGTTAAACTAAACTAGCAACTTAAAATATTATAACACGATTTGCATACTCTACCATAAACTATTTTTCATGTTGACTGATTTAGTCCTTTACTTGATAACACAAGGTTTGCATGCAAAACCCAAAATATGATTTTGCCAACCTGTCATTATTACCATCATCTTTCTGTTGGGTTGTTTATTTTATTAATAAACAGAAGAACCAGGATCTAGTTTTTACTAACCAACAATATACGAACATTGTGATTTTGGGATAGGAGATCTAAACTCCCTGTTAGACAACTTTTTTTTTCAATGATTAATCCAAGGCATGGAAGCATTTTCCAGGTATTATATGTTACATGAAACAAACAGTTTACCTCAATGCTTAATTCAACACATATTCGTTGAGCAGCAACCATAATGGTTCGTATCGGATCAATTAAATTATAATGGTTCACTTCAAAACTAGTCGGTGAGTTATTATGAAAAAAAAAATTGGACAATGATATGCAATTCGTAAAGCAATAATACCAGCGGGAGATCTGATATCTCAGGAGTGGACGAAGATAGAGACTTGAGAAAATTGATCACTGCGATATCAATTCTTGCTCGAGCCTGTCAGTTGAAACTTGTCAACTATTGAAACTCTATGGAATCAACCTCGCCTTGCCTAGTCCGCCTCGCCCGAGTTGAATGGCCAACCCTCGAATCGCCTACCTTCATATAGCCTATTCTCGAATCGTCGCCCTCATTTGCCGTTTTGAGATCTATAATTAGATCTAGAAAAGAATAGATCTGATTTTCTAAATTATCACAATTGTAGATCTGAAAAAAAATCTTTTGTTGTAGAGATCGTGCTGATAACGTGTTATAGAATAAAGAAAGTAGAAGTCATTGGAGACAAAGACAAAAGATATATTATTCATTTCTGAGATTAGTTTTCTATTTACATTACATAGTCTCCTTTATATAAACGCTTCAGAGCAAAGGATTTAACCTATTCTACAATGTGGGACTAAACAAAAGAACATAAAAGTATATTCATTTCATGATTTACATATATTGTAACAATAACTGTATTTTGGAGTAATCAAAGGATGAAACCAAAAAAAAACGTTAGTGAATGTTGCAATTTAGCTAGATCCCAAAATTAGCTAGACTACCCAATGAAAGTAGTAAACAAAAACACCAAGCTAAATACTCCGATATCAAGTGGTATCCTTCGCCCTTGTAGAAATGAAAAAAATTCCTAGTACTCTAAAGCAATATTAGCATTGGAGTTCTATAAACTTTGTAGCTACTTTGGAGAGTTACTATATGGAGTCTTATAGACATTGCGGTTACAAACCAATACAATTCTACATACCCAATGAAGAAACTAACAAAAAGCTGTGTTCATGCTTCAATTTTAGTATTGGAAGACAGTAATCAACTTCAGTTTATCACTCATGCAGAATTACAGACTGAGAAGTAGAATTATATAAGATAAAAAATAGGAATGTCCATTAATAAAGGCATGTTAAACTTAAGGCATGTAACTGCGAAATAAAATTTAATGCACACCGTAGATAATAAGAAATGATAAGCTTTTCTTAAATATCGTAAAACATAAGATATATACAGCTATAAGATTGTTAGAAAGGACTATGTTTCTTAAAATACACATGAAATTATGGAAATAATATGGTCAATTAAAATCATACATACACACACACACCATACATACGTATTCAACATACATTAAGTATATACATATACACCTATATGGGTTTGTCGAAAAATAATTACTGTTGATCAATGATGGCAAATTCATGCGATGTCGGGAGATAGTGAGCATCCAAGGTTAAGCTTACGCATTATAACCATACTATATTTGTTTATTTTTCTTTAGTCTGTAGTTTTAAAGACTACTATTTTCAACTGCGAAGTAAGAATGTGAAAAGAAAATACACAAACATTTTGTTTATTATACTAACCAGAAATATCGATAAGAATATGATATGTTTAATCTCTCTTAATATTCGAAATTCATCACCATCAGTCATCTTATTTTTTGTTTTATAGTCTTGTAGACCCGTATAAATATCAAACATAACTAAATGAGCATCCTAACATAGCTAACTGGTCTAACAATTTGCAGGATTAAAGCTTACTTATTTCCAAACTAAAACAAAACGCAAGTAATGGCTTCCATATATGCAACTTTATTCTTATATTATTCTCTCTCATATGCACACAAAGGTAGGCAATTATTGGATAAAGTAATAATTTTAAACTTCATCCATATTTGCTTATACGTATATGCAGCCAGGATAATAAAATTCCCCACTTAAACTTCAGATACCATCCACAGGCTTATATATCTCAAGGCACGTACAACATGTGTTACATGTCTATGATCTGGATATAGGAAAATATATTGGCAGCAACAAAATATCCAGGCAAATATCAATGTTAATATATCTCTAATATCAGAGGCAATTTTTTAGACATAACACTCATTGTTAAAAGAAATACTTAAATCAAATTATTTACTAAAGCCCAGGTAATTTACTATATCCAACGTAAATTGTTTGTACTTCACAAACCCGTCAAATATTTGTTTGTCAATCCTTTCAATATTTTTATGGACTAAAAACAGTATATTAAAAAATAATCATTTATATAGCATAAGCAGTCGTTGAAAAATAACGTATTGTATGTCCTATTTTTATTTGTATATCCCACAACACTTCCAATCTACCAATGTAATGAGATCAGTTTTTTTAAAAGATAACGCTGAAATGATAATGTAATATAAGTAGCATTTACCGAGCATTGGACGGCAGGTGTAAACAAATAGTGTCATTGCTATCTGCGAAAAAAAATTGGTAAAAATTGGTTGACCAAAAACATTCGTTGTTGTCCTTACCCATATATCTATTGATAGTTGGCTTGAAAGTGCAAATTTTTAGTCTGACCACGATCTTTCAAAATTGTCCTTTGCATGAAAAATGAAAAAAAAAAATGTTAATGTGTAATTAATTTATATATAGAGATTTATAAATTTCAAAGTTATGCATTAAATTGTGAATAAATAATACAAATATCAAAACAGAAATGGTTTTGCAATGTTGAAATGATTGAATTAGTTGATTATGGTTAATTAATTTAAACAGAAGAACATATCTTGTTTTATCATATATCATATCTGAAGATGTATGAATTTCAAGGTTATGCGTTAAATTATGATATAAATATCAAAACGTATATGTACGAGTGTATGAGTCACTTTACAAAAATAATTGCAAATTAATCCTAATACATGCGGAAGCAATAAGATCGTGTTGTAGTGCGACAAAACAAACAGAACTTAAGAATAAAACGACAAATCAGCAAATCACACAACAAAGTAAATAGAGAGTTCACACACGGATTTATAGTGGTTCCACTATCATAAGAATAGTGTACATCCACTTGAGGAGAGATTTTATTACTTTTAGAGAGAAGAATTACAAGATTGATAATGGAGATTAAGAAGAATATGAAAAATTACAAAATAGAAGATAATTCGTTTCTGATGCTTCTATTCATTCTAATCCCTACCTTTATGTAGGGATTATTACTTGTTGAAGTAATTAATTTATGATCATAAATCAATACCTAATCAATTCTTCAAATCATATGGAAAACATTTACCATTTTATTTTTCCACTTTTCCACAATTTGTATGCGTCTGGTAAGATTCCTTCTTTAATCATCTAATTAGAGAATTAATTAATTACTTCACTATTTTTCAAATATTTCTTCCTCATATGTACATAAATGCATATAAAAGAGGCAATATATTTGAGCAATCATCTCAACTATCCTCCAAATCTTCTTAAGTATGGAAATATTGTATCAAATCTAACAATCTCCATCTTGATTTTATATTTTCCTGCAAGCCATCACCCATTCCACTTTGTCAACGAACTCCGGCAAGGCTACCGTCCCCTAATAAAGTGTTGAAAGTACCCCCTCCATGCAGTATCCATCGATCTCCAAAACAAACATGTTCATATACTAACTCACTCTCCCCCTGTGCCACCAAGTGGCACCTAACAATTTAGCAAGTGAATTAAGTTCGAGCAATGCTCGAACTTTGCAACAGGAAAGGACTTAGTGAATATGTTTGCTTTATTCTCCGCGATGTTAATTTTCTGAAGATGCATCTGCTTTTCTTCATTCATAGAGATAAAAAAAGACTCTCTTACCTCTATATGCTTTGTTCTCGAACTAAACGCCAGATTTTCAGCCAGATATATTGGGCTTTGACTATCGCAATTTACTACTATACTCCCATGAACAAAGCCTAAATCACACATCAGCCGCTTCAAGTAAAGTGCCTCTTTGGCTGCTTCAACAACGGCTATCAACTCTCCCTCTATAGTAGACAAGGAAACTATAGTCTGCAACCTCGCGCTCCAACTAATAGCTGTCTTTCCAAATGTAAAGATGTAACTTGAGGTTGACTTTCTTTGAACTTTGTCTCCGGCATAATCATAATCACGATATCCGACCAAGCTAAAATCTTTCTCCTTGCCGTCAAAAACAAGCTCATAATCTGTTGTTCCTCTAAGATACCTCAAAATGTACTTTACTGCTTCCCATTGCATTATTCTTGGATTAGCCATGTAGCGACTAACCAAACCAACTGCCTTGCAATATTCGGTGTCGTGTAGACCATAGCACACTACAAGAAAAATTACTTACAACTGCATTAGAGGTCGGGTTTAAGCAGTAAACGCCGTTAAAAGTTATTTTAGCAGAAAAATATCTACTGGAAATGTCGACAAATCATTAGCGTTAAAGCCGTTTAACGAGAGAATAAGTACCAAAACTCTTTCAGGCCACCTCTATATATCGCCGACACCTTCCCCAAAAAAATTTATCCCCAAAAACCATTACCTTTTATTCATCTTCTGAATTTCTTCAAATCCTAGCCAGTTCCCTCATTCATACTCATCCCAGGTAATTCCTTCCTACGTCGTTCAAAATCATCTCTTTGGCGGCCGAAGAGCCACGACAACCCCCTAAATCAATTCATAAAAATCAAAAAACCCTAATCACAATCGTAATTGGCTTCGAGTTTGAGAACACAACTACCGCTGTCATAAACATCAATCGCCATGCCACCACTTTCTCCAGTTATCTAATTTTCTCAATAGTAAGCAGACTCCATTATGCATTAGTTAAGGTAATTTTCTTTTAGTTAAAGCTAAATATCCATTTTTAAGTATAATCATTTGTGTAGTGAGCAATTTGCTTGGTAATTGTGATCTTGACACTAAGAATGAGATTACGCTGAAGACAATCTCATTGTATACAAAATTGTATGATATTGTAGTCGGTGGTGGTCAGTAGTCGGTCTACGCTGTTAGTGCTAATATACAGATTTACATATTGCCATATATAAACACAAAACTCAACATGATTACTATATTATATTATAACTAGTGATAACTATTGTTAACATGATGCTTAAAAATTAAGTTACAAATTAATGAATATATTTACATAATTCATTTCTTTTCAACACAATCAGAGTTATCAATTTATAGTTTATGTATATTTTGTGGGATGATATTTGGATCTTGGGTGATGGACTAGGAATTTCATTGTAATATCATAATATTTATGTCGTTTTATATCTGAATATGTACACATCAAAACCTAAAGGCTGACCCATTCATGTACGCATGAAAGGCCTAAAATTTTGTGAAATTATCAGGAAGGATTAAGCATTCCAGTATAATTCAATAATTACTTTTTTTGATATGCTGGTTGTATCCTGAGAGCAAACACTTCGGAGATTTTTTTGATGATTTTAGAAGCCTTTACACGTGATAAAGCAGACCAGAAAGAACTTTAAGCTCTGAAAAAGAATTCATTTCTTATCTTATTTTGGATGCATTCCTAACACAATATCTTCTTCTTACTAAGTTCTGACTAGGTTTATATATTTTATTCATATAACACAATCATTATGGTTCTAATATTTGAAATTTTAAAATAAATTACTATCAACTAACTCTATAATGCTTAATATATTTCAAACGCACGTGCATGCATACACCACACACACTCTTGTGTGTAGGAAGATAGTATAGCATATTATTAATATTGTGTACAAGATATTGATAACATATGAATATATGGTGTGTTACAAGCACAACTCTTCCTAGCTTTCACCATCATTTCCATTTTAGTAGTTTTATTAATGTGCTAAGTATATTTATTGAATTTCAAGTTTGAAAATCCAAAGAAATTGCTTACAGTTCATCGAGCTATACTACAATATGCCTTTAACTTAAATATGCAATACATTGTATTGGTTTATGGAGTCTATTTTTAATTAAACATATGCATTGTATGAGGACTCACTGCATGTCATTAGCAGACTATTAATTCTGAACAAAATAGCAATGTACATGAGATGTGCATTAAGTCCACAAAGATAATTATCATCTTCTGAGGAAGAGCACCTCATGACTTTCAGTGTAAGTGTTCCTACTCCTGGTTTAGTTTTTCTTCTAATTTTTATATATTTGATGTACTGAAATTACAATATTGATTTTATTATGATGCTAGATGGTGTTTCTAAATAGATGCTTAACCGAATTTGTTAGAACGTTATTGTAACGACCCGTAATTTTCGACAATTTAAATTGGTTAAATTAATGAGATTATTGTAAAGAAATAAAAACTTTATAAATTAATATTGAAATGAACGCTAAAATAAAATAATTTAATGGTAATTAAAACATATTTATTAGTAATTTGAATAGAATTCTAATGAATGAAAGTACTGAAAAGATTATACCTGGATGTAAATTGTATGTGAGAAATAAAAGGAAAATATTAAATTGATTAATGTAATAAAACATTATTAACAATATTTGATTCTAAATTAAGGAAACGTGTTAATGCAAGTTAATAATTAATGAACTTGAATGAACGTTCCAATTTAATAAAAATTCAAATATTATGATTTAGTTATAAATGGAATATAATAAGAACAAATGCAATTATTGTATTAATGGGTGGAATAATATAATTTGTATAAATGAAACATAGGTAAACAAATGTAAGTATTGAATTAATATATGTTATTTATTTAGGGTATTGAATAAAAATGGTAATCCAATTGCAATTAATGGTAATAATGTTGATATAAGCTAATAAATTAAATTTCAATGCAATACTCATTAATGGATGGAATGAAATGGGATTAATGTAAATGTATACTAAGTTACAAATCAAATGGAAGGAAGAAAACAAACGTAAATATCGAATTAATTAATGAATAAATATACATTGAACAGTAATTGAATGTAAATTTAATGGTAATTGGATAAAATCAATATAAGATAATGAACTACAGTAATTGTGGGTTGATAATAAAGTGTGAATGGAAAAATGATTGTTTATAGTAATTGAATGGAATTCCAATTTGTTGGAATAAGGTAAATGTGTACATGGTAATAAATTTAAACGAACTTAAATATTGAATTTGTTTAATTAATATATATAAGAAATGATGATTGAATAAAAGAACCAATACTCTATAAATAACTATAATATTGGAGTGGAAATAATAAACTTATAAATGTGGGATTAATAGTTTTTACAACAATTATTATGAGTTATATATATATTAGTTCATTTAATTAAATTGAAAATCATTGCAATAAATCTAAATTAAATGTTACGATTAAGGTAATAATGGGGAAAAACATAAATATTCTTCATAATATGATGATTAGTGAATAAAAAGAATGGACATAAAGTTTTATTAATATGTTGGAATTTAATTTATGATAAAAGGGTTAATTGCAATTAAATGAATTAAATATTTTAAATGGGAAATTAGACGAGTGAGAATATCTATGTAATAGTTTTGAATCCAATATTTAATCCATCTATTTGACAGGAATGAATGGAGTAATAATTAATTTATTTAGCTAAATAGAATTTTGAGGATTTTATTTATATTTGTGAATTTAATGAAATTGAGGATTTATATTGAAATTTATAAATTAATCATCTCTAAATTGGCCTTTAAATTTGTTTAAATCATTGTAAATGATTGAAGAATCATAAGGGATGAAATTTGTCAATTTTCGAATTGAAATTGGAAATTTGATTTAATCAATTAATTTTAATTTATTTAATTAATATAAAAATAACCGTTTTGGCCACTGATTCGGATTTCGACGAAACAAGTTTCATCGGATCCGTAACAGTGAATTATCGTAGGATTTCAAGTTTTGTAACGATCGGACATATCGTTTGATCGTACGAATGCGAAACGCCTTGAAATCGATAAATTGAAATCAATTGAAATCAATTTGAAAATATTGTTTTTAGCATAACTTCTTCATACGATGGAATTTGAACTTGAAACCTTCTCCATTGTGTTTAAAATATTTTAAAACACCCATTTTGATATATGGGTTGACCCAATTTCGTTCCGGAGTTGAAACAGGCTTTTCGGGCCATATATCGTCCAGCTCGTACATCCATTTGATCTGGTCCATTCTTTTCAACCTCGTCTATAAATACCCTGTTATAAACCCTAACAGCCTCTATTCCTCATTTCTATACGTACAGAAACTTCTGCGCTCTTCTTCCTCAATGGCTGCAAACCCTAGATCCAATTGCAATTTCAAAAATCTATTGAAAATTCAAACTCCTCAGAAAAATTCAGAAAAAATATATGTTGATGCTCTCGAAATGCGTAATCTTCTGGTGAAATTCGTTTTTTGTTTTGGATTTTCGTTTGAACAATAAAAATCGAAGAAGTCTCGGCCGTCCATCATGCGTCGTTGAAAGTTGTCGGATCGTCGAACTCTTTCTGGGTTTTGGAGACGAAGCTGAGGGATTGCATCGGCATAGTTTATTTGGCGTTTCGACGGTCAGATCAGCGGCGAAATTCAATTAGGGTTCGAGCAATAGGCGGCGGCGGCGTTGATCTGGGAGGCCGCGAGTTGGCCATAGGGGCGGCTAGGGGAGAGTTGCGTGATGGCGCGTTCTGGCGGGCGTTTCGGTGGCCGTGCGACGAGTCGTTGGCGGTCAAAGTTCAACGAGGAGGACGGCTTCGTTCTGTACGCGTGAGATAGGGTTTAGTTCGCGTGTTTCTCGAGCCTGGAGCGTGCTCTATGACGTGGAGAAGGAGGTAACTGTATTTTATTTTTATTTTATTTTATTTTGAAATTCAAACACACTAATTGCAATAACTCTGACATATGATTTCCGTTTTATGCGCGATTTTTTTTGTTAGGATCATATTGAAATTCCGGACATTATGAGGCTGGTTTGGGCGAATTCTGAGACTGTCAAATTTTTGGATTTAAATTGAATTTAAATTCAAAAGGTGAGTGTTCTAAACCCACTCACAACTTCTAAAATTTCTTATGTTTGTTAAATTTATTTATGATGTGATTTAAAATCTATTTATAGCTGTTTGGCATAGATTTAATCATCATCTCAGTTAAATTGCATTTATTTGAATTAATTTTGGTATCAAATTTATTTATTGCATATAAACTGCCAGTTAAATTTGTTATTTATTTATTTATTTATTTATTTATTTATGTATTGCATATAAACTGTCAGTTAAACAGATAATTAAATTATTGTTGAATATAAACTGCTAGTTGATACATGTTGTTTATTATTCGTTATATATTGATGTATTGATTGGATGATGATTTTGATGAATGGTTGTATGAATTTATGATGGATGAATGGATGTTTATTTATATCATCATAAACTGCAAGTTATTATGCATTTTATTACATTCGGGATTGCGGTTTGAAATGATATATAACCTTAAAATTTTATTTTTAAATTGCGGATTGAAATGATAAATATCCGTATCACTTGACCACAGGATAGAAAATTTTATACAGACACCACCGGTCTATATATATAAATATTTTGAAAATGATTTCTATGGTTTGGATAGGATATGGTTAAATAAATATTAATTTTTTTATTATATAGATATTATTTTATATATACAATATAGTTAAATTTTTGAATTTAAGCTATGTATAAATTTGTTAAATAAAATAAATAAGTTGAATAATGGAGTTTGATTATTTTATATTATATGGTTAAGTACATGTTAAGATATTGAATATATATAGAGTTTTAATGATTTAAATCAATTAAGATTGGAAGTTAAATTGGAAATTTATTTGGAATTGAGCTTATTTAAGAATTAAACTCCATAAGTTGATGTAGAATTTATTAACTTGAAATTTTAAAAGGTATGATATTTATAACTGAATTTTTATTCAAGATGAATTAAATGAATATTTTCTAGTATAAATAAATTGAAGAAAATATTTAGTTATAGGTAATTTGAGTTTTATTTAAATGATTATGGATTTATTATGCAAATATTTCAAACTAAATAATAGGACATTTAATTGTTGAATAGAAATTTCCAACCTTAGTTCTAATTGTATAATACTCAAAGTTTGAAATATATTGAAACTGAAATGGTTTATTTAAACTGAAAGTGAATTTAAAATTTATGGATTTAGACTAAATTTAAAGAGAATAAAATTCTAAAGTCGTGGAAATTATTTACTTTATAAAGTAATTTTAAATTCAAACCAGTTTATTTTATATACTGTAGAATATCCAAACTATTTAAGTTGGAAGTTATGGTTTTAAAGCTATGGATTTCAAAGTATTATGTTTTGAAGAGTTATAATTCAAATGTATAGTTTCGAGAAATTATAAATTTTAAAATGGTATGGTTTTAGAAAAAGGATATATTTGAAATGATATCATATTGATTTGGTTTTAAAAGAGGAAAATGAAATCGAATTTATATGGTTTTGAAAAGGGATATTATATTCTGGTTTTAAAGTATAAACTATTTTCAAAAAGACCATGGTGTTATAATAACGAATGGTTGTTGGAGAGACCTGGATCGGAAGTTGTCATACTCTCTGCCAACTCCGAAAATCACTTTAACAACCGTGTACGCGATGGAGATTCTAGAATGAAGTAGGATTGTGGCGGCGATTCCTTTGAGGTAAATACATGGACCCGACTCCCGTGAGTTGGCATAAGATGGCTAAAACAGGAGAGATCCTCGGGCCAGTGATGTCATTTCTCTGATCGGACGCACTCCTTCGATATTATACTTTGACTTTTGGATTGATTCGGTGGCCACTTTTGATTTTAGGGGTGTTGTCAGAGGTGGGCGGTAGTAGCTGCTACGTGTTACCACCAGCCCGGATGCGTAATTGGTATATCTATCCTGGCATTGCCTAGTTGTGCCGTGTCACCTCCCCTAGCGCGCCTTGTACGAGTTTCTATTTGTGTCATACCTATGAAGTATCCTCTGGTAGCCTCCCGATCAGGAGGTATTACGGTACTGTATAGACTATTGGCATTATTACGTGTTAAGGTGGAAAATGTAAAGCCTTAACGCTATTTAAAAGCACGTTTATTTTACTAATAGACACTATTATAATAGAGAAATATTACTACATAGTAAATAGTTTAACGGATCCTTAGGAGACGTGAATCCCGAGCATCTCTTAAGTTACTGCACTCATATTTATTTCTGTTGATTTAACTCATATAAGATATTTTAGTTCTGAGTCGAGTGTTTTGTCCTTTCAATTCGCTCAGGTCAGTCCGAGCGTTTTAGGATTTGAAGACTTTATTTCTGGAGGACGAAGACGAAGATTTCATTATTTTTATTGTTATATATATTATATTGTTCCACTACACACTGTATTCCGCTGCATTGATTAACATTCACTGGTATGTGCAACTCTGATCTGTATTGTATAAATATAATCAAATGTTTATAAAACAGCTTCATGAACTGTATATTTGATTATTATATTTTATTGTTCCGCTGCAAGATTCTATTTTGGTTTTTCATTCTCTACTTTTTATTATTTACCCCATAACAACCCGCCCTTCCGTATGGTTTGAATTGGCACGTGTGTCGATTTAAAGCGTATGAAAAGGCGGGATGTTACATCTGGTATGAGAGCTTTAATTTAGCAATAAACCTTAGCTTTGTGGGGTTTGACTCTTTATTAATAGGGTAGTATAAGTCGCTGAGCGTATATATATGAGAAAGCGTATTGGTTAGTGTTATAAAAGGTTTTTATATTGTGTTAATTTGTTCCATTTTGTATTTATAAATTCTGGTTGATGCATGGGACGCTATGACATCAATAGGGATTTCTAAACACTTAATAGGACAGACCGACATAATATTTGTTTTAATATAGGTGAATGGAATAATTTTTCCTATTATATTTTCTATATATAAAGTAATAAATTTTATAAAGATTATATTTGGTTGTAATATATTGGTTGTTAGGTAATGAAATTTATAAATAATAGTTGAAATAAGATTTAAAATAAATAAATAAGATTGGAAATAAAATAAATCAATTGGAAATTTTAGAACTTAAGTTCCGGGGTTTTGAAAATTTCTTTCAAATGATTTTGGAATATAATAATAGTATTATTAGAAGTATTTTCTGATATAAATAGTTCAGTATAATTTGAAAGAATTTTTATTTTTAAAAAAGAAACTTGAAAAGAAATAAATTTTGTACTCCCCTCTCTGTCGCTGGAAATAATTTCGGTGATGAGTGCACGCATCATCGACATTCATTTTCGAGTTTCGAAGTGGAAAGACCACTGTAGTAGTTTTACTACAGAGTTGTTTTGATAAACAAATATAACTTTTAAATTGTTTTAAATATAATTTGATATGTATAAATTTTTAAGTGTATATTTATCTGTTATTTTAAAATGATTTGAAAAAAACCCGGTATTTAATTCTTAAATTTTCGTTTATTAATAGTTTCAGTTATTGTAGTGAAATTTAATGTAACTAATTTAAAATTAGAACCTTCAATTAAAATAAGAAATTTAATACTAAGTCATAAATGAAATTAAGAGAAATAAGATAAACTTGTATTATTTTCAATCGCATTCTTAAAAAGCATATATATATATATATATAACCAAAAGATTTAAAAGTTTGAAATGTTAATAAGAAAATGTAGTAGAAGATTATACAAGTAATACTTAAATAATGAAGGGTTCAAATTAAATGTTGCTTTATAAATTTTGATAGAGATTAAGTATTATAAGATAGTATTTAAAACTTAAGTAAATGTTGAAGTTATTTATAATAAAAATAAATTGGAAGATAAATACTGTAAATAAATGAGATTAGGTAATGAATAAATGGATGTAATGTAAATAAAAGAAATTTACAGTATATGGATAAAAGAAAATGAGAGTTGTAAGAAATAAATAAAAGTAGATGAAACTGTAAGAGAATGTAAATCGAAAGGATAAATTATTACATGAAAAAAAGGAAAATCAAACAATAAATGTATGAAAATGAGTTTAATATAAATTAATTTGATCCATTGTTTGAAATTGTGGTTGTTTAGGCAAGGATGCTTTAAAAATTGTTTAGATGTATGATTAATCTATTTAGCTTCATCTAAAACTGTTGAGTAAATGGTGTGATTAGTAGTTTATTCTCCATTCCGGACAATTTAAAGTTTTAAACCCGAACAACTATTTGTTTTGTCTGATATGAATGAATGATTGATTTGGGATGACTCTATGTGATGGTTGTATGCCCTGTTGCAAGTGATTGTTGTTTGTATTGATTTGTTTGTTATGATTGAAACAACCTTAAATATTTCATTTTATATAGTTATTAACTGTTTTGGATTATATAAGTGAAATACATGTAATGGAAGCAATTGCTACTGCTTTTGGTTCCATAAAATAAGCGTTAATTGCCCCCACTAATAGGTACGTTTTCGGATTTAGGTTTATAGCATTATTATATTATTTTCCCGAGTTGGGATATATATTATTTTGAAAAATATATGTTGTATATTGTATTTTGATATTGTATTTTCTCCCGAGCCTCCCCGTACAAAGGAGACTCTGCCGAAATTTTTTGAGAATTTTGGAGTTAGAATTTTTTTTGAAAATGCTTTCCAAACTCTACTAATTTGAGTATAAAGGGATTTAATAGTTATAAATTGATATTTTATTTAAATTATTAAATTTTGTGAATTTAATTGTTTATAAATACAATATTTAAGTAAGATATATTGATTTCTTGATTCTTTCTTCTCCCTTCTTTTTCCTTTTCGGGGACGAAAAGTTTTGAGTGAGGGAGAGTGTAACGACCCGTAATTTTTGACAATTTAAATTGGTTAAATTAATGAGATTTTTGTAATTAAATTTAGTAGAAATAAAAACTTTATAAATTAATATTGAAATGAACACTAAAATAAAATAATTTAATGGTAATTAAAACCTATTTATTAGTAATTTGAATAGAATTCTAATGAATGAAAGTAGTGAAAAGATTATACCTGGATGTAAATTGCATATGAGAAATAAAAGGAAAATATTAAATTGATTAATGTAATAAAACATTGTTAACAGTATTTGATTCTAAATTAAGGAAACGTGTTAATGCAAGTTAATAATTAATGAACTTGAATGAACGTTCCAATTTAATAAAAAATCAAATATTATCACTTAGCTATAAATGAAATATAATAAGAACAAATGCAATTATTGTATTAATGGGTGGAATAATATAATTTGTATAAATGAAACATAGGTAAACAAATGTAAGTATTGAATTAATATATGTTATTTATTTAGGGTATTGAATAAAATTGGTAATCCAATTGCAATTAATGGTAATAATGTTGATATAAGCTAATAAATTAAATTTCAATGCAATACCCATTAATGGATGGAATGAAATGTGATTAATGTAAATGTATACTAAGTTATAAATCAAATGGAAGGAAGAAAACAAACGTAAATATCGAATTAATTAATGAATAAATATACATTGAATAGTAATTGAACGAAAATTTAATGGTAATCGGATAAAATCAATATAAGATAATAACTGCAGTAATTGTGGGTTGATAATAAAGTGTGAATGGGAAAATGATTGTTTATAGTAATTGAATGGAATTCCAATTTGTTGGAATAAGGTAAATGTGTACTTGGTAAAAAATTTAAACGAACTTAAATATTGAATTTGTTTAATTAATATATATATGAAATGATGATTGAATAAAAAAACCATTACTCTGTAAATAACTATAATATTGGAGTGGAAATAATAAACTTATAAATGTGGGATTAAGAATTTTTACAACAATTAGTATGAGTTATATATATATATATATATATATATATATATATATATATATATTAGTTCATTTAATTAAATTGGAAATCATTGCAATAAATCTAAATTAAATGTTACGATAAAGGTAATAATGGGGAATAACGTAAATATTCTTCATAATATAATGATTAGTGAAAAAAAAGAATGGACATAAAGTTTTATCAATATATTGGAATTTAATTTATGATAAAAGGGTTGATTGTAATTAAATGAATTAAATATTTTAAATGGGAATTTAGATGAGTGAGAATATCTATGTAATAGTTTTGAATCCAATATTTAATCCATCTATTTGACATGAATGAATGGAATAATAATTAATTTATTTAACTAAATGAAATTTTAGGGATTTTATTTATAATTTGTGAATTTGATGAAATTGAGGATATTTATATTGAAATTTATAAATTAATCATCTCTAAATTGACCTTTAAGTTTGTTTAAATCATTGTAAATGATTGAGGAATCATAAAGGATGAAATTTGTCAATTTTCGAATTGAAATTGGAAATTTGATTTAATCAATTAATTTTTAATTTATTTAATTAATATAAAAATAACCATTTTGGCCACTGACTCTGATTTCGACGAAACAAGTTTCATCGGATCCATAACAGTGAATTATCGTATGATTTCAAGTTTCGTAACGATCGGACTTGTCGTTTGATCGTACGAACGCGAAACGCCTTGAAATCGATAAATTGAAATCAATTTGAAAATATATTTTTTTAGCATAACTTCTTCATACGATGGAATTTGAACTTGAAACCTTTTCCATCGTGTTTAAAATATTTTAAAACACTTATTTTGATATATGGGTTGACCCAATTTCGTTCCGGAGTCGAAATGGGCTTTTCGGGCCATATATCGTCCAGCGCGTACATCCATTTGATCCGGTCCATTCTTTTTCAATCCCGTCTATGAATACCCTATTATAAACCCTAGCAGCCTCTATTCCTCATTTCTATGCGTACAGAAACTTCTGTGCTCCTCTTCCTCAATGGCTGCAAACCCTAGATCCAATTGCAATTTCAAAAATTTAATGAAAATTCAAACTCCTCAGAAAAATTATATGTTGAAGCTCTCGAAGTACGTAATATTTTGGTGAAATTCGTTTTTCGTTTTGGATTGTCGTTTGACCGGTAAAAATCAAATAAGTCTCGGCCATCCATCACGCGTCGGTGAAAGTTGTCGGATCGTCGAACCCTTTCTGGGTTTTGAAGAGGAAGCTGAGGGGATTGCATCGGCATAGTTTATTTGGCGTTTCGACGGTCAGACCAACATCGAAATTCGATTAGGGTTCGAGCAATAGGCGGTGGCGGCGTTGATCTGGAAGGCCGCGAGTTGGCCATAGGGGCGGCTAGGGGAGAGTTGCGTGATGGCACGTTCGGGCGGGCGTTTCGGTGGCCGTGCGACGAGTCGTTGGCGATCAAAGTTCAACGAGGAGGACGGCTTCATTCTGTACGCGTCAGATAGGGTTTAGTTCGCGTGTTTCTCGAGCCTAGAGCGTGCTCTATGACGTCGAGAAGAAGGTAACGTATTTTATTTTTATTTTATTTTATTTTATTTTATTTTGAAATTCAAACACACTAGTTGCAATAACTCTCACATACGATTTCCATTTTACGTGCGATTTTTTTAATTAGGATCGTATTGAAATTCCGGACTTTACGACGCTGGTTTGGTCGAATTCTGAGACTGTCAAATTTTTGGGTTTAAATTGAATTTAAATTCAAAAGGTGAGTGTTCTAAACCCACTCACAACTTCTAAAATTTCGTATGTTTGTTAAATTTATTTATGATGTGATTTGAAATTTATTTATAGCTGTTTGGCATAGATTTAATCATCATCTCAGTTAAATTGCATGTATTTGAATTAATTTTGGTATCTAATTTATTTATTGCATATAAACTGCAAGTTAAATTTGTTATTTATTTATTTATTGCATATAAACTGCCAGTTAAACAGATAATTAAATTATCGTTGAATATAAACTGCTAGTTGATACATGTTGTTTATTATTCGTTATATATTGATGTATTGTTTGAATTGGATGATGATTTTGATGAATGGATGTATGATTTTATGATGGATGAATTGATGTTTATTTATATCATCATAAACTGCAAGTTATTATGCATTTTATTGCATTCAGGATTGCGGTTCGAAATGATATACAACCGTAAAATTTTATTTTTAAATTGCGGATTGAAATGATAAATATTCGTATCACTTGACCATAGGATAGAAAATTTTATACAGACACCATCGGTCTATATATATTAATATTTTGAAAATGATTTTTATGGTTTGGATAGGATACGGTTAAATAAATATTAATTTTTTATTGTATAAATATTATTTTATATATACAATATAGTTAAATTTTTGAATTTAAGCTATGTATAAATTTGTTAAATAAAATAAATAAGTTGAATAATAGAGTTTGATTATTTTATATTATATGGTTAAGTACATGTTAAGATATTGAATATATATAGAGTTTTAATGATTTAAATCTATTAAGATTGGAAGTTAAATTGGAAATTTATTTGGAATTGAGCTTATATAAGAATTAAACTCCATAAGTTGATGTAGAATTTATTAACTTGAAAATTTAAAAGGTATGATATTTATAACTGAATTTTTATTCAAGATGAATTAAATGAATATTTTCTAGTATAAATAAATTGAAGGAAATATTTAGTTATAGGTAATTTGAGTTTTATTTAAATGATTATGGATTTATTATGCAAATATTTCAAACTAAATAATAGGACATTTAATTGTTGAATAGAAATTTCCAACCTTAGTTCTAATTGTTTAATACTCAAAGTTTGAAATATATTGAAACTGAAGTGGTTTAAATAAACTGAAAGTGAATTTAAAATGAATGGATTTAGACTAAATTTAAAGAGAATAAAATTCTAAAGTCATGGAAATTATTTACTTTATAAAGTAATTTTAAATTCAAACCATTTTATTTTATATACTGTTGAATATCCAAATCATTTAAGTTGGAAGTTATAGTTTTAAAGTTATGGATTTAGAAGTATTATGTTTTGAAGAGTTATAATTCAAATGTATGGTTTCGAGGTAGTATAAATTTTAAAGTGGTATGGTTTTAGAAAAAGGATATATTTGAAATGATATCATATTGATTTGGTTTTAAAAGAGGAAAATGAAATCGTATTTATATGGTTTTGAAAAGGGATATTATATTCTGGTTTTAAAGTATAAACTACTTTGAAAAAGGCCGCGGTGTTATAATAACGATTGGTTGATGAAGAGACCGAGATCGGAAGTTGTCACACTCTCTGCCAACTTCGAAAACCACTTTAACAACCGTATACGTGGTGGAGAATCCAGAATGAAGTAGTATGGTGGCAGCGTTTCCTTTAAGGTAAATACGTGGACCCGACTCCCGTGAGTTGGCATAAGGTGGCTAAAACATAAGCGATTCTCGGACCAATGAGGTCATTCCTCTGATCGGACACACTCCTTCGATATTATACTTTGACTTTTGGATTGATTCGGTGGCCAATTTTGATTTTTGATTTTGGGGGTGTTGTCCGAGGTAGGCGGTAGTAGCTGCTACGCGTTACCACCAGCCCGGATGCGTAATTGGTATATCTACCCTGGCATTGCCTAGTTGTGTCATGTCACCTACCCTAGCGTGCCTTGTACGGGTTTCTATTTGTGTCGTACCTATGGAGTATCCTCTGGTAGCCTCCCGATCAGGAGGTATTACGTTACTGTATAGACTATTGGCATTATTACGTGTTAAGATGGAAAATATAAAGCCTTAACGCTATTTAAAAGTAAGTTTATTTTACTAATAGACACTATTATAATAGCGAAATATTACTACATAGTAAATAGTTTAACGGATCCTTAGGAGATGTGAATCCCGAGAATCTCTTAAGTTACTGCACTCATATTTATTTCTGTTGATTTAACTCACATAAGATATTTTAGTTCTGACTCGAGTGTTTTGTCCTTTCAGTTCACTCGGGTCAGTCCGAGCGTTTAAGGATTTGAAGACTTTATTTCTGGAGGACGAAGACGAAGATTTCATTATTTTTATTATTATATATATTATATTGTTCCACTACACACTGTATTCCGCTGCACTGATTAACATTCACTGGTATGTGCAACTCTGATCTGTATTGTATAAATATAATCAAATGTTTATAAAACAGCTTCATGAACTGTATATTTGATTATTATATTTTATCGTTCCACTGCAAGATTCTATTTTGGTTTTTCTTTCTCTACTTTTTCTGATTTACCCATTAACAATCCGCCCTTCCGTATGGTTTGAATTGGCACGTGTGTCGATTTAAAGCGTACGAAAAGGCGGCCGTTACAGTTATGGCACCATAAATATTCATATATTGGTAGTTAAAGAAGAAATGCGAAGATTAAATGGTTATTGTTAGAAATATTCGGTATGTACTTGAGTCCCTCCCTCCTCGAACACAAGAACATGTAAATTCATCATGTGATTAACAATGTTGTGATTAAATTAAATTTGTAAGAATTTATGAAACACAAAGCAGTTCCTTAAAATAATTTATGATAATAATAAGGATTGTGAAAAAATAAATCTCTAGATTATTTAATTTAGTGAATGTTTTTCGAAATTTAAGCTATTAAAGAGGGATAATTGCTGTAACGACCCAGATTTTCAACAGGTGTTAATTGATAATTAATGGAATTAAATTATTAAAATATTGATATTAAGCAGTCAAATAAATGTCGGATGGTTAAAATATCTGAATATCTAAATTTAATTTAAAACTAAAACTGAATATTTTGTTTTATAATTTTTGAACCCTATAGAAAAATAAATCATATGTATATATATAACCCCACCATATAAACTAAAGATAAAGTATTCTGATATATTCACACACACACACATACACATACATATATAAACATAAGTATAAAAGAATTGTATAGTTAATATAAAATATATCTTACAACTATTTAAACTAATAAAAAATATGGCTATTAGTGTAACTATAAATATATAACACAAGAAACTATGGAATGAAAATAAGCATGAAAATAAATAATAATAAATAAGTAAATTAAAATTTGATAGTTAAACTTTGAAAAGAAATGAACATAAGGATTTGTATTAGAAATGACATAAGCATTAAAATAACATATAAGCAATTAAGTGTTTAACTTTAGAAAGATATAAGAATAAGTATTTATATTAGCAATAAGTGATATCTCCAAGAACTTTATGGTTAAGTAAATTTATAAATGAGCATAAGCTTATTCTAGAACAATATATCTATATACTGTTAAGATGCATGAAAGATAAATGGATGATATAAATAAATACAAGCTGTACAAGAGAGAAGAGGTAATTATAATTAATACAAGCAAGTAATGAAATGAGACAAGATAATAACCCGATCAAGAATATGCCATAAATTAAATATAGATTCATTCATATTGCAAAGCAATTAGATGAAACAAAAGAGAATATAAAAATCTATGGAAGCTTGCCAAAGAAGACAACCCTGCACATGAATGTATTCAATAAAATGAAAACAAGTTGTCATAGTGTAAATATCTTTGAGGATGAATGGCTTTGTAAACATAAAACAAGACAAGCTATATATGAAATAAGTTCACAACAGAAAAGTAAAGAAATCAATCAAGTGTACATCTACATACAAATATGCAGCAAAACATAATAATAGTGTGTAAACATATTAGGACACCTTAGCGTTTAATGACTATCTTCTCAAGCCAATATTTAGTCATTTCAAAATATTTCGAAAATCTGTTCAGAACAAAGCCGGTTAAACCTTCCCTTGTACATACTGTCATCTTCTATATATATGTATGCATCTAGGCTATTTGAGTTTGTTCAGTAAAACTTAGCTAACTTGGGAAGAAGAAATAAGTAGCTTCATTTTTTCAAAGCTTGGAATCAAGTGTACAGTATATATAAAAAAAAAGATAAGTACAAGCGTATTAAATGCTAGCACCCATTTGATCATATCAGCCTACAATTTGAAATAAAATCTCTGGTCAATTACGTAAAAAAAAAAAATCTTACTAGTACAACTAAAGTCTACTACCAACAAACAACTAACTTGTCCACATTTCCTTTATATATATCATTTTCTGTTTCGTTCATGCATCACAAAAAAAAAAGAAAAAAAAGAAGAAGAACAAAATACAACCTGAAACACATCAGCTTCATCAGTCAGCATCATCAAGGAGATCAAAACAAGATCAAGCTATTATTTTCTTAAACCAGGAAGTGAGCTCTGTTCAAAACAAAATCAGGTAAGTAACATGTTATTTTAAAAGCCTAGAAACTACATATTGATCAGGTGTTTTCTGGAATGTTTGTTCTTTGTGTATACCTATATTTAAGTATGGATCCTGTAGGTTGGTTGTGATTGAACTGTATACAATTGTGCTCCTCTGTTGCAAGTTGCAGACCCTAGAATATATTGAAATTCAAATCTTCTTGTTAATCTCTGGGAAGCTTTGTCTTTAACAGGGTAAGATTGTTAAAAACATAATTTAGTCTTTAAAAATATGTTCAGAAATTTTGGGTTTGGAATCTGAGGAATCAAGGAAAATACAGTAGAAATTTTAAGTAACATGTTAAAATCAAATGATGAAATCTGCCAATGCAATCATGTAGTTTGAATCAACTCAGAAAAACATGATTTTTAAAAACGAAATCATGATTTTTAGTACGGTAACAAGTGAGTAATCCTAGTTTAACCAGTAAGTGGTCTCTGAGGGTTTTCTGGCGAAAGGTAGTCTCGAGGTGGATGGGAACTTTGCTGAAGGTTGGTGGAAGCTTGGTGGACCTAGCAAAAATGCGAGGTGATTTTATTATTCGCGATGGCGGCGGGAGTTCGTCGTTATAGGGTTTGGCCAAGTTTTTAGGACGAGTTGGTTTATGGGTTGCAGTATCGTCGGCGGAGTTTCGAATGAGGTCGGACATGGGGGATAAGAGAGAGATGACTTGGGTTAAGCTTCGGGCGGTGATGCAAACCAGAGAGACGAAGTCATAGGTCGGCTCCGACCTAACTTGTTTTTAAGACGAGCACGACCTAAGAAATCACAAGGTGAAGAGTTCCGACCTAACGAGCCTCGATCTAATGAGCTCCGACCTAAGGGGTTACAGGAGGAAGACACACGAGTTAGTAAAGAAAGATTGATTCGTTTTCGACCTAACGGGAATCCAGGATGTGAAGGCCTAGGTCGGCTCTGATCTAAGGAACCATGTGGGGAAAAGATGCGAGTTAATGTAGAGGAGTTAAGTCGTTTCCGACCCAACGAAGAGGCAACACGAGTTAACGAAGTTTTGGTTTTTGGTCGTTCTGATGTTTTAGGTCGGCAACGACCTAAGGAAGAAGACTTAGGTCGGCCACGACCTAATGATAATGTTGAAGAACGCTCACGACCTATGGAAGGAATGTTAGGTGGTCTACAACCTAAAGAAACATGTGGAAAGAAGCTACGAGCTAACAGACCCTTAGGTCATATGGAGGAAGCCGCGTTTTTAGGTCGCGTACGACCTAACTCCTTTAGGTCACGGAATGATTTCTGAAGCCGCTCCTTTAGGTCGCGAACGACCTAAATCATAAGCCGTTGATGTGCTAGGTCGCAGACAAGTGTGAGCCGTTGGTCTTTAGGTCGTTATGTGTGAAGCGCCTACTGTTTTGTAATCTGTTAGGTTGGCAACGACCTAGTAAAGTCGTAGGTCGTAGGAGGGTTGAGTTACCGTTGTTTTAGGTCGCTGGAAGGGTGCTGTGTGTCTGTTAAGTCGGCAACGACCTAATATAGGTCGTGTGATGGGTTGTTTGTAAGTGTGTGTCGTAATAAGTCATGCGCGACCTAAGTGTTGTCCAATGTTGAGTTGTGTGTGTGTTGTAAACTCTATAAATAGCAGGGTTGAGTCAATTGTAAGGTTGTTGATATTTGAATAAAATTCTCTTTTGTTAGCTTTGTGCTTTCATACAAATTGGTAGTTGAGTGTGATCTCTTATCTCCTCTTTCGGTTAATCGAGTGCGCTCGATTCAACGATTGTAGAAGCCGATTCACGGAATCTAGTGCGCTAGATCAACGTACGAAGAATCGTAGATCTTTGAACACGGTATAGTGCGCTATCAACGTGTTTGAGATAAGCTAGAATTCGGTATCTTCGGATCAACGAATTTGGGCATTTCGGTATCTTCATTCCATCGATTGCTACTTTCATCGATCCATATCGTTTTGTTAATTATCCGCTGCGTCAGTTTTGGTATCGGAGCCATACTTAGCCAATCATAGCTAAGTTGATTCTTGGAGCCAAGTATTTGGAGTTTATCGTGTTCATCTTGAAGTTGCAACGAGTTTGAAGATTCCGATCCATTCCATTTTGGATCTAGAGTGGAGATTTGTTTGAATTTGATTTGTGTTGAAGTACTTGAGCTTGAGCCGAGCTAAGTTGTGTAGTGGTATAGGCCGAGTCAAGAGAAGTTTAAGGCCGAGCCTTGTGAAGTTGTGTGAAAGCTTGTGAAGCCGTGACTTGAAGATTTTGTTGTTCAATCATGCCGCCTAGAAGAGCTAACCGACATCAAAACGTTGAAGCTTTGTATCGAAGAGAAGAAGCCGATCAAATGAAGCAACGTATGCATGAGAAGATTGATGAAGGCATTGGTAGGTTGGAGAAGCTTATGATTGATATGAATCAAAGTAGAAGAAGAAATTCACCTGAATCCATCCGTGGGGGTAGTAGAGTGTCATCACATTCAGAACGGGAGAGGAGAGAAAGTCAAGAGCATAGGAGTTTTGACAATCGAAGTAGTAGGAATGTTGATGATCATGATAGACGGGATGTTGGTAGTAGGGGTGGTGGTGGTAGAGATGTTGGAGGACGTGAAAGACAATGATATACATCAGACTTTGATGAGGAGTTTGACGGTGAGAGGGGAAGTATTCATTTCAGAGACCGAGATCAGGGACAACGTCAGTATCGGGTTATTGATGATGATCGACGTTGGGAATCGGGAATGAAGATGGAAATTCCGGAGTTTAAAGGAGGGATGGTAGCTGAAGAATTCTTGGATTGGTTATCTAATGTGGAAGAAATTTTTGACTTTAAGGAAGTTCCGGAGAATCGACGGGTGAAGTTAGTTGCTACTAGGTTGAGGGGAAGAGCATTGGCATGGTGGCAGCAAACTAAACTTACCAGAGAACGGATGGGGAAGTCAAAGGTTGAGTCTTGGGATAAGATGAAGAAGATGATGAGAGCTACATTTTTACCATACAACTATCAATCACTTATGTACCAGAGATTGCAGAATCTACGGCAGGGGACAAAATCAGTAAATGACTATACAGATGAATTTTACCAACTCATTGCCAGGAACGATATAATGGAGACAGAAGAACAGCCGACTGCTAGGTTTGTTGGAGGGTTGAGAATGCAGATCCAGGATATGGTTAATATGTTCGATCCCAGATCTGTAGCGGAGGCACATCAAAAGGCGTTAGCTTGGGAAAAGCAAGGAAGGCGTGGAGGTGGTGTGTTTACTAATTCTAACAATCAAGCAAAGGGTGTCGGTGGAAGTTCTAATGTTACTAAAGCTGTTGCCAAACCAGTTGTGAAGGAGGGTGAGAAGGCGAAGGTTGGCAGTGGATTCAAATGTTACAACTGCCAGGAGATGGGTCATAAAAGCAATGAATGTCCGAAGCCGAAGAAGAGAACTATGATAGTTGAAGCTGAGGATGAGGAGGAAGAAGTTGAATGTTCTAATTCACCTTATGTTGAGGAGGAAGAAGAAGTGTCGGGAGATGAAGGTTGTAATTTGATGATGAGGAGATCTTGTTTGACGCCAAAACAAGAGGAGGAAGATAGTTGGTTGAGGAATAACATATTTCAATCTACTTGCACTATTCTTGGGAAAGTTTGTAAATTTGTCATTGATGCTGGGAGTTGCGATAATATTATCTCTACAGAGGCAGTGAGGAAATTGGAGTTGAAAACCGAGAAGCATCCTAAACCATACATGTTAGCTTGGTTAAGGAAGGGTGGTGAAGTGAAAGTTGGGAGAAGAGCTTGCGTGAAATTTTCTATTGGGAAGAAATACAAAGATGAAATCTGGTGCGATGTAGTGGACATGGATGTGTGTCATCTGTTGTTGGGCAGGCCATGGCAGTTTGATCGAGCAGTACAACACGATGGTCGGGCCAATAGCTATAGTTTCATGTTCGAAGGTACTAAAATCACTTTGGTTCCCAAGAAGCAACAACAGAAGGAGAGCAAGCTGGAGGAGATTGAGGAATTGAAAACTCTGTTGACTTTGAAGGAGTTTGTTAAGGAGGTTGAAGATGAGCCTGAAGTATACTTGTTGATTGGGCGTGAGAGCAGTGAAGAAGTTGAAATTGCCGAAGAAGCAAAGCCAGTTTTGAAAGAGTTTGAAGATGTTTTTCCAGAAGAGTTGCCAAAGGAGTTACCGCCACTGAGAGACATTCAACATCAAATCGATCTTGTTCCGGGAGCAGTATTACCGCATAGACCACATTATCGAATGAGTCCGAAGGAACATGAAGAGTTGAGAAGGCAGGTGGAAGAGTTGCTTGAAGAGGGACGTGTGCAGGAGAGTCTGAGTCCATGTGCCATGCCAGCTTTATTGGTACCCAAAAAGGACGGGACGTGGAGGATGTGCACTGACAGTCGAGCATTGAACAAGATTACCGTGAGATATAGATTTCCAATGCCGAGGTTGGATGACTTGCTGGATCAGTTGAGTGGGGCAACTATCTTTTCGAAGATTGATTTGAAGAGTGATTACCACCAGATTCGGATTAGACCTGGAGACGAATGGAAGACAGCGTTCAAGACGAGAGAGGGGTTATACGAATGGTTGGTTATGCCATTTGGTTTATCAAATGCACCTAGTACATTCATGCGGGTGATGAATCAAATCTTTAGACCATTCATTGGGAAGTTCGTGGTAGTTTATTTCGATGATATTCTGATATATAGCAGGAGTATGGAGGAGCATGTTCTACATTTGAGGGAAGTGTTGATTATTCTTCGCGAGGAACAATTTTATGCTGCTACGAAGAAATGTGTGTTCATGGCAAGAAGTGTTTTATTTCTGGGGTATATTGTTTCGGAAGCAGGAATTCAAGTTGACCAGAATAAAGTGGAAGCAGTCAGGAATTGGCCACTGCCGAGGACGATTACAGAGGTGAGAAGTTTTCATGGGCTAGCATCATTCTACCGAAGATTCATTCCGCACTTCAGTAGCGTGATGGCTCCAGTTACTGATTGCATGAAGGGGAAACAGTTTGTATGGTCAGAGGAAGCGGGGGTTGCTTTTGAGAAGATCAAGGAATTGTTGACGTCTGCACCAATTCTTGTTTTACCGAATTTTCAGTTATTGTTTGAATTGCATACTGATGCATCGAAGGTCGGTATTGGAGGAGTTCTGAGTCAGAATGGGAAGTCAGTTGCTTATTTCAGTGAAAAGTTATCAGGAGCAAAGATGAGATACAGTACATATGACGTTGAATTCTATGCTGTGGTACAAACTGTTAAGCACTGGAGGCACTATCTATTTCAGAAAGAATTTGTTCTGTACACTGATCATGAGGCATTGAAGCATTTACAGGGGCAAGACAAGATTTCAGCGAGACATGCATCATGGATTGCTTATTTACAACAGTTTACTTTTGTCGTGAAACATAAGTCAGGGGTGACGAATCGTGTAGCAGATGCATTAAGCAGGAGGAGTCATTTATTAACGACATTGAAGGTTGAGGTGACAGGGTTTGAAATGTTGCCAGAGCTGATTGAAGAAGATCCTTACTTTGTGAAATGTGTAGAGAAAGTCAAGGAAAGAAATACCGATGAATTTGTGATGGTTGATGGATTCTTGTTCAAGGGGAATCAATTATGTATTCCAGATTGTAGTTTGAGATTGAAAATTATCAAGGAGTTACACGAGGAAGGGCATGTGGGCCGTGATCGTACTTTGCAATTGATTTCACAGTCTTACTTTTGGCCGTCGATGAGGAAAGAAGTGGGAAGGTTTGTGGAGCGATGTCATATTTGCCAAGTTTCGAAAGGAACCGCGACCAATGCTGGGTTGTATATGCCGTTGCCTGTACCGGCTAAACCATGGGTTGATGTGAGTATGGACTTTGTATTGGGATTGCCGAGGACGCAGCGTGGTAATGATTCTATATATGTAGTGGTTGACAGATTTTCTAAAATGGCACATTTTATTGCTTGCAAGAAGACGGCGGATGCTGTTCGTGTTGCTCAGTTATTTTTCAAGGAGATCTATCGACTTCATGGATTGCCAGAGTCTATTGTGTCGGATAGAGATACTCGTTTTCTGAGTCACTTTTGGTTAAGTTTGTGAAAGATGGTGGGAACGAAGTTGAATTTTAGCAGTGCTTATCATCCACAAACAGACGGACAGACCGAAGTTGTTAACAGATCGTTGGGAAATTTGTTGCGATGTCTTGTGAAGGACAATCTGAAGAGTTGGGACATGAAGTTATGCCAAGCTGAGTTTGCACATAATTATGCAGTGAATCGTAGCACGGGATTCAGTCCATTTCAGATTGTATATTCAAATTTACCCAGGGGACCGTTGGACTTAGCGGTGGTACCACAACCGAAGGGGACGGTTAAACGAGCTGCTGATTTTGTTGAAGGATTGACGGAATGTCATAGAATCGTTCAAGAACGATTGGAAAAGTCAAATGAGAAGTATAAGCGGGCTGCTGATTTGAAACGACGGAGTATTGAATTTAAGGAAGGTGATTAGGTTTATGCTGTATTGATGAAGGATCGTTTTCCGGTGGGTGCTTATAAGAAGTTGAAAGCTAGAAAATTGGTCCTGTGGAAGTTGTGAAACAGATTAATGAAAATGCTTATAAGTTGAAGCTGCCGGAGGATGTGTACACTTCTGACGTGTTCAATGTTAAACATCTTGTGCCATATTATGAAGATGAACAATCAGATGTAGGAAAATTTACAAATTCGAGGACGAATTTTTCTCAACCTGGGAAGGATGATGCAAACCAGAGAGACGAAGTCATAGGTCGGCTCCGACCTAACTTGTTTTTAAGACGAGCACGACCTAAGAAATCACAAGGTGAAGAGTTCCGACCTAACGAGCCTCGATCTAATGAGCTCCGACCTAAGGGGTTACAGGAGGAAGACACACGAGTTAGTAAAGAAAGATTGAGTCGTTTTCGACCTAACGGGAATCCAGGATGTGAAGGCCTAGGTCGGCTCCGATCTAAGGAACCATGTGGGGAAAAGATGCGAGTTAATGTAGAGGAGTTAAGTCGTTTCCGACCCAACGAAGAGGCAACACGAGTTAACGAAGTTTTAGTTTTTGGTCGTTCTGATGTTTTAGGTCGGCAACGACCTAAGGAAGAAGACTTAGGTCGGCCACGACCTAATGATAATGTTGAAGAACGCTCACGACCTATGGAAGGAATGTTAGGTGGTCTACGACCTAAAGAAACATGTGGAAAGAAGCTACGAGCTAACAGACCCTTAGGTCGTATGGAGGAAGCCGCGTTTTTAGGTCGCGTACGACCTAACTCCTTTAGGTCACGGAATGATTTCTGAAGCCGCTCCTTTAGGTCGCGAACGACCTAAATCATAAGCCGTTGATGTGCTAGGTCGCAGACAAGTGTGAGCCGTTGGTCTTTAGGTCGTTATGTGTGAAGCGCCTACTGTTTTGTAATCTGTTAGGTCGCAACGACCTAGTAAAGTCGTAGGTCGTAGGAGGGTTGAGTTACCACTGTTTTAGGTCGCTGGAAGGGTGCTGTGTGTCTGTTAAGTCGGCAACGACCTAATATAGGTCGTGTGATGGGTTGTTTGTAAGTGTGTGTTGTAATAAGTCGTGCGCGACCTAAGTGTTGTCCAATGTTGAGTTGTGTGTGTGTTGTAAACTCTATAAATAGCAGGGTTGAGTCATTTGTAAGGTTGTTGATATTTGAATAAAATTCTCTTTTGTTAGCTTTGTGCTTTCATACAAATTGATAGTTGAGTGTGATCTCCTATCTCCTCTTTCGGTTAATTGAGTGCGCTCGATTCAACGATTGTAGAAGCCGATTCACGGAATCTAGTGCGCTAGATCAACGTACGAAGAATCGTAGATCTTTGAACACGGTATAGTGCGCTATCAACGTGTTTGAGATAAGCTAGAATTCGGTATCTTCGGATCAACGAATTTGGGCATTTCGGTATCTTCATTCCATCGATTGCTACTTTCATCGATCCATATCGTTTTGTTAATTATCCGCTGCGTCAGGTGGGATGCCATGGACGCTGGTGATCGGGATTGGGTAATGTCAGGTAGGACTTTTGATGGGAATTTCCTCTCTGTTGGGTGGAATACGTTCGATTTCGATCTTGTGATCGATCGAAGGATTTAGATGATCAGGAGGTAAGTGGGTTGCGATTTCGACTTGTTGGCGCACCCGTCGATGATCAGAGCATCATAGGCTGGTCGTGCACATGCACGGATCGATTAGCATGCCTGGGAATTTAGGATTTGTATCAGGAAGGGTGATAAGAAGAGAGGAGGAAGTCTCGAAGTTATCTTCGGAAGAATGGGTTGGAGGCACGAGTTTAACTCGAGGCATATTTAAGTTGTTCCGAGTTTAAACACTTAGAAATGTTTTGTGTTCAAGTGTAAAGCACGGCTCAGTTTTTGGGAAACTCGAAGTGGAAAGGGGTTTTGCTCGGGTTTAGCTGGGAAATTGCTCCGGAATCTCGGTTTTGACATTTTCCTGTTTAGTGTTTAAGTCAAAAAAAAGAGAGGACATTTTAAACAAACTAAAGTGTTTTTAATAATAATAATAGAAGCTTTGGGATATATAGAATAATTTGTAATTAGTCCACGAATGTTTCAACTTAAATCATAATTGTTGGGATAAATTACTCAGTGTAATTAATTAAGTTAATGGGTTTAATTTAGTTAATTAATTTGTTTCATTAATTTAAAGAGAGTTACATGATTTATGGTTTATGTATAATTACGTAATGTAAATAATAAAGTGAAATTACTTAATTAAGTAATGGATAATTACTGGATGTAACTAATTTAGGTAAATTACTTGATGAATAGTAAGACAATAAATTTATGAGGGGAATATGTTTTATTAATTTATAACCAGGTTTTATTAATACTTAAAGGATGATCAGTCTATCATGAAAAATTTACCAAGGGTAATTAAGGATTAATGAAATGGAAACTAAGGATTAATTGGTAATTAGGAATAATTAAAAGAATGATTCATTAATTAGATATAATTAATTAAGGTTATGAAAGGGTATCTAAGTAATAAAAGTTGGTGATTAAGTTAATTAATTAGGGTTGGATTTAATTTATTTGGGAAATGATAAATCTTGTTTAGGAATGATTTAAAAATGTTAAATGCCCTAAATTGGTTGATCTCTCTGATATGAAATGATTTTGTTATGATTTGTTAGTGGTCAGAATAATATGGTTATCTATCAATGATGAATTGCTGTGTAAAAGAGACATCCTGTATTTAAAATTTGAATAATATTTCACTTGAATAACTTGGAATAAGATAACAGGAGATTCGAAGAGACCGGAGTCGGGTATTTGAAATACCCGAGACCACTTCGATTCTTTATAGATTGATATATAAAAGAAATAGGCTGGAATGGAATAATTTAAGTGGATTGGATCATTTAATCTAAGTTTTGTACTTAGAAATTGATGTGTGACATAAGAGATGTTATAACAAATTGTGAGTTGTAAATTTGATACGAGTTACCCGGGTTTATGTAAGTTTTATGATGTTGTATTCCATAATAGATGGATTTACTCACGCTGTTTTCCAGCCTGACCCGGGTGTTACTTTGGTGTAATGCTCGGGTTATACCGAGTATTACAAATTTTCAGGTAGGGACATTCTGGAGCTCAGAAGACGGGCTGGATGGCAATATATGATTGTATATTTGTGACATGATAATTGAGTATATTCAATTCTGTATATATGTAACTCTGATGTATTAAATGAAATCGACAGATATATTATTCTTTTGTAAACTGTTATTACTTATTATTATATTTTATCCACTGCGAATGTGAGATGTTGTTTCTGTTCTTCTTCTTCTTCTATCTCTTTCTTCTTTCCATACCTATCTGGAATTTTCGAATTCGAAAATTTCGGGTCCTTACATTTGGTATCAGAGCTGAAAGGTTAAGCGAGAACCTTGGCTCTGGTGGGTGTACTCATTAAGGATATGGTCAATAGTACCCTAGATTGAGTTGAGTGTGTGTGTGTGTGTGTATATATATATATATATATGAGAGAGCGTACTTGTTATTTTCTTATATAAGGATTTTAAATGATTTTATATAGGATTATATTTTGATATATAAAGCAATAAGTTTAAATAAGAGTATTTCTTGTATTTTTGATTGATGAAGTTTTATTTATGATTTTCTGATTTCTCGTCTCTTCTATATTAATATGGGTGATATGAATGATTCACTGTTAATATTGAGTTGATTATCGTTTTAATATGATTATTGTTTTGTTTTGTTGACAAGTACATCACGTTTTGGTCGAGACTGTGTTGTATGCCTTTGGTATTTGAGTCCATGTCTCTGACTTGTTTACAGTTTTGTGATGAGTTGCTTCAAGCATAATTATGTTGTGATCATTGCAATCAAGTCTTCATTGATCATTGGTTGTAACTGCACCTGTTTGCATGGGTTTCATTGATTTTTGAATTTAAGCTATGTATAAATTTGTCAAATAAAATAAATAAGTTGGATAATGGAGTTTGATTATTTTATATTATATGGTTAAGTGCATGTTAAGATATTGAATATATATAGAGTTTTAATGATTTAAATCAATTAAGATTGGAAGTTCAATTGGAAATTTATTTGCAATTGTGCTTATTTAAGAATTAAACTCCATAAGTTGACGTAGAATTTATTAACTTGAAATTTTAAAAGGTATGATATTTATAACTGAATTTTTATTCAAGATGAATTAAAAAAATATTTTCTAGTATAAATAAATCGAAGGAAATATTTAGTTATAGGTAATTTGAGTTTTATTTAAATGACTATGGATTTATTATGCAAATATTTCAAACTAAATAATAGGACATTTAATTGTTGAATAGAAATTTCCAACCTTAGTTCTAATTGCTTAATACTCAAAGTTTGAAATATATTGAAACTGAAGTGGTTTATTTAAACTGAAAGTGAATTTAAAATTTATGGATTTAGACTAAATTTAAAGAGAATAAAATTCTAAAGTCGTGGAAATTATTTACTTTATAAAGTAATGTTAAATTCATACCATTTTATTTTATATACTGTTGAATATCCAAACCATTTAAGTTGGAAGTTATGGTTTTAAAGCTATGGATTTCAAAGTATTATGTTTTGAAGAGTTATAATCCAAATGTATGGTTTCGAGATATTATAAATTTTAAAGTGGTATTGGTTTAGAAAAAGGATATATTTGAAATGATATCATATTGATTTGGTTTTAAAAGAGGAAAATGAAAACGTATTTATATGGTTTTGAAAAGGGATATTATATTTTGGTTTTAAAGTATAAACTATTTTGAAAAAGACCATGGTGTTATAATAACAATTGGTTGTTGAAGAGACTGGGATTGGAAGTTGTCATACTCTCTGCCAACTCCGAAAACCACTTTAACAACCGTGTACGTGGTGGAGATTCCAGAACGAAGTAGGATGGCGGCGGCGTTTTCTTTGAGGTGAATACGTGGACCCGACTCCCGTGAGTTGGCATAAGGTGGCTAAAACATGAGCGATTCTCGGACCAATGAGGTCATTCCTCTGATCGGACGCACTCCTTCGATATTATACTTTGACTTTTGGATTGATTCAGTGGCCACTTTTGATTTTTGATTTTGGGGCTGTTGTTCGAGGTGGGCGGTAGTAGCTGCTACGCGTTACCACCAGCCCGGATGCGTAATTGGTATATCTAACCTGGCATTGCCTAGTTGTGTCGTGTCACCTACCCTAGCACGCCTTGTATGAGTTTTTATTTGTGTAGTACCTATGGAGTATCCTCTGGTAGCCTCCCGATCAGGAGGTATTACGGTACTGTATAGACTATTGACATTATTACGTGTTAAGGTGGAAAATATAAAGCCTTAACGCTATTTAAAAGTAAGTTTATTTTACTAATAGACACTATTATAATAGCGAAATATTACTACATAGTAAATAGTTTAACGGGTCCTTAGGAGATGTGAATCCCGAGCATCTCTTAAGTTACTGCACTCATATTTATTTCTGTTGATTTAACTCACATAAGATATTTTAGTTTTGACTCGAGTGTTTTTTCCTTTCAGTTCGCTCGGGTCAGTCCGAGCGTTTCAGGAGTTGAAGACTTTGTTTTTGGAGGACGAAGATTTCATTATTTTTATTATTATATATATTATATTGTTCCACTACACACTGTATTCCGCTGCATTGATTAACATTCACTGGTATGTGCAACTTTGATCTGTATTGTATAAATATAATCAAATGTTTATAAAACAGCTTCATGAACTGTATATTTGATTATTATGTTTTATCGTTCCGCTGCAAGATTCTATTTTGGTTTTTCTTTCTCCACTTTTCTTATTTACCCCATAACAATCTGCCCTTCCGTATGGTTTGAATTGGCACGTGTGTTGATTTAAAGCGTGTGAAAAGGCGGGACATTACAGTTATGGCACCATAAATATTCATATATTGGTAGTTAAAGAAGAAATGCGAAGATTAAATGGTTGTTGTTAGAAATATTTAGTATGTACTTGAGTCCCTCCCTCCTCGAACACTAGAACATGTATATTCATCATGTGATTAACAATGTTGTGATTTAATTAAATTTGTAAGAATTTATGAAACACAAACCAGTTCCTTAAATTAATTTATGATAATCATAAGGATTGTGAAAAAATAAACCTCTAGATTATTTAGTTTAGTGAATGTTTTTTGAAATTTAAGCTATTAAAGAGGGATAATTGCAATGTGTTGCACTTGAGACATTAATAGTTTTCTGACTGTTGATTGTCATGGTGATAACTATGTTAATGATTTGCAACAATTAATTTACTTGCACTTGACTTAAAAGTAAATTATTTTGTGTACAATTAAGGTAAAAATATTTATTTCTTGCTTAGCTTTAATATAGTTTGTACATGACCTTATAGCTTGTTAACTTTGTAGGCTGATACATTTGGTCAATTTATCAACGAATGCACTGATCACAACTCACAACTCCTGCCCTTAATTAGGTATTTTTAATTTCCATTGGATCTGGAGTGAAATCTGTTTTAATTTAAGCGGAAGCGAATTATTCGATCAAGATCTAGTATTGTCTATTTAGATACTAATGGAACTTTTAAAAAAATCAATTATGCAATCTCACAGAAACAATAGCAGAATAAGAGACACTAAAGATTTAACGTGGTTCAGATATGAATATCCTACATCCACGGAGACCCAATAACTTCTTTTATTTCACTAAAGAAAAGAGTACAAAAAAGAGGAAGAATAATGGTGGATACTCTCACACACTCATTTGCATATGAAGATGAAATTTCTTCATTTAAATAGACTTCATAATGAAGGGTTGCTTGGAGATTAAGAAAATCAATTTCCTGATTAAATTTTAGTACAAATAGATGGCGTAATCCTGGTTTCCATATCTTTCCTTTGATTGATTTATTCTCCATGCCTAATCATTTATTTCTTCATATAGCAAATATATTGACTAATTAATTGATTGACTAATTAATTAGTTTCCTTCAAAATATTCTTCCATAAAGCAGCCAAATTAATTGGTTTGAATGAATCAATTAATCAATTTCTTTCCTCCTTAACAAATATTTGAATCATCCAAATTTAACACTCCACCTTGGTTCAAATATAACAGTCTCTCTTCATCACCTTATCATCAAGCAATCGACATATAAGTTGTTGGGTCTAGCGCCCCATGGCGCTCAAGTAACATGTATCAAACTGATCAAGTTTGAGCAGTGCTCAAACTTGTCCTTTGGAAGTGACTTTGTCATCATATCTGAAGGATTATCCAAAGTACTCACTTTCAACAATTTGATCTTGCTTCGTTCTTCCTCAAGCACAAGAAAGAAACCTCTAACATCAATGTGCTTCATCCGTGAACTATAGGCTTGATTCTTTACAAGATGAATCACACTCTGACTATTTGAAAATAGCTCTACTGTCCGCTGCACCATTGAAATATCAACCAACAACTGAAGTAAATATAATCCTTCTTTGTTGCTTCCACAATCGATATTAACTCTGCTTCGGTAGTCGATAAAGCTTCGATAGATTACAGCTTTGATCTCCATGAAATCAAGCCTAAGCTAAGTGTAAAAACATAGCCCGACACTGACTTCCTAGCATCTCTATACCCAGCATAATCAGAATCATAGTATCCTCTAAGAAAGATGTCACCATCCACTCCACCATATAACAAGCCCACCGAAGAAGTGCCTCGAAGATATCTAAGAATCCACTTCACAACTTGCTAATGCTCTTTGCCTAGGTTAGACATATATCGACTCACAACACCCACTGCATGGGCCAAAGCTGGTCTTATGCTCACCATCGCATACATAAGACTACCAAAAGCACTAGAATAAGGTATATCAACCATATACCTCTTTATTCTTTCGATGAGGGAGATAAGTCTTTTAACAACTTAAAATGAGAGCCTAATGGAGTGCCAACCGGTTTGGCTTTCTCCATTCCAAATCGAGCGAGGATCTTCTCGATGTACTGCGCTTGAGTGAGCCTTAACTCTCTGCTTCCTATCCCTGCTTATCTCCATACCCAATATTCTTTGTGCCTTTTCCAAACCCTTCGTGTCAAACTCTCTACTGAGCTCCGCTTTCAACTCCTTAATTCTGACCATACTCCGAGATGCAATCAGCATATCATCAACATATAACAACAAATAAATCATATCACCATCACATCTCCTGAAATAAACACACCAGTCTTTGAAACTTCTGAAGTATCCCTGTGAAAGCATAAACTTATCAAACCTCTTATACCATAGTATAGGAGATTGATTCAGTCCATATAGAGATTTGTTGAGTTTGCAAACATAGTCTGGTCTGCAACTATCAATGAACCCTTTTGGCTGCTTTAAATAAATGTCCTCATCCAGATCACCATGTAAGAATGCATTTTTGACATCTAATTGCTCTAATTCCATATCATAATGAGCAACTAACGCTAAAAGAATATGAATAGAAGTATGTCTAACCACTGGAGCAAAGATATCATGATACTCTACCCCCTTCTTCTGAACATACCCCTTTGCGACTAATCTTGCCTTGTATCTGAGATTACCATTTTTATCGTCTTTCACTCTATAGATCCACTTGCATCCAATAGCTCTCTTGTCGGTGGGAAGAGGCACCAAATCCCAAGTATGATTTCTCTACAATGATTCAATCTCCTCCGCCATACAATTGACCAACTGGAACTGTTAACTAATGCGATAACTTCTCTACAATCACAGGGCTCATCATGTACAACATTCAAAGCATATGTTGCCATATCATCAAATTTAATATCTTCGATGCATAATCCAACAAACTCATCAAGCCACTTAGGCTTTCTTCTTTGTCTCACAGGCCTAGGTTCTGAATGAGCTCCACCTTGAGTTTGATCCTCTGTACCAACATCGATATTATCCTCATCAACCATGTGGTCATCGGAAACACCATTTGAACGTGTATGGAAAGAATCAATAGATGACTTACTTTGTGTCTGGTATTCTTCACATGTCCTCTTATTTTCATCCGATGAGGAAGGCTCCACCTTCAACATAGCCTTCTCATCAAAAGTTACAAGCCTTCTCATAACGATCTTCTTGCTAATAGGATACCATAACTTATATCCCTTCACTCCTCTCCTATAACCTAGAAAAATACACTTGCGAGCTCTAGGTTCCAGCTTCCCTTTACTCTCATGCACATAAGCTGGGCAACCAAACACTCTGAGAAATGAATAGCTAACAGGCTGTTCTTTCCATACTTCTTCAGAGATTTTTATATATATGGCAATACAAGGTGTGCGGTTGATGAGGAAAGCCACCATAAATAAAGTTTCAGCCCAAAATCCCTTCTTCAATTTAGCAGTCAGTCTGAGGCATCTTGTTCTCTCCAATAATGTCCGATTCAACTTTTCTGCAACTCCATTAGACTGGGGTTTGCATGGTGTAGTGTAATGCCTCTTAATGCCTTCAGACTCACAATAATCGATGAATTCCTGTGATACAAATTCACTGTCATTATCTGAAAGGAGAAATCTCAATTTCTTCCCTGATTGCTTCTCAACCATAGATTTCCACTTTCGAAATCAGGCAAAGGTTTCACTCTTTGAATAAAGAAAGTATACTCATACTTTACGAGAGAAATCATCTATAAATGAAATGAAATACTTGGCTCCACCTAAAGATTGACAAAGGGAGGGACCCCAGACATTTGTATAAACATACTCCAGGACAGCTTTTGCTTTATGCTCTCCTATACCAAAAGAATTCTTCTTCTGCTTTCCAAGAACACACTCTTCACAAAAACCAAGTTTTGAATGATGAAATCCATCAATCAATCCTCGTTTTTTCAACTCATCCATGCCGCGCTCACCGATGTGACCCATCCGTAAGTGCCATAATCTGGAAGAATCCAAATCAACCGACGTAACAGAAGCTGATTCAGCAATTACAGCAGTGCCCTTTAATAGATAAAGATTTCCTGCACTCACACCTCTCATAACAATCATGGATCCCTTTGATATCTTCATTTTTTCTCCTTCCACTACATTCTTCAAGCCAAGTCTACTCAATGCCCAATAGAAATCAAGCTTCTCCTCAAATCAGGTACATGTCTAACATTGGTGATCGTACGAATAACACCATCAAACATCCTAATCATCACGCTAATAAAACCAACCATATGACAAGAAGCATCATTACCCATCAGAACTTCTCCTCCATCAATTTCACGGTAAGTGAAAAAGCAGTTCCTATCAGGTGTCATATGATAGGATGCACCAGAATCAATCAACCATATGTTGCTCTTCCCAGAAGAGCCCGAAGCTGTAAATACATCGGTGTCACTTTCTGTATCTGATTTCTCTGCTGTAGAAGTTGAGGCTTGCTTTGGATCTTTTCTTCTACCTTCAAGATTGGGACATTGTGCTATGAAGTGCCTTGGTTTCTTATAATAACGACAAGTCAAATTCTTAGGCCCCCTAGACTGAGACCGTGAAGAATTCCGTCCTCCACCTTCTTCGACCTGCTTTGGCCTCTACTTCTATGAACAGATAAGCCTTCGGTATCACTATCCAAGCTAGTGCTTGTCAATATACCTCTTAATACTTCATTATGAAGACCGGCCTTTACATCAGACATGATAATTTTACTGCGGCCATAAATCATGGAATTAACAAAAGCAGTATACTCATTAGGCAAGGAACATAAGAGGATCACATCTTGAGCCTCATCGGTAATATCAACTTCCACTACCTTCAGATTCATAATCAAAGTAGTCAAAGCATCTACATGCTCCATGAGATCAGCTCCAGGCTTCATCTTGAACGAATAGATTTGTTGCTGAAGAATAATCTGATTAGTGAGAGACTTGTCTTGATATGCAACCGATAATGCATCCCATAGTTCCTTCGCCATCTTCTTCTAAGAGAATTCTCTAAGAACTTCATCTGAAAGGCTCAACTAAATTGTTGCGAGAGTTTCATTTCCATCTCTTCCAAATCAGCTGCATCAATACCTTTCAATTTCTCAGGCACAGAAACAATCTTATAAGTCATTTCCTTCTTTAATACAGCCTCCATCTTCATCTTCCAAGTACCAAAATCTTCTTTTCCATCAAAACGCGTTACTCCATAATTAACACCAGATCTAGCAACAGACTTACTAGAAATAGCCATTAATATCCAAACAGGAACAATAAGACTAGCTCTGATACCAAACTATAGTGAAATTTGTTTTAATTTGAGCGGAAGCGAATTATATGATCATGATCTAGTATTGTCTATTTATATACTAATGGAACTTTTAAAAACAAAAATCAATTATGCAGTCTCATAGAAACACTAAAAGAAATAAGAGACATAGAAGATTTAATGTGGTTCGGATATGAATATCCTACGTCCACGGAGACCTAACAACTTCTTTTATTTCACTAAAAAAAAGAGTACAAAAGAGAGGGAAGAATAATGGTGGATACTCTCACACACTCAGTGGCATATGAAGATGAAATTCCTTCATTTAAATAGATTTGATAATGAAGGGTTGCTTGGAGATTAAGAAAATCAATTTCCTGATTACCCAAATATCTTTCCAAATTTTGTGATTTGATTTTAGTACAAATAGATGACGTAACATTGGTTTTCATATCTTTCCTTTGATTGACTTATTCTCCATGTCTAATCATTTATTTCTTCATATAGAAAATGTAGTGACTAATTAATTGATTGACTAATTAATTAGTTTCCTTCAAAATATTCTTTCATATACCAGCCAAATTAATTAATTTGAATGAATCAATTAATCAATTTCTTTCCACCTTAACAAATATTTGAATCATCCAAATTTAACATGGATCAGATATCTTGATTTTTGAAGATTAAAAAATGGTCATCATTTTAAGTTTGTGTCTTTGCATTGTTCGTTACATCAATTTCCACTTTTTGCACTCTGCACATAACTGGTAGAAAAAAATGCTTCTATAATCTACCTATATTATTTCTTTTGACAATGTTGCATATGCATTCAATAGGAAAATATTAGAGATGGAACTAGACATAAAAAACTAGAAACAATTATCATTTTTTGTTATTATATATCACCTTCAAAAAAAGTTGCCTCATCCATATATAAAAGAACATCATATAACCTGTAAAACCGTCCATAACTTGAATATAAGACGATGAACTTGATTTTACTAATTTTTCAATTTTTGTTTCACTATTTGAACTAACTCAGTTTGTCTATAGTATATGCCACTTCAACAAATCTTACTTTTAATCACATTTATTTATAGTGTTTTGATGTAAGTATAGCCTAAATTGTTTGTAGTCTACTTTGTGTACTACCATTGGAATACCAATGCCATTTTCATATCTATATACATATTTCCTGAAGTATATAAAAAATCTCACCTGCACTCTAATCTATTCTATCATTTAAAATAATAATAATATGTGACTGTTTGTATCCTTTTCTCTCATTCAATAGATCATATACTTATTTCTTCTTTATTTGAATAAACATTTGCGTTTATCCCCTCCGTCTATTATTTTTCCACTTTTCCCTTCTACTAATTCAGTATTCCATCCATTATTTATTCAACTCTTCATCTTCAATATCTCTTTTAAATCTGTTAGTTTAGGGAAACTTATTAGAAAAATGAAAGAAAATCATCATTTATCAAATAATTTTTCCTAAAATTATGTAAAGATATCAAAATCTTAACAAAAACCGCTCTGTAATATTCATTTCTTACTTTTATTTTTTCAAATAGTTTGTGAATGGGCATGGTTCTCATAGAAATTCTGGGCTGCTTTTTTGAAAAGCACTATTGCTCTTCTCACAACTTTGACTAGGAAAAACCATGATAATAAGGTTAATTATTGCTTAAAATGTTGTTAGATTTTCTATTTTTTATGTATATATTTTATTAATTCATATGTTGATGTACAAGCAATTGATTATCATTAGTCATGCAAGGACTTAGGGCGATGGTGGATTATATTTTTAGCTAAGACATTGAAGTCCAAAAAGATTTATTACAAAGATCAGGTATGTTAACGGCAATTTTAGGATCCAAGAATTGCTACTCTAGAATTTTAGTTCCTTAGTTTACAGTTGATTAAGGATACATATGGAGGAATAAAGAGTATATTTGGTGATTAAAGGAATTTTAGCTTGAGTCTTTCCTCATTCTCAATGTTTGCATTTAATGTCACAAAGCTTCAAGGCTTTAGTTATACAAAACAAATTTATACTGGAATTAAGATTCCAAATGATAATTTTTACAAAACCAGTATTGCAATTGTCAACCTTTGTCGATAATTATAAAAATATTTTACAGCGACTCACACTAATCAAATCCAACAAACACTTTCCGTATTCTATGAAGTTTTTCTATTTACTTATGGTTATTAGTTTTTATTCCTTCAAGAACATATATTCAGTTGTATTTTTGAACTGAATTTATTTATGTTTGATAGAAATGGAGGATATGAAAACTTTTGGCATTCTAGTGCTCACTTTCTTGGACAGGTGCATTATTGTGTTGTTTTAGCTATAAAGTTTTCCGACTTACTTTTAGCTACAAATTTATTGTATAAATATCTTTTATGTTTATTTGCATTTTAATATTGATATGTACCTGGTATGCTGTGAAGGTGGAATATGGATGCAAGCTTTGTTCCAAACCACAACAAGAGGAGGTGATATTACATGATTATTTATGCATTTTATATAACATATAGTTTTCAATCTATGATGTCAAATTTATTTTAACATGATTTCAGCCATCATGCTATTCCCGTTTGTTGTCAATTTGTCAAAACATTTTTTTTACCCAAAGTGGTGCAACTCATATTGCCAACAGCTATATTTTTCCTTACTTACCTTAGAAGTTTGCTGATTTTATAATTTTCCAAACTTGAACATTTAGTCCTTTGTTAAATTCAGTGTACAATGCCATGTTCTTCTAACACTACATGATATAAATGCAATGAAAAAAATCAATTGAAAAGCTTAACCATGTATTATAAAATTTTAACTAAATTAACTATGTTTTATAAAAAATGATCAAATATATAAAAATTAACTATTATAAATAAGTTTTGTAAAAATTAATTAAACTTAACAAAAACTAAGTTTTTGAAAGTTAACTATCGTTTATTAAAACTTAACTAAGTTTTAAAAGAAATAACTATGTTATGTATTCAATCTCCATTGACAATTGCTCATGCTGATAGGAAAATTTATAATTTAGAATCACACCAAAATGATATAACATTGATAACTTAAACTTTAATAAAATATTTAAAATGGAAAAAAAAAACAAAATTGTAGCTAACCTTCTTCGAGCGTATCCTAGTAATGCCTCTTTCAAGTCGGTTCTTTGAGTTGTTTGAGTTCTTTGAGACTTAAAGCACTCAGTGAGTCACCCATTAAGTGTCTATATTTTGAATATAATAAATAGTACGTAAATACAAATATTTGCTGAGATGAAATGCTATCAACATTAGCCATAATTAAGCTTACTTGTTAGCATTAGTTAAAATTTGAATGCGATGGCCTAATTTTGCAGCTTCTTACTCATAGTACTGCTGTAGCAACCATTTCACGCATATTACACTTTTGATATAATTTTAATCATATACTTATAAGGATCTGATACATTTTAATCATATACGAAACCTTACATTTCTCTATTTAATTAAAACTACAAACAGTTCAACCAAAATTGATGTATAATTAATTTCATGCATAAATTTCAAAATTAATAAATAAACAAAGAATTTGGGATCAAGTAAAACAGTTAATTTAAGAAACAAAGAAAATGGAACCGATCAGTCATATTTAAAAAGAAAAATATATACTAAAAGAAGCCTGTCATAAGTCATCTGAAAAGCAACGATAGATAAAATATGAAGAGGAAAAAAACTTTTCTATGTTATAAAAAGAAATAAACATGATCTGCACTTAATTTTTTGTTCTTTTAGTTATTTGGTTTCACACAACATACGTATAGAATGCTGGAAATACATTGAAAAACATAAAAGATATATAGCAATTGTCGACCTTGATCTTGTTAGTTTTTAACTAAACTCAAGAAAAGAAAGAAAGAAAGAAAAGGAGGTGTAGAATACAACAAGCTAGATCTAGCAGATGTAATGAAAGATCAACGATATATAAGACAAGTTGAAGAACTTAAGCTGAATTAAGAATAACTAAAAAACTGACCTGTTCAAATTTGAGTATTCGTCGAGGTGGCCTCGGCTTGAAAAAATAATTAAGGCAATTTCAGCATCACAAAGCACAAAAAGTTCATAAACTTTTTTCATTAACCCGTTCCTCCTTTTGTAGGAAGTAACTTGGCGATTTGTTGTGTTTTCAATCCTGTTTATTGCAATCTTTCCTCTCCCCATGGCAGTGATATGTTTGATGACCTGATACATTATACATTTTGGCATTCAATCAGTTGATTATAATAAATTTTAAGGTATGTAATATTTCATACAATAAACATCATAGCACTAGATAATGTTACAATATATTTGTGCAAGCAAAATGAACAAAAAAATGAAATGGGATCGCAAAATTTTGCTATTTCATAAAGGATCTTGTTTCTTACTTTTAGTTGAACACTATTTATCTTCAAAATCAGTTTCTTGCATTACAAACATGAAATTGTCCAACTAACAAATTTGCATATTGACTAAGCTCTTAACAATTAATTGACACTTTATACTTAACAAAAATATATGTGAGAATGATTAGTATAAGTATATAGGTTACAAGTTACTTGTTGCTTCAACAAACTTTACCCGCAATAATACAAGATAATAATCATACAATGGAAAAATCAAAATGCTAGCTAGCTGCATAAAGAGGAACTAATTAAAGAAAGCACATCATGTAGTATGAAGCAATAAGGTACTGAAAACATGAGATCAAAATTGTAGCTAACTATTATGTTCATTATGGAATTATGAAGCCTAATTGCAAAATCCTAATAATACAAACTTAAAAGCATATTATTACTAGGTAGCGAGTACTCTTACCCAAGAATAAAAAAAGCCCTAGTTTTTTAGGAAACGAAACTGGTAGTTTCAGCTCGAGTTTTCATGAGAAGTTGTCCTATTATATAATGAGAGTTGAAGTTATTAAAAAACATTAGTATAAGGTTGAAATTTTAAGGATAAGAAGGGTGGAAATGTTAGCAATATTTCAGGAAAATATCAATTGACAAATAACTGATGTAAATTAGGAAATACAACTTCATTATGAACCTTCTTTACACGACGTCTCTATTTACACTCTCACCAATGGTCGGGATGTGTTTATTCATATGATTTATAACCATTCTTCACAACTTATGCAAAAAGAAATTTATCGACATAGCTTCTTTGTAATTTTATAGAGTTTCTATTTGTTAACATACTTTGGGAACTTCTCTGTGCTATTATTAATTAGTCTCGCTCCCAAAATATTTAACTTGAGTAGTTATTGCACAATCATATTCTACGAATTGTTAGTGAGAAAATGAGACATTGTTGAGTCGAAATGAACATGAAATCGAGCATGAACTAGCGTTTGTTAGACGGATAATTTGCATTGTTGGTTCAAATATGTAGTCGAGATAAAGCAAGTGCATTTCGTGATGATTATAGATGAGTGAAAACCCTTTGGATTGTACTTGGAGACCGAAAACTGTATGAAGCTGACATATCCCGAGTTGATTGTTCCAACTATAAATCCTTTTGGCTGCTTCATATAGATGGTCTCCTCTAAGTCTCCATGTAAAAAGGCGGTCTTTACATCTAATTGTTCCAACTCCATGTCATGAGTTGCAACTATAGCTAGCAATACTCGGATAGAAGTATGTATAACAACCAGAGCAAACACCTCATTATACTCCATCCCCTTCCTTTGTGAAAACCCTTTTGCAACAAGTCTAGCCTTGTATCTTCCATCACTCTTCATCCTATATACCCACTTGCATCCTATGGCTCGGCTTTCTTGAGGGGGTGGTGCCTATTCCCAAGTCAGATTCTTCTTTAGCTTATCCATCACCTCTTCCATAGCATGCATCCATTTCGAGATGACACTCGAATTCATAGCTTCTTCAAGATCGAAAGGCTCATCTTGTACTATATTCGGTGCATAATCAAAATGATCATCAAGGTTAAGGTTTGCATAACTTCAGTCTCCATGCCTATTTGGTGGCCTTCTAATTCTAGAGCTAGCCCAAATAGGTGTAACTTTGCCTAATCTCCTATCAACTCCACCTTGAGCCGAATCATCTCTAGCTTCAAGACCATCACTATCATTGCTAGAGGAATTCTATGGACCTTCTTGTGATGTATCAACAATTGCAAATTACTCTATCTTCTTTTACATTTCTAACTTTACTAATAAGCTGATATATAGGAATGCTTTACATCTCCTTAGGTTTTTTAGCTTATGAATCTATTGAACAAGGTGGATTTTCCTTAGGCTTGAACCTAACAGACTCATCAAATGTGACATGTCTCGAGTGCACTACCTTCCTATCAATAGGGTTCCAAATGTGATACCCTTTGATACCTTCTGCACAGCCCAAAAATATGCCTTGATAGGCTCTAGCCTCCAACTTGTCATTTTCTATATGGTGAACATACATGGGGCTACCAAATATACGAAAATAACCGATGTGTATAAATGTACCTTTCCACATTTCATCGGGAATCCTTCCATCATGGCAAAGCATGGAATCCGAATGATATTATATGTTGTAGTTGATAAACCTTTAGCCCAAAAGTCTCTAAACAAACCTACCGTCAATCTCAAGCAACGGGCCTTCTCCAGTAGAGATCATCCTTTCAGCAACTCCGTTTGATTGCCGATCACCGGGTGTAGTAAAATATCTCCTAAATTCATGTTATCTACGGAAAATTTTGAACTCCTTAGAAAAAAACTCATCACTATTGTCGGATCTTACCACCTTCAACTTCCTTCTTACTTCATTCTCTACCAGTGCTTTCCAAGTTTTAAACTTTTCTAATGACTCCTACTTAGCTTTCATCATATACACCCAAACCTTCCGAGAGTAGTCAACGATAAAAGAGATAAAAATACTTATCTCCTCCAATAGAAGTTGTAGCTACTGATCCCTAAATATCCGTACGGACATACTTTAGTACTCCTTTGGACTCATGTCTACCAACACCGAAAGAAACTTTTGTCTGCTTCCCTAGCACACACTCCTGGTAGAATTCCAAATGGTTGAAGCTTTCACCCTCGATCATCTTCCTTCTTCGAAGCAGCTCCAAATTCTTCTCTGAAACATGACCTATTCTGATATGACAGAGTCCGGTCGCATCCAAAATTCGTGAACTATAAACTCCAACACGCGTCTCTCCAAGAACTGTAGGTTCTTTCAGCATATAAAGGTTCTGGACCATCATTTCTTTCATCAATACAAGAGCACCACATGTCACTTTCAAGCCATCCGACTCTATTATAATCTTGCACCCCAAAGATGCTAGCTGTCCTAAGGATAGAATAGATTTTCTTAAACTTGAAATATAGCGGACTCCAGTAATAGTGCACACAACACCATATCGCATGCGAATACGCACCGATCCTTCTCCCAATGACTTGCAAGTAGCATCATTCCCCATTAATATGGCACTTTCCTCCTTGTCTTCATAAGAACATAAATCCTCCTTCCTAGGCGTCATATGGAAAGATGCCCCTGAATCTAGTACCCAATGGTCTGATACATCGGAAACAGATGTTGTCAACATATCATCGGAAACAACCTTCACCACCGCAATAGATGAGGAACCATCCGCTTCATTTCTCTTCCTCAAATCTGGACATTCTTTCTTCCATTGCCCATGTTTCTCACAATGATGGCACATGTTTTCTTTAGACTTACCTCTCTAACAACTTTCAAGCTTCCTCGACTTGGAAGAACCTCTAAAATTATTCTCCTTCTTCTTCCTCTTTCCACAAACAGTCCCTGACTGCTACTAGCTTCTCCACTTTTGCTCATATTCTTCATCTGATCCCTCATTTCTTCACTTAGAAGTCCCGTCTTCACATCTTCTAATGACAGCGTGCTTCTGCCATAAATCAAGCTGTTAGCGAAAACCATGTATCGCTCAGGAAGAGAACATAATACCACCATAGCCTTTTGCTCCTTGTCCACATTCAAATCAAAAGCTTTTATCTTCATCATTAAATCATCGAAGAAGCTCAGATGCGCTTTCATCATTAAATCATCAAAGAATCAGCATATTCGTTAGCGACTTCTTCATGTAAAGATCCTCCAATTTCTTCCATAAGCCTCTAGCAGTAGTTTCACCACTAGTATCTAGAATGACATTCTCACCCATAGCCAATTGGAGGCTAGTAAAGGCCCATTCTTCCATCTCCTTTCTTTCCAATTCTAAGATATCTACTGGCAACGATTCTATGTCAAATACAACCTGATGAACACGATTTCTTCTCAACGCTGCCTTCAACTTCCACTGCCACTTTTCAAAGTCATTATCTTCGTTCCACTTCTCTATAGCCAACTACGAATCTGATGCACCATATGAACCCCTAATGTAGGGTGCATATTCCTGGTTAGGTCTAACCTCCTCATTTCTAGGTCCTGTCATTTTATCGAACGCCTTCTAGCCCTGGGCTTCAACAACAACCTTCAAAGCTCTGATACTAAACTATATAGGTGAATTTACACAAATGATTGCCCCTAATACATGCAGAAGCAATAAGACCGTGTTGTAGTGCAACAAAACAAACAAAACTTCAGAATAAAACGACAAATCAGAAAATCACAGAAGAAAGTAAATAGAGAGTTCACATATAGATTTATAGTGGTTCCACTATTACAAGTTAATGTGAATCCACTTGAGGAGAGGAGATTTTATTACTTTTAGGGAGAAGAATTACAATATTGATAATGGAGACTAGGAAGAATATGAAGAAATACAAAAGAGAAGATAATTCATTTCTGATGCTTCTATTCATCCTAATCCATACCTTTATATAGGGATTATTACTTGAGGTTGAAGTAATTGATTTATAGTCATAAATCAATACCCAGTCAACTCTCAAAATCATACAGGAAACATTTACCATTTTATTTTTCCAATTTCTCATAATTTGTATGCGTCTGATAAGATTACTTCTTTAATCATCTAATTAGAGAATTAATTTATTATTTCACTCTTTTTCAAATATCTCTTCCTCTTATGTAGTTAATCCATTGCCCTATTTAATGCATATAAAAGAGGCAATATATTTGGGTAATCATCTCAAATATCTCCAAATCTTCTTAAGTATAAAAATATTATATCAGATCTAGCAATCTCCACCTTGATACTATATTTTCCTACAAGCCTACCAACTCCACCTTTATTCTTTTACTCCAAAAAGCTCTCAGACAAGGCATCACGAATACTTTTCCAATGAGCTTTGGCATGGCCATCACCCATTACACTTTGTCAACGAACTCCGGCAAGGCCACTGCCCGCCAATAAAGTGTTGAAAGTACCCCTCCATGTAGGACCCATCAATCTCCAAAACAAACATCTCCGTATACTAAGTCACTCTCCCCCTGTGACACCAAGTGGCACCTAGCACTGTAGCAAGCGATTAAGTCCGAGAAATGCTCTGCAACAGGCAAGGACTTAGTGAACCTGTCTGCTGCATTCTCCTGGGTGTGAATTTTCTGAAGATGCACCCTCTTTTCTTCATTCATAGAGACAAGGAAAGACTATCTAACATATATATGCTTTGTTCTCGAACTAAACGTCAGATTTTTAGCCAGATGTATTGTGTTTTGACTATCGCAATTTACTACTATACTTCCATAAAAAAAGCCTAAATCACACATCAACGCTTCAAGCAAAGTGCCTCTTTAGCTGCTTCAAAAACGGCTATCAAATTTGCATCTGTAATAGACAAGAAAACTATAGTTTGCAACCTCGCTCTCCAACTGATAGTTGTCTTTCCAAGTGTAAAGAAAAAAAATCTGAGGTTGACTTTCTTCGATCTCTACATAATCGGAATCACAATATCTGACCAAGCTAAAATCTTTCTCCTTACCGTAAAAAACAAGCCCATAATCTATTGTTCCTCTAAGATACCTCAAAATGTACTTTACTGCTACCCATTGCATTTTTCCTGGATTATCCATGTAGCAACTAACCAAACCAACTGCCTGTGCAATATCCGGTCTTGTGCAGACCATAGCATACATCAAGCTTTCAACTGCACTAGCATAAGGTACTTTCTCCGTATAAGCTTTGTCTTTGTCTAAGATCGGAGAGTTATTTTATGAAGCTGAACATGCAAAGGCATGAGAGTACTAATTGTCTTTGCCTTCTCCATGCTGAACCGAACAAGCACTTTCTGGATATATTCTCTACGTCAATCTCAATGTCTTTAGCATTCTTTCTCTCTGGATTTCCATTCCCAAAATCTTCTTTGCTTCTCCAAGGTATTTCATCTCGAAATTCGCTTTTAGCTTTAATTTTAACCTATCAATTTCAGTTTGTCCTTGGAAGCAATTAGCATATCGTCCAAATATAAGAGTAAATATATCCAATTACCATTATCCATATGCTTGAAATAAACATAAGCATCTTTAATGCTTCTATCAAAACCAACAGTAAGCATAAAGTAATAAAACCTCTTATATCATTTCATAGGCGGCTGCTTCAAACCGTATAAAGATTTTTTTTCAGCTTGCAAACCCATTCCTTCTTGTTAGTCCCTGAGAAGATGATTTTGATGACAACAACCTTAGAATAAAATTATAAAATATAAATACTAACATTATAGTTTAGATATATATGTATATGCAGGATTTAACCATGAAGATACCAAGAATGGAGACTGTACAGTATAGAGATTCAAGATATCAAGATTATCAAGAGTTCAAGATTTCAATAATAAATAATTTAATTAGGAATTTTGTTAAAACTCCTAGAAAAGCACTGGCATCTTAAAATCCATTTTATTCGTGGAATGGAATCCACTTCAAGCCCGTTAAAGGGATGGAACCCGAAGTAGGATGGAACCTACGAAAAACCTAGTGGAACATTGTTTTGTATCAACTAACTTTTATTCAAATGTTTTACAAAATTATATCTTGTTTTCAAAATGATTTCAAAATCTACCTTTTAAAAAGAACAAAAACATCTATCCTGGTTTTAAAATACTTTTAGCCTCAAAATAATCTTTATCTTCAAAATCAAATTATCCTTGGTTTTAAACTATTTTTAATTATAATATATTTAACTTTTAATATTTATACTTAGATTTAAATATAAAATTATAGTAAAATTTTATATATAAAATATTATTCTCTATACTTATTTATGTATTTTAACTATAGTTAAGTATATTTATAAAGTTTAAAATAGTTTTAATACAAGATAGAAGTTATTTTCAAAGAAAAACAAATCACCAAAAATACCATAGGCTCGTCGACAACCCCTAGGGACCCCTGTCGACAAGGTGGCAGTTTGTTTCAAAAAATTGAATTTCAAAAGAAGTGTCTATTCGTCATATCCTTTCACGAATGGACATGGCTATTGTTTTACTATAAATAGGGGCAGTTTTAAACAAATTTATATTCATATTTTCTGCGATTTCACTCCTCTACTTCTTCCACATTTCTTTATATATATTTTTACCATTACTCTGTCGAAATCACCATTGAATCTAACTAGATCATCTTTGATTTGATTCTCTATCACTATCTCAACAAGATCTAAGTGCTATTCATAGTTATAGGCTTCTTTGTAATAAATTAAGCGAGAAAAGGCGTGATTGTAGCTTGTGAAATCAATCAAGCGAGAAAAGGTGTGATTGTAGGCTGTGAAATTAATTGGATGAACTTGTTGCCCGTAAAATCAAGCATCTCTACCCAGAGGATTGTGAATCTGGAGTGGTGTACCTCGTGGCCTTGAAATCAAGGGTGTAATTGTAAAAATTGATTTTGAAAGGAAATCCGTACTTGTGTGCAGGACTGGATGTAGGGTAACTCCGAACCAGTATAAAATCCAATATGTTCTTTCCTTTGTTGCTTTTACTTTATTTCTACATCTGTATTTGATTCTGTGATCATATCTGTGTCTGAATATTGCATACATTTGTGTTCAAATTAATATAAACTCAAAAAGATTTAGTAATTCCTTAAACACTATTCACCCCGCTCTAGTGTTAATTGTAGCTTTAAGATCCGTAATCCGCATATCTCACACTTCTTCTCATCCAATACAAATCCTTTTGGCTTCTTCATATAGATGGTCTCCTCTAAGTGTCCATGCAAAATGGCGGTCTTTACGTCTACTTGTTCCAACTCCATGTCATGAGTTGCAACTATAGCTAGAAATACTCAGATAGAAGTATGTCTAAACAACCGGAGCAAACACCTCATCATACTCCATCCCCTTCCTTTGTGAAAACCCCTTTGTAACAAGTCTAGCCTTGTATCTTCCATCGTCCTTCACCTTATATCCCACTTGCATTCTATGGCTCGACTTTCTTGAGGGGGTGGTACCAATTCCCAAGTCTGATTCTTCTTTAATGAATCCATCTCCTCTTCCATAGCATGCATCCATTTTGAGTTAGCACTCGAATTCAAAGCTTCTTCAAGGTCAAAGTCTCATCTTGCACTATATGCAGTGCATAATCAAAATGATCATCAAGGCTAACGTTTGCATAACTCTGGTGTCCGTACCTATTTGGTGGCCTTCTAACTCTAGAGCTAGCCTGAATAGGTGTAACTTCGTCTAAACTCCTATCAACTCCACCTTGAGCTGAATCATCTCTAGCTTCACGACCATCACTATCATTGCTAGAGGAATTCTGTGGACCTTTATGTGATGTATTAACGACTGTAATTACTCTATCTTCATTTACATTTCTAACTCTACTACTAGGCTAATATATGGGAATACTTTCCATCTCCTTAGGCTTTTTAGCTTCTGAATCTACTGAACAAGGTGGATTCTCCTTGGGCTTGAACCTAACAGACTCATCAAATGTGAAATGTCTCGAGTGCACTACCTTCCTATCAATAAGTTTCTAAATGTGATACCCTATGATACCTTTTATATAGCCCAATAAAATACCTCCATAGGCTCTAGCCTCCAATTTGACATTTCCTGTACGGTGAACACACATGGGGCTACCAAATATATGAAAATAACTGATATGTATAGATATACCTTTCCACCTTTCCATAGGAATCCTTCCATCATGGCTGAACATGGAATCCGATTGATAATATATGCTGCAATTGATAAAGCTTCAGCCCAAAAGCCTCTAGACAAGCCCGCCATCAATCACAAGCAATGGGTCTTCTCCAGTAGAGTTCTATTCATCCTTTCAGCAACCCCGTTTGATTGTGGATCACCGGACGTAGTAAAATATCTCCTAATTTCATGTTGTCTACAGGAATTTATGAACTCCTTAGAAACAAAATCACAACCATTATCAGATCTTACCACTTTCAACTTCCCTCCTACTTCATTCTCTACCAATGCTTTTCAAGTTATAAACTATTTCAGATGACTCTGACTTAGCTTTCATCATATGCACCCAAACCTTCCGAGAGTATTCATCGATAAAAGAGATAAAATACTTAGCTCCTATAATAAAAGATGTAGCTGTTGGTCCCCAAACAGCCATATGAACATACTCTAGTACTCCTTTGAACTCATGTCTACCAACACCGAAAGAAACTTTTGTCTGTTTCCATAATACACACTTCTTGTAGAATTCCAAATTGTTGAAACTTTCACCCTTGATCATCTTCCTTCTTCGAAGCAGCTCCAAACTCTTCTCTGAAACATGACCTAATCTGAGAAGCCCGAGTCTGGTGGCATCCAAAATTCGTGAACTATAAACTCCAACACGCGTCTCTCCAAGAACTGTAGGTCCTTTCAGTAGATAAAGGTTCTGGACCATCATTCCTTTCATCAATATAAGAGCACCACGTGTCACCTTCAAGCCATCCGACTCTATTGTAATTTTGCACCCCAAAGATGCTAGCTGACCTAAGGATAGAAGAGATTTTCTTAAACCTAAAATATAGCGGAATCCGGTGATAGTGCGCACCACACCATCGCGCATGCGAACACGCACTGATCCTTCTCCCAGTGACTTGCAATTAGCATCATTCCCCGTTGATATGGCACTTCCATCCTTATCTTCATAAGAATATAAATCCTCCTTCCTAGGCATCATATGGAAAGATGCCCCTGAATCTAGTACCCAATAGTCCGATACATCGGAAACAGATGTTGTCAACATATCATCAGAAACAACCTTCACCACCGCAATAGATGAGGAACCATTCGTTTCATTTCTCTTCCTCAAATATGGACAATCTTTCTTCCATTAGCCATGTTTCTTATAATAATGACACATGTTTTCTCTTGACTTATCTCTCTAACAACTTTCAGGCTTCCTTGACTTGGAACGACCTCTAAAATTATTCTCCTTCTTCTTCCTCTTTCCACAAACAGTCCCTGACTACTACTGGCTTTTCCACTTTCTCTCATATTCTTTATCTGATCCCTCATTTCTTCACTTAGAAGTCCTGTCTTCACATCTTCTAATGACGGCGTGCTTCTGCCATAAATCAAGCTGTTAGCGAAAACCATGTATCGCTCAGGAAGAGAACACAATACCTATCAAAGACCCGTCTTCCTTAGCCCAGAAAGATGTATCATGAATTAAGAAAGAAAGAGATAGAAAAGAGAAAGAAAGAGAAGGAAGAAGAAACAACATCAGAATCTTAACTGCGGAACGAATAAATTATATTAATAACATAAGTATTACATAGTATACAACCCTTATCAGAGTTACATAGATTATACATCACATACTAGACAGTTATAAACACCTGTCTAGATATTTCAACTCAGTACAACACAACAAATGACTCAAAGAACACACAGCGGAAACTATAAATATCTACAACGCTGAATCCACCTGCTCCATTGCTCCTCCATAATTCATCAAGCTAACCTGAATCCCTTGGCTACTCGTAAAAATCTAAGAATCCAAGAGTTTAATAAAATAGAAAATAAACACTTAGGTCAGACATGGGTCTGGTGTGAGTAAACGATTTAAAGTTGCTTAACTTTTGGAAAACCTTTGGAAAGAAAGGTATCACGTAAGAATTCCCACACATAAACATGGAAAAGTTTTTACCTTACTCTAACCAAAACATTTGATAGGAAATCCATTGATATTATAATAGGTCTAGGGTTTTCAAGTAAATAATAAATAGCCGAAATTGTTACATCTATTAAATTCCAGCTACAAGCCACAAAAGTGGGTAATACAATCAAAACCGTTGGCACTTATTGGATTTTGGATTCCATACAATGGCAGGGCTACTGGGGTACCACCCGTTACAGTACGGGGCCTAGATCACCGTATCGAGGAGCCACCCGAACTCCTCTGCAACACAAGGCCGGAACCATCCCTTACTGGACAGTCCCGAACAAGACAACCCCGACAGTTGTCGCGAATCAACTGCCCACACAGCCGAACATAAAAGGACTTCTAGATAGGGGAAAATCTCGTCCTACTTGGACATGTCCCACTTAGCCTTGCTGCACCTCCCCTATTTTAGCCATTCCTAGTTGATGAGGCTTGAGGCTACGATTACCTTTATAGAACATATCTCTTAGAATGCTCATCGTCCACCTGACGATGTTCTGAAAGCATTCAATCCATACAAGTTCGTTCCGGGTTCGAACGAAACCAAAGGCATTATCTCGTTACACTCATTTTGGAATCACCCTCAGAGTTAACGACGATAACCCTTGCACTCTGAATCTTCATCTTCGCTTGAGATTCACGACCTATCGTAAATTTGGATCGATGTGGTTTTCAGATATCCAAATCTGGAAACCCGATCCTAGTCTCATCGAAATCCAAAACGTATCTTTTAGGTCCAAGTTATTTTAAGTTTAAAACAATTCAATTTAATTATCTATATACACACAGATAGATAATCCACATCATCACAATAGATAATCAACATTATCATCAAAAACAGATAATCCATATTATCATCACAAATTGATAATCTACATTATCATCACCAATAGATAATTCATATTATCGTCACAATGCAACCAAAGCATCCATATCACATAACATTATTTATCTCATATCCGAGATTCAAACCATTCAAGGAAATCTATAACATCCATATATAAACAAGGATTAATAATCGCACCATTTATAATTAACTTAAAATGAATTAAATTACTTATTTCATCCCTAATTAATTTAATGTAAATTAAATTAATTACTTCATTCTATAACTCTTGCTTATATAACCATTAATTAATTACAAATCAATCAATTAATTAATCTCTAATTAATCCCCTTGGTTATTCATCTTTGATTAATCATCCTTTAATTACATTCAAGTAATTATTCTTCAATTAATTTCACAAATTAATTATTCTTAACCAAAAATAGCAATCAACCCTTAATTACTTCATTAATTAATTAACTATAATTAATTACATTCATCCTTAATTAATTACATTAATTACTTACTTTAATCACTTATCTTTGATTAATTAATCTTAATTAATCAACCTTAATTACATCATTAATTATATAAATTTATGATCCCTAATTACTTCCTAATTAATTATTAATCATATTTAATAACTAATCTTTAATTAATTTTTATACATTAATCAACCTTAATTAATTACAACTAATAATCAATTATTCTTAATTAATTACATCACTTAATTGTCTTCAAATAACTTTAATCAATTCTTAAATTAATTACACTAAGTAATAAATCCTTAATTACTTTCATTAACTAATTATCCTTCTTTATTAATTACACTAAGTAATTAAACCCAAATATACCCTGTAATTATTCTTCATTACTTACATTAAGGAATTATGCTTAACCAATCATCCAGTGATTAGATTAAATTAATTAAACTTAATTAATTAACTTAAACTAATCACATTACTCTAATTTATTATATTGAGTAATTAATTCCTTTAATTACTTCCATTTAGTAATTATACTTAACAATTTCCACAATGATTATCTTTAATTAATTAAAATAATTAATAAAATTAATCACATTAATCAATTATTTAATAATCCCCAGTTAATGATCTTCATTAACTATTAACAACTCCTTAATTACTTCCCTAAAGTAATTATTCTTTAATTAATCATTATTAATTACAACTTAATTAATTATTAATCACAAATTAATTAATCTTTAATTACTTAATTAATTAAGTGCTTGACTAAAACTTTATTAATCATTTAATTACTTGATTAATTAATTTCTAATCATGTATTTAAAAATTTAATCTTACCTAATTAATGATCCTTAATTACAAATTAATTATTCCTTAAATAATTAATCTTGAACCTTAATTAATTAATTTAAAACCCTTAATTACTAAATTAATTAATCCAAATCATTAATAAATTAAATTAATTATTTTTTAATTTCCTTAATAATTTAATTTATTCCAAATCATTAAATCTTAATTAACTATAAGATAAAACATTCTTCATATTAATGACTTAATTACCATTTACACATGCATTTGAAAACATTTTTTTAACTTTCAAATTTACATTTAAATTTCATTTCAAATTTTAAGATTTAAAATGAATTTTAATTTAACTTTAACAAAGTTTAAAAATAGTTTAAAAAGAAAAACTTTTTAATCACATGTTAAAGAATCCTTATCTTATAAAAGAAATTTCAAGAGTCTTAAAACCAAATTCATTTTAAATTCAAATCATTTAAAATATACTTTAAACATTTTAAAGTTGTTAAAACAATTAAATTTTCTTAAACTTTATTTATTTTAAAACAAGGATACAAAATCAAATTTGAATCCATACTTTAAAATTGGTTTAACTTTGTTTGAAAATCTGCTTTCAAATTTTAAAATTTTAAAATTCTAACAGGTTTTAAAACCTGGGAAAGGCATACACTCGAATCACTCGAGAACAATCCCGAGTCCCCCTTCAGTCATACACGATGGATCTTCGAACCAAAACTCGAACACATATTCTTCCCAAACTTCAACAGCTTCGAGCATATTACAGAAATGCATGAAAATGAACCCGGGGAAAAAAATGCTTTCTTCCCCAAACACGAAAACAACCTGGATACATCAATGGGCACGGTGCACATGCACGGCCAACTTCGCCAACTCCGGCCAACTTCCTAGCCTCCAACAAGTCGATAACGATCTCGACATCATCCACGACCATCTAAACATCGCGATTTCATCTCGACTCGGAATTGAGTCATCAGATCGAAAAATCTGGAATCAACCTCACTGTCCAAAACACTTCATTGGCGACAGCATTGCCCACCGGAGTTCACATCCCTCTGCTCCAAGCAACGTCACAAGCCTATGCAACCGTCCAACCACTTGCGAACGCTTTCGGTCCTTCAACAATGTCGCACGAACTCCGATAGTATCGCCGCTACTCACCGGTCCTTAAGCCCTAATTCATCTCTGATCCAACGCCTTGCTCATCGAAAAAAATCCTAACCATTTTTCCCCACTTCCCTTACATCCTATCCAACCCCAGCCTTAAATTCTCCTCTTCCCATACTGCTGATTGACCACAATCGACGACGAAGCCCAAATTGATCAATTCAGAATAACCCAATGCATACAGCCTTAAAAATCGAGGTTCAAATACCAAAATTCATCATTTTACTTAACATATCAGTTTATATAATCAGAATTTGAAATTAACCTACTTGACCTTTAACATACGTGAAGGTATTTACTGTTATTTTCATGTTTTGAGATCACTGCTAATATAAAATTCTCGAAATTATTTTTAGGAAAAATGTTGCACAAATTCAAACATCTTTCATTCAAAAATCAAAATCTAATATTGATTTTATGGTGAGATATCGAATTTATTAAGTGATCAATCCTGTAAACACACAGAGCAATATTCACATATTTATATACAAACATGCATTCACCTCCAAACATATAAACATATACACATCATCCCAAATTGTCACATAAAACAAGTTAACCATAGATTCTTTTCAAAACCGTTTTTAAAATAAAATTTACTCACCTGAAAAAAATGATGAATAGACCACCCATATATTTGAAATAACTTTTGATTTGAAAAACTGGAAAGTTTAGATTGCTGGATAGCTTGCTTGATAAACTATGTTGTTGCGGGCTTGATATTTGAGATAGTTACAGGCTTTTGAAAATACTTACAGGCTTGGCTTAGATTTTTGGAAGATGATTATAGAGTTTTAGTTTGAACCTGAAGAATGTTTACAAGGTTGTGATTCTTGGATTTCTGGTTCTAGTTTTTTGAAGATCAGGGGTTTGATAGGATGTTGATTTTGGTTAGAGAGGTGTTTGATTCACTGGTTTGTTGAGGAATTTGTACAGGTTTTAATTTTGTTTCAGGTTTGAGGAATGATGCATTAATTTCTAATCATCTTTGAGAAAATTTGCAGGCTTAAATTTTTTTTATTTTATTTTACAGGCTGAAGTTCTTAGCCTTTTGAAATGTGGAGGATAGAAAAAGTATAGAAGGGAAGAAGCCTACGTTTATATGAATATGAAATGTGATTTATTAAAAATAAAAAAGAAAAATCAAAAATTAAAATAACACTTGTTCCACATCTTAACACTTGTCATTATAATAGTTCATTTATTAACACTTGTCACTCAACCCACTTTATATAATAACATTTGTCTTATAAGTAATTTTATTTATTTTTAATTATTTTAAATGTAAATAAAACCCTTTTCTTTATTTATTAAATCCTTATATATATAAATTATTTTCATATGTAAATGGTTATGTGCATTTCTTTTTAAAGAAAATAAATTAAAACAAATTATATAAAAATGAAAGCTTATCCAAATAATTTTAAAAATGTTTATTCTTTTGAATTAAAAATTAATTCAAATTCAAATCCAATCATAAATTTAAAAATCCAATTTAAAGCTAATTTATATCAACATATTAAATTTAAAAATAATAATATTGTCTTTTAAAATCTATCTATATTTATACATTTATTAATATTATTTGAAAATAACATATTTATCAATTTTAAATAATATATAAAAGAGATTATAAATTACATATTACTTATCTTATTTAACTTATTTAGATGCATTAATGTTTAATAAATAAATGGTATTTTAAATTTTTATATATAATTTCAAATTATATTTATTAAGCTATATTTAAAAAGAAGCTAAAATAAATCTTTTATTAATTTTATACTTAAGCTAAGACATAATCTAAACAAATTAATATTTACGCTAAGTATTTAAAACCATATTATTAGATAGCTTTGAAAAGTTATATATTCAATTAAATCATAATCTTCCAAATTATCAAATTGTATTTTAGAAATTTAAAAAAAAACTAGATTTATTTATTAAATTCAAAACTTATCTATTCACAGTATATACACACACACACACACACACACATTATAGATAGGAAAACATTTTATTAGCTTGTAAAAGATAAAATTCACCAATTAAATATCTATTTAATTGAATTATTAAAATAAGTCAAATTTTATTAACAAAATTTATCAAATCAATTTAATTTTAAATACAGATTATTAAATTGATATTGCCAAAATTTCAGGGATATCACATTTCTCCACCCTTAAAAGAATTTCTCCCCCAAAATTTAAAAGCAAAGGTAATTTAATAATCTTATTAAAGACTTAATTTTAAAATACAAGCATATATCAATCATATGCTAACAACAGTAGTAACCAATTAATTCAATCAAACAAATTTAATTATCCAGACAAAATACTAAATATAACTCCCTCGAGTTTCCTAGGTATAAAAACCGGAATACTCGCCCTATAAAATCCAAACAATCAAAACTACGAAGCTACATAGCTCCTACTCATCTAGATCTACAGAACTAAATAGGATATCAGACTACAGACGAGTCTGACTCAACAACCAAACCTTCCTGAACAGCTGGTTCCACAACCAGAGATACGTGAAACTCATCGAATCCCGGTTATCCAAACTGGCAATTCAACTCTTGAAAACCAAAGCGCTTATCCTACCAAAACACAGAAGAGATCCAAAACACCTCAGAGCTAGCTTTCCAGTTTTACCCAAAACTTATTGCTCCTTGGATCGGAGAAAACTTATCCAAAATCAAATCTCCAACTCCAGAATCTAAATTTCTCCGTCTCTTATCCACAGAACTCTTCGGACGATTCTGGGCGCCTACATCCTCCCAGATCAGCTCAACCCTTGCTGATACCTCAAGAAACAATCTGGATCAAGACAACTCAAAAAAATGATCCTCCCACAATCAATCCAAATCAAGAACACAACCCCTATTCCACAAACATCAGAAGACTGATCTTACTTCTTCTATCCGGAAAAAACAAAACAGATGCACTCCCAAACTGCTTCCGCTGCACAACTCTGGTCTGGAATAGAAGAAAATGCCGATGATGAACATGTGCACAATCTGGACAACACATCCCAAAATATGGTTCAACAGATCCATAAAGAAAACTCAGAAGTTCCACCATAACCCGAGCTGCTTCACCAAACTCTATCTCAAGGAACCATTCTTCTACTAAGCTGAACTACCGACATCACTCCTGGAATCCAGTTGATAAGAAAACTTAATCTCCAGATGCGGACAAACCTCTGTCTTTCCAGAAGACATCCAGAAAAATCTTCAATAACTCAAAGGAACACTCAAACTATCGCAAGTCTCTTTTGCGATTAACCAAGCCTAAGATCCAAAGAAAACTGTTCTCTCTTTACCAATCAGAACAGCTTACGCTGGTCTAGCCAATCCATCAAAGAAATGGATCCACTATGCTGCTTCTGAACTCCACCTCCAGAAAAACTATTCAGCTAAAGACCTTCCTGTCGGCACCTAGAATACTCCGAGCTGCACTACTGACACCAATGCCAAAGACTTCCTAATCCATAAGCTTTTCGAGAAATCAGGCCTCAAAGCCAAACACAAACAACCAGCTGAACTCAGCCACATCACCGAAGCAGACATACTTCCTTAAACTCGTTCCAAAGAAAACATCTTCGGAGACATCCATAGTTACTACGTCTCATCAGACAGTTACTACTTCCTGAGGTATCAAGGTACCATTACTCGCTTCTGCCAACTAACAGATCCAAACTCTACTCATCCATCTTCAAAGATAGACTCCGAACCTTAACAGGTTTCCTTCAGAGATCGATGAAATCCTTTCACCACAGCAAAGCTCACTCGAGACGGTATTAGGTCTACAGTCTCGACAGATACACTTCCAACCTCAAACATTCAAACTCCAACCAATGGTAGTAGTTGTGTTACACACACCACTACCTTGTTACCCTTTATAACCTATATTGGAAAACCCGAACAGGTAACCCAACAAATAGGTAGAAATAAATATATATAATTATATATATCAAAACTACAAATACGCTCTCTCAAGAAAGAAAACACTCCAAACCCTAGGTATTCACTCAACCTAGCGCTCTGATACCAACTGTCAAAGACCCGTCTTCCTTAGCCTAGAAAGACGTATCATGAATTAAGAAAGAAAGAGATAGAAAAGAGAAAGAAAGAGAAGGAAGAAGAAACAACATCAGAATCTTAACCGCGGAACGAATAAATTATATTAATAACATAAGTATTACATAGTATACAACCCTTATCAGAGTTACACAGATTATACATCACATACTAGACAGTTATAAACACCTGTTTAGATATTTCAACTCAATACATCACAACAAATGACTCAAAGAACACACAACAGAAACTATAAATATCTACAACGCTGAAGCCTCCTACTCCATTGCTCCTCCATAATTCGTCAAACTAACCTGAATCCCTTGGCTACCCGTAAAAATTTGAGTATCCAAGAGTTTAATAAAACAGAAAATAAACACTTGGGCTGGACATGGGTCTGGTGTGAGTAAATGGTTTAAAGTTGCTTAACTTTTGGAAAACCTTTGGAAAGAAAGGTATCACGTAAGACTTCCTACACATAAACATGGAAAAAAATTTACCTTACGCTAACCAAAACATTTGATAGGAAATCCAGTGATATTATAATAGGTCTAGGGTTTTCAAGTAAATAAGAAATAGCCGAAATTGTTACATCTATTAAATTCCAGCTACTAGCCACAAAAGTGCGTAATACAATCAAAACCGTTGGCACTTATTGGATTTTGGATTCCATACAATGGCAGGGATACCGGGGTACCGCCCGTCACAGTACGAGGCCTAGATCACGTACCGAGGAGCCACCCTAACCCCCCTGCAACACAAGGCTGGAACCATCCCTTACTTCACAGTCCCGAAAAGGACAACCCCGGCAGTTGTCGTGAATCAACTGCCCCACACAACCGAATATAAAGGGACTTCTAGACATGGGAAAATCTCATCCTACTTGCGCATGTCCCACTTAGCCTTGCTGCACCTCCCCTGTTTTAGCCATTCCCGGTTGATGAGGCTTGAGGCTACGATTACCTTTATAGAACATATCTCTTAGAATGCTCATCGTCCACCTAACGAAGTTCTGAAAGCATTCAATCCATACAAGTTCGTTTCGGGTTCGAACGAAACCGAAGACATTATCTCGTTACACTCATTTTTGAATCACCCTCAGAGTTAACGATGATAACCCTTGCACTCTGAATCTTCATCTTCACTTGAGATTCATGACCTATCGTAAATTTGGATCGATGTGGTTTTCGGATATCCAAATCTGGAAACCCGATCCCGATCTCATCGAAATCCAAAACGTATCTTTTACGGCCAATTTATTTTAAGTTTAAAACAATTCAATTTAATTATCTATATACACAAAGATAGATAATCCACATCATCATAATAGATAATCAACATTATCATCAAAAACAGATAATCCATATTATCATCACAAATTGATAATCTACATTATCATCACCAATAGATAATTCATATTATCATCACAATGCAACCAAAGCATCCATATCACACAACATTTTTATCTCATATCTGAGATTCAAACCGTTCAAGGAAATCTATAACATCCATATATAAACAAGGATTAATAATCGCACCATTTATAATTAATTTAAAATGAATTAAATTAATTATTTCATCCCTAATTAATTTAATGTAAATTAAATTAATTACTTCATTCTATAACTCCTGCTTATATAACCATTAATTAATTACAAATCAATTAATTAATTAACCTCTAATTAATCCTCTTGATTAATCATCCTTGATTAATCATCCTTTAATTACATTCAAGTAATTATTCTTTAATTAATTTCACAAATTAATTGTTCTTAACCAAAAACAGCAATCAACCCTTAATTACTTCATTAATTAAGTAACTATAACTAATTGCATTAATCCTTAATTAATTACATTAATTAATTACTTTAATCACTTATCTTTGATTAATTAATCTTAGTTAATCAACCTTAATCACATCATTAATTATATAAATTTATGATCCCTAATTACTTACTAATTAATTATTAATCAGATTTAATAATTAATTTTTAATTAATCTTTATACATTAACCAACTTAATTAATTACAATCAATAATCAATTATTCTTAATTAATTACATCACTTAATTGTCCTCAAATAACTTTAATCAATTCTTAAATTAATTTCATTAAGTAATAAATCCTTTATTACTTTCATTAAGTAATTATCCTTCTTTATTAATTACACTAAGTAATTAAACCCCAAGCTACTATCATTCTTCAATTAATTATATCCTGTAATTATTCTTCATTACTTACATTAAGGAATTATGCTTAACCAATCATCCAGTGATTAAATTAAAGTAATTAAACTTAATTAATTAACTTAAAATAATCACATTACTCCATTTTATTATATCGAGTAATTAATTCTTTTAATTACTTCCATTTAGTAATTATACTTAACAATTTCCACAATGATTATCTTTAATTAATTAAATTAATTAATAAAATTAATCACATTAATTAATTATTTAACAATCCCCATTTAATGATCTTCATTAACTATTAACAACTCTTTAATTACTTCCCTAAAGTAATTATTCTTTAATTAATCATTACTAATTACAACTTAATTAATTATTAATCACAAATTAATTAATCTTTAATTACTTAATTAATTAAGTGCTTAACTGAAACTTAATTAATCTTTTAATTACTTGATTAATTAATTTCTAATCATGTATTTAAAAATTTAATCTTACCTAATTAATGATCCTTAATTACAAATTAATTATTCCTTAAATAATTAATCTTGAACCTTAATTAATTAATTTAAAACCCTTAATTACTAAATTAATTAATCCAAATCATTAATAAATTAAATTAATTAATTAATTATTCCTTAATCTCCTTAATAATTTAATTTATTCCAAATCATTAAATCTTAATTAACTATAAGATAAAACATTCTTCTTATTAATGACTTAATTACCATTTACCAATGCATTTGAATTTTTTTTTTACTTTCAAATTTTCTTTTGAATCTCATTACAAATTTTAAGATTTAAAATGAATTTAAATTTTACTTTAACAAAGTTTAAAAATAGTTTAAAAAGAAAAACTTTTTAATCACATGTTAAAGAATCCTTATCTTATAAAAGAAATTTCAAGAGTCTTAAAACCAAATTCATTTTAAATTCAAATCATTTAAAATATACTTTAAACATTTTAAAGTTCTTAAAACAATTAAATTTTCTTAAACTTTATTTATTTTAAAACTAGGATATAAAATCAAATTTGAATCCATATTTTAAAATTAGTTTAAACTTTGTTTGAAAATCTGCTTTCAAATTTTAAGATTTTAAAATTCTAACAGGTTTTAAAACCTGGGAAAGGCACACACTCGAATCACTCGAGAACAATCCCGAGTCCCCCTTCAGTCAAACACGATGGATCTTCGAACCAAAACTCGAACACATATTCTTCCCAAACTTCAACAGCTTCGAGCATATCACAGAAACACACGAAAACGAACTCGGAAAAAAAAGCTTTCTTCCCCAAACACGAAAACAATCTAGATACATCAATGGGCACGGTGCACGTGCACGGCCAATTTCGCCAACTCCGGCCAACTTCCTGGCCTCCAACAAGTCGATAACGATCTCGACATCATCCACGACCATCTAAACATCGCGATTTCATCTCGACTCGGAATTGAGTCATCAGATCAAAAAATCTGGAATCAACCTCACTGGCCAAAACCACTCACCGATGACAGCATTGCCCACCAGAGTTCACATCCCTCTGCTCCAAGCAACGTCGCAAGCCTACGCAACCATCCAACCACTCACGAACTCTTCCGGTCCTTCACTAATGTCGCACGAACTCCAATAATATCGCCGCTACTCACTGGTCCGTAAGCCCTAATTCATCTCCGATCCAACGCCTTGCTCATCGAAAAAAATCCTAACCATTTTTCCCCACTTCCCCAACATCCTATCCACCTCCAGCCTTAAATTCTACTCTTCCCGTACTGCCGATTGACCACAATCGATGACGAAGCCCAAATTGATCAATTCAGAATAACCCAATGCATACAGCCTTAAAAATCTAGATTCAAATACCAAAATTCATCATTTTACTTAACATATTAGTTTATATAATCAGAATTTGAAATTAACCTACTTGACCTTTAACATACGTGAAGGTTTTTACTGTTATTTTCATGTTTTGAGATCACTGCTAATATAAAATTCTCGAAATTATTTTTAGGAAAAAGTTGCACAAATTCAAACATCTTCCATTCACAAATCAAAATCTAATATTGATTTTATGGTGAGATATCGAATTTATTAAGTGATCAATCCTGTAAACACACAGAGCAATATTCACAGATTTATATACAAACATGCATTCACCTCCAAACATATAAATATATACACATCATCCCAAATTGTCACATAAAACAAGTTAATCATATATTCTTTTCAAAACTGTTTTTAAAATAAAATTTACTCACCTGAAAAAATGATGAGCAGAGCACCCATATATTTGAAATAACTTTTGCTTTGAAAAACTGGAAAGTTTATATTGTTGGATAGCTTGCTTGATAAACTATGCTCCAGGTTTTCTTTTTTACTTGAACTTCGAAAAATGTTATTGCAGGCTTGATATTTGAGAGGGTTACTGGCTTCTGAAAATACTTACAGGCTTGGCTTAGATTTTTGGAAGATGATTATAGGGTTTTAGTTTGAACCTGAAGAATGTTTACAAGGTTTTGATTCTTAGATTTCTTGTTCTAGTTTTTTAAAGATCTCGGGTTTGATAGGATGTTGATTTTGGTTAGAGAGGTGTTTGATTCACTGGTTTGTTGAGGAATTTGTACAGGTTTTAATTTTGTTTCAGGTTTGAGGAATGATGTATTAATTTCTGATTATCTTTGGGAAAATTTGCAGGCTTAATTTTTTTTTTACAGGCTGAAGTTCTTAGCCTTTTGAAATGAGGAGGATAGAAAATGTATAGAAGGGAAGAAGCCTATGTTTATATGAATATGAAATGTGATTTATCAAAAATAAAAAATAAAAATAAAAAATTAAAATAACACTTGTTCCACATCTTAACACTTGTCATTATAATAGTTCATTTATTAACACTTGTCACTCAACCCACTTAATATATTAACATTTGTCTTATAAGTAATTTTACTTATTTTTATTTATTTTAAAAGTAAATAAAACCCTTTTCTTTATTTGTTAAATGCTTATATATATAAATTATTTTCATATGTAAATGTGTATGTGCATTTCTTTTTAAAGAAAATGAATTAAAACAAATTATATAAAAATGAAAGCTTATCCAAATAATTTTAAAAATGTTTATTCTTTTGAATTCAAAATTAATTCAAATTCAAATCCAATCATAAATTTAAAAAATCCAATTTAAAGCTAATTTATATCAACATATTAAATTTAAAAATAATAATATTGTCTTTTAAAATCTATCTATATTTATACATTTATTAATATTATTTGAAAATAACATATTTATCAATTTTAAATAATTTATAAAAGAGATTATAAATTACATATTACTTATCTTATTTAACTTATTCAAATGCATTAATGTTTAATAAATAAATGGTATTTTAAATTTTCATATATAATTTCAAATTATATTTGTTAAGCTATATTTAAAAAGAAGCTAAAATAAATCTTTTATTAATTTCATACTTAAGCTAAGACATAATCTTAACAAATTAATATTTACCCTAAGTATTTAAAACCATATAGTTTATTTATTAGATAGCTTTGAAAAGTTATATATTCAATTAAATCATAATCTTCCAAATTATCAAATTGTATTTTAGAAATTTAAAAAAAAACTAGATTTATTTATTAAACTCAAAACTTATCTATTCATAATATATATAAATACACACACACACACACACACACACACACACACATTATAAACAGGAAAACATTTTATTAGCTTTTAAAAGATAAAATTCACCAATTAAATATCTGTTTAATTGGATTATTAAATCAAGTCAAATTTTATTAACAAAATTTATCAAGTCAATTTAATTTCAAATACAAATTATTAAATTGATATTGCCAAAATTTCCGGGATATCACAATACTACCATAGCCTTTTGCTCCTCGTCCACATTCAAATCAACAGCTTTCATCTTCATTATTAAATTATCGAAGAAGTTCAGATGTGCTTTCAATGACTTACCTTCTCGCATTTTATATGTTAAAAAGTCTTCAATAGAATCAACATATTCGTGAGCGACTTCTTCATGCACAGGTCCTCCAATTTCTTCCATAAGCCTCTGACAGTAGTTTCACCACTAATCTCTGGAATGACATTCTCATCCATGACCAATTGCAGAGCAGTAAAGGCCTATTCTTCCATCTCCTTTCTTTCCAATTCTGAGATATCTACTGACAACGATTATGTGTCAAATATAACCTGATGAACACGATTTTTTCTCAACACCGCCTTCATCTTCCAATGCCACTTCTCGAAATCATTACCTACATTCCAGTACTCTATAGCCAATTGCGAATCTAAAGCTGCATCTGAACCCCCAATGTAGGGTGCATATTCCTGGGTAGGTCTAACCTCCTTGTTTCCACGTCCTGCCATTTTATCGAACACCTTGTAGCCCTAGGCTTCAACAACAATCTTCAAACCTCTGATACCAAACTGTATGGGTGAATTTACACAAATGATTGCAAATCAACCCTAATACATGCAGAAGAAATAAAATCATGTTGTAGGGCGACAAAACAAACAGAACTTGAGAATAAAACGACATATCAGCAAAACACATAAGAAAGTAATTAGAGAGTTCACACACGAGTTTATAGTGTTTCCACTATCGCAAGATAGTGTGCATCCACTTGGGAAGAGAAGATTTTATTACTTTCAGAGAGAAGAATTACAATATTGATAATGGAGACTAAGAAGAATATGAAGAAATACAATAGAGAAGATAATTTTTTTATGCTTCTATTCATCTTAATGCCTACCTTTATATAGGATTATTACTTAAGGTTGAAGTCTGATTTATAGTCATGAATCAATACCTAATCAATTCTTCAAATCACATGGGAAACTTTTACCATTTTATTTTTTCAGTTTTCCACAATTTGTATGCATCTGATAAAATTCCTTTTTTAGTCATCTTATTAGAGAATTAATTAATTACTTCATTCTTTTCAAATATTTCTTCTACTTATGTTGCTAATTCATTGCACTCTTTAATGCATAAAAAAGAGGCAATATATTTGAGCAATCATCTCAAATATCTTCCAAATCTTCTTAAGTATGTAAATATTGTATCAAATCTAACAATGAGAAACTTAACGAGTGCAAAAATAGATTTAAAAGAAGAGGAATAAAATGTTGGAAAGTGGAATTCATAAGCATTAATTTGCATTAATTCAAATAATGTCATTATTATATCAATTTACTGCACCATCAAGCAAGTGACCGATATGACAATATACACAGATAAGAATAAACAACAACAACTAAGCCATTATTCCCAAACCATTTGGGGATGTCTAGAGATGCCAAAACTAAATGACAAAGTCAATTTAAAATTAATAATAACAATATTAGGTGTATATATATAAGGTGAAAATAAAAATAAAGATAAAAATAAAATGAAGTAAAACAATTAAACAAATAAAAATAACAATAATAATAGTACATACAATAAAAATAAATTAAAAAAATAGATAAAATTTTAAAAAAACCATGATGATAATAATAATACTAATAGTAAATAGGTACTAATAGTAATAAGGACCGAAGACCAAACACTATGTCTTTGGCTCCTATTCACTAGTCATATAATCTAAAACTTATAACACTACGTTTAAACCAACCTTAAGTAAAAACTCCTAACTCATGGTTTTGGTAAGTGGATTGCTAACTTCTATATGCTCCTGTCTGACACCAACCCTTCGGGTATGTTCCAGTCCATCAAATTTCGTTTTACTACTTCCTTCCATGTCAACCTTGATCTGCCTCTATCTCTATTTGTACACTCGATGCGGCCTATAATTCCAACACGTATAGGTGGCTCGGGAGGCCTCCGTTGAAGATGTCCAAACCATCTTAAGTGGTGTTGGATTAGCTTCTCCTCAATTGGTGCTACTCCAAGTTGGTTACATATATCATCATTCCTAATTCGGTCTCGTCTTGTATGACCACAGCTCCATCGCAACATACACATCTCTGCTACACTCATCTTCTAGATGTGTTGTCGTTTAGTAGGCTAACATTATACACCATACAACATCGCAAACCTGACCGCCGTTCTGTAATACTTTCCTTTAAGCCTTTTTGAGACTTTCATGTCATAGAGAATGTCAGACGTTAGTCATCATTTCACCCATCCTGCTCGAATTGTAAAACTAACATCTTCATCAATCTCATCATCATACTACAATATTGACTCTAAATATCAAAGAATTCCTTCTTGGGCACTATTTGTACGACCAGAATGACATTTCCATCCTCTAACCTGACATTGCTAAACTCGCACTTCATATACTTTGTTTTAATTCTGCTAAGTCTAAAGTCCTTTGGTTCTAAAGTCTGTCTCCGCAATTCAATTGTCTATCAGCCTCTATCCTAGTTTCATCAATCAGCACAACATCATCAACAAAGAGCACACACCAACGAATCTCACTTCATAACCTCATCCATCACCATGGAAAAAATGTAAGGGCTTAAAGCTGACCCTTGATGCAATCTTATGTTAAAGGAAAAGTCATTGGTTTCATCATTGCATGCTCTGACACTAATCGCAACATCATCATACATATGCTTGTTAAGGGGAATGTATTTTGTTGGGACTCTCTTCTTTTCTAGAGCCCACCACATATCCTTTTTCGGTACTTTATCACGCTTAGCTAAATTAAGAGCAGTAACCATATAATGTTATACAATTATGGGCAACAACCATATAACGTAGTATAATTCTGTTTATAAACTGAAAAATATAACATGTTACATGTATAGCAATGATATCACACTATTTAAATTTCAATAAAAAGCCCATTAGAATATTTATGACCATTAGACATCACTCGGTAGCATATATTATGTATAACATTACATAATATTTGACCGTATCGGTCAGTTAGAATTTATCTAGACTGTAACATTTTCCCACCTTGATAGGAATATTTCTGAGTCAATGAATGAGTTAAGATACTACTAATGAGTTAAAATAGACGTGGCATGCATATCCATAACCCTTGATCGATCCAACATAAAAATATTCAATCTTCATAAAACAAATATAGTATTCTAGAAATATCTACCAAATTTTATAAATGTCACTCACTCTACCCATCCATATTCACATCTCTTTCTACCCCTTTTCATTTTCCCCTTATCTCTCATGTCATCTCCATTCAGATCTCTCACTACCATTATTTCCTTTTGGACACGCTTCATCGAGTTGCTCGCCATCGTTAATCTCCGATATCACAGCTTCATGTTAGTGTAATTATACCATTGAAACTGTGCTTTACACTATAGCTATATTTTATACTTATATATTTCAATCTTATTCTACAGGAAAAAAATAGTTTATGTGACTGCAACTTCTATACTTCTGTTTTATATTAAAAAGGTAATTTGCACTTTTTAGAATTGGTTTGTATTGTTTATTAAGTGCATTGATCTACGTATTCTCAAAATAATTTCATGATTACATGTTATTTACGGACATAAAATCAACTAATTTATAAAAAAAATTATTCTTTTTTCATATTATTTTTTAAAACACATTTCAATCTTATTCTACAAGGAAAAAAATCATTTCTACTATTGCAACTTCTACACTTCTGTTTTATATTAAAAATGTAATTTTCACCTTTTGGAATTTGTTTGTATTGTTTATTAAAATGCATTGCTCTGTGTATTCTCGGAATAATATCATGATTACATGTTAGTTATGGACATAAAATCAACTGATCGATGAATTTTTTTTCCATGTTAATTTTGATTTTTAAATATGGACAAAGATTATGCTTCTTATAATATAGTTCAAAAGTCGGTCATCACATTAACGTTACTTTGCTCTACATATTAAAAAATTAATTTCAGCATACAACACAATTTATCAGCCGAACAATGGATATTGAACACTTTGATATGGAAAGGTTAACTCAAAAGATAATATATCGCCAACAGCATCTTCAATGCAAGATAGTGTACATGTCTAGAAATCGATAAATAATGATAAAAAATCCCTCTCAAAAGATGATTATGGCTGGGATTGTAAATTTACTTCTGAAGTGGTAAGTAATAAATAGTTCAAAAATTTTGAAAAAATAATATAATTAAATTGTATTATCATATTGGTTTTCTCTTCCTATTTTTGCTATCAGCGTAAACTTCCACAAACGCCTCTCTACAGATATTACCAAATGTTACTATCGCTTAAAAATATGATCTAGCAACTATACTTTTTTACAAATTCAATACGCTCTCCTACATATATTACCAAACTTAGTATCACTTAAATATATGATTTAACAGTTAAACTTTCTATACGTTTTTGCCCTTTATTAATTGATAACAGAAACAAAAATTCAACCTAAAAAAAAAAATGTTCAAACTTAGAATTGAAATTCAAGCTGATTATACATGATTCTAACGCAAAAACATAGCTATATATTTAAGAATAATATTTCACTTAAATATGTTAAACGCATATAATTTGTAAAAAAATAAACAATATACTCATGAAGCATATGCTATCATCAAGCGCGAAGCGCGTGCTGTAATACTTGTTAATATTATTCAGTACATAAATCTAGACTGAAAATTGTTTTTATGGTCATTTTACTAATGCCATATTGTATTAACAACATATTGTTAAAATATTATTGCATTGCCCAAAACTTCAAAGTCTATTGTTAGTAGCATTTATCAAAGAGTAAATATCATACAATAATTCAAACTTCAAAATTTTCCATTAACTTGATAGTCGCAAAGCACTGGATCGAAGTTGAGCAATAGTAACTAACAATGTAAATATAGTGGCATAGTATAACAGTAGATGACACATCCGATTTTGTACTGGTTCGGACCTCCCATCCTACGTCCCGTCTCGAAGCTCCCCTTCAAAATTTCCTTTAACTAATTACCCTCACTTCACCCGGAGGAACATGTTTACAAACTCCGCCTGAACAACCAAACTGGTCTTCAACAATGATTACAAGCAGTGTAACAAATGTTACTTTCTGACACAACGTATCTTGATATACAAAATGTCACTTTGATGTACAATAACTCATATAACCAAACCAAATGAAATTCAGTGCAGGTGTATAGGCTAAGGAGTTTATTCGACCAAGGTATGGGATACGGAGATGAATCAAAGTAGTCAAAATCTCTGAATCAGATGAATTTCTTAGAACTTGGAGAATTACTACAGGAATTGAGAGTTTAGGAGTGAAATTAAAGCATAGAGTTGTGTTTCAATGTATATTGATTCAGGAATGGTTAGGGGGTTATATAGTTGTTGTAGGGATGTCAATGTAGCGATGCAACCTTCCAAATTTGCCGTTGATGAAGAGAAGAAATTACAGGAGTGAAGAGATGCAATTGTAGTGGAAGAGATGTGTCGATTTGGGTATTTAAAAAGCCAGAAATGCCTGTTTAGTCGACTGAGATCTAATTTCAGTCGACTCAAATAAGCATTTTTGGTTTTAGAACTTATAGTACATTTTAGTCTACTTGAAGAAGAATCATAGTCAACTTAGGCTGGTTCAGTCGATCGAGCAAGAATTTTTTTTTTTTTGAACTGGCACTTTATATACAACAAATCATTGGGACAACATATCCCATGTCGAATAAACGTTCGAAAGCAGGTTTCGAACTTGTGACATCCTGCACCAAAGCCGAATCAATTAACCATTTGGACAAAGGTGCTTGTCATCGAGCAAGAATTTCAATTGACTGGATAAGTATAATTTCCAAAAATATGCTTAGTTCAGCGGTGAAGGCATGTGCCTATCTCTCAGCCCACCCAAGTTTGAGTCCTACCTTCGCATATTTTTAGCCTATTTATTTTCCATTTTTTCCATCATCGTTTTAGCCTGAAATAACTTAATAAACATGTTGGTAGCATGGTTGTATGGTTGTTATCATCAAAACACCATATATAAATTGATACTTTGTAATTTGCACACGGCTTGATTTCTGAAAGAAACCCTAGCCGACTCTCTCCTCCACCGATAATTTCCACGATCTTCCCTCCTCCGATCGAATCTCCTGCAATACCCAACCGACCCGATGTCCTCATCTCCACCTGCTGATCAGGGTCTCCCTCATCTCGGCCCAGTCCCTTTATCGCCTATTCACCCTCCAGGTTTTGAACCTTCCAGTAATGAAGGCATTCAGATTCAAGAAGATGATGGATTCACGCAAGTAATATCCCGCAGATGGAAAAGACAATCCAAAAACGCTACTAACAAAGTCAGTATTCAAGCCGAGAAGAGATCTGGATCTAATTATAGCGAACCAATAAAATCTAGTGTTGTATCAGAGCAGATTAAAACATCGAACCCCTCGGTTACGAATGCTCATGTTCCACCTCAGAGTAAAAATTTTGGATCTGCTAAATGGAAATTTTCGTCCACCTCAAGCAAAGCATGGAACGAGGTAGTTAAAGGCAATAATATTCCTATCTCGGTTCCACTGAAATTCTATCAGCCTCGGGAAATCAATTCTTTGAAGTGTGCTAAAATGTCTTCTGAAGTGATATCGGTCGCCAGAAAACAATGGAACAACGCCATTGTGATTTATGTAGTTGGTCCCAAACCGTATTATCCATATTTCAAGGACTACATAATCAGGGTCTGGAAACCAACAGAGGATTTCTCAATCTTCTCGATGGAAAATGGATTCTATGTGATTAAATTTAATAAAGAACAAGACTGTGTGAATGTTCTAGAAGGTGGTCCTTACTACTACAATAAGAAACTTATGATGATAAAAAGATGGCACCCAGGAATGCAACTCAATAAAGAATTACTTCATTCTATCCCGATTTGGATTAGACTACCAAATTTGCCACTTGACTTTTGGACGGAAGAGGGGATTAGTCGTATCGCTTCCGTAATTGGATCTCCTATCAAACTTGACAAATTCACTGAAGGCATTATCAAGATTGCATACGCTAGGGTTCTAATCGAAATTGAAAACTCTTTTATATTTCCTACTAAAATTCCTATATTAAATGAAAGAGATGAGATTATATGGCAAGAAGTTATCTATGAATGGAAGCCTAGTACGTGCTCAAATTGCTCGAGTTTTGGTCACATGGAAAATCAATGTCAATTCAATAAAGTATGGGTTCAGAAAACTAAACAAGTCAACTCAGATAACACGTCAGACATGAATATAGACCCAACTGATCCCCTTCCAAATGACAATGCCGCAAGTGTTGAGTTAGAGAAGCAGCGTACCACATTGTCGAATGAATATGCAGAATCACATAACCAGCCTAAGGTAACAAGTCAACTTCCCCAGTATATTTCACAACCCAAAGTCATAACATCAGAACAGAACCATTATGCTATGCCTAATAATCAAACAGTCTTGCCATCCAATGCTAGTTTGACTACTGTTACATCAGATGACATTAATAACAAAGATAACATGGAATCTCTAAATAACATAAATGACATTAGCAACACAAATTTTAATAATGAGGCTCAGTACACAATTGCAGACAAAAATTCAGTAGTTGAAACTTCGGTTCAATTGCCAAAGGAACAACTTTCGATTCAACAGCAAGACATGGCCATATCAGAATCCCTGTCCTTCTCCAAGTCCAAAGCTTCCCGAAAAACTAGAACAGAGGAAGTCCCCTTCGAATTCAAAGCTTCAACGAATGCAGAAGTTATGGATAATCCTGCATGGATAAATATGATTAACCATATAAAAGGTAAGCAGAAAAAATCAAAGAAAGCAAAGACTTCGGGAAAAGCTACTTCCCCGGAAGAAAGTAGCAACCCAAACATCAACAATTAATGGAGTTCCTCTTTTGGAACATTAGAGGGATGAATGCCCTCTACAAGCAAGTGGAAGTAATTAATATTCTTAATTCTAACAAGTATTCCCTTGTTGGGATTCTTGAGAATAAGTTATCTAATCTCTCTATAGAAAATTTTATTAATAAAATTGACAAAAAATGGAAGTTTTCCCATAATATTACCGAAGAACAAAGATGTCGCATCATCATCTTTTGGGACTCGATGATTTGGAATAATATCATAATTCATACCAGTGAGCAATATATTACTAGCATGCTTTACAGTGATAGCAATATCAACCTAATGTGCACAATTGTGTATGCCTTTAATGAAGAGGAAAAGCGTAAACCACTTTGGGATTATATTATAGATCTATCCAAAAATGTCAACCTCCCGTGGCTTGTGGCAGGAGATTTCAACTCTATACTTTTCAGTGGCGATAGACTAAACAATGGATCCTTTAATTCAGTTGGGGATAATAACTTCATTGAATGCATTAACTTTTCACAACTTGTGGAACCTGCTTTTACAGGTAATTTTTTCACTTGGAGAGGAGGTATCTCCTTCTCAGTTCATAGCAAGATTGATCGTGTGTTTGTTAACTCTATTTGGCTTGATAAATTTGATAACTTTGGAATTTGCTTTGGTAACCATTCATTGAGCGATCACACACAAATTTTAATTAATATCCAAATGCAAAACAAGAGAAAGAGACAGATACCTTTCAAATACAAAAACTCATGGCATAAATATGATGATTACCACCAAGTTATCTACGAACCTCTCGAAAAAAGAAACACTGGAAATCCTCTATACAAGCTTATCTGCAAGCTGAAAGCGGTGAAAAATATTTTGAAGAAATGGTCAAGCAATTTAACAAACATGACAGCTATGTTTAATAAGCTGAAAGATCAGAACAACAACATATACAATCAATTAATCAACAATCCTTTTGATAAAAGTCTATTGCTTTCTTACTCTAATAACTACGATTGTCTACACAAGTTGACGAGAAAACTTGCTATAGACAATGATCAAAAAATGAAAATGAATTGGCTCACTAAAGGAGATAGACCCACGGAGTTCTTCTATAGTAAAATTTCTGAATGTAAATCAAATAGAAGATTCAACTTTACTGTCAATAATGAAGGTAAGTGGATCTCAACATCAGAAACTATAGCAGAAGAAGCAATTTGTTACTTTTCTGATCTATTCCAGTTGCCACAAGCTATAAGTCAATTTCCCAACATTATTTGCAAGAAAATATTGACAGAAAATGCTAAATCCAGTTTATGCAGTCCTTTCCAACTGGAAGAAATTAGAGAGGCAGTTTTTCAGATTAATGAAAACAGCTCTCCCGGTCCGGATGGTTTTAACTCTAAATTTTACAAAGTTCATTGGGATAACATTAAAATGGATATTTGGGAAGCCATGAATGGCATTCTACATTCTGGCAAATTAATCAAAGAAATTAATCATACTTTCTTATGTTTAATTCCTAAAAACCCAGAAGCCTCTACCATAGCAGAATTTCGACCTATCTCATTATGCAATGTCACATACAAAATTCTAGCTAACCTCCTTTGCAATCGAATGAAAGCATACATGAATGATCTAATTTCACATAATCAAAATGCTTTCATCCCAAACAGATCAATATCAGAAAATTCTCTTCTAGCTTATGAGATGGTGAGAAGTTTTAATAGGAAAAACTCAAATAATGTTTGTATGAAAATTGACTTACATAAAGCTTATGACAAAATCAATAGAGAATTTATTCATCATATGTTGATTTCCATGGGATTTCCCTTAACCTTTGCCAACCTCATATATGAGTGCATATCCACACCATACTTTTCTATTTTAATAGAAGGTACTCCTTATGGTCTTATAAATAGCTCGAGAGGCATCAGACAAGGGGACCCTCTTTCCCCATATTTATTTGCTATTACTATGGAATTCTTGTCTCTGAACATGGAAGTAGAGTTCATTAAAGGAAATCTCAGTCCTATTTATCAAGTGGAGCCCATCATTACTCATTTATTGTATGCTGATGATATTCTTATTTTGGCGAAAGCTACAACTAACAATGCAGAAACCATACAACAAATACTGCAGCGTGTGACAAACTTCACAGGCCTCGATATAAATTCAGGAAAAAGCAGTGTATTTTTCAGCAAAGGGGCTAAATGTAAGCAAAAGATAGTGGACATAATAAAAATCAAACCAGATAATCTGCCTATCAAATATTTGGGAATTCCTTTATCTAATAATACTTTGAAAGCTAGAGATTTTGGTTTGCTCATTGATAAAATTAACAAAAAATTCAGCAACTGGCATAACAGATTTCTGAATATTAGTGGAAGGGTAGAACTCATTAAATCTGTCATCCAACCAATGCTACATTTCTGGTTACAAATTGCTCAAATTCCTGCATCTATTATACAAAAAATCAATTCACTATGTGCAAATTTCTTGTGGAAATCAAAATCTCATAAAATGAGCTGGGATGAGGTATGCAAAACCAAAAATGAAGGGGGTCTAGGAATCAGGAAAATTGAAGACATAGCAAAATCCATTGCAGCAAAATTATTATGGAATTATATTAATGGAGATTCCTTATGGGCACAATGGATGCACAACAAATATGGGAACAAAGGAAATTTCTGGGTTATCAGAATAGATAACAATGCATCTCATACATGGAAGACTATACTGCATGCTAGACAATGGTGCAAGGGACATATTGACAGAAAAATTGTCAATGGTGAGAACACTGACATTTGGTTTGACCCTTGGATTCAGGGATCTAATCTTATTGACTCTTATGGATGGAACACCATGAGAATCATGGATGGCTGCCACAAAGCTGTATCAAGTCTTATAACCAATCATAGTTGGAAACATAGACTCAATTTCATCCCTATAAACTCACATGCAGAAATTAGAAAAATTCACATTCACCAAGACATGGAGCATGACTTCTGGTGGTGGCTGCCCACCAAACAAGGACAGTTCTCACTAAAGTCGGCTTGGAGCATATTCAGAACCAAACACACCGAATTCGAATGGTCTACTGTGGTATGGGACAAGAGTTGCGCACCAAAAATGTCTACATGTGCAATGTTGGCCATTAGAGACAAGTTGCAGACAAAGTACAAAATCAGTAAGTGGCTACCCAACATAGATAAAAAATGTGTGCTTTGTTCTAATCAAATGGAAGATATAAATCACTTGTTTTTTCAATGCTCCTACTCGCGGCAAGTATTGGATGCTCTTCTGCCTAAACTTAACATACAGCTAAATACGAACTACGACATCAACAGTCTACTGAACTCGATTCTTCAAGCTCAGAATAAAATGAAATCACCGATAAAGAGCATTTTTAATATTTTCTTTACTACTATCATTTGGAACATTTGGGGAGAACGCAACAACCGTGTTTTTAAGGGTCTTGAACAACCCTTCCAATTAAGAATCAACCAAATTATTCTCGAAAGCAAGCAACTTTTACAAGTGAAATTTCAAGAGCATTCAGTAAACGAAGAAGAGAAACTTATCATTTCGAAATTAGATCCAGGACTTAAACTCCAAGATTGTTTTCGTCCCCCCTGATTCCGACAGTCAGCTGGATTCCACCAGCATCTAGCTGCGGTATTTGTTTTAGATCTGTTCAATGAAGGCAGTTGACTTTTTCACTTCCTTCGTCTTGAATGAGAGAGGATGCTAATCGGCATTGTACCCCCTTTCTTTTTATTTTGCTTTTTGGTTCTCGGTTGTATTTGGTAGGGCCTTTGGATTGTGGTTTTTTTATTTGTGCAAGCTCTTCGTACGGATGATTTTGAGTACCTTTTATCTCGATTCTACTCCTCCATCTGTTTGATAGCTTGACACAGATTTGCTTGTTGTACTGTTAATATACGAAAGTGATATGTACTCTTTTTCCTTCCTTAACGCACCCATTTAGGTTAGGGGGGTTGGAAGGTTTTAACGAGGCATATCATGAACGTATATGCTTCTTTGTTAATAAAGTACCTTTTTCCAAAAAAAAAAAAAAAACACCATATATGGTTCTTTCATTCTCCTTCTTTTTGATGATGACAACCACACAGCCTTATAAGATAAAATAATAGATTCCCCTAAATATATTTTATGTATAATAAGTTTATTTCTCTCAACTTTATATAGATGCCAATATAAAATATGTAAAACACGTGTTCTTCTTTCCCTTTGTCATCAACAAAAAGGAATAAATGCATAATCATATTATATTATAAAACCTCTCCCTAAATATGATATCTCTCTTAAGAGATGATTCTATATACTTTTCCTTTAAATGTGTACTATTTTTCTCCCCTTAATAAAAAGAGATTAGAAGTACCATAGATAGGTTAAATAACTTATTATTAATGCAAAGTGATAAGTATCTAATATATATGTCAAATGTAAGCAAAATGTTACTCATTTTACAAAAAATATAGGGTTTATGACTTAGGAAACCATATCCAGTTGGATGTGGTTGATCCCTTAAAAATATAATTTTCATTATTGGTTACAGTTAATAGTTTCTAATGTATGATTGTCTATCATCATCGGTTAGATTAACAGGAACCCATATATCAATATAAATTGTCATTGATTTAATATTCAAAGGATTTTTTTTTTCTATTTCTAAGCATAATACTATAATGATATGAATTGGTTTTAGAAATATCTCTACGCTTAGTGCTAGCATTAAAATGTGTATACATGAATGCATATCCATTACTTTTTGTACAACTATATTGTTTATAGTCTAAACCGATTCTATTATTATAAGCTTTACTCTTAGTGGTTAAGGACGATAAATTATCTTTTTCTCTATTAAAATTTATTATTTTCTCTTTTAATTTATCAAAAACAGCTTTGTAATCACAAACTTATTTTTGCAAAACAATATTTTTTTAGAATTCACATTCTTTAATTAATTCTAGATTCTTATCATTGAAAGTCCCATTCTTCTTTTCAAGAGACAAAAGTTTAGAATTAGAATCATTTTAAAAAAATTCTAAAAATATATTTTTATTTTGCATAACTTCAATTTCCTTTAAAGATCAAAATTTTTATCGTTGAAGTGCTCGTTTTCTTTAAAAAGAAAATCTTTTTATAAAAGAAGTTCTTCCAATGTATTTTCAAAAATTTCAGTTTATTTTACTAAAAAATTATTTTCTTCCGTAAAATACTAATTTTACGCTCACAATCATGTAATTTAGCTAAAATAATAGAATTTACCTTTTTTAATGCTTTAAAATCTTTAATAACTTCTCATGCGTTTGTAAAAGGTCATTATATATAGAATCTAAGCGTAACGATTTTAATCTGAGATTACCCACACAGCACATGTACCTTGATTCTATAGATTGTTGCTCGCTTTTAGGAATTTGTTTTTCTCGACTATCTTTGAGCTTGGACTTGATCGTCTCTTTTTAGCCATTACTCTATGATGTTGTGACGATAAATAGAGTTCTAGAATCCGATACCACTTGTTAGTCGGTATGCACTGGATCGAAAATGACCAACGGTAATTAAAAATGTAAGTGCAGTGGAATAGTATAACAGTAGATGACACGGTCGATTTTGTACTGGTTTGGACCTCCCATTCTACATCTAGTCCCGAAGGTTAACTTCGGAATTTCCTTTAACTAATTAGCCTCACTTCACCCGAAGGAACCGATTTACAAACTCCGCCTGAACAACCAAACATGACTTCAACAACAATTACAAGTAGTGTAACAAATGTTACTTTCTGACATTACGTATCTTGGTATACAGAATGTCACTTTGATGTACAGTAACTCCTATAACCAAAAAAATAATATTCAATGGAGGTGTAAAGGCTAATGAGTTTATTCGACTAGAATATGGGATATGGAGATGAAGCAAACTAGTCGAAATCTCTGAATCGGATGAATTACTTGGAACTCAGAAAATTGCTTTAGGAATTGAGGGTTTAGGAGTGGAAATTAAAGCAACGAATTATGTTCCAATGTACATTTATTCATGAATGGTTAGGGGATTATATAGCTGTTGTAGGAATGTCAATGAAGGGGTGCAACCTTCCTAATTTGCCATTGATGAAGAGAAGCAACTGCAGGAGCAAAGAGATGCAATTGTAGACGAAGTGATGCATTGTTTTAGGTGTTTGAAAAGACCATAAATGCCTGGTCAATCGATTGAGCTTTAATTTCAATCGACTAAAATGGATGTTTTTGGTTCTAGAACTTGTAGTTTATTTTAGTTTATTGAAAGAAGAATCGTAGTCAACTTAGGCTGGTTTAGCCGATTGAGCAATAATTTCAGTCGAGTAAATAAGTATAATTTCCAAAAGCTTGCCTAATTTAGTGGTAAAGGCACGTGCTTATCTCTCAGTCCACCCGGTTTCGAGTCCTTGCTTTTCATATTTTTAATCAATTTATTTTCCATTTTTTAATCATCATTTTGACCTGAAATAACTTAATAAACATATTAATAGCATTGTTGTATAGCTATTATCATTAAAATAACCTTTATGGTTCTTTCACAACTAGCATTATTTCACCATTTGAAACTTCAAATTCGTTCATAGCAATATTTCTCAAAAATTAAACTAAGAGAATGCATTCATTTTAAACTTCAAATTCCTTCATTAGCACACATGTCCAGCTATTCAAAAATTTCAAGGTTACCAAAAAATGTTAAAAAATCCGTCATCTAAAGAGTTGAAATTTAATTATAACTTAAATCAACCACACAGAAATGTTGATATAGTATAGCCATTCTAAAGATTGCAAAGTGATCAAAAAATTTGCTATTAAACATAATAGTAAGAATTCTCAAATTAAAATTCATTCTCCATGAAGTTAAGGTAGCATGAAGCCATTGTAGGCAAATTTTTTAGAAATATAAAGGATTACCAAAACATCAATCAAAAATTGCAATAAATATGGAGTAACAAAATGAAGCCTAGAAGATAGAAGATCGACCTAAAATTGAAAAAATATAGTCGTCGTTCATTTGTGAATTAATTCGCTGCTCTGAAGGATGGCGTCGAGGATCGGTAAAATTGATAAATTGATCGATTATTTTTTCCAAAGTTGCGGCTAAGCATATTAGTGTTGGCAAAGAAGATAGATTTAGGGCTTTTGGAGGATTTTAGGGAATTAATATGGAAGTAACACCCAAACCGTTAAATTTGATACACTTAAGAGGGTCAGAGATATAAACTAGAAATAGATTGCTTTGAATTAAATTGATCGAAACAAAAGAAATATACAAATTAGACCAATAAATTATTCTTGCCTTACGAATTAGGCAATAGTGCTTGGTTCATGCATTTATCTAAACTAGGCATTTAACACATTTATTAACTTTGACATCATTTCATAAACTGATTGTGTCAAATATTCAGTTTACAGCACATAAATGCTAACTTATAAAGAATTGTGGTTCTTGATTACTCGCCTTCTCTCTTTGACGATCTTCATAGAGGCTTTAATCTTCTATTAGACTAGACATGCTCAACTGTTTCGTGTTGATTGGATTTTCATTCAGTAACCATCAATAAATATTTTTGGTTTTCTTTAAGCGACTCAGGGACCTCCGCTCATGGGTCATCTTGATACTATTGTATAAGTTATCCCGTCAACAAGCTAGAGCTGCGGTTCTTTCTCATTTGCTTGTTGGATGATACGAAACCACACCTGCTTTTCTCACAGGTTTATCTACTGCACTTGTAGGCTGCTACTTCTTATAGAGCACTTCACAAATTTCTAATCCTATAAATGGCATTCTACATATCATCATCTTTTACTTCACCCTGTAGCTGCTGTACTTATTTTCTATTGGTTCTACAGCTTTCTTTTTTTCTTTGGATTCTTCTCTATAGTTACTGCTAATCCCCTTTTTTGGGAATATCACACCATCTCGACAATACTCAACAACCACATCTCACTTTCACACCCAAGGCCACCAATAACCAAATCATTTAACAATTAAAATTGCATTAAGCAAACTCACGTTCCTCTCAACAAGTTCAAAAGTTCGCTCACATCAAACAGACTTCTCTGGGCCTGCATTATCCATTATTGCACTCTGTTCACAAATTGCTCGCTATTTATAAAACAAATCCATCAGTATACTTCAGCCTCACCCAGCAAGCACCAATTCATAACTGCCACCAACTTCGTACACATCTCACACACTCATCACATTACCTATATATCACCGCCAACCATTTATTCCTCATTTTAACTCATCTTTCACAAAACCTTATTTATACTCCCGTCAAACTTTCATACATATTCACCAACTCATCCACCATACATCACCATACGGTTGACTCCATTCACAGCACAACTGACCAACATCTCCTAAATCTACCTTATAAACCATTGATTGCTTCCTCCTATTCTTACAACCACCATTCAACCAAGTATTTCTCTATCTAACACAAGGTTCGAGAACTCGGTTTCGGTCATTTGAAATTTTGTTGGTTTCAGCCAGTTTCGGTCATTTCGCTTGTTTTGGTTTTTGTTTCTGTTTCGGTCTTGATATTGGATTTTTGCATTTTTAATGAAAACGTAACGGATAAACAATTTAAATTCATATAGAAATATAACATACAATAAAATAATAATGTTACATACAACACTACTACATCCAGAAACTATTTCTCGAAGCTACATATGGATTGTTTTCATAATTTTCTTCATTGTCTTATGTTGTATAATATGATGGATAACCATATTGCATTTGTCCTGGGCCCACAAATGTCGCCATCATATTATCAAAAGACGATGGTTCATCATTTTGTGTTGTATATGTAGCTTGACTATTTTGATCGCTCGAGATATCACTATATGAGTTACCACCTGTATAGTCAGAAGTAGAATACCTATAGGTTGGTGGATCAGTTGAAGTATATGGATTGTGGTGCTCAAAATCATGTTGATGTCCGGATTCAACATTTAAATTATTATCTCTTCGGTTAGGATTGCCGCTCGCACCCCTTCTTCTTGAATATGTTTGAGTTGGTCTATATAATTCACCACCATCACTAGAACCAATACCATAATTACCTGTTAAACCAACGCCACTTCCACCTGCATTACCATGAACATCATTTGACGAGCCGCTACTATTTTCATTGCTTTGACTCTTTGTTGCTCGTGCAGGTATACTATCGACAGCAGCGACTGCATCATTCAATGTATTGGCCATCCAAGGGTCGTTGTCCAACAAGGGTGGTTCAATTTCTGTAGTCCATTCTGCTAATGGATCCTCTTCATGGAATATATAGTCTAGATCGATCAACTGACTTTCAGTGTCGCGGCATCTTGAATTTATTGCTCTTAGTCTCATGTTGTAATGCATATGTACCAATTTTTCATGATTTTCCATTTTTTTTTCTATTTCGTAATTTTGTATGAATCATTGAAAATGTAGTCCAGTTTCTTTCCCAGTTTGAAGATGAAACTGTTTGGCTTAAAATATGCATTGCTAAACATATTAAATTCGAAGCATCCTCTCTTCCAATTATGGACCACCATTGAGCGGGAAAACATGTCTTTACCACTGCGTATGCTTTTGCAGAACCAAATGCACCAATTTTCATTCTATATCTTTCTACCTGTGATGTGAAGTTAAATATTTAATATGTCTTAAACATTAAATGTTTAACATAACTATTATATATGTTAGTTTTACCTCTTTTCCGATTTCAATCTGTTTTACAATGTCTGGCACCATTCTTTCAACGATGTTGTTAAATCCGTTTAATACTTCTCCATCGTTTGTTGCATCCCCATATTGAATGATGGGATTAAGAAAATAACCTATATAGGAAATATTTAAAATATTATTGAAATGTTATATATTTCATTATCTGTATGACGCTAAGATAAAACAAATTACCTGCGGCATGAAGAGGTCGATTTAACTGTCTTTCCCATCTTTTGTCTATTATATTCCACCATTTTTGGCATGGCCTTCCACCAACATTTTTTCTAATCGATTCTTTTGCTTAATCCATTGCTTCATAAAGATATCCCATATCTGCTTTGTCATCACTATCTACCATTCGTAAAACTTTCACCAATGGCTCAAAAACAAGAATGACGGAAGCAGCACCAGTCCAAAAAGCATTGTTGTAAATCAGTGTAGAGACAATATTTGATGTTCTTTTGTCTTTAATATTGAGTCTAGGAACTCTTGATGTCCACTCTCTTGAAGCAATCATCCATCTCAAGTCATCTTTATGTTTATGAATAGAGTCCAGTGCGATGAAATGCGTTGCATATCGTGTTACTGCGGTCTAATCAATTCTTTATTGTTGGTCTCTTTTCTCATGATAGAAAGCAACCAACCTTGATTGTATATAAATGTCGTTATTATTTGACAATTTGTGATAATAGTTGTTACCTCTGGCTCTTTGGAAATATCTTCCAAAATCAAGTCAATGGAGTGTGCTGCAAATGGTGTCCAATATAAATGCCTTCTTTAATGCATCAATAATTGACCAGCAGCTTTGTAGTTTGCTCCATTATCTGTAACAACTTGCACTATCCTATTTTCACCGGTTGTTTCGATGACTTTATCCATTAATCCACAAATATATTTTCCACTTTGGAATTCATTTGTGGCATCCACAGATTTGATAAATACCGTTCCATGGGTAGAGTACACGAGAAAATTTATTATTTTTCGTCGATTCTGTGTACTCCAACCATCACACATTAATGTGCAACCATATTCGCCCCAGAAATTGTGCAATGTTTTAATATATTGGCCAACTTCTTCTATTTCCATTTCAAGGTACGAGTGTGATATTTCATATGCAGTTGGTGGATCAATTCCACGACCACATTCCGCAATCACATCAACCATTGTTGTATAGTATGGACTATTAGCAACATTATGTGGAATATGGTTGGAAAAAAAAGAACTTGGAAATTGCTCGACCTATATATTTTTTGGCATCTTTAATACCTTTCATTGCAGATTTGATAGAAGGTTGAGTTCTACCTCCTCGTTTTTGCATATATGAGTCGATTCGTCCAGCAGCATTAGTGTCAAAATCACCACCACCCGATCGTCCAGTGGTATTAGATCTGTGCAATGTTTGACTTGAACCACCACCCGATCGTCCAGTGGTATTAGATCTGTGCAATGTTTGACTTGAACCACCACCCGATCGTCCTACAGTATGAGATTTACGCAGCTCTTCGTCTCTAAATTCATCTCTGCTTTGTCGTATGACATGTTGAAGTTATTCATCATCTTCATTTTCATTGTTCGATAGTTGTTGCGGTCTGCTCATTAATTCCTCTTATAAGCGTTGCTTGTCAAGCTTTCCTTTGTTTCGTTCATTTCGCTTTTGAATGATATATGATCGTATAAGCTGTTTAACTTCTTTAGGGACAATTAAACATGTCGATATGTCGCCGTCCACTCCTGCCAGATGTTCCTTTAAACGTGTCACACCACCGCCATTAATTATTTTATTGCAAAAGTTACATTTTGTTTTTCGAAGATTGTCATCGATCGCCGTACCATAATTCCAACCAATTTCTGTCGGATTTGCCATAGTGTACCTGAAATTATAATCAACAAAAGTTATTAAACAAATTAATAGTCCAAATCAAAATCAAAAATTAAATATGAATGAATTAAAAAACAATAATCGAAGTCCTCAAAATTCAATGTTCAAGTCCACAATTTCGAGTCAAGTTCAGTGTTCATGTTCAATATTCAAGTCCAATATATTCACGTTCATGTTCGATGTTCTAAATCCAACATATGTAAGTCCACATTCAAATCGGCATTTTCAAGGCTGATATTCAGGGCATAATAAGGTCAGTTCAATATATTCGGGTCCAACATATGCCAGTTCAACTTATTCAGCAACATCAGTCGTTCCGGCACTTTCCATATTATATAAATGATATATTATATGACAATTGGCAGTGCTAGCAAGTATGTATGTTTTTTTTGGAACATTTGTTCATATTTCGTATTGAAATAACTTATTTTTAGGAAGCAAAATTACAACAGCGAACTGAATAATATTCGCGAAATTATAATAGCGAACTGAACAATAACGAACTGAAGAATAGCGAAATGACTTATTGGGTTTGATAATATATGTGAAAAAATATTGACAAGTCACTTCCCAAAACCCACCCTCTCCATTTGTTATTCACGGCAATTGTTATTCACAGCAACTCTCGGCAACTCTATTCAACGCAGATTAAAAAAAATCGCGATTGGAAAAACTAAAAAGAATTACCCGTGTCTTCGATTCGATCGACTTTGTCAAGCTCCTCGACTTCGTCAAGCTCCTCGCCTCTCGTCGACTTCACCGTGCCTTCTCCTCGACTTCGCCGCGCCTTTGCCCTTGCTTTGCATTCACCGTCGCCGCCTACGACAGTGGACAGTGAAGAGAATTAGGTAATGTTTTTAATTTTTCTTGCTCGATTTCGACTATATTTATACACACAAAATCGAATCGAATCTTCACTGTATGCTCACGTTATTTCTGTTGTTGATCGTGATTGCTTTTTTTCGATCTCGTGTCTGCTTTTGACCTCGTGCGATTTTTTGAACACGCGATGGCGAAACGAAATTAGGGTTTGATTTTGTTTCGCCTATCGCCGAGAACGATACGAGATAGCCGTGATTTTGGCATTTCAAACGATACCTCATACCTTGATGTAACATACTCCTTCTCATTGCATAACAATTTTCCATTCAACCACATTCATTTTTTTAAATAGAAACAACTCTCCCACTACTATATAGAATCTGCTACCAAAATCTCCTCCAAAAATCCTTCGACAACCTTACTATAGATTTTTAGCCACAGGAGTTGTATATTTGGACAAAACAACCATGCAACTCAATTAACCACAGTCTCTCTACCTCTACGACAAGAACTCTTATCACAAGAACAACTTCATCTCCAATTCTCAATAATAAACAAAACAAAGAACCATACCTTAGTTCAAACTTCCATGTTATTAGGTTTGATGCGAGCAGCGTTCATGCAACAGGCAAAGGAGAGCTTCCAGATTCAGTGACAAGTCCTAGAGGGTTCGATTTCAGAGTGACAAACCTCATATCTCAATATCAAAGAACAGTGTGAATCGATCTCCGGACAAGCAAAAACAACGCCTTCAAACGTCAAGCACCTAATCGCAATTACAGACATTTAACGGCAGTGCCTATCTCAAATACCAACAAGCTCCATAGCATTGCAGGCAGCTTCAGACTAAAGATTTCTATATCCTGATGAGAAACCTTCGGATCCAGACTAAACATAGCGAATGTATAACAAGTCATCACCCCCGTGTTCGAATCGGGCAACACTAATTTCTTTTGAAGTCAAAAGTGTTTTTTAGGAGATAGAAATTTCATTTTTGGTGGAGGCAGCCTTTTGTTTTGAGGAGTTATAGAAGAAATGATTTTTGGCGTAGACAAAGTACACATAAGGAAGAAGAAACGAAATTGGATTACCTTTTCATTTTTTAAACTCTCTGTCCTCTCTCTACCCTAGCTCTAATACCATGTTAGAATTTGATATAGAGAAGAGGATGAGAGAGATTAAATGGTAAAATAGAAATAGCCTACATTGTATTAAATTGATTAAAACAAAAGAAAAATACAAATTTTTAAATAGATCCAAAACCTCTAGCTTATTCTTACCCTATAAATTAGGCAATAATGCCTTGTTTCATGCAACTCTCTAGACTGGGTATTTAACACATTTATTTCCTTTAACATAGATTGGAAATATAAAAAAAAATAGAAATTGTAAGAAGACCGACGGTAGAGGGAATTTTGATTCTATAGTTGAAGAATAATTGTGTTTAGGGCTAGACAGCCTTACTAACTCTTTTGGCAGACTAATCAAATAGGCATCGAAGAAACCACAGAGTAGTAGAATTGAGAAGGAGAATGACGGCTTTGAAATTGTTTTTGGGATTAGGGTTAATAGGAGAAGGAGAATGGTGAATGTAAGAAGGGAAAAAGGCAGGTTTGTTGGTGAGTTGAATGAGGGAGCAGAGAAGGGGTACGGATGTAGAAGAAGAATGAAGATGAAGGAAATTTGGGTCTAGGTTGGAGAATAATTTTTGTTGGTGGTTCCAAGAGTGTTTTTTTCCCGTAAATGTCGAAGTACGGGAAGAAAGGCCTGTTAGATTTGGACCCTTTGAATGTGTCAGCTTAGTGTTTTTTTGGACAGAAATGGAAACGAAAGGTCTTTAGAGGAATACCGAGCTTTCATGATATATATATATATAGTGCCTGGGTTGATGCTATGGATGAATATACATACATTTATTAAATTGGAAGAGGATAGTATAGGGGATGATTGGAATCTGATCGAAGAAAGCCAGATTGGTTTTAGAAATGTTTAATAGGGGTAGGTGTACCGATAGACCGGTGGCCCATTTTACTATATTAAAAACAATAATAAAATAAAAATAGAACATATATATAAACAAAAATAAATAAAATAAACTTATGTGAAATTAAAAACAGAGATTTGGCATGATTTATAAAGTAATGTTTTATTTAAATCTAGTGAATATAAATATTTTAAAGTATTAATTGTTGGAAGAAAATTCGTTTTTGGTTTAATTAGTTATTTAAAAGGTCTAAATAAATTCTAGAAATTATGGATATTTATAATTAATATTTGAAGTATTTTATAGTATATTTTTAATTAATAAGTTTAAATAAGAGTATTTCTTGTATTTTTGATTGATGAAGTTTTATTTATGATTTTTTGATTTCTCGTCTCTTCTATATTGATTTGGGTGATATGAATGATTCACTGTTAATATTGAATTGATTATCATTTTAATATGATATGATGATGACATGACATCCTTTTGCATGGATTTGTGATATTGCTATTTTTGGGATATTTTTTGTTTATAGTGATTTTAATTCTATATGACGAGGAATCTGAATAAACAAAGTTGTAATATTGTCTGATATGAGGCTTTCGGTAATATTTCTCTTGTTATTATTTGGCCTCTTTATATAGAATATTATGGAGATTGATTGGAGTTTATAAGCAGTAAATAAATGTTTGAGTATCATGCGGTGGTATGGGATGCCCTTATGATATTTATTCGGTTATTCATTGTATGTAGATGACATTCATGCAACGGAAATAGAGTCTTTGAGACTCAAAGGAGATTTGTTATATACATGAAGCTCGCTGCGGTGAACTAGCCTTCGTGGCTACAGCCGTGTGTTGGCCTATTTACGCTTTATTGTCATGTGTCGGCATATTTATGCTTTATTGCCATATATCGACTAATTTCGAGGTTGTGTATCAGCTAATATAGTCTGTCACTGTTCAACTTCCTTCATGATTCGAGAGTGAACCAGATTAGGGTAGTACCCACCCTGGCAGCTTGATTTTGGGGTCGCGCCTAGAATCTATGACACCATTGTATATATGGTTGCTTGTCGGCCTATTGCCGTGTACTGGCATATCTATACCGCTATGTACATTCTCCCATATGTCACCTACGCTAGCAGTATGTCACCTTGGGAGCATATGTTGGGTCATGACTGAGTTGTCGTATGTCATCAAATGTAAGAGTACTCGCATTAGCGAGAACATCGGTAGATGTAGTCACAATACCAAGGGAAGGTAACCAAAGACAATAGGTGTCATGCCAGATGGACACATATGTAGTCTCCTACGTAGGATCGATTTCACCCTAGAAGGGGGTGAATAGAGTGATACTAATAATTATAAAAATTTAATGCAGAGGTATAAAATAATCGCAGCATTGATAATAGCAAAATAATAGTAATACGGATAATAGTAGAATATAAAAAAAAAACAGAACAACACAGATTTACCCAGCTTCGGCAAAACTCTACCTACGTACTACCCCCAAGGTTTCTACTAGAAATTACATAGTCAAATGCTTACACATGTAAACTCGCAACACCCGCTATCGACTAACCTAACTCTATGCTCAAAACCCTAACACAACTCAGCCACTGAGTTACGAATTCTCGAACTACACCACCGTAGTTCGTCCTCTAGTCGCATGACTTGAAATTTACACAAGTTTTAAAGTAAATTAGAAATAAAAAACTTAAAACAATAATACCCTAATTAAAAATTCTAAAGCCCTAAAGAAATATTATAAGTCGGCCCAAAACAAAATTATCACAATGAAAAATGCCGGCCCATTTTTCACTTTATTTCTTCGGCCTTTGTTCTTAAAAAAATGGTTGCTTCCTTTTTTTACTCGTTCGTTCGTTCTTTGTTATAAGTTAAGGTTCTAGAATTTGTTGAAGTCGCCACTTAAAAGAAAGTGATGCTTCGATTCCTTTCTTCGATCGATTATATGCTCACGACAACTTCAATTAAGTCGAGTTCAATTGTTAAAATGGTATGCGGTTTTTCCTTTTATTGCTTATTGATTATTCTCGATTTTGATTCAAGTTGAATGATTAATCCTCTTTGTTGTTGCTTGAACTCGAATCATTTACATGCCGATGATGATTTGGGTTAAATAGGGATCGATTCCCTTTATTTTCGTTCGAATATTTTATTCAAATTCGTTTGATAATTTTAGTTCGGCCATTTGATTATGCTCGAATGCTTGAGACTTCTTCGACTTGTTCAATTCATATAATTCATTTCTTGATTATCACGGCTTCGATTTTGGCTTGTTCGATTTCCTGACCTGATCATTTTATTTTCCTTGGTCACCACGGCTTTGAAATTGACAGCATTTAAACTTGACTTTGGTTTGAAAATGCTGCTTTGATTTTTGTAAAAAACTACTATGCGAATTTCTTTTCTCAAGTGACTTTTTTCGAACTCTACTTTGATGACTCACGGCCTCTGACTTGATTTGAAACTGTTGTTACATTCACTTGTACATCATGACACTTGTTACAATTTTTTGTGTTGACGTTGACTTCGTTCAATTTCTCACGGCTTCATGTGAATTTTACTATTAAGGCCGTTGGTTATTGCATTCGTGTTCATATATATGTATATTAGTCTGGCTTTGATTCTCTGGTATTTAAACTTGACTTTGTTACTTTGAAATCCCCTCGACATTTGAATTCGATTTGAAACTGCTACCTTTTTTCGGCTTGATCAATTTGAATTTTACTGTAGCTAGTTCTGTGTATACATATATAAGTATATTTGTATACATGTGTGTTTGTGAGTAAAAATTATTGCTGTAATGTTTTGTGGATCGACTATCACTTGAATTGCACACTGGTGTTTCATTCATTTTTGAATCATGACATTGTTGTTGGAACATGTTACATTGAGGCTTCATGTTTTCTCTTGTATTCTCTGGTTTACCTGTACCGTTGGCCAAGTTATCATGTTTCTTTTGTTGTTGTGTGATGGTCTCTGGTAATTGCAGTATCATGTGGTCTTGTTCTGGTTCGTGTATATGCTCCATTGTTTTGTTTTGTTGACAAGTACATCACGTTTTGGTCGAGACTGTGTTGTATGCCTTTGGTATTTGAGTCCATGTCTCTGACTTGTTTGCAGTTTTGTGATGAGTTGCTTCAAGCGTAATTATGTTGTGATCATTGCAATCAAATCTTCATTGATCACTGGTTGTAATTGCACCTGTTTGCATGGGTTTCATTGATGTTGTGATCATTGCTTCATGTTCTGGCCATTGTTTTACTTGTAGTTCAGTTTCATTGTATACATATCTGGTCATTCATATATAAGTCTGGTCGAAGCATTTTACTATTTGAACTTGTACTCGACTGCTCATTGCTGTAGTGTATGTATATATATGTGTGTGTGTGTGTATGTGTATATATATATCCTCATGTTGCCATCCGCTTGTGTTCCTGTACTTGTTTGCCTTAGACAACTGTCTGGTATGTCTGATTAGATGTATATATGTGAAAACATATGTGTATATGAAGTCTGAAAGCATTTGTGTTGTTGTTTGCATATCAAATGTGCAAACATACATATCTGGTCATTCATGTATAAGTCTGGTCGAAGCATTTTACCGTTTGAACTTGTACTCGACTGCTCATTGTTGTAGTATGTGTGTGTGTCTATATATATATCTACATGTTGCCATCCACTTGTGTACCTGTACTTGTTTGCCTTAGACAACTGTCTGGTATGTCTGATTACATGTATATATGTGCAAACATATGTATATATGAAGTCTGAAAGCATTTGTGTTGCTGTCTGCATATCAACTTGTAAAAATTGAAGTTGTAGCCTTTGTGTCCACTGCTTTATTTAGTTCATTCTTGAACTGTTTCCAATTTAAGCTAATGTATTTTTGCCTTTGACCTTCTTGCTTCGGGTTGCGTATATACATGCATTCACATACATCCCATATTATTACTGCATATATGTTTGCATTAAGTTGTTGAGCTTCTTTTCACTTCGAGCTAGTTTATTGTTTTCACTGTACATATTTTGAAATTCATGTACATATCATGTTATATGTTGCAATCTTGAGTCTTGTGTAGTTCCATATGTTGTTGCAGTTTGACTGTGCAGTATGTTTGGAGTCTTGATACATTAATTTGTATTGCATGCACCTGAGTTGAACCTAGCTTTGGCTCGGGTTTGACCTTGTTCTCACCTGTGCCTGCAGTTTTGTCAAGTGTATATCGGTGTGTACGGCCTTGTGGCATGTACAGTGATACATTGTGCATGTCATAAGCTATTCATGTATGATAAATCAAAAACGAATATGATGATGAACAACCCAAATAACTGAGGAAAATAACATTTTCAAAATACATATTTTATTTTACACTACAAAATATTTCTTTTTCAATTTAACTGCGTCGGTGTTCAAAATATTTCTTTTTCAATTTTACTGCATCGATGTTTATTTTGCAGATAAATCAAATGTTGGATACAAATTGGAATACAGTTGAATATCAAATACGAGTGAACGAGTGATATGTAGTGAGGTGCAAATGTATATATAGTGAAAAATGTGATGTAATTGAAATTGTATTATAATTGAGAATTATATATATAGTAAGAGCTCAAATTTCTACTATTAAAAATCTTAATAAAATATTTGTTTGAATAAAATATTTGTTTGAATTTACATTCTGTGTTATTTATTTTATTTAACAAATATTTAATTAATTATGTGAAAATAAAAATAGTATAATAACAAATACATTTAAATGAATATATATATATATATATATGTTTATTATCATAAAAAAATCATATACTAGCATATTCAACATCCTGGAGCGAGTGTGTGCTGTTAGTCTCCCATTTGGTACTGGTGTGTGTGGTAGATAGACATACAATATTTATATTCCTGTGGAGTATACGTCTTGTTTGATGATAACAAACTTATTTTATTTTTTTGATATTTCCATTAGAGCATGTTGTAATTTAAAAATCATTAAAGTATAATTCAATTGTTATTTTTATATGTAAAAATAATATGTATTTATTGTTATCATCAAAAAAGAAATATTATCAGAAATTGCAGTTAATTTCTTTTTCATATTAATAATTAATACATTATATTTAATATGTTTGTTTAGTGTTGTATGTTTATAGGTTTTTGTAAAATACTGGTTGTGGAGAAGTTCCTTTTAGTGTAATAAATCGCTAAATTTACAGATGTTAGCAAATCTATCCACTAACTTATCATGTAAGGCAAGCTAAGGCTAGTCTGAATAAGGGATTAAGCGGCCTTTTGCAAGTCCGGAAGAATATGCCTGTCCAAGTTTAAGTCAAAGTCAAGAGATGAATTATATGCATGTCTACAGTTCAAGTCCAAGTACAAAAATGAGTCATATGCACATCAATAATTCAACAATAGACAAATATTCTCATTTGTTAAAAGTATATTATGCGAACTTAATTATCTAAGCCCTTATATACAAAAAGTCTAGAAAATTACAATCAGCTCTAAAAGCCCCAAACCAATTTAGGGTTTATAACCTTAAAATTGAGAAAGAGAAAAGAATTAATCTCCCATTCGTGAATGTCGATGGGGTCTATTTATAGGGGTGCAACCATGCAGGATGATTGACACGTATCTGGGCTAAAAAAACTAAAGGTCTTCGATAGCACTTCATTGATGAAATCTTGGCATCTCTTTGTTAAGACTCGACATTACTTGCTTTCATAAGTTCGGCAACCCAATATCCCTTATTGAAACTCGACAACATGCATCATGATAGCTACTCGATAACCTTCATTATAGTAGATTCTCAATAACTGTTACTATAGGAGCAGCAGCTTGATGATAGCTGATGCATCATAGGCTCATCATCCCCTAGAAGCTCGATTTCCCCAGTTTGTGACTAGATGTTTAATGCCTTTTAGTAGTGTGACATCCTCCCTTTATTACATATTCTACAACATTTCATGTTGTAAAGGTTCAATATCTCTTTCCATGCCTTTGTCAATCCGGCTATCTTCGGGCTCGATAGCTCTTGTATTGTTGAAGCTTGATATCTACAAGTACCTATTGATTCAGCACCTTCATCACCTTACAAGCCCGATATCCTAATTTATTGTTAATGTTCGACATCACTTCTACTTATCATTTGCTCGACAATCTTTATGGTTGTTGAAGCTCGAGACCACCTCATTTCTATATTCAAGCTCGACGACCCTAATATTTTCTAACTATTTGGAGTTTAATATCTTTTGAGGTTCGACACCTCTTATATTCCTATTGACCACTTGGATATTCGACATCCCTTTTTATTATAGATGTTCAATACCTTTTTGTGAATGCTTGAGATTTTATATACTTTATTAACTGTTGCATACTTGATAACTTTGCTTTCTTCAGGCTCGACATCTCTTGTTCTTATAAACTCGTCATGTTCTCTTTAGATGCTCGATATACATATTTATAGTAACATTTACCCCCTTCCTCCCTATGTGGAAGAAGCATATTATACTTTAGTATAATTTCTCTTTTCACATTGTCTCCTATTAGTGTTCCATTTCAATCTCATTCATTTACTTGAATAGGAATTAACATTCCCTATTATTCTCTCTCCCTTCTTCTAGAAGCTCTACTTGCAACTAAAACTCAAAATTGCAATTATAATTTTCCTCTTTTAATCCTGAAATTCCAAGTAAAGGCTTTTGATTCCTACAGTACATCTCGATCCAATGTACGATTTCCCTTTTCAATCAATTTAAGTATGAAAGAGATTTTTTTTGATTTGATAATTAGGTTCTATGAACCATTTGGGTTTAATTAGCGATTGGATCCAAGCATACTCATAATTGGAGAATTTAGTGTTTGGACTCAAATGTTGTTTCTAATGCATAATCTTAATAACTAACAACAACCTAATAATTTATGAATTTTTATAGAAGCTCGATAATTTATTGGAGTTTTAACAATCATCAAAAAATCGACGTCCACTTAGAGACTCAGTACCTTATTAGAGGCTAACCAACTAGTTGTAAATTCGATATCTAGTTGGTGACTTAGTAACTAGTCATGAAGCTAATAATTATATATTGAATCATTAACTAGTTACAAATTCGACAACCCTTTGAAAAGTTGTTAACTTGTTACTAATTTGACAACCCTTTAGAGAGTTGCTAACCATGAATTCGATATCTTTTACAGGCTCGTCACTTAGCCATGAAAAAGAACCTTCAACTGATTCTGATCTCACCAACTGTCTATGGGCTTGGCACCCCGTTGTAAGCTTGATAACTAGTTATGAGTTTGGTATTTTATTATGAACTCGATAGCTAATTAAGGAACCTACAAATAGTTATGAAATTACTGACTATTTATGAGTTTGACGCGTTATTATGAATTCACTGACTGGTTAAAGGATCTCCATTTGGTCATAAACTCTCTAACCATTTATGATTTTGATATTTTATTATGAACTCGACAACTAGTTATGAGTTGGACACATTATAAACTCGATAACCAATTACAAATTTAATATCTGTTTGGAGAATCATCAACTAGTCACGAACTCGATATCTTATTATACACTCATTCATTTTTTAAAATTAAAATTTTCTTTAGCATTTTCTTAAGTACTTTAAATTTTCATAAAATATACAATACTCCACCAATTACTACATGATATTGTCTTACAGATAAATGGCTAGCAAGAAGGGGCTCCAAAACCTCTCCTACTTCAAAGATAGGAGACTATAGAATCATTCCGTCTTATATAACTATTCAGGATGAGATTAACATTATTCTTCAGCAATTCAGGATTACAAAAATAAAAGCTAAGTGGGCAGACCCATGCGGTAAGATAGATAACCCTCTGGAAGGTTTCTCTGCTTTCACTCCAATCCATTTCTTGCATTTAGGATATCTCCATCATCAAAATTCTTCACTTGGTTCCTGGACCATTTAGGGATTGGTCCAATACAATTGCTGCTTAACTCTCAGGGCGGCTGACCTCCCCTCACTTGACGTTGAAACTCTTCCTTCATTGGTGATTCCTGTTAAAGTAGGGAACCAACCAGCAAGTACTACATATCATCTTCTTCCTTAGAAGAGTCTGATACTAATTTGATCGACAAAATCAAGGAAAGAGAAAATCAGTTCTTTTATATTAAGAGCCATACCCCTAGAATTAAGTGTTCTTTCTCTATCCTTAGTAAGGCTTATTTTTTTATATATACTATATCTATCTTATAATAGTTATTCTCTTTCAAAATCTTCTTCTCAGGGGACGAATCCTTCCGTTGCCAGCACAAACGGCAGCTTAAGCCTGGAATCTCAAATATAGGAGATAGGCATAGTACCTTGATTGAGGCTAATGTACGAAAGTACTCTTTAATTCTTAAGAATCATAAAATGCTCGAGGAGTCTTCGATGATCAAGAAGGATGCTCACTAGAAACAGGCCTTGGTCATCGACAACCAATTTTTTTTACCTTCTTCCCCATTCAATGTGATTCCTTTGGTAGTTTCTTTTGATTTGATAGAATTTCCTATACCGTCATCCTATAATTCTTTCTTTGACTTAGGTTTGACTCTTATCATCCCGACTGCTAAATCAAGGGAAATTAAAGCTCCTACCTCCTATTCGGCCGTGATTACAAAGGACTTGTTTCTGACTCTATTGCCGACGTTATTAAGGCTATTGAGAGTCATAAAAGAATGAAGGATTATGGCGATCTGCCTAATGTTCCAATTCCTCCTCTATTAAAAAGGATAAACTTGGAGAAGATCAATCGCTTGCTGTCACTATTGAGGAATCAAATACTGCTTCGACTGCAATCAACCAAGACTCAAGTTTTGTTGATTTAAGCTTGCCAGACCAGGATTCTCAGGACTAGATAGAAGTTTCTACACCCCAAGTCCTATTATAAACATTATCAATCCCTCATTCATAACTATTTTTAAGGCTTGTACCAAAAGTCGGGCCTAACTCTTCCTCCTTTTGAATCTTTGCCTTATGAAGCTCCGGTTGAACTTGTATTTTAAATTTTGCTCGCCCTGTCATCCAGTCTCCACCTGTGGCTTCTTTGGCACCATTGCAGCCTTCTGCTTTTTCCAAAGATCATCTCCACATTCTTTTTCAATAACTTCTTATGGTACGTATCCTTACGTGTCTGGTTAATATAAATTTTGGCTCTATACATTTTTATTTTTTATATATTTTAGGTGGCTAAACATATGTTTTTCAACAACAAGTTTCTCATGAATCTATCGATCACATTCCAAATTTCAAAGAGCATATTTCATCGCTCACAGATAAAGTTAGTCCCTTGAGGGCCAATTCTTAAAGTCATCACAAAAAGAGATGAAGTTACAGCTGAAAAGAATAAATTTATCTCCAACTTGGATGAAGAAATAAAAGCAAGACTAGCAGTTGAGAAGACGGTGAAATTGCTGTGTATATGAGTTTGATTAAGCCAAAACTGAAATACTCAAATGGCTGCACAAGTTACAACTTTGAAAAATGGTTTGGAAAGAAATGAGGTTGTTCTAGTCTATACAAATAACATTATTAAGGATGCTAAAAGAAAGTCTCGCCTTTCATACAACAATCCCTCCTTCAAATAAAGGAGAAATGTTATATGGAGGCCCTCATCATTGTGTATTACGGTAATATAGAAAATTATCCAAAATTGGACTTTCCTTTATTGCTAACACTAAAAGAAAAGTTCAAAAGGAAGTTCGACCTTAAATTGAGGAGAGTTCCCGGGTCATTGCATGATGAATTCCCAAAAGAGAAAGCCATCAATCCTCAGAATTACTATCTTTTTATGATCCTCTGCCTTATGAAGACATGGATAAGGATGATAGAGGGGACGGTGAAAAGGACGATAATAATGGCTATGAAGATGGAGGTGGCCATGACTTAGGCCCATTTGCTCACGATGTGGACCTTCCTGATCTACCCGAGTTCCGGAATGCGTCTCAAGAAGACGCCTTAAAAAAGGACGCTCAAACTGCTAGCTATCATAGCAATGAATCTAAAAAGGAGAAAACTCGGGCTTCTTCCTTACGAGCTTCTGCAATACAAGTATAAAGTTTATCATCTTCAGCTTCTTTTTTAGCTCATTGGCTGTGGTTAATAATTTACTATTTTAGCTAAAGAAAAGAAAAAAATATCACTTTGAAATGTTACACGAAAAGAGCGAGAAGAAGGTGCTGCGATTCAATAGAGAAATCAAGAAATTAGTTGAAGACCATAAAAGCTTATCTAAAAAGTATAGGGACCTTCTCATCTATGCCAAATGATTGAAAGATTTCAAAGAGAAATGAGTAGCCTTTCTTTAAAAAAGGTATCACCTTCATCGATAGAGAGTTTTAAACGAAAACATGGAGTTGACCACACTTTTTTGGATGTTTATTGAAGATAATGACACTTTAGTTGGATTCCTCTAACTTTTCCTTCCTAGGAAAAAAGAGTTGGTGCTCACTTAGACATCTTCATAGTAGGTATTTGAATGATCATGGGACTGATCCTTATCCTAGAGAATGCTAGAATCTTCCCACAACCGTGACCATTCCACTTCCCCCCAACACTCTTCCTCGTCAGAAGGTCAAGTTCAACAAAGAGAAATCCATTTTTGAGTTTTACAATGGTCCATATTATATAAATCTAAGTAATTTTGCCGTTGTATTATGTAATTCGCACAATCATCATGAATTTCAGCATCTGCGGCTTAGTTTATTTTTCCTTAAAATACACAGGTTAAGGAACCATTAAGCATTCCCATTTTAAAAGAACTCTTAAGTAAATTTTCCAAGATAAAAAGGGATTTTATGTATCGGAAGATTGTGAAATATTTTTATTTTATTCATATCAGGTCATATGATTCTATAATTTTGGAATATGACTCTTAGGGACAATTTACACACCTATAATTTTTTTCCTAACTCCTATGTGGCCATTTCAACCATGAAATTATTGTTTGGGCTATAACATTTGATATGAGTCGAATTAGGGTGACAAACTAGTTTCATTGCTTCAGGATGATGGTTTCCTTTCCATAGAGTGGTCATAATAGAAAAAAGGACTTACAGTTAATTAGTTATTCATGTTTTAAATTGAGATAACCGCTGGCCAGAATTACTATAATTAATTAAGCATATTGGTTGACCCATTAATCTAATTAGAGAATACTATAAACAGAGGCTATACAGGTCAAATTAGAACTTTTCCCACTCATTCCAAATCAGATCTAAACCATAATTAGCCATAAATCCATCCTGATTCATCCAAATTTCTCTATAAATCGAACTAGATTGTCGATTAATGATTAAATCGTCAATTTCAAGACAAAGATAATTTATTTTCCTGATTTGGAGTGCTTTTCTTTGATGTTTAGAATGGATCTACATTCAATTTGGTTGAATTTGGTAATTGAAGAGTGGTTTATAACTTCTCACTATCATATGCATGTTCATATGGTAGAATTACAGCTATTAACTTGGTTTTTGATCTAAAAATCCTTTTCCAACCTAAATTACATGTTGACATATGTTTATGACCTAAATAAATAATTTTAATATGATTTGGAATAATAACCTTGTACTTCACCTTATACATATTCATATGTTCTTGGATTGCTTAGAATTGGAATAAAAATTGTTTGATTGCTTTAGATCTATGTATTGCCTATATGATTGGATGTGAATGCATGTTATTCTATGTTTGTGTGTTGTACTTTGATGTTGTTTGTTAGTGTTTTGGATGCATTGGAAGATAGATTGATGAATTGGGCAAATCAGATCAAAGTTTTTCGAAATTGGATGATACTTGAAGGAGGGACTCTAGACCATACTAAGAGCCTACATGAAAAATAACATCTCAAGTGGAGTTAAAGAGAAGACTCTATGCTGACTCATAGGATGAGTCAGTGATGAGTTATTATGGTAAAGGCTATGAGTCGGTGGTCATCATGGATGGATATATCATGTCTAGATGAGGAAATTTATAGAAAAGATGCATGAGATCTGGCTGAAGGTTGAGGGCACTGTCGAGTTATCTCTAGAACTTGAAGGTGGAGCTTTGGATTAGGATCGAGTTATCAAGGATGGATAGGTCAGGGTCTAAAGCACCTGGAGAAGAGTACTGGAGGCATGGAAAAGAAGGTAACTAATAATTTGCTAGGTATATAATTCGACACCGAGTTATCATACTACATGGGGTGGAGGTGAAATTTGTAAGGCGGGTAGAGGATGCTCTATAGGTCATGCTTCAGGTTTTTAGATCGTTCGTATAAGGTCGGATGATGATGTAACAACATGATGAAAAGATAAAATCTTCGGACATTGGCTCGTGTTGGGAGTAGGTTCTGAAGATGGCGACTCGTATAAGAGTGAGCCATAGGATCGGGGATCGTGGATGGGTTCCTCATGAATAATGGTACTAAATTGAGTAAGAAGAACTTAATATCAAAATGGAGCAAAGATGGGCTTGGAAGTATGTTCTAAGGAATCATTGATGCTCCCGTGTTTTCTGTTGTACTCAAAGCAGGGGTATTATAAGTGAGGATGCTAATGGATTGGTAGCGAGGATCTATATACACTAGACCTCTAGCTTTGGTTCTAGTGTGCAGCTTTGGGATGCGAGACATGCATGTAGCTTTGGGCTGCAAGATACGAGAGTGCAATGGAGAACCGAGATTTCTATTAGTCCTTGTCGGTAAGGAGGCTTAGGAATTATCATATACTCATAGCATAAGGAAGAGTGATGGTGAGTCATGTTTGATGGATGATATGGTTGTTTTTCCTTTAGTGGGCTATCACTTGGGGATATCATTGGAAGTAGGTACTGGGGATAGGGATATTTGGACATCCACTTTGGTCTATCTATTGTATCTAATCATATACTAGATTAGCATATTATATTATTATGTGCTAAGTCTTTGGTTGCAGGGACAGGTCAGGTATGGTTCGTGTACTCTTGTTCCTTACCATATTTGCCTGTATAGTATTTTGAAATTTATTTACTGCTCAAGCCAGATTATTGTCCAACTAAAGGTTTTATGCTTTACTTATTACTATCTTGGGTACTCTTAAATGAATAGACTGGATAACGGGTTTAGGTAATGCATTAGCTATTCGAATGACAAGCTGGATGGAGCTATCTCATATTATATACTTATATGGATTCTATGCTTATTCGTAGTGTAGCATTGGGGAGCCTTAGCAATGCCTACTTGTACTTGTATTTGAGATAGTTATTGAGTTTGTTTCCATTGTATAAACTCTATGACATTTTATGTATAACTTTGTGGATCTCAACTCATGTGCAATTACAGCGCTTAGCAGTTTATAACAGTGGAGGTGCAAAAAGTTATAGCGATGATATAGCAGAAAATAATGGAGGTGCAAAAATCTTTATTAGATTAGAAACCAAATATTTAAAGTTAATTTATTCTCACTATCACATCTTTTGTGTTGGAAAAAGACGTATTGTTTATGCACTTATGCCTTAACAAAACCGAGGAATATATTGATTTATGCATACTAGGTTTGGTGATTACAATAGATTTCTGACTTAAATTGAGCACTTATGCCTTAACATCGTGTCTTTACCCTAACTTTGTTGATTTTGTAACAAGAGAACTAGTCAAATCAATCTTTGTATATTAACTTTGCTTATGCGGGTGCTAAAATGTCTTGGTTTAGTGGGTGTAGCAAAAAATAGCAGGTTTAAAGAAGATATACCGTTTAATAGCGCTAAACTAAAATAGTGTATCGGTCGGAGAGTGTTATGCGCTGTAGCAGGGATTTTTCGAGGCTTTAGCAAGGCATTAACTACATAGTTGTGCTCTGATGATTTGTTCACATAATTATTACTATCTCTTCTGTAATATCTATGATGTTATATTTTATACATGCTTTGTGAAAAATGAAAAGTTATATGTTATGTTTGTTATTTCAGCCTTGATGATCGTCCTATATCGACCGGGCATGATTGCAACACATTAATTATATTTATGCCGGTGGTAAAGGGTGGTCGTCACATTTGGTATCAAAGTTTTGGTTACATGATTAACTTAAGTTGATACCGTGATCTAATAGAGATAAGGAAGAAGTTAACGCCTTGGATCTAGAGAGTATATATACAAGAATGTGTGCTTGTTATATATTTGGATTTTTAAAACTATATAATAATATATCATATAGTATAAGTCGAATGTACATGAGCACCAAAGACAGTTTTCTTTATGAGAGACTGGTCATTCTTGTAACAGATGAGAATGTGCCAGCATAAGGAATACCATGAGATCTTCTTTAGGATTGAAGAGGGAGCAGGATCAGTAGCTACTACGCCTGATTTCCAAGCAATATTCAATGTTGTGATGGAAAAAATGATGAGGAATGCTCCTGGTGGGGTGGTTGGAAGAGGTGCTCTAGTGCAAGCTTCTGGGGCTAATTTGCTTAATTAAGCAAGGATTACTCTACTCTTAGTGGGAAGCCATTCCATGGAATAGGATCAGTTATAGAAATGCAAGATTAGATTAATACTTGTGAGTGCATCTTCAGTTATATGGAAGTGGATTATGCCATGAAGAAGAAGTTGGCTTCTAGGCAACTTCAAGGGCGAGCTATGAACTAGTGGCACGCTATAGTTATTGTTGCTCCAGAGGATCAGTTCAATTTGGACCAGTTCAGGGCAAGGTTCGAAGAAAAGTTCATCCAGGCTGCCGAGAAGTCAGTATTGTTTAGAAAGTTCGCCAAGCTTTTACAGGGAGAGATATCAGTCTCGGAATATGTTGCGGATTTTGATGCTTTATTAAAGTATGGAATGTCATTCTTCGATGCTCCCTTGAGAAAGAATGAGAAATTCATCATTGGCTTTGATAACTACTTAGGAGAGAAGCTAATGGATTGTATTGATGAGCCTTTTAAAAAGCTATTAGAGAAGGTGCTTTTCCATGAGAGTTTGTAGCTTAACGCTAAGACTTCTATTGTTGTTTCTACAAAAAAAGAGGAGCTAAAACCACACAAGGCGGTGAAGGCAAAAAGAAGTGGAATGGATAAAGAAAGAAGTCCCCAGGAAAAGGTGGTAAAAGGAAGGGTAAATGGGAACCTACTTATTATGGTTGCAACGAGAAGGGTCATTTAATTAAAGAATGCAAGATGAGTGAGAAGAAGAAATTCCATAATTGTGATAAGCCCTGGCATTTGAACAAAAATTATCCGTAACCGGCAAAGGATAAGCATATGGTGAAGGCATATGCTATGGACACAGTCCTGACTTCGTCGAGTGCTCCCTCGGTGAAGGAGAAGGGAAAGGGAGTTGTCATTTAAGGTATGCTTGCTATTAGTGATGTTTCTGTTTAGGTTTTGATTAATACCAGTGCTTCTCATTCATTCATTCATTTATTCATTTCTAGTGACCTAGTAAATAGATTGGGATTGGAACCCGAGATAATAGACCAGCCCTTAATCATGATAATCCCTGTGGAGGCTCGACTAACCTTTGCATGGTTTGTAGCGGTTTAGTTTTATCGAGTTGTGGATGTTCTTTTGTTTTTGATTGCTTTATTCAGAACGTTGGACTCAGGATTATCTTAGGAATGGACTGGCTAAAGTGGTATGCAGCTATTGTGGATTGCTAGAAACTATTAGTGAAAATTGAAGATATGGATGGGTGAATGGTAGTGATTAGCTGCCTACCAGAGGATGATGTAATGGTTAGCTTTCTATATTCGCTTGAGGTTCCACAGAAGGAGTTGTCATCTGTGCCGATTGCAAGAGAGTATCCGGATATCTTTAAGGAAGTGACTGAATTACCACAGCGTAGAGAGATCGAGTTTCGAATCGACTTAGTGAAGGAAGCCAGACCTATAGTTATGCCTTTAAGGCACATGACACATAGAGAGCGAAAGGAATTTAAGATGTAAGTGAATGACCTAATGAGAAAAGGGTTCATTCGAAGAAGCATATCTTAGTAGGGTGCACTTGTTGTATTCATGAGTATTGTAGATGGCTCTTCGAGGCTGTGTGTGGATTATCATGAGCTAAATAAAGTGACGAAGAAGAACAAGTATCCACTCCAATAGCTGCACGGTGCGATGGTGTTCTCTCAAACGGATTTGGTGATGGAATTTCACCAGCTTAGAGTAGCGACGGAGAGTGTGTCTTTTACTGTGTTACATATGCCATCGGGTTTCTATGACTAGTTGGTAATGCCATTTAGATTAAAGAATGGCTCGGCATACTTTGTGGATCTCATAAATTGGGTTTTAGAGACTAGCAGAATAAGTTCATGCTTGTGTTCGTGGATGATATTCTAATCTACTTCAGAACCTAAGAGGTGCATAAGACGCACTTGAGGATTTTGTTAGAGATATTGAGAAAGCACAAGCTGAGAGCAAAGTTCGCTAAATGTCACTTTTGTAGAGAATAAGTGAGATTCGTAGGTCATCTCATGTCGGGATAAGGTATATCAATGGATCCTACAAAGGTGGTGGCAATTCAAGATTGGTTCAGCCTAAAAGTGCTACGAATGTGAGGAGTTTCTTAGGATTATTAGGATATTATAGATGCTTCATCAAAGACCTCTCGAAGATAGCATCATCGTTGACCAATTTGACAAAGAAGAATTAGATTTTTGTTTGGGATGCGAAGTGTGAGCATGCATTTATGAGTTTATAGAGATGTTGATGAGTGCACCAGTATTGACCATTCCAAGAGGAAATGAAGAGTTAATAGTATACATTGATGCATGTGGTACTGGATTGGATGCGGTGTTAATGCAAATGGGAATTGTTGTTGCTTATGCGAGTCGATGGCTAAAGCCGCATGAAAGAAATTACCCAATTCATGATTTAGAATTAGTGGAAATTATTTTTGCTTTGAAGATGTGGAGGCACTATTTGTTAAGAAAAAGGTTTGAGCTATTTACGGATCACGAATCCTTGAAGTACATTTTCTCTCATAAGGATCCCAACCTTCAACAGAGACGGTGGTTAAAGTTCTTGGCCTCTTATGATTTCAGTATTTTCTATACTCTAGGAAAAGAGAATGTTGTTGCGAATGCATTGAGTAGAAGACATGCAGGGTTAGGAGCAATGTTCTTGAAATGGAAGCAGATAGAGTATATTGTTGGATTTTGATTTAAAGCCACACCGCGAGCTAGAATCTGAAATGTTGGCAAAATTATCAATTAGACCTACTCAGATTGAAAGGATCAGTACTAGTCAAAAGCGAGATGCTTGGCTAGCGGAGATCATAACGAAGATAGAGGAAGAAGTAGAATCTGAAGATAGGATGCAAACTTACTACTGGGAAAGCATAAAGAGGGATGTTTGGGCATTCATTTCCAAGTTTATGAACTGCCAATTGGTAAAGGATGTTTTTGCATGTCTATTATCTACAGATGTTTTTGCATGACCTAGGTATGGTAATTACATTATATCAGCTCAAAGATGTTGAGGTGGAACTAGAATTTTCTATATCCTATAATTCGCTTCGTATTGTGAGGTGTGATACAAAACAACTTACGAGAAAGACGCTAAAATAGTTAAAGGACTATAGAGTGGAAGTGATGACGATTGTACATAGGAGATGGAGGAGAGCATGAGAACTATGTATCCAGAGCTCTTTGAATGGTAAGACCAAACGTTTATCCTATCTACATTCACCATTTTCTATTATATTCGATATGTAACAACCTACAAATTTTATAATTATATATTTAAATGTTTTATTTAAATATAGCATCGTTAGTTAAATTAAAGTCCGAAATATGAATTTTTGTAAATAGTTGTATTTGGACTCGAGACCACTTTCATTGAGTTCAAAACGACGTTTACAACTTGTTGAAGTATAAACTGATATTTTTGGAGTTGATTAGGATTTTGGTATTTTCATTTGGACTTTGGGTTGGGTTCTAGCCCGTTAACCCAATAAGTTGACCCAAACTCTGCTACCAAATACCCTAACTCCTCTTCCTTCATTCATTCTCCTCATAATAATTCCTAACACTCAAGCTAAATGGAGGAAAGAGGGAAGATTAGAAATTCCTAAGCCCTAGCTTCTTTTAGAAATTCAAATTCAAGTTCTAAAATCAAGGAGAAGCTTAGCTAAGCATCATCTTCATCTTCTCCTTCTCAGCCTCTCTCCAATTTCCATAATTTCCTATAACCTAACTTAGAAAATCTTTGCATGTGATGTTTGATTGGAGCTTCTAGAGTTGTGGTAGAAGAGGAATCGGTCTTAGCTTGTTTTAAAGCTTATCTTTTCAATTTTGGGTTTAAAGTAGAGTTCTTGAGCTCAAACCCATGTCTATAGCTTTCATTGTTGTTAGGTATAAATTCCTAACATCTATTTCATGTTGAAATGCTTTTGAATTGAATTGGTTTGGTAAATTTTCCAATTTTTGGTTTTTTGAAGCCAAAATTTATGAAACCCTAGTATGGGTGTTTAGGCATGTTGCTTCGGGTGCATTGAAGAGCCTATAAGGCTAGGTAGTCACTTGGCATAAATCCCAAACCGTCGTTGCTTATTCAATTGCTTTCGAATTCGATTGCCCATTATGGGCTAGGAAAATTCTACCCTGAGCTTCAACTCGGACGTTTGGGGAAAACCCTCAGATGTATAAGGATTAGGAAATAAAATTCCAGAACCCAGGATCAGACGTTTGAGGTTTATCCCTAGATGTCTAAGCGATCTGGAACGAATTTCTAGAGCTTCAGCTCAGACATCTGGGAAAACCCTCAAACGTCTGGCACTGTCAAATTCTGCATATTTGCTTATTTTTATGTGGATTTCCAATTTTTATCGATTTATAATGATCCGATTAGATATTGTCATTCATTATCGACTTTGATGATATCTTTTCTGGATTTTTGGTATTCCATTTGATGGATTTGATATCGATTTCCGTGGTTTTGATTCACGTTATTGAAATATGGATTTTTGGTGATTGATTGTTTTTACAATCGTTTCTATGATTTGTCACTTTAAAATACAAAGTTTTTTATACTAGTAATAAATACTAAAACTCTTTTACAGAAATGATTTCAACACTACTTTTAATACAAAACTCTTTTTAAAACCGTTTTCCAATCTATTAGTATATTCAAACCTTTATCTCATTCATATGGGAAATCCAATTAAACGACTTAGCAAAACAAGTGTTAAGAAACGCTTGTGTTTACTTCGTCGGTTAATTCTTGGACTTGTTCGATTGAAATTTCGTGACAATTTTCGAGTGGAAATCAATAATTTGTTTGTAAATATTTAAGTTAAGCCAGTGGTCGTGGGACATGAAGCTAAACTCATTTATTTACTAGCTTGGTATAATTTACACTTATTGATCTATGATGAACATTTTTTGGTTTAGACTAGCGATATGCGATATTTCTTTGTCCGCGTGGGGGACTGCACCCCATTTTATGGAGCTTCGACTCAATTTGTTGGGGTGGCGACCCATGGTCTTTTGACTGTTCGTGGAGCAATCGGCTCAATGAGTCTGTGCATGGGATGTATCTTTTTAGGTGCATCGATGTTCGGCTCATTCGTCCTCAAGGGGGATTGTACCCCATATTTTTATGGATTAGCGACCCATGGGATAACGTCCTATTTGTGATACACATGTTGGTGAGTGTTCATGCTCCCGTTTGTGATAGGCCTCCCCCTTTGTGTTTTTCTGGATTTTTAATTATTGATTTTTGGAATTTATGTTTCACCAATTTTTGTTATTTGCATTGATAAGCCCTATCAATATTTGTGATTTGGTGAATAAAAATAAAGGATATGACATTCTTTTTTAGTGTTTAAGAAAATTTGAGATATTGTATGATTTTCATTATTATTAAATATATACTTATCACAATATCATATTATTATCGTCACATTTTTTTGTCATATCTCTTATCCTACCCCATCTTACATGATAATTATAGCTAGACTGATCCGTTTATTATTTTTCTTCTTAAATAATACTCGGGTCAGACCAAGGTGTTTCAGGTGCTTCCACTTGACTTTTTAGTAGGGACTAGCTTCTGCCTTTTGGCTAACTACTTTAGCTTAGTAGTTTTGTTTTTATACATTCGAGATAGAGACTCCTTGATGTATACATATTTTTTAGTCTTGCACTTGTACCTATTCTTTTGTGATGTAGTGGATCTTGTATGACCACTAGTTTGATGTTCACTTCTATGTCTTATATTCATATTTGTTTTCTCCTTAGTGATATGAATATCTATGACTGATTTATATTATGCTTATTTTATATTTGTTTGCAATGTCCGCATAGCCATTGTGTAATAGCTTTGAGTTTGTATTTGATATGTCAGATTTCCTCTGGAAATGAAATGCATGACATACTATCTGACATACCATACTCGCACAAAACAATTACACAGATGGTCGCTTCGTGGCAGCCTTATTCTTCATACTAATTGACGACATTACCCAGTAGTGTCCTTGGTTAATGTGAATATAGAGGTGGGACGTCACACGATAAGTTAGTATTCTGCATGCTAGGATAAGTTCACTATACTATTGGTTACATGGTTGCTTTTTTGGGATGTTGATGTTTGCTTACGATTAGTAGGCATGTGGGATGACTGTGGTTGCTTATACTTTGGCTTGTTTCGGAATTTCGAGCTTGAAATTTCTAGGGTGGAGAATGTAATGACCCATATTTATATTTATATTTTTATTTATTCGTATGAGATTGTATAATTCTATAACTTTAGAATATGACTCTTAGAGATATTTTACACACCAATGATTCTTTTCGAATTTCTATGTGACCATTTTAACTCTGAAAATATAGTTCGGGTTGTAACTTTTCATAGAAGTTGAATTAGGATCTCAAACCAGTTCCATTGCTTCAGGATGATGGTTTCCTTTTCCATGAGTGGTCATAATAGAAAAACAGACTTACTATTAGAAAGTTATGCCTACTTAAAATTTAGAAAATTGTTGGTCAAGATTAGTGTGTAATTAATTAAGCCCACTAGTTGGTCAATTAGTCTACTTAGAGATTACAATAAACAAAGGCAGTAGGAGTCAAATTAAAACTTCTCCCTCTCATTCCAAATCAGGCCTAAAACGTAATTATCCCTAAATCCATCCTAATTCATCTAATTTTCTCTATAAATCAAACTAGATTGTTGATTAATGATTAGATCATCAATTAGAAGATAGAGATCATTGTTTTGCATGATTTGGAGTGATTCTCTTCACTACCCGGATTAGACCAACGTTCAAATTTGTTGAATTTGGTAATTGGAGAGTGATTTATTACTTCTCTCTATTGTATGCATGTTTATATGGTAGAAGTATATGTATTAACATGGTTTTGATCTAAAAATATTTTTCCAACCTAAATTACATGTTAACATAATTTTATGACTTAAATAGATTAATTTCAATATGATTTGTAGTAATAACCTTGTAATCCACCTTGTTCATATTCATATATTCATGGATTGCTTAAAATTGGACTAGAAACTGTTCGATTGCTTTAATTCCATGTATTGCCTATATAATTGGATAAGAATGCATGTTATTCTATGTTTGTGTGTTGTTCTTTGATGTTGTTTGCTAGTTTGTGGATGCATAGAAGATTGGTTAGTGAATTGGGCAAATAGGAAGCAAAGTTATCGGAATTGAATGAAACTTGGAGGAGGGGCTTTAGACTATAGTAGGAGCGTACAGGAAAACTCCACAAGTGGATTTAAGGGGAAGACTTGGTGCCGACTCATAGGGATAAGTCAGTGACGAGTTATAACGGTGAAGGCCATGAGTTGGCGGTCATCATGGATGGTAGAGCATGTCTAGATGAGGTAACTATAACAAAGATGCAAAATATTTGGCTAACGGTTGAGGGCATTACCGAGTTATCTCTAGAACTTGGAAATGGAGCTTTGTGTTGGGACCGAGTTATATAGGGTGGATGGGTCAGGGTCTAAAGCACCTGTAAAGGAATACTGGAGGCATGGAAAAGAAGATAATTAATAATTGGCTAAGTGTCTAACTCGACACCGAGTTGCCTATAAATCGACACCGAGTTATCACACTGCATCTGATGGATGTGAAATTTTCAAGATAGGTAGAGGATGCTCTGTAGGTCATGCTAGAGGTACTGGCTCATTGTCCGATTGGACGATGATTCAACAACATGATGAAAGCTAGAATCTTCAGATATTGGCTAATGTTAGGAGTAGGTTTCGAAGATAGCAGCTCATAAAGGAGTTAGCCATAGGATCAGGGAATATGGATGGGTTCCTTGTGAATAATGGAAGCTGGATTATGCAAGAAGGGCTCGGTATCCAAATGGACCAAAGGTGGGCTCGAAGTATGTGCCAAGGAATTGTTGATGCTTGGAGTAATTTCTATTGTACTCAAAGCAAAGATATTATAAGTGGGGATGCCCATACATTTATTGCGAGGATCTGTATACCCTAGACCTCTTGCTTTAGGTCTAGTGTTTAGCCTTGGGCTACGTGGCACATATCTAGCTTTAGGTTGCGAGATATGAGAGTAAAATGGAGAATTGGAATTTCCATTAGTCCTTGGTAGTAAGGAGGTCATACGAGTTATCATATATTCAGAGCATAGGGATTAGTGATAGCGAGTCTTTTTTGATGGATGTTATGGTTGCTCTCCTTTAGCCGGTTATCACTTGGGGATGTCATTGGGATTAGGTATTGTAGATCGAGTATTTGAACATCCATTATGGCATTCTGTATTGTACCTTTATGATATTCTAAAGTAGCATACTATACTGTTATGTGCTAACTCTTTTGTTGTAGGGATATGTTAGGTATGGTTCGTGTACTCTTGTTCCTTACCATATTTACTTATATAATATTTTGAGATTTATTTACCGCTTAAACCAGATTGTTTTTTATTCTTTGCTTCTTATTGTCTTGGGTATCCTTAAATGAGTAAACTAGATACATGTGTAGGTGATGCAATAGCTGTTCGAAGGACGAGCTAGATGGAGCTATCTTGTATTATATACTTGTATGGATTCTAGGCTTATTCCGTTGTGCAGTATTAGACATCCTTAGCAATGACTGCTTCTACTTGAATTTGAGACAATTATTGAGTTTGTTTTCATTATTCAAACTCTTAGACATTTAATGTATAACTGTGTGGATCTGTACTCTGATGATTTGTTCACAAAGTTATTACCGTCTCTTCTATTATATCTGTGATATTATATTTTATCCATACGTTGTGACATATGATAGGTTATGTGCTATGTTTGTTATTTCAACCCTGATGATTGTCCTATATTAATCGAGCATGACTGCAACACACTATTTAGTTATATTTGAGTCAGTAGTATATGGTGATCATCATAGTCTGTTCTTTCTTAAAATACACAGGTTAAGGAACCATTAAGCAAACCCATTTCAAAAAACCCTTAAGTAAATTTGTTAAGCTAAAATGGGATTTTAAGGAGTAAACGGTAACTCTTAAAACCTCTCGACTAACAAAATACTGCTTTCTTAGAGACCTTCAAGAGGTTTACACACAACTTCCCCACTTATATTTTGATTTCTTAGGTGATGAAAAAGACAGTTTACTTAAAGAAATATGGTCTAATTATGCTAATTGTTATACGGGGATTCTAGTCCCCTTGCCAAGAGATGGGAATATCATCAATTTCCCTAGTTATTATTCCTCATGAATTTAATGCCTCCTTTAACTCTACATTCCTTATGTTTGTCGGTCCACTCAAAAAAAGCTTAAATCGCTGCTTTTAATCTTAGGAGTTGAATGTACAAAACTTGAATTGTTAGCATAGTTTGAATTTGTTCATGCACGTAAACCTTGTTGTTATTAATAAAAGAATATGTTTTTATCATGTGTTGATTTTTCTTTTATTTATTCTTACTAGGAACATAAACTAACACTTAAATCTAGCGTCCCTGACCTCTCTTCTCGATTGGATAGACTTAAGACCAGGCCGATGTTAGATGTTGGGAAGTGCTTCTCTCCAGATGCTTCAGCTATACCATTTTCGGACAACCTAGAAACATGTAAATGACATAACATATACTATAAATTGAGGTCAACGTTAAGTAGTATGAATGAAATGACCTCAAGTTTAGAGGAGAAAATTCAAAGAGAAAGATAAAGAGATTAAAATGCTGAAAGAAAGCACAGATGCAATTGGTCGATCCAGACCCCCAGATCTAAGGATTGAGGTTGATGTCGAAATCGCTCCATTACATAGAAAATTGAGGATCTTGAAGTTGATTTGTTGAAGAGTGAAGTGCATGTCAATATTTAGAGCTTATTGCTAGAGAGGAAAATCAAGCCTTCCATGTCCTACTCCCACAAGGACAACTTGATCTAAATCCTCAACTGGTAAAAAGAAATGTTCTTCCTTGGAAAACCCACACCATGCTTGAATGATGGAGAGATTGTTGTATGGTGCAGAGAGTATTACTAGATGGTGCCAAGATCATAAATATGAATGTACTCAATTTTTGAAAGGAAAATGGGATGAAAAAGCTTTAGAATACCTGAATAAGTATCAAAGTCAGGTTGATGAGCCAAGACATGAGAAATTTGCTCTTGAATAGAAGGTCAAAACTCTTAAAGGGGCCAATAAAATGCCCGATCATGCACTCAAGATTCAAATCAACTCTATTGATGATACGAACATCATCTGAAGGAAAGTAGAAATTCAAAGAACTATTGAATGTGGTGATCCGTCATATTACCGAACCTTCTTTCGACTGTTGAAGTCTTGAAGGAAAAAGTGATAGTCCATGTGTCTCAATTGAAAATAACTAGAACGATGTCGCTCGAAAATTCTTGATTTGATTCTTTTGTTGATTATTTGCTTGAAATAATAATTGCCTTTGGCTTAAAAATTGATTATTCCTTCTTAGATCCAGAAATGAATCAAGGGCTGAGTAGAGTAGCGGAAGCAGGATATAGATGCTATCAACACTTCTTTTTATATATATGTGATGATCGTCTCAAGAATATCAGAGGTCCTTCTCTTTTTATTAGAAATACGCTTGATTAAAGTGAAAGTCATCCATGCCTTCTTGTGGTTGAAGGGAAAAGGGAAGAGAAGGTATAGCAACATCATCAGCAACCTCGACCCTTGAATGATCTTGCTTGGTATTTATAACCTTTTGTATGTAAATTAGTAAATTGATCAATAACTTTGTATCTAAATAGGTAATACTTTTAATATACCTTGTATTTTATTTCATACTCTTGTTTCGTATTTGAACTTGTTGAGATGTCTTGAGATTTGTGACTCAATTCAGAGCTTTGATTCAATGTGATCTGTAGCCTTCGATTAGGCATAAATTTGCTTACTTTTTGCTTCCTCGGAGAATGCTTTTAGATAGTCTTTGATTTGAGATTTTTTATAGGGACTTATAATATTTGTTTCCCCTTCCAATCACTATGTTAGGAGTGGTGAAGTTGGATCATAGAAATAATTTTTCTAATAATAAGGAAATCAAGAATCTAACAAAAATCTATTGCCAAATAAAGGCGAATCTGAATTCATGCCTTGAAATTGAGAATTTAGTAATAAGAGCAATTCATTTGATAAGAAGGCTAAAAATTTATTCAAAAACTTTTATTTTCATGATAAACTCCCATTCCACCTAACGGAAGGCTAGAAATCCGACCAATAACAAAGATTCTCATTGTTTGGATTTGAAAATAAAAGATTGTGAGCGTTCAAAGAATAGTAGTTTATGCTTTGACAAGGAAAACTTAGAATTTTCTTTGCGACCATTGCGTATAAAAGTATTTTTCTATGGTAGCGAGCTAACCATTTTTTTGAAGGTCATTCTTAACTTTGCCTTGGTATAAGATTGATCGCATTTGATTGCTCTTCCGTTAGAAGATTGCTTTGGCCGATCTCTAAGATGGAATTAGACTTTCCTGACCTATTCCCTTCTGCCTCTTATTACCTTTTAGGTAATGATTTAGGCTATAATATCTTTCAAGACTGATTACCTTTTAGGTAATGATTTAGGCTTTGATCTCTTTCTCCCCTTATTACCTTTTAGGTAATGAGTTAGGCTGGTTGGCACATTTGGTTCGCCATCATAGGTAGAACCAAAGTCTTACTCATCCTCTCTCTAGAAAGTGCTCTGGTCAAGCCTTATAGGTAGAACCAAACGTTGGTCGGTGTTTTGGCCAGACCATCACAGGCGGTGTGGGTTGCGGAATTATGGATCTTAAAGCTAAATAAACAATAGAGGAGGGTGAATAGTGTTTTTCTAAATTTTGCAAATATTCTTAAATTTCTTTTAAATTTAATGATAAATCATAGATTTACGGTACAAAATTGTATCAACAATTAATCATAAATGCAAACATAAATAAAGTAAAAGTAGTAAAGTAAAGTAGAGAGTTAGAGAGATGACACCAGGGATTTTATCCTGGTTCAGATTTCTCCTATATCAAGTCTCCCACAAGTGCTTGTACATATTTCTTTTCAAAATCTTTAACGAGGCAGAAGGCAAACCCATTTACAATCTTGATTTCGATGCTACGAAACACACCCTCCTAATTATCCAGGCTTAGGGTACACCCACTTGATTTTGACAGGCTACAAGCACACCCACTTAGATTTCTAGGCTACCAAGCACACCTAATTGATTTGAATGGGTTACAATAAAACTCAAGCAAATACAACTAGAATTTAATGGCTTTTCCAAATATAATTTCTTAAACTTTGTATATAATGGATCCTATAGCCTCTTGAGTAGCACTTTGATCTTGAATTGAGAGAGAGAGAGATGATTGAAATCAAAGAATAGTAGAGAATCAATACAATGAAGATTAAATTGATTTTCGTTGAATATGAAGAGATTTGAATAAAAATTTGAAATTTCGATAGAGTAAGAGTAGAAATGAAACAAGAAATTAGTTTTTAAAAATTTCGTTTGAAACCCCCTATTTGTAGAGAATAAATAGACATTTCCACGCGAAGAGTTATGATGAATAGACACTTCGTTTCAAATTTTGAATTTCAAATTTCGATATGTATGTCGATATGTCCCTTTGAATATTCTTTTGTTTTTAAATATTTTAATGAAAATCTTATGATTTGTAAAATATTTTGATACTTTGTAAAATAATTTAAACACAGTTTATAAATATTTCAAACTTTTATAAAATATTTTTAAATATATTTTAAAAATATATTTTATTTCAAAGTAAAGGATAAGAAAGTAGAAAATAGAGATCAAAGATTGCTACTAGGGACCTTAACAATATTCTGTGACACTATAGGCTATACCATAGTCTTGAGATCTTCATATCTTGGTCTTTATACTCATGAGTTTTCATGTTTCTTCTTTGAGTCTATATACTGTACAGTCTTCGATTAAACACCTATATAATATCCAAGAATATATATACTATATAACTTGGAAAAACATTAGTATCCATATTTTATATAGATGTATTTTGCTATTAAGGTTGTTATCATCAAACCAATAACTAAGGTATTAACAATCTCCCCCTTTTTGATGATGACAATCATTAATATTCTTTATATATAAAACATGGTATAACCTCCTGAGTTAGGTAGCTTCCCCTAAATTTATGCATATGTATATTTTATATTTTTTTTCCCTCTTTGCCATTTACAAAAATATGTGAAAAATTAAAAAATCCCCCTAATTTAAATACCCAGGGACTATAGATTCAAAACCAATAACTAAGTTAAAATAATATGGTTATGATGATGATATACGATGATTATATGATATGCAATTCTCTATTTTATATTAACCATTATGATATGTAATAATGGAGACGATCCAATGATGCTATACATAAACAAATCCAACTCATATGTACAAACCAATCCAAACCAAATCAAACTAAAACATACAGATCCAAATATTAATCCTTAGTGTAAAACAATCCAAACTAATCAAATCCAATCCAAATACACACACTAAATCAATCAAACCAAATCCTAAGCATATGTATATATGTGTGTGTGTGTGTGTGTGTGTATCTCTCTGTGTGTGTGTGTGTTTACATATTAAATCCAAACCTAATAACCAGACATTTCATGGAACTCCAACCAACCGTCGGACCCAAAGATTGGATCTGCTTTGATGACATCCTAATCTTCAGTATCCTTGTTTATAGTGCACTCTGGATTGTTGGTTGATTTATCTTTGATTAAGGAAGAAATCATCCATCGAAGAGCATCGAAATGCTTTTCCTGCTCATTGATCATCTGCATTTGCTTAACTCTAAATGTCTTTGGTTTTTTAAGGTAAAAGAGACAACTTCTTTGAAATATTGAAGAGTTTGTTTAAGTTTTTCAATAATTTTTGATGTGGACAAGACATATTTGTAAAAATAAGTTTGAGAATGAAAAGAGAGTATAGAATAAAATGATGAGTGATTTTTTTGGAAGAAATAGGCTTATATAGAAGTAGAAGCCATTTAGAGTGAATGGATAGGTGGTACTTACTTTTATTTTTAAATTTCAAAAATTAGCAATTTGTTCGTTATATGTCAATATATAGGTTACATGTATGTCGACATATATACTTAAATTTTTAAAAATAAGTGTATTTGTTAAAGTTTTTGTTTTTATCTTATATCATTGTATTTTTATAAATTCTAGAGATTAATGGAAAATATAGGATAGTAATAGATATATTTCATTAATTTGAATTGAAAGATACATGGTTTTTAATGATTAATAAAAGGAAATACATAAAAAAGACATAAACTTTAACTAAAAGCACACTATCCTAAATTAGATATCATAAGAAAACAACAAGATAGGCTTAGAAATATGATGATGATGATGATGAAGAGCCGCCAAGTTTGTGAATGGCCTTTTTAAAGTATTTGTTCACTTTGTTAGAAAGAGAGGTGAACTTTTTACAAATGATCTCTTCAGCTTCTTTTGGTTTTTAAGAAGCTTTTCTTGGTTCTTTAGGATCTCTTTGCCAAATTTCCAAAGAAGTGTTCACTTCTTCTTCCCTGTCTTCATCTTCTACTTCTATTTCATCGTCTTCTTCGTCTTCTTCTTGTCCAATTTCTTGTTCTTATTCCCAGGCCAATCTTTGTTCCTTTTCGAGAAGTGTCTCATATGGTTTGAAAAATGGTGGAATGTGCATAAGAGAGATATTAGCTTTGCCGAAAACTTTTTAAGAAATATATTTTTCTCATCTTAAATCAACACCAAAATATATAAAAATTCTAGTAAGATACACATCATGGAAGAGTGTGTCCTTATGTTTATAAATGTATTTTTGAACAAAGTCATCTAAAATAATTTATGCCCAATTAATATTATAATGAACATAAATAGTGAAAACAACTTTAATAACGTTTTGAGTATGGTTATTGTAATTACCCGTACTAAGAGTGAAACTTTATTGTAAAATGAGGATCATAAATCTCAATTTCGGTTAAAGAATCTTGTATTCAAGTTCAAATTCTTCATGAATTTTAAAAATATCATGAAATAATTCATGATTTTGTTCATCAATTTGAAGCGGAGAGGTCAATTCCATTATATTATCAAAAAGTTCATAATTTAAAACGATATTAGTACCATTAACACTATTCCAAACTTGACCTTCTCCTCGATAAAATTTTCCATTTAAATTTGCATAAAATATTTTGACCGAATTCAGATAACAAATAAAATCATTTTGAGAAGATTCAATTAAACCAAGAATTTTAATTTCAAAATAAATATCATGTAAATGATATGAGGAAAAATCTTTGAATTTAGTAAATCTTCAAGGAGAAACTTTTTTGGAAGTAGTATATTCTATATATGCTTCAATGGCATCTTTCTTATCGAAAAGAAAGCTTTTAGTTTCTTAGAGAGCCTCATGGTTTTAGGATGTTGACTCAAGGAAGCCATTTTTGATATTTTAAGGAGATAATGTTATGAAGAGATATTTGAAGGCAGATTAAATTAATAGTAAGTGAAGAGTCACGTTCTTTGGTCAAAAAAGTGTCTTTTCAGAACATGGGAGCAAGTGCAAAAAGAAAGGGAAGTTTCAAATTTTAATTTTAAAATTGAAATTTAAATTTTCATTTTTCTGGCATGTATGTCAACATATGACATGGGGGTATGTCGACGTACAGCCTAAAATTTTCAGAATTAAAACATGGCTAATATATTCCTGTACTTATGTACTTATATCCATCCAATATTATTATTAATCTATATGTTATTCCTAAAAACCAAAATCAATCAAAAAATAAAAAATATCAAATAAAAGATGCCTTTTTGCCGCCTTTTGTTGACAAATTCTGGCTAGTCCATTATTGCCGTGAAACATATATTCATATTTTCAGTATCTGGCTCATTGCCGTTGGAGGAAGTGTCTGAATCATCCAAGATTATTGTATAAGCCCTTTCTCTTTTTCTGGATGAATCATTTGCTGGCGAGATCTTTGATTTATTTGGATGCAGGTAATCTCTATGAAAATGACCGGGGTCATCACAATTGAAGCATCTAGTTCCAGTTCTAGTTCCAAACATCTTATTTTCAGGATTATGAAAGTTGTTCTCTTTTTATACTTTAGGAATTTTCTAAATTTTTTGGTTATGAAAGCAATTGCTTCATCATCATCATTGTATAAATCCTGATCTTCGGTTATTATATTGAAAGCGACAGACTTTTTTCTGTTGCCTTGCTTTCTCTTTTGCCCAACAATTGTGCTTCATAGGACATTAAATTACCTATTAATTCTTCAATTTTCAGCTTGCTAATATCATTAGCCTCTTCAATCGCTAGTGTCTTTTGATCCCACTCTATAGAGGGTGAATTGAAGATTTTTCTGACTTGTTCCTCTTTAGAAAAGTTTTTTTCTAATGCAACTAAGGAATGCACTATATCTTGAAATCTACAGTACATGTCAGAAATAGACCCACTTGGAGTTATTTTAAACAATTGAAACCGATTAGTTAGCATGAAAATTTTATTCTATTTCACTTTACCAATACCCTCATGTGTAACTTGCAATGTTCTTCAAATTTCATATGCAGATTTGCAAATAGAGACTCTATTAAATTCCTTTTTATCTAGTAAAAAAACAATATATTTATAGCTTTAGAATTGTTTTGTGCAAGTGCCTTCTGATCTGCGGTCCATTGTGCAAAATTAGGTTGTGGTTCAGTGTACTCATTTTGTGTAACATCCAAATATTTAAACCATTAGGTTGTAAATAGGTCTTCATCCTACATGACCAATATGTGTAATTACTATCATTAAAAAGTAGGGGTCTAGAGTAGATTGTCCTTCGATAGAAGTGTTAATAAATGTATTACAAGTGTTGCTAGCCAATAAAACTTTTCAAAAATCAATTCATGAGTTGTTGATAACCTAATGCTTTGCTACCAAAGTAGATTGTGGAATTATGGATCTTAAGGCTAAATAAACACTAAAGGCTGGTGAATAGTGTTCTAAACTTTTGTAAATCTTTTTAAATTTCTTTCAAGTTTAATGTTAATTCACAGATTTTCAACAAAGAATTGTATCAACAATTAATCACAGATGCAAACATAGATAAAGTTAAAGCAGTAAAGTAAAGAGTTAAAGAGATAACTACTAAGGATTTTATACCGGTTCGGACTTCTCCTATATCCAGTTCCATACAATTGCTTGTACAGATTTCTTTTCAATTGCCAATCTTTAAACGGGAAAAAGGCAACCCAATTACAATCTCGATTCCGAGGCTATGAGACACACACTCCTGATTTTTTGGCTGAGGGTACACTCACTTGATTTGGACCAGCTACAAGCACACTCACTCATATTTTTAGGCTACCAAGCACACCCAATCAATTTGAATGGGCTACAATCACACCCAAGCAAGTACAACTTGAGTTTGTTGGTTTTTCCAAGTATAATTTCTTGAACTTTGGATACTATGAATCCTATAGCCACTTGAGTAGCACTTTGATCTTGTATTGACAGAGAGAGATGATTGAAACCATAGAGTAAATAGCAGAGAATTGATAAAATGAAGATTGAATTGATTCTGGTTAAATTTGAAGAGATTGGAAAAAAAAATTCACTCAATATTTTGGCAGAGTAAGAGGAGAGAAGAAACAAACAATTAGTTGTTAAAAAGTTCATTTGAAACCCTCTATTTACAAAGAATAACCAGGCATGTCATTCACGAAGAGTTATGAGGAATAGAAATTACATTTCAGATCGTGGATTTCAAATTTGCAGCCTGTACGTCGACATAACCACATGTTATATGTCAACATATCCCTTTGATAATTGAAAATTCATTTGTTTTTAAATATTTTGAAAATCTTAGGCTTCGTAAAATAAAATGATACTTTGTAAAATAATTTAAACATAGTTTATAAACATTTTAAACTTTGAAAAACTTTTATACAATATTTTTAAAAATATTTTAAAAATATTTTTAATTTTTAAAATATATTTTGTTTTAAAAGTAAAGGATAAGAAAATGGAAAATAAAGATCAAAGATTGCTACTAAGGACTTTAATAGTATTCTATGACTCTATATACTATACTATAGTCTTGAGATCTTTATATCAGGATTTTTATACTCAGGAGTCTTCATGCCATTCTTTGAGCCTTTATAGTATACGGTCTTTGATTCAACACCTGTATAATATCCTACACTATGTATCGTATAACTTGGCAAAACATTAGTATCCATATTTTATGTAAATGTATTTTGTTATCAAGGTTGTTATCAAAATCAAAAATTGAGGTTTTGACAAGCGCGACCAAAGGCTTGTAGTGCTCTAGCCAGATCTTATAGGCAGATCAGAGGCTTATCTGACCTCCCTCTAGGAGGTGCTTTGATCGGGTCCTTGTGGTGGGATCAAAGGCTTTTTCTTTATTTTGTAAATCCTTTTCATGAAGTATTTCCCTTTATTAAGAACTTGATCTCTGTAGATACATTGATTTTTCGATCAAGTTTAATTGATAAACACTTAGAGTTCTCCTTTTCCTAGAAAATTCTCAGTCAACCCTTTAAGGCCTCGACACAGATTGGTAGCATGTCCATTCATTTGGTGATACTAGCAGTAGGCTCCTCCAAGATTTCTTTCCTTTTCGGTTACTTCTTCTTTGAAGGCCAATAGTCCAACCTTTTCTTAGTTAGGAGATAGTTATCTACATAAGAGGTGGTAAGAAAACATGCTCTAATTGACCAGAAGTTTACAAGAAATTGGGTTTTCGGTCCCTATTTGGCTTTCTTGTAAAACTATGCTGGATTATAATTCTAACGGTAAACTCTCATCGAAGATTCTTGAGTTCTGTTGGTTTAGGAGAATGATTGATTACTTCATTCCACTTTTGGGCAAACTCATCAAGATCTTTCGTTATTTTATTTTTGAAGATAGTTCCTTTGGCTTAGAGCTGTATAGTTTTTATTATAGAATAGGTCATTCCTTTTCTTATTCTCTTTTCCTAGAGTAGGATAATAAGCAAAGATCTGGGTAGATCCAATATGGAACAGATTTATGCTCTAGTTATCAAGGTCATAATGAATTACTCGTCTCTTTTCAGCTTAAGTTATCAGGCTAAGTTTTTTGATACTTGTTTCTTATGAAATTGAAGGCTATGAGTGACTTGATAAGCTGGCTTTGTAAAAGGAGGTTTAGAGGATCCTTTCTTATAAATAGTTATGATGCAGTTTAACAGGTTACATAGGATACGAAAAAGTCCTCTATAGCGATATGTAGGATAGGTAAAGTCCCCTACAAGATTTAAAAAGTCCTCAATAGGAATATGTTGGATACATAAAGTTCTTTATAGGGTATGCGAGGGTCGGAGGTTCGAGTCCACCTTCTAAGGCCAAAATGTTAGCAAATTTATTCGCTAACCTATTATGCAAGGCATGCTAAGGCTTATCCGAATAAGGGCTTAAGTGGCCTTATGATAGTCTGGAATAATATGCCAGTCCAAGTTCTAGTCAAAGTCCAGAGACGAATAATATGCATATCTATAGTTCAAGTCCGAGTTCAAAAATGAAACGTATGCTTGTCAAAAGTTCAGTAAGAGTCAAATATTCTCATTCGATAGTAGTATGCTATGAAAAGTTAATTGTCCAAGCCCTTATAAGCGAAAAGTCCAAAAAATTACAATCGGCACTAAAATCCCCAAGTTAGTTTAGGGTTTACATCTCTAAAATTTGAAAAAACGGAAAGAATTAATCAACTCTTCTTAGATGTCAACGGGGTCTATTTATAGAGGTACAACCATGCATGATGATTGACGTATGTTAAGGCTCAGAATCCAAGAGTTCTGATAGCACTTCCTTGATGAAATCTTGACATGTCTTTGTCAAGACTTGACATTACTTGCTTTCATAAGTTTGGCAACCTAATCTCCCTTGCTGAAACTCAAAAATCTGCATTATGATAGCTACTCGATAACCTTCATGATAGTAGATTTCCTTTAACTATTAGTATGGTAGCAGCTTGATGATAGTTGATACATCATAGGCTCATCATCCCTTAGATACTCGATATCCCTTATTTGTGAATAGATGCTTAATGGCTTTAAGTAGTGTGACACCCTTTATTACATATTATACAACTCTTTGAGTTGTAGAGGTTCGATATCTCTTTCTATGCCTTTGTCAATCCTCCTATCTTTAGGCTTGATAACACTTGTATATTTGAAGCTCGATATCTACAAGTACTTTTTGATTTGCACCTTCATCACCTTACATGCCCGATATCCTGATTTGTTATTGATGTTCGACATCACCTTTTACTTGTTATATGCTCAGATCCATCTCCTTTCTGTATTCAAGCTCGATAATCCTTATATTTGCTAACTGCTTGGAGTTCGATATCATAGACGTTCGGCACCTCTTCTATTCATGTTGACCACTTGAGTATTTGCTATCCCTTTTTATTTTAGATGTTAGATACCTTTTTGCGAATGCTTGAGGCTCATTATCCTTTGTTAAATGTTGAATACTTGATAACCTTGCTTTCTTTAGGCTCGACATCTCTTGTTTTCAGAAACTCCTCATCTTCTCTTTATATGCTCGATATGCATATTTGTAATAACAATAGAGAAAATGAAACAAATAGAAATCAAAAGTAAAGAATTGTATACACAATCAAACAATATTTTTTGGAAGATACAACATAATTTATTTTCCATTATATATGGATTTTATTTTCTACATAAGCGAATAATCTTAGAGATCCATATCTTCCTGAACATCCTTTTCCAAATATGTTTCATACTTATACATTTCCCCTTTAAGCATAAACTCAAATACATCAAAAGGAAAAAAGAAACAGATAAAGACAACTTCTTTTCAAGCCAAACTTCATAATACATTTAAATACTCAATCAACCAATCAAATAACAAATTATTTCTCCAACACAAATTATTTCTCCAACATAAGATGTCATTGTCTTCATCGTCAGCATTGCATTAAACGTCACAATCAGAGAACCACTCAGCTTTAAACAACATAGATTTCAAAACTATAGATTTCAAAACAATAACACACAAAAGCTGACAAACCCCACACAAGGAAATTCTATATAGTTCATCATCTTTATCCATCTCCTTAATTACTCAGTAGAGTTACACCATCACTAACTAGCAACACAACATAATAAAAACTGCACTTGCAAACAACTCCATATCTGCAATTGTTTAACTCCAAAACGTTGAAATACCCATTTCAGATCGGAGTCTGACATCATCATCCACGGTCAAGTTCCAAGTCAGAGCAACCCAGCCTAAAGTCATAGTTTCATCTTCGAAAACAGCCTATCCATCTAGCATGATATTATTTTTCACCTATCAATACACAAACTCCAGATTCATAGCAAAGATTCCATAGATCCAAGCCCAGTAACTCATCGTGAGCACTTCAGATCCAAAACGTGGTAACTTTGAGATTCAATGCATCGGTGTCTCTAATTTAATTAATTCATCTTCTACAACTATGATTTGTTAGTATCAATCAATGCACCATCTTACGCTAACTACTACCATTTTAGCGAGATCAATCCAGCGTTAGTCCACCTGTTTTTAACAGAATATATTTTTCAAATTGGAAATTTAATATGGAATTTTATTTGAATTTTATTAATTTTAAAATGTGGGATACCATTAAAAATGGCTGTGATATGGTAGGTAAGAATAATATTTCATTTAGTGCTATAGTTATGAATATTCTCATCTCATTTCTACTTAGAGCAAAATTTAACCATATCTTCCATTGTTTGACTGTATAGGAAATTTGGAGCACTCTCGATGCAATATATGGAGAAAAAGTCAATAATAATGAAGGATCCTCAAAGTTGATACAAGGTCAAAGCTGTGCTTGAAAGGATTCATAAAAAACGATTTGTGACGATTGCGCAACAGATGATGAGATAAGTGATATTTCATTTAAAGATTTACCTCTCTTATGTCATGAATTAACGGGAACTATTGATAGCCCCAAGCAAAAAAACAACTAATTGAAATCTAAAAAATATGAATTTCTTAAGAAAAATGATAAATGGGAAAAAGAGCTTGAAAACGCCAAGAAAGCTGGAATTTTTAATTGCAAAAAATGTTTTTAAATACGAAAAAAAATTGTTTGCTTCAATGAAAATTTTCAAAAGCTTGAAAATGAAATTCAGGTTTTGAAAAAAAACCAAACCGAGCTAATTTGCAAGAATAACAATTTACAAAAAGAGTTGAAGAATTTCAAGATGTTTGGTAATTCTAAATGTGAAAAATGTGAAAGCTTTGTAAAAGAAAATTTGGTGAAATTTAAGATAATCCTAGATAGGTTAAAAAATGAGATTGGAAAGCTTAAAAAATTACCAAAATCTTGAATGCGGTAAATATGCGGACTTCAAAAAGGAATTGATTGAAATTATAGAAAATTTCAGCCTTGAAACTGAAAACGTGATTTTAAAAAAAATAGCAAAACTGAATTTATTTGAATAAATCATGAGCTGGAAAAAAGAGAATCAAAAAATCGAAGATTCTGAAAACCTTGAATTTGAAAAAGCCAACTTTTTGAAAGTGAATGCTTGAAATTAAGACAATAAAAAGAGCTAGAAAATAAAAATACAGTATTAAATGGGAACTATTTTGAAAAATGAGAGAATGCTATTAGTAGTTGTTCTAAGCTAATAAATGATAATAATATTTTAAATCTAAAGTTAATGAAGTTGAGTTGATTATTTAAAAAAGTTCTACTGGAGAAAAATTGTTTAATTTGTATTAGGAGATTAACTCTTTAAAATAAAAGAAAACGACTTTGATTTGAAAAGGTTTCAGTTTATAGAAAAATGACTAATAATACTGCTAGGAGGAGAAGCGTGTTTCTAAATATGTGAAATGTGGCAATACTGGACATAGTTATGACAATTGTCGAAATATAAACATAAATAAACAAGTTAAATAAATTTAGATTTCGAAGGTATAGTTGTTAATTTAAATGTCATCTATAGAAGCAAATTTGGGGACCAAGGATTTCAAATGTAAACAAAAGTGGCCTTATGTCTCTTTCTAAGCCACTTACTTCTTCTTCTTATATGTAGGTGCATAGACGGGCTAAGGAGCAACTATGGTGGAGGTAGATTTTAAGTTGTTCTACACATTTGATGAGTGATAATTATCATGTTCCTTAGCCTGGGAAAATAAAGTGGAGATCTGCACAATTTAGATAACAATGTTGAACACAAATGAAACTTCAAAGGTAAGTGAAGGTATGATCACTAAACCCTACGTTCCAAATTTTCTTTCCTCGTTTTGAGTTTGGCTTTTACACTGCTGTAGTAAAATTGTCATATCTTGAGCTTTTTAGCTTCGATTTGCAAAATACAATATGTTCTTAAAAATAGGCATAAAATTCTATAAGTCTTATGTTTTGGGTTTTGCTAGATTTTGAACTTAACCTGTTGAAAAACTGCAAAAAGTTCAGTATATGGTTTGAAAACTGTTTCAAAACTTCCCAACACAGCAGTAGTAAATCGACCATAACTTGAATTGTATAAGTCCAATTCTTGATGTTCTAGAATGCTAACAGATAACGTTAAAACTTTCATGTTTTTTATTTTTTCCAATTTATTACATGAAATCTTAAAAAATAGTAATCGAGTTAGCACATTACTTGAAAAATGTTTCTAAGTTATTCAAACGCGCCATAGTATTTTGACATAAATTTTGATCTATTTTTCGTCTTGGCTTGAAACCGGTTTTGTTGATTATAAAATTTTAATATATGAAACTTTCCTATTTTGTGCTAAATCAAATTATTGATTTAAAATTTTCAAATAATGGTTTCAAAATGGATCAAGTTTTCAAAATAACGATTGTGGATGTGGGATTATAATTGTTACCATACATATATTCGTGATGTACTTCTACATGAGATGATTCTATTTACAATATGCTTGAGAAATTTTTTATTTTGCTTTCGTGCTTAATTTTTGATATATATGAGAAATTCAAACGTTGGTGCTAAATCGATTGACATTGTGGAGTATGAAGTATGATTGTTCGATGAGTTTATTTTTCATGCTGGACTTGATGATGAGGTTTGAAGGGATCAGATATAAAATCAGTGTTTTAAGGTACCATTTTTCACCACCATTGGCATGTTGAGTGTAACAAGTGGTATAATTGTTCGCCCCCATAGGCAGTCCAGATAACGAGTAATATTGTGTAAGCGTAACTTTTCTTTCTTGTCAAAACACATGGTATGACTTCTAACCTTTGTGATTCCTCTAGTTTGATATTTTTAATAATTCATATGTCTCACAGATTGACTATTTCACACAATTTTTCTTGCTTACATGGAGAGTTTGCATTTTGTTTCTATTTTTTTTATTTTTAAAAACTCAAAAACATGTTTTGTTTTTAATTCTTGGTTTTTTTTTTGTTTTTTCAACAATTGAAAATTCCAAAAATATGTTTTTGCTTTCTTAGGATTTTTCCTTCTTGTTTTGCTCTCCATATTTATTTAGAATGTGAATATTTTGAAATGAGACTTTTTGGATAATTCTTTGAGATGAATTTTTCGATGAAAAATTTGTTTTTGTATGAGAGTCTTACTACAGAATTCTTTGATTTGAAAGTACTGATATGAAACTTCTTATGAGATGAGCTTTGACATTCTACATATGACCTTTTCCAAACTTATTCTGTGAAATGAAAGTTTTAAACTTCATAATGAATATCTTAAGATGGGTTATTGATATTCGAAACTTGAGATGATTGTTAGAAAATGTTTTTTTTGAGTTTTGCGATGTAGTTTTCTAAGATTGAGCCTTGATTTTTTTTTGATATATTAATGTTAGTACCCTTAAACATGTGCTCCTCTTACCCAAATCACTTTAAAAGAAATTCATTTTGTGCATTAAAGGATAGAATATAAAGCTGAAAATATTTTTGAGGTATTTACAAAGAATTTACTTTTGAAATCATATCATGGTCGACTAAACATTCTTATGTGATTTTCAAAAGTATATATATTGATTCCATAGATGATTAAGGATACTGCATTTTTTACTTGATTAAATAATAATGTTATGATATTTTTGATAATCAAACATACTTTAAAGTTTCTACTTTCAAATATTGCAAATCTCACATCATCTCTGAATCTACCATTTGACTATCATATTCTATCGATTCATCTTGCTTTCTTTCTTTTCGTTATTTTTTTTTCTTATATGAGTTGGCTAAATTGGCATACCCAAAAATATTTATTAAAAGCTTTTGGAAACTAATAAAAATTATGCATATGATATAATGAACTCCCTAAGCCCCAACATGCCTATAAAATAGGTGTATTGGTACTCGTCAAGTAATACCCATCCTCATTTAAGAGACCTCACACCAAGGCATTGATGTTAGGTTCTTGATCTCATCTACGATGAGTTGGGTATAAGTTATTATAACGTAATAATATTTTTTTATCGCATCTATTTTTATATAAGAAACCTCAGGACAATGCATGGATGAAAGCGCCTTGATTTCAAAATGAATTAAAATAAGCTATTTCATGGGCTATGTTATTTGAACCCCACTATATATAACTACACTTATTCTATCACCCTCTTTCCACTCATGGGATATAACTTTGATCAATATAGTTGCTATGATTTATGGCTGATTCTTCAATAAATATTTAATGCCATGTTTTGATCGAGTTTCATCATTCAATATCACTTTCTCATTGTGTTAATTTGATATTTATACTTTTGATGAAAACAAAAGGGGAAAGAACAGTTAAGATTTTGGTGACATTATGAATTTATGTTAATATCGTCAGAAATGTTATTAGTTTAATATTTTATTCTCGAAACATATGCTACATATGTATAGGGAGCATATCAATAGGGAAGGATGTTATATTTTAAGACGTTATGCTATGATTTTAATTTTTTATTATTATATTGAATACACAATTAATATGAATTGCACTTATCTAATTTTAATTTGTTGTTTATTGTCATTAAAAGGGGGAGATTGTGGAGTATATGTCTTATTTGATGATAAAAATATATTTTATTTTTTGATATTTCCTTTAGAGTGTGCTGCAATTTAAAAAGCATCAAAGCAAAATTTTGTTTCTAATTATGTTTATAAATAAAAATAATAGCGTATTTATCATTATTATCAAGAAAGAAATGTTTTCAGAAATTGTAGTTAATTTCTTTTTTACATTAATAATAAATACATTATATTTATATGTTTGTTCAATGTTCTATATTTATAGTTTTTTATAAAATACTGGTTGTGGAGAAGTTTCCTTTCAGTGCAATAAATGGCCTGATATATAGAGAAAAGGAAATAAATAGTGATCAAAAGTAAAGATGTAACATCCCTAATTAATGATAACATTATTCGAGAGATTTCATGAGATAAATTAAATAGAATAATGATGATATTTAGATTGAGATTTGAATAAAATAAATAATGCCACGCTTATTAATAAGATAATTGGTCTTTAAACTAGTTTATTGGTTAATTAAATACCACATGGGCATATTAGTAAATCAACCATTTAATTTACACGGCTATAACTTCTCATTTTTGTCCATTCACGTGTCATTTTCTCACGATCACAAATACAAACATAAAACCTAATCTACAGCCGGCCATTAACAAGGAAGAAAGGAAGAAATTTTAATCAAGCGAAGGAAAAGCTAGGGAGGATTAATCAACACCAATCTCAAATTCCTTATTAAGTTTAAGGTGAATAATAATCTTCTACCATCTCTATTTTATTCTATGATTATATGGTTTCGGATTTATGATTTAAATTCATTTTTGTGATAAAATGGATGATGATATGCTTGATTTATATTATGATGATTTGTTTTAATTCATAATCACATGAGTTTCTACAGTTTTAGTATAAAACCTAGAATATATGATTTCAGATTGCCATGAGAATTTTTTATGTTAAGTAAAACATGATGTTGGAGATGAATTTTAATTTTTAGAATTTTCCAAGCTAAGGAAATTTTATTATTAATTTTTAATGAAAGATATGATATAATTGGGTTTTAAATTTATTTCATGAATTTCAAGAAGAAATTGGGTCTAAAATTTTAATATGCTTGATTACAAGACGAAACTAATTTTTTGTGATTTTTTAAGATTTTTTCCAATTGATTTATTAAGGAAAATAAATTATTTGAAAAGAGGGACTTTTGTGAAATAATTGGTTTTAGTATATGAAAGGGGCTTAAACGTTGCATTTTTAATGGTTTTAATTTGGTATTAATGTAGAATTCATAAAGGTAAAGTGTTTGAAAAGTTTTTATGACAACTAATCAGTAGCTTACAAATAGGCAAGTTGTTAGAAAGTAATTACTAAAAGTTGCTATAATTCAGCGTTTAAACCAGAAAAAGGTGTTCCGCCACTATTAGTAAGTACCTTTCGACTCCTTCGATTTTGCCTCGTCTCAGTCGAAACCAACACAGTCAAAACTATCATAGTCGAAACCAATACACAAGATATCACTTAAATGGTATGTAGTGGATTGGTAGGAAGGCTGAAGCCTTGGTGTCAAAAGGGTAGCTTCTTATAGATTCGAAACCCTGCTATGTTTTCATAAGTTGATATTGCCTAGTTTTACCTAAAGCTTTTGTCACAGTCCTAACCAAGCCGCTAATTTCCCTTTCGACTATGTTGAAGTCATCTATGTTGTCGAAGGGGTTACTTCTGTTTTAACCTAAGCCTTTTTCATGAATGCTTTCGAAGGGTTTGGAGGTTTCGAAGGTGGTAGAGTTGGAAGGGGTTTCGAATCTGTCTTTTAAAGTTTTTGTTTTAAAGGTTTTGCTTTCGAATAAGATGGTTCCGACACCTTCAATTTTTCCCCAAACTATTTTTTGTTGGTTTTGAAAGAGATACTTTCGTATATAACTATTTTGACCCAAATGATGTTTTTAAAGAGTAAACCCAATACTTTCAAAAGGGGTACGTTCATTTGTTTCGAATCTCTATATTTTAAAAAGAAGATTTCATAGCATTAAAAGGTATAATAGGTTTCGAAAGTGAAAGTTTTTTTAATGGCTTCGAAAGGTATGTATACAATGTTTTAAGAAGAGGTTTTGCTTTCGAAGGAGGCTATCCAGAGGTTTCGAAAGAGATGTTTTTATGGTTTCAAAGCATAAACCCAATTTCAATTTAAAGTAATAACAATGGAATAAACAAAGATTTTGAAAAGTTATTCACTTTGTTATTAACTCATAACTGTATTTAAGGGAAAGGGTAGAATAACCAGTAGGTTGACCCAGTAGTGAATATAACTTAACGGGCGTTAAAATTTTAACTAAAGATGTTGGCAGGGGCCAATGGGTTTATAGTAAACCCATGAAAATGTATGATATCTACAGAGGCTAGTATATTCATAGTCAGCCCATGAAAACTATTATTTGATACTGGTAGGGGCTACTAAGTTCGTAGTTAGCCCATGAAAACTATATTTGGACTAAGATATTGGCAGTCGGCTAATAGGTTCCTAGTTAGCCTATGAAAACTAGAAAAATAAATAAGATATTGAAATTACCAATAGGTTCTTACTGATCCCATAAAAACTAAGTAATTTGGCAGATATTCCTTAACATTGAACAGGTTAATAATAAACCTAGAAACTATAATTGAGACAGATAGTCAGAATGAATGGGATGTGTAATCTAGAATTGATTTATTTGTTTTGTATATCGTTATAATGTTTTAAAATACTATGTTTTAACTATTGTGGATGTAGGAGCACAGTATATGGTTTTATAAATATTTTATCATACCAGTGAGGGGAAACCCGTTCCGCTAAGCGGCGTAGTCTCAATAGTTATCTAAATGATTTGAGTTGGAAAAATATTATTCATACCAAGCTTTATGCCTGACTTGAAGTATTGTTTTTCCTTTAAACTCTCAGGTACTCAACAGATTTTGAGTAGGTTAAGAGTTAAGGTTTTCAGGTGTTCTTTTAGACAAATAAAAACTTCCGATGACGTGCAGTAGGCAGATTGTTATTAGAATTTTTTTATTTCCTCTGTGTGTTTTGTTTGTAGAGAAAAATTATTTTCTTTCCTATCTATATACTCTGATCTACCAAGGGGGCATCTTTATATGTCGCTCTTGGTGTATTTTGTAATAATGATATGTTATCTAAACGTGGTCTACAGAATGGGAATATGTAATCCATGTAGAATATTTTGAAATGGAATGTGGAATTTGTTTTGCTGTTTAATTTTTTTCATACTCTTGTGTTTATGTGTATCAATGTATCTAATATCTCCATGTTTGGTCGTCGAGGATTAATAACGATGGATGACTACAACATCCGTAGCCATTAGTTTTAGGCCTCCAAATAGGGAGATGTTACAAGTTGGTATCAGAGCATAGGTTTATCAAACTTTAAAAGAAACATAAACCTAAAAGACTTTTCAAACATAATCTAATGAATCAGATAATAAGATTGGCGTTTGGGTTAATGTTATAGTAACATACTTGTATTTTCTATATATAGTTATATATAATAGTACGTATCCCCTGTTCTCTTAGACCTTTCTTCTGTATCTTACTAAGGATCGTATGCAGATTTACGAGAAAGGAGATACATAAGCAGGTAATGGAAGAGTAAATCTCGATGGGGGAAGCACCAAACCTAATGGAAATGCTCGACCCACTACCAGGAGAAACCTGGGTTGATCGGCTAATGCCAGTAACCAAAATGCAGAAGCCATTGTGGGTGTTGAAAATCCACCAATAGATATGGTGGTGACGTATCAGTTTTTTGCTGATTTGGTGCAAGCTGGAGTTGTTGCTAGAGTTGCTGGAAATGTAAGAGGAGCTAAGCCTGTGGCTCTAGTAGTAAATATTGCTTTGTAGAGTAATGATTACACCAGCTTAGGCCATTCTTGGGAACGGAGAGTGTCGTAGAAGTTCAGAACTGGCTGTTGCATTGTGAGCGTATATTTAATGATTTGGATTTGAATGATGGACAAAGGAGGAGGTTGGCCTCTAGACAGTTGCAGGAGTCATCACTGCAGTGCTAGAATAGTGTCACTACCGGAGTGTTAGAAGAGCAGTTAACTTAGAATGATTTTAAAATGAGATTTGAGCAGAAGTTTGTGTCTGAGTTTGCTAAGTCTGAGCTGATGAGGAAATTTATATATTTAGTTCAAGGAGAGATGTCGGTAGTTGAGTGTGCTACTAAGTTTGAAGAGCTATTATGATATGGATATGTTATTATAGATACTGACATCAAAAGGAATGAGAAGTTCATTCGGGGACTGAGACCCGAGCTTTCTAGAATGACCATGACACATGTCTGCGGTCCTTCTAATATAGTGGTGGAGATGGCCATTCGCCATGAGGAGTTACTTGTTGATTTAGTTAAAGAGAAGTCGGTGGAAACTCAGAGTCCTCGGGGGAAGAAGAGGTAGTTCTTTAAGAAAAAGGGAACTCAGAAGGGAGATACTGCTAAGAAGTCAAAGGATGAGGTAGTTTTTTATAAGTGTGACAAGAAGGGACACTTTGCTAATGAATGTCGGTCAGGAAATGGGAAGAAAGCTGCAGTTAAGAAGAATGTGAAATGCTTCAACTGTGATCAAGTTCGGCATTGCCAGTGTCAAGAACAAGTTAGGGAGGATAAAGGAAAAGTTTTTACTATAGGACCAACTAGGCCTACTGTAGCATATAAGGGAAACACTATGATGGAAGGTACGCTCTTGATTTAAAGTATTTCAGCTAGAGTACTTTTTAATACCGATGCATCACATTCATTTATATCTCAGTGTTTAGCTTGATAGATTAAGTCTAAAACCTACCTACCTTGTTACTTCCTTAAGGGTTGTGAATCCAATAGGAGGGTATGCAACTCTAGGGTTAAGATGTGATCAATTAGAACTTGACATGTTAGGTCATAAGTTTGCATGCAGTTTGTATGTTATTGATTTCATAGATTTCGAGACCATTATGGGTATGCATTATTTGAGTAAGTATGAGGCTAGGATACTTTGCCTATTGATTTCATAGATTTCGAGACCATTATGGGTATGCATTATTTGAGTAAGTATGAGGCTAGGATACTTTGCCGGGATAGGGAAATATCACTTAGACACCTTGATAGGCATAACCGAGTGATATTCATATAGAGAATACTGATCGGAGTGCTAGTGCTATGCTCAATGCCATGGAGGTAGGAAATGAGTTAAGTCAGGTTCAGTTAGCAAGGGAGTTTGTAGATGTCTTTGAGCCAGTCACTGGACTACCTTCGAAAAGAACTGATGAGTTTAGAATAGACCTTGTGCCGGAAGCTGAACGTATAAGTTGACCATCTAGCAAGATGACACCAACTGAAATAAAGGAACTGAAGGTGCAGCTAGAGGATCTAGAAGGAAGGAGTTTTATTAAACCAAGCAGTTCGCCTTAGGGAGCGGCTGTAGTGTTTGTAAAGAAACCGAATGGGTGTTGTATTGACTATGATAAGTTAAACGAAAGGACAATTAAGAATAAGTATCCTTTTCCTAGACTAGACGATCTTTTTGATCAATAGAGCGAAGCCAGAGTGTTTTCTCAGTTGGATTTGACGATATGCTTCCATCAGTTGAGAGTGGTGGAGGACGGTATTCCTTTGACAGCACTTCAAACTAGATACGTCTCATATGATTGGTTGGTGGTGCCATTTGGATTGAAGAATGCACCTGCTTTGTTCGTAGATTTTATGAACCAAGTTTTTCGAGAGTGGTTGGATAGGTTTGTACTAGTATTTAGACATGACATTCTTGTATACTATAAGGATGAGAGAGAGCATGAAGTTCATCTTAGAGTGGTGCTTTAGACGCTGAAGCAGAATCAGCTAAAGACGAAGTTTACCAAGTGTCATTTCTGGAAGAATAAGGTAAAGTTTCTTGATCACATGGTTTCAGAGAAAGGATTGTCAATCGATTCGGATAAGATCAAAGCTGTGAATAATTGGAAGAGACTGGAGACGATGATTGAGATCAGGATTTTCTTGGACTTGCTGGCTACTATCTGAGATTCATTAAGGATTTCTCGCAAATAACAGCACCTTTAACTAAGCTTGCCAGGAAGGAGGTGAAATTTGTTTGGTCCGACAAATGTGAGGAGGCATTCCTTAAGATAAAGCATTTGTTGACCAATGCATCCGTATTAGTAGTTCCAGATGGAAACCAAAGGTTGGTGGTGTATACTGATGCATGTGGAACTAGATTAGGAGCGGTATTGATGTAGAGTGGTAAAGTGGTTTCCTACGCATCTAGGCAGCTTAGGCTGCATGAAGTTAGATCTCCTACTCATGATTTGGAGTTGGCAGCTGTGATCTTCACATTGAAGATTTGGGGATATTATCTCGTAGGGGAGAAATTTGAGTTATATATCGATCATAAGTCTTTACGGTATTTATTCTCTCATAAGGATTTAAATATGATATAGTAGTGGTGGCTGAATTTTTTTGGCTGCATATGATTTTGGTATACAATATACACAAGAAAAAGGTAATAAAGTGGCAAAATCTCTTAGCAGGAAACATCATAATGCATTTTTAGCTATATTGGTGGAATGGAAAGATTTAGAAGCTTTAGCCAGTTGCAGTGCGCAGTTAAGATCAACTACTGGATCTAGTCAGTGTTCCGCCAGATTATCTGTTTAGAAGTTCGATTATTATTGATTGAGAGAATTGCTTTCAAGCAGAAGGAGGATCCAGTATTAGCAGAAAGGATTAGAAGGCTTGAGGTTGGAACAAACATTTATGATTTAAAGGATTTTAGCCTTGACCATAGAGGGTGGTTAAGAAAGAAGGGACGGTTGTGGGTTCCGAATGTGGAGGACTTGAGGAAAGAAGTTCTTGGAGAATGTCATCGATTCAAGTTTATGATTCATCTTGGAGGAACCAAGATGTATTAGAATATGAATAGGAGCTTCTACTGGGAAGGCATGAAGAGGGATGTTGATGTACGAGTTAGACAGTGTGCAAATTATCAACAAGTGAAAGCTGAACGTCAAAAAAAAAGTGGGTTATCACAGCCTTTAGAGATTCTAGTTTGGAAATGGGATTCGATATCCATGAATTTTATAGACGGGTTGCCAAGATCAAATAGAGATAATGAAAGTATATGGGTTATAGTGGATAGATTGACCAGGAGTACCCATTTCATTCCAGTTAAGTCAACCAAGACGACACTATTTTAGCTAAGTTGTTCCTGAAAAACATAGTTAGACTGCATGGAGTTCCTATTAGTATAGGCAGTGACAGAGATGCATTGTTCACTAGTGAATTCTGAAAGAGTCTACAAGAAGTAATGGGTACCGAGCATAACATGAGTACTGCATATCACCCTCAGACAGATGGGCAGACAGAGAGAGTCAACAAGGTACTCGAAGATTTAAAAAGCTTATGTATTGGACTTTGGTGGATCTTGGGAAGATCACCTACATTTGGTTGAGTTTTCCTATAATAATAGCTACCATATTAGTATAGGAATGGCGTCGTTTGAAGTTTTGTATGAAAGGCGATGAAAATCACCATCCTGTTGGTTGGAGACTGGAGACAGATTAGTCTTAGGTCTATATTTAGTTAGAGAGGCGTAAGAGAAGACTGAGTTAATTCGAGGATGGATTAAGGAAGCTCAGTCTAGACAGAAGAGGTACGCAGATAAGAGGCGCAAGGACCTAGAATTCTCAGTTGGAGATAAGATTTTCATTAAGGTATTACCTATGAAGGGTGTGATTCGATTGGAAAAGTTGGGGAAGTTAGCCCCAAGATATGTAAGTCCATTCTAGATTATAGAAAGGATTGGAAATCTCGAATACAAAATTGAGTTGCCGAGCAGTTTGGCAGGTGTCCATAAAGTATTTCATGTGTCTCATCTTCACAAGTATGTGCATGATCCAAAAACTACTATTCCTCGGATAGGGTTGGATGACTTAGTGGTAGAGCCTAATTTGACATCGTTAGACAACCAGTTCGAGTTGTAGCTAGAGATAAGAAAAGATTAAGGAACAAGACAGTCAGGTTAGTGAAAGTTCAGTGGAGCAACAACGAGAAGGACTGTACTTGGGAGATAGAGGACAGGATTAAAGATACTTATCCTAATTATCTTTGAGGGCATGTCTATATTATATTTACATAGATAGTTTTCAGTCAGTTAAACTAGTATGGTTTTTGGTTTTGTTACAAATGATTGCTATATTAGTATTTGGTCCTTACTGAATTTCGAGGATGAAATTCTTTTGGAGGGAGCCTACACAATCTCTAATTGTTGATAACATTATTCAAGAGATTTAATTAGATAAATTAAACAGAATAATGATGATAAGGAGATTGAGAATTGAACAAATTATATAGGACCATGCATATTAATAAGATAATTAGGCTTTAAATTGGTTTATTGGTTAATTAAACAACACACGGGCATATTAGTAAATTAGCCATTTAATTTACATGGCTATAACTTCTTAATTTTGTCCATTCACGTTTCATTTTCTCATGATCACAAATACAATCATAAAACCTAAACTAAAGCTAGCCATTAACAAGGAGAAAGGAAGAAATTTTAATCAAGCTAAGGAAAAGCTAGGGAGGATTAATCAGCAACAAATCTCAAAATCCTTATTAAGTTTAAGGTGAATAATAATCATGTATCAACTCTATTTTATTCTATGATTATATGGTTTTGGATTTGTGTTTTAAATTCATTTTTTTTATAAAATGGATGATGATATGCTTGAGTTATATTATGATGATTTTTTTAATTCATAATCACATGAATTTGTACGGTTATAGTATAAAATCAAGAATATGTTATTTCAGATTACCATGGAAAATTTTTATATGAATTAAAACATGATTTTGGAGATGGGTTTTAATTTTTAGAATTTGCCAAGCTGTGAAATTTTTATTATGAATTTTTAATTAAAGATATGATATAATTGGTTTAAAATTTATTTCGTGAATTTTAGGAAGAAATTGGTCTAAAATTTTGAAAATTTTGATTACATGATGAAAATAAATCACTATGATTTTTGAGGCTTTTTTCTAATTAATTTACAAAGGAAAATAAATTATTGAAAAGAAGGACGTTTCTGAAATAATTGGTCTTAGTATATGGAAGGGGCTAAAACGTTGCATTTTGAATGGTTTTAATTTGGTATTAATAAGCATTTGAAAAGTTTTTATGACAACCAATCAATAGCTTACAAATAGGCAAGTTGTTAGAAAGTAATTACTAAAAGTTGCTATAATTTGGCCTTTAAACCAGAATAAGATGTTCCGTCACTATTAGTAAGTACCTTTCGACCCCTTTGATTCCGCCTCATCTCAGTCGAAACCAACATAGTCGAAACCATCATAGTCGAAACCAATACACAAGATAATCACTTAGATGGTATGTTGTGGATTGATAGGAAGACAGAAGCCTTGGTGTCGAAATGGTAGCTTCCTACAGAGTCAAAACCTTGCTCTGTTTTCATAAATTAAAATTCTTGCCTAGTTTTACTTAAAACTTTCATCATAGTCGAAACCAAGCCGCTAATTTCCCTTTCACCTACATTGTAGTCATCTACGTTGTCAAAGGGGTTGCTTCTGTTTTAACCTAAGCCTTTTTCGGAATGCTTTCCAAGGGGCTGGAGATTTCGACTCTGTCCTTTAAAGTTTTTGTTTTAAAGGTTTTGCTTTTGACTAAGATGGTTCCGACACCATCAATTTTCCACCAAGCTAATTTTGTTGGTTTCGAAAGAGATACTTTCGTATATAACCATATTGACCCAAATGATGTTTTTAAAGAGTAAACCCAATACTTTCGAAAGGTGTACTTTCATTTGTTTTGAAGCTCTATATTTTAAAAGATGATTCGATACCATCGAAAGGTATAATAGGTGTCGAAAGAGAATGTTTATTAATTGCTTCGAAAGGTACGTATATAATGTTTCGAAAAGAGGTTTTGCTTCCTAAGGAGGCTATCCAGAGGTTTTGAAAGAGATGTTTTTATGGTTTCAAAACATAAACCCAATATCAATTTAAAGTAATATTTATGGCAAAAATAAAAATTTTGAAATGATATTCACTTTGTTATTAACCCATAACTGTATTTGGGGAAACGAAGAATAACTAGTTGGGTTGACCCGGTAGTGAATATAACTTAACATATGTTGAAATTTTAATTAAAAATATTGGCATGGGCCAATAGATTTATAGTAATCCCATGAAAACTGTATGATATTGACAGGGGCCAATAGGTTCATAGTCAGCCCATGAAAACTACGATTTGATATTGGTAGCGGCTAGTAGGTTTGTAGTTAGCCCATGAAAACTATATCTGAATTAAGATATTGATAGTTAGCAAATATGTTCCTAGTTAGCCCACGAAAACTAGAATAAGAAATAAGATACGGGAGTTACCAATAGATTCTTAGTGATCACATGAAAACTAGGTAATTGGATAGATAGTCCTTAACATCCAGCATGTTAAAGTAAACCTAGAAACTATAATTGAGACAGATATTTAGAATGAACGGAGATGGGTAATCCAGAATCAATTTATTTGTTTTGTATATCATCATAATGTTTTGAAATACTATGTTTTAACCATTATGGATGCAGGAGCATGGTATATGATTTATAAATGTTTTATGGTACAAGTGAGGGGAAACCCGTTCCGCTAAGCGGCGTGGTCTCACTAGGTATCCAAATGGTTTGAGATGGTAAATTATTATTCATACCATGCTTTATGTCTGACTCGAAGTTTTTTTTTCTCCATAAACTTCCGGCTACTCAATTGATTTTGAGTAGGTTATGAATTAAGGTTTTTAGGTGTTCTTTTAGACGAATAAAAGCTTCCGCGGATGTTAAGGAGGCAGATTATAATTAGAGTTATTTTATTTCCGCTGTATGTTTTGTTTGTAAAGGCAAATTGTTTTCTTGCCTATCTATATACTATGATCAACTAAAGGGGCATCTTCATATGTCGCTTTTGGTGTATTTTGTAATAATTATATATTATTTGAACGTGGTCTGCGAATTGAGATTATGTAATCAATTTGGAATATTTTGAAAAGGAAGGTGGAATTTGTTTTGCTATTTAATTTTTTTTCCATATTCTTGTGTTTTTGTGTATCATTGTATCTAATATCGCGGTGTTTGATCATCGAGGATTAATAACTATAGGCGACTATAGCATCCGTAGCTGTTAGTTTTGGACCTCCAAATAGGGAGATGTTATAAAATAATTGTATACCATAAGATGATATATTTTGGAAGATACAACATAATTTATTTTCCATTATATAATGATTCTATTTTCTACATTGGAAAATAAACAATCTCACATATCTTAATCTTCCTGAGTATCCTCTTCCATGTATGTTTCCATACTTATACATCTCTTCTTTAATCTTATATAAACTCAAGTACATCACAATTAAAAAGTAACGGATACAAGACAATTTCTTTTCAAGCCAAACTTTGTAATACATTTCAATACTCAATCATCCAATCAAACAGCAGAATATTTCTCCAACTCAACAAATTATTTTTCCAACATAAGAAGTCATTGTCTTCATCGTCAGTAATGCATTGAACGTTAGAGCAACTCCAACAGGTGCAGATATCTCGAATCTGCACCTAGAAGAGCTCACAATAGAGCACGGGAATTCTCAAGAGTGCAGAAGGGGGGCTTGGGTTTGAGAATTGGAGATTCGGCGAGGCGTCTGTTCAACAAGCGCCTGGGAGTGAGGCGCCTGTTCAACAGGCGCCTGACATACAGGCGCCTGGCATACAGGCGCCTATTAAACACGCGCCTACTTATTTTCCCCCAATAGTCATTTCCCAACGGCCATTTTATCCCTTCAAATACAACTCCCCACTCTTCTTCCATTCACAACTAATATGCTTCCTCCATTACCCTTTTTTCTGCCACTAATCTCAACTGAAAACGTACTCCGATTTTGACGTCGATGCTGCAAGGTCCTGTTTTGAAGACTATGACTTACAAGACGTTACGGTTTCGATTGTAGGAGAAGTAACTGATGCAAGTTGGAGTGCTGCGGAAGACTACGATCTTTGATACATTTACTCTGCTCTCTCGGTCGATCCCTACAAAGTGGTGAGTCTTTTTAGGGCAAAATTACTAATTGCTACAATCGGAATAACATCGATCGGAAAAGTACGCTATCTTCAGTCAAAGGTCATTATGGAAAAATAAATCGCCAAACACAAACGTTCAATTCTCAAATGTTCAAGCTAAAGAAAACGAATCCTTGTGGATTTGGAAATGAAACGCATTTGGTAAGCTTTAATATGATATCATTGTTCTACTTTTTATCATAGTTCTCTAATTATACTAGTTATTTTTTTAACAGAGAATGGCCGCAAACAAGTTGTTCAAAAAATTCTATAAACCTGATAGTAAACAAGCACCACATTTTTATCAGTTCATGCATGTTTATGACATTTTGGTCGAACACGTTAAATGGAAATCATCGCTTTAGAAAACCATTCAACAAGTTCAATCAAACAATGGTCGGGGTAAAACGTCTAGAGTTGGTGAAAGCTTTAGTCCTTGGGAATCGTAAGGAAGCTACGGTTTAGGATTAGAAGAAGACCCAACCTCAACCGAAGATCATTTTGTTAGGCTACTGGGAGAAAACGTGGCCAAAAAGAAGCAGAATGCTGGAGCGGATCAAGTAGAAATTAAAAAACTCATGCTTGAATCTGAAGATAGATTTAACCGGGCAATGGAGACTCGAGCAATTCAACACCAAGAAAAGTTATCAAGAATGGATCAACTTCTCGCTGGAAACCGGCGAAGAGACGAAGATGCAATAATGTTCATGGATATGCCACACATGTCTGTAGAACAACTGCAGTATACAGAGCAAAGAAGGAGAGAAATTATGAGGCGTAGACCTTAAGAGGGTCATTAAATGAATTACCATTTTTACAATCTTTGTGTCTTTCAATTACCATTATTTGTATTGTGTTCTGAATGCAAGCAATTATTAATATAAGTATTTTCATTGAAATTGCATTACATTGAAAAAAGATTATAACAACATTACGTTAATTAAACATAAACAGATTACAATAACAATAATAAGTAACAACAACATAAACAACAGTGGGAAAAGTAAGAACATAAATATAGTTTCACTGATTTCCAAAAAACCTCCAAAGATGATCTATGAGATCATTTTGCAGTCTTCGATGCAGTTGAACGTTACGGTAGGACATTTGGCTTTCTAGTGCGCTTCCAATCATATCGTTTCGCCAAACAGGTGGTGGTGTTTGAGCACCCTCGTAGAAGTAATCTTCTTCCATGTCTCTTTCATCCTGTATAATCATATTATGTAAAATAATAAAAGTATATATTATTTTGGTCATTTTAACTGGTGATCAAAATCTGCATGGATTACTGACTATGGCAAATCTAGATTGAAGAACCCTAAATGCTCTTTCAACGTCCTTCCTCTGGCCTTCTTGCATCACTTCAAACTTTGATTGTTTATTGTTTTGTGGGTAAGGAATTGTCTTCACAATGGTACTCCATTTAGGATATATACCAACGCCAAGATAATATCCATGATCGTACGTGTTACCTCCTAAAGTAAAGGTACAAGGAGTTGATCTACCGTTTGCTAAATCACTGAACAACGTAGATCGTTCGACTACGTTAAGATCATTGTTTGAACCCGGCATTCCAAAAAAATGCATGCCATATCCATAAGTCATACGACGCTACGGCTTCAAGAATAATAGAGGACTCACGAGACTTACCCTGATAAGCTCCAGCGTACGCCTTTGGACAATTTTTCCACTCCCAATGCATGCAGTCTATACTGCCTAACATTCCAGGCCAGCTTCTACTACCATGCATATTTAATTACATTACTATATCCGCCTCATTTGGTCTGCGTAAGTATTGATCACCGTAAATGTCAACGATAGCTTGACAAAAATGCTCCAAACACTCTAATACCATGCTTTCCGCCACTTTGAAAATTTCATCAAGCGCATCCGCCGGTCCTGCATATACAAGCATTCTGAGTGCAGCTGTCATTTTTTGAATTCCAGTCAATCCCATTGTACGATTTGCATTTGGTTTGAAGATAAAATATTTGTCACGTTGCTTGATGCATTGTAGGATTCTAAGAAATAGAGGACGCCGCATGCGGAATCTTCTTCTAAAATCAGCATCTGTATAAGTAGGATTTGGAACAAAGTAGTCTTCCATCAGTCTGTCGTTGTGCCATGAATGTCTAAGATTTTTATACCGACGACTAGCAACTGATCCACTGTGTTGCCTACTCGATTGACCAACCTGTAATGCAGCCATACTTATTAGTTCCTTTTCGCGACGAAAATGATCTTCCATCATTTCATCAAATTCTTCGTCGCTATCATCAAAAAATATATAATCTTCTACCGCCATTTGTTATATTTGAAATTGTATGAAGTAAGAATGAGCAATAATACTTCTCAGCATCTAACAAGCCTTTTATATCTTAAATCACATGTTGGCTAACAAACAATCACTTGTGGGTGGTATTAATTAAATTCAACCACCATCTATAAAGTAGATTCCATTTATGTCACGACTGCAGTGTCTCGTCACATCTAAACACTATGACTATTGATGCGGTGTCTCGTTCCATCATACATTATTAACTATTGATGCAGTGTCTTGTCTGCAGTGTAACGTCTGCACTATCTTGTCCCTCCATACATTATTGACTGTTGATGCAATGTCTCGTCCCATCATGCACTATTAACTGTTGATGCAGTGTCTTGTCTGTAATGTAACACCTACACTGTCTTGTCCCTCCATACACTATTGACTGTTGGTGAAATATCTCTTCCCATCATACATCTGTTGCCATATTCTTAACGCAATAATACATAAAGAAACAAGTCATTGTTACTGAAACACCCAAACATTAATACAGTCAATGACAATACATACACAAACAATAATACACTCCATAACAATACACTCCATAATAATACACTCCACAATAATACAACCATAATAATAATACACTACATAATAATACACTCCATAATAATACACTTCATAATAGTACACTCCACAATAATACACTCCATAATAATACACTCCACAATAATACACAACACAATAATAATACACTCCACTAAGAAACTATCGGTTATGGTCGAATTGTAAGTTGTGCACGATATTTCGGAGACGTATTATTTCTCGTTCCAGCTCGTTGGCATATGTTATGGCCCTTGGGCACAGCCGTTCATCAACCCATTCTGCATAATTGCACCCTTCAGGCCAGAAAGGACACAACTGGATTCGACGACCAATATCTTCGCCATCAGCTCTAACCACAACTTCAACCTTATAACCACAATAGCAAAATACTGTGTAAGAGTCAGCCTCTTGTTCAACCGAAGGTTGCAAATTTGGTACTTGTTCAACCTCCTGTGATTGTTGATGAACCAACTGTTCGTGTACTGGTTGAACATCTTCTTGAAGTGTGAGTTGGTCAAGATTTGGGAATTCACGAGCAACGTCCTTATAATGTTGGTCTTGGTAATTGATATTCCAATCTTCATCAGTGTGTTCGCTTTCCGTTGGAACGTACCCGGCATCAGAGTCAATAGATGATAACCAGGAAGGCACTAATATGAGGATTAGAAAATTGAAGGAGCGGAGAGCTGAATTGTGTGTTTGAGAACTCTTACATGTATATTGAAGCATGTGAACGTCAAAAATTAATTATGTTTAAATATTAGAACTGTGTTTTGATTTGACAATGTAGTAGAAAGTTAAAATTACTCATAAACAAGACAATAATAAATAGGCATACATAGAAACAATAATACACTCAACACTAATACACTCAAATTATGGATATCCAAATCGTTCTAGCCAATTTTGACGTATGATATAAGCCTCATTCCCAATGAATGTGCTGTGATATTTGAGAAAGTAATGTCCTTCAAATGTATGGGTTGGTTTAAACAAATTTTCAAATATAACCTCATTGATAACCGTACTGTACCACGTATAGGCGTTGCAGAATTCTCATAACCAGTCCTCAACTCCACCTGCGTACATCTACTTCTACCATCAACATTGCTATTGTAAAGTTCAGCAAAAGTGTCCCAAAACTGAGTTTCCATTATCTCTTCATCATCGCATATTTGATCCGTTTGTATAAAAAAAATTACCAACAGTTTCAATTCTGTAGCCAAAAAAATTATGTTACACATTGATTGATTTAACCGAACTTTTAAATGTTGTGACATTAGAATATAACACTTTATCTTAAATAAAGAGGTCGTGATCCGTATCAAAAAAATGAAGCATAAGATTAACGTCCACGTGTCAAACATCCATAAAAATTTGACAAACAAACACAACTGTGTTTGTTACTTCAACATTTTGACTTCATATACGCTTAATAATAAACAAGCGTAAATTAACATCAACACGATGCAATACTCAACATAAAATATAATCGACACAATGCTATAACATATAGACAATCACATATAACAGTAGCATCATCACCAACATAATATGCAACCAACTAATGTAAGATGTGAAAAATAATAACACAGTCTAAAACATCTAAATGCAGCACATCAGTCTATGTGATCGGAATCGCTATCTATCTCCTCATTGTCTCCACTATCGTCGTCACTGTCATTGTTGACGTCATCAAAGTCGTGAGGCTGAGGTCCAACATGGAGCTGCTCCTGAAGCTGCTGAATCTGGGTCTGTAATCCATGTATCTGCGTATCATACCGAGTCTGCTTCTGTTGGACCGTAGTCTGGTAACTTTGATACATCATCTGTGTATAATCGAGCGTCATACTCTCAAATGCAGCAATCATCCGTCTATCATAATCCATGTACTGAGAATACTGACATGTGCAAAAAAGAATTATACATAGGTGGAGAATATAATGACAAGTTATTTAATGAACAGTTAAAATTTGTACAAACCTGATGAGGCTGATATAATCCGGCGGATGGTACACCCATAATATCGTCATCTGTAGGATACTGCAAGGGGTACTCCACCACCTGACCATGTACATCATATGCTCTAAACGAATGTGGAGAGGGTCGAAAGTAGGAGGCTGCATGTACTGAGATGATGTAGGCTCAAAGGTGGCAGGCGGTAGTGGAACTCTACCGGAAGAGGTACGCGGACCAATATGATCGGAGTTCAAACCCCGAATATAATCAGGCAACGCGTAAGCACGTAGGGTTACTCGAGCCCAATATGAATCAAAGTCTCCAAGAACTGTAAATGGCTCACCAGCCACCCATCCCACACCACTCATCGCAAGAATATAAGCTGGTCCAACCCTAATATCACCATACATATCATCCCATGGTAGCGGATCTGATGGAATGCGAACTATACCATACAAATGTAGCCAACACCGCTCCCCTAAATACCATATGAATGGACATGTAGGAACCTGAAAGAAAATCCTGCATTGCGACATGGAAAACTGAAAAGTAAGTGGATGATCAGGACCGGGCTCTAGGAACTGTAACTACTGATCCCATGGACGAACGATAATGTTAGTACGCCGCCTCATATCCATATGCCATCTGGCCTCCATCACCTCATTGTGCACCCCTTGTGCAACACGGGGAAAATGCATAGGACGACCCCAAGGACGCAATCTATGAAAGTAAATATAAGGTATGACATTCGCCTCTATAATAAGTCGGGGGTGCACATTGGCAGTATACTCGTAGTACCAAAATGGAAGAATGTACCAAAATCCATATATCTGTCTAGACTGCTGAATTGCATAAGTATCTAATGCTACGTACAAATAACCAATAATAGCAGTACCGTAATCATATATATGTAGTTCATCCACATCTACTAATCCAGCCAAAAAACTAAGCCTAATAGCACCCTTATTGTTACTAAAAAATGTAGACCCAAAAATGTATAATATGAAGGCACGAATAACTGGAGTGTGCATATCCTCAATGGCTATGTACTCTATACCGCTGCAAACAAGGAAGAGTAACAGCTCCTCCTCTAACCTCCTCATCGGCCAAAGTCGATAAATAAGCTGAATATGACTCGAACTCCTCAAATGAACTATCAAATGGAACAGGGAGACGGTCTGGTCGACCAACCTCTATGCCAGTGAGCATATAAAAATCTAGAGGAGTCGGTCCTAGCTCAAAATCAGGGAAATGAAATGTGTGAGTGGTAGGCCACCATCTCTCGGTGAGGGCCTCTACCAGACAACGATCTACATGTGCAAATCTAGGTAAAGAAAGAAATTCACCAAAAGGTGACACATGTAGCCTATCCAAAATCGGCTCCGCTAACTGATCAAAATACTCAGACATACACCTATACCAACTACCTCGCATCGCTACGTGACGAACCTAAATATATGATTATTTAATGTTAAAATAAACAAAGAATTATCATACATATATATATTTACATGGTTGTTCATCAAGCAATAAAGAAATAAACGTATACCTATGGCGTCGCTATAGCTACAGTAAGTCGGTGCGAAACAGTAGGGGAAGGTCGTGCATCGAAGATCGTCTAGAGTCATGGTAGCATCAGCAGGGACATGAGCAGGTCTGATATTGACATCGGTCGTATATCGAATGGTGCGTCTACCAGTTTTGACGGGGCGGCATTTGGACACAAAGTTGAATTAAAAAAATTAACTGAAAAGAGGATAGAAGAGGGAAAAATGAGGGGAGTGGGGAAAAAGCGCCTAATATAGGCGCATTAACCAGGCGCCTGTTGAACAGGCGCCTGATGTATAATAAACACGGGCGCCTGTTGAACAGGCACCTGATGCCCAGGCGCCTATTCAACAGGCGTCTGCCCTCATTTCTGTTGTAGAAATGAGGGCTCCAACATTTTGGAGTGCGGAAAATCGAATTTCCGCACTCTAAACTATTGGAGATGCTCTTACAATCCATGAACCATTCGGTTTCGAACAACATGGATTTCAAAACTATAGCACACAAAAGCTCACAAACCCCACACATCAAAGCTATTCTGCATAGTTCATCATCTCCAGCCATCTCCATCATCACTCATTAATGTCACAATATCACTCAGTAGCAACACAACTCAATAAAAACTGCACTTGCAAAAAATTCCCCATCTACAATCGCTCAACTCCAAAACATTGAAACATCCATTTCAGATCGGAGTCTGACATCATCATTATCATCCACAATCATGTTCCAATGCAGGCGAATCAACCTGAAGTCAAATTTTCATCTCTGACAATATCCTCATCCATCTAGCACGATATTAATTTTCAACTATCAATGTGCAAACTCCATATTGATAGCAAAGAGTCCGTAGATCCAGGCCGACAACTCATCATGAGCACTTCAAATTCAAATGAGGCAACGTTGACTTTTAACGCATTGGTGTCTCCAGATCAGTCGGTGCACCATCTCCAACTGTGGTTTATTAGTATCATAGTTCCAGATCTAGAGACGCAGCCAAACTAAGGTAACACTGTGATATGATGATCGGTGATGTTAAGAAATCGATGACCAGATTAAGCATAGATCTCTAGTCAAGCGAATGGTGTATAGGAGGCAGCATAAAGAAAACGATCTGATCTATTTATTTTTAAAGCGCATTTTCTGATTTGGAGAGAAGCAACAGTGAGAATTAAGAGAATGGAATTTTTGTGTTGGAGCCCTTCATTGTTGTGAATTCTCATTTAGAAATAATTGTTTGTTTTAGAGGTGTTCTTTTGTGTTTTAATTTTGGAATTTCAAACTCTCGATTTTCTAGGTGAGGCATGTGGTTTAGTTCAGGGATTTTGGTCTTAGGATATTGCATCTAAGCAGGATTTCTAGGCGTAGGATTAGTATATTTAGGTTAGTAGGGAGTGCAAGTTTACATTACTGTAAGCGTCGAATATATAATACTAGTAGTAATTTTGGGGTGGTAGTAGGCACTAACGGATTAGTGACCGACGCTGGGTATATCACGTGTCATTTACTTTTCGTATTATTTATCTATTTATCTACAAAATATTTTAAATACCCTACCCACCTTCTTTCAAGGTATATTATACGATCCTAATAATTCCCACTTGAGATGATGAGCTATGATTATATTTGAGACCGTCCCCATTGTATGGTCAATCCATGTATTCTTTTTTGGCGTATGTTGCTGCTTATATTTTTATAGGCATTTGGCGCCTCTTATATTTTCATAGGCATGTATCGCCAACTTTATCATTAATTGGTTGTGTTTGCTCTATTTTATTTGAATATATCCTATATATTGATGATAGTGTTATTATTATTGAGATTGAAAGATATATTTGAGCATTGTTGTATGCTAGCCTGATTATACTTGGTGATATCTCCCTTATTGCTGATTTCTAGATTTTGACAATGATTTCTGGATATTGATGATTCACTTATTTGACATTGATCATGTGATATTTTTGATTTGATGTGCTTCTATATGGGTGATGACATCTTCATGCATGGTTTTGTCATATTTGACATTATGTGATACTTTGAATATTGTTTATGATACTATCATTATATATTATACATACATTACTATATATATGTATGGATGTATGTATGTCTATATATATATATATATATATATATATATATATATTGACATTATGCTCGTTGTCTTGAATTCTTTTGATCATATATCATATTATTATACTCTGCATATATTGAGTTACGTATGTATATGTACCTTCATATCTAGACATAGTCTGACCATGTATTATTTACATAATACTCGGGTCATTCCGAGACATTTCAGGTGCATGGACGGTGATACCAGCTTGTATTTACTGGGTATAGTGGGGTCTAGTTATACAGTTTAGTTGCAAATTATAATAAATGATATACTTCATGTATGTATGTTCTTGAGTTGTATTTTGAACATGCATTATATATTGTATATTATATATTATTACTACGGTGATGACTTTATGTTCATTGTTATTTGTTGTGTATTATGTGTTGGTCTATCTTGGAAGAAAACGTGTCTTTTGCATTGTGCTAATACCGTGTGCATATAGGTGAGTTTTTATTTGATCTTTAAATACATACCACTATTAACCCAAAGGAATATTCACGTGTGTGCCTCATATTGCCTCATTCTCCATATTATCTGACAGTATTACCTGGTAATACTTCTGGATGGTATGTGTATAGAAGTGGAGTGTTACAAACCATAAAAACAAGAGATTTCGAAGGGCACTTATAGCGAGTTTTCTTGCTTCAAATTCACACAAAACCAAACCATAAATATAAACACAAAGCTAAGGCCACGATACAGGCTTTAGGAGGTAATAGAAGTGAAAATATTATGTATAAGTTATCACTCGCATTCCAAAGCACGATGGTCCAAAAGTTATAACATGCAAAGTTCATTAACTTTATATTTACACACAACATATATAACACAATTTTTTTTAATTCTGATCTAACTTACCCAAAACCAAGCCTACAACCAAGCACAAGCCCCTAAAACACAAGACCACTTCCTTCCATTACCCAAGAACCAAAAGCTCCAACCTTTGCTCCATTTTTGCACTCAGCCACCACCCCCTTCACCAAATAGCTCACGGCCCAATTTGGTGTCCTCCTTTATGCTCCTTCTCTTCAACTTTTGAGTACCTAATTCTTGTTTCTATGTTGTGTTAGGCCTACAACTTGAGTTTGGTGAAGTTTGAACTTGGTTTGCATTATTCAGGAATTGTTTGAGAGAAGAGAGAAGAGGATGAAGACCATTCGTTTCCATGTTTATTTATTTTGTAAAGTCGATTTGTCATCTTAGGGTTGTTAATTTTAGACTTCATAAGAGTTCATCCTCACCTCCTAAACCTTCCATGAAAGATCAACAAGCAACCTCCCTTTTATGTGCCTACTTTACACATCATCCCCTTAGTAAAATATCTTCTCAAAATATCTTCTACTCTCTGACAGCACCTATGACTCATCCCACACCATTAAACACCATTAATGAAAAATATTTTTAGTTGTTAATTACTTACCCAATACTATATTAAATATATACAAAAGGTTCAAACAACATTTATCGAGTAAAAAGTTGTTTATCGATAAAATGATTTTCGATCACATTATCGATATTTCTTCAAAATATTTTTTTTTGTAAATATTTTTTAGAAACAAGTTCCTTATCATTACTCATTAACTAAAAGCGGTTAGCAAGGTTATGAAATCCATTCAATCACATTTAACTAAGGTTCAAATATTTAAATAATTTAGATATTTAAATACAAAGTGTTCGAAATTCTGGATCGTTACATTGCCCAACATCTGGAGAGCGTTATGCACTCTAGTCTTAATGGATGTATCGATAACTCATATCGAAACATATTGGCTATGGATGTTTAAAATAATATGTTATTTTTAATGTCACATGATTACAAACACATTGTGATTATTATCACATGGCATATCATTTAAGGATTTTCTATTTAATATACTTTAAATTAATTACTTTATTAATTATACCACAACATAACAAGTACAAAATAGAAAGAAAATACCTTTTACTTTGAATAACATTAGTCATCGAGTTAGGTATATGTAACAAACTATATAATTGTCTCCCGGGTATAGCCCTAACTCTTTCACTGACCACCCTCTTCATTTTTTAGGTTACCTTTTCTAGATCCTCTCCTTCTCTCTAGGTCGCAAGTCATAGCCATATCCCCCTCTTCACTCTTCAAACATAATTTAAATTAGTACAAAAAGAATTATAGGTGTGTAGATTTATTCGGTTACTAGTTGTCTCTGTAAGGGACAGAATCAGATTCTAGGAGATTATTTTATTCAACATTCTAGGTGTTCCAACTAGGCCATAGCTGAGGTAATTTTAAATTTATATCAATTTTAAATATACGTGATCATCAATGCTATTGTATATATGTAACAACCCACCCTGAAATGGACCTAAATTCCAACCTGGAAAAATCCCATCGAAACTTAAACCTATCTCAAAGCCGGTTGTTGGTTGGTGGAAAGAACAATATAGAGCTCTTTATCTACTCATTTAGAATTCACAGTGGAAGAATAAAATATAATAATAACAACAGTACCCATTTTTTAAATCTCCAAAATGTCAATGAAACCCATAATAAAATATCCATTTTAACCATTACATACGTGGTACAATATTCCAAAATTACAGCATAATTTTTATTTCATGGGTACATCAGAAACTATAGAAAATTACAAGTAAATAAATAGACTACTGCTACAAGTCTCATCAACGTCTCTGCCTTCAGCATCACCATTCTTAACCTATGTTGCAATGAGGAAGGAGTCAGAACAACATGTTTTTGATGAATAAAAATCTTGAGCCTTACTATATTAGTACTTAGGCAGTATAATTTAATAGGAACATGTCTTAGGTTTTCTACCTACATCATAATTCTTTTCAAATATAAGCTCAAAGGATTTTCTCAAACATAAATAAAAAGGCTTTCTCAATGTAAGCCTATAACCAACTTGTCATTAACCTAATAACTCATATTTATCTTTTATAATGTCCTATCTTTGTAAGAGTTAGTACTCAAGTCACTTAATACCTTTAATGGGAATTAGGCAGACTACGATAATTTAATTCCTTATTTGAGGTAGGTCCACATCATCTACTACCTATAATCTTAAGGCGACTCCTCGCTAGTAACTATCTACCTGCATTGCATGGAATCCTTTCAGCAACTTAATAATTCCTACTGAAGCGGACCCTTTCTCGAGATATACTCTACTGTGCCTGACCCATGATCCCGAACGTTTATAACTTCTTACATATAGAAGAGGCGAACCATCACATAATCACTTATTACCTTCAATCTCTGAAGCAGGTCCTTCGTATTATGACCTGTACTCCATGACGACATCTCACATTAGCCGGACTATTCATAGGTACTGATAGTCGGATTAGCCAGGCAGATTTACCTTATAGAATTTGGGACTAATCTCGCATCATCGTAGTTACTGATTATAGGCAATGCCTTATATTAGCCCCAAAGTCACACTGTCGGTCTCTAGATTAGCTGGGAAGACTTCCGTGCACTTTTGACTGACCTCGCATCTCTATAACTTGGTCATAATCTATATTACACTCGATATATATTATCATACATCTCATCTTTTCCATAGTCAAGACCTTATAAGAAATATTTCTTATTTGCCTTTAACATTAATTACCTTCCTAAGGAAGATTAAATAAAATTAATAACATATTTAACTACGCAATTATATATTATAATTATACGTTAATTACGCGTGTGTGCACACGCGCGCACACACACAGATATTATCTCGCATTTTGGAAAGATCATGAGACCAAGGTTTGGCTAAATAGATTTTGTGGTCATCGAGCTAGGAAGCCTGGAGAGATAATTGTTAGGTGCAAAGATAAGTTATAAGCAACACTATGGATAATAGTCAAGAGGACTCAAGCGAATGGCATCATGAAAATAGCTTAAGTATAGATTTGCACTTCATCAAGGTAAGGGATCGGGTCAGATCAATATGGTTAGAAACTGATCGGAAAAGATCACTTTGTCTATGGATCACTTGGATTGGCAGTTCAACTCAACAATGATCGCTCAATAACTCAAAAAATACCTGGGGAATCAAGTAAACTATGGAAGCATGAAAGGGAAGTGGAGGGTAATGACCAAAACCTATCACGTGGCGCCTCGTGGCCCCCACCATCGATCGGCGTCGATCGATCGTATGGCCCCGGATCGGTTCCATTTTCTCTGGATCGATCCTTCTTGGCTTCGGTCTTCTGCATGTGGATTTTCAGCTGGATATTTGAACGTCTTCTTCTATAAATACAGGATCATTAGCACATTGCATGGGATCTTCTTTTAGGGGTCTCTCCTTGATTTTTTCACTTTCCTTCCTCCGTTAATTTTTTGAGGCTAAAATAAGCTATATCTGTAATCCTACAGTATTTTAAAAAGATTATTAGAGTAAACGTAGGCCAGAGTTTGCTGAACCACTATAAAATTCATGTGTTCATTTACTGTTTTGCTATTGAATATGTGATCTACGCATTTAATTTTATGCTTGGGAATTATGACGGGATTTATGGTGCTTTCATACTATCTGGGTGTTGGCGGCCATTTTTGATGCCAACAATGTATCTATACATATACATACATACATATATAAATATAAATATATATTTATGCATATGTATGTATTTATACATACATATAGACACACAAATGCACGCACGTGCACCTAGTAATTTTTAAGCACGTGGTATTTGCGTCCTAAACTAGCGTTTGAATGCCAATTCTTTTAACAATTATACAAGTCTCGACCTATATTATCAACAATACCTGAATTCCAGTTATCCAGAAATTCCAATTAATAGGCTATTATATAATAAAACTTAAAATGAACTTATTGTTGAATCACTAGTTTTGATTCATGACAAATCAGTTCAGAGGCCAAGAAAAGAATTTATATTCATACATAACAAAAAGAAGACAACAGAGGATCAAGGCTACAACTCTATGCTTAAAGTAACTATTATTTGTGTTGAGTCTTAGTTATATGTTAAAATCAAACCTCAAGTTTTCAACATTTTCAAACTTTTTAAAAAAAGGAATTCACTGTGCAAAATTTGCACAGCCAGTCGACTGACTGGTTATGCCAGTCGACTGACTGTGCATATGCACAGTCGTGAACACTATTTTAAATTTTAAAACGTACATGGTTTTTAAAATTTCAAATACCAGTCGACTGACCACAATCTCCAGTCGACTGAACCGTCTTCAACTGCAAATTTTCTGAATAGACATCTTCTTCCATGAAGAGTTGCAAACCATCAAAAGTTGTCTCTCTTGGTTGAAACTCTTCACCAAGGGTTGCAGTTTTCTGATAATTATATATAGGAGTTCTCTCTTCTTCAAAAATTACCAATTTTCTAATTCTAACTCTCTATTTCTCTCTCGTGATTATTCTAAGTGCTCTCATACTTTCAATTGCTTTGAATCTTTGAGTCATACTCTATATACTTTGATTCTTAGCAATATTCTTCCTTCTCAAATCTTCACATACTACTTATATACTCGAGGAATTGATTATAGGAAGTTTGTAATCTTAATTGACAAATCAGTGTTATCAAGAACACACTTAGTCAACTACTTTCATAGTTTGTTAAAACCTGTTCTGCTGCTCAGGTAAGGGAAAGTCCTCTTCTGCTGCTGAGGCAAAAATCATGTTATGTTGCTCAGGTGTCTGTTCCGCTGCTCAGACCTATTCCTCCGAGTTAAGTGAGGGTATTGTTAGTTAAAGCCAGAAGTTAGTCTGGGACTGGACGTAGGACGGTGCTCCGAACCAGTATAAAATATCTGGTGTCATTTTACTTACTGCATTTATATTCCGCACATTTACTATCTATACTCTGCATTACTGTTTGTCCATATTATACAGTCCTACATACACTTTCATTTGGTATCAGAGCAAGGTTTCTTATAACCGTTACAAAGTTATCTGATATCTTATTAATATGGAAAATAACACCAGCACTATCACTAACACTAGTTTTATTGAAGGTCAATCCACTACACGACCTCCTTTCTTTAATGGTTTAAACTATAATTACTGGTCTACTCGTATGAGAATTTACATGCAATCTAATAGTTTTGAATCATGGAATATCACTCAAAATGAATATACCCTTCCTACTGGAGAATATTCCACTTGGTCAAACACACAAAAATTAGATGCTACTGTCAATGCTAAAGCTATGAACATGTTATTTTGTGCATTAGATAGAAATGAATTTAATCGTGTTAGCATGTGTCAAACTGCTTATGAAATATGGAGAACACTTAAAATTACTCATGAAGGAACTAACAAGGTCAAACAAAGCAAAATCTCCATGCTCAAAAATTAGTTTCAAAACTTTAGAATGAAACAAGATGAATCCATCAATGATATGTATTTTAGGTTTCAAGATATTTATCATTCACTATTAGGATTAGGAGAGAAGTACACTGATTTTGATATTGTATCAAAAATCCTAAACTCTTTAACGGATGAATGGGAAAGAAAAGTCTTGGCTATTGAAGAAGCTAATGACCTCTCTACCATAAAACCAGAAGAGTTAATAGGAAATCTAATGTCCTATGAAGTAAATTTGCAGGCAAAACGAGTACAAGCACAAGACAAAAAGAACATAGCTTTTCATGTTGAAGAAGAAAAGGATGAAGATTCGGATGAAGAAGATTTAGCATTTATTGCTAAAAATTTCAAAAAATTCTTGAAATTCCGAAAAACTAACAAAAATAATGGAAAAAGGAACTTTCCAATCAAACCATCATCTTAAGTTCTAGAATGTTATAATTGTCATAAGAAAGGTCACATTTAGAAGGAATGCCCAGAGTTAAAGTAAAAATATGCCAAGGGCAGAAAAGACAAGAAAAAGAAAGCATTCTCAGTAACTTGGGATGACTCAGATACTTCTTCATCAGAAAACAGTAGTGACAGTGAAAACGAGCAAGCTAATGTCTGATTCATGGCTATTGAAAATGAGGTTAGTGGTTTTACTTTTGATGATATGATTGAGATAAATTCAGAACTAATTGATACTTTGAAAAAGCTCAAAAGAAAATATAAAGAGTCTCGTGAACTTCATAACAAAGCGGAATTCGAAAGAGATATGCTTAAAGATTAAAAAAATACTAGAGGAAGAACTTGAAAAATTACAAGAATCATTCTCTAATATCAATTCTCAACTCACTCTTTTGAGTCAAGAAATTGAAACTCAAAAAGAAAAGAATGACGTTCTTGTTTCTGAAAATCATGAACTAAAAACAAAAGTAAAATTGATAGAATTGGATAATACTAGTCTTAAAACTAAGTTAGAAAGCATTACTAGAAATGTCTCAAACTTTAATAAAGGAAGAGAAACTTTATCAAAAATTATTGATAGCTCTCAATCTATCTCAAGTAAGAAAGGATTAGGATATGTTAAGAAAACAACTGCTCCACCTAGAAAGAAGATTAGGAGAAATGTTAATCCTACTAAAATACACACAAAAAATCTTTTCTCAAAAAGTATAAAAATATGGGTTCCTAAAACAAACAACAATTTAATTAGGAATAAATATATAAACACTTTTCTTGAAACTGTTCATAAAAATAAGGATTACATTTTTAAATGGGATACTGAGCCCTCTTGGGTTTGGTTTCCTAAGATTTAACTCTTAGGACCCTATCAAAAAGTGGGTACCAATGTTATCGTTTATTTTTTGTAGGTCCCACTCAAGAAAAGAGAAAAATGGATACTCGATAGTGGTTTCTCCAAACACATGATAGGAGACAAAAATATGTTATCAAACATTATTTACTCAGATGGAGGATCTGTCACATTTGGAGACAACTCCAAAGGATACATCATCGGCAAAGGCGATGTGGGCAATAATGGTATTTCAAAATTACCTCTTATTTCAAATGTTTTACTCGTTAAAAATTTAAAACATAATTTACTTAGCATCAGCCGATTGTGTGACAAAGGATTCAAAATCACCTTTTCTGAAAGCAAATGTAGTATTTTTGATAAAAATCAAAATCTTATTTTTGAAGGATATAGAGACAGAAATATCTATGTTTTAAATATGAAAATAAATCATAATTCAGATATGTGTTTAATAGCCAAAGAAAACATGGCACAAACGTTTCTGTCATATTAATTTTCAAACAATAAATAAGCTCTCTAAAAATGATTTAGTAAAAGGTCTACCTAAAATGAATTTTAAAATAGAAAATATTTATGATGCTTGTCAATTAGGAAAATTAACAAAATCATCTTTTAAATCTAAAAAGGTTATTTCAACTTTACAACCACTTGAATGATTGCATATGGATTTATTTGGACCAACACAAGTACAATCCATCAATCACAGTAGATATGTGTTTGTAATCGTTGATGATTTTTCTAGATATACTTGGACTATTTTTATGAAAAATAAAAGTGATACCTTTGATAATTTTAAAACTTTTGTCAAAAGAATTCAGAACTTCAAAATTTTAAAAATAAAAAATATAAGAAGTGATCATTGAGGTGAATTTGAAAACGAAGCCTTTGAACATTTCTGTAAGAAAAAAGGAATATTCCATAATTTTTCGTTTCCTAGAACTCCACAACAAAATGGAGTTGTAGAACGTAAAAATAGAACCTTACAAGAATGTGCAAGGACTTTGTTAAATGGAAGTACATTGTCAAAACATTTTTGGGCTGAAGCAGTTGCAACAGCTTGTTATGTTCTGAGTCGTGTTTCTATTCGACCACTAACTAAGAATACTCCATATGAACTTCTTAATGGACGAAAACCAAATATTTCCTATTTTAAAGTTTTCGGTTCAAAATGTTTTATGTTAAACACAAAAGATCAGCTTGGTAAATTTGATCCAAAATCCGATGAAGGAATCTTTTTAGGATATTCGGATCGTAGCAAAGCTTATCGAATTTATAATAAAAGAACAAATATCATTGAAGAAACTCTTCATGTATCTTTTAATGAAAATTTTAAACCAACTCCAAGTATAATAGATGATGAAGATTTCCCTGATAACACCACAAATACAGAAACTACATCTTTTGAAATTAATGAAAACATTGCTCACAATAACAATGAATTAAGATCTCCACCTAGAGTATTAAGAGATCATCCTTCTATTGATGTTATTGGAGAACTAAATTCATCTGTTAGGACAAGAAATCAAACGGGTCATATAGCTTTTCTTTCTCATATTGAACCTAAAAACATTAAAGAAGCATCTTCTGATGAAAACTGGTTAATCGCTATGCAAGAAGAACTAAACCAATTTGAAAGAAATGACGTTTGGGATTTAGTTCCACGACCTAGTGATCAATCAGTTATTGGTACAAAATGGGTTTTCAAAAATAAAGTAGATGAACAAGGAAATGTTACTAGAAATAAAGCTAGATTAGTTGCTCAAGGTTATAATCAAGAGGAAGGAATTGACTATGAAGAAACGTTTGCTCCAGTCGCTAGACTAGAAGCAATACGAATCTTACTAGATTTTGCATGTTTTCATAATTTTAAATTATATCAAATGGATGTCAAAAGTGCTTTTTTAAATGGTTTTATAAAAGAAAATGTTTATGTTGAACAACCTCCTTTATTCATACACGAAAAATTTCCTGACCATGTCTATAAACTCAAAAAGGCTTTATACGGTTTAAAACAAGCACCCCATGCTTGGTACGATCGTCTTAAAAATTATTTAATGAATTCTGGTTTTGAAATTGGAAAGGTTGATCAAACTCTCTTTATTAAACGAAATAAGCATGATATTTTAATTATCCAAATATATGTTGATGATATAATTTTTGGCTCTACAAAGGAGAAACTGTGTCAAGAATTTTCTAACATAATGACCAATGAATTTGGGATGTCTCATATGGGTGAGTTAAATTATTTTCTTGGTTTACAAATAAAACAACTAGAAAATGGTATTTTTATTAATCAAGAAAAATATTGTAACAATCTAATTAATCGCTTTGGTATGGAAAATACTTCTACCAAACCAACTCCTATGAGCACAACCATACATCTTGATAAAGATGAAAATGGAAAAAGTATTGACCAAAAATTATATCGAAGTATGATTGGATCGTTACTATATTTAACAGCCAGTAGACCTGACATAATGATGAGTGTCTGTTTATGTGCAAGATTTCAAGCAGATCCCAAAGAATCACATTTACGAGTAGTAAAACGCATACTACGATATCTTAATAAAACCAAGGACTTTGGACTATTCTATCCAAAGGAATGTCCTTTTGATTTAGTATCCTAGAGTGATGCTGATTTTGGAGGAAGCCGGACAGATAGAAAAAGTACAAGTGGGACTTGTCACTTCATTGGACGGTCTCTTGTATCTTGGTTTTGTAAGAAACAAAGTTGTGTTTCATTATCGACTTGTGAAGCAAAATATATTTCTGCAGCTCTGTCATGTGCTCAAGTCATTTACATGCAACAAACACTACAAGATTTTGGTTTTAATTTAAACAAATCAACAATTTATTGTGATAACACTAGTGCTATTAATTTATTTTAAAATCCCGTTAATCACTCACGAACAAAACACATTGACATTCGTCATCATTTTCTTCGTGATAATATTGAAAAGAATTTAATAAATCTAGAATTTGTTTCCTCTGATAAACAATTGGCAGATATATTTACAAAACCTTTAAATGAAAATACTTTCATTCATTTAAGAAGAGAACTTGGTATTTGTTTCATTTAAAAATTTATAAAATTATATATATATACTTTTGTGACCTCTAATAACTCAATCTTAAAACAAAATATGTAAATCAAATTTTTATCAAAATAAATATAAATTTTTTATGACTACTAGCAAGATTTGAACTCATAACCTCTCCTATATGATTCACATACTTCTACCATTTGAGCTATGAGTGTTTCTTATCTCACCTAGAAGTTTGGTTTTATTTGTTCAATTTTTTTTTAAAAAAATTATTATAACATAGCCACCAGGTTTTGAACTCAGGACTTCCATCTGATAGTTCGATAAATTACCAGCTGAGCTATACATGTTTTTCTACTGAACCACATGCTTTAAATCACTTTAAGCCGTTTATTTTTAAAATTAATTTTCATCCACTGTTCTAATCTCTGGTTACTAATCAATAGTTTCTTATAACCATTGAATATAAGCTCAATTGCAACTATATAAATCACACTTTTTACCTTTCATATTCACATTACAAATTATTTCAAACAAGCTTTTCAAATTCAAGCTTCCCAATAATGGCATCTCAAAACTCTTATGATTCATCAAACTCAAAACTATCCTTTGCTACTCCAGCTTCCTCTAGTAGCTATGACTCATCCAGCAATTCTACACCATCATTACCAACTCCGACCCCTGTTCATGAACCGGGAAGAAATCACACCGGATTTTCACCTAAACCAAAGAAGTCTAGAAGATCTTTGTTCCTTTCACCAAAAACTAAAGAGAAAATTGATGAAATACATCATTATCAACAGGAGCAAGTTAATCTACAAAGGGAAATGTTCTATGAACAGCGAATGAATTCAAATCGCCTTAGTCTTATTGAGTCAATCGCTCTTAAATTTTGTGGAAAATTGGCCAAGCATGATGTTGTTCAACCTTCATCATCCCATCAGCCAAGCTCTTCTGGATGGAATAAATGGGAACAAACTTCACCTCAACATCAGGCATCTCCAAATTCATGGGAACACCAAAATTATTGGTCGCCTTTACAACCTTATGTTGAGAATACAAAAGTTGAACCACAAGAATCATCTCCTAAGACCCATAAATAATAATCGATTCTTATGTATCATTGTTTCTAAATATTTGTATTTCGAATTTGTATTTGTTTCTTTAATAATTTTCCAACTTTTTTAAAAAAGTTAAAAAAAGGGGGGGCTACAGCATTATTTACTCCCAGTCAGTCGACTGGAAATATAAGTCAGTCGACTGATGTCAGGATCTCCAAACTCTCGGGAAACCATTCAGTCGACTGACCTAAATAATCAGTCGACTGACTAAGCAAAACTTTTAAATTTTTATGAGTACCAGTAGACTGGTTTATTTTTTCAGTCGACTGGCTATACGTTTTACCCTTTATCTTCCCTATTTTCTTCCCTTTTCCTCTTTTTACTTTACTCTTCTCTGTTTTTTTAACCCAAAATTTTCCGCCCTCAAACCCTAGAAACCCAATTCCACTCAATTTTCAAATCAAAAATCGTTCAAATGGCTTCTCCAAAACGTCAAAGACAAGGCTCTTCATCCATCGATCCTACCAACGCTCAAATTGCTCAATGGTTGTACAATGATGTGGCAGTTACAAGATGGCACAAGATGAAAAATTCAAGGATATTTGAGGGTTCATTCATGGTTTACAGCGACTTCGCAGCTTATGGAATACAAGAACTCATGCGTAGATCCGGATTGGAGTCTCTACTTGATTTGAATTAAAATTCTCACAAGATAAATCACCTAATGGTAAAATTATTCTATGCCAATTTAAATCTACCTCATCAACGTCCATCAAACACAAATGATTGTGTTTGGAGTTTAGTATGTGGAAAACAAGTATTTTTTTCTTTAGATCGAATGGCACACATTCTTCAAACTCCCAATCATGGAATTCCACTTGATGATGTCGAATGTAATATTCGACAAAGGGATCGAATTAGCCATATGTTCATGGGAGATAACATGACGGAACCGAAATCTAGTCTCCTTCGTCCAAAAGCGAGAGTTGTTCACAAAGCTCTCATGAGGAGTATATTACCAAGAACTGGGTCATATGAATTAATCTACCCAGAAAACTTCAAAGCTCTATATGCGGTTTGGGGAGGAATACATGTAAATTGGCTACGAAGGATATTGGACGAGTTTCTCACTTTCAACAATGGTACTATGAAAACAATTTATTTCAGAGAATATATCATGCGATTGCTTTTAAATGTGGGTACTCCTCAACCGGAATCCGAAACTTCTTCCATTGGAGTTATCAATATTCGCACATTAAGTCTCATGAAACTACCATCCGCTCCACCAACTTTTACCTCCTTTGAAGAATGGCATCCACAGCAACATCAACGATCATCAGGCGGGCCAGTTATTCGAGAACGTGCTTCTCATCCTGAAGAAGACGAAGAAATTCGTCTTGCAACTTCAGCTAGTTTACGCGAACCCGATGAAATTCTTTCTAAGAATCAACAAATATTAGGATCTCGCTTAAAGAAAGTGGATAAAAAATTGGACAAAGTAAAAGGATTCTTCTCTACTCTTTGGGATGCAATTTCATGTTCCACTTCCACTACTGCCTCTTCCATAGCTCATGGTAAACGACCAGAACCAAGGTTTACATGGTCAACTTCTGAAGAGCATACTAGTAGTGATACTAGTGGCACAGGCAGTGGTGCTCATGGAACTTCTAGGCCTGGAAAAGAACCTGCACCACAGGAAGATTTCGATTGACATCTTGATGAGTAGGTTTTGTGATGAGTAAGTTGGGTATGTATTATATATCTATAGTTTTATTTCAAAATTTGAAATATTTGAATCTTGTCTTAAAATTCGTAACTTATTGAAACTTGTACTAAATAGTCTCGCTTTTATTTTTATTTTATTTTTCTCTTTACATTTATATATTATGATGTGTCTCCTTTTTGTCGATGACAAAGGGGGAGAAAAGTATGTGCACTAACATATTTGATGCAGGAAAAAGATATCATACATTCAGGAGGAGGAAAAAAAACAAAAAATTTCTTTGAAAATATATACAGGTTGTCATCAATCAAAAAGGGGGAGGATGTTGAATCACTAGTTTTGATTCATGACAAATCAGTTCAGAGGCCAAGAAAAGAATTTATATCCATACATAACAAAAAGAAGACAACAGAGGATCAAGGCTACAATTCTATGCTTAAAGTAACTATTATTTGTGTTGAGTCTTAGTTATATGTTAAAATCAAACCTCAAGTTTTCAACGTTTTCAAATTTTTTAAAAACAGGAATTCACTGTGCAAAATTTGCACAGCCAGTCGACTGACTGGTTATGCCAGTCGACTGACTGTGCATATGCACAGTCGTGAACACTATTTTAAATTTTAAAACGTACATGGTTTTTAAAATTTCAAATACCAGTCGACTGACCACAATCTCCAGTCGACTGAACCGTCTTCAACTGCAAATTTTCTGAATAGACATCTTCTTCCATGAAGAGTTGCAAACCATCAAAAGTTGTCTCTCTTGGCTGAAACTCTTCACCAAGGGTTGCAGTTTTCTGATAATTATATATAGGAGTTCTCTCTTCTTCAAAAATTACCAATTTTCTAATTCTAACTCTCTATTTCTCTCTCGTGATTATTCTAAGTGCTCTCATACTTTCATTTGCTTTGAATCTTTGAGTCATACTCTATATACTTTGATTCTTAGCAATATTCTTCCTTCTTAAATCTTCACATACTACCTATGTACTTGGGGAATTGATTATAGGAAGTTTGTAATCTTAATTGACAAATCAGTATTATCAAGAACACACTTAGTCAACTACTTTCATAGTTTGTTAAAGACCTGTTCTGCTGCTCAGGCAAGGGAAAGTCCTCTTCTGCTGCTGAGGCAAAAATCATGTTCTGCTGCTCAGGTGTCTGTTCCGCTGCTCAGACCTATTCCTCCGGGTTAAGTGAGGGTATTGTTAGTTAAAGCCAGAAGTTAGTCTGGGACTGGACGTAGGACGGTGCTCCGAACCAGTATAAAATATCTGGTGTCATTTTACTTACTGCATTTATATTCCGCACTATTTACTATCTATACTCTGCATTACCGTTTGTCCATATTATACGGTCCTACATACACTTTCACTTATTACATCAAAATAATGGAATGTATTGATAATAGAAACTTAAAATTCTAATTTTACATTCTATTCAACTTTTTTTCATATAAAAATAAACAAAGGAATTTCTGTTTTATTCATGGAAATAAGTGGTGCAAACTACGAATAAAATTTGTACCTTACATACTATTCCTTAATCAAATTCAAAGAAAATAAAAATAAAAAGTGGAATAGAAGGTAAAATTTCAAAACTGCAAATCTATACAATTCTCATTATTTTGGCATAAATAATTGATTTCAACCTAGAATTGATATTTTGCATTTGGGGCTTTATAATATGATGTTTTACAAACCAAAACTATCCAAGGCATATACAAATCCAAACTGTACTAATCAAATACTAAAATAGAAAAGCTAACATTTCCACTCCTGGTATATCTTTAGCTTTGCCTTCTTTGGATTTGACATGCCTTTCACAATCTTTATCAGATCTCTTCTTTTTGATATATATACACACATATACACACACAACAAGGGATTTGTATATATACGTTAGATTTAGAATATTGGAGAAAAATATTGTAACACCCCATATTTTTGGTAACATTATTTTGGATATTTAATTAGCTAAATAAAATAAAATAATGTGTTGATTAGGGGATTGAGATTTGATTTAATCAAGGGATAGCCGTGCTACTTAACAACGAATTGAAGAGAAGTTGAAAAAGAATAAACTATTATCTATTTTATTTTATGCATAATTATATAACAATCTTTAAATTTACATATAAATTAATTTTCATATAAATTATAATATTTATGTATATTTTTCATGCATTTCGAAGGAAAAACACATTTTTTCATGTCTAAATATAATTTTAAAATTAAAAGTAAGATATTTAAATCTGAATTTGAATTTAAAAGGATATTCTAAAACTTGATCTAGTTTCAACTTTTATTTTTCTTAAAGATTTAAATATTAACTTTAATTTGTTTTATATTTATATATATATAGTCATTTTACATATAATTATATGTAAATATATAGTTGCTTTTATACTTATGTGTGTGTACAGAAACATATACACATACGTGTATTTTATATTATAATATTATTATAAAATAATAGATAGCAAATACGTATACAAAGGAACTAATGTGCTCACTGCGATGTAAATCCTACTTAGATACATATATGTTAAACCATGTACACATTACATGTTGTATGTACATATACACATACATGTGTATTGGATACCCATGAACACATTATATATCATTTATATAAACAAATAAAAACATTATATTGATAAATTAAATAATGATTTTATTTAAAATCTATTTATATCAGATATGAATAATTTAACTTCATAGGCCTAATAAGATTTAAAGTTGTAGAAAAATTGAAATTCATTCATTTACCCACTGCATGGTGACCCGGATCCAAAATTACAGACTTTGCTGAAGTAAAATATTGGGCACAAGTTCAATCACTTACAGATCATTTAAACAAAATCCAATTTTTAATCTTTATTAGGATGCACCCAGTAAGGGCATTTTGTGCATGTTTTCATTTTCATCATCACTATATCATATAGATATCTAGAGTTTGGTTTAAGGTCAAAACTGTATTAATATCCATATGTGATTGCCAAGACTACATTAATGTCCTTGGGTCATTCCAATAATATATATAGACAAACCAATTTACTTAGTCTAGATATTTTTTATTTTAAGTTGACTACCAACTATGGTGATACCGACGCTCCATAATAAATGAGACGAGTCCTCCCGTTAATAGTGTTTTACTTCAAATAATTCAACTTGTACCCAAATATGGCCATAACATGGTCACTATGCCATATGGTTGATCATAATCAAAGTACAACCCAACCATTTAAGATCGACTGTACCCTCAAGTCTGGAGAGTGTTGTACGTCATTACTATGAGATCTTCTATTTTTATTTAGTTTTAATTAACCTGTATAAGACTCCCCTAAGTCATTTCGTGATTGTTCTAAAAAATCACAAATACATAATCCATAGTTGCCCCCAACGGTGATGAATAATTCATTGTCTATTGTATGGAGAATGTTAGATACACTAGTCTCAACGGATGTATCGATAGCCTTATCTCGACGCATCTTAACTAGGAACATTTAATAAGTATTTAGATATTGACTCGGTACTCATTGTTACGAACACATTCAAAATTGCAATTGAGGAAATACTTCTCTTTAAGGATTTTCTACTTATATGCATTTAGTGAATTTATTTCATTATTAGTATCTCTATATAATGACAAATGAAAGAACACAAAACCATAAAACAATTTTATTTCGAACAAGATTCTCTATACGAGTTAAGTTTCATAATCAAATTACATAATTGCCCATAAGGGCACACGCTTAGGTCTATCAAATTATATGCCTATGACATTTATTCACTATATATACCATATGCTAGCTCATTATATTTAATATAGCTATAATGTTTGCATTGTGAATGCGAACTTATTATAAATTAAAATATTAAATTCAATTAAATTAAAAAATATATTACAATTAAATCATAACATATAATCTTACCAGTTATAATATAAGTTAACTAAATTAAAATTAAAACCCTAAACGCTTTTCTTAATCACTACTACATATGAATCACTACAAAATATTATTCATATAAACGCAAAGTAAGATTTAGTGCATTAAAAAGGATTTTTTTTTTTAAAAAATTCCCCTTTTGCTCCGTTGCCAATGCACCTTCAAATGCTTTAGTCTAAGAAATATATTACAACATATCATAGTATACCAAAACATTGGTTGAAGGTGTAAACAAGCACTATCATCAAATGAATCTCGTGGAAATCATGGTTTTATACTTATATGTTACCCTAGATCTTAGTATGTGCATACAACAACATCAAAATTCTAATATGGAATCTAATATCTATAAAATAATTTGTGATACTCTCATGATGGTCTTAAGTGAGAAGAAAAACTCAACTAAAACACATAAAACTTCCTACCAAAACTCTATCCACTTCCTTCATGCCTTAAGCATCCTACTTAATGAAGTTGGCATCGATCTTCAAACATGTTCAATCTTCGGGTGCACTTTCTTTATAGCAGTTTACTGCTATCTCCATCCTCTATAACTTTATATATTAAACCTATGTTAGAATTACCACCGCGCTCCTCCTATACTTGTACCTGACTCAGTGCACGATCTTCACTTTATATTTTCTTACTCTTGTTTGAAAATGGGAAATGTAAAAGAAAAAAAATATCTAAGACAATTCTAGTTTAGTGCATGGATCACTTTACTTGATAAAAATGAGTATTCCTCTTTTTAAAAAGGAGAGCATGTATATACTTTTATTATACTCTCAAAAAAGGAGCTACCAACAAGCTTAATAGGTAGCTTTTCCTCATGAACCCGTACAAGAAAAATAAAATAAAAACCAACTTCGATCCTAATAGTTAGATTCTGTACTAATATACAACAGGTAGAAAATAATATCTAAATAAATTAGTCCAAATGAAATAAAAATGTAAAAAAACCATAGATAAAAAATTATTTAACGGAGTAACTCAATATAGTAGAAAACAATGGCATAAGAATATATTAGCTACACCAACATAATGATAAGTAAAGAATGCAAATAAATTACGTAACTAATCCTTATAAACCAGATATGTTAAACCATGTACACATTATATGTTGCATATACACATTCACTTAAATGTGTATTGGATACCCATGAACACATTACATATCATTTAAATAAACAAATAAAATCATTATATCGATAAATTAAATAATGATTCTATTTAAAATCTAATCATATCAGATCTGAATTAATTTAAACTTCATAGGCCCAATAAGATTTAAAGTTGTAAAAAAAATTGAAATTCACTCATTTACCCACTGCATGCTAGCCTAGATCCAAACTTACAAACTTTGCTAAAGTATTAGGCACAAGTTAAATCACTTATAGATCATTCAAACAAAATCCAATTTTTAATCTTTATTAGGATGCATCTAGTAAGGACATTTTGTGCATGTTTTCATTTTCATCATCACTATATCATATAGATATCTATAGTTTGGTTTAAGGTCAAAACTTTATTAATATCCATATTTGATTGCGTAGACTACATTAATGTTCTTGGGTCATTCTAATAGCATATATAAATAAACCAATTTACTTAGTCTAGACTTTTTTTATTTTAAGTTGACTACCAACTACAGTGATACCGATGTTCCGAATAAATGAGACGAATCCTCCCGTTGGTAGTGGTTCACTTCAAACAATTCAAATTGTACCCAAATATGGTCATAACATGGTCACTATGCCATATGGTTGATCATAATCAAAGTACTGCCTAGCCATTTAAGATTGACTGTACCTCAAGTCTAGAGACTGTTGACGTCATTGCCATGAGATCTTATGCTTTTATTTAGTTGTATTAACCTATACAAGACTCCGTTGAGTCATTTTGCAATTGTTCCAAAAAATACAAGTATATAATCCATAGGTGCCCCTAACGGTAATGAATACTTCATTGTCCATTGTATGGAGAACGTTGCATACACTAGTCTCAATGGATGTATCAATGGCCTTATCTCGATGCAACTTAACGAGGAACATTTAATAAGTATTTAGATATTGACCCAGTACTCATAGCTACGAACAGATTCAAAATTTCAATTGAGAAAATTCTTCTCTTTAAGGAGTTTCTACTTATATATGTTCAGTTTATTTATTTCATTATTAGTATCTTTATATAATAACACATAAAAAAGAAAATAAAACCAAAAACATATTTTATTTCGAACATGATTCTCTATACGAGTTAAGTTGCATAATCAAATTACATATTTACCCCTGAGGGCACACCCTTAACTTTATCAAATTATATGCCTATGACATTTATTCACTATATATACCATATGCTAGTTCATCATATTTAATGTAGCTATAATGTTTGCATTGTGAATGCGAACTTATTATAAATTAAATATTAAATTCAGTTAAATTAAAACACATATTACAATTAAATAATAACATATAAGCTTACCCGTTATAATATAAATTAACTAAATTAAAATTACAACCCCAAACGCTTTTGTTAATCACTACTGCATATGAATCACTACAAAAATATTATTCATAGATTTAGACCTATAATTTTATATCTTAAACCTATGTTAGAATTACCACCGCGCTCCTTCTATACTTGTACCTGACTCAGTGCATGATCTTCATTTTATATTTTCTTACTCTTGTTCGAGAATGGGAAATGAAAATGATAAAAAATATCTGAGACAATTGTAATTTAGTGCATGGATCACTTTACTTGATGAAGATGAGTGTTCCAATTTTCAAGGAGGAGAGCATTTATATATTTTTATTCTACTCTCAGAAAGGAGCTACCAACAAGCTTAACAGGTAGCTCTTCCTCATGAACCCATACAAGAAAATTAAAATAAAAACCAACTTCGATCCTAATAGTTAGAGTCTGTACTAATATACAACAATTAAAAAATAATAACGAAATAAATTAGTACAAATGAAATAAAAAAATGTAAAAAAAACCATAGATCAAAAATATTCAACAGAGTAACTCAATATAGTAGAAAACAATGGCATAAGAACGTACTAGCCACATCGACATAATGATAAGTAAAGAACAAATAAATTACGTAACTAATCCGAGTAAACTAGAAATAAATAATAGCATATTTAAAAAGAAAAGAGCTAAAATATGCAAGTAATGAGCAAAAAATATATATACTTTGTTTGTTAAAGCTTATTAAATCTCTATGCAAGCATAAATGGGCATGGACCAAAAATCAATGCATAAAGCTTTCATGTATCTATAGTCAACTCAAATAAACATTATAAAATTACACATAGACGGATATATATATATACATATATATATTTATAATCGTTACACTTATAAATAAAACAACCATCGTAGCATTCTAAATTAAACAACTTTGCAACTAGACTTTTAAGTGTCAAAACATGCAACTATTTAATAAATGAAACTTCTTTTACATCTTTTTATTTTGATAATTGGATTTGTCTCATGTTCTTTTTATTATTTTGGCATACAACTAAGTTATTTTACAAAGATGACTTTTGGTATTCTATTTTCTATAACTAAAATCGTTCATTTTGTTAAAGTAAACATTTTTTGTGTGTTTGATTGTCGTAGGCATCCTTATTATTCATGTCTTAGTCATATTTCCAGTAAGTGCACAGTTGGCATAGTTTTTATAGTTAGAAAAATTGGTGGTAAAAACTCTTGTCCATGCTTGTTGTAAAGCTAATACTATTGAGGTAGAGATTGAGACTATACTATAATGTCTTTATTTTATTAATTCATGAATTATTAGTAATATATTATGTAAATTTCATTCTAGAGTTGGATATTATTGTCATGGAGGTTAAATAAAATTAGTAACTTATTGTTGAGTAGATCAAAACTAATATCAGCATAATTTATCAAATTATTTAGTGATGTTTTGTGTTTGGTCTCTATTTATATATGGAGTATGATTTATATATGGAGCATGACTTGTCAAATTATTTAGTGATGTTAGTGATGACTGACGATACTTCAAAACTAATCTACACAAATAATCGCAGTGTCCCTACCCTTACAAATAATATTATCAATATGCAATTTCACTATATTCGATGATGATTATCATGTTGAACTTTTCATATATCGTAGTTTTATTACGTTTTAACCAATTAGATATACAAATGAAATCAAATATACTATAAATAAGAGGAATTAGTGCTATAATTAAAAATTCTTTGATTTCATTCAAAACACATATAAACATGTAATAATAATTACTGAATTCAACAATTTGAACATGAAACCTTTGAAGTTAATTCTAGACCAAGACCAAATTCAAATGTGTTAAAACTGAAATTCAAATGACAAATCTCATATATATTCATTGTTTTAATAAGAATATTTTTAGTAAAAGCATATTCATAAAAAATATGACTAGTTGTTTCATTAAAAGTGTTACAAAAAGCATAATATTTATCAGTATTGAATTCTTAGTTTTTTAGCATTTTTATGGAAAATAATTTGTTTTGCATAATCAACCACATATGGATTTTTCTTTAAAAGGAACATTGTTTTTCCAAATAAACTTAAACTACTCAAATTTAATATTTAAAAAATCAATAAATTTATACAAAAAGAAAAGAGCTACAGACCCTTGTTTTTGATGTTGTTATAAGAAAAGTCTTTGCAAAAATGAAAATGTAAATTTGGTCCCTATTTTTGGAAAACAGAAAATGCAAGTGCTTGCACTTTTCTGACAGGAATTGCAAGTAGACTTGTACTTTTCTATTTTTTTCTTCAAAATCTATAAAAAAAATTGAAACTTTTGAAATTTTTGAAAAGATCTAGTTAACTTGCGCTTTCTATTAGGAAAGCGCAAGCTACTCGCTCTTTGTAACTTAAAAAACAGAGACCTAATTTACGTACTCATTGCTATAGGGACTTTTCTTGTAACAACATCATAAATAGGGACCTTCTGTGCAAAGCCCTGTTATACAATGATTTCAAAATACATTTTTTTTTGTAAATTCAAATATTTTCAATCTTTATTTGAATTAATTTGTAATTATAGGTTAGTCTCTCCACTTCATTACCTATAATATTATAATTTCTCCCTCTCTCTTATACCCTCTTCCTTCAGTAAAATAAATAATAATTGTTGGGTCCGTGGACGTAGGCAATCTAACCGAACCACGTTAAATCTTTATGTTTTCTACTCTTCTATATTTCTTTGTTTGGTGATTATTTTTCATTGAATTAGTGGTTGATAATTAATTGACAAGCTAGATTCTTCCTTTGGTTGTTTCTACACCTTAGTATTCCACTGCAATTTTGGTGTTAGCGTGAATTAATTAGAACTTTTGCATAATAGAATGGTATCCGAGCTAGCTGTCTTATTTTAGATTACTTTTTAGTGGAAAATTCTTTTTATAGTGGTTTGAAAAATTATGGCATCACCAAATTTGTTAGGAAAAGAGTTTTTGGGACAGGGAATGTAAAAACTAATGACAGTGTTCTTCAGCAACAACTTTGTTCATTTAGAGGAAGAGATAAAAGCCAGAAGCACCTTGGAGGTAGAAGAGATATGCACAGGTCCTACTTCAAGGGTCCTAAAAGGGGTGCTTGATATTATAGTAAGAAGAAGGGGCATTTCATACGAGATTGTCCAGCTCTTAAAAAGAAGAGAGAAGATGGGGAAAGCCTCAGTTACGCTAGCAGTTAGATCAGATCCAGATAGAAGCGATAGTGATACATCATTATTTTCAGCCAGTATTTCACCTTTAGAGAGTACAAGTTGGGTGATTTATTCTGAAGCCCCTTGTCATATAATGCCAGATAGGAGCTATTTTGTCGGTTACAAGAAGATTGATGGCAAAGCAGTTCATATAGGGAATGGAACATCTTGTCATGTTATGGGGGTCGGAAGTGTGAGGTTTAAGATGCGTGATGGTGTTATTAGGACTATCACGGATGTTAAACATGTTCCCATGCTGCGTAGAAGTGTGTTGTTAGTTGGAGCTTTGAGTAGACTTGGTATGTGGACAATAATAGATGGAGAGAATTTGAGAGTGGTGAAGGGTTCCTTAGTAGTGATGAAATCGGTGCGAGTTGATGATATTTATATGCTTCATGGAGAGGCAATCTTAGAAAATTTAGTAGTTTTTACTAATTCTTGTGTTCCAGATTCTACTCAGTTAGGGCATCTTCGTTTAGGTCATGTTGATGAGGAGAGTCTTGAAGCATTAAAGAAGTGAGGGTTAATTGATAGTGTTTGTCAGTCAAAGCCTAGTTATGGTGGAGATTGTTCTTTTAAAAAAGAAGCATGTCACATTTGACGTTGGAAAACTTAGACCTACAGAGTTTCTAGAGTATGTTCATTCTTATGGATGGGAATCCACCCCAGTTGCATCTTTTGGCGGAGCCAGTTACTTTGTCTTATTTGTGGATGATTTCTCACTTAAGGTCTTGGTCTATTTCATAAAGGCCAAAGTTGACATATTTCCTCAGTTTTGTAAGTGGAAGACCTTCGTAGAGAAGCAGTCAAGGAAGCATTTGAAGATTCTCAAAGTTGAAAATAGTAGTGAATTTATGTCACAAGAATTCACTAACTATTATGCATCCGAGCATGTATTTATAGATTATCTATTTCTTGTTGAGTCATGTGCAGTTAAAGCGCTCGGTAGATTCGAAGCGGTGGAGGTGCAAAAAGTCATAGCGGGAATACATCGAGGATATAGCGGGATATAGCGGATGGCTCCAAAATAGCATATAAAACTAGTACTTAATGTTTTTACAAATATATAAATGGTAATTAAATGAAAAATTATCATTCAATTGAATTATAATTAATACATAAATAATTTTAAACAAAAAATATGTGCGGATATACTTTAAATAAACGTAAAACTGTTATATAACATAATTGAATTTATAGAATATTAGTGTATTTTCATTTTTGAAATATATTAAAAATTAAATCAAATAAATTGGTTTCATAATTTTTATAATGTATAAATGCAATTTTTTAATTCATTTTATTAAAGAAGATATAGCGGAAATAGCAAAATATAGCGGGAATAACGGGATATAGCGGAAATAGCAGGGATTAAAGCGGAAAGGCTATATTTTTGGGCTATATGGAAAAATCGTAGGGGTAGAAATCCGCTATGAGATATAGCGGGGTTGTAGCGGGGCATTAACTACACAGGTTGAGTCACATTATTATAGAGTGAGGGAGAGCATGTGTCGGATATTATGGGAGATAGCTATGAGCTTGAGAAAGACTGTTGGTCTAAAAAAGGGATTTTCGACAAAAGTGGTATCTATGACAATATTTCTCATCAACCATACACCTTCTATTACCATAGATATGAAGATCCTAAAAGAGATATCGAAAAGAGAGCCTATTGACTATTCATTCCTTAAAGTATTTGGTTGTTCAGCTTATTTGGAAGATAAGAGACATGATAAGTTATAGCCTAGGGGAAATAAGCACATTTTGTTATGCTATAAAGAAGGAGTGAAGAGGTATTAGTTATGGTGTAAAACGACTAGGAGAATTGTGACTAGCAGGCATGCAATATTTGATGAGTGGTCTTTTTTGAAGGCGGAGCCTCTATTAAGTGATGATATTGGGAGGATAGAAAGTTGCCAAACACATTTAGAGTCATCTGATTGTTTCCATATTCGGAGAGATGTTGGTATTTCTGATGATACCATGGTTAATGAGAAGATTATAGAGGTTCAGACTCTTGGTGGAGCTCAATTACAGGAAATACCTTTTGGTTCAGTTGGTCCTTTTTGTAAGCATATTTGTAGCGATGATTCTTCATCTTATGCTTTTAATGTTACAAAGCTTATTGGTGAGTCTGCTGGTGTTGACTTAGGAAAGTCTAGAAAAATTCCTATGGAGGTGATTGGGGTAGATAATGTTGAGTATTTCCTCACTCAATTTAGAATGGAGAATGTGAAGCGCGCTGTTAAAACTCTATTAGTCTCTCGAAGCTTAGTATCTACATGTTCGTCTCCAATATTGGATTTGTTGAAGAATTTTGATATTTTCTTGTATGCATTTTGTTTGCTGATGTGCATCTTTCTTATGCTTGGGAAAGATTTTGAAGTTCTGTTTAGGCAATAATGCCCAAACTTGTTCATCTTGAGTTTGATGCCGTGTGGCGTAGACCCAACAATTTGTTAAGATACGGTGATGAAGAGAGATTGTTATATTTGAATCAAGGTGGAATGTTAGCTTTAGGAGATTCAAATATTTGCCAAAGAATAAAAGAATTTAACTAATTGATCTTATCAATCAATTAGGTTACAGATGGAAAGAAAAAGAGGAAAGTTATGTGTGATTTCTTTTGAAGAAATAAAACTAACTAATTTGCTAATCGATAAATAAGTCAAAATGTTTGTTATATGGAGATAGAAAATTTATATATGTAGATTCAATCAATTGAGCTAAATTGTGGAAATCAAGATCATCGTTACCCATTTGCATAGAAATCAAATCATGGATATTTAGAAAGGTTTCAAGACAATTAGGCAATTAATTTTCTGAATCTCCAAGTAATCTTTCATTCTAAAGCCTATTTAAATGAAGGAAGTTCATCTTCATATGAGTGTGTGAGTGAGCATCCACCATTATCCTCTTCTTCAGTAAACCCTAGTTTTTGTAGTCAAATCAAATTTAAGGTTTTGAGTGCAAATAAGTCTTTGGAAAAATTGATTATTCAATTTGTAATTATATGTTAGTCTCTCTACTTTACTACCTATAATTTTATAATCTCTCTCTCTCTTGTACTCTCTTCCTTTAGTAAACAAATAATAGTTGTTGGGTCTGAGGACATAGGAAATCTAGTCGAACCATGTTAAATCTTTGTGTTATCCACTCTTCTATTTTTCTTTATTTAGTGATTATTTTTCATTGAATTAGTGGTAGATTATTAATCGACAAGCTAGATCCTTCTTTTGGTTGCTTCTGCGCCTTAGTATTTCGCTGCAGTTTCGGAGTTAGTGCAAATTAACTAAATTTTTTGCACAATAATCTTTACTTTAATTACTATTTATTATTAATTTATATTCATCTAATTTTAGTTATAATATACACTTTAAATTGAAATTATTACTTAGACATATTAGAGATCGACTTCTGCATTATTATGAGTTTGGTGGTATCTTAGTTAGCATACCCAAACTTTCGCACGTGGCAATGCACGATGCCTTCACTTTAGTTGTTGTCGTCTATCTCGAGTTGCAATCCTCCAATCAATGATCTAGTTGCACTAATATACTTAAAACAATATTTACATAACAATAAAGTACTCATCGATTATGTAATCATGCACATATAAGTCATACAAAACATACCTATTACAACTTAACTAGCATACCTTGTATTAATCATATTCCCATCTCTAATTCCCTTCTGCAATGCCACCTCACATCTCTTACATCAAGACCAAGGTAATTTGCTTCAATATTTTTGTATCTCGTGCTAGTTTTAGCTGCAACGAACGGTGATATCGACCGCAAAGCACATCACTTCATGGTGCTTGCTTGTCTCTTCCTCGTGGATCTTTTGAGAGCATCCAAATATCCTTTGACCCAATCAATTATTCCAAGTTTGATAACCATTATTATAAAAAGAGAGATTTCCTTATGCTCTTAATTCACTCTCAAAGACAATATTAGAAACTCTCTCTTGATCTCATGAAAATGACAATATGAGTGGTATGCTTTTTTCCATGGGAGAGGGAGAAGACAGAGTGAATAATAAGAGATGGAAATGAGATAATGGAATTTTGACAACAACGTATCACATTTGGATATTTGTAAACCTAGGCATATAAGGGCAACAAAACCTATTGCAATAATCGATTATCATAATTAACGGCTATTTGTCAATGAAGGTTATTATCAATGTATCAATATTAGCACCGAACTAGACTATATTTATATATGTGATTTTTAAAAAATAATCAAGATAAAAAAATTATCATCTAACATAAAAACGTAGTCGTTATAATTCTAGATCCTACCTATTTTCTTCTCCCGTTCATTTTGTCCTAAGATATTGAAATTTTATAGATATGTTATACTTGTAAAATTGATATCCTACATAAACTTTTAAATATTTTAGAAATTTTCAAGTGCTTCAAAATCACAAACATATATATTTATGTGAATAAGTTATTTTTTTGCAAGGCACCAAGTACAAACTTTTGAATCATTCTCAAACATTTGGCTGTTTCAAATCGCAAACTAATATGCAATGGTTAAACTAGTATTTATCCGTTGATTTAAAATGTGATTTTGAAAAGGTTTGAAGTTCTAAAATGATTGAAACTTTAGTGCATTCAAAATTTAGTCCAGATGTTCACATAATGACTAGAACATACCTACAAAAGTTTATATCTTCTCAAAAGTATTTCGCATAAGAATGACAAAAGGGTATGAAAAGGGAATTTAAAAGAAGGGGATATAGAATCCTTTACTAATCATCAATTTGTAAAATCTTTGTTGTTTCCCCTTCGTATCTTTCTGTGCAAAACAATCAAGAAACATGATAACATGTTGTAGATACGCTATTTACATTGGCAATATTTAATATTGGTGATATAAAATCACATTTAGAAGGAAATAAATATATAAAAGACCGAAAGATTAAATTTGGATTTGTCTTAATTAATAGGCATATTTAGTTATGCTTATTTCTCTCTCTAATTGGATAATCAATTTATTTTTTGCCATACGCATATTAACTAGGGCATTAAGTAATTGATTATTATAAATATAGCTTAAATAAGAGGGTGAAATATTATGGAGAAGTATTTAGTGTTTTTATCTTCTTTCATCTTTGTTCTACTTCTCCAAACACCGAGAAGCCATTATCATAGAGATCACTAAGAATCCATTATCATAGATGAGTCAAAAAGTGCTACTAATAAGGCTTTTCTTGTTCAAAAATTGATTAACTAAGACTAGATGGAGAGAAATCTATAATAGAGCATTTGAACGAGTTTTAAGATGTAATAAATCTGTTGACAAGTATGGATGTTAAATTTGATGATGAATTATGGACTCTTTTTTGATGAGCTCGGTTTTAGAGAGTTGGAAAACACTGACCGTGTCATTGAGTAACTCCGATGCTAATAGAACTGTCCCATAAGATATTGTTCAAAGTAATCTCTTGAATGAAGAGCTTACAAGGAAAGATTCAATCTTCAAATTGGTTCAAGATGAGGGTAAGGTAACAATTTACTGTAAACAATTGAGAATTCCAACAAGAATAGACATTTTGACTATATGAGTTTTTAGGGTTTTTGTTTTATTTTCATAAATCCAAAACTCCTAAGGCATATTAAAATCCAAAATTTCTGGAATAAAAATACTAAGCTTTTCACTACAGATCATCCTTAGCTTTTCTTGTTTTGATTTGCAACGCCGATGCACTTTTTTCTAGAAAATGAATACACTAAACAATTGCGCATTCCTGCTACATGCCCTTGTTTTTGATGTTGTTATTAGAAAAGTCTCTATAGAATTTGTAAATTTGGTCCCTGTTTTTTAAAAATAGAAAATCCAAGGTGCTTGCACTTTTTCGAAAAAATGCTAGTTAACTTGTACTTTTCTAATTTTGTTTTTTCAAAATCTTTGAAAATTTTGAAATTTCTGAAAAGCGCAAGTTTACTTGTGCTTTCTATAAGGATAATGCAAGCTAGGTTGCGCTTTCTAATTTAAAAAACAAGGACCTAATTTACATACTCATTGCTATAGGGACTTTTCTTGTAACAACATCATAAATAGGGATCTTCTGTGCAAAGTTCCTTTATAAATGATTTCAAATACATTTTTTTAAATTCTAATATTTTCAATCCTTGTTTGAATCCATTTTATAAAGTTTAGTTTTTTTGACAAATAACTGAAATTGTATGATATCATTGCCTTATAGTATAGTAATAAAAATAAAATCCCATTTAAAAACTTCAGAAGGTTTGTATGAATCTTTGATGAGAGCATTTTTAAAATTAATTGTATTACATAAATTTGGAAATTCATCTTTTAAAGCTATATAGGATATCCCAATATCATGCCAGAATGATGTGCATTGATAACTTCACATAACCTCTTTTCCTATATTTATCATTTTGTCCTCAATGGAAATTATAACCATCGCATCCAATTCCACGCCCTTCGCTCGGTCCATGTTGTTAGGACCATAGCTTAAGTATTTTTTATGATAACAACCATACAACAATGCTATTAATGAGTTCCCATAAGAAATTACAGGTTGTGTAATAAAGTTGGGAGATTAACTATACAAAAGTGCAAGACTTGGAGTTATAAAAACAATAAACAACACATTGTTACAATATTAAAGGTGTGTATTAGAGCTAAATAAAGCGACCAGACTTGATGCAATATAATCGTAGATGTGAACATTCAATGGATTATATCAAATGATGGAGTTTGCAATATATTAAAGCTTGATCAAGTCAAAATATAAAATACAAAGTCGAAGAAAAAGTAAAGTGCTGAAGATTTGCATTGTAAGTCGGTACCATGTCATAAAATACAATAAACTCTCCCAAATTGCTTCCTAAAGCCTCTAAATCACCCATGACTTGTTTCATAATTTTCTAGAATTTTTTGGTTATTTTTATATCAAGTTTCAGCCTTATTGTTGCCTTAGACAAAAAGAATTTCATGCAATTGGTCCACTGATTATGGGACTTCCCAATTGCTTGGGCCACCAATAAATTTTTGAAACGACGAGAATTGAAACCATCGCAACCTTTCTCCTCCAAGACGTTTTTTGAAAAATGGCAAGCTTCTGATCATTCCTCTTTTCAAGTATAAAAACTGCATTACCCCTCCACCAACATCACCATTTATGCTCTTAATTTTATATCTCTCTTATGTGATCAATTGTTCTATGATTCTCAAATTTCCAAAACCCTAATTGTTTCTTGTACATTAAACTCCATAATCAAATACTCTAACATAAATTTCAAATCCATAACCAGGTGCTACTCCATTCCAATCAAATATTTTTGACTTATAGGATTTTGTAAAGCATCAAAGGCAATATTAATATCTTAATTTATGAAGTTGTCGATCAAATTTTACTTCAATAAAATTGTTAAAGTCTATTGTAGTATTCTCGGACGGTTGAAATCTTGTTGTAGTATGTCCAAGCAATTTTGTTGAAGTCTTATTTTCCTGTTCAGATGGCATGTGTAAACATGTTCCTTAGGGTCAAGTGAGGTTGTTGATAGTGAAAATCCAAAAGAAAGTCCGAGACTAGAAGTGGATGGGTTAGGCCAAACTAGGATAAAATTGTAGGTGCACTCTTTGTTAAATTTAGGTGATTCAAATATTTTCCAAAGAAGATTTTTTTTAGCTAATTGATCAATCAATTAGGTTAAAGGTGGAAAGGAAAAGAGGAAAGTTATGTATGATTGCTTTTGAATAAAGGAAACTAATTAATTAGCTATTCGATTAATTAGTTAAAAGATTCGTTTTATGGAGAGAGAAAAGTTTATATATGGAGACTCAATCAATTGAGCTAAATTATGGAAATCAGGATCATCATTATCCATTTGCATAGAAATCAAATCATGGATATTTGGAAAGGTTTCAAGACAATTGGACAATTAATTTTCTTAATCTCCAAGCAATCCTTCATTCTCAAGCCTATGTAAATGAAGGAAGTTCATCTTCATATGGGTGTGTGAGAGAGTACCTACCATTATCCTCTTCTTCAGTAAACCCTAGTTTCTATAGTCAAATCAAATTAGAGGTTTTGAGCACAAAAAAGTCTTTGGAGAAATTGATTATTCAATTTGAAATTATAGGTTAGTCTCTTCACTTTACTACCTATAATTTTGTAATTTCTCTCTCTTGTACCCTCCTACTTCAGTAAAATAAACAATAGTTGTTGGGTTCGTGGCATAGGAAATCTAGCCGAACCACGGTAAATCTTTGTGTTCTCTACTCTTCAATTTTTCTTTGTTTGGTGATTATTTTTCATTGAATCAGTGGTTGATATTTAATCGACAAGCTAGATCTTTCTTTTGGTTGCTTCTATGCCTTAGTATTCTACTACAGCTTTGGAGGTAGTGCAAATTAATTAAAACTTCTACACAACTAATTGGTATCAGAGCTAGTTGTCTTGTTCTAGAATAGTTATCAATGGAAAATTCTTTTAGTAGTGGTATGAAAAATTATGGCATCACCAAATTTGTTAGAAAAAGAGTTTATGGGACAGGGAATGTGAAAACTAATGACAATGTTCTTCAGCAAAAACTTCATTTATTTAGAGGAAGAGATAAAAGCCAGAAGTACCTTGGAGTTAAAAGAGATATGCATAGGTCCTACTTCAAGGGCCTTAGAAGGGGTGCTTTCTATTATTGGAATAAGAACGAGCATTTCATATGAGATTGTCCAGCTCTTAGAAAGAAGAGAGAAGAAGGATAAAGTTTCAGTTACGGCAGCAATTAGATCAGATGAGGATAGAAGCGATAGTGATACATCATTATTTTCAATCAGTATTTCACATTTAGAGAGTACAAGTTGGGTGATTGATTTCGAAGCCTCATGTCATAGGATGTTAGATAGGAGCCATTATGTCAATTACAAGAAGATTGATGGCGGAGCAGTTCATATTGTGGGCATCAGAAGTGTGGGGTTTAAGTTGCATGATGGTGTTATTAGGACTATCACAGATATTAGGCATGTTCCAATGCTACGTAGAAGTGTGTTGTCAGTTGGAGCTTTGAGTAGACTTGGTTTATGGATAATAATAGATGAAGAGAATTTGAGAGTGGTGAAGGTTCCTTGGTAGTGATGAAAGGGGTGTGAGTTGACAATATTTGAATGCTTCATGGAGAGACAATCGTAGAAAATTCAGTGGTCTTTATTGGTTCTTGTGTTACTGATTCTCAGTTATGGCATCTTCATTTAGGTCATGTTGACAAGGAAATTCTTGAAGTATTAAAGAAGTGAGGATTGATTGATAGTGTTTTTGTCAGTCGAAGCCTAACTCTTGTGGAGATTGTTCTTGTGGAAAGAAGAAGCATGTCACATTTGATGTTGGGAGACTTAGAGTTACAGAGTTTCGAGAGTATGTTCATTCTTATGTGCGTGGATCCACCCCAGTGCATCTTTTGGTGGAGCTAGTTACTTTGTCTTATATGTGAATGATTTCTCACGTAAGGTTTGGGTCTATTTCTTAAAGGCCAAAGTCGAAATATTTTCTCTGTTTTGTAATTCGAAGATCTTCATAGAGAAGCAGTCGAGGAAGCGTTTGAAGGTTCTCAAAGTTGAAAACAATAGTGAATTTGTGTCACAAGAATTCACTAACTATTTTGCGTCTGAGCATGTATATTTCTGTTGAGTCACATTGTTATGGAGTAGGGGAGAGCATGTGTCAGATATTATGGGAGAGAGCTATGAGCTTGAGAATGACTGCTGGTCCAAAAGAGAGATTTTCGGCAAAATCGGTATCTATGGTAGTATTTCTCATCAACCATACACCTTCTATTGTCATAAATATGAAGATCCCAAAAGAGTTATGGAAAAGAGAGCATGTTGATTATTCATTCCTTAAAGTGTGTGTTGTTCAACTTATTTAGAAGATAAGAGACATGATAAGTGAAGCTTAGAGAAAGTAAGCACATTTTGTTAGGATATAGAGAAGGAGTGAAGAGGTATAAATTATGGTGTAAAATGACTAGGAGAATTGTGAGTAGCAGGCATGCAATATTTGATGAGAGTTCTTTGTTGAAGGCGGAGCCTCTATTAAGTGATGACATTAGGAGGACAGAAAATTGCCAAACACATTTGGAGTCATCGGATTGTTTCCATATTCGGATTGATATATTTTTGATGATACCATGGTTGTTGAGAAAATTATAGAGGTTCAGACGCTAGGTGGAGCTCAATTGCAGGAAATGCTATTTGGTTTAGTTGGCCCTATTTGTAAGCATCTTTATAGCGATGATTCTTCATCTTATGCTTTTAATGTTGCAGAGCTTGTTGGTGAGTCCGCTTGTGTTGACTTAGGAAAGTCTAGCAAAATTCTCGTAGAGGATAATGGAATAGATAATGTTGAGTATATCCTCACTCAATTTGGAATAGAGAGGGTGAAGCGCGCTGTTAAACTCCTTTGGTCCCTCGAAGCTTAGTATTTACATGTTCGTCTTCAACATCGAATTTGTCGAAGAATTTTGATATTTTCTCGTATGCATTTTGTTTGTTGATGTGCATGCTATCTTTCTTATGCTTGGGAAAGATTTTGAAGATCTGTTTGGGCAACAATGCCCAAACTTTTTCATCTTGAGTTTGACACAATGCAGTGTAGACACAATAATTTGTTAATATGCGGTGATGAAGAGAGATTGTTATATTTGAATCAAGATGGAGTGTTAAATTTAGGCGATTCAAATATTTGCATAAGGAGATTTTTTTTAGCTAATTGATCTTATCAAACAATTAAGTTACAAGTGGAAAGAAAAGGAGGAAAGTTATGTGTGATTGCATTTGAAGAAAGGAAACTAATTAATTAGCTAATCAATCAATTAGTCAAGAGATTTGTTATATGGAGATAGAAAAGTTTATATATGTAGATTCAATCAATTGAGCTAAATTATGGAAATCAACATCATCATTATCCATTTGCATAGAAATCAAATCATGGATATTAGGAAAGGTTTCAAGACAATTGGGCAATTAATTTTCTTAATCTTCAAGTAATCCTTCATTCTCAAGCCTATTTAAATAAAAGAAGTTTATCTTCATATGAGTGTGTGAGAGCGCATCCACCATTATCCTCTTTTTTAGTAAACCCTAATTTCTATAGTCAAATAAAATCAGGGGTTTTGAGTGCAAACAAGTCTTTGGAGAAATTGATTATTCAATTTGAAATTATAGGTTAGTATTTACTACCTATAATTTTGTAATCTATGATGACCCACATTTTTAAAGATTTATATCGATAATAATCCACACATGTCCAACCTAAACAATACGGAACATAGAAAATCATTAGGGTTAATTAAGAGAAATAAAAAAGTAAAAAGAAAACAAGCATAGAATCTCGCAGCGGAATGACAAAAATATAATAATCAAATAAACAGTTCATGAAGCTGTTTGTGTTATATATTTGACAATGATTATACAGCATTTATCATAGTTATATGTACAACTGGGATAAATAAATAAATAATGCAGCAGACAATATGATGCAAAAATAATAGTAGTAATAATATACCAAATCTCCGTCTTCGTTCTCCAGAATAAATCTTCAATAAGCTGATAACTCAGGGCTGGCCTGAGCGTAATGAAAGGACAAAACACTCGAGTCAGGACTAAAATATTCTTACATGAGTCAAATCGATATCGCATATAACATGAGTGTCGTGGCATCAGAGATGTTTACGGGGTTTCACATCTCCTATCTAGTGTGTAACGTGCATGCAATAACTCAAGAGATGTTACTAGATTTTCCATCTCTTAAGGATTCGTCAAAATATTTATATGTAGTAGAATACGCTATATATATAATGTCTAGTCGGTAAAATAAATATTAAAATAGCGTTAAGGATTTATATTGATCCCCCTTAACGCGTTTTTAAGCATTGTCGTACAGTTTGCATATAAAACACCAGTAAACCGTCAGTGGATTGGGATGCACCGTGATACGACAACACAAAACCAAAATTGTAGGGGTCTCGTAAAAGGATAAAAGTATGACAAGGCACGTGAGGCAATGTCCAAGGTAGGATACTACCAGTTTACCCTTCCCGGCTGGTGGTAACCCCTAACGGCCCATCGCATCCAACACTCCCAAAATCCAAGGGTGCACACCAATCAATCACAATGTAAATGATGGTAATACGAAAAAGTGTGTCTGCTAGAGGTAGCTAGCCTCATTGACCTGTACGGCTCCTGTTTTAGTCATTTCAAATTGACACAAGTGTCACGCCAATCCATCATCATTCTCTTTCTTCAAATCCAACAAACAACGCCAAATCCAACCACTTCACCCTGGAGTCTCCTCCGCGTACACGGTTGTTTAGGTGGTTTTAATATTGACAGAGAGTGCCAATAAGAGGCCCCGGTCTCTTTAACAACCGAACGTCGTTTTACACACTAGTTGGTACTTTTATATTTCGAAAAAAATTCGTATTTGATATCAAAATATCATATTTACTTTAAAACCAAATCCATTTCGCAATCATTATATTCGCTTCAAAATCATATCCATTTTGAAATCATCATGTTCGCGTCAAAAATCATATTTTACTTCAAATGTCAATTCAATTCGATATATCTATTTCACTTTAAAAATTTGATTCAAATTTCAATTTAGGTTATAATTTCACTTTAACCCAATTCGCATTTAAATCCAAGATTTAAATATAAATAATACTACTCTGACCAGTTTGAATTTTTTTAGCAAAATAGTTTTAATAGGTTTAAAATAGTTTAAATAATTAAAAAAAGTTGATATAAAGCGATTTAATATTGAAAAGGTTTTATATAGCAAAATAGTTTGAAAAATCAAAATATTTTGAATATTTAAAAAGATAGATTTTATATTAAAATAATTTATTTGAAAATAGTTTCAAAGTCAAAATGATTCAATTCCTAATTTCCAATTCAAATCAATTTCAATCTCTATTCCATTTAAATCGATTCAATTCTGATTTCAATTTGAATTAACTCCGATTCTAATTTTATTTCAAATCGATTTCAGTTTTAACTCCATATTAATCTAATTTCGATTTAAATTTCAATTAATTTGAATTCTATTCCAATTTGAATTAATTTCACTTCAATTCCCAATTTTAAACCATTTTGATTTATATAAATTTGAGTTCGATTTCAGAATATCGATTTAAATCATTTAAATCAAATTCAACTTCAATGTTCAATTTAAGGTCCAAGTCTCCAAAATAATTCAACATCGAGCCTAAATTTTGAAATATCCATTTAAATTGCTTTTACTTAGCAATAATTCAAAGTTTGAATAAAAGTTCATATCTTTTTAAAACAAATCAATTTTCGGAATTCAAATCATATTTCGATTATAAATTCAAAATCTAAAATTTCATTTTTAACCAATTTCGTTAACATATTCTTATTCCAACATTTTGAGCTCAAGTTCGAAATTAATTCGATTTTTACTTCTTTAAATCAAAATCATTTAAATAATTTTAAGTAAAATTTGAAATCATTCAATTTAACCAATACATTGTCCGTATATAATTTTCTATCCTATGGCCAAGTGAATAAGTTATTTCAATTTAGTCAGGAATGGATATATGTCATTTCAATCCAAAATAAATGTCGTAGGTATATATCATTTCAACATATTTCTTAATTTATTCAAAATAATTCAATTTACAGCTTTATATACTGTAAATAATATACAGGATGATAAAGGATATATCAAAATAAATAAACATCCAAATCTTTAAAGTATCAACCAATAGCATCAATCGCAATCCATCATCCAAACAATCAATATAATTCACAATAATTTCATAGTTATTAATATCGGGTATTTTACTGGCAATTAAATTCCAATTTCAAATTTGACTGTCAATTTTAATTTTTAACAGTTAATTCAAATGACAATTTAGATGACAAATAAATTTATCAAACAATGATCAATAAATTTATATCACTTCATAATTTCAAATTTAACTAGCATAAAAATATTCTAGTACTTCGTGAGCGTTATAAAACACTCACCTTTTATTTTCTCTTGTTGCTTCCGCATTCCGGTTTCGATTGAATTCGAACGCGTTTGAATTTAACTGAAAATTGCAGAAGCTCCAAATTTAGTCAATCCAATTCCTATGGTCCTATTCGTCGATACGAACGCAACCCAACTAACCGCGTCTCGATTGGACCTAAAACGAACGAGATATGATACTTCTAAGAATTTGAATTTATTTAAACAATTTATATAACTTAAGTTAAACTTAGTTACATTACCCACTTAAGCAGCCCAACACGTACGCACCCGGCCCAACAAGCTCCGTCTTCCCCAAACTGCTGCTCCCATGTTAATTTCGATTCGACCATGTGAAAGGAAGTGATTACCTAGTCAATTCGATGAAAATAAATTATTTAAAATTCAAAAATATCTAGATATTAATTTCGAATCCCAATTGAGGCGTGCTGCTAGGCATTTACAATGTTATACCCCTATCTCGAACTTAATGGAACTTGTTCTGGAACCTAATTTGATCGTATGGAGAAGATAGCTTTTTTTGAACCTAAATATTATATTAAATTTTCGATATTAATTTAATTTGTTTCTATCCCGTATGACTAAATGATTACTCTAAACACTATGAAATTTCAAATCCGATAATAATACACTATTACAGATCCAACGGAACTGGTTTCATCAAAATCCAAGACTACTACCAAAATGGCTGTTTTTACACGCTAAATAAAACAATAATTTTCAGAAATTTATTTAATCATTTTATATCCAAATTTAAAATTTAACAATCTTCATTCTCGTTTAAATAAAATTTAAATCCACTTCCAACATCATTTTTCATTCACACTAATTCAAGACTCAATTATTCAAATAATTGCAATATTAAATTCAAACAATTTTAGTTATCCAATAAATCGATATTAATAAATCAATGAATTTTGGTTATCAACATTATTTTATTTCTATCTAAATAATTCACATTTATAATTCAATTCCAGTTATGGATAACAAACACATTCAATATATAATTTAACTTCAATACTTTTTACTACCAAAATCTTCGTAATTGGTTATTTCAAAAAAAAAATCAAGTTCATATTCAATAACTACAATAATAATTCGTTAAATTTTATTTTTGACCATTTTTTATTCAATAATCATATTAAATTTAATAATTTCAAACAGTTAAAAATACGGGTCGTTACATTCTCCCCCACTCAAGACTTTTCGTCCTCGAAAAGAGACCAAGTACAAAATTTAACATACAATATATTTTATTCAAAGTAATCAACTTATAAACTTTAAAACCTTATTAGAAAACCTTTACTACACTTCTACTATGCCACTCCGATCCGCTTATGAAAATTACAACTTATATAGAAAACAAGTTTTAAAATCTTAAAATCTTAAAAAATTTCTAACACCGGGATTTACGAAAAATTTCGGCAACGATTGAAATTTTTTTACAGTAAAATATATATAACACAAATATACCAAATAGATATCAAATATACATCTCATCTCAATGATGAGGCATTCCGTAAGAAAAAAAAATATAAGCGCAGTATGTAATCCGAGATATGTATCTTATTATTAATAATACGAGCGAGTTCGCTCGTATTAAGCAAGCAAAAGCATATACATCCGTGTATACGTCCAAATGTTCTTCGTATGGACCTATCTCAATTTGATTTAGAATATTAGTCACTTATGAAGATATGGGAAGTATATATGAGCTAAATAGAATCACATAGCATAAATTTTGAATCCAAATCATAAACATTAGCACCAATACGTGACAAAACACGAATTATATGCAATCAAAATAGTTAAAACAATTATTTACAACAAAAGAAATCATTCCATTCATGATATTCATCCAATTTATCCACTTAACTCATAACAATGTTAATTTACATCTTCCAATATCCATATTTCAATTTATACACTTCATTTTTTATTAACATTTAATTTTTGTTAACATTTACTTAGTTTACTTCCAATTTATTCAAATCTATTTCATCTGCATTCAATTTATTCAATTCAATTTGTTAAATTTCAATTGTTTAATTTTATGTTTAGCAACATCTCATATCAATTCATTTTTCACATTCATTCTACACTTAAGTTCATTTTAATTTTAAATCAATGTTATTTCATTTACTCATTTTATTAACACAATTCACTAACTCTTCCATTATTCATTTCAGTTAGCTTTTCATAAGTTAAATTTCATTTCATAATTCAATATTAGCTTCCTTCTTTTAACATCCATATCCAATTAATTTAACATCTTGTTTAACAAACGTTCATTAAAGTTATAAACTATAAACTTTACTTTACATTTTAGCAAAACATTTGAATTATAATGTTCATATCTCCATTTTTAGCATCAACATCATTAACGAATTATTTCTTATATCCTTACTTAAGTTTCTTTACAACTTAAGTCACATCTATTTTCACAATTTCATTTAACAAAAAATATATTTGTGAAACATTTTATCAATCAGCACTTTAGTTTATAATCATTCTATGAAAGTCCAACTTCCTACATATGACTTTATCTAAGTTTATAATTATCTCAAAAGTTACAAATTCAATTTCAAAATTTCTTTGCAAATTTATATTTAATCTTATAACCAATTTACAAAGCTATTATTTAATTCATTTGTCTACTTTCTTAAGTTCCACTTACTTATTCCATTTAGTCATTAATCATTTAATAATATACTAATTAAGTATATAACATTTATTATTAACACTAAATTTCCATTTATATACAATTTAATTATTTTTAAGTTTTTAATACTTGTATAATATACCGTAACATATCCAAATCATCCTTTTAACTTTTAACATTTGGTAAGTCATATTATATGTTATTTGAATGCAATTTGGTATTATACAAATTAATCTGGTTCATATTACTTAATTAGAATGTTCACTATTTTAACTTGTATAATTTTCTTTACTTTTAATTTTAGAGTTGCAAACTTCAACTCTAAAGTTTCTCAAGACATTTAACTAAGATTCCTTAATTCTCTTATTTTATAAGTTTCGGTTATTCAAATATTTCATTTCATTCAAATATTTTGAAGATTATTAATTAACATCATTTCAAGTCATTTGATATCTTTTGTATATCAAATCATATTTTTGGAGTTTAAATCAAAATCCATTTATCAAAACAATTTCGTAGCAAAGCTTCTCAGAAGTCTCCCCCACTTTGTGACTCGAAAATGAACATTGATGATGCTGTGCAGTCATCACCAAAACTATTTTCTAGCGACAAAAGAGGGGAGTACTGAATTCATTCCTTTAAAAATTTATTTGAAAACCATTTGTATTTGTATATACTTTTAAACAATACTGATATTATTTTCCAAACTTTGAAAAACCTTTTTCAGAAACACCGGAATTTAAATTTCTCAAATTCTCAAATTTATATTCATTTTACTTGCAAATTATATTTTATAAATCAATTTATACAGTTTCATTTTCTTATAATCATATAATAGCTGATAGTTTAGGAATATCGACTAATCAAACAATAAACGATAATGATCAATATTATCATTTCTAATAACCAATTCATTTAACTATCTAGATTTCAAAAAACCATTCTTTTATATATATAATATAATCCAAGGTAAAATTATTTCATTTACCAAATTTTGAAAACAATATTGTGTTGGTTTGCTTTGTTCAAGTGTTTTGGAATCTCTACCGATATAGTGGTGTCCCACGTACCGATCAAAACCTAAAATTCAAACTTAACAATTTAAACAACACAATATAAAACAATTTATACAATACTAACAAATATGCTCTATCATATATGTACACTCAAACAGACTCATTCTAGGGTATTGCTAACCCTATCTCTAAGGAGTTAATACCCTATAAAGCTAAGGTTATCGCTAAACCAAAGCTCTGATACCAACTGCGATGACCCATATTTTGGAAAGTTTAAATTGACAATAATCCATATATGTCCAACTTAAACAATCCAGAACGTAGATAATCATTGGGGTTAATTAAGAAAAATAAGAAAAGAATAAGAAAACAAACATGGAATCTCGCAACGGAATGACAAAATATAATAATCAAATAAATATTTCATGAAGCTGTTTATGTCATACATTTGATTATGATTATACAATAGGGATAAATAAATAATGTAGCAAACAACATGATTCAAGAATAATAATAGTAATAATAACCAAATCTTCGTCTTCGTCCTCCAGAATAAATCTTCAATAAGCAAAAACTCAAGGCTGACCCGAGCGTAAAGACAAAACACTCAAGTCGGGACTAAAATATTCTTATGTGAGTCAAATTGATATCGCATATAACATGAGTGCCGTGGCGTTAGAGATGTTTACAGAGTTTCACATCTTATATCCAGTGTTTAACGTGCATGCAATAACTTAAGTGATGTTGTGGAATTTTCCATCTCTTAAGTATCCGTCAAAATATTTATATGTAGAAGAATACGCTATATATAATGTCTAATCAGTAAAATAAATATTAAAATAGCGTTAAGGCTTTATATTGATCCCCCTTAACGCATTTTTAAGCATTGTCATATAATTTGCATATAAAACACCAGTAAACCTTCGGTGGATAGAAATGGGCCATGATACGACAACACTAAACCAAAATCGTAGGGGTCTCGTATATGGATAAAAGTATGACAAGGCACGTTAGGCAATGCCCAAGGTAGGATACTATCAGTCTACCCTTCCCGGCTGTTGGTAAACCCTAACGGCCTACCACTTTGAACACTCCTAAAATCCAAGGGTGTGCCTAATCAATCACAGTGTAAATGATGGTAATACGAAGAAGTGTGTCTGCTAGAGGTAGCAAGCCTCATTGACTGCTACGGCTCCTATTTTAGTCATTTCAAATTGACATAAGTGTTAGTCTAATTTATCATTGTTATCTTTCTCCAAATCCAGCAAACAATGTCAAATCCAACCACTTCATTTTGGAGTCTCCTCCACGTACACAGTTTTGTTAAAGTGGTTTCAATATTGACATAGAGTATGCAAATAAGAGGCACCAGTCTCTTTAACAACCAAACGTCGTTTTATACACCGGTTGGTACTTTTATATTTCGAAAACAATTCATACTTGATATCAAAATATCATATTCGCTTCAAAATAAAATTCATTTCGAAATATCATATTTACTTCCAAATCAAATCCATTTTGAAATCATCATATTCGCTTAAAAATCATATCCATTTCAAAATCATCATATTCGCTTCAAAAATCATATTTTACTTCAAAATGTCAATTCAGTTTGATATATCGATTTCATTTCAAAATTTTGATTTGAATTTCAATTTAGGTTATAACTTCACTTTAACCCAATTCACATTTAAATCCAAGATTTAAATATAAACTATCCCACTCTGACCAGTTTGAATTTTTTAGAAAATAGTTTGAATAGTTTTAAAATAGCTTAAATAATTAAAAAAGTTGATATAAATAGATTTAATATTGAAAAGGTTTTACATAGTAAAATAGTTTGAAAAATCAAAATAATTTGAATATTCAAAAAGATTGATTTTATATAAAAATAATTTGTTTGAAAATAGTTACAAATTCAAACTGATTCAATTCCAAATTTACAATTCAACTGAATTTCAATCTCCATTTCCATTTAAATCAATTTAATTCCAATTTCAATTTGAATTAAGCTCGATTCCAATTTTATTTCAAATCGATTTCAGTTTCAATTCCAAATTAATCCAATTTCGATTTCAATTCCAATTAATTTCTATTCTATTCTAATTTGAATTAATTTCATCTCAATTCCCAATTTTGAACCATTTCGATTTATATAAATTCGAGTTCAATTTCAGAACATCAATTTAAATCATTTAAATCAAATTCAACTTCAGCGTTCACTTTAAGGTCCAAGTCTTCAAAACAATTCAACTTCGAGCCCGAATTTTGAAATATACATTTAAATTACTTAGCAATAATTCAAAGTTCGAATAAAAGTTCACATCTCTTTAAAATAAATAAAGTTCGGAAATTCAAATCATATTGCGATTATAACTTCAAAATCTAAAATTTCATTTTAAACAATTTCGTTAACAAATTCTAATTCCGACATTTTGAGCTCAAGTTTGAAATTAATTTGATTTCCATAAATTCGATTTTTACTTCTTTAAATCAAAATCATTTAAATAATTACAAATAAATTTCTAAAATCATTCAATTTAAACAATCCGCTGTCCGTATATAATCTATCCTATGACCAAGTGAATCAGTTATTTCAATTTAATTTAGGAATGGACATATATCATTTCAATCCAAAATAAATGTCATAGGTATATCATTTCAACATATTTCTTAATTTATTTAAAATAATTCAATTTACAGTTTTATAAGCTGTAAATAATATACATGATGATACACGATGTATCAAAATAAATAAACATCCAAATCATCCAAAATATCAACCAATAACATCCATCGCAATCCATCATCCAAACAATCAATATAATTCACAACAATTTCATAGTTATTAATATCGGGTATTTTACTGGCAATTAAATTCCAATTTCAAATTTGACTATCAAATTTAATTTTTAACACTTAATTCAAATGACAAATTAGATGATAATTAAATTTATCAAACAACGATCAATAAATTTATATCATTTCATAATTTCAATTTTAACTAGTATAAAAATATTCTAGTACTTCATGAATGTTACAAAACACTCACCTTTTATTTTTTGTTGTCACTTCCGCGTTCTGGTTTCGATTAAATTCGAACACGTTCGAATTTAACTGAAAATTCAAGAAGCTACCAATTCAATCAATTCAATTCCTATGCATCGTATTCGTCGAAACAAACACAACGAAACCAACCGCATCTTGATTGGACTTAAAACGAAGGAGATATGATATTTTTAAGAATTTGAATTTATTAAACAATTTATATAACTTAAGTTAAATTTAATTACATTACCCACTTAACCAGCCCAACATGTACGCACCCGGCCCAACAAGCTCCTTCTTCCCCAAACTACTATCCCCATGTACGCAAACAAAAATCATCCCCCATTTGTCGTACACGTGCACGCTATGATACCACAAACCACTTCACGAAACTGCATCCGTCGAATCCCCCTCCGCGAGCTCCACCTGTCATGCACCTCCCCATCTCGACCGAGACCCCCACCATCATCGTGAATTAGCCATCACACGCGACTGCTACAGTGACGTAAGTCCTTAAAAAGCAATCGGACATCCTCAAACTCTGGCCGAACGTGTTACTCGATCCCGCTTGAAAACACCATTTACTTCACGAATTTTCCAGTGATTCACAAATTAACACCCTAACCATTATTTTTGCTGCTTGACTTGCAATCGACTCCAAGAAAAAGCGAGAACTCTTCAGAAAAATCTCATATCAAAGCTTATCCAAAAATAGGATTTTTAAAACTGATTTTCAAATTTTTCTTGAAGTATAACACACTCGATTTTTATTTTTAAAGTTTCGATTTTTTTTTCTTGTACGAGTGCATTTAAAAGTGAAGAGAGGGACTTGTTCTTTTTAAAAAGAAAAAGGTAGGTACGCACAGAGGTAGGTAGCTGATAATATAGGGTGGCTGATGGGCTGAGTGAAAGAAAATGACTACCTAGTCAATTCGATGAAAATAAATTATTTAAAATTCAAAAATATCTAGACAATAATTTCGAACCCCGATCGAGGCAAGCTGCTAGGCGTTAATAATATTATACCCCTATCCTGAATGCAATAGAACTTGTTCCGAAACCTAATTCGATCGTATCGAGAAGATAGCTTTTTTGAACCCAATTGTTATATTAAATTTTCAATATTAATTCAACACGTTTCTGTCCCATATGACCAAAAGATAACTCCAAGTGCTATAAAATGTGAAATCCGGTAATAATACACTATTACGGATCCAACGGAACTGGTTTGGTTGAAATCCGAGACTGTGGCCAAAATGGCTATTTTTACACGTTCAATAAAATAAGTAATTTTCAAAAATTTATTTAATCACTTTAAATCCAAATTTAAAATTTAAAAATCTTCATTCTCGTTTAAATAAATTTTAAATCAACTTTTGACATCATTTTTCATACACACTAATTCAAGATTCAATTATTTAAATAATTGCAATATTAAATTCAAACAATTTTAATTATCCAACAAATCGATATTAATAAATCAATAAATTTAAAATGAATTTTAGTTATCAATATTATTTTATTTCTATCTAAATAACTCACATTCATAATTCAATTCCAGTTATGAATAACAAACACATTTAATATGTAATTTAACTTCAATACTTGTTGCTGCCAAAATCTTCGTAATTGGTTATTTCAGAAAAAAATCAAGTTCACATTCAATAACTACAATAATAATTCGTTAATCTCTATTTTTAACCATTTTTCATTCAATAATTATATTAATTTTAATAACTTCAAATAGTTAAAAATACGGGTCGTTACATAATCTCTCTCTCTTGTACTCTCTTCCTTCAGTAAAATAAACAATAGTTGTGGGTCCGTGGACATAGGCAATCTAGCCGAACCACGTTAAATCTTTGTGTTCTCCACTCTTCTGTTTTTCTTTGTTTGGTTATTATTTTTTATTGAATTTGTGGTTGATTATTAATCGACAATCTAAATCCTTCTTTTGGTTATTTCTGAGACTTGATATTCCGCTACAGTTTTGGAGCTAGTGCAAATTAATTAAAAAATTTGCACAACACTCTTTACTTTAATTACTATTTATTATTAATTTATATTCATCTAATTTTAGTTATGATATCCACTTTAACTTGATAATGTTACTTAGCCATATTAGAGATCCACTTCTGCATTATTATGTGTTTGGTGGTATCTTAGTTAGCATACCCAAACTCTCACACGTGACAATGCACTACGCCTTCACTTAAGTTGTTGTCGTCTATCTCGAGTTGTAATCCTCCAATCAATGATCTAGTCGCACTATTATACTTAAAACAATGTTTACATAATGATAAAGTACTCATCAATTACGTAATCATGCACATATAAGTCATATAAAACATAATCATTGTAAAAACCTATTACAACTTAACTAGCACAATTTGTATTAATCATGGGTCCATCTCTGATTCTCTTCTGTAACGCCACCTCACATCTCTTGCATCAAGACCAAGGTAATTTGCTTCAATATTTTTGTATCTCTTACTAGTTTTAGCTGCAAGGAATGGTGATGTCGGCCGCAAATCCACAATGCTTCACGGTGTTTGTTTGTCTCTTCCTCGTGGATCTTTTGAGAGCATCCAAATATGCTTTGATCTAATCAATCATTTCCAATTTGATAATCATTGTTATAAAAAGAGATATTTCCTCATGCTCTTAATTTATTCTCAAAGACAATATCAAAAACTCTCTCTTGATCTCAAGGAAATGACAACATGAGTGGTATGTTCTTTTCCATGGGAGAAGGAGAAGACATAGTGAGTAATAAGAGATGGAAATAAGAAAATGGAATTTTGACAACATCGTATCTTGTCTGGATATTTATACACCTAGGCAAACAAAAACAACAAAACATGTTGCGATAGTCGATTATCATAATTAACGGCTTTTCGTCAATGAAAGTTATTACCAATGTATCAATATTAGTATAGAACTATTCGAGATTTATATATGTGCTTTTTTAAAATTGGTTAAGATAAAAATATTGTCATCTAACATAAAAACATAGTCGTTATAATTCTAGATCCTACCCATTTTCTTCTCTCATTCATTTTTTCCTAACATATTGAATTCTGTAGATATGTTATAATTGTAAAAGAGATATGCTGCATAAAATTTTAATACTTTGGAAACTTTCAAGTGCTTTAAAATAAAAAACATATATATTTATGTAAATAAGTTATTTTATTGGAAAGGCACCAAATACAAACTTTTGAATCATGCTCAAACATTTGACTGTTTCAAATCGCAAACTAATATACACGGTTAAAACTAGTATTTATCCATTGATTTAAAAGATTTTGAAAAGGTTTGAAGTTCTGAAATGATTGAAACTTTAGTGCATTCAAAATTTATTCCAGATGTTCACATAATGACTAGAACATATCTACAAAAGTTTATATCTTCTCAAAAGTAAATCGCATAAGAATGAAGAAAGGATATGAAAAAGGAATTTAAAAGAAGGGGATATAGAATCCTTTACTAGTCACCAATTTGTAAAATCTTTGTTGTTACCCCTTCGTATCTTTTTGTGCAAAACAATCAAGTAACATGATAATATTTTGTAGATATGTTATTTACGTTGGCAATTTTTAATATTAGTGATTCAAAATCACATTTAGAAGGAAATAAATATATAAAAGAACGACAAAGTAAATTTGGATTTCCCTTAATTAATAGAAATATTTAGTTATGCTTATTTCTCTCTCCAGTTGGATAATTAATATATTTTTTGCCATATGCATATTAACATGGGAATTAAGTAATTAATTATTATAAATACAGCCTTAATAAGAGGGTGAAATATTATGGAAAAGTATTTTTTTTTATCTTCTTCCATCTTTGTTCTTCTTCTCCAAACATTAAGAAGCCATTATCATAGAGATCACGACTTTGCTCTCAATTAGGTTTTGATTCTGTTTTTTGTTTTGTTCACTTTTATTTGGAAGATTACTTGTAAACAATTGTTTTTTTAGAACCAATTTAATAAGTGGCTGAGTGGAATCTTGTAACAACTCAACTTTTCGTGGCTATAAAATTGCTGTAGAATGAAAAGAAGAATCATTATGGCCACAATTGTACACATAGAGCTACACAAAATAACTAACTTTGTATTTCATAATCTCATGCCGGAATAGATCAAATACAATATAGGTAATATAAACAGAACCAATCTATATACATCATAAGATACATAAAGTGTCACATCATATATACAACACATACAAAACTAACAAATAACATATATAAACATATCTATAGTCTCCATCTACGAACATCACACCATCAAAATTAGTGTATGAGAAGGGGGGTCAGACACATGTCTGGTGAGTAAAATATTATCGTATATACAGATACATGATTTTATAAACATCACTTACCTTAATCTGTCTCACCTACATTCACAGAATTAGTCCCTCATAATAAACATAATATAATGACCACTATAATATACTTATTAAAATTTAACGTACAATAGAGTTAGTTAAACATACATTGATTTGTCAACACATAATAGAGAAAACATAATAGTGTTAGTTAAACCTAGACCAACCTAATGATAAATGAGAGAGATAGTTAAACAGAAACTAACCCGATGATACACAAGAGTTAGTTGAACGGACATTCCAGGATACAGTTAAACGTAGATTATTATCATAAACATAGAAAAGAGTATGAATTAGATAAACATAGTCTAACCCCGTGTACGTAAAGGATATGTAAACACATCCTAACTCCTTTACACACGATTTAACCACTTGTCGCAATTCACAATCATTGGAGAACATATTCATACGTTAAGAACTCCCAAACATCACTAAAAATCCAACACGTTAATTAATAACAATTTTATATAGGCCTTTTTATAACTTCCTAACTGCTGCCTCAGCCAAATGGGCTTGTTCCTGTCTAAACAAATCAATATCCTCATCTTTTAGCCAGTGCAACTTCTTCATACAACTCCATTCTGGACAAACTAATATATCATTCGGACCAGAAAATTAAGCTCTACGCAATGATATAAGTTCCATTGCCTAATTATAAAGTTTGTAAAATTACCATTTTGCCTCTACAATAACATCTAAATTCCACCAGGTATTACAAATCTTGTGCGTAGGTTCATTTTATTTCTTTGTGTTTTGGAACTATCATCGCCATTGTTTGTCTTCAGATATCATTACTTTTATCTAATATTATTCCTTTGTTATTTAGATGATATAACATCATGTGATAGGCCTCCGCAACAATTTTCTTCTATGTTAGTTTTTGTGCAATAAAACCCAAACAATTGGTACCAGAGCCAGATCATCGCAAGGCTGTGCATAATTTTGGATTTGATAATCACTGAGGTGTTAGGTGTAACTTCCTTCTCGAAAGTTGCTCTTTTGAATGGAAAAAAATTAGAGTATTTGGAAGCCTAAGATGGAGGATGTTTTATACCTCAACAATCTTCATGAGTTGATTGAATGTGATGGGAAGACACCCTCAAATGTATGAGGAAAATAGAAGAAGATGAACATGAAGATGATTGTGTTGATTCACCAATACCTTGATGATTCGGTATTCCACTATATGGCTAGTTGTAAATCCACAAAGGCTTTGAGCGATAAGTTAGTATCTTTAGATGAGTCAAAAAGTGCTACTACTAAGGCTTTTCTTGTTCAAAAATTGATTAATTGATTCAGTTGAGGCCGGATAGAGAGAAATCTATAGTAGAGCATTTGAACTAATTTTAAGATGTAATAAATCAGTTGACAAGTATGGACGTTAAATTTGATGATGAAATTATAGGATCTTTTTTTATGAGTTCACTTTTGGAGTGTTGGAAAACATTTACTGTGTCATTGAGTAACTCCGATGCTAATAGAACTATCTCATCAGATATTGTTCGAAGTAACCTCCAGAATGAAGAGCTTATAAGGAAAGAGTCAATCTTGAAATCAGTTTAAGATGACGTTATGGTAACAACCTCCTTAAAGAGGGATACAAAATTGAAGAAAAATGCCGCTAATGAAAAAGGTATATCGAAAAGTATCATTTGATATTATTGTCATATAAAAGATCATATGGGCAACAGGTGTGAAGCGTACAAAAGGAATCAAAAGAAGGCTATACATAGTGACAACATAGCAATCGAGGACAGGCATAAATGAAGGTAGCGAAAATCATAATTCTTGTGATGTCCTCATTTAGTAATGTTAAGCCTTAGAAGATGGATTAATGTAACAACCTGAAATTTTATCGCTTTATTGTGTGAATATTTAATTAATTTTAAATATTAAATTAATGGTTTTCAATAATCAAGTAACCCTATTGGAAGTAATAATTAATGATTGGAAACTCGTTTTTGAAATGTGTTTACAAAAATCTATGCTTTGAAGTCATATTGAAAATGTGACCGAAAAACGTTTTATAAAACAATCAATTTTTATTCAATAAAAATTGTATAAATATTTTGGAACTTGTGTAGCAACATATTTACACATTAACAACAATATAAATCATCTCATTTTATAACAAATGTTTAATTAATCATAAGAAAATCAAAGGGGACAAAGTACATGATGAAACATGCCTTAAAACAAAGCATGATTCGAGGGTAAGGAGACTTTTCCCCCTTTCGAGGCTAGCCGCATTTTTGAGGGTATAGGAGTCTTTTTCACTTGCTAAAGTATTCCCAACTTGTCTCTTTTCATTCATTAGTTCAAATTTCAAATGTTTTGAAAAAAAGATTGGAAATTCCAAGCTTTCTTCTTCTCTTCTTGCTTCAATATTCTACTTCAAACCTTCTCCAATTCAAACCAAACTTTAGTATGATCCTTAAAACCCTATTACAACGCCATTTAGCATTCGAAAGTAGAAGTCTTGAAGAGCCCAAGCCCATTTTCCTTCATGGCCATGTGTATTTAATGCCTTCGTAGGCATGGCCATAAGAACTTGTAGCATGGGGGAGGCATGGTTTTGTGATTTTGAAGGCGTGGGTGGTAGCTTTGGTGTTTGGGTAATGGTAGGAAGTTGTTCCTAGGTTCCAGTGCTTAATTTGGTTGATATGTTTAGTTACAAAGTAAAATTCTCACTTTAAGATATATATTAATTTTGCGAATTTTTTTCAAAAATAATTGCTTTATATTGTTGTATATAATGATATATATAGATGTATATATAGTGCTTGATATTGTTGTCGATTCCCACTTCAAACCAGATGACATAAATAACCATTATTTTGTAGGGGATATATGAAAGAGAGTCAAAGTGTTTTGTAGCGAATACACTTCGAAAGATTCGATTTTTGCTAGAGGGATCCAATGGGATTCCTCGCAACTGTCAATTTTACATTTCACTATTATTTGTTTACATGAAATATTTGTGTGCTATGGTTTGGTAGCTTCTCTATGTTGAATGTAACTTGGAAATGTTCAGAAAGTTGACTTCTTTAACATGAAAATAAACAGTAGCTTCATTTAAGTACCATAGTGTTCACTAAGCCTCGTGGTAATATTTTTTGAAAAGGGTATAGTTTTGACTTGTTTTGAAAAGGTTTTAATACACCTTTAACTTTTGTAATATTTTAAAGTAAAATATTCTCCATACTTATAGTAGTATACAATATTAATAGGAATGGAGTTCAAAAGCTATTTATTTTACAAAACAAAGTTTTAAAAATTACAATCCATATAGCGATAGTCGCTATGGATGCGCTTCGGAAATCTATGATTTTAGTAAAGTATAAAAGGTTATTTACTTAGACATTTTGTAAATTATTTTCAAAAATGTTTTATAAAAGTTGTATAAGTATTTAAAAAGGTGTCTGAAGTTTTAATTATACTTTTAAGAATTTATTTAGTTATTTAAATAAGACGTTTGAATTTTATAAAGGAAAAGTCTTATCTTTTCAAATCAAAGTTAGGTTTTATTTAAAGATCCTCAAATGATGTTTTGCATAAGTGTTTTGAATTATAATTTAACGATTCTAAAATGTACTTTGAAAAATATATTGTTTAAAACGGATTTGAGATTGAAAGGATTTAATTTGAGATATTTAAACAAGTGGTTTATATAAAGGAAATCCCTTTGCTTTTCAAAGTTGAATTCTCTTTTAAAGGTGATGACTTTTAAGTTATGATTTAGATGGAAATTTAAACTTTGTTTAAAAGTGTTTCAAAGAAGGTTTGGAATTTATATAAGTGATTTAAAGGATTATTTGATATAATAAACCAAGTGGTACTTCTATGAAAAGAGGAATCTTGACTTTCCAAAATCAAACTTAGTTTTAAACAAAGATTTTCAAGTGAGATTTATATGGAATCTTAAAGAAGAAGAAAGGGTAGATTACAATACCATTGTTGTAATAAATGGTTTTGAGAAAATCAAAAAGAGATTATAGACTATAACATTCTTGTTATAGTAAATGGTTTCGGGAAAAGTGGAAAGAAAGTTTGCTTGATAACACTTTGTTTTAAATGAAATGGTATAAAAAAATTATGAATCCTATACTTGACATTAAAAGCCGATGAATAGATTGACTCTACCTGTGATATCAAGAAACGAAGTGTTTTAACTAAGGCAAAGCTAGGAGCAATCAATGTCTGACTTACCGGCTTCGTTGCTGGACGAGGGATAAAGTAAGTCAAATTATCGAAAACGCGACAAGTGTAGAAGATTTGATTTCTATAAATGATCTTCATAATTTATGGTAGTATGGAAAGCATTCTTTTCATACTTAACCCCAAATTTCGAGTTAGGCAAATTCATCTCTTTTTGTGAGAGTTCAAGAATGAGTGTAACGACCCATAAATTTTAATAGTTTTAATAACGTAATTTATTAGATTTTTGTGATAAATAATAAAATTTGAAAATATAAATTTGATATTTGGAATACGTCTACTTAAACATCTCAAATATTAAATTTTCACCAAATAATATGGAAGTTTATTTTTCTTGTGTAATTTTATTTCATTTTAAATCAGTTAATATTTGATGATAATAAAATATTTTTCAAAGCTAAATATATTTATATAATAAATTTGTAAATCGTTTTCTGAGTGAGACGTCATATTTCGTTTCTCCAAATTTGAACCGTTATTGCTTCCTTTATCTTATTTTCTGCAAGCAGCATTCTTCGGTACCGATATCGACTTTTGATAGGAGGATCGTACCACTGATATTTGTATACCATTTTGATCGTCTCGTCGTGCTGATCCCTGCAGTATATTCAATTCTGTATTTTAAAGTCCGGTACACAGCAGAATTCGCGAACCGGTAATCGTATCGGTACCGGATCCATGACCTTTTATTTTCTTTTGCGTTTCAAACTTTGAACCGCGACTGCCAAGCAACAAATAATTGCTATAATTATTTTTCTGAATCAATGTTCAACCGTTGACATCCTATATCCCTTTCGAAAATCAAACATATAAATTTGTATACATTGTATTTATTATTTTAAACGGTTCTTATTTTAGCCTTTATAACTGCACCTTCCGTTTCATTCCTTTTATTGTGCCATTTTCTTTTAAAGCCTGTTCCTCTCCCTTTCCATTTTTCTCGGCCATTATTGCATTCGAATCACCTCTCAAACCCACGTGACCCATCCTTCTCCATCTCTTCCCACACCCTCATCGCCCTACCCTTCCACTGATGGTCGACACCCACCGCTCAAGATACCAGGGCCAAGCGACCTCTGCTACTTCGCTACTGTTCCCAGACTTTGCCTCCACGCAACCTTCTTCTCTTTCGTGTAAGTATATAGTATATATATTAATTTATTTATTTGTAAAAGTTTATATATTTAAATTGTGTTTTTTTGTTTTGTTTTGTTTTGAATATAAAGTTTTCAAACTATATATATGTAAATCTGTTTATATGTATTAGTATATACGCATGTATCGTTTCTATTTGTATGTATATGTTTGTTTGTATAAACTATATATATATATATATATAATAAGGGTACGTTATATTTTAAAGGTATATATAGTATAAGTGTATCTGTAGCCAGCATATTTTTTAAACTAAATCCTGCTTTGCCATAGATGATATGTTTAAATGTCTACAAATTTATAGTAATATTTTAATTAGATTTAGCAACCGCTAATATTTATATGTTATGAAGGTTATAGACTTTGTATATATACTAGCTGTTATGATAAAAATACAATACGTTAGCTATATATATTAATATACATATAGGATGTACTATTTGTTAGTTTAGTTGAATTATAAAATATATTAAGTACATGAGTTTATACATAGTAAAATATATGTATACCTAAGCTATATTTATTTTATAATAGTGTGTGTGTATATATATATATATTTGTATACTAAAAGTTTATCAAGCTATGATCGGTTGCCATATGTTTATATATTATAAAGTATATTCTTTCGGGTTTATAATTCTTTCATTTACAGTTTTATAGGTTTCAATCTTCATACCGTTGGGTGTAAGTCAAATGTTAAGTCTGGTATAATTTTCGTACTTGTATATATGATGTATGCTGTATATTATATTTTAGTTTTCTATTTTGCAGATTTTCAACTTGCAGTTTATATATATACATACTACCTATTTTATACCATTTGCATATGTATGAATATAGTAGCTTCAAAGTATATATTACATTATAATATATATATATATAAGTGTTGTTTTATAATATAGTATATATTTGCTTGCACATATATAAAGTTTGAACCGTTCATAGTATATGCGATATGGTATATGTCCTAAAACGATTACCCGATGTACAACATTCTTTTAAAGGTAGATTTTATAATAACTCTTATATGTATAAAATATGTTTAAATACACATATATATTTAATTTAATATATGTTTGAATTTAGCATATAGCATATATATATATATAGTTATATATATATATATATAGTTCACTTATACCATTTATCATCGATCCAGTTCTGATTTGATTTTGTCTATTCCTATTCATCAGCTTTGTCCGTCTTGGCTATTATCTTCGTCGAATCGTGTCCATCTAGCGTTGCTTTGGAATTCGTAGCTCATTTCTTTGTCAAATCTCTCTAGTCTCAAAAGGTGAGCAATCACTCACGATTAACGTTTTTATATTCATTAAATTTTATTTCAATTGAAATATGCTGCTAATTTGAACAGTTGATTATTTAATTGTTATATATAAGATGTTATTATCCGTAATTGTTCACCCTTGGGATATGACACCATATCCTGCTATTTATATTTAATTGTTATTGATGTTATATGACTATTGTTGATATATTAAAATTATATCATATCTGTGCTCACTCTGTAAGTTTCCTGTTAGTATAGGTTTTCCTATGGTTGAAATGATACATACCCGAACGATTTTGTAGAATAGGAGAAAATCGTTATGGATTGAAATGATAAACCCAAGCAATTTTCATTTGAATTGATTGGGATTACGGGTTGAAATGATATATACCCGTATTATTTAAATTACGGATTGAAATGATAAATATTCATATCACTTGATCATAGGATAGAAAATTTTATACAGACAATGTTGGTCCATATATAAATATTTTGAAAATGATTTCTATGGTTTTGAAAGGAAATATATATGGTTTAGTCAAATTTGATAATATTATGTATATGAATAAGTTTAATATAAAATAAATTTAATGATAGGCTTTAAATTTAGTAAAGTTTGATTTAAGTAAAATACAATATGTTTAAGTATTTATTTAAAAATTATACATAAAATTAGACTTCATAATGATTTATATAACTTAAGGTTGGAAAGATAAATTTGAATTTATACGAAATTGTATTTAACTAAGATTTCTTTTTAATTAAATCGAGTTGAAACTTATTGAATTTGAGATTTTATAGATATGGTTTATAACTGGATTTCGATTTAAAGTGATTAAATGGATATTTTAAGTTCAAATAAATCGAAGGAAATATTTAGTTTAATGTAATTTAAGGTTATTTTAATGATATTGGATTTATTAAGTAAACATTTCAAAACTAGATAACAACGAAGTTAAATTTTGATATATATGAATTTATCAAATCTAATTTTGAAAATGTTTGAATATTAAAGTTTAGAAATATATTGGAATTTAAATGGTATATTTTGTGGTTCAAAATCTGTGTTTGAAATCGATATAATTTGGAATGATTTATTGAGAAACTAAATTGAATCGAAGTTGAAGAATTGAGATTGAATTAAATTGGAATTTTGGAATTCGAGTTGATTTGAATCGATTTGTGAAATTTGAGAAAACTATTTTATTATATAAAGTATTTTTAAATTATATTTTACTTTATAAATTATTTTAATATAAACTATTTTAATATACTAATTATTTTAATATAAACAATTTTTACTTATAACTATTTTAAATAAACTATTTTGTTTTATAAACTATTTTGTTTTATAAACTATTTTATTTATATATTATTATTAATATCTAAACTATTTAAGTCGTGCAAGTTATGAATTTCAAAGTATTATGATTTCCACAGTGTTATAAATTCAAGTATTTAGTTTCGTAATTGTTATAACTTTGAAGTGCTATGATTTTGAAAATAGATATATTTGAAATGGAAATGATATTTTGGTTTTGAAGTATAAACTATTTTGTAATGACCACCGTGTTATCATAACGTTTGGTTGTTAAAGAGACGGGGATCGGATATTGTCATACTCTCCTAATACCGAAAACCACTTTAACAACTGTGTAAACATAGCCCTAACTCCCGTGAGTCAGCTTGATGCGACTAAAACAGGAGCCACGTCGGGCCAAGTGAGGTCATTCCTCCGATCGGACACATTTCTTCGATACCATTCTATTGCTTTTGTGATATGATTGGGTGCACCCTTTGATTTGGGAGCGTGTCATGAGGTGGACGGTAGTAGCTGCTATGGGTTACCACCGGTCCGGATCTGAAAACGGTATATCTACCCTGGCATTGCCTCGAGTGCCTTGTCGCATGCCCTATCGTGCCTTCTACGATTTCTTTTTGTGTCGTACCAATGGAGTGCTCCCTGATAGCCCATCCACGGGTGGAGTTTACAGTATCTGTATAGACTACGGCATTATAAATATGTGTTAAGGGGGATATGGGTAACGCCTTAAAGCTATTTTAATAGTTTACTTTACTTTATACATATTATAATAGCATATGTTACTATATAGTAGATAGTTCCATGGATCCTTAGTGGATGGAAATCCCAACTATCCTTTAAGTTACTTGTATTTCACTTGATGTTTCACTTGAGTTGGATATATTGATATAAGAATGTTAATCCTGACTCGAGTGTTTTGTGTTTTGCTTTACGCTCGAGTCAGACTGAGTGTCACAACATTTGAGACTCACCTTTGGAGTTGGAGCTTCACTTGGAGATCCATCTGCATCTATTCAGCTTTCAGCCTTTCCAATTGATTTGTTCAGAGATGTCATCTGTTTAATTCGATATTTCACTGTATTTGAGATATTCTGTTGTATTTTATTTCCAACTCTGGTGTTTATATAGTAGTTTCATGAACTACTATTCATATATTCCGCTGCTTATTGTTACATTACCCTGTGTCTGTGATTCTATGATTATTTTATTTACTGTATATGCTGAGTTTTGCCAAATATAAATTAACAATCTGATATTTTAAGCAATTCAAGTCCGACATGTGTGGATGCGAATGGCATGAAATACCAGGTCATTAAGTTGGTATCAGGGCTCTAGTTTTAGGCAAAAATTAGCATATATGGTAGAATTTGATTACAAAATCACCTTCGTTCAAGCTTAAATCTCTTCCTCCTTGATCTGAATTTCTTTCGAATTTTGGAACCCTACCTTGTTTTGAAATCCATTATTGTCTTTCCCTATTCGTTTCTTCTTGATTCTGGAGTACCCCATAACTCCACTTCGGTTGATCTTGATAATGGATCGGCGGTTACGCCAATCTTAAAATGATTTGTAAAGGGGTGAAACTCCTTTACAACGAGCATTGATTCACTGGAAATTTCTATATCCTCGGTTTAGATGCTACTATCTTTTGCTATGCTCGAATTCTATCTCTTGCAATCGTATGTCAATTCGCTTTAGTAATCAATATCGGTCTTATTCTTGAAGTCACGGTTGACCCGGTTAAGGTCGCCCGCTATTTATATAAGTCTATCCGTTCTTTTCTCTCTTTGTAATCATCTTATCTTCGTTTCGAGCTTATCTTCTGGTTAGAATTCTATTTGATTAGGGTTCCTCTAATTTGAATCTCTATTCTTGTTTTGAAATCCATCACCGAATCATCGAGTGAGGGAGTGTATTTGTAACTAATATCAATGTTAAAAGGTTTTATAGTGTGCTATTTGAGTTGTTAAGTTTGAATTTTAGGTTTCGTTCGATTCGTCTAATTAACGTTATCGATAGGAATTTCAAAACACTTGAAAAGAGCAAACTGACACAATATTGTTTTCAGAATTGATAAATTTTGTATGGTTACATTATATATATATATATATATATATATATATATATATATAAATTTTCTAAAAGTGAATAGCTAAATGAAATGGTCGTTAGAAATGATAATGCAAAAAAAATTCATTTATTGTTTTATTCATATTTCTAAACCATTAACTATTATTGTATATTATAGGGAATGAAATTATAAAGCATAGTTTATAAATTAGATTTGAAAATGAAATCAATTTAAAATAAAGATTTGAGGATTTAATCCCTGGTACATTTCAAAGTCTAGTTTTAAGTTTTGAAAAATATTATTATTTAAAGTATTTTTGAGTAGAAATTATTTCAAAAGAATAATTTTAAAGTTTAAAACCTGTACTCTCCTCTTTTGTCGCTGGAAAATAATTTCGGTGATGACGGCCGCATCATCGACATTCATTTTCGAGTTTCAAAGTGGTGAGATCACCTAGTAGCTTTGTTAAACTTTGTTTTGGAAAAATGGATTTATGATTTGAATTTCTTGAATATGATTTGATTTATATATAATTGTTTCAAAATAGTTTGAAGTGAAACCAGAAATTTGAACCTTAAGTTTTATGTTAAGAAATGGTTTCAATTATCGCAATAAAGTGAAATTTTGAACAATTGGAATATCTAAAATGATAAATGATATTTAGCCAACTTGAAATGGTTGAAATTGAATAAAAACTTATTTTTATAATACTAAATTACATTCTAATATCTAACTTGCCTATAATATTCAAAAAGATTAAAATGTTAGGATATAAAAAGGGTTGTACAAGAAGAAAACTTAAGTAATAATTTGCTCAAAGTAAAATCTGGCTTAATATAAATGTTATAGGCAGAAGGAAAATTTTTTTAGTAGTTAATTGCACTCATAGACATTTATATAACTTACCTAGAAAAGTTTAAAATGTAACTAGAATGTAATTAGAAAATATATACTATGATATAGATAATAGGATATCAAAATGATATTTTGTTAGGGGAATTCACTGATAATAAATTGGATAATAAATTGAATAATAAAAAGAGAATAAATTTATTGAATAATATAGGGTAATGATATGTTTATTTCACTTAATATATGTGGAAAAAAATGTTAAGTGAAATAAATTTAATAAATAAAGGAGAATGCTAGTTAAGAGACAAATATAGACTTAAGAATAGTTGAAAGTGAATTTTTCGGAATCAGCTCAACTGAAGATAAATGGACAAAATAAATGGATTAATTTAAAAATGAATTTGTTTGAAAGAAATGTTGATAAAATGAAGTAAAATCAATTTTAAATTAAATGACTATTTATTAGTTGAATAAAATGGATTAAACCAAATTGTTGAATATTAATTTATTTAAAATTGAAATCTATATGATTTTGAATAATTGAAGTTGAATGTTGAGGTGGAATTAACTATGGTTAATCAATAGGTTTTATAGACGAGTAAGATAAAACAAATTTTGTTGGGAAACTTTTGTACTAAATGTTAATAAAGGTTAATAAATTTTGTAATAAATGTTAATAAATTTGAAACAAATCTATGGAAAAGAAATCAATCAAATGTGAACACAATAAATTTGATTGATTAAATAAATTGAATTGGAACCAACTAATTGAATATAAACCAATTTTAAAACAAATGTAGTCTATATGGTTTTAAATTAATTGTTTTATTTTATATTTCAGATTATTTTTCTTTTCGGTTTTTTCTATTCTCCTACCTTCTTCCTTTTCGGGGACGAAGAGTTTTGAGTGGGGAAGGGTGTAACAACCCATAAATTGTAACAACCCTGTATTTTGTAATTATTTTAATTGAATTTTGATTTTACTTTATTTTATTTATTTAATTTAGATAATTTTGTTATTTCAAATATAAACTTTGATTTTGATGTGAAGTAGAATTCCAAACATGATTAAATAGAATATTTTACAAAAAAGTGTATTTTGGTCAATATGCTCAACTTTGACTTTTAAATTTAAAATTTGAAAGTTTGAAAATTTGAATTTTATCTTATATTATGAAAGTAAATAAAATTTTAAGAACACTGCTTTTCGTTTTCGTTGAAATCTGATTTATAATGTGAAAGTTATGTCATTTAACTATTGTGTGAAATTTGTTGTATTTAACAAAATTGTTTATTTTAAATTATATAAGTAATATTTTATTTGGTCATGTAATGTTCTAATTTATGTTTATATGGGTAAATAACATGTATTGTGTATATTTTGGTTTTAAAACATTTTTGAAAGTGTAATTGACATTTTCTAGGGTCAGTTGTATTTTTCTTACAATTTCTAATTTCCAGCTTCAATTAATTTAAGAAATTCTTTATTTATTTTTATATTTTCTTAAGATCTTATTTTATTATCATTCCCAATTTATTTTGTTCCTCATTTATTTTAATTATTTGAATTTTTATTTGTTTTAAAGTGAAATAGAAATTCGCTAAGGCTAAGTGGTATTTTATTTGTAATTTTCATATCTTGTTTCCAATTTTTAAACAATTTCTTTAATTATTTTTCTATTTTCTCTACATTTAATTATTTACTTCACTTTGAATATGTTTAAAAAAATTATTTTATTTCAAAATTTTCCTTTAAAACATTTTAAAATGAAGTAGATATTTTTCCAAAGCCAATGATGATTTAATTGTAATTTTTGGACCCTGTTTTGAATTTTAAGCAATTTCTTTAATTCTTCTTCCATTTTCTTTAAAAATTATTTTTTATTTTTATTTATATTACTTCATTTCGGTTTTTAGAGTCAAATTACTGATTTTATTTTGTTTCAATTGAATTAAGAAAAAGGAAATCTGAAATGTTTAAAGTGCTTTTTGAAAGTTAAGCCTTTTCGTTTCCAAAACTCTTCATTTTCCCACGACCCCTCATTTACTTTGCTTGGCCGTGTATTTTCTTTGATTAGCCATGAGTTCTCTTTTATTTCTCACGCACAAAAAAATTAGCATCTCATCTCATTCACGACTAGAGAAAATTTTGGTAATGGCTCCTTTATTTTTTCTACCTTTTCTTATATTTTTCATATGTTTTGCCTTGTTTTCTTGGATAGTTTTGCTCGGCCACCACTTGATTGTCACAGCCACCACCTCCTACAGCTCATCCTTGTCTCCATCATCACCTACTCCTTCAGCCTTGACCATGGCCGAGACCCCCATGATGTTAAAATCCACAAAAATCCAACCTAATGCCTTAAAACATGCTAGTTTGAGCCTTGTTGCTTCACCACTTCATTTTTCACCACCACCACCACTTTAGGCCACCACCACCATCACTGTCCAGACCCTTACTCACCACTCCATCCCCTGACCTGACCCACACTCCACTGGCCAAGCCAAACATCCTATGGCCGAGCCCCTTTGTTCAACCAAAACCAAACTATTTGCCTAAAAAATCTTCACATTCTCACCTTGTAACTCCTCCATGCTTTATGCCTTGTGGCCGTGCACTATGGAACCCAAACCCGAGCCAAACCTTGTCCAAACCAGTGCCTAATACATCCCTAAGCCATGCAAAATAATCTAGAAAGCAAGGCAAAAAGTATTGCATTCAAATTGTTTTTCATTTCAAAGTTATTTCAATTTAATGTTGTATTGAATTATAACTTTATTTTGGTTTTGTTCATGGGTTGTGTACAAGATCAATAAGCTTGACTCTCATCCACTTGAATCTATTGTTGTGTCATCGTGCCTTTGGAAATCCGTTTGTGTCATTTGATTCACTATCTTCAGCACAAAGAGGTGAGTAAATCTCACACGACATTTTATACTTATGCAATTGTGAAGCGACAATCACTGAATGTGTAGAATTATATATAATGTTATAACTGCCTGTGATTATTTATATATGATGTTACACTTGTTAATTTACATGTCATCTCATCTGTTACTGTTATATGTTGTTCACTGTTCATTTATATCTGTTTGTCACACTGCAAGTTCCATGTAGATTAGGTTAACTATGGGTTGAAATGATACATACCCGAACAGACTTAAAAATAGGGAAAAATCGTTATGGGCTGAAATGATAGGCCTAAACAGTTTTTATTTATTTATTTATTTTGTTTTAACTTAGGATTGCGGATTTGAAATGATAGAATTCGGATATTTCTTTTAAACTGCGGATTGAAATGATTTATATCCGTATCACTTGACCTAGGTTAGAAAACTATATACAAGCCCGTGGTTATTTTATAAAGTGTTTTGGATATTTTTAAGTATTTCAAAATATAAATTTATGAAATTTGATTTAAAAAGATTTTGAAATGTTTTAAAATAAAGAAATTATGGTTTTGCTATGAGTTAAAAATGTAATTAATGAATGGCTAAATTAGATTATTAAGATATAACTTAAGTTTAGAAATTTGGAATTTTGGTTAAAAATGATATTTAAGTTATATAAATAAAATGGAAATTTAATTATATTTGGAAAATGGTAAATATGGTAATTTGATTTAAATTTGAATTTAAGTGATTTATAAAAGTATTATTGATTTTTCTATGAATTTGAATGGTTAAATAAATGAATGCTTAAATGTGTAATTTTAAAATACAACTTGACTTGGAAATGGGAAATTTGGTTTAATTAAAGGTTTTAGTTAAATGAAATCAATTGGAAATTTAGTTTAATTTGTAAAATGGAAATTTAAAAATGTAAGTGTTAATAAATTGCATATGTGAAGGAATGGAAATTATACACTTGAATTTGTTAAGTAAATTTATTGAAAAATTTGATATATTTATAAGAAATTTATTTTATAAAAATCATATATTAAAGGTATGTTAATAAACATTTTTGAATGTTATAATATGATTTTTATAATGTTTAAATGGTTTAAATTGAAGTTTATTATTTTTGGAAATTGTATACTTAATTTGAAAGTATAATAACTCCACTTTTAAATAGTTTAAATGAGTTAATTTAATTGGAATATAAACTATTTAAAGGTGATTTTAAAGGATAATAAATGAATGTTATCTTGAATTTAGAAGGTATTTAAAGTTGAATATTTGGATTTTAACTTATATGATGAATTGAAAATGAAGTTTTGAAAGATAAGATATTTTGATATTAAAGTGATTTGAAAATGAAATTTTGAAAGATATGATATTTTGATATTAAAATGATTTGAAAATGAAGTTCTGAAAGATATGACATTTTGATATTAAAATGATTTGAAAATGAAGTTCTGAAAGATATGATATTTTGATATTAAAATGATTTGAAAATTAAGTTCTGAAATATATGATATTTTGATATTAAAATGATTTGGAAATGAAGTTCTGAAAGATATGATATTTTGATATTAAAATGATTTGAAAATGAAGTTCTGAAAGATATGATATTTTAGCATTAAGATGATTTGAAAATGAAGTTCTGAAGATATGATATTTTTGTATTAAAATGATTTGAAAGGAAGTTTTGAAAGGATATGATAATTTAATATATTGAAATGGTTGAAAATGACTTGATATTTATTTTGATAAATATTTGAATTTGAAAGATATAGTATGTTGATATATTGAAATGGTTTGGAAATGATTTAATCTTTATTTTGATAAAGATTTTGATTGAAATGATATTTTATTTTGAAGTATAAAATATTATGTTAAAGTTATAACCATGGGTTATAATAACGATTGGTTAGCAAAGTGTGACGCCCCACCTCTATACTCACGCTAGCCAAGGACATTACGGGGTAATGCCGTCAACTAGCGCGGAGAATAAGGCTGTTGAGGAGCGACCATCCGTGTAATTGCTTTGTGCGAGCACCAATATGTCAGTTAGTACAAGGAAGTCCGACATGCCGATACAAACTGAAGGCTACTACACAGTGGCTATATATATTCTTCGGGAAAAAAACATAGAAATAAGCATAACACAAATCAGTCACAGACATCCATATCACAAATGCGGAAAAAGATATGAATATAACACATGAAAGTGTACATCAAACTAGTGGTCAAACAAGATCCACAATATCACAAAAGAATGGTTACAAGTGCTAGATAAAAGAATATGTATACATCAAGGAGTCTATATCTCAAAGGTATACAACAAAAACTACTAATCTAAGTAGTTAGCCAAAAGTCAGGATGATAATCCCGGAAGTGAAGTCAAGCAGAAGCACCTGTAACATCTCGGTCTGACCCGAGTATTATTTATAAGAAAATAATAAATGGTTCAGTATAGCTATAAATATCAGATAGAATGATATAGAATAAGAGATATGACAAAACATATAATAATCATAATACCATGCTGTGATAAGTAAGTAATTGAAAATCAACAAGAGATTAATCAATATCACAAGAATCTTCTCAAAGATCAAAAGGAATGTCATACTCTATAGTATTATTCACCAGAATCATAAGTATTGACAATAATATCAATGCCAATCACAAAAGTCAATGACACACAAAACTCACCAATGCACAAATATTGATAAAACTTACCAATACAAATCACGAAAATTGGTAAATCACAAACTCTAGAAATCATCAATGGAAATCCAAAAATCACAAAAAGGGGGAGGCCTATCACAAAACGGGAGCCTGAAAACTCACCGACACGTGTATCACAAATGGGACGCTATCCCATGGTCGCTAACCATAGAGCCGGTGCAACGACGAAGTACAATGGTACGGCCGAGGAACCAGAAACTCGAATAGTTCGGAACAACAACGTAATACAACGGTACGCCCGTAGATCCAAACTCCATAAAAACGTGGGTCGCTAGCCCACAAAAATTGGGTCGAAACCCCAAGAAATAAATAGATCGTTAGCCTATAATAAAAATGAGACGAAACTCAATAAAACAAGGTACTGTCCTCTACATAGACAAAGAAACATAGCATATCGCTAGTCATAATCACAAAAATGATCATCATCGATCATCAAGAAGTGTCAATTATAATAAGCTAGTAAATATATGAGCTTAGCTTCATGTCCCATAAACACTAGTTTAACTTAGATATTTACGAACAAATTGTAGATTTCCACTAGAAAATTGTCATAAGAGATTCAATCGAACAAGTCCAAGAATTAACCGACGAAGTAAACGCAAGCGTTTCATACTACTTGTTTTACGAAGCCGTTTAATTAGATTTCTCGTACGAGTGAAGTAAAGGTTTGTATATTTTTAAAATGACAAATCACAAAAATGATCGTAGAAACGATCAATCACAGAAATTCACATTCGAAGGCGTGAATAAAATCCAAAGAATATGATTCCAAATTCTTCAAAGTGGAAATAGCCTAGCGACTCAACATGGCCCGACCTAGCAGTGGAACGACCTAAGGAGGTAGCAACTCAAAAGAGGTCGAGCGACCTAACATGTTGCGACCTAACGTTGGTGCAAGGCCTAGCAGGTATAACCAAATGAGTGGCGCGACCTAAGTATGGCGCGACCTAAGGCATAAGAGGGCCGAGCGACCTAAGTGGTCAAATGGGCGCGACCTAAAAGCACTCATGACCTAATGGTGCGAACGGCCTAACAAAAACAAGGCCGAGCGACTTAGGAAAGGGTGCGACCTAACATGGCGCGACCCAATATAGCGCGACCTAAAAGCACGCACGACCAAAGGAGGTAAGGATAGGCCGAGCGACCTAAGGACCTAAGGTGTGTGAGAGGGTCGAGCGACCTAACGACCAAGGGAGTATAAGGCCGAGCAACGACCTAACTAATGCCGAGTGGCTTAAGGAAGTGAAGACGGCCGAGCGACCTAGCGACCTACGACCTAGGGCTGAGCGACCTACGACCTAGGGGGGAAAACGACCTAAATGCAGGCCGAGAGTCCTTCATATGCAGGCTGAGCGACCTAAGGTTTTGGAGCTCAAAACTCGCCCAATTTGCAACCGATCGAGCACGGATGCTAGGGGATTATGCCCATAGGGTACCCCGGTCGTATTGGCTCCTTGGTGCATCACCAAAAACGTGTTTGAACATCAAAGGTTGGATTTTTAAAGATTTAAACCCAAAACACTAAAAATAAGGATTTTTACCAATTCAATCCAAACCAAAAGCAAATGCATATGAATAAGTGTTAGGAATTCATAACCAACAATCAATGATAGTTATAGACAAAGATGTGAGATAAAAATATCACCTTTACACAAAATTTATGAAGAAGAAGCTTGAAAGCAAGGAAGAATCAACCCAAGAAGCTTGAATCAATGTCTTCTCTTTGAATTTGGAGTTGGATGTTGGATTTGCAAATGATCTTGAGCTTGGAGTTTTAATTTCCCATTCCTTCTCCCATTTTTGATGAAGCTTGAGTGTTAGGAAATGAAAGAAAAATTATGAAGAGAAGGGGGTTGAGTTAGAATTAATAGTTTAGGCAAATGGGCTAAACCAAACCCAAAACCCAAAGTGAAAAAGTAACAAAATTCTACTAACTCCAAACGTGTCAAAGTTTACACTCAAAAAGATCGCAAACGGTGTTTTGAACTCAATGGAAGTGGTTCCGAGTCCTAATTCGACCGTATGCAAAAAGTAACTTTTCGGACTAAAATCTGACTAACGATAAAATATTTAAATATAAAATCGCAAAATATGCGGGTTGTTACAGACTCCCCTCCTTCAAGAAATTGCATCCTCGCAATATTTAAGAAGAAAATATGAGGTAACAACCATAAAAGCATATCAACACAAAAGAAATTTGAAGCAAGAAATTCACCTCAAAGAGCACGAGAAAGTAAGTTCGGATGTGTTCGCTCGATGAACTCTCTTGATTCCCAAGAGAAATCCTTAGGATTTGAGGACCATCGGACTTTAACAAGCGGAACATCTTTATTTCGAAGGCGATTGACCTCCGAAGCGATAATACGAATAGGATGTTGCTCATAAGTTAAATTAGGCGAGACTTCAATTTCTTCCACAACACTGGGCTCAAGAATAGAACCGGAATCTCGAAGACATTTCCGTAATTAAGAAACGTGAAACACATACTGAATAGCAGAAAACTGAGCCAGTAATGAAAGGCGATAAGCCACAGAACCAATACGTTCGGTGATAGGAAATGGCCCAATATATCGAGGCGCTAATTTTCCTCATCGACTGAAACGTACAACACCCTTCATAGGTGAAACACGGATAAACACAAGATCTCCCACTGAAAATTCTAATTTGCTTCTCCGGTTATCGGCGTAGGACTTTTGTCTACTCTGGGCTTCTTTCATCCTATGGCGAATAAGATCAATCTTTTCTGTGGAATCACGAATAAAATCTGGACCTAAAACCAGCTTCTCACCGGCCTCGAGCCAACAAGAAGGAGATCGGCATGGCCTTCCATAGAGTGCCTCGAAAGGTGCCATACCAATACTAGATTGGAAGCTATTATTATAGGAAAACTCAACAAGAGAGATATGATCTTCCCAACTTCCACCAAAATCAAGAACACATGCACGAAGAAGATCTTCAAGAGTTTGATTCACATGCTCGGTTTGACCATCGGACTGAGGATGATAAGCAGTGCTAAAATTAAGCTTCGTTCTCAAAGCTTTCTGAAGACTCTTCCAAAATCCACTAGTAAACAATGGATCACAATCACTAACAATAGAAGTAGAAACTCCATGCAATTTAACAATTTCTTTAATAAAGAGCTTGGCCAAAAGAGGAACGGTTCAATTGGACCGAACGGGAATAAAATGGACGGATTTAGTAAGTCTATCCACTATCACCCATAAGCTGTCATGACCCGAACAAGAACGGGGAAGGCCGTCTATAAAATCCATGGAAATTTGATCCCACTTCTAAATTGGAATTTCTAAAGGTTGGAATAACCCACCGGGCCTTTGATGTTCAGCCTTAATGAGTTGGCAAGTCATGCAACACTTAACGAAGTTAGCGATATCAGATTTCATTCCCTCCCAATAATAAAGTCGCTTCATATCCGTGTACATTTTACTACTACCGGGATGAATGGAAAATTTAGAACGATGTGAATCTTCTAAAATATCTTTACGAAGATCACTAATATTTGGCACGATAAGTTTACCAAATTTTCGAATACCGCCACGAGAATCAATATCGAAGTCTTTCAAACTTTCAGTATTAATTTTATCCCTAAAATTTTGGCCAAGAAGAGCCAATTCGGGATCTAGCTTTTGAGCTTCAATAATGCGGTCTAAAAGAGAAGGACGAGCCTCAAGACTACATAAAGCAAGAGATGAACAAAAATCGGAAATGCGATCTCGAATCTCACAAGTGGATAAATTTCCGAGATCATTCCATTCAGATATCATCATAGAAACAACCGCTTGTTGCTTACGACTAAGTGCATCGGCAACACGATTTCCCTTTCCGAGAGTATAAAGAATATAAAGATCATAAGCTGCAAGAAATTCGAGCCAACGTTGTTGACGCAAATTTAGTTCCTTTTGAGAAAATAGATATTTCAAAGATTTATGGTCGGTGTAAAGAGTAAACTTTTCTCCCAAAAGATAATGACGCCAAATACGAAGGGCAAAAACAATCGCTGCGAGTTCTAAATCATGAGTGGCATATCTAGTCTCAGCAGGCTTCAATTGCCTAGAAGCATAAGCAATAACACGTTCTCTTTGCATAAGAACGGCACCGAAACCAACGCGACTAGCATCGGTATAAACAACAAAATCTTGATTCCCTTCGGGAATAACAAGAATAGGGGCATCAAAAAGGAGTTCTTTTAATTTCTTAAAAGAATCTTCACATTTGTCCGACCAAATGTATTTAACACCTTTCTTTGTCAAACTAGTAAGAGGCACGGAAATTTTTGAAAAGTCATTTATGAACGACGGTAATAACCGGCCAATCCAAGGAAACTACGAATTTCGTCATACTCTCTGGTCTCTTCCAATTTTGAATCGCTTCAATCTTTAAAGGATCCACGGAAATTCCAGATTTGGAAATAATATGACCGAGAAACTTCACACAGGATTGCCAAAATTGGCATTTAGAAAATTTTGCTTTCAATTGATTGCTCCTAGGAGTTTCCAACACAATCCGAAGATGTTTTTCATGCTCCTCCTCGGTTTTAGAATGCACTAGAATATCATCAATAAAGATGAGAACAAACCGATCGAGGAAGTCTTTGAAAACTCGATTCATAAGGTCAACGAAATAAGCCGGAGCATTCGTTAAACCAAATGGCATAACAAGCCATTCATAAGATCCATAACGAGTATGGAACGACGTCAAAGGAATGCTATCCTCTGCAATACGAAGCTTATGAAAACCAATAGCTAAGTCTAATTGTGAAAAGACTCTAGCACCACTAAGTTGATCGAATTGATCATCAATCCGAGGTAAAGGATATTCCTAATAGTAAGATCATTAAGATTGCGGTAGTCAACGCAAAGCCTAAGTGTACCATCGGATTTCTTTACAAAAATAGCTGAAGCTCCCCAAGTAGAGGAACTAGAGCGAATAAATTGCTTCGTCTCCAATTCGGATAATTGTTTGCGCATCTCCTCATTTTCTTTATTGGACATACGATAAGGAGGACGAGTGATAGGTTGAGCTCCAGGGATGAGATTAATTTTGAACTCAATTGCTCGCTTTGGTGGTAATCCTAAAACGGGCTCAAATACGTCGGAAAATTCACGAACAACGTGAATAAAAGAAATAATATCTTCCTCATCATCATTATCGTCATCTTGAGGATTTAAAGAATACAAAGATGCGATCATGCTGGAATCCGAATCTTTAAGATCAATAGAAATCTTCTTAACAGATTGAGATGTCGAAGATGAATAGTCCGCTCAGGACATAGGATTTGGGCTTCATAACGGTTAAGCCAATCCGTTCCCAAAATCATTCCAAAGCCTAAGTAGCGCATAACATGCAAATCGGCTCGGAAAGAAAGATCACACAAAATAATCTCGACATCTTTACACAAAAAACTGATTGTTGCGGATCCACCAACCAGATTCTCAATTCTCAGTGAAGTCATTAAACGCAAAACATCCAAAGAAAAAGTATCAACAAGTTCTTTTGATATAAAAGAATGGGACGCACCTGTATCAAAAAGAACTCGAATAGGATGATCACGAAATAAAATAATGCCATCAAGAATAGAATGAGAAATACCTTTACCACGAGATGTGTTTCCAGGGGCTTGAGCAACATTAAACTTTCCCTCCTTCTTGCCTTGAAGTTTGGGACAAGAAGATAAATAATGATCCGGGCTTTTGCAATAGCGACAAAAGAGAGGTTTCGGACATCTATTGGCATAATGGTCTTTAGAACCAATTGTAGCATTGCCCACTACTAGGGGTAGAAGCCTTTGCCACCGGAATTGCTTGCTTTCCTTTCTTGTTGGGGTAAGATCCTTTGAACTTAATAGGCCTTTTCTTGTTGTTGTTGAATTTTGGTTTGGCACCCACAACATCAGCATCACTCTCTCTATCTACCTCTTCAAGTCGAAGAGCGATATCAACAAGTTGATCAAAAGAAACTTCTAGCTTTAGAAGTAATGGCTTCTTGAGATTTTTATTCAAGCCATGGACGAATCTTTGATTTTTCTTCAATGGGATATTAATGTATTCAACCCTGTATTTAGAGAGAGATTCAAAAGACGCGACATAGTCTGCCATGGAGGATTCACCTTGAACAAGGTCTAGAAACGACGAGCTAATGTCACCTTCTCAGCTTCTGGTACAAATTTTAACTCGAATCGTTCTCGGAATTTCTCCCAAGTAAGATCTGCTTCAACTATTTCAGAAATAAGAAGCTCATACCAATCTAATGCTCTTTCTTGGAGCATACTAGAGGCCACCTGAACGCGGTGAAGATCAATGAGATTCATGCGAGAAAAGATTCGATCGCACGATCTCAGCCAAGCCTGGACTTCGACAATAGTCTCAGAACCTTTGAATGGATTCCCATCCAAATTGGTATAATCGCTGCACAAACGTGCAAATCCAGACCTAGGATGAGTAGACTCTGGATTAGATCCGGCTGCTTGAGCATTCCTCACTAGATCAAGAAGCTGTTGGGCAGACATAAATACTCCATCATGGGGAGTAGCACGAGATTGACTGGCGCTGGGACGGCCAGGTCTAACCATTTCTCTTCCCTTTTTGAGAGAAAGAAAGAAGAAGGATAAGGTTATTTTCCAAACGAATATCAAGCAATCTTGATAGATAAACAAGGAATCATAAAGAAAATAGGACGAATCGGTACGAAGACTCGAATTAAATCCTAATGCACGATTCATAAGATGGACTTAGGACGATGATCCTTGCTAGATTATTCTACATTGTTCCGAAGATTGGCTCCGATACCAAGCTGTGACGCCCCACCTCTATACCCACGCTAGCCAAGGACATTACGGGGTAATGCCGTCAACTAGCGCGGAGAATAAGGCTGTTGATGAGCGACCATCCATGTAATTGCTTTGTGCGAGCACCAATATGTCAGTTAGCACAAGGAAGTCCGACATGACGATACAAACTCAAGGCTACTACACAGTGGCTATATATATTCTTCGGAAACAAACATAGAAATAAGCATAACACAAATCAGTCACAGACATCCATATCACAAAGGCGGAAAAATATATGAATATAACACATGAAAGTGTACATCAGAGTAGTGGTCAAACAAGATCCACAATATCACAAACAAATGGTTACAAGTGCTAGACAAAAGAATATGTGTACGTCAAGGAGTCTAAATCTCAAAGGTATACAACAAAAACTACTAATCTAAGTAATTAGCCAACTCAGGATGATAATCTCAGAAGTGAAGTCAAGCAGAAGCACCTGTAACATCTCGGTCTGACCCGAATATTATTTATAAGAAAATAATAAACGGATCAGTCTAGCTATAAATATCAGATAGAATGATATAGAATAAGAGATATGACAAAACATTTAATAATCACAATACCATGCTGTGATAAGTAAGTAATTGAAAATCAACAAGAGATTAATCAATATCACAAGAATCTTCTCAAAGATCAAAAGGAATGTCATACTCTATAGTATTATTCACCAAAATCATAAGTATTGACAATAATATCAATGCCAATCACAAAAGTCAATGACACACAAAACTCACCAATGAGCAAATATTGATAAAACTTATCAATACAAATCACGAAAATTGGTGAAACACAAACTCTAGAAATCATCAATGGAAATCCAGAAATCACAAAAAGAGGGAGGCCTATCACAAAACGGGAGCCTGAAAACTCACCGACACATGTATCACAAACGGGACGCTATCCCATGGTCGCTAACCATAGAGCCGGTGCAACGACGTAGTACAACGGTACGCCCGAGGAACCAGAAACTCGAATAGTTCGGAACAACAACGTATTACAATGGTACGCCCGAAGATCCGAACTCCATAAAAACATGGGTCGCTAGCCCACAAAAATTGGGTCGAAACCCCAAGAAATAAATAGGTCGTTAGCCTATAATAAAAATGAGACAAAACTCAATAAAACGAAGTACTGTCCCCTACGTGGACAAAGAAACATAGCATATCGCTAGTCATAATCACAAAAACGATCATCACCAATCATCAAGAAGTGTCAATTACCATAAGCTAGTAAATATATGAGCTTAGCTTCATGTCCCATAACCACTAGTTTAACTTACATATTTACGAACAAATTGTAGATTTCCACTAGAAAATTGTCATAAGAGATTCGACCGAACAAGTCCAAGAATTAACCGACGAAGTAAACGCAAGCGTCTCATACCACTTGTTTTACGAAGCCGTTTAATTAGATTTGTCGTACGAGTGAAGTAAAGGTTTGTATATTTTTAAAATGACAAATCACAAAAATGATCGTAGAAACGATCAATCACAGAAATTCACATTCGAAGACGTGAATAAAATCCAAAGAATACGATTCCAAATTCTTCAAAGTGGAAATAGCCTAGCGACTCAACATGGCCCGACCTAGCAGTGGAACGACCTAAGGAGGTAGCGGCTCAAAAGAGGTCGAGCGACCTAACATGTTGCGACCTAACGTTGGTACGAGGCCTAGCAAGTATGACCAAATGAGTGGCGCGACCTATGTATGGCGCGACCTAAGGCATAAGAGGGCCGAGCGACCTAAGTGGTCAAATGGGCGCGACCTAAAAGCACTAGCGACCTAATGGTGCGAACGGCCTAACAAAAACAAGGCCGAGCGACTTAGGAAAGGGTGCGACCTAACATGGCGCGACCCAATATAGCGCGACCTAAAAGCAGGCGCGACCAAAGGAGGTAAGGATAGGCCGAGCGACCTAAGGACCTAAGGCGTGTGAGAGGGTCGAGCGACCTAACGACCTAGGGAGTATAAGGCTGAGCAACGACCTAACTAATGTCGAGTGGCTTAAGGAAGTGAAGACGGACGAGCGACCTAGCGACCTACGACCTAGGGCCGAGCGACCTAACGACCTAGGGGGGAAAACGACCTAAATGCAGGCTGAGAGTCCTTCATATGCAGGCTGAGCGACCTAAGGTTTTGGAGCTCAAAACTCGCCCAATTTGCAACCGATCGAGCACGGACGCTAGGGGATTATTCCCATAGGCTATCCGATCGTATTAGCTCCTCGGTGCATCACCAAAATTGTGTTTAAACATCAAAGATTGGATTTTTAAAGATTTGAAACCAAAACACTAAAAATTGGGATTTTTACCAAATCAATCCAAACCAAAAGCAAATGCATATGAATAAGTGTTAGGAATTCGTAACCAACAATCAATGATAGTTATAGACAAAGACGTGAGATAAAAATCTCACCTTTACACAAAATTTATGAAGAAGAAGCTTGAAAGCAAGGAAGAATCAACCCAAGAAGCTTGAATCAATGTCTTCTCTTTGAATTTGGAGTTGGATGTTGGATTTGCAAATGATCTTGAGCTTGGAGTTTTAATTTCTCATTCCTTTCCCCATTTTTGATGAAGCTTGAGTGTTAGGAAATGAAAGCAAAATTATGAAGAGAAGGGGGTTGAGTTAGAATTAATAGTTTAGGCAAATGGGCTAAACCAAACCCAAAACCCAAAGTGAAAAAGTAACAAAATTCCACTAACTCCAAACATATCAAAGTTTACACTCAAAAAGATCGCAAACGGTGTTTTGAACTCAATGGAAGTGGTTCCGAGTCCTAATTCGACCGTATGCAAAAAGTAACTTTTCGGACTAAAATCCGACTAACGATAAAATATTTAAATAATATTTAAATATCAAATCGTAAAATATGCGGGTTGTTACACAAAGAGACCGGGATCAGATATGGGCATACTTTCTATCGACACCGAAAACCACATTGACCACCGTGTACGCGGTGGAGATTCCAGAATGAAGTAGGATGGTGGCGACGTTCTTGAGGTATGTTGCGTGGACCCAACTCCCGTGAGTTGGCATAATATGGCTAAAACAGGAGTGATCTCGGGCCAAAAGGGGTAGCTCATCTGGTCGGACACATTTCTTCGATACCATTCTATTGCTTTTGTGATTGTTTGGGCACCCCTCTGATTTTGGGAATGTGTTCCGAGGTGGGCGTATGTGGCTGCTGCATTACCACCAGCCCGTGTGCGTAATTGGTATATCTACACTGGCGTTGCCTTGTGTGCCGTATCACCTACCTTATCGAGCCTTTACTTCGAGTTTGGTTTTCTCCCGTAGCCCATAGTTGTATCTTCTCATAGTCTCCCGTAGCTAATTTGAACAGTTGATTATTTAATTGTTATATATAAGATGTTATTATCCGTAATTGTTCACCCATGGGATATGACACCATATCCTGCTATTTATATTTAATTGTTATTGATGTTATATGCCTATTGTTGATATATTAAAATTATATTATATCTGTGCTCACTCTGCAAGTTTCCTGTTAGTATAGATTTCCGTATGGTTGAAATGATACAAACCCGAACGATTTTGTAGAATAGGAGAAAATCGTTATGGATTGAAATGATAAACCCAAGCAATTTTCATTTGAATTGAATTTGGGATTACGGGTTGAAATGATATATACCCGTATTATTTAAATTATGGATTGAAATGATAAATATTCATATCACTTGACCATAGGATAGAAAATTTTATACAGATAATGTTGGTCCATATATAAATATTTTGAAAATGGTTTCTATGGTTTTGAAAGGAAATATATATGGTTTAGTCAAATTTGATAATATTATGTATATGATTAAGTTTAATATAAAATAAATTTAATGATAGGCATTAAATTTAGTAAAGTTTGATTTAAGTAAAATACAATATGTTTAAGTATTTATTTAAAAATTATACATAAAAATAGATTTCATAATGATTTATATAACTTAAGGTTGGAAAGATAAATTTGAATTTATACGAAATTGTATTTAACTAAGATTTCTTTTTAATTAAATTGAGTTGAAACTTATTGAATTTGAGATTTTATAGGTATGGTTTATAACTGGATTTTGATTTAAAGTGATTAAATGGATATTTTAAGTTCAAATAAATCGAAGGAAATATTTAGTTTAATGTAATTTAAGGTTATTTAAATGATAGTGGATTTATTAAGTAAACATTTCAAAACTAGATAACAATGAAGTTAAATTTTGATATATATGAATTTATCAAATCTAATTTTGAAAATGTTTGAATATTAAAGTTTAGAAATATATTGGAATTTAAATGGTTTATTTTATGGTTCAAAATCTACGTTTGAAATCGATATAATTTGGAATGATTTATTGAGAAACTAAATTGAATCGAAGTTGAAGAATTGAGATTGAATTAAATTAGAATTTTGGAATTCAAGTTGATTTGAATCGATTTGTGAAATTTGAGAAACTATTTTATTATATAAAGTATTTTTAAATTATATTTTACTTTATAAATTATTTTAATATAGACTATTTTAATATACTAATTATTTTAATATAAACAATTTTTACTTATAACTATTTTAAATAAACTATTTTATTTTATGAACTATTTTATTTATATATTATTGTTAATATCTAAACTATTTAAGTTGTGCAAGTTATGAATTTCAAAGTGTTATGATTTCCACAGTGTTATAAATTCAAGTATTTGGTTTCGAAATTGTTATAACTTTGAAGTGCTATGATTTTGAAAATAGATATATTTGAAATGGAAATGATATTTTGGTTCTGAAGTATAAACTATTTTGTAATGACCACCATGTTATAATAACGTTTGGTTGTTAAAGAGACGGGGATCGGATATTGTCATACTCTCCTAATACCGAAAACCACTTTAACAAGTGTGTAAACATAGCCCTAACTCCCGTGAGTCAGCTTGATGCGGCTAAAACAGGAGCCACGTCGGGACAAGTGAGCTCATTCCTCCGATCGGACACATTTCTTAGATACCATTCTACTGCTTTTGTGATGTGATTGGGTGCACCCTTTGACTTGGGAGCGTGTCATGAGGTGGACGGTAGTAGCTGATATGCGTTACCACCGGTCCGGATCCGAAAACGGTATATGTACCTTGGCATTGCCTCGAGTGCCTTGTCGCATGCCCTATCGTGCCTTCTACGAGTTCTTTTTGTGTCGTACCAATGGAGTGATCCCTGATAGCCCACCCACGGGTGGAGTTTACAGTATCTGATTTATAATGTGAAAGTTATGCCATGTTAACTATTGTGTGAAATTTGCTGTATTTAACAAAATTATTTATTTTAAATTATATAAGTAATATTTTATTTGGTCATATAATGTTCTAATTTATGTTTATATGGGTAAATAACATGTATTGTGTATATTTTGGTTTTAAAACATTTTTGAAAGTGTAATTGACATTTTCTAGGGTCAGTTGTATTTTTCTTACAATTTCTAATTTCCAGCTTCAATTAATTTAAGAAATTCTTTATTTATTTTTCTATTTTCTTAAGATCTTATTTTATTATCATTCCCACTTTATTTTGTTCCTTATTTATTTTAATTATTTGACTTTTTATTTGTTTTAAAGTGAAATAGAAATTCTCAAAGGCTAAGTGGTATTTTATTTGTAATTTTCATATCTTATTTCCAATTTTTAAACAATTTCTTTAATTATTTTTCTATTTTCTCAACATTTAATTATTTATTTCACTTTGAATATGTTTAAAAAATTATTTTATTTCAAAATTTTGCTTTAAAACATTTCAAAATGAAGTAGATATTTTTCCAAAGCCAATGATGATTTAATTGTAATTTTTGGACCCTGTTTTGAATTTTAAGCAATTTCTTTAATTCTTTTTCCATTTTCTTTAAAAATTATTATTTATTTTTATTTTATATTACTTCGTTTCGGTTTTTAGAGTCAAATTACTGATTTTATTTTGTTTCAATTGAATTAAGAAAAAGAAAATTTGAAAGGTTTAAAGTGCTTTTTGAAACTTAAGCCTTTTCGTTTCCAAAACTCTTCATTTTCCCACGACCCCTCATTTACTTTGCTTGGCCGTGTATTTTCTTTGATTAGCCATGAGTTCTCTTTTATTTCTCACGCACAAAAAAATTAGCATCTCATCTCATTCACGGCTAGAGAAAATTTTGGTAATGGCTCCTTTATTTTTTCTACCTTTTCTTCTATTTTTCATATGTTTTGCCTTGTTTTCTTGGATAGTTTTGCTTGGCCACCACTTGATTGTCACGGCCAACACCTCCTACAGCTCCTCCTTGTCACCATCACCACCTACTCCTTCAGCCTTGACCATGGCCGAGGCCCCCATGATGTTAAAATCCACAAAAATCCAACCTAATGCCTTAAAACATGCTAATTTGAGCCTTGTTGCTTCATCACTTCATTTTTCACCACCACCACCACTTTAGGCCACCACCACCTTCATTGTCCAGACACTTACTCACCACTCCATCCCCTGACCTGACCCGCACTCCACTGGCCGAGCCAAACATCCCATGGCCGAGCCCCTTTGTTCAACCAAAACCAAACTATTTGCCTAAAAAATCTTCACATTATCACCTTGTAACTCCTCCATGCTTTATGCCTTGTGGCCGTGCACTATGGAACCCAAACCCGAGCCAAACCTTGTCCAAACCAAATCCTAATACATCCCTAAGCCATGCAAAATAATCTAGAAAGCAAGGCAAAAAGTATTGCATTCAAATTGTTTTTCACTTCAAAGTTATTTCAATTTAATGTTGTATTAAATTATAACTTTATTTTGGTTTTGTTCATGGGTTGTGTACAAGATCAACAAGCTTGCCTCTCATCCACTTGAATCTATTGTTGTGTCATCGTGCCTTTGGGAATCCGTTTGTGTCATTTGATTCACTATCTTCAGCACAAAGAGGTGAGTAAATCTCACACGACATTTTATACTTATGCAATTGTGAAGCGACAATCACTGAATGTGTAGAATTATATATAATGTTATAACTGCCTGTGATTATTTATATATGATGTTACACTTGTTAATTTACATATCATCTCATCTGTTACTGTTATATGTTGTTAACTGTTCATTTATATATGTTTATCACACTGCAAGTTCCATGTAGATTAGGTTCACTATGGGTTGAAATGATACATACCCGAACAGACTTAAAAATAGGGAAAAATCGTTATGGGCTGAAATGATAGGCCTAAACGGTTTTTATTTATTTATTTTGTTTTAACTTAGGATTGTGGATTTGAAATGATAGAATCCGGATATTTCTTTTAAACTACGGATTGAAATGATTTATATCCGTATCACTTAACCTAGGTTAGAAAACTATATACAAGCCCGTGGTTATTTTATAAAGTGTTTTGGATATTTTTAAGTATTTCAAAATATAAATTTATGAAATTTGATTTAAAGAGATTTTAAAATGTTTCAAAATAAAGAAATTATGATTTTGCTATGAGTTAAAAATGTAATTAATGAATGGCTAAATTGGATTACTAAGATATAACTTAAGTTTAGAAATTTGGAATTTTGGTTAAAAATGATATTTAAGTTATATAAATAAAATGGAAATTTAATTATATTTGGAAAATGGTAAATATGGTAATTTGATTTAAATTTGAATTTAAGTGATTTATAAAAGTATTATTGCTTTTTCTATGAATTTGAATGGTTAAATAAATGAATGCTTAAATGTGTAATTTTAAAATACAACTTGACTTGGAAATGGGAAATTTGGTTTAATTAAAGGTTTTAGTTAAATGAAATCAATTGGAAATTTAGTTTAATTTGTGAAATGGAAATTTAAAAATGTAAGTGTTAATAAATTGCATATGTGAAGGAATGGAAATTATACACTTGAATTTGTTAAGTAAATTTATTGAAAAATTTGATTTATTTATAAGAAATTTATTTTATAAAAATAATATATTAAAGGTATGTTAACAAACATTTTTGAATGTTATAATAGGATTTTTATAATGTTTAAATGGTTTAAATTGAAGTTTACTATTTTTGGAAATTGTATACTTAATTTGAAAGTATAATAACTCCACTTTTAAATAGTTTAAATGAGTTAATTTAATTGGGATATAAACTATTTAAAGGTGATTTGAAAGGATAATAAATGAATGTTATCTTGAATTTAGAAGTTACTTAAAGTTGAATATTTGGATTTTAACTTATATGACGATTTGAAAATGAAGTTTTGAAAGTTATGATATTTTGATATTAAAATGATTTGAAAATGAAGTTTTGAAAGATATGATATTTTGATATTAAAATGATTTGAAAATGAAGTTCTGAAAGATATGATATTTTGATATTAAAATGATTTGAAAATGAAGTTCTGAAAGATATTAAAATGATTTGAAAATGAAGTTCTGAAAGATATGATATTTTGATATTAAAATGATTTAAAAATGAAGTTCTGAAAGATATGATATTTTAGCATTAAAATGATTTGAAAATGAAGTTCTGAAGATATGACATTTTTGTATTAAAATGATTTGAAAGGAAGTTTTGAAAGGATATGATAATTTAATATATTGAAATGGTTGAAAATGACATGATATTTATTTTGATAAATATTTGAATTTGAAAGATATGGTATGTTGATATATTGAAATGGTTTGGAAATGATTTAATCTTTATTTTGATAAAGATTTGGATTGAAATGATATTTTATTTTGAAGTATAAAATATTATGTTAAAGTTATAACCATGGGTTATAATAACGATTGGTTGGCAAAGTGTGACGCCCCACCTCTATACCCACGCTAGCCAAGGACATTACGGGGTAATGCCGTCAACTAGCGCGGAGAATAAGGCTGTTGAGAAGCGACCATTCGTGTAATTGCTTTGTGCGAGCACCAATATGTCAGTTAGTACAAGGAAGTCCGACATGCCGATACAAACTCAAGGCTACTACACAGTGGCTATATATATTCTTTGGAAAAAAACACAGAAATATGCATAACACAAATCAGTCACAGACATCCATATCACAAAGGCGGAAAAAGATATGAATATAACACATGAAAGTGTACATCAGAGTAGTGTTCAAACCAGATCCACAATATCACAAAAGAATGGTTACAAGTGCTAGATAAAAGAATATGTATACATCAAGGAGTCTATATCTCAAAGGTATAAAACAAAAACTACTAATCTAAGTAGTTAGCCGAAAGTCAGGATGATAATCCCAGAAGTGAAGTCAAGCAGAAGCACCTATAACATCTCGGTCTGACCCGAGTATTATTTATAAGAAAATAATAAACGGATCAGTCTAGCTATAAATATCAGATAGAATGATATAGAATAAGAGATATGACAAAACATATAATAATCACAATACCATGCTGTGATAAGTAAGTAATTGAAAATCAACAAGAGATTAATCAATATCACAAGAATCTTCTCAAAGATCAAAAGGAATGCCATACTCTATAGTATTATTCACCAAAATCATAAGTATTGACAATAATATCAATGCCAATCACAAAAGTCATTGACACACAAAACTCACCAATGCGCAAATATTGATAAAACTTATCAATACAAATCACGAAAATTGGTGAAACACAAACTCTAGAAATCATCAATGGAAATCCAGAAATCACAAAAAGGGGGAGGCCTATCACAAAACGGGAGCCTGAAAACTCATCGACACGTGTATCACAAATGGGACACTATCCCATGGTCGCTAACCATAGAGCCGGTGCAACGACGTAGTACAACGGTATGCCCGAGGAACCAGAAACTCGAATAGTTCGGAACAACAACGTAATGCAACGATACGCCCGAAGATCCAAACTCCGTAAAAACGTGGGTCGCTAGCCCACAAAAATTGGGTCGAAACCCCAAGAAATAAATAGGTCGTTAGCTTATAATAAAAATGAGACGAAACTCAATAAAACGAGGTACTGTCCCCTACGTGGACAAAGAAACATAGCATATCGCTAGTCATAATCACAAAAATGATCATCATCGATCATCAAGAAGTGTCAATTACAATAAGCTAGTAAGTATATGAGCTTGGCTTCATGTCCCATAACCACTAGCTTAACTTAAATATTTACAAACAAGTTGTAGATTTCCACTAGAAAATTATCATAAGAGATTCCATCGAACAAGTCCAAGAATTAACCGACGAAGTAAACGCAAGTGTTTCATACTACTTATTTTACGAAGCCGTTTAGTTAGATTTCTCGTATGAGTGAAGTAAAGGTTTGTATATTTTTAAAATGACAAATCACAAAAATGATCCTAGAAACGATCAATCACAGAAATTCACATTCGAAGACGTGAATAAAATCCAAAGAATATGATTCCAAATTCTTCAAAGTGGAAATAGCCTAGCGACTCAACATGGCCCGACCTAGTAGTGGAACGGCCTAATGAGGTAGCGGCTCAAAAGAGGTCGAGCGACTTAACATGTTGCGACCTAACGTTGGTACGAGGCCTAGCAGGTATGACCAAATGAGTGGCGCGACCCAAGTATGGCGCGACCTAAGGCATAAGAGGGCCGAGCAACCTAAGTGGTCAAATGGGCGCGACCTAAAAGCACTCGCGACCTAATGGTGCGAACGGCCTGACAAAAACAAGGCTGAGCGACTTCGGAAAGGGCGCGACCTAACATGGCGCGACCCAATATAGCACGACCTAAAAGCATGCGCGACCAAAGGAGGTAAGGATAGGCCGAGAGACCTAAGGACCTAAGGCGTGTGAGAGGGTCGAGCGACCTAACGACCTAGGGAGTATAAGGCCGAGCAACGACCTAACTAATGCCGAGTGGCTTAAGGAAGTGAAGACGGCCGAGCGACCTAGCAACCTACGACCTAGGGCCGAGTGACCTAACGACCTAGGGGGAAAACGACCTAAATGCAGGCCGAGAGTCCTTCATATGCAGGCTGAGCGACCTAAGAGTTTTGGAGCTCAAAACTCGCCCAATTTGCAAACGATTGAGCACGGACGCTAGGGGATTATGCCCATAGGGTACCCGGTCGTATTAGCTCCTCGATGCATCACCAAAAACGTGTTTAAACATCAAAGATTGGATTTTTAAAGATTTGAACTCAAAACACTAAAAATTAGGATTTTTACCAATTCAATCAAAACCAAAAGCAAATGGATATGAATAAGTGTTAGGAATTCATAACCAACAATCAACGATATTTATAGACAAAGATGTGAGATAAAAATCTCACCTTTACACAAAATTTATGAAGAAGAAGCTTGAAAGCAAGGAAGAATCAACCCAAGAAGCTTGAATCAATGTCTTCTCTTTGAATTTGGATGGTTGATTTGCAAATGATCATGAGCTTGGAGTTTTAATTTCCCATTCTTTCTCCCATTTTTGATGAAGCTTGTGTGTTAGGAAATGAAAGCAAAATTATGAAGAGAAGGGGGTTGAGTTAGAATTAATAGTTTAGGAAAATGGGCTAAACCAAACCCAAAACCCAAAGTGAAAAAGTAACAAAATTCCACTAACTCCAAACATCAAAGTTTACACTCAAAAAGATCGCAAACGGTGTTTTGAACTCAATGGAAGTGGTTTCGAGTCCTAATTCGACCGTATGCAAAAAGTAACTTTTCGGACTAAAATCCAACTAACGACAAAATATTTAAATAAAATATTTAAATATCAAATCGCAAAATATGCGGGTTGTTACAGACTCCCCTCCTTCAAGAAATTGCGTTCTCGCAATATTTAAGAAGAAAATATGAGGTAACAACCATAAAAGCATATCAACACAAAAGAAATTTGAAGCAAGAAATTCACCTCAAAGAGCACGAGAAAGTAAGTCCGGATGTGTTCGCTCGATGAACTCTCTTAATTCCCAATAGCAATCCTCAGGATTTGAGGACCATTGGACTTTAACAAGTGGAACATCTTTATTTCGAAGGCGCTTGACCTCCGAAGCGATAATACGAATAGGATGTTGCTCATAAGTTAAATTAGGCGAGACTTCAATTTCTTCCACAACACCGAGCTCAAGAATAGAATCGGAATCTCGAAGACATTTCCGTAATTAAGAAACGTGAAACACATCATGAATAGCAGAAAACTGAGCCAGTAATGAAAGGCGATAAGCCACAGAACCAATACGTTCGGTGAAAAGAAATGGCCCAATATATCGAGGCGCTAATTTTCCTGATCGACTGAAACGTACAACACCCTTCATAGGTGAAACACGGATAAACACAAGATCTCCCACTGAAAATTCTAATTTCCTTCTTCGATTATCGGCGTAGGATTTTTGTCTACTCTGGGCTTCTTTCATCCTATGACGAATAAGATCAATCTTTTCTGTGGAATCACGAATAAAATCTGGACCTAAAACCAGCTTCTCACCCGCCCCGAGCCAACAAGAAGGAGATCGGCATGGCTTTCCACAGAGTGCCTCGAAAGGTGTCATACCAATACTAGATTGGAAGCTATTATTATAGGAAAACTCAACAAGAGAGATATGATCTTCCCAACTTCCAACAAAATCAAGAACACATGCACGAAGAAGATCTTCAAGAGTTTGATTCACACGCTCGGTTTGTCCATCGGACTGAGGATGATAAGCAGTGCTAAAATTAAGCTTCGTTCCCAAAGCTTTCTGAAGACTTTTCCAAAATCCACTAGTAAACAATGGATCACGATCACTAACAATAGAAGTAGGAACTCCATGCAATTTAACAATTTCTTTAATAAAGAGCTTGGCCAAAAGCGGAACGGTTCGATTGGACCGAACGGGAATAAAATGGGCGGATTTAGTAAGTCTATCCACTATCACCCATAAGCTGTCATGACCCGAACGAGAACGGGGAAGGCCGTCTATAAAATCCATGGAAATTTGATCCCACTTCTAAATTGGAATTTCTAAAGGTTGGAATAACCCACCGGGCCTTTGATGTTCGGCCTTAATGAGTTGGCAAGTCATGCAACACTTAACGAAGTTAGCTATATCAGATTTCATTCCCTCCCAATAATAAAGTCGCTTCATATCCGCGTACATTTTACTACTACCTGGATGAATGGCAAATTTAGAACGATGTGAATCTTCTAAAATATCATTACGAAGATCACTAATATTTGGCACGATAAGTCTACCAAATTTTCGAATACCGCCACGAGAATCAATATCGAAGTCTTTCAAACTTTCAGTATCAATTTTATCCCTAAAATTTTGGACAAGAAGAGCCAATTGGGGATCTAGCTTTTGAGCTTCAATAATGCGGTCTAAAAGAGAAGGACGAGCCTCAAGACTACATAAAGCAAGAGATGAACAAAAATCGGAAATGCGATCTCGAATCTCACAAGTGGATAAATTTCCGAGATCATTCCATTCAGATATCATCATAGAAACAACCGCTTGTTGCTTACGACTAAGTGCATCGGCAACACGATTTCCCTTTCCGAGAGTATAAAGAATATCAAGATCATAAGCTGCAAGAAATTCGAGCCAACGTTGTTGACGCAAATTTAGTTCCTTTTGAGAAAATAGATACTTTAAAGATTTATGGTCGGTGTAAAGAATAAACTTTTCTCCTAAAAGATAATGACGCCAAATACGAAGGGTGAAAACAATAGCTGCGAGTTCTAAATCATGAGTGGCATATCTAGTCTCAGCAGGCTTCAATTGCCTAGAAGCATAAGCAATAACACGTTCTCTTGGCATAAGAACGGCACCCAAACCAACGCGACTAGCATCTGTATAAACAACAAAATGTTGATTCCCTTCGGGAACAAGAATAGGGGCATCAGAAAGGAGTTCTTTTAATTTCTTAAAAGAAGCTTCACATTTGTCCGACCAAATGTATTTAACACCTTTCTTTGTCAAACTAGTAAGAGGCATGGAAATTTCTGAAAAGTCCTTTATGAAACGGCGGTAATAACCGGCCAATCCAAGGAAACTACGAATTTCCATCACACTCTCCGGTCTCTTCCAATTTTGAATCGCTTCAATCTTTGTAGGATCCACGGAAATTCCAAATTCGGAAATAATATGACCGAGAAACTTCACACAGGATTGCCAAAAGTGGCATTTAGAAAAAATTTCTTTCAATTGATTGCTCCTAAGAGTTTCCAACACAATCCGAAGATGTTTTTCGTGCTCCTCCTCGGTTTTAGAATGCACTAGAATATCATCAATAAAGATGAGAACAAACCGATCGAGGAAGTCTTTGAAAACTCGATTCATAAGGTCAACGAAATAAGCCGGAGCATTCGTTAAACCAAATGGCATAACAAGCCATTCATAAGATCCATAACGAGTATGGAACGACGTCAAAGGAATGCTATCCTCTGCAATACGAAGCTGATGAAAACCAGTAGCTAAGTCTAATTGTGAAAAGTCTCTAGAACCACTAAGTTGATCGAATAGATCATCAATCCGAGGTAAAGGATATTTATTCCTGATAGTAAGATCATTAAGCTTGCGGTAGTCAACGCAAAGCCTAAGTGTACCATCGGATTTCTTTACAAAAATAGCTGAAGCTCCCCAAGGAGAGGAACTAGAGCGAATAAATTATTTCGTCTCCCATTCGGATAATTGTTTGCGCATCTCCTCATTTTCTTTATTGGACATATGATAAGGAGGACGAGTGATAGGTTGAGCTCCAGGGATGAGATTAATTTTGAACTTAATTGCTCGCTTAGATGGTAATCCTAAAACGGGCTCAAATACGTCGGAAAATTCACGAACAACGTGAATAAAAGAAATAATATCTTCCTCGTCATCATTATCGTCATCTTGAGGATTTAAAGAATACAAAGATGCCGAATCTTTAAGATCAATAGAAATCTGCTTAACAGATTGAGGATGTCGAAGATGAATAGTCTGCTCAGGATATAGGATTTGGGCTTCATAACGGTTAAGCCAATACATTCCCAAAATCATTCCAAAGCTTAAGTAGCGCATAACATGCAAATCGGCTCGGAAAGAAAGATCACACAAAATAATCTCGACATCTTTACATAAAAAACTGATTGTTGCGGATCCACCAACCGGATTCGCAATTCTAAGTGAAGTCATTAAACACAAAACATCCAAAGAAAAAGTATCAACAAGTTCTTTTGATATAAAAGAATGCGACGCACCCGTATCAAAAAGAACTCGAATAGGATGATCACGAAATAAAATAATGCCATCAAGAATAGAATGAGAAATACCTTTACCACGAGATGTGTTGCCAGGGGCTTGAGCAACATTAAGATTTCCCTCCTTCTTGCCTTGAAGTTTGGGACAAGAAGATAAATAATGATCCGGGCTTTTGCAATAGCGACAAAAGAGAGGTTTCGGACATCTATTGGCATAATGGTCTTTAGAACCATAATTGTAGCATTGCCCACTACTAGGGGCAGAAGCCTTTGCCACTGGAATTGCTTGCTTTCCTTTCTTGTTGGGATAAGACCCTTTGAACTTAATAGGCCTTTTCTTGTTGTTGTTGAATTTTGGTTTGGCACCCACAACATCAGCATCACTCTCTTTATCTGCCTCTTCAAGTCAAAGAGCGATATCAATAAGTTGATCAAAAGAAACTTCTAGCTTTAGAAGTAATGGCTTCTTGATATTTTTATTCAAGCCATGGACGAATCTCTGATTTTTCTTCAATGGGGTATTAATGTATTCAACCCCGTATTTAGAAAGAGATTCAAAAGATGCGACATAGTCTGCCATGGAGGATTCACCTTGAACAAGGTCTATGAAACGACGAGCTAATGTCACCTTCTCAGTTTCTGGTACAAATTTTAACTCGAATCGTTCTCGAAATTTCTCCCAAGTAAGATCTGCTTCAACTATTTCAGAAATAAGAAGCTCATACCAATCTAATGCTCTTTCTTGGAGCATACTAGAGGCCACCTGAACACGGTGAAGATCAATGAGATTCATGCGAGAAAAGATTCGATCGCACGATCTCAACCAAGCCTGGACTTCGATAATAGTCTCAGAACTTTTGAATGGTTTCCCACCCAAATTGGTATAATCGCTGCACAAACGTGCAAATCCAGACCTAGGGTGAGTAGACTCCGGATTAGATCCGTATGCTTGAGCATTCCTCACTAGATCAAGAAGCTGTTGGGCAGACATAAATACTCCATCCTGGGGAGTAGCGCGAGATTGACTGGCGCTGGGACGGCCAGGTCTAACCATTTCTCTTCCCTTTTTGAGAGAAAGAAAGAAGAAGGATAAGGTTATTTTCCAAACGAATATCAAGCAATCTTGATAGATAAATAAGGAATCATAAAGAAAATAGGATGAATCGGTACGAAGACTCGAATTAAATCCTAATGCACGATTCCTAAGATGGACTTAGGACGATGATCCTTGCTAGATTATTCTACACTGTTCCGAAGATTGGCTCCGATACCAAGCTGTGACGCCCCACCTCTATACCCACGCTAGCCAAGGACATTACGGGGTAATGCCGTCAACTAGTGCGGAGAATAAGGCTGTTGATGAGCGACCATCCGTGTAATTGCTTTGTGTGAGCACCAATATGTCAGTTAGTACAAGGAAGTCCGACATGCCGATACAAACTCAAGGCTACTACACAGTGGCTATATATATTCTTCGGAAACAAACATAGAAATAAGCATAACACAAATCAGTCACAGACATCCATATCACAAAGGCGGAAAAATATATGAATATAACACATGAAAGTGTACATCAGAGTAGTGGTCAAACAAGATCCACAATATCACAAACAAATGGTTACAAGTGCTAGACAAAAGAATATGTATACATCAAGGAGTCTATATCTCAAAGGTATACAACAAAAACTACTAATCTAAGTAGTTAGCCAAATGTCAGGATGATAAACCCAGAAGTGAAGTCAAGCAGAAGCACCTGTAACATCTCGGTCTGACCCGAGTATTATTTATAAGAAAATAATAAACGGATCGGTCTAGTTATAAATATCAGATAGAATGATATAGAATAAGAGATATGAAAAAACATATGATAATCACAATACCATGCTGTGATAAGTAAGTAATTGAAAATCAACAAGAGATTAATCAATATCACAAGAATCTTCTCAAAGATCAAAAGGAATGCCATACTCTATAGTATTATTCACCAAAATCATAAGTATTGACAATAATATCAATGCCAATCACAAAAGTCAATGACACACAAAACTCTCCAATGCACAAATATTGATAAAACTTATCAATACAAATCACGAAAATTGGTGAAACACAAACTCTAGAAATCATCAATGGAAATCCAGAAATCACAAAAAGGGTGAGGCCTATCACAAAACGGGAGCCTGAAAACTCACCAACATGTGTATCACAAACGGGACGCTATCCCATGGTTGCTAACCATAGAGTCGGTGCAACAACGTAGTACAACGGTACGCCCGAGGAACCAGAAACTCGAATAGTTCAGAACAACAACGTAGTACAACGGTACGCCCGAAGATCTGAACTCCATAAAAACGTGGGTCGCTAGCCCACAAAAATTGGGTCAAAACCCCAAGAAATAAATAGGCCGTTAGCCTATAATAAAAATGAGACGAAACTCAATAAAACGAGGTATTGTCCCCTACGTGGACAATGAAACATAGTATATCGCTAGTCATAATCACAAAAATGATCATCGTCGATCATCTTTAAGTGTCAATTACAATAAGCTAGTAAATATATGAGCTTAGCTTCATGTCCCATAACCACTAGTTTAACTTAGATATTTACGAACAAATTGTAGATTTCCACTAGAAAATTTTCATAAGAGATTCAATCGAACAAGTCCAGGAATTAACGGACGAAGTAAACGCAAGCGTTTCATACCACTTGTTTTACGAAGCCGTTTAATTAGATTTCTCGTACAAGTGAAGTAAAGGTTTGTATATTTTTAAATGACAAATCACAAAAATGATCGTAGAAACGATCAATCACAGAAATTTACATTTGAAGACGTGAATAAAATCCAAAGAATACGATTCCAAATTCTTCAAAGTGGAAATAGCCTAGCGACTCAACATGGCCCGACCTAACAGTGGAACGACCTAAGGAGGTAGCGGCTCAAAAGAGGTCAAGCGACCTAACATGTTGCGACCTAACGTTGGTGCGAGGCCTAGCAGGTACCACCAAATGAGTGGCGTGACCTAAGTATGGCGCGACCTAAGGCATAAGAGGGCCGAGCGACCTTAGTGGTCAAATGGGCGCGACCTCAAAGCACTCGCGACCTAATGTTGCGAACGGCCTAACGAAAACAAGGCCGAGCGACCTAGGAAAGGGTGCTACCTAACATGGCGCGACCCAACATAGCGCAACCTAAAAGCATGCGCGACCAAAGGAGGTAAGGATAGGCCGAGCGACCTAAGGACCTAAGGCGTGTGAGAGGGTCGAGCGACCTAACGACCTAGGGAGTATAAGGCCGAGCAACGACCTAACTAATGCCGAGTGGCTTAAGGAAGTGAAGACGGCCGAGCGTCCTAGCGACCTACAACCTAGGGCCGAGCGACCTAACGACCTAGGGGGAAAACGACCTAAATGCAGGCCGAGAGTCCTCCATATGCAGGCTGAGCGACCTAAGGGTTTTGGAGCTCAAAACTCGTCCAATTTGCAACCGATCGAGCACGGACGCTAGGGGATTATGCCCGTAGGCTACCCGGTCGTATTGGCTCCTCGGTGCATCACCAAAATTGTGTTTAAACATCAAAGATTGGATTTTTAAAGATTTGAACCCAAAACACTAAAAATTGGGATTTTTACCAAATCAATCCAAACTAAAAGCAAATGCATATGAATAAGTGTTAGGAATTCGTAACCAACAATCAATGATAGTTATAGACAAAGATGTGAGATAAAAATCTCACCTTTACACAAAATATATGAAGAAGAACTTGAAAGCAAGGAAGAATTAACCCAAGAAGCTTGAATCAATGTCTTCTCTTTGAATTTGGAGTTGGATGTTGGATTTGCAAATGATCTTGTGCTTGGAGTTTTAATTTCTCATTCCTTCCCCCATTTTTGATGAAGCTTGAGTGTTAGGAAATAAAAGCAAAATTATGAAGAGAAGGGGGTTGAGTTAGAACTAATAGTTTAGGCAAATGGGCTAAACCAGACCCAAAACCTAAAGTGAAAAAGCAACAAAATTCCACTAACTCCAAACATATCAAATTTTACTCTCAAAAAGATCGCAAACGGTGTTTTGAACTCAATGTAAGTGGTTCCGAGTCCTAATTCGACCGTATGCAAAAAGTAACTTTTCGGACTAAAATCCGACTAACGATAAAATATTTAAATATCAAATCATAAAATATGTGGGTTGTTACACAAAGAGACCGGGATCAGATATGGGCATACTTTCTGTCGACACCGAAAAACACATTAACAACCGTGTACGCGGTGGAGATTCCAGAATGAAGTAGGATGGTGGCGACGTTCTTCAGGTATGTTACGTAGACCCAACTCCCGTGAGTTGGCATAATATGGCTAAAACAGGAGTGATCTCGGGCCAAAAGGGGTAGCTCATCTGGTCGGACACATTTCTTCGATACCATTCTATTGCTTTTGTGATTGTTTGGGCACCCCTCCGATTTTAGGAATGTGTTCCGAGGTGGGCGTATGTGGCTGCTGCGTTACCACCAGCCCGTGCGCGTAATTGGTATATCTACCCTGGCATTGCCTTGTGTGCCGTGTCACCTACCTTATCGAGCCTTTACTATGAGTTTGGTTTTCTCCCGTAGCCCATGTGTATCTTCTCGTAGTCTCCCGATCAGGAAATATGTAGATATTGGATGGACTACTGGGACTATTACGTGTTAAGGTGGAAAATGTAAAGCCTTAATGCTATTTAAAAAGTAAATTTATTTTACTATTATACATTATTATAATAGCGTAATATTACTACATAGTAAATAGTTTGACGGATCCTCAAAGGATGGGCGGTCCCAAGCATCCTTTAAGTTACTTGTACCTTTACTACAGTTCACTTGAGTTGGTATACATTATATAAGTATGTATGTCCTGACTCGAGTGTTTGTATTTTTTATTTACGCTCGGGTCAGCCTGAGTATTCACAGATTGGGATTCCACTTTCTAGAGATTTGGAATCGCTGGAGATTATCTGCTTGTCTAGTTTTATCTATTTCACTTCCAATTATCATGTTGATCCCAGTATTGTATTCATTTTGTACTTGGTTATCATCTTGAGACTTCTTTTGTACTTTATTTCTTCTGTTGTATCTTATGTAACTCTGATATATTTACATAGTAGCTTCATGAACTACTATTTCTTTTACTTCCGCTGCACTATTATTACTCTGTGTCTGTGATCTGTGATTTTTATTTACTGCGATTTTGAGATTTGCCAAATTTTATTTACAACGCGATATTTTGAGCAATTCAAGTCTGACATGTGCGGATGCGAATGGGTGAAAATACTGGGTTGTTACATAAATTTTAACAGTTTTAATAACGTAATTTATTGGATTTTTGTGAAATTTTTAAATAATAAAATTTGAAAATATAAATTTGATATCTGGAATACATCTATTCAAACATAGAAAATGGTAAATTTTCATCAGATAATATGGAAGTTTATTTTTCTTGTGTAATTTTATTTCACTTTAAATCAGTTTATATTTGATGATAATAAAATGTTTTCCAAACCTGAATATTTTTATATAATAAATTTGTATGTCATCATTTGAGTGAGACGTCATATTTTGATTCTCCAAATTTGAACCATTATTGCTTCGTTTATCTTATTTTCTGCAAATTTGCAGCATTCTTGGGTACCGATATCAACTTTTGATAGAAGGATCGTACCATTGATATTTGTATACCGTTTTGATCATCTCATCGTGCTGGTCCTAATGATATATTCAATTCTGTGTTTTAAAGTCCGATACACAGCAGAATTCGCGAAACCGGTAACCTTATCGGTACTGGATCCATGACCTTTCATTTTCTTTTGCGTTTCAAACTTTGAACCATGACTGTCAAGCAACAAATAAATTGTAATAGTTAATTTTCTGAATCAATGTTTAGCCGTTGTTATCCTATAGCCCTTTCGAAAATCAAACATATAAATTTGTATACATTGTATTTATTATTTTAAACGGTTCTCATTTTAGCCTTTATAACTGCACTTATTTTTCCATTTCATTCCTTTTATTGTGCCATTTTCCTTTAATCCCTGTTCCTCTCCCTCTCTATTTTTCTCGGCCATCATTGCATTTGAACCACCTCTCAAACCCACGTGACCCATCCTTCCCCGCCACTTCCCACACCCACATCGCCCTACCCTTCCACTTATGGCCGAAACCCACCACTCAAGATACCACGGCCAAGCGACCTCTGCTACTTCGCCACTGTTCCCAAACTTTGCCTCCCCGCAGCCTTTTTCTCTCTCGTGTAAGTATATAGTATATATATTAGTTTATTTATTTATTTGTAAAAGTTTATATATTTAAGTTGTGTTTTTTTGTTTTGTTTTGTTTTGAATATAAAGTTTTCAAACTATATATATGTAAATCTGTTTATATATATTAGTATATACACATGTATCGTTTCTATTTGTATGTATATGATTGTTTGTATAGACTATATATATATATATATATATATAATATGGATACGTTATATTTTAAAGGTATATATAGTATAAGTGTATCTATAGCTAGCATATTTTTTTAAACTAAAGCCTGCTTTGCCATAGATGATACGTTTAAATGTCTAAAAATTTATAGTAATATTTTAATTAGGTTTAGCAACCGCTAATATTTATATGTTATGTAGGTTATAAACTATGAATTTATACTAGCTATTATGATAAAAATACAATACGTTAGCTATATATATTAATATACCTATAGGATGTACTGTCTGTTAGTTTAGTTGAATTATAAAATATATTAAGTACATGAGTTTATATATAGTAAAATATATGTTGAACTAAGCTATATTTATTTTATAATAGTGTGTGTGTGTGTGTATTTGTTTTCTAAAAGTTTATCAAGCTGTGATTGGTTGCTGTATGTTTATATATTATAAAGTATATTCTTTTGGGTTTATAATTCTTTCATTAACAGTTTTATAGGTTTCAATCTTCATACTGTTGGGTGTAAGTCAAATGTTAAGTCTGTACTATTTTCGTACTTGTATATATGATATATGCTGCATATTATATTTTGGTTTTCTATTTTACAGCTTTTCAAATTGCAGTTTATGTATATACTACCTATTTTATACCATTTGCATATATATGAATATAGTAGCTTTAAAGTATATGTATATATATATATAAGTGTTTTATAAGTGTTGTTTTATAATATAATATATATTTGCTTGTACATTTGAACCATTCATATTATATGCTACACGGTATATGTCTTAAAACGGTTACCCAATGTACAACATTCTTTTAAAGGTAGATTTTGTAACGTCCTGCCTTTTCGCACTCTTTAAATCGACACACGTGCCAATTCAAACCATACGAAAGGGCAGATTGTTATGGGGTAAATTAGAAAAACAAGAAAAAATAAAACAAAACAGAATCTCATGGCGGAAGGATAAAATATAATAATCAAATATACAGTTTATAAAGATGTTTTACAAAATATTCGATTATACTTATAACATTTATCAGAGTTACATATACCAATAACAATGCAGCTGAACAGTATGAGTATGATGGACTAAAAATAATAATAATATAAATCTCCGTCTTCGTCCTCCAGAGCTAAGGTCTTCGAAATCCTGAAACGCTCGAACTGACCCGAGCGAATTGAAAAGACAAAACACTCGAGTCAGAACTAAAAGATCTTATGTAAGTTAAATCAACAGAAATAAATATGAGTGCAGTAACTCAAGAGATGCTCGGGATTTACATCTCCTAAGGATCCTTTAAACTATTTACTATGTAGTATATTTCGCTATTATAATAGTGTCTAATTGTAAAATAAACTTACTTTTAAATAGCGTTAAGGCTTTATATTTTCCACCTTAACACGTAAAATGCCAATAGTCTATATAGTACCGTAATACCTCCTGGTCGGGAGGTTACCAGAGGATACTCCATAGGTACGACACAAATAGAAACTCGTAGAAGGCGCGCTAGGGTAGGTGACACGGCACAACTAGGCAATGCCAGGGTAGATATACCAACTACGCATCCGGGCTGGTGGTAACGCGTAGCCGCAGCTACCGCCCACCTCGAGCCACACCCCCAAAAGAAAAATCAAAAGTGGCCACCGAATCAATCCAAAAATCAAAGTATAAAATCGAAGGGATGTGTCCGATCAAAGGTGCTACCTCAATTGGCCCGATCAAATCAGTATGATATCATTTTTATTTTATAAATATCTCTTTCCCAAAATCATAATAATTTTCAAATATATGTACCTTGAAACCATAGCTTTAAAACATAACTTTTAAAACTTAGTGGTTCAAATATTATATTACTTTATAAAATAAACGGCTTCTTCAAATTTCACAATAAATTCCCAATATCAATTTGAACCTCCAAATAAACCATTTTAATTCTCATATATTTCAAAGCTTAAATATTCTATATTTCAAAACTTTATAGTTCATATAATTCAATCTTTAAATATTCCACTATTTCAAAAAAAGATTCTTTGATAATTTAATATATATCAAATCCAAATTCCTATCATTTAAATTTGAAATATTTACTTAATAAAACAAATATTATTTAAGTAAAACCCTTAAACCTCAATAACAGGATATTCTTTTAATTAAATTAACTTAATAATATTCTTTAAATAAATTTGATATTCGTTTAAATCCTCAATCAAAAATCAAGTTATAAGATCATACCCAATAAATCTTAATTTATTTACATTTCAAAACAAATTTTTCGAGGAAAATTCTTGAATACTTTAATTCAAATCATACTCACATTTATCTTCAACCTTACTTTTATTTGAGTTATTATAAACTCTATATACAATAAAATTTCAAATATATTCTTAACCATATTATATAAACGAAATCAACTTCATTATTTAGCTTATTTTGAAATTCGAAACAAATTTATACATAGCTAAATTCAAAAAAAATTACAATATATATATATATATCAAAATTTAATATTTATTAAACCGTATTCTTTCCAAAACCATAGGAAATCATTTCAAAAATAATTATATATATATATATACCACGGTGCCTGTATATAATTTTCTATCCTATGGTCAAGTGATACAGATATTTATCATTTCAATCCGCAATTTAAAAATAAAATGCGGTTGTATATCATTTCAAACCGCAATCCCAAGTGAAATGAAAATGCATAGTAACTTGCAGTTTATACAATATAGACACAGCATCCATTCATCCATCATATTAATCATCAAACATTATCAATTTATCATCCGATTCAAACAATCGCATCAATAATTAACAATTAGTTACTAACAGTTTATTTTTCAATAATGGATTAAATAACTGTTTAACTGTACTTTATATGCAATAATAAATAAATTTATCTAGCAGTTTATATGCAATAATAAATAATTTTATCTAGCAGTTTATATGAAATAATAAATTTAACGAAAATTTTGACTGGCAGTTTATATGCAAAAATGAATTAAGTAACAAGTAAAGTATATGAATGCAAATTTAACTGAGATAATGATGAAATATATGCCAAACAGCTATAAATAAATTTCTAAACACATCATAAATCAATTTAACAAACATAAGATATTTTAGAAGTTGTGGTGGGTTAAAACACTCACCTTTAGGATTTAAATTGAATTTAAATCCAATTTAAATCCAAAAATTTGACCGTTTCAGAATTCGTCCAAACCAGCGTCAAAATGTCCGGAATTTTATTACGATACTAACAAGAAAAATCGCTTGTGAAACGGAAATCGTATGTGGAAGATATCATCGTTAAACGATTTGAAATCTAAATAAAAAAATAAAAAAAACAAATATAAAACAAATACGTACAGTCACCTTCACGTGACCATCTCCCGAATATGAACCCTAACTCGCGTACACGAGTTTGCAGCCGCCACCCACCGTAGAAAAACGTCTTCGCCTCGCCTGACGTCCCCACGATCGGAGCACACAGCCATGCTCGCCATCCCCTACCGACCCTACTGCGACTACTCTGTCTGCTCCGGTTCCCCCAAACTACACCATGTTGCGCACGAATTTCGGCCGAGGATCATCAAATCACGGCAACCACGGTCGACTACGGTCAGAGTCGGGCCATTGGATCTCTACTACTAGGTCTCCTCTACAACCCTATACCACCCGATCGAACCCAGGAGAAGGATCCACCGTTGAATCTCAACGATAAACATGAATGGCCGGGAGAAAAACCCCAATTTCTGGTCAAACCACAAACCAAATCGAGAAACGAATTGCACCAGGAGATTACGCACTCCGAGAGCTTTAATATATATTTTTTGTGAATTTTTCTGAGAAGTTTGGATTTTTAGCTTTGGGTTTGATTTGGGGTTTGAATCTGAAATTATGTTGTCTGCCATTGAGGAGGAGAGTGTTGAGATATACGTACAGCCAAATGAAAGATGAGGGGAATTAGGGTTTATAACGATATATTTATAAATAAAGAAATAGGATGGATTGAATAAGATAGATGTATGCGTTAAACGATATATGGCCCGAAAAGCCCGATTTGACTCCGAAACGAAATTGGGTAAATCCATATATCAAAATCGGTGTTTTAAAATATTCTGAACGTGATGGAAAATGTTTCACGTCCAAATTCCATCGTATGAAGAAGTTATGCTAAAAACAAAAATTTCAAATCGATTTCAAATTGATTTCGATTATTCGATTTTAAGGCGCTTCGAGTCCGTACGATTAAACGACAAGTCCGATCGATACGAAACTTGAAATCCTACAATAATTCACTATTACGGACCCGATGAAACTTGTTTCGTCGAAATCCGAGTCAGTGGCTAAAATGGCTATTTTCATATTAATTAAATTAATTAAAAATTCATTAATTTAATCACTTTTTCAATTTCACTTCCAAAATTTACAAATCTTATCAGTTTTGTTTTCTTAAACAATCTCAGAGATTTAAACCAATTTAGATGTCAATTTAAATGTTGATTCAATCATAAATTTCAGTGCAAATCCCAATTTCATTATATTCATCAATTATAAATTTACCTTTTAATAATTCCATTGAAATCACTATTCATTCTTATTATCCAATTCATTATTCTTAAACGGATAAAATTTTACATTGAATTTGCAAACTATTACCATAATATTCTTACATTCCATCTAACTTTCTATTAACATAATAATTTAGTGTTAAATTTCATTTATTGCCATTAATTCAATTATTGAATTTTTTTATACTTCAATTAACTTAAAATTTTTACTTTCCATTATTTAAATTCAGTCAATCATTATCTTATGGGTAAATTTTACATTACTGTAAAATCCAATTCCCTAATATTTCCAGTAATCAACTAAATTTATATCAACGTAGTGATTAATTATGTTTTATTGAAATGGATTTAGATCTAATTTACTAAATTATATACGTAGGTAAACAATTAATAGTTATCACAATAAGTCAAATCTACTCCCATTCATAACCTATTGACTGAAATAAAATTTCTTACCTATCATCGATTATGTCAAATTACAATTTTACTGCGTATTATTTCATCAATTATTATAACTTGAATTAAATTTCCAATTTGCCGATTTCAATCAATTAAAACTTTACCATCTGTTTCAATTAATTGGGTATGCACGGATTTAGCTAGTCAATGAATTTCAATTTACGGTACAATTATCATGGTCTATATCATATTGCATTAATATCCCTATTTATCTTAATTTCAAATGATTGGATATTAAATTCCATTTACTACAATAGATCCAACTTGTTATATTATGAATGAAATTAACATTGGTTACATCCTCTGGAATTAATAATCTTTTATGACAAATCAATTTATCCTAACTGCACAATCTGGTCACTTAACTACAAATTAATTTACATTAAATTTTATAAATTATCAATTGAACTTTAACAAATCCGTTACTTGATTTAAAACCCTGCTATTAAATAAATTGACATTTATAGGTGAAATTAACATTGATTTATATTTCATATCATAAATGCATGCTTTATTTCATACTATTTAGTTATATTTTCCAAGTATGTATATTAATTACTAATTATATTCTTAATTAATTTACTTCCTTGGTTTCATACTTAATACATTTTCACTTCCAACAATATTATAAATCACCTACAGGACATTGATATTTTTCCATGAATTCATTAATTAATCCAATAAATGCATTTGTTTCCTTATATTCAATTTATTACCATTTAAGTACGTTTATCATCAACAACACTCATTGTAATTACTTATCTATAACTATTTCATTGTTTTACTCAACGGTTACTTTTATTTACTCCTTTTCTATTTTAAAACCAAATGTAACCATTTTCACTAGGACCATTATTCCCCTTAACACATTTTATATAAGCGTTATAGTCTATACAGCACTGTAAACTCCACCGTAAACTAGTGGGATATCAGGGAGTACTCCATAGGCATAACACAAAAAAAATTCATAGTGGTCGCATATATAGGGATACGAGTATGACAAGGCACATGAGGCAATACCCAAGGTAGTGCAACTACCGTTTGCCTGATCCGGACTGGTGAAAACGCATCGCCGCAACGATCGCAACACCGCGAAACAACACTCCCAAAAGTACGAGGGTGCACCAATCAGTAACAAGTAATGAGTAGTTTACGAAGAAGTGTGTTCGCTCGAGATAGCTAACCCCATTTGGCCCGGCATGGCTCCTGTTTTAGTCATTTCCAATTTGACACAAGTGTCAAGACTATCCATTATCGTTCTCTTTCTTCAGTCATCACGTACATCATTCCAACCACTTCATTTTGGATCACACTCCGCGTATAGTTATTAAAGTGGTTTTCGGTTTAGACAGAGAGTATGTCCATAACCGATTCTGGTTTCTTTAATAACTTTCGTAATTATTACACCGATTGGTCGTTTATATTATTTCAAAACCAAATCAATTTCAATTTCAACTGGAATTTCTAAATCAACATTTCATTGTCTTTCCAAAACAATTTCCATAATTTACGTTTCAACTTCCAAATTACCATTTCAAAATCTTATAATTCAATTTCAATTTTTGTATTTAAAACAATTCAAATATTGATTCAAGTTCGTATATAAGTTTCATTCCAAAATCATTTAAATTAATTTAATTTAACATTCAAATCAATTTTATATTCATTGATCAATTTCATTCAATAACCGTTAAGTAAATTCATCATTCAAGACAATTTCTATTTAATTTCCAATTCATTAAATCAATTGCTCAAGTTCAACTTCATTAACAAAGCTTACAAATTTAATTAAATTGGATTCGACAAATCAAATTCATTAAATTACAAGTCTTACATTAATTTCAATAATTCACATTTTATTTCTTATTAAGGAAATTCAATTTCACTTATTTATTTGCTTAGTTATAAATTTCAAAACTCAATTAATAAAGAAACTAAATTTCACATATTCAAGATGTAACGACCCAGGAATTTGAACAATTTAAATTTGAAAATATTTAATTTATTTTAAATATTTGAATAATGGTTTGAATTGAATTTCAAATTATCAAAATAAATTGGCGATTAAATTATAAAATTTAATCTATTGAAAGTGAATAAAAATTTGAATCTTCAGCTTTAAGCTGATTTAAAATATTTCAAAGTCTTGTAAAATTTATATTGATAATAATGAAGATAATAGAAGCTTCAGATTTGAAATTAATAGTGAATTGTTCAGTTTTGAATTTTATCGTTTGAATCGATATTTAAAGATAGCCTTCCGAGGCACAGTCTCGGAATTCGACGAAACCAGTTCCATTGGGTCCGGAATATTGAATTATTGCCGGATTTCAAATTTCGTATTTTTCGGAGTTGATATGTGAACACGCGGTGAGAAAACGCATTGAAATTTAAACGAATTCAATTTAAATTTTAAAAAAAAATGTAATTGGTCAAGATCAAATCAACTTCAGCCACCCTACTTTATTTTAAAACAGGCATATTCCCTGCAAAGGAAGAAACCACGTTCTCTTGTCTCCCCCGTACCCTATCTCCTCTTCCATTTTCAAATACGCAGCCGAGATTCTCGTTTGGAGAAGAAAAAAAACGCGTCGTTGTTTATTTTATAATGGCTGGTACATCTCACTGTCTCGTTCGATTTTAAAGAAAATAAAAACAATGGCTGATCCCCTCTTTCCCTTATCCTCACTTTCGTTCGAACGAACGATGTTCTTCCCCCTCTTTCGGCCTTTAATTTCAAATAAATAAATAAAAAAGAGAAGAGGGGATCGCGTTCGAAAATGGCGACCGATTGGGGGAGCGCGCGACAGTGGGAGATTGGGAGGCGAAGTCGATCTGGGGCTCGCGCATGGGGGTATCGGCGGCAGCAGCTCGCGTACGCGATGGCAGCGGGTCGCGTGGGTTCTCGAGCATAGCAAGCGGCAGCTTCAAGTCGAGGGCAAGGCAGTGGCTTTGGTTTTCGTTCGTGCGAGCAAGCTAGGGTCGTCATCAGTGATTGCAGACAAGTATGGTATACTTATCTATGTTGATTTTCTGAATTACTAAAAAATAATAATAATAATAATAATAATAATAATAGGAATTGAAAACTTGATACTGTAAGTAATTTTGCTTAATTTCTGGAATTGATTTGATTTATCTTACATATGAGTATATTACAGAAAATATTATAGTAAAGTAATTTTTGTGATTTCAAAATAATAATATGCATATTTGAATTTATACGGTAAAGACAGAAAATAAAACAAATATAGGTGTAAATGAAATTTTAATTTCCAGTAAAAGGAAAGTTAGTTTGAAAGTAAAGTGTATAGTTAAATAAATTTATTTAACAGAAATTGTTTAAAAGAAATTGTTTTGAAAATGAAATCATTTGTTCAAATTAATTTGCTAGTAAATTAAATTTGTCAGATGGTGAGACGAATGATTTATTAAAGGAAAATTTGTTGAAGATAAAATTTTGGTTAATTTATTAAAGAGGAAATTTGGTTTAATTTAGTCTTAGTTAAATAAATTCATTCAAAAGGAAATCGGTTTAAAATTTAAGCTATCAGCTTAAAACAAAATCATTGGATGATTAAAATTACCAAACGAAAATTGGTTATTCAATTTATTCGAATATTGATAAATTGTATAAACTGTTTATACAAGGTTTTAAAATCACGGAAACAAGCTGAGACGGAAATGGACTGCGAAATAGATAGCTAAGGTGAGAACTTCTCACTCAAAAGGGTATTTAAATTTTAAATAGTTATATTTAAAATTTGTTGATTGATGGATTGTTGTTTGATTGTGATATTAGATGTAGTAGGATATATATCTATATAAATAGCAATATATATATATTGGCATATGTATATATTGCAGTTGATTGATTTCCCGCATTGTATAGCGGATGAGACCCTATTGCGCCGTTAGTAAGCGGATAATATTTTATAAAATCCCATATACCGCGATATTCCACCTTGAAGTGGAATTGGTATTGTGCTAACGTCTGTGGATGCAGGGAAATAGGATGGAGGGATCCAACTGGATTCCTCACAAATATTTATATGATTATAGATATTGTGTGATTATTGATTATCATATCGATATATGATATTTGTGCCGTGATTGACTATTCGATGCCGTTGCATCATCGGATTCATTTTTAAAGTTAAAAATAACGATTTTGAATTTAAAAGGGTTTTTAAAGTGATTTTTCAAAGAATATGTTTTATTAAATTTTTGTATTGATTCATTTTAAGATAAATAAACTTATAAATTTTTATGTTATAAAAATTAACATTTTTATGAAATATGACAGAAAGGTAATTTTTAAAATACATAGATTTTTATAAATTAGTTAAATTGGGATTTTGGATAAATTTTATTATCGGTTTACATAAAAGATTTTGTAAATGGATATTTGTGAATTAAATTTATTGGGATTCTGAAACGGGTTTATAAAGTGTTGAGTTGATGTATAAAATGAATTTCATTAAAATTTATAGATTTATAAGTTGTGAAAGTTATCAAATGAATAGATGTTGAAAATAAAAGTTTTATAGGAAATTAACTTATAAACTGGCTTTTGGGCATTTAAATGGGATACTGATAGAAACAGTTAATAAAAGAAATTTTTATTTTTATTTTTTATAAGTTGAAATTGAAAGAAAATATATAAAGAAATCTTATGAGTAATAAGATTTAAAAATTTGTGAAGTCCAAAGGAACGATTTGGTAAATAAATAATATTATAAGTATTCAACTTATAATATAGACTTTGGTTTATAATTGGGTTATATAAATTGATTTGGATTTAATAAAAGAGATTAGTAAATTGAAGTTCATAAATAGAGATGGAATTTATAAACATTGTTATAAATTCGGAAATAAATGGAATTTGATAAATTGAATATAGAATTTGTTAAAGGAGTTATATTCACGTTTTTGAACAGTGAATATATCGTTAAATAAAAGGGATATCTTTTGGGAAAAGGATGTTTTAAATAGAATTTAAAACGATTTAAAGATGTTTTAAAATGCATCAAGTATCGAAAACATAGATTTCAACATTCATTGTTGAAATAGACGTTTTCGAGAAATAGAAGGAAAAGAAGTCGTAGGTTTCAACATTCATTGTTGAAATAGACGTTTTCGAGGAAAAGAAGGAAATGGTGGTCTATAACACTGTTGTTATAGTAAATGATTTCCGAAAGGAAATACTTTATATAGTATTGGGATTTATATATCTATTTTAAATTTTGAATCCCTATACTAGTGATTTTGGGTCGTCGTAACGATGTTTTACGCAACATTCGTTTTGACCCAAATAAATGTGAATAGAAGAATGTTTTCCTTAAAGAATGAAATATATACTTAACTATGGTTTAAGTATATCGAATATTTTCAAATTGTGAAAATAAATCATATTTGTGAATCACTTACCTTTAAATAAGTATGAATTTCTTTTCCAATATGAAATGAAATGTTTTTAAGAATTTATCTTTTTGAAGATAAATTGGAATTGAATATTTGAAATCTATTGAAAACTGTAGATCAGTAGATATTTCGAAATATAAATTCACTATGGAATTTATAAATGGAAAGGGAAAATTGGTTTCAAAATAAACGTTGTTTATTTTTGAAGTGTGGAAAATTATATATCTTGTAAAGATATTTTTGGGAAAATAAATAATTTGAGAAATTATTTGGAATCTGATGATGTTGCGCATCTTTATTGATAGTTAAATAACCGACTATCAATATTTACCCTTGAATGAGTATTTGTTGTGATTGTTTGAATTGGATGCCACACTTATTTTAAAATAAGCGCTCACTATTCGGGATAACCGGGAAAGGACCATGGGGTCGTATAACCCACTCTGAATATGTGATACGTCGTTATGAATTGCATTTGAAGACCGGTGTTGAAGATCGGATATTTGTGAAAACGGATGGATTACCGTCGAGTTACTCTACATCGGCTGATCTCCGATATAGAGGTTTTATCACCCTTAGTGACGGGTTGTCCGGACGTGATTAGTGAATATCCGGATTGCAAGGGCTTCTTTGGAAGTGCCTTCGGTTCTGTTCGATCCCGGAATAGACTTGTATGGATTGTATGTCTGACATTACAAGTTGAGATATAAAGCTGATTTCTTTCAAATATATTTCTGTTGGTGGCGGAGAATTTATTCTCTTAGCTTAACACCCTTCTCTGAGACGTACGAGCTCAGAGGTTATATAGTTGAAGGTTATTAGTGATATACTCCCAATTTGGTAATGTGGCATACTGAGTGATGCTGCGAAATGATCATTGGTTGATCATTTGTGATAGGATCATTTGTTTGATCGTCTATCTTGATGATCATTGCTTTGATCATTTGTTGACCCAAAGCACAGCTTTTGTTTAAAAGCGTGGCTTTGTGGACGAGACTTCATCGAGCCTCACACCCCGGAAATGGTCAAAACAGGAAAGATGCGGCAAGGTTATTAGGGGGTAGCGCCCCTTTAGTGTATGTCATTCCTTTTGGATAGAGGTGGTATCATGGTATGGAGCCCAGATACTTAACCTATGTGGTTACTGCAAATTTATTACTTTGTAATTGTTGGAAATCGGGGATCCTCGGATAGATCGGTTACGATCGGGGAATGACATATTCGTGTCAGTAGTTACCCAGTTAGGGGTAACCCGGCCTTGTGTTGGCAGAGATCCGGTTAGGTTCTCGGGACGTCATTCCAGAGGCGTTTCCATGTGGCAATGGAAAGTTCCTTGGCCTGACCATTTGTTGGAAATCCAAAGAAACAATACGAGCCTTGTACGATTTTAGTTGTATTACCTGCTATGGAATGTGGCGGTAACCTGCTATTGAACATAGTAGCTATAGTAGGCATATGATGATGGTCGTATGTTGGCTAAGATTTATATTCTACTTTCGAAATGATTTTTTCTACACTATGCACTAGCAATAATATCAAATGCTTCTTTTTAATGCGTATCAAGCATCTTTGACTATCATAAGGAGAAATCTCCTCCGATTCTGCGTTTGCATTGTGTGTGTGTGCGGGAGGCCTTATGGTAGTCTCATTTTCTAAAAAGCATTGCGAATTTATTTAAAAATTATCCTATCCTTTGTTTTAAAGGTAAATAACTGTTTTAAGTTCTCACACCAGTCTCATGACTGACCTGGAGTTTATTGTTCCCTTCCTAAACTCTGGGTGCCCACCAATTTCCACACCGGCAGTCTAGAGTTAGGTTATCAGGTCATTCTGGATTCAGGTGTTGCTACAGATATCTGGAGGCGAGCTGGATGGCGTGGCATATTATCTATTGTATATAGTATTTCTTTTTCGCTGTTTGTTGTTGTACACTCTGATAATGAATGTAATGTGATGTAATGTATAAAATGTATAGTTCTTTTGTTTTAATGATTATTCATTTATCTATTATATGTTGTTCCGCTGTGATTGTGAGATTCTGATATTGTCTGTTGTTCTTTCCTGTTCTGGTATTTGTTTTTCTGTTCTTCTTCTCTCTTTTTCTCTCTGCTTCTACCTCTTTCTTCTTTCTTAAACCCTCATGGTTCGATTTTCCGGCCTTCGATTAGGCGGCATTTGATACAGTGGGCGTATTAATGTCGATTTTCGGAAGTCGAAGAATCGGGTCTTGACATAAGAAGTTTAATTTCACTTATTAACTTATTTAAATAATTTCCCAAAACTTAATAAATAAAGAACCCAATTTCATTTATTAACGAAGTTCAAATTCACTTATTCAAAAGTTCAATTTCTCTTATCAAAGAATTCAAATTTTATTTAGTTATTAATTAATCCAATCTTATTCAATTATTAAATAATTTCAAAACTTAATTATTAAATAATTTCAACTTAATTATTAAATAATTTTAAAACTTAATTATAAATTCAAACTTAATTATTAAATCATTTCAACTTAATTATATGAAAAATTCCAAATTTTATTATTGAATAGTTTATTTTAAAACAACGTTCTTTCAATAACTTCTATGTTAATATTTTGTTTCAAATTTTAAATATTAACATTTTCCTTTCATTAAATTCAAATTCCATTTTCTTTCAAAACTTATTATTTATTCAAATAAAATCTTCATTTTATTTTTAAATCAAATTATTGACCAATCGGGTTTTATTTAATTCCCTATCCTAAGTCAAATTCATTTGGGTATTTATCATTTCAACCCAATTTCATATCCATCCAAAAATCAAAGCATAGCAAAGGAAACTGGCAGTGTGATAACTGGGATGGTGTCAAAGTAAATAAACAAGCAATAGCCAACATCAATAACAATCCAATAATTAATTCAGATAATTCCGAAATAATCGTATTAATTTACATTTGTTGTTATGCAAATTAATAAATTTATTTTTAGAATCTACACTATCATTTCATATAGATTAAAGATTATTACATTACGGTTTTTTCCACTTAATATCTATTATTCAAATTTTACTACATCAGCCATACATTCAATGGTTCAAGGTGTAGTTAACACTATTTCTACGTGTCAATTTACTTAACATTTAAAAGGGGTCATATTAAACAAGTTTAACTAATCAATTCAACACATATATCAATTTTAAATTATCAACTATCCTATGTCAATTTTGATTTTTAATTTATTTATCACTTCATACATTAACAATTTAACATCCAATGTAACATCAAACAATCAATCAGTTAACAACCAAACTGTATATCGTCGCATAAATAATCAACAGATAATGGTGTCAGATGTCATAGGTGAACTGATACAGGTAAAAGCATATATAACAGTATAAATAACTTAGCAGCATATTTCAATTGTCGTTTCAATTGAAATCAAATCTAATAAATAAAAGAACAATAATCGTGAGTGATTGCTCACCTTTCGAGGCTAGAGAAGAACGAGAATCAGACGGAGTTATGAATCCAAAGCAAAGCTAGATTGAACGTGAATTTGACAAGCAAAGCTGACAATCGAATTTTGACGAAATTGAATCAGAACTGGATCGATAAAATAATTGGTAACTGAATTGATATAGGCACAACATATACAATCATATATATACAAAAATCGTGTTTTATTTCAATATTTACTAATAATATATATACACATGTATTTGAAAACTTATTGTTTTAAAATAAAACACGTAAAACAAAGTCACTATATAAAATTTAAAATCAAGCTAACGCGTTCATATATATATACTAAGTTATATAGAAACACATTAAAGCCCATATTTGCAGGAAAGAATGAATATGCAGTGCAAATTATATGTGTTATAACCCACAAAAGTAACTTTATATTATAATTTATATAATTAAACTTGCCAAATTATAACTTTATATATACAACAACTTATAAAACTATATACGTATTCTTCATGCAACAACCAAGCCTAGATGTGACTTATATAACCAAACAAAGTACATAATATATATAAAAGAATAGTAACCACCACTGTCCAAACTTATAAATAAAAGTTTATAACAAACTACATATACATTAAATGAAACAAGTACAGAGTGTTCAACTTTTATATAAATTTACTTATACTGTTCAAGACATATACTTTAAAAAATCAATTTTTCAAAGATTTATAAATATACGGACCCAATATATGAACTTACTTACCTACTAGCTATATAATATACTTTCCAAGCACATAGTATAAAAGAGAATGATCGGGCAAGATAAAGTAAAATAGTATGCAACTTACAAACATATGTACACTATATATAAAAATAATATATAAACTAATATATATATATATATATATGTACATACTAATATATATATATATATAAAACACGAAAATATACTCTTCTAGTGAAAATGCGGCAAACATCTATATACTAACAGTATAACAAACTTGTCACACCAATATACTATGAATATAACTAACTGTTAGATAATGTCTATACACAGTTTTTTATAACAAGCTTTATATAAAAATATACACTTGTAAAACAGTTGCATTAACCATGTAAGCTCTGTCCAAATTTTATACTTGTAAACATATAGATATATATACTAACTTTTTCATCATATAAACTCATACACATACTATAAACATAAAACATATACATAGGACCATATATATGATTTAAATTTGGACAAAACTAATGTATTAAATTATAACTGTTGTTCAAAAATATGCATATTCAACAAATATCACATGTGACTGACCAAAACATGTATGCATGCTGAATCATATGCAACTTAAAAAAAATATGTACTCATTTCAACAAAAGCCTGTAATAGTAAACTATAAGATAGATATCAAAGTTACTGAATATTATATATTTATATTGCAAACATCACAAACAAAATTTACAGCACTTACATATAATCAAACGCGAGTTGCAAGAGAGGGAAAGGAAAGAGGGTAGCGGCGGTTGCTCGGCTGCCAGAGGTTGGCCGCGGAGATAGACCGAGGTGTTCGGAGTTGCTTGGCTCGGTTGGTCGAGGTAAAGCAAAGGTGGCAGTGGTGTGAGAGGATGCCGATGGTGATACGGTTTAACGCGGTGGCCGTGAGTGGTTGCGGTGAGGGCGGAGGGGTGGAAGGAGGTGATGGCGTGGGATGTGGCGAGACCGGAGATGATCTGGAAAGTTCAGCCAGGAGGTAGGCGGTGTAAGTGGTCGGTTAAACATGCTCGGTCATGTGTGGGAGGGGATGAGCAAAGGGAAAGGATGGCCGGAGATCTGGGTTGTGGAGTGCGGTGGCCGGTTGCGTGCTCGCGTGGTTCTCGGCAAGGCACGGAGAAGGAGGGGAAGAGGTGAACGGGAAAGGAAAGAAAGAAAAAAAAGGAGAATGCATGAACAACAAACTTTTCTCTGTTGTATAAATTTGTATATATTATTTATTTGCAATAGTGTGAAAAGAGATGAGACAGAGGAAACGCACCATAATTATGAAGCAATGGAAATAAAAAATTTCTCGGTACAGTAAATTTTATAGATGATAGAAAAAGCCATCGGGTGAATTCAAGAATTCATTTATGGTAAATGACTGTTGTTCTTCAAAGTGTTTAAATGAAATGCCATCAGGAAACCGAGGCTCAAAACAAACTACAACCGCTAATCGTTTACTGATTTCACGGCGTATCGGAGTTCAAAAACAGAAATTAATATACCGTCGAGATCAGTACGGTGAGGCGATCAAAACGGTATAAAATTATCAGTGGCACGATCGAGTTATAAAAATTCAAATTTTCAACTAGCGAAAAAAAATGCAGGAAAAACATAGAAAAATAAGATCGACGGAGCTAAAGAAGTCCGAATTTTGAAAAACGAAACATGAGACTTGCTCAGAAGATGATTTAGAATTTTTCTATGTAAAAATATTTAGGTTTTCAAAATGTTTTATTTTCATCGATTTTTAACTGATTAAATTGAAGTAAATTTACGCATGAAATAAATTTCATATTTTCAGACGAAAATTTACCAGTTGCTATATTTAACTAGACGCGTTCTAAATATCAAATTTATATTTCAAAATTTTATCGTTTAAAATTCCACAAAATTTCAGTTAATAACGTTATTAAAAACCAGTTAATTTACAGGTCGTTACACACTATTCATCATTATATTAATGAATTCCATCCTAGTTAATATTCTTATTAATATTTCACAAATTTAACCTTTCTATTGGTTTCTTATTTTGACCTATAACCAAGTATGACAATTTAAATTATTTCAATTTATTGCCATATAAATATTATATTGTTAACGTTTAATTACAATTGCTTCATCAAATTTTTTTACATTCACTCCAATATAAATTTTAAGACTTTATTTCTTTCCAAATTAAATTAAAATCTTATTAAATTAACTCATTTTAAACCATCGAATTTTACGGGTCGTTAAACTCTCCCCCTCCCCCGCTCAAAATTTTTCGTCCCCGAAAAGAAAAAGAAGGGAAAAGGAGAATTATGAAATCAATATGTCTTATTCAAAACATTAACTTTATAAACAATTAAAATTTTCAAAATTAATTGATTTAGATAAAATATATCAATTTATAACCATTAAATCTTTTATACTTAAATTATTAAAGTTTGGAAATCATTTCAAAAATTTCTAAGTCCAAAATTTACGAAAAATTTCGGCAGAGACTCCTCTGTATGGAGAGGCTCGGGAGAAAATATAATATCAAAATAACAATATATCACATATATTTTCCAAAATAATATATCCCAATAACGGGAAGAATAATATAATAGCGCTATAAACCGTAATCCGACATGTACCTATTTGTCGAGCACTTAACGCTTATTTTATGGAACCAAAAGCAGTAGCTATTGCTTCCATAACCTGCATTTCACTTATATAATTCCAAAAAGGTTAACAATTATATAAAATGAAATATTTAAAGTTGTTTCAACCAATAACAACCAAATCAATACAAACATCAATCACTTGCAACAAGGCATACAACCATAAAATCAATCATTCATTCATATCAAACAAAACAAATAGTTGTTCGGGTTCACAACTTTAAATTGTACAGAATGAAGAATAATCTACTAAGTGCACCCTTCAATCAACAGTCTTAGGTGAAACTAAATAGATTATTCATACATCCAAACAATATTAAAGTTTCCTTACCCAAACAACCATAAACCAAAACAAACAACCATTTAAACAACCATTTCATTCTTATTAATTTTTATTCCATACATTTGTTGTTTGATTTCCTTTTTATTTATACAATGATTTATCTTTTTAATTTTCATTTATTTCTAATAAACTTTAATTTCATTCACTCATTTACTGTTTGTTTCGTTTATTTTCGCTTATTACTTACAATTATTCATTTCCATTAACTCAGGTCATGCCAGTCCTTTTATTTTATTATAATTATTCATTCATTTATTATTGCATGACCTCATTTATAACAGCAAATTCATTGAATACTTTCATCAGCTCAAGCTTTACTTGTAAGATTTCCCATTACATTTTCTTATTAAACATTTTACTTTTAATAATTGGTAAGTTATATATATGCCTTTAAGAATGTAATTGAAAGTTATACAAGTTTTCCTTAATTCTTTTAAATTTTTTAAATGTTCAATAGTTATATCCTTTATTTCATAGGTTCCAATTTCAAATTTCATCTAATACTATTTATAACCTAGCATTAAATCTCTTATTTCCTTTAGAGGCTTTAATTTATTAATTACCTTCGTTCCAATTCATTACAGCAATTGAAACTATTTATTAATGAAACCTAAGAATTAAATACCGGGTTTTATTTCAAATCATTTTAAAATAATAGATAAATATATACTTACAATCTATAAATCCAATTATATTTAAACAAATTAAAAATTCACTTTTGTTTATCAAAATAAATCTGTAGTAAAACTACCACAGTGGCCTTCCCCCTTCGAAACTCGAAAATGAATGTCGATGACGCGGCCGCCATCACCGAAATTATTTTCCAACGACAGAGAGGGAAGTACAAACTTATTTCTTCCAAAATATTCTTAAATAATTCTTTTAAATATTTATACCAAAATACTTCTAATAATATTATTACTATATTTTCAAAATCACTCAAAAGAAATATTCAAAACCCCGGAATTTACATTCTAAATTCCCAGTTTCCTTTTTATTTTATTTCAATTTTACTTCGACTATTAATTATAAAGTTATTACCTAACAACCCATATATTGCAACCAAATATATATATATATATATATATATATATATTATTTAAAAATTTATTTTATATATAGAAAATATAATAGGCAAAATTATTTCATTCGCCTACAATAAAACAAATATTATGTCGGTCTGTCCTATTAAGTGTTTAGAAATCCCTATTGATGTCACATCGTCCCATGCATCAACCAGAATTTATAAATACAAAACGGAACAGATTAACACAATATTAAAACCTTTTTATAACACTAACAAGTACGCTCTTTCTTATATACACTCAGCGACTCCCATAGGGTATTATTACCCTATTAATAAAGAGTCAGACCCCACAAAGCTAAGTTTTATCGCTAAACCAAAGCTCTGATACCACATTGTAACGTCCCGCCTTTTCGCACACTTTAAATCGACACACGTGTCAATTCAAACCATACGAAAGGGTGGATTGTTATGGGGTAAATCAGAAAAACAAGAAGAAATAAAACAAAACAGAATCTCACAGCGGAAGGATAAAATATAATAATCAAATATACAGTTTATAAAGTTGTTTTACAAAATATTCGATTATACTTACAACATTTATCAGAGTTATATATACCAATAACAATGCAGCGGAACAGTATGAGTATGATGGACTAAAAATAATAATAATATAAATCTCCGTCTTCGTCCTCCAAAGCTAAGGTCTTCAAAATCCTAAAACGCTCGGACTGACCCGAGCGAATTGAAAAGACAAAACACTCGAGTCAGAACTAAAAGATCTTATGTAAGTTAAATCAACAGAAATAAATATGAGTGCAGTAAATCAAGAGATGCTCGGGATTTACATCTCCTAAGGATCCGTTAAACTATTTACTATGTAGTATATTTCGCTATTATAATAGTGTCTAATTGTAAAATAAACTTACTTTTAAATAGCGTTAAGGCTTTACATTTTCCACCTTAACACGTAAAATGCCAATAGTCTATATAGTACCGTAATACCTCCTGGTCGGAAGGCTACTAGAGGATACTCCATAGGTACGACACAAATAGAAACTTGTAGAAGGCGCGCTAGGGTAGGTGACACGGCACAACTAGGCAATGCCAAGGTAGATATACCAATTACGCATCCGGGATGGTGGAAACGCGTAGCCGCAGCTACCGCCCACCTTGAGCCACACTCCCAAAAAGAAAAATCAAAACTGGCCACCGAATCAATCCAAAAGTCAAAGTATAAAATCGAAGGGATGTGTCCGATCAAAGGTGCTGCCTCAATTGCCCCAGAATCGCTCCTGTTTTAGCTACCTTATGCCAACTCACGGGAGTTGGGTCCACGTATTTACCTCAAAGGAAACGTCGCCACCATCCTACTTCATTCTGGAATCTTCACCGCGTACACGGTTGTTAAAATGGTTTTCGGGGTTGGTAGAGAGTATGACAACTTCCGATCCCGGTCTCTTCAACGACCAATCGTTATTATAACACCGCGGTTTTTCAAAATAATTTATATTTTAAAACCAGAATATAATATCTCTTTCAAACCATATAAATACGATATCATTTATATTTTTAAAACCCAAATCAATATGATATCATTTTTATTTTATAAATATCTCTTTCCCAAAATCATAATATTTTTCAAATATATATACCTTGAAACCATAGCTTTGAAACATAACTTTTCAAACTTAATGACTCAAATATTATATTACTTTATAAAATAAACGGCTTCTTCAAATTCACAATAAATTCCCAATATCAATTTGAACCTCCAAATAAACAATTTTAATTCTCATATATTTCAAAGCTTAAATATTCTATATTTCAAAACTTTATAGTTCATATATTTCAATCTTTAAATATTCCACTATTTCAAAAAAAGATTCTTTGATAATTTAATATATATCAAATCCAAATTCCTATTATTTAAATTTGAAATATTTACTTAATAAAACAAATATTATTTAAGTAAAACCCTTAAACCTCAATAACAGGATATTCTTTTAATTAAATTAACTAGATAATATTCTTTAAATAAATTTGATATTCGTTTAAATCCTCAATCAAAAATCAAGTTATAAGATCATACCCTTTAAATCTTAATTTATTTACATTTCAAAACAAATTTTTCGAGGAAAATTCTTAAATACTTTAATTCAAATCATATTCACATTTATCTTCAACCTTACTTTTATTTGAGTTATTATAAACTCTATATACAATAGAATTTCAAATATATTCTTACCCATAATATATAAAAGAAATCAACTTCATTATTTAGCTTATTTTAAAATTCGAAACAAATTTATACATAGCTAAATTCAAAAAAAATTACTATATATATGTATCAAAATTTAATATTTATTAAACCGTATTCTTTCCAAAACCATAGAAAATCATTTCAAAAATAATTATATATATATATATACACACACACACCGCGGTGCCTGTATATAATTTTCTATCCTATGGTCAAGTGATACGGATATTTATCATTTCAATCCGCAATTTAAAAAATAAAATACGGTTGTATATCATTTAAAACTGCAATCCCGAATGAAATGAAAATGCATAGTAGCTTGTAGTTTATACAATATAGATACAACATCCATGCATCCATCATATCAATCATCAAACATTTATCAACTTATCATCCGATTCAAACAAACGCATCAATAATTAACAATTAGTTACTGACAGATTATTTTCCAATAATGGATTAAATAACTGTTTAACTGTACTTTATATGCAATAATAAATAAATTTATCTAGCAGTTTATATGCAATAATAAATAAATTTATCTAGCAGTTTATATGCAATAATAAATTTAGCGAAAATTTTAACTGGCAGTTTATATGCAAAAATGAATTAAGTAACAAGTAAATTATATGAATGCAAATTTAACTGAGATAATGATGAAATATATGCCAAATAGCTATAAATAAATTTCTAAACACATCATAAATCAATTTAACAAACATAAGATATTTTAGAAGTTGTGAGTGAGTTAAAACACTCACCTTTGGGATTTAAATTGAATTTAAATCCAATTTAAACCCAAAAATTTGACCGTTTCAGAATTCGTCCAAACTAGTGCCCAAACGTCCGGAATTTTATTATGATCCTAACAAAAAAATCGCGTGTGAAACGGAAATCGTATGTGGAAGATATCATCGTTAAACGATTTGAAATCTTAAAAAAAAAACAAATATAAAACAAATACGTACAGTCACCTTCACGTGACCATCTCCCGAATACGAACCCTAACTCGCGTACACGAGTTTGCATCCGCCACCCACCGCAGAAAAACGCCGCCGCCTCGCCTGACGTCCCCACGATCCTAGCACACGGTCATGCTCGCCATCCCCTGCCGACCCTACTGCGACGACTCTGTCTGCTCCGGTTCCCCCAAACTCCACCATGTTGCGCACGAATTTCGACCGAGGATCATCAAATCGCGGCAACCACGTTCGACTACGGCCAAAGTCGAGCCATTGGATCTCTACTACTACGTCTCCTCTACAACCCTATACCACCCGATCGAACCCAGGAGAAGGATCCACCGTTGAATCTCGACGATAAACATGAACGGCTGGGACAAAAACCCCAATTTCTGGTCAAACCACAAACCAAATCGAGAAAGGAATTGCACCAAGAGATTATGCACTCTGAGAGCTTTAATATATATTTTTTGTGAATTTTTCTGAGAAGTTTGGATTTTCAGCTTTGGTTTTGATTTGGGGTTTGAATCTGAAATTATGTTGTTTGCCATTGAGGAGGAGAGTGTTGAGATATACGTACAGCCAAATGAAAGATGAGGGGAATTAGGGTTTATAACGATATATTTATAAACAAAGTAGAAATAGGATGGATCGGATAAGATAGATGTACGCGCTAAACGATATATGGTCCGAAAAGCCCGTTTCGACTCCGGAACGAAAGTGGGTAAACCCATATATCAAAATAGGTGTTTTAAAATATTCTGAATGAGATGGAAAAAGTTTCACGTCCAAATTCCATCGTATGAAGAAGTTATGCTAAAAACAAAAATTTTAAATCGATTTCAAATTGATTTCAATTAATCGATTTCAAGGCGTTTCGAGTCCGTACGATCAAACGACAAGTCCGATTGATACGAAACTTGAAATCCTACAATAATTCACTGTTACGGACCTGATGAAACTTGTTTCGTCGAAATCCGAGTCAGTGGCTAAAATGTCTATTTTTATATTAATTAAATTAATTAAAAATTCATTAATTTAATCACTTTTTCAATTTCACTTCCAAAATTTACAAATCTTATCAGTCTTATTTTCTTAAACAATCTCAGTGATTTAAACCAATTTGGATGTCAATTTAAATGTTGATTCAATCATAAATTTCGGTGTAAATCCCAATTTCATTATATTCATCAATTATAAATTTACCTTTTAATGATTCCATTGAATTCACTATTCATTCTTATTATCCAATTCATTATTCTTAAACGAATAAAATTTTACATTGAATTTGCAAACTATTACCATAATATTCTTACATTCCATCTAACTTTCTATTAACGTAATAATTTAGTGTTAAATTTCATTTATTGCCATTAATTCAATTATTGAATTTTTTTATACTTCAATTAACTTAAAATTTTTACTTTCCATTCTTTAAATTCAGTCAATCATTATCTTACGGGTAAATTTTACATTACTGTAAAATCCAATTCCTTAATATTTCCAGTAATCAACTAAATTTATATCAACGTAGTGATTAATTACATTTTATTGAAATGGATTTAGATCTAATTTACTAAATTATATACATAGGTAAACAATTAATAGTTATCACCATAAGTCAAATCTACTCCCATTCATAACCTATTAACAATTGACTGAAATAAAATTTCTTACCTATCATCGATTATGTCTAACTACAATTTTACTGCGTATTATTTCATTAATTATTATAACTTGAATTAAATTTTCAATTTGCTGATTTCAATCAATTAGAACTTTACCATCTGTTTCAATTAATTGGGTATGCACAGATTTAGCTATTCAATCAATTTCAATTTACGGTACAATTATCATGGTCTATATCATATTGCATTAATATCCCTATTTATCTTAATTTCAAATGATTGGATATTAAATTCCATTTACTACAATAGATCCAACTTGTTATATTACGAATGAAATTAACATTGGTTACATCCTCTAGAATTAACAATCTTTATGACAAATCAATTTATCCTAACTGCACAATTTGGTCACTTAACTGCAATTAAATTCACATTAAATTTTATAATTATCAATTGAACTTTAATAAATCCGTTACTTGATTTAAAACCCTGCTATTAAATAAATTGACATTTATAGGTGAAATTAACATTGACTTATATTTCATATCATAAATGCATTATTTATTTCATACTATTTAGTTTTATTTTCCAAGTATGTATATTAATTACTAATTATATTCTTAATTAATTTACTTCCTTGGTTTCATACTTAATACGTTTTCACTTCCAACAATATTATAAATCACCTACAGGACATTGATGTTTTTCCATGAATTCATTAATTAATCCAATAAATGCATTTGTTTCATTATATTTAATTTATTACCATTTAAGTACGTTTACCATCAACAACACCCATTGTAATTACTTATCTACAACTATTTCATTGGTTTACTCAACAGTTACTTTTATTTACTCCTTTTCTATTTTAAAACCAAATGTAACCATCTTCACTATTCATCATTATATTAATGAATTCCATCCTAGTTAATATTTTTATTAATATTTCACAAATTCAACCTTTCTATTGGTTTCTTATTTTGACCTATAACCAAGTATGACAATTTATATTATTCAATTTATTGCCATATAAATATTATATTATTAACGTTTAATTACAATTGCTTCATCAAATTTTTTACATTCACTCCAATATAAATTTTAAGACTTTATTTCTTTCCAAATTAAATTAAAATCTTATTAAATTAACTCATTTTAAACCATCGAATTTTATGGGTCGTTACAGTTTTTATAATAACTCTTATATGTATAAAATATGTTTAAATACACATATATATTTAATTTAATATATGTTTGAATTTAGCATATAGCATATATATAGTTATATATAGTCATATATATGTTCACTTATACCATTTATCATCGATCCAGTTCTGATTTGATTTCGTCTATTCCTATTCATCAGCTTTGTCCGTTGTGTCTGTTATCTTCATCGAATCGTGTCCATCTAGCATCGCTTTGGAATTCGTAGCTCATTTCTTTGTCAAATATCTCTAGCCTCAAAAGGTGAGCAATCACTCACGATTAACATTCTTATATTTATTCAATTTGATTTCAATTGAAACGACAATTGAAATATGCTACTAATTTGAACTGTTGATTATTTAATTGTTATATATGAGATGCTATTATCTGTAATTGTTCACCCGTGCGATATGACACCATATCCTATTATTTATATTTAATTGTTATTGATGTTATATGCCTGTTGTTGATATATTAAAATTTTATCATATATGTGCTCACTCTGCAAGTTCCCTGTTAATATAGATTTCCGTATGAGTTGAAATGATACATACCCGAACGATCTTGTAGAATAGGAAAAAATCGTTATGGGTTGAAATGATAAACCCAAGCGATTTTCTTTTGAATTGAATTTGGGATTACGGGTTGAAATGATATATACTCGTATATATTTAAATTACGAATTGAAATGATAAATATCCATATCACTTGACCATATGATAGAAAATTTTATACAGACACCGTTGGTCTATCTATAAATATATTGAAAATGATTTTTATGGTTTTGAAAGGAAATATATATGGTTTTAGTCAATTTTGAAAATATTATGTATATGATAAGTTTAATATAAAACAGATTTAATAATAAGCTTTAAATTTAATAAAGTTTGATTTAAGTAAAATACAATATGTTTAAGCATTTATTTAAAAATTATATATAAAGATAGATTTTATAATGATTTCTATAACTTAAGGTTGGAACGGTAAATTTGAATTTACTCGAAATTGTATTTAACTAAGAATTTTGTTTAATTAAATCGAGTTGAAACTTATTGAATTTGAGATTTTATAGATATGGTTTATAACTGGATTTCGATTTAAAGTGATTAAATGGATATTTTAAGTTTAAATAAATCGAAGGAAATATTTAGTTTAATGTAATTTTAGGTTATTTAAACGATATTGGATTTATTAAGTAAACATTTCAAAACTAGATAATAACGAAGTTAAATTTTGATATATATGAAATTAACAAATCTAATTTTGAAAATGTTTGAATATTAAAGCTTCGAAATATATTGAAATTTAAATGGTTTATTTTGTGGTTCAAAATCTGTATTTAAAATCGATATAATTTGAAATGATTTATTGAGAAACTGAATTGAATCGAAGTTGAAGAATTGAGATTGAATTAAATTGGAATTTTGGAATTCGAGTTGATTTGAATCGATTTGTGAAATTTGGGGAAACTATTTTATTATATAAAGTATTTTTAAATTATATTTTACTTTATAAATTATTTTAATATAAACTATATTAATATAAACTATTTTAATACATTAATTATTTTAATATAAACTATTTTTGCTTATAACTATTCTAAATAAACTATTTTATTTTATAAACTATTTTATTTTATATATTATTATTAATATCTAAATTGCTTAAATCGTGGAAGTTATGAATTTCGAAGTATTATGATTTCCAAAGTGTTATAAATTCAAGTGTTTGGTTTCGAAATTGTTATAGCTTTGAAGTGCTATGATTTTGGAAATAGATATATTTGAAATGAATATGATATTTTGGTTTTGAAGTATAAACTATTTTGAAATGGCCAAGGTGTTATAATAACGTTTGGTTGTTAACGAGACCGGGATCGGATATTGCCATACTCTCTGCTAATACTGAAAACCACTTTAACAACTGTGTACGTGGTGGAGATTCCAGAATGAAGTAGGATGGTTTGGTGACGATTCTATGTGCTATTTACGTAGCCCTAACTCCCGTAAGTCAGCTTGATGCGGCTAAAACAGGAGCCACGCCGGGCCAAGTGAGGTCATTCCTTCGATCAGACATATTTCTTTGATATCATTCTATTGCTTTTGTGATGTGATTGGGTGCACCCTTAGAGTTGGGAGTGTGTCATGAGGTGGACGGTAGTAGCTGCTGTGCGTTACCACCAGTCCGAATCCGCAAATGGTATATCTACGCTGGCATTGCCTTGAGTGCCTTGTCGCTTGCCCTATCGCGTCTTCTACGAGTTTGTTTTGTGTCGTACCTATGGAGTGCTCCCTGATAGCCCACCCGTGGGTGGAGTTTACAGTATTTGTACAGACTATGGCATTATAAAAATGGGTTAAAGGGTATATAGGTAACGCCTTAACGCTGTTTTAATAGTTTACTTTACTTTATACATATTATAATAGCGTATATTACTACATAGTAGATAGTTCCATCGATCCTTAGAGGATGTAAATCCCAACTATCCTTTAAGTTACTTGTATTTCAGTTGATGTTTACTTGAGTTGGTTTATTGATATAAGAATGTTAATCCTGGCTCGAGTGTTTTGTGTTTTACTTTACGCTCGGGTCAGACTGAGTGTCACAGCATTTGAGACTCATTTTTGGAGTTGGAGCTTCACTTGGAGATCCATCTGCATCTATTCAGTTTTCAGCCTTTCCAGTTGATTTGTTCAGAAATGTCATTTGTTTGTATTCGAGATTTCACCGTATTTGAGATATTCTGTTGTATTTTATTTCCAACTCTGATGTTTATATAGTAACTTCATAAACTACTATTCATCTATTCCGCTGCTTATTGTTACATTACTCTGTGTCTGTGGTTGTGTGATTATTTTTTTACTGTACATGCTAAATTTTGCCAAATATAAATTAACCATCCGATATTTTAAGAAATTCAAGTCTGACATGTGTGGATGCGAATGACACGAAATACCGGTTTGTTACAATGTACGTCGAAGTAAGCATAGTACGCTAACTTGTCTGACTCTATTATTAATCGATGGATAGTACAAGGTTGAAATCGAAAAGTGGTAGTAAGTATATTTGATCTAATTTCTATACGATCCATTTACTTTCATCAAAAGTGTTTTGGGTTTGGGTTTATTATGATTAATGTTTTTAAATGTCATTTGTTTTAACCCAATTAAGTATGTTTTGGAAATAAAATCTTCCTTAAGATTTGTGAATATACTTATATTATTGATATAAGTATATGGAGACATTTCTAAGTATTGAAAGTGAAATGGTTTATGAATATACTTATACCGTTAAAGTAAGTATATATATATTTGTCAAGTATTGAAAGAGTAGAGAGGGTTTGTGAATATATATTTTGTAAAGGTATTTTTGTACAAATAATTGAAATAATATTTAATTAATGTAAGGATTAATTAAAGAGGCTTAGTCGTTGCTTATGTGCTTAATCATGCTGGGTTTCCATGTGAAATTAAATCTCTAATTTGATTATTTGCTTATTTGATAGTTAAATAAACGACTATCAAACCTTGGCCAATTTTAAAACTATCGATTGTTGGTTCAGAGAGACTGGAATCAGATAAGTCATCCGAAAACCACTTTGAACTGGCATAAGTTTTCGAAGCGAAGACATTTGAAAATGATGGAAATTGAAGAGGGAATACTTTGAAGTGCAAGGGCTGCTTGCTACTAATCCTATGGGTGATTCCAAAAAGGATGTAGTAGAAGTAGTACCTTTGGTTTGATTGGTCTAGAACAACTTGTATGGATGAATGCTGGGATTGCATTGTTTCCTGGAGGGCCATGTTAGCATTCCAAAAGGGATTTGCTAAAAAGTAAAACGTAGCCTCAAACCTCATACCCGAAAATGTCTAAACGGGATAAATGCAGCAGAGCTATGTGGTCGGCTACCATTAGGGTATGATCATTACTTGTATCATAGATTGATATTTATGGATTATGTATACTGGGACCACAAAAATGGTTTGTTAGGTTGGCAACCGATGTGATGATCATATTTAGTACTATCAAGAAAGGAGTAGGTCGATTTTGTGTTGGTAGAAGTTCAATGTTTGTAGTCTCGGTACATTTTCTCTAGAGGTAAACTATACGGAAGGTAGTCTCTGACCTTGTCATTGATGGAATCCATTTTCCAATATATGTGCCTCACAGACTTTGTTGTATATTAAATATGTTATTGAATGTAATTAATGTAACCATTCCGGCTATGTTATATATATTTGTTTTAAACCCTAGGCATTATTATAATATCAAAAAAAATTCTAATAAAAATGGTTTAGTTATCATAAGGTAAAACTCATTCGTGTTTATGTGCACGTAATCTTATGAGATACCCTTATTTTCGAAGGGTTTTATACATATAAAAATCCACATGATTTAAGTTTCTTACACTGGTTTACCAGACTGATCCGGATGTTATTTTCTTATAATACTCGAGTCAGACCCGAGTATATATCTAGATTTAGTTATGAACGCTTTGGAGTTTTAAGAGATGAATCGGATGCCTCCAAGATGTATGTATTTTTTTTATTTCATTTCCGCTGTATTTTTTGTTTGTATTTATCAGCTTTGTGAGGACGGACTGTTATAACTATCTAGATTGATGATAAGTTAGTTTACTTTGATGGTTGTATGAATATTAAAGTTTTTCTTTTTGTAATAATATGTTGTATATTATATATTACTCGTCACGATGTGAGATTTTATTCTGTCATTTCTTTTCTTTCACTCCAACATTCTATCTTTCCAACACTCGGATGCTCGGCATGTCAATACCGTGGATGTATTAGTGTGGACTTTTGAGGGTCAAAAAGATCGATCGTTAGAATTCGGGTGCTAGTTTTCCCATATGCACTGTTGTAAGGTGTTTTTGTTCTTATAGAAGACCATCAACATGATGAGGATCGTCAATGGAGTAGAGCTACCATTTTGCGGTATTGGATCTATCCGGTTTTGTATGCATGATGATGTCGTTAGAGAGGTCATGAGCATGAGACATGTTCCTACTAGTTTGCATAATCTTATTTCTCTTGGTCTGTTGGATCGCTGTGGTTGCACTTTTGAGACCTGAGGTGGAGTTTTGAGAGTGATAAATATTGGTCATATTATGATAAGAGGAGAATTGAGTGATGGAAACCATTATAGATTGGTTGGTTGTGTGGTCGATGATAGGAGGCTAGTGACAGTTGGAGAGTCTAGCATACAGGTAAGTGCAGGGGTGAATTTGTGCACTGCTTTTTATGGTTGTGTTGGTGACCATATTTTCGACATGAGTCTTCATGTTGATAATGCTTGACGTATCAATGATGATCATGTGGAGACCTCAAATCTAGTGGTAGACAAATGTCGAGTTGGAAAATCCACAAATACTTTATGGAGGTCTTTGTGGTATTACAAATGCTTTTGAAGCTGAGTAGTGTGGTGTATCTCATGATGGAAGATGCATCACTTGTAAGTGGGGGTGGTAGTTTGTGTGATTTGGTGTGATTGAGAAGAAGGGAATTGTTATTGATTTGAAAATGGTAGGTTTGTATGTTTTATTCGATGGGTCACTTTCATATTTTCGCTCTGAAGAAAGATTTGGTTTAAGGTGGAGATTGAATATATGTTGGAAATATGTGATTTCGCATCAATGTGAAGTGTAAAATTTTGATGATACAAAATCACATTTAGAAGGAAATAAATATACAAAAAAGGAAAGAGTAAATTTAGATTTTCCTGATTAATAAGCATATTTGGTTATGCTTATTTCTAACTCTAATTAGATATCAATTTACTTTTTGCCATATACACATTAACTTGTGTATTAAGTAATTGATTGTTATAAACACGGCTTAAATAAGAGAGTGGAATGGTGTGCAAAAGTATATGGTGTTTCTTTCTTCTTCCACCTTCGTTTTTCTTCTCTAAACGCTGAGAAGCCATTGCAATGGAGATTAAGACTCCGTTCTCAATTAGATTTTAATTCTATTTTTTGTTTTGTATTCTTCAATTTGGAAGACTAATTGTAAACGGTTGTTTTTCTAGAATCAATATAGAAAGTAGTTGGGTGGAATCTTCTGTGTTGGTTCTTTTTTTCTTCATGTTTTGGAACTATCATCACCATTGTTTGTCTGTGGATATCATTACTTTTATCCAATACTATCCTTTTATGACTTGTTGCATGATGTGACTTGTTGGGTGGCATAAGATGCCGGATAGTCCTCCACAATAATTTTATCATTTGTTATGTTTTATGCAACAAAAAATCCTATCATGCAAAATCTTTTGAAAATTTAAATCATTTCACGACTTTTGACCGATTCAAAGTATATTTTTAACATGTAGTTAAAGTAAAACTTTCGACCACGATGACTAGTGGTTAAACCGTTTGAATTGATTCCAAATGATGTATATGTATTATCACTAATGACTTGACTCATTTACAAAAATTTACATTATTTCGATGTTCTTTTATGAAAAGGACGAATAATTTTTTCTAAGAACGGACCTTGAATTATAGGTCGGATCATATGATCCCCAAGTACAATGTTCCTATTGCCCCTTGAATTTCAACCTTATATCTTTTATCTATTTTTGTTTAATCGCATTTGTTAACGACGAAAATGATGTAGATTCACATGGCACACTAAACAGAGAAAAATGATATTAGAATGTTGAAAGTTCTGACACCCCATTGCATCTTCGCTATGCACGCACTTCATTTAGTATAGAAGAAGCAAGATCGTTGAACGAAGCTCTTTTGGTGCCAGCGTCATGATTGGATATCCCTGCATCCCCTTAGAGTACGTATATTTTCATGGCAACATTACTCGTAACAAAAGAATTTCTTGTTGTTACATGCTACCAATCTCATATATATGCTCATCTCCTTTAAGATATCTTGTGATGTGAGACTTATTAGAATCCAGTCTACACACCCACACTAATACAATGCGAGCTACACCTAATAGATCTCCACATTGACGAGCATTTCTTCATTCAACTTCAAGTATCTACATGTTTATCTTTGACGTCAGATATATTGAAGAATTTTGGTATTTCCTCGTATGTATTTTGTATGTTGATGTGCATACTATCTTTCTTATGCTTGGGAAAGACTTGAAAGCTAAGTTTGGACAACAATGCCCAAACTAGTTCATATTGAACTTTGCGCTATGTGGCGCACAGCCCAACAATTTATTGAGATGTGGTGATGAAGACAAATTGTTATATTTGATTCAAGGTGGAGTGCTACATTTGTGTGATTCAAATATTTGCCAAAAAAGAAAAGAATTTAGCTAATTGATCTTATTAATCAATTAGGTTATATGTGGAAAGAAAAGAAGGAAGGTTATGTATGATTGCTATTGGGGAAAGAAAGCTAATTAATTAGTTAATCAATTAATTAGTCAAACAATTTGTTATATAAATAAAGAAAAGATTGTTGATGGTGATTGATTCAAGCAAGGAAAATTATAGAAACCAAGATCACCATTATCCATTTGCATATAAATCAAATCGTGGATTTTGGAATGATTTCAAGATAATTGTATAATTAACTTTCTTAATCTTCAAGTAACTTCTTCATCAAGTCTATTTAAATGAAAAAAGTTTATCTTCATATTAATGTGTGTGAGAGCATACAGCATTATCCTCTTCTTCAATAAACCTTAATTTCTATAGTCAAATCGGCTTTTAAGCACAAAAAAGTTGTTGGAGAAATTAATTATACAATTTGTAACTATATGTTAGTTTCTCCACTTTGTTACCTATAATTTTATATTCTCTCTAGTACTCTCTTTCTTCTAAAGAATAGTTATTGGGTCCGTGGACGTAGCCAATCTATTCAAACCATATTAACTGTGTTTTCTACTTTTCTGTTTTTCTTTGTTTGGTGATTATTTTTTATTTAGTTGGTAGTTGATAATTAATCGACAAACAAGATTTTTTTTGATTGCTTAAGCAACTTAGTATTCCACTATGGTTTTGAAGTTAGTTCAAATTAATTAAAGTTTTGCACAACATGGAACAGTGTTACAAGCTATTGTCCCATACTTTCCGTGAGCGTGGAAATTGCACTCAACAAAGCTACGTTGATAGCACTGGTTCGACGAACTAGTTTAATAATGAAGGAAGTTTACACGTGCAAAAGACCACTTAAATACCTTGTAACTTTCACTAAACCACATAGGGTCAAAAGGGTATTTCTTATGGAAACCAGCAGTGGATTAAAGGCCAATGTCTATTTCCTTTTCTACCATCTTAATTGTATACGATTGATATGGACCTGGGCCTATGGGCTTTGTCATAATTTTTTCCAATAATGATAATCAATGCATTTTCCCAAAAAAAAAAAAAAAAAAAAAAAATGTTCTCAACGGGTTCCATTTAATTACGGAGGACCTTTACTAATACGAGGATTAAACATGTTAAAAAAATTTAAAACCAATCAGTATCCATATTCAAGCAATTGAAAATAAAAAATGAGGCAACCGCAATCGAAAGCTAATTGTCTGAATTTTACAGAAGGATAATAGTTAATTTATATGTTTATTTTTATTATTACTACAACAAATGAACTGCATTTGCTCGTAACTAATATTTTATACTATATGCACGTATATTTTTATAAAAAATAGTTTCATCTCGAATCAAAATTTTATAGTTTTGTCTTTAGATCTATTAAGGTTAAGCATCAATGAACAAACAATCTGATGTGCGTGACTGCGTCTATCATCTGGGATATGCAAAATTAGAAAATGACTTTGAATACAGATACAAATATTGCGATCAGCGAAAACCGTCGATCCCATCATTCAGACGCATTAAATTGACAAAGAGAGACATAACTGCCTACCTAATGAATGCAAGGTTGCAAATGTGGCTTAGAACAGAGTTTTAGAAGCTTTAATTGCTGTATAATTGACCCTTCAATAGTGTGCTTACTTGGTTGGAAGTTGCAAGTGTTCGTTTAGATTTTTATAGCCCTCAATGGCAGACAGAATTTTTGTTTTTATTTTTATGGATTTGTTGTAGGTGTACTGCTTAACTGTGAAGCAAGTGATTGAAGTAGATACGCATTTATTTTTAAAAGACATATAACAAGATGAAATTATAGTTTGAACACTGATTGAAGTTGATGTACAATTATTGTTTTAAGGCATTTAACGAGATGAAATTATAGTTTGAACACTCATAAATTGCATGCATGTCCTTGAGTATTTTGGATAGGCTGATCTATATTTGCGAGAATAAAATGTATCTTCTATCCTACAACTAGAAAAAGACAAAAACAAGTAAGATGGATATTCAGTATATTATATTTCCATTCATCAAGACACTTATGACTTTTGAAGCGTTCAGTGATTACTTGATGCCCCCATGCAACTTATTAAAAACTCAACATTCATCTTTTTTTTGTTTTAAGTAATCAGTGGATACCCAAGCAAAGTGAATTGGACGTATTTAATGGAGGCAGAGTAGACGACTACTTGAGATAGACAAATTGGTGTGTTTTTTATATATGTTACACAAAAATAGTTAAATATCCTGGTAAAACAACCACCACTTTCTAAAATCAAACTTTAAAAATGTTCCATTTACACTCAAAAACAATATAATTTTGGAACTTTTTTTTATAGTTTATTTCGAAACTTCTAACAATATAAAATTATTGTCAACCGTTAAAACATTTATTATAATTATCAATTTGAAATATTATATTGAACACGTTAAAAATTACTTCAATTAATTCAAAATTTCAAAATCCGGGTGTACAAAATCATCTTTTTTGCCAAAAAGATTAAATATATAACATTACGTCATTTAAACTCAATTCTATTATCGATCTTAATTATAATCTATTTGATTTGATTCAATAGTTAACTTATTAACTAGTTTAGATAAGACAGACAATCAAATTGAGTGGAAAAGACACAATATCAATCATATACTTAAGCTTCCCGTTTGATATTAAAGAATTTTTATGGTTGAATTTCAAAATTTCAAAATGCATATAGAATTGTCGGTCCAAACTAGTCGTTTTCATCGGAATTATAAACATAGCTTATCGAAAATGACAAGTTTAAACTACCACTCATGTTACGTTTGGAGTTCTCAAAATCTGATTATTTGAACTTAGTTTGATCATCGATCTTATAAGTTGATTGATTTTGTTCCATAATTAACTACTTCCGATTATTAACTATCTTTAATGAGATCGACAATCAAATTGGATCGAAATGACACGATATGATGTGAAATTAAACCGAAATGTGTGATAGCATAGGGCTAGAGGGTGCTTGTTTCATTGAACGCTACTTATATTTACACATTAATTTAAGCGAAAATCAAATCCAACTACTTATAAATTAAGCTTATAGAATGTTATATATTGTAAACAAATTAGGCCTATAGATTATTTATATATTCAAGCAATTTGTGCCCTATATTACATGAATTTTATTGTATACACGTAAATCAAGACATTAACTAATTAATACAGAGCAGACATAAAGAAGGGGCGAGTTGCTATAATTACAACATTTTCAATAGACGGTGAGTCGCTAATGGGATTCAATTGCTTCATCTATCTTTATGTTGGATATAAGATGATTATGTGCGTTGGACATCGGAAGTTAAATTGATAAACATTGTCGAATGCAATACAACATGGTTGGAAAGGTCTTGTCTGTACTTATAAAAATAAGTAGATTGACCCGTATCGGTGCAAAGATGCGAGGTTCTACTGATTCAATCGTTCAAACCGTTAAAAAGTGGATATAAAATTTAAGCAACTATAATTAATATATTGAGACAAAAAATTACATTTGAGCATTTGATAGTAAATTTTATATATATATATATATATATATATATATATTACACACAGTGCCGGCCTCAGCATATCAGCTGCCCTAGGCCAAAGTTTGAAGGAAACGAAACAGGAAAAAAAAAAACTAAGATCAATAATTGATGCCAAGAATTGAACCTAGTGGTTACATACATACACAAGAGCTTGAACAACTACACTAGATATGATTTCTAAAATATGTTGCCCTGCTACTCAAGAAACTCAGTTTTTATAAATGCATCTGGAATATTTTGTTGTCCCTTTCGCTATCTCCGACGGTGTTGTCCTAGACGAAGGCATTGCTTGCCTTGCCCTTGAGCCGGGCCCGATTACACAGACACTTCATAATATTTTCTTCAGTGCACAAATGAAAATGTTCAAAAAATTTAAGACAAAATAAGCCCAGTTCAATCAATATCCATAACACATTAATAATGTTCAATATCATCCAAAGTTGTGGGGGTAATCCAATAGTTCGGTTTTGCATTCGAGGTTAAGTGAATATTTATTAACCTAGTGACAAGAATAGGAGGGATATAAAGTTAGCGAGGTACATGTTCTTCTTGCTCTTTTCTTGGTTTTTTTTTTAAAAGAGAAAAAAAAAAGTTCTAATTTTATGGACCGCAAGGCTCCGGGGTCTGGTTGCCCGTAACAGACAATCGGTTACTTCCTGTCACATCTTTTTCTTTGTAAACATTTTGATTCATTTGATAGTCGCAAGTTACATTCACATTTAGTAAAGGAAAGATATTATACGCGAAAAAACAAAAATGTTAGAGCCCGTTCGGTTTCATTTTATATTTTGAGCTTTGTGTTTTCAACCGCACTAAAAAATATCAAGAAATAAAAGAATAAGATATATAATTTAGCCATTGCGACGACCAACGGACAACGAAAGAGTTGGATTGTTCTCCGAGCTTTTGTTATCCCTTAAAACACGAAAAACAAAATAAACTTGTTTTCTATTTTAGAAGTTAATTTCATTTTTCAAAATTGTTGGTTTTGCAACAATACGTACAATAGACGCGTTTTTATATAGATGAAAACACAAAACTTAAAACGACAAACCAAACGGGCCTTAGTCTTTCCAACCTTTGGTAGGCATGTAACATAAATAATGTTTTTAAATTCATATTATTGCCAAGATCGGTCTTAAGCATGGATCAACTGTGTCTTATCAATGAAACGAATTTCAAGTGTACTTCAAACATGTTAAGCAGTGTTTAACAACGAAATGTTATGTGTAGTCTCCATCCTCAACTACTGTACAGCGCCCATCTTAACGTTGGACCAATCCGTAAATGTACACCAAAAAACCGAATCAAAAGCCCGTGCTCATCATACAATCGTTTGCTCGCATCTTCTTCATCATACACAAAATTAATTATTAACAGTGTACAAGCAGAAATAAAACCACCAGTACACGGTCTCAACTAATAAATATACAGTTGAAAACGTATATATAAATTATATCGCAAACCTCTCCTCCTTAACTTCTCATTGTGTAAACAGAGGGAGGGGGAGAGAGAGCACAAATGGAGAGTGGTGGATTCGACCCTTCAACGCTAACATACAAAACCGCATTCCCCACCTCACCCTCAATCCCACAATCTTCGTTTTTGTCTCTCCCTCAATTCATCCTCTCCTTCACCCCTTCCCCTCCGTCCAAACCTGCCTTCATCGATGCCATCTCCGGCGAAGTCCAGACCTACTCCTCCCTAACCAAACAAACCATCTCCATAGCAAACGCCCTCAACAAATCAGGACTCAAAAAGGGCGATGTCGTACTTTTCCTCTCGCAAAACTCCATTCACATCCCCGCCATCTCCCTCGGCCTCCTCACCCTTGGTGCCATCTTCTCCCCCGCCAACACCCTCCACACCCCCTCCGAACTCTCCATCCAGATCGAGAATTCCAAACCGTCCCTCATCTTCACGTCCGCCGACCTCCTGCACAAGGTCGAGGGACATGCAAACATTAAAACCTTAGTGATCGAGCAATTCGTTGGGTCCCTGGAAACCGACCTCACCCCTATCGGAGGGAACCGGGTTCGGGGACCGGACACGGCTGCGTTAATGTACTCATCAGGGACTACCGGGAAAAGCAAGGGTGTGTGTTGCAGCCACGCAAACCTGATCGCAGCGGCCGCCGTGCTGCAGCACGTGTGGAAGGAGGGTGGACTGGGGGCGGCGGATGTGTATGCGTGTGTGGTGCCGTTGTTTCACATGTTTGGGTTCTCCATGTTTGTTTGTGGGGCGGTGGCGGCAAAGGCAACGGTGGTGGTGATGAGGAAGTACAGCTTGGAGGACGTGATGGCGGCGGTGGAGGAGTACAGGGTCACCAGGCTGCCGGCTGTACCACCCATGGTGGTTCAGATGGTTAGGGGCAGGGCAATCGTGGATGGGTTCCAGATTGGGTCATTGAAGGAGGTGGTTTGCTCCGGTGCGCCCTTGGCCAGGGAGCATATGGAGATGTTCGCCGCTTGTTATCCTCATACTACTTTGACCCAGGTATCATTTTCATTGTATATAGTTTGCTATCAAAGTGTGCCCTTACTATATATGTATGTCTGTGTCCAGCAAGCGCTGTCAATAATATCATATATTGTTTTCAACTAGGTATCATTATCAAAATTTGTACTTGGCGTCTGTTATTTTCAACCAAGTACCCCAAATTAAAGTCCATTACCATTGGTGATACACTTTTACATTTTACCACAAATTTTTTTGTACTTCAACTGAAAACTACAAGTAATTACATGAACCATGATCATCCTTGAAAAACAGTTGAGAATTAGTATGAAAAAAAAAGAACTAAATTATTAGCATTGTGTATGTAGTTGTAGTGAAAAAAAAAGTATCGAATTGTGGTGATAAAAAAAAGACGTAGGCGCACAGGTGTGTGTGTGTATAAAGAATCAAAGATGTCAGAAGTACAAAAAAGCATGCGAATAGATAAATTAAATCATTTGCTACTACAACAAAAAATAGGTTAATAAAAAAATTGGTGAGCATATTCAATTGTTGCATTTGTAATAAATTTTTTGGAGGCAACAGTTGGGGGCCCGTATTTTCAGCATATGGATGCATATATTAAAAATTATATTACTAAATAAATAGGAATACCTCGTAATTTCAGGACTTAAATCTGCATGGAATACTTCCCCCTTCCATCAGAGGCATTGAAATAATCGACTAATACGATGCAAACATTATCTGGAACATTAAAAGTGTCATGAAACCGTATGTTAAGTGCTAGGCATAGTCACGGATAGTTTACCAATCATTGAAATAACTTTTAATATTTAATTAAGACTATTTAAGATATCGTGATTACCTACTTAATTTAGCATAAAGTTGGAGAATACCCTGAATAGGAATTGCTATAATCATCATCATCATTGGTTTTTCCCCAAAATATTTTTTTCTTTCTAATAAAACAAACATATGTTATTTGTATTTCTAACACAGATATACTCTGAAGACTAGTTTGCCACTTGAACATTCTATGTCAGTTTATGATTATATTCCTAGGACAAGACGAATTATCATCTTTTATGCCCATATACATATGCAGATGTACATATACATGTATCCATAGATATATATATACATAAATGTACGTATACAAGAAAATTAATGTGCTAGACGGATGCAAAGTAGTTAGTTACCTACCAGTGGTTCATTAAGTTCAAAATCGAATGGGTCCATGGCTCATAAATGATCAACCAATGCTCTGGTTCAATATTAAGTAATCACATGATACATGCACGTTATACAGTTATCCTAGTTACATGTCTCACAGCTGGCATGACTGATGACTTAGACTGGAATCACAGGTATCAGTGAATTGTAATAAATGGTAAGTTCTATGTCCTACTTCCCTAGCTGTAAATGGTAGCAGTTGTTAAGTAATATGCAGTGCTCTATAAGATTCAAAAGTTAACTTTTCAATGTTGCATAATATGTCGAAAAGGAAGAAGTCATTTTCTTTGAATGGATACATGACATAAATAGTTTAGGGCATGTAACACTTATGCACACATGTGTGTATTGCAGTGCTATGGATTGACAGAAACAAGTGGACCAATTACACTGTGTGATGGGGTGAGAGGTAGGTACCATACATCAATTGGAAGGCTAGTTCCAGTAATGGAAGCACAGATTATAGATGTACGCACTGGAAAAGCTCTACCCCCTAACAAATATGGAGAATTACGGGTTCGTGGTCCGATGGTAATGCAAGGTAGGCACCTAACAGTTGCAAACAAGATGTGAAGTTTTAGGACTCTTATACTTGGTAATGTACCTTGTCACTGACTAGCTAATCATAGAAATGATGAACCTTTTTGTTCTTTTCCCAATCATCTCCATGATAAGTGTCGGAGAAAATGGAACTTCTGGCTATACCCCTAAAAAGTTTCAAAATAGAAGAAATGCTCGCTAGAAGAAAAAAACTTATAAATTGCTTCCTATTTAAAAATCACACAAGTCATTGAAAATCAACAAGCAATATCATTAAAAAAAAATTAATTAGTTTTTCTGCAAATATTTCCAAAAAAAGTTCATTAATTGCTAGTATTTGCCAAAAAAAAAACAGTAAATAATTGCAAAAGGTATTTGCACTTTTTACTGTAGATATTTTCTAAATATCTACGACATAGATTGCAAATTTTCAGAAAAGTACGAATTTTTTTTTGGATGGTATAGGTTTAAGTTGTAAAAAAAACATTACGAACATAACTATGGGGGGATAATTTAAGAGGTTTTGGGAAAGGGGTGCCTCCTAATTCCAAAAAAAATAAAAATAAAAAATAAAAAATAAAAAGAACAAATGCAGTGAAAACTAATTGTTTTTGTGCTCAACAAATGAAGGTTACCTAAACAACTCCAAGGCAACATCAGATACCATAGATGATGAAGGGTGGCTACGCACAGGTGATCTCTGCTATATTGACACACGAGGATTAGTTTATGTTGTTGATAGGATAAAGGAACTCATCAAATACAAAGCTTATCAGGTATACTAGCTGACTGACCTGATAATTATCATGCATATCCTCACAGACTAAGGTTTACATTCAAAATATTTTACAGGTAGCTCCTGCTGAGTTGGAAGAGATATTAGCATCCCATCCCGATATTCAAGATGTTGCAGTAACATCGTAAGACATAGATAGCTGAATAATGTATAAACAAATGGAAAATACATATTTAATTATTTTATTGTTAAACTAACACAAATGTAGGTACCCGGATGAGGAGGCAGGAGAGATACCGATGGCTTGCGTGGTGAGAAAGGCTGCAAGTAAAATTAGGGAAGAAGATATCATTTCTTTCATGGAGAAAAAGGTACAGATATGGTTCGTAGATACATTTACATTTTACATGTATCACCGATTTCACAATCTCACACAGTTCAAGTATCTAAAGTGAAAGATATTATTACATGACCAACAAATGTTTAACCTTTAGATGATTTGAAAGAGAATGTCGTATTTCTTAGGATATGCATGCAGAAACTCATTCTACTTCGCGTATGGCATTGTGGAAACATGTGCTAGCATGTACCAGTGATCATTGATTACACGACACACACGCATGGATGCACGCAACACACACGCACACGCGTGTGCACACACACGCAATACCGATAGAATTTATCATTGTTGTCCCGATTCTAATTTGTGCTAAATAAGCTTATATTCATATGCACATGTGGAAAAAATGTAATTAAAATTGAACTTCATACATATAATAGAGCATTATTCTTGCGGTCAAAAATAAATTAGACAAATTATGCACTAAACAATAAAATAAAATTGGCATAAAAACATAATCTAAACATCACCCTTGATGCTTTTTTGTTTGCAAAATAACTAATTGATGTTGCAAAATCAAGTTTCTCTACCAACCACTTGAAGATCGGTAGTCCATTCAAATTTTCAAAAAATTTCTCCTGGCAGATGCAGCTGTAAGTCAAAAAATGCTAGTCATTGTCAATAGAAAATAATCCACTTTTTTTTAAAGAAAATTTCAATACTTCATTTGCCTTTTAATCAAGGTCAAAATTTGGTTTTCGTTTCTGTTTTATCGTTTGAGATTTTGATCACTTTCATAAATTTTTTTTTTTTTTACTTCATTTAGATTTCGATACTGTTTTCTAGAGAAATATTTTAATCAATAGTGCATGCTTGTATTTATTAAAATAGAATATATATTTTACTTTGAAAAGTTAACTCGATTATTGATTGGACAAATTTTCAAATAAAGCCTCTCAAAAAAACTTAGTGCAAAAATAGACACACATGAAAACTTAGTGCAGAAATAGGCCTAGTATTTTATATAGCTTGCGCATTTATGGAATGCGCAAGCTATATTTAAAAAAGAATATTAAAGCTTACGCATTCCATAAATGCACAATTTTTTAAAAAAATATTATATGTTTGCTTATAGCTTGCGCATTTATGGAACGCTCAAACTTTAATTTTTTTTTTTAAATATAGCTTGCGCATTTCATAAATGTGCAAGCTATAAGCAAACAAGACATATTTCTGAAATAAGTTTTCAATTGAGCCTATTGTTGCACTAAGTTTTTTTAAGAGGTTTTGTTTGAAAATTTGTCCTTATTGATTTCTGCTGTCCTTTCATGATTTCTTGTTAGCACTGATAAAAGGTTGACATTATTTTCAAATGAATGTTTTTTTTTTTGGGGCATATTGGATTTGTTACTTTCTAATTCTTTTATATGCTTACTGCTTACATTTCCCATTGTAATTTTGTTTGACAGTTAAGACCAAAACAAAAATTTAAGCGAAAATAAGAAAAAGAGCAACGAAAGAATATTAGATTGGTACCGATATTTAACTCAACTTCCTTTGATAGTCATGAAAATCGAATTGAAATGGTTGGAATAATAAGATGCATGGTCTATTTGGTAAAAGTCCTCGAACATTGTGAATATAAAATGAACAGGTTTTATTATGATGAGAAAGTTTTATCAATCCTATTGAGAATTCTTTAACCTTAATTGAATTCTTTTTTATTTTGAACATGCGCAAGGAATAAATTCAGAAAGTAAGAGTTTTTCAAATTTTTATTCGATGTAATTACAGCTGATCCAAATGATCTCGGTACAAATTTTGAACCATGCTTTTAAATCTTTTTGATAAAATATTTTTCAACAATTTAATTTCCAGGAATAAATCTTTTGTGCTAATAGCATGAAACTAATTCAAGTTATGTTCCTTTAAATAATTATCATATTCAAAACTTAAATCTCTTCAAATCAAAATAACAAACAAACGTTATTTTCTCATATATTTCAAATTTCTCAAATCAGATTCAAAATGAAGACATAGCTTCATTAAATGTATGACTTTATGTATAAAAAATCCTCTTTAACAGCAGTAAGTGCGAACTCATCACTAACATTCTCATCAAAACGTCCACTATCATTATCAGTTGATGAAAATATCTTCTTTCAATGGACCTATTTCTGCTATTAATTTTGTAAATTGAAGTCAATCCTTTTCAAGTTTGTCGAATCATCTTTATTAAGGGGATACAACCTTCAATTAAATTACCTTCTGCATTAAAATGTTCATATTGTTCTCCACTTTCAGAATTTGTCAAATCCTTCATTATTATTCTTATTCATAGAAGGATCGAGATTTTCATTGATTAATTTTTCGCATTCTTGATCATTTCATCATTATAGCTGTTCTCGTTTTCTTCTTTGTTCATGTGCTCCTAACGAACATCATCAATAAATTCTTTGTCCGCTGAACTTTCGTGGATTATCCTGAATCTTTGTGTTTACTCTCATATCCATATACATACAAAGATCCACACACAGCCAAAACTTTGACATCAATCACGAACAATTGTACTGCCAAAGAACGAATTTAAACCTGGTCGAATAATAAAATTTTAGATGTTCAATTTGTAAACTTTAAAACTACAAATTCTATAAAATACGAAATTAAAACTAAAACTAAAACTAAATGATAATTAGATATGTTCAACCAATCTCACAGTTTTGAGTCACTATGTTTTACCCAAATTCTTTCAAACAATAATCCACACAAGTTTAACTACAAATAGCAATAAAAATCCATATTACAAGCAATCAAATCAATGTATTTATCTAACCGACAAGTAAATGACGTTATTCAATCACTACAAATAAAACAATGTGGAAATTAGCCACAAGGGCCTCTTTAGCAAGTGCAATTAATTTCTAGGACACACAACTGAAAATAATTACTTTTAAGGACAAAATGAAAAATAAATAGTTTCTAAAGCCTAAAAACCTATGAAATTATGTCATTGAAAGTAATTGGACTGCTGATTTTGTCTTATAAAACTTACTTAAAAATCTCTAAAAATTGTTTAAAAATCCCGTTTTCTCTATAAAATTATTCTAAATATATACTCTGATCTGGGTTTGCTGTTCTGTGACTGATGTCTTCTATCTGCATGTATATTACATTATTTCTGAAATGGTCCGAATCCACCATAGTGTGCATTAGTTAGGGACTAAGCGTATCTACCACTTATGAGGTAATGAAAAGAAAAAAAAAATCAAGACAAAATTGACATGCTTAGCTCTTAACTAACGTATTACTATGATGGTCGCGCTTAACCAGCCCTATTCTCTGCATTAGTAGACAGGATTACTTAGTAATTCTCTTTACTAATGTAGGTCTCGGGGTGGGGCGTAATTATTCTGCTGACTTTGGCCTTGAAATTAATTTCTGTGGATGTGTCCTATAAACTAATTGGACTGCAAAGTTTGTCCTTCTAGTGAAATGCCCCTAAAACAATCATTACACATTCAATATAATTGAATTGACTGAACAAAAAACTGATAAACACTTTTTAAAATTTAAAATTGTGTGAAGAGTTGGAATTAGATTTCTTTCTTTTAGAGCTCTAATCATGTGAGATTCTGTAGTAAAAGTTTGGGCTCCATAACTCCAGTTATTATTGTTTTTCTGCTCAGGGCAGATAATTTGGGCCCTAAAACATGAAAACAAATATGATTTGTGGGGATTTTTTAGTCCATGGGCCAAATCTGTGATAAAGTATTTATTTTGGTTACTAAATATTTCCATATTTCATTAGGTGGCTCCATATAAGAAAATAAGAAAAGTACTATTTCTGGAATACATACCAAGATCTCCCTCGGGGAAAATTCTTCGGAGGTATCTGAAGGCCACAAATGCAACACATGGGCGGCTGGAAATGTCAGCTAGGCTATGATACTCATTCTTTCTTTCATTTTTTTTATTTTTTATTTCTTTTTATTGATTTAAGAAAAAAAAAAGATTGTTTGCTGTTGTGGAAAATGTCATTGTTGTTGCGATTTATAAATTAATATGTAAATTTTAATGTGTTATTTGATTATTTGTATCTTCAACTTTATTTGAAAATCAAACATGTTAACCGTATTGTAATATTTTGTTTATATTTTGCTGGGATCATAAGAAAGGCTTGATAGATATAGAAAATAAATAGATAAATAACTCTTTTATATTTCCCACATTGCTAATGTAAATATCAGACCAAAATAATAAATGTTCAGATTATAAAAGAATACACAAACAATAATTGTTGAGGTTATAAAGAAAAGAAAATTCTGGAACAATAATTTGTGTAATTTCCTCTGATTTACATCTTTATTAATATCAAATGTTTGAGCATAATTTGAAATTTGAGAATAACATAATTACGATTATCAAATTAACCACACTATAATTGTTTAGAGCTTTATTGCCAGCCCTATTTTCCACAGTGAACATTATAACCATTTCTGCATTTGCAAAGGTTTGATTTTGCAGGTCTTAGTTCTAATTGTCAACCCTAACCAAATTCGTAGAACGTACAACTGTTTATAGAAAGTTGTGTCATTCATAAATTTACATCTGGCATTGAATATTGCATGCACTTTATGGCCATTTATATTGTTCTTTCGAATTAACCACACATTTTAGTTTTTAAGGGTGTGATCCATGTGTAGAAGAGAATGAATGTGCGATTAGAGCGAAAAAAATAGTGTATCGCCCGCTAGAATAAGAAAACAACTCTACAAATACTTCCTAAGAAAAGATGATACATTTAATGAAAATAACCTATAAATAAGCACACAAAAAATATAAAATGATGTTGTTGATCAAATTACCCTTACCTACAAAAACGGTAAATAAATTCCCCTGCGGAGACAACCCTAGAAAAAAAAAACCTCATAGAGGCATTCGTAGATTTGTATTTTAATCACGCGGATGCTATACGAGATAAAAAAATTTACCTAGTGTGGTCTATGCATGGTAGATTTTATCATCTCGTTCGTACTCTACGTTGAATCACGACTTTCCAGTAATAAATGGTTATACTGGGATGTTACATTTAGAAATTGTATGGTGTATATAAAGTAATGAATGATGTATACCGTTTTGCGAAAAATTTGGGTGTATGTAAAGCAAAATGAGGTCCATGAATAGAATCACCCAAATAAAAATGAATCTCTTACCATACGTGAGCATGAAATAGAAATAAGACCACCATGCTTGCTAAATGTATCTAAGCATTTAAAGAAAACAAATAGAGTTAACATGAAAATAAATAAAAGATCAAAAGAAAATTATTATACCATCATTTGTCTCCAGTTTGGATTGTAAATCAAGAAGCCATACACATGCAAACAGTTGCGACTATAATCATATCAATGCCTTGAAAAATAATCATCATTGAGGAGGAGCAACTGATTGAGAAAACAAATAGAGTTAACATGAAAATAAATAAAAGATCAAAAGAAAATTATTATACCATCATTTGTCTCCAGTTTGGATTGTAAATCAAGAAGCCATACACATGCAAACAGTTGCGACTATAATCATATCAATGCCTTGAAAAATAATCATCATTGAGGAGGAGCACTTGGTCGGTATTTGTTGCTTTCTGGCATGGTAGTACTATCCATCAGAGTATAAAAAATATTTCCATTATTAACGGTCATTGGATGAAATGACCCTTGAGCATAAGCTTCAATATTTCCATTGACTACATGACCTGGACCTGCCATTTGAACCCTAGGTGCAGCTGCAGCATGGTTCATCAGACCGGATTGCTGTTTCAGCAACTGATTGAACACCTGCTTTATTTTACTACCTCCAACCTTACATAGTGCTTTGAAAAAATCAGCATTTTCTTCTTCCATTATCTCCCACATTGCAATAGTAACAGTAGGTTCGATTCTACCTCCTCTAGAGAGGGTTTTTACCACTTCTCCTTTGCTCTCGTACAGCTGCAGATAGCGTTCTATTAAAGCATAAACATATTTAAGAGGTTTGAGAATTTTCATGCCATGATTGTGGGTTGCGATTGACATTGAATTTGCATCAGCTACTGGATCGTCTTCGAGGATAGCTTTACCATTACGATTGCTTCCTTCTAATTCTTCTGAAGCTACCTCTGTTTTGGATGTCATTTGAACATACTCCAAGATGAAGGCCATTCTTTTGGTGAACTGCATTAAATCCTTCAATTTGAGAGACAATTTCAGAATACTTATGATAAAGGAAATTCAAGATTTGAAGTTTCAGGCTGAACAAGCTGCTTTTCGTTGCATTGCAATTTGATTGTTGTCAAAGTTCAAAGTAGATTATTATTTGTTTGACCGCTTCTTAGTATTGTTTTTCATAAGTAGTTATTTTTATTTGATCAAGATATTTGTTTTATTTCACTTGTACACTGTAATGCTAAATGCCGTGGATGTTCATGGACTAAATCCTAGTGGACTAATGGTTAAAGTCTCAATCATTTCTTTTCTAAATAGTTTAGGTAAAATACCATTTTTTTAACACTAACTACTTGACCACTGGTCAAATGAGAGACTATTCTTTCTTTTCTATACAGTTGAAGTACAAAATATCATTTTTTAACACTTTTCCCTATAGAAATATTTTTATCTTTAGCACATATTTTTGTATTTAGGAAAATAGGATATGTATCATACTTTGAAAATTAAGGGTATGTTTGACTGGAACACTTGGCCGAAAGAGAATAAACCTAATCGAACACAAACATTTTAACATTCCGCCCTACGACATCGATACACATACCATGAAACATGAGGAAGTGTAGATAACACATTACAAGTTGGTATCGAAGCTGGTTGTTGTGTGCAACGTGATGGAGGTGCTTGCATTGTGATTAGTGATGAAGCTTTGACTCTTATCCCCATACAACACAGAAGAAAAGAGTTGGCTGTGAAGTCGAGAGACTGACCGTGAAACTGGAACCTAAGATACCAGTAATGACCACAACGGAGTTTAGCAGTGAAAGACATTATACTGTGAGATTCAATTATTGATTTCTATTGTCTTCTCGCTTTATTTTTTCTAAAAAACAAAAGAGTCGGGGAATGAACCCTTGATGGATGTTTACTGATCCCACAACATATATCCATTAGCAATGAGTGTATTTTATTTCGGCGCTGTGTTCAAACTCTACACACTAGCACATTCATCTTTACAACTTTAGTTTTAACCATCTAACCGCTCCTCGGGGGTTCACTTTATTTATGAATTATTATTATTCTCTAACACTGATATAAGTTTGATCTTTTAGATTATTTTTTTGTCATATTGGATTTTTAGACTTTTCTTTTTTTATTTTACACATTTTTTGTTGTGTTTTCTTTAGCAGTTGAAGACCAAAACTCAATATTTAAGCAAAAAAAGGAAGTTAGACTGCAACATGAAATCAACTCCGCTTCTATCACCTAATTCGGACTGAAATGGTCAGAATTTCAGAATAATAATTTTAATCATAAATGATGTTATAATCCTGTTCAAGAATTTAATTTCAAGGAACAAATATTTTGTGGCAACAACATAAGTTAATTTCAAGGAATAAATATTTTGTGGCAACAACATAATCATATTTCATAAGTAATTCAAGTTTTTTAAGATTTTGCTCTGGATACTCATCATTTTCAGAACTTAAATTCTTCAAATCAAATAAAAATCAAATATTTTTCTCATATATTTTAAAATAGGTTCATCTGACAAATGTATGACTTTTTCTATATAAAATCCACCTCCACAGCAGAAAGTGTGAACTCTTCAACGACATTCTCATCAAAACGTCTACTATCAAATTTCTGATTTGTTGAATCATCTATATTAAGAGCTATATGATCTTCATCTAAATTACCTTCTGCATTGAAAAATTCGTTTTGTTCTCCGCTTTCAAAATTTGTCAATCCTTCATTATTATTCTTATTTATAGAAGACTTAGATTTTCATTCAACAAAATATAAATTTATATTCTGTCAAACCTTTGGCAGTAATAATAAACAATTGCAATACAAAAAAAAAAAAAAAAGAAAAAAAGAAAAGAAGAAGAAGCAAATTCAAACTGAAATATAAAATCAACAAAATTAAATGTAAAAACTACAAAATCAGGTAAAAGAATGAAACCAGTATCAATATTAAATGATAATTAGACATGTTTAACCCATCTAGCAGTTTCAGTCGTTTAACCCCAACTTCTTTCATAAACAGTAATCCACAAGTTTAACCTCAAATTGAAACAAAAAATATATATCGTCAGTAATCATTAATGTATTTACGTATCAAATAGTTAATGACATTACTCAATCACTACAAACAAAACAACCATTACAAATTCCAAATGATTGAATCGACTGATCAGAAAATCGATAAACAGTTTCAAAGTTTTAAAAATGTGTGAAAAAAATTACCCAATCAGATCCGCCACTACTACCGAAGATTTGGATTTTGGAGTTGATTTTCTTTCTTTTTGAACTCAAATGATGTCCTACGAGATTTTGAACTAAAAGTTTGGGCTAATTTATTTTTTCTGCTCCGAGTACAAATTTTGGGTCTAAAATTAGAAGAACAAATTTGGGCTCCAGTCATTTATTTGGGCTCCTTGGCCATTGGGCCAGCGGTGTTAAAAGAGCATCTTCTCTTTGAATGCAAATATGCATACACAATTTGGGCTCGTCTTCTTCAGAATGGAGGCTTAGGCAAGCCTCTTCGTTCTAACAGGGAAGAATGGCGTAGACTTTTCTCTGTTCCAAGATGGAAAACCCCCGTGGCTATAACTCTTTCTGCGATTCTGGAAACTATAAACCATGTTGATGTTTAGCATCGAAGAATATGTCATATGTGAAGAACTTTCAAAACAATTCTGAAGATTGGTGGAAAATTAATTTAATTACGCCTCGACTACATGATTGTAAAACATGTAGGCATCCGAGTGCATCTTTTTTCCAATTTTTTCATTTTCTACTAAAAACTTCGTCGAGATTCATACCACTTTGTGATAATGCTACGTATAGTTGACCATGATTAAGAACATGCATTGAAAGATAAGTACTAAAGTAAGGAAGTGTTCGTTCTTGTAACTTATTAATTGTTAAAATAAAGGCTAATTCAATTGGAAACTCTTTAGGAATTAGAACGGAAAAGATACAAATTTTAACATGGAGAAAATACTAATTTGGTTATGTTATTTTTGTTGTAGTACTACAACTGTGACATATCCAATATATAATATTGTGATATTTCCATCATTGTCTTAAAAATACATATTTCCTGAAGGATGGTACTATCTGCACAACAAAACCATTTCTAACATCACGTAAAAAGGTATTAAAACTAAATGGGATAAAATACTTTCAAAATTCCATTTCCGTTGGTGATGCAAAATTGAGTAAAGGAATAGACATGAGGTTTTTACATAAACGAACGATGCCAAAATAAAAAAACAGAAATCCTAATTATAAAACAAAACAATAGCTTCCCTATCAGCAATTATTGGTGGACCAAATTGAAAATACTAATATAAGTAAGACCCATTTTATTGTTTCTTCTCAAATCGCTTTTTTGCATGATTCTTTTTCAATAACTATTCAAACCATGTAAGGTATTTATGTGTGATATGTAACGACTCGGAATTTCACCGCTTTAATTTGTGAATATTTAATTAACTTTAAATATTCAAATTAGTTTTTATAACAAAAATAAAGCTCTTTTAAGAAATAAATAATGATGGTGAAACAGTTTTTAAAATATGTTTACAGAAATATATAGCTCGAAGAAAAATCGAAAATGTGATCGGAATTCGTATTTCGAAGTTTCGACCATTCGTCGAATAAAAGTTGTCGAAAATGTTGTAAACATTTAAGTAACACGTATACATACAAAAATAAGCTAGAACAACATGGTGTGTATGTGAATGTGTATGTCTCTATGTGTGTTACTTAAGTTTATAAAAAGAAAAAGAAAAGGATATATGTGTGTGTGCGCGCGCGCGCATTTGTGTGTGTGAATACGTGTTTGTGTGCACGCTTGTGTATGTGTGTCTATGTGTGTGCGTGCGCGCGCGTGTATGTAAAGCGAAACACATGTAAACATAAGTACATATATGCATTAAATGCATGTTGGCTAAACATGGTATGAGGGGACAAAGATGGTTATGTGGAAAATGGACGTGGAGGGTAAGGACAACGCTATTTTAGTAATTTACTTTATTCTCTTGTTTATAAATACCTCTTTCACTTCTTCAGTTTCACCTTTTTTCCTTCTACCATATCTTTCTTATATCTTATCCAAATGGAGGTCTACATTTTTTCCAAGCCGTATCAAATTCCGGTGGCTAAACTTTCATGTGTACCACTTCTTCAAATTTTGAGCTTAACCATACCCAGATCTCATTTCTTTGCAGAGCATTTTCTGATTCAGATTTTCAAGTCTGAAAATACCTCTTATTCTTTTGACCATATCTCTCTCAAACGGATCAAAATTGAGTGATCCTTTTTTTGAAATTACAGGGAAATTTTTTTGCAAGAACTTTCTCATTGGAAACGTTTCCAAATTCTGTGAGTATCTTGTCCAAAAATTAGTTGGAAGATGACCCACTTTCAGGTTATTTTGGATGGCTTATGATGAGAAAAGCTTGTTTTTATTTAAAGTTTCGAACTTTAAAATATTGTTGTCTTGGTTATGAAAATATATTGCTTGATTTGTTGGATGTTGATATATGTACATATATATCATGGTAATATATATATGCTTGTATGAAAATTTAACCTAGACTCGAAAGAGTAATCTAAAAGTAATAAAAGATATAAAGTTGTGATCTTTGTTATGCTTGTGTTTGGATGGGCCTATGTATGTTGTAATTTTGAATACATGAATGTATGTTAAGGAAATTTTAGCACTTGAATTTGCTAGGTAGTGACATAGAAATCCTTTGTTTTAAAAATTAGTTTGCTTAAGAATTGTTTTTGAAAAGTTACAAGTTTTAAACTTTGATTTAGTTTCCAAAACCTTACTTTTGTTTTCAAAATCTTATATTAAGTTACAAAAGTGTTTAGTATGTTAAATCTAAGAAGTTTAAAGTTATTTGTTATATTAAACAAGTTTGAAAACTATAGATCGTTTAGCGATAGTAGCTATAAATGCAGTTCATGAAAACGAACTCGTTTTGAAATCTAAAATGTTTTCACTTAAGTATCTTTTTGAAAAGTGTTTTCAGAACAAATTTTAAGTAATAAAAGTAATTATTAAATTTATTAATTAACTATCGATTTATTTATTTAATGATTATTTAATCAATTAATTAAGTTAAGATGATTAGTACTAATCATTAGTTAGTAAACGCAATTAGTACTTAATTATAAATTAAGCATGTTAATTAATTAATAAAAGATTAATTGTTATTTAATAATTTATTTAAAGACTTATTATTATTAAAATAATTATTAAAGGTTAATTGTTATTAAAATTATTAGTTAAGAGAGGGTTTAAATATTAAATTAATTACTAATTAAGTTAAGATTTAATTAATAAGATTTATTTATTCTTAAATGAAGGTTTAATTTATTATTTAATTATTAATTAAGGATTAAAGTATAATTTAATTATAAAATAAGGTTTAAGCGATTATTTAATTATTAATTAAGATTAGTTAATAGTTAATTACATATTTAAGAGGATGGTTATTATTTAATTATTTATTTAAAGTTAATTATTGTTTAATGATTAATTAATGTTCAATCATTATTAAGAAATGCGTTTAATTGTTCATTAATTACTGAATAAAGGTTTTGATTTTAAATCACTTATTTCTGAAGGTCAATTTTCATTTAGAGCGAGCTATCTGTTAAGGAATGTTTTTAAACCTAAGGATTTTCTCTGTCGATTACCCTTAAATAGCCTCCAATGAATATGAAACCCAATGACATCAGTTTAGCAGAATAAACCACCGTTTTACTAATTAATTTGTATATGACATTTGTTTGATAGAATAAATCATAATTCTGCCATAATTCACCAAGCAGGTTATGCATTGACATATTTCAAGCAGAACAAAATCTCTATCTGCTATCATGACTTGGACATTTGCCTATAGATGACTGGTTGTTATGTGTTGTTTCCTTTTACATATCTGCTTATTATGTAAATACCCATATTATAACTTGGATAAGTTAACTCAATTAAACGAACCATTGTGGTCACTAAGCCTCTTCCTGATTTTTATGAAGTCAAATATTTCATTTTTCCTTTTTGATAATGGTTTAAAGTTTATTACATTTTAAAATATTTAAAGGATAATTAAGCAATTATTTTATTAAAGGTGTTTAGAGTAATTTGATACTTTCTGAATGATTGTTTAAAATCATTATTTTGCTAATGTGGTTTAAAGATTAATTAAATAAAGAATGTTTAAATAATAACTTGTTTATTTCAATGTGTTTTAAATAAATTATTTTATCAAAGGAACCTATTTTGTTTTAAATAAGGACAATTTATAAAAGAGTTTTTACAAATGATTTGGATAATCATAAAAGAACTTTTATAAAATGGTTTTGGATATATATATATATATATATATATATATAAGAAATACTATAAAATGATTTTGGAGATTTATAAAGAGTTATATAAATGGTTTTGATATTTATAAAAGAGTTTTGTAAATTAACTTGGTGGTTTACAAAGAGCTTTGTAAGTGGGTCGGAATTTAAGTACAGAAGATTTCATAAACAAAAGAGATTTGTTGAAAGAATTTATTGAAGGAAATTTAAAAAATAATTTGAGATTTTATTTCCTTTAACTGGCCTTCTTAATTCTGGTGGTATGGACGTTCGTTCCATACTTAAGACCGAAGGAATATTGTTTAAGGTTATCTTTATCTCCAATTTCAATAATATTTTTTTTTCATCCTTTGATATGATTAGTAAATGAGAAATCTTTCAGAAATGTTTTGTGAATATACTTATGTCAGTGAGATAGGTATATGGATATTTTTGATAAACACTTTTGAAAAAAGTTTTTAATAAACGAAAGATTTATTTAAAACGAGGCTTAGTGATATGGTTAATTAAATTTATAAATTGTTATTGTTTGATTATTTGGTAGTTAAATAACCGAATATCAAACCTTGACCTATTTTGACTCAGGATGTATGATTGTATATTCGAGTTGCTTGGCGAGTACTCGAACAGTTGTTGCATACTTTCAAAGAATCAAAATTGAGTTAGCCGAAAATTATTGCTTAATTTGAAGACACTGATTTTCGGATTTATCCGAACCACTCCAAGCTAATAACGTTCGTGATAAAGTATGATATGGAGCTATACTATTCTTCCTGAGGGTGATTCCAAAGGTGTAAGGTAACCCGGCTTGTCATGTTAAAGGGGAAAAGTATAGCAGCCTCGATGTCAAAGGGGTAAGGTAACCCGGCTTGTCATGTTAAAGGGGCAGGCTAAGTCTGTGTAGCAGCTGGGCAGATGTGTCTATAGCCGTCAGAAACATTTTCTAGAGGTGTATCATCGAAAGATAGTCCCTTACCTTGCCATTATTGGAATCCATTCTCCAATATGAACCTTTACATATTTGGATGTGCCCAACCATGTTAAAATGTGAGATGCAAGTGTTTTAGCTATATTTTATATTTTTTTAAACCTATACATTATGATAATGTCACTGAATTTTTATAATAAAATGTTTTAGTTATCGTAAGGTAAAAACCCATTCGTATTTATGTGCAGCGTGGTCTTACGAGATACTTTTTATTTTAAAAGGTTTTTCAAATATAGTAATCCATATGATTTGTTTCGAGCTTTTCTCATGTCGGTTTTACCAAACTGACCAGATGTTGTTTTTCTATAATGCTTATGTCAGCCTGAGCATATTTTTCCAATTTAGCAAGATTATTTGGAGCTTTTAGGAGATGAGTTGGATTTTCCAAGATGTATTAATGTATCTTATATTCTTCTGATGTTTAGTTGTTCTTGATGGCTGTTTGTTGTATTTATCAGAAATTGTAAGAACATGTTGTTATAACTGTCCAGGATGATAATAGGTTAATGGACTCCGATGTTGTGTATAATAAAGATGATTTCTTTTTGTAAATACTTGTTTATATTATGTATTACTCGTTACATTTTATGAGATTCTGTTCTTCCTTTTTTTTAACCCTAAATGATGTCTGTCAGACACTTAAATGATCGTCACATGAATATCGAGGATGTATTATGTGTCGTCTTTTGGCGTAAGAGTGGAATATCATTACATGATATATCCTCATTAAATTCAAGGATGAAATTATTGTATTATTATTGAATTTTATGTTTTCATATGGTAAGTGATATAATTTTATTTGTGGTGAAAACAATAGCATATACGGTAGTTTACTTATGATGGGAAAAAGGGTTTTGGAATATAATTGTTTTGCTAAATCGTAAAGTGTGTAAGCCATATTTATTTTCAAAACCGTCCGAATTATATATTATTATTTTATTTGGTTTTTTGGTCGTCTTATAGGTTGATTAATTTTAGTTATTTTCTAAAAAAAATGTTGAATGATTATCAAATGCTATTATTATATTTCTCTCTATTTAATATACGTGGATCGTTAGGATGTTCGTCACTATAGTTCAGTAATTTGTAGTAATGATTTTCAAGGTGAATGAAATGAAATCGTAATGAGCTTAACCTATCAGTTAGAAATGACCCAAAACTAGATTACGATAAAGAAATTTAAGTTGATCAAACCGATTATTTTACTATGGAAGAAGTATTCTATATAATACATACGAAAAAAATAGAATTAATATTTTATAGGAACTAAATTTGTGCTGTCATTTTTAATATAGGTTTCTCCTTCATCTGAAGCTATGTTTCATTTGTATCATCGACTAGAAAGAAGTTGAAAACTATACTTGTGTTGTGACTACTCGATCTAATAAGTAGTAGTGGAAGAAGCCACAAGTTCGATTAGGTTGTGAAAGAGGTGAAAAATATCAGGAAACGAAGAGTGGAAAAAGTAAAGAAAGAAATATGTGAACATACTTTAAGCAGAAACCGTGATTGTCCATTTTCAGTTGAACTTATATACAAAGATAATATAGAAAAAGGAGACGACTTATGGGCACTGAAGTGGATAACGATATTCATAATCATGAGTTATCAAATTCTCTAATAGGTCATCCATTTGCTGGACGCTTTACTGCTATGAGGAAATAACATTATTTTGATTTGTGTGTTACTAGCTTGAAACCTAGAGATGTGGGGCTTAATGTTAAAAAGAATTTTTCTAAGAACACTTTGACAATAAAAATAGTTTTCCATTTTAAACAAAAGATGGGTTGTTGAGATGCAAGGAAGGTTTGCGATGCAACATTTGCTCAAGTTGATTGTTCAGTCTCATTATGTTCGTTGGATGAGAAGGAATGAAGTTGATGATTCTTATTTAGAAATTATGTGGGCACATCTAAAATATACTATACTATGCAAATGATTTCCTTTAGTCGTAATGCTTGATTACACGTATAAGATAAATAAAGTTGGACTGTCTTTACTGCAAATGATATTGATCACATCTACAAATAAAACATTTATATTTGCATAGTGTTTTTTGTCACATGAGATAGAAAATAATTATCATCGGGCTTTACAAATTTGAAGTACTGGTGTACTCTGGAAAAATTGCCTAACGTAGTTGTGGAAGATAGAAAATGAGTGTTAATTAGTGGAGTGAATAGAATTTCCCAATGGCAACGTATTCGGCTTGTGAGTGGCACAAGTCAAATAGTGTTCTTACAAAGTTGAGGAAATTTTTTAATCTGTTAAAATTGTAGAACTATTTGTAGATGACTTGATGTTGGTTGTTTGAGCATAATCTGCAATGCATTTGAAGAATATCGAAAAAAAATTAATAATACTTGCAAGTCTCGGTACGTTGAATCATATAACGAAGATTTGTTATAAGTAGCAATTTGTGCGTGCATGGACTGATAAAGTTAGACATCTTGGTAACAAAACTTCCAACAGAGCTGAGTCAGCACATTATGTACTGAAACAATGTTTTGGTACTTTACAGGGTTCTTTTATTAATATTTGGAAAGACAAAGAAATTAGTCGTAGTTTTGGAAAAAAGTTAAGGCAAGGTGTGGAAGCAACATTGAGATCTGATTTTCGAACATATCATATATATAGTTTTATACTTTGCCTTGGAAATGATTTATGATGAAAATAATTTTTTTTTTGTTATTTCACCTTCTAGTCATAAACTTTGAGCGATATATGTTTTACCTTATTCACATGAGTTGAATGAACACTAATAATATTTATCTAATTCCACTTGATATAATTTATGAACATTGGTGAATAGTTTATCACATTCTGCAAATTTAAGAATCTAGAGAGTTTGCATACACCCAAACACACAAAATTTGGAAAATGGTTCGAGGATGCAACTACAGATGAAAGGGTGTTATGTTTTCTGTAGTGTAAGGAGATTGAAGTACTTTCAATGACATCTTACTAGAGCTTAAACTTGTAATTCGTAAAGGTCGACCATTGAGAAGCAAAGGAAAAACTAAACTGGATACAAGAAAGTTATGGTCTGTGAAAGCTGATCGAAGAGGTGAAACATTGTATGCAATATCTATCACAATCAAGCATTACAAATAAAATAAATGTTAAAGAAAAGAAGTAATGGTACGGTTGAAACCAATCTAGGTCTAACAAATTGTAAATGAAGTTGTAGATAAATTACAGTTGATTGATATTATATACACTAGCAAATTCCTTCAACATATTTCAGAGTTTCTTTATCTTTTTTTTTTTGTTAAAGTTGAGGAGTTGAGACATGTCATAAAGTGGTTTTCATTGCATTGTAAATAGGTAGATGAAATGAATGATAGTTTAGTGGAAGTGAAGAAATTAATGCAATCAAATATGGAAACACATCAGGTTATGTATTGTAGCACTTCAATGTTACTCGATGTAAGAAAATGAGAGTGGTATTTAGTTCATTTGAGAAAAATGTTCTTCAGAAGTATTGGTTGGAAACGCCTGAAATGGGTTATTTAATAGCGAATGCATTTAATAAAGTGGTCGCCTTTATATCTAACATCCAATATTGAACCTTTTATCCACATCCATTTGGTCCTACATATGAGAACTTTGATAATTTTATCAATTTTTATAGACGTTAACAACTATCACTGCGTGAAGTTTACTAAAGGAAACTTCGTCAATTCTACTAATAGTGAACTATTGGAGTAAATTTGCAATAGAATGAGCTAAATTATAGGATGATCATTATAAAGAAAGTCAACTTCAATTTAATCGACTAAATTCTGATGACATTGTAGGATCGATTTCATGCTAGAGGGGGGTGAATAGGGTGATACTATCAATTGTAAAAATTTAATGCGGAAGTATATAAAATAATTTCAACATGGATATAACAGAATAATAGCAGCACAGATAATAGCAGAATAATAAAAGTAGAAAATAGAACACACAGAATTTACCCAGCTTCGAAAAAACCCTACCTAAGTGCTGCCTCCAAGGTTTCTACTAGAAATTAAGTAGTCAGACGCTTATACACGTAAACTCGCGACACCCACTATCGACTAACCTAACTCTACGCTCAAAACTTTGCCATAACTCAGCCACAAAGTTGTGAATTCTCGAACTACACCACCATAGTTCATCCCCTAGTCACACGACTAGAATTTACAACGTTTAAAAGTAAATTACAAATAAAAAATGGTTAAAAAACAATGAAACCCTAATTCATAAAATAAAGCCTTATATAAGAATTATAAACCCAAAGCAAATAAAATAAGGCTGGCCCAAATATATTGATGTGATAAAATAAACTGTCTTCCTTGTTATTTCTTCGGCATGCTTTGCTCTGTAAAAAAAAAATAACGGCCTCGCTCCTTTGCTCGTTCCTCTTTCAATAATTAGGGCTTCATGATGAAGTCGCCACTTTGTCGAATTGATTACTGATGCTTCGATTTCTTTCTTCGATCACTTAGATTATTCACGGCTGCTTCAATTACGTCGAGGTCGATTGTTAAAATGGTATGCGATTTTTCCTTTTTCGATATTCGATTAATACTCGACTTTGATTTAAGTTATTGGCTTGTTCCTTTCTGTTGTTGCTTGAACTCGAATACCAATTTAGGCCAATGATGAATTTTGTTTTTATAGGGTTCGATTTCCCTAATTTTCGTTCGAATTTTTTGTTCGAATTCATCAGTAATTTTTTGCTCAGCCGTTTGATTTAGCATGAATATTGGTGTTTCTTTAGACTTGTTCAACTCATATATTATTGTTGCTTGATTATCACGGCTTTGAATTGCTTTGATGATGTTTTCCATGCTCACCATAGTTTTGATTCTGTTGGCATTTTGGCTTGTTCGAATTATTCGTCTACAAGTTAAATTCGGCCATTTCTGAATTTTTGATAATCTGGACTTCGGGAACTTTGATTTGAATTTATTTTTGTTGGCATTTGACTTTGGTAAAGCTGTTAATTTCTCTATAATATTTTCAACCTGATGCTTGTAGTTGTACATCCCGTCACTGTACTTGTGTATTGCATTTTCCACTGCCGTATGCTTCAATATACATTATGCTTGAAGTCTGTAGCTTGGTTCTCTGGTCTCAGTAGCATTTATATGGTACTTGTTGTTCATGTAGATATGTACTTGAATCATGTTTAGACTTCATGTAGTATGATATGCACTGTTGGAGTTTGGTAGTTACATATACATATGTATATATGTTCATGCATGTATATATTCATTTTTATATGTTTGGTCAGGTCTTGTTTTTCACATTGAGCTGTACTTGGTTTAACTTGAGTCTTATTGCACTTTGGTCGTGGTTGACTTCGGCCATTTGAAATAATTTCTGGACTTTATGCTGTTGACATCGGCATTGACTTTGTTATACTTGTTAAATGCTATGTAGCATTTTCTCATCCGGCTTTGACTTTGGTATGAAACTGACTTGGTTATTTTCAAACTGTTACCTGCAAAAAGATGTTCGACCTGGAACATTTTATCATTTGATGGCTTGTTTGGTTTTGACTTGACTTTTTTGATAATTTTACTGTCTGGACTGTTTGGTTGCATTTGTAGTTTGAAGTTACCACTGTCTACTTAGTTGCATTGCATTTGAACTCATGTGCACTGATGTATGTTGAGTAAATTTACTTTCTTGATTCGAAGTCTGGTCTGGATTTGTGTTACTAGTTTCCTCTTAATCTTTGCATTCATGTTACTTCTTGTTTGAAGTCCAATGTCCAGTTGCATTCATTCTTGTGTGTTCATGCTTAAAGTGTTGTTTCTTCTGCTTCGAGTCACTTGTGCATTTTGTTGTGTATACTTGAGTCTTTTTGAACTCCCCTTGGTTCTGGTTACATGTGAGTTGCCTATATATGTGTACATGTGTGTTTGCATTGACTTTACTTGAGTTTGGTCTTTACTGCACTGATGTTGTACATGTTGAAAGTTTTGTGATTATTGATTTGAAAACTGCATGCTTGAAGTATTGACTATGCAGATACAAACATGTATATACATACACACATATACATGTATGTATGTGTATAAATACTGTGCCTAGTCTATGTGAGTCTGTTGGGTCCATGAAGCTTGTTCATGTTGCTTTCTAAACTGCTATGTTGTTATGCACTTGATTCCATATGCTTGATGTATATATATGCATATGATCTGGTTGTCTCATTGCAATACGTAACCTGCTTTGTTTCCTATCACTGCTTATACCTGACCTTTGTTGCTTTTGATATCATGTTCAAGTTGACTGGTCTTGTAAGAATGATCCGGTGAACCTGCACTTGATTACTAGTGGTTGTTTTGGTCGTGACTATATTGTGTGCCTTTGTGCCATGCCACTGAACTTTGTTTTAAAAATTAGTTTGCTTAAGAATTGTTTTTGAAAAGTTACAAGTTTTGAACTTTGATTTAGTTTCCAAAACCTTACTTTTGTTTTCAAAATCTTATATTAAGTTACAAAAGTGTTTAGTATGTTAAATCTAAGAAGTTTAAAGTTATTTGTTATATTAAACAAGTTTGAAAACTATAGATCGTTTAGCTATAGTAGCTATAAATGCAGTTCATGAAAACGAACTCGTTTTGAAATCTAAAATGTTTTCACTTGAGTATCTTTTTGAAAAGTGTTTTCAGAACAAATTTTAAGTAATAAAAGTAATTATTAAATTTATTAATTAACTATCGATTTATTTATTTAATGATTATTTAATCAATTAATTAAGTTAAGATGATTAGTACTAATCATTAGTTAGTAAACGCTAGTACTTAATTATAAATTAAGCATGTTAATTAATTAATTAAAGATTAATTGTTATTTAATAATTTATTTAAAGGCTTATTATTATTAAAATAATTATTAAAGGTTAATTGTTATTAAAATTATTAGTTAAGAGAGGGTTTAAATATTAAATTAATTACTAATTAAGTTAAGATTTAATTAATAAGATTTATTTATTCTTAAATGAAGGTTTAATTTATTATTTAATTATTAATTAAGGATTAAAGTATAATTTAATTATAAAATAAGGTTTAAGCGATTATTTAATTATTAATTAAGATTAATTAATGGTTAATTACATATTTAAGAGGATGGTTATTATTTAATTATTTATTTAAAGTTAATTATTGTTTAATGATTAATTAATGTTCAATCATTATTAAGAAATGCGTTTAATTGTTCATTAATTACTGAATAAAGGTTTTGATTTTAAATCACTTATTTCTGAAGGTCAATTTTCATTTAGAGCGAGCTATCTGTTAAGGAATGTTTTTAAACCTAAGGATTTTCTTTGTCGATTACCCTTAAATAGCCTCCAATGAATATGAAACCCAATGACATCAGTTTAGCAGAATAAACCACCGTTTTACTAATTAATTTGTATATGACATTTGTTTGATAGAATAAATCATAATTCTGCCATAATTCACCAAGCAGGTTATGCATTGACATATTTCAAGCAGAACAAAATCTCTATCTGCTATCATGACTAGGACATTTGCCTATAGATGACTGGTTGTTATGTGTTGTTTCCTTTTACATATCTGCTTATTATGTAAATACCCATATTATAACTTGGATAAGTTAACTCAATTAAACGAACCATTGTGGTCACTAAGCCTCTTCTTGATTTTTATGAAGTCAAATATTTCATTTTTCCTTTTTGATAATGGTTTAAAGTTTATTACATTTTACAATATTTAAAGGATAATTAAGCAATTATTTTATTAAAGGTGTTTAGAGTAATTTGATACTTTTTGAATGATTGTTTAAAATCATTATTTTGCTAATGTGGTTTAAAGATTAATTAAATAAAGAATGTTTAAATAATAACTTGTTTATTTCAATGTGTTTTAAATAAATTATTTTATCAAAGGAACCTATTTTGTTTTAAATAAGGACAATTTATAAAAGAGTTTTTACAAATGATTTGGATATTCATAAAAGAACTTTTATAAATGGTTTTGGATATATATATAAAATAAATACTATAAAATGATTTTGGAGATTTATAAAGAGTTATATAAATGGTTTTGATATTTATAAAAGAGTTTTGTAAATTAACTTGGTGGTTTACAAAGAGCTTTGTAAGTGGGTCGGAATTTAAGTACAGAAGATTTCATAAACAAAAGAGATTTGTTGAAAGAATTTATTGAAGGAAATTTAAAAAATAATTTGAGATTTTATCTCCTTTAACTGGCCTTCTTAATTCTGGTGGTATGGACGTTCGTTCCATACTTAAGACCGAAGGAATATTGTTTAAGGTTATCTTTATCTCCAATTTCAATAATATTTTTTTTTCATGCTTTGATATGATTAGTAAATGAGAAATCTTTCAGAAATGTTTTGTGAATATACTTATGTCAGTGAGATAGGTATATGGATATTTTTGATAAACACTTTTGAAAAAAGTTTTTAATAAACGAAAGATTTATTTAAAACGAGGCTTAGTGATATGGTTAATTAAATTTATAAATTGTTATTGTTTGATTATTTGGTAGTTAAATAACCGAATATCAAACCTTGACCTATTTTGACTCAGGATGTATGATTGTATATTCGAGTTGCTTGGCGAGTACTCGAACACTTGTTGCATACTTTCAAGGAATCAAAATTGAGTTAGCCGAAAATTATTGCTTAATTTGAAGACACTGATTTTCGGATTTATCCGAACCACTCCAAACTAATAACGTTCGTGATAAAGTATGATATGGAGCTATACTATTCTTCCTGAGGGTGATTCCAAAGGGGTAAGGTAACCCGGCTTGTCATGTTAAAGGGGCAAAGTATAGCAGCCTCGATGTCAAAGGGGTAAGGTAACCCGGCTTGTCATGTTAAAGGGGCAGGCTAGCTCTGTGTAGCAGCTGGGCAGATGTGTCTATAGCCCTCAGAAACATTTTCTAGAGGTGTATCATCGAAAGATAGTCCCTTACCTTACCATTATTGGAATCCATTATCCAATATGAACCTTTACATATTTGGATGTGCCCAACCATGTTAAAATGTGAGATGCAAGTGTTTTAGCTATATTTTATATTTTTTTAAACCTATACATTATGATAATGTCACTGACTTTTTATAATAAAATGTTTTAGTTATCGTAAGGTAAAAACCCATTCGTATTTATGTGCAGCGTGGTCTTACGAGATACTTTTTATTTTAAAAGGTTTTTCAAATATAGTAATCCATATGATTTGTTTCGAGCTTTTCTCATGTCGGTTTTACCAAACTGACCCAGATGTTGTTTTTCTATAATGCTTATGTCAGCCTGAGCATATTTTTCCAATTTTGCAAGATTATTTGAAGCTTTTAGGAGATGAGTTGGATTTTCCAAGATGTATTAATGTATCTTATATTCTTCTGATGTTTAGTTGTTCTTGATGGCTGTTTGTTGTATTTATCAGAAATTGTAAGAACATGTTGTTATAACTGTCCAGGATGATAATAGGTTAATGGACTCTGATGTTGTGTGTAATAAAGATGATTTCTTTTTGTAAATACTTGTTTATATTGTGTATTACTCGTTACATTTTATGAGATTCTGTTCTTCCTTTTTTTTTAACCCTAAATGATGTCTGTCAGACACTTAAATGATCGTCACATGAATATCGAAGATGTATTATGTGTCGTCTTTTGGCGTAAGAGTGGAATATCATTAGATGATATATCCTCATTAAATTCAAGGATGAAATTATTGTATTATTATTGAATTTTATGTTTTCATATGGTAAGTGATATAATTTTATTTGTGGTGAAAACAATAGCATATATGGTAGTTTACTTTATGATGGGAAAAAGGGTTTTGGAATATAATTGTTTTGCTAAATCGTAAAGTGTGTAAGCCATATTTATTTTCAAAACCGTCCGAATTATATATTATTATTTTATTTGGTTTTTTGGTCGTCTTATAGGTTGATTAATTTTAGTTATTTTCTAAAAAAAATGTTGAATGATTATCGAATGCTATTATTATATTTCTCTCTATTTAATATACGTGGATCGTTAGGATGTTCGTCACTATAGTTCAGTAATTTGTAGTAATGATTTTCAAGGTGAATGAAATGAAATCGTAATGAGCTTAACCTATCAGTTAGAAATGACCCAAAACTAGATTACGATAAAGAAATTTAAGTTGATCAAACCGATTATTTTACTATGGAAGAAGTATTCTATATAATACATACGAAAAAAATAGAATTAATATTTTATAGGAACTAAATTTGTGCTGTCATTTTTAATATAGGTTTCTCCTTCATCTGAAGCTATGTTTCATTTGTATCATCGACTAGAAAGAAGTTGAAAACTATACTTGTGTTGTGACTACTCGATCTAATAAGTAGTAGTGGAAGAAGCCACAAGTTCGATTAGGTTGTGAAAGAGGTGAAAAATATCAGGAAACGAAGAGTGGAAAAAGTAAAGAAAGAAATATGTGAACATACTTTAAGCAGAAACCGTGATTGTCCATTTTCAGTTGAACTTATATACAAAGATAATATAGAAAAAGGAGACGACTTATGGGCATTGAAGTGGATAACGATATTCATAATCATGAGTTATCAAATTCTCTAATAGGTCATCCATTTGCTGGACGCTTTACTGCTATGAGGAAATAACATTATTTTGATTTGTGTGTTACTAGCTTGAAACCTAGAGATGTGGGGCTTAATGTTAAAAAGAATTTTTCTAAGAACACTTTGACAATAAAAATAGTTTTCCATTTTAAACAAAAGATGGGTTGTTGAGATGCAAGGAAGGTTTGCGATGCAACATTTGCTCAAGTTGATTGTTCAGTCTCATTATGTTCGTTGGGTGAGAAGGAATGAAGGTTGATGATTCTTATTTAGAAATTATGTGGGCACATCTAAAATATACTATACTATGCAAATGATATCCTTTAGTCGTAATGCTTGATTACACGTATAAGATAAATAAAGTTGGACTGCCTTTACTGCAAATGATATTGATCACATCTACAAATAAAACATTTATATTTGCATAGTGTTTTTTGTCACATGAGATAAAAAATAATTATCATCGGGCTTTACAAATTTGAAGTACTGGTATACTCTGGAAAAATTGCCTAACGTAGTTGTGGAAGATAGAAAATGAGTGTTAATTAGTGGAGTGAATAGAATTTCCCAATGGCAACGTATTTGGCTTGTGAGTGGCACAAGTCAAATAGTGTTCTTACAAAGTTGAGGAAATTTTTTAATCTGTTAAAATTGTAGAACTATTTGTAGATGACTTGATGTTGGTTGTTTGAGCATAATCTGCAATGCATTTGAAGAATATCGAAAAAGTTTTAATAATACTTGCAAGTCTCGGTACGTTGAATTATATAACGAAGATTTGTTATAAGTAGCAATTTGTGCGTGCATGGACTGATAAAGTTAGACATCTTGGTAACAAAACTTCCAACAGAGCTGAGTCAGCACATTATGTACTGAAACAATGTTTTGGTACTTTACAGGGTTCTTTTATTAATATTTGGAAAGACAAAGAAATTAGTCGTAGTTTTGGAAAAAAAGTTAAGGCAAGGTGTGGAAGCAACATTGAGATCTGATTTTCGAACATATCATATATATAGTTTTATACTTTGCCTAGGAAATGATTTATGATGAAAATAATTTTTTTTTGTTATTTCACCTTCTAGTCATAAACTTTGAGTGATATATGTTTTACCTTATTCACATGAGTTGAATGAACACTAATAATATTTATCTAATTCCACTTGATATAATTTATGAACATTGGTGAATAGTTTATCACATTCTGCAAATTTAAGAATCTAGAGAGTTTGCATACACCCAAACACACAAAATTTGGAAAATGGTTCGAGGATGCAACTACAGATGAAAGGGTGTTATGTTTTCTGTAGTGTAAGGAGATTGAAGTACTTTCAATGACATCTTACTAGAGCTTAAACTTGTAATTCGTAAAGGTTGACCATTGAGAAGCAAAGGAAAAACTAAACTGGATACAAGAAAGTTATGGTCTGTGAAAGCTGATCGAAGAGGTGAAACATTGTATGCAATATCTATCACAATCAAGCATTACAAATAAAATAAATGTTAAAGAAAAGAAGTAATGGTACGGTTGAAACCAATCTAGGTCTAACAAATTGTAAATAAAGTTGTAGATAAATTACAGTTGATTGATATTATATACACTAGCAAATTCCTTCAACATATTTCAGAGTTTCTTTATCTTTTTTTTTTGTTAAAGTTGAGGAGTTGAGACATGTCATAAAGTGGTTTTCATTGCATTGTAAATAGGTAGATGAAATGAATGATAGTTTAGTGGAAGTGAAGAAATTAATGCAATCAAATATGGAAACACATCAGGTTATGTATTGTAGCACTTCAATGTTACTCGATGTAAGAAAATGAGAGTGGTATTTAGTTCATTTGAGAAAAATGTTCTTCAGAAGTATTGGTTGGAAACGCCTGAAATGGGTTATTTAATAGCGAATGCATTTAATAAAGTGGTCGCCTTTATATCTAACATCCAATATTGAACCTTTTATCCACATCCATTTGGTCCTACATATGAGAACTTTGATAATTTTATCAATTTTTATAGACGTTAACAACTATCACTGCGTGAAGTTTACTAAAGGAAACTTCGTCAATTCTACTAATAGTGAACTATTGGAGTAAATTTGCAATAGAATGAGCTAAATTATAGGATGATCATTATAAAGAAAGTCAACTTCAATTTAATCGACTAAATTCTGATGACATTGTAGGATCGATTTCATGCTAGAGGGGGGTGAATAGGGTGATACTATCAATTGTAAAAATTTAATGCGGAAGTATATAAAATAATTTCAACATGGATATAACAGAATAATAGCAGCACATATAATAGCAGAATAATAAAAGTAGAAAATAGAACACACAGAATTTACCCAGCTTCGAAAAAACCCTACCTAAGTGCTGCCTCCAAGGTTTCTACTAGAAATTAAGTAGTCAGACGCTTATACACGTAAACTCGCGACACCCACTATCGACTAACCTAACTCTACGCTCAAAACTTTGCCATAACTCAGCCACAAAGTTGTGAATTCTCGAACTACACCACCATAGTTCATCCCCTAGTCACACGACTAGAATTTACAACGTTTAAAAGTAAATTACAAATAAAAAATGGTTAAAAAACAATGAAACCCTAATTCATAAAATAAAGCCTTATATAAGAATTATAAACCCAAAGCAAATAAAATAAGGCTGGCCCAAATATATTGATGTGATAAAATAAACTGTCTTCCTTGTTATTTCTTCGGCATGCTTTGCTCTGTAAAAAAAAATAACGGCCTCGCTCCTTTGCTCGTTCCTCTTTCAATAATTAGGGCTTCATGATGAAGTCGCCACTTTGTCGAATTGATTACTGATGCTTCGATTTCTTTCTACGATCACTTAGATTATTCACGGCTGCTTCAATTACGTCGAGGTCGATTGTTAAAATGGTATGCGATTTTTCCTTTTTCGATATTCGATTAATACTCGACTTTGATTTAAGTTATTGGCTTGTTCCTTTCTGTTGTTGCTTGAACTCGAATACCAATTTAGGCCAATGATGAATTTTGTTTTTATAGGGTTCGATTTCCCTAATTTTCGTCCGAATTTTTTGTTCGAATTCATCAGTAATTTTTTGCTCAGCCGTTTGATTTAGCATGAATATTGGTGTTTCTTTAGACTTGTTCAACTCATATATTATTGTTGCTTGATTATCACGGCTTTGAATTGCTTTGATGATGTTTTCCATGCTCACCATAGTTTTGATTCTGTTGGCATTTTGGCTTGTTCGAATTATTCGTCTACAAGTTAAATTCGGCCATTTCTGAATTTTTGATAATCTGGACTTCGGGAACTTTGATTTGAATTTATTTTTGTTGGCATTTGACTTTGGTAAAGCTGTTAATTTCTCTATAATATTTTCAACCTGATGCTTGTAGTTGTACATCCCGTCACTGTACTTGTGTATTGCATTTTCCACTGCCGTATGCTTCAATATACATTATGCTTGAAGTCTGTAGCTTGGTTCTCTGGTCTCAGTAGCATTTATATGGTACTTGTTGTTCATGTAGATATGTACTTGAATCATGTTTAGACTTCATGTAGTATGATATGCACTGTTGGAGTTTGGTAGTTACATATACATATGTATATATGTTCATGCATGTATATATTCATTTTTATATGTTTGGTCAGGTCTTGTTTTTCACATTGAGCTGTACTTGGTTTAACTTGAGTCTTATTGCACTTTGGTCGTGGTTGACTTCGGCCATTTGAAATAATTTCTGGACTTTATGCTGTTGACATCGGCATTGACTTTGTTATACTTGTTAAATGCTATGTAGCATTTTCTCATCCGGCTTTGACTTTGGTATGAAACTGACTTGGTTATTTTCAAACTGTTACCTGCAAAAAGATGTTCGACCTGGAACATTTTATCATTTGATGGCTTGTTTGGTTTTGACTTGACTTTTTTGATAATTTTACTGTCTGGACTGTTTGGTTGCATTTGTAGTTTGAAGTTACCACTGTCTACTTAGTTGCATTGCATTTGAACTCATGTGCACTGATGTATGTTGAGTAAATTTACTTTCTTGATTCGAAGTCTGGTCTGGATTTGTGTTACTAGTTTCCTCTTAATCTTTGCATTCATGTTACTTCTTGTTTGAAGTCCAATGTCCAGTTGCATTCATTCTTGTGTGTTCATGCTTAAAGTGTTGTTTCTTCTGCTTCGAGTCACTTGTGCATTTTGTTGTGTATACTTGAGTCTTTTTGAACTCCCCTTGGTTCTGGTTACATGTGAGTTGCCTATATATGTGTACATGTGTGTTTGCATTGACTTTACTTGAGTTTGGTCTTTACTGCACTGATGTTGTACATGTTGAAAGTTTTGTGATTATTGATTTGAAAACTGCATGCTTGAAGTATTGACTATGCAGATACAAACATGTATATACATACACACATATACATGTATGTATGTGTATAAATACTGTGCCTAGTCTATGTGAGTCTGTTGGGTCCATGAAGCTTGTTCATGTTGCTTTCTAAACTGCTATGTTGTTATGCACTTGATTCCATATGCTTGATGTATATATATGCATATGATCTGGTTGTCTCATTGCAATACGTAACCTGCTTTGTTTCCTATCACTGCTTATACCTGACCTTTGTTGCTTTTGATATCATGTTCAAGTTGACTGGTCTTGTAAGAATGATCCGGTGAACCTGCACTTGATTACTAGTGGTTGTTTTGGTCGTGACTATATTGTGTGCCTTTGTGCCATGCCACTGAACTTTGTTTTAAAAATTAGTTTGCTTAAGAATTGTTTTTGAAAAGTTACAAGTTTTAAACTTTGATTTAGTTTCCAAAACCTTACTTTTGTTTTCAAAATCTTATATTAAGTTACAAAAGTGTTTAGTATGTTAAATCTAAGAAGTTTAAATTTATTTGTTATATTAAACAAGTTTGAAAACTATAGATCGTTTAGCTATAGTAGCTATAAATGCAGTTCATGAAAACGAACTCGTTTTGAAATCTAAAATGTTTTCACTTGAGTATCTTTTTGAAAAGTGTTTTCACAACAAATTTTAAGTAATAAAAGTAATTATTAAATTTATTAATTAACTATCGATTTATTTATTTAATGATTATTTAATCAATTAATTAAGTTAAGATGATTAGTACTAATCATTAGTTAGTAAACGCTAGTACTTAATTATAAATTAAGCATGTTAATTAATTAATTAAAGATTAATTGTTATTTAATAATTTATTTAAAGACTTATTATTATTAAAATAATTATTAAAGGTTAATTGTTATTAAAATTATTAGTTAAGAGAGGGTTTAAATATTAAATTAATTACTAATTAAGTTAAGATTTAATTAATAAGATTTATTTATTCTTAAATGAAGGTTTAATTTATTATTTAATTATTAATTAAGGATTAAAGTATAATTTAATTATAAAATAAGGTTTAAGCAATTATTTAATTATTAATTAAGATTAATTAATGGTTAATTACATATTTAAGAGGATGATTATTATTTAATTATTTATTTAAAGTTAATTATTGTTTAATGATTAATTAATGTTCAATCATTATTAAGAAATGCGTTTAATTGTTCATTAATTACTGAATAAAGGTTTTGATTTTAAATCACTTATTTCTGAAGGTCAATTTTCATTTAGAGCGAGCTATCTGTTAAGGAATGTTTTTAAACCTAAGGATTTTCTTTGTCGATTACCCTTAAATAGCCTCCAATGAATATGAAACCCAATGACATCAGTTTAGCAGAATAAACCACCGTTTTACTAATTAATTTGTATATGACATTTGTTTGATAGAATAAATCATAATTCTGCCATAATTCACCAAGCAGGTTATGCATTGACATATTTCAAGCAGAACAAAATCTCTATCTGCTATCATGACTAGGACATTTGCCTATAGATGACTGGTTGTTATGTGTTGTTTCCTTTTACATATCTGCTTATTATGTAAATACCCATATTATAACTTGGATAAGTTAACTCAATTAAACGAACCATTGTGGTCACTAAGCCTCTTCTTGATTTTTATGAAGTCAAATATTTTATTTTTCCTTTTTGATAATGGTTTAAAGTTTATTACATTTTACAATATTTAAAGGATAATTAAGCAATTATTTTATTAAAGGTGTTTAGAGTAATTTGATACTTTCTGAATGATTGTTTAAAATCATTATTTTGCTAATGTGGTTTAAAGATTAATTAAATAAAGAATGTTTAAATAATAACTTGTTTATTTCAATGTGTTTTAAATAAATTATTTTATCAAAGGAACCTATTTTGTTTTAAATAAGGACAATTTATAAAAGAGTTTGTACAAATGATTTGGATATTCATAAAAGAACTTTTATAAATGGTTTTGGATATAAAAATAAAACAAATACTATAAAATGATTTTGGAGATTTATAAAAAGTTATATAAATGGTTTTGATATTTATAAAAGAGTTTTGTAAATTAACTTGGTGGTTTACAAAGAGCTTTGTAAGTGGGTCGGAATTTAAGTACAGAAGATTTCATAAACAAAAGAGATTTGTTGAAAGAATTTATTGAAGGAAATTTAAAAAATAATTTGAGATTTTATTTCCTTTAACTGGCCTTCTTAATTCTGGTGGTATGGACGTTCGTTCCATACTTAAGACCGAAGGAATATTGTTTAAGGTTATCTTTATCTCCAATTTCAATAATATTTTTTTTTCATCCTTTGATATGATTAGTAAATGAGAAATCTTTCAGAAATGTTTTGTGAATATACTTATGTCAGTGAGATAGGTATATGGATATTTTTGATAAACACTTTTGAAAAAAGTTTTTAATAAACGAAAGATTTATTTAAAACGAGGCTTAGTGATATGGTTAATTAAATTTATAAATTGTTATTGTTTGATTATTTGGTAGTTAAATAACCGAATATCAAACCTTGACCTATTTTGACTCAGGATGTATGATTGTATATTCGAGTTGCTTGGCGAGTACTCGAACACTTGTTGCATACTTTCAAGGAATCAAAATTGAGTTAGCCGAAAATTATTGCTTAATTTGAAGACACTGATTTTCGGATTTATCCGAACCACTCCAAACTAATAACGTTCGTGATAAAGTATGATATGGAGCTATACTATTCTTCCTGAGGGTGATTCCAAAGGGGTAAGGTAACCCGGCTTGTCATGTTAAAGGGGCAAAGTATAGCAGCCTCGATGTCAAAGGGGTAAGGTAACCCGGCTTGTCATGTTAAAGGGGCAGGCTAGCTCTGTATAGCAGCTGGGCAGATGTGTCTATAGCCCTCAGAAACATTTTCTAGAGGTGTATCATCGAAAGATAGTCCCTTACCTTACCATTATTGGAATCCATTATCCAATATGAACCTTTACATATTTGGATGTGCCCAACCATGTTAAAATGTGAGATGCAAGTGTTTTAGCTATATTTTATATTTTTTTAAACCTATACATTATGATAATGTCATTGAATTTTTATAATAAAATGTTTTAGTTATCGTAAGGTAAAAACCCATTCGTATTTATGTGCAGCGTGGTCTTACGAGATACTTTTTATTTTAAAAGGTTTTTCAAATATAGTAATCCATATGATTTGTTTCGAGCTTTTCTCATGTCGGTTTTACCAAACTGACCCAGATGTTGTTTTTCTATAATGCTTATGTCAGCCTGAGCATATTTTTCCAATTTAGCAAGATTATTTGAAGCTTTTAGGAGATGAGTTGGATTTTCCAAGATGTATTAATGTATCTTATATTCTTCTGATGTTTAGTTGTTCTTGATGGCTGTTTGTTGTATTTATCAGAAATTGTAAGAACATGCTGTTATAACTGTCCAGGATGATAATAGGTTAATGGACTCTGATGTTGTGTGTAATAAAGATGATTTCTTTTTGTAAATACTTGTTTATATTGCGTATTACTCGTTACATTTTATGAGATTCTGTTCTTCCTTTTTTTTAACCCTAAATGATGTCTGTCAGACACTTAAATGATCGTCACGTGAATATCGAAGATGTATTATGTGTCGTCTTTTGGCGTAAGAGTGGAATATCATTAGATGATATATCCTCATTAAATTCAAGGATGAAATTATTGTATTATTATTTAATTTTATGTTTTCATATGGTAAGTGATATAATTTTATTTGTGGTGAAAACAATAGCATATACGGTAGTTTACTTTATGATGGGAAAAAGGGTTTTGGAATATAATTGTTTTGCTAAATGGTAAAGTGTGTAAGCCATATTTATTTTCAAAACCGTCCGAATTATATATTATTATTTTATTTGGTTTTTTGGTCGTCTTATAGGTTGATTAATTTTAGTTATTTTCTAAAAAAAATGTTGAATGATTATCAAATGCTATTATTATATTTCTCTCTATTTAATATACGTGGATCGTTAGGATGTTCGTCACTATAGTTCAGTAATTTGTAGTAATGATTTTCAAGGTGAATGAAATGAAATCGTAATGAGCTTAACCTATCAGTTAGAAATGACCCAAAACTAGATTACGATAAAGAAATTTAAGTTGATCAAACCGATTATTTTACTATGGAAGAAGTATTCTATATAATACATACGAAAAAAATAGAATTAATATTTTATAGGAACTAAATTTGTGCTGTCATTTTTAATATAGGTTTCTCCTTCATCTGAAGCTATGTTTCATTTGTATCATCGACTAGAAAGAAGTTGAAAACTATACTTGTGTTGTGACTACTCGATCTAATAAGTAGTAGTGGAAGAAGCCACAAGTTCGATTAGGTTGTGAAAGAGGTGAAAAATATCAGGAAACGAAGAGTGGAAAAAGTAAAGAAAGAAATATGTGAACATACTTTAAGCAGAAACCGTGATTGTCCATTTTCAGTTGAACTTATATACAAAGATAATATAGAAAAAGGAGACGACTTATGGGCACTGAAGTGGATAACGGTATTCATAATCATGAGTTATCAAATTCTCTAATAGGTCATCCATTTGCTGGACGCTTTACTGCTATGAGGAAATAACATTATTTTGATTTGTGTGTTACTAGCTTGAAACCTAGAGATGTGGGGCTTAATGTTAAAAAGAATTTTTCTAAGAACACTTTGACAGTAAAAATAGTTTTCCATTTTAAACAAAAGATGGGTTGTTGAGATGCAAGGAAGGTTTGCGATGCAACATTTGCTCAAGTTGATTGTTCAGTCTCATTATGTTCGTTGGGTGAGAAGGAATGAAGTTGATGATTCTTATTTAGAAATTATGTGGGCACATCTAAAATATACTATACTACGCAAATGATTTCCTTTAGTCGTAATGCTTGATTACACGTATAAGATAAATAAAGTTGGACTGCCTTTACTGCAAATGATATTGATCACATCTACAAATAAAACATTTATATTTGCATAGTGTTTTTTGTCACATGAGATAGAAAATAATTATCATCGGGCTTTACAAATTTGAAGTACTGGTGTACTCTGGAAAAATTGCCTAACGTAGTTGTGGAAGATAGAAAATGAGTGTTAATTAGTGGAGTGAATAGAATTTCCCAATGGCAACGTATTTGGCTTGTGAGTGGCACAAGTCAAATAGTGTTCTTACAAAGTTGAGGAAATTTTTTAATCTGTTAAAATTGTAGAACTATTTGTAGATGACTTGATGTTGGTTGTTTGAGCATAATCTGCAATGCATTTGAAGAATATCGAAAAACTTTTAATAATACTTGCAAGTCTCGGTACGTTGAATTATATAACGAAGATTTGTTATAAGTAGCAATTTGTGCGTGCATGGACTGATAAAGTTAGACATCTTGGTAACAAAACTTCCAACAGAGCTGAGTCAGCACATTATGTACTGAAACAATGTTTTGGTACTTTACAGGGTTCTTTTATTAATATTTGGAAAGACACAGAAATTAGTCGTAGTTTTGGAAAAAAGTTAAGGCAAGATGTGGAAGCAACATTGAGATCTGATTTTCGAACATATCATACATATAGTTTTATACTTTGCCTTGGAAATGATTTATGATGAAAATAATTTTTTTTTTGTTATTTCACCTTCTAGTCATAAACTTTGAGCGATATATGTTTTACCTTATTCACATGAGTTGAATGAACACTAATAATATTTATCTAATTCCACTTGATATAATTTATGAACATTGGTGAATAGTTTATCACATTCTGCAAATTTAAGAATCTAGAGAGTTTGCATACACCCAAACACACAAAATTTGGAAAATGGTTCGAGGATGCAACTACAGATGAAAGGGTGTTATGTTTTCTGTAGTGTAAGGAGATTGAAGTACTTTCAATGACATCTTACTAGAGCTTAAACTTGTAATTCGTAAAGGTCGACCATTGAGAAGCAAAGGAAAAACTAAACTGGATACAAGAAAGTTATGGTCTGTGAAAGCTGATCGAAGAGGTGAAACATTGTATGTAATATCTATCACAATCAAGCATTACAAATAAAATAAATGTTAAAGAAAAGAAGTAATGGTACGGTTGAAACCAATCTAGGTCTAACAAATTGTAAATAAAGTTGTAGATAAATTACAGTTGATTGATATTATATACACTAGCAAATTCCTTCAACATATTTCAGAGTTTCTTTATCTTTTTTTTTGTTAAAGTTGAGGAGTTGAGACATGTCATAAAGTGGTTTTCATTGCATTGTAAATAGGTAGATGAAATGAATGATAGTTTAGTGGAAGTGAAGAAATTAATGCAATCAAATATGGAAACACATCAGGTTATGTATTGTAGCACTTCAATGTTACTCGATGTAAGAAAATGAGAGTGGTATTTAGTTCATTTGAGAAAAATGTTCTTCAGAAGTATTGGTTGGAAACGCCTGAAATGGGTTATTTAATAACGAATGCATTTAATAAAGTGGTCGCCTTTATATCTAACATCCAATATTGAACCTTTTATCCACATCCATTTGGTCCTACATATGAGAACTTTGATAATTTTATCAATTTTTATAGACGTTAACAACTATCACTGCGTGAAGTTTACTAAAGGAAACTTCGTCAATTCTACTAATAGTGAACTATTGGAGTAAATTTGCAATAGAATGAGCTAAATTATAGGATGATCATTATAAAGAAAGTCAACTTCAATTCAATCGACTAAATTCTGATGACATTGTAGGATCGATTTCATGCTAGAGGGGGGTGAATAGGGTGATACTATCAATTGTAAAAATTTAATGCGGAAGTATATAAAATAATTTCAACACGGATATAACAGAATAATAGCAGCACAGATAATAGCAGAATAATAAAAGTAGAAAATAGAACACACAGAATTTACCCAGCTTCGAAAAAACCCTACCTAAGTGCTGCCTCCAAGGTTTCTACTAGAAATTAAGTAGTCAGACGCTTATACACGTAAACTCGCGACACCCACTATCGACTAACCTAACTCTACGCTCAAAACTTTGCCATAACTCAGCCACAAAGTTGTGAATTCTCGAACTACACCACCATAGTTCATCCCCTAGTCACACGACTAGAATTTACAACGTTTAAAAGTAAATTACAAATAAAAAATGGTTAAAAAACAATGAAACCCTAATTCATAAAATAAAGCCTTATATAAGAATTATAAACCCAAAGCAAATAAAATAAGGCTGGCCCAAATATATTGATATGATAAAATAAACTGTCTTCCTTGTTATTTCTTCGACATGCTTTGCTCTGTAAAAAAAAATAACGGCCTCGCTCCTTTGCTCGTTCCTCTTTCAATAATTAGGGCTTCATGATGAAGTCGCCACTTTGTCGAATTGATTACTGATGCTTCGATTTCTTTCTTCGATCACTTAGATTATACACGGCTGCTTCAATTACGTCGAGGTCGATTGTTAAAATGGTATGCGATTTTCCCTTTTTCGATATTCGATTAATACTCGACTTTGATTTAAGTTATTGGCTTGTTCCTTTCTGTTGTTGCTTGAACTCGAATACCAATTTAAGCCAATGATGAATTTTGTTTTTATAGGGTTCGATTTCCCTAATTTTCGTCCGAATTTTTTGTTCGAATTCATCAGTAATTTTTTGCTCAACCGTTTGATTTAGCTTGAATATTGGTGTTTTCTTTAGACTTGTTCAATTCGTATATTATTGTTGCTTGATTATCACGGCTTTGAATTGCTTTGATGATGTTTTCCATGCTCACCATAGTTTCGATTCTGTTGGCATTTTGGCTTGTTCGAATTATTCGTCTACAAGTTAAATTCGGCCATTTCTGAATTTTTGATAATCTGGACTTCGGGAACTTTGATTTGAATTTATTTTTGTTGGCATTTGACTTTGGTAAAGCTGTTAATTTCTCTGTAATATTTTCAACCTGATGCTTGTAGTTGTTCATCCCGTCACTGTACTTGTGTATTGCATTTTCCACTGCCGTATGCTTCAATATACATTGCGCTTGAAGTCTGTAGCTTGGTTCTCTGGTCTCAGTAGCATTTATATGCTACTTGTTGTTCATGTAGATATGTACTTGAATCATGTTTAGACTTCATGTAGTATGATATGCACTGTTGGAGTTTAGTAGTTACATATACATATGTATATATGTTCACGCATGTAAATATTCATTTTTATATGTTTGGTCTGGTCTTGTTTTTTACATTGAGCTGTACTTGGTTTAACTTGAGTCTTATTTCACTTTGGTCGTGGTTGACTTCGGCCATTTGAAATAATTTCTGAACTTTATGCTGTTGACATCGGCATTGACTTTGTTATACTTGTTAAATGCTATGTAGCATTTTCTCATCCGGCTTTGACTTTGGTATGAAACTGACTTGGTTATTTTCAAACTGTTACCTGCAAAAAGATGTTCGACCTGGAACATTTTATCATTTGATGGCTTGTTTGGTTTTGACTTGACTTGTTTGATAATTTTACTGTCTGGACTGTTTGGTTGCATTTGTAGTTTGAAGTTACCACTGTCTACTTAGTTGCATTGCATTTGAACTCATGTGCACTGATGTATGCTGAGTAAATTTACTTTCTTGATTCGAAGTCTGGTCTGGATTTGTGTTACTAGTTTCCTCTTAATCTTTGCATTCATGTTACTTCTTGTTTGAAGTCCAATGTCCAGTTGCATTCATTCTTGTGTGTTCATGCTTAAAGTGTTGTTTCTTCTGCTTCGAGTCACTTGTGCATTTTGTTGTGTATACTTGAGTCTTTTTGAACTCCCCTTGGTTCTGGTTACATGTGAGTTGCCTATATATGTGTACATGTGTGTTTGCATTGACTTTACTTGAGTTTGGTCTTTACTGCACTGATGTTGTACATGTTGAAGTTTTGTGATTATTGATTTGAAAACTGCATGCTTGAAGTATTGACTATGCAGATACAAACATGTATATACATACACACATATACATGTATGTATGTGTATAAATATTGTGCCTAGTCTATGTGAGTCTGTTGGGTCCATGAAGCTTGTTCATGTTGCTTTCTGAACTGCTATGTTGTTATGCACTTGATTCCATATGCTTGCTGTATATATATGCATATGATCTGGTTGTCTCATTGCAATACGTAACCTGCTTTGTTTCCTATCACTGCTTATACCTGACCTTTGTTGCTTTTGATATCATGTTCAAGTTGACTGGTCTTGTAAGAATGATCCGGTGAACCTGCACTTGATTACTGGTGGTTGTTTTGGTCGTGACTATATTGTGTGCCTTTGTGCCATGCCAGTGAACTTTGTTTTCATGTTGCATATGTTTTGAATTTGATGTCTACACTTGTGTTGTTATGTCCATGTCTGAACTGAATTTTTGTCGTGGCTTATTTTACGTGTCTTGACCCATTGTTTTGTTTTTGTATTGCACCTGAGTTGAACCTAACTTTGCCTCGGGTTTGACCTTGTGCTCATGTCATGACATTATTTGTAGTGCACTTGAATATTTGTACTTGAGTTGAATCCATCTTTTTATTTTGTATTGCACCTGAATATTTGTACAGCGATACACTGTGTATGTCATAAGTTGTTCGTGTATGATGAATTCAAAATAAACGATGACGAACAACCCAAATAACCGAGACAAATAATATTTTCAAAATACACATTTTATTTTACATTGCACAAATATTTCTTTTTCTATTTTACCGCGCCAGTGTGTATTTTGCAGATAACTCAGATGCTGGATTCAGGCAGAGCAAAGTCGAGGATAAAAATACGAGTGAATGAGTGATATGTAGTGAGGTGCAAATGTAAATTAAAAATTATGATGTAATCGAAATTGTATTGTAATCAAAAATTGTGTATATATAGTGAGAGCTCAAATTTGTACTATTCAAAATTATAATAGAATATATGTTTGAATAAAATATCCGTTTGAATTTAAATTTTGCGTTATTTATTTTATTCAACAAATATTTATTTAATTATTTAAAAGATAAAATAGTACATTAACAAATACATTTAAATGAATATATATGTGTGTGTATGTGTGTGTGTGTGTTTATAATCATTAAATAAAAATCATATACTCGCATATTCAACAATCTCCCCCTTTTGATGATAATGAATATATATTTAAGATTTTGAATTTATTAAATGTATTCGATCATTCAATTTGCACCCCCTATTTAAATGCTCCCTCTCTACAACAAAGCTCTCCCTTTATATATGCATGCAAATAAATGTAAATGAATAAATGAACCTAGATGCATATATGAAATAAAATATTTGACTTTTATTTGCTAGAATCTTAACCTTTCTCTCCCCCTTTTGTTTTCAGCAAAAGAGTAATATTGTTTAGACAGATAGAGGTAAAGTGATAGACATTAATACAATATTAATACCAAATGGAGTGAACATATTAAATTTCAATAAGAAATCCAACAAAAATCACAAAAATTCCGTTAGGTGCATATTCCACTTTAGAATGATAGGGATAATGTCATTATATAAAACCATATAGTTGTGTCTATTTGTGGTATATTTATATCAGGAATTTGAATATCTACTAACCATGCATAACCTAGGACTTTTAAATGAGATTAGTAGTATTCTTAATTTTAAAAAAATAATTGAATTCAAGTATCTTCTAACCACGCATAACCATGAGGACTTTTAAATGGGATTAGAATCAACTTGTCCACTTAATCAATCAATTTTGATATGCGTTCCATGCAGCATAACCGTGAGGACTTTTAAATGAGCATGAAAGCACATAATCAAAAATTTCAAGTAATTCACCCATGCATAACCGTGAGAATTTTTAAACGAGAGTGAATGCTTATGATGTTTTTATTGCTAAAAATATAATAAAATGAAAAACGAATGATTTCCCATTTTAAATACCACATATTGACAAACTATATTGAATTTTGATGGGTGATGGCCTATAGAAATAGAGACGGTCATGGAATTTTTACCAACAAAAAGTTTTTATAACTCTTGTTTAAATTTCTAAAGAAATTTACTAATATACTGTCTCAAGTTATAATATATGATTAATTTCAACACTCATCACTTTTTCAATCACTATTTATCTTTTCGATAATCAGTAAATAGCCAGATTAGTTAATGTAGTCATTTAAGATCAAATCCAGAATAATTATCAAATTTTCTAAAAATGACTAATTTGAAACAAGGTCATAAAAAAAGATTTTCTAGAAGGGGTTTTATAAAAGAAAAATGTCTGCTATCTGGAAAAATTTGAGATGAAAAATATGCAGATTTTTTCTTTGAAAATGTGATGGAACTAATGAATGGCTCATTATAAATCACGTTCCACTTGTAATTTTTCCATCAACTAGGTTACCAGTGTAATCTACATCTGAATTTCTCTTAGACTTAAGATTATCATTAGTTGGATATCATAGACCAGACTGTGAAGTTGCAACAATTTCTTGAAATCCTTTTTACAACTTTTAAGTGAAATTACATTGAAACCGTGCAAATAAACAAATAGTAAACATATTATCAGATCCAGAAAAAATATATATCCACTTGTATCACGCGTAACCAGCAATCAATAAAATAGCATCATTAGTTCAAACAAATTTATATGAACTAGTCCAGAGATTTTAGATGTACTTATAGTGTTCTCGGCATAAAAATATAATTGACCAACAATTTTGGATGAGTCAGAATCAAAATCAACATTTATCACCTTATCACATAAATGGCGATTTAATTCAAATTATGGTGCAGATTTTCACATTTAATAAAACATTAGATATACCGTTACCTCTTTTACCTTTATCGATAATTTTTCATTGTTGCCCATTGTGATTCTGCCACCTTTGTACTAGGCTAAGGAACTGTGATTTGTCTCCCGTTGTATGCTTGGAACAACCAGAATCTAGGTAACACTGTTATTGTTCCTAAGCCTGCCACCATACCTACATGAGAAAAGTTTTTTGTGACCTATTTATTTTTATAGGTCCATAGTTGTTAGTGGCAAATGATTTTGAAAAGTAAGTTTGTGGAGACCTAAAACTATTTATACATGTTCCTTTAGGCACCCAGATTTGTTTGACTTTGAGGGATTTTATATTCATGCCTTTTGGAACCCAAATTGGAATTGTTTTCTCGTTTTTGGATCTATACCAGCAAATATTCTAATTATGTCCAGTTTTTCCACATATCGTGCACTTTGAATTGACTTGATTAATTTCATTTTTGTCACGTTCTGATTGATTATACCCAAGTTCTTGTCTAACTGTATCAACAGTTTGTTTCCGTAATAGCATATTTAACGGTCTTTCACTTTTTGAAAATTTTTCTAAAGTCGTAGACTGTTGTTGGACTTGTGTTTTGAGAGATTCATTTTCTTTTAATAATTGTATGCACTTTTTAATAGAATTTTCTCTCCTCGTACTTTCACTCTCTTTCAAAATCAAACTTTCATTTTCAAGCGATTTAATTTTAATTTCTGATTTTTTAATTTCTTCTTCGAATGTTGGACACTTATTACACTTAGGGCTCTTGCTTTGTTAGTTTTTAACTAATTAATCAAGCTGTTTATTTAAATCTATCAAAGTATCTCTTTGTGATTCAATTTTAGCATATTTCTCCCTAAGTCGTTCAAAACAGCCATTTACTTCATGGAAATATATAAGTAATTCTGAGTAAGTTTTGATATCTTGTTTGGCTCGTCATCATCGCTATTAGTTATATCTCCTCGAAGGCACAAATCTGCATTTTCACTCTCACTGCTAGTGTTTTTATCATCATCACTTTTATTCCACGTGGCTGCAAAACTTCTCCTTTTTGATTTCTTTTCTTAGCCGTGTCGATTCTGAGGACAATTGGGCTTGATGTGACCATGTTTGTTGCACTTGTGACAGATGATCTCCTGTTCTTCTGAGTTGTCTAGTGCTTTGGCTATTCTGCTTTCCAATTGTTGATTTAGAGCTGGATTTCAGTATTTTTGATTCCACCTTTTGAATTTCTTTATTAATAGTGCCAGCTCAGCTGCTCCATCATCATCGTCATCGTCATCACTTTCTGTTGTTCCTTTGAGAGCTATTGATTCCTTTAGAGTATCACCTCCTTCACGCTCTTCCTTGAATTTCATTTCTAGTTCATAAGTAGTGAGATTTCCGATGAGTTCTTCAACTTTGATTTGTTTCAAATCCTTTAATTCTTGAATGGCTATAACTTTTGCTTCAAAAATTCGTGGAAGGACTCTGAGGATTTTTCGAACTATCTCCAACTCTGTATATGATTTTCCGAGAGCTTTTGATTTGTATACGATATTGGAAAGTCATTCATACATCTCTTTGACATTTTCTTCCTTGGCCATTATGAAATTCTCGTATTCGCTACTAAGCATGACAAGGCGAGATTCTTTGAATTGAGACATTCCTTCATGAGTCATTTCAAGTGTGTGCTAGATTTCCTACGCAGTTAGACAATGTGAGACACGATTAAATTCAATTTAATCTAGTGAAAAGATAATAGAATTCATAGCTTTAGCATTAGCATTCTGTAGTTCATTTTCTAGATCTTTCCGTTGATCCATCGGTTTATCTATTTCTTGATCATCTACAACTATAGTTGGTGCTCTATAACCTCTTTCAACAATATTCCAAGCATCAATGATTTTCAGAAAGATTTTCATTCTATTTTTCCAGTAAGCATATTCACTATTGAACATTGGTGGTCTAACTACGGACTGACCCTCAGCAAAAGCATTATTAAAAGAATCCATTTTAAAAATTCAAAATTTTAAAACAAAAATTGGTTTTTGAAAAATTGAATTTTTTGAACAAAAATTCACTTCTGTTCCTAGCTCTGATACCACTTGTAGGATTGATTTCACCCTAGAGGGTGGGTGAATAGGGTGATACTATCAGTTATAAAAATTTAATGTGGAAATATATAAAATAATTTCAGCACAGATATAATGGAATGATAGTAGCACAGATAATAGCAGAATAATAAAAAGCAGAAAATAGAACACCCAGAATTTACCTTAGTTTGGAAAAACTCTGCCTACGTGCTGCCCCCAAGGTTTCCACTAGAAATTAAGCATTCAGACGCTTAACGTAAACTCGCCACCCGCTACTGACTAACCTAATTCTACGCTCAAAACCCAGCCATAACTCAGTCATTGAGTTGCAAATTCTCGAACTACACCACCGTAGTTCGTCCCTTAGTCACACGAGTAGAATTCACAACGTTTACAAGTAAATTACAAATAAAAACAGTTAAAAAACAATGAAACCCTAATTTATAAACTAAAGCCTTATATAATAATTATAAACCCAAAGCAAATAAAATAAGGCTGGCCAAAATATATTGATGTGATAAAAATAAACTGTCCTCCTTTTTATTTCTTCGGCCTACTTTGCTCTTAAAAAAAAATAACGGCCTTGTTCCTTTGCTCGTTCCTCTTAATTAGGGCTTCGCGATGAAGTTGCCACTTTGTCGAATTGATTGCTAATGCTTCGATTTCTTTCTTCGATCACTTAGATTGTTCATGGTTGCTTCAATTGAGTTGAGGTCAATTGTTAAAATGGTATGCGATTTTTCCTTTTTCGATATTCGATTAATACTTGACTTTGATTAGAGTTATTGGCTTGTTCGTTTCTGTTGTTGCTTGAACTCGAATACCAATTTAGGCCAATGATGAATTTTGTTTTTATAGGGTTCGATTTCCCTAATTTTCGCTTGAATTTTTTGTTTGAATTCATCAGTCAATTTTTTCTCGGCCTTTTGATTTAGCTTGAAGGTTGGTGATTTCTTTAGACTTGTTCAATTTGTATATTATTGTTGCTTGATTAACACCGCTTTGCATTGGTTTGACGATGTTTTCCTTGCTCACCACGGTTTCGATTCTGCTGGCATTTTGACTTATTCGAATTATTCGTCTGCAAGTTGAATTCAGCCATTTCTGAATTTTTGATAATCTGGACTTCAGCAATTTTGATTTGAATATAATTTTATTGGAATTTGACTTTGGTAAAACAGTTAATTTCTCCGTAGTATTTTCAACCTGATGCTTGTAGTTGTTCATCCTGTCACTGTTCTTGTGCATTGCATTTTCCACTGCCATGTGCTTCAATATGCATTGTGCTTGAAATCTAAAGCTTGGTTCTCCAGTCTCAGTAGCATTTATATGCTACTTGTTGTTCATGTAGATATGTGCTTGAATCATGTTTAGACTTCATGTAGTCTGATATGCACTATTGGAGTCTGGTATTACATATACATTTGTATATATGTTCACGCATGTATGTATTCATTTTTTATATGTTTGGTCTGGTCTTGTTTTTCACATTGAGCTGTACTTGGTTTAACTTGAGTCTTATTGCACTTTGGTCGTGGTTGACTTCGGCCATTTGAAATAATTTCTGGACTTTATGCTGTTGACATTGGCATTGACTTTGTTATACTTGTTAAATGCTATGTAGCATTTTCTCATCTGGCTTTGACTTTGGTATGAAATTGACTTGGTTATTTTGAAACTGTTACCTGCAAAAAAATGTTCAACCTGGAACATTTTATCATTTGACGGCTTGTTTGGTTTTTGACTTGACTTGTTTGACAATTTTACTGTTTGGACTGTTTGGTTGCATTTGTAGTTTGAAGTTACCACTATCTACTTGGTTGCATTGCATTTGAACTCATGTGCAATGATGTATGTTGAGTAAATTTACTTTCCTGATTCGAAGTCTGGTATGGATTTGTGTTACTAGTTTCCTCTCATTCTTTGCATTCATGTTACCGCTTGTTTGAAGTCCAATGTCCAGTTGCATTCATTCTTGTGTGTTCATGCTTAAAGTGTTGTTTCTTCTGCTTCGAGTCACTTGTGAATTTAATATGTATACTTGAATCTTTTTGAACTCCCCTTGGTTCTGGTTACATGTGCACTGCCTATATATGTATACATGTGTGCTTGCATTAACTTCACTTGAGTTTGGTCTTTACTACACTGATTTTGTACATGTTGAAAGTTTTATGATTATTGATTTGAAAACTGCATGCTTGAAGTCTTGACTATGCAGATACAAACATGTATATACATGCATATTAAAAGTATGTATATATGTGTATAATTATTGTGCCCGGTCTATGTTAGTCTTTTGGGTCCATGAAGATTGTTCATGTTGCTTTCTGAACTGCTATGCTGTCATGCACTTGATTCCATGTGCTTGCTGTATATATATGCATATAGTCTGGTTGTCTTATTGCAATATGTAACCTGCTTTGTTTCCTATCACTGCTTATACCTGACCTTTATTGCTTTTGATATCATGTTCAAGTTGACTGGTCTTGTAAGAATGATCTGGTGAACCTGCACTTGATTACTGGTGGTTATTTTGGTCGTGACTGTGTTGTGTGCCTTTGTGCCATGCCACTGAACTTTATTTTCATGTTGCATATGTTTTGAACTTGATGTTTACACTTGTGTCATTATTTCCATGGTTGAACTGAATTTTTGTCTAGGCTTATATTATGTTTCTTGACCAATTGTTTTGTTTTTATATTGCACCCGAGTTGAACCTAGCTTTGCCTTGAGTTTGACCTTGTGCTCCCGTCGTGACATTATTTGTAGTGCACTTGAATATTTGTACCTGAGTTGAATCCAGCTTTTTATCGGGTTTGACCTTGTGCACACCTGTCCCTGCAGTTTTATCAAGTATATATCGATGTGCACGGCTTTGTGGCATGTACAGTGATACACTGTGCATGTCACAAGTTGTTCGTGTATGATGTATTCAAAATAAATGATGACGAACAACCCAAAGAACCGAGGCAAATAATATTTTCAAAATACACATTTTATTTAACATAGCACAAAAATTTCTTTTTCTATTTTACTGCGTCAATGTATATTCTGCGGATAACTCAGATGCTGGATTTAGGTTGGAGCAAAGTTAAACATAAAAATACGAGTGAATTAGGGATATGTAGTGAGGTGCAAATGTAAATTAAAAATTGAGATGTAATCGAAATTGTATTGTAATAAAAAATTGTGTATATATACAGTGAGAGCTTAAATTTGTACTATTTAAAATTGTAATAAAATATTTTTTGAATAAAATATACGTTTGAATTTAAATTCTGCGTTATGTATTTTATTCAGCAAATATTTATTTAATTATGTGAAAGATATAATAGTGCATTAACAAATACATTTAAATGAATATATATGTTTATTATCATCAAACAAAAATCATATACTCACATATTCAACAGTCATATCTACAAGGGTGTGCTTATAGATTCTGGAATTTCTGTATACATGTACAATATATATATACATGTAGAATACACATACACATATGTACAATATATATACATGACATTTAGGGCATTTGGGGTGTTGCACTATTTCAGATGCCATTGAACGCTCCTCATTAAAGTATATACATGTACAATAGATATAGTACATTATCTTGAATTACTTAAGATGATGTAAGTATATTTGTATATTGTTAACCAGGTTTTAACCCAGCAGAATTCACTAGAAGTCAGAACATTCAGATAAAGCCAGAATGACTTAAAACTTGGCCAAAAGGTCCAAAACAACTAAACAAAAGCCTCTAGGAAGTTCTAGTAAAAAATAAGCCAACTTTCGGATCGACACCGATCTGATCCAATTGGATCAGTACCGATCCAAATTACTGATTCGGGGCAACTCCGCGTCTCATACATCACATTCCTATGCCTCCACTAAACTCAAAAAAAATTGGTAGCATTCCAAGCAACATAGTTCTAGAAATGAAGGTTCAACTGATTCAGAATACAGTTCAATCTAACCCATAGGCGAATCATCATTAAAATAAGTTAACAAGCTACGAAACTACATGGAGAGCATTGTAATCAGGCAAGAAAGACATTCAAGTAATCAAAGCATCAAAAATGCTTAACTGTTTAGATCGGGATCGACCCAATTGGATCAGATTGGTACCGATCCAAATACTTTGCTCTGATGACCTTCAATCTTTCCAGACTTCCTCTATGTGATGAAGCAGGCTTCTGACAAAGCGACTCTGGCCCAAGTGCTCTCTAACTCCTATAAATACCATCCCATCTGCAACAGAAAAGGGATCGCTAGACTGCCTGCTGCAACTCTGCCATTACTATACTTCACTCTTCTTCTCCCACACAATGTTCATAAAGGAGCAACTGAGATCCTCCAGTTTCCTCCAAATACTTGTGATTTAGATCTAACTTAGGTGATTTAATCATATTGTATACCAAATCAATCTTGTAATAGCAATCAATTAATAAAAGCTATAAAGTAGACGTAGGCTTCATTAACAGGCGAACCACTATAAATCTTCTTGTCTCTTTACTATTTCTGCTCTTCTTTACATTAATTCTCTATATTGTTTGCTTTGATAAATAAAGCTTTTGCTTTCACACTCAACCCAGGATGTTGTTCCATTTTTTGGCTTAACAATTTGGTGCTTTCATTGAGAATTGAACTCAGGCATAGATCTAGTTTTCCTCTTTGGATCCATCAGATCCAAAAGTAGATCCATCAAATCTTCTCTAGGAAGTTTGAAGCTTGCCTTTGAAGATCAATGGCGGAAAGAAAGAGAACCGCTTCTGAAAAATCCATAGGAGCTATATTAAACGGAGAAGACACCAATCCTTAGCAAGTTGAATTCAACGATGTTAATAATCCATTAATCGGAGCAAATTCTAGAGCTAACACAGAAGATCAAGTGCCAAGATCCAATAACCAACATGAAGCCATTACTAAAAGCAAGTTGAATAAGATACTTAATGAAATAAAAAAAAAGACGGAGAATAGCCAAAAAGCTATTATGGACAAATTAAATGCCCTTCTAACCTTGCAATCACTAGCTGATCTTAGAACCATGCCAGAACTCATGATTGCCACGGAGCAGGAAAACTCTTTTTGGTTTCTGGCCTAAATAGAAGAAACAGAAAGCATAACCAAAAAGGTGTGGTGGATGGAGCCGCGGGAATCATCATAGAAGGAAACACAAGCACTCCGCCAACTGTAAAGAAACATGCGACAAACTTGAATCTACGGGCAAAAACCCAGCAGGAAGATATAGCAGACTCTCCGACTTTGAAAATGGTGAGCAACTTGTCGATGACAAGTTGGAAGAAAATGTTAATGCACTCAGTGTTGGCAGGGAGGCCTAGATTCCCTCTTCTCGACCAACCGCAAGCCAATGGAACCCCAAATAAGTGGCTATTTCGAAGACAGGAGGGCGTGGGCTTCAGCCCACTTACTAAGATTATTTGCCAAATCAAACACATGGCATAGTCATCAACAGTCGACCCACAGATTACCGGACATCAGAGGCATATATTGTGTATATGATCAAGCGCTTGATGGACGAAAGTAAAGATATGCGAGATGATGAATGGGGATCCGCACCAAGCCGAACTCCCTTCATTGATGACATTTTGAATGAATGGCACCCTAAAAGTTTACTGTGCTAACTATTCTATTTTACGATGGAACTAGAGATCCGAAACCTCACTTGTACATATATAATTGTACATGGACAGAGTAAATGCTTCAAATGCTATTCGATGTAGATGTTTTCCTATCTTTCTAAAGGGAATTGCTTCTATGTGGTTTATCAGGATCCCACCAAAATCCATCTCCACTTTCAACGAATTAGCAAAAAAATTCCTTGATCAGTTTAGGACATACACAGCATAACCAAAAGACATTATGTCCTTTTCTGGCCTATTCTAGGGACGAAATGAATCTTTGAAATCCTTCATAAGTCGGTTCAATACCGCGATGACTGAAGTGAGTAACCCAAATGAAGATGTGGTCTTTATGGCCCTAGTCCACGTAATCCACCCTTACACTGAATTCAAAAAATGGATCAAAATGAAATAACCTACCACTAGGAAGGACTTTAATCGAAAGGCAAGTCAATACTTGAGATTGGAAGAGGCGGAGGAAGTAGAAGGAAAATCTGCTGACCCATAACTAACCAACGCTGGTCAAAATGGCATGGTAGCTAACCAAGGCGCAAACACCTTCGGAACTGCTGCATGAAACGTGGGGAAGGATAGGATCCAAAAAAGAAAAAAATAGAATTCCAACAAGCAAAACAGAGGTTAAAAGTGACTTAAAGGCTTAAGGCCCAAAGACTGCACCCCGCTCAACGATACTCCTAAAAACATCTACCTTGTGACACAAGGGACAGAGGAGTACAAGAAGCCACCTAAAAAGGAAGCGACTGAACAGTTAAAAGCATTCTGGAAAGTAATGCCGCTTCCATGAAACACATGGTCACAACACAAATGAGTGTTGACACTTGAAGGACCTTATTGAAGAGCTGATTTGGGAAAACAAGCTTCAGCAGTATGTGAGGAAACCACAAAATACTGACCAGCCTACTACACCCCAAGCTTCTAAAGACCGGGGAAACCGAGCTGGAACCAGCGAAGAGGGATCTAAACGGACTGACTAAAGACTCATTATTTGGAAAATATATGGAGGAAATCATCCCATACAGAAGAGTTGAGGAGAAATGGATTGACATGTAAGCTCATTAAAACATGTTTCGAAAGATTCGTGCTTCACAGTTGAAGATAGAACTCCTGCTAAGCAGTAGAGAACCCTGAATGATGATATAATATCTCGAAATCGAGACGCTGAAGGAAAAGAAGCTCAGACCTTCGACCCCATGGTCGTGACGGTAGGAATCGGACCGGCCATGGTCTGACAAGTATTGGTGGACAGTGGCAGCTCTGTCAATATCCTGTTCAGACACATGTTTGATTAGATAAAGATCGGTATGAAAGACATATTCGCTTGTCGATCAAAGATCCAGGGATTCACTGGTGAATCAATGCAACCTGTCGGAACAATTGATTTTCCCATAGAACTTAGGGAAGGTGACCAAAGAGTCATCCTCATCCAAACTTTTATGATCGTAGATGAAATGTCCACCTACAATGCTTTCTTAGGTCAGCCTGATTTGGCAAATTTCAGGATTGCTTTAGCTCGGTAGTGTCTAACAACGAAATTTCCAACAAAGAATGGAGTTGGGGTGATTAAAGGAGACCAAAGTGTCGCTATAGAATGCTACATCGTAGAATTGCATGAATCTAGAAGAAATGAAAAGGGGAAGAATATGGGGAGAACTCTCCACATTCGTGAACCAACCACATAGCAACTACAGAACCGCCTCTGGCTTGGGAAGCATAGCTGATTCAACAAAGCTTTGGACCCTCGAAAGAAGAGTTTAAGGGAGGATCAGGCAGCACCGACCGAATTGACGGTGCCTGTCCTAGTTGATATGGATGACCGAACTCGGGTCCTGAAAATTGGGTCACATCGTGGAAACAAAATATGATAGGAACTAATCAAATTTCTTTGTTCGAACTTGGACGTATTCGCTTGGACGCATTTCAATATGTGTGGGGTGTCACCAGAGATTGCATGCCACACACTCAATATCGATCCCATGTATACGCCAGTGAAGCGGAAGAAGCACAGCTTATGACCCGAACGATCCATAGCGCTAAGAGAAGAAGTGGATAAGCTAACGGCGAATGGCTTTATCCATGACGCAACCTATCCTAAATGGGTATCCAAACTAGTCTTGGTCAAGAAATCCAATGGAAAATGGAAAACTTGTGTCGACCATCAGACCTAAACAAAGCCTGCCCAAGGATAGCTTTTCACCGCATAGAATTGACCAGCTTATGGATGGGATAGCGGGACATGAATTGCTATCATTCATGGATGTACCCGGGATACAACCTGATCATAATGCACGAACCAGACCAAGAAAACCTAGTTTTATCACTGATCTAGGAATATACCACCACAGAGTGATTCCATTTGGCTTCAAAAATTATCAGGCAACTTAGCAACGACTAGTGAACGCCATGTTCAAACATCAGATCAGGAAGACTATGGAAATCTTTGTAGATGATATGTTAATTAAATCATACATAGCCGTAAATCACTTAGACAACCTAGCCGAAATGTTTGAGATACACCATAAGTATATAATGAAACTCAATCCACTTAAATGTCACTTTGGAGTAGCCTCTGGTAAGTTCCTTGGATTCATTGTAAGTGCCAGAGGTATCGAAGCTAATCCTGAACAAATTACCACTTTATGAGAAGCCGAGGCCCCAAGGAACAAGAAAGAGTTACAAAAATTGAGTGGAAAAGTTACAACGCTAAGCTGGTTCATCTCAAAAGCAACCGACAAATGTATACCATTCGTTGACGTGCTAAAGAAGGGAAAGAAGAACTTCGAATGGAGTCGGCTTCCCAGACTGCCTTCGAAGAGCTATTGCGACATATGGAGACTCCGCCAATCCTATCCAAGCCTACAGACGGAGAAGACTTATTTATCTACTTAGCAGTCTCACCTCATGCATTTAAGTGTTGTACTTGTACATGAAGAAGCTAGGGTCCAACAAGCCGTATATTACATCAGTAAACGGCTCACTGGAGCTAAAAAGAATTATTCGAAATTGGAAAAACAAGCTTATTGCCTCTTGATTGCATCATGGAAATTACGACCATACTTCCAGGTGCACCCATCAAAGTACTAACAGATCAACCCTTGAAGCAGGTGTTGTTTCGCCCTGAGACCTTCATATGGCTTACCAAATGGAACGTTGAATTGAGTCAATATGAAATCACATACCATCCTCGAAGGGCGATCAACGGGCAGGCACTGGAAGACTTTATTGGCGAGTTTACAATACGAGATAACAAAGAAGAAATTACTTTGGAGGTGGATACACACTGGAGGTTGTTTGTGGATAGTCCATCAAACAACTTTTCCTCGGGGGCAGGAGTCATACTCGAAACTCTTGAAGAACAACCCGTTTGCTACACCTTACGCTTGGAATTCCTTGCAACGAACAATGAAGCGGAATATGAAATATTGATAGCCGGACTGAAATTTGTAAAGGAACTCGGGATAAAGTCAGTGCATATCTATAGCGACTCTCAGCTGGTCATTGGTCAGGTGAGAGGTGAATATCAAGCCTGGGGAGAGAACCTTGCCCTGTATCTATCCAAAGTGCAGGAATTGTTGAACGACCTTAAGCATTACATCGTAGATCATATCCTATGGGAATAAAACACAAAGGCAGACCATCTAGCTAAACTGGCCAACCCCAGAGAAGCTCAGTCAATGGGTCTGGTCCCATTTGAAACTCTAACTACCCTAAGTATAGGCGAGATGGATATCGATTGGATTTTCAAAACGACCAAAGAACCCGAGACATAGATGACACCAATCAAGGACTATTTTCTCAGGGGAACACTCTTCGTAGATAGGAATAAATGAAAAATCTCCTTCGAAAGGCACCACGGTTCATAATACAGGATGGAATACTCTACAGAAGGGGTTCTCTACTCCCTTGCTTAGGTGTATGACCAATGGTGAAGCTCAAAAAATCCTTAGGGAAGTTCATAAAGGCTGCTGTGGAGATCACACTAGGGCCAAACCCTTGCAAAGAAAGTTCTTTGATATGGGTATTGTTGGCCAACGACCAACCGCGATGTAGAGGATTGTGCCAAATGGTGTGACCAATGCCAAAGATTTGGCAAGATAAAAATCTCCTTCAACAGAGCTAACACAGATAGTCAGCTTGTGGCCATTCGCGATCCGGGGAATCTATTTGATTGGTATATTACTGATAGCAAAAGGAGGAGCCAAATACGCTATCACTGTTGATGACTACTTCACCAAATGGCTAAAGCGGAAACGTTGGCGACGATTACCACAAAGAAAGTTGTTAACTTTATCACTAAAAGCATTATTTGCAGGCCACAGAAAATCATTACGGATAATGGGACTCAATTCAAAAGCACTGAATTCAAAAACATTTGCAAACGCTTCCGAATCGAGAAAAGCTTCTCCGCTATTGCACATCTGTAGGCAAGTGTGTAAGTGGAGGCAGTAAACAAGATCATCAAGTCCACTATCAAAAAGCATTTAACTAAAGATAAAGGAAATTGGGTTGATGATCTTCCTCTTACACTATAGGCTTACAAAACAACACACAAATCTACAACTGGTCACTCTCTATTCGCCCTAGTATATGGTTCAGAAGCAATGATCCCAGTCACACTAGAGGTCCCTTCTCATCCAAGGCGAAACATCAATCAACAACAGAACGAGCAACTCTCGCTCGAATCGCTTGATATGGTCGATGAGAAGCGGGAAGAAGCCGAGCTAAGGACTGCCGCTCACCAAAAAAGGGTCTCATGACATTTCAGCTCCAAGGTCCGTAACCATACCTTCGAAGCAGGAAACTTTTCCTCAAATGGGACTACCTTTGCCAGGAGAATTCGAACCAAACTGGGAAGGACTCTATATGATCGGCCAGAAGCTAGGAGATGGCACGTTCAAGCTAACAACCGTTGATGGAACCCAAATTCTTCGTGCCGGGACCAATGAATTGTTGCATTGTTACTTTATCTAAACCTATCTTCTGTATTTCCTAAATTATGCAAATAAGCCATCTCGAGATACTGGAGGCATTATAAATTGGTAGAACTTGCCCAACTTTTATTTCAATTAATGAAATTGCTTTGCTTTATAAACCAATGAAACTATGTTCGCATAAGTAACCTTCTATGTCAACAGGGTCAAATCGACTCAAAACCATCCGATCACTGCTTGAGACAGTGGATCCACGCTCAAGTATGCACATCTACTTGCTAAGTTTATGAAAGCAAATTGACTCAAACCATTGGATCGACGAAACTCGATCCTTGCCTTCTAAGAACCGGTGTTGCTCTGGTAATACTGGGAAGGTTTGAATCAAAGCCGTGCATTTCATAAGCCATGCATCGTCTCTTGGACTAAAAAATCATGTCTAGACAAACAGGTTACCCAAGCCGTGCACCTAGTAAACCATGCATCGCTTTTTGGTTTGCAAAACTACGACCGAGCAAGCCTCGATCCCACTGTGCGCAATTTGTAAACCATATACCACAACTTGGATTGGCAAAATTGCATCTAAAGACGAGGAACTCTCATATTACAAAAGGCTATGCATCGTTTCCAAAGCCAAGGAAACAGCCCTCTAAGGAGCAACACGTGTGCACAATAGCTTGAACATCAGCATCGCAACAAAACCACTTAACAATATTTCAAGTAATCAGTGTTGCTCTGGCATCACCAATCACTTAGTAAAATTCTTAAGTGTGTAAATCTCTAGCCGTAAGGCTATCACAAAGAAAAGCTTCATGGATATCTCAATTCATAAATTAAAATAGGATATCTAAAATAAGGACAATAAAATCAGAAGTCTAAAATGATAGGAGTTGTAGTGTAAATCCAACCGGGGGCATTGAAAGACCACAAGGGGCACCCAGTTTCGTATCGAGTGTTCAGAGTAGACAGTCCCATGAACTAGGGGGCACACACTCAACACTCAACAAAGAAGCAAAACTTTGTAGTTCTGTTACGCCAAACAAAGAATTTCTGCAATAATTACAGGACTAAATAAAACATTATAGGAAAAATATCAACGACTAATCACATATAAAAATCATGCTACATAAAAAAAAATGGTATAAAAAGGCAACGGTGCATGAAATGTAGATAAGTAGATAAGTGAAGTTACAATCAAAATTTCAACAGCTCTATTACTTATAATGTTTTCCATGTACAACAAATAATATTTTTCATGTACAACAACAAACTGTGGGCGCCTTACCCATACAATATTGACCAAAGAAAGGAAAATACAAACATAACTATTACAACAAGAAGAAATGCTAAGTGCAAACTCTACAAAAGCGACCAAAAGGCAAAAGCTCTACTTCATAGATACACAGACAGATCATAGCTTCTTATCATACCTTCCCTGCCGCCTTTCCCGCATCTGATCGACAACTTCTCAAGCTTCTCACTTCTCGGGGAGATCTCGCTTTTTGAAACATTGCCACTGGCAGACCCTCCTTTGACTTTGGGCTTACAGGATATTTGAGAACCCTTCAACGAACTTTTTTGTTCTTCAATCTTCTCCTTCTTTACTGCTACCATCTGCCGCTCGATCATCGGCTACTCAGTCTCTACTTTATCTGGTTGGCTAGCTTGATCCGCCTAATTTCATGTGTCGGTAGTTGTCAAACCCTCCTCTTGAGATGTAGAGGGGTCATCCAAATCATGCAGCGCTGCAATTTGCTCGTAGTGCGAACCTGGCTGCGAGCTAGATGCGGAGATGATGGTTGATGTGGTCAGAATGGCAATGGATCCGACATTATAAGGAGGAGATAACTTAGTGAGAAGAGGGGGTTGATCATTAATATTAAAATAAAGGACGTTTATCTCGGCAATTTTATCCGGCGTAAATTAGAAGTCTTCAAACACAGGAGAAATAAAAAAAATTACCTACCGTGGGGGCCTGTTCATGTGCCATAACTTCAAAACCCTCATCATTGCCCTCTTTTGATGGCTGTATAATCACAGAAGAAGTAGAAATGATCCCCTCATTAGCATGAAGATGCAAAGATGGCTCACTAGGGCCTGAAGAAGAATGCTCGATTATAGCCTCAACGATGACAGCGGCATCAATAGCTTCTCGTTCCATCTTCAGTCTCAAGTTTCCTAGCCCTCCTTTAAAGCTTGGCGGGATTCTTCTTTCAGATATGCCTGGACCAATTCCTCTTCGGTATAATCGCCACCCATGTCTTGAAATCGAGCCAGAATCTCTTTCCAGACTACGGCAAGCATACGAGGGAACAATGAACCCAAGTAACTAAGACTCCCCTGATGCAGCTCGGAGTTGATATTGAAGCCCAAAAGAGTAGCATCCAAGCCTTCCATCTTCTTTATGAAGGTATCTTAAGGCTCTGAAAAGTTGGCATCCGTGTTAGCCTTCTCTATCGCCAACTGTTTCTTCTCAACACCCAAATTCAAAACTTATTCGCAAAGAGAGGCAATTTCTTAAGCTTGCTCGGGCGATAGTTTTCTTCTGCATCTCAACCATCGTCTCACGTATCCTCAACTCTCCTTTTAAAGCTACCTCATCCATATGGCACTTCTTTATCTCATCTATAAATATGATTGCGGCTCATTCGCTGCATTCTTTTAGCTCGTTAAGCAAAGAAGCACTTTTTCTCTCCCTCTTGAAGGTGTCATCTCCCTCTTTCTTTGGCCACTCGATCTCTACATCGTTATATGCAAGCTACTTCTCGTACTCATCCTTTTCGGACTCAAAAAAGAGGATTTCCCGGTAGATGTTCCTATTAACAGTAGACGACTGTATGCATAATTTTTCCCACCCTTCAGCTTGTTCCAAACCGCTCTGATTTGCTTGGAAATGGGGTGAATAAGATTTAGCATGAACTGAGTTTAGATTGGGCTTATCAAACACAACCCCCTTTAAGAGTGAACTAGTGAATGCAAATTGTAGATGCGGGGAACCAGCAGGAAGGATGTAAGGCACACGTTTAGAAATCTGAGTGTCGTTCATCATAGTATGAGTGGAAGAGGTTACGACACCGGAAGTAGGGACATTCATCCCAGTGGAAGCAGGAGGCTGTGAAGCGAATTCTCGTTCTTGGCCCCTTTTTGGTCTCTTTAACGGATCTCCTCGCTAAGTCGAGCCCTTGCTCTTTTCGTAGCCACTTCTCCTATCTCTACATTGATCTTTCTCGACATGGAAATGCACTTCACCTCCCTCTCCTTCCACCTTTTCCTCCACTCGTCAGTTTTTCGGGGAGCATGGTACCTTGGAGAGTGTCTCTGTAAACGTTGAGACTCCAAAACACGATCAAGATCATTGTAAAGACCATGAGACATGATTCATGCAGCAAGCGATAAAATGGCTTTAGGAAAAAGGAGTTTGATGAATGAAAACATCCTTAAAAAGTATAAAGTGTGTGATCCTAGTAAAGTGCATGCTGCAATTTAACGACCCTAATGGAATACACACACCAGATCAGTCATCAATTAATTTGAAAACATTGCTTTCTGTAGGGATGATCTGAGTAGACTGGGAAGGTAACCCTTCTGAAGTAAAGTCATCCATCTACTTACCCATATCCACAAAAATGTTACTCGTATCTCCTAAATCAATGTCAGCACCTTTCGGTGGAGAGCTTGATACAGGCTCGGTCTTGGAAGAAGCTCCCTCAATAGGTTCTTTCAAAGATGGTGAGGGTGCATAACCAGGGATTAATTTCAAGGCATTATCGCCTAATTTGATGTCACCCTCATCCGTGTCCCAATCTATTACTTCCTCATTTAGAGGATGTTCCTCACCGATTTCTCCTTCTTTCTTCTCTTTAATAAGAAGAACCTTGCCCTTCTGCTGCATAAACTCTTCCTCTTTCTCTTCTGGAATCGATGGTATTTTAGGTGGACTGTTGATCCCGACTTGAATTTGGATCTCCTCAGGGGTCTTCTCCAACCTATCGAATAAGCCACTTTCTTCTTCATCATCATCATCGTCTTCACTAGAGTTAAGGGAAGAGGAAACAAAATGGGTTCGGGCTTTAGAGTGGGAAGGAGCACTAACAATCCAACGGATCTCCCAGGGTGTAAAAGCCTACATCGGCAAAGGTTCTCATTTGTAAGCAAGAATCTAATCGTGAGCTCCTAAGCATCGACCTTTTTAAGGTGCAAAGAACGATGTTCAGTGCTGGGTCCTTGTTAATCTTTGAAAGAACTGCAAGGAATATATGACCTTTTAGAAAACCTATAGCAATTAAAGGAAAATCCAAAAATGGTGAAGAAAACTTACCTTCCATAGTCCATAAATGGGTGAATCCTTCTAGACACTTAGCAAAAAAGAATTGATTCCTATATGAAGGAACTTTGCTAGGAAGATCATGTCTAAATTTTTGGCTATATTGCACTTTGATATAAACAAGTGATGGATTAGCCTCCTTCTTCTTAAACAATAGAAGATACAACAGCTCAGTGAAGCTCCGGGCATGTTTAAGTGTCTAAATGAACATAAAATATAAGCATGTTAGCATAGCGTATGCATTTGGAAGAATATGGAATAGTGCTAACCCTATGTTCTGAAGTGTTGTCATTAAGAAGTGATTGAATGGGGGCACTGCACCGTACATGCAAATATATCGATGGCAAGCCATGTATCCAGAAGGTGACCTATGAGCAAATTCTTCTCTCGACGGTAGAAGCACATTATCCTCGGGGATACCATATTGCAAATAAATTCTTCTCAACATCTTGTGTGTAAGATTTGTAGGAGCTTTCTTTGGAGGATCGAGTAAGACTTTGAAATTAGGAGGAGTGCGATCGACGACGAGACCGAGTGGAATCAGATGACCATATTGGCCTGAAGTTATGGAAGCGGCAGATCTAGTTGGATCGACAATAACTCCGCTTTAGAAAGGGGTTAGTTCCCTTCAACTGATTTGTGCCCGAGAAGATTTGCCTGTCTATATAAAAAAGATTTTGTTCAAAATGGTCAGGTACGCCTAATCTCTAAACTATAGACCCTTGCATGGTTGACACTTAAAATCTGAGAGATAATTGATGTGTACCAACCACCGATCGGATTCCAAGTGTTAACCGGGAGAGTGTGTGATATGTAATTTAAGTGAGAATGGGCTTGATGTCCTATTATGAACAAACCATTCCGTGTAGATGGCTCATTCATACAGGAAAGAGCGATCTGTACCGCCCATTAATTTCATTTCTTCTATACTTACCTGTTATCAGTCAACGATCATGACAGATCCGTTATTTGAAGCGACATAGAAAACCCTTTCTATTCCATGTACGCCGACTATGTAATGACAGGACTAATCCGAAGCGAGCGAATATAATTCGATAGGTCTGAATCAAGTAAAGAGTTCTCAAAATAAGTTGATTTTTGTTCTCTGGAACGTGATAACAGCATGAGCTACACACAAGATGCTACCCTAAGCTATTATCACCTCCTAGAAAGACCAAAATCAATCCGCAATAAACGTCATCTCCATTGTCGATTTAAATTAACAGCTAGCCACCACCAAAAAATCAAATCCACATCACCAACCTTCAAAATTGAGAAGGATGATTTGTTCTCTGTTCAAGACAACCCAAACTAGGGCATTGGATGGACCAAATCGGCAACGCCTCAAAATGGAGGCAATCTTGATTGTGGGACCCACTTAGAACGGCATCAGCAGCTCTAGGAGGCAGCGGTTGATGGTGCTAGTGGTGAAGATAGATGGTGGTGGCTCTTTGGCGGTTGTAGGTTTTGTTGAATATGCGAGTATATGATTTTTGTTTGATGATAATAAACATATATATATATATATATTCATTTAAATGTATTTGTTAATGTACTATTTTATTTTTCACATAATTAAATAATTATTTGGTGAATAAAATAGATAATGCAAAATTTAAATTCAAACATATATTTTACTCAAACAAATCTTCATTACAATTTTGAATAGTACAAATTTGAGCTCTCACTATATATATGTACAAATTTCAATTACTTCACAATTTATCATTTACATTAGCACCTCACTACATATCACTCATTCACCCATATTTGATCTTCAACTCCATTCCAGATTGAATCCAACATCTGAGTTATCTGCAAAAATATACACTAACATAGTAAAATTGAAAATAAAATATTTTTGCAGTGTAAAATTAAATGTATTTTTCTACCTCAGTTATTTGGGTTGTTCGTCATCATTTAATCTTGAATTCATCATACACGAACAACTTGTGACATGCATAGTGTATTACTATACATGCCATAAGGTCGTGCACACCGATATACACTTGATAATGTTATAGGGACAGATGAGCACAAGGTCAAACCTAATCAAAAGCCAGGTTTGACTCAGGTGCAACATAAATAAAGTCATGACACAAGCACAAGGTCAAACCCGAGCTATAAGCTGGATTCAACGTAGGTGAAATACAAAATTGTCAAGTATAAGTAAAAATGCTCAATCAAATCGATCAAACAACACCAAAATTGGAAACAATGAGTGACATGCACAGATGCAAGCAAAGACCAGTCAATAGCAAGCTAGTGATGTACATATTGAACCCTGGTCAAAGAAACTAGGCTACGACTTCAAGACTAGATACAACATGCACCAAAGAAACAAAATTGAAGCAGTTCAATATCCAAGCAGGATATAATGAAGCAGATCCATATATACTCGATGCAAAACAAAAAAGCAATGACAACACTCAAAGCAACTCGAAGAATATATACATGCGTAAACATATATGTGGAGTGGAACCAAGAGGAAGTAGACAGTCCGGAGCAAACACAGTGAAACCCAAATGGATCAAAACACAAATGTACTCAGACTCAAAGTACAATATGTACAAAATTAGTGCAACAGTAGTGAACATGCGTACTGACTCAAGACCAAACAATGCATATAAATATATGTTAGCATATATGTACAACATGTACTTGATATAATCCAGCAATAAATACAACATTGCACAAAGGCACATATCACACTCGAGTACACATGAAAACAACTCAAGCTCAAGGCTAACATATCAGGTATATGGACGAAATAGTACAGTGGTTCAAAACAACATGCAACTGAATAAGTCAAAATGCTCAGCTCAAACCAAGTACAGCTCAATGCAAAAACAAGACCAAGTCGTAAACAATAGATGCAGTGACAATATACATGAAACCCAAAGCTAACACATACATAGGTACAGGCCGAGACAAAAGCAAGCAGGTATTTTCAAAAATGAAAAAGTTAAGTAGCAGTTTTGAACCAAGACAAAGAATTGAAATGGTCAGCAAGTAGCAGTGCAACCCAAAGTACAAAACAGCAACCAGACCTGGCAGCTAAACCTACATGAAGTCTAAACAAGTACATATCTACGTGAACAACAAGTAACCAAGCTACAACTTCTAGCACAAGTACAACATCAACACGGCAGGGAGACAGAATTATGCAAGTTCAAAAATCATGGTACAACAGTTTCGAACAAAGATAGAGGTGTCTTAAATATCATCGCATAAAAAATGTCAAGTGACCGAAGTTAGCAAATTTGAATACCAAAAAATCGAAACCACGGTGAGCAAGAAAAAATTCCAAAGCAATTCAACGTCGTGATGACCAAGAAATCAAACAAGTCAGAATCGAGCCGTGGTGATCAAAAATCAGCAAAATATATGATTTTGAACAAGTCAGAAATCAACACTGTCATCAATGCAAAATCAAACGGCCGAGTAAATTATCAGACGAACTAAATTTTAGGGGTTCAAACCATATATAAAACCCAATCATCATCGGCTACCAAACCGTTCGAGTTCAAGAAACAAAGAATAATCATTCATCTCGAATCAAAGTCGAGCATAAGCATATTGGAAAAGAAAAAATCACATACCATCTTAAACATTCAAGCTCGATAATTTTAGAGAAGCCGAAAGTATATCAAGAGACAAACGATCGACAAAAGCAAGGAATGAGAAACATCTATTCGTCGAAAAAAGTCGACATCTTCAAAATTTCCAAAGCCTTAATTATTAAAAGAGGAATGAGCAAGTAAAGGAACGAGGCCGATATTTTTATAGAGCAAAGCAAGCCAAAGAAATAAAAGAGAAAAGGTGCCGGCATATTTTTAGTGATAATTTATTTTGGGCCGGTTTTTATAAAAGCTTTTGGGCTTATATTTTCAATTAGGGTTTTGTGTGTTTTATTATTTTAAATTTGTATTTTTTTTCTTTTAAACTTTTGTAATTTCTAGTCGTGTGACTAAGGGATAAACTACGGTGGTGTAGTTCGAGAATTCGCAACTCAGTGGCTGAGTTGTGGTAGGGCTTTGAGCGTAGATGTAGGTTAGTCGATAGCAGGTGTCACGAATTTACATTTGTAAGCGTCTGACTACTTAATTTCTAGTAGAAACCTTAGGGGCAGCACGTAGGCAGGGTTTTGCCGAAGCTGGGTAAACCTGTGTGTTCTATTTATTGTTTTTATTATTCTGCTATTATCTGTGCTGTTGTTATTCGACTATTATTTGTGCTGAAATTATTTTACACACTTTTGCAATAAATTTTCATAATTGGTAGTGTCACCCTATTCACCCCCCTCTAGGGTGAAATCAATCCTACAGGTTTTGGATTGGCGAGGGTTTGGGGCAATTGGATTGGTTCGGATCAAATGAAGTTGAATGGGAAGAAAGGGTAGATAAACCCTTTAAAACAAAAAAGGAAGTTTAATTTTTTTTTCAAGTGCTTGGATCGGTACTGATCCGATCCAATTTGATTGGTACCGCCCCAAATTTACTCCTCTAAATGGTCCTAAATTTCCCCTACATGACTTACTCGATGTTCGTTTTCATTTTGGAAATTATTAAGTTAAGATCACCCAGTAATCACGAACAATGGAGATGCACACTAAGGACTGAATAGTTAACCAGTGCTTCATAGATAGCTTTCCACGGTAGCGAGATATGATAAATGAAACTCCCTAAAATGGTAACCTGGAGAAAGTCAATTCCAGAGCACAACTTGTTCTCAATAAAAGCGTACTCTGAAGGGAAAATGTTAGCCGTGTTTTTAACCCCACAGAATTCACTAGAAGTCAGATCATTCAGACTAAGCCAAAACGACTTCAAACTTGGCTGGAAGGCCTAAAAGAAATAAACAAAATCTCCAAGAAGTTCTAGTAAAAAATAAGCCAACATTTTGGATCAACGTCGATATCGACCCAATTGGATCGATATCGATCCGAATTATTGATTCAGAGTAACTCCAAGTCTCTTGCATCATACTCCTATGCCTCTGCTAAGCTCACCCAACAAATTTGGTAGCATTCCAAGCAACCTACTTCCAGAATTGAAGGTTTAACCGCTTTAGAATACAGTTCAATCCAACCCATTTGCAAATCATCATCAAAACCAGTCAATAAGCTATGAAACTACATGAAGAGCATTGTAACCAGGCAAGGAAGAAAACCGAGTAGTCGAAGCATCAAAAATGCTTAACTATTTAGATCGATACCGATCCAATTGGATCAGATCCGTACCGATCCAAATACTTTGCCCCAATGACCCTCACTCTTTCTGGACTTCCTCTATGTGATGAATGCAGGCTTCTGACAAAGCAGCTCCAGCCCAAATGCTCTCCAACTCCTATAAATACCATACCATCTACAACAGAAAAGGGATCTCTGGACTGGCTGTTGCAACTCTGCTATTACTATTCTTCACTCTTCTTCTCCCACACAACAGTTACAAAGGAGCAGCTAAGATCCTTTGATTACCTCCAAGTTCTTGTGATTTAGATCTAACTTAAGTGATTCAATCATATTGTAAACCAAATCAACCTTGTAATAGCAGTTAGCTAATAAAAGCTATAAAGTGGACGTAGGCTTCATTAACAACTGAACCACTATAAAAATCTTCTTATCTCTTTACTATTTCTGCTCCTTTTTTACATTTATTCTCTATATTATTTGCTCTAAGAAATAGTGTTGGTGCTTTCACACTCAACCTAGGGTGTTGATTCATTTTTTGGGTTAATATATATATATATATATAAGAAATTTCCGAAAGTAATATTTAATTAAATTGTTTAATTAATAAGTTAATTAAAAGTTAATTGACAGATAATAAAGTCATATATAGATATGTGTGTATAACCATAATGTTATGGTATACATATCTAATTAATTTTTTCAATTCAATAACATAAAATTAATTAAACCGTTGATTAGCTAAATTAACAAAATTGATGAAAGAAGACTTAATTGATGTAATGTACATAAGACTATTGTATAAGGTAATTAAATGATAGAAGTTATATGATGTTTAACTTACGTAATATTGATGTGTAAAATCAAGTGTAATAGGAAAAAGAACCCGAATAAACTTATGGATAAATACATCTGTATAAAACATATATCGTGATGTCTGATGTGTTCGACACTTGAATCACATGAGTATTTCTTAAGAAATACTATATTCCATAAGTCAATATCACTCAATATAATATATTAAAGATTATGAATATCAATGTAAAGTTGTCCTCCACCATTTATATACTACTAGATTGCTTACATACTCTCTAGTTGTTGATATTCCTCAAGTTAAAGATGTTATGCATAGCACTATTTGTATACTGACTAAACGAGATAAGATACATGAAAGTATTTGTTAATATTCCTTGAGGTACATACATTATGCTTAGGCTATCACAAAATGGTAGGTATGAGTGAATAATCTCTTTTGATTTGTTGATATTCCTCAAGGTCGAGATAAGATTAGGAGAAAGATCATGGGTTAGGAGTTTTATTTGATACAACCGGTAAATTGTTATCCATCGCTAGCATGCTTATGATTCCTTATGGTTAGAATCCCATGGCAAGTGGATCCTAACACCCACTAGAAAAATCAAACAGTTTCCATGTTTTTCTTAGGGTTTTGATAAACACAAAAATCGAGTGAGAGTATTAACAGAAAAATGAAATGGTAATATTTAGCCTTTATAATATTATAAGAACATTTGCTATATAAAATTGTAATAGTCTATACCGATGAATTTGTGCAACTAATATAACTGATAAAATGTTTATCAATTAAGATATAAAAATGAACCGAACCAGTGACTGATACAAGAAATACAAGATATACTTACTAATAAATGTTTTCTAGATGTTGCTGTTTCAATGCCAATTGAAGCGCCTAATTTTATGACTACTAAACACATTCTTAATTCGTCGGTTATGTGTTTATTTGCCTAAGACTGTGTGTTATCCTTTATGAGTTTTGAACTCTAAAAGAAATACTTGAATATGGATATTTGATCCATATATAATCATATATTAACGTTATATGGTAAATAGTCACAATTCGGAATGTACAAAACCCTGATGAAATTGGTTCATTCGAAATAAGCAAATACCGTAGTGTGAGATCATATATTCAATAGGATTGATTACAACAACTATTTTATTCTCAATATTAGATATCCTTGAATGTTAGGGATGGTAAAATGCATTTATGTAAATGGTTCGTTATGCTATTGAAGTAAGGGTTTTCTTTTGAATGGTTCGACCATTTCAAATGGAAAATGAATGTACGAGAGTAGCATAACTTAAGGTACAGTTTATGATGAAAAGAGTGAATGGTCACTTTCGGTTTATAAAGAAACATCAAAAAGGAGAATTATAAAATAATAATTGATACTGACCATTGAATAGAGGAATATAATTTTTATTCCAAAATGGTTTTTATATGCAGATTTGCTTTCTATGAAATTTATTCCTTTGAGTTCAAGATATTTGATCTGAAAACTCTCGACGGTAAAATGGTTATAGTAAATGGAATAAATATCCAACGTTAACTAGCTGAATGGACCTCCATATTTCATCCGTTATTATAGTAATGGCAGAATCAGTGGGAGAATGCCACATAACACTTACTAGTCACATCAAGTTATGAAATTTATTTTCTTAAGTCATATCAAACATTATTTATGAAATAATAACTATTTTTCATTGTTGACTGAGAAATAGGCATAGTTTTATTTCAATAAGAATGTTATGAATATTTGTTATAAAATAAAATTGTAATAGAGTCACTTGTTTTCATAACAATTTTAATACATTGGAAAATATTAAAAGTTTCTAAGTTCATTTGCAAATATTTTGGAATTATAGACTAAGCCAAAGTTTTGAGAAGTAATTTATAATTATATAGTTATGAATCATATGGTACTAGTAAAATCTGCCTTAGCCAATTAAGGACAAAGCACCCATTAAATGGGAGCATTATAATATGTTTATGAACTCTATGAATTGATACATATAAATGTATGCAATCGTAAGTTTCAAAACGGTTCCGCATACTTTGTTGTATTCGCCAATGAATTATCACAAACATGAACATGTGTATACGACAAACATGTGATATGTTAATGATGAGTTCATAAAAAATAAAATAGAAGTAAATAAAATAATATGCAATAGAAAATAAAATGATTTGATTCGACCGAATGTGATAGTATATTGGGAAGAGTACCAAATGTACCTAAGAACGAATAAAGATTCAACCTCAAAATTCATTCCTCTTTATGATACATAATGATGTATCGATAGGAGTGATAGAACTTTAATGAATGAAGTATAATTAATTATGAGTGAAGTTGAGTTGACTTCTTTCTGTAAGGTCGTTTTCTTAGGAATAGTATATAAGGTTAAAACTAATATCATTAAAGAATGTTTTACAAAATCATAAATAATAAGGGTAAAGAAACCTTAACATATCCTAAGGTAAGGAGTTGGTAGGATGTTTGAGTTGAAAAACTGCATGTAATAATTATACATGAGGTATCTTGTATGATTCATGTAATAATCCCGTTTTTAATCCAAATTTAATTTAATAATTAATATGATTTTTAGAATTTATTTGTGAACTAATTTGAATTTTTTTTCAAAACAAATAAAACTTGGGTTTGTTTATATATATAGATTGTAAATAGAATTTGAATTTGAAATTCAAATATAAATATCTTAAAAATAAATTGGATTTAAAAACACTATATTTTAAAAAAACTAATATATATGTATATATGATTTTTATTTAATGTATAATTAAATTTTAAATCATTTTCTTTAAAAGTTACATAAATATAAATAAAGGAAAAGTATAAAATATAAAAATATAATATATATATATATATATATAACTAAAAATAATATAATATGTAAATTATATAAGAAATATTATTAACATATAAATTACAAATGTTAGTATTATAACATGAAAACTTAACAAGTATAAAAATTTATATCATGCAATTGAACAAGTGTCATATTTTTTATTTTCTTTTTATTTTAAAAAAAGTGAAATCAAGTTATATATATGTCTATACTTCCACTCTTCATTTTCTTTTCATTTCAAAAAAAAAACTACAAACTAAAAGAAAACTAAAACCTGAGTAACTCAAACCAGAAAACAAAATCAAAGCAACAACCTTTTCACAAATTTCAACCTAAAGCTAAAACAAAGTTCAATTCATCTCAAACCTGAATCAAAGAAAACAAAGATTAGATCAAATATCAATTAGATCAAAGTCAAGATCAATCTAAGTCCCAGTTTAAAAAAAGATCAAATTCAAAACAAATATCCAGGCTTCTCTGTTCCTTTTTCCTGTGAGTAAACTACTTTAAATCTGATCTATAACTTGATGTTTGTGATTAATATTTGAAGTGAAGTTGTGAAAATATGCCTGCATATATATATACACATGTAAATGATGTGTGCATGTCTGGGTACAAGAATATTTGCTATGTTCCAGGTTTATAGGGTTTAAACCAAGTTCAAAAATCAAAATCTTTTCACCTAATCTCTTATAGGCTATGATGTTTAAACAAAATGTGTTTGAATTAACATGTTTTAAGTTTTAAAAATATTTTTAAGTATAATTAGTTAAAGTATTTATTGGGAATTAGGAAAACACAGTGAAACTCAATGCATGTGGGAAATTCGACCTTCTTAATTTCTTGATTCACTTACATCATTTAAATCATTTTCAAAAACTATGATTTTTAAAAATAAAATTAGGATTTTTAAGTTAGTATTTTGGGAGAGATTGAAAGATGAACGAAAATGGGTTTTTTTATCGATTTTTGGTGGTCGCGAAGTCCAGTGGCCTCGGGGTTGAGGCTGGAGCACGCTAGTGAGTCGAGGAGCTTGGGAAAATTGGTTAGAAGTCTTCCTGTTCAACGTGGTGATGGTGTGGTGTGGATTTAGGGTTTAAAACTAGGTTTTGGTCGACTGGGTTTAAGTGGCATTTGCGACGTCGATGAAGCAACGGAGTCGATCGGTGTAGGGGGAATTGAGACGTGAGGTGGTGAGGCAGCTTCTGGTGTGATGGCGAGTGTCTTGGTGGCCTGGGGCGGCGGGTCGAGGTGGTTTTTAGGTGTTGAGTTTGTTCCAGGTGGAAGTCGACATGCTCGATTTTGAATTCCAATGCTATTGATGGCGCTGGGTGGTCGGGATGACTAAGGAGGGGATCGTTGACTTGTGGATGGTTGCGGCGATGATCGGAGTCGATCAGAGCAAAGGTGCATGTGCATGGTGCACATGTGTATATGTCTGGGTTGAATTTGGAGAAGATTATGTTGCCTCGGAGTTGTACTGTAGGAAAGGGAGCGATGGCTCGAGTATGCCTTCAGGTAGTTTGCATGGATTTAACTTGTATAACTATTTTAAAAATTTAAACAAAATATAATAGGTTTTTGAAAACTCGGGTTTGGTATCGGGATAGCTTCGAGTTTGTCTCGGGTATATAAACTTACATTTATAAAACTTTAAACAAATCAAGTTTAAATCAATTTCTTAATTAGTTCTTTTAAATAATAATTATTTTATCTAAGTTTGGAATTAGATAAAGTTTCAAAATAAATTATATTAAATTAATTAAGTTTAAACTATTTTAATATATATATATAACCTTTATTTTAAAGTTTATTTTAAATAAACTTAATGTTGTAATTTAGAAGTTAATTGAGAAGATAAAATGTTTTTAATTATTAATTAACTTAAAGGTTTAAGTTAATAGGTTAATGATGAATTAATTCCAAAGGTTATTAAATAAGATTTAAATGATAATTAAAGTAAATGGTTTATCTTATAATTAATTAAGGTCTTGGGTAATTATAGATTTATGAACTAATGAAAGTAATTAAAGGATAATTACTTAAAGGATAATTACTTAATGTAAGTAATTAAAGAATAATTTATTTATTTATTTTATAACTGAAGATTAATTAATTAATAATTAATGGTTTATTAATTAATACTTAAAAGTTAATTAATAAATGATTAAATAATAATTAATTAATGATTAAATAATATTTAATCAGTAATTAAGAGATAATTAATTAAGATAAGTAATTAAGGTTAATTAATTAATTTCATTTAAGATAATAACAAATGATCTGTAATTAATTATTGTTAATTAAGCTCGGATTAAAATTAATTAAAGTAATCAATTTAATTTATTTGGAGATTAAATTGAATTAATTAGGAATTGAATAACTAATTAATCTTGCTTATGGATGATTGGATTATATTGAATGCCTTGAATTGTTTGATATCTTTGATATGTGATATTCTGTGATATGAATTGCTTTGGATTGAGTTGCGATATCTATGATGAATTACTGTGTGAATGTGAACTTCTGAATTGAATTAAAATTGTTTACTTAAACAACTTGGCTTTAAGGCAGCATTAAATTTCGATGAGATCAGGAATCAGATTCCAAATGGTTATTCGAAAACCATATCGTATCTTAAAGGTGATCTTTTGTTTAAAGATTAAAAATGGAAATTTGTACCATATGTTTTTAAAATAAGTTCTCATTATTCGGATAAGCCGAGGGAGGACATTAAGTCATAAAACCCATTTCGAATAATGATACGAAGAAATGGAATCGCATTTGAAGACGATGGTTGAAGATCGGATGTTTTTGAGAATGAAAGGATCGCCTGTTGATTGTCTTTGCACCGAGTAGCTCCGGTATAGAGATTACCCTATGTGATGGGGAGTCCGGTCGGGATTGGAGATATGGATTTGCAAGGACTTTGTCCTTAATTGGACGAAGTGCCCTCGGTTCCATTCAGACCCAGGATGGACTTGTATGGATGTATGTCTAACATTATACTTTGGGATGTAAAGATGGTTCTATCAAATACATTTCTGTTTGGTGGTGGAGAATTTATTCTTTTAGCTTAACACTCTTCTTCGAGACGTACGAGCTCAAAGGTTATGTAGTTGATGGTTACTAGTGATATATTCCCAGTTTGGTAATGTGGCATGCTAAGTTCTGATCATTGATTGATCAAAGCATGGCTTTTGCGAAAAGCGTAGCTTTGTGGGATGAGACTTCATCGAACCTCACACCTCGGAAATGGTCGAAACAGGAAAGGATGCAACAAGGTTATGGGGGTCGCGCCCCTCAGGGTATGTGCATTTCCTTTTGATAAAATGTGGTATTCTGGTATGAAGCCCAGATATTTTGCTATGTGGTTGTTGGTTGTTAAGGGCCCTCGATAAAAGTCGGTTACGACCAGGGGATGGCATACTCATGACAGTTAGTTACCTAGTTACAGAGGTAACCCAGTCTTGTGTTGGCAGAGATCCGGTTAGGTTCTCAGGGAGTCCCTCTAGAGGCGTACCCTTTCAGATAAAGGAAGTCCCTTAGCCTTGGCCATTTGTTGGAAATCCAATCACTCAATATGATCCCTGAACGGTTTTAGTTGTAGAACCTGCCATTTAACATGGTAGCTATAGTAGGCATACTATAATGGTACGTATGTTGGCTAAGATTAATATTATACTTTTGAAATATTTTTCCACACTATGCACTAATAATAGTATCAAAAGGATTTTCGCGTATCAAGCATGTTTGGATACTATAGGGAGAAACCTTCCCCATATGTGCTATTGCATTTGAGTGTGTGCCGGGAGACCTTATGGTAGTTTCAATTTCAAAAAGCATAACGGATTTCTTTTTGTGACTTCTTTTTGTAAAAACAAATGTTTTATGTTTGCTCACACCAGTCCCATGACCGAGTCAGAGTTTATTGTTCCCTTTTCTAAACTCTGGGTGCCCTTAATTTTTCACACGGGCAGCCTAGAGTCAAGATATCAGTAGGTTCTAGAGCTAGCTTGGATAGTAGATGTGGATCTAGAAGTCTTTGAAGCTTTTGGTTTGGAGCTTTGGAATGAAGACGCAGTATGTTAGACTCGCTCGCTCTTCCTCTCTCTCTTTTTAAAGACCCATGTTGATACTTTTCCGCTATTGTGTTATTTCCACTGTTGTATTGTATATATTGTGCTCTGATGTTGGTGGTCATTTGTTGTAGAATGTTGTATCCATATGATGTATCAATGAAATCATTTTATTTCTGCTGTGTTATAATCATCTAATGTGTTATAGCTCCAGCGATATGGACTCCAACGTTGAATCTCTGGCATTTGAATATGGGTAATATATTGGATGCCGATTTTCGGACGTCGAATTTCGAGTTGTCACATTTGGTATAGAGCTAAAGTTTGAGTAAGAATTTTAGCTTTGGAGTATAACTCATTAGGTGACTCATTAGATATAGGGTTAGAAATGCCCTAGAATGAGTATATTCCCTAAGATATCTTGTCTGTATGCCTAAATCAATTTTCTTACTATTTACGAATAGTGAGAATGAGTGCAAGAAGAGGATGAGGTAGGGGAAGGGGGAGTACCACTATAAATGGCCGAGACCCTGCAACAACATTTTTGGAAGGTAATCTTCTTATTTATGATAAAATTGTTAGAGTTCTATTCGACACTGGAGCCACGCATAGTTTTATTTCCCAACAAACCGTAGAAGAGCTAAATCTTGAAACCGAATTCGTAGACGAACCTATTTGTGTGAAGAATCCAGTAGGAGGCCATGTGAATCTTTGTTTACATTATATAAAGGTTCCTATTTCGTATTCTCATCAGCAATTTCCTATCAGCCTTTTCGTTCTTGACTTTAATGAATTTGAAATTTTACTTGGAATGAATTGATTAACAAAATATGAAGCTAAATTAGAGTGTATCAATAGAACGATTTTGGTCAAAACCAAAGTTGGAAATTTTGTTGTGATTTCTTGTGAGGATCCAAGTTCGGAGAGGGATAAGCTAATGTATACTTTAGGGTATCCCGACCCGAGTTTGGAATATACCTATTGTTTGAGAATTTCCTGACGTATTTGAAGGAGTTAAGTCTTTACCTCCGCATAGGAAACGAAGTCGATTCTAAATATTTCCAATGCCCGTCCGTTTGTGCATGTAAGTCGTAGGATGACACCAAGGGAAAGAGTAAAGTAAGTTAAGCAAACCAAATATTTACTAGAGAAAGGATTCATAGGACCTAGCCGTTCCAGTTGGGGTTTAGTTGTGGTATTTGTAGCGAAGTCCGATGGATCTTTGAGATTGTGCGTAGATTATCGTAATCTTAATAAGCTAACTCTTAAGAATAAATTTCCTTTGCCCAGAATCGACGACCTTTTCGATCAATTGCATGGTGCTCGATTCTTTTCCAAGATGGACCTAGCCTAAGGATTCCATCAGCTGAGAATCGCTGAAGATTGTATTCATTTCATTGCTTTTAGGGGTCCTGATACATTCTATGGATGGTTGGTTATGCCCTTCGGACTAACCAATGCCTCTGCATATTTCGTAGACCTGATGACTTGAGTATTTTGTGAAGTTTTAAATAAATTCGTTCTCGCATTTATTAATGATATTTTGATCTACTACAAAACTGAAGATGAGCATGCCGAACACTTAAAAATAGTTTTGGAAATATTGAGGACGAATATTCTTTTTGCCAAGTTTTCTAAATGTCATTTTTGGGTAAAAGAAGTTAGATTTCTGGGACATATTGTAACAGAAGAAGGAATTTCTGTAGACCCTGGTAAGGTTTCCGCTATCCTAGATTGGAAGCAACCCACAACTCCAAAGAGCTTAGAAGTTTTCTTGGATTAGCCGGATATTACCGAAAGTTTGTCCAAGATTTCTCTAAGTTAGCTAGTCCATTAACTAAGCTGAGTATAAAGAATGCCAAATTTATTTGGACTCCAAAGTGCGAGGAAGAGTTTCAGGAATTGAAGGTAAGGTTGACCACTGCTCCCGTTCTTACTATTATTAACGGGAATAAAGGTTTATCTATTTACACAGATGCGTGTGGTGAAGGTATGGGTACTGTTCTAATGCAAGAGGGTAGAATGATTGCCTATGTGAGTAGATAATTGCGACCACATGAGAAGAACTACCCGACCCACGATCTTGAGCTTTTGGAAGTTATCTTTGCTTTGAAAATTTAGTGTCATTATCTTCTGGGTGAAAATTTTGAATTTTTAACCGACCATAAATCTTTGAAGTACCTCTTCACTTAGAAGGATTTAAATCTAAGGCAGCAACGTTGGTTGGAATTCCCAGCGTCATACGACCTGGATATTCAGTATACACCTGGTAAAGCCAATGTGGTAGCTGATGCTTTGAGTAAAAGACATGTGGTTCTTGCTTATCTTGTTGTCACCCCTACTCTTCTTGAGAAGATTGCTAGTAAGCAAAAAGAAGATAAGTTTCTTCAAGAAATTTATGGGAGAATACGTCGACGTGAAGATTCCAGCTTTGAAATCGATAATAGTGGAATTATAAGGTTGAAAGGGAAGATTTGTGTCCCAGACATCCCAGATCTCAAACGAGAAGTATTGGTTGGATGTCACAAATCCAAATTTAGTACCCATTCAGGGGTTAACAAAATGTATCGAGATATTAAGAGGACCTTCTGGTGGAAAATGATGAAGAGAGATATATCCATTTATGTTAGTCGATGCGTAACATGCCAACAAGTAAAGAGTGATCAAATGAAGATGGCGGGTTTACTCTAACAACTAGAGGTGCCTAAGTGGAAATGGGACCAAGTGTCTATGGATTTCATAGATAGTTTACCACGAACTAAGAAGGGTAATGAGGCAATTTGGGTTATTATGGATCGTCTGACCAAGACTGCCCACTTTGTCCCAGTTAAATCCACCCGAACGGCAGCAAGATTGGCGGAGTTATATGTGAAGGAGATTTGTTCGCCTCCATGGAATACCAAGTAATATAGTGAGTGATCGCAACCCGATCTTCACTAGCAAATTTTGGGAGGCATTTCAAGCCGCTGTTGTTGGTTGCAAAGCCTAGACCGTCACATTTGGATTTGGAAATCACACCTAACTTGGAAGTGAAAAGAGAACCATTGAAGATTATTGGTCGAGATGAAAAGCAGTTAAGGAATAAAGTGGTGAAACTGATGAAAGTTCAATGGAGTGGAGATCCGAACGATTGTAGTTGGGAAACATAGGAAAGCATGCAGAAGTCCTATCCCAAATATAGAATAGATATTTCGGCTTGATATGATAATCCATTTCTTTATCTTTTTATGTGTTCATATGTTCTTTGTTTGTCTCCCTGCTTATCAAATTTCGAGGACGAAATTTTATTAAGAGGGAATTTATAACGATCCCATTTTTAAGCCAAATTTAATTTAATAATTAATATTGTTTTTAGAATTTATTTGTGAACTAATTTGAAATTTTTTCCAAAACAAATAAAATTTGGGTTTGTTTATATATATAATATATATACACACACACTGTAAATAGAATTTGAATTTGAAATTCAAATATAAGTATCTTAAAAATAAATTGGATTTAAAAACCCTATATTTTAAACAAACTAATATATATGTATATATGATTTTTACTTAATGTATAATTAAATTTTAAATCATTTTCTTTAAAAGTTACATAAATATAAATAAAGGAAAAGTATAAAATATAAAAATATATAACATATATATATATATAAAAACTAAAAGTAATATAATATATAAATTATATAAAAATATTATCAACATGCAAATTACAAATGTTAGTATTATAACATGAAAACTTAACAAATGTAAAAATTTATATCATGTAATTGAACAAGTGTCATATTTTTGATTTCCTTTTTATTTCTAAAAATAGTGAAATTAAGTAATATATACATCTATACATCCACTCTTCATTTTCTTTTCATTTCAAAAAAAAAAACTACAAACTAAAAGAAAACTAAAATCTGAGTAACTCAAACCAGAAAACAAAATCAAAGCAACAACCTTTTCACAAATTTCAACCTGAAGCTAAAACAAAGTTCAATTCATCTCAAACCTGAATCAAAGAAACAAAGATCAGATCAAATATCGAGCAGATCAAAGTCATGATCAATCTAAGTTCCAGTTTCAAAAAGATCAAATTCAAAACAAATATCCATGCTTCTCTGTTCCTTTTTCCTATGAATAAACTACTTTAAATCTGATCTATAACTTGATGTTTGTGATTAATATTTGAAGCGAAGTTGTGAAAATATGCCTGCATGTATATATATACATGTAAATGATGTGTGCATGTCTGGGTACAAGAATATTTGCTATGTTCCAGGTTTATAGGGTTTAAACCAAGTTCAAAAATCAAAATCTTTTCACCTAATCTCTTATAGGCTATGATGTTTAAACAAAATGTGTTTTAATAAACATGATTTAAGTTTTTAAAATATTTTTAAGTATAATAAGTTAAATTATTTACTGGGAATTAGGAAACACAGTGAAACTCAATGCATGTGGGAAATTCGACCTTTTTAATTTCTTGATTCACTTACATCGTTTAAATCATTTTCAAAAACCATGATTTTTAAAAATAAAATTAGGATTTTTAAATTAGTATTTTGGGAGAAATTGAAAGATGAACGGAAATGGGGTTTTTATCGATTTCTGGTGGTCGCGAAGTTCAGTGGCCTCGAGTTGAGGCTGGAGCACGCTAGTGGGTCGAGGAGCTTGGGAAAATTAGTTAGAAGTCTTCCAGTTCAACATGGTGATGGTGCGGTGTCGATTTAGGGTTTAAACCCAGGTTTTGGTCGATTGAGTTTAGGTGGCATTTGTGGCGTCGACGAAGCACCGGAGTCGATCGGTGTAGGGGAATCGAAGCTTAAGGTGGTGACATAGCTTTGGGTGCGATGGCGAATGTCCTGGTGGCCTGAGGCGGCGGGTCGAGGTGGTTTTCGGGTGTGGAGTTTGTTCCAGGTGGAAGTCCACATGCTCGATTTTGAATTCCAGTGCTATCGATGGCGCTTGGCGGCCGGTACGACTGAGGAAGGGATCATTGACTTGTGGATGGTCGCGGCGATGATCGAAGTCGATCGAAGCAAAGGTGCAGGTGCACGGTGCACATGTTTATATGTCTGGGTTGAATTTGGAGAAGATGATGTTGCGTCGGAGTTGTACTCGGGGAAAGGGAGTGATGGCTCGAGTATGCCTCCGGGTAGTTTGCGTGGATTTTACCTTATAAAAATTTAAACAAAATATAACAGGTTTTTGAAAACTTGGGTTTCATATCGGGATAGCTTCGGGTTTGTCTTGGGTATATGAAGTTACAGTTTTAAAACTTTAAACAAATCAAGTTCAAATCAATTTCTTAATTAGTTCTTTTATATAATAAATATTTTATCTAAGTTTGGAATTAGATAAAGGTTTTAAAATAAATTATATTAAATTAATTATGTTCAAAGTGTTTTAATATATATATATATAACCTTTATTTTAAAGTTTATTTTAAATAAACTTAATGTTGTAATTTAGAAGTTAATTGAGAAGATAAAATGTTTTTAATTGTTAATTAACTTAAAGGTTTAAGTTAATAGGTTAATGATGAATTAATTCCAAAGGTTATTAAATAAGATTTAAATGATAATTAAAGTAAATGGTTTATCTTTTAATTAATTAAGGTCTTGGGTAATTATAGATTTATTAATTAATGGAAGTAATTGAAGGATAATTACTTAAAGGATAATTACTTAATGTAAGTAATTAAAGAATAATTTATTTATTTATTTTATAATTAAAGGTTAACTAATTAATAATTAAAGGTTAATTTATTAATAATTAAAGGTTAATTAATAAATGATTAAATAATAATTAATTAATGATTAAAGAGTATTTAATCAGTAATTAAGAGATAATTATTACGATATATAATTAAGGATAATTAATTAATTTCATTTAAGATAATAAAAAATGATTTGTAATTAATTAATGTTAATTAAGCTGGGTTTAAAAGTAATTAAAGTAATAAATTTAATTTATTTGGAGATATTCAATTAGGAATTGAACAACTAATTAATCTTACTTATAGATGATTGGATTATATTGAATGCCTTGAATTGCTTGATATCTCTGATATGTGATATTCTGTGATATGAATTTCTTTGGATTGAATTGTGATATCTGTGATGAATTGCTGTGTGAATGTGAACTTCTGAATCGAATTAAAATTGTTTACTTAAACAACTTGGCCTTTAAGACGGCATTTGAATTTCGATGAGAACAGGAATCAGATTCCAAATGGTTATCCGAAAACCACATCGGTTCTTAAAGGTGATCTTTTGTTTAGAAAAATGGAAATTTGTATCAACATGTTTTTAAAATAAGCGCTCATTATTCGGATAAGCCGGGGAAGGACATTAAGTCATAAAACCCATTTCGAATAACGATACGATCAAATGGAATTGCATGTGAAGACGGTGGTTGAAGACAGGGTATTTTCGAGAACGAAAGGATTGCCTTTTGATTGTCTCTGCACCGAGTTGCTCCAGTATAGAGATCACCCTATGTGATGGGGAGTCTGGTCGGGATTGTATATATCCGGGTTTGCAAGGACTTTTTCCTTAATTGGACGAAGTGCCTTCGATTCCATCTAGACCCAGGATGGACTTGTATGGATGTATGTCTGACATTACACTTTGAGATGTAAACCTGGTTCTATCAAATACATTTCTGTTTGTTGGTGAAGAATTTACTCTCTTAGCTTAACACCCTTCTCAGAGACGTACGAGCTTAAAGGTTATGTAGTTGATGGTTACTAGTGATATATTCCCAGTTTGTTAATGTGGCACACTAAGTGTTGACTATTAGTTGATCAAAGCATGACTTTTGTGAAAAGGGTAGCTTTGTAGGATGATACTTCATCGAACCTCACACCCCGAAAATGGTCGAAACAGGAAAGGATGTAGCAAGGTTACGGGGGTCGCGCCCCTCAGGGTATGTGCATTTCCTTCTGGATTAAAATGTTTGATGTGAATTTTTGTTTGATGATAACAAATATATATATATATATATATATATATATATGTCAATATGTGTTTGCAGATTGTACTATATACATATAGGAATAAATATTCATATTGAATAATAATACTATTGCACAGAATTTATATAATTCAATCAGTATTTTTATTCAATATAATATTTTACAAAGTTTTCAGCTCTCTCTATATACATATACTTGTTTATACATTTCATATTCATATTTTCTCTCACTACAACACACAACACTGTACATTTTACAAAACCATTAATCTGCATCTATCTGCATTGTCCAGCTCCAGTTCTAGTCCTATCTCATGTGTACCTGTATAATTAGCAACTACAGTAGTAATATGAAAATAAACAAATTTGAATTTGCAAAAATATAAATTTGTTTTTATTGGTGCCTCAGTTATTTAGGTTGTGTGTCATCAGTTACATTTGAATTCACCACACACAAAGTCGTGCACATAGATATATACACTTGTTTTCCTATCAGGGACAGGTAATCATATGTGGCTGCAATACACACGTGTACATTCATACACGTGTGCACTGCCTCACCAACTCGTGTGCGCAGCCAACAAAAGAAAGTATGCAAACATGAAAACCAGAGCACGACCAAATATGGAAGTAACTCAAAACAGAAAGCACAATATGAAGACAACAAGTAAAGCTGAAATGCAAAAGTATATCAATCAGTTACTCAATACATGAACATGGTGAGAAACACAAGTGAAATAACTCAGCATTGAAGTGGATGTACAAAGCTCAAGTTCAATCCCAAAGAAACCAGCAATGCATGCAACAGAGACCAAGTTCATATGTACAGTGTGGCAATGCACCAACCAGAAATTGAAGGCAACATGACCAAATGTCCAGACAACAAACAAGCACTTAAACAAAGATGGCCAGAGCCAAAGTTCACAAGTGCAGACCAAATTCAGTGACACAGCAGTTTCTTAACAAGAAAAATAGTGATATACTGCAACAACCAAAGCCAAGACTACAAGTACAAGGCAAACTAGCAACTCAAGCAACATGTACAACAACGAGTCCAGCTACAACAAGCAGTGCAGTAATGGGTGAACAGAAGACAATTGAACAACATCAAGTGAAACAATACAGCAATGAACTCGAGGCCGAGACTTAAAGGCAACAGAACTTCAACCCATTTCGAATAACGATACGATCAAATGGAATTGCATGTGAAGACGGTGGTTGAAGACTGGGTATTTTCGAGAACGAAAGGATTGCCTGTTGATTGTCTCTGCACCGAGTTGCTCCGGTATAGAGATCACCCTATGTGATGGGGAGTCTGGTCGGGATTGTATATATCCGGGTTTGCAAGGACTTTTTCCTTAATTGGACGAAGTGCGTTCGATTCCATCTAGACCCAGGATGGACTTGTATGGATGTATGTCTGACATTACACTTTGAGATGTAAACCTGGTTCTATCAAATACATTTCTGTTTGGTGGTGAAGAATTTACTCTCTTAGCTTAACACCCTTCTCAGAGACGTACGAGCTTAAAGGTTATGTAGTTGATGGTTACTAGTGATATATTCCCAGTTTGTTAATGTGGCATGCTAAGTGTTGACCATTAGTTGATCAAAGCATGACTTTTGTGAAAAGGGTGGCTTTGTGGGATGATACTTCATCGAACCTCACACCCCGAAAATGGTCGAAATAGGAAAGGATGTAGCAAGGTTACGGGGGTCGCGCCCCTCAGGGTATGTGCATTTCCTTCTGGATTAAAATGTTTGATGTGAATTTTTGTTTGATGATAACAAATATATATATATATATATATCAATATGTGTTTGCAGATTGTACTATATACATATAGGAATAAATATTCATATTGAATAATAATACTATTGCACAGAATTTATATAATTCAATCAGTATTTTTATTCAATATAATATTTTACAAAGTTTTCAGCTCTCTCTATATACATATACTTGTTTATACATTTCATATTCATATTTTCTCTCACTACAACACACAACACTGTACATTTTACAAAACCATTAATCTGCATCTATCTGCATTGTCCAGCTCCAGTTCTAGTCCTATCTCATGTGTACCTGTATAATTAGAAACTACAGTAGTAATATGAAAATAAACAAATTTGAATTTGCAAAAATATAAATTTGTTTTTATTGGTGCCTCAGTTATTTAGGTTGTGTGTCATCAGTTACATTTGAATTCACCACACACAAAGTCGTGCACATAGATATATACACTTGTTTTCCTATTAGGGACAGGTAATCATATGTGGCTGCAATACACACGTGTACATTCATACACGTGTGCACTGCCTCACCAACTCGTGTGCGCAGCCAACAAAAGAAAGTATGCAAACATGAAAACCAGAGCACGACCAAATATGGAAGTAACTCAAAACAGAAAGCACAATATGAAGACAACAAGTAAAGCTGAAATGCAAAAGTATATCAATCAGTTACTCAATACATGAACATGGTGAGAAACACAAGTGAAATAACTCAGCATTGAAGTGGATGTACAAAGCTCAAGTTCAATCCCAAAGAAACCAGCAATGCATGCAACAGAGACCAAGTTCATATGTACAGTGTGGCAATGCACCAACCAGAAATTGAAGGCAACATGACCAAATGTCCAGACAACAAACAAGCACTTAAACAAAGATGGCCAGAGCCAAAGTTCACAAGTGCAGACCAAATGCAGTGACACAGCAGTTTCTTAACAAGAAAAATAGTGACATACTGCAACAACCAAAGCCAAGACTACAAGTACAAGGCAAACTAGCAACTCAAGCAACATGTACAACAACGAGTCCATCTACAACAAGCAGTGCAGTAATGGGTGAACAGAAGACAATTGAACAACATCAAGTGAAACAATACAGCAATGAACTCGAGGCCGAGACTTAAAGGCAACAGAACTTCAACCAACACGAAATAGTAAATACAAGCTACAAATTCATGAACTAGATGATACAATCAAGTTCAAGCCAGCCCAAGTATACAACAAGTAAACAAACTCAGGCAAATGTACACAGTTCAACATGACTGAAAGAAGTCGAATGCAACCATACACTTGCAACAGAAAAACAGCAGTGAACATCTAAATGAATATAAGATGACGAAGTCAGGAAAAGTCAAGCCAAGTCGTGATGAACAGAGCTACAGACCGACAATAAACATCAGCAGGTACAAGATGCATAACCCATCGGATCAAACATGAATACAAGTATGCACAGCAATGCAAAGCCAGCAGAACTTCATGAAAAAAAGAGTAACGCAGATCAATGAACCAGACAAGGTATAGTAGGAATCAAGTGAGGTTACTGCATCATGCCGAAGTCAGAATTCAACGCAAATATATCTTTGAAAAAGTCAAAAAATCAAAAGAGGAAAGTTTTTGCCATATGACTCAAGAAGAAAATCGAACGTTTCAAAATCAAGACCGTGTGCATCAAGTAGTCGCAAATATCAGGAAAGCGAAAAATAGGAAAGTGTCGAATTGATACGATGTAAATTTAGGTATTCGACTCCTATAAATAACAATCATCATCGGCAAATTAATCCATCGAGTTCGAATACGAAAATCGTAAAAGCACTTAAAGTGAAAATTACATACCGAAGCATACGCTGAACTCGATCCACTTGGTCAACAGAAGAGAAGCTGCGAACAACCTCAAGTAAAGCAAGCCGCCGATCATCAGAGAAGCAAAGCGCAACAAATTCGATCGGCATCATCAAAGACCACCGAAGCCCTAATTCAGATCGAACAGAGAAAGCAACGGCCGCCATTCTTCACAAAGAAAAAAAAGGATCGGGTTAAATAATAAAAAGGGCCGGCTTTATAATATTAAGAGCACTTTAAATTTTTTAATTAGGGTTTCTTTGTTTAAGTGCAAAAAATTAGCACTCGTGTTTTTTATTTATTTTTTGCTCTTGCTTTTATTTTTGAAGTCTATTTTTTCTTTTTGAATCAATTCTTGGTATATCACCACCTAGGTTGTAGGTAGTGTCAGATTGTCTAGTTAGAATTAGTTCAGTGAGCAGGGTGTGCGAGTTTGCAAAACTCTATAGGCGGTAGCAGGGTGTGCGAGTCTGTTAGAGTGTTTGTAAGCGGGAGACTGTTTAATTCTAATAGAAATCTGGGAATGCAGCAGTAGGCAGGGGTTTCCGAAGCTAGGTAAATTTTGTGTGTGATTTACTTTTCAGCATATTTACTTCTCTGTAGTTTGTTTCTGTGTTTAATTCGTGAAAATTTGCTATAACTCTATTCACCCCCCTCTGGGGTTAATCTAGATCCTACAAGTGGTATCAGAGCAAGGTATTTTTTCTTTTAACTCTAGAGTCATGAATCCACCATATAACAGCTCAGAAGAATCTAGTGAGGTCTGTGGCGGGCTTAGGAGCAACAAGAATGGTTTCTAGATTCAGGGTGTTCTAGACATATGACATGTGACAAATCGAAGTTCCTTAGCCTAGAGAATTTTAAAGGTGGAAATGTGATCATGGGGGACAATAGCAAGTGTAAGATTATTGGTAAAGGTGAAGTAGGTAACGGTACTTTTTCCTTGACTAATGTTTTATACGTTGATAATTTGCATCACAATCTCATTTCTATCAGCCAATTATGTGACAAAGGTATGAATGTGGTCTTTGATAGTGATACTTGCAAAATCATTGATAAATCTTCCGATAACATTGTTTTTATGGGTAAAAGAAAAGGAAATGTTTACTCACTTTCGTTTGATAATCTAAATCTTTCTAGATGTTTGGTAGCCACTGACGAAGAGGCATCTTTATGGCATAGGAGATTTGGACATGCTAGCATGAGCCTCTTAGAAAAAATTTGAAACGAAAGAATTAGTCAGAGGGTTACCACATCAAAAATTTAAAAATAATAAAGTGTGTAAAGCATGTTCCTTGGGCAAGCTTAGTCGATCATCGTTTCGCCCTAAAAATATTGTTAGCACATCAAGGGTCCTTGAATTAATTCACATGGACTTATTTGGAGCAAATGAAATTGCAAGTTTGAATGGAAAACGTTATTGTTATGTATTGGTTGATGATTATTCTAGATTTACATGGGTTTATTTCTTAGCCAAAAAGTCTGAATCTTTTGATTATTTTTCAAAATTTGCAAAACTTGTTCAAAATGGAAAAGGAGTTTCAATTAAAACTTTGAGAAGTGATCATGGAGGCGAATTTGAAAATTTGGAATTTGAAAGCTTCTGTGAAGAAAATGGTTTAAAACATGAATTTTCTGCTCCATGAACACCTCAACAAAATGGGGTGGTTGAAAGGAAAAATCGTACATTACAGGAATTGGCTAGATCCATGTTGAGTGAGTATAAACTGCCTCTAACCTTTTGGGCAGAGGCAGTGAATACTTCATGCTATATAATGAATAGAGTAATGATTAGACAAATACTTGACAAAACGTCTTATGAATTATGGCATGAAAGGAAACCTAATATATCTTATTTTCGATTATTTGGATGTCCTTGTTTCATTCTTAACACAGGTGATCAACTTGGAAAATTTGAATCAAAGGCTAATGAGGGAATTTTCATGGGCTATTCAACAAGGAGCAAGGCTTACAGGATATACAACAAACGAACAAAAACAATTGTTGAATCAACCAGTGTGAAATTCGATGAATCTGACCTGGAAAGGACGACTGAAAAGACGGTTGACAATGAGGTAGATCATGAAGGCATTGAAGAAGGAACATCTAGTGAGAAAGCTGAAAGTAGGACTGTTGATGCCGGTAGATTGAAGTTCAAATCCAATCATCCTCCTGAATTGGTTATAGGTGATCCTACGGAAGGTATACGCACTCGCTCTTCATTTGATAAAAATTTGTGTACGTTTTGTTGCCACAGTGGTTTTATTTCTGAGATTGAACCTGATTCTGTTGAAATGGATCTTAATGATGAAAGTTGGGTTTTAGCAATGCAAGATGAACCTAATCAATTTGAGAGAAATAAAGTTTGGAAATTAGTTCCTAGGCCTAATGACTATCCAATTGTTGGAACTAAATGGGTGTTCAAAAATAAGCTTGATGAATCAGGAAATGTAATTAGAAACAAAGCTAGGTTGGTCGCAAAAGGATATAACCAAATAGAAGGCATAGATTTTGATGAAACATTTGCTCCATTTGCTAGGTTAGAAGCCATTAGGATTTTGCTAAATTTTGCATGTTATAAGGGTTTCAAACTTAAACAAATGGATGTAAAAAGTGCCTTTCTAAATGGTGATTTGAAAGAAGAAGTTTTTGTTGAACAACCCCCTGGATTTGAAAATCATGATTTTCCAAATCATGTGTATAAACTAGAAAAAGCATTATATGGTCTTAAGCAAGCTCCTAGAGCTTGGTATGATTGCCTTTGTACATATCTTTTGGAAAATGGCTTTAAAAAGGGGAGTGCTGACACGACACTGTTTCTATTACATAATGGAAGTGAATTTTTGATTGTTTAGATTTATGTGGATGATATTATTTATGGTGCTACTAATGAACTCTTGAGCGAGAAATTTGAACAAGTCATGCAGGCTAAATTCGAGATGAGCTTGGTTGGAGAATTGAAATATTTTATTGGATTCCAAATCAAGCAAAGCAGTGATGGTATTTTTATTTCACAATCCAAGTATGTGTTGGAACCGTTGAAGAAATTTGGAGTTGAGAACTCCAAACCATTGAGAACTCCTATGAGCCCATCAACAAAGTTGGACAAAGACGAGAAAGGAATTGCTGCTGATCAGAAAAAATATCGAGGGATAATTGGTTTTCTTCTCTATCTTACCGCTTCTAGACCTGATATTATGTTTTCTGTGTGTTTGTGTGCACGTTTTCAATCTAATCCTAAAGAATCTCATTTGAAAGCCACTAAACGAATTTTGAGATATCTTTCACACACACACAAATTTGGATTATGGTACCCTTCTTGTGAAAATTTTGATTTAGTTGGCTATTCTGATGCTGATTATGCCGGTTCATTGGTTGACAGGAAAAGCACTAGTGGGACATGTTTCATGCTAGGACATTCATTAGTTTCATGGTCAAGTCGAAAACAGAATTGTGTTGCATTATCCACCACTGAAGCAGAATATATTGCTTTAGGAAGTTGTTGTGCTTAAATTTTATGGATGATGCAAACTCTTTCTGATTTTGGCTTAGTTTATAAACAAGTTCCATTAAAATGTGATAGTAAAAGTGCAATAGACTTATCAAATAATCCTGTTCATCATTCACGCACAAAACACATTGATGTGGGACACCACTTTCTTTGAGACCACATTGCTAAGGAAGACATTTGCATTAAATATATTTCAACTGAGGCTCAACTTGCTGATATTTTCACAAAACCCCTCCCCAAGACAGATTTTCCAGATTACGTTTGGATTTGGGGATTATAGAAATTGACTAATCATTTTCCATTTTTTAGTTGAAATATTCTTGGATATATACTTTTAACTTCAATTTCTAGGATTCAAACCAGTTTTGGATATTATCCAAAGATTGATTCGAATATGGTATTCAGTATTGGATATTACATAATATAATTAACTTGGTAACTTATTCCACGATCATTTCTATTTCTACCATCTTTCTATCGTTCATAATGGTTTTGTAAAATGAGAAGAGTGGATCATTTTTTTTTACAAATTTCTTTTTTAATAATGATAATAACTCTCAAGCATCCATTCTCATTTAAAAGTCCTTATGATTATGCATGAATGGAGCATGTGAGTGAATTATTTTTATCATTACTCCATTCTCATTTAAAAGTCCTTATGGTTATGCATGGATGGAGTATGGTAACTAAGTATTCTGGTCTCACTTAAAAGTCTGGATGCTTAGACTAATAAGTAACAGCTAATCCCATTTAAAAGTCCTTATGGTTATGCGTGGTTAGTAAGTGCTTATTTTTGTGTTTAAAGGTCAAATTAATTTTAAAATATCTCTCTTCTTATTATACAAAAACCGAATCATCGATCCATTCTCTACAATGTGGAAATTGTTATCTCGTTATGATATTTTATTTTTTGTTCCTCCTATTCCATTGTTTTTTGTCAGTCTTTTGATAATGACAAAAGGGGGAGAAGAACAAGATTTTGATAAGGAAGTAAATATTTTTTTTGGAATACTTCAACAAATTTGTTAAATGTTGTTAGTTAATTTTCTTTAGTTCTTTTATTCTTCTATAATTCTCTAAATCTTGTAAATAGGGAGTGGTCTCAGTTGTCGGGGGAGCATTCATATAGGGGGAGCTAAATATTTCATGCTCAAACACATTTATTAGAATTTCAAAATCTTTAATATATATGTTTGTCATCATCAAAAGGGGGAGATTGTTCGATGTGAATTTTTGTTTGATGATAACAAATATATATATATATATATATTAATATGTGTTTGCAGATTGTACTATATACATATAGGAATAAATATTCATATTGAATAATAATACTATTGCACAGAATTTATATAATTCAATCAGTATTTTTATTCAATATAATATTTTACAAAATTTCAGCTCTCTCTATATACATATACTTGTTTATACATTTCATATTCATATTTTCTCTCACTACAACACACAACACTGTACATTTTACAAAACCATTAATCTGCATCTATCTGCATTGTCCAGCTCCAGTTCTAGTCCTGTCTCCTGTGTACCTGTATAATTAGCAACTACAGCAGTAATCTGAAAATAAACAAATTTGAATTTGCAAAAATATAAATTTGTTTTTATTGGTGCCTCAGTTGTTTAGGTTGTGTGTCATCATTTACATTTGAATTCACCACACACAAAGTCGTGCACATAGATATATACACTTGTATTCTTATCAAGGACAGGTAATCATAAGTGGCTGCAATACACACATGTACATTCATACACGTGTGCACCGCCTCGCCAACTCGTGTGCGCAGCCAACAAAAGCAAGCATGCAAACAGGAAAACCAGAGCACGACCAAGTATGGAAGTAACTCAAAACAGAAAGCACAATATGAAGACAACAAGTAAAGCTGAAATGCAAAAGTATATCAATCAGTTACTCAATACATGAACATGGTGAGAAACACAAGTGAAATAACTCAGCATTGAAGTGGATGTACAAAGCTCAAGTTCAATCCCAAAGCAACCAGCAATGCATGCAACAGAGACCAAGTTCATATGTACAGTGTGGCAATGCACCAACCAGAAATTGAAGACAACATGACCAAATGTCCAGACAACAAACAAGCACTTAAACAAAGATGGCCAGAGCCAAAGTTCACAAGTGCAGACCAAATGCAGTGACACAACAGTTTTTTAACAAGAAAAACAGTGACATACTGCAACCACCAAAGCCAAGACTACAAGTACAAGGCAAACTAGCAAGTCAAGCAACATGTACAACAACAAGTCCAGCTACAACAAGCAGTGCAGTAATGGGTGAACAGAAGACAATTGAACAACATCAAGTGAAACAATACAGCAATGAACTCGAGGCCGAAACTTAAAGGCATCAGAACTTCAACCAACACGAAATAGTGTATACAAGCTACAAATTCATGAACTAGATGATACAATCAAGTTCAAGCCAGCCCAAGTATACAACAAGTAAACAAACTCAGGAAAATGTACACAGTTCAACATGACTGAAAGAAGTCGAATGCAACCATACACTTGCAATAGAAAAACAGCAGTGAACATCTAAATGAATATAAGATGACGAAGTCAGGAAAAGTCAAGCCAAGTCGTGATGAATAGAGCTACAGACCGACAACAAACATCAGTAGGTACAAGATGCATAACCCATCGGATCAAACATGAATACAAGTATGCACAGCAATGCAAAGCCAGCAGAACTTCATGAAAAAAAGAGTAATGCAGATTAATGAACCAGACAAGGTATAGTAGGAATCAAGTGAGGTTACTGCATCATGCCGAAGTCAGAATTCAACGCAAATATATCTTTGAAAAAGTCAAAAAATCAAAAGAGGAAAGTTTTTGCCGTATGAGTCAAGAAGAAAATCAAACGTTTCAAAGTCAAGACCGTGTGCATCAAATAGTCACAAATATCAGGAAAGCGAAATATAGGAAAGTGTCGAATTGATACGATGTAAATTTAGGAATTCGACTCCTATAAATAACAGTCATCATCGGCAAATTAATCCATCGAGTTCGAATACGAAAATCGTAAAAGCACTTAAAGTGAAAATTACATACCCAAGCATACGTTGAACTCGATCAACTCGGTCAACAGAGGAGCAGCTGCGAACAACCTCAAGTAAAGCAAGCCGTCGATCATCAGAGAAGCAACGCGCAGCAAATTCGATCAGCATCATCAAAGACCACCAAAGCCCTAATTCAGATCGAACAGTGAAAGCAGCAGCCGCCATTCTTCACAAAGAAAAAAAAGGATCGGGTTAAATAATAAAAGGGGCCGGCTTTATAATATTAAGAGCACTTTAAATTTTTTAATTAGGGTTTCTTTGTTTAAGGGCAAAAAATTAGTACTCAAGTTTTTTATTTATTTTTTGCTCTTGCTTTTATTTTTGAAGTCTGTTTTTTCTTTTTGAATCAATTCTCGGTAAATCACCACCTAGGTTGTAGGTAGTGTCAGATTGTCTGGTTAGAATTAGTTCAGTGAGCAGTGTGTGCGAGTTTGCAAAACTCTATAGGCGGTAGCAGGGTGTGCGAGTCTGTTAGAGTGTTTGTAAGCGGGAGACTGTTTAATTCTAATAGAAATCTGGGAATGCAGCAGTAGGCAGGGGTTGCCGAAGCCGGGTAAATTTTGTGTATGATTTACTTTTCAGCATATTTACTTCTCTGCAGTATGTTTCTGTGTTTAATTCGTGAAAATTTTCTATAACCCTATTCACCCCCCCTCTAGGGTTATTCTAAATCCTACAAAAAAGTGGCATTCTGGTTTGGACCCGAGATATTTTTCTTATGTGTTTGTTGGTTGTTGAGGGCCCTCGATAAAGGTCGGTTACGACCAGGGGATGACATACTCGTGACAGTTAGTTACCTAGTTATAGAGGTAACCGGCCTTGTGTTGACAGAGATCTGGTTAGGTTCTCGGGGCATCCCTCAGAGCCGTACTCTTTCGGATAAAGGAAGTTCCTTAGCCTTGGCCATTTGTTGGAAATCCAATCACTCAATACGAGCCCTGTGCGGTTTTATTTGTAGAACCTGCCATTTAACATGGTAGCTATAATAGGCATACTATAATGGTACGCATGCTGGCTAAGATTAATATTATACTTTCGAAATGTTTTTCCATAATATGCACTAATAATAATATCAAAAGGATTTTCACGTATCAAGCATGTTTGACTACTATAAGGAAAAATCTTCCCCATGTATGCGATTGCATTTGAGTGTGTGCCGGGAGACCTTATGGTAGTTTCATTTTAAAAAAGCATAATAGAATTCTTTTTGTGATTTTTTTTTGTACAAATAATTGTACCATACTTAATGTGAGGATTAGGATTTTTCGACTCACGAAAGTTGACATTAATACGTCCACTGTATCAACTGCCGAACAATCGAATGCCGGAAAACCAAATCCTTAGGGTTTAAGAAGAAGAAAAAGATAGAAGAAGTAAGAAAGAAGAAGCAATAGAACAATATCAGAATCTCATAATCGCAGCGGAACAACATATAATAGATAAATGAATAATCTTTAAATCAAAAGAACTGTATCACTTATTACATCACATCACATTACATTACATTATCAGAGTTTACAACAACAAACAACGGAAAAGAAATACTATAAATTAGTTGATACGCCATGCCATCCAGCTTGATCCTGATCTCCACAACATCTCCTGAATTCCAGAATGACCTGATAACCTAGCTCTTGGCTGCCCATGTGGAAAACGATTGGCACCCAGAGTTTAGAAAGGGAGCAATAAACTCCGGGTCAGTCATAAGACTGGTGTGAGAACTTAAAACAGTTATATCTTAAAGAAACAAACAAAGAAATATTTTAAAATAGATCCGCAATGCTTTTAGAAAATGTAACTACCATAAGACCTCCCGCCACACACACAATGCAATCGCAGAATTGGAGGAGATTTCTTCTTCTGATAGTCAAACATGCTTGGTACGCAAATTTCTTTGATATTATTACTATAAGTGCAAAGTGCAGAAAACATTTTAAAAATATAATATAAATCTTAGGCAACATACGACCGCTATCGTATGCCTACTATAGCAACCATCTAAACAGTGGGGCGCCACCATAAGTAAATGGCAGGTCCTACAACTAAAACTGTAAAAAGCTCGTATTGGATGAATGGATTTCCAACAATTGGTCGGGCAAAGGAACTTCCCAAGTAAAATGAAACGCCTCTGGAGGGACGTCCTCGGATCCTAACCGGATCTCTGCTTGACAAGGCCAGGTTACCTCTGTAATAGGTAACTACTAACACGAGCATGCCATCCCTCGGTCGTTTGCGACCTTTATCCGAGGATCCTCTCAACCAACAACCACAAAGTAATAAGTTTGCAGCAACCACAATGTAAGTATCTGGGCTCCATACCATGGTACCACTTATAGGCCAGAAGGAAATGATATACCCTCAGAGGGCGCTACCCTCAAATAACATTGCTGCTACAATTCCTATTTCGACCATAACCGGGTTGTGAGGTTTGACGAAGTCTCGTCCACAAAGCTACGCTTTTCACAAAAGTCACGCTTTGATCAACAAATGATCAGCAACACTCAACATGCCACATTACCAAATTGGGAGTATATCACTGATAACCATCAACTACATAACCTCTGAGCTCGTACGTCTCAGAGAAGGGTGTTAAGCTAAGAGAATAAATTCTCCGCCACCAACAGAAATGTATTTGAAAGAAATCTGCTTTATATCTCAAAATGCAATGTCAAATGTACAATCCACACAAGTCTTTTCTGGGTTCGAACAGAAGCGAAGGCACTTCCAAAGAAGTCCTTGCAAATCTGGGTATTCACAATCCCGATCAAACTTCCCATCACAAAGAAAATCTCCATACCGTAGCTATCAGTGTAGAGACAATCGATAGGTCATCCTATCATTCTTGCAAATACCCAGTCTTCACCACTAGTCTTCAAATGCAATCCCATTTCGTCGTATCACTATTCGGAGTGGGATTTATGACCAATGGTCCTCTCCCGGCTAAACCGAATAATGAGCGCTTATTTATAAAAATAAGTGTTCATTCAGATTTCAACAAATCACAAAAAATTTCACTTTGATCTTTTAAATAAAAGATCCATCACAATCACAAAGATTCAATGTGGTTTTTGGATATCCACTTGGAATCCGACCTCCGGTTGCATCGAAATTCAAACGTCATTCGAAGGCAAATATTGATAGTCGGTTATTTAACAATCAATCAACATTCACAACAATTACTGGATTTCAAATAATTTTTCCCCAGTTATTATTTTCAAAATATCTTTGCAAGATATATTTTCACCCTTCAACCATTTGAAAACAAATTTCAAATCACTTTTCACCTTTAAAACTTTTGAAAACAAATTTCAAATCATTTTCCTTACGCGGAAACACTTCCAAATATTTATTCATTTTCACTGGAAATCCGCCGAGTTCAAATACTTTAAAATAATTTATAACACTTATCCAAAATATACCGGGAAAACAATTTGAAATAAAACTATTTTTCTTTAAACACTTTACTTAAAATATTAGTTACAAAAATATTATACCAATATTACATATAACTTAAGTCCAGACTAATTTTCAAAAAAAAATTAGTAGATAGAGTATAATTATTTAAATAACTATTTTCTAAAACAATTATTGATTAAATCTTAGAAATAACCATTTCTATATCAACTTAATAAATCTTTACTTAAAGGATTTAAAACAATTTAAGTAGTTAATTTCTCCAAAGTATCCCTTTTCAAAACCAATTCTAGAATTTTATATATATATATATATATATATATATATATATCTTTCAAAGCTATTCTGTAATTTTATTCGGCTTTCCAGGGAGAATACACTTTCATTTCAAAATGGTTCATTTAAACCAATTAAATAAATCCTTACCGATTTATTTTAAATTTACGTTCCAAATCTGTAAATTTATTTCCACACTTCAAAAATAAATCAATGTTTATTTTTAAACAATTTTCCCTTTCCTTTATAAATTCCGTGTGAATTCAAATTTCCAAATATTTGCTGATATATGATTTTCAAATCGATTTCAAATATTCACTTTCAATTTATCTTTAAAAGATATAATCCCTATATCTCATTTAAATGCCAAAATCTAATTTATAAGTTAATTACTTATAAATCTTTTATTTTACAAAATCTATTCATTTTATAACTTCACAAATCATAGATTCTGTTCTTTTATAAAATCCATTTATAACATCATTTTAAAAGGTCTTTAAAACTCTTTTATAATTACATCACTTTGATTTATAAAAATCCAATTTTCTTTTAAATCTTATATATAAAGCTTTTATAATAAATTCAAAAATCAGCATTTAAATTATTTTATAAAATAATCAACTTCATATTTCCAAAAATCACCTTTCAACTATATTTCTCAAAACATCAAAAAAAATTAATATAAACTTTCAACCTGAATTTTCAAAAATCAAATATTTATTTATTTCCGGTATCTAACGATACCAAAATTATATTCGGCTAAATTTCAGCCTTCAACGATTTCAATCACAAAGATAATCACACAGAGATTATAAATAATCAACACACAACATTGAAACAAATTCAATTATTTGAGGAATCCAGTTGAATCCCTCCAACCTGTTTCCCTGCATCCACAGATGTTAGCACAGTACCAATCCCGTTTCAGGATGGAATATCGTGGTACATGGGTTTATATAAAATATTATCCGCTATTATGCGGCGCAATAGGGTCTCATCCGCTATATAATGCGGGAAATCAACACCAAGTACATATATAATACCAATTCCACTTCAAGGTGGAATATCACGGTATATGTGTTTAATATAATAACCTCCGCATAATATGCGGCGTATATGGTTTATTTCAATACAACAGATAGCAATTTATCATCCAAGCATACAATCAAGCAATTTTAAATCTAGCTATTTAAAATTTAAATCGAAACACAATTCGATTGAGTGAGAAGTTCTCACCTTACTTCCAATACAGTTTAAGCGTTTTATTCTGAATAAAATTAAATGCGCGTTTAATTTTACCCAAAATTCACACTAGCTCAAATCAACTCCAATCCAGCTCCATCGCGTAGTATTCGACAATACGATTCCAACGCAAGTCGTTTCGTCAATATTCGACCTCGTATCAAAAAGTTATAGCTTTTTAAAGTCTGTACAAATTTATAATATAAATTAATTTCAATTTCTTTTATATTTTTAACCTTTTCAATCTGAGCCGTACATTTCTTTCCCCAAAATCTTGGTCATGCTTTTCAACTTCTTCCCCATCAGGTTTTGCATGCAAATGATAACCCATAGCCGCCGTCCATTCATGAATTAACGCAACCTTCTCGAGCCACCTGACGACGATCAGGGAGTGCCACGACGGCGCTCACTAACTCCACTACCCACGGCCTCAACACCATCAAGCTCGGCCCTCCCCAACACGAGATCCAATGTCTTGAACGCGGCCACAACATGAGCCCCTAGCCTCCAATCTGCTTCGCTAAACTTGATCGTCTCCATATGGATTTGGAGATCTCACTTAGCTCTATCTTTTTCTAGTTGGAAGTTTTACGAATCGATTAACGGATTTGAAGAAAACTGAGGGAGAAGGAGGAATATTTTCGGCCATTAAATCTGAAAGTGGCGGCTGAAGCTTGAAGACTAGGGTTTTGTGAAAAATAAAGAAAATGAGGTCCTTATATAGAAAATTACGCGACACTATTCATCCGGAATTTTTCCGAACTCGAAACGAAGCGTGCCGCCTGGCGTTTATAATGTTTTACCCCTATTCCGAACTCAATGGAATATATATCGGGAGCCAATTCGATCATATTTGAAAGATAAGTTTTCAAATCGACTATTTAAATTTGAAATTCATTTAAACCGATTTCAGTGCGTTTTGGCTTGCCCCGGACAAACCGTAAGTCCGATTGACACAAAATTTGAAACCATACAATAATTTAACATTACAGATCCAATGAAACTAGTTTCGCCGAAATTCAAGACTGTTTGAAAAATGTCTATTTTTACACGTCAATTAAATATTAAAATATTCCATTTCTGCAAATTAACTTTTAATTCAATTTTAAAAGTTCTATAACATCATTCTAACTCCAATATGATTTAATACAACTTTAAAAATCAATTTAAATCACATTAAACCCAATTTTCAATTATTTCTGTAATTTCAAATATTAAATTATCGATTTAATTATCCAATTAAATCTAGATATTCGAAATATAATTTATTCGACTTACAAATTTTTACTTGTTAATATTTAAAATCAATTAAATATACGAATTTCAAATGACAGAAATTCTGGGTCATTACAAACTTCCCCCCTTAAAAGAATTTCGTCCTCGAAATTGCCAAGTCAGAAAAAGTCTTAAAATCCATTAACTTTTTTTCAAAAACAAACCGTTCCAACTTGATTTCAGATTCATTTTAATTCCTTAGCTTTTCCAAAATCCGATGGTTACACTTTTCTAGTTAAATTCCTACATTTTCATTTCAATTTAGAAGTTGACTTTTCGTTAACAAAAATTTTCTAAAAATTTTCAAATTTTTCTAACTCCCAAAATTTACGGAAAATTTTGGCAGAGTCTCCTTTGTACGGAGGAGCTTTTGCAATATCACAATAGATATAAATATATATGCATCGACCCACATGGTCGGAAAACAGAAAAACGGTTCATATTTCCTATTTTTATTGCGTAGACGTACCTTTTTAGCATTTTTAAGCAAAACAGTTATTTATTAGCATTTTAGCGTAACCATATCCAGCCAACTACAGCCTCGGTACCTGTACTTACTCAATTTAAACATGTAAGTGACATATATAGGAAATTCATTTACATTTCACTAATTTTCAATAGAAAACATATAGTTTTCATAAGCAATGCAATCAAAATAATTCCCATAAGCATTTTATAAGGTTTCGATACAAATTTTAATTGCTTACAACCAATTCACATTAGTTCACTTTCAATTCAAATTCAATAACATAGCTTTCCATTTATCAATTCAATTTTATTAACACTTAATGAATTATACAATCAACTAACAATCATATAACAACCAAATCATAACCAACATAACCAAATTATTGAATTCACATTCAATTTGGTTTAACACTTTTAATTCCAATTGGTTGATATTAAATTGACTTCCATTCCATTATTCAATTTTCTTCAACTTCAGTAGCTTCTAATGAATTAACACTTACATTCATTGTTCTATATCAATTCTGTAACAACCCGTATATTTGGACCATTTAAATTGACAATAATCCTCACATGTCAACTTAAATAATACAAAACACGAATCATTATGGGATTATAAATGCATAAATGTAAATGAGAATCAATACAACATCACAGTCACAGAATAGTCACAGAATAATGCAGCGGCATCGTCATAATAGCAGTTCATGAAGCTACTACATATAGTACAACAATGTCTAAACAAAAGGTGACTGAAAGGAAATACATAAATGTCCAACAGACACGGACGTCAAAATAGACTGATAAAGATAAATGCTAAGTCTTCAGCATCTTCAACCAACCTTGATCAGCAAACTGGATAGCTTCAGACTGACCCGAGCATATACAAAAGAAACACTCGAGTCAGGACTCAAAATCTTATACAGGATAATCAAGTGCAGGGAATAAAGTTCATAACTCAAAGATGAGTAACAACATCTCTAAGGATCCGATAAACTATCTATATATACAATAGAATACGGTATGTAGGTAATGTCTAATCAGTAAAATAGAATACTAAAATAGCGTTAAGGCGTTACCATAATTCCCCTTAACACATTTTATATTCCTAAAAGCATATACAAAACCGTAGTTTCCCCAAAACCGGAAGTCACCAGAGGGCAATCCATATACTCAAGGTACAAATCAAAACGTAGTGGTCGCGAATAGGATAACCAGTATGACAAGATACATGAGGCAATACCAACTAGGATACTAGTAGTTGCGTGATCCGGACTGATGTTGAGCATAGTAGCTACTATCTCAACACCGCGAAACAACACTCCCAAATCGAGGGGTGCACCCAAATCGAATCACAAAAGTAATAGATATGGTATCGAAGAAGCGTGTCCGCTAGAGGTGGCGATCCTCAATGGCCCGGCGAGGCTCCTGTTTTAGTCATGTCAGGGGTCATCCAGTATCGTTCTCTTTCTTCAGTCAACGCATTCACCAAACCATCCACTTCATTTTGGATCAACACTTCGCGCATAATAGTTATTAAAGTAGTTTTCGGTATCGACAGAGAGTATGTCCATGCCCGATCCCGGTCTCTTTAATAACTACGTATTTATTACCCGATGGTCGGTTAAATTAACGTTAAAACAAATCAAAGTCCAAAAGTCAAGGTGCAAATTTGACTTCCAAAAATTTGACATTTCACGATTCAATTTATTTTAGATATTTTTTTTAAACATATTTTCGAATGCAATTTTTAGTTCAAACATTTGAGTTACAATTTAAAATTAAGTATTCAAGTTCGATTTAATAAGGTCTAAAAGTCGCTTATTAAATTTAGTTCAAAATCAACGAATTCAATTTAATTCTAAACTTTGTTTAAATTATTAAATCAAATTCTATTCATTTCACTTCATGTTTACATCCACTGTTATCATAAATTAGATTCAATCAATTTTGTTAACTAAATTCCTTTTATCCAACTTCATTTGATTTATTTACCAATTCAATTAAATTTCTAAACAAAGAAGTCCATTTCCATTCATGATGTCTTGATTTGGTTAATACGTTAAATTTAAATCATTTAAATTTAAATTATCCCAAATTTAAATTCATTAAATTAGTAAGTCATAATTTCCTAAAACTCAATATAACTTATAACAAGTTCAAATCTATTTAATTAAAGCCTGAGTTTAAATTTAAAGCTAACAAATCTTTAAATCTTTAACTTATTAAATTCTAAAACTTACTTGCTCCTAGATCTTATTTCAATTAAATTTTCAATTCATTTTATCCAATTTGGTAAGTTATTAATCCGTTTCAATTTAAATCCGTTAATTTATTTCAACTTAAATCCCTAAGTTCGTTATTAAATTTCCAAACAAATTGTTAAGTTCATTCCTTAATTTAAAATATATTTCAATTTCGAAAGTGGTTTGTTGACCAATCGGGTTTCTTATTTTATTTTCTATCCTAGGCCAAGTTGTTTAAATGGGGTATTTATCATTTCAACCCAATATCATTCAATATAAAACAAAGCATAGCAAAGGGAACTTGCGGTGTGATATCTGGGATGGTGTCAAAGTAAATAAACAAGCAATAACAACCATACATAACAATTCAACAATTTATTAAATAATCCCGAAATAATCGTATTAACTTACATTTGTTATTTATGCAAATTAATATAATTACTCCTAGAATCCACACTATCATTTCATGCAGATTAAAGATTATTACATTATGGTTTCACTTGGTGTCTATTATCAAATTACTACATCAATCATACATTCAATGGTTCAAAGTGTAGTTAACGCTATTTCTACGCGACGATTTATTAAACATTTAAAGGGGTCAAGTTCAACATATATAATCAACTTTAGATTGTTGACTATCCTAAATCAATATTAATTTCATATTAAATTTCACTTAGGTTAACAACCAAAATCAACATCACATAACAAATTTAGCGTCTCTACTATTTGTCGTAAACTAACAATATTCAAATTTAACTTGCATAGCGATTTACAAATTTTTATTTCAACAATTCTAACAATCAACAATTTAACATCCAAATTAATATAAACAACAATTTATCACTTGATTATCATAGCATAATAGATTGAGTCGTGAATAAAATATTCACCTTGCGTGGTTGAAGAAGATGATGGCGAAGCACGAAGACGAATAGATAAAATAGACCCTAATAAGCACGACGCAAAATGAACACAACTGCAATCAACAAATAATTAAGCAAAATTTGTTTTATTGCAATATATCGATTGAATATGCATATATAACCATACCGATCAACGGAGCAAAATAGATTCGACAAGCGGGGTGGAAATAGCCTATGTTTCCGGATCAATAGCGGGAGCTGGAATAAAACGCAGCAAAACGTTGTTTGAGAGCATATATAACTGATTCTGTAAAACTTGTACTGTATATAACAAATCAAACATGGACACTTATATCTTAATATAAACATGTTTCAACATAACTGCTTTTATATTTTTTTCAAAACCTGTAGCTTTATATATAAATCTTCAAAACCTGTAGCTTTATCAACTACCTAGGCACCAATATATTCATATACGACTGTACTGTTTCCTCTAAACCCATGCTTCTTTGTACTTTAACTCATACATAATACAACTCATATAAAAAAGTTTATAAAGTTTATACTGACACATAAAACTTATAACTTGGACTTTATTAACTGTACAACTTGTATGCAACTGTACAAACTTTGCAAAACCAGCTTTTATGTTTTTTTCCCAAACTAAATCTACCGCATACAAACCCAACTATCTAAAGTTTATAAAATCAACAACTTATAAACCCACTGTTAAAACTTGTTGTGTCCAAAATGCATCCTATCAGCAAGCTATAAATTCTAATATACATGTAAGCACAGATATCACTTGTACACATACTATAGACAAGGTGCGGGGGGGGGGGGGGGGGGTTTGCGGGCTGCCTGGGGTCGGTACAGGGTTGTGGCCGCATGGGGGGAAAAGGCGGGCGAAGTGTGGGCGGGTGAAGCTGCAGGGTCGCGTGGTGTGGGTGAAGGGCAGTGCGTGGATGGCAGCGGGACTCGCATGGGCTAGTGGCAGAGAGAGGCTGGGCAAAGGCAGGGGACGGGTCTGAGCGCGTGGGGTGGTCTGGGCGTGTGGGTGGGTCTGCATGGAAGAGGCGGAGGAAGTTTGGATAGTGGGGTGGTGGTTGCGCGGGGAAGCCGTGTAGTGGGTTGGTTGCGGTGGAGAGGCGGAGCCGTGTAATGGCGGAGGCCGGTAGGGGATTGGTGCAGGGGAAGCCGATGGTGTGGGGCCGCGTGTGTGGGTGAAGGCGGTGGAGGGGAGGCGGACCGCATGGGGCTGATAGGGGGACGTGACTGCATGGGCGAAAGGGAAGGAGAGGGGAAGTGGGTGGTAGGGGCAGCTGGGGCGGCTGATGGTAGTGGGTGGCCGGTGTGGAGGTGGTGGCGGCAAGGGGGGAAGGCGGTAGGGAGTTGGTTTCAGTGGAGAGAATACGAACTGGAGGGGGTTTGGAAGTAATAAAAAAAAGAAACGCAGAGAGGAGAGGGAGGAGAGAATAAGAGGTAGAGGTGTTGGGTTTGTAGTTTTCTCAGAAAAAAATGGAAAGAAAGAAAAAAAAGTTATGAACGAAGAAGACAGAGAGGAGGGCAGAGCAACGTACCAATTTCTTTCTTCTGAGGTGAAGTGAAAAGTGATGCAGCAATAAATGTGATGAGCTGTGTACAGTGTCATAATGGAGAGGGATATATATACACGAGATTCAAAGTGCATATGTCAGTGCAATGATGATTTCAAAATGGTGGCTATTTGGGTTCCCAAGGCAGCTGAATGGTTCCAAAATTTTGAATGCTGAGAAGTTTGTGCTGCATAACGGACCGGTTCTCGCTCCGTTAAAATTTATAATTCGCAACGCCGAACTCCGATTGACACAAATAAATATACCGTTTTGATCAGCGCGTCGAGGCGAACACAACGGTATGAAGATATTGATGGTTTGACATTGTTTGAGAAGTGGTTACTCTTATTTAACCATTTGCACGAATGAATATTTTACTAGCGATTAAAAGCGAAATTTGACGAAACGAAATGCGCCGTCAAGTTCAGAATATTTTTCTTATGCAACATCGAGAAAATATTTGAGTTCGGACGATAGGAAACTTATACAAAAGATTTAAACTGATATGTAAATGCGACGAGCGTAATTTACTTCAATATTTTTCAAAGGAATTTGGCGCATGCCTATGTCTATCTAGACGCATTCCAAATGTGAAGTTTGGTTGGCAACGGAAATTGTTTGTGGAAATTCGAATTTCTACATCAATTAAGCGATTTAAAAATTTTAAACTGGGTCTGAATTTCAGGGTCGTTACTTTCTCCCCTACTCAAAACTTTTCGTCCCCGAAAAGGAACAAAGGAAAGAGTGGAAGAACTATAAAAGAGGTACGATAGATATAGAATAGATTATCGAGTAAAGTAAAGAATATAGAATGGAATTTACCTTCAACAAACAATTCTGGATTAGAATCTCGGATACTCTCCTCGGTTTCCCAAGTACAATCACGATCATCGGGACTCCATTGGACTTTGACTAGGCTAACAATCTTCCTTCTAAGCTGCTTCGTATCCCTATCAACGATACGAAGCGGTCTCCTCTCTATAGTCAAATCCAGCTCAATATCAACCTCATCTAACTGAGCAATAGGAATGGTCATGGATGGATCATGTACAACCTTCCGAAGATGTGAAACATGGAATACGTTGTGCACGCCCTCAAATTTCTCCGGCAGTGCAACTCTGTAGGCTAATGTACCAATCCTCTCAGTGATAGTGAATGGTCCAACAAATCTAGAAGCGAGCTTCCCTCTACGACCAAATCGAATAACATTCTTCAAAGGTGATACTTTAAGAAAAACCTCATCTCCAACCTAGAATTTTAACTCTCTTCTACGCTATCGGCATAGCTCTTCTGCCTATCCTGTGCGGTCTTCATCTTCCTTCTGATCTCATTGACCTTCTCGGATGCTTCCATAATCATATCCGGGCCAAGAACTAATCGATCACCATGCTCAATCCAACAAGCTGGCGATTTGCATGGCCGTCCATATAAAGCTTCGAACGGTGCCATATCGATACTCGCCTGATTATAAAGATAGTTATATTTCAATTCTAATTTTTTTACTTATTCAAATTGAAAATTTTGAATTACCTGATAGCTGTTATTATAAGTGAATTCAACCAAATGAAGGTGGTCTTCCCAAGATCCACCGAAATCAATAATGCAAGCTCGGAGCAGATCCTCCAAAACCTGATTTACCCTCTCAGTTTGGCCATCCGTTTGAGGATGATAAGCCGTGCTCAGGTTCAGTTTAGTGCCCAAGACGTCCTAAAATGCCTTCCAGAATTTACTAGTGAATAAAGGATCTCTATCGCATACAATACTAGATGGAACTCCATGAAGTCTGACGATCTCTCTCATATAAATCTCAGCCAAACTCGAAGCAGTACGAGTGGTCTTAACAGGAATAAAGTGAGCAGATTTTGTCAACCTATCAACGATCACCCATATACTCTCGTTACCTTTTCTGGTCCTCGGTAATCCGTCAACAAAGTCCATAGAAATCTGATCCCATTTCCAACACAGAATCTCTAGGGGTTGAAGTAATCCTGCCGTCTTCCGGTGATCGGCCTTGACTTGCTGGCAAGTGGTGCATCTACTGACATATATGGAAATATCTCTCTTCATCCCACTCCACCAATATAAACGCTTCATATTTCGATACATCTTGGTGACACCAGGATGAAATGAAAGTGATGACTGATGATTCTCTCTAAGCACTTCTTGTCTCAATCCGTCAACATTTGGAACACAAATACGGTTGTCAATCTTCAGAACTCCATTACTATCTATCTGTGCTCCCACTTTACTGTCAGCATTTCCAACTCTACCAAGAACTAACTCCTTCATGCAATAGAGCAAGGTGTCCTCATATTGCTTAGCTTTGATGCGCTCCAAAAGAGATGGGGAGATAACAAGATGAAATAGCATGCCTTCTACAAGATTACAACAAGACAATGCTTTGCTACGGCTCAAAGCATCAGCTACAACATTTGCTTTTCCAGGAGTATAATTGATGTCGAGATCGTATGCAGCTAAGAATTCGAGCCATCGGACTTGTCTCTGATTCAAGTCCTTCTGAGAGAAAATATACCGCAAGGACTTATGATCTGTGAATAATTCAAATTTTGTCCCCAAAAGATGGTGCCTCCATAGTTTCAAAGCAAATACAACTGCAAGAAGCTCTAAATCATGGGTTGCATAGTTTACTTCATGAGTCTTCAACTGACGACCAGCATAAGCAATAACCTTTCCATTTTGCATAAGGACAACACCTAAACCTTCTCGACATGCATCCGTATAGATAGTTAATCCTTCACTCCCGTCAATTACCGCAAGAACTGGGGCTGAAGTTAACTTACGATTCAATTCATTAAAAGCGGATTCACACTTCTCACTCCAAATAAACCTGACATCCTTCCGAGTTAAAGCAGTAAGTGGGGCAGAAATCCGGGCAAAGCGCTCAATGAATCTGCGATAATAACCGGCTAGGCCCAAGAAGCTACGGATATCAGTAGGAGTTTTGGGAGTCTCCCAATCCTGTAGATAAGTTTCAAATTAGAAAGGAATAAGATGGATCGAATAGAAATAACAAATAGGATAGAACTTACATTGATTACGGCGATCTTAGCTGGATCGACCGAAATCCCATTTTCAGAAACAATATGGCCAAGGAATCGTACTTCGTCTCGCCAGAAGTGGCATTTAGAGAACTTGGCTTTAAGCTGATGATTTCGGAGAGTTCCCAGAACATAAGCAAGATGTGTCTCATGCTCCTTCTCATCCTTGGAGAAGACGAGAATATCATCAATGAAGACGAGAACAAACTTGTTAAGGACATCACGGAAGACTCTATTCATTAAGTCGACGAAATAAGCAGGTGCGTTGGTCAAACCGAATGGCATAACCAACCATTCATAGAATCCGTTCTCGGTACGGAAAGCTGTCTTATGAATACTATCTTCTGCTACTCTGAGTTGGTGGAACCCAGTGGCTAGATCAAGTTGTGAGAAAACTTTAGCTCCATGGAGCTGATCGAATAAATCATTGATGCGAGGCATCAGATAGCGGTTCTTGAGAGTGCGTTTGTTTAATTCTCGGTAATCAACACACATGCGAAGAGATCCATCTGATTTGGTGACAAAGACGACCGCGGCACCCCATTCAGAACAACTTCTCCTGATCAAACCCTTAGCAAATAGAACATCAATTTGGGTTTTAAGTTCAGCTTTTTCTTTAGGAGCCATCCTTCTGTGAGGGAGAACTACGGAAATAGCTCCGGGAATAAGGTCAATTTGGAAATCGATCTCTCGTTTTGGCGGTAGAGAGTCGACCTCTCCAAATTCATCGGGAAATTTCTGAACAATAGGAGTAGTACTAAGGTCATCCGGGTGAGCATCAAGAGAGAATATGAAGCTTCCGGCATATTTCTGAGGTGATTTGCATTCGATGACAAACGGTAGGCCCTTGTCATTAACTAGAGAAACAGATCGAGCTTTGCAAGAAATAATAGCATCGAATTTTCTTAACCAATCAGCACCCAACAAAATGTCGAATGCTACGAAGACAAGCACATAAAAATCCTAAGTGAATCGATATCTTCCATACAAAAGCGCAACCTCTTTACAAATTCGACTGAGGTTGGCAAGTCCTCCAATAGGGTTGGAGACACATAAGGAAGTAGCAGCAAGGGTAGGCTCTAATTTGAGCTTATTACAAAGATCAATAGATATGAAGCTATGAGATGCACCAGTATCGAATAACACCCTAACAGGTAAGTTACGTAATGAAAAAGTACTTCGTAAGGTACCTCGGTCATCCTGAGCAGGTGGTGGAAGTGGTGCAGGAGTGGTGACAGCATATACTCCTGATGGTGTGCCTTTATTCCTCAATGGGCAGTCTCTCTTGAAGTGACCTGGCTGGAGGCAGACATGGCATAAATCATTCCTCGTCTGAGGAGGTGGTGGAATAGCAGCCCCGGTGGATGGACAACTATTAGCATAATGGCCCTTCTTATCGCATTTGAAGCAAGTGATCTTAGCAAGGTCGATTGGGCTTTTCTGGGCATATCCTAATCCTGTAGTCTTTTGCCAAGCTTTCTTTTGTTGATCAAAGTTCATCTTCCTCTTTCCGAGCTGGCTGGAAGAGGGCTGAGTAGGAGGGGCCTTGGCAGTGGGTCCCCTTGGCTTTGCCTCATATCGAAGAGCATAATCAACAAGCTCTATGAAGGTGCAGTGAGTGTGGCCAGTAAGCAAGTCATAATACTCTGGTCTATCTCCCATAATGAACTTCTCGTTCTTTAGAAGTGGTGTATCGATCAATCCTGGGCCAAACTTGGAGAGTTCGTTGAATTTCCTCTCGTACTCAGAAAAAGTCATACTACCTTGCTTAAGATCCATAAAAGCTCTATAAATTTGGGTTTTCCCAACAGTGGGCATCCACTGTGCCGAGAAAGTATCCCTAATCAAAAAATAGACTAGATAAATAACATTCCAGAGATTTGAAAGAAGAATTTAGACTACGAAATCCAAATAAATTTATACCTAAACTGGGCCCAAGTGATGGTGTTCTCCTCGATACGGGAAGTAACCGATTCCCACCAATCTTGCGCGGCATCTGAAGTTGCCACGCAGCAAGCTGACGCTTCTGAACATCAGTGATCTCCAATCCAGAAAATATCTTCTCTAAGCTTTTGAGCCATTGCTGAGCTTCGATAATGCCCTCGGATCCAGAAAACTTAGTACCTCCTAGCTGTGTATACTCCTTGCTAAGAGTGGTGAATTTGACTGGAGCTGGGGCGGCAGGTGCAGCTTGGGCAGGACCATGGCCTCTTCCTCCCCTATTGCTTCTTCCGGTGCTCATCCTGAAATATCGAAGAGATTTAGAACCAAGGATAGAAAATCATACAGCTTGAAGAAAATCAAATGAACGAATCAAAGAAGTTTGAATTTTTAAAGGATCGGGATATTGAATCGATTCTCCTCATTTTAGGGTATTGCTACCCTATCTCTAATGAGTTTATATAATCCCAAATTAAGGTTTTTAGGGAAACCAAAGCTCTGATACCAACTGTAACAACCCGTATATTTGGACCATTTAAATTGACAATAATCCTCATATGTCAACTTAAATAATACAAAACACGAATCATTATGGGATTATAAATACATAAATGTAAATGAGAATCAATACAACATCACAGTCACAGAACAATCACAGAATAATGCAGCGGAAATACATCGTCATAATTGCAGTTCATGAAGCTACTACATATAGTACAACAATGTCTAAACAAAAGGTGACTGAAAGGAAATACATAAATGTCCAACAGACACGGACATCAAAATAGACTGATAAAGATAAATGCTAAGTCTTCAGCATCTTCAACCAACCTTGATCAGCAAACTGGATAGCTTCAGACTGACCCGAGCATATACAAAAGGAACACTCGAGTCAGGACTCAAAATCTTATACAGGATAATCAAGTGCAGGGAATAAAGTTCATAACTCAAAGATGAGTAACAACATCTCTAAGGATCCGATAAACTATCTATATATACAATAGAATACGGTATGTAGGTAATGTCTAATCAGTAAAATAGAATATTAAAATAGCGTTAAGGCGTTACCATAATTCCCCTTAACACATTTTATATTCCCAAAAGCATATACAAAACCGTAGTTTCCCCAAAACCGGAAGTCACCAGAGGGCAATCCATATACTCAAGGTACAAATCAAAACGTAGTGGTCGCGAATAGGATAATCAGTATGACAAGGTACATGAGGCAATACCAACTAGGATACTAGTAGTTGCGTGATCCGGACTGATGTTGAGCATAGTAGCTACTATCTAAACACCGCGAAACAACACTCCCAAATCGAGGGGTGCACCCAAATCGAATCACAAAAGTAATAGATATGGTATCGAAGAAGCGTGTCCGCTAGAGGTGGCGATCCTCAATGGCCCGGCGCGGCTCCTGTTTTAATCATGTCAGGGGTCATCCAGTATCGTTCTCTTTCTTCAGTCAACGCATTCACCAAACCATCCACTTCATTTTGGATCAACACTTCGCGCATAATAGTTATTAAAGTGGTTTTCGGTATCGACAGAGAGTATGTCCATGCCCGATCCCGGTCTCTTTAATAACTACGTATTTATTACCCGATGGTCGGTTAAATTAACGTTAAAACAAATCAAAGTCCAAAAGTCAAGGTGCAAATTTGACTTTCAAAATTTTGACATTTCACGATTCAATTTATTTTAGATATTTTTTTTAAACATATTTTCGAATGCAATCTTTAGTTCAAACATTTGAGTTACAATTTAAAATTAAGTATTCAAGTTCGATTTAATAAGGTCTAAAAGTCGCTTATTAAATTTAGTTCAAAATCAACGAATTCAATTTAATGTTAAACTTTGTTTAAATTATTAAATCAAATTCTATTCATTTCACTTCATGTTTACATCCACTATTATCATAAATTCGATTCAATCAATTTTGTTAACTAAATTCCTTTTATCCAACTTCATTTGATTTATTTACCAATTCAATTAAATTTCTAAACAAAGAAGTCCATTTCCATTCATGATGTCTTGATTTGGTTAATACGTTAAATTTAAATCATTTAAATTTAAATTATCCCAAATTTAAATTCATTAAATTAGTAAGTCATAATTTCCTAAAACTCAATATAACTTATAACAAGTTCAAATCTATTTAATTAAAGCCTGAGTTTAAATTTAAAGCTAACAAATCTTTAAATCTTTAACTTATTAAATTCTAAAACTTACTTGCTCCTAGATCTTATTTCAATTAAATTTTCAATTCATTTTATCCAATTTGGTAAGTTATTAATCCGTTTCAATTTAAATCCGTTAATTTATTTCAACTTAAATCCCTAAGTTCGTTATTAAATTTCCAAACAAATTGTTAAGTTCATTCCTTAATTTAAAATATATTTCAATTTCGAAAGTGGTTTGTTGACCAATCGGGTTTCTTATTTTATTTTCTATCCTAGGCCAAGTTGTTTAAATGGGGTATTTATCATTTCAACCCAATATCATTCAATATAAAACAAAGCATAGCAAAGGGAACTTGCAGTGTGATAACTGGGATGGTGTCAAAGTAAATAAACAAGCAATAACAACCATACATAACAATTCAACAATTTATTAAATAATCCCGAAATAATCGTATTAACTTACATTTGTTATTTATGCAAATTAATATAATTACTCCTAGAATCCACACTATCATTTCATGCAGATTAAAGATTATTACATTACGGTTTCACTTGGTGTCTATTTCAAATTACTGCATCAATCATACATTCAATGGTTAAAAGTGTAGTTAACGCTATTTCTACGCGACGATTTATTTAACATTTAAAGGGGTCAAGTTCAACATATATAATCAATTTTAGATTGTTGACTATCCTAAATCAATATTAATTTCATATTAAATTTCACTTAGGTTAACAACCAAAATCAACATTACATAACAAATTTAGCGTCTCTACTATTTGTCGTAAACTAACAATATTCAAATTTAACTTGCATAGCGATTTACAAATTTTTATTTCAACAATTCTAACAATCAACAATTTAACATCCAAATTAATATAAACAACAATTTATCACTTGATTATCATAGCATAATAGATTGAGTCGTGAATAAAATATTCACCTTGCGTGGTTGAAGAAGATGATGGCGAAGCACGAAGACGAATAGATAAAATAGACCCTAACAAGCACGACGCAAAATGAACACAACTGCAATCAACAAATAATTAATCAAAATTTGTTTTATTGCAATATATCGATTGAATATGCATATATAACCATACCGATCAACGGAGCAAAATAGATTCGACAATCGGGGTGGAAATAGCCTATGTTTCCGGATCAATAGCGGGAGCTGGAATAAAACGCAGCAAAACGTTGTTTGAGAGCATATATAACTGATTCTTTAAAACTTGTACTGTATATAACAACTCAAACATGGACACTTATATCTTAATATAAACATGTTTCAACATAACTGCTTTTATATTTCTTTCAAAACCTGTAGCTTTATATATAAATCTTTCAAAACCTATAGCTTTATTAACTACCTAGGCACCAATATATTCATATACGACTGTACTGTTTCCTCTAAACCCATGCTTCTTTGTACTTTAACTCATACATAATACAACTCATATAAAAAAGTTTATAATGTTTATACTGACACATAAAACTTATAACTTGGACTTTATTAACTATACAAGTTGTATGCAGCTGTACAAACTTTGCGAAACCAGCTGTTACGTTTTTTTTCCAAACTAAATCTACAGCATACAAACCCAACTATCTAAAGTTTATAAAATCAACAACTTATAAACCCACTGTTAAAACTTGTTGTGTCCAAAATGCATCCTATCAGCAAGCTATAAATTCTAATATACATGTAAGCACAAATATCACTTATACACATACTATAGACAAGGTGCGGGGGAGGGGGGGTTTGCGGGCTGCTTGAGGTCGGTACAGGGGTGTGGCCGCATGGGGGGAAAAGGCGGGCGAAGTGTGGGCGGGTGAAGCTGCAGGGTCGCGTGGTGTGGGTGAAGGGCAGTGCGTGGATGGCAGCGGGACTCGCATGGGCTAGTGGCGGAGAGAGGCTGGGCAAAGGCAGGGGACGGGTCTGAGCGCGTGGGGTGGTCTGGGCGTGTGGGTGGGTCTGCATGGAAGAGGCGGAGGAAGTGTGGATAGTGGGGTGGTGGTTGCGCGGGGAAGCCGTGTAGTGGGTTGGTTGCGGTGGAGGGGTGGAGCCGTGTAATGGCGGAGGTCGGTAGGGGGTTGGTGCAGGGGAAGCCGATGGTGTGGGGACGCGTGGGTGGGTGAAGGCGGTGCAGGGGTTTTAGTGGAGGGGAGGCGGACCGCATGGGGCTGATAGGGGGACGTGACTGCATGGGCGAAGGGGAAGGAGAGGGGAAGTGGGCGGTAGGGGCAGCTGGGGCGGCTGATGGTAGTGGGTGGCCGGTGTGGAGGTGGCGCCGGGGGGGGGGGGGGGGTAGGGAGTTGGTTTCAGTGGAGAGCATACGAACTGGAGGGGGTTTGGAAGTAATACAAAAAAAAGAAACGCAGAGAGGAGAGGGAGGAGAGAATAAGAGGTAGAGGTGTTGGGTTTGTAGTTTTCTCCGGAAAAAATGGAAAGACAGAAAAAAAAGAGTTATGAACGAAGAAGACAGAGAGGAGGGCAGAGCAACGTACCAATTTCTTTCTTCTGAGGCGAAGTGAAAAGTGATGCAGCAATAAATGTGATGAGCTGTGTACAGTGTCATAATGGAGAGGGATACATATACACGAGATTCAAAGTGCATACGTCAGTGCAATGATGATTTCAAAATGGTGGCTATTTGGGTTCCCAAGGCAGCTGAATGGCTCCAAAATTTTGAATGCTGAGAAGTTTGGTACTGGTTTGTGCTGCGTAACGGACCGGTTCTCGCTCCGTTAAAATTTATAATTCGCAACGCCGAACTCCGATTGACACAAATAAATATACCGTTTTGATCAGCGCGTCGAGGCGAACACAACGGTATGAAGATATTGATGGTTTGACATTGTTTGAGAAGTGGTTACTCTTATTTAACCATTTGCACGAATGAATATTTTACTAGCAATTAAAAGCGAAATTTGACGAAATGAAATGCGCCGTCAAGTTCAGAATATTTTTCTTATGCAACATCGAGAAAATATTTGAGTTCGGACGATAGGAAACTTATACAAAAGATTTAAACTGATATGTAAATGCGACGAGCGTAATTTACTTCAATATTTTTCAACGGAATTTGGCGCACGCCTATGTCTATCTAGACGCATTCCAAATGTGAAGTTTGGTTGGCAACTGAAATTGTTTGTGAAAATTCGAATTTCTACATCAAATAAGCGATTTAAAAATTTTAAACTGGGTCTGAATTTCAGGGTCGTTACAAATTCTTTTACATTCGATTGATTAATATTCAATTCGTTAGTTCAATTCAATTGCTAATTCATTTAACCACAAAAGTTGAATTTCATTACATAACTCAAGTTCATATTCATCACTTCACTTTATTATTATACTTCGATACCAAAACCAACTTCATTCAACATCACTTAAGTTATATTCCATTTCAAACATCATTTGTTTGTCACAACAAAACTTCAGTTTCCAATTTACTTTGGGAGCAAATCCATCAAACATAAACTCGAAAATGATACTGTTGATGCTGCAGTCATCACCCTTATTATTTCCCAGTGACAGTAGTGAATTCAGTGCTTAAAATTCTTTCAAAATTTTCCTTTTATTCATAAATCACATTTATAAATCTTTTTCTTATATAATTTTACTCGTTAACTTTTAATTTTGGAAAATAAAATTAACTTCATTCAACATTTTCAATCTATATTTCAAATTCATTTTTATTTACAACTCATATTTATAAATATATTCGTATAGTTTCACTTCTTATATATAAGATTATTTCACAATTGTAAATCACATAAATTATAATTCCATACTTAATAATTCATTTTCTTATACAATTATTCTTTTAATTAACTTATATATATTCTTACATTTTCAACAACCAAACAATCAATTTATATACACTTTAATATTTTCTAAAAAATCATTTCCTTTATATGTAAAATATAATCGAGGTAAAATTATTTCATTTGCCCAATTTAAAATGATACTATGTCTACTTGCCTCATTTAAGTGTTTAGAAATCCCTATCGATAATATGGCGTCCCACATACCGACCAGAATTCACAAACAGCTCAACGGATAAGCAAACATAATATAAAATATAATTTTTTTTGTTCGCCAACAAATACGCACTCATGTCCATTATTACACTCACACTCATTCTAGAGTACTACTGACTCTATCTCTAATGAGTAATTCCCAACAGAGCCAAGGTTGTCGCTTATCCTATGCTCTGATACCAAATGCGAGGATTAGGATTTTTCAACTCACGAAAGTCGACATTAATACGTCCACTGTATCAACTGCCGAACAATCGAATGCCGGAAAACCGAATCCTTAGGGTTTAAGAAGAAGAAAAAGATAGAAGAAGTAAGAAAGAAGAAGCAATAGAACAATATCAGAATCCCACAATCGCAGCGGAACAACATATAATAGATAAATGAATAATCTTAAATCAAAAGAACTGTATCAGTTATTACATTACATCACATTACATTATCAGAGTTTACAACAACAAACAGCAGAAAAGAAATACTATAAACTAGTTGATACGCCATGCCATCTAGCTTGATCCTGATCTCCACAGCATCTCCTGAATTCCAGAATGACCTGATAACCTGGCTCTAGGCTGCCCGTGTGGAAAATGATAGGCACCCAGAGTTTAGAAAGGGAGCAATAAACTCCAGGTCAGTCATGGGACTGGTGTGAGAACTTAAAACAGTTATATCTTAAAAAAACAAACAAAGAAATATTTTAAAATAGATCCGCAATGCTTTTAGAAAATGTAACTACCATAAGACCTTCCGCCACACACACAATGCAATCGCAGAATTGGAGGAGATTTCTTCTTATGATAGTCAAACATGTTTGATACGCAAATTCTTTGATATTATTACTATAAGTGCAAAGTGCAGAAAACATTTCGAAAATATAATATAAATCTTAGCCAACATACGACCAGTATCATATGCCTACTATAGCTACCATCTAAACAGTGGGGCGCCACCATAAGTAAATGGCAGGTTCTACAACTAAAACTGTAAAGAGCTCGTATTGGATGAATGGATTTCCAACAAAAGGTCGGGCAAAGGAACTTCCCAAGTAAAATGGAATGCCTTTGGAGGGACGTCCCCGGATCCTAACCGGATCTCTGCTAGACAAGGCCGGGTTACCTCTGTAATGGGTAACTACTGACACGAGCATGCTATCCTCCGATCGTTTGCGACCTTTATCCGAGGATCCTCTCAACCAACAACCACAAAGTATTAAGTTTGCAGCAACCACAAAGTAAGTATTGGGCTCCATACCATGATACCACTTACAGTCCAGAAGGAAATGACATACCCTCAAAGGGCGCTACCCTCAAATAACCTTGCTGCTACGATTCCTGTTTCGACCATAACCAGGTTGTGAGGTTCGACGAAGTCTCGTCCATAAAGCTACGCTTTTCACAAAAGCCACGCTTTGATCAACAAATGATCAGCAGCACTCAACATGCCACATTACGAAATTGGGAGTATATCACTGATAACCATCAACTACATTACCTCTGAGCTCGTACGTCTCAGAGAAGGGTGTTAAGCTAAGAGAATAAATTCTCCGCCACCAACAGAAATGTATTTGAAAGAAATCTACTTTATATCTCAAAATGTAATGTCAGACGTACAATCCACACAAGTCTGTTCTAGGTTCGAACAGAACCGAAGGCACTTCCAAAGAAGTCCTTGCAAATCCCGGTATTCACAATCCCGTCGAACTTACCATCACAAAGGAAATCTCCATACTGTAGCTATCGGTGCAGAGACAATCGATAGGTCATTCTATCATTCTTGCAAATACCCGGTCTTCACCACCGGTCTTCAAATGTAATCCCATTTCGTCGTATCACTATTCGGAGTGGGATTTATGACCCAATGGTCCCCTCCCGGCTAAACCGAATAACGAGCGCTTATTTATAAAAATAAGTGTTCATTAGATTTCAACAAATCACAAAAATTTCACTTTGATCTTTTGAATAAAAGATCCCTCACAATCACAAAGATTTGATGTGGTTTCTGGATATCCACTTGGAATCCGACCTCCGGTTGCATCGAAATTCAAACGCCATTCAAAGGCAAATGTTGATAGTTGGTTATTTAACTATCAATCAACATTCACAACAATTACTGGATTTCAAATAATTTTCCCCCAGTTATTATTTTCAAAATATCTTTGCAAGATATATTTTCACGCTTCAACTATTTGAAAACAAATTTCAAATCACTTTCACATTTAAAACTTTTGAAAACAAATTTCAAATCATTTTCCTTACGCGAAAACACTTCCAAATATTTATTCATTTTCACTGGAAATCTGCCGAGTTCAAATACTTTAAAATAATTTATAACACTTATCCAAAATATATCGGGAGAACACTTTGAAATAAAACTATTTTTCTTTAAACACTTTACTTAAAATATTAGTTATAAAAATATTATACCAATATTACAGATAACTTAAGTCCAAACTAATTTTCAAAATAAAATTAGTAGATAGAGTATAATTATTTAAATAATTATTTTCTAAAACAATTATTGATTAAATCTTAGAAATAACCATTTCTATATCAACTTAATAAACCTTTACTTAAAGGATTTAAAACAATTTAAGAAGTTAATTTCTCCAAAGTATCACTTTTCAAAACCAATTCTAGAATTTTATATATATATATATATATATATATATATATATATATATATGTATATATCTTTCAAATCTATTCAGTAGTTTTATTCGGCTTTCCAAGGAGAATACACTTTCATTTCAAAATGGTTCATTTAAACCAATTAAATAAATCCTTACTGATTTGTTTTAAATTTACGTTCCAAATCCGTAAATTTATTTCCACACTTCAAAAATAAATCAATGTTTATTTTTAAACAATTTTCCCTTTCCTTTATAAATTTCGTGTGAATTCAAATTTCCAAATATCCGCTGATATATGATTTTCAAATCGATTTCAAATATTCACTTTCAATTTATCTTTAAAAGATATAATCTCTATATCTCATTTAAATGCCTAAATCCAATTTATAAGTTAATTACTTATAAATCTTTTATTTTAGAAAAACTATTCATTTTATAACTTCACAAATCGTAGATTCTATTCTTTTATAAAATCCATTTATAACATCATTTTAAAACGTCTTTAAAACTCCTTTATAATTCCATCACTTTGATTTATAGAAATCCAATTTTCTTTTAAATCTTGTATATAAAGCTTTTATAATAAATTCAAAAATCACCATTTAAATTAGTTTATAAAATAATCAACTTCATATTTCCAAAAATCAAGTTTCAACTATATTTCTCAAAACATCAAAAATTTTAATATAAACTTTCAACCTGAATTTTCAAAAATCAAATATTTATTTATTTCTGGTATCTAACGATACCAAAATTATATTCGGCTAAATTCCAGCCTTCAACGATTTCAATCACAAAGATAATCACACGGAGATTATAAATAATCAACACACAACATTGAAACAAATCCAATTATTTGAGGAATCCAGTTGTATCCCTCCAACCCGTTTCCTTGCATCCATAGATGTAAGCAGAATACCAATCCCATTTCAAGACGGAATATCGCGGTACATGGGTTTATATAAAATATTATCCGCTATTATGCGGCACAATAGGGTCTCATCCGCTATATAATCCGGAAAATCAACTCCAAGTACATATATAATACCAATTCCACTTCAAGGTGTAATATCGCAGTATATGTGTTTAATATAATAACCTCCGCTTAATACGCGGCGTATACGGTCTATTTCAATACGACAGATAGCAATTTATCATCCAAGCATATAATCAAGCAATTTTTAATCTAACTATTTAAAATTTAAATCGAAACACAATTCGATTGAGTGAGAAGTTCTTACCTTACTTCCAATACAGTTTCAACGTTTATTTCTAAATAAAATTAAATGCGCGTTTAATTTTACCCAAAATTCACACTAGCCCAAATCTCCAATCCATCTCCATCACGTAGTATTCGACAATACGATTCCAACGCAAATCGTTTCATCAATTTTCGACCTCGTATCAAAAAGTTATAGCCTTTTAAAGTCTGTACAAATTTATAATATAAATTAATTTCAATTTCTTTTATATTTTTAACCTTTTCAATCTGAGCCGTACGTTTCTTTCCCCAAAATCCTGGCAATGCTTTTCAACTTCTTCCCATCAGGTTTTGCTCGCAAATGATAACCCATAGCCGCCGTCCATTCATGAATTAACGCAACCTTCTCGAGCCACCTGACGACGATCAGGGAGTGCCATGACGACGCTCACTAACTCCACTACCCACGGCCTCAATACCATCAAGCTCGGACCTCCCCAACACGAGATCCAATGTCTTGAACGCGGCCACAACGTGATCCCCTAGCCTCCAATCCGCTTCGCTAAACTTGATCATCTCCATATGGATTTGTAGATCTCACTTAGCTCTATCTTTTTCTAGTTGGAAGTTTTACGAATCGATCAACGGATTTGAAGAAAATTGAGGGAGAAGGAGGAATATTTTCGGCCATTAAATTTGAAAGTGGCGGCTGAAGCTTGAAAACTAGGGTTTTGTGAAAAATAAAGAAAATGAGGTCCTTATATAGAAAATTAAGCGACACTATTCATCCGGAATTTTTCCAAACTCGAAACGAGGCGTGCCGCCTGGCATTTATAATGTTTTACCCCTATTTCAAACGCAATGGAATATACATCGAGAGCTAATTCGATCATATTTGAAAGATAGGTTTTCATATCGACTATTTAAATTTAAAATTCACTTAAACCGATTTCAGTGCGTTTTAGCTTGCCCCGGACAAACCGTAAGTCCGATTGACACAAAATTTGAAACCGTACAATAATTTAACATTACGGATCTAATGAAGCTAGTTTCGTTGAAATCTGAGATTGTATGAAAAATGGCTATTTTTACACGTGAATTAAATATTAAAATATTCAATTTCTGCAAATTAACTTTTAATTCAATTTTAAAAGTTCTATAACATCATTCTAACTCCAATATGATTTAATACAACTCTACAAATCAATTTAAATCACATTAAACCCAATTTCCAATTATTTCTGTAATTTCAAATATTAAATTATCGATTTAATTATCCAATTAAATCAAGATATTCGAAATATAATTTATTCAACTTACAAATTTTTACTTGTTAATATTTAAAATCAATTAAATATACGAATTTCAAATGACAGAAATTCTGTGTCGTTACACTTAACTTAGATGGCAGACAAGATGGGGAATAAGTTAAAACTATTAACTTCAACCAAGCTTCTTAAATATTCTATCATTTTAGATCACCATAAGATCCTGGGAGAGCCTCCAATGGTTAAATAGAATGCTTGGGGAAAACGATCGCTAGTGATGGGCAAATCACAATCCTATATTTCAAATTCTCCAGTTCAGCCCATGACAATTGTAAGATATCATTGCATCTTATATGGAATCTCTTGTAATATTATCTTATAAGACTATTTTTCCGTTTCAAGCTCGTCTACCATAGTATTTATCCCCATAGAGAAGGAGATCATAAGTGATGCTTCCAAAGACAAGATGAGTAAAGATGGAACTCCTACCGCGGATCAGATGCCTAAATCTCAATCTCTTAGGGATGTCACTTCTTATTCATTCAAATTTATAAAGAGGAAACTAAGCAATGGTTCAGATGCTACTACCACTCTTAGCAAAAAACCTAAAGTTAAGGGCACACACTCCCCTATTACCATAGAAGAAGATAAGTGTGTTGATATCGACTCAAGCCTTGAGGTCTCAAACCTTAACATTTCTATAGGAAAAGCTCAACAAATGATTGAAGCGGAGCAGTCTTAGGAACCTCTTCTTCACATTACTTTCCAAGGTTCTCTTAGTGCCTAGAATCACTTATGTGAGGAGTTGGGTTTACATATAACTTTAGGAGATCCACGTCCTTCCAATTCTCAATCCCTAATTCCTATTAGTTCTTTGATGACCTTCTCCAGCTGGTTATCCAATCTCCATCCTTTGTTGCTCTTAAGCCACTATAGCCTTCCTTTTATACTAAAGATCATCATTTTTTCTATTCTTAAGCAATTCCTATCAGTATGTACTTTTTTATTTAACTACTTCAAGTTCCTAATCTTTCACATGTAACATTCTAACTCATGTGTTGCCACTCATTCCAGGCTATTAAACATAGTTTCTGCTTCAAGAGGATGCTATAGGATCCTCTAGTGAAATATCCAAGCTTAACAATCATATAAATGATATCACAACAGCAAGAAACGAAGCTGTAACAGAAAAAGAAAACCTAGCTACTTTGCTCAAAGAAGCAGAGATTTTTCTAGCTAAAGAGAGCATCGCCAGACAAACTTCAGATGATAGAGTGAAAGCTTTAGAAATAGGGCTTGAGGGGGCTGATAGGAAGGAGGCCAAACTTATGGAAGAGAATGATTTTCTCTAGAAAAAGTTACCAAAAAAAGAATTTTTTTTAAACAAATTAACTAGCATAATCAATGATGCAAAGCAGAAGGTGAATCATTTCCTTGGGATGACTCTTAATATTCTTATCGAGAGTTCTTATAAGAAAGCGCTTATAATACCCCTAATTTTTAATATTATTATTCAGGAGATTTAATTAGATAAATTAAATAGAATAATGTAAGAATTAGAACGATAAGAAGACCGAGATTTGAATAAATGATAAGAAAGCCGTGCTTAACCAATTAAATGGGCTTATAATAGTTTTACATGTAAATTAATTTACAAAAGAGGCTTATTAGGAATAATTGCCTCTTATATAACCCACACATCCTTTCATATGCACGTTCATTTTCATTTCTAAAAAATATAGCAAACGTAAATTTAGGTAATGCCGACCATTATAAGGAAGAAAGGAAGAGAATTTCAATCTAAAGCTAAGGATTAAAGTTAGGGGAAATTAATCTACAACAAATCACAAGGTCCTTACCATATTCAAGGTGAATAATAATTTATTCCGTTTCTATTTAGTTCTACATTTATATGTTTTTGGATTTATGATTAAATTCATTTTATGATGATTTGGATGATGATATTCTTGAATTATAATTTTTTGATTTAAACCGAATTGTTTAAATGGGGATTTAAGCAGTTTTAGGGAAAAACTAATTGAAATTGATTTTGAATGCCATGGAAAAATTATATGTTATGTAAAATATGATTTTGGAGAGGGGATTCAATTTTCGAAAATTTCCAAGCAATGGAAAATTTAATATGAATTTTCGAATGAAATATGATGAAATTGAGTTAAAAATTTATTTCGATTGTTCCAGGTGGGTCTGAAATTTTTGTATGTTTGAAAACATAATGAAAGTGAATTTCCGTAATTTTGGTGATTTTTCCTGATTGATTCACTATGGAAATTAAATCGTTTTAGAAGGGTGGACTTATTTGCATTATTTTTTTGCTTAATGGAAGGGCTTAATTGTTAAATTTTCATTGATTTGGATCTGATAATTAGCGGGAGTTATTTTGTAAAGAATTTGAAAAGTTTAAGGCAACCAATTAGGTGTTTACAAATAGGCAAGTTAGATATAAAGCAATTACTAAACTTAGCATTAATTCAGTCTTTTCAATAAAAAGTTGGTTCCGCCTCTTTTGGAAGTGACTTTCGACCTAATGCTTTCGCCTCGACTCAGTCGAAACCAACCATGTCGAAATCTACCTAGTCGAAACCAATACATAAGGCATCACTTAGATGGTACATAGTGGATTGGAGCAAAAGAGGAAGCTATGGTGTCGAAAGCATTGTTTCCGATGGGGTCAAAACCTTAGTTCTACTTTTAAATGATAAAGCCCTTGCCCAGTATTATTAAAAGCTTTCGAAGGAGTCAACACATATGTTTTTAAAAGGGTGTTTTCTAAATAGATTACGAAGAAGTTGCTATCTTATGTTTTAAGGTATAAGCTTTCTAATGTGGTCATTTACTTATAGAATAATGCTTTCGAAAGTAGTGGTGTCGACCTAGTCGAAACTCTACCACCGTTTCCATACCTTCTGAATGTGTTGAAGTCATCAATGCTTTCGAAGGGTAGATTTTGTTTTAAACTTATACTAAGCCACTTCCTAAATGTTTTGAAAGGGTTCATGAGTTTTGAAGGCAATGGCTTCGAAAGGGGGTTTTGTGGTTAACCTTCAAAATTTTACTTAAAGGTTTTGAAGCTTTCGAATGGATGATTTTGACGCCATCAAATTTTCCCCAAATAATTTTATTAAAGGTTTCAAAAGAGATACTTTCGTATATAGCCACTTTGACCCAAATGATGTTTTTAAAGAAAAACCTAATGGTTTCGAAATAATTGCATTCAAATTGGTTAGAAGCTATGTTTTTAAGGATTTTAAGTAATGTTTAGTACTTTCGAATCGTATATTTTGGTTTCGTAAGAGAAGATTTAAAGAGCTTCGAAAGGTATATACTTAGTATCTTGAAAAGAAGTTACCTATGCTTTTGAAGGAGGTTATCCAAGGGTTTTGAAAGTGATGTTTTAAGGTTTCAAAATAAATAACCCAATCTCATTTTTGAAGGAAAACCATGGCATAAATAAAGTGTTTTGAAATGGAGTTTTGAGGAAGTCTTCCTTGATTAATAGGTTAAAGGGATCAACCAAGTTTTATATAAAATGATTTCAAGGATATCAAACAAAGGTGGTTAGTATTATTATGTTTGCTTCTTCATATATGTATTTGAATATATTCACATTTTAATGGACCGATAACTATAATTTGGGGAAGGGTAGAATAACCAGTTAGGTTGACCCAGTAGTGAATATAAATTAAATTAACCCCTGAATGAGTAGAAATGCATCCAGAAGGTCAGGATGACCAGAGTATAGGATGCTAAAATACTAAAAGAAGATATTGGCAAGGGCTAATAGGTTCATAGTAAACCCATGAAAACTATGATTATATTGAGACATTGGCAGGGGCCAATAGGTGAAAACTATGATTATAATGAGATATTGGCAGGGGCCAATAGGTGAAAACTATGATTATATTGAGATATTGGCAAGGGCCAATAGGTTCATAGTAAGCCCGTGAAAACTATGTTTAAATCAAGATGTCAGGAACATAAGTTCGTAGTCAGCCCATGAACACTATGATTTGATATTAGCAGGGACCAATTGGTTTGTAGTTAGACCATGAAAACTATATCTGGATTAAGATATTGATAGAAGTTAATATGTTCCTAATCAACCCATGGAAACTAGGATAAGAGGGAAGTTATTGGAGTTACCAATAGATTCAGGGATAACCCATAAAATAATGATGATATTGGCAGGGCCCAATAGGTTCTTAGTGATCCCATGAAAACTATGAAATAGGACAGGGAGTTCATAAATATTTAACAGGTTATTAGTCAGCTCATGAAAACTAATAGGTTAATAGTAACCCTAGAAACTATAATTGAGATAGATAGTCAAAATGAATGGGGATGGGTAATCTAGAATTGATTTACTTGTTTTGCATATCATCATAATATTTTGAACTATTATGTTTTAACCATTTTGGATGCACGCGCACAATATATGGTTTTATAAAGGTTATAGGATACTAGTGAGGGGAAAACCCGTTCCGCTAAGTGGCATGGTCTAACTAAATATCTAAATGGTTTGAGACGATAGATTATTTTTCATACCAGGCTTTATGTCCGACTCGAAGTTTATGTTTTCCCCTTAAACTCTCGGGTACTCAATTGATTTTGAGTAGTTTGAGAGTAAAGGTTTTCAGGCACCTCTTTAGACGAATAAGCTTCTGGAGATGTGAAGGAGGCATGACAGCTATCTAGAGTTCTCTTTTATTTTTATTCGACTGTGTTGTTTTTGTACAGGCAAAGTCATTTAATTTCCTATATATATATATGTATACTCTGATCATCTAAGGGGGAATCTTCATATGTCGCTCTTGGTGTATGTTGTAATAAGTATATTTTCTCTGAACATGGTTCCCATATTAGGATTATGTAATGAGTTTGAAATGTTTTGAAATGGAATGAGAAAGATGTTTGTTGATTTTAAATTTTTTCAATGTCCATGTGTTTCTATTATATCAATATATCTAACATTACCGTATATGGCCATTGAAGATTTTTAACTATGGATGACTGCAACATCCGTAGCCATTAGTTTTAGGCCTCCAAGTAGGGGATGTTACAGCGCTTTTCGTAGCATATGTCAAAAATGTCACAAACGTCCAAATTTTGACTTTCCCTCTCCCTTCAGTTGGAATGAAAAGTTTAATAAGAGTTTTAAATCTATGCTAAATAAAATCCCAGCACCTAGATGTGAACCTTGGAGGAGGAAGAAATTAATGCTAAGAAACTACTAACTTTTGATGATCCTCCAACGGACGAAGAAACAGAATCCAACGATGAGGAGGATGATGATGATGAGTATAATGGCGATGATGACCATGGTGATGGTGGTGATGATAATGATGATAACAATGATGGTGACAGCGGAGGTGGTGGAGTGGGCCTCTCTAGGTCGCCAGAAGAAAAGGACGGATCAGGGGACACTAATCTGAACTTGGTAGCCCAATTACAGATACTACCAAAATTCCTGATCCTTCATCTAAAGATTCTCCTAGGAAAGACAATGCTCCTCAAAGCCAAAAACCTAAGGGAAAGAAAAGATTCCTTCATCTTCAATTCCATTCTCTCAGGTATGCTCCTATCTACGTAAATGTCTTAAATTACCATAGAGTTCTTAGTTGATATGTTGATTATTTTAGTTAAGGAGAAAACCAAAATATCGTTATAAAATTATGCTTGAAAAGAAACAAAAGAAACTAGACCGATTGAAAAGAGAGTTGGATGGAAAACTGACATAGTGTAATAAGTTATTTGAGAGATACAAGAATCTTGCAGCCAGTGCATCAATATTAAGATTTTTCAAAGAAAGGAAAGTTGCTCCACAAATGAAGAAAGATCATTTTCATCGTGAAAAACTTTTAGCAGAGAATGCAGAGTTGATAACCCATCCTTCGATGCTGATTGAATATAGGAGTGCTCTAGAAGAATTCCTTTATAAAGTTTACTCTATGAGGATATTCATTGATTTTTCCTATTTGGGCGATAACTGTGGGGGTTTTCTCAAACGCTTACATCTTAGATATTTAAATGAACACGGGTGCGATCCTCATCTCGGGGCATGTTGGAATCTCCCAAAAGTTGCTTCTATTCCCCTTTCTTCTTGCTCTCTTCTCTTCAAAAAAACCCAAGTGTAATAGGAAGAGGCTTATATTTTGAACTGTATAAGAAATCAATCTTGTACGAATCCTAATAATTACAATTGTAATATTTAACTTGGGCAGCTTATGAACTTGATCATTTTAATTTTTATATTATTAGTCTATTTTAACATATCATACAGATTAAAGAAACCTCAAGCAATCCTATTCCTATGGAACTCTTGAGTAAAATCGCCATCTAAAGAAGGATTTTAAAGAGAAATCCCTAATTCTAAAGACAACGCAGTTAGCGAGACATTGCTTTCTTAGAGACCTGCAAGAAGTTTACATGAGATCTTCTCACTTTTTCTTCGATTTCTTGGGTGATGGAGATGATAAATTACCGAGTGAAATTGAACTTATCACGCTGAATCGATATGTGGTCATGATACATTCCAGTTAGGGAATGGGATTTTCATCGATTCCCTCCCATTAATACTCTAGATGGGATTAAAGGTTCCTTTGACTACACTCTTACCCTATCTTTAGGACATTTGAAAGGCCAGAACTACTTTTCAAAGCTTTAGGAGTCAATTAAATGTTTGAAAATAGAATTGTGAAGTAATTTAAACTTCCTTATCGTCTACGAACCTTTGTTGTTACTAAATAAAAGAATTTACTTTTCATGTATTAATTCCAATTTCACTCATTCTTAATAGGAAACCCAATTAGTGCGTGCATTTGATCCTTTGGATGCTTTCTCACGAGTGATCGAGATTAAAGATAAATTACTAGCTGTTATTGAAAAGAGCCCGTCTTCCCAAGACACTTTAATTTTATGATTTCTAAATAATCTAGAGGCACAAGAATGGCATAGGAAATACTTTCAGCTGAGATCGGCCTTTAAAGACCTAAAAGAACAAATTGCTACCTTAGAGGAAGAGATTAAGAAGAAGCATAAAGAAATTCCATAATTGAAGGAACGGATAACCTCATCCCTAGAATCCAAGCATTCAGTCGAGATTAACGCCGAAATGGCTAAACTATATCAACGAATAAACGATCTCGAAGTGGTGTTCATGAAGAGTCAAGTACCTTACCAATCTCTGAAACTCATCGTTAGTGAAGGCGATTCCAGCCTTCCCATTCCTACTCGTAGAAGAACAACATGATCTTGATATTTAGCTAGTCAAGAATTCTCTTCTTTATTAAATCGATCTTTGGGTCTAAGTGATGATATGTTCTCCAAATGAAGCAGACAAGTTAAATTTGAATCCATGCAATATTTCAATAATAAGTGGAATGAAAAAGTATCTCAATGTCTCATGAATATGAAAGCAAAGTTCAAAAGCTTGAGCATGAGAAATATATTCTTAAACATGAAATTGAGAAATTAAAAAGCATGGTACAAACATTGAGAGGAGCCAATAAGGCTCTTCAGGATGCTATAAAAACTCAAATTGATTCAGATGATGATGTAGATACCATTTAGAAGATGGAAATGAAATTCAAAGAGCTTTTGGACATGGCCCTTTGTCACATTACCAACCCTTTAATTGTTAAGAATTTGGACAAGATAGTATGAAGCCTTAAGTTTTGACAAAGATTTGCTTTAAATTGATTCTTCTTTATGTCTGATTTTTGTACCTAAAACTTTGCATATAATGTACTAGATCATGAATGAATTTGTATTTGAATGAATGTTACCTGAGAAGTAAGACCTGTAGCTTTGAATTGAATATTGGTTCTTATTTGAAATTACTTGATGATTATTATCTTGCTTTTCCATATTTTGAGCTTTTGATGTATGAATAGATATTTTGCTTGTTAAGAAAAATAAGAATCTTGCTAGTTGAGCTTTTTAGAACTTGATATAAAAATATACCTTCCTATTAGAAAATATTTAGCGGCTTGTTTGGTAACAGTGATTCCCGTTAAATGAATTCAAATCCGAATCAGAACAATCCTTCTGATAATAATTTGAATAGAAGCCCCGATAACCATTCTAGTTATAGTGTGAATTGAAGACTAGGGAACTTGTCCAGTAATTAATAATAGAAGACCAAAAAATTCGTCTAACGATAGCTTAATAGAAGACGGAACACCTATCCAGCAATAGTAATAGAAGATGACCAGAAATCCTTATCTAGTAATAACAACAAAAGACCATAAATTCGTATCTGGAAATGATAATAGAAGAACATAAATCCTTGTTTAACAATAATAATAGAAGACTAGAAAATCCATTCGGCAATAATAGAAGACCAAAAATCCTTATCTGGTAATAATAATAGATGACCAGAAAATCCATTTGGCAATAATAATAGAAGAATAGAAAATCTATTTGGTAATAATAATAGAAGAATCCTTATCTGGCAATAATAACAGAAAACTAGAATCCTTATCTGGCAATAATAACAGAAAACTAGGAATCCTTATCTGGTAATAATAAGATAAGACCAGATAATCCATCTAGCAATAATGATAGAAGACCATAAATCCTTATCTGTCAATAATAATAGAAGGCCAAAAAATATTTATTTGGCAATGATAATATAAGATCAGAAATCCTTACTTGGTAATAAACAATAGAAAACCAGAAAATCCATTTGGCAATAATAATAGAAGACCAAAAAATCCTTATTTGGTAATAATAGAAGACCAAAAATCCTTATTTTGTAATAATAGAAGACTAGAAATCCTTATCTAGTAATAGTGAAAGAAGACTAGATAATCCATCTGGCAACAATAATAGAAAACTTAAAAATCCATCTGACAATAATAAGAACTCCTTATCTGGTAATAATAATAGAAGATCGGAAATCCTTATCTAGCAATAATAATAAAAGACCATAAAATCCATCTGGAAATAATAATAGAAGATTAGAAAATCCATCTGGAAATAATAATAGAAGAACAAAAATCCTTATCTGATAATAATAATAGAAAACTATAAATCCTTATCTGTCAATAATAATAGAAGAACAGAAGACCATTTGGCAATAATAGAAGAACACCAAAAATTCTTATCTATTAATAATAATATAAGACCTGAAATCCTTATCTGGCGATAATACTCTCTTTACGCCATTTTCGAGCTTTGTACCTCTAATCCTTTTTCTTTGAGCCACTCTTTGGGCTTTGGATGTTTGAGTCCCTTTTCTTTGCACCACTCTTTAGGCAGTGATTTCAACTTGGATTTTACCCTTTATCACCATCTCAGGGATGGCTTAGGCCTGTGGTCCGATGCATTTGGTTAGCTATCTTAAAGTAGAGCCAAAGACTTACCAACCTCCCTCTAGGAGGCGCTTCAGTGAGGCCTTGATGATGGTATTGAAAGCTGGTCTAGTGCTGTGGGTATCTATCCTAAGAAGAGCCAAAGACTTACCCGATCTCCCTCTAGGAGACACTTCAGTGAGTCCTTGATGATAGCATTAAATGCTGGTTCGACGCTTTGGATAGGCCAAATTCTTACCCGTCCTTCCTCTAGGAGGCGCTCTAATTAGATCGCGTAGGCAGGGGTTGAAGGCTTGTAGATGCTTTGGTCAGGCCTTTTTAGACAGGACTAAAGGCTTACACTGACCACCCTCTAGGAGGTGCTTTGACCAGGCCATCATGGTAAGGACAAAGGCTTTAGCACCTTGCTACCATATTTGGTAGTGGTTTAGGCTTTCCATTATTTTAGGAGAGATTTACTCCTTGACCACGTAGATACACTTATTTTGTTCAGAAGATCTTATTTTGTTGATGATTAACTTAACGTCTTCGTACAAATTCATTTAGCTTTCTTTTCCCCAGGAAATTGTTGATCAACCCCTCCAAGCTTCGACATTGGTTTGTGCTATGGATATCGGCTCGGTGATAGTAACAATATACTCCTTTGAAATTCCTCTCACTCTTTGAACGCTTCTTTTGCAAAGGCCAATAGTTGAGTTCATCCTTGGTTAAGAGATGATGTTCTCATAGGAAGCAGTGAGAGTTTAGTTCTTGGAAAGTCGAGACCATTTGGAGGATGATCATTCTGATTGATGTTTAGTTCTTTTATTACTTGAGATGGATTCCTCATCTTTGATGACTAGTTTCCTTTTCAAGGAGCCTTGTGCTTCACTGTTTTTGTAGGATCGATCAAGTACACTCCTTCATTTTCTAGTGAACCATTCAAAGTCCCTTTCTATTTCTTTCTCAAAAATGATCCCCTTAGGAGTTGAATCTCTTTTCTCATTTTCACGAATATGTATCTTTTTTGTATTGCCTACTCAGGGTAGAAATCGGTGTTGGCCCCATATGAAAGGGATTCAATCTCCATTTTTATAGATTACATGGAGCCACTTGTCTTTTCTTCTCTTCCATAACTTGTAATGCTATAATTCTTAGCACTTGTTCTTCATGAAGCCAGGGATCATTAGTAATTTGGTAGGTTGGACCAGTCATTTGAGGCTCGGAGGATCCTTGTTTAGAGATTTTAATACGATTAATTGGCCTGATTACGCAAAACTTGGTTGATATTATTAAATAATGTTGAAAATCCAAGGTTGGTTAGCTTAGAATGGGATATTCTTGGTAGGGGAAAGTTCTTTATGCTCTAAATATGCAAGATTGGGCAGTTCCACTTAGGATTTTAATGAATACGGAGGTTCATGCCCTCGTTCTAGCGTCAAAATGTTAATGAATTTTTTTGTTAACCCTAAATGTGTAAGGAAAGGTTTTTTAGTCAAGGGATGGCAAAGGTAGTATTAGGCTTAGTAGCTAGGATAAAGCATGTTTGATGCCTAGTCCTTAACAATCCATTCACGCATTAGGTAACAAGGTTGAAATCGTATAGATAGTCACACAAGAACCAAGTTAATATGCAAGCCACAATCCATAAGTCATTTTGCAAAATATGATATGCAATTGTTTATTATTCCTTAACTATCCAGAGTTTGAGTGAGATAACTAGCCAAAATCCCCATATTAATTTAGGGTTACAAAGTGAAAAATGAAAGAAGAGAGACAAGAATGATTTTCCTCTTCCTTCAACCTTATACGTTCGAATTTATAAGGGAGGAAACATGGCATGGCGTGCGATGTCAGAATATTTGGCTTCGATAACGGCTTTAGTAACGACAATGTTGCAGGGAGCTGGGATTTGTTTAGTGATGATAATCATGGGACTTTGATGCCATCCTACTAGTAATGTCTTTCGGCACTGGTAATTCTATGTATTAAGATGCTCTTGATTAGTTGTTGGTGGCATCAATTGGTAGCAGTGTTAAGCATTTGTGAGATGCAGCGTTGATATGAAGTAGTATTGAGAAAGAGCGGCTTCATTCAGTATTCGAGATGGACGTTGCTAACCCTCGCATCATTATAGAGAAGTATCCCCTAAGTGTTGTTGAAGTGTAATACCAATACATATGGGAACATATGAATCGCGGTACAGAATAATGATGACATCGGCAATGACATTATTAACTTTAAGCAGCATTTTGGTGCAACATCAGCCATAAACTTCTTTGGGCGACAATGGTGCACAACATCACTTATTAAGTGGATGGCAACATTGATTAGGCTCGGACATCATGTTATGCGGCATAGTCCATGATAACACATTATTAATGGCTTACGATACCTATCTTACTCGATATCATAGTCTATTTAAAGAAACGTGGTGTCGATCTTATACGGTGATGAACAAAGCATGTTATCATTCCCATCTTGATAAGCGGCATCGCTTTGGAGAGTGATGTTGGTAAAACATAGCATCAATGAGACACGAGAAAGGTTATGTCGACATTCATTGATGGCAGGCTGTATTGATCACATTCAATGCCATTAGTTCCTTAAAGAGATGCGACATTGGTTCATGTAGTATTTGTAACATGTGGTATCCATTGCATTACAATCGAATAGTAGTATAGATAGGAAATGACATCGATGAAGTTTGAAGTTGAATGCTCTTGGTGTTGACTTAGTTCGATATATTTGCTTCTTTGATTACACATGACATTATTCATGTCCTTTTATCGATGAACTACGGCTTCAAATTCCTTCGACGACAATCCGTCTTCATATTCTTGATGTTGATACTAGCACCACAAGTATATTGCTTGTCACATGTCCATGAGAATAATATTAGTAGTAACAAGAAATCCCTACATCTCCCTCCATTTTTTCACGTGTTGATAATTTATCTCATAAGCTTGGCCTACAAACTATTCCCCTGTAGATTAACATCTCCAAACTAGATTTACATATCTCTAATCCTATTTTCGTCCCCACCTTCTCCAACATAAGTGCGTCGAAGGCTAAACTGCTTGACTCACAGATGTATGTAATATTCTCAATGGCAACTAGCCTTTGGTTTTCCATCTATCTCTGGGGATGTCTTGAACTTCATTTTAGGCAAAGTGGCTGCCATATTTCGATTTACAACAACCGCTCATTTATTGTCCACTTTCCCAATTGCAACCTCATGTTAATTACCGGTTGGAAAGGTCTCTTTCACAAAGATAATGGGATAGTCTGGGCCAAGCAGTGGAGTCTGAAAGGAGAATGCTCATCCAGGGAACTTTTTGAACTATCTTGGATTAAAATCAAAGGCCTGCTGCCACTCCTCTGTAGGTAATAAGAACTTCAACAACTACTTTATCTAATAGGTGGTTTCATAGCCATAGACCAATGCTCATGGGCCTCCCAAGAACAGCGCTTTACTTTTATCAACATCAGACTAGACAAAACTGCCTTACTTCCTGGCTCCCTGGTGGCAAATGCCTTCGATCATGATTTCACTTTCAGCATTGATCATCGGATTCATCACTATCCTCCAATCAAGCCCGAATTCATCATCCTAGGTGAAGCAGACTACCTCACACTCTGGGTGGAGAAGCCCATGTATCAATTCAGTAATGAAGGTCTATAGACTTGGATAGATATGCCCTTACCCCCTCTATGTTTCACTAATGATGTTATACCAGAGGAGGCTGAGTTGCAGGATAAGCATGAAGAGATGGTGACTGGTAATAGGGTCATTGTAATTTTAGATGATGAAGCTCCTTCTTTTGATATTCCTGGACCCTCTACTTGGCTACCTTCCCAACCTAAGCAATTGACTTCAGCAGAGCATGACTATTTCTTGAATCAAGATATGGACTTCGACTATGCTAGGAATCTTGGACGCTCCCAGTAGTTCATGGGCCAAGCAGTATACTTTGGCCCTAACCTCAAAATGTACAACACCTACTTCCTGCTTATCCGCATACTACTTCGGCTATATAGTCTCTACCACCACCATTGATCCCTTCTATTAGAAGGAGTGGCTTCCTGCTCTCAATGAGTGGAGGACATAATTTATAAGGTATCCTTTTTGTTCCTCAAATTTTCAATTCTTTAGACCATTCCATAATTATATCTGCTTCATTTAAGATAGGTATTAATTTTTCCCCAAAGTTAGTTACTGTAAAAAAAATGGAAAAGGATAGAGCTTTTGTTCCCCAATGAAGACTCTAACATGGAACATGCGTGGTCTAGGGTGCTTAGATAAATGTGCTTTGATTAAGAACTTTATCAAACCTTTAAAACTTGATATCTTTTTTGTACAAGAGTCTAAGCTTTGTAATCCAACTCATGCTGGAATTTGACATCTAGGTGGGCATTTTTTTTTAACTGGATGGACCTTCTTGGATGCAGATTCGGGGGAGGGGGACTTGGTGGAATCTTTTATAATCAATCGAGTCCTCTAATGTCTTACACGTAATTCTTCTGCACATCCATATCGGGATTATCTACTCTTTTTCAAATGTTTATGAGCCATATACCGCACCTCTCCATTTGAAACTTTGGAACTCTTGTTTCGACTTCATCTCCCATTTAATGGTCCATGGATATTAGGGGGTGACTTTGATGTAACACGCTTCCACTCGGAAAGAAATAACTTGGGTTCGGACCCGAATATAGACGGATATAACGACTGTATCTCCTCATGTGACCTCATCGATTTGTCTATAAATAATCGTGCCTTCACGTGGTTTAACAAGCATACTTCCCCATCTCTCGCAAAGCTTGATAAATTCTTTCTAAACTTATGTTGGGAAGGCATGCATCCTTTTTCTTCCCAAACTGGCCTTCCAACCTTCATATTCGACCACTGTGCTCTTCTCCTTGACACTGAGGATGGATATCCTCGGCATCTACCCTTTAAATTCAAAAACTTTTGAATGCTTGAACCTGGTTTTGACGATATGGTTGAAGGGATTTGGCACTCTTTCATAGTATTAGGTCCTGCTACTATGATTTTCATTACGGTACTAGAGAAAGCACTTAAGGTTTGTTCTGCTAACTTTTGGAGCTCTCTATTGATATAGAAGAACCAACTTCAAGATGAGATCTTGATATTTAGCATTCTAAAAGAGAGATCCGCTCTACCCGCATCTGACAGAGAAGCATTGATGTCACTCGAGATTGAGCTGGAAAGGATCATGAGGCAGGAAGAGCTATCATGGAAGCCATGATCTAGATCCTAGTAGCTTAAAGAAGGAGACTTGAACAAAGTTTACTTCCATAGATTTGCCAATGGCAGGCGAAGATCCAACTGAATCACGAGTATCCGCCTTAATGGAAGTCAAATAACCGAAGAGAAGGAGATCGTTAGATCCTTCGCACAACATTTCAAAACCACTCTCCGTAGTCCAGATCCAACTTTCGACATCATTGACTAGAATCAACTATTCCCTTCACCTCCCTTAAATCCAACCTTATTGATTCTGATTTTGACATTGGAGAGATTTGGACTGCACTCAAAGATATGGTTGGAGACAAGGCCCATAAGCCCGACTGTTTCCTTCCTTCCTTCTTGAAACGTTAGTGGGGCTTCCTCAAATTTAGCATTTTTGTGGTCTTTGACGAATTTTATTCCAAACCAAATCCAATTTCCAATCTCAATTTTTCCAACATCATCCTCATCCCCAAATTTAAAGGAGGCTCGAATATCAGCGATTTCCATCCAATCAGCCTTCAAAACACAATCTTCAAACTTATCTCCAAGGTTTTGTCCAACTGACTTAAACACGTCCTGCATAACCACATCTCTCCGAGGCAATATGCTTTTACTCCTGGAAGATCGCTTCTTGATAACACTGCATTGGTTCAAGAAGCCATCAACTACTGCTTGATTAACAATATCAACTATGTGGTCGTCAAGCTTGATTTCTCCAAAGCTTTCGAGTCATAATCACCTAGAATTTTTTTGGACTCTCCAAAGGCTTGGTGGTTCCCAAATAGGTCCATTAACTGGGTAAGACATCTTCTAACTTCTTCCTCCTCGACTGTTTGCATTAATGGTAAAAAGGAGATCTTTTCGCTAACTTAAGAGGAGTGAAACAAGGGGACCCTTTGTCTCCCTAGATCTTCAAACTAACCGTCGATGTTTTTGCTTGTATTATAAATGTAGAATGTAAATTTGGTCTTCTAGCATGTCCTAGAAATGAGGTAATTCCCTCCACTCTGAGCTCTTTCCAATTTGCCGACGACACAATCGCCTTAACCTTACCGATCCCAGATCTATTGCTACACTCAAACTTCTGCTTTATTTCTTTGAAATGGCTTCAGGCTTAAAGATGAATTTTTCTAAAAATTTGATTACTATGACCAATGACGCTGATGATCTAGGACATTTGGTTGCTTCCAGTCTAAACTGTAATTTCAAACCTTCCCAATTACCTACCTTGGACTAAGACCTAAAATCACGAAGCCCAAAAGTGAAGATTGGAACATGCTACTCGGAAGATTGACTAAAAGACTGGCTAGTTAGAAGGGAACTTATCGATCTCCATCAGGAAGGCTTACTTCCGTTAACTCTATCCTGAGCAACATTCCTACATACTGGTCTCCTTCTAAAAAGCTCTAACTTAGGTCATTAACAGATTGACTCTTTATGGCGGGCCTTCTTTTGCAAGGGTTCGACCAATATTACTACGACCAACTACTTAGTGTGTTGTGGCAGAGTTTGTCGACCCAAGTCTCATAGAGGATTAGGCATCCTTAACCTCACCCACTTTAGCAAGGCACTTCTTTCAAAATGGAGTTGGAACTTACTTTTGGGTAACACAAAGACTTGGCCCAGTGGATTTCTCAATGCCAGTATTATGGCTTTGTAATCTAGCGGACTGAGATCAGCTCCACCTCCTCTATCATAGGTTTTAGAAAGGGTATTCTCTCTTATAGCTACGAGATGCACATTAATCATCCTTGGTACTGACACTCGAATCTCATTTTGGATTGATCAATGGCTGGACAACATGGTGCCGACCTCTTTATTTCCCACCTTGTTCCTGCTAGCAACTGACAAATACATTTTAGTAGGCCAGGTTTTCAATGATGGAAGATGTAATATGGAATCTACTGAAAGTATCATTGACAACAACTTAGCCACTTTGTGCTCTCTCCTTTACGGCTAACATAACAATCACTAGCAGAAATGATCAATTTTCTTATGCTTTAATCAGTTATGGACGGTTCACGGTGAAATCAATGTATGGCTTTTACACCTACTCTGGTATGATTCTCAACTTTGGAAATCTTTGGGCAATCAGGGCTCCACCTAAATTTGAGAATCATGTATAGGTTGTATTACTAGGAAAACTTAAAAAAACGGAATACCTTGCTGGAAAAATTCGGGATATACCTGGTGTTATTTTCTTTTCTTGACAAACATTGACTCTTGTAACCACATCTTCTACGTCTATGATTTCTCTTTCCAGGTTTGGGTGGCTTATGTCTCTAACTTACAAATTCGAACTTCCCTATATAAATACAATTATTAGATGCTTGGAGACTTTCTCTCCCTTGTCCACTGATGCGTTACTTGCCTTGGATTTCATCTAGCCAGTTTGGATAGAGCAAAATGAACGTTGCTTCAACTCTATTACCCACGGGTTTTTGATAGTGTCTTACAAAACATCACACTCACTTAATGCTTAGATAGGTGCTTTTAAAGGGAGCATCCAGTTCCTCATTCAAGGTCTAAACTCGGTGGGAAGCACCGACCAAGGAGGGTTGTAGGTGAAGAAGTGTGTTGTTCGAAAGGAAACTGAAGCTTGCTTCTATAAATTAATATGTATGCTTTGTTTGAGTAGGTACTGTGGGTTATGTGCTGTATATTTTCTATGCTACCAGATGATGTATGTACATATTGAACATTATGGTGAACTTCCACGGCCACCAACCAAGCTTGTTGATTGGACTATTTTATTTTATTTTCTATGCATCGTATGGCTATGATGCCTAGTTCCTCATAATCTTTGTATATAAAAAGTAAAAAAGAAGTAAGGGGATTCAAAGTGCATCTATAGCGACTATAACTATATGAACAATTCCATACTGAATTCATATTCAAACTTCATTCATTCACATATGCACAAACAATTCATAACTTCAAAGCACATATTAAAGAAGCATGGAAAAACATATATAAACATTAAACACAAATGGAAACTACGAATAAATACAAGAACATCAAAGTTCTTTTATAGCGACTATCACTATAAAGGCAAAACCAAACTCTACTCTATTACATATACTCATTCAATAGTCAAGTTCAATCCCATATCATATGTTATTACATACGCACAAATATACAAGTCCAAAGTCCAAGTCATGGGCCATACGATTTACACATGCATAAATACGCAAGTCCAAAGTTCAAAGTCCATAATTACATTACCATATACTTTCCATAGCGCAACAATACAAAAATCAAATGCTTTCCAAAGCATAACAATTATGTACAAATCAAATGCTTTTCAAAGCACAAATCAAAGTTTGTAACTTTAAGTAATTACTGACCATTATTACAGTTTTTTAACAAGCATTCGATAAAAGTTTATTTTCATTCAACAAATGAGATAACTCACTTCTAAACCCAAAGAACAAGCGAGCACAACCCTCAACCATTTCACCACTTCCTACCACAACCTAAAAAGCTCACAAACTTCCTACTTCGCCATCAAATGCTCATGGCCTAAAGCACTATTGCCTTAATTTAGGCATGACTAAGTTAAGAATTAGCATAGTTGCTCACGGCCCAACAATGGAGAGAGGATATGCTCCTAACATTCAAGTTCCTAAACGATGGAATAATTTGTTATGCTAATTAATGGCTACATGAAGAATTAAAGAGATGGTGTTGTTTGAGTTGCTTTAATTTAAGAGTTTTGTGTAGAGAAAGATAGAATAAGAATGGTTTCTTTTCAAGTGAATGATCAACCAAAGAAAGGGGATATGGGTATTTGTTTATAAGCTTAAGAAATTGGCTAAATGAACAAAATACCCCTATAAGGCCAGCCATAAGAGAAAGATTCCTCTCACTTTCTATCCCTTAATCCATGCCTTAAAAATAGGTAATAATCCCTTTTGTCTCCTTAAGTGTACTAATGTTTTTAATTAACTTTTGTTATGAAAAGAGAGATAATTACTTCTTATTAAGGTGTTCATATGGTGCTATACAAGTGCCAAAATATTCAAACAACTTTTATCAATTAAAAGTTCGATTATCGATAAAATGATTTTCGATCACACCATCGATATTTCTTCAGATTATTTATTTTTAAACACCATTCAAAAACAAGTTTCCTCTTAGTTATTCATTAAAAAGAGTTTAATAAAGTTATGAAATCAAATTTTTAACACTTAACCATTTTTCAAGTGTTCAGATATTCAAAAACGAAGTGTTCGAAATTACGAGGCACTATAAGAAAGAAGCATGAAAATTAAGGCACCAAGCCTCCTTAGATACGTAATCGATGGAGTATTATATAGGAAGAGATATTTGATACCTTACAATATGCTACACTCATAATGGGAATAAGATTGTTAATGGAAGCCCATAAAGATTTTTGTGGGGATCATTCAAGTGGAATAAAACTAGCCCAAAAAGGAGATAAGACAAGATAATGTTGGCATCGAATGAAAAACGAGGCCATAATTTTTTTTCCAAAGGTGTGACAAGTGACAAAAGTTCTCCAAAATACCACGACTTCCTCCAAGAAATCTAACCACCATTTTCAGTCCATGGCCCTTTGATGTATTGATTTGATCAATCCTTTTCTAGTCTCAAGAGAGGGCACAAAGTTTGTTGTAGTAGCAAACTATTATTTTACAAGTGGGTGGAAGCCAAACCCTTATAACATAGGCATAAGAAAGGTTCTAAAGTTTGTTATTAAGAATATTGTAACAAGATTTGGGCTCCCAAACAAGATTATATTTGATAACAGAAAACAATTCGAAAGCGAGGATTTCACTTATTTCTATGAGAAGAAAAGAATCATAAAAAGCTTTTTGTTAGTATCCCATCCAAAGGCAAATGGGACAGTACATGCAACAAATAAAACCATAAAGAATAATTTGAAGAAATGATTGGAGAAAATCAGAGGAAACTGGGTATATGAACTTCCCCTCGTTTTATGGTCATACCCGGCATCCATAAGGACTGCTATTGGACACACTCCATACTCCTTAACTTATATATTTAAGGCAATGTAACATATTGAAGTCAAAGTTACCTCATGTCGAAGAATTTCTTATACCTATGAAATGAATCAAGAACTGAAAAAGGAATCGATTGACTTACTTAGCGAATTAAAGGACCAACTGTTATTTGAACTGTAGAATATCAATCCAAAATTACGAAGTATTATAACTCAAAAGTGAAAAAAAGGACGTTCAAAAAAGGAGACTTGGTTTTGAGGAAAATAATGTCGAATAAAAAGGTCCACATGAACAGCTCCCTCAGACCAAATTGGGAAGGAACACTTTCCATTTACGAAGTAACCAGCGACATATCGACTACACCTGATTGAAATATGATACGAAGAACTTGGAATACTGAACACTTTAGGCCATATTTCACAACACTGGATGCATATAGTAAATTTCGAAAATGGCTTTTTGGATGAAATTGGAATCATATCTAAATGATTGCCTCCGAAATTGTAATGCATGTATTCAAACATAACTTTTAACTTGACGAGGTTGGTAAGGTATGTTGAACAACGTGATCCTTCATATTTAAAAGATAAAAAAAGCCGTTGGTCCCACCACTAGCTTGACCAAAGAAACCATCCAAAGAATGATGGTCAATTAAGATTTTGATCTTACTGCTAGGCTTGGTCAAAGCACCCACCCAAAAGGGATGGTCGAAAATCCTTTCCTGCTACCAAGTCTGGCTAAAGCAACCATTTAAAGAGTGATGGTTCATTAAGCCTTTGATCTAACCATTGAGCCTTGTCAAAGCATCCATCCAAGGGAAATGAAATAAATGCCTTTGGTCCCACCGCTAAGACTTTCCAAAAAAACCACCAAAGAGTGATGGTCGATTAAGCCTTTGATCCTGCCGTCAGGAATGGTCAAAGCACCCATAAGGAAGATGGACAAAAGCCTTTGGTCCCATTGCTTGGCCTGGCCAAAGAAACCATCCAAATATTGATGGTCGATTAAGCCTTTGATCATGCTTCCGGGTTGTCAAAGCACCCATCCAAGGGAGATGGATGGAAAGCCTTTGGTCCCACCTCCAAGCCTAGCTAAAGCAACCATCAAAAGTGATGGTCGACTAAGCCATTAATCCTACCATTGGGCATGGTCAAAGCACCCATATAAGGGAGACAGGTGAAAACTTTCTGTTTTGCCACCATGCCTGGCTAAAGCAACCATCCAAAGAATGATGATCGATTAAGCCTTTGATCCCATCGCCTAGTCTAGTCAAAGCACCTATCCAAGGGAGACGGATGAAAGATTCTTTCGTCCCATCTCCATGCCTAGACAAAGCAACATCCAAAAAGCAATGGTCCAATAAGCCTTTGATCTAAGCATTGAGCCTATCAAAGCACCCATCCAAAGGAGAAGGTTAATGGAAACACGTTGATTAAGCAAGGTTTATGAGAATAACTATCCAAAGAAGGACAATCGACTGAATTTCGATTTAATGAACAATCAAACTTAGAACAGGTAAAAGGCAATATGCATTTCCTCAAAACTTTAGAAGTTTCTACCTTAACGTAACTTTAGTTTATTTTAATAAAATCTATCTTAAGATATTTCAAGTAGTTTTCTTTACTTTTTCAGAAAATCACATTTGAATAACTATACATATATTTAATTTTTATGTCAAGTGGTATTTAAATAAAGTTATGGAACCTTTTATTAAAAAAATATTTTCAATAAGAACGATCATTGAAAATAAAATATTTCTAAAGGAATACAAAATCTATACATTTTTGTAAACTTTTCTATGAAAAATCACTGAGTTAAAGTTATGGTAAGATGAACTGGCACAGGCAATCAATGTTGAAGAATATAGCATCAAGGAATGATGAACTGAAAGGAAAAAGGAAAAATTCAAGAATAGAAGTTTGCATAAGCTAAATCATACAAAACTTCTTGTGCAAAGAGGGCAAGTGTTACACCCAAAATTCCAAGAACAAATTGAATGACGAGAAAGGCATCGTGTGCAATTCAAAGGTGTTATATCTTATTTGAAGCTTTTACATGTAGAGGGAGTCATTGTGTATAATTCAAGTGAAGTGTAAAGCCATCATGTGCTATTAAGAGTCATCATGGGGAGATTCATATCGCAAGTTGATAAAATTGGCCATCAAGGTTGATACTACAAGCTTTCGCATACAATTACAAGCTACCGAGAAGTAAGATATCAGATCCATCATGAACTATTTCCTAGAATCATCCTAAAAAAGAGATATACAACTTATCATAAAACAACATGTTAAACCAAAAATTGGTATAACACTCTCGATGCTGATTGTGATGAACTAATCCCTAATTTGAACACACACACACACTAAGCATGTCTAAATTGGCATCGATTAAAGAGTGCCATCAAGGACAAGTTTAACATTCGAAGCTAATTGCCAGGTGAACTTATTGAGAAATTGATCTATGATTCCAATGAAATTTTGAAGTTAAACATTCAATAGTCAGATTTCTTTTCTTAGAATGTGATATTTGAGACCTCTTAAGGTCGCTAGGAACAAGATATTCGAGTGCCCTAGAGATTGCTTGGAATATCCATTCGAGTCTCATGTGGTTTTTTGGAATGGGATACTCAAAGGCTCATGTCATATATTCAAAGGAGGTACAGAAGGTAAGTATTTCAAATTCATGTAATAATCCGTTAATCATGTTAATAGAATAGGTAATCGGTCCTTGTGTTAAAAGTCCAATATTCATATGTAGTAGGCAAAATAAAAACTATGCATATATAGTCTCTTGTTTAGACCGAAGCCCTTTTTAAATAAATTATGTAGGGCTTTGAGTTTTAAGAGGCCTTATTATGTTCGTGCCCATATCGGTAGTGTTCAAAGTGCACAGCTACAATAATAGGTGAATTAAGTTATGTTCGATGTTGTTCATAGGTGAAATATGCTTTGCTTGTCATCGTTCATAGTCTAATAGACTATATTTGTCATTGATCGTGTCCCCTGTCATAAAATCATAAGATTTAGTCAATTGATGATTTTCCCCAATTTGATTTAGGGTTACAATGTTTTGATTTAAGAAATAAGAGAAGAAGAATGATCACCCCCTCCATCGTATCCCTAGATCTGTATTTGTATAGGAAAAGTAGCGGCCCAACACCTTGATGCTCGACATTCATGCGCTTCGACATTGTTAATGTTGTATGGAACTAAGCCCTGTTCTATGGCAATCTTCGACAACCTTGGATGCATAGTTGATCCCCGATGCTACTCCAATAAAGGCGGCATTCAATATCAATTAAAGGCGATGTTAGTTTGAAGATGCTCCAGTATAAGTCGATGTCGACATGAACAACATTAATATATGGCGACACTACCTTATATCACATCGGCCTTGATGATTCCTATGACCGTTTATGCCTTTCAGTGCCGACATTGCATGTTAATATGTGGAATCCCCTAAGCGTTGATGATGTATGGCGTTACCCTGGCACAGTGTTGATATATGTCGTCGTTAATAAGCGTCGACATTGATGAGCAGTGAAATAGACAATGTTTGACATTAATAATAAACATGTAATCTTTGATGGAAAGAGGTATCACTTTGGTAACATTAGGATAAGGAGGCATTGATCCAAGTGGTATCAAAACGAACATCATCAATAAAAGTGGTATCGACGTATTATGATGTCCATCGTACCTTTATAGGCGAATGACAATGTTGATGGGAGTCGACGACATAGGTCTTTCCTTTGTTAATGGCCTACATTATTTGGTTGTATGCGGTATCAACACTTCTTTGGAAGATGCAGTGTTGTTTCCACATGGCATTGACAACACTCGGCATTCTTGGCTTTTTTGAAGACATGCGGTGTTGAAGAAAGGAGACATGAAGATGGTGCTGCATGGATGAGAGTTTGTGTTGCCTTTATAGAAGAGGATTGATAGTGTATCCTTTTAACATCAGTAGTTAGTTCATTACTCTTTACTTTCAATAAAAATATCTTTGCTTCTATCCTTCGGAATACTTATACCGTTGAAATAAGTATATGGAAATATTTTCCAAATATCGAAAGACTAAAATGGTTTTGAGAATTTATCTTTTTAAAGATATATTGAGATAAATATTTGTAAATTGGTTTAATTAATAAAATATTAATTAAATAGGTCTAGTGACTGCTTGTTTACTAAATCGTATTTTTGGCCATTTTTGGTTCCTTGACTTGATATGGGAACTGATTAGTCATGCACTTTGCACAAGGCTGCCTTCTTTGAGAGACCTGATCTGGATGAAGTTGATGCCTTTGTCTCACCAAAATACTTAATAATGAAGTTCTTGACTGAAAGTTGTGGGGGGACAATAAGAGTAAAACAATTTAGCTCTCGTGAAAGGTACTTTGCGACCCTTAAACAATATGAACGAAACTATCCTTCTTGTTATGAATCGAATCAAAGTTTATTTAGCAGAGTTGAAATTACAAAGCCTTTGAATGAGGGTTCTTCAAAACAATCATCCAAAGTAAAAAAAGAGGCAAAAATGCATCCATTACGAAGATTTAATTTCTCTACAAAGAAAAAAAAGGATAGAAGTAAACGTAGTTGAAGACGAAGAGATAGTCACTGAGTTGGATTATAGAGGCGAACAAGAGAGAATGAAGCCTACCGAGGATCCCGAAGAAATATACTTGGATCTGGTCGATTCCACGAAAACATTAAAAATCGAAAAAGAGATGAATAGTGAGCTTAAAAGGGAACTAATCCAATTCCTTCAGTCTAGTAGTGATATATTCGCTTGGACCCATTCAAACACGGTCGGAACAGATCCTACCATTATGTGTGATGCCTGCATATAGACCTAAATATCACACCAATTTGATAGAAGAAGAGGCAATTTGACAAAGTCCGATCCAATACTTTGAAGGAAGATCAAGAGATTGCTTGATAACGGGTTTATAAGAAAATGTTATATCCGAAATGGTTAGCCAATCGAGTACTGGTCAGAAAACTCAATGGGAAATGGTGAGCATGTATTGATTATGCTAATTTAAACAAGGCATGTCCAGAAGACTGCTACGCTTTCCAAGAATAGACTTGTTAGCTGATGAAATGGGTGGGCACAAACTGTTATCTTTTATGGACACCTATTCCAGTTACAACCAAATTCTAATGTTCAAACCAAATGAAGTGAATACTAGTTTCATAATCAACCGGGGAACGTACTATTACAAGGTAATGCCTTTCGGATTGAAGAACGCGGGAGCAACATACCAAAGATCGATAAACATGATGTTTAAGGAATAGATTGGCCGAAACATGGAAGTATATGTCGATGATATGTTAGTTAAATCTCAAAAAGGGAACAACCACTTGAAGGATCCGGAGGAAATGTTTAGGGTGTTACAAAAGTATCGAATTAAGCTCAACCTGCAAAAGTGTTCTTTTGAAATATAGTTAGGGAAGTTCCTATGATACATTATCAGTGCTAGTGCAATCGAGGCCAACCTCGATCAAATTCAAGCTATTAAAAATATGGCAGAACCCAAGACAAGCAAGGATGTAATGAACATAAACAGAAGAGTAGCAGCGTTAAGTAGGTCATCTCTAAGGCCACCGACCAATGCATCCCATTCTTCGATGTATTTAAGAAGAAGAAAAATTTTGAATGGAGGAAAGAATGTCAGAAGGATTTCAAAGAATTGAAAAATCATCTTAAGAAACCAATAATCTGCATAGTCCCATGGACGGGGAGAACCTTTACCTTTATATGGCGGTTTCTGAACATGCTGTTAGCTCTGTCTTAATAAGGGAAGAAAATGGAACTTAATTTCTAGTTTATTATACAATTAGAAACTCAAAAACATAGAAAATAGAACCCCATCATAGAAAAATTGGCATACTGCCTGATGCTTACTATACAAAAGCTAAGAGCTTACTTTCAAGCATTTTCAAGGTCTTAACCAATTTCCCGCTCGAACTAGTTTTTAGCAAGCTTGAAACTTTAGGAAGAGTAGTAAAATTGGGAAAAGAACTCAGACAATATGATATTGAATTTCTACCATAGGTGGCAATCAAAGGACAAGCCCTAATTGATTTTGTTAATGAATGCATGGGGTTCATTAAAGAACAGTCTGAAATAGAAAAGGATCTAAAGCCTAAATGGAAATTATTTATAGATGGAGCCTCAAACAAGCAAGTAGCAGGAGCAGGAGCAGGAGCAGGAGCAGAATAAGTGATTATTACCCTAGATGGACATCGTTTACACTATGTAATGAAATTAGGATTGCTAACAACTAATAATGTGACAAAATATGAATCGATGATGGCAGGACACATTCTTTCCTTATAGTTAAAAATTCCCAGAATCGAAATCTAGTGACTCTCAATTGATAACCAATCAGTTGAACCAAACGTATTAGACAAAGGATGATATGTTGGTCTTATATGTCAAGAAGGTGCTAAAAATGATAACTCAATTCGAGGACTTCTCCATACATCAAGTTCTAAGAGGAAAATATTCTCAAGTTGATTCTTTGGAAAAATTAACTAACTCACGGGGGGTGCTAGAAACACGAATTATACCAGTAGGCTATCAACCAAATCCTAGTATAGGAGAGAAAGAATTTGAACCGAGAAGTGAATCTATGGTTTTAACTAGATCGCAAGCTTTAGCCCATGCAGAGGTGGAGAAAGAGAATGATAGTGAAGTCCCCCAAAAAAGGCTCTCTCATTCAAAGACAAATGATCAATACAGGAACAATTGGATGACGCCAATTGTTGAGTACCGATAAACGTGAAATTACCAATAGAGAAAAAAGAAGCAAGAAGGCTAAAGCACCAGGCTCCTACCTTCATAGTGATGGGTGGATTACTTTATAAGAAGGGATATGCCCTTCCTTATCTAAGATGTGTAACTCCAAAAAGCGGATCAAAATTATCAAAGGAAGCTTGTGAACGAGCTCTGTGGAGGCCGATTTAACGACATAAAGTTAGCCAAGAAAGTTATGAGACAAGGCTTTTATTGGCCTCAAATGACTAGTCACACTATCGATTATGTGAAGAGATGTGAAAAGTGTCAAAAGTTCTCTAAAATCCTATGTCTTCCACCAAGCGAATCAACTTCAATCTCAAGCCTATGTCCTTTTGACGTATGGGGAATTGACTTTATTGAACTATTACCAATATCCAAAGGAGGAGCTAAATATGTAGTAATGGCCATTGATTACCTTAAAAAGTGGATAGATGCAGAACCACTTCCAAATATTACGTCGGGATAAGTACTCAAGTTCACAATCAAGAATATTGTCACCAGATTAAGAATTCCACATAAGATAATATCCGGCAATGGAACTTGCTTGAAAGTGAAGAGTCTACACAATTCTATAGTAGGAATGGAATTATTAAGAGCTTTTCGTCAGTAGCACATTCCAAAGCTAAAGGAGCCATTGAAGTTACTAACCAAACTATTAAGTCTATCCTTAAAAAGCGAATGGATAAGGCTAACAAAAATTGGGTCGAAGAATTACCTCTGGTATTATGGGCATATAGAACTACTAAAATTGCAATAGGGCATACCCCATATTCCATAAAATATAGATGCGAAGCCACGCATTTGATACGAATCAAGAATTTTGGCAAGAATTTTTAGACCTAATCAATGAATTATGAGATGAAGTAGTTATATGGACAACTAAATATCATTGAAGAACATCTAAATATTACAACTCTAAAGCAAAAGAGATATCATTCCAAAAAGGAGATTTAGTGCTCCAAAAAGTTATGGCCAATACAAAGAATCCAACAGATGGACCGCTAGAGCCAAATTCGATAGGACCCTAGTCATACATGAAGTAATCCCACCTAGGACCTACAGACCATGCGGACCCGATGGCAATGTAATAGTAAGTACATGGAATGTTGAACGTTTAACTATATTTCCCAACAAGGGATGAATAAAGAAGTAGAAATAGAAATATCCACTTGATCATTCATGAATAGAGGAGTAAGAATCTCCCGAAAACATTTAAACCACCACTCAAGATGGTAATAAGAGATCTATTACAATCTTTTAGAGGAAGATCTACCAAAAATTAGCCATTAGAGCTCACAATCTTTTAGAGAAAGATCAATTACAATCGTCTAGAGGAATATCTGTCAAAAATTAGCCATTGAGCTCACAATCTTCAAAAGGAATATCTGTCAAAAATTAGCCCTTAGCGCTCACAATCTTCAAGAGGAAGATCTGTCACAATCTTCTAAAAAGAAGATATATAATAAGTCCTTATTTCTGCCTAAAAATAGTTTGTTTAAGGCATCTCATAAAGGGAGGATGAAGCAAGCCTTTGGTCCTGCCTAACAATGGCCTGGCCAAAGCACTGACTAGCCTTCAGTACCGCCTATATGGCCTGATTAAGGCGCCTCCTAGAGAGAGGTCAGGTAAATCTTTGGTTTTTCTTAAGACAGCTAACTAAATGCATGGGAAAAATTAATCGACTGAATCAGACTCTGTCCAAAAGAATGGATCAAAAACAAGCTTCTAGAGAAAGATCTGTCAGAAATAAGCCAGTTGTGCTCCAAAAGAAAATAAGCCAATCTTCTAGAGGAAGATCTGTCAAATATGAAGCCATTTTTAATCCAAAGCAAAGGCAATTTCAAAATACCAAATAAGGATTTTTGGTCTTCTACTATTCTTACCGGATAAAGATTTCTGGTCTTCTTTATAATCAGATGGATTTTCGATCTTCTATTATTGCTAGATGGATCTCTGGTCTTCTTTATAATCACACGAATTTTGACCATCTCTTATTGTTGGATGGATCTCTATTCTTCTTTATAATTAGATGTATTTTCGATCGTCTATTATTTCGAGCTGGATTTCTTCTTTATAATCAGATGAATTTTTAGTCTTCTATTAATGCCAGAAGGTTTTATGGACTTACATTCAGATTACTATTAATGGATGGTTTTTCTAATCTTCCATTATTGTCGAGCAATTTTTCGATATCCTATTATTTCCAAATGGATTTTCTGGTCTCTTGTGATTGTTACTAAATGGTTTTCTGGTCTTCAAACATTATTGCCACATATCGATTATCTAGTCCTCTTCCATTATTATCAGATGGATCTTCTAGCCTTGTATAATAATTAATAGATGGATATGCCATCTTCTATTATCATTACCAGAAGGAATTCTAGTCTTCCCTCCTAGGATATTTCCACTTAGGAAGTTATAATTAATAAATGGCTATCTAGATCTCAATTCATGAAAATCTTTATTAGATAGTTTTTAAATCTTGATAAACTCCAAAGTAACGAGAGATTACGAACAAAAGATCCTTTATAATTGTAACGACCCAGAATTTTGGTTATTTGAAATTGGAATATTTAATTGATTTTAAATATTTAAAATTTAATTTTTAACTTGAATTTCAAATATAATGATTTATTGGATAATTTAATTATTGAATTTAATAATTGAAAATTGGTTAAAATATTGAATCTTGGGTTTTAAGCTTGATACAAATAATTTAAAGGCTTATAAAATTTATATTAATAATAACGAAGATAATAAAACTTTTTAAGTTGAATTTAAAAGTGATTTTTTCAGTTTTAAAAATATATCATTTGAATTAACGAGTAAAAATAGCCTTCTAAGGCACAGTCTTGGATTTCGACGAAACTAGTTCTATTGGATCCGTAATAGTATATTATTATCGGATTTCAAATTTCGTGACATTTGGAGTTATCGTTTGGTCATATGGAATAGTAATGTGTTGAAATTAGTATCGAAATTTCAATATAATAATTGGGTCCAAAAAGCTATCTTCTCCATACAATCGAACTAGGACTCAAAACCTTTTCCATTATGTTTGGAATGGGGGTATAACATGATAAATGCCTAGCGGCATGCCTCGATAGAGGTTTGATATTTTGAGCTGCGTAAATCGAGACGTTTTAAATTTTAAATAATATAATTATATGTATCGATTGACCATATTCACATCAACCTTTTTCCCTTCACTTCGGAGCTACTGTAGCCATCTTCAAAATGCCAACATCACTTCCCACTCTTCCCTTTTTTAAATCCATGCAGTCGATTACAGAGAGAAAGAAAATGAAAATCAACTTCAAAATTATTTTCTCACGTTACTCTATTAAAAATCTTGAAACTTGTTTGTAAAATCTTATTTCTTCATCCTCTTCAATCTGGTATAACATTTTGAGGTTGCGTCCACAGTTGGGAATACTCACATGAACCAGGGTTGAGTTGTGCGAGGGAATTAGCCCGAGTTAGGCGAATTGGAGGGTGGAGTGGTGATCGAGATGGTGAGGCACACCTCTAGGTGAAATTTGGTAGAGGCTGGTCGTGTTTTTGGAGGTCCGACATTGCACAGTTTGAGGTGAAGCACGTTGTTTGGTTGCGATCGAACAGGTGGTTCAAGCTTGGAGTTTTTTGCCATTGGTAGGTGGATATTGTGGCGAGAATGTCTTTGGCGAAATCGAATCTCAATTTCGATTTGGAATTGTGTGTGTCAGTGTTGCGTCCATTCATTCGTGTACAGGGAGTGTTTGCATGCAAGAAGGATTGGGGAAGATGAAGATCATGGTGGACCGGGTGTAAATGGGTAATGGGCTTTGTTATACACACACACACAAGGTTATTTAGTTTATTGTTTAAAGCCAAATCGTTAAAGCTTATAAATTGCATATCTTATTCGTTTTAGATTGGAATCCAACGCGGTCAGTCGTATTGGGTTCGTATAGACGAGGTCTTGGCTTTGGAGTCAGTTGATTGAATTTAGATCTTGTTGAATTTTCAGATAAATTCAAACACGCTCGGATTAAATCGAAACCGGAATGCGAAGCGACAATAAAAATCAAAGTGTGTTAATCTCACTCAACTTTGGATTACTGTTTAATTTTAAATAGTTAAAATTAATTATTGGATGTCTGATTGAATTTGATAATTTTATCATTTTGGATGTTATTATATATATAGTAGCACATATAGTTGGATTGATTGTTCACGCATATTTTAGCAGACGAGACCCTATGCGCCCCGCATAATAGCGGATGACCCTTCTATTCTAAGTTTGTTGTCATCAAAACCATCATCTCATGGACTAACACTTCGAGGGGGATATCACGGTATATATTATAAAATGTAAATACTGACATTATTAGTTTAGATATATATGTATATGCAGGATTTAACCATGCAGGTACCAAGAATGAAGACTGTACAGTATAGAGATTCAAGATATCGAGATAGAAGACTCATGAGTATCAAGATTATCAAGAGTTCAAGATTTCAAGGTTAAGTATTTTTATTAGGAATTTTTGTTAAAACTCGTAAAAAAGCACTGGCATCTTAAAATCCAATTTATTCGTGGAAAGGAATCCACGTCGAGCCTGTTAAAGGGATGGAACCCTAAGTAGGATGGAACCTACGAAAATCTAGCGGAACATTGTTTTGTATCCACTAATTTTAATTCAAATGGTTTTACAAAATTATCTTTTTTTCAAACTGATTTCAAAACTTTCCTTTTAAAAACATCAAAACCTTCTATCCGGATTTTAAATAATTTTAGCCTCAAAATTATCTTTAATTTCAAAGTCAAATTACTCCTGATTTTAAACTATCTTTTAATATAATATATTTAATTTTTAATACTTAGATTTAAATATAAAATTATAGTTAAATTCTATATATATTATTCTCTATATTTACTTATGAATTTTAGCTATAGTCAAGTATATTTATAAAAGTTTAAAATAGTTTTAATATAAAATAAAAGTTATTTTCAAAGAAAATCAAATCACTAAAAATCCTTTGGGATGCCGACATGCCCAAGTACCCCATGTCGACATGGTGTCAGTTGAGTTGAAAATTTAAATTTCAAAAGAAGTGTTTATTCGCCATAACTCTTCATGAATGGACATGGCTGTTGTTCTTCTATAAAAAAGGGTTAGTTTCAACGAATTTTACATCATATTTTCTGGTTTTTCACTCCTCTTCTTCTTCCACATTTCTTAATAAATATTCTTACAATTACTCTGCCGAAATCAACATTGAATCGAACTCGATTACTTCTAGTTTGATTCTCTATCACTATCTCTACAAGGTTCTCAGTGCTATTTAGAGTTATAGACTTCTTGGAAATCAATCAAGAGAGAAAAGGTGTGATTGTAGCCTTGGTAAATCAATTGGGTAAACTTGTGGCCCGGAAATCAAGTATCTCTACCTAGAGGATAGAAATTCTGGAGGGTGTACCTCATAGCCTTGAAACCGAGGGTTTAATTGTACAATTGCTTTTGAAAGGAAATCCATACTTGTGTTGCGGGACTGGATGTAGGGTAAATCTGAACCAGTACAAAATTCGATGTGTTCTTTCCTTTACTGCTTTTATTTTATTTCTGCATCTTTGTTTATTTCTATGATCATATCTGTATCTATATATTGCATACATCGGTGTCTAAATTAACATAAACTCAAAAAGATTTAGTAATTCTTTATTAACACTATTCACCTCCCCCTCTAGTGTTAATCTCAACCTTAAGATCCGTAATCCGCATTTCTCACAATTGGTATCAGAACAAGGTTTTCAAAGTTTCATAATCTAATTTTTGAAAAGTTTTCAAAATGGCTACCAACACTAGTACTGTTACTAACACTAGTATCCCTGCCACTAGTTCATTTGTAGTGGGTCAATCTACTGTTAGACCACCACTTTTTAATGGCAGTAACTATGCATATTGGGCATGTAGAATGAAAATATATTTACAATCTATAGGATTAGACACTTGGAATATCACACAAACTGAATATTCTGAACCCACAACTAATTTTGCACAATGGACCGCTGAGCAAAAGACTGTTGCACAAAATAATTCTAAGGCAATGAATATTCTGTTTTGTCCACTAGATAGAAATGAATTCAATTGAATGTCAGTTTGTAAGTCTGCACATGAAATCTGGAAGGCTTTGCAAGTTACTCACGAAGGAACAAGCAAAGTTAAACAGACCAAAATTTCCATGCTCACAAATCAGTTTCAATTATTTAAAATGAATCCTAATGAGTCTATTTTGGATATGTATAGTAGATTTCAGGATATTGTGCATTCTCTTATATCTTGGGGAAAGGAATTTTCTGAAGAAGACATGTCAGAAAGATTTTAAATTCTCTAACTCCAGAATGGGATCAAAAGACACTTGCGATCGAAGAGGAAAATGAATCAGTACTTTAAAGAATTAATTGGAAATCTAATGTCGTATGAAGTTCAAATGATCGGGAGAAGAGAAAGTAAAGCATATGAAAAGAAATCAACGACATTCAATGCATTGACCGATGGATCAGACTCAAACAGCGATAATGATGAAGAGATAGCCTTTACGACCAGAAATTTAGGAAATTTCTGAAATACAGAAAGATGAATAATCACAAGAGAAACAACTATAAGAATTCTAGAAATCAGAATGTAGTGCCAAATAATGACAAATGTTACAATTGTGATAAACCAGGCCATTTCAAAAGAGACTGTCCGTATCCAGATAGGCAAAATTCTCCTATAAACAAAAATCCAGCAAAGAAATGGAAGCGTGCATTTACTGCTACTCCAGATGACTCAGACTCGTCCTCAAGTGATGATGATTAGAAGACAAATAATTCGAATTTGTGTTTCACAGCTGTTCATGACTCCGACGAATTTAAAGAAATGAACTCAGAAAAAGGTACACATTTACAATACAATTGGTTGAAATTGCTTGCTTAAAATTAGTTGCTTGATTGTTTGATTGATTAATTTTGAATTGGTGTGTTGTTTGAAATTTAAAATTTGTTTTCTATTTTTTTATTATTATTTCATTATATTATTATTATTTTTATTATTTTTATTTTGTTTTAATAGTATAATAATATTTTCTTAAATATACTTAAAGTTTGATAATATTTCAGATATATATATATAGGCATTAAAAACAATAATAATATTTATATATAAATATTAGAGAACTTAGGAAAAACCAATTCATGAAAATTCAAAGGCACATGTCGACATGGTCCCTACCATGATGTCGACATGGGTACCTGAATTTGAATTTCAAAATTTGAATTCAAATGTTTGAATTTCCCTCCACCTTTTCATTTCATTCAATTCTCTGAAAAGCTATCTTTTGACCAGAGAATATGTCCTTTAAGAATCTATTTATTCACTATCTTTTATCATATCTTTTCACTCTCATTTTCAAATTCAAACTCTCTCTTCATAACTTCAATCTCTCTACTCTCTACTTTAATGGCTTCTTCAAGCAACCCCTCCACCATGAGAATTTCCAGAAAAATCATAAAGCAATTATTCAATGATCTGGAGGCAATAAAAGCATACATCAATTATCCTAACTATGCCAAAGTCCATCTCGGAAAATTTGCTATTTTTCAAGATTTTTCTTCTTATGAACTGGATTCTCTTTTTGCAAACAATGGAGTTCTTAGTCTTATTGATGCTTCTCAAAATGATTTTGTTTGCTATCCAAATCTTGTCAAAATTTTCTATGCTAATTTAAACCGTGGATTTTATCATGGAAACGAGGATGAATTTGGAGTAGTGTCAAAGGCACTAGAATTGTTTGGAATTGTGATCTTTTGGGTACCATTCTCAATTGCAAGTGTACGGGAATGGATCTTTCTAATTTTAAAATCGATGAAAATGATCGTGAGACATTTCATCACATTTTTGAAGGGATTGATAATTTTGAATTCAAAAATTGAAATTTTCGTCTGAAGGCAAGAATTGTCAATCTTCTTTTGCAACATTCTTTGACCCCAAGATCGGGGAATTTTAACAATCCTACTTCAAAAGTTTGCAAAGATCTTTTTGCTATTTTTGGAAATTATGACATAAATTGGGCGCAAGTTATTTTGGATGAACTTCGTCCTAAAAATCTTGAAATGGGTGAGAATACTTTATACCATGGAATTTATCTCACTCGGATTTTTGACTATTTTGGAGTGGATTTCAAAGGAGAAGAATTTATTTCTAGAAAAGTATTCAATCATTCCAACATTTCGCTTATGAAAGTTCCTTTTGTTTTTCAACCTTATGAGACCCTTGCCGAAAAAGAAGAGCAATTGGCTCATGAAGAAATGGAAGAAGAGGAAGAGAAAGAAGAAGAAGGGGATGAAATGGAAATTGAAGAAGAAGAAGAAGGTGAAACCTCTTTGGAAAGCTTTGACTATCCTCCTAATCCATCCACCAAAACCCTTCTCAAAAACCAAAAGACGATTGTTGAGAATCAGTGGATTCTTAAAAGATCCGTTAGTAAGAAGTTGGACAAAATTTCATCCAAGATGAACAAGTTCATTTCCAAAGTCAGCAAGAAACTTGGACTATCTTCATCATCATAATCCTCTAACTAGTTTTATCTTTTCGTATCTTGTTGTATTTGTTTTAGTTTGCTTTATTTCGAATGTACATGTAGTTTGTTGTGTGCTTAATCGTTGTATTATCGTAGTATGAAATGAAATGAAATTTCCTTTATGTTATCTACCTTATCTTATCCCCAGAATAAATGTTAGTATATTATATAAATATATATACACACACACAATTATTCACAAAATCAAATTAGTCATAATTTTTCACTAACCCATGTCGACATCCCCTATATGACCATGTCGACATGTACTGGTCAGAAATGACAAATGATTTTGAATTTGAAATTTGAATAACTATCAAATGTCTATTCATTCCAAACGAGTTTCTACACCTATAAATACCTGTTTCTTCCAGAATTCTTCACTGAAATTTATTTCTTATCATCTATATCCTTTATTTCTTTCACAAATTCAACTATGGCTAATCCTATTCACTATCTATCCGAAAATCTTGAAGAAACCCTTTATTCGTTCAAGAATATTCTCTTGTTTATTCCACGTAACCAGCGTCACTTAGAATTGAGTCAAATGCAGATGATCAAGGAACAAGAAAGGCACTTCAATGCGATACGATGGATGATCTCTCTGCACAAGGATGATAACGAAGCACATCCTCCTGTCTCTCTCACCAACGACAATGAAAATTGGGATGCAATTAAAGCAGACCCTATATTTGGAGAAGAAGGATGGGTGGAAGTTCCATGTAATGTTTGATTTTTATTTGTTTGCTTTGATTGATTTGGTCTGGATTGATACTCTGTGTGGATCGATTTCTTGATATTGGTTTGAAGTTTGTTGTATAAAACATATATATATACACATTGAAATGTATATAGTCTTTGATTAGTTATCATGTACATAAGCATAATTATTTCTTAATCTATATATTATATATTCCGTTGTATAGTTTATCGATGCAGGTATTGAAGCCCAAGAATGAGGGGGAGTGAGTTTTTTGTTGATGACAAAGGGGGAGAAATATAAAATAGGATTGTTAGGCATAAATTAAGGGGGGGTTTATTAGTTTTAGGGAGAGTTATTAGGATAGAAATAATATTTTATAAACAAAGGCTGTCATCATCAAAAAAGGGAAGATTGTTAGTCCGTGAGATGATGGTTTTGATGACAACAACCTTAGAATAGATTATAAAATATACATACTGACATTATAAGTTTAGATATATATATATATATATGCATGATTAACCATGCAGGTACCAAGAATGAGGACTGTACAATATAGAGATTCAAGATATCAAGATAGAAGACTCATGAGTATCAAGATTATCAAGAGTTCAAGATTTCAAGGTTAAGTATTTTTATTAGGAATTTTCGTTAAAACTCATAGAAAAGCTCTGGCATCTTAAAATCCAATTTATTCATGGAATGGAATCCACATCGAGCCTGTTAAAGGGATGGAACACTAAGTATGATGGAACCTACGAAAATCTAGTGGAACATTATTTTGTGTCCACTAATTTTAATTCAAATGATTTTACATAGTTATCTTGTTTTCAAAATGATTTCAAAACTTTCCTTTTAAAAACATCAAAACCTTCTATCCTGATTTTAAATAATTTTAGCCTCAGAATTATCTTTAATTTCAAAGTCAAATTACTCCTGATTTTAAACTCTCTTTTAATATAATATATTTAAATTTTAATACTTAGATTTAAATATAAAATTATAGTTAAATTCTATATATATTATTCTATATATTTACTTATGAATTTTAACTATAGTCAAGTATATTTATAAAAGTTTAAAATAGTTTTAATATAAAATAAAATTTATTTTCAAAGAAATCAAAACACCAAAAATCCTTTGGGATGTCGACATGCCCAAGTACCCCATGTCGACATGGTGTCAGTTGAGTTTAAAATTTAAATTTCAAAAGAAGTGTCTATTCGCCATAACTCTTCATGAATGGACATGGCTGTTGTTCTTCTATAAATAGGGGTTAGTTTCAACGAATTTTACATCAGATTTTCTGGTTTTTCACTCCCCTTCTTCTTCTTCCACATTTCTTAATAAGTATTCTTACCACCACTCTGCCGAAATCAACATTGAATCAAACTCGATTACTTCTAGTTTGATTCTCTATCACTATCTCTACAAGGTTCTCAGTGCGATTTAGAGTTATAGACTTCTTTGAAATCTATTAAGCGAGAAAAGTTGTGATTGTAGCCTTGGAAATCAATCAAGAGAGAAAAGGTGTGATTGTAGCCTTGGTAAATCAATTGGGTAAATTTGTGGCCTGGAAATCAAGTATCTCTACCCAGAGGATAGAAATTCTAGAGGGTGTACCTCGTAGCCTTGAAACCGAGGGTGTAATTGTACAATTGCTTTTGAAAGGAAATCCGTACTTGTGTTGCGGGACTGGATGTAGGGTAACTCCGAACCAGTATAAAATCCGGTATGTTCTTTCCTTTACCGTTTTTATTTTACTTCTGCATCTGTGTTTGTTTCTGTGATCATATCTGTATCTTTATATTGCATACATCGGTGTATAAATTAACATAAACTCAAAAAGATTTAGTAATTCTTTATTAACACTAATCACCCCCTCTATTGTTAATCCTAGCCTTAAGATCCGTAATCCGCATTTCTCACACGAAGTGGGGTTGGTATTTGTATGTTGTATTAACAACTGTGGATGCAAGGAAACAGGTTGGAGGGGTCCAACTGGATTTCTCAAAATGTTGAATTTAATTTTCATATATAGTGACATATGATTTGTTGAATAATCCGTGATAGATTATAGTGTGATTTGAATTGATTGGATGCTACAGTAGCATTTACCTAGATTTTGATATTTTAAAATACCATAAATATATATTTGAATTTGAAAGGAAATTAAAAAGGGATTTTGGAAGTGAAGTATTTATATAGGATTTTGGATAAATTAAAAGAAATTTATTTGGGTAAAATAAATAGTTTGACTTTAAAATTTGTACTTTACTTTTTTGGAATATTGTAAATAGAGACTTTGGAATAATGTATATAAAGGATTTTAAATAATAAAACTTAAGCGATATTTTTTTAACCGTAAAAGAATTTTTAAAATCGAGACTTTAGTTTGGGAGAATAAAAAGGGGATTTGGAAAATAAGTATAAAAATTGATTATACCGGATCTTAAAATAAGATTTCTTAAATTACGAAATAGAAGGAAAATTAAGATTTGGTTGGTTGGAGTTCAGTTTTGGATTATTTAAGAAATTGATTTATATATGGAATTTAATTTAGAAATCAATTTTGTAATGGATTTAAGTGATGTGAAACCGTTATAAACTGGAATTGTAAACTGTGAGATTTATAAACAGTGTTTATAAATAAAGTGAAGTGATTATCAGTTGATGAATTGAAATAATAAATTCATGGTGAGGATTTATAATGATATGGGTAAATCGGTTTAAAAATAAATGATAGATTTAATTTTAGAAATGTGGAAAAGGGGATTTAAGAAATGGGGACGTAAATCAAGTGGTGATAAATCTAGAGAGATTTATAAGTATTAGATTGGCTATATTAGAATTGAAAAATATATTTTATCGAAAAGTTTAGTTGTTTTAAAAGAGGATTTTAAATTATTAAACTAGGTAAATTAAAGGTATTTAAAAATATTTCGAAAAGTTAGTTATCTAAATATTTTTAAATTGTCAAAATGAATTATAGGTTTTATAAACAAGTCATGTAAATCGACTAGAATCTTATAAATAAATCAGAATTAGTTATCGTTCAAAGTTATGTAATTATTTTATTTTTTAAATTATATTTAATTGTTAATTAGCTTAGTTTATAATGATTTGGTATTAAGTTAATTATTATTTAAGAATTAATAAGTATTATTATTTTAAAAAGATAAATTATTCAATATTAATACTATTTTATATAATAACTTTTATAGAAGGGTATTTTCCTAATTAAACTTGGAAAATTATTATAGAAACTTTATAAGCATTATTTTGAGATAATTGTTAAATAAAGTTTTCGAAAAAGTACTGGTACATTTTCATGGCAGAATTAGATGCAGAGATTGTCTGCAGTTAAGTTTTGGATTTCTCTAGGATAGAGATGTAACCATTGAGCCGTGAATCCATGGTGGATACCGCATGGTGCTTTCCATATTTATTTTAAAAAGTTTTCAAATATTTTTGAAAAGAATGGTTAATGAACGTACTTACTCAGATAAGATGAGTACGTACCTTTTGATAAAGCGATTTAATTTATTAAAATTAAATTAAATAAGACTTAGTGTTTTATAGTGGAAAATAAAATATTTGGTTGAATGATTGTTTATTTGATAGTTAAATAACCTACTATCAAATCTGGACCCAAAACATAACTTTGGAAATATCTAGGAGAAACACGGGAATTATATGGTGCAGTTATCGTCGAAGGTGCTATATTGTACGTATAAACTCGTTTCATTCTTCTAGGAAGATGATAAGGAAATCGATCCACTAATGGTTAGGAGGTGATCTTCGATCTTATTTTTATCTATTTATTTCCTAAAGAACCAGGGTTGAGTTTACCAGAAATATCAAATTGTTTCGTAGAGACCGAGATCGGATAAGTTATCCAAAAACCACTTCGATCCAACTAATATGTTTTCGAAGTGAAAACAAGAGCAGGGAATCGAAAATTGAGCATTGAAGTGCAAGGATTAATCGCTACTAATCCCTAGGATGATTCAAAAATGGATGTAGTAGGAATAGTGCCTTCGGTTTCGTTCAGACCCATAACATAATTATATGGATGAATGCTATCAGTATATTATCATTAAAGGACAATGGGCATTCTAGATATAAACTCCTTAAAAGGTAATCGTAGCATCAAGCGTCAACAACCGGGAATGACTGAAATTAGGAGAGATGCAGCAAGGCTAAGTGGGTCGCACCCAATTAGGGTATGTTTATCACTTTTCTAGATTTCCTCGGATATTATTACTACGATGTGTGGAAGAACTCGGAAAGGGTGGGAACACCCGAGATGATATCATATTTGGTCTATCCAGGTTAGGGGTAGTCCGATCTTGTGTTGCAGGGGATTCCGACATGGTCCTCGATACATTTTTCTAGATGTGTTGTGATAGGTGGTACCCCAGTGCCTAGTCATTCGTATGGAATTCATTCTCCAATACATATCTTTACGATTTTGGTTGTAGAGCCTAGTATGTTGGAATTTAATTAATATAACAATTTTGGCTATTTGAACAAGTATTTGTACCTAGACACTATTATAATATTAAATGATTTTGGTATAAAATGTTTTGGTTACCATAAGGTGAAAACCCATCGTGTTATGTGTTGCATGGTCTTACGAGATACCTTTGTATTTCAAAGGATTTTGATAACTTTAATAATTCAAATTAAGTGTGTTTTCTCATGCCAGTTTTCCAAACCGACACGGGTGTTATTTTATTATAATGTCCGGGTCAGACCAAGTATTACAAATACAGGATTGGATGCTATGAGGCTCAAGAGATGAGCTGGATGACGAAGACGTATCACCCATACTTGATTACATTCCACTGTGTATTGTATGCTGTATATTCAGCATTTGTGAGGACAAGTTATTATAACTGTCCAGTATTGAGTTATTGATTTATTGTACTGTGATGGTGTAATGTATAAGTAATGTTTTATAGCTCTTTTTGTATAAAGACATGTTATTATCTATTATATATTGTTCCACTGCGATTGTGAGATTCTATGTTGTTGTTTCTGTTTCTTTTTCCACCTCTTTCTTCTTTTTCCCTAACGATCTGGTGTTTTCGGCATTCGATTGCTTGACATATAATACAGTGAACATATTGATGTCGATTTTCAAGCGTTGAAAATCCGGTTCGTGACACTTAATTTAATTTAGAAATTAATTTTATAATGGATTTAAGTGATGTGAAACCGTTATAAACTAAAATTGAAAACTGTGAGATTTATAAACAGTGTTTATAAATAAAGTGAAGTGATTATCAGTTGACAAATTGAAATTATAAATTCAAGGTGAGGATTTATAATGAGATGGGTAAATCGATTTAAAAATAAATGATAGATTTACTTTTAGAAGTGTGGAAAAGGGGATTTAGAAATGAGGATGTAAATCAAGTTGTGATAAATCTAGAGAGATTTATAAATATTAGACTGGCTATATTGGAATTGAGAAATATATTTTATCGAGAAGTTAAGTTTTTTTAAAAGAGGATTTTAAGTTATTAAACTAGGTAAATTAAAGGTATTTAAAAATATTTTGGCAAATTAGTTATTTAAATATTTTTAAATTGTCAAATGAATTATAGGTTTTATACACAAGTCGTGTAAATCAAGTAGAATCTTATAAATAAATCAGAACTAATTATCGTTCAAAGTTATGCAATTATTTTAAATTGTTTATAGTATATTTAATTATTAATTAAGTTTGTTTATAATGAGCTGATATTAAGTTAATTATTATTTAAGAATAAATTAGTATTATTATTTTAAAAAGATAAATTATTCAATATTAATACTATTTTATATAATTACTTTTAAAGAAGGGTATTTTCCTAATTAAATTTGGAAAATTATTATAGAAACTTTATAAGCATTATATTGAGATAATTGTTAAATAAGTTTTCGGAAATGTACTGGTATACTTAACTGGCGGAATCAGAGACAGAGATTGCCTGGTGTTAAGTTTTGAATTTCTCTAGGACAGAGACATAACCATTGAGCTGTGAATCCATGGTGGATACCGCGTGGTGCCTTCCATATTTATTTTAAAAAGTTTTCAAATATTTTTGAAAATGGTTGATGAACGTACATACTCTGATAAGATGAGTACGTACCTTTTGATAAAGAGATTTAATTTATTAAAATTAAATTAAATAAGACTTGGTGTTTTTCAATGGAAAATGATACATTTGGTTGAATGATTGTTTATTTGACAGTTAAATAACCGACTATCAAATCAGGACCCAAAATATAACTTTGGAAATATCTAGGAGAAACACGGGAATTACATGGTGCAATTATCGTCGAAGGTGCTATATTGTATGTATAAAATCGTTTTGTTCTTCTAAGACAATGATAAGGATATCCAACCACTAACGGTTAGGAGGTGATCTTCGACCTTATTTTCGTCTGTTTATTTCCTAAAGAACCAGGGTTGAGTTTTTCAGAAATATCGAATGTTGTTTCGAAGAGACCGAGATCAGATAAGTTATCCAAAAAACCCTTCGATCCAACGAATACGTTTCCAAAGTGAAAACAAGAGCATGCAATCGAAGATGGAGCATTGATGTGCAAGGGCTAATCGCTACTAATCCCGAGGATGATTCCAAAATGGATGTAGTACGAATATTGCCTTTGGTTTCGTTCAGACCTAGAATGAACTTGTATGGATGGATGCTATTAGTACATTATCATTGGAGGACAATGAGCATTCCAGGTATAAACTCCTTAAAAGGTAATCATAGCCTCAAGCCTCATCAACCGGGAATGACAGAAAATCAAGGGAGATGCAGTAAGGCCAAGTGGGTCGAACCAAATTAGGGTATGTTTATCACCTTTCTAGGTAACTTCGGATATTATTACTGCAATGCACAGAAGAACTTGGAAAGGGTGGAAACACTCAGGCAGATAGCATATTCGGTCTATCTAGGTTAGGAGTAGTCCGGCCTTATGTTGCAGGGGATCCCGACGTGGTCCTCGGTACATTTTCTAGATGTGTACCGTGATAGGTGGTACCCCAGTGCCTAGCCATTCGTATGGAATCCATTTTCCAATATGTAGCTTTATGATTTTGTTATAGAGCCTAGTATACTAGAATTTAATTAATATATTTTTTTTGGCTATTTGAATGAGTATTTTTACCTAGACACTATTATAATATCACATGATTTTGATATAAAATGTTTTGGTTATCGTACGGTGAAAACCCTTTGTGTTTATATGTGGCGTGGTCATACAAGATACCTTTGTATTTCAAAGGATTTTGATAACATTAATAATTCAAATTGAGTGTGTTTTCTCACGCTGGTTTTCCAGACTCACTCGGGTGTTATTTTATTATAGTGCTCGGGTCAGACCGAGTATTACAGATACATGATAGGATGCTACGAGACTTAGGAGACGAGCTGGATGATGAAGACGTATCACATGTACTTGATTATATTCCGCTGTTTATTGTATGCTGTATATTTAGCAATTGTGAGGACAAGTTATTATAACTGTCCAGTATTGATGATTTATTGTACTCTAATGTGAAAGTGACTGCTGTGTGGCTAGTTATCACTTAGGTTCATGTAATAGGGAATGTATTATAATCTAAATGCGGAAATAAATAATAATAGTAAAGTAAATAAGAATAAGCACACCAGGAATTTTTATACTGGTTCGAACTTCCCGTTCTACGTTCAGTCCCACGCTTTCCTCTGGAATTTCACTCAATAGCCCCTCACTTAACCCGGAGGAATATGTAAACAACACCTGAGCAGCCGAACAGGATTTTTCCACCTCAACAACCGAAGAGGACTTTTCCGCCTGATACAAACTAACAGGACTTTTACGGTTCCAATAAAGTTGTTTGACACTTTATGTTCTTGATAACATTGATTTTTCTTTGATAGTACACCCTTCCTATAATCTTTTCCTCAAGTATATATTATGTGTATAAAGATTAAAAAGGAAAATATTGCTTTGAATCGAAGAATAAGTTAATTAATTCAGAGATTCAAGCAATATAAATTGTGATTGCTTGTAGATTGCACAGATAGATGATAGATAGAGAATATAGCATGAAATCAAAGTATAAATTGGTGATTTGAAAAGTGATTCTAACGTGTTTATATAGTGAACAAATAGTTACATTTATTTATGAAGAGTTTAAATCAAAAGATGCTGCCATAACTCTTCAAATTGATTCGTAACTCTTCGCAGATAGAAGTGTCTCTTCAGAAAAATGGCTGCTAGAATCGGTCAGTCGACCGAGAAAAACGATCAGCCGACTGAATGTTCAAAGATAGTAAAAAAAATAGTGCATATCTGTGTACTGAGCATGGTCAGTCGACTGGTTGTTTTCGGTTAGTCGACTGACCTGGTTGTCAGTGCACAGTTTGCCTATTTTCTTAAAAATTTGAATTTTAAAACCACTTTGATGTTGTGTAAACTACTTGGGGATAGATTTTATCCATTTCAAACTATATCTAAGACTTAAAACTTTGATAAATAAACATATTATACTTAGGTTTGAAGTTTTTTCTCCTTTGTAGTTTAATAGCATATCTCATTCTCTTTTTGTCGCTTGCTCATATAGTCTCATCTCTTGATTGTTTAAGCTTTTTGTCATGAATTAAAAATCTTGATTCAACATGATGGTGTAATGTATAACTAATGTTTATAGCTCTTTTTCTATAAAGACATGTTACTGTCTATTATATATAGTTCCGCTGCGATTGTGAGATTCTGTGCTGTTGTTTCTATTTCTTCTTCTACCTCTTTCTTCTTTTTCCCAAATGACCTGGTATTTCCGACATTCGATTGCTCGCCATATAATACAATGAACATATTGATGTCAATTTTCGAGCATCGAAAATTTGATTTGTGATAATAATCTCTTGAATGTTTTGCGCCAAATCATATTAAAAGGTTAACAATAAAAATCATGGCTTGTTTTGCATTTTATAGGAAAACTCATAAGAAAGGAAATCTCGCTAAAAATTGGTAATACAAAGAAATTCATGGTTTTGTCCTAAAGAGTAAAAAGCAACACTTATACAAGGATGGGGACAAATTTAATCCATATAATTTACTAACGCTACCGTTTTGGTGACATACTAAATTAATTTCTATAATCGCGCAGTTCCCGAGTTCAATGCCTCAGAATGGGTGTTAAGTATAAGAAGCGATGCTTCTTATACCACCTAGCCTTTAGTATGATCATAGGATCCAATTTTTGCATTTCATAATTGAATTCCAAAAAACATTTTATTAGGTCAAAATGAATATTACGTAAAACATCGTCACGACAACCGAAAACAATAGTATAAGGATTCGACTATTTATATTTATATAAATCTTGTATACTATATAAAACATTTCCTTACGGAAATCACTCACTATAACAACAGTGTGATAGTCTATGCCTTCCTCACTTTCTCGAAAACATCTATCACAACAGATAATGTTTAAATCTATGTATTTGTCATTTAGTACATTTTAAATCACTTTTAAAAAGTCCATCTGAAAATATCACTTTCAAAACATTCCTTTAAAAGATTATTTTAACTTTGAAATGTGAATGTATTTCCTCAATTAAAAAACCATATTCAAATCTCAACATAAATCATTTCCCTATTTATAAAACTATGTTTATAAATCTCTTTTCTATTTTATAAAACTTGTCTTTATAAAATCTTTTTATTTATAAAATTCTATTTATAAATCCATTCCTTTATAAATCTCATTTATTTATAAAATTTCATTTATAAATCTATTTACCAAATATCAATTACGAATCTGTTTTTATATTTATAAAACACTGTTTATTGATCTATTACTTTATTTATAAAATATTACTTTATAAATCATTTATATAAACCATTTTAGAAATATTTGTTTAAATTATGTTATCTTCTTTAAAACTGTATTTCCTTTATAATTAAAGATGGACTTATTTATTAAGTTTTAAAATCATTATAATACAATTCGAAAATCTCTATTTAAAAATACTTCACAAAACAGTTAAATTAATATCCAAAAATCACATTTTTATTTAATTTGAGTAAACTCCTTATTTTAATAATTCATAAATAATTATTAAAACACGTATTATTTCAAGTATCACCTTGAAAATAGTTTCAATTAACAAATGTTATTTTATAGTATTTCAAAATACTAAAAATAAGGCCCGGTGCTACTATAGCACTAAACAAGTAAAATCATGTTCATGTCATCAAATATAGCATCCAACAAATCATATATCACAATACACACACACACACACACATATATGAAAAGTAAAATCAAAAGTGGCGAGGAATCATGTTGGATCCCTCTAACCTGTCCCCCTGCATCACAGCTCATATATATACACACATATGTCAAAACACACATATATATGTAAATAAAATAAATAATAGTGTGGAATCATGCTGGATCCTTCCAACCTATCCCTTGCATCACATACAGTATAGATCATATAATACGGGTCATCCACTACTATGCAGGTACATATAAAAGGTCATTTGCTCCAACGGTGAGAATAAATTCGAACCAATTGATAAAATAGTACATCAACCAAACAAGCAATAAACATGCATCAATAAAAATATCTGTACTTACATAAAATATAAGTGGGCCTGGAGAGGTGAGTTAAATCACTTTATAACCCGACGATGCCTATGCACTTCTGCTCAACGCAGTAATCAAACAATGTTCGATTTTTCCTAAAATTCCTACAAGCTCCACTCTAAGCCAATCTAACTGGACGACGTAGATAATCTCGATACGAACATAATGGAAAAAACGTTGTCTCGAACGGACCTCGTATATGCAAGATACAATCGTTAGAACTTAAAGATAATAAATTTATAATTAACTTAAATTAATTATGGATTAAACATTAATCACCTTCCCCCTATCGTTAAACAAACCACGGACGACGATCAATTTTGCACCACTCACCGTTGCCTTTGGCCTCCTCCGACCACCGCCAGTTCACCAGTGATAGCCCAGACCTCCATGATTCAAACGACGCTAGCCTCTACCCCCGATTCTCCTTTGGCACTAAGAACCGAAACCTAAACCGCTGCGTCTTCGAACTAGAATTGTTGCCACCATGCCATGTCGATCTCCAATCCAATCGTCCATCGTCTACCCCTCCGCATGCCAAACAATTCTCTAATTGAGATAGAAGGGTGATACAGTCTCTGGTAGTCACTATGTTTGTGGACCGTTGGATGAGGAGATATCTAAACTTACGGCTAGGGTTTAGGGATCTGGTTTGAGCAAAAAGAATGGGCTTGGGTGCTTATATAGAAATTTTTACAAACACTATTCATGTCCCGAAATTTCAAGCCCTAATCAAGGCATACCGCTCGATGTTCTATACTAAATACCCATATTCTAAACACAATGGAACTAGTATCAGGGCCTAATTCCATAATATATAGAAGTTAGCTTTCAAAATCAAATTATATTATATTAACCTATAATTAGTTTCTACGCGTCTCGATCTCACACAACAATACAATACGTCCGATCGTCACGAAATTCGTCGGCGTACAATAATTTATTGTTCTAGATCCAATGGCATTGATTTCGTCAAAGTTCAAGGCAGTGCATCGGAATGATGATTTCACACATTAATTAAAACAAACTATTATTAAACCAGTTTAATCACCCTTAGATTCTAAATTAAAATCTTTTCGTATCATTCTTATTCAAATAAGCTTTCGAAATCATTTTTATTTACATTAAATTCAAGTCGATCATTTAAATAATTTCGATGTTTAAATCACTATTCCAATATTCAAATAACCCTTATAATTGAAATTTAAGCCGTTTGACTTATAAAACTAATATTTGAATATTTAGAATTATTTAAATATTTAAATTCAAATGTCCAAAATTTTTGATCGTTACATGAATCTTTTTGACATTTATAAGTATATATCTTTTTGTTATTTTTATTAGATATGAATTTGTTTGTTATTGGTATAATATTTTAGTTCGGTATCAAATTAATATTAAATCTATGAGTGCAATGCAATAGTATTTTTTTCTTATTTGAACTATTTTGACAACGAGCAAAAACATTTGTAAAAGGCCCTATTGCAAAGGGTAAAAACAGTTATAAAAGATTATATTGCAATGTGTAATTGCAAAAGACCCTATTGCAGTGGTTGTGGACCACTGTAAACAACGTTTATTACAACGAGCTTTGACAACGGTTTTAAAATGGTGTAAAATCTTTTAGGTCTATTAGAATATCTTATAATACGATGGGCGCTGGCTGGTTGAGAAATCCCTATTACAACTGGTATTGCCCGTTATATAAAGGGTATTCTATTGTAGTGTCGTTTCCATATTCATATCTTACTTCTAAAGGACATTTCATGTTGGTAACTAATTATTTCAAGGGTGTTTTAGCTGACATTCTTGGGTATCAACAACTTTTTCTTTATTTAATATCTAATTGTATCTTCTAGAGCTTAGGAGCAAGTGATCTATTCTCTTATAATTTTTCAATGCACCACCACTAGATTTAGGCCCGGTAACTACCGAGACTTTTATTTTTATTTTAGGAGCTTTGCCTTTGGCATCTAGCCATATATAATTTGATAATCTAATAATCTCTCGAGTCTTTTCTAGCCTGTTCAACAAAGCTCTATGGCATCTAGCTGTAATCTGTAAGGTTCTTTGGTTTCATCGATCCTACTTAATTATATTCAAATTATTTAATTTTTTGCATCTAGCCATTCGTAAGTCTATAACTTAACTTGGCCTCATGGTTTGCCGATACATTCAATTAATTCTTAGGACTTTTAACTTTCGACATCTAGCAATAACCTAGCAAGGTATTGGTCTTACCAAGCATTTTAAACTAAATCTCAAAGTTTCTTAACCCTTAGCCATTTTAGCAATCCATAATTTAATAAGGTCTCTGACCTTTCCATGCCTATCTCACGTGCATGCCTTGATGCTTTCGCCTTTCGGTTTAAAATTAGCCTTCAGACTCATTCTTTTAGTTTAGAATCATCATTTTAGTACCTTTTAGTGCTAGCCTTATGGAATACTTAACTATGTTCGAAATCTACCGAAATCTTCTTAACATATCTTTGATGCTAATCATGTTGCATTTACTTATGCTCAGAATCTATGGAGTCTTTCATAGTATATCTATTGGCAGTGCCTTTCTTATTTAACTTTGTCTGGGTCTTTATCCAAGGGTTTCTCTTTACATTCATATCGTTTATTATGTAACAGCCGGTAGTAGACCTCAGGTGGTATGGTCTTCCCTTACTAGTTGTGGTGAGAGCTTTGTTACAGTGCATAACTATGAGGGTACATAGGGAGAAAATTCCTTAGAGGTTAGGTTTGCCATCTCTTTGTTGAGGTTAGCAAACCGAATTTAACATGGATATAAAGGCTTAGGGTCATGTAAGTACTTAGGAAAAAAATTATTAAATAAAACATCCACTTATGGTGTGATTTAACCATTAAAACAGTTCAGTTTATGTTTACTATGTAGTAGGTTTTGGTGGATTAATGCACTTTTTGCTAACACGCAACATCAAGCAAAGAAAAGCACTTTGTTCTTTAAAAGAATATACCCCCGAAAAGTTACATGTCAGCTTTTACTTTTCCTTTGAAAAAGTTGTACAAAGCAGTCCTTTGGGAGGTCTACCCCATCCATAGACGTAAACATTTTTCCTTTTTGAAAACCTATTGGATTATGCCATTTTAGTATAAGATATGTAATCAAGACCATGCTTTCATTTTATAAGAAATCTCGCAAGTAGCATGAGGCAAAGCTCGTGGCTAACCATAAATGAAAAAGAGAGTAAAAGAAGGGTGAGACAAAGCTCATTAATTAACAAATTTGCCCCTAGGTAAATCTAGCTAAAAGGGTTCTCCTTCAAATTCCACATATGAAATTCAAGAGAAAAACCAAAATGAAATTGAATTCCAAATAATGCATACCAAAGTAAGAATCTGTTAATGCAGAATGCTTTAAGAAACCATAAGAAGATTGAAGACTTGAAAATATGAAATTAGATAATAACAATTCAAGAATATGAATGTATGAAGCTTCAATAATGATTCCTTAGAATTTCCCCCATTAGTTTGCTTAGTCGAAATATAAATATTTATATTGTGCATCACTGAAAGAAGCAAGGCAAACACATTGATTTTCTAAAATAGCAAATAGAAAAAATTAAATAAACCATTAAATCTTTATTTTTAATAGGTTCTGAAAGCCCTCCCTCTTCGATCATCTTTTCCACGACATAATCTAGTTTTTGGGACTTATCTATCACATGTCCATTCATATGATGAAAAATGTTGTAGTTTTCACTTTTTTGACTTTCTGTTCTCGATAAAGGATAATTTGGGTAAAGAAGCTTGTTATGAGTCTTAAAGAAGAAAGGAAAACTCATTTTGTAAATTTGTTTACATAAATAAATCGTTCGGTGAAAATTTTGAAAATATGATCGAAATTGGTTTTTTGAATTTTTGACTTTTCATCGAACAAAAGTTGTTGAAACGTTGTTGCAAACACACACTAATATTTGTACACATACATTTAACAAATAATATGGGGTTAGCACTAAACATATAATTAGTAAATTATAGTAAAGTAATAAAGGAAGGAAGACTTTTCTTCCTTATTTTAAAATGGTAAATTACTAAGTAGTAAATAAATTTATGTGCTTCCTTTTGTTTTATGGTGGAAAGTACTTTAGCACATAGGTTGGCACATGGGCATGGGAGTACCATGCTTGAATTTTGTAAAGGTGGTTGATAATTTGGTAAAGGGGTAAGTGAAGTCATTTGCCATTTTTGAAATTCTATAAATAAAGCATTTTACTTCATTTCAACCTTTGCACTTTCCATTTCTTTTCTTGTTCTTTCTTTCTCCCCATCTTCTTCATTCCTTTTCTATAATAAAACCATGTCAAAACATAACCATTCCTCCTTTAAATCATTGTATAAGCTTGACAGAATATTGATAAACCCTTCGTGTGATCAAAGAAGCAAGTTTGGTGCCAAAACCCCTTAAATTTTGCTTGGGTCGTGAGTTCATGGTGGTGCATGAGGCTTGGACGTAAGCTTTTGGAGAGGGTAGGCATATTTTGATCTAGTTTAGTTGCTTATTTGGTTAAGGATTGGAAGTGTTGGCTGCTGCTTAGTTGTGGTAGGAAGTTTTAGCTTCATCCTGGTTTAAAAGCGAGTTAATCTCATTTTAAAATGGTTTTAAAAATTGACATAATATTGTAAAATATAAATTGTTGTTTATGTTTTTTATACTTGTGTATATTGCTTGTTTGGATTTGATTCCCGCTTGGAAGTGGATGGCATAAGTAACCACTGTTTTGCAGGGGACAAAAAGCAAGAGGAAGTCAAAGTGTTATTGTAGCAAATAAGTCGCTATGTAAAAGTTCAAATAACATACATATATGTTATATACAAAGGACTTTGTAGAGAGCTCCTAATGGGTTTCTTGCCATTATTGATTTACTTTTATATTCATCTTGCTTATATAAATGTTTGGTTGTTGGTTGACATTTAAAGTACCAAAAATGTTGAATGGTGGAATAATCACACTTTCATACTCTAAAATCATGTTATTGCACTTTGAAATCTCATCTCATTAAATCTATTGTCTGAAATCCTGTGCTAGTGTTTGCATCATTAAATATTTTGGTCATGCTTTTACATTTTTATATTATTTTTTGAAAAAGTTTTGAAGGCTTGGAAAAGGTTATGAAACCTAACTCCAAAGATTTTAAAAGTTAAAAAGAATTTGGTCATGTTTTTGCAGTTCGAAAGTCATGTTTTAAAATAACTTTCAAATAGGTTTGGTAGACTCCAAAATTTTCTAGGTATTTGTGAGTACATACTTGACTCATAGTATGTTGTTCTAAAAACAAAATATAGTAGTCAATCTTTGTAAACATGTGAAGAAAATTCCAATTTGAAAAGAATCGATTTAAAGGAATTTTCCTACTCTTTTTAGCGGTAGTTTTGTGGCATTATTTTCAACTTTTAGGAGAATGGTTTTAAACTTGATTTTTCTTCTTCAATCTTTTTGGAGTACCTTCCTAACCTACGTTGAAGTATTTAAATGTAGGTTAAGAGAGAACCTTGACTTTGGTAGGGTATGGCTAATTAGAAATAAGGCTAGTTGAAAGTCTACCGGGTGGATCGTGTAGTGTATATGCAAGTATATGTGACAAAATATATGATGCAACTAAAATAATATTAATCTAAGTAAATATAGAATAAGCACACCAGAATTTTATACTGGTTCAGACCTTTGGTCTTACATCCAGTCCAGAAGCTCCCCTTCGGAATTCGACTACCAAAAACCCTCGCTTCGCCCGGAGGAATAGGCTTGGTTGCAATGAGTTATTCTTGTCAAATGTGCGTTCTAATATAACATGGTTGTTGACTAATTAGTACAATTGCTTCCAATATATTTATAAGGAATATTGTCTATGAAAAACCGAGTATATAGAAGAGTGAATACAAGTAAAGATTGCTAGAGTGCAAATATCAAGAAATATAGGATAGAGTATGGAATTAGAAAGCGTAAGTAAGTGAAGTAAGTTTGTTCTCTTGATTCTTGATGCTATATATAGTTGTAAATAGGTATCTTGAGTAGTTACATCCATTACTGAATCCTCTAAGGTTGCTTCGGTTGATGGTGAAGAGTTGTGGCGAAGAGAAGCGGAGATGTCCATTCATATGTGGCAGTTGCAGTTCACTTTTGAAGTTCGAGTTTGAATTCAGACGTCTGATACTATATATTTTTTGAATATAGTAGAGGATCAGACGTCTGAGTGCTATTACCAGATGTCCGGTTCAGTCTGTTTGTTGTTCTAGAAAACTATTTCAAACGTCTGGCTTGTGCACCCAGACGTTTGATATGGTGCATGTTAATTTTTGTGCATCCTTTCTTTTACTTCCTTATACCCATGGATTTGTAGTATCTTGTAGTTTCCTTTCAGCCTCGTTCTTATCTTTCTAGTGATGTTGTTCTAGCAAGTACTTGTATATATAAATATATATGTATATTCGATTTCCATTGTATAGTTGTTGTCATCAAAACCGTAGATAGGATTTTCTAACATTCTCCCCCTTTTTGATGATGACAACTATACAATGTACTTAGATATAATTTTATTAATCTCCCTGTTGGGCGAATTTTCACCCAGAAGATCTCAAGACCAAGAAGCGCCAGTTTCACCCGGGATCGCAACCTCCAATCCATCTGGCAAAGCAGGGTTCATTCGGTGGCGATAGTCCATGCATCCAACCTCCATCCGGTCAAACAGCATTCGGCAGTCTCCATGCCGAACCAACACATACTTCCCCCATACCGAACCAACACAACTTCCCCCATACCGAACCAACCTCCAGCCGGTCCAATACCCTACCGGACCAGCCCCTCTCACACGCTCCACCGGACCAGACCATCTCCTGCAACCGGATAACACTCCTACCACCGGACCAGATTGGTACCGGACCAAAGTCCTAGCGGTCCAACACCACACACTCAAGACCGGACCAACTTCACCGAACCAGAATGCTACCAGGCCAGATTGCTTCAGCCCGAGCCCACCAGCAGCTATATACATCCAAGACCCCTGCCCCCTACCTCACTCTATAAATAGAGGGGCAGGGGTGCAACAATGGCAGACAAGTTTGAGAGCTCAAGCACGGAAGGAACTTTCAAACTACTTTCATATACTTGTACACAAAGCATTGTACTTGTAATCCGAAAGAAAGAAGATAATAACATATAAAGTGGACGTAGGCACGTTCTGGCCGAACCACTATAAATCTGCGTGTCTTTTACATTTCAGCCCCTGCTTTCTTCATATTTACATAACTCATCTAAATCATTAAGAATCACATAAAATCAACTAAATCACACGACTTGGAGGTGTTTGCCCATTTTTTGCGCAAATATTTTTGGTGCTTTCACTGAGAACTTCGAACTCGAAGCTTCAGCTTCCCTCATTCAACCTTCTTTCCCAATAGCACCTTTCATTGCCTAGGAAACATGACTTCCAGGCCAAGAAAAGACGCCAACAAGGGAAAGAACGCTGCAACTAGCAGCACTCCAAATCCAGTAGATCCAGATCAAGAGAACCATCCCACTACAGCAGCAATGCCACATGTAGATCAGGCAATTCCAACAGCCCCTGCTGCGGAACAACCGGCAGTAATCACTAGAGCAGACCTAGACAGAGTTGTGGTGGAAGTGACTAACCGCTTCGCATCCCAACAAGAAGCTTTGGTGAACCAACTCATGTCACGCTTGAGGGATGTCGAAGAATCCAACCGCAACACTGAATCATGGGATGAATCTCAATCTGGAGGATCTCGGAGACAGCAAAGGTCTTCCTTCTTCGAGGAAGCCATCAACAGGAACAACAATGATAGGGGCCGCGCCCGGACTCAGCCCGAACTCCGACTCGATGAAGCGCTTGGAACCGAACCCAGTGGGGGAGGCGCCAGGCGAGGGTCGGATGTAGCTGAGCCAGTCATGCCACCTAATCATAGAAACCCCGCAGAACGGAGCCGAGCTAGAACCCAGCCCGAAGTTGACCCCATGGAAATGCTCGAAACAGAACCCCGCAGGGGAAGATCAAGGCAGGGGGCAACTGTAGCTGGTCCTAGCATGCATCCGAGCAGCCAGAGGCAACCACTGGATAACGTCAGAAGTGATAGACTATACCATCCCTACAGGTCATTTGGACGAGACCGATCTCGCAGGGAAGAACCAAGTTCATTTCTATCCGCTCCAAATTCTGATGAAAGAATGACACGACTATTCAGAGAATGCGTCCAACGGGAGCAAAGGGACCGAGGAATAGGCGCTAGGGTCACCAGCCCCTTTACCCGCAATATTGAAACTGCCATCACCCCCCGGGAATGGAAAATGCCAACCATGGAACCTTACAAGGGAACTTCCGACCCCATCATACACTTACAAAGATACACCCAGCATATGCTCATGAGCGGAGCAACAGAAGGGGTGCTGTATAAATGCTTTCCGCTATTCCTAGCAGATCTAGCTACCTCCTGGTTCTGCCATCTACCCCAAGGATCTATCAGCTCATGGGAGATGTTGAAAGAAAGGTTCATTAGCCAGTTCCGCATCCATGTAGAACAACCCAAGGATGCTTATTCTCTATCCAATGTCAAACAGAAATCCGGAGAGACACTGCAACAATATCTAACCCGGTTCAACGCCGCAGCGGCCGCAGTCCAAGATGCCGATGAGAAGCTCACCCTAATGGCCCTCTGTAGTGGTGTACACCCAGATACCAAGTTCGCTAGAAGACTAACTAAGGAAAAACCAGCTACTTTACCTGATTTCTTCCATGAAGCTGGAAAGTATATGAGACTTGAAGACGCCGCCACTGAGAGGCAGTCAGGGCAACAAGGTAAGACAACTTCGGACAAGGTTCCCGCTGCAGCCAAGGACACTCGAAGAAATGAATCTAGAGACAATGCTGGGGGCTGGAAGGTTGAAAAACGCCAATATCGATCAGGACCGAGATTTGACTCCTACACTCCTTTGAATGAAACAATCGAAAACATCTTTCTATCCACTCAGGGCGAACTCGGATACAAGCGCCCCCCGCACAAGAAAGAATCTGATAACGCACTCAAGTCTGGAAAGTTCTGCCGCTTCCACGAATCCCACGGACATGACACCAATGAATGCCACCATCTCCGGGACTTGATCGAAGAACACATCAGAAGAAGAAGGCTGGAACGCTATGTTAAAGGTCAGAACAGGACTCCAACTCCTGCCAATGAGAACCCAAAGCGACCCGTCCCAGAAGTAGGCGGAGGGAATCGCAACACCAGTAGCTCTAGTCAAGAGAAGATAGTGGTCCATACCATCTCGGGAGGACCACACATCGCCAACAGAAGCTGGGCGGAGATGGAAAGATACGGCAAGTCACTTAGAAATGCTGAAGGCTATGTTAACTTCATTATGGAAGAACACCATCCGAAACGGAAAGAGAGTGACGACATCGTATTCAGTAGGCGTGATTTAGAAGGAAGGCAGTATCCGCATATGGATCCCATGGTCATCTCTGCCTGGTTCGGTCCAGCTAAAGTTTTCCGAATTCTAATAGACACAGGAAGCTCCGTAAATATCCTATTCAAGCATGCTTTCGACAAAATGAAGCTGTCAATGAAGGATGTGTCTCCCTGCAACAAACCCCTGCACGGTTTCATTGGAGATGTGAAAATACCCCTCGGGCAACTTGACCTCTTCGTCGAAATAGGAAGTCATCCCCGCTCCGTTGTGCGAAAACAAACGTTCATACTAATAGAAAACCACTCGGCCTACAACGCCTTCTTGGGAAGACCAGCCTTGTCTGACTTCCAAATTGTCCTAGCCCCGTGGTGCCTAAAGATGAAATTCCCAACAGATAGCGGAATAGGAGAGGTTGAAGGAGATCAAGACGCCGCTCGAGATTGCTATGTAACTGAACTTCGCAATAACCGTAGAAAGGATAAAGGGAAAGATGCAGAGACTACTCTCTGCATGAAAAGCTTGGAAGCATAGCAACTAAAGAAAGCCCCTCCTCTTCGATACACCAGCGATCCTTTCAATGAACTAGACCCCAGGGATAAGGAGGAGGAGGCTACCGCTGAGCCTGCAGAGGCCATGGAATTCGTATCTGTAGACAAACATGATTCAAGCAGACTATTAAAAATAGGATCTCAGCTAAAAACAGAATTGAAGGATCAACTCATTGACTTCCTCCGCCACAACTTAGATGTATTTGCGTGGACACATGCCGATATGACAGGAATCTCCCCAGACACAGCATGCCACATGCTGAACGTCGATCCCACCAAGGTACCGATAAAGCAGAAAAAGAGAAGCATGGGAGCAGAACGATCAGCAGCCCTCGATGAGGAAGTAAAGAACCTACTTGCTAATGACTTCATACGAGAAGCCATCTACCCAGAATGGATAGCTAACCCGGTACTAGTAAAGAAAGCTAATGGGAAGTGGCGAACATGCATTGATTTCTCCAACTTAAATGACGTTTGCCCGAAAGACTGCTTCCCGCTCCCCCGAATCGACCAACTTGTGGACAGCACTGCCGGGCACGAACTTTTATCTTTTATGGATGCATACTCCGGATACAACCAGATTCCCATGCACGCTCCCGATCAAGACCACACTAGCTTCATCACTGACCGGGGATTATATTGTTACAAAGTCATGCCTTTTGGACTCAAAAATGCCGGAGCTACCTATCAACGCCTCGTCAACAAGATGTTCGTGGAATTAATAGGACGAACTATGGAAGTATATGTGGATGACATGTTGGTAAAGTCCAGGAGAGCCGACGATCATGTAAGCCACCTGAGCGAGATGTTTCAAGTACTTCGCCGATATGGAATGAATCTGAATCCTCTAAAGTGCTCCTTCGGAGTGTCATCGGGGAAATTCTTAGGATTCATTGTCCATGCCAGAGGAATTGTAGCAAACCCTGAACAAATCCGGGCTCTAAAAGAGATAAGGATACCTTCCACCCGAAAAGAAATGCAGAGCCTAAACGAAAAGGTGGCCGCCCTAAGCAGATTCATTTCCAAAGCAACTGACAAGTGCGTCCCTTTCTTCGAAGCTCTCAAGAAAGACAAAGGAAGGTTCGAGTGGACCGATGAATGCTTAAAAGCCTTCCTTAACCTGATCGAACACCTTCAGAAACCACCAGTACTCTCAACTCCGAACGAAGGCGAAGAGCTATACCTATACCTCGCTGTATCATCTCATGCTCTAAGCGCTGCCCTGGTAAGAGAAGAAGACCGCACACAACGCCCGGTGTACTTTATAAGTAAGAGATTTACAGGGGCAGAAGCCAGATATCCTAAACTTGAGAAATTGGCATATTGTTTATTGATCGCGTCACGAAAACTGCGACACTACTTCCAATCTCACTCCATCAGAGTTCTAACCGATCAGCCACTAAGGCAAGTGCTCCATCGTCCCGACACTTCTGGACGACTCCTCAAATGGTGCATTGAACTAAGTCAGTATGACATCACCTACCATCCTCGCACCGCTATCAAGGGGCAAGCCATGGCCGATTTCATTGCCGAATTCACTACCAACGAAGGCAAGGATCAGTTTGAAATAGCAAAAAACATCAAGTGGAACCTCTTTGTAGATGGAGCATCAAACGAACAGGGCTCGGGGGCAGGTATTGTGATAATCACCCCCAGGGGAAGAAAGCTGTACTATGCAATAAGGTTGGAATTCGCGGCCACTAACAACGATGCGGAGTATGAGGCAGTAATAGCGGGATTGGAGCTTGCCTTAGAAATTAGAGTCAATTCTTTATGTCTTCATAGTGATTCTCAACTTATCGTAAACCAAGTACTAGGAGAATTCCAGACACGAGGAGAACGACTCACAGCATATCTAAAGAAAACCAAACTGCTGCTCGACCAATTGGACCATTATCTAATCAAACACATTCCTCAAGAAGATAACCAAGAGGCCGATGAACTAGCAAAGCAAGCCAGTATGAAGAATAGCACCATTTCCGGAGCACTAGCCATCTCAAGGTAGCTAGCCCCAAGTTTCGAACAAGTGAATCTGATAACTGCAATTGAAGAGGCAACTTGGATGACTCCTATCCGGAAATATTTGCAGGACGGCACACTACCAGACAAACGTGATGAAGTCAGGAGAATTTTGAGGAAAGCTCCCCACTACACAATACAAGAAGGCATCCTCTATCGTCATGGCTGCTCTAGCCCCTTATTCAGATGCGTCACTGGAAGGGAAGCCAAGGAAATCTTATTCAACATCCATCAAGGAAGTTGCGGAGATCACACTGGAGGGCAGACTCTGGCGAAAAGATACCCCGATATGGATATTACTGGCCCACACTAAACAAAGACGCCCTAGACTTCGTCAAGAGATGCGACAGATATCAGAAATTTGCCAAGATTCCTCGACTACCCACAAATGAGATTACTCAAATGACCAGCCCTTGGCCCTTTGCTGTATGGGGAATTGATTTAATTGGTGAACTGCCAACGGGCCGAGGCGGAGCCAAATATGCTATAGTGGCAGTTGATTATTTCACCAAATGGGTGGAAGCGGAACCCCTAAATAAAATATCTTCAGCAAAAGTTATCAACTTCTTGATCAAAAATATTCTGTGCAGGTACGGAGTACCACTCAAGATCATATCAGACAACGGACTCCAATTTGACAGCGAAGAATTCACTGACTGGTGCCAAGAGCATGGAATTCATAAAAGCTTCTCATCAGTAGCTTATCCTCAAGCAAACGGACAAGTCGAAGCTGTCAACAAAATTCTCAAAACCCTAATCAAGAAGAAACTTGAAAAATCAAAAGGCGCTTGGGTGGACGAACTTCCTACGGCACTTTGGGCCTACCGCACATCTTTCAGAACATCAACGGGACATACTCCTTTCTCTTTGGCATACGGATCGGAGGCAATGCTCCCTGTTGAGACTATTGTTCCTTCCCACCGTAGGATCCACTACAATCCAGAAGAAAACGAAGAACTCCTCCTCATGTCTTTGGATCTGATTGAGGAAAGGAGAAACGATGCAGCACTCAAAGCAGCAGCTCACAAACAAAAAGTGGCAGCACTATACAACTCCAAAGTCAAGCATCGCATCTTACAAGAAGGAGATCTTGTCCTCAGGCGAATCTTTCCGCGCCCCGGGGCACTGGACCCCATCTGGGACGGACCATATGTAATTCATAAAGATCTCCACAACGGAGCTTATATTTTGTCAACAGTGGACGGAGAGGTGTTCCAGAGGGCATGGAACATCCGACACCTCCGTCGATACTTTTATTAACTTGTACTGCCCATATGAAGTGAATTAACAAAGAGAATCAGTGGACGTAGGCATTTTCATGCCGAACCACTTTAAAAAATCTTGTCTCTTTTTAACTTGTTCCTTTATATCTTGGCTGCTTGTTAAGCTTTATCCTTTTCTGTTGAACAAAACCTTATGGCATCTCCACTCAAGACGCACCACGGCCTCATCTGGACAAGGCCTAACAGGTACGCTACGATTCTATGCACTCGCCAATGAGACTCTTTTGCTCCAGCATCCCTCTGCTGCGGGTTAACTCATTGCTCACGCCTGCCCTCAAAGCCAACTGTAATGAGCCGATTATAAGTCATCATAAAGGCCGACTATAGCCGATGGCAGCTCATTATGGCATTCGGCTCACCGGCAACTGTGAACCTACTTTAAGCCCCAACATAAGGTGTGGCCAGCCAGGGGTAGTTCACGGCCAACGACACCCACGCTAGCCGGCCACGGTAAATCGAATAATACCCACGATTACGGACCATAATGGTTCGGGTAGTTACCGTGCGCGATCTCGGCTCCGATGTGTCTTAAGTGCGGCTGTGGTAAAAAAGAAAACTCCCCGCGGAGGCGTAAGATGGGTGACAAATGTCTCCAAGACCCACAGCTAGGGAAAGTGACTACAAAACCCGTTTGCCACGAACTTAAGCACATCGACGGCCTTCCGTGACTTGAAGTTTTACTTTTTCTATATTTCCATTTCATTTAAATACTTTTCTCCTATCCTGTATAACAAACTCTAAAGTACAGGAAATCAAATAGGGAGCATTCACTCATGAGAATCTAAGCCTGCGTACTGGGTGGCAAGGTACTCAAATATGTCCATGATCAGTTACACAAGAAGCTCAAAGCTACCGCCTGCAAATAAAACATGAAGGGCGGTACTCTCTTCTCTTGTACATAAATACATAGCTATAGCTTATTCATATGTCATACTAACATTGCAAAACATGAAATTATATTTCAAGCAGAGGCTTAACGTCAAACACAACTAAAATCACAGGCATATACATAGTTATACTCCTCACGCAGCACATCAAAATGACAGCAACGTTTAAACATAACAAAATCAGCTTATATTATAAGATTACACCAAGTTATTCTCTGCAAATAATATTAGTACAGTCACATCAATGTTTTGGACTAACGTAAACAACAGCAAAAAGAAATAAAAAGCGGCCGAATCCGGACAAGTAACCAGCTGCGTCCGCACTCCATCACCAACTTCCCAAGTCTACTTGGCTGCAGGGCCGGAACCCCCGGCATGTTGATCGGAAGTTCCACCTGTCCAATTCAGAAGAGGAATCCATTAAACAAACGATAAACGATCAAGTTATGGAAACCCAGAAAGAAATGGAAAAGAGAAGAATGACTCACCAGCGTCCGCCGCTTGATCTTCATCCTCCAGTTGCACACCCGCTTCCTCCGCAGCAAGCAACCGCATCCCCTCCTTCACCGCCGCTTGCTCCTCTTTCGAGAACTGAGCAGTGACCACATCCAGGCTAAAAGCCGCTCCACCTTCCTTACCCGCATCGACCCTGGCCTCCTGTAAAGCCCGAAGATATATCTTGGCCATGACCCGGGGATAGTCATCCATCCAAGACAAGCTGCCCTCCTTCCAAGTGCGGAAGTACATGTCCTGCAGCATCTCGTCCATCATCCCCTCATTCTCCTCGAACTCCCTCACCCGGCCTTCGGAAGCCTGCAACTTGGCGACAGCGACATCCCTCTCTGATCGGTATCTCGAGCAGTCAGCCTGGAGAGACATCCTCATCTCCTCCATCTCCTCCATCTTCTCCTTTAACTTGACTTGAGCCATCTCCGCGGCCTCAAGCCTTCCAGACAACTCCTCTACCTGCTCGAGATCCGCATTCCGAACCTCATCCACTGTCGCAATGGCCATGTCAATCCGCTCCGTACAGGCGGCCTCCATCTTCCGTAATTCCGCCCTACTAGCCTTTTCCATGGTCTCTTTCAGACGCCTGGAGGCTTCCTCGTGCCGAGAAATCTGAACGGCTTGACCGGCAAGCTGTTCGGCCTGATCAGCCACCTTCAGCCGCAACCGAATATTGGCACTCCCAATCTCCTCCCCGGCCTTGACCAATTGAGCATGATACTTCATTAACTTCTTGGTCTCTTCAGCCACCCGATCGATATTAGCCTTGGCCTCGTCTCCCATGGTTACTACCCGAGTGGTAAGCAGATCAAGATCTAGGGACTTAGCCTCGTCTAACACTCGTACCATGGGGTTGCGGGGAAGGAGATGTTCACCCGTGGCCTCATCAAATGAAATATCCCGAGAGCTTGGGTCTAAATCAGGATGACCAGCAAAGGGGTCACGAGGCATGTCAGGACGCCTTATACGGATAACTGTGGGATTCTTGGAAGGAGGTGGAGGGGGGATAAACTCTGTGCTCTCCTCCGTGGCATCACGAGGAGGCTGAACAGGAAGCCGCGGACTAGGGGAAGGCTCAAATAAAGAACGACTCCTCTTCTTTTTCTGAATGCCCTCTTTGATGACCCCAAGAAGAGGACGGTATTTGACCACGCCCCCAGTACGACCAGTGGGAGGCTTCGCAGAAGCTCTCATCAACTTGAACTGTTCGAGGCGGTGTCGAACGTCTGACGTTTTAACCACCTGGCCTGCCCCTGGAATAAAGAACAAGTGTTACGAACATACAATGGTCCACAATTCAGGAAACATGTTAAGTAAAAAGAAAGAAAGGTGTGAAGGCACGTCTATTATACAAACCCTGCGGAGGAGTGGGGTACTGCAATAAGTCCTGAATCTCATTCCAGGACGGGAGTGAACCATAAAATATTTCTAAGTCCTTATCGAAAATGGAATCGACAGAGGAAAAAAGTTCACCTTGCACCGCCGAAGTCAACCTGGCTGAGGAACCCCTGGGGGATAGATCGGCACCAGCCCCGACCTTGCCAGTCTCCTTCGCCTTCTCCGCTCCCGATTCCCCTTCCGATTCCCCGAAGGCCTGGAGGAGGGCCTCATCCAGCTCAGAGTCTTGCCCAGAAGTTAAGGCACCAGCACCACTACCACCCTGACCATCTCCATCTCCTCCGCCTTCCGACTCTCCTTCCATATCGCCTCCTTCGCCCTCTTCCACACCTTCCTCCTCCGGAATGATCGGGCAAGTACTAGGAGAGGGGCCCTCCGATTCTTTAAGCTTCTTGCCCCCCGCGACGGGATGCTGTGCAAAGGGTTTTCTCTTGCCACTCTTCACCGTGACCCCCTCCTTAGCTTTAGCAGCCTTCTCCTCAGCCGTGTCCCTCTGCTTAACAACGGACTGGTGCGGCTGGATCAAATTGTACTCCAGGAGGGTAGCGTTCCTGATCAGGAACGAAGCCGACCTGTCCCGCGCAGGAATGGCCTTTATTCCAGCAGCCATCCGCGCCAAAGAATCATCTTCCATGACAGCAATGCCACCTGTCGCTAGCAAGAAATAGAAGCGTGTCAGAAGAAGCACTACAGTCAGAACATGGAAAATATAAATGAAATTAATCTTACAGCCGGAAGTGAAAAGGCAGAAAGAAACAGAATTGTCCTTGACAAAAAACCATTCCTTCTTGAACATGGTGAACTTTGAATATAAGTCCAAGACCGGTTTGAAGGGCACGGCCGCCTCCAGACTAATATACGGAGACCCCTTCTTGTAGCCCCACAGGTTATACAAATATCGAATTTCCCGGTTAGAAGGAGGGCGCCCGTACCTCCTCTGGAAGATGACGAAAAGGCTTACCAAAATGGCATAAGAGTTCGGCTGAAGCTGGAAGGGAGCCACTTTCAAATATGTGGTAAAGCTGACTATCCAGGCATTGATAGGAGAGATAGCACCACACATGCAATGGTACCTGCTGTAAGCGAAGTAACCTTCGGGGGGATTATACGGCATCACTCCCTCTCCCGGCAGCAGCATGAGAGCCCTGTCTATCCCAAATGAACGAGAGATGACATCAAGTTGCTCCTCCTTTAGGGAGCTAGGAAAGCAATCGGGAGGGGAGACCAGAAGTTCCTATGGACCATATCCGTCCACTAACGACCTCGGAACAGGTCGATGCTGCCCAGATCCTGATTGGGCTGGGGGCACGGAAGAAGACTCGCCTCTATCTTTGGATTTCCGTCTGTCTGATCGTGTTTCCGCCTTGCGAGACATTTATCTGCATACGAAGAAGCAAAAAGATAGGTTGTTAAAACAAAGAATGCATAGATGTAAGCAAGCAAGCATACATAAGTCCAGAGTTCCACTCAGAGTCCGAATACAAAGTTCATTCGGCACCAGAAGTTCAAGACCATTCGGTAGTGCAAGTTCAAGTTCATTCGGTAGTATAAGCTCATGTTCATTCGGCACCGGTATCTCAAGTTCATTCGGTACACAGCACCATTCGGCATTGAAAGCCTTACGCGTGTATTCGGCAAATTAGGTTCATTCGGTAATAAGGATCATTCGACAAAGAGCATATATCTGGTTCGGCACGAAATGGTTCGGCAAAAGTGTGATTCGGCTAAAGTTTGATTCGGTATAGTATTGGTTCGACGCTTGTTGATTCGGTGAAGAAAACCTAAAGGGGTATAGCCCCTATATTGACTGGAAGAACACCACCGGACCAGATGGTTCGGTATACCGGACCAGATGGTTCGGTATACCGGACCAACCATATGCCGAATGAAAACATCCATCCGGACCAACCAAACACCGAATGACGTTGTCTCCACCAGCAAAAGTCAAAAGCAGGGGGCACGCGGAGCGCCTCACTCAGATAAGTACCGAACTCTAGGACCTACTAATAAAGTAGAGAATATGATAACAATGAATGAGTCGTAAATCTCTCACCAACGTGGGTTAATCATTTACACGTGTACACAACCACGAACGGTCCATAGGCACGCTCTGAATGGCTATTAACCCTGTAATCGTGGGAATTTACACTTTGACATTCCTTCTTAAACTCATAGGTTAAACAGATATTTGATTCTGATGATTATGAAATGGCTAAGCTACTTACACATGTACGGGGTCGCTAACAATCCTTAGGCATGCTCTGAGCTGGCGATAAACCACCTTCACAAACGATCCAGGGGCCCACTCTAACGTGAACCTGGCATCGATGATGCTAAGCCCCCTCGGGGCTCACTCTCTCGTCCCGAACGACACAGTTCACTTCATCTCGAATATTTCGATCACGAACGGTCGTTATTTGAAATCACACTAAAACTGTAAATTCCTTTGCAGGACATCAACAGGATACGAACATCCAGCCCATGGCGTTACAAAACAAACCTTCCTACCACGAGGAAACAAAGCGCGACACGTGCAAACACGTGCCCCACTTTGGGGGGAAAATGTTGGGCGAATTTTCACCCAGAAGATCTCAAGACCAAGAAGCGCCAGTTTCACCCGGGATCGCAACCTCCAATCCATCTGGCAAAGCAGGGTTCATTCGGTGATGATAGTCCATGCATCCAACCTCCATCCGGTCAAACAGCATTCGGCAGTCTCCATGCCAAACCAACACATACTTCCCCCATACCGAACCAACACATACTTCCCCCATACCGAACCAACCTCCAGCCGGTCCAATACCCTACCGGACCAGCCCCTCTCACACGCTCCACCGGACCAGACCATCTCCTACAACCGGATAACACTCCTACCACCGGACCAGATTGGTACCGGACCAAAGTCCTACCGGTCCAACACCACACACTCAAGACTGGACCAAGCTTCACCGAACCAGAATGCTACCAGGCCAGATTGCTTCAGCCCGGGCCCACCAGCAGCTATATACATCCAAGACCCCTGCCCCCTACCTCACTCTATAAATAGAGGGGCAGGGGTGCAACAATGGCAGACAAGTTTGAGAGCTCAAGCACGGAAGGAACTTTCAAACTACTTTCATATACTTGTACACAAAGCATTGTACTTGTAATCCGAAAGAAAGAGGATAATAACATATAAAGTGGACGTAGGCACGTTCTGGCCGAACCACTATAAATCTGCGTGTCTTTTACATTTCAGCCCCTGCTTTCTTCATATTTACATAACTCATCTAAATCATTAAGAATCACATAAAATCAACTAAATCACACGACTTGGAGGTGTTTGCCCATTTTTTGCGCAAACACTCCCCCTAAATACGTGCTTGCCATTATTTCTCCCCTTTTGGCATTATCAAAATGTATTAATACAAGAATATGTATGATATAATCAATAATCATGAATAGATGGAAGGTAACTAATATTGCATAAGTAATAAGCCAAAAAGTATTTTTATAACCATTAAATATAGTGATTACATGCATAGATTTTTGATTCCATTACAACACAAAGGATGGAACCTATAAAACTATCCAAGGATCTTTGGGGGAAGCTTTCGCTTGATCATCTCCTTCATCTTTATTCTTGGAAGAACTAGCTTGTATTCTAGGAGATTTTGGTGTATGTTCTAGAGGTTCTTTTTCCTCTTCAAAAAGTTTAGAATGTTTTGAAGGAGGAGGAGAAGCCGTTGGAGTTGGCCAATCTTTCAAAGGTGGTGTAGGGCCACAGACTCGTTGGAGAACCTCTTTTAGAACATATAATGTTGTTGAAAGCGATGTTTCAACCGTGGCTAGGCGAGAAGCAAATGTTGTTTCGAAGCTATCAATATGCTTAGCCAATAATTTTTGATTTCTTGATAAGATAAGTTGATTTTAGAGAGTTAAATCTCGAATGCTTTCATTTGGATTAGTTCAGTGCGAGTCTCCAAAATGTCATCTTGGCCTGGATAGTCAAAACGTGCAGGAGAAGGAGGAGTGTGTTCATGATGTTCTTCTTCTTCTTGTGATGGTTGTGGTGGTTGTTGTTGGGGTTGAGGCCTAGCTTGTCCAGCCTGTTGACGACGTTGCATCCATTCTTCAAATGAAATAAAATCCGGGGGATTTCTGTTAAGTGCATAAGAGAAGAATTTTGTGGAGGCGTACTTGGGGCAATCTCCTCCAAAGTAAACATGATGGAATGTTGTGGCTTTGAAGAAGGCACATGATGTAGGTAGGGTAAATGATTGATGGACGTGACCGAGTCCAATAATGTTTAAGCTCGTCAAATATAAGTTTCGCCCAATTTACCGTCGTACCACTAAAGATAGCATATAGAGCTTTGTGCTCCAACTCTGTTGTTTGCTCATGGCTACCAAGTCGACGTATGATTGTGTTGATAATCATCTTAGTGAGTAGCCTTGCCTTAGGTCGTAAGTATTTTGAAGCAAATCGTTGCATTTCATCTTTCCAAATTCGATGGGTAATATTATTCCTTAGTTTGAAGCGCATATTCGGGATGTCATTTAAATCTTCTCCGAAGTCGGAACAACCTAGAGTACGACCTATAATTCCCGGAGTAAGTCGAGTAGTGTTGCCGTAAACACTCGACTAAAACCAATTATCATCATTATCGGTATTCCATACGGCAGTGCTATCTAGATTAGCGTAGAAAAGGAATATTACAAGCCGATCAATTTGGACATAATTCGAATTGTAGGAAATCAACTTTTGTAACCCAGCATTTTCACACATCTCATCCAAATCATACATAGGGAATTTAGTCAAATTATAGAAGGGACCTATGTGTAGCTATTTCTTTTGGATATCTTCATATCTTTTGATAGAATGAGGTACTCGATTCATCCATTTCTCAATCTGATTATCGGAGTATACTTGCGGGTTGTAGGATGTAGCTTGTTCTTGCTTTCTCTTAGAAAGTCTAGGTTTTTTAGTTTTGGCACCATGAAATCGATCAAAATTAAGGAGATAGTGATTTGGAGAATTAGGGTTTTAAATTTGAAAAAGGAAATAAAATGACCATGAATTGAAAATTTGGAAAAATAGTAGTTTTTAAGTTCACGAATAGGTGCCGATTGAATTTTAGACGTTTGGAAAGCTGATTTAACCCTATTTTGAAGACAATGAACATTTTTAGACGTCAGAGTATTATTGGCAGACGTCTGAAATAGGCAGAACTGCAAATTTTGAAGACAGAGAGTTTTGTCAAACGTTTGGATATAATATCAGACGTATGAAATTAGCCTGTTTTTTATGTTGAGAAGGCAGAGATAATTTTCAGACGTTTGGTTGTTTATATAAGACATTTGATATATGCACAGGATTAAAAAATGGCGCGATACAAGGATATCAGACGTCTGATGGTATTGATCAGACGTTTGAAATCTCCAGTATGTCAAAAAATAGTCTTATTTTGGAAGGTTTTGCTTGATTTTCGAGGGATCGATTTTATTAAAACATAATATTATTATTTTTGGAATTAAATACAAATATAATTAGATGAAAATACGAAAAAATAGACAAATTTATTTAGATGAAGATGGAGCATTGTGATCTTTAGATTTTCTATCCTTCCATGGCTTGAGTGGAGACCAAATATTTCCACGTCCATTGGTTCTTAGGGAACCAGAGAATTGCCTAGGTGGAGGATCCCAAGGTGTATGATAAGGAGTAGAAGGATCCAGAGGATTGCAAGAAATCGGAAGTGGTTCATGTACATCCTTTTTTCGTGAATTGAAAATTTTGATCGCTACTTGCTCTAGAAAACACAGTCTTCTCGCAGTGACTTTTTGTTCAAACTATAATTCTCATTGTAAATCTATATGTTGCTTTTGGTAATGATGTATATCGTCGATTTTCTCCTTGGTGTTAGGAGAGACAAATAGAGATCGTTTGGACCGTTTTTTATCGGGAGTGAATCCCGTGTGGTAGGAGGACCACTCATAGGTCGGCTCTTGACCTGGTGTAGGAGTAAGAAGTCGATGGGGGGTATCAGCTGAACTATCTGTGGTTGGTGTTGAAAAAGAGAGGCGAGAGTTGTCAAAAGACATGTTTTTGTTTTTCTTTTGTTTGTTTTAAAAGGAACAAATATAAAATCTGTATTTTATTTGTAAAAGGAGGAGCTATTTATTCATGTTGTAAAAGGTTATAAATAGTTATTTTCAGAAAACAAACATTCTAAAGAAATGTTGGTCAGTGTAAAAAGATTTTGTTTGTGGATAAAACTTTTTAACCAAAAAATAGAATGAATGAAATTTAGAATTAGCTGATAAGATCACTAAGAGAATATATTTCTAAACCGCGTCGTAGTTTAACAAACATTTGTTCATATAGTGGTTTTGTGAAAATATCTTCTATTTGATTCTCAGTATTTACGTATTCCAATGTGATAATTCCTTTTTCTACATTGTCGCGTAAAAAGTGAAGTCGTATATCTATGTGTTTAATACATGAGTGATTTGCAGGTTTTTTCGATAAATTTATTACACTTGTATCTTCGCAATATATTGGTGATTTATCGATAAATTTTCTAAAATCCTTAAGCGTTTTTGCATGTATATCACTTGTGCATATGCTAAGGCCGCTGAAATATATTCTGCTTCGCAAGTGGATAAAGAGACACAGTTTTGCTTTTGTTAAACCATGAAACCAATGATTGTCCGATAAAATGACACGTTCCGCTAGTACTCTTACGATCTGTTTTACATCCACCGAAATTTGCATCGCTATATGAAACAAGTTCAAACGATGATCCCTTAGGGTAAAATAAACTGTAATCTGTAGTACTAGATAAATATCGTAAGATACGTTTAACTGCTCATTGGTGAGACTCTTTTGGTTTTGCATGAAATCGGGCACAAAGACATACGCTCATCATGATGTCGGGTCGACTAGCCGTCAAATATAGTAAGGGGCCAATCATACTACGATATAACTTTTCATCAAAATCTCTTTTCCATTATCATCCTTTTCTAAGTGAACAGTAGTACTCATTGGTGTTGGTTTGCTCGAAGTTTTATCCATTCCAAAATGACGTAATAAATCATTACAATATTTTTCTTGATGTATAAAAATACCATTTTCAAGTTGTTTTATTTGTAAACCTAGAAAGAAATTCAATTCACCCATGTAAGACATTTCAAATTCACTTTTCATAATATTTGAAAATTGAGTACAAAGATTTTCATTGGTTAAACCAAAAATACAACTAAGATATCATTATTTTCTCATTTAATAAATTAAGTCGTATCTATTTTACCTATTTGAAAACCAGATGCAATTAAATGATTCTTAAGACGTTCGTACCAGGCATGGGGGGCTTGCTTTAAACCATATTGTAACAACCCGCATATTTATCGATTCTACATTTAAATATTTCATTTAAATATTTCATCGTTCGTCGAATTTTAGTCCGAAAACCACCTTTTAGCAAACAGTCGAATTGGGACTCGAGAACCCTTCCATTGAGTTCAAAATGCCGTTTGCAACCTTTTTGAGTATAAGCTTCGATATGTTTGGAGTAAGTTGATTTTTGCTACTTTTTCACATAAGGCTTTGGTTTGGGCTGAACCCTCTTACTAACTCAGTCCCAACTCCCTCTCCTTTTCATTACTTCATTCCTCATTTCCTAACACTTCAAGCTAAAGCAAAAATGGGGGAAGGAAGAGGAAATTAAAACTCCAAGCCCTAGTCTTCATTAGCAAATCCAACTTCTAGCTCCAAATTCAAGAGAACCCATTGGTAAGCCTTCTCTTCATCCTCCCTAACTCATTCTCTCTTTGATTTCAGAAAATTCCTAAACCTAATTTGGGAAATAATTCTCTGTTAAGCTTAGAATCATGCTTCTTGAGTTGGGATTGAAGAGTGGTTGATCCTCCTTTGTTTTCAAGCTTCTTCTTCATTGATTTGGGTTCAAAGGTGAGATTTTTATCTCACATCTTTGTCTATAATTATCTTCGATTGTTAGGTATGAATTCCTAACACTTATTCTTGTGCAATTGATTTTGGTTTGGATTGATTTGGTGTATATTCCATTTTTTGGTGTTTTGAAATCAAAATCTATGAAAATCCTTTTATGGATATTTGGACATTGATATTTGAGGCGTATCAAAGAGCCGTTAAGGCTGGGTTGTCGCTTGGCGTAAATCCTTAGTCGTTGTCGCTCGATCGATCGCTTCCGGAATCCATTTGGCCATTTTTGGCCTAGGTTCAGGGAATGCCCTGAACTCTTGATTCAGGCATCTGAAACGTTAGATTCAGACGTCTGAATATTATACTGGGAATTTTTATACCCTAGTATTCAGACGTCTGAATCTATATTTCAGACGTCTGAATTGGTTCTTTTTGAACCAGAAAGGAAATAGGCCAAAAAGTGCCTATTTCATATGTTTGGAACCAAAGATTCAGACGTCTGAATTCTGTTTTTGGAAAATATTTATTTTCCAGATTCAAACGTCTGAATCCTTGATTTCAGACGTCTGAATCTGCACTCTTTTTTCCTATTTGCCTATTTGCTTGAGAATTCCAACTTTGATCGATTTATGTTGATTCCCTTTTGTTGTTATCATTTATTATGGACTTGATGACTTTTATATCGTGATTTTTGGGAATATCCATTTTGATGGATTCGGTATCGATTTCTTTGGATTTTATTCGCGTCTTTGAATGTGAATTTTGCTGATTGATTGTTTCTACAATCCTTTCTATGATTTGTCACTTTAAAAATATAAAGGTTTTCTATACTAGTAGTAAATATCAAAACTCTTTCTTCAAATGATTTCAGCACTATTTTATTACAAAGCTCGTTTTCTCAAACCAATTTCCAATCTATTAGTATATACAAACCTTTACCTCATTCGTATGAGAAATCTAATTAAACGGCTTAGTAAAACAAGTGGTATGAAACGCTTGCGTTTACTTCGTCGGTTAATTCTTGGACTTGTTTGATTGAAACTCTTGTGACAATTTTCTAGTGGAGATCTACAATTGTTCGTAAATATTTAAGTTAAGCTAGTGGTTATGGGACATGAAGCTAAGCTCATATATTTACTAGCTTACTGTAATTGACACTTCTCTTTGATCATGACGATGACTTTATGATTTAGACTAGCAATTGTGCGATGTCTCTTTGTCCACGTCGAGGACGATACTTCATTTTGTGGAGCTTCGGCTCACCAAAAGGAGCTTCGGCTCAAAGTCCACAATGGGGGACTATACCCTGTCATGAGGAGCTTCGGCTCACTAGGAGGAGCTTCGGCTCAAAGTCCGCAATTGGGGACTATACCCTGTCATGAGGAGCTTCGGCTCACCAGGAGGAGCTTCGGCTCAATGTCCGCAATGGGGGACCATACCCTGTCAGGAGGAGCTTTGACTCACCAGGAGGAGCTTCGGCTCAATGTCCGCAATGGGGGACTATACCCTGTCTGGAGGAGCGCTGGCTCATTTTTATGGGATTGGCCATTCTTTTCTTGTGATTTCTGGATTTCTTGTGTTGATTTCTAGAATTTATGTTTCACCACCTTTTTCGATTGGCATTGATATGTATGTCATTTATTGTGGCTTAGTGAAGCAAATAAAGAATATGATATTCTTTTTGATGCTATGAGATCCTTGAGATATTTGTATGTAGGGGGAGCATCGTGTAGAGAGGAAGCATTTAAATAGGGGAGCAATTAGGATATATCTATGATCAAATACATTTAACATATTCAAAATCTTAAATATATGTTTGTTATCATCAAAAAGGGGAGATTGTTGAATATGCGCTTATATGATTTTTGTTTGATGATAATAAACATATATACATTCGTTTAAATGTATTTGTTAATGCACTATTTTATTTTTCGCAGATTGAATAAATATTTGCTGAATAAAATTAAATACACAGAATTTGAATTCAAACAGAAATTTTATTCAAACAAATATTTATTACAATTTTGAATAGTACAAATTCAAGCTCTCACTATACATATACAAGTTTGATTACAAATACATCACATTTCATATTTACAGTTCACCTCACTACATATCACTCACACTCGTATTTATCTTCAACTTCCTTCCAGTTTGAATCCAGCATCTGAGAAATCTGCAAAAATATAAACTAACGCAGTAAAATTGAAAAAGAAATATTTTTGCAATTCAAAAATAAAAGATAATTTTTGAAAATATGATTTGCCTCAGTTATTTGGGTTGTTCGTCATAATTTAAATTTGAATTCATCATACACGAACAACTTGTGACATACACAGTGTATTACAGTATATGCCACAAGGCCGTGCGCGCCGATATATACACTTGATTGATTTACAGGGACAGGTGAGCACAGGTCAAACACAAATGAAAAACCGGGTTCAACTCACGTGCAATAACATTGAAAATCATGACTCTCAGCACAAGGTCAAACCCGAGTTTTAAAACTGGATTCAACTCAGGTGCAAATCAAAAGTACACATGAATGCTATGTTCAAACATGACACAGCCTCAAATCAATGGACATGCAGTCAACTCAAGTACATCAACTACAAAGAGCATCAATAATGCAGACATGCAGTCAACTCAAGTACATCAACTACAAAGAGCATCAATAATGCAGACATGCAGTCAACTCAAGTACATCAACTACAAAGAGCATCAATAATGCATGAAACAATGAAACAGTTCAAAGCTTCAACAAATCAGAACAGCCATACATGAAGTGAATCAAGTTCAACAGTGCAATGACCAAGCATTGACCAATGAACAAAGAACAGAGACCAAGCAAGGCATAGCAACTGCATAGCAACAAAACCAAGATCACTCATGAAAACTAACAAGCCAATATGCAAACATGCATGCAACATGGTCTGCAGGCAAACAAAAGAATGATACAAAGCAATGAAAAGAGAACATGCATGAAGAACCAGAATGGAGCAATGGAAAATACTGCAATGAAGACTACTGCAAGTTTTAGAAAACACCACTGAACCATCAAAGCACATGCATGCAGACCAGGTACACAGTGAAGAACATGGATGTCAAAAGCAATACACAAGTAACAATGAGTATTGCAGTGATGAATGCAAAGATACCAAATGACAACAATGCACAAGTGCACAACTTCACAACATGTCCAGTTGCAACTACAAGTCCAAGATCGAAAAATGCAGACCAACAGCTACATCAAAAGCAAGTGCAACACAGTTGCAAACAACATGACAGGAAACAGATAAAAAATGAACTGATGAAGCAGTGCAAGTATGCAAGTGCAAATCACCAAATGAAGACCACAAATATATCAACTCAACATGAACAGTACCATGGACAGAAGACCATGCCAATAACAAGTGCAGATGAACACATATGGCCGAAGTATAATCAAGATCAAATGCAAACTCAATATAGAAATGCACAGTGAATAATGCAACATGGTAAAGGAACAATGTCAATGTCAATGCCAGAGACAAAGCATCACAAGCATATCAACTTGGCAACAGCCAGTCCAATGAATAAATATCAACAAGTACAGGCCGCAACAGTATGCACCAGTCCAGGCTACTACATGAAGTAAACAGAATGAATGAACTCGACCAATAACCAAGGCTACTAAGTGACACAGTGAACAAGGTAACAATTACATCAACAAGTCCAGCTACAACAAGCAGTTGCAGACTCGAAGCATCAGTGGACACAAATAAACACAATGCACATGCCAACAACAAGTCCAGCAACATGAACACATGGAAAGTAGCACAGCAATTTTTGAGAAGAACCAACAGAAATCGCCATGTCAATGTTGAACAAGTCAAAGTAAAAAATGCCAGAAAACAAAATACCGTGGTAGCCAAGAAATCAACATGAAATATACGAATATGATAAAGTCAAAATTAAAGCCGTGCTCATCACGAATTTGATTCAAAACCGCTTCAACCAAGCAACGAATGTATCCCATATGAAAAGGTCAGAATCAATCTCAAACGACCAAGAATAATCAAACGGCCGAAAAGCATAGTGTTGAAGAAATCAGACGAACTCAATTCTAGGAAATCAAATCCTATAAAAACCCTAATCATCATCAGCAATTATTCCATCGAGTTCAAGCAAGCCAAATCCAGAAAAGCAAAAAGCATAAAATTACTTACCGAAGCAAGTTCTAACTCGATCAATTTCAAGAGCCGTAAGTAAAACAGAGAAGCAAGCGATCGACGAAGCAAACAAAGTGATAATTCCTCCTTTCGATCAAGCAACCAAAAGCCGACATCTTTGAAATGTCCAAATCTCTAATTTAAGAGAAAAAAGGAACAAGATCAAGGAAATCCCTAATTTTGCAAAGAGATACGGATTGAAGGACAAAGTCGCCACTATCTCAAGCAAAAAAAAGGAACCAGGCCGATAAAATAAAAAGGAGAAAAGGGGGACGCAATCTTTTAATTTGTGGGCCGGTTCTAATAATATTATTTTAGGATTAGTTGTTTTAAATTAGGGTTATTTTATTTTAAATTATTTTTAATTTGTATTTTAAACCGTTTTAATTTCTAATCGTGTGACTAGGGGACAAGCTACGTGCCGTAGCTTGAGAATTCGCAACTCGGTGGTTGAGTTGTGGCAAGGTTTTGAGCGTAGAGTTAGATTAGTCAATAGCGGGTATAGTGAGTTTATGTGTGTAAGCGAGGGACTATCTAATTTCTAGTAGAAACCTTGGGGGCAGCACGTAGGCAGGGTTTTGCCGAAGCTGGGTAAATTCTGTGTTGTTCTGTTTTTTTTCTGTTATTTATATTCTGCGATATCTGTGCTGCTATTCTGTGATCTGAATTGAATATTTTATAAGCTTCCACGATTAATTTTTATAATTGACACTATCACCCTATTCACCCCCCCTCTAGGGTGAAATCGATCCTACAGTTCAGTCTGTTTGTTGCTCCAAAGAACTATTTTAGACATTTGGCTTGTGCATCCAGGCATCTGATATGGTGCATGTTAGTTTTTGTGCATCCTTTCTTTTACTTCCTTGTACCTATTGACTTGTAGTCTCTTGTAGTATCCTTTAAGCCTCATTCTTGTCTTTCTAGTGATGTGGTTCTAGAAAGTACCTGTATATATAAATATATATGTATATTTCCATTGTATAGTTGTTGTCATCGAAACCGTAGATTGGATTTCCTAACACAAGTGACTCCCTAGAAATAAGTTGGGAGTATTATATATATATATATATATATGAGAGCATATTCGTGTTGCTATAAAAATGTATCGTGTTAATTGATATGGTGAGAGGTTTATGAATTCTAGTAGAGACGTGGGATGCCATGGCATCAACAGCGATTTCTAAACACTTCAACAAGGCAAACAGACACAATATTGATTTTTGAAAATTGGTAAAAGAAATATTTTACCTAGGATCATATTATGTATATATAAGAAATAATCTTCAAATCTATATAGTTATTTATGGAGTGTTTGTTTGTTAGAAAATGATAGTATTTCTCTACTATCATCGTTGTTTGATTTGTCATGCTCGAGTAGTTTAGGAGCATCGACTATCGTTTTTTGATTGTTGATTTATGCTAGACCAGTTTGTGAGTATTTATTGTTTTGATAATTATGAGTGCATTAAAACAAACCCTTTGTGAATTTAGTTTCATAGTTTGACTATAAGGTGTTTGGAGAAAATGTTAAGTTAAAAGTCATCTTTTAGTGAAGTTGTTTAATATAATCTAGATGGGAAGATAAGACATTGAGAGGATGAATATTTGTGAAAAGTTTATTATAATAAAGGGAAGTTATTATAATATACGATGATTTTGAAGGTACATTTTCTACGAATTTGGTATAAAAAATGATTTATGTGATTTATAAAGGGTGTTTTATAAGTAAAAAGGTTTTTTGAGAATTCAAAATCTCGGTATTTCTTGAAGAGATTTCAAAATGGGGTTTTGAAATAAAAACCGGGTATTTAGTTCTTAAGCTTCCTTAGAGGAAATTAAATTAAAACAAAAGGTATTTTGATAAAAGAAATCATTTAACATAGGTTTTTAAATGGGTTAAATTGGATAAGAAGGTTTTACTAAACATTTTTATATATTAAAACTGTATCTTTATTTAAACATCTAAGCCATATAAACTATTTGATATTATGGGACCACTAATAAACATCATTATCTTAAGCATATCTAAGAAAAATTAGATTTTAGAATGGAGTTTGGATACCCATATCCTACTCTTCTTAGCTACTTACCTGACCAGATAGGTAAAGAAGTAGAAGTAGTCGACTTAGTTTTAATACCCATATTATGTTTATGCCTCCATCTAAATTTTGAAAAGTAAAATGAAATTGACATTTTGTATATACTCTTAGGATGTACAAGAGAATTATACAAGTAAATAAGTGTTGAGTAAGTTCTATGTTTTATAAAGATGTGTCTTTATAAAATGTTTATAAACTTAAGTGAAAATTTGTGAAATGATTCATAAATAATTTTAGATTGAATGAAATACCATAATGAAAATGAAGGTGATTTTGTAACGAATGGGATTTTCGACTCACGAAAGTCAACATTAATACGTCCACTGTATCAACTGCCGAGCAATCGAATGCCGAAAAACCGAACCGTTAGGGTTAAAGAAGAGGTAGAAGATAGAAGAAGAAAGAAGAAGAAAACAGAAACAATAACAACATCTCACAATCGCAGCGGAACAAATATAATAGATAAATGAATAATCTTTTAAACAAAGAACTATATTAGTTATTACATTCCATCACATTACATTACATTTATCAGAGTTTACAACAACAAACAACGGAAAAGAAATACTATATACTAGTTGATACCCAAGCCATCCAACTTGCCTCCAGAGCTCCACAGCTACTCCTGAATTCCAGATTGACCTGATAACCTAACTCTAGACTGCCCGTGTTAAAATTGGTGGGCACCCAGAGTTTAGGAAGGAAACAATAAACTCCAGGTCAGTCATGGGACTGGTGTGAGAACTTAAAACAGTTTATCTTTAAAAGAATAAATAAAGAAATATTTTAAATTAGATTCGCAATGCTTTTTAGAAAATGAGACTACCATAAGGCCTCCTGCACACACACACAATGCAAATGCAGAATCAGAGGAGATTTCTCCTCATGATAGTCAAATTTGCTTGATATGCAAATTTTCCTTGATATTATTACTATAAGTGCAAAGTGTAGGAAAACATTTCGAAAGTAATGATATAAATCTTAGCCAACATACGACCATTATCGTATGCCTACTATAGCTACCATCTAAACTGTGGGGCGCCACCATAAGTAAATGGCAGGTTCTACAACTAAAACCATACAAGGTATGTATTGGAGTTTGGATTTCCAACAAATGGTCAGGCCAAGGAACTTCCCATTGCCACATGGATACGCCTCTGGAAAGACTCCCCGAGAACCTAACCTGATCTCTGCCAACACAAGGCCGGGTTACCCCTAGTTGGGTAACTACTGACACGAATATGCCATCCCCCGGTCGTAACCGACCTAAATCACGGGATTCACCAACAACCACAAATATACTAAGTTTGCAGCAACAACATAGGTTAAGTATCAGGACTTCATACCATAATACCACATCTATCCAGAAGGAATGACATACTCTAAGGGGGCGCTATCCCCTAATAACCTTGCCGCATCTTTCCTGTTTTGACCATTTTTGGGGTGTGAGGTCCGACGAAGTCTCGTCCACAAAGCTACGCTTTATACAAAAGCCACGCTTTGATCAACAAATGCTCAACAGCACTTCGTATACGACATTACCAAATTGGGAATGTATCACTAGTAACCATCAGCTACATAACCTCTAAGCTCGTACATCTCTGAGAAGGGTGTTAAGCTAAAGAATAAATTCTCCGCCACCAACAGAAATGTATTTGATAGAAACCAGCTTTACATCTCAAATTGTAACGTCAGACACACAACCATACAAGTCCGTTCCGGGATCGAATGGAACCGAAGGCACTTCTAAAGAAGCCCTTGCAATTCGGATATTCACTAATCACGACCGGACTTCCCATCACAAAGGGTGATAAAATCTCTATATCGGAGATCAGCCAATGCAGAAACATTTGATGGTAATCCTTCCGTTTTCGAAAATATATGGTCTTCAACACCGGTCTTCAAATGCTATCCATTACGACATATCACTTATTCGAAATGGGATTTATGACATAAAGGTCCTCTCCCGGCTAAACCGAATAACGAGCGCTTATTTTCAAAATAAGTGTAGCATTCAAATTCAAGCAATCATAACAAATCATTAGGCCCTTGTTATTAATCTTCCATAAATTAAATAACTTGCCAGACATTCACTTCAATTTATCTTTAAAAAGATATATTCTCTAAACCATTTCAATTTCTTCATTGGAAAACATTTCCAAATAATTATTCATTTTCAATTTATCTTTAAAAGATAAAAACCTAAAACATTTCACTTCATAATGGAAAACATTTCCATACTTATTTAACAATAAGTAATTCACAAATCTATTTATTTTCAATACTTAGAAAATATTCAATATACTTAAAACACGATTAAGTATATATTTTATTCTTTAAGGAAAGCGTTCTCTTTAACACATTCATTTGAGTCAAAACGAATGTTGCGTAAAACATCGTTAAGACAACCCAAAATCACTAGTATAGGGATTCGAAATTAAGATAGATATATAAATCCCAATACTATACAAAACATTTCCTTTCGAAAATCATTTACTATAACAACAGTGTTATAGTCCACTATTTCCTTTTATTCCTTGAAAACGTCTATTTCAACAATGAATGTTGAAATCTATGGTTTCAACACTTATACATTTCAAAACACTTCAAATCGTTTTAAATTCTATTTAAATATCACTTCCCCAAAATATTTCTTTAATATATTATTCACCGTCCAAAAACGTGAATATAAATCGATTACCAAATTCAACACTTCTACATATCTAATTTAAAGGATTATCCACTGTCCAAAATCGTGAATATGTTTCCTTTAATAAGCTTTCTTATTTACTTATCAAATTCTATCAATCTATAAATCAATATTTATAAATTCACATTTATATATTATAAAACTTCAAGTTATAAAATCCCTTAATTAACAAATTCTATTTATATCTCATTTAAATGCCAAAATCCAATTTATAAGTTAATTTCTTATAAATCTTTATTTTACAAAATCTATTCATTTTATAACTTCACAATTTATAAATCTATAAATTTCATTCACTTATGAAAACCATTTATGCTTCATTTTAACACTTATAAAAACTCGTTTTATATTCCCAATATTTAAAATTTATAAATATCAATTTTATAGATCTTTTATATAAGCCGTTTATAATAATTCAAAATCCCAATTTTACAAATTAATCAACTATTTATTTCAAAAATCACATTTCGGTTATATTTCATAAAAATCATAATTTTTACAACATAAAAATTATAACGTTTATTTATTTGAAATAAATCAATTCCAAAATTCAATAAAATGTATACTTTCAAAAATCACCTAAAAATCCTTTTAAAATTTGGAAATCATCACTTTAATACTTTTAAAACTCCAAAAATAGGCCCAATGCTGCAACAGCACTAAATATAACAATCACGGCATCCAAGCATCATATATCAATATGATAACGGAATATATCACAATATCTGTAAATAAATCAATACGGGTGAGGAATCCAGTTGGATCCCTCCAACCTGTTTCCCTGCATCCACAGATGTTAGCACAATACCAATTCTGTTTCAGGACGGAATATCTCGGTACATGGGTTTATATAAATATTATCTGCTATTATGCGGCGCAATAGGGTCTCATCCACTATATAATGCGGGAAAATCAACTTCAAGTACGTATATAAACCAATTGCACATCAAGGTGAAAATATCGCGGTATATGTTTTTAATAAATAACATCCGCTTAATATACGACGTATAGGGTTTATTTAAATATAATAGATAATAATTTATCATCCAATCACACAATCAAGAAAGTTTAAATTTAACTATTTAAATCGAAATAGATTCGATTGAGTGAGAAGTTCTCACCTTGTTTCCAATACAGTTTCAGCGTTTTATTTCGAATGTTTAACTTTACCCAAAATTTTCACTAGCTCCTATCGATTCCAATCCAGCTCCATCGCGTAGTATTCGTCCATACGAATCCAACGCAATTCGTTTCGTAAATTTTCGACCTCGTATGAACAAGATATCAATTTTTAAAGTCTATACCAATTTATATAATTTATTTTACAATTTATCTTTAAATTTTCAACCTTCAACATTTCTGGCCGTTGAAACAGATCGTGGCCGCAACTTGCTTACTTCTTCCTCAACGCAAGCTCCAGTAAAATCGAACCCATACTCGGCCCCTAGGGCTTCAAATCGCCTCCACCTCGCTCAACGATAGATCAATCGAAGGCTACTACGTCAAAGAGTGCTGTGAACTCCACCCTCGGGCAAAATAGAGTGAAGATCGGCTATGCCCTGGCCTCGATAAACGTGCGCAAAGAAAGGATGAACGCGAGCAATTTTCCGTTGATCCGTAGCTCTAAAAACGATCACTACCGTTGAATATGTAGCTCTCACGACATTCTACAACTTTGCAGTTGAAGGTTTCTCGAATTAAAATGGGGATTTGAAGAAAATGAGGGAAGAATCTCAGCCATTTTCGGCCATTAAAATGAAGGAGGCGGCGGCTATAACTAGGGTTAGGGTTTTGAGTGTAAAAGTGTGAATATGGAGGCCTTTTATAGAAAATTGACGAACACTATTCATCCAAAAATAATTCGAACTCCAAACGAAGCATGGCGCCTGGCGTTTATAATGTTTTACCCCTATTCCGAATGCAATGGAATATATATCGGAAGCCAATTCGATCAAATTTGGAAGATAAGTTTTCGAATGGACTATTTAGATTCAAAATTCGCTCGAATCGATTTCTACACGTTTTAGCTTGCCCCGGACAAACTGTAAGTCCGATTGACATGTAATTTGAAACCATACAATAATATAACATTACGGATCCGATGAAACTAGTTTCGTCAAAATCCGAGACTGTTTGAAAAATGGCTATTTTTACTCGTCAATTAAATATTAAAATATTCAATTTCCACAAATTAACTTTTAATTCAATTTTAAAAGTTCTATAACATCATTATAACTCCAATATGATTTAATAAAACTTTATAAATCATTTTCAATCACATTAAACCAAATTTCCAATTATTTCTGTAATTTCACATATTAAATTATCGATTTAATTATCCAATTAAATCCAGATATTCAAAATAAAATTTATTTGACTTACAAATTTTACTTTTTAATATTTAAAATAAATTAAATACATGAATATCAATTGACAGAAATTCTGGGTCGTTACAGATTTAGAAAGAGATTGGTGTAGTTAAGAAATCAATAAGATTAAGTACGTAAGTTGTACGCAGATCACTTTATTTGCACGGTTCTTAATCTGGGATTCAGGTAAATAACTTCAAGCTGATTCACACCAGTCCAAACAAGAATTTATCACTTAGTTCTTGATGGCGAACACTTGATTTGGATTCTTGATATGATACCGAAGTTTTCTATCATAGTATATGGCTATGTAAGGTGAACATAGGTTTCTAATCAAGGAACTGATTAGAGTCCGTGCTAGGGAAGTTGAATGAGCAATGCTAGTTTGGAAGAAAAGTTTTTGTATCCGAGCAAGTAGTCGGATAAGATATTGCGTACAAATAATCCATATACATCGTACGGGCTTAAATATATTTGTGTACTATGTTATGTGGCTTAAGGAAGCTTAAGGACCGACTTTAAATTTTGTTCTAATGTAGCTTAGATAATCTTCTGGGCAATAACCAAAGATGATGAGCATAATGGTACGCTTAGGAAATTATCCATATCCTAGGATAACTAAGAAAGTTGTAAACCTAATAAAATTCTAAATCTTGTTTGTTGTCATTTAACATTTTAAATAATGTTTAGTGTTAGTTTATTCCTTTATGGAATTTGAATTGATTGATAGTTTGGTTATATATACCGTGGTTTATAAAATATGATTACTACAAGCAATGGATTTTAAAGTTGTTGTTTATTAGGACTTATGTAACGACCAGTATTTTCAACACTCAGCAGATGGCACTAATACATCTTCACATGCTGATCATCTAAGTGCTGAAAAGACAGATTGTTAAGATGAAAGAAAAGAAAAGACGGAACAGAATCTCACTTCGTGACGAGTAATATATAATATACCTATGATATTTACACAAGGAAACTGTAATGCACATACATCAATCAGAGTAAACTAACCTATCATCAGCCTGGACAGTTATAATAACATGTCCTCACAAATGCTGATAAATACAAAACAAGAAAGGCAGTGGAAATAAAAGTTATGAGAATATGTCTTAGAGGCATCCAGTTTGTCTCCTGAAGCTTCAAAGCATCCATAACTAAATCCAGAAATATGCTTGGGCTGACTCGAGCATTATAAGAAAGTAACATCTAGATCGGTTTGGTAAACTGGCATGAGGAATACGAACCAAATGGATTTTAATGTTATAAAACCTGTCAAAAATAAAGGTGTCTCGTAAGACCATGCCACATATAAATATGGATGGGTTTTTACCCTACAATAACCAAACCATTTTTATTTGAAAATCTAGTGATGTTACAATGATGTATACATCTTAAAATAAATATATAACATAGTTGGAATGCTTGCATCTCACATTCCAATGTATTTGGTATACAACTAAGTCCGTAAGGCATGTATGGAAAATGGATTCTATACGATGACAAAGTATGGGACTACCTTCCATACAGTACATTTCTAGAGAAAATGTACCGTGGGTGCAAACCTATTGAACCTTAGCCAATCAGGATTGACATTCCCCATACTAGATAGTATCAAATATGATCATCACCCTGGCTGTCACCTAGAAATACCGTTTCTATCGACCTAACATACAAAATTCGTAAATATCAATCTAAATACAAGTAAATACTATACCCTAATGGGAGCGACCCATATAGCCATGTGGCATAACTCATGTTTTTATCATTCTCGGATGTGAGGCTCGAGGCTACGTTTTACCTCTTAGAAAATTCCACTTGGAATGCTAACATTGGCATCCATGCAATAATGCAATGCCATCATTCATCCATAAAAGTTGTTCTAGGATTGAACAAACTGGTGGCACTACTTCTACTACTTCCCTTTTGGAATCACCATCAGGATCAGTAGCAAGTATCCCTTGCACTTGAAAGAACTCTGTTTTCGATTCTATCATCTTCAAGATGTCTCCAATTTGAACATTTATGTCAGTTCAAAGTGGTTTTCAGATAATATATCTGATCCCGGTCACATTGAACCGACAACCGATAGTTTCAAAATTGTCCAAGATTTTGATAGTCGATTATTTAACTATCAAATAAACAAACAGTCCAACCAGAGATTTAATTTCACATGGAAATTAGGCATGATTAAGCACATAAGCAACCACAAAGCCTCTTTAATTATTCCTTTGATTAATTAAAACCACTTTGTAAATACTTATATTAAAATACCTTTTACAAAAGATATATTCACAGACCCTCTCTAGTCTTTCCAATACTTGGAAAAGTATTTATATACTTATCCCAATGGTATAAGTATATTCACAAACCATTTCACTTTCAATACTTAGAATAGTACTTGTATACTTCTCTTAACTTTATAAGCATATTCAAAAAAAGGTACAATTTCAATAGAAAATGTAACCGCGTGCCTATTTCAACTGTATAAGTATATTCAGAAAGCAGTACACTTTCAATGTTTAGTCATATAGTTATCTCAATGGTATAAGTATATTCACAAAACACTACACTTTCAAAACCATACTTATTTGGATTAAATCCAATGTCACTTAAAACATAAATAACAACAAACCCAAAACACTTTTGGTGTAAGTAAATGAATCATAGGGAAATTAGACTAAGTATACTTACTACACTTCTCGATTTTAAACTTATGCTATCTCTCGGTTAACAATGAAGTCGGACAAGTTAGTGTACTATCCTTGCCTTGACATATATTCTTAATCTTGAGATAAGGATGAGTTTCCCAACTTGGAATTTGGTGCTAAGTATGAAAAGAATACTTTTCATATCACATAATTTAAAATGATCATTATAGAAATGAAATCTCATTCCTTCTATAAAAACCATTTGATAAATCACTTTCATATTTATAAAACTCATTTTATAAATCTCCTTTCTATTTATAAAATTTCTTTTATAAATCTCATTTCTAATTATAGAACTCCTTTTATAAATCTCATTTCTATCACAAATCTTTGTTTCAAGATAGAACTAAATAATTTCCATAAAATGATCATTACATATATCACTACAAATTCAAAAATGTGATTTGTTATTCCAATTTATCAAAACGATATCATTTCCCTTTCATAAAATATCATTTATAAAAGTATTCTTATCTATAAAATACCATTTATAATTCTATCTTTGGATACAACATTTTATAGAAAACATTTCACAAATATTTATTCTAAAATATTTTTATTTTCTTTTTAAAATAGAATCACTTTATAATAAAAGATAAACCCCGCTTTCTTTAAAACAAACATCCGTTATTATATTAACTTTTCTGTAAAATGAATACTTCTCGACATACTTTTAAAACATTCCTATATAATTTAGAAGAGACTAACAAAAGGTAGGAGTAAAATTTAGAAGTTCAAAAACTATTTCTAAACATAATACCACAGAAAATTCCAAAAATTACATTTAAAATCATGCTCTACATCATAACCATTTTCAAATCAAAACAGCACATAATTGTATTTCTAAAATACTATAATGAGGCCTAGAACTACTATAGCACTTAATAAGTTCTTCCATGGATCTACAACTAAAGAGCTCAATTTTTAATGCATATCAATGTAACATCAAACATGGTGAAACTACCAAACTTTGACTATACAACAGGTATATAACTTAAATGAAAATCAACAATGGTGAGGAATCTGGACCCCTTTTGAAAAATTCCTTGTGTTACCTGTATTTCATTTTATATCTCATTTGCTTTCTAAAGCGGAAATTCAACAAAACCGAACAAATATATCATTTAAACATGCAAACAATTATTTATATCTACCATATATCATATAGTATTCATCCAAAGGTGATAAACTCACCAGAATTCTAGTCGATGCTTGAGCATTCCTATTCGATCTAAAATCAAACGACGTTCAATTTTAACTCAAAATTCGACTACCTCCAAACTTGACGAAATCAATTTTAGTGTCTAGATAACTCTCTTATGAGCGCAACGCAAATGACCGCGTCCCAATTGGACATCGTTTTGGAGAAGATACTGATTTTATAAGATCTTGAATAAAATAATATAATCAATTCAATTAATCACTTGATTAATAAATTACCCACTCTAATCCTTTCTTCCCCAAATCTGAATCATACCCCATGTACACGCACAAGTGCACCCATCCTCAACCATGTATGTCCCACCTACCTCGATCTTCGGTCCACCCTTCGACAAACGGATTGTACCATCAATCTTCTCTTCTTGAGTGCATCGCCACCGACCCAACATCATTGAGCTCGATCCTCTCCTCTTCCATGCGACCTAGAAACCATGCATCCCTTGAGGAAATGCCGCACATCACCATGTTGAGCCACACCACCCCATTTCATCTCCGACCATGCTCCTTCACCCGAGAAACCCAAATCCACCAACGCCTTAGCCTAACTCCATTTAAATCACCTTCAATTTCCAACCATAGATTGGCCAACCTATGTCGATCACCATCAATAATAGTTGCACCCCTCAATTCTTACATAGGTTCGAAGCCCCTTATGGCATTAGTTAAACTTATTAATCGATTTTAATTTTTGTAGGTCGAGGATTTTGATTTTGATTTTTGAAGGAGAGGCTAGGTTAAAGGGTTTACTATAAAATGAGAATGAAAGAGAGAAAGAGGGAAAAAGAATAGTGAGAGAGAGAAAGAGGGGTAAGGGTTATTTAATTTTAAATTTTCCGGCACTTCGATACATAATGTCACGTTCACTTACGAACCACGAACAATAGAAATGACTTCCCATCGCTGGAGAGTGGTGCACCGTGGTAGTGTTCCATTTCAAATCCATGCACGCATTTCTAAAAGTCGTACGACACTGTTTCGCCATTTCGGACGGATGTTGCACCTTGCACCATGGATGTTGCACCCTATAGATATCGATTATTCAAACGGCCAGAACTTCTGGCTCGTTTAGAGTTACGGGAGCCATAACCTATCAAAACGAAGGCCTCGATGATTTCTACGGCTTTGACAGCTTTCAGCCATCAACGGATGGATTAATGCCCAAAAAGGACAACCCGAATCTCAATCGGGTCTCGTAAGTTTTTAACCCTTCGTTTTTTCGACACGTGGATTTTTACGGTAAAACGGGATTACGGTGGCTGGTCTTCGATTTTCCATCGCTGGAGAGTGGTGCACCATGGTACTGTTCCGTTTCAAATCCATGCACGCATTTCTAAAAGTCGTACGGCACTGATTCGCCATTTCGGACGGATGTTGCACCTTGCACCGTGGATGTTGCACCCTGTAGATATCGATTATTCGGACGTCCATAACTTCTGGATCGTTTAGAGTTACGGGAGCCATAACCTGTCAAAACGAAGGCCTCGATGAGTTCTACGGCTTTGACAGCTTTCAGCCGTCAATGGATAGATTAATGCCCAAAAAGGACAACCCGAATCTCAATCGGGTCTCGTAAGTTTTTTACCCTTCGTTTTTTCGACACGTGGATTTTTACGGTAAAACAGGATTACCGTGGCCCGTCTTCGACTTCCCATCGCTGGAGAGTGGTGCATCATAGTACTATTCCGTTTCAAATCCATGCACGCATTTCTAAAAGTCGTACGGCACTCTTTCGCCATTTCGGACGGATGTTGCACCTTGCACCGTTGATGTTGCACCCTGTAGATATCGATTATTCGGACGACCATAACTTCTGGCTCATTTAGAGTTACGGGTGCCATAACCTGTCAAAACGAAGGCCTCGATGAGTTCTACGGCTGTGACAGCTTTCTGCCGTCAACGGATAGATTAATGCCCACAAAGGACAACCCGAATATCAATCGGGTCTCGTAAGTTTTTTACCCTTCGTTTTTTCGACACGTAGATTTTTACGGTAAAACGAGATTACCGTGGCCCGTCTTCGACTTCCCATCGGTGGAGTGTGGTGCACCATAGTACTGTTCCGTTTCAAATCCATGCACGCATTTCTAAAAGTCGTACGGCACTGTTTCCCCATTTCGGACGGATGTTGCACCATGCACCGTGCGTGTTGCACCCTGTAGATATTGATTATTCAAATGGCCATAGCTTTTGGCTCGTTTGGAGTTACGGTAGCCATAAACTGTCAAAACGAAGACCTCGATGTGTTCTACGGCTTTGACAGCTTTCTGCCGTCAACGTATATATTAATGCCCAAAAACGACAACCCGAATCTCAATTGGGTCTCGTAAGTTTTTTACCCTTCGTTTTTCCGACACGTGGATTTTTACGGCAAAACAGAATTACCGTGGCCCGTCTTCGACTTCCCATCGCTGGAGAGTGGTGCACCATGGTACTGTTCCGTTTCAAATCCATGCACGCATTTCTAAAAGTCGTACGGCACTGTTTCGCCATTTCGGACAGATGTTGCACCTTACACCGTGGATGTTGCACCCTGTAAATATCGATTATTCGGACGGCCATAACTTCTGGCTCGTTTAGGGTTACGGGAGCCATAACCTGTCAAAAAGAAGGCATCGATGAGTTCTATGGCTTTGACGGCTTTCAGTCGTCAATGGATAGATTAATGCCCAAAAAGGACAACCCGAAACTCAACCGGGTCTCGTAAGTTTTTTACCCTTCGTTTTTTCGACACGTGGATTTTTACGGTAAAACGGGATTACCGTGGCCCGTCTTCGACTTCCCATTGCTGGAGAGTGGTGCACCATGGTATTGTTCTGTTTCAAATCCATGCATGCATTTCTAAAAGTTGTACGTCACTCTTTCGCCATTTCGGACGGATGTTGCACCTTGCACCGTGGATGTTGCACCTTGTAGATATCGATTATTCGGACGGCCATAACTTCTGGCTCATTTAGATTTACGGGAGCCATAACCTGTCAAAACGAAGGCCTCGATGAGTTCTGTGGCTTTGACAGCTTTTAGTCGTCAACGGATAGATTAATGCTCAATAAGGAAAACCCAAATCTCAATCGGGTCTCGTACGTTTTTTACCCTTCGTTTTTTCGACACGTGGATTTTTACGGTAAAACAGGATTACGGCGGCTGGTCTTCGATTTACCATCGCTGGAGAGTGGTGCACCATGGTACTGTTCCGTTTCAAATCCATGCACGCATTTCTAAAAGTCGTACGACACTGTTTCGCCATTTCGGACGGATGTTGCACCTTGCACCGTGGATGTTGCACCCTGTAGATATTGATTATTCGGACGGCCATAACTTCTGGCTCCTTTAGAGTTACGGGAGCCATAACCTGTCAAAACGAAGGCCTCGATGAGTTCTATGGCTTTGATGGCTTTCAGTCGTCAACGGATAGATTAATGCCCAAAAAGGACAACCCGAATCTCAATCGGGTCTCGTAAGTTTTTAACCCTTCGTTTTTCCGACACGTGTATTTTTACGGTAAAACGGGATTACCGTGGTCCGTCTTCGACTTCCCATCACTGGAGAGTGGTGCACCATGGTACTGTTCCGTTTCAAATCCATGCACGCATTTTTAAAAGTCGTACGACACTGTTTCTCCATTTCGGACGGATGTTGCACCTTGCACCGTGGATGTTGCACCCAGTAGATATCGATTATTCAAACGACCATAACTTCTGGCTCGTTTAGAGTTATGGGAGCCATAACCTGTCAAAACGAAGGCCTCGATGAGTTCTATGGCTTTGACCGCTTTCAGCCGTCAACGGATGGATTAATGCCCAAAAAGGACAACCCGAATCTCAATCGGGTCTCTTAAGTTTTTTACCCTTCGTTTTTTCGACACATGGATTTTTACGGTAAAACGGGATTACCGTGGCCCGTCTTCGACTTCCCATTGCTGGAGAGTGGTGCACCATGGTAGTGTTCCATTTCAAATCCACGCACGCATTTCTAAAAGTCATACGACACTGTTTCGCCATTTCGGACAGATGTTGCACATTGCACCGTGGATGTTGCATCCTGTAGATATCGATTATTCGGACGGCCATAACTTCTGGCTCGTTTAGAGTTACAGGAGCCATAACCTGTCAAAACGAAGGCCTCGATGAGTTCTACGGCGTTGATAGCTTTCAGCCGTCAACGGATAGGTTAATGCCCAAAAAGGACAACCCGAATCTCAATCGGGTCTCGTAAGTTTTTTACCCTTCGTTTTTTCGACACGTGGATTTTTACGGTAAAACAAGATTACCGTGGCCCGTCTTCGACTTCCCATCGCTGGAGAGTGGTGCACCATGGTACTGTTCCGTTTCAAATCCATGCACGCATTTCTAAAAGTCGTACGGCACTGTTTCGCCATTTCGGACGGATGTTGCACCTTGCACCGTGGATGTTGCACCCTGTAGATATAGATTATTCGGACGGCCATAACCTCTGTCTCGTTTAGAGTTATGGGAGCCATAACCTGTCAAAACAAGGCCTCGATGAGTTCTATGGTTTTGACAGCTTTCAGCCGTCAATGGATAGATTAATGCCCAAAATGGACAACCCGAATCTCAACCGGGTCTCGTAAGTTTTTTACCCTTCGTTTTTTCGACACGTGGATTTTTACGGTAAAACGGGATTACCGTGGTCCGTCTTCGACTTCCCATTGCTGGAGAGTGGTGCACCATGGTACTGTTCCGTTTCAAATCCATGCACGCATTTCTAAAAGTCGTACGGCACACTTTCGCCATTTCGGACGGATGTTGCACCTTGCACCGTGGATGTTGCACCCTGTAGATATCGATTATTTGGACGGCCATAACTTCTGGCTCATTTAGAGTTACGGGAGCCATAACCTGTCAAAACGAAGGCCTCGATGAGTTCTATGGCTTTGACAGCTTTTAGTCGTCAACGGATAGATTAATGCTCAATAAGGACAACCCGAATCTCAATCGGGTCTCGTACGTTTTTTACCCTTCGTTTTTTCGACACGTGGATTTTTACGGTAAAACAGGATTACGGTGGCTGGTCTTCGATTTACCATCGCTGGAGAGTGGTGCACCATGGTACTGTTCCGTTTCAAATCCATGCACGCATTTCTAAAAGTCGTACGGCACTTTTTCGCCATTTCGGACGGATGTTGCACCTTGCACCGTGGTTGTTGCACCCTGTAGATATCGATTATTCGGACGGCCATAACTTCTGGCTCGTTTAGAGTTACGGGAGCCATAACCTGTCAAAACGAAGGCCTCGATGAGTTCTACGGCTTTGACAGCTTTCAGTCGTCAACGGATAGATTAATGCCCAAAAAGGACAACCCGAATCTCAATCGGGTCTCGTAAGTTTTTTACCCTTCGTTTTTCCAACACGTGTATTTTTACGGTAAAATGGGATTACCGTGGTCCGTCTTCGACTTCCCATCACTGGAGAGTGGTGCACCATGGTACTGTTCCGTTTCAAATCCATGCACGCCTTTCTAAAAGTCGTACGACACTGTTTCTCCATTTCGGACGGATGTTGCACCTTGCACCGTGGATGTTGCACCCAGTAGATATCGATTATTTAAACGACCATAACTTCTGGCTCGTTTAGAGTTATGGGAGCCATAACCTGTCAAAACGAAGGCCTCGATGAGTTCTATGGCTTTGACCGCTTTCAGCCGTCAACGGATGGATTAATGCCCAAAAAGGACAGCCCGAATCTCAATCGGGTCTCTTAAGTTTTTTACCCTTCGTTTTTTCGACACGTGGATTTTTACGGTTAAACGGGATTACCGTGGCCCGTCTTCGACTTCCCACTGCTGGAGAGTGGTGCACCATGGTAGTGTTCCATTTCAAATCCACGCACGCATTTCTAAAAGTCGTACGACACTGTTTCTCCATTTCGGACAGTTGTTGCACATTGCACCGTGGATGTTGCACCCGACAGATATCGATTATTCGGACGGCCATAACTTCTGGCTCGTTTAGAGTTACAGGAGCCATAACCTGTCAAAACGAAGGCCTCGATGAGTTCTACGGCTTTGACAGTTTTCAGCCGTCAATGAATAGGTTAATGCCCAAAAAGGACAACCCGATTCTCAATCGGGTCTCGTAAGTTTTTTATCCTTTGTTTTTTCGACACGTGGATTTTTACGGTAAAACAGGATTACCGTGGCCCGTCTACGACTTCCCATCGCTGGAGAGTGGTGCACCATGGTACTGTTCCGTTTCAAATCCATGCACGCATTTCTAAAAGTCGTACGGCACTTTTTCGCCTTTTCGGACGGATGTTGCACCTTGCACCGTGGATGTTGCACCATGTAGATATAGATTATTCGGACGGCCATAACTTCTGACTCGTTTAGAGTTACGGGAGTCATAACCTGTCAAAACGAAGGCCTCGATGAGTTCTATGGCTTTGACAGCTTTCAGCCGTCAATGGATAGATTAATGCCCAAAAAGGACAACCCGAATCTCAACCGGGTCTCGTAAGTTTTTACCCTTCGTTTTTTCGACACGTGGATTTTTACGGTAAAACGGGATTACCGTGGCCCGTCTTCGACTTCCCATTGCTGGAGAGTGGTGCACCATGGTACTGTTCCGTTTCAAATCCATGCACGCATTTCTAAAAGTCGTACGGCACTCTTTCGCCATTTCGGACGGATGTTGCACCTTGCACCGTGGATGTTGCACCCTGTAGATATCGATTATTTGCACGGCCATAACTTTTGGCTCATTTAGGGTTACGGGAGCCATAACCTGTCAAAACGAAGGCCTCGATGAGTTCTATGGCTTTGACAGCTTTTAGTCGTCAACGGATAGATTAATGCTCAATAAGGACAACCCGAATCTCAATCGGGTCTCGTACGTTTTTTACCCTTCGTTTTTTCGACACGTGGATTTTTACGGTAAAACAGGATTACGGTGGCTGGTCTTCGATTTACCATCGTTGGAGAGTGGTGCACCATGGTACTGTTCCGTTTCAAATCCATGCACGCATTTCTAAAAGTCGTACGGCACTTTTTCGCCATTTCGGACGGATGTTGCACCTTGCACCGTGGATGTTGTACCCTTTAGATATCGATTATTCGGACGGCCATAACTTCTGGCTCGTTTAGAGTTACGGGAGCCATAACCTGTCAAAACGAAGGCCTCGATGAGTTCTACGGTTTTGACTGCTTTCAATCGTCAACGGATAGATTAATGCCCAAAAAGGACAACCCGAATCTCAATCGGGTCTCGTAAGTTTTTTACCCTTCGTTTTTCCGACACGTGTATTTTTGCGGTAAAATGGGATTACCGTGGTCCGTCTTCGACTTCCCATCACTGGAGAGTGGTGCACCATGGTACTGTTCCGTTTCAAATCCATGCACGCATTTCTAAAAGTCGTACGACACTGTTTCGCCATTTCGGACGGATGTTGCACCTTGCACCGTGGATGTTGCACCCAGTAGATATCGATTATTTAAACGACCATAACCTCTGGCTCGTTTAGAGTTATGGGAGCCATAACCTGACAAAACGAAGGCCTCGATGAGTTCTATGGCTTTGACCGCTTTCAGCCGTCAACGGATGGATTAATGCCCAAAAAGGACAGCCCGAATCTCAATCGGGTCTCTTAAGTTTTTTACCCTTCGTTTTTTCGACACGGGGATTTTTACGGTAAAACGGGATTACCGTGGCCCGTCTTCGACTTCCCATTGCTGGAGAGTGGTGCACCATGGTAGTGTTCCATTTCAAATCCACGCACGCATTTCTAAAAGTCGTACGACACTGTTTCGCCATTTCGGACAGATGTTGCACATTGCACCGTGGATGTTGCACCCTGTAGATATCGATTATTCGGACGGCTATAACTTCTGGCTCGTTTAGAGTTACAGGAGCCATAACCTGTCAAAACGAAGGCCTCGATGAGTTCTACGGCTTTGACAGTTTTCAGCCGTCAACGGATAGGTTAATGCCCAAAAAGGACAACCCGATTCTCAATCGGGTCTCGTAAGTTTTTTACCCTTCGTTTTTTCGACACGTGGATTTTTACGGTAAAACAGGATTACCGTGACCCGTCTACGACTTCCTATCGCTGGAGAGTGGTGCACCATGGTACTGTTCCGTTTCAAATCCATGCACGCATTTCTAAAAGTCGTACGACACTGTTTCGCCATTTCGGACGGATGTTGCACCTTGCACCGTGGATGTTGCACCCTGTAGATATTGATTATTCGGACGGCCATAACTTCTGGCTCGTTTAGAGTTACGGGAGCCATAACCTGTCAAAACGAAGGCCTCGACGAGTTCTACGGCTTTGACGGATTTCAGCCGTCAACGGATAAATTAATCCCCAAAAGGACAACCCGAGTCTCGTAAGTTTTTTACCCTTCGTTTTTTCGACACGTGGATTTTTACGGTAAAACAGGATTACGGTGGCCGACCTTCGATTTACCATCACTGGAGAGTGGTGCACCACGGTACTGTTCCGTTTCAAATCCATGCATGCATTTCAAAAAGTCGTACGGCACTGTTTCGCCATTTCGGACGGATGTTGCACCCTGTAGATATCGACTATTCGGACGACCATAACTTCAGGCTCGTTTAGAGTTACGAGAGTCATAACCTGTCAAAACGAAGGCCTCGATGAGTTCTACGGCTTTGACAGCTTTCAGCCGTCAATAGATAGATTAATGCCCAAAAAGGACAACCCGAATCTCAATCGGGTCTTGTAAGTTTTTTACCCTTCGTTTTTTCGACACGTGGATTTTTACGGTAAAACGGGATTACCGTGGCCCGTCTTCGACTTCCCATCGCTGGAGAGTGGTGCACCATGGTACTGTTCCGTTTCAAATCCATGCACGCATTTCTAAAAGTCGTACGGCACTGTTTCACCATTTCGGACGGATGTTGCACCATGCACCGTGGATGTTGCACCCTATAGATATCGATTATTCAAACGGCCATAACTTCTGGCTCGTTTAGATTTACGGGAGCCATAACCTGTCAAAACGAAGGCCTCGATGTGTTCTACGGCTTTGACAGTTTTCAGCCGTCAACGGATAGATTAATGCCCAAAAAGGACAACCCGAATCTCAATCGGATCTCGTAAGTTTTTTACCCTTCGTTTTTTCGAAAGGTGGATTTTTACGGTAAAACAGGATTACCGTGGCCCGTCTTCGACTTCCCATCGCTGGAGAGTGGTACACTAAGGTACTGTTCCGTTTCAAATCCATGCACGCATTTCTAAAAGCCGTACGGCACTGCTTCGCCATTTCGGACGGATGTTGCACCTTGCACCGTGGATGTTGCACTCTGTAGATATCGATTATTCGGACGGCCATAACTTCTGGCTCGTTTAGAGTTACGGGAGCCATAACCTATCAAAACGAAGGCCACAATGAGTTCTATTGTTTTGACAGCTTTCAGCCGTCAACGGATAGATTAATGCCAAAAAAGGACAACCCGAATCTCAACCGGGTCTCGTAAGTGTTTTACCCTTCGTTTTCTCGACACGCGGATTTTTACGGTAAAACGGGATTATCGTGGCATGTCTACGACTTCCCATCTCTAGAGAGTGGTACACCATGGTACTGTTCTGTTTCAAATCCATGCATGCATTTCTAAAAGTCGTACGACACTCTTTCGCCATTTCGGATGGATGTTGCACCTTGCACCGTGGATGTTGCACCCTGTAGATATCGATTATTCGGACGGCCATAACTTCTGGCTCGTTTAGAGTTACGGGAGCCATAACCTGTCAAAACGAAGGCCTCGATGAGTTCTATGGCTGTGACAGCTTTCTGCCATCAGCGGATAGATTAATGCCCACAAAGGACAACCCGAATCTCAATCGGGTCTCGTAAGTTTTTTACCCTTCGTTTTTTCGACACGTGGATTAAAATGGGATTACCGTGGCCCGTCTTCGACTTCCCATCACTGGAGAGTGGTGCACCATGATACTGTTCCGTTTCAAATCTATGCATGCATTTCTAAAAGTCGTACGGCACTGTTTCCCCATTACGGACGGATGTTGCACCATGCACCGTGGATGTTGCACCCTGTAGATATCGATTATTCAAACGGCCATAACTTCTGGCTCGTTTAGAGTTACGGGAGCCATAACCTGTCAAAACGAAGGCCTCGATGTGTTCTACGGCTTTGATAGCTGTCAGCCATCAACGTATATATTAATGCCCAAAAAGGATAACCCGAATCTCAATCCGGTCTCGTAAGTTTTTTACCCTTCGTTTTTTCGACACGTGGATTTTTACGGTAAAACAGGATTACCGTGGCCCGTCTTCGACTTCACACCGCTGGAGAGTGGTGCACCATGGTACTGTTCCATTTCAAATCCATGCACGCATTTCTACAAGTCGTACGGCACTGTTTCGCCATTTCGGACAGATGTTGCACCTTGCACCGTGGATGTTGCACCCTGTAGATATCGATTATTCGGACGGCCATAACTTCTGGCTCGTTTAGAGTTACGGGAGCCATAACCTGTCAAAACGAAGGCCTCGACGAGTTCTATGGCTTTGACAGCTTTCAGCCATCAACGGATAGATTAATGCCCAAAAAGGACAACCCGAATCTCAACCGGGTCTCGTAAGTTTTTTACCCTTCGTTTTTTCGACACGTGGATTTTTACGGTAAAAGGGATTAACGTGGCCCGACTTCGACTTCCCATCGCTGGAGACTGGTGCACCATGGTACTGTTCCGTTTCAAATCCATGCACGCAGTTCTAAAAGTCGTACGGCACTTTTCGCCATTTCGGACGGATGTTGCACCTTGCACCGTGGATGTTGCACCCTGTAGATATCGATTATTCGGACGGCCATAACTTCTGGCTCGTTTAGAGTTACGGGAGCCATAACCTGTCAAAACGAAGGCCTCGATGAGTTCTACGGCTTTGACAGCTTTCAGTCGTCAATGGATAGATTAATGCCCAAAAAGGACAAACTGAATCTCAATCGGGTCTCGTAAGTTTTTTACCCTTCGTTTTTCCGACACGTGTATTTTTACGGTGAAACGGGATTACCGTGGTCTGTCTTCGACTTTCCATCACTGGAAAGTGGTGCACCATGGTACTGTTCTGTTTCAAATCCATGCACGCATTTCTAAAAGTCGTACGACACTGTTTCGCCATTTCGGATGGATGTTGCACCCAGTAGATATCGATTATTCAAACGACCATAACTTCTGGCTCGTTCAGAGTTATGGGAGCCATAACCTGTCAAAACGAAGGCCTCGATGAGTTCTATGGCTTTGACCGCTTTCAGCCGTCAACGGATGGATTAATGCCCAAAAAGGACAGCCCGAATCTCAATCGGGTCTCTTAAGTTTTTTACCCTTCGTTTTTTCGACACGTGGATTTTTACGGTAAAACGGGATTACCGTGCCCGTCTTCGACTTCCCATTGCTGGAGAGTGGTGCACCATGGTAGTGTTCCACTTCAAATCCACACACGCATTTCTAAAAGTCGTACGACACTGTTTCGCCATTTCGGACAGATGTTGCACATTGCACCGTGGATTTTGCACCCTGTAGATATCGATTATTCAGACGGCCATAACTTCTGGCTCGTTTAGAGTTATAGGAGCCATAACCTGTCAAAACGAAGGCCTCGATGAATTCTACGGCTTTGACGGCTTTCAGCCGTCAACGGATAGGTTAATGCCCAAAAAGGACAACCCGATTCTCAATCGGGTCTCGTAAGTTTTTTACCCTTTGTTTTTTCGACACGTGGATTTTTACGGTAAAACAAGATTACCGTGGCCCGTCTACGACTTCCCATCGCTGGAGAGTGGTGCACCATGGTACTGTTCCGTTTCAAATCCATGCACGCATTTCTAAAAGTCGTACGGCACTGTTTCGCCATTTCGGACGGATGTTGCACCTTGCACCGTGGATGTTGCACCCTGTAGATATCGATTATTCGGACGGCCATAACTTCTGGCTCGCTTAGAGTTACGGGAGCCATAACCTGTCAAAACGAAGGCCTCGATGAGTTCTACGCTTTGACGGCTTTCAGCCGTCAACGGATAAATTAATGCCCAAAAAGGACAACTCGAATCTCAATCGGGTCTTGTAAGTTTTTTACCCTTCGTTTTTTCGACACGTGGATTTTTACGGTAAAACAGGATTACGGTGGCCGGTCTTCGATTTACCATCACTGGAGAGTGGTGCACCATGGTACTGTTCCGTTTCAAATCCATGCATGCATTTCTAAAAGTCGTGCGGCACTGTTTCGCCATTTCGGACGGATGTTGCACCTTGCACCGTGGATGTTGCACCCTGTAGATATCGACTGTAACATCCCGGAATTTTGGACAATATAAATTTAATAATCTGGATTTAAATTTATATTGAATTGATAAATTTTGTTAATAAATTTGATTTGATTTAAATAATCTTCTTTATTTAATTATTTAATTTGTGAAATTATTTTTAATGAGTTAATAAATCTGTTTTCTATTTAATAATGTATATGTATATTTTAAATAGACAAGTTGTTTTTAATTTAAATTAGTATAGTATAGTTTTAATGTTTTGAAAATAGAAATGGTGATTTATTTTTTTAATTTGAGTTTTTTTTAAAAAAATATTTAATTAAATAACTATATGATTTTATATATGAAATAAATGTTTTATTTAGTTTCAAATTCTTTTTAATTCAAGTTGTATATTAAAAACTCTTTTATAAATTTGTTTTAAGAGTTTCTTTTCAAAATGAATAACTTGTATATCATTTTCTTTATAATAATAATGCTTTACTTTTTCTTTAGAGAATTATTTAATTCATAATTATGTGTAGAGATTTAATTAACAATGCTTAATACTTATTTAACTCTAATTAAACATCAATTTAATTCATAAAGACAAGTGTTTGTACATTAAAGATTTAAGCCAACATGTGTAAACTTATCTTCATTTTAAAAAGACAAGTGTCAATGTTTTATTTTCTTTTTCTTTATTTTCTGAAAATACATTCATATGAATTAGTTTCTTCATTTCATATGCATTTGTTTCATTCCTTAATAAAAGAAAATCAGAAACTCTTCAAACATAAAAATCTCATTCTCAAACCACATACAAAAATGCATTTCTTAAACCTGATAACATATGCATGCAACTCCTCTATTTCAAAACAAATCTGCATTTCTTTGCATATGCAAATTTCAAGTAAGGCCTGCATGCAACTTCTCTCTACAAATACAAGCCTGCATGTCTTAAAAAGCAATATTCAAGTATAAAAAGGGTTCAAGCTACTGCATTTCAAAGGAGCCTGCCTGCATTCATTTTCATGATCTGGAATGATACCCTGCATATTGAATGTGCTCTGCATGCTAAAATCTGAGGTCTGCATATTGAGGTGAGTAACATTTAACTTAAAATAAATTAAGTAGGAATGTATATTTGTTTATTTGTTGAGATAAATTTTTATACATGTTTTTACTGCCTGTGTATACATATGAAATGCAATGCATGCTTGATTTCTAAAGTTCAGATTATTATAGTTTAGTTAAATTTGATAAACAGTTTTTCCTTCTTGATCTGGATGTTATCATAGATTAGCATTTGAGTGGAATTTGATTATTTCATGATAACATAAAAATTTAAATGCCTTTTATAAGTTGTGTAGTTCTATGATGTCTGGAAACATAAAAACAAACTAAATTCTGTATAAACTTGAAAATGTGGATATATTGAATTGGTGTTTCAAGTTTACTATCAGAATCATTTAATAAATTCAAGAAATTTTAGATTAGAAATTAAGTTTGCAATGTAAAGAGTAAAATGCAGTTCATGTGAACTATATTTTACAATTTTATCAAAATCAGTTGAATCTTGCATTTGAACTATTTGAAATTGATTTTGGAGTGAATGTAGCTATCAATTAACATAGGAAAATTATTGAATTGATCTACAATTCAAGTTTGAGATGGGAATTTGGATTTATGTTGTAGAACCCTAGTTACTGTGTTCTAAAATGTTTTGGATGCTGCGGCTTTAGGGATGCATCGAGTTCAAAGATGTTTGAGGTATGGATGGATGGTGTGGTGATGAAGCAATCACCGGAGTTTGGTCGATGATGGTGGTAGGAGATGGAAGTTAATGGTGTTGACAGGTTTCAGGGGTATTGGGGTTAGGCTGTTACAGGTTTGGCTTTAGACTTGATTTCAAATTCAAGTTGATCCCATGGAGATCTGGGGTATTGATGAGGGAGTGTGTTCTCGGATAGATAGGGGATGGTCGGAGAAGATAGTCAGAGGTGACTGGAGTGGGGAAGTGGATGCACAGGTGTATGTGCATGTTGATGATGAGGTAGTGTGATGTTGGGTTGCAGGGTTTTTGACTCGGGTTAGTCACGGGGGAAGTAGGAAATAACCCGAAGAAGTAGGAAAATGACTCGAAGTCATTTAGAGTAGTTCTGTGTCTTGTGTTCAGGTTTATATGTAAGAAAACAGAATTGTTTTCCAGATTTTTAAGAATAGTGTTGAAGTAACAATAGGAATCTAAACTTGAAAATTTAAATTCAGTTGGAATCTGAATTTAGTATAGATTCAAATAATTCAAATATGAAACTTGGAAACAGTTTAAATTCAAGAATGAAAGAAGTTTAAAAATGTAACAGAAACTGTTACTGTTTCCTTTAGTAAAGTAAAGATGTTTAAATATAAAACTTGAATCTGAACCAAGTTTAGGATTTTAAACTGAATTCAAATACAGATTCAATTAATTTAATTTTAGGTTTGAAATAAATTAAATTTTGAAATTTCATTTGGTCTTGAGCAATGGTAGAAACCTGTTTTCCAGGTTATTGAATTTAGGCAAAGAAAATTGCAAACTTAAAGTGTTAACTTGGATTTTAAATTGAGTTTAATGATGAATTTAAATAAGTTTAAATTCTGTTCTTTTAAAATTATTTAAATTCTGGAGATTTCAAAGTTTAAGCTTTTTTTTAATAAACAGAAAAACAGTTTCTGTTTTATATGTAAAAGGTAAGTTTAAATTTTTAAATGGAAATTTAAAATGAGTTTTGGTTTGAATTTGAATATGAATTCAAACTTTGATTTGTCTGAGAATTTGAAAACATTTATGTTTTTAAATTTAAATTTGATTTTAAACCTTCAAATATAAAATGCATTATTGTTTTGCATTTGAAGTAAGAGGTTAAGTATTTAAAATAGGAATTCAAATGAATTCAAAACTGAGTTTAAATCTGGATTTAAATTTTTAAGCTTCAGTTTTAAAATAAGGATTTGAATTTAAATTGCTTTTAAATGATTTACATTGAATTGAAAGTGTAAATTGTAGAAAGAGTTTTAAAGAATTTAAAACTAAATTGAGAATGGAAGTTATATTTCAATTTTGAAATTTAAAGATGTTTTTAAATTGATTTGAATTTGATTTGAATTGAATTTAAATCCTTTTCAACTTATTAATTAAGTTTATTTTTCTTGTAAACATATAAGATTAAGTTTGTTTTGTTTTAAAATCTTATTTTAAATAAATTTGGATCTTAAGTTAAAAGAAGTGTTAATTGGAATTTAAAGTGAAATTTAGAAACATTTTGTTTTAAATGTTTAATTAAATAAGGAATATTTATCTAAAAGATAAATAAAAGATTAATGATTGGATTCATTAATTATTTAGGAAATTAAGATGAATGTTAATTATTTAACTAATTAATAATATGGATGTTTAATTAAATAATTAATGATAATTAATTTAATTTGAGATTAATTAATTAAGTTTAATTAATCTTTAATTAAGGATGGTTAACTAAATTTTAATTTATGATTAAGATTTATTTAATCAAGTGATTAATGATAATTTAGATTTTAATTAACACTTAGTTAATTAATAATTAGAGATTAATTAAATGGTAATTAAATATTAATTACTTAATAATTAATGATGATTAGTATAAGTTAATTTCTTAATTAAGTAATTAAGAAATGTTAATGAAGTCATTAACAATTAATTAATGTGATTAATTTTTGGTAATTAATTAGATTAATTAATTAATAATCAATTGTTTAAGTTTTAATTACTTATGAAAGTAATTAGTGAATTAATTACTTAATGTAATTAATTAAGGATTATGTGATTTGTTTAGATTAATTAATTAAGTTTAATTAATTTAAACAATTGTGGATTGTTTGATAATTACTTTATGTAATTTAGGAATTTGTAGTTACTTAAGGAAGTAATTAATTAATAATTACAGAATGTAATTAAGGATATTTATTATAGAAGTAATTTGGATTTAAGTTACTTTGAAATTAATCAAGGGGATTAATTTAGATAATTAATTAAGAGTAATTAATTATTGGGTTGAGTAATTAATGTAGTTAATTACTGAATGGCTATTAATCAAGGGTGATTAATATATATGTAGGGTTTAATATAATTAACTTGTGTAAATAATCTTATAAGCTAATTACTTATTGTAATTAGAGATGATTAATCAATAATGATTAATTGAAATAAATATTAAGATGATTTATAAATTGATTTGAAATCAATTGATGGTTAAGATAAGCAGAATCTTTATGATGAAGTAATTAATTTAATTCATTTTAAATTAATTAGAGATTGAGTAATTAATTTAATTCATTTTAAATTAATTATAGAAAGTGAGATCAGTAGATCATTTGCTTATGTTTGATGAATGGTATTGATTGTTTAGTATGGTTTGTAATCTCAGTTATGAGATGAATAGAGTATGTGATATGGATGCATTGGTTGCTTTTGGATGATAATATGTATTATCTGATTATGATATGATTATCTGTTGATAATGATAATGTTGATTATCTGTGGTGTTGTGAATTATCTATCTGTATTTAGATAATAAATTGAATTGTTTTAAACTTAAAACAACTTGGCCTTAAAAGACACGCTTTGGTTTTCGATGAGACCGGGATCGGGTTTCCATATTTGGACATCCGAAAACCACATCGATTCCAAATAACGTTAGGTCGTGAATCTAAGTGGAGCAAGTGAAGACTCGAGGTGTAAGGGCTATACGTCAGTATAACTCTGTGGGTGATTCCGTAATGAGTTTGACGGAATAGTACTTATGGATTCGAGATGGTGAATCAGAGTGCAAGGGTTATTGTCGTTAACTCTGAGGGTGATTCCAATACGAGTGTAACGAGATAATGCCTTCGGTTTCGTTCGAACCCGGAACGAACTTGTATGGATTGAATGCTTTCAGAACATCGTCAGGTGGACGATGAGCATTCTAAGTGTTGTGTTCTATAAAGGTAATCGTAACCTCAAGCCTCATCAACCGGGAATGGCTAAAACAGGGGAGGTGCAGCAAAGCTTCGTGGGTAGCCCCCACTTGAGAGTAAGATTTACCCCTGTCTAGAGGTCCCTTTATATTTCGGCTGTGTGGGACGGTTGATCATGACAACCGTCGGGGTTGTCTTATTTGGAACTGTTCAGTAAGGAACGGGTCCGGCTTTGTGTTGCAGGGGAGTTAGGGTGGCTCCTCGGTACGGTGATCTAGGCCACGTACTGTGACGGGCGGTACCCCAGTAGCCCTGCCATTGATGGAATCCAAAATCCAATAAGTGCCGTACGTATTAGTTGTGCCCAACTATGTTGGAATGTGAGATGTAAGCATTTCAGCTATTTCTGTACTTTATTTGAAAACCCTAGACACTATTATAATATCATCTGATTTCCTATCAAATGTTTTGGTTAGCGTAAGGTAAAAACTTTTCCATGTTTATGTGTGGGAAGTCTTACGTGATACCTTTTCTTTTCAAAGGTTTTTCAAAGTTAAGCAACTTTAACCTGTTACTCACACCAGACCCATGTCTGACCCGGAGTTATTTCTGTTTTTCTTTAACTCTTGGGTACTCAAATTTTTACGAGTAGCCAAGGGAATTCAGGTTAGGATTCAGGATTGGCTTTGACGATTTGTGGAGGAGCATATGGAGCAGGAGGCTTCTGCGCATAGTTATATATAGTTTTCCGCTGTGTTTTGTACCTCTGAGTGTTCTGTTTGTATTGAGTTGTAATAACTAGACAGGTATTTATAACTGTCTAGTATGTGTTGTATATGTCTGTGTAACTCTGATATTTGATGTATACTATGTAATACTTTGTTATTAATATAATTTATTCGTTTCCGCTGTTGAGATTCTTGTGTTGTTTCTTTCTTCTCTTCTTTCTTTTCTTCTTCTATCCCTTTCTTTCTTATTTCATGACGCGATTTTCCGGGAGTGGAAGTCGGGTCGTGACAGCTTGGTATCAGAGCTTTAGGTTGAGCGAATACCTAGGCTCTGAAGTGTGTCTTTCTTTAGGGAGCGTTAGGTTGAGTGAATACCTAGGCTCTGTAGTGGTGTCTATCTTGAGAGAGCGTATTTGTATTTTTGATATATATGTATATATATATATTTATTGGTTCTACCTATTTGTTGGATTACCTGTTCGGGTTTATCCGATGTAAGTTATAAAGGCAGATGAGGTAGAAGTGTGTGTAACACGACTGCCATTGGTTGGAGTTTAATGGATGATGTTGGAAGTGTATTTGTCGAGACTGTAGACCTAATATCGTCTCGAGTGGGTTCTGTTTTGATGAGACTTCATCGATCTCTGAAGGTAACCTGTTAAGGTTCGGAGTTCATCTTTGAAGTGCAGAATTGAGTTTTGATCTGTCGGTTGAGCAGAAGCAAGTAAGTGATGATATCTTGATATCTTAGGAAGTAGTAGCTGCGTGATGAGATGCAGTGACTATGGATAGTTCCGAAGATTTTTCTTTGGAACAAGTTAAGAAGTGAGTCTGATCGGTGGTGTGGCAGAGTTTAGCTGAGTCTTCTGTGATGGTAGGAGTCTTCTGGCTGGGTAATTTTTCTGAAGTGGAGTTCAGAAGCAGCAGAGTGGATCTTTTCTCTGGTAAGTTGGCTAAGTCAGCATAAGCTGTTCTGTTTGGTTGAGAGAGAGCAGTTTTCTTTGGATTTAGGCTGAGTTGATCGCAAAAGTGACTTGCGATAGTATGTTCTCTTGTGTTTGTTGGAGATTGTCTGGATGTCTTCTGGAAGTCAGAGTTTGTCTGCATCTGGAGATCGAGTTTTCTTTCCAGGATTGGATCTGGTGGTTCAGTTAGTAGATGGATGGTTCCTTAAGATAGAAGTTGGTGAAGCAACTCAGGTTTGGGAGGAACATTTGAGTTTTCTTATGGATATATGGAATCATATTTTTGTGCCGGATTGTCTGGTCTGTGCTTGTGCTCTTCGTCAGCATTTTCTTCTGTTTCGGATCAGAGTTGTGCAGCGGAAGCAGTTTGGAATGTTTCTTTTTTCTTTTCCGGATAAGGAGAAGTTTGTTCTGCCTTCTGTTGTTGAGAAGCTGAGTGTTTGTTCTTGGTTTTTGAGTGATCTTGAGGAGATCATTGGATTGTTTTGCTTCGGTCTGTTTCTTTTGGAATCAGCAAGAGTTGAGCTGATCAGGATGGATGTTGGTAGCCCAGGATCGTCCGAAGAATTTTTATGGATAAGAGACAGAGAATTTGGATTCTGGAATTTGAGATTTGATTTTGTTTAAGTTTTCTCTGATCCAAGGAGCTATAAGTTTGGGAAGCTATCTCCGAAGTGTTTTGGTTTCTTCTGTGTTGGGTTAGATCAGTGTTTGGTTTTCAAGAGTTGAATTGCCAGCTTGGATAACTGGGATTCAGGGTGTTTCACATATCTCTGAGGGAGTATGTGTTTGATATTTCTGGTTGAGGGACCGGCAGTTTAGGATTGGTTTGTTTGTTGAGTCAGACTCGTTTGTAGTCTGATATTATGTATAGAATGGTTGTTAGGAGCTCTATAGCTTAGTAGTATTGATTGATTGTATTCAATAGAACGAGTATCCCGATATATATATATACCGGGGAAACTCGTGAAGTTTTATCCAAAATTCTTTTGGATAATTAGATTTGTTCTGATTGTGTGAATTGGTTGCTTTGGTTGTTGGCATATGTTTAACATATGCTGTGTTTTAAAATAAAATCTGTAAATAGATTATTAAATTGCCTTTGTTTTAAATTTCGGGGACGAAATTCTTTTAAGGGGGAAGGATTGTAACATCCCGGAATTTTGGACAATATAAATTTAATAATCTGGATTTAAATTTATATTGAATTGATAAATTTTGTTAATAAATTTGATTTGATTTAAATAATCTTCTTTATTTAATTATTTAATTTGTGAAATTATTTTTAATGAGTTAATAAATCTGTTTTCTATTTAATAATGTATATGTATATTTTAAATAGACAAGTTGTTTTTAATTTAAATTAGTATAGTATAGTTTTAATGTTTTGAAAATAGAAATGGTGATTTATTTTTTTAATTTGAGTTTTTTTTAAAAAAATATTTAATTAAATAACTATATGATTTTATATATGAAATAAATGTTTTATTTAGTTTCAAATTCTTTTTAATTCAAGTTGTATATTAAAAACTCTTTTATAAATTTGTTTTAAGAGTTTCTTTTCAAAATGAATAACTTGTATATCATTTTCTTTATAATAATAATGCTTTACTTTTTCTTTAGAGAATTATTTAATTCATAATTATGTGTAGAGATTTAATTAACAATGCTTAATACTTATTTAACTCTAATTAAACATCAATTTAATTCATAAAGACAAGTGTTTGTACATTAAAGATTTAAGCCAACATGTGTAAACTTATCTTCATTTTAAAAAGACAAGTGTCAATGTTTTATTTTCTTTTTCTTTATTTTCTGAAAATACATTCATATGAATTAGTTTCTTCATTTCATATGCATTTGTTTCATTCCTTAATAAAAGAAAATCAGAAACTCTTCAAACATAAAAATCTCATTCTCAAACCACATACAAAAATGCATTTCTTAAACCTGATAACATATGCATGCAACTCCTCTATTTCAAAACAAATCTGCATTTCTTTGCATATGCAAATTTCAAGTAAGGCCTGCATGCAACTTCTCTCTACAAATACAAGCCTGCATGTCTTAAAAAGCAATATTCAAGTATAAAAAGGGTTCAAGCTACTGCATTTCAAAGGAGCCTGCCTGCATTCATTTTCATGATCTGGAATGATACCCTGCATATTGAATGTGCTCTGCATGCTAAAATCTGAGGTCTGCATATTGAGGTGAGTAACATTTAACTTAAAATAAATTAAGTAGGAATGTATATTTGTTTATTTGTTGAGATAAATTTTTATACATGTTTTTACTGCCTGTGTATACATATGAAATGCAATGCATGCTTGATTTCTAAAGTTCAGATTATTATAGTTTAGTTAAATTTGATAAACAGTTTTTCCTTCTTGATCTGGATGTTATCATAGATTAGCATTTGAGTGGAATTTGATTATTTCATGATAACATAAAAATTTAAATGCCTTTTATAAGTTGTGTAGTTCTATGATGTCTGGAAACATAAAAACAAACTAAATTCTGTATAAACTTGAAAATGTGGATATATTGAATTGGTGTTTCAAGTTTACTATCAGAATCATTTAATAAATTCAAGAAATTTTAGATTAGAAATTAAGTTTGCAATGTAAAGAGTAAAATGCAGTTCATGTGAACTATATTTTACAATTTTATCAAAATCAGTTGAATCTTGCATTTGAACTATTTGAAATTGATTTTGGAGTGAATGTAGCTATCAATTAACATAGGAAAATTATTGAATTGATCTACAATTCAAGTTTGAGATGGGAATTTGGATTTATGTTGTAGAACCCTAGTTACTGTGTTCTAAAATGTTTTGGATGCTGCGGCTTTAGGGATGCATCGAGTTCAAAGATGTTTGAGGTATGGATGGATGGTGTGGTGATGAAGCAATCACCGGAGTTTGGTCGATGATGGTGGTAGGAGATGGAAGTTAATGGTGTTGACAGGTTTCAGGGGTATTGGGGTTAGGCTGTTACAGGTTTGGCTTTAGACTTGATTTCAAATTCAAGTTGATCCCATGGAGATCTGGGGTATTGATGAGGGAGTGTGTTCTCGGATAGATAGGGGATGGTCGGAGAAGATAGTCAGAGGTGACTGGAGTGGGGAAGTGGATGCACAGGTGTATGTGCATGTTGATGATGAGGTAGTGTGATGTTGGGTTGCAGGGTTTTTGACTCGGGTTAGTCACGGGGGAAGTAGGAAATAACCCGAAGAAGTAGGAAAATGACTCGAAGTCATTTAGAGTAGTTCTGTGTCTTGTGTTCAGGTTTATATGTAAGAAAACAGAATTGTTTTCCAGATTTTTAAGAATAGTGTTGAAGTAACAATAGGAATCTAAACTTGAAAATTTAAATTCAGTTGGAATCTGAATTTAGTATAGATTCAAATAATTCAAATATGAAACTTGGAAACAGTTTAAATTCAAGAATGAAAGAAGTTTAAAAATGTAACAGAAACTGTTACTGTTTCCTTTAGTAAAGTAAAGATGTTTAAATATAAAACTTGAATCTGAACCAAGTTTAGGATTTTAAACTGAATTCAAATACAGATTCAATTAATTTAATTTTAGGTTTGAAATAAATTAAATTTTGAAATTTCATTTGGTCTTGAGCAATGGTAGAAACCTGTTTTCCAGGTTATTGAATTTAGGCAAAGAAAATTGCAAACTTAAAGTGTTAACTTGGATTTTAAATTGAGTTTAATGATGAATTTAAATAAGTTTAAATTCTGTTCTTTTAAAATTATTTAAATTCTGGAGATTTCAAAGTTTAAGCTTTTTTTTAATAAACAGAAAAACAGTTTCTGTTTTATATGTAAAAGGTAAGTTTAAATTTTTAAATGGAAATTTAAAATGAGTTTTGGTTTGAATTTGAATATGAATTCAAACTTTGATTTGTCTGAGAATTTGAAAACATTTATGTTTTTAAATTTAAATTTGATTTTAAACCTTCAAATATAAAATGCATTATTGTTTTGCATTTGAAGTAAGAGGTTAAGTATTTAAAATAGGAATTCAAATGAATTCAAAACTGAGTTTAAATCTGGATTTAAATTTTTAAGCTTCAGTTTTAAAATAAGGATTTGAATTTAAATTGCTTTTAAATGATTTACATTGAATTGAAAGTGTAAATTGTAGAAAGAGTTTTAAAGAATTTAAAACTAAATTGAGAATGGAAGTTATATTTCAATTTTGAAATTTAAAGATGTTTTTTAAATTGATTTGAATTTGATTTGAATTGAATTTAAATCCTTTTCAACTTATTAATTAAGTTTATTTTTCTTGTAAACATATAAGATTAAGTTTGTTTTGTTTTAAAATCTTATTTTAAATAAATTTGGATCTTAAGTTAAAAGAAGTGTTAATTGGAATTTAAAGTGAAATTTAGAAACATTTTGTTTTAAATGTTTAATTAAATAAGGAATATTTATCTAAAAGATAAATAAAAGATTAATGATTGGATTCATTAATTATTTAGGAAATTAAGATGAATGTTAATTATTTAACTAATTAATAATATGGATGTTTAATTAAATAATTAATGATAATTAATTTAATTTGAGATTAATTAATTAAGTTTAATTAATCTTTAATTAAGGATGGTTAACTAAATTTTAATTTATGATTAAGATTTATTTAATCAAGTGATTAATGATAATTTAGATTTTAATTAACACTTAGTTAATTAATAATTAGAGATTAATTAAATGGTAATTAAATATTAATTACTTAATAATTAATGATGATTAGTATAAGTTAATTTCTTAATTAAGTAATTAAGAAATGTTAATGAAGTCATTAACAATTAATTAATGTGATTAATTTTTGGTAATTAATTAGATTAATTAATTAATAATCAATTGTTTAAGTTTTAATTACTTATGAAAGTAATTAGTGAATTAATTACTTAATGTAATTAATTAAGGATTATGTGATTTGTTTAGATTAATTAATTAAGTTTAATTAATTTAAACAATTGTGGATTGTTTGATAATTACTTTATGTAATTTAGGAATTTGTAATTACTTAAGGAAGTAATTAATTAATAATTACAGAATGTAATTAAGGATATTTATTATAGAAGTAATTTGGATTTAAGTTACTTTGAAATTAATCAAGGGGATTAATTTAGATAATTAATTAAGAGTAATTAATTATTGGGTTGAGTAATTAATGTAGTTAATTACTGAATGGCTATTAATCAAGGGTGATTAATATATATGTAGGGTTTAATATAATTAACTTGTGTAAATAATCTTATAAGCTAATTACTTATTGTAATTAGAGATGATTAATCAATAATGATTAATTGAAATAAATATTAAGATGATTTATAAATTGATTTGAAATCAATTGATGGTTAAGATAAGCAGAATCTTTATGATGAAGTAATTAATTTAATTCATTTTAAATTAATTAGAGATTGAGTAATTAATTTAATTCATTTTAAATTAATTATAGAAAGTGAGATCAGTAGATCATTTGCTTATGTTTGATGAATGGTATTGATTGTTTAGTATGGTTTGTAATCTCAGTTATGAGATGAATAGAGTATGTGATATGGATGCATTGGTTGCTTTTGGATGATAATATGTATTATCTGATTATGATATGATTATCTGTTGATAATGATAATGTTGATTATCTGTGGTGTTGTGAATTATCTATCTGTATTTAGATAATAAATTGAATTGTTTTAAACTTAAAACAACTTGGCCTTAAAAGACACGCTTTGGTTTTCGATGAGACCGGGATCGGGTTTCCATATTTGGACATCCGAAAACCACATCGATTCCAAATAACGTTAGGTCGTGAATCTAAGTGGAGCAAGTGAAGACTCGAGGTGTAAGGGCTATACGTCAGTATAACTCTGTGGGTGATTCCGTAATGAGTTTGACGGAATAGTACTTATGGATTCGAGATGGTGAATCAGAGTGCAAGGGTTATTGTCGTTAACTCTGAGGGTGATTCCAATACGAGTGTAACGAGATAATGCCTTCGGTTTCGTTCGAACCCGGAACGAACTTGTATGGATTGAATGCTTTCAGAACATCGTCAGGTGGACGATGAGCATTCTAAGTGTTGTGTTCTATAAAGGTAATCGTAACCTCAAGCCTCATCAACCGGGAATGGCTAAAACAGGGGAGGTGCAGCAAAGCTTCGTGGGTAGCCCCCACTTGAGAGTAAGATTTACCCCTGTCTAGAGGTCCCTTTATATTTCGGCTGTGTGGGACGGTTGATCATGACAACCGTCGGGGTTGTCTTATTTGGAACTGTTCAGTAAGGAACGGGTCCGGCTTTGTGTTGCAGGGGAGTTAGGGTGGCTCCTCGGTACGGTGATCTAGGCCACGTACTGTGACGGGCGGTACCCCAGTAGCCCTGCCATTGATGGAATCCAAAATCCAATAAGTGCCGTACGTATTAGTTGTGCCCAACTATGTTGGAATGTGAGATGTAAGCATTTCAGCTATTTCTGTACTTTATTTGAAAACCCTAGACACTATTATAATATCATCTGATTTCCTATCAAATGTTTTGGTTAGCGTAAGGTAAAAACTTTTCCATGTTTATGTGTGGGAAGTCTTACGTGATACCTTTTCTTTTCAAAGGTTTTTCAAAGTTAAGCAACTTTAACCTGTTACTCACACCAGACCCATGTCTGACCCGGAGTTATTTCTGTTTTTCTTTAACTCTTGGGTACTCAAATTTTTACGAGTAGCCAAGGGAATTCAGGTTAGGATTCAGGATTGGCTTTGACGATTTGTGGAGGAGCATATGGAGCAGGAGGCTTCTGCGCATAGTTATATATAGTTTTCCGCTGTGTTTTGTACCTCTGAGTGTTCTGTTTGTATTGAGTTGTAATAACTAGACAGGTATTTATAACTGTCTAGTATGTGTTGTATATGTCTGTGTAACTCTGATATTTGATGTATACTATGTAATACTTTGTTATTAATATAATTTATTCGTTTCCGCTGTTGAGATTCTTGTGTTGTTTCTTTCTTCTCTTCTTTCTTTTCTTCTTCTATCCCTTTCTTTCTTATTTCATGACGCGATTTTCCGGGAGTGGAAGTCGGGTCGTGACATCGACTATTCGGACGGCCATAACTTCTGTCTCGCTTAGAGTTATGACAGCCATAAACTGTCAAAACGAAGGCCTCGATGAGTTCTACGGCTTTGACAGCTTTCAGCCTTCAACGGATCGATTAATGCCCAAAAAGGACAACCCGAATCTCAATCGGGTCTCGTAAGTTTTTTACCCTTCGTTTTTTCGACACGTGGATTTTTACGGTAAAATGGGATTACCGTGGCCCGTCTTCGCCTTCCCATCGCTGGAGAGTTTTGCGCCATGGTACTATTCCGTTTCAAATCCATGCACGCATTTCTAAAAGTCGTACGGCACTCTTTCGCCATTTCGGACGGATGTTGCACCTTGCACCGTTGATGTTGCACCCTGTAGATATCGATTATTCGGACGACCATAACTTTTGGCTCATTTAGAGTTACGGGAGCCATAATCTGTCAAAACGAAGGCCTCGATGAGTTCTACGGCTGTGACAGCTTTCTGCCATCAACGGATAGATTAATGCCCACAAAGGACAACCCGAATCTCAATCGGGTCTCGTAAGTTTTTTACCCTTCGTTTTTTCGACACGTGGATTAAAACGGGATTACCGTGGCCCGTCTTTGACTTCCATCGCTGGAGAGTGGTGCACCATGATACTGTTCCGTTTCAAATCTATGCATGCATTTCTAAAAGTCGTACGGCACTGTTTCCCCATTTCGGACGGATGTTGCACCATGCACCGTGGATGTTGCACCCTGTAGATATCGATTATTCAAACGGCCATAACTTCTGGCTCGTTTAGAGTTACGGGACCCATAACTTGTCAAAACGAAGGCCTCGATGTGTTCTACGGCTTTGACAGCTTTCAGCCATCAACGTATATATTAATGCCCAAAAAGGATAACCTGAATCTCAATCCGGTCTCGTAAGTTTTTTACCCTTCGTTTTTTCGACACGTGGATTTTTACGGTAAAACAAGAATACCGTGGCCCGTCTTCGACTTCCCATCACTGGAGAGTGGTGCACCATGGTACTGTTCCATTTCAAATCCATGCACGCATTTCTACAAGTCGTACGGCACTGTTTCGCCATTTCGGACAGATGTTGCACCTTGCACCGTGGATGTTGCACCCTGTAGATATCGATTATTCGGACGGCCATAACTTCTGGCTCGTTTAGAGTTACGGGAGCCATAACCTGTCAAAACGAAGGCCTCGATGAGTTCTATGGCTTTGACAGCTTTCAGCCGTCAACGGATAGATTAATGCCCAAAAAGGACAACCCGAATCTCAACCGGGTCTCGTAAGTTTTTTACCCTTCGTTTTTTCGACACGTGGATTTTTACGGTAAAAGGGATTAACGTGGCCCGACTTCGACTTCCCATCGCTGGAGACTGGTGCACCATGGTACTGTTCCGTTTCAAATCCATGCACGCATTTCTAAAAGTCGCATGGCACTTTTTCGCCATTTCGGACGGATGTTGCACCTTGCACCGTGGATGTTGCACCCTGTAGATATCGATTATTCGGACGGCCATAACTTCTGGCTCGTTTAGAGTTACGGGAGCCATAACCTGTCAAAACGAAGGCCTCGATGAGTTCTACGGCTTTGACAGCTTTCAGTCGTCAACGGATAGATTAATGCCCAAAAAGGACAACCCGAATCTCAATCGGGTCTCGTAAGTTTTTTACCCTTCGTTTTTCCGACACGTGTATTTTTACGGTAAAATGGGATTACCGTGGTCCGTCTTCGACTTCCCATCACTGGAGAGTGGTGCACCATGGTACTGTTCCGTTTCAAATCCATGCACGCATTTCTAAAAGTCGTACGACGCTGTTTCGCCATTTCGGACGGATGTTGCACCTTGCACCGTGGATGTTGCACCCAGTAGATATCGATTATTCAAACAACCATAACTTCTGGCTCGTTTAGAATTATGGGAGCCATAACCTGTCAAAACGAAGGCCTCGATGAGTTCTATGGCTTTGACCGCTTTCAGCCGTCAACGGATGGATTAATGCCCAAAAAGGATAGCCCGAATCTCAATCGGGTCTCTTAAGTTTTTTACCCTTCGTTTTTTCGACACGTGGATTTTTACGGTAAAACGGGATTACCGTGGCCCATCTTCGACTTCCCGTTGCTGGAGAGTGGTGCACCATGGTAGTGTTCCATTTCAAATCCACGCACGCATTTCTAAAAGTCGTACGACGCTGTTTCGCCATTTCGGACAGATGTTGCACATTATACCGTGGATGTTGCACCCTGTAGATATTGATTATTCGGACGGCCATAACTTCTGGCTCGTTTAGAGTTACAGGAGCCATAACCTGTCAAAACGAAGGCCTCGATGAGTTCTACGGCTTTGACAGCTTTCAGCCGTCAACGGATAGGTTAATGCCCAAAAAGGACAACCCGATTCTCAATCGGGTCTCGTAAGTTTTTTACCCTTCGTTTTTTCGACACGTGGATTTTTACGGTAAAACAGGATTACCGTGGCCCGTCTACGACTTCCCATCGCTGGAGAGTGGTGCACCATGGTACTGTTCCGTTTCAAATTCATGCATGCATTTCTAAAAGTCGTACGGCACTGTTTCGCCATTTCGGACGGATGTTGCACCTTGCACCGTGGATATTGCACCCTGTAGATATCGATTATTCGGACGGCCATAACTTCTGGCTCGTTTAGAGTTACGGGAGCCATAACCTGTCAAAACGAAGGCCTCGATGAGTTCTACGGCTTTGACGGCTTTCAGCGGTCAACGGATAAATTAATGCCCAAAAATGACAACCCGAATCTCAATCGGATCTCGTAAGTTTTTTACCCTTCGTTTTTTCGACACGTGGATTTTTACGGCAAAACAGGATTACGTTGGCCGGTCTTCGATTTACCATCACTGGAGAGTGGTGCACCACGGTACTGTTCCGTTTCAAATCCATGCACGCATTTCTAAAAGTCGTACGGCACTGTTTCGCCATTTCGGACGGATGTTGCACCTTGCACCATGGATGTTGCACCCTGTAGATATCGATTATTCGGACGGCCATAACTTCTGGCTCGTTTAGAGTTACGGAAGCCATAACTTGTCAAAACGAAGGCCTCGACGAGTTCTATGGCTTTGACAGCTTTCAGCCGTCAACGGATAGATTAATTCCCAAAAAGGACAACCCGAATCTCAACCGGGTCTCGTAAGTTTTTTACCCTTCGTTTTTTCGACACGTGGATTTTTACGGTAAAAGGGATTAACGTGGCCCGACTTCGACTTCCCATCGCTGGAGACTGGTGCACCATGGTACTGTTCCGTTTCAAATCCATGCACGCATTTCTAAAAGTCGTACGGCACTTTTTCGCCATTTCGGACGGATGTTGCACCTTGCACCGTGGATGTTGCACCCTGTAGATATCGATTATTCGGACGGCCATAACTTCTGGCTCGTTTAGAGTTACAGGAGCCATAACCTGTCAAAACGAAGGCCTCGATGAGTTCTACGGCTTTGACAGCTTTCAGTCGTCAACGGATAGATTAATGCCCAATAAGGACAACCCGAATCTCAATCGGGTCTCGTACGTTTTTTACCCTTCGTTTTTTCGACACGTGGATTTTTACGGTAAAACAGGATTACGGTGGCTGGTCTTCGATTTACCATCGCTGAAGAGTGGTGTACCATGGTACTGTTCTGTTTCAAATCCATGCACGCATTTCTAAAAGTCGTACGGCACTATTTCGCCATTTCGGACGGATGTTGCACCTTGCACCGTGGATGTTGCACCCTGTAGATATCGATTATTCGGACGGCCATAACTTCTGGCTCGTTTAGAGTTACGGGAGCCATAACCTGTCAAAACGGAGTCCTCGATGAGTTCTACGGCTTTGACAACTTTCAGTCGTCAACGGATAGATTAATGGCCAAAAAGGACAACCCAAATCTCAATCGGGTCTCGTAAGTTTTTTACCCTTCGTTTTTCCGACACGTGTATTTTTACGGTAAAACTGGATTACCGTGGCCCGTCTTCGACTTCCCATTCACCGGAGAGTGGTGCACCATGTTACTATTCCATTTCAAATCCATGCATGTATTTCTAAAAGTCCTACGACACTGTTTCGCCATTTCGGACGGATGTTGCACCTTGCACCGTGGATGTTGCACCCTGTAGATATCGATTATTCAAACGACCATAACATCTGGCTCGTTTAGAGTTATGGGAGCCATAACCTGTCAAAATGAAGGCCTCGATGAGTTCTACGGGTTTGATAGCTTTCAGCCGTCAACGGATAGATTAATGCTCAAAAAGGACAACCCGAACTCAATCGGGTCTCTTAAGTTTTTTACCCTTCGTTTTTTCGACACGTGGATTTTTACGGTAAAACGGGACTACCGTGGCCCGTCTTCGACTTCCCATCGCTGGAGAGTGGTGCACCATGGTACTGTTCCGTTTCAAATCCATGCACGCATTTCTAAAAGTCGTACGGCACTGTTTCACCATTTCGGACGGTTGTTGCACCATGCACCATGGATGTTGCACCCTGTTGATATCGATTATTCAAACGGCCATAACTTCTGGCTCGTTTAGAGTTACAGGAGCCATAACCTGTCAAAACGAAGGCCTCGATGTGTTCTACGGCTTTGACAGCTTTCAGCCATCAACGGATAGATTAATGCCCATAAAGGACAACCCGAATCTCAATTGGGTCTCGTATGTTTTTTACCCTTCGTTTTTTCGACACGTGGATTTTTATGGTAAAACAGGATTACCGTGGCCCGTCTTCGACTTCCCATCGCTGGAGAGTGGTACACTATGGTACTGTTCCGTTTCAAATACATGCACGCATTTCTAAAAGTCGTACGACACTGTTTCGCCATTTCGGACGGATGTTGCACCTTGCACCGTGGATGTTGCACCCTATAGATATCGATTATTCGGACGGCCATAACTTCTGGCTCGTTTAGAGTTACGGGAGCCATAACCTATCAAAACGAAGGCCACGATGAGTTCTACTGTTTTGAAAACTTTCAGCCGTTAACGGATAGATTAATGCCCAAAAAGGAAAACCCGAATCTCAACCGGGTCTCGTAAGTTTTTTACCCTTCGTTTTTTCGACACGCGGATTTTTACGGTAAAACGGGATTACCGTGGCCCGTCTACGACTTCCCATCGCTGGAGAGTGGTGCACCATGGTACTGTTCCGTTTCCAATCCATGCACGCATTTCTAAAAGTCGTACGGAACTCTTTCGCCATTTCGGACGGATGTTGCACCTTGCACCATGGATGTTGCACCCTGTAGATATCGATTATTCGGACAGCCATAACTTCTGGCTCGTTTAGAGTTACGGGAGCCATAACCTGTCAAAACGAATGCCTCGATTAGTTCTACAGCTTTGATAGCTTTCTACCGTCAACGGATAGATTAATTCCCAAAATGGATAACCCGAATCTCAATCGGGTCTCGTAAGTTTTTTACCCTTCGTTTTTTCGACATGTGGATTTTTACGGTAAAACAGGATTACCGTGGCTGGCCTTCAATTTAGCATCGCTGGAGTGTGGTGCACCATGGTACTGTTCCATTTCAAATCCATGCGCGCATTTCTAAAAGTCGTACGGCACTGTTTCGCCATTTCGTAAGGATGTTGCACCTTGCACCGTGGATGTTGCACCCTGTAGATATCGATTATTCGGACGGCCATAACTTCTGGCTCGTTTAGAGTTACAGTAGCCATAACCTGTCAAAACGAAGGCCTCGATGAGTTCTACGGCTTTGACAGCTTTCAGTCATCAACGGACAGATTAATGCTCAATAAGGACAACCCGAATCTCAACCGGGTCTCGTATGTTTTTTACCCTTCGTTTTTTCGACACGTGGATTTTTACGGTAAAACGGGATTACCGTGGCCCGTCTACGACTTTCCATCGCTGGGGAGTGGTGCACCATGGTACTGTTCCATTTCAAATCCATGCACGCATTTCTAAAAGTCGTACGGCACTGTTTCGCCATTTCGGACGGATGTTGCACCCTGCACCGTGGATGTTGCACCCTGTAGATATCGATTATTCGGACGGCCATAACTTCTGGCTTGTTTAGAGTTACGGGAGCCATAACCTGTCAAAACGAAGGCCTCGATGAGTTCTATGGCTTTGATAGCTCCTAGTCATCAACGGATAGATTAATGCCAAAAAAGGACAACCCGAATCTCAATCGGGTCTCGTAAGTTTTTTACCATTCGTTTTTTCGACACGTGTATTTTTACGGTAAAACGGGATTACCGTGGCCCGTCTTCGACTTCCCATCGCTGGAGAGAGGTGCACCATGGTACTGTTCCGTTTCAAATCCATGCACGCATTTCTAAAAGTCGTACGGCACTGTTTCACCATTTCGGACGGATGTTGCTCCATGCACCGTGGATGTTGCACCCTGTAGATATCGATTATTCAAACGGTCATAACTTCTGGCTCGTTTAGAGTTATGGGAGCCATAACCTGTCAAAACGAAGGCCTCGATGAGTTCTACGGTTTTGATAGCTTTCAGCCGTCAACGGACAGATTAATTCTCAAAAAGGACAACCCGAATCTCAATCGGGTCTCGTAAGTTTTTTACCCTTCGTTTTTTCGACACGTGGATTTTTACGGTAAAACAGGATTACGGTGGCCGGTCTTCGATTTACCATCACTGGAGAGTGGTGCACCACGGTACTGTTCCATTTCAAATCCATGCATGCATTTCTTAAAGTCGTACGGCACTATTTCGCCATTTCGGACGGATGTTGCACCCTGTAGATATCGATTATTCGGACGGCCATAACTTCTGGCTCGTTTAGAGTTATGGGAGCCATAACCTGTCAAAACGAAGGCCTCGATGAGTTCTACGGCTTTGACAGCTTTCAGCCGTCGACAAATAGATTAATGCCCAAAAAGGACAACCCGAATCTCAATCGGATCTCGTAAGTTTTTTACCCTTCGTTTTTTCGACACGTGGATTTTTACGGTAAAACGGGATTACCGTGGCCCATTTTCGACTTCCCATCGCTGGAGAGTGGTACACCATGGTACTTTTCCGTTTCAAATCCATGCATGCATTTCTAAAAGTCGTACGGCACTGTTTCGCCATTTCGGACGGATGTTGCACCTTGCACCGTGGATGTTGCACCCTGGAGATATCGATTATTCGGACGGCCATAACTTCTGGCTCGTTTAGAGTTACGGGAGCCATAACCTATCAAAACGAAGGCCACGATGAGTTCTATTGTTTTGACAGCTTTCAGCCGTCAACGGATAGATTAATGCCAAAAAAGGACAACCTGAATCTCAACCGGGTCTCGTAAGTTTTTTACCCTTCGTTTTTTCGACGCGTGGATTTTTACGGTAAAACGGGATTATCGTGGCATGTCTACGACTTCCCATCGCTGGAGAGTGGTACACCATGGTACTTTTCCATTTCAAATCCATGCACGCATTTCTAAAAGTCGTACGGCACTGTTTCACCATTTCGGACGGATGTTGCACCATGCGCCGTGGATGTTGCTCCCTGTAGATATCGATTATTCAAACGGCCATAACTTCTGGCTCGTTTAGAGTTACGGGAGCCATAACCTGTCAAAACGAAGGCCTCGATGTGTTCTATGGCTCTGACAGCCTTGAGCTGTCAACGGATAGATTAATGCCCAAAAAGGACAACCCGAATCTCAATCGGGTCTCGTAAGTTTTTTACCCTACGTTTTTTCGACACGTGGATTTTTACGGTATAACAGGATTACCGTGGCCCGTCTTCGACTTCCCATCGCTGGAGAGTGGTGCACCATGGTACTTTTCTGTTTCAAATCCATGCACGCATTTCTAAAAGTCGTACGGCACTGTTTCGCCATTTCGGACGGATGTTGCACCTTGCACCGTGGATGTTGCACCGTGCACCGTGGATGTTGCACCCTGTAGATATCGATTATTCGGACGGCTATAACTTCTGGCTCGTTTAGAGTTACGGGAGCCATAACCTGTCAAAACGAAGGCCTCAATGAGTTCTATGGCTTTGACGGCTTTCAGCCGTCAACGGATAGATTAATGCCCAAAAAGGACAACCCGAATCTCAACCGGGTCTCGTAAGTTTTTTACCCTTCGTTTTTCGACATGCGGATTTTTACGGTAAAACGGGTTTACCGTGGCCCGTCTACGACTTCCCATCGCTGGAGAGTGGTGCACCATGATACTGTTCCATTTCAAATCCATGCACGCATTTCTAAAAGTCGTACGGCACTCTTTCGCCATTTCGGACGGATGTTGCAACTTGCACCGTGGATGTTGCACCCTGTAGATATCGATTATTCGGACGGCCATAACTTCTGGCTCGTTTAGAGTTACGGGAGGCATAACCTGTCAAAACGAAGGCCTCGATTAGTTCTATGCCTTTGATAGCGTTCTGCCATCAACGGATAGATTAATGCCCAAAAAGGACACCCCGAATCTCAATCGGGTCTCGTAAGTTTTTTACCCTTCGTTTTTTCAACACGTGGATTTTTACAGTAAAACAGGATTACCGTGGCTGGCCTTCGATTTACCATCGCTGGAGTGTGGTGCACCATGGTACTGTTGCATTTCAAATCCATGCACGCATTTCTAAAAGTCGTACGGCACTGCTTCGCCATTTCGGACGGATGTTGCACCTTGCACCGTGGATGTTGCACCCTGTAGATATCGATTATTCGGACGGCCATAACTTCTGGCTCGTTTAGATTTACGGGAGCCATAACCTGTCAAAACGAAGGCCTCGATTAGTTCTACGGCTTTGACAGCTTTCAGTCGTCAACAGATAGATTAATGCTCAATAAGGACAACCCGAATCTCAATCGGGTCTCGTAAGTTTTTTACCCTTCGTTTTTTCGACAAGTGGATTTTTACGGTAAAACCATGATTACGGTGGCAGCTCTTCGATTTACCATCGCTGGAGAGTGGTGCACCATGGTACTGTTCCGTTTCAAATCCATGCATGCATTTCTAAAAGTCGTACGGCACTGTTTCGCCATTTCGGACGGATGTTGCACCTTGCACCGTGGATGTTGCACCCTGTAGATATCGATTATTCGGATGGCCATAACTTCTGGCTCGTTTAGAGTTACGGGAGCCATAACCTGTCAAAACGAAGGCCTCGATGAGTTCTACGGCTTTGATAGCTTTTAGTCGTCAACGGATAGATTAATGCCCAAAAAGGACAACCCGAATCTCAATCGGGTCTCGTATGTTTTTTACCATTTGTTTTTTCGACACGTGTATTTTTACGGTAAAACGGGATTACCGTGGCCCGTCTTCGACTTCCATCACTGGAGAGTGGTGCACCATGGTACTGTTCCATTTCAAATCTATGCACGCATTTCTAAAAGTCGTACGGCACTGTTTCGCCATTTCGGACGGATGTTGCACCTTGCACCGTGGATGTTGCACCCTGTAGATATCGATTATTCAAACGGCCATAACTTCTGGCTTGTTTAGAGTTACGGGAGCCATAATCTGTCAAAACGAAGGCCTCGATGAGTTCTACGACTTTGACAGCTTTCAGCCGTCAACGGATAGATTAATGCCCAAAAATGACAACCCGAATCTCAATCGGGTCTCGTAAGTTTTTTACCCTTCGTTTTTTCGACACGTGGATTTTTACGGTAAAACGGGATTACCGAGGCTGGCCTTCGATTTACCATCGCTGGAGAGTGGTGCACCATGGTACTGTTCCATTTCAAATCCATGCACGCATTTCTAAAAGTCGTACGGCACTGTTTCGCCATTTCGGACGGATGTTGCACCTTGCACCGTGGATGTTGCACCCTGTAGATATCGATTATTCGGACGGCCATAACTTCTGGCTCGTTTAGAGTTACGGGAGCCATAACCTGTCAAAACGAAGGCCTCGATGAGTTCTACGGCTTTGATAGCTTTTAGCCGTCAAAGGATAGATTAATGCCCAAAAAGGACAACCCGAATCTCAACCGGGTCTCGTAAGTTTTTTACCCTTCGTTTTTTCCGACACGTGGATTTTTACTGTAAAACAGGATTACCGTGGCTGGTCTTCGATTTACCATCGTTGGAGAGTCGTGCACTATGGTACTGTCCCATTTCAAATCCATGCACGCATTTCTAATAGACGTACGACACTGTTTCGCCATTTCGGACGGATGTTGCACCTTGCACAGTGGATGTTGCACCCTCTAGATATCGATTATTCGGACGGCCATAACTTCTGGCTCGTTTAGAGTTACGGGAGACATAACCTGTCAAAACGAAGGCCTCGATGATTCCTACGGCTTTGAAAGCTTTCAGCCATCAACGGATAGATTAATGCCCAAAATGGACAACCCGAATCTCTATCGGGTCTCGTAAGTTTTTTACCCTACGTTTTTTCGACACGTGAATTTTAATGGTAAAACGGGATTACGGTGGCTGGTCTTCGATTTACCATCGTTGGAGAGTGGTGCGCCATGGTACTGTTCCGTTTCAAATCCATGTACGCATTTCTAAAAGGCGTACGGCACTGTTTCGCCATTTCGGACGGATGTTGCACCTTGCATTGTGGATGTTGCACCCTATAGATATCGATTATCCGGACGGCCATAACTTCTGGCTCGTATAGAGTTACGGGAGCCATAACCTGTCAAAACGAAGGCCTCGATGAGTTCAACGGCTTTCATAGCTTTCAGCCGTCAACGGATAGATTAATGCCAAAAAAGGACAACCCGAATCTCAATCGGGTCTCGTAAGTTTTTTACCCTACGTTTTTTCGACACGTGGATTTTTACGGTAAAATGGGATTACGGTGGCTGGTCTTCGATTTACCATCGCTGGAGAGTGGTGCACCATGGTACTGTTCCGTTTCAAATCCATGCACGCATTTCTAAAAGTCGTACGACACTGTTTCGCCATTTCCGATGGATGTTGCACCTTGCACCGTGGATGTTGCACCCTGTAGATATCGATTATTCGGACGGCCATAACTTCTGGCTCGTTTAGAGTTACGGGAGCCATAACCTGTCAAAACGAAGGCCTCGATGAGTTCAACGGCTTTGATAGCTTTCAGCCATCAACGGATAGATTATTGCCCAAAAAGGACAACCCGAATCTCAATCGGGTCTCGTAAGTTTTTTACCCTACCTTTTTTCGACACGTGAATTTTAACGGTAAAACGGGATTACGGTGGCTGGTCTTCGATTTACCATCGTTGGAGAGTGGTGCGCCTTGGTACTGTTCCATTTCAAATCCATGCACGCATTTCTAAAAGTCGTACGACACTGTTTCGCCATTTTGGACGGATGTTGCACCTTGCACCGTGGATGTTGCACCCTGTAGATATCGATTATCCGGACGGCCATAACTTCTGAATCGTATAGAGTTATGGGAGCCATAACCTGTCAAAACGAAGCCTCGATGAGTTCAACGGCTTTGATAGCATTCAGCCGTCAACGGATAGATTAATGCCAAAAAAGGACAACCCGAATCTCAATCGGGTCTCGTAAATTTTTTACCCTACGTTTTTTCGACACGTGGATTTTTGTGGTAAAACGGGATTACGGTGGCTGGTCTTCGATTTACCATCGTTGGAGAGTGGTGCACCATGGTACTGTTCCGTTTCAAATCCATGCACGCATTTCTAAAAGTCGTACGGCACTGTTTCGCCGTTTCGGACGGATGTTGCACCTTGCACCGTGGATGTTGCACCCTGTAGATATCGATTATTCGGACGGCCATAACTTAAGGATCGTTTAGAGTTACAAAAGCTATAACCTATCAAAACGAAGGAATCGATGATTTCTACGGCTTTGACAGCTTTCAGCCGTCAACGGATAGATTAATGCCCAAAAAGGACAACCCGAATCTCAATCGGGTCTCCTAAGTTTTTTACCCTTCGTTTTTTCGACACGTGGATTTTTACGGTAAAACGGGATTACGGTGGTTGGTCTTCGATTTACCATCGCTGGAGAGTGGTACACTATGGCACTGTTCTGTTTCAAATCCATGCACGCATTTCTAAAAGTCGTATGGCACTGTTTCGCTATTTCGGACGGATGTTGCACCTTGCACCGTAGATGTTGCACCCTGTAGATATCGATTAATCGGACGGCCATAACTTCTGGCTCGTTTAGAGTTACGGGAGCCATAACCTGTCAAAACGAAGGCCTCGATGAGTTCTACGGCTTTCAAAGCTTTCAGCCGTCAACGGATAGTTTAATGCCCAAAAAGGACAACCCGAATCTCTATCGGGTCTCGTAAAATTTTTTACCCTTCGATTTTTCGACACGTGGAATTTTACGATAAAACGGGATTACGGTGGCTGGTCTTCGATTTACCATCGCTGGAGAGTGGTGCACCATGGTACGGTTCCGTTTCAAATCCATGCACGCATTTCTGAAAGTCGTACGACACTGTTTTGCCATTTCGGACGGATATTGCACCTTGCACCGTGGATGTTGCACCCTGTAGATATCGATTATTCAAATGGCCATAACTTCTGGCTCGTTTAGAGTTACGGGAGCCATAACCTGTCAAAACGAAGACCTCGATGAGTTCTACGGCTTTGACAGCTTTCAGCCGTCAACGGATAGATTTAAGCCTAAAAAGGACAACCAGAATCTCAATCGGGTCTCGTAAGTTTTTTACCCTTCGTTTTTTCGACACGTGGATTTTTACGGTAAAACGGGATTACCGTGGCTGGCCTTCGATTTACCATCGCTGGAGAGTGGTGCACTATGGTACTGTTCCGTTTCAAATCCATGCACGCATTTCTAAAAGTCGTACGACACTGTTTCACCATTTCGGACGGATGTTGCACCTTGCACCGTGGATGTTGCACCCTATAGATATCGATTATTCAGACGGCCATAACTTCTAACTCATTTAGAGTTACGGGAGCCATAACCTGTCAAAACAAAGGCCTCGATGAGTTCTACGGCTTTGATAGCTTTCAGCCGTCAACGGATAGATTAATGCCCAAAAAGGACAACCCGAATCTCAGTCTGGTCTCGTAAGATTTTTACCCTTCGTTTTTTTTAACACGTGGATTTTTACAGTAAAACAGGATCACGGTGGCTGGTCTTCGATTTACCATCGCTGGAGAGTCGTGCACCATGGTACTTTTCCGTTTCAAATCCATGCACGCATTCCTAAAAGACGTACGACACTGTTTCGCCATTTCGGACGGATGTTGCACCTTGCACCGTGGATGTTGCACCCTCTAGATATCGATTATTCGGACGGCCATAACTTCTGGCTCGTTTAGAGTTACGGGAGCCATAACCTGTCAAAACGAAGGCCTCGATGAGTTCTACGGCTTTGAAAGCTTTCAGCCGTCAACGGATAGATTAATGCCCAAAAAGGACAACCCGAATCTCTATCGGGTCTCGTAAGTTTTTTACCCTTCGTTTTTTCGACATGTGGAATTTTACGATAAAACGGGATTACGATGGCCGGTCTTCGATTTACCATCGCTGGAGAGTGGTGCACCATGGTACTGTTCCGTTTCAAATCCATGCATGCAATTCTAAAAGTCGTACGACACTGTTTCGCCATTTCGGACGGATGTTGCACCTTGCACCGTGGATGTTGCACCCTGTAGATATTGATTATTCAAACGGCCATAACTTCTGGCTCGTTTAGAGTTACGGGATCCATAACCTGTCAAAACAAAGGCCTCGATGAGTTCTACGGCTTTGACAGCTTTCAGCCGTCAACGGATAGATTAATGGCCAAAAAGGACAACCCGAATCTCAATCGGGTATCGTAAGTTTTTTACCCTTCGTTTTTTCGACACGTGGATTTTTACGGTAAAACGGGATTACGGTGGCTGGTCTTCGATTTACCATCGCTGGATAGTGGTGCACCATGGTACTGTTCCGTTTCAAATCCATGCACGCATTTCTAAAAGTCGTACGGCACAGTTTCGCCATTTCGGACGGATGTTGCACCTTGCACCGTGGATGTTGCACCTTGCACCGTGGATGTTGCACCCTGTAGATATCGATTATTCAAACGGCCATAACTTCTGGCTCATTTAGAGTTACAGGAGCCATTACCTGTCAAAACGAAGGCCTCGATGAGTTCTACGGCTTTGACAGCTTTCAGCCATCAACGGATAGATTAATGCCCAAAAAGGACAACCCGAATCTCAATCGGGTCTCGTAAGTTTTTTACCCTTCGTTTTTTCGACACGTGGATTTTTATGGTAAAATGGGATTACCGTGGCTGGCCTTCGATTTAACATCGCTGGAGAGTGGTGCACCATGGTACTGTTCCGTTTCAAATCCATGCACGCATTTCTAAATGTCGTACAACACTATTTCGCCATTTCGGACGGATGTTGCACCTTGCACCGTGGATGTTGCACCCTGTAGATATCGATTATTCGGACGGCCATAACTTCTGGCTCGTTTAGAGTTACGGGAGACATAACCTGTCAAAACGAAGGCCTTGATGAGTTCTACGGCTTTGACCACTTTCAGCCGCCAACGGATAGATTAATGCCCAAAACGAACAACCCGAATCTCAATTGGGTTTCGTAAGTTTTTTACCCTTCGTTTTTTCGACACGTGGATTTTTACGGTAAAACGGGATTACCGTGGCTGGCCTTTGATTTACCATCGCTGGAGAGTGGTGCACCATGGTACTGTTCCGTTTCAAATCCATGCACGCATTTCTAAAAGTCGTACGGCACTGTTTCGCCATTTCGGACGGATGTTGCTCCTTGCACAGTGGATGTTGCACCCTATAGATATCGATTATTCGGACGGCCATAACTTCTGGCTCGTTTAGGGTTACGGGAGCCATAACCTATCAAATAGAAGGCCTCGATGATTTCTACGGCTTTGACAGCTTTCAGCCGTCAACGGATAGATTAATGCCCAAAAAGGACAACCTGAATCTCAATCGGGTCTCGCAAGTTTTTTGCCCTTTGTTTTTTCGACACGTGGATTTTTACGGTAACACGGGATTACGGTGGCTGGTCTTCGATTTACCATCGTTGGAGAGTGGTGCACCATGGTACTATTCCGTTTCAAATCCATGCACGCATTTCTAAAAGTCGTACGGCACTGTTTCGCCATTTCGGACGGATGTTGCACCTTGCACCATGGATGTTGCACCCTGTAGATATCGATTATTCGAACGGCCATAACTTCTGGCTCGTTTAGACTTACGGGAGCCATAACCTGTAAAAACGAAGGCCTCGATGAGTTCTACGGCTTTGACTGCTTTCAGCCGTCAGCGGAGATAATAATGCCCCAAAAGGACAACCCGAATCTCAATCGGGTCTCGTAAGCTTTTTACCCTTCGTTTTTTCGACACGTGGATTTTTACGGTAAAACGGGATTACGGTGGCTGGTCTTCGATTTACCATCATTGAAGAGTGGTGCACCATGGTATTGTTTCGTTTCAAATCCATGCACGCATTTCTAAAAGTCGTTGTGACAGCCCTAGTTAATCAAGCATGTAGAAAATTTAGTTCATTTGAATTTTATTTTAATAAAAAAATATATGGATACAATTTTCAAAAAAAAATATACTTGTGTAAAAATGAGAATGTATGTAGTGGTGCATGTGCACACTGTTGCAGTGTACAAACTGGAGCAAGTAATTCAGTAAGAATCTTGCAAGCAAAAAAATAATAATAATATAAATAAATGCATAAATTAGTGCATGACCATTAAGTATGAATGCACCATAGTTGAATGAAATGCATGTACCCAGTATTTAGCAGAAACACACACCTAGCTGGCCATTCAAATAAACTTATATGCATGAATAACATCCAGAAAAGACAAGGAATGCCTGAGCCAAAGAATTCATGCATATAATGTGTAAAGGAATTTTGCCAAAAAAGGTTAAGACAGGGAAAAGGAAAATGGCAGGGAGAGGGTAAACTGTTGGGTGAGATTAGAAAATAATGATGGAATTTCTGATGAAAATAAATTACCTAACTAACCTTAAAACCCTAACAACTCCACTACATACCACATCATTTCCTATGGGTGCACATTGGAAGACCAGAAATCAAAATACAGTAAAGGAAGTAAGCAACAGATTAAGGAAAATAATGGCAAACCTGAATCAAGAGCTGGGAAGAAGAAACATGGTGAGTAAACCCTCACTTGGCAAGGCGTTAAGACCTATGAAAGGCAGCCATTAAATCTTTAGTTTATCTTAATTTTTCTGTGATGTTTTATATGCATTTTAGTTGACAATTTTCTGTTTTTTCTGGATTTTGTGTTTTGCAGTGCCTTGTTGTTATTTAAAAATTATGTTTGATTATACATGAAAATTTAATGATAGGATGATAATAACTGACTTACTTGTGGAATTTTAAGTTTGAGAAAATGTTTTTGGTTTAAGCATAAACTAGTAAGAAAAGTAGGGTGCAAGGCAGTAAGGGGAAGGGGGTCCTCTGGCTTATGACTTGCATTTGAAGGGATGATTGAGATACAGTGGAATTTCCACATGCTAAATCTTGATCCATCATTGGGTATCCTCTGGAAATAAGGTTAATAAGAAAATACATTATAATGCATTGGATGACTGCAAGAACCTTATTGCTGGAGAACCCTAGTAGCATTCCACTTTGGAAATGCTCTAAGTTATGCTTCAACCAAAAGTATGTCTCTGAAGGAAATTGACTTGAAATGACTTTCAAATGTGAGTGATGGTTGAATATAGGGGTTACTGAATGTTTGATGGATGTATAAAAACTGCTAGTATGCATTGATTAGGAATACAACAGTGTGGGGCATGACACTACATAGGTAATAGGGGGTTATAGGAAAGAATTTAGTAATTAAACTTAGGGCATGGGTCACCTCTATCAGGTTGGATATGAGGGAAGTGGGTATGACATGGTGGTTGGCTTGCATCAAGGATGGGGTGTAAGTTTGCACATGGCATGTTTATGCCCAAATAGATTGAAGTGCACTGGAAATCAAACAGCAGTTCCAGGCAGTGTGCACCAGTGCAACTATGAATGTGATACTGGACTCTTAAAAAGTGTTATGAATTTACAAGCAAAGGAGAATATGCTAGGAGTATGGTGGGTACTGGTATGCAGACCCAGTTTTGATGCTTTAGCTAAATGATAGGAGTTTTGCTTGATCATGGTTGTGAAATGCCTATGTGATTTGCATGATGGCTGCTATGAATTCTTGAAATAAGAATTTCTGCTAAGAAATTGGTCTAAACACATATACATGCATTTAACAATTCATTCACTTCACTGTAAGGACACAAAAATGGGTGCATGAGGAAGTGGTTTAACAATTTGAGTAAAACATCTAACTTCTGAAATAAAGGTGATGTGGAACCAATTTCATAAATCTTATGTATTGTCAATTGAATTTACTCATACCAGATTTCAATCTGACCTGTTTGTTGCTTGCATCAAATGGGTGTTTCACTTGCATTGTGGAGCAGATCATGAGATGGTTGCAGGGAAAAAGGATGCTAAATAATAAGATGCAGACATATGATGCTAGAAGAAATTGCAAACTAACTAAGTTAGGATTTTGTAGGAGAATGGCTCTTCTGTTTTATTTTCAGTTGAAAAGTTTTATGTAATGATGTTTAAATTGTGCTAGAAAAACTTGGCTATGATGTAAAGGATGACTGGGAAGAAGTATGTTGTAATGAAAATTATTTCCAGTGAAAGAAAAATATGATGAAGGCCTTTAGCTTTATGTTGGAAACTGTGAGCATACCAAATCCTTAGGAATCAAGTAAGGAATTGGTAGTGGATCTGAAGCATATGTGAACTAGTATACTTATGCATTAGCTTGTTTAGAAAACTAGAACCTGTTCACTTAGTCACTGCAGGTATCATGAGGTAAGGAAAAACCATAGGCAGAAAGGAAAGAAAAATAGGAGATGTAAACTCAGAATTAAAAATGTATTTGATAATTATTTGTATAAGGGAAACATGTAGATTACAACTAATTAATTTCAGAGTCTTACCTAAACAAATCAGTCCACTTAAGGACTAAGGGGAAGCAAATTGCAGCTATGCATGATTATGTGCCCGCAGGTGCACAGGAACATGCACAACCCCAGTTTAGTCATTGGGAAAGAACCTTTGGTAAGTTGAAATGCTATGAGTTAGTTTACATATTCCATTTAATACACCAATGATAAACACAAGAAAACAAGTAGTAATTAGTCAAATGAATGGCGCAGAGATTCAAATGGAAGGGATCTTCTTGATTATTTTTGTTGTGAATAACTCAGTTTGATTTTGTTTAAAAATGGGCCGAGTTACTCAAAAAAATAATATAAATAAAGTATACTCTGGTATAAAAACTATGTGAATATTCAAATAGTTTTACAAAAAAGTATATCAATATTTTTATATTGATTGGAGTGGATCTTGGGAAATAAATAAAAAAATAAAAAAATAAATAAAACAATAAGAAAATAGTTGGTCAGAAAAGAAGGCAACCCTGAATTAGCCCAAACTAAATTGTGTCATTCAAAAAAAAAAATGACGAGTAGGAAGGGGTTGTCTCAGTGGGTATCAGAGCTATGTTAATAAATACATAGCCAAAATAAATACTTGTTTGAATCTGTATGCCTTGTTTGCATTGTTTGCTGCTTGCTTGAGTTACTTTGCTTGTTATAAATAAATAAATAAGTTCATTGTTAGTTTAAAAAAAAAAGTAGTAAATAAGAATCAGAACTAACTACATTAGAAATGTTCAATAGAGACCCAGAGGAGTTAGAATCAATCCCCAGGCCACAGGAGAAAGAGAAAATGGTCAATCTTCTAACACTACTGAGCAAGCAACTAGAATGGCTGCTGGTCCCCCAATGATTAACATGCAAGATTTTGTTCAAATACTGAGGGATGGAATGGCACCTAGGGTAGATAATCCATATGAGGAGCGGTCCAAATTGCTTAAAACATATACAAATCTGGGAGGCAGTAGCTTTGATGGCACAAAAAATGCCATAGGTGTCCAGTCATGGTTAAGAACAGTAGAGAGGATCTTTGGAGACATGCAAGTCAATGATCAGAGAATAAGGCAAATAGCTTCAAGACAGCTGAAAGGCATAGCTTTGGACTGGTGGGAAGTGGTTATAGTAGGCAGGCAAGAACAAGAAATCACATGGAATCAGTTCAAAGAGATGTTAGAAGCCAGATTTGTCCCAGCATCAACAAAAGCTTCATTGCTTGAGGAATTTATCAAGTTGAGACAAGGATCTATGAGTGTTATTGAATACACTCAGAAATTTGAAGGGTTGTCTAAATATGGGGCAGTATTAATTCCAGATGAAACATCAAGGAATGCTAGGTACATTCAAGGGTTGAATGCTGGATTGAGTAGAGCCATGTTGCCATATAAAGATAGAACATTTGACCAAGTTATGGACTTGACACTGTCATTTGAGCAACATGACAATGCCAGAGAAAAGTTCAAGAACTTCAAGAATAACAAGAAAGGAAAGAATAGAGCACATCCATATGAGAGGAAGAATGGAGAAGCAATGAACAAGGGAGGAAGTAAAGTGGCAAACTCTGACAACAAGAAATCTAAAGTGATCTGTTATAACTGTGGAAAGGAAGGCCATATTAAAACCAAATGCCAAGCACCCAAGTCAACTGTTCTTAGGTGCTACAACTGTGGAAAAGAGGGGCACATGAAGAAGCAGTGTCCAGAGATGGCAATGGTGGTTGTACTTGAGGGAAAAGGCAAAGCAAGGGATGCACCAAGCCAAGTGGAAGGTATATTATTTATTAAAGGCATACCAGTATCAGTTGTTTTTGACACAGGAGCCACACACTCTTTTATTTCATATGATATAGTTCAGAAATTAGGGTTAACCTGTATTCTTGTTGATAAGCCACTGCATATTGATAGTCCTTTAGGTAGTTCCTGCATTACCCATATGAAATGCATGCAAGTAGAAATAAGCATGGGTGGTCACACCTTTATCTCAGAATTATATGTGTTGAATTACCCCAAGCTAGGTATCATATTGGGAATGGATTGGTTAAAAAGCTTTTGTGCTATTATTAACTTAGGAAATTCTACCATTTCACTACAACTTCCTGATGGAAAGAGGGTTGTGGTTGTGTATGAAGCAGCCAAGGATAGGGGTATGGGAAAAATATTCAACTTGAACAATGGTGAAGTTGAATTAAGTTTAAATAAGATACCCATAGTTAACCAATTCCCTGATGTGTTTGGTGAAGTGAATGGCATCCCTCATAACAGATCAGTAGAATTTCAAATAAGACTTAAACCAGGAACAAGCCCTGTCATCAAGAAACCAAATAGGATGAGTCCTAAAGAACTGAGTGAGTTGAAGAAACAACTGGAGGAATTAGAACAAAAAGGCTTTATTAGGCCTAGCAGTTCAAATTGGGGATCACCAGTAGTGTTTGTTAAGAAGCATGATGGTTCCTTAAGAATGTGCATAGACTATAGGGAACTGAACTCAGTCACTATCAAAAACAAATACCCTCTACCTAGGATTGATGATCTCTTTGATCAACTAAATGGTGCTAAAGTATTTTCTAGGCTTGATTTAGCAACTGGTTTTCACCAAATGAAAGTAAAAGAAGAAAGTATCAAATATACACCCTTCAACACTAGGTATGGCTTGTATGAATACTTAGTAATGCCATTTGGTTTGACTAATGCACCATCCTATTTTGTAGATTTGATGAATAGAATTTTCAGAGATTATTTGGATAAATTTGTACTGATTTTCATTGATGATATACTAGTGTATTCCAAGACAGATAATGAACATGAAAAGCATTTGCATATGGTACTGAGTAGGCTAAGGCAACAAAACCTTAAAGCCAAGTTTGCAAAATGTTCTTTTTGGAAGAATGAAATAAAATTTTTGGGCCACATAATTTCTCAAGAAGGAATTTCAGTAGATCCAAGTAAAGTCATGGCAGTGCAAGCATGGAAAAGACCGAGCAATGTCACTGAAATCAGATCATTCATGGGCATGGCTGGATACTACAGGAGATTCATAAAAGATTTTGCTAAAAAGGCAATCCCACTAACCATGTTAACAAGGAAAGAGCAGCCTTTTATGTGGACTGAGAAATGTGAAGAGTCATTCAACCAATTGAAGAAGGCATTGATGGAAGCACCAGTGCTGAAAATCCCAGAGGGCAACGACAATTTAGTGGTATATACTGATGCATGTGGATCAGGTATAGGAGCTGTCCTTATGCAAGATGGTAGAGTAATAGCTTATGCATCAAGACAACTGAAACCCAGTGAAACCAAGTATGCAACACATGACTTGGAATTAGCAGCAGTGGTGTATGCACTAAAGCTTTGGAGACACTACCTGTTAGGAGCAAAGTTTGAACTTTATACTGACCACAAGGCTTTAAAGTATTTATTTTCTCAAAAAGATTTAAATATGAGACAACATAGGTGGGTGGAATTCCTTGCTGCCTATGATTTGGACATTATGTACACACCAGGAAAAGCAAACAAAGTGGCAGATGCATTAAGTAGACAACATGCCAAGTTGGCTACACTGATGATAGAGGAGTTTAAAAGGTTGTTAACACTGACAGATATAGAAATAGAATACATGGGAGAACAAGCAATGGAGGTGGGTAAGGATGTGGAGCACTATGGTAAGCTCAGCCTTATCACAATAAAGTCAGATTTAGTGGAAGAAGTGAACCAGTCACAAGACACTGATGCATTCTTGAGAGAAAAGAAGGAGTTGTTAAAAAATGGTGTAAAGCTTGACAAATTTGAACTGGATGAAAAAGGATGTGTAAGATATAAAGGAAGGTTATGTGTACCTAACACAGAAGCACTTAAGAGGAAAATCATGGATGTCCATCACAAATCAAAGTACACCATACATCCAGGTGGCACTAAAATGTATCATGACCTAAAAAGAAGTTATTGGTGGAAAGGAATGAAGAGAAGTGTAGGTGAATATGTGGCAAAATGTATGACTTGTCAACAAGTCAAGGCTGAGTATCAAAGACCCAGTGGACTGCTGCAACCTTTGGAAGTTCCAAGATGGAAATGGGAAAGCATATCAATGGATTTCATTGATGGCTTGCCAAGATCAAAGAGAGGAAATAACAGCATTTGGGTGGTGGTGGATAGACTAACCAAATCATCACACTTCATACCAGTAAAGAGTGATAGGAATGCACCAAAACTAGCACAAGTCTTCATTAAAGAGATAGTAAAGTTACATGGGGTTCCTACCACAATTATTAGTGACAGAGATACTATATTTGCATCTAAGTTCTGGAGTAGCTTTCAACAGGCAATGGGGGTTGAGTTGTGCTTGAGCACAGCCTACCATCCCCAAACCGATGGTCAAACAGAAGTAGTTAATAAATTCTTAGAGGATCTACTTAGAGCTTGTGTGCTGGATCATGGTGGGAATTGGGAAGACTACCTTCATTTGGCAGAATTTGCCTACAATAACAGCTACCATAGTAGTATAGGAATGGCCCCCTATGAGGCTCTGCATGGAAGGCCTTATTTGTCACCTGCTTGCTGGTTAGAGGTGGGTGATAGGGTAATGTTGGGACCAGATCATGTGAAAGAGACAAATGCTAAAGTTACATTGATCAGACAGAGAATGAAGGCAGCACAAGACAGAATGAAATCATATGCAGATAGGAGAAGGAAGCCACTTGAATTTGAGTTAGGAGAATATGTGTACTTAAAGGTTTCACCAATGAGGAAGGTGTTGAGATTTGGCAAGGCAGGGAAGCTAACCCCAAGGTATATAGGACCATATGAGATTATTGCAAGGATAGGAAAGATGGCTTACAAGTTGAAATTGCCAGAAGAGATGAGTGGGATACACAATGTATTTCATGTATCACAATTGAGAAAATATGTGCATGATGAAGCTTCAGTAGTTCAGCCACCAAGTAAAGTGGAAGTTAGACCTGACCTGGTGTATGAGAAGAAGCCAGTGGGCATTACATCTAAGGAAGATAAGAAATTGAGAAATAAAATAATTAAACTGGTAAAGGTGCAGTGGAGTTTGGACCCTAATGACTGCACATGGGAGGTTGAAGACAAGATAAAGGCCCAATACCCTCAATTATTTGCAGCAGATAGTTAAGGCAGAGGTATTTTAATATTTATGCTTGAATTTACTTAGTTGAACATGACATCCAATGTTGTGTGTGCTTGTTTGTTTTGGTTGAATTAAGAATGTGTATTTATGTTTGATTTTGACCCTTGATTTACATAGCAAGAAGTGTTAAATTGTGGGACACAATTTCTTAAAGAAGGGGTGTTTGTGACAGCCCTAGTTAATCAAGCATGTAGAAAATTTAGGTCATTTGAATTTTATTTTAATAAAAAAAAATATGGATACAATTTTCTAAAAAAAAATATACTTGTGTAAAAATGAGAATGTATGTAGTGGTGCATGTGCACACTGTTGCAGTGTACAAACTGGAGCAAGTAATTCAGTAAGAATCTTGCAAGCAAAATAATAATAATAATAATAATATAAATAAATGCATAAATTAGTGCATGACCATTAAGTATGAATGCACCATAGTTGAATGAAATGCATGTACCCAGTATTTAGCAGAAACACACACCTAGCTGGCCATTCAAATAAACTTATATGCATGAATAACATCCAGAAAAGACAAGGAATGCCTGAGCCAAAGAATTCATGCATATAATGTGTAAAGGAATTTTGCCAAAAAAGGTTAAGACAGGGAAAAGGAAAATGGCAGGGAGAGGGTAAACTGTTGGGTGAGATTAGAAAATAATGATGGAATTTCTGATGAAAATAAATTACCTAACTAACCTTAAAACCCTAACAACTCCATTATATACCACATCATTTCCTACGGGTGCACATTGGAAGACCAGAAATCAAAATACAGTAAAGGAAGTAAGCAACAGATTAAGGAAAATAATGGCAAACCTGAATCAAGAGTTGGGAAGAAGAAACATGGTGAGTAAACCCTCACTTGGCAAGGCATTAAGACCTATGAAAGGCAGCCATTAAATCTTTAGTTTATCTTAATTTTTCTGTGATGTTTTATATGCATTTTAGTTGACAATTTTCTGTTGTTTCTGGATTTTGTGTTTTGCAGTGCCTTGTTGTTATTTAAAAATTATGCTTGATTATACATGACAATTTAATGATAGGATGATAATAACTGACTTACTTGCGGAATTTTAAGTTTGAGAAAATGTTTTTGGTTTAAGCATAAACTAGTAAGAAAAGTAGGGTGCAAGGCAGTAAGGGGAAGGGGGTCCTCTGGCTTATGACTTGCATTTGAAGGGATGGTTGAGATACAGTGGAATTTCCACATGCTAAATCTTGATCCATCATTGGGTACCCTCTGGAAATAAGGTTAATAAGAAAATACATTATAATGCATGGGATGACTGCAAGAACCTTATTGCTGGAGAACCCTAGTAGCATTCCACTGTGGAAATGCTCTAAGTTATGCTTCAACCAAAAGTATGTCTCTGAAGGAAATTAACTTGAAATGACTTTCAAATGTGCGTGATGGTTGAATATAGGGGTTACTGAATGTTTGATGGATGTATAAAAACTGCAAGTATGCATTGATTAGGAATACAACAGTATGGGGCATGACACTACATAGGTAATAGGGGGTTATAGGAAAGAATTTAGTAATTAAACTCAGGGCATGGGTCACCTCTATCAGGTTGGATATGTGGGAAGTGGGTATGACATGGTGGTTGGCTTGCATCAAGGATGGGGTGTAAGTTTGCACATGGCATGTTTATGCCCAAATAGATTGAAGTGCACTGGAAATCAAACAGCAGTTCCAGGCAGTGTGCACCAGTGCAACTATGAATGTGATACTGGACTCTTAAAAAGTGTTATGAATTTACAAGCAAAGGAGAATATGCTAGGAGTATGGTGGGTACTGGTATGCAGACCCAGTTTTGATGCTTTAGCTAAATGATAGGAGTTTTGCTTGATCATGGTTGTGAAATGCCTATGTGATTTGCATGATGGCTGCTATGAATTCTTGAAATAAGAATTTCTGCTAAGAAATTGGTCTAAACACATATACGTGCATTTAACAATTCATTCACTTCACTGTAAGGATACAAAAATGGGTGCATGAGGAAGTGGTTTAACAATTTGAGTAAAACATCTAACTTCTGAAATAAAGGTGATGTGGAACTAATTTCATAAATCTTATGTATTGTCAATTGAATTTACTCATACCAGATTTCAATCTGACCTGTTTGTTGCTTGCATCAAATGGGTGTTTCACTTGCATTGTGGAGCAGATCATGAGATGGCTGCAGGGATAAAGGATGCTAAATAATAAGATGCAGACATATGATGCTAGAAGAAATTGCAAACTAACTAAGCTAGGATTTTGTAGGAGAATGGCTCTTCTGTTTTATTTTCAGTTGAAAAGTTTTATGTAATGATGCTTAAATTGTGCTAGAAAAACTTGGCTATGATGTAAAGGATGACTGGGAAGAAGTATGTTGTAATGAAAATTATTTCCAGTGAAAGAAAAATATGATGAAGGCCTTTAGCTTTATGTTGGAAACTGTGAGCATACCAAATTCTTAGGAATCAAGTAAGGAATTGGTAGTGGATCTGAAGCATATGTGAACTAGTATACTTATGTATTAGCTTGTTTAGAAAACTAGAACCTGTTCACTTAGTCACTGCAGGTATCATGAGGTAAGGAAAAACCATAGGCAGAAAGGAAAGAAAAATAGGAGATGTAAACTCAGAATTAAAAATGTATTTGATAATTAATTGTATAAGCGAAACATGTAGATTACAACTAATTAATTTCAGAGTCTTACCTAAACAAATCAGTCCACTTAAGGACTAAGGGGAAGCAAATTGCAGCTATGCATGATTATGTGCCCGCAGGTGCACAGGAACATGCACAACCCCAGTTTAGTCATTGGGAAAGAACCTTTGGTAAGTTGAAATGCTATGAGTTAGTTTACATATTCCATTTAATACACCAATGATAAACACAAGAAAACAAGTAGTAATTAGTCAAATGAATGGCGCAGAGATTCAAATGGAAGGGATCTTCTTGATTATTTTTGTTGTGAATAAATCAGTTTGATTTTGTTTAAAAATGGGCTGAGTTACTCAAAAAAAAATATATAAATAAAGTATACTCTGGTATAAAAACTACGTGAATATTGAAATAGTTTTACAAAAAAGTATATCAATATTTTTATATTGATTGGAGTGGATCTTGGGAAATAAATAAAAAAATAAAAAAATAAATAAAACAATAAGAAAATAGTTGGTCAGAAAAGAAGGCAACCCTGAATTAGCCCAAACTAAATTGTGTCATTCAAAAAAATAAAATAAAATATGACGAGTAGGAAGGGGTTGTCTCAGTCGTACGGCACTGTTTCGCCATTTCGGACGGATGTTGCACCTTGCACCGTGGATGTTGCACCCTGTAGATATCGGTTATTCGGACGGCCATAACTTCTGGCTCGTTTAGAGTTACAAAAGTCATAACCTATCAAAACAAAGGCCTCGATGAGTTCTACGGCTTTGACAGCTTTCAGCCGTCAACGGATAGATTAATGCCCAAAAAGGACAACCTGAATCTCAATTGGGCCTCGTAAGTTTTTTACCCTTCGTTTTTTCGACGCGTGGATTTTTACGGTAAAACGAGATTACGGTGGTTGGTCTTCAATTTACCATCGCTGGAGAGTGGTGCACCATGGCGCTGTTCTGTTTCAAATCCATGCACGCATTTCCAAAAGTCGTACGACACTGTTTCGCCATTTCGGACGGATGTTGCACCTTGCACCGTAGATGTTGCACCCTGTAGATATAGATTATTCGGACGGCCATAACTTCTGGCTTGTTTAGAGTTACGAGAGCCATAACCTGTCAAAACGAAGGCCTCGATGAGTTCTACGGCTTTGAAAGCTTTCAGCCGTCAACGGATAGATTAACGCCCAAAAAGGGCAACCCGAATCTCTATCGGGTCACGTAAGTTTTTTACCCTTCGTTTTTTCGACACGTGGAATTTTACGGTAAAACGGGATTACGGTGGCTGGTCTTCGATATACCATCGCTGGAGAGTGGTGCACCATGGTACTGTTCCATTTCAAATCCATGCACGCATTTCTAAAGGTCGTACGGCACTGTTTCGCCATTTCGGACGGATGTTGCACCTTGCACCGTGGATGTTGCACCCTGTAGATATCGATTATTCAAACGGCCATAACTTCTGGCTCGTTTAGAGTTACGGGAGCCATAACCTGTCAAAACGAAGGCCTCGATGAGTTCTACGGCTTTGACAGCTTTTAGCCGTCAACGGATTGATTATTTCCCAAAAAGGACAACCCAAATCTCAATCGGGTCTCGTAAGTTTTTTACCCTTCGTTTTTTCGACACGTGGATTTTTACGGTAAAACGGGATTACCGTGGTTGGCCTTCGATTTACAATCGCTGGAGAGTGGTGCACCGTGGTACTGTTCCGTTTCAAATCCATGCACGCATTTCTAAAAGTCGTAGTGCACTGTTTCGCCATTTCGGACGGATGTTGCACCTTGCACCGTGGATGTTGCACCCTGTAGATATCGATTATTCGGACGGCCATAACTCCTGGCTGTTTAGAGTTACGGAAGCCAAAACCTGTCAAAATGATGGCCTCGATGATTTCTACAGCTTTGACAGCTTTCAGCCATCAACGGATAGATTAATACCCAAAAAGGACAACCCGAATCTCAATCGGGTCTCGTAAGTTTTTTACCCTTCGTTTTTTCGACACGTGGATTTTTACGGTAAAACAGGATTACTGTGGCTGGTCTTCACTTTACCATCGCTGGAGAGTGGAGCACCATGGTACTCTTCCATTTCAAATCCATGCATGCATTTCTAAAAGACGTACGACACTGTTTCGCCATTTCGGACGGATGTTGCACCTTGCACCGTGGATGTTGCACCCTGTAGATATCGATTATTCGGACGGCCATAACTTCTGGCTCGTTTAGAGTTACGGGGGCCATAACCTACCAAAACGAAGGCCTCGATGAGTTCTACGGCTTTGAAAGCTTTCATTCGTCAACGGATAGATTAATGCCCAAAAAGGACAACCCGAATCTCTATCGGGTCTCGTAAGTTTTTTACCCTTCGTTTTTTCGACACGTGGAATTTTACGGTAAAACGGGATTACGACGGCTGGTCTTCGATTTACCATCGCTGGAGAGTGGTGCATCATGGTACTGTTCCGTTTCAAATCCATGCACGCATTTCTAAAAGTCGTACGGCACTGTTTCGCCATTTCGGACGGATGTTGCACCTTGCACCGTGGATGTTGCACCCTGTAGATATCGATTATTCAAACGGCCATAACTTCTGGCTCGTTTAGAGTTACGGGAGCAATAACCTGTCAAAACGAAGGCATCGATGAGTTCTACGGCTTTGACAGCTTTCAGCCGTCAACGGATAGATTAATTCCCAAAAAGGACAACCCGAATCTCAATCGGGTCTCATAAGTTTTTTACCCTTCGTTTTTTCGACACGTGGATTTTTACGATAAAACGGGATTACAATGGTTGGCCTTCGATTTACCATCGCTGGAGAGTGGTGCACCATGGTACTGTTCCGTTTCAAATCCATGCACGCATTTCTAAAAGTCGTATTGCACTGTTTCGCCATTTCGGACGGATGTTGCACCTTGCACCGTGGATGTTGCACCCTGTAGATATCGATTATTCGGACGGCCATAACTTCTGGCTCGTTTAGAGTTACGGAAGCCAAAACCTATCAAAACGAAGGCCTCAATGAGTTCTACGGCTTTGACAGCTTTCAGCCATCAATGGATAGATTAATGCCCAAAAAGGACAACCCGAATCTCAATCGGGTCTCGTAAGTTTTTTACCCTTCGTTTTTTCGACACGTGGATTTTCACGGTAAAACTGGATTACGGTGGCTGGTCTTTGCTTTACCATCGCTGGAGAGTGGTGCACCATGGTACTGTTCCATTTCAAATCCATGCACGCATTTCTAAAAGATGTACGACACTGTTTCGCCATTTCGGACGGATGTTGCACCTTGCACCGTGGATGTTACACCCTGTAGATATCGATTATTCGGACGGCCATAACTTCTGGCTCGTTTAGAGTTACGGGGGCCATAACCTGCCAAAACGAAGGCCTCGATGAGTTCTACGGCTTTGAAAGCTTTCATTCGTCAACGGATATATTAATGCCCAAAAAGGACAACCGAATCTCTATCGGGTCTCGTAAGTTTTTTACCCTTCGTTTTTTTGACACGTGGAATTTTACGGTAAAACGGGATTACGGTGGCTGGTCTTCGATTTACCATCGCTGGAGAGTGGTGCACCATGCTACTGTTCCGTTTCAAATCCATGCACGCATTTCTAAATGTCGTACGGCACTGTTTCGCCATTTCGGACGGATGTTGCACCTTGCACCGTGGATGTTGCACCCTGTAGATATCGATTATTCAAACGTCCATAACTTCAGGCTCGTTTAGAGTTACGGGAGCCATAACCTGTCAAAACGAAGGCCTCGATGAGTTCTACGGCTTTGATAGCTTTCAGCCGTCAACGGATAGATTAATTCCCAAAAAGGACAACCCGAATCTCAATCGGGTCTCGTAAGTTTTTTACCCTTCGTTTTTTCGACACGTGGATTTTTACGGTAAAACGGGATTACCGTGGTTGGCCTTCGATTTACCATCGCTGGAGAGTGGTGCACTATGGTACTGTTCCGTTTCAAATCCATACATGCATTTCTAAAAGTCGTACTGCACTGTTTCGCCGTTTCGGACGGATGTTGCACCTTGCACCGTGGATGTTGCACCCTGTAGATATCGATTATTCGGACGGCCATAACTTCTGGCTCGTTTAGAGTTACGGAAGCCAAAACCTATCAAAACGAAGGCATCGATGAGTTCTACGGCTTTGACAGCTTTCAGCCATCAACGGATAGATTAATGCCCAAAAAGGACAACCCGAATCTCAATCGGGTCTCGTAAGTTTTTTACCCTTCGTTTTTTCGACACGTGGATTTTTACGGTAAAACAGGATTACGGTGGCTGGTCTTCGCTTTACCATCGCTAGAGAGTGGTGCACCATGGTACTGTTCTATTTCAAATCCATGCATGCATTTATAAAAGACGTACGGCACTGTTTCGCCATTTCGGACGGATGTTGCACCTTGCACCGTGGATGTTGCACCCTGTAGATATCGATTATTCGGACGGCCATAACTTCTGGCTCGTCTAGAGTTACGGGGGCCATAACCTGTCAAAACGAAGGCCTCGATGAGTTCTACGGCTTTGAAAGCTTTAATTCGTCAACGGATAGATTAATGCCCAAAAAGGACAACCCGAATCTCTATCGGGTCTCGTAAGTTTTTTACCCTTCGTTTTTTCGACACGTGGAATTTTACGGTAAAACGGTATTACGGTGGCTGGTCTTCGATTTACCATCGCTGGAGAGTGGTGCACTATGGTACTGTTCCGTTTCAAATCCATGCACGCATTTCTAAAAGTCGTACGGCACTGTTTCGCCATTTCGGACGGATGTTGCACCTTGCACCGTGGATGTAGCATCCTGTAGATATCGATTATTCAAACGGCCATAACTTCTGGCTCGTTTAGAATTATGGGAGCCATAACCGGTCAAAACGAAGGCCTCGATGAGTTCTACGGCTTTGACAGCTTTCAGCCGTCAACGGATAGATTAATGCCCAAAAAGGACAACCCGAATCTCAATCAGGTATCGTAAGTTTTTTACCCTTCGTTTTTTCGACACGTGGATTTTTACGGTAAAACGGGATTACCGTGGCCGACCTTCGATTTACCATCGCTGGAGAGTGGTGCACCATGGTACTGTTCCGTTTCAAATCCATGCACGCATTTCTAAAAGTCCTACGGCACTGTTTCGCCATTTCGGACGGATGTTGCACCTTGCACCGTGGATGTTGCACCCTGTAGATATCGATTATTCAAACGGCCATAACTTCTGGCTCGTTTAGAGTTACGGGAGCCATAACCTGTAAAAACGAAGGCCTCGATGAGTTCTACGGCTTTGACAGCTTTCAGCCGTCAACGGATAGATTAATGCCCAAAAAGGACAACCCGAATCTCAATCGGGTCTCGTAAGTTTTTTACCCTTCGTTTTTTCGACACGTGGATTTTTATGGTAAAACCGGATTATCGTTGCCCGTCTTCGACTTCCCATCGCTGGAGAGTGGTGCACCATGGTATTATTCCATTTCAAATCCATGCACGTATTTCTAAAAGTAGTACGGCACTGTTTCGCCATTTCGGACGGATGTTGCACCTTGCACCGTGGATGTTGCACCGTGCACCGTGGATGTTGCACCCTGTAGATATCGATTATTCGGACGGCTATAACTTCTGGCTCGTTTAGAGTTACGGGAGCCATAACCTGTCAAAACGAAGGCCTCAATGAGTTCTATGGCTTTGACGGCTTTCAGTCGTCAACGGATAGATTAATGCCCAAAAAGGACAACCCGAATCTCAGGGTCTCGTAAGTTTTTTACCCTTCGTTTTTTCGACACATGGATTTTTACGGTAAAACTGGATTACCGTGGCCCGTCTTCGACTTCCCATCGCTGGAGAGTGGTGCACCATGGTACTGTTCCATTTCAAATCCATGCACGCATTTCTAAAAGTCGTACAACACTGTTTCGCCATTTCGAACGGATGTTGCACCTTGCACCGTGGATGTTGCACCCTGTAGATATCGATTATCGGACAGCCATAACTTCTGGCTCGTTTAGAGTTACGGGAGCCATAACCTGTCAAAACGAAGGTCCCGATGAGTTCTACTGCTTTGACAGCTTTCAGCCATCAACGGATAGATTAATGCCCCAAAAGGAAAACCCGAATCACAATCGGATCTTGTAAGTTTTTTACCCTTCGTTTTTTCGACACGTGGATTTTTACGGTAAAACCGGATTACGGTGGTTGGTCTTCGATTTACCATCGCTGGAGAGTGGTGCACCATAGTATTGTTCCGTTTCAAATCCGTGCACGCATTTCTAAAAGTCGTACGACACTGTTTCGCCATTTCGGACGGATGTTGCACCTTGCACCGTGGATGTTGCACCCTGTAGATATCGATTATTCGAACGACCATAACTTCTGGCTCGTTTAGAGTTACAAAAGCCATAACCTGTCAAAAAGAAGGTCTCGATGAGTTCTACGGCTTTGACAGCTTTCAGCCGTCAACGGATAGATTGATGCCCAAAAAGGGCAACCCGAATCTCAATCGGGTCTCGTAAGTTTTTTACCCTTCGTTTTTTCGACACGTGGATTTTTATGGTAAAACGGGATTACTGTGGCTGGTCTTCGATTTACCATCGCTGGAGAGTGTTGCACCATGGCACTGTTCCGTTTCAAATCCATGCACGCATTTCTAAAAGTCGTACGACACTGTTTCGCCATTTCGGACGGATGTTGCACCTTGCACTGTGGATGTTGCACCCTGTAGATATCGATTATTCGGACGGCCATAACTTCTGGCTCGTTTAGAGTTACGGGAGCCATAACCTGTCAAAAAGAAGGACTCGTTGAGTTCTACGGCTTTGAAAGCTTTCAGCTGTCAACGGATAGATTAATGCCCAAAAAGGACAACCCGAATCTCAATCGGGCCTCGTAAGTTTTTTACACTTCGTTTTTTCGGCACGTGGAATTTTACGGTGAAACGGGATTACGATGGCTGGTCGTCGATTTACCATCGCTGGAGAGTGGTGCACCATGATACTGTTCCATTTCAAATCCACGCATGCATTTCTAAAAGTCGTACGACACTGTTTCGCCATTTCGGATGGATGTTGCACCTTGCACCGTGGATGTTGCACCTTATAGATATCGATTATTCGGACGGCCATAACTTCTGGCTCGTTTAGAGTTACGGGAGCCATAACATGTCAACACGAAGGCCTCGATGAGTTCAACGGCTTTGACAGCTTTCAGCCGTCAACGGATAGATTAATGCCCAAAAAGGACAACCCGAATCTCAATCGGGTCTCGTAAGTTTTTTACCCTTCGTTTTTTCGACATGTGGATTTTTAGGGTAAAACAGGATTACGGTGGCTGGTCTTTGATTTACCATCGTTGGAGAGTGGTGCACCATGATATTGTTTCGTTTCAAATCTATGCACGCATTTCTAAAAGTCGTACGACACTGTTTCGCCATTTCGGACGGATGTTGCACCTTGCACCGTGGATGTTGCACCCTGTAGATATAGATTATTCGGACGGCCATAACTTCTAGCTCGTTTAGGGTTACGGGAGCCATAACCTGTCAAATAGAAGGCCTCGATGAGTTCTACGGCTTTGGTAGCTTTCTGCCGTCAACGGATAGATTAATGCCCAAAAAGGACAACCCGAATCTCAATCGGGTCTCGCAAGTTTTTTACCCTTCGTTTTTTCGACACGTGGATTTTTACGGTAAAACGGGATTACATTGGCTGGTTTTCGATTTACCATCGTTGGAGAGTGGTGCACCACGGTACTGTTCCGTTTCAAATCCATGCATGCATTTCTAAAAGTCGTACGGCACTGTTTCGCCATTTCGGACGGATGTTGCACCTTGCACCATGGATGTTGCACCCTATAGATATCGATTATTCGGACGGCCATAACTTCTGGCTCGTTTAGACTTACGGCTTTGACTGCTTTCAGCCGTCAACGGAGATAATAATGCCCAAAAAGGACAACCCGAATCTCAATCGGGTCTCGTAAGTTTTTTACCCTTCGTTTTTTCGACACGTGGATTTTTACGGTAAAACGGGATTACGGTGGCTGGTCTTCGATTTACCATCGTTGAAGAGTGGTGCACCATGGTATTCTTCCGTTTCAAATCCATGCACGCATTTCTAAAAGTCGTACGGCACTGTTTCGCCATTTCGGACGGATGTTGCACCTTGCACCGTGGATGTTGCACCCTGTAAATATCGATTATTCGGACGACCATAACTTCTGGCTCGTTTAGAGTTACAAAAGACATAACCTATGAAAACGAAGGCCTCGATGAGTTCTACGGCTTTGACAGCTTTCAGCCGTCAACGGATAGATTAATGCCCAAAAAGGACAACCCGAATCTCAATCGGGTCTCGTAAGTTTTTTACCCTTCGTTTTTTCGACGCGTGGATTTTTACGGTAAAACGGGATTACCGTGGCTGGCCTTCGATTTAACATCGCTGGAGAGTGGTGCCCCATGGTACTATTCCGTTTCAAATCCATGTACGCATTTCTAAATGTCGTACGATACTGTTTCGCCATTTCGGACGGATGTTGCACCTTGCACCGTGGATGTTGCACCCTGTAGATATCGATTATTCGGGCGGCCATAACTTCTGGCTCGTTTAGAGTTACAGGAGACATAACCTGTCAAAACGAAGGCCTTGATGAGTTCTACGGCTTTGACCCCTTTCAGCCGTCAACGGATAGATTAATGCCCAAAACGGACAACCCGAATCTCAATTGGGTTTCGTAAGTTTTTTACCCTTCGTTTTTTGGACACGTGGATTTTTACGGTAAAACGGGATTACCGTGGCTGGCCTTTGATTTACCATCGCTGGAGAGTGGTGCACCATGGTACTGTTCCGTTTCAAATCCACGCACGCATTTCTAAAAGTCGAACGGCACTGTTTCGCCATTTCGGACGGATGTTGCACCTTGCGCCGTGGATGTTGCACCCTGTAGATATCGATTATTCAAACGGCCATAACTTCTGGCTCGTTTAGAGTTACGGGAGCCATAACCTGTAAAAACGAAGGCCTCGATGAGTTCTACGGCTTTGACAGCTTTCAGCCGTCAACGGATAGATTAATGCCCAAAAAGGACAATTCGAATCTCAATCGGGTCTCGTAAGTTTTTTACCCTTCGTTTTTTTGACACATGGATTTTTACGGTAAAACGGGATTACCGTGGCCCGTCTTCGACTTTCCATCACTGGAGAGTGGTGCACCATGGTACTGTTCCGTTTCAAATCCATGCACGCATTTCTAAAAGTCGTACGACACTGTTTCGCCATTTCGGACGGATGTTGCACCTTGCACCGTGGATGTTGCACCCTGTAGATATCGATTATTTAAACGACCATAACTTCTGGCTCGTTTTGAGTTACGGGAGCCATAACCTGTCAAAACGAAGGCCTCGATGAGTTCTACGGTTTTGATAGCTTTTAGCCCTCAACGGATAGATTAATGCCTAAAAAGAACAACCCGAATCTCAATCGGGTCTCGTAAGTTTTTAACCCTTCGTTTTTTCGACACGTGGATTTTTACGGTAAAACAGGATTACGGTGGCTGGTCGTCGATTTACCATCGCTGGAGAGTGGTGCACCATGGTACTGTTCCGTTTCAAATCCATGCACGCATTTCTAAAAGTCGTACGACACTGTTTCGCCATTTCGGACGGATGTTGCACCTTGCACCGTGGATGTTGCACCCTGTAGATATCGATTATTCGGACGGCCATAACTTCTGGCTCGTTTAGAGTTACGGGAGCCATAACCTTTCAAAACGAAGGCCTCGATGAGTTCTACGGCTTTGAAAGCTTTCAGCCGTCAACGGACAGATCAATGCCCAAAAAGGACAACCCGAATCTCAATCGGGTCTCGTAAGTTTTTTACCTTTCGTTTTTTCGACACGTGGATTTTTAGGGTAAAACGGGATTACGATGGCTGGTCTTTGATTTACCATCGTTGGAGAGTGGTGCACCATGGTACTATTTCGTTTCAAATCCATGCACGCATTTTTAAAAGTCGTACGACACTGTTTCACCATTTCGGACGAATGTTGCACTATGCATCGTGGATGTTGCACTTTATAGATGTCGATTATTCAAACGGCCATAACTTCTGGCTCGTTTAGAGTTACAGGAGCCATAACCTGTCAAAACGAAGGCCTCGATGAGTTCTACGGCTTTGACAGCATTCAGCCGTCGACGGATAGATTAATGCCCAAAAAGGACAACCCGAATCTCAATCGGGTCTCGTAAGTTTTTTACCCTTCATTTTTTCGACATGTGGATTTTTACGGTAAAACGGGATTACCGTGGCTGGCCTTTGATTTACCATCGCTGGAGAGTGGTGCACCATGGTACTGTTCCGTTTCAAATCCATGCATGCATTTCTAAAAGTCGTACGGCACTGTTTCGCCATTTCGGACGGATGTTGCACCTTGCACCGTGGATGTTGCACCCTATAGATATCGATTATTCGGGCGGCCATAACTTCTGGCTCGTTTAGATTTACGGGAGCCATAACCTGTCAAAATGAAGGCCTCGATGAGTTCTACGGGTTTGACAGCTTTCAGCCGTCAACGGATAGATTAATGCCCCAAAAGGACAACACGAATCTCAATCGGGTCTCGTAAGTTTTTTACCCTTCGTTTTTTCGACACGTGGATTTTTACGGTAAAACAGGATTACGGTGGCTGGTCTTTGATTTATCATCGCTGGAGAGTGGTGCACCATTGTACTGTTCCATTTCGAATCCATGCACACATTTCTAAAAGTCGTACGGCACAGTTTTACGGATGTTGCACCTTGCACCGTGGATGTTGCACCCTGTAGATATCGATTATTCGGACGGCCATAACTTCTGGCTCGTTTAGAGTTACGGGAGCCATAACCTGTAAAAACGAAGGCCTCGATGAGTTCTACGGCTTTGACAGCTTTCAGCCGTCAACGGATAGATTAATGCCCAAAAAGGACAATTCGAATCTCAATCGGGTCTCGTAAGTTTTTTACCCTTCGTTTTTTTGACACATGGATTTTTACGGTAAAACGGGATTACCGTGGCCCGTCTTCGACTTCCCATCGCTGGAGAGTGGTGCACCATGGTACTGTTCCATTTCAAATCCACGCACGCATTTCTAAAATTCGTACGACACCGTTTCACCATTTCGGACGGATGTTGCACTTGCACCGTGGATGTTGCACCCTGTAGATATCGATTACTCAAACGACCATAACTTTTGACTCGTTTAGAGCTACGAGAGCCATAACCTGTCAAAATGAAGGCCTCGATGAGTTCTACGGCTTTGACTGCTTTCAACCGTCAATGGATAGATTAATGCCCAAAAAGGACAACCCGAATCTCAATCGGGTCTCGTAAGTTTTTTACGCTTCGTTTTTTCGACACGTGGATTTTTACGGTAAAACAGGATTACCGTGGCCCGTCTTCGACTTCCCATCGATGGAGAGTGGTGCACCATGGTACTGTTCCGTTTCAAATCCATGCATGCATTTCTAAAAGTCGTACGATACTGTTTCGCCATTTCGGATGGATGTTGCACCTTGCACCGTGGATGTTGCACCCTGTAGATATCGATTATTCGGACGGCCATAACTTCTGGCTCGTTTAGAGTTGCAGGATCCATAATCTGTCAAAATGAAGGCCTCGATGAGTTCTATGGCTTTGACTGCTTTCAGCCGCAACGGATAGATTAATGCCCAAAAAGACAACCCGAATCTCAATCGGGTCTCGTAAGTTTTTTACCCTTCGTATTTTCGACACGTGGAATTTTACGGTAAAACGGGATTACGGTGGCTGGTCGTCGATTAACCATCACTGGAGAGTGGTGCACCATGGTACTGTTCCGTTTCAAATCCATGCACGCATTTCTAAAAGTCATATGGAACTGTTTCGCCTTTTCGGACGGATGTTGCACCTTGCACCCTGGATGTTGCACCATGTAGATATCGATTATTCGTACGGCCATAACTTCTGGCTCGTTTAGAGTTACGAGAGCCATAACCTGTCAAAACGAAGGCCTCGATGAGTTCTACGGTTTTGACAGCTTTCAGCCATCAACGGATAGATTAATGCCCAAAAAGGACAACCCGAATCTCAATCGGGTCTCGTAAGTTTTTTACCCTTCGTTTTTTCGACACGTGGATTTTTACGGTAAAACGGGATTACCGTTGCCCGTCTTCGACTTCCCATCGCTGGAGAGTGGTGCACCATGGTACTGTTCCATTTTAAATCCACGCATGCATTTCTAAAAGTCGTACGACACTGTTTCGCCATTTCGGACGGATGTTGCACCTTGCATCGTGGATGTTGCACCCTGTAGATATCGATTATTCAAACGGCCATAACTTCTGGCTCGTTTAGAGTTACGGGAGCAATAACCTGTCAAAACGAAGGCCTCGATGAGTTCTACGGCTTTGACCGCTTTCAGCCATCAACGGATAGATTAATGCCCAAAAAAGACAACCCGAATCTCAATCGGGTCTCGTAAGTTTTTTACCCTTCGTTTTTTCGACACGTGGATTTTTACGGTAAAACGGGATTACCGTGGTTGGCCTTCGATTTACCATCGCTGGAGAGTGGTGCACCATGGTACTGTTCCGTTTCAAATCCATGCACGCATTTCTAAAAGTCGTACGACACTATTTCGCCATTTCGGACGGATGTTGCACCTTACACCGTGGATGTTGCACCCTGTAGATATCGATTATTCGGACGGCCATAACTTCTGGCTCGTTTAGAGTTACGGGAGCCATAACCGGTCAAAATGAAGGCCTCCATGAGTTCTACGGCTTTGACCGCTTTCGGCCATCAACGGATAGATTAATGCCCCAAAAGGACAACCCGAATCTTAATCGGGTCTCGTAAGTTCTTTACCCTTCGTTTTATCGACACGTGGATTTTTACGGTAAAACGGGATTACCGTGGCTGGCCTTCGATTTACCATCGCTGGAGAGTGGTACACCATGGTACTGTTCCGTTTCAAATCCATGCACGCATTTCTAAAAGTCGTACGACACTGTTTCGCCATTTCGGACGGATGTTGCACCTTGCACCGTGGATGTTGCGCCCTGTAGATATCGATAATTCGGACGGCCATAACTTCTGGCTCGTTTCGATTTACGGAAGCCATAACCTGTCAAAACGAAAGCCTCGATGAGTTCTACGGCTTTGACAGCTTTCAGCCGTCAACGGAAAGATTAATGCCCAAAAAGGACAGCCCGAATCTCAATCGGGTCTCGTAAGTTTTTTACCCTTCGTTTTTTCGACACGTGGATTTTTACGGTAAAACAGAATTACCGTGGCTGGCCTGCGATTTACCATCGCTGGAGAGTGGTGCACCATGGTACTGTTCCGTTTCAAATCCATGCACGTATTTCTAAAAGTCGTACGGCACTGTTTCGCCATTTCGGACGGATGTTGCACCTTGCACCGTGGATGTTGCACCCTGTAGATATCGATTATACGGACGACCATAACTTCTGGCTCGTTTAGAGTTACGGGAGCCACAACCTGTCAAAATGAAGGCCTCTATGAGTTCTCCGGCTTTGACTGCTTTCAGCCGTCAATGGATAGATTAATGCCCAAAAAGGACAACCCGAATCTCCATCGGGTCTCGTTAGTTTTTTACCCTTCGTTTTTTCGACACGTGGATTTTTATGGTAAAACAGGATTACTGTGGCTGGCCTTCGATTTACCATTGCTGGAGTGTGGTGCACCATGGTACTGTTCCATTTCAAATCCATGCACGCATTTCTAAAAGTCGTACGGCACGGTTTCGCCATTTCGGACGGATGTTGCACCCTGCACCGTGGATGTTGCACCCTGTAGACATCGATTATTCGGACGGCCATAACTTCTGGCTCGTTTAGAGATACGGGAGCCATAACCTGTCATAACGAAGGCCTCGATGAGTTCTACGGCTTTGACATCTTTCAGTCATCAATGGATAGATTAATGCCCAAAAAGGACAACCCGAATCTCAATCGGGTCTCGTAAGTTTTTTACCCTTCGTTTTTTTTGACACGTGTATTTTTACGGTAAAACGGGAATACCGTGGCTTGTCTTCGACTTCCCATCGCTGGAGATTGGTGCACCATAGTACTGTTCCTTTTCAAATCCATGTACGCATTTCTAAAATTCGTACGGCATTGTTTCGCCATTTCGGACGGATGTTGCACCTTGCACCGTGGATGTTGCACCCTGTAGATATCGATTATTCAAACGGCCATAACTTCTGGCTCGTTTAGAGTTACGGGAGCCATAACCAGTCAAAACGAAGGCCTCGATGAGTTCTACAGTTTTGACCGCTTTCAGCCGTCAACGGATATATTAATGCCCAAAAAGGACAACCCGAATCTCAATCGGGTCTCGTAAGTTTTTTACCCTTCGTTTTTTCGACACGTGGATTTTTACGGTAAAACGGGATTACCGTGGCTGGCCTTCGATTTACCATCGCTGGAGAGTGGTGCACCATGGTACTGTTCCATTTCAAATCCATGCATGCATTTCTAAAAGTCGTACGACACTGTTTCGCCATTTCGGACAGATGTTGCACCTTGCACCGTGGATGTCGCACCCTATAGATATCTATTATTCGGACGGCCATAACTTCTGGCTCGTTTAGAGTTACGGGAGCCATAACCTGTCAAAACGAAGGCCTCCATGAGTTCTACGACTTTGACCGCTTTCAGCCGTCAACGGATAGATTAATGCCCAAAAAGTACAACCCGAATCTCAATTGGGTCTCGTAAATTTTTTACCCTTCGTTTTTTCGACACGTGGATTTTTACGGTAAAACGGGATTACCGAGGCTGGCCTTCGATTTACCATCGCTGGAGAGTGGTGCACCATGGTACTGTTCCGTTTCAAATCCATGCACGCATTTCTAAAAGTCGTGCGGCACTGTTTCGCCATTTCGGACGGATGTTGCACCTTGCACCGTGGATATTGCACCCTGTAGATATCGATTATACGGACGGCCATAACTTCTGGCTCGTTTAGATTTATGGGAGCCATAACCTGTCAAAACGAAGGCCTCGATGAGTTCTACGGGTTTGACAGCTTTCAGCCGTCAACGGATGGATTAATGCCCAAAAAGGACAACCCGAATCTCAATCGGGTCTCGTAAGTTTTTTACCCTTCTTTTTTTCGACACGTGGATTTTTACGGTAAAACAGGATTACCGTGGCTGGCCTTCGATTTACCATTGCTGGAGAGTGGTGCACCATGATACTGTTCCGTATCAAATCCATGCATGCACTAAAAGTCGTACGACACGGTTTCGCCATTTCGAACAGATGTTGCACCTTGCACCGTGGATGTTGCACCCTGTAGATATCGATTATTCGGACGGCCATAACTTCTGGCTCGTTTAGTGTTACGGGAGCCATAACCTGTCAAAACGAAGGCCCGATGAGTTCTACAGCTTTGACAGCTTTCTGTCATCAACGGATATATTAATGCCCAAAATTGACAACCCGAATCTCAATCGGGTCTCGTAAGTTTTTACCCTTCGTTTTTTCAACACATGGATTTTTACGGTAAAACGGGATTACCGTGGCCCGTCTTCGACTTCCATCGCTGGAGAGTGGTGCACCATGGTACTGTTCCGTTTCAAATCCATGCACGCATTTCTAAAAGTCGTACGGCACTGTTTCGCCATTTCGGACGGATGTTGCACCTTGCGCCGTGGATGTTGCACCCTGTAGATGTCGATTATTCGGACGGCCACAACTTCTGGCTCGTTTAGAGTTACGGGATCCATAATCTGTCAAAACGAAGGCCTCGATGAGTTCTATGTCTTTGACAGCTTTCAGCCGTCAACGGATAGATTAATGCCGAAAAAGGACAACCCGAATCTCAATCGGGTCTCGTAAGTTTTTTACCCTTCGTTTTTTCGACACGTGGATTTTTACGGTAAAACGGGATTACCGAGGCTGGCCTTCGATTTACCATCGCTGGAGAGTAGTGCGCCATGGTACTATTCCGTTTCAAATCCATGCACGCATTTCTAAAAGTCGTACGGCACTGTTTCGCCATTTCAGACAGATGTTGCACCTCGCACCGTGGATGTTGCACCCTGTAGATATCGATTGTACGGACGGCCATAACTTCTGGCTCGTTTAGATTTACGGGAGCCATAACCTGTCAAAACGAAGGCCTCGATGAGTTCTACGGCTTTGACAGCTTTCAGCCGTCAACGGATAGATTAATGCCCAAAAAGGACAACCCGAATCTCAATCGGGTCTCGTAAGTTTTTTACCCTTCGTTTTTTCGACACGTGGATTTTTACGTTAAAACAGGATTACCGTGGCTGGCCTTCGATTTACCATCGCTGGACAGTGGTGCACCATGGTACTGTTCCGTTTCAAATCCATGCACGCATTTCTAAAAGTCGTACGGCACGGATTCGCCATTTCGGACAGATGTTGCACCTTGCACCGTGGTTGTTGCACCCTGTAGATATCGATTATTCGGACGGCCATAACTTCTGGCTCGTTTAGAGTTACGGGAGCCATAACCTGTCAAAACGAAGGACTCGATGAGTTCTACAGCTTTGACAGCTTTCAGTCATCAACGGATAGACTAATGCCCAAAATTGACAACCCGAATCTCAATCGGGTCTCGTAAGTTTTTTACCCTTTGTTTTTTCGACACATGGATTTTTACGGTAAAACAGGATTACCATGGCCCGTCTTCGACTTCCCATCGCTGGAGAGTGGTGCACCATGGTACTGTTCCGTTTCAAATCCATGCACGCATTTCTAAAAGTTGTACGGCACTGTTTCGCCATTTCGGACGGATGTTGCACCTTGCACCGTGGATGTTGCACCCTGTAGATATCGATTATTCGGACGACCATAACTTCTGGCTCGTTTAGAGTTACGGGATCCATAATCTGTCAAAACGAAGGCCTCGATGAGTTCTATGGCTTTGACAGCTTTCAGCCGTTAACGGATAGATTAATGCCCAAAAAGGACAACCCGAATCTCAATCGGGTCTCATAAGTTTTTTACCTTTCGTTTTTTCGACCCGTGGAATTTTACGGTAAAACGGGATTACGGTGGCTGATCTTCGATTTACCATCGCTGGAGAGTGGTGCACCATGGTACTGTTCCATTTCAAATCCACGCACGCATTCCTAAAAGTAATACGGAACTGTTTCGCCATTTCGGACGGATGTTGCACCTTGCACCCTGGATGTTGCACCCTGTAGATATCGATTATTCGGACGGCCATAACTTCTGGCTCGTTTAGAGTTACGGGAGCCATAACCTGTCAAAACGAAGGCCTCGATGAGTTCAACGGCTTTGACAGCTTTCAGCCATCAACGGAAAGATTAATGCCCAAAAAGGACAACCCGAATCTCAATCGCGTCTCGTAAGTTTTTTACCCTTCGTTTTTTCGACACGTGGATCTTTACGGTAAAACGGGAATACCGTGGCCCGTCTTCGACTTCCCATCGCTGGAGAGTGGTGCACCATGGTACTGTTCCGTTTCAAATCCATGCACGCATTTCTAAAAGTCGTACGACACTGTTTCGCCATTTCGGACGGATGTTGCACCTTGCACCGTGGATATTGCACCCTGTAGATATCGATTATTCAAACGGCCATAACTTCTGGCTCGTTTAGAGTTACGGGAGCTATAACCAGTCAAAACGAAGGCCTCGATGAGTTCTACGGCTTTGACCGCTTTTAGCCATCAATGGATAGATTAATGCCCAAAAAGGACAACCCGAATCTCAATCGGGTCTCGTAAGTTTTTTTACCCTTCGTTATTTCGACACGTGGATTTTTACGGTGAAACGGGATTACCGAGGCCGGCCTTCGATTTACCATTGCTGGAGAGTGGTGCACCATGGTACTGTTCCGTTTCAAATCCATGCACGCAATTCTAAAAGTCGTACGACACTGTTTCGCCATTTCGGACGGATGTTGCACCTTGCACCGTGGATGTCGCACCCTGTAGATATCGATTATTCGGACGACCATAACTTCTGGCTCGTTTAGAGTTACGGGAGCCATAACCTGTCAAAACGAAGGCCTCCATGAGTTCTACGACTTTGACCGCTTTCATCCGTCAACGGATAGATTAATGCCCAAAAAGGACATCCCGAATCTCAATCGGGTCTCGTAAATTTTTTACCCTTCGTTTTTTCGACACGTGGATTTTTACGGTAAAACGGGATTACCGAGGCTGGCCTTCGATTTACCATCGCTGGAGAGTGGTGCACCATGGTACTGTTCCATTTCAAATCCATGCACGCATTTCTAAAAGTTGTACGGCACTGTTTCGCCATTTCGGACGGATGTTGCGCCTTGCACCGTGGATGTTGCACCCTGTAGATATCGTTTATACGGACGACCATAACTTCTGGCTCGTTTAGATTTACGGGAGCCATAACCTGTCAAAACGAAGGCCTCGATGAGTTCTACGGCTTTGACAGCTTTCAGCCGTCAACGGATAGATTAATGCCCAAAAAGGACAACCCGAATCTCAATCAGGTCTCGTAAGTTTTTTACCCTTCGTTTTTTCGACACGTGGATTTTTACGGTAAAAAAGGATTACCGTGGCTGGCCTTTGATTTACCATCGCTGGACAGTGGTGCACCATGGTACTGTTCCATTTCAAATCCATGCACGCATTTCTAAAAGTCGTACGGCACGGTTTCGCCATTTCGGACAGATGTTGCACCTTGCACCGTGGATGTTGCGCCCTGTAGATATCGATTATTCGGACGGCCATAACTTCTGGCTCGTTTAGAGTTACGAGAGACATAACCTGTCAAAACGAAGGCCTCGATGAGTTCTACGGCTTTGACAGCTTTCAGTCATCAACGGATAGATTAATGCCCAAAATTGACAACCCGAATCTCAATCGGGTCTCGTAAGTTTTTTACCCTTCGTTTTTTCGACACATGGATTTTTACGGTAAAACGGGATTACCGTGGCCCGTCTTCGACTTCCCATCGCTGGAGAGTGGTGCACCATGGTACTGTTCCGTTTCAAATCCATGCACTCATTTCTCAAAGTCGTACGACACTGTTTCGCCATTTCGGACGGATGTTGCACCTTGCACCGTGGATGTTGCACCCTGTAGATATCGATTATTCGGACGGCCTTAACTTCTGGCTCGTTTAGAGTTACGGGATCCATAATCTGTCAAAACGAAGGCCTCGATGAGTTCTATGGTTTTGACAGCTTTCAGCCGTCAACGGATAGATTAATGCCCAAAAAGGACAACCCGAATCTCAATCGGGTCTCGTAAGTTTTTTAACTTCGTTTTTTCGACCCATGGAATTTTACGGTAAAACGGGATTACGGTGGCTGATCTTCGATTAACCATCGCTGGAGAGTGGTGCACCATGGTACTGTTCCATTTCAAATCCATGCACGCATTTCTAAAAGTAATACGGAGCTGTTTCGCCATTTCGGACGGATGTTGCACCTTGCACCCTGGATGTTGCATCCTGTAGATATCGATTATTCGGACGGCCATAACTTCTGGCACGTTTAGAGTTACGGGAGCCATAACCTGTCAAAACGAAGGCCTCAATGAGTTCAACGGCTTTGACAGCTTTCAGCCGTCAACGGGTAGATTAATGCCTAAAAGGGACAACCCGAATCTCAATCGGGTCTCGTAAGTTTTTTACCCTTCGTTTTTTCGACACGTGGATTTTTACCGTAAAACAGGATTACGGTGGCTGGCCTTCGATTTACCATCGCTGGACAGTGGTGCACCATGGTACTGTTCTGTTTCAAATCCATGCACGCATTTCTAAAAGTCGTACGGCACTGTTTCGCCATTTCGGACGGATGTTGCACCTTGCACCGTGGATGTTGCACCCTGTAGATATCGATTATTCAAACGGTCATAACTTCTGGCTCGTTTAGAGTTACGGGAGCCATAACCAGTCAAAACGAAGGCGTCGATGAGTTCTAAGGCTTTGACCGCTTTTAGCTGTCAACGGATAGATTAATGCCCAAAAAGGACAACCCGAATCTCAATCGGGTCTCGTAAGTTGTTTACCCTTCGTTTTTTCGACACGTGGATTTTTACGGTAAAACGGGATTACCGTGGCTGGCTTAGGATTTACCATCGCTGGAGAGTGGTGCACCATGGTACTGTTCCGTTTCAAATCCATGCACGCATTTCTAAAAGTCGTACGACACTGTTTCGCCATTTCGGACGGATGTTGCACCTTGCACCGTGGATGTTGCACCCTGTAGATATCGATTATTCGGACGGCCATAACTTCTGGCTCGTTTAGAGTTACGGGAGCCATAACCAGTCGAAACGAAGGCGTCGATGAGTTCTAAGGCTTTGACCGCTTTTAGCCGTCAACGGATAGATTAATGCCCAAAAAGGACAACCCGAATCTCAATCGGGTCTCGTAAGTTGTTTACCCTTCGTTTTTTCGACACGTGGATTTTTACGGTAAAACGGGATTACCGTGGCTGGCTTAGGATTTACCATCGCTGGAGAGTGGTGCACCATGGTACTGTTCCGTTTCAAATCCATGCACGCATTTCTAAAAGTCGTACGACACTGTTTCGCCATTTCGGACGGATGTTGCACCTTGCACCGTGGATGTTGCACCCTGTAGATATCGATTATTCGGACGGCCATAACTTTTGGGTCGTTTAGAGTGACGGGAGCCATAACCTGTCAAAACGAAGGCCTCGATGAGTTCTACGGCTTTGAAATCTTTCAGCCCTCAACGGATAGATTAATGCCCAAAAAGGACAACCCGAATCTCAATCGGGTCTCGTAAGTTGTTTACCCTTCGTTTTTTCGACACGTGGATTTTTACGGTAAAACGGGATTACCGTGGCTGGCTTAGGATTTACCATCGCTGGAGAGTGGTGCACCATGGTACTGTTCCGTTTCAAATCCATGCACGCATTTCTAAAAGTCGTACGGCACTGTTTCACCATTTCGGACGGATGTTGCACCATGCACCGTGGATGTTGCACCCTGTAGATATCGATTATTCAAACGGGCATAACTTCTGGCTCGTTTAGATTTACGGGAGCCATAACCTGTCAAAACGAAGGCCTCGATGTGTTCTACGGCTTTGACAGCTTTCAGCCGTCAACGGATAGATTAATGCCCAAAAAGGACAACCCAAATCTCAATCGGGTCTCGTAAGTTTTTTACCCTTCGTTTTTTCGACACGTGGATTTTTACGGTAAAACAAGATTACCGTGGCTGGCCTTTGATTTACCATCGCTGGACAGTGGTGCACCATGGTACTGTTCCGTTTCAAATCCATGCACGCATTTCTAAAAGTCGTACGGCAAGGTTTCGGCATTTCGGACAGATGTTGCACCTTGCACCGTGGATGTTGCACCCTGTAGATATCGATTATTCGGACGGCCATAACTTCTGGCTCGTTTAGAGTTACGGGAGCCATAACCTGTCAAAACGAAGGCCTCGATGAGTTCTACGGCTTTGATAGCTTTCAGTCATCAACGGATAGATTAAAGCCCAAAATTGACAACCCGAATCTCAATCGGGTCTCGAAAGTTTTTTACCCTTCGTTTTTTCGACACATGGATTTTTACGGTAAAACGGGATTACCGTGGCCCGTCTTCGACTTCCCATCGCTGGAGAGTGGTGCACCATGGTACTGTTCCGTTTCAAATCCATGCACGCATTTCTAAAAGTCGTACGGCACTGTTTCGCCATTTCGGACGGATGTTGCACCGTGCACCGTGGATGTTGCACCCTGTAGATATCGATTATTCGGACGGCCATAACTTCTGGCTCGCTTGGAGTTACGGGATCCATAATCTGTCAAAACGAAGGCCTCGATGAGTTCTATGGCTTTGACAGCTTTCAGCCGTCAACGGATTGATTAATGCCCAAAAAGGACAACCCGAATCTCAATCGGGTCTCGTAAGTTTTTTACCTTTCGTTTTTTCGACCCGTGGAATTTTACGGTAAAACGGGATTACGGTGGCTGATCTTCGATTAACCATCGCTGGAGAGTGGTGCACCATGGTACTGTTCCATTTCAAATCCATGCACGCATTTCTAAAAGTAATACGGAACTGTTTCGCCATTTCGGACGGATGTTGCACCTTGCACCCTGGATGTTGCATCCTGTAGATATCGATTATTCGGACGGCCATAACTTCTGGCTCGTTTAGAGTTACGGGAGCCATAACCTGTCAAAACGAAGGCCTCGATGAGTTCAACGGCTTTGACAGCTTTCAGCCGTCAACGGATAGATTAATGCCCAAAAAGGACAACCCGAAACTTAATCGGGTCACGTAAGTTTTTTACCCTTCGTTTTTTCGACACGTGGATTTTTACGGTAAAATGGGATTACCGTGGCCCGTCTTCGACTTCCCATCGCTGGAGAGTGGTGCACCATGGTACTGTTCCGTTTCAAATCCATGCATGCATTTCTAAAAGTCGTACGACACTGTTTCGCCATTTCGGACGGATGTTGCACCTTGCACCGTGGATGTTGCACCCTGTAGATATCGATTATTCAAACGGCCATAACTTCTGGCTCGTTTAGAGTTACGGGAGCTATAACCAGTCAAAACGAAGGCGTCGATGAGTTCTAAGACTTTGACCGCTTTTAGCCGTCAACGGATAGATTAATGCCCAAAAAGGACAACCCGAATCTCAATCGGGTCTCGTAAGTTTTTTACCCTTCGTTTTTTTGACACGTGGATTTTTACGGTAAAACGGGATTACCGTGGCTGGCCTTCGATTTACCATCGCTGGAGAGTGGTGCACCATGGTACTGTTCCGTTTCAAATCCATGCACGCATTTCTAAAAGTCGTACGACACTGTTTCGCCATTTCGGATGGATGTTGCACCTTGCACCGTGGATGTTGCACCCTGTAGATATCGATTATTCGAACGGCCATAACTTCTGGCTCGTTTAGAGTTACGGGAGCCATAACCAGTCGAAACGAAGTCGTCGATGAGTTCTAAGGATTTGACCGCTTTTAGCCGTCAACGGATAGATTAATGCCCAAAAAGGACAACCCGAATCTCAATCCGGTCTCGTAAGTTTTTTACCCTTTGTTTTTTCGACACGTGGATTTTTACGGTAAAACGGGATTACTGTGGCTGGCCTTCGATTTACCATCGCTGGAGAGTGGTGCACCATGGTACTGTTCCGTTTCAAATCCATGCACGCATTTCTAAAAGTCGTACGACACTGTTTCGCCATTTCGGACGGATGTTGCACCTTGCACCGTGGATGTTGCACCTTGTAGATATCGATTATTCGGACGGCCATAACTTCTGGCTCGTTTAGATTTACGGGAGCCATAACCTGTCAAAACGAAGGCCTCGATGAGTCCTACGGCTTTGAAAGCTTTCAGCCGTCAACGGATAGATTAATGTCCAAAAAGGACAACCCGAATCTCAACCTTTCGTTTTTCGACACGTGGATTTTTACGGTGAAACGGGATTACCGTGGCCAGTCTTCGACTTCCCATCGTTGGAGAGTGGTGCACCATGGTACTGTTCCGTTTCAAATCCAAGCACGCATTTCTAAAAGTCGTACGGCACTGTTTCGCCATTTCGGACGGATGTTGCACCTTGCACCGTGGTTGTTGCACCCTGTAGATATCGATTATTCAAACGGCCATAACTTCTGGCTCGTTTAGAGTTACGGGATCCATAACCTGTAAAAACGAAGGCCTCGATGAGTTCTACGGCTTTGACAGCTTTCAGCCGTCAACGGATAGATTAATGCCCAAAAAGGACAACCCGAATCTCAATCGGGTCTCGTAAGTTTTTTACCCTTCGTTTTTTCGACACGTGGATTTTTACGGTAAAACGGGATTACCGTGGCTGGCCTTCGATTTACCATCGCTGGAGAGTGGTGCACCATGGTACTGTTTCGTTTCAAATCCATGCACGCATTTCTAAAAGTCGTACGACACTGTTTCTCCATTTCGAACGGATGTTGCACCTTGCACCGTGGATGTTGCACCCTGTAGATATCGATTATTCGGACGGCCATAACTTCTGGCTCGTTTAGAGTTACGGGAGCCATAACCTGTCAAAAATAAGGCCTCGATGAGTTCTACGGTTTTGATAGCTTTCAACCGTCAACGGATAGATTAATGCCCAAAAAGGACAACCCGAATCTCAACCCATGTCTCGTAAGTTTTTTACCCTTCGTTTTTTCGACACGTGGATTTTTACGGTAAAACGGGATTACCGTGGCCCGTCTTCGACTTCCCATCGCTGGAGAGTGGTGCACCATGGTACTGTTCCGTTTCAAATCCATGCACGCATTTCTAAAAGTCGTACAGCACTGTTTCGCCATTTCGGACGGATGTTGCACCTTGCACCGTGGATGTTGCACCCAGTAGATATTGATTATTCGGACGGCCATAACTTCTGGCTCGTTTAGAGTAACGGGAGCCATAACCTGTCAAAACGAAGGCCTCGATGAGTTCTACGGCTTTGACAACTTTCAGCCATCAACGGATAGATTAATGTCCAAAAAGGACAACCTGAATCTCAATCGGGTCTCGTAAGTTTTTTACCCTTCGTTTTTTCGACACGTGTATTTTTACGGTAAAACGGGATTACCGTGGCTGGTCTTCGATTTACCATTGCTGGAGAGTGGTGCACCAAGGTACTGTTCCGTTTCAAATCCATGCACGCATTTCTAAAAGTCGTACGGCACTGTTTCGCCATTTCGGAAGGATGTTGCACCTTGCACCGTGGATGTTGCACCGTGTAGATATCGATTATTCGGACGGCCATAACTTTTAGCTCGTTTAGAGTTACAGGAGCGATAACCTTTCAAAACGAAGGCCACGGTGAGTTCTACGGCTTTGACAGCTTTCAGCCATCAACGGATAGATTAATGCCCAAAAAGGACAACCCCAATCTCAATCGGGGCTCGTAAGTTTTTTACCCTTCGTTTTTTCGACACGTGGATTTTTACGATAAAACGAGATTGCCGTGGATCGTCTTCGATTTACCATCGCTGGAGAGTGATCCACCTGTCGAAACGAAGGCCTCGATGAGTTTTACGGCTTTGACAAATTTCGGCCATCAACGGATAGATAAATGCCCAAAAAGGACAACCCGAATCTCAATCGGGTCTCGCAAGTTTTTTACCCTTCGTTTTTTCGACACATGGATTTTTACGGTAAAACGGGATTACGGTGGCAGGTCTTCAATTTACCATCACTGGAGAGTGGTGCACCATGGCGTTGTTCCGTTTCAAATCCATGCACGCATTTCTAAAAGTCGTACGACACTGTTTCGCCATTTCGGACGAATGTTGCACCTTGCACCGTGGATGTTGCACCCTGTAGATATCGATTATTCGGACGGCCATAACTTTTGGGTCGTTTAGAGTGACGGGAGCCATAACCTGTCAAAACGAAGGCCTCGATGAGTTCTACGGCTTTGAAATCTTTCAGCCCTCAACGGATAGATTAATGCCCAAAAAGGACAACCCGAATCTCAATCGGGTCTCGTAAGTTTTTTACCCTTCATTTTTTAGACACGTGGAATTTTACGGTAAAATGGGATTACGATGGCTGGTCTTCGATTTACCATCGCTGGAGAGTGGTGCACCATGGTACTGTTCCGTTTCAAATCAATGAGCGCATTTCTAAAAGTCGTACGACACAGTTTTGCCATTTCGAACGGATGTTGCACCTTGAACCGTGAATGTTGCACCTTGTAGATATCGATTATTCGGACGGCCATAACTTCTGGCTCGTTTAGAGTTACGGGAGCCATAACCTGTCAAAACGAAGGCCTTGATGTGTTCAACGGCTTTGATAGCTTTCAGCCGTCAACGGATAGATTATTGCCCAAAAAGGACAACCCGAATCTCAATCGGGTCTCGTAAGATTTTTACCCTACGCTTTTTCGACACGTGGATTTTTACGGTAAAACGGGATTACTGTGGCTGGTCTTCGATCTACCATCGTTGGAGAGTGGTGCACCATGTTACTGTTCCGTTTCAAATCCATGCACGCATTTCTAAAAGTTGTACGGCACTTTTCGCCATTTCGGACGGATGTTGCACCTTGCACCGTGGATGTTGCACCCTGTAGATATCGATTATTCGGACGGCCATAACTTCTGGCTCGTTTAGAGTTACGGGAGCCATAACCTGTCAAAACGAAGGCCTCGATGTGTTCAACGGCTTTGATAGCTTTCAGCCGTCAACGGATAGATTAATGCCAAAAAAGGACAACCCGAATCTCAATCGGGTCTCGTAAGTTTTTTACCCTACGTTTTTTCGACACGTGGATTTTTACGGTAAAACGGGATGACGGTGGCAGGTCTTCGATTTACCATCGTTGGAGAGTGGTGCACCATGGTACCATTCCGTTTCAAATCCATGCACGCATTTCTAAAAGCCGTACGGCACTGTTTCGCCATTTCGGACGGAAGTTGCACCTTGCACCGTGGATGTTGCACCCTGTAGATATCGATTATTCGGACGGCCATAACTTCTGGCTCGTTTAGAGTTACGGGAGCAATAACCTATCAAAACGAAGGCCTCGATGAGTTCTACGGCTTTGACAGCTTTCAGCCGTCAACGGATAGATTAATTCCCAAAAAGGACAACCCGAATCTCAGTCGGGTCTCCTAAATTTTTTACCCTTCGTTTTTTCGACACGTGGATTTTTACGGTAAAACGGGATTACGGTGGTTGGTCTTCGATTTACCATCGCTGGAGAGTGGTGCACCATGGCACTATTCTATTTCAAATCCATGCACGCATTTCTAAAAGTCGTATGGCACTGTTTCTCCATTTCGGACGGATGTTGCACCTTGCACCGTAGATGTTGCACCCTGTAGATATCGATTATTCAGACGGCCATAACTTCTGGCTCGTTTAGAGTTACGGGAGCCATAACCTGTCAAAACGAAGGCCTTGATGAGTTCTACGGCTTTGAAAGCTTTCAGCCATCAAAGGATAGATTAATGCCCAAAACGGACAACCCGAATCTCTATCGGGTCTCGTAAGTTTTTTACCCTTCGTTTTTTCGACACGTGGAATTTTACGGTAAAACGGGATTACGGTGGCTGATCTTCGGTTTACCATCGCTGGAGAGTGGTGCGCCATGCTATTGTTCCATTTCAAATCCATGCACGCATTTCTAAAAGTCGTACGACACTGTTTCGCCATTTCGGACGGATGTTGCACCTTGCACCGTGGATGTTGCACCCTGTAAATATCGATTATTCAAACGGCCATAACTTCTGGCTCGTTTAGAGTTACGGGAGTCATAACCTGTCAAAACGAAGGCCTCGATGAGTTCTACGGCTTTGACAGCTTTCAGCCATCAACGGATAGATTAATGCCCAAAAAGGACAACCCCAATCTCAATCGGGTCTCATAAGTTTTTTACCCTTCGCTTTTTCGACACGTGGATTTTTACGGTAAAACGGGATTACCGTGGCCCGTCTTCGACTTCCCATCGCTGGAGAGTGGTGCACCATGGTATTGTTCCGTTTCAAATCCATGCACGCATTTCTAAAAGTCGTACGGCACTGTTTTGCCATTTCGGACGGATGTTGCACCTTGCACCGTGGATGTTGCACCCTGTTGATATCGATTATTCGGACTGCCATAACTTCTGGCTCGTTTAGAGTAACGGGAGCCATAACCTGTCAAAACGAAGGACTCGATGAGTTCTACGGCTTTGACCGCTTTCAGCCGTCAACGGATAGATTAATGCCCAAAAAGGACAACCCGAATCTCAATCGGGTCTCGTAAGTTTTTTACCCTTCTTTTTTTCGACACGTCGATTTTTACGGTAAAACGGGATTACGGTGGTTGGTCTTCGATTTACCATCGCTTGAGAGTGGTGCACCATGGCGCTATTCTGTTTCAAATCCATGAATGCATTTCTAAAAGTCGTATGGCACTGTTTCGCCATTTCGGACGGATGTTGCACCTTGCACCGTAGATGTTGCACCCTGTAGATATCGATTATTCGGACGGCCATAACTTCTGGCTCGTTTAGAGTTACGGGAGCCATAACCTGTCAAAACGAAGATCTTGATGAGTTCTACGGCTTTGAAAGCTTTCAGCCATCAACGGATAGATTAATGTCCAAAACGGACAACCCGAATCTCTATCGGGTCTCGTAAGTTTTTTACCCTTCGTTTTTTCGACACGTGGAATTTTACGGTAAAACGGAATTACGGTGGCTGGTCTTCGATTTACCATCGTTGGAGAGTGGTGCACCATGCTATTGTTCCGTTTAAAATCCATGCACGCATTTTTAAAAGTCGTACGGCACTATTTCGCCATTTCGGACGGATGTTGCACCTTGCACCATGGATGTTGCACCCTGTAGATATCGATTATTCAAACGGCCAGAACTTTTGGCTCGTTTAGAGTTACGCGAGCCACAACCTGTCAAAACGAAGGCCTCGATGAGTTCTACGGCTTTGACAGTTTTCAGCCTTCATCGGATAGATTAATGCCCAAAAAGGACAACCTGAATCTCAATCGGGTCTCGTAAGTTTTTTACCCTTCGTTTTTTCGACACGTGGATTTTTACGGTAAAACGGGATTACGGTAGCTGGCCTTCGATTTACCATCATTGGAGAGTGGTGCACCATGGTACTGTTGCGTTTCAAATCCATGCACGCATTTCACTGTTTCGCCATTTCGGACGGATGTTGCACCTTGCACCGTGGATGTTGCACCCTGTAGATATCGATTATTCGGACGGCCATAACTTCTTGCTCGTTTAGAGTTACGAAAGCCATAACCTATCAAAACGAAGGCCTCGACGAGTTCTACGGCTTTGACAGCTTTTTGCCATCAACGGATAGATTAATGCCCAAAAAGGACAACCCGAATCTCAATCGGGCCTCGTAAGTTTTTTACCCTTCGTTTTTTCGACACGTGGATTTTTACGGTAAAACGGGATTACGGTGGTTGGTCTTCGATTTACCATCGCTGGAGAGTGGTGCACCATGGCGTTGTTCCGTTTCAAATCCATGCACGCATTTCTAAAAGTCGTACGACACTGTTTCGCCATTTCGGACGAATGTTGCACCTTGCACCGTGGATGTTGCACCCTGTAGATATCGATTATTCGGACGGCCATAACTTTTGGGTCGTTTAGAGTGACGGGAGCCATAACCTGTCAAAACGAAGGCCTCGATGAGTTCTACGGCTTTGAAATCTTTCAGCCCTCAACGGATAGATTAATGCCCAAAAAGGACAACCCGAATCTCAATCGGGTCTCGTAAGTTTTTTACCCTTCATTTTTTAGACACGTGGAATTTTACGGTAAAATGGGATTACGGTGGCTGGTCTTCGATTTACCATCGCTGGAGAGTGGTGCACCATGGTACTGTTCCGTTTCAAATCAATGAGCGCATTTCTAAAAGTCGTACGACACAGTTTCGCCATTTCGAACGGATGTTGCACCTTGAACCGTGAATGTTGCACCTTGTAGATATCGATTATTCGGACGGCCATAACTTCTGGCTCGTTTAGAGTTACGGGAGCCATAACCTATCAAAACGAAGGCCTTGATGTGTTCAACGGCTTTGATAGCTTTCAGCCGTCAACGGATAGATTATTGCCCAAAAAGGACAACCCGAATCTCAATCGGGTCTCGTAAGTTTTTTACCCTACGCTTTTTCGACACGTGGATTTTTACGGTAAAACGGGATTACGGTGGCTGGTCTTCGATCTACCATCGTTGGAGAGTGGTGCACCATGTTACTGTTCCGTTTCAAATCCATGCACGCATTTCTAAAAGTTGTACGGCACTTTTCGCCATTTCGGACGGATGTTGCACCTTGCACCGTGGATGTTGCACCCTGTAGATATCGATTATTCGGACGGCCATAACTTCTGGCTCGTTTAGAGTTACGGGAGCCATAACCTGTCAAAACGAAGGCCTCGATGTGTTCAACGGCTTTGATAGCTTTCAGCCGTCAACGGATAGATTAATGCCAAAAAAGGACAACCCGAATCTCAATCGGGTCTCGTAAGTTTTTTACCCTACGTTTTTTCGACACGTGGATTTTTACGGTAAAACGGGATGACGGTGGCAGGTCTTCGATTTACCGTCGTTGGAGAGTGGTGCACCATGGTACCGTTCCGTTTCAAATCCATGCACGCATTTCTAAAAGCCGTACGGCACTGTTTCGCCATTTCGGACGGATGTTGCACCTTGCACCGTGGATGTTGCACCCTGTAGATATCGATTATTCGGACTGCCATAACTTCTGGCTCGTTTAGAGTTACGGGAGCAATAACCTGTCAAAACGAAGGCCTCGATGAGTTCTACGGCTTTGACAGCTTTCAGCCGTCAACGGATAGATTAATTCCCAAAAAGGACAACCCGAATCTCAGTCGGGTCTCCTAAGTTTTTTACCCTTCGTTTTTTCGACACGTGGATTTTTACGGTAAAACGGGATTACGGTGGTTGGTCTTCGATTTACCATCGCTGGAGAGTGGTGCACCATGGCACTATTCTATTTCAAATCCATGCACGCATTTCTAAAAGTCGTATGGCACTGTTTCTCCATTTCGGACGGATGTTGCACCTTGCACCGTAGATGTTGCACCCTGTAGATATCGATTATTCAGACGGCCATAACTTCTGGCTCGTTTAGAGTTACGGGAGCCATAACCTGTCAAAACGAAGGCCTTGATGAGTTCTACGGCTTTGAAAGCTTTCAGCCATCAAAGGATAGATTAATGCCCAAAACGGACAACCCGAATCTCTATCGGGTCTCGTAAGTTTTTTACCCTTCGTTTTTTCGACACGTGGAATTTTACGGTAAAACGGGATTACGGTGGCTGGTCTTCGGTTTACCATCGCTGGAGAGTGGTGCGCCATGCTATTGTTCCATTTCAAATCCATGCACGCATTTCTAAAAGTCGTACGGCACCGTTTCGCCATTTCGGACGGATGTTGCACCTTGCACCGTGGATGTTGCACCCTGTAGATATCGATTATTCAAACGGCCATAACTTCTGGCTCGTTTAGAGTTACGGGAGTCATAACCTGTCAAAACGAAGGCCTCGATGAGTGCTACGGCTTTGATAGCTTTCAGCCATCAACGGATAGATTAATGCCCAAAAAAGACAACCCGAATCTCAATCGGGTCTCATAAGTTTTTTACCCTTCGCTTTTTCGACACGTGGATTTTTACGGTAAAACGGGATTACCGTGGCCCGTCTTCGACTTCCCATCACTGGAGAGTGGTGCACCATGGTATTGTTCCGTTTCAAATCCATGCACGCATTTCTAAAAGTCATACGGCACTGTTTTGCCATTTCGGACGGATGTTGCACCTTGCACCGTGGATGTTGCACCCTGTTGATATCGATTATTCGGACTGCCATAACTTCTGGCTCGTTTAGAGTAACGGGAGCCATAACCTGTCAAAACGAAGGCCTCGATGAGTTCTACGGCTTTGACCGCTTTCAGCCGTCAACGGATAGATTAATGCCCAAAAAGGACAACCCGAATCTCAATCGGGTCTCGTAAGTTTTTTACCCTTCTTTTTTTCGACACGTCGATTTTTACGGTAAAACGGGATTACGGTGGTTGGTCTTCGATTTACCATCGCTTGAGAGTGGTGCACCATGGCGCTATTCTGTTTCAAGTCCATGAATGCATTTCTAAAAGTCGTATGGCACTGTTTCGCCATTTCGGACGGATGTTGCACCTTGCACCGTAGATGTTGCACCCTGTAGATATCGATTATTCGGACGGCCATAACTTCTGGCTCGTTTAGAGTTACGGGAGCCATAACCTGTCAAAACGAAGATCTTGATGAGTTCTACGGCTTTGAAAGCTTTCAGCCATCAACGGATAGATTAATGTCCAAAACGGACAACCCGAATCTCTATCGGGTCTCGTAAGTTTTTTACCCTTCGTTTTTTCGACACGTGGAATTTTACGGTAAAACGGAATTACGGTGGCTGGTCTTCGATTTACCATCGTTGGAGAGTGGTGCACCATGCTATTGTTCCGTTTCAAATCCATGCACGCATTTTTAAAAGTCGTACGGCACTATTTCGCCATTTCGGACGGATGTTGCACCTTGCACCATGGATGTTGCACCCTGTAGATATCGATTATTCAAACGGCCATAACTTTTGGCTCGTTTAGAGTTACGCGAGCCACAACCTGTCAAAACGAAGGCCTCGATGAGTTCTACGGCTTTGACAGTTTTCATCCTTCATCGGATAGATTAATGCCCAAAAAGGACAACCCGAATCTCAATCGGGTCTCGTAAGTTTTTTACCCTTCGTTTTTTCGACACGTGGATTTTTACGGTAAAACGGGATTACGGTAGCTGGCCTTCGATTTACCATCATTGGAGATTGGTGCACCATGGTACTATTGCGTTTCAAATCCATGCACGCATTTCACTGTTTCGCCATTTCGGACGGATGTTGCACCTTGCACCGTGGATGGTTCACCCTGTAGATATCGATTATTCGGACGGCCATAACTTCTTGCTCGTTTAGAGTTACGAAAGCCATAACCTATCAAAACGAAGGCCTCGACGAGTTCTACGGCTTTGACAGCTTTTTGCCGTCAACGGATAGATTAATGTCCAAAAAGGACAACCCGAATCTCAATCGGGCCTCGTAAGTTTTTTACCCTTCGTTTTTTCGACACGTGGATTTTTACGGTAAAACGGGATTACGGTGGTTGGTCTTCGATTTACCATCGCTGGAGAGTGGTGCACCATGGCGTTGTTCCGTTTCAAATCCATGCACGCATTTCTAAAAGTCGTACGACACTGTTTCGCCATTTCGGACGAATGTTGCACCTTGCACCGTGGATGTTGCACCCTGTAGATATCGATTATTCGGACGGCCATAACTTTTGGGTCGTTTAGAGTGACGGGAGCCATAACCTGTCAAAACGAAGGCCTCGATGAGTTCTACGGCTTTGAAATCTTTCAGCCCTCAACGGATAGATTAATGCCCAAAAAGGACAACCCGAATCTCAATCGGGTCTCGTAAGTTTTTTACCCTTCATTTTTTAGACACGTGGAATTTTACGGTAAAATGGGATTACGGTGGCTGGTCTTCGATTTACCATCGCTGGAGAGTGGTGCACCATGGTACTATTCCGTTTCAAATCAATGAGCGCATTTCTAAAAGTCGTACGACACAGTTTCGCCATTTCGAACGGATGTTGCACCTTGAACCGTGAATGTTGCACCTTGTAGATATCGATTATTCGGACGGCCATAACTTCTGGCTCGTTTAGAGTTACGGGAGCCATAACCTGTCAAAACGAAGGCCTTGATGTGTTCAACGGCTTTGATAGCTTTCAGCCGTCAACGGATAGATTATTGCCCAAAAAGGACAACCCGAATCTCAATCGGGTCTCGTAAGTTTTTTACCCTACGCTTTTTCGACACGTGGATTTTTACGGTAAAACGGGATTACGGTGGCTGGTCTTCGATCTACCATCGTTGGAGAGTGGTGCACCATGTTACTGTTCCGTTTCAAATCCATGCACGCATTTCTAAAAGTTGTACGGCACTTTTCGCCATTTCGGACGGATGTTGCACCTTGCACCGTGGATGTTGCACCCTGTAGATATCGATTATTCGGACGGCCATAACTTCTGGCTCGTTTAGAGTTACGGGAGCCATAACCTGTCAAAACGAAGGCCTCGATGAGTTCAACGGCTTTGATAGCTTTCAGTCGTCAACGGATAGATTAATGCCAAAAAAGGACAACCCGAATCTCAATCGGGTCTCGTAAGTTTTTTACCCTACGTTTTTTCGACACGTGGATTTTTACGGTAAAACGGGATGACGGTGGCAGGTCTTCGATTTGCCGTCGTTGGAGAGTGGTGCACCATGGTACCGTTCCGTTTCAAATCCATGCACGCATTTCTAAAGGCCGTACGGCACTGTTTCGCCATTTCGGACGGATGTTGCACCTTGCACCGTGGATGTTGCACCCTGTAGATATCGATTATTCGGACGACCATAACTTCTGGCTCGTTTAGAGTTACGGGAGCAATAACCTGTCAAAGCGAAGGCCTCGATGAGTTCTACGGCTTTGACAGCTTTCAGCCGTCAACGGATAGATTAATTCCCAAAAAGGACAACCCGAATCTCAGTCGGGTCTCCTAAGTTTTTTACCCTTCGTTTTTTCGACACGTGGATTTTTACGGTAAAACGGGATTACGGTGGTTGGTCTTCGATTTACAATCGCTGGAGAGTGGTGCACCATGGCACTATTCTATTTCAAATCCATGCACGCATTTCTAAAAGTCGTATGACACTGTTTCTCCATTTCGGACGGATGTTGCACCTTGCACCGTAGATGTTGCACCCTGTAGATATCGATTATTCAGACGGCCATAACTTCTGGCTCGTTTAGAGTTACGGGAGCCATAACCTGTCAAAACGAAGGCCTTGATGAGTTCTACGGCTTTGAAAGCTTTCAGCCTTCAAAGGATAGATTAATGCCCAAAATGGACAACCCGAATCTCTATCGGGTCTCGTAAGTTTTTTACCCTTCGTTTTTTCGACACGTGGAATTTTACGGTAAAACGGGATTACGGTGGCTGGTCTTCGGTTTACCATCGCTGGAGAGTGGTGCGCCATGCTATTGTTCCATTTCAAATCCATGCACGCATTTCTAAAAGTCGTACGGCACTGTTTCGCCATTTCGGACGGATGTTGCACCTTGCACCGTGGATGTTGCACCCTGTAGATATCGATTATTCAAACGGCCATAACTTCTGGCTCGTTTGGAGTTACGGGAGTCATAACCTGTCAAAACGAAGGCCTCGATGAGTTCTACGGCTTTGACAGCTTTCAGCCGTCAACAGATCGATTAATGCCCAAAAAGGACAACCCGAATCTCAATCGGGTCTCGTAAGTTTTTTACCCTTCGCTTTTTCGACACGTGGATTTTTACGGTAAAACGGGATTATCGTGGCCCGTCTTCGACTTCCCATCGCTGGAGAGTGGTGCACCATGGTATTGTTCCGTTTCAAATCCATGCACGCATTTCTAAAAGTCGTACGGCACTGTTTTGCCATTTCGGACGGATGTTGCACCTTGCACCGTGGATGTTGCACCCTGTTGATATCGATTATTCGGACTGCCATATCTTCTGGCTCGTTTAGAGTAACGGGAGCCATAACCTGTCAAAACGAAGGCCTCGATGAGTTCTACGGCTTTGACCGCTTTCAGCCGTCAACGGATAGATTAATGCCTAAAAAGGACAACCCGAATCTCAATCGGGTCTCGTAAGTTTTTTACCCTTCTTTTTTTCGACACGTCGATTTTTACGGTAAAACGGGATTACGGTGGTTGGTCTTCGATTTACCATCGCTTGAGAGTGGTGCACCATGGCGCTATTCTATTTCAAATCCATGAATGCATTTCTAAAAGTCGTATGGCACTGTTTCGCCATTTCGGACGGATGTTGCACCTTGCACCGTAGATGTTGCACCCTGTAGATATCGATTATTCGGACGGCCATAACTTCTGGCTCGTTTAGAGTTACGGGAGCCATAACCTGTCAAAACGAAGGCCTCGATGAGTTCAACGGCTTTGATAGCTTTCAGCCGTCAACGGATAGATTAATGCCAAAAAAGGACAACCCGAATCTCAATCGGGTCTCGTAAGTTTTTTACCCTACGTTTTTTCGACACGTGGATTTTTACGGTAAAACGGGATGACGGTGGCAGGTCTTCGATTTATCGTCGTTGGAGAGTGGTGCACCATGGTACCGTTCCGTTTCAAATCCATGCACGCATTTCTAAAAGCCGTACGGCACTGTTTCGCCATTTCGGACGGATGTTGCACCTTGCACCGTGGATGTTGCACCCTGTAGATATCGATTATTCGGACGACCATAACTTCTGGCTCGTTTAGAGTTACGGGAGCAATAACCTGTCAAAACGAAGGCCTCGATGAGTTCTACGGCTTTGACAGCTTTCAGCCGTCAACGGATAGATTAATTCCCAAAAAGGACAACCCGAATCTCAGTCGGGTCTCCTAAGTTTTTTACCCTTCGTTTTTTCGACACGTGGATTTTTACGGTAAAACGGGATTACGGTGGTTGGTCTTCGATTTACCATCGCTGGAGAGTGGTGCACCATGGCACTATTCTATTTCAAATCCATGCACGCATTTCTAAAAGTCGTATGGCACTGTTTCTCCATTTCGGACGGATGTTGCACCTTGCACCGTAGATGTTGCACCCTGTAGATATCGATTATTCAGACGGCCATAACTTCTGGCTCGTTTAGAGTTACGGGAGCCATAACCTGTCAAAACGAAGGCCTTGATGAGTTCTACGGCTTTGAAAGCTTTCAGCCTTCAAAGGATAGATTAATGCCAAAAACGGACAACCCGAATGTCTATCGGGTCTCGTAAGTTTTTTACCCTTCGTTTTTTCGACACGTGGAATTTTACGGTAAAACGGGATTACGGTGGCTGGTCTTCGGTTTACCATCGCTGGAGAGTGGTGCGCCATGCTATTGTTCTATTTCAAATCCATGCACGCATTTCTAAAAGTCGTACGGCACTGTTTCGCCATTTCGGACGGATGTTGCACCTTGCACCGTGGATGTTGCACCCTGTAGATATCGATTATTCAAACGGCCATAACTTCTGGCTCGTTTAGAGTTACGGGAGTCATAACCTGTCAAAACGAAGGCCTCGATGAGTTCTACGGCTTTGACAGCATTCAGCCGTCAACAGATCGATTAATGCCCAAAAAGGACAACCCGAATCTCAATCGGGTCTCGTAAGTTTTTTACCCTTCGCTTTTTCGACACGTGGATTTTTACGGTAAAACGGGATTACCGTGGCCCGTCTTCGACTTCCCATCGCTGGAGAGTGGTGCACCATGGTATTGTTCCGTTTCAAATCCATGCACGCATTTCTAAAAGTCGTACGGCACTGTTTTGCCATTTCGGACGGATGTTGCACCTTGCACCGTGGATGTTGCACCCTGTTGATATCGATTATTCGGACTGCCATATCTTCTGGCTCGTTTAGAGTAACGGGAGCCATAACCTGTCAAAACGAAGGCCTCGATGAGTTCTACGGCTTTGACCGCTTTCAGCCGTCAACGGATAGATTAATGCCTAAAAAGGACAACCCGAATCTCAATCGGGTCTCGTAAGTTTTTTACCCTTCTTTTTTTCGACACGTCGATTTTTACGGTAAAACGGGATTACGGTGGTTGGTCTTCGATTTACCATCGCTTGAGAGTGGTGCACCATGGCGCTATTCTATTTCAAATCCATGAATGCATTTCTAAAAGTCGTATGGCACTGTTTCGCCATTTCGGACGGATGTTGCACCTTGCACCGTAGATGTTGCACCCTGTAGATATCGATTATTCGGACGGCCATAACTTCTGGCTCGTTTAGAGTTACGGGAGCCATAACCTGTCAAAACGAAGATCTTGATGAGTTCTACGGCTTTGAAAGCTTTCAGCCATCAACGGATAGATTAATGTCCCAAACGGACAACCCGAATCTCTATCGGGTCTCGTAAGTTTTTTACCCTTCGTTTTTTCGACACGTGGAATTTTACGGTAAAACGGAATTACGGTGGCTGGTCTTCGATTTACCATCGTTGGAGAGTGGTGCACCATGCTATTGTTCCGTTTCAAATCCATGCACGCATTTTTAAAAGTCGTACGGCACTATTTCGCCATTTCGGACGGATGTTGCACCTTGCACCATGGATGTTGCACCCTGTAGATATCGATTATTCAAACGGCCATAACTTTTGGCTCGTTTAGAGTTACGCGAGCCACAACCTGTCAAAACGAAGGCCTCGATGAGTTCTACGGCTTTGACAGTTTTCAGCCTTCATCGGATAGATTAATGCCCAAAAAGGACAACCCGAATCTCAATCGGGTCTCGTAAGTTTTTTACCCTTCGTTTTTTCGACACGTGGATTTTTACGGTAAAACGGGATTACGGTAGCTGGCCTTCGATTTACCATCATTGGAGAGTGGTGCACCATGGTACTGTTGCGTTTCAAATCCATGCACGCATTTCACTGTTTCGCCATTTCGGACGGATGCTGCACCTTGCACCGTGGATGTTGCACCCTGTAGATATCGATTATTCGGACGGCCATAACTTCTTGCTCGTTTAGAGTTACGAAAGCCATAACCTATCAAAACGAAGGCCTCGACGAGTTCTACGGCTTTGACAGCTTTTTGCCATCAACAGATAGATTAATGCCCAAAAAGGACAACCCGAATCTCAATCGGGCCTCGTAAGTTTTTTACCCTTCGTTTTTTCGACACGTGGATTTTTACGGTAAAACGGGATTACGGTGGTTGGTCTTCGATTTACCATCGCTGGAGAGTGGTGCATCATGGCACTGTTCTGTTTCAAATCCATGCACGCATTTCTAAAAGTCGTACGGCACTGTTTCGCCATTTCGGACGGATGTTGCACCTTGCACCGTAGATGTTGCACCCTGTAGATATCGATTATTCGGACGGCCATAACTTCTGGCTCGTTTAGAGTTACGGGAGCCATAACCTGTCAAAACGAAAATCTGGATGAGTTCTACGGCTTTGAAAGCTTTCAGCTGTCAACGGATAGATTAATGCCCAAAAAGGGCAACCCGAATCTCTATCGGGTCTCGTAAGTTTTTTACCCTTCGTTTTTTCGACACGTGGAATTTTACGGTAAAACGGTATTACGGTGGCTGGTCTTCGATTTACCATCGCTGGAGAGTGGTGCACCATGGTACTGTTCCGTTTCAAATCCATGCACGCATTTCTAAAAGTCGTACGGCACTGTTTCGCCATTTTGGACGGATGTTGCACCTTGCACCGTGGATGTTGCACCCTGTAGATATCGATTATTCAAACAGCCATAACTTCTGGCTCGTTTAGAGTTAGGAGAGCGATAACCTGTCAAAACGAAGGCCTCGATGAGTTCTAAGACTATGACAGCTTTCATCCGTCAACGGATAGATTAGTGCCCAAAAAGGACAACCCGAATCTCAATCGGGTCTCGTAAGTTTTTTACCCTTCGTTTTTTCGACACGTGGATTTTTACGGTAAAACGGGATTACCGTGGCTGGCCTTCGATTTACCATCGCTGGAGAGTGGTGCACCATGGTACTGCTCCGTTTCAAATCCATGCACGTATTTCTAAAAGTCGTACGGCACTGTTTCTCCATTTCGGACGGATGTTGCACCTTGCACCGTGGATGTTGCACCCTGTAGATATCGATTATTCGGACGGCCATAACTTCTGGCTTGTTTAGAGTTACGGGAGCCATAACCTGTCAAAACGAAGGCCTCGATGAGTTCTACGGCTTTGACAGCTTTCAGCCATCAACGGATAGATTAATGCCCAAAAAGGACAACCCGAATCTCAATCATGTCTCGTAAGTTTTTTACCCTTCGTGTTTTCGACACGTGGATTTTTACGGTAAAACGGGATTACCGTGGCTGGCCTTCGATTTACCATCGCTGGACACTGGTGCACCATGGTACTGTTCCATTTCAAATCCGTGCACGCATTTCTAAAAGTCGTACGGCACTGTTTCGCCATTTCGGACGGATGTTGCACCTTGCACCGTGGATGTTGCACCCTGTAGATATCGATTATTCGGACGGCCATAACTTCTGGCTCGTTTAGAGTTACGGGAGCCATAACCTGTCAAAACGAAGGACTCGATGAGTTCTACGGCTTTGACAGCTATCAGCCGTCAACAGATCGATTAATGCCCAAAAAGGCCAACCCGAATCTCAATCGGGTCTCGTAAGTTTTTTAACCTACGTTTTTTCGACACGTGGATTTTTACGGTAAAACGGGATTACCGTGGCCCTGCTTCGACTTCCCATCGCTGGAGCGTGGTGCACCATGGTAATGTTCCATTTCAAATCCATACACGCATTTCTAAAAGTCCTACGGCACTGTTTCACCATTTCGGACGGATGTTGCACCTTGTACCGTGGATGTTGCACCCTGTAGATATCGATTATTCAAACGGCCATAACTTCTGGCTCTTTTAGAGTTACAGGAGCGATAACCTGTCAAAACGAAGGCCTCGATAAGTTCTATGGCTTTGAAAGCTTTCATCCGTCAACGGATAGATTAATGCCCAAAAAGGACAACCCGAATCTCAATCGGGTCTCGTAAGTTTTTTTCGACACGTGGATTTTTACGGCAAAACGGGATTACCGTGGCTGGCCTTCGATTTACCATCGCTGGAGAGTGGTGCACCATGGTACTGTACCGTTTCAAATCCATGCACGTATTTCTAAAAGTCGTACGGCACTGTTTCGCCATTTCGGACGGATGTTGCACCTTGCACCGTGGAAGTTGCACCCTGTAGATATCGATTATTCGGACGGCCATAACTTCTGGCTCGTTTAGAGTTACGGGAGCCATAACCTGTCGGAACAAAGGCCTCGATGAGTTCTACGGCTTTGACAGCTTACAGCCATCAACGGATAGATTAATGCCCAAAAAGGACAACCCGAATCTCAATCATGTCTCGTAAGTTTTTTACCCTTCTTTTTTTCGACACGTGGATTTTTGCGGTAAAACGGGATTACCGTGGCTGGCCTTCGATTTACCATCGCTGGAGACTGGTGCACCATGGTACTGTTCCATTTCAAATCCATGCACGCATTTCTAAAAGTCGTACGGCACTGCTTCGCCATTTCGGACGGATGTTGCACCTTGCACCGTGGATGTTGCACCCTGTAGATATCGATTATTTGGACGGCTATAACTTCTGGCTCGTTTAGAGTTACGGGATCCATAACCTGTCAAAACGAAGGGCTCGATGAGCTCTACGGCTGTGACAGCTTTCAGCCGTCAACGGATAGATTAATGCCCAAAAAGGACAACCCGAATCTCTATCGGGTGTCGTAAGTTTTTTACCCTTCTTTTTTTCGACACGTGGATTTTTACGGTAAAACAGGATTACGGTGGCTGGTCTTCGAATTACCATCGCTGGAGAGTGGTGCACCATGGTACTGTTCCGTTTCAAATCCATGCACGCATTTCTAAAAGTCGTACGGCACTGTTTCGCCATTTCGGACGGATGTTGCACCTTGCACCGTGGATGTTGCACCCTGTAGATATCTATTATTTGGACAGATGTTGCACCTTGCACCGTGGATGTTGCACCCTGTAGATATCGATTATTCGAACGACCATAAATTCTGGCTCGTTTAGAGTTACAGGAGCTATAACATGTAAAAACGAAGGCCTCGATGAGTTCTACGGCTTTGACAGCTTTCAGCCGTCAACGGATAGATTAATGCCCAAAAAGGACAACCCGAATCTCAATCGGGTCTCGTATGTTTTTTGCCCTTCGTTTTTTTCGACACGTGGGTTTTTCGGTAAAACGGGATTACCGTGGCCCGTCTTTGACTTCCCATCGCTGGAGAATGGTGCATCATGGTACTATTCCGTTTCAAATCCATGCACGCATTTCTAAAAGTCGTACGGCACTGTTTCGCCATTTTGGACGGATGTTGCACCTTGCACCGTGGATGTTGCACCCTGTAGATATCGATTATTCGAACGACCATAACTTCTGGCTCGTTTAGAGTTACGGGAGCCATAACCTGTCAAAACGAAGGACTCGATGAGTTCTACGGCTTTGACAGCTTTCAGCCGTCAACAGATCGATTAATGCCCAAAAAGGACAACCCGAATCTCAATCAGGTCTCGTAAGTTTTTTAACCTACGTTTTTTCGACACGTGGATTTTTACGGTAAAACGGGATTACCGTGGCCCGGCTTCGACTTCCCATCGCTGGAGAGTGGTGCACCATGGTAATGTTCCATTTCAAATCCATGCACGCATTTCTAAAAGTCCTACGACACTGTTTCACCATTTCGGACGGATGTTGCACCTTGCACCGTGGATGTTGCACCCTGTAGATATCGATTATTCAAACGGCCATAAATTCTGGCTCGTTTAGAGTTACGGGAGCGACAACCTGTCAAAACGAAGGCCTTGATGAGTTCTACGGCTTTGACAGCTTTCATCCGTCAACGGATAGATTAATGCCCAAAAAGGACAACCCGAATCTCAATCGGGTCTCGTAAGTTTTTTACCCTTCGTTTTTTCGACACGTGGATTTTTACGGTAAAATGGGATTACCGTGGCTGGCCTTCGATTTACCATCGCTGGAGAGTGGTGCACCATGGTACTGTTCCGTTTCAAATCCATGCACGTATTTCTAAAAGTCGTACGGCACTGTTTCGCCATTTCGAACGGATGTTGCACCTTGCACCGTGGATGTTGCACCCTGTAGATATCGATTATTCGGACGGCCATAACTTCTGGCTCGTTTAGAGTTACGGGAGCCATAACCTGTCGAAATAAAGGCCTCGATGAGTTCTACGGCTTTGACAGCTTTCACCCATCAACGGATAGATTAAAGCCCAAAAAGGACAACCCGAATCTCAATCATGTCTCGTAAGTTTTTTACCCTTCTTTTTTTCGACACGTGGATTTTTACGGTAAAACGGGATTACCTTGGCTGGCCTTCGATTTACCATCGCGGGAGACTGGTGCACCATGGTACTGTTCCATTTCAAATCCATGCACGCATTTCTAAAAGTCGTACGACACTGTTTCGCCATTTCGGACGGATGTTGCACCTTGCACCGTGGATGTTGCACCCTGTAGATATCGATTATTTGGACGGCCATAACTTCTGGCTCGTTTAGAGTTACGGGATCCATAACCTGTCAAAACGAAGGGCTCGATGAGCTCTACTGCTGTGACATCTTTCAGCCGTCAACGGATAGATTAATGCCCAAAAAGGACAACCCGAATCTCTATCGGGTCTCGTAAGTTTTTTACCCTTCGTTTTTTCGACACGTGGATTTTTACGGTAAAACAGGATTACGGTGGCTGGTCTTCGATTTACCATCGCTGGAGAGTGGTGCACCATGGTTCTGTTCCGTTTCAAATCCATGCACGCATTTCTAAAAGTCGTACGGCACTGTTTCGCTATTTCGGACGGATGTTGCACCTTGCACCGTGGATGTTGCACCCTGTAGATATCGATTATTCGGACGGCCATAACTTCTGGCTTGTTTAGAGTTACGGGAGCCATAACCTGTCAAAACGAAGGACTCGATGAGTTCTACGGCTTTGACAGCTTTCAGCCGTCAACAGATCGATTAATGCCCAAAAAGGACAACCCGAATCTCAATCGGGTCTCGTAAGTTTTTTAACCTACGTTTTTTCGACACGTGGATTTTTACGGTAAAACGGGATTACCGTGGCCCGGCTTCGACTTCCCATCGCTGGAGAGTGGTGCACCATGGTAATGTTCCATTTCAAATCCATGCACGCATTTCTAAAAGTCCTACGGCACTGTTTCACCATTTCGGACGGATGTTGCACCTTGTACCGTGGATGTTGCACCCTGTAGATATCGATTATTCAAACGGCCATAACTTCTGGCTCGTTTAGAGTTACGGGAGCGACAACCTATCAAAACGAAGGCCTCGATGAGTTCTACGGCTTTGACAGCTTTCATCCGTCGACGGATAGATTAATGCCCAAAAAGGACAACCGGAATCTCAATCGGGTCTCGTAAGTTTTTTACCCTTCGTTTTTTCGACACGTGGATTTTTACGGTAAAACGGGATTACCGTGGACGGCCTTCGATTTACCATCACTGGAGAGTGGTGCACCATGGTACTGTTCCGTTTCAAATCCATGCACATATTTCTAAAAGTCATACGGCACTGTTTCGCCATTTCGGACCGATGTTACACCTTGCACCGTGGATGTTGCACCCTGTAGATATCGATTATTCGGACGGCCATAACTTCTGGCTCGTTTAGAGTTACGGAAGCCATAACCTGTCAAAACGAATGCCTCGATGAGTTCTACGGCTTTGACAGCTGTCAGCCATCAACGGATAGATTAATGCCCAAAAAGGACAACCCGAATCTCAATCATGTCTCGTAAGTTTTTTACCCTTCTTTTTTTCGACACGTGGATTTTTACGGTAAAACGGGATTACCGTGGCTGGCCTTCGATTTACCATCGCTGGAGACTGGTGCACCATGGTACTTTTCCATTTCAAATCCATGCACGCATTTCTAAAAGTCGTACGGCACTGTTTCGCCATTTCGGACGGATGTTGCACCTTGCACCGTGGATGTTGCACCCTGTAGATATCGATTATTCGGACGGCCATAACTTCTGGCTCGTTTAGAGTTACGGGATCCATAACCTTTCAAAATGAAGGCCTCGATGAGTTCTACGGCTGTGACAGCTTTCAGCCATCAACGGATAGATTAATGCCCAAAAACGACAGCCCGAATCTCTATCGGGTCTCGCAAGTTTTTTACCCTTCGTTTTTTCGACACGTGGATTTTTACGGTAAAACAGGATTACGGTGGCTGGTCTTCGATTTACCATCGCTGGAGAGTGGTGCACCATGGTACTGTTCCGTTTCAAATTCATGCACGCATTTCTAAAAGTCATACGACACAGTTTCGCCATTTCGTACGGATGTTGCACCTTGCACCGTGGATGTTGCACCTTGTAGATGTCTATTATTCGGACGGATGTTGCACCTTGCACCGTGGATGTTGCACACTGTAGATATCGATTATTCGAACGGCCATAACTTCTGGCTCGTTTAGACTTACAGGAGCCATAACCTGTAAAAACGAAGGCCTCGATGAGTTCTACGGCTTTGACAGCTTTCATCCGTCAATGGATAGATTAATGCCCAAAAAGGACAACCCGAATCTCAATCGGGTCTCGTAAGTTTTTTACCCTTCGTTTTTTCGACACGTGGATTTTTACGGTAAAACGGGATTACCGTGGCTGGCCTTCGATTTACCATCGCTGGAGAGTGGTGCACCATGGTACTGTTCCGTTTCAAATCCATGCACGTATTTCTAAAAGTCGTACGACACTGTTTCGCCATTTCGGACGAATGTTGCACCTTGCACCGTGGATGTTGCACCCTGTAGATATCGATTATTCGGACGACCATAACTTCTGGCTCGTTTAGAGTTACGGGAGCCATAACCTGTCGAAACAAAGGCCTCGATGAGTTCTACGGCTTTGACAGCTTTCAGCCATCAACGGATAGATTAATGCCCAAAAAGGACAACCCGAATCTCAATCATGTCTCGTAAGTTTTTTACCCTTCTTTTTTTCGACACGTGGATTTTTACGGTAAAACGGGATTACCGTGGCTGGCCTTCTATTTACCATCGCTGGAGACTGGTGCACCATGGTACTGTTCCATTTCAAATCCATGCACGCATTTCTAAAAGTCGTACGACACTGTTTCGCCATTTCGGACGGATGTTGCACCTTGCACCGTGGATGTTGCACCCTGTAGATATCGATTATTTGGACGGCCAGAACTTCTGGCTCGTTTAGAGTTACGGGATCCATAACCTGTCAAAACGAAGGGCTCGATGAGCCCTACGGCTGTGACAGCTTTCAGCCGTCAACGGATAGATTAATGCCCAAAAAGGACAACCCGAATCTCTATCGGGTCTCGTAAGTTTTTTATCCTTCGTTTTTTTGACACATGGATTTTTACGGTAAAACAGGATTACGGTGGCTGGTCTTCGATTTACCATCGCTGGAGAGTGGTGCACCATGGTACTGTTCCGTTTCAAATCCATGCACGCATTTCTAAAAGTCGTACGACACTGTTTCGCCATTTCGGACGGATGTTGCACCTTGCACCGTGGATGTTGCACCCTGTAGATATCGATTATTCGGACGGCCATAACTTCTGGCTCGTTTAGAGTTACGGGAGCCATAACCTGTCAAAATGAAGGACTCGATGAGTTCTACGGCTTTGATAGCTTTCAGCCGGCAACAGATCGATTAATGCCCAAAAAGGACAGCCCGAATCTCAATCGGGTCTCGTAAGTTTTTTAACCTACGTTTTTTCGACACGTGGATTTTTACGGTAAAACGGGATTACCGTGGCCCGGCTTCGACTTCCCATCGCTGGAGAGTGGTGCACCATGGTAATGTTCCATTTCAAATCCATGCACTCATTTTTAAAAGTCCTACGGCACTGTTTCACCATTTCGGACGGATGTTGCACTTTGTACTGTGGATGTTGCACCCTGTAGATATCGATTATTCAAACGGCCATAACTTCTGGCTCGTTTAGAGTTACGGGAGCGACAACCTGTCAAAACGAAGGCCTCGATGAGTTCTACGGCTTTGACAGCTTTCATCCGTCAACGGATAGATTAATGCCCAAAAAGGACAACCCGAATCTCAATCGGGTCTCGTAAGTTTTTTACCCTTCGTTTTTTCGACACATGGATTTTTACGGTAAAACGAGATTACCGTGGCTGGCCTTCGATTTACCATCGCTGGAGAGTGGTGCACCATGGTAATGTTCCGTTTCAAATCCATGCATATATTTCTAAAAGTCGTACGGCACTGTTTCGCCATTTCGGACGGATGTTGCACCTTGCACCGTGGATGTTGCTCCCTGTAGATATCGATTATTCGGACGGCCATAACTTCTGGCTCGTTTAGAGTTACGGGAGGCATAACCTGTCAAAACGAAGGCCTCGATGAGTTCTACGGCTTTGACAGCTTTCAGCCATCAACGGATAGATTAATGCCCAAAAAGGACAACCCGAATCTCAATCATGTCTCGTAAGTTTTTTACCCTTCTTTTTTTCGACACCTGGATTTTTACGGTAAAATGGGATTACCGTGGCTGGCCTTCGATTTACCATCGCTGGAGACTGGTGCACCATGGTACTTCTCCATTTCAATTCCATGCACGCATTTCTAAAAGTCGTACGGCACTGTTTCGCCATTTCGGACGGATGTTGCACCTTGCACCGTGGATGTTGCACCCTGTAGATATCTATTATTCGGACGGCCATAACTTCTGGCTCGTTTAGAGTTAGGGATCCATAACCTTTCAAAACGAAGGCCTCGATGAGTTCTACGGCTGTGACAGCTTTCAGCCGTCAACGGATAGATTAATGCCCAAAAACGACAACCCGAATCTCTATCGGGTCTCGTAAGTTTTTTACCCTTCGTTTTTTCGACACGTGGATTTTTACGGTAAAACAGGATTACGGTGGCTGGTCTTCGATTTACCATCGCTGGAGAGTGGTGCACCATGGTACTGTTCCGTTTCAAATCCATGCACGCATTTCTAAAAGTCATACGACATTGTTTCGCCATTTCGGACGGATGTTGCACCTTGCACCGTGGATGTTGCACCCTGTAGATATCTATTATTCGGACGGATGTTGCACCTTGCACCGTGGATGTTGCACCCTGTAGATATCGATTATTCGAACGGCCATAACTTCTGGCTCGTTTAGAGTTACAGGAGCCATAACCTGTAAAAACGAAGGCCTCGATGAGTTCTACGGCTTTGACAGCTTTCAGCCGTCAACGGATAGATTAATGCCCAAAAAGGACAACCCGAATCTCAATCGGGTCTCGTAAGTTTTTTGCCCTTCGTTTTTTTCGACACGTGGATTTTTACGGTAAAACGGGATTACCGGGGCCCGTCTTCGACTTCCCATCGCTGGAGAGTGGTGCATCATGGTACTGTTCCGTTTCAAATCCATGCACGCATTTCTAAAAGTCGTACGACACTGTTTCGCCATTTCGGACGGATGTTGCACCTTGCACCCTGTAGATATCGATTATTCGGACGGCCATAACTTCTGGCTCGTTTAGAGTTACAGGAGCCATAACCTGTCAAAACGAAGGACTCGATGAGTTCTACGGCTTTGACAGCTTTCAGCCGTCAACAGATCGATTAATGCCCAAAAAGGACAACCCGAATCTCAATCGGGTCTCGTAAGTTTTTTAACCTACGTTTTTTCGACACGTGGATTTTTACGGTAAAACGGGATTACCGTGGCCCGGCTTCGACTTCCCATCGATGGAGTGTGGTGCACCATGGTAATGTTCCATTTCAAATCCATGCACGCATTTGTAAAAGTCCTACGGCACTGTTTCACCATTTCGGACGGATGTTGCACCTTGTACCGTGGATGTTGCACCCTGTAGATATCGATTATTCAAACGGCATAACTTCTGGCTCGTTTAGAGTTACGGGAGCGACACCCTGTCAAAACGAAGGCCTCGATGAGTTCTACGGCTTTGACAGCTTTCATCCGTCAACGGATAGATTAATGCCCAAAAAGGACAACCCGAATCTCAATCGGGTCTCGTAAGTTTTTTACCCTTCGTTTTTTCGACACGTGGATTTTTACGGTAAAACGGGATTACCGTGGCTGGCCTTCGATTTACCATCGCTGGAGAGTGGTGCACCATGGTACTGTTCCGTTTCAAATCCATGCACGTATTTCTAAAAGTCGTACGGCACTGTTTCGCCATTTCGGACGGATGTTGCACCTTGCACCGTGGATGTTGCACCCTGTAGATATCGATTATTCGGACGGCCATAACTTCTGGCTTGTTTAGAGTTACGGGAGCCATAACCTGTCAAAACGAAGGCCTCGATGAGTTCTACGGCTTTGACAGCTTTCAGCCATCAACGGATAGATTAATGCCCAAAAAGGACAACCCGAATCTCAATCATGTCTCGTAAGTTTTTTACCCTTCTTTTTTTCGACACGTGGATTTTTACGGTAAAATGGGATTACCGTGGCTGGCCTTCGATTTACCATCGCTGGAGACTGGTGCACCATGGTACTTTTCCATTTCAAATCCTTGCACGCATTTCTAAAAGTCGTACGGCACTGTTTCGCCATTTCGGACGGATGTTGCACCTTGCACCGTGGATGTTGCACCCTGTAGATATCGATTATTCGGACGGCCATAACTTCTGGCTCGTTTAGAGTTACGGGATCCATAACCTTTCAAAACGAAGGCCTCGATGAGTTCTACGGCTGTGACAGCTTTCAGCCGTCAACGGATAGATTAATGCCAAAAAACGACAACCCGAATCTCTATCGGGTCTCGTAAGTTTTTTACCCTTCGTTTTTTCGACACGTGGATTTTTACGGTAAAACAGGATTACGGTGGCCCGTCTTCGATTTACCATCGCTGGAGAGTGGTGCACCATGGTACTGTTCCGTTTCAAATCCATGCACGCATTTCTAAAAGTCCTACGGCACTGTTTCACCATTTCGTACGGATGTTGCACCTTGTACCGTGGATGTTGCATCCTGTAGATATCGATTATTCAAACGGCCATAACTTCTGGCTCGTTTAGAGTTACGGGAGCGACAACCTGTCAAAACGAAGGCCTCGATGAGTTCTACGGCTTTGACAGCTTTCATCCGTCAACGGATAGACTAATGCCCAAAAAGGACAACCCGAATCTCAATCGGGTTTCGTAAGTTTTTTACCCTTCGTTTTTTCGACACGTGGATTTTTACGGTAAAACGGGATTACCGTGGCTGGCCTTCGATTTACCATCGCTGGAGAGTGGTGCACCATGGTACTGTTCCATTTCAAATCCATGCACGTATTTCTAAAAGTCGTACGGCACTGTTTAGCCATTTCGGACGGATGTTGCACCTTGCACCGTGGATGTTGCACCCTGTAGATATCGATTATTCGGACGCCCATAACTTCTGGCTTGTTTAGAGTTACGGGAGCCATAACCTGTCAAAACGAAGGCCTCGATGAGTTCTACGGTTTTGACAGCTTTCAGCCATCAACGGATAGATTAATGCCCAAAAAGGACAACCCGAATCTCAATCATGTCTCGTAAGTTTTTTACCCTTCTTTTTTTCGACACGTGGATTTTTACGGTAAAATGGGATTACCGTGGCTGGCCTTCGATTTACCATCGCTGGAGACTGGTGCACCATGGTACTTTCCATTTCAAATCCATGCACGCATTTCTAAAAGTCGTACGGCACTGTTTCGCCATTTCGGACGGATGTTGCACCTCGCACCGTGGATGTTGCACCCTGTAGATATCGATTATTCGGACGGCCATAACTTCTGGCTCGTTTAGAGTTACGGGATCCATAACCTTTCAAAACGAAGGCCTCGATGAGTTCTACGGCTGTGACAGCTTTCAGCCGTCAACGGATAGATTAATGCCCAAAAACGACAACCCGAATCTCTATCAGGTCTCGTAAGTTTTTTAACCTACGTTTTTTCGACACGTGGATTTTTACGGTAAAACGGGATTACCGTGGCCCGGCTTCGACTTCCCATCGCTGGAGAGTGGTGCACCATGGTAATGTTCCATTTATAATCCATGCACGCATTTCTAAAAGTCCTACGGCACTGTTTCACCATTTCGGACGGATGTTGCACCTTGTACCGTGGATGTTGCACCCTGTAGATATCGATTATTCAAACGGCCATAACTTCTGGCTCGTTTAGAGTTACGGGAGCGACAACCTGTCAAAACGAAGGCCTCGATGAGTTCTACGGCTTTGACAGCTTTCATCCGTCAACGGATAGATTAATGCCCAAAAAGGACAACCCGAATCTCAATCGGGTCTCGTAAGTTTTTTACCCTTCGTTTTTTCGACACGTGGATTTTTACGGTAAAACGGGATTACCGTGGCTGGCCTTCGATTTACCGTCGCTGGAGAGTGGTGCACCATGGTACTGTTCCGTTTCAAATCCATGCACGTATTTATAAAAGTCGTACGGCACTGTTTCGCCATTTCGGACGGATGTTGCACCTTGCACCGTGGATCTTGCACCCTGTAGATATCGATTATTCGGACGGCCATAACTTCTGGCTTGTTTAGAGTTACGGGAGCCATAACCTGTCAAAACGAAGGCCTCGATGAGTTCTACGGCTTTGACAGCTTTCAGCCATCAACGAATAGATTAATGCCCAAAAAGGACAACCCGAATCTCAATCATGTCTCGTAAGTTTTTTACCCTTCGTTTTTTCGACACGTGGATTTTTACGGTAAAACGGGATTACCGTGGCTGGCCTTCGATTTACCATCGCTGGAGAGTGGTGCACCATGGTACTGTTCCGTTTCAAATCCATGCACGTATTTATAAAAGTCGTACGGCACTGTTTCGCCATTTCGGACGGATGTTGCACCTTGCACCGTGGATGTTGCACCCTGTAGATATAGATTATTCGGACGCCCATAACTTCTGGCTTGTTTAGAGTTACGGGAGCCATAACCTGTCAAAACGAAGGCCTCGATGAGTTCTACGGCTTTGACAGCTTTCAGCCATCAACGGATAGATTAATGCCCAAAAAGGACAACCCGAATCTCAATCATGTCTCGTAAGTTTTTTACCCTTCTTTTTTTCGACACGTGGATTTTTACGGTAAAATTGGATTACCGTGGCTGGCCTTCGATTTACCATCGCTGGAGACTGGTGCACCATGGTACTTTCCATTTCAAATCCATGCACGCATTTCTAAAAGTCGTACGGCACTGTTTCGCCATTTCGGACGGATGTTGCACCTCGCACCGTGGATGTTGCACCCTGTAGATATCGATTATTCGGACGGCCATAACTTCTGGCTCGTTTAGAGTTACGGGATCCATAACCTTTCAAAACGAAGGCCTCGATGAGTTCTACGGCTGTGACAGCTTTCAGCCGTCAACGGATAGATTAAAGCCCAAAAACGACAACCCGAATCTCTATCGGGTCTCGTAAGTTTTTTACCCTTCGTTTTTTCGACACGTGGATTTTTACGGTAAAACAGGATTACGGTGGCTGGTCTTCGATTTACCATCGCTGGAGAGTGGTGCACCATGGTACTGTTCCGTTTCAAATCCATGCACGCATTTCTAAAAGTCATACGACACAGTTTCGCCATTTCGGACGGATGTTGCACCTTGCACCGTGGATGTTGCACCCTGTAGATATCTGTTATTCGGACGGATGTTGCACCTTGCACCGTGGATGTTGCACCCTGTAGATATCGATTATTCGAACGGCCATAACTTCTGGCTCGTTTAGAGTTACAGGAGCCATAACCTGTAAAAACGAAGGCCTCGATGAGTTCTACGGCTTTGACAGTTGTCAGCCATCAACGGATAGATTAATGCCCAAAAAGGACAACCCGAATCTCAATCGGGTCTCGTAAGTTTTTTGCCCTTCGTTTTTTTTGACATGTGGATTTTTACGGTAAAACGGGATTACTGGGGCCCGTTTTCGACTTCCCATCGCTGGAGAGTGGTGCATCATGGTACTGTTCCGTTCCAAATCCATGCACGCATTTCTAAAAGTCGTACGGCACTGTTTCGCCATTTCGGACGGATGTTGCACCTTGCACCCTGTAGATATCGATTATTCGGACGGCCATAACTTCTAGCTCGTTTAGAGTTACGGGAGCCATAACCTGTCAAAACGAAGGCCTCGATGAGTTCTACGGCTTTGATGGCTTTCAGTTGTCAACGGATAGATTAATGCCCAAAAACGACAACCCGAATCTCTATCGGGTCTCGTAAGTTTTTTACCCTTCGTTTTTTCGACACGTGGATTTTTACGGTAAAACAGGATTACGGTGGCTGGTCTTCGATTTACCATCGCTGGAGAGTGGTGCACCATGGTACTGTTCCGTTTCAAATCCATGCACGCATTTCTAAAAGTCATACGACACTGTTTCGCCATTTCGGACGGATGTTGCACCTTGCACCGTGGATGTTGCACCCTGTAGATATCTATTATTCGGACGGATGTTGCACCTTGCACCGTGGATGTTGCACCCTGTAGATATCGATTATTCGAACGGCCATAACTTCTGGCTCGTTTAGAGTAACAGGAGCCATAACCTGTAAAAACGAAGGCCTCGATGAGTTCTACGGCTTTGACAGCTTTCAGCCGTCAACGGATAGATTAATGCCCAAAAAGGACAACCCGAATCTCAATCGGGTCTCGTAAGTTTTTTGCCCTTCGTTTTTTTCGACACGTGGATTTTTACGGTAAAACGGGATTACCGGGGCCCATCTTCGACTTCCCATCGCTGGAGAGTGGTGCATCATGATACTGTTCCGTTTCAAATCCATGCATGCATTTCTAAAAGTCGTACGGCACTGTTTCGCCATTTCGGACGGATGTTGCACCTTGCACCCTGTAGATATCGATTATTCGGACGGCCATAACTTCTGGCTCGTTTAGAGTTACGGGAGCCATAACCTGTCAAAACGAAGGACTCGATGAGTTCTACGGCTCTGACAGCTTTCAGCTGTCAACAGATCGATTAATGCCCAAAAAGGACAACCCGAATCTCAATCGGGTCTCGTAAGTTTTTTAACCTACGTTTTTTCGACACGTGGATTTTTACGGTAAAACGGGATTACCGTGGCCCGGCTTCGACTTCCCATCGCTGGAGAGTGGTGCACCATGGTAATGTTCCATTTCAAATCCATGCACGCATTTCTAAAAGTCCTACGACACTGTTTCACCATTTCGGACGGATGTTGCACCTTGTACCGTGGATGTTGCACCCTGTAGATATCGATTATTCAAAAGGCCATAACTTCTGGCTCGTTTAGAGTTACGGGAGCGACAACCTGTCAAAACGAAGGCCTCGATGAGTTCTACGGCTTTGACAGCTTTCATCCGTCAACGGATAGATTAATGCCCAAAAAGGACAACCCGAATCTCAATCGGGTCTCGTAAGTTTTTTACCCTTCGTTTTTTCGACACGTGGATTTTTACGGTAAAACGGGATTACCGTGGCTGGCCTTCGATTTACCATCGCTGGAGAGTGGTGCACCATGGTACTGTTCCGTTTCAAATCCATGCATGTATTTCTAAAAGTCGTACGGCACTGTTTCGCCATTTCGGACGGATGTTGCACCTTGCACCGTGGATGTTGCACCCTGTAGATATCGATTATTCGGACGGTCATAACTTCTGGCTTGTTTAGAGTTACGGGAGCCATAACCTGTCAAAACGAAGGCCTCGATGAGTTCTACGGCTTTGACAGCTTTCAGCCATCAACGGATAGATTAATGCCCAAAAAGGACAACCCGAATCTCAATCATGTCTCGTAAGTTTTTTACCCTTCTTTTTTTCGACACGTGGATTTTTACGGTAAAATGGGATTACCGTGGCTGGCCTTCGATTTACCATCGCTGGAGACTGGTGCACCATGGTACTTTTCCATTTCAAATCCATGCACGCATTTCTAAAAGTTGTACGGCACTGTTTCGCCATTTCGGACGGATGTTGCACCTTGCACCGTGGATGTTGCACCCTGTAGATATCGATTATTCGGACGGCCATAACTTCTGGCTCGTTTAGAGTTACGGGATCCATAACCTTTCAAAATGAAGGCCTCGATGAGTTCTACGGCTGTGACAGCTTTCAGCCGTCAACGGATAGATTAATGCCAAAAAACGACAAACCGAATCTCTATCGGGTCTCGTAAGTTTTTTACCCTTCGTTTTTTCGACACGTGGATTTTTACGGTAAAACAGGATTACGGTGGCCCGTCTTCGATTTACCATCGCTGGAGAGTGGTGCACCATGGTACTGTTCCGTTTCAAATCCATGCACGCATTTCTAAAAGTCCTACGGCACTGTTTCACCATTTCGTACGGATGTTGCACCTTGTACCGTGGATGTTGCATCCTGTAGATATCGATTATTCAAAAGGCCATAACTTCTGGCTCGTTTAGAGTTACGGGAGCGACAACCTGTCAAAACGAAGGCCTCGATGAGTTCTACGGCTTTGACAGCTTTCATCCGTCAATGGATAGATTAATGCCCAAAAAGGACAACCCGAATCTCAATCGGGTCTCGTAAGTTTTTTACCCTTCGTTTTTTCGACACGTGGATTTTTACGGTAAAACGGGATTACCGTGGCTGGCCTTCGATTTACCATCGCTGGAGAGTGGTGCACCATGGTACTGTTCCATTTCAAATCCATGCACGTATTTCTAAAAGTCCTACGGCACTGTTTCGCCATTTCGGACGGATGTTGCACCTTACACCGTGGATGTTGCACCCTGTAGATATCGATTATTCGGACGCCCCTAACTTCTGGCTTGTTTAGAGTTACGGGAGCCATAACCTGTCAAAACGAAGGCCTCGATGAGTTCTACGGCTTTGACAGCTTTCAGCCATCAACGGATAGATTAATGCCCAAAAAGGACAACCCGAATCTCAATCATGTCTCGTAAGTTTTTTACCCTTCTTTTTTTCGACACGTGGATTTTTACGGTAAAATGGGATTACCGTGGCTGGCCTTCGATTTACCATCGCTGGAGACTGGTGCACCATGGTACTTTCCATTTCAAATCCATGCACGCATTTCTAAAAGTCGTACGGCACTGTTTCGCCATTTCGGACGTATGTTGCACCTCGCACCGTGGATGTTGCACCCTGTAGATATCGATTATTCGGACGGCCATAACTTCTGGCTCGTTTAGAGTTACGGGATCCATAACCTTTCAAAACGAAGGCCTCGATGAGTTCTACGGCTGTGACAGCTTTCAGCCGTCAACGGATAGATTAATGCCCAAAAACGACAACCCGAATCTCTATCGGGTCTCGTAAGTTTTTTACCCTTCGTTTTTTCGACACGTGGATTTTTACGGTAAAACAGGATTACGGTGGCTGGTCTTCGATTTACCATCGCTGGAGAGTGGTGCACCATGGTACTGTTCCGTTTCAAATCCATGCACGCATTTCTAAAAGTCATACGACACAGTTTCGCCATTTCGGACGGATGTTGCACCTTGCACCGTGGATGTTGCACCCTGTAGATATCTATTATTCGGACGGATGTTGCACCTTGCACCGTGGATGTTGCACCCTGTAGATATCGATTATTCGAACGGCCATAACTTCTGGCTCGTTTAGAGTTACAGGAGCCATAACCTGTAAAAACGAAGGCCTCGATGAGTTCTACGGCTTTGACAGTTGTCAGCCGTCAACGGATAGATTAATGCCCAAAAAGGACAACCCGAATCTCAATCGGGTCTCGTAAGTTTTTTGCCCTTCGTTTTTTTTGACACGTGGATTTTTACGGTAAAACGGGATTACTGGGGCCCGTTTTCGACTTCCCATCGCTGGAGAGTGGTGCATCATGGTACTGTTCCGTTTCAAATCCATGCACGCATTTCTAAAAGTCGTACGGCACTGTTTCGCCATTTCGGACGGATGTTGCACCTTGCACCCTGTAGATATCGATTATTCGGACGGCCATAACTTCTGGCTCGTTTAGAGTTACGGGAGCCATAACCTGTCAAAACGAAGGCCTCGATGAGTTCTACGGCTTTGATGGCTTTCAGTTGTCAACGGATAGATTAATGCCCAAAAACGACAACCCGAATCTCTATCGGGTCTCGTAAGTTTTTTACCCTTCGTTTTTTCGACACGTCGATTTTTACGGTAAAACAGGATTACGGTGGCTGGTCTTCGATTTACCATCGCTGGAGAGTGGTGCACCATGGTACTGTTCCGTTTCAAATCCATGCACGCATTTCTAAAAGTCATACGACACTGTTTCGCCATTTCGGACGGATGTTGCACCTTGCACCGTGGATGTTGCACCCTGTAGATATCTATTATTCGGACGGATGTTGCACCTTGCACCGTGGATGTTGCACCCTGTAGATATCTATTATTCGAACGGCCATAACTTCTGGCTCGTTTAGAGTTACAGGAGCCATAACCTGTAAAAACGAAGGCCTCGATGAGTTCTACGGCTTTGACAGCTTTCAGCCGTCAACGGATAGATTAATGCCCAAAAAGGACAACCCGAATCTCAATCGGGTCTCGTAAGTTTTTTGCCCTTCGTTTTTTTCGACACGTGGATTTTTACGGTAAAACGGGATTACCGGGGCCCATCTTCGACTTCCCATCGCTGGAGAGTGGTGCATCATGGTACTGTTCCGTTTCAAATCCATGCACGCATTTCTAAAAGTCGTACGGCACTGTTTCGCCATTTCGGACGGATGTTGCACCTTGCACCCTGTAGATATCGATTATTCGGACGGCCATAACTTCTGGCTCGTTTAGAGTTACGGGAGCCATAACCTGTCAAAACGAAGGACTCGATGAGTTCTACGGCTCTGACAGCTTTCAGCCGTCAACAGATCGATTAATGCCCAAAAAGGACAACCCGAATCTCAATCGGGTCTCGTAAGTTTTTTAACCTACGTTTTTTCGACACGTGGATTTTTACGGTAAAACGGGATTACCGTGGCCCGGCTTCGACTTCCCATCGCTGGAGAGTGGTGCACCATGGTAATGTTCCATTTCAAATCCATGCACGCATTTCTAAAAGTCCTACGGCACTGTTTCACCATTTCGGACGGATGTTGCACCTTGTACCGTGGATGTTGCACCCTGTAGATATCGATTATTCAAATGGCCATAACTTCTGGCTTGTTTAGAGTTACGGGAGCGACAACCTGTCAAAACGAAGGCCTCGATGAGTTCTACGGCTTTGACAGCTTTCATCCGTCAACGGATAGATTAATGCCCAAAAAGGACAACCCGAATCTCAATCGGGTCTCGTAAGTTTTTTACCCTTCGTTTTTTCGACACGTGGATTTTTACGGTAAAACGGGATTACCGTGGCTGGCCTACGATTTACCATCGCTGGAGAGTGGTGCACCATGGTACTGTTCCGTTTCAAATCCATGCACGCATTTCTAAAGGTCGTACGGCACTGTTTCGCCATTTCGGACGGATGTTGCACCTTGCACCGTGGATGTTGCACCCTGTAGATATCGATTATTCGGACGGCCATAACTTCTGCCTCGTTTAGAGTTACGGGAGCCATAACCTGTTAAAACGAAGGCCTCGATGAGTTCTACGTCTTTGACCGCTTTCAGCCGTCAACGGATAGATTAATGCCCAAAAAGAACAACCCGAATCTCAATCGGGTCTCGTAAGTTTTTTACCCTTCGTTTTTCGACATGTGGATTTTTACGGTAAAACGGGATTGCCGTGGCCCGTCTTCGACTTCCCATCGCTGGAGAGTGGTGCACAATGGTACTGTTCCATTTCAAATCCATGCACGCATTTTTGAAAGTCGTACGGCACTGTTTCACCATTTCGGACGAATGTTGCACTATGCACCGTGGATGTTGCACTTTATAGATGTCGATTATTCAAACGGCCATAACTTCTGGCTCGTTTAGAGTTATAGGAGCCATAACCTGTCAAAACGAAGGCCTCGATGAGTTCTACGGCTTTGACAGCATTCAGCCGTCGACGGATAGATTAATGCCCAAAAAGGACAACCCGAATCTCAATCGGGTCTCGTAAGTTTTTTACCCTTCGTTTTTTCGACACGTGGATTTTTACGGTAAAACAGGATTACCGTGGCCCGTCTTTGACTTCCCATCGCTGGAGAGTGGTGCACCATGGTACTGTTCTGTTTCAAATCCACACACGTATTTCTAAAAGTCGTACGGCACTGTTTCGCCATTTCGGACGGATGTTGCACCTTGCACCGTGGATGTTGAACCCTGTAGATATCGATTATTCGGACGAGCATAACTTCTGGCTTGTTTAGAGTTACGGGAGCCATAACCTGTCAAAACGAAGGCCTCGATGAGTTCTACGGCTTTGACAGCTTTCAGCCGTCAATGGATAGATTAATGCCCAAAAAGGACAACCCGAATCTCAATCGGGTCTCGTAAGTTTTTTACCCTTCGTTTTTTCCACACGTGGATTTTTACGGTAAAACAGGATTACCGTGGCCCGTCTTCGACTTCCCATCGCTTGAGAGTGGTGCACCATGGTACTGTTCCGTTTCAAATCCATGCACGCATTTCTAAAAGTCGTACGACACTGTTTCGCCATTTCGGACGGATGTTGCACCTTGCATCGTGGATGTTGCACCCTGTAGATATCGATTATTCGGACGACCATAACTTCTGGCTCGTTTAGAGTTACGGGATCCATAACCTTTCAAAACGAAGGCCTCGATGAGTTCTACGGCTGTGACAGCTTTCAGCCGTCAACGGATAGATTAATGCCCAAAAACGACAACCCGAATCTCTATCGGGTCTCGTTAGTTTTTTACCCTTCGTTTTTTCGACACGTGGATTTTTACGGTAAAACAGGATTACAGTGGCTGGTCTTCGATTTACCATCGCTGGAGAGTGGTGCACCATGGTACTGTTCCGTTTCAAATCCATGCACGCATTTCTAAAAGTCATACGACACAGTTTCGCCATTTCGGACGGATGTTGCACCTTGCACCGTGGATGTTGCACCCTGTTGATATCTATTATTCGGACGTCCATAACTTCTGGCTCGTTTAGAGTTACGGGAGCCATAACCTGTCAAAAAAAGGCCTCGATGAGTTCAACGGCTTTGACAGCTTTCAGCCGTCAACGGATAGATTAATGCCCAAAAAGGACAACCCGAATCTCAATCAGGACTCGTAAGTTTTTTACCCTTCGTTTTTTCGACACGTGGATTTTTACGGTAAAACGGGATTACCGTGGCCCGTTTTCGACTTCCTATCGCTGGAGAGTGGTGCACCATGGTACTGTTCCGTTTCAAATCCAAGCGCGCATTTCTAAAAGTCGTACCGCACTGTTTCGCCATTTCGGACGGATGTTGCACCTTGCACCTTGCACCGTCGATGTTGCACCCTGTAGATATCGATTATTCGGACGGCCATAACTTCTGGCTCGTTTAGAGTTACGAAAGCCATAACCTGTCAAAACGAAGGCCTCGATAAGTGCTACGACTTTGACAGCTTTCAGCCGTCAATGGATAGATTAATGCCCAAAATGGACAACCCGAATCTCAATCGGGTCTCGTAAGTTTTTTACCCTTCGTTTTTTCGACACGTGGATTTTCACGGTAAAACAGGATTACCGTGGCTGGCCTTAGATTTACCATCGCTGGAGAGTGGTGCGCCACGGTACCGTTCCGTTTCAAATCCATGCACGCATTTCTAAATGTCGTATGACACTGTTTCGCCATTTCGGACGGATGTTGCACCTTGCACAGTAGATGTTGCACCCTGTGGATATTGATTATTCGGACAGCCATAACTTCTGACTCGTTTAGAGTTAAGGGAGCCATAACCTGTCAAAACGAAGGCCTCGATGAGTTCTACGGCTTTGACGGCTTTCAGCCGTCAATGGATAGATTAATGCCCAAAAAGGACAATCCAAATCTCAATCGGGTCTCGTAAGTTTTTTACCCTTCTTTTTTTCGACACGTGGATTTTTGCGGTAAAACGGGATTACCGTGGCCCGTCTTCGACTTTCCATCGTTGGAGAGTGGTGCACCATGGTACTGTTACGTTTCAAATCCATGCACGCATTTCTAAAAGTCGTACGGCACTGTTTCGCCATTTCGGACGGATGTTGCACCTTGCACCGTGGATGTTGCACCCTGTGGATATCGATTATTCGGACGACCATAACTTCTGGCTCGTTTAGAGTTACAAAAGCCATAACCTGTCAAATCGAAGGCCTCGATGAGTTCTACGGCTTTGACAGCTTTCAGCTGTCAACGGATAGATTAATGCCCAAAAAGGACAACCCGAATCTCAATCGGGTCTCGTAAGTTTTTTACCCTTCGTTTTTTCGACACGTGGATTTTTACGGTAAAATAGGATTACCGTGGCTGGCCTTCGATTTACCATCGCTGGAGAGTAGTGCACCATGGTACTGTTCCGTTTCAAATCCATGCACGCATTTCTAAAAGTCGTACGGCACTGTTTCGCCATTTCGGACGGATGTTGCACCTTGCACCGTGGATGTTGCACCCTGTAGATATCGATTATTCGGACGGCCATAACTTCTGGCTCGTTTAGAGTTACGGGAGCCATAACCTGTTAAAACGAAGGCCTCGATGAGTTCTACGGCTTTGACAGCTTTCAGCCGTCAACGGATAGATTAATGCCCAAAAAGAACAACCCGAATCTCAATCGGGTCTCGTAAGTTTTTTACCCTTCATTATTTCGACATGTGGATTTTTACGGTAAAACGGAATTGCCGTGGCCCGTCTTCGACTTCCCATCGTTGGAGAGTGGTGCTCAATGGTACTGTTCCATTTCAAATCCATGCACGCATTTCTAAAAGTCGTACGGCACTGTTTCACCATTTCGACGAATGTTGCACCATGCACCGTGGATGTTGCACTTTATAGATATCGATTATTCAAACGGCCATAACTACTGGCTCGTTTAGAGTTACAGGAGCCATAACCTGTCAAAACAAAGGCCTCGATGAGTTCTACAGCTTTGACAGCTTTCAGCCGTCGACGGATAGATTAATGCCCAAAAAGGACAACCCGAATCTCAATCAGGTCTCGTAAGTTTTTTACCCTTCGTTTTTTCGAGACGTGGATTTTTACGGTAAAACAGGATTACCGTGGCCCGTCTTCGACTTCCCATCGCTGGAGAGTGGTGCACCATGGTACTGTTCTGTTTCAAATCCATACACGCATTTCTAAAAGTCGTACGGCACTGTTTCGCCATTTCGGACGGATGTTGCACCTTGCACCGTGGATGTTGAACCCTGTAGATATCGATTATTCGGACGAGCATAACTTCTGGCTCGTTTAGAGTTACGGGAGCCATAACCTGTCAAAACGAAGACCTCGATGAGTTCTACGGCTTTGAAAGCTTTCAGCCGTCAACGGATAGATTAATGCCCAAAAAGGACAACCCGAATCTCAATCGGGTCTCGTAACTTTTTTACCCTTCGTTTTTTCAACACGTGGATTTTTACGGTAAAACAGGATTACCGTGGCCTGTCTTTGACTTTCCATCGCTGGAGAGTGGTGCACCATGGTACTGTTCCGTTTCAAATCCATGCACGCATTTCTAAAAGTCGTACGGCACTGTTTCGCCATTTCGGACGGAAGTTGCACCTTGCACCGTGGATGTTGCACCCTGTAGATTTCGATTATTCGGACAGTCATAACTTCTGGCTCGTTTAGAGTTACGGGAGCCATAATCTGTCAAAACGAAGGCCTCGATGAGTTCTACGGCTTTGACTGCTTTCAGCCGTCAACGGATAGATTAATGCCCAAAAAGGACAACCCGAATCTCAATCGGGTCTCATAAGTTTTTTACCCTTCGTTTTTTCGACACGTGGATTTTTATGGTAAAACAGGATTACGGTGGCTGGTCTTCGATTTACCATCGCTGGAGAGTGGTGCACCATGGTATTGTTCCGTTTCAAATCCATGCGCGCATTTCTAAAAGTCGTACGGCACTGTTTCGCCATTTCGGACGGATGTTGCACCTTGCACCGTGGATGTTGCACCCTGTGGATATCGATTATCTTGACGGCCATAACTTCTGCCACGTTTTGAGTTACGGGAGCCATAACCTGTGAAAACGAAGGCCTCGATGAGTTCTACGGCTTTGACAGCTTTGAGCCGTCAACGGATAGATTAATGCCCAAAAAGGACAACCCGAATCTCAATCGGGTCTCGTAAGTTTTTTACCCTTCGTTTTTTCGACCGTGGAATTGTACGGTAAAATGGGATTACGGTGGCTGGTCTTCGATTTACCATCGCTGGAGAGTGGTGCACCATGGTACTGTTCCGTTTCAAATCCATGCACGCATTTCTTAAAGTCGTACGGCACTATTTCGCCATTTCGGACGGACGTTGCACCTTGCACCGTGGATGTTGCACCCTGTAGATATCGATTATTCGGACGGCCATAACTTCTGGCTCGTTTAGAGTTATGGGAGCCATAACCTGTCGAAAAAAGGCCTCGATGAGTTCAACGGCTTTGACAGCTTTCAGCCGTCAACGGATAGATTAATGCCCAAAAAGGACAACCCGAATCTCAATCAAGACTCGTAAGTTTTTTACCCTTCGTTTTTACGACACGTGGATTTTTACGGTAAAACGGGATTACCGTGGCCCGTCTTCGACTTCCTATCGCTGGAGAGTGGTGCACCATGGTCTGTTCCGTTTCAAATTCATGCGCGCATTTCTAAAAGTCGTACGGCACTGTTTCGCCATTTCGGACGGATGCTGCACCTTGCACCTTGCACCGTCGATGTTGCACCCTGTAGATATCGATTATTCGGACGGCCATAACTTCTGGCTCGTTTAGAGTTACAAAAGCCATAACCTGTCAAAACGAAGGCCTCGATAAGTGCTACGACTTTGACAGCTTTCAGCCATCAATGGATAGATTAATTCCCAAAAAGGACAACCCGAATCTCAATCGGGTCTCGTAAGTTTTTTACCCTTCGTTTTTTCGACACGTGGATTTTTACGGTAAAACAGGATTACCGTGGCTGGCCTTCGATTTACCATCGCTGGAGAGTGGTGCACCACGGTACCGTTCCGTTTCAAATCCATGCACGCATTTCTAAATTTCGTATGACACTGTTTCGCCATTTCGGACGGATGTTGCACCTTGCACCGTGGATGTTGCACCCTGTAGATATCGATTATTCGGACCGCCATAACTTCTGGCTCGTTTAGAGTTACGGGAGCCATAACCTGTCAAAACGAAGGCCTCGATGAGTTCTACGGCTTTGACGGCTTTCAGCCGTCAATGGATAGATTAATGCCCAAAAAGGACAACCCAAATCTCAATCGGGTCTCGTAAGTTTTTTACCCTTCGTTTTTTCGACACGTGGATTTTTGCGGTAAAACGGGATTACCGTGGCCCGTCTTCGACTTTCCATCGCTGGAGAGTGGTTTACCATGGTACTGTTACGTTTCAAATCCATGCACGCATTTCTAAAAGTCATACGGCACTGTTTCGCCATTTCGGACGGATGTTGCACCTTGCACCTTGCACCGTGGATGTTGCACCCTGTAGATATCGATTATTCGGACGACCATAACTTCTGGCTCGTTTAGAGTTACAAAAGCCATAACTTGTCAAATCGAAGGCCTCGATGAGTTCTACGGCTTTGACAGCTTTCAGCCGTCAACGGATAGATTAATGCCCAAAAAGGACAACCCGAATCTCTATCGGGTCTCGTAAGTTTTTTACCCTTCGTTTTTTCGACACGTGGATTTTTACGGTAAAACAGGATTACCGTGTCTGGCCTTCGATTTACCATCACTGCAGAGTAGTGCACCACGGTACTGTTCCGTTTCAAATCCATGCACGCATTTCTAAAAGTCGTACGGCACTGTTTCGCCATTTCGGACGGATGTTGCACCTTGCACCGTGGATGTTGCACCCTGTAGATATCGATTATTCGGACGGCCATAACTTCTGCTCGTTTAGAGTTACGGGAGCCATAACCTGTTAAAACGAAGGCCTCGATGAGTTCTACGGCTTTGACAGCTTTCAGCCGTCAGCGGATAGATTAATGCCCAAAAAGAACAACCCGAATCTCAATCGGGTCTCGTAATTTTTTACCCTTCGTTTTTCGACACGTGGATTTTTGCGGTAAAACGGGATTACCGTGGCCCGTCTTCGACTTCCCATCGTTGGAGAGTGGTGCACAATGGTACTGTTCCATTTCAAATCCATGCACGAATTTCTAAAAGTCGTACGGCACTGTTTCACCATTTCGGACGAATGTTGCACCATGCACCGTGGATGTTGCACTTTATAGATATCGATTATTCAAACGGCCATACCTTCTGGCTCGTTTAGAGTTTCAGGAGCCATAACCTGTCAAAACGAAGGCCTCGATGAGTTCTACGGCTTTGACAGTTTTTCAGCCGTCGACAGATAGATTAATGCCCAAAAAGTACAACCCAAATCTCAATCGGGTCTCGTAAGTTTTTTACCCTTCGTTTTTTCGACACGTGGATTTTTACGGTAAAACAGGATTACCGTGGCCCGTCTTCGACTTCCCATCGCTGGAGAGTGGTGCACCATGGTACTGTTCTGTTTCAAATCCATACACGCATTTCTAAAAGTCGTACGGCACTGTTTCGCCATTTCGGACGGATGTTGCACCTTGCACCGTGGATGTTGAACCCTGTAGATATCGATTATTCGGACGAGCATAACTTCTGGCTCGTTCAGAGTTACGGGAGCCATCACCTGTCAAAACGAAGGCCTCGATGAGTTCTACGGCTTTGAAAGCTTTCAGCCGTCAACGGATAGATTAATGCCCAAAAAGGACAACCCGAATCTCAATCGGGTCTCGTAACTTTTTTACCCTTCGTTTTTTCAACACGTGGATTTTTACGGTAAAACAGGATTACCGTGGCCTGTCTTCGACTTCCCATCGCTGGAGAGTGGTGCACCATGGTACTGTTCCGTTTCAAATCCATGCACGCATTTCTAAAAGTCGTACGACACGGTTTCGCCATTTCGGACGGATGTTGCACCTTGCACCGTGGATGTTGCACCCTGTAGATATCGATTATTCGGACAATAATAACTTCTGGCTCGTTTAGAGCTACAGGAGCCATGATCTGTCAAAACGAAGGCCTCGATGAGTTCTATGGCTTTGACTGCTTTCAGCCGTCAACGGATAGATTAATGCCCAAAAAGGACAACCCGAATCTCAATCGGGTCTCGTAAGTTTTTTACCCTTCGTTTTTTCGACACATGGATTTTTACGGTAAAACAGGATTACGGTGGCTGGTCTTCGATTTACCATCGCTGGAGAGTGGTGCACCATGGTACTGTTCCGTTTCAAATCCATGCGTGCATTTCTAAAAGTCGTACGGCACTGTTTCGCCATTTCAGACGGATGTTGCACCTTGCACCGTGGATGTTGCACCCTGTAGATATCGATTATCTTGACGGCCATAACTTCTGCCTCGTTTAGAGTTTCGGGAGCCATAACCTGTGAAAACGAAGGCCTCGATGAGTTCTACGGCTTTGACAGCTTTCAGCCGTCAACGGATAGATTAATGCCCAAAAAGGACAACCCGAATCTAAATCGGGTCTCGTAAGTTTTTTACCCTTCGGTTTTTCGACACGTGGAATTTTACGGTAAAACGGGATTACGGTGGCTGGTCTTCGATTTACCATCGCTGGAGAGTGGTGCACCATGGTACTGTTCCGTTTCAAATCCATGCACGCATTTCTTAAAGTCGTACGGCACTGTTTCGCCATTTCGGACGGATGTTGCCCCTTGCACCGTGGATGTTGCACCCTGTAGATATCGATTATTCGGACGGCCATAACTTCTGGCTCGTTTAGAGTTACGGGAGTCATAACCTGTCAAAAAAAGGCCTCGATGAGTTCAACGACTTTGACAGCTTTCAGCCGTCAACGGATAGATTAATGCCCAAAAAGGATAACCCGAATCTCAATCGGGACTCGTAAGTTTTTTACGCTTCGTTTTTTCGACACGTGGATTTTTACGGTAAAACGGGATTGCCGTGGCCCGTCTTCGACTTCCTATCGCTGGAGAGTGGTGAACTATGGTACTGTTCCGTTTCAAATCCATGCACGCATTTCTAAAAGTCGTACGACACTGTTTCGCCATTTCGGACGGATGTTGCACCTTGCACCTTGCACCGTCGATGTCGCACCCTGTAGATATCGATTATTCGGGCGGCCATAACTTCTGGCTCGTTTAGAGTTACAAAAGCCATAACCTGTCAAAATGAAGGCCTCGATAAGTGCTACGGCTTTGACAGCTTTCAGCCGTCAACGGATAGATTAATGCCCAAAAACGACAACCCGAATCTCAATCGGGTCTCGTAAGTTTTTTACCCTTCGTTTTTTCGACACGTGGATTTTTACGGTAAAACAGGATTACCGTGGCTGGCCTTCGATTTACCATCGCTGGAGAGTGGTGCACCACGGTACCGTTCGGTTTCAAATCCATGCACGCATTTCTAAATGTCGTATGACACTGTTTCGCCATTTCGGACGGATGTTGTACCTTGCACCGTGGATGTTGCACCCTGTAGATATCGATTATTCGGACGGCCATAACTTCTGGCTCGTTTAGAGTTACGGGAGCCATAACCTGTCAAAACGAAGGCCTCGATGAGTTCTACGGCTTTGACGGCTTTCAGCCGTCAATGGATAGACTAATGCCCAAAAAGGACAACCCAAATCTCAATCGGGCCTCGTAAGTTTTTTACCCTTCGTTTTTTCGACACGTCGATTTTTACGGTAAAACAGGATTACGGTGGCTGGTCTTCGATTTACCATCGCTGGAGAGTGGTGTACCATGGTACTGTTCCATTTCAAATCCATGCGCGCATTTCTAAAAGTCGTACGGCACTGTATCGCCATTTCGGACGGATGTTGCACCTTGCACCGTGGATTTTGCACCCTGTAGATATCGATTATCTTGACGGCCATAACTTCTGCCTCGTTTAGAGTTACGGGAGCCATAACCTGTGAAAACGAAGGCCTCGATGAGTTCTACGGCTTTGACAGCTTTCAGCCATCAACGGATAGATTAATGCCCAAAAAGGACAACCCGAATCTCAATCGGGTCTCATAAGTTTTTTACCCTTCGTTTTTTCGACATGTGGAATTTTACGGTAAAACGGGATTACGGTGGCTGGTCTTCGATTTACCATCGCTGTAGAGTGGTGCACCATGGTACTGTTCCATTTCAAATCCATGCACGCATTTCTTAAAGTCGTACGACACTGTTTCGCCATTTCGGACGGATGTTGCACCTTGCACCGTGGATGTTGCACCCTGTAGATATCGATTATTCGGACGGCCATAACTTCTGGTTTGTTTAGAGTTACGGGAGCCATAACCTGTCAAAAAAAGGCCTCGATGAGTTCAACGGCTTTGACAGCTTTCAGCCGTCAACGGATAGATTAATGCCCAAAAAGGACAACCCGAATCTCAATCAGGACTCGTAAGTTTTTTACGCTTCGTTTTTTCGACACGTGGATTTTTACGGTAAAACGGGATTGCCGTGGCCCGTCTTCGACTTCCTATTGCTGGAGAGTGGTGCACCATGGTACTGTTCCGTTTCAAATCCATGCACGCATTTCTAAAAGTCGTACGGCACTGTTTCGCCATTTCGGACGGATGTTGCACCTTGCACCTTGCACCGTGGATGTTGCACCCTGTAGATATCGATTATTCGGACGGCCATAACTTCTGGCTCGTTCAGAGTTACAAAAGCCATAACCTGTCAAAACGAAGGACTCGATAAGTGCTACGGCTTTGACAGCTTTCAGCCGTCAACGGATAGATTAATGCCCAAAAAGGACAACCCGAATCTCAATTGGGTCTCGTAAGTTTTTTACCCTTCGTTTTTTCGACACGTGGATTTTTACGGTAAAACAGGATTACCGTGGCTGGCCTTCGATTTACCATCGCTGGAGAGTGGTGCACCACGGTACCGTTCCGTTTCAAATCCATGCACGCATTTCTAAATGTCGTATGACACTGTTTCGCCATTTCGGACGGATGTTGCACCTTGCACCGTGGATGTTGCACCCTGTAGATATCGATTATTCGGACGGCCATAACTTCTGGCTCGTTTAGAGTTACGGGAGCCATAACCTGTCAAAACGAAGGCCTCGATGAGTTCTATGGCTTTGACAGCTTTTAGCCGTCAATGGATAGATTAATGCCCAAAAAGGACAACCCAAATCTCAATCGGGCCTCGTAAGTTTTTTACCCTTCGTTTTTTTGACACGTCGATTTTTAGGGTAAAACAGGATTACGGTGGCTGGTCTTCGATTTACCATCGCTGGAGAGTGGTGCACCATGGTACTGTTCCGTTTCAAATCCATGTGCGCATTTCTAAAAGTCGTACGGCACTGTGTCGCCATTTTGGACGGATGTTGCACCTTGCACCGTGGATGTTGCACCCTGTAGATATCGATTATCTTGACGGCCATAACTTCTGCCTCGTTTAGAGTTACGGGAGCCATAACCTGTGAATACGAAGGCCTCGATGAGTTCTACGGCTTTGACAGCTTTCAGCCGTCAACGGATATATTAATTCCCAAAAAGGACAACCCGAATCTCAATCGGGTCTCGTAAGTTTTTTACCCTTCGTTTTTTCGACACGTGGATTTTTACGGTAAAACCGGATTATCGTGGCCCGTCTTCGACTTCCCATCGCTGGAGAGTGGTGCACCATGGTACTGTTCCGTTTCAAATCCATGCACGCATTTCTAAAAGTCGTACGACACTGTTTCACCATTTCGGACGGATGTTGCACCTTGCACCGTGGATGTTGCACCCTGTAGATATCGATTATTCGGACGGCCATAACTTCTGCCTCGTTTAGAGTTACGGGAGCCATAACCTGTCAAAACGAAGGCCTGGATGATTTCAATGGCTTTGACAGCTTTCAGCCGTCAATGGATAGATTAATGCCCAAAAAGGACAACCCGAATCTCAATCGGGACCCGTAAGTTTTTTACCCTTCGTTTTTTGGACACGTGAATTTTTACGGTAAAACAGGATTACGGTTGCTGGCCTTCGATTTACCATCGCTGGAGAGTGGTGCACCATAGTACTGTTCCGTTTCAAATCCATGCACGCATTTCTAAAAGTCGTACGGCACTGTTTCGCCATTTCGGACGTATGTTGCACCTTGCACCGTGGATGTTGCACCATGTAGATATCGATTATTCGGACGGACATAACTTCTGGCTCTTTTAGAGTTACGGGAGCCATAACCTGTCAAAACGAAGGCCTCGATGAGTTCTACGGCTTTGAATGCTTTCAGCCGTCAATGGATAGATTAATGCCCAAAAAGTACAACCCAAATCTCAATCGGGTCTCGTAAGTTTTTTACCCTTCGTTTTTTCGACACGTGGATTTTTACGGTAGAACAGGATTACCGTGGCCCGTCTTCGACTTCCCATCGCTGGAGAGGGGTGCACCATGGTACTGTTCCGCTTCAAATCCATGCACGCATATCTAAAAGTCGTACGGCACAGTTTCGCCATTTCGGACGGATGTTGCACCTTGCACCGTGGATGTTGCACCCTGTAGATATCGATTATTCGGACGGCCATAACTTCTGGCTCGTTTAGAATTACGGGAGCCATAATCTGTCAAAACGAAGGCCTCGATGAGTTCTATGGCTTTGACAGCTTTCAGCCGTCAACGGATAGATTAATGCCCAAAAAGGACAACCCGAATCTCAATCGGGTCTCGTAAGTTTTTTACCCTTCGTTTTTCGACACGTGGAATTTTACGGTAAAACGAGATTACGGTGGCTTGTCTTCGATTTACCATCGCTGGAGAGTGGTGCACCATGGTATTGTTCCGTTTCAAATCCATGCACGCATTTCTAAAAGTCGTACGGCACTGTTTTGCCATTTCGGATGGATGTTGCACCTTGCATCGTGGATGTTGCACCCTGTAGATATCGTTTATTCGGACGACCATAACTTCTGGCTCGTTCAGAGTTACGGGAGACATAAATTGTCAAAACGAAGGCCTCGATGAGTTCAACGGCTTTGACAGCTTTCAGCCGTCAACGGATAGATTAATGCCCAAAAAGGACAACCCGAATCTCAATCGGGACCCGTAAGTTTTTTACCCTTCGTTTTTTTGACACGTGGATTTTTACGGTAAAACGGGATTACCGTGGCCCGTCTTCGACTTCCCATCGCTGGAGAGTGGAGCACCATGGTATTTTTCCATTTCAAATCCATGCACGCTTTCTAAAAGTCGTACGGCACTGTTTCGCCATTTCAGACTGATGTTGCACCTTGCACCGTGGATGTTGCACCCTATAGATATCGATTATTCGGACGGCCATAACTTCTGGCTCGTTTAGAGTTACAAAAGCCATAACCTGTCAAAACGAAGGCCTCGATGATTTCTACGGCTTTGACAGCTTATGGCCGTCGACAGATAGATTAATGCCCAAAAAGGACAACCCGAATCTCAATCGGGTCTCGTAAGTTTTTTACCCTTCGTTTTTTCGATACGTGGATTTTTACGGTAAAACAGGATTACCGTGGCTGGCCTTCGATTTACCATCGCTGGAGAGTGGTGCACCATGGCACTGTTCCAGTTCAAATCCATACACGTATTTCTAAAAATCGTACGACACTGTTTCGCCATTTCGGACGGATGTTGCACCTTGCGCCGTGGATGTTGCACCCTGTAGATATCGATTATTCGGACGGCCATAACATCTGGCTTGTTTAGAGTTACGGGAGCCATGACCTGTCAAAACAAAGGCCTCGTTGAGTTTTACGGCTTTGACAGCTTTCAGCCGTCAATTGATAGATTAATGCCCAAAAAGGACAACCCGAATCTCAATCGGGTCTCGTAAGTTTTTTACCCTTCTTTTTTCGACACGTGGATTTTTACGGTAAAACAGGATTACGGTGGCTGGTCTTCGATTTACCATCGTTGGAGAGTGGTGCACCATGGTACTGTTCCGTTTCAAATCCATGCACGCATTTCTAAAAGTCGTACGGCACTGTTTCGCCATTTCTGACGGATGTTGCACCTTGCACCGTAGATGTTGCACCCTGTAGATATCGATTATTTGGACGGCCATAACTTCTGGCTCGTTTAGAGTAACAGAAGCCATAACCTGTCAAAACGAAGGACTCGATGAGTTCTACGGCTTTGATAGCTTTCAGCCATCAATGGATAGATTAATGCCCAAAAAGGACAACCCGAATCTCAATCGGGTCTCGTAAGTTTTTTACCCTTTGTTTTTTCGACACGTGGATTTTTACGGTAAAACAGGATTACCGTGGCTGGCCTTCGATTTACCATCGTTAGAGAGTGGTGTACCATGGTACTGTTCCGTTTCAAATCCATGCGCGCATTTCTAAAAGTCGTACGACACTGTTTCGCCATTTCGGATGGATGTTGCACCTTGCACCGTGGATGTTGCACCCTGTAGATATCGATTATTCGGACGGCCATAACTTCTAGCTCGTTTGGAGTTACGGGAGCCATAACCTGTCAAAACGAAGGCCTCGATGAGTTCAACGGCTTTGACAGCTTTCAGCCGTCAACGGATAGATTAATTCCCAAAAAGGACAACCCGAATCTCAATCGGGACTCGTAAGTTTTTTACCCTTCGTTTTTTTGACACGTGGATTTTTACGGTAAAACGGGATTACCGTGGCCCGTCTTCGACTTCCCATCGCTGGAGAGTGGTGCACCATAGTACTGTTCCGTTTCAAATCCATGCATGCATTTCTAAAAGTCGTACGGCACTGTTTCGCCATTTCGGACGGATGTTGCACCTTGCACCTTGCACCGTGGATGTTGCACCCTGTAGATATCGGCTATTCGGACGGCCATAACTTCTGGCTCGTTTAGAGTTACAAAAGCCATAACCTGTCAAAACGAAGGCCTCGATGAGTTCTACGGCTTTGACAGCTTATGGCCGTCAACGGATAGATTAATGCCCAAAAAGGACAACCCGAATCTCAATCGGGTCTCGTAAGTTTTTTACCCTTCGTTTTTTCGACACGTGGATTTTTACGGTAAAACGGGATTACCGTGGCCCGTCTTCGACTTCTTATCGCTGGAGAGTGGTGCACCATGGTACTGTTCCATTTCAAATCCATGCACGCATTTCTAAAAGTCGTACGGCACTGTTTCGCCATTTCGGACGGATGTTGCACCTTGCACTGTGGATGTTGCACCATGTAGATATCGATTATTCGGACGGCCATAACTTCTGCCTCGTTTAGAGTTACGGGAGCCATAACCTGTCAAAACGAAGCCTCGATGAGTTTTACGGCTTTGACTGCTTTCAGCCGTCAACGGATAGATTAATTCCCAAAAAGGACAACCCGAATCTCAATCGGGTCTCGTAAGTTTTTTACCCTTCGTTTTTTCGACACGTGGATTTTTACGGTAAAATAGTATTACCATGGCCCTTCTTCGACTTCCCATCGCTGTAGAGTGGTGCACCAAGGTACTGTTCCGTTTCAAATCCATATACGCATTTCTAAAAGTCGTACGGCACTGTTTCGCCATTTCGGACGGATGTTGCACCTTGCACCGTGGATGTTGCACCCTGTAGATATCGATTATTCGGACGGCCATAACTTCTGGCACGTTTAGAGTTACGGGAGGCATAACCTGTCAAAACGAAGACCTCGATGAGTTCTACGGCTTTGACAGCTTTCAGCCGTCAACGGATAGATTAATGCCCAAAAAGGACAACCCGAATCTCAATCGGGTCTCGTAAGTTTTTTACCCTTCGTTTTTTCGACACGTGGATTTTTACAGTAAAACAGGATTACGGTGGCTTGCCTTCGATTTACCATCGCTGGAGAGTGGTGCACCATGGTACTGTTCCGTTTCAAATCCATGCATGCATTTCTAAAAGTCGTATGGCACTGTTTTCTCCATTTCGGACGGATGTTGCACCTTGCACCATGGATGTTGCACCCTGTAGATATCGATTATTCGGACGGCCATAACTTCTGGCTCGTTTAGAGTTACGGGAGCCATAACCTGTCAAAACGAAGGCCTCGATGATTTCTGCGACTTTGACATCTTTCCGTCGTCAACGGATAGATTAATGCCCAAAAAGGATAACCCGAATCTCAATCGGGTCTCGTAAGTTTTTTACCCTTCGTTTTTCGACACGTGGATTTTTACGGTAAAACAGGATTATGTTGGCTGGCCTTTGATTTACCATCGCTGGAGAGTGGTGCACCATGGTACTGATCCGTTTCAAATCCATGCACGCATTTCTAAAAGTCGTACGGTACTGTTTCGCCATTTCGGACGGATGTTGCACCTTGCACCGTGGATGTTGCAACCTGTAGATATCGATTATTCGGACGGCCGTTACTTCTGGCTTGTTTAGAGTTACGGGAGCCATAACCTGTCAAAACGAAGGACTCGATGAGTTCTACGGCTTTGACAGCTTTCAGCCGTCAACGGATAGATTAATGCCCAAAAAAGACAACCCGAATCTTAATCGGGTCTCGTAAGTTTTTTACCCTTCGTTTTTTCGACACGTGGAATTTTACGGTAAAACGGGATTACGGTGGCCGGTCTTCGATTTACCATCGCTGGAGAGTGGTACACCATGGTACTGTTCCACTTCAAATCCATGCACGCATTTCTAAAAGTCGTACGGCACTGTTTCCCCATTTCGGACGGATGTTGCACCTTGCACCGTGGATGTTGCACCCTGTAGATATCGATTATTCGGATGGCCATAACTTCTGGCTCGTTTAGAGTTACGGGAGCCATAACCTGTCAAAACGAAGGCCTCGATGAGTTCAACGGCTTTGACAGCTTTCAGCCGTCAACGGATAGATTAACGCCCAAAAAGGACAACCCGAATCTCAATCGGGTCTCGTAAGTTTTTTACCCTTCGTTTTTTCGACACGTGGATTTTTACGGTAAAACGGGATTACCGTGGCCCGTCTTCGACTTCCCATCGCTGGAGAGTGGTGCACTATGGTATTGTTCCGTTTCAAATCCATGCACGCATTTCTAAAAGTCGTACGGCACTGTTTCGCCATTTCGGATGGATGTTGCACCTTGCACCGTGGATGTTGCACCCTGTAGATATCGTTTATTCGGACGGCCATAACTTCTGGCTCGTAAAGAGTTACGGGAGCCATAACCTATCAAAACGAAGGCCTCATGAGTTCAACGGCTTTGATAGCTTTCAGCCGTCAACGGATTGATTAATGCCCAAAAAGGACAACCCGAATCTCAATCGGGTCTCGTAAGTTTTTTACCCTTCGTTTTTTCGATACGTGGATTTTTACGGTAAAACAGGATTACCGTGGCTGGCCTTCGATTTACCATCGCTGGAGAGTGGTGCACCATGGCACTGTTCCAGTTCAAATCCATAAACGTATTTCTAAAAGTCGTACGACACTGTTTCGCCATTTCGGACGGATGTTGCACCTTGCGCCGTGGATGTTGCACCCTGTAGATATCGATTATTCGGACGGCCATAACTTCTGGCTCGTTTAGAGTTACGGGAGCCATGACCTGTCAAAACAAAGGCCTCGTTGAGTTTTACGGCTTTGACAGCTTTCAGCCGTCAATTGATAGATTAATGCCCAAAAAGGACAACCCGAATCTCAATCGGGTCTCGTAAGTTTTTTACCCTTCTTTTTTCGACACGTGGAATTTTACGGTAAAACAGGATTACGGTGGCTGGTCTTCGATTTACCATCGTTGGAGAGTGGTGCACCATGGTACTGTTCCGTTTCAAATCCATGCACGCATTTCTAAAAGTCGTACGGCACTGTTTCGCCATTTCTGACGGATGTTGCACCTTGCACCGTAGATGTTGCACCCTGTAGATATCGATTATTTGGACGGCCATAACTTCTGGCTCGTTTAGAGTAACAGAAGCCATAACCTGTCAAAACGAAGGACTCGATGAGTTCTACGGCTTTGATAGCTTTCAGCCATCAATGGATAGATTAATGCCCAAAAAGGACAACCCGAATCTCAATCGGGTCTCGTAAGTTTTTTACCCTTTGTTTTTTCGACACGTGGATTTTTACGGTAAAACAGGATTACCGTGGCCCGTCTTCGACTTCCCATCGTTGGAGAGTGGTGCACCATGGTACTGTTCCGTTTCAAATCCATACGCGCATTTCTAAAAGTCGTACGGCACTGTTTCGCCATTTCTGACGGATGTTGCACCTTGCACCGTAGATGTTGCACCCTGTAGATATCGATTATGTGGACGGCCATAACTTCCGGCTCGTTTAGAGTTACGGAAGCCATAACCTGTCAAAACGAAGGACTCGATGAGTTCTGCGGCTTTGACAGCTTTCAGCCATCAAAGGATAGATTAATGCCCAAAAAGGACAACCCGAATGTCAATCGGGTCTCGTAAGTTTTTTACCCTTCGTTTTTCGACACGTGGAATTTTACGGTAAAACGAGATTACGGTGGCTTGTCTTCGATTTACCATCGCTGGAGAGTGGTGCACCATGGTATTGTTCCATTTCAAATCCATGCACGCATTTCTAAAAGTCGTACGGCACTGTTTTGCCATTTCGGATGGATGTTGCACCTTGCATCGTGGATGTTGCACCCTGTAGATATCGTTTATTCGGACGACCATAACTTCTGGCTCGTTCAGAGTTACGTGAGACATAAATTGTCAAAACGAAGGCCTCGATGAGTTCAACGGCTTTGACAGCTTTCAGCCGTCAACGGATAGATTAATGCCCAAAAAGGACAACCCGAATCTCAATCGGGTCTCGTAAGTTTTTTACCCTTCTTTTTTCGACACGTGGAATTTTACGGTAAAACAGGATTACGGTGGCTGGTCTTCGATTTACCATCGTTGGAGAGTGGTGCACCATGGTACTGTTCCGTTTCAAATCCATGCACGCATTTCTAAAAGTCGTACGGCACTGTTTCGCCATTTCTGACGGATGTTGCACCTTGCACCATAGATGTTGCACCCTGTAGATATCGATTATTTGGACGGCCATAACTTCTGGCTCGTTTAGAGTAACAGAAGCCATAACCTGTCAAAACGAAGGACTCGATGAGTTCTACGGCTTTGATAGCTTTCAGCCGTCAATGGATAGATTAATGCCCAAAAAGTACAACCCAAATCTCAATCGGGTCTCGTAAGTTTTTTACCCTTCGTTTTTTCGACACGTGGATTTTTACGGTAGAACAGGATTACCGTGGCCCGTCTTCGACTTCCCATCGCTGGAGAGGGGTGCACCATGGTACTGTTCCGCTTCAAATCCATGCACGCATATCTAAAAGTCGTACGGCACAGTTTCGCCATTTCGGACGGATGTTGCACCTTGCACCGTGGATGTTGCACCCTGTAGATATCGATTATTCGGACGGCCATAACTTCTGGCTCGTTTAGAATTACGGGAGCCATAATCTGTCAAAACGAAGGCCTCGATGAGTTCTATGGCTTTGACAGCTTTCAGCCGTCAACGGATAGATTAATGCCCAAAAAGGACAACCCGAATCTCAATCGGGTCTCGTAAGTTTTTTACCCTTCGTTTTTCGACACGTGGAATTTTACGGTAAAACGAGATTACGGTGGCTTGTCTTCGATTTACCATCGCTGGAGAGTGGTGCACCATGGTATTGTTCCGTTTCAAATCCATGCACGCATTTCTAAAAGTCGTACGGCACTGTTTTGCCATTTCGGATGGATGTTGCACCTTGCATCGTGGATGTTGCACCCTGTAGATATCGTTTATTCGGACGACCATAACTTCTGGCTCGTTCAGAGTTACGGGAGACATAAATTGTCAAAACGAAGGCCTCGATGAGTTCAACGGCTTTGACAGCTTTCAGCCGTCAACGGATAGATTAATGCCCAAAAAGGACAACCCGAATCTCAATCGGGACCCGTAAGTTTTTTACCCTTCGTTTTTTTGACACGTGGATTTTTACGGTAAAACGGGATTACCGTGGCCCGTCTTCGACTTCCCATCGCTGGAGAGTGGAGCACCATGGTATTTTTCCATTTCAAATCCATGCACGCTTTCTAAAAGTCGTACGGCACTGTTTCGCCATTTCGGACGGATGTTGCACCTTGCACCGTGGATGTTGCACCCTATAGATATCGATTATTCGGACGGCCATAACTTCTGGCTCGTTTAGAGTTACAAAAGCCATAACCTGTCAAAACGAAGGCCTCGATGATTTCTACGGCTTTGACAGCTTATGGCCGTCGACGGATAGATTAATGCCCAAAAAGGACAACCCGAATCTCAATCGGGTCTCGTAAGTTTTTTACCCTTCGTTTTTTCGATACGTGGATTTTTACGGTAAAACAGGATTACCGTGGCTGGCCTTCGATTTACCATCGCTGGAGAGTGGTGCACCATGGCACTGTTCCAGTTCAAATCCATACACGTATTTCTAAAAATCGTACGACACTGTTTCGCCATTTCGGACGGATGTTGCACCTTGCGCCGTGGATGTTGCACCCTGTAGATATCGATTATTCGGACGGCCATAACATCTGGCTTGTTTAGAGTTACGGGAGCCATGACCTGTCAAAACAAAGGCCTCGTTGAGTTTTACGGCTTTGACAGCTTTCAGCCGTCAATTGATAGATTAATGCCCAAAAAGGACAACCCGAATCTCAATCGGGTCTCGTAAGTTTTTTACCCTTCTTTTTTCGACACGTGGATTTTTACGGTAAAACAGGATTACGGTGGCTGGTCTTCGGTTTACCATCGTTGGAGAGTGGTGCACCATGGTACTGTTCCGTTTCAAATCCATGCACGCATTTCTAAAAGTCGTACGGCACTGTTTCGCCATTTCTGACGGATGTTGCACCTTGCACCGTAGATGTTGCACCCTGTAGATATCGATTATTTGGACGGCCATAACTTCTGGCTCGTTTAGAGTAACAGAAGCCATAACCTGTCAAAACGAAGGACTCGATGAGTTCTACGGCTTTGATAGCTTTCAGCCATCAATGGATAGATTAATGCCCAAAAAGGACAACCCGAATCTCAATCGGGTCTCGTAAGTTTTTTACCCTTTGTTTTTTCGACACGTGGATTTTTACGGTAAAACAGGATTACCGTGGCTGGCCTTCGATTTACCATCGTTAGAGAGTGGTGTACCATGGTACTGTTCCGTTTCAAATCCATGCGCGCATTTCTAAAAGTCGTACGACACTGTTTCGCCATTTCGGATGGATGTTGCACCTTGCACCGTGGATGTTGCACCTTGTAGATATCGATTATTCGGACGGCCATAACTTCTAGCTCGTTTGGAGTTACGAGAGCCATAACCTGTCAAAACGAAGGCCTCGATGAGTTCAACGGCTTTGACAGCTTTCAGCCGTCAACGGATAGATTAATTCCCAAAAAGGACAACCCGAATCTCAATCGGGACTCGTAAGTTTTTTACCCTTCGTTTTTTTGACACGTGGATTTTTACGGTAAAACGGGATTACCGTGGCCCGTCTTCGACTTCCCATCGCTGGAGAGTGGTGCACCATAGTAATGTTCCGTTTCAAATCCATGCATGCATTTCTAAAAGTCGTACGGCACTGTTTCGCCATTTCGGACGGATGTTGCACCTTGCACCTTGCACCGTGGATGTTGCACCCTGTAGATATCGGCTATTCGGACGGCCATAACTTCTGGCTCGTTTAGAGTTACAAAAGCCATAACCTGTCAAAACGAAGGCCTCGATGAGTTCTACGGCTTTGACAGCTTATGGCCGTCAACGGATAGATTAATGCCCAAAAAGGACAACCCGAATCTCAATCGGGTCTCGTAAGTTTTTTACCCTTCGTTTTTTCGACACGTGGATTTTTACGGTAAAACGGGATTACCGTGGCCCGTCTTCGACTTCTTATCGCTGGAGAGTGGTGCACCATGGTACTGTTCCATTTCAAATCCATGCACGCATTTCTAAAAGTCGTATGGCACTGTTTCGCCATTTCGGACGGATGTTGCACCTTGCACTGTGGATGTTGCACCATGTAGATATCGATTATTCGGACGGCCATAACTTCTGCCTCGTTTAGAGTTACGGGAGCCATAACCTGTCAAAACGAAGCCTCGATGAGTTTTACGGCTTTGACTGCTTTCAACCGTCAACGGATAGATTAATTCCCAAAAAGGACAACCCGAATCTCAATCGGGTCTCGTAAGTTTTTTACCCTTCGTTTTTTCGACACGTGGATTTTTACGGTAAAATAGTATTACCATGGCCCTTCTTCGACTTCCCATCGCTGTAGAGTGGTGCACCAAGGTACTGTTCCGTTTCAAATCCATATACGCAATTCTAAAAGTCGTACGGCACTGTTTCGCCATTTCGGACGGATGTTGCACCTTGCACCGTGGATGTTGCACCCTGTAGATATCGATTATTCGGACGGCCATAACTTCTGGCACGTTTAGAGTTACGGGAGGCATAACCTGTCAAAACGAAGACCTCGATGAGTTCTACGGCTTTGACAGCTTTCAGCCGTCAACGGATAGATTAATGCCCAAAAAGGACAACCCGAATCTCAATCGGGTCTCGTAAGTTTTTTACCCTTCGTTTTTTCGACACGTGGATTTTTACAGTAAAACAGGATTACGGTGGCTTGCCTTCGATTTACCATCGCTGGAGAGTGGTGCACCATGGTACTGTTCCGTTTCAAATCCATGCATGCATTTCTAAAAGTCGTATGGCACTGTTTTCTCCATTTCGGACGGATGTTGCACCTTGCACCATGGATGTTGCACCCTGTAGATATCGATTATTCGGACGGCCATAACTTCTGGCTCGTTTAGAGTTACGGGAGCCATAACCTGTCAAAACGAAGGCCTCGATGATTTCTGCGACTTTGACATCTTTCCGTCGTCAACGGATAGATTAATGCCCAAAAAGGATAACCCGAATCTCAATCGGGTCTCGTAAGTTTTTTACCCTTCGTTTTTCGACACGTGGATTTTTACGGTAAAACAGGATTATGTTGGCTGGCCTTTGATTTACCATCGCTGGAGAGTGGTGCACCATGGTACTGATCCGTTTCAAATCCATGCACGCATTTCTAAAAGTCGTACGGTACTGTTTCGCCATTTCGGACGGATGTTGCACCTTGCACCGTGGATGTTGCAACCTGTAGATATCGATTATTCGGACGGCCGTTACTTCTGGCTCGTTTAGAGTTACGGGAGCCATAACCTGTCAAAACGAAGGACTCGATGAGTTCTACGGCTTTGACAGCTTTCAGCCGTCAACGGATAGATTAATGCCCAAAAAAGACAACCCGAATCTTAATCGGGTCTCGTAAGTTTTTTACCCTTCGTTTTTTCGACACGTGGAATTTTACGGTAAAACGGGATTACGGTGGCTGGTCTTCGATTTACCATCGCTGGAGAGTGGTACACCATGGTACTGTTCCACTTCAAATCCATGCACGCATTTCTAAAAGTCGTACGGCACTGTTTCCCCATTTCGGACGGATGTTGCACCTTGCACCGTGGATGTTGCACCCTGTAGATATCGATTATTCGGATGGCCATAACTTCTGGCTCGTTTAGAGTTACGGGAGCCATAACCTGTCAAAACGAAGGCCTCGATGAGTTCAACGGCTTTGACAGCTTTCAGCCGTCAACGGATAGATTAACGCCCAAAAAGGACAACCCGAATCTCAATCGGGTCTCGTAAGTTTTTTACCCTTCGTTTTTTCGACACGTGGATTTTTACGGTAAAACGGGATTACCGTGGCCCGTCTTCGACTTCCCATCGCTGGAGAGTGGTGCACCATGGTATTGTTCCGTTTCAAATCCATGCACGCATTTCTAAAAGTCGTACGGCACTGTTTCGCCATTTCGGAAGGATGTTGCACCTTGCACCGTGGATGTTGCACCCTGTAGATATCGTTTATTCGGACGGCCATAACTTCTAGCTCGTAAAGAGTTACGGGAGCCATAACCTATCAAAACGAAGGCCTCATGAGTTCAACGGCTTTGATAGCTTTCAGCCGTCAACGGATTGATTAATGCCCAAAAAGGACAACCCGAATCTCAATCGGGTCTCGTAAGTTTTTTACCCTTCGTTTTTTCGATACGTGGATTTTTACGGTAAAACAGGATTACCGTGGCTGGCTTTCGATTTACCATCGCTGGAGAGTGGTGCACCATGGCACTGTTCCAGTTCAAATCCATACACGTATTTCTAAAAGTCGTACGACACTGTTTCGCCATTTCGGACGGATGTTGCACGTTGCGCCGTGGATGTTGCACCCTGTAGATATCGATTATTCGGACGGCCATAACTTCTGGCTCGTTTAGAGTTACGGGAGCCATGACCTGTCAAAACAAAGGCCTCGTTGAGTTTTACGGCTTTGACAGCTTTCAGCCGTCAATTGATAGATTAATGCCCAAAAAGGACAACCCGAATCTCAATCGGGTCTCGTAAGTTTTTTACCCTTCTTTTTTCGACACGTGGAATTTTACGGTAAAACAGGATTACGGTGGCTGGTCTTCGATTTACCATCGTTGGAGAGTGGTGCACCATGGTACTGTTCCGTTTCAAATCCATGCACGCATTTCTAAAAGTCGTACGGCACTATTTCGCCATTTCTGACGGATGTTGCACCTTGCACCGTAGATGTTGCACCCTGTAGATATCGATTATTTGGACGGCCATAACTTCTGGCTCGTTTAGAGTAACAGAAGCCATAACCTGTCAAAACGAAGGACTCGATGAGTTCTACGGCTTTGATAGCTTTCAGCCATCAATGGATAGATTAATGCCCAAAAAGGACAACCCGAATCTCAATCGGGTCTCGTAAGTTTTTTACCCTTTGTTTTTTCGACACGTGGATTTTTACGGTAAAACAGGATTACCGTGGCCCGTCTTCGACTTTCCATCGTTGGAGAGTGGTGCACCATGGTACTGTTCCGTTTCAAATCCATACGCGCATTTCTAAAAGTCGTACGGCACTGTTTCGCCATTTCTGACGGATGTTGCACCTTGCACCGTAGATGTTGCACCCTGTAGATATCGATTATGTGGACGGCCATAACTTCCGGCTCGTTTAGAGTTACGGAAGCCATAACCTGTCAAAACGAAGGACTCGATGAGTTCTACGGCTTTGACAGCTTTCAGCCATCAATGGATAGATTAATGCCCAAAAAGGACAACCCGAATCTCAATCGGGTCTCGTAAGTTTTTTACCCTTCGTTTTTTCGACACGTGGATTTTTACGGTAAAACAGGATTGCCGTGGCCGGCCTTCGATTTACCATCGCTGGAGAGTGGTGCACCATGGTACTATTCCGTTTCAAATCCATGCATGCATTTCTAAAAGTCGCGGCACTGTTTCGCCATTTCGGACGGATGTTGCACCTAGCACCGTGGATGTTGCATCTTGTAGATATCGATTATACGGGCGACCATAACTTCTGGCTAGTTTAGAGTTACGGGAGCCACAACCTGTCAAAACAAAGGCCTCGATGAGTTCTACGGCTTGGACTACTTTCAGCCGTCAATGGATAGATTAATGCCCAAAAAGGACAACTCGAATCTCAATCGGGTCTCGTAAGTTTTTTACCCTTCGTTTTTTCGACACGCGGATTTTTACGGTAAAACAGGATTACGATGGCTGGTCTTCGATTTACCATCGCTGGAGAGTTGTGCACCATGGTACTGTTCCGTTTCAAATCCATGCATGCATTTCTAAAAGTCGTACGGCACTGTTTCGCCATTTCGGACGGATGTTGCACCTTGCACCGTGGATGTTGCACCCTGTAGATATCGATTATTCGGATGGCCATAACTTCTGGCTCGTTTAGAGTTACGGGAGCCATAACCTGTCAAAACGAAGGCCTCGATGAGTTCTACAGCTTTGACAGCTTTCAGCCGTCAGCGGATAGATTAATGCCCAAAAAGGACAACCCGAATCTCAATCGGGTCTCGTAAGTTTTTTACCCTTCGTATTTTCGACATGTGGATTTTTACGGTAAAACGGGATTACCGTGGCCCGTCGTCGACTTCCCATCGCTGGAGAGTGGTGCACCATGGTACTGTTGCGTTTCAAATCCATGTACGCATTTCTAAAAGTCGTACGGCACTGTTTCGCCATTTCGGACGGATGTTGCACCTTGCACCGTGGATGTTGCACCATACAGATATCGATTATTCGGACAGCCATAACTTCTGGCTCGTTTAGAGTTACGGGAGCCATAACCTGTCAAAACGAAGGCCTCGATGATTTCTACGGCTTTGACAGCTTTCAGCCATCAACGAATAGATTAATGCCCAAAAAGGACAACCTGAATCTCAAACGGGTCTCCTAAGTTTTTTACCCTTCGTTTTTTTGACACGTGGATTTTTACGGTAAAACGGGATTACCGTGGCCCGTCTTCGACTTTCCATCGCTGAAGAGTGGTGCACCAAGGTACTGTTCTGTTTCAAATCCATGCACTCATTTCTAAAAGTCGTACGACACTGTGTCGCCATTTCGGACGGATGTTGCACCATGCACCGTGGATGTTGCACCCTGTAGATATCGATTATTCGGACGGCCATAACTTCTGGCTCGTTTAGAGTTACGGGAGCCATAACCTGTCAAAACGAAGGCCTCGATGAGTTCTACGGCTTTGACAGCTTTCAGCCGTCAACGGATAGATTAATGCCCAAAAAGGACAACCCGAATGTCAATCGGGTCTCGTAAGTTTTTTACCCTTCGTTTTTTCGACACGTGGATTTTTACGGTAAAACGGGATTGCCGTGGCCCGTCTTCGACTTCCCATCGCTGGAGAGCGGTGCACCATGGTACTGTTCCGTTTCAAATCTATGCACGCATTTCTAAAAGTCGTACGACACTGTTTCACCATTTCGGACGGATGTTGCACGTTGCACCGTGGATGTTGCACCCTGTAGATATCGATTATTCGGACAACCATAAATTCTGGCTCGTTTAGAATTACCGGAGCCATAACCTGTCAAAATGAAGGCCTCGATGAGTTCTACGGCTTTGACAGCATTCAGCCGTCAACGGAAAGATTAATGCCCAGAAAGGACAACCCGAATCTCAATCGGGTCTCGTAAGTTTTTTACCCTTCGTTTTTTCGACACGTGGAGTTTTACGGTAAAACAGGATTACGGTGGCTGGTCTTCGATTTACCATCGCTGGAGAGTGGTGCACCATGGTACTGTTCCGTTTCAAATCGATGCATGCATTTCTAAAAGTCGTACGGCACTGTTTCGCCATTTCGGACGGATGTTGCACCTTGCACCGTGGATGTTGCACCCTGTAGATATCAATTATTCGTACGGCCATAACTTCTGGCTCGTTTAGAGTCACGGGAGCCATAACCTGTCAAAACGAAGGCCTCGATGAGTTCTACGGCTTTGACAGCTTTCAGCCGTCAACGGATAGATTAATGCCCAAAAAGGACAACCAGAATCTCAATCGAGTCTCGTACGTTTTTTACCCTTCGTTTTTTCAACACGTGGATTTTTACGGTAAAACAGGATTACCGTGGCTGGCCTTCGATTTACCGTCGCTGGAGAGTGGTGCACCATGGTAATGTTCCGTTTCAAATCCATGCAGGCATGTCTAGAAGTCGTACGGCACTGTTTCGCCATTTCGGACGGATGTTGCACCTTGCACCGTGGATGTTGCACCCCGTAGATATCGAATATTCGGACGGCCATAACTTCTGGCTCGTTTAGAGTTACAGGAGCCATAACCTGTCAAAACGAAGGCCTCGATGAGTTCTACGGCTTTGACTGCTTTCAGCCGTCAACGGATAGATTAATGCCCAAAAAGGACAACCCGAATCTCAATCGGGTCTCGTAAGTTTTTTACCCTTCGTTTTTTCGACACGTGGATTTTTACGGTAAAACAAGATTACGGTGGCTGGTCTTCGATTTACCATCGCTGGAGAGTGGTGCACCATGGTACTGTTCCGTTTCAAATCCATGCATGCATTTCTAAAAGTCGTACGGCACTGTTTCGCCATTTCGGACGGATGTTGCACCTTGCACCGTGGATGTTGCACCATACAGATATCGATTATTCGGACGGCCATAACTTCTGGCTCGTTTAGAGTTACGGGAGCCATAACCTGTCAAAACGAAGGCCTCGATGATTTCTACGGCTTTGACAGCTTTCAGCCATCAACGAATAGATTAATGCCCAAAAAGGACAACCTGAATCTCAATCGGGTCTCGTAAGTTTTTTACCCTTCGTTTTTTTGACACGTGGATTTTTACGGTAAAACGGGATTACCGTGGCCCGTCTTCGACTTTCCATCGTTGAAGAGTGGTGCACCAAGGTACTGTTCTGTTTAAAATCCATGCACTCATTTCTAAAAGTCGTACGGCACTGTGTCGCCATTTCGGACAGATGTTGCACCATGCACCGTGGATGTTGCACCCTGTAGATATCGATTATTCGGACGGCCATAACTTCTGGCTCGTTTAGAGTTACGGGAGCCATAACCTGTCAAAACGAAGGCCTCGATGAGTTCTACGGCTTTGACAGCTTTCAGCCGTCAACGGATAGATTAATGCCCAAAAAGGACAACCCGAATCTCAATCGGGTCTCGTAAGTTTTTTACCCTTCGTATTTTCGACATGTGGATTTTTACGGTAAAACGGGATTACACGGCCTGTCGTCGACTTCCCATCGCTGGAGAGTGGTGCACCATGGTACTGTTGCGTTTCAAATCCATGCACGCATTTCTAAAAGTCGTACGGCACTGTTTCACCATTTCGGACGGATGTTGCACCATGCACCGTGGATGTTGCAACCTGTAGATATCAATTATTCAAACGGCCATAACTTCTGGCTCGTTCAAAGTTACGGGATCCATAACCTGTCAACACGAAGGCCTAGATGAGTTCTACGGCTTTGACAGCTTTCAGCCGTCAATGGATAGATTAATGCCCAACAAACAAGGACAACCCGAATCTCAATCGGGTCTCGTAAGTTTTTTACCCTTCGTTTTTTCGACACGTGGATTTTTACGGTAAAACAGGATTACCGTGGCCCGATTTCGACTTCCCATCGTTGGAGAGTGGTGCACCGTGGTACTGTTCCATTTCAAATCCATACACGCATTTCTAAAAGTCGTACGACACTGTTTCGCCATTTCGGACGGATGTTGCACCTTGCACCATGGATGTTGCACCCTGTAGATATCGATTATTCGGACGGCCATAACTTCTGGCTCGTTTAGAGTTACAGGAGCCATAACCTGTCAAAACGAAGGCCTCGATGAGTTCTACGGCTTTGACAGCTTTCAGCCGTCAATGGATAGATTAATGCACAAAAAGGACAACCCGAATCTCATTCGGGTCTCGTATGTTTTTTACCCTTCATTTTTTCGACACGTGGATTTTTACGGTAAAACAGGATTACCTTGGCCCGTCTTCGACTTCCCGTCGCTGGAGAGTGGTGCACCATGGTACTGTTCCATTTCAAATCCATGCACGCATTTCTAAAAGTCGTACGACACTGTTTCTCCATTTCGGACGGATGTTGCACCTTGCACCGTGGATGTTGCACCCTGTAGATATCGATTATTCGGACGGCCGTAACTTCCGGCTCGTTTAGAGTCACGGGAGCCATATCCTGTCAAAACGAAGGCCTCGATGAGTTCTACGGCTTTGACAGCATTCAGCCGTCAACGGATAGATAAATGCCCAAAAAGGACAACCCGAATCTCAATCGGGTCTCGTAAGTTTTTTACCCTTCGTTTTTTCGACACGTGGATTTTTACGGTAAAACGGGATTAACGTGGCCTGTCTTCGACTTCCCATCGCTGGAGAGTGGTGCACCATGGTACTGTTCCGTTTCAAATCCATGCACGCATTTCTAAAAGTCATACAACACTGTTTCACCATTTCGGACGGATGTTGCACCTTGCACCGTGGATGTTGCACCCTGTTGATATCGATTATTCAAACGGTCATAACTTCTGGCTCGTTTAGAGTTACGGGAGCCATAACCTGTCAAAACAAAGGCCTCGATGAGTTCTAGGGCTTTTACAGCTTTTAGCCGTCAACGGAAAGATTAATGCCCAAAAAGAACAACCCGGATCTTAATCGGGTCTCGTTAGTTTTTTACCCTTCGTTTTTTCGATACGTGGATTTTTACGGTAAAACAGGATTACCGTGGCCCGTCTTAGACTTCCAATCGCTGGAGAGTGGTGCGCCATGGTACTGTTCCGTTTCAAATCCGTGCACGCATTTCTAAAAGTCATACGGCACTGTTTCGCCATTTCGGACGGATGTTGCACCTTGCACCGTGGATGTTGCACCCTGTAGATATCGATTATTCGGACGGCCATAACTTCTGACTCGTTTAGAGTTACAGGAGCCATAATTTGTCAAAACGAAGGCCTCGATGAGTTCTATGGCTTTGACAGCTTTCAACCATCAATGGATAGATTAACGCTCAAAAAGGACAACCCGAATCTCAATCGGGTCTCGTAAGTTTTTTACCCTTCGTTTTTTCGACACGAGGAATTTTACGGCAAAACGGGATTACGGCGGCTGGTCTTCGATTTACCATCGCTGGAGAGTGGTGCACCATGGTACTGTTCCGTTTCAAACCCATGCACGCATTTCTAAAAGTCGTACGACACTGTTTCGCCATTTCGGACGGATGTTGCACCTTGCACCGTGGATGTTGCACCCTGTAGATATTGATTATTCGGACGGCCATAACTTCTGGCTCGTTTAGAGTTACGGGAGCCATAACATGTCAAAACGAAGGCCTCGATGAGTTCTATGGCTTTGACCGCTTTCAGACGTCAACGGATAGATTAATGCCCAAAAAGGACAACCCGAATCTCAATCGGGTCTCGTAACTTTTTTAACCTTCGTTTTTTCGACACATGGATTTTTAGGATAAAACGGGATAACGGTGGCTGGTCCTCGATTTACCATCGTTGGAGAGTGGTGCACCATGGTACTGTTCCGTTTCAAATCCATGCACGCATTCCTAAAAGTCGTAAGGCACTGTTTCGCCATTTCGGACGGATGTTGCACCTTGCACCGTGAATGTTGCACCCTGTAGATATCGATTACTCGGACGACCATAACTTCTGCCTCGTTTAGAGTTAAGGGAGCCATAACCTGTCAAAAGGAAGGCCTCGACGAGTTCTACGACTTTGATAGCTTTCAGCCATTAACGGATAGATTAATGCCCAAAAAGGACGACACGAATCTCAATCGGGTCTCGTAAGTTTTTTACCCTTCGTTTTTTCGACACGTGGATTTTTACGGTAAAATGGGATTACCGTGGCCCGTCTTCGTCTTCCCATCGCTTGAGAGTGGTGCACCATGGTACTGTTCCGTTTCAAATCCATGCACGCATTTCTAAAAGTGGTACGACACTGTTTCACCATTTCGGACGGATGTTGCACCTTGCACGGTGGATGTTGCACCCTGTTGATATCGATTATTCAAACGGCCATAACTTTTGGCTCGTTTAGAGTTACGGGAGCCATAACCTGTAAAAACGAAGGCCTCGATGAGTTCTACGGCTTTGAAAGCTTTCAGCCGTCAACGGATAGATTAATGCCCAGAAAGGACAACCCGAATCTCAATCGGGTCTCGTAAGTTTTTTACCCTTCGTTTTTTCGACATGTGGATTTTTACGGTGAAACGGGATTACCGTGGCCCGTCTTCGACTTCCCATCGCTGGAGAATGGTGCACCATGGTACTCTTCCGTTTCAAATCCATGCACACATTTCTAAAAGTCGTACGGCACTGTTTCACCATTTCGGACGGATGCTGCACCGTGCACCGTGGATGTTGTACCCTGTAGATATCGATTATTCAAACGGCCATAACATCTGGCTCGTTTAGAGTTACGGGAGCCATAGCCTGTCAAAACGAAGGCCTCGATGAGTTCTACGGATTTCACAGCTTTCAGCCATCAACGGATAGATTAATGCCCAAAAAGTACAACCCAAATCTCAATCGGGTCTCGTAAGTTTTTTACCCTTCGTTTTTTTGACACGTGGATTTTTACGTTAAAACAGGATTACCCTGGCCCGTCTTCGACTTTCCATCGCTGGAGAGTGGTGCACCATGGTACTATTCCATTTCAAATCCATACACGCATTTCTAAAAGTCGTACGACACTGTTTCGCCATTTCGGACGGATGTTGCAACTTGCACCGTGGATGTTGCACCCTGTAGATTTCGATTATTCGGACGGCCATAACTTCTGGCTCGTTTAGAGTTACGGGAGCCATAACCTGTCAAAACGAAGGCCTCGATGAGTTCTACGGCTTTGACAGCTTTGAGCCATCAACGGATAGATTAATGCACAAAAAGACAACCCGAATATCAATCGGGTCTCTTAAGTTTTATACCCTTCGTTTTTTCGAAACGTGGATTTTTACGGTAAAACAGGATTACCGTGGCCCGTCTTCGACTTCCCATCGCTGGAGAGTGGTGCACCATGGTACTGTTCAGTTTCAAATCCATGCACGCATTTCTAAAAGTCGTACGGCAATGTTTCGCCATTTCGGACGGATGTTGCACCTTGCACGGTGGATGTTGCACCCTGTAGATATCGATTATTCGGACGGCCATAACTTCTGGCTCGTTTAGAGTTACGGGAGCCATAACCTGTCAAAACGAAGGCCTCGATGAGTTCTACGGCTTTGACAGCATTCGGCCGTCAATGGATAGATTAATGCCCAAAAAGGACAACTCGAATCTCAATCGGGTCTCGTAAGTTTTTTACCCTTCATTTTTTCGACACGTGGATTTTTACGGTAAAACAGGATTACCGTGGCTGGCCTTCGATTTACCATCGCTGGAGAGTGGTGCACCATGGTACTGTTCCGTTTCAAATCCATGCACGCATTTCTAAAAGTCGTACGGCACTGTTTCGCCATTTCGGACGGATGTTGCACCTTGCACCTTGGATGTTGCACCCTGTAGATATCGATTATTCGGAAGGCCATAACTGCTGGCTCGTTTAGAGTTATGGGAGCCATAACCTGTCAAAACAAAGGCCTCGATTAGTTCTACGGCTTTGACCGCTTTCAGCCGTCAACGGAAAGATTAATGCCCAAAGAGGACAACCCGAATCTCAATCGGGTCTCATAAGTTTTTTACCCTTCGTTTTTTGGACACCGGATTTTTACGGTAAAGCGAGATTACCGTGCCTCGTCTTCGATTTACCATCGCTGAAGAGTGGTGCACCGTGGTACTGTTCCGTTTCAAATCCATTCACGCATTTCTAAAAGTCGTACGACACTGTTTCGCCATTTCGGACGGATGTTGCACCTTACACCGTGGATGTTGCACCCTGTAGATATCGATTATTCGGACGGCCATAACTTCTGGCTCGTTTAGAGTTACGGGAGCCATAACCTGTGAAAACGAAGGCCTCGATGAGTTCTACGGCTTTGACAGCTTTCAGCCGTCAGCGGATAGATTAATTGTGGCGACCGCCCAAGACTCCCGCACGAAACAAGGAGGTAATGCGCTGAAAAGTGTGCCAGGCGGCCATGGACGATAGTCAGGGTAAGATAAAACGGGAACTCTATCGTACAACTCACAGCGCATGGACAAAATACAATAGAGAAATATATATATAGTGAAGATCATAACAGAATATCATCATATAGACTTTATAAAGGTTTGATACAAGCATCTGAACAATCAATACATCAAGCCTCACTACATAACGCTCAAAACATATATAAGCAGTGGAACATCCAGTACATATAGTAAGAAAACTAACATGCTAGCCTCCAGCTCGTCTTCGTCATCAACAGCGTTGGTAGCCAAGAACTGCACCTGTCACCTGCTACCTAGTCTGCCCATCCCAACATGGATGAACAGCCCAAGGTAATAAGAGTTGAATATAAAACCTTGAGTCAGACAACGGTCTTAGTCAGCAGTAAATTAACTATCAAACATACCAAAAGAGCATAAAGGGTAGAAGGAATAGGAACTCAACCATCCCACTCCACCTCATCCTACAGTGATAGCCCCCAGACCCACTAAGCATAAACAAGCCTAGCAAAGCAGACATTCAAAATAAAGTAATTATCTCTCGAGTCAAGGTCGATGTTTTCCAAATACAAACCCCCAAGGCCTAAACCAAGATCAGATAAGCACCCAGAAAACACCGCTCTTGAGACCGAATGATGATACAACCAAACATCCATGACTTTGGCTATCACTGTTATCATTGCCTCGATATCACCGTTAGTTGAATGACCGCCTGTCAAGGGCTAATGGTAACCCTGGTTCTAGACATAACTCCGCACGTCGTCGCAGCCCGTGCCTAGGAATTCTCGCAACTCCCCAGAGTACTAGCACGTCGTTGCAGCCCGTGCTTGGAACGTCGTCGCAGCCCGTTCCAACGTACTCTTGCTTTGAGCAAGCTAGAACCTTCAATAACGATAAAATCTCGGCCTTCTAGTCATCCTCCTCGACGACTATTTCCATACTAGCTCAAGCGTCTCTCAAGCTAACCATTATCAACCAACTCGAATCGCATCACCGAGTTATCAACATGCTTGGGATGATCCCGTCTGGATTAAACCAAGGCTTTCTCACATCATACTTTGCTTCATCGCATCATAGCAGAGTCCCATCTCAACATCATGGTTTGCCTCATCGCATCATGGCAAAGTCCCATCTCAACATCATCATCAAATCTATCCATATGAGCTTCAACATTCGCTTCATATGCCACAAGCAGCTTTCCTTATTCAAGAGCCTTTCCACTTAGCTTTTGAATCATCTTCTACCAATTTTCCCAAATTAAGTTATCGATCAACTAATCAATCAAATCAAACAAGATCTAAGTAAACAATTACAACAATAATGGCAATTTCGTAAATAAAGAGTTCAAGTCTAACATGCATCCTAACCAGCATGAATTATGAACAATATCTCTACAACTTGGTGAATGAACTTGCATAAGTTAACATGTAGTAAAATGGGTGTCAAAACTTCATAGGTGATAGATCTACATGCATACTTAGGGAAAATGTAAGAAATCACTATCTTTAACACATAAACAAGCCACCAATCCAATATACTCCCTTGGGTCCGTGTGAGAGATAACTACCACTCACCAAATCACCTAAACACCTTAAAAACAACCAACTCCAGATCTGGACAGCAAAGAAACAAGCTTAATCCGAAAAAATCTCGCTTCAAACGATGAAATCTCTCTTTGTTGGATGAAGATCTTCAACTTTAGCTCTTGGATCTTCGATCTTGACCTTCGATCTTGGATGGATGTTAGCACTAGATTAGAGTGGAGAAAAAGAAGTGAAGAATTGTTGTAGTCGAGCTCTTAAAATGGCAGCACTTCGTCGCTTCAAAATACGGTGCCAAAAAGTGAGCCAAACCCCTCTATTTATAGGCAGATCCATGAGTCGTCCGCCCCTATAAGCCGTTGCCGACCTACCCCATGAGTCGTCCATGACCTAACCTTGCCGACTCAATCAGCCTTACGACCTAACTAACACGGAGCCTCACGCGCTACTCAACACAACAACGCTCACACGACCTAGCAACTCACGACTCATCTATTCTGCCGCATTTCCTAAGTCCTAAGTCGTTTGAACGACTTATCTCCTATGCGACTTAACAAAATCAACGGTCCAGATGTTACACGACCTAAAAATGAACGCGGATCTACGATGCCGCAACTTAGCTAAGTCATTAACGACCAAAAAAAACATCCCGGGTTAACAAATACTTTGACTTAACTTCCTAGCGACCTACCTTAAGTCGGTCACGACTTAACTAAGCACACAGCCTAACTATAACACGGCATAGCCACTAGGTCGCTACCTTCTCTAACTCGCTAACCCGTAAGTCGTAGCCTTCTTAGGTCGTTACCTCGGTCTAACACACTAACTCAGCAACACCTTAAGTCCCTCACACGAGCTAACTTCCACACGACCTAAGCATTAAGTCGTTAACTTCCTTAACTCGTTAAATCGACCTAACATTCTTAAGTCGTAACTTCTATAGGTCGCTCCTCTCGACCTAACTCGCACATGACATAAGCTTCACACGAGCTAACCCTTAACTCGTCTACGACTTAAGCACCACCGAGCTAGTTATTACACGGCCTAACCCCTTAAGCCGTAAACCCTACAACTTAGGTTCAAAACGACTCAAGTAAAACTAACGACCTAATGCAACTATTTACAATTTATCAACACATAAAATACGGGTCGTTACATTCTCTCCCCCTTAGGAATTTCGCCCCCGAAATTCAAAACAAACAAGAGCAATCAAAATTATTCCGCATGCCTACCATTCATAGCAATCAACAAACCATGCATCCAACTACTAGCCTAGCATGCAGAATTCTAAGACTTAGAACAAGCTACAAATTCGTGAGATGTCACGACACCTTAGGGTCATACCTTTAAGAGTTCAGGATGAGCTGCCTTCATCCTCTCTTCCTCCTCCCATGTACAGTCATCAACATCATCACTCCATTGCATCTTGAGTAACGTAATCGTCTTCCTCCTAAGTTGTTTCGTGTCGGTTTCAACAACACGAAGCGGCTTACGAGGTCTCGTAACAACTGGATCAACCTTAAAATCTTCAAAGCTATCAGCAGAAACTACCGTATTCGAGTCGTGCACATACTTCCGTAGATAAGATACATGAAAAACATTGTGCACACCCGCCATCTTTTCCGGTAACTCCAATCTGTAAGCGAGCTTTCCAATTCGCTCGATAATCGGGAATGGTCCAACAAATCTCGGAGTCAATTTTCCTTTCTTCCCGAATCTAATAACATTCTTCAGAGGAGAAATCTTCACAAAAACCATATCACCTACGTCGAATTCCAAATCCTTACGACGATTATCGGCATAACTTTTCTGACGATCTTGTGCTACCTTCATTCGTTGCCGAATGATCCCTATACAATCCGAAGTCTATCGAATCATTTCTGGCCCAAGTATCAACTTTTCTCCAGTTTCCAACCAACATGTCGGAGAGTTACACGGCCTTCCATACAATGCTTCATATGGTGCCATACCAATGCTTGACTGGTAACTATTATTATACGCAAATTCCACCAAATGAAGATGATCTTCCCATGATCCTCCGAAATCCAAAACACATGCTCTCAGGAGATCTTCCAAAACTCGGTTGACTCTCTCCGTCTGACCATCTGTTTTGGGGTGATAAACTGTACTCAAACACAACTCGGTCCCCAAAACTTCCTGGAAGCTCTTCCAAAATCCACTAGTGAACAATGGGTCTCGATCGCTCACTATACTCTTCGGAACACCATGGAATCGAACTATCCACTTAACATACAACTCAGCCAACTTCGATGCAGTCCTATTTGATCGAACAGGAATGAATCTTGCACTCTTAGTCAAACGATCTACGATGACCCAAATCCCTTCATTTCCTGCCCTGGTTCTAGGTAGACCATCGATAAAATCCATCGATACTTGCTCCCACTTCCATGTAGGAACTTCCAATGGCTGAAGCAATCCACTAGGCTTCTTCTGCTCGGCTTTTATCAACTGGCAATTCATACATTTGGAAATGAAATTTCCAACATCCTTCTTCATACCTTCCCAGTAATAGGTTCTCTTCATGTCCCGATACATCTTATTTCCTCCTGGATGAATCGTCAACTTCGAGTGATGACTTTCCCTAAGAGCTTCATCTCTCAATCCATCTATATCGGAAACAACTAGTCGTCCTTGCTTTCGAAGCCAACCCTCTTGATCGACTTCAAATCCTTTATCCTTTTCTGGATTTAATCCAGATTCCAAATCGCGGATAATCTTGACAAGCTTATCATCTCGCTTTTGGCTCTCGCCAATCCTTTCCACAAGAGTAGGTCTTATCGATAAGTTTGCCAACATCTCAGGTTCCAATTCACATCTAGGCCTAAAATCAAATCCAGCCAAATACTCGAGACTCTTCCATTCTGAAAACATGGCTCCCAATCCTGCATGTCTTCGACTTAACGCATCTGCCACCGCGTTACCTTTTCCCGGAGTATAGGCTATATCAAAATCATATGATGCCAAAAACTCTAGCCATCGTTGCTGCCGAAGATTCAAATCCTTTTGGGAGAACGGATACTTCAACGACTTGTGATCCATAAACAACTCAAATCGAACTCCCAATAGATAATGTCTCCACATCTTCAGAGCAAAAACAATTGCCGCTAACTCCAAATCATGAGTCGGGTAATTCCTTTCATGCGGCTTCAGTTGTCGACTTGCATATGCAACAACTTTATCCTTTTGCATTAGCACTGCTCCAACTCCAGTACCACATGCATCGGTGTATACCACCATCTCATCATTCCCACTTGGAATAGTCAAAACAGGAGCACTTGTCAGTCGCTCTTTCAGGATTACGAAAGCTTGCTCACACTTATCATCCCATTTGAATACCTGATTCCTTTTCGTCAATCCTGTTAACGGTGCAGATATCTTGGAAAGTATTTGATAAACCGACGATAATATCCTGCTAATCCAAGAAAACTTCTCACATCAGATGCATTCTTAGGTCTAACCCAATCCTGGACTGCTGTCACCTTAGCGGGATCAACCGCTATTCCATTTCCAGTGATAACATGGCCTAAGAACCTCACTTCACTCTTCCAGAAGTGACACTTCGAAAACTTAGCCTTCAGCTGATGTTTCCGCAAGATTTCCAAAACAATACACAAGGGTGTCTGGTGCTCTTCCTCAGTTCTGGAATAAATCAGAATATCAACCACGAACATAAGTGCAAACTTGTTCAACTGATCTCTGAACACTCTATTCATAAGATCCACAAAATATGCTGGTGCGTTAGTCAATCCAAACGGCATTACCAACCACTCATAAAAACAGGACGGTGTCCTAAAAGCAGTCTTCGACGCACTATCCTTAGCCACTCTCAACTGGTGAAATCCCGTTGCCAAATCCATCTGGGAAAACACCCTAGCCTCGTGAAGCTGATCAAACAAGTCATCTATTCTCGGCAATGGATACTTGTTTTTCTTAGTCACCTTATTCAGCTCACGATAATCCACACACAACCTTAACAATCCATCCGCTTTGGTTGCGAACACAACTGGTGCACCCCATTCGGACACACTACGCCGAATGAATCCTTTCCGAAAAAGGTCATCAACCTGCACCTTCAGCTCTTGTTGTTCTCTAGGCGCCATCCGTCTAAGAGGCATCACAACAGGTCTGGCTCCCTCAACTAGATCGATACGAAACTCAATCTCCCTATGCGGCGGTATCCCTTTGACCTCGTCAAAGACGTCCCCAAATCCATTCACAACCGGCATCGATGACAGTCCATCCCGTGGAAAAACCAGCGAATACATGAAGCCCATGAAGACGCCTTCTTCATGCTTACATCGTATCACAACCTTTCGCCCTTCCACATTCCCGACTGTCACCTCCAGTTTCTCACAATCAACCTTTGCCGGATACTTCCTAAGCCAGTCCATACCTAAAATTATTCCGAACCCCGCAAAGTTCAGAACAAAACAATCACAAACGAAAGAGCAATCATGACTCGACACAACTAGACCACGGCATACCATACACAAACAAGACGAACCCCCAACTGGATTAGTCACAACCAATGGTCTATCAACAATTTCCGGTTCCAAACCCAACCGACCTACAAGATCATCACAAACAAACGAATGCGACGCTCCAGTATCAAACAACACTCTAACTAGAACACCACAAATGGAAAGAGTACCTTGAACCACCACACTCTTCCCCTTCTCCTCCGCAGTAGGAGCTTTCGAAGATGATGGAACAGCCCCCAAAGCATAAGCTTGCACAATCTGCTTATCTTTCCTCGGTTCTAGACAATCCCTCTTGAAATGCCCCGGTTTGTCACAGTTGTGGCACTTTGCCGGCACTCTTGGTTTCTTGCAATCCCTGAAGAGATGACCCTTCTGCTGACAGTTGTAGCAGGTCACTTCGCCCTTCAGCTTCTTCTGGCCATCCTTACCCTTCTGTTGTTGCTGCTTCCTCTTCTTGTTTCCACCCTGCTGTGGTTTGGACTCTTCCTTGGTCACAGCAACAACAGACCCTGTTGGGCGAATTCTCACCCAGAAGATCTCGAGATCGAGAAGCGTTAGGTTCGCAACCTCCATTCAACACTTGGAACCCCTGAGTTCATTCGGCAAAGCCCAACCTAGAGTCCATTCGGCAATTCAAGATATACTCCGTTCGGTCCATGCATACTTTCCTCCAGGACCATTCGGCACAAGGGCATCCTCCGTCCGGTCGAGCCGCATCCGGTCAAACCTCATCCGGTCCTCCCACCAAAATAAACACCGAACCAACATACCATCGGTCCAAGCTCCAACCCCACCCAACACCGAATCAAACATCTCCTACCACCGGACCAACATGCTACCGGTCTATCTCACCTCCGAACCAAAGCCACTATTGCCTACACAAAGCTTCACCACTGCCGGACCATCATCACCGAACCAGGTGACCACCGGTTCATATCTCCAAGACCTCAACCAAGACCGGACCAAGCTCGCCGAACCAGAACGCTGCCAGGCCAGATTGCTTCAGCCCAGGCCCACCAGCAGCTATATACATCCAAGACCCCTGCCCCCAACCTCACTCTATAAATAGAGGGGCAGGGGTACAACAATGGCAGACAAGTTTGAGAGCTCAAGCACGGAAGGAACTTTCAAACTACTTTTATATACTTGTACACAAAGCATTGTACTTGTAATCTGAAAGAAAGAAGATAATAACATATAAAGTGGACGTAGGCACGTTCTGGCAGAACCACTATAAATCTGTGTGTCTTTTACATTTCAGCCCCTGCTTTTTTCATATTTACATAACTCATCTAAATCATTAAGAATCACATAAAATCAACTAAATCACACGACTTGGAGGTGTTTGCCCATTTTTTGCGCAAACATTTTTGGTGCTTTCACTGAGAACTTCGAACTCGAAGCTTCAGCTTCCCTCATTCAACCTTCTTTCCCAATAGCACCCTTCATTGCCTAGGAAACATGACTTCCAGGCCAAGAAAAGACGCCAACAAGGGAAAGAACGTTGCAACTAGCAGCGCTCCAAATCCAGTGGATCCAGATCAAGAGAACCATCCCACTACAGCAGCAGTGCCGCATGTAGATCAGGCGAATCCAACAGCCCCTGCCGCGGAACAACCGGCAGTAATCACTAGAGCAGACCTAGACAGAGTTGTGGTGGAAGTGACTAACCGCTTCGCATCCTAACAAGAAGCTTTGGTGAACCAACTCATGTCACGCTTGAGGGATGTCGAAGAATCCAACCGCAACACCGAATCATGGGGTGAATCTCAATCTGGAGGATCTCGAAGACAGTAAAGGTCTTCCCTCTTCGAGGAAGTCATCAACAGGAACAACAATGATAGGGGTCGCGCCCGGACTCAGCCCGAACTCCGACTCGAGGAAGCGCTTGGAACCGAACCCAGTGGGGGAGGCGCCAGGCGAGGGTCGGATGTAGCTGAGCCAGTCATGCCACCTAATCATAGAAACCCCACTGAACGGAGCCGAGCTAGAACCCAGCCCGAAGTTGACCCCATGGAAATGCTCGAAACAGAACCCCACAAGGGAAGATCAAGGCAGGGGGAAACTGTAGCTGGTCCTAGCATGCATCCGAGCAGCCAGAGGCAACCACTGGATAACGTCAGAAGTGATAGACTATACCATCCCTACAGGTCACCTGGACGAGATCGATCCCGCAGGGAAGAACCAAGTCCATTTCTATCCGCTCCAAATTCTGATGAAAGAATGGCACGATTATTCAGAGAATGCGTCCAACGGGAGCAAAGTGACCGAGGGATAGGCGCTCAGGTCACCAGCCCCTTCACCCGCAATAACGAAACCGCCATCACCCCCCGGGAATGGAAAATGCCAACCATGGAACCTTACAAGGGAACTTCCGACCCCATCGTACACTTACAGAGATACACCCAGCATATGCTCATGAGCGGAGCAACAGAAGGGGTGCTGTGTAAATGCTTTCCGCTATTCCTAGCAGATCTAGCTACCTCCTGGTTCTGCCATCTACCCCAAGGATCTATCAGCTCATGAGAGATGTTGAAAGAAAAGTTCATTAGCCAGTTCCGCATCCATGTAGAACAACCCAAGGATGCTTATTCTCTATCCAATGTCAAACAGAAATCCGGAGAGACACTGCAACAATATCTTACCCGGTTCAACGCCGCAGCGGCCGCAGTCCAAGATGCCGATGAGAAGCTCACCCTAATGGCCCTCTGTAGTGGTGTACACCCAGATACCAAGTTCGCTAGAAGACTAACTAAGGAAAAACCAGCTACTTTACCTGATTTCTTCCATGAAGCTGGAAAGTATATGAGACTTGAAGACGCCGCCACTGGGAGGCAGTCAGGGCAACAAGGTAAGACAATTTCGGACAAGGTTCCCGCTGCAGCTAAGGACACTCGAAGAAATGAATCTAGAGACAATGCTGGGGGCAGGAAGGTTGAAAAACGCCAATATCGACCAGGACCAAGATTTGACTCCTACACTCCTTTGAATGAAACAATCGAAAACATCTTTCTAGCCACTCAGGGCGAACTCGGATACAAGCGCCCCCCGCACAAGAAAGAATCTGATAACGCACTCAAGTATGGAAAGTTCTGCCGCTTCCACGAATCCCACGGACATGACACCAATGAATGCCACCATCTCCGGGACTTGATCGAAGAACACATCAGAAGAAGGAGGCTGGAACGCTATGTGAAAGGTCAGAACAGGACTCCAACTCCTGCCAATGAGAACTCAAAGCGACCCCTCCCAGAAGTAGGCGGAGGGAATCGCAACACCAGCGGCTCTAGTCAAGAGAAGATAGTGGTCCATACCATCTCGGGGGGACCACACATCGCCGACAGAAGCTGGGCAGAGATGGAAAGATACGGCAAGTCACTTAGAAATGCTGAAGGCTATGTTAACTCCATTATGGAAGAACGCCACCCGAAACGGAAAGAGAGTGACGACATCGTATTCAGTAGGCGTGATTTAGAAGGAAGACAGTATCCGCATATGGATCCCATGGTCATCTCTGCCTGGTTCGGTCCAGCTAAAGTTTTCCGAATTCTAATAGACACAGGAAGCTCCGTAAATATCCTGTTCAAGCATGATTTCGACAAAATGAAGCTGTCAATGAAGGATGTGTCTCCCTGCAACAAACCCCTGCACGGTTTCACTGGAGATGCGAAAATGCCCCTCGGGCAACTTGACCTCTTCGTCGAAATAGGAAGTCATCCCCGCTCCGTTGTGCGAAAACAAACGTTCGTACTAATAGAAAACCACTCGGCCTACAACGCCTTCTTGGGAAGACCAACCTTATCTGACTTCCAAATTGTCCTAGCCCCGTGGTGCCTAAAGATGAAATTCCCAACAGATAACGGAATACGAGAAGTTGAAGGAGATCAAGACGCCGCTCGAGATTGCTATGTAACTGAACTTCGCAATAACCGTAGAAAGAATAAAGGGAAAGATGCAGAGGCTACTCTCTGCATGAAAAGCTTGGAAGCATAGCAACTAAAGAAAGCCCCTCCTCTTCGATACACCAGCGATCCTTTCAATGAACTAGACCCCAGGGATAAGGAGGAGGAGGCTACCGCTGAGCCTGTAGAGGCCATGGAATTCATATCTGTAGACAAACATGATTCAAGTAGACTATTAAAAATAGGATCTCAGCTAAAAACAGAATTGAAGGATCAACTCATTGACTTTCTCCGCCACAACTTAGATGTATTTGCGTGGACACATGCCGATATGACAGGAATCTCCCCAGACATAGCATGCCACATGCTGAACATCGATCCCACCAAGGTACCGATAAAGTAGAAAAAGAGAAGCATGGGAGCAGAACGATCAGCAGCCCTCGATGAGGAAGTAAAGAACCTACTTGCTAATAACTTCATACGAGAAGCCATCTACCCAGAATGGATTGCTAACCCGGTACAGTAAAGAAAGCTAATGGGAAGTGGCGAACATGCATTGATTTCTCCAACTTAAATGACGCTTGCCCGAAAGACTGCTTCCCGCTCCCCCGAATCGATCAACTTGTGGATAGCACTGCCGGGCACGAACTTTTATCTTTTATGGATGCATACTCCGGATACAACCAGATTCCCATGCACGCTCCCGATCAAGACCACACTAGCTTCATCACTGACCGGGGATTATATTGTTACAAAGTCATGCCTTTTGGACTTAAAAATGCCGGAGCTACCTATCAGCGCCTCGTCAACAAGATGTTCGCGGAATTAATAGGACGAACTATGGAAGTATATGTGGATGACATGTTGGTAAAGTCCAGGAGAGCCGACGATCATGTAAGCCACCTGGGCGAGATGTTTCAGGTACTTCGCCGATATGGAATGAAGCTGAATCCTCTAAAGTGCTCCTTCGGAGTGTCATCGGGAAAATTCTTAGGATTCATCGTCCATGCCAGAGGAATTGAAGCAAACCCTGAACAAATCCGGGCTCTAAAAGAAATAAGGATACCTTCCACTCGAAAAGAAATGCAGAGCCTAAACGGAAAGGTGGCCGCCCTAAGCAGATTCATTTCCAAAGCAACTGACAAGTGCGTCCCTTTCTTCGAAGCTCTCAAGAAAGACAAAGGAAAGTTCGAGTGGACCGATGAATGCTTAAAAGCCTTCCTTAACCTGATCGAACACCTTCAGAAACCACCAGTACTCTCAACTCCAAACGAAGGCGAAGAGCTATACCTATACCTCGCTGTATCATCTCATGCTCTAAGCGCTGCCCTGGTAAGAGAAGAAGACCGCACACAACGCCCGGAATACTTTATAAGCAAGAGATTTACAGGGGCAGAAGCCAGATATCCTAAACTTGAGAAATTGGCATATTGTTTATTGATCGCGTCACGAAAACTGCGACACTACTTCCAATCTCACTCCATCAGAGTTCTAACCGATCAACCACTAAGACAGGTGCTCCATCGTCCCGACACTTCTGGACGACTCCTCAAATGGTGCATTGAACTAAGTCAGTATGACGTCACCTACCATCCTCGCACTGCTATCAAGGGGCAAGCCATGGCCGATTTCATTGCCGAATTCACTACCAACGAAGGCAAGGATCAGTTTGAAATAGGAAAAAATATCAAGTGGAACATCTTTGTAGATGGAGCATCGAACGAACAAGGCTCGGGGGCAGGTATTGTGATAATCACCCCCAGGGGAAGAAAGCTGTACTATGCATTAAGGTTGGAATTCGCGGCCACTAACAACGATGCAGAGTATGAGGCAGTAATAGCGGGATTGGAGCTTGCCCTAGAAATTGGAGTCAATTCTTTATGTCTTCATAGTGATTCTCAACTTATCGTAAACCAAGTACTAGGAGAATTCCAGACACGAGGAGAACGACTCACAGCATATTTAAAAAAAACCAAACTGTCGCTCGATCAATTGGACCATTATCTAATCAAACACATTCCTCGAGAAGATAACCAAGAGGCCGATGAACTAGCAAAGCAAGCTAGTATGAAGAATAGCACCATTTCCGGAGCACTAGCCATCTCAAGGAAGCTAGCCCCAAGTTTCGAACAAGTGAATCTGATAACTGCAATCGAAGAAGGAACTTGGATGACTCCTATCCGGAAATATTTGCAGGACGGCACACTACCAGACAAACGTGATGAAGTCAGGAGAATTTTGAGGAAAGCTCCCCACTCAACAATACAAGAAGGCATCCTCTATCGGCGTGGCTTCTCTAACCCCTTATTCAGATGCGTCGCTGGAAGGGAAGCCAAGGAAATCTTATTCAACATCCACCAAGGAAGTTGCGGAGATCACATTGGAGGGCAGACTCTGGCGAAAAAGATACTCCGATATGGATATTACTGGCCCACACTAAACAAAGACGCCTTAGACTTCGTCAAGAGATGCGATAGATGTCAGAAATTTGCCAAGATTCCTCGACTACCCACAAATGAGATTACTCAAATGACCAGCCCTTGGCCCTTTGCTGTATGGGGAATTGATTTAATTTGCGAACTGCCAACGGGCAGAGGCGGAGCCAAATATGCTATAGTGGCAGTCGATTATTTCACCAAATGGGTGGAAGCGGAACTCCTAAATAAAATATCTTCAGCAAAAGTTATCAACTTCTTGATCAAAAATATTCTGTGCAGGTACGGAGTACCACTCAAGATCATATCGGACAACGGACTCCAATTTGACAGCGAAGAATTCGCCGACTGGTGCCAAGAGCATGGAATTCATAAAAGCTTCTCATCAGTAGCTTATCCTCAGGCAAACGGACAAGTCGAAGCTGTCAATAAATTCTCAAAACCCTAATCAAGAAGAAACTTGAAAAGTCAAAAGGCGCTTGGGTGGACGAACTTCCTACGGCACTTTGGGCCTACCGCACATCTTTCAGAACATCAACGGGACATACTCCTTTCTCTTTGGCATATGGATCGGAGGCAATGCTCCCTGTTGAGACTATTGTTCCTTCCCACAGTAGGATCCACTACAATCCAGAAGAAAACGAAGAACTCCTCCTCATGTCTTTGGATCTGATTGAGGAAAGGAGAAACGATGCAGCACTCAAAGCAGCAGCTCACAAACAAAAAGTGGCAGCACTATACAACTCCAAAGTCAAGCATCGCATCTTACAAGAAGGAGATCTTGTCCTCAGGCGAATCTTTTCGCGCCCCAGGGCACTGGACCCCATCTGGGACGGACCATATGTAATTCATAAAGATCTCCACAACGGAGCTTATATTTTATCAACAGTGGACGGAGAGGTGTTCCAGAGGGCATGGAACATCCGACACCTCCGTCGATACTTTTCTTAACTTGTACTGCCCATATGAAGTGAATTAACAAAGAGAATCAGTGGATATAGGCATTTTCATGCCGAACCACTTTAAAAAATCTTGTCTCTTTTTAACTTGTTCCTTTATATCTTGGCTGCTTGTTAAGCTTTATCCTTTTCTGTTGAACAAAATCCTATGGCATCTCCACTCAAGACGCACCACGGCCTCATCTGGACAAGGCCTAACAGGTACGCTACGATTCTATGCACTCGCCAATGAGACTCTTTTGCTCCAGCATCCCTCTGCTGCGGGTTAACTCATTGCTCGCGACTGCCCTCAAAGCCAACTGTAATGAGCCGATTATAAGTCATCACAAAGGCCGACTATAGCCGATGGCAGCTCATTACGGCGTTCGGCTCGCCGGCAACTGTGAACCTACTTTAAGCCTCAACATAAGGTGTGGCCAGCCAGGGGTAGTTCACGGCCAACGGCACCCACGCTAGCCGGCCACGGTAAATCGAATAATACCCACGATTACGGACCATAATGGTTCGGGTAGTTACCGTGCGCGATCTCGGCTCCGATGTGTCTTAAGTGCGGCTGTGGTAAAATAGAGAAACTCCCCGCGGTGGCGTAAGATGGGTGACAAATGTCTCCAAGACCCACAGCTAGGGAAAGTGACTACGAAACCCGTTTGCCACGAACTTAAGCACATCGACGGCCTTCCGTGACTAGAAGTTTTACTTTTCCCATATTTCCATTTCATTTAAATACTTTTCTCCTATCCTGTATAACAAACTCTAAAGTACAGAAAACCAAATAGGGAGCATTCACTCATGAGAATCTAAGCCTGCGTACTGGGTGGCAAGGTACTCAGCTATATCCATGATCAGTTACACAAGACGCTCAAAGCTACTGTTTGCGCAAAAAATGGGCAAACACCTCCAAGTCGTGTGATTTAGTTGATTTTATGTGATTCTTAATGATTTAGATGAGTTATGTAAATATGAAAAAACAGGGGCTGAAATGTAAAAGACATGCAGATTTATATTGGTTCGGCCAGAACGTGCCTACGTCCACTTTATATGTTATTATCTTCTTTGTTTCAGATTACAAGTACAATGCTTTGTGTACAAGTATATATGAAAGTAGTTTGAAAGTTCCTTCCGTGCTCGAGCACTCAAACTTGTCTCCCATTGTTGTACCCCTACCCCTCTATTTATAGAGTGAGGCTGGGGGCAGGGGTCCTGAATGTATATAGCTGCTGGTAGGCCCGGGCTGAAGCAATCTGGCCTGGTAGTTATCTGGTTCGGCGAGGCCTCATTCGGCATGGAGCTTGGGCCGGTGGTAGGTCTAGACCGGTGGTAGGTGTGGATCGGTGGTAGGTGTGGACCGGTAGTGAGTGTGGTTCGGTGTTAGATGGTGTGGGCTTTGGACCGGCAATGGCCTCGTCCGGTAGTAGTAGGGGATGTGTGGATCGGTAGTATGATTGGTTCGGCCATGATGGGAATGGATTTGGTTCGGCCTTGATGGAGATGTGTTTGGTCCGGTGGCCGAATGGGAATGCCGAATGAGCTTGTATATTGCGAACGCCGGATGGACTTCTATGCTTGCATTGAGCCTTGTGTTTGTCGAACGTAGTGGGGGTTGTGAGCCCGGGTGAAACTGTGATTCCTTGGTCTCGAGATCTTCTGGGTGAGAATTCGCCCAACATTTGCCCCCCAAAGTGGGGCACGCGCTTGAATGTGTCGCGCTTTGTTTCCCTGCGGTAGGAAGGCTTGTTTTGTAATGCCATGGGCTGAATGTTTGTATTCTGTTGATGTCCTGCAAAGGAATTTACAGTTTTAGTGTGATTTCAAATAACGATCGCTCGGGATCGAAATTTTTGATATAGAGCGAATCGTGCCGTTCGGGGCGAGAGGGTGTGCCCTGAGAGGGTTTAGCATTATCGATGCCAGGTTCACGTTAGAGTGGGTCCCTGGATCGTTTGTCACGGTGGTTTATCGCCAGCTCAGAGCATGCCTAGGGATCGCTCGCGACCCCGTACATGTGTAAGTAGCTTAGCCATTTCATAATTATCAGAATCAAATATCCATTTAACCGATGAGCTTAAAAAGGATGACGATAGGGTTAATGGTTATTCATAGCATGCCTGTGGACCGTTCGTGGTCGTGCACATGTGTAAATGATCAACCCATGTTAGTGAAAGATTTACTACTTATTCACTGTTATCATATTCTTTATTTTATTAGTAAGCTCTGGAGTTCGGTACTTATCGGGGTGAGGCGCCCTGCGTGCCCCCTGCTTTTGACTTTCGCTGGTGGAGACAACGTCATTCGGTGTTTGGTTGGTCCGGATGGATGTTTTCATTCGGCACATGGTTGGTCCGGTATGCCGAACCATCTGGTCCGGTGGTGTTCCTCCAGTCTATATATAGGGGCTATACCCCCTTAGGTTTTCTTCACCGAATCACAAGTGCCGAACCAACACTATACCGAGCCAACACTCTTGCCGAATCAAACGAAAGCCGAACCACTTCGTGCCGAACCAACTTGCCTACCGAATCAGGTATACACTTATTGCCGAATGGAATTACTACCGAATGGGCCTTATTTGCCGAATACATACGGACGTCTTCGTTTTACCGAATGGGCCTTAGGCCTTAGTACCGAATGGATGTATACCGAATGAACTCTTAGTGCCGAATGACATGTATACCGAATGAACTCTTGTACTTGGACTCTGAGTGGAGTTCTGGACTTAGGCATCCTTTTTCGCTTACATCTCCGTACTCCTTGTTCTAATAACTTGTCTTTTCGCTTTTGTGTATGCAGATAAATGTCTCGCAAGGCGAAAACACGATCAGACAGACGGAAATCCAAAGATGGAGTCGAGTCTTCCTCCGTGCCCCCAGCCCAATCAGGATCTGGGCAGCATCGACCTGTTCCGAGGTCGTTAGTGGACGGATATGGTCCACAGGAACTTCTGGTCTCCCCTCCTGATTGTTTTCCTAGCTCCCTAAAGGAGGAGCAACTTGATGTCATCTCTCGTTCATTTGGGATAGACAGGGCTCTTATGTTGCTGCCGGGAGATGGAGTGATGCCGTATAATCCCCCCGAAGGTTACTTCGTTTACAGCAGGTACCATTGGATGTGTGGTGCTATCCCTCCTATCAATGCCTGGATAGTCAGCTTTACCACATATTTGAAAGTGGCTCCATTCCAGCTTCAGCCGAACTCCTATGCCATTCTGGTAAGCCTCTTCGTCATCTTCCAGAGGAGATACGGGCGCCCTCCTTCTAACCGGGAAATTCGTTATTTGTATAACCTGAGGGGCTACAAGAAGGGGTCTCCATATATTAGTCTGGAAGCGGCCGTGCCCTTCAAACCGGTCTTGGACTTATATTCAAAGTTCACCATGTTCAAGAAGGAATGGTTCTTCGTCAAGGACGATTCTGTTTCTTTCTGCCTTTTCACTTCCGGCTGTAAGATTAATTTCATTTATATTTTCCATGTCCTGACCGTAGTGCTTCTTCTGACACGCTTCTATTTCTTGCTAGCGACAGGTGGCATTGCTGTCGTGGAAGATGATTCTTTGGCGTGGATGGCTGCTGGAATAAAGGCCATTCCTGTGCGGGACAGGTCGGCTTCGTTCCTGATCAGGAACGCTACCCTCCTGGAGTACAATTTGATCCAGCCGCACCAGTCCGTTGTTAAGCAGAGGGACACGGCTGAGGAGAAGGCTGCTAAAGCTAAGGAGGGGGTCACGGTGAAGAGTGGCAAGAGAAAACCCTTTGCACAGCATCCCGTCGCGGGGGGCAAGAAGCTTAAAGAATCGGAGGGCCCCTCTCCTAGTACTTGCCCGATCATTCCGGAGGAGGAAGGTGTGGAAGAGGGCGAAGGAGGCGATATGGAAGGAGAGTCGGAAGGCGGAGGAGATGGTCAGGGTGGTAGTGGTGCTGGTGCCTTAACTTCTGGGCAAGACTCTGAGCTGGATGAGGCCCTCCGCCAGGCCTTCGGGGAATCGGAAGGGGAATCGGGAGCGGAGAAGGCGAAGGAGACTGGCAAGGTCGGGGCTGGTGCCGATCTATCCCCCAGGGGTTCCTCAGCCAGGGTGACTTCGGCGGTGCAAGGTGAACTTTTGTCCTCTGTCGATTCCATTTTCGATAAGGACTGAGAAATATTTTATGGTTCACTCCCGTCCTGGAATGAGATTCAGGACTTATTGCAGTACCCCACTCCTCCGCAGGGTTTGTATAATAGACGTGCCTTCACACTTTTCTTCCTTTTTACTTAACATGTTTCCTGAATTGTGGACCATTGTATGTTCGTAACACTTGTTCTTTATTCCAGGGGCAGGCCAGGTGGTTAAAACGTCAGACGTTCGACACCGCCTCGAACAGTTCAAGTTGATGAGAGCTTCTGCGAAGCCTCCCACTGGTCGTACTGGGGACGTGGTCAAATACTGTCCTCTTCTCGGGGTCATCGAAGAGGGCATTCAGAAAACGAAGAGGAGTCGTTCTTTATTTGAACCTTCCCCTGGTCCGCAGCTTCCTGTTCAGCCTCCTCGTGATGCCACGGAGGAGAGCACAGAGTTTATCCCCCCTCCACCTCCTTCCAAGAATCCTACAGTTATCCGCATAAGGCGTCCTGACGTGCCCCGTGACCCCTTTGCCGGTCATCCTGATTTAGATCCAAGCTCTCGGGATATTTCATTTGATGAGGCCACGGGTGAACACCTCCTTCCCCGCAACCCCATGGTACGAGTGTTAGACGAGGCTAAGTCTCTAGATCTTGATCTGCTTACCACTCGGGTAGTTACCATGGGAGACGAGGCCAAGGCTAATATTGATCGGGTGGCTGAGGAGACCAAGAAGTTAATGAAGTATCATGCTCAATTGGTCAAGGCCGGGGAGGAGATTGGAAGTGCTAATATTCGGTTGCGGCTGAAGGTTGCTGATCAGGCCGAACAGCTTGCCGGTCAAGCCGTTCAGATTTCTTGGCACGAGGAAGCCTCCAGGCGTCTGAAAGAGACCATGGAAAAGGCTAGTAGGGAGGAATTATGGAAGATGGAGGCCGCCTGTAAGGAGCGGATTGACATGGCCATTGCGACAGTGGATGAGGTTCGGAATGCGGATCTCGAGCAGGTAGAGGAGTTGTCTGGGAGGCTTGAGGCCGCGGAGGTGGCTCAAGTCAAGTTAAAGAAGGAGACGGAGGAGATGAGGAGGTCTCTCCAGGCTGACTGCTCGAGATACCGATCAGAGAGGGCTGCCGCTGTCGCCAAGTTGCACGCTTCCGAGGCCAGGGTGAGGGAGTTCGAGGAGAATGAGGGGATGATGGACGAGATGCTGCAGGACATGTACTTCCGCACTTGGAAGGAGGGCAGCTTGTCTTGGATGGATGACTATCCCCGGGTCATGGCCAAGATATATCTCCGGGCTTTAGAGGAGGCCAGGGTCGATGCGGGTAAGGAAGGTGGAGTGGCTTTTAGCCTGGATGTGGTCACTGCTCAGTTCTCGAAAGAGGAGCAAGTGGCGGTGAAGGAGGGGATGCGGTTGCTCGCTGCGGAGGAAGCGGGTGTGCAACTGGAGGATGAGGATCAAGCGGCGGACGCTGGTGAGTTATTCTTCTCTTTTCCTTTTCTTTCCGGGTTTCCATAACTTGATCGTTTATCGTTTGTTTAATGGATTCCTTTTCTGAATTGGACAGGTGGAACTTCCGATCAACATGCTGGGGGTTCCGGCCCTGCGGCCAAATAGGCTTGGGAAGTTGGTGATGGAGTGTGGACGCAGCTGGTTACTCGTCCGGATTCGGCCGCTTTTTATTTCTTTTTTTTACTGTTGTTTACGTTGGTCCAAAACATTGATGTGACTGTAATAATATTATTTGCAGAGAATAACTTGGTGTGATTTCATAATATAAGCTGATTTTGTTATGTTTAAACGTTGTTGTCATTTTGATGTGCTGCGTGAGAAGTATAACCATGTATATGCCTGTGATTTTAGTTGTGTTTGATGTTAAGCCTTTGCTTGAAATATAATTTCATGTTTTGCAATGTTGGTGTGACATATGAATAATGCTATAGTTATGCATCTATGTACAAGAGAAGAGAGTACCGCCCTTCATGTTTTATTTGCAGGCGGTAGTTTTGAGCATCTTGTGTAACTGATCATGAATATATCTGAGTACCTTGCCACCCAATACGCGGGCTTAGATTCTCATGAGTGAATGCTCCCTGTTCGGTTTCCTGTACTTTAGAGTTTATTATACAGGATAGGAGAAAAGTATTTAAATGAAATGGAAATATAGAAAAAGTAAAACTTCCAGTCACGGAAGGCCGTCGATGTGCTTAAGTTCGTGGCAAACGGGTTTTGTAGTCACTTTCCCTAGCTGTGGGTCTTGGAGACATTTGTCACCCATCTTACGCCTCCGCGGGGAGTTTTCTTTTTTACCACAGCCGCACTTAAGACACATCGGAGCCGAGATCGCGCACGGTAACTACCCGAACCATTATGGTCCGTAATCGTGGGTATTATTCGATTTACCGTGGCCGGCTAGCGTGGGTGCCGTTGGCCGTGAACTACCCCTGGCTGGCCACACCTTATGTTGGGGCTTAAAGTAGGTTCACAGTTGCCGGCGAGCCGAACGCCGTAATGAGCTGCCATCGGCTATAGTCGGCCTTTGTGATGACTTATAATCGGCTCATTACAGTTGGCTTTGAGGGCAGGCGCGAGCAATGAGTTAACCCGCAGCAGAGGGATGCTGGAGCAAAAGAGTCTCATTGGCGAGTGCATAGAATCGTAGCGTACCTGTTAGGCCTTGTCCAGATGAGGCCGTGGTGCGTCTTGAGTGGAGATGCCATAAGATTTTATTCAACAGAAAAGGATAAAGCTTAACAAGCAGCCAAGATATAAAGGAACAAGTTAGAAAGAGACAAGATTTTTTAAAGTGGTTCGGCATGAAAATGCCTACGTCCACTGATTCTCTTTGTTAATTCACTTCATATGGGCAGTACAAGTTAAGAAAAGTATCGACGGAGGTGTCGGATGTTCCATGCCCTCTGGAACACCTCTCCGTCCACTGTTGACAAAATATAAGCTCCATTGTGGAGGTCTTTATGAATTACATATGGTCCGTCCCAGATGGGGTCCAGTGCCCCGGGGCGCGGAAAGATTCGCCTGAGGACAAGATCTCCTTCTTGTAAGATGCGATGTTTGACTTTGGAGTTGTATAGTGCTGCCACCTTTTGTTTGTGAGCTGCTGCTTTGAGGGCTGCATCGTTTCTCCTTTCCTCAATCAGATCCAAAGACATGAGGAGGAGTTCTTCGTTTTCTTCTGGATTGTAGTGGATCCTACGATGGGAAGGAACAATAGTCTCAACAGGGAGCATTGCCTTCGATCCGTATGCCAAAGAGAAAGGAGTATGTCCCGTTGATGTTCTGAAAGATGTGCGGTAGGCCCAAAGTGCCGTAGGAAGTTCGTCCACCCAAGCGCCTTTTGACTTTTCAAGTTTCTTCTTGATTAGGGTTTTGAGAATTTTGTTGACAGCTTCGACTTGTCCGTTTGCCTGAGGATAAGCTACCGATGAGAAGCTTTTATGAATTCCATGCTCTTGGCACCAGTCGGCGAATTCTTCGCTGTCAAATTGGAGTCCGTTGTCTGATATGATCTTGAGTGGTACTCCGTACCTGCACAGGATATTTTTGATCAAGAAGTTGATAACTTTTGCTGAAGATATTTTATTTAGGGGTTCCGATTCCACCCATTTGGTGAAATAATCGACTGCCACTATAGCATATTTGGCCCCGCCCCTGCCCGTGGGCAGTTCGCCAATTAAATCAATTCCCCAACAGCAAAGGGCCAAGGGCTGGTCATTTGAGTAATCTCATTTGTGGGTAGTCGAGGAATCTTGGCAAATTTTTGACATCTGTCGCATCTCTTAACGAAGTTTAAGGCGTCTTTGTTTAGTGTGGGCCAGTAATACCCATATCGGAGTATCTTTTTCGCCAGAGTCTGCCCTCCAGTGTGATCTCCGCAACTACCTTGATGGATGTTGAATAAGATTTCCTTGGCTTCCCTTCCAGCGACGCATCTGAATAAGGGGCTAGAGAAGCCACGCCGATAGAGGATGCCTTCTTGTATTGTATAGTGGGGAGCTTTCCTCAAAATTCTCCTGACTTCATCACGTTTGTCTGGTAGTGTGCCGTCCTGCAAATATTTCCGGATAGGAGTCATCCAAGTTGCTTCTTCAATTGCAGTTATCAGATTCACTTGTTCAAAACTTGGGGCTAGCTGCCTTGAGACGGCTAGTGCTTCGGAAATGGTGCTATTCACCATACTAGCTTGCTTTGCTAGTTCATCGGCCTCTTGGTTATCTTCTCGAGGAATGTGTTTGATTAGATAATGGTCCAATTGGTCGAGCAGCAGTTTGGTTTTCTTTAGATGTGCTGTGAGTCGTTCTCCTCGTGTCTGGAATTCTCCTAGTACTTGGTTTACGATAAGTTGAGAATCACTATGAAGACATAAAGAATTGACTCCAATTTCTAAGGCAAGCTCCAATCCCGCTATTACTGCCTCATACTCCGCATCGTTGTTAGTGGCCGCGAATTCCAACCTTAATGCATAGTACAGCTTTCTTCCCCTGGGGTTGATTATCACAATACCTGCCCCCGAGCCTTGTTCGTTTGATGCTCCATCTACAAAGAGGTTCCACTTGATATTTTTTGCTATTTCAAACTGATCCTTGCCTTCGTTGGTGGTGAATTCGGCAATGAAATCGGCCAGGGCTTGCCCCTTGATAGCAGTGCGAGGATGGTAGGTGACGTCATACTGACTTAGTTCAATGCACCATTTGAGGAGTCGTCCAGAAGTGTCGGGATGATGGAGCTCCTGTCTTAGTGGCTGATCGGTTAGAACTCTGATGGAGTGAGATTGGAAGTAGTGTCGTAGTTTTCGTGACGCGATCAATAAACAATATGCCAATTTCTCAAGTTTAGGATATCTGGCTTCTGCCCCTGTAAATCTCTTACTTATAAAGTACACCGGGCGTTGTGTGCGGTCTTCTTCTCTTACCAGGGCAGCGCTTAGAGCATGAGATGATACAGCGATGTATAGGTATAGCTCTTCGCCTTCGTTTGAAGTTGAGAGTACCGGTGGTTTCTGAAGGTGTTCGATCAGGTTAAGGAAGGCTTTTAAGCATTCATCGGTCCATTCGAACTTTCGTTTGTCTTTCTTGAGAGCTTCGAAGAAAGGGACGCACTTGTCAGTTGCTTTGGAAATGAATCTGCTTAGGGCGGCTACCTTTCCGTTTAAGCTCTGCATTTCTTTTCGGGTGGAAGGTATCCTTATTTCTTTTAGAGCCCGGATTTGTTCAGGGTTTGCTTCAATTCCTCTGGAATGGACAATGAACCCTAAGAATTTTCCCGATGACACTCCGAAGGAGCACTTTAGAGGATTCAGCTTCATTCCATATCGGCGAAGTACCTGAAACATCTCGCTCAGGTGGCTTACATGATCGTCGGCTTTCCTGGACTTTACCAACATGTCATCCACATATACTTCCATAGTTCGTCCTATTAATTCCGCGAATATCTTGTTGACGAGGCGCTGATAGGTGGCTCCGGCATTTTTGAGTCCAAAAGGCATGACTTTGTAACAATATAATCCCCGGTCAGTGATGAAGCTAGTGTGGTCTTGATCGGGAGCGTGCATGGGAATCTGGTTGTATCCGGAGTATGTGTCCATAAAAGATAAAAGTTCGTGCCCGGCAGTGCTGTCTACAAGTTGATCAATTCGGGGGAGCGGGAAGCAGTCTTTCGGGCAAGCGTCATTTAAGTTGGAGAAATCAATGCATGTTCGCCACTTCCCATTAGCTTTCTTTACTAGTACCGGGTTAGCTATCCACTCGGGGTAGATGGCTTCTCGTATGAAGTCATTAGCAAGTAGGTTCTTTACTTCCTCGTCGAGGGCTGCTGATCGTTCTGCTCCCATGCTTCTCTTTTTCTGCTTTATCGGTGCCCTGGTGGGATCGATGTTCAGCATGTGGCATGCTATGTCTGGGGAGATTCCTGTCATATCGGCATGTGTCCACGCAAATACATCTAAGTTGTGGCGGAGAAAGTCAATGAGTTGATCCTTCAATTCTGTTTTTAGCTGAGATCCTATTTTTAATAGTCTACTTGAATCATGTTTGTCTACAGATACGAATTCCATGGCCTCTGCAGGCTCAGCGGTAGCCTCCTCCTCCTTATCCCTGGGGTCTAGTTCATTGAAAGGATCGCTGGTGTATCGAAGAGGAGGGGCTTTCTTTAGTTGCTATGCTTCCAAGCTTTTCATGCAGAAAGTAGTCTCTGCATCTTTCCCTTTATTCTTTCTATGGTTATTGCGAAGTTCAGTTACATAGCAATCTCGAGCGGCGTCTTGATCTCCTTCAACTTCTCCTATTCCGTCATCTGTTGGGAATTTCATCTTTAGGCACCACGGGGCTAGGACAATTTGGAAGTCAGACAAGGCTGGTCTTCCCAAGAAGGCGTTGTAGGCCGAGTGGTTTTCTATTAGTACGAATGTTTGTTTTCGCACAACGGAGCGGGGATGACTTCCTATTTCGACGAAGAGGTCAAGTTGCCCGAGGGGCATTTTCGCATCTCCAGTGAAACCGTGCAGGGGTTTGTTGCAGGGAGACACATCCTTCATTGACAGTTTCATTTTGTCGAAAGCATGCTTGAACAGGATATTTACGGAGCTTCCTGTGTCTATTAGAATTCGGAAAACTTTAGCTGGACCGAACCAGGCAGAGATGACCATGGGATCCACATGCGGATACTGTCTTCCTTCTAAATCACGCTTACTGAATACGATGTCCTCACTCTCTTTCCGTTTCGGGTGGCGTTCTTCCATAATGGAGTTAACATAGCCTTCAGCATTTCTAAGTGACTTGCCGTATCTTTCCATCTCTGCCCAGCTTCTGTCGGCGATGTGTGGTCCTCCCGAGATGGTATGGACCACTATCTTCTCTTGACTAGAGCCACTGGTGTTGCGATTCCCTCCGCTTACTTCTGGGAGGGGTCGCTTTGAGTTCTCATTGGCAGGAGTTGGAGTCCTGTTCTGACCTTTCACATAGAGTTCCAGCCTTCTTCTCCTGATGTGTTCTTCGATCAAGTCCCGGAGATGGTGACATTCATTGGTGTCATGTCCGTGGGATTCGTGGAAGCGGCAGAACTTTCCAGACTTGAGTGCGTTATCAGATTCTTTCTTGTGCGGGGGGCGCTTGTATCCAAGTTCGCCCTGAGTGGCTAGAAAGATGTTTTCGATTGTTTCATTCAAAGGAGTGTAGGAGTCAAATCTTGGTCCTGGCCGATATTGGCGTTTTTCAACCTTCTTGCCCCCAGCATTGTCTCTAGATTCATTCCTTCGAATGTCCTTGGTTGCAGCGGGAACCTTGTCTGAAGTTGTCTTACCGTTTTGCCCTGACTGCCTCTCAGTGGCGGCGTCTTCGAGTCTCATATACTTTCCAGCTTCATGGAAGAAATCAGGTAAAGTAGCTGGTTTTTCCTTAGTTAATCTTCTAGCGAACTTGGTATCCGGGTGTACACCACTACAGAGGGCCATTAGGGTGAGCTTTTCATCGGCATCTTGGACTGCGGCCGCTGCGGCATTGAACCGGGTTAGATATTGTTGCAGTGTCTCTCCGGATTTCTGTTTGACATTGGATAGAGAATAAGCATCCTTGGGTTGTTCTACGTAGATGCGGAACTGGCTAATGAACCTTTCTTTCAACATCTCCCATGAGCTGATAGACCCTTGGGGTAGATGGCAGAACCAGGAGGTATCTAGATCTACTAGGAATAGCGGAAAGCATTTACACAGCACCCCTTCTGTTGCTCCGCTCATGAGCATATGCTGGGTGTATCTTTGTAAGTGTACAATGGGGCCGGAAGTCCCCTTGTAAGGTTCCATGGTTGGCATTTTCCATTCCCGGGGGGTGATGGCAGTTTCGATATTGCGGGTGAAGGGGCTGGTGACCCTAGCGCCTATTCCTCGATCCCTTTGCTCCCGTTGGACGCATTCTCTGAATAATCGTGCCATTCTTTCATCAGAATTTGGAGCGGATAAAAATGAACTTAGTTCTTCCCTACGAGATCGATCTCGTCCAGATGACCTATAGGGATGGTATAGTCTATCACTTCTGACGTTATCCAGTGGTTGCCTCTGGCTGCTCGGATGCATGCTAGGACTAGCTACAGTTGCCCCCTGCCTTGATCTTCCCCTGTGGGGTTCTGTTTCGAGCATTTCCATGGGGTCAACTTCGGGCTGGGTTCTAGCTCGGCTCCGTTCAGCGGGGTTTCTATGATTAGGTGGCATGACTGGCTCAGCTACATCCGACCCTCGCCTGGCGCCTCCCCCACTGGGTTCGGTTCCGAGCGCTTCATCGAGTCGGAGTTCGGGCTGAGTCCGGGCGCGGCCCCTATCATTGTTATTCCTGTTGATGGCTTCCTCGAAGAGGGAAGATCTTTGCTGTCTCCGAGATCCTCCAGATTGGGATTCATCCCATGATTCAGTGTTGCGGTTGGATTCTTCGACATCCCTCAAGCGTGACATGAGTTGGTTCACCAAAGCTTCTTGTTGGGATGCGAAGCGGTTAGTCACTTCCACAACAACTCTGTCTAGGTCTGCTCCAGTGATTACTGCCGGTTGTTCCGCGGCAGGGGCTGTTGGAATTGCCTGATCTACCTGTGGCACTGCTGCGGTAGTGGGATGGTTCTCTTGATCTGGATCCACTGGATTTGGAGCGCTGCTAGTTGCAGCGTTCTTTCTCTTGTTGGCGTCTTTTCTTGGTCTGGAAGTCATATTTTCTAGGCAATGAAGGATGCTATTGGGAAAGAAGGTTGAATGAGGGAAGCTGAAGCCTGAGACCAGCTCTCAATGAAAGCACCAAAAATGTTTGCGCACAAAATGGGCAAACACCTCCAAGTCGTGTGATTTAGTTGATTTTATGTGATTCTTAATGATTTAGATGAGTTATGTAAATATGAAAAAAGCAGGGGCTGAAATGTAAAAGACACGCAGATTTATAGTGGTTCGGCCAGAACGTGCCTACGTCCACTTTATATGTTATTATCTTCTTTGTTTCAGATGACAAGTACAATGCTTTGTGTACAAGTATATATGAAAGTAGTTTGAAAGTTCCTTCCGTGCTTGAGCTCTCAAACTTGTCTCCCATTGTTGTACCCCTGCCCCTCTATTTATAGAGTGAGGCTGGGGGCAGGGGTCCTGAATGTATATAGCTGCTGGTGGGCCCGGGCTGAAGCAATCTGGCCTGGTAGTTATCTGGTTCGGCGAGGCCTCATTCGGCATGGAGCTTGGGCCGGTGGTAGGTCTAGACCGGTGGTAGGTGTGGACCGGTGGTAGGTGTGGACCGGTAGTGAGTGTGGTTCGGTGTTAGATGGTGTGGGCTTTGGACCGGCAATGGCCTCGTCCGGTAGTAGTAGGGGATGTGTGGATCGGTAGTATGATTGGTTCGGCCATGATGGGAATGGATTTGGTTCGGCCTTGATGGAGATGTGTTTGGTCCGGTGGCCGAATGGGAATGCCGAATGAGCTTGTATATTGCGAACGCCTGATGGACTTCTATGCTTGCATTGAGTCTTGTGTTTGTCGAACGTAGTGGGGGTTGTGAGCCCGGGTGAAACTGTGATTCCTTGGTCTCGAGATCTTCTGGGTGAGAATTCGCCCGACAGCTACCACCTGCAACTAAAACATGAAGGGCGGTACTCTCTTCTCTTGTACATGAATGTGTAACTACAGTTTATTCATACGTCACACTAACATTGCAAAACATGAAATTATATTTCAAGCAACAGCTTAACATCAAACACAACTAAAATCATAGGCATATGCATACTTCTCACGCACCACATCAAAATGACAACAACATTTAAACATAACAAAATCAGCTTATGTCATAAAATCACATAAAGTTATTCTTTGCAAATAATATTATTACAGTCACATCAATGCTTTGGACTAACATAAACAGCGATAAAAGGAAATAAAAAGGTGGCCAAATCCGGACAAGTAACCAGCTGCGTCCACACTTCGCTCTCATCCTACCAACTCCCCCAAGCCTACTTGGCCGCAGGGTCGGAGCCCCCAGCGTGTTGATCGGAAGTTCCACCTGTCCAATTCAGAAGAGGAATTCATTAAACAAACGATAATCGATCAAGTTATGGAAACCCAGAAAGAAAAGGAAAAGAGAAGAATAACTCACCAGCATCCGCCGCTTGATCCTCATCCTCCAGTTGCACACCCGCTTCCTCCGCAGCAAGCAACCGCATCCCCTCCTTCACCGCCGCTTGCTCCTCTTTCGAGAACTGAGCAGTGACCACATCCAGACTGAAAACCACTCCACCTTCCTTACCCGCATTGAACCTGGCCTCCTCTAAAGCCCGAAGATATATCTTGACCATGACCCGGGGATAGTCATCCATCCAAGACAAGCTGCCCTCCTTCCAAGTGCGGAAGTACATGACCTGCAGCATCTCGTCCATCATCCCCTCATTCTCCTCAAACTCCCTCACCCGGGCCTCGGAAGCCTGCAACTTGGCGACAACGACATCCCTCTCTGATCGGTATCTCAAGCAGTCAGCCTGGAGAGACCTCCTCATCTCCTCCATCTCCTCCTTTAACTTGACTTGAGCCATCTACGCGGCCTCAAGCCTCCCAGACAACTCCTCTACCTGCTCGAGATCCGCATTCCGAACCTCATCCACTGTCGCAATGGCCATGTTGATCCGCTCCTTACAAGAGGCCTCCATCTTCCGTAATTCTGCCCTACTAGCCTTTTCCATGGTCTCTTTCAGCCGCCTGGAGGCTTCCTCTTGCTGAGAAATCTGAACGGCTTGACCGGCAAGCTGTTCGGCCTGATCGGCAACCTTCAGCCGCAACCGAATATTAGCACTCCCAATCTCCTCCCCGGCCTTGACCAATTGAGCATGATACTTCATTAACATCTTGGTCTCTTCAGCCACCCGATCGATATTAGCTTTGGCTTCGTCTCCCATGGTAACTACCCGATTGGTAAGCAGATCAAGATCTAGGGACTTAGCCTCGTCTAACACTCGTACCATGGGGTTGCGGGGAAGAAGGTGCGCACCCGTGGCCTCATCAAATGAAATATCCCAAGAGCTTGGATCTAAATCAGGATGACCGGCAAAGGGGTCGCAAGGCACGTCAGGACGCCTTATACGGATAACAGTGGGATTCTTAGAAGGAGGTGGAGGGGGTATAAACTCTGTGCTCTCCTCCGTGGTATCGCGAGGAGGCTGAACAGGAAGCTGTGGACCAGGAGAAGGCTCAAATAAGGAACGACTCGTCTTCTTTTTCTGAATGCTCTCTTCAATGACCCCAAGAAGAGGACGGTATCTGACCACGTCCCCAGGACGACCAGTAAGAGGCTTCGGCTTATCAGAAGCTCTCATCAACTTGAATTGTTCAAGGCGGTGTTGAACGTCTGACGTTTTAGCTGCATGGCCTGCCCCTGGAGTAAAAAACAAGTGTTATGAACATACGACGATCCATAATTCAAGAAACATGTTAAGTTAAAAAGAAAGAAAAAGTGAAAATGCACATCTATTATACAAACCCTGCGGAGGAGTGGGATACTGCAATAAGTCCTGAATCTCATTCCAGCACGGAAGTGAACCATAAAATATTTCTAAGTCCCTATCGTAAATGGAATCGACAGAGGACAAAAGTTCACCTTGCACCGCCGGAGTCACCGTGGCTGAGGAGCCCTTTGGGGATAGATCGGCACCAGCCCCGACCTTGCCAGTCTCCTTCGCCTTCTCCGCTTCCGATTCTCCCTCCGATTCCCCGAAGGCCTGACGGAGAGCCTCATCCAGTTCAGAGTCCTGCCCAGAGGTTAAGGCACCAGCACCACTACCACCCTGACCATCTCAATCTCCTCCGCCCTGCGACTCTCCTCCCATATCGCCTACTTCGCCCTCTTCCACACCTTCCTCCTCCGGGATGATCGGGCAAGTACTAGGAGTGGGGCCCTCAGACTCCTTAAGCTTCTTGCCTCCCACGACGGGATGTTGTGCGAAGGGCTTCCTCTTGCCACTCTTCACCGTGGCCCTCTCCTTAGCTTTAGCGGCCTTCTCCTCAGCCGTGTCCCTCTGCTTAACCACGGACTGGTGCGACTGGATCAAGTTGTACTCCAGGAGGGTAGCGTTCCTGATCAGAAACGAAGCCAACCTGTCCCGTGCGGGAATGGCCTTTATTTTAGCAGCCATCCGCGCCAAAGAATCATCTTCCACGACTGCAATACCACCTGTCGCTAGCAAGAAATGGAAGCGTGTCAGAAGAAGCACTACAGTCAGAACATGGAAAATATAAATGAAATTCATCTTACAGCCGGAAGTGAATAGGCGGAAAGAAACAGAATCGTCCTTGATAAAAAAACCATTCTTTCTTGAACATGGTAAACTTTGAATATAAGGCCAAGACCGGTTTGAAGGGCACGACCGCTTCTAGACTAATATACGGAGACCCCTTCTTGTAGCCTCTCAGGTTATACAAATATCGAATTTCCCGGTTAGAAGGAGGGCGCCCGTACCTCCTCTGGAAGATAACGAAAAGGCTCACCAGAATGGCATAAGAGTTCGGCTGGAGCTGGAATGGAGCCACCTTCAAATATGTGGTAAAGCTAACTAACCAGGCACTGATAGGAGGGATAGTACCACACATGCAATGATATCCGCTGTAAGCAAAGTAGCCTTCGGGGGGATTATACGGCATCACTCCATCTCCCGGCAACAGCATGCGAGCCCTGTCTATCCCGAAGGAACGGGATATAACATCAAGTTGCTCCTCCTTTAGGGAGCTAGGAAAGCAATCGGGAGGGGAGACCAGAAGTTCCTGGGGACCGTACCCATCCATTAACGACCTCGGGGCAGGCCCATGTGGCACCGGTCTTGGTTGGGCTAGGGGCACGGAGGGGGATGACTCTCCTCTACCTTTAGACTTCTTTTTATCCGATCGGGTTTCCGCTTTGCGAGACATTTATCTGCAGCACAAGAAAAACACGGTGTTAGAACAAGAAGTATAGAAACAAAAACAAGCAAGAATCTAAAGCAAGCGTATAAAAGCCTAAGATTTCGCTCAAGATTCAAGTTTCTGAGTCTCATTCGGCATAAGCCACATCCGGTATTGAAGGTGTGCTATTCATTCGGGGGTCACTTTTTACAAGTCTCATTCGGTCTATGTTTCATTCGGTAGTTCCATTCGACATACGAGTCCATTCGGCTATGCAAGCACTCATCTTCATTCGGCAGTATAAAACTTTCGCGTTTATTCGGCATCAGACACATTCGGTAAAAAAAAAAAGTTCATTCGGCAAAGGGATATATACCTGGATCGGCACGAGATTGGTTCGGCTAGTGATTGATTCGGTATAAGGGTTGATTCGGCTCTCGGTGGTTCGGTAAGGAATAACTAAAGGGGGGGCCCCTATATATAGACGAGCGCAGAAGCACCGGACCAAACCAAAACCGAATGAAGCTACCAAACCAGCAACGACCAGAAGCAGGGGGCATGCAAAGCGCCTCACTCAGATAAGTACCGGACTCTAGGATCTACTGATAAAATAGAGATTATGGTAACGATGAATAAGTAGTAAATCTCCCACTAACATGGGATAATCGTTTACACATGTACGCGACCACGAACGGTCCACAGACATGCTCTGAATGGCTATTGACCCTACCGTCGTGAGAATTTACACTTTGACATCCTTTTGAAACTCATCGGTTGAATGGATATTTGGTCCTGATAATTCTGAAATGGCTAAGCTACTTACACATGTACGGGGTTGCAAACGATCCTTAGGCATGCTCTGAGCTGGCGATAAACCGTCTTCGCAAACGATCCAGGGACCCACTCGAACGTAAACCTGGAATCAATAATGCTAAGCCCCCTCAGGGCACACCTACTCGCCTCGAACGGCACCCGACCTCGAACGGTCGTCATTTGAAATCACATTAAAACCGTAAATTCCTTTGTAGGACATCAGCAGGAGACGAACATCCAGCTCATGGCATTACAAAATAAGCTTTCTTATCGCGGGGAAACAAAGCGCGACACATGCAAGCACGAGCCCCACTTTGGGGGGCAAATGTTGGGCGAATTCTCACCCGAAGATCTCGAGACCGAGAAGCGTCAGGTTCGCAACCTCCATTCAACACTCGGAACCCCTGAGTTCATTCGGAAAAGCCCAACCTAGAGTCCATTCGGCAATTCAAGATATACTCCGTTCGGTCCATGCATACTTTCCTCCAGGACCATTCGGCACAAGGGCATCCTCCGTCTGGTCGAGCCGCATCCGGTCAAACCTCATCCGGTCCTCCCACCAAAATAAACACCGAACCAACATACCATCGGTCCAAGCTCCAACCCCACCCAACACCGAATCAAACATCTCCTACCACCGGACCAACATGCTACCGGTCCATCTCATCTCCGAACCAAAGCCACTATTGCCTACACAAAGCTTCACCACTGCCGGACCATCATCACCGAACCAGGTGACCACCGGTTCATATCTCCAAGACCTCAACCAAGACCGGACCAAGCTCGCCGAACCAGAACGCTGCCAGGCCAGATTGCTTCAGCCCAAGCCCACCAGCAGCTATATACATTCAAGACCCCTGCCCCCAACCTCACTCTATAAATAGAGGGGCAGGGGTACAACAATGGCAGACAAGTTTGAGAGCTCAAGCACGGAAGGAACTTTCAAACTACTTTCATATACTTGTACACAAAGCATTGTACTTGTAATCTGAAAGAAAGAAGATAATAACATATAAAGTGGGCGTAGGCACGTTCTGGCCGAACCACTATAAATCTTTGTGTCTTTTACATTTCAGCCCCTGCTTTTTTCATATTTACATAACTCATCTAAATCATTAAGAATCACATAAAATCAACTAAATCACACGACTTGGAGGTGTTTGCCCATTTTTTGTGCAAACAGACCCTTCCTTAGGAAACAAACTCTCGTGCCTGAGAGCTTTCTCCACAAGCTTCTCAAATGGATCGTCCAAATGATCCACCAACTGTCTCCCAAGATAACTGTCCAAGCCTGTCACAAACTTCTCATTCTTCTGATAGGGAGATTCAATATACGACCGAGCATACTTGGACAAAGCTTCAAACTCAGAAACATACTCAAGAACTGGTCTCCCACCTTGCTTGAGTTCCACAAATTTCTTAAACAGAACAGATTTCTGAGATGTAGAAATGAACTTAGCTTCAAATCTAACTTGGAATTGCTCCCAAGTAATCCCTTCCTCTGGAGTATCAATAGTGATAGAACCCCACCAATCAGCAGCTCTTCCCTGAAGTTGTCTCGATGCAAGCTTCCTCTTAGTTGCATCCTCGATTCCCAAGTCACCAAATATCCTTCTTCAAGCATCAATCCATCTCTGAACTTCTATGGTTGATTCTGTTCCCAAGAAAACCTTTCCTCCAAGAGCAGTATAGTCCTTACACAACTTAGCAAAATCCACTGGTCTTGGAGCTTGAACTTGAACTCCAACATCTACTGACGGTCCTGAAGTTGGTATCCTTCTCATGATCGAAGTCATCATAGCTTCGAACATTGCAGCATAATCAGTAGCTTCCCCAACAGCACGGCTTTCCCTAGCAGCTTGTCTCTCTCTTCGACTCATCCTTAATATCTACAAAAAGGAATGATTTAGAACACCTTGAGAAACAACTACATAAAGAGTTCAAATCCTTCTAAACTACTATATTATATATATAGTAATCATCCATCAATATACAATTACGCCTCTCATATGTAGTTACGTCAGCGAGCGTTGGCTAAAATCGATTAACCAAAGCTCTGATACCAAATATGACGACCGCCGATGACTCCCGCACAAAAAAAGGGAATGGTGCGCTGAAAGGTGTGCCAGGCAACCATGGACGATGGTCAGGGTAAGATAAAACAGAAACTCTATCGTACAACTCACAGCGCATGGACAAAATACAATAGAGAAATATATGTATATAGTGAAGCTCATAACAGAATATCATCATATAGATTTCATAAAGGTTTGATACAAGCATCTGAACAATCAGTACATCAAGCCTCACTACATAACACTCAAAACATATATAAGCAGCGGAACATCCAGTACATATAGTAAGAAAACTAATATGCTAGCCTCCAGTTCGTCTTCGTCATCAACAGCGTTGGTAGCCAAGAACAGCACCTGTCACCTGCTACCTAGTCTGTCCATCCCAACATGGATGAACAGCCCAAGGTAATAAGAGTTGAACATAAAACCTTGAGTCAGACGACAGTCTTAGTGAGCAGTAAATTAACTATCAAACATACCAAAAGAGCATAAAGGGTAAAAGGAATAGGAACTCAACCATCCCACTCCACCTCATCCTACAGCGATAGCCCCCAGACCCACTAAGCATAAACAAGCCTAGCAAAGCAGGCATTCAAAATAAAGTAATTATCACTCGAGTCAAGGTCGATGTTTTCCAAATACAAACTGTTTGCGCCAAAATTGGTCACAAACCCCGATGAATGTGAAAGCACCAGTGTTGGAATATAAATCAGCAATATCCAAACACAAATCGCAGATCTAAGTAGCAAAATAGTAAATGTAAACAAGAACACACGATTTTATAGTGGTTCGGCTATCTCCGGCCTACGTCCACTTCAAAGGTTTTTCCTTTTATTGATGTTCTTCGCTGATTACAATCGATTACAGCGGATTACAATGAATTGTAGTCCGGAAATTCAGGTACAACGGTGGTTCTGATAGTTAAACTTGAATCCGGCAGAGTCTTGGCGTTTAATGGCGGAAAGATCCCTTTTCTGAATGACCTGGATGTCTATTTATAGGCGTAGGCTGCTGCTATCTCGCTGAAAACTTGGGAGACCTCTTCTGGCACGTGAGGGGGCCCACACGTACGGTCTCGGAAAGTTTGGGCCCACTTTGGCATCGGTTCGAACTCCATTCGAACCGATCAAGAATTCATCCAATCGAGGTGAAATTTGGCGTGGACATTCTTCATCATGTATGCAAGCATCTGTGAAAATTTCATGGCATTTGGATCAGTAGGTTAGGAGATATGCAGGGTTCGAAATTGACTTCACGGTGAGGCTGTTGCGTTCGAACCCCTGTTGCTTGAAACGATGATTTCGAAACCAGTGTGGCACGCGACTTCGTGGTGACGTGGAGCGCAAGTTTCGAATCGACCCGGACTTCTCTCCGTATTGACCGCTTCGACTCCATATATCCCGGCGCAGTCGAACCGATAGGAGACACGTCATCGTGGTTGGTTGACCCAGTGGGTTCGAATGAAGCTACTCAGGATGGGTTCGAAGTGTGGCTCTGTGATGGGTTCGAAGCTAGGTTTTGTGATGGGTTCGAAGCTAGGTTTTGTGATGGGTTCGAAGTGGAGTCAAGGCTAGATGGACTCGAACCCGATGGGTTCGAGATTGGTATGGCAGTGCTATCGGTTCGAACGCAGGTGGGTTCGAAATAGATGGTTTCGAACCGATGGCTACGAACTCCATCGATTCGAACTGGGGCAAATGCTTATGGATTCGAGGCGCAGACTTATTTCGTGGGTTCGAACCAGATGGGTTCGAACATAAGTAGGGTGATGGTTTCGAATATGATGGGTTCGAACACTATGGGTTCGAACCGAGCAATGTCAATTCCTCTTATCTTGATTCCATCATAACTTGAGCATACGACCTCGGATTGTCTTGAAATTTGGAATGCAGATTCCTATGATCTTTCTTGTCGTGTCCTATCAACTGTGGCCCGTTCTGGACTCGGACAAAATTCATCGATATCCATGGTTATCCTGTAATGCATGGTTGATATTCATGAATAGTAATCATTGATTTCTAGTAAATTATGGGTATCTCAACTTTGCTAAAAGTTGGGATAACACTTTGCCCCCCAAAACATGCCTTTTTGTAAAAGGTATGTTTTGAACGGTCTTATATCAAGTGTAATAAATTCATGTTTCGTTGATAGCTGTGGCATTATCGATCAAGTATGTGGCTGTTCGAAGCCAAATCAATGTTTGTTCTTCCCGTAGGAGTTGAGAATGAAGTTTCATAGTTTCTCTGGACTATTATTGGCTGCTCTAAACCCTTACTGAGCTCACTCTAGACTCAGTGATTGAATAGAAAGATCCCATTGCTCTCTGGCGTTGCCTTCTATTCCTTGCACTCTGGTCCCAGTTAGGACGTATAGCGATATCATGGTCGTTCGGGACCGATCATAGCCTCTCCGGGCTCTTGCTGGATCCCATCCTGTCACTCTCCGGTGAAGGGGAAACAGCGTTTAAGTGAGTTGATCCTGTCGCTCTCCGGCGAAGCAACCCACTTCTTGCACTCCGGTTCAAAGCAGTTGAACATTAAGCGATGTCATGACCTGAATCATCGGCCGATCATAGTCTCTCCGGACTCTTGTCGGATCCCATCCTGTCACTCTCTGGTGAAGGGGAAACGACGATAAGTGAGTCGATCCTGTCGCTCTCCGGCGAAGCAACTCACTTCTTGCCTTCTGGATTCACCTCTCCGGGTGAAGGCGATCTTTCTTGTATAAGTGAGTCGATCCCGTCGCTCTCCGGCGAAGCAACTCACTTCTTGCCTTCGGACCCCGTCTCTCCGGATGGGGTTATAAAGCGATCATGTTTATACTGGTGTTCAATGTTCATCCTTTGACTCTCCGGTCAAAAGGTTTATTGCAAGAAGTTTAAATTTATTTATTAAAATTCAAGTTCTAGATGTTCAATCTCAAACATCAGAAAAAACTAAGGATTGCCTCTCCGGGCGTAGCGGTTCATCTCCATCTCAGAGCATGCCTAGGGATCTCTCCGGTTCCCGTACATGTGTAAGTGGAGTAACCGTTTTATTCTGAAAATATATCTGAATAAAATTATTTGACCGAAGTCCAGATCGTGGACTTGGCCCTTGCCATCTTTGATCAGTTGATGACGAGTCGTGATCCCGATCCAGGATCGTTCCTGCAAGGTGGAGGCGGTAGTTGTTCATGCCTTGTCGCTGTTGTCCGTTCTCTGACATACTGCGGCAATCTACCACCCCTAGCGTGTTCTTCCACCTCATCCTTCAAGTGACGGCATTCATCTGTGGTGTGCCCATCCAGCTCATGGAATAGGCAATATTTTCCAGTCCTGCGCTCCCGCTCGGTGGGATCCCTTACAGGTGGCTTTCGATAGTGAAGTTGCCCCCTGGTTTCAGTGAAGACTCTTTCTAGGCTTGCATTCAGATCTGTGTACTGCCTGAATCTTGGTTCTCGAAATTTCTTCCGTTTATCAGGACCATCATGTCTGTCATCCTGTTTCCTTTTTCCCTTGTCCGCTCCGGACTGCTCTCCAGAGGTTCCTATGCTTTTCGTGGCATTTATTTCACGACTCTCGACTCGTGATTCTTCTAATCGAATGAATTTTTCAGCTTTATGGAAGAATTCTCCAAGATCTTGCGGTGGATCTTTAGTTAGAGAATCCTTAAATTTGGTGCCTTCCGCGACTCCTGCCACCGCCGCCATCAAAATCATTGATGGATCCGGGCGATCCACAGAAGTCACTGTCACGTTGAATCTGAGTAGAAAATCTTTTATGGACTCTCCGGTCCTCTGCTTGATTGTTGCTAAAGTCATCACACTCTTGGGTCGCGTCACGTGGACCCTGAACTGTCTCATGAAGCAATCAACGAGCTCGCTCCATGTTCCAATTGATCCAGTCTCTAGTTGTCTGAACCATAGTGAAGCTAAATCTGATAAATATAGAGGGAAGCATCGTGCCATCACTTCCTCGGATGCCCCCAGTACTTCCATGTGCCTGATATATCTTGTGATGTGTACGGTTGGGTCTGATCTTCCGTCATAGGGATCTAGCGCTGGTAATTTGAACTTTGGAGGGTTCCTTGCATTTCGGATGTTCGGAGTGAATGGACTCCGACTGACTTCTTCTAGGCCTCCGCTAGGCAATCCTCCTCTCATGATTCGTCGCATTAGGCCTATCATTCTCTCATTTCCGTCTAGGGGTTGCCCCCTTGTCAAGTTTCTGTCCTGCCCCCCGAGCCTTGAAGGGAATTCCGGTACGTACTCTTCTGGTGGCTCGTTGGCGTATGCATTGGCTCCTGTCTGTTGGGCTCCGTCTGTTGGCCTTCCAGTATCGGACCCTGAGGGTCTGCCCCCAAGGCCTTGTTGACCACCTTCAATCCCTGTATTCTGGCCTTGAGCCTGTCCTTCATTTACATCTGCAATCCTTATTCCTTGTCCCGTACTCGTAGCTGTTGTAGCTGGTCCAAGGTTTTGCATATTTGCCGCCCTCATCTGCTCGAGGAAATTCTGCAGCATCTCCTGTTGACTCTTCATTATGCTTTCGCGCAATGAATTAGCCATGGCCTCCATCTCGTCTCTGGTGATGTAGACGGAAGCTTGTCCTTCTCCTGATCTGGAGGATGCCTCTTGGCTTCCTCCTTGTTGGCTCCTATCAACTCTTTGTCTCGTATGTCGAGTCATTGTTTCCGGATTGGAGTTTCTTCAAACTTTTGAATCTGAATTCTGAATCTGATGTAGCGGGTGCTGGTTCTTCTCAGTGAAAGCACCAAAGTGTTTGCGCCAAAATTGGTCACAAACCCCGATGAATGTGAAAGCACCAGTGTTGGAATATAAATCAGCAATATCCAAACACAAATCGCAGATCTAAGTAGCAAAATAGTAAATGTAAACAAGAACACACGATTTTATAGTGGTTCGGCTATCTCCGGCCTACGTCCACTTCAAAGGTTTTTCCTTTTATTGATGTTCTTCGCTGATTACAATCGATTACAGCGGATTACAATGAATTGTAGTCCGGAAATTCAGGTACAACGGTGGTTCTGATAGTTAAACTTGAATCCGGCAGAGTCTTGGCGTTTAATGGCGGAAAGATCCCTTTTCTGAATGACCTGGATGTCTATTTATAGGCGTAGGCTGCTGCTATCTCGCTGAAAACTTGGGAGACCTCTTCTGGCACGTGAGGGGGCCCACACGTACCCCACTGGGTCAACCAACCACGATGACGTGTCTCCTATCGGTTCGACTGCGCCGGGATATATGGAGTCGAAGCGGTCAACACGGAGAGAAGTCCGGGTCGATTCGAAACTTGCGCTCCACGTCACCACGAAGTCGCGTGCCACACTGGTTTCGAAATCATCGTTTCAAGCAACAGGGGTTCGAACGAAGCTACTCAGGATGGGTTCGAAGTGTGGCTCTGTGATGGGTTCGAAGCTAGGTTTTGTGATGGGTTCGAAGCTAGGTTTTGTGATGGGTTCGAAGTGGAGTCAAGGCTAGATGGACTCGAACCCGATGGGTTCGAGATTGGTATGGCAGTGCTATCGGTTCGAACGCAGGTGGGTTCGAAATAGATGGTTTCGAGTGTTTGCGTCAAAATTGGTCACAAACCCCGATGAATGTGAAAGCACCAGTGTTGGAATATAAATCAGCAATATCCAAACACAAATCGCAGATCTAAGTAGCAAAATAGTAAATGTAAACAAGAACACACGATTTTATAGTGGTTCGGCTATCTCCGGCCTACGTCCACTTCAAAGGTTTTTCCTTTTATTGATGTTCTTCGCTGATTACAATCGATTACAGCGGATTACAATGAATTGTAGTCCGGAAATTCAGGTACAACGGTGGTTCTGATAGTTAAACTTGAATCCGGCAGAGTCTTGGCGTTTAATGGCGGAAAGATCCCTTTTCTGAATGACCTGGATGTCTATTTATAGGCGTAGGCTGCTGCTATCTCGCTGAAAACTTGGGAGACCTCTTCTGGCACGTGAGGGGGCCCACACGTACGGTCTCGGAAAGTTTGGGCCCACTTTGGCATCGGTTCGAACTCCATTCGAACCGATCAAGAATTCATCCAATCGAGGTGAAATTTGGCGTGGACATTCTTCATCATGTATGCAAGCATCTGTGAAAATTTCATGGCATTTGGATCAGTAGGTTAGGAGATATGCAGGGTTCGAAATTGACTTCACGGTGAGGCTGTTGCGTTCGAACCCCTGTTGCTTGAAACGATGATTTCGAAACCAGTGTGGCACGCGACTTCGTGGTGACGTGGAGCGCAAGTTTCGAATCGACCCGGACTTCTCTCCGTGTTGACCGCTTCGACTCCATATATCCCGGCGCAGTCGAACCGATAGGAGACACGTCATCGTGGTTGGTTGACCCAGTGGGTTCGAATGAAGCTACTCAGGATGGGTTCGAAGTGTGGCTCTGTGATGGGTTCGAAGCTAGGTTTTGTGATGGGTTCGAAGCTAGGTTTTGTGATGGGTTCGAAGTGGAGTCAAGGCTAGATGGACTCGAACCCGATGGGTTCGAGATTGGTATGGCAGTGCTATCGGTTCGAACGCAGGTGGGTTCGAAATAGATGGTTTCGAACCGATGGCTACGAACTCCATCGATTCGAACTGGGGCAAATGCTTATGGATTCGAGGCGCAAACTTATTTCGTGGGTTCGAACCAGATGGGTTCGAACATAAGTAGGGTGATGGTTTCGAATATGATGGGTTCGAACACTATGGGTTCGAACCGAGCAATGTCAATTCCTCTTATCTTGATTCCATCATAACTTGAGCATACGACCTCGGATTGTCTTGAAATTTGGAATGCAGATTCCTATGATCTTTCTTGTCGTGTCCTATCAACTGTGGCCCGTTCTGGACTCGGACAAAATTCATCGATATCCATGGTTATCCTGTAATGCATGGTTGATATTCATGAATAGTAATCATTGATTTCTAGTAAATTATGGGTATCTCAACTTTGCTAAAAGTTGGGATAACACTTTTCCCCCCAAAACATGCCTTTTTGTAAAAGGTATGTTTTGAACGGTCTTATATCAAGTGTAATAAATTCATGTTTCGTTGATAGCTGTGGCATTATCGATCAAGTATGTGGCTGTTCGAAGCCAAATCAATGTTTGTTCTTCCCGTAGGAGTTGAGAATGAAGTTTCATAGTTTCTCTGGACTATTATTGGCTGCTCTAAGCCCTTACTGAGCTCACTCTAGACTCATTGATTGAATAGAAAGATCCCATTGCTCTCTGGCGTTGCCTTCTATTCCTTGCACTCTGGTCCCAGTTAGGACGTATAGCGATATCATGGTCGTTCGGGACCGATCATAGCCTCTCCGGGCTCTTGCTGGATCCCATCCTGTCACTCTCCGGTGAAGGGGAAACAGCGTTTAAGTGAGTTGATCCTGTCGCTCTCCGGCGAAGCAACCCACTTCTTGCACTCCGGTTCAAAGCAGTTGAACATTAAGCGATGTCATGACCTGAATCATCGACCGATCATAGTCTCTCCGGACTCTTGTCGGATCCCATCCTGTCACTCTCTGGTGAAGGGGAAACGACGATAAGTGAGTCGATCCTGTCGCTCTCCGGCGAAGCAACTCACTTCTTGCCTTCTGGATTCACCTCTCCGGGTGAAGGCGATCTTTCTTGTATAAGTGAGTCGATCCCGTCGCTCTCCGGCGAAGCAACTCACTTCTTGCCTTCGGACCCCGTCTCTCCGGATGGGGTTATAAAGCGATCATGTTTATACTGGTGTTCAATGTTCATCCTTTGACTCTCCGGTCAAAAGGTTTATTGCAAGAAGTTTAAATTTATTTATTAAAATTCAAGTTCTAGATGTTCAATCTCAAACATCAGAAAAAACTAAGGATTGCCTCTCCGGGCGTAGCGGTTCATCTCCATCTCAGAGCATGCCTAGGGATCTCTCCGGTTCCCGTACATGTGTAAGTGGAGTAACCGTTTTATTCTGAAAATATATCTGAATAAAATTATTTGACCGAAGTCCAGATCGTGGACTTGGCCCTTGCCATCTTTGATCAGTTGATGACGAGTCGTGATCCCGATCCAGGATCGTTCCTGCAAGGTGGAGGCGGTAGTTGTTCATGCCTTGTCGCTGTTGTCCGTTCTCTGACATACTGCGGCAATCTACCACCCCTAGCGTGTTCTTCCACCTCATCCTTCAAGTGACGGCATTCATCTGTGGTGTGCCCATCCAGCTCATGGAATAGGCAATATTTTCCAGTCCTGCGCTCCCGCTCGGTGGGATCCCTTACAGGTGGCTTTCGATAGTGAAGTTGCCCCCTGGTTTCAGTGAAGACTCTTTCTAGGCTTGCATTCAGATCTGTGTACTGCCTGAATCTTGGTTCTCGAAATTTCTTCCGTTTATCAGGACCATCATGTCTGTCATCCTGTTTCCTTTTTCCCTTGTCCGCTCCGGACTGCTCTCCAGAGGTTCCTATGCTTTTCGTGGCATTTATTTCACGACTCTCGACTCGTGATTCTTCTAATCGAATGAATTTTTCAGCTTTATGGAAGAATTCTCCAAGATCTTGCGGTGGATCTTTAGTTAGAGAATCCTTAAATTTGGTGCCTTCCGCGACTCCTGCCACCGCCGCCATCAAAATCATTGATGGATCCGGGCGATCCACAGAAGTCACTGTCACGTTGAATCTGAGTAGAAAATCTTTTATGGACTCTCCGGTCCTCTGCTTGATTGTTGCTAAAGTCATCACACTCTTGGGTCGCGTCACGTGGACCCTGAACTGTCTCATGAAGCAATCAACGAGCTCGCTCCATGTTCCAATTGATCCAGTCTCTAGTTGTCTGAACCATAGTGAAGCTAAATCTGATAAATATAGAGGGAAGCATCGTGCCATCACTTCCTCGGATGCCCCCAGTACTTCCATGTGCCTGATATATCTTGTGATGTGTACGGTTGGGTCTGATCTTCCGTCATAGGGATCTAGCGCTGGTAATTTGAACTTTGGAGGGTTCCTTGCATTTCGGATGTTCGGAGTGAATGGACTCCGACTGACTTCTTCTAGGCCTCCGCTAGGCAATCCTCCTCTTATGATTCGTCGCATTAGGCCTATCATTCTCTCATTTCCGTCTAGGGGTTGCCCCCTTGTCAAGTTTCTGTCCTGCCCCCCGAGCCTTGAAGGGAATTCCGGTACGTACTCTTCTGGTGGCTCGTTGGCGTATGCATTGGCTCCTGTCTGTTGGGCTCCGTCTGTTGGCCTTCCAGTATCGGACCCTGAGGGTCTGCCCCCAAGGCCTTGTTGACCACCTTCAATCCCTGTATTCTGGCCTTGAGCCTGTCCTTCATTTACATCTGCAATCCTTATTCCTTGTCCCGTACTCGTAGCTGTTGTAGCTGGTCCAAGGTTTTGCATATTTGCCGCCCTCATCTGCTCGAGGAAATTCTGCAGCATCTCCTGTTGACTCTTCATTATGCTTTCGCGCAATGAATTAGCCATGGCCTCCATCTCGTCTCTGGTGATGTAGACGGAAGCTTGTCCTTCTCCTGATCTGGAGGATGCCTCTTGGCTTCCTCCTTGTTGGCTCCTATCAACTCTTTGTCTCGTATGTCGAGTCATTGTTTCCGGATTGGAGTTTCTTCAAACTTTTGAATCTGAATTCTGAATCTGATGTAGCGGGTGCTGGTTCTTCTCAGTGAAAGCACCAAAGTAAAGTGTTATCCTAACTTTTAGCAAAGTTGAGATACCCATAATTTACTAGAAATCAATGATTACTATTCATGAATATCAACCATGCATTACAGGATAACCATGGATATCGATGAATTTTGTCCGAGTCCAGAACGGGCCACAGTTGATAGGACACGACAAGAAAGATCATAGGAATCTGCATTCCAAATTTCAAGACAATCCGAGGTCGTATGCTCAAGTTATGATGGAATCAAGATAAGAGGAATTGACATTGCTCGGTTCGAACCCATAGTGTTCGAACCCATCATATTCGAAACCATCACCCTACTTATGTTCGAACCCATCTGGTTCGAACCCACGAAATAAGTCTGCGCCTCGAATCCATAAGCATTTGCCCCAGTTCGAATCGATGGAGTTCGTAGCCATCGGTTCGAAACCATCTATTTCGAACCCACCTGCGTTCGAACCGATAGCACTGCCATACCAATCTCGAACCCATCGGGTTCGAGTCCATCTAGCCTTGACTCCACTTCGAACCCATCACAAAACCTAGCTTCGAACCCCTGTTGCTTGAAACGATGATTTCGAAACCTGCATATCTCCTAACCTACTGATCCAAATGCCATGAAATTTTCACAGATGCTTGCATACATGATGAAGAATGTCCACGCCAAATTTCACCTCGATTGGATGAATTCTTGATCGGTTCGAATGGAGTTCGAACCGACGCCAAAATTGGTCACAAACCCCGATGAATGTGAAAGCACCAGTGTTGGAATATAAATCAGCAATATCCAAACACAAATCGCAGATCTAAGTAGCAAAATAGTAAATGTAAACAAGAACACACGATTTTATAGTGGTTCGGCTATCTCCGGCCTACGTCCACTTTAAAGGTTTTTCCTTTTATTGATGTTCTTCGCTGATTACAATCGATTACAGCGGATTACAATGAATTGTAGTCCGGAAATTCAGGTACAACGGTGGTTCTGATAGTTAAACTTGAATCCGGCAGAGTCTTGGCGTTTAATGGCGGAAAGATCCCTTTTCTGAATGACCTGGATGTCTATTTATAGGCGTAGGCTGCTGCTATCTCGCTGAAAACTTGGGAGACCTCTTCTGGCACGTGAGGGGGCCCACACGTACGGTCTCGGAAAGTTTGGGCCCACTTTGGCATCGGTTCGAACTCCATTCGAACCGATCAAGAATTCATCCAATCGAGGTGAAATTTGGCGTGGACATTCTTCATCATGTATGCAAGCATCTGTGAAAATTTCATGGCATTTGGATCAGTAGGTTAGGAGATATGCAGGGTTCGAAATTGACTTCACGGTGAGGCTGTTGCGTTCGAACCCCTGTTGCTTGAAACGATGATTTCGAAACCTGCATATCTCCTAACCTACTGATCCAAATGCCATGAAATTTTCACAGATGCTTGCATACATGATGAAGAATGTCCACGCCAAATTTCACCTCGATTGGATGAATTCTTGATCGGTTCGAATGGAGTTCGAACCGATGCCAAAGTGGGCCCAAACTTTCCGAGACCGTACGTGTGGGCCCCCTCACGTGCCAGAAGAGGTCTCCCAAGTTTTCAGCGAGATAGCAGCAGCCTACGCCTATAAATAGACATCCAGGTCATTCAGAAAAGGGATCTTTCCGCCATTAAACGCCAAGACTCTGCCGGATTCAAGTTTAACTATCAGAACCACCGTTGTACCTGAATTTCCGGACTACAATTCATTGTAATCCGCTGTAATCGATTGTAATCAGCGAAGAACATCAATAAAAGGAAAAACCTTTGAAGTGGACGTAGGCCAGAGATAGCCGAACCACTATAAAATCGTGTGTTCTTGTTTACATTTACTATTTTGCTACTTAGATCTGCGATTTGTGTTTGGATATTGCTGATTTATATTCCAACACTGGTGCTTTCACATTCATCGGGGTTTGTGACCAATTTTGGCGCAAACACTTTGGTGCTTTCACTGAGAAGAACCAGCACCCGCTACATCAGATTCAGAATTCAGATTCAAAAGTTTGAAGAAACTCCAATCCGGAAACAATGACTCGACATACGAGACAAAGAGTTGATAGGAGCCAACAAGGAGGAAGCCAAGAGGCATCCTCCAGATCAGGAGAAGGACAAGCTTCCGTCTACATCACCAGAGACGAGATGGAGGCCATGGCTAATTCATTGCGCGAAAGCATAATGAAGAGTCAACAGGAGATGCTGCAGAATTTCCTCGAGCAGATGAGGGCGGCAAATATGCAAAACCTTGGACCAGCTACAACAGCTACGAGTACGGGACAAGGAATAAGGATTGCAGATGTAAATGAAGGACAGGCTCAAGGCCAGAATACAGGGATTGAAGGTGGTCAACAAGGCCTTGGGGGCAGACCCTCAGGGTCCGATACTGGAAGGCCAACAGACGGAGCCCAACAGACAGGAGCCAATGCATACGCCAACGAGCCACCAGAAGAGTACGTACCGGAATTCCCTTCAAGGCTCGGGGGACAGGACAGAAACTTGACAAGGGGGCAACCCCTAGACGGAAATGAGAGAATGATAGGCCTAATGCGACGAATCATGAGAGGAGGATTGCCTAGCGGAGGCCTAGAAGAAGTCAGTCGGAGTCCATTCACTCCGAACATCCGAAATGCAAGGAACCCTCCAAAGTTCAAATTACCAGCGCTAGATCCCTATGACGGAAGATCAGACCCAACCGTACACATCACAAGATATATCAGGCACATGGAAGTACTGGGGGCATCCGAGGAAGTGATGGCACGATGCTTCCCTCTATATTTATCAGATTTAGCTTCACTATGGTTCAGACAACTAGAGACTGGATCAATTGGAACATGGAGCGAGCTCGTTGATTGCTTCATGAGACAGTTCAGGGTCCACGTGACGCGACCCAAGAGTGTGATGACTTTAGCAACAATCAAGCAGAGGACCGGAGAGTCCATAAAAGATTTTCTACTCAGATTCAACGTGACAGTGACTTCTGTGGATCGCCCGGATCCATCAATGATTTTGATGGCGGCGGTGGCAGGAGTCGCGGAAGGCACCAAATTTAAGGATTCTCTAACTAAAGATCCACCGCAAGATCTTGGAGAATTCTTCCATAAAGCTGAAAAATTCATTCGATTAGAAGAATCACGAGTCGAGAGTCGTGAAATAAATGCCACGAAAAGCATAGGAACCTCTGGAGAGCAGTCCGGAGCGGACAAGGGAAAAAGGAAACAGGATGACAGACATGATGGTCCTGATAAACGGAAGAAATTTCGAGAACCAAGATTCAGGCAGTACACAGATCTGAATGCAAGCCTAGAAAGAGTCTTCACTGAAACCAGGGGGCAACTTCACTATCGAAAGCCACCTGTAAGGGATCCCACCGAGCGGGAGCGCAGGACTGGAAAATATTGCCTATTCCATGAGCTGGATGGGCACACCACAGATGAATGCCGTCACTTGAAGGATGAGGTGGAAGAACACGCTAGGGGTGGTAGATTGCGCCACCAAGATCAGATAAGCACCCAGAAAACACCGCTCTTGAGACCGAATGATTATACAACCAAACATCCATGACTCTGCCAAGGAAAGGGATCCCACCAAGGCCTAAACCAAGATCAGATAAGCACCCAGAAAACACCGCTCTTGAGACCGAATGATTATACAACCAAACATCCATGACTCTGGCTATCACTGTTATCATTTCCTCGATATCACCGTTAGTTGAATGACCGCCTGTCAAGGGCTAATGGTAACCCCGGTTCTAGACATAACTCTACACGTCGTCGCAGCCCGTGCCTAGGAATTTTCGCAACTACCCAGAGTACTAGCACGTCATCACAGCCCGTGCTTGGAACGTCGTCGCAGCCCGTTCCAACGTACTCTTGCTTTGAGCATGCTAGAACCTTCAATAACGATAAAATCTCGGCCTTCTAGTCATCCTCCTCGACGACTATTTCCATACTAGCTCAAGCGCCTCTCAAGCTAACCATTATCAACCAACTCGAATCACATCACCGAGTTATCAACATTCTTGGGACGATCCCGTCTGGAATAAACCAAGGCTTTCTCACATCATACTTTGCTTCATCGCATCATAGCGGAGTCCCATCTCAACATCATGGTTTGCCTCATCGCATCATGGAAAAGCCCCATTTCAACATCATCATCAAATCTATCCATATGAGCTTCAACATCCGCTTTATATGCCACAAGCAGCTTTCCTTATTCAAGAGCCTTTCCACTTAGCTTTTGAATCATCTTCTACCAATTTTCCCAAATCAAGTTATCGATCAACTAATCAATCAAATCAAACATTAATCCAAGCAATCAATCATTCAAACAAGATCTAAATAAACAATTACAACAACAATGGCAATTTCGTAAATAAAGAGTTCAAGTCTAACATGCATCCTAACAAGCATGAATTATGAACAATATCTCTACAACTTGGTGAATGAACTTGCATAAGTTAACATGTAGTAAAATGGGTGTCAAAACTTCATAGGTGATAGATCTACATGCATACTTAGGGAAAATGTAAGAAATCACTATCTTTAATACATAAATAAGCCACCAATCCAATATACTCCCTTGGGTCCGTGTGAGAGATAACTACCACTCACCGAATCACCTAAACACCCCAAAAACAACCAACTCCAGATCTGGTCAGCAAAGATCCAAGCTTGATCCGGCAAAATCTCGCTTCAAACGACGAAATCTCTCTTTGTTGGATGAAGATCTTCAACTTTGGCTCTTGGATCTTCGATTTGATCTTCAATTAAGATGGAAGGAATCACTAGATTAGAGTGGAGAAAAGAAGTGAAGAAGTGTTGTAGTCGAGCTGTCAAAATGGCAGCACTTCATTGCTTCAAAATCCGGTGCCAAAAAGTGAGACGAACCCCTTCTATTTATAGGCAGAAATTCCCCTGAGTCGGCCGCCCCCATGAGTCGCCCACGACCTATCACATGAGTCGTCCACGACTCATCAGACCCCACGGCTTACGACCTAACAGGTCCTTTGACCTAACTCTAAGCCGGCCTAACACGCACACGACCTAACGACTCATGCGACTTAACGCTACACAGGGTCACACGACCTAGTCCCCTGCCGACCTAAACCCAGAACACATGCCGACTCACGACTCAAGCCCATACGCCGACCTAAAACATGCGGCATAGTGACTTAACCCAGACACGACCCACGACTTATCTATATTGCCGTGTTTTCCTAAGTCTTAAGCCGTATGGTCGACTTAAAGACTTACGACTTAAACCTTGCCGACCTAACTACCTACAACCTAGCGACTTAGCAACCTTACGACCCAACGACTTAACCTCTTAATGACCTAACCTTAATTCATTCAATACTTAAGTCGTTCCATCCTATAAGTCGCTCAATTCACTAACTTGCTAACCCTTAAGTCGTTAACTCGTGCCACTAGCTAACTAAGGTCGCTCAAAACACTTAGGTCATAACAGCCGACTCGTAATTCCTTAAGTCGTCAACTGCGACCTAAGCTAACTAATAACTCGTAACCCGTACACGACCTATCCCTATACGAGTTATCTTCCCTATCTAACCTCCTCACGACCCAAACAACACACGAGTTAACCCCCCATACGACTTAAGCACTAAGTCGTTAACCCTATAAGTCGCTACCTACCTTAACTCGGCAACACCTTAAGTCGTCTATGCTCCTACACGACTCAAGCTCCAAATGACTTAAGCTCTGAATGACTTATCTACAATACGACTTAAAGCATATAGTTTAACAATGTTTCGATCCGTAAAAATACGGGTCGTTACACTGTAGATATCGATTATTCGGACGGTCATAACTTTTGGCTCGTTTAGAGTTACGGGAGCCATAACCTATCAAAACGAAGGCCACGGTGATTTCTACAGCTTTGACAGCTTTCAGCCATCAACGGATAGATTAATGCCCGAAAAGGACAACCCGAATCTCAATCGGGTCTCGTAAGTTTTTTACCCTTCGTTTTTTCGACACCGGATTTGTACGGTAAAATGGGATTACCGTGGCTCATCTTCGATTTACCATCGCTGGAGAGTGGTGCACCATGGTACCGTTCCGTTTCAAATCCATGCACGCATTTATAAAAGTGGTACGACACTGTTTCGCCATTTCGGATGGATGTTGCACCTTGCACCGCGGATATTGCACCATGTACATATCGATTATTCGGACGGCCATAACTTCTGGCTCGTTTAGAGTTACGGGAGCCATAACCTGTGAAAATGAAGGCCACGATGAGTTCTACGGCTATGATAGCTTTCAGCCGTCAACGAATAGATTAATGCCCAAAAAGGACAACCCGAATCTCAATCGGGTCTCGTAAGTTTTTTACCCTTCGTTTTTTCGACACCGGATTTTTACGGTAAAACGGGATTACTGTGCCTCGCCTTCGATTTACCATCGCTAGAGAGTGGTGCACCATGGTACTGTTCCATTGCAAATCCATGCACGCTATTCTAAAAGTCGTACGACACAGTTTCGCCATTTCGGACGGATGTTGCACCTTGCACCGCGGATGTTGCACCCTATAGATATCGATTATTCGGATGGCCATAACTTCTGGCTCGTTTAGAGTTACGGGAGCCATAACCTATCAAAATGAAGGCCACGATGAGTTCTACGGCTATGATAGCTTTCAGCCGTCAAAGGATAGATTAATGCGCAAATAGGACAGCCCGAATCTCAATCGGGTCTCGTAAATTTTTTACCCTTCGTTTTTTCGACACCGGATTTTTGCGATAAAACGGGATTACCGTGCCTCGCCTTCGAATTATCATCGCTGGAGAGTGGTGCACCATGGTACTGTTCCGTTTCAATTCCATGCACGCTTTTCTAAAAGTCGTAGGGCAAAGTTTCGCCATTTCGGACGGATGTTGCACCTTGCACCGCGGATGTTGCACCCTGTAGATATCGATTATTCGGACGACCATAACTTCTAGCTCGTTTAGAGTTACGGGAGCCATAACCTGTCAAAACGAAGGCCACGATGAGTTCTACGGCTTTGAAGGCTTTCAGCCATCAACAGATAGATTAATGCCCAAAAGGGACAACCCGAATCTCAATCGGGTCTCGTAAGTTTTTTACCATTCGTTTTTTCGACACCTGATTTTTACGGTAAAACGGAATTACCATGCCTCGTCTTCGATTTACCATCGCTGGAGAGTGGTGCACCATGGTACTGTTCCATTTCAAATCCATGCACGCATTTCTAAAAGTCGTATGACACTGTTTCGCCATTTCGGACGGATGTTGCACCTTGCACCGCGGATGTTGCACCCTGTAGATATCGATTATTCGGACGGCCATAACTTCTGGCTCGTTTAGAGTTACGGGAGGCATAACCGGTCAAAACGAAGGCCACGATGAGTTCTACGGCTTCGACCGATTTCAGCCGTCAACGGATCGATTAATGCCCAAAAAGGACAACCCGAATCTCAATCGCGTCTCGTAAGTTTTTTACCCTTTGTTTTTTCGACACCGGATTTTTACGGTAAAATGGGATTTCCGTGCCACGCCTTCGATTTACCATCGCTGGAGAGTGGTGCACCATGGTACTGTTCCGTTTCAAATCCATTCACGCATTTCTAAAAGTCGTACGCCACTGTTTCGCCATTTCGGACGGATGTTGCACCTTGCACCGCAGATGTTGCACCCTGTAGATATCGATTATTCGGACGGCCATAACTTCTGGCTCGTTTAGAGTTACGGGAGCCATAACCTGTCAAAACGAAGGCCACGATGAGTTCTACGGCTTTGACTGCTTTCAGCCGTCAACGGAAAGATTAATGCCCAAAGAGGACAACCCGAATCTCAATCGGGTCTCGTATGTTTTTTACCCTTCGTTTTTTCGACACCGTATTTTTACGGTAAAACGGGATTACCGTGGCTCGTCTTCGATTTACCATCGCTGGAGAGTGGTGCACCATGGTACTGTTCCATTTCAAATCCATGCAAGCATTTCTAAAAGTCGTACGGCACTGTTTCGCCATTTCGGACGGGTGTTGTACCTTGCACCGCGGGTGTTGCACCCTGTAGATATCGATTATTCGGACGGCCATAACTTCTGGCTCGTTTAGAGTTACGGGAGCCATAACCTATAAAAACGAAGGCCACGATGAGTTCTACGGCTTTGACAATTCAGCCGTCAACGGATAGATTAATGCCCAAAAAGGACAACCCGAATCTCAATCGGGTCTCGTAAGTTTTCTACCCTTCGTTTTTTCGACACCGGATTTTTACGGTAAAACGGGATTACCTTGCCTCGCCTTCGATTTACCATCGCTGGAGAGTGGTGCACCATGGTACTGTTCCGTTTCAAATCCATGCACGCATTTCTAAAAGTCGTACGGCACTGTTTCGCCATTTCAGACGGATGTTGCACCTTGCACCGCGGATGTTGCACCCTTTAGATATCGATTGTTCGGACGGCCATAACTTCTGGCTCGTTTAGAGTTACGGGAGCCATAACCTGTCAAAACGAAGGCCACGATGAGTTCTACGGCTTTGACAGCTTTTAGCCGCCAACGGATAGATTAATGCCCAAAAAGGACAAACCGAATCTCAATCGGTTGTCGTAAGTTTTTTACCCTTCATTTTTTCGACACCGTATTTTTACGATAAAACGGGATTACCGTAGCTCGTCTTCGATTTACCATCGATCGAGAGTGGTGCACCATGGTACTGTTCCATTTCAAATCCATTCATGCATTTCTAAAAGTCGTACGCACTGTTTCTCCATTTCGGACGGATGTTGCACCTTGCACCGCGGATGTTGCACCCTGTACATATCGATTATTCGGACGACCATAACTTCTGGCTCGTTAAGAGTTACGGGAGCCATAACCTGTCAAAACGAAGGCCACGGTGAGTTCTACGGCATTGATCGCTTTCAGCCGTCAACGGAAAGATTAATGCCCAAAGACGACAACCCGAATCTCAATCGGGTCTCGTAAGTTTTTTACCCTTCGTTTTTTCGACACCGGATTTTTATGGTAAAGCGGGATTACCGTGCCTCGTCTTCGATTTACCATCGCTGGAGAGTGGTGCACCATGGTACTGTTCCGTTTCAAATCCATGCACGCATTTCTAAAAGTCGTACGGCACTGTTTCTCCATTTCGAACGGATGTTGCACCTTGCAACGCGGATGTTGCACCCTGTAGATATCGATTATTCGGACGGTCATAACTTCTGGCTCGTTTAGAGTTACGGGAGCCATAACCTGCCAAAACGAAGGACTTGATGAGTTCTACGGCTTTGACAGCTTTCAGCCGTCAACGGATAGATTAATGCCCGAAAAGAACAACCCGAATCTCAATCGGGGATCGTAAGTTTTTTACCTTTCGCTTTTTCGACACCGGATTTGTACGGTAAAACGGGATTACCGTGGCTCGTCTTCGATTTACCATCGCTGGAGAGTGGTGCACCATGGTACTGTTCCATTTCTGATCCATGCACGCAATGCTAAAAGTCGTACGACATTGTTTCGCTATTTCGGACAGATGTTGCACCTCGGATGTTGCACCCTATATATACCGATTATTCGGACAGCCATAACTTCTGGTTCGTTTAGAGTTACGGGAGCCATAACCTATCAAAACGAAGGCCACGGTGAGTTCTACAGCTTTGGCAGCTTTCAGCTGTCAACGGATAGATTAATGCCCGAAAAGGACAACCCGAATCTCAATCGGGGTTCGTAAGTTTTTTACCCTTCGTTGTTTTGACACCGGAATTTTACGGTAAAACGGGATTACCGTGGATCGTCTTCGATTTACCATCGCTGGAGAGTGGTGCACCATGGTACCGTTCCGTTTCAAATCCATGCACGCATTTCTAAAAGTCATACGGCATTGTTTCGCCATTTCGGATGAATGTTGCACCATGCACCGCGGATGTTGCACCCTATAGATATCGATTATTCGGACGGCCATAACTTCTGGCTCGTTTAGAGTTACGGGAGCCATAACCTGTCAAAACGAAGGCCACGATGAGTTCTACGGGGTTGACAGCTTTCAGCCGTCAACGGATAGATTAATGCCCAAAAAGGAAAACCCGAATCTCAATCGGGTCTCGTAAGTTTTTTACCCTTCGTTTTTTCGACACCGGATTTTTACGGTAAAACGGGATTACCGTGCCTCGCCTTCGATTTACCATCGCTGGAGAGTGGTGCACCATGGTACTGTTTCGTTTCAAATCCATGCATGCTTTTCTAAAATTCGTACGGCACAGTTTCGCCATTTCGGACGGATGTTGCACCTTGCACCGCGGATGTTGCACACTTTAGATATCGATTATTCGAACGGCCATAACTTCTGGCTCGTTTAGAGTTACGGGAGCCATAACCAGTCAAAACGAAGGCTACGATGTGTTCTACGGATTTGATAGCTTTCAGCCGTTAATGGATAGATTAATGCCCAAAAAGGACGACCCGAATCTCAATCGGGTCCCGTAAGTTTTTTACCCTTCATTTTTTCAACACCGAATTTTTACGGTAAAACGTGATTACCGTGCCTCGTCTTCGATTTACCATCGCTGGAGAGTGGTGCACCATGGTACTGTTCCGTTTCAAATCCATGCATGCATTTCTAAAAGTCGTACGAGACTGTTTTGCCATTTCGGACGGATGTTGCACCTTGCACCGCGGATGTTGCTCCCTGTAGATATTGATTATTCGGACGGCCATATCTTCTGGCTCGTTTAGAGTTACGGGAGCCATAACCTATCAAAACGAAGGCCACAGTGAGTTCTACGGCTTTGACAGCTTTAAGCCGTCAACGGATAGATTAATGCCCAAAGAGGACAACCCGAATCTCAATCGGGTCTCGTTAGTTTTTTACCCTTCGTTTTTTCGACACCGGATTTTTACGGTAAAGCGGGATTACCGTGCCTCGTCTTCGATTTACCATCGCTGGAGAGTGGTGCACCATGGTACTGTTCCGTTTCAAAACCATGCACGCATTCCTAAAAGTCGTACGGCACTGTTTCTCCATTTCGGACGGATGTTGCCCCTTGCACCGCGGATGTTGCACCCTGTAGATATCGATTATTCGGACGGCCATAACTTCTGGCTCGTTTGGAGTTACGGGAGTCATAACCTGTCAAAACGAAGGCCACGGTGAGTTCTACAGCTTTGACAGCTTTCAGCCATCAACGGATAGATTAATGCCCGAAAAGGACAACCCGAATCTCAATCGGGGTACATAAATTTTTTACCCTTCGTTTTTTCGACACCGGATTTGTACGGTAAAACGGGATTACCGTGGCTCGTCTTCGATTTACCATCGCTGGAGAGTGGTGCACCATGGTACTGTTTCGTTTCAAATCCATGCATGCATTTGTAAAAGTCGTACGACACTGTTTCGCCATTTCAGACAGATGTTGCACCTTGCACCGCAGATGTTGCACCCTGTATATATCGATTATACGGACAACCATAACTTCTGGCTCGTTTAGAGTTACGGGAGTCATAACCTGTCAAAACGAAGGCCATGGTGAGTTCTACAGCTTTGACAGCTTTCAGCTATCAACGGACAGATTAATGCCCAAAAAGGACAGCCCGAATCTCAATCGGGGTTTGTAAGTTTTTTACCCTTCGTTTTTTTGACACCGGATTTTTACGGTAAAACGGGATTACCGTGGCTCGTCTTCGATTTACCATCGCTGGAGAGTGGTGCACCATGGTACTGTTCCGTTTCAAATCCATGCACACATTTCTAAAAGTCGTACGACACTGTTTCGCCATTTCGGACGAATGTTGCACCTTGCACCGCGGATGTTGCACCCTGTAGATATCGATTATTCGGACGGCCATAACTTCTGGCTCGTTTAGAGTTACGGGAGCCATAACCTGTGAAAACGAAGGCCACGAAGAGTTCTACGGCTTTGACAGCTTTCAGCCGTCAACAGATAGATTAATGCGCAAAAAGGACAACCCGAATCTCAATCGGGTCTCGTAAGTTTTTTACCCTTCGTTTTTTCGACACCGGATTTTTACGGTAAAACGGGATTACCGTTCCTCTCCTTCGATTTACCATCGCTGGAAAGTGGTGCACCATGGTACTGTTCCGTTTCAAATCCATGCACGCTTTACTAAAAGTCGTACGGCACAGTTTCGCCATTTCAGACGGATGTTGCACCTTGCACCGCGAATGTTGCACCCTGTAGATATCGATTATTTGGACGGCCATAACTTCTGGCTCATTTAGAGTTTCGGGAGCCATAACCTGTCAAAACGAAGGCCAAGATGAGTTCTACGGCTTTGACAGCTTTCAGCCGTCAACAGATAGATTAATACCCAAAAAGAACAACCCGAATCTCAATCGGGTCTCGTAAGTTTTTTACCCTTCGTTTTTTCGACACCAGATTTTTACGGTAAAACGGGATTACCGTGCCTCGTCTTCGATTTACCATAGCTGGAGAGTGGTGCACCATGGCACTGTTCCGTTTCAAATCCATGCACCTAAAAGTCGTACGACACTGTTTCACCATTTTGGACGGATGTTGCACCTTATACCGCGAATGTTGCACCCTGTAGATATCGATTATTCGGACGGCCATAACTTCTGGCTCGTTTAGAGTTACGGGAGACATAACCTGTCAAAATGAAGGATACGATGAGTTCTACGGCTTTGACCGCTTTCAACCGTCAACGGATAGATTAATGCCCAAAAAGGACAACCCGAATCTCAATCGGATCTCATAAGTTTTTTACCCTTCATTTTTTCGACACCGGATTTTTACGGTAAAACGGGATTACCGTGCCTCGTCTTCGATTTACCATCGCTGGAGAGTGGTGCACCATGGTACTGTTCCGTTTCAAATCCATGCACGCATTTATAAAAGTCGTATGACACTGTTTCGCCATTTCGGACGGATGTTGCACCTTGCACCGCGGATGTTGCACCCTGTAGATATCGATTATTCGGACGGCCATAACTTCTGGCTCGTTTAGAGTTACGGGAGCCATAACCTGTCAAAACGATGGCCACGATGAGTTCTACGACTTTGATAGCTTTCAGCCGTCAACGGATAGATTAATGCTAAAAAGGACAACCCGAATCTCAATCGGGTCTCGTAAGTTTTTTACCCTTCGTTTTTTCGACACCGGTTTTTTTACGGTAAAACGGGATTACCGTGCCTCACCTTCGATTTACCATCGCTGGAGAGTGGTGCACCATAGTACTATTCCGTTTCAAATCCATGCACATATTTCTAAAAGTCGTACGGCACAGTTTCACCATTTCAGACGGATGTTGCACCTTGCACCGCGGATGTTGCACCCTGTAGATATCGATTATTCGGACGGCCATAACTTCTGGCTCGTTAAGAGTTACAGGAGCCATAACCTGTCAAAACGAAGGCCACGATGAGTTCTACGGCTTTGACAGCTTCCAGCCGTCAACGGATAGATAATGCCCAAAAAGGACAACCCGAATCGCAATCGGGTCTCGTAAGTTTTTTACCCTTCGTTTTTTCGACACCGAATTTTTACGGTAAAACGGGATTACCGTTCCTCATCTTCGATTTACCATCGCTGGAGAGTGGTGCACCATGGTATTGTTCCGTTTCAAATCCATGCATGCATTTCTAAAAGTCGTACGGCACTGTTCGCCATTTCGGACGGATGTTGCACCTTGCACCGCGGATGTTGCACCCTGTAGATATCGATTATTCGGACGGCCATAACTTCTGGCTCGTTTAGATTGACGGGAGCCATAACCTGTCTAAACGAAGGCCACGGTGAGTTCTACGGCTTTGACCGCTTTCAGCCATCAACGGATAGATTAATGCCCAAAAAGGACAACCCGAATCTCAATTAGGTCTCGTAAGTTTTTTACCCTTCGTTTTTTCGACACCGGATTTTTACGGTAAAACGGGATTACCGTGCCTCGTCTTCGATTTACCACGGCTGGAGAGTGGTGCACCATGGTACTGTTCCATTTGAAATCCATGCACGCATTTCTAAAAGTCGTACGTCACTGTTTCGCCATTTCGGACGGATGTTGCACCTTGCACCGCGGATGTTGCACCCTGTAGATATCGATTATTCGGACGGTCATAACTTCTGGCTCGTTTAGAGTTACGGGAGCCATAACCTGTCAAAACAAAGGCTACGGTGAGTTCTACAGCTTTGACAGCTTTCAGCCGTCAACGGATAGATTAATGCCCGAAAAGGAGAACCCGAATCTCAATCGGGGTTCGTAAGTTTTTTACCCTTCGTTTTTTCGACACCGGATTTTTACGGTAAAACGGGATTACCGTGGCTCATCTTCGATTTACCATCCCTGGATAGTGGTGCACCATGGTACTGTTCCGTTTCAAATCCATGCACGCATTTCTAAAAGTCGTACGGCACTGTTTCGCCATTTCGGACAGATGTTACACCTTGCACCGCGGATGTTGCACCCTGTATATATCGATTATTCGGACAACCATAACCTCTGGCTCGTTTAGATTTACGGAAACCATAACCTGTCAAAACAAAGGCCACAGTGAGTTCTACAGCTTTGACAGTTTTCAGCCGTCAACGGATAGATTAATGCCTGAAAAAGACAACTCGAATCTCAATCGGGGTTCGTAAGTTTTTTACCCTTCGATTTTTCGACACTGGATTTTTACGGTAAAGCGGGATTACCGTGCCTCACCTTCGATTTACCATCGCTGGAGAGTGGTGCACCATGGTACATATTCCGTTTCAAATACATGCACGCTTTTCTAAAAGTCGTACGGCACAGTTTCGCCATTTCGGACGGATGTTGCACCTTGCACCGCGGATGTTGCACCCTGTAGATATCGATTATTCGGACGGCCATAACTTCTGCCTCGTTTAGAGTTACGGGAGCCATAACCTGTCAAAACGAAGGCCAGGATGAGTTCTACGGCTTTGACGGCTTTCAGACGTCAACGGATAGATTAATCCCCAAAAAGGACAACCCGAATCTCAATCGGGTCTCGTAAGTTTTTTACCTTCGTTTTTTCGACACCATATTTTTACGGTAAAACGGGATTACCGTGCGTCATCTTCGACTTACCATCGCTGGAGAGTGGTGCGCCATGGTACTGTTCCATTTCAAATCCATGCACGCATTTCTAAAAATCGTACGACACTGTTTCGCCATTTCGGACGGATGTTGCACCGTGCACCGCGGATGTTGCACCATGTACATATCGATTATTCGGACGGCCATAACTTCTGGCTCGTTTAGAGTTATGGGAGCCATAACCTGTCACAACGAAGGCCACGATGAGTTCTACGGCTTTGACAACTTTCAGTCGTCAACGGATAGATTAGTGCCCAAAAAGGACAACCTGAATCTGAATCGGGTCTCGTTAGTTTTTTACCCTTCATTTTTTCGACACCGGATTTTTACGGTAAAACGGGATTACCGTGCCTCGTCTTCGATTTACCATCACTGGAGAGTGGTGCACCGTGGTACTGTTCCGTTTCAAATCCATGCTTGCATTTCTAAAAGTCGTGCGGCACTGTTTCGCCATTTCGGACGGATGTTGCACCTTGCACCGCGAATGTTGCACCCTGTAGATATCGATTATTCGGACGGCCATAACTTCTGGCTCGTTTAGAGTTACGGGAGCCATATCCTGTCAAAACGAAGACCACGATGAGTTCTACGGCTTTGACTGCTTTCAGCCATCAACGGATAGATTAATGCCCGAAAAGGACAACCTGAATCTCAATCGAGTCTCGTAAGTTTTTTACCCTTCGGATTTTTTGACACCGGATCTTTACGGTAAAACGGGATTACTGTGCCTCGCCTTTGATTTACCATCGCTGGAGAGTGGTGCACCATGGCACTGTTCCATTTGAAATCCATGCACGCATTTCTAAAAGTCGTACGACACTGTTCCGCCATTTCGGACGGATGTTGTACCTTGCACCGCGGATGTTGCACCCTGTATATATCGATTATTCGGACGGTCATAACTTCTGGCTCATTTAGAATTACGGGAGCCATAACCTGTCAAAACGAAGGCCACGGTGAGTTCTACGGCTTTGACAGCTTTCATCCGTCAACGGATAGCTTAATGCCCGAAAAGGACAACCCGAATCTCAATCTGGGTTCGTAAGTTTTTTACCGTTCATTTTTTCGACACCGGATTTTTATGGTAAAACGGGATTACCGTGGCTCGTCTTCGATTTACCATCGCTGGAGAGTGGTGCACCATGGTAATGTTCCGTTTCAAATCCATGCACGCATTTCTAAAAGTCGTACGACACTATTTCGCCATTCCGGACGGATGTTGCACCTTGCACCGCGGATGTTGCACCCTGTATATATCGATTATTCGGACAACCATAACTTCTGGCTCGTTTAAATTTACGGGAGCCATAACCCGTCAAAACGAAGGCCACGGTGAGTTCTACAGCTTTGACTGCTTTCAGCCGTCAACAGATAGATTAATGCCAGAAAAGGACACCCCGAATCTCAATCTGGGTTCGTAAGTTTTTTACCCTTCGTTTTTTCGACACCGGATTTTTACGGTAAAACGGGATTACCGTGGCTCGTCTTCGATTTACCATCGCCGGAGAGTGGTGCACCATGTTAATGTTCCGTTTCAAATCCATGCACGCATTTCTAAAAGTCGTACGGCACTGTTTCGCCATTTTGGACGGATGTTGCACCTTGCACCGCGGATGTTGCACCCTGTATATATCGATTATTCGGACAACCACAACTTCTGGCTCGTTTAAATTTACGGGAGCCATAACCCGTCAAAACGAAGGCCACGGTGAGTTCTACAGCTTTGACAGCTTTCAGCCGTCAACAGATAGATTAATGCCAGAAAAGGACACCCCGAATCTCAATCTGGGTTCGTAAGTTTTTTACCCTTCGTTTTTTCGACACCGGATTTTTACGGGAAAACGGGATTACCGTGGCTCGTCTTCGATTTACCATCGCTGGAGAGTGGTGCACCATGTTAATGTTCCGTTTCAAATCCATGCACGCATTTCTAAAAGTCGTACAGCACTGTTTCGCCAATTCGGACGGATGTTGCACCTTGCACTGCGGATGTTGCACCCTGTGGATATCGATTATTCGGACGGCCATAACTTCTGGCTCGTTTAGAGTTACGGGAGCCATAACCTGTCTAAACGAAGGCCACGGTGAGCTCTACGGCTTTGACCGCTTTCAGCCGTCAATGGATAGATTAATGCCCAAAAGGACAACCCGAATCTCAATCGGTTCTCGTAAGTTTTTTACCCTTCGTTTTTTCGACACCGGATTTGTACGGTAAAACGGGATTACCGTGCCTCGTCTTCGATTTACCATCGCTGGAGAGCGGTGCACCATGGTATTGTTCCGTTTCAAATCCATGCACGCATTTCTAAAAGTCGTACGACACTGTTTCGCCATTTCGGACGGATGTTGCACCTTGCACCGCGGATGTTGCACCCTGAAGATATCGATTATTCGGACGGTCATAACTTCTGGCTCGTTTAGAGTTACGGGAGCCATAACCTGTCAAAAAGAAGGCCACGGTAAGTTCTACAGCTTTGACAGCTTTCAGCCGTTAATGGATAGATTAATGCCCGAAAAGGACAACCCGAATCTCAATCGGGGTTCGTAAGTTTTTTAACCTTCGTTTTTTCGACGCCGGATTTTTACGGTAAAACGGGATTACCGTGGCTCGTCTTCGATTTACCATCGCTGGAGAGTGGTGCACCATGGCACTGTTTCGTTTCAAATCCATGCACGCATTTCTAAAAGTCGTACGACACTGTTTCGCCATTTCGGACGGATGTTGCACCTTGCACCGCGGATGTTGCACCTTGTATATATCGATTATTCGGACAGCCATAACCTCTAACTCGTTTAGATTTAAGGGAGACATAACCTGTCAAAACGAAAGCCACGGTGAGTTCTACAGCTCTGACAGCTTTCAGCCGTCAAAGGATGGATTAATGCTCGAAAAGTACAACTCGAATCTCAATCGGGGTTCGTAAGTTTTTTACCCTTCGTTTTTTCGACACCGGATTTTTACGGTAAAACGGGATTACCGTGGCTCGTCTTCGATTTACCATCGCTGGAGAGTGGTGCACCATGGTACTGTTCCGTTTCAAATCCATGCACGCATTTCTAAAAGTCGTACGGCACTGTTTCGCCATTTCGGACAGATGTTGCACCTTGCACCGCGGATGTTGCACCCTGAAGATATCGATTATTCGGACGGTCATAACTTCTGGCTCGTTTAGAGTTACGGGAGCCATAACCTGTCAAAAAGAAGGCCACGGAAAGTTCTACAGCTTTGACATCTTTCAGCCGTCAACGGATAGATTAATGGCCGAAAAGGACAACCCGAATCTCAATCGGGGTTCGTAAGTTTTTTACCCTTCGTTTTTTCGACGCCGGATTTTTACGGTAAAACGGGAGTACGGTGCCTCGCCATTTCGGACGGATGTTGCACCTTGAACCGCGGATGTTGCACCTGTAGAAATCGATTATTTGGACGGCCATAACTTCTGGCTCGTTTAGAGTTACGGGAGCCCTAACCTGTCAAAACTAAGGCCACGATGAGTTCTACGGCTTTTACCGCTTTCAGCCGTCAACGGATAGATTAATGCCCAAAAAGGTCAACCCGAATCTCAATCGGGTCTCGTAAGTTTTTTACCCTTCGTTTTTTCGACACCGGATTTTTACGGTAAAACAGGATTACCGTGCCCCGTCTTCGATTTACCATCACTGGAGAGTGTTGCACTAAGGTACTGTTCCGTTTCAAATCCATGCACGCATTTCTAAAAGTCGTACGACACTGTTTCGCCATTTCGGACGGATGTTGCACCTTGCACCGTGGATGTTGCACCCTGTACATATCGATTATTCGGACGGCAATAACTTCTGGCTCGTTTAGAGTTACGGGAGCCATAACCTGTCAAAATGAAGGCCACGTTGAGTTCTACGGCTTTGAAAGCTTTCAACCGTCAACGGATAGATTAATGCCCAAAAAGGACAACCCGAATCTCAATCGGGTCTCGTAAGTTTTTTACCCTTCGTTTTTTCGACAACGGATTTTTACGGTAAAACGGGATTACCATGCCTCGTCTTCGATTTACCATCGCTGGAGAGTGGTGCACCATGGTACTGTTCCGTTTCAAATCCATGCACGCATTTCTAAAAGTCGTACGACACTGTTTTGCCATTTCGGACAGATGTTGCACCTTGCACCGCGGATGTTGCACTCTGTAGATATCGATTATTCGAACGGCCATAACTTCTGGCTCGTTTAGAGTTATAGGAGCCATAACCTGTCAAAACGAAGGCCACGGTGAGTTCTACGGCTTTGACCACTTTCAGTCGTCAGCGGATAGATTAATGCACAAAAAGGACAACCCGAATCTCAATCGGGTCTCGTAAGTTTTTTACCCATCGTTTTTTTGACACCGGATTTTTACGGTAAAACGGGATTACCTTGCCTAGTCTTCGATTTACCATCGCTGGAGAGTGGTGCACCATGGTACTATTCCGTTTCAAATCCATGCGCACATTTCTAAAAGTCGTACGGCACTGTTTCGCCATTTCGGACGGATGTTGCACCTTGCACCGCGGATGCCGCACCCTATAGATATCGATTATTCGGACGGGCATAACTTCTGGCTCGTTTAGAGTTACGGGTGCCATAACTTTTCAAAATGAAGGCCACGGTGAGTTCTACAGCTTTGACAGCTTTCAGCCGTCAACGGATAGATTAATGCCCGAAAAGGACAACCCGAATCTCAATCGGGTCTTGTAAGTTTTTTACCCTTCGTTTTTTCGACACCGGATTTTTACGGTAAAACGGGATTACCGTGGCTCGTCTTCGATTTACCATCGCTGGAGAGTGGTGCACCAAGGTACTGTTCCGTTTCAAATCCATGCACGCATTTCTAAAAGTCGTACGGCACTATTTCGACATTTCGTACGGATGTTGCACCTTGCACCGCGGATGTTGCACCCTGTATATATATCGATTATTCGGACAGCCATAACTTCTGGCTCGTTTAGATTTACGGGGGCCATAACCTGTCAAAACGAAGGACCCGGTGAGTTTTACAGCTTCGACAGCTTTCAGCCGTCAACGGATAGATTAATGCCCGAAAAGGACAACCCGAATCTCAATCGGGGTTCGTAAGTTTTTTACCCTTCGTTTTTTTGACACCGGATTTTTACAGTAAAACGGGATTACCGTGGCTCGTCTTCGATTTACCATCGCTGGAGAGTGGTGCACCATGGTACTGTTCCGTTTCAAATCCATGCACGCGTTTCTAAAAGTCGTACGGTACTGTTTCGCCATTTCGGACGGATGTTGCACCTTGCACCGCGGATGTTGCACCCTGTAGATATCGATTATTCGGACGGCCATAACTTCTGGCTCGTTTAGAGTTAAGGGAGCCATAACCTGTCAAAGCGAAGGCCACGATTAGTTCTATGGCTTTGACAGCTTTCAGCCGTCAACGGATAGACCAATGCCCAAAAAGGACAACCCGAATCTCAATCGGGCCTCGTAAGTTTTTTACCTTTCGTTTTTTCGACACCGGATTTTTACGGTAAAAAGGATTATCGTGCCTCGTCTTCGATTTACCATCGCTGGAGAGTGGTGCACCATGGCACTGTTCCGTTTCAAATCCATGCACGCATTTCGAAAAGTCGTACGACACTGTTTCTCCATTTCGGACAGATGTTGCACCTTGCACCGCGGATGTTGCTCCCTGTAGATATCGATTATTCGGACGACCATAACTTCTGGCTCGTTTAGAGTTAAGGGAGCCATAACCTGTCAAAACGAAGGCCACGATGAGTTCTATGGCTTTGACAGCTTTCAGCCATCAACGGATAGACTAATGCCCAAAAAGGATAACCCGAATCTCAATCGGGCCTCGTAAGTTTTTTACCTTTCGTTTTTTCGACCCCGGATTTTTAGGGTAAAACGGGATTACTGTGCCTCGCCTTCGATTTACCATCGTTGGAGAGTGGTGCACCATGGTACTGTTCCGTTTCAAATCCATGCACATATTTCTAAGAGTCGTACGACACTGTTTAGCCATTTCAGATGGATGTTGCACGTTGCACCACGGATGTTGCACCCTGTATATATCGATTATTCGGACGGCCGTAACTTCTGGCTCGTTTGGAGTTACGGGAGCCATAACCTGTCAAAACAATGGCCACGGTGAGTTCAACGGCTTTGACCGCTTTCAGCCATCAACGGATAGATTAATGCCCAAAAAGGACAACCCGAATCTCAATCGGGTCTCGTAAGTTTTTTACCCTTCATTTTTTCGATACCGGATTTTTACGGTAAAATGGGATTACCGTGCCTCGTCTTTAATTTACCATCGCTGGAGAGCGGTGCACCATGGTATTGTTCCGTTTAAAATCCATGCACGCATTTCTAAAAGTCGTACGACACTGTTTTGCCATTTCGGACGAATGTCGCACCTTGCACCGTGGATGTCGTACCCTGTAGATATCGATTATTCGGACGGGCATAACTTCTGGCTCGTTTAGAGTAACGGGAGCCATAACCTTTCAAAACGAAGGCCACGATGAGTTCTACAGCTTTGACAGCTTTCAGCCGTCAACGGATAGATTAATGCCCAAAAGGGACAACCCGAATCTCAATCGAGTCTCGTAAGTTTTTTACCCTTCGTTTTTTCGACACCGGATTTTTACGGTAAAACGGGATTACCGTGCCTCGCCTTCGATTTACCATCGCTGGAGAGTGGTGAACCATGGCACTGTTCCGTTTCAAATCCATGCACGCATTTCTAAAAGTCGTACGGCACTGTTTCGCCATTTTGGACGGATGTTGCACCTTGCACCGCGGATGTTGCACCCTGTATATATCGATTATTCGGACGGTCATTACTTCTGGCTCGTTTAGAGTTACGGGAGCCATAACCTATCAAAACGAAGGCCACGGTGAGTTCTACAGCTTTGACAGCTTTCAGCCGTCAACGGATAGATTTATGCCCGAAAAGGACAACCCGAATCTCAATCGGTGTTCGTAAGTTTTCTACCCTTCTTTTTTTCGACACCGGATTTTTACGGTAAAACGGGATTACCGTGGCTCGTCTTAGATATACCATCGCTGGAGAGTGGTGCATCATGGTACTGTTCTATTTCAAATCCATGCACGCATTTCTAAAAGTCGTACGGCACTGTTTCGCCATTTCGGACGGATGTTGCACCTTGCACCGCGGATGTTGCACCCTGTATATATCGATTATTCGGACAACCATAACTTCTGGCTCGTTTAAATTTACGGGAGCCATAACCCGTCAAAACGAAGGCCACGGTGAGTTCTACAGCTTTGACAGCTTTCAGCCGTCAACAGATAGATTAATGCCAGAAAAGGACACCCCGAATCTCAATCTGGGTTCGTAAGTTTTTTACCCTTCGTTTTTTCGACACCGGATTTTTACGGCAAAACGGGATTACCGTGGCTCGTCTTCGATTTACCATCGCCGGAGAGTGATGCACCATGTTAATGTTCCGTTTCAAATCCATGCACGCATTTCTAAAAGTCGTACGGCACTGTTTCGCCATTTCGGACGGATGTTGCACCTTGCACCGCGGATGTTGCACCCTGTATATATCGATTATTCGGACAACCATAACTTCTGGCTCGTTTAAATTTACGGGAGCCATAACCCGTCAAAACGAAGGCCACGGTGAGTTCTACAGCTTTGACAGCTTTCAGCCGTCAACAGATAGATTAATGCCAGAAAAGGACACCCCGAATCTCAATCTGGGTTCGTAAGTTTTTTACCCTTCGTTTTTTCGACATCGGATTTTTACGGTAAAACGGGATTACTGTGGCTCGTCTTCGATTTACCATCGCTGGAGAGTGGTGCACCATGTTAATGTTCCGTTTCAAATCCATGCACGCATTTCTAAAAGTCGTACGGCACTGTTTCGCCAATTCGGACGAATGTTGCACCTTGCACCGCGGATGTTGCACCCTGTGGATATCGATTATTCGGACGGCCATAACTTCTGGCTCGTTTAGAGTTACGGGAGCCATAACCTGTCTAAACGAAGGCCACGGTGAGTTCTACGGCTTTGACCGCTTTCAGCCGTCAATGGATAGATTAATGCCCAAAAGGACAACCCGAATCTCAATCGGTTCTCGTAAGTTTTTTACCCTTCGTTTTTTCGACACCGGATTTGTACGGTAAAACGGGATTACCGTGCCTCGTCTTCGATTTACCATCGCTGGAGAGCGGTGCACCATGGTACTGTTCCGTTTCAAATCCATGAACGCATTTCTAAAAGTCGTAAGGCACTGTTTCGCCATTTCGGACGGATGTTGCACCTTGCACCGCGGATGTTGCACCCTGTAGATATCGATTATTCGGACGGCCATAACTTCTGGCTCGTTTAGAGTTACGGGAGCCATGACCTGTCAAAACGTAGAAAACGATGAGTTCTACAGCTTTGACAGCTTTCAGCCGTCAACGGATAGATTAATGCCCGAAAAGGACAACCCGAATCTCAATCGAGTCTCGTAAGTTTTTTACCCTTCGTTTTTTCGACACCGGATTTTTAAAGTAAAACGGGATTACCGTGCTTCGCCTTCGATTTACCATCGCTGGAGAGTGGTGCACCATGGTACTCTTCCGTTTCAAATCCATGCATGCATTTCTAAAAGTCATACGGCACTGTTTCGCCATTTCGGACGGATGTTGCACCTTGCACCGCGGATGTTGCACCTTGTAGATAACGATTATTCGGACGGCCATAACTTCTGGCTCGTTTAGAGTTACGGGAACCATAACCTGTCCAAACGAAGGCCACGATGAGTTCTACGGTTTTGACGGCTTTCAGCCGTCAACGGATAGATTAATGCCCAAAAAAGACAACCCGAATCTCAATCGGGTGTCGTAAGTTTTTTACCCTTCGTTTTTTCGACACCGGATTTTTACGGTAAAATGGGATTACCGTGCCTCATCTTCGATTTACCATCGCTGGAGAGTGGTGCACCATGGTACTGTTCCGTTTCAAATCCATGCACGCATTTCTAAAAGTCGTACGACACTGTTTCGCCATTTCGGTCGGATGTTGCACCTTGCACCGCGGATGTTGCACCCTGTAGATATCGGTTATTCGGACGACCATAATTTCTGGCTCGTTTAGAGTTACAGGAGCCATAACCTGTCAAAACGAAGGCCCTGATGAGTTCTACGGCTTTGATAGCTTTCAACCGTCAACGGATAGATTAATGCCCAAAAAGGAAACCCGAATCTCAATCGGGTCTCGTAATTTTTTTACCCTTCGTTTTTTCGACACAGGATTTTTACGGTAAAACAGGATTACCGTGCCTCGCCTTCGATTTACCATCGCTGGAGAGTGGTGCACCATGATACTGTTCTGTTTCAAATCCATGCACGCATTTGTAAAAGTTGTACGACACTGTTTCGCCATTTCAGACGGATGTTGCACCTTGCACCGCGGATGTTGCACCCTGTATATATTGATTATTCGGACGGCAATAACTTCTGGCTCGTTTAGAATAACGGGAGCCATAACCTGTCAAAACGAAGGCCACGATGAGTTCTACGGCTTTGACAGCTTTCAGCCATCAACGGATAGATTAATGCCCAAAAAGGACAACTCAATCGGATCTCGTAAGTTTTTTACCCTTCGTTTTTTCGACGACGGATTTTTACGGTAAACGAGATTACCATGCCTCGTCTTCGATTTACCATCGCTAGAGAGTGGTGCACCATGGCACTGTTCCGTATCAAATCCATGCACGCATTTCTAAAAGTCGTACGACACTGTTTCGCCATTTCGGACGGATGTTGCACCTTGCACCGCGGATGTTGCACCCTGTAAATATCGATTATTCGGACGGGCATAACTTCTGGCTCGTTTAGAGTAACGGGAGCCATAACCTGTCAAAACGAAGGCCACGATGAGTTCTACGGCCTTGACAGCTTTCAACCGCCAACGGATTGATTATTGCCCAAAAAGGACAACCCGAATCTCAATCGAGTCTCGTAAGTTTTTTACCCTTCGTTTTTTCGACACTGGATTTTTACGGTAAAACGGGATTACCGTGCCTCGCCTTCGATTTACCATCGCTGGAGAGTGGTGCACCATGGTAATGTTCCGTTTCGAATCCATGCATGCATTTCTAAAAGTCGTATGACACTGTTTCGCCATTACGGACGGATGTTGCACCTTGCACCGCAGATGTTGCACCCTGTAGATATCGATTATTCGCACGGCCATAACTTCTGGCTCGTTTAGAGTTACGAGAGCCATAACCTGTCAAAATGAAGGCCATGATGAGTTCTACGGCTTTGACAGCTTTCAGCCGTCAACGGATAGATTAATGCCCAAAAAGGACAACCCGAATCTCAATCGGGTCTCGTAAGTTTTTTACCCATAATTTTTTCGACACCGGATTTTTACGGTAAAACGGGATTACCGTGCCTCGCCTTCGATTTACCATCGCTGGAGAGTGGTGCACCATGGTACTGTTCCGTTTCAAATCCATGCACGCATTTAAAAGTCGTACGGCACTGTTTCGCCATTTCAGACGGATGTTGCACCTTGCACCGCGGATGTTGCACCCTGTAGATATCGATTATTCGGACGGCCATAGCTTCTGGCTCGTTTAGAGTGACGGGAGCCATAACCTGTCAAAACGAAGGCCACGTTGAGTTCTACGGATTTGATAGCTTTCAACCGTCAACGGATAGATTAATGCCCAAAAAGGACAACCCGAATCTCAATCGGGTCTCGTAAGTTTTTTACCCTTCGTTTTTTCGACAACGGATTTGTACGGTAAAACGGGATTACCATGCCTCGCCTTCGATTTACCATCGCTGGAGAGTGGTGCACCATGGCACTGTTCCGTTTCAAATCCATGCATGCATTTCTAAAAGTCGTACGGCACTGTTTCGCCATTTCGGACGGATGTTGCACCTTGCACCGCGGATGTTGCACCCTGTATATATCGATTATTCGGACGGTCATTACTTCTGGCTCGTTTAGAGTTACGGGAGCCATAACCTATCAAAACGAAGGCTACGGTGAGTTCTACAGCTTTGACAGCTTTCAGCCGTCAACGGATAGATTTATGCCCGAAAAGGACAACCCGAATCTCAATCGGCGTTCGTAAGTTTTCTACCCTTCGTTTTTTCGACACCAGATTTTTACGGTAAAACGGGATTACCGTGGCTCGTCTTAGATTTACCATCGCTGGAGAGTGGTGCACCATGGTACTGTTCCGTTTCAAATCTATGCACGCATTTCTAAAAGTCGTACGGCACTGTTTCGCAATTTCGGACGAATGTTGCACCTTGCACCGCGGATGTTGCACCCTGTATATATCGATTATTCGGACAACCATAACTTCTGGCTCGTTTAAATTTACGGGAGCCATAACCCGTCAAAACGAAGGCCACGGTGAGTTCTACAGCTTTGACAGCTTTCAGCCGTCAACATATAGATTAATGCCAGAAAAAGACACCCCGAATCTCAATCTGGGTTCGTAAGTTTTTTACCCTTCGTTTTTTCGACACCGGATTTTTACGGTAAAACGGGATTACCGTGGCTCGTCTTCGATTTACCATCGCCGGAGAGTGGTGCACCATGTTAATGTTCCGTTTCAAATCCATGCACGGATTTCTAAAAGTCGTACGGCGCTGTTTCGCCAATTCGGACGGATGATGCACCTTGCACCACGGATGTTGCACCCTGTGGATATCGATTATTCGGACGGCCATAACTTCTGGCTCGTTTAGAGTTACGGGAGCCATAACCTGTCTAAACGAAGGCCACGGTGAGTTCTACGGCTTTGGCCGCTTTCAGCCGTCAACAGATAGATTAATGCCCAAAAGGACAACCCGAATCTCAATCGGTTCTCGTAAGTTTTTTACCCTTCGTTTTTTCGACACTGGATTTGTACGGTAAAACGGGATTACCGTGCCTCGTCTTCGATTTATCATCGCTGGAGAGCAGTGCACCATGGTACTGTTCCGTTTCAAATCCATGCACGCATTTCTAAAAGTCGTAAGGCACTGTTTCGCCATTTCGGACGGATGTTGCACCTTGCACCGCGGATGTTGCACCCTGTAGATATCGATTATTCGGACGGCCATAACTTCTGGCTCGTTTAGAGTTACGGGAGCCATAACCTGTCAAAACGAAGGAAACGATGAGTTCTACAGCTTTGACAGCTTTCAACCGTCAACGGATAGATTAATGCCCGAAAAGGACAACCCGAATCTCAATCGAGTCTCGTAAGTTTTTTACCCTTCGTTTTTTCGACACCGGATTTTTACAGTAAAACGGGATTACCATGCCTCGCCTTCGATTTACCATCGCTGGAGAGTGATGTACCATGGTACTGTTCCGTTTCAAATCCATGCATGCATTTCTAAAAGTCATACGGCACTGTTTCGCCATTTCGGACGAATGTTGCACCTTGCACCGCGGATGTTGCACCCTGTAGATAACGATTATTCGGACGGCCATAACTTCTGGCTCGTTTAGAGTTACGGGAACCATAACCTGTCCAAACGAAGGCCACGATGAGTTCTACGGCTTTGACAGCTTTCAGCCGTCAACAGATAGATTAATGCCCAAAAAGGACAACCCGAATCTCAATCGGGTGTCGTAAGTTTTTTACCCTTCGTTTTTTCGACACCGGATTTTTACGGTAAAATGGGATTACCGTGCCTCATCTTCTATTTACCATCGCTGGAGAGTGGTGCACCATGGTACTGTTCCGTTTCAAATCCATGCACGCATTTTTAAAAGTCATACCACACTGCTTCGCCATTTCGGTCGGATGTTGCACCTTGCACCGCGGATGTTGCACCCTGTAGATATCGGTTATTCGGACGACCATAATTTCTGGCTCGTTTAGAGTTACAGGAGCCATAACCTGTCAAAACGAAGGCCCCGATGAGTTCTACGGCTTTGATAGCTTTCAACCGTCAACGGATAGATTAATGCCCAAAAAGGAAACCCAGAACTCAATCGGGTCTCGTAATTTTTTTACCCTTCGTTTTTTCGACACAGGATTTTTACGGTAAAACGGGATTACCGTGCCTCGCCTTCGATTTACCATCGCTGGAGAGTGGTTCACCATGATACTGTTCTGTTTCAAATCCATGCACGCATTTGTAAAAGTCGTACGGCACTGTTTCGCCATTTCAGACGGATGTTGCACCTTGCACCGCGGATGTTGCACCCTGTATATATCGATTATTCGAACGGCAATAACTTCTGGCTCGTTTAGAGTAACGGGAGCCATAACTTGTCAAAACGAAGGCCACGATGAGTTCTATGGCTTTGACAGCTTTCAGCCGTCAACGGATAGATTAATGCCCAAAAAGGACAACCCGAATCTCAATCGGATCTCGTAAGTTTTTTACCCTTCGTTTTTTCGACAACGGATTTTTACGGTAAAACGAGATTAACGTGCCTCGTCTTCGATTTACCATCGCTAGAGAGTGGTGCACCATGGCACTGTTCCGTTTCAAATCCATGCACGCATTTCTAAAAGTCCTACGACACTGTTTCGCCATTTCGGACGGATGTTGCACCTTGCACCGCGGATGTTGCACCCTGTAGATAACGATTATTCGGACGGGCATAACTTCTGGCTCGTTTAGAGTAACGGGAGCCATAACCTGTCAAAACGAAGGCCACGATGAGTTCTACGGCTTTGACAGCTTTCAGCCGTCAACGGATAGATTATTGCCCAAAAAGGACAACCCGAATCTCAATTGAGTCTCGTAAGTTTTTTACCCTTCGTTTTTTCGACACCGGATTTTTACGGTAAAACGGGATTACCGTGCCTCGCCTTCGATTTACCATCGCTGGAGAGTGGTGCACCATGGTAATGTTCCGTTTCGAATCCATGCATGCATTTCTAAAAGTCGTACGACACTGTTTCGCCATTTCGGATGGATGTTGCACCTTGCACCGCGGATGTTGCACCCTGTAGATAACGATTATTCGGACGGGCATAACTTCTGGCTCGTTTAGAGTAACGGGAGCCATAACCTGTCAAAACGAAGGCCACGATGAGTTCTACGGCTCTGACAGCTTTCAGCCGTCAACGGATAGATTAATGCCCGAAAAGGACAACCCGAATCTCAATCGAGTCTCGTAAGTTTTTTACCCTTCGTTTTTTAGACACCGGATTTTTACGGTAAAACGGGATTACCGTGCCTCGCCTTCGATTTACCATCGCTGGAGAGAGGTGCACCATGGTAATGTTCCGTTTCGAATCCATGCATGCATTTCTAAAAGTCGTACGACACTGTTTCGCCATTACGGACGGATGTTGCACCTTGCACCGCAGATGTTGCACCCTGTAGATATCGATTATTCGCACGGCCATAACTTCTGGCTCGTTTAGAGTTACGAGAGCCATAACCTGTCAAAATGAAGGCCATGATGAGTTCTACGGCATTGACAGCTTTCAGCCGTCAACGGATAGATTAATGCCCAAAAAGGACAACCCGAATCTCAATCGGGTCTCGTAAGTTTTTTACCCATCATTTTTTCGACACCGGATTTTTACGGTAAAACGGTATTACCGTGCCTCGCCTTCGATTTACCATCGCTGGAGAGTGGTGCACCATGGTACTGTTCCGTTTCAAATCCATGCACGCGTTTAAAAGTCGTACGGCACTGTTCCGCCATTTCAGACGGATGTTGCACCTTGCACCGCGGATGTTGCACCCTGTAGATATCGATTATTCGGACGGTCATAGCTTCTGGCTCGTTTAGAGTGACGGGAGCCATAACCTGTCAAAACGAAGGCCACGTTGAGTTCTATGGCTTTGACAGCTTTCAACCGTCAACGGATAGATTAATGCCCAAAAAGGACAACCCGAATCTCAATCGGGTCTCGTAAGTTTTTTACCCTTCGTTTTTTCGACACCGGATTTTTACGGTAAAACGGGATTACGGTGGCTCGTCTTTGATTTACCATCGCTGGAGAGTGGTGCACCATGGTACTGTTCCATTTCAAATCCATGCATGCATTTCTAAAAGTCGTACGGCACTGTTTCGCCATTTCGGACGGATGTTGCACCTTGCACCGCGGATGTTGCACCCTGTAGACATCGATTATTCGGATGGCCATAACTTTTGCCTCGTTTAGAGTTATGGGAGCCATAACCTGTCTAAACGAAGGCCACGGTGAGTTCTACGGCTTTGAACGCTTTCAGCCGTAAACGGATAGATTAATGCCCAAAAAGGACAACCCGAATCTCAATCGGGTCTCGTAAGTTTTTTACCCTTCGTTTTTTCGACACCGGATTTTTACGGTAAAACGGGATTACCGTGCCTCATCTTCGATTTACTTTCGCTGGAGAGTGATGCACCATGGTACTGTTCCGTTTCAAATCCATGCACACATTTCTAAAAGTCGTACGACACTGTATCGCCATTTCGGACGGATGTTGCACCTTACAACGCGGATGTTGCACCCTGTAGATATCGATTATTCGGACGGTCATAACTTCTGGCTCGTTTAGAGTTACGAGTGCCATAACCTTTCAAAATGAAGGCCATGGTGATTTCTACAACTTTGACAGCTTTCAGCCATTAACGGATAGATTAATGCCCGAAAAGGACAACCCGAATCTCAATCGGGGTTCGTAAGTTTTTTACCCTTCGTTTTTTCGACACCGGATTTTTACGGTAAAACGGTCTTACCGCGGCTCGTCTTCGATTTACCATCGCTGGAGAGTGGTGCACCATGGTACTGTTCCGTTTCAAATCCATGCACGCATTTCTAAAAATCGTACGACACTGTTTCTCCATTTCGGACGGATGTTGCACCTTGCACCGCAGATGTTGCACCCCGTAGATATCGATTATTTGGACGGTCATAACTTCTGGCTCGTTTAGATTTACGGGAGCCATAACCTATCAAAACGAAGGCCATGGTGAGTTCTACAGCTTTGACATCTTCCACCCGTCAACGGAAAGATTTATGCCCGAAAAGGACAACCCGAATCTCAATCGGGGTTCGTAAGTTTTTTACGCTTCGTTTTTTCGACACCGGATTTTTACGGTAAAACGGGATTACCGTGGCTCGACTTCGATTTACCATCGCTGGAGAGTGGTGCATCACGGTACTGTTCCGTTTCAAATCCATGCACGCATTTCTAAAAGTCGTACGGCACTGTTTCGCCATTTCGGACGGATGTTGCACCTTGCACCGCGGATGTTGCACCCTGTATATATCGATTATTCGGACAGCCATAACTTCTGGCTCGTTTAGATTTACGTGAGCGATAACCTGTCAAAACGAAGGCCACGGTGAGTTCTACAGCTTTGACAGCTTTCAGCCGTCAACGGATAGATTAATGCCAGAAAAGGACAACCCGAATCTCAATTGGGTCTCGTAAGTTTTTTACCCTTCGTTTTTTTCGACACCGGATTTTTATGGTAAAACGGGATTACCGTGCCTCGTCTTCGATTTTACCATCGCTGGAGAGTGGTGCACCATGGTACTGTTCCGTTTCAAATCCATGCACGCATTTCTATAAGTCGTAAGGCACTGGTTCGCCATTTCGGACGGATGTTGCACCTTGCACTGCGGATGTTGCACCCTGTAGATATCGATTATTCGGACGGCCATAACTTCTGGCTCGTTTAGAGTTACGGGAGCCATAACCCGTCTAAAGGAAGGCCACGGTGAGTTATACGGCTTTGACCGCTTTCAGCCGTCAACAGATAGATTAATGCCCAAAAAGGACAACCCTAATCTCAATTGGGTCTCGTAAGTTTTTTACCCTTCGTTTTTTTCGACACCGGATTTTTATGGTAAAGCGGGATTACCGTGCCTCGTCTTCGATTTACCATCGCTGGAGAGTGGTGCACCATGGTACTATTCCGTTTCAAATCCATGCACGCATTTCTAAAAGTCGTAAGGCACTGGTTCGCCATTTCGGACGGATGTTGCACCTTGCACTGCGGATGTTGCACCCTGTAGATATCGATTATTCGGACGGCCATAACTTCTGGGTCGTTTAGAGTTACGGGGGCCATAACCTGTCAAAACGAAGGAAACGATGAGTTCTACGGATTTGACAGCTTTCAGCCATCAACGGATAGATTAATGCCCAAAAGGACAACCCGAATCTCAATCGGGTCTCGTAAGTTTTTTACCCTTCGTTTTTTCGACACCGGATTTTTACGGTAAAACGGGATTACCGTGCCTCGCCTTTGATTTACCATCGCTGGAGATTGGTGCACCGTGGTACTGTTCCGTTTCGAATCCATGGATGCATTTCTAAAAGTCGTACGACACTGTTTCGGCATTTCGGACGGATGTTGCACTTTGCACCGCGGATGTTGCACCCTGTAGATATCGATTATTCGGACGGGCATAACCTCTGGCTCGTTTAGAGTAACGGGAGCCATAACATGTCAAAACGAAGGCCACGATGAGTTCTACGGCTTTGACAGCTTTCAGCCATCAACGGATGGATTGATGCCCAAAAAGGACAACCTGAATCTCAATCGAGTCTCGTAAGTTTTTTACCCTTTGTTTTTTTGACACTGGATTTTTACGGTAAAATGGGATTACCGTGCCTCGCCTTCGATTTACCATCGCTGGAGAGTGGTGCACCATGGTAATACTCCGTTTCGAATCCATGCACGCATTTCTAAAAGTCGTACGGCACTGTTTCTCCATTTCGGACGGATGTTGCACCTTGCACCACGGATGTTGCACCCTGTAGATATCGATTATTCGGACAGCCATAACTTCTGGCTCATTTAGATTTACGGGAGCCATAACCTGTCAAAACGAAGGCCACGATGAGTTCTACGGCTTTGACAGCTTTCAGCCGTCAACGGATAGATTAATGCCCAAAAGGACAACCCGAATCTCAATCGGGTCTCGTAAGTTTTTTACCCTTCGTTTTTTCGACACCAGATTTTTACGGTAAAACGGGATTACCGTGCCTCGCCTTCGATTTACCATCGCTGGAGAGTGGTGCACCATGGTACTGTTTCGTTTCAAATCCATGCATGCATTTCTAAAGTCGTACGGCACTGTTTCGCCATTTCAGACGGATGTTGCACCTTGCACCGCGGATGTTGCACCCTGTAGATATCGATTATTCGGACGGCCATAACATCTAGCTCGTTTAGTGTTACGGGAGCCATAACCTGTCAAAACGAAGGCCACGTTGAGTTCTACGGCTTTGACAGCTTTCAGCCGTCAATGGAAAGATTAATGCCCAAAAAGGACAGCCCGAATCTCAATCGGGTGTCGTAAGTTTTTTACCCTTCGTTTTTTCGACACCGGATTTTTACAGTAAAACGGGATTACCGTGGCTCGTCTTCGATTTACGATCGCTGGAAAGTGGTGCACCATGGTACTGTTCCGTTTCAAATCCATGCATGCATTTCTAAAAGTCGTACGACACTGTTTCGCCATTTCGGACGGATGTTGCACCTTGCACCGCGGATGTTGCACCCTGTAGATATCGATTATTCGGACGACCATAACTTTTGGCTCGTTTAGAGTTACGGGAGCAATAACCTGTCTAAACGAAGGCCACGGTGAGTTCTACGGCTTTGACCGCATTCAGCCGTCAACGGATAGATTAATGCCCAAAAAGGACAACCCGAATCTCAATCGGGTCTCGTAAGTTTTTTACCCTTCGTTTTTTCGACACCGGATTTTTACGGTAAAATGGGATTACCGTGCCTCATCTGCGATTTACCATCGCTGGAGAGTGGTGCACCATAGTACTGTTCCGTTTCAAATCCATGCACGCATTTGTAAAAGTCGTACGACACTGTTTCGCCATTTCGTACGGATGTTGCACCTTGCACCGCGGATGTTGCACCCTGTAGATATCGATTATTCAGACGGTCATAAGTTCTGGCTCGTTTAGAGTTACGGAGCCATAACCTGTCAAAATGAAGGCCATGGTGAGTTCTACAGCTTTGACAGCTTTCAGCCGTCAACGGATAGATCAATGCCCGAAAAGGACAACCCGAATCTCAATCGGGGTTCGTAAGTTTTTTACCCTTCGTTTTTTCGACACCGGATTTTTACGGTAAAACGGTCTTACCGTGGCTCGTCTTCGATTTACCATCGCTGGAGAGTGGTGCACCATGGTACTGTTCCGTTTCAAATCCATGCACGCATTTCTAAAAGTCGTACGGCACTGTTTCGCCATTTCGGACGGATGTTGCACCTTGCACCGCAGATGTTGCACCCTGTAGATATCGATTATTCGGACGGCCATAACTTCTGGCTCGTTTAGAGTTACGGGAGCATTAACATGTCAAAACGAAGGCCACGATGAGTTCTACAGCTTCGACAACTTTCAGCCGTCATGGATAGATTAATGCCCAAAAAGGACAGCCCGAATCTCAATCGGGTGTCGTAAGTTTTTTACCCTTCGTTTTTTCGACACCGGATTTTTACGGTAAAACGGGATTACCGTGGCTCGTCTTCGATTTACCATCGCTGGAGAGTGGTGCACCATGGTACTGTTCCGTTTCAAATCCATGGACGCATTTCAAAAAGTCGTACGGCACTGTTTCGCCATTTCGGACGGATGTTGCACCTTGCACCGCTGATGTTGCACCCTGTAGATATCGATTATTCGGACGGTCATAACTTCTGGCTCGTTTAGAGTTACGGGAGCCATAACCTGTCAAAACGAAGGCCACGATGAATTATACGGCTTTGACATATTTCAGCCGTCAACGGATAGATTAATGCCCAAAAAGGACAACCCGAATCTCAATCGGGTCTCATAAGTTTTTTACCCTTTGTTTTTTCGACACCGAATTTTTACGGTAAAACGGGATTACCGTACCTCGCCTTCGAGTTACCATCGCTGGAGAGTGATGCACCATGGTACTGTTCTGTTTCAAATCCATGCTTGCTTTTCTAAAAGTTGTACGACACTGTTTCGCCATTTCAGACGGATGTTGCATCTTGCACCGCGGATGTTGCACCCTGTAGATATCGATTATTCGGACGGCCATAACTTCCGGCTCGTTTAGAGTTACGGGAGTCATAACTTGTCAAATCGAAGGCCACAATGAGTTCTACGGCTTTCGCAGCTTTCTGCCGTCAACGAATAGATTAAATCCCAAAAATGACAACCCGAATCTCAATCGGGTCTCGTAAGTTTTTTACCCTTCGTTTTTTCGACAGCGGATTTTTACGGTAAAACGGTCTTACCGTGGCTCGTCTTCGATTTACAATCGCTGGAGAGTGGTGCACCACGGTACTGTTCTGTTTCAAATCCATGCACGCATTTCTAAAATTCGTACGACACTGTTTCGCCTTTTCGGACGGATGTTGCACCTTGCACCGCGGATGTCGCACCCTGTAGATAGCGATAATTCGGACGGGCATAACTTCTGGCTCGTTTAGAGCAACGGGAGCCATAACCTGTCAAGAAGAAGGCCACGATGAGTTCTACGGCTTTGACAGCTTTTAGCCATCAACGGATAGATTAATGCCCAAAAAGGACAACCCGAATCTCAATCGAGTCTCGTAAGTTTTTTACCCTTCGTTTTTTCGACACCGGATTTTTAAGGTAAAACGGGATTACCGTGCCTCGCCTTCGATTTACCATCGCTGGAGAGTGGTACACCATGGCATTGTTCCGTTTCAAATCCATGCACGCATTTCTAAAAGTCGTACGGCACTGTTTCGCCATTTCGGACGGATGTTGCACCTTGCACCGCAGATGTTGCACCCTGTAGATATCGATTATTCGGACGGTCATAACTTCTGGCTCGTTTAGAGTTACGGGAGCCATAACCTATCAAAACGAAGGCCATGGTGAGTTCTACAGCTTTGACATCTTCCAACCATCATCGGATAGATTTGTGCCCGAAAAGGAAAACCCGAATCTCAATCGGGGTTCGTAAGTTTTTTACCCTTCGTTTTTTCGACACCGGATTTTTACGGTAAAACGGGATTACCGTGGCTCGTCTTCGATTTACCATCGCCGGAGAGTGGTGCACCATGGTACTGTTCCGTTTCAAATCCATGCACGCATTTCTAAAAGTCGTACGGCACTGTTTCGCCATTTCGGACGGATGTTGCACCTTGCACCGCGGATGTTGCACCCTGTATATATCGATTATTCGGACAGCCATAACTTCTGGCTCGTTTAGATTTACGGGAGCCATAACCTGTCAAAACGAAGGCCACGGTGAGTTCTACAGCTTTGACAGCTTTCAGCCGTCAACGGATAGATTAATGCCAGAAAAGGACAACCCGAATCTCATTCTGGGTTCTTAAGTTTTTACCCTTCGTTTTTTCGACCCCGTATTTTTACGGTAAAACGGGATTACCGTGGCTCGTCTTCGATTTACCATCGCTGGAGAGTTGTGCACCATGGTAATGTTCCATTTCAAATCCATCCACGCATTTCTAAAAGTCGTACGGCACTGTTTCGCCAATTCGGACGGATGTTGCACCTTGCACCGCGGATATCGCACCCTTTAGATATCGATTATTCGGACGGCCATAACTTTTGGCTCGTTTAGAGTTACGGGAGGCATAACCTGTCTAAATGAAGGCCACGGTGAGTTCTACGGCTTTGACCGCTTTTAGCCGTCAACAGATATATTAATGCCCAAAAAGGACAAACCAAATCTCAATTGGGTCTCGTAAGTTTTTTACCCTTCGTTTTTTCGACACTGGATTTTTATGGTAAAACGGGATTACCGTGCCTCGTCATCGATTTACCATCGCTGGAGAGTGGTGCACCATGGTACTCTTCCGTTTCAAATCCATGCACGCATTTCTAAAAGTCGTGAGGCACTGTTTCGCCATTTCGGACGGATGTTGCACCTTGCACCGCGGATGTTGCACCCTGTAGATATCGATTATTCGGACGGCCATAACTTCTGGCTCGTTTAGAGTTACGGGGGCCATAACCTGTCAAAACGAAGGAAACGATGAGTTCTACGGCTTTGACAGCTTTCAGCCATCAACGGATAGATTAATGCCCAAAAGGACAACCCGAATCTCAATCGGGTCTCGTAAGTTTTTTACCCTTCGTTTTTTCGACACCGGATTTTTACGGTAAAACGGGATTACCGTGCCTCGCCTTCGATTTACCATCGCTGAAGAGTGGTGCACCATGGTACTGTTCCGTTTCAAATCCATGCACGCATTTCTAAAAGTCGTACGGCACTGTTTCGCCATTTCAGACGGATGTTGCACCTTGCACCGCGGATGTTGCGCCCTTTAGATATCGATTATTCGGACGGCCATAACTTCTAGCTCGTTTAGAGTTAAGGGAGCCATAACCTGTCAAAACGAAGGCCACGTTGAGTTCTACGGCTTTGACAGCTTTCAACCATCAATGGATAGATTAATGCCCAAAAAGGACAGCCCGAATCTCAATCGGGTGTCGTAAGTTTTTTACCCTTCGTTTTTTCGACACCGGATATTTACGGTAAAACGGGATTACTGTGGCTCGTCTTCGATTTACCATCGCTGGAGAGTGGCGCACCAGGGTACTGTTCCGTTTCAAATCCATGCATGCATTTCTAAAAGTCGTACGACACTGTTTCGCCATTTCGGACTGATGTTGCACCTTGCACCGCGGATGTTGCACCCTGCAAATATCGATTATTCGGACGGTCATAAGTTCTGGCTCGTTTAGAGTTACGGGAGCCATAACCTGTCGAAACGAAGGCCACAGTGAGTTCTACAGCTTTGACAGCTTTCATCCGTCAACGGATAGATTAATGCCCGAAAAGGACAACCCGAATCTCAATCGGGGTTCGTAAATTTTTTACCCTTCGTTTTTTCGACACCGGATTTTTACGGTAAAACGGTCATACCGTGGCTCGTCTTCGATTTACCATCGCTGGAGAGTGTTACACCATGGTACTGTTCCGTTTCAAATCCGTGCACGCATTTGTAAAAGTCGTACGGCACTGTTTCGCCATTTCGGACGGATGTTGCACCTTGAACCGCGGATGTTGCACCCTGTATATATCGATTATTCGGACAGGCATAACTTCTGGCTCGTTTAGATTTACCGGAGCCATAACCTGTCAAAACGAAGGCCAGGTGAGTTCAACAGCATTGATAGCTTTCAGCCGTCAATGGATAGATTAATGCCCGAAAAGGACAACCCGAATCTCAATCGGGGTTCGTAAGTTTTTTACCCTTCGTTTTTTTGACACCGGATTTTTACGGTTAAACGGGATTACCGTGGCTCGTCTTCGATTCACCATCGCTGGAGAGTGGTGCACCATTGGACTGTTCCGTTTCAAATCCATGCACGCATTTCAAAAAGTCGTACGACACTGTTTCGCCATTTCGGACGGATGTTGCACCTTGCACCGCGGATGTTGCACCATGTAGATATCGATTATTCGGACGGTCATAACTTCTGGCTCGTTTAGAGTTACGGGAGCCATAACCTGTCAAAACGAAGGCCACGATGAGTTATACGGCTTTGACATATTTCAGCCGTCAACGGATAGATTAATGCCCAAAAAGGACAACCCGAATCTCAATCGGGTGTCGTAAGTTTTTTACCCTTCGTTTTTTCGAAACCGGATTTTTACGGTAAAACGGGATTACCGTGCCTCGCCTTCGATTTACCATCGCTGGAGAGTGATGCACCATGTACTGTTCTATTTCAAATCCATGCTTGCTTTTTTAAAAGTTGTACGGCACTGTTTCGCCATTTCAGACGGATGTTGCACCTTGCACCGCGGATGTTGCACCCTGTAGATATCGATTATTCGGACGGCCATAACTTCTGGCTCGTTTAGAGTTACGGGAGTCATAACCTGTCAAAACGAAGGCCACAATGAGTTCTACAGCATTGACAGCTTTCAGCCATCAACGGATAGATTAAATACCAAAAAGGACAACCCGAATCTCAATCGGGTCTCGTAAGTTTTTTACCCTTCGTTTTTTCGGCACCGGATTTTTACGGTAAAACGGGATTACCGTGCCTTGTCTTCGATTTACCATCGTTGGAGAGTGGTGCACTATGGTACTGTTCTGTTTCAAATACATGCACGCATTTCTAAAATTCGTACGACACTGTTTCGCCATTTCGGACGGATGTTGCACCTTGCACCGCGGATGTCGCACCCTGTAGATATTGATTATTCGGACGGGCATAACTTCTGGCTCGTTTAGAGCAACGGGAGCCATGACCTGTCAAAAAGAAGGCCACGATGAGTTCTACGTCTTTGACAGCTTTCAGCCATCAACGGAAAGATTAATGCCCAAAAAGGACAACCCGAATCTCAATCGAGTCTAGTAAGTTTTTTACCCTTCGTTTTTTCGACACCGGATTTTTACGGTAAAACGGGATTACCGTGCCTCACCTTCGATTTACCATCGCTGGAGAGTGGTGCACCATGGCACTGTTCTGTTTCAAATCCATGCACGCATTTGTAAAAGTCGTACGGCACTGTTTCGCCATTTCAGACGGATGTTGCACCTTGCACCGCGGATGTTGCACCCTGTAGATATCGATTATTCGGACGGTCATAACTTCTGGCTCGTTTAGAGTTACGGGAGCCATAACCTATCAAAACTAAGGCCATGGTGAGTTCTACAGCTTTGACATCTTTCAACCGTCAACGGATAGATTTATGCCCGAAAAGGTGAACCCGAATCTCAATCGGGGTTCGTAAGTTTTTTACCCTTCGTTTTCTCGACACCGGATTTTTACGGTAAAACGGGATTACCGTGGCTCGTCTTCGATTTACCATCGCTGGAGAGTGGTGCACCATGCTACTGTTCCGTTTCAAATCCATGCACGCATTTCTAAAAGTCGTACGACACTGTTTCGCCATTTCGGGCGAATGTTGCACCCTGTATATGTCGATTATTCGGACAGCCATAACTTCTGGCTCGTTTAGATTTACGGGAGCCATAACCTGTCAAAACGAAGGCCATGGTGAGTTCTACAGCTTTGACAGCTTTCAGCCGTCAATGGATAGATTAATGCCAGAAAAGGACAACCCGAATCTCAATCTGGATTCTTAAGTTTTTACCCTTCATTTTTTCGACACCGGATTTTTACGGTAAAACGGGATTACCGTGGCTCGTCTTCGATTTACCATCGCTGGAGAGTGGTGCACCATGGTAATGTTCCGTTTCAAATCCATCCACGCATTTCTAAAAGTCGTACGGCACTGTTTCGCCAATTCGGACGGATGTTGCACCTTGCACCGCAGATATTGCACCCTGTAGATATCGATTATTCGGACGGCCATAACTTCTGCCTCGTTTAGATTTACGGAAGCCATAACCTGTCTAAACGAAGGCCATGGTGAGTTCTACGGCTTTGACCGCTTTCAGCCGTCAATAGATAGATTAATGCCCAAAAAGGACAATCCTAATTTCAACTGGGTCTCGTTAGTTTTTTACCCTTCGTTTTTTCGACACCGGATTTTTATGGTAAAACGGGATTACCGTGCCTTGTCTTCGATTTACCATCGCTGGAGAGTGGTGCACCATGGTACTGTTCCGTTTCAAATCCATGCACATATTTCTAAAAGTCGTAAGGCACTGTTTCGCCATTTCGGACGGATGTTGCACCTTGCACCGCGGATGTTGCACCCTGTAGATATCGATTATTCGGACGGCCGTAACTTTTGGCTCGTTTAGAGTTACAGGGGACATAACCTGTCAAAACAAAGGAAACGATGAGTTCTACGGCTCTGACAGCTTTCAGCCGTCAACGGATAGATTAATGCCCGGAAAGGACAACCCGAATCACGATCGAGTCTCGTAAGTTTTTTACCCTTCGTTTTTTCGACACCGGATTTATACGGTAAAACGGGATTACCGTGCCTCGCCTTCGATTTACCATCGCTGGAGAGTGGTGCACCATGGCACTGTTCCGTTGCAAATCCATGCACGCATTTCTAAAAGTCGTATGATATTGTTTTGCCATTTCGGACGGATGTTGCACCTTGCACCGCGGATGTTGCACCCTGTAGATATCGATTATTTGGACGGCCATAACTTCTGGCTCGTTTAGAGTTACGGAAACCATAACCTGTCCAAACGAAGGCAACGATGAGTTCTACGGCTTTGACTTCTTTCAGCCGTCAACGGATAGATTAATGCCCAAAAAGGACAACCCGAATCTCAATCGGGTCTCCTAAGTTTTTTACCCTTCGTTTTTTCGACACCGGATTTTTACGGTAAAACGGGATTATCGTGCCTCGTCTTCGATTTACCATCGATGGAGAGTGGTGCACCATGGTAGTGTTCCGTTTCAAATCCATGCACGCATTTCTAAAAGTCGTACGACACTGTTTTGCCATTTCGGACGGATGTTGCACCATGCACCGCGGATGTTGCACCCTGTAGATATCGGTTATTCGGACGGCCATAACTTCTGGCTCGTTTAGAGTTACGGGAGCCATAACCTGTCAAAACGAAGGCTACGGTGAGTTCTACGGCTTTGACAGCTCTCAGCCGTCAACGGATAGATTAATGCCCAAAAAGGACAACCCGAATCACAATCGGGTCTCGTAAGTTTTTCTCCCTTCGTTTTTTCGACACAGGATTTTTACGGTAAAACGGGATTACCGTGCCTCGCCTTCGATTTACCATTGCTGGAGAGTGGTGCACCATGATACTGTTCCGTTTCAAATCCATGCACGCATATCTAAAAGTCATACGGCACTGTTTCGCCATTTCAGACGGATGTTGCACCTTGGACCGCGAATGTTGCATCCTGTATATATCGATTATTCGGACGGCAATAACTTCTGGCTCGTTTGGAGTTACGGGCGCCATAACCTGTCAAAACGAAGGCCACGATGAGTTCTACGGCTTTGACTGCTTCAGCCGTCGACGGATAGATTAACGCCCAAAAAGGACAACCCGAATCTCAATCGGGTCTCGTAAGTTTTTTACCCTTCGTTTTTTCGACAACGGATTTTTACGGTAAAACGAGATTACCGTGCCTCGTCTTCTATTTACCATTGCTGGAGAGTGGTGCACCATGGTACTGTTCCGTTCAAATCCATGCACGCATTTCTAAAAGTCGTACGACACTGTTTCGCCATTTCGGACGGATGTTGCACCTTGCACCGCGGATGTTGCACCCTGTAGATATCTATTATTCGGACGGGCATAACTTCTGGCTCGTTTAGAGTAGCGGGAGCCATAACCTGTCAACACGAAGGCCAAGATGAGTTTTACGGCTTTGACAGCTTTAAGCCGTCGACGGATAGATTAATGCCCAAAAAGGACAACCCGAATCTCAATTGAGTCTCGTAAGTTTTTTACCCTTCGTTTTTTCGACACCGGAGTTTTACGGTAAAACGGGATTACCGTGACTCGCCTTCGATTTACCATCGCTGGAGAGTGGTGCACCATGGTAATGTTCCGTTTCGAATCCATGCACGCATTTCTAAAAGTTGTACGGCACTGTTTCTCCATTTCGGACGGATGTTGCACCTTGCACCGCGGATGTAGCACCCTGTAGATATCGATTATTCGGACGGCCATAACTTCTGGCTCGTTTAGAGTTACGGGAGCCATAACCTGTCAAAACGAAGGCCACGATGAGTTCTACGGCTTTGACAGCTTTCAGCCATCAACGGATAGATTAATGCCTAAAAGGACAACCCGAATCTCAATCGGGTCTCGTAAGTTTTTTACCCTTCGTTTTTTCGACACCGGATTTTTACGATAAAACGGGATTACCGTGCCTCGCCTTCGATTTACCATCGCTGGAGAGTGGTGCAACATGGTACTGTTCCGTTTAGAATCCATGCACGCATTTCTACAAGTCGTACGGCACTGTTTCGCCATTTCAGACGGATGTTGCACCTTGCATCGCGGATGTTGCACCCTGTAGATATCGATTATTCGGACGGCCATAACTTCTGGCTCGTTTAGAGTTACGGGAGCCATAACCTGTCAAAACGAAGGCCACATTGAGTTCTACGGCTTTGACAGCTTTCAGCCGTCAACAGATAGATTAATACCCAAAAAGGACAACCCGAATCTCAATCTTGTCTCGTAAGTTTTTTACCCTTCGTTTTTTCGACACCGGATTTTTACGGTAAAACGGGATTACCGTGGCCCGTCTTCGACTTTCCATCGCTGGAGAGTGGTGCACCATGCTACTGTTCCATTTCAAATCCATGCACGCATTTCTAAAAGTCGTACGGCACTGTTTCGCCATTTCGGACGGATGTTGCACCTTGCACCGCGGATGTTGCACCCAGTAGATATCGATTATTCGGACGGCCATAACTTTTGGCTCATTTAGAGTTACGGGAGACATTACCTGTCTAAACGAAGGCCACGGTGAGTTCTACTGCTTTGACCGCTTTCAGCCATCAATGGATAGATTAATGCCCAAAAAGGACAACCCGAATCTCAATCGGGTCTCGTAAGTTTCTTACCCTTCGTTTTTTCGACAACGGATTTCTACGGTAAAACGGGATTACCATGCGTCGTCTTCGATTTACAATTGCTGGAGAGTGGTGCACCATGGTACTGTTCCGTTTCAAATCCATGCATGCATTTCTAAAAGTTGTACGGCACTGTTTCGCCATTTCGGACGGATGTTGCACCTTGCACCGCGGATGTCGCACCCTGTAGATATCGATTATTCGGACGGGCATAACTTCTGGCTCGTTTAGAGCAACGGGAGCCATAACCTGTCAAAAAGAAGGCCACGATGAGTTCTACGGCTTTGACAGCTTTCAGGCATCAACGGATAGATTAATGCCCGAAAAGGACAACCCGAATCTCAATCGAGTCTCGTAAGTTTTTTTACCCTTCGTTTTTTCGACACCGGATTTTTACGGTAAAACGGGATTACCGTGCCTCGCCTTCGATTTACCATCGCTGGAGAGTGGTGCACCATGGCACTGTTCCGTTTCAAATCCGTGCACGCATTTCTAAAAGTCGTACGACACTGTTTCGCCATTTCAGACGGATGTTGCACCTTGCACCGCAGATGTTGCACCCTGTAAATATCGATTATTCGGACGGTCATAATTTCTGGCTCGTTTAGACTTACGGGAGCCATAACCTTTCAAAACGAAGGCCATGGTGAGTTCTACAGCTTTGACATCTTCCAACCGTCAACGGATAGATTTATGCCCGAAAAGGACAACCCGAATCTCAATCGGGGTTCGTAAGTTTTTTACCCTTCGTTTTTTCGACACCGGATTTCTACGGTAAAACGGGATTACCGTAGCTCGTCTTCGATTTACCATTGCTGGAGAGTGGTTCACCATGGTGCTGTTCCGTTTCAAATCCTAGCACGCATTTCTAGAACTCGTACGGCACTGTTTCGCCATTTCGGACGGATGTTGCACCTTGCACCGCGGATGTTGCACCCTGTATATATCGATTATTCGGACAGCCATAACTTCTGGCTCATTTAGATTTACGGGAGCCATAACCTGTCAAAACGAAGGCCACGGTGAGTTCACCGATTTGACAGCTTTCAGCCGTCAACGGATAGATTAATGCCAGAAAAGGACAACCCGAATCTCAATCTGGGTTCTTAAGTTTTTACCCTTCATTTTTTCGACACCGGATTTTTACGGTAAAACGGGATTACCGTGGCTCGTCTTCGATTTACCATCGCTGGAGAGTGGTGCACCATGGTAATGTTCCGTTTCAAATCCATCCACGCATTTCTAAAAGTCGTACGGAACTGTTTCGCCAATTCGGACGGATGTTGCACCTTGCACCGCGGATGTTGCACCCTGTAGATATCGATTATTCGGACGGCCATAACTTCTGTCTCGTTTAGAGTTACGGGAGCCATAACCTGCCTAAACGAAGGCCACGGTGAGTTCTACGGCTTTGACCGCTTTCAGCCGTCAACGGATAGACTAATGCCCAAAAAGGACAACCCTAATCTCAATCGGGTCTCGTAAGTTTTTTACCCTTCGTTTTTTTCGACACCGGATTTTTACGGTAAAACGGGATTACCGTGCCTCGCCTTCGATTTACCATCGCTGAAGAGTGGTGCACCATGGCACTGTTCCGTTTTAAATCCATGCATGCATTTCTAAAAGTCGTACGACACTTTTTCGCCATTTCGGACGGATGTTGCACCTTGCACCGCGGATGTAGCCCCCATTAGATATCGATTTTTCGGACGACCATAACTTTTGGCTCTTTTAGAGTTACGGGAGCCATAACCTGTCTAAACGAAGGTCACGGTGAGTTCTACGGCATTGACCGCTTTCAGCCGTCAACGGATAGATTAATGCCCAAAAAGGACAACCCGAATCTCAATCGGGTCTCGTAAGTTTTTTACCCTTCGTTTTGTCGACACCGGATTTTTACGGTAAAACGGGATTACCGTGCCTCGTCTTCGATTTACCATCGCTAGAGGGTGGTGCTCCATGGTACTGTTCCGTTTCAAATCCATGCACGCATTTCTAAAAGTCATACAACACTGTTTCGCCATTTCGGACGGATGTTGCACCTTGCATCGCGGATGTTGCACCCTGTAGATATCGATTATTCGGACGGTCATAACTTCTGGCTCGTTTAGAGTTACGGGAGCCATAACCTGTCAAAACAAAGGCCACGGTGAGTTCTAGAGCTTTGACAGCTTTCAGACTTCAATGGATAGATTAATGCCCGAAAAGGACAACCCGAATCTCAATCGGGGTTCGTAAGTTTTTTACCCTTCGTTTTTTCGACACCGAATTTTTACGGTAAAACGGTCTTACCGTGGCTCGTCTTCGATTTACCATCGCTGGAGAGTGGTGCACCATGGTACTGTTCCGTTTCAAATCCATGCACGCATTTCTAAAAGTCGTACGACACTATTTCGCCATTTCGGACGGATGTTGCACCTTGCACCGCGGATGTTGCACCCTGTATATATCGATTATTCGGACAAGCATAACTTCTGCCTCGTTTAGATTTACGGGAGCCATAACCTGTCAATACGAAGTCCACGGTGAGTTCTACAGCTTTGACAGCTTTCAGCCGTCAATGGATAGATTAATGCCCGAAAAGGACAACCCGAATCTCAATCGGGGTTCGTAAGTTTTTTACCCTTCGTTTTTTTGACACCGGATTTTTACGGTAAAACGGGATTACCGTTGCTCGTCTTCGATTCACCATCGCTGGAGAGTGGTGCCCCATGGGATTGTTCCGTTCCAAATCCATGCACGCATTTCTAAAAGTCGTACGACACTATTTCGCCATTTCGGACGGATGTTGCACATTGCACCGCGGATGTTGCACCCTGTAGATATCGATTATTCGGACGGTCATAACTTCTGACTCGTTTAGATTTACGGGATCCATAACCTGTCAAAACGAAGGCCACGATGAGTTCTACGGCTTTGACATCTTTAGCCGTCAACGGATAGATTAATGCCCAAAAAGGACAAACCGAATCTCAATCGGGTCTGGTAAGTTTTTTACCCTTCGTTTTTTCGACACCGGATTTTTACGGTAAAACGGGATTACCGTACCTCGCCTTCGATTTACCATCGCTGGAGAGTGATGCATCATGGTAGTGTTCCGTTTCAAATCCATGAATGCTTTTCTAAAAGTCGTACGGCACTGTTTCGTCATTTCGGACGGATGTTGCACCTTGCACCGCGGATGTTGCACCCTGTAGATATCGATTATTCGGACGGCCATAACTTATGGCTCGTTTAGAGTTACGGGAGTCATAACCTGTCAAAACGAAGGCCACAATGAGTTCTACGGCTTTGACAGCTTTCAGCCGTCAACGGATAGATTAAATCCCAAAGAGGACAACCTGAATCTCAATCGGGTCTCATAAATTTTTTACCCTTCGTTTTTTCGACACTGGATTTTTACGGTAAAACGGGATTAAAGTGCCTCATCTTCGATTTAACATCGCTGGAGAGTGGTGCACCATGGTACTGTTCCGTTTCAAATCCATGCACGCATTTCTAAAAGTCGTACGACACTGTTTCTCCATTTCGGACGGATGTTGCACCTTGCACCGCGGATGTCGCACCCTGTAGATATCGATTATTCGGACGGGCATAACTTCGGGCTCGTTTAGAGTAACGGGAGCCATAACCTGTCAAAACGAAGGCCACGATGAGTTCTACGGCTTTGACCGCTTTCAGCCGTCAACGGATAGATTAATGCCCAAAAACGACAACCCGAATCTCAATCGAGTCTCGTAAGTTTTTTACCCTTCGTTTTTTCGGCACCGGATTTTTACGGTAAAACGGGATTACCATGCCTCGCCTTCGATTTACCATCGCTGGAGAGTGGTGCACCATGGCACAGTTCCGTTTCAAATCCATGCACGCTTTTCTAAAAGTCGTACGGCACTGTTTCGCCATTTCGGACGGATGTTGCACCTTGCACCGCAGATGTTGCACCCTGTAGATATCATTTATTCGGACGGTCATAACTTCTAGCTCGTTTAGAGTTACGGGAGCCATAACCTATCAAAACGAAGGCCACGGTGAGTTCTACAGCCTTGACATCTTCCAACCGTCAACGGATAGATTTATGCCCGAAAAGGACAACTCGAATCTCAATCGGGGTTCGTAATTTTTTACCCTTCGTTTTTTCGACACCGGATTTTTACGGTAAAACGGGATTACCGTGGCACGTCTTCGATTTACAATCGCTGGAGAGTGGTGCACCATGGTACTGTTCCATTTCAAATCCATGCCATTTCTAAAAGTCGTACGGCACTGTTTCGCCATTTCGGACGGATGTTGCACCTTGCACCGCGGATGCTGCACCCTGTATATAACAATTATTCGGACAGCCATAACTTCTGGCTCGTTAAGATTTACGGGAGCCATAACCTGTCAAAACGAAGGCCACGGTGAGTTCTACAGCTTTGACATCTTTCAGCCGTCAACGGATAGATTAATGCCAGAAAAGGATAACCCGAATCTCAATCTGGGTTCGTAAGTTTCTACCCTTCGTTTTTTCGACACCGGATTTTTACGGAAAAATGGGATTACCGTGGCTCGTCTTCGATTTACCATCGCTGGAGAGTGGTGCACCATGGTAATGTTCCGTTTCAAATCCATGCACGCATTTCTAAAAGTCGTATGGCACTGTTTCGCCAATTCGGACGGATGTCGCACCTTGCACCGCGGATGTTGCACCCTGTAGATATCGATTATTCGGACGGCCATAACTTCTGGCTCGTTTAGAGTTACGGGAACCATAACCTGGCTAAACGAAGGCCACGGTGAGTTCTACGGCTTTGACCGCTTTCAGCCGTCAACGGATAGATTAATGCCCAAAAAGGACAACCCGAATCTCAATCGGGTCTCGTAAGTTTTTTACCCTTCGTTTTTTAGACACCGGATTTTTACCGTAAAACGGGATTACCGGGCCTCGTTTTCGATTTACCATCGCTGGAGAGTGGTGCACCACGGTACTATTCCATTTCAAATCCATGCACGCATTTCTAAAAGTCGTAAGGCACTGTTTCGCCATTTCGGACGGATGTTGCACCTTGCACTGCGGATGTTGCACCCTGTAGATATCGATTATTCGGACGGCCATAACTTCTGGCTCGTTTAGAGTTACGGGAGCCATAACCAGTCAAAACGAAGGAAACGATGAGTTCTGCGGCTTTGACATCTTTCAGCCGTCAACGGATAGATTAATGCCCGAAAAGGATAACTCGAATCTCAATCGAGTCTCGTAAGTTTTTTACCCTTCGTTTTTTCGACACCGGTTTTTTACGGTAAAACGGGATTACCCTGCCTCGCCTTCGATTTACCATTGCTGGAGAGTGGTGCACCATGGCACTGTTCCGTTTCAAATCCATGCACGCATTTCTAAAAGTCGTATGATACTGTTTTGCCATTTCGGACGGATGTTGCACCTTGCACCGCGGATGTTGCACCCTGTAGATTTCGATTATTCGGACGACCATAACTTCTGTCTCGTTTAGAGTTACGGGAACCATAACCTGTCCAAACGAAGGCCACGATGAGTTCTACAGCTTTGACAGCTTTCAGCCGTCAACGAATAGATTAATAACCAAAAAGGACAAACCGAATCTCAATCGGGTCTCGTAAGTTTTTTACCCTTCGTTTTTTCGACACCGTATTTTTACGGTAAAACGGGATTACCGTGCCTCGTCTTCGATTTACCATCGATGGAGAGTGGTGCACCATGGTACTGTTCCGTCTCAATTCCACGCACGCATTTCTAAAAGTAGTACGACACTGTTTCGCCATTTCGGACGGATGTTGCACCTTGCACCGCGGATGTTGCAACCTGTAGATATCGGTTATTCGGACGGCCATAACTTCTGGCTCGTTTAGAGTTACGGGAGCCATAACCTGTCAACACGAAGGCCACGATGAGTTCTACGGCTTTGACAGCTTTCAACCGTCAACGGATAGATTAATGCCCAAAAAGGAAACCCGAATCTCAATCGGGTCTCGTAATTTTTTACCCTTCGTTTTTTCGACACAGGATTTTTACGGTAAAACGGGATTACCGTGCATCGCCTTCGATTTACCTTCGCTGGAGAGTGGTGCACTATGATACTGTTCCGTTTCAAATCAATGCACGCATTTCTAAAAGTTGTACGGCACTGTTTCGCCATTTCAGACGGATGTTGCACCTTGCACCGCGAATGTTGCATCCTGTATATATCGATTATTCGGACGGCAATAACTTCTGGCTCGTTTAGAGTTACGGGCGCCATAACCTGTCAAAACGAAGGCCACGATGAGTTCTACGGCTATGACCGCTTTCAGCCGTCAACGGAGAGATTAATACCCAAAAAGGACAACCCGAATCTCAATCGGGTCTCGTAAGTTTTTTACCCTTAGTTTTTTCGACAACGGATTTTTACGGTAAAACGAGATTACCGTGCCTTTTCTTCGATTTACCATCGCTGGAGAGTGGTGCACCATGGTACTATTCCATTTCAAATCCATGCACGCATTTCTAAAAGTCGTACGAAACTTTTTCGCCATTTCGGACGGATGTTGCACCTTGCACCGCGGATGTTGCACCCTGTAGATATCGATTATTCGGACGGGCATAACTTCTAGCTCGTTTAGAGTAACGGGAGCCATAACTTGTCAAAACGAAGGCCACGATGAGTTTTACGGCTTTGACAGTTTTCAGCCGTCAACGGATAGATTAATGCCCAAAAAGGACAACCCGAATCTCAATCGAGTCTCGTAAGTTTTTTACCCTTCGTTTTTTCGACACCGGATTTTTACGGTAAAACGGGATTACCGTGCCTGCCTTCGATTTACCGTCGCTGGAGAGTGGTGCACCATGGTAATGTTCCGTTTCGAATCCATGCACGTAATTCTAAAAGTCGTACGGCACTGTTTCGCCATTTCGGACGGATGTCGCACCTTGCACCGCGGATTTTGCACCCTATAGATATCGATTATTCGGATGGCCATAACTTCTGGCTCGTTTAGTGCTACGGGAGCCATAACCTGTCAAAACGAAGGCCACGATGAGTTCTACGGCTTTGACAGCTATCAGCCATCAACGGATAGATTAATGCCCAAAAGGACAACCCGAATCTCAATCGGGTCTCGTAAGTTTTTTACCCTTCGTTTTTTCGACACCGTATTTTTACGGTAAAACGGGATTACCGTGCCTCGCCTTCGATTTACCATCACTGGAGAGTGGTTCACCATGGTACTGTTCCGTTTCAAATCCATGCACGCATTTCTAAAAGTCGTACGACACTGTTTCACCATTTCAGACAGATGTTGCACCTTGCACCGCGGATGTTGCACCCTGTAGATATCATTATTCGGACGGCCATAACTTCTGGCTCGTTTAGAGTTACGGGAGCCATAACCTGTCAAAACGAAGGCCACGTTGAGTTCTACGGCTTTGACAGCTTTCAGCCGTCAATGGATAGACTAATTCCCAAAAAGGACAACCCGAATCTCAATCGGGTCTCGTAAGTTTTTTACCCTTCGTTTTTTCGACACCGGATTTTTACGGTAAAACGGGATTACCGTGGCTCGTCTTCGATTTACCATCGCTGGAGAGTGGTGCACCATGGTACTGTTCCGTTTCAAATCCATGCATGCATTTCTAAAAGTCGTACGGCACTGTTTCGCCATTTCGGACGGATGTTGCACCTTGCACCGCGGATGTTGCACCCTGTGAATATCAATTATTCGAACGGCCATAACTTTTGGCTCGTTTAGAGTTACGGGAGCCATAACCTGTCTAAACGAAGGCCACAGTGAGTTCTACGACTTTGATCGCTTTCAACCGTCAACAGATAGATTAATGCCCAAAAAGGACAACCCGAATCTCAATCAGGTCTCGTTAGTTTTTTACCCTTCGTTTTTTCGACACCGGATTTTTATGGTAAAACGGGATTACCGTGCCTCGTCTTCGATTTACCATCGCTGGAGAGTGGTGCACCATGGTACTGTTCCGTTTCAAATCCATGCACGCATTTCTAAAAGTCGTACGACACTGTTTCGCCATTTTGGACGAATGTTGCACATTGCACCGCGGATGTTGCACCCTGTTGATACCGATTATTCGGACGGTCATAACTTCTGGCTCGTTTAGAGTTACGGGAGCCATAACCTGTCAAAATGAAGGCCACGGTGAGTTCTACAGCTTTGACAGCTTTCAGCCGTCAACGGATAGATTAATGCCCGAAAAGGACAACCCGAATCTCAATCGGGGTTCGTAAGTTTTTTACCCTTCATTTTTTCGACACCGGATTTTTACGGTAAAACGGTCTTACCGTGGCTCGTCTTCGATTTACCATCGTTGGAGAGTGGTGCACCATGCTACTGTTCCATTTCAAATCCATGCACGCATTTCTAAAAGTCGTACGGCACTGTTTCGCCATTTCGGACGGATGTTGCACCTTGCACCGCGGATGTTGCACCCTGTATATATCGATTATTCGGACAGGCATAGCATCTGGCTCGTTTAGATTTACAGGAGCTATAACCTATCAAAACGAAGGCCACGGTGAGTTCTACAGCTTTGACAGCTTTCATTCGTCAATGGATAGATTAATGCCCGAAAAGGACAACCCGAATCTCAATCGGGGTTCGTAAGTTTTTTACCTTTCGTTTTTTCGACACCGGATTTTTACGGTAAAACGGGATTACCGTGCCTCGTCTTCGATTTTCCATCGCTGGAGAGTGGTGCACCATGGTAGTGTTCCGTTTCAAATCCATGCACGCATTTCTAAAAGTCGTACGGCAATGTTTCGCCATTTCGGACGGATGTTGCACCTTGCACCGCGGATGTTGCACCCTGTAGATATCGATTATTCGGACGGCCATAACTTCTGGCTCATTTAGAGTTAGGGAGACATAACCAGTCAAAACGAAGGCCACGTTGAGTTCTACGGCTTTGACAGCTTTCAGCCGTCAACGGATAGATTAATGCCCAAAAAGGACAACCCGAATCTCAATCGGGTCTCGTAAGTTTTTTACCCTTCATTTTTTCGACACCGGATTTTTACGGTAAAACGGGATTACCGTGCCTCGCCTTCGATTTACCATCGCTGGAGAGTGGTGCACCATGGTCTTGTTCCGTTTCAAATCCATACACGCATTTCTAAAAGTCGTACGGCACTGTTTCGTAATTTCAGACGTATGTTGCACCTTGCACCGTGGATGTTGCACCCTGTAGATATCGATTATTCGGACGGCCATAACTTCTGGCTCGTTTAGAGTTACGGGAGTCATAACCTGTCAAAACGAAGGCCACGATGAGTTCTACGGCTTTTACAGCTTTCAGCCATCAACGGATAGATTAAATCCCAAAAATGACAACCCGAATCTCAATCGGGTCTCGTAAGTTTTTTACCCTTCGTTTTATCGACACCGGATTTTTACGGTAAAACGGGATTACTGTGCCTCGTCTTCGATTTACCATCACTTGAGAGTGGTGCACCTTGGTACTGTTCTGTTTCAAATACACGCATGCATTTCTAAAAGTCGTATGATACCGTTTCGTCATTTCGGACGGATGTTGCACCTTGCACCGCGGATGTTGCACCCTGTAGATATCGATTATTCGGATGGCCATAACTTCTGGCTCGTTTAGAGTTACGAGAGCCATAACCTGTCAAAACGAAGGCCACGATGAGTTCTACCGCTTTGACCGCTTTCAGCCGTCAACGGATAGATTAATGCCCAAAAAGGACAACCCGAATCTCAATCGGGTCTCGTAAGTTTTTTACCCTTCGTTTTTTCGACACCGGATTTTTATGGTAAAACGGGATTACCGTGCCTCGTCTTCGATTTACCACCGCTGGAGAGTGGTGCACCATGGTACTCTTCCGTTTCAAATCCATGCACGCATTTCTAAAAGTCGTACGACACTGTTTCGCCATTTCGGACGGATGTTGCACATTGCACGGCAGATGTTGCACCCTGTAGATACCGATTATTCGGACGGTCATAACTTATGGCTCGTTTAGAGTTACGGGAGCCATAACCTGTCAAAACGAAGGCCACGGTGAGTTCTACAGCTTTGACAGCATTCAGCCGTCAACGGATAGATCAATGCCCGAAAAGGACAACCCGAATCTCAATCGGGGTTCGTAAGTTTTTTACCTTTCGTTTTTTCGACACCGGATTTTTACGGTAAAACGGGATTACCGTGCCTCGTCTTCGATTTTCCATCGCTGGAGAGTGGTGCACCATGGTACTGTTCCGTTTCAAATCCATGCACGCATTTCTAAAAGTCGTACGGCAATGTTTCGCCATTTCGGACGGATGTTGCACCTTGCACCGCGGATGTTGCACCCTGTAGATATCGATTATTCGGACGGCCATAACTTCTGGCTCATTTAGAGTTAGGGAGACATAACCAGTCAAAACGAAGGCCACGTTGAGTTCTACGGCTTTGACAGCTTTCAGCCGTCAACGGATAGATTAATGCCCAAAAAGGACAACCCGAATCTCAATCGGGTCTCGTAAGTTTTTTACCCTTCATTTTTTCGACACCGGATTTTTACGGTAAAACGGGATTACCGTGCCTCGCCTTCGATTTACCATCGCTGGAGAGTGGTGCACCATGGTCTTGTTCCGTTTCAAATCCATACACGCATTTCTAAAAGTCGTACGGCACTGTTTCGTAATTTCAGACGTATGTTACACCTTGCACCGTGGATGTTGCACCCTGTAGATATCGATTATTCGGACGGCCATAACTTCTGGCTCGTTTAGAGTTACGGGAGTCATAACCTGTCAAAACGAAGGCCACGATGAGTTCTACGGCTTTTACAGCTTTCAGCCATCAACGGATAGATTAAATCCCAAAAAGGACAACCCGAATCTCAATCGGGTCTCGTAAGTTTTTTACCCTTCGTTTTATCGACACCGGATTTTTACGGTAAAACGGGATTACTGTGCCTCGTCTTCGATTTACCATCACTTGAGAGTGGTGCACCTTGGTACTGTTCTGTTTCAAATACACACATGCATTTCTAAAAGTCGTATGATACCGTTTCGTCATTTCGGACGGATGTTGCACCTTGCACCGCGGATGTTGCACCCTGTAGATATCGATTATTCGGATGGCCATAACTTCTGGCTCGTTTAGAGTTACGAGAGCCATAACCTGTCAAAACGAAGGCCACGATGAGTTCTACCGCTTTGACCGCTTTCAGCCGTCAACGGATAGATTAATGCCCAAAAAGGACAACCCGAATCTCAATCGGGTCTCGTAAGTTTTTTACCCTTCGTTTTTTCGACACCGGATTTTTATGGTAAAACGGGATTACCGTGCCTCGTCTTCGATTTACCACCGCTGGAGAGTGGTGAACCATGGTACTCTTCCGTTTCAAATCCATGCACGCATTTCTAAAAGTCGTACGACACTGTTTCGCCATTTTGGACGGATGTTGCACATTGCACCGCAGATGTTGCACCCTGTAGATACCGATTATTCGGACGGTCATAACTTATGGCTCGTTTAGAGTTACGGGAGCCATAACCTGTCAAAACGAAGGCCACGGTGAGTTCTACAGCTTTGACAGCATTCAGCCGTCAACGGATAGATCAATGCCCGAAAAGGACAACCCGAATCTCAATCGGGGTTCGTAAGTTTTTTACCCTTCGTCTTTTCGACACCGGATTTTTACGGTAAAACGGTCTTACCGTGGCTCGTCTTCGATTTACCATCGTTGGAGAGTGGTGCACCATGGTACTGTTCCGTTTCAAATCCGTGCACGCATTTCTAAAAGTCGTACGGCACTGTTTCGCCATTTCGGACGGATGTTGCACCTTGCACCACGGATGTTGCACTATGTATATATCGATTATTCGGACAGGTATAACTACTGGCTCGTTTAGATTTACGGGAGCCATAACCTGTCAAAACGAAGGCCACGGTGAGTTCTACGGCTTTGACAGATTTCAGCCGTCAATGGATAGATTAATGCCCGAAAAGGACAACCTGAATCTCAATCGGGGTTCGTAAGTTTTTTAACCTTCGTTTTTTTGACACCGGATTTTTACGGTAAAACGGGATTTCCGTGGCTCGTCTTTGATTCACCATCACTGGAGAGTGGTGCACCAAGGTACTGTTCCGTTTCAAATCCATGCATGCATTTCTAAAAGTCGTACGACACTGTTTCGCCATTTCGGACGGATGTTGCACCTTGCACCGCGGATGTTGCTCCCTGTAGATATCGATTATTCGGACGGCCATAACTTCTGGCTCGTTTAGAGTTACGGGAGCAATAACCTGTCTAAACGAAGGCCACGGTGAGTTCTACGGCTTTGACCGCTTTCAGCCGTCAACGGATAGATTAATGCCCGAAAAGGACAACCCGAATCTCAATCGGGTCTCGTAAGTTTTTTACCCTTCGTTTTTTCGACACCGGATTTTTACGGTAAAACGGGATTACCGTGCCTCGCCTTCGATTTCCCATCGCTGGAGAGTGATGCAACATGGTACTGTTCCGTTTTAAATCCATGCATGCTTTTCTAAAAGTCGTACGACACTGTTTCGCCATTTCAGACGGATGTTGCACCTTGCACCGCGGATGTCGCACCCTATAGATATCGATTATTCGGACGGCCATAACTTCTAGCTCGTTTAGAGTTACGGGAGTCATAACCTGTCAAAACGAAGGCCACAATGAGATCTACGGCTTTGAGCGCTTTCAGCCGTCAACGGATAGATTAATGCCCAAAAAGGACAACCCGAATCTCAATCGGGTCTCGTAAGTTTTTTACCCTTCGTTTTATCGACACCGGATTTTTACGGTAAAACAGGACTACCGTGCCTCGTCTTCTATTTACCATCGCTGGAGAGTGGTGCACCTTGGTACTGTTCTTTTTCAAATCCGTGCATGCATTTCTAATAGTCGTATGATACTGTTTCGCCATTTCGGACGGATGTTGCACCTTGCACCGCGGATGTTGCACCCTATAGATATCGATTATTCGGACGGCCATAACTTCTGGCTCGTTTAGAGTTACGGGAGCCATAACCTGTCCAAACGAAGGCCATGATGAGTTCTACGGCTTTGACCACTTTCAGCCGTCAATAGATCGATTAATGCCCAAAAAGGACAATCAGAATCTCAATCGGGTCTCGTAAGTTTTTTACCCTTCGTTTTTTCGACACCGGATTTTTACGGTAAAACGGGATTACCGTGCCTCGCCTTCGATTTACCATCGCTGGAGAGTGATGCAACATGGTACTGTTCCGTTTCAAATCCATTCATGCTTTTCTAAAAGTCGTACGGCACTGTTTCGCCATTTCACACGGATGTTGCACCTTGCACCGCGGATGTTGCACCCTGTAGATATCGATTATTCGGACGGCCATAACTTCTGGCTCGTTTAGAGTTACGTGAGTCATAACCTGTCAAAACGAAGGCCACAATGAGTTCTACGGCTTTGAGCGCTTTCAGCGGTCAACGGATAGATTAATGCCCAAAAAGGACAACTCGAATCTCAATCGGGTCTCGTAAGTTTTTTACCCTTCGTTTTATCGACACCGGATTTTTACGGTAAAACAGGATTACCGTGCCTCGTCTTCTATTTACCATCGCTGGAGAGTGGTGCTCCTTGGTACTGTTCTTTTTCAAATCCGTGCATGCATTTCTAAAAGTCGTATGATACTGTTTCGCCATTTCGGACGGATGTTGCACCTTGCACCGCGGATGTTGCACCCTATAGATATCGATTATTCGGACGGCCATAACATCTGGCTCGTTTAGAGTTACGGGAGGCATAACCTGTCCAAACGAAGGCCACGATGAGATCTACGGCTTTGACCGCTTTCAGCCGTCAACGGATAGATCAATGCCCAAAAAGGACAACCAGAATCTCAATCGGGTCTCGTAAGTTTTTTACCCTTCGTTTTTTCGACACCGGATTTTTACGCTAAAACGGGATTACCGTGCCTCGTCTTCGATTTACCATCACTGGAGAGTGGTGCACCATGGTACTGTTCCGTTTCAAATCCATGCACGCATTTCTAAAAGTCGTACGACACCGTTTCACCATTTCGGACGGATGTTGCACATTGCACCGCGGATGTTGCACCCTGTATATACCGATTATTCGGACGGTCATAACTTCTGTCTCGTTTAGAGTTACGGGAGCCATAACCTGTCAAAACGAAGGCCACGGTGAGTTCTACTGCTTTGACAGCTTTCGGCCATCAACGGATAGATTAATGCCCGAAAAGGACAACCCGAATCTCAATCGGGGTTCGTAAGTTTTTTATCCTTCGTTTTTTCGACACCGGATTTTTACGGTAAAATGGTCTTACCGTGGCTCGTCTTCGATTTACCATCGTTGGAGAGTGGTGCACCATGGTACTGTTCCGTTTCAAATCCATGCACGCATTTCTAAAAGTCGTACGACACTGTTTCGCCATTTCATACGGATGTTGCACCTTGCACCGCGGATGTTGCACCCTGTAGATATCGATTATTCGGACGGCCATAACTTCTGGCTCGTTTAGAGTTACGGGAGCCATAACCTGTCAAAACGAAGGCCACGATGAGTTCTACGGCTTTGACAGCTTTCAGCCATCAACGGATAGATTAAATCCCAAAAAGGACAACCCGAATCTCAATCGCGTCTCGTAAGTTTTTTACCCTTCGTTTTATCGACACCGGATTTTTACGGTAAAACGGGATTACCGTGCCTCATCTTCGATTTATCATCGTCGGAGAGTGGTGCACCTTGGCACTGTTCTGTTTCAAATCCATGCATGCATTTCTAAAATTCGTATGATACCATTTCGCCATTTCGGACGGATGTTGCACCATGCACCGCGGATGTTGCACCGCGTAGATATCGATTGTTCGGACGGTCATAACTTCTGGCCCGTTTAGAGTTACGGGAGCCATAACCTGTCAAAACGAAGGCCACGATGAGTTCTACGGCTTTGACATCTTTCAGCCGTCAACGGATTGATTAATGCCCAGAAAGGACAACCCGAATCTCAATCGGGTCTCGTAAGTTTTTTAACCTTCGTTTTTTCGACACCGGATTTTTACGGTAAAACGGGATTACCGTGCCTCGCCTTCGATTTACCATCGCTGGAGAGTGATGCAACATGGTACTGTTCCATTTCAAATCCATGCATGCTTTTCTAAAAGTCGTACGACACAGTTTCGCCATTTCAGACGGATGTTGCACCTTGCACCGCGGATGTTGCACCCTGTAGATATCGATTATTCGGACGGCCATAACTTCTGGCTCGTTTAGAGTTACGGGAGTCATAACCTGTCAAAACGAAGGCCACAATGAGTTCTACGACTTTGACCACTTTCAGTTGTCAATGGATAGATTAATGCCCAAAAAGGACAACCAGAATCTCAATCGGGTCTCGTAAGTTTTTTACCCTTCGTTTTTTCGACACCGGATTTTTACGGTAAAACGGGATTATCGTTCCTCGTCTTCGATTTACCATCGCTGGAGAGTGGTGCACCATGGTACTGTTCCGTTTCAAATCCATGCACGCATTTCTAAAAGTCGTACGACACTGTTTCGCCATTTCGGACGGATGTTGCACCTTGCACCGCGGATGTTGCACCCTGTAGATATCGGTTATTCGGACGGCCATAACTTCTGGCTCGTTTAGAGTTATGGGAGGTATAACCTGTCAAAACGAAGGCCACGATGAGTTCTACGGCTTTGACAACTTTCAGCCGTCAACGGATAGATTAATGGCCAAAAGGACAACCCGAATCTCAATCGAGTCTCGTAAGTTTTTTACCCTTCGTTTTTTCGACGCCGGATTTTTACGGTAAAACGGGATTACCGTGCCTCGCCTTCGATTTACCATCGCTGGAGAGCGGTGCACCATGGTCTTGTCCCGTTTCAAATCCATGCACGCATTTCTAAAAGTCGTACGGCACTGTTTCGCCATTTCGGACGGATGTTGCACCTTGCACCGCGGATGTTGCACCCTGTAGATATCGATTATTCGGACGGCCATAACTTCTGGCTTGTTTAGAGTTACGGAAGCCATAACCTGTCAAAACGAAGGCCACGATGAGTTCTACGGCTTGGATAGCTTTCAGCCGTCAACGGATTGATTAATGCCCAAAAAGGACAACCCAAATCTCAATCGGGTCTCGTAAGTTTTTTACCCTTCGTTTTTTCGACACCGGATTTTTACGGTAAAACGGGATTACCGTGCCTCGCCTTCGATTTACCATCGCTGGAGATTGGTGCACCATGGTACTGTTCCGTTTCAAATCTATGCACGCATTTCAAAAAGTCGTACGACACTGCTTCGCCATTTCGGACGGATGTTGCACCCTGCACCGCGGATGTTGCACCCTGTTGATATCGATTATTCGGACAACCATAACTTCTGGCTCGTTTAGAGTTACGGGAACCATAACCTGTCAAAACGAAGGCCACGATGAGTTCTACGGCTTTGACCGCTTTCAGCGTCAATGGATAGATTAATGCCCAAAAAGGACAACCCGAATCTCAATCGGGTCTCGTAAGTTTTTTACCCTTCCTTTTTTCGATACCGGATTTTTACGGTAAAACGGGATTACCGTGCCTCGTCTTCGATTTACCATCGCTGGAGAGTGGTGCACCATGGTACTGTTCTGTATCAAATCCATGCACGCATTTCTAAAAGTCGTATGATACTGTTTCGCCATTTTGGACGGATGTTGCACCTTGCACCGCGGATGATGCACCCTGTAGATATCGATTATTCGGACGGCCATAACTTCTGGCTCGTTTAGAGTTACGGGAGTCATAACCTGTCCAAACGAAGACCACGATGAGTTCTACGGCTTTGACAGCTTTCAGCCGTCGACGGATAGATTAATGCCTAAAAAGAACAACCCGAATCTCAATCGGGTCTTATAAGTTTTTACCATTCGTTTTTTCGACACCGGATTTTTACGGTAAAACGGGATTACCGTGCCTCGCCTTCGATTTACCATCGCTGGAGAGTGGTGCACCATGGTACTGTTCCGTTTCAAATCCATGGACGCATTTCTAAAAGTCGTACGACACTGTTTCGCCATTTCGGACGGATGTTGCACCTTGCACCGAGGATGTTGCACCCTGTAGATATCTATTATTCGGACGGTCATAACTTCTGGCTCGTTTAGAGTTACGGGAGCCATAACCTGTCAAAACGAAGGCCACGGTGAGTTCTACAGCTTTGACAGCTTTCAGCCGTCAACGGATAGATTAATGCCCGAAAAGGACAACCCGAATCTCAATCGGGGTGCGTAATTTTTTTACCCTTCGTTTTTTCGACACCGGATTTTTATGGTAAAATGGGATTACCGTGGCTCGTCTTTGATTTACCATCGCTGGAGAGTGGTGCACCATGGCACTGTTCCGTTTCAAATCCATGCACGCATTTCTAAAAGTCGTACAGCACTGTTTCTCCATTTCGGACGGATGTTGCACCTTGCACCGCGGATGTTGCACCCTGTGTATATCGATTATTCGGACAGCCATAACTTCTGGCTCGTTTAGATTTACGGGAGCCATAACCTGTCAAAACGAAGGCCATGGTTAGTTCTACAGCTTTGACAGCTTTCACCCGTTAACGGATAGATTAATGCCCGAAAAGGACAACCCGAATCTCAATCTGGGTTCGTAAGTTTTTTACCCTTCGTTTTTTCGACACCGGATTTTTACGGTAAAACGGGATTACCGTGGCTCGTCATTGATTTACCATCGTTGGAGAGTGGTGCACTATGGTACTGTTCCGTTTCAAATCCATGCACGTATTTCTAAAAGTCGTACGACACTGTTTCGCCATTTCGGACGGATGTTGCACCGTGCACCGCGGATGTTGCAACATGTAGATATTGATTATTCGGACGGCCATAACTTCTGGCTCGTTTAGAGTTACGGGAGTCATAACCTGTCAAAATGAAGGCCACGGTGAGTTCTACGGCTTTGACTACTTTTAGCCGTCAACGGATAGATTAATGCCCAAAAAGGAAAACCCGAATCTCAATCGGGTCTCGTAAGTTTTTTACCCTTCCTTTTTTCGACACCGGATTTTTACGGTAAAACGGGATTACCGTGCCACGTCTTCGATTTACCATCGCTGGAGAGTGGTGCACCATGGTACTGTTCCGTTTCAAATCCATGCACGCATTTCTAAAAGTCGTACGGCACTGTTTCGCCATTTCGGACGGATGTTGCACCTTGCACCGCGGATGTTGCACCCTGCAGATATCGATTATTCGGACGGTCATAACTTCTGGCTCGTTTAGAGTTACGTGAGCCATAACCTGTCAAAACGAAGGCCACGGTGATTTCTACAGCTTTGACAGATTTCAGCCGTCAACGGATAGATTAATGCCCGAAGAGGACAACCCGAATCTCAATCGGAGTTTGTAAGTTTTTTACCCTTCGTTTTTTCGACACCGAATTTTTACGGTAAAACGGAATTACCGTGCCTCGTCTTCAATTTACCATCGCTGGAGAGCGGTGCACCAAGGTACTGTTCCGTTTCAAATCCATGCACGCATTTTGAAAAGTCGCACGGCACTGTTTCGCCATTTCGGACCGATGTTGCACCTTGCACCGCGGATGTTGCACCCTGTATATATCGATTATTCGGACAGCCATAACTTCTGGCTCGTTTAGATTTACGGGAGCCATAACCTGTCAAAACGAAGGCCTCGGTGAGTTCTACAACTTTGACTGCTTTCAGCCATCAACGGATAGATTAATGCCCGAAAAGGACAACCCGAATCTCAATCGGGTCTCGTAAGTTTTTTACCCTTCGTTTTTTCGACACCGGATTTTTACGTAAAACGGGATTACCGTGCCTCGTCTTCGATTTACCATCGCTGGAGAGTGGTGCACCATGGTACTGTTCCGTTTCAAATCCATGCACGCATTTCTAAAAGTCGTACGGCACAGTTCCGCCATTTCGGATGGATGTTGCACCTTGCACCGCAGATGTTGCACCCTGTAGATATCGTTTATTCGGAAGGCCATAACTTCTGGCTCGTTTAGAGTTACGGGAGCCATAACCTGTCAATACGAAGGCCACGGTGAGTTCTACGGCTTTGAAAGCTTTCAGCCATCAACAGATAGATTAATGCCCAAAAAGGAGAACCCGAATCTTGATCGGGTCTCGTAAGTTTTTTACCCTTCGTTTTTTCGACACCAGATTTTTACGGCAAAACAGGATTACCGTGCCTCGTCTTCGATTTACCATCGCTGGAGAGTGGTGCACCATGGTACTGTTCCGTTTCAAATCCATGCACACATTTCTAAAAGTAATATGGCACTGTTCCGCCATTTCGGACGGATGTTGCACCTTGCACCGCGGATGTTGCACCTTGTAGATATCGATTATTCGGACGGCCATAACTTCTGGCTCGTTTAGAGTTACAAGAGCCATAACCTGTCAAAACGAAGGCCAAGGTGAGTTCTACGGCTTTGAAAGATTTCAGCCATCAACGGATAGATTAATGCCCAAAAAGGAGAACCCGAATCTCAATCGGGTCTCGTAAGTTTTTTCACCCTTCGTTTTTTCGACACCGGATTTTTACAGTAAAACGCGTTTACCGTGCCTCGTCTTCGATTTACCATTGCTGGTGAGTGGTGAACCACGGTACTGTTCTGTTTCAAATCCATGCACGCATTTCTAAAAGTCGTACGGCACTGTTTCTCCAGTTCGGACGGATGTTGCACCTTGCACCGTGGATGTTGCACCCTGTATATATTGATTATTCGGACGGCCATAACTTCTGGCTCGTTTAGAGTTACCGGAGCCATAACCTTTCAAAACGAAGGCCACGGTGAGTTCTACGGCTTTGATAGCATTCAACCGTCAACGAATAGATTAATGTCCAAAAAGGACAACCCGAATCTCAATCGGGTCTCGTAAGTTTTTTCACCCTTCATTTTTTCGACACTGGATTTATACGGTAAAACAGGATTATCGTGCCTCGTTTTCGATTTACCATCGCTGGAGAGTGGTGCACCACGGTACTGTTCCGTTTCAAATCCATGCACGCATTTCTAAAAGTCGTACGGCACTGTTTCTCCATTTCCGACGGATGTAGCACCTTGCACCGTGGATGTTGCACCCTGTATATATCGATTATTCGGACGGCCATAACTTCTGGCTCGTTTAGAGTTACGGGAGCCATAACCTGTCAAAACGAAGGCCACGATGAGTTCTACGGCTTTGACCGCTTTCAGCCGTCAACGGATAGATTAATGCCCAAAAAGGACAACCCGAATCTCAATCGGGGTTCGTAAGTTTTTTACCCTTCGTTTTTTCGACACCGAATTTTTACGGTAAAACAGGATTACCGTGGCTCGTCTTCGATTTACCATCGCTGGAGAGGTGTGCACCATGGTGCTGTTCCATTTCAAATCCATGCACGCATTTCTAAAAGTCGTACGGCACTGTTTCGCCATTTCGAACGGATGTTGCACCTTGCACCGCGGATGTTGCACCCTGTATACATTGATTATTCGGACAACCATTACTTTTGGCTCGTTTAGATTTACGGGTGCCATAACCTGTCAAAACGAAGGCTACGGTGAGTTCTACAGCTTTGACAGCTTTCAGCCGTCAACGGATAGATTAATGCCCGAAAAGGACAACCCGAATCTCAATTTGGGTTCGTAAGTTTTTTACCCTTCGTTTTTTCGACACCGGATTTTTACGGTAAAACGGGATTACTGTGACTCGTCTTCGATTCACCATCACTGGAGAGTGGTGCACCATGGTAATGTTCCGTTTCAAGTCCATGCACGCATTTCTAAAAGTCGTACGGCAATGTTTCGCCATTTCGGACGGATGTTGCACCTTGCACCGCGGATGTTGCACACTGTAGATATCGATTATTTGGACAGCCATAACTTCTGGCTCGTTTAGAGTTACGAGAGCCATAACCTGTCAAAACGAAGGACACGGTGAGTTCTACGGTTTTGACCGCTTTCAGCCGTCAATGGATAGATTAATGCCCAAAAAGGACAACCCGAATCTCAATTGGGTCTCGTAAGTTTTTTACCCTTCGTTTTTTTGACACCGGATTTTTACGGTAAAACGGGATTACCATGCCTCGTCTTCGATTTACCATCGCTGGAGAGTGGTGCACCATGGTACTGTTCCATTTCAAATCCACGCACGCATTTCTAAAAGTCGTACAACACTGTTTCGCCATTTCGGATGGATGTTGCAACTTGCACCGCGGATGTTGCACCCTGTAGATATCAATTATTCGGACGGTCATAACTTCTGGCTCGTTTAGAGTTACGGGAGCCATAACCTGTCAAAACGAAGGCCACGGTGAGTTCTACAGCTTTGACTGCTTTCAGACGTCAGCGGATATATTAATGCCCGAAAAGGACAACCCGAATCTCAATCGGGGTTCGTAATTTTTTTACCCTTCGTTTTTTTGACACCGGATTTTTACGGTAAAACGGGATTAACGTGGCTCGTCTTCGATTTACCATCGCTGGAGAGTGGAGCACCATGGTACTGTTGCGTTTCAAATCCATGCACGCATTTCTAAAAGTCGTACGACACTGTTTCGCCATTTCGGACGGATGTTGCACCTTGCACCGCTGATGATGCACCCTATAGATATCGATTATTCGGACGACCATAACTTCTGGCTCATTTAGAGTTACGGGAGCCATAACCTGTCCAAACGAAGGCCACGGTGAGTTCTACGGCTTTGAAAGCTTTTAGCCATCAACGGATAGACTAGTGCCCAAAAAGGAGAACCCGAATCTCGATCGGGTCTCGTAAGTTTTTTACCCTTCGTTTTTTCGACACCGGATTTTTATGGTAAAACGGAATTACCGTGCCTCGTCTTCGATTTACCATCGCCGGAGAGTGGTGCACCATGGTACTGTTCCGTTTCAAATCCATGCACGCATTTCTAAAAGTCGTAGGACACTGTTTCTCCATTTCGGACGGATGTTGCACCTTGCACCGAGGATGTTGCACCTTGTAGATATCGATTATTCAGACGGCCATAACTTCTGGCTCGTTTAGAGTTACGGGTGCCATAACCTATCAAAACGAAGGCCACGGTGAGTTCTACGGCTTTGAAAGATTTCAGCCATCAATGGATAGACTAATGCCCAAAAAGGAGAACCTGAATCTCAATCGGGTCTCGTAAGTTTTTTCACCCTTCGTTTTTTCGACACCGGATTTTTAATGTAAAACGGGATTACCGTGCCTCGTCTTCGATTTACCATCGCTGGAGAGTGGTGCACCATGGTACTGTTCCGTTTCAAATCCATGCACGCATTTCTAAAAGTCGTAGGACACTGTTTCTCCATTTCGGACGGATGTTGCACCTTGCAGCGAGGATGTTGCACCTTGTAGATATCGATTATTCAGACGGCCATAACTTCTGGCTCGTTTAGAGTTACGGGTGCCATAACCTATCAAAACGAAGGCCACGGTGAGTTCTACGGCTTTGAAAGATTTCAGCCATCAATGGATAGACTAATGCCCAAAAAGGAGAACCTGAATCTCAATCGGGTCTCGTAAGTTTTTTCACCCTTCGTTTTTTCGACACCGGATTTTTAATGTAAAACGGGATTACCGTGCCTCGTCTTCGATTTACCATCGCTGGAGAGTGGTGCACCACGGTACTGTACCGTTTCAAATCCATTCACGCATTTGTAAAAGTCGTACGGCACTGTTTCTCCATTTTGGACGGATGTTGCACCTTGCACCGTGGATGTTGCACCCTGTATATATCGATTATTCGGACGGCCATAACTTCTGGCTCGTTTAGAGTTACGGGAGCCATAACCTGTCAAAACGAAGGCCACGGTGAGTTCTACGGCTTTGATAGCATTCAGCTGTCAACGGATAGATTAATGTCCAAAAAGGACAACCGAATCTCAATCGGGTCTCGTAATTTTTTTGCCCTTCGTTTTTTCGACACCGCATTTTTACGGTAAAATGGGATTACCGTGCCTCATCTTCGATTTACCATCGCTGGAGAGTGGTGCACCATGGTACTGTTCCGTTTCAAATCCATGCACGCATTTCTAAAAGTCGTACGGCACTGTTTTCCCATTTCGGACGGATGTTGCACCTTGCACCGCGGATGTTGCACCGTATAGATATCGATTATTCGAACGGCCATAACTTCTGGCTCGTTCAGAGTTACGGGAGCCATAACCTGTCAAAACGAAGGCCACGGTGAGTTCTACGGCTTTGACAGCTTTCAGCCGTCGACGGATAGATTAATGCCCAAAAAGGACAACCCGAATCTCGATCGAGTCTCGTAAGTTTTTTACCCTTCCTTTTTTCGACACCGGATTTTTACGGTAAAACGGGATCACCGTGCCTCGCCTTCGATTTACCATCACTGGAGAGTGATGCACCAAGGTACTATTCCATTTCAAATCCATGCACGCTTTTCTAAAAGTCGTACGGCACTGTTTCGCCATTTCAGACGGATGTTGCACCTTGCACCGCGGATGTTGTACCCTGTAGATATCGATTATTCGGACGGCCATAACTTCTGGCTCGTTTAGAGTTACGGGAGCCATAACCTGTCAAAACGAAGGCCAGTATGAGTTCTATGGCTTTGACAGCTTTCAGCCATCAATGGATAGATTAATGCCCAAAAAGGACAACCCGGATCTCAATCGGGTCTCGTAAGTTTTTTACCCTTCGTTTTTTCGACACCGGACTTTTACGGTAAAACGGGATTACCGTGCCTCGTTTTCGATTTACCATCGCTGGAGAGTGGTGCACTATGGTACTGTCCCGTTTCAAATCCATGCACGCATTTCTAAGAGTGGTACGACACTGTTTCGCCATTTCGGACGGATGTTGCACCTTGCATCGCGGATGTTGCACCCTGTAGATATCGATTATTCGGACGGCCATAACTTCTGGTTCATTTAGAGTTACGGGAGCCATAACCTGTCAAAACGAAGGCCGCGATGAGTTCTACGGCTTTGACAGCTTTCAGCCGTCAACGGATAGATTAATGCCCAAAAAGGACAAACCGAATCTCAATCGGGTCTCGTACGTTTTTTACCCTTTGTTTTTTCGACACCGGATTTTTACGGTAAAACGGGATTACCGTGCCTCGCCTTCGATTTACCATCGCTGGAAGTGGTGCACCATGGTACGGTTCCTTTTCAAATCCATGCATGCTTTTCTAAAAATCGTACGGCACTGTTTCGCCATTTCAGACGGATGTTGTACCTTGCACAGCGGATGTTGCACCCTGTAGATATCGATTATTCGGACGGCCATAACTTCAGGCTCGTTTAGAGTTACAGGAGCCATAACCTCTCAAAACGAAGGCCACGATGAGTTCTACGGCTTTGACCGCTTTCAGCCGTCAACGGATAGATTAATGCCCAAAAAGGACAACCCGAATCTCAATCGGGTCTCGTAAGTTTTTTACCCTTCGTTTTTCCGACACCGGATTTTTACGTAAAACGGGATTACCGTGCCTCGTCTTCGATTTACCATCGCTGGAGAGTGGTGCACCATGGTACTGTTCCGTTTCAAATCCATGCACGCATTTCTAAAAGTCGTATGATACTGTTTCGCCATTTCGGACGGATGTTGCACCTTGCACCGCGGATGTTGCACCCTGTAGATATCAATTATTCGGACGGCCATAACTTCTGGCTCATTTAGAGTTACGGGAGCCATAACCGATCCAAACGAAGGCCATGATGAGTTATACGGCTTTGACAGCTTTCAGCCGTCAACAGATAGATTAATGCCCAAAAAGGACAACCCGAATCTCAATCGGGTTTCGTAAGTTTTTTACCCTTCGTTTTTTCGACACCGGATTTTTACTGTAAAACGGGATTACCGTGCCTTGTCGTCGATTTACCATCGCTGGAGAGTGGTGCACCATGGTACTGTTCCGTTTCAAATCCATGCACGCATTACTAAAAGTCGTACGACACTGTTTCGCCATTTTGGACGGATGTTGCACCTTGCACCGCGGATGTTGCACCCTGTAGATATCGGTTATTCGGACGGCCATAAGTTCTAGCCCGTTTAGAGTTACGTGAGCCATAACCTGTCAAAATGAAGGCCACGGTGAGTTCTATGGCTTTGAAAGCATTCAGCCGTCGACGGATAGATTAATGTCTGAAAAGGACAACCCGAATCTCAATCGGGTCTCGTAAGCTTTTTACCCTTCGTTTTTTCGACACCGGATTTTTACTGTAAAACGGGATTACCGTGCCTCGTGTTCGATTTACCATCGCTGCAGAGTGGTGCATCATGGTACTGTTCCATTTCAAATCCATGCACGCATTTCTAAAAGTCGTACGACACTGTTTCTCCATTTCGGACGGATGTTGCACCTTGCACCGTGGATGTTGCACCCTGTATATATCGATTATTCGGACGGCCATAACTTCTGGCTCGTTTAGAGTTACGGGAGCCATAACCTGTCAAAACGAAGGCCTCGATGAGTTCTACGGCTTTGACAGCTTTCAGCCGTTAACGGATAGATTAATGTCCAAAAGGACAATCCGAATCTCAATCGGGTCTCGTAAGTTTTTTACCCTTCGTTTTTTGACACCGGATTTTTACGGTAAAACGGGATTACCGTGCCTCGTCTTCGATTTACCATCGCTGGAGAGTGGTGCGCCATGGTACTGTTCCGTTTCAAATCCATGCACGCATTTCTAAAAGTCGTACGGCACTGTTTCGCCATTTCGGACGGATGTTGCACCTTGCTCCGCGGATGTTGCACCCTATAGATATCGATTATTCGAACGTCCATAACTTCTGGCTCGTTTAGAGTTACGGGAGCCATAACCTGTCAAAACGAAGCACATGGTGAGTTCTACGGCTTTTACCGCTTTCAGCCCTCAACGGATAGATTAATGCCCAAAAAGGACAGCCCGAATCTCAATCGGGTCTCGTAAGTTTTTTACCCTTCATTTTTTGGACACCGGATTTTTACGATAAAACGGGATTACCGTGCCTCGCCTTCGATTTACCATCGTTGGAGAGTGATGCACCAAGGTGCTGTTCTGTTTCAAATCCATGCACGCTTTTCTAAAAGTTGTACGGCACTGTTTTGCCATTTCAGACGGATGTTGCACCTTGCACCGCGGATGTTGCACCCTGTAGATATCGATTATTCGGACGGCCATAACTTCTGGCTCGTTTAGAGTTACGGGAGCTATAACCTATCAAAACGAATGCCACTATGAATTCTACGGCTTTGACAGCTTTCATCCATCAACGGATAGATTAATGCCCAAAAAGGACAAGCCGAATCTCAATCGGGGTTCGTAAGTTTTTTACCCTTCGTTTTTTCGACACCGGATTTTTACGGTAAAACGGGATTACCGTGGCTCGTCTTCGATTTACCATCGCTGGAGAGTGGTGCACCATGGTACTGTTCCGTTTCAAATCCATGCACGCATTTCTAAAATTCGTACGGCACTGTTTCTCCATTTCGGACGGACGTTGCACCTTGCACCGCTGATGTTGCACCCTGTATACATCGATTATTCGGACAGCCATAACTTTTGGCTCGTTTAGATTTACGGGAGCCATAACCTGTCAAAACGAAGGCCGCGTCGAGTTCTACAGCTTTGATAGCTTTCAGCCGTCAACGGATAGATTAATGCCTGAAAAGGACAACCCGAATCTCAATTTGGGTTCGTAAGTTTTTTACCCTTCGTTTTTTCGTCACCGGATTTTTACGGTAAAACGGGATTACCGTGGCTCGTCTTCGATTTACCATCGCTGGAGAGTGGTGCACCATGGTAATGTTCCTTTTCACATCCATGCACGCATTTCTAAAAGTCGTACGGCACAGTTTCGCCATTTCGAACGGATGTTGCACCTTGCACCGCGGATGTTGCACCCTGTAAATATCGATTATTCGGACGGCCGTAACTTCTGGCTCGTTTAGAGTTACGAGAGCCATAACCTGTCAAAACGAAGGCCACGGTGAGTTCTACGGCTTTGAACGCTTTCAACCGTCAATGGATAGATTAATGCCCAAAAAGGACAACCCGAATCTCAATCGTGGTTCGTAAGTTTTTTACCCTTCGTTTTTTCGACACCGGATTTTTACGGTAAAACGGGATTACCGTGGCTCGTCTTCGATTTACCATCGCTGGAGAGTGGTGCACCATGGTACTGTTCCGTTTCAAATCCATGCACGCATTTCTAAAAGTCGTACGGCACTGTTTCGCCATTTCGGACGGATGTTGCACCTTGCATCGCGGATGTTGCACCCTGTAGATATCGATTATTCGGACGGTCATAACTTCTGGCTCATTTAGAGTTACGGGAGCCATAACCTGTCAAAACGAAGGCCACGGTGAGTTCTACAGCTTTGACTGCTTTCAGCCGTCAACGGATAGATTAATGCCCTAAAAGGACAACCCGAATCTCAATCGGGGTTCGTAAGTTTTTTACCCTTCGTTTTTTTGACACCGGATTTTTACGGTAAAACGGGATTACCGTGGCTCGTCTTCGATTTACCATCGCTGGAGAGTGGAGCACCATGGTACTGTTCCGTTTCAAATCCATGCATGCATTTCTAAAAGTCGTACGGCACTGTTTCGCCATTTCGGACGGATGTTGCTCCTTGCACCGCAGATGATGCACCCTGTAGATATCGATTATTCGGACGTCCATAACATCTGGCTCGTTTAGAGTTACGGGAGTCATAACCTGTCAAAACGAAGGCCATGGTGAGTTCTACGGCTTTTACCGCTTTCAGCCCTCAACGGATAGATTAATGCCCAAAAAGGAGAACCCGAATCTCGATCGGGTCTCGTAAGTTTTTTACCCTTCGTTTTTTGGACACCGGATTTTTACGGTAAAACGGGATTACCGTGCCTCGTCTTCGATTTACCATCGCTGGAGAGTGGTGCACCATGGTACTGTTCCATTTCAAATCCATGCACGCATTTCTAAAAGTCGTACGGCACTGTTTTGCCATTCCGGACGGATGTTGCACCTTGCACCGCGGATGTTGCACCCTGTAGATATCGATTATTCGGACGGCCATAACTTCTGGCTCGTTTAGAGTTACGGGAGCCATAACCTATCAAAACGAAGGCCACGGTGAGTTCTACGGCTTTGAAAGCTTTCAGCCATCAATGGATAGATTAATGCCCAAAAAGGAGAACCCTAATCTCAATCGGGTCTCGTAAGTTTTTTCACCCTTCGTTTTTTCGACACCGGATTTTTACGGTAAAACGGGATTACCATGCCTCGTCTTCAATATACCATCGCTGGAGAGTGGTGCACCATGGTACTGTTCCGTTTCAAATCAATGCACGCATTTCTAAAAGTCGTACGGCACTTTTTCTCCATTTCGGACGGATGTTGCACCTTGCACCGCGGATGTTGCACCCTGTAGATATCGATTATTCGAACGACCATAACTTCTGGCTCGTTTAGAGTCACGGGAGCCATAACCTGTCAAAACGAAGGCCACGGTGAGTTCTACGGCTTTGACAGCTCTCAGCCGTCAACGGATAGATTAATGCCCAAAAAGGACAACCCGAATCACAATCGGGTCTCGTAAGTTTTTTACCCTTCGTTTTTTCGACACCGAATTTTTACGGTAAAACAAGATTACCGTGCCTCGCCTTCGATTTACCATCGCTAGAGAGTGATGCACCAAGGCACTGTTCCGTTTCAAATCCATGCACGCTTTTCTAAAAATCGTACGACACTGTTTCGCCATTTCAGACGGATGTTGCACCTTGCACCGCGGATGTTGTACCCTGTAGATATCGATTATTCGGACGGCCATAACTTCTGGCTCGTTTAGAGTTACGGGAGCCAAAACCTGTCAAAACGAAGGCCACTATGAGTTCTATGGCTTTGACAGCTTTCAGCCGTCAATGGATAGATTAATGCCCAAAAAGGACAACCCGAATCTCAATCGGGTCTCGTAAGTTTTTTACCCTTCGTTTTTTCGACACCGGATTTTTACGGTAAAACGGGATTACCGTGCCTCATCTTCGATTTACCAACGCTGGAGAGTGGTGCACTATGGTACTGTTCCGTTTCAAATCCATGCATGCATTTCTAAGAGTGGTACGACACTGTTTCGCCATTTCGAACGGATGTTGCACCTTGCACCGCGGATGTTGCACCCTGTAGATATCGATTATTCGAACGGCCATAACTTCTGGCTCGTTTAGTGTTACGGGAGCCATAACCTGTCAAAATGAAGGCCACGATGAGTTCTACGGCTTTGACAGCTTTCAGCCGTCAACGGATAGATTAATGCCCAAAAAGGACAACCCGAATCTCAGTCGGGTCTCGTACGTTTTTTACCCTTCGTTTTTTCGACACCGGATTTTTACGGTAAAACGGGATTACCGTGCCTCGCCTTCAATTTACCATCGCTGGAGAGTGGTGCACCATGGTAAGGTTCCGTTTCAAATCCATGCACGCTTTTCTAAAAGTCGTACGGCACTGTTTCGCCATTTCAGACGGATGTTGCACCTTGCACCGCGGATGTTGCACCCTGTAGATATCGATTATTCGGACGACCATAACTTCTGGCTCGTTTAGAGTTACGGGAGCCATAACCTCTCAAAACGAAGGCCACGATGAGTTCTATAGCTTTGACAGCTTGTAGTCGTCAACTGAAAGACTAATGCCCAAAAAGGACAACCCGAATCTCAATCGGGTCTCGTAAGATTTTTACCCTTCGTTTTTTCGACACCGGATTTTTACGGTAAAACGGGATTACCGTGCCTCGTCTTCGATTTACTATCGCTGGAGAGTGGTGAACCATGGTACTGTTCCGTTTCAAATCCATGCACGCATTTCTAAAAGTTGTATGATACTGTTTTGCCATTTCGGACGGATGTTGCACCTTAAACCGCGGATGTTGCACCCTGTAGATATCGATTATTTCGACGGCCATATCTTCTGGCTCGTTTAGAGTTACGGGAGCCATAACCTATCCAAACGAAGGCCACGATGAGTTCTACGGCTTTGACAGCTTTTAGCCGTCAATGGATAGATTGATGCCCAAAAAGGACAACCTGAATCTCTATCGGGTCTCGTAAGTTTTTTACCATTCGTTTTTTCGACACCAGATTTTTACGGTAAAACGGGATTACCGTGCCTCGTCTTCGATTTACCATCGCTGGAGAGTCGTGCACCATGGTACTATTCCGTTTCAAATCCATGGACGCATTTCTAAAAGTCGTACGACACTGTTTCGCCATTTCGGATGGATGTTGCACCTTGCACCGCGGATGTTGCACCCTGTATATATCGGTTATTCGGACGGCCATAACTTCTGGCTCGTTTAGAGTTACTTGAGCCATAACCTGTCAAAACAAAGGCCACGATGAGTTCTACGGTTTTGACAGCTTTCTGCCGTCAATGGATAGATTAATGCCCAAAAAGGACAACCCGAATCTCAATCGGGTCTCGTAAGTTTTTTACCCTTCGTTTTTTCGACACCGGATTTTTACGGTAAAACGGGATTACCGTGCCTCGCCTTCGATTTACCATCGCTGGAGAATGGTGCACCATGGTACTGTTCCGTTTCAAATCCATGCATGCATTTATAAAAGTCGTACGACACTGTTTCGCCATTTCAGACGGATGTTGCACCTTGCACCGCGGATGTTGCACCCTATAGGTATCGATTATTCGGACGGCCATTACTTCTGGCTCGTTTAGAGTTACGGGAGCCATAACATGTCAAAACGAAGGCCACGATGAGTTCTACAGCTTCGACAACTTTCAGCCGTCAACGGATAGATTAATGCCCAAAAAGGACAACCCGAATCTAAATCAGGTCTCGTAAGTTTTTCACCCTTCGTTTTTTTGACACCGGATTTTTACGGTAAAACGGGATTACCGTGCCTCGTCTTCGATTTACCATCGCTGGAGAGTGGTGCACCATGGTACTGTTCCGTTTCAAATCCATGTACGCCTTTCTAAAAGTCGTACGACACTGTTTCGCCATTTCGGACGGATGTTGCACCTTGCACCGCGGATGTTGCACCCTGTAGATATCGATTATTTTGACGGGCATAACTTCTGGCTCGTTTAGAGTAACGGGAGGCGTAACCTGTCAAAAAGAAGGCCATGATGAGTTCTACGGCTTTGACAGCTTTCAACTTTCAACGGATAGATTAATGCCCAATAAGGACAACCCGAATCTCAATCGAGTCTCGTAAGTTTTTTACCCTTCGTTTTTTCGACACCGGAATTTTACGGTAAAACGGGATTACCGTGCCTCGCCTTCGATTTACCATCACTGGAGAGTGGTGCACCATGGTAGTGTTCCGTTTCAAATCCATGCACGCATTTCTAAAAGTCGTACAACACTGTTTCGCCATTTCGGACGGATGTTGCACCTTGCACCGCGGATGTTGCACCCTGTAGATATCGATTATTCGGACGGTCATTACTTCTGGCTCGTTTAGAGTTACGGGAGCCATAACCTGTCAAAAGGAAGGCCTCGGTGAGTTCTACGGCTTTGACAGCATTCAGCCGTCAACGGATAGATTAATATCCGAAAAGGACAACCCGAATCTCAATCGAGGTTCGTAAGTTTTTTACCCTTCGTTTTTTCGACACCGGATTTTTACGGTAAAACGGAATTACCGTGGCTCGTCTTCGATTTACCATAGCTGGAGAGTGGTGCACCATGGTACTGTTCCGTTTCAAGTCCATGCACGCATTTCTAAAAGTTGTACGGCACTGTTTCGCCATTTCGGATGGATGTTGCACCTTGCACCGCGGATGTTGCACCCTGTATATATCGATTATTCGGACAGCCATAACTTCTGGCTCGTTTCGATTTACGAGATCCATAACCTGTCAAAACGAAGGCCACGGTGAGTTCTACAGCTTTGACAGCTTTCAGCCGTCAACGGATAGATTAATGCCCGAAAAGGACAACCCGAATCTCAATCTGGGTTCGTAAGTTTTTTACCCTTCGTTTTTTCGACACCGGATTTTTACGGTAAAACGGGATTACCGTGGCTCGTCTTCGATTTACCATCGCTGGAGAGTGGTGCACCATGGTAATGTTCCGTTTCAAATCGATGCACGCATTTCTAAAAGTCGTACGGCACTGTTTCGCCATTTCAGATGGATGTTGCACCTTGCACCGCAAATGTTGCACCCTGTAGATATCGATTATTCGGACGGCCATAACTTCTGGGTCGTTTAGAGTTACGGGAGCCATAACCTGACAAAACGAAGGCCATGGTGAGTTCTACGCCTTTGACAGCTTTAAGCCGTCAACGGATAGATTAACGCCCAAAAAGGACAACCCGAATCTCAATTGGGTCTCGTAAGTTTTTTACCCTTCGTTTTTTCGACACCTGATTTTAACGGTAAAACGGGATTACCGTGGCTCGTCTTCGATTTACCATCGCTGGAGAATGGTGCACCATGGTACTGTTCCATTTCAACTCCATGCACGTATTTCTAAAAGTCGTACGACACAGTTTCGCCATTTCGGACGGATGTTGCACCTTGCACCGCGGATGTTGCACCCTGTAGATATCGATTATTCGGACGGTCATAACTTCTGGCTCGTTTAGAATTGCGGGATCCATAACCGGTCAAAACGAAGGCCACGGTGAGTTCTGCGGCTTTGAGAGCTTTCAGCCGTCAACGGATAGATTAATGCCCGAAAAGGACAACCCGAATCTCAATCGGGTCTCGTAAGTATTTTACCCTTCGTCTTTTCGACACTGAATTTTTACGGCAAAACGGGATTACCGTGGCTCGTATTCGATTTACCATCGAAGGAGAGTGGTGCACCATGGTACTATTCCATTTCAAATCCATGCATGCATTTGTAAAAGTCGTACGGCACTGTTTCGCCATTTCGGACGGATGTTGCACCCTGCACCGCGGATGTTGCACCCTGTAGATATCGATTATTCGGACGACCATAAATTCTGGCTCGTTTAGAGTTACGGGACCCATAACCTGTCAAAACGAAGGCCACGGTGAGTTCTACGTCTTTGACCGCTTTCAGCCGTCAAAGGATAGTTTAATGCCCGAAAAGGACAACCCGAATATCAAACGGGTCTCGTAAGTTTTTTACCCTTCGTTTTTTCGACACCGGATTTTAACTTTAAAACGGGATTACCGTGCCTCGTCTTCGATTTACCATCGCTGGAGAGTGGTGCACCATGGTACTGTTCCATTTCAAATCCATGCACGCATTTCTAGAAGTCGTACGACACTGTTTCGCCATTTCGGACGGATGTTGCACCTTGCACCGCGGATGTTGCACCCTGTAGATATCGATTATTCGGACGGTCATAACTTCTGGGTCGTTTAGAGTTACGGGAGCCATAACCTGTCAAAACGAAGGCCACGGTGAGTTCTACCGCTTTGACAGCTTTAAGCCGTCAACGGATAGATTAATGCCCAAAAAGGACAACCCGAATCACAATTGGGTCTCATAAGTTTTTTACCCTACGTTTTTTCGACACCGGATTTTAACGGTAAAACGGGATTACCATGGCTCGTCTTCGATTTACCATCGCTGGAGAGTGGTGCACCATGGTACCGTTTCATTTCAACTCCTGCACGCATTTCTAAATGTCGTACGACATAGTTTCGCCATTTCGGACGGATGTTGCACCTTGCACCGCGGATGTTGCACCCAGTAGATATCGATTATTCGGACGGCCATAACTTCTGGGTCGTTTAGAGTTACGGGAGCCATGACCTGCCAAAACGAAGGCCACGGTGAGTTCTACGGCTTTGACATCTTTCAGCCGTCAATGGATAGATTAATGCCCGGAAAGGACAACCCGAATCTCAATCGGGTCTCGTAAGTTTTTTACCCTTCGTTTTTTCGACACCGGATTTTTACGGTAAAACGGGATTACCGTGGCTCGTTTTCGATTTACCATCGCTGGAGAGTGGTGCACCATGGTACTTTTCCGTTTCAAATCCATGCATGCATTTCTAAAAGTCGTACGGCACTGTTTCGCCATTTCGGACGGATGTTGCACACTGCACCGTGGATGTTGCACCCTGTAGATATCGATTATTCGGACGGCCATAACTTCTGGTTCGTTTAGAGTTACGGGAGCCATAACATGTCAAAACGAAGGCCACAGTGAGTTCTACGTCTTTGACCGCTTTCAGCCGTCAACGGATAGATTAATGCCCAAAAAGGACAACCCGAATCTCAGTCGGGTCTCGTAAGTTTTTTACCCTTCGTTTTTTCGACACCGGATTTTTACGGTATAACGGGATTACCGTGCCTCGTCTTCGATTTACCATCGCTGGAGAGTGGTGCACCATGCTACTATTCCATTTCAAATCCATGCACGCATTTCTAAAAGTCGTACGACACAGTTTCGCCATTTCGGACGGATGTTGCACCCTGTAGATATCGATTTTTCGGACGGCCATAACTTCTGGCTCGTTTAGATTTGTGGGAGGCATAACCTGTCAAAACGAAGGCCACGGTGAGTTCTACGGCTTTGACAGCTTTCAACCGTCAACGGATAGATTAGTGCCCGAAAAGGACAACTCGAATCTCAATCGGGTCTCGTAAGTTTTTTACCCTTCGTTTTTTCGACACAGGATTTTTACGGTAAAACGGGATTACCGTGGCTCTTCTTCGATTTACCATCGCTGGAGAGTGGTGCACCATGGTACTGTTCCGTTTCAAATCCATGCACGCATTTGTAAAAGTCGTACGGCACTGTTTAGCCATTTCGGACGGATGTTGCACCTTGCACCGCGGATGTTGCACCCTACAGATATCGATTATTCGGACGGCCATAACTTCTGGCTCGTTTAGAGTAACGGGAGCCACAACCTGTCAAAACGAAGGCCACTGTGAATTCTAATGCTTTGATAGCTTTCAGCCGTCAACGGATAGATTAATGCCCAAAAATGACAACTCGAATCTCAATCGGGTCTCGTAAGTTTTTTGCCCTTCGTTTTTTCGACTCCGGATTTTTGCGGTAAAACGGGATTACCGTGGCTCGTCTTCGATTTACCATCACTGGAGAGTGGTGCACCTTGGTAATGTTCCATTTCAAAACCATTCACGCATTTCTAAAAGTCGTACGGCACTGTTTCGCTATTTCGGACGGATGTTGCACCTTGCACCGCGGATGTTGCACCCTGTAGATATCGATTATTCGGACGGCCATAACTTCTGGGTCGTTTAGAGTTACGGCAGCCATAACCTGTCAAAACGAAGGCCACGATGAGTTCTACGGCTTTGACAGCTTTAAGCCGTCAGCGGATAGATTAATGCCCAAAAAGGACAACCCGAATCTCAATTGGGTCTCGTAAATTTTTTACCCTTCGTTTTTTCGACACCGGATTTTAATGGTAAAACGGGATTACCGTGGCTCGTCTTCGATTTACCATCGCTGGAGAGTGGTGCACCATGGTACTGTTCCATTTCAACTCCATGCACGCATTTCTAAAAGTCGTACGACACAGTTTTGCCATTTCGGACGGATGTTGCACCTTGCACCGCGGATGTTGCACCCTGTAGATATCGATTATTCGGACGGCCATAACTTCTGGGACGTTTAGAGTTACGGGAGCCATGACCTGCCAAAACGAAGGCCACGGTGAGTTCTACGGCTTTGACATCTTTCAGCCGTCAATGGATAGATTAATGCCCGAAAAGGACAACCCGAATCTCAATCGGGTCTCGTAAGTTTTTTACCCTTCGTTTTTTCGACACCGGATTTTTACGGTAAAACGGGATTACCGTGGCTCGTCTTCGATTTACCATTGCTGGAGAGTGGTGCACCATGGTACTTTTCCGTTTCAAATCCATGCATGCATTTCTAAAAGTCGTACGACACTGTTTCGCCATTTCGGACAGATGTTGCACCCTGCACCGCGGATGTTGCACCCGGTAGATATCGATTATTCGGACGGCCATAACTTCCGGCTCGTTTAGAGTTACGGGAGCCATAACCTGTCAAAACAAAGGCCACAGTGAGTTTTACGTCTTTGACCGCTTTCAGCCGTCAACGGATAGATTAATGCCCAAAAAGGACAACCCGAATCTCAATCGGGTCTCGTAAGTTTTTTACCCTTCGTTTTTTGGACATCGGATTTTTACGGTATAACGGGATTACCGTGCCTCGTCTTCGATTTACCATCGCTGGAGAGTGTTGCACCATGCTACTGTTCCATTTCAAATCCATGCACGCATTTCTAAAAGTCGTACGGCACAGTTTCGCCATTTCGGACGGATGTTGCACCTTGCACCACGGATGTTGCACCCTGTAGATATCGATTTTTCGGACGGCCATAACTTCTGGCTCGTTTAGATTTGCGGGAGGCATAACCTGTCAAAACGAAGGCCACGGTGAGTTCTACGGCTTTGACAGCTTTCAACCGTCAACGGATAGATTAGTCCCCGAAAAGGACAACTCGAATCTCAATCGGGTCTCGTAAGTTTTTTACCCTTCGTTTTTTCGACATCGGATTTTTACGGTAAAACGGGATTACCGTGGCTCTTCTTCGATTTACCATCGCTGGAGAGTGGTGCACCATGGTTCTGTTCCATTTCAAATCCATTCATGCATTTGTAAAAGTCATACGGCACTGTTTAGCCATTTCGGACGGATGTTGCACCTTGCACCGCGGATGTTGCACCCTGTAGATATCGATTATTCGGATGGCCATAACTTCTGGCTCGTTTAGAGTAACGGGAGCCACAACCTGTTAAAACGAAGGCCACTGTGAGTTCTACAGCTTTGATAGCTTTCAGCCGTCAACGGATAGATTAATGCCCAAAAATGACAACCCGAATCTCAATCGGGTCTCGTAAGTTTTTTACCCTTCGTTTTTTCGACACCGGATTTTTATGGTAAAATGGGATTACCGTGCCTCGTCTTCGAATTACCATCGCTGGAGAGTAGTGCACCATGGTACTGTTCCGTTTCAAATCCATGCACGCATTTCTAAAATTCGTACGACACTGTTTCGCAATTTCGGACGGATTTGCACCTTGCACCGCGGATGTTGCACCCTGTAGATATCGATTATTCGGACGGCCATAACTTCTGGCTCGTTTAGAGTTACGGGAGCCCTAACCTGTCAAAACGAAGGCCACAGTGAGTTCTACGGTTTTTACAGCTTTCAGCCGTCAACAGATAGATTAATTCCCTAAAAGGACAGCCCAAATCTCAATCCGGTCTCGTAAGTTTTTTACCCTTCGTTTTTATGACACCGGATTTTTACGGTAAAACGGAATTACCGTGCCTCGTCTTCGATTTACCATCGCTGGAGAGTGGTGCACCATGGTATAGTTCCGTTTCAAATCCGCGCACGCATTTCTAAAAGTCGTACGGCACTGTTTCGCCATTTCGGACGGATGTTGCACCTTGCACCACGGATGTTGCACCCTATAGATATCGATTATTCGGACGGCCTTAACTTCTGGCTCGTTTAGAGTTACGGGAGCCATAACCTGTAAAAACGAAGGTCACGGTGAGTTCTACGGCTTTGACCGCTTTCAGCTGTCAAAAGATAGATTAATGCCCTAAAAGGACATCCCAAATCTCAATCGGGTCTCGTAAGTTTTTTACCCTTCGTTTTTTCGACACCGGATTTTAACGGTAAAACGGGATTACCGTAGCTCGTCTTCGATTTACCATCGCTGGAGAATGGTTCACCATGGTACTGTTCCATTTCAAATCCATGCACGCATTTCTAAAAGTCGTACGACACAGTTTCGCCATTGCGGACGGATGTTGCACCTTGCACCGCGGATGTTGCTCCCTGTAGATATCGATTATTCGGACGGGCATAACTTTGGCTCGTTTACTGTTACAGGAGCGATAACCTGTCAAAACGAAGGCCACGGAGAGTTCTACGGCTTTGACAGCTTTCATCCGTCAACAGATAGATTAATGCCCGAAAAGGACAACCCGAATCTCAATCGGGTCTCGTAAGTTTTTTACCCTTCGTTTTTTCGACACCGGATTTTTAAGGTAAAACGGGATTACCGTGGCTCGCCTTCGATTTACCATCGCTGGATAGTGGTGCACCATGGTACTGTTCCGTTTCAAATCCATGCACGCATTTTTAAAAGTCGTACGACACTGTTTCGCCACTTCGGACGGATGTTGCACCTTGCACCGCGGATGTTGCACCCTGTATATATCGATTATTCGGACGGTCATAACTTCTTACTCGTTTAGAGCTACGGGAGCCATAACCTCTCAAAACGAAGGCCACAGTGAGTTCTATAGATTTGACAGCTTTCAGCCGTCAACGGATAGATCAATGCCCGAAAAGGATAACCCGAATCTCAATCGAGGTTTGTAAGTTTTTTACCCTTCGTTTTTTCGACACTGGATTTTTACGGTAAAACGGGATTACTGTGCCTCGCCTTCGATTTACCATCGCTGGAGAGTGCACCATGGTACTGTTCCGTTTCAAATCCATGCACGCATTTCTAAAAGTGGTACGACACTGTTTCGCCATTTCGGACGGATGTTGCACCCTGTATATATCGATTATTCGTACAGCCATAACTTCTGGCTCGTTGAGATTTACAGGAGCCATAACCTGTCAAAACGAAGGCCACGGTGAGTTCGACAGCTTTGACAGCTTTCAGCCGTCAATGGATAGATTAATGCTCGAAAAGGACAACCCGAATCTCAATCTGGGTTCGTAAGTTTTTTACCCTTCGTTTTTTCGACATCGGATTTTTACGGTAAAACGGGATTACCGTGGCTCGTCTTCGATTTACCATCGCTGGAGAGTGGTGCACCTTGGTAATGTTCCATTTCAAATCCATGCACGCATTTCTAAAAGTCGTAAGGCACTGTTTCGGTATTTCGGACGGATGTTGCACCTTGCACCGCGGATGTTGCACCCTGTAGATATCGGTTATTCGAACGGCCATAACTTCTGGGTCGTTTTGAGTTACGGGAGCCATAACCTGTCAAAACAAAGGCCACGATGAGTTCTACGGCTTTGATAGCTTTAAGCCGTCAGGGGATAGATTAATGCCCAAAAAGGACAACCCGAATCTCAATTGGGTCTCGTAAATTTTTTACCCTTCGTTTTTTCGACACCGGATTTTAACGGTAAAACAGGATTACCGTGGCTCGTCTTCGATTTACCATCGCTGGAGAGTGGTGCACCATGGTACTGTTCCATTTCAACTCCGTGCACGCATTTCTAAAAGTCGTACGACACAGTTTCGCCATTTCGGACGGATGTTGCACCTTGCACCGCGGATGTTGCACCCTGTAGATATCGATTATTCGGACGGCCATAACTTCTGGGTCGTTTAGAGTTACGGGAGCCATGACCTGCCAAAACGAAGGCCACGGTGAGTTCTACGGCTTTGACATCTTTCAGCCGTCAATGGATAGATTAATGCCCGAAAAGGACAATCCGAATCTCAATCGGGTCTCGTAAGTTTTTTCCCTTCGTTTTTTCGACACCGGATTTTTACGGTAAAACGGGATTACCGTGGCTCGTCTTCGATTTACCATCGCTGGAGAGTGGTGCACCATGATACTTTTCCGTTTCAAATCCATGCATGCATTTCTAAAAGTCGTACGGCACTGTTTCGCCATTTCGGACAAATGTTGCACCCTGCACCGCGGATGTTGCACCCTGTAGATATCGATTATTCGGACGACCATAACTTCTGGCTCGTTTAGAGTTACGGGAGCCATAACCTGTCAAAACGAAGGCCACAGTGAGTTCTACGTCTTTGACCGCTTTCAGCCGTCAACGGATAGATTAATGCCCAAAAAGGACAACCCGAATCTCAATCGGGTCTCGTAAGTTTCTTACCCTTCGTTTTTTCAACACCGGATTTTTACGGTATAACGGGATTACCGTGCCTCGTATTCGATTTACCATCGCTGGAGAGTGGTGCACCATGCTACTGTTCCATTTCAAATTCATTCACACATTTCTAAAAGCCGTAATGCACAGTTTCGCCATTTCGGACGGATGTTGCACCTTGCACCACGGATGTTGCACCCTGTAGATATCGATTTTTCGGACGGCCATAACTTCTGGCTCGTTTAGATCTGCGGGAGCCATAACCTGTCAAAACGAAGGCCACGGTGAGTTCTACGGCTTTGATAGCTTTCAACCGTCAACGGATAGATTACTGCCCGAAAAGGACAACTCGAATCTCAATCGGGTCTCCTAATTTTTTTACCCTTCGTTTTTTCGACACCGGATTTTTACGGTAAAACGGGATTACCGTGGCTCTTCTTCGATTGACCATCGCTGGAGAGTGGTGCACCAGGGTACTGTTCCGTTTCAAATCCTTGCATGCATTTGTGAAATTCGTACGGCAGTGTTTCGCCATTTCGACGGATGTTGCACCTTGCACCGCGGATGTTGCACCCTGTAGATATCAATTATTCGGACGGCCATAACTTCTGGCTCGTTTAGAGTAACGGGAGCCACAACCTGTCAAAATGAAGGCCACGGTGAGTTCTACCGCTTTGATAGCTTTCAGCCGTCAACGGATAGATTAATGCCCAAAAATGACAACCCGAATCTCAATCGGGTCTCGTAAGTTTTTTACCCTTCGTTTTTTCGACACCGGATTTTTACGGTAAAATGGGATTACCGTGCCTCGTCTTCGAATTACCATCGCTGGAGAGTGGTGCACCATGGTACTGTTCCATTTCAAATCCATGCACGCATGTCTAAAATTCGTACGGCACTGTTTCGCAATTTCGGACGGATTCGCACCTTGCACCGCGGATGTTGCACCCTGTAGATATCGATTATTCGGACGGCCATAACTTCTGGCTCGTTTAGAGTTACGGGAGCCCTAACCTGTCAAAACGAAGGCCACGGTGAGTTCTACGGTTTTTACAGCTTTCAGCCGTCAACGGATAGATTAATTCCCTAAAAGGACAGCCCAAATCTCAATCGGGTCTCGTAAGTTTTTTACCCTTCGTTTTTACGACACCGGATTTTTACGGTAAACGGGATTACCGTGCCTCGTCTTCGATTTACTATCGCTGGAGAGTGGTGCACCATGGTATAGTTCCGTTTCGAATCCATGCACGCATTTCTAAAAGTCGTACGGCACTGTTTCGCCATTTCGGACGGATGTTGCACCTTGCACCGCGGATGTTGCACCTATAGATATTGATTATTCAGACGGCCTTAACTTCTGGCTCGTTTAGAGTTACGGGAGCCATAACCTGTCAAAACGAAGGCCACGGTGAGTTCTACGGCTTTGACCGTTTTCAGCCATCAAAAGATTGATTAATGCCCTAAAAGTACAACCTGAATCTCAATCGGGTCTCATAAGTTTTTTACCCTTCGTTTTTTCGACACCGGATTTTAACGGTAAAACGGGATTACCGTGGCTCGTCTTCGATTTACCATCGCTGGAGAATGGTGCAACATGGTACTGTTCCATTTCAAATCCATGCACGCATTTCTAAAGGTCGTACGACACAGTTTTGCCATTTCGGACGGATGTTGCACCTTGCACCGTGGATGTTGCACCCTGTAGATATCGATTATTCGGACAGGCATAACTTTGGCTCGTTTAGTGTTACAGGAGCCATAACCTGTCAAAACGAAGGCCACAGTAAGTTCTACGGCTTTGATAGCTTTCATCCTTCAACGGATAGATTAGTGCCCGAAAAGGACAACCCGAATCTCAATCGGGTCTCGTAAGTTTTTTACCCTTCGTTTTTTCGACACCGTATTTTTAAGGTAAAACGGGATTACCGTGGCTCACCTTCGATTTACCATCGCTGGAGAGTGGTGCACCATGGTAATGTTCCGTTTCAAATCCATGCACGCATTTCTAAAAGTCGTACAACACTGTTTCGCCACTTCGGACGGATGTTGCACCTTGCACCGCGGATGTTGCACCCTGTAGATATCGATTATTCGGACGGTCATAACTTCTGGCTCGTTTAGAGTTACGGGAGCCATAACCTGTCAAAACAAAGGCCACAGTGAGTTCTACAGATTTGACAGCTTTCAGCCGTCAACGGATAGATTAATCCCCGAAAAGGACAACCCGAATCTCAATCGGGGTTCGTAAGTTTTTTACCCTTCGTTTTTTCGACACCGGATTTTTACGGTAAAACGGGATTACCGTCGCTCGTCTTCGATTTACCATCGCTGGAGAGTGGTGCACCATGGTACTATTCCGTTTCAAATCCATGCACGCAGTTCTAAAAGTCGTACGGCACTGTTTCGCCATTTCGGACGGATGTTGCACCTTGCACCGCGGATGTTGCACCCTGTATATATCGATTATTCGGACAGCCATAACTTCTGGCTCGTTGAGATTCACAGGAGCCATAACCTGTCAAAACGAAGGCCTCGGTGAATTCTACAGCTTTGACAGCTTTCAGCCGTCAATGGATAGATTAATGCTCGAAAAGGACAACCCGATTCTCAATCTGGGTTCGTAAGTTTTTTACCCTTCGTTTTTTCGACACCGGATTTTTACGGTAAAACGGGATTACCGTGGCTCGTCTTCGATTTACCATCGCTGGAGAGTTGTGCACCATGGTAATGTTCCGTTTCAAGTCCATGCACGCATTTCTAAAAGTCGTACGGCACTGTTTCGCTATTTCGGACGGATGTTGCACCTTGCACCGCGGATGTTGCACCCTGTAGATATCGATTATTCGGACGGCCATAACTTCTGGGTCGTTTAGAGTTATGGGAGCCATAACCTGTCAAAACGAAGGCCACGATGAGTTCTACGGCTTTGACAGCTTCAAGCCGTCAGCGGATAGATTAATGCCCAAAAAGGACAACCCGAATCTCAATTGGGTCTCGTAATTTTTTACCCTTCGTTTTTTCGACACCGGATTTTAACGGTAAAACGGGATTACCGTGGCTCGTCTTCGATTTACCATCGCTGGAGAGTGGTGCACCGTGGTACTGTTCCATTTCAACTCCATGCACGCATTTCTAAAAGTCGTACGACACAGTTTCGCCATTTCGGACGGATGTTGCACCTTGCACCGCGGATGTTGCACCCTGTAGATATCGATTATTCGGACGACCATAACTTCTTGGTCGTTTAGAGCTACGGGAGCCATCACCTGCCAAAAAGAAGGCCACGGTGAGTACTACGGCTTTGACAGCTTTCAGCCATCAACGGATAGATCAATGCCCGAAAAGCACAACCCGAATCTCAATCGGGTCTCGTAAGTTTTTTACCCTTCGTTTTTTCGACACCGGATTTTTACGGTAAAACGGGATTACCGTGGCTCGTCTTCGATTTACCATCGCTAGAGAGTGGTGCACCGTGGTACTGTTCCGTTTCAAATCCATGCATGCATTTCTAAAAGTCATACGGCATTGTTTCGCCATTTCGGACGGATGTTGCACCCTGCACCGCGGATGTTGCACCCTGTAGATATCGATTATTCGGACAACCATAACTTCTGGCTCGTTTAGAGTTACGAGAGCCATAATCTATCAAAACGAAGGGCACAGTGAGTTCTACGTCTTTGACCGCTTTTAGCCATCAACGGATAGATTAATGCCCAAAAAGGACATCCCGAATCTCAATCGGGTCTCGTAAGTTGTTTACCCTTCGTTTTTTCGACACCGGATTTTTACGGTAAAACGGGATTACCTTGCCTCGTCTTCGATTTACCATCGTTGGAGAGTGGTGCACCATGGTACTGTTCCGTTTCAAATCCATGCATGCATTTCTAAAAGTCTTACGACACTATTTCGCTATTTCGGATGGATGTTGCACCTTGCACCGCGGATGTTGCACCCTGTAGATATCGATTATTCGGACGGTCAAAACTTCTGCCTCGTTTAGAGTTACGGGAGCCATAACCTGTAAAAACGAAGGCCACGGTGAGTTCTACGGCTTTGACAGCTTTAAGCCGTCAACGGAAAGATTAATGCCCAAAAAGGACAACCTGAATCTCAATTGGGTCTCGTAAGTTTTTTACCCTTCATTTTTTCGACAACGGATTTTAACGGTAAAACGGGATTACCGTGGCTCGTCTTCGATTTACCATCGCTGGAGAGTGGTGCACCTTGGTACGGTTCCATTTCAACTCCATGCACGCATTTCTAAAAGTCGTATGACACAGTTTCGCCAGCACCGCGGATGTTGCACCTTACACCGCGGATGTTGCACCCTGTAGATATCGATTATTCAGACGGCCATAACTTCTGGGTCGTTTAGAATTACAGGAGCCATGACCTGCCAAAACGAAGACCACGGTGAGTTCTACGGCTTTGACAGCTTTCAGCTGTCAACGGATAGATTAATGCCCGAAAAGGACAACCCGAATCTCAATCGGGTCTCGTAAGTTTTTTACCCTTCGTTTTTTCGACACTGGATTTTTACGTTAAAACGGGATTACCGTGGCTCATCTTCGATTGACCATCGCTGGAGAGTGGTGCACCATCGTATTGTTCCGTTTCAAACCCATGCATGCATTTCTAAAAGTCGTACGGCACTGTTTCGCCATTTCGGATGGATGTTGCACCCTGCACCGCGGATGTTGCACCCTGCAGATATCGATTATTCGGACGGCCATAACTTCTGGCTCGTTTAGAGTTATGGGAGCCATAACCTGTCAAAACGAAGGCCACAGTGAGTTCTACGTCTTTGACCGCTTTCAGCCGTCAACGGATAGATTAATGCCCAAAAAGGACAACCCGAATCTCAATCGGGTCTCTTAGGTTTTTTACCCTTCGTTTTTTTCGACACCGGATTTTTACGGTATAACGGGATTACCGTGCCTCATCTTCGATTTACCATCGCTGGAGAGTGGTACACCATGGTACTGTTCCATTTCAAGTCCATGCACGCATTTCTAAAAGTCGTACGGCACAGTTTTGCCATTTCGGACGGATGTTGCACCTTGCACCGCGGATGTTGCACCCTATAGATATCGATTTTTCGGACGGCCATAACTTCTGGCTCGTTTAGAGATACGGGAGGCATAACTTGTCAAAACGAAGGCCATGGTGAGTTCTACGGCTTTGACAGCTTTCAGCCGTCAACGGATAGATTAGTGTCCGAAAAGGACAACTCGAATCTCAATCGGGTCTCATAAGTTTTTTACCCTTCGTATTTTCGACATCGGATTTTTACGGTAAAACGGGATTACCGTGGCTCGTCTTTGATTTACCATCGCTGGAGAGTGGTGCATCATGGTACTGCTCCGTTTCAAATCCACGCATGCATTTCTAAAAGTCGTACGGCACTGTTTCGCCATTTCGGACGGATGTTGCACCTTGCACCGCGGATGTTGCACCCTGTAGATACCAATTATTCGGACGGCTATTACTTCTGGCTCGTTTAGAGGAATGGGAGCCATAACCTGTCAAAACGAAGGCCACAATGAGTTCTATGGCTTTGACCGCTTTCAACCGTCAATGGATTGATTAATGCCCAAAAAGGACAACCCGAATCTCAATCGGGTCTCGTAAGTTTTTTACCCTTCGTTTTTTCGACACCGGATTTTTACGGTAAAACGGGATTACCGTGCCTCGTCTTCGATTTACCATCACTGGAGAGTGGTGCACCATGGTACTGTTCCGTTTCAAATCCATGCATGCATTTCTAAAAGTCGTACGACACTGTTTCGCCATTTCGGACGGATGTTGCACCTTGCACCGCGGATGTTGGACCCTGTAGATATCGATTATTCGGACGGTCATAACTTCTGGCTCGTTTAGAGTTACGGAAGCCATAACCTGTCAAAACGAAGGCCACAGTGACTTCTACGGCTTTGGCCGCTTTCATCCGTCAACGGATAGACTAATGCCTAAAAAGGACAACCCAAATTTCAATCGGGTCTCGTAAGTTTTTTGCCCTTCGTTTTTTCGACACCGGATTTTAACGGTAAAAAGGGATTACCGATGCTCGTCTTCGATTTACCATTGCTGGAGAGTGGTGCACCATGGTACTATTCCATTTCAAATCCATGCACGCATTTCTAAAAGTCGTACGGCACAGTTTCGCCATTTCGGACGGATGTTGCACCTTGCACCGCGGATGTTGCACCCTGTAGATATCGATTATTCGGACGGCCATAACTTCTGGCTCGTTTAGAGTTATAGGAGCCATAACCTGTCAAAACGAAGGCCACGGTGAGTTCTACGGCTTTGACGGCTTTCAGCCGTCAACAGATAGATTAATGCCCGAAAAGGACAAGCCGAATCTCAATCGGGTCTCGTAAGTTTTGTACCCTTCGTTTTTTCGACACCGGATTTTTACGGTAAAACGGGATTACCGTGCCTCATCTTCGATTTACCATCGCTGGAGAGTGGTGCACCATGGTACTCTTCCGTTTCAAATCCGTGCACGCATTTCTAAAAGTCGTATGACACTGTTTCGCCATTTCGGACGGATGTTGCACCTTGCACAGCGGATGTTGCACCCTGTAGATATCGATTATTCGCACGGCCATAACTTCTGCTCGTCTAGAGTTACGGGAGCCATAACCTGTCAAAACGAAGGCCACGATGAGTTCTACGGCTTTGACTGCTTTCAGCCGCCAACGGATAGATTAATGCCCAAAAAGGACAACCCGAATCTCAATCGGGTCTCGTAAGTTTTTTACCCTTCGTTTTTTCGACACCGGATTTTTACGGTAAAACGGGATTACCGTGCCTCGTCTTCGATTTACCATCGCTGGAGAGTGGCGCACCATGGTACTGTTCCATTTCAACTCCATGCACGCATTTCTAAAAGTCGTACGGCACTGTTTTGCCATTACGGACAGATGTTGCACCTTGCACCGCGGATGTTACACCCTGTAGATATCGATTATTCGGACGGTCATAACTACTGGCTCGTTTAATGTTACGGGAGCCATAACCTGTCAAAACGAAGGCCACAGTGAGTTTTATGGATTTGATAGCTTTCAGCCGTCAACGGATAGAATAATTCCCAAAAAGAACAACCCGAATCTCAATCGGGTCGCGTAAATTTTTTACCCTTCGTTTTTTCGACGCTGGATTTTAACGGTAAAACGGGATTACCGTGGCTCGTCTTCGATTTACCATCGCTGGAGAGTGGTGCACTATGGTACTGTCCCATTTCAAATCCATGCACGCATTTCTAAAAGTCGTACGGCACTGTTTCGCCATTTCGGACGGATGTCGCACCCTGTAGATATTGATTAGTCGGACGGCCATAACTTCTGGCTCGTTTAGAGTTACGGGAGCCATAACCTATCAAAACGAAGGCCACGGTGAGTTCTACGGCTTTGACCACTTTCAGCCGTCAACAGATAGATTAATGCCCGAAAGGGACAACCCGAATCTCAATCGGGTCTCGTAAGTTTTTTACCCTTCGTTTTTTCGACACCGGATTTTAACGGTAAAACAGGATTACCGTGCCTCGTCTTCGATATACCATCGCTGGAGAGTGGTGCACCATGGTACTGTTCCGTTTCAAATCATGCACGCATTTCTAAAAGTCGTACGACACTGTTTCTCCATTTCGGACGGATGTTGCTCCTTGCACCGCGGATATTGCACTCTGTAGATATCGATTATTCGGACGGCCATAACTTCTGGCTCGTTTAGATTTACGGGAGCCATAACCAGTCAAAACGAAGGCCACGGTGAGTTCTACGGCTTTGAAGCTTTCAGCCATCAACGGATAGATTAATGCCCAAAAAGGACAACTCGAATCTCAATCGGGTCTCGTAAGTTTTTTACCCTTTGTTTTTTCGACACCGGATTTTTTTGGTAAAACGGGATTACCGTGCCTCGTCTTCGATTTACCATCGTTGGAGAGTGGTGCACCATGGTACGGTTCCGTTTCAAATCCATGCACGCATTTCTAAAAGTCATACGAGACTATTTCGCCATTTCGGACGGATGTTGCACCTTGCAGCGCGGATGTTGCACCCTGTAGATATCGATTATTCGGACGGCCATAACTTTTGGCTCGTTTAGAGTTACGGGAGCCATAACCTGCCAAAACGAAGGCCACGGTGAGTTCTACGGCTTTGACCGCATTCAGCTATCAACGGATAGATCAATGCCCGAAAAGGATAACCCGAATCTCAATCGGGGTTTGTAAGTTTTTTACCCTTCGTTTTTTCGACACTGGATTTTTACGGTAAAACGGGATTACTGTGCCTCGCCTTCGATTTACCATCGCTGGAGAGTGCACCATGGTACTGTTCCGTTTCAAATCCATGCACGCATTTCTAAAAGTGGTACAACACTGTTTCGCCATTTCGGACGGATGTTGCACCTTGCACCGCGAATGTTGCACTCTGTAGATATCGATTATTCGGACGGCCATAACTTCTGGCTCGTTTAGAGTTACAGAAGCCATAATCTGTCAAAAAGAAGGCCACGGTGAGTTTTACGTCTTTAACAGCTTACAGCCGTCAACGGATAGATTAATGCCCGAAAAGGACAACCCGAATCTCAATCCGGTCTCGTAAGTTTTTTACCCTTCGTTTTTTCGACACCGAATTTTAACTGTAAAACAGGATTACCGTGGCTCGTCTTCGATTTACCATCGCTGGAGAGTGGTTCACCATGGTACTGTTCTGTTTCAAATCCATGCACGCATTTCTAAAAGTCGTACGACACTGTTTCTCCATTTCGGACGGATGTTGCACCCTGTACATATCGATTATTCGGACGGCCATAACTTCTGGCTCGTTTAGAGTTACGGGAGCCATAATCTGTCAAAACGAAGGCCACGGTGAGTTCTACGGCATTGACAGCTTTCAGCCGTCAACGGATAGATTAATGCCCGAAAAGGACAACCCGAATCTCAATCGGGTCTCGTAAGTTTTTTACCCTTCGTTTTTTCGACACCGGATTTTTACGACAAAATGGGATTACCGTGCCACGTCTTCGATTTACCATAGCTGGAGAGTGGTGCACCATGGTACTGTTCCGTTTCAAATCCGTGCACGCATTTCTAAAAGTCGTACGCCACTGTTTCGCCATTTCGGACGGATGTTGCACCTTGCACCACGGATGTTGCACCATGTAGATATCGATTATTCGGACGGCCATAACTTCTGGTTCGTTTGTAGTTACGGGAGCCATAACCTGTCAAAACGAAGGCCACAGTGAGTTTTACAGCTTTGACTACATTCAGCCATCAATGGATAGATTAATGCCCAAAAAGGACAACCCGAATCTCAATCGGGTCTCGTAAGTTTTTTACCCTTCGTTTTTTCGACACCGGATTTTTACGGTAAAACGGGATTACCGTGCCTCGTCTTCGATTTACCATCGCTGGAGAGTGGTGCACCATGGTACTGTTCCATTTCAAATCCATGCACGCATTTCTAAAAGTCGTACGCCACTGTTTCGCCATTTCGGACGGATGTTGCACCTTGCACCGCGGATGTTGCACCCTGTAGATATCGATTATTCGGACGGCCATAACTTCTGGCTCGTTTGGAGTTACGGGAGCCACAACCTATCAAAACGAAGGCCACGGTGAGTTCTACGGCTTTGACCGCTTTCAGCCGTCAATGGATAGATTAATGCCCGAAAAGGACAACCCGAATCTCAATTGGGTCTCGTAAATTTTTTACCCATCGTTTTTTCGACACCGGATTTTTACGGTAAAACGGGATTACCGTGGCTCGTCTTTGATTTAACATCGCTGGAGAGTGGTACACCATGGTACTGTTCTGTTATCCCATTTTTGGTCAAAACTGGGATATCAACAAATGGACGAGGAATAATGGATATCAGGATTGGAGATCAGTTGGAATCATGGCTACGATCGATATCGTCAAAATTTGGCTGAACTCCGATCAGAACGAAATTAATTAGAGATGATGATAAGGATTAGGAAAGACTATGTTTCAAATTTCAGGATAGTCGAGTTCATATGAAGGAGATATGATCGATGCAAGGTAAGAAGGGCATGGCTGTTCGAACCCATCAAGGTGTTCATTTCGAACCCATCAGGTTCGAATCGATCGAAGGCATGCAAGGTTCGAATCGATACACTTCGTATCGATTGGTATGGATTCGGCTCTAAGAAGTTCGCGTTTGGTGTTGGTTCGACCCGATAGCGTTCGTATTGGTTAAAATGCAAAGCAAGGTGAAGGACTTCGAATCAATACACTTCGTATCGATTGGCATGGACGAGACTCGGTTACTTCGTATCGATCCGAAAGAAATGTGGAGGTTCTTCGAATCGATTCCCTTCATATCAATCAGGTTGGAATGGCTTCGAATCGATGTACTTCGCCTCGATGTAATGTGATGGAATGGATGCACGGATGTTCTTCGTATCGCTCAGTATTGGATCGATACGAAAGGGAAGTGTTTGGATTCTAGCTGAGTGGTTCGTACCAATCGTTTGAGAACCAATACAAGGAAAGCGTTCACAAAGGAGATGGGTTCGAAGCAATGGATTCGAAGGAGATGGACTCGAAGCAATGGAGTCGAAGGAGATGGATTCGGAGGAGATGGATTCGAGCGAGATGGATTCGAAGGAGGTGGGTTCGAATCGTGGGTTCGAACCAGGCAGAGCACACAGAACTTTGAACTTGAATCGATCATATTTTCCAGACCGTTGATCCAAATGCTATGAAATTTTCACAGAATCTTACATACCTGTTGAAGAATGTTATCACCAAATTTCACCTCGATTGTACATTTCCTTGATCGATTCGAACCAAGGGTCGAATCGATCTTGATGTGGGCCCGAACCTCCAGATTTCGGGCGAGTGGGCCCCCTCACGTGCCTGAAGCGGTCTTCCCGGATTTTAGGAGAAATATCAGCCTCCTACGCTTATAAATAGAGCCCCTGGTCATTCAGAAAAGGGGTCGGAGATTTTGGGGAAAGAAAGCACGCTCGGACGCTGCCAGAATCATTCCATATCATCATTGCTGCTATTTATTTCAAGTGTTGGACTTTGTAACTGCTGTAATCATCTGTAATCATCAAGGATAATCAATAAAAGGATAAAAACTTCGGAGTGGACGTAGGCCGGAGATAGCCGAGCCACTATAAAACTTGTGTCTCTATTCTTTACTTTGGGATTACTGTTTAATATTTGTCGAGATCTGAGATTTGTGTTTGAATATTATTGATTTGCATTCATACACTGGTGCTTTCATGGTATTCGGGGTTTGTGACCAATTTTGGCACAAACACTTTGGTGCTTTCACTGAGAAAGACTAGCACCCGCTACACCGGATTTGAATGTTGGAATTGAAGATTTTAAAGAGTTTGGATTCAAGGACAATGACTAGGCAAAATAGTAGAAGGCAAAGGGCTGAGAGAAGCCAACAGGAAGGAAGCGAACAAGCATCCTCCGGAGCCGGGGAAGGACAAGCTTCAGTCTACATAACCCGGGATGAAATGGAGGCTATGGCAAACTCTTTGCAAGAGAGATTGTTGAAGAACCAACAGGAAATGATGCAGGCTTTCTTTGAGCAAATGAGAGCTACAGGGATGCAGAACTTAGGTACAGCTACAGCTACGGTGGATGCAGGAAAAGGAACTAGGGTTGTGGAACCCAACGGAGGACGGGATGCGGAGCCAGAGGGCAATCAACAAGGGCTTGGAGGCAGGCCCATAGGATCCAACACAGGAGGACCTTTGGAAGGAATTCAACAGCCTAGAGCTAACGTTGCTTCTAGTGAACCACACGAGGAATATGTGTCGGAGTTCCCTCGGGGGCATGGGGGGCAACCCCCAACAGACAACACCGGATTAGTAGAAATCATCAGAAGAACTGTGCAAGGTGGTTTGACCAATGGGGACTTGGAAGGAGTGAACCGGAGTCCGTTTGCTCGAGAAATAAGGATGGCTCAGAATCCGCCTAAGTTTAAGCTAACTAGCGTGGAGGTATATGATGGTAAGGCAGACCCAACTGATCACTTGATGAGGTACACCAGACACATGGAGGTGCTGGGGGCATCGGAGGAAGTGATGGCTCGATGCTTCCCTTTATATTTGACGGACTAAGCTGCAATGTGGTTTAGGCAGCTGGGAGAAGGATCTATCAGGACTTGGAGGGAATTGGTGGAAAAGTTTTTGGGACAGTTTCGGGTTCACGTCAAGAGACCGAAGAATGTGATGACATTAACATCGGTGAAGCAAAGGATGGATGAATCGCTTAGAGATTTTCTAACTCGATTCAGTGCGGCAGTCGCTTCGGTGGATCGGCCTGATCCATCGATGGTTTTAATGGCAGCAGTATCAGGAGTCAGGGAGGACTCGGATTTCAAGGTATCTCTGATACGAGATCCACCATAGGATCTCGACGAATTCCTTCACGAGGCAGAAAGGTTCCTTCGGCAGGAAGATGTGAGTACAGATTTAGAGATAAAAAGGGTTAATGCAACTCAGGATGTAGGACCAAACAGCAAAGGTTTGGATAAAGACAAAGGAAAAAGGAAGTTGGACGATGATTCTGGAAACGCTAGGAAGCGATGGAAGGATCCAAAGTTTTCTACATACACAGGATTGAACGAGAAGCTGGAGCGGATATACATGTATACTCGGAACCGCCTTCCTTACCGGAGGCCGGCTAGGAGAGAACCAACGGAACGGGAAAGGACATCAGGAAGGCACTGCCTCTTCCATGATTTAGATGGACATGATACCAACAGCTGCAGGCACTTAAAGGATATAATCGAGGAACATGTAAGGAATGGGCAGTTACAGCAATATGTCGGAACTCGGAATACAACGGTAGGGCAGGAGCAACTACCGACTACCTCACACCGTGACGATGTGAGGCCCATGGATGATGGTCGATTGATCATCCACTGATCAGGATAATGTGAAATAAGTAGCGAACTACTAGCAAGCAACTAAGTCATTTACACATGTATGGGGACGGAGATAGCCCCTAGGCATGCTCTGAATGACGATAAACTGCAATGCTGTGGTTTGTGAAATTTATCTTTTGCTTTTTGATTGGACACTGCTTTTCTCTTTGGACTTGGTTTTGGAGTTCGGATCGAACTCCTGGTTTTGTTTGTTTTTGATTTGGATTTTCCACTGGATGATTGTTTTTGGTTCTGGATGCTGGTTTGAATTTCTGATTCTTTGATTTCGATTTGGATTTTTGGATTTGATCCTGGATTGGATTTTGATTGGATTTTCATCTGGTTTTTGGTAAATGTTCGTCAAGTATGGATTATGTCTGGTAAGGGGTGAGTCACTTTTCCCGAATGTGGTAGATTGGCTCATTCAGGTCACCAAGTATGGACTATGCTCGGCAAGGGTCCGGAGTGACCATGATTCGGCCTAGGACTTAGGCCCTGTATTATCAATTGTTATTTCAGGTCGTTGAGTATGGACTATGCTCAACAAGGGTCCGGACAAACCAGGATTCGGCTTAGGACTTAAGCCATGGCTTAGCTCAACGTCCAGGGACACTGGACCAAGGTCGTCAAGTATGGATTGCGCTTGGCAAGGCCCCGGAGAGGTTATGGATTTGGATATCGACCCGGAGAGGTCCTGGATCTGGTTATTGGCTATTGGATAAGGATGAATTAAGACTCGGCTGTCGAGTTCGGATGGATATGGAATTGGCTAAGGCTTTGGTTATGGGATTTGGAATTGGGCGTCGACTCGAAGCAGTCAAGGATGGCATACTCTGGCAATATGACTATGGACTTTGGATATTGGATTCGGAACTATTCAAAACACACCTTATTGTCACAAGGCATGTTTTGGGGGGCAAAGTGTTTTCCCATTTTTCGTCAAAACTGGGATATCAACAAATGGACGAGGAATAATGGATATTAGGATTGGAGATCAGTTGGAATCATGGCTACGATCGATATCGTCAAAATTTGGCTGAACTCCGATCGGGACGAAATTAATTGGAGATGATGATAAGGATTAGGAAAGGCTATGTTTCAAATTTCAGGATAATCGGAGTTCATATGAAGGAGATATGATCGATGCAAGGTAGGAAGGGCATGGCTGTTCGAACCCATCAAGGTGTTCGTTTCGAACCCATCAGGTTCGAATCGATCGAAGGCGTGCAAGGTTCGAATCGATACACTTCGTATCGATTGGTATGGATTCGGCTCTAAGAAGTTCACGTTAGGTGTTGGTTCGACTCGATAGCGTTCGTATCGGTCAAAGGCGAAGCAAGGTGAAGGACTTCGAATTGATACACTTCGTATCGATTGGCATGGATGGGACTCGGTTACTTCGTATCGATCCGAAAGAAATGTGGAGGTTCTTCGAATCGATTCCCTTCATATCAATCAGGTTGGAATGGCTTCGAATCGATGTACTTCGCCTCGATGTAATGTGATGGAATGGATGCGCGGATGTTCTTCGTATCGCTCAGTATTGGATCGATACTAAAGGGAAGTGTTTGGATTCTAGCCGAGTGGTTCGTACCAATCGTTTGAGAACCAATGCAAGGAAAGCGTTCACAAAGGAGATGGGCTTGAAGCAATGGATTCGAAGGAGATGGACTCGAAGTAATGGAGTCGAAGGAGATGGATTCGGAGGAGATGGATTCGAAGGAGGTGGGTTCGAATCGTGGGTTCGAACCAGGCAGAGCACACGGAACTTTGAACTTGAATCGATTATATCTTCCAGACCGTTGATCCAAATGCTATGAAATTTTCACAGAAGCTTACATACATGTTGAAGAATGTTATCACCAAATTTCACCTCGATTGGACATTTCCTTGATCGATTCGAACCAAGGGTCGAATCGATCCTGATGTGGGCCCGGACCTCCAGATTTCGGGCGAGTGGGCCCCCTCACATGCCTGAAGCGGTCTTCCCGGATTTTAGGAGAAATATCAGCCTCCTACGCTTATAAATAGATCCCCTGGTCATTCAGAAAAGGGGTCGGAGATTTTGGAGAAAGAAAGCACGCTCGGACGCTGCCAGAATCATTCCATATCATCATTGCTGCTATTTATTTCAAGTGTTGGACTTTGTAACTGGTGTAATCATCCGTAATCATCAAGGATAATCAATAAAAGGATAAAAACTTCGGAGTGGACGTAGGCCGGAGAAAGCCGAACCACTATAAAACTTGTGTCTCTATTCTTTACTTTGGGATTACTATTTAATATTTGTCGAGATCTGATATTTGTGTTTGAATATTATTGATCTGCATTCATACACTGGTGCTTTCACGGTATTCGGGGTTTGTGACCAATTTTTGCACAAACATGTTCCGTTTCAAATCCATGCATGCATTTCTAAAAGTCGTACGACACTGTTTCGCCATTTCGGACGGATGTTGCACCTTGCACCGCGGATGTTGCACCCTTTAGAAAACAATTATTCGGACAGCCATAACTTCTGGCTCGTTTAGAGTTATAGGAGCCATAACCTGTAAAAACGAAGGCCACGGTGAGTTTTACGGCTTTGACCGCTTTCGGCCATCAATGGACAGATTAATGCCCAAAAAGGACAACCCGAATCTCAATCGGGTCTCGTAAGTTTTTTACCCTTCGTTTTTTCGACACCGGATTTTTACGGTAAAACGGGATTACCGTGCCTCGTCTTCGATTTACCATCGCTGGAGAGTGGTGCACCATGGTACTGTTCGGTTTCAAATCCATGCACGCATTTCTAAAAGTCGTACGGCACCGTTTCACCATTTCGGATGGATGTTGCACCTTGCACCGCGGATGTTGCACCCTGTAGATATCGATTATTCGGACGGTCATAACTTCTGGCTCGTTTAGAGTTACGGGAGCCATAACCTGTCAAAACGAAGGCCACGGTGAGTTCTACGGCTTTGACAGCTTTCAGCCGTCAACGGATAGATTAACGCCCAAAAAGGACAACCGAATCTCAATCGGGTCTCGTAAGTTTTTTACCCTTCGTTTTTTCGACACCGGATTAATACGGTTAAACGGGATTACCGTGCCTCGTCTTCGATTTACCATCGCTGGATAGTGGTGCACCATGGTACTGTTTCCATGCACGCATTTCTAAAAGTCGTACGTCACTGTTTCGCCATTTCGGACGGATGTTGCACCTTGCACCGCGGATGTTGCACCCTGTAGATATCGATTATTCGGGCGGCCATAACTTCTGGCTCATTTTGAGTTACGGGAGCCATAACCTGTCAAAATGAAGGCCACGATAAGTTCTACGGCTTTGACCGCTTTCAGCCGTCAACGGATTGATTAATGCCCAAAAAGGACAACCCGAATCTCAATCGGGTCTCGTAAGTTTTTTACCCTTCGTTTTTTCGACACCGGATTTTTACGGTAAAACGGGATTACCGTGCCTCGTCTTCTATTTACCATCGCTGGAGATTGGTGCACCATGGTACTGTTCCGTTTCAAATCCATGCACGCATTTGTAAAGGTCGTATGGCACTGTTTCGCCATTTCGGACGGATGTTGCACCTTGCACCGCGGATGTTGCACCCGGTATATATCGATTATTCGGACGGTCATAATTTTTGGCTCGTTTAGAGTTACGGGAGCCATAACCTGTCAAAACGAAGGCCACGCTAAGTTCTATGGCTTAGACATCTTTCAGCCATCAACGGATAGATTAATGCCCAAAAAGAACAACCCGAATCTCAATCACGTCTCGTAAGTTTTTTACCCTTCGTTTTTTCGACGCCGGATTTTAACGGTAAAACGGGATTACCGTGGCTCGTCTTCGATTTACCATCGCTGGAGAGTGGTGCACCATGGTATTGTTCCATTTCAAATCCATGCATGCATTTCTAAAAGTCGTACGGCACTGTTTCGCCATTTCGAGCGGATGTCGCACCCTGTAGATATCGATTATTCGGACGGCCATAACTTCTGGCTCGTTTAGAGTTACGGGAGCCATAACCTATCAAAACGAAGGCCACGATGAGATCTACGGCTTTGAAAGCTTTAAGCCTCCAACGGATAGATTAATGCCAGAAAAGGACAACCCGAATATCAATCGGGGTTCGTAAGTTTTTTACCCTTCGCTTTTTCGACACCGGATTTTTACGGTAAAACGGGATTACTGTGCCTCGCCTTCGATTTACCATAGCTGGAGAGTGGTGCACCATGGTACTGTTCCGTTTCAAATCCATGCACGCATTTCTAAAAGTCGTACGACATTGTTTCTCCATTTCGGACGGATGTTGCACCTTGCACCGCGGATATTGCACCCAATAGATATCTATTATTCGGACGGCCATAGCTTCTCGCTTGTTTAGAGTTACGGGAGCCATAACATATTTAAACGAAGGCCATGGTGAGTTCTACGACTTTGAAGCTTTCAACCGTCCACGGATAGATTAATGCCCAAAAAGGACAACCCGAATCTCAATCGGGTCTCGTAAGTTTTTTACCCTTCGTTTTTTCGACACCGGATTTTTACGGTAAAACGGGATTACCGTGCCTCGTCTTCGGTTTACCTTCGTTGGAGAGTGGTGCACCATGGTACTGTTCCGTTTCAAATCCATGCACGAATTTCTAAAAGTCATAAGACACCGTGTCGCCTTTTCGGACGGATGTTGCACCTTACACCGCGGATGTTGCACCCTGTAGATAACTATTATTCGGACGGCCATAAATTCTGGATCTTTTAGAGTTACGGGAGCCATAACCTATCAAAACAAAGGCCACGGTGAGTTCTACAGCTTTGACAGCTTTCAGCCATCACGGGTAGATTAATGCCAGAAAAGGACAACCCGAATCTCAATCGGGGTTCGTAAGTTTTTTACCCTTCGCCTTTTCGACACCGGATTTTTACGGTAAAACGGGATTACTGTGCCTCGCCTTCGATTTACCATAGCTGGAGAGTGGTGCACCATGGTACTGTTCCGTTTCAAATCCATGCACGCATTTCTAAAAGTCGTACGACACTGTTTCGCCATTTCGGATGGATGTTGCACCTTGCACCGCGGATGTTGCACCCTGTAGATATCGATTATTCGGACGGCCATAATTTCTGGCTCGTTTAGAGTTACGAGAGCCATAACCTGTCAAAACGAAGGTCACGGTGAGTTCTACGGCTTTGACCGCTTTCAGCCGTCAACTGATAGATTAATGCCCGAAAAGGACAACCCGAATCTCAATCCGGTCTCGTAAGTTTTTTACCCTTCGTTTTGTCGACACCGGATTTTAATGGTAAAACGGGATTACCATGCCTCGTCTTCGATTTACCATCGCTAGAGAGTGGTGCACCATGGTACTGTTTCGTTTCAAATCCATGCACGCATTTCTAAAAGTCGTACGACACTGTTTCGCCATTTCGGACGGATGTTACACCTTGCACCGCGGATATTGCACCCTGTACATATCGATTATTCGGACGGCCGTAAATTCTGGCTCGTTTAGAGTTACGGGAGCCATAACCTATCAAAACGAAGGCCACGGTGAGTTCTACGGCTTTGACATCTTTCAGCCATCAACGGATAGATTAATGCCCGAAAAGGACAACCCGAATCTTAATCGGGTCTCGTATGTTTTTTACCCTTCTTTTTTTCGACACCGGATTTTTATGGTAAAACGGGATTACCGTGCCTCGTCTTCGATTTACAATCGCTGGAGAGTGGCGCACCATGGGACTGTTCCGTTTCAAATCCATGCACGCATTTCTAAAAGTCGTACGGCACTGTTTCGCCATTTTGGACGGATGTTGCACCTTGCACCGCGGATGTTGCACCCTGTAGATATCGATTATTCGGACGGCCATAACTTCTGGCTCGTTTAGAGTTACGGGAGCCATAACCTGTCAAAACGAAGGCCACGGTGAGTTCTACGGCTTTGACCGCTTTCAGCTGTCAATGGATAGATTAATGCTCAAAAAAGACAACCCGAATCTCAATCGGGTCTCGTAAGTTTTTTACCCTTCGTTTTTTCGACACCGGATTTTTACGGTAAAACGGGATTACCGTGCCTCGTCTTCGATTTACCATCGCTGGAGAGTGGTGCACCATGGTACTGTTCCGTTTCAAATCCGTGCACGCATTTCTAAAAGTCGTACGGCACTGTTTCGCCATTTCGGACGGATGTTGCACCTTGCACCGTTGATGTTGCACCGTGTAGATATCGATTATTCGGACGGTCATAACTTCTGGCTCGTTTATAGTTACGGGAACCATAACCTGTCAAAACAAAGGCCACGGTGATTTCTATGGCTTTGACAGCTTTCAGCCGTCAATGGATAGATTAATGCCCAGAAAGAACAACCCGAATCTCAATCGGGCCTCGTAAGTTTTTTACCCTTCGTTTTTTTGTCACCGGATTTTAACGGTAAAACGGGATTACCATGGCTCGTCTTCGATTTACCATCGCTGGAGAGTGGTGCACCATGGTACTGTTCCATTCCAAATCCATGCACGCATTTCTAAAAGTCGTACGGCACTGTTTCGCCATTTCGGACGGATGTCGCACCCTGTACATATCGATTATTCGGACGGCCATAACTTCTGGCTCGTTTATAGTTATGGGAGCCATAACCTGTCAAAACGAAGGCCACGGTGAGTTCTACGGCTTTGACAGCTTTCAGCCATCAACGGATAGATTAATGCCCGAAAAGGACAACCCGAATCTCAATCGGTTCTCGTAAGTTTTTTACCCTTCGTTTTTTCGACACCGGAATTTTACGGTAAAACGGGATTACCGTGCCACGTCTTCGATTTACCATCGCTGGAGAGTGGTGCCCCATGGTACTATTCCATTTCAAATCCATGCACGCATTTCTAAAAGTCGTACGCCACTGTTTTGCCATTTCGGACGGATGTAGCACCTTGTACCGCGGATGTTGCACTATGTAGGTATCGATTATTCGGACGGCCATAACTTCTGGCTCGTTTAGAGTTACGGGAGCCATAACCTGTCAAAATGAAGGCCACGGTGAGCTCTACGGCTTCAACAGCTTTCATCCGTCAACGGATAGATTAATGCCTGAAAAGGACAACCCGAATCTCAATCGGGTCTCGTAAGTTTTTTACACTTCCTTTTTTCGACACCGGATTTTTACGGTAAAACGGGATTACCGTGCCTCGTCTTCGATTTACCATCGCTGGAGAGTGGTGCACCATCGTACTATTCCATTTCAAATCCATGCACGCATTTCTAAAAGTCGTACGCAACTGTTTCGCCATTTCGAACGGATGTTGCACCTTGCACCGCGGATGTTGCACCCTTTAGATATCGATTATTCGGACGGCCATAACTTTTGGCTCATTTAGAGTTACGGGAACCATAACCTGTCAAAACGAAGGCCACGGTGAGATTTACGGGTTTGACCGCTTTCAGCCGTCAACGGATAGATTAATGCCCAAAAAGGACAACCCGAATCTCAATCGGGTCTCGCATGTTTTTTACCCTTCGTTTTTTCGACACCGGATTTTAACGGTAAAACGGGATTACCGTGCCTCGTCTTCGATTTACCATTGCTAGAGAGTGGTGCACCATGGTACTGTTCTGTTTCAAATCCATGCACGCATTTCTAAAAGTCGTACGACACTGTTTCGCCTTTTCGGACGGATGTTGCACCTTGCACCGCGGATGTTGCACCCTGTAGATATCGATTATTCGGACGGTCATAACTTCTGGCTCGTTTAGAGTTACGGGAGTCATAACCTGTCAAAACGAAGGCCACAGTGAGTTCTATGGCATTGACCGCTTTCAGCCGTCAACGGATAGATTAATGCCCAAAAAGAACAAGCCGAATTTCAATCGGATCTTGTAAGTTATTTACCCTTCGTTCTTTCGACGCCGGATTTTAACGGTAAAACGGGATTACCGTGGCTCGTCTTCGATTTACCATCGCTGGAGAGTGGTGCACCATGGTACTGTTCCATTTCAAATCCATGCACGCATTTCTAAAAGTCGTACGGCAATGTTTCGCCATTTTGGACGGATGTCACACCCTGTAGATATCGATTATTCGGACGGCCATAACTTCTGGCTCGTTCAGAGTTACGGGAGCCATAACCTATCAAAACGAAGGCCGTGGTGTGTTCTACGGTTTTGACCACTTTCAGCCGTCAAGGATAGATTAATGCCCGAAAAGGACAACCCGAATCTCTATCGGGCCTCGTAAGTTTTTTACCCTTCTTTTTTCGACACCGGATTTTAACGGTAAAACGGGATTACCGTGCCTCGTCTTTGACTTACCATCACTGAAGAGTGGTGCACCATGGTACTGTTCCGTTTCAAATTCATTCACACATTTCTAAAAGTCGTACGGCACTGTTTCTCCATTTCGGACGGATGTTGCACATTGCACCGCGGATATTGCACCCTGTAGATATCGATTATTCGGACGGCCATAACTTCTGGCTCGTTTAGAGTTACTGGAGCCATAACATGTCAAAATGAAGGCCACGGTGAGTTCTACGGCATTGAAGCTTTCAGCCGTCAACGGATAGATTAACGCCCAAAAAGGACAACCCGAATCTCAATCGGGTCTCGTAAGTTTTTTACCCTTCGTTTTTTCGACACCGGATTTTTACGGTAAAACGGAATTACCGTGCCTCGTCTTCGATTTACCATCGTTGGAGAGTGGTGCACTATGCTACTGTTCCGTTTCAAATCCATGCACGCATTTCTAAAAGTCATACGACACTGTTTCGCCATTTCGGACGGATGTTGCACCTTGCACCGCGGATGTTGCACCCTGTAGATATTGATTATTCGGACGGCCATAACTTCTGGCTAGTTTAGAGTTACGTGAGCCATAACCTGTCAAAACGAAGGCCATGGTGAGTTCTACAGATTTGACAACTTTCAGCCGTCAACGGATAGATTAATGCCCGAAAAGGACAACCCGAATCCCAATCGGGGTTCGTAAGTTTTTTACCCTTCGCTTTTTCGACACCGGATTTTTACGGTAAAACGGGATTACTGTACCTCGCCTTCGATTTACCATCGCTGGAGAGTGGTGCACCATGGTACTGTTCCATTACAAATCCATGCACGCATTTCTAAAAGTCATACGGCACCGTTTCGCCATTTCGGACGGATGTTGCACCTTGCACCGCGGATGTTGCACCCTGTAGATATCGATTATTCGGACGGCCATAACTTCTGGCTCGCTTAGAGTTACAGGAGCCGTAACCTGTCAAAACGAAGGCCACGGTGAGTTCTACAGCTTTGACCGCTTTCAGCCGTCAATGGATAGATTAATGCCTGAAAAGGACAACCCGAATCTCAATCCGGTCTCGTAAGTTTTTACCCTTTGTTTTTTCGACATCAGATTTTTACGGTAAAACGGGATTACCGTGCTTCGTCTTCGATTTACCATCGCTGGAGAGTGGTGCACCGTGGTACTGTTCTGTTTCAAATCCATGCACGCATTTCTAAAAGTCGTACGACACTGTTTCGCCATTTCGGACGGATGTTGCACCTTACCCCGCGGATGTTGCACCCTGTACATATCGATTATTCGGACGGCCATAACTTCTGGCTCGTTTAGAGTTATGGAAGCCATAACCTGTCAAAACGAAGGCCACGGTGAGTTCTACGGCTTTGACAGCTTTCATCCATCAAAGGATAGATTAATGCCCGAAAAGGACAACCCGAATCTAAGTCGGGCCTCGTAAGTTTTTTACCCTTCGTTTTTTCGACACCGGATTTTTACGGTAAAACGGGATTACCGTGCCATGTCTTCGATTTACCATCGCTGGAGAGTGGTGCACCATGGTACTATTTCGTTTCAAATCCATGCACGCATTTCTAAAAGTCTTACGCCACTGTTTCGCCATTTCGGACGGATGTTGCACCTTGCACCGTGGATCTTGCACCATGTAGATATCGATTATTCGGACGGCCATAACTTCTGGCTCGTTCAGAGTTACGGGAGCCATAACCTGTCAAAAAGAAGGCCACAGTGAGTTCTACAGTTTTGACCGCTTTCATCCTTCAACGGATAGATTAATGCCCGAAAAGGACAACCCGAATCTCAATCGGGTCTCGTAAGTTTTTTACCCTTCCTTTTTTCGACACCGGATTTTTACGGTGAAACGGGATTACCGTGCCTCGTCTTCGATTTACCATCGCTGGACAGTGGGGCACTATGGTACTGTTCCATTTTAAATCCATGCACGCATTTCTAAAAGTCGTACGACACTGTTTCGCCATTTCGGACGGATGTTGCACCTTGCACCGCGGATGTTGTACCCTGTAGATAACGATTATTCGGACGGTCATAACTTCTGGCTCGTTTAGAGTTACGGGAGCCATAACCTGTCAAAACGAAGGCCACGCTGAGTTCTACGGCTTTGACAGCTTTCAGCCATCAATGGATAGATTAATACCCAAAAAGGACAACCCGAATCTCAATCGGGTCTCGTAGGTTTTTTACCCATCGTTTTTTCGACGCCGGATTTTAACGGTAAAACGGGATTACCGTGGCTCGTCTTCGATTTACCATCGCTGGAGAGTGGTGCACCATGGTACTGTTCCATTTCAAATCCATGCACGCATTTCTAAAAGTCGTACGGTACTGTTTCGCAATTTCGGACGGATGTTGCATCTTGCAACGCGGATGTTGCACCCTGTAGATATCGATTATTCGGACGGCCATAACTTCTGGATCGTTTAGAGTTATGGGAGCCATAACCTGTCAAAACGAAGGCCACGGTGAGTTCTGCGGATTTGACCTCTTTCAGCCGTCAACGGATATATTAATGCCCAAAAAGGACAACACGAATATCAATCGGGTCTCGTAAGTTTTTTACCCTTCGTTTTTTCGACACCGGATTTTTACGGTAAAACGGGATTACCGTGGCTCGTCTTCGATTTACCATCGCTGGAGAGTGGTGCACCATGGTACTGTTCCTTTTCAAATCCATGCATGCATTTCTAAAAGTCGTACGGCACTGTTTCGCCATTTCGGACGGATGCTGCACCTTGCACCGCGGATGTTGCGCCCTGTAGATATCGATTATTCGGACGACCATAACTTCTGGCTCGTTTAGCGTTGCGGGAGCCATAACCTGTCAAAACGAAGGCCACGGTGAGTTTTACGGCTTTGACTGCTTTCATCCGTCAACGGATAGATTAATGCCCAAAAAGGACAACCCGAATCTCAATCGGGTCTCGTAAGTTTTTTACCCTTCGTTTTTTCGATACCGGATTTTTACGGTAAAACGGGGTTAACGTGCCCCGTCTTCGATTTACCATCGCTGGAGAGTGGTGCACCATGGTAATGTTCCGTTTCAAATCCATGCACGCATTTCTAAAAGTCGTACGGCACTGTTTCGCCATTTCGGACGGATGTTGCACCTTGCACCGCGGATGTTGCACCCTGTAGATATCGATTATTCAGACGGTCATAACTTCTTGCTCGTTTAGAGTTACGGGAGCCTTAACTTGTCAAAACGAAGGCCACGGTGAGTTCTGTTTGCGCCAAAATTGGTCACAAACACCCAATATCACGAAAGCACCCGTTTGCGTATTCAACTTGATAATAATCAACACAGAACTCAGCATTAATCAATATAAAATTCAGCTCTACATAACAAATCACAGTTATTCGCAAACAACAATCACAAACACAGGATTTATAGTGGTTCGGCGTTCGTGCCTACGTCCACTTTGAAGGATTTCTCTTTATTGCTTTGCTCGATTCAATCGATTACAACGGATTACAGTAGATGATAGCTTTGAAATCTGAATACAACAGTGATTTTGATCAATAGACGTTAATCCGGCAGAGTCTCAGCGTTCAATGGCAGAAGTTCTCCGAAGATCCCCCTTTTCTGAAGGCTTCAGGGTGCTATTTATAGCCGTTGGAGGCCCAGATCTGGCTGAAACTTCGTGAGACTTCTTCTGGCACGTGAGTGGGCCCACGCGACCGACCCCACCAAGTTTCGTCTCGATCTGACATCGATTCGAAGTGATTTCGAACCCATCAAGAATTGGTCCAATCGAGCTGAAACTTGGCAGGGACAATCTTTACCTCATATGGAAGCTACTGTGAAAATTTGGTTGCATTTGGATTTGTGGTTAAGGAGATATGCTCGGTTCGAAATGGTGTTTTCTTGGTTGGCTGTGTCGTTCGAACCCATGACTTCGAACCCAAGCATTCGAATCGATGGAAGCACGTGTTACCCAGTGACGTGTCGCGCACTCCTAGCATCGATCCTACTTTCTCTCCGTGTTGACCGCTTCAAACCCGGGGATTTCGCCGACTTCGTATCGATAACCGTTGCGTAGTTTGAATCGATCAACTGCATCTGCCTACTTCGAACCGAGGGGAGGGAGCTCCCTTCGTATCGATGTCAAGCTCGTATATGTGATGGATACGAAATGGAGCTCCGCGATGGATTCGAAGGCAATCGGTTCGAAGTAGATGGAGGATGATGGATTCGAACACATCCATCCGAAGGGTCACGAACCGATCGATTCGAAGTGACCAATATCAAGCCTGATCGGTTCGAATCGGTCGGTTCGAAGTTAGCGGAGTGATGGGTTCGAAGCAGTGAGTATTGGATGGGTTCGAAGTGGATGGGTTCGAAGGAGATGGTTTCGAAGGTGATGGGTTCGAAGTACTCCAGTGCGATGGGTTCGAAACAGACAGTGACCACTTTTCTCAATTTGAATCCATCCTATCTCGAGCATACGAACTCGGATTGACTTGAAATTTGAAATGACGACTCATACGATCTTTATTGTCGCACTCTACCAATTTTGGCCCGTTTCGGACTCGGACAAAATTCATCGATATCCATAGTAAAGTGAAGTATAACCAATCTCTGAGACGAACTGTCTTTCGTTTTCGACCAATCTTTTGGTATCACGGCTTTGCCAAAAAGCGGGATAACATTTTGCCCCCCAAAACATGCCTTGCAGTAGGAAGGTGTGTTTTGTAATGCTTTGAGTTGGGTGTTCTTATCCTGTCATCGACCTGCAAAGAATTTGACAGTTTCATATGGCCTCAAATGACGATCGTTCGGGATCAAGCCATTTGGGACGAAGCGCGGCCGTTCATGGTCGAGCGCTTAACTTCAAATGACGATCGTTTGTGATCGAGTCATTCGAGGTGAAGTGCGACCGTGCGTGGTCGAGCGTATAAACTCATGCATCGATCGTTCGGGATCATATGCTGTTTGAGGTGAATTGGGACCGTTCGCGGTCCGTGCCGTTCGCGGCATAGGATGGAATAGGACCGTTCTCGGTCGATGCCGTTCGCGGCGAATGATGAGAATAGGACCTTTCGCGGTCGATGCTATTTATGACAAAGGATTGAATGGGACCATTCGCGGTCAGTGCCGTTCGCAGCAATTGATGATCGTTCGCGACCAAGTGCCGTTCAAGGCGAAGGGTGACCGTTCGGGGTCGGATTTTATGATTAGTGAATCATGACCGTTCGCGGTCGGTGCCGTTCAAGGCAGAGAGTGATCGTTCGCGATCGTGTGCCGTTCGAGGCGGATTTGTGACCGTTCGCGGTCGGGTGTTGGACCTCAAGTGACGACCGTTCGCGATCAAGCCGTTTGAGGCGTGGTGAGTTGTGACTGTTCGAAGTCGAGTGGTGATCATTCGCGATCGGGTGCCGTTCGAGGCGAGTTGTGTGTGTGCCCGGGAGGGCTTGGTGTTATCGATGTCAGGGTCACGTTCGGGTGAGATCCTGGATCGTTTGTCAGGGCGGTTCATCGCCATCTCAGAGCATGCCTAACCATCTCTGCCAGCTTGTCGGTGTCTCCAAGATGCAGCCTTCGTTCGTCACTTTCATCCTGCCCCCCGAGTTCACGAGGGAATTCTGAAATGTGCCCCCTTGACTGAGCGTTCATTCCTCTGCTGTCTCCAGGTTGTGCAGATATTCCTCTTTCTCCTTCCGAAATTGGACCAACATTCTCCATGGGTGTGCCCCCTAATCCGGGTGCGACGCCAGATGGTCCTGCTTCGTTCTGAACTCCATTGACTTCCCTATTCTGCACTCCAAGCTGTCCTATCTGTTGAAACAAACTTTGGATCAACTCCTCCTGCTTCTTCATCATCGTCTCCATCTCGTCTCTAGTGATGTAGATCGATGGTTGATTCGCTCCTGAGGAAGCCTCCTGACTTCCTTGTTGTTCACTCCTTTCTGGCCTTGGCCTTCTACTCGATTGTCTCGTCATAACTTCTCAAATTTAAACTTCCAAACTTTCTCTGAATCAATTATCAACTGGTAGAACTCCTGAGTTCAGTTCTCAGTGAAAGCACCAAAATGTTTGCGCCAAAATTGGTCACAAACACCCAATATCATGAAAGCACCCGTTTGCGTATTCAACTTGATAATAATCAACACAGAACTCAGCAACAATCAATATAAAATTCAGCTCTACGTAACAAATCACAGTTATTCGCAAACAACAATCACAAACACAGGATTTATAGTGGTTCGGCGTTCGTGCCTACGTCCACTTTGAAGGATTTCTCTTTATTGCTTTGCTCGATTCAATCGATTACAATGGATTACAGTAGATGATAGCTTTGAAATCTGAATACAACAGTGATTTTGATCAATAGACGTTAATCCGGCAGAGTCTCAGCGTTTAATGGCAGAAGTTCTCCGAAGATCCCCCTTTTCTGAAGGCTTCAGGGTGCTATTTATAGGCGTTGGAGGCCCAGATCTGGCTGAAACTTCGTGAGACTTCTTCTGGCACGTGAGTGGGGCCACGCGACCGACCCCACCAAGTTTCGTCTCGATCTGACATCGGTTCGAAGTGATTTCGAACCCATCAAGAATTGGTCCAATCGAGCTGAAACTTGGCAGGGACAATCTTTACCTCATATGGAAGCTACTGTGAAAATTTGGTTGCATTTGGATTTGTGGTTAAGGAGATATGCTCGGTTCGAAATGGTGTTTTCTTGGTTGGCTGTGTCGTTCGAACCCATGACTTCGAACCCAAGCATTCGAATCGATGGAAGCACGTGTTACCCAGTGACGTGTCGCGCACTCCTAGCATCGATCCCACTTTCTCTCCGTGTTGACCGCTTCGAACCCGGGGATTTCGCCGACTTCGTATCGATGACCGTTGCGTAGTTTGAATCGATCAACTGCATCTGCCTACTTCGAACCGAGGGGAGGGAGCTCCCTTCGTATCGATGTCAAGCTCGTATATGTGATGGATACGAAATGGAGCTCCGCGATGGATTCGAAGGCAATCGGTTCGAAGTAGATGGAGGATGATGGATTCGAACACATCCATCCGTAGGGTCACGAACCGATCGATTCGAAGTGACCAATATCAAGCCTGATCGGTTCGAATCGATCGGTTCGAAGTTAGCGGAGTGATGGGTTCGAAGCAGTGAGTATTGGATGGGTTCGAAGTGGATGGGTTCGAAGGAGATGGTTTCGAAGGTGATGGGTTCGAAGTACTCCAGTGCGATGGGTTCGAAACAGACAGTGACCACTTTTCTCAATTTGAATCCATCCTATCTCGAGCATACGAACTCGGATTGACTTGAAATTTGAAATGACGACTCATACGATCTTTATTGTCGCGCTCTACCAATTTTGGCCCGTTCCGGACTCGGACAAAATTCATCGATATCCATAGTAAAGTGAAGTATAACCAATCTCTGAGACGAACTGTCTTTCGTTTTCGACCAATCTTTTGGTATCACGGCTTTGCCAAAAAGTGGGATAACAAGTTCTACGACTTTGGCAGCTTTCAGCCGTCAACGGATGGATTAATGCCCAAAAAGGACAACCCGAATCTCAATTGGGTCTCGTAAGTTTTTTACCCTTCGTTTTTTCGACACCGGATTTTGACGGTAAAACGGGATTACCGTGGCTCGTCTTCGATTGACCATCGATGGAGAGGGGTGCACCATGGTACTGTTCCATTTCAAATCCATGCACGCATTTCTAAAAGTCGTACGGCACAATTTCGCCATTTCGGACAGATGTTGCACCTTGCACCGCGGGTGTTGCACCCTGAAGATATCGATTATTCGGAAGGCCATAACTTCTGCCTCGTTTAGAGTTACGAGAGCCATAACCTTTCAAAACGAAGGCCACAGTGAGTTCTACGGCTTTGATAGCTTTCAGCCGTCAACGGATAGATTAATGCCCGAAAAGGACAACCCGAATCTCAATCGGGTCTCGTAAGTTTTTTACCCTTCGTTTTTTCGACACCGGATTTTTACGGTAAAACGGGATTACCGTGGCTCGTCTTCGATTTACCATCGCTGGAGAGTGGTGCACCATGGTACTATTCTGTTTCAAATCCATGCATGCATTTCTAAAAGTCGTACGGCACTGTTTCGCCATTTCGGACGGATGTTGCACCTTGCACCGCGGATGTTGCACCCTGTAAATATCGATTATTCGGACGATGATAACTTCTGGCTCGTTTAGAGTTACGGGAGCCATAACCTTGCAAAACGAAGGCCACGGTGAGTTCTACGGCTTCGACAGCTTTCAACCGTCAACGGATAGATTAATGCCCAAAAAGGATAACCCGAATCTCAATCGGGTCTCGTAAGTTTTTTACCCTTCGTTTTTTCGACACCGAATTTTTACTGTAAAACGGGATTACCTTGCCTCGTCTTCGATTTACCATCGCTGGAGAGTGGTGCATCATGGTACTGTTCCATTTTAAATCCATGCATGCGTTTCTAAAAGTCGTACGGCACTGTTTCGCCATTTCGGACGGATGTTGCACCTTACACCGCGGATGTTGCACCCTATAGATATCGATTATTCGGACGGTCATAACTTCTGGCTCGTTTAGAGTTAAGGAAGCCATAACCTGTCAAAACGAAGACCACGGTGAGTTCTACGGCTTTGACAGCTTTCAGCCAACAACGATAGATTAATGCCCAAAAAGGACAACCCGAATCTCAATCGGGTCTCGTAAGTTTTTTACCCATCGTTTTTTCGACGCCGGATTTTAACGGTAAAATCGGATTAACGTGGCTCGTCTTCGATTTAACATCGCTGGAGAGTGGTGCACCATGGTACTGTTCCATTTCAAATCCATGCACGCATTTCTAAAAGTCGTACGGCACTGTTTCGTCATTTCGGACGGATGTTGCACCCTGTAGATATCGATTATTCGGACGGCCATAACTTCTGGATCGTTTAGAGATACGGGAGCCATAACCTGTCAAAACGAAGGCCACGGTGAGCTTTACGGTTTTGACAGCTTTCAGCCGTCAACTGATAGATTAATGCCTGAAAAGGACAACCCGAATCTCAATCGGGTCTCGTAAGTTTTTTACCCTTTGTTTTTTCGACGTCGGATTTTTACGGTAAAACGGGATTACCGTGCCTCGTCTTCGATTTACCATCGCTGGAGAGTGGTGCACCATGATACTGTTCCATTTTAAAACCATGCACGCATTTCTAAAAGTCGTACGACACTGTTTCGCCATTTCGGACGGATGTTGCACCTTGCACCGCGGATGTTGCACCCTATAGATATCGATTATTCGGACGGTCATAACTTCTGGCTCATTTAGAGTTACGGGAGCCAAAACCTGTCAAAAAAAGGCCATGGTGAGTTCTACGGCTTTGATAGCTTTCAGCCATCAACGGATAGATTAATGCCCAAAAAGGACAACCCGAATCTCAATCGGGTCTCGTAAGTTTTTTACCCATCGTTTTTTCGACGTTGGATTTTAACGGTAAAATGGGATTACTATGGCTCGTCATCGATTTACCATCGTTGGAGAGTGGTTCACCACGGTACTGTTCCATTTCAAATCCATGCACGCATTTCTAAAAGTCGTACGGCACTGTTTCGTCATTTCGGACGGATGTTGCACCTTGCAACGCGGATGTTGCACCCTATAGATATCGATTATTCGGACGGCCATAACTTCTTGATCGTTTAGAGTTACGGGAGCCATAACCTGTCAAAACGAAGGCCACGGTGAGTTCTACGGTTTTGACAGCTTTCAGCCTTCAACGGATAGATTGATGCCCGGAAAGGACAACCCGAATCTCAATTGGGTCTCGTAAGTTTTTTACCCTTCGTTTTTTCGACACCGGATTTTTACGGTAAAACGGGATTACCGTGGCTCGTCTTCGATTTACCATCGCTGGAGAGTGGTGCACCATGGTACTGTTCCGTTTCAAATCCATCCATGCATTTCTAAAAGTCGTACGGCACTGTTTCGCCATTTCGGACGGATGTTGCACCTTGCACCGCGGATGTTGCACCCTGTAGATATCAATTATTCGGACGACCATAACTTCTGGCTCGTTTAGAGTTGCAGGAGCCATAACCTGTCAAAATGAAGGCCACGGTGAGTTTTACGGCTTTGACCGCTTTCAGCCATCAACGGATAGAATAATGCCCAAAAAGGACAACCCGAATCTCAATCGGGTCTCGTAAGTTTTTTACCCTTCGTTTTTTCGACACCTGATTTTTACGGTAAAACGGGATTACCGTGCCTCGTCTTCGATTTACCATCGCTGGAGAGTGGTGCACCATGGTACTGTTCCGTTTCAAATCCATGCATGCATTTCTAAAAGTCGTACGACACTGTTTCGCCATTTCGGACTGATGTTGCACCTTGCACCGCGGATGTTGCACCCTGTAGATATCGATTATTCGGACGATCATAACTTCTGGCTCGTTTAGAGTTACGGGAGCCATAACCTTTCCAAACGAAGGCCACGGTGAGTTCTACGGCTTTGACAGCTTTCAGCAGTCAATGGATAGATTAATGCCCAAAAAGGATAACCGGAATCTCAATCGGGTCTCGTAAGTTTTTTACCCTTCGTTTTTTCGACACCGGATTTTTACTGTAAAACGGGATTACCGTGCCTCGTCTTCGATTTACCATCGCTGGAGAGTGGTGCATCATGGTACTGTTCCATTTTAAATCCATGCACGCATTTCTAAAAGTCGTACGGCACTGTTTCGCCATTTCGGACGGATGTTGCACCTTACACCGCGGATGTTGCACCCTATAGATATCGATTATTCGGACGGTCATTACTTCTGGCTCGTTTAGAGTTACGGAAGCCATAACCTGTCAAAACGAAGGCCACGGTGAGTTCTACGGCACTGACAGCTTTCAGCCATCAACGGGTAGATTAATGCCCCAAAAAGGACAACCCGAATCTCAATCGGGTCTCCTAAGTTTTTTACCCATCGTTTTTTCGACGCCGGATTTTAACGGTAAAATGGGATTACCGTGGCTATTCTTCGATTTAACATCGCTGGAGAGTGGTGCACCATGGTACTGTTCCATTTCAAATCTATGCAAGCATTTCTAAAAGTCGTACGGCACTGTTTCGTCATTTCGGACGGATGTTGCACCTTGCAACGCGGATGTTGCACCATGTAGATATCGATTATTCGGACGGCCATAACTTCTGGATCGTTTAGAGTTACGGGAGCCATAACCTGTCAAAACGAAGGCCACGATGAGTTCTACGGTTTTGGTAGCTTTCATCCGTCAACGGATAGATTAATGCCCGAAAAGGACAACCCGAATCTCAATCGGGTCTCGTAAGTTTTTTACCCTTCGTTTTTTCGACACCGGATTTTTACGGTAAAACGGGATTACCGTGCCTCGTCTTTGATTTACCATCGTTGGAGAGTGGTGCACTATGGTACTGTTCCGTTTCAAATCCATGCACGCATTTCTAATAGTCGTACGGCACTGTTTTGCCATTTCGGAAGGATGTTGCACCTTGCACCGCGGATGTTGCACCCTCTAGATATCGATTATTCGGACGGTCATAACTTCTGGCTCGTTTAGAGTTACGGGAGCCATAACCTGTCAAAACGAAGGCCACGGTGAGTTCTACGGCTTTGACTGCTTTCAGCCGTCAACGGATAGATTAATGACCAAAAAGGACAACCCGAATCTCGATCGGGTCTCGTAAGTTTTTTACCCTACGTTTTTTCGACACCGGATTTTTACGGTAAAACGGGATTACCGTGCCTCGTCTTAGATTTACCATCGCTGGAGAGTGGTGCACCATGGTACTGTTCCATTTTAAATCCATGCACGCATTTCTAAAAGTCGTACGACACTGTTTCGCCATTTCGGACGGATGTTGCACCTTGCACCGCGGATGTTGCACCCTATAGATATCGATTATTCGGACGGTCATAAATTCTGGCTCGTTTAGAGTTACGGGAGCCATAACCTGTCAAAACAAAGGCCGCGGTGAGTTCTACGGCTTTGACAGCTTTCAGCCGTCAACGGATATATTAATGCCCAAAAAGGACAACCCGAATCTCAATCGGGTCTCGTAAGTTTTTTACCCATCGTTTTTTCGACGCCGGATTTTAACGGTAAAATGGGATTACCGTGGCTCGTCTTCGATTTACCATCGCTGGACAGTGGTGCACCATGGTACTGTTCCTTTTCATATCCATGCACGCATTTCTAAAAGTCGTACGGCACTGGTTCGTCATTTCGGACGGGTGTTGCACCTTGCAACGCGGATGTTGCACCATGTAGATATCGATTATTCAGACGGCCATAACTTATGGATCGTTTAGAGTTACGGGAGCCATAACCTGTCAAAACGAAGGCTACGGTGAGTTCTACCGTTTTGACAGCTTTCAGCCGTCAACGGATAGATTAATTCCCGAAAAGGACAACCCGAATCTCAATCGGGTCTCGTAAGTTTTTTACCCTTCGTTTTTTCGACACCGGATTTTTACGGTAAAACAGGATTATCAAGGCTCGTCTTCGATTTACTATCGCTGGAGAGTGGTGCACCATGGTACTATTCCGTTTCAAATCCATGCATGCATTTCTAAAAGTCATACGGCACTGTTTCGCCATTTCGGACGGATGTTGCACCTTGCACCGCGGATGTTGCACCCTGTAGGTATCGATTATTCGGATGACCATAACTTCTGGCTCGTTTAGAGTTACGGGAGCCATAACCTATCAAAACGAAGGCCACGGTGAGTTTTACGGCTTTGACTGCTTTCAGCCATCAACGGATGGATTAATGCCCAAAAAGGACAACCCGAATCTCAATCGGGTCTCGTAAGTTTTTTACCCTTCGTTTTTTCGACACCGGATTTTTACGGTAAAACGGGATTACCGTGCCTCGTCTTCGATTTACCATCGCTGCAGAGTGGTGCATCATGGTACTGTTCCGTTTCAAATCCATACACGCATTTCTAAAAGTCGTACGGCACTGTTTCGCCATTTCGGACGGATGTTGCACCTTGCACCGCGGATGTTGCACCCTGTAGATATCGATTATTTGGACGGTCATAACTTCTGGCTCGTTTAGAGTTACGAGAGCCATAACCTGTCGAAACGAAGGCCACAGTGGGTTCTACGGCTTTGACCGCTTTCAGCCATCAACGGATAGATTAATGCCCAAAAAGGACAACACGAATCTCAATCGGGTCTCGTAAGTTTTTTACCCTTCGTTTTTTCGACACCGGATTTTAACGGTAAAACGGGATTACCGTGCCTCATCTTCGATTGACCATCGCTGGAGAGTGGTGCACCATGGTACTGTTCCGTTTCAAATCCATGCACGCATTTCTAAAAGTCGTACGGCACTGTTTCGCCATTTCGGACGGATTTTGCACCTTGCACCGCGGATGTTGCACCCTGTAGATATCGACTATACGGACGATCATAACTTCTGGCTCGTTTAGATTTACGGGAGCCATAAGCTGTCAAAACGAAGGCCACGGTGAGTTCTACGGCTTTGACAGCTTTCAGCCATCAACGGATAGATTAATGCACAAAAAGGACAACCCGAATCTCAATCGGGTCTCGTAAGTTTTTTACCCTTCGTTTTTTCGACACCGGAATTTAACGTTAAAGCTGGATTACCGTGGATCGTCTTCGATTTAACATTGCTGGAGAGGGGTGCACCATGGTACCGTTCCATTTCAAATCCATGCACGCATTTCTAAAAGTCGTACAACACACTTTCGCCATTTCGGACGGATGTTGCACCTTGCACTGCGGACGTTGCACCCTGTAGATATCGATTATTCGGACGGCCATAACTTCTGGCTTGTTTAGAGTTACGGGAGCCATAACCTGTCAAAACGAAGGCCACGGTGAGTTCTACGGCTTTGATAGCTTTTAGCCGTCAACGGACAGATTAATGCCCAAAAAGGACAACCCGAATATCAATCGGGTCTCGTAAGTTTTTTACCCTTCGTTTTTTCGACACCGGATTTTAACGGTAAAACGGGATTACCGTGCCTCGTCTTCAATTTACCATCACTGGAGAGTGGTGCACTATGGTACCGTTTCGTTTCAAATCAGTGCACGCATTTCTAAAAGTGGTACGACACTGTTTCGCCACTTCGGACGGATGTTGCACCTTGCACCGCGGATGTTGCACCCTGTAGATATCGATTATTCGGATGGCCATAACTTCTGGCTCGTTTAGAGTTACGGGAGCCATAACCTATCAAAACGAAGGCCACGGTGAGTTCTACGGCTTTGACCGCTTTCAACCGTCAACGGATAGATTAATGCCCGAAAAGTTCAACCCGAATCTCAATCGGGTCTCGAAAGTTTTTTACCCTTCGTCTTTTCGACACCGGATTTTCACGGTAACACGGGATTACCGTGGCTCGTCTTCGATTTACCATCGCTGGAGAGTGGTGCACCAAGGTACTGTTCCGTTTCAAATCCATGCACGCATTTCTAAAAGTCGTATGGCACTGTTTCGCCATTTCGGACGGATGTTGCACCTTGCACCGCGGATGTTGCACCCTGTAGATATCGATTATTCGGACGGCCATAACTTCTGGCTCGTTTAGAGTTACGGGAGCCATAACCTATCAAAACGAAGGCCACGGTGAGTTCTACGGCTTTGACCGCTTTCAACCGTCAACGGATAGATTAATGCCCGAAAAGGACAACCCGAATCTCAATCTGGTCTCGTAAGTTTTTTACCCTTCGTTTTTTCGACACCGTATTTTTACGGTAAAACGGGATTACCGTGGCTCGTCTTCGATTTACCATCGCTGGAGTTTGGTGCACCATGGTACTGTTCCGTTTCAAATCCATTTATGCATTTCTAAAAGTCGTACGGCACAATTTCGCCATTTCGGACGGATGTTTTACCTGGCACCGCGGACGTTGCACCCTGTAGATATCGATTATTCGGACGGCCATAACTTTTGGCTCGTTTAGAGTTACGGGAGCCATAACCTGTCATAAAGAAGGCCACGGTGAGTTCTACGGCTTTGACAGCTTTCAGCCGTCAACGAATAGATTAATGCCCGAAAAGGACAACCCGAATCTCAATCGGGTCTCGTAAGTTTTTTACCCTTCGTTTTTTCGACGCCGGATTTTAACGGTAAAACGGGATTACCGTGGCTCATCTTCGATTTACCATCGCTGGAGAGTGGTGCACCATGGTACTGTTCCGTTTCAAATCCATGCATGCATTTCTAAAAGTCGTACGACACTGTTTCGCCATTTCGGACGAATGTTGCACCTTGCACCGTGGACGTTGCACCCTGTAGATATCGATTATTCGGACGGACATAACTTCTGGCTCGTTTAGAGTTACGGGAGCCATAACCTGTCAAAACGAAGGCCACGGTGAGTTTTACGGCTTTGACCGCTTTCAGCCGTCAACGGATAGATTAATGCCAAAAAAGGACAACCCGAATCTCAATCGGGCCTCGTAAGTTTTTTACCCTTCGTTTTTTCGTCACCGGATTTTTACGGTAAAACGGGATTATCGTGCCTCGTCTTCGATTTACCATCGCTGGAGAGTGGTGCACCATGGTACTGTTCCGTTTCAAATCCATGCACGCATTTCTAAAAGTCGTACGGCACTGTTTTGCCATTTCGGACTGATGTTGCACCTTGCACCGCGGATGTTGCACCCTGTAGATATCGATTATTCGGACGACCATAACTTCTGGCTCGTTTAGAGTTACGGGAGCCATAACCTTTCAAAACGAAGGCCACGGTGAGTTTTATGGCTTTGACCGCTTTCAGCCGACAACGGATAGATTAATGCCCAAAAAGGACAACCCGAATCTTAATCGGGTCTCGTAAGTTTTTTACCCTTCGTTTTTTCGACACCGGATTTTTACGGTATAACGGGATAACCATGGCTCGTCTTCGATTTACCACCGCTGGAGAGGGGTGCACCATGGTACCGTTCCATTTCAAATCCTTGCACGCATTTCTAAAAGTCGTACGGCACAATTGCACCATTTCGGACGGATGTTGCACCTTGCACCGCGGATGTTGCACCCTGTAGATATCGATTATTCGGACGGCCATGACTTCTGGCCGTTTAGAGTTACGGGAGCCATAAACTGTCAAAACGAAGGCCACGGTGAGTTTTATGGTTTTGACCGCTTTCAGCCGTCAACGGATAGATTAATGCCCAAGAAGGACAACCCGAATCACAATCGGGCCTCGTAAGTTTTTTACCCTTCGTTTTTTCGACACCGGATTTTTACGGTAAAACGGGATTACCGTGCCTCATCTTCGATTTATCATCGCTGGAGAGTGGTGCACCACGGTATTGTTCTGTTTCAAATCCATGCACGCATTTCTAAAAGTCTTACGACACTGTTTCGCCATTTCGGACGGATGTTGCACTTTGCACCGCGGATGTTGCACCCTGTAGATATCGATTATTCGGACGGTCATAACTTCTAGCTAGTTTAGAGTTACGGGAGCCATAACCTTTCAAAACGAAGGCCACGGCGAGTTCTACGGCTTTGACCGCTTTCAGCCGTCAACGGATAGATTAATGCCCAAAACGGATAACCCGAATCTCAATCGGGTCTCGTAAGTTTTTTACCCTTCGTTTTTTCGACACCGGATTTTTACTGTAAAACGGGATTACCGTGCCTTGTCTTCAATTTACCATCACTGAAGAGTGGTGCACCATGGTAATGTTCCATTTTAAATCCATTCATGTATTTCTAAAAGTCGTATGGCACTGTTTCGCCATTTCGGACGGATGTTGCACCATGCACCGCGGATGTTGCACCTTGCACCGCGGATGTTGCACCCGATAGATATCGATTATTCGGACGGTCATAACTTCAGGCTCGTTTAGAGTTACGGGAGCCATAACCTGTCAAAACGAAGGCCACGGTGAGTTCTACGGCTTTGACTGCTTTCAGCCATCAACGGATAGATTAATGCCCAAAAAGGACAACCCGAACCTCAATCGGGTCTCGTAAGTTTTTTACCCATCGTTTTTTCGACGCCGGATTTTAATGGTAAAATGGGATTACCGTTGCTCGTCTTCGATTTACCATCGCTGGAGAGTGGTGCACCATGGTACTGTTCCATTTCAAATCCATGCAAGCATTTCTAAAAGTCGTACGGCACTATTTCGTCATTTCGGACTGATGTTGCACCTTGCAACGCGGATGTTGCACCCTGTAGATATCGATTATTCGAACGACCATAACTTCTGGATCGTTTAGAGTTACTGGAGCCATAACCTGTCAAAACGAAGGCCACGGTGAATTCTACGGTTTTGACAGCTTTCAACCGTCAACGGATAGATTAATGCCCGAAAAGGACAATCCGAATCTCAATCGGGTCTCTTAAGTTTTTTACCCTTCGTTTTTTCGACACCGGATTTTTACGGTAAAATGGGATTACCGTGCCTCGTCTTCGATTTACCATCGCTGGAGAGTGGTGCACCATGGTACTGTTCTGTTTCAAATCCATGCACGCATTTCTAAAAGTCGTACGACACTGTTTCGCCATTTCGGACGGATGTTGCACCTTGCACCACGGATGTTGCACCCTGTAGATATCGATTATTCGGACGGTCATAACTTCTGGCTCGTTTAGATTTACGGGAGCCATAACCTTTAAAAACGAAGGCCACGGTGAGTTCTACGGCTTTGACTGCTTTCAGCCGTCAACGGATAGATTAATGCCCAAAAAGGATAACCCGAATCTCAATCGGGTCTCGTAAGTTTTTTACCCTTCGTTTTTTCGACACCGGATTTTTACTGTAAAACGGGATTACCGTGCCTCGTCTTCGATTTACCATGGATGGAGAGTGGTGCACCATGGTACTGTTCCATTTTAAATCCATGCATGCATTTCATAAAGTCGTACGGCACTGTTTCGCCATTTCGGACGGATTTTGCACCTTGCACCGCGGATGTTACACCCTATAGATATCGATTATTCGGACGGTCATAACTTCTGGCTCGTTTAGAGTTACGGGAGCCATAAGCTGTCAAAACGAAGGCCACGGCGAGTTCTACGGCTTTGACAGCTTTTAGCCATCAACGGATAGATTAATGCCCAAAAAGGACAACCCGAATCTCAATCGGGTCTCGTAAGTTTTTTACCCATCGTTTTTTCGACGCCGGATTTTAACGCTAAAATGGGATTAACGTGGCTCGTCTTCGATTTACCATCGCTGGAGAGTGGTGCACCATGGTACTGTTCCATTTCAAATCCATGCACGCATTTCTAAAAGTCGTACGGCACTGTTTCGTCATTTCGGACGGATGTTGCACCTTGCAACGCGGATGTTGCACCCTGTAGATATCGATTATTCGGACGGCCATAACTTCTGGATCGTTTAGAGTTACGGGAGCCATAACCTGTCAAAATGAAGGCCACGATGAGTTCTACGGTTTTGATAGCTTTCATCTGTCAACGGATAGATTAATGCCCGAAAAGGACAACCCGAATCTCAAACGGGTCTCGTAAGTTTTTTACCCTTCGTTTTTTCGACACCGGATTTTTACGGTAAAACGGGATTACCGTGCTTCGTCTTTGATTTACCATCGCTGGAGTGTGGTGCACTATGGTACTGTTCCGTTTCAAATCCATGCACGCATTTCTAATAGTCGTACGACACTGTTTTGCCATTTCGGACGGATGTTGCACCTTGCACCGCGGATGTTGCACCCTGTAGATATCGATTATTCGGACGGTCATAACTTCTGGCTCGTTTAGAGTTACGGGAGCCATAACCTGTCAAAACGAAGGCCACGGTGAGTTCTACGGCTTTGACTGCTTTCAGCCGTCAACGGATAGATTAATGCCCAAAAAGGACAACCCGAATCTCAATCGAGTCTCGTAAGTTTTTTACCCATCGTTTTTTCGACGCCGGATTTTAACGGTAAAACGGGATTACCGTGGCTCGTCTTCGATTTACCATCGCTGGAGAGTGGTGCACCATGGTACTGTTCCATTTTAAATCCATGCACGCATTTCTAAAAGTCGTACGACACTGTTTCGCCATTTCGGACGGATGTTGTACCATGCACCGCGGATGTTGCACCATATAGATATCGATTATTCGGACGGTCATAAATTCTGGCTCGTTTAGAGTTACAGGAGACATAACCTGTCAAAACAAAGGACACGGTGAGTTCTACGGCTTTGACAGCTTTCAGCCGTCAACGGATATATTAATGCCCAAAAAGGACAACCCGAATCTCAATCGGGTCTCGTAAGATTTTTACCCATCGTTTTTTCGACGCCGGATTTTAACGGTAAAATGGGATGACCGTGGTTCGTCTTCGATTTACCATCGCTGGAGAGTGGTGCACCATGGTACTGTTCCTTTTCAAATCCATGCACACATTTCTAAAAGTCGTACGGCACTGTTTCGTCATTTCGGACGGGTGTTGCACCTTGAAACGCGAATGTTGCACCCTGTAGATATCGATTATTCAGACGGCCATAACTTCTGGATCGTTTAGAGTTACGGGAGCCATAACCTGTCAAAACGAAGCCCACAGTGAGTTCTACGGTTTTGACAGCTTTCAGCCGTCAACGGATAGATTAATGCCCGAAAAGGACAACCCGAATCTCAATCGGGTCTCGTAAGTTTTTTACCCTTCGTTTTTTCGACACTGGATTTTTACGGTAAAACAGGATTACCGTGGCTCGTCTTCGATTTACCATCGCTGGAGAGTGGTGCACCATGGTACTATTCCGTTTCAAATCCATGCATGCATTTCTAAAAGTCGTACGGCACTGTTTCGCCATTTCGGACGGATGTTGCACCTTGCACCGCGGATGTTGCACCCTGTAGATATCGATTATTCGGACGACCATAACTTCTGGCTCGTTTAGAGTTACGGGAGCCATAACCTGTCAAAACGAAGGCCACGGTGAGTTTTACGGCTTTGACCGCTTTCAGCCATCAACGGATAGATTAATTCCCAAAAAAGACAACCCGAATCTCAATCGGGTCTCGTAAGTTTTTTACCCTTCGTTTTTTCGACACCGGATTTTTACGATAAAACGGGATTACCGTGCCTTGTCTTCGATTTACCATCGCTGCAGAGTGGTGCATCATGGTACTGTTCCGTTTCAAATCCATGCACGCATTTCTAAAAGTCGTACATCACTGTTTCGCCATTTCGGACGGATGTTGCACCTTGCACCGCGGATGTTGCACCCTGTAGACAACGATTATTTGGACGGTCATAACTTCTGGCTCGTTTAGAGTTACGAGAGCCATAACCTATCGAAACGAAGGCAACAGTGAGTTCTACGGCTTTGACCGCTTTCAGCCGTCAACGGATAGATTAATGCCCAAAAAGGACAACCCGAATCTCAATCGGGTCTCGTAAGTTTTTACCCTTCGTTTTTTCGACACCGGATTTTAACGGTAAAACGGGATTATCGTGCCTCGGCTTCGATTTACCATCGCTGGAGAGTGGTGCACCATGGTACTGTTCCATTTCAAATCCATGCACGCATTTCTAAAAGTCGTACGGCACTGTTTCGCCATTTCGGACGGATTTTGCACCTTGCACCACGGATGTTGCACCCTGTAGATATCGACTATATGGACGGTCATAACTTCTGGCTCGTTTAGAGTTACGGGAGCCATAAGCTGTCAAAACGAAGGCCACGGTGAGTTCTACGGCTTTGACAGCTTTCAGCCGTCAACGGATAGATTAATGCACAAGAAGGACAACCCGAATCTCAATCGGGTCTCGTAAGTTTTTTACCCTTCGTTTTTTCGACACCGGATTTTAACGGTAAAGCGGGATTACCGTGGAACGTCTTCGATTTAACATCGCTGGAGAGGGGTGCACCATGGTACCGTTCCATTTCAAATCCATGCACGCATTTCTAAAAGTCATACAACACAATTTCACCATTTCGGACGGATGTTGCAACTTGCACCGCGGACGTTGCACCCTGTAGATATCGATTATTCGGACGGCCATAACTTCTGGCTCGTTTAGAGTTACGGGAGACATAACCTGTCAAAACGAAGGCCACGGTGAGTTCTACGGCTTTGATTGCTTTTAGCCGTCAGCGGACAGATTAGTGCCCAAAAAGGACAACCCGAATCTCAATCGGGTCTCGTAAGTTTTTTACCCTTCGATTTTTCGACACCGGATTTTAACGGTAAAACGGGATTACCGTGCCTCGTCTTCAATTTACCATCACTGGAGAGTGGTGCACTATGGTACCGTTTCGTTTCAAATCAGTACACGCATTTCTAAAAGTGGTACGACACTGTTTCGCCACTTCGGACGGATGTTGCACCTTGCACCGCGGATGTTGCACCCTGTAGATATCGATTATTCGGACGGCCATAACTTCTGGCTCGTTTAGAGTTACGGGAGCCACAACCTGTCAAAACGAAGGCCACGGTGAGTTCTACGGCTTTGTCCGCTTTCAACCGTCAACGGATAGATTAATGCCCGAAAAGTACAACCCGAATCTCAATCGGGTCTCGAAAGTTTTTTACCCTTCATTTTTTCGACACCGGATTTTCACGGTAACACGGGATTACCATGGCTCGTCTTCGATTTACCGTCGCTGGAGAGTGGTGCACCATGGTACTGTTCCGTTTCAAATCCATGCACGCATTTCTAAAAGTCGTACGACACTGTTTCGCCATTTCGGACGGATGTTGCACCTTGCACCGCGGATGTTGCACCCTGTAGATATCGATTATTCGGACGGCCATAACTTCTGGCTCGTTTAGAGCTACGGGAGCCATAACTTGTCAAAACGAAGGCCACAGTGAGTTCTACGGCTTTGGCCACTTTCAGCCGTCAATGGATAGATTAATACCCGAAAAGGACAACCCGAATCTCAATCGGGTCTCGTAAGTTTTTTACCCTTCGTTTTTTCGACACCTATTTTTATGGTAAAACGGGATTACCGTGGCTCGTCTTCGATTTACCATCGCTGGAGAGTGGTGCACCATGGTACTGTTCTGTTTCAAATCCATGCATGCATTTCTAAAAGTCGTACGGCACAATTTCGCCATTTCGGACGGATGTTTTACCTTGCACCGCGGACGTTACACCCTGTAGATATCGATTATTCGGACGGCCCTAACTTTTGGCTCGTTTAGATTTACGGGAGCCATAACCTGTCAAAACGAAGGACACGGTGAGTTCTACGGCTTTGACAGCTTTCAGCCGTCAACGGATAGATTAATGCCCGAAAAGGACAACCCGAATTTCAATCGGGTCTCGTAAGTTTTTTACCCTTCGTTTTTTCGACGCCGGATTTAAACGGTAAAACGGGATTACCGTGGCTCGTCTTCGCTTTACCATCGCTGGAGAGTGGTGCACCATGGTACTGTTCCGTTTCAAATCCATGCATGCATTTCTAAAAGTCGTACGACACTGTTTCGCCATTTCGGACGGATGTTGCACCTTGCACCGCGGACGTTGCACCTTGTAGATATCGATTATTCGGACGACCATAACTTCTGGCTCGTTTACAGTTACGGGAGCCATAACCTGTCAAAACGAAGGCCACGGTGAGTTTTACGGCTTTGACCGCTTTCAGCCATCAACGGATAGATTAATGCCAAAAAAGGAACACCAGAATCTCAATCGGGCCTCGTAAGTTTTTTACCCTTCGTTTTTTCGACACCGGATTTTTACGGTAAAACGGGATTACCGTGCCTCGTCTTCGATTTACCATCGCTGGAGAGTGGTGCACCATTGTACTGTTCCGTTTCAAATCCATGCACGCATTTCTAAAAGTCGTACCGCACTGTTTCGCCATTTCGGACGGATGTTGCACCTTGCACCGCGGATGTTGCACCCTATAGATATCGATTATTCGGACGACCACAACTTCTGGCTCGTTTAGAGTTACAGGAGCCATAACCTATCAAAACGAAGGCCACGGTGATTTTTACGGCTTTGGCCGCTTTCAGCCGACAACGGATAGATTAATGCCCAAAAAGGACAACCCGAATCTCAATCGGGTCTAGTAAGTTTTTTACCCTTCGTTTTTTCGACACAGGATTTTTACGGTAAAACGAGATTACCGTGCCTCGTCTTCGATTTAACATCGCTGGAGAGTGGTGCACCATGGTACTGTTCTGTTTCAAACCCATGCACGCATTTCTAAAAGTCGTACGGCACTGTTTTGCCATTTCGGACGGATTTTGCACCTTGCACCGCGGATGTTGCACCCTGTAGATATTGATTATTCGGACGGTCATAACTTCTGGCTCGTTTAGAGTTACAGGAGCCATAAACTGTCAAAACGAAGGCCACGGTGAGTTCTGCGTCTTTGACAGCTTTCAGCCGTCAACGGATAGATTAATGCACAAAAAGGACAACCCGAATCTCAATCGGGTCTCGTAAGTTTTTTACCCTTCGTTTTTTCGACACCGGATTTTAACGGTAAAACGGGATTACCGTGGATTTTCTTCGATTTACCATCGCTGGAGAGGGGTGAACCATGGTACCGTTCCATTTCAAATCCATGCACGCATTTATAAAAGTCGTACGGCACAATTTCGCCATTTCGGACGGATGTTTTACCATGCACCGCGGACGTTGCACCCTGTAGATATCGATTATTCGGACGGCCATAACTTCTGGCTCGTTTAGAGTTACGGGAGCAATAACCTGTCAAAACGAAGGCCACGGTGAGTTCTACGGCTTTGACAGCTTTCAGCCGTCAATGGATAGATTAATGCCCAAAAAGGACAACCCGAATCTCAATCGGGTCTCTTAAGTTTTTTACCCTTCGTTTTATCGACACCGAATTTTAACTGTAATGCGGGAGTACCGTGCCTCGTCTTCGATTTACCATCGCTGGAGAGTGGTGCACTACGGTACTGTTCCGTTTCAAATCATTGCACGCATTTATAAAAGTGGTACGACACTGTTTCGCCATTTCGGACGGATGTTGCACCTTGCACCGCGGATGTTGCACCCTGTAGATATCGATTATTCGGACGGCCATACCTTCTGGCTCGTTTAGAGTTACGGGAGCCATAACCTGTCAAAATGAAGGCCACGGTGAGTTCTACGGCTTTGACCGCTTTCAACCGTCAACGGATAGACTAATGCCCGAAAAGAACAACCCGAATCTCAATCGGGTCTCGAAAGTTTTTTACCCTTCGTTTTTTCGACACCGGATTTTCACGGTAACTCGGGATTACTGTGGCTCGTCTTCGATTTACCATTGCTGAAGAGTGGTGCACCATGGTACTGTTCCGTTTCAAATCCATGCACGCATTTCTAAAATTCGTACGACACTGTTTCGCCATTTCGGACGGATGTTGCACCTTGCACTGCGGATGTTGCACCCTGTAGATATCGATTATTCGGACGGACATAACTTCTGGCTCGTTTAGAGTTACGGGAGCCATAACCTGTCAAAACGAAGGCCACGGTGAGTTCTACGGCTTTGACCGCTTTCAGCCGTCAATGGATAGATTAATGCCCAAAATGGACAACCCGAATCTCAATCGGGTCTCGTAAGTTTTTTACCCATCGTTTTTTCGACGCCGGATTTTAACGGTAAAACGGGATTACCGTGGCTCGTCTTCGATTTACCATCGCTGGAGAGTGGTGCACCATGGTACTGTTCGGTTTCAAATCCATGCACGCATTTCTCAAAGTCGTACGGCAATGTTTCGCCACTTCGGACGGATGTTGCACCTTGCACCGCGGACGTTGCACCCTGTAGATATCGATTATTCGGACGGCCATAACTTTTGGCTCGTTTAGAGTTATAGGAGCCATAACCTACCAAAACGATGGCCACGGTGAGTTCTACGGTTTTGACAGCTTTCAGCCATCAACGGATAGATTAATGCCCGAAAAGGACAACCCGAATCTCAATCGGGTCTCGTAAGTTTTTTACCCATCGTTTTTTTGACTCCGGATTTTAACGGTAAAACGGGATTACCGTGGCTCGTCTTTGATTTACCATCTCTGGAGAGTGGTGCGCCATGGTATTGTTCCGTTTCAAATCCATGCACACATTTCTAAAAGTCGTACGGCACTGTTTCGACATTTCGGACGGCTGTTGCACCGCGGACGTTGCACCCTGTAGATATCGATTATTCGGACGGCCATAACTTCTGGCTCGTTTAGAGTTACGGGAGCCATAACCTGTCAAAAGGAAGGCCACGGTGAGTTCTACGGCTTTGACAGCTTTCAGCCGTCAATGGATAGATTAATGCCCGAAAAGGACAACCCGAATCTCAATCGGGTCTCGTAAGTTTTTTACCCTTCGTTTTTTCGGCGCCGGATTTTAACGGTAAAACGGGATTACCGTGGCTCGTCTTCGATTTACCATCGCTGGAGAGTGGTGCACCATGGTACTGTTTCGTTTTAAATCCATGCACGCATTTCTAAAAGTCGTACGGTACTGTTTCGCCATTTCGGACGGATGTTGCACCTTGCACCGCGGACGTTGCACCCTGTAGATATCGATTATTCGGACGGCCATAACTTCTGGCTCGTTTAGAGTTACGGGAGCCTTAACCTGTCAAAACGAAGGCCACGGTGAGTTCTACGGCTTTGACAGCTTTCAGGCGTCAACGGATAGATTAATGCCCGAAAAGGACAGCCCGAATCACAATCGGGCCTCGTAAGTTTTTTACCCTTCGTTTTTTCGACACCGGATTTTCACGGTAACACGGGATTACAGTGGCTCGTCTTCGATTTACCATCGCTGGAGAGTGGTGCGCCATGGTACTGTTGCCTTTCAAATCCATGCACGCATTTCTAAAAGTCGTACGGCACTGTTTCGCCATTTCGGACGGATGTTGCACCTTGCACCGCGGATGTTGCACCCTGTAGATATCGATTATTCGGACGGCCATAACTTCTGGCTCGTTTAGAGTTACGGGAGCCATAACCTGTCAAAACGAAGGCCACGTGAGTTCTACGGCTTTGACCACTTTCAGCCATCAACAGATAGATTAATGCCCGAAAAGGACAACCCGAATCTCAATCGGGTCTCGTAAGTTTTTTACCCTTCGTTTTTTCGACACCGTATTTTTACGGTAAAACGGGATTACCGTGGCTCGTCTTCGATTTACCATCGCTGGAGAGTGGTGCACCATGGTACTGTTCCGTTTCAAATCCATGCATGCATTTCTAAAAGTCGTACGGCACAATTTCGCCATTTCGGACGGATGTTTTACCTTGCACAGCGGACGTTGCACCCTGTAGATATCGTTATTCGGACGGCCATAACTTTTGGCTCATTTAGAGCTACGGGAGCCATAACCTGTCAAAACGAAGGCCACGGTGAGTTCTACGGGTTTGACCGCTTTCAGCCGTCAACGGATATTTTAATGCCCGAAAAGGACAACCCGAATCTCAATCGGGTCTTAGAAGTTTTTTACCCATCGTTTTTTCGACGCTGGATTTTAATGGTAAAACGGGATTACCGTGGCTCGTCTTCGATTTACCATCGCTGGAGAGTGGTGCACCATGGTACTGTTCCGTTTTAAATCCATGCATGCATTTCCAAAAGTCGTACGGCACTGTTTCGCCATTTCGGACGGATGTTGCACCTTGCACCGCGGATGTTGCACCCTGTAGATATCGATTATTCGGACGGCCATAACTTCTGGCTCGTTTAGAGTTACGGGAGCCATAACCTGTCAAAACCAAGGTCACGGTGAGTTCTACGGCTTTGACAGCTTTCAGCCATTGTTTGCGCCAAAATTGGTCACAAACACCCAATATCACGAAAGCACCCGTTTACGTATTCAACTCGATGATAATCAATACAGAACTCAGCAACAATCAATATAGAATTCAACTCTAAGTAACAAATCACAGTAATTCACAAACAACAATCACAGACACCGGATTTATAGTGGTTCGGCGTTCGTGCCTACGTCCACTTTGAAGGTTTTCTCTTTATTGTTTGCTTGATTAAATCGATTACAATGGATTACAGTTGGTAATAGCTTTGAAATCTGAATACAACATGATTCTGATGAATAGATTTGAATCCGACAGAGTCTTGGTGTTTAATGGCAGAAGTTCTCCGAAGATTCCCCATTTCTGAAGGCTTCATGGTGCTATTTATAGGCGTTGGAGGTCCAGATCTTGCTGAAACTTCGGGAGACTTCTTCTGGCACGTGAGTGGGCCCACGCGACCGACCCCACCAAGTTTCATCTCGATCTGACATCGATTCGAAGTCATTTCGAACCCATCAAGAAATGGTCCAATCGAGGTGAAACTTGGCAGGAACAATCTTTATCTTGTATGGAAGCTACTGTGAAAATTTGGTTGTATTTGGATCAGTGGTTTAGGAGATATGATCGGTTCGAAATGAGGATTCTCGGTTGGCTGTGGTCTTTGAATCGATCAATTCGAATCGAGCACTTCGAATCGATCTCAGGGCGTGCAAGTGGGTTGTCGTGGCGCGCCTTCTTCGAGTCGATCCATATTTTTCGCCGAGTTGATTGGGTCGACTCCGAGTTCTTTGCCGGGTTGACCAAGTGGTTCGAGTGTTGGATTCGAAGGTTGCCTTCGAATCGATGTAATTGCATTCATTCGAATCGATCCAACTGCGCCACTTCGGATCGATTCGAAGTCATCTCTAACATGTTCGATTCGAAGGCAGCATGAAGCCGTATGATGGGTTTGTGGTCGTGTGAAGACGGATTCGAAGCAAGGTTACCTGGGGGCTTGCTTGATGGAGTCGAAGCAAAGGTTTAGTTCATGGATTCGAAGGTGAGTCACTGTGATGGGGTCGAGGCCGATGGACTCGAAGCAGGGATGGTTTCAGTTGGATCGAGTCAAAGGAAAATGTTAGCTGATGGATTCGAATGTCACCTCTTCGTATGGATTCGAACATGATGGGTTCAAACTAGATGGGTTCGAACGTACGAAAGGTGATGGGTTCGAACTGAGCAATGTCCATCCCTCTTAACTTGGATCCATCATAACTTGAGCATACGACCTCGGATTGACTTGAAATTTGAAATGACGACTCCTACGATCTTTATTGTCATGCCCTATCTAGTGTGGCCCGTTCCGGACTCGGACAAAATTCATCGATATCCATAGTGAAGTGGAATGCAACCGATCTCTGAGGCGAATTGTCTTTTGCTTTTGATCAATCTTTTGGTATCACGGCTTTGCCAAAAAGCGGGATAACATCTTGCCCCCCAAAACATGCCTTGCGGTAGGAAGGTGTGTTTTGTAATGCTTTGAGTTGGACGTTCGTATCCGATCATCAACCTGCAAAGAACTTGATAGTTTCATATGGCCTCAAATGACGATCGTTCGGGATCGAGCTATTTGGGATGAAGCGCGGCCGTTCGTGGTCAAGCGCTCAACTTCAAATGATGATCGTTCGTGATCGAGTCATTCGAGGTGAAGTGCAACCGTGCGCGGTCGAGCGTATAAATCCATACGTCGATCGTTCGGGATCGTATACTGTTTGAGGTGAATCGGGACCGTTCGCGGTCCGTGCCGTTCGTGGCATAGGATGGAATAGGACCGTTCGCGGTCGATGCCGTTCGCGGCAAATGATGAGATGGGACCGTTCGCGGTCGACTGCTGTTCGTGGCAAATGATGATCGTTCGCGACCAAGTGCCGTTGAAGGCGAATGGTGACCGTTCGAGGTCGGATTTTATAATTAGTGAACCATGACCGTTCGCGGTCGGTGCCATTCAAGGCAGAAAGTGATCGTTCGCGATCGTGTGCCGTTCGAGGCAATTTTGTGACCGTTCGCGGTCGGGTGTTGGACCTCAAGTGACGACCGTTCGCGATCAAGCCATTTCAGGTGAGGTGAGTTGTGACTATTCCAAGTCGAGTGTCGTTCGAGGCGAACTGTGACCGTTCGAGGTCGGGTGCCGTTCGAGGCGATAAAGTGTGCCCGGGAGGGCTTGATGTTATCGATGCCAGGGTCACGTTCGGGTGAGATCCTGGATCGTTTGGAAGGGCGGTTCATCGCCATCTCAGAGCATGCCTAAGGATCGTTCGCGACCCCATACATGTGTAAGTAGCTTAGCCATTCCAGAGTTATCAGAATCAAATATCTATTTAAACGGATGAGTTTTTAAAACAGAAATGTCCAAATAAGCAAAGTCTAAATGTTCAAATCAAAATGAAACGAAAGCAAAGCATGGATGTCAAAGTGTAAGTTCCCACTACGAAACGGTTAATGATCACTCAGAGCATGCCTGGAGATCGTTCGCGATCTCGCACATGTGTAAATGATTCAATTGCGTTAGTGGGAGCTTACAACTTGTTCATCGTTATTTCACTCAATTGATAACCAAACGGTGCCTTGATTAAGGGTCGCCTCTAGCTGATGTGGACGGTGGTCGTTCTAGTTCTGCCACAGGAGCTCGCCTCCTTACATATTGAAGGAGCATACCGTTCCTAATATGCCCTTCCACCTCGTCTTTCAGGTGCCTACAATCATTAGTGTTATGACCATTTAATTCATGGAATACACAGAACTTATCTGATTTCCTTTCGTCAGAGGTTGGATCCCTTCGCATTGGTCTACGATACGGAATCTGTTCTTTGGTATCCTGATAAATTCGCTCCAGGCTCTCATTCAGCTCAGTGTAGGTGGTGAATCGTGGCTCCCTCCGTTGCCGCTTTGATCTGCCTCCGTTATTCTCAATCCTTCTTTTACCTTTATCCTTGTCCGAATCCTTTCTAAGAGGCTTTTCGTCTTTAAGTGCATAAACTTCTATCCCATCTCCTTCTTCTCTTTCTGCATTCGCATCCTCTAATCGTAAAAACTTTTCCGCCTCATGATAGAATTCTCCCAGATCCACGGGTGGGTCCTTAGTTAATGAATTTTTGAACTCCGTTCCGTCTGCTATTCCGGACACAGCCGCCATCATAACCATGGATGAATCCGGTCGATCCACCGAAGCTGCTACCGCATTGAACCGTGTCAGGAAACTTCTCAATGTTTCTCCAGCCTTCTGTTTTAAAGTTGCCAACGTCATCACATTCTTGGGTCTTGTAATGTGAACCCTGAATTGCCTCATAAATCTCTCAGTTAAATCGTTCCATGTTCCGATGGACCCACTATCTAGTTGTCTGAACCATAACGCTGCAATATCCGTTAAATACAATGGGAAGCACCGGGCCATAACCTCCTCTGATGCCCACAGCACCTCCATATGTCTCATATATTTCGTCAGATGGACCGTGGGGTCCGTTCTCCAATCATACATATCTAGCGATGGTAATTTGAAATCCGGTGGGTTTCTAGCTCGTCTGATTGCCGGAGTGAAAGGACTCCTATTAACATCCTCTAGGTCTTTGTTCACCAAACCGCCTCTCATTGCTCGCCTAACCATCTCTGCCAACTTGTCGGTGTCTCCAAGATGTAACCTTCGTTCGTTACTTTCATCCTGCCCCCCGAGTTCGTGAGGGAACTCTGGAATCTGCCTCCTTGACTGAGCGTTCACTCCTCTACTACTCCTAGGTTGCGCAGATCCTTCTCTCTCTCTTTCCAAGATTGGGTCAACATTTTCCATATGCATGCCCCCTAGCTCGGGTGCTATGCCGGATGGTCCTGCTCCGTTCTGGACTCCATTGGCTTCTCTATTCTGTGCTCCAAGCTGTCCTATCTGTTGAAATAAACTCTGGATCAACTCCTCTTGCTTCTTCATCATCGTCTCCATCTCGTCCCTAGTGATGTAGATCGATGGTTGATTCGCTCCTGAGGAAGCCTCCTGACTTCCTTGTTGTTCACTTCTCTCTGGCCTTGGCCTTCGGCTTGATTGTCTCGTCATAATTTCTCAAATTTGAACTTTCAAACTTTCTTTGAATTTGCTATCAATTGGTAGAACTTCCGAGTTAGCGTTTTCAGTGAAAGCACCAAAATGTTTGCGCCAAAATTGGTCACAAACACCCAATATCACGAAAGCACCCGTTTACGTATTCAACTCGATGATAATCAATACAGAACTCAGCAACAATCAATATAGAATTCAACTCTAAGTAACAAATCACAGTAATTCACAAACAACAATCACAGACACCGGATTTATAGTGGTTCGGCGTTCTTGCCTACGTCCACTTTGAAGGTTTTCTCTTTATTGCTTTGCTTGATTAAATCGATTACAACGGATTACAGTTGGTAATAGCTTTGAAATCTAAATACAACAGTGATTCTGATGAATAGATTTGAATCCGGCAGAGTCTTGGTGTTCAATGGGAGAAGTTCTCCGAAGATCCCCCTTTTCTAAAGGCTTCAGGGTGCTATTTATAGGCGTTGGAGGCCCAGATCTTACTGAAACTTCGGGAGACTTCTTCTGGCATGTGAGTGGGCCCACGCGACCGACCCCACCAAGTTTCGTCTCGATCTGACATCGATTCGAAGTCATTTCGAACCCATCAAGAAATGGTCCAATCGAGCTGAAACTTGGCAGGAACAATCTTTATCTTGTATGGAAGCTACTGTGAAAATTTGGTTGTATTTGATCAGTGGTTTAGGAGATATGATCGACTCGAAATGAGGATTCTCGATTGGCTGTGGTATTCGAATCGATCAATTCGAATCGAGCACTTTGTTATCCCGCTTTTTGGGCAAAAGCCGTGATACCAAAAGATTGGTCAAAAACAGAAAATAGTTCGCCTCAGAGATCAGTCGTACTTCACCTCACTATGGATATCGATGAATTCTGTCCGAGCCCGGATCGGGCCACAATTAATAAGGCATGACAAGAAAGATCATAGAAGCCAGCATTTCAAATTTCAAGTCAATCCGAGGTCATATGCTCAAGTTATGATGGATTCAAGTTAAGAAGGTACACATTGCTCGGTTCGAACCCATCATGTTCGAACCCATCATGTTCGAACCCATCATGTTCGAACCCATCATGTTCGAACCCATCGTGTTCGAACCCATCATATTCGAAACCATCTGTTTCGAACCCATCATATTCGAACCCATAGGAAGAGGCGACGTTCGAATCCATCAGCCAACGTCTCCCTTCGAATCCATCAAGCCAATTCATGCTTCGACCCCATCAACTTCGTATCCATCACTACTTCGAATCCATCCATCAACTTCGTATCCATCACTACTTCGAATCCATCCATCAACTTCGAATCCATCCATCAACTTCGAATCCATCACCACCTTCGAATCCATCACCAACTTCAAATCCATCACAAGCTTCGAGTCCATCGCAGCTTCGAGTCCATCACAGCTTCGAATCCATGCTGTCTTCGAACCCTACACGTTAAAAACAACCTCGAATCGATCCAGAGCCATCGATTCGAAGCGCCCCCTCACGCAACAGGTTCGATTCGAACCTATGGTTTCGAACCATATGGACTCGAACCATAGGGATTCGAACCTATGGGTTCGAACCATATGGATTCGAAACATATGGGTTCGAATGAGCCATAGGATCGGTTCGAAGTTGCCAGCGTACCGAAATGCATCACCTTGAGTCGATCATTTCTCTCAATCTACTGATCCAAATCTCATGAAATTTTCACAGAAGTTTGTCAACATGATGAAGAACGTCCACGCCAAGTTTCATCGCAATTGGACAATTTTTTGATCGATTCGAAGTTCACTTCGAATCGATACCAAACTGGGCACGCATTCCAAGAACGCGGGCCTGTGGGCCCCCAGTCACGTGCCAATTAGCCTCTCCAGGTTTTAGGCGGGATTTTGACCTTCCACACCTATAAATAGAGCCCTTGGTCATTCAGAAAAGGGGGAGGAGATTCAGAAGAGAGAAAGCAAGTCCGGACTCTGCTGAATTCAATCCTATTCCTCACTATTGTTGTTGAGTTCAGATTTCAAAGCTATAATCCATTATAATCGATTAAGATTATCAAGTTCAAAGATTTAACCCGTTGTAATTGATTAAGATCATCAAGAGAAGCAATAAAGAGAAAACCTTCAAAGTGGACGTAGGCACGAACGCCGAACCACTATAAATCCTGTGTTTGTGATTGTTGTCTGTGAATTATTGTGATTAGTTGCTTAGATCTGAATTCTATATTGATTGTTGTTGAGAACTGTGTTGATTATTATTAATTTGAGTACGTAAACGGGTGCTTTCGCAGTATTGGGTGTTTGTGACCAATTTTGGCGCAAACATTTTGGTGCTTTCACTGAGAAGGCTAATTCAGGAAGAAGTTGAATTTGAAAATCCAGGAGTTCAGATCTAGAAATTATGACAAGACAATCGAGTAGAAGGCCAAGGCCTGAGAGAAGTGAACCACAAGGAAGTCAAGAGGCCTCCTCAGGAGGGAATCAAGCATCAATCTACATCACTAGGGACGAAATGGAGACAATGATGAAGAGGCAGGAGGAGTTGATTCAGAGCTTATTCCAACAAATTGGACAACTTGGAGCACAGAATAGAGAAACCGATGGAGTGCAGAACGGAGCAGGACCATCCGGAATAGCACCTGGATCAGGAGGCGCACACTTGGAGCATGAAGATCTAGTCCAGGAGGGAGAGAGAGGAGTGCCCACCCAACCTGGAGGCAAAAGAGGAATGAACGCTCAGTCAAGGGGGCAGATTCCAGAATTCCCTCGTGAACTCGGGGGGCAGGATGAAAGTAATGAACGAAGATTGCACCTCGGTGACAACGACAGATTGGCGGAGATGGTTAGAAGAGCTATGAGAGGCGGTTTGGTAAACAAGGATTTGGAGGATGTTAATAGGAGTCCTTTCACTTCGGCGATTAGACAAGCTAGAAACCCACCGGATTTCAAGTTACCATCGTTGGACACGTATGATGGGAGAACGGACCCCACGGTTCATCTAACAAAGTATATGAGGCATATGGAAGTGCTGGGGGCATCAAAGGAGGTTATGGCCCGGTGCTTTCCATTATACTTGACGGATATTGCAGCATTGTGGTTTAGGCAATTAGAGAATGGATCCATCGGAACGTGGAATGGTTTAATTGAGAGATTTATGAGGCAATTCAGGGTTCACATTACGAGACCCAAGAATGTGATGACTTTGGCAACCCTAAAGCAAAAAGCCGGAGAGACCTTGAGGAGTTATCTAGCACGATTCAATGCAGCAGCGGCGTCAGTGGATCGAGCGGATCCGTCCATGGTGGTAATGGCAGCTGTGTCCGGAGTAGCTGACGGCACAGAATTCAAGAATTCATTGACTAAAGATCCACCCGTGGATCTAGAGGAATTCTACAACGAGGCAGAAAAGTTTTTACATTTAGAGGATGCGAATACAGAAAGAGAAGAAGGAGAGGGAATAGAAGTTTATATGCTTAAAGACAAAAAGCCTATCGAAAAGGACTCAGACAAGGATAAAGGAAAACGAAGGACTGAGGATTATGATGACAGGTCAAAACGGCAGCGGAGAGAGCCGCGATTCACTACTTACACCGAACTGACTGAGAGTTTGGAACGCATTTATCAGGATACCAAGTAGCAGATTCCGTATCGCAGACCAATGCGGAGGGATCCAACCTCAAGCGAAAGAAAATCAGATAAGTTTTGCGTATTTCATGAATTAAACGGTCATAACACTAATGATTGTAGGCATCTGAAGGACGAGGTGGAAGGACACATCAGGAACGGCATGCTCCTTCAGTATGTGAGGAGGCGAGCTTCAGGGGAGGAGCCAGAGCGGCCACCGTCTACATCAACCAGGGGCAACCCTGAACCAGGACGTCGTTTGGTTATCAATTAGTTAAAATAACGATGAACAAGTCGCAAGCGCCCACCAAAGCAATCGAATCATTTACACATGTACGAGATCGCGAACGTTCTCCAGGCATGCTCTGAGTGATCATTGAATGTTTCGTAGTGGGAACTTACACTTTGACATCTTTGCTTTGTTTTTATTTCATGTTGATTTGGACATTTGAACTTGGTTTGTTTGGACATTTCTGTTTTTAAAAACTCATCCGTTGAATAGATATTTGATTCTGATAACTCTGAAATGGCTAGGCTACTAGCACATGTACGGGCTCGCGAACGGTCCTTAGGCATGCTTTGAGATAGTGATATACCTAAACAAATGATCCAGGGACCCACACGAACGTGAACCTAGTATCAACAGTATCAAGCCCCCCCGGGCACACTGATTCGCCTTCAATAGGCACACAAACAATCCAGTAACTCACCCGAACGTGACCCTGGCATCCAAAACATCAAGCCCTCCCGGGCACGCTTTCTCGCCTCGAACGGCACCCGACCGCGAACGGTCACAAATCGCCTCGAACGGCACCCGACTTCGAACAGTCACAAACTCGCCTCGAACGGCACACGATCGCGAACGGTCACAACTCGCCTCGAACGGCACAACTCACTTTACCTCAAATGGCTCGATCGCGAACGGTCGTCATTTGAGGTCCGCCTCGAACGGCACAACTCACTGTAACGGCACAACTCACTGTACCTCAAATAACTCGATCGCGAACGGTCGTCATTGGAGGTCCACCACCTGATCGCTGACTGCTACACCTTACCTCAAATGGCTCGATCGCGAACGGTCGTCATTTGAGGTCCACCACTTGACCGCGCACTGTCGCACCTTACCTCGGATGACTCGATCGCGAACGGTCGTCATTTGAAATTAGGCGCTTGACCTTGAACGGTCATATTTCACCGCAGATGACTCGATCCCGAATGATCGACGGACGGATTTACGCGCTTGACCGCGCAGGGTCGCACTTTCCCTCAAATGACTCGATCACGAACGATCATCATCTGAAGTTAGGCGCTTGACCATGAACGGCCGCGCTCCATCCCGAATAAACTCGATCACGAACGATCGTCATTTGAGGACATATAAAACTATCAAGTTCTTTACAGGTTGACGACAGGATATGAACATCCAGCTCAAGGCATTGCAAAACACACCTTGCTACCGCAAGGCATGTTTTGGGGGGCAAAATGTTATCCCGCTTTTTGGGCAAAAGCCGTGATACCAAAAGATTGGTCAAAAACAGAAAATAGTTCGCCTCAGAGATTGGTCGTACTTCACCTTACTATGGATATCGATGAATTCTGTCCGAGCCCGGATCGGGCCACAATTAATAAGGCATGACAAGAAAGACCATAGAAGCCAGCATTTCAAATTTCAAGTCAATCCGAGGTCATATGCTCAAGTTATGATGGATTCAAGTTAAGAAGGTACACATTGCTCGGTTCGAACCCATCATGTTCGAACCCATCATGTTCGAACCCATCATGTTCGAACCCATCATATTCGAACCCATCGTGTTCGAAACCATCGTGTTCGAAACCATCTGTTTCGAACCCATCATATTCGAACCCATAGGAAGAGGCGACGTTCGAATCCATCAGCCAACGTCTCCCTTCGAATCCATCAAGCCAATTCATGCTTCGACCCCATCAACTTCGTATCCATCACTACTTCGAATCCATCCATCAACTTCGTATCCATCACTACTTCGAATCCATCCATCAACTTCGAATCCATCCATCAACTTCGAATCCATCACCACCTTCGAATCCATCACCACCTTCGAATCCATCACAAGCTTCGAGTCCATCGCAGCTTCGAGTCCATCGCAGCTTCGAGTCCATCACAGCTTCGAATCCATGCTGTCTTCGAACCCTACACGTTAAAAACAACCTCGAATCGATCCAGAGCCATCGATTCGAAGCGCCCCCTCACGCAACAGGTTCGATTCCAACCTATGGTTTCGAACCATATGGACTCGAACTATAGGGATTCGAACCTATAGGTTCGAACCATATGGATTCAAAACATATGAGTTCGAATGACCCATAGGATCGGTTCGAAGTTGCCAGCGTACCGAAATGGATCACCTTGAATCGATCATTTCTCTCAATCTACTGATCCAAATCCCATGAAATTTTCACAGAAGTTTGTCAACATGATGAAGAACGTCCACGCCAAGTTTCATCGCAATTGGACAATTTTTTGATCGATTCGAAGTTCACTTCGAATCGATACCAAACTGGGCACGCATTCCAAGAACGCGGGCCTGTGGGCCCCCAGTCACGTGCCAAGTAGCCTCTCCAGGTTTTAGGCGGGATTTTGACCTTCCACACCTATAAATAGAGCCCCTGGTCATTCAGAAAAGGGGGAGGAGATTCAGAAGAGAGAAAGCAAGTCCAGACTCTGCTGAATTCAATCCTATTCCTCACTATTGTTGTTGAGTTCAGATTTCAAAGCTATAATCCATTGTAATCGATTAAGATTATCAAGTTCAAAGATTTAACCCGTTGTAATTGATTAAGATCATCAAGAGAAGCAATAAAGAGAAAACCTTCAAAGTGGACGTAGGCACGAACGCCGAACCACTATAAATCCTGTGATTGTGATTGTTGTCTGTGAATTATTGTGATTAGTTGCTTAGATCTGAATTCTATATTGATTGTTGCTGAGAACTGTGTTGATTATTATTAATTTGAGTACGTAAACGGGTGCTTTCGCATTATTGGGTGTTTGTGACCAATTTTGGCGCAAACACACTTCTAGTCGATCTCAGGGCGTGCAAGTGGGTTGACGTGGCGCGCCTTCTTCGAGTCGATCCATATTTTTCGCCGAGTTGATTGGGTCGACTCCGAGTTCTTTCCCGTGTTGACCAAGTGGTTCGAGTGTTGGATTCGAAGGTTGCCTTCGAATCGATGTAATGATATTCATTCGAATCGATCCAACTGCGCCACTTCGGATCGATTCGAAGTCGTCTCTAACATTTTCGATTCGAAGGCAGCATGAAGCCGTATGATGGGTTTGTGGTCGTGTGAAGACGGATTCGAAGCAAGGTTACCTGGGGGCTTGCTTGATGGAGTCGAAGCAAAGGTTTAGTTCATGGATTCGGAGGTGAGTCACTGTGATGGGGTCGAGGCCGATGGAGTCGAAGCAGGGATGGTTTCAGTTGGATGGAGTCGAAGGAAAATGTTAGCTGATGGATTCGAACGTCACCTCTTCGTATGGATTCGAACATGATGGGTTCGAACTAGATGGGTTCGAACGTACGAAAGGTGATGGGTTCGAACTGAGCAATGTCCATCCCTCATAACTTGGATCCATCATAACTTGAGCATACGACCTCGGATTGACTTGAAATTTGAAATGACGACTCCTACGATCTTTATTGTCATGCCCTATCAAGTGTGGCCCGTTCCGGACTCGGACAAAATTCATCGATATCCATAGTTAAGTGGAATGCAACCGATCTATGAGGCGAATTGTCTTTTGCTTTTGATCAATCTTTTGGTAACACGGCTTTGCCAAAAAGCGGGATAACAGCCGTCAACGGATAGATTAATGCCCGAAAAGGACAACCCGAATCTCAATCGGTTCTCGTAAGTTTTTTACCCTTCGTTTTTTCGACACCGGATTTTTACGGTAAAACGGGATTACCGTGGCTCGTCTTCGATTTACCATCGCTGGAGAGTGGTGCACCATGGTACTGTTCCGTTTCAAATCCATGCACGCATTTCTAAAAGTCGTACAACACAATTTCGCCATTTCGGACGGATGATGCACCTTGCACCGCGAATGTTGCATCCTGTAGATATCGATTATTCGGACGACCATAACTTCTGGCTTGTTTAGAGTTACGGGAGCCATAAACTGTCAAAACGAAGGCCACGGTGAGTTCTACGGCTTTGACCGCTTTCAGCCATCAATGGATAGATTAATGCCCGAAAAGGACAAACCGAATCTCAATCGGGTCTCGTAAGTTTTTTACCCCTCGTTTTTTCGACACCGGATTTTTACGGTAAAACGGCATTACCTGGCTCGTCTTCGATTTACCATCGCTGGAGAGTGGTGCACCATGGTATTGTTCCGTTTTAAATCCATGCATGCAATTCTAAAAGTCGTACGGCATTGTTTCGCCATTTCGGACGGATGTTGCACCTTGCACCGAGGATGTTGCACCCTGTAGATAACGATTATTCGGAAGCCATTACTTCTGGCTCGTTTAGAGTTACGGGAGCCATAACCTGTCAAAACTAAGGCCACGGTGAGTTTTACGGCATTGACCGCTTTCAGCCGTCAACGGATAGATTAATGCCCAACAAGGACAACCCGAATCTCAATCGGGCCTCGTAAGTTTTTTACCCTTCGTTTTTCGACACCGGATTTTTACGGTAAAACGAGATTACCGTGCCTTGTCTTCGATTTAACATCGCTGGAGAGTGGTACACCATGGCACTGTTCCATTTCAAATCCATGCATGCATTTCTGAAAGTCGTACGACACTGTTTTGCCATTTCGGAAGGATGTTGCACCTTGCACCGCGGATGTTGCACCCTGTAGATATCGATTATTCGGACGGTCATAACTTCTGGCTCGTTTAGAGTTACGGGAGCCATAACCTGTCAAAACGAAGGCCACGGTGAGTTCTACGGCTTTGATAGCTTTCAGCCGTCAACGGATAGATTAATGCCCAAAAAGGACAACCCGAATATCAATCGGGTCTCGTAAGTTCTTTAACCATCGTTTTTTCGACGCTGGATTTTAACGGTAAAACGGGATTACCATGGCTCGTCTTCGATTTACCATCGCTGGAGAGTGGTGCACCATGTTACTGTTCCGTTTCAAATCCATGCACGCATTTCTAAAAGTCGTACGACACTGTTTCGCCATTTCGGACGGATGTTGCACCTTGCACCGCGGACGTTGCACCCTGTAGATATCGATTATTCGGACGGCCGTAAATTCTGCCTCGTTTAGAGTTACGGGAGCCATAACCTGTCAAAACGAAGGCCACGGTGAGTTCGACGGCTCTGACAGCTTTCAGCCGTCAACGGATAGATTAATGCCCGAAAAGGACAACCCGAATCTAAATCGGGTTCGTAAGTTTTTTACCCATCGTTTTTTCGACGTCGGATTTTAACGGTTAAACGGGATTACCGTGGCTCGTCTTCGATTTACCATCGCTGGAGAGTGGTGCACCATGGTACTGTTCCGTTTCAAATCCATGCATGCATTTCTAAAAGTCGTACGGGACTGTTTCGCCATTTCGAACGGATATTGCACCTTGCACCGCGGACGTTGCACCCTGTAGATATCGATTATTCGGACGGCCATAACTTCTGGCTCGTTTAGAGTTACGGGAGCTATAACCTGTCAAAACGTAGGCTACGGTGAGTTCTACGGCTTTGACAGCTTTCAGGCGTCAACGGATGCCCAAAAACGACAACCCGAATCTCAATCGGGTCTCGTAAGTGGTTTACCCTTCGTTTTTTCGACACCGGTTTTAACGGTAAAACTGGATTACCGTGGTTCGTCTTCGATTTACCATCACTGGAGAGTGGTGCACCATTGTACTGTTCCGTTTCACATCCATGCATGCATTTCTAAAAGTCGTACGGCACTGTTTCGCCATTTTGGACGGATGTTGCACCTTGCACCGCGGATGTTGCACCCTGTAGATATCGATTATTCGGACGGCCATAACTTCTGGCTTGTTTAGAGTTACGGGAACCATAACCTGTCAAAACGAAGGCCACGGTGATTTCTACGGCTTTGACAGCTTTCAGCCATCAACGGATAGATTAATGCCAGAAAAGGACAGCCCGAATCTCAATCGGGTCTCGTAAGTTTTTTACCCTGCGTTTTTTCGACACCGGATTTTTACGGTAAAACGGGATTACCGTGGCTCGTCTTCGATTTACCATCGCTGGAGAGTGGTGCACCATGGTACTGTTCCGTTTCAAATCCATGCATGCATTTCTAAAAGTCGTACGGCACTGTTTCGCCATTTCGGACGGATGTTGCACCTTGCACCGTGGATGTTGCACCCTGTTGATATCGATTATTCGGACGGCCATAACTTCTGGCTCGTTTAGAGTTACGGGAGCCATAGCCTGTCAAAACGAAGGCCACGGTGAGTTTTATGGCTTTGACCGCTTTCAGCCGTCAACGGATAGATTAATGCCCAAAAAGGACAACCGGAATCTCAATCGGGCCTCGTAAGTTTTTACCCTTCGTTTTTTCGACACCGGATTTTTATGGTAAAACGGGATTACCGTGCCTCGTCTTCGATTTACCATCGCTGGAGAGTGGTGCACCAGGCACTGTTCCGTTTCAAATCCATGCACGCATTTCTAAAAGTCGTACGGCGCTGTTTCTCCCTTTCGGACGGATGTTGCACCATGCACCGCAGATGTTGCACCCTATAGATATCGATTATTCGGACGGCCATAACTTCTGGCTCGTTTAGACTTATGGCAGCCATAATCTGTCAAAACGAAGGCCACGGTGAGTTCTACGGCTTTGACGGCTTTCAGCCTTCAACGGATAGATTAATGCACAAAAAGGACAACCCGAATCTCAATCGGGTCTCGTAAGTTTTTTACCCATCGTTTTTTCGACGCCGGATTTTAACGGTAAAACGGGATTAACGTGGCTCGTCTTTGATTTACCATCGCTGGAGAGTGGTACACCATGGTACTGTTCCGTTTCAAATCCATGCACGCATTTCTAAAAGTCGTACGACACTGTTTCGCCATTTCGGACGGATGTTGGACCTTGCACCGCGGACGTTGCACCCTTTAGATATCGATTATTCGCACGACAGTAACTTCTGGCTCGTTTAGAGTTACGGGAGCCATAACCTGTCAAAACGAAGGCCACGGTGAGTTCTACGGATTTAACAGCTTTCAGCCGTCAACGGATAGAATAATGCCCGAAAAGGACAACCCGAATCTCAATCGGGTCTCGTAAGTTTTTTACCCTTCGTTTTTTCGACACCGGATTTTTATGGTAAAACGGGATTACCTTGGCTCGTCTTCGATTTACCATCGCTGGAGAGTGTTGCACCATGGTACTGTTCCGTTTCAAATCCATGCACATATTTCTAAAAGTCGTACGGCACAATTTCGCAATTTCGGACGGATGTTGCACCTTGCACCGCGGATGTTGCATCCTGTATATATCGATTATTCGGACGGCCATAACTTCTGGCTCGTTTAGAGTTACGGGAGCCATAACCTGTCAAAACGAAGGCCACGGTGAGTTCTATGGCTTTGAAGCTTTCAGCCGTCAACGGATAGATTAATGCCCGAAAAGGACAACCCGGATCTCAATCGGTCTCGTAAGTTTTTTACCCTTCGTTTTTTCGACACCGGATTTTTACGGTAAAACGGGATTACCGTGGCTCGTCTTCGATTTACCATCGCTGGAGAGTGGTGCACCATGGTACTGTTCCGTTTCAAATCCATGCATGCATTTCTAAAAGCCGTACGGCAGGGTTTCGCCATTTCGGACGGATGTTGCACCTTGCACCGCGGATTTTGCACCCTGTAGATATCGATTATTCGGACGGCCATAACTTCTGGCTCGTTTAGAGTTACGGGAGCCAAAACCTGTCAAAACGAAGGCCACGGTGAGTTCTACGGCTTTGACAACTTTCAACCGACAACGGATAGATTAATGCCCAAAAAGGACAACCCGAATCTCAATCGGGTCTTGTACGTTTTTTACCCTTCGTTTTTTCGACGCCGGATTTTAACGGTAAAACGGGTTTACCGTGGCTCGTCTTTGATTTACCATCGCTGGTGAGTGGTGCACCATGGTACTATTCCATTTCAAATCCACGCACGCATTTCTAAAAGTCGTACGGCACTGTTTCGCCATTTCGGACGGATGTTGCACCTTGCACCGCGGACGTTGCACCCTGTAGATATCGATTATTCGGACGGCCATAACTTCTGGCTCGTTTAGAGTTACGGGAGCCATAATCTGTCAAAACGAAGGCCACGGTGAGTTCTACGGCTTTGACAGCTTTCAGGCGTCAACGGATAGATTAATGCCCGAAAAGGACAACCCGAATCTCAATCGGGTCTCGTAAGTTTTTTACCCTTCGTATTTTCGACACCGGATTTTTACGGCAAAACGGGATTACCGTGGCTCGTCTTCGATTTACCATCGCTAGAGAGTGGCGCACCATGGTACTGTTCCGTTTCTAATCCATGCATGCATTTCTAAAAGTCGTACGGCACTGTTTCGCCATTTCGGACGGATGTTGCACCTTGCACCGCGGATGTTGCACCCTGTAGATATCGATTATTCGGACGGCCATAACTTCTGGCTCGTTTAGAGTTACGGGAGCCATAACCTGTCGAAACGAAGGCCACGGTGAGTTCTACGGCTTTGACAGCTTTCAGCCGTCAACGGATAGATTAACGCCCGAAAAGGACAACCCGAATCTCAATCGGGTCTCGTAAGTTTTTTACCCTTCGTTTTTTCGACACCGGATTTTTACGGTAAAACGGGATTACCGTGGCTCATCTTCGATTTACCATCGCTAGAGAGTGGTGCACCATGGTACTGTTCCGTTTCAAATCCATGCACGCATTTCTAACAGACGTACGACACTGTTTCGCCATTTCGGACGGATGTTGCACCTTGCACCGCGGATGTTGCACTCTGTAGATATCGATTATTCGGACGGCCGTAACTTCTGGCTCGTTTAGAGTTACGGGAGCCATAACCTGTCAAAATGAAGGCTACGGTGAGTTCTACGGTTTTGACCGCTTTAAGCCGTCAACGGATAGATTAATGCCCGAAAAGGACAAACCGAATCTCAATCGGGTCTCGTAAGTTTTTTAACCTTCGTTTTTTCGACACCGGATTTTTACGGTAAAACGGGATTACCGTGGCTCGTCTTCGATTTACCATCGCTGGAGAGTGGTGCACCACGGTACTGTTCCATTTCAAATCCATGCATGCATTTCTAAAAGTCGTACGGCACTGTTTCGCCATTTCGGACGTTTGGTGCACCTTGCACCGCGGATGTTGCACCCTGTAGATATCGATTATTCGGACGACCATAACTTCTGGCTCGTTTAGAGTTACGGGATCCATTACCTGTCAAAGCGAAGGCCACGGTGAGTTCTACGTGTTTGACTGCTTTCAGCCTTCAACGGATAGATTAATGCCCGAAAAGGACAACCCAAATCTCAATTGGGTCTTGTAAGTTTTTTACCCTTCGTTTTTTCGACACCGGATTTTTACGGTAAAATGGGATTACCGTGCCTCATCTTCGATTGACCATCGCTGGATAGTGGTGCACCATGGTACTGTTCCGTTTCAAATCCATGCACGCATTTTTAAAAGTCGTACGGCACAATTTCCCCATTTCGGACGGATGTTGCACGTTGCACCGCGGATGTTGCACCCTGTAAATATCGATTATTCGGACGGCCATAACTTCTGGCTCATTTAGGGTTACGGGAGCCATAACCTGTCAAAACAAAGGCCATGGTGATTTCTATGGCTTTGACCGCTTTCAGCCATCAACGGATAGATTAATGCCCGAAAAGGACAACCCGAATCTCAATCGGGTCTCGTAAGTTTTTTACCCTTCATTTTTTCGACACCGGATTTTTACGGTAAAACGGGATTACCGTGGCTCGTCTTCGATTTACCATCGCTGGAGAGTGGTGCACCATGGTACTGTTCCGTTTCAAATCCATGCATGCATTTCTAAAAGTCGTACGACACTGTTTCGCTATTTCGGACGGATGTTGCACCTTGCACCGCGGATGTTGCACCCTGTAGATATCGATTATTCGGACAGCCATAACTTTTTGCTCGTTCAGAGTTACGGGAGCCATAACCTGTCAAAACGAAGGCCACGGTGAGTTTTACGGCTTTGACCACTTTCAGCCGTCAACGGATAGATTAATGCCCAAAAAGGACAACCCGAATCTCAATCGGGCCTCGTAAGTTTTTACCCTTCGTTTTTACGACACCGGATTTTTACGGTAAAATGGGATTATCGTGCCTCGTCTTCGATTTACCATCGCTGGAGAGTGGTGCACCATGGTACTGTTCCATTTCAAATCCATGCACACATTTCTAAAAGTCGTACGACACTGTTTCGCCATTTCGGACGGATGTTGCACCTTGCACCGCGGACGTTGCACCCTGTAGATATCGATTATTCGGACGGCCGTAACTTCTGGCTCGTTTAGAGTTACGGAAGCCATAACCTGTCAAAACGAAGGCCACGGTGATTTCTACGGCTTTGAGCACTTTCAGCCGTCAACGGATAGATTAATGCCCGAAAAGGACAACCCGAACTCAATCGGGTCTCGTATGTTTTTTACCCTTCTTTTTTTCGACACCGGATTTTTACGGTAAAACGGGATTACCGTGGCTCGTCTTCGATTTACTATCGCTGGAGAGTGGTGCACCATGGTACTGTTCTGTTTCAAATCCATGCACGCATTTCTAAAAGTCTTACGGCACTGTTTCGCCATTTCGGACGGATGTTGCACCTTGCACCGCGGACGTTGCACCCTGTAGATATCGATTATTCGGACGGCCGTAACTTCTGGCTCATTTAGAGTTACGAGAGCCATAACCTGTAAATACGAAGGCCACGGTGAGTTTTACGGCTTTGATAGCTTTCAGCCGTCAACGGATAGATTAATGCCCGAAAAGGACAACCCGAATCTCAATAGGGTCTCGTAAGTTTTTTACCCTTCGTTTTTTCGACACGGGATTTTAACGGTAAAACTGGATTACCACGGCTCATCTTCGATTTACTATCGCTGGAGAGTGGTGCGCCATGGTATAGTTCCGTTTCAAATCCATGCATGCATTTCTAAAAGTCGTATGGCACTGTTTCGCCATTTCGGAAGGATGTTGCATCTTGCACCGCGGATGTTGCACCCAGTACATATCGATTATTTGGACGGCCATAACTTCTGGCTCGTTTAGAGTTACGGGAGCCATAACCTGTCAAAACGAAGGCCACGGTGAGTTCTACGGCGATAACAGCTGTCAGCCGTCAACGGATAGATTAATGCCCAAAAAGGACAACCTGAATCTCAATCGGGCCTCGTAAGTTTTTTACCCTACGTTTTTTCGACACCGGATTTTTACGGTAAAAGGGGATTACCTTGCCTCATCTTCGATTTACCGTCGCTGGAGGGTGGTACACCATGGCACTATTCAGTTTCAAATCCATGCACGCATTTCTAAAAGTCGTACGGCAATGTTTCGTCATTTCGGACGGATGTTGCACCTTGCACCGCGGATGTTGCACCCTGTAGATATCGATTATTCGGACGGTCATAACTTCTGGCTCGTTTAGAGTTACGGGAGCCATAACCTGTCAAAACGAAGAACATGGTGAGTTCTACGGCTTTGACAGCTTTCAGCCGTCAACGGATAGATTAATGCCCAAAAAGGACAACCCGAATCTCAATCGGGTCTCGTAAGTTTTTTACCCATCGTTTTTTCGACGCCGGATTTTAACGGTAAAACGGGATTACCGTGGCTCGTCTTCGATTTACCATCGCTGGAGAGTGGTGCACCATGGTACTGTTCCATTTCAAATCCATGCACGCATTTCTAAAAGTCGTACGGCACTGTTTCGCCATTTCGGACGGATGTTGCACCTAGCACCGCGGACGTTGTACCCTGTAGATATCGATTATTCGGAGGGCCATAACTTCTGGCTCGTTTAGAGTTACGGGAGCCATAACCTGTCAAAACGAAGGCCACGGTGATTTCTACGGCTTTGACAGCTTTCAGCCGTCAATGGATAGATTAACGCCCGAAAAGGACAACCCGAATCTCAATCGGCTCTCGTAAGTTTTTTACCCTTCGTTTTTTCGACACCGGATTTTAACGGTAAAACTGGATTACCGTGGCTCGTCTTCGATTTACCATCGCTGGAGAGTGGTGCACCACGGTACTGCTCCGTTTCAAATCCATGCACGCATTTCTAAAAGTCGTATGGCACTGTTTCGCCATTTCGGACGGATGTTGCATCTTGCACCGCGGATGTTGCACCCCGTACATATCGATTATTCGGACGGCCATAACTTCAGGCTCGTTTAGAGTTACGGGAGCCATAACCTGTCAAAACGAAGGCCACGGTGAGTTCTACGGCTTTGACAGCTTTCAGCCATCAACGGATAGATTAATGCCCGAAAAGGACAACCCGAATCTCAATCGGGTCTCGTAAGTTTTTTACCCTTCGTTTTTTCGACATCGGATTTTTACGGTAAAACGGGATTACCGTGGCTCCTCTTCGATTTACCATGGCTAGAGAGTGGTGCACCATGGTACTGTTCCGTTTCAAATCCATGCAGGCATTTCTAAAATTCGTACGGCACTGTTTCGCCATTTCGGACGGATGTTGCACCTTGCACCGCGGATGTTGCACCGTGTAGATATCGATTATTCGGACGGCCAAAACTTCTGGCTCGTTTAGAGTTACGGGAGCCACAAATTGTCAAAACGAAGGCCACGGTGAGTTCTACGGCTTTGACCGCTTTCAGCCGTCAACGGATAGATTAATGCCCGAAAAGGACAACCCGAATCTCAATCGGGCCTCGTAAGATTTTTACCCTTCGTTTTTTCGACAACGGATTTTTATGGTAAAACGAGATTACCATGGCTCATCTTCGATTTACCATCGCTGGAGAGTGGTGCACCATGGTACTGTTCCGTTTCAAATCCATGCATGCATTTCTAAAAGTCGTACGACACTGTTTCGCCATTTCGGACGGATGTTGCACCTTGCACCGCGGATGTTGCACCCTGTAGATATCGATTCTTCGGACGGCCATAACTTCTGGCTCGTTTAGAGTTACGGGAGCCATAACCTGTCAAAACGAAGGCCACGGTGAGTTTTACGGCTTTGACCACTTTCAGCCGTCGACGGATAGATTAATGCCCAAAAAGGACAACCCGAATCTCAATCGGGCCTCGTAAATTTTTTACCCTTCGTTTTTTCACCACTGGATTTTTACGGTAAAACGGGATTACCGTGCCACGTCTTCGATTTACCATCGCTGGAGAGTGGTTCACCATGGTACTGTTCCGTTTCAAATCCATGCACGTATTTCTAAAAGTCGTACGGCACTGTTTTGCCATTTCGGACGGATGTTGCACCTTGCACCGCGGAAGTTGCACCCTGTAGATTTCGATTATTCGGACGGTCATAACTTTTGGCTCGTTTAGAGTTACGGGAGCCATAACCTTTCAAAACGAAGGCCACGGAGAGTTCTACGGCTTTGACCACTTTCAGCCGTCAACGTTTAGATTAATGCCCGAAAAGGACAACCCGAATCTCAATCGGGTCTCGTAAGTTTTTCACCCTTCGTTTTTTCGACACCGGATTTTAACGGTAAAACGGGATTACCGTGCCTCGTCTTCGATTTACCATCGCTAGAGAGTGGTGCACCATGGTACTGTTCCGTTTCAAATCCATGCACACATTTCTAAAAGTCGTACGACACCGTTTCTCCATTTCGGACGGATCTTGCACCTTGCACCGCGGATTTTGCACCCTGTAGATATCGATTATTCGGACGGTCATAACTTCTGGCTCGTTTAGAGTTACGGAAGCCATAACCTGTCAAAACGAAGGCCACGGTGAGTTCTACGGCTTTAAAGCTTTCAGCCATCAACTGATAGATTAATGCCCAAAAAGGACAACCCGAATCTCAATCGGGTCTCGTAAGTTTTTTACCCTTCGTTTTTTTGACACCGGATTTTTACGGTAAAACGGGATTATCGTGCCTCGTCTTCGATTTACCATCGTTGGAGAGAGGTGCACCATGGTACTGTTCCGTTTCAAATCCATGCATGCATTTCTAAAAGTCATACGACACTGTTTCGCCATTTCGGACGGATGTTGCTTCTTGCACCGCGGATGTTGCACCCTGTAGATATCGATTATTCGAACGACCATAACTTCTGGCTCGTTTAGAGTTACGGGAGCCATAACCTGTCAAAACGAAGGCCACGGTGAGTTCTACGGCTTTGATAGCTTTCGGCCGTCAACGGATAGACTAATGCCCGAAAAGGCAACCCGAATCTCAATCGGGTCTCGTAAGTTTTTTACCCTTCGTTTTTTCGACACCGGATTTTTACGGTAAAACGGGATTATCGTGGCTCGTCTTCGATTTACCATCGCGGGAAAGTGGTGCACCATGGTACTGTTCCGTTTCAAATCCATGCACGCATTTCTAAAAGTCGTACGGCACTGTTCCGCCATGTCGGACGGATGTTGCACCTTGCACCGCGGTTGTTGCACCCTGTAGATATCGATTATTCGGACGGCCATAACTTCTGGCTCGTTTAGAGTTACGGAAGCCATAACCTGTCAAAACGAAGGCCACGGTGAGTTCTACGGGTTGGACCACTTTCAATGGCCAACGGATAGATTAATGCCCAAAAAGGACAACCCGAATCTCAATCGGGTCTCGTAAGTTTTTTACCCTTCATTTTTTCGAGACCGGATTTTAAAGGTAAAACGGGACTACCATGGCTCGTCTTCGATTTACCATCGCTGGAGAGTGCTGCACCATGGTACTGTTCCGTTTCAAATCCATGCATGCATTTCTAAAAGTCGTACGGCACTGTTTCGCCATTTTGGACGGATGTTGCACCTTGCACCACGGATGTTGCACCCTGTAGATATCGATTTTTCGGACGGCCTTAACTTTTGGCTCGTTTAGAGTTACGGGATCCATAACCTATCCAAACGAAGGCCACGGTGAGTTCTACGGCTTTGACCACTTTCAGCCGTCAACATATAGATTAATGCCCGAAAAGGACAATCCGAATCTCAATCGGGTCTCGTAAGTTTTTTACCCTTCGTTTTTTCGACACCGGATTTTAACGGTAAATCGGGATTACCGTGCCTCGTCTTCGATTTACCATCGCTGGAGAGTGGTGCACCATGATACTGTTCCGTTTCAAATCCATGCACGCATTTCTAAAAGTCGTACGACACTATTTCTCCATTTCGGACGGATGTTGCACCTTGCACCGCGGATATTGCACCCTGTAGATATCGATTATTCGGACGGCCATAACTTCTGGCTCGTTTAGAGTTACGGGAGCCATAACCTGTCAAAACGAAGGCCATGGTGAGTTCTACGGATTTGACAGCTTTTAGCCATCAACGGATAGATTAATGCCCAAAAAGGACAACCCGAATCTCAATCGGGTCTTGCAAGTTTTTTACGCTTCGTTTTTTCGACATCGGATTTTTACGGTAAAATGGGATTACCCTGGCTCGTCTTCGATTTACCATGGCGGGAGAGTGGTGCACCATGGTACTCTTCAGTTTCAAGTCCATGCACTCATTTCTAAAAGTCGTACGGCACTGTTTCGCCATTTCGGACGGATGCTGCACCTTGCACCGCGGATGTTGCACCCTGTATATATCGATTATTCGGACGGCCATAACTTCTGGCTCGTTTAGAGTTACAGGAGCCATAACCTGTCAAAACGAAGGCCACGGTGAGTTCTACGGGTTTGACCAATTTCAGCCGTCAACGGATAGAATAATGCCCAAAAACGACAACCCGAATCTCAATCGGGTCTCGTAAGTTTTTTACCCTTCGTTTTTTCGACACCGGATTTTAACGGTAAAACTGGATTACCGTGCCTCGTCTTCGGTTTACCATCGCTGGAGAGTGGTGCCCCATGGTACTGTTCCGTTTCAAATCCATGCACGCATTTCTAAAAGTCGTATGACACTGTTTCTCCGTTTCGGACGAATGTTGCACCTTGCACCGCGGATATTGCACCCTGTAGATATCTATTATTCGGACGGCCATAACTTCTGGCTCGTTTAGAGTTACGGGAGCCATAACCTGTCAAAATGAAGGCCACGGTGAGTTCTACGGCTTTGAAGCTTTCAGCCGTCAACGGATAGATTAATGCCCAAAAAGGACAACCCGAATCTCAATCGGGTCTCGTAAGTTTTTTACCCTTCGTTTTTTCGACACCGGATTTTAACGGTAAAACTGGATTACCGTGCCTCGTCTTCGATTTACCATCGCTGGAGAGTGGTGCAACATGGTACTGTTCCGTTTCAAATCCATGCGTGCATTTCTAAAAGTCGTACGGCACTGTTTCGCCATTTCGGACGGATGTTGCATCTTGCACCGCGGATGTTGCACCCTGTAGATATCGATTATTCGGACAGCCATAACTTTTTGCTCGTTTAGAGTTACGGGAGCCATAACCTGTCAAAACGAAGGCCACGGTGAGTTTTACGGCTTTGACCACTTTCAGCCGTCAACGGATAGATTAATGCCCGAAAAGGACAACCCGAATCTCAATCGGGCCTCGTAAGTTTTTTACCCTTCGTTTTTACGACACCGGATTTTTACGGTAAAATGGGATTATCGTGCCTCGTCTTCGATTTACCATCGCTGGAGAGTGGTGCACCATGGTACTGTTCCGTTTCAAATCCATGCACACATTTCTAAAAGTCGTACGACACTGTTTCGCCATTTCGGACGGATGTTGCACCTTGCACCGCGGACGTTGCACCCTGTAGATATCGATTATTCGGACGGCCGTAACTTCTGGCTCGTTTAGAGTTACGGAAGCCATAACCTGTCAAAACGAAGGCCACGGTGATTTCTATGGCTTTGAGCACTTTCAGCCGTCACCGGATAGATTAATGCCCGAAAAGGACAACCCGAACTCAATCGGGTCTCGTATGTTTTTTACCCTTCTTTTTTTCGACACCGGATTTTTACGGTAAAACGGGATTACCGTGGCTCGTCTTCGATTTACTATCGCTGGAGAGTGGTGCACCATGGTACTGTTCTGTTTCAAATCCATGCACGCATTTCTAAAAGTTGTACGGCACTGTTTCGCCATTTCGGACGGATGTTACACCTTGCACCGCGGACGTTGCACCCTGTAGATATCGATTATTCGGACGGCCGTAACTTCTGGCTCATTTAGAGTTACGAGAGCCATAACCTGTAAATACGAAGGCCACGGTGAGTTTTACGGCTTTGATAGCTTTCAGCCGTCAACGGATAGATTAATGCCCGAAAAGGACAACCCGAATCTCAATAGGGTCTCGTAAGTTTTTTACCCTTCGTTTTTTCGACACGGGATTTTAACGGTAAAACTGGATTACCACGGCTCATCTTCGATTTACTATCGCTGGAGAGTGGTGCGCCATGGTATAGTTCCGTTTCAAATCCATGCATGCATTTCTAAAAGTCGTATGGCACTGTTTCGCCATTTCGGACGGATGTTGCATCTTGCACCGCGGATGTTGCACCCAGTACATATCGATTATTTGGACGGCCATAACTTCTGGCTCGTTTAGAGTTACGGGAGCCATAACCGGTCAAAACGAAGGCCACGGTGAGTTCTACGGCGATGACAGCTGTCAGCCGTCAACGGATAGATTAATGCCCAAAAAGGACAACCTGAATCTCAATCGGGCCTCGTAAGTTTTTTACCCTACGTTTTTTCGACACCGGATTTTTACGGTAAAAGGGGATTACCTTGCCTCATCTTCGATTTACCGTCGCTGGAGAGTGGTACACCATAGCACTATTCAGTTTCAAATCCATGCACGCATTTCTAAAAGTCGTACGGCAATGTTTCGTCATTTCGGACGGATGTTGCACCTTGCACCGCGGATGTTGCACCCTGTAGATATCGATTATTCGGACGGTCATAACTTCTGGCTCGTTTAGAGTTACGGGAGCCATAACCTGTCAAAACGAAGAACATGGTGAGTTCTACGGCTTTGACAGCTTTCAGCCGTCAACGGATAGATTAATGCCCAAAAAGGACAACCCGAATCTCAATCGGGTCTCGTAAGTTTTTTACCCATCGTTTTTTCGACGCCGGATTTTAACGTTAAAACGGGATTACCGTGGCTCGTCTTCGATTTACCATCGCTGGAGAGTGGTGCACCATGGTACTGTTCCATTTCAAATCCATGCACGCATTTCTAAAAGTCGTACGGCACTGTTTCGCCATTTCGGACGGATGTTACACCTAGCACTGCGGACGTTGTACCCTGTAGATATCGATTATTCGGACGGCCATAACTTCTGGCTCGTTTAGAGTTACGGGAGCCATAACCTGTCAAAACGAAGGCCACGGTGAGTTCTACGGCTTTGACAGCTTTCAGCCGTCAATGGATAGATTAATGCCCGAAAAGGACAACCCGAATCTCAATCGGCTCTCGTAAGTTTTTTACCCTTCGTTTTTTCGACACCGGATTTTAACGGTAAAACTGGATTACCGTGGCTCGTTTGCGATTTACCATCGCTGGAGAGTGGTGCACCACGGTACTGCTCCGTTTCAAATCCATGCACGCATTTCTAAAAGTCGTATGGCACTGTTTCGCCATTTCGGACGGATGTTGCATCTTGCACCGCGGATGTTGCACCCGGTACATATCGATTATTCGGACGGCCATAACTTCAGGATCGTTTAGAGTTACGGGAGCCATAACCTGTCAAAACGAAGGCCACGGTGTGTTCTACGGCTTTGACAGCTTTCAGCCATCAACGGATAGATTAATGCCCGAAAAGGACAACCCGAATCTCAATCGGGTCTCGTAAGTTTTTTACCCTTCGTTTTTTCGACATCGGATTTTTACGGTAAAACGGGATTACCGTGGCTCCTCTTCGATTTACCATGGCTAGAGAGTGGTGCACCATGGTACTGTTCCGTTTCAAATCCATGCACGCATTTCTAAAATTCGTACGGCACTGTTTCGCCATTTCGGACGGATGTTGCACCTTGCACCGCGGATGTTGCACCGTGTAGATATCGATTATTCGGACGGCCAAAACTTCTGGCTCGTTTAGAGTTACGGGAGCCACAAATTGTCAAAACGAAGGCCACGGTGAGTTCTACGGCTTTGACCACTTTCAGCCGTCAACGGATAGATTAATGCCCGAAAAGGACAACCCGAATCTCAATCGGGCCTCGTAAGATTTTTACCCTTCGTTTTTTCGACAACGGATTTTTATGGTAAAACGAGATTACCATGGCTCGTCTTCGATTTACCATCGCTGGAGAGTGGTGCACCATGGTACTGTTCCGTTTCAAATCCATGCATGCATTTCTAAAAGTCGTACGACACTGTTTCGCCATTTCGGACGGATGTTGCACCTTGCACCGCGGATGTTGCACCCTGTAGATATCGATTCTTCGGACGGCCATAACTTCTGGCTCGTTTAGAGTTACGGGAGCCATAACCTGTCAAAACGAATGCCACGGTGAGTTTTACGGCTTTGACCACTTTCAGCCGTCGACGGATAGATTAATGCCCAAAAAGGACAACCCGAATCTCAATCGGGCCTCGTAAATTTTTTACCCTTCGTTTTTTCACCACTGGATTTTTACGGTAAAACGGGATTACCGTGCCACGTCTTCGATTTACCATCGCTGGAGAGTGGTTCACCATGGTACTGTTCCGTTTCAAATCCATGCACGTATTTCTAAAAGTCGTACGGCACTGTTTTGCCATTTCGGACGGATGTTGCACCTTGCACCGCGGAAGTTGCACCCTGTAGATTTCGATTATTCGGACGGTCATAACTTTTGGCTCGTTTGGAGTTACGGGAGCCATAACCTTTCAAAACGAAGGCCACGGAGAGTTCTACGGCTTTGACCACTTTCAGCCGTCAACGTTTAGATTAATGCCCGAAAAGGACAACCCGAATCTCAATCGGGTCTCGTAAGTTTTTCACCCTTCGTTTTTTCGACACCGGATTTTAACGGTAAAACGGGATTACCGTGCCTCGTCTTCGATTTACCATCGCTGGAGAGTGGTGCACCATGGTACTGTTCCGTTTCAAATCCATGCACACATTTCTAAAAGTCGTACGACACCGTTTCTCCATTTCGGACGGATCTTGCACCTTGCACCGCGGATATTGCACCCTGTAGATATCGATTATTCGGACGGCCATAACTTCTGGCTCGTTTAGAGTTACGGAAGCCATAACCTGTCAAAACGAAGGCCACGGTGAGTTCTACGGCTTTAAAGCTTTCAGCCATCAACGGATAGATTAATGCCCAAAAAGGACAACCCGAATCTCAATCGGGTCTCGTAAGTTTTTTACCCTTCGTTTTTTTGACACCGGATTTTTACGGTAAAACGGGATTATCGTGCCTCGTCTTCGATTTACCATCGTTGGAGAGTGGTGCACCATGGTACTGTTCCGTTTCAAATCCATGCATGCATTTCTAAAAGTCATACGACACTGTTTCGCCATTTCGGACGGATGTTGCTTCTTGCACCGCGGATGTTGCACCCTGTAGATATCGATTATTCGAACGACCATAACTTCTGGCTCGTTTAGAGTTACGGGAGCCATAACCTGTCAAAACGAAGGCCACGGTGAGTTCTACGGCTTTGATAGCTTTCGGCCGTCAACGGATAGACTAATGCCCGAAAAGGCAACCCGAATCTCAATCGGGTCTCGTAAGTTTTTTACCATTCGTTTTTTCGACACCGGATTTTTACGGTAAAACGGGATTATCGTGGCTCGTCTTCGATTTACCATCGCGGGAAAGTGGTGCACCATGGTACTGTTCCGTTTCAAATCCATGCACGCATTTCTAAAAGTCGTACGGCACTGTTCCGCCATGTCGGACGGATGTTGCACCTTGCACCGCGGTTGTTGCACCCTGTAGATATCGATTATTCGGACGGCCATAACTTCTGGCTCGTTTAGAGTTACGGAAGCCATAACCTGTCAAAACGAAGGCCACGGTGAGTTCTACGGGTTGGACCACTTTCAGTGGCCAATGGATAGATTAATGCCCAAAAAGGACAACCCGAATCTCAATCGGGTCTCGTAAGTTTTTTACCCTTCGTTTTTTCGAGACCGGATTTTAACGGTAAAACGGGATTACCATGGCTCGTCTTCGATTTACCATCGCTGGAGAGTGGTGCACCATGGTACTGTTCCGTTTCAAATCCATGCATGCATTTCTAAAAGTCGTACGGCACTGTTTCGCCATTTCGGATGGATGTTGCACCTAGCACCGCGTATGTTGCACCCTGTAGATATCGATTATTCGGACGGCCGTAACTTCTGGCTCATTTAGAGTTACGAGAGCCATAACCTGTAAATACGAAGGCCACGGTGAGTTTTACGGCTTTGATAGCTTTCAGCCGTCAACGGATAGATTAATGCCCGAAAAGGACAACCCGAATCTCAATAGGGTCTCGTAAGTTTTTTACCCTTCGTTTTTTCGACACGGGATTTTAACGGTAAAACTGGATTACCACGGCTCATCTTCGATTTACTATCGCTGGAGAGTGGTGCGCCATGGTATAGTTCCGTTTCAAATCCATGCATGCATTTCTAAAAGTCGTATGGCACTGTTTCGCCATTTCGGACGGATGTTGCATCTTGCACCGCGGATGTTGCACCCAGTACATATCGATTATTTGGACGGCCATAACTTCTGGCTCGTTTAGAGTTACGGGAGCCATAACCTGTCAAAACGAAGGCCACGGTGAGTTCTACGGCGATGACAGCTGTCAGCCGTCAACGGATAGATTAATGCCCAAAAAGGACAACCTGAATCTCAATCGGGCCTCGTAAGTTTTTTACCCTACGTTTTTTCGACACCGGATTTTTACGGTAAAAGGGGATTACCTTGCCTCATCTTCGATTTACCGTCGCTGGAGAGTGGTACACCATAGCACTATTCAGTTTCAAATCCATGCACGCATTTCTAAAAGTCGTACGGCAATGTTTCGTCATTTCGGACGGATGTTGCACCTTGCACCGCGGATGTTGCACCCTGTAGATATCGATTATTCGGACGGTCATAACTTCTGGCTCGTTTAGAGTTACGGGAGCCATAACCTGTCAAAACGAAGAACATGGTGAGTTCTACGGCTTTGACAGCTTTCAGCCGTCAACGGATAGATTAATGCCCAAAAAGGACAACCCGAATCTCAATCGGATCTCGTAAGTTTTTTACCCATCGTTTTTTCGACGCCGGATTTTAACGGTAAAACGGGATTACCGTGGCTCGTCTTCGATTTACCATCGCTGGAGAGTGGTGCACCATGGTACTGTTCCATTTCAAATCCATGCACGCATTTATAAAAGTCGTACGGCACTGTTTCGCCATTTCGGACGGATGTTGCACCTAGCACCGCGGACGTTGTACCCTGTAGATATCGATTATTCGGACGGCCATAACTTCTGGCTCGTTTAGAGTTACGGGAGCCATAACCTGTCAAAACGAAGGCCACGGTGAGTTCTACGGCTTTGACAGCTTTCAGCCGTCAATGGATAGATTAATGCCCGAAAAGGACAACCCGAATCTCAATCGGCTCTCGTAAGTTTTTTACCCTTCGTTTTTTCGACACCGGATTTTAACGGTAAAACTGGATTACCGTGGCTCGTCTGCGATTTACCATCGCTGGAGAGTGGTGCACCACGGTACTGCTCCGTTTCAAATCCATGCACGCATTTCTAAAAGTCGTATGGCACTGTTTCGCCATTTCGGACGGATGTTGCATCTTGCACCGCGGATGTTGCACCCGGTACATATCGATTATTCGGACGGCCATAACTTCAGGCTCGTTTAGAGTTACGGGAGCCATAACCTGTCAAAACGAAGGCCACGGTGTGTTCTACGGCTTTGACAGCTTTCAGCCATCAACGGATAGATTAATGCCCGAAAAGGACAACCCGAATCTCAATCGGGTCTCGTAAGTTTTTTACCCTTCGTTTTTTCGACATCGGATTTTTACGGTAAAACGGGATTACCGTGGCTCCTCTTCGATTTACCATGGCTAGAGAGTGGTGCACCATGGTACTGTTCCGTTTCAAATCCATGCACGCATTTCTAAAATTCGTACGGCACTGTTTCGCCATTTCGGACGGATGTTGCACCTTGCACCGCGGATGTTGCACCGTGTAGATATCGATTATTCGGACGGCCAAAACTTCTGGCTCGTTTAGAGTTACGGGAGCCACAAATTGTCAAAACGAAGGCCACGGTGAGTTCTACGGCTTTGACCACTTTCAGCCGTCAACGGATAGATTAATGCCCGAAAAGGACAACCCGAATCTCAATCGGGCCTCGTAAGATTTTTACCCTTCGTTTTTTCGACAACGGATTTTTATGGTAAAACGAGATTACCATGGCTCGTCTTCGATTTACCATCGCTGGAGAGTGGTGCACCATGGTACTGTTCCGTTTCAAATCCATGCATGCATTTCTAAAAGTCGTACGACACTGTTTCGCCATTTCGGACGGATGTTGCACCTTGCACCGCGGATGTTGCACCCTGTAGATATCGATTCTTCGGACGGCCATAACTTCTGGCTCGTTTAGAGTTACGGGAGCCATAACCTGTCAAAACGAATGCCACGGTGAGTTTTACGGCTTTGACCACTTTCAGCCGTCGACGGATAGATTAATGCCCAAAAAGGACAACCCGAATCTCAATCGGGCCTCGTAAATTTTTTACCCTTCGTTTTTTCACCACTGGATTTTTACGGTAAAACGGGATTACCGTGCCACGTCTTCGATTTACCATCGCTGGAGAGTGGTTCACCATGGTACTGTTCCGTTTCAAATCCATGCACGTATTTCTAAAAGTCGTACGGCACTGTTTTGCCATTTCGGACGGATGTTGCACCTTGCACCGCGGAAGTTGCACCCTGTAGATTTCGATTATTCGGACGGTCATAACTTTTGGCTCGTTTAGAGTTACGGGAGCCATAACCTTTCAAAACGAAGGCCACGGAGAGTTCTACGGCTTTGACCACTTTCAGCCGTCAACGTTTAGATTAATGCCCGAAAAGGACAACCCGAATCTCAATCGGGTCTCGTAAGTTTTTCACCCTTCGTTTTTTCGACACCGGATTTTAACGGTAAAACGGGATTACCGTGCCTCGTCTTCGATTTACCATCGCTGGAGAGTGGTGCACCATGGTACTGTTCCGTTTCAAATCCATGCACACATTTCTAAAAGTCGTACGACACCGTTTCTCCATTTCGGACGGATCTTGCACCTTGCACCGCGGATATTGCACCCTGTAGATATCGATTATTCGGACGGCCATAACTTCTGGCTCGTTTAGAGTTACGGAAGCCATAACCTGTCAAAACGAAGGCCACGGTGAGTTCTACGGCTTTAAAGCTTTCAGCCATCAACGGATAGATTAATGCCCAAAAAGGACAACCCGAATCTCAATCGGGTCTCGTAAGTTTTTTACCCTTCGTTTTTTTGACACCGGATTTTTACGGTAAAACGGGATTATCGTGCCTCGTCTTCGATTTACCATCGTTGGAGAGTGGTGCACCATGGTACTGTTCCGTTTCAAATCCATGCATGCATTTCTAAAAGTCATACGACACTGTTTCGCCATTTCGGACGGATGTTGCTTCTTGCACCGCGGATGTTGCACCCTGTAGATATCGATTATTCGAACGACCATAACTTCTGGCTCGTTTAGAGCTACGGGAGCCATAACCTGTCAAAACGAAGGCCACGGTGAGTTCTACGGCTTTGATAACTTTCGGCCGTCAACGGATAGACTAATGCCCGAAAAGGCAACCCGAATCTCAACCGGGTCTCATAAGTTTTTTACCCTTCGTTTTTTCGACACCGGATTTTTACGGTAAAACGGGATTATCGTGGCTCGTCTTCGATTTACCATCGCGGGAAAGTGGTGCACCATGGTACTGTTCCGTTTCAAATCCATGCACGCATTTCTAAAAGTCGTACGGCACTGTTCCGCCATGTCGGACGGATGTTGCACCTTGCACCGCGGTTGTTGCACCCTGTAGATATCGATTATTCGGACGGCCATAACTTCTGGCTCGTTTAGAGTTACGGAAGCCATAACCTGTCAAAACGAAGGCCACGGTGAGTTCTACGGGTTGGACCACTTTCAGTGGCCAATGGATAGATTAATGCCCAAAAAGGACAACCCGAATCTCAATCGGGTCTCGTAAGTTTTTTACCCTTCGTTTTTTCGAGACCGGATTTTAACGGTAAAACGGGATTACCATGGCTCGTCTTCGATTTACCATCGCTGGAGAGTGCTGCACCATGGTACTGTTCCGTTTCAAATCCATGCATGCATTTCTAAAAGTCGTACGGCACTGTTTCGCCATTTCGGACGGATGTTGCACCTTGCACCACGGATGTTGCACCCTGTAGATATCGATTTTTCGGACGGCCTTAACTTTTGGCTCGTTTAGAGTTACGGGAGCCATAACCTATCCAAACGAAGGCCACGGTGAGTTCTACGGCTTTGACCACTTTCAGCCGTCAACATATAGATTAATGCCCGAAAAGGACAATCCGAATCTCAATCGGGTCTCGTAAGTTTTTTACCCTTCGTTTTTTCGACACCGGATTTTAACGGTAAAATGGGATTACCGTGCCTCGTCTTCGATTTACCATCGCTGGAGAGTGGTGCACCATGATACTGTTCTTTTTCAAATCCATGCACGCATTTCTAAAAGTCGTACGACACTATTTCTCCATTTCGGACGGATGTTGCACCTTGCACCGCGGATATCTGTAGATATCGATTATTCGGACGGCCATAACTTCTGGCTCGTTTAGAGTTACGGGAGCCATAACCTGTCAAAACGAAGGCCATAGTGAGTTCTACGGCTTTGACAGCTTTTAGCCGTCAACGGATAGATTAATGCCCAAAAAGGACAACCCGAATCTCAATCGGGTCTTGCAAGTTTTTTACGCTTCGTTTTTTCGACATCGGATTTTTACGGTAAAATGGGATTACCCTGGCTCGTCTTCGATTTTCCATGGCGGGAGAGTGGTGCACCATGGTACTCTTCAGTTTCAAATCCATGCACTCATTTCTAAAAGTCGTACGGCACTGTTTCGCCATTTCGGACGGATGCTGCACCTTGCACCGCGGATGTTGCACCCTGTATATATCGATTATTCGGACGGCCATAACTTCTGGCTCGTTTAGAGTTACAGGAGCCATAACCTGTCAAAACGAAGGCCACGGTGAGTTCTACGGGTTTGACAAATTTCAGCCGTCAACGGATAGATTAATGCCCAAAAATGACAACCCGAATCTCAATCGGGTCTCGTAAGTTTTTTACCCTTCGTTTTTTCGACACCGGATTTTAACGGTAAAACTGGATTACCGTGCCTCGTCTTCGATTTACCATCGCTGGAGAGTGGTGCCCCATGGTACTGTTCCGTTTCAAATCCATGCACGCATTTCTAAAAGTCGTACGACACTGTTTCTCCGTTTCGGACGGATGTTGCACCTTGCACCGCGGATATTGCACCCTGTAGATATCTATTATTCGGACGGCCATAACTTCTGGCTCGTTTAGAGTTACGGGAGCCATAACCTGTCAGAATGAAGGCCACGGTGAGTTCTACGGCTTTGAAGCTTTCAGCCGTCAACGGATAGATTAATGCCCAAAAAGGACAACCCGAATCTCAATCGGGTCTCGTAAGTTTTTTACCCTTCGTTTTTTCGACACCGGATTTTAACGGTAAAACTGGATTACCGTGCCTCGTCTTCGATTTACCATCGCTGGAGAGTGGTGCAACATGGTATTGTTCCGTTTCAAATCCATGCTTGCATTTCTAAAAGTCGTACGGCACTGTTTCGCCATTTCGGACGAATGTTGCACCTTGCACCGCGGATGTTGCACCCTGTAGATATCGATTATTCGGACGGCCATTACTTGTGGCTCCTTTAGAGTTACGGGAGCCATAACCTGTCAAAACGAAGGCCACGGTGAGTTCTACGGCTTTGACAGCTTTCAGCCATCAACGGATAGATTAATGCCCGAAAAGGACAACCCGAATCTCAATCGGGTCTCGTAAGTTTTTTACCCTTCGTTTTTTCGACACCGGATTTTTACGGTAAAACGGGATTACCGTGGCTCGTCTTCGATTTACCATCGCTGGAGTATGGTGCACCATGGTACTGTTCCGTTTCAAATCCATTTATGCATTTCTAAAAGTCGTACGGCACAATTTCGCCATTTCGGACGGATATTGCACCTTGCACCGCGGACGTTGCATCCTGTAGATATCGATTATTCGGATGGCCATAACTTCTGGCTCGTTTAGAGTTACGGGAGCCATAACCTGTCAAAACCAAGGCCATGGTGAGTTCTACGGCGTTGACAGCTTTCAGCCGTCAACGGATAGATTAATGCCCGAAAAGGACAACCCGAATCTCAATCGGGTCTCGTAAGTTTTGTACCCTTCGTTTTTTCGACATCGGATTTTTACGGTAAAACGGGATTACCGTGGCTCGTCTTCGATTTACCATGGCGGGAGAGTGGTGCACCATGGTACTGTTCCGTTTCAAATCCATGCACTCATTTCTAAAAGTCGTACGGCACTGTTTCGCCATTTCGGACGGATGTTGCACCTTGCACCGCGGATGTTGCACCCTGTAGATATCGATTATTCGGACGACCATAACTTCTGACTCGTTTAGAGTTACGGGAGGCATAACCTGTCAAAACGAAGGCCACGGTGAGTTCTACGGGTTTGACCACTTTCAGCCGTCAACGGATAGATTAATGCCCAAAAAGGACAACCCGAATCTCAATCGGGCCTCGTAAGTTTTTTACCCTTCGTTTTTTCGACACCGGATTTTAACGGTAAAACGGGATGACCGTGCCACGTCTTCGATTTACCATCGCTGGAGAGTGGTGCACCATGGTACTGTTCCGTTTCAAATCCATGCACGCATTTCTAAAAGTCGTACGACACTGTTTCTCCGTTTCGGACGGATGTTGCACCTTGCACCGCGGATATTGCACCCTGTAGATATCGATTATTCGGACGGCCATAACTTCTGTCTCGTTTAGAGTTACGGGAGCCATAACCTGTCAAAACGAAGGCCACGGTGAGTTCAACGGCTTTGAAGCTTTCAGCCGTCAACGGATAGATTAATGCCCAAAAAGGACAACCCGAATCTCAATCGGGTCTCGTAAGTTTTTTACCCTTCATTTTTTCGACACCGGATTTTTACGGTAAAACGGGATTTTCGTGGCTCATCTTCGATTTACCATCGCTGGAAAGTGGTGCACCATGGTACTGTTCCGTTTCAAATCCATGCATGCATTTCGAAAAGTCGTACGACACTATTTCGCCATTTCGGACGGATGTTGCACCTTGCACCGCGGATGTTGCACCCTGTAGATATCGATTATTCGGACGGCCATTACTTTTGGCTCCTTTAGAGTTACGGAAGCCATAACCTGTCAAAACGAAGGCCACGGTGAGTTCTACGGCTTTGACAGCTTTCAGCCATCAACGGATAGATTAATGCCCGAAAAGGACAACCCGAATCCCAATCGGGTCTCGTAAGTTTTTTACCCTTCGTTTTTTCGACATCGGATTTTTACGGTAAAACGGGATTTTCGTGGCTCGTCTTCGATTTACCATCGCTGGAGAGTGGTGCACCATGGTACTGTTCCATTTCAAATCCATGCACGCATTTCTAAAAGTCGTACGGCACTGTTTCGCCATTTCGGACGGATGTTGCACCTAGCACCGCGGACGTTGCACCCTGTAGATATCGATTATTCGGACGGCCATAACTTCTGGCTCGTTTAGAGTTACGGGAGCCGTAACCTGTCAAAACGAAGGCCACGGTGATTTCTACGGCTTTGACAGCTTTCAGCCGTCAACGGATAGATTAATGCCCGAAAAGGACAACCCGAATCTCAATCGGCTCTCGTAAGTTTTTTACCCTTCGTTTTTTCGACACCGGATTTTAACGGTAAAACTGGATTACCGTGGCTCGTCTTCGATTTACCATCGCTGGAGAGTGGTGCGCCATGGTACTGTTCCGTTTCAAATCCATGCATGCATTTCTAAAAGTCGTACGGCACTGTTTCGCCATTTCGGATGGATGTTGCATCTTGCACCGCGGATGTTGCACCCTGTAGATATCGATTATTCGGACCGCCATAACTTCTGGCTCGTTTAGAGTTACGGGAGCCATAACCTATCAGAACGAAGGTCACGGTGAGTTCTACGGCTTTGACAGCTTTCAGCCGTCAACGGATAGATTAATGCCCGAAAAGGACAACCCGAATCTCAATCGGGTCTCGTTAGTTTTTTACCCTTCGTTTTTTCGACACCGGATTTTTACGGTAAACGGGATTACCGTGGCTCGTCTTCGATTTACCATCGCTGGAGAGTGGTGCACCATGGTACTGTTCCGTTTCAAATCCATGCACGCATTTCTAAAATTCGTACGGCACTGTTTCGCCATTTCGGACGGATGTTGCACCTTGCACCGCGGATGTTTCACCGTGTAAATATCGATTATTCGGACGGCCATAACTTCTGGCTCGTTTAGAGTTAAGGCAGCCACATATTGTCAAAACGAAGGCCATGGTGAGTTCTACGGCTTTGACCGCTTTCAGCCGTCAACGGATAGATTAATGCCCGAAAAGGACAACCCGAATCTCAATCGCGCCTCGTAAGTTTTTTACCCTTCGTTTTTTCGACAACGGATTTTTATGGTAAAACGGGATTATCGTAGCTCGTCTTCGATTTACCATCGCTGGAGAGTGGTGCACCATGGTACTGTTCCGTTTCAAATCCATGCATGCATTTCTAAAAGTCGTACGACACTGTTTCGCCATTTCGGACGGATGTTGCACCTTGCACCGCGGATGTTGCACCCTGTAGATATCGATTATTCGGACGGCCATAACTTCTGGCTCGTTTAGTGTTACGGGAGCCATTACCTGTCAAAACGAAGGCCACGGTGAATTTTATGGCTTTGACCACTTTCAGCCGTCGACGGATAGATTAATGCCCAAAAAGGACAACCCGAATCTCAATCGGGTCTCGTAAGTATTTTACCCTTCGTTTTCTCGACACCGGATTTCTACGGTAAAACGGGATTACCGTGCCTCGTCGTCGATTTACCATCGCTGGAGAGTGGTGCACCATGGTAATGTTCCGTTTCAAATCCATGCACGCATTTTTAAAAGTCGTACGGCACTGTTTTGCCATTTCGGACGGATGTTGCACCTTGCACCGTGGAAGTTACACCCTGTAGATATCGATTATTCGTACGGTCATAACTTTTGGCTCGTTTAGAGTTACGGGAGCCATAACCTGTCAAAACGAAGGCCACGGTGAGTTCTACGGCTTTGACCACTTTCAGCCGTCAACGTATAGATTAATGCCCGAAAAGGACAACCTGAATCTCAATCGGGTCTCGTAAGTTTTTTACCCTTCGTCTTTTCGACACCGGATTTTAACGGTAAAACGGGATTACCGTGCCTCGTCTTCGATTTACCATCGCTGGAGAGTAGTGCACCATGGTATTATTCCGTTTCAAATCCATGGACGCATTTTTAAAAGTCATACGACACTGTTTCTCCATTTCGGACGGATGTTGCACCTTGCACCGTGGATATTGCACCCTGTAGATATCGATTATTCGAACGGCCATAACTTCTGGCTCGTTTAGAGTTACGGGAGCCATAACCTGTCAAAACGAAGGCCACGGTGAGTTCTACGGCTTTGAAGCTTTCAGCCGTGAACGGATAGATTAATGCCCAAAAAGGACAACCCGAATCTCAATCGGGCCTCGTAAGTTTTTTACCCTTCGTTTTTTGACACCGGATTTTTACGGTAAAACGGGATTACCGTGCCTCGTCTTCGATTTACCATCGTTGGAGAGTGGTGCACCATGGTACTGTTCCTTTTCAAATCCATGCACGCATTTCTAAAAGTCATACGACACTGTTTCGCCATTTCGGACGGATGTTGCTCCTTGCACCGCGGATGTTGCACCCTGTAGATATCGATTATTCGGACGGCCATAACTTCTGGCTCGTTTAGAGTTACGGGAGCCATAACCTGTCAAAATGAAGGCCACGGTGAGTTCCACGGCTTTGATAGCTTTCAGCCGTCAACGGATAGATTAATGCCCGAAAAGGCAACACGAATCTCTATCGAGTCTCGTAAGTTTTTTACCCTTCGTTTTTTCGACTCCGGATTTTTACGGTAAAACGGGATTACCGTGGCTCGTCGTCGATGTACCATCGCGGGAGAGTGGCGCACCATGGTACTGTTCCGTTTCAAATCCATGCACGCATTTTTAAAAGTCGTACGGAACTGTTTTTCCATTTCGGACGGATGTTGCACCTTGCACCGCAGATGTTGCATCCTGTAGATATCGATTGTTCGGACGGCCATAACTTCTGGTTCGTTTAGAGTTACGGGAGCCATAACCTGTCAAAACGAAGGCCACGGTGAGTTCTACGGGTTTGACCACTTTCAGCCGTCAACGGATAGATTAATGCCCAAAAAGGACAACCCGAATCTCATTCGGATCTCGTAAGTTTTTTACCCTTCGTTTTTTCGACACCGGATTTTAACGGTAAAACGGGATTACCGTGGCTCGTCTTCGATTTACCATCGCTGGAGAGTGGTGCACCATGGTACTGTTCCGTTTCAAATCCATGCATGCATTTCTAAAAGTCGTACGGCACTGTTTCGCCATTTCGGACGGATGTTGCACCTTGCACCACGTATGTTGCACCCTGTTGATATCGATTATTCGGACGGCCATAACTTTTGGCTCGTTTAGAGTTATGGGAGCCATAACCTGTCAAAACGAAGGCCACGGTGAGTTCTACGGCTTTGACCACTTTAAGCCGTCAACGTACAGATGAATGCCCGAAAAGGACAACCCGAATCTCAATCGGGTCTCGTAAGTTTTTTACCCTTCGTTTTTTCGACACCGGATTTTAACGGTAAAACGGGATTACCGTGCCTCGTATTCGATTTACCATCGCTAGAGAGTGGTGCACCATGGTACTGTTCCGTTTCAAATCCATGCACGCATTTCTAAAAGTCGTACGACACTGTTTCTCCATTTCGGACGGATGTTGGACCTTGCACCGCGGATATTGCACCCTGTAGATATCGATTATTCGGACGTCCATAACTTCTGGCTCGTTTAGAGTTACGGGAGCCATAACCTGTCAAAATGAAGGCCACAGTGAGTTCTACGGCTTCGACAGCTTTCAGCCGTCAACGGATAGATTAATGCCAAAAAAGGACAACCCGAATCTCAATCGGGTCTCGTAAGTTTTTTACCCTTCGTTTTTTCGACACCGGATTTTTGCGGTAAAACGGGATTACCGTGGCTCGTCTTCGATTTACCATCGCGGGAGAGTGGTGCACTATGGTACTGTTCCGTTTCAAATCCATGCACGCATTTCTAAAAGTCGTACGACACTGTTTTGCCATTTCGAACGGATGTTGCACCTTGCACCACGGATGTTGCACCCTATATATATCGATTATTCGGACGACCATAACTTCTGGCTCGTTTAGAGTTACGGAAGCCATAACCTGTCAAAACGAAGGCCACGGTGAGTTCTACGGCTTTGAAGCTTTCAGCCGTCAACGGATAGATTAATGCCCAAAAAGGACAACCCGAATCTCAATCGGGTCTCGTAAGTGTTTTACCCTTCATTTTTTCGACACCGGATTTTTACGGTAAAACGGGATTTCCGTGGCTCGTCTTCGATTTACCATCGCTGGAGAGTGGTGCACCATGGTACTGTTCCGTTTTAAATCCATGCACTCATTTCTAAAAGTCGTACGGCACAGTTGCGCCATTTCGGACGGATGTTGCACCTTGCACCGCGGACGTTGCACCCTGTAGATATCGATTATTCGGACGGCCATAACTTCTGGCTCGTTTAGAGTTTCGGCAGCCATAACCTGTCAAAACGAAGGCCATGGTGAGTTCTACGGTTTTGACAGCTTTCAGCCATCAACGGGTAGATTAATGCCCGAAAAGGACATCCCGAATCTCAATCGGGTCTCTTAAGTTTTTTACCCTTTGTTTTTTCGACAACGGATTTTAACGGTAAAACTGGATTACCGTTGCTCGTCTTCGATTTACCATCGCTGGAGAGTGGTGCGCCATGGTACTGTTCTGTTTCAAATCTATGCATGCATTTTTAAAAGTCGTACGGCATTGTTCTGCCATTTCGGACGGATGTTGCATCTTGCACCGCGGATGTTGCACCCTGTAGATATCGATTATTCGGACGGCCATAACTTCTGGCTCGTTTAGAGTTACGGGAGCCATAACCTGTCAAAACGAAGGCCACGGTGAGTTCTACGGCTTTGACAGCTTTCAGCCATCAACGGATAGATTAATGCCCGAAAAGGACAACCTGAATCTCAATCGGGTCTCGTTAGTTTTTTACCCTTCGTTTTTTCGACACCGGATTTTGACGGTAAAACTGGATTACCGTGGCTCGTCTTCGATTTACCATCGCTGGAGAGTGGTGCACCATGGTACCGTTCCGTTTCAAATCCATGAACGCATTTCTAAAATTCGTACGGCACTGTTTCGCCATTTCGGACGGATGTTGCACCTTGCACCGCGGATGTTTCACCGTGTAGATATCGATTATTCGGGCGGCCATAACTTCTGGCTCGTTTAGAGTTAAAGGAGCCACAAATTGTCAAAACGAAGGCCACGGTGAGTTCTACGGCTTTGACCGCTTTCAGCCGTCAACGGATAGTAATGCCCGAAAAGGACAACCCGAATCTCAATCGGGCCTCGTAAGATTTTTACCCTTCGTTTTTTCGACACCGGATTTTTATGGTAAAACGGGATTACCGTGCCTCGTCTTCGATTTACCATCGCTGGAGAGTGGTGCACCATGGTACTGTTCCGTTTCAAATCCATGCACGCATTTCTAAAAGTCGTACGACACTATTTCTCCATTTCGGACGGATGTTGCACCTTGCACCGCGGAAGTTGCACCCTGTAGATATCGATTATTCGGATGGCCATAACTTCTGGCTCGTTTAGAGTTACGGGAGCCATAACCTGTCAAAACGAAGGCCACGATGAGTTCTACGGCTTTGACCACTTTCAGCCGTCAACGTATAGATTAATGCCCGAAAAGGACAATCCGAATCTCAATCGGGTCTCGTAAGTTTTTTACCCTTCGTTTTTTCGACACCGGATTTTAACGGTAAAACGGGATTACCGTGCCTCGTCTTCGATTTACCATCGCTGGAGAGTGGTGCACCATGTTACTGTTCTGTTTCAAATCCATGCATGCATTTCCACAAGTCGTACGGCATTGTTTCGCCATTTCGGACGGATGTTGCATCTTGCACCGCGGATGTTGCGCCCAGTAGATATCGATTATTCGGACGGCCATAACTTCTGGCTCGTTTAGAGTTACGGGAGCCATAACCTGTCAAAATGAAGGCCACGGTGAGTTCTACGGCTTCGACAGTTTTCAGCCGTCAACGGATAGATTAATGCCCGAAAAGGACAACCCGAATCTCAATCGGGTATCGTTAGTTTTTTACCCTTCATTTTTTCGACACCGTATTTTTACGGTAAAACGGGATTACCGTGGCTCGTCTTCGATTTACCATCGCTGGAGAGTGGTGCACCATGGTACTGTTCCGTTTCAAATCCATGCACGCATTTCTAAAAGTCGTACGCCACTGTTTCGCCATTTCGGACGGATGTTGCACCTTGCACCGCGGATGTTGCACCCTGTAGATATCGATTATTCGGACGGCCATAACTTCTGGCTCGTTTAGAGTTACGGGAGCCATAATTTGTCAAAACGAAGGCCACGGTGAGTTCTACGGCTTTGACCGCTTTCAGCGGTCAACGGATAGATTAATACCCGAAAAGGACTACCCGAATCTCAATCCGGTCTCGTAAGTTTTTTACCCTTCGTTTTTTCGACACTGGATTTTAACGGTAAAATAGGATTACCGTGGCTCGTCTTCGATTTACCATCGCTGGAGAGTGGTGCACCATGGTACTGTTCCGTTTCAAATCCATGCACGCATTTCTAAAAGTCGTACGACACTTTTTTGCCATTTCGGACGGATGTTGCACCTTACCCCGCGGATGTTGCACCCTGTACATATCGATTATTCGGACAGCCATAACTTCTGGCTCGTTTAGAGTTACGGGAGCCATAACCTGTCAAAACGAAGGCCATGGTGAGTTATACGGCTTTGACAGCTTTCAGCCATCAACGGATAGATTAATTCTCGAAAAGGACAACCCGAATCTCAATCGGGTCTCGTAAGTTTTTTACCCTTCGTTTTTTCGACTCCGGATTTTTACGGTAAAACGGGATTACCGTGCCACGTCTTCGATTTACCATCGCTGGAGAGTGGTGCACCATGGTACTGTTCCGTTTCAAATCCATGCACGCATTTCTAAAAGTCGTACGCCACTGTTTCGCCATTTCGGACGGATGTTGCACCATGCACCGCGGATGTTGCACCCTGTAGATATCGATTATTCGGACGGCCATAACTTCTGGCTCGTTTAGAGTTACGGGAGCCATAACCTGTCAAAACGAAGGCCACGGTGAGTTCTACGGCTTTGACTACTTTTGGCCGTCAACGGATAGATTAATGCCCAAAAAGAGCAAGCCGAATCTCAATCGGGTCTCGTAAGTTTATTACCCTTCGGTTTTTCGACACCGGATTTTTACTGTAAAACGGGATTACCGAGCCTCGTCTTCGATTTACCATCGTTGGAGAGTGGTGCACTATGGTACTGTTCCATTTCAAATCCATGCACACATTTCTAAAAGTCATACGACACTGTTTCGCCATTTCGGACGGATGTTGCACCGTGCACCACGGATGTTGCACCCTGTAGATATCGATTATTCGGACGGCCAAAACTTCTGCCTCGTTTAGAGTTACAGGAGCCATAACCTGTCAAAACGAAGGCCACGGTGAGTTCTACGGCTTTAACAGCTTTCAGCTGTCAACGGGTAGATTAATGCCCGAAAAGGACAACCCGAATCTCAATCGGGTCTCGTAAGTTTTTTACCCTTCGTTTTTTCGACACCGGATTTTTACGGTAGAACGGGATTACCGTGCCTCGTCTTCGATTTACCATCGTTGGAGAGTGGTGCACCATGGTACTGTTCCGTTTCTAATCCATGCGCCCATTTCTAAAAGTCATACGACAGTGTTTCGCCATTTCGGACGGATGTTTCATCTTGGATGTTGCACCCTGTAGATATCGATTATTCGGACGGCCATAACTTCTGGCTCGTTTAGAATTACGGGAGCCATAACCTGTCAAAACAAAGGCCCCGGTGGGTTCTACGGCTTTGACAGCTTTCAGCCGTCAACGGATAGATTAATGCCCGAAAAGGACAACCCGAATCTCAATCGGGGTTCGTAAGTTTTTTACCCTTCGCTTTTTCGACACTGGATTTTTACGGTAAAACAGGATTACCGTGCCTCGTCTTCGATTTACCATCGCTGGAGAGTGTGCACGATGGTGCTGTTCCGTTTAAAATCCATGCACGCATTTTTAAAAGTCGTACGGCACTGTTTCGCCATTCGGACGGATGTTGGACCTTGCACCGCGGATGTTGCACCCTATAGATATCGATTATTCGGACGGCCATAACTTCTGGCTCGTTTAGAGTTACGGGAGCCATAACCTGTCAAAACGAAGGCCACGGTGAGTTCTACGGCTTTGACTACTTTCAGCCGTCAACGGATAGATTAATGCCCGAAAAGGACTACCCGAATCACAATCCGGTCTCGTAAGTTTTTTACCCTTCGTTTTTTCGACACCGGATTTTAACGGTAAAACAGCATTACCGTGGCTCTTCTTCGATTTACCATCGCTGGAGAGTGGTGCACCATGGTACCGTTCCATTTCAAATCCATGCATGCATTTCTAAAAGTCGTACGACGCTTTTTCGCCATTTCGGACGGATGTTGCACCTTACCCCGCGGATGTTGCACCATGTACATATCGATTATTCGGACGGTCATAACTTCTGGCTCGTTTAGAGTTACGGGAGCCATAACCTGTCAAAACGAAGGCCACGGTGAGTTCTACGGCTTTGATAGCTTTCAGCCATCAACGGATAGATTAATGCACGAAAAGGACAACCCGAATCTCAATCGGTTCTCGTAATTTTTTTACCCTTCGTTTTTTCGATATCGGATTTTTACGGTAAAACGGGATTATCGTGCCACGTCTTCGATTTACCATCGCTGGAGAGTGGTGCACTATGGTACTATTCCGTTTCAAATCCATGCACGCATCTCTAAAAGTCGTACGCCACTGTTTCGCCATTTCGGACGGATGTTGCACCTTGCACCGCGGATGTTGCACCATGTAGATATCGATTATTCGGACGGCCATAACTTCTGGCTCGTTTAGAGTTACGAAAGCCATAACCTGTCAAAACGAAGGCCACGGTGAGTTCTACGGCTCTGACCGCTTTCAGCCGTCAACGGATAGATTAATGCCCGAAAAGGACAATCCGAATCTCAATCGGGTCTCGTAAGTTTTTTACCCTTCGTTTTTACGACACCGGATTTTTACGGTAAAATGGGATTACCGTGCCTCGTCTTCGATTTACCATCGCTGGAGAGTGGTGCACCATGGTACTGTTCCGTTTCAAATCCATGCACGCATTTCAAAAAGTCGTACGCCCCTGTTTCGCCATTTCGGACGGATGTTGCACCTTGCACTGCGGATGTTGCACCCTGTAGATATCGATTATTCGGACGGCCATAACTTCTGGCTCGTTTAGAGTTACGGGAGCCATAACCTGTCAAAATGAAGGCCACGGTGAGTTCTACGGCTTTGACAGCTTTCGTCCGTCAAAGGATAGATTAATGCCCGAAAAGGATAACCCGAATCTCAATCGCGTCTCGTAAGTTTTTTACCCTTCCTTTTTTGACACCGGATTTTTACGGTAAAACGGGATTACCGTGCCTCGTCTTCGATTTACTATCGCTGGAAAGTGGTGCACCATGGTACTGTTCTGTTTCAAATTCATGCACGCATTTCTAAAAGTCGTACGCCACTGTTTCGCCATTTCGGACGGATGTTGCACCTTGCACCACGGATGTTGCACCCTGTAGATATCGATTATTCGGACGGCCATAACTTTTGGCTCGTTTAGAGCTACGGGAGCCATAACCTGTCAAAACGAAGGCCACGATGAGTTCTACGGTTTTTATAGCTTTCATCCATCAACGGATAGATTAATGCCCGAAAAGGACAACCCGAATCTCAATCGGTTCTCGTAAGTTTTTTACCCTTCGTTTTTTCGACACCGGATTTTTACGGTAAAACGGGATTACCGTCCCACGTCTTCGATTTACCATCGCCGGAGAGTGTTGCACTATGGTACTGTTCCGTTTCAAATCCATGCACGCATTTCTAAAAGTCGTAAGCCACTGTTTCGCTATTTCGGACGGATGTTGCACCTTGCACCGCGGATGTTGCACCATGTAGATATCGATTATTCGGACGGCCATAACTTCTGGCTCGTTAAGAGTTACGGAAGCCATAACCTGTCAAAACGAAGGCCACGGTGAGGTCTACGGCTTTGACCGCTTCCAGCCATCAACGGATAGATTAATGCCCAAAAAGGACAACCCTAATCTCAATCGGGTCTCATAAGTTTTTTACGCTTCGTTTTTACGACACCGGATTTTTACGGTAAAATGGGATTACCGTGCCTCGTCTTCGATTTACCATCGCTGGAGAGTGGTGCACCATGGTACTGTTCCGTTTCAAATCCATGCACGCATTTCCAAAAGTCGTACGCCACCGTTTCGCCATTTCGGACGGATGTTGCACCTTACACCGCGGATGTTGCACCCTGTAGATATCGATTATTCGGATGGCCATAACTTCTGGCTCTTTTAGAGTTACGGGAGCCATAACCTGTCAAACTGAAGGCCACGGTGAGTTCTATGGTTTGACCGCTTTCAACCGTCAACGGATAGATTAATCCCGAAAAGTACAACCCGAATCTCAATCGGGTCTCGAAAGTTTTTTACCCTTCGTTTTTTCGACACCGGATTTTCACGGTAACACGGGATTACCGTGGCTCGTGTTCGATTTACTATCGCTATAGAGCGGTGCACCATGGTACTGTTCCGTTTCAAATCCATGCACGCATTTCTAAAAGTCATAAGCCACAGTTTCGCCATTTCGGACGGATGTTGCACCTTGCACCGCGGATGTTGCACCCTGTAGATATCGATTATTCGGACGGCCATAACTTTTGGCTCGTTTGGAGTTACGGGAGCCATAACCTGTCAAAACGAAGGCCACGGTGAGTTCTACGGCTTTGACCGCTTTCAACCGACAACGGATAGATTAATGCCCAAAAAGGACAACCCGAATCTCAATCGGGTCTCGTAAGTTTTTTACCCTTTGTTTTTTCGACACCGGATTTTTACGGTAAAACGGGACAACCGTGCCTCGTCTTCGATTTACCATTGCTAGAGAGTGGTGCATCATGGTACTGTTCCGTTTTAAATCCATGGCATTTCTAAAAGTCGTACGACACTGTTTCGCCATTTCGAACGGATGTTGCACCTTGCACCGTTTATGTTGCGCCCAGTAGATATCGATTATTCGGACGACCATAACTTCTGGATCTTTTAGAGTTACGGGAGCCATAACCTGTCAAAACGAAGGCCACGGTGAGTTCTACGGCTTTGACCGCTTTCAGCCGTCAACGGATAGATTGATGCCCGAAAAGGACAACCAGAATCTCAATCGGGTCTCGTAAGTTTTTTACCCTTCGTTTTTTCGACACCGGATTTTTACGGTAAAACGGGATTACCGTGGCTCATCTTCGATTTACCATCGCTGGAGTGTGGTGCACCATGGTACTATTCCGTTTCAAATCCATGCACGCATTTCTAAAAGTCGTGCGGCACTGTTTCGCCATTTCGGACGGATGTTGCACCTTGCACCGCGGATGTTGCACCCTGTAGATAGCGATTATTCGGTCTGCCATAACTTCTGGCTCGTTTAGAGTTACGGGAGTCATAACCTGTCAAAACGAAGGCCACGGTGAGCTCTACGGCTTTGACCACTTTCTGCCATCAACGGATAGATTAATGCACGAAAAGGACAACCCGAATCTCAATCGGTTCTCGTAATTTTTTTACCCTTCGTTTGTTCGACATCGGATTTTTACGGTAAAACGGGATTACCGTGCCTCGTCTTAGATTTACCATCGTTGGAGAGTGGTGCACCATGGTACTATTCCGTTTCAAATCCATGCACGCATTTCTAAAAGTCATACGACACTGTTTCGCCATTTCGGACGGATGTTGCACCTTGTGCCGTGGATGTTGCACCCTGTAGATATCGATTATTCGGACGGCCATAAATTCTGGCTCGTTTAGAGTAACGGGAGCCATAACCTGTCAAAACGAAGGCCACGGTGAGTTCTACGGCTTTGACAGCTTTCAGCTGTCAACGGGTAGATTAATGCCCGAAAAGGACAACCCGAATCTCAATCGGGTCTCGTAAGTTTTTTACCCTTCGTTTTTTCGACACCGGATTTTTACGGTAGAACGGGATTACCGTGCCTCGTCTTCGATTTACCATCGTTGGAGAGTGGTGCACCATGGTACTGTTCCGTTTCTAATCCATGCGCCCATTTCTAAAAGTCATACGACAGTGTTTCGCCATTTCGGACGGATGTTGCACCTTGCACCGCGGATGTTGCACCCTGTAGATATCGATTATTCGGACGGCCATAACTTCTGGCTCCTTTAGAGTTACGGGAGCCATAACCTGTCAAAATGAAGGCCACGGTGAGTTCTACGGCTTTGACAGCTTTCAGCCATCAACGGATAGATTAATGCCCGAAAAGGACAACCCGAATCTCAATCGGGGTTCGTAAGTTTTTTGCCCTTCGCTTTTTCGACACCGGATTTTTACGATAAAACGGGATTGCCGTGCCTCGTCTTCGATTTACCATCGCTGGAGAGTGGTGCACCATGGTGCTGTTCCATTTCAAATCCATGCACGCATTTCTAAAAGTCGTACGGCACTGTTACGCCATTTCGGACGGATGTTGCACCTTGCATCGCGGATGTTGCACCCTGTAGATATCAATTATTCGGACGGCCATAACTTCTGGATCGTTTAGAGTTACGGGAGCCATAACCTGTCAAAACGAAGGCCACGGTGAGTTCTACGGCTTTGACAGTTTTCAGCCGTCAACGGATAGAATAATGCCCGAAAAGGACAACCCGAATCTCAATCGGGGTTCGTAAGTTTTTTACCTTTCGCTTTTTCGACATCGGATTTTTACGGTAAAACGCGATTACCGTGCCTCGTCTTCGATTTACCATCGCTGCAGAGTGGTGCACCATGGTGTTGTTCCGTTTCAAATCCATGCACGCATTTCTAAAAGTCATACGACACTGTTTCGCCATTTCGGACGGATGTTGCACCTTGCACCGTGGATGTTGCACCCTATAGATATCGATTATTCGGACGGCCATTACTTCTGGCTCGTTTAGAGATACGGGAGCCATAACTTGTCAAAACGAAGGCACGATGAGTTCTACGGCTTTGACAGCTTTCAGCCGTCAACGGATAGATTAATGCCCGAAAAGTACAACCCGAATCTCAATCAGGGTTCGTAAGTTTTTTACCCTTCGCTTTTTCGACGCCGGATTTTTACGTCAAAACGGGATTACCGTGTCTCGTCTTCGATTTACCATCGCTGGAGAGTGATGCACCATGGTGCTGTTCCGTTTCAAATCCATGCACGCATTTCTAAAAGTCGTACGGCACTGTTTCGCCATTTCGGACGGATGTTGCACCTTGCACCGCGGATGTTGCACCCTGTAGATATCGATTATTCGGAAGACCATAACTTCTGGCTCGTTCAGAGTTACGGGAGCCATAACCTGTCAAAACGATGGCCACGGTGAGTTCTATGGCTTTGACCGCTTTCAGCCGTCAACGGATAGATTAATGCCCGAAAAGGACTACCCGAATCTCAATCGGGTCTCGTAAGTTTTTTACCCTTCGTTTTTTCGACACCGGATTTTAAAGGTAAAACAGGATTACCGTGGCTCGTCTTCGATTTACCATCGTTGGAGAGTGGTGCACCATGGTATTGTTCCGTTTCAAATCCATGCACGCATTTCTAAAAGTCGTACGACACTTTTTCGCCATTTCGGACGGATGTTGCACCTTACCCCGTGGATGTTGCACCCTGTACATATAGATTATTCGAACGGCCATAACTTCTGGCTCGTTTAGAGTTACGGGAGCCATAACTTGTCAAAACGAAGGCCACAGTGAGTTCTACGGCTTTGACAGCATTCATCCATCAACGGATAGATTAATGCCCGAAAAGGACAACCTGAATCTCAATCGGGTCTCGTAAGTTTTTTACCCTTCGTTTTTTCGACTCCGGATTTTTACGGTAAAACGGGATTACCGTGGCTCGTCTTCGATTTACCATCGCTGGAGAGTGGTGCACCATGGTACTGTTCCATTTCAAATCCATGCACGCATTTCAAAAAGTCGTACGGCACTGTTTCGCCATTTCGGACGGATGTTGCACCTAGCACCGCGGACGTTGCACCCTGTAGATATCGATTATTCGGACGGCCATAACTTCTGGCTTGTTTGGAGTTACGGGAGCCATAACCTGTCAAAACGAAGGCCACGGTGATTTCTACGGCTTTGACAGCTTTCAGCCGTCAACGGATAGATTAATGCCCGAAAAGGACAACCCGAATCTCAATCGGCTCTCGTAAGTTTTTTACCCTTCGTTTTTTCGACACCGGATTTTAACGGTAAAACTGGATTACCGTGGCTCGTCTTCTATTTACCATCGCTGGAGAGTGGTGCGCCATGGTACTGTTCCGTTTCAAATCCATGCATGCATTTCTAAAAGTCGTACGGCACTGTTTCGCCATTTCGGATGGATGTTGCACCTAGCACCGCGGATGTTGCACCCTGTAGATATCGATTATTCGGACGGCCATAACTTTTGGCTCGTTTAGAGTTACGGGAGCCATAACCTGTCAAAACGAAGGCCACGGTGAGTTCTACGGCTTTAACCGCTTTCAGCCGTCAACGGATAAATCAATGCTCAAAAAGAACAACCCGAATCTCAATCGGGCCTCGTAAGTTTTTTACCCTTCGTTTTTTCGACACCGGATTTTTACGGTAAAACGGGATTACCGTGCCTCTTCTTCGATTTACCATCGCTGGAGAGTGGTGCACCATGGTACTGTTCCGTTTTAAAACCATGCACGCATTTCTAAAAGTCGTACGGCATTGTTTCGCCATTTAGGACGGATGTTGCACCTTGCACCGCGGATGTTGCACCCTGTAGACATCGATTATTCGGACGGTCATAACTTCTGGCTCGTTTAGAGTTACGGGAGCCATAACCTGTCAAAACGAAGGCCATGGCGATTTCTACGGCTTTGACAGCTTTCAGCCATCAACAGATAGATTAATGCCCAAAAAGGACAACCCAAATCTCAATCGGGTCTCGTAAGTTTTTTACCCTTCGTTTCTTCGACGCCGGATTTTAACGGTAAAACGGGATTACCGTGGCTCGTCTTCGATTTACCATCGCTGGAGAGTGGTGCAACATGGTACTGTTCCATTTCAAATCCATTCACACATTTCTAAAAGTCGTACGGCACTGTTTCGCCATTTCGGACGAATGTTGCACCTTGCAACACGGATGTTGCGACCTGTAGATATCGATTATTCGGATGGCCATAACTTCTGGATCGTTTAGAGTTACGGGAGCCATAACCTGTCAAAATGAAGGCCACGGTGAGTTCTACGGCTTTGACAGCTTTCAGCCATTAACGGATAGGTTAATGCCCGAAAAGGACAACCCGAATCTCAATCGGGTCTCGTAAGTTTTCTACCCTTCGTTTTTTCGACACCGGATTTTTACGGTAAAACGGGATTGCCGTGGCTCGTCTTCGATTTACCATCGCTGGAGAGTGGTGCACCATGGTGCTGTTCCGTTTCAAATCCATGCGTGCATTTCTAATAGTCGTACGACGCTGTTTCGCCATTTCGGACGGATGTTGCTCCTTGCACCGCGGATGTTGCACCCTGTAGATATCGATTATTCGGACGACCATAACTTCTGGCTCGTTTAGAGTTATGGGAGCCATAACCTTTCAAAACGAAGGCAACGCTGAGTTTTACGGCTTTGACCACTTTCAGCCGTCAACGGATAGATTAATGCCCAAAAAGGACAACCCGAATCTCAATCGGGTCTCGTAAGTTTTTTACCCTTCGTTTTTTCGACACCGGATTTTTACGGTAAAAAGGGATTACCGTCCCTCGTCTTCGATTTACCATCGCTGGAGAGTAGTGCACCATGGTACTGTTCCGTTTCAAATCGATGCATGCATTTCTAAAAGTCGTACGGCATTGTTTCGCCATTTCGGATGGATGTTGCACCTTACACCGCGGATGTTGCACCCTGTAGATATCGATTATTCGGACGGTCATAACTTCTGGCTCGTTTAGAGTTACGGGAGCCATAAACTGTCAAAACGAAGGCCACGGTGAGTTCTACGGCTTTGACAGCTTTCAGCCGTCAACGGATAGATTGATGTCCAAAAAGGACAACCCGAATCTCAATCGGATCTCGTAAGTTTTTTACCCTTCGTTTTTTCGACACCGGATTTTAACGGTAAAACGGGATTACCGTGGCTCGTCTTCGATTTACCATCGCTGGAGAGTGGTGCACCATGGTACTGTTCCATTTCAAAACCTTGCACGCATTTCTAAAAGTCGTACGACACAATTTCGCCATTTCGGACGGATGTTGCACCTTGCACCGCGGATGTTGCACCCTGTAGATATCGATTATTCGGACGGCTATAACTTCTGGCTCGTTTTGAGTTACGGGAGCCATAACCTGTCAAAACGAAGGCCGTGGGTGAGTTCTACGGCTTTGACCGCTTTCAGCCGTCAACGGTTAGATTAATGCCCGAAAAGGACAACCCGAATCTCAATCGGGTCTCGTAAGTTTTTTGCCCTTCGTTTTTTCGACATCGGGTTTTTACGGTAAAGTGGGATTACCGTGGCTCGTCTTCGATTTACCATCGCTGGAGAGTGGTGCACCACGGTACTGTTCCGTTTCAAATCCATGCTTGCATTTCTAAAAGTCGTACGGCACGGTTTCGCCATTTCGGACGGATGTTGCACATTGCACCACGGATGTTGCACCCTGTAGATATCGATTATTCGAACGGCCATAACTTCTGGCTCGTTTAGAGCTACGGGAGCCATAACCTGTCAAAACGAAGGCCACGGTGAGTTTTACGGCTTTGACCGCTTTCAGGCGTCAACGGATAGATTAATGCCCAAAAAGGACAACCCGAATCTCAATCGGGCCTCATAAGTTTTTTACCCTTCGTTTTTTCGACACCGGATTTTTACGGTAAAACCGGATTATCGTGCCTCGTCTTCGATTTAACATCGCTGGAGAGTGGTGCACCATGGTACTATTACGTTTCAAATCCATGCACGCATTTCTAAAAGTCGTACGGCAGTGTTTCGCCATTTCGGACGGATGTTGCACCTTGCACCGCGGATGTTGCACCCTGTAGATATCGATTATTCGGACGGTCATTACTTCTGGCTCGTTTAGAGTTACGGGTACCATAACCTGTCAAAACGAAGGCCACGGTGAGTTCTACGGTTTTGATAGCTTTTAGCCGTCAACGGATAGATTAATGCCCAAAAAGGACAAACCGAATCTCAATCGGGTCTCGTTAGTTTTTTACCCATCGTTTTTTCGACGCCGGATTTTAACGATAAAACGGGATTACTGTGGCTCGTCTTCGATTTACCATCGCTGGAGAGTGGTGCACCATGGTACTATTCCGTTTCAAATCCATGAACGCATTTCTAAAAGTCGTACGGCACTGTTTCGCCATTTCGGACGGATGTTGCACCTTGCACCACGGACGTTGCACCCTGTAGATATCGATTATTCGGACGGCCATAACTTCTGGCTCGTTTAGATTTACTGGAGCCATAACCTATCAAAACGAAGGCCACGGTGAGTTCTACGGCTTTGACAGCTTTCAACCGTCAACGGATAGATTAAAGCCCGAAAAGGACAACCCGAATCTCAATCGGGTCTCGTAAGTTTTTTACCTTTCGTTTTTTCGACACCGGATTTTAACGGTAAAACGGGATTACCGTGGGTCGTCTTCGATTTGCCATCGCTGGAGAGTGGTGAACCATGGTACTGTTCCGTTTCAAATCCATGCATGCATTTCTAAAAGTCGTACGGCACTGTTTCGCCATTTCGGACGGATGTTGCACCTTGCACCGCGGATGTTGCACCCTGTAGATATCGATTATTCGGACGGCCATAACTTCTGGCTCGTTAAGAGTTACGGGAGCCATAACCTGTCAAAACGAAGGCCACGGTGAGTTCTACGGCTTTGACAGCTTTCAGCATCAATGGATAGATTAATGCCCGAAAAGGACAACCCGAATCTCAATCGGGTCTCGTAAGATTTTTGCCCATCGTTTTTTCGACACCGGATTTTTACGGTAAAACTGGATTACCGTGGCTCGTCTTCGATTTACCATCGCTGAGGAGTGGTGCACCATGGTACTGTTCCATTTCAAATCCATGCACGCATTTCTAAAAGTCGTACGACATTGTTTCGCCATTTCGGACGGATGTTGCACCTTGCACCGCGGATGTTACACCCTGCAGATATCGATTATTCGGACGACCATAACTTCTGGCTCGTTTAGAGTTACGGGAGTCATAACCTGTCAAAACGAAGGCCACGGTGAGTTCTACGGCTTTGACCGCTTTCAGCCGTCAACGGATAGATTAATACCCGAAAAGGACAACCCGAATCTCAATCGGGCCTCGTAAGTTTTTTACCCTTCGTTTTTTCGACACCGGATTTTTACGGTAAAACGGGATTACCGTGGTTCGTCTTCGATTTACCATCGCTGGAGAGTGGTGCATCATGGTACTGTTCCATTTCAAATCCATGCATGCATTTCTAAAAGTCGTACGGCACAATTTCGCTATTTCGGACGGATGTTGCACCTTGCACCGCGGATGTTGCACCCTGTAGATATCGATTATTCGGACGGCCATAACTTCTGGCTCGTTTTGAGTTACCGGAGCCATACCCTGTCAAAACGAAGTCCACGGTGAGTTCTACGGCTTTGACCGCTTTCAGCCGTCAGCGGATAGATTAATGCCCGAAAAGGACAACCCGAATCTCAATCGGGTCTCGTAAGTTTTTTACCCTTCGTTTTTTCGACACCGGATTTTTACGGTAAAACGGGATTACCGTGGCTCGTCTTCGATTTACCATCGCTGGAGAGTGGTGCACCACGGTACTGTTCCGTTTTAAATCCATCCATGCATTTCTAAAAGTCGTACGGCACTGTTTCGCCATTTCGGACGGATGTTGCACCTTGCACCGCGGATGTTACACCCTGTAGATATCGATTATTCGAACGGCCATAACTTCTGCCTCGTTTGGAGCTACGTGAGCCATAACCTGTCAAAACGAAGGCCATGGTGAGTTTTACGGCTTTGACCGCTTTCAGCCGTCAACGGATAGATTAATGCCCAAAATGGACAACCCGAATCTCAATCGGGCCTCGTAAGTTTTTTACCCTTCGTTTTTTCGACACCGGATTTTTACGGTAAAACGGGATTATCGTTCCTCGTCTTCGATTTAACATCGCTGGAGAGTGGTGCACCATGGTACTATTACGTTTCAAATCCATGCATGCATTTCTAAAAGTCGTACGGCACTATTTCGCCATTTCGGACGGATGTTGCACCTTGCACCGTGGATGTTGCACGCTGTAGATATCAATTATTCGGACGGTCATAACTTCTGGCTCGTTTAGAGTTACGGGTACCATAACCTGTCAAAACGAAGGCCACGGTGAGTTCTACGGCTTTGACAGCTTTTAGCCGTCAACGGATAGATTAATGCCCGAAAAGGACAACCCGAATCTCAATCGGGTCCCGTTAGTTTTTTACCCTTCGTTTTTTCGACGCCGGATTTTAACGATAAAACGGGATTACTGTGGCTCGTCTTCGATTTACCATCGCTGGAGAGTGGTGCACCATTGTAATATCCTGGAATTTTGGACAATTTAAATTTAATAATCTGAGTTTAAATTTAAATTGAATTGATAATTTTTGTTAATAAATTTGATTTGATTTTAATAATCTTCTTTATTTAAATATTTAATTTGTGAAATTATTTTAATGAGTTAATAAATTGTTTTCTATTTAATAATGTATATGTTTTTGTATATATTTTAAATAGACAAGTTATTTAATTTAAAATAGTATAGCATCTTTTTAATGTTTTAAAAATAGGAATTGTGATTTATTTTCAATTTAAGCTTTTCAAAAACATTTAATAAAATACTATATGATTTTTAATATGTGAGATAAATGTTTTAATTTGTTTAAAATTCATTTTAACTTAAGTTGTATATTAAAATAAGTTATAAAATGTTTGTGTCATTCTTTTTAAAATGTTGATTGATAATTTTGATTTGTCAATTTAATTTGTAAATTTGAAATACAATTTTAAATATGAACATGCATTTATTAAGTTAATTTTCTTTAACACATAATTAAATAACAAAACCATTTAAGATACATGTGTAAGCATAATAAAATCCTAAATGAACATGTGTTAAAAATTTATGTAAGTAAATTAACATGTGTCCATTCTTTTAACATGTGTCATATTTTGTTTTTCTTTAATTTTAATTTAAATCAAACATTATTATTTAAAACTTGCATATATTCATTTTTTTTTAGCTTTTCTCATTTTTCATTCTAAAAGAGAATTCTAGAAATCTGAAACCCTCTTCATCATAATGCAAACAATTACATTTATCAATCAAGTAAACATTGCATTGCATTCAAACTCTTCAAATTGCATGTCTACATCCTCCAAAACTCAATCTGCATGCAACAAATTCAAGATTGCATCTGGAATTTCAAGTTGAGGCCTGCATTTCAAATTTTTGTCAAGAAAAATCTGCATCCTCTAAAACAAGAGCCTGCATGCATTACAAATTTTAAACATGCATTCATCTGGAAAAAAAAAAAAAGAGGCAAGAAGCTCTGCATTCATGCTTGCAAATACAATCTGGAACCTGCAATTTCAAATTGCATCTGCAACATTCAAACTACCTGCATGCTAAAATCTGGAATAAGCAAATTTAATCAAGTAAGGAAGCCTACATTTCATCTGGAAGCATGCATAAAACAAGGGATTAGAAAGCATTTAAACAGAGGCCTCAATTTAAATAAGCAACCTGCATTTCAACTGGAAATTGCATCTTCATTCAAGCTACTGCATACATGAATCTGTGCTCTGCATGCTAAATTTTGAGCTCTGCATTTATATCAGGTGAGTAACACCTAATTTAAATAAAATAAGTAGGATTTCATGCTTGCTTATCTGATGAATTGAATTGTGTATGTGCTTTTTAATTGCCTGAGTATATATAGTGTGATGCATGTTTGATCTTCCAGATTCTGGCTGTGCAATTAAAACTCAAAAATAATTCATTTCTCTTGACCTGTTTGCTATTGTGATTTATCATTGAATGAAATTGGTACATTTCATGATAAAATGAATTTTTTTTAAAGTTTCTTTAGTAGTATTGTTTGGAAGTTGACTGCAATATGAACAACATAGCTTAATTCTGTAAAAATGGAAAATTTAAAGTATCATGAATCAAAGTTTCAGAGATTCACTTCAAAACAACTACTAAAATTATGATTTTTAAAATTTATATTACAATTTATAATGATGGAATCATGGTACAGTTGCAAATTGACTGTTTTATATAAAATTTATAAGCACAGTTAATACTTGCTTTAAATTTGGTTGAATTTGATTCTATTGATTGAGTAGTCATCAAAAGATCATAAGGAAAATTTTGAATTGTATTGAAATTCAATATTTTTTGTGAGATTTGGGAATTTCTGTTTAGAACCCTAGTTATTTCTGGATTATGAAGACTCGAGCATATTTGCATGTTAAGTGAATCGAGTTATGAGATATTTAGGGGATTGGTAGATGAAGGGTTGATGGAGTCATCGCCGGAGTTTGGAATGTAATAGTGGCCGGAGTTGGGTGATCTTGCCGTTGACAGGCTAGGCTTTGAAGTGAGGGTGCTGTTTTCCAAGTTTTGGATTTTAAAACTTGAATTTAAATTCAAGTTGAGTTCTTGGATTTTGGAGTGTTGAAGTGTGATGTGGGGAGTTTGGTCGATGGAGGATGGCCCTAGGTGATCGCCAGTGGTGGCCGGAGTTAGGTGATGGATGCACAGAGTTGTGTGTGTGCAGGTGGAGTTCTGTTTTTGGGTGCAGAGTTGATGTCTCGTGATGACCTCGGGAAAATTTGTTAATGACTCGAAGCAGGGTAGTGATTTACCCGAAGTAAAATTTATGTTGCTCGAGTAATAGATGTTCAGGTTTTGTTTTAACAGAGCCTGTTTCTTTTCAGGTTTTGATATTTTAAAAGTTTTTAAAATGTAGTTTAAAACCTGAAATAAGTATAAGTTTAAGTTGAATTTAACTATAAATTCAATTAGTATAAATTTTAAGTTTGAAATAATTTAAATTTTGAAAATTTTATTTGTACTGAAGCAAAAATAGAAAGCCTGTTTCCAGGTTTATTGAATTGAAGTAAAAATCAATTGCAAACTAAAATCTGGATTTAAGATTTAACCTGGAATTTAATTCAAATTCAATGAGTTAAAATTTCAGGTCTTGAATAATTTGAAATGTTTTCAAACTCAAGTTTGGGTTTTAAATCTAAAAACAGAAACTGTTTTTCTGTGTTAAGATTTTAAAGTAAATTTTAAATTGTTAAATGGAGTTCAACTGGAAGTTTTAAACCTGAAGTTTAAATTTGAAATCAATAGTTTAATTCTTGAAATTTAAACATTTTTGAATTCTATATGTTTAAAACCAAAATAGTAAACTGTTTCTGTTTTTATGTTTTAAATTATAAAGTAAAATTTCAAAATGCAAATGAATATTTAAACAAGTTAAATCTGGAAGTGAAATGTGAAATGAATCTGAGTTTGATTTAATTTAAATCTGGAATTTAAATTCAAACTTCAGTTTTTTTAAAAAAGAAATATAAAGGTTTAAATTTAAATTTGTTTTTAAATAATGATTTGCATTTGAAATGAAGATGGAATGTAAGTAAAGTTTTGATTTTTAATTTTGAATCTGAAATGAAATTTAAATTATGTTTCAGTTTGAAATTTAAAAAGAAATTTTTAAATTTGAATTTGTATTTGAAAGAAAGTGTTTAAAATACTTTGTATAAAGGAAGAAGGTTTCTAAATTTTGAACTTAAGAAATTGGTTTCATTTAAATTATTTAATTAATTTAAATGTAATATTAATTATTTAATTAATTAATAATGTGGATGATTAACTAAGTAATTAATAATTTTTAAGTTAATTAATTAAGATTTGAGATTAATTAATTAATGTTAATTAATCTATAATTAAGGATGGTTAATTAAGTTTTAATTAATGATTAAGATTTATTTAATCAAGAGATTAAAGATAATTAAGATTTTAATTAACACTTAATTAATTAATAATTAGAGATTAATTAAATTATAATTAAATATTAATTAGTTGTTAATTAATAATGATTAATTATAAGTTAATTTCTTAATTAGGTAATTAAGAGGTGTTAATGAAGATAATTAACTTAAGATTATTTAACAATTAATTAATGTGATTAATTTTAATAGTTAATTAGATTAATTAATTAATAATAATCAATTGTTTAATTACTTAATAAAAGTAATTAATGAATTAATTACTTGGTGTAATTAATTTGATTAAGGTGATTAGTTTAGATTAATTAAGTTTAATTAATTTAAACCATTGTTGATTGTTTGATAATTACTTTATGTAATTAATGAATTTATAATTACTTAGAGAAGTAATTAATTAATAATTACAGGATGTAATTAAAGATATTAATTATAGAAGTAATTTTGATTTAAATTACTTTGAAAATTAATCAAGTGATTAATGAGAATAATTAATTAAGAGTAATTAATTATGGGAGGAGTAATTAAAATAGTTAATTACTAAAAGGATATTAATCATGGATGATTAATATATATGGTTTAAGTTGAAGATTAATTACTTATGTAATTAATTTATATTAGAGATTGATTAAATGTAATTAGAAATCATTAATTAATTAATTAATGATGTAATTTGGAATTGATTAATTAAGGTATAATTAATATTAGATGCTAATTACTTATTGTAATTAGGGAATTATTAATCAATAAGGATTAATTGAAATGAATATTGAGATGATTTATAAATTGATTTATAATCAATTGATGATTAAGATAAGCAGGATTTGATGATGAAATGATTAATTTAATTTATTTTAAATTAATTAGAGAGTAAGTAATTAATTTAATTCATTTTAAATTAATTATAGAATGGAATGATCATTAGATAGTTGCTTATGTTTGATGATTGGTATTGATTGGTATGGTTTGTAATCCCAGTTATGAGATTAGTAGTGTATGTGATATGTATGCATTGGTTGCTTTTGGATGATAGTATGGATATCTGATTATGATATGAATTATCTGTTGGTAATGATAATGTTGATTATCTATTGTGTTGTGAATTATCTATCTATGTATATTTAGATAATGAATTGAATTGTTTTAAACTTAAAACAACTTGGACCTTAAAAGACACGCTTTGGTTTTCGATGAGACCGGGATCGGGTTTCCATATTTGGGATCCGAAAACCACATCGATTCCAAATAACGTTAGGTCGTTAACCTAAGTGGAGCAAGTGAAGACTCGAGGTGTAAGGGCTATACGTCAGTATAACTCTGTGGGTGATTCCGTAATGAGTTTGACGGAATAGCACTTATAGATTCGAGATGGAGGATCAGAGTGCAAGGGTTATTGTCGTTAACTCTGAGGGTGATTCCAATATTGAGTGTAACGAGATAATGCCTTCGGTTTCGTTCGAACCCGGAACGAACTTGTATGGATTGAATGCTTTCAGAACATCGTCAGGTGGACGATGAGCATTCTAAGTGATATGTCCTATAAAGGTAATCGTAGCCTCAAGCCTCATCAACCGGGAATGGCTAAAACAGGGGAGGTGCAGCAAAGCTTCGTGGGTAGCCCCCACTTGAGAGCAAGATTTATCCCTGTCTAGAGGTCCCTTTATATTTTCGGCTTAGTGGTGCGGTTGCTGATCACAACTGCGGGGTTGTCTTGTTTGGAACTGTTCAGTAAGGAACGGGTCCGGCTTTGTGTTGCAGGGGAGTTAGGGTGGCTCCTCGGTACGGTGATCTAGGCCACGTACTGTGACGGGCGGTACCCCAGTAGCCCTGCCATTGTATGGAATCCACAATCCAATAAGTGCCAACGGTTTTGATTGTATTACCCACTTTTGTGGCTAGTAGCTGGAATTTAATAGATGTAACAATTTCGGCTATTTCTTATTTATTTGAAAATCCTAGACACTATTATAATATCATCGGATTTCCTATCAAATGTTTTGGTTAGCGTAAGGTAAAAACTTTTCCATGTTTATGTGTGGGAAGTCTTACGTGATACCTTTTCTTTTCAAAGATTTTTCAAAGTTAAGCAACTTTAACCTGTTACTCACACCAGACCCATGTCTGACCCGGAGTTATTTCTGTTTTTCCATAACTCTTGGGTACTCAAATTTTTATGAGTAGCCAAGGGAATTCAGGTTAGGATTCAGGATAGCTTTGACGAATTGTGGAGGAGCATATGGAGCAGGAGGCTTCTGCGTATAGTTATATTGTTTTCCGCTGTGTTGGTATCTCTGAGTGTTTGTGTTTGTGATTGAGATGTAATAACTAGACAGGTGTTTATAACTGTCTAGTATGTGTTGTATATGTCTGTGTAACTCTGATATTTAATGTATACTATGTAATACTTTGGTTATTAATATAATTTATTCGTTCCGCTGTTGAGATTCTTGTGTTGTTTCTTCTTTCTCTTCTTTCTTTCTCTTTTCTATCCCTTTCTTTCTTCAAGATGACGCGATTTTCCGGGAGTGGAAGGTCGGGTCGTCTCATTTGGTATCAGAGCGTTAGGTTGAGTGAATACCTAGGCTCTGTAGTGGTGTTTATCTTGAGAGAGCGTATTTGTAGTTTTGATATATATCTATATATATATTTGTATTGGTTCTACCTATTTGTTGGTTTACCTGTTCGGGTTTTTCCAATATAAGTTATAAAGGTAGATGAGGTAGAAGTGTGTGTAACACGACTACCATTGGTTGGAGTTTGATGGATGAGGTTGGAAGTGTATTTGTCGAGACTGTAGACCTAATACCGTCTCGAGTGAGTTTTGTTTGGTTTAAGGACTTCATCGATCTCTGAAGGTAACCTGTTAAGGTTCGGAGTTCGTCTTTGAAGTGCAGAGTTGTGTTTGTATCTGTCGGTAGGGCAGAAGCCGGTGAATGATGATATCTTGATATCTCAGGAAATAGTAGCTGCGTGATGAGATGCAGTGAATATGGATATTTCCGAAGATGTTTCTTTGGAACAGGAATAAGAAGTGAGTCTGCTCCGTGATATGGCTGAGTTTAGCAGAGTGTTCTGAGTTGGTAAGGAGTCTTCTGGCTGAGTAGTTTTTCTGAAATGGAGTTCAGAAGCAGCAGAGTGGATCTGTTTCTCTGGTAAGTTGGCTATGTCAGCATAAGCTATTCTGTTTGGTTGAGAGAGAGCAGTTTTCTTTGGATTTAGGCTGAGTTGATCGCAAAAGTGACTTGCGATAGTTAAGTGTTCTTTTGGAACTGGTGGTTCAGTTAGTAGATGGATGGTTCCTTGAGATAGAAGTTGGTGGAGTAACTCAGATTGGGAGAACACATCTGAGTTTTCTTTTATGGATACGTGGAACCATATTTCTGTGCTGGGTTGTCTGGTCTGTGCTTGTGCTCTTAGTCAGCATTTTCTTCTGTTTCGGATCAGAGTTGTGCAGCGGAAGCAGTTTGGGACTGCTTCTGTTTTGTTTTTCTCAGATAAGGAGAAGTTTGTTCTGTCTTCTGTTGTTGAGAAGTTGAGTGTGTGTTCTTGGTTTTTGATTGATCTTGAGGAGATCATTGGATTGTTTTGATTCAGTCTGTTTCTGATAGAATCAGCAAGAGTTAAGCTGATCAGGATAGATGTTGGTAGCCCAGGATCGTCCGAAGAGTTTTTGTGGATAAGAGGCGGAGAATTTGGATTCTGGAATCGGAGATTTGATTTGGGATAAGTTTTTCTCTGATCCAAGGAGCTATAAGTTTGAGAAGCTAGCTTCGTAGTGTTTTGGGTTTCTTCTGTGTTTTAGAGATCAGTGTTTGGTTTTCTAGAGTTGAATTGCCAGTTTGGATAACTGGGATTCAGAGTGTTTCACGTATCTCTGAGGGAGTACGTGTTTGATATTTCTGGTTGTAGAACTAGCAGTTTAGGATGGTTTGTTTGTTGAGTCAGACTCGTCTGTAGTCTGATATTCTATATAGGATTGTTGTTAGGAGCTCTATAGCTTAATAGTATTGATTGATTGGATTCTATAGAGCGAGTATCCCGATATATATTTATATATACCGGGGAAACTCGTGAAGTTTATCCAAAATTCTTTTGGATAAATAGATTTGTTTTGATTGTGTGAATTGGTTGCTTTGGTTGTTAGCATATGATTATCATATGCTGTTTTAAAATAAAATCTGTAAATAGATTATTAAATTAACTTTGTTTTAAATTTCGGGGACGAAATTCTTTTAAGGGGGAAGGATTGTAATATCCTGGAATTTTGGACAATTTAAATTTAATAATCTGAGTTTAAATTTAAATTGAATTGATAATTTTTGTTAATAAATTTGATTTGATTTTAATAATCTTCTTTATTTAAATATTTAATTTGTGAAATTATTTTAATGAGTTAATAAATTGTTTTCTATTTAATAATGTATATGTTTTTGTATATATTTTAAATAGACAAGTTATTTAATTTAAAATAGTATAGCATCTTTTTAATGTTTTAAAAATAGGAATTGTGATTTATTTTCAATTTAAGCTTTTCAAAAACATTTAATAAAATACTATATGATTTTTAATATGTGAGATAAATGTTTTAATTTGTTTAAAATTCATTTTAACTTAAGTTGTATATTAAAATAAGTTATAAAATGTTTGTGTCATTCTTTTTAAAATGTTGATTGATAATTTTGATTTGTCAATTTAATTTGTAAATTTGAAATACAATTTTAAATATGAACATGCATTTATTAAGTTAATTTTCTTTAACACATAATTAAATAACAAAACCATTTAAGATACATGTGTAAGCATAATAAAATCCTAAATGAACATGTGTTAAAAATTTATGTAAGTAAATTAACATGTGTCCATTCTTTTAACATGTGTCATATTTTGTTTTTCTTTAATTTTAATTTAAATCAAACATTATTATTTAAAACTTGCATATATTCATTTTTTTTTAGCTTTTCTCATTTTTCATTCTAAAAGAGAATTCTAGAAATCTGAAACCCTCTTCATCATAATGCAAACAATTACATTTATCAATCAAGTAAACATTGCATTGCATTCAAACTCTTCAAATTGCATGTCTACATCCTCCAAAACTCAATCTGCATGCAACAAATTCAAGATTGCATCTGGAATTTCAAGTTGAGGCCTGCATTTCAAATTTTTGTCAAGAAAAATCTGCATCCTCTAAAACAAGAGCCTGCATGCATTACAAATTTTAAACATGCATTCATCTGGAAAAAAAAAAAAAAGAGGCAAGAAGCTCTGCATTCATGCTTGCAAATACAATCTGGAACCTGCAATTTCAAATTGCATCTGCAACATTCAAACTACCTGCATGCTAAAATCTGGAATAAGCAAATTTAATCAAGTAAGGAAGCCTACATTTCATCTGGAAGCATGCATAAAACAAGGGATTAGAAAGCATTTAAACAGAGGCCTCAATTTAAATAAGCAACCTGCATTTCAACTGGAAATTGCATCTTCATTCAAGCTACTGCATACATGAATCTGTGCTCTGCATGCTAAATTTTGAGCTCTGCATTTATATCAGGTGAGTAACACCTAATTTAAATAAAATAAGTAGGATTTCATGCTTGCTTATCTGATGAATTGAATTGTGTATGTGCTTTTTAATTGCCTGAGTATATATAGTGTGATGCATGTTTGATCTTCCAGATTCTGGCTGTGCAATTAAAACTCAAAAATAATTCATTTCTCTTGACCTGTTTGCTATTGTGATTTATCATTGAATGAAATTGGTACATTTCATGATAAAATGAATTTTTTTTAAAGTTTCTTTAGCAGTATTGTTTGGAAGTTGACTGCAATATGAACAACATAGCTTAATTCTGTAAAAATGGAAAATTTAAAGTATCATGAATCAAAGTTTCAGAGATTCACTTCAAAACAACTACTAAAATTATGATTTTTAAAATTTATATTACAATTTATAATGATGGAATCATGGTACAGTTGCAAATTGACTGTTTTATATAAAATTTATAAGCACAGTTAATACTTGCTTTAAATTTGGTTGAATTTGATTCTATTGATTGAGTAGTCATCAAAAGATCATAAGGAAAATTTTGAATTGTATTGAAATTCAATATTTTTTGTGAGATTTGGGAATTTCTGTTTAGAACCCTAGTTATTTCTGGATTATGAAGACTCGAGCATATTTGCATGTTAAGTGAATCGAGTTATGAGATATTTAGGGGATTGGTAGATGAAGGGTTGATGGAGTCATCGCCGGAGTTTGGAATGTAATAGTGGCCGGAGTTGGGTGATCTTGCCGTTGACAGGCTAGGCTTTGAAGTGAGGGTGCTGTTTTCCAAGTTTTGGATTTTAAAACTTGAATTTAAATTCAAGTTGAGTTCTTGGATTTTGGAGTGTTGAAGTGTGATGTGGGGAGTTTGGTCGATGGAGGATGGCCCTAGGTGATCGCCAGTGGTGGCCGGAGTTAGGTGATGGATGCACAGAGTTGTGTGTGTGCAGGTGGAGTTCTGTTTTTGGGTGCAGAGTTGATGTCTCGTGATGACCTCGGGAAAATTTGTTAATGACTCGAAGCAGGGTAGTGATTTACCCGAAGTAAAATTTATGTTGCTCGAGTAATAGATGTTCAGGTTTTGTTTTAACAGAGCCTGTTTCTTTTCAGGTTTTGATATTTTAAAAGTTTTTAAAATGTAGTTTAAAACCTGAAATAAGTATAAGTTTAAGTTGAATTTAACTATAAATTCAATTAGTATAAATTTTAAGTTTGAAATAATTTAAATTTTGAAAATTTTATTTGTACTGAAGCAAAAATAGAAAGCCTGTTTCCAGGTTTATTGAATTGAAGTAAAAATCAATTGCAAACTAAAATCTGGATTTAAGATTTAACCTGGAATTTAATTCAAATTCAATGAGTTAAAATTTCAGGTCTTGAATAATTTGAAATGTTTTCAAACTCAAGTTTGGGTTTTAAATCTAAAAACAGAAACTGTTTTTCTGTGTTAAGATTTTAAAGTAAATTTTAAATTGTTAAATGGAGTTCAACTGGAAGTTTTAAACCTGAAGTTTAAATTTGAAATCAATAGTTTAATTCTTGAAATTTAAACATTTTTGAATTCTATATGTTTAAAACCAAAATAGTAAACTGTTTCTGTTTTTATGTTTTAAATTATAAAGTAAAATTTCAAAATGCAAATGAATATTTAAACAAGTTAAATCTGGAAGTGAAATGTGAAATGAATCTGAGTTTGATTTAATTTAAATCTGGAATTTAAATTCAAACTTCAGTTTTTTTAAAAAAGAAATATAAAGGTTTAAATTTAAATTTGTTTTTAAATAATGATTTGCATTTGAAATGAAGATGGAATGTAAGTAAAGTTTTGATTTTTAATTTTGAATCTGAAATGAAATTTAAATTATGTTTCAGTTTGAAATTTAAAAAGAAATTTTTAAATTTGAATTTGTATTTGAAAGAAAGTGTTTAAAATACTTTGTATAAAGGAAGAAGGTTTCTAAATTTTGAACTTAAGAAATTGGTTTCATTTAAATTATTTAATTAATTTAAATGTAATATTAATTATTTAATTAATTAATAATGTGGATGATTAACTAAGTAATTAATAATTTTTAAGTTAATTAATTAAGATTTGAGATTAATTAATTAATGTTAATTAATCTATAATTAAGGATGGTTAATTAAGTTTTAATTAATGATTAAGATTTATTTAATCAAGAGATTAAAGATAATTAAGATTTTAATTAACACTTAATTAATTAATAATTAGAGATTAATTAAATTATAATTAAATATTAATTAGTTGTTAATTAATAATGATTAATTATAAGTTAATTTCTTAATTAGGTAATTAAGAGGTGTTAATGAAGATAATTAACTTAAGATTATTTAACAATTAATTAATGTGATTAATTTTAATAGTTAATTAGATTAATTAATTAATAATAATCAATTGTTTAATTACTTAATAAAAGTAATTAATGAATTAATTACTTGGTGTAATTAATTTGATTAAGGTGATTAGTTTAGATTAATTAAGTTTAATTAATTTAAACCATTGTTGATTGTTTGATAATTACTTTATGTAATTAATGAATTTATAATTACTTAGAGAAGTAATTAATTAATAATTACAGGATGTAATTAAAGATATTAATTATAGAAGTAATTTTGATTTAAATTACTTTGAAAATTAATCAAGTGATTAATGAGAATAATTAATTAAGAGTAATTAATTATGGGAGGAGTAATTAAAATAGTTAATTACTAAAAGGATATTAATCATGGATGATTAATATATATGGTTTAAGTTGAAGATTAATTACTTATGTAATTAATTTATATTAGAGATTGATTAAATGTAATTAGAAATCATTAATTAATTAATTAATGATGTAATTTGGAATTGATTAATTAAGGTATAATTAATATTAAATGCTAATTACTTATTGTAATTAGGGAATTATTAATCAATAAGGATTAATTGAAATGAATATTGAGATGATTTATAAATTGATTTATAATCAATTGATGATTAAGATAAGCAGGATTTGATGATGAAATGATTAATTTAATTTATTTTAAATTAATTAGAGAGTAAGTAATTAATTTAATTCATTTTAAATTAATTATAGAATGGAATGATCATTAGATAGTTGCTTATGTTTGATGATTGGTATTGATTGGTATGGTTTGTAATCCCAGTTATGAGATTAGTAGTGTATGTGATATGTATGCATTGGTTGCTTTTGGATGATAGTATGGATATCTGATTATGATATGAATTATCTGTTGGTAATGATAATGTTGATTATCTATTGTGTTGTGAATTATCTATCTATGTATATTTAGATAATGAATTGAATTGTTTTAAACTTAAAACAACTTGGACCTTAAAAGACACGCTTTGGTTTTCGATGAGACCGGGATCGGGTTTCCATATTTGGGATCCGAAAACCACATCGATTCCAAATAACGTTAGGTCGTTAACCTAAGTGGAGCAAGTGAAGACTCGAGGTGTAAGGGCTATACGTCAGTATAACTCTGTGGGTGATTCCGTAATGAGTTTGACGGAATAGCACTTATAGATTCGAGATGGAGGATCAGAGTGCAAGGGTTATTGTCGTTAACTCTGAGGGTGATTCCAATATTGAGTGTAACGAGATAATGCCTTCGGTTTCGTTCGAACCCGGAACGAAGTTGTATGGATTGAATGCTTTCAGAACATCGTCAGGTGGACGATGAGCATTCTAAGTGATATGTCCTATAAAGGTAATCGTAGCCTCAAGCCTCATCAACCGGGAATGGCTAAAACAGGGGAGGTGCAGCAAAGCTTCGTGGGTAGCCCCCACTTGAGAGCAAGATTTATCCCTGTCTAGAGGTCCCTTTATATTTTCGGCTTAGTGGTGCGGTTGCTGATCACAACTGCGGGGTTGTCTTGTTTGGAACTGTTCAGTAAGGAACGGGTCCGGCTTTGTGTTGCAGGGGAGTTAGGGTGGCTCCTCGGTACGGTGATCTAGGCCACGTACTGTGACGGGCGGTACCCCAGTAGCCCTGCCATTGTATGGAATCCACAATCCAATAAGTGCCAACGGTTTTGATTGTATTACCCACTTTTGTGGCTAGTAGCTGGAATTTAATAGATGTAACAATTTCGGCTATTTCTTATTTATTTGAAAACCCTAGACACTATTATAATATCATCGGATTTCCTATCAAATGTTTTGGTTAGCGTAAGGTAAAAACTTTTCCATGTTTATGTGTGGGAAGTCTTACGTGATACCTTTTCTTTTCAAAGATTTTTCAAAGTTAAGCAACTTTAACCTGTTACTCACACCAGACCCATGTCTGACCCGGAGTTATTTCTGTTTTTCCATAACTCTTGGGTACTCAAATTTTTATGAGTAGCCAAGGGAATTCAGGTTAGGATTCAGGATAGCTTTGACGAATTGTGGAGGAGCATATGGAGCAGGAGGCTTCTGCGTATAGTTATATTGTTTTCCGCTGTGTTGGTATCTCTGAGTGTTTGTGTTTGTGATTGAGATGTAATAACTAGACAGGTGTTTATAACTGTCTAGTATGTGTTGTATATGTCTGTGTAACTCTGATATTTAATGTATACTATGTAATACTTTGGTTATTAATATAATTTATTCGTTCCGCTGTTGAGATTCTTGTGTTGTTTCTTCTTTCTCTTCTTTCTTTCTCTTTTCTATCCCTTTCTTTCTTCAAGATGACGCGATTTTCCGGGAGTGGAAGGTCGGGTCGTCTCAACCATGGTACTGTTCCGTTTCAAATCCACGCACGCATTTCTAAAAGTCGTACGTCTCTGTTTCACCATTTCGGACGGATGTTGCACCTTGCACCGCGGACGTTGCACCCTGTAGATATCGATTATTCGGACGGCCATAAGTTCTGGCTCGTTTAGAGTTACAGGAGCCATAACCTGTCAAAACGAAGGCCACGGTGATTTCTAAGGCTTTGACAGCTTTCAGCCATCAACGGATAGATTAATGCCCGAAAAGGACAACCCGAATCTCAATCGGGTCTCGTAAGTTTTTTACCCTTCGTTTTTTCGACACCGGATTTTAACGGTAAAACGGGATTACCGTGGCTCGTCTTCGATTTACGATCGCTGGAGAGTGGTGCACCATGGTACTGTTCCGTTTCAAATCCATGCATGCATTTCTAAAAGTCGTATGACACTGTTTCGCCATTTCGGACGGATGTTGCACCTTGCACCGCGGATGTTGCACCCTGTAGATATCGATTATTCGGACGGCCATAAATTCTGGCTCGTTTGGAGTTACGGGAGCCATAACCTGTCAAAACGAAGGCCACGGTGAGTTCTACGGCTTTGACACTTTCAGCGTCAATGGATAGATTATTGCCCGAAAAGGACAACCCGAATCTCAATCGGGTCTCGTAAGATTTTTGCCCTTCGTTTTTTCGACACCGGATTTTAACGGTAAAACGGGATTACCGTGGCTCGACTTCGATTTACCATCGCTGGAGAGTGGTGCACCATGGTACTGTTCCATTTCAAATCCATGTACGCATTTCTAAAAGTCGTACGACACAATTTCGCCATTTCGGACGGATGTTGCCCCTTGCACCTCGGATGTTGCACCCTGTAGATATCGATTATTCGGACGGCCATAACTTCTGGCTCGTTTAGAGTTATGGGAGCGATAACCTGTCGAAACGAAGGCCACGGTGAGTTCTACGGTTTTGATAGCTTTCAGCCGTCAACGGATAGATTAATGGCCGAAAAGGACAACCCGAATCTCAATCGGGTCTCGTAAGTTTTTTACCCCTCGTTTTTTCGACACCGGATTTTAACGGTAAAACGGGATTACTGTGGCTCATCATCGATTTACCATCGCTGGAGAGTGGCGCACCATGGTACTGTTCCGTATCAAATCCATGCACGCATTTCTAAAAGTCGTACGGCACTGTTTTTCCATTTCGGACGGATGTTGCACCTTGCACCGCGGATGTTGCACCCTGTAGATATCGATTATTCGGACGACCATAACTTCTGGCTCGTTTATAGTTACGGGAGCCATAACCTGTCAAAACGAAGGCCACGTTGAGTTTTACGGCTTTGACTGCTTTCAGCCGTCAACGGATAGATTAATGCCCAACAAGGACAACCCGAATCTCAATCGGGTCTCGTAAGTTTTTTACCCTTCGTTTTTTCGACACCGGATTTTAACGGTAAAAAGGGATTACCGTGCCTCGTCCTCGATTTACCATCGCTGCATAGTGGTGCACCATGGTACTCTTCCGTTTCATATCCATGCACGCATTTCTAAAAGTCGTACGACACTGTTTCGCCATTTCGGACGGATGTAGCACCTTGCACCGCGGATGTTGCACCCTGTAGATATCTATTATTCGCACGGCTATAACTTCTGGCTCGTTTAGAGTTACGGGAGCCATAACCTGTCAAAACGAAGGCCACGGTGAGTTCTACGACTTTGAAGCTTTCAGCCGTCAATGGATAGACTAATGCCGAAAAAGGACAACCCGAATCTCAATCGGGTCTCGTAAGTTTTTTACCCTTCGTTTTTTCGACACCGGATTTTAACGGTAAAACGGGATTATCGTGGCATGTCTTCGATTTACCATCGCTGGAGAGTGGTGCACCATGGTACTGTTCCATTTCAAATCCATGCACGCATTTCTAAAAGTCGTACGACACAATTTCGCCATTTCGGACGGATGTTGCCCCTTGCACCTCGGTTGTTGCACCCTGTAGATATCGATTATTCGGGCGGCCATAACTTCTGGCTCGTTTAGAGTTACGGGAGCCATAACCTGTCAAAACGGAGGCCACTGTGATTTCTAAGGCTTTGACCGCTTTCAGCCGTCAACGGATAGATTAATGCCTGAAAAGGACAACCCGAATCTCAATCGGGTCTCGTAAGTTTTTTACCCTTCGTTTTTTCGACACCGGATATTTTCGGTAAAACGGGATTACCGTGGCTCGTCTTCGATTTACTATCGCTGGAGAAAGGTGCTCCATGGTACTGTTCTGTTTCAAATCCATGCATGCATTTCTAAAAGTCGTACGACACTGTTTCGCCATTTCAGACGGATGTTTCACCTTGCACCGCGAACGTTGCACCCTGTAGATATCGATTATTCGGACGGCCATAACTTCTGGCTCGTTTAGAGTTACGGGAGCCATAACCTGTCAAAACGAAGGCCACGGTGAGTTCTACGGCTTTGAAGATTTCAGCCGTCAACGAATAGATTAATGCCCAAAAAGGACAACCCGAATCTCAATCGGGCCTCGTAAGTTTTTTACCCTTCGTTTTTTCGACACCTGATTTTTACGGTAAAACGGGATTACCGTCCCTTGTCTTCGATTTACCATCGCTGTAGAGTGGTGCACCATGTTACTGTTCCGTTTCAAATCCATGCATGCATTTTTAAAAGTCGTACGGCACTGTTTCGCTGATTTGGACGGATGTTGCACCATGCACCGCGGATGTTGCACCCTGTAGATATCGATTATTCGGACGGTCATAACTTCTGGCTCGTTTAGAGTTACGGGAGCCATAACCAGTCAAAACGAAGTCCACGGTGAGTTCTACGGCTTTGACAGCTTTCAGCCGTCAACGGATAGATTAATGCCCGAAAAGGACAACCCGAATCTCAATCGGGTCTCGTAAGTTATTTGCCCTTCGTTTTTTCGACACCGGATTTTTACGGTAAAACGGGATTACCGTGGCTCGTCTTCGATTTTCCATCGCTGGAGAGTGGTGCACCATGGTACTGTTCCGTTTCAAATCCATGCACGCATTTCTAAAAGTCGTACGACACTGTTTCGCCATTTCGGACGGATATTGCACCTTGCACCACGGATGTTGTACCCTGTAGATATCGATTATTCGAACGGCCATAACTTCTGGCTCGTTTAGAGTTACGAGAGCCATAACCTGTCAAAACGAAGGGCACGGTGAGTTCTACGGGTTTGACCGCTTTCAGCCGTCAACGGATAGATTAATGCCCGAAAAGGACAACCCGAATCTCAATCGGGTCCCGTAAATTTTTTACCCTTCGTTTTTTCGACACCGGATTTTTACGGTAAAACGGGATTACCGTGGCTCGTCTTCGATTTACCATCGCTGGAGTGTGGTGCACCATGGTACTGTTCCGTTTCAAATCCATGCATGCATTTCTAAAAGTCGTACGGCACTGTTTCGCCATTTCGGACGGATGTTGCACCTTGCACCGCGGATGTTACACCCTGTATATATCGATTATTCGGACGGCCATAACTTCTGGCTCGTTTAGAGTTACGGGAGCCATAACCTGTCAAAACGAAGGCCATGGTGAGTTTTACGGCTTTGACCGCTTTCAGCCGTCAACGGATAGATTAACGCCCAAAAAGGACAACTCGAATCTCAATCGGGCCTCGTAAGTTTTTTACCCTTCGTTTTTTCGACACCTGATTTTTACGGTAAAACGGGATTACCGTGCCTCGTCTTTGATTTACCATTGATGGAGAGTGGTGCACCATGGTACTGTTCCGTTTTATATCCATTCACGCATTTCTAAAAGTCGTACGACACTGTTTCGCCATTTCGGACGGATGTTGCACCTTGCACCGCGGATGTTGCACCCTGTAGATATCTATTATTCGCACGGCTATAACTTCTGGCTCGTTTAGAGTTATGGAAGCCATAACGTGTCAGAACGAAGGCCACGGTGAGTTCTACGGCTTTGACAGCTTTCAGCCATCAACGGATAGGTTAATGCCCAAAAAGGACAACCCGAATCTCAATCGGGTCTTGTAAGTTTTTTACGCATCGTTTTTTCGACGCCGGATTTTAACGGTAAAACGGGATTACCGTGGCTCGTCTACGATTTACCATCGCTGGAGAGTGGTGCACCATGGTACTGTTCCGTTTCAAATCCATGCATGCATTTCTAAAAGTCGTATGACACTGTTTCGCCATTTCGGACGGATGTTGCACCTTGCACCGCGGATGTTGCACCCCGTAGATATCGATTATTCGGACGGCCATAAATTCTGGCTCGTTTGGAGTTACGGGATCCATAACCTGTCAAAACGAAGGCCACGGTGAGTTCTACGGCTTTGACAGCTTTCAGCGTCAATGGATAGATTAATGCCCGAAAAGGACAACCCGAATCTCAATCGGGTCGCGTAATATTTTTGCCCTTCGTTTTTTCGACACCGGATTTTAACGGTAAAACGGGATTACCGTGGCTCGTCTTCGATTTACCATCGCTGGAGAGTGGTGCACCATGGTACTGTTCCATTTCAAATCCATGCACGCATTTCTAAAAGTCGTATGACACAATTTCGCCATTTCGGACGGATGTTGCCCCTTGCACCTCGGATGTTGCACCCTGTAGATATCGATTATTCGGACGACCATAACTTCTGGCTCGTTTAGAGTTATGGGAGCGATAACCTGTCGAAACGAAGGCCACGGTGAGTTCTACGGTTTTGATAGCTTTCAGCCGTCAACAGATAGATTAATGGCCGAAAAGGACAACCCGAATCTCAATCGGGTCTCGTAAGTTTTTTTCCCCTCGTTTTTTCGACACCGGATTTTAACGGTAAAACGGGATTACTGTGGCTCATCATCGATTTACCATCGCTGGAGAGTGGCGCACCGTGGTACTGTTCCGTATCAAATCCATGCACGCATTTCTAAAAGTCGTACGGCACTGTTTTTCCATTTCGGACGGATGTTGCACCTTGCACCGCGGATGTTGCACCCTGTAGATATCGATTATTCGGACGACCATAACTTCTGGCTCGTTTATAGTTACAGGAGCCATAACCTGTCAAAACGAAGGCCACGGTGAGTTTTACGGCTTTGACTGCTTTCAGCCGTCAACGGATAGATTAATGCCCAACAAGGAGAACCCGAATCTCAATCGGGTCTCGTAAGTTTTTTACCCTTCGTTTTTTCAACACCGGATTTTAACGGTAAAAAGGGATTACCGTGCCTCGTCCTCGATTTACCATCGCTGGATAGTGGTGCACCATGGTACTCTTCCGTTTCATATCCATGCACGCATTTCTAAAAGTCGTACGACACTGTTTCGCCATTTCGGACGGATGTAGCACCTTGCACCGCGGATGTTGCACCCTGTAGATATCTATTATTCGCACGGCTATAACTTCTGGCTCGTTTAGAGTTACGGGAGCCATAACCTGTCAAAACGAAGGCCACGGTGAGTTCTACGACTTTGAAGCTTTCAGCCGTCAATGGATAGACTAATGCCGAAAAAGGACAACCCGAATCTCAATCGGGTCTCGTAAGTTTTTTACCCTTCGTTTTTTCGACACCGAATTTTAACGGTAAAACGGGATTATTGTGGCATGTCTTCGATTTACCATCGCTGGAGAGTGGTGCACCATGGTACTGTTCCATTTCAAATCCATGCACGCATTTCTAAAAGTCGTACGACACAATTTCGCCATTTCGGACGGATGTTGCCCCTTGCACCTCGGTTGTTGCACCCTGTAGATATCGATTATTCGGGCGGCCATAACTTCTGGCTCGTTTAGAGTTACGGGAGCCATAACCTGTCAAAACGAAGGCCACTGTGATTTCTAAGGCTTTGACCGCTTTCAGCCGTCAACGGATAGATTAATGCCTGAAAAGGACAACCCGAATCTCAATCGGGTCTCGTAAGTTTTTTACCCTTCGTTTTTTCGACACCGGATATTTTCGGTAAAACGGGATTACCGTGGCTCGTCTTCGATTTACCATCGCTGGAGAAAGGTGCTCCGTGGTACTGTTCTGTTTCAAATCCATGCATGCATTTCTAAAAGTCGTACGACACTGTTTCGCCATTTCGGACGGATGTTTCACCTTGCACCGCGAACGTTGCACCCTGTAGATATCGATTATTCGGACGGCCATAACTTCTGGCTCGTTTAGAGTTACGGGAGCCATAACCTGTCAAAACGAAGGCCACGGTGAGTTCTACGGCTTTGAAGCTTTCAGCCGTCAACGAATAGATTAATGCCCAAAAAGGACAACCCGAATCTCAATCGGGCCTCGTAAGTTTTTTACCCTTCGTTTTTTCGACACCGGATTTTTACGGTAAAACAGGATTACCGTGCCTCGTCTTCGATTTACCATCGCTGGAGAGTGGTGCACCATGTTACTGTTCCGTTTCAAATCCATGCATGCATTTCTAAAAGTCGTACGGCACTGTTTCGCTGATTTGGACGGATGTTGCACCATGCACCGCGGATGTTGCACCCTGTAGATATCGATTATTCGGACGGTCATAACTTCTGGCTCGTTTAGATTTACGGGAGCCATAACCAGTCAAAACGAAGTCCACGGTGAGTTCTATGGCTTTGATAGCTTTCAGCCTTCAACGGATAGATTAATGCCCGAAAAGGACAACCCGAATCTCAATCGGGTCTCGTAAGTTATTTGCCCTTCGTTTTTTCGACACCGGATTTCTACGGTAAAACGGGATTACCGTGGCTCGTCTTCGATTTTCCATCGCTGGAGAGTGGTGCACCATGGTACTGTTCCGTTTCAAATCCATGCACGCATTTCTATAAGTCGTACGACACTGTTTCGCCATTTCGGACGGATGTTGCACCTTGCACCACGGATGTTGCACCCTGTAGATATCGATTATTCGAACGGCCATAACTTCTGGCTCGTTTAGAGTTACGAGAGCCATAACCTGTCAAAACGAAGGGCACGGTGAGTTCTACGGGTTTGACCGCTTTCAGCCGTCAACGGATAGATTAATGCCCGAAAAGGACAACCCGAATCTCAATCGGGTCCCGTAAGTTTTTTACCCTTCGTTTTTTCGACACCGGATTTTTACGGTAAAACGGGATTACCGTGGCTCGTCTTCGATTTACCATCGCTGGAGTGTGGTGCACCATGGTACTATTCCGTTTCAAATCCATGCATGCATTTCTAAAAGTCGTACGGCACTGTTTCGCCATTTCGGACGGATGTTGCACCTTGCACCGCGGATGTTGCACCCTGTATATATCGATTATTCGGACGGCCATAACTTCTGGCTCGTTTAGAGTTACGGGAGCCATAACCTATCAAAACGAAGGCCACGGTGAGTTTTACGGCTTTGACCGCTTTCAGCCGTCAACGGATAGATTAACGCCCAAAAAGGACAACTCGAATCTCAATCGGGCCTCGTAAGTTTTTTACCCTTCGTTTTTTCGACACCTGATTTTTACGGTAAAACGGGATTACCGTTCCTCGTCTTTGATTTACCATCGATGGAGAGTGGTGCACCATGGTACTGTTCCGTTTCATATCCATTCACGCATTTCTAAAAGTCGTACGACACTGTTTCGCCATTTCGGACGGATGTTGCACCTTGCACCGCGGATGTTGCACCCTGTAGATATCTATTATTCGCACGGCTATAACTTCTGGCTCGTTTAGAGTTATGGAAGCCATAACGTGTCAGAACGAAGGCCACGGTGAGTTCTACGGCTTTGACAGCTTTCAGCCATCAACGGATTGGTTAATGCCCAAAAAGGACAACCCGAATCTCAATCGGGTCTTGTAAGTTTTTTACGCATCGTTTTTTCGACGCCGGATTTTAACGGTAAAACGGGATTACCGTGGCTCGTCTACGATTTACCATCGCTGGAGAGTGGTGCACCATGGTACTGTTCCGTTTCAAATCCATGCACGCGTTTCTAAAAGTCGTACGGCACTGTTTCGCCATTTCGGACGGAGGTTGCACCTTGCACCGTGGATGTTGCACCATGTAGATATCGATTATTTGGACGGCCATAATTCTGGCTCGTTTTGAGTTACGGGAGCCATAACCTGTCAAAACGATGGCCACGGTGAGTTCTACGGCTTTGACCGCTTTCAGCTGTCAACGGATAGATTAATGCCCGAAAAGGACAACTCGAATCTCAATCGGGTCTCGTAAGTTTTTTACCCTTCGTTTTTTCGACACCGGATTTTTACGGTAAAACGGGATTACCATGGCTCGTCTTCGATTTACGATCGCTGGAGTGTGCTGCACCATGGTACTGTTCCGTTTCAAATCCGTGCATGCATTTCTAAAAGTCGTACGGCACTGTTTCGCCATTTAGGTCGGATGTTGCACCTTGCACCGCGGATGTTGCACCCTTTAGATATCGATTATTCGGACGACCATAACTTCTGGCTCGTTTAGAGTTACGGGAGCCATAACCTGTCAAAATGAAGGCCACGGTGAGTTTTACGGCTTTGACCGCTTTCAGCCGTCAACGGATTGATTAATGCCCAAAAAGGACAACCCGAATCTCAATCGGGCCTCGTACGTTTTTACCCTTCGTTTTTTCGACACCGGATTTTTACAGTAAAACGGGATTACCGTGCCTCCTCTTCGATTTACCATCGCTGGAGAGTGGTGCACCATGGTACTGTTCCGTTTCAAATCCATGCACACATTTCTAAAATTCGTACGGCACTGTTTCGCCATTTCGGACGGATGTTGCACCTTGCACCGCGGATGTTGGACCCTATAGATATCGATTATTCGGACGGTCATAACTTCGGCCTCTCTTAGAGTTACGGGAGCCATAACCTGTCAGAACGAAGGCCACGGTGAGTTCTACGGGTTTGACAGCTTTCGGCCGTTAACGGATAGATTAATGTCCAAAAAGGACAACCCGAATCTCAATCGGGTCTCGTAAGTTTTTTACCCTTCGTTTTTTCGACACCGGATTTTAACGGTAAAACGGGATTACCGTGGCTCGTCTTCGATTTACCATCGTTGGAGAGTGGTGCACCATGGTACTGTTCCATTTCAAATCCATGCATGCATTTCTAAAAGTCGTACGGCACAATTTCGCCATTTCGGACGGAGGTTGCACCTTGCACCGTGGATGTTGTACCCTGTAGATATCGATTATTCGGACGGCCATAACTTCTGGCTCGTTTTGAGTTACGAGAGCCTTAACCTGTTAAAACGATGGGCACGGTGAGTTCTACGGCTTTGACTGCTTTCAGCTGTCAACGGATAGATTAATGCCCGAAAAGGACAACCCGAATCTCAATCGGGTCTCGTAAGTTTTTTACCCTTCGTTTTTTCGACACCGGATTTTTACGGTAAAACGGGATTACCGTGGCTCGTCTTCAATTTACCATCGCTGGAGAGTGGTGCACCATGGTACTGTTCCATTTCAAATCCATGCATGCATTTCTAAAAGTCGTACGGCACTGTTTCGCCATTTCGGACGGATGTTGCACATTGCACCACGAATGTTGCACCCTGTAGATATCGATTATTCGGACGGCCATAACTTCTGGCTCGTTTAGAGTTACGGGAGCCATAACCTGTCAAAACGAAGGCCACGGTGAGTTCTACGGCTTTGACAGCTTTCAGCGTCAATGGATAGATTAATGCCCGAAAAGGACAACCCGAATCTCAATCGTGTCTCGTAAGATTTTTGCCCTTCGTTTTTTCGACACCGGAATTTTACGGTAAAACTGGATTACCGTGGCTCGTCTTCGATTTACCATCGCTGGAGAGTGGTGCACCATGGTACTGTTCCATTTCAAATCCATGCACGCATTTCTAAAAGTCGTACGACATTATTTCGCCATTTCGGACGGATGTTGCACCTTGCACCGCGGATGTTGCACCCTGTAGATATCGATTATTCGGACGACCATAAATTCTGGCTCGTTTAGAGTTACGGGAGACATAACCTGTCAAAACGAAGGCCACGATGAGTTCTACAGCTTTGACCGCTTTCAGCCGTCAACGGATAGATTAATGCCCGAAAAGGACAACCCGAATCTCAATCGGGCCTCGTAAGTTTTTTACCCTTCGTTTTTTCGACACCTGATTTTTACGGTAAAACGGGATTACCGTGCCTCGTCTTTGATTTACCATCGATGGAGAGTGGTGCACCATGGTACTGTTCCGTTTCATATCCATGCACGCATTTCTAAAAGTCGTACGACACTGTTTCGCCATTTCGGACGGATGTTGCACCTTGCACCGCGGATGTTGCACCCTGTAGATATCTATTATTCGCACGGCTATAACTTCTGGCTCGTTTAGAGTTATGGGAGCCATAACGTGTCAAAACGAAGGCCACGGTGAGTTCTACGGCTTTGACAGCTTTCAGCCGTCAACGGATAGGTTAATGCCCAAAAAGGACAACCCGAATCTCAATCGGGTCTCGTAAGTTTTTTACCCTTCGTTTTTTCGACACCGGATTTTTACGGTAAACCGGGATTACCGTGCCTCGTCTTCGATTTACCATCGCTGGAGAGTGGTGCACCATGGTACTGTTCCATTTCAAGTCCATGCACGCATTTCTAAAAGTCGTACGGCACTGTTTCGCCATTTCGGACGGATGTTGCACCTTGCAACGCGGATGTTGCGCCCTGTAGATATCGATTATTCGGACGGTCTTAACTTCTGGCTCGTTTAGAGTTACGAGAGCCATAACCTGTCAAAACGAAGGCCACGGTGAGTTCTACGGCTTTGACAGCTTTCAGCCGTCAACGGATAGATTAATGCCCAAAAAGGACAACCCGAATCTCAATCGGGTCTCGTAATTTTTTACCTATCGTTTTTTCGACGTCGGATTTTAACGGTAAAACGGGATTATCGTGGCTCGTCTTCGATTTACCATCGCTGGAGAGTGGTGCACCATGGTACTGTTCCGTTTCAAATCCATGCACGCATTTCTAAAAGTCGTACGGCACTGTTTCGCCATTTCGGACGGATGTTGTACCTTGCACCGCGGATGTTGCACCCTGTAGATATCGATTATTCGGACGGCCATAACTTCTTGCTCGTTTAGAGTTACGGGAGCGATAACCCGTCGAAACGAAGTCCATGGTGAGTTCTACGGTTTTGACCGCTTTCAGCCGTCAACGGATTGATTAATGGCCGAAAAGGACAACCCGAATCTCAATCGGGTCTCGTAAGTTTTTTACCCTTCGTTTTTTCGACACCGGATTTTAACGGTAAAACGGGATTACCGTGCCTCGTCTTCGATTTACCATCGCTGGAGAGTGGTGCACCGTGGTACTGTTCCGTTTCAAATCCATGCATGCATTTCTAAAAGTCGTACGGCACTGTTTCGCCATTTCGGACGGATGTTGCACCTTGCACCGCGGATGTTGCACCCTTTAGATATCGATTATTCGGACGGTCATAACTTCTGCCTCGCTTAGAGTTACGGCAGCCATAACCTGTCAAAACGAAGGCCACAGTGAGTTTTACGGCTTTGACTGCTTTCAGCCGTCAACTGATAGATTAATGCCCAACAAGGACAACCCGAATCTCAATCGGGTCTCGTAAGTTTTTTACCCTTCGTTTTTTCGACACCGGATTTGTTATCCCATTTTTTGGTCAAAACTGGAATATCGACAAATTAGCAAGGAATAATGGATGCCGGGATTGAAAATCGATTGGAAGCAAGGCTCAACACTAGCCTAGAAGTCCATCCAACATTCTCAGTGCAGAGGCTCATTCGGCCCCAGGAACATTCGGCCCCAAGCTTCATTCGGCCCCAAGATCATTCGGCCCCAAGCTTCATTCGGCCCCAAGCTTCATTCGGCCCAAGCCCTCCAATACCGAACCAACATGCCTTATCCCTCTACAGCCGAACCAAGATCACCACCGGACCAATACCACTACCGGATCCACTCCACTACCGGACCAGCCACCTACCTCAATGCCGAATGGACCTCCATTCCACTCCTTCACCGGTCCAACACCACCCATTCCAAACCGAATGAAGCCTCACCGAACCAGACAATTGCCAGTCCAGATTGCTTCAGCCCGGGCCCACCAGCAGCTATATACTTCCAAGACCCCTGCCCCCTACCTCACTCTATAAATAGAGGGGCAGGGGTACAACAATGGCAGACAAGTTTGAGAGCTAAAACCGGGAAGGAACTTTCAAACAACTTTCATACACTTGTACTACAAGCTTTGTACTTGTAATCGGATTGGAAAAGGAGAATAACATATAAAGTGGACGTAGGCACACTTTGGCCGAACCACTATAAATCTGTGTGTCTTTTACAGTTTAGCCCCTACTTTTTACGTATTTGCATACACCACCTAAATCAATACGAACAACATAAAATCAACTAATTCATACGACTTGGAGTTGTTTGATCATCTTTTGTGCAAACATATTTGGGTTATTTGCTGAGATCTGTAATTTGTGTTTGAATATCGCTGAATTATATTCATACACTGGTGCTTTCACGACTTTGGGTGTTTGCGGCCATTTTTTACGCAAACATTTTGGTGCTTTCACTGAGAAGGACCAGCTCCCACTACATCGGATAGAAGTTTGGATTTGGAAGACAATGACTAGGCAAAACAGTAGAAGGCTAAGGGCTGAGAGAAGCCAACAAGGAGGAAGTCAACAAGCATCCTCCGGAGGTGAGGAAGGACCGGCTTCGATCTATATAACCCGGGATGAAATGGAAGCCATAACAAATTCACTGCAAGAGAGGTTGCTGAAAAGTCAACAGGAAATGATGCAAACTTTCTTGGAGCAAATGAGAGTTGCAGGGATGCAGAACCTAGGAACAGCTACAACGGCTGTGGATGCAGGACAAGAAGCTAGGGTTATGGAACCCAATGAAGGACAGGATACGGAGCCAGGCGGCAATCGACAAGGGCTTGGGGGCAGGCCCACAGGATTCAACACAGGAGAACCTTTGGAAGGAGTTCAACAGGCTAGAACCAACGTTGCTGCTAACGAGCCACACGAAGAGTATGTACCGGAGTTCCCTCGGGGGCAACCCCCGACAGATAACGGTGGATTGGTAGATATAATCAGGAAGACTGTGCGAGGTGGTTTGACCAACGGAGACTTGGAAGGAGTAAACAGGAGTCCGTTCACCCGGGAAATAAGGATGGCTCAGAATCCACCTAAGTTCAAGCTACCTAGCGTGGAGGCATACAATGGCAAGGAAGACCCTACGGATCACTTGATGAGATACACCAGACACATGGAGGTGCTGGGGGCATCAGAGGAGGTGATGGCCCGATGCTTCCCTTTGTACTTGACGGACTTAGCTGCGATGTGGTTCAGGCAGCTGGAAGAAGGATCTATCGGGACTTGGAGGGAATTGGTGGAAAGGTTTTTGGGACAGTTTCGGGTTCATGTCAAGAGACCGAAGAATGTGATGACGTTGACGTCGGTAAGGCAAAGGATGGATGAATCGCTTAGAGCTTTTCTAACTCGATTCAGTGCCGCAGTTACTTCGGTGGATCGGCCCGATCCATCGATGGTTTTAATGGCAGCAGTATCAGGAGTCAGGGAGAACTCGGATTTCAAGGTATCTCTGATACGAGATCCCCCACGGAATCTCGACGAATTTTTTCATGAGGCAGAAAGGTTCCTTCGACAAGAAGATGCGAGTACGGATTTAAAGCTGAAAAAGGTTAACGCGGTTGAGGGGGGAGGACCATCCAGCAATGGTTCGGATAAAAACAAAGGAAAAAGGAAGTTGGACAGTGATTCTGGAAATGCTAGGAAGCAATGGAAGGATCCAAAGTTTTCCACATACACAGGATTGAACGAGACACTGGAGCAGATATACCTGAATACTCGAAATCGCCTTCACTACCGGAGGCCGGCTAGGAGAGAACCAACAGAACGGGAAAGGACATCAGGAAGGCACTGTCTCTTTCATGATTTGGATGGACACGACACCAACAGCTGCAGGCACTTAAAGGACATAATTGAGGAACATGTAAGGAATGGACAACTGCCGCAATATGTTGGACCGCGGAATGCAACGGCGAGGCAGGAGCAACCGCCGCCTACCTCAAGCTACGATGGTGGGAGGCCCAGGAATGATGGTCGGTTGATCGTCCCTTAACCAGGTTAATATGAAATAAGTAGCAAACTATTGGCAAGCAACCAAGTCATTTACACATGTACGGGGACGGAGATAGCCCCTAGGCATGCTCTGAATGATGATAAACTGCGACGCTATGGTTTGTGAAATTTATCTTTTTCTTTTGGATTGGACAATGCTTTTCTTTTTGGTTTTCGGTTTTGGAGCTTGGATTGAGCTCCTGGTTTTCCTTGCTTTTTGATTTGGATTTTCCTTTGGACAATTGTTTTCGGTTTTGGATGTTAGTTTGGATTTCTGTTTTTATGGTTTTGGATTTGGATTTTGGATTTGGATTTTGGATTTGGATTCTGGATTTGGATTTTGGATTTGGATTCTCGATTTGGATTTTGGACTTGGATTTTGAGTTGGATTTTAATTGGATTTTTATCTGACTTTTGATAAACGGTCGTCGGGTATGGATTATGCCTGGCAAGGGGTGAGTCGCTTTGCCCGAACGTGGTAAATTGACTCATTCAGGTCGTCGAGTATGGACTATGCTCGGCAAGGGTCCGGAGTGACCAGGATTCGGCCTAGGACTTAGGCCCTATATTATCAATCGTTATTTTCAGGTCGTCGAGTATGGACTATGCTCGGCAAGGGTCCGGAGAGACCAGGATTCGGCTTAGGACTTAAGCCATGGCATTGTACAACATCCAGGGACACTGGACCAAGGTCGTCATGTGTGGATTAGGCATGGCAAGAACCCGGAGAGGTTAGCTCAAAGTCCAGGGACACTGGATCAAAATCGTCAAGTGTGGATTACGCATGGCAAGAACCCGGAGAGGTTAGCTCAACATCCAGGGACACGGGATCATGGCCGTCAGGTGTGGATTGCGCTTGGCAAGAGCCCGGAGAGGTTATGGGTTTGGATATCGACCCAGAGAGGTCCTGGATTCGGTTATTGGCTATTGGATAAGGATGATTTGAGGCTCGGCTGTCGAGTTCGGATGGACATGGAATTTGCTCAAGCTTTGGTTATTGGATTTGGAATTGGATATCGACTCGGAGCAGTCAAGGATGATCTACTCTACCGATATGGCTATGGACCTTGGATATTGGATTCGGAACTATTCAAAACACACCTTGTTATCACAAGGCATGTTTTGGGGGGCAAAGTGTTATCCCATTTTTTGGTCAAAACTGGAATATCGACAAATTAGCAAGGAATAATGGATGCCGGGATTGAAAATCGATTGGAAGCAAGGCTCAACACTAGCCTAGAAGTCCATCCAACATTCTCAGTGCAGAGGCTCATTCGGCCCCAGGAACATTCGGCCCCAAGCTTCATTCGGCCCCAAGATCATTCGGCCCCAAGCTTCATTCGGCCCCAAGCTTCATTCGGCCCAAGCCCTCCAATACCGAACCAACATGCCTTATCCCTCTACAGCCGAACCAAGATCACCACCGGACCAATACCACTACCGGATCCACTCCACTACCGGACCAGCCACCTACCTCAATGCCGAATGGACCTCCATTCCACTCCTTCACCGGTCCAACACCACCCATTCCAAACCGAATGAAGCCTCACCGAACCAGACAATTGCCAGTCCAGATTGCTTCAGCCCGGGCCCACCAGCAGCTATATACTTCCAAGACCCCTGCCCCCTACCTCACTCTATAAATAGAGGGGCAGGGGTACAACAATGGCAGACAAGTTTGAGAGCTAAAACCGGGAAGGAACTTTCAAACAACTTTCATACACTTGTACTACAAGCTTTGTACTTGTAATCGGATTGGAAAAGGAGAATAACATATAAAGTGGACGTAGGCACACTTTGGCCGAACCACTATAAATCTGTGTGTCTTTTACAGTTTAGCCCCTACTTTTTACGTATTTGCATACACCACCTAAATCAATACGAACAACATAAAATCAACTAATTCATACGACTTGGAGTTGTTTGATCATCTTTTGTGCAAACATATTTGGGTTATTTGCTGAGATCTGTAATTTGTGTTTGAATATCGCTGAATTATATTCATACACTGGTGCTTTCACGACTTTGGGTGTTTGCGGCCATTTTTTACGCAAACAGGATTTTAACGGTAAAACGGGATTACCGTGCCTCGTCTTCGATTTACCATCGCTGGAGAGTGGTGCACCATGGTACTGTTCCGTTTCAAATCCATGCATGCATTTCTAAAAGTCGTACGGCACTGTTTCGCCATTTCGGACGGATGTTGCACCTTGCACCGCGGATGTTGCACCCTGTAGATATCGATTATTCGGACGGCCATAACTTCTGGCTCGTTTAGAGTTACGGGAGCCATAACCTGTCAAAACGAAGGCCACGGTGAGTTCTACGGCTTTGACAGCTTTCAGCGTCAATGGATAGATTAATGCCCGAAAAGGACAACCCGAATCTCAATCGTGTCTCGTAAGATTTTTGCCCTTCGTTTTTTCGACACCGGATTTTTACGGTAAAACTGGATTACCGTGGCTCGTCTTCGATTTACCATCGCTGGAGAGTGGTGCACCATGGTACTGTTCCGTTTCAAATCCATGCACGCATTTCTAAAAGTCGTACGACATTGTTTCGCCATTTCGGACGGATGTTGCACCTTGCACCGCGGATGTTGCACCCTGTAGATATCGATTATTCGGACGGCCATAACTTTTGGCTCGTTTAGAGTTACGGGAGTCATAACCTGTCAAAACGAAGGCCACGGTGAGTTCTACGGCTTTGACCGCTTTCAGCCGTCAACGGATAGATTAATGCCCGAAAAGGACAACCCGAATCTCAATCGTGTCTCGTAAGATTTTTGCCCTTCGTTTTTTCGACACCGGATTTTTACGGTAAAACTGGATTACCGTGGCTCGTCTTCGATTTACCATCGCTGGAGAGTGGTGCACCATGGTACTGTTCCGTTTCAAATCCATGCATGCATTTCTAAAAGTCGTACAACACTGTTTCTCCATTTCGGACGGATGTTGCACCTTGCACCGCGGATGTTGCACCCTGTAGATATCGATTATTCGGACGGCCATAACTTCTGGCTCGTTTAGAGTTACGGGAGCCATAACCTGTCAAAACGAAGGCCACGGTGAGTTCTACGGCTTTGACAGCTTTCAGCGTCAATGGATAGATTAATGCCCGAAAAGGACAACCCGAATCTCAATCGTGTCTCGTAAGATTTTTGCCCTTCGTTTTTTCGACACCGGATTTTTACGGTAAAACTGGATTACCGTGGCTCGTCTTCGATTTACCATCGCTGGAGAGTGGTGCACCATGGTACTGTTCCGTTTCAAATCCATGCACGCATTTCTAAAAGTCGTACGACATTGTTTCGCCATTTCGGACGGATGTTGCACCTTGCACCGCGGATGTTGCACCCTGTAGATATCGATTATTCGGACGGCCATAACTTCTGGCTCGTTTAGAGTTACGGGAGTCATAACCTGTCAAAACGAAGGCCACGGTGAGTTCTACGGCTTTGACCGCTTTCAGCCGTCAACGGATAGATTAATGCCCGAAAAGGACAACCCGAATCTCAATCGTGTCTCGTAAGATTTTTGCCCTTCGTTTTTTCGACACCGGATTTTTACGGTAAAACTGGATTACCGTGGCTCGTCTTCGATTTACCATCGCTGGAGAGTGGTGCACCATGGTACTGTTCCGTTTCAAATCCATGCATGCATTTCTAAAAGTCGTACAACACTGTTTCTCCATTTCGGACGGATGTTGCACCTTGCACCGCGGATGTTGCACCCTGTAGATATCGATTATTCGGACGGCCATAACTTCTGGCTCGTTTAGAGTTACGGGAGTCATAACCTGTCAAAACGAAGGCCACGGTGAGTTCTACGGCTTTGACCGCTTTCAGCCGTCAACGGATAGATTAATGCCCGAAAAGGACAACCCGAATCTCAATCGTGTCTCGTAAGATTTTTGCCCTTCGTTTTTTCGACACCGGATTTTTACGGTAAAACTGGATTACCGTGGCTCGTCTTCGATTTACCATCGCTGGAGAGTGGTGCACCATGGTACTGTTCCGTTTCAAATCCATGCACGCATTTCTAAAAGTCGTACGACATTGTTTCGCCATTTCGGACGGATGTTGCACCTTGCACCGCGGATGTTGCACCCTGTAGATATCGATTATTCGGACGGCCATAACTTCTGGCTCGTTTAGAGTTACGGGAGTCATAACCTGTCAAAATGAAGGCCACGGTGAGTTCTACGGCTTTGACCGCTTTCAGCCGTCAACGGATAGATTAATGCCCGAAAAGGACAACCCGAATCTCAATCGTGTCTCGTAAGATTTTTGCCCTTCGTTTTTTCGACACCGGATTTTTACGGTAAAACTGGATTACCGTGGCTCGTCTTCGATTTACCATCGCTGGAGAGTGGTGCACCATGGTACTGTTCCGTTTCAAATCCATGCATGCATTTCTAAAAGTCGTACAACACTGTTTCTCCATTTCGGACGGATGTTGCACCTTGCACCGCGGATGTTGCACCCTGTAGATTTCGATTATTCGGATGACCATAACTTCTGGCTCGTTTAGAGTTACGGGAGCCATAACCTGTCAAAACGAAGGCCACGGTTAGTTTTACGGCTTTGACCGCTTTCAGCCGTCAACGGATAGATTAATGCCCAAAAAGGACAACCCGAATCTCTATTGGGCCTCGTAAGTTTTTTACCCATCGTTTTTTCGACACCGGATTTTTACGGTAAACCGGGATTACCGTGCCTCGTCTTCGATTTACCATCGCTGGAGAGTGGTGCACCATGGTACTGTTCCGTTTCAAGTCCATGCACGCACTTCTAAAAGTCGTACGGCACTGTTTCGCCATTTCGGACGGATGTTGTACCTTGCAACGCGGATGTTGCGCCCTGTAGATATCGATTATTCGGACGGTCTTAACTTCTGGCTCGTTTAGAGTTACGAGAGCCATAATCTGTCAAAACGAAGGCCACGGTGAGTTCTACGGCTTTGACAGCTTTCAGCCGTCAACGGATAGATTAATGCCCAAAAAGGACAACCCGAATCTCAATCGGGTCTCGTAATTTTTTACCTATCGTTTTTTCGACGTCGGATTTTAACGGTAAAACGGGATTACCGTGCCTCGTCTTCGATTTACCATCGCTGGAGAGTGGTGCACCATGGTACTGTTCCGTTTCAAATCCATGCACGCATTTCTAAAAGTCGTACGGCACTGTTTCGCCATTTCGGGCGGATGTTGCACCTTGCACCGCGGACGTTGCGCCCTGTAGATATCGATTATTCGGACGGCCATAACTTCTGGCTCGTTTAGAGTTACGGGAGCGATAACCTGTCGAAATGAATGCCACGGTGAGTTCTACGGTTTTGATAGCTTTCAGCCGTCAACGGATAGATTGATGGCCGAAAAGGACAACCCGAATCTCAATCGGGTCTCGTAAGTTTTTTACCCTTCGTTTTTTCGACACCGGATTTTAACGGTAAAACGGGATTACTGTGGCTCATCTTCGATTTACCATCGCTGGAGAGTGGTGCACCGTGGTACTGTTCCGTATCAAATCCATGCATGCATTTCTAAAAGTCATACGGCACTGTTTTGCCATTTCGGTCGGATGTTGCACCTTGCACCACGGATGTTGCACCTGTAGATATCGATTATTCGGACGACCATAACTTCTGGCTCGTTTATAGTTACGGGAGCCATAACCTGTCAAAATGAAGGCCACGGTGAGTTTTACGGCTTTGACTGGTTTCTGCCGTCAACGGATAGATTAATGCCCAACAAGGACAACCCGAATCTCAATCGGGTCTCGTAAGTTTTTTACCCTTCGTTTTTTCGACACCGGATTTTAACGGTAAAAAGGGATTACCGTGCCTCGTCCTCGATTTACCATCGCTGGAGAGTGGTGCACCATGGTACTGTTCCGTTTCATATCCATGCACGCATTTCTAAAAGTCGTACGACACAGTTTCGCCATTTCGGACGGATGTTGCACCTTGCACCGCGGATGTTGCACCCTGTAGATATCTATTATTCGCACGGCTATAACTTCTGGCTCGTTTAGAGTTACGGGAGCCATAACCTGTCAAAACGAAGGCCACGGTGAGTTCTACGGCTTTGATGCTTTCACCCGTCAATGGATAGATTAATGCCGAAAAAGGAAAACCCGAATCTCAATCGGGTCTCGTAAGTTTTTTACCCTTCGTTTTTTCGACACCGGATTTTAACGGTAAAACTGGATTACCGTAGCTCGTCTTCGATTTACCATCGCTGGAGAGTGGTGCACCATGGTACTTTTCCGTTTCAAATCCATGCATGCATTTCTAAAAGTCGTACGGCACTGTTTCGCCATTTCGGACGGATGTTGCACCTTGCACCGCGGATGTTGCCCCCTGTAGATATCGATTATTCGGACGGCCATAACTTCTGCCTCGTTTAGAGTTACGGGAGCCATAACCTGTCAAAACGAAGGCCACGGTGAGTTCTACGGCTTTGACAGCTTTCAGCCGTCAACGGATAGATTAATGCCCGAAAAGGACAACCCGAATCTCAATCGGGTCTCGTAAGTTATTTGCCCTTCGTTTTTTCGACACCGGATTTTTACGGTAAAACGGGATTACCGTGGCTCGTCTTCGATTTACCATCACTGGAGAGTGGTGCACCATGGTACTGTTCCGTTTCAAATCCATGCACGCATTTCTAAAAGTCGTACAGCACTGTTTCGCCATTTCGGACGGATGTTGCACCTTGCACCACGGATGTTGCACCCTGTAGTTATCGATTATTCAGACGGCCATAACTTCTGGCTCATTTAGAGCTACGGGAGCCATAACCTGTCAAAACGAAGCGCACGGTGAGTTCTACGGGTTTGACCGCTTTCAGCCGTCAACGGATAGATTAATGCCCGAAAAGGACAACCCGAATCTCAATCGGGCCCCGTAAGTTTTTTACCCATCGTTTTTTCGACACCGGATTTTTACGGTAAAACAGGATTACCGTGGCTCGTCTTCGATTTACCATCGCTGGAGTGTGGTCCACCATGGTACTATTCCGTTTCGAATCCATGCATGCATTTCTAAAGTCGTACGTCACTGTTTCGCCATTTCGGACGGATGTTGCACCTTGCACCGCGGATGTTGCACCCTGTAGATATCGATTATTCGGACGACCATAAGTTCTGGCTCGTTTAGAGTTACGGGAGCCATAACCTGTCAAAACGAAGGCCACGGTGAGTTCTACGGCGTTGACCGCTTTTAGCCGTCAACGGATAGATTAATGCCCGAAAAGGACAACCCGAATCTCAATCGGGTCTCGTTAGTTTTTTACCCATCGTTTTTTCGACGCCGGATTTTAACGATAAAACGGGATTACTGTGGCTCGTCTTCAATTTACCATCGCTGGAGAGTGGTGCACCATGGTACTGTTCCATTTCAAATCCATGCATGCATTTCTAAAAGTCGTACGACACTGTTTCGCCATTTCGGACGGATGTTGCACCTTGCACCGCGAATGTTGCACCCTGTAGATATCTATTATTCGCACGGCTATAACTTCTGGCTCGTTTAGAGTTACGGGAGCCATAACGTGTCAAAACGAAGGCCACGGTGAGTTTTACAATTTTGACCGCTTTCAGCCGTCAGCGGATAGATTAATGCCCAAAAAGGACAACCCGAATCTCAATCGGGTCTCGTTAGTTTTTTACCCATCGTTTTTTGGACGTCGGATTTTAACGATAAAACGGGACTACCGTGGCTCGTCTTCGATTTACCAGCGCTGGAGAGTGGTGCACCATGGTACTATTCCGTTTCAAATCCATGCACGCATTTCTAAAAGTCGTACGGCACTTTTTCGCCATTTCGGACGGATGTTGCACCTTGCACCGCGGATGTTGCACCCTGTAGATATCGATTATTCGGACGGCCATAACTTCTGGCTCGTTTAGAGCTACAGGAGCCGTAACCTGTCAAAACGAAGGGCACGGTGAGTTCTACGGGTTTGACCGCTTTCAGCCGTCAACGGATAGATTAATGCCCGAAAAGGACAACCCGAATCTCAATCGGGCCCCGTAAGTTTTTTACCCTTCGTTTTTTCGACAACGGATTTTTACGGTAAAACAGGATTACCGTGGCTCGTCTTCGATTTACCATCGCTGGAGTGTGGTGCACCATGGTACTGTTCCGTTTCAAATCCATGCATGCATTTCTAAAAGTTGTACGACACTGTTTCGCCATTTCGGACGGATGTTGCACCTTGCACCGCGGATGTTGCACCCTGTAGATATCGATTATTCGGACGGCCATAACTTCTGGCTCGTTTAGAGTTACGGGAGCCATAACCTGTCAAAATGAAGGCCACTGTGATTTCTAAGGCTTTGACCGCTTTCAGCCGTCAGCGGATAGATTAATGCCTGAAAAGGACAACCCGAATCTCAATCGGGTCTCGTAAGTTTTTTACCCTTCGTTTTTTCGACACCGGATTTTTTCGGCAAAACGGGATTACCGTGGCTCGTCTTCGATTTACCATCGCTGGAGAAAGGTTCTCCATGGTACTGTTCCGTTTCAAATCCATGCATGCATTTGTAAAAGTCGTACGACACTGTTTCGCCATTTCGGACGGATGTTGCACCTTGCACCGCGAACGTTGCACCCTGTAGATATCGATTATTCGGACAGCCATAACTTCTTGCTCGTTTAAAGTTACGGGAGCCATAACCTGTCAAAACGAGGGCCACGGTGAGTTTTACGGCTATGGCCGCTTTCAGCCGTCAACGAATAGATTAATGCCCAAAAAGGACAACCCGAATCTCAATCGGGCATCGTAAGTTTTTTACCCTTCGTTTTTTCGACACCGGATTTTTACGGTAAAACGGGATTACCGTGCCTCGTCTTCGATTTACCATCGCTGGAGAGTAGTGCACCATGGTACTGTTCCGTTTGAAATCCATGCACGCATTTCTAAAAGTCGTACGACACTGTTTCGCCATTTCGGACGGATGTTGCACCTTGCACCACGGATGTTGCACCCTGTAGATATCGATTATTCGGACGGCCATAACTTCTGGCTCGTTTAGAGCTATGGGAGCCATAACCTGTCAAAACGAAGGGCACGGTGAGTTCTACGGGTTTGACCGCTTTCAGTCGTCAACGGATAGATTAATGCCCGAAAAGGACAACCCGAATCTCAATCGGGCCCCGTAAGTTTTTTACCCTCGTTTTTTCGACACCGGATTTTTCCGGTAAAACGGCATTACCGTGGCTCTTCTTCGATTTACCATCGCTGAAGAGTGGTGCACCATGGTACTATTCCGTTTCGAATCCATGCATGCATTTCTAAAAGTCGTACGGCACTGTTTCGCCATTTCGGACGGATGTTGCACCTTGCACCGCGGATGTTGCACCCTGTAGATATCGATTATTCGGACGGCCATAACTTCTGGCTCGTTTAGAGTTACGGGAGCCATAACCTGTCAAAACGAAGGCCACGGTGAGTTCTACGGCTTTGACAGCTTTCAGCCGTCAACGGATATATTAATGCCCGAAAAGGACAACCCGAATCTCAATCGGGTCTCGTAAGTTATTTGCCCTTCGTTTTTTCGACACCGGATTTTTACGGTAAAACGGGATTACCGTGGCTCGTCTTCGATTTTCCATCGCTGGAGAGTGGTGCACCATGGTACTGTTCCGTTTCAAATCCATGCACGCATTTTTAAAAGTCGTACGACACTGTTTCGCCATTTCGGACGGATGTTGCACCTTGCACCACGGATGTTGCACCCTGTAGATATCGATTATTCGGACGGTCATAACTTCTGGCTCGTTTAGAGTTACGGGAACCATAACCTGTCAAAACGAAGGCCACGGTGAGTTTTACGGCGTTGACAGCTTTTAGCCGTCAACGGATAGATTAATGCCCAAAAAGGACAACCCGAATCTCAATCGGGTCTCGTTAGTTTTTTACCCATCGTTTTTTCGACGCTGGATTTTAACGATAAAACGGGATTACGGTGGCTCGCCTTCGATTTACCATCGCTGGAGAGTGGTGCACCATGGTACTGTTCCGTTTCAAATCCTTGCACGCATTTCGAAAAGTCGTATGGCACTGTTTCGCCATTTCGGACGGATGTTGCGCCTTGCACCGTGGATGTTGCACCCTGTAGATATCAATTATTCGGACGACCATAACTTCTGGCTCGTTTAGAGTTACGGGAGCCACAACCTGTCAAAACGAAGGCCATGGTGAGTTCTACGGCTTTGATAGCTTTCAGTCGTCAATGGATAGATTAGTGCCCGAAAAGGACAACCCGAATCTCAATCGGGTCTCGTAAGATTTTTGCCCTTCGTTTTTTCGACATCAGATTTTTACAGTAAAACGGATTACCGTGCCTCGTCTTCGATTTACCATCGCTGGAGAGTGGTGCACCATGGTACTGTTCCGTTTCAAATCCATGCACGCATTTCTAAAAGTCGTACGACACTGTTTCGCCATGCCGGACGGATGTTGCACCTTGCACCGCAGATGTTGCACCCTGTAGATATCGATTATTCGGACGATAATAACTTCTGGCTCGTTTAGAGTTACGGGATCCATAACCTATCAAAAGAAGGCCACGGTGAGTTCTACGGCTTAGACAGCTTTCATCCGTCAACGGATAGATTAGTGCCCGAAAAGGACAGCCCGAATCTCAATTGGGTCTCGTAAGTTTTTTACCCTTCCTTTTTTCGACACCGGATTTTTATGGTAAAACGGGATTACCGTGCCTCGTCTTCGATTTACCATCGCTGGAGAGTGGTGCACCATGGTACTGTTCCGTTTCAAATCCATGCACGCATTTCTAAAAGTCGTACGCCACTGTTTTGCCATTTCGGACGGATGTTGCACCTTCCACCGCGGATGTTGCACCATGTAGATATCGATTATTCGGACGGCCATAACTTCTGGCTCATTTAGAGCTACGGGAGCCATAACCTGCAAAACGAACGTCACGGTGAGTTCTACGGCTTTGACAGCTTTCAGCCGTCAACGGATAGATTAATGCCCAAAAAGGACAACCTGAATCTCAATCGGGTCTCGTAAGTATTTTACCCTTCGTTTTTTTGACCCTGGATTATACGGTAAAACGGGATTACAGTGCCTCGTCTTCGATTTACCATCGCTGCAGAGTGGTGCGCCATGGTACTGTTCCTTTTCAAATCCACGCACACATTTCTAAAAGTCTTTACGAAACTGTTTCGCCATTTTGGACGGATGTTGCACCTTGCACCGCGGATGTTGCACCCTGTAGATATCGATTATTCAGACGGCCATAACTTCTGGCTCGTTTAGAGTTACGGGAGCAATAACCTGTCAAAATGAAGACCACGGTGAGTTCTACGGCTTCGACAGCTTTCATCCGTCAACTGATAGATTAAAGCCCGGAAAGGACAACCCGAATCTCAATCGGGTCTCGTAAGTTTTTTACCCTTCCTTTTTTCGACACCGGATTTTTACGGTAAAACGAGATTACCGTGCCACGTCTTCGATTTACCATCGCTGGAGAGTGGAGCACCATGGTACTGTTCCGTTTCAAATCCATGCACGCATTTCTAAAAGTCGTACGGCGCTGTTTCGCCATTTCGGACGGATGTTGCACCCTGTAGATATCGATTGTTTGGACAGCCATAACTTTTGGCTCGTTTAGAGTTACGGGAGCCAAAATCTGTCAAAACGAAGGCCACGATGAGCTCTACGGCTTTGACTGCTTTCAGCCGTCAACGGATAGGTTAATGCCCAAAAAGGACAACCCGAATCTCAATCAGGTCTCGTAAGTTTTTTACCCTTCGTTTTTTCGACACCGGATTTTTACGGTAAAACGGGATTACCGTGCCTCGTCTTCGATTTACCGTCGCTGGAGAGTGGTGCACTATGGTACTGTTCCGTTTTAAATCCATGCACGCATTTCTAACAGTCGTACGGCACTGTTTCGCCATTTCGGACGGATGTTGCAACTTGAACCGCGGATGTTGCACCCTGTAGATATCGATTATTCGGACGGCCATAACTTCTGGCTCGTTTAGAGTTACGGGAGTCATAACCTGTCAAAACGAAGGCCATGGTGATTTCTACGGCATTGAACGCTTTCAGCCGTCAATGGATAGGTTAATGCCCAAAAAGGACAACCCGAATCTCAATCGGGTCTCGTAAGTTTTTTACCCATCGTTTTTTCGACGCCGGATTTTAACGGTAAAACGGGATTACCGTGGCTCGTCTTCGTTTTACCATCGCTGGAGAGTGGTGCACCATGGTACTATTCCATTTAAAATCCATGCACGCATTTCTAAAAGTCGTACGGCACTGTTTCGCCATTTCGGACGGATGTTGCACCTTGCACCGTGGATGTTGCACCCTGTAGATATCGATTATTCGGACGGCCATAACTTCTGGCTCGTTTAGAGTTACGGGATCCAAAACCTGTCAAAACGAAGGCCTCGGTGGGTTTTACGGCTTTGACCGCTTTCAGCCGTCAACGGATAGAGTAATGCCCAAAAAGGAAAACCCGAATCTCAATCGGGTCTCGTAAGTTTTTTACAATTCGTTTTTTCGACACCGGATTTTTACGGTAAAATGGGATTACCGCGGCTCGTCTTCGATTTACCATCGCTGGAGAGTGGAGCACCATGGTACTGTTCCGTTTAAAATCCATGCATGCATTTCTAAAAGTCGTACGGCACTGTTTCGCCATTTCGGACGGATGTTGCACCTTGCACCGCGTATGTTGCACCCTGTAGATATCGATTAATTGGACGGCCATAACTTCTAGCTCGTTTAGAGTTACGGGAGCCATAACCTGTCAAAACAAAGGCCTCGGTGAGTTTTACGGCTTTGAACGCTTTCAGCCGTCAACGGATAGATTAATGCCCAAAAAGGAAAACCCGAATCTCAATCGGGTCTCGTAAGTTTTTTACCCTTCGTTTTTTCGACGCCGGATTTTTACGGTAAAATGGGATTACCGTGGCTCGTCTTTGATTTACCATCGCTGGAGAGTGGTGCACCATGGTACTGTTCCGTTTCAAATCCATGCACGCATTTCTAAAAGTTGTACGGCACTGTTTCACCATTTCGGTCGGATGTTGCACCTTGCACCGTGGATGTTGCACCCTGTAGATATCGATTATTCGGACGGCCATAACTTCTGGCTCGCTTAGAGTTACGGGAGCCATAACCTGTCAAAACAAAGGCCTCGGTGAGTTTTACGGCTTTGAACGCTTTCAGCCGTCAACGGATAGATTAATGCCCAAAAAGGAAAACCCGAATCTCAATCGGGTCTCGTAAGTTTTTTACCCTTCGTTTTTTCGACGCCGAATTTTTACGGTAAAATGGGATTACCGTGGCTCGTCTTCGATTTACCATCGCTGGAGAGTGGTGCACCATGGTACTGTTCCGTGTCAAATCCATGCATGCATTTCTAACAGTCGTACGGCACTGTTTCGCCATTTCGGACGGATGTTCCACCTTGCACCGCGGATGTTGCACCCTGTAGATATCGATTATTCGGACGGCCATAACTTCTGGCTCGTTTAGAGTTACGGGAGCCATAACCTGTCAAAACGAAGGCCACGGTGAGTTCTACGGCTTTGACCGCTTTCAATCGTCAACGGATAGATTAATGCCCCAAAAGGACAACCCGAATCTCAATCGGGTCTCGTAAGTTTTTTACCCTTCGTTTTTTCGACACCGGATTTTTACGGTAAAACGGGATTATCGTGCCTCGTCTTCTATTTACCATCGCTGGAGAGTGGTGTGCCATATTACTGTTCCGTTTCAAATCCACGCACGCATTTCTAAAAGTTTTACGCCACTGTTTCGCCATTTCGGACTGATGTTGCACCTTGCACCGCGGATGTTGCCCCCTGTAGATATCGATTATTCGGACGGCCATAACTTCTGGCTCGTTTAGAGTTACGGGAGCCATAACCTGTCAAAATGAAGTCCACGGTGAGTTCTACCGCTTCGACGGCTTTCATCCATCAACGGATAGATTAAAGCCCGGAAAGGACAACCCGAATCTCAATCGGGTCTCGTAAGTTTTTTACCCTTTCTTTTTTCGACACCGGATTTTTACGGTAAAACGGGATTACCACGCCTCGTCTTCGATTTATCATCGCTGGAGAGTGGTGCACCATGGTACTGTTCCGTTTCAAATCCATGCATGTGTTTCTAAAAGTCGTACGACACTGTTTCCCCATTTCGGACGGATGTTGCACCTAGCACCGCGGACGTTGCACCCTGTAGATATCGATTATTCGGCCGGCCATAACTTCTGGCTCGTTTAGAGTTACGGGAGCCACAACCTGTCAAAACGAAGGCCACGGTGGGTTCTACAGCTTTGACCGCTTTCAGCCGTCAACGGATAGATTAATGCCCAAAAAGGACAACACGAATCTCAATCGGGTCTCGTAAGTTTTTTACCCTTCGTTTTTTCGCCACCGGATTTTTACGGTAAAACGGGATTACCGTGGCTCATCTTCGATTTACCATTGCTGGAGAGTGGTGCACCATGGTACTGTTCCGTTTCAAATCCAGGCACGCATTTCTAAAAGTCGTACGACACAGTTTCGCCATTTCGGACGAATGTTGCACCTTGCACCGCGGATGTTGCACCCAGTAGATATCGATTATTCGGACGCCATAACTTCTGGCTCGTTTAGAGTTACGGGATCCATAACCTGTCAAAACGAACGCCATAGTGAGTTCTACGGCTTCGACCGCTTTCAGCCATCAATGGATAGATTAATGCCCGAAAAGGACAACCCGAATCTCAATCGGGTCTCGTAAGTTTTTTACCCTTCGTTTTTTCGGCACCGGATTTTTACGGTATAACGGGATTACCGTGCCTCGTCTTCGATTTACCATCGCTGGAGAGTGGTGCACCATGGTACTGTTCCATTTCAAATCCATGCACGCATTTCTAAAAGTCGTACGACACTGTTTCGCCGTTTCGGACGGATGTTGCACCTTGCACCGCGGATGTTGCACCCTGTAGATCTCGATTATTCGGACGGTCATAACTACTGGCTCGTTTAGAGTTACGGGAACCATAACCTGTCGAAACGAAGGCCACGGTGAGTTTTACGGCGTTGACAGCTTTTAGCCATCAACGGATAGATTAATGCCCAAAAAGGACAACCCGAATCTCAATCGGGTCTCGTTAGTTTTTTACCCATCGTTTTTTCGACGCTGGATTTTAACGATAAAACGGGATTACTGTGGCTCGTCTTCGATTTACCATCGCTGGAGAGTGGTGCACCATGGTACTGTTCCGTTTCAAATCCTTGCACGCATTTCGAAAAGTCGTACGGCACTGTTTCGCCATTTCGGACGGATGTTGCACCTTGCACCGTGGAAGTTGCACCCTGTAGATATCAATTATTCGGACGACCATAACTTCTGGCTCGTTTAGAGCTACGGGAGCCATAACCTGTCTAAACGAACGTCACGGTGAGTTCTACGGCTTTGACAGCTTTCAGCCGTCAACGGAAAGATTAATGCCCAAAAAGGACAACCGGAATCTCAATCGGGTCTCGTAAGTATTTTACCCTTCGTTTTTTCGACCCTGGATTATACGGTAAAACGGGATTACCGTGCCTCGTCTTCGATTTACCATCGCTGCAGACTGGTGCGCCATGGTACTGTTCCTTTTCAAATCCACGCACACATTTCTAAAAGTCTTTACGCCATTGTTTCGCCATTTTGGACGGATGTTGCACCTTGCACCGTGGATGTTGCACCCTGTAGATATCGATTATTCAAACGGCCATAACTTCTGGCTCGTTTAGAGTTACGGGAGCAATAGCCTGTCAAAATGAAGGCCACGGTGAGTTCTACGGCTTCGACAGGTTTCATCCGTCAACGGATAGATTAAAGCCCGGAAAGGACAACCCGAATCTCAATCGGGTCTCGTAAGTTTTTTACCCTTCCTTTTTTCGACACCGGATTTTTACGGTAAAACGGGATTACCGTGCCACGTCTTCGATTTACCATCGCTGGAGAGTGGAGCACCATGGTACTGTTCCGTTTCAAATTCATGCACGCATTTCTAAAAGTCGTACGGCGCTGTTTCGCCATTTCGGACGGATGTTGCACCTTGCACCGCGGATGTTGCACCCTGTAGATATCGATTATTTGGACAGCCATAACTTTTGGCTCGTTTAGAGTTACGGGAGCCATAACCTGTCAAAACGAAGGCCACGATGAGTTCTACGGCTTTGACTGCTTTCAGCCGTCAACTGATAGGTTAATGCCCAAAAAGGACAACCCGAATCTCAATCGGGTCTCGTAAGTTTTTTACCCTTCGTTTTTTCGACACCGGATTTTTACGGTAAAACGGGATTACCGTGCCTCGTCTTCGATTTACTGTCGCTGGAGAGTGGTGCACTATGGTACTGTTCCGTTTTAAATCCATGCACGCATTTCTAACGGTCGTACGGCACTGTTTCGCCATTTCGGATGGATGTTGCACCTTGAACTGCGGATGTTGCACCCTGTAGATATCGATTATTCGGACGGCCATAACTTCTGGCTCGTTTAGAGTCACGGGAGCCATAACTGTCAAAACGAAGGCCATGGTGAGTTCTACGGCATTGACCGCTTTCAGCCGTCAATGGATAGATTAATGCCCTAAAAGGACAACCCGAATCTCAATCGGGTCTCGTAAGTTTTTTACCCATCGTTTTTTCGACGCCGGATTTTAACGGTAAAACGGGATTACCGTGGCTCGTCTTCGTTTTACCATCGCTGGAGAGTGGTGTACCATGGTACTGTTCCATTTAAAATCCATGCACGCATTTCTAAAAGTCGTACGGCACTGTTTCGCCATTTCGGACGGATGTTGCACCTTGCACCGTGGATGTTGCACCCTGTAGATATCGATTATTCGGACGGCCATAACTTCTGGCTCGTTTAGAGTTACTGGAGCCATAACCTGTCAAAACGAAGGCCTCGGTGGGTTTTACGGCTTTGACCGCTTTCAGCCGTCAACGGATAGAGTAATGCCCAAAAAGGAAAACCCGAATCTCAATTGGGTCTCGTAAGTTTTTTACCCTTCGTTTTTTCGACACCGGATTTTTATGGTAAAATGGGATTACCGTGGCTCGTCTTCGATTTACCATCGCTAGAGAGTGGAGCACCATGGTACTGTTCCGTTTCAAATCCATGCATGCATTTCTAAAAGTCGTACGGCACTGTTTCGCCATTTCGGACGGATGTTGCACCTTGCACCGCGTACGTTGCACCCTGTAGATATCGATTAATCGGACGGCCATAACTTCTAGCTCGTTTAGAGTTACGGGAGCCATAACCTGTCAAAACGAAGGCTACGGTGAGTTCTACGGTTTTAACCGCTTTCAACCATCAACGGATAGATTAATGCCCAAACAGAACAACCCAAATCTCAATCGGGTCTCGTAAGTTTTTTACCCTTCGTTTTTTCGACACCGGATTTTTACAGTAAAACGGGATTACCGTGCCTCGTCTTCGATTTACCATCGCTGGAGAGTGGTGCACAATGGTACTGTTCCGTTTCAAATCCATGCACGCCTTTCTAAAAGTTGTACGGCACTGTTTCGCCATTTCGGACGGATGTTGCACCTTGCACCGTGGATGTTGCACCCTGTAGATATCGATTATTCGGACGGCCATAACTTCTGGCTCGCTTAGAGTTACGGGAGCCATAACCTGTCAAAACAAAGGCCTCGGTGAGTTTTACGGCTTTGACCGCTTTCAACCGTCAACGGATAGATTAATGCCCAAAAAGGAAAACCCGAATCTCAATCGAGTCTCGTAAGTTTTTTACCCTTCGTTTTTTCGACGCCGGATTTTTACGGTAAAATGGGATTACCGTGGCTCGTCTTCGATTTACCATCGCTGGAGAGTGGTGCACCATGGTACTGTTCCGTGTCAAATCCATGCATGCATTTCTAAAAGTCGTACGGCACTGTTTCGCCATTTCGGACGGATGTTACACCTTGCACCGCGGATGTTGCACCCTGTAGATATCGATTATTCGGACGGCCATAACTTCTGGCTCGTTTAGAGTTACGGGAGCCATAAACTCTCAAAACGAAGGCCACGGTGAGTTCTACGGCTTTGACTGCTTTCAACCGTCAACGGATAGACTAATGCCCCAAATGGACAACCCGAATCTCAATCGGGTCTCGTAAGTTTTTTACCCTTCGTTTTTTCGACACCGGATTTTTACGGTAAAACGGGATTACCGTGCCTCGTCTTCTATTTACCCTCGCTGGAGAGTGGTGTGCCATGGTACTGTTCCGCTTCAAATCCACGCACGCATTTCTAAAAGTTTTACGCCACTGTTTCGCCATTTCGGACTGATGTTGCACCTTGCACCGCGGATGTTGCACCCTGTAGATATCGATTATTCGTACGGCCATACCTTCTGGCTCGTTTAGAGTTACTGGAGCCATAACCTGTCAAAATGAAGTCCACGGTGAGTTCTACCGCTTCGACGGCTTTCATCCATCAACGCATAGATTAAAGCCCGGAAAGGACAACCCGAATCTCAATCGGGTCTCGTAAGTTTTTTACCCTTCCTTTTTTCGACACCGGATTTTTACGGTAAAACGGGATTACCATGCCTCGTCTTCGATTTATCATCGCTGGAGAGTGGTGCACCATGGTACTGTTCCGTTTCAAATCCATGCATGCGTTTCTAAAAGTCGTACGACACTGTTTCACCATTTCGGACGGATGTTGCACCTTGCACCGCGGACGTTGCACCCTGTAGATATCGATTATTCGGACGGCCATAACTTCTGGCTCGTTTCGAGTTACGGGAGCCATAACCTGTCAAAACGAAGGCCACAGTGGGTTCTACAGCTTTGACCGCTTTCAGCCGTCAACGGATAGATTAATGCCCAAAAAGGACAACACGAATCTCAATCGGGTCTCGTAAGTTTTTTACCCTTCGTTTTTTCGCCACCGGATTTTTACGTCAAAACGGGATTACCGTGGCTCGTCTTCGATTTACCATTGCTGGAGAGTGGTGCACCATGGTACTGTTCCGTTTCAAATCCAGGCACGCACCTCTAAAAGTCGTACGACACAGTTTCGCCATTTCGGACGAATGTTGCACCTTGCACCGCGGATGTTGCACCCAGTAGATATCGATTATTCGGACGGCCATAACTTCTGGCTCGTTTAGAGTTACGGGATCCATAACCTGTCAAAACGAACGCCACAGTGAGTTCTACGGCTTCGATCGCTTTCAGCCATCAACGGATAGATTAATGCCCGAAAAGGACAACCCGAATCTCAATCGGGTCTCGTAAGTTTTTTACCCTTCGTTTTTTCGGCACCGGATTTTTACGGTATAACGGGATTACCGTGCCTCGTCTTCGATTTACCATCGCTGGAGAGTGGTGCACCATTGTACTGTTCCATTTCAAATCCATGCACGCATTTCTAAAAGTCGTACGGCACTGTTTCGCCATTTCGGACGGATGTTGCACCTTGCACCGCGGATGTTGCACCCAGTAGATATCGATTATTCGGACGGTCATAACTTCTGGCGCGTTTAGAGTTACGGGAGCCATAACCTGTCAAAACAAAGGCCACGGTGAGTTATACGGTTTTGACAGCTTTCAGCCATCAACGGATAGATTAAGGCCCGAAAAGGACAACCCGAATCTCAATCGGGTCTCGTAAGTTATTTGCCCTTCGTTTTCTCGACACCGTATTTTTACGGTAAAACGGGATTACCGTGGCTCGTCTTCGATTTACCATCGCTGGAGAGTGGTGCGCCATGGTACTGTTCCGTTTCAAATCCATGCACGCATTTCTAAAAGTCGTATGGCACTGTTTCGCCATTTCGGACGGATGTTGCACCTTGCACCACGGATGTTGCACCCTGTAGATATCGATTATTCGGACGGCCATAACTTCTGGCTCTTTTAGAGTTACGAGAGCCATAACCTGTCAAAACGAAGGGCACGGTGAGTTCTACGGGTTTGACCGCTTTCAGCCGTCAACGGATAGATTAATGCCCGAAAAGGACAACCCGAATCTCAATCGGGCCCCGTAAGTTTTTTACCCTTCGTTTTTTCGACACCGGATTTTTACGGTAAAACGGGATTACCGTGGCTCATCTCCGATTTATCATCGCTGGAGTGTGGTGCACCATGGTACTGTTCCGTTTCAAATCCATGCATGCATTTCTAAAAGTCGTACGGCACTGTTTCGCCATTTCGGACGGATGTTGCACCTTGCACCGCAGATGTTGCACCATGTAGATATCGATTATTCGGACGGCCATAACTTCTGGCTCGTTTAGAGTTACTTGAGTCATAACCTGTCAAAACGAAGGCCACGGTGAGTTTTACGTCTTTGACCACTTTTAGCCGTCAACGGATAGATTAATGCCCAAAAAGGACAACTCGAATCTCAATCGGGCCTCGTAAGTTTTTTACCCTTCGTTTTTTCGACACCGGATTTTTACGGTAAAACGGGAATACCGTGCCTCGTCTTCGATTTACCATCGAAGAGAGTGGTGCACCATGGTACTGTTCCGTTTCATATCCATGCATGCATTTCTAAAGTCGTACGACACTGTTTCGCCATTCGGACGGATGTTGCACCTTGCACCGTGGATGTTGCACCCTGTAGATATCTATTATTCGCATGACTATAACTTCTGGCTCGTTTAGAGTTACGAGAGGCATAACCTGTCAAAACGAAGGCCACAGTGAGTTCTACGGCTTTGACAGCTTTCAGCCATCAACGGATAGGTTAATGCCCAAAAAGGACAACCCGAATCTCAATCGGGTCTCGTAAGTTTTTTACCCATCCTTTTTTCGACGTCGGATTTTAACGGTAAAACGGGATTACCGTGGCTCGCCTACGATTTACCATCGCTGGAGAGTGGTGCACCATGGTACTGTACCGTTTTAAATCCATGCACGCATTTCTGAAAGTCGTACGGCACTGTTTCGCCATTTCAGACGGATGTTGCACCTTGCAACGCGGACGTTGCACCCTGTAGATATCGATTATTCGGACGGCCATAACTGTTGGCTCGTTTAGAGTTACGGGAGCCATAAACTGTCAAAACGAAGACCACGGTGAATTCTACGGCTTTGACAGCTTTCAGCCCTCAACGGATAGATTAATGCCCGAAAAGGACAACCCGAATCTCAATCGGGTCTCGTAAGTTTTTTACCCTTCGTTTTTTCGACACCGGATTTTAACGGTAAAACGGGATTACCGTGGCTCGCCTTCGATTTACCATCGCTGGAGAGTGGTGCACCATGGTACTGTTCCGTTTCAAATCCATGCATGCATTTCTAAAGGTCGTACGGCACTGTTTCGCCATTTCGAATGGATGTTGCACCTTGCACCGTGGATGTTGCACCTTGTAGATATCGATTATTCGGACGGTCATAACTTCTGGCTCGTTTAGAGTTACGGAAGCCATAACCTGTCAAAATGAAGGCCATGGTGAGTTCTACGGCTTTGATCGCTTTCAGCCGTCAACGAATAGATTAATGCCCGAAAAGGACAACCCGAATCTCAATCGGGCCTCGTAAGTTTTTTACCCTTCGTTTTTTCGACACCGGATTTTTACGGTAAAACGGGATTACCGTGGCTCGTCTTCGATTTACCATCGCTGGAGTGTGGTGCACCATGGTACTGTTCCGTTTCAAATCCATGCATGCATTTCTAAAAGTCGTACGGCACTGTTTCGCCATTTCGGACGGATGTTGCACCTTGCACCGCGGATGTTGCACCCTGTATATATCGATTATTTGGAAGGCCATAACTTCTGGCCCGTTTAGAGTTACGGGAGCCATAACCTGTCAAAACGAAGGCCACGGTGAGTGTTACGGCTTTGACCGCTTTCAGCGTCAACGGATAGATTAATGCCCAAAAAGGACAACCCAAATCTCAATCGGTCCTCGTAAGTTTTTTACCCTTCGTTTTTTCGACACCGGATTTTTACAGTAAAACGGGATTACCGTGCCTCGTCTTCGATTTACCATCGCTGGAGAGTGGTGCACCATGGTACTGTTCCGTTTCAAATCCATGCACGCATTTCTAAAAGTCGTACGACAATGTTTCGCCATTTCGGACGGATGTTGCACCTTGCACCTCGGATGTTGCACCTTGTAGATATCGATTATTCGGACGGTCATAACTTCTGGCTCGTTTAGAGTTACGGAAGCGATAACCTGTCAGAACGAAGGCCACGGTGAGTTCTACGGCTTTGACAACTTTCAGCCGTTAACGGATAGATTAATGTCCAAAAAGGACAACCCGAATCTCAATCGGGTCTCGTAAGTTTTTTACCCTTCGTTTTTTCGACACCGGATTTTAACGGTAAAACGGGATTACCGTGGCTCGTCTTCGATTTACCATCGCTGGAGAGTAGTGCACCATGGTACTGTTCCATTTCAAATCCATGCACGCATTTCTAAAAGTAGTACGGCACAATTTCGCCATTTCGGACGGATGTTGCACGTTGCACCGCGGATGTTGCACCCTGTAGATATCGATTATTCGGACGGCCATAACTTCTGGCTCGTTTTGAGTTATGAGATCCATAACCTGTCAAAACGAAGGCCATGATGAGTTCTACGGCTTTGACTACTTTCAGCTGTCAATGGATAGATAAATGCCCGAAAAGGACAACCCGAATCTTAATCGGGTCTCGTAAGTTTTTTACCCTTCGTTTTTTCGACACCGGATTTTTACGGTAAAACGGGATTACCGTGGCTCGTCTTCGATTTACCATCGCTGGAGAGTGGTGCACCATGGTACTGTTCCGTTTCAAATCCATGCATGCATTTCTAAAAGTCGTACGACACTGTTTCGCCATTTCGGACGGATGTTGCTCCTTGCACCGCGGATGTTGCACCCTGTAGATAACGATTATTCGGACGACCATAACTTCTGGCTCGTTTAGAGCTACGGGAGCCATAATCTGTCAAAACCAAGGCCAGGGTGATTTTTACGGCTTTGACCGCTTTCAGCCGTCAACGGATAGAGTAATGCCCAAAAAGGACAACCCGAATCTCAATCGGGCCTCATAAGTTTTTTACCCTTCGTTTTTTCGACACCGGATTTTTACGGTAAAAAGGGATTATCGTGCCTCGTCTTCAATTTAACATCGCTGGAGAGTGGTGCACCATGGTACTATTCCGTTTCAAATCCATGCATGCATTTCTAAAAGTCGTACGGCACTGTTTCGCCGTTTCGGACGGATGTTGCACCTTGCACCGCGGATGGTGCACCCTGTAGATATCGATTATTCGGACGGTCATAACTTCTGGCTCGTTTAGAGTTACGGGAACCATAACCTGTCAAAACGAAGGCCACGGTGAGTTCTACGGCGTTGACTGCTTTGAGCCGTCAACGGATAGATTAATGCCCAAAAAGGACAACCCAAATCTCAATCGGGTCTCGTAAGTTTTTTACCCATCGTTTTTTCGACGCCGGATTTTAAAGATAAAACGGGATTACTGTGGCTCGTCTTCGATTTACCATCGCTGGAGAGTGGTGCACCATGGTACTGCTCCGTTTCAAATCGATGCATGCATTTCTATAAGTCATACGGCACTGTTTCGCCATTTCGGACGGATGTTGCACCTTGCACCGTGGATGTTGCACCCTGTAGATATGGATTATTCGGACGGCCATAACTTCTGGCTCGTTTAGAGTTACGGGAGCCATAACCTGTCAAAACGAAGGCCACGGTGAGTTCTATGGCTTTGACAGCTTTCAGCCGTCAATGGATAGATTAATGCCCGAAAAGGACAACCCGAATCTCAATCGGGTCTCGTAAGATTTTTACCCTTCGTTTTTTCGACACCGGATTTTTACAGTAAAAGGGATTACCGTGCATCGTCTTCGATTTACCATCGCTAGAGAGTGGTGCACCATGGTACTGTTCCGTTTCAAATCCATGTACGCATTTCTAAAAGTCGTACGATACTGTTTCGCCATTTCGGACGGATGTTGCACCTTGCACCGCGGATGTTGCACCCTGTAGATATCGATTATTCGGACGATCATAACTTCTGGCTCGTTTAGAGTTACGGGAGCCATAACCTATCAAAAGAAGGCCACGGTGAGTTCTACGGCTTCGACAGCTTTCATCCATCAACGGATAGATTAGTGCCCGAAAAAAACAGCCCGAATCTCAATTGGGTCTCGTAAGTTTTTTACCCTTCCTTTTTTCGACATCGGATTTTTACGGTAAAACGGGATTACCGTGCCTCGTCTTCGATTTACCATCGCTGGAGAGTGGTGCACCATGGTACTGTTCCGTTTCAAATCCATGCACGCATTTCTAAAAGTCGTATGCCACTGTTTTGCCATTTCAGACGGATGTTGCACCTTGCACCGTGGATGTTGCACCCTGTAGATATCGATTATTCGGACGGCCATAACTTCTGGCTCATTTAGAGTTACGGAAGCCATAACCTGTCAAAACGAACGCCACGGTGAGTTCTACGGCTTTGACAGCTTTCAGCCGTCAACGGATAGATTAGTGCCCAAAAAGGACAACCCCAATCTCAATCAGGTCTCGTAAGTATTTTACCCTTCGTTTTTTCGACACCGGATTTTTACGGTAAAACGGGATTACCGTGCCTCGTCTTCGATTTACCATCGCTGGAGAGTGGTGCACCATGGTACTGTTCCTTTTCAAATCCACGCACACATTTCTAAAAGTCTTTACGCCACTGTTTCGCCATTTCGGGCAGATGTTGCACTTTGCACCGCGGATGTTGCACCCTGTAGATATCGATTATTCGGACGGCCATAACTTCTGGCTCGTTTAGAGTTACGGGAGCAATAACCTGTCAAAATAAAGGCCACGGTGAGTTCTACGGCTTCGACAACTTTCATCCGTCAACGGATAGATTAAAGCTCGGAAAGGACAACCCGAATCTCAATCGTGTCTCGTAAGTTTTTTACCCTTCCTTTTCTCGACACCGGATTTTTACGGTAAAACGGGATTACCGTGCCTCGTCTTCGATTTACCACCGCAGGAGAGCGGAGCACCATGGTACTGTTCCGTTTCAAATCCATGCACGCATTTCTAAAAGTCGTACGACACTGTTTCGCCATTTCGGACGGATGTTGCACCCTGTAGATATCGATTATTTGGACAGCCATAACTTTTGGCTCGTTTAGAGTTACGGGAGCCTTAACCTGTCAAAACGAAGGCCGCGATGAGTTCTACGGCTTTGACTGCTTTCAGCCGTCAACGGATAGATTAATGACCAAAAAGGACAACCCGAATCTCAATCGGGTCTCGTAAGTTTTTTACCCTTCGTTTTTTCGACACCGGATTTTTACGGTAAAACGGGATTACCGTGCCTCGTCTTCGATTTACCATCGCTGGAGAGTGGTGCACTATGGTACTGTTCTGTTTTAAATCCATGCACGCATTTCTAATAGTCGTACGGCACTGTTTCGCCATTTCGGACGGATGTTGCACCTTGAACCGCGGATGTTGCACCCTGTAGATATCGATTTTTCGGACGGTCATAACTTCTGGCTCGTTTAGAGTCACGGGAGCCATATTTGTCAAAACGAAGGCCATGGTGAGTTCTACGGCTTTGACCGCTTTCAGCCGTCAATGGATAGATTAATGCCCAAAAAGGACAACCCGAATCTCAATCGGGTCTCGTAAGTTTTTTATCCACCTTTTTTTGACGCCGGATTTTAACGGTAAAACGGGATTACCGTGGCTCGTCTTCGGTTTACCATCGCTGGAGAGTGGTGCACCATGGTATTGTTCCATTTATAATCCATGCACGCATTTCTAAAAGTCGTACGGCACAATTTCGCCATTTCGGACGGATGTTGCACCTTGCACCGTGGATGTTGCACCCTGTAGATATCGATTATTCGGACGGCCATAGCTTCTGGCTCGTTTAGAGTTACGGGAGCCATAACCTGTCAAAACGAAGGCCTCGGTGAGTTTTACGGCTTTGACCGCTTTCAGCCGTCAACGGATAGTTTAATGCCCAAAAAGGAAAACCCGAATCTCAATCGGGTCTCGTAAGTTTTTTACCCTTCGTTTTTTCGACACCGGATTTTTACGGTAAAATGGGATTACCGTGGCTCGTCTTCGATTTACCAACGCTGGAGAGTGGTGCACCATGGTACTGTTCCGTTTCAAATCCATGCATGCATTTCTAAAAGTCGTACGGCACTGTTTCGCCATTTCGGACGGATGTTGCACCTTGCACCGCGGATGTTGCTCCCTGTAGATATCGATTAACCGGACGACCATAACTTCTAGCTCATTTAGAGTTACGGGAGCCATAACCTGTCAAAACGAAGGCTACGGTGAGTTCTACGGCTTTGACCGCTTTCAACCGTCAACGGATAGATTAATGCCCAAAAAGGACAACCCAAATCTCAATCGGGTCTCGTAAGTTTTTTACCCTTCGTTTTTTCGACACCGGATTTTTACGGTAAAACGGGATTATCGTGCCTCGTCTTCTATTTACCATCGCTGGAGAGTGGTGCGCCATGGTACTATTCCGTATCAATCCACGCACGCATTTCTAAAAGTCTTTACGCCACTGTTTCGCCATTTCGGACGGACGTTGCACCTTGCACCGCGGATGTTGCACCCTGTAGATATCGATTATTCGGACGGCCATAACTTCTGGCTCGTTTAGAGTTACGGGAGCCATACCCTGTCAAAATGAAGCCACGGGGAGTTCTACGGCTATCATCCGTCAACGGATAGATTAAATCCCGGAAAGGACAACCCGAATCTCAATCGGATCTCGTAAGTTTTTTACCCTTCCTTTTTTAGACACCGGATTTTTACGGTAAAACGGCATTACCGTGCCTCGTCTTCGATTTACCATCGCTGGAGAGTGGTGCACCATGGTACTGTTCCGTTTCAAATCCATGCATGCGTTTCTAAAAGTCGTACGGCACTGTTTCACCATTTCGGATGGATGTTGCACCTTGCACCGCGGACGTTGAACCCTGTAGATATCGATTATTCGGACGGGCATAACTTTTGGCTCGTTTAGAGTCACGGGAGCCATAACTTGTCAAAACGAATGCCACGGTGATTTCTACCGCGTTGACCGCTTTCAGCCGTCAACGGATAGATTAATGCCCAAAAAGGACAACACGAATCTCAATCGGGTCTCGTAAGTTTTTTACCCTTCGTTTTTTCGACACCGGATTTTTACGGTAAAACGGGATTACCGTGGCTCGTCTTCGATTTACCATCGCTGGAGAATGGTGCACCATGGTACTGTTCCGTTTCAAATCCATGCACGCATTTCTGAAAGTCGTACGACACAGTTTCGCCATTTCGGACGGATGTTGCACCTTGCACCGTGGATGTTGCACCCAGTAGATATCGATTATTCGGACGGCCATAACTTCTGGCTCGTTTAGAGTTATGGGATCCATAACCTGTCAAAACCAAGGCCACTGTGAGTTCTACGGCTTCGACCACTTTCAGCCGTCAACGGATAGATTAATGCCCAAAAAGGACAACACGAATCTCAATCGGGTCTCGTAAGTTTTTTACCCTTCGTTTTTTCGACACCGGATTTTTACGGTATAACGGGATTACCGTGCCTCGTCTTCGATTTACCATCGTTGGAGAGCGGTGCACCATGGTACTGTTCCGTTTCAAATCCATGCACACATTTCTAAAAGTCGTACGGCACTGTTTCGCCATTTCGGACGGATGTTGCACCTTGCACCGCGGATGTTGCACCTTGTAGATATCGATTATTCGGATGGTCATAACTTCTGGCTCGTTTAGAGTTATGGGAACCTGTCAAAACGAAGACCACGGTGAGTTCTACAGCTTTGACAGCTTTCAGCCGTTAATGGGTAGATTAATGCCCAAAAAGGACAACCCGAATCTCAATCGGGTCTCGTAAGTTTTTTACCCTTCGTTTTTTCGACACCGCATTTTTACGGTAAAACGGGATTACCGTGCCTCGTCTTCGATTTACCATCGCTGGAGAGTGGTTCACCATGCTACTGTTCCGTTTCAAATCCACGCACGCATTTCTAAAAGACGTACGGCACTGTTTCGCCATTTCGGACGGATGTCGCACCTTGCACCGCGGATGTTGCACCCTGTAGATATCGATTATTCGGACGGTCATAACTTCTGGCGCGTTTAGAGTTAAGGAGCCATAACCTGTCAAAACGAAGGCCACGGTGAGTTCTACGGCTTTGACCGCTTTTAGCCGTCAACGGATAGATTAATGCCCGAAAAGGGCAACCCGAATCTCAATCGGGTCTCGTAAGTTTTTTACCCTTCGTTTTTTCGACACCGGATTTTAACGGTAAAACGGGATTACCGTGGCTTGTCTTCGATTTACCGTCGCTGGAGAGTGGTGCACCATGGTATTGTTCCATTTCAAATCCATGCACGCATTTCTAAAAATCGTACGGCACATTTTTGCCATTTCGGACGGATGTTGCACCTTGCACCGCGGACGTTGCACCCTGTAGATATCGATTATTCGGACGGCCATAACTTCTGGCTCGTTTAGAGTTACAGGAGCCATAACCTATCAAAACGAAGGCCACGGTGAGTTCCACGGCTTTGACAGCTTTCAGCCGTCAACGGATAGATTAATGCCCGAAAAGCGCAACCCGAATCTCGATCGGGTCTCGTAAGTTTTGTACCCTTGCTTTTTTCGACACCGGATTTTTACAGTAAAACGGGATAACCGTGCCTCGTCTTCGATTTACCATCGCTGGAGAGTGGTGCACCATGGTACTGCTCCGTTTCGAATCCATGCACGCGTTTCTACAAGTCGTACGGCACTGTTTCGCCATTTCGGACGGATGTTGCACCTTGCACCGCGGATGTTGCACCCTGTAGATATGGATTATTCGGACGGCCATAACTTCTGGCTCGTTTAGAGTTACGGGAGCCATAACCTATCAAAACGAAGGCCACGGTGAGTTCCACGGCTTTGACCGCTTTCAGCCGTCAACGAATAGATTAATGCCCGAAAAGCACAACCCGAATCTCAATCGGGTCTCGTAAGTTTTGTACCCTTTGTTTTTTCGACACCGGATTTTTACGGTAAAACGGGATTACCGTGCCTCGCCTTCGATTTACCATCGCTGCAGAGTGGTGCACCACGGTACTGTTCCGTTTCAAATACATGCACGCATTTCTAAAAGTCGTACGGCACTGTTTCGCCATTTCGGACTGATGTTGCACCTTGCACCGCGGATGTTGCACCCTGTAGATATCGATTATTCCGACGGTCAAAACTTCTGGCTCGTTTAGGGTTACGGGATCCTTAACCTGTCAAAACGAAGGCCACGGTGAGTTCTATGGCTTTCACAGCTTTCAGCCGTCAACGGATAGATTAATTCCCAAAAAGAACAACCCGAATCTCAATCGGGTCTCGTTAGTTTTTTACCCTTCGTGTTTTTCGACGCCGGATTTTAATGGTAAAGCGGGATTACCGTGGCTCGTCTTCGATTTACCATCGCTGGAGAGTGGTGTACCATGGTACTGTTCCATTTCAAATCCATGCACGCATTTCTAAAAGTCGTACGGCGCTGTTTCGCCATTTCGGACGGATGTCGCACCCTGTAGATATCGATTATTCGAACGGCCATAACTTCTGGCTCGTTTAGAGTTACGGGAGTCATAACCTATCAAAATGAAGGCCATGGTGAGTTCTACGGCTTTGACCACTTTCAGCCGTCAACGGATAGATTAATGCCCGAAAAAGATAACCCGAATCTCAATCGGGTCTCGTAAGTTTTTAACCCTTCCTTTTTTCGACACCGGATTTTAACGGTAAAATGGGATTACCGTGCCTCGTCTTTGATTTACCATCGCTGGAGAGTAGTGCAGCATGGTACTGTTCCATTTCAAATTCATGCACGCATTTCTAAAAGACGTACGACACTGTTTCTCCATTTCGGACGGATGTTGCACCTTGCACTGTGGATATTGCACCCTGTAGATATCGATTATTCGGACGGCCATAACTTCTGGCTCGTTTAGAGTTACGGGCGCCATAATCTGTCAAAACGAAGGCCACGGTGAGTTCTACGGCTTTGAAGCTTTCAGCCGTCAACGGATAGACTAATGTCCAAAAAGGACAACCCGAATCTCAATCGGGTCTCGTAAGTTTTTTTACCCTTCGTTTTTTCGACACCGGATTTTTACGGTAAAACGGGATTACCGTGCCTCGTCTTTGATTTACAACCGTTGGAGAGTGGTGCACCATGGTACTGTTCCGCTTCAAATCCATGCACGCATTTCTAAAAGTCATACGACACTGTGTCGCCATTTCGGACGGATGTTGCACCTTGCACCGCGGATGTTGCACCCTATAGATATCGATTATTCGGACGGCCATAGCTTGTGGCTCGTTTAGAGTTACGGGCGCCATAATCTGTCAAAACGAAGGCCACGGTGAGTTCTACGGCTTTGAAGCTTTCAGCCGTCAACGGACAGATTAATGCCCAAAAAGGACAACCCGAATCTCAATCGGGTCTCGTAAGTTTTTTTACCCTTCGTTTTTTCGACACCGGATTTTTACGGTAAAACGGGATTACCGTGCCTCGTCTTTGATTTACCACCGTTGGAGAGTGGTGCACCATGGTACTGTTCCGCTTCAAATCCATGCACGCATTTCTAAAAGTCATACGGCACTGTTTCGCCATTTCGGACGGATGTTGCACCTTGCACCGTGGATGTTGCACCCAGTAGATATCGATTATTCGGACGGCCATAACTTCTGACTCGTTTAGAGTTATGGGATCCATAACCTGTCAAAACCAAGGCCATAGTGAGTTCTACGGCTTCGACCACTTTCAGCCGTCAACGAATAGATTAATGCCCGAAAAGGACAACACGAATCTCAATCGGGTCTCGTAAGTTTTTTACCCTTCGTTTTTTCGACACCGGATTTTTACGGTATAACGGGATTACCGTGGCTCGTCTTCGATTTACCATCGCTGGAGTGTGGTGCACCATGGTACTGTTCCGTTTCAAATCCATGCATGCATTTCTAAAAGTCGTACGGCACTGTTTCGCCATTTCGGACGGATGTTGCACCTTGCACCGCGGACGTTGCACCCTGTGGATATCGATTATTCGGACGGCCATAACTTCTGGCTCGTTTAGAGTTACGGGAGCCATAATCTGTCAAAACGAATGCCACGGTGAGTTCTACGGCTTTGACAGCTTCCAGCCGTCAACGGATAGATTAATGCCCGAAAAGGACAACCCGAATCTCAATCAGGTCTCGTAAGTTTTTTACCCTTCGTTTTTTTGACACCGGATTTTAATGGTAAAACAAGATTACCGTGGCTCGTCTTCGACTTACCATCGCTGGCGAGTTGTGCGCCACGGTACTGTTCCGTTTCAAATTCATGCACGCATTTCTAAAAGTCGTACGACACTGTTCCGCCATTTCGGACGGATGTTGCACCTTACCCCGCGGATGTTGCACCCTGTACATATCGATTATTCGGACGACCATAACTTCTGGCTCGCTTAGAGTTACGGGAGCCATAACCTGTCAAAACGAAGGCCACGGTGAGTTCTACGGCTTTGACAGCTTTTAGCCGTCAACGGATAGATTAATGCCCGAAAAGGACAACCCGAATCTCAATCGGGTCTCGTAAGTTTTTTACCCTTCGTTTTTTCGGCACCGGATTTTTGCGGTAAAACGGGATTACTGTGCCACGTCTTCGATTTACCATCGCTGGAGAGTGGTGCACCATGCTGCTGTTCCGTTTCAAATCCATGCACGCATTTCTAAAAGTCGTACGCCACTGTTTCGCCATTTCGAACGGATGTTGCACCTTGCACCGCGGATGTTGCACCCTGTAGATATCGATTATTCGGACGGTCATAACTTCTGACTCGTTTAGAGTTACGGGAGCCATAAACTGCCAAAACGAAGGCCACGGTGAGTTCTACAGCTTTGACAGCTTTGACAGCTTTCAGACGTCAACGGATAGATTAATGCCCGAAAAGGACAACCCGAATCTCAATCGGGGTTCGTAAGTTTTTTACCCTTCGTTTTTTCGACCCCGGATTTTTACGGTAAAACGGGATTACCGTGGCTCGTCTTCGATTTACCATTGCTAGAGAGTGGTGGACCATGGTACCGTTCCGTTTCAAATCCATGCACGCATTTCTAAAAGTTGTACGGCACTGTTTCGCCATTTCGGATGGATGTTGCACCTTGCACCGCGGATGGTGCACCCTGTATATATCGATTATTCTAACAGCCATAACTTCTGGCTCATTTAGATTTACGGGATCCATAACTTGTCAAAACGAAGGCCACGGTGAGTTCTACAGCTTTGACAGTTTACAACCATCAACGGATAGATTAATGCGCGAAAAGGACTACCCGAACCTCAACCGGGTCTCGTAAGTTTTTTACCCTTCGTTTTTTCGACACCCGATTTTTACGGTAAAACGGGATTACCGTGCCTCGTCTTCGATTTACCATCGCTAGAGAGTGGTGCACCATGGTACTGTTCCGTTTCAAATCCATGCACGCATTTCTAAAAGTCGTACGACACTGTTTCGCCATTTCGGACGGATGTTGCACCTTACCCCGCGGATGTTGCACCCTGTACATATCGATTATTCAGACGGCCATAACTTCTGGCTCGTTTAGAGTTACGGGAGCCATAACCGGTCAAAACGAAGGCCACGGTGAGTTTTATGGCTTTGACCGCTTTCAGCCGTCAACGGATAGATTAATGCCCAAAAAGGACAACCGAAATTTCAATACGGTCGCGTAAGTTTTTTACCCTTTGTTTTTTCGACACCGGATTTTAACGGTAAAACAAGATTACCGTGGCTCGTCTTCGATTTACCATCGCTGGAGAGTGGTGCACCATGGAACTGTTCCGTTTCAAATCCATGCACGCATTTCTAAAAGTCGTACGACACTGTTTCGCCATTTCGGACGGATGTTGCACCTAACCCCACGGATGTTGCACCCTGTACATATCGATTATTCGGACGGCCATAACTTCTGGCTCATTTAGAGTTACGGAAGCCATAACCTGTCAAAACGAAGGCCACGGTGAGTTCTACGTCTTTGACTGCTTTCAGCCATCAATGGATAGGTTAATACCCGAAAAGGACGACCCGAATCTCAATCGGGTCTCGTAAGTCTTTTACCCTTCGTTTTTTCGACACCGGATTTTTACGGTAAAACGGGATTACCGTGCCACGTCTTCGATTTACCATCGCTGGAGAGTGGTGCAACATGAACTGTTGCGTTTCAAATCCATGCACGCATTTCTAAAAGTCGTACGCCACTGTTTCGCCATTTCGGACGGATGTTGCTCCTTGCACCGCGGATGTTGCACCATGTAGATATCGATTATTCGGACGACCATAACTTCTGGCTCGTTTAGAGGTACGGGAGCCATAACCTATCAAAACAAAGGCCACGGTGAGTTCTATGGCTTCGACAGCTTTCATTCGTCAACAGATAGATTAATGCCCGAAAAGGACAACCCGAATCTCAATCGGGTCTCGTAAGTTTTTTACCCTTCCTTTTTTCGACACCGGATTTTTACAGTAAAACGGGATTACCGTGCCTCGTCTTCGATTTACCATCGCTGGAGAGTGGTGCACCATGGTACTGTTACATTTAAATCTATGTACGCATTTCTAAAAGTCTTTACGCCACTGTTTCGCCATTTCGGACAGATGTTGCACCTTGCACCGCGGATGTTGCACCCTGTAGATATCGATTATTCGGACGACCATAACTTCTGGCTCGTTTAGATTTATGGGAGCCATAACCTATCAAAACGAAGGCTACGGTGAGTTCTACGGCTTTGACCGCTTTCAGCCGTCAACGGATAGATTAATGCCCAAAAAGGACAACCCGAATCTCAATCGGGTCTCGTAAGTTTTTTAACCTTCGTTTTTTGGACACCGGATTTTTACGGTAAAACGGGATTACCGTTCCTCGTCTTCGATTTACCATCGCTGGAGAGTGGTGCACCATGGTACTGTTCCGTTTTAAATCCATGCACACATTTCTAAAAGTCGTACGGCACTGTTTCGCCATTTCGGACGGATGTTGCACCTTGCACCGCGGATGTTGCACCCTATAGATATCGATTATTCGGACGGTCATAACTTCTGGCTCGTTTAGAGTTACGGGAGCCATAACCTGTCAAAACGAAGGCCGCGGTGAGTACTACGGCTTTGACCGCTTTCAGCCATCAACAGATAGATTAATGCCTAAAAAGGACAACCCGAATCTCAATCGGGTCTCGTAAGTTTTTTACCGAACGTTTTTTCGACGCCGGGTTTTAACGGTAAAACGGGATTACCGTGGCTCGTCTTCGATTTACCAACGCTGGATAGTGGTGCACTATGGTACTGTTCCATTTCAAATCCATGCACGCATTTCTAAAAGTCTTACGGCACTGTTTCGCCATTTCGGACGGATGTTGCACCTTGCACCGCGGATGTTGCGCCCTGTAGATATCGATTATTCGGACGGCCATAACTTCTGGATCGTTTAGAGTTACGGAAGCCATAACCCGTCGAAACGAAGGCCTCGGTGAGTTCTACGGTTTTGACAGCTTTCAGCCGTCAACGGATAGATTAATGCCCGAAAAGGACAACCCGAATCTCAATCGGGTCTCGTAAGTTTTTTACCCTTCGTTTTTTCGACACCGGATTTTTACGGTAAAACGGGATTACCGTGGCTCGCCTTCGATTTACCATCGCTGGAGAGTGGTGCACCATGGTAAAGTTCCGGTTCAAATCCATGTATGCATTTCTAAAAGTCGTACGACACTTTTTCGCCATTTCGGACGGATGTTGCACCTTGCACCACAGATGTTGCACCCTGTAGATATCGACTATTCGGACGGCCATAACTTCTGGCTCGTTTGCAGTTACGGGAGCCATAACCTGTCAAAACGAAGGCCACGGTGAGTTTTAAGGCTTTGACCGCTTTCAGCCGTCAACGGATAGATTAATGCCCAAAAAGGGCAACCCGAACCTCAATCGGGTCTAGTAAGTTTTTTACCCTTCGTTTTTTCGACACCGGATTTTTACGGTAAAACGGGATTACCGTGGCTCGTCTTCGATTTACCATCGCTGGAGGGTGGTGCACCATGGTACTATTCCGTTTCAAATCCATGCATGCATTTCTAAAAGTCGTACGACACTGTTTCACCATTTCGGACGGATGTTGCACATTGCACCGTGGATGTTGCACCCTGTAGATATCGATTATTCGGACGACCACAACTTCTGGCTCGTTTAGAGTTACGGGAGCCATAACCTGTCAAAACGAAGGCCACGGTGAGTTCTACGGCTTGACCGCTTTCACCCGTCAATGGATAGATTAATGCCCAAAAAGGAAAACCCAAATCTCAATCGAGTCTCGTAAGTTTTTTACCCTTCGTTTTTTCGACACCGGATTTTTACGGTAAAACGGGATTACCGTGGCTCGTCTTCGAATTACCTTCGCTGGAGAGTGGTGCACCATGGTACTATTCCGTTTCAAAGCCATGCACGCATTTCTAAAAGTCGTACGGCACTGTTTCGCTTTTCGGACGGATGTTGCACCTTGCACCGCCGATGTTGCACCCTGTAGATATCGATTGTTCGGACGGCCATAACTTCTGGCTCGTTTAGGGTTACAGGAGCCATAACCTGTCAAAACGAAGGCCACGGTGAGTTCTACGGCTTTGACAGCTTTCAGCCTTCAACGGATAGATTAATGCCCGAAAAGGAGAACCTGAATCTCAATCGGGTCTCGTAAGTTTTTTACCCTTCGTTTTTTCGACACCGGATTTTTACGGTAAAACGGGACTACCGTGCCTCGTCTTCGATTTACCATCGCTGGAGAGTGGTGCACCATGGTACTGTTCCGTTACAAATCCATGCATGCATTTCTGAAAGTCGTAGGGCACAGTTTCTCCATTTCGGACGTAAGTTGCACCTTGCACCGCGGATGTTGCACCCTGTAGATATCGATTGTTCGGACGGCCACAACTTCTGGCTCGTTTAGGGTTACAGGAGCCATAACCTGTCAAAACGAAGGCCACGGTGAGTTCTATGGCTTTGACAGCTTTCAGCCGTCAACGGATAGATTAATTCCCGAAAAGGACCACCTGAATCTCAATCGGGTCTCGTAAGTTTTTTACCCTTCGTTTTTTCGACAACGGATTTTTACGGTAAAACGGGATTACCGTGGCTCGTCTTCGATTTACCATCGCTGGAGAGTGGTGCACCATGGTACTGTTCCGTTTCAAATCCATGCACGCATTTCTAAAAGTCGTACGGCACTGTTTCACCGTTTCGGACGGATGTTGCACCCTGTAGATATCGATTATTCGGACGGTCATAACTTCTGGCTCGTTTAGAGTTACGGGAGCCATAACCTGTCAAAAAGAAGGCCACGGTGAGTTTTACGGCTTTGACCACTTTCAGCCATCAACGGATAGATTAATTCCCAAAAAGGACAACCCGAATATCAATCGGGTCTCGTAAGTTTTTTACCTTTCGTTTTTTCGACACCGGATTTTTACGGTAAAACGGGATTACCGTGGCTCGTCTTCGATTTACCATCGCTGGAGAGTGGTGCACCATGGTACTGTTCCGTTTCAAATCCATGCATGCATTTCTAAAAGTCGTACGACACTGTTTCGCCATTTCGGACGGATGTTGCACCTTGCACCGCGGATGTGGCACCCTGTAAATATCGATTATTCGGACGGTCATAAATTCTGGCTCGTTTACAGTTTCGGGAGCCATAACCTGTCAAAACGAAGGCCACGGTGAGTTCTACGTCTTTGACCGCTTTCAGCCGTCAATGGATAGATTTATGCCCAAAAAGGACAGCCCGAATCTCAATCGGGTCTCGTAAGTTTTTTACCCTTCGTTTTTTCGACACCGGATTTTTACGGTAAAACGGGATTACCGTGCCTCGTCTTCGATTTACCATCGCTGGAGAGTGGTGCACCATGATACTGTTCCGTTTCAAAGCCATGTACGCATTTCTAAAAGTCGTACGACACTGTTTCGCCATTTCGGACGGATGTTGCACCTTGCACCGCGGATGTTGCACCCTGTAGATATCGATTATTCGGACGGTCATAACTTCTGGCTCGTTTAGAGTTACGGGAGCCATAACCTGTCAAAACGAAGGCCACGGTTAGTTCTACGGCTTTGACAGCTTTCAGCCGTCAACGGATAGATTAATGCCTAAAAAGGACAACCCGAATCTCAATCGGGTCTCGTAAGTTTTTTACCCATCGTTTTTTCGACACCGGACTTTAACGGTAAAACGGGATTACCGTGGCTCGTCTTCGATTTACCATCGCTGAAGAGTGGCGCACCGTGGTACTGTTCCATTTCAAATCCATGCACGCATTTCTAAAAGTCGTACGGCACAGTTTCACCATTTCTGACGGATGTTGCACCTTGCACCGCGGATGTTGCACCCTGTAGATATCGATTATTCGGACGACCATAACTTCTGGCTCGTTTAGAGTTACAGGAACCATAACCTGTCAAAACGAAGGCCACGGTGAGTTCTACGGCCTTGACAGCTTACAGCCGTCAACGGATAGATTAATGCCCGAAAAGGACAACCCGAATCTCAATCGGGTCTAGTAAGTTTTGAACCCTTCGTTTTTTCGACACCGGATTTTTACGGTAAAACGGGATTACCGTGCCTCGTCTTCGATTTACATCGCTGGAGAGTGGTGCACCATGCTACTATTCCATTTTAAATCCATGCATGCATTTCTAAAAGTCGTACGACACTGTTTTGCCATTTCGGACGGATGTTGCACCTTGCACCGCGGATACTGCACCCTGTAGATATCGATTATTCGGACGTCCATAACTTCTGGCTCGTTTAGAGTTACGGGAGCCATAACCTGTCAAAACGAAGGGCACGGTGAGTTCTACGGCTTTGACCACTTTTAGCCGTCAACGGATAGATTAATGCCCAAAAAGGACAACCCGAATCTCAATCGGGTCTCGTAAGTTTTTTAGCCTTCGTTTTTTCGACACCGGATATTTACGGTAAAACGGGATTACCGTGCCTCGTCTTCGATTTACCATTGCTGGAGAGTGGTGCACCATGGTGCTGTTCCATTTCAAATCCATGCACGCATTTCTAAAAGTCGTACGACACTGTTTCGCCATTTCGGACGGATGTTGCACCTTGCACCGCGGATGTTGCACCCTGTAGATATCGATTATTCGGACGGTCATAACTTCTGGCTCGTTTAGAGTTACGGGAGCCATAACCTGTCAAAATGAAGGCCACGGTGAGTTGTATGGCTTTGACAGCTTTCAGCCAACAGCGGATAGATTAATGCCCAAAAAGAACAACCCGAATCTCAATCGGGTCTCGTAAGTTTTTTACCCTTCGTTTTTTCGATGCCGGATTTTAACGGTAAAACGGGATTACCGTGGCTCGTCTTTGATTTACCATCGCTGGAGAGTGGTGCACCATGGTACTGTTCCATTTCAAATCCATGCACGCATTTCTAAAAGTCGTAGGGCACTGTTTCGCCATTTCGGACGGATGTCGCACCCTGTAGATATCGATTATACGGACGGCCATAACTTCTGGCTCGTTAAGAGTTACGGAAGCCATAACCTATCAAAACGAAGGCCATAGTGAGTTCTACGGTTTTGACCACTTTCAGCCGTCAATGGATAGATTAATGCCCGAAAAGGACAACCCGAATCTCAATCGGGTCTCGTAAGTTTTTTACCCTTCGTTTTTTCGACACCGGATTTTAACGGTAAAACGGGATTACCGTGCCTCGTCTTCGATTTACCATCGCTGGAGAGTGGTGCACCATGGTACTGTTCCGTTTCAAATCCATGCACGCATTTCTAAAAGTCGTACGACACTGTTTCTCCATTTCGGACGGATGTTGCACCTTACACCGCGGATATTGCACCCTGTAGATATCGATTATTCGGACGACCATAACTTCTGGCTTGTTTAGAGTTACGGGAGCCATAACCTGTCAAAACGAAGGCCACGGTGAGTTCTACGGCTTGACCGCTTTCACCCGTCAATGGATAGATTAATGCCCAAAAAGGAAAACCCAAATCTCAATCGAGTCTCGTAAGTTTTTTACCCTTCGTTTTTTCGACACCGGATTTTTACGGTAAAACGGGATTACCGTGGCTCGTCTTCGAATTACCTTCGCTGGAGAGTGGTGCACCATGGTACTATTCCGTTTCAAAGCCATGCACGCATTTCTAAAAGTCGTACGGCACTGTTTCGCTTTTCGGACGGATGTTGCACCTTGCACCGCCGATGTTGCACCCTGTAGATATCGATTGTTCGGACGGCCATAACTTCTGGCTCGTTTAGGGTTACAGGAGCCATAACCTGTCAAAACGAAGGCCACGGTGAGTTCTACGGCTTTGACAGCTTTCAGCCTTCAACGGATAGATTAATGCCCGAAAAGGAGAACCTGAATCTCAATCGGGTCTCGTAAGTTTTTTACCCTTCGTTTTTTCGACACTGGATTTTTACGGTAAAACGGGACTACCGTGCCTCGTCTTCGATTTACCATCGCTGGAGAGTGGTGCACCATGGTACTGTTCCGTTACAAATCCATGCATGCATTTCTGAAAGTCGTAGGGCACAGTTTCGCCATTTCGGACGTAAGTTGCACCTTGCACCGCGGATGTTGCACCCTGTAGATATCGATTGTTCGGACGGCCACAACTTCTGGCTCGTTTAGGGTTACAGGAGCCATAACCTGTCAAAACGAAGGCCACGGTGAGTTCTATGGCTTTGACAGCTTTCAGCCGTCAACGGATAGATTAATTCCCGAAAAGGACCACCTGAATCTCAATCGGGTCTCGTAAGTTTTTTACCCTTCGTTTTTTCGACAACGGATTTTTACGGTAAAACGGGATTACCGTGGCTCGTCTTCGATTTACCATCGCTGGAGAGTGGTGCACCATGGTACTGTTCCGTTTCAAATCCATGCACGCATTTCTAAAAGTCGTACGGCACTGTTTCACCGTTTCGGACGGATGTTGCACCCTGTAGATATCGATTATTCGGACGGTCATAACTTCTGGCTCGTTTAGAGTTACGGGAGCCATAACCTGTCAAAAAGAAGGCCACGGTGAGTTTTACGGCTTTGACCACTTTCAGCCATCAACGGATAGATTAATTCCCAAAAAGGACAACCCGAATATCAATCGGGTCTCGTAAGTTTTTTACCTTTCGTTTTTTCGACACCGGATTTTTACGGTAAAACGGGATTACCGTGGCTCGTCTTCGATTTACCATCGCTGGAGAGTGGTGCACCATGGTACTGTTCCGTTTCAAATCCATGCATGCATTTCTAAAAGTCGTACGACACTGTTTCGCCATTTCGGACGGATGTTGCACCTTGCACCGCGGATGTGGCACCCTGTAAATATCGATTATTCGGACGGTCATAAATTCTGGCTCGTTTACAGTTTCGGGAGCCATAACCTGTCAAAACGAAGGCCACGGTGAGTTCTACGGCTTTGACCGCTTTCAGCCGTCAATGGATAGATTTATGCCCAAAAAGGACAGCCCGAATCTCAATCGGGTCTCGTAAGTTTTTTACCCTTCGTTTTTTCGACACCGGATTTTTACGGTAAAACGGGATTACCGTGCCTCGTATTCGATTTACCATCGCTAGAGAGTGGTGCACCATGATACTGTTCCGTTTCAAAGCCATGTACGCATTTCTAAAAGTTGTACGACACTGTTTCGCCATTTCGGACGGATGTTGCACCTTGCACCGCGGATGTTGCACCCTTTAGATATCGATTATTCGGACGGTCATAACTTCTGGCTCGTTTAGAGTTACGGGAGCCATAACCTGTCAAAACGAAGGCCACGGTTAGTTCTACGGCTTTGACAGCTTTCAGCCATCAACGGATAGATTAATGCCCAAAAAGGACAACCTGAATCTCAATCGGGTCTCGTAAGTTTTTTACCCTTCGTTTTTTCGACAACGGATTTTTACGGTAAAACGGGATTACCGTGGCTCGTCTTCGATTTACCATCGCTGGAGAGTGGCGCACCGTGGTACTGTTCCGTTTCAAATCCATGCACGCATTTCTAAAAGTCGTACGGCACTGTTTCACCGTTTCGGACGGATGTTGCACCCTGTAGATATCGATTATTCGGACGGTCATAACTTCTGGCTCGTTTAGAGTTACGGGAGCCATAACCTGTCAAAACGAAGGCCACGGTGAGTTTTACGGCTTTGACCACTTTCAGCCATCAACGGATAGATTAATGCCCAAAAAGGACAAACCGAATATCAATCGGGTGTCGTAAGTTTTTTACCTTTCGTTTTTTCGACACCGGATTTTTACGGTAAAACGGGATTACCGTGGCTCGTCTTCGATTTACCATCGCTGGAGAGTGGTGCACCATGGTACTGTTCCGTTTCAAATCCATGCATGCATTTCTAAAAGTCGTACGACACTGTTTCGCCATTTCGGACGGATGTTTCACCTTGCACCGCGGATGTTGCACCCTGTAGATATCGATTATTCGGACGGCCATAAATTCTGGCTCGTTTAGAGTTTCGGGAGCCATAACCTGTCAAAACGAAGACAACGGTGAGTTCTACGGCTTTGACCACTTTCAGCCGTCAATGGATAGATTAATGCCCAAAAAGGACAGCCCGAATCTCAATCAGGTCTCGTAAGTTTTTTACCCTTCGTTTTTTCGACACCGGATTTTTACGGTAAAACGGGATTACCGTGCCTCGTCTTCGATTTACCATCGCTGGAGAGTGGTGCACCATGATACTGTTCCGTTTCAAAGCCATGTACGCATTTCTAAAAGTCGTACGACACTGTTTCGCCATTTCGGACGGATGTTGCACCTTGCACCGCGGATGTTGCACCCTGTAGATATCGATTATTCGGACGGTCATAACTTCTGGCTCGTTTAGAGTTACGGGAGCCATAACCTGTCAAAACGAAGGCCACGGTTAGTTCTACGGCTTTGACAGCTTTCAGCCGTCAACGGATAGATTAATGCCTAAAAAGGACAACCCGAATCTCAATCGGGTCTCGTAAGTTTTTACCCATCGTTTTTTCGACACCGGACTTTAACGGTAAAACGGGATTACCGTGGCTCGTCTTCGATTTACCATCGCTGAAGAGTGGCGCACCGTGGTACTGTTCCATTTCAAATCCATGCACGCATTTCTAAAAGTCGTACGGCACAGTTTCACCATTTCTGACGGATGTTGCACCTTGCACCGCGGATGTTGCACCCTGTAGATATCGATTATTCGGACGACCATAACTTCTGGCTCGTTTAGAGTTACAGGAACCATAACCTGTCAAAACGAAGGCCACGGTGAGTTCTACGGCCTTGACAGCTTACAGCCGTCAACGGATAGATTAATGCCCGAAAAGGACAACCCGAATCTCAATCGGGTCTAATAAGTTTTGAACCCTTCGTTTTTTCGACACCGGATTTTTACGGTAAAACGGGATTACCGTGCCTCGTCTTCGATTTACCATCGCTGGAGAGTGGTGCACCATGCTACTATTCCATTTTAAATCCATGCATGCATTTCTAAAAGTCGTACGACACTGTTTTGCCATTTCGGACGGATGTTGCACCTTGCACCGCGGATACTGCACCCTGTAGATATCGATTATTCGGACGTCCATAACTTCTGGCTCGTTTAGAGTTACGGGAGCCATAACCTGTCAAAACGAAGGGCACGGTGAGTTCTACGGCTTTGACCACTTTTAGCCGTCAACGGATAGATTAATGCCCAAAAAGGACAACCCGAATCTCAATCGGGTCTCGTAAGTTTTTTAGCCTTCGTTTTTTCGACACCGGATATTTACGGTAAAACGGGATTACCGTGCCTCGTCTTCGATTTACCATTGCTGGAGAGTGGTGCACCATGGTGCTGTTCCATTTCAAATCCATGCACGCATTTCTAAAAGTCGTACGACACTGTTTCGCCATTTCGGACGGATGTTGCACCTTGCACCGCGGATGTTGCACCCTGTAGATATCGATTATTCGGACGGTCATAACTTCTGGCTCGTTTAGAGTTACAGGAGCCATAACCTGTCAAAATGAAGGCCACGGTGAGTTGTATGGCTTTGACAGCTTTCAGCCAACAGCGGATAGATTAATGCCCAAAAAGAACAACCCGAATCTCAATCGGGTCTCGTAAGTTTTTTACCCTTCGTTTTTTCGATGCCGGATTTTAACGGTAAAACGGGATTACCGTGGCTCGTCTTTGATTTACCATCGCTGGAGAGTGGTGCACCATGGTACTGTTCCATTTCAAATCCATGCACGCATTTCTAAAAGTCGTAGGGCACTGTTTCGCCATTTCGGACGGATGTCGCACCCTGTAGATATCGATTATACGGACGGCCATAACTTCTGGCTCGTTAAGAGTTACGGAAGCCATAACCTATCAAAACGAAGGCCATAGTGAGTTCTACGGTTTTGACCACTTTCAGCCGTCAATGGATAGATTAATGCCCGAAAAGGACAACCCGAATCTCAATCGGGTCTCGTAAGTTTTTTACCCTTCGTTTTTTCGACACCGGATTTTAACGGTAAAACGGGATTACCGTGCCTCGTCTTCGATTTACCATCGCTGGAGAGTGGTGCACCATGGTACTGTTCCGTTTCAAATCCATGCACGCATTTCTAAAAGTCGTACGACACTGTTTCTCCATTTCGGACGGATGTTGCACCTTACACCGCGGATATTGCACCCTGTAGATATCGATTATTCGGACGACCATAACTTCTGGCTTGTTTAGAGTTACGGGAGCCATAACCTGTCAAAACGAAGGCCACGGTGAGTTCTACGGCTTGACCGCTTTCACCCGTCAATGGATAGATTAATGCCCAAAAAGGAAAACCCAAATCTCAATCGAGTCTCGTAAGTTTTTTCCCCTTCGTTTTTTCGACACCGGATTTTTACGGTAAAACGGGATTACCGTGGCTCGTCTTCGAATTACCTTCGCTGGAGAGTGGTGCACCATGGTACTATTCCGTTTCAAAGCCATGCACGCATTTCTAAAAGTCGTACGGCACTGTTTCGCTTTTCGGACGGATGTTGCACCTTGCACCGCCGATGTTGCACCCTGTAGATATCGATTGTTCGGACGGCCATAACTTCTGGCTCGTTTAGGGTTACAGGAGCCATAACCTGTCAAAACGAAGGCCACGGTGAGTTCTACGGCTTTGACAGCTTTCAGCCTTCAACGGATAGATTAATGCCCGAAAAGGAGAACCTGAATCTCAATCGGGTCTCGTAAGTTTTTTACCCTTCGTTTTTTCGACACCTGATTTTTACGGTAAAACGGGACTACCGTGCCTCGTCTTCGATTTACCATCGCTGGAGAGTGGTGCACCATGGTACTGTTCCGTTACAAATCCATGCATGCATTTCTGAAAGTCGTAGGGCACAGTTTCGCCATTTCGGACGTAAGTTGCACCTTGCACCGCGGATGTTGCACCCTGTAGATATCGATTGTTCGGACGGCCACAACTTCTGGCTCGTTTAGGGTTACAGGAGCCATAACCTGTCAAAACGAAGGCCACGGTGAGTTCTATGGCTTTGACAGCTTTCAGCCGTCAACGGATAGATTAATTCCCGAAAAGGACCACCTGAATCTCAATCGGGTCTCGTAAGTTTTTTACCCTTCGTTTTTTCGACAACGGATTTTTACGGTAAAACGGGATTACCGTGGCTCGTCTTCGATTTACCATCGCTGGAGAGTGGTGCACCATGGTACTGTTCCGTTTCAAATCCATGCACGCATTTCTAAAAGTCGTACGGCACTGTTTCACCGTTTCGGACGGATGTTGCACCCTGTAGATATCGATTATTCGGACGGTCATAACTTCTGGCTCGTTTAGAGTTACGGGAGCCATAACCTGTCAAAAAGAAGGCCGCGGTGAGTTTTACGGCTTTGACCACTTTCAGCCATCAACGGATAGATTAATTCCCAAAAAGGACAACCCGAATATCAATCGGGTCTCGTAAGTTTTTTACCTTTCGTTTTTTCGACACCGGATTTTTACGGTAAAACGGGATTACCGTGGCTCGTCTTCGATTTACCATCGCTGGAGAGTGGTGCACCATGGTACTGTTCCGTTTCAAATCCATGCATGCATTTCTAAAAGTCGTACGACACTGTTTCGCCATTTCGGACGGATGTTGCACCTTGCACCGCGGATGTGGCACCATGTAAATATCGATTATTCGGACGGTCATAACTTCTGGCTCGTTTAGAGTTACGGGAGCCTTAACCCGTCAAAACGAAGGCCACGGTGAGTTCTATGGCTTTGACAGCTTTTATCCGTCAACTGATAGATTAATGCCCAAAAAGGACAACCCGAATCTCAATCGGTCTCGTAAGTTTTTTATCCATCGTTTTTTCGCCGCTGGATTTTAAAGGTAAAACGGGATTACCATGGCTCGTCTTCGATTTACCATCGCTGGAGAGTGGTGCACCATGGTACTGTTCCGTTTCAAATCCATGCACGCATTTCTAAAAGTCATACGGCACTGTTTCGCCATTTCGGACGGATGTTGCACCTTGCACCACGGACGTTGCACCCTGTAGATATCGATTATTCGGACGGCCATAACTTCTGGCTCGTTTAGAGTTACGTGAGCCATAACCTGTCAAAACGAAGGCCACGGTAAGTTCTACGGCTTTGACAGCTTTCAGCCGTCAACGGATAGGTTAATGCCCGAAAAGGACAACCCGAATCTCAATCGGTTCTCGTAAGTTTTTTACCCTTCGTTTTTTCGACACTAGATTTTAACGGTAAAACGGGATTACTGTGGCTCGTCTTCGATTTACCATCGCTGAAGAGTGGTGAACATGGTGCTGTTCTGTTTCAAATCCATGCATGCATTTCTAAAAGTCGTACGGCACTGTTTCGCCATTTCGGACGGATGTTGCACCTTGCACCGCGGATGTTGCACCCTGTAGATATCGATTATTCGGACGGCCATAACTTCTGGCTCGTTTAGAGTTACGGGATCCATAACCTGCCAAAACGAAGGCCACGGTGAGTTTTACGGCTTTGACCGCTTTCAGCGGTCAATGGATAGATTAATGCCCAAAAAGGACAACCCGAATCTCAATCGGGCCTCGTAAGTTTTTTACCCTTCGTTTTTTCGACACCGGATTTTTACGGTAAAACGGGATTACCGTGCCTCATCTTCGATTTACCATCGCTGGAGAGTGGTGCACCATGGTACTGTTCCATTTCAAATCCATGCACGCATTTCTAAAAGCCGTACGACACTGTTTTGCCATTTCGGATGGATGTTGCACCTTGCAACGCGGATGCTGTGCCCAGTAGATATCGATTATTCGGACGGTCATTACTTCTGGCTCGTTTAGAGTTACGGGAGCCATAATCTGTCAAAACGAAGGCCACGGTGAGTTCTACGGCTTTGACAGCTTTCAGCCGTCAACTGATAGATTAATGCCCAAAAAGGACAACCCGAATCTCAATCGGGTCTCGTAAGTTTTTCACCCATCGTATTTTCGACGCCGGATTTTAACGGTAAAACGGGATTACTGTGGCTCGTCTTCGACTTACCATCGCTGGAGAGTGGTGCACCATGGTCCTGTTCCGTTTCAAATCCATGCACGCGTTTGTAAATGTCGTATGGCACTTTTTCGCCATTTCGGACGAATGTCGCACCTTGCACCGCGGACGTTGCACCCTGTAGATATTGATTATTCGGACAGCCATAATTTCTGGCTCGTTTAGAGATACGGGAGCCATAACCTGTCAAAACGAAGGCCACGGTGAGTTGTACGTTTTGACAGCTTTCAGCCGTCAACGGATAGATTAATGGCCGAAAAGGACAACCCGAATCTCAATCGGGTCTCGTAAGTTTTTTACCCTTCGTTTTTTCGACACCGGATTTTAACGGTAAAACGGGATTACCGTGGCTCGTCTTCGATTTACCGTCGCTGGAGAGTGGTGCACCATGGTACTGTTTCGTTTCAAATCCATGCATGCATTTCTAAGGTCGTACGGCACTGTTTCGCCATTTCGGACGGATGTTGCACCTTGCACCGCGGATGTTGCACCCTGTAGATATCGATTATTCGGACGACCATAACTTCTGGCTCGTTTAGAGTTACGGGAGCCATAACCTGTCAAAACGAAGGCCACGGTGAGTTTTACGGCTTTGACCGCTTCCAGCCGTCAACGGATAGATTAATGCCCAACAAGGATAACCCGGATCTCAATCGGGTCTCGTAAGTTTTTTACCCTTCGTTTTTTCGACACCGGATTTTAACGGTAAAAAGGGATTACCGTGCCTCGTCTTCGATTTACCATCGCTAGAGAGTGGTGCACCATGGTACTGTTCCGCTTCAAATCCATGCACGCATTTCTAAAAGTCGTACGGCACTGTTTCGCCATTTCGGACGGATGTTGCACCTTGCACCGCGGATGTTGCACCCTGTAGATATCGATTATTCGGACGGTCGTAACTTCTGGCTCGTTTAGAGTTACGGGAGCCATAACCTGTCAAAAACGAAGGCCACGGTGAGTTCTACGGCTTTGAAGCTTTCAGCCGTCAACGGATAGATTAATGCCCCAAAAGGAGAACTCGAATCTCAATCGGGTCTCGTAAGTTTTTTACCCTTCGTTTTTTCGACACCAGATTTTAACGGTAAAACGGGTTTACCGTGGCTCATCTTCGATTTACCATCGCTGGAGAGTGGTGCACCATGGCGCTGTTCCATTTCAAATCCATGCACGCATTTCTAAAATTCGTACGGCACAATTTCGCCATTTCGGACGGATGTTGCACCTTGCACCGTGGATGTTGCACCCTGTAGATATCGATTATTCGGACGGCCATAACTTCTGGCTCGTTTAGAGTTACGGGAGCCAAAACCTGTCAAAATGAAGGCCACTGTGAGTTCTACGGTTCTGACCGCTTTCAGCCGTCAACGGATAGATTAATGCCCGAAAAGGACAACCCGAATCTCAATCGGGTCTCGTAAGTTTTTTACCCTTCGTTTTTTCGACACCGGATTTTTACGGTAAAACGGGATTACTGTGGCTCGTCTTCGATTTAAAATCGCTGGAGAGTGGTACACCATGGTAATATTCCGTTTCAAATCCATGCATGCATTTCTAAAAGTCGTACGGCATTGTTTCGCCATTTCGGACGGATGTTGCACCTTGCACCGCGGACGTTGCACCCTATAGATTTCGATTATTCGGACGGCCATAACTTCTGGCTCGTTTAGAGTTACGAGAGCCATAACCTATCAAAACGAAGGCCACGGTGAGGTTTACGGCTTTGACCGCTTTCAGCCGTCAACGGATAGATTAATGCCCAAAAAGGACAACCCGAATCTCAATCGGGTCTCGTAAATTTTTTACCCTTCGTTTTTTCGACACCGGATTTTAACGGTAAAACGAGATTACCGTGCCTCGTCTTCGATTTACCATCGCTGGAGAGTGGTGCACCATGGTACTATTCCGTTTCAAATCTGTGCACGCATTTCTAAAAGTCGTACGACACTGTTTCACCGTTTCAGACGGATGTTGCACCTTGCACCGCGGATGTTGCACCCTGTGATATCGATTATTCGGACGGTCATAACTTCTGGCTCGTTTAGATTTACGGGATCCATAACCTGTCAAAACGAAGGCCACGGTGAGTTCTACGGGTTTGACAGCTTTTATCCGTCAACTAATAGATTAATGCCCAAAAAGGACAACCCGAATCTCAATCGGGTCTCGTAAGTTTTTTACCCATCGTTTTTTCGCCGCCGGATTTTAACGGTAAAACGGGATTACCGTGGCTCGTCTTCGATTTACCATCGCTGGAGAGTGGTGTGTAGGATCGATTTCACCCTAGAGGGGGGTGAATAGGGTGATAGTGTTAATTATAAAAATTAATCGCGGAAGCTTATAAATTAATTTCAATTCAGATCACAGAATAGCAGCACAGATATCGCAGAATATAAATAACAGAATAAAACATAACAACACAGAATTTACCCAGCTTCGGCAAAACCCTGCCTACGTGCTGCCCCCAAGGTTTCCACTGGAAATTAGATAGTCCCTCGCTTACACACGTAAACTCGCTATACCCGCTATTGACTAATCTAACTCTGCGCTCAAAACCTTGCCACAACTCAACTACCGAGTTGCGAATTCTCAAGCTACGCCACGTAGCTTGTCCCCTAGTCACACGACTAGAAATTAAAACGGTTTAAAAAGAAAATACAAAATAAAAGAAAATTTAAAAATACAAAACCCTAATTCATAAATTTAAAATCCCTTAATAAAATAGAATTCTTTTTAGAAGAATAAGCCCGGACCTCTTTAGTAATCAGCCCGTCTCTTTTTATTTCCTCGTTTGTAATGGCGGCCGCTGTTTCTTCGTTCGTTCTTCTTCCCGTTTTAAAAATTAGGGCTTTTTCGAAGCGCTTATTAGATTTGATCGAATCTCTGGTTGATCAAGAGTTGCCTTGCTCGATCGATTCTTGTTGCTCTCACTGGCTACTTCGATGAGTTCGATTCTTGCTTCTGGTAAGAATTTATGCTTCGTTACTTTTCGATTTTTGTATTCGAACTCTGATGTTCATGCCGATGATGATTCTAGGGTTTATATAGGACTCGAATTCCTATTTTTGCGTTCGTATAATTTCTAATTGAATTTGTCAACTGATTCACCTCGGCCACTCGATGATGCTTTGATGCTTGGGATTTATTCTAATTTTGTCACTTTCGTATTTTTCACATTCCTTGGTTGACGCGGCTTTTGAATCAATTTCGTGATGACCACGGTTTTCGTTCCTTTTTCTGTTGACTTGTTAAAACGCACGGCTTTGATACATTTAGCTTTGTATCTGCAGTTTGGATATTGATGATTCCCTCTGATGCTTTGACTTTGGTCACTTTGATTTCGTATAACTTGTAGCTTGCTGTACTTTCCTGTAGCTCCATCTGTTGCAATCTTTGATGATTCATTGTAGTATGTTGTCACTGAGTTTGACTGCATGTTCATCAGTTCATATTGAACTGTTTCTTGTCATGTTCACTTGCACACTCAAGTTTGTACACTTTTGTTGCAGTGGTTGAAATTTTTGAGCTTGTATGCTTGGTTTGTTTTCCTTCATTACTTTGTAGATATTCTCTGGTTTGCATTCTTCCATACTGCTATGTTGTTTGTGTACTACTTTGGTTTAGTTTGTGCACTTGGTCATTCGAAGTTATAGCATGTCACTGTGATGTTTTTATATTCTTGACTTTCAACTGTGCTCGACCATACTTGCCCAGTTTACACAGATGCTCCACTTGTTCATTTTGTTGAACTGTATCATGTTTTGGCTTCACTGATGCTGCACATTTTTAGCCTTGGTCTTCGTTGATGTTGCATGCACGGCCATGCTTGTAGTACTTGAATTGAATGCTACCTGTACTTGTTACTTGTATACTGCAGCTTGGTCTTGCCTTGGTTCTGGCCATTCCTAGTTTGATTGTGCTGTTTAGACCTCTGCACTGTGTTGCATTTGTAGCACTGGTATATGGTTCCATCTATTTGGTTGTTGCAGTCCTATGCAGTTGCTATGCCTTGTGTTCTTGTAGCTTTCATCACTGGTGCATGTACATTGCTTCATGTTACCTTCATGTAGCTTGTTCTCTACATTTGCTTGATTGTTTACATGCATGTGGTCTTGGTACACTTCTTACTCTTATTTGATTGCTGTTGCATGCTTGTTTGCATTTACTTGGTGCATTCATGTTGCAGTGACATGTTTTCCTGTATTCATGTTCTTGCAGTCTTCATTTTCGACCATGTTGGCACTGAGTTAGTGTCTTGTTTATATTTGACTAGTCGACACTTGATTCTTGAGTTTTGGCCATTCGCACCTGTGTTGAATCCAGTTTCACAGCTCGGGTTTGACCTTGTGCTCGAGTCGTGATTTTTATGTTATCGCACGTGAGTTGAACCCGGCTTTTATTTGGGTTTGACCTGTGCTCACCTGTCCCTGTAAATGAAACAAGTGTATATCGGTGTGCACGGCCTTGTGGCATATACAGTGATACACTGTGTATGTCACAAGCTGCTCGTGTATGATGAATTCAAATTTAAATGACGACGAACAACCCAAATAACCGAGGCAAATATTATTTTCAAAAATTATCTTTTATTTTTGAATTGCAAAAATATTTCTTTTTCAATTTTACTGCGTTAGTTTATATTTTTGCAGATTGCCCAGATGCTGGATTCAAACTGGAATGCAGTTGAAGATAAAAATACGAGTTGAGTGAATGAGTGATATGTAGCGAGGTGAACTGTAAATATGAAATGTGATGTAATTGTAATCAAAGTTGTATAGTTATAGTGAGAGCTTGAAATTGTACTATTCAAAGATGTAATAAATATTTGTTTGAATAAAATATTCGTTTGAATTCAAATTCCGGGTTATTTATTTTATTCAGAAAATATTTATTTAATTTGTGAAAAATAAAATAGTATATTATCAAATACATTTAAACGAATTTATATATGTTTATTATCATCAAACAAAATACATATAAGCACATATTCAACAATCTCCCCCTTTTGATGATTACAAACATATATTTAAGATTTTGAATATGTTAAATGTATTTGATCATTGATGTGCTCTAATTGCTCCCCCTATTTAAATGCTCCCTCTCTACACAATACTCCCCTACATATATGCATACAAATATAAATATGCAAATGAGCCTAGATGCAAATAGAAAATTATTTGACCTTTGCTTGATTTTATTTGACAAAATCTTAACTTTTCTCTCCCCCTTTTGTTATCAGCAAAAGAATAATAGTGATAGAGAAAATAGAGATAAAGTGATCGATATTAATTCAACATTAAAAACTCAATTGAATATAAATATTAAATTTCGATAAAAAATCAAACAAAAATCATAAATATTTTGTTAGGCGCATATTCCACTTTTAGAATGATGGAAATGATGTCATCATATAAAACCATATAGTTATTTCTATTTGTGACATATTTATATCAGGAATTTGAATATCTACTAACCATGCATAACCGTTAGGACTTTTAAATGAGATTAGTAGTATTCCAATTTTGTTTTTAAAAAAAATGAATTCAAGTATCTTCTAACCACGCATAACCGTGAGGACTTTTAAATGGGATTAGAATCAACTTGTTTATTTTACAAATCAACTTTTGATATGCGTTCCATACATGCATAACCGTGCGGACTTTTAAATGAGCATGGAAGCACATAACAAATTCCAAGTAATTCACCCATGCATAACCGTGAGGACTTTTAAATGAGAGTGAATACTTTGGTATTTATTATTATTATTATTAATTTTTTTTTTAAAAAAAATGTGAAAAACGAAAAACGAACGATTCCTGTTTAAAGTACCACATATCGACAAATTATATAGAATTTTGATGAGTGATGGTCGTTAGAAATATGATAGATATAGAGATGGTCATGGACTTTTTTAACAAGAAAAAGTTTTATAACTCTTGTTTAAATTTCTAAAGAAATTTATTAATTATACCGTCTCAAGTCATAATATTTGATCAATATTAACACTCATCACTTTTTCAATCACTATTTTTCTTTTTGATAAACATTAGGGAGTAGATTAGTCAAAATGTCATTTAAAATCAAATTCAAAAAATAATTATGAAATTAATTTTTCAAAATGACTAATATGAAAATATGGTCAAACATGATTTTCTCCAGGGGGTTTTATAAGAAAATTTTCTGCAATTTGAAAATTATTTGGAATGAAAAATATGCAGATATTTTCTTTGAAAAACGATGCAGCAAATGAATGTTTCAAAAAATTAATCACGTTACACTAGTAATTTTTCTATCAACTATATTACCAGTGTAATCTGCATCTGAATTTAAATTTCACTCAATATTCACTCGTTTGATGTGATTGACCAAACCATGTAGTGTGCACCAAGAACTTCAAACTTAACATCAATTTAAATGACATTCTTTTGAATTTGAAATGAAGCCGTGTAAATAATCAGAAAACCGTGAATAAGGAGTTAGCCATATTTTAATCAAATGTATTATCCAACAAAACACTATTTTTAATCCAAAATGATATATATGAAGTAATTCAAAGAATTTAGAGATTTATTATAGTGTTTTTGGCAAAAGAATATAATTTGACCAACTATGTTGAATAAGTCAGAATCAAAATCATCATCTTTTCATCAATCTCAATATTGGCTGATTTAATTCAAAATACGGTGCAGATTATCACATTTAATATATCGTTTAAAACATACCATTACCTGTTTTACCTTTACGATATTTTTCGTAGTTGTCCATTGTGATTCTGTCACCTTTATACTAGGCTAAGGAACTTTGCTTTGTCGCCCGTTGTGTTTCTGGAACAGCCAAAATCCAGAGAACACTGTTGTTGTTCCCTAGCCTGCCACCACACCTACACGGGAAAAGATTTATGTGACCTATTTGTTTTTATAGGTCCATGCTTGTTAGTGGCAGAAAATTTTGAAAAACAATTTTGTAAAGACCCAAAACTATTTATAATTGTTCCTTTCGACACCCAAATTTGTTTAACTTTGAGAGATTTTATATTTGTGCCTTTTGGAACCCAAATCGGTATAGTTTTCACATGTTTGGGTCTATACCAACAATTATTGTGATCGTGTCCAAATTTTCTACAAATTGTGCACATAGAATTAACTTGATTAATATTGCTTGCAACAATTTTCGAATTATTACATCAAAGTCCTTGTCTAACCGCATTAACAGTTTGCTTTCCTAATAGCATATTCAACGATTTTTCACTTTTTGAAAATTTATCTAAAGTCGTTGACAATTGTTGGACTTGTGCTTTGAGAGATTCATTTTCGTTTAACAATTGTGTGCACTTTTTAATAGAATTCTCTCTCCTAGTATTTTCATTCTTCTTTAAAATCAGAATTTCATTTTCAAGTGATTTTATATTGATTTCTGATTTTTTAATTTCCTCTTTGAATGTTGGACACTTATCACACTTAGGAATCCTACGTTGATAGTTCTTAACTAATTGATCAAGTTGTTCATTGCATTCTATCAAAGTATCCTTTTGAGATTCAAGTTTGGCGTATTTTTCCCTAAGTCGTTCAAAACAGCCATTTACTTCGTGGAAATAAATAAGTAATTCAGAGTGAGTAAGTTTTGATACCTCGCTTGGCTCGTCATCGTCACTATCGGTTGTATTCCCATGAAGGCACATATCTGCTTTCTCACTCTCACTGCTATCGCTTTTATTCCACGTGGCTGCAAAACATCTTCTTTTTGATTCCTTTTCTTTGTCGAGTTGAAATCGGGGATAATTGGGCTTGATATCACCGGGTTTGTTGCAAGTGATCCCGTGTTCTTCCGAGTTGTCCAATGCTTTAATTATTCTGCTTTTCAATTGTTGATTTAGAGCTGGATTTCCGTATTTGTTGTTCCATCTTTTGAATTTCTTTATTATTAACGCCAGCTCAGCTGCTCCATCATCATCATCCTCATCATAACTGCTTTTTACAAATCCTGTTAAGCACATTTCTTTAACTGAGTTGGTTGTGGAGGATTTCTCATTGCTGTTGACTTTTGCACCATATATTGCATTTAAAGTATTCCAGATTTCCTATGCATTTTCACAATGAGAGATGAAATTAAAATTATCTTGATTAATATGAGAATATAATAAATGCATAGCCATAGCATTAATCGAGATAATTTTCTTATCTGTTATATCACACCCATTTTCAATAATATCCCAACATTTAATATTAACAGATTTTAAATAAAATTCCATTTTCAATTTCCAATTCAAAAAATTTGTTCCATCGAAAATAGAAAGAATAATATTGGAGCGACCCTCAACAGAAGTATTAATAAAAAAAGCCATTTCAAAAATTCAAAATTTTAAAACAAAAACCAATTTTTAAAACACGAATTTTTAAAACAAAAAAAATTTGATTTTTGTAAAAAATTTTAAAACAAAAACGGCTTTTGTTCCTAGCTCTGATACCACTTGTAGGATCGATTTCACCCTAGAGGGGGGTGAATAGGGTGATAGTGTTAATTATAAAAATTAATCGCGGAAGCTTATAAATTAATTTCAATTCAGATCACAGAATAGCAGCACAGATATCGCAGAATATAAATAACAGAATAAAACAGAACAACACAGAATTTACCTAGCTTCGGCAAAACCCTGCCTACGTGCTGCCCCTAAGGTTTCTACTAGAAATTAGATAGTCCCTCGCTTACACACGTAAACTCGCTATACCCGCTGTTGACTAATCTAACTCTACGCTCAAAACCTTGCCACAACTCAACTACCGAGTTGCGAATTCTCAAGCTACGCCACGTAGCTTGTCCCCTAGTCACACGACTAGAAATTAAAACGGTTTAAAAAGAAAATACAAATTAAAAGCAAATTTAAAAATACAAAACCCTAATTTATAAATTTAAAATCCCTTAATAAAATAGAATTCTTTTTAGAAGAATAAGCCCGGCCCTCTTTAGTAATCAGCCCGTCTCTTTTTATTTCCTCGTTTGTAATGGCGGCCGCTGTTTCTTTGTTCGTTCTTCTTCCCTTTTTAAAAATTAGGGCTTTTTCGAAGCGCCTATTAGATTTGATCGAATCTTTGGTTGATCAAGAGTTGCCTTGCTCGATCGATTCTTGTTGCTCTCACTGGCTACTTCGATGAGTTCGATTCTTGCTTCTGGTAAGAATTTATGCTTCGTTACTTTTCGATTTTTGTATTCGAACTCTGATGTTCATGCCGATGATGATTCTAGGGTTTATATAGGACTCGAATTCCTATTTTTGCATTCGTATAATTTCTAATTGAATTTGTCAACTGATTCACCTCGGCCACTCGATGATGCTTTGATGCTTGGGATTTATTCTGATTTTGTCACTTTCGTATTCTTCACATTCCTTGGTTGATGCGGCTTTTGAATCAATTTCGTGATGACCACGGTTTTCGTTCCTTTTTCTGTTGACTTGTTAAAACACACGGCTTTGATACATTTAGCTTTGTATCTGCAGTTTGGATATTGATGATTCCCTCTGATGCTTTGACTTTGGTCACTTTGATTTCGTATAACTTGTAGCTTGCTGTACTTTCCTGTAGCTCCATCTGTTGCAATCTTTGATGATTCATTGTAGTATGTTATCACTGAGTTTGACTGCATGTTCATCAGTTCATATTGAACTGTTTCTTGTCATGTTCACTTGCACACTCGAGTTTGTACACTTTTGTTGCAGTGGTTGAAATTTTTGAGCTTGTGTGCTTGGTTTGTTTTCCTTCATTACTTTGTAGATATTCTCTGGTTTGCATTCTTCCATACTGCTATGTTGTTTGTGTACTACTTTGGTTTAGTTTGTGCACTTGCTCATTTGAAGTTGTAGCATGTCATTGTGATGTTTTTATGTGCTTGAGTTTCAACTGTGCTCGACCATACTTGCCCAGTTTACACAGATGCTCCACTTGTTCATTTTGTTCAACTGCATCATGTTTTGGCTTCACTGATGCTGCACATTTTTAGCCTTGGTCTTCGTTGTTGTCGCATGCACGGCCATGCTTGTAGTACTTGAATTGAATGCTACCTATACTTGTTACTTGTATACTGCAGCTTGGTCTTGCCTTGGTTCTGGCCATTCCTAGTTTGATTGTGCTGTTTAGACCTCTGCACTGTGTTGCATTTGTATCACTGGTATATGCTTCCATCTATTTGGTTGTTGCAGTCCTATGCAGTTGCTATGCCTTGTGTTCTTGTAGCTTTCATCACTGGTGCATGTACATTGCTTCATGTTACCTTCATGTAGCTTGTTCTCTACATTTGCTTGATTGTCTACATGCATGTGGTCTTGGTACACTTCTTACTGTTATTTGATTGTTGTTGCATGCTTGTTTGCATTTACTTGGTGCATTCATGTTGCAGTGACATGTTTTCCTTTATTCATGTTCTTACAGTCTTCATTTTCGACCATGTTGGCACTGAGTTACTGTCTTGTTTATATTAGACTAGTCGACACTTGATTCTTGAGTTTTGGCCATTCGCACCTGTGTTGAATCCAGTTTCACAGCTCGGGTTTGACCTTGTGCTCGAGTCGTGATTTTTATGTTATCGCACGTGAGTTGAACCCGGCTTTTATTTGGGTTTGACCTGTGCTCACCTGTCCCTGTAAATCAAACAAGTGTGTATCGGTGTGCACGGCCTTGTGGCATATACAGTGATACACTATGTATGTCAGAAGCTGTTCGTGTATGATGAATTCAAATTTAAATGATGACGAACAACCCAAATAACTGAGGCATATATTATTTTCAAAAATCATCTTTTATTTTTGAATTGCAAAAATATTTCTTTTTCAATTTTACTGCGTTAGTTTATATTTTTGCAGATTGCCCAGATGTTGGATTCAAACTGGAATGCAGTTGAAGATAAAAATACGAGTTGAGTGAATGAGTGATATGTAGTGAGGTGAACTGTAAATATGAAATGTGATGTAATTGTAATCAAAGTTGTATAGTTATAGTGAGAGCTTGAAATTGTACTATTCAAAGATGTAATAAATATTTGTTTGAATAAAATATTCGTTTGAATTCAAATTCCGTGTTATTTATTTTATTCAGCAAATATTTATTTAATTTGCGAAAAATAAAATAGTATATTATCAAATACATTTAAATGAATTTATATATGTTTATTATCATCAAACAAAATACATATAAGCGCATATTCAACAATCTCCCCCTTTTGATGATTACAAACATATATTTAAGATTTTGAATATGTTAAATGTATTTGATCATTGATGTGCTCTAATTGCTCCCCCTATTTAAATGCTCCCTCTCTACACAATACTCCCCTACATATATGCATACAAATAAAAATATGCAAATGAGCCTAGATGCAAATAGAAAATTATTTGACCTTTGCTTGATTTTATTTGACAAAATCTTAACTTTTCTCTCCCCCTTTTGTTATCAGCAAAAGAATAATAGTGATAGAGAAAATAGAGATAAAGTGATCAATATTAATTCAACATTAAAAACTCAATTGAATATAAATATTAAATTTCGATAAAAAATCAAACAAAAATCATAAATATTTTGTTAGGCGCATATTCCACTTTTAGAATGACGGAAATGATGTCATCATATAAAACCATATAGTTATGTCTATTTGTGACATATTTATATCAGGAATTTGAATATCTACTAACCATGCATAACCGTTAGGACTTTTAAATGAGATTAGTAGTATTCCAATTTTGTTTTAAAAAAAATGAATTCAAGTATCTTCTAACCACGCATAACCGTGAGGACTTTTAAATGGGATTAGAATCAACTTGTTTATTTTACAAATCAACTTTTGATATGCGTTCCATACATGCATAACCGTGAGGACTTTTAAATGAGCATGGAAGCACATAACAAATTCCAAGTAATTCACCCATGCATATCCGTGAGGACTTTTAAATGAGAGTGAATACTTTGGTATTTATTATTCTTATTATTAAATTTTTTTTAAAAAAAAATGTGAAAAACGAAAAACGAACGATTCCTGTTAAAAGTACCACATATCGACAAACTATATAGAATTTTGATTAGTGATGGTCGTTAGAAATATGATAGATATAGAGATGGTCATGGAATTTTTTAACAACAAAAAGTTTTATAACTCTAGTTTAAATTTCTAAAGAAATTTATTAATTATACCGTCTCAAGTCATAATATTTGATCAATATTAACACTCATCACTTTTTCGATCACTATTTTTCTTTTTCATAAACATTAGGGAGTCAGATTAGTCAAAATTTCATTTAAAATCAAATTCAAAAAATAATTATGAAATTAATTTTTCAAAATGACTAATATGAAAATATGGTCAAACATGATTTTCTCCAGGGGGTTTTATAAGAAAATTTTCTGCAATTTGAAAATTATTTGAAATGAAAAATATGCAGATATTTTCTTTGAAAAACGATGCAGCAAATGAATGTTTCAAAAAATTAATCACGTTACACTAGTAATTTTTCTATCAACTATATTACCAGTGTAATCTGCATCTGAATTTAAATTTCACTCAATATTCACTCGTTTGATGTGATTGACCAAACCATGTAGTGTGCACCAAGAATTTCAAACTTAACATCAATATAAATGACATTCTTTTGAATTTGAAATGAAGCCGTGTAAATAATCAGAAAACCGTGAATAAGGAGTTAGCCGTATTTTAATCAAATGTATTATCCAACAAAACACTATTTTTAATCCAAAATGATATGTATGAAGTAATTCAAAGAATTTAGAGATTTATTATAGTGTTTTTGGCAAAAGAATATAATTTGACCAACTATGTTGAATAAGTCAGAATCAAAATCATCATCTTTTCATCAATCTCAATATTGGCTGATTTAATTCAAAATACGGTGCAGATTATCACATTTAATATATCGTTTAAAACATACCATTACCTGTTTTACCTTTACGATATTTTTCGTCGTTGTCCATTGTGATTCTGTCACCTTTATACTAGGCTAAGGAACTTTGCTTTGTCGCCCGTTGTGTTTCTGGAACAGCCAAAATCCAGAGAACACTGTTGTTGTTCCCTAGCCTGCCACCACACCTACACGGGAAAAGATTTATGTGACCTATTTGTTTTTATAGGTCCATGCTTGTTAGTGGCAGAATTGAAAAACAATTTTGTAAAGACCCAAAACTATTTATAATTGTTCCTTTCGACACCCAAATTTGTTTAACTTTGAGAGATTTTATATTTGTGCCTTTTGGAACCCAAATCGGTATAGTTTTCACATGTTTGGGTCTATACCAACAATTATTGTGATCGTGTCCAAATTTTCTATAAATTGTGCACATAGAATTAACTTGATTAATATTGCTTGCAACAATTTTCGAATTGTTATGTCAAAGTCCTTGTCTAACCGTATTAACAGTTTGCTTTCCTAATAGCATATTCAACGATTTTTCACTTTTTGAAAATTTATCTAAAGTCGTTGACAATTGTTGGACTTGTGTTTTGAGAGATTCATTTTCGTTTAACAATTGTGTGCACTTTTTAATAGAATTCTCTCTCCTAGTATTTTCATTCTTCTTTAAAATCAGAATTTCATTTTCAAGTGATTTTATATTGATTTCTGATTTTTTAATTTCCTCTTTGAATGTTGGACACTTATCACACTTAGGAATCCTACGTTGATAGTTCTTAACTAATTGATCAAGTTGTTCATTGCATTCTATCAAAGTATCCTTTTGAGATTCAAGTTTGGCGTATTTTTCCCTAAGTCGTTCAAAACAGCCATTTACTTCGTGGAAATAAATAAGTAATTCAGAGTGAGTAAGTTTTGATACCTCGCTTGGCTCGTCATCGTCACTATCGGTTGTATTCCCATGAAGGCACATATCTGCTTTCTCACTCTCACTGCTATCGCTTTTATTCCACGTGGCTGCAAAACATCTTCTTTTTGATTCCTTTTCTTTGTCAAGTTGAAATCGGGGATAATTGGGCTTGATATCACCGGGTTTGTTGCAAGTGATCCCGTGTTCTTCCGAGTTGTCCAATGCTTTAATTATTCTGCTTTTCAATTGTTGATTTAGAGCTGGATTTCCGTATTTGTTGTTCCATCTTTTGAATTTCTTTATTATTAACGCCAGCTCAGCTGCTCCATCATCATCATCCTCATCATAATTGCTTTTTACAACTCCTGTTAAGCACATTTCTTTAACTGAGTTGGTTGTGGAGGATTTCTCATTGCTGTTGACTTTTGCACCATATATTGCATTTAAAGTATTCCAGATTTCCTGTGCATTTTCACAATGAGAGATGAAATTAAAATTATCTTGATTAATATGAGAATATAATAAATGCATAGCCATAGCATTAATCGAGATAATTTTCTTATCTGTTATATCACACCCATTTTCAATAATATCCCAACATTTAATATTAGCAGATTTTAAATAAAATTCCATTTTCAATTTCCAATTCAAAAAATTTGTTCCATCGAAAATAGAAGAAATAATATTAGAGCGACCCTCAACAGAAGTATTAATAAAAGAAGCCATTTCAAAAATTCAAAATTCTAAAACAAAAACCAATTTTTAAAACACGAATTTTTAAAACATAAAAAATTTGATTTTTGTAAAAAAATTTAAAACAAAAACGGCTTTTGTTCCTAGCTCTGATACCACTTGTAGGATCGATTTCACCCTAGAGGGGGTGAATAGGGTGATAGTGTTAATTATAAAAATTAATCGCGGAAGCTTATAAATTAATTTCAATTCAGATCACAGAATAGTAGCACAGATATCGCAGAATATAAATAACAGAATAAAACAGAACAACACAGAATTTACCCAGCTTCGGCAAAACCCTGCCTACGTGCTGCCCCCAAGGTTTCTACTAGAAATTAGATAGTCCCTCGCTTACACACGTAAACTCGCTATACCCGCTATTGACTAATCTAATTCTACGCTCAAAACCTTGCCACAACTCAACTACCGAGTTGCGAATTCTCAAGCTACGCCACGTAGCTTGTCCCCTAGTCACATGACTAGAAATTAAAACGTTTAAAAAGAAAATACAAATTAAAAGCAAATTTAAAAATACAAAACCCTAATTTATAAATTTAAAATCCCTTAATAAAATAGAATTCTTTTTAGAAGAATAAGCCCGGCCCTCTTTAGTAATCAGCCCGTCTCTTTTTATTTCCTCGTTTGTAATGGCGGCCGCTGTTTCTTTGTTCGTTCTTCTTCCCTTTTTAAAAATTAGGGCTTTTTCGAAGCGCCTATTAGATTTGATCGAATCTTTGGTTAATCAAGAGTTGCCTTGCTCGATCGATTCTTGTTGCTCTCACTGGTTACTTCGATGAGTTCGATTCTTGCTTCTGGTAAGAATTTATGCTTCGTTACTTTTCGATTTTTGTATTCGAACTCTGATGTTCATGCCGATGATGATTCTAGGGTTTATATAGGACTCGAATTCCTATTTTTGCATTCGTATAATTTCTAATTGAATTTGTCAACTGATTCACCTCGGCCACTCGATGATGCTTTGATGCTTGGGATTTATTCTGATTTTGTCACTTTCGTATTCTTCACATTCCTTGGTTGATGCGGCTTTTGAATCAATTTCGTGATGACCACGGTTTTCGTTCCTTTTTCTGTTGACTTGTTAAAACACACGGCTTTGATACATTTAGCTTTGTATCTGCAGTTTGGATATTGATGATTCCCTCTGATGCTTTGACTTTGGTCACTTTGATTTCGTATAACTTGTAGCTTGCTGTACTTTCCTGTAGCTCCATCTGTTGCAATCTTTGATGATTCATTGTAGTATGTTGTCACTGAGTTTGCTGCATGTTCATCAGTTCATATTGAACTGTTTCTTGTCATGTTCACTTGCACACTCGAGTTTGTACACTTTTGTTGCAGTGGTTGAAATTTTTGAGCTTGTATGCTTGGTTTGTTTTCCTTCATTACTTTGTAGATATTCTCTGGTTTGCTTTCTTCCATACTGCTATGTTGTTTGTGTACTACTTTGGTTTAGTTTGTGCACTTGCTCATTTGAAGTTGTAGCATGTCATTGTGATGTTTTTATGTGCTTGAGTTTCAACTGTGCTCGACCATACTTGCCCAGTTTACACAGATGCTCCACTTGTTCATTTTGTTCAACTGTATCGTGTTTTGGCTTCACTGATGCTGCACATTTTTAGCCTTGGTCTTCGTTGTTGTCGCATGCACGACCATGCTTGTAGTACTTGAATTGAATGCTACCTGTACTTGTTACTTGTATACTGCAGCTTGGTCTTGCCTTGGTTCTGGCCATTCCTAGTTTGATTGTGCTGTTTAGACCTCTGCACTGTGTTGCATTTGTATCACTGGTATATGCTTCCATCTATTTGGTTGTTGCAGTCCTTTGCAGTTGCTATGCCTTGTGTTCTTGTAGCTTTCATCACTGGTGCATGTACATTGCTTCATGTTACCTTCATGTAGCTTGTTCTCTACATTTGCTTGATTGTTTACATGCATGTGGTCTTGGTACACTTCTTACTGTTATTTGATTGCTGTTGCATGCTTGTTTGCATTTACTTGGTGCATTCATGTTGCAGTGACATGTTTTCCTGTATTCATGTTCTTGCAGTCTTCATTTTCGACCATGTTGGCACTGAGTTACTGTCTTGTTTATATTAGACTAGTCGACACTTGATTCTTGAGTTTTGGCCATTCGCACCTGTGTTGAATCCAGTTTCACAGCTCGGGTTTGACCTTGTGCTCGAGAAGTGATTTTTATGTTATCGCACATGAGTTGAACCCGGCTTTTATTTGGGTTTGACCTGTGCTCACCTGTCCCTGTAAATCAAACAAGTGTATATCGGTGTGCACGGCCTTGTGGCATATACAGTGATACACTGTGTATGTCAGAAGCTATTGGTGTATGATGAATTCAAATTTAAATGATGACGAACAACCCAAATAACTGAGGCAAATATTATTTTCAAAAATTATCTTTTATTTTTGAATTGCAAAAAATATTTCTTTTTCAATTTTACTGCGTTAGTTTATATTTTTGCAGATTGCCCAGATGCTGGATTCAAACTGGAACGCAGTTGAAGATAAAAATACGAGTTGAGTGAATGAGTGATATGTAGTGAGGTGAACTGTAAACATGAAATGTGATGTAATTGTAATCAAAGTTGTATAGTTATAGTGAGAGCTTGAAATTGTACTATTCAAAGATGTAATAAATATTTGTTTGAATAAAATATTCGTTTGAATTCAAATTCCGTGTTATTTATTTTATTCAGCAAATATTTATTTAATTTGTGAAAAATAAAATATTATATTATCAAATATATTTAAACGAATTTATATACGTTTATTATCATCAAACAAAATACATATAAGCGCATATTCAACATGGTGCACCATGGTACTGTTCCGTTTCAAATCCATGCACGCATTTCTAAAAGTCATACGGCACTGTTTGGCCATTTCGGACGGATGTTGCACCTTGCACCACGGACGTTGCACCCTGTAGATATCGATTATTCGGACGGCCATAACTTCTGGCTCGTTTAGAGTACGGGAGCCATAACCTGTCAAAACGAAGGCCACGGTGAGTTTTACGGCTTTGACAGCTTTCAGCCGTCAACGGATAGATTAATGCCCGAAAAGGACAACCCGAATCACAACCGGTTCTCGTAAGTTTTTTACCCTTCGTTTTTTCGACACCGGATTTTAAGGGTAAAACGGGATTACTGTAACGACCCGTATTTTACGTGTCGATAGATCGTAGAATTTGCAGGTCGATAGTGTTGTTTGTGTTGCCTCTAGCTTGAGTCGTTTAGAAGTTAACCCGGGTGGAGTATGAGTTGTGACCGACTCATGAGCATTGCCGAGCTAAGGGATGAGTCGTGACCGACTCATAGGGGACCGACTCAAGGAGGGGTTACGGGTTGGAGTGTTGGCCGAGATAAGAAATTCACCGACCTAAGAGTTGCCGAGTTATAGAAGTAACGACCTAAAAGTTAGGCGACTTAGTGATGGTGACCGACCTATAGTAAGTCGTAGACGACCTTAGGAAGTGGCCGAGTCAACGAGTTACGACTCATAAGGTTTGCCGAGTTAAGGGGTTAGCGTGTTAGTAGGCAGCGACTTAAGGAAGTCGCCGAGTTAGCGACTTAGAGTTAGGTCGTTCAACGACCTAAGGGCTAGCGTTAGGACGCTAGGGGGATAGGTCAGCAGGCACGTTGAGTCGTTGGGGGGCTTAGGTCGTTGAGTCGGTCTGGTTTGTTAGGTCGCGTGAGTACTGTTCAGACTTAGGTCGTAAACGACCTAAGTTAGGTAGTGAGTCGGCAGTGAGTTAGGTCGTGGGGTCTTGAGTCGTGTGTGTCATAGCTAAGTCGTCATACGACTTAAGACTTGGGGAACGCGGCAGTATTTTAGGTCGGAGGCTTTTTAGGTCGTGACCGACTTAGTGTTAGGTCGCGTAGGAATTAGGTCGGCATCCCTGTGAGAGTGGTAAGTCGGATATGCTGAGTTAGCTTAGGTCGTATACGACCTAAGGATGGTTCTTTGTGCTGAGTCGTGTTGCAGTTGGGACGGTAGTGCGTTGAGTCGTTAGGTCGGCCTGTGTTTTAGGTCGTGTCTGGGTTAAGTCGTGAGTCGGGCTTGGTTGTATGTTGTGATTGGTTAGGTCGTAGGTCGAATGGATTGATGAGTCGGCAACGACTCAAAGTTAGGTCGGGGACGACCTAAAGGGCGACGACCTAAGGGGTTTCCAGCCTATAAATAGAGGTGTTCGGCTCACTTTTTGGCACCGGTTTTGAAGCGACGAAGTGCTGCCATTTTGAAGACTCGACTACGGTATTTTCTTCACTTCTTTCTCTACTTCCATCAAGTGCTAACATCCGTTGAAGATCGAAGATCAAGATCGAAGATCCAAGTGTCCAAGTTGAAGATCTTCATCCGTTCGAGCTAGATTTCATCGATTGAAGCGAGATATTGCCGGATCAAACCGTGATCTTCGCTGTCCAGATCTGAAGTGTTGTGATTTTGAGGTGTTTGGGTGATTTGGTGAGTGGTAGTTATCTCTCACGCGGATCCAAAGGAGTATATGGGATTGGTGACTTGTTTATGTGTTAAAGTTAGCGTTTTCTCGCATTTTCCTTAAGTCTGCATGTAGATCCATCATATTTGAAGATGTTTGCTTATGAAAGTTATTTATCAAGTATTAGAGATAAAACCCATGTTTTAGATTTGATAGATCTATGCTAAAAACTATGATTTCACATATGTTGGACTTTTGCTCACTTAATTACGAAATTGCCATTATAGTTGATATTGTTTAATATATCTTGTTTGAATGCTTGAATGTTTGAATGTATGTTAGATTTGATTGCTCCAAGTTAGCTTGTAGTTGATTTGGAACAAGATGGTTGAAGATGATTCAAAAGCTAAGTGGAAAGGCTCTTGAATGGTGAAAGCCGCCGATGGTATATGAAGCGGATGTGGAAGCTCATATGGATGGATTCGATGATGGGACTTTGCCGTGATGCGAAGAGGCGAAGTATGAGATCGAGATGGGACTTTGTCAGGATGCGAAAAGGCAAAGTATGGTTGAGTTGAGACTTTGCTTTGGTACGATGAAGCGAAGTATGATGTGAGTCTTGGCTTAATCCAGGCAGGGATCATTCCAAGCATGTTGATAACTTGAAGGGTAGTTCAAGTTGGTTGATAATGGATTGCTCAAGAGGAAGCTTGGGCTAAGTTGATAGAGGTCGTCAAGAAGGATGACAAGGAGGCTTGGATCTCATCGTTATTGAAGGTTCTAGCAAACCTAAAGCAAGAGTACATAGGGACGCCTAAAAGACTACAGGCAGTTAGTCGAGTACTCTGGGCCAAGAAGATAAGTCCTAGGCACAAGGCAGTGTGCGGGGTTTTGTCTAGAACCGGGGTTACCATTAGCCCTTGACAGATGGCTCAGGAAGGAGTCGGTCATTCAATTAACGGTGATTTCGAAGCAAGGTTAACAGTGATAGCCAGAGTCATGGATGTTTGGATGTTTGGTTGTATCATCATTCGGCTTCAAGAGCGGCGTTTTCTGGGTGCTTATCTGATCTTGGTTTAGGCCTTGGGGGTTTGTATTTGGAAAACATCGTCCTTGACTCGAGTGGTATTCGCTTTACCTTAATTGTCTATGTTGTTATGCTTGCTTCTCCTTAGTGTATGTCTGGGGCTATCACTGTAGAAAGAGGTGGAGTGGGATGGTTTGGTTCCTATTCCTTTTATCCTTTATGCTCTTTTGGTATGTTTGATAGTTAATTTACTGCTCACTAAGACTTTGTCTGACTCAAGGTTTTATGTCTCCTCTTATTACCTTGGGTTGTTCATCCATGTTTGGGATGGGCAGACTAGGTAGCAGGTGACAGGTGCTGTGCTAGGAGTTCTACGATGAAGATGACGAAGACGAGCAGGAGGCTTTGCATATTAGTTTTCTTACTATATGTACTGGGTATCCGCTGCTGTATTTGGTTGAGTGATTTGTAGTGAGGCTTTCATGTATGGATTTGAGTAGATGATTGTATGAAACTACTGTGATGCTTATATGATGATGTTCTGTTCTATGGAGCTTCACTATATTATATTTCTCTATTGTATTTTATCCATGCGCTGTGAGTTATGCGATAGAGATTCTTCTGTTTTGTTTTACCCTTGACGGTCACCCATGGCTGCCTTGCACGCCTTTTAGCGCATTATTACCTTGTTTTGGTGCGGGAGTCATGGGCGGTCGTCACATTTGGTATCAGAGCGGAGGTTAATCGATTTTAGCCAACGCTCGCTGACGTAACTACGTAAGAGAGACGTAATTGTATTTTGATGGATGATTACTATATATAATATAGTAGCTTAGACAGATTTGAACTCCTTTTGCAGTTGTTTCTCAAAGGCGTTCTAATCATTCCTTTTTGTAGATATTAAGGATGAGTCGAAGTGAGAGACGAGCTGCTAGGGAAAGCCGAGCTGCTGGGGAATCTGCTGATTATGGGGCTATGTTCGAAGCAATGATGACTTCGATCATGAGGAGGATGCCGGCTCCAGGGCCAGCTGTTGATGTTGGAGTTCAAGTCCAAGCTCCAAGGCCCGTGGATTTTGCTAAGCTGTGTAAGGATTATACGGCTCTTGGAGGAAGGGTTTTCTTGGGGACGGAGTCTACTATTGAAGTCCAAAGATGGATTGATTCTTGTAGGAGGATCTTTGGTGACTTAGGGATTGAGGATGCAACTAAGAGGAAGCTTGCATCGAGACAGCTTCAGGGAAGAGCTGTGGATTGGTGGAATTCTATCACTATAGATACCCCAGAAGAAGAGATTACTTGGGAGCAATTCCAAGTTAGATTTGAAGCTAAGTTCATCTCTACTTCCCAGAAATCTGTCTTGTTTAAGAGGTTTGTGGAGCTCAAGCAAGGGGGAAGGCCTGTTCTTGAGTACATTTCTGAGTTTGAAGCTTTGTCTAAGTATGCCAGATCATATATTGATTCTCCCTACCAGAAGAATGAAAAGTTTGTGACTGGTCTGGATGCTTATCTTGGGAGGCAGTTAGTGGATCATCTGGACGATCCATTTGAGAAGCTTGTGGAAAAAGCTCTTAGGCATGAGAGTTTGTTTCCTAGGGAAAGTTCTGTTATTGCTGTAGCTAGGGAAGGATCTAAACCACAACAGAGTGGCAATAAGAAGAGGAAACAACAGCAACAGAGGGGTAGGGATGGCCAGAAGAAGCCGAAAAGTGAAGTGACTTGCTATAACTGCCAGCAGAAGGGCCATCTTTACAAAGATTGTAAGAATCCCAAAGTGCCGGGAAAGTGTTACAACTGTGATAAGCTGGGACATATCAAGAAGGATTGTCCAGAACCGAGGAAAGATAGGCAGGTTGTGCAAGCCTATGCTTTGGGGGCTGTTCCATCGTCTTCGAAAGCTCCTACTGCTGAAGAAAAGGGGAAGAGTGTGGTGGTTCAAGGTACTCTTTCTATCTGTGGTGTTCCAGTTAGAGTGTTGTTTGATACTGGAGCGTCGCATTCTTTTGTTTGTGATGATTTGGTAGGCCGGTTAGGTTTGAAACCGGATATTGTTGATAGGCCATTGGTTGTGACTAATCCGGTCGGGGGTTCGTCATGTTTGTGTATGATATGCCGTGGTCTGGTTGTATCGAGTCATGATTGCTCGTTTGTTTGTGATTGCTTTGTTCTGAACTTTGCGGGGTTCGGAATTATTTTGGGTATGGACTGGCTTAGGAAGTATGCGGCTAGGATTGATTGTGAGAGGCTGGAGGTGACAGTCGGGAATGTGGATGGGCGAAAGGTTGTGATACGATGTAAGCATGAAGAAGGCGTCTTCATGAGCTTCATGTATTCGCTGGTTGTTCCACGGGATGGACTGTCATCGGTGCCTATTGTGAATGGATTTGAGGATGTCTTTGACGAAGTCAAAGGGTTGCCGCCGCATAGGGAGATCGAGTTTCGTATCGATCTGGTTGAGGGAGCCAGACCTGTTGTGATGCCTCTTAGGCGGATGGCACCGAGGGAGCAGCAAGAGCTGAAGGTGCAAGTTGATGACCTTTTACGGAAAGGATTCATTCGGAGGAGTGTGTCCGAATGGGGTGCGCCCGTTGTGTTTGCAACCAAAGCGGATGGATCGTTGAGGTTGTGTGTTGATTATCGTGAACTGAATAAGGTGACTAAGAAGAACAAGTATCCATTGCCGAGAATAGATGACTTGTTTGATCAGCTTCACGAGGCTAAGGTGTTTTCTCAGATGGATTTGGCAACGGGATTTCACCAGTTGAGAGTGGCGAAGGATAGTGTGCCGAAGACTGCTTTCAGGACACCATCCGGGTTTTATGAGTGGCTGGTAATGCCGTTTGGATTGACTAACGCGCCAGCATATTTTGTGGATCTTATGAATAGAGTGTTCAGAGATCAGTTGAACAAATTTGTACTTGTGTTCGTGGATGATATTTTGGTTTACTCCAAAACTGAAGAAGAGCACAAGACGCACTTAAGGATTGTTTTGGAAATCTTGCGGAAACATCAGCTGAAGGCTAAGTTTTCGAAGTGTCACTTCTGGAAGAGTGAAGTGAGGTTCTTAGGCCATGTTATCTCTGGAAATGGAATAGCGGTTGACCCCGCTAAGGTGGCAGCGATCCAGGATTGGGTTAGACCTAAGAATGCATCTGATGTGAGAAGTTTTCTTGGATTAGCAGGATATTATCGTCGGTTTATCAAAGACTTTTCCAAGATAGCTGCACCGTTGACAGGATTGACGAAGAAGAACCAAGTGTTCAGATGGGATGATAAGTGTGAGCAAGCTTTCGTAATCCTGAAAGAACGACTGACAAGTGCTCCTGTTTTGACTATTCCGAGTGGGAATGATGAGATGGTGGTTTACACCGATGCATGTGGCACTGGACTAGGAGCGGTGCTAATGCAGAAGGATAAAGTTGTTGCGTATGCTAGTCGACAACTGAAGCCGCATGAAAGGAACTATCCGACTCATGATTTGGAGTTAGCGGCGATTGTGTTTGCTTTGAAGATGTGGAGACATTATCTATTGGGAGTTAGATTCGAGTTGTTTACAGATCATAAGTCGTTGAAGTATCTGTTCTCCCAAAAGGATTTAAATCTTCGACAGCAACGGTGGCTAGAGTTCCTAGCATCGTATGATTTTGGTATAGCCTATACTCCAGGGAAAGGTAACGCAGTGGCTGATGCGTTAAGTCGAAGACATGCAGGATTGGGAGCCATGTTTTCGGAATGGAAGAGTCTTGAGTATTTGGCTGGATTTGATTTCAGGCCTAGATGTGAATTGGAACCTGAGATGTTGGCAAACTTATCGATAAGGCCTACTCTTGTGGAAAGAATTGGCGAGAGGCAAAGGAGAGATGATAAGCTTATCAAGATTATCCGTGATTTGGAATCTGGGTTGGACCCAGAGAAGGATAAGGGATTCGAGGTCGATCGAGAGGGTTGGCTTCGAAAGCAAGGACGACTAGTTGTTCCCGATATTGATGGACTGAGAGATGAAGTTCTGAGGGAAAGTCATCACTCGAAGTTGACAATTCATCCAGGCGGAAATAAGATGTATCGGGATATGAAAAGATCCTACTACTGGGAAGGTATGAAGAAGGATGTTGGAGATTTTATTTCCAAGTGTATGAATTGCCAGTTGGTGAAAGCTGAGCAGAAGAAGCCCAGTGGATTGCTTCAGCCATTGGAGGTTCCTACATGGAAGTGGGAGCAAGTGTCGATGGATTTTATTGATGGTCTACCTAGGACAAGAGCAGGGAATGAAGGGATTTGGGTCATAGTAGATCGTTTGACCAAGAGTGCAAGGTTCATTCCTGTTCGATCGACTAGGACTGCATCGAAGTTGGCTGAATTATATGTGAAGTGGATAGTTCGTTTCCATGGTGTTCCGAAGAGTATAGTGAGCGATCGAGATCCATTGTTCACTAGTAGATTTTGGAAGAGCTTCCAGGAAGTTTTGGGAACTGAGTTGTGTTTGAGTACAGCTTATCACCCTCAAACAGATGGTCAGACTGAGAGAGTCAACCGAGTTTTGGAAGATCTTCTTAGAGCATGTGTTTTGGACTTCGGAGGATCATGGGAAGATCACCTTCATTTGGTGGAGTTTGCTTATAATAACAGTTATCAGTCGAGTATTGGTATGGCACCATATGAGGCATTATATGGAAGACCGTGTAACTCTCCGACATGTTGGTTGGAAACTGGAGAAAAGCTGATACTTGGGCCAGAGATGATTCGACAGACTTCGGATTGTATAGAGATCATTCGACAAAGAATGAAGGCAGCCCAGGATCGTCAGAAAAGTTATGCAGATAATCGTCGGAAGGATTTGGAATTCGACGTGGGTGATATGGTTTTTGTGAAGATTTCTCCATTGAAGAATGTTATAAGATTCGGGAACAAAGGAAAGTTAACTCCAAGATTCGTTGGACCATTCCCGATTATCGAGCGAATTGGAAAGCTCGCTTATAGATTGGAGTTACCGGAAAAGATGGCGGGTGTGCACAATGTTTTTCATGTATCTTGTCTACGGAAGTATATGCACGACCCAACTACGGTGGTTTCTGCTGATAGCTGTGAAGACTTAGAGGTTGATCCAGTGGTTACGAGACCTCGTAAGCCGCTTCGTATTGTTGACACCGATACGAAACAGCTTAGGAGGAAGACGATTACGTTGCTCAAGGTACAATGGAGTGACGATGTTAACGACTGTACGTGGGAGGAGGAAGAGAGGATGAAGGAAGCTCATCCAGGACTCTTCGAGGTATGGCCCTAAAGTGTCGTGACATCTCATGAATTTGTAGCTTGTTCTAAGTCTTAGAATTCTGCATGCTAGGCTAGAATTGGATGCATGGTTTGTTGATTGCTATGGATGGTAGGCATGCGGAATATCTTTGATTTCTGTTGTTTGCTTGGAATTTCGGGGGCGAAATTCCTAAGGGGGAGAGAATGTAACGACCCGTATTTTACGTGTCGATAGATCGTAGAATTTGCAGGTCGATAGTGTTGTTTGTGTTGCCTCTAGCTTGAGTCGTTTAGAAGTTAACCCGGGTGGAGTATGAGTTGTGACCGACTCATGAGCATTGCCGAGCTAAGGGATGAGTCGTGACCGACTCATAGGGGACCGACTCAAGGAGGGGTTACGGGTTGGAGTGTTGGCCGAGATAAGAAATTCACCGACCTAAGAGTTGCCGAGTTATAGAAGTAACGACCTAAAAGTTAGGCGACTTAGTGATGGTGACCGACCTATAGTAAGTCGTAGACGACCTTAGGAAGTGGCCGAGTCAACGAGTTACGACTCATAAGGTTTGCCGAGTTAAGGGGTTAGCGTGTTAGTAGGCAGCGACTTAAGGAAGTCGCCGAGTTAGCGACTTAGAGTTAGGTCGTTCAACGACCTAAGGGCTAGCGTTAGGACGCTAGGGGGATAGGTCAGCAGGCACGTTGAGTCGTTGGGGGGCTTAGGTCGTTGAGTCGGTCTGGTTTGTTAGGTCGCGTGAGTACTGTTCAGACTTAGGTCGTAAACGACCTAAGTTAGGTAGTGAGTCGGCAGTGAGTTAGGTCGTGGGGTCTTGAGTCGTGTGTGTCATAGCTAAGTCGTCATACGACTTAAGACTTGGGGAACGCGGCAGTATTTTAGGTCGGAGGCTTTTTAGGTCGTGACCGACTTAGTGTTAGGTCGCGTAGGAATTAGGTCGGCATCCCTGTGAGAGTGGTAAGTCGGATATGCTGAGTTAGCTTAGGTCGTATACGACCTAAGGATGGTTCTTTGTGCTGAGTCGTGTTGCAGTTGGGACGGTAGTGCGTTGAGTCGTTAGGTCGGCCTGTGTTTTAGGTCGTGTCTGGGTTAAGTCGTGAGTCGGGCTTGGTTGTATGTTGTGATTGGTTAGGTCGTAGGTCGAATGGATTGATGAGTCGGCAACGACTCAAAGTTAGGTCGGGGACGACCTAAAGGGCGACGACCTAAGGGGTTTCCAGCCTATAAATAGAGGTGTTCGGCTCACTTTTTGGCACCGGTTTTGAAGCGACGAAGTGCTGCCATTTTGAAGACTCGACTACGGTATTTTCTTCACTTCTTTCTCTACTTCCATCAAGTGCTAACATCCGTTGAAGATCGAAGATCAAGATCGAAGATCCAAGTGTCCAAGTTGAAGATCTTCATCCGTTCGAGCTAGATTTCATCGATTGAAGCGAGATATTGCCGGATCAAACCGTGATCTTCGCTGTCCAGATCTGAAGTGTTGTGATTTTGAGGTGTTTGGGTGATTTGGTGAGTGGTAGTTATCTCTCACGCGGATCCAAAGGAGTATATGGGATTGGTGACTTGTTTATGTGTTAAAGTTAGCGTTTTCTCGCATTTTCCTTAAGTCTGCATGTAGATCCATCATATTTGAAGATGTTTGCTTATGAAAGTTATTTATCAAGTATTAGAGATAAAACCCATGTTTTAGATTTGATAGATCTATGCTAAAAACTATGATTTCACATATGTTGGACTTTTGCTCACTTAATTACGAAATTGCCATTATAGTTGATATTGTTTAATATATCTTGTTTGAATGCTTGAATGTTTGAATGTATGTTAGATTTGATTGCTCCAAGTTAGCTTGTAGTTGATTTGGAACAAGATGGTTGAAGATGATTCAAAAGCTAAGTGGAAAGGCTCTTGAATGGTGAAAGCCGCCGATGGTATATGAAGCGGATGTGGAAGCTCATATGGATGGATTCGATGATGGGACTTTGCCGTGATGCGAAGAGGCGAAGTATGAGATCGAGATGGGACTTTGTCAGGATGCGAAAAGGCAAAGTATGGTTGAGTTGAGACTTTGCTTTGGTACGATGAAGCGAAGTATGATGTGAGTCTTGGCTTAATCCAGGCAGGGATCATTCCAAGCATGTTGATAACTTGAAGGGTAGTTCAAGTTGGTTGATAATGGATTGCTCAAGAGGAAGCTTGGGCTAAGTTGATAGAGGTCGTCAAGAAGGATGACAAGGAGGCTTGGATCTCATCGTTATTGAAGGTTCTAGCAAACCTAAAGCAAGAGTACATAGGGACGCCTAAAAGACTACAGGCAGTTAGTCGAGTACTCTGGGCCAAGAAGATAAGTCCTAGGCACAAGGCAGTGTGCGGGGTTTTGTCTAGAACCGGGGTTACCATTAGCCCTTGACAGATGGCTCAGGAAGGAGTCGGTCATTCAATTAACGGTGATTTCGAAGCAAGGTTAACAGTGATAGCCAGAGTCATGGATGTTTGGATGTTTGGTTGTATCATCATTCGGCTTCAAGAGCGGCGTTTTCTGGGTGCTTATCTGATCTTGGTTTAGGCCTTGGGGGTTTGTATTTGGAAAACATCGTCCTTGACTCGAGTGGTATTCGCTTTACCTTAATTGTCTATGTTGTTATGCTTGCTTCTCCTTAGTGTATGTCTGGGGCTATCACTGTAGAAAGAGGTGGAGTGGGATGGTTTGGTTCCTATTCCTTTTATCCTTTATGCTCTTTTGGTATGTTTGATAGTTAATTTACTGCTCACTAAGACTTTGTCTGACTCAAGGTTTTATGTCTCCTCTTATTACCTTGGGCTGTTCATCCATGTTTGGGATGGGCAGACTAGGTAGCAGGTGACAGGTGCTGTGCTAGGAGTTCTACGATGAAGATGACGAAGACGAGCAGGAGGCTTTGCATATTAGTTTTCTTACTATATGTACTGGGTATCCGCTGCTGTATTTGGTTGAGTGATTTGTAGTGAGGCTTTCATGTATGGATTTGAGTAGATGATTGTATGAAACTACTGTGATGCTTATATGATGATGTTCTGTTCTATGGAGCTTCACTATATTATATTTCTCTATTGTATTTTATCCATGCGCTGTGAGTTATGCGATAGAGATTCTTCTGTTTTGTTTTACCCTTGACGGTCACCCATGGCTGCCTTGCACGCCTTTTAGCGCATTATTACCTTGTTTTGGTGCGGGAGTCATGGGCGGTCGTCACAATTACCGTGGCTCGTCTTCGATTTACCGTCGCTGGAGAGTGGTGCACCATGGTACTGTTCCGTTTCAAATCCATGCATGCATTTCTAAAAGTCGTACGACACTGTTTCGCCATTTCGGATGGATGTTGCACCTTGCACCGCGGATGTTGCACCCTGTAGATATCGATTATTCGGACGGCCATAACTTCTGGCTCGTTTAGAGTTACGGGAGCCATAACCTGTCAAAACGAAGGCCACGGTGGGTTCTACGGCTTTGAAGCTTTCAGCCGTTAATGGATAGATTAATGCCCAAAAAGGACAACCCGAATCTTAATCGGGTCTCGTAAGTTTTTTACCTTTCATTTTTTCGACACCGGATTTTAACGGTAAAACGGGATTACCGTGGCTTGTCTTCGATTTACCATCGCTGGAGAGTGGTGCACCATGGTACTGTTCCATTTCAAATCCATGCATGCATTTCTAAAAGTCGTACGACACAATTTCGCCATTTCGGACGGATGTTGCACCTTGCACCGTGGATGTTGCACCCTGTAGATATCGATTATTCGGACGGCCATAACTTCTGGCTCGTTTAGAATTACGGGAGCCATAACCTGTCAAAACGAAGGGCACGGTGAGTTCTACGGCTTTGACCACTTTCAGCCGTCAACGGATAGATTAATGCCCGAAAAGGACAACCCGAATCTCAATCGGGTGTCGTAAGTTTTTTACCCTTCGTTTTTTCGACACGGATTTTTACGGTAAAACGGGATTACCGTGGCTCGTCTTCGATTTACCATCGCTGGAGAGTGATGCAACATGGTACTGTTCCGTTTCAAATCCATGCATGCATTTCTAAAAGTCGTACGACACTGTTTCGCCATTTCGGACGGATGTTGCACCTTGCACCGCGGATGTTGCACCTTGTAGATATCGATTATTCGGACGGCCATAACTTCTGGCTCGTTCAGAGTTACGGGAGCCATAACCTGTCAAAACGAAGGCCACGGTGAGTTTTACGGCTTTGACCGCTTTCAGCCGTCAACGGATAGATTAATGCCCAAAAAGGACAACCCGAATCTCAATCGGGTCTCGTATGTTTTTTACCCTTCGTTTTTTCGACCCCGGATTTTTACAGTAAAACGGGATTACCGTGCCTCGTCTTCGATTTACCATCGCTGGAGAGTGGTGCACCATGGTACTGTTCTGTTTCAAATCCATGCACGCATTTCTGAAAGTTGTACGACACTGTTTCACCGTTTTGGATGGATGTTGCACCTTGCACCGCGGATGTTGCACCCTGTAGATATCGATTATTCGGGCGGTCATAACTTCTGACTCGTTTAGAGTTACGGGAGCCATAACCTGTCAAAACGAAGGCCACGGTGAGTTCTACGGCTTTGACAGCTTTTAGCCGTCAATTGATAGATTAATGCCCAAAAAGGACAACCCGAATCTCAATCGGGTCTCGTAAGTTTTTTACCCATCGTTTTTTCGACGCCGGATTTTAACGGTAAAACGGGATTACCGTGGCTCGTCTTCGATTTACCATCGCTGGAGAGTGGTGCACCATGGTACTGTTCCGTTTCAAATCCATGCACACATTTCTAAAAGTCATACGGCACTGTTTCGCCATTTCGGACGGATGTTGCACCTTGCACCGCGGACGTTGCACCCTGTAGATATCGATTATTCGGACGGCCGTAACTTCTGGCTCGTTTAGAGTTACGAGGGCCTTAACCTGTCAAAACGAAGGCCACGGTGAGTTCTACGGTTTTGACATCTTTCAGCCGTCAACAGATAGATTAATGCCTGAAAAGGACAACCCGAATCTCAATCGGGTCTCGTAAGTTTTTTACCCTTCGTTTTTTCGACACCGGATTTCAACGGTAAAACGGCATTACCGTGGCTCGTCTTCGATTTTCCATCGCTGGAGAGTGGGGCACCATGGTACTATTTCGTTTCAAATCCATGCATGCATTTCTAAAAGTCACTGTTTCGCCATTTCGGACGGATGTTGCACCTTGCACCGTGGATGTTGCACCCTGTAGATATCGATTATTCGGACGGCCATAACTTCTGGCTCGTTTAGAGTTACGGGAGCCATAACCTGTCAAAACGAAGTCCATGGTGAGGTCTACGGCTTTGACCGCTTTCAGCCGTCAACGGACAGATTAGTACCCGAAAAGGACAACCCGAACCTCAATCGGGTCTCGTAAGTTTTTTGCCCTTCGTTTTTTCGACGCCGGATTTTTACGGTAAAACGGGATTACCGTGGCTCGTCTTCGATTTACCATCGCTGGAGAGTGGTGCACCATGGTACTGTTCCGTTTCAAATCCATGCACGCATTTCTAAAAGTCGTACGACACTGTTTCGCCATTTCAGACGGATGTTGCACCTTGCACCGTGGATGTTGCACCCTGTAGATATCGATTATTCGGACGGCCATAACTTCTGGCTCGTTTAGAGTTACGGGAGCCATAACCTGTCAAAACGAAGGCCACGGTGAGTTCTACGGTTTTGACCGCTTTCAGCTGTCAACGGATAGATTTATGCCCTAAAAGGACAACCCGAATCTCAATCGGGCCTCGTAAGTTTTTTACCCTTCGTTTTTTCGACACCAGATTTTTACGGTAAAACGGAATTACCGTGGCTCGTCTTCGATTTACCATCGCTGGAGAGTGGTGCACCATGGTACTGTTCCATTTCAAATCCATGCATGCATTTCTAAAAGTCATACGGCACTTTTTCGCCATTTCGGACGGATGTTGCACCTTGCACCGCAGATGTTGCACCCTGTAGATATCGATTATTCGGACGGTCATAACTTCTGGCACGTTTAGAGTTACAGGAGCCATAACCTGTCAAAACGAAGGCCACAATGAGTTCTACGGTTTTGACAGCTTTTAGCCGTCAACTGATAGATTAATGCCCAAAAAGGACAACCCGAATCTCAATCGGGTCTCGTAAGTTTTTTACCCATCGTTTTTTCGACGCTGGATTTTAACGGTAAAACGGGATTACCGTCGCTCGTCTTCGATTTACCATCGCTGGAGAGTGGTGCACCATGGTGCTGTTCCGTTTCAAATCCATGCACGCATTTGTAAAAGTCGTACGGCACTGTTTCGCCATTTCGGACGGATGTTGCACCTTGCACCGCAGACGTTGCACCCTGTAGATATCGATTATTCGGACGGCCATAACTTCTGGATCGTTTAGAGTTACGGGAGCCGTAACCTGTCAAAACGAAGGCCACGTTGAGTTCTACGGCTTTGATAGCTTTCAGCCGTCAACGGATAGATTAATGCCCGAAAAGGACAACCCGAATCTCAACCGGGTCTCGTAAGTTTATTACCCTTCGTTTTTTCGACACCGGATTTTAACAGTAAAACGGGATTACCGTGGCTCGTCTTCGATTCATCATCGCTAGAGAGTGGTGCACCATGGTACTGTTTCGTTTCAAATCCATGCATGCATTTCTAAAAGTCGCACGGCACTGTTTCGCCATTTCGGACGGATGTTGCACCTTGCACCGCGGATGTTGCACCCTGTAGATATCGATTATTCGGACGGCCATAACTTCTGGCTCGTTTAGAGTTACGGGAGCCATAACCTGTCAAAACGAAGGCCACGGTGAGTTATACGGCTTTGACAGCTTTCAACCGTCAACGGATAGATTAATGCCCGAAAAGGACAACCCGAACCTCAATCGGGTCTCGTAAGTTTTTTGCCCTTCGTTTTTTCGACACCGGATTTTTACGGTAAAACGGGATTACCATGGCTCGTATTCGATTTACCATCGCTGGAGAGTGGTGCACCATGGTACTGTTCCATTTCAAATCCATGCACGCATTTCTAAAAGTCGTACGACACGGTTTCGCCATTTCGGACAGATGTTGCAACTTGCACCGCGGATGTTGCACCCTGTAGATATCGATTATTTGGACGACCATAACTTCTAGCTCGTTTAGACTTACGGGAGCCATTACCTGTCAAAACGAAGGCCACGGTGAGTTCTACGGCTTTGACCGCTTTCAGCCGTCAACGGATAGATTAATGCCCGAAAAGGACAACCCGAATCTCAATCGGGCCGCGTAAGTTTTTTACCCTTCGTTTTTTCGACTATGGATTTTTACGATAAAACAGGATTACCGTGGCTCGTCTTCGATTTGCTATCGCTGGTGTGTGGTGCACCATGGTACTGTTCCATTTCAAATCCATGCATGCATTTCTAAAAGTCGTACGGCACTGTTTCGCCATTTCGGACGGATGTTGCACCTTGCACCGTGGATGTTGCACCCTGTAGATATCGATTATTCGGACGACCATAACTTTTGGCTCGTTTAGAGTTACGGGAGCCATAACCTGTCAAAACGAAGGCCACGGTGAGTTTTACGGCTTTGACAGCTTTCAGCCGTCAACGTATAGATTAATGCTCGAAAAGGACAACCCGAACCTCAATCGGGTCTCGTAAGTTTTTTGCCCTTCGTTTTTTCGACACCGGATTTTTACGGTAAAACGGGATTACCGTGGTTCGTATTCGATTTACCATCGTTGGAGAGTGGTGCACCATGGTACTATTCCGTTTCAAATCCATGCACGCATTTCTAAAAGTCGTACGACACTGTTTCGCCATTTCGGACGGATGTTGCAACTTGCACCGCGGATGTTGCACCCTGTAGATACCGATTATTCGGACGGCCATAACTTCTGGCTCGTTTAGACTTACGGGAGCCATAACCTGTTAAAACGAAGGCCACGGTGTGTTCTAGGGCTTTGACCGCTTTCAGCCGCCAACGGATAGATTAATACCCGAAAAGGACAACCCGAATCTCAATCGGGCCTCGTAAATTTTTTGCCCTTCGTTTTTTCGACTACGGATTTTTACGGTAAAACGGGATTACTGTGGCTCGTCTTCGGTTTACCATCGCTGGAGTGTGGTGCACCATGCTACTGTTCCGTTTCAAATCCATGCATACATTTCTAAAAGTCATGTTTCGCCATTTCGGACGGATGTTGCACCTTGCACCGCGGTTGTTGCACCCTGTAGATATCGATTATTCGGACGGTCATAACTTCTGGCTCGTTTAGAGTTACTGGAGCCATAACCTGTCAAAACGAAGGCCACGATGAGTTCTACAGCTTTGACAGCTACTAGCCGTCAACGGAAAGATTAATGCCCAAAAAGGACAACCCGAATCTCAATCAGGTCTCGTAAGGTTTTTTACCCATCATTTTTCGACGCCGGATTTTAACGGTAAAACGGGATTACCGTGGCTCGTCTTCGATTTACCATCGCTGGAGAGTGGCGCACAATGGTACTGTTCCGTTTCAAATCCATGCACGCATTTCTAAAAGTCGTACGACACTATTTCGCCATTTCGGACGGATGTTGCACCTTTCACCGCGGACGTTGCACCCTGTAGATATCGATTATTCGGACGGCCATAACTTCTGGCCCGTTTAGAGTTACGGGAGCCATAACCTGTCAAAACGAAGGCTACGGTTAGTTCTACGGCTTTGACAGCTTTCAGCCGTCAACGGATAGATTAATGCTCGAAAAGGACAACCCGAATCTCAATCGGGTCTAGTAAGTTTTTTACCCTTCGTTTTTTCGACACCGGATTTTAACGGTAAAACGGGATTACCGTGGCTCGTCTTCGATTTACCATCGCTGGAGAGTGGTGCACCATGGTACTGTTCCGTTTCAAATCCATGCATGCATTTCTGAAAGTCGTACGACACTGTTTCGCTATTTCGGACGGATGTTGCACCTTGCACCGCGGATGTTGCACCCTGTAGATATCGATTATTCGGACGACCATAACTTCTGGCTCGTTTAGAGTTACGGGAGCCATAACCTGTCAAAACGAAGGCCACGGTGAATTTTACGGCTTTGACCGCTTTCAGCCGTCAATGAATAGATTAATGCCCAAAAAGGACAACCCGAATCTCAATCGGGTCTCGTAAGTTTTTTACCCTTCATCTTTTCGACACCGGATTTTAACGGTAAAACGGGATTACCGTGCCCCGTCTTCGATTTACCATCACTGGAGAGTGGTGCACCATGGTACTGTTCCGTTTCAAATCCATGCACGCATTTCTAAAAGTCGTACGGCACTGTTTCGCCATTTCGGACGGATGTTGCACCTTGCACCGCGGATGTTGCACCCTGTAGATATCGATTATTCGGACGGTCATAACTTCTGGCTCGTTTAGAATTACGGGAGCCATAACCTGTCAAAACGAATGCCACAGTGAGTTCTACGACTTTGATAGCTTTCAGCCGTCAACGGATAGATTAATGCCCAAAAAGGACAACCCGAATCTCAATCGGGTCTCGTAAGATATTTACCCTTCGTTTTTTCGACACCGGATTTTAACGGTAAAACGGGATTACCGTGGCTCGTCTTCGATTTATCATCGCTGGAGAGTGGTGCACCATGGTACTGTTCCATTTCAAATCCATGCACGTATTTCTAAAAGTTGTACGGCACAATTTTGCCATTTCAGACGGATGTTGCACCTTGCACCGCGGATGTTGCACCCTGTAGATATCGATTATTCGGACGGCCATAACTTCTGGCTCGTTTAGAGTTACGGGAGCCATAACCTGTCAAAACGAAGGCCACGGTGAGTTCTACGGCTTTGACAATGTTATCCCGCTTTTTGGCAAAGCCGCGATACCAAAAGATCGGTCAGCAACGAAGAACAGTTCGTCTCAGAGGCTGGTCATACTTCGTTTCGCCATGGATATCATTGAATTTTATCCGAGTCCAGATTGAGCTACAATTGATAGGACACGGCAAGAAAGACTATAGGAGTCAGCGTTTCAAATTTCAAGTCAATCCGAGTTCATATGCCCGAGTTATGATCGATTCAATTTGAAGGGCAAGGCTTAGGTTTCGAATCCATTGTTGACCAACATTTCGAAACCATCGCGTTCGAATCCATAAGATTGTTCGAACCCATCTGGTTCGAACCCATCAGGATGCCTCGGTTTCGAGACCATCGAGTTCGAACCTACCAAGCTCATAACAATGGACCTCGAGCCCATCGGAGAATAGCCGCTTCGAACCCATCACAAAGCATTGTTCGAAACCAAACGTGGAGCCTTATTCGAATCCATCCATGAAGTCATGTTCGAACCCATCCACGATGCCAAGTTCGAACCCATCCTGTGTAGCTTCATTCGAATCCACTGGGTCAACCAACCATGATGACGTGTCTTCCATCGGTTCGAATACGCCGAGATCTATGAAGTCGAAGCGGTCAACTAGGAGTGAAGACCGGATCGATTCGAAGTTTGCGCTCCACGCCACCACGAAGCCACGTGCCTCCATGGATTCAAAAGGATCGATTCGAAACCTTGGTTTTGAACCAAACAGCCGAGCAACAAACCCAATTTCGAACCCATCATATCTCCTAACCTATTGACCCAAATGCCATGAAATTTTCACAGAAGCTTGCATACATGTTGAAGAATGTCCACGCCAAATTTCACCTCGATTGGACTAATTCTTGATCGGTTCGAATGGAGTTCGAACCGATGCCAAAGTGGGCCAAAACTTCCTGAGACCGTGCGTGTGGGCCCCCTCACATGACAGACGTGGTCTCCCGAGTTTTCAGCAAAATATCAGCAGCCTACGCCTATAAATAGAGCCCCAGGGCCAACGAAAAAGGGACCTTCTGACTCTGAGGCGCCCAGACTCCGCCGGATCAAGATCTCCATCATTCTACACCATAGTTTTATTGTTGATTTCGAATTTCCAGTTGTAACTTGCTGTTGATCGTTGTAACAACTTGTAAACGTTGAAAGAGAATCAATAAAATATCAAAAAACTTCACAGTGGACGTAGGCAACACGCCGAACCACTATAAATCGATTGTCTACGCATTTTCCTTACTGTTGATTGGAGTTTTTGTTAGATAATATCTGTTTTGAACTTGCATTCTTGACTATTATCTCTTCAACGACTCCCGAAGAGTGTTGTGCCCAATTTTGACGCAAACACTTTGGTGCTTTCACTGAGAAAACCCAGATTTTCTCCTGCTCGTTGGATCTGTCATCGATACCGGATTGAATAAATCTAAGAGAGAGATCCAGATCGTTAAATCCAACTTCCTTCCCTTCTATTCAGATTTGCATAAAGTCTAGGAAAGGAACTCAACACTAAAGATGGTTAGCACAAGAACCACCTCAAACGCCATCAATCAAGAAGAACAGGATAGACAGAATCCTGCCCCTCTACCTCCATCTAATCAAGATGCCGCTGGGCACTCAGAGCCATCGGGCCCGGTTACCCGACAAGAATTGCAGTTGTTACTCCAAGAGCTGACCCAGAGTCGGCGACAACTAGAAGAACAGCTACGCGCTAACGCTGAGCTAATCAACAAGCTGGATCGTCAGAAACGAAAGAGATCCATGAGAGATCGTGCTTCTCGCTCTTCCAGCGAAAGTTCTTCGTCTTCTGACTATCATAACCGACCTCCACGACCACGGTTAGATGGGAGTCGTATGCCACCCGTTGGAAACCAACCAACATTGACCGTTGGACAAATAAGAAGTTGGTCCGTCAGCCAGCTTCCAAACCGGACCCTCCTCCCGAGGAGGCGCCGTTCCTCATCACGCCGCAGAATACCGCACCACTAGCGTTGCGGCTGAACCAGGGGTCGACGCTCAAGACCAGTCGGACCTAGACCGTCGTCATAGCGATCGTACTCCTGAACCGTACGTCCCAGAGGACTATGAGCCGAGAAGGCAAGATGTGAACCGTCGACGATATCCGGTTCAAACCCAAAGTATGGAACGTGACCATACTCCGGCGCAAATGCCAGATCTTTCAACTATGATACGTCAGATGATCCGTGAGAGTCAGGGGTTCACAAACGACGATACAGGAGTTTCCCGAAGTCATACTCCCTTTACGGACGATATTCTTGATGCTGAACCCCCACGGCGATTCCGAATGCCCACTCTGCCCATGTATGAGGGAAACTCTGATCCCAACCAACATATTCTAAATTATGAATGGTCGATGACTGCTGCCAGAGCCGACGACGCTGTGAAATGTCGTAGTTTCCCCATATCCTTGGGGGGCATCGCCACCATGTGGTTCACCCGATTGCCTCCTCGATCCATCTCCTCATTCGACCAGCTGGCCACAAAATTCGTTGAGCAATTCCGCATGCACGTCCCAAGGCCGAAAGATGTCAACACTCTATCTAGTGTCACACAAGCTCTCGAAGAGACACTCAGACACTACTTAGAAAGATTCCATATTGCATGTGCAGTGATTAGTAATCCAAACGATAACTTCATCCTTATGGCGTTGACTAAGGGGATCGACCCCGATTCTGAATTTGGCAATTGGCTAGCTGGGAAACCACCTGCGTCATTGGACCGTTTACATGCCAAAGCAGCTCAATTCCTGAGACGGGAACACGCGAAACCGTCTAGGAAGCAAACTGACGCAGGGCCAAATGCGGAAGGAACCCAAAGCAATGTTGCAATGAAACAGTCCGGCGAGAGTTTCGGAAAAGTTCAGTTGAACATTAAAAATAAACAAGCTCGGCGAAGAGAGAGCGTGAATCAACTTAAAAAACAAGATCAAAATCGCGGCCCGCAACGCAAAAATCCAGAGTTCGACAGTTATACTCCTTTGAATATTTCATTGGAGGACTTGTATTTGCGGACCCGTAATGCGATTCAATATGAAAAACCTGCTCCAAGACCGTCATCAGAGAGACAAATCCAGACGGGAAAATTTTGCAGGTTCCATGAAGGCTAGGGGCACGATACGAACGAGTGTCGTCACTTACAGGATCTTGTTGAAAAACTGGTCAGGGAAGGGAAGCTGGAACAGTTTGTGCGGACACCGCAGCCCAGAGAAGCGGGCCCATCCAATCCAATCAATGAACCCAATCGACCAAGGCAGGAGGACTCGACTTGTCCTCGTGGGAGATTGATGATAAACGCCATCAGTGGCGGGCCTACTCATTCAGAAGCCTGGAACGACGAAGAACCTCGTCACTGTCACACATGACAGGCTCCTTCAATCCATGAATACTTTGCAATTTCTTTTACGTTCTGAAATTTGAATTTGTAATAAGGCACTGATTTTGCCACATTTTCTTACTTCAGCAAATAAAATGCAATCTCTTCAAGCTAAAGCTGTGATTCACCGAATACGACGTTCAACAATCACGACACACGAAGAGCTAAGTTCCATCGAACAATAGAATTTATTCAAATAGCGAGTGACTGCGTTACAACTGGCCACTCACTAAGTGAAACCCCAGTTCGGGGACGAGCCAACACATCGAAGGCTGAACTGGACCAACACACGACAATCCATTCAACAATTCGTTCCCGGAGCGCGAACGGACTCCAACTTCCCACAGCGCGAATTGGAGTATAAACATTCAACAATTCATTCCCAGAGTGCGAACGGACTCCAACTTCCCACAGCGCGAATTGGAGTATAAACATTTAACAATTCGTTCCCAGAGTGCGAACGGACTCCAACTTCCCACAGCGCGAATTGGAGTATAAACATTTAACAATTCGTTCCTAAAGCGCGAACGGACTCCAAATTCCCGGAGCGTGAATTGGAGTATAAACATTCAACAATTCGTTCCCAGAGTGCGAACGGACTCCAACTTCCCACAGGACGAATTGGAGTATAAACATTTAACAATTCGTTCCCAGAGTGCGAACGGACTCCAAATTCCCACAGCGCGAATTGGAGTATAAACATTTAACAATTCGTTCCCAAAGCGCGAACGGACTCCAAATTCCCGGAGCACGAATTGGAGTATAAACATTCAACAATTCGTTCCCAGAGTGCGAACGGACTCCAACTTCCCACAGCGCGAATTGGAGTATAAACATTCAACAATTCGTTCCCAGAGTGCGAACGGACTCCAAATTCACGTAGCGCGAATTGGAGTATAAACATTCAACAATTAATTCCCAGAGTGCGAGCGGACTCCAAATTCCCGTAGCGCGAATTGGAGTATAAACATTAAACAATTCGTTCCCGGAGCGCGAACGAACTCCAACTTCCCACAGCGTGAGCTGGAGTATAAACATTCCATAATTCGTTCCCACTGCGCGAACGGACTCCAACTTCCCACAGCGCGAATTGGAGTATAAACATCCATTCCAGGTTCCCAGAGTGCGAACCAAACCATCAATGCGGACTCCAAATTCCCAGCGTGTGAATTGGAGCACAAACAACAAGTTAAAGTTCCCGTAGTGCGAACTAAGGTGTTAATACTAACTCCGAGTTCGTAGAGTGCAAGTTGGAATGTGAACATCATTCCCAAGTTCCCGTAGTGCGAACTAAAGCGTTAATACTAACTCCGAGTTCGTAGAGTGCAAGTTGGAATGTGAACATCATTCCCAAGTTCCCGGAGCGCGAACCGTGTTACAAGCATCAATAACTCTCGAATTCCTGGAATGCAAACCAGGTTATCGATCTCGAATTATTCTAAGTCCCCGGAATGCGGACGTGTGCTCAAGACTTGCAACAAGTGCGATCAACCACCAAAAATACAAGTGTTGTCCCCCAAAACTGGGGAGCACGAAAGCTAAATATTAATCGCTAACCGAAGTGATACAACGTCCGAAGTTCAACTCATTCATCAATCACAACCTGTGACCAAGATTTTCAGGCTTGGCAAATGAAACGAACTCTACTTAAACGGTAAAAACACCACGAGTACACCGGACCAAAAACAAGACACTAGAAGTACTTAAGCACAAATAGAACAAGAGTTGAAACAAAGGAACTAAATTTTATTTCAACTAACTTGAAACAAGAACTTACACGAAAATAAGTTCTTTCAAAAAAGAATGCCTACTAGCAGGGGCCGAACCTGCATCTATACACGACCTACTGACAAAAAACGAAGACAAGTACCTATCTACCAAAACATCTACTTGAGAAGCCGATTTATTTCTTCTTTTTCGTCCTTCTTACTAGTGGTACATCATCAGTGTCACTAGGGACAGAAATTCTTCGTTTTGAATGTCTCCTCTCCGGTGGTGGCTCTTCGGCTGGAAGCATGATGTCAATATCCTCCTCGGAGCTTGAGTCTGCATGGAGGCTTCCTGCCGGAGGAGTAGGGGGGACTGGATCTGTAACGGAAGTTGAGATAGTGCCACCCGATGACACTACCCTAGCAGGTGCAGGACTCTGCGCCGCCGTACTACCACTAACATTACCACTATGCCCCGCAGCCTCTATTTCGGTGCTGATTTCGGCCAGAATTTCCTCCTCATGAGTCGCATGGACTTGGCTGGGGGCATCCACGGTCTGCATCGAAGGACTTAAGGTCGGCGGGAGGCCACTAACGATGATAAATGGCAAGTCAGAGAAAGAACCATCCTGCTCACCGAGCAGCTCGCTCACCATTTTTTCATCAACGGATAAGGATCTCCCCTGCGCCGCCTCAGTTGATATCGCAGTTACAACAGTAGTCTCGGTGGCGATGGCCTTATCTCCTTTGCTTGATTCTTGAGCCACAACAGTCGGCGCAACTCCAGTCACTAGGCAAAAAATAAGAAGTTATCAGTAACTGCTGCAAAACAAACACTCTATTAAGAAAATGATTGAGATAACTTCGGAATACCTTCCCCGGTTTGGCTCGCAGACGGCTGAACGGCCTCGGAAGTATGCTCGTGAATATGAGATAAGCGCGGCTGTTCCGGGTCATAAGCAGGAACAGGTTGCAAACCGACCGCAGATACAGGCACCGACGAAGATGGTGTGGTGACTTCAGTGACAGCAGAATGGTGCTCAACACCTGATCCCTCTCCGACTTCCAGGGAACGACCGCCGATCATCTCCTTCTCATGAGCGATGATAGCGTCATGAAGGACCTTCTTCTCATCATCTGTGAGCAGCCGGTTTTCAAGTTCGAATCGATCGACCGCTTCACCTGGATGCGCTTCCTCTTTCTCCTGAACCAATCGGTCCCAGGCGCTACGAAGGTGAACCGGATAATCTTGAAGCCAGGCCAAGTTTCTGTGTTTTAACACATTGGCGTTGTAAGTTATGAGCAGATCTTCGATATCGGCCTCTAGCCTGGCCTCTGCCTGTTGAACCTTCTCCTCCACCTCTGCTTCGACCACCTGAACTTTGGCCGTGGCCGCATCTCTTTCAGTGCGAAGCACTACGGCTTGCTCACAGGCTTCTTGCACCGTGTTAAGCGCGTCATCTCTATCTTTGATAATTTCAGCAAATTTAGCCTTGAGCTCATTAAGTTCTTTTAACGCCGCATCCCGCTCAGCAGTGACGACAGTGTTCCGGTGGCCCATGTCTTCCACCATAACGTAGTGCTCCTTTTTCATTCGATCCATGGCTGCTTGAGCTTCATCGGCCTTTGTAAGAGCCTCCATCTCTGATTTTCGAGACGATTCAGCCTCGGTATTCAGCACTTGTATGATACGGTCTTTTTGAGCCAGCTCGGTTTGAAGCTTTTCAATGGTAGCCGCTCGTTCGAAGGCCAACGCCGATGCCTTATCGGCTGCCCTATACCACGCCTTGTATTGGGTGTAAAAGTCATGCACATAGTCGAGCGCTAACCGCTCGGCCTCCGGCGGGATTCTTTTCAGGTTCGGGGGAAAGACGTAGTTATCGAAGCAAATATTCGGGAACTCCCTCTTTAGTTGCGCAAGTCTAATTGCCCCTTCCCCCGAGATTTCAGTAGGAGGCTTCTCTGCGACTATCGGGGTCATCGCCTCAGATCGGGAAGATTGAGAAACCGACGTATATCGAGAAGACTCGGAAGGATGACGGACATGAGCAGGAGGTTTTACGGGATCTATGGAAGGAGGAGGGGTACGCAATCGCGATCGACGCTTATAGCCTCTGTCCGTGTCATATCTCTCGTGACTAGAATACCCAGAGCGTCCCTGGTCATAATGCCCAGAGCGCCCCTGATCATAACCTCTATCCCCTTCTCGTCTGCGCGAATCGTAATATGAAGGCTTGCGGGCATGTCGAAGACTCCCAAGCATTGAACCTCGCTTAGACATGATATCTGCGAAGTAAAATAAAATAGAATTAATCACCTTCCAAAACAGGTAGTTTACAGTCAAAGGTTATGCAGTGTCGTGAAATGTGTATGAATATTCATTCCCCCCGACCAACCAGAAGTGTCGACCTCGCTGGTAATAAGAGGCTCGTTCAATTCTAGAGTACGATGGAATTCCTCCAACCCGACATCATGTTGAAAAGACACATCGTCCGGGATTGGAAGATCGGCAAGCCCTTCAAAAAGATTTTCGGTTCTCGGAGGAGACATCTCCGAGATTCTAACTCCGGGAGCGGAACGGGCCGTGACAACCGATTTCCATCTCCCCTTCTTACTTGACTTAACCATGGCAGCCTTGTCTTTTCTCTGCTCTGCGACATCCGAAACTGCGTCAGTAGGCCCGGTCAGCGGCTCATCATCGGTGTGGGTTCTTTCAGAGTCAGCTTCCTCAGCTGTAGTAACTCCGGGTTTCTTGTGCTTGGCTCGTTTTTTCGAGACGACCCTTAGTGCCACCTCAAAGCTTATGCTCTGCCCTTGTTCGATCAAACCGCAGGCCCGAAGATTCCTATCCGTCAATAACACGTCGATATCCCTATCTCCACTTGGGACTTCTCGAAGCACTCGCACCATCTCCCTAAAGTGCTCACCCTCAGGTCGCTGAATCACCGCTGTAAAAAAGGATAAAATATAAGTTCCACTTCGGCTGCAATTGCCATAGTAATTATTTACGAACTCAGCTATACTCACGTCGGAATAGCCATCGTCGGGCAAATCCAGGAGGACATCTGACATAAAACCATTCTGTCCTATAATAGCTCAACCTGGTCGAAGACCCGGTAACCACTTGGCAATTTCTCACCGCTTCCAGGAATGTGAAGGAGGGATAATCACCCCGAGTTTTGAAATTGAACAAGTATCTGATCTCAATTGGGAGCGGTGGTCGATGGAGATATTCCATAAATGCAATGAACAAGCTATTGATCGACGCATATCCGTTCGAGTGCAGCTGAGATGGGGCGATCCTCAAAAACGACAATACTTCTCTTATATACTCGTTGAACGGAGGAAGTGTCCCGGCCGTGCACACGTGGCGGTTAAATGCTGTATATCCCTCCGGCGGATTATGCGGTCTATCATTCGGCCCCGGCAGTAGCACATCATCCAGCGATAGGCTGTGCCTCAAACATATTCTCCCCAACATGTCTTCAGAGATATTGGATGGAACAGAATCTGATGGATTGGCAATGAACGACGCATCGGGAAGTTCATCCGGGGCTGGACCAATAATCTCAGGATCAATATCCGGAATCTCTAGCCTCAGAGAGACTGTACCTTGAGTCTCCTGCTGCTGTGAACTTGACGGTTCCATAACTAGCTAACTCACGAGAAACCATCGTTAGACGACAAAAACCCGTGCGTCCCCCAGTGTAACGTGTATGAGTGTATGTTGTGCAGTGACATGCATTACTTGAATAAATGTTGCAGAGTTAAAGAAATATGAAAACGACAAAGCTACGGAGTCCAGCTATAATGACCGTCATCGCTGACCGTCATCACTAATCCGTTTCCATGATGGAAGTTGATCCGGATAAAAGTTGTTATAGTTCCATCGACGAGCTTAGAAGGGCGGTCATGTATGCAGTTTAATATTCAAGTCCAAATGTGCAAGAGTGAAGCTCGTCGGAGTTGTGCCTAGAAAATATCAAACTTTGGTATCCATCATAGAGGGTTCGAAACCATCACAAGGACTTCGTTCGAACCCAACCGAACATCTCCTCGTTCGAATCCATCCTGACGTCGCTTCGAACCCATGCAGTTAGACGCGCTTCGAATCGATAACCAGATGCCAAATTCGAACCGAACGATAAGGGACGACTTCGAATCGATCATTGCTTGACAAGTTCGAAACGACAAGGGAACCCTCAACTTAACGTCATCCACGTTCGCATCGATACTCTTCGTATCGATGCGAAGTTGTGGACTTCGAAACCACAGCCGATGGGTTCGAATCCATCGATTCGAATGAACCCATCGAACCCATCAATGGGTACAAACTGCGTCACCCCCATAGGGTCGTCCAGGAAATTGATTCGAGCACGAGTCCCCATATGGCTTCGAAGCCCTCTGCCAGGCCAGATCTGACTTTATCAATTGATAGAAAGGCGCGGTTTCGAAGTAACTTTGTCGTTCGCCGTTTGAATTCGAGGCTAATTACCTAGTTTGAACAATGAATTCGAGAGATTGAAGACTTGAATCTTGGTCGATTCGATGATGCGACACAGTGTTTTCTCTTTTGGAGCTTCGAAACAATGTAAAAGCAAGCGAGAGTAAAAGTAAAAAATGAAAAAAAGTGAAAACCACTGCTATTTATATGGAGCCTAGGATGTGACCGAGATGATTGCTCTCCCAGTCAACCTAACCGGCCACAACCGGTCAAGTACCAGATCGGTTCGAAGTTAGCTTTCGAAACCATCTGCTTAAAGCCCTATCGATTTGAAGTTCAACTCATGCTTCAACGGTACGAAACGCACTACAGAGGAACAGGCTGCATCGATGCGAAACGAACTGTGGGCACATCGGTTCGAAGACCTTGTTCACATCAACCACTTCGAATCCATCCCTGGCCTATCGGTACGATAGATGACTTCGTATCCATCTACTTCCAATTCGAATCGACTCGAACAAATATTTTGTATCCATCTCCTCAAACCGGTTCGAATGTTAACTTCGAACCCATCATAGCACAAGCATACCGCGTCCATACAAACGTGAATTTCGAACCTATCGATGCTCGAATGCATCGGTTCGAAACATTACACTCACGCAATACAGAATTCAATTCCTTCAACCTTCAATATCAATTTAGGAGAGGATCGATACGAAGGGACTTTTCTAAACAACCGTCAAGCGTTGTCTCAACTCAAGTTTCCAAATCGATTCAGGAGAGAATCGATACGGAATTCAATAGCCAACCAAGCTGGCAACGACTCGTGAACGCACAACGTTTGCAAGGGTCAAACTAACATATATGCATAAAAGTCGAACTAACAATCGATTTTAAACATTTACAGGAGTCAAACACTCATCTTGTTACAAATGCAACAGCCAACGGCTAAGCACTATTATACAGCAATCAATCATGTCAACACAAGGTTACAACAACACAGCATACGAGTTTCAACAAAAAAGAGAGCAATGATTGTTCAGAGAGAGATTGCAGCTATTCAAAGCACGTCATGTTCCCACCAGACGCACTTTGGGGGCAAAATGTTGTCCCGCTTTTTGGCAAAGCCGCGATACCAAAAGATCGGTCAGAAACGGAGAACAGTTCGTCTCAGAGGCTGATCATACTTCGTTTCGCCATGGATATCACTGAATTTTATCCGAGTCCAGATTGAGCTACAATTGATAGGACACGGCAAGAAAGACTATAGGAGTCAGCATTTCAAATTTCAAGTCAATCCGAGTTTATATGCTCGAGTTATGATCGATTCAATTTGAAGGGCAAGGCTTAGGTTTCGAATCCATTGTTGACCAACATTTCGAAACCATCGCGTTCGAATCCATAAGATTCGAATCCACCGAACCACCTCAGGTTCGTCTCCACCACCTTCGAACCCATCAGGTTCGAACCCATCAGGATGCCTCGGTATCGAGACCATCGAGTTCGAACCTACCAAGCTCATAACAATGGACCTCGAACCCATCGGAGAATAGCCGCTTCGAACCCATCACAAAGCATTGTTCGAAACCAAACGTGGAGCCTTATTCGAATCCATCCTTGAAGACATGTTCGAACCCATCCACGATGCCAAGTTCGACCCCATCCTGTGTAGCTTCATTCGAATCCACTGGGTCAACCAACCATGATGACGTGTCTTCCATCGGTTCGAATACGCCGAGATCTATGGAGTCGAAGTCGTCAACTCGGAGTGAAGACCGGATCGATTCGAAGTTTGCGCTCCACGCCACCACGAAGCCACGTGCCTCCATGGATTCGAAAGGATCGATTCGAAACCTTGGTTTCGAACCAAACAGCCGAGCAACAAACCCAATTTCGAACCCATCATATCTCCTAACCTATTGACCCAAATGCCATGAAATTTTCACAGAAGCTTGCATACATGTTGAAGAATGTCCACGCCAAATTTCACCTCGATTGGACTAATTCTTGATCGGTTCGAATGGAGTTCGAACTAATGCCAAAGTGGGCCCAAACTTCCTGAGACCGTGCGTGTGGGCCCCCTCACGTGCCAGACGTGGTCTCCCGAGTTTTCAGCGAAATATCAGCTGTCTACGCCTATAAATAGAGCCCCAGGGCCAACGAAAAAGGGACCTTCTAACTCTGAGGCGCCCAGACTCCGCCAGATCAAGATCTCCATCATTCTACACCATAGTTTTATTGTTGATTTCGAATTTCCAGTTGCAACTTGCTGTTGATCGCTGTAACAACTTGTAAACCTTGAAAGAGAATCAATAAAATATCAAAAAACTTCACAGTGGACGTAGGCAACACGCCGAACCACTATAAATCGATTGTCTACGCATTTTCCTTACTGTTGATTGGAGTTTTTGTTAAATAATATCTGTTTTGAACTTGCATTCTTGACTATTATCTCTTCAACGACTCCCGAAGAGTGTTGTGCCCAATTTTGACGCAAACAGACCACTTTCATCCATCAACGGATAGATTAATGCTCGAAAAGGACAACCCGAATCTCAATCGGGCCTCGTATGTTTTTTACCCTTCGTTTTTTCGACACCGGATTTTTACGGTAAAACGGGATTACCGTGGCTCGTCTTCAATTTACCATCGCTGGCGAGTGGTGCACCATGGTACTGTTCCGTTTCAAATCCATGCATGCATTTCTAAAAGTCGTACGGCACTGTTTCGCCATTTCGGACGGATGTTGCACCTTGCACCGCGGATGTTGCACCCTGTAGATATCGATTATTCGGACGACCATAACTTCTGGCTCGTTTAGAGTTACGGGAGCCACAACCTGCCAAAACGAAGGCCACGATGAGTTTTACGGCTTTGACCGCTTTCAGCCGTCAACGGATAGATTAATGCCCAAAAAGGACAACCCGAATCTCAATCGGGTCTCGTAAGTTTTTTACCCTTCGTTTTTTCGACACCGGATTTTTACGGTAAAACGGGATAACCATGCCTCATCTTCGATTTACCATCGCTGGAGAGTGGTGCACCATGGTACTGTTCTGTTTCAAATCCATGCACGCATTTCTAAAAGTCGTACGGCACTTTTTCACCGTTTCGGATGGATGTTGCACCTTGCACCGCGGATGTTGCACCCTGTAGATATCGATTATTCGGACGGTCATAACTTCTGGCTCGTTTAGAGTTACGAGAGCCATAACCTGTCAAAATGAAGGCCACGGTGAGTTTTACGGCTTTGACCGCTTTCAGCCGTTAATGGATAGATTAATGCCCAAAAAGGACAACCCGAATCTCAATCGGGTCTCGTAAGTTTTTTACCCTTCGTTTTTTCGACACCGGATTTTTACGGTAAAAGGTGATTACCGTGCCTCATCTTTGATTTACCATCGCTGGAGAGTGGTGCATCATGGTACTGTTCCGTTTCAAATCCATGCACGCATTTCTAAAAGTCGTACGGCACTGTTTCACCTTTTCGGACGGATGTTGCACCTTGCACCGCGGATGTTGCACCCTGTGATATCGATTATTCGGACGGTCATAACTTCTGGCTCGTTTAGATTTACGGGATCCATAACCTGTCAAAACGAAGGCCACGGTGAGTTCTACGACTTTGACAGCTTTTATCCGTCAACTAATAGATTAATGCCAAAAAAGAACAACCCGAATCTCAATCGGGTCTCGTAAGTTTTTTGCCGATCGTTTTTTCGCCGTTGGATTTTAACGGTAAAACGGGATTACCGTGGCTCGTCTTCGATTTACCATCGCTGGAGAGTGGTGCACCATGGTACTGTTCCATTTCAAATCCATGCACGCATTTCTAAAAGTCATACGGCACTGTTTCGCCATTTCGGACGGATGTTGCACCTTGCACCGCGGACGTTGCACCCTGTAGATATCGGTTATTCGGACGGCCATAACTTCTGGCTCATTTAGAGTTACGGGAGCCATAACCTGTCATAACGAAGGCCACGGTGAGTTCTAAGGCTTTGACAGCTTTCAGCCGTCAATGAATAGATTAATGCCCGAAAAGGACAACCCGAATCTCAACCGGTTCTCGTAAGTTTTTTACCCTTCGTTTTTTCGACACCGGATTTTAACGGTAAAACGGGATTACCGTGGCTCGTCTTCGATTTACCGTCGCTGGAGAGTGGTGCACCATGGTACCGTTCCGTTTCAAATCCATGCATGCATTTCTAAAAGTCGTACGGCACTGTTTCGCCATTTCGGACGGATGTTGCACCTTGCACCGCGGATGTTGCACCCTGTAGATATCGATTATTCGGACGGCCATAATTTCTGGCTCGTTTAGAGATACGGGAGCCATAACCTGTCAAAACGAAGGCCACGGTGAGTTCTACAGCTTTGAAAGCTTGTAGTCATCAACTGAAAGACTAATGCCCAAAAAGGACAACCCGAATCTCAATCGGGTCTCGTAAGTTTTTTACCCATCATTTTTTCGACGCCGGATTTTAACGGTAAAACGGGATTACCGTGGCTCGTCTTCGATTTACCATCGCTGGAGAGTGGCACACCATGGTACTGTTCTGTTTCAAATCCATGCACGCATTTCTAAAAGTCGTACGACACTATTTCGCCATTTTGGACGGATGTTGCACCTTGCACCGCGGACGTTGCACCCTGTAGATATCGATTATTCGGACGGCCATAACTTCTGGCTCGTTTAGAGTTACGGGAGCCATAACCTGTCAAAACGAAGGCCTCGATGAGTTCTACGGCTTTGACAGCTTTCAGCCGTCAACGGATAGATTAATGCCTGAAAAGGACAACCCGAATCTCAATCGGGTCTAGTAAGTTTTTTAACCTTCGTTTTTTCGACACCGGATTTTAACAGTAAAACGGGATTACCGTGGCTCGTCTTCGATTTACCATCGCTGGAGAGTGGTGCACCATGGTACTGTTCCGTTCCAAATCCATGCATGCATTTCTAAAAGTCGTACGGCACTGTTTCGCTATTTCGGACGGATGTAGCACCTTGCACCGTGGATGTTGCACCCTGTAGATATCGATTATTCGGACGACCATAACTTCTGGCTCGTTTAGAGTTACGGGAGCCATAACCTGTCAAAACGAAGGCCACGGTGAGTTTTACGGCTTTGACCGCTTTCAGCCGTCAACGGATAGATTAATGCCCAAAAAGGACAATCCGAATCTCAATCGGGTCTCGTAAGTTTTTTACCCTTTATTTTTTCGACACCGGATTTTAACGGTAAAACGGGATTATCGTGCCTCGTCTTCGATTTACCATCGCTGGAGAGTGGTGCACCATGGTACTGTTCCGTTTCAAATCCATGCACGCATTTCTAAAAGTCGTACGACACTGTTTCGCCATTTCGGACGGATGTTGCACCTTGCACCGCGGATGTTGCACCCTGTAGATATCGATTATTCGGACGGTCATAACTTCTGGCTCGTTTAGAATTACGGGAGCCATAACCTGTCAAAACGAAGGCCACGGTGATTTCTGTGGCTTTGATAGCTTTCAGCCGTCAACGGATAGATTAATGCCCAAAAAGGACAACCCGAATCTCAATCGAGTCTCGTAAGATATTTACCCTTCGTTTTTTCGACACCGGATTTTAACGGTAAAACGGTATTACCGTGGCTCGTCTTCGATTTACCAACGCTGGAGAGTGGTGCACCATGGTACTGTTCCATTTCAAATCCATGCACACATTTCTAAAAGTCGTACGGCACAATTTCGCCATTTCGGACGGATGTTGCACCTTGCACCGTGGATGTTGCACCCTGCAGATATCGATTATTCGGACGACCATAACTTCTGGCTCGTTTAGACTTACGGGAGCCATAACCTGTCAAAACGAAGGCCACAGTGAGTTCTACGGCTTTGACTACTTTCAGCCATCAACGGATAGATTAATGCGCGAAAAGTACAACCCGAATCTCAATCGGGTCTCGTATGTTTTTTACCCTTCGTTTTTTCGACACCGGATTTTTACGGTAAAACGGGATTACCGTGGCTCGTCTTCAATTTACCATCGCTGGAGAGTGGTGCACCATGGTACTGTTCCGTTTCAAATCCATGCATGCATTTTTAAAAGTCGTACGGCACTGTTTGGCCATTTCGGACGGATGTTGCACCTTGCACCGCGGATGTTGCACCCTGTAGATATCGATTATTCGGACGGCCATAACTTCTGGCTCGTTTAGAGTTAAGGGAGCCATAACCTGTCAAAACGAAGGCCTCGGTGGTGCACCATGGTACTGTTCCGTTTCAAATCCATGCACACATTTCTAAAAGTCGTACGGCACTTTTTCACTGTTTCGGACGGATGTTGCACCTTGCACCGCGGATGTTGCACCCTGTAGATATCGATTATTCGAACGGTCCTAACTTCTGGCTCGTTTAGAGTTACGGGAGCCATAACCTGTCAAAACTAAGGCAACGGTGAGTTCTTCGGCTTTGACAGCTTTTAGCCGTCAACTGATAGATTAATGCCCAAAAAGGACAACCCGAATCTCAATCGGGTCTCGTAAGCTTTTTACCCACCGTTTTTTCGACGCTGGATTTTAACGGTAAAATGGGATTAACGTGGCTCGTCTTCGATTTACCATCGCTGGAGAGTGGTGCACCATGGTACTGTTCCGTTTCAAATCCATGCACGCATTTCTAAAAGTCATACGACACTGTTTCGCCATTTCAGACGGATGTTGCACCTTGCACCGCGGACGTTGCACCATGTAGATATCGATTGTTCGGACGGCCATAACTTCTGGATCGTTTAGAGTTACGGGAGCCATTACTTGTCAAAACGAAGGCCACAGTGAGTTCTACGGCTTTGACCGCTTTCAGCAGTCAACGGTTAGATTTATGCCCGAAAAGGACAACCCGAATCTCAATCGGGCCTCGTAAGTTTTTTACCCTTCGTTTTTTCGACACCAGATTTTTACGGTAAAACGGAATTACCGTGGCTCATCTTCGATTTACCATCGCGGGAGAGTGGTGCACCATGGTGCTGTTCCGTTTCAAATCCATGCATGCATTTCTAAAAGTCGTACGGCACTGTTTCGCCATTTCGGACGGATGTTGCACCTTGCACCGCGGATGTTGCACCCTGTAGATATCGATTATTCGGATGGTCCTAACTTCTGGCTCGTTTAGAGTTACGGGAGCCATAACCTGTCAAAACGAAGGCCACGATGAGTTTTACGGCTTTGACCGCTTTCAGCCGTCAACGGATAGACTAATGCCCAAAAAGGACAACCCGAATCTCAATCGGGTCTCATAAGTTTTTTACCCATCGTTTTTTCGGCGCTGGATTTCAACGGTAAAACGGGATTACCGTGGCTCGTCTTCGATTTACCATCACTGGAGAGTGGTGCACCATGGTGCTGTTCCATTTCAAATCCATGCACGCATTTCTAAAAGTCGTACGACACTGTTTCGCCATTTCGGACAGATGCTGCACCTTCCACGGCGGACGTTGCACCCTATAGATATCGATTATTCGGACGGCCATAACTTCTGGATCGTTTAGAGTTACGGGAGACATAACCTGTCAAAACGAAGGCCACGGTGAGTTCTACGGCTTTGACAGCTTTCAGCCGTCAACGGATAGATTAATGCCCGAAAAGGACAACCCGAATCTCAATCGGGTCTCGTAAGTTTTTTACCCTTCCTTTTTTCGACACCGAATTTTGACGGTAAAACGGGATTAGCGTGCCTCGTCTTCGATTTACCATCGCTGGAGAGTGGTGCACCATGGTACTGTTTCGTTTCAAATCCATGCACGCATTTCTAAAAGTCGTACGACACTGTTTCGCCATTTCGGACGGATGTTGCACCTTGCACCGCGGATGTTGCACCCTATAGATATCGATTATTCGCACGGTCATAACTTCTGGCTCGTTTAGAATTACGGGAGCCATTACCTGTCAAAACGAAGGCCACGGTGAGTTCTGCGGCTTTGGTAGCTTTCAGCCGTCAACGGATAGATTAATGCCCAAAAAGGACAACCCGAATCTCAATCGGGTCTCGTAAGATATTTACCCTTCGTTTTTTCGACACCGGATTTTAACGGTAAAACGGGATTACCGTGGCTCGTCTTCGATTTACCATCGCTGGAGAGTGGTGCACCATGGTACTGTTCCATTTCAAATCCATGCACACATTTCTAAAAGTCGTACGGCATAATTTCGCCATTTCGGACGGATGTTGCACCTTGCACCGTGGATGTTGCACCCTGTAGATATCGATTATTCGGACGACCATAACTTTTGGGTCCTTTAGAGTTACGGGAGCCATAACCTGTCAAAACGAAGGCCACAGTGAGTTCTACGGCTTTGACTACTTTCAGCCATCAACGGATAGATTAATGCGCGAAAAGGACAACCCGAATCTCAATCGGGTCTCGTATGTTTTTTACCCTTCGTTTTTTCGACACCGGATTTTTACGGTAAAATGGGATTACCGTGGCTCGTCTTCAATTTACCATCGCTGGAGAGTGGTGCACCATGGTACTGTTCCGTTTCAAATCCATGCATGCATTTTTAAAAGTCGTACGGCACTGTTTTGCCATTTTGGACGGATGTTGCACCTTGCACCGTGGATGTTGCACCCTGTAGATATTGATTATTCGGACGGTCATAACTTCTGGCTCGTTTAGAGTTAAGGGAGCCATAACCTGTCAAAACGAAGGCCTCGGTGGTGCACCATGGTACTGTTCCGTTTCAAATCCATGCACGCATTTCTAAAAGTCGTGCGGCACTTTTTCACTGTTTCGGACGGATGTTGCACCTTGCACCGCGGATGTTGCACCCTATAGATATCGATTATTCGGACGGTCCTAACTTCTGGCTCGTTTAGAGTTACGGGAGCCATAACCTGTCAAAACTAAGGCAACGGTGAGTTCTACGGCTTTGACAGCTTTTAGCCGTCAACTGATAGATTAATGCCCAAAAAGGACAACCCGAATCTCAATCGGGTCTCGTAAGTTTTTTACCCATCGTTTTTTCGACGCTGGATTTTAACGGTAAAATGGGATTAACATGGCTCGTCTTCGATTTACCATCGCTGGAGAGTGGTGCACAATGGTACTGTTCCATTTCAAATCCATGCACGCATTTCTAAAAGTCGTACGACACTGTTTCGCCATTTCAGACGGATGTTGCACCTTGCACCGCGGACGTTGCACCATGTAGATATCGATTATTCGGACGGCCATAACTTCTGGATCGTTTAGAGTTACGGGAGCCATAACCTGTCAAAACGAAGGCCACGGTGAGTTCTACGGCTTTGACCGCTTTCAGCAGTCAACGGATAGATTTATGCCCGAAAAGGACAACCCGAATCTCAATCGGGCCTCGTAAGTTTTTTATCCTTCGTTTTTTCGACACCAGATTTTTACGGTAAAACGGAATTACCGTGGCTCGTCTTCAATTTACCATCGCGGGAGAGTGGTGCACCATGGTATTGTTCCGTTTCAAATCCATGCATGCATTTCTAAAAGTCGTACGGCACTGTTTCTCCATTTCGGACGGATGTTGCACCTTGCACCGCGGATGTTGCACCCTGTAGATATCGATTATTCGGATGGTCCTAACTTCTGGCTCGTTTAGAGTTACGAGAGCCATAACCTGTCAAAATGAAGGCCACGGTGAGTTTTACGGCTTTGACCGCTTTCAGCCGTCAACGGATAGACTAATGCCCAAAAAGGACAACCCGAATCTCAATCGGGTCTCATAAGTTTTTTACCCATCGTTTTTTCGACGCTGGATTTCAACGGTAAAACGGGATTACCGTGGCTCGTCTTTGATTTACCATCACTGGAGAGTGGTGCACCATGGTGTTGTTCCATTTCAAATCCATGCACGCATTTCTAAAAGTCGTACGACACTGTTTCGCCATTTCGGACAGATGCTGCACCTTGCATCGCGGACGTTGCACCCTATAGATATCGATTATTCGGACGGCCATAACTTCTGGATCGTTTAGAGTTACGGGAGACGTAACCTGTCAAAACGAAGGCCACGGTGAGTTCTACGGATTTGACAGCTTTCAGCCGTCAACGGATAGATTAAGGCCCGAAAAGGACAACCCGAACCTCAATCGGGTCTCGTAAGTTTTTTACCCTTCCTTTTTTCGACACCGGATTTTGACGGTAAAACGGGATTACCGTGGCTCGTCTTCGATTCACCATCGCTGGAGAGTGGTGCACCATGGTACTGTTCCGTTTCAAATCCATGCATGCATTTCTAAAAGTCGTACGGCACTATTTCGCCATTTCGGACGGATGTTGCACCTGGCACCGCGGATGTTGCACCCTGTAGATATCGATTATTCGGATGGCCATAACTTCTGGCTCGTTTAGAGTTACGGGAGGCATAACCTGTCAAAACGAAGGCCACGGTGAGTTCTACGGCTTTGACAGCTTTCAGCCGTCAACGGATAGATTAATGCCCGAAAAGGACAACCCGAACCTCAATCGGGTCTCGTAAGTTTTTTTGCCCTTCGTTTTTTCGACACTGGATTTTTACGGTAAAACGGGATTACTGTGGCTCGTATTCGATTTACCATCGCTGGAGAGTGGTGCACCATGGTACTGTTCCGTTTCAAATCCATGCACGCATTTCTAAAAGTCTTACGGCACTGTTTCGCCATTTCGGACGGATGTTGCACCTTGCACCGCAGATGTTGCACCCTGTAGATATCGATTATTCGGACGGCCATAACTTCTGGCTCGTTTAGAGTTACGGAAGCAATAACCTGTCAAAACGAAGGCTACGGTGAGTTCTACGGCTTTGACCACTTTCAGCCGTCAACGGATAGATTAATGCCCGAAAAGGACAGCCCGAATCTCAATCGGGCCTCGTAAGTTTTTTACCCTTCGTTTTTTCGACTACGGTTTTTTACGGTAAAACGGGATTACCGTGGCTCGTCTTTGATTTACCATCGCTGGAGTGTGGTGCACCATGGTACTGTTCCATTTCAAATCCATGCATGCATTTCTAAAAGTCGTACGGCACTGTTTCGCTATTTCAGACGGATGTTGCACCTTGCACCGCGGATGTTGCACCCTGTAGATATCGATTATTTGGACGGTCATAACTTCTGGCTCGTTTAGAGTTACGGGAGCCATAACCTGTCAAAACGAAGGCCACGATGAGTTCTACAGCTTTGACAGCTTGTAGTCGTCAACTGAAAGACTAATGCCCAAAAAGGACAACCCGAATCTCAATCGGGTCTCGTAAGTTTTTTACCCATCATTTTTTCGACGCCGGATTTTAACGGTAAAACGGGATTACCGTGGCTCGTCTTCGATTTACCATCGCTGGAGAGTGGCGCACCATGGTACTGTTCCGTTTCAAATCCATGCACGCATTTCTAAAAGTCGTACGACACTATTTCGCCATTTTGGACGGATGTTGCACCTTGCACCGCGGACGTTGCACCCTGTAGATATCGATTATTCGGACGGCCATAACTTCTGGCTCGTTTAGAGTTACGGGAGCCATAACCTGTCAAAACGAAGGCCTCAATGAGTTCTACGGCTTTGACAGCTTTCAGCCGTCAACGGATAGATTAATGCCTGAAAAGGACAACCCGTATCTCAATCGGGTCTAGTAAGTTTTTTAACCTTCGTTTTTTCGACACCGGATTTTAACAGTAAAACGGGATTACCGTGGCTCGTCTTCGATTTACCATCGCTGGAGAGTGGTGCACCATGGTACTGTTCCGTTTCAAATCCATGCATGCATTTCTAAACGTCGTACTGCACTGTTTCGCTATTTCGGACGGATGTTGCACCTTGCACCGTGGATGTTGCACCCTGTAGATATCGATTATTCGGACGACCATAACTTCTGGCTCGTTTAGAGTTACGGGAGACATAACCTGTCAAAACGAAGGCCACGGTGAGTTTTACGGCTTTGACCGCTTTCAGCCGTCAACGGATAGATTAATGCCCAAAAAGGACAATCCGAATCTCAATCGGGTCTCGTAAGTTTTTTACCCTTCATTTTTTCAACACCGGATTTTAACGGTAAAACGGGATTATCGTGCCTCGTCTTCGATTTACCATCGCTGGAGAGTGGTGCACCATGGTACTGTTCCGTTTCAAATCCATGCACGCATTTCTAAAAGTCGTACGACACTATTTCGCCATTTCGGACGGATGCTGCACCTTGCACCGCGGATGTTGCACCCTGTAGATATCGATTATTCGGACGGTCATAACTTCTGGCTCGTTTAGAATTACGGGAGCCATAACCTGTCAAAACAAAGGCCACGGTGAGTTCTGCGGCTTTGATAGCTTTCAGCCGTCAACGGATAGATTAATGCCCAAAAGGACAACCCGAATCTCAATCGGGTCTCGTAAGATATTTACCCTTCGTTTTTTCGACACCGGATTTTAACGGTAAAACGGGATTACCGTGGCTCGTCTTCGATTTACCATCGCTGGAGAGTGGTGCACCATGGTACTGTTCCATTTCAAATCCATGCACACATTTCTAAAAGTCGTACGACACAATTTCGCCATTTCCGACGGATGTTGCACCTTGCACCGCGGATGTTGCACCTTGTAGATATCGATTATTCGGACGACCATAACTTCTGGCTCGTTTAGAGTTACGGGAGCCATAACCTGTCAAAACGAAGGCCACAGTGAGTTCTACGGCTTTGACTACTTTCAGCCATCAACGGATAGATTAATGCGCGAAAAGGACAACCCGAATCTCAATCGGGTCTCGTATGTTTTTTACCCTTCGTTTTTTCGACACCGGATTTTTACGGTAAAACGGGATTACCGTGGCTCGTCTTCAATTTACCATCGCTGGAGAGTGGTGCACCATGGTACTGTTCCGTTTCAAATCCATGCATGCATTTTTAAAAGTCGTACGGCACTGTTTTGCCATTTCGGACGGATGTTGCACCTTGCACCGCGGATGTTGCACCCTGTAGATATCGATTATTCAGACGGTCATAACTTCTGGCTCGTTTAGAGTTAAGAGAACCATAACCTGTCAAAACGAAGGCCACGGTGGTGCACCATGGTACTGTTCCGTTTCAAATCCATGCATGCATTTTTAAAAGTCGTACGGCACTTTTTCACTGTTTCGGACGGATGTTGCACCTTGCACCGCGGATGTTGCACCCTGTAGATATCGATTATTCGGACGGTCCTAACTTCTGGCTCGTTTAGAGTTACGGGAGCCATAACCTGTCAAAACTAAGGCCACGGTGAGTTCTACGGCTTTGACAGCTTTTAGCCATCAACTGATACATTAATGCCCAAAAAGGACAACCCGAATCTCAATCGGGTCTCGTAAGTTTTTTACCCATCGTTTTTTCGACGCTGGATTTTAACGGTAAAACGGGATTACCGTGGCTCGTCTTCGATTTACCATCGCTGGAGAGTGGTGCACCATGGTACTGTTCCGTTTCAAATCCATGCACGCATTTCTAAAAGCCGTACGACACTGTTTCGCCATTTCAGACGGATGTTGCACCTTGCACCGTGGACGTTGCACCATGTAGATATCGATTATTCGGACGGCCATAACTTCTGGATCGTTTAGAGTTACGGGAGCCATAACCTGTCAAAACGAAGGCCACGGTGAGTTCTACGGCTTTGACAGCTTTCAGCCGTCAACGGATAGATTAATGCCCGAAAAGGACAACCCGAATCTCAATCGGGTCTCGTAAGTTTTTTACCCTTCGTTTTTTCGACACCGGATTTTAACGGTAAAAGGGGATTACCGTGGCTCGTCTTCGATTTACCATCGCTAGAGAGTGGTGCACCATGGTACTGTTCTGTTTCAAATCCATGCATGCATTTCTCAAAGTCGTACGGCACTGTTTCGCCATTTCGGACGGATGTTGCACCTTGCACCGCGGATGTTTCACCCTGTAGATATCGATTATTCGGACGGCCATAACTTCTGGCTCGTTTAGAGTTCCGGGAGCCATAACCTGTCAAAACGAAGGCCAAGGTGAGTTCTACGGCTTTGACAGCTTTCAGCCGTCAATGGATAGATTAATGCCCGAAAAGGACACCCGAATCTTAATCGGGTCTCATAAGTTTTTTGCCCTTCGTTTTTTCGACACCGGATTTTTACGATAAAACGGAATTACCGTGGCTCGTCTTCGATTTGCCATCGCTGGAGAGTGGTGCACCATGGTACTGTTTCGTTTCAAATCCATGCATGCATTTTTAAAAGTCGTACGGCACTGTTTCGCAATTTCGGACGGATGTTGCACCTTGCACCGCGGATGTTGCACCCTGCAGATATCGATTAATCGGACGGCCATAACTTCTGGCTCGTTTAGAGTTACGGGAGCCATAACCTGTCAAAACGAAGGGCACGGTGAGTTCTACGGCTTTGACCGCTTTCAGCCGTCAACGGATAGATTAACGCCCGAAAAGGACAACCCGAATCTCAATCGGGCCTCGTATGTTATTTACCCTTCGTTTTTTCGACTACGGATTTTTGCGGTAAAACGGGATTACCGTGGCTCGTCTTCGATTTACGATCGCTGGAGTGTGGTGCACCATGGTACTATTCCGTTTCAAATCCATGCATGCATTTCTAAAAGTCGTACGGCACTGTTTCACCATTTCGGACGGATGCTGCACCTTGCACCGCGGATGTTGCACCCTATAGATATCGATTATTCGCACGGTCATAACTTCGGGCTCGTTTAGAATTACGGGAGCCATAACCTGTCAAAACGAAGGCCACGGTGAGTTCTGCGGCTTTGGTAGCTTTCAGCCATCAACGGATAGATTAATGCCCAAAAAGGACAACCCGAATCTCAATCGGGTCTCGTAAGATATTTACCCTTCGTTTTTTCGACACCGGATTTTAACGGTAAAACGGGATTACCGTGGCTCGTCTTCGATTTACCATCGCTGGAGAGTGGTGCACCATGGTACTGTTCCATTTCAAATCCATGCACACATTTCTAAAAGTCGTACGGCATAATTTCGCCATTTCGGACGGATGTTGCACCTTGCACCGTGGATGTTGCACCCTGTAGATATCGATTATTCGGACGACCATAACTTTTGGGTCCTTTAGAGTTACGGGAGCCATAACCTGTGAAAACGAAGGCCACAGTGAGTTCTACGGCTTTGACTACTTTCAGCCATCAACGGATAGATTAATGCGCGAAAAGGACAACCCGAATCTCAATCGGGCCTCGTATGTTTTTTACCCTTCGTTTTTTCGACACCGGATTTTTACGGTAAAATGGGATTACCGTGGCTCGTCTTCAATTTACCATCGCTGGAGAGTGGTGCACCATGGTACTGTTCCGTTTCAAATCCATGCATGCATTTTTAAAAGTCGTACGGCACTGTTTTGCCATTTTGGACGGATGTTGCACCTTGCACCGTGGATGTTGCACCCTGTAGATATTGATTATTTGGACGGTCATAACTTCTGGCTCGTTTAGAGTTAAGGGAGTCATAACCTGTCAAAACGAAGGCCTCGGTGGTGCACCATGGTACTGTTCCGTTTCAAATCCATGCACGCATTTCTAAAAGTCGTACGGCACTTTTTCACTGTTTCGGACGGATGTTGCACCTTGCACCGCGGATGTTGCACCCTGTAGATATCGATTATTCGGACGGTCCTAACTTCTGGCTCGTTTAGAGTTACGGGAGCCATAACCTGTCAAAACTAAGGCAACGGTGAGTTCTACGGCTTTGACAGCTTTTAGCCGTCAACTGATAGATTAATGCCCAAAAAGGACAACCCGAATCTCAATCGGGTCTCGTTAGTTTTTTACCCATCGTTTTTTCGACGCTGGATTTTAACGGTAAAATGGGATTAACGTGGCTCGTCTTCGATTTACCATCGCTGGAGAGTGGTGCACCATGGTACTGTTCCATTTCAAATCCATGCACGCATTTCTAAAAGTCGTACGACACTGTTTCGCCATTTCAGACGGATGTTGCACCTTGCACCGCGGACGTTGCACCATGTAGATATCGATTATTCGGACGGCCATAACTTCTGGATCGTTTAGAGTTACGGGAGCCATAACCTGTCAAAACGAAGGCCACGGTGAGTTCTACGGCTTTGACCGCTTTCAGCAGTCAACGAATAGATTTATGCCCGAAAAGGACAACCCGAATCTCAATCGGGCCTCGTAAGTTTTTTATCCTTCGTTTTTTCGACACCAGATTTTTACGGTAAAACGGAATTACCGTGGCTCGTCTTCAATTTACCATCGCGGGAGAGTGGTGCACCATGGTATTGTTCCGTTTCAAATCCATGCATGCATTTCTAAAAGTCGTACGGCACTGTTTCGCCATTTCGGACGGATGTTGCACCTTGCACCGCGGATGTTGCACCCTGTAGATATCGATTATTCGGACGGTCCTAACTTCTGGCTCGTTTAGAGTTACGAGAGCCATAACCTGTCAAAATGAAGGCCACGGTGAGTTTTACGGCTTTGACCGCTTTCAGCCGTCAACGGATAGACTAATGCCCAAAAAGGACAACCCGAATCTCAATCGGGTCTCATAAGTTTTTTACCCATCGTTTTTTCGACGCTGGATTTCAACGGTAAAACGGGATTACCGTGGCTCGTCTTTGATTTACCATCACTGGAGAGTAGTGCACCATGGTGTTGTTCCATTTCAAATGCATGCACGCATTTCTAAAAGTCGTACGACACTGTTTCGCCATTTCGGACAGATGCTGCACCTTGCACCGCGGACGTTGCACCCTATAGATATCGATTATTCGGACGGCCATAACTTCTGGATCGTTTAGAGTTACGGGAGACGTAACCTGTCAAAACGAAGGCCACGGTGAGTTCTACGGCTTTGACAGCTTTCAGCCGTCAACGGATAGATTAATGCCCGAAAATGACAACCCGAACCTCAATCGGGTCTCGTAAGTTTTTTACCCTTCCTTTTTTCGACACCGGATTTTGACGGTAAAACGGGATTACCATGGCTCGTCTTCGATTCACCATCGCTGGAGAGTGGTGCACCATGGTACTGTTCCGTTTCAAATCCATGCATGCATTTCTAAAAGTCGTACGGCACTGTTTCGCCATTTCGGACGGATGTTGCACCTGGCACCGCGGATGTTGCACCCTGTAGATATCGATTATTCGGATGGCCATAACTTCTGGCTCGTTTAGAGTTACGGGAGGCATAACCTGTCAAAACGAAGGCCACGGTGAGTTCTACGGCTTTGACAGCTTTCAGCCGTCAACGGATAGATTAATGCCCGAAAAGGACAACCCGAACCTCAATCGGGTCTCGTAAGTTTTTTTGCCCTTCGTTTTTTCGACACTGGATTTTTACGGTAAAACGGGATTACCGTGGCTCGTATTCGATTTACCATCGCTGGAGAGTGGTGCACCATGGTACTGTTCCGTTTCAAATCCATGCACGCATTTCTAAAAGTCTTATGGCACTGTTTCGCCATTTCGGACGGATGTTGCACCTTGCACCGCGGATGTTGCACCCTGTAGATATCGATTATTCGGACGGCCATAACTTCTGGCTCGTTTAGAGTTACGGAAGCAATAACCTGTCAAAACGAAGGCTACGGTGAGTTCTACGGCTTTGACCACTTTCAGCCGTCAACGGATAGATTAATGCCCGAAAAGGACAACCCGAATCTCAATCGGGCCTCGTAAGTTTTTTACCCTTCGTTTTTTCGACTACGGTTTTTTACGGTAAAACGGGATTACCGTGGCTCGTCTTTGATTTACCATCGCTGGAGTGTGGTGCACCATGGTACTGTTCCATTTCAAATCCATGCATGCATTTCTAAAAGTCGTACGGCACTGTTTCGCCATTTCGGACGGATGTTGCACCTTGCACCGCGGATGTTGCACCCTGTAGATATCGACTATTTGGACGGTCATAACTTCTGGCTCGTTTAGAGTTACGGGAGCCATAACCTGTCAAAACGAAGGCCACGATGAGTTCTAAAGCTTTGACAGCTTGTAGTCGTCAACTGAAAGACTAATGCCCAAAAAGGACAACCCGAATCTCAATCGGGTCTCGTAAGTTTTTTACCCATCATTTTTTCGACGCCGGATTTTAACGGTAAAACGGGATTACCGTGGCTCGTCTTCGATTTACCATCGCTGGAGAGTGGCGCACCATGGTACTGTTCCGTTTCAAATCCATGCACGCATTTCTAAAAGTCGTACGACACTATTTCGCCATTTTGGACGGATGTTGCACCTTGCACCGCGGACGTTGCACCCTGTAGATATCGATTATTCGGACGGCCATAACTTCTGGCTCGTTTAGAGTTACGGGAGCCATAACCTGTCAAAACGAAGGCCTCGATGAGTTCTACGGCTTTGACAGCTTTCAGCCGTCAACGGATAGATTAATGCCTGAAAAGGACAACCCGTATCTCAATCGGGTCTAGTAAGTTTTTTAACCTTCGCTTTTTCGACACCGGATTTTAACAGTAAAACGGGATTACCGTGGCTCGTCTTCGATTTACCATCGCTGGAGAGTGGTGCACCATGGTACTGTTCCGTTTCAAATCCATGCATGCATTTCTAAAAGTCGTACTGCACTGTTTCGCTATTTCGGACGGATGTTGCACCTTGCACCGTGGATGTTGCACCCTGTAGATATCGATTATTCGGACGACCATAACTTCTGGCTCGTTTAGAGTTACGGGAGACATAACCTGTTAAAACGAAGGCCACGGTGAGTTTTACGGCTTTGACCGCTTTCAGCCGAGATTAATGCCCAAAAAGGACAATCCGAATCTCAATCGGGTCTCGTAAGTTTTTTACCCTTCATTTTTTCAACACCGGATTTTAACGGTAAAACGGGATTATCGTGCCTCGTCTTCGATTTACCATCACTGGAGAGTGGTGCACCATGGTACTGTTCCGTTTCAAATCCATGCGCGCATTTCTAAAAGTCGTACGACACTGTTTCGCCATTTCGGACGGATGTTGCACCTTGCACCGCGGATGTTGCACCCTGTAGATATCGATTATTCGGACGGTCATAACTTCTGGCTCGTTTAGAATTACGGGAGCCATAACCTGTCAAAACGAAGGCCACGGTGAGTTCTGCGGCTTTGATAGCTTTCAGCCGTCAACGGATAGATTAATGCCCAAAAGGACAACCCGAATCTCAATCGGGTCTCGTAAGATATTTACCCTTCGTTTTTCGACACCGGATTTTAACGGTAAAACGGGATTACCGTGGCTCGTCTTCGATTTACCATCGCTGGAGAGTGGTGCACCATGGTACTGTTCCATTTCAAATCCATGCACACATTTCTAAAAGTCGTACGACACAATTTCGCCATTTCCGACGGATGTTGCACCTTGCACCGCAGATGTTGCACCTTGTAGATATCGATTATTCGGACGACCATAACTTCTGGCTCGTTTAGAGTTACGGGAGCCATAACCTGTCAAAACGAAGGCCACAGTGAGTTCTACGGCTTTGACTACTTTCAGCCATCAACGGATAGATTAATGCGCGAAAAGGACAACCCGAATCTCAATCGGGTCTCGTAAGTTTTTTACCCTTCGTTTTTTCGACACCGGATTTTTACGGTAAAACGGGATTACCGTGGCTCGTCTTCAATTTACCATCGCTGGAGAGTGGTGCACCATGGTACTGTTCCGTTTCAAATCCATGCATGCATTTTTAAAAGTCGTACGACACTGTTTTGCCATTTCGGACGGATGTTGCACCCTGTAGATATCGATTATTCGGACGGTCATAACTTCTGGCTCGTTTAGAGTTAAGAGAACCATAACCTGTCAAAACGAAGGCCACGGTGGTGCACCATGGTACTGTTCCGTTTCAAATCCATGCACGCATTTCTAAAAGTCGTACGGCACTTTTTCACTGTTCCGGACGGATGTTGCACCTTGCACCGCGGATGTTGCACCCTGTAGATATCGATTATTCGGACGGTCCTAACTTCTGGCTCGTTTAGAGTTACGGGAGCCATAACCTGTCAAAACTAAGGCCACGGTGAGTTCTACGGCTTTGACAGCTTTTAGCCATCAACTGATACATTAATGCCCAAAAAGGACAACCCGAATCTCAATCGGGTCTCGTAAGTTTTTTACCCATCGTTTTTTCGACGCTGGATTTTAACGGTAAAACGGGATTACCGTGGCTCGTCTTCGATTTACCATCGCTGGAGAGTGGTGCACCATGGTACTGTTCCGTTTCAAATCCATGCACGCATTTCTAAAAGCCGTACGACACTGTTTCGCCATTTCAGACGGATGTTGCACCTTGCACCGCGGACGTTGCACCATGTAGATATCGATTATTCGGACGGCCATAACTTCTGGATCGTTTAGAGTTACAGGAGCCATAACCTGTCAAAACGAAGGCCACGGTGAGTTCTACGGCTTTGACAGCTTTCAGCCGTCAACGGATAGATTAATGCCCGAAAAGGACAACCCGAATCTCAATCGGGTCTCGTAAGTTTTTTACCCTTCGTTTTTTCGACACCGGATTTTAACGGTAAAAGGGGATTACCGTGGCTCGTCTTCGATTTACCATCGCTATAGAGTGGTGCACCATTGTACTGTTCTGTTTCAAATCCATGCATGCATTTCTCAAAGTCGTACGGCACTGTTTCGCCATTTCGGACGGATGTTGCACCTTGCACCGCGGATGTTTCACCCTGTAGATATCGATTATTCGGACGGCCATAACTTCTGGCTCGTTTAGAGTTACGGGAGCCATAACCTGTCAAAACGAAGGCCAAGGTGAGTTCTACGGCTTTGACAGCTTTCAGCCGTCAATGGATAGATTAATGCCCGAAAAGGACACCCGAATCTTAATCGGGTCTCATAAGTTTTTTGCCCTTCGTTTTTTCGACACCGGATTTTTACGGTAAAACGGAATTACCGTGGCTCGTCTTCGATTTGCCATCGCTGGAGAGTGGTGAACCATGGTACTGTTTCGTTTCAAATCCATGCATGCATTTTAAAAGTCGTACGGCACTGTTTCGCAATTTCGGACGGATGTTGCACCTTGCACCGCGGATGTTGCACCCTGCAGATATCGATTAATCGGACGGCCATAACTTCTGGCTCGTTTAGAGTTACGGGAGCCATAACCTGTCAAAACGAAGGGCACGGTGAGTTCTACGGCTTTGACCGCTTTCAGCCATCAACGGATAGATTAACGCCCGAAAAGGACAACCCGAATCTCAATCGGGCCTCGTATGTTATTTACCCTTCGTTTTTTCGACTACGGATTTTTGCGGTAAAACGGGATTACCGTGGCTCGTCTTCGATTTACGATCGCTGGAGTGTGGTGCACCATGGTACTATTCCGTTTCAAATCCATGCATGCATTTCTAAAAGTCGTACGGCACTGTTTCACCATTTCGGACGGATGCTGCACCTTGCACCGCGGATGTTGCACCCTTTAGATATCGATTATTCGGACGGCCATAACTTCTGGCTCGTTTAGAGTTACGGGAGCCATAACCTGTCAAAACGAAGGCCACGGTGAGTTTTACGGCTTTGACTGCTTTCGGCCGTCAACGGAAAGATTAATGCCCAAAAAGGACAACCCGAATCTCAATCGGGCCTCGTAAGTTTTTACCCTTCGTTTTTTCGACACCAGATTTTTACGGTAAAACGGGATTACCGCGCCTCGTCTTCGATTTACCATCGCTGGAGAGTGATGCACCATGGTACTGTTCTATTTCAAATCCACGCACGCATTTCTAAAAGTCGTACGACACTGTTTTGCCGTTTCGGACGGATGTTGCACCTTGCACCGTGGATGTTGCACCGTGTAGATATCGATTATTCGGACGGCCATAACTTCTGGCTCGTTTAGAGTTACGGGAGCCATAACCTGTGAAAACGAAGGCCACGGTGAGTTCTACGGCTTTGATAGCTTTCAGCCGTCAACGGATAGATTAATTCCCAAAAAGGACAACCCGAATCTCAATCAGGTGATATTTACCCTTCGTTTTTTCGACACCGGAGTTTAACGGTAAAACGGGATTACCGTGGCTCGTCTTCGATTTACCATGGCTGGAGAGTGGTGCACCATGGTACTGTTCCATTTCAAATTCATGCACGCATTTCTAAAAGTCGTACGGCACAATTTCGCCATTTCGGACGGATGTTGCACCTCGCACCGCGGATGTTGCACCCTGTAGATATCGATTATTCGGACGGCCATAACTTCTGGCTCGTTTAGAGTTACGAGAGCCATAACCTGTCAAAACGAAGGGCACGGTGAGTTCTACTGCTTTGACCGCTTTCAGCCGTCAATGGATAGATTAATGTCCGAAAAGAACAACCCGAATCTCAATCGGGCCTCGTAAGTTTTTTATCCTTCGTTTTTTCGACACCAGATTTTTACGGTAAAACGGGATTATCGAGGCTCGTCTTCGATTTACCATCGCTGGAGTGTGGTGCACCAGGGTACTGTTCCATTTCAAATCCATGCATGCATTTCTAAAAGTCGTACGACACTGTTTCGCCATTTCGGACGGATGTTGCACCTTGCACCGCGGATGTTGCACCCTGTAGATATCGATTATTCGGATGGCCATAACTTCTGGCTCGTTTAGAGTTACGGGAGCCATAACCTGTCAAAACGAATGCCACAGTGAGTTCTACGACTTTGACAGCTTTCAGCCATCAACGGATAGATTAATGCCCAAAAAGGACAACCCGAATCTCAATCGGGTCTCGTAAGATATTTACCCTTCGTTTTTTCGACACCGGAGTTTAACGGTAAAACGGGATTACCGTGGCTCGTCTTCGATTTACCATCGCTGGAGAGTGGTACACCATGGTACTGCTCCGTTTCAAATCCATGCATGCATTTCTAAAAGTCGTACGGCACTGTTTCGCCATTTCGGACGGATGTTGCACCTTGCACGGCGGATGTTGCACCCTGTAGATATCGATTATTCGGACGGCCATAACTTCTGGCTCGTTTAGAGTTACGGGAGCCATAACCTGTCAAAACGAAGGCCACGGTGAGTTCTACGGCTTTGACAGCTTTCAACCGTCAACGGATAGATTAATGCCCAAAAAGGACAACCCGAATCTCAATCGGGACTCGTAAGTTTTTTACCCATCGTTTTTTCGACGTCGTATTTTAACGGTAAAACGGGATTACCGTGGCTCGTCTTCGATTTACCATCGCTGGGGAGTGGTGCACCATGGTACTGTTCCGTTTCAAATCCATGCACGCATTTCGAAAAGTCGTACGGCGCTGTTTCGCCATTTCGGACGGATGTTGCACCTTGCACCGCGGACATTGCACCCTGTAGATATCGATTATTCGGACGGCCATAACTTCTGGCTCGTTTAGAGTTACGGGAGCCATAACCTGTCAAAATGAAGGCCACCGTGAGTTCTACGGCTTTGACAGCTTTCAGCCGTCAACGGATAGATTAATGCCCGAAAAGGACAACCCGAACCTCAATCGGGTCTCGTAAGTTTTTTTGCCCTTCGTTTTTTCGACACTGGATTTTTACGGTAAAACGGGATTACCGTGGCTCGTATTCGATTTACCATCGCTGGAGAGTGGTGCACCATGGTACTGTTCCGTTTCAAATCCATGCACGCATTTCTAAAAGTCTTACGGCACTGTTTCGCCATTTCGGACGGATGTTGCACCTTGCACCGCGGATGTTGCACCCTGTAGATATCGATTATTCGGACGGCCATAACTTCTGGCTCGTTTAGAGTTACGGAAGCAATAACCTGTCAAAACGAAGGCTACGGTGAGTTCTACGGCTTTGACCACTTTCAGCCGTCAACGGATAGATTAATGCCCGAAAAGGACAGCCCGAATCTCAATCGGGCCTCGTAAGTTTTTTACCCTTCGTTTTTTCGACTACGGTTTTTTACGGTAAAACGGGATTACCGTGGCTCGTCTTTGATTTACCATCGCTGGAGTGTGGTGCACCATGGTACTGTTCCATTTCAAATCCATGCATGCATTTCTAAAAGTCGTACGGCACTGTTTCGCTATTTCAGACGGATGTTGCACCTTGCACCGCGGATGTTGCACCCTGTAGATATCGATTATTTGGACGGTCATAACTTCTGGCTCGTTTAGAGTTACGGGAGCCATAACCTGTCAAAACGAAGGCCACGATGAGTTCTACAGCTTTGACAGCTTGTAGTCGTCAACTGAAAGACTAATGCCCAAAAAGGACAACCCGAATCTCAATCGGGTCTCGTAAGTTTTTTACCCATCATTTTTTCGACGCCGGATTTTAACGGTAAAACGGGATTACCGTGGCTCGTCTTCGATTTACCATCGCTGGAGAGTGGCGCACCATGGTACTGTTCCGTTTCAAATCCATGCACGCATTTCTAAAAGTCGTACGACACTATTTCGCCATTTTGGACGGATGTTGCACCTTGCACCGCGGACGTTGCACCCTGTAGATATCGATTATTCGGACGGCCATAACTTCTGGCTCGTTTAGAGTTACGGGAGCCATAACCTGTCAAAACGAAGGCCTCGATGAGTTCTACGGCTTTGATAGCTTTCAGCCGTCAACGGATAGATTAATGCCTGAAAAGGACAACCCGTATCTCAATCGGGTCTAGTAAGTTTTTTAACCTTCGTTTTTTCGACACCGGATTTTAACAGTAAAACGGGATTACTGTGGCTCGTCTTCGATTTACCATCGCTGGAGAGTGGTGCACCATGGTACTGTTCCGTTTCAAATCCATGCATGCATTTCTAAACGTCGTACTGCACTGTTTCGCTATTTCGGACGGATGTTGCACCTTGCACCGTGGATGTTGCACCCTGTAGATATCGATTATTCGGACGACCATAACTTCTGGCTCGTTTAGAGTTACGGGAGACATAACCTGTCAAAACGAAGGCCACGGTGAGTTTTACGGCTTTGACCGCTTTCAGCCATCAACGGATAGATTAATGCCCAAAAAGGACAATCCGAATCTCAATCGGGTCTCGTAAGTTTTTTACCCTTCATTTTTTCAACACCGGATTTTAACGGTAAAACGGGATTATCGTGCCTCGTCTTCGATTTACCATCGCTGGAGAGTGGTGCACCATGGTACTGTTCCGTTTCAAATCCATGCATGCATTTCTAAAAGTCGTACGGCACTGTTTCGCCATTTCGGACGGATGTTGCACCTTGCACCGCGGATGTTGCAACCTGTAGATATCGATTATTCGGACGGCCATAACTTCTGGCTCGTTTAGAGTTACGGGAGCCATAACCTGTCAAAACGAAGGCCACGGTGAGTTCTTCGTCTTTGACCGCTTTCAGCCATCAACGGATAGATTAATGCCCGAAAAGGACAACCCGAATCTCAATCGGGTCTCGTATGTTTTTTACCCTTCGTTTTTTCGACACCGGATTTTTACGGTAAAACGGGATTACCGTGGCTCGTCTTCGATTTACCATCGCTGGAAAGTGGTGCACCATGGTACTGTTCCGTTTCAAATCCATGCATGCATTTCTAAAAGTCGTACGGCACTGTTTCGTCATTTCGGACGGATGTTGCACCTTGCACGGCGGATGTTGCACCCTGTAGATATCGATTATTCGGACGGCCATAACTTCTGGCTCGTTTAGAGTTACGGGAGCCATAACCTGTCAAAATGAAGGCCCCGATGAGTTCTACGGCTTTTACCGCTTTCAGCCATCAACGGATAGATTAATGCCCGAAAAGGACAACCCGAATCTCAATCGGGTCTCGTATGTTTTTTACCCTTCGTTTTTTCGACACCGGATTTTTACGGTAAAACGGGATTACCGTGGCTCGTCTTCGATTTACCATCGCTGGAGAGTGGTGCACCATGGTACTGTTCTGTTTCAAATCCATGCATGCATTTCTAAAAGTCGTACGGCACTGTTTCGCCATTTCGGACGGATGTTGCACCTTGCACCGCGGATGTCGCACCCTGTAGATATCGATTATTCGAACGACCATAACTTCTGGCTCGTTTAGAGTTACGGGAGCCATAACCTGCCAAAACGAAGGCCACGGTGAGTTTTACGGCTTTGACCGCTTTCAACCGTCAACGGATAGATTAATGCCCAAAAAGGACAACCCGAATCTCAATCGGGTCTCGTAAGTTTTTTACCCTTCGTTTTTTCGACACCGGATTTTTACGGTAAAACGGGATTACCGTGCCTCGTCTTCGATTTACCATCGCGGGAGAGTGGTTCACCATGGTATTGTTCCGTTTCAAATCAATGCACGCATTTCTAAAAGTCGTACGACACTTTTTCACCGTTTCGGACGGATGTTGCACCTTGCACCGCGGATGTTGCACCCTGTAGATATCGATTATTCGGACGGTCATAACTTCTGGCTCGTTTAGAGTTACAAGAGCCATAACCTGTCAAAACGAAGGCCACGGTGAGTTCTACGGCTTTGACAGCTTTTAGCCGTCAACTGATAGATTAATGCCCAAAAAGGACAACCCGAATCCCAATCGGGTCTCGTAAGTTTTTTACCCATCGTTTTTTCGACGCTGGATTTTAACGGTAAAATGGGATTACCGTGGCTCGTCTTCGATTTACCATCGCTGGAGAGCGGTGCACCATGGTACTGTTCCGTTTCAAATCCATGCACGCATTTCTAAAAGTCGTACGGCACTGTTTCGCCATTTCGGACGGATGTTGCACCTTGCACCGCGGACGTTGCACCCTGTAGATATCGATTATTCGGACGGCCATAACTTCTGGCTCGTTTAGAGTTACGGGAGCCATAACCTGTCAAAACGAAGGCCATGGTGAGTTCTACGGCTTTGACAGCTTTCAGCCGTCAACGGATAGATTAATGGCCGAAAAGGACCAATCGGGTCTCGTAAGTTTTTTACCCTTCGTTTTTTCGACACCGGATTTTAACGGTAAAACGGGATTACCGTGGCTCGTCTTCGATTCACCATCGCTGGAGAGTGGTGCACCATGGTACTGTTCCGTTTCAAATCCATGCATGTATTTCTAAAAGTCGTACGACACTGTTTCGCCATTTCGGACGGATGTTGCCTCCTTGCACCGCGGATGTTGCACCCTGTAGATGTCGATTATTCGGATGGCCATAACTTCTGGCTCGTTTAGAGTTACGGGAGCCATAACCTGTCAAAACGAAGGCCACGGTGAGTTCAACGGCTTTGACAGCTTTCAGCCGTCAACGGATAGATTAGTGCCCAAAAAGGACAACCCGAATCTCAATCGGGTCTCGTAAGTTTTTTACCCATCGTTTTTTCGACGTCGTATTTTAACGGTAAAACGGGATTACCATGGCTCGTCTTCGATTTACCATCGCTGGGGAGTGGTGCACCATGGTACTGTTCCGTTTCAAATCCATGCACGCATTTCGAAAAATCGTACGGCACTGTTTCGCCATTTCGGACGGATGTTGCACCTTGCACCGCGGACATTGCACCCTGTAGATATCGATTATTCGGACGGCCATAACTTCTGGCTCGTTTAGAGTTACGGGAGCCATAACCTGTCAAAACGAAGGCCACGGTGAGTTCTACGGCTTTGACAGCTTTCAGCCGTCAACGGATAGATTAATGCCCGAAAAGGACAACCCGAATCTCAATCGGGTCTCGTAAGTTGTTTACCCTTCGTTTTTTCGACACCGGATTTTAACGGTAAAACGGGATTACCTTGGCTCGTCTTCGATTTACCATCGCTGGAGAGTGGTGCACCATGGTACTGTTCCGTTTCAAATCCATGCATGCATTTCTAAAAGTCGTACGGCACTGTTTCGCCATTTCGGACGGATGTTGCACCTTGCACCGCGGATGTTGCACCCTGTAGATATCGATTATTCGGACGGCCATAACTTCTGGCTCGTTTAGGGTTATGGGTGCCATAACCTGTCAGAACGAAGGCCACGGTGAGTTCTACGGCTTTGACCGCATTCAGCCATCAACGGATAGATTAATGCCCGAAAAGGACAAGCCGAATCCCAATCGGGTCTCGTATGTTTTTTACCCTTCGTTTTTTCGACATCGGATTTTACGGTAAAACGGGATTACCGTGGCTCGTCTTCGATTTACCATCGTTGGAGATTGGTGCACCATGGTACTGTTCCGTTTCAAATCCATGCATGCATTTCTAAAAGTCGTACGGCACTGTTTCGTCATTTCGGACGGAAGTTGCACCTTGCACGGCGGATGTTGCACCCTGTAGATATCGATTATTCGGGCGGCCATAACTTCTGGCTCGTTTAGAGTTACGGGAGCCATAACCTGTCAAAATGAAGGCCACGATGAGTTCTACGGCTTTGACCGCTTTTAGCCATCAACGGATAGATTAATACCCGAAAAGGACAACCCGAATCTCAATCGGGTCTCGTATGTTTTTTACCCTTCGTTTTTTCGACACCGGATTTTTACGGTAAAACGGGATTACCGTGGCTCGTCTCCGATTTACCATCGCTGGAGAGTGGTGCACCATGGTACTGTTCCGTTTCAAATCCATGCATGCATTTCTAAAAGTCGTACGGCATTGTTGCGCCATTTCGGACGGACGTTGCACCTTGCTCTGCGGATGTTGCACCTTGTAGATATCGATTATTCGAACGGCCATAACTTCTGGCTCGTTTAGAGTTACGGGAGCCATAACCTGCCAAAACGAAGGCCACGGTGAGTTTTACGGCTTTGACCGCTTTCAGCCGTCAACGGATAGATTAATGCCCAAAAAGGACAACCCGAATCTCAATCGGGTCTCGTAAGTTTTTTACCCTTCGTTTTTTCGACACCGGATTTTTACGGTAAAACGGGATTACCGTGCCTCGTCTTCGATTTACCATCGCGGGAGAGTGGTGCACCATGGTATTGTTCCGTTTCAAATCAATGCACGCATTTCTAAAAGTCGTACGGCACTTTTTCACCGTTTCGGACGGATGTTGCACCTTGCACCGCGGATGTTGCACCCTGTAGATATCGATTATTCGGACGGTCATAACTTCTGGCTCGTTTAGAGTTACGGGAGCCATAACCTGTCAAAACGAAGGCCACGGTGAGTTCTACGTCTTTGACAGCTTTTAGCCGTCAACTGATAGATTAATGCCCAAAAAGGACAACCCGAATCCCAATCGAGTCTCGTAAGTTTTTTACCCATCGTTTTTTCGACGCTGGATTTTAATGGTAAAACGGGATTACCGTGGCTCGTCCTCGATTTACCATCGCTGGAGAGTGGTGCACCATGGTACTGTTCCGTTTCAAATCCATGCACGCATTTCTAAAAGTCGTACGGCACTGTTTCGCCATTTCGGACGGATGTTGCACCTTGCACCACGGACGTTGCACCCTGTGGATATCGATTATTCGGACGGCCATAACATCTGGCTCGTTTAGAGTTACGGGAGCCATAAGCTGTCAAAACGAAGGCCACGGTGACTTCTACGGCTTTGACAGTTTTCAGCCGTCAACGGATAGATTAATGCCCGAAAAGGACAACCCGAATCTCAATCGGGTCTCGTAAGTTTTTTACCCTTCGTTTTTTCGACACCGGATTTTAACGGTAAAACGGGATTACCGTGGCTCGTCTTCGATTCACCATCGCTGGAGAGTGGTGCACCATGGTACTGTTCCGTTTCAAATCCATGCATGCATTTCTAAAAGTCGTACGGCACTGTTTCGCCATTTCGGACGGATGTTGCACCTTGCACCGCGGATGTTGCACCCTGTAGATATCGATTATTCGGACGGCCATAACTTCTGGCTCGTTTAGAGTTACGGGAGCCATAACCTGTCAAAACGAAGGCCACGGTGAGTTATACGGCTTTGACAGCTTTCAGCCATCAACGGATAGATTAATGCCCGAAAGGACAACCCGAACCTCAATCGGGTCTCGTAAGTTTTTTGCCCTTCGTTTTTTCGACACCGGATTTTTACGGTAAAACGGATTACCTTGGCTCGTATTTGATTTACCATCGCTGGAGAGTGGTGCACCATGGTACTGTTCCGTTTCAAATCCATGCATGAATTTCTAAAAGTCGTACAGCACTGTTTCGCCATTTCGGACGGATGTCGCACCTTGCACCGCGGACGTTGCACCCTGTAGATATCGATTATTCGGACGGCCATAACTTCTGGCTCGTTTAGAGTTACGGGAGCCATAACCTGTCAAAACGAAGGCCATGGTGAGTTCTACGGCTTTGACAGCTTTCAGCCGTCAACGGATAGATTAATGCCCGAAAAGGACCAATCGGGTCTCGTAAGTTTTTTACCCTTTGTTTTTTCGACACCGGATTTTAACGGTAAAACGGGATTACCGTGGCTCGTCTTCGATTCACCATCGCTGGAGAGTGGTGCACCATGGTACTGTTCCGTTTCAAATCCATGCATGCATTTCTAAAAGTCGTACGGCACTGTTTCGCCATTTCGGACGGATGTTGCACCTTGCACCGCGGATGTTGCACCCTGTAGATATCGATTATTCGGACGGCCATAACTTCTGGCTCGTTTAGAGTTATGGGTGCCATAACCTGTCAGAACGAAGGCCACGGTGAGTTCTACGGCTTTGACCACATTCAGCCATCAACGGATAGATTAATGCCCGAAAAGGACAAGCCGAATCTCAATCGGGTCTCGTATGTTTTTTACCCTTCGTTTTTTCGACATCGGATTTTACGGTAAAACGGGATTACCGTGGCTCGTCTTCGATTTACCATCGCTGGAGATTGGTGCACCATGGTACTGTTCCGTTTCAAATCCATGCATGCATTTCTAAAAGTCGTACGACACTGTTTCGTCATTTCGGACGGATGTTGCACCTTGCACGGCGGATGTTGCACCCTGTAGATATCGATTATTCGGGCGGCCATAACTTCTGGCTCGTTTAGAGTTACGGGAGCCATAACCTGTCAAAATGAAGGCCACGATGAGTTCTACGGCTTTGACCGCTTTTAGCCATCAACGGATAGATTAATACCCGAAAAGGACAACCCGAATCTCAATCGGGTCTCGTATGTTTTTTACCCTTCGTTTTTTCGACACTGGATTTTTACGGTAAAACGGGATTACCGTGGCACGTCTCCGATTTACCATCGCTGGAGAGTGGTGCACCATGGTACTGTTCCGTTTCAAATCCATGCATGCATTTCTAAAAGTCGTACGGCATTGTTGCGCCATTTCGGACGGACGTTGCACCTTGCACTGCGGATGTTGCACCTTGTAGATATCGATTATTCGAACGGCCATAACTTCTGGCTCGTTTAGAGTTACGGGAGCCATAACCTGCCAAAACGAAGGCCACGGTGAGTTTTACGGCTTTGACCGCTTTCAGCCGTCAACGGATAGATTAATGCCCAAAAAGGACAACCCGAATCTCAATCGGGTCTCGTAAGTTTTTTACCCTTCGTTTTTTCGACACCGGATTTTTACGGTAAAACGGGATTACCGTGCCTCGTCTTCGATTTACCATCGCGGGAGAGTGGTGCACCATGGTATTGTTCCGTTTCAAATCAATGCACGCATTTCTAAAAGTCGTACGGCACTTTTTCACCGTTTCGGACGGATGTTGCACCTTGCACCGCGGATGTTGCACCCTGTAGATATCGATTATTCGGACGGTCATAACTTCTGGCTCGTTTAGAGTTACGGGAGCCATAACCTGTCAAAACGAAGGCCACGGTGAGTTCTACGGCTTTGACAGCTTTTAGCCGTCAACTGATAGATTAATGCCCAAAAAGGACAACCCGAATCCCAATCGGGTCTCGTAAATTTTTTACCCATCGTTTTTTCGACGCTGGATTTTAATGGTAAAACGGGATTACCGTGGCTCGTCCTCGATTTACCATCGCTGGAGAGTGGTGCACCATGGTACTGTTCCGTTTCAAATCCATGCACGCATTTCTAAAAGTCGTACGGCACTGTTTCGCCATTTCGGACGGATGTTGCACCTTGCACCACGGACGTTGCACCCTGTGGATATCGATTATTCGGACGGCCATAACATCTGGCTCGTTTAGAGTTACGGGAGCCATAAGCTGTCAAAACGAAGGCCACGGTGACTTCTACGGCTTTGACAGTTTTCAGCCGTCAACGGATAGATTAATGCCCGAAAAGGACAACCCGAATCTCAATCGGGTCTCGTAAGTTTTTTACCCTTCGTTTTTTCGACACCGGATTTTAACGGTAAAACGGGATTACCGTGGCTCGTCTTCGATTCACCATCGCTGGAGAGTGGTGCACCATGGTACTGTTCCGTTTCAAATCCATGCATGCATTTCTAAAAGTCGTACGGCACTGTTTCGCCATTTCGGACGGATGTTGCACCTTGCACCGCGGATGTTGCACCCTGTAGATATCGATTATTCGGACGGCCATAACTTCTGGCTCGTTTAGAGTTACGGGAGCCATAACCTGTCAAAACGAAGGCCACGGTGAGTTATACGGCTTTGACAGCTTTCAGCCGTCAACGGATAGATTAATGCCCGAAAGGACAACCCGAACCTCAATCGGGTCTCGTAAGTTTTTTGCCCTTCGTTTTTTCGACACCGGATTTTTACGGTAAAACGGATTACCTTGGCTCGTATTTGATTTACCATCGCTGGAGAGTGGTGCACCATGGTACTGTTCCGTTTCAAATCCATGCATGAATATCTAAAAGTCGTACAGCACTGTTTCGCCATTTCGGACGGATGTCGCACCTTGCACCGCGGACGTTGCACCCTGTAGATATCGATTATTCGGACGGCCATAACTTCTGGCTCGTTTAGAGTTACGGGAGCCATAACCTGTCAAAACGAAGGCCATGGTGAGTTCTACGGCTTTGACAGCTTTCAGCCGTCAACGGATAGATTAATGCCCGAAAAGGACCAATCGGGTCTCGTAAGTTTTTTACCCTTTGTTTTTTCGACACCGGATTTTAACGGTAAAACGGGATTACCGTGGCTCGTCTTCGATTCACCATCGCTGGAGAGTGGTGCACCATGGTACTGTTCCGTTTCAAATCCATGCATGCATTTCTAAAAGTCGTAAGGCACTGTTTCGCCATTTCGGACGGATGTTGCACCTTGCACCGCGGATGTTGCACCCTGTAGATATCGATTATTCGGACGGCCATAACTTCTGGCTCGTTTAGAGTTATGGGTGCCATAACCTGTCAGAACGAAGGCCACGGTGAGTTCTACGGCTTTGACCGCATTCAGCCATCAACGGATAGATTAATGCCCGAAAAGGACAAGCCGAATCTCAATCGGGTCTCGTATGTTTTTTACCCTTCGTTTTTTCGACATCGGATTTTACGGTAAAACGGGATTACCGTGGCTCGTCTTCGATTTACCATCGCTGGAGATTGGTGCACCATGGTACTGTTCCGTTTCAAATCCATGCATGCATTTCTAAAAGTCGTACGGCACTGTTTCGTCATTTCGGACGGATGTTGCACCTTGCACGGCGGATGTTGCACCCTGTAGATATCGATTATTCGGGCGGCCATAACTTCTGGCTCGTTTAGAGTTACGGGAGCCATAATCTGTCAAAATGAAGGCCACGATGAGTTCTACGGCTTTGACCGCTTTTAGCCATCAACGGATAGATTAATACCCGAAAAGGACAACCCGAATCTCAATCGGGTCTCGTATGTTTTTTACCCTTCGTTTTTTCGACACCGGATTTTTACGGTAAAACGGGATTACCGTGGCTCGTCTCCGATTTACCATCGCTGGAGAGTGGTGCACCATGGTACTGTTCCGTTTCAAATCCATGCATGCATTTCTAAAAGTCGTACGGCATTGTTGCGCCATTTCGGACGGACGTTGCACCTTGCACTGCGGATGTTGCACCTTGTAGATATCGATTATTCGAACGGCCATAACTTCTGGCTCGTTTAGAGTTACGGGAGCCATAACCTGCCAAAACGAAGGCCACGGTGAGTTTTACGGCTTTGACCGCTTTCAGCCGTCAACGGATAGATTAATGCCCAAAAAGGACAACCCGAATCTCAATCGGGTCTCGTAAGTTTTTTACCCTTCGTTTTTTCGACACCGGATTTTTACGGTAAAACGGGATTACCGTGCCTCGTCTTCGATTTACCATCGCGGGAGAGTGGTGCAACATGGTATTGTTCCGTTTCAAATCAATGCACGCATTTCTAAAAGTCGTACGGCACTTTTTCACCGTTTCGGACGGATGTTGCACCTTGCACCGCGGATGTTGCACCCTGTAGATATCGATTATTCGGACGGTCATAACTTCTGGCTCGTTTAGAGTTACGGGAGCCATAAGCTGTCAAAACGAAGGCCACGGTGACTTCTACGGCTTTGACAGTTTTCAGCCGTCAACGGATAGATTAATGCCCGAAAAGGACAACCCGAATCTCAATCGGGTCTCGTAAGTTTTTTACCCTTCGTTTTTTCGACACCGGATTTTAACGGTAAAACGGGATTACCGTGGCTCGTCTTCGATTCACCATCGCTGGAGAGTGGTGCACCATGGTACTGTTCCGTTTCAAATCCATGCATGCATTTCTAAAAGTCGTACGGCACTGTTTCGCCATTTCGGACGGATGTTGCACCTTGCACCGCGGATGTTGCACCCTGTAGATATCGATTATTCGGACGGCCATAACTTCTGGCTCGTTTAGAGTTACGGGAGCCATAACCTGTCAAAACGAAGGCCACGGTGAGTTATACGGCTTTGACAGCTTTCAGCCATCAACGGATAGATTAATGCCCGAAAGGACAACCCGAACCTCAATCGGGTCTCGTAAGTTTTTTGCCCTTCGTTTTTTCGACACCGGATTTTTACGGTAAAACGGATTACCTTGGCTCGTATTTGATTTACCATCGCTGGAGAGTGGTGCACCATGGTACTGTTCCGTTTCAAATCCATGCATGAATTTCTAAAAGTCGTACAGCACTGTTTCGCCATTTCGGACGGATGTCGCACCTTGCACCGCGGACGTTGCACCCTGTAGATATCGATTATTCGGACGGCCATAACTTCTGGCTCGTTTAGAGTTACGGGAGCCATAACCTGTCAAAACGAAGGCCATGGTGAGTTCTACGGCTTTGACAGCTTTCAGCCGTCAACGGATAGATTAATGCCCGAAAAGGACTAATCGGGTCTCGTAAGTTTTTTACCCTTTGTTTTTTCGACACCGGATTTTAACGGTAAAACGGGATTACCGTGGCTCGTCTTCGATTCACCATCGCTGGAGAGTGGTGCACCATGGTACTGTTCCGTTTCAAATCCATGCATGCATTTCTAAAAGTCGTACGGCACTGTTTCGCCATTTCGGACGGATGTTGCACCTTGCACCGCGGATGTTGCACCCTGTAGATATCGATTATTCGGACGGCCATAACTTCTGGCTCGTTTAGAGTTATGGGTGCCATAACCTGTCAGAACGAAGGCCACGGTGAGTTCTACGGCTTTGACCACATTCAGCCATCAACGGATAGATTAATGCCCGAAAAGGACAAGCCGAATCTCAATCGGGTCTCGTATGTTTTTTACCCTTCGTTTTTTCGACATCGGATTTTACAGTAAAACGGGATTACCGTGGCTCGTCTTCGATTTACCATCGCTGGAGATTGGTGCACCATGGTACTGTTCCGTTTCAAATCCATGCATGCATTTCTAAAAGTCGTACGACACTGTTTCGTCATTTCGGACGGATGTTGCACCTTGCACGGCGGATGTTGCACCCTGTAGATATCGATTATTCGGGCGGCCATAACTTCTGGCTCGTTTAGAGTTACGGGAGCCATAACCTGTCAAAATGAAGGCCACGATGAGTTCTACGGCTTTGACCGCTTTTAGCCATCAACGGATAGATTAATACCCGAAAAGGACAACCCGAATCTCAATCGGGTCTCGTATGTTTTTTACCCTTCGTTTTTTCGACACCGGATTTTTACGGTAAAACGGGATTACCGTGGCACGTCTCCGATTTACCATCGCTGGAGAGTGGTGCACCATGGTACTGTTCCGTTTCAAATCCATGCATGCATTTCTAAAAGTCGTACGGCATTGTTGCGCCATTTCGGACGGACGTTGCACCTTGCACTGCGGATGTTGCACCTTGTAGATATCGATTATTCGAACGGCCATAACTTCTGGCTCGTTTAGAGTTACGGGAGCCATAACCTGCCAAAACGAAGGCCACGGTGAGTTTTACGGCTTTGACCGCTTTCAGCCGTCAACGGATAGATTAATGCCCAAAAAGGACAACCCGAATCTCAATCGGGTCTCGTAAGTTTTTTACCCTTCGTTTTTTCGACACCGGATTTTTACGGTAAAACGGGATTACCGTGCCTCGTCTTCGATTTACCATCGCGGGAGAGTGGTGCACCATGGTATTGTTCCGTTTCAAATCAATGCACGCATTTCTAAAAGTCGTACGGCACTTTTTCACCGTTTCGGACGGATGTTGCACCTTGCACCGCGGATGTTGCACCCTGTAGATATCGATTATTCGGACGGTCATAACTTCTGGCTCGTTTAGAGTTACGGGAGCCATAACCTGTCAAAACGAAGGCCACGGTGAGTTCTACGGCTTTGACAGCTTTTAGCCGTCAACTGATAGATTAATGCCCAAAAAGGACAACCCGAATCCCAATCGGGTCTCGTAAATTTTTTACCCATCGTTTTTTCGACGCTGGATTTTAATGGTAAAACGGGATTACCGTGGCTCGTCCTCGATTTACCATCGCTGGAGAGTGGTGCACCATGGTACTGTTCCGTTTCAAATCCATGCACGCATTTCTAAAAGTCGTACGGCACTGTTTCGCCATTTCGGATGGATGTTGCACCTTGCACCACGGACGTTGCACCCTGTGGATATCGATTATTCGGACGGCCATAACATCTGGCTCGTTTAGAGTTACGGGAGCCATAAGCTGTCAAAACGAAGGCCACGGTGATTTCTACGGCTTTGACAGTTTTCAGCCGTCAACGGATAGATTAATGCCCGAAAAGGACAACCCGAATCTCAATCGGGTCTCGTAAGTTTTTTACCCTTCGTTTTTTCGACACCGGATTTTAACGGTAAAACGGGATTACCGTGGCTCGTCTTCGGTTCACCATCGCTGGAGAGTGGTGCACCATGGTACTGTTCCGTTTCAAATCCATGCATGCATTTCTAAAAGTCGTACGGCACTGTTTCGCCATTTCGGACGGATGTTGCACCTTGCACCGCGGATGTTGCACCCTGTAGATATCGATTATTCGGACGGCCATAACTTCTGGCTCGTTTAGAGTTACGGGAGCCATAACCTGTCAAAACGAAGGCCACGGTGAGTTATACGGCTTTGACAGCTTTCAGCCATCAACGGATAGATTAATGCCCGAAAGGACAACCCGAACCTCAATCGGGTCTCGTAAGTTTTTTGCCCTTCGTTTTTTCGACACCGGATTTTTACGGTAAAACGGATTACCTTGGCTCGTATTTGATTTACCATCGCTGGAGAGTGGTGCACCATGGTACTGTTCCGTTTCAAATCCATGCATGAATTTCTAAAAGTCGTACAGCACTGTTTCGCCATTTCGGACGGATGTCGCACCTTGCACCGCGGACGTTGCACCCTGTAGATATCGATTATTCGGACGGCCATAACTTCTGGCTCGTTTAGAGTTACGGGAGCCATAACCTGTCAAAACGAAGGCCATGGTGAGTTCTACGGCTTTGACAGCTTTCAGCCGTCAACGGATAGATTAATGCCCGAAAAGGACCAATCGGGTCTCGTAAGTTTTTTACCCTTTGTTTTTTCGACACCGGATTTTAACGGTAAAACGGGATTACCGTGGCTCGTCTTCGATTCACCATCGCTGGAGAGTGGTGCACCATGGTACTGTTCCGTTTCAAATCCATGCATGCATTTCTAAAAGTCGTACGGCACTGTTTCGCCATTTCGGACGGATGTTGCACCTTGCACCGCGGATGTTGCACCCTGTAGATATCGATTATTCGGACGGCCATAACTTCTGGCTCGTTTAGAGTTATGGGTGCCATAACCTGTCAGAACGAAGGCCACGGTGAGTTCTACGGCTTTGACCACATTCAGCCATCAACGGATAGATTAATGCCCGAAAAGGACAAGCCGAATCTCAATCGGGTCTCGTATGTTTTTTACCCTTCGTTTTTTCGACATCGGATTTTACGGTAAAACGGGATTACCGTGGCTCGTCTTCGATTTACCATCGCTGGAGATTGGTGCACCATGGTACTGTTCCGTTTCAAATCCATGCATGCATTTCTAAAAGTCGTACGACACTGTTTCGTCATTTCGGACGGATGTTGCACCTTGCACGGCGGATGTTGCACCCTGTAGATATCGATTATTCGGGCGGCCATAACTTCTGGCTCGTTTAGAGTTACGGGAGCCATAACCTGTCAAAATGAAGGCCACGATGAGTTCTACGGCTTTGACCGCTTTTAGCCATCAACGGATAGATTAATACCCGAAAAGGACAACCCGAATCTCAATCGGGTCTCGTATGTTTTTTACCCTTCGTTTTTTCGACACCGGATTTTTACGGTAAAACGGGATTACCGTGGCACGTCTCCGATTTACCATCGCTGGAGAGTGGTGCACCATGGTACTGTTCCGTTTCAAATCCATGCATGCATTTCTAAAAGTCGTACGGCATTGTTGCGCCATTTCGGACGGACGTTGCACCTTGCACTGCGGATGTTGCACCTTGTAGATATCGATTATTCGAACGGCCATAACTTCTGGCTCGTTTAGAGTTACGGGAGCCATAACCTGCCAAAACGAAGGCCACGGTGAGTTTTACGGCTTTGACCGCTTTCAGCCGTCAACGGATAGATTAATGCCCAAAAAGGACAACCCGAATCTCAATCGGGTCTCGTAAGTTTTTTACCCTTCGTTTTTTCGACACCGGATTTTTACGGTAAAACGGGATTACCGTGCCTCGTCTTCGATTTACCATCGCGGGAGAGTGGTGCACCATGGTATTGTTCCGTTTCAAATCAATGCACGCATTTCTAAAAGTCGTACGGCACTTTTTCACCGTTTCGGACGGATGTTGCACCTTGCACCGCGGATGTTGCACCCTGTAGATATCGATTATTCGGACGGTCATAACTTCTGGCTCGTTTAGAGTTACGGGAGCCATAACCTGTCAAAACGAAGGCCACGGTGAGTTCTACGGCTTTGACAGCTTTTAGCCGTCAACTGATAGATTAATGCCCAAAAAGGACAACCCGAATCCCAATCGGGTCTCGTAAGTTTTTTACCCATCGTTTTTTCGACGCTGGATTTTAATGGTAAAACGGGATTACCGTGGCTCGTCCTCGATTTACCATCGCTGGAGAGTGGTGCACCATGGTACTGTTCCGTTTCAAATCCATGCACGCATTTCTAAAAGTCGTACGGCACTGTTTCGCCATTTCGGACGGATGTTGCACCTTGCACCACGGACGTTGCACCCTGTGGATATCGATTATTCGGACGACCATAACATCTGGCTCGTTTAGAGTTACGGGAGCCATAAGCTGTCAAAACGAAGGCCACGGTGACTTCTACGGCTTTGACAGTTTTCAGCCGTCAACGGATAGATTAATGCCCGAAAAGGACAACCCGAATCTCAATCGGGTCTCGTAAGTTTTTTACCCTTCGTTTTTTCGACACCGGATTTTAACGGTAAAACGGGATTACCGTGGCTCGTCTTCGATTCACCATCGCTGGAGAGTGGTGCACCATGGTACTGTTCCGTTTCAAATCCATGCATGCATTTCTAAAAGTCGTACGGCACTGTTTCGCCATTTCGGACGGATGTTGCACCTTGCACCGCGGATGTTGCACCCTGTAGATATCGATTATTCGGACGGCCATAACTTCTGGCTCGTTTAGAGTTACGGGAGCCATAACCTGTCAAAACGAAGGCCACGGTGAGTTATACGGCTTTGACAGCTTTCAGCCGTCAACGGATAGATTAATGCCCGAAAGGACAACCCGAACCTCAATCGGGTCTCGTAAGTTTTTTGCCCTTCGTTTTTTCGACACCGGATTTTTACGGTAAAACGGATTACCTTGGCTCGTATTTGATTTACCATCGCTGGAGAGTGGTGCACCATGGTACTGTTCCATTTCAAATCCATGCATGAATATCTAAAAGTCGTACAGCACTGTTTCGCCATTTCGGACGGATGTCGCACCTTGCACCGCGGAGGTTGCACCCTGTAGATATCGATTATTCGGACGGCCATAACTTCTGGCTCGTTTAGAGTTACGGGAGCCATAACCTGTCAAAACGAAGGCCATGGTGAGTTCTACGGCTTTGACAGCTTTCAGCCGTCAACGGATAGATTAATGCCCGAAAAGGACCAATCGGGTCTCGTAAGTTTTTTACCCTTTGTTTTTTCGACACCGGATTTTAACGGTAAAACGGGATTACCGTGGCTCGTCTTCGATTCACCATCGCTGGAGAGTGGTGCACCATGGTACTGTTCCGTTTCAAATCCATGCATGCATTTCTAAAAGTCGTAAGGCACTGTTTCGCCATTTCGGACGGATGTTGCACCTTGCACCGCGGATGTTGCACCCTGTAGATATCGATTATTCGGACGGCCATAACTTCTGGCTCGTTTAGAGTTATGGGTGCCATAACCTGTCAGAACGAAGGCCACGGTGAGTTCTACGGCTTTGACCACATTCAGCCATCAACGGATAGATTAATGCCCGAAAAGGACAAGCCGAATCTCAATCGGGTCTCGTATGTTTTTTACCCTTCGTTTTTTCGACATCGGATTTTACGGTAAAACGGGATTACCGTGGCTCGTCTTCGATTTACCATCGCTGGAGATTGGTGCACCATGGTACTGTTCCGTTTCAAATTCATGCATGCATTTCTAAAAGTCGTACGGCACTGTTTCGTCATTTCGGACGGATGTTGCACCTTGCACGGCGGATGTTGCACCCTGTAGATATCGATTATTCGGGCGGCCATAACTTCTGGCTCGTTTAGAGTTACGGGAGCCATAATCTGTCAAAATGAAGGCCACGATGAGTTCTACGGCTTTGACCGCTTTTAGCCATCAACGGATAGATTAATACCCGAAAAGGACAACCCGAATCTCAATCGGGTCTCGTATGTTTTTTACCCTTCGTTTTTTCGACACCGGATTTTTACGGTAAAACGGGATTACCGTGGCTCGTCTCCGATTTACCATCGCTGGAGAGTGGTGCACCATGGTACTGTTCCGTTTCAAATCCATGCATGCATTTCTAAAAGTCGTACGGCATTGTTGCGCCATTTCGGACGGACGTTGCACCTTGCACTGCGGATGTTGCACCTTGTAGATATCGATTATTCGAACGGCCATAACTTCTGGCTCGTTTAGAGTTACGGGAGCCATAACCTGCCAAAACGAAGGCCACGGTGAGTTTTACGGCTTTGACCGCTTTCAGCCGTCAACGGATAGATTAATGCCCAAAAAGGACAACCCGAATCTCAATCGGGTCTCGTAAGTTTTTTACCCTTCGTTTTTTCGACACCGGATTTTTACGGTAAAACGGGATTACCGTGCCTCGTCTTCGATTTACCATCGCGGGAGAGTGGTGCAACATGGTATTGTTCCGTTTCAAATCAATGCACGCATTTCTAAAAGTCGTACGGCACTTTTTCACCGTTTCGGACGGATGTTGCACCTTGCACCGCGGATGTTGCACCCTGTAGATATCGATTATTCGGACGGTCATAACTTCTGGCTCGTTTAGAGTTACGGGAGCCATAACCTGTCAAAACGAAGGCCACGGTGAGTTCTACGGCTTTGACAGCTTTTAGCCGTCAACTGATAGATTAATGCCCAAAAAGGACAACCCGAATCCCAATCGGGTCTCGTAAGTTTTTTACCCATCGTTTTTTCGACGCTGGATTTTAATGGTAAAACGGGATTACCGTGGCTCGTCCTCGATTTACCATCGCTGGAGAGTGGTGCACCATGGTACTGTTCCGTTTCAAATCCATGCACGCATTTCTAAAATTCGTACGACACTGTTTCGCCATTTCGGACGGATGTTGCACCTTGCACCACGGACGTTGCACCCTGTCGATATCGATTATTCGGACGGCCATAACATCTGGCTCGTTTAGAGTTACGGGAGCCATAAGCTGTCAAAACGAAGGCCACGGTGACTTCTACGGCTTTGACAGTTTTCAGCCGTCAACGGATAGATTAATACCCGAAAAGGACAACCCGAATCTCAATCGGGTCTCGTAAATTTTTTACCCTTCGTTTTTTCGACACCGGATTTTAACGGTAAAACGGAATTACCGTGGCTCGTCTTCGATTCACCATCGCTGGAGAGTGGTGCACCATGGTACTGTTCCGTTTCAAATCCATGCATGCATTTCTAAAAGTCGTACGGCACTGTTTCGCCATTTCGGACGGATGTTGCACCTTGCACCGCGGATGTTGCACCCTGTAGATATCGATTATTCGGACGGCCATAACTTCTGGCTCGTTTAGAGTTACGGGAGCCATAACCTGTCAAAACGAAGGCCACGGTGAGTTATACGGCTTTGACAGCTTTCAGCCGTCAACGGATAGATTAATGCCCGAACGAACAACCCGAACCTCAATCGGGTCTCGTAAGTTTTTTGCCCTTCGTTTTTTCGACACCGGATTTTTACGGTAAAACGGATTACCTTGGCTCGTATTTGATTTACCATCGCTGGAGAGTGGTGCACCATGGTACTGTTCCGTTTCAAATCCATGCATGAATTTCTAAAAGTCGTACAGCACTGTTTCGCCATTTCGGACGGATGTTGCACCTTGCACCGCGGACGTTGCACCCTGTAGATATCGATTATTCGGACGGCCATAACTTCTGGCTCGTTTAGAGTTACGGGAGCCATAACCTGTCAAAACGAAGGCCATGGTGAGTTCTACGGCTTTGACAGCTTTCAGCCGTCAACGGATAGATTAATGCCCGAAAAGGACCAATCGGGTCTCGTAAGTTTTTTACCCTTTGTTTTTTCGACACCGGATTTTAACGGTAAAACGGGATTACCGTGGCTCGTCTTCGATTCACCATCGCTGGAGAGTGGTGCACCATGGTACTGTTCCGTTTCAAATCCATGCATGCATTTCTAAAAGTCGTACGGCACTGTTTCGCCATTTCGGACGGATGTTGCACCTTGCACCGCGGATGTTGCACCCTGTAGATATCGATTATTCGGACGGCCATAACTTCTGGCTCGTTTAGAGTTACGGGAGCCATAACCTGTCAAAACGAAGGCCACGGTGAGTTCAACGGCTTTGACAGCTTTCAGCCGTCAACGGATAGATTAATGCCCAAAAAGGACAACCCGAATCTCAATCGGGTCTCGTAAGTTTTTTACCCATCGTTTTTTCGACGTCGTATTTTAACGGTAAAACGGGATTACCATGGCTCGTCTTCGATTTACCATCGCCGGGGAGTGGTGCACCATGGTACTGTTCCGTTTCAAATCCATGCATGCATTTTGAAAAATCGTACGGCACTGTTTCGCCATTTCGGACGGATGTTGCACCATGCACCGCGGATGTTGCACCCTGTAGATATCGATTATTCGGACGGCCATAACTTCTGGCTCGTTTAGAGTTACGGGAGCCATAACCTGTCAAAACGAAGGCCACGGTGAGTTCTACGGCTTTGACTGCATTCAGCCGTCAACGTATAGATTAATGCCCGAAAAGGACAACCCGAATCTCAATCGGGTCTCGTATGTTTTTTACCCTTCGTTTTTTCGACATCGGATTTTTACGGTAAAACGGGATTACCGTGGCTCGTCTTCGATTTACCATCGCTGGAGATTGGTGCACCATGGTACTGTTCCGTTTCAAATCCATGCATGCATTTCTAAAAGTCGTACGGCACTGTTTCGTCATTTCAGACGGATGTTGCACCTTGCACGGCGGATGTTGCACCCTGTAGATATCGATTATTCGGGCGGCCATAACTTCTGGCTCGTTTAGACTTACGGGAGCCATAACCTGTCAAAATGAAGGCCACGATGAGTTCTACGGCTTTGACCGCTTTCAGCCATCAACGGATAGAATAATGCTCGAAAAGGACAACCCGAATCTCAATCGGGTCTCGTATGTTTTTTACCCTTCGTTTTTTCGACACCGGATTTTTACGGTAAAACGGGATTACCGTGGCTCGTCTCCGATTTACCATCGCTGGAGAGTGGTGCACCATGGTACTATTCCGTTTCAAATCCATGCTTGCATTTCTAAAAGTCATAGGGCATTGTTTCGCCATTTCGGACGGACGTTGCACCTTGCACCGCGGATGTTGCACCCTGTAGATATCGATTATTCGAACGGCCATAACTTCTGGCTCGTTTAGAGTTACGGGAGCCATAACCTGCCAAAACGAAGGCCACGGTGAGTTCTACGGCTTTGACAGCTTTCAGCCGTCAACTGATAGATTAATGCCCAAAAAGGACAACCCGAATCCCAATCGGGTCTCGTAAGTTTTTTACCCATCGTTTTTTCGACGCCGGATTTTTACGGTAAAACGGATTACCGTGGCTCGTCTTCGATTTACCATCGCTGGAGAGTGGTGCACCATGGTACTGTTCCGTTTCAAATCCATACACGCATTTCTAAAAGTCGTACGGCACTGTTTCGCCATTTCGGACGGATGTTGCACCTTGCACCGCGGACGTTGCACCCTGTAGATATCGATTATTCGGACGGCCATAACATCTGGCTCGTTTAGAGTTACGGGAGCCATAACCTCTCAAAACGAAGGCCACGGTGACTTCTACGGCTTTAACAGTTTTCAGCCGTCAACGGATAGATTAATGCCCGAAAAGGACAACCCGAATGTCAATCGGGTCTCGTAAGTTTTTTACCCTTCGTTTTTTCGACACCGGATTTTAACGGTAAAACGGGATTACCGTGGCTCGTCTTCGATTCACCATCGCTGGAGAGTGGTGCACCATGATACTGTTCCGTTTCAAATCCATGCATGCATTTCTAAAAGTCGTACGACACTATTTCGCCATTTCGGACGGATGTTGCACCTTGCACCGCGGATGTTGCACCCTGTAGATATCGATTATTCGGACGGCCATAACTTCTGGCTCGTTTAGAGTTACCGGAGCCATAACCTGTCAAAACGAAGGCCACGGTGAGTTATACGGCTTTGACATCTTTCAGCCGTCAACGGATAGATTAATGCCCGAAAGGACAACCCGAACCTCAATCGGGTCTCGTAAGTTTTTTGCCCTTCGTTTTTTCGACACCGGATTTTTACGGTAAAACGGATTACCTTGGCTCGTATTTGATTTACCATCGCTGGAGAGTGGTGCACCGTGGTACTGTTCCATTTCAAATCCATGCATGAATTTCTAAAAGTCGTACAGCACTGTTTCGCCATTTCGGGCGGATCTTGCACCTTGCACCGCGGATGTTGCACCCTGTAGATATCGATTATTCGGACGGCCATAACTTCTGGCTCGTTTAGAGTTACGGGAGCCATAACCTGTCAAAACGAAGGCCACGATGAGTTCTACGTCATTGACCGCTTTCAGCCGTCAACAGATAGATTAATGCCCGAAAAGGGCAACCCGAATCTCAATCGGTCCTCGTAAGTTTTTTACCCTTCGTTTTTTCGACTATGGATTTTTACGGTAAAACGGGATTACCGTGGCTCGTCTTCGATTTACCATCGCTGGAGTGTGGTGCACCATGGTACTGTTCCGTTTCAAATCCATGCATCCATTTCTAAAAGTCGTACGACACTGTTTCGCCATTTTGGACGGATGTTCCACCTTGCACCGCGGATGTTGCACCCTGTAGATATCGATTATTCGGAGGGTCATAACGTCTGGCTCCTTTAAAGTTACGGGAGCCATAACCTGTCAAAACGAAGGCCACGATGAGTTCTACAGCTTTGACAGCTTTTAGCCGTCAACGGCAAGATTAATGCCCAAAAAGGACAACCCGAATCTCAATCGGGTCTCGTAAGTTTTTTACCCATCATTTTTTCGACGCTGGATTTTAACGGTAAAACGGGATTACCGTGGCTCGTCTTCGATTTATCATCGCTGGAGAGTGGCGCACCATGGTACTGTTCCATTTCAAATCCATGCACGCATTTCTAAAAGTCGTACGGCACTGTTTCGCCATTTCGGACGGATTTTGCACCTTGCACCGCGGATATTGCACACTGTAGATATCGATTATTCGGACGGCCATAACTTCTGGCTCGTTTAGAGTTACGGGAGCCATAACCTGTCAAAATGAAGGCTACGGTGAGTTCTACGGCTTTGAAAGCTTTCAGCCGTCAACAGATAGATTAATGCCCGAAAAGGACAACCCGAATCTCAATCGGGTCTAGTAAGTTTTTTACCCTTCGTTTTTTCGACACCGGATTTTAACGGTAAAACGGGATTACCGTGGCTCGTCTTCGATTTACCATCGCTGGAGAGTGGTGTACCATGGTACTGTTCCGTTTCAAATCCATGCATGCATTTCTAAAAGTCGTACGACACAGTTTTTCCATTTCGGACGGATGTTGCACCTTGCACCGCGGATGTTGCACCCTGTAGATATCGATTATTCGGATGACCATAACTTCTGGCTCGTTTAGAGTTACGGGAGCCATAACCTGTCAAAACAAAGGCCACGGTGAGTTCTACGGCTTTGACAGCCTTCAGCTGTTAACGGATAGATTAATGCCCGAAAAGGACAACCCGGATCTCAATCGGGTCTCGTAAGTTTTTTACCCTTCGTTTTTTCGACACCGGATTTTAACGGTAAAACGGGATTACCGTGGCTCGTCTTCGATTTACCATCGCTGGAGAGTGGTGCACCATGGTACTATTCTGTTTCAAATCCATGCATGCATTTCTCAAAGTCGTACGGCACTGTTTCGCCATTTCGGACGGATGTTGCACCTTGCACCGCGGATGTTTCACCCTGTAGATATCGATTATTCGGACGGCCATAACTTCTGGCTCGTTTAGAGTTACGGGAGCCATAACCTGTCAAAACGAAGGCCAAGGTGAGTTCTACGGCTTTGACAGCTTTCAGCCATCAACGGATAGATTAATGCCCGAAAAGGACACCCGAATCTCAATCGGGTCGCATAAGTTTTTTGCCCTTCGTTTTTTCGACACCGGATTTTTACGGTAAAACGGAATTACCGTGGCTCGTCTTCGATTTGCCATCGCTGGAGAGTGGTGCACCATGGTACTGTTCCGTTTCAAATCCATGCACGTATTTCTAAAAGTCGTACGGCACTGTTTCGCCATTTCGGACGGATGTTGCACCTTGCACCGCGGATGTTGCACCCTGTAGGTATCGATTAATCGGACGACCATAACTTCTGGCTCGTTTAGAGTTACGGGAGCCATAACCTGTCAAAACGAAGGCCACAGTGAGTTCTACGGCTTTGACCGCTTTCAGCCGTCAACGGATAGATTAACGCCCGAAAAGGACAACCCGATACTCAATCGGGCCTCGTATGTTTTTTACCCTTCGTTTTTTCGATTACGGATTTTTGCGGTAAAACGGGATTACCGTGGCTCGTCTTCGATTTACGATGGTGCACCATGGTACTATTCCGTTTCAAATCCATGCATGCATTTCTAAAAGTCATACGGCACTGTTTCACCATTTCGGACGGATGCTGCACCTTGCACCGCGGATGTTGCATCCTTTAGATATCGATTATTCGGACGGCCATAACTTCTGGCTCGTTTAGAGTGACGGGAGCCATAACCTGTCAAAACGAAGGCCACGATGAGTTTTACGGCTTTGACTGCTTTCGTCCATCAACGAATAGATTAATACCCAAAAAGGACAACCCGAATCTCAATCGGGCCTCGTAAGTTTTTTACCCTTCGTTTTTTCGACACCAGATTTTTACGGTAAAACGGGATTACCGCGCCTCGTCTTCGATTTACCATCACTGGAGAGTGATGCACCATGGTACTGTTCTATTTCAAATCCACGCACGCATTTCTAAAAGTCGTACGACACTGTTTTGCCGTTTCGAACGGATGTTGCACCTTGCACCGTGGAAGTTGCACCCTATAGATATCGATTATTCGGACGGCCATAACTTCTGGCTCGTTTAGAGTTACGGGAGCCATAACCTGTCAAAACGAAGGCCACGGTGAGTTCTACGGCTTTGATAGCTTTCAGCCGTCAACGGATAGATTAATGCCCAAATAGGACAACCCGAATCTCAATCGGGTCTCGTAAGATATTTACCCTTCGTTTTTTCGACATCGGAGTTTAACGGTAAAACAGGATTACCGTGGCTCGTCTTCGATTTACCATCGCTGGAGAGTGGTGCACCATGGTACTGTTCCATTCCAAATCCATGCACGCATTTCTAAAATTCGTTCGGCACAATTTTGCCATTTCGGACGGATGTTGCACCTCGCACCGCGGATGTTGCACCCTGTAGATATCGATTATTCGGACGGCCATAACTTCTGGCTCATTTAGAGTTACGAGAGCCATAACCTGTCTAAACGAAGGGCACGGTGAGTTCTACTGCTTTGACCGCTTTCAGCCGTCAACGGATAGATTAATGCCCGAAAAGGACACCCGAATCTCAATCGGGTCTCATAAGTTTTTTGCCCTTCGTTTTTTCGACACCGGATTTTTACGGTAAAACGGAATTACCGTGGCTCGTCTTCGATTTGCCATCGCTGGAGAGTGGTGCACCATGGTACTGTTCCGTTTCAAATCCATGCACGTATTTCTAAAAGCCGTACAGCACTGTTTCGCCATTTCGGACGGATGTTGCACCTTGCACCGCGGATGTTGCACCCTGTAGATATCGATTAATCGGACGGCCATAACTTCTGGCTCGTTTAGAGTTACGGGAGCCATAACCTGTCAAAACGAAGGCCACAGTGAGTTCTACGGCTTTGACCGCTTTCAGCCGTCAACGGATAGATTAACGCCCGAAAAGGACAATCCGAATCTCAATCGGGCCTCGTATGTTTTTTACCCTTCGTTTTTTCGACTACGGATTTTTGCGGTAAAACGGGATTACCGTGGCTCGTCTTCGATTTACGATGGTGCACCATGGTACTATTCCGTTTCAAATCCATGCATGCATTTCTAAAAGTCATACGGCACTGTTTCACCAGTTCGGACGGATGCTGCACCTTGCACCGCGGATGTTGCATCCTTTAGATATCGATTATTCGGACGGCCATAACTTCTGGCTTGTTTAGAGTTACGGGAGCCATAACCTGTCAAAACGAAGGCCACGATGAGTTTTACGGCTTTGACTGCTTTCGGCCATCAACGAATAGATTAATACCCAAAAAGGACAACCCGAATCTCAATCGGGCCTCGTAAGTTTTTTACCCTTCGTTTTTTCGACACCAGATTTTTACGGTAAAACGGGATTACCGCGCCTCGTCTTCGATTTACCATCGCTGGAGAGTGATGCACCATGGTACTGTTCTATTTCAAATCCACGCACGCATTTCTAAAAGTCGTACGACACTGTTTTGCCGTTTCGAACGGATGTTGCACCTTGCACCGTGGAAGTTGCACCCTATAGATATCGATTATTCGGACGGCCATAACTTCTGGCTCGTTTAGAGTTACGGGAGCCATAACCTGTCAAAACGAAGGCCACGGTGAGTTCTACGGCTTTGATAGCTTTCAGCCGTCAACGGATAGATTAATGCCCAAAAAGGACAACCCGAATCTCAATCGGGTCTCGTAAGATATTTACCCTTAGGTTTTTTCGACACCGGAGTTTAACGATAAAACAGGATTACCGTGGCTCGTCTTCGATTTACCATCGCTGGAGAGTGGTGCACCATGGTACTGTTCCATTCCGAATCCATGCACGCATTTCTAAAATTCGTACGGCACAATTTCGCCATTTCGGACGGATGTTGCACCTCGCACCGCGGATGTTGCACCCTGTAGATATCGATTATTCGGACGGCCATAACTTCTGGCTCGTTTAGAGTTACGAGAGCCATAACCTGTCTAAACGAAGGGCACGGTGAGTTCTACTGCTTTGACCGCTTTCAGCCGTCAATGGATAGATTAATGCCCGAAAAGGACAACCCGAATCTCAATCGGGCCTCGTAAGTTTTTTACCCTTCGTTTTTTCGACACCAGATTTTTACGGTAAAACGGGATTATCGTGGCTCGTTTTCGATTTACCATCGCTGGAGTGTGGCGCACCAGGGTACTGTTCCATTTCAAATCCATGCATGCATTTCTAAAAGTCGTACGACACTGTTTCGCCATTTCGGACGGATGTTGCACCTTGCACCGCGGATGTTGCATCCTGTAGATATCGATTATTCGGACGGCCATAACTTCTGGCTCGTTTAGAGTTACGGGAGCCATAACCTGTCAAAACGAAGGCCACGGTGAGTTCTACGGCTTTGAAGCTTTCAGCCATCAACGGATAGATTAATGCCCAAAAAGGACAACCCGAATCTCAATCGGGTCTCGTAAGTTTTTTACCCTTCGTTTTTTCGACACCGGATTTTAACGGTAAAACGGGATTACCGTGGCTTGTCTTTGATTTACCATCGCTGGAGAGTGGTGCACCATGGTACTGTTCCGTTTCAAATCCATGCATGCATTTCTAAAAGTCGTACGGCACTGTTTCGCCATTTCGGACGGATGTTGCACCTTGCACGGCGGATGTTGCACCCTGTAGATATCGATTATTCAGACGGCCATAACTTCTGGCTCGTTTAGAGTTACGGGAGCCATAACCTGTCAAAACGAAGGCCACGGTGAGTTCTACGGCTTTGACAGCTTTCAGCCGTCAACGGATAGATTAATGCCCGAAAGGACAACCCATCGTTTTTTCGACGTCGTATTTTAACGGTAAAACGGGATTACCGTGGCTCGTCTTCGATTTACCATCGCTGGGGAGTGGTGCACCATGGTACTGTTCCGTTTCAAATCCATGCACGCATTTCAAAAAGTCGTACGGCACTGTTTCGCCATTTCGGACGGATGTTGCACCTTGCACCGCGGACATTGCACCCTGTAGATATCGATTATTCGGACGGCCATAACTTCTGGCTCGTTTAGAGTTACGGGAGCCATAACCTGTCAAAACGAAGGCCACGGTGAGTTCTACGGCTTTGACAGCTTTCAGCCGTCAACGGATAGATTAATGCCCGAAAAGGACAACCCGAATCTCAATCGGGTCTCGTAAGTTGTTTACCCTTCGTTTTTTCGACACCGGATTTTAACGGTAAAACGGGATTACCTTGGCTCGTCTTCGATTTACCATCGCTGGAGAGTGGTGCACCATGGTACTGTTCCGTTTCAAATCCGTGCATGCATTTCTAAAAGTCGTACGACACTGTTTCGCCATTTCGGACGGATGTTGCACCTTGCACCGCGGATGTTGCACCCTGTCGATATCGATTATTTGGACGGCTATAACTTCCGGCTCGTTTAGAGTTATGGGAGCCATAACCTGTCAAAACGAAGGCCACGGTGAGTTCTACAGCTTTGACCGCTTTCAGCCATCAATGGATAGATTAATGCCCGAAAAGGACAACTCGAATCTCAATCGGGTCTCGTATGTTTTTTACCCTTCGTTTTTTCGACACCGGATTTTTACGGTAAAACGGGATTACCATGGCTCGTCTTCGATTTACCATCGCTGGAGAGTGGTGCACCATGGTACTGTTCCATTTCAAATCCATGCATGCATTTCTAAAAGTCGTACGGCACTGTTTCGTCATTTCGGACGGATGTTGCACCTTGCACGGCGGATGTTGCACCCTGTATATATCGATTATTCGGACGGCCATAACTTCTGGCTCGTTTAGAGTTACGGGAGCCATAACCTGTCAAAATGAAGTCCCCGATGATTTCTACGGCTTTCACCGCTTTCAGCCATCAACGGATAGATTAATGCCCGAAAAGGACAACCCGAATCTCAATCGGGTCTCGTATGTTTTTTACCCTTCGTTTTTTCGACACCGGATTTTTACGGTAAAACGGGATTACCGTGGCTCGTCTTCGATTTACCATTGCTGGAGAGTGGTGCACCATGGTACTGTTCCGTTTCAAATCCATGCATGCATTTCTAAAAGTCGTACGGCACTGTTTCGCCATTTAGGACGGATGTTGCACCTTGCACCGCGGATGTTGCACCCTGTAGATATCGATTATTCGAACGGCCATAACTTCTGGCTCGTTTAGAGTTACGGGAGCCATAACCTGCCAAAACGAAGGCAACGGTGAGTTTTACGGCTTTGACTGCTTTCAGCCGTCAACGGATAGATTAATGCCGAAAAAGGACAACCCGAATCTCAATCGGGTCTCGTAAGTTTTTTACCCTTCGTTTTTTCGACACCGGATTTTTACGGTAAAACGGGATTACCGTGCCTCGTCTTCGATTTACCATCGCGGGAGAGTGGTGCACCATGGTATTGTTCCGTTTCAAATCAATGCACGCATTTCTAAAAGTCGTACGGCACTTTTTCACCGTTTCGGACGGATGTTGCACCTTGCACCGCGGATGTTGCACCCTGTAGATATCGATTATTCGGACGGTCATAACTTCTGGCTCGTTTAGAGTTACGGGAGCCATAACCTGTCAAAACGAAGGCCACGGTGAGTTCTACGGCTTTGACAGCTTTTAGCCGTCAACTGATAGATTAATGCCCAAAAAGGACAACCCGAATCCCAATCGGGTCTCGTAAGTTTTTTACCCATCGTTTTTTCGACGCTGGATTTTAACGGTAAAACGGGATTACCGTGGCTCGTCTTCGATTTACCATCGCTGGAGAGTGGTGCACCATGGTACTGTTCCGTTTCAAATCCATGCACGCATTTCTAAAAGTCGTACGGCACTGTTTCGCCATTTCGGACGGATGTTGCACCTTGCACCGCGGACGTTGCACCCTGTAGATATCGATTATTCGGACGGCCATAACTTCTGGCTCGTTTAGAGTTACGGGAGCCATAACCTGTCAAAACGAAGGCCACGGTGACTTCTACGGCTTTGACAGCTTTCAGCCGTGAACGGATAGATTAATGCCCGAAAAGGACAACCCGAATCTCAATCGGGTCTCGTAAGTTTTTTACCCTTCGTTTTTTCGACACTGGATTTTAACGGTAAAACGGGATTACCGTGGCTCGTCTTCGATTCACCATCACTGGAGAGTGGTGCACCATGGTACTGTTCCGTTTCAAATCCATGCATGCATTTCTAAAAGTCGTACGGCACTGTTTCGCCATTTCGGACGGATGTTGCACCTTGCACCGCGGATGTTGCACCCTGTAGATATCGATTATTCGGACGGCCATAACTTCTGGCTCGTTTAGAGTTACGGGAGCCATAACCTGTCAAAACGAAGGCCATGGTGAGTTCAACGGCTTTGACAGCTTTCAGCCATCAACGGATAGATTAATGCCCAAAAAGGACAACCCGAATCTCAATCGGGTCTCGTAAGTTTTCTACCCATCGTTTTTTCGACGTCGTATTTTAACGGTAAAACGGGATTACCGTGGCTCGTCTTCAATTTACCATCGCTGGGGAGTGGTGCACCATGGTACTGTTCCGTTTCAAATACATGCACACATTTCGAAAAGTCGTACGACACTGTTTCGCCATTTCGGACGGATGTTGCACCTTGCACCGCGGACATTGCACCCTGTAGATATCGATTATTCGGACGGCCATAACTTCTGGCTCGTTTAGAGTTATGGGAGCCATAACCTGTCAAAACGAAGGCCACGGTGAGTTCTACGGCTGTGATAGCTTTCAGCCGTCAACGGATAGATTAACGCCCGAAAAGGACAACCCGAATCTCAATCGGGTCTCGTAAGTTGTTTACCCTTCGTTTTTTCGACACCGGATTTTAACGGTAAAACGGGATTACCTTGGCTCGTCTTCGATTTACCATCGCTGGAGAGTGGTGCACCATGGTACTGTTCCGTTTCAAATCCATGAATGCATTTCTAAAAGTCGTACGGCACTGTTTCGCCATTTCGGACGGATGTTGCACCTTGCACCGCGGATGTTGCACCCTGTAGATACCGATTATTCGGACGACCATAACTTCTGACTCGTTTAGAGTTACGGGAGCCATAACCTGTCAAAACGAAGGCCACGGTGAGTTCTATGGCTTTGACCGCTTTCAGCCATCAACGGATAGATTAATGCCCGAAAAGGACAACCCGAATCTCAATCGGGTCTCGTATGTTTTTTACCCCTCGCTTTTTCGACACCGGATTTTTACGGTAAAACGGGATTACCGTGGCTCGTCTTCGATTTACCATCCCTGGAGATTGGTGCACCATTGTACTGTTCCGTTTCAAATCCATGCATGCATTTCTAAAAGTCGTACGGCACTGTTTCGCCATTTAGGACGGATGTTGCACCTTGCACCGCGGATGTTGCACCCTGTAGATATCGATTATTCGAACGGCCATAACTTCTGGCTCGTTTAGAGTTACGGGAGCCATAACCTGCCAAAACGAAGGCCACGGTGAGTTTTACGGCTTTGACTGCTTTCAGCCGTCAACGGATAGATTAATGCCGAAAAAGGACAACCCGAATCTCAATCGGGTCTCGTAAGTTTTTTACCCTTCGTTTTTTCGACACCGGATTTTACGGTAAAACGGGATTACCGTGCCTCGTCTTCGATTTACCATTGCGGGAGAGTGGTGCACCATGGTATTGTTCCGTTTCAAATCCATGCATGTATTTCTAAAAGTCGTACGGCACTGTTTCGCTATTTAGGACGGATGTTGCACCTTGCACCGCGGATGTTGCACCCTGTAGATATCGATTATTCGGACGGCCATAACTTCTGCCTCATTTAGAGTTACGGGAGCCATAACCTGCCAAAACGAAGGCCACGGTGAGTTTTACGGCTTTGACTGCTTTGAGCCGTCAACGGTTAGATTAATGCCGAAAAAGGACAACCCGAATCTCAATCGGGTCTCGTAAGTTTTTTACCCTTCGTTTTTTCGACACCGGATTTTTACGGTAAAACGGGATTACTGTGCCTCGTCTTCGATTTACCATCGCGGGAGAGTGGTGCACCATGGTATTGTTCCGTTTCAAATCAATGCACGCATTTCTAAAAGTCGTACGGCACTTTTTCACCGTTTCGGACGGATGTTGCACCTTGCACCGCGGATGTTGCACCCTGTAGATATCGATTATTCGGACGGTCATAACTTCTGGCTCGTTTAGAGTTACGGGAGCCATAACCTGTCAAAACGAAGGCCACAGTGAGTTCTACGGCTTTGATAGCTTTTAGCCGTCAACTGATAGATTAATGCCCAAAAAGGACAACCCGAATCCCAATCGGGTCTCGTAAGTTTTTTACCCATCGTTTTTTCGACGCTGGATTTTAACGGTAAAACGGGATTACCGTGGCTCGTCTTCGATTTACCATCGCTGGAGAGTGGTGCACTATGGTACTGTTCCGTTTCAAATCCATGCACTCATTTCTAAAAGTCGTACGGCACTATTTCGCCATTTCGGACGGATGTTGCACCTTGCACCGCGGACGTTGCACCCTGTAGATATCGATTATTCGGACGGCCATAACTTCTGGCTCGTTTAGAGTTACGGGAGCCATAACCTGTCAAAACGAAGGCCACGGTGACTTCTACGGCTTTGACAGCTTTCAGCCGTCAACGGATAGATTAATGCCCGAAAAGGACAACCCGAATCTCAATCGGGTCTCGTAAGTTTTTTACCCTTCGTTTTTTCGACACTGGATTTTAACGGTAAAACGGGATTACCGTGGCTCGTCTTCGATTCACCATCACCGGAGAGTGGTGCACCATGGTACTGTTCCGTTTCAAATCCATGCATGCATTTCTAAAAGTCGTACGGCACTGTTTCGCCATTTCGGACGGATGTTGCACCTTGCACCGCGGATGTTGCACCCTGTAGATATCGATTATTCGGACGGCCATAACTTCTGGCTCGTTTAGAGTTACGGGAGCCATAACCTGTCAAAAAGAAGGCCACGGTGAGTTCAACGGCTTTGACAGCTTTCAGCCATCAACGGATAGATTAATGCCCAAAAAGGACAACCCGAATCTCAATCGGGTCTCGTAAGTTTTTTACCCATCGTTTTTTCGACGTCGTATTTTAACGGTAAAACGGGATTACCGTGGCTCGTCTTCAATTTACCATCGCTGGGGAGTGGCGCACCATGGTACTGTTCCGTTTCAAATACATGCACACATTTCGAAAAGTCGTACGACACTGTTTCGCCATTTCGGACGGATGTTGCACCTTGCACCGCGGACATTGTACCCTGTAGATATCGATTATTCGGACGGCCATAACTTCTGGCTCGTTTAGAGTTACGGGAGCCATAACCTGTCAAAACGAAGGCCACGGTGAGTTCTACGGCTTTGATAGCTTTCAGCCGTCAACGGATAGATTAATGCCCGAAAAGGACAACCCGAATCTCAATCGGGTCTCGTAAGTTGTTTACCCTTCGTTTTTTCGACACCGGATTTTAACGGTAAAACGGGATTACCTTGGCTCGTCTTCGATTTACCATCGCTGGAGAGTGGTGCACCATGGTACTATTCCGTTTCAAATCCATGCATGCATTTCTAAAAGTCGTACGGCACTGTTTCGCCATTTCGGACGGATGTTGCACCTTGCACCGCGGATGTTGCACCCTGTAGATACCGATTATTCGGACGACCATAACTTCTGACTCGTTTAGAGTTACGGGAGCCATAACCTGTCAAAACGAAGGCCACGGTGAGTTCTATGGCTTTGACCGCTTTCAGCCATCAACGGATAGATTAATGCCCGAAAAGGACAACCCGAATCTCGATCGGGTCTCGTATGTTTTTTACCCCTCGTTTTTTCGACACCGGATTTTTACGGTAAAACGGGATTACCGTGGATCGTCTTCGATTTACCATCCCTGGAGATTGGTGCACCATGGTACTGTTCCGTTTCAAATCCATGCATGCATTTCTAAAAGTCGTACGGCACTGTTTCGCCATTTAGGACGGATGTTGCACCTTGCACCGCGGATGTTGCACCCTGTAGATATCGATTATTCGAACGGCCATAACTTCTGGCTCGTTTAGAGTTACGGGAGCCATAACCTGCCAAAACGAAGGCCACGGTGAGTTCTACGGCTTTGACTGCTTTCAGCCGTCAACGGATAGATTAATGCCGAAAAAGGACAACCCAAATCTCAATCGGGTCTCGTAAGTTTTTTACCCTTCGTTTTTTCGACACCGGATTTTTACGGTAAAACGGGATTACCGTGCCTCGTCTTCGATTTACCATCGCGGGAGAGTGGTGCACCATGGTACTGTTCCGTTTCAAATCCATGCACGCATTTCTAAAAGTCGTACGACACTGTTTCGCCATTACAGACGGATGTTGCACCTTGCACCGCGGATATTGCACACTGTAGATATCGATTATTCGGACGACCATAACTTCTGGCTCGTTTAGAGTTACGGGAGCCATAACCTGTCAAAACGAAGGCTACGGTGAGTTCTACGGCTTTGAAAGCTTTCAGCCGTCAACGGATAGATTAATGCCCGAAAAGGACAACCCGAATCCCAATCGGGTCTAGTAAGTTTTTTACCCTTCGTTTTTTCGACACCGGATTTTAACGGTAAAACGGGATTACCGTGGCTCGTCTTCGATTTACCATCGCTGGAGAGTGGTGCACCATGGTACTGTTCCGTTTCAAATCCATGCACGCATTTCTAAAAGTCGTACGGCACTGTTTCGCCATTTCGGACGGATGTTGCACCTTGCACCGCGGACGTTGCACCCTGTAGATATCGATTATTCGGACGGCCATAACTTCTGGCCCGTTTAGAGTTACGGGAGCCATAACCTGTCAAAACGAAGGCCACGGTGACTTCTACGGCTTTGACAGCTTTCAGCCGTCAACGGATAGATTAATGCCCGAAAAGGACATCCCGAATCTCAATCGGGTCTCGTAAGTTTTTTACCCTTCGTTTTTTCGACACCGGATTTTAACGGTAAAACGGGATTACCGTGGCTCGTCTTCGATTCACCATCGCTGGAGAGTGGTGCACCATGGTACTGTTCCGTTTCAAATCCATGCATGCATTTCTAAAAGTCGTACGGCACTTTTTCGCCATTTCGGACGGATGTTGCACCTTGCACCGCGGATGTTGCACCCTGTAGATATCGATTATTCGGACGGCCATAACTACTGGCTCGTTTAGAGTTACGGGAGCCATAACCTGTCAAAACGAAGGCCACGGTGAGTTATATGGCTTTGACAGCTTTCTGCCGTCAACGGATAGATTAATGCCCGAAAGGACAACCCGAACCTCAATCGGGTCTCGTAAGTTTTTTGGCCTTCGTTTTTTCGACACCGGATTTTTACGGTAAAACGGATTACCTTGGCTCGTATTTGATTTACCATCGCTGGAGAGTGGTGCACCATGATACTGTTCCGTTTCAAATCCATGCATGAATTTCTAAAAGTCGTACAGTACTGTTTCGCCATTTCGGGCGGATGTTGCACCTTGCACCGCGGATGTTGCACCCTGTAGATATCGATTATTCGGACGACCATAATTTCTGGCTCGTTTAGAGTTACGGGAGCCATAACCTGTCAAAACGAAGGCCACGATGAGTTCTACGGCTTTGACCGCTTTCAGCCGTCAACGGATAGATTAATGCCCGAAAAGGACAACCCGAATCTCAATCGGTCCTCGTAAGTTTTTTACCCTTCGTTTTTTCGACTACGGATTTTTACGGTAAAACGGGATTACCGTGGATCGTCTTCGATTTACCATCGCTGGAGTGTGGTGCACCATGGTACTGTTCCGTTTCAAATCCATGCATGCATTTCTAAAAGTTGTACGACACTGTTTCGCCATTTCGGACGGATGTTCCACCTTGCACCGCGGATGTTGCACCCTGTAGATATCGATTATTCGGACGTACATAACGTCTGCCTCCTTTAAAGTTACGGGAGCCATAACCTGTCAAAACGAAGGCCACGATGAGTTCTACAGCTTTGACAGCTTTTATCCATCAACGGCAAGATTAATGCCCAAAAAGGACAACCCGAATCTCAATCGGGTCTCGTAAGTTTTTTACCCATCATTTTTTTGACGCTGGATTTTAACGGTAAAACGGGATTACCGTGGCTCGTCTTCGATTTATCATCGCTGGAGAGTGGCGCACCATGGTACTGTTCCGTTTCAAATCCACGCACGCATTTCTAAAAGTCGTACGGCACTGTTTCGCCATTACAGACGGATTTTGCATCTTGTACCGCGGATATTGCACACTGTAGATATCGATTATTCGGACGGCCATAACTTCTGGCTCGTTTAGAGTTACGGGAGCCATAACCTATCAAAACGAAGGCTACGGTGAGTTCTACGGCTTTGAAAGCTTTCAGCCGTCAACGGATAGATTAATGCCCGAAAAGGACAACCCGAATCTCAATCGGGTCTAGTAAGTTTTTTACCCTTCGTTTTTTCGACACCGGATTTTAACGGTAAAACGGGATTACCGTGGCCCGTCTTCGATTTACCATCGCTGGAGAGTGGTGCACCATGGTACTGTTCCGTTTCAAATCCATGCATGCATTTCTAAAAGTCGTACGGCACAGTTTCGCCATTTCGGACGGATGTTGCACCTTGCACCGCGGATGTTGCACCCTATAGATATCGTTTATTCGGACGGTCATAACTTCTGGCTCGTTTAGAATTACGGGAGCCATAATCTGTCAAAACGAAGGCCACGGTGATTTCTACGGCTTTGACAGCTTTCAGCCATCAACGGATAGATTAATACCCAAAAAGGACAACCCGAATCTCAATCGGGTCTCATAAGATTTTTACCCTTCGTTTTTTCGACACCAGATTTTTACGGTAAAACGGGATTACCGTGGCTCGTCTTCGATATACCATCGCTGGAGAGTGGTGCACCATGGTACTGTTCCGTTTCAAATCCATGCAAGCATTTCTAAAAGTCGTACGGCACTGTTTCGCCATTTCGGACGGATGTTACACCTTGCACCGCGGATGTTGCACCCTGTAGATATCGATTATTCGGACGGCCATAACTTCTGGCTCGTTTAGAGTTACGGGAGCCATAACCTGTCAAAACGAAGGCCACGGTGAGTTCTACGGCTTTGACAGCTTTCAGCCGTCAACGGATAGATTAATGCCCGAAAAGGACAACCCGAATCTCAATCGGGCCTCGTAAGTTTTTTACCCTTCGTTTTTTCGACTACGGTTTTTTACGGTAAAACGGGATTACCGTGGCTCGTCTTTGATTTACCATCGATGGAGTGTGGTGCACCATGGTACTGTTCCATTTCAAATCCATGCATGCATTTCTAAAAGTCGTACGGCACTGTTTCGCCATTTCGGACGGATGTTGCACCTTGCACCGCGGATGTTGCACCTTTTAGATATCGATTATTCGGACGGCCATAACTTCTGGCTCGTTTAGAGTTACGGGAGCCATAACCTGTCAAAACGAAGGCCGCGGTGAGTTCTACGGCTTTGACCGCTTTCAGCCGTCAATGGATAGATTAACGCCCGAAAAGGACAACCCGAATCTCAATCGGGCCTCGTAAGTTTTTTACCCTTCGTTTTTTCGACACCGGATTTTTACGGTAAAACGGGATTACCGCGCCTCATCTTCGATTTACCATTGCTGAAGAGTGGGGCACCATGGTACTGTTCCGTTTCAAATCCATGCACGCATTTCTAAAAGTCGTACGACACTGTTTCGCCGTTTCGGACGGATGTTGCACCTTGCACCGCGGATGTTGCACCCGGTAGATATCGATTATTCGGACGGTCATAACTACTGGCTCGTTTAGAGTTACGGGAGCCATAACTTGTCAAAACGAAGGCCACGGTGAGTTCTACGGCTTTGACAGCTTTCATCCGTCAACGGATAGATTAATGCCCGAAAAGGACAACCCGAATTTCTATCGGGTCTTATAAGTTTTTTACCCTTCGTTTTTTCGACACCGGATTTTAACGGTAAAACGGGATTACCGTGCCTCGTCTTCGATTTACCATCGCTGGAGAGTGGTGCACCATGGTACTATTCCGTTTCAAATCCATGCATGCATTTCTAAAAGTCGTACTGCACTGTTTCGCCATTTCGGACGGATGTTGCACCTTGCACCGCGGATGTTGCACCCTGTAGATATCGATTATTCGGACGGCCATAACTTCTGGCTCGTTTAGACTTATGGGAGCCATAACCTGTCAAAACGAAGGCCACGGTGAGTTCTACGGCTTTGAAAGCTTTCAACCGTCAACGGATAGAATAATGCCTGAAAAGGGCAACCCGAATCTCAATCGGGTCTCGTAAGTTTTTTGCCCTTCTTTTTTTCGACACCGGATTTTTACGGTAAAACGGGATTACCGTGGCTCGTCTTCGATTTACCATCGCTGGAGAGTGGTGCACCATGGTACTGTTCCGTTTCAAATCCATGCACGCATTTCTAAAAGTCGTACGGCACTGTTTCGCCATTTCGGACGGATGTTGCACCTTGCACCGCGAATGTTGCACCCTGTAGATATCGATTATTCAGACGGCCATAACTTCTGGCTCGTTTAGAGTTACGAGAGCCATAACCTGTCAAAACGAAGGGCACGGTGAGTTCTATGGCTTTGACCGCTTTCAGCCGTCAACGGATAGATTAATGCCTGAAAAGGACAACCCGAATCTCAATCGGGCCTCGTAAGTTTTTTACCCTTCGTTTCTTCGACACCAGATTTTTACGGTAAAACGGGATTACCGTGGCACGTCTTCGATTTACGATCGCCGGAGTGTGGTGCACCAGGGTACTGTTCCGTTTCAAATCCATGCATGCATTTCTAAAAGTCGTACGACACCGTTTCGCCATTTCGGACGGATGTTGCACCTTGCACCGCGGATGTTGCACCCTGTAGATATCTAATATTCGGGCGGCCATAACTTCTGGCTCGTTTAGAGTTACGGGAGCCATAACCTGTCAAAACGAAGGCCACGGTGAGTTCTACAGCTTTGACCGCTTTCAGCCGTCAAGGATAGATTAATGACCATAAAGGACAACTCGAATCTCAATCGGGCCTCGTAAGTTTTTTACCCTTCGTTTTTTCGACACCGGATTTTTACGGCAAAACGGCTTACCGCGCCTCGTCTTCGATTTACCGTTGATGGAGAGTAGTGCACCATGGTACTGTTCTGTTTCATATCCATGCACGCATTTCTAAAAGTCGTACGACACTGTTTCGCCATTTCGGACGGATGTTGCACCCTGCACCGTGGATGTTGCACCTTGCACCGCGGATGTTGCACCCTGTAGATATCGATTATTCGCATGGTCATAACTTCTGGCTCGTTTAGACTTACGGGAGCCATAACATGACAAAACGAAGGCCACGGTGAGTTCTACGGCTTTGACAGCTTTTAGACGTCAAAGGATAGATTAATGCCCAAAAAGGACAACCCGAATCTCAATCGGGTCTCGTAAGTTTTTTACCCATCGTTTTTTCGACGTCGTATTTTAACGGTAAAACGGGATTACCGTGGCTCGTCTTCGATTTACCGTCGCTGGGGAGTGGTGCACCATGGTATTATTCCGTTTCAAATCCATGCACGCATTTCTAAAAGTCGTACGGCTCTGTTTCGCCATTTCAGACGAATGTTGCACCTTGCACCGCGGACGTTGCACCCTGTAGATATCGATTATTCGGACGGCCATAACTTCTGGCTCGTTTAGAGTTACAGGAGCCATAACCTGTCAAAACGAAGGCCACGGTGAGTTCTACGGCTTTGACAGCTTTCATCCGTCAACGGATAGATTAATGCCCGAAAAGGACAACCCGAATCTCAATCGGATCTCGTAAGTTTTTTAGCCTTCGTTTTTTCGACACCGGATTTTAACGGTAAAACGCGATTACCGTGGCTCGTCTTCGATTTACCATCGTTGGAGAGTGGTGCACCATGGTACTGTTCCGTTTCAAATCCATGCATGCATTTCTAAAAGTCGTATGGCACTGTTTCGCCATTTCGGACGGATGTTGCACCTTGCACCGCGGATGTTGCACCCTGTAGATATCGATTATTCGGATGGCCATAACTTCTGGCTCGTTTTGATTTACGGGAGCCATAACCTGTCAAAACGAAGGCCACGGTGAGTTCTACAGTTTTGACAGCTTTCAGCCGACAACGGATAGATTAATGCCCGAAAAGGACAACCCGAATCTCAATCGGGTCTCGTAAGTTTTTTACCCTTCGTTTTTTTGACACTGGATTTTTACGGTAAAACGGGATTACCGTGGCTCGTCTTCGATTTACCATCGCTAGAGAGTGGCGCACCATGGTACTGTTCCGTTTCTAATCCATACATGCATTTCTAAAAGTCGTACGGCACTGTTTCGCCATTTCGGACGGATGTTGCACCTTGCACCGTGGATGTTGCACCCTGTAGATATCGATTATTCGGACGGCCATAACTTCTTGCTCGTTTAGAGTTACGGGAGCCATAACCTGTCAAAACGAAGGCCACGGTGAGTTTTACGGTTTTGACCGCTTTCAGCCGTCAACGGATAGATTAATGCCCGAAAAGGACAACCCGAATCTCAATCGGGTCTCGTAAGTTTTTTACCCTTCGTTTTTTCGACACCGGATTTTTACAGTAAAACGGGATTACCGTGCCTTGTCTTCGATTTACCATCGTTGGAGAGTGGTGCACCATGGTATTGTTCCGTTTCAAATCCATGCACGCATTTCTAAAAGTCGTACGGCACTGTTTCGCCATTTCGGACGGATGTTGCACCTTGCACCGCGGATGCTGCACGATGTAGATATCGATTATTCGGACGGCCATAACTTCTGACTCGTTTAGAGTTACGGGAGCCATAACTTATCAAAAGAAGGCCATGGTGAGTTCTACGGCTTCGACAGCTTTCATCTGTCAAAGGATAGATTAGTGCCCGAAAAGGACAACCCGAATCTCAATCGGGTCTTGTAAGTTTTTTACCCTTCCTTTTTTCGACACCGGATTTTTACGATAAAACGGGATTACCGTGCCTCGTCTTCCATTTACCATCGCTGAAGAGTGGTGCACCATGGTACTGTTCCGTTTCAAATCCATGCACGCATTTCTAAAAGTCGTACGGCACTGTTTCGCCATTTCGGACGGATGTTGCACCTTGCACCGCGGATGTTGCACGATGTAGATATTGATTATTCGGACGGCCATAACTTCTGACTCGTTTAGAGTTAAGGGAGCCATAACCTGTCAAAACGAAGGCCACGGTGAGTTTTACGGCTTTGACTGCTTTCGGCCGTCAACGGATAGATTAATGCCCAAAAAGGACAACCCGAATCTCAACCGGGCCTCGTAAGTTTTTTACCCTTCGTTTTTTCGACACCAGATTTTTCCGGTAAAACGGGATTACCGCACCTCGTCTTCGATTTACCATCGCTGGAGAGTGGTGCACCATGGTACTGTTCCGTTTCAAATCCATGCACGCATTTCTAAAAGTCGTACGGCACTTTCGCCATTTCGGACGGATGTTGCTCCTTGCACCGCGGATGTTGCACCCTGTAGATATCGATTATTCCGACGGCCATAACTTCTGGCTCGTTTAGAGTTACGGGAGCCATAACCTGTCAAAACGAAGGCCACGGTGAGTTTTACGGCTTTGACCGCTTTCAGCCGTCAACGGATAGATTAATTCCCGAAAAGGACAACCCGAATCTCAATCGGGCCTCGTAAGTTTTTTACCCTTCGTTTTTTCGACACCGGATTTTTACGGTAAAACGGGATTACCGTGGCTCGTCTTCGATTTACCATCGCTGGAGTGTAGTGCACCATGGTACTGTTCCGTTTCAAATCCATGCATGCATTTCTAAAAGTCGTACGGCACTGTTTCCCCATTTCGGACGGATGTTGCACCTTGCACCGCGGATGTTGCACCCTTTAGATATCGATTATTCGGACGGCCATAACTTCTGGCTCGTTTAGAGTTACGGGAGCCATAACCTGTCAAAACGAAGGCCACGGTGAGTTTTACGGCTTTGACTGCTTTCAGCCGTCAACGGATAGATTAATGCCCGAAAAGGACAACCCAAATCTCAATCGGGTCTCGTAAGTTTTTTACCCTTCGTTTTTTCGACACCGGATTTTTACGGTAAAACGGGATTACCGTGCCTTGTCTTCGATTTACCATCGCTGGAGAGTGGTGCACCATGGTATTGTTCCGTTTCAAATCCATGCACGCATTTCTAAAAGTCGTACGGCACTGTTTCGCCATTTCGGACAGATGTTGCACCTTGCACCGCGGATGTTGCACGATGTAGATATCGATTATTCGGACGGCCATAACTTCTGACTCGTTTAGAGTTACGGGAGCCATAACTTATCAAAAGAAGGCCATGGTGAGTTCTACGGCGTCGACAGCTTTCATCCGTCAATGGATAGATTAATGCCCGAAAAGGACAACCCGAATCTCAATCGGGTCTCGTAAGTTTTTTACCCTTCCTTTTTTCGACACCGGATTTTTACGATAAAACGGGATTACCGTGCCTCGTCTTCGATTTACCATCGCTGGAGAGTGGTGCACCATGGTACTGTTCCGTTTCAAATCCATGCACGCATTTCTAAAAGTCGTACGGCACTGTTTCGCCATTTCGGACGGATGTTGCACCTTGCACCGTGGATGTTGCACCCTGTAGATATCGATTATTCGGACGGCCATAACTTCTTGCTCGTTTAGAGTTACGGGAGCCATAACCTGTCAAAACGAAGGCCACGGTGAGTTTTACGGCTTTGACTGCTTTCGGCCGTCAACGGATAGATTAATGCCCGAAAAGGACAACCCGAATCTCAATCGGGTCTCGTAAGTTTTTTACCCTTCGTTTTTTCGACACCGGATTTTTACAGTAAAACGGGATTACCGTGCCTTGTCTTCGATTTACCATCGTTGGAGAGTGGTGCACCATGGTATTGTTCCGTTTCAAATCCATGCACGCATTTCTAAAAGTCGTACGGCACTGTTTCGCCATTTCGGACGGATGTTGCACCTTGCACCGCGGATGCTGCACGATGTAGATATCGATTATTCGGACGGCCATAACTTCTGACTCGTTTAGAGTTACGGGAGCCATAACTTATCAAAAGAAGGCCATGGTGAGTTCTACGGCTTCGACAGCTTTCATCTGTCAAAGGATAGATTAGTGCCCGAAAAGGACAACCCGAATCTCAATCGGGTCTTGTAAGTTTTTTACCCTTCCTTTTTTCGACACCGGATTTTTACGATAAAACGGGATTACCGTGCCTCGTCTTCCATTTACCATCGCTGAAGAGTGGTGCACCATGGTACTGTTCCGTTTCAAATCCATGCACGCATTTCTAAAAGTCGTACGGCACTGTTTCGCCATTTCGGACGGATGTTGCACCTTGCACCGCGGATGTTGCACGATGTAGATATTGATTATTCGGACGGCCATAACTTCTGACTCGTTTAGAGTTAAGGGAGCCATAACCTGTCAAAACGAAGGCCACGGTGAGTTTTACGGCTTTGACTGCTTTCGGCCGTCAACGGATAGATTAATGCCCAAAAAGGACAACCCGAATCTCAACCGGGCCTCGTAAGTTTTTTACCCTTCGTTTTTTCGACACCAGATTTTTCCGGTAAAACGGGATTACCGCACCTCGTCTTCGATTTACCATCGCTGGAGAGTGGTGCACCATGGTACTGTTCCGTTTCAAATCCATGCACGCATTTCTAAAAGTCGTACGGCACTTTCGCCATTTCGGACGGATGTTGCTCCTTGCACCGCGGATGTTGCACCCTGTAGATATCGATTATTCCGACGGCCATAACTTCTGGCTCGTTTAGAGTTACGGGAGCCATAACCTGTCAAAACGAAGGCCACGGTGAGTTTTACGGCTTTGACCGCTTTCAGCCGTCAACGGATAGATTAATTCCCGAAAAGGACAACCCGAATCTCAATCGGGCCTCGTAAGTTTTTTACCCTTCGTTTTTTCGACACCGGATTTTTACGGTAAAACGGGATTACCGTGGCTCGTCTTCGATTTACCATCGCTGGAGTGTAGTGCACCATGGTACTGTTCCGTTTCAAATCCATGCATGCATTTCTAAAAGTCGTACGGCACTGTTTCCCCATTTCGGACGGATGTTGCACCTTGCACCGCGGATGTTGCACCCTTTAGATATCGATTATTCGGACGGCCATAACTTCTGGCTCGTTTAGAGTTACGGGAGCCATAACCTGTCAAAACGAAGGCCACGGTGAGTTTTACGGCTTTGACTGCTTTCAGCCGTCAACGGATAGATTAATGCCCGAAAAGGACAACCCAAATCTCAATCGGGTCTCGTAAGTTTTTTACCCTTCGTTTTTTCGACACCGGATTTTTACGGTAAAACGGGATTACCGTGCCTTGTCTTCGATTTACCATCGCTGGAGAGTGGTGCACCATGGTATTGTTCCGTTTCAAATCCATGCACGCATTTCTAAAAGTCGTACGGCACTGTTTCGCCATTTCGGACAGATGTTGCACCTTGCACCGCGGATGTTGCACGATGTAGATATCGATTATTCGGACGGCCATAACTTCTGACTCGTTTAGAGTTACGGGAGCCATAACTTATCAAAAGAAGGCCATGGTGAGTTCTACGGCGTCGACAGCTTTCATCCGTCAATGGATAGATTAATGCCCGAAAAGGACAACCCGAATCTCAATCGGGTCTCGTAAGTTTTTTACCCTTCCTTTTTTCGACACCGGATTTTTACGATAAAACGGGATTACCGTGCCTCGTCTTCGATTTACCATCGCTGGAGAGTGGTGCACCATGGTACTGTTCCGTTTCAAATCCATGCACGCATTTCTAAAAGTCGTACGGCACTGTTTCGCCATTTCGGACGGATGTTGCACCTTGCACCGCGGATGTTGCACGATGTAGATATCGATTATTCGGACGGCCATTACTTCTGACTCGTTTAGAGTTAAGGGAGCCATAACCTGCCAAAACGAAGGCCACGGTGAGTTTTACGGCTTTGACTGCTTTCGGCCGTCAACGGATAGATTAATGCCCAAAAAGGACAACACGAATCTCAACCGGGCCTCGTAAGTTTTTTACCCTTCGTTTTTTCGACACCAGATTTTTTCGGTAAAACGGGATTACCGCACCTCGTCTTCGATTTACCATCGCTGGAGAGTGGTGCACCATGGTACTGTTCCGTTTCAAATCCATGCACGCATTTCTAAAAGTCGTACGACACTGTTTCGCCGTTTCGGACGGATGTTGCACCTTGCACCGCAGATGTTGCACCCTGTAGATATAGATTATTCGGACGGTCATAACTTCTGGCTCGTTTAGAGGTACGGGAGCCATAACCTGTCAAAACGAAGGCCATGGTGAGTTCTATGGCTTTGACAGCTTTCAGCCGTCAACGGATAGATTAATGCCCGAAAAGGACAACCCGAATCTCAATCGGGTCTCGTAAGTTTTTTACCCTTTGTTTTTTCGACACCGGATTTTAACGGTAAAACGGGATTACCGTGCCTCGTCTTCGATTTACCATCGCTGGAGAGTGGTGCACCATGGTACTATTCCGTTTCAAATCCATGCATGCATTTCTAAAAGTCGTACGGCACTGTTTCCCTGTTTCGGAAGGATGTTGCACCTTGTACCGCGGATGTTGCACCCTGAAGATATCGATTACTCGGACGGCCATAACTTCTGGCTCGTTTAGAGTTACGGGAGCCATAAACTGTCAAAACGAAGACCACGGTGAGTTCTACGGCTTTGAAAGCTTTCAGCCGTCAACGGATAGATTAATGCCTGAAAAGGACAACCCGAATCTCAATCGGGTCTCGTAAGTTTTTTGCCCTTCATTTTTTCGACACCGGATTTTTACGGTAAAAGGGGATTACCGTGGCTCGTCTTCGATTTACCATCGCTGGAGAGTGGTGCACCATGGTACTGTTCCTTTTCAAATCCATGCACGCATTTCTAAAAGTCGTACGGCACTGTTTCGCCATTTCGGACGGATGTTGCACCTTGCACTGCGGATGTTGCACCCTGTAGATATTGATTATTCGGACGGCCATAACTTCTGGCTCGTTTAGATTTACGAGAGCCATAACCTGTCAAAACGAAGGGAATGGTGAGTTCTACGGCTTTGACTGCTTTCAGCCATCAACGGATAGATTAATGCCCGAGAAGGACAACCCGAATCTCAATCGGGCCTCGTAAGTTTTTTACCCTTTGTTTTTTCGACACCAGATTTTTACGGTAAAACGGGATTACCGTGGCTCGTCTTCGATTTACCATCGCTGGAGTGTGGTGCACCAGGGTACTGTTCTGTTTCAAATCCATGCATGCATTTCTAAAAGTCGTACGACACTGTTTCGCCATTTCGGACGGATGTTGCACCTTGCACCGCGGATGTTGCACCCTGTAGATATCGATTATTCGGACGGCCATAACTTCTGGCTCGTCTAGAGTTACGGGAGCCATAACCTGTCAAAACGAAGGCCACGGTGATTTTTACGGCTTTGACCGCTTTCAGCCGTCAACGGATAGATTAATGCCCAAAATGGACAACTCGAATCTCAATCGGGCCTCGTAAGTTTTTTACCCTTCGTTTTTTCGACACCGCATTTTTACGGTAAAACGGGATTACCGTGACTCGTCTTCGATTTACCATCGATGGAGAGTGGTGCACCATGGTACTATTCCGTTTCATATCCATGCACACATTTCTAAAAGTCGTACGGCACTGTTTCGCCATTTCGGATGGATGTTGCACCTTGCACCGCGGATGTTGCACCTTGCAACGCGGATGTTGCACCCTGTAGATATCGATTATTCGCATGGTCATAACTTCTCGCTCGTTTAGAGTTACGGGAGCCATAACTTGTCAAAACGAAGGCCACGGTGAGTTCTACAGCTTTGACAGCTTTCAGACGTCAACGGATAGTTAATGCCCAAAAAGGACAACCCGAATCTCAATCGGGTCTCGTAAGTTTTTTACCCATCGTTTTTACGACGTCGTATTTTAACGGTAAAACGGGATTACCGTGGCTCGTCTTCGATTTACCATCGCTGGGGAGTGGTGCACCATGGTACTGTTCCGTTTCAAATCCATGCACGCATTTCTAAAAGTCGTACGACACAGTTTCGCCATTTCGAACGGATGTTGCACCTTGCACCGCGGATGTTGCACCCTGTAGATATCGATTATTCGGACGGCCATAACTTCTGGCTCGTTTAGAGTTACGGGAGCCATAACCTGTCAAAACGAAGGCCACGGTGAGTTCTACGGCTTTGACAGCTTTCAGCCGCCAAAGGATAGATTAATGCCCGAAAAGGACAACCCAAATCTCAATCAGGTCTCGTAAGTTTTTTACCCTTCGTTTTTTCGACACCGGATTTTAACGGTAAAACGGGATTACCGTGGCTCGTCTTCGATTTACCATCGCTGGAGAGTGGTGCACCATGGTACTGTTCCGTTTCAAATCCATGCATGCATTTCTAAAAGTCGTACGGCACTGTTTCGCCATTTTGGACGGATGTTGCACCTTTCGCCGCGGATGTTGCACCCTGTAGATATGGATTATTCGGACGGCCATAACTTCTGGCTCATTTAGATTTATGGGAGCCATAACCTGTCAAAACGAAGGCCACGGTGAGTTCTACGGTTTTGACCGCTTTCAGCCGTCAACGGATAGATTAATGCCCAAAAAGGATAACCCGAATCTCAATCGGGTCTCGTAAGTTTTTTACCCTTCGTTTTTTCGACACCGGATTTTTACGGCAAAACGGGATTACCGTGGCTCGTCTTCGATTTACCATCGCTAGAGAGTGGCGCATCATGGTACTGTTCCGTTTCTAATCCATGCATGCATTTCTAAAAGTCGTACGGCACTGTTTCGCCATTTCGGACGGATGTTGCACCTTGCACCGCGGATGTTGCACCCTGTAGATATCGATTATTCGGACGGCCATAACTTCTTGCTCGTTTAGAGTTACGGGAGCCATAACCTGTCAAAACGAAGGCCACGGTGAGTTTTACGGCTTTGACCACTTTCAGCCGTCAACGGATAGATTAATGCCCGAAAAGGAAAACACGAATCTCAATCGGGTCTCGTAAGTTTTTTACCCTTCGTTTTTTCGACACCGGATTTTTACAGTAAAACGGGATTACCGTGCCTTGTCTTCGATTTACCATCGCTGGAGAGTGGTGCACCATGGTACTGTTCCGTTTCAAATCCATGCACGCATTTCTAAAAGTCATACGGCACTGTTTCGCCATTTCGGACGGATGTTGCACCTTGCACCGCGGATGTTGCACCCTGTAGATATCGAATATTGGGACGATCATAACTTCTGGCTCGTTTAGAGTTACGGGAGCCATAACCTGTCAAAACGAACGCCACGGTGAGTTCTACGGCTTTGACAGCTTTCAGCCGTCAACAGATAGATTAATGCCAAAAAAGGACAACCCGAATCTCAATCGGGTCTCGTAAGTATTTTACCCTTCGTTTTTTCGACACCGGATTTTTACGGTAAAATGGGATTACCGTGCCTCGTCGTCGATTTACCATCGTTGGAGAGTGGTGCACCATGGTACTATTCCGTTTCAAATCCATGCATGCATTTCTAAAAGTCGTACGGCACTGTTTCGCCATTTCGGACGGATGTCGCACCTTGCACCGCGGATGTTGCACCCTGTAGATATCGATTATTCGGACGGCCCTAACTTCTGCCTCGTTTAGAGTTACGGGAGCCATAACCTGTCAAAACGAAGGCCACGGTGAGTTCTACGGCTTCGACCGCTTTCAGCCATCAACGGATAGATTAATGTCCGAAAAGGACAACCCGAATCTCAATCGGGTCTCGTAAGTTTTTTACCCTTCGTTTTTTCGACACCGGATTTTTACGGTAAAACGAGATTACCGTGGCTCGTCTTCGATTTACCATCGCTAGAGAGTGGTGCACCATGGTACTATTTCGTTTCTAATACATGCATGCATTTCTAAAAGTCGTACGGCACTGTTTCGCCATTTCGGACGTATGTTGCACCTTGCACCGTGGATGTTGCACCCTGTAGATATCGATTATTCGGACGGCCATAACTTCTTGCTCGTTTAGAGTTACGGGAGCCATAACCTGTCAAAACGAAGGCCACGGTAAGTTTTACGGCTTTGACCGCTTTCAGCCGTCAACGGATAGATTAATGCCCAAAAAGGACAACCCGAATCTCAATCGGGTCTCGTAAGTTTTTTACCCTTCGTTTTTTCGACACCGGATTTTTACGGTAAAACGGGATTACCGTGCCTTGTCTTCGATTTACCATCGCTGGAGAGTGGTGCACCATGGTACTGTTCCATTTCAAATCCATGCACGCATTTCTAAAATTCGTACGGCACTGTTTCGCCATTTCGGACGGATGTTGCACCTTGCACCGCGGATGTTGCACCCTGTAGATATCGATTATTCGGACGATCATAACTTCTGGCTCGTTTAGATTTATGGGAGCCTTAAATTATCAAAAGAAGGCCATGGTGAGTTCTACAGCTTCAACAGCTTTCATCCGTCAACGGATAGATTAGTGCCCGAAAAGGACAGCCCGAATCTCAATCGGGTCTCGTAAGTTTTTTACCCTACCTTTTTTCGTCACCGGATTTTCACGATAAAACGGGATTACCGTGCCTCGTCTTCGATTTACCATCGCTGGAGAGTGGTGCACCGTGGTACTGTTCCGTTTCAAATCCATGCACGCATTTCTAAAAGTCGTGCGCCACTGTTTTGCCATTTCGGACGGATGTTGTACCTTGCACCGCGGATGTTGCACCATGTAGATATCGATTATTCGGACAGCCATAACTTCTGGCTCATTTAGAGTTACGGGAGCCATAACCTGTCAAAACGAACGTCACGGTGAGTTCTACGGCTTTGACAGCTTTCAGCCGTCAACGGATAGATTAATGCCCAAAAAGGACAACCCGAATCTCAATCGGGTCTCGTAAGTTTTTTACCCTTCGTTTTTTCGACACCGGATTTTTACAGTAAAACGGGATTACCGTGCCTTTTCTTCGATTTACCATCGTTGGAGAGTGGTGCACCATGGTACTGTTCCGTTTCAAATCCATGCACGCATTTCTAAAAGTCGTACGGCACTGTTTCGCCATTTCGGACGAATGTTGCGCCTTGCACCGCGGAATGTTGCACCCTGTAGATATCGATTATTCGGACGGCCATAACTTCTGGCTCATTTAGAGTTACGGGAGCCATAACCTGTCAAAAAGAACGCCACGGTGAGTTCTACGGCTTTGACAGCTTTCAGCCGTCAACGGATAGATTAATGCCCAAAAAGGACAACCCGAATCTCAATCGGGTCTCCTAAGTTGTTTACCCTTCCTTTTTTCGACACCGGATTTTTACGGTAAAACGGGATTACCGTGCCTCGTCTTCGATTTACCATCGCTGGAGAGTGGAGCACCATGGTACTGTTCCGTTTCAAATCCATGCACGCATTTCTAAAAGTCGTACGGTACTGTTTCGCCATTTCGGACGGATGTTGCACCATGCACCGCGGATGTTGCACCCTGTAGATATCGATTATTCGGACAGCCATAACTTTTGGCTCGTTTAGAGTTACGGGAGCCATAACCTTTCAAAACGAAGGCCACGGTGAGTTCTACGGCATTGACCGCTTTCAGCCGTCAACGGATAGATTAATGCCCAAAAAGGACAACCCGAATCTCAATCGGGTCTCGTAAGTTTTTTACCCTTCGTTTTTTCGACACCGGATTTTTACGGTAAAACGGGATTACCGTGCCTCGTCTTCGATTTTCCATCGCTGGAGAGTGGTGCACCATGGTACTGTTCCTTTTAAATCCATGCACGCATTTCTAAAAGTCGTACGGCACTGTTTCGCCATTTCGGACGGATGTTGCACTTTGCATCGCGGATGTTGCACCCTGTAGATATCGATTAATCGGACGGCCGTAACTTCTGGCTCGTTTAGAGTTACGGGAGCCATAACCTGTCAAAACCAAGGCCACAGTGAGTTCTACGGCTTTGACAGCGTTCAGCCGTTAATGGATAGACTAATGCCCGAAAAGGACAACCCGAATCTCAATCGGGTCTCGTAAGTTTTGTACCCTTCGTTTTTTCGACACCGGATTTTTACGGTAAAACGAGATTACCGTGCCTCGTCTTCGATTTACCATCGTTGGAGAGTGGTGCACCATGGTACTGTTCCGTTTCAAATCCATCGTTTCTAAAAGTCGTACGACACTGTTTCGCCATTACAGACGGATGTTGCACCTTCCACCGCGGATGTTGCACCCTGTAGATATCGATTATTCGGACGGCCATAACTTCTGGCTCGTTTAGAGTTACGGGAGCCATAACCTATCAAAACGAAGGCCACGGAGAGTTCTATGGCTTTGACCGCTTTCAGCGGTCAACGGATAGATTAATGCCCAAAAAGGACAACCCGAATCTCAATCGGGTCTCGTAAGTTTTTTACCCTTCGTTTTTTCGACACCGGACTTTTACGGTAAAACGAGATTACCGTGCCTCGTCTTCGATTTACCATCGTTGGAGAGTGGAGCACCATGGTACTGTTCCGTTTCAAATCCATGCACGCATTTCTAAAAGTCATACGACACTGTTTCGCCATTTCGGACGGATGTTGCACCTTGCACCGTGGATGTTGCACCCTGTAGATATCGATTATTCGGACGGCCAAAACTTCTGGCTCGTTTAGAGTTACGGGAGCCATAACCTGTCAAAACGAAGGCCACGGTGAGTTGTACGGCTTTGACAGCTTTCAGCCATCAACGGATAGATTAATGCCGAAAAGGACAACCCGAATCTCAATCGGGGTTCGTAAGTATTTTACCCTCCGTTTTTTCGACACCGGATTTTTACGGTAAAACAGGATTACTGTGCCTCACCTTCGATTTACCATCGCTGGAGAGTGGTGCACCATGGTACTGTTCCATTTCAAATCCATGCACCATTTCTAAAAGTCGTACGACACTGTTTCGCCATTTCGGACGGATGTTGCACCTTGCGCCGCGGATGTTGCACCCTGTAGATATCGATTATTCGGACAGCCATAACTTTTGGCTCGTTTAGAGTTACGGGAGCCATAACCTTTCAAAACGAAGGCCACGGTGAGTTCTACGGCATTGACCGCTTTCAGCCGTCAACGGATAGATTAATGCCCAAAAAGGACAACCCGAATCTCAATCGGGTCTCGTAAGTTTTTTACCCTTCGTTTTTTCGACACCGGATTTTTACGGTAAAACGGGATTACCGTGCCTCGTCTTCGATTTTCCATCGCTGAAGAGTGGTGCACCATGGTACTGTTCCTTTTAAATCCATGCACGCATTTCTAAAAGTCGTACGGCACTGTTTCGCCATTTCGGACGGATGTTGCACTTTGCATCGCGGATGTTGCGCCCTGTAGATATCGATTAATCGGACGGCCGTAACTTCTGGCTCGTTTAGAGTTACGGGAGCCATAACCTGTCAAAACCAAGGCCACAGTGAGTTCTACGGCTTTGACAGCTTTCAGCCGTTAATGGATAGACTAATGCCCGAAAAGGACAACCCGAATCTCAATCGGGTCTCGTAAGTTTTGTACCCTTCGTTTTTTCGACACCGGATTTTTACGGTAAAACGAGATTACCGTGCCTCGTCTTCGATTTACCATCGTTGGAGAGTGGTGCACCATGGTACTGTTCCGTTTCAAATCCATCGTTTCTAAAAGTCGTACGACACTGTTTCGCCATTACAGACGGATGTTGCACCTTCCACCGCGGATGTTGCACCCTGTAGATATCGATTATTCGGACGGCCATAACTTCTGGCTCGTTTAGAGTTACGGGAGCCATAACCTATCAAAACGAAGGCCACGGAGAGTTCTATGGCTTTGACCGCTTTCAGCGGTCAACGGATAGATTAATGCCCAAAAAGGACAACCCGAATCTCAATCGGGTCTCGTAAGTTTTTTACCCTTCGTTTTTTCGACACCGGACTTTTACGGTAAAACGAGATTACCGTGCCTCGTCTTCGATTTACCATCGTTGGAGAGTGGAGCACCATGGTACTGTTCCGTTTCAAATCCATGCACGCATTTCTAAAAGTCATACGACACTGTTTCGCCATTTCGGACGGATGTTGCACCTTGCACCGTGGATGTTGCACCCTGTAGATATCGATTATTCGGACGGCCAAAACTTCTGGCTCGTTTAGAGTTACGGGAGCCATAACCTGTCAAAACGAAGGCCACGGTGAGTTGTACGGCTTTGACAGCTTTCAGCCATCAACGGATAGATTAATGCCGAAAAGGACAACCCGAATCTCAATCGGGGTTCGTAAGTATTTTACCCTCCGTTTTTTCGACACCGGATTTTTACGGTAAAACAGGATTACTGTGCCTCACCTTCGATTTACCATCGCTGGAGAGTGGTGCACCATGGTACTGTTCCATTTCAAATCCATGCACCATTTCTAAAAGTCGTACGACACTGTTTCGCCATTTCGGACGGATGTTGCACCTTGCGCCGCGGATGTTGCACCCTGTAGATATCGATTATTCGGACGGCCATAACTTCTGGCTCGTTTAGAGTTACGGGAGCCATAATCTGTCAAAACGAAGGCCACGGTGAGCTCTACGGCTTTGATAGCTTTCAGCCGTTAACGGATAGATTAATGCCCGAAAAGGACAACCCGAATCTCAATCAGGTCTCGTAAGTTTTTTACCCTTCGTTTTTTCGACACCGGATTTTAATGGTAAAACAGGATTACCGTGGCTCGTCTTCGATTTACCATCGCTGGAGAGTGGTGCGCCACGGTAATGTTCCGTTTCAAATCCATGCACGCATTTCTAAAAGTCGTACGACACTGTTTCGCCATTTCGGACGGATGTTGCACCTTACCCCACGGATGTTGCACCCTGTACATATCGATTATTCGGACGGCCATAACTTCTGGCTCGCTTAGAGTTACGGGAGCCATAACCTGTCAAAACGAAGGCCACGGCGAGTTCTACGGCTTTGATAGCTTTCAGCCGTCAACGGATAGATTAATGCCCGAAAAGGACAACCCGAACCCTCAATCGGGTCTCGTAAGTTTTTTGCCCTTCGTTTTTTCGGCACCGGATTTTTACGGTAAAACGGGATTACCGTGCCACGTCTTTGATTTACCATCGCTGGAGAGTGGTGCACCATGGTACTGTTCCGTTTCAAATCCATGCACTCATTTCTAAAAGTCGTACGCCACTGTTTCGCCATTTCGGACGGATCTTGCACCTTGCACCGCGGATGTTGCACCCTGTAGATATCGATTATTCGGACGGCCATAACTTCTGGCTCGTTTAGAGTTACGGGAGCCATAACCGGTCAAAACGAAGGCCACAGTGAGTTTTACGGCTTTGACCGCTTTCAGCCGTCAACGGATAGATTAATGCCCGAAAAGGACAACCCGAATCTTAATCCGGTCGTGTAAGTTTTTTACCCTTCGTTTTTTCGACACCGGATTTTAACGGTAAAACAGGATTACCGTGGCTCGTCTTCAATTTACCATCGCTAGGGAGTGGTGCACCATGGAACTGTTCCGTTTCAAATCCATGCACGCAATTCTAAAAGTCGTACGACACTGTTTCGCCATTTCGGACGGACGTTGCACCTTACCCCGCGGATGTTGCATCCTGTACATATCGATTATTCGAACGGCCATAACTTCTGGCTCGTTTAGAGTTACGGAAGCCATAACCTGTCAAAACGAAGGCCACGGTGAGTTATACGGCTTTGACAGCTTTCGACCATCAACAGATAGATTAATGCCCGAAAAGGACAACCCGAATCTCAATCGGGTCTCGTAAGTTTTTTACCCTTCGTTTTTTCGACACCGGATTTTTACGGTAAAACGGGATTACCGTGCCACGTCTTCGATTTACCATCGCTGGAGAGGGTGCAACATGAACTGTTCTGTTTCAAATCCGTGCACGCATTTCTAAAAGTCGTACGCCACTGTTTCGCCATTTCGGACGGATGTTGCACCTTGCACCGCGGATGTTGCACCATGTAGATATCGATTATTCGGACGACCATAACTTCTGGCTCGTTTAGAGTTACGGGAGCCATAACCTGTCAAAATGAAGGCCACGGTGAGTTCTATGGCTTTGACAGCTTTCAGCCGTCAACGGATAGATTAATGCCCAAAAAGGACAACCCGAATCTCAATCGGGTCTCGTAGGTTTTTTCCCCTTCGTTTTTTCGACACCGGATTTTAACGGTAAAACGGGATTACCGTGCCTCGTCTTTGATTTACCATCGCTGGAGAGTGGTGCACCATGGTACCGTTCCGTTTCAAATCCATGCACGCATTTCTAAAAGTCGTACGCCACTGTTTCGCCATTTTGGACGGATGTTGCACCTTGCACCGCGGATGTTGCACCCTGTAGATATCGATTATTCGGACGGCCGTAACTTCTGGCTCGTTTAGAGTTACGGGAGCCATAACCTGTCAAAATGAAGGCCACGGTGAGTTCTACGGCTTCGATAGCTTTAATTCGTCAACGGATAGATTAATGCCCAAAGAGGACAACCCGAATCTCAATCGGGTCTCGTAAGTTTTTTACCCTTCCTTTTTTCGACACTGGATTTTTACAGTAAAACAGGATTACCGTGCCTCGTCTTCGATTTACCATCGCTGGAGAGTGGTGCACCATGGTACTGTTCCGTTTCAAATCCATGCACGCGTTTATAAAAGTCGTACGCCACTGTTTCGCCATTTCGGACGGATGTTGCACCTTGCACTGCGGATGTTGCACCCTATAGATATCGATTATTCGGACGGCCATAACTTTTGGCTCGTTTAGAGTTACGGGAGCCATGACCTGTCAAAACGAAGGCCACAGTGAGTTCTACGGCTTTGACCGCTTTTAGCCGTCAACGGATATATTATTCCCCAAAAAGGACAACCCAAATCTCAATCGGGTCTCGTAAGTTTTTTACCCTTCGTTTTTTCGACACCGGATTTTTACAGTAAAACGGGATTACCGTGCCTCGCCTTCGATTTACCATCGCTGGAGAGTGGTGAACCATGGTACTGTTCCGTTTTAAAACCATGCACGCATTTCTAAAAGTCATACGGCACTGTTTCGCCATTTCGGACGGATGTTGCACCTTGCACCGCGGATGTTGCACCCTACAGATATCGATTATTCGGACGGTCATAACTTCTGGCTCGTTTAGAGTTACGGGAGCCATAACCTGTCAAAACGAAGGCCACGGTGAGTTCTACGGCTTTGACAGCTTTCAGCCATCAACGGATAGATTAATCCCCAAAAAGGACAACCCGAATCTCAATCGAGTCTCGTAAGTTTTTTACCCATCTCTTTTTCGACGCCGGATTTTAACGGTAAAACGGGATTACCGTGGCTCGTCTTCGATTTACCATCGCTGGAGAGTGGTACACCATGGTACTGTTCCATTTCAAATCCATGCACGCATTTCTAAAAGTCATACGGCACTGTTTCGCCATTTCGGACGGATGTTGCACCTTGCAGCGCGGATGTTGCGCCCTGTAGATATCGATTATTCGGACGGCCATAACTTCTGGCTCGTTTAGAGTTACGGGAGCCATAACCTGTCAAAATGAAGGCCACGGTGAGTTCTACAGCTTTGACCGCTTTTAGCCATCAACGGATAGATTAATGCCCGAAAAGGACCACACGAATCTCAATCGGGTCTCGTAAGTTTTTTACCCTTCGTTTTTTCGACACCGGATTTTAACGGTAAAACGGGATTACCGTGGCTCGTCTTCAATTTACCATCGCTGGAGAGTGGTGCACCATGGTACTATTCTGTTTCAAATCCATGCATGCATTTCTAAAAGTCGTACGACACTGTTTCGCCAATTCGAACGGATGTTGCACCTTGCACCGCGGATGTTGCACCCTGTAGATATCGATTATTCGGACGGCCATAACTTCTGACTTGTTTAGATTTACGGGTGCCATAACCTGTCAAAACGAAGGCCACGGTGAGTTTTACGGCTTTGATCGCTTTCAGCCGTCAACGGATAGATTAATGCCCAAAAAGGACGACCCGAATCTCAATCGGGCCTCGTAAGTTTTTACCCTTCGTTTTTTCGACACCGGATTTTTACGGTAAAACGGGATTACCGTGCCTCGTCTTCGATTTACCATCGCTGGAGAGTGGTGCACCATGGTACTGTTCCGTTTCAAATCCATGCACGCATTTCTAAAAGTCGTACGTCACTGTTTCGCCATTTCGGACGGATGTTGCACCTTGCACCGCGGATGTTGCACCCTGTAGATATCGATTATTCGGACGGTCATAACTTCTGGCTCGTTTAGAGTTACGGGAGCCATAACTTGTCAAAACGAAGGCCACGGTGAGTTCTACGACATTGACAGCTTTCAGTCATCAACGGATAGATTAAAGCCCAAAAAGGACAACCCGAATTTCAATCGGGTCTCGTAAGTTTTTTACCCTTCGTTTTTTCGACACCGGATTTTAACGGTAAAACGGTATTACCGTGGCTCGTCTTCGATTTACCATCGCTGGAGAGTTGTGCACCATGGTTTTGTTCCATTTCAAATCCACGCACGCATTTCTAAAAGTCGTACGACACAATTTCGACATTTCGGACGGATGTTCCACCTCGCACCGCGGATGTTGCACCCTGTAGATATCGATTATTCGGACGGCCATAACTTCTGGCTCGTTTAGAGTTACGGGAGCCATAACCTGTCAAAATGAAGGCCACGGTGAGTTCTACAGCTTTGACCGCTTTTAGCCATCAACGGATAGATTAATGCTCGAAAAGGACCACACGAATCTCAATCGGGTCTCGTAAGTTTTTTACCCTTCGTTTTTTCGACACCGGATTTTAACGGTAAAACGGGATTACCGTGGCTCGTCTTCAATTTACCATCGCTGGAGAGTGGTGCACCATGGTACTATTCTGTTTCAAATCCATGCATGCATTTCTAAAAGTCGTACGACACTGTTTCGCCAATTCGAACGGATGTTGCACCTTGCACCGCGGATGTTGCACACTGTAGATATCGATTATTCGGACGGCCATAACTTTTGACTTGTTTAGATTTACGGGTGCCATAACCTGTCAAAACGAAGGCCACGGTGAGTTTTACGGCTTTGATCGCTTTCAGCCGTCAACGGATAGATTAATGCCCAAAAAGGACGACCCGAATCTCAATCGGGCCTCGTAAGTTTTTACCCTTCGTTTTTTCGACACCGGATTTTTACGGTAAAACGGGATTACCGTGCCTCGTCTTCGATTTACCATCGCTGGAGAGTGGTGCACCATGGTACTGTTCCGTTTCAAATCTATGCACGCATTTCTAAAAGTCGTAAGGCACTGTTTCACCATTTCGGACGGATGTTGCACCTTGGACCGCGGATGTTGCATCCTGTAGATATCGATTATTCGTACGGTCATAACTTCTGGCTCGTTTAGAGTTACGGGAGCCATAACCTGTCAAAATGAATGCCACGGTGAGTTCTACGGCTTTGACAGCTTTCAGCCGTCAACGAGGAGATTAATGCCCAAAAAAGACAACCCGAATCTAAATCGGGTCTCGTAAGTTTTTGACTCTTCGTTTTTTCGACACGGGATTTTAGCGGTAAAACGGGATTACCGTGGCTCGTCTTCGATTTACCATCGCTGAAGAGTGGTGCACCATGGTACTGTTCCATTTCAAATCCATGCACGCATTTCTAAAAGTCGTACGACACAATTTCGCCATTTCGGACGGATATTGCACCTTGCACCGCGGATGTTGCACCCTGTAGATATCGATTATTCGGACGGCCATAACTTCTAGCTCGTTTAGAGTTACGGGAGCCATAAACTATCAAAACGAAGGCCACGGTGAGTTCGACGGCTTTGACCGCTTTCATCCGTCAACGGATAGATTAATGCCCGAAAAGGACAACCCGAATCTCGATCGGGTCGCGTAAGTTTTTTACCCTTCATTTTTTCGACACCGGATTTTTACGGTAAAATGGGATTACCGTGGCTCGTCTTCGATTTACTATCGCTGGAGAGTGGTGCACCATGGTAATGTTTCGTTTCAAATCCGTGCATGCATTTCTAAAAGTCGTACGGCACTGTTTCACCATTTCGGACGGATGTTGCACCCTGCACCGCGGATGTTACACCCTGTAGATATCGATTATTCGGACGGTCATAACTTCAGGCTTGTTTAGAGTTACGGGAGCCACAACCTGTCAAAACGAAGGCCACGGTGAGTTTTATGGCTTTGACCGCTTTTCACCGTCAACGGATAGATTAATGCCCAAAAAGGACAACCCGAATATCAATCGGGCCTCGTAAGTTTTTTCCCTTCGTTTTTTCGACACCGGATTTTTACGGTATAACGGGATTACCGTACCTCGTCTTCGATTTACCCTCGATGGAGAGTGGTGCACCATGGTACTGTTCCGTTTCAAATCCATGCACGTATTTCTAAAAGTCTTACGGCACTGTTTCGCCATTTCGGACGGATGTTGCACCTTGCACCGCGGATGTTGCACCCTGTAGATATCGATTATTCGGACGGTCATAACTTCTGGCTCGCTTAGAGTTACGGGAGCCATAACCTGTCAAAACGAAGGCCACGGTGAGTTCTACGGCTTTGACAGCTTTCAGCCGTCAACGGATAGATTAATGCCCAAAAAGGACAACTCGAATATCAATCGGGTCTCGTAAGTTTTTTGCCCATCGTTTTTTCGACGCCGGATTTTAACGGTAAAACGGGATTACCGTGGCTCATCTTCGATTTACCATCGCTGGAGAGTGGTGCACCATGGTACTGTTCCATTTCAAATCCATGCACGCATTTCTAAAAGTCTTACGGCACTATTTGGCCATTTCGGACGAATGTTGCACCTTGCACCGCAGACGTTGCACCCTGTAGATATCGATTATTCGGACGGCCATAACTTCTGGCTCGTTTAGAGTTACGGGAGCCATAACCTGTCAAAACGAAGGCCACGGTGAGTTCTACGGCTTCGACAGCTTTCAGCCGTCAACGGATAGATTAATGCCCGAAAAGGACAACCCGAATCTCAATCGGGTCTCGTAAGTTTTTTACCCTTCGTTTTTTCGGCACCGGATTATAACGGTAAAACTGGATTACCGTGGCTCGTCTTCGATTTAACATCGCTGGAGAGTGGTGCACCATGGTACTGTTCCGTTTCAAATCCATGCATGCATTTCTAAAAGTCATACGGCACTGTTTCGCCATTTCGGACGGATGTTGCACCTTGCACCGCGGATGTTGCACCCTGTAGATATCGATTATTCGGACGGCCATAACTTTTGGCTCGTTTAGAGTTACGGGAGCCATAACCTGTCAAAATGAAGGCCACGGAGAGTTCTACGGGTTTGACCGCTTTCAGCCGTCAACGGATAGATTAATGCCCAAAAAGGACAACCCGAATCTAAATCGGGTCTCGTAAGTTTTTTACCCTTCGTTTTTTTGACACCGGATGTTTACGGTAAAACGGGATTACCGTGCCTCGTCTTCGATTTACCATCGCTGTAGAGTGGTGCACCATGGTATTTGTTTGTGCCAAAATTGGTCACAAACCCCGAATACCGTGAAAGCGCCAGTGTATGAATACAAATCAATGATATTCAAACACAAATTTCAGATCTCGGCAAATATTAAACAGCAATCTCAAAGTAAAGGACAGAGACACAAGTTTTATAGTGGTTCGGCTATCTCCGGCCTACGTCCACTCCAAAGTTTTTATCCTTTTATTGATTATCCTTGATGATTACAGATGATTACAGCAGTTACAAAGTCCAAAACTTGAAATAAATAGGAGCAATGATGATATGGAATGGTTTTGCCAGCGTCCGAGCGTGCTTTCTCTCTCCAAAATCTCCGACCCCTTTTCTGAATGACCAGAGGCTCTATTTATAAGCGTAGGAGGCTGATATTTCTCCTAAAATCTGGGACGACCGCTTCAGGCACGTGAGGGGGCCCACTCGCCCAAAATCTGGAGGTCCGGGCCCACACCAGGATCGATTCGACCCTTGGTTCGAATCGATCAAGGAAATGTCCAATCGAGGTGAAATTTGGTGAGAACATTCTTCAACATGTATGTAAGTTTCTATGAAAATTTCACAGCATTAGGATCAATGGTTTAGTAGATATGATCGATTCAAGTTCAAAGTTTCGTGTGTTCTGCCTGGTTCGAACCCATGCTTCGAACCCACCTCCTTCGAATCCATCTCATTCGAATCCCTCTTCTTCGAATCCATTGCTTCGAATCCCTCGAAGTGCATGCGCATCGTTGACGTGCCACGAATTCTCCGGGTCGATCCACCTTTTGTGCCGCGTTGAACGTTTCTTCTTCTGTTCGTATCCATCACTTCGAATCGATACGAACACTGTCCCTAAGTCCTTCGAATCCATGAAGTCGACTCCCTGCATATCCTTCTCGAACGCTCTCTTCGCATCGATAGGTACGAACCCAGAAACCTCCCTTTGATCGATACGAATTGTATCGATTCGAGCTGCCATTGATACGAACTAACCTGTGTACACCATATGGATACGAAGGAGATCCATGCTGTGATCGAGTCGAAGCCCACCTATTCTTCTCATCTGATCGATACGAAGCAACCGTGTCAAAAAAATAACTCGATCGATTCGAAGCCCATCGAGTCGAACCAACATCTAAAGCGAACTTCTCAGAGCCGAATCCATACTAATCGATAGGAAGTGTATCGAATCGAACCATCCCTGTGCCTTGCCTTCGATCGATGCGAACCCGATGGGTTCGAATCCGATGGATTCGAATCGAGCACCACCTTGACCCCTTGATGGATTCGAACAGCATGACTCTCTTACCTTGAATCGATCATAACTCCTCCATACGAACTCCGATTGTCCTGAAATTTGAAACATAGCCTTTCCTAGTCCTTATCATCATTTCCAATCAATTTCTTCCCAATCGGAATTCTACCAAATTTTGACGATATCGATCGTTGCCTTGATTCCAACTGATCTCCAATCCTGATATCCATAATTCCCTGCCAATTTGTTGATATTCCAGTTCTGACAAAAAATGGGATAACACTTTGCCCCCAAAAACATGCCTTGTGACAATAAGGCGTGTTTTGAATAGTTCTGAATCCAATATCCAAAGTCCATAGCCATATTGCCAGAGTATGCCATCCTTGACTGCTTCGAGCCGATGCCCAATTCCAAATCCCATAACCAAAGCCTTAGCCAATTCCATATCCATTCATACTTGACAGCCGAGTCCTAATCCATCCTTATCCAATAGCCAATAACCAGATCCAGGACCTCTCCGGGTAGATATCCGAATCCATAACCTCTCTGGGTTCTTGCCAAGCGTAATCCACACCTGACGACCGTTGTCCAGTGTCCCTGGACGTTGAGCTAAGCCATGGCTTAAGTCCTAAGCCGAATCCTGGTCTCTCCAGACCCTTGTTGAGCATAGTCCATACTCAATGACCTGAAACAATAATCGATAATATGGGGCCTAATTCTTAGGCCGAGTCCTAGTCACTCCGGACCCTTATCGAGCATAGTCCATACTCGACGACCTGAATGAGTCAATTTACCACGTTCGGGTAAAGTGACTCACCCCTTGCCAGACATAATCCATACACGACGACCATTTATCAAAAACCAGATGAAAATCCAATAAAAATCCAACCCAAAATCCAAATCCAAACCAGAAATCCAAAGCAGAATTCAAAATCAAAAACAACCATCCAAAGAAAAACCTAAATCAAAAAGCAAGCAAAACCAGGAGTTCAATACGAACTCCAAACCCAAATCCAAAAAGAAAAGTAATTTCCAATCAAAAAGCAAAAGATAAATTTCACAAACCACAACATCGCAGTTTATCATCATTCAGAGCATGCCTAGGGGCTATCTCTGTCCCCGTACATGTATAAATGACTTAGTTGCTTGCCGGTAGTTTGCTACTTATTTCACATTATCCTGATCAGTGGATTATCAATCGACCATCATCCCTGGGCCTCACATCATCACGGCGTGAGGTTGTCGGTGGTTGCTCCTGCTCCACCGTTGCATTCCGAGTTCCGACATATTGCTGTAACTGTCCATTCCTTACATGCTCCTCGATTATATCATTTAAGTGCCTGCAGCTGTTGGTATCGTGTCCATCTAAATCATGGAAGAGGCAGTGCCTTCCTGATGTCCTTTCCCGTTCTGATGGTTCTCTCCTAGCCGGCCTCCGGTAAGGAAGGAGATTCCGAGTATCCAGGTATATCCGCTCCAGCGTCTCGTTCAATCCTGTGTATGTGGAAAACTTTAGATCGTTCCATCGCTTCCTAGCGTTTCCAGAATCATCGTCCAACTTCCTTTTCCCTTTGTCTTTGTCCAAACCTTTCCTGGATGGTCCTACATCCTGAGTGGCATTAACCCTTTGCACTTTTAAATCCGTACTCGCATCTTCCTGCCGAAGGAACCTTTCTGCCTCGTGAAAGAATTCGTCGAGATCCTATGGGGGATCTCGTATCAGAGATACCTTGAAATCCGAGTCCTCCCTGACTCCTGATACCGCTGCCATTAAAACCATCGATGGATCAGGCCGATCCACCGATGCGACTGCCGCACTGAATCGAGTTAGAAAAGCTCTAAGCGATTCATCCATCCTTTGCTTCACCGATGTCAATGTCATCACATTCTTCGGCCTCTTGATGCGAACCCGAAACTGTCCCAAAAACTTTTCCACCAATTCCCTCCAAGTCCGGATAGATCCTTCTCCCAGCTGCCTAAACCACATTGCAGCTAAGTCCGTTAAATACAAAGGGAAACATCGGGCCATCACTTCCTCCGATGCCCCCAGCACCTCCATGTGTCTGGTGTACCTCATCAAATGATCAGTTGGGTCCGCCTTACCATCATATACCTCCACGCTAGGTAGCTTGAACTTTGGTGGATTCTGAGCCATCCTTATTTCCCGAGCAAACGGACTCCTATTCACTCCTTCCAAGTCTCCGTTGGTCAGACCACCTCGCACGGTTCTTCTGACGATTTCTACTAATCTTGTGTTGTCTGTTGGGGGTTGCCCTCCATGCCCCCGAGGGAACTCTGGCACATATTCCTCGTGTGGTTCACTAGCAGCAATGTTAGCTCTAGCATGTTGAATTCCTTCCAAAGGTCCTCCTATGTTGGATCCCATGGGCCTGCCCCAAGCCCTTGTTGATTGCCTTCTGGCTCCATATCTTGTCCTCCATTGGGTTCCACGACCCTAGTCCCCTGTACTGCATCCACAACGACTGTAGCTGTTCCCAAGTTCTGCATCCCTGCAGCTTTCATTTGCTCAAAGAAAGTCTACATCATTTCCTGTTGGTTCTTCAACAATCTCTCTTGCAAAGAACTCGTCATAGCTTCCATTTCATCCCGAGTTATGTAGATTGAACCCTGTCCTTCCCCAGCTCCGGAGGATGCTTGTTGACTTCCTTCCTGTTGGCTTCTCTTAGCCCTTTACCTTCTACTATTTTGCCTAGTCATCGTCCTCAAATCCGAACTCCTTAAAACCTTCAAATCCAAACTTCAAATCCGATGTAGCGGGTGCTGGTCGTTCTCGGTGAAAGCACCAAAGTGTTTGTGCCAAAATTGGTCACAAACCCCGAATACCGTGAAAGCACCAGTGTATGAATACAAATCAATGATACTCAAACACAAATCTCAGATCTCGGCAAATATTAAACAGCAATCCCAAAGCAAAGAACAGAGACACAAGTTTTATAGTGGTTCGGCTATCTCCGGCCTACGTCCACTCCAAAGTTTTTATCCTTTTATTAATTATCCTTGATGATTACAGATGATTACAGCATTTACAAAGTCCAGAACTTGAAATAAATAGGAGCAATGATGATATGGAATGGTTCTGGCAGCGTCCGAGCGTGCTTTCTCTCTCCAAAATCTCCGACCCCTTTTCTGAATGACCAGGGGCTCTATTTACAAACGTAGGAGGCTGATATTTCTCCTAAAATCTGGGAAGACCGCTTCAGGCACGTGAGGGGGCCCACTCGCCCGAAATCTGGAGGTCCGGGCCTACACCAGGATCAATTCGACCCTTGGTTCGAATCGATCAAGGAAATGTCCAATCGAGGTGAAATTTGGTGAGAACATTCTTCAACATGTATGTAAGTTTCTGTGAAAATTTCATAGCATTGGATCAACGGTTTGGAAGATATGATCGATTCAATTTCAAAGTTCCGTGTGTTCTGCCTGGTTCGAACCCATGCTTCGAACCCACCTCCTTCGAATCCATCTCATTCGAATCCCTCTTCTTCGAATCCATTGCTTCGAATCCCTCGAAGTGAATGCGCATCGATGACGTGCCACGAATTCTCCGGGTCGATCCACCTTTTTCGCCGCGTTGAACGTTTCTTCCTCTGTTCGTATCCATCACTTCGAATCGATACGAACACTGTCCCTAAGTCCTTCAAATCCATGAAGTCGACTCCCTGCGTATCCTTCTCGAACGCTCTCTTCGCATCGATAGGTACGATCCCAGAAATCTCCCTTTGATCGATACGAATTGTATCGATTCGAGCTGCCATTGATACGAACTAACCTGTGTACACCATATGGATACGAAGGAGATCCATGCTATGATCGAGTCGAAGCCTACCTATTCTTCTCATCTGATCGATACGAAGCAACCGTGTCAAAACAATAACTCGATTGATTCGAAGCCCATCGAGTCGAACCAACATCTAACGCGAACTTCTCAGAGCCGAATCCATACTAATCGATATGAAGTGTATCGATTCGAACCATCCCTGTGCCTTGCCTTCGATCGATGCGAACCTGATGGGTTCGAATCCGATGGATTCGAACCGAGCACCATCTTGGCCCCTTGATGGATTCGAACAACATGCCTCTCCTACCTTGAATCGATCATAACTCCTCCATACGAACTCCGATTATCCTGAAATTTGAAACATAGCCTTTCCTAGTCCTTATCATCATTTCCAATCAATTTCGTCCTGATCGGAGTTCTATCAAATTTTGACGATATCGATCGTTGCCTTGATTCCAACCGATCTCCAATCCTGATATCCATAATTCCCTGCCAAATTGTTGATATTCCAGTTTTGACCAAAAATGGGATAACAGTATTGTTTCGTTTCAAATCCATGCACGCATTTCTAAAAGTCGTACGGCACTGTTTCGCTATTTCGAACGGATGTTGCACCTTGCACCGCGGATGTTGCACCCTGTAGATATCGATTATTCGGACGATCATAACTTCTGGCTCGTTTAGAGTTACGGGAGCCATAACCTGTCAAAACGAAGGCCACAGTGAGTTCAACGGCTTTGATAGCTTTCAGCCGTCAACAGATAGATTAATGCCCATAAAGGACAACCCGAATCTCAATCGGGTCTCGTAAGTTTTTTACCCTTCGTTTTTTCGACTCCGGATTTTAACGGTAAAACGGGATTACCGTGGCCCGTCTTCGATTTACCATCACTGGAGAGTGGTGCACCATGGTACTGTTACATTTCAAATCCATGCACGCATTTCTAAAAGTCGTACGGCATAGTTTCTCCATTTCGGACGGATGTTGCACCTTGCACCGCGGATGTTGCACCCTGTAGATATCGATTATTCGGACGGCCATAACTTCTGGCTCGTTTAGAGTTACGGGAGCCATAACCTGTCAAAACGAAGGCCACTGTGAGTTCTACGGCTTTAACAGCTTTCAATCGTCAACGGATAGATTAATGCCCGAAAAGGACAACCCGAATCTCAATCGGGTCTCGTAAGTTTTTTACCCTTCGTTTTTCGACACCGGAGTTTTACGGTAAAACGGGATTACCGTGGCTCGTCTTCAATTTACCATCGCTGGAGAGTGGTGCACCACGGTACTGTTCCGTTTCTAATCCATGCATGCATTTCTAAAAGTCGTACGACACTGTTTCGCCATTACGGACGGATGTTGCACCTTGCACCGTGGATGTTGCACCCTGTAGATATCGATTATTCGGACGGCCATAACTTCTGGCTCGTTTAGAGTTACGAGAGCCATAACCTGTCAAAACGAAGGCCACGGCGATTTTTACGGCTTTGACCGCTTTTAGCCATCAATGGATAGATTAATGCCCAAAAAGGACAACCCGAATCTCAATCGGGTCTCGTAAGTTTTTTTACCCTTCGTTTTTTCGACACCAGATTTTTACGGTAAAACGGGATTACTGTGCCTCGTCTTCGATTTACCACCGCTGGAGAGTGGTGCACCATGGTACTGTTCCGTTTCAAATCCATGCAAGCATTTCTAAAAGTCGTACGGCACTGTTTCGCCATTTCGGACGGATGTTGCACCTTGCACCGCGGATGTTGCACCCTGTAGATATCGATTATTCGGACAGTCATAACTTCTGGCTCGGTTAGAATTACGGGAACAATACCCTATCAAAATGAAGGCCACGGTGAGTTCTATGGCTTCGACAGCTTTCATCCGTCAACCGATAGATTAGTGCCCGAAAAGGACAACCCGAATCTCAATCGGGTCTCGTAAGTTTTTTACCCTTCCTTTTTTCGACACCGGATTTTTACGGTAAAATGGGATTACGTGCCTCCTCTTCGATTTACCATCGCTGGAGAGTGGTGCACCATGGTTCTATTCCGTTTCAAATCCATGCACACATTTCTAAAAGTCGTACGCCACTGTTTTGCCATTTCGGACGGATGTTGCACCTTGCACCGCGGATGTTGCACCATGTAGATATCGATTATTTGGACGGCCATAACTTCCGGCTCATTTAGAGTTACTGGAGCCATAACCTATCAAAATGAAGGCCACGGTGTGTTCTACGGGTTTGACAGCTTTCAGCCGTCAACGTATAGATTAATGCCCAAAAAGGACAGCCCGAATCTCAATCGGGTCTCGTAAGTTTTTTACCCTTCGTTTTTTCGACACCGGATTTTTACGGTAAAACGGGATTAACGTGCCTCGTCTTCGATTTACCATCGCTGGAGAGTGGTGCACTATGGTACTATATCGTTTCAAATCCATGCACGCATTTCTAAAAGTCTTTACGCCACTGTTTCGCCATTTCGGACGGATGTTTCACCTTGCACCGCGGATGTTGCACCCTATAGATATCGATTATTCGGACGGCCATAACTTTTGGCTCGTTTAGAATTACGGGAGCCATAACCTGTTAAAACGAAGGCCACGGTGAGTTCTATGGCTTTGACAGCTTTCAGCCGTCAACGGATAGATTAATGCCCGAAAAGGTCAACCCGAATCTCAATCGGGTCTCGTAAGTTTTTTACCCTTCGTTTTTTCAACACCGGATTTTTACGGTAGAACGGGATTACCGTGGCTCGTCTTCGATTTACCATCGCTGGAGAGTGGTGCACCATGGTACTGATCTGTTTCTAATCCATGCATGCATTTCCAAAAGTCGTACGACACTGTTTCGCCATTTCGGACGGATGTTGCACCTTGCACCGCGGATGTTGCACCCTTTAGATATCGATTATTCGGACGACCATAACTTCTGGCTCGTTTACAGTTATGGGAGGCATAACCTGTCAAAACGAAGGCCACGGTGATTTTTACGGCTTTGACCGCTTTCAGCCGTCAACGGATAGATTAATGCCCAAAAAGGACAACCCGAATCTCAATCGGGTCTCGTAAGTTTTTTGCCCTTCCATTTTTCGACACCGGATTTTTACGGTAAAACGGGATTGTCGTGCCTCGTCTTCGATTTACCATCGCTGGAGAGTGGTGCACCATGGTACTGTTCCGTTTCAAATCCATGCACGCATTTCTAAAAGTCGTACGACACTGTCTCGCCATTCCGGACGGATGTTGCACCTTGCACCGCGGATGTTGAACCCTGTAGATATCGATTATTCGGACGGTCATAACTTCTGGCTCGTTTACAGTTACGGGAGCCATAACCTATCAAAATGAAGGCCACGGTGAGTTCTACGGCTTCGACAGCTTTCATCCATCAACGGATAGATTAATGCCCGAAAAGGACAACCCGAATCTCAATCGGGTCTCGTAAGTTCTTTACCCTTCCTTTTTTCGACACCGTATTTTTACGGTAAAACGGGATTACCATGCCTCTTCTTCGATTTACCATCGCTGCAGAGTGGTGCACCGTGGTACTGTTCCGTTTCAAATCCATGCATGCATTTCTAAAAGTCATACGCCACTGTTTTGCCATTTCGGACGGATGTTGCACCTTGAACCGCGGATGTTGCACCATGCAGATATCGATTATTCGGACGGCCATAACTTCCGGCTCATTTAGAGTTACGGGAGCCATAACCTGTCAAAACGAAGGCCACGGTGAGTTCTACGGCTTTGACAGCTTTCAGCCGTCAACGGATAGATTAATGCCCAAAAAGGACAACCCGAATCTCAATAGGGTCTCGTAAGTTTTTTACCCTTCGTTTTTTCGACACCGGATTTTTACGGTTAAACGGGATTACCGTGCCTCGTCTTCGATTTACCATCGCTGGAGAGTGGTGCGCCATGGTACTGTTCCGTTTCAAATCCATGCATGCATTTCTAAAAGTCGTACGCCACTGTTTTGCCATTTCGGACGGATGTTGCACCTTGCACCGTGGATGTTGCACCATGTAGATATCGATTATTCGGACGACCATAACTTCCGGCTCATTTAGAGTTACTGGAGCCAAAACCTGTCAAAACGAAGGCCACGGTGTGTTCTACGGCTTTGACAGCTTTCAGCCGTCAACGGATAGATTAATGCCCAAAAGGAACAGCCCGAATCTCAATTGGGTCTCGTAAGCTTTTTACCCTTCGCTTTTTCGACACCGGATTTTTACGGTAAAACGGGATTACCGCGCCTCGTCTTCGATTTACCATCGCTAAAGAGTGGTGCGCCATGGTACTGTTCCGTTTCAAATCCATGCACGCATTTCTAAAAGTCATACGACACTGTTTCGCCGTTTCGGACGGATGTTGCACCTTGCACCGTAGATGTTGCACCCTGTAGATATCGATTATTCGGACGGTCATAACTTCTGGCTCGTTTAGGGGTACGGGGGCCATAACCTGTCAAAATGAAGGCCATGGTGAGTTCTACGGCTTCGACAGCTTTCAGCCGTCAACGGATAGATTAATGCCCGAAAAGGACAACCCGAATCTCAATCGGGTCTCGTAAGTTTTTTACCCTTCGTTTTTTCGACACCGGATTTTAACGGTAAAACGGGATTATCGTGGCTCGTCTTCGATTTACCATCGCTGGAGAGTGGTGCACCATGGTACTATTCCGTATCAAATCCATGCATGCATTTCTAAAAGTCGTACGGCACTGTTTCGCAATTTTGGACGGATGTTGCACCTTGCACCGCGGATGATGCACCTTGTAGATATCGATTATTCGGACGGCCATAACTTCTGGCTCGTTTAGAGTTACGGGAGCCATAACTTGTCAAAACGAAGGCCACGGTGAGTTCTACGGCTTTGAAAGCTTTCAGCCGTCAACGGATAGATTAATGCCCGAAAAGCACAACCCGAATCTGAATCGGGTCTCGTAAGTTTATTGCCCTTCGTTTTTTCGACACCGGATTTTTACGGTAAAACGGGATTACCGTGGCTCATCTTCGATTTACCATCGCTGGAGAGTGGTGCACCATTGTACTATTCCGTTTCAAATCCATGCACGCATTTCTAAAAGTCGTACGGCACTGTTTCGCCATTTCGGACGGATGTTGCACCTTGCACCACGGATGTTGCACCCTATAGATATCGATTATTCGGACGGCCATAACTTCTGGCTCGTTTAGAGTTACGAGAGCCATAACCTGTCAAAACGAAGGGCACGGTGAGTTCTACGGCTTTGACCGCTTTCAGCCGTCAACTGATAGATTAATGCCCGAAAAGGAAAACCCGAATCTTAATCGGGCCTCGTAAGTTTTTTACCCTTCGTTTTTTCAACACCAGATTTTTACGGTAAAGCTGGATTACCGTGGCTCGTCTTCGATTTACCATCGCTGGAGTGTGGTGCACCAGGGTACTGTTCCGTTTCAAATCCATGCATGCATTTCTAAAAGTCGTACGACACTGTTTCGCCATTTCGGACGGATGTTGCACCTTGCACCGCTGATGTTACACCCTGTAGATATCGATTATTCGGACGAGCATAACTTCTGGCTCATTTAGAGTTACGGGAGCCATAACTTGTCAAAACGAAGGCCACGGTGAGTTTTACGGCTTTGACCACTTTCAGCCGTCAACGGATAGATTAATTCCCACAAAGGACAACTCGAATCTCAATCGGGCCTCGTAAGTTTTTTACCCCTCGTTTTTTCGACACCGGATTTTTGAGGTAAAATGGGATTACCATGCCTTGTCTTCGATTTACCATCGATGAAGAGTGGTGCACCATGGTACTGTTCCGTTTCATATCCATGCACGCATTTCTAAAAATCGTACGGCACTGTTTCGCCATTTCGTACGGATGTTGCACCTTGCACCGCGGATGATGCACCTTGCACCGCGGATGTTGCACCCTGTAGATATCGATTATTCGCATGGTCATAACTTCTGGATCGTTTAGAGTTACGAGAGCCATAACCTGTCAAAACGATGGCCACGGTGAGTTCTACGGCTTTGACAGCTTTCAGCCGTCAACGGGTAGATTAATGCCCAAAAAGGACAACCCGAATCTCAATCGGGTCTCGTAAGTTTTTTACCCATCGTTTTTTCGACGTCGTATTTTAACGGTAAACCTGGATTACTGTGGCTCGTCTTTGATTTACCATCGTTGGAGAGTGGTGCACCATGGTACTGTTCCGTTTCAAATCCATGCGCGCATTTCTAAAAGTCGTACGGCAATGTTTCGCCATTTCGGACGGATGTTGCACCATGCACCGCGGACGTTGCACCCTGTAGATATCGATTATTCGGACGGCCATAACTTCTGGCTCGTTTAGACTTACGGGAGCCATAACCTGTCAAAACGAAGGCCACGGTGAGTTCTATGGCTTTGACAGCTTTCAACCGTCAACGGATAGATTAATGCCCGAAAAGGACAACCCGAATCTCAATCGGGTCTCGTAAGTTTTTTTCCCTTCGTTTTTTCGACACCGGATTTTAACGGTAAAACGGGATTACCGTGGCTCGTCTTCGATTTACCATCGCAGGAGAGTGGTGCACCATGGTGCTGTTCCGTTTCAAATCCACGCATGCATTTCTAAAAGTCGTACGGCACTGTTTCGCCATTTCGGACGGATGTTGTAGCTTGCACCGCAGATGTTGCACCCCGTAGATATCGATTATTCGGACGGCCATAACTTCTGGCTCGTTTAGGGTTACGGGAGCCATAACCTGTCAAAACGAAGGCCACGGTGAGTTCTACGGCTTTGACAGCTTTTAGCCGTCAACGGATAGATTAATGCCCGAAAAGGACAACCTGAATCTCAATCGGGTCTCGTAAGTTTTTTACACTTCGTTTTTTCGACACCGGGTTTTTACGGTAAAACGGGATTACCGTGGCTCGTCTTCGATTTACCATCGCTGGAGAGTGGTGCACCATGGTACTGTTCCGTTTCAAATCCATGCACGCATTTCTAAAAGTCTTTAAGCCACTATTTCGCCATTTCGGACGGATGTTGCACCTTGCACCGCGGATGTTGCACCCTGTAGATATCGATTATTCGGACGGCCATAACTTCTGGCTCGTTTGGAGTCACGGGAGCCATAACCTGTCAAAACGAAGGCCACGGTGAGTTCTACGGCTTTGAAAGCTTTCAGCCGTCAACGGATAGATTAATGCCCGAAAAGGACAACCCGAATCTTAATCGGGTCTCGTAAGGTTTTTGCCCTTCGTTTTTTTCGACACCGGATTTTTACGGTAAAACGGGATTACCGTGGCTCGTCTTCGATTTACCATCGCTGGAGAGTGGTGCACCATTGTACTATTCCATTTCAAATCCATGCACGCATTTCTAAAAGTCGTACGGCACTGTTTCGCCATTTCGGACGGATGTTGCACCTTGCACCGCGGATGTTGCACCCTGTAGATATCGATTATTCGGACGGCCATAACTTCTGGCTCGTTTAGAGTTACGAGACCATAACCTGTCAAAACGAAGGGCACGGTGAGTTCTACGGCTTTGACCGCTTTCATCCGTCAACAGATAGACTAATGCCCGAAAAGGAAAACCCGAATCTCAATCGGGCCTCGTAAGTTTTTTACCCTTCGTTTTTTCGACACCAGATTTTTACGGTAAAACGGGATTACCGTGGCTCGTCTTCGATTTACCATCGCTCGAGTGTGGTGCACCAGGGTACTGTTTCGTTTCAAATCCATGCATTCATTTCTAAAAGTCGTACGACACTGTTTCGCCATTTCGGACGGATGTTGCATCTTGCACCGCGGATGTTACACCCTGTAGATATCGATTATCCGGACGACCATAACTTCTGGCTCATTTAGAGTTACGGGAGCCATAACCTGTCAAAACGAAGGCCACGGTGAGTTTTACGGCTTTGACCACTTTCAGCCGTCAACGGATAGATTAATGCCCAAAAAGGACAACTCGTATCTCAATCGGGACTCGTAAGTTTTTTACCCTTCATTTTTTGGACACCGGATTTTTAAGGTAAAACGGGATTACCGTGCCTCGTCTTCGATTTACCATCGATGGAGAGTGGTGCACCATGGTACTGTTCCGTTTCATATCCATGCACGCATTTCTAAAAATCGTAAGGCACTGTTTCGTCATTTCGGACGGATGTTGCACCTTGCACTGCGGATGTTGCACCTTGCACCGCGGATGTTGCACCCTGTAGATATCGATTATTCGCATGGTCATAACTTCTGGATCGTTTAGAGTTACGGGAGCCATAACCTGTCAAAACGAAGGCGACGGTGAGTTCTACGGCTTTGACAGCTTTCAGCCGTCAACGGATAGATTAATGCCCAAAAAGGACAACCCGAATCTCAATCGGGTCTCGTAAGTTTTTTACCCATCGTTTTTTCGACGTCGTATTTTAACGGTAAAACGGGATTACCGTGGCTCGTCTTCGATTTACCATCGCTTGAGAGTGGTACACCGTGGTACTGTTCCGTTTCAAATCCAGGCACGCATTTCTAAAAGTCGTACGGCACCGTTTCCCATTTCGGTCGGATGTTGCACCTTGCACCGCAGACGTTGCACCCTGTAGATATCGATTATTCGGACGGCCATAACTTCTGGCTCGTTTAGAGTTACGCGAGCCATAACCTGTCAAAACGAAGGCCACGGTGAGTTCTACGGGTTTGACAGCTTTCAGCCGTCAATGGATAGATTAATGCCCGAAAAGGACAACCCGAATCTCAATCGGGTCTCGTAAGTTTTTTACACTTCGTTTTTTCGACACCGGGTTTTTACGGTAAAACGGGATTACCATGGATCGTCTTCGATTTACCATCGCTGGAGAGTGGTGCACCATGGTACTGTTCCGTTTCAAATCCATGCACGCATTTCTAAAAGTCTTTACGCCACTGTTTCGCCGTTTCGGACGGATGTTGCACCTTGCACGGCGGATGTTGCACCCTGTAGATATCGATTATTCGGGCGGCCATAACTTTTGGCTCGTTTAGAATTACGGGAGCCATAACCTGTCAAAACTAAGGGCACGGTGAGTTCTACGGCTTTGACAGCTTTCAGCCGTCAACGGATAGATTAATGCCCGAAAAGGTCAACCCGAATCTCAATCGGGTCTCGTAAGTTTTTTACCCTTCGTTTTTTCGACACCGGATTTTTACGGTAGAACGGGATTACCGTGGCTCGTCTTCGATTTACCATCGCTGGAGAGTGGTGCACCATGGTACTGTTCCGTTTCAAATCCATGCATGCATTTCTAAAAGTCGTACGGCACTGTTTCGCCATTTCGGACGGATGTTGCACCTTGCACCGCGGATGTTGCACCCTGTAGATGTCGATTATTTGGACGATCATAACTTCTGGCTCGTTTAGAGTTAGGGGAGCCATAACCTATCAAAAGAAGGCCATGGTGAGTTCTACGGCTTCGATAGCTTTCATCCGTCAACGGATAGATTAGTGCCCGAAAAGGATAGCCCGAATCTCAATCGGGTCTCGTAAGTTTTTTACCCTTCCTTTTTTCGACACCGGATTTTTACGATAAAACGGGATTACCGTGCCTCGTCTTCGATTTACCATCGCTGGAGAGTGGTGCACCATGGTACTGTTCCGTTTCAAATCCATGCACGCATTTCTAAAAGTCGTACGCCACTTTTTTGCCATTTCGTAAGGATGTTGCACCTTGCACCGCGGATGTTGCACCATGTGGATATCGATTATTCGGACGACCACAACTTTTGGCTCATTTAGAGTTACGGGAGCCATAACTTGTCAAAGCGAACGCCACGGTGAGTTTTACGGCTTCGACAACTTTCAGCCGTCAACGGATAGATTAATGCCCAAAAAGGACAACCCGAATCTCAATCGGGTCCCGTAAGTATTTTACCCTTCATTTTTTCGACACCGGATTTTTACGGTAAAACGAGATTACCGTGCCTCGTCGTCGATTTACCATCGCTGGAGAGTGGTGCACCATGGTACTGTTCCATTTCAAATCAATGCATGCATTTCTAAAAGCCGTACGACATCGTTTCGCCATTTCGGACGGATGTTGCACCTTGCACCGCGGATGTTGCACCCTGTAGATATCGATTATTCGGCCGGCCATAACTTCTGGCTCATTTTACGGGAGCCATAACCTGTCAAAACGAAGGCCACGGCGAGTTCTATGGCTTTGACAGCTTTCAGCCGTCAACGGATAGATTAATCCCCGAAAAGGACAACCCGAATCTCAATCGGGTCTCGTAAGTTTTTTACCCTTCGTTTTTTCGACACCGGATTTTTACGGTAAAACGGGATTACCCTGGCTCATCTTCGATTTACTATCGCTAGAGAGTGGTGCACCATGGTACTGTTCCGTTTCTAATCCATGCATGCATTTCTAAAAGTCGTACGGCACTGTTTCGCCATTTCTGACGGATGTTGCACCTTGAACTGCGGATGTTGCACCCTGTAGATATCGATTATTCGGACGGCCATAACTTCTTGCTCGTTTAGAGTTATGGGAGCCATATCCTGTCAAAACGAAGGCCACGATGAGTTTTATGGTTTTGTCCGCTTTCAGCCGTCAACGGATAGATTAGTGCCCGAAAAGGACAGCCCGAATCTCAATCGGGTCTCGTAAGTTTTTTACCCTTCCTTTTTTCGACACCGGATTTTTACGATAAAACGGGATTACCGTACCTCGTCTTCGATTTACCATCCCTGGAGAGTGGTGCACCATGGTACTGTTCCGTTTCAAATCCATGCACGCATTTCTAAAAGTCGTACGCCACTGTTTTGCCATTTCGGACGGATGTTGCACCTTGCACCGCGGATGTTGCACCATGTGGATATCGATTATTCGGACGGCCATAACTTCTGGCTCATTTAGAGTTACGGGAGCCTTAACCTGTTAAAACGAACGCCATGGTGAGTTCTACGGCTTTGTCGGCTTTCAGCCATCAACGGATAGATTAATGCCCAAAAAGGACAACCCGAATCTCAATCGGGTCTCGTAAGTTATTTACCCTTCGTTTTTTCGACAACGGATTTTTACAGTAAAACGGGATTACCGTGCCTCGTCTTCGATTTACAATCGCTGGAGAGTGGTGCACCATGGTACTGTTCCGTTTCAAATCCATGCACGCATTTCTAAAAGTCGTACGGCACTGTTTTGCCATTTCGGACGGATGTTGCACCTTGCATCGCGGATGTTGCACCCTGTAGATATCGATTATTCGGACGATTATAACTTCTGGCTCATTTAGAGTTATGGGAGCCATAACCTATCAAAAGAAGGCAATGGTGAGTTCTACGGCTTCCACAGCTTTCATCCGTCAATGGATAGATTAGTGCCCGAAAAGGATAGCCCGAATCTCAATCGGGTCTCGTAAGTTTTTACCCTTCCTTTTTTCGACACCGGATTTTTACGATAAAACGGGATTACCGTGCCTCGTCTTCGATTTACCATCGCTGGAGAGTGGTGCACCATGGTACTGTTCCGTTTCAAATCCATGCACGCATTTCTAAAAGTCGTACGCCACTGTTTAGCCATTTCGGACGGATGTTGCACCTTGCACCGTGGATGTTGCACCATGTAGATATCGATTATTCGGACGACCATAACTTCTGGCTCATTTAGAGTCACGGGGGCCATAACCTGTCAAAACGAACGCCACGGTGAGTTCTACGGCTTTGACAGCATTCAGCCGTCAACGGATAGATTAATGCCCAAAAAGGACAACCCGAATCTCAATCGGATCTCGTAAGTATTTTACCCTTCGTTTTTTCGACACCGAATTTTTACGGTAAAACGGGATTACCGTGCCTCGTCTTCGATTTACCATCGCTGGAGAGTGGTGCACCATGGTACTGTTCCGTTTCAAATACACGCACACATTTCTAAAAGTCTTTACGCCACTGTTTCGCCATTTTGGACGGATGTTGCACCTTGCACCGCGGATGTTGCACCCTGTAGATATCGATTATTCGGACGGCCATAACTTCTGTCTCGTTTAGAGTTACGGGAGCAATAACCTGTCAAAATGAAGGCCACGTTGAGTTCTACGTCTTCGACAGCTTTCATCCGTCAACGGAAAGATTAAAGCCCGGAAACGACAACCCGAATCTCAATCGGGTCTCGTAAGTTGTTTACCCTTCCTTTTTTCGACACCGGATTTTTACGGTAAAACGGGATTACCGTGCCTCGTCCTCGATTTACCATCGCTGGAGAGTGGAGCACCATGGTACTATTCCGTTTCAAATCCATGCACGCATTTCTAAAAGTCGTACGGCACTGTTTCGCCATTTCGGACGGATGTTGCACCTTGCGCCGTGGATGTTGCACCCTGTAGATATCGATTATTTGGACAACCATAACTTTTGGCTATTTAGAGTTACGGGCGCCATAACCTGTCAAAACGAAGGCCACGGTGAGTTCTACGGCTTTGACTCCTTTCAGCCGTCAACGGATAGATTAATGCCCAAAAAGGACAACCCGAATCTCAATCGGGTCTCGTAAGTTTTTTACCCTTCGTTTTTTCGACACCGGATTTTTGCGGTAAAACGGGATTACCGTGCCTCGTCTTCTATTTACCATCGCTGGAGAGTGGTGCACCATGCAACTGTTCCGTTTTAAATCCATGCACGCATTTCTAAAAGTCGTACGACACTATTTCGCCATTTCGGACGGATGTTGCACCTTGCACCGCGGATGTTGCACCCTGTAGATATCGACTATTCGGACGGCCATAATTTCTAGCTCGTTTAGAGTTACGGGAGCCATAACCTGTCAAAACGAAGGCCACGGTGAGTTCTACGGCTTTGATAGCTTTCAGCCGTCAATGGATAGATTAATGCCCGAAAAGGACAACCCGAATCTCAATCAGGTCTTGTAAGTTTTGTACCCTTCGTTTTTTCGACATCGGATTTTTACGGTAAAACGGGATTACCGTGCCTCGTCTTCGATTTACCATCGCTGGAGAGTGGTGCACCATGGTACTGTTCCGTTTCAAATCGATGCATGCGTTTCTAAAAGTCGTACGGCACTGTTTCGCCATTTCGGATGGATGTTGCACCTTGCACCGCGGATGTTGCACCCTATAGATATCGATTATTCGGACGGCCATAACTTCTGGCTCGTTTAGAGTTACGGGAGCCATAACCTGTCAGAACGAAGGCTACGGTGAGTTCTACGGCTTTGACCACTTTCAGCCATCAACGGATAGATTAATGCCCAAAAAGGACAACCCGAATCTCAAAGGAATCTCGTAAATTTTTTACCCTTCGTTTTTTCGACACCGGATTTTTACGGTAAAACGGGATTACCGTGCCACGTCGTCGATTTACCATCGCTGGAGAGTGGTGCACCATGGTACTGTTCCATTTCAAATCCGCGCACGCATTTCTAAATGTCGTACGATACAGTTTCGCCATTTCGGACGGATGTTGCACCTTGCACCGCGGATGTTGCACCCTGTAGATATCGATTATTCGGACGGCCATAACTTCTGGCTCGTATAGAGTTACGCAGCAATCACCTGTCAAAACGAAGGCCACGGTGAGTTCTACGGCTTTGACAGCTTTCAGCCGTCAACGGATAGATTAATGCCCAAAAGGACAACCTGAATCTCAATCGGGTCTCGTAAGTTTTTTACCCTTCGTTTTTTCGACACCGGATTTTTACGGTAAAACGGGATTACCGTGCCTCGTCTTCGATTTACCATCGCTGGAGAGTGGTGCACCATGGTACTGTTCCATTTCAAATCCATGCACGCATTTCTAAAAGTCGTACGGCACCGTTTCGCCATTTCGGACGGATGTTGCACCTTGGGCCGCGGATGTTGCACCCTGTAGATATCGATTATTCGGACGGCCATAACTTCTGGCTCGTTTAGAGTTACGGGAGCCATAATCTGTCAAAACGAAGGCCACGGCGAGTTCTACGGCTTTGACAGCTTTCAGCCGTCAACGGATAGATTAATGCCCGAAAAGGACAACCCGAATCTCAATCAGGTCTCGTAAGTTTTTTACCCTTCGTTTTTTCGACACCGGATTTTAATGGTAAAACAGGATTACCGTGGCTCGTCTTCGATTTACCATCGCTGGAGAGTGGTGCACCACGGTACTGTTCCGTTTCAAATCCATGCACGTATTTCTAAAAGTTGTACGACACTGTTACGCCATTTCGGACGGATGTTGCACATTACCCCGCGGATGTTGCACCTTGTACATATCGATTATTCGGACAGCCATAACTTCTGGCTTGCTTAGAGTTACGGGAGGCACAACCTGTCAAAACGAAGGCCACGGTGAGTTCTACGGCTTTGATAGCTTTCAGCCGTCAACGGATAGATTAGTGCCCGAAAAGGACATCCCGAATCTCAATCGGGTCTCGTAAGTTTTCTACCCTTCGTTTTTTCGGCACCGGATTTTTACGGTAAATCGGGATTACCGTGCCACGTCTTCGATTTACCATCGCTGGAGAGTGGTGCACCATGGTACTGTTCCGTTTCAAATCCATGCACACATTTCTAAAAGTCGTACGCCACTGTTTCGGATGTTGCACCTTGCACCGCGGTTGTTGCACCCTGTAGATATCGATTATTCGGACGGCCATAACTTCTGGCTCGTTTAGAGTTATGGGAGCCATAACCGGTCAAAACGACCGCCACGGTGAGTTTTATAGCTTTGACCGCTTTCAGCCGTCAACGGATAGATTAATGCCCGAAAAGGACAATCCGAATCTCAATCCGGTCGCGTAAGTTTTTTACCCTTCGTTTTTTCGACACCGGATTTTAACGGTAAAATAGGATTACCGTGGCTCGTCTTCGATTTACCATCGCTGGAGAGTGGTGCACCATGGAACTGTTCCTTTTCAAATCCATGCACGCATTTCTAAAAGCCGTACGACACTGTTTCGCCATTTCGAACGGATGTTGCACCTTACCCCGCGGATGTTGCACCCTGTACATATCGATTATTCGGACGGCCATAACTTCTGGCTCGTTTAGAGTTACGAAACCCATAAATTGTCAAAACGAAGGCCACGGTGAGTTCTACGGCTTTGACAGCTTTCGGGCATCAACGGACAGATTAATGCCCGAAAAGGACAACCCGAATCTCAATCGGGTCTCGTAAGTTTTTTACCCTTCGTTTTTTCGACACCGAATTTTTACGGTAAAATGGGATTACCGTGCCACGTCTTCGATTTACCATCGCTGGAGAGTGGTGCAACATGAACTGTTCTGTTTCAAAGCCATGCACGCATTTCTAAAAGTCGTACGGCACTGTTTCGCTTTTCGGACGGATGTTGCACCTTGCACCGCAGATGTTGCACCCTGTAGATATCGATTATTCGGACGGTCATAACTTCGGGTTGGTTTAGAGTTACGGGAGCCATTACCTGTCAAAACGAAGGCCACGGTGAGTTCTACGGCTTTGACAGATTTCAGCCGTCAACGGATAGATTAATGCCCAAAAAGGACAACCCGAATCTCAATCGGGTCTCCTAAGTTTTTTACCCTTCGTTTTTTCGACACCGGATTTTTACGGTAAAACGGGATTACCGTGGCTCGTCTTCGATTTACCATCGCTGGAGAGTGGTGCACCATGGTACTGTTCCGTTTCAAAGCCATGCACGCATTTTAAAAGCCGTACGACACTGTTTCGCCATTTCGTACGGATGTTGCACCTTGCACCGCGGATGTTGCACCCTGTAGATATCGATTATTCGGACGTTCATAACTTCTAGCTCGTTTAGAGTTACGAGAGCCATAACCTGTCAAAATGAAGGCCACGGTGAGTTCTAGGGCTTTGACAGCTTTCAGCCGTCAACGAATAGATTAATGCCCAAAAGGACAACCTGAATCTCAATCGGGTCTCGTAAGTTTTTTAGCCTTCGTTTTTTCGACACCGGATTTTTACGGTAAAACGGGATTACCGTGCCTTGTCTTCGATTTACCATCGCTGGAGAGTGGTGCACCATGGTACTGTTCCGTTTCAAATCCATGCACGCATTTCTAAATGTCGTACGGCACTGTTTTGCCATTTCGGACGGATGTTACACCTTGCACCGTGGATGTTGCACCCTGTAGATATCGATTATTCGGACGGTCATAACTTCTGGCTCGTTTAGAGTTACGGGAGCCATAACCTGTCAAAACGAAGGCCACGGTGAGTTCTATGGCTTTGACAGCTTTCAGCCGTCAACGGATAGATTAATGCCCAAAAAGTACAACCCGAATCTCAATCGGGTCTCGTAAGTTTTTTATCCTTCGTTTTTTCGATGTCGGATTTTAACGGTAAAACGGGATTACCGTGGCTTGTCTTCGATTTACCATCGCTGCAGAGTGGTGCACTATGGTACTGTTCCATTTCAAATCCATGCGCGCATTTCTAAAAGTCGCACGGCACTGTTTCGCCTTTTCGGACGGATGTCGCACCTGTAGATATCGATTATTCGGACGGCCATAACTTCTGGCTCGTTTAAAGTTACGGGAGCCATAACCTATCAAAACGAAGGCCACAGTGAGTTCTACGGCTTTGACCACTTTCAGCCGTCAACGGATAGATTAATGCCCGAAAAGGACAACCCGAATCTCAATCGGGTCACGTAAGTTTTTTACCCTTCGTTTTTTCGACACCGGATTTTAACGATAAAACGGGATTACCGTGCCTCATCTTCGATTTACCATCGCTGGAGAGTGGTGCACCATTGTACTGTTTCGTTTCAAATCCATGCACGCATTTCTAAAAGTCGTACGACACTGTTTCTCCATTTCGGATGGATGTTGCACCTTGCACCGCGGATATTGCACCCTGTAGATATCGATTATTCGGACGGCCATAACTTCTGGCTCGTTTAGAGTTACGGGAGCCATAACCTGTCAAAACGAAGGCCATGGTGATTTTTACGGCTTTGACTGCTTTCAGCCGTCAACGGATAGATTAATGCCCAAAAAGGACAACCCGAATCTCAATCGGGTCTCGTAAGTTTTTTACCCTTCGTTTTTTCGACACCGGATTTTTACGGTAAAACGGGATTACCGTGCCTCGTCTTCGATTTACCATCGCTGAAGAGTGGTGCACCATGGTACTTTTCCGTTTCAAATCCACGCATGCATTTCTAAAAGTCGTACGGCACAGTTTCTCCATTTCGGACGGATGTTGCACCTTGCACCGCAGATGTTGCACCCTGTAGATATCGATTATTCGGACGGCCATAACTTCTGGCTCGTTTAGAGTTACAAGAGCCATAACCTGTCAAAACGAAGGACACGGTGAGTTATACGGCTTTGACAGCTTTCAGCCATCAACGGATAGATTAATGCCTGAAAAGGACAACCTGAATCTCAATCGGGTCTCGTAAGTATTTTATCCTTCGTTTTTTCGACACTGGATTTTTACGGTAAAACAGGATTACCGTGCCTCGTCTTCGATTTACCATCGCTGGAGAGTGGTGCACCATGGCACTGTTCCGTTTCAAATCCGTGCATGCATTTCTAAAAGTCGTACGACACAGTTTCGCCATTTCGGACGGATGTTGCACCTCGCACCACGGATGTTGCACCCTGTTGAAATCGATTATTCGGACGGCCATAACTTCTGGCTATTTTAGAGTTAAGGGAGTCATATCCTGTCAAAACGAAGGCCACAGTGAGTTTTACGGCTTTGACCGCTTTCAGCCGACAACGGATAGATTAATGCCCAAAAAGGACAACCCGAATATCAATCGGGTCTCGTAAGTTTTTTACCTTTCGTTTTTTCGACACCGGATTTTTACGGTAAAACGGGATTACCGTGGCTCATCTTCAATTTACCATCGCTGGAGAGTGGAGCACCATGGTACTGTTTCATTTCAAATCCATGCATGCATTCCTAAAAGTCGTACGGCACTATTTTGCCATTTCGGACAGATGTTGCACCTTGCACCGCGGATGTTGCACCCTGTAGATATCGATTATTCGGACGGCCATAACTTCTGCCTCGTTTAGAGTTACGGGAGCCATAACCTGTCAAAATGAAGGCCACGGTGAGTTCTACGATTTTGACCGCTTTCAACCGTCTATGGATAGATTAATGCCCAAAAAGGACAGCCCGAATCTCAATCGGGTCTCGTAAGTTTTTTACCCTTCGTTTTTTCGACATCGGATTTTTACGGTAAAACGGGATTACCGTGCCTCGTCTTCGATTTACCATCGCTGGAGAGTGGTGCACCATGGTCACAACTTCTGGCTCGTTTAGAGTTGCGGGAGCCATAACCAGTCAAAATGAAGGCCTCAGTGAGTCTACGGCTCTGATAGCTTTCAGCCATCAATGGATTGTATAATGCCCAAAAAAGACTATCCGAATCTCAATCGGGTCTCGGAAGTTTTTTACCCTTCGTTTTTTCGACACGTAGATTTTTACGTAAAACTAGATAACCATGGTTGTTGCACCCTGTAGATATCGATTATTCGGACGGCCATAATTTCTGGCTTGTTTAGAGATACGGGAGCCATAACCTGTCAAAATGAAGGCCTCAGTGAGTTCTACGGTTCTGATAGCTTTCGGCCGTCAATGGATTGTATAAAGCCCAAAAAAGACTATCCGAATATCAATCGGGTCTCGGAAGTTTTTTACCCTTCGTTTTTTCGACACGTGGATTTTTACGGTAAAGCGGGATTACCGTGGCTGGTCTTCGATTTACCATCGCTGGAGAGTGGTGCACCATGGTACCGTTCTGTTTCAAATCCATGCACACATTTCAAAATGTCTTACGACACTGTTTCACCATTTCGGACGGATGTTGCACCTTGCACCGTGGATGCTGCACCATGTAGATATCGATTATCCGGACGGCCATAACTTCCGGCTCGTTTAGAGTTAAGGGAGCCATAACCAGTCAAAACGAAGGCCTCAGTGAGTTCTACGGCTCTGACAGCTTTCAGGTGTCAACGGATTGTATAATGCCCAAAAAAGACTATCCGAATCTCAATCGGGTTTCGAAAGTTTTTTACCCTTCGTTTTTTCGACACGTTGGTTTTTACGGTAAAACTGGATTACCGTGGCTGGTCTTCGATTTACCATCGCTGGAGATTGATGCACCATGGTACAATTCCGTTTCAAATCTATGCACGCATTTCAAAAAGTCGTACGACACTGTTTCGCCATTTCGGACGGATGTTGCACCTTGCACCCTGTATATATCGATTATTCGGACGACCATAACTTCTGGCTCGTTTAAAGTTACGGGAGCCATAACCTGTCAAAACGAAGGCCTCAGTGAGTTCTGCAGCTCTGACAGCTTTCAGACGTCAATGGATTGTTTAATGCCCAAAAAATACTATCCGAATCTCCATCGGGTCTAGGAAGTTTTTTACCCTTCGTTTTTTCGACACGTGGATTTTTAAGGTAAAACGGGATTACTGTGGCTGGTCTTCGATTTACCATCGCTGGAAAGTGGTGCACCACGGTACCGTTCCATTTCAAATCCATGCACGCATTTCAAAAAGTCGTACGACACAGTTTCGCCATTTCGGACGGATGTTGCACCTTGCACCGTGGATGTTGCACCCTGTAGATATCGATTATTCGGACGGCCATAACTTCTGACTCGTTTAGAGTTACGAGAGCCATAACCTGTCAAAACGAAGGCCTCAGTGAGTTCTACGGCTCTGAATTCTTTCAACCGTCAATGGATTGTTTAATGCCCAAAATTGACTATCCGAATCTCAATCGGGTCTAGGAAGTTTTTTACCCTTCGTTTTTTCGACACGTGGATTTTTACGGTAAAACGGGATTACCGTGGCTGGTCTTCGATTTACCATCGCTGGAGAGTGGTGCACCACGGTACCATTCCGTTTCAAATCCATGGACACATTTCAAAAGGTCGTACGACACTGTTTCGCCATTTCGTACGGATGTTGCACCTTGCACCGTGGATGTTGCACCCTGTAGATATCGATTATTCGGACGGCCATAACTTCTGGCTCGTTTAGCGTTACGGGAGCTATAACCTGTCAAAACGAAGGCCTCAGTGAGTTCTACGGCTTTGAAAGCTTTCAGCTGTCAACGGATTGTAAAATGCCCAAAAAAGACTATCCGAATCTCAATCGGGTCTCGGAAGTTTTTTACCCTTCGTTTTTTCGACACGTAGATTTTTATGGTAAAGCGGGATTACCGTGGCTGGTCTTCGATCTACCATCGCTGAAGAGTGGTGCACCATGGTACCGTTCTGTTTCAAATCCATGCACGCAATTCAAAAAGTGGTACGACACTGTTTCGCCATTTCGGACGGATGTTGCACCTTGCACCGTGGTTGTTGCACCCTGTAGATATCGATTATTCAGACGGCCATAACTTCTGGCTCGTTTAGAGTTATGGGAGCCATAACCTGTCAAAATGAAGGCCTCAGTGAGTTCTAAGGTTCTGACAGCTTTCAGCCGTCAATGGATTGTTTAATGCCCAAAAAAGACTATCCGAATCTCAATCGGGTCTAGGAAGTTTTTTACCCTTCGTTTTTTCGACACGTGGATTTTTACGGTAAAGCGGGATTACCGTGGCTGGTCTTCGATTTACCATCGCTGGAGAGTGGTGCACCATGGTACCGTTCTGTTTCAAATCCATGCACACATTTCAAAATGTCGTACGACACTGTTTCACCATTTCGGACGGATGTTGCACCTTGCACCGTGGATGCTGCACCATGAAGATATCGATTATTCGGACGGCCATAACTTCTGGCTCGTTTAGAGTTAAGGGAGCCATAACCAGTCAAAACGAAGGCCTCAGTGAGTTCTACGGCTCTGACAGCTTTCAGGTGTCAATGGATTGTATAATGCCTAAAAAAGACTATCAGAATCTCAATCGGGTTTCGAAAGTTTTTTACCCTTTGTTTTTTCAACACGTGGATTTTTACGGTAAAACTGGATTACCGTGGCTGGTCTTCGATTTACCACCGCTGGAGAGTGATGCACCATGGTACCATTCCGTTTCAAATCTATGCACGCATTTCAAAAAGTCGTACGACACTGTTTCACCATTTCGGACGGGTGTTGCACCTTGCACCCTGTATATATCGATTATTCGGACGGCCATAACTTCTGGCTCGTTCAGAATTACGGGAGCCATAACCTGTCAAAACGAAGGCCTCAGTGAGTTCTGCAGCTCTGACAGCTTTCAGCCGTCAATGGATTGTTTAGAGTTACGACGCTGTTTCGCCATTTCGGACGGATGTTGCACCTTGCACCATGGATGTTGCACCCTGTTGATATCGATTATTCGGACGGCCATAACTTCTGGCTCGTTTAGAGTTACGGGAGCCATAACCTGTCAAAATGAAGGCCTCAGTGAGTTCTACATCTCTGACAGCTTTCAGCCGTCAATGGATTGTTTAATTGCCAAAAAAGACTATCCGAATCTCCATCGGGTCTAGGAAGTTTTTTACCCTTCGTTTTTTCGACACGTGGATTTTTACGGTAAAACAGGATTACCGTGGCTGGTCTTCGATTTACCATCGCTGGAGAGTGGTGTACTATGGTACCGTTCCGTTTCAAATCCATGCACGCATTTCAAAAAGTCGTACGACGCTATTTCGCCATTTCGGACGAATGTTGCACCATGCACCGTGGATGTTGCACCGTGTAGATATCGATTATTCGGACGGCCATAACTTCTGGCTCGTTTAGAGTTAAGGGAGCCATAACCAATCAAAACGAAGGCCTCAGTGAGTTCTACGGGTTTGACAGCTTTCAGCCGTCAATGGATTGTTTAATGCCCAAAAAAGACTATCCGAATCTCAATCGGGTCTAGGAAGTTTTTTACCCTTCGTTTTTTTGACACGTGGATTTTTTGGTAAAACGGGATTACCATAGCTGGTCTTCGATTTATCATCGCTGGAGAGTGGTGCACCAAGGTATCGTTCCGTTTCAAATCCATGCACGCATTTCAAAAAGTCGTACGACGCTGTTTCGCCATTTCGGACGGATTTTGCACCTTGCTCCGTGGATGTTGCACCCTGTAGATATCGATTATTCGGACGGGAATAACTTCTGGCTCGTTTAGAGTTAAGGGAGCCATAACCAGTCAAAACGAAGGCCTCAGTGAGTTCTATGACTCTGATAGCTTTCAGCCGTCAATGGATTGTATAATGCCCAAAAAAGACTATCCGAATCTCAATCGGGTCTCGAAAGTTTTTGACCCTTTGTTTTTTCGACACGTGGATTTTTACGGTAAAACGGGATTACCGTGGCTGGTCATCGATTTACCATCGCTGGAGAGTGGTGCACCATGGTACCGTTCCGTTTCAAATCCATGCACGCATTTCAAAAAGTCGTACGACGCTGTTTCGCCATTTCGGACGGATGTTGCACCTTGCACCGTGGATGTTGCACCATGTAGATGTCGATTATTCGGACAGCCATAACTTCTGGCTCGTTTAGAGTTAAGGGAGCCATAACCAGTCAAAACGAAGGCCTCAGTGAGTTCTACGGATCTGACGGCTTTCAGCCGTCAATGGATTGTAAAATGCCCAAAAAAGACTATCCAAATCTCAATCGGGTCTCGGAATTTTTTTGCCCTTCGTTATTTTGACACGTGGATTTTTACGGTAAAACTGGATTACCGTGGCTGGTCTTCGATTTACCATCGCTGGAGAGTGGTGCACCATGGTACCGTTCCGTTTCATATCTATGCACGCATTTCAAAAAGTCGTACGACACTGTTTCGCCATTTCGGACGGATGTTGCACCTTGCACCGAGGATGTTGCACCCTATAGATATCGATTATTCGGACGGCCATAACTTCTGGCTCGTTTAGAGTTACGAGAGCCATAACCTGTAAAAACGAAGGCCTCAGTGAGTTCTACGGCTCTGACAGCTTTTAGCCATCAATGGATTGTTTAATGCCCAAAAAAGACTATCCCAATCTCAATCGGGTCTACGAAGTTTTTTACCCTTCGTTTTTTCGACACGTGGATTTTTACGGTAAAACGGGATTACCGTGGATGGTCTTCGATTTACCATCGCTGGAGAGTGGTGCACCATAGTACCGTTCCGTTACAAATCCATGCACGCTTTTCAAAAGGTCGTACGACACTGTTTCGCCATTTCGGACGGATGTTGCACCTTGCACCGTGGATATTGCACCCTGTAGATATCGATTATTCGGACGGCCATAACTTCTGGCTCGTTTAGAGTTACGGGAGCCATAACCTGTCAAAACGAAGGCCTCAGTGAGTTCTACGGCTTTGGATGCTTTCAGCCATCAATGGATTGTTTAATGCCCAAAAATGACTATCCGAATCTCAATCGCGTCTAGGAGGTTTTTTACCCTTCGTTTTTTCGACACGTGGATTTTTACGGTAAAACGGGATTACCGTGGCTGGTCTTCGACTTACCATCGATGGAGAGTGGTGCCCCATGGTACCGTTCCGTTTCAAATCCTTGCACGGATTTCAAAAAGTCGTACGATACTGTTTTGCCATTTCAGACGGATGTTGCACCTTGCACCGTGGATGTTGCACCCTGTAGATATCGATTATTCGGAAGGCCATAACTTCTGGCTCGTTTAGAGTTACAGGAGCCATAACCATTCAAAACGAAGGCCTCAGTGAGTTCTACGGCTCTGACAGCTTTCAGCCGTCAATGGATTGTATAATGCCAAAAAAGACTATCCGAATCTCAATCGGGTTTCGGAAGTTTTTTGCCCTTCGATTTTTCGACACGAGGATTTTTACGGTAAAACGGGATTACCGTGGCTGGTCTTCGCTTTACCATCGCTGGAGAGTGGCGCACCATGGTACCATTCTGTTTCAAATCCATGCACGCATTTTAAAAAGTCGTACGACGCTGTTTCGCCATTTCGGACGGATGTTGCACCTTGCTCCGTGGATGTTGCACCCTGTAGATATCGATTATTCGGACGGCCAAAACTTCTGGCTCGTTTAGAGTTAAGAGAGCCATAACCAGTCAAAACGAAGGCTTCAGTGAGTTCTACGGCTCTGATAGCTTTCAGCCGTCAATGGATTGTATAATTCCCAAAAAAGACTATCCAAATATCAATCGCGTCTTGGAAGTTTTTTACCCTTCGTTGTTTTCGACACGTGGATTTTTACGGTAAAACGGGATTACCGTGGCTGGTCTTCGATTTACCATCGCTGGAGAGTGGTGCACCATGGTACCGTTCCGTTTCAAATTCATGCACGCATTTCAAAAAGTCGTACGACACTGTTCCGCCATTTCGGACGGATGTTGCACCTTGCACCGTGGATGTTGCACCCTGTAGATATCGATTATTCGGACGGCCATAACTCTGGCTCGTTTAGAGTTACGGGAGCCATAACCTGTCAAAACGAAGGCCTCAGTGAGTTCTACGGCTCTGACAGCTTTCAGCCATTAATGGATTGTTTAATGCCCAAAAAACACTATCTGAATCTCCATCGGGTCCAGAAAGTTTTTTACCCTTCGTTTTTTCGACAAGTGGATTTTAAGGTAAAACGGGATTACCGTAGCTGGTCTTCGATTTACCATCGCTGGAGAGTGGTGCACCATGGTACCGTTCCGTTTCAAATCCATGCACGCATTTCAAAAAGTCGTACGACGCTGTTTCGCCATTTCGTATGGATGTTGCACCTTGCACCGTGGAGGTTGCACCATGTAGGTATCGATTATTCGGACAGCCATAACTTCTGGCTCGTTTAGAGTTAAGTGAGCCATAACCTGTCAAAACGAAGGTCTCAGTGAGTTCTACGGCTCTGATGGCTTTCTGCCGTTAATGGATTGTAAAATGCCCAAAAAAGACTATCCGAATCTCAATCGGGTCTCGGAAGTTTTTTACCCTTCGTTTTTTTGACACGTGGATTTTTACGGTAAAACTGGATTACCGTGGCTAGTCTTCGATTTACCATCGTTGGAGAGTGGTGCACCATGGTACCGTTCCGTTTCAAATCTTTGCACGCATTTCAAAAAGTCGTACGACACTGTTTCGCCATTTCGGACGGATGTTGCACCATGCACCGTGGATGTTGCACCCTGTAGATATCGATTATTCGGACGGCCATAACTTCTGGCTCATTTAGAGTTACGGGAGCCATAACCTGTCAACATGAAGGGCTTAGCGAGTTCTACGGCTTTGAATGCTTTCAGTCGTCCATGGATTATTTAATGGCCAAAAATGACTATCCGAATCTCAATCGGGTCTAGGAAGTTTTTTACCCTTCGTTTTTTCGACACGTTGATTTTTACGGTAAAACGGGATTAGCGTGTCTGGTCTTAGATTTACCATCGCTGGAGAGTGATGCACCATGGTACCGTTCCGTTTCAAATCCATGCACGCATTTCAAAAAGTCGTACGACATTGTTTCGCCATTTCGGACGAATGTTGCACCTTGCACCGTGGATGTTGCAACCTGTAGATATAGACTATTCGGACGGCCATAACTTCTGGCTCGTTTAGAGTTACAGGAGCCATAACCAGTCAAAACGAAGGCCTCAGTGAGTTCTACGGCTTTGACCACTTTCTGCCGTCAATGGATTGTATAATGCCCAAAAAAGACTATCCGAATCTCAATCCGGTCTCGGAAGTTTTTTACCCTTCGTTTTTTCGACACGTGAATTTTTACGGTAAAACTGGATTACCGTGGCTGGTCTTCGATTTACCATCGCTGGAGAGTGGTGCACCATGGTACCGTTCCTTTTCAAATCCATGCGCACATTTCAAAAAGTCGTACGACGCTGTTTCACCATTTCGGACGGATGTTGCACCTTGCACCATGGATGTTGCACCCTGTAGATATCGATTATTCGGACGGCCATAACTTCTGGCTTGTTTGGAGTTACGGGAGCCATAACCTGTCAAAACGAAGGCTTTAGTGAGTTCTACGGGTCTGACAGCTTTCGGCCGTCAATGGATTGTTTAATGCCCAAAAAAGACTATCTGAATCTCAATTGGGTATAGGAAGTTTTTTACCCTTCGTTTTTTCGACACGTGGATTTTTACGGTAAAACGGGATTACCGTGGCTGGTCTTCATTTACCATCGCTGGAGAGTGGTGCACTATGGTACCGTTCTGTTTCAAATCCATGCACGCATTTCAAAAAGTCGTACGGCACTGTTACGCCATTTCTGACAGATGTTGCACCTTGCACCGTGGATGTTGCACCATGTAGATATCGATTATTCGGACGGCCATAACTTCTGGCTCGTTTAGAGTCAAGGGAGCCATAACAGTCAAAACGAAGGCCTCAGTGAGTTCTACGGCTCTGACAGCTTTCAGCCGTCAATGGATTGTACAATGCCCACAAAAGACTATCCGAATCTCAATCGGGCCTCGGAAGTTTTTTACCCTTCGTTTTTTCGACAGGTGGATTTTTACGGTAAAAAGGGATTACTGTTGCTGGTCTTCGATTTACAAACGCTGGAGAGTGGTGCACCATGGTACCGTTCCGTTTCAAATCCATGCACGCATTTCAAAAAGTCGTACGACACTGTTTCGCCATTTCGGACGGATGTTGCACCTTGCACCGTGGATGTTGCACCCTGTAGATATCGATCATTCGGACGACCATAACTTCTGACTCGTTTAGAGTTACGGGAGCCACAACCTGTCAAAATGAAGGCCTCAGTGAGTTCTATGGCTCTGAATGCTTTCAGCTGTCAATGGATTGTTTAATGCCCAAAAATGACTATCCGAATCTCAATCGTGTCTATGAAGTTTTTTACCCTTCGTTTTTTCGGCACGTGGATTTTTACGGTAAAACGGGATAACCGTGGCTGGTCTTCGATTTACCATCGCTGGAGAGTGGTTCCCCATGGTAGCATTCCGTTTCAAATCTATGCACGCATTTCAAAAAGTCGTAAGACACTGTTTCGTCATTTCGGACGGATGTTGCACCTTGCACCGTGGATGTTGCACCCTGTAGATATCGATTATTCGGACGGCCATAACTTCTGGCTCGTTTAGAGTTACGGGAGCCATAACTAGTCAAAATGAAGGCCTCAGTGAGTTCTACGGCATTGACGGCTTTCAACCGTCAATGGATTGTTTAATGCCCAAAAAAGACTATTCGAATCTCAATCGGGTCTAGGAAGTTTTTTACCCTTCGTTTTTTCGACACGTGGATTTTTACGGTAAAACGGGATTACCGTGGCTGGTCTTCGGTTTACTATCGCTAGAGATTGGTGCACAATGGTACCGTTTCGTTTCAAATCCATGCACGCATTTCAAAAAGTCGTACGACACTATTTCGCCCTTTCGAACGGATGTAGCACCTTGCACCGTGGATGTTGCACCATGTAGATATCGATTATTCGGACGGCCATAACTTCTGGCTCGTTTAGAGTTAAGGGAGACATAACCAGTCAAAACGAAGGCCTCAGTGAGTTCTACGGCACTGACCGCTTTCAGCTGTCAATGGATTGTACAATCCCCAAAAAAGACTATCCGAATCTCAGTCGGGTCTCGGAAGTTTTTTACCCTTCGTTTTTTCGACACATGGATTTTTACGGTAAAACGGGATTACCTTGGCTGGTCTTCGATTTACCATCGCTGCAAAGTGGTACACCATGGTACCGTTCCATTTCAAATCCATGCGCGCATTTCAAAAAGTCGTACGACGCTGTTTCGCCATTTCGGACGGATGTTGCACCTTGCACCGTGGATGTTGCACCCTGTAGATATCGATTATTCGGACGGTCATAACTTCTGGCTCGTTTAGAGTTACGGGAGCCATAACCTGTTAAAACGAAGGCCTTAGTTAGTTCTACGCTTATGATAGCTTTCGGCCGTCAATGAATTGTTTAATGCCCAAAAAAGACTATCCGAATATCAATCGGGTCTAGGAAGTTTTTTACCCTTCGTTTTTTCGACACGTGGATTTTTACGGTAAAACGGGATTGCCGTGGCTGGTCTTCGATTTACCATCGCTGGAGAGTGGTGCACCATGGTACCGTTCCGTTTCAAATCCATGCGCGCATTTCAAAAAGTCGTACGACGTTGTTTCGCCATTTCGGATGGATGTTGCACCTTGCACCGTGGATGTTGCACCCTGTAGATATCGATCATTTGGACGGCCATAACTTTTGGCTTGTTTAGAGTTACGGGAGCCATAACCTGTCAGAACGAATGCCTTAGTGAGTTCTACAGCTCTGAATGCTTTTAGCCGTTAATGGATTGATTAATGCCCAAAAATGACTATCCGAATCTCGATCGGGTCTAGGAAGTTTTTTACCCTTCGTTTTTTCGACATGCGGATTTTTACGGTAAAACGGGATTACCGTGGCTGGTCTTCGATTTACCATCGCTGGTGAGTGGTGCCCCATGGTACCGTTCCGTTTCGAATCCTTGCACGCATTTCAAAAAGTCGTACGACACTGTTTCGCCATTTCGGACGGATGTTGCACCATGCACCGTGGATGTTGCACCCTGTAGATATCGATTATTCGGACGGCCATAACTTCTGGCTCGTTTAGATTTACGGGAGCCATAACCTGTCAAAACGAAGGCATAAGTGAGTTCTATGGCTCTGACAGCTTTCAGCCTCAATGGATTGTATAATGGCCCAAAAAGACTGTCCGAATCTCAATCGGGTCTCGGAAGTTTTTTACCCCTCGTTTTTTCGACACGTGGATTTTTACGGTAAAACGGGATTACCGTGGCTGGTCTTCGATTTACCATCGCTGGAGAGTGGTGCACCATGGTACCATTCCATTTCAAATCCATGCACGTATTTCAAAAAGTCGTACGATGCTGTTTCGCCATTTCGAATGGATGTTGCACCTTGCACCATGGATGTTGCACCATGTAGATATCGATTATTCGGACGACCATAACTTCTTGCTCGTTTAGAGTTACGGGAGCCATAACCTGTCAAAACGAAGGCCTCAGTGATTTCTACGGCTCTGACAGCTTTGAGCCAACAATGGATTGCTTAATGAACAAAAAAGGTTATCCGAATCTCAATCGGGTCTAGGAAGTTTTTTACCCTTCGTTTTTTCGACACGTGGATTTTTACGGTAAAACAGGATACCGTGGCTGGTCTTCGATTTACCATCGCTGGAGAGTGGTGCACCACGGTACTGTTACGTTTCAAATCCTTGCACGCATTTCAAAAAGTCGTACGACACTGTTTCGCCATTTCGGACGGATGTTGCACCTTGCGTCGTGGATGTTGCACCCTGTAGATATCGATTATTCGAACGGCCATAACTTCTGGCTCATTTAGAGTTACGTAAGCCATAACCTGTCAAAATGAAGGGCTCAGTGAGTTCTATGGCTCTGAATGCTTTCAGCTGTCAATGGATTATTTAATGCCCAAAAAATGACTATCCGAATCTCAATCGGGTCTAGGAAGTTTTTTACCCTTCGTTTTTTCGACACGTGGATTTTTACGGTAAATCGGGATTACCGTGGCTGGTCTTCGATTTACCATCGCTGGAGAGTGATGCACCATTGTACCGTTCCATTTCAAATCCATGCACGCATTTCAAAAATTCGTACGGCACTGTTTCGCCATTTCGGACGGATGTTGCACCTTGCACCGTGGATGTTGCACCATGTAGATATCGATTATTCGGACGGCCATAACTTCTGGCTCGTTTAGAGTTAAGGGAGCCATAACTAGTCAAAACGAAGGCCTCAGTGATTTCTACGACTCTGACCGCTTTCAGCCGTCAATGGATTGTACAATGCCCAAAAAAGACTATCCGAATCTCAATCGGGTTTCGGAAGTTTTTTACCCTTCGTTTTTTCGACAAGTGGATTTTTATGGTAAAACTGGATTACCGTGGCTGGTCTTCGATTTACCATCGCTGGAGAGTGGTGCACCATGGTACCGTTCTGTTTCAAATCCATGCGCGCATTCCAAAAAGTCGTACGACGCTGTTTCGCCATTTCGGACGGATGTTGCACCTTGCGTCGTGGATGTTGCACCGTGTAGATATCGATTATTCGGACAGTCATAACTTCTGGCTCGTTTAGAGTTGCAGGAGCCATAACCTGTCAAAACGAAGGCCTTAGTGAGTTCTACGGCTTTGACAGCTTTCAGTCGTCAATGAATTGTTTAATGTCCAAAAAAGACTCTGAATCTCAATCGGGTCTATGAAGTTTTTTACCTTTCGTTTCTTCGACACGTGGATTTTTACGGTAAAACGGGATTACCGTGGCTGGTCTTCGATTTACCATCGCTGGAGAGTGGTGCACCATGGTACCGTTCCGTTTCAAATCCATGCACGCATTTCAAAAAGTCGTACGACGCTGTTTCGCCATTTCGAATGGATGTTGCACCTTGCACCGTGGATGTTGCACCCTGTAGATATCGATTATTCGGACGACCATAACTTCTGGCTCGTTTAGAGTTACGGGAGCCATAACCTATCAAAACGAAGGCCTCAGTGAGTTCTACGGCTCTGACAGCTTTGAGCCGTCAATGGATTGCTTAATGCACAAAAAAGGCTATCCGAATCTCAATAGGGTCTAGGAAGTTTTTTACCCTTCGTTTTTTCGACACGTGGATTTTTACGGTAAAACGGGATTACCGTGGCTGGTCTTCGATTTACCATCGCTGGAGAGTGGTGCACCATGGTACTGTTCCGTTTCAAATCCATGCACGCATTTCAAAAAGTCGTACGACACTGTTTCGCCATTTCGGACGGATGTTGCACCTTGCGTCGTGGATGTTGCACCGTGTAGATATCGATTATTCGGACGGCCATAACTTCTGGCTCATTTAGAGTTGCGGGAGCCATAACCTGTCAAAATGAAGGCCTCAGTGAGTTCTACGGCTCTGAATGCTTTCAGCCGTCAATGGATTATTTAATGCCCAAAAATGACTATCCGAATCTCAATCGGGTCTAGGAAGTTTTTTACCCTTCGTTTTTTCTACACGTGGATTTTTACGGTAAAACGGGATTACCGTGGCTGGTCTTCGATTTGCCATTGCTGGAGAGAGGTGCACCATGGTACCGTTCCGTTTCAAATCCATGCATGCATTTCAAAAAGTCGTACGACACTGTTTCACAATTTCGGACGGATGTTGCACCTTGCACCGTGGATGTTGCACCCTATAGATACCGATTATTCGGACGGCCCTAACTTCTGGCTCGTTTAGAGCTACGGGAGCCATAACCAGTCAAAACGAAGGCCTAAGTGAGTTCTACGGCTTTGATAGTCTTCAGCCGCCAATGGATTGTATAATGCCCAAAAAAGACTATCCGAATCTCAATCGGGTCTCGGAAGTATTTTACCCTTCGTTTTTTCGACACGTGGATTTTACAGTAAAACTGGATTACCGTGGCTGGTCTTCGATTTACCATCGCCGGAGAGTGGTGCACCATGGTACTGTTCCTTTTCAAATCCATGCGCGCATTTCAAAAAGTCGTACGACGTTGTTTCGCCATTTCAGACGGATGTTGCATCTTGCACCGTGGATGTTGCACCCTGTAGATATCGATTATTCGGATGGCCATAACTTTTGGCTCGTTTAGAGTTACGGGAGCCATAACCAGTCAAAACGAAGGCCTCAGTGAATTCTACGGCCTTGACCGCTTTCAGCCGTCAATGTACTGTATAATGCCCAAAAAAGACTATCCGAATCTCAATCGGGTCTCGGAAGTTTTTTACCCTTCGTTTTTTCGACACGTGGATTTTTACGGTAAAACGGGATTATTGTTGCTGGTCTTCGATTTACCATGGCTGGAGAGTGGTGCACCATGGTACCATTCCTTTTCAAATCCATGCTCGCATTTCAAAAAGTCGTACGACACTGTTTCGCCATTTCGGACGGATGTTGCACCTTGCACCGTGGATGTTGCACCCCGTAGATATCGATTATTCGGACGGCCATAACTTCTGGCTCGTTTGGAGTTACGGGAGCCATAACTTCTGGCTCGTTTAGAGTTATGGGAGCCATAACCAGTCAAAACGAAGGCCTCAGTGAGTTCTACGGGTATGACAGCTTTCAGCCGTCAATGGATTGTTTAATGCCCAAAAAATACTATCTGAATCTCAATCGGGTCTAGGAAGTTTTTTACCCTTCGTTTTTTCAACACGTGGATTTTTAGGTAAAACGGGATTACCGTAGCTGTTCTTCGATTTACCATCGCTGGAGAGTGGTGCACCATGGTACCGTTCCATTTCAAATCCATGCACGAATTTCAAAAAGTCGTACGACCCTGTTTCGCCATTTCAGACGGATGTTGCACCTTGCACCGTGGATGTTGCACCATGTAGATATCGATTATTCGGACGGCCATAACTTCTGGCTCGTTTAGAGTCAAGGGAGGCATAAAAGTCAAAACGAAGGCCTCAGTGAGTTCTACGGCTCTGACAGATTTCAGCCATCAATGGATTGTATAATGCCCAAAAATGACTATCCGAATCTCAATCGGGTCTCGAAAGTTTTTTACCCTTCGTTTTTTCGACAGGTTGATTTTTACGGTAAAACGGGATTACAGTTGCTGGTCTTCGATTTACCATTGCTGGAGAGTGGTGCACCATGGTACCGTTTCGTTTCAAATCCATGCACGCATTTCAAAAAGTCGTACGACACTGTTTCGCCATTTCGGACGGATGTTGCACCTTGCACCGTGGATGTTGCACAATGTAGATATCGATTATTCGGACGGCCATAACTTCTGGCTCGTTTAGAGTTAAGGGAGCCATAACCAGTCAAAACGAAGGCCTCAGTGAGTTCTACGGCTCTGACCGCTTTCAGCCGTCAATGGATTGTACAATGCCCAAAAAAGACTATCCGAAATTTAATCGGGTCTCCGAAGTTTTTTACCCTTCGTTTTTTCGACACGGGGATTTTTAACGTAAAACGGGATTACCGTGGCTGGTCTTCGATTTACCATCGCTGGAGAGTAGTGCACCATGGTACCGTTCTGTTTCAAATCCATGCGCGCATTTCAAAAAGTCGTACGACGCTGTTTCGTCATTTCGGACGGATGTTGCACCTTGCACCGTGGATGTTGCACCCTGTAGATATCGATTATTCGGACGGTCATAACTTCTGGCTCGTTTAGAGTTACGGGAGCCATAACCTGTCAAAACGAAGGCCTTAGTTAGTTCTACGGCTCTGATAGCTTTTAGCCGTCAATGAATTATTTAATGCCCAAAAAAGACTATCCGAATCTCAATCGGGTCTAGGAAGTTTTTTACCCTTCGTTTTTTCGACACGTGGATTTTTACGGTAAAACGGGATTACTGTGGCTGGTCTTCGATTTACCATCGCTGGAGAGTGTTGCACCATGGTCCGGTTCCGTTTCAAATCCATGCACGCATTTCAAAAAGTCGTACGACACTGTTTTGCCATTTCGGACGGATGTTGCACCTTGCACCGTGGATGTTGCACCCTGTAGATATCGATCATTCGGACGGCCATAACTTCTGGCTCGTTTAGAGTTACGAGAGCCATAACCTGTCAAAACGAAGGCCTCGGTGAGTTCTATGGCTCTGAATGCTTTCAGCCGTCAATGGATTGATTAATGCCCAAAAATGACTATTCGAATCTCAATCAGGTCTAGGAAGTTTTTTACCCTTCGTTTTTTCGACACGTGGATTTTTACGGTAAAACGGGATTACCGTGGCTGGTCTCCGATTTACCATCGCTGGTGAGTGGTACCCCATGGTACCGTTCCGTTTCGAATCCTTGCACGCATTTCAAAAAGTCGTACGACAACGTTTCGCTATTTCGGACGGATGTTGCACCATGCACCGTAGATGTTGCACCCTGTAGATATCGATTATTCGGACGGCCATAACTTCTGGCTTGTTTAGAGCTACGGGAGCCATAACCTGTCAAAACGAATGCTTTAGTGAGTTCTATGGCTCTGACAGCTTTCAGCCTCAATGGATTGTATAATGTCCCAAAAAGACTATCCGAATCTCAATCGGGTCTCGGAAGTTTTTTACCCTTCGTTTTTTCAACACGTGGATTTTTACAGTAAAACGGGATTACCGTGGCTGGTCTTCGATTTACCATCGCTGGAGAGTGGTGCACCATGGTACCGTTCCATTTCAAATCCATGCACGCATTTCAAAAAGTCGTACGATGCTGTTTCGCCATTTCGAATGGATGTTGCACCTTGCACCGTGGATGTTGCGCCATGTAGATATCGATTATTCGGACGACCATAACTTCTGGCTCGTTTAGAGTTAAGGGAGCCATAACCAGTCAAAACGAAGGCCTCAGTGAGTTCTACGGCTCTGACCGCTTTCAGCCGTCAATGGATTGCTTAATGCACAAAAAAGTCTATCCGAATCTCAATCGGGTATAGGAAGTTTTTTACCCTTCGTTTTTTCGACACGTGGATTTTTACGGTAAAACGGGATTACCGTGGCTGGTCTTCGATTTACCATCGCTGGAGAGTGGTGCACCATGGTACTGTTCCGTTTCAAATCCATGCACGCATTTCAAAAAGTCGTACGACACTGTTTCTCCATTTCGGACGGATGTTGCACCTTGCGTAGTGGATGTTGCACCCTGTAGATATCGATTATTCGGACGGCCATAACTTCTGGCTCATTTAGAGTTACGGGAGCCATAACCTGTCAAAATGAAGGCTTGAGTGAGTTCTACGGCTCTGAATGCTTTCAGCCATCAATGGATTATTTAATGCCCAAAAAATGACTATCCGAATCTTAATCGGGTCTAGGAAGTTTTTTACCCTTCGTTTTTTCGATACGTGGATTTTTACGGTAAAACGGGATTACGGTGGCTGGTCTTCAATTACCATCGCTGGAGAGTGGTGCACCATTGTACCGTTCCGTTTCAAATCCATGCACGCATTTCAAAAAGTCGTACGACACTGTTTCGCCATTTCGGACGGATGTTGCACCTTGCACCGTGGATGTTGCACCATGTAGATATCGATTATTCGGACGGCCATAACTTCTGGCTCGTTTAGAGTTAAGGGAGCCATAACCAGTCAAAACGAAGGCCTCAGTGTTTCTACGGCTCTGTCCGCTTTCAGCCGTCAATGGATTGTACAATGCCCAATGCAGACTATCCGAATCTCAATCGGGTCTTGGAAGTTTTTTACCCTTCATTTTTTCGACAAGTGGATTTTTATGGTAAAACTGGATTACCGTGGCTGGTCTTCGATTTACTATCGCTGTAGAGTGGTGCACCATGGTACCGTTCTGTTTCAAATCCATGCGCGCATTCCAAAAAGTCGTACGACGCTGTTTCACCATTTCGGACGGATGTTGCACCTTGCACCGTTGATGTTGCACCCTGTAGATATTGATTATTCGGACGGTCATAACTTCTGGCTCGTTTAGAGTTGCTGGAGCCATAACCTGTCAAAAGGAAGGTCTCAGTGAGTTCTACGGCTTTGACAGCTTTCAGCAGTCAATGAATTGTTTAATGCCCAAAAAAGACTATCCGAATCTCAATCGGGTCTAGGAAGTTTTTTACCCTTCGATTTTTCGACACGTGGATTTTTACGGTAAAACGGGATTACTGTGGCTGGTCTTCGATTTACCATCGCTGGAGAGTGTTGCACCATGGTCCGGTTCCGTTTCAAATCCATGCACGCATTTCAAAAAGTCGTACGACACTGTTTTTCCATTTCGGACGGATGTTGCACCTTGCACCGTGGATGTTGCACCCTGTAGATATCGATCATTCGGACGGCCATAACTTCTGGCTCGTTTAGAGTTACGAGAGCCATAACCTGTCAAAACGAAGGCCTCAGTGAGTTCTATGGCTCTGAATGCTTTCAGCCGTCAATGGATTGATTAATGCCCAAAAATGACTATTCGAATCTCAATTAGGTCTAGGAAGTTTTTTACCCTTCGTTTTTTCGACACGTGGATTTTTACGGTAAAACGGGATTACCGTGGCTGGTCTTCGATTTACCATCGCTGGTGAGTGGTGCCCCATGGTATCGTTCCGTTTCGAATCCTTGCACGCATTTCAAAAAGTCGTACGACACCGTTTCGCCATTTCGGACGGATGTTGCACCATGCACCGTAGATGTTGCACCCTGTAGATATCGATTATTCGGACGGCCATAACTTCTGGCTCGTTTAGAGCTACGGGAGCCATAACCTGTCAAAACGAATGCTTTAGTGAGTTCTATGGCTCTGACAGCTTTCAGCCTCAATGGATTGTATAATGTCCCAAAAAGACTATCCGAATCTCAATCGGGTCTCGGAAGTTTTTTACCCTTCGTTTTTTTCGACACGTGGATTTTTACAGTAAAACGGGATTACCGTGGCTGGTCTTCGATTTACCATCGCTGGAGAGTGGTGCACCATGGTACCGTTCCATTTCAAATCCATGCACGCATTTCAAAAAGTCGTACGATGCTGTTTCGCCATTTCGAATGGATGTTGCACCTTGCACCGTGGATGTTGCGCCATGTAGATATCAATTATTCGGACGACCATAACTTCTGGCTCGTTTAGAGTTACGGGAGCCATAACCTGTCAGAACTAAGGCCTCAGTGAGTTCTACGGCTCTGACAGCTTTGAGCCATCAATGGATTGCTTAATGCACAAAAAATTCTATCCGAATCTCAATCGGGTATAGGAAGTTTTTTACCCTTCGTTTTTTCGACGCGTGGATTTTTACGGTAAAACGGGATTACCGTGGCTGGTCTTCGATTTACCATCGCTGGAGAGTGGTGCACCATGGTACTGTTCCGTTTCAAATCCATGCACGCATTTCAAAAAGTCGTACGACACTGTTTCTCCATTTCGGACGGATGTTGCACCTTGCGTAGTGGATGTTGCACCCTGTAGATATCGATTATTCGGACCGCCATAACTTCTGGCTCATTTAGAGTTACGGGAGCCATAACCTGTCAAAATGAAGGCTTGAGTGAGTTCTACGGCTCTGAATGCTTTTAGCCGTCAATGGATTACTTAATGCCCAAAAAATGACTATCCGAATCTTAATCGGGTATAGGAAGTTTTTTACCCTTCGTTTTTTCGACACGTGGATTTTTACGGTAAAACGGGATTACGGTGGTTGGTCTTCATTTACCATCGCTGGAGAGTGGTGCACCATTGTACCGTTCCGTTTCAAATCCATGCACGCATTTCAAAAAGTCGTACGACACTGTTTCGCCATTTCGGACGGATGTTGCACCTTGTACCGTGGATGTTGCACCATGTAGATATCGATTATTCGGACGGCCATAACTTCTGGCTCGTTTAGAGTTAAGGGAGCCATAACCAGTCAAAACGAAGGCCTCAGTGATTTCTACGGCTCTGTCTGCTTTCAGCCGTCAATGGATTGTACAATGCCCAATGCAGACTATCCGAATCTCAATCGGGTCTCGGAAGTTTTTTACCCTTCGTTTTTTCGACAAGTGGATTTTTATGGTAAAACTGGATTACCGTGGCTGGTCTTCGATTTACCATCGCTGTAGAGTGGTGCACCATGGTACCGTTCTGTTTCAAATCCATGCGCGCATTCCAAAAAGTCGTACGACGCTGTTTCGCCATTTCGGACGGATGTTGCACCTTGCACCGTGGATGTTGCACCCTGTAGATATCGATTATTCGGACGGTCATAACTTCTGGCTCGTTTAGAGTTGCTGGAGCCATAACCTGTCAAAAGGAAGGTCTCAGTGAGTTCTACGGCTTTGACAGCTTTCAGCCGTCAATGAATTGTTTAATGCCCAAAAAAGACTATCTGAATCTCAATCGGGTCTATGAAGTTTTTTACCCTTCGTTTTTTCGACACGTGGATTTTTACGGTAAAACGGGATTACCATGGCTAGTCTTCGATTTACCATCGCTGGAGAGTGGTGCACCGTGGTACCGTTCCGTTTCAAATCCATGCACGCATTTCAAAAAGTCGTACGACGCTGTTTCGCCATTTCGAATGGATGTTGCACCTTGCACCGTGGATGTTGCACCCTGTAGATATCGATTATTCGGACGACCATAACTTCTGGCTCATATACAGTTACGGGAGCTATAACGTGTCGAAACGAAGGCCTTAGTGAGTTCTACGGCTCTAGCAGCTTTGAGCTGTCAATGGATTGCTTAATGCACAAAAAAGGCTATCCGAATCTCAATTGGGTCTAGGAAGTTTTTTACCCTTCGTTTTTTCGACACGTGGATTTTTACGGTAAAACGGGATTACCGTGGCTGGTCTTCGATTTACCATCGCTGGAGAGTGGTTCACCAGGGTACTGTTCCGTTTCAAATCCATGCACGCATTTCAAAAAGTCGTACGACACCGTTTCGCCATTTCGGACGGATGTTGCACCTTGCGTCGTGGATGTTGCACCCTGTAGATATCGATTATTCGGACGGCCATAACTTCTGGCTCATTTAGAGTTACGGGAGCCATAACCTGTCAAAATGAAGGCCTCATTGAGTTCTACGGCTCTGAATGCTTTCAGCCGTCAATGGATTATTTAATGCCCAAAAATGACTATCCGAATCTCAATCGGGTCTAGGAAGTTTTTTACCCTTCGTTTTTTCGACACGTGGATTTTTACGGTAAAACGCGATTACCGTGGCTGGTCTTCGATTTACCATCGCTGGAGAGTGATGCACCATGGTACCGTTCCGTTTCAAATCCATGCATGCATTTCAAAAAGTCGTACGACACTGTTTCGCCATTTCGGACGGATGTTGCACCTTGCACCGTGGATGTTGCACCCTGTAGATATCGATTATTCGGACAGCCATAACTTCTGGCTCGTTTAGAGTTACGGGAGCCATAACCAGTCAAAACGAAGGCCTCAGTGAGTTCTACGGATCCGAATCTCAATCGGGTCTCGGAAGTTTTTTACCCTTCGTTTTTTCGATAGGTGGATTTCTACGGTAAAACGGGATTACCGTTGCTGGTCTTCTATTTACCATCGCTGGAGAGTGGTGCACCATGGTACCGTTTCATTTCAAATCCATGCACGCATTTCAAAAAGTCGTACGATACTGTTTCGCCATTTCGGACGGATGTTGCACCTTACACCGTGGATGTTGCACCATGTAGATATCGATTATTCGGACGGCCATAACTTCTGGCTCGTTTAGAGTTAAGGGAGCCATAACCAGTCAAAACGAAGGCCTCAGTGAGCTCTATGGCTCTGACCGCTTTCAGCCGTCAATGGATTGTACAATGCCCAAAAAAGACTATCCGAATCTCAGTCGGGTCTCGGAAGTTTTTTACCCTTCGTCTTTTCGACACGTGGATTTTTACTGTAAAACGGGATTACCGTGGCTGGTCTTCGATTTACCATCGCTGGAGAATGGTGCACCATGGTACCATTCCTTTTCAAATCCATGCACGCATTTCAAAAAGTCGTACGACACTGTTTCGCCATTTCGGACGGATGTTGCAACTTGCACCGTGGATATTGCACCCTGTAGATATCGATTATTCGGACGACCATAACTTCTGGCTCGTTTGGAGTTACGGGAGCCATAACCTTTCAAAACGAAGGCCTCAGTGAGTTCTATGGGTCTGACAGCTTTCAGCCGTCAATGGATTGTTTAATGCCCAAAAAAGACTGTCCGAATCTCAATCGGGTCTAGGAAGTTTTTTACCCTTCGTTTTTTCGACATGTGGATTTTTAGGTAAAACGGGATTACCGTAGCCGGTCTTTGATTTACCATCGCTGGAGAGTGGTGCACCATGGTACCGTTCCGTTTCAAATCCATGCATGCATTTCAAAAAGTCGTACGACACTGTTTCGCCATTTCGGACGGATGTTGCACCTTGCACCGTGGATGTTACACCATGTAGATATCGATTATTCGGACGGCCATAACTTCTGGCTCGTTTAGAGTCAAGGGAGCCATAACAGACAAAACAATGGCCTCAGTGAGTTCTACGGCTCTGACAGCTTTCAGCCGTCAATGGATTGTGTAATGCCCAAAAAAGACTATCCGAATCTTAATCGGGTCTCGGAAGTTTTTTACCCTTTGTTTTTTCGACCGGTGGATTTTTACGGTAAAACGGGATTACTGTTGCTGGTCTTCGATTTACCATCGCTGGAGAGTGGTGCACCATGATAACGTTCCGTTTCAAATCCATGCATGTATTTCAAAAAGTCGTACGACACTGTTTCGCCATTTCGGACGGATGTTGCACCTTGCACCGTGGATGTTGCACCCTATAGATATCGATCATTCGGACGGCCATAACTTCTGGCTCGTTTATAGTTATGGGAGCAATAACCTATCAAAATGAAGGCCTCAGCGAGTTCTACGGCTCTAAATGCTTTCAGCCATCAATAGATTGTTTAATGCCCAAAAATGACTATCCGAATCTCAATCGGGTCTAGGAAGTTTTTTACCATTCGTTTTTTCGACACGTGGATTTTTACGGTAAAACGGGATTACCGTGGCTGGTCTTCGATTTACCATCACTGGAGAGTGGTGCCCCATGGTACCGTTCCATTTCAAATCCATGCACGCATTTCAAAAAGTCGTACGACACTGTTTCGCCATTTCGGACGGATGTTGCACCTTGCACCGTGGATGTTGCACCCTGTAGATATCGATTATTCGGACGGCCATAACTTTTGGCTCGTTAAGAGTTACAGGAGCCATAACCAGTCAAAACGAAGGCCTCAGTGAGTTCTACGACTTTGACAGCTTTAAGCCGTCAATGGATTGTTTAATGCCCAAAAAAGACTATCTGAATCTCAATCGGGTCTAGGAAGTTTTTTACCCTTCGTTTTTTCGACACGTGGATTTTTACGGTAAAACGGGGTTACCATGGCTGGTCTTCGATTTACCATAGCTGGAGAGTGGTGCACCATGGTACCATTCCGTTTCAAATCTATGCACTCATTTCATAAAGTCGTACGACAATGTTTCGCCATTTCGGATGGATGTTGCACCTTGCACCGTGGTTGTTGCACCATGAAGATATCGATTATTCGGACGGCCATAACTTCTGGCTCGTTTAGAGTTAAGGGAGCCATAACCACTCAAAACGAAGGCCTCAGTGAGTTCTACGGCTCTAACCGCTTTCAGCCGTCAATGGATTGTACAATGCCCAAAAAAGACTATCCCAATCTCAGTCGGGTCTCGGAAGTTTTTTACCCTTCGTTTTTTTCGACACGTGGATTTTTACGGTAAAACGGGATTAGCGTGGCTAGTCTTCGATTTGCCATCGCTGGAGAGTGGTGCACCATGGTACCGTTCCGTTTCAAATCCATGCGCGCATTTCAAAAAGTCGTACGACACTGTTTCGCCATTTCGTACGGATGTTGCAACTTGCACCGTGGATGTTGCACCCTGTAGATATCGATTATTCGGACGGCCATAACTTCTGGCTCGTTTGGAGTTACGGGAGGCATAACCTTTCAAAACGAAGGCCTCAGTGAGTTCTACGGGTCTGACAGCTTTCAGCCGTCAATGGATTGTTTAATGCCCAAAAAAGACTATCCGAATCTCAATCGGGTCTAGGAAGTTTTTTACCCTTCGTTTTTTCGACATGTGGATTTTTAGGTAAATCGGGATTACCGTAGCCGGTATTCGATTTACCATCGCTGGAGAGTGGTGCACCATGGTACCGTTCCGTTTCAAATCCATGCACGCATTTCAAAACGTCGTACGACACTGTTTCGCCATTTCGGACGGATGTTGCACCTTGCACCGTGGATGTTACACCATGTAGATATCAATTATTCGGACGGCCATAACTTCTGGCTCGTTTAGAGTCAAGGGAGCCATAACAGACAAAACGAAGGCCTCAGTGAGTTCTATGGCTCTGACAGCTTTCAGCCGTCAATGGATCGTATAATGCCCAAAGAAGACTATCCGAATCTTAATAGGGTCTCGGAAGTTTTTTACCCATCATTTTTTCGACAGGTGGATTTTTACGGTAAAACGGGATTACTGTTGCTGGTCTTCGATTTACCATCGCTGGAGAGTGGTGCACCTTGGTAACGTTCCGTTTCAAATCCATGCACGTATTTCAAAAAGTCGTACGACACTGTTTAGCCATTTCGGACGGATGTTGCACCTTGCACCGTGGATGTTGCACCCTGTAGATATCGATCATTCGGACGGCCATAACTTCTGGCTCGTTTAGAGTTACGGGAGCCATAACCTGTCAAAACGAAGACCTCAGTGAGTTCTACGGCTCTGAATGCTTTCATCCATCAATAGATTGTTTAATGCCCAAAAATGACTATCCGAATCTCAATTGGGTCTAGGAAGTTTTTTACCCTTCGTTTTTTCGACACGTGGATTTTTACGGTAAAACGGGATTACCGTGGCTGGTCTTCGATTTACCATCACTGGAGAGTGGTGCCCCATGGTACCGTTCCATTTCAAATCCATGCACGCATTTCAAAAAGTCGTACGACACTGTTTCGCCATTTCGGACGGATGTTGCACCTTGCACCGTGGATGTTGCACCCTGTAGATATCGATTATTCGGACGGCCATAACTTTTGGCTCGTTAAGAGTTACAGGAGCCATAACCAGTCAAAACGAAGGCCTCAGTGAGTTCTACGGCTTTGACAGCTTTCAACCGTCAATGGATTGTTTAATGCCCAAAAAAGACTATCGAATCTCAATCGGGTCTAGGAAGTTTTTTACCCTTCGTTTTTTCGACACGTGGATTTTTACGGTAAAACGGGATTACCGTGGCTGGTCTTCGATTTACCATAGCTGGAGAGTGGTGCACCATGGTACCATTCCGTTTCAAATCCATGCACGCATTTCAAAAAGTCGTACGACACTGTTTCGCCATTTCAGATGGATGTTGCACCTTGCACCATGGTTGTTGCACCATGAAGATATCGATTATTCGGACGACCATAACTTCTGGCTCGTTTAGAGTTAAGGGAGCCATAACCAGTCAAAACGAAGGCCTCAGTGAGTTCTACGGCTCTGACCGCTTTCAGCCGTCAATGGATTGTACAATGCCCAAAAAAGACTATCCCAATCTCAGTCGGGTCTCGGAAGTTTTTTACCCTTTGCTTTTTTCGACACGTGGATTTTTACGGTAAAACGGGATTAGCGTGGCTGGTCTTCGATTTACCATCGCTGGAGAGTGGTGCACCATGGTACCGTTCCGTTTCAAATCCATGCGTGCATTTCAAAAAGTCGTACGACACTGTTTCGCCATTTCGAACGGATGTTGCAACTTGCACCGTGGATGTTGCACCCTGTAGATATCGATTATTCGGACGGCCATAACTTCTGGCTCGTTTGGAGTTACGGGAGCCAAAACCTTTCCAAACGAAGGCCTCAGTGAGTTCTACGGGTCTGACAGCTTTCAGCCGTCAATGGATTGTCTAATGCGCAAAAAAGACTATCCGAATCTCAATCGGGTCTAGGAAGTTTTTTACCCTTCGTTTTTTCGACATGTGGATTTTTAGGTAAAACGGGATTACCGTAGTCGGTCTTCGATTTACCATCGTTGGAGAGTGGTGCACCATGGTACCGTTCCGTTTCAAATCCATGCACGCATTTCAAAAAGTCGTACGACACTGTTTTGCCATTTCGGACGGATGTTGCACCTTGCACCGTGGATGTTACACCATGTAGATATCGATTATTCGGACGGCCATAACTTCTGGCTCGTTTAGAGTCAAGGGAGCCATAACAGACAAAACGAAGGCCCCAGTGAGTTCTATGGCTCTGACAGCTTTCAGCCGTCAATGGATTGTATATTGCCCAAAAAAGACTATCCTAATCTAAATCGTGTCTCGGAAGTTTTTTACCCTTCGTTTTTTCGACAGGTGGATTTTTACGGTAAAACGGGATTACTGTTGCTGGTCTTCGATTTACCATCGCTTGAGAGTGGTGCACCATGGTACCGTTCCGTTTCAAATCCATGCACGTATTTCAAATAGTCGTACGACACTGTTTCGCCATTTCGGACGAATGTTGCACCTTGCACCGTGGATGTTGCACCCTGTAGATATCGATCATTCGGACGGCCATAACTTCTGGTTCGTTTAGAGTTACGGGAGCCATAACCTGTCAAAACGAAGGTCTCAGTGAGTTCTACCGCTCTGAATGCTCTAATCCATCAATAGATTGTTTAATGCCCAAAAATGACTATCCGAATCTCTATCGGGTCTAGGAAGTTTTTTACCCTTCGTTTTTTCGACACGTGGATTTTTACGGTAAAACGGGATTACCGTGGCTGGTCTTCGATTTACCATCACTGGAGAGTGGTGCCCCATGGTACCGTTCCATTTCAAATCCATGCACGCATTTCAAAAAGTCGTACGACACTGTTTCGCCATTTCGGACGGATGTTGCACCTTGCACCGTGGATGTTGCACCCTGTAGATATCGATTATTCGGACGGCCATAACTTTTGGCTCGTTAAGAGTTACAGGAGCCATAACTAGTCAAAACGAAGGCCTCAGTGAGTTCTACGGCTTTGACAGCTTTCAGCCATCAATGGATTGTTTAATGCCCAAAAAAGACTATCTGAATCTCAATCGGGTCTAGGAAGTTTTTTACCCTTCGTTTTTTCGACACGTGGATTTTTACGGTAAAACGGGATTACCGTGGCTGGTCTTCGACTTACCATAGCTGGAGAGTGGTGCACCATGGTACCATTCCGTTTCAAATCCATGCACGCATTTAAAAAAGTCGTACGACACTGTTTCGCCATTTCGGATGGATGTTGCACCTTGCACCGTGGTTGTTGCACCATGAAGATATCTAAGGGAGCCATAACCAGTCAAAACGAAGGCCTCAGTGAGTTCTACGGCTCTGACCGCTTTCAGCCGTCAGTGGATTGTACAATGCCCAAAAAAGACTATCCCAATCTCAGTCGGGTCTCGGATGTTTTTTACCCTTCGCTTTTTTCGACACGTGGATTTTTACATTAAAACGGGATTAGCGTGGCTGGTCTTCGATTTACCATCGCTGGAGCGTGTGCACCATGGTACCGTTCCGTTTCAAATCCATGCACGCATTTCAAAAAGTCGTACGACACTGTTTCGCCATTTCGGACGCATGTTGCACCATGTAGATATCGATTATTCGGACGGCCATAACTTCTGGCTCGTTTAGAGTCAAGGGAGCCATAACAGTCGAAACGAAGGCCTCAGTGAGTTCTACGGTTCTGACAGCTTCAGTCGTTAATGGATTGTACAATGCCCAAAAAAGACTATCCGAATCTCAATCGGGTCTCGGAAGTTTTTTACCCTTCGTTTTTTCGACAGGTGGATTTTTACGGTAAAACGGGATTACTGTTGCTGGTCTTCGATTTACCATCGCTGGAGAGTGGTGCACCATGGTACCGTTCCGTTTCAAATCCATGCACGCATTTCAAAAAGTCGTACGACACTGTTTCGCCATTTCGGTCGGATGTTGCACCTTGCACCGTGGATGTTGCGCCCTGTTGATATCGACCATTCGGAGGGCCATAACTTCTGGCTCGTTTAGAGTTTAGGGAGCCATAACCTGTCAAAACGAAGGCCTCAGTGAGTTCTACGGTTCTGAAGGCTTTCAGCCACCAATAGATTGTTTAATGCCTAAAAATGACTATCTGAATCTCAATCGGGTCTAGGAAGTTTTTTACCCTTCGTTTTTTCGGCACGTGGATTTTTACGGTAAAACGGGATTACCGCGGCTGGTCTTCGATTTACCATCGCTGGAGAGTTGTGCCCCATGGTACCGTTCCGTTTCAAATCCATGCACGCATTTCAAAAAGTCGTACGAAATTGTTCGCCATTTCGGACGGAAGTTGCACCTTGCACCGTGGATGTTGCACCCTGTAGATATCGATTATTCGGACGGCCATAACTTCTGGCTCGTTTAGAGTTAAGGGAGCCATAACCAGTCAAAACGAAGGCCTCAGTGAGTTCTACATCTCTGACCGCTTTCAGATGTCAATGGATTGTACAATGCCCAAAAAAGACTATCCGAATCTCAGTCGGGTCTCGGAAGTTTTTTACCCTTCCTTTTTTTGACACGTGGATTTTTACGGTAAAACAGGATTACCGTGGCTGGTCTTCGATTTACCATCGTTGGAGAGTGGTGCACCATGGTACCGTTCCTTTTCAAATCCATGCGCGCATTTCAAAAAGTCGTACGACGCTGTTTCGCCATTTCGGACGGATGTTGCACCTTGCACCGTGGATGTTGCACCCTGTAGATATCGATTATTCGAACGGTCAAAACTTCTGGCTCGTTTAGAGTTACGGGAGCCATAACCTGTCAAAACGAAGGCCTTAGTTAGTTCTACGGTTCTGACAGCTTTCAGCCGTCAATGAATTGTTTAATGCCCAAAAAAGACTATCCGAATCTCAATCGGGTCTAGGAAGTTTTTTACCCTTCGTTTTTTCGACACGTGGATTTTTACGGTAAAACGGGATTACCGTGGCTGGCCTTCGATTTACCATCGCTCGAGAGTGGTGCACCATGCTACCGTTCCATTTCAAATCAATGCACGCATTTCAAAAAGTCGTACGACACTATTTTGCCATTTCGGACGGATGTTGCACCTTGCACCGTGGATGTTGCACCCTGTAGATATCGATCATTCGGACGGCCATAACTTCTGGCTAGTTTAGAGTTACGGGAGCCATAACCTGTCAAAACGAAGGCCTCAGTGGGTTCTACGGCTTTGAATGCTTTCAGCCGTCAATGGATTGACTAATGCCCAAAAACGACTATCCGAATCTCAATCGGGTCTAGGAAGTTTTTTACCCTTCGTTTTTTCGACACGTGGATTTTTACGGTAAAACGGGATTACCGTGGATGGTCTTCGATTTACCATCGCTGGAGAGTGGTGCCCCATGGTACCGTTCCGTTTCAAATCCTTGCACGCATTTCAGAAAGTCGTACGACACTGTTTCGCCATTTCGGACGGATGTTGCACCATGCACCGTGGATGTTGCACCCTGTAGATATCGATTATTCGGACGGCCATAACTTCTGGCTCGTTTAGAGTTACGTGAGCCATAACCTGTCAAAACGAAGGCTTTAGTGAGTTCAATGGCTCTGATAGCTTCCAGCCGTCAATGGATTGTATAATGGCCCAAAAAGACTATCCGAATCTCTATCGGGTCTTGGAAGTTTTTTACCCTTCGTTTTTTCGACACGTGGATTTTTACGGTAAAACGGGATTACCATGGCCGGTCTTCGATTCACCATCGCTGGAGAGTGGTGCACCATGGTACCGTTCCATTTCAAATCCATGCACGCATTTCAAAAAGTCGTACGATGTTGTTTCACCATTTCGAATGGATGTTGCACCTTGCACCGTGGATGTTGCACCCTGTAGATATCGATTATTCGGACGGCCATAACTTCTAGCTCGTTTAGTGTTACGGGAGCCATAACCTGTCAAAACGAAGGCCTCAGTGAGTTCTATGGCTCTGACAGCTTTGAGCCATCAATGGATTGTTTAATGCACAAAAAAGGCTATCCGAATAACAATCGGGTCTAGGAAGTTTTTTACCCTTTGTTTTTTCGACACGTGGATTTTTACGGTAAAACGGGATTACCGTGGCTGGTCATCGATTTACCATCGCTGGAAAGTGGTGCACCATGGTACTGTTCCATTTCAAATCCATGCATGCATTTCAAAAAGTCGTACGACACTGTTTCGCCATTTCGTACGGATGCTGCACCTTGCGTCGTGGATGTTGCACCCTGTAGATATCGATTATTCGGACGGCCATAACTTCGGGCTCATTTAGAGTTACGGGAGCCATAACCTGTCAAAATGAAGGCCTCAGTGAGTTCTACGGCTCTGAATGCTTTCAGCCGTCAATGGATATTTAATGCCCAAAAAATGACTATCCGAATCTCAATCGGGTCTAGGAAGTTTTTTACCCTTTGTTTTTTCGACCCGTGGATTTTTACGGCAAAACGGGATTACCGTGGCTGGTCTTCATTCACCATCGCTGGAGAGTGGTGCACCATGGTACCGTTCCGTTTCGAATCCATGCACACATTTCAAAAAGTCGTACGACACTGTTTCGCCATTTCGGACGGATTTTGCACCTTGCACCGTGGATGTTGCACCATGTAGATATCGATTATTCGGACGACCATAACTTCTGGCTCGTTTAGAGTTAAGGGAGCCATAACGAGTCAAAACGAAGGCCTCAGTGATTTCTACGGCTCTGACCGCTTTCAGATGTCAATGGATTGTACAATGCCCAAAAAAGACTATCCGAATCTCAGTCGGGTCTCGGAAGTTTTTTACCCTTCCTTTTTTTGACACGTGGATTTTTACGGTAAAACAGGATTACCGTGGCTGGTCTTCGATTTACCATCGTTGGAGAGTGGTGCACCATGGTACCGTTCCTTTTCAAATCCATGCGCGCATTTCAAAAAGTCGTACGACGCTGTTTCGCCATTTCGGACGGATGTTGCACCTTACACCGTGGATGTTGCACCCTGTAGATATCGATTATTCGGACGATCATAACTTCTGGCTCGTTTAGAGTTGCAGGAGCCATAACTTGTCAAAACGAAGGCCTCAGTGAGTTCTACGGCTCTGACAGCTTTTAGCCGTCAATGAATTGTTTAATGCCCAAAAAGGACTATCTGAATCTCAATCGGGTCTAGGAAGTTTTTTACCCTTCGTTTTTTCGACACGTGGATTTTTACGGTAAAACGGGATTACCGTGGCTGGTCTTCAATTTACCATCGCTGGAGAGTGGTGCACCATGGTACCATTCCGTTTCAAATCCATGCACGCATTTCAAAAAGTCGTACGACACTGTTTCGCCATTTCGGACGGATGTTGCACCTTGCACCGTGAATGTTGCACCCTGTAGATATTGATCATTCGGACGCCCACAAATTCTGGCACGTTTAGAGTTACGGGAGCCATAACCAGTCAAAACGAAGGCCTCAGTGAGTTCTACGGCTTTGACAGCTTTCAGCCGTCAATGGATTGTTTAATAACCAAAAAAGACTATCCGAATCTCAATCCGGTCTAGGAAGTTTTTTACCCTTCTTTTTTTCGACACGTGGATTTTTACGGTAAAACAGGATTACCGTGGCTGGTCTTCGATTTACCATCGCTGGCGAGTGGTGCACCATGGTACTATTCCTTTCAAATCCATGCACGCATTTCAAAAAGTCGTTCGACACTGTTTCGCCATTTCGGACGGATGTTGCACCTTGCACCTTGGATGTTGCACCATGTAGATATCGATTATTCGGACGGCCATAACTTCTGGCTCGTTTAGAGTTAAGGGAGCCATAACCAGCCAAAACGAAGGCCTCAGTGAGTTCTACATCTCTGACCGCTTTCAGATGTCAATGGATTGTACAATGCCCAAAAAAGACTATCTGAATCTCAGTCGGGTCTCGGAAGTTTTTTACCCTTCCTTTTTTTGACACGTGGATTTATACGGTAAAACAGGATTACCGTGGCTAGTCTTCGATTCACCATCGTGGGAGAGTGGTGCACCATGGTACCGTTCCTTTTCAAATCCATGCGCGCATTTCAAAAAGTCGTACGACGCTGTTTCGCCATTTCGGACGGATGTTGCACCTTACACCGTGGATGTTGCACCCTGTAGATATCGATTATTCGGACGGTCAAAACTTCTGGCTCGTTTAGAGTTACGGGAGCCATAACCTGTCAAAACGAAGGCCTTAGTTAGTTCTACGGCTCTGACAGCTTTCAGCCGTCAATGAATTGTTTAATGCCCAAAAAAGACTATCCGAATCTCAATCGGGTCTAGGAAGTTTTTTACCCTTCGTTTTTTCGACACGTGGATTTTTACGGTAAAACGGGATTACCGTGGCTTGCCTTCGATTTACCATCGCTTGAGAGTGGTGCACCATGCTACCGTTCCATTTCAAATCAATGCACGCATTTCAAAAAGTCGTACGACACTATTTTGCCATTTCGGACGGATGTTGCACCTTGCACCGTGGATGTTGCACCCTGTAGATATCGATCATTCGGACGGCCATAACTTCTGGCTAGTTTAGAGTTACGGGAGCCATAACCTGTCAAAACGAAGGCCTCAGTGAGTTCTACGGCTTTGAATGCTTTCAGCCGTCAATGGATTGATTAATGCCCAAAAACGACTATCCGAATCTCAATCGGGTCTAGGAAGTTTTTTACCCTTCGTTTTTTCGACACGTGGATTTTTACGGTAAAACGGGATTACCGTGGATGGTCTTCGATTTACCATCGCTGGAGAGTGGTGCCCCATGGTACCGTTCCGTTTCAAATCCTTGCACGCATTTCAAACAGTCGTACGACACTGTTTCGCCATTTCGGACGGATGTTGCACCATGCACCGTGGATGTTGCACACTGTAGATATCGATTATTCGGACGGCCATAACTTCTGGCTCGTTTAGAGTTACGTGAGCCATAACCTGTCAAAACGAAGGCTTTAGTGAGTTCAATGGCTCTGATAGCTTCCAGCCGTCAATGGATTGTATAATGGCCCAAAAAGACTATCCGAATCTCAAACGGGTCTTGGAAGTTTTTTACCCTTCGTTATTTCGACACGTGGATTTTTACGGTAAAACGGGATTACCGTGGCTGGTCTTCGATTCACCATCGCTGGAGAGTGGTGCACCATGGTACCGTTCCATTTCAAATCCATGCACGCATTTCAAAAAGTCGTACGATGTTGTTTCACCATTTCGAATGGATGTTGCACCTTGCACCGTGGATGTTGCACCCTGTAGATATCGATTATTCGGACGGCCATAACTTCTAGCTCGTTTAGTGTTACGGGAGCCATAACCTGTCAAAACGAAGGCCTCAGTGAGTTCTATGGCTCCGACAGCTTTGAGCCATCAATGGATTGCTTAATGCACAAAAAAGGCTATCCGAATCTCAATCGGGTCTAGGAAGTTTTTTACCCTTTGTTTTTTCGACACGTTTACGGTAAAACGGGATTACCGTGGCTGGTCTTCGATTTACCATCGCTGGAAAGTGGTGCACCATGGTACTGTTCCATTTCAAATCCATGCATCCATTTCAAAAAGTCGTACGACACTGTTTTGCCATTTCGTACGGATGCTGCACCTTGCGTCGTGGATGTTGCACCCTGTAGATATCGATTATTCGGACTGCCATAACTTCGGGCTCATTTAGAGTTACGGGAGCCATAACCTGTCAAAATGAAGGCCTCAGTGAGTTCTACGGCTCTGAATGCTTTCAGTCGTCAATGGATATTTAATGCCCAAAAAATGACTATCCGAATCTCAATCGGGTCTCGGAAGTTTTTTACCCTTTGTTTTTTCGACACGTGGATTTTTACGGCAAAACGGGATTACCGTGACTGGTCTTCATTCACCATCGCTGGAGAGTGGTGCACCATGGTACCGCTCCGTTTCGAATCCATGCACGCATTTCAAAAAGTCGTACGACACTGTTTTGCCATTTCAGACGGATTTTGCACCTTGCACCGTGGATGTTGCACCATGTAGATATCGATTATTCGGACGGCCATAACTTCTGGCTCGTTTAGAGTTAAGGGAGCCATAACCAGTCAAAACGAAGGACTCGGTGATTTCTACGGCTCTGACCGCCTTCAGCCGTCATTGTATTGTACAATGCCCAAAAAAGACTATCCGAATCTCAATCGGGTCTCGGAAGTTTTTTACCCTTCGTTTTTTCGACAAGTGGATTTTTATGGTAAAACTGGATTACCGTGGCTGGTCTTCGATTTACCATCGCTGGAGAGTGGTGCACCATGGTACCATTCTGTTTCAAATCCATGCGCGCATTCCAAAAAGTCATAGGACGCTGTTTCGCTATTTCGGACGGATGTTGCACCTTGCACCGTGGATGTTGCACCCTGTACATATCGATTATTCGGACGATCATAACTTCTGGCTCGTTTAGAGTTGCAGGAGCCATAACCTGTCAAAACGAAGGCCTCAGTGAGTTCTACGGCTCTGACAGCTTTTAGCCGTCAATGAATTGTTTAATGCCGAAAAAAGACTATCTGAATCTCAATCGGGTCTAGGAAGTTTTTTACCCTTCGTTTTTTCGACACGTGAATTTTTACGGTAAAACGGGATTACCGTGGTTGGTCTTCGATTTACCATCGCTGGAGAGTGGTGCACCATGGTACCGTTCCGTTTCAAATCCATGCACGCATTTCAAAAAGTCGTACGACACTGTTTCGCCATTTCGGACGGATGTTGCACCTTGCACCGTGAATGTTGCACCCTGTAGATATCGATCATTCGGACGCCCACAAATTCTGGCACGTTTAGAGTTACGGGAGCCATAACCTGTCAAAACGAAGGCCTCGGTGAGTTCTACGGCTCTGAATGCTTTCAGCCGTCAATGGTTTGTTTAATGCCCAAAAATGACTATCCGAATCTCGATCGAGTTTAGGAAGTTTTTTACCCTTCGTTTTTTTGACACGTGGATTTTTACGGTAAAACGGGATTACCATGGCTGGTCTTCGATTTACCATCTCTGGAGAGTGGTGCCCCATGTTAACGTTCCGATTCAAATCCTTGCACGCTTTTCAAAAAGTCGTACGACACTGTTTCGCCATTTCGGACGGATGTTGCACCTTGCACCGTGGATGTTGCACCCTGTAGATATCGATTATTCGGACGGCCATAACTTCTGGCTCGTTTAGAGTTACGGGAGCCATAACCTGTCAAAACGAAGGCCTCAGTGAGTTCTACGGCTCTGACAGCTTTCAACCGTCAATGGATTGTTTAACGCCCAAAAAAGACGATCCGAATCTCAATCGAGTCTAGGAAGTTTGTTACCCTTTGTTTTTTCGACACGTGGATTTTTATGGTAAAACGGGATTACCGTGGCTGGTCTTCGATTTACCATCACTGGAGAGTGGTGCACCATGGTACCGTTCCGTTTCAAATCCATGCCCGAATTTCAAAAAGTCGTACGACACTGTTTCGCCATTTCGGACGGATGTTGCACCTTGCACCGTGGATGTCTCACCATGTAGATATCGATTATTCGGACGACCATAACTTCTGGCTCGTTTAGAGTTAAGAGAGCCATAACCAGTCAAAACGAAGGCCTCAGTGATTTCTACGGCTCTGACAGCTTTCAGTCGTTAATGGGTTGTATAATGCCCAAAAAGGACTATCCGAATCTCAATCGGGTCTAGGAAGTTTTTTACGCTTTGTTTATTCGACACGTGGATTTTTACGGTAAAACGGGATTACTGTGGCTGGTCTTCGATTTACCATCGCTGGAGAGTGGTGCACCATGGTATTGTTCCGTTTCAAATCCATGCATGCATTTCAAAAAGTCGTATGACGCTGTTTCTCTATTTCAGACGGATGTTGCACCTTGCACCATGGATGTTGCACCCTGTAGATATCGATTATTCGGACGGCCATAACTTCTGGCTCGTTTAGAGTTACGGGAGCCATAACCTGTCAAAACGAAGGCCTCGGTGAGTTCTACGGTTCTGAATGCTTTCAGCCATCAATGGATTGTTTAATGCCAAAAAATGACTATCCGAATCTCAATCGGGTCTAGGAAGTTTTTTACCCTTCGTTTTTTCGACACATGGATTTTTACGGTAAAACGGGATTACCATGGCCGGTCTTCGATTTACCATCGCTGGAGAGTGGTGTACCATGGTACTGTTCAGTTTCAAATCCATGCACGCATTTCAAAAATACGTACGACACTGTTTCGCCATTTCGGACGGATGTTGCACCTTGCACCGTAGATGTTGCACCACGTAGATATCGATTATTCGGACGGCCATAACTTCTGGCTCGTTAAGAGTTAAGGGAGCCATAACCAGTCAAAATGAAGGCCTCGGTGAGTTCTACGGCTCTGACCGCTTTCAGCCGTCAATGGATCGTATAATGCCGAAAAAAGACTATCCGAATCTCTATCGGGTCTCGGAAGTTTTTTACCCTTCGTTTTTTCGACACGTGGTTTCTTACGGTAAAACGGGATTACCGTGGCAGGTCTACGATTTACCATCGCTGGAGAATGGTGCACCATGGTACTGTTCCATTTCAAATCAATGCGCGCATTTCAAAAAGTCGTACGACGATGTTTCGCCATTTCGGACGGATGTTGCACCTTGCACCATGGATGTTGCACCCTGTAGATATCGATTATTCTGACGGCCATATCTTCTGGCTCGTTTAGAGTTACGGGAGCCATAACCTGTCAAAATAAAGGCCCTAGTGAGTTCTACGGCTCTGAATGCTTTCAGCCGTCAATGGATTATTTAATGCCCAAAAATGACTATCCGAATCTCAATCGGGTCTAGGAAGTTTTTTACCCTTCGTTTGTTCGACACGTGGATTTTTACGGTAAAACGGGATTACCGTGGCTGGTCTTCGATTTACCATCGCTGGAGAGTGGTGCACCATGGTACCGTTCCATTTCAAATCCATGCACGCATTTCAAAAAGTCGTACGACACTGTTCGCTATTTCAGACGAATGTTGCACCTTGCACCATGGATGTTGCACCATGTAGATATCGATTATTTGGACGGACATAACTTCTGGCTCGTTTAGAGTTAAGGGAGCCATAATCAGTCAAAACGAAGGCGTTAGTGACTTATACGGCACCGACAGCTTTTAGCCGTCAATGGATTGTATAATGCCCAAGAAAGACTATCCGAATCTCAATCGGGTCTCGGAAGTTTTTTACCCTTCGTTTTTTCGACACGAGGATTTTGACGGTAAAACTGGATTACCGTGGTTGGTCTTCGATTTACCATCGCTGGAAAGTGGTTCCCCATGGTACCGTTCCGTTTCAAATCAATGCACGCATTTCAAAAAGTCGTACGACAATGTTTCTCCATTTCGGACGGATGTTGCACCTTGCACCATGGATGTTGCACCCTGTAGATATCGATTATTCGGACGGCCATAACTTCTGGCACGTTTAGAGTTACGGTAGCCATAACCAATCAAAACGAAGACCTCAGTGATTTCTACGGCTCTGACAGCTTTCAGCCGTCAATGGATTGTATAATGCCCAAAAAAGACTATCCGAATCTCAATCGGGTCTCGAAAGTTTTTTACCCTTCGTTTTTTCGACATATGGATTTTTATGGTAAAACGGGATTACCGTGGCTGGTCTTCGATTTACCATCACTGGAGAGCGGTGCACCATGGTACCGTTTCGTTTCAAATCCATGCACGCATTTCAAAAAGTCGTACGACGCTGTTTTGCCATTTTGGACGGATGTTGCACCTTGCACCGTGTATGTTGCACCCTGTAGATATCGATGATTTGGACGGCCATAACTTCTGGCTCGTTTAGAGTTACGGGAGCCATAACCAGTCAAAACGAAGGCCTCAGTGAATTCTACGGCTCTGACAGCTTTCAGCCGTCAATGGATTGCATAGTGCCCAAAAAAGACGATCCGAATCTCAATCGGGTTTCTGAAGTTTTTTACCCTTCGTTTTTTCGACACGTGGATTTTTATGGTAAAAAGGGATTACCGTGGCTGGTCTTCGATTTACCATCGCTGGAGAGTGGTGCACCATGGTACCGTTCCGTTTCAAATCCATGCACGCATTTCAAGAAGTCGTACGACGCTTTTTCGCCACTTCGGACGGATGTTGCCCCTTGCACCGTGTATATTGCACCCTGTAGATATCGATTATTCGGACGGCCATAACTTCTGGCTCGTTTGGATTTGAGGGAGCCATAACCAGTCAAAACGAAGCCCTCAGTGAGTTCTACGGCTCTGACAGCTTTCAGCCGTCAATTGATTGTTTAATGCCCAAAAAAGACTATCCGAATCTCAATCGGGTCTCGGATTGTTTTTTACCCTTCGTTTTTTCGACACGTGGATTTTACGGTAAAACGGGATTACCGTGGCTGGTCTTCGATTTACCATCGCTGGAGAGTGGTGCACCATTGTACCGTTCCGTTTCAAATCCGTGCATGCATTTCAATAAGTCGTACGACACTGTTTCGCCATTTCGGACGGATGTTGCACCTTGCACCGTGGATGTTGCACCCTGTAGATATCGATTATCTGTCAAAACGAAGGCCTCAGCGAGTTCTACGGCTCTGACTGCTTTCATCCCTCAACGGATTGTTTAATGCCCAAAAAAGAGTATCCGAATCTCAATCGGGTGTAGGATGTTTTTCACACTTCGTTTTTTCGGCACGTGGATTTTTACGGTAAAACGGGATTACCGTGGCTGGTCTTCGATTTACCATCGCTGGAGAGTGGTGCACCACGGTACCATTCCGTTTCAAATCCATGCATGCATTTCAAAAAGTTGTACGACACTGTTTCGCCATTTCGGACGGATGTCGCACCTTGCACCGTGGATGTTCCACCTTGTAGATATCGATTATTCGGACGGCCATAACTTCTGGCTCGTTTAGAGTTACGGGGGCCATAACCTGTCGAAACGAAGGCCTCAGTGAGTTCTACGGCTCTGAATGCTTTCAGCCGTCAATGGATTGTTTAATGCCCAAAAATGACTATCCGAACCTCAATCGGGTCTAGGAAGTTTTTTATCCTTCGTTTTTTCGACACGTGGATTTTTACGGTAAAACGGGATTACCGTGGCTGGTCTTCGATTTACTATCGCTGTAGAGTGGTGCGCCGTGGTACCGTTCCGTTTCAAATCCATGCACGCATTTGAAAAATTCGTACGACGCTGTTTCGCCATTTCGAACGGATGTTGCACCTTGCACCGTGGATGTTTCACCCTGTAGATATTGATTATTCGGACGGCCATAACTTCTGGCTCGTTTAGAGTTACGGGAGCCATAACCAGTCCAAACGAAGGCCTTGGTGAGTTCTACGGCTCTGACAGCTTTCAGCTGTCAATGGATTGTATAATGCCCAAAAAAGACTATCCGAATCTCAATCGGGTCTCGGAAGTTTTTTACCCTTCGTTTTTTCGACACGTGGATTTTTACGGTAAAACGGGATTACCGTGGCTGGTCTTCGATTTACCATCGCTGGAGAGTGGTGCACTATTGTACCGTTTCATTACAAATCCATGCACGCATTTCAAAAAGTCGTACGACGCTGTTTCGCCATTTCGGACGGATGTTGCACCTTGCACCGTGTATGTTGCACCCTGTAGATATCGATTATTCGGACGACCATAACCTCTGGCTCGTTTAGAGTTACGGGAGCCATAACCCGTCAAAACAAAGGCCTCAGTGAGTTCTATGGACCGCTTTCAGCCGTCAATGGATTGTATGATGCCCAAAAAAGACTATCTGAATCTCAATCGGGTCTCGGAAGTTTTTCACCCTTCATTTTTTCGACACGTGGATTTTTACGGTAAAACGGGATTACCGTGGCTAGTCTTCGATTTACCATCGCTGGAGAGTGGTGCACCATGGTAACGTTCCGTTTCAAATCCATGCACGCATTTCAAAAAGTCGTACGACGCTGTTTCGCCATTTCGGACGGATGTTGCACCTTGCACCGTGGATGTTGCACCCTGTAGATATCGATTATTCGGACGGCCATAACTTCTGGCTCGTTTAGAGTTAAGGGAGCCATAACAAGTCAAAACGAAGGCCTCAGTGAGTTCTACGGCTCTGACAGCTTTCAGCCGTTAATGGATTGTATAATTCTCAAAAAAGACTATCCGAATCTCAATCGGGTCTCGGAAGTTTTTTACCCTTCGGTTTTTCGACACGTGGATTTTTACGGTAGAACGGGATTACCGTGGCTGGTCTTCAGTTTACCATCGTTGGAGAGTGGTGCACCATGGTACCCTTCCGTTTCAAATCCATGCGCGCATTTCAAAAAGTCGTACGACGCTGTTTCGCCATTTCGGATAGATGTTGCACCTTACACCGTGGATGTTGCACCCTGTAGATATCGATTATTCGGACGGTCATAACTTCTGGCTCATTTAGAGTTACGGGAGTCATAACCTGTCAAAACGAAGGCCTTAGTTAGTTCTACGGCTCTGACAGCTTTCAGCCGTCAATGAATTGTTTAATGCCCAAAAAAGACTATCCGAATCTCAATCGGGTCTAGGAAGTTTTTTACCCGTCGTTTTTCGACACGTGGATTTTTACGGTAAAACGGGATTACCGTGGCTGGCCTTCGATTTACCACCGCTTGAGAGTGGTGCACCATGGTACCGTTCCATTTCAAATCCATGCACGCATTTCAAAAAGTCGTACGACACTGTTTTGCCATTACGGACAGATGTTGCACCTTGCACCGTGGATGTTGCACCCTGTAGATATCGATCATTCGGACGGCCATAACTTCTGGCTCGTTTAGAGTTACGGGAGCCATAACCTGTCAAAACGAAGGCCTCAGTGAGTTCTACGGCTCTGAATGCTTTCAGCCGTCAATGGATTGATTAATGCCCAAAAATGACTATCCGAATCTCAATCGGGTCTAGGATGTTTTTTACCCTTCGTTTTTTCGTCACGTGGATTTTTACGGTAAAACGGGATTACCGTGGCTGGTCTTCAATTTACCATCGCTGGAGAGTGGTGCCCCATGGTAATGTTCCGTTTCAAATCCTTGCACGCATTTCAAAAAGTCGTACGACACTGTTTCGCCATTCCGGACGAATGTTGCACCATGCACCATGGATGTTGCACCCTGTAGATATCGATTATTCGGACGGCTATAACTTCTGGCTCGTTTAGAGTTACGGGAGCCATAGCCTGTCAAAACGAAGGCTTTAGTGAGTTCTATGGCTCTGACAGCTTCCAGCCGTCAATGGATTGTATAATGGCCCAAAAAGACTATCCGAATCTCAATCGGGTCTCGGAAGTTTTTTACCCTTTGTTTTTTCGACACGTGGATTTTTACGGTAAAACGGGATTACCGTGGCTGGTCTTCGATTTACCATCGCTGGAGAGTGGTGCACCATGGTACCGTTCCATTTCAAATCCATGCACGCATTTCAAAAAGTCGTACGATGCTGTTTCGCCATTTCGAATGGATGTTGCACCTTGCACCGTGGATGTTGCACCCTGTAGATATCGATTATTCGGACGGCCATAGCTTCTGGCTCGTTTAGATTTACGGGAGCCATAACCTGTCAAAACGAAGGCCTCAGTGAGTTCTACGGCTCTGACAGCTTTGAGCCGTCAATGGATTGCTTAATGCACAAAAAAGGCTATCCGAATCACAATCGGGTCTTGGAAGTTTTTTACCCTTTGATTTTTTGACACGTGGATTTTTACGGTAAAACGGGATTACCGTGGCTGGTCTTCGATTTACCATCGCTGGAGAGTGGTGCACCATAGTACTGTTCCATTTCAAATCGATGCATGCATTTCAAAAAGTTGTACGACACTGTTTCGCCATTTCGGACGGATGTTGCACCTTGCGTCGTGGATGTTGCACCCTGTAGATATTGATTATTCGGACGGCCATAACTTCGGGCTCATTTAGAGTTACGAGAGCCATAACCTGTCAAAATGAAGGCCTCAGTGAGTTCTACGGCTCTGAATGCTTTCAGCCGTCAATGGATTATTTAATGCCCAAAAAATGACTATCCGAATCTCAATCGGGTCTAGGAAGTTTTTTCCCTTCGTTTTTTCGACACGTGGATTTTTACGGTAAAACGGGATTACCGTGGCTGGTCTTCATTTATCATCGCTGGAGAGTGGTGCACCATGGTACCGTTCTGTTTCAAATCCATGCACGCATTTTAAAAAGTCGTACGACACCGTTTCGCCATTTCGGACGGATGTTGCACCTTGCACCGTGGATGTTGCACCATGTTGATATCGATTATTCGGACGGCCATAACTTCTGGCTCGTTTAGAGTTAAGGGAGCCATAACCAGTAAAAACGAACGCCTTAGTGAGGTCTACGGCTCTGACAGCTTTTAGCCGTCAATGGGTTGTATAATGCCCGAAAAAGACTATCCGAATCTCAATCGGGTCTCGGAAGTTTTTTACCCTTCGTTTTTTCGACACGTGGATTTTTACGGTAAAACGGGATTACCGTGGTTGGTCTTCATTTACCATCGCTAGAGAGTGGTGCACCATGGTACCGTTCCGTTTCAAATCCATGCACGCATTTCAAAAAGTCGTACGACACCGTTTCGCCATTTCGGACGGATGTTGCACCTTGCACCGTGTGGATATCGATTACTCGGACGGCCATAACTTCTGGCTCGTTTAGAGTTAAGGGAGCCATAACCAGTAAAAACGAAGGCCTTAGTGAGTTCTACGGCTCTGACAGCTTTTAGCCGTCAATGGGTCGTATAATGCCCAAAAAAGACTATCCGAATCTCAATCGGGTCTCGGAAGTTTTTTACCCTTCGTTTTTTCGCACGTGAATTTTTACGGTAAAACGGGATTACCGTGGCTGGTCTTCATTTACCATCGCTGGAGAGTGGTGCACCATGGTACCGTTCCGTTTCAAATCCATGCACGCATTTGAAAAAGTCGTACGACACCGTTTCGCCATTTCGAACGGATTTTGCACCTTGCACCGTGGATGTTGCACCATGTAGATATCGATTATTCGGACGGCCATAACTTCTGGCTCGTTTAGAGTTTAGGGAGCCATAACAAGTCAAAACGAAGGCTTCAGTGATTTCTACGGCTCTGACCGCTTTCAGCCGTCAATGGATTGTACAATGCTCAAAAAAGACTATCCGAATCTCAATCGGGTCTCTGAATTTTTTACACTTCGTTTTTTTCGACAAGTGGATTTTTGTGGTAAAACTGGATTACCGTGGCTGGTCTTCGATTTACCATCGCTGTAGAGTGGTGCACCATGGTACCGTTCTGTTTCAAATCCATGCGCGCATTCCAAAAGGTCGTACGACGCTGTTTTGCCATTTCGGACGGATGTTGCACCTTGCACCGTGGATGTTGCACCCTGTACATATCGATTATTCGGACGGTCATAACTTCTGGCTCGTTTAGAGTTGCAGGAGCCATAACCTGTCAAAACGAAGGCCTCAGTGAGTTCTACGGCTCTGATATCTTTCAGCCGTCAATGGATTGTTTCATGCCCAAAAAAGACTATCCGAATCTCAATCGGGTCTAGGAAATTTTTTACCCTTCGTTTTTTCGACACGTGGATTTTTACGGTAAAACGGGATTACCGTGGCTGGTCTTCGATTTACCATCGCTGGAGAGTGGTGCACCGTGGTACCGTTCCGTTTCAAATCCATGCACGCATTTCAAAAAGTCGTACGATGCTGTTTCGCCATTTCGAACGGATGTTGCACCTTGCACCATGGATGTTGCACCCTGTAGATATCAATCATTCGGACGACCATAAATTTTGGCTCGTTTAGAGTTACGGGAGCCATAACCTATCAAAACGAAGGCCTCGGTGAGTTCTACGGCTCTGAATGCTTTTAGCCTTCAATGGATTGTTTAATGCCCAAAAATGACTATCCGAATCTCGATCGAGCCTAGGAAGTTTTTTACCCTTTGTTTTTTTGACACGTGGATTTTTACGGTAAAACGGGATTACCGTGGCTGTTCTTCGCTTTACCTTCTCTGGAGAGTGGTGCCCCATGGTACCGTTCCATCTGAAATCCTTGCACGCATTTCAAAAAGTCGTACGACAGTGTTTCGCCATTTCGGACGGATGTTGCACCTTGCACCGTGGATGTTGCACCCTGTAGATATCGATTATTCGGACGGCCATAACTTTTGGCTCGTTTAGAGTTACGAGAGTCATAACCTGTCAAAACGAAGGCCTTGGTGAGTTCTACGTCTCTAACAGCTTTCAGCCGTCAATGGATTGTTTAACGACCAAAAAAGACTATCCGAATCACAATCGAGTCCAGGAAGTTTGTTACCCTTCGTTTTTTCGACACGTGGATTTTTACGGTAAAACGGGATTACCGTGGCTGGTCTTCGAATTACCATCACTGGAGAGTGGTGCACTATGGCACCGTTCCGTTTCAAATCCATGCACGAATTTCAAAATGTCGTACGACACTGTTTCGCCATTTCGGACGGATGTTGCACCTTTCACCATGGATGTCTCACCATGTAGATATCGATTATTCGGACGGACATAACTTCTGGCTCGTTTAGAGTTAAGAGAGCCATAATCGGTCAAAACGAAGGCCTCAGTGAGTTCTACGGCTCTGACAGCTTTTGGTCGTCAATGGGTTGTATAATGCCCCAAAAAGACTATCCGAATCTCAATCGGGTCTCGTAAGTTTTTTGCCCTTCGTTTTTTCGACACGTGGATTTTTACGGTAAAACGAGATTAGCGTGGCTGGTCTTCGATTTACCATTGCTGGAGAGTGGTGCACCATGGTATTGTTCCGTTTCAAATCCATGCACGCATTTCAAAAAGTCGTACGACGCTGTTTCGCCATTTCGGACGGATGTTGCACCTTGCACCGTGGATGTTGCACCCTGTAGATATCGATTATTCGGACGGCCATAACTTCTGGCTCGTTTAGAGTTACGGGAGCCATAACCTGTCAAAACGAAGGCCTCAGTGAGTTCTACGACTCTGAATGCTTTCAGCCGTCAATGGATTGTTTAATTCCAAAAAATGACTATCCGAATCTCAATCGGGTCTAGGAAGTTTTTTACCCTTCGTTTTTTCAATACATGGATTTTTACGGTAAAACGGGATTAGCATGGCTGGTCTTCGATTTACCATCGCTGGAGAGTGGTGCACAATGGTACCGTTCAGCTTCAAATCCATGCACGCATTTCAAAAATCCGTACGACACTGTTTCGCCATTTCGGACGGATGTTGCACCTTGCACCGTGGATGTTGCACCACGTAAATATCGATTATTCGGACGGCCATAACTTTTGGCTCGTTTAGAGTTAAGGGAGCCATAACCAGTCAAAACGAAGGCCTCAATGAGTTCTACGGCTCTGACCGCTTTCAGCCGTCAATGGATTGTATAATACCCAAAAAAGACTATCCGAATCTCAATCGGGTCTCGGAAGTTTTTTACCCTTCGTTTTTTCGACACGTGGTTTTTTACGGTAAAACGGGATTACCGTGGCAGGTCTACGATTTACCATCGCTGGAGAGTGGTGCACCATGGTACCGTTCCATTTCAAATCAATGCGCGCATTTCAAAAAGTCGTACGACGATGTTTCATCATTTCGGACGGATGTTGCACCTTACACCGTGGATGTTGCACCCTGTAGATATCGATTATTCGGACGACCATAACTTCTGGCTCGTTTAGAGTTAAGGGAAGGCATAACCTGTCAAAACGAAGGCCTCGGTGAGTTCTACGGCTTTGGCAGCTTTGAGCCGTCAATGGATTGTTAAATACCCAAAAAAGACTATCCGAATCTCAATCGGGTCTAGGAAGTTTTTTACCCTTCGTTTTTTCGACACGTGGATTTTACGGTAAAACGGGATTACCGTGGCTGGTCTTCGATTTACCATCGCTGGAGAGTGGTGCACCATGGTACTATTCAATTTAAAATCCATGTACGCATTTCAAAAAGTCTTACGACACTGTTTCACCATTTCGGACAGATGTTGCACCTTGCGCCGTGGAGGTTGCACCCTGTAGATATCGATTATTCTGACGGCCATAACTTCTGGCTCGTTTTGAGTTACGGGAGCCACAACCTGTCAAAATTAAGGCCTCAGTGAGTTCTACGGCTCGGAATGCTTTCAGCCATCAATGGATTATTTAATGCCCAAAAATGACTATCCGAATCTCAATCGGGTCTAGGAAGTTTTTTACCCTTTGTTTGTTCGACACGTGGATTTTTACGGTAAAACGGGATTACCGTGGCTGGTCTTCGATTTACCATCGCTGGAGAGTGGTGCACCATGGTACCGTTCCGTTTCAAATCCATGCATGTATTTTAAAAAGTCGTACGACACTATTTCGCCATTTCGGACGGATGTTGCACCTTTCACCGTGGATGTTCCAACCTGTAGATATCGATTATTCGGACGGCCATAACTTCTGGCTCGTTTAGAGTTACGGGAGCCATAACCTGTCAAAACGAAGGCCTCAGTGAGTTCTATGGCTCTGAATGCTTTCAGCCGTCAGTGGATTGTTTAATGCCCAAAAATGACTATCCGAATCTCAATCGGGTCTAGGAAGTTTTTTATCCTTCGTTTTTTCGACACGTGGATTTTTACGGTAAAACGGGATTACCGTGGCTGGTCTTCGATTTACCATCGCTGTAGAGTGGTGCGCCATGGTACCGTTCCGTTTCAAATCCATGCACGCATTTCAAAAAGTCGTACGACGCTGTTTCGCCATTTCGGACGGATGTTGCACCTTGCACTGTGGATGTTTCACCCTACAGATATCGATTATTCGGACGGCCATAACTTCTGGCTCGTTTAGAGTTACGGGAGCCATAACCAGTCCAAACGAAGGCCTCTGTGAGTTCTACGGCTCTGACAGCTTTCAGCCGTCAATGGATTGTATAATGCCCAAAAAAGACTATCCGAATCTCAATCGGGTCTCAAAAGTGTTTTACCCTTCGTTTTTTCGACACGTGGATTTTTACGGTAAAACGGGATTACCGTGGCTGGTCTTCGATTTACCATCGCTGGAAAGTGGTGCACCATTGTACCATTTCATTTTAAATCCATGCACGCATTCCAAAAAGTCGTACGATGCTGTTTCGTCATTTCGGACGGATGTTGCACCTTGCACCGTGTATGTTGCACCCTGTAGATATCGATTATTCGGACGACCGTAACTTCTGGCTCGTTTAGAGTTACCGGAGTCATAACTAGTCAAAACGAAGGCCTTAGTGAGTTCTATGGACCGCTTTCAGCCGTCAATGGATTGTATGATGCCCGAAAAAGACTATCTGAATCTCAATCGGGTCTCGGAAGTTTTTTACCCTTTGTTTTTTCGACACGTGGATTTTTACGGTAAAACGGGATTCCATGGCTGGTCTTCGATTTACCATCGCTGGAGAGCGGTGCACCATGGTACCGTTCCGTTTCAAATCCATGCACGCATTTCAAAAAGTCGTACGACGCTGTTTCTCCATTTCGGACAGATGTTGCACCTTGCACCGTGGATGTTGCACCCTGTAGATATCGATTATTCGGACGGCCATAACTTTTGGCTTGTTTAGAGTTAAGGGAGCCATAACAAGTCAAAACGAAGGCCTCAATGAGTTCTACGGCTCTGACAGCTTTCAGCCATTAATGGATTGTATAATACCCAAAAAAGACTATCCGAATCTCAATGGGGTCTAGAAAGTTTTTTATCCTTCGTTTTTTCGACACGTGGATTTTTACGGTAAAACGGGATTACCGTGGCTGGTCTTCGATTTACCATCGCTGGAGAGTGGTGCACCATGGTACCGTTCCGTTTCAAATCCATGCACGCATTTCAAGAAGTCATACGATGCTGTTTCGCCACTTCGGACGGATGTTGCACCTTGCACGGTGGATGTTGCACCCTATAGATATCGATTATTCGGATGGCCATAACTTCTGGCTCGTTTAGAGTTAAGGATCCATTACTAGTCAAAACGAAGGCCTCAGTGAGTTCTACGGCTCTGACGGCTTTCAGTCGTCAATGGATTGTATAATGCCCAAAAAAGACTATCCGAATCTCAATCGGGTCTCGGAAATTTTTAAACTTCGTTTTTTCGACACGTGGATTTTTACGGTAAAACGGGATTACCGTGGCTGGTCTTTGCTTTACCATCGCTAGAGAGTGGTGCACCATGGTACCGTTCCATTTCAAATCCATGCACGCATTTCAAAAAGTCGTACAATGGTGTTTCGCCATTTCGGACGGATGTTGCACCTTGCACCGTGGATGTTGCACCCTGTAGATATCGATTATTCGGACGGCCATAACTTCTGGCTCGTTTAGAGTTATGGCAGTCATAACCTGTCAAAACGAAGGCCTCAGTGAGTTCTACGGTCTGACAGCTTTCAGCCGTCATTCGATTATTTAATGCCCAAAAAAGACTATTCGAATCTCAATCGGGTCTAGGAAGTTTTTACCCTTCATTTTTTCGACACGTGGATTTTTACGGTAAAACTGGATTACCGTGGCCGGTCTTAGATTTACCATCGCTGGAGAGTGGTTCCCCATGGTACCGTTTCGTTTCAAATCTATGCACGCATTTCAAAAAGTCGTACGACACTGTTTCTCCATTTCGCACGGATGTTGCACCTTGCAAAATGGATGTTGCACCCTGTAGATATCGATTATTCGGACGGCCATAACTTCTGACTCGTTTAGAGTTACGGGAGCCATAACAAGTCAAAACAAAGGCCTCAGTGAGTTCTACGGCTCTGACAGCTTTCATCCGTCAATGGATTGTATAATGCCCAAAAAAGACTATCCGAATCTCAATCGGGTCTCGGAAGTTTTTTACCCTTCGTTTTTTCGACACGTGGATTTTTACAGTAAAACGGGATTACCGTGGATGGTCTTCAATTTACCATCGCTGGAGAGTGGTGCAACGAGGTACCGTTTCGTTTCAAATCCATGCACGCAATTCAAGAAGTCATACGACGCTGTTTCGCCATTTCGGACGGATGTTGCACCTTGCACCATGTATGTTGCACCCTGTAGATACTGATTATTCGGACGGCCATAACTTCTGGCTCGTTTAGAGTTACGGGAGCCATAACCAGTCAAAACGAAGGCCTCAATGAGTTCTACGGCTCTGACAGCTTTCAGCCGTCAATGGATTGCATAATGCCCAAAAAAGATGATCTGAATCTCAATCGGGTCTCGGAAGTTTTTTACCCTTCGTTTTTTCGACACGTGGATTTTTACGGTAAAACGGGATTACCGTGGCTGGTCTTCGATTTACCATCGCTGGAGAGTGGTGCACCATGGTACCGTTCCGTTTCAAATCCATGCACGCATTTCAAGAAGTCATACGACGTTGTTTCGCCACTTCGGACGGATGTTGCACCTTGCACTGTGGATGTTGCACCCTGTAGATATCGATTATTCGGATAGCCATAACTTTTGGCTCGTTTAGAGTTAAGGATCCATTACTAGTCAAAACGAAGGCCTCAGTGAGTTCTACGGCTCTGACGGCTTTCAGTCATCAATGGATTGATAATGCCCAAAAAAGACTATCCGAATCTCAATCGGATCTCGGAAATTTTTAAACTTCGTTTTTTCGACACGTGGATTTTTACGGTAAAACGGGATTACCGTGGCTGGTCTTTGCTTTACCATCGCTAGAGAGTGGTGCACCATGGTACCGTTCCATTTCAAATCCATGCACGCATTTCAAAAAGTCGTACGATGGTGTTTCGCCATTTCGGACGGATGTTGCACCTTGCACCGTGGATGTTGCACCCTGTAGATATCGATTATTCGGACGGCCATAACTTCTGGCTCGTTTAGAGTTATGGCAGTCATAACCTGTCAAAACGAAGGCCTCAGTGAGTTCTACGTCTCTGACAGCTTTCAGCCGTCAATGGATTGTTTAATGCCCAAAAAAGACTATTCGAATCTCAATCGGGTCTAGGAAGTTTTTACCCTTCGTTTTTTCGACACGTGGATTTTTACGGTAAAACTGGATTACCGTGGCCGGTCTTCGATTTACCATCGCTGGAGAGTGGTTCCCCATGGTACCGTTTCGTTTCAAATCTATGCACGCATTTCAAAAAGTCGTACGACACTGTTTCTCCATTTCGGACGGATGTTGCACCTTGCAAAATGGATGTTGCACCCTATAGATATCGATTATTCGGACGGCCATAAATTCTGACTCGTTTAGAGTTACGGGAGCCATAACAAGTCAAAACGAAGGCCTCGGTGAGTTCTACGGCTCTGACAGCTTTCATCCGTCAATGGATTGTATAATGCCCAAAAAAGACTATACGAATCTCAATCGGGTCTCGGAAGTTTTTTACCCTTCGTTTTTTCGACACGTAGATTTTTACGGTAAAAGGGGATTACCGTGGATGGTCTTCAATTTACCATCGCTGGAGAGTGGTGCAACGAGGTACCGTTTCGTTTCAAATCCATGCACGCAATTCAAAAAGTCATACGACGCTGTTTCGCCATTTCGGACGGATGTTGCACCTTGCACCATGTATGTTGCACCCTATGGATATTGATTATTCGGACGGCCATAACTTCTAGCTCGTTTAGAGTTACGGGAGCCATAACCAGTCAAAACGAAGGCCTCAATGAGTTCTACGGCTCTGACAGCTTTCAGCCGTCAATGGATTGCATAATGCCGAAAAAAGACGATCTGAATCTCAATCGGGTCTCGGAAGTTTTTTACCCTTCGTTTTTTCGACTTGTGGATTTTTACGGTAAAACGGGATTACCATGGCTGGTCTTCGATTTACCATCGCTGGAGAGTGGTGCACCATGGTACCGTTCCGTTTCAAATCCATGCACGCATTTCAAGAAGTCATACGACGCTGTTTCGCCACTTCGGAGGGATGTTGCACCTTACACTGTGGATGTTGCACCCTGTAGATATCGATTATTCGGATGGCCATAACTTCTGGCCCGTTTAGAGTTAAGGATCCATTACTAGTCAAAACGAAGGCCTCAGTGAGTTCTACGGCTTTGACGGCTTTCAGTCGTCAATGGATTGTATAATGCCCAAAAAAGACTATCCGAATCTCAATCGGGTCTCGGAAATTTTTAAACTTCGTTTTTTCGACACGTGGATTTTTACGGTAAAACGGGATTACCGTGGCTGGTCTTTGCTTTACCATCGCTAGAGAGTGGTGCACCATGGTACCGTTCCATTTCAAATCCATGCACGCATTTCAAAAAGTCGTACGACGGTGTTTCGCCATTTCGGACGGATGTTGCACCTTGCACCGTGGATGTTGCACCCTGTAGATATCGATTATTCGGACGGCCATAACTTCTGGCTCGTTTAGAGTTATGGCAGTCATAACCTGTCAAAACGAAGGCCTCAGTGAGTTCTACGGCTCTGACAGCTTTCAGCCGTCAATGGATTGTTTAATGCCCAAAAAAGACTATTCGAATCTCAATCGGGTCTAGGAAGTTTTTACCCTTCGTTTTTTCGACACGTGGATTTTTACGGTAAAACGGGATTACCGTGGCTGGCCTTCGATTTACCATCGCTTGAGAGTGGTGCACCATGCTCCCGTTCCATTTCAAATCAATGCACGCATTTCAAAAAGTCGTACGACACTATTTTGCCATTTCGGACGGATGTTGCACCTTGCACCGTGGATGTTGCACCCTGTAGATATCGATCATTCGGACGGCCATAACTTCTGGCTAGTTTAGAGTTATGGGAGCCATAACCTGTCAAAACGAAGGCCTCAGTGAGTTCTACGGCTTTGAATGCTTTCAGCCGTCAATGGATTGATTAATGCCCAAAAACGACTATCCGAATCTCAATCGGGTCTAGGAAGTTTATTACCCTTCGTTTTTTCGACACGTGGATATTTACGGTAAAACGGGATTACCGTGGATGGTCTTCGATTTACCATCGCTGGAGAGCGGTGCCCCATGGTACCGTTCCGTTTCAAATCCTTGCACGCATTTCAAAATGTCGTACGACACTGTTTCGCCATTTCGGACGGATGTTGCACCATGCACCGTGGATGTTGCACCCTGTAGATATCGATTATTCGGACGGCCATAACTTCTGGCTCGTTTAGAGTTACGTGAGCCATAACCTGTCAAAACGAAGGCTTTAGTGAGTTCAATGGCTCTGATAGCTTCCAGCCGTCAATGGATTGTATAATGGCCCAAAAAGACTATCCGAATCTCAATCGGGTCTTGGAAGTTTTTTACCCTTCGTTTTTTCGACACGTGGATTTTTACGGTAAAACGGGATTACCGTGGCTGGTCTTCGATACACCATCGCTGGAGAGTGGTGCACCATGGTACCGTTCCATTTCAAATCCATGCACGCATTTCAAAAAGTCGTACGATGTTGTTTCACCATTTCGAATGGATGTTGCACCTTGCACCGTGGATGTTGCACCCTGTAGATATCGATTATTCGGACGGCCATAACTTCTAGCTCGTTTAGTTTTACGGGTGCCATAACCTGTCAAAACGAAGGCCTCAGTGAGTTCTATGGCTCTGACAGCTTTGAGCCATCAATGGATTGCTTAATGTACAAAAAAGGCTATCCGAATCACAATCGGGTCTATGAAGTTTTTTACCCTTTGTTTTTTCGACACGTGGATTTTTACGGTGAAACGGGATTACCGTGGCTAGTCTTCGATTTACCATGGTACTGTTCCATTTCAAATCCATGAACGCATTTCAAAAAGTCGTACGACACTGTTTCGCCATTTCGGACGGATTTTGCACCTTGCACCGTGGATGTTGCACCATGTAGATATCGATTATTCGGACGGCCATAACTTATGGCTCGTTTAGAGTTAAGGGAGCCATAACCAGTCAGAACGAAGGCCTCAGTGATTTCTACGCCTCTGACCGCTTTCAGCCGTCATTGGATTGTACAATGCCCAAAAAAGATTATCCGAATCTCAATCGGGTCTCGGAAGTTTTTTACCCTTCGTTTTTTCGACAAGTGGATTTTTATGGTAAAACTAGATTACCGTGGCTGGTCTTCGATTTACCATCGCTGGAGAGTGGTGCACCATGGTACGGTTCTGTTTCAAATCCATGCGCGCATTCCAAAAAGTCGTACGACGCTGTTTCGCCATTTCGGACGGATGTTGCACCTTGCACCGTGGATGTTGCACCCTGTACATATCGATTATTCGGACGGTCATAACTTCTGGCTCGTTTAGAGTTGCAGGAGCCATAACCTGTCAAAACGAAGGCCTCAGTGAGTTCTACGGCTCTGACCGCTTTTAGCCGTCAATGAATTGTTTAATGCCCAAAAAAGACTATCTGAATCTCAATCGGGTCTAGGAAGTTTTTTACCCTTCGTTTTTTCGACACGTGTATTTTTACGGTAAAACGGGATTACCGTGGCTGGTCTTCGATTTACCATCACTGGAGAGTGGTGCACCATGGTACCGTTCCGTTTCAAATCCATGCACGCATTTCAAAAAGTCGTACGACACTGTTTCGCCATTTCGGACGGATGTTGCACCTTGCACCGTGAATGTTGCACCCTGTAGATATCGATCATTCGGACGCCCACAAATTCTGGCACGTTTAGAGTTACGGGAGCCATAACCTGTCAAAACGAAGGCCTCAGTGAGTTCTACGGCTCTTATTGCTTTCAGCCGTCAATGGTTTGTTTAAAGCCCAAAAATGACTATCCGAATCTCGATCGAGTTTAGGAAGTTTACCCTTCGTTTTTTTGACACGTGGATTTTTACGGTAAAACGGGATTACCGTGGCTGGTCTTTGATTTACCTTCTCCGGAGAGTGGTGCCCCATGTTATCGTTCCGATTCAAACCCTTGCACGCTTTTCAAAAAGTCGTACGACACTGTTTCGCCATTTCGGACGGATGTTGCACCTTGCACCGTGGATGTTGCACCCTGTAGATATCGATTATTCGGACGGCCATAACTTCTGGCTCGTTTAGAGTTACGGGAGCCATAACCTGTCAAAACGAAGGCCTCAGTGAGTTCTACGGCTCTGACAGCTTTCAACCGTCAATGGATTGTTTAACGCCCAAAAAAGACTATCCGAATCTCAATGGAGTCTAGGAAGTTTGTTACCCTTTGTTTTTTCGACACGTGGATTTTTATGGTAAAACGGGATTACCGTGGCTGGTCTTCGATTTACCATCACTGGAGAGTGGTGCACCATGGTACCGTTCCGTTTCAAATCCATGCACGAATTTCAAAAAGTCGTACGACACTGTTTCGCCATTTCGGACGGATGTTGCACCTTGCACCGTGGATGTCTCACCATGTAGATATCGATTATTCGGACGGCCATAACTTCTGGCTCGTTTAGAGTTAAGAGAGCCATAACCAGTCAAAACGAAGGCCTCAGTGAGTTCTACGGCTCTGACAGCTTTCAGTCGTTAATGGGTTGTATAATTCCCAAAAAGGACTATCCGAATCTCAATCGGGTCTAGGAAGTTTTTTACGCTTCGTTTTTTCGACACGTGGATTTTTACGGTAAAACGGGATTACCGTGGCTGGTCTTCGATTTACCATCGCTGGAGAGTGGTGCACCATGGTATTGTTCCGTTTCAAATCCATGCATGCATTTCAAAAAGTCGTACGACGCTGTTTCTCCATTTCAGACGGATGTTGCACCTTGCACCCTGTAGATATCGATTATTCGGACGGCCATAACTTCTGGCTCGTTTAGAGTTACGGGAGCCATAACCTGTCAAAACGAAGGCCTCGGTGAGTTCTACGGCTCTGAATGCTTTCAGCCGTCAATGGATTGTTTAATGCCAAAAAATGACTATCCGAATCTCAATCGGGTCTAGGAAGTTTTTTACCCTTCCTTTTTTCGACACATGGATTTTTACGGTAAAACGGGATTACCGTGGCTGGTCTTCGATTTACCATCGCTGGAGAGTGGTGCACCATGGTACTGTTCAGTTTCAAATCCATGCACGCATTTCAAAAATACGTACGACACTGTTTCGCCATTTCGGACGGATGTTGCACCTTGCACCGTAGATGTTGCACCACGTAGATATCGATTATTCGGACGGCCATAACTTCTGGCTCGTTAAGAGTTAAGGGAGCCATAACCAGTCAAAACGAAGGCCTCGGTGAGTTCTACGGCTCTGACCACTTCCAGCCGTCAATGGATTGTATAATGCCCAAAAAAGACTATCCGAATCTCTATCGGGTCTCGGAAGTTTTTTACCCTTCGTTTTTTCGACACGTGGTTTCTTACGGTAAAACGAGATTACCGTGGCAGGTCTACGATTTACCATCGCTGGAGAATGGTGCACCATGGTACTGTTCCATTTCAAATCAATGCGCGCATTTCAAAAAGTCGTACGACGATGTTTCGCCATTTCGGACGGATGTTGCACCTTGCACCATGGATGTTGCACCCTGTAGATATCGATTATTCTGACGGCCATATCTTCTGGCTCGTTTAGAGTTACGGGAGCCATAACCTGTCAAAATTAAGGCCCCAGTGAGTTCTACGGCTCTGAATGCTTTCAGCCGTCAATGGATTATTTAATGCCCAAAAATGACTATCCGAATCTCAATCGGGTCGAGGAAGTTTTTTACCCTTCGTTTGTTCGACACGTGGATTTTTACGGTAAAACGGGATTACCGTGGCTGGTCTTCGATTTACCATCGCTGGAGAGTGGTGCACCATGGTACCGTTCCATTTCAAATCCATGCACACATTTCGAAAAGTCGTACGACACTGTTCGCTATTTCAGACGAATGTTGCACCTTGCACCGTGGATGTTGCACCATGTAGATATCGATTATTCGGACGGACATAACTTCTGGCTCGTTTAGAGTTAAGGGAGCCATAATCAGTCAAAACGAAGGCCTTAGTGAGTTCTACGGCACTGACAGCTTTCAGCCGTCAATGGATTGTATAATGCCCAAGAAAGACTATCCGAATCTCAATCGGGTCTCGGAAGTTTTTACCCTTCGTTTTTTCGACACGAGGATTTTGACGGTAAAACTGGATTACCGTGGTTGGTCTTCGATTTACCATCGCTGGAGAGTGGTTCCCCATAGTACCGTTCCGTTTCAAATCAATGCACGCATTTCAAAAAGCCGTACGACAATGTTTCTCCATTTCGGACGGATGTTGCACCTTGCACCATGGATGTTGCACTCTGTAGATATCGATTATTCGGACGGCCATAACTTCTGGCTCGTTTAGAGTTACGGTAGGCATAACCAATCAAAACGAAGACCTCAGTGATTTCTACGGCTCTGACAGCTTTCAGCCGTCAATAGATTGTATAATAACCAAAAAAGACTATCTGAATCTCAATCGGGTCTCGAAAGTTTTTTACCCTTCGTTTTTTCGACATATGGATTTTTATGGTAAAACGGGATTACCGTGGCTGGTCTTCGATTTACCATCACTGGAGAGTGGTGCACCATGGTACCGTTTCGTTTCAAATCCATGCACGCATTTCAAAAAGTCGTACGACGCTGTTTCGCCATTTTGGACGGATGTTGCACCTTGCACCGTGTATGTTGCACCCTGTAGATATCGATTATTTGGACGACCATAACTTCTGGCTCGTTTAGAGTTACGGGAGCCATAACCAGTCAAAACGAAGGCCTCAGTGAATTCTATGGCTCTGACAGCTTTCAGCCGTCAATGGATTGCATAGTGCCCAAAAAAGACGATCCGAATCTCAATCGGGTCTGTGAAGTTTTTTACCCTTCGTTTTTTCGACACGTGGATTTTTATGGTAAAAAGGGATTACCGTGGCTGTTCTTCGATTTACCATCGCTGTAGAGTGGTGCACCATGGTACCGTTCCGTTTCAAATCCATGCACGCATTTCAAGAAGTAGTACGACGCTGTTTTGCAACTTAGGACGGATGTTGCACCTTGCACCGTGTATATTGCACCCTGTAGATATCGATTATTCGGATGGCCACAACTTCTGGCTCGTTTAGATTTAAGGGAGCCATAACCAGTCAAAACGAAGCCCTCAGTGAGTTCTACGGCTCTGACAGCTTTCAGCCGTCAATTGATTGTTTAATGCCCAAAAAAGACTATCCGAATCTTAATCGGGTCTCGGATGTTTTTTACCCTTCGTTTTTTCGACACGTGGATTTTACGGTAAAACGGGATTACCGTGGCTGGTTTCCGATTTACCATCGCTGGAGAGTGGTGCACCATGGTATCGTTCCGTTTCAAATCCATGCATGCATTTCAATAAGTCGTACGACACTGTTTCGCCATTTCGGACGGATGTTGCACCTTGCACCGTGGATGTTGCACCCTGTAGATATCGATTATCTGTCAAAACGAAGGCCTCAGCGAGTTCTACGGCTCTGACTGCTTTCATCCCTCAATGGATTGTTTAATGCCCAAAAAAGAGTATCCGAATCTCAATCGGGTGTAGGATGTTTTTCACACTTCGTATTTTCGGCACGTGGATTTTTACGGTAAAACGGGATTACCGTGGCCGGTCTTCGATTTACCATCGCAGGAGAGTGGTGCACCACGGTACCATTCCATTTCAAATCCATGCATGCATTTCAAAAAGTTGTACGACACTGTTTCGCCATTTCGGACGGATGTCGCACCTTGCACCGTGGATGTTCCACCTTGTAGATATCAATTATTCGGACGGCCATAACTTCTGGCTCGTTTAGAGTTACGGGGGCCATAACCTGTCAAAACGAAGGCCTCAGTGAGTTCTACGGCTCTGAATGCTTTCAGCCATCAATGGATTGTTTAATGCCCAAAAATGACTATCCGAACCTCAATCGGGTCTAGGAAGTTTTTTATCCTTCGTTTTTTCGACATGTGCATTTTTACGGTAAAACGGGATTACCGTGGCTGGTCTTCGATTTACTATCGCTGTAGAGTGGTGCGCCGTGGTACCGTTCCGTTTCAAATCCATGCACGCATTTGAAAAATTCGTACGACACTGTTTCGCCATTTCGGACGGATGTTGCACCTTGCACCGTAGATGTTTCACCCTGTAGATATCGATTATTCGGACGGCCATAACTTATGGCTCTTTTAGAGTTACGGGAGCCATAACCAGTCCAAACGAAGGCCTTGGTGAGTTCTACGGCTCTGACAGCTTTCAGCTGTCAATGGATTGTATAATGCCCAAAAAAGACTATCCGAATCTCAATCGGGTCTCGGAAGTTTTTTACCCTTCGTTTTTTCGACACGTGGATTTTTACGGTAAAACGGGATTACCGTGGCTGGTCTTCGATTTACCATCGCTGGAGAGTGGTGCACTATTGTACCGTTTCATTACAAATCCATGCACGCATTTCAAAAAGTCGTACTACGCTGTTTCGCCATTTCGGACGGATGTTGCACCTTGCACCGTGTATGTTGCACCCTGTAGATATTGATTATTCGGACGACCATAACCTCTGGCTCGTTTAGAGTTACGGGAGCCATAACCAGTCAAAACAAAGGCCTCAGTGAGTTCTATGGACCGCTTTCAGCCGTCAATGGATTGTATGATGCCCAAAAAAGACTATCTGAATCTCAATCGGGTCTCGGAAGTTTTTTACCCTTCATTTTTTCGACACGTGGATTTTTACGGTAAAACGGGATTACCGTGGCTAGTCTTCGATTTACCATCGCTGGAGAGTGGTGCACCATGGTAACCTTCTGTTTCAAATCCATGCACACATTTCAAAAAGTCGTACGACGCTGTTTCGCCATTTCAGACGGATGTTGCACCTTGCACCGTGGATGTTGCACCCTGTAGATATCGATTATTCGGACGACCATAACTTCTGGCTCGTTTAGAGTTAAGGGAGCCATAACAAGTCAAAACGAAGGCCTCAGTGAGTTCTATGGCTCTGACAGCTTTCAGCCGTTAATGGAATGTATAATTCTCAAAAAAGACTATCCGAATCTCAATCGGGTCTCGGAAGTTTTTTACCTTTCGGTTTTTCGACACGTGGATTTTTACGGTAGAACGGGATTACCGTGGCTGGTCTTCGGTTTACCATCGTTGGAGAGTGGTGCACCATGGTACCCTTCCGTTTCAAATCCATGCGCGCATTTCAAAAAGTCGTACGACGCTGTTTTGCCATTTCGGACAGATGTTGCACCTTACACCGTGGATGTTGCACCCTGTAGATATCGATTATTCGGACGGTCATAACTTCTGGCTCGTTTAGAGTTACGGGAGTCATAACCTGTCAAAACGAATGCCTTAGTTAGTTCTACGGCTCTGACAGCTTTCAGCCGTCAATGAATTGTTTAATGCCCGAAAAAGACTATCCGAATCTCAATCGGGTCTAGGAAGTTTTTTACCCGTCGTTTTTTCGACACGTGGATTTTTACGGTAAAACGGGATTACCGTGGCTGGCCTTCGATTTACCACCGCTTGAGAGTGGTGCACCATGGTACCGTTCCATTTCAAATCCATGCACGCATTTCAAAAAGTCGTACGACACTGTTTTGCCATTACGGACGGATGTTGCACCTTGCACCGTGGATGTTGCACCCTGTAGATATCGATCATTCGGACGGCCATAACTTCTGGCTCGTTTAGAGTTACGTGAGCCATAACCTGTCAAAACGAAGGCCTCAGTGAGTTCTACGGCTCTGAATGCTTTCAGCCGTCAATGGATTGATTAATGCCCAAAAATGACTATCCGAATCTCAATCGGGTCTAGGATGTTTTTTACCCTTCATTTTTTCGTCACGTGGATTTTTACGGTAAAACGGGATTACCGTGGCTGGTCTTCAATTTACCATCGCTGGAGAGTGGTGCCCCGTGGTAACGTTCCGTTTCAAATCCTTGCACGCATTTCAAAAAGTCGTACGACACTGTTTCGCCATTCCGGACGGATGTTGCACCATGCACCATGGATGTTGCACCCTGTAGATATCGATTATTCAGACGGCTATAACTTCTGGCTCGTTTAGAGTTACGGGAGCCATAGCCTGTCAAAACGAAGGCTTTAGTGAGTTCTATGGCTCTGACAGCTTCCAGCCGTCAATGGATTGTATAATGGCCCAAAAAGACTATCCGAATCACAATCGGGTCTCGGAAGTTTTTTACCCTTTGTTTTTTCGACACGTGGATTTTTACGGTAAAACGGGATTACCGTGGCTGGTCTTCGATTTACCATCGCTGGAGAGTGGTGCACCATGGTACCGTTCCATTTCAAATCCATGCACGCATTTCAAAAAGTCGTACGATGCTGTTTCGCCATTTCGAATGGATGTTGCACCTTGCACCGTGGATGTTGCACCCTGTAGATATCGATTATTCGGACGGCCATTACTTCTGGCTCGTTTAGATTTACGGGATCCATAACCTGTCAAAACGAAGGCCTCAGTGAGTTCTACGGCTCTGACAGCTTTGAGCCGTCAATGGATTGCTTAATGCACAAAAAAGGCTATCCGAATCACAATCGGGTCTAGGAAGTTTTTTACCCTTTGTTTTTTCGACACGTGGATTTTTACGGTAAAACGGGATTACCGTGGCTGGTCTTCGATTTACCATCGCTGGAGAGTGGTGCACCATAGTACTGTTCCATTTCAAATCGATGCATGCATTTCAAAAAGTCGTACGACACTGTTTCGCCATTTCGGACGGATGTTGTACCTTGTGTCGTGGATGTTGCACCCTGTAGATATTGATTATTCGGACGACCATAACTTCGGGCTCATTTAGAGTTACGAGAGCCATAACCTGTCAAAATGAAGGCCTCAGTGAGTTCTACGGCTCTGAATGCTTTCAGCCGTCAATGGATTATTTAATGCCCAAAAAATGACTATCCGAATCTCAATCGGGTCTAGGAAGTTTTTTACCCTTCGTTTTATCAACACGTGGATTTTTACGGTAAAACGGGATTACCGTGACTGGTCTTCATTTACCATCGCTAGAGAGTGGCGCACCATGGTACCGTTCTGTTCCAAATCCATGCACGCATTTTAAAAAGTCGTACGACACCGTTTCGCCATTTCGGACGGATGTTGCACCTTGCACCGTGGATGTTGCACCATGTAGATATCGATTATTCGGACGGCCATAACTTCTGGCTCGTTTAGAGTTAAGGGAGCCATAACCAGTCAAAACGAAGGCCTCAGTGAGTTCTACGGCTCTGACAGCTTTTAGCCGTCAATGGGTTGTATAATGCCCGAAAAAGACTATCCGAATCTCAATCGGGTCTCGGAAGTTTTTTACCCTTCGTTTTTTCGACACGTGGATTTTTACGGTAAAACGGGATTACCGTGGCTGGTCTTCATTTACCATCGCTGGAGAGTGGTGCACCATGGTACCGTTCCGTTTCAAATCCATGCACGCAGTTCAAAAAGTCGTACGACACCGTTTCGCCATTTCGGACGGATGTTGCACCTTGCACCGTGTAGATATCGATTATTCGGACGGCCATAACTTCTGACTCGTTTAGAGTTAAGGGAGCCATAACCAGTAAAAACGAAGGCCTTAGTGAGTTCTACGGCTCTGATAGCTTTGAGCCGTCAATGGGTCGTATAATGCCCAATAAAGACTATCCGAATCTCAATCGGGTCTCGGAAGTTTTTTACCCTTCGTTTTTTCGACACGTGAATTTTTACGGTAAAACGGGATTACCGTGGCTGGTCTTCATTTACCATCGCTGGAGAGTGGTGCACCATGGTACCATTCCGTTTCAAATCCATGCACGCATTTGAAAAAGTCGTACGACACCGTTTCGCCATTTCGAACGGATTTTGCACCTTGCACCGTAGATGTTGCACCATGTAGATATCGATTATTCGGACGGCCATAACTTCTGGCTCGTTTAGAGTTAAGGGAGCCATAACAAGTCAAAACGAAGGCTTCAGTGATTTCTACGGCTCTGACCGCTTTCAGCCGTCAATGGATTGTACAATGCCCAAAAAAGACTATCCGAATCTCAATCGGGTCTCTGAATTTTTTACACTTCGTTTTTTCGACAAGTGGATTTTTATGGTAAAACTGGATTACCGTGGCTGGTCTTCGATTTACCATCGCTGTAGAGTGGTGCACCATGGTACCGTTCTGTTTCAAATCCATGCGCGCATTCCAAAAGGTCGTACGACGATGTTTCGCCATTTCAGACGGATGTTGCACCTTACACCGCGGATATTGCACCCTGTACATATCGATTATTCGGACGGTCATAACTTCTGGCTCGTTTAGAGTTGCAGGAGCCATAACCTGTCAAAACGAAGGCCTCAGTGAGTTCTACGGCTCTGACATCTTTCAGCCTTCAATGAATTGTTTAATGCCCAAAAAAGACTATACGAATCTCAATCGGGTCTAGGAAATTTTTTACCCTTCGTTTTTTCGACACGTGGATTTTTGCGGTAAAACGGGATTACCGTGGCTGGTCTTCGATTTACCATCGCTGGAGAGTGGTGCACCATGGTACCGTTCCGTTTCAAATCCATGCACGCATTTCAAAAAGTCGTACGACGCTGTTTCGCCATTTCGAACGGATGTTGCACCTTGCACCATGGATGTTGCACCCTGTAGATATCGATCATTCGGACGGCCACAAATTTTGGCTCGTTTAGAGTTACGGGAGCCATAACCTATCAAAACGAAGGCCACGGTGAGTTCTACGGCTTTGAATGCTTTCAGCCATCAATGGATTGTTTAATGCCCAAAAATGACTATCCGAATCTCGATCGAGTCTAGGAAGTTTTTTACCCTTTGTTTTTTTGGCACGTGGATTTTTACGGTAAAACGGGATTACCGTGGCTGTTCTTCGCTTTACCTTCTCTGGAGAGTGGTGCCCCATGGTACCGTTCCATTTGAAATCCTTGCACGCATTTCAAAAAGTCGTACGACAGTGTTTCGCCATTTCGGATGGATGTTGCACCTTGCACCGTGGATGTTGCACCCTGTAGATATCGATTATTCGGACGGCCATAACTTCTGGCTCGTTGAGAGTTACGAGAGTCATAACCTGTCAAAACGAAGGCCTTGGTGAGTTCTACGGCTCTAACAGCTTTCAGCCGTCAATGGATTGTTTAACGCCCAAAAAAGACTATCCGAATCACAATCGAGTCCAGGAAGTTTGTTATCCTTCGTTTTTTCGACACGTGGATTTTTATGGTAAAACGGGATTACCGTGGCTGGTCTTCGAATTACCATCACTGGAGAGTGGTGCACTATGGCACCGTTCCGTTTCAAATCCATGCACGAATTTCAAAAAGTCGTACGACACTGTTTCGCCATTTCGGACGGATGTTGCACCTTTCACCATGGATGTCTCACCATGTAGATATCGATTATTCGGACGGACATAACTTCTGGCTCGTTTAGAGTTAAGAGAGCCATAACCGGTCAAAACGAAGGCCTCAGTGAGTTCTACGGCTCTGACAGCTTTTGGTCGTCAATGGGTTATATAATGCCCCAAAAAGACTATCCGAATCTCAATCGGGTCTCGGAAGTTTTTTACCCTTCGTTTTTTCGACACGTGGATTTTTACGGTAAAACGAGATTAGCGTGGCTGGTCTTCGATTTACCATTGTTGTAGAGTGGTGCACCATGGTATTGTTCCGTTTCAAATCCATGCATGCATTTCAAAAAGTCGTACGACGCTGTTTCGCCATTTCGGACGGATGTTGCACCTTGCACCGTGGATGTTGCACCCTGTAGATATCGATTATTCAGACGGCCATAACTTCTGGCTCGTTTAGAGTTACGGGAGCCATAACCTGTCAAAACGAAGGCCTCAGTGAGTTCTACGACTCTGAATGCTTTCAGCCGTCAATGGATTGTTTAATTCCAAAAAATGACTATCCGAATCTCAATCGGGTCTAGGAAGTTTTTTGCCCTATGTTTTTTCGATACATGGATTTTTACGGTAAAACGGGATTAGCGTGGCTGGTCTTCGATTTACCATCGCTGGAGAGTGGTGCACAATGGTACCGTTCAGTTTCAAATCCATGCACGCATTTCAAAAATCCGTACGACACTGTTTCGCCATTTCGGACGGATGTTGCACCTTGCACCGTGGATGTTGCACCACGTAGATATCGATTATTCGGACGGCCTTAACTTTTGGCTCGTTTAGAGTTAAGGGAGCCATAACCAGTCAAAACGAAGGCCTTAGTGAGTTCTACGGCTCTGACCGCTTTCAGCCGTCAATGGTTTGTATAATACCCAAAAAAGACTATCCGAATCTCAATCGGGTCTCGGAAGTTTTTTACCCTTCGTTTTTTCGACACGTGGTTTTTTACGGTAAAACGGGATTACCGTGGCAGGTCTACGATTTACCATCGCTGGAGAGTGGTGCACCATGGTACCGTTCCATTTCAAATCAATGCGCGCATTTCAAAAAGTCGTACGATGATGTTTCGTCATTTCGGACGGATGTTGCACCTTACACCGTGGATGTTGCACCCTGTAGATATCGATTATTCGGACGACCATAACTTCTGGCTCGTTTAGAGTTAAGGGAAGGCATAACCTGTCAAAACGAAGGCCTCGGTGAGTTCTACGGCTTTGACAGCTTTGAGCCGTCAATGGATTGTTAAATACCCAAAAAAGACTATCCGAATCTCAAACGGGTCTAGGAAGTTTTTTACCCTTCGTTTTTTCGACACGTGGATTTTACGGTAAAACGGGATTACCGTGGCTGGTCTTCGATTTACCATCGCTGGAGAGTGGTGCACCATGGTACTATTCAATTTAAAATCCATGTACGCATTTCAAAAAGTCTTACGACACTGTTTCGCCATTTCGGACGGATGTTGCACCTTGCGCCGTGGAGGTTGCACCCTGTAGATATCGATTATTCTGACGGCCATAACTTCTGGCTCGTTTTGAGTTACGGGAGCCATAACCTGTCAAAATTAAGGCCTCAGTGAGTTCTACGGCTCGGAATGCTTTCAGCCATCAATGGATTATTTAATGCCCAAAAATGACTATCCGAATCTCAATCGGGTCTAGGAAGTTTTTTACCCTTCGTTTGTTCGACACGTGGATTTTTACGGTAAAACGGGATTACCGTGGCTGGTCTTCGATTTACCATCGCTGGAGAGTAGTGCACCATGGTACCGTTCCGTTTCAAATCCATGCACGTATTTTAAAAAGTCGTACGACACTATTTCGCCATTTCGGACGGATGTTGCACCTTTCACCGTGGATGTTCCAACCTGTAGATATCGATTATTCGGAAGGCCATAACTTCTGGCTCGTTTAGAGTTACGGGAGCCATAACCTGTCAAAACGAAGGCCTTAGTGAGTTCTATGGCTCTGAATGCTTTCAGCCGTCAATGGATTGTTTAATGCCCAAAAATGACTATCCGAATCTCAATCGGGTCTAGGAAGTTTTTTATCCTTCGTTTTTTCGACACGTGGATTTTTACGGTAAAACGGGATTACCGTGGCTGGTCTTCGATTTACCATCGCTGTAGAGTGGTGCGCCATGGTACCGTTCCATTTCAAATCCATGCACGCATTTCAAAAAGTCGTACGACGCTGTTTCGCCATTTCGGACGGATGTTGCACCTTGCACTGTGGATGTTTCACCCTACAGATATCGATTATTCGGACGGCCATAACTTCTGGCTCGTTTAGAGTTACGGGAGCCATAACCAGTCCAAACGAAGGCCTTTGTGAGTTCTACGGCTCTAACAGCTTTCAGCCGTCAATGGATTGTATAATGCCCAAAAAAGACTATCCGAATCTCAATCGGGTCTCAAAAGTTTTTTACCCTTCGTTTTTTCGACACGTGGATTTTTACGGTAAAACGGGATTACCGTGGCTGGTCTTCGATTTACCATCGCTGGAAAGTGGTGCACCATTGTACCGTTTCATTTTAAATCCATGCACGCATTTCAAAAAGTCGTACGACGCTGTTTCGCCATTTCGGACGGATGTTGCACCTTGCACCGTGTATGTTGCACCCTGTAGATATCGATTATTCGGACGACCGTAACTTCTGGCTCGTTTAGAGTTATGGGAGTCATAACTAGTCAAAACGAAGGCGTCAGTGTGTTCTATGGACCGCTTTCAGCCGTCAATGGATTGTATGATGCCCGAAAAAGACTATCTGAATCTCAATCGGGTCTCGAAAGTTTTTTACCCTTCGTTTTTTCGACACGTGGATTTTTACGGTAAAACGGGATTACCGTGGCTAGTCTTCGATTTACCATCGCTGGAGAGTGGTGCACCATGGTACCCTTCCGTTTCAAATCCATGCATGCATTTCAAAAAGTCGTACGACGCTGTTTCTCCATTTCGGACAGATGTTGCACCTTGCACCGTGGATGTTGCACCCTGTAGATATCGATTATTCGGACGACCATAACTTCTGGCTCGTTTAGAGTTAAGGGAGCCATAACAAGTCAAAACGAAGGCCTCAATGAGTTCTACGGCTCAGACAGCTTTCAGCCATTAATGGATTGTATAATGCCCAAAAAAGACTATCCGAATCTCAATGGGGTCTAGAAAGTTTTTTATCCTTCGTTTTTTCGACACGTGGATTTTTACGGTAAAACGGGATTACCGTGGCTGGTCTTCGATTTACCATCGCTGGAGAGTGGTCCACCATGGTACCGTTCCGTTTCAAATCCATGCACGCATTTCAAGAAGTCATACGACGCTGTTTCGCCACTTCGGACGGATGTTGCACCTTGCACTGTGGATGTTGCACCCTATAGATATCGATTATTCGGATGGCCATAACTTCTGGCTCGTTTAGAGTTAAGGATCCATTACTAGTCAAAATGAAGGCCTCAGTGAGTTCTACGGCTCTGACGGCTTTCAGTCGTCAATGGATTGTATAATGCCCAAAAAAGACAATCCGAATCTCAATCGGGTCTCGGAAATTTTTAAACTTCGTTTTTTCGACACGTGGATTTTTACGGTAAAACGGGATTACCGTGGCTGGTCTTTGCTTTACCATCGCTAGAGAGTGGTGCACCATGGTACCATTCCATTTCGAATCCATGCACGCATTTCAAAAAGTCCTACAATGGTGTTTCGCCATTTCGGACGGATGTTGCACCTTGCACCGTGGATGTTGCACCCTGTAGATATCGATTATTCGGACGGCCATAACTTCTGGCTCGTTTAGAGTTATGGCAGTCATAACCTGTCAAAACGAAGGCCTCAGTGAGTTCTACGGCTCTGACAGCTTTCAGCCGTCATTGGATTGTTTAATGCCCAAAAAAGACTATTCGAATCTCAATCGGGTCTAGGAAGTTTTTACCCTTCGTTTTTTCGACACGTGGATTTTTACGGTAAAACTGGATTACCGTGGCCGGTCTTCGATTTACCATCGCTGGAGAGTGGTTCCCCATGGTACCGTTTCGTTTCAAATCTATGCACGCATTTCAAAAAGTCGTACGACACTGTTTCTCCATTTCGGACGGATGTTGCACCTTGCAAAATGGATGTTGCACCCTGTAGATATCGATTATTCGGACGGCCATAACTTCTGACTCGTTTAGAGTTACGGGAGCCATAACAAGTCAAAACAAAGGCGTCGGTGTGTTCTACGGCTCTGACAGCTTTCATCCGTCAATGGATTGTATAATGCCCAAAAAAGACTATCCGAATCTCAATCGGGTCTCGGAAGTTTTTTACCCTTCGTTTTTTCGACACGTGGATTTTTACGGTAAAACAGGATTACCGTGGATGGTCTTCAATTTACCATCGCTGGAGAGTGGTGCAACGAGGTACCGTTTCGTTTCAAATCCATGCACGCAATTCAAAAAGTCATACGACGCTGTTTCGCCATTTCGGACGGATGTTGCACCTTGCACCATGTATGTTGCACCCTGTAGATACTGATTATTCGGACGGCCATAACTTCTGGCTCGTTTAGAGTTACGGGAGCCATAACCAGTCAAAACGAAGGCCTCAATGAGTTCTACGGCTCTGACATCTTTCAGCCGTCAATCGATTGCATAATGCCCAAAAAAGACGATCTGAATCTCAATCGGGTCTCGGAAGTTTTTTACCCTTCGTTTTTTCGATACGTGGATTTTTACGGTAAAACGGGATTACCGTGGCTGGTCTTCGATTTACCATCGCTGGAGAGTGGTGCACCATGGTACCGTTCCGTTTCAAATCCATGCACGCATTTCAAGAAGTCATACGACGTTGTTTCGCCACTTCGGACGGATGTTTCACCTTGCACCGTGGATGTTGCACCCTGTAGATATCGATTGTTCGGATGGCCATAACTTCTGGCTCGTTTAGAGTTAAGGATCCATTACTAGTCAAAACGAAGGCCTCAGTGAGTTCTACGGCTCTGACGGCTTTCAGTCGTCAATGGATTGTATAATGCCCAAAAAAGACTATCCGAATCTCAATCGGGTCTCGGAAATTTTTAAACTTCGTTTTTTCGACACGTGGATTTTTACTGTAAAACGGGATTACCATGGCTGGTCTTTGCTTTACCATCGCCAGAGAGTGGTGCACCATGGTACCGTTCCATTTCAAATCCATGCACGCATTTCAAAAAGTCGTACGATGGTGTTTCGCCATTTCGGACGGATGTTGCACCTTGCACCGTGGATGTTGCACCCTGTAGATATCGATTATTCGGACGGCCATAACTTCTGGCTCGTTTAGAGTTATGGCAGTCATAACCTGTCAAAACGAAAGGCCTCAGTGTGTTCTACGGCTTTGACAGCTTTCAGCCGTCAATGGATTGTTTAATGCCCAAAAAAGACTATTCGAATCTCAATCGGGTCTAGGAAGTTTTTACCCTTCGTTTTTTCGACACGTGGATTTTTACGGTAAAACTGGATTACCGTGGCCGGTCTTCGATTTACCATCGCTGGAGAGTGGTTCCCCATGGTACCATTTCGTTTCAAATCTATGGACACATTTCAAAAAGTCGTACGACACTGTTTCTCCATTTCGGACGGATGTTGCACCTTGCAAAATGGATGTTGCACCCTGTAGATATCGATTATTCGGACGGCCATAAATTCTGACTCGTTTAGAGTTACGGGAGCCATAACAAGTCAAAATGAAGGCCTCAGTGAGCTCTACGGCTCTGACAGCTTTCATCCGTCAATGGATTGTATAATGCCCAAAAAAGACTATCCGAATCTCAATCGGGTCTCGGAAGTTTTTTACCCTTCGTTTTTTCGACACGTGGATTTTTACGGTAAAACGGGATTACCGTGGATGGTCTTCAATTTACCATCGCTGGAGAGTGGTGCAACGAGGTACCGTTTCGTTTCAAATCCATGCACGCAATTCAAAAAGTCATACGACGCTGTTTCGCCATTTAGGACGGATGTTGCACCTTGCACCATGTATGTTGCACCCTGTAGATACTGATTATTCGGACGGCCATAACTTCTGGCTCGTTTAGAGTTACGGGAGCCATAACCAGTCAAAACGAAGGCCTCAATGAGTTCTACGGCTCTGACAGCTTTCAGCCGTCAATGGATTGCATAATGCCGAAAAAAGACGATCTGAATCTCAATCGGGTCTCGGAAGTTTTTTACCCTTCGTTTTTTCGACACGTGGATATTTACGGTAAAACGGGATTACCGTGGCTGGTCTTCGATTTACCATCGCTGGAGAGTGGTGCACCATGGTACCGTTCCGTTTCAAATCCATGCACGCATTTCAATAAGTCATACGACGCTGTTTCGCCACTTCGGACGGATGTTGCACCTTGCACTGTGGATGTTGCACCCTGTAGATACCGATTATTCGGATGGCCATAACTTCTGGCTCGTTTAGAGTTAAGGATCCATTACTAGTCAAAACGAAGGCCTCAGTGAGTTCTACGGCTCTGACGGCTTTCAGTCGTCAATGGATTGTATAATGCCCAAAAAAGACTATCCGAATCTCAATCGGGTCTCGGAAATTTTTAAACTTCGTTTTTTCGACACGTGGATTTTTACGGTAAAACGGGATTACCGTGGCTGGTCTTTGCTTTACCATCGCCAGAGAGTGGTGCACCATGGTACCGTTCCATTTCAAATCCATGCACGCATTTCAAAAAGTCGTACGATGGTGTTTCGCCATTTCGGACGGATGTTGCACCTTGCACCGTGGATGTTGCACCTTGTAGATATCGATTATTCGGACGGCCATAACTTCTGGCTCGTTTAGAGTTATGGCAGTCATAACCTGTCAAAACGAAGGCCTCAGTGAGTTGTACGGCTCTGACCGCTTTCAGCCGTCAATGGATTGTTTAATGCCCAAAAAAGACTATTCGAATCTCAATCGGGTCTAGGAAGTTTTTACCCTTCGCTTTTTCGACACGTGGATTTTTACGGTAAAACGGGATTACCATGGCTGGTCTTCGATTTACCATCGCTGGAGAGTGGTGCACCATGGTACCGTTCCGTTTCAAATCCATGCACGCATTTCAAAAAGTCGTACGACACCGTTTCGCCATTTCGGATGGATGTTGCACCTTGCACCGTGGATGTTGCACCATGTAGATATCGACTATTCGGACGGCCATAACTACCGGCTCGTTTAGAGTTAAGGGAGCCATAGCCAGTAAAAACGAAGGCCTTAGTGAGTTCTACGGCTCTGACAGCTTTTAGCCGTCAATGGGTCGTATAATGCCCAAAAAAGACTATCCGAATCTCAATCGGGTCTCGGAAGTTTTTTATCCTTCGTTTTCTCGACACGTGGATTTTTACGGTAAAACGGGATTACCATGGCCGGCCTTCGATTTACCATCGCTGGAGAGTGGTGCACCAAAGTACCGTTCCGTTTCAAATCCATTCACGCATTTCAAAAAGTCGTACGATACTGTTTCGCCATTTCAGACGGATGTTGCACCTTGCACCGTGGATGTTGCACCCTGTAGATATCGATTATTCGGACGGCCATAACTTCTGGCTCGTTTAGAATTACGGGAGCCATAACCAGTCAAAACGAAGGCCTCAGTGAGTTCTACGGCTCTGACAGCTTTCATCCGTCAATGGATTGTATAATGCCCAAAAAAGACTATCCGAATCTCAATCGGTTCTCGGAAGTTTTTTACCCTTCGTTTTTTCGACACGTGGATTTTTATGGTAAAACCGGATTACCGTGGCTGGTCTTCGATTTACCATCGCTGGAGAGTGGTGCACCATGGCACCATTCCGTTTCAAATCCATGCATGCATTTCAAAAAGTCGTACGACGCTGTTTCGCCATTTCTGACGGATGTTGCACCTTGCATCGTCAATGTTGCACCCTGTAGATATCGATTATTCGGACGGCGATAACTTCTGGCTCGTTTAGAGTTAAAAGAGCCATAACCAGTCAAAACGAAGGCCTCAGTGAGTTCAACGGCTCTGACCGCTTTCAGCCGTCAATGGATTGTACAATTCCCAAAAAAGACTATCCAAATCTCAATCGGGTCTCGGAAGTTTTTACGCTTCGTTTTTTCGACACGTGGATTTTTATGGTAAAACTGGATTACCGTGGCTGGTCTTCGATTTATCATCGCTGGAGAGCGGTGCACCATGGTACCGTTCCGTTTCAAATCTATGCGTGCATTTCAAAAAGTCGTACGACGCTGTTTCTCCATTTCGGACGGATGTTGCACCCTGTAGATATCGATTATTCGGACGGTCATAACTTCTGCCTCTTTTAGAGTTACGGGAGCCATAACCTGTCAAAACGAAGACCTCAGTGAGTTCTACGGCTCTGACAGCTTTCAGCCGTCAATGAATTGTTTAATGCCCAATAAAGACTATCCGAATCTCAATCGGGTCTAGGAAGTTTTTTACCCTTCGTTTTTTCGACACGTGGATTTTTATGATAAAATGGGATTACCGTGGCTGGTTTTCGATTTACCCTCGCTGGAGAGTGGTACACCATGGCACTTTTCCGTTTCAAATCCATGCACGCATTTCAAAAAGTCGTACGACGTTGTTTCGCCATTTCGGACGGATGTTGCACCTTGCACCGTGGATGTTGCACCCCGTAGATATCGATTATTCGGACGGCCATAACTTCTGCCTCGTTTAGAGTTACGAGATCCATAACCTGTCAAAACGAAGGCCTCAGTGAGTTCTACGGCTCTGACAGCTTTCAGCCGTCAATGGATTGTATAATGCCTAAAAAAGATTATCTGAATCTCAATCGGGTCTTGGAAGTTTTTTACCCTTTGTTTTTTTGACACGTGGTTTTTTGCGGTAAAACGGGATTACCGTGGCTGGTCTTCGATTTACCATCGCTGGAGAGTGGTGCACCATGGTACCATTCCATTTAAAATCCATGCGCACATTTCAAAAAGTCGTACGACGCTGTTTCGCCATTCCGGACGGATGTTGCGCCTTGCACCGTTTATGTTGCATCCTGTTGATATCGATTATTCGAACGGCCATAACTTCTGGCTCGTTTAGAGTTATGGGAGCCATAACCTGTCAAAACAAAGGCCTCAGTGAGTTCTACGGCTCTGACAGCTTTGAGCCGTCAATGGATTGTTTAATGCCCAAAAAAGACTATCCGAATCTCAATCGGGTCTAAGAAGTTTTTTACCCTTCGTTTTTTCGACACGTGGATTTTTACGGTAAAACGGGATTACCGTGGCTGGTCTTCGATTTACCATCGCTGGAGAGTGGTGCACCATGGTACTATTCCGTTTCAAATCCATGCACGCATTTCAAAAAGTCTTACGACACTGTTTCGCCATTTCGGACGGATGTTGCAGCTTGCGTCGTGGATGTTGCACCCTGTAGATATCGATTATTCGGACGGCCATAACTTCTGGCTCGTTTAGATTTACGGAAGCCATAGCCTGTCAAAATGAATGCCTCAGTGAGTTCTACGGCTCTGAATGCTTTCAGCCGTCAATGGATTATTTAGTGCCCAAAAATGACTATCCGAATCTCTATCGGGTCTAGGAAGTTTTTTACCCTTCGTTTTTTCGACACGTGGATTTTTATGGTAAAACGAGATTACCGAGGCTGTTGTTCGATTTACCATCGCTGAAGAGTGGTGCACCATGGTACCGTTCCGTTTCAAATCCATGCACGCATTTCAAAAAGTCGTACGACACTGTTTCGCCATTTCGGACAGATGTTGCACCTTGCACCGTGGATGTTGCACCCTGTAGATATCGATTATTCGGACGACCATAACTTCTCGTTCTTTTAGAGTTATGAAAGCCATAACCAGTCAAAACGAAGGCCTCAGTGAGTTCTACGGCTCTGACAGCTTTTAGCTGTCAATGGATTGTATAATGTCCAAAAAAGACTATCCGAATCTCAATTGGGTCTCGGAAGTTTTTTACCCTTCGTTTTTTCGACACGTGGATTTTTACGGTAAAACTGGATTACCGTGGCTGGTCTTCGATTTACCATCGCTGGAGAGTGGTGCACCATGGTACCGTTCCGTTTCAAATCCACGCACGCATTTCAAAAAGTCGTACGAAGCTGTTTCTCCATTTCGGACGGATGTTGCATCTTGCACCGTGGATGTTGCACCCTGTAGATATCGATTATTCGGACGGCCATAACTTCTGGCTCGTTTAGAGTTACAGGAGCCATAACCTGTCAAAACGAAGGCCTTAGTGAGTTCTACAGCTCTAATGGCTTTCAGCCGTCAATGGATTGTTTAATGCCCAAAACAGACAATCCGAATCTCAATCGGGTCTAGGAAGTTTTTTACCCTTCGTTTTTTCGACACGTGGATTTTTACGGTAAAACGGGATTACCGTGGCTGGTCTTCGATTTAACATCGCTGGAGAGTGGTGCACCATGGTACCGTTCCGTTTCAAATCCATGAACGCATTTCAAAAAGTCGTACGATGCTGTTTCGCCATTTCGGACGGATGTTGCAGCTTGCACCGTGGATGTTGCACCATGTAGATATCGATTATTCGGACGGCCATAACTTCTGGCACGTTTAGAGTTAAGGGAGCCATAACCAGTCAAAACGAAGCCCTCAGTGAGTTCTACGGCTCTGAGAGCTTTCAGTCGTCAACGGATTGTACAATGCCCAAAAAAGACTATCCGAATCTCAATCGGGTCTCGGAAGTTTTTACCCTTCGTTTTTTCAACACGTGGATTTTTACGGTAAAACTGGATTACCGTGGCTGGACTTCGATTTACCATCGCTGGAGAGTGTTGCACCATTGTACCGTTCCATTTCAAATCCACGCACGCATTTAAAAAAGTCGTACGACACTGTTTCTCCATTTCGGACGGATGTTGCACCTTGCACCGTGGATGTTGCGCCATGTAGATATCTATTATTCGGACGGACATAACTTCCGGCTCGTTTAGAGTTACGGGAGCCATAACCAGCCAAAACGAAGGCCTTAGTGAGTTCTACGGCTCTTACAGCTTTCAGCCGTCCATGGATTGTATAATGCCCAAAAAAGACTATCCGAATCTCAATCGGGTCTAGAAAGTTTTTTACCCTTCGTTTTTTCGACACGTGGATTTTTATGGTAAAACGGGATTACCGTGGCTGGTCTTCGATTTACCATCGCTGGAGAGTGGTGTACCATGGTACCGTTCCGTTTCAAATCCATGAACGCATTTCAAAAAGTCGTACGACGCTGTTTCGCCATTTCGGACGGATGTTGCAGCTTGCACCGTGGATGTTGCACCATGTAGATATCGATTATTCGGACGGCCATAACTTCTGGCACGTTTAGAGTTAAGGGAGCCATAACCAGTCAAAATGAAGCCCTCAGAGAGTTCTACGGCTCTGGCATCTTTTAGTCGTCAACGGATTGTATAATGCCCAAAAAAGACTATCCGAATCTCAATCGGGTCTCGGAAGTTTTTACCCTTCGTTTTTTCGACACGTGGATTTTTACGGTAAAACGGGATTACCGTGGCTGGTCTTCGATTTACCATCGCTGGAGAGTGGTGCACTATGGTACCGTTCCGTTTCAAATCCATGCACGCATTTCAAAACGTCGTACGACGCTGTTTCGCCATTTTGGACGGATGTTGCACCTTGCACCGTGGATGTTGCACCCTGTAGATATCGATTATTCGGACGGCCATAACTTCTGGCTCGTTTAGAGTTAAAGGAGCCATAACCAGTCAAAACGAAGGCCTCAGTGAGTTCTACGGCTCTGACTTCTTTCAGCCATCAATGGATTGTATAATGCCCAAAAAAGACTATCCGAATCTCAATCGGGTCTTGGAAGTTTTTTACCCTTCGTTTTTTCGACACGTGGATTTTTACGGTAAAACGGGATTACCGTGGCTGGTCTTCGATTTACCATCGCTGGACAGTGGTGCACTATGGTACCGTTCCGTTTCAAATCCAAGCACGCATTTCAAAAAGTCGTACGACGCTGTTTCGCCATTTCGGACGGATGTTGCACCTTGCACCGTGGATGTTGCACCCTGTAGATATCGATTATTCGGACGGCCATAACATCTGGCTCGTTTAGAGTTACGGGAGCCATAACCAGTCAAAACGAAGGCCTCAGTGGGTTCTACATCTATGACAGCTTTCGGCCATCAATGGATTGTATAATGCCTAAAAAAGACTATCCGAATCTCAATCGGGTCTCGGATGTTTTTTACCCTTTGTTTTTTCGATACATGGTTTTTTACGGTAAAACGGGATTACCGTGGCTGGTCTTCGATTTACCATCGCTGGAGAGTGGTGCACCATGGTACCCTTCCATTTCAAATCCATGTGCGCATTTCAAAAAGTCGTACGACGCTGTTTCGCCATTTCGGACGGATGTTGCACCTTCCACCGTGGATGTTGCACCCTGTAGATATCGATTATTCGGACGGCCATAACTTCTGGCTCGTTTAGAGTTACGGGAGTCATAACCTGTCAAAACAAAGGCCTTAGTGAGTTCTACGGCTCTGACAGCTTTGAGCCCTCAATGGAATGCTTAATGCCAAAAAAAGACTATCCGAATCTCAATCGGGTCTTGGAAGTTTTTTACCCTTCGTTTTTTCGACACGTGGATTTTTACGGTAAAAAGGGATTACCGTGGCTGGTCTATGATTTACCATTGCTGTAGAGTGGTGCACCATGGTACTGTTCCGTTTCAAATCCATGCACGCATTTCAAAAAGTCTTACGACACTGTTACGCCATTTCGGACGGATGTTGCACCTTGCGCCGTGGATGTTGCACCCTGTAGATATCGATTATTCGGACGGCCATAACTTCTGGCTCGTTTAGGTTTATGGGAGCCATAACCTGTCAAAATGAATGCCTCAGTGAGTTCTACAGCTCTGAATGCTTTCAGCCGTCAACGGATTATTTAATGCCCAAAAATGACTATCCGAATCTCAATCGGGTCTAGGAAGTTTTTTACCCTTCGTTTTTTCGACATGTGGATTTTTACGGTAAAACGGGATTACCGTGGCTGGTCTTCGATTTACCATCGCTGAAGAGTGGTGCATCATGGTACCATTTGTTTCAAATCCATGCACGCATTTCAAAAAGTTGTACGACACTGTTTCTCCATTTCGGACGGATGTTGCACCTTGCACCTTGGATGTTGCACCCTATAGATATCGATTATTCGGACGACCATAACTTCTCGCTCGTTTAGAGTTACGAGAGCCATAACCAGTCAAAACGAAGGCCTCAGTGAGTTCTACGGCTCTGACAGCTTTCTGCTGTCAATGGATTGTATAATGTCCAAAAAAGACTATCCGAATCTCAATCGTGTCTCGGAAGTTTTTTACCCTTTGTTTTTTCGACACGTGGATTTTTACGGTAAAACTGGATTACCTTGGCTGGTCTTCGATTTACCATCGCTGGAGAGTGGTGCACCAAGGTACCGTTCCGTTTCAAATCCATGCGCGCATTTCAAAAAGTCGTACGATGCTGTTTCTCCATTTCGGACGGATGTTGCATCTTGCAACGTGGATGTTGCACCCTGTAGATATCGATTATTCGGACGGCCATAACTTCTGGCTCGTTTAGAGTTACAGGAGTCATAACCTGTCAAAACGAAGGCCTCAGTGAGTTCTACGGTTCTAGTGGCTTCCAGCCGTCAATGGATTGTTTAATGCCCAAAAAAGACTATCTGAATCTCAATCGGGTCTAGGAAGTTTTTTACCCTTCGTTTTTTCGACACGTGGATTTTTACGGTAAAACGGGATTACCGTGGCTGTTCTTCGATTTGCCATCGCTGGAGAGTGGTGCACCATGGTACCGTTCCGTTTCAAATCCATGCACGCATTTCAAAAAGTCGTACGACGCTGTTTCGCCATTTCAGACGGATGTTGCAGCTTGCACCGTGGATGTTGCACCATGTAGATATCGATTATTCGGACGGCCATAACTTCTGGCACGTTTAGAGTTAAGGGAGCCATAACTAGTCAAAACGAAGCCCTCAGTGAGTTCTACCGCTCTGACAGCTTTCAGCCGTCAACGGATTGTATAATGCCCAAAAAAGACTATCCGAATCTCAATTGGGTCTCGGAAGTTTTTACCCTACGTTTTTTCGACACGTGGATTTTCACGGTAAAACTGGATTACCGTGGCTGGACTTCAATTTACCATCACTGGAGAGTGTTGCACCATGGTATCGTTCCATTTCAAATCCATGCACGCATTTCAAAAAGTCATACGACACTGTTTCGCCATTTCAGACGGATGTTGCAACTTGCACCGTGGATGTTGCACCATGTAGATATCGATTATTCGGACGACCATAACTTCTGGCTCGTTTAGAGTTACGGGAGCCATAACCAGTCAAAACAAAGGCCTCAGTGAGTTCTACGGCTCTGACAGCTTTCATCCATCAATGGATTGTATAATGCCCAAAAAAGACTATCCGAATCTCAATCGGGTCTCGGAAGTTTTTTACCCTTCGTTTTTTCAACATGTGGATTTTTACGGTAAAACGGGATTACCGTGGCTGGTCTTTGATTTACCATCGCTGGAGAGTGGTGCACCATGGTACCATTCCATTTCAAATCCATGCACGCATTTCAAAAAGTCGTACGACACTGTTTCGCCATTTCGGACGGATGTTACACCTTGCACCGTGGATGTTGCACCCTGTAGATATTGATTATTCGGACGACCATAACTTCTGGCTCGTTTAGAGTTACGAAAGCCATAACCTGTCAAAATGAAGGCCTCAGTGAGTTCTACGGCTTTGATAGCTTTCCACCGTCAATGGATTGTATAATGCCCAAAAAAGACTATCCGAATCTCTATCGGGTGTAGGAAGTTTTTTACCCTTCGTTTTTTCGACACGTGGATTTTTATGGTAAAACAGGATTACCGTTGCTGGTCTTAAATTTACCATCGCTGGAGAGTGCTGCACCATGGTACCGTTCTGTTTCAAATCCATGCGCGCATTTCAAAAAGTCGTACGACACAGTTTCGCCATTTCGGACGGATGTTGCACCTTGCACCGTGGATGTTGCACCCTATAGATATCGATTATTCGGACGGCCATAACTTCTGGCTCGTTTAGAGTTATGGAAGCCATAACCTGTCAAAACGAAGGCCTCAGTGAGTTCTATGGCTCTGACAGCTTTCAGCCGTCAATCGATTGTTTAATGCCCAAAAAAGACTATCCAAATCTCAATCGTGTCTAGGAAGTTTTTTGCCCTTCGTTTTTTTGACACGTGGATTTTTACGGTAAAACGGGATTACCGTGGCTGGTCTTCGATTTACCATCGCTGGAGAGTGGTGCACCATGGTACCGTTCCATTTCAAATCCATGCGCGCATTTAAAAAAGTAGTACGACGCTGTTTCGCCATTTCGGACGGATGTTGCATCTTGCACCGTGGATGTTGCACCCTGTAGATATCGATTATTCGGACGGCCATAACTTTTGGGTCGTTTAGAGTTACGGGAGCCATAACCTGTCAAAGCAAAGGCCTCAGTGAGTTCTACGGCTCTGACAGCTTTCAGCCGTCAATGGATTGTTTAATGCCCAAAAAAGACTATCCGAATCTCAATCGGGTCTAGGAAGTTTTTTACCCATCGTTTTTCCGACACGTGGATTTTAACGGTAAAACGGGATTACCGTGGCTGGTCTTCGATTTACCATCGCTAGAAAGTGGTGCACCGTGGTACCGTTCCATTTCAAATCCATGCACGCATTCCAAAAAGTCGTACGACACTGTTTCGCCATTTCGGACGGATGTTGCATCTTGCACCGTGGATGTCGCACCATGTAGATATCGATTATTCGGACGGCCATAATTTCTGGCTCGTTTAAAGTTACGGGAGACATAACCAGTCAAAACGAAGGCCTTAGTGAGTTCTACGGCTCTGACAGCTTTCAGCCGTCAATGGATTGTCTAATCCCCAAAAAAGACTATCCGAATCTCAATCGGGTGTCGGAAGTTTTTACCCTTCGTTTTTTCGACACGTGGATTTTTACGGTAAAACGGGATTACCGTGGCTGGTCTTCGATTTACCATCGCTGTAGAGTGGTGCACCACGGCACCGTTCCATTTCAAATCCATGCACGCATTTCAAAAAGTCGTACGACGCTGTTTCGCCATTTCGGACGGATGTTGCACCTTGCACCGTGGATGTTGCACCCTATTGATATCGATTATTCGGACGGCCATAACTTCTGGCTCGTTTAGAGTTAAGTGAGCCATAACCAGTCAAAACGAAGGCCTCAGTTAGTTCTACGACTCTGACAGCTTTCAGCAGTCATTGGATTGTATAATGCCCAAAAAAGACAAACCGAATTTCAATCGGGTCTAGGAAGTTTTTTACCCTTCGTTTTTTCGACACGTGGATTTTTACGGTAAAACGGGATTACCGTGGCTGGTATTAAATTTACCATCGCTAGAGAGTGGTGCGCCATGGTACCGTTCCGTTTCAAATCCATGCACATATTTCAAAAAGTCGTACGACACTGTTTCGCCATTTCGGACGGATGTTGCACCTTGCACCGTGGATGTTGCACCCTGTAGATATCGATTATTCGGACGACCATAACTTCTGGGTCGTTTAGAGTTACGGGAGCCATAACCTGTCAAAACGATGGCCTTTGTGAGTTCTATGGCTCTGACAGCTTTCAGCCTACAATGGATTGTTTAATGCCCAAAAATGAATTTACGAATCTCAATCAGGTCTAGGAAGTTTTTTACCCTTCGTTTATTCGACATGTGGATTTTTACGGCAAAACGGGATTACCGTGGCTGGTCTTCGATTTACCATCGCTGGAGAGTGGTGCACCACGGTACCGTTCCGTTTCAAATCCATGCACGCATTTCAAAAAGTCGTACGACACTGTTTCGCCATTTCGGACGGATCGTGCACCTTGCACCCATGTAGATGTCGATTATTCGGACGACCATAACTTCTGGCTCGTTTAGATTTAAGGGAGCCATAACCAGTCAAAACAAAGGCCTCAGTGAGTTATACGGCTCTGACAGCTTTTAGCCGTCAATGGATTGTACAATGTCCAAAAAAGACTATCCGAATCTCAATCGGGTCTTGGAATTTTTTTACCCTTCGTTTTTTCGACACGTGGATTTTTACGGTAAAACTGGATTACCGTGCTGGTCTTCGATTTACCATCGCTGGAGAGTGGTGCCCCATGGTACTGTTCCGTTTCAAATCTATGCACGCATTTCAAAAAGTCGTACGACGCTGTTTCGCCATTTCGGACGGAAGTCGCACCTTGCACCGTGTATGCTGCACCCTGTAGATATCGATTATTCGGACGGCCATAACTTCTGGCTCGTTTAGAGTTACGGGAGCCATAACCAGTCAAAACGAAGGACTCAGTGAGTTCTACGGCTCTGACAGCTTTCAGCCATCAATGGATTGTATTATGCCCTAAAAAGACTATCCGAATCTTAATCGGGTCTCGGAAGTTTTTTACCCTTCGTTTTTTCGACACGTGGATTTTTACGGTAAAACGGGATTACCGTGGCTGGTCTTCGATTTACCATCGCTGGAGAGTGGTGCACCATGGTACCGTTCCGTTTCAAATCCATGCACGCATTTCAAAAAGTCGTACGACGTTGTTTAGCCATTTCGGACGGATGTTGCACCTTGCACCGTGGATGTTTCACCCTGTAGATATCGATTATTCGGACGGCCATAACTTCTGCCTCGTTTAGAGTTAAGGGAGCCATAACCAGTCAAAACGAAGGCCTCAGAGAGTTCTACGGCTCTGACAGCTTTTAGCCGTCAATGGATTGTATAATGCCCAAAAAAGACTATCCGAATCTCAATCGGGTCTCGGAAGTTTTTTACCCTTCGATTTTTCGACACGTGGATTTTTACGGTAAAACTAGTTTACCGTGGCTGGTCTTCGATTTAACATCGCTGGAGAGTGGTGCACCACGGTACAGTTTCGTTTCAAATCCATGCACGCATTTCAAAAAGTCGTACGACGTTGTTTCGCCATTTCGAAAGGATGTTGCACCTCGCACCGTGGAAGTTGCACCCTGTTGATATCAATTATTCGGACGGCCATAACTTCTGGCTCGTTTAGAGTTAAGGGAGCCATAACCAGTCAAAACGAAGGCCTCAGTGAGTTCTACGGCTCTGATAGTTTTCAGCCGTCAATGGATTGTTTAATGCCCAAAAAAGACTATCCGAATCTCAATCGGGTTTCGGAAGTTTTTTACCCTTCTATTTTTCGACACGTGGATTTTTACGGAAAAACTGGATTATCGTGGCTGGTCTTCGACTTACCATCACTGGAGAGTGGTGCACCATGGTACTGTTCCGTTTCAAATCCATGCGCACATTTCAAAAAGTCGTACGACGCTGTTTCGCCATTTCCGACGGATGTTGCACCTTGCACCGTGGATGTTGCACCCTGTAGATATTGATTATTCGGACGGCCATAACTTCTGGCTCGTTTAGAGTTACGGGAGCCATAACCTGTCAAAATGAAGGCCTCAGTGAGTTCTACGGCTCTGACAGCTTTCAGCCGTCAATGGTTGTTTAATGACCAAAAAAGACTATCCGAATCTCAATCGGGTCTAGGATGTTTTTTACCCTTCGTTTTTTCGACACGTGGATTTTTACGGTAAAACGGGATTACCGTAGTTGGTCTTCGATTTACCATCGCTGGAGAATGCTGCACCATGGTACCGTTCCATTTCAAATCCATGCGCGCATTTCAAAAAGTCGTACGACGCTGTTTCGCCATTTCGGACGGATGTTGCATCATGCACCGTGATGTTGCACCCTGTAGATATTGATTATTCGGACGGCCCTAACTGCTGGCTTGTTTAGAGTTACGGAAGCCATAACTGTCAAAACGAAGGCCTCAGTGAGTTCTACGGCTCTGACAGCTTTTAGCCGTCAATGGATTGTTTAATGCCCAAAAAAGACTATGCGAATCTCAATCGGGTCTAGGAAGTTTTTTGCCCTTCGTTTTTCCAACACGTGGATTTTTACAGTAAAACGGGATTACCGTGGCCGGTCTTCGATTTACCATCGCTGGAGAGTGGTGCACCATTGTACCGTTCCGTTTCAAATCCATGCACGCATTTCAAAAAGTCGTACGACACTGTTTCGCCATTTCGGACAGATGTTGCACCTTGCACCGTGGATGTTGCACCATGTAGATATCGATTATTCGGACGGCCATAACTTCTGGCTCGTTTAGAGTTACGGGAGCCATAATCAGTCAAAACGAAGGCCTCGGTGAGTTCTACGGCTCTGACAGTTTTCAGCCATCAATGGATTGTATAATGCCCAAAAAAGACTATCTGAATCTCAATCGGGTTTCGGAAGTTTTTTGCCCTTCGTTTTTTCGACACGTGGATTTTTACGATAAAACGGGATTACCGTGGCTGGTCTACGATTTACCAACGCTGGAGAGTGGTGCACCATGGTACCGTTCCATTTCAAATCAATGCATGCGTTTCAAAAAGTTGTACGACGCTGTTTCGCCATTTCGGACGGATGTTGCACCTTGCACCGTGGATGTTGCACCCTGTTGATATCGATTATTCGGACGGCCATAACTTCTGGCTCGTTTAGTGTAAAGGGAGCCATAACCAGTCAAAACGAAGGGCTCAGTGAGTTCTACGGCTCTGACAGCTTTCAGCCGTCAATGGATTGTATAATACCCAAAAAAGACAATCCGAATCTCAATCGGGTCTAAGAAGTTTTTTACCCTTCGGTTTTTCGACACGTGGATTTTTACGCTAAAACGGGATTACCGTGGCTGATCTTAAATTTACCATCGCTGGAGAGTGGTGCACCATGGTACCATTCCGTTTCAAATCCATGCACTCATTTCAAAAGGTCGTACGACACTGTTTTGCCATTTCGGACGGATGTTGCACTTTGCACCGTGGATGTTGCACCCTGTAGATATCGATTATTCGGACGGCCATAACTTCTGGCTCGTTTAGAGTTACGGGAGCCATAACCTGTCAAAACGAAGGCGTCTGTGAGTTCTTCGGCTCTGACAGCTTTCAACTATCAATGGATTGTTTAATGCCCAAAAATGACAATCCGAATCTCATTCGGGTCTAGGAAGTTTTTTACCCTTCGTTTTTTCGACACGTGGATTTTTATGGTAAAACGGGATTACCGTGGCTGGTCTTCGATTTACCATCGCTGGAGAGTGGTGCACCATGGTACCGTTCCGTTTCAAATCCATGCACGCATTTCAAAATGTCGTACGACACTGTTTCTCCATTTCGGACGGATGTTGCACCGTGGATGTTGCACCGTGTAGATATCGATTATTCAGACGGCCATAACTTCTGGCTCGTTTAGAGTTATGGGAGCCATAACCAGTCAAAATATAGGCCTCAGTGAGTTCTACGGCTCTGACAGCTTTCACCCGTCAATGGATTGTATAATGCCCAAAAAAGACTATCCGAATCTCAATCGGGTCTCTGAAGTTTTTTACCCTTCGTTTTTTCGACACGTGGATTTTTACGGTAAAACTGGATTACCGTGGCTGGTCTTCGATTTACCATCGCTGGAGAGTGGTGCCCCATGGTGCCGTTCCGTTTCAAATCCATGCACGCATTTCAAAATGTCATACGACGCTGTTTTGCCATTTCGGACGGATGTTGCACCTTGCACCGTGGATGTTGCACCATGTAGATATCGATTATTCGGACGGCCATAACTTCTGGCTCGTTTAGAGTTACGGGAGCCATCACCAGTCAAAACGAAGGACTCAGTGGGTTCTACGGCTCTGACAGCTTTCAGCCATCAATGGAATGTATAATGCCCAAAAAAGACTATCCGAATCTCAATCGGGTCTCGGAAGTTTTTTACCCTTCGTTTTTTCGACACGTGGATTTTTACGGTAAAACGGGATTACCGTGGCTGGTCTTCGATTTACCATCGCTGGACAGTGGTGCACCATGGTACCGTTCCGTTTCAAATCCATGCACGCATTTCAAAAAGTCGTACGACGCTGTTTCGCCATTTCGGACGGATGTTGCACCTTGCACCGTGGATGTCGCACCCTGTAGATATCGATTATTCGGACGGCCATAACTTCTGCCTCGTTTAGAGTTAAGGGAGCCATAACCAGTCAAAATGAAGGCCTCAGTGAGTTCTACTGCTCTGACAGCTTTTAGCCGTCAATGGATTGTATAATGCCCAAAAAAGACTATCCGAATCTCAATCGGGTCTCGGAAGTTTTTTACCCTTCGATTTTTCGACACGTGGATTTTTACGGTAAAACTAGATTACCGTGGCTGGTCTTCGATTCACCATCGCTGGAAAGTGGTTCACCACGGTACCGTTCCGTTTCAAATCCATGCACACATTTCAAAAAGTCGTACGACGCTGTTTCGCCATTTCGGACGGATGTTGCACCTTGCACCGTGGAAGTTGCACCCTATTGATATCAATTATTCGGACGGCCATAACTTCTGGCTCGTTTAGAGTTAAGGGAGCCATAACCAGTCAAAACGAAGGCCTCAGTGAGTTCTACGGCTCTGATAGTTTTGAGCCGTCAATGGATTGTTTAATGCCCAAAAAAGACTATCCGAATCTCAATCGGGTTTCGGAAGTTTTTTACCCTTCTATTTTTCGACACGTGGATTTTTACGCTAAAACTGGATTATCGTGGATGGTCTTCGCCTTACCATCGCTGGAGAGTGGTGCACCATGGTACCGTTCTGTTTCAAATCCATGCGCACATTTCAAAAAGTCGTACGACGCTGTTTCGCCATTTCCGACGGATTTTGCACCTTGCACCGTGGATGTTGCACCCTATAGATATTGATTATTCGGACGGCTTTAACTTCTGGCTCGTTTAGAGTTACGGGAGCCATAACCTGTCAAAACGAAGGCCTCAGTGAGTTCTACGGCTCTGACAGCTTTTAGCCGTCAATGGATTGTTTAATGCCCAAAAAAGACTATCCGAATCTCAATCGGGTCTAGGAAGTTTTTTGCACTTCGTTTTTCCAGCACGTGGATTTTTACAGAAAAACGGGATTACCGTGACCGCTCTTCGATTTACCATCGCTGGAGAGTGGTGCACCATTGTACCGTTCCGTTTCAAATCCATGCACGCATTTCAAAAAGTCGTACGACACTGTTTCGCCATTTCGGACGGATGTTGCACCTTGCACCGTGGATGTTGCACCATGTAGATATCGATTATTCGGAAGGCCATAACTTCTGGCTCGTTTAGAGTTACGGGAGCCATAATCAGTCAAAACGAAGGCCTCGGTGAGTTCTACGGCTCTGACAGCTTTCAGCCATCAATGGATTGTATAATGCCCAAAAAAGACTATCTGAATCTCAATCGGGTTTCGGAAGTTTTTTGCCCTTCGTTTTTTCGACACGTGGATTTTTACGATAAAACGGGATTACCGTGGCTGGTCTACGATTTACCATCGCCGGAGAGTGGTGCATCATGGTACCGTTCCATTTCAAATCAATGCATGCATTTCAAAAAGTCGTACGACGCTGTTTCGCCATTTCGGACGGATGTTGCACCTTGCACCGTGGATGTTGCACCCTGTTGATATCGATTATTCGGACGGCCATAACTTCTGGCTCGTTTAGTGTTAAGGGAGCCATAACCAGTCAAAACGAAGGGCTCAGTGAGTTCTACGGCTCTGACAGCTTTCAGCCGTCAATGGATTGTATAATACCCAAAAAAGACAATCCGAATCTCAATCGGGTCTAGGAAGTTTTTTACCCTTCGGTTTTTCGACACGTGGATTTTTACGCTAAAACGGGATTACCGTGGCTGGTCTTAAATTTACCATCGCTGGAGAGTGGTGCACCATGGTACCATTCCATTTCAAATCCATGCACTCATTTCAAAAAGTCGTACGACACTGTTTTGCCGTTTCGGACGGATGTTGCACCTTGCACCGTGGATGTTGCACCCTGTAGATATCGATTATTCGGACGGCCGTAACTTCAGGCTCGTTTAGAGTTACGGGAGCCTTAACCTATCAAAACGAAGGCCTCTGTGAGTTCTACGGCTCTGACAGCTTTCAGCTGTCAATGGATTGTTTAGTGCCCAAAAATGACTATCCGAATCTCATTCGGGTCTAGGAAGTTTTTTACCCTTCGTTTTTTCGACACGTGGATTTTTATGGTAAAACGGGATTACCGTCCCTGGTCTTCGATTTACCATCGCTGGAGAGTGGTGCACCATGGTACCGTTCCGTTTCAAATTCATGCACGCATTTCAAAAAGTCGTACGACACTGTTTCTCCATTTCGGACGGATGTTGCACCTTGCACCGTGGATGTTGCACCATGTAGATATCGATTATTCGGACGACCATAACTTCTGGCTCGTTTAGAGTTATGGGAGCCATAACCAGTCAAAATAAAGGCCTCAGTGAGTTCTACGGCTCTGACAGCTTTCACCTGTCAATGGATTGTATAATGCCCAAAAAAGACTATCCGAATCTCAATCGGGTCTCGGAAGTTTTTTACCCTTCGTTTTTTCGACACGTAGATTTTTACGGTAAAACTGGATTACCGTGGCTGGTCTTCGATTTACCATCGCTGGAGAGTGGTGCCCCATAGTGCCGTTCCGTTTCAAATCCATGCACGCATTTCAAAATGTCATACGACGCTGTTTCGCCATTTCGGATGGATGTTGCACCTTGAACCGTGTATGTTGCACCCAGTAGATATCGATTATTCGGACGGCCATAACTTCTGGCTCATTTAGAGTTACGGGAGCCATGACCAGTCAAAACGAAGGCCTCAATGAGTTCTACGGCTCTGACAGCTTTCAGCCTTCAATGGATTGTATAATGCCCAAAAAAGACTATCCGAATCTCTATCGGGTCTCGGAAGTTTTTTACCCTTCGTTTTTTCGACACGTGGATTTTTACGGTAAAACGGGATTACCGTGGCTGGTCTTCGATTTACCATCGCTGGAGAGTGGTGCACCATGGTGCCGTTCCGTTTCAAATCCATGCACGCATTTCAAAAAGTCGTACGACGCTGTTTCGCCATTTCGGACGGATGTTGCACCTTGCACCGTGGATGTTGCACCCTGTAGATATCGATTATTCGGACGACCATAACTTCTGCCTCGTTTAGAGTTAAGGGAGCCATAACCAGTCAAAACGAAGGCCTCAGTGAGTTCTATGGCTCTGACAGCTTTTAGCCGTCAATGGATTGTTTAATGCCGAAAAAAGACTATCCGAATCTCAATCGGGTCTCGGAAGTTTTTTACCCTTCGTTTTTTCGACACGTGGATTTTTACGGTAAAACGGGATTACCGTGTCTGGTCTACGATTTACCATCGCTGGAGAGTGGTGCACCATGGTACCGTTCCGTTTCAAATCCATGCACGCATTTCAAAAAGCCGTACGATGCTGTTTCGCCATTTCGGACGTATGTTGCACCTTGCACCGTGGATGTTGCACCCTGTTGATATCGATTATTCGGACGGCCATAACTTATGGCTCGTTTAGAGTTACGGGAGCCATAACCTGTCAAAACAAAGGACTCTTTGAGTTCTACGGCTTTGACAGCTTTCAGCCGTCAATGGATTGTTTAATGCCCAAAAATGGCTATCCGAATCTCAATCGGGTCTAGGAAGTTTTTTACCCTTCATTTTTTCGACACGTGGATTTTTACGGTAAAACGGGATTGCCGTGGCTGGTCTTCATTTACCATCGCTGGAGAGTGGTGCTGTAACGACCCGCCTTTTTGGACAGTTTAAACCGACGATCAAATACCCATGTCGATTCCAAACCATTAAAAGGGCAGATAGTTATTGGGGTAATTAAGAAAAGAAAAGGAAGGGAAATAAAGGAAATGAAACAACACAGAATCTCACAGCGGAAGGCTAAAGTATAATAATAAAATAACAGTTCATGAAGCTGTTAATTAAATGAATACATTTGAAATGAATACATTTGATTATTATTATACAACATTTATCAGAGTTACATACACGGCAAATATCATACAACAATGCAGCGGAATGGAATGAATATAATAGTAGTAGATCATATACCAAATCTTCGTCTCCGTCCTCCAAGGAAATGATCTTCAACCTAAACTGAAAACTCAGGACTGACCCGAGCGTAATGAAAAGACAAACACTCGAGTCAGGACTAAATATCCTTATGAAAGTTAAATCAATCGTAAATAAATATGAGTGTAACGGCGTCGGAGATGTTTACGGGGTTTGACATCTCCTATCCAGTGTCATCGTGCGTGCAATAACTTAAGAGATGTTACGGGATTTTCCATCTCTCAAGGATCCGTTAAACTATCTACTATGTATTAATATACGCTAAGTAGATAATGCCTATCAGTAATATAAAGTATCAAAATAGCATTAAGGCGTTACCATAATCCCCCTTAACACATTTTTATATTCCCAAAAGCATATACAAGACCGTAGTTTCCCCAAAACCGGAAGTCACCAGAGGGCAATCCATATACTCAAGGTACAAATCCAAACGTAGTGGTCGCGAATAGGATAATCAGTATGACAAGGTACATGAGGCGATACCAACTAGGATACTAGTAGTTGCGTGATCCGGACTGATGTTGAGCATAGCCCGCAGCTACCCCAACACCGCGAAACAACACTCCCAAATCAAGGGGTGCACCCAAATCGCATCACAAATGTAATAGATATGGTATCGAAGAAGTGTGTCCGCTAGAGGTGGCGAACCTCAATGGCCCGGCGCGGCTCCTGTTTTAGTCATGTCAGGGGTCATCCAATAATCGTTCTCTTTCTTCAGTCAACGCGTTCACCAAACCATCCACTTCATTCTGGATCAACACTCCGCGTATAATAGTTATTAAAGTGGTTTTCGGTATCGACAGAGAGTATGTCCATATCCGATCCCGGTCTCTTTAATAACTACGTATTATTACACCGTTGGCTCTTTTATATTTCAAATCGATTCATAATTTGATATCAAAATATCATATTCGCTTCAAAAATCAAATCCATTTCAAATATCGACATAGCCATTCAAAATATAAGGTTCCTTTCAAAAATCCTTTTTTCGTCTCAATATCCCATTTCGTTTTCAAAATCATTTCGAATTTCAATTTAGGTTGCAACTTCATTTAACTCAATTCGTATTTAGATTCAAGATCTTAAATATAAACATTCACCTTATTGACCAGTTTGGAATTTTAGAAAATAGTTTTAAGTAGTTTAAAGTAGTTTTAAATAATTAAAATAGTTAAAAATACTTAAAATCTTAAAATGGATTTCAAATAGATAGATTAGTTTAAAATAATTTAAATCAGGTTAAGTAGATTTAAAATAGATTAAAAATAGTTTAAGTATTCAAAAATGGTTTATATAACCGAGAAATTTGGAAAACAAAATAAAACAGCTTCAAAACCAAACCATTTCAATTATAACTTCCCAATTCAAATCAATTTCAATTTCCATTCTACCGATTTAATTTCGATTTCAATTCAAAACAACGTCAACTTTGACTTCAAATCAATTCAATTCTACATTCACCTTTAATTAATTCAATTTCAATTTATATCGATTTGGAGCTTGATTTCTCAAAAATATCGATTTATAACACTTGACAAAATTTTCCAACAATATTCAAGTCTTAAATCCAAATTTCAAATACGATTCAATACCAAGCTCGATTTCAAAATATCATTTTCATATCACTTTTACTTAGTAATATTCAAAGCCCGAATTAAGGTTAAACCTTCAAAAAATTAATTTTCGAAATCCAATCATATCCAATTTCAAACCTCAAAGTCTCAACTTAAATTATTTAACAAAATCCCTTTAACCAAAATTTATTTCAACATTCCAACTCACATTTTCGATAAATTCGATTTTACTAAATTCGATTTCTATTTATAACTTTCACATCAAACATTTAAATAAATTTCAAATCGACGATTTTAATTTTTTTTTATATATTATTAATTTAGCCAATTCGGTGTCCGTATATAATTTTCTATCCTATGGCCAAGTAATTATTTATTTCAATTAAATGTCAGGGATATATATATATCACTTAAATTAAATCACAGTATCATATGTATGCATAACAGGATATATATAAGCAAATAAACATCCAAACATTCAAATATCAACCAATAGCATCCATCGAAATACATCATCCAATAGGCAATACAATTCATGGTAATTTCATAGTTATCGAGGTCAGGTAATTAAATCGCAATTCAATTTTAATTTAACTGTCAATTTAATTTTCAACGGTTAATTCAAATAACAAACTATATGACAATTAAATTTATATCAAACGACGACAAATAAAATTCATATCACTTCATAATGTCAATTTAACTAGCATAAAGATATTTAGTACGTTGTGAGCGTTATAAAACACTCACCTTGATTTTACGATTTTCACCGAGACGTTCCGGTTTGGAACTAGACCGGACGACTCCCAAATTTAGCCCAAATTTTGACTATCTCCAAATACATCCAAACCAATTTCATTTCGAAGCTCTCGCCATCACGATCGCAACGCAAAAAGTCTCGTCTCAATCGGACCTCGTATGTGAGAGTTATACATTTTATAAGTTATCGGCATTTGAATTTATAAAACAATTTATATTATATTTAAATAAATTCATACCCAAAGCAAATAAAGCCCAGCCCACTTAACCTCTTCTTCCCCAAACTCCCTGTACGTGAAAAAAATGCACAAACCCACCATTGCCGTGCACCAATCTTCAGTGATACGGAGCTCCGATACTCCGTTTGACATGCCGTCTTCGCCAAACTCCTTCTCTTCGAAGTCTCCACCATCTCGACCACCAAGCTACATGTGCGGCCCCACCTAAAAAGTGCGACCTGAAGCTCCTCCCCACGTACAGTAAATGTCGCACCACCCTATGCGTGGCCGCACGCTCCCAAACTCGGCTCCAAGGTGCTATCTTCGACGACGAGTTCAAATCCAAGCTCCATTTCGCGAATCGATCGCTAAATCCCTCGATTTCTCAAACCCTAGATCTCTTTGCTCACGTTCTTCCTCTCTGACAATTCCCAAATCACAGCCGCACCCTCCAACGACCATACCAAATCGAAGAGAATTCAAAAATAGGATTTTAGGAAGAGGTTTGGGATTTTTCCATTGAAAATTTTGCAAGAAATAAATTTTTAAAGTTGGGTTTATGTTTTTCTTCCTGCTGAAGCTTGCGTACAGTCATAAAAAGGGAAGGAGAGGCTCTAGCGTGTTTGAATGGGTCAAAGGTACAGTGAAAAGATAGGACAGCAGCTGAAAAAGAGATTTGACTAATTAAAATATTTATTTAAATTTCAAAATACATCGATCTACGCAACTCGAAATCTCGAACCCCGATTAGGGCGTGCCGCCAGGCGTTCATAATGTTATACCCCTATTCCGGACGCAATGGAATAGGTTTCGGAAGCTAATTCGATCGTCTGTATGAGTTACGGCAATAAAACGATCAATTTTAAACTAAACCGATTAAACGATTTTCTATGCGTTTTGGCTTGCCCCGGACAAACGGTAAATCCAATTGACTTGAAATTTGAAACCTTACAATAATATCACATTACGGATCTGATGAAACTGGTTTCGTCGAAATCCGAGACTTTTTGAAAAATGGTTATTTTCACTCGCCAAATTTAAATTAAAAACAATTCGATGCGTTTCGAGCTGCCACGCTCAAACGATAACTCCGATTGACACGAAAATTGAAATCCGGTAATAACTAACTATTACGGATCCAATAGAACTAGTTTCGTCCAATTCTGAGACTGTTCAAAAATTGGCTATTTTTCAGGCGATAATTAAATATTAAAATATTCAATTTTCACAAATAAATTTTAAATTCAGTTTTAAAAGTTCTATAACATCACTATAACTCCAATATGATAAAATAAAATTTTACAAATCATTTTTAATCATATTAAACCCGTTATTTTATTTATCCAATAAATTCCAAATATTTAATTTAGACAATTTCGCTTATCCAGTAATTCATTATCTTTTGAAATATTGAAATTGAACTTATAAGATTCAACTTTTAAAACCATTTCAGAATTTAGAACACTATTTTCATTTTACAGTTATTCAATTATTCAATAAGTTTTAAATATTTAATTTAAACAATTACGTGTTCAATATTCAATATTTGACTTCAAATAGATTTTACTTATCAATCAATTACTCTATCATACCCAATGAATTCAACATTTAATATCCTATTCAACTATTGATTGCAAAGGCATTCACTAAGTAGCTTTTTTTTTCATTACTTGGATAATTATTGCAATTCATTCCAGTTATTATTATTCCAAATGAATTACAAATTTTTTTCTAACATTAAATCACGAAATCTTATTAAATTAGCTAATTTAATTATCGAAAATTTACGGGTCGTTACACTCTCCCCCACTCAAAACTTTTCGTCCTCGAAAAGGAAAAGAAGGGAAAAGAAAGGAAAAGAAAGGAAAAGAAACTAAGTATAGAATTCAACATTAGATATATTTTATTCAAAGTTACCAACTTATAAAACAATGAAATTCCATTTATAAAGTCATAACTACGCTTCCACTAACTTACTCTGAACGGCTTCCTAACTTTAAAAGTTAGTAATCAAAACAAGTTATAAAAAAAATTAAAACTTGAAAAAAATTTCTAACACCCGGATTTTACGGAAAATTTCGGCAGAGTCTCCTTTGCGCGGCTCGATCGGAAAAATATAATAGCATATATATCATAAATATACATCTCATCTCAATGATGAGGCATCTCATATGTGGGGAAACAACATATAAATATCACAAATATCATATAAAACTGTAAGCGTACCTTTTATTTAGCATTTATTAGCATTTTACTTACATTATGCGTCTAGCGTAGAAGCGAGCTCCACAACGAAGCGCAACCCCTTTGCTACCTACTAAAATGCTCAATAACTAAGTTAGAACCATGCATATAAAGATAGATCGATATATTTAGCCTACACAACATATATATAACATATTTAGCTTCAAAACTGAGATTTCAATTTCTGGACAGCAAACAAATCTTTGCTTTAGGCCACCTAAACTGTAAAATTTGACAACAGAATGTAAACAAAAGTTGTTGCATTCATTTCAGGTTTTTCGGAATGTCCAAAATCATCGAATTCGGATCATCCGTTCAAAAGTTATGGCCGTTTTACTTAGGCGATACGCTTCAGCCTGGGCAGTGTTTGCGCAGGTCCGCGACGTTCACCCACATTTCCGACCTTCTAAACCACATCAAAACACAAAACACTTAAAACAAAAGTTTTAGCTTAAGTTCTTAGCTTTCCATAAAGGGCAAGATCATCAAAATCCGATAAACCAGTCAAAAGATATGGCGAAAATACTAAGGATGTATACTACTGATTTTACTTATTTTTACACAGGACAGCGAGTAACATTCAAGTTTTTAACCAAGCAGACGAAGGAATTTTCTCAAGTTATCTAAACAAAAGTTGTTCTATAGTTTCTAAGCTTTCTGAAAAGTCCAAAATCGTCGAATTCCGTTTAGCCATTTAAAAGTTATGGTTGTTTTCGTTTCAGCATGTATTGGACCATTTTGGATTTTTTCCCAAAAATTTGCTTTTATTATTTCAAAGTGCAAACCATCAAAACTTCAAATTTTCTAAAGACAATCATAAACACAAAGGCATCTATTTTCTTATTCATCCATGCAATAGGTTTACATTTAATTTGTTTCCGATTTATTCAAGTTTGTTTCATTCACATTTTTAATTCAAGTCAATTTGCTCCCAATTTAAATTGAATTCAATTATATTTAATTTCACTTTGCTTCAAATTTGAAGTTAATTATTTTTAAAATTTTATTCCATTTATTCAATTCCATTAACACTAATGAATTCAACTTAATCAATTATCATCCATCTAACAACCAACGCATATCAAACATTGACATCCATCCAAAATCTACACAAAATCCATTATACATTTCCATGTCAATTTTAATTTCATACACTTCCAAGCTTATAGACATTTAGTTATATTCAAATTTAATTAGTTTTCATTTACCAATTCTATATTTCATTAAGTTTAAATTTTATTCATTCACTTATATATATCATTCATTTTACCGCTTAAATTTCTTTTATATTTACAACTATCAATTAGATCTTCACATTTTATATTTCACTCTCTCACTGGTATATTATTTCTCTACTTATCCTTATTAGCATTTTAAACCTTTTAAGTATTTGGTAAGTTATAGTTATGCAAATAGAATGTAGTTAAACAACATACAACTTCTTTCCATTCAAAGTTGAATTTTCAATTTGTTAATTCTTAAGTCATTACTTAAATTTCACTATAATTTTTTTCACATTTACATTCACATATAGTATTTCCATTTTATATTAACATAATTGTGAATCACCTTTAAATGTTAATTTAAATTCCAATTATTTACTAACAATTTTATTTATATTTGCAAACCATTGATTAAATGCATGTTCCATTATTCAAACCTATACTTGTATATTATCCAATTAACAATTCATATAACATTTTTGAACTTCTTAAATATTTTGGTAAGTTATATCTATGCTACAGAATGAAATTCAATACTATGCGAGTTTTACAGTTTCAATTTTATTTTGAGTTCATAATTTCCTAATTCTAAGGATTTCTACTTCAATTGATATTTTCACTTAGCTCTTAGGTTCATTTCTCATTTCACAATTCAGGAGTTCCTTAATGATTCATGTCTAAATTCATTTCAATCATTTTAAAAAAAAATCATTAATTGTTAAAGGACTTAAGAATTCCAATCCCGGTTTCATTTCAAATCAAGTTTTGAAATAAAATATACTTATATAATTTATATATCAAATCATACTATAGAGAGTACAAAATAAAATAAAATTTGAATCAAAACAAGGTTTAGACAAGCTATTAAGTGGTCTCCCCCACTCGGACTCTCGAAAATAAACGCCGATGATGCGTGCACTCATCACCGAAATCATTTTCTAGCGTCAAGAGAAAGGAATATAACACTTATCATAAAAAAATCCTTCGAAAACACTTTCAACTCAATTATACTATAATACTCATATTATGTTTTTCAAATTCTCGTAAGTAAATTTCAAACACCGGAATTTAAATTCCCAAATCTAAGTAAAAATTCATTTATATTCATTATCAATTGTGTTTACAAGATTTCATTTTCCTAAATCCATTGTTATTTAATCAATTGTTGTAAATATTGACTGATCAAACAATAACGATAATAATCTAATATTATCATCTCCTAACAATCAATTCAATCAAAATGAATAAATATTCAAATAATCCTTTATATAAAAATATTTTCCAAAACGATATTGTGTTGGTTTGTCCTATTCGAGTGTTTAGAAATTCCTATCGACGCCTTGGCGTCCCAAGTATCAACCAGAATTCATAAATACTCAACGGAACAAATTAACACAATATAAAACTATTTTATATCAAATAACAAGTACGCTCTCTCATATACACTCAACTCATTCATATATTTTACCTCTATTTCAATGAGTTATTCCCCACTAGAACCAAGGTTTATCGCTAAACCAAAGCTCTGATACCAACTGTAACGACCCGCCTTTTTGGACAGTTTAAACCGACGATCAAATACCCATGTCGATTCCAAACCATTAAAAGGGCAGATAGTTATTGGGGTAATTAAGAAAAGAAAAGGAAGGGAAATAAAGGAAATGAAACAACACAGAATCTCACAGCGGAAGGCTAAAGTATAATAATAAAATAACAGTTCATGAAGCTGTTAATTAAATGAATACATTTGAAATGAATACATTTGATTATTATTATACAACATTTATCAGAGTTAAATACACGGCAAATATCATACAACAATGCAGCGGAATGGAATGAATATAATAGTAGTAGATCATATACCAAATCTTCGTCTCCGTCCTCCAAGGAAATGATCTTCAACCTAAACTGAAAACTCAGGACTGACCCGAGCGTAATGAAAAGACAAACACTCGAGTCAGGACTAAATATCCTTATGAAAGTTAAATCAATCGTAAATAAATATGAGTGTAACGGCGTCGGAGATGTTTACGGGGTTTGACTATCCGAATCTCAATCGGGTCTCGAAAGTTTTTTACCCTTCCTTTTTTAGACACGTGGATTTTTACGGTAAAAATGGATTGCCGTGGCTGGTCTTCGATTTACCATCGCTGGAGAGTGGTGCCCCATGGTACCGTTCCGTTTCAAATCCATGCACGCATTTCAAAAAGTCGTACGACGCTGTTTCGCCATTTCGGACGGATGTTGCACCTTGCACCGTGTATGTTGCACCCAGTAGATATCGATTATTCCGACGGCCATAACTTCTGGCTCATTTAGAGTTAAGGGAGCCATAACCAGTCAAAACGAAGGCCTCAGTGAGTTCTACGGCTCTGACTGCTTTCCGCCGTCAATGGACTGCATAATGCCCAAAAAAGACAATCCGAATCTCAATCGGGTCTAGAAAGTTTTTTACCCTTCGTTTTTTCGACACGTGGATTTTTACCGTTCCAGTACGACACTGTTTCGCCATTTCGGACGGATGTTGCACCTTGCACCGTGGATGTTGCACCCTGTAGATATCGATTATTCGGACGGCCATAACTTCTGGCTCGTTTAGAGTTACGGGAGCCATAACCTGTCAGAACGAAGGCCTCTGTGTGTTCTACAGCTTTGACAGCTTTCAGCCGTCAATGGATTGTTTAATGCCCAAAAATGGCTATCCGAATCTCAATCGGGTCTAGGAAGTTTTTTACCCTTCGTTTTTCCGACGCATGGATTTTTACGGTAAAACGGGTTTACCGTGGCTGGTCTACGATTTACCATCGCTAGAGAGTGGTGCACCATGGTACCGTTCCGTTTCAAATCCATGCACGCATTTCAAAAAGCCGTACGACGCTGTTTCTCCATTTCGGACGTATGTTGCACCTTGCACCGTGGATGTTGCACCCTGCTGATATCGATTATTCGGACGACCATAACTTCTGGCTCGTTTAGAGTTAAGAGAGCCATAACCTGTCAAAACGAAGGCCTCAGTGAGTTCTACGGCTCTGACAGCTTTCAGCCGTCAATGGATTGTATAATGCCCAAAAAAGACAATCCGAATCTCAATCGGGTCTAGGAAGTTTTTTACCCTTCGTTTTTTCGACACGTGGATTTTTACGGTAAAACGGGATTATCGTGGCTGGTCTTAAATTTACCATCGCTGGGGAGTGGTGCACCATAATACTGTTTCGTTTCAAATCCATGCACGCATTTCAAAAGGTCGTACGACATGTTTCGCCATTTCGGACGGATGTTGCACCTTGCACCGTGGATGTTGCACCCTGTAGATATCGATATTCGGACGGACATAACTTCTGGCTCGTTTAGAGTTACGGAGCCATAACCTGTCAAAACGAAGGCCTCTGTGAGTTCTACGGCTTTGACAGCTTTCAGCCTTTAATGGATTGTTTAATGCCTAAAAATGGCTATCCGAATCTCAATAGGGTCTAGGAAATTTTTTACCCTTCGTTTTTTCGACACGTGGATTTTTACGGTAAAACGGGATTACCGTGGCTGGTCTTCGATCTACCATCGCTGGAGAGTGGTGCACCATGGTACCGTTCCGTTTCAAATCCATGCACGCATTTCAAAATGTCGTACGACGCTGTTTCGCCATTTCGGACGGATGTTGCACCTTGCACCGTGGATGTTGCACCCTGTAGGTATCGATTATTCGGACGGCCATATCTTCTGGCTCGTTTAGAGTTAAGGGAGCCATAACCTGTCAAAACGAAGGCCTCAGTGATTTCTACAGCTCTGATACCTTTCAGCCGTCAATGGATTGTATAATGCCCAAAAAAGACTATCCGAATCTCAATCGGGTCTCGGAAGTTTTTTACCCATCGTTTTTTCGACACGTGGATTTTTACGGTAAAACGGGAGTACCATGGTTGGTCTTCGATTTACCATCGCTGGAGAGTGGTGCACCATGGTACCGTTCCATTTCAAATCCATACTCGCATTTCAAAAAGTCGTACGACGCTGTATCGCCATTTCGGACGGATGTTGCATCATGCACCGTGATGTTGCACCCTGTAGATATCGATTATTCGGACGACCATAACTTCTGGCTCGTTTAGAGTTACGGGAGCCATTACCAGTCAAAAAGAAGGCCTCAGTGAGTTCTACGGCTCTAACAGCTTTCAGCCATCAGTGGATTGTATAATGCCCAAAAAAGACTATCTGAATCTCAATCGGGTCTCGGAAGTTTTTTACCCTTCGTTTTTTCGACACGTGGATTTTTACGGTAAAACGGGATTACCGTGGCTGGTCTACGATTTACCATCGCAAGAGAGTGGTGCACCATGGTACCTTTCTGTTTCAAATCCATGCACGCATTTCAAAAAGCCGTACGACGCTGTTTCGCCATTTCGGACGTACGTTGCACCTTGCACCGTGGATGTTGCACCCTATTGATATCGATTATTCGGACGGCCATAACTTTTGCCTCGTTTAGAGTTAAGAGAGCCATAACCAGTCAAAACGAAGGCCTCAGTGAGTTCTGCGGCTCTGACAGCTTTCATTCGTCAATGGAGTGTATAATGCCCAAAAAAGACAATCTGGATCTCAATCGGGTCTAGGAAGTTTTTTACCCTTCGTTTTTTCGATACGTGGATTTTTACGGTAAAATGGGATTACCGTGGCTGGTCTTAAATACACCATCGCTGGAGAGTGGTGCCCATGGTGTCGTTCCGTCTCAAATCCATGCACGCATTTCAAAAAGTTGTACGACGCTGTTTCGCCATTTCGGACGGATGTTAAACCTTGCACCGTGTATGTTGCACCCAGTAGATATCGATTATTCGGACGGCCATAACTTCTGGCTCATTTAGAGTTACGGGAGCCATAACCAGTCAAAACGAAGGCTTCAGTGAGTTCTACGGCTCTGACAGCTTTCAGCCTTCAATGGATTGTATAATGCCCAAAAAAGACTATCCGAATCTCAATCGGGTCTTGGAAGTTTTTTACCCTTCGTTTTTTCGACACGTGGATTTTTACGGTAAAACAGGATTACCATGGCTGGTCTTCGATTTACCATCGCTGGAGATTGGTGCACCATGGTACCTTTCCGTTTCAAATCCATGCATGCATTTCAAAAAGTCGTACGTCGGTGTTTCTCCATTTCGGACGGATGTTGCACCGTGCACCGTGGATGTTGCACCTGTAGATATCGATTATTCGGACGACCATATCTTCTGGCTCGTTTAGAGTTAAGGGAGCCATAACCAGTCAAAACGAAGGCCTCAGTGAGTTCTACGGTTCTGATAGCTTTCAGCCGTCAATGGATTGTATAATGCCCAAAAAAGACTATCCGAATCTCAATCGGGTCTCGGAAGTTTTTTAACCTTTGTTTTTTCGACACGTGGATTTTTATGGTAAAACGGGATTACCGTGGCTGGTCTTCGATTTACCTTCGCTGGAGAGTGCTGCACCATGGTATCGTTCCATTTCCAATCCATACGCGCATTTCAAAAAGTCGTACGACGCTGTTTCGCCAGACGGATGTTGCATCATGCACCGTGATGTTGCACCCTGTAGATATCGATTATTCAGACGGCCATAACTTCTGGCTCGTTTAGAGTTACGATAGCCATAACCAGTCAAAACGAAGGCCTCAGTGAGTTCTACGGCTCTGACAGCTTTCAGCCATCAATGGATTGTATAATGCCCAAAATAGACTATCTGAATCTCAATCGGGTCTCGGAAGTTTTTTACCCTTTGTTTTTTCGACACGTGGATTTTTACGGTAAAACGGAATTACCGTGGCTGGTCTACGATTTACCATCGTCGGAGAGTGGTGCACCATGGTATCGTTCCGTTTCAAATCCATGCACGCATTTCAAAAAGCCGTACGACGCTGTTTCGCCATTTCGGACGGATGTTGCACCTTGCACCGTGGATGTTGCAACCTGTTGATATCGATTATTCGGACGGCCATAACTTCTGGCTAGTTTAGAGTTAAGAGAGCCATAACCAGTCAAAACGAAGGCCTCAGTGAGTTCTACGGCTCTGACAGCTTTCAGCCGTCAATGGATTGTATAATGCCCAAAAAAGACAATCCGAATCTCAATCGGGTTTAGGAAGTTTTTTACCCTTCGTTTTTTCGACACGTGGATTTTTACGGTAAAACGGGGTTACCGTGGATGGTCTTAAATTTACCATCGCTGGAGAGTGGTGCACCATGGTACCGTTCCGTTTCGAATCCATGCACGCATTTCAAAAAGTCGTACGACACTGTTTCGCCATTTCGGACGGATGTTGCACTTTGCACCGTGGATGTTGCACCCTGTAGATATCGATTATTCGGACGGCCATAACTTCTGGCTCGTTTAGAGGTACGGGAGCCATAACCTGTCAAAACGAAGGCCTCTATGAGTTCTACGGCTCTGACAACTTTCATCCGTCAATGGATTGTTTAATGCCCAAAAATGGCTATCCGAATCTCAATCGGGTCTAGGAAGTTTTTTACCCTTCGTTTTTTCGACACGTGAATTTTTACGGTAAAACTGGATCACCGTGGCTGGTCTTCGATTTACCATCGCTGGAGAGTGGTGCACCATGGTACCGTTCTGTTTCAAATCCATGCACGCATTTCAAAAAGTCGTATGACGCTGTTTCGCCATTTCGGATGGATGTTGCACCTTACACCGTGTATGTTGCACCCAGTAGATATCGATTATTCGGACGACCATAACTTCTGGCTCATTTAGAGTTACGGGAGTCATAACCAGTCAAAACGAAGGCCTCAGTGAGTTCTACGGCGCTGATAGCTTTCAGCCGTCAATGGATTGTATAATGCCCAAAAAAGACTATTCGAATCTCAATCGGGTCTAGGAAGTTTTTTACCCTTCGTTTTTTCGGCACATGGATTTTTACGGTAAAACGGGATTACCGTGGCTAGTCTTCGATTTACCATCGCTGGAGAGTGGTGCACCATCGTATCGTTCCATTTCAAAACCATACGCACATTTTAAAAAGTCCTACGACGCTGTTTCGCCATTTCGGACGGATGTTGCGTCATGCACCGTGATGTTGCACCCTGTAGATATCGATTATTCGGACGGCCATAACTTCTGGCTCGTTTAGAGTTACGGGAGCCATAAACTGTCAAAACGAAGGCCTCAGTGAGTTCTACGGCTCTGACAGCTTTCAGGCATCAATGGATTGTTTAATGCCCAAAAAAGACTATCCGAATCTCAATCGGGTCTCGTAAGTTTTTTACCCTTCGTTTTTTCGACACGTGGATTTTTACGGTAAAACTAGATTACCGTGGCTGGTCTTCGATTTACCATCGCTGGAGAGTGGTGCCCATGGTGCCGTTCCGTTTCAAATCCATGCATGCATTTCAAAAAGTCGTACGACGCTGTTTCTCCATTTCGGACGGATGTTGCACCGTGCACCGTGTATGTTGCACCCAGTAGATATCGATTATTCGGATGGCCATAACTTCTGGCTCATTTAGAGTTACGGGAGCCATAACCAGTCAAAACGAAGGCCTCAGTGAGTTCTACGGCTCTGACAGCTTTCAGCCTTCAATGGATTGTATAATGCCCAAAAAGACTATTCGAATCTCAATCGGGTCTTGGAAGTTTTTTACCCTTCGTTTTTTCGACACGTGGATTTTTAAGGTAAAACAGGATTACCATGGCTGGTCTTCGATTTACCATCGCTGGAGAGTGGTGCACCATGGTACCGTTCCGTTTCAAATCCATGCATGCATTTCAAAAAGTTGTACGACGTTGTTTCTCCATTTAGGACGGATGTTGCACCGTGCACCGTGGATGTTGCACCCTGTAGATATCGATTATTCGGACGGCCATATCTTCTGGCTCGTTTAGAGTTAAGGGAGCCATAACCAGTCAAAACGAAGGCCTCAGTGAGTTCTACGGCTCTGATAGCCTTCAGCCGTCAATGGATTGTATAATGCCCAAAAAAGACTATCCGAATCTCAATCAGGTCTCGGATGTTTTTTACCCTTTGTTTGTTCGACACGTGGATTTTTACGGTAAAACGGGATTACCGTGGCTGGTCTTCGATTTACCATCGCTGGAGAGTGGTGCACCATGGTACCGTTCCATTTCAAATCCATGGGCGCATTTCAAAAAGTCGTACAACGCTGTTTCGCCATTTCGGACGGATATTGCATCATCCACCGTGATGTTGCACCCTGTAGATATCGATTATTCGGACGGCCATAACTTCTGGCTCGTTTAGAGTTACGGTATCCATAACCAGTCAAAACGAAGGCCTCAGTGAGTTCTACGGCTCTGACAGCTTTCAGCCATCAATGGATTGTATAATGCCCAAAAAAGACTATCTGAATCTCAATCGGGTCTCGGAAGTTTTTTACCCTTCGTTTTTTCGACACGTGGATTTTTACAGTAAAACGGAATTACCATGGCTGGTCTACGATTTACCATCGCTGGAGAGTGGTACACCATGTTACCGTTCCGTTTCAAATCCATGCACGCATTTCAAAAAGCCGTACGACGCTGTTTCGCCATTTCGGACGGATGTTGCACCTTGCACCGTGGATGTTGCACCCTGTTGATATCGATTATTCGAACGTCCATAACTTCTGGCTTGTTTAGAGTTAAGAGAGCCATAACCAGTCAAAACGAAGGCCTCAGTGAGTTCTACGGCTCTGACAGCTATCAGCCGTCAATGGATTGTATAATGCCCAAAAAAGACAATCCGAATCTCAATCGGGTTTAGGAAGTATTTTACCCTTCGTTTTTTCGACACGTGGATTTTTACGGTAAAACGGGATTACCGTGGCTGGTCTTTAATTTACCATCGCTGGAGAGTGGTGTACCATGGTGCTGTTCCGTTTCGAATCCATGCACGCATTTCAAAAAGTCGTACGACACTGTTTCGCCATTTCGGACGGATGTTGCACTTTGTACCATGGATGTTGCACCCTGTAGATATCGATTATTCGGACGGCCATAGCTTCTGGCTCGTTTAGTGGTACGGGAGCCATAACCGGTCAAAACGAAGGCCTCTGTGAGTTCTACGGCTCTGACAGCTTTCAGCCGTCAATGGATTGTTTAATGCCCAAAAATGGCTATCCGAATCTCAATCGGGTCTAGGAAGTTTTTTACCCTTCGTTTTTTCGACACGTGGATTTTTACGGTAAAACGGCATTGCCGGGCTGGTCTACGATTTACCATCGCTGGAGAGTGGTGCACCATGGTACCGTTCCGTTTCAAATCCATGCACGCATTTCAAAAAGCTGTACGACGCTGTTTCGCCATTTCGGACGGATGTTGCACTTTGCACCGTGGATGTTGCACCCTGTAGATATCGATTATTCGGACGGCCATATCTTCTGGCTCGTTTAGAGTTAAGGGAGCCATAACCAGTCAAAACGAAGGCCTCAGTGAGTTCTACGGCTCTGATAGCCTTCAGCCGTCAATGGATTGTATAATGCCCAAAAAAGACTATCCGAATCTCAATCAGGTCTCGGATGTTTTTTACCCTTTGTTTGTTCGACACGTGGATTTTTACGGTAAAACGGGATTACCGTGGCTGGTCTTCGATTTACCATCGCTGGAGAGTGGTGCACCATGGTACCGTTCCATTTCAAATCCATGGTCGCATTTCAAAAAGTCGTACAACGCTGTTTCGCCATTTCGGACGGATGTTGCATCATCCACCGTGATGTTGCACCCTGTAGATATCGATTATTCGGACGGCCATAACTTCTGGCTCGTTTAGAGTTACGGTATCCATAACCAGTCAAAACGAAGGCCTCAGTGAGTTCTACGGCTCTGACAGCTTTCAGCCATCAATGGATTGTATAATGCCCAAAAAAGACTATCTGAATCTCAATCGGGTCTCGGAAGTTTTTTACCCTTCGTTTTTTCGACACGTGGATTTTTACAGTAAAACGGAATTACCATGGCTGGTCTACGATTTACCATCGCTGGAGAGTGGTGCACCATGTTACCATTCCGTTTCAAATCCATGCACGCATTTCAAAAAGCCGTACGACGCTGTTTCGCCATTTCGGACGGATGTTGCACCTTGCACCGTGGATGTTGCACCCTGTTGATATCGATTATTCGAACGTCCATAACTTCTGGCTTGTTTAGAGTTAAGAGAGCCATAACCAGTCAAAACGAAGGCCTCAGTGAGTTCTACGGCTCTGACAGCTATCAGCCGTCAATGGATTGTATAATGCCCAAAAAAGACAATCCGAATCTCAATCGGGTTTAGGAAGTTTTTTACCCTTCGTTTTTTCGACACGTGGATTTTTACGGTAAAACGGGATTACCGTAGCTGGTCTTCGATTTACCATCGCTGGAGAGTGGTGCACCATGGTACCGTTCCATTTTAAATCCATGCACGCGTTTCAAAAAGTCGTACGACACTGTTTCGCCATTTCGGACGGATGTTGCACTTTGTACCATGGATGTTGCACCCTGTAGATATCGATTATTCGGACGGCCATAACTTCTGGCTCGTTTAGTGGTACGGGAGCCATAACCGGTCAAAACGAAGGCCTCTGTGAGTTCTACGGCTCTGACAGCTTTCAGCCGTCAATGGATTGTTTAATGCCCAAAAATGGCTATCCGAATCTCAATCGGGTCTAGGAAGTTTTTTACCCTTCGTTTTTTCGACACGTGGATTTTTACGGTAAAACGGCATTGCCGGGCTGGTCTACGATTTACCATCGCTGGAGAGTGGTGCACCATGGTACCGTTCTGTTTCAAATCCATGCACGCATTTCAAAAAGCTGTACGACGCTGTTTCGCCATTTCGGACGGATGTTGCACCTTGCACCGTGGATGTTGCACCCTGTTTATATCGATTATTCGGACGGCCATAACTTCTGGCTCGTTTAGAGTTAAGAGAGCCCTAACCAGTCAAAACGAAGGCCTCAGTGAGTTCTACGGCTCAGCTTTCTGCCGTCAATGGACTGTATAATGCCTAAAAAAGACAATCCGAATCTCAATCGGGTCTAGGAAGTTATTTACCCCTCGTTTTTTCGACACATGGATTTTTACGGTAAAACGGGATTACCGTTGCTGGTCTTAAATTTACCATCGCTGGAGAGTGGTGCCCATGGTGCCGTTTCGTTTCAAATCCATGCACGCATTTCAAAAAGTCGTACGACGCTGTTTCGCCATTTCGGACGGATGTTAAACCTTGCACCGTGTATGTTGCACCCAGTAGATATCGATTATTCGGACGGCCATAACTTCTGGCTCATTTAGAGTTACGGGAGCCATAACCAGTCAAAACGAAGGCCTCGGTGAGTTCTACGGCTATGACAGCTTTCAGCCTTCAATGGATTGTATATTTCCCAAAAAAGACTATCCGAATCTCAATCGGGTCTTGGTAGTTTTTTACCCTTCGTTTTTTCGACACGTTGATTTTTACGGTAAAATAGGATTACCGTTGCTGGTCTTCGATTTACCATCGCTGGAGAGTGGTGCACCATGTTACCGTTCCGTTTCAAATCCATGCATGCATTTCAAAAAGTCGTACGATGCTGTTTCTCCATTTCGGACGGATGTTGCACCGTGCACCGTGGATGTTGCATCCTGTAGATATAGATTATTCGGACGACATATCTTCTGGCTCGTTTAGAGTTAAGGGAGCCATAACCAGTCAAAACGAAGGCCTCAGTGAGTTCTACGGCTTTGATAGCTTTCTGCCGTCAATGGATTGTATAATGCCCAAAAAAGACTATCCGAATCTCAATCGGGTCTCGGAAGTTTTTTACCCTTTGTTTTTTCGACACGTGGATTTTTACAGTAAAACGGGATTACTGTAGCTGGTCTTCGATTTACCATCGGTGGAGAGTGGTGCACCATGGTACCGTTCCATTTCCAATCCATACGCGCATTCCAACAAGTCGTACGACGCTGTTTCGCCATTTCGGACGGATGTTGCATCATGCACCGTGATGTTGCACCCTATAGATATCGATTATTCGGACGGCCATAACTTCTGGCTCGTTTAGAGTTACGGTAGCCATAACCAGTCAAAACGAAGGCCTCAGTGAGTTCTACGGCTCTGACACCTTTCAGCCCTCAATGGATTGTATAATGCCCAAAAAAGACTATCTGAATCTCAATCGCGTCTCGGAAGTTTTTTACCCTTCGCTTTTTCGACACGTGGATTTTTACGGTAAAACGGAATTACTGTGGCTGATCTACGATTTACCATCGCTGGAGAGTGGTGCAGCATGGTACCGTTCTGTTTCAAATCCACGCATGCATTTCCAAAAGCCGTACGACGCTGTTTCGCCATTTCGGACGGATGTTGCACCTTGCACCGTGGATGTTGCAACCTGTTGATATCGATTCTTCGGACGGCCATAACTTCTGGCTCGTTTAGAGTTAAGAAAGCCATAACCAGTCAAAACCAAGGCCTCAGTGAGTTCTACGGCTCTGACAGCTTTCAGCCGTCAGTGGATTGTATAATGCCCAAAAAAGACAATCCGAATCTCAATCGGGTTTAGGAAGTTTTTTACCCTTCGTTTTTCCAACACGTGGATTTTTACGGTAAAACGGGATTACCGTGGCTGGTCTTAAATTTACCATCACTGAAGAGTAGTGCACCATGGTACCGTTCCGTTTCAAATCCATGCACGCATCTCCAAAAGTCATACGACACTGTTTCGCCATTTCGGAAGGATGTTGCACTTTGCACCGTGGATGTTGCACCCGGTAGATATCGATTATTCGAACGGCCATAACTTCTGGCTCGTTTAGAGGTACGGGAGCCATAACCTGTCAAAACGAAGGCCTCTATGAGTTCTACGGCTCTGACAGCTTTCATCCGTCAATGGATTGTTTAATGCCCAAAAATGGCTATCCGAATCTCAATCGGGTCTAGGAAGTTTTTTACCCTTCGTTTTTTCGACACATGGATTTTTACGGTAAAACGGAATTACCGTGGCTGGTCTTCGATTTACCATCGCTGGATAGTGGTGCACCATGGTACCGTTCTGTTTCAAATCCATGCACGCATTTCAAAAAGTCGTACGACACTGATTCGCCATTTCGGATGGATGTTGAACCTTGCACTGTGGATGTTGCACCATGTAGATATCGATTATTCGGACGGCCATAACTTCTGGCTCGTTTAGAGTTAAGGGAGCCATAACCAGTCAAAAGGAAGGCCTCAGTGAGGTCTACGGCTCCGACAGCTTTCAGCCGTCAATGGATTGTATAATGCCCAAAAAAGACTATCCGAATCTCAATCGGGTCTCGGAAGTTTTTTACTCTTTGTTTTTTCGACACGTGGATTTTTACGGTAAAACTGGATTACCGTGGCTGGTCTTCGATTTACCATCGCTGGAGAGTGGTGCCCCATGGTACCGTTCCGTTTCAAATCCATGCACGCATTTCAAAAAGTCGTACGACGCTGTTTCGCCATTTCGGACGGATGTTGCACCTTACACCGTGTATGTTGCACCCAGTAGATATCGATTATTCAGACGGCCATAAATTCTGGCTCATTTAGAGTTACGGGAGCCATAACCTCAAAACGAAGGCCTCAGTGAGTTCTACGGCTCTGACCGCTTTCAGCCGTCAATGGATTGTATAATGCCCAAAAAAGACTATCTGAATCTCAATCGGGTCTAGAAAGTTTTTTACCCTTCGTTTTTTCGACACATGGATTTTTACGGTAAAACGGGATTACCGTGGCTGGTCTTCGATTTACCATCGCTGGAGAGTGGTGCCCTTGGTGCCGTTCCGTTTCAAATCCATGCACGCATTTCAAAAAGTCGTACGACGCTGTTTCGCCATTTCGGACGGATGTTGCACCTTGCACCGTGTATGTTGCACCCAGTAGATATCGATTATTCGGACGGCCATAACTTCTGGCTCATTTAGAGTTACGGGAGCTATAACCAGTCAAAACGAAGGCCTCAGTGAGTTCTATAGCTCTGACAGCTTTCAGCCTTCAATGGATTGTATAATGTCCAAAAAAGACTATCCGAATCTCAATCGGGTCTTGGAAGTTTTTTACCCTTCGTTTTTTCGGCACGTGGATTTTTACGGTAAAACAGGATTACTGTGGCTGGTCTTCGATTTACCATCGCTGGAGAGTGGTGCACCATGGTACCATTCCGTTTCAAATCCATGCATGTATTTCAAAAAGTTGTACGACGCCGTTTCTCCATTTCGAACGGATGTTGCACCGTGCACCGTGGATGTTGCACCACGTAGATATCGATTATTCGGATGGCCATATCTTCTGGCTCGTTTAGAGTTAAGGGAGCCATAACCGTTTTTTCGGCACGTGGATTTTTACGGTAAAACAGGATTACCGTGGCTGGTCTTCGATTTACCATCGCTGGAGAGTGGTGCACCATGGTACCGTTCCATTTGAAATCCATACGCGCATTTCAAAAAGTCGCACGACGCTGTTTCGCCATTTTGGACGGATGTTGCATCATCCACCATAATGTTGCACCCTGTAGATATCGATTATTTGCACGGCCATAACTTCTGGCTTGTTTAGAGTTACGGTAGCCATAACCAGTCAAAACAAAGGCCTCAGTGGGTTCTACGGCTCTGACAGCTTTCAGCCATCAATGGATTGTATAATGCCCAAAAAAGATTATCTGAATCTCAATCGGGTATCGGAAGTTTTTTACCCTTCGTTTTTTCGACACGTGGATTTTTACGGTAAAACGGAATTACCGTGGCTGGTCTACGATTTACCATCGCTGGAGAGTGGTGCACCATGGTACCGTTTCGTTTCAAATCCATGCACGCATTTCAAAAAGCCGTACGATGCTGTTTCGCCATTTCGGACGGATGTTGCACCTTGCACCGTGGATGTTGCACCCTGTTGATATCGATTATTCGAACGGTCATAACTTCTGGCTCGTTTAGAGTTAAGAGAGCCATAACCAGTCAAAACGAAGGTCTCAGTGAGTTCTACGGCTCTGACAGCTTTCTGCCGTCAATGGATTGTATAATGGCCAAAATAGACAATCCGAATCTCAATCGGGTTTAGGAAGTTTTTTACCCTTCGTTTTTTCGACACGTGGATTTTTACGGTAAAACGGGATTACCGTGGCTGGTCTTAAATTTACCATCGCTGGAGAGTGGTGCACCATGGTACCGTTCCGTTTCAAATCCATGCACGCATTTCAAAAAGTCGTACGACACTGTTTCGCCATTTCGGACGGATGTTGCACTTTGCACCGTGGATGTTGCACCCTGTAGATATCGATTATTCGGACGGCCATAACTTCTGGCTCGTTTAGAGGTACAGGAGCCATAACCTGTCAAAGCAAAGGCCTCAGTGAGTTCTATGGCTCTGACAGCTTTCAGCCGTCAATGGATTGTTTAATGCCCAAAAATGGCTATCCGAATCTCAATCGGGTCTAGGAAGTTTTTTACCCTTCGTTTTTTCGACAAGTGGATTTTTACGGTAAAACGGGATTACCGTGGCTGGTCTTCGATTTACCATCGCTGGAGAGTGGTGCACCATGGTACCGTTCTGTTTCAAATCCATGCACGCATTTCAAAATGTCGTACGACACTGTTTCGCCATTTCGGACGGATGTTGCACCTTGCACTGTGGATGTCGCACCATGTGGATATCGATTATTCGGATGGCCATAACTTCTGGCTCGTTCAAAGTTAAGGGAGCCATAACCAGTCAAAACGAAGGCCTCAGTGAGTTCTACGGCTCTGACAGCTTTCAGCCGTCAATGGATTGTATAATGCCCAAAAAAGACTATCTGAATCTCAATCGGGTCTCGAAAGTTTTTTACCCTTCGTTTTTTCGACACGTGGATTTTTACGATAAAACTGGATTACCGTGGCTGGTCTTCGATTTACCATCGCTGGAGAGTGGTACCCCATGGTACAATTCCGTTTCAAATCCATGCATGCATTTCAAAAAGTCGTACGACGCTGTTTCGCCATTTCGGATGGATGTTGCTCCTTGCACCGTGGATGTTGCACCCTGTAGATATCGATTATTCGGACGGCCATAACGTCTGGCTCGTTTAGAGTTACGGGAGCCATAACCTGTCAAAATGAAGGCCTCAATGAGTTCTACGGCTCTGACAGATTTCAGCCGTCAATGGATTCCCAAAAAAGACTATCCGAATCTCAATCGGGTCTCGGAAGTTTTTTACCCTTCGATTTTTCGACACATGGATTTTTACGGTAAAACTCGATTACCGTGGCTGGTCTTCGATTTACCATCGCTGGAGAGTGGTGCACCATGGTACCGTTCCGTTTCAAATCCATGCGCGCATTTCAAAAAGTCGTACGACGCCGTTTCGCCATTTCGGACGGATGTTGCACCTTGCACCGTGGATGTTGCACCCTGTAGATATCGATTATTCGGACGGCCATAACTTCTGGCTCGTTTAGAGTTACGGGAGACATAACCTGTCAAAAGAAAGGCCTCAGTGAGTTCTACGGCTCTGACAGCTTTCCGCCGTCAATGGATTGTTTAATGCCCAAAAAGACTATCCGAATCTCAATCGGGTCTAGGAAGTTTTTTACCCTTCGTTTTTTCGACACGTGGATTTTTTACGGTAAAACGGGATTACCGTAGCTGGTCTTCGATTTACCATCGCTGGAGAGTGGTGCACCATGGTACCGTTCCATTTCAAATCCATACGCGCATTTCAAAAAGTCGTACGACGCTGTTTCGCCATTTCGGACGGATGTTGCATCATGCACCGTGATGTTGCACCCTCTAGATATCGTTTATTCGGACGGCCATAACTTCTGGCTCGTTTAGAGTTACGGGAGCCATAACCTGTCAAAACGAAGGCCTTAGTGAGTTCTACGGCTCTGACAGCTTTCGGCCGTCAATGGATTGTTTAATGCCCAAAAAAGACTATTCGAATCTCAATCGGGTCTAGGAAGTTTTTTACCCTTCGTTTTTTCGACACGTGGATTTTTACGGTAAAACGGGATTACCGTGGCTGGTCTTCGATTTACCATCACTGGAGAGTGGTGCACCATGGTACCATTCCGTTTCAAATCCGTGCACGCATTTCAAAAAGTCGTACGATGCTGTTTCGCCATTTCGGACGGATGTTGCACCTTGCACCGTGGAAGTTGCACCCTGTTGATATCGATTATTCGGACGGCCATAACTTCTGGCTCGTTTAGAGTTAAGGGAGCCATAACCAGTCAAAACGAAGGCCTCAGTGAGTTCTACGGCTCTGACAGCTTTCAGCCATCAATGGATTGTTTAATGCCCAAAAAAGACTATCCGAATTTCAATCGGGTCTCGGAAATTTTTTTACCCTTCGATTTTTCGACACGTGGATTTTTACGGTAAAACTGGATTACCGTGGCTGGTCTTCGATTTACCATCGCCGGAGAGTGGTGCACCATGGTACCGTTTCGTATCCAATCCATGCGCGCGTTTCAAAAAGTCGTACGACGCTGTTTCGCCATTTCGGACGGATGTTGCACCTTGCGCCGTGGATGTTGCACCCTGAAGATATCGATTATTCGGACGGCCATAACTTCTGGCTCGTTTAGAGTTAAGGGAGCCATAACCTGTCAAAACAAAGGCCTCAGTGAGTTCTACGGTTCTGACAGCTTTCAGCCGTCAATGGATTGTTTAATGCCCAAAAAAGACTATTCGAATCTCAATCGGGTCTAGGAAGTTTTTTACCCTTCGTTTTTTCGACACGTGGATTTTTACGGTAAAACGTGATTACCGTGGATGGTCTTCGATTTACCATCGCTGGAGAGTGGTGCACCATGGTACCGTTCCGTTTCAAATCCATGCACGCATTTCAAAAAGTCGTACGACGCTGTTTCCCCATTTCGGACGGATGTTGCATCATGCACCGTGATGTTGCACCCTATAGATATCGATTATTCGGACGACCATAACTTCTGGCTCGTTTAGAGTTACAGGAGCCATACCCTGTCAAAACGAAGGCTTTAGTGAGTTCTACGGCTTTGACCGCTTTCAGCCGTCAATGGATTGTTTAATGCCCAAAAAAGACTATCCGAATCTCAATCGGGTCTAGGAAGTTTTTACCCTTCGTTTTTCCAACACGTGGATTTTTACGGTAAAACGAGATTACCGTGGCTGGTCTTCAATTTACCATCGCTGAAGAGTGGTACACCATTGTACCGTTCCGTTTCAAATCCATGCATGCATTTCAAAAAGTCGTACGACACTATTTCGCCATTTCGGACGGATGTTGCACCTTGCACCGTGGATGTTGCACCATGTAGATATCGATTATTCGGATGGCCATAACTTATTGCTCGTTTAGAGTTACAGGAGCCATAACCCGTCAAAACGAAGGCCTCGGTGAGTTCTACGGCTCTGACAGCTTTCAACAGTCAATGGATTGTATAATGCCCAAAAAAGACTATCCGAATCTCAATCGGGTCTCGTAAGTTTTTTACCCTTCGTTTTTTCGACACGTGGATTTTTACGGTAAAACGGGATCACCGTGGCTGGTCTTCGATTTACCCTCGCTGGAGATTGGTGCACCATGGTACCATTCCGTTTCAAATCCATGCACGCATTTCAAAAAGTCGTACGACGTTGTTTCACCATTTCGGACGGATGTTGCACCTTGCACCGTGGAAGTTGCACCCAGTTGATATCGATTATTCGGATGGCCATCACTTCTGGCTCGTTTAGAGTTAAGGGAGCCATAACCAATCAAAACGAAGGCATCAGTGAGTTCTACGGCTCTTACAGCTTTCAGCCGTCTATGGATTGTATAATGCCCAAAAAAGACTATCTGAATCCCAATCGGTTCTAGGAAGTTTTTTACCCTTCGTTTTTTCGACACTTGGATTTTTACGGTAAAACGGTATTACCGTGGCTGGTCTTAAATTTACCATCACTGGAGAGTGGTGCACCATTGTACCGTTCCGTTTCAAATCCATGCACGCATTTGTAAAAGTCGTACGACAAAGTTTTGCCATTTCGGACGGATGTTGCACCTTGCACCGTGGATGTTGCACCTTGTAGATATCGATTATTCGGACGGCCATGACATCTGGCTCGTTTAGAGTTAAGGGAGCCATAACCTGTCAAAACGAAGGCCTCAGTGAGTTCTACGGCTCTGACAGCTTTCAGCCGTCAGTGGATTGTTTAATGCCCAAAAAAGACTATGCGAATCTCAATCGGGTCTAGGAAGTTTTTTACCCTTCGTTTTTCGACACGTGGATTTTTACGGTAAAACGGGATTACCGTGGCTGGTCTTCGATTTACCATATCTGGCGAGTGGTGCACAATGGTACCATTCCGTTTCAAATCCATGCGCATATTTCAAAAGGTCGTACGACACTGTTTCGCCATTTCGGACGGATGTTGCATCTTGCATCGTGGATGTTGCACCCTGTAGATATCGATTATTCGGACGGCCATAACTTCTGGCTCGTTTAGAGTTACGGGAGCCATAACCTGTCAAAACGAAGGCCTTAGTGAGTTCTACGGCTCTGACAGCTTTCAGCCGTCAATGGATTGTTCAATGCCCGAAAAAGACTATCCGAATCTCAATCGGGTCTAGGAAGTTTTTTACCCTTCGTTTTTCCGACACGTGGATTTTTACGGTAAAACGGGATTACCGTAGCTGGTCTTCGATTTACCATCGCTGGAGAGTGGTGCACCATGGTACCGTTCCATTTTAAATCCATGCACGCGTTTCAAAAAGTCGTACGACACTGTTTCGCCATTTCGGACGGATGTTGCACCTTGCACCGTGGATGTTGCACCATGTAGATATCGATTATTCGGACGGCCATAACTTCTGGCTCGTTTAGAGTTACGAGAGCCATAACCAGTCAAAACGAAGGCCTCAGTAAGTTCTATGGCTCTGATAGCTTTCAGCCGTCAATGGATTGTATAATGCCCAAAAAAGACTATCCGAATCTCAATCGGGTCTCGGAAGTTTTTTACCCTTCGTTTTTTCGACACGTGGATTTTTACGGTAAAACGGGATTACCGTGGCTGGTCTTCGATCTACCATCGCTAGAGAGTGGTGCACCATGGTACCGTTCCGTTTCAAATACATGCACGCATTTCAATAAGTCGTACGACGCTGTTTCGCCATTTCAGACGGATGTTGCACCTTGCACCGTGGACGTTGCACCCTGTTGATATCGATTATTCAGACGGCCATAACTTCTGGCTCGTTTAGGGTTAAGGGAGCCATAACCAGTCAAAACGAAGGCCTCAGTGAGTTCTACGGCTCTGATAGCTTTCAGCCGTCATTGGATTGTATAATGCCCAAAAAAGACAATCCGAATCTCAATCGGGTCTAGGAAGTTTTTTACCCTTCGTTTTTTCGACACGTGGATTTTTACGGTAAAACGGGATTACCGTTGCTGGTCTTAAATATACCATCGCTGGAGAGTGGCGCACCATGGTACCGTTCCGTTTAAAATCCATGCACGCATTTCAAAAAGTGGCACGACACTGTTTTGCCATTTCGGACGGATGTTGCACCTTGCACCGTGGATGTTGCACCCTGTAGATATCGATTATTCGGACGGCCATAACTTCTGGCTCGTTTAGAGTTATGGGAGACATAACCTATCAAAACGAATGCCTCTGTGAGTTCTACGGCTCTGATAGCATTCAACCACCAATGGATTGTTTAATGCCCAAAAATGGCTATCCGAATCTCAATCGGGTCTAGGAAGTTTTTTACCCTTCGTTTTTTCGACACGTGGATTTTTACGGTAAAACGGGATTACCGTGGCTGGTCTTCGATTTACCATCGCTGAAGAGTGGTGCACCATGGTACCGTTCCGTTTCAAATCCATGCATGCATTTCAAAAAGTCGTACGACACTGTTTCGCCATTTCGGACGGATGTTGCGCTTTGCACCGTGGATTTTGCACCATGTAGATATCGATTATTCGGACGGCCATAACTTCTGGCTCGTTAAGAGTGAAGGGAGTCATAACTAGTCAAAACGAAGGCCTCAGTGTGTTCTACGGCTCTGACCGCTTTCAGCCGTCAATGGATTGTATATTGCCCAAAAAAGACTATCCGAATCTCAATCGAGTCTCGGAAGTTTTTTACCCTTCGTTTTTTCGACACGTGGATTTTTACGATAAAACTGGATTACCGTGGCTGGTCTTCGATTTACCATCGCTGGAGAGTGGTGCTTCATGGTACCGTTCCGTTTCAAATCCATGCACACATTTCAAAAAGTCGTACGACACTGTTTCGCCATTTCGGACGGATGTTGCACCTTGCACCGTGTATGTTGCACCCTGTAGATATCGATTATTCGGACGGCCATAACTTCTTGCTAGTTTAGAGTTACGGTAGCCACAACCAGTCAAAACGAAGTCCTCGGTGAGTTATACGGCTCTGACCGCTTTCAGCCGTCAATGGATTGTATAATGTCCAAAAAAGACTATCCGAATCTCAATCGGGTCTCGGAAGTTTTTTACCCTTCGTTTTTTCGACACGTGGATTTTTACGGTAAAACTGGATTACCGTGGCTGGTCTTCGATTTACCATCACTTGAGAGTGGTGCACCATGGTACCATTCCGTTTCAAATCCATGCACGCATTTCAAAAAGTCGTACGACGCTGTTTTGCTATTTCGGACGGATGTTGCACCTTGCACCGTGGATGTTGCACCCTGTAGATATCGATTATTCGGACGGCCATAACTTCTGGCTCGTTTAGAGTTAAGGGATCCATAACCAGTCAAAACGAAGGCCTCAGTGAGATCTACGGCTCTGACAGCCTGCAGCCGTCAATGGATTGTATAATGCCCAAAAAAGAGTATCCGAATCTCAATCGGGTCCCGGAAGTTTTTTACCCTTCGTTTTTTCGACACGTGGATTTTTACGTTAAAACGGGATTATCGTGGCTGGTCTTCGATTTACCATCGCTGGAGAGTGGTGCACCATGGTACAATTCCGTTTAAAATCCATGCACGCATTTCAAAAAGTCGTACGACGCTGTTTCGTTATTTCGGACGGATGTTGCACCTTGCACCGTGGATGTTGCACCCTGTAGATATCGATTATTCGGACGGCCATAACTTCTGGCTCGTTTAGAGTTAAGGGATCCACAACCAGTCAAAATGAAGGCCTCAGTGAGTTCTACGTCTTTGACAGCTTGCAGCCGTCAATGGATTGTATAATGCCCAAAAAAGAGTATCCGAATCTCAATCGGGTCTTGGAAGTTTTTTACACTTCGTTTTTTCGACACGTGGATTTTTACGGTAAAACGGGATTACCGTGGCTGGTCTTCGATTTACCATCGTTGGAGAGTGGTGCCCCACGTTCCGTTTCAAATCCATGCACGCATTTCAAAAAGTCGTACGACGCTGTTTCGCCATTTCGGACGGATGTTGCACCTTGCACCGTGGATGTTGCACCATGTACATATCGATTATTCGGACGGCCATAACTTCTGGCTCGTTTAGAGTTAAGGGAGCCATAACCTGTCAAAACGAAGGCCTCAGTGAGTTCTACGGCTCTGGCGGCTTTCAGCCGTCAATGGATTGTTTAATGCCCAAAAAAGACTATCCGAATCTCAATCGGGTCTAGGAAGTTTTTTACCCTTCGTTTTTTCGACACGTGGATTTTTACGGTAAAACGGGATTACCGTGGCTGGTCTTCGATTTACCATTGCTGGAGAGGGTGCGCCATGGCACCGTTCCGTTTCAAATCCATGCGTGCATTTCAAAAAGTCGTACGACGCTGTTTCGCCATTTCGGACGGATATTGCATCTTGCACCGTGTATGTTGCACCCTGTAGAAATCGATTATTCGGACGGCCATAACTTCTGGCTCGTTTAGAGTTACGGGAGCCATAACCTGTCAAAACGAAGGCCTCAATGAGTTCTACGGCTCTGACAGCTTTCAGCCGTCAATGGATTGTTTAATACCCAAAAAAGACTATACGAATCTCAATCGGGTCTAGGAAGTTTTTTACCCTTCGTTTTTCCGACACGTGGATTTTTACGGTAAAACGGGATTACCGTGGCTGGTTTTTGATTTACCATTGTTGGAGAGTGGTGCTCCATTGTACCGTTCCATTTTAAATCCATGCACACATTTCAAAAAGTCGTACTACATTGTTTAGCCATTTCGGACGGATGTAGCACCTTGCACCGTGGATGTTGCACCCTGTAGATATCGATTATTCGGACGGCCATAACATCTGGCTCGTTTAGAGTTACGGGAGCCATAACCAGTCCAAACGAAGGCCTTAGTGCGTTCTACGGCTCTGATAGCTTTCAGCCGTCAATGGATTGTATAATGCGTAAAAAAGACTATCTGAATCTCAATCGGGTCTCGAAAGTTTTTTACCCTTCATTTTTTCGACACGTGGATTTTTACGATAAAACGGGATTACCGTGGCTGGTCTTCGATTTACCATCACTGGAGAGTGGTGCACCATGGTACCGTTCCATTTCAAATCCATGCACGCATTTCAAAAAGCCGTACGACGCTGTTTCGCCATTTCGGACGGATGTTGCACCTTGCACCGTGGATGTTGCACCCTGCTGATATCGATTATTCGGATGGCCATAACTTCTGGCTCGTTTAGAGTTAAGAGAGCCATAACCAGTCAAAACGAAGGCCTCAGTGAGTTCTACTGCTCTGACAGCTTTCATCCGTCAATGGATTGTATAATGCCCAAAAAAGGCTATCCGAATCTCAATCGGGTCTCGGAAGTTTTTTACCCTTCGTTTTTTCGGCACGTGGATTTTTACGGTAAAACTGGATTACCGTGGCTGGTCTTCAATTTACCATCGCTGGAGAGTCGTGCCCCATGGTACCGTTCCGTTTCAAATCCATGCACGCATTTCAAAAAGTCGTACGACGCTGTTTCGCCATTTCGGACGGATGTTGGACCTTGCACTGTGTATGTTGCACCCTGTAGATATAGATTATTCGGACGGCCATAACTTCTGGCTTGTTTAGAGTTACGGGAGCCATAATCTGTCAAAACGAAGGACTCGGTGAGTTTGACGGCTCTGACAACTTTCAGCCGTCAATGGATTGTATAATGCCCAAAAAAGACTATCCGAATCTCAATCGGGTCTCGGAAGTTTTTTACCCTTCGTTTTTTCGACACGTGGATTTTTACGGTAAAACGGGATTACCGTGGCTAGTCTTCGATTTACCATCGCTGGAGAGTGGTGCACCATGGTACCGTTCCGTTTCAAATCCACGCACGCATTTCAAAAAGTCGTACGACACTGTTTCGCCATTTTGGACGGATGTTGCACCTTGCACCGTGGATGTTGCACCCTGTAGATATCGATTATTCGGACTGCAATAACTTCTGGCTCGTTTAGAGTTACGGGAGCCATAACCAGTCAAAACGAAGGCCTCAGTGAGTTCTACGGCTCTGACAGCCTTCAGCCTTCAATGGTTTGTTTAATGCCCAAAAAAGACTATCCGAATCTCAATCGGGTCTCGGATGTTTTTTACCCATCGTTTTTTCGACACGTGGATTTTTACGGTAAAACTTGATTACCGTGGCTGGTCTTCGATTTACCATCGCTGGAGAGTGGTGCACCATGGTGCCGTTCCGTTTCAAATCCATGCACGCATTTCAATAAGTCGTACGACGCTGTTTCGCCATTTCGGACGGATGTTGGAGCTTGCACCGTGGATGTTGCACCCTGTTGATATCGATTATTTAGACGGCCATAACTTCTGGCTCGTTTAGGGTTAAGGGAGCCATAACCAGTCAAAACGTAGGCCTCAGTGAGTTCTACGGCTCTGATAACTTTCAGCCGTCATTGGATTGTATAATGCCCAAAAAAGACAATCCGAATCTCAATCGGGTCTAGGAAGTTTTTTACCCTTCGTTTTTTCGACACATGGATTTTTACGGTAAAACGGGATTACCTTTGCTGGTCTAAAATTTGCCATCGCTGGAGAGTGGCGCACCATGGTACCGTTCCGTTTCAAATCCATGCACGCATTTCAAAAAGTCGTACGACTCTGTTTTGCCATTTCGAACGGATGTTGCGCCTTGCACCGTGGATGTTGCACCCTGTAGATATCGATTATTCGGACGGCCATAACTTCTGGCTCGTTTAGAGTTATGGGAGCCATAACCTGTCAAAACGAAGGCCTCTGTGAGTTCTACGGCTCTGACAGCATTCAACCATCAATGGATTGTTTAATGCCCAAAAATGGCTATCCGAATCTCAATCGGGTCTAGGAAGTTTTTTACCCTTCTTTTTTTCGACACGTGGATTTTTACGGTAAAACGGGATTACCGTGGCTGGTCTTCGATTTACCATCGCTGGAGAGTGGTGCACCATGGTACCGTTCCGTTTCAAATCCATGCATGCATTTCAAAAAGTCATACGACACTGTTTCGCCATTTCGGACGGATGTTGCACATTGCACCGTGTATGTTGCACCCTGTAGATATCGATTATTCGGACGGCCATAACTTCTTGTTAGTTTAGATTTACGGGAGCCACAACCAGTGAAAACGAAGTCCTCGGTGAGTTATACGGCTCTGACCGCTTTCAGCCGTCAATGGATTGTATAATGCCCAAAAAAGACTATCCGAATCTCAATCGGGTCTCGGAAGTTTTTAACCCTTCGTTTTTTCGACACGTGGATTTTTACGGTAAAACTGGATTACCGTGGCTGGTCTTCGATTTACCATCGCTGGAGAGTGGTGCACCATGGTACCATTCCATTTCAAATCCATTCACGCATTTCAAAAAGTCGTACGACGCTGTTTTCCTATTTCGGACGGATGTTGCACCTTGCACCGTGGATGTTGCACCCTGTAGATATCGATTATTCGGACGGCCATAACTTCTGGCTCGTTTAGAGTTAAGGGATCCATAACCAGTCAAAACGAAGGCCTCAGTGAGTTCTACGGCTCTGACAGCCTGCAGCCGTCAATGGATTGTGTAATGCCCAAAAAAGAGTATCCGAATCTCAATCGGGTCTCGGAAGTTTTTTACCCTTCGTTTTTTCGACACGTGGATTTTTACGTTTAAACGGGATTATCGTGGCTGGTCTTCGATTTACCATCGCTGGAGAGTGGTGCACCATGGTACCATTCCGTTTCAAATCCATGCACGCATTTCAAAAAGTCGTACGACGCGGTTTCGCCATTTCGGACGGATGTTGCACCTTGCACCGTGGATGTTGCACCATGTACATATCGATTATTCGGACGGCCATAACTTCTGGCTCGTTTAGAGTTAAGGGAGCCATAACCTGTCAAAACGAAGGCCTCAGTGAGTTCTACGGCTCTGACAGCTTTCAGCCGTCAATGGATTGTTTAATGCCCAAAAAAGACTATCCGAATCTCAATCGGGTCTAGGAAGTTTTTTACGCTTCGTTTTTTCGACACGTGGATTTTTACGGTAAAACGGGATTACCGTGGCTAGTCTTCGATTTACCATTGCTGGAGAGGGTGCGCCATGGTACCGTTCCGTTTCAAATCCATGCGCGCATTTCAAAAAGTCGTACGACGCTGTTTCGCCATTTCGGACGGATATTGCATCTTGCACCGTGTAGGTTGCACCCTATAGAAATCGATTATTCGGACGGCCATAACTTCTGGCTCGTTTAGAGTTACGGAGGCCATAACCTGTCAAAACGAAGGCCTGAATGAGTTCTACGGCTATGACAGCTTTTAGCTGTCAATGGATTATTCAATACCCAAAAAAGACTATACGAATCTCAATCGGGTCTAGGAAGTTTTTTACCCTTCGTTTTTCCGACACGTGGATTTTTACGGTAAAACGGGATTACTGTGGCTTGTCTTCGATTTACCATCGTTGGAGAGTGGTGATCCATGGTACCGTTCCGTTTTAAACCCATGCACACATTTCAAAAAGTCGTACGACACTGTTTCACCATTTCGGACGGATGTTGCACCATGTAGATATTGATTATTCGGACGGCCATAACTTCTGGCTCGTTTAGAGTTACGGGAGCCATAACCAGTCAAAACGAAGGCCTCAGTGCGTTCTACGGGTCTGATAGCTTTCAGCCATCAATGGATTGTATAATGCCTAAAAAAGACTATCCGAATCTCAATCGGTCTCGATAGTTTTTTACCCTTCGTTTTTTCGACACGTGGATTTTTGCGGTAAAACGGGATTACCGTGGCTGGCCTTCGATTTACCATCACTGGAGAGTGGTGCACCATGGTACCGTTCCATTTCAAATCCATGCACGCATTTCAAAAAGCCGTACGACGCTGTTTCGCCATTTCGGACGGATGTTGCACCTTGCACCGTGGATGTTGCACCCTGTTGATATCGATTATTCGGACGGCCATAACTTTTGGCTCGTTTAGAGTTAAGAGAGCCATAACCAGTCAAAACGAAGGCCTCAGTGAGTTCTACGGCTCTGACAGCTTTCATCCGTCAATGGATTGTATAATGCCCAAAAAAGGCTATCCGAATCTCAATCGGGTCTCGGAAGTTTTTTACCCTTCGTTTTTTCGGCACATGGATTTTTACGGTAAAACTGGATTACCGTGGCTGGTCTTCAATTTACCATCGCTGGAGAGTCGTTCCCCATGGTACCGTTCCGTTTCAAATCCATGCACGCATTTCAAAAAGTCGTACGACGCTATTTCGCCATTTCGGACGGATGTTGGACCTTGCACTATGTATGTTGCACCCTGTAGATATAGATTATTCGGACGGCCATAACTTCTGGCTTGTTTAGAGTTACGGGAGCCATAATCAGTCATAACGAAGGCCTCGGTGATTTCGACGGCTCTGACAACTTTCAGCCGTCAATGGATTGTATAATGCCCAAAAAAGACTATCCGAATCTCAATCGGGTCTCGGAAGTTTTTTACCCTTCGTTTTTTCGACACGTGGATTTTTACGGTAAAACGGGATTACCGTGGCTGGTCTTCGATTTACCATCGCTGGAGAGTGGTGCACCATGGTACCGTTCCGTTTCAAATCCACGCACGCATTTCAAAAAGTCGTACGACACTGTTTCGCCATTTCGGACGGATGTTGCACCTTGCACCGTGGATGTTGCACCATGTAGATATTGGTTATTCGGACGGCCATAACTTCTGGCTCGTTTAGAGTTACGGAAGCCATAACCAGTCAAAACGAAGGCATAAGTGAGTTCTTCGGCTCCGATAGCATTCAGCCATCAATGGATTGTTTAATGCCCAAAAACGACTATCCGAATCTCAATCGGGTCTCGGAAGTTTTTTACCCTTCGTTTTTTCGACACGTGGATTTTTACGGTAAAACAGTATTACCGTGGATGGTCTTCAATTTACCATCGCTGGAGAGTGGTGCACCACGGTACCGTTCCATTTCAAATCCATGCACGCATTTCAAAAAGTCGTACGACACAGTTTCGACATTTCGGACGGATGTTGCACCTTGCACCGTGGATGTTGCACACTGTAGATATCGATTATTCGGACTGCAATAACTTCTGGCTCGTTTAGAGTTACGGGAGCCATAACCAGTCAAAACGAAGGCCTCATTGAGTTCTATGGCTCTGACAGCCTTCAGCCTTCAATGGTTTGTTTAATGCCCAAAAAAGACTATCCGAATCTCAATCGGGTCTCGGATGCTTTTTACCCATCGTTTTTTCGACACGTGGATTTTTACGGTAAAACTTGATTACCGTGGCTGGTCTTCGATTTACCATCACTGGAGAGTGGTGCACCATGGTACCGTTCCGTTTCAAATCCATGCACGCATTTCAATAAGTCGTACAACGCTGTTTCGCCATTTCGGACGGATGTTGCACCTTGCACCGTGGATGTTGCACCCTGTTGATATCGATTATTCTGACGGCCATAACTTCTTGCTCGTTTAGGGTAAAGGGGGCCATAACCAGTCAAAACGAAGGCCTCAGTGAGTTCTACGGCTCTGATAGCTTTCAGCCGACATTGGATTGTATAATGCCCAAAAAAGACAATCCGAATCTCAATCGGGTCTAGGAAGTTTTTTACCCTTCGTTTTTTCGACACGTGGATTTTTACGGTAAAACGGGATTACCGTTGCTGGTCTTAAATTTGCCATCGCTGGAGAGTGGCGCACCATGGTACCGTTCCGTTTCAAATCCATGCACGCATTTCAAAAAGTCGTAGGACACTGTTTTGCCATTTCGGACGGATGTTGCACCTTGCACCGTGGATGTTGCACCCTGTAGATATCGATTATTCGGACAGCCTTAATTTCTGGCTCGTTTAGTGTTATGGGAGCCATAACCTGTCAAAACGAAGGCCTCTGTGAGTTCTACGGCTCTGACAGCATTCAACCATCAATGGATTGTTTAATGCCCAAAAATGGCTATCCGAATCTCAATCGGGTCTAGGAAGTTTTTTACCCTTCGTTTTTTCGACACGTGGATTTTTACGGTAAAACGGGATTATCGTGGCTGGTCTTCGATTTACCATCGCTGGAGAGTGGTGCACCATGGTACCGTTCCGTTTCAAATCCATGCATGCATTTCAAAAAGTCGTACGACACTGTTTCGCCATTTCGGACGAATGTTGCACTTTGCACCGTGGATGTTGCACCATGTAGATATCGATTATTCGGACGGCCATAACTTCTGGCTCGTTAAGAGTGAAGGGAGCCATAACTAGTCAAAACGAAGGCCTCAGCGTGTTCTACGGCTCTGACCGCTTTCAGCCGTAAATGGATTGTATATTGCCCAAAAAAGACTATCCGAATCTCAATCGAGTCTCGGAAGTTTTTTACCCTTCGTTTTTCCGACACGTGGATTTTTACGGTAAAACGGGATTACCGTGGCTGGTCTTCGATTTACCATCACTGGAGAGTGTTGCACCATGGTACCGTTCCTTTTCAGATCCATGCACGCATTTCAAAAAGCCGTACGACGCTGTTTCGCCATTTCGGACGGATGTTGCACCTTGCACCGTGGATGTTGCACCCTGTTGATATCGATTATTCGGACGGCCATAACTTCTGGCTCGTTTAGAGTTAAGAGAGCCATAACCAGTCAGAACGAAGGCCTCAGTGAGTTCTACGGCTCTGACAGCTATCGTCCGTCAATGGATTGTACAATGCCCAAAAAAGGCTATCCGAATCTCAATCGGGTCTCGGAAGTTTTTTACCCTTCGTTTTTTCGGCACGTGAATTTTTACGGTAAAACTGGATTACCGTGGCTGGTCTTCAATTTACCATCGCTGGAGAGTCGTGCCTCATGGTACCGTTCCGTTTCAAATCCATGCATGCATTTCAAAAAGCCGTACGACGCTGTTTCGCCATTTCGGACGGATGTTGCACCTTGCACCGTGGATGTTGCACACTGTAGATATTGGTTATTCGGATGGCCATAACTTCTGGCTCGTTTAGAGTTACGGAAGCCATAACTAGTCAAAACGAAGGCATAAGTGTCTACGGCTCCGACAGCATTCAGCCATCAATGGATTGTTTAATGCCCAAAAACGACTATCCGAATCTCAATCGGGTCTCGGAAGCTTTTTACCCTTCGTTTTTTCGACACGTGGATTTTTACGGTAAAATGGGATTACTGTGGCTGGTCTTCGATTTACCATCGCTGGAGAGTGGTGCACCATGGTATCGTTCCATTTCAAATCCATGCACGCATTTCAAAAAGTCGTACGACACTGTTTCGACATTTCGGACGGATGTTGCACCTTGCACCGTGGATGTTGCACACTGTAGATATCGATTATTCGGACTGCAATAACTTCTGGCTCGTTTAGAGTTACGGGAGCCATAAGCAGTCAAAACGAAGGCCTCAGTGAGTTCTTCGGCTCTGACAGCCTTCAGCCTTTAGCCTTCAATGGTTTGTTTAATGCCTAAAAAAGACTATCCGAATCTCAATCGGGTCTCGGATGTTTTTTACCCATCGTTTTCTCGACACGTGGATTTTTACGGTAAAACTGGATTACCGTTGCTGGTCTTCGATTTACCATCGCTGGAGAGTGGTGCACGATGGTACCGTTCTGTTTCAAATCCATGCACGCATTTCAAAAAGTCGTACGACACTGTTTCGCCATTTCGGACGGATGTTGCACCTTGCATCGTGGATGTTGCACCCTGTAGATATCGATTATTCGGACGGCCAAAACTTCTGGCTCGTTTAGAGTTACGGGAGCCATAACCAGTCAAAACGAAGGACTCAGTGTGTTCTATGGCTCTGGCAGCTTTCAGCCGTCAATGGATTGTTTAATGTCCAAAAAAGACTGTCCGAATCTCAATCGGGTCTAGGAAGTTTTTTACCCTTCGTTTTTTCGACACGTGGATTTTTGCGGTAAAACGAGATTACCGTGGCTGGTCTTCGATTTACCATCGCTGGAGAGTGTTGCACCATGGTACCGTTGCGTTTCAAATCCATGCACGCATTTCAAAAAGTCGTACGACACTGTTTCGCCATTTCGGACGGATGTTGCACCTTGCACCATGGATGTTGCACCCTGTAGATATCGATTATTCGGACGACCATAACTTCTGGCTCGTTTAGAGTTACGGGAGACATAACCCGTCAAAACGAAGGCCTCAGTGAGTTCTACGGCTCTGACAGCTTTCAGCCGTCAATGGAATGTTTAATGCCCAAAAAAGACTATCCGAATCTCAATCGGGTCTCGAAAGTTTTTTACCCTTCGTTTTTTCGACACGTGGATTTTACGGTAAAACGGGATTACCGTGGCTGGTCTTCAATTTACCATCGCTGGAGAGTTTTGCACCATGGTACCGTTCCGTTTCAAATCCATGCATGCATTTCAAAAATTCGTACGACACTGTTTCGCCATTTCGGACGGATGTTGCATTTTGCACCGTGGATGTTGCACCCTGTAGATATCGGTTATTCTGACGGCCATAACTTCTGGCTCGTTTGGAGTTACGGGAGCCATAACCAGTCAAAATGAAGGCATCCGTGAGTTCTACGGCTCCGACAGCTTTCAGCCGTCAATGGATTGTTTAATGCCCAAAAACGACTATCCGAATCTCAATCGGGTCTCGGATGTTTTCTACCCTTCGTTTTTTCGACACGTGGATTTTTACGGTAAAACGGGATTACCGCGGCTGGTCTTCGATTTACCATTGCTGGAGAGTGGTGCACCATGGTACCGTTCCGTTTCAAATCCATGCACGCATTTCAAAAAGTCGTACGACACTGTTTCGTCATTTCGGACGGATGTTGCACCTTGCACCGTGGATGTTGCACCCTGTAGATATCGAATTATTCGGACGGCGATAACTTCTGGCTCGTTTAGAGTTACGGGAGCCATAACCAGTCAAAACGAAGGCCTCAGTGAGTTCTGCGGTTCTGACAGCTGTCAACCTTCAATGGATTGTTTAATGCCCAAAAAACACTATCTGAATCTCAATCGGGTCTTGGAAGTTTTTTACCCATCGTTTTTTCGACACGTGGATTTTTATGGTAAAACTGGATTACCGTGGCTGGTCTTTGATTTACCATTTCTGGAGAGTGGTGCACCATGGTACCGTTCCATTTCAAATCCATGCACGTATTTCAAAAAGTCGTACGACACTGTTTCGCGATTTCGGACGGATGTTGCACCTTGCAACATGGATGTTGCACCCTGTAGATATCGATTATTCGGACGGCCACAACTTCTGGCACGTTTAGAGTTACGGGAGCCATAATCAGTCAAAGCGAAGGACTCAGTGAGTTCTACGGCTCTGACAGCTTTCAGCCGTCAATGGATTGTTTAATGCCCAAAAAGACTATCTGAATCTCAATCGGGTCTCGGAAATTTTTTACCCTTCGTTTTTTCGACCCGTGGATTTTTACGGTAAAACTAGGTTACCGTGGCTGGTCTTCGATTTACCATCGTCTTAGAATGGTTCACCTTGGTACCGTTCCGTTTCAAATCCATGCACATTTCAAAAAGTCGTACGACACTGTTTCACCATTTCGGACGGATGTTGCACCTTGCACCGTAGATGTTGCACCCTGTAGATATCGATTATTCAGACGACCATAACTTCTGGCTCGTTTAGAGTTACGGGAGGCATAACCAGTCAAAACGAAGGCCTAAGTGAGTTCTACGGCTCTGACAGCTTTCAGCCGTCAATGGATTGTTTAATGCCCAAAAAAGACCATCCGAATCTCAATCGGGTCTAGGAAGTTTTTTACCCTTCGTTTTTTCGACACGTGGATTTTTACGGTAAAACTGGATTACCATGGCTGGTCTTCGATTTACCATCGTTGGAGAGTGGTGCACCATGGTACCGTTCCGTTTCAAATCCATGCATGCATTTCAAAAAGTCGTACGACACTGTTTCGCCATTTCGGACGGATGTTGCACCTTGCACCTTGGATGTTGCACCCTGTAGATATCGATTATTCGGACGGCCATAACTTCTGGCTCGTTTAGAGTTACGGGAGCATAACTAGTCAAAACGAAGGCCTCATTGAGTTCTAAGGCTCTGACAGCTTTCAGCCGTCAATGGATTGTTTAATGCCCAAAAAAGACTATCTGAATCTCAATCGGGTCTCGGAAGTTTTTTACCCTTCGTTTTTTCGACACGTGGATTTTTACGGTAAAACGGGATTACCGTGGCTGGTCTTCGATTTACCATCGCTAGAGAGTGGTGCACCATGGTGTCGTTCCGTTTCAAATCCATGCACGCATTTCAAAAAGTCGTACGACAATGTTTCACCATTTCGGACGGATGTTGCACCTTGCACCGTGGATGTTGCACCCTGTAGATATCGGTTATTCGGACGGCCATAACTTCTGGCTCGTTTAGAGTTACGGGAGCCATAACCAGTCAAAACGAAGGCCTCAGTGAGTTCTACGGCTTTGATAGCTTTCAGACGTCAATATATTGTTTAATTCCCAAAAAAGACAATCCGAATCTCAATCGGGTCTCGGAAGTTTTTTACCCTTCGTTTTTTCGACACGTGGATTTTTACGGTAAAACGGGATTAGCGTGGCCGGTCTTCGATTTACCATCGCTGGAGAGTGGTGCACCATGGTACCGTTCTGTTTCAAATCCATGCACGTATTTCAAAAAGTCGTACGACACTGTTTCGCCATTTCGGACGGATGTTGCACCTTGCACCGTGGATGTTGCACCCTGTAGATATCGATTATTCGGATGGCCATAACTTCTGGCTCGTTTAGAGTTACGGGAGCCATAACCAGTCAAAACGAAGGCATAAGTGAGTTCTACGGCTCCGACAGCTTTCAGCCGTCAATTGATTGTTTAATGCCCAAAAAAGACTATCCGAATCTCAATCGGGTCTAGGGAGTTTTTTACCCTTCGTTTTTTCGACACGTGGATTTTTACGGTAAAACGGGATTACCGTGGCTGGTCTTCGATTTACCATCGCTGGAGAGTGGTGCACCATGGTACCGTTCCGTTTCAAATCCATACACGCATTTCAAAAAGTCGTACGACACTGTTTCTCCATTTCGGACGGAAGTTGCACCTTGTATCGTGGATGTTGCACCCTGTAGATATCGATTATTCGGACGGCCATAACTTCTGGCTCGTTTAGAGTTGCGGGAGCCATAACAAGTCAAAACGAAGGCCTCAGTGAGTTCAACGGCTCTGACAGCTTTCAGCCGTCAATGGATTGTTTAATGCCCAAAAAAGACTATCTGAATCTCAATCGGGTCTCGGAAGTTTTTTACCCTTCTTTTTTTCGACACGTGGATTTTTACGGTAAAACGGGATTACCGTGGCTGGTCTTCAATTTACCGTCGCCGGAGAGTGGTGCACCATGGTACCGTTACGTTTCAAATCCATGCACGCATTTCAAAAAGTCGTACGACACTGTTTCGCCATTTCGGACGGATGTTGCACCATGCACCGTCGATGTTGCACCCTGTAGATATCGATTATTCGTACGGCCATAACTTCTGGCTCGTTTAGAGTTACGGGAGCCATAACCAGTCAAAACGAAGGCCTCTGTGAGTTCTACGACTCTTATAGCTTACATCCGTCAATGGATTGTTTAATGCCCAAAAAAGACTATCCGAATCTCAATCGGGACTCAGAAGTTTTTTACCCTTCGTTTTTTCGACACGTGGATCTTTACGGTAAAACGGGATTACCGTGGCTGGTCTTCGACTTACCATCGCTGGAGAGTGGTGCACCATGGTACCGTTCCGTTTCAAATCCATGCACGCATTTCAAAAAGTCGTACGACACTATTTCGCCATTTTGGACGGATGTTGCACCTTGCACCGTGGATGTTGCACCCTGTAGATATCGATTATTCGGACGGCCATAACTTCTGGCTCGTTTAGAGTTACGGGAGCATAACTAGGCAAAACGAAGGCCTCATTGAGTTCTAAGGCTCTGACAGCTTTTAGCCGTCAATGGATTGTTTAATGCCCAAAAAAGACTATCCGAATCTCAATCGGGTCTCGGAAGTTTTTTACCCTTCGTTTTTTCGACACGTGGATTTTTACGGTAAAACGGGATTACCGTGGCTGGTCTACGATTTACCATCGCTGGAGAGTGGTGCACCATGGTACCGTTCCGTTTCAAATCCATGCACGCATTTCAAAAAGCCGTACGATGCTGTTTCGCCATTTCGGACGTATGTTGCACCTTGCACCGTGGATGTTGCACCCTGTTGATATCGATTATTCGGACGGCCATAACTTATGGCTCGTTTAGAGTTACGGGAGCCATAACCTGTCAAAACAAAGGACTCTTTGAGTTCTACGGCTTTGACAGCTTTCAGCCGTCAATGGATTGTTTAATGCCCAAAAATGGCTATCCGAATCTCAATCGAGTCTAGGAAGTTTTTTACCCTTCATTTTTTCGACACGTGGATTTTTACGGTAAAACGGGATTGCCGTGGCTGGTCTTCATTTACCATCGCTGGAGAGTGGTGCTGTAACGACCCGCCTTTTTGGACAGTTTAAACCGACGATCAAATACCCATGTCGATTCCAAACCATTAAAAGGGCAGATAGTTATTGGGGTAATTAAGAAAAGAAAAGGAAGGGAAATAAAGGAAATGAAACAACACAGAATCTCACAGCGGAAGGCTAAAGTATAATAATAAAATAACAGTTCATGAAGCTGTTAATTAAATGAATACATTTGAAATGAATACATTTGATTATTATTATACAACATTTATCAGAGTTACATACACGGCAAATATCATACAACAATGCAGCGGAATGGAATGAATATAATAGTAGTAGATCATATACCAAATCTTCGTCTCCGTCCTCCAAGGAAATGATCTTCAACCTAAACTGAAAACTCAGGACTGACCCGAGCGTAATGAAAAGACAAACACTCGAGTCAGGACTAAATATCCTTATGAAAGTTAAATCAATCGTAAATAAATATGAGTGTAACGGCGTCGGAGATGTTTACGGGGTTTGACATCTCCTATCCAGTGTCATCGTGCGTGCAATAACTTAAGAGATGTTACGGGATTTTCCATCTCTCAAGGATCCGTTAAACTATCTACTATGTATTAATATACGCTAAGTAGATAATGCCTATCAGTAATATAAAGTATCAAAATAGCGTTAAGGCGTTACCATAATCCCCCTTAACACATTTTTATATTCCCAAAAGCATATACAAGACCGTAGTTTCCCCAAAACCGGAAGTCACCAGAGGGAAATCCATATACTCAAGGTACAAATCCAAACGTAGTGGTCGCGAATAGGATAATCAGTATGACAAGGTACATGAGGCAATACCAACTAGGATACTAGTAGTTGCGTGATCCGGACTGATGTTGGGCATAGCCAGCAGCTACCCCAACACCGCGAGACAACACTCCCAAATCAAGGGGTGCACCCAAATCGCATCACAAATGTAAAACGGGATTACCGTGGCTGGTCTTCGATTTACCATCGCTGGAGAGTAGTGCACCATGGTGCCGTTCCGTTTCAAATCCATGCACGCATTTCAAAAAGTCGTACGACACTGTTTCGCCATTTCGGACGGATGTTGCACCTTGCACCGTGGATGTTGCACCCTGTAGATATCGATTATTCGGACGGCCATAACTTCTGGCTCGTTTAGAGTTACGGGAGCCATAACCAGTCAAAACGAAGTCTCAGTGAGTTCTACGGCTCTGACAGCTTTCAGCCGTCAGTGGATTGTTTAATGCCCAAAAAAGACTATCCGAATCTCAATCGGGTCTCGGATGTTTTTTACCCTTCTTTTTTTCGACACGTGGATTTTTACGGTAAAACTGGATTACCGTGGCTGGTCTTCGATTTACCATCACTGGAGATTGGTGCACCATGGTACCGTTCCGTTTCAAATCCATGCACGCATTTCATAAAGTCGTACGACACTGTTTCGCCCTTTCGGACGGATGTTGCACCTTGCACCGTGGATGTTGCGCCCTGTAGATATCGATTATTCGGACGGCCATAACTTCTGGCTCGTTTAGAGTTACGGGAGCCATAACCAGTCAAAACGAAGGGCTCAGTGAGTTCTATTGCTTTGACAGCTTTCAGCCGTCAATGGGTTGTTTAATGCCCAAAAAAGACTATCTGAATCTCAATCGGGTCTCGAAAGTTTTTTACCCTTCGTATATTCTACACGTGGATTTTTACGGTATAACGGGATTACCGTGGCTGGTCTTCGAGTTACCATCGTTGGAGAGATGTACACCATGGCACCGTTCCTTTTCAAATCCATGCACGCATTTCAAAAAGTCGTACGACAATGTTTCGCCATTTCGGACGGATGTTGCACCTTGCACCGTGGATGTTGCACCCTGTAGATATCGATTATTCGGACGACCATAACTTCTGGCTCGTATAGAGTTACGGGAGCCATAACCAGTCAAAACGAAGGCCTCAGTGAGTTCTACGGCTCCGACAGCATTCAACCGTCAATATATTGTTTGATGCCCAAAAAAGACTATCCGAATTTCAATCGGGTCTCGGATGTTTTTTACCCTTCGTTTTTTCGACACGTGAATTTTTACTGTAAAACGGGATTACCGTGGCTGGTCTTCGATTTACCATCATTAGAGAGTGGTGCACCACGGTACCGTTCCGTTTCAAATCCATGCACGCATTTCAAAAAGTCGTACGACACTGTTTCGCCATTTCGGACGGATGTTGCACCTTGCACCGTGGATGTTGCACCCTGTAGATATCGATTATTCGAAAGGCCATAACTTCTGGCTCGTTTAGAGTTACGGGAGCCATAACGAGTCAAAACGAAGGCCTCAGTGAGGTTTACGGCTCTGACAGCTTTCAGCCGTCAATGGGTTGTTTAATGCCCAAAAAAGACTATCCGAATCTCAATCGGGTCTCGGAAGTTTTTTACCCTTCGTTTTTTCAACACGTGGATTTTTATGGTAAAACGGGATTACCGTGGCAGGTCTTTGATTTACCATCGCTGGAGAGTGGTGCACCATGGTACCGTTCCATTTCAAATCCATGCATGCATTTCCAAAAGTCGTACGACACTGTTTCGCCATTTCGGACGGATGTTGCACCTTGCACCGTGGATGTTGCACCCTGTAGATATCGATTATTCGGACGGCCATAACTTCTGGCTCCTTTAGAGTTATGGGAGCCATAACCAGTCAAAACGAAGGGCTCAGTGAGTTCTATGGCTCTGACAGCTTTCAGCCGTCAATGGATTGTATAATGCCCAAAAAAGACTGTACGAATCTCAATCGGGTCTAGGAAGTTTTTTACCCTTCGTTTTTTGGACACGTGGATTTTTACGGTAAAACTGGATTACCGTGGCTGGTCTTCGATTTACCATCGCTGGAGAGTGGTGCACCTTGGTACCATTCCGTTTCAAATCCATGCACGCATTTAAAAAGACGTACGACATTGTTTCGCCATTTCGGACGGATGTTGCATCTTGCACCGCGGATGTTTCACCCTGTAGATATCGATTATTCAGACGGCCATAACTTATGGCTCGTTTAGAGTTACGGGAGCAATAACCAGTCAAAACGAAGGCCTCAGTGAGTTCTACCGCTCTGACAGCTTTCAGCCGTCAATGGATTGTTTAATGTCCAAAAAGACCATTCGAATCTCAATCGGGTCTCGGAAGTTCTTTACCCTTCGTTTTTTTGACACGTGGATTTTTACGGTAAAACGGGATTACCGTGGCTGGTCTTCTATTTACCATCGCTGGAGAGTGGTGCACCATTGTACCGTTCTGTTTCAAATCCATGCACGCATTTCAAAAAGTCGTACGCCACTGTTTCGCCATTTCGGACGGATGTTGCACCTTGCACCGTGGATGTTGCACCCTGTAGATATCGGTTATTCGGACAGCCATAACTTCTGCCTCGTTTAGAGTTACGGGAGGCATAACCAGTCAAAACGAAGGCCTCAGTGAGTTCTATGGCTCTGACATCTTTCAGCCGTCAATGGATTGCTTAATGCCCAAAAAAGATTATCCGAATCTCAATCGGGTCTCGAAAGTTTTTTACCCATCGTTTTTTCGACACGTGGATTTTTGCGGTAAAACTGGATTACCGTGGCTGGTCTTCGATTTACCATCGCTGGAGAGTGGTGCACCATGGTACCGTACCGTTTCAAATACATGCATGCATTTCAAAAAGTCGTACGACACTGTTTCGCCATTTCGAACGGATGTTGCACCTTGCACCGTCGATGTTGCACCCTGTAGATATCGATTATTCGGACGGCCATAACTTCTGGCTCGTTTAGAGTTGCAGGAGCCATAACCAGTCAAAATGAAAGGCTTAGTGAGTTCTACGGCTCTGACAGCTTTCTGCCGTCAATGGATTGTATAATGCCCAAAAAAGACTATCCGAATCTCAATCGGGTCTAGGAAGTTTTTACCCTTCGTTTTTTCGACACGTGGATTTTTACGGTAAAACGGGATTACCGTGGCTGGTCTTCGATTTACCATCGCTGGAGAGTGGTGCACCATGGTACCGTTCCGTTTCAAAACCATGCACGCATTTCAAAAAGTCGTACGACGGTGTTTCGCCATTTCGGACGGATGTTGCACCTTGCACCGTGGATGTTGCACCCTGTAGATATCGATTATTCGGACGGCCATAACTTCTGGCTTGTTTAGAGTTACGGGAGCCATAACCAGTCAAAATGAAGGCATCAGTGAGTTCTACGGCTCTGACAGCTTTCAGCCGTCAATGGATTGTTTAATGCCGAAAAAAGACTATCCGAATCTCAATCGGGTCTCGGAAGTTTTTTACCCTTCGTTTTTTCGACACGTGGATTTTTACCGTAAAACGGGATTACCGTGGCTGGTCTTCGATTTACCATCGCTGGAGAGTGGTGCATCATGGTACCGTTCCGTTTCAAATCCGAGCACGCATTTCAAAAATTCGTACGACACTGTTTCGCCATTTCGGACGGGTGTTGCACCTTGCACCGTGGATGTTGCACCCTGTAGATATCGATTATTCGGATGACCATAACTTCTGGCTCGTATAGAGTTACGTGAGCCATATCCAGTCAAAACGAAGGCCTCAATGAGTTCTACGGCTCCGACAGCATTCAACCGTCAATATATTGTTTAATGCCCAAAAAAGACTATCCGAATTTCAATCGGGTCTCGGATGTTTTTTACCCTTCGTTTTTTCGACACGTGAATTTTTACTGTAAAACGGGATTACCGTGGCTGGTCTTCGATTTACCATCACTGGAGAGTGGTGCACCACGGTACCGTTCCGTTTCAAATCCATGCACGCATTTCAAAAAGTCGTACGACACTGTTTCGCCATTTCGGACGGATGTTGCACCTTGCACCGTGGATGTTGCACCCTGTAGATATCGATTATTCGAAAGATCATAACTTCTGGCTCGTTTAGAGTTACGGGAGCCATAACGAGTCAAAACGAAGGCCTCAGTGAGGTTTACGGCTCTGACAGCTTTCAGCCGTCAATGGGTTGTTTAATGCCCAAAAAAGACTATCCGAATCTCAATCGGGTCTCGGAAGTTTTTTACCCTTCGTTTTTTCAACACGTGGATTTTTACGGTAAAACGGGATTACCGTGGCAGGTCTTTGATTTACCATCGTTGGAGAGTGGTGCAACATGGTACCGTTCCGTTTCAAATCCATGCATGCATTTCCAAAAGTCGTACGACACTGTTTCGCCATTTCGGACGGATGTTGCACCTTGCACCGTGGATGTTGCACCCTGTAGATATCGATTATTCGGACGGCCATAAATTCAGGCTCGTTTAGAGTTACGGGAGCAGTAACCAGTCAAAACGAAGGCCTTAGTGAGTTCTACGGCTCCGACAGCTTTCAGCCACCAATGGATTGTTTAATGCCCAAAAAAGTCTTTCTGAATCTCAATCGGGTCTCGGAAGTTTTTTAACCTTCGTTGTTTCTACACGTGGATTTTTACGGTAAAACGGGATTACCGTGGCTGGTCTTCGATTTACCATCGCTGGAGTAATGTACACCATGGCACCGTTCCTTTTCAAATCCATGCACGCATTTCAAAAAGTCGTACGACACTGTTTCGCCATTTCGGACGGATGTTGCACCTTGCACCGTGGATGTTGCACCCTGTAGATATCGATTATTCGGACGACCATAACTTCTGGCTCGTATAGAGTTACGGGAGCCATAACCTGTCAAAACGAAGGCCTCAGTGTGTTCTACAGCTCTGATAGCTTTCAGCCATCAATATATTGTTTAATGCCCAAAAAAGACTATCCGAATTTCAATCGGGTCTCGGATGTTTTTTACCCTTCGTTTTTTCGACACGTGAATTTTTACTGTAAAACGGGATTACCGTGGATGGTCTTCGATTTACCATCACTGGAGAGTGGTGCACCATGGTACCGTTCTGTTTCAAATCCATGCACGCATTTCAAAAAGTCGTACGACACAGTTTCGCCCTTTCGGACGGATGTTCCACCTTGCACCGTGGATGTTGCACCCTGTAGATATCGATTATTCGGACGAACATAACTTCAGGCTCGTTTAGAGTTACGGGAGCAGTAACCAGTCAAAACGAAGGCCTCAGTGAGTTCTACGGCTCCGACAGCTTTCAGCCACCAATGGATTGTTTAATGCCCAAAAAAGTCTTTCTGAATCTCAATCGGGTCTCGGAAGTTTTTTAACCTTCGTTGTTTCTACACGTGGATTTTTACGGTAAAACGGGATTACCGTGGTTGGTCTTCGATTTACCATCGCTGGAGTAATGCACACCATGGCACCGTTCCTTTTCAAATCCATGCACGCATTTCAAAAAGTCGTACGACACTGTTTCGCCATTTCGGACGGATGTTGCACCTTGCACCGTGGATGTTGCACCCTGTAGATATCGATTATTCGGACGACCATAACTTCTGGCTCGTATAGAGTTACGGGAGCCATAACCTGTCAAAACGAAGGCCTCAGTGTGTTCTACAGCTCTGATAGCTTTCAGCCATCAATATATTGTTTAATGCCCAAAAAAGACTATCCGAATTTCAATCGGGTCTCGGATGTTTTTTACCCTTCGTTTTTTCGACACGTGAATTTTTACTGTAAAACGGGATTACCGTGGATGGTCTTCGATTTACCATCACTGGAGAGTGGTGCACCATGGTACCGTTCTGTTTCAAATCCATGCACGCATTTCAAAAAGTCGTACGACACTGTTTCGCCATTTCGGATGGATGTTGCACCTTGCACCGTAGATGTTGCACCTTGTAGATATCGGTTATTCGGACGGCCATAACTTCTGGCACGTTTAGAGTTACGGGAGCCATAACCAGTCAAAACGAAGGCCTCAGTGAGTTCTACGGCTCCGACAGCTTTCAGCCATCAATGGATTGTTTAATGCCCAAAAAACACTATCCGAATCTCAATCGGGTCTCGGAAGTTTTTTACTCTTCGTTTTTTCGACACGTGGATTTTTACGGTAAACCTGGATTGCCGTGGCTGGTCTTCGATTTACCATCGCTGGAGAGTGGTGCACCTTGGTTCCGTTTCAAATCCATGCACGCATTTCAAAAAGACGTACGACACTGTTTCGCCATTTCGGACGGATGTTACATCTTGCACCGTGGATGTTGCACCCTGTAGATATCGATTATTCGGACGGCCATAACTTCTGGCTCGTATAGAGTTTTGGGAGCCATCACCAGTCAAAACGAAGGCCTCTGTGAGTTCTACGGCTCTGACAGCTTTAAGCCGTCAATATATGGTTTAATGCCCAAAAAAGACTATCCGAATCTCAATCGGGTCTCGGAAGTTTTTTACCCTTCGTTTTTCTACACGTGGATTTTTACGGTAAAACGGGATTACCGTGGCTGGTCTTCGATTTACCATCGCTGGAGAAATGTACACCATGGCACCATTCCTTTTCAAATCCATGCACGCATTTCAAAAAGTCGTACGACACTGTTTCGCCATTTAGGACGGATGTTGCACCTTGCACCGTGGATGTTGCACCCTGTAGATATCGATTATTCGGACGACCATAACTTCTGGCACGTATAGAGTTACGGGAGCCATAACGTTCTACGGCTCTGATAGCTTTCAGCTTTCAATATATTGTTTAATGCCCAAAATAGACTATCCGAATTTCAATCGGGTCTCGGAAGTTTTTTACCCTTCGTTTTTTCGACACGTGAATTTTTACTGTAAAACGGGATTACCGTGGATGGACTTCGATTCACCATCACTGGAGAGTGGTGCACCATGGTACCGTTCTGTTTCAAATCCACGCACGCATTTCAAAAAGTCATATGACACTGTTTTGCAATTTCGGACGGATGTTGCACCTTGCACCGTGGATGTTGCACCCTGTAGATATCGGTTATTCGGACGGCCATTACTTCTGGCTCGTTTAGAGTTACGGGAGCCATAACCAGTCAAAACGAAGGCCTCAGTGTGTTCTACGGCTCCGACAGCTTTCAGCCGTCAATGGATTGTTTAATGCCCAAAAAAGACTATCCGAATCTCAATCGGGCCTCGGAATTTTTTTACCCTTCGTTTTTTCGACACGTGGATTTTTACGGCAAAACTGGATTGCCGTGGCTGGTCTTCGATTTACCATCGCTGGAGAGTGGTGCACCTTGGTTCCGTTTCAAATCCATGCACGCATTTCAAAAAGACGTACGACACTGTTTCGCCATTTCGGACGGATGTTGCACCTTGCACCGTGGATGTTGCACCCTGTAGATATCGGTTATTCGGACGGCCATAACTTCTGGCTCGTTTAGAGTTACGGGAGCCATAACCAGTCAAAACGAAGGCCTCAGTGAGTTCTACGTCTCTGACAGCGTTCATCCGTCAATGGATTGTTTAATGCCCAAAAAAACTATCCGAATCTCAATCGGGTCTCGAAAGTTTTTTACCCTTCGTTTTTTCGACACGTGGATTTTTACGGTAAAACGCGATTAGCGTGGCCAGTCTTCGATTTACCATCGCTGGAGAGTGGTGCACCATGGTACCGTTCCGTTTCAAATCCATGCACGTATTTCAAAAAGTCGTACGACACTGTTTCGCCATTTCGGACGGATGTTGCACCTTGCACCGTGGATGTTGCACCCTGTAGATATCGATTATTCGAACGGCCATAACTTCTGGCTCGTTTAGAGTTACGGGAGCCATAACCAGTCAAAACGAAGGCCTCAGTGAGTTCTACGGCTCTGACATCATTCAGCCGTCAATGAATTGTTTAATGCCCAAAAAAGATTATCCGAATCTCAATCGGGTCTCGGAAGTTTTTTACCCATCGTTTTTCGACACGTGGATTTTTGCGGTAAAACTGGATTACCGTGGCTTGTCTTTGATTTACAACGCTGGAGAGTGGTGCACCATGGTACCGTTCCGTTTCAAATCCATGCATGCATTTCAAAAAGGCGTACGACACTGTTTCGCCATTTCGAACGGATGTTGCACCTTGCACCGTGGATGTTGCATCCTGTAGATATCGATTATTCGGACGACCATAACTTCTGGCTCGGTTAGAGTTACGGGAGCCATAACAAATCAAAACGAAGGCCGTAGTGAGTTCTACGGCTTAGATAGCTTTCAGCCGTCAATGGATTGTCTAATGCCAAAAAAAGACTATCTGAATCTCAATCGGGTCTAGGAAGTTTTTTACCCTTCGTTTTTTCGACACGTGGATTTTTACGGTAAAACGGGATTACCGTGCCTGGTCTTTGATTTACCATCGCTGGAGAGTGGTGCACCATGGTACCGTTCTTTTTCAAATCCATGCACGCATTTCAAAAATTCGTACGACGCTGTTTCGCCATTTCGGACGGATGTTGCACCTTGCACCGTGGATGTTGCACCCTGTAGATATCGATTATTCGGACGACCATAACTTCTGGCTCGTTTAGAGTTACGGGAGCCATAACCAGTCAAAATGAAGGCCTCAGTGAGTTCTACGGCTCTGACAGCTTTCAGCCGTCAATGGATTGTTTAATTGCCAAAAAAGACTATCCGAATCTCAATCGGGTCTTGGAAGTTTTTTACCCTTCGTTTTTTCGACACGTGGATTTTTACGTTAAAACGGGATTACCGTGGCTGGTCTTCGATTTACCATCGCTGGAGAGTGGTGCACCATGGTACCGTTCTGTTTCAAATCCATGCACGCATTTCAAAAAGTCGTACGACACTGCTTCGCCATTTCGGACGGATGTTGTACCTTGCACCGTGGATGTTTCACCCTGTAGATATCGATTTTTCGGACGGCCATAACTTCTGGCTCGTTTAGAGTTATAGGAGCCATAACCAGTAAAAACGAAGGCCTCAGTGAGTTCTACGGCTCTAACAGCTTTCAGCCGTCAATGGATTGTTTTTTGCCCAAAAAAGACTATCCGAATCTCAATCGAGTCTCGGAAGTTTTTTACCCTTCGTTTTTTCGACACGTGGATTTTTACGGTAAAACTGGATTACCGTGGCTGGTCTTCGATTTACCATCGCTGGAGAGTGGTGCACCATGGTACCGTTCCATTTCAAATCCATGCATGCATTTCAAAAAGTCGTACGACACTATTTCGCCCTTTCGGACGGAAGTTGCACCTTGCACCGTGGATGTTACACCCTATAGATATCGATTATTCGGACGGCCATAACTTCTGGCTCGTTTAGAATTACGGGAGCCATAACCAGTAAAAACGAACATCTCAGTGAGTTCTATGGCTCTGACAGCTTTCAGCCGTCAATGGATTGTTTAATGCCTAAAAAAGACTATCCGAATCTCAATCGGGTCTAGAAAGTTTTTTACCCTTCGTTTTTTCGACACGTGGATTTTTACGATAAAACGGGATTACCGTGGCTGGTCATCGACTTACCATCGCTGGAGAGTGGTGCACCATGGAACCGTTCCGTTTCAAATCCATGCACGCATTTCAAAAAGTCGTACGACACTGTTTCGCCATTTCGGACGGATGTTGCACCTTGCACCGTGGATGTTGCACCCTATAGATATCGATTATTCGAACGGCCATAACTTCTGGCTCGTTTAGAGTTACGGGAGCCATAACCAGTCAAAACGAAGGCCTGAGTGAGTTCTACGGCTCTGACAGATTTCAGCCGTCAATGGATTGTTTAATGCCCAAAAAAGACTATCTGAATCTCAACCGAGTCCCGGAAGTTTTTTACCCTTCGTTTTTTCGACACGTGGAATTTTACGGTAAAACGGGATTACCGTGGCTGGTCTTCGATTTACTATCGCTGGAGAGTGGTGCAACATGGTACCGTTCCATTTCAAATCCATGCACGCATTTCAAAAAGTCGTACGACACTGTTTCGCCATTTCGGACGGATGTTGCACCTTGCACCGTGGATGTTGCACACTGTAGATATCGATTAATCGAAGACCATGGATTGTTTAATGCCCAAAAATGACTATCCGAATCTCACTCGGGTCTAGGAAGTTTTTTACCCTTCATTTTTTTGACACGTGGATTTTTACGGTAGAACGGGATTACCGTGGCTGGTCTTCGATTTACCATAGGTGGAGAGTGGTGCACCATGGTACCGTTCTGTTTCAAATCCACGCACGCATTTCAAAAAGTCGTACGACACTGTTTCGCCATTTCGGAAGGATGTTTCACCTTGCACCGTGTATGTTGCATCCTGTAGATATCGATTATTCGGACGGCCATAACTTCAAGCTCGTTTAGAATTACGGGAGCCATAACTAGTCAAAACGAAGGACTCAGTGAGTTCTACGGCTCTGACAGCTTTCAGCCGTCAATGGATTTTTAATGCCCAAAAAAGACTATCCGAATCTCAATCGGGTCTCGGAAGTTTTTTACCCTTCGTTTTTTCGACACATGAATTTTTACGGTAAAACGGGATTACCGTGGCTGGTCTTCGATTTACCATTGCTGGAGAGTGGTGCACCATGGTACCGTTCCGTTTCAAATCCATGCACGCATTTCAAAAAGTCGTACGACACTGTTTCGCCATTTCGGACGGATGTTGCACCTTGCACCGTGGATGTTGCACCCTGTAGATATCGGTTATTCGGACGGCCATAACTTCTAGCTCGTTTAGAGTTACGGGAGCCATAACCAGTCGAAACGAAGGCATCAGTGATTTCTACGGCTCCGACAGCTTTCAGCCGTCAATGGATTGTTTAATGCCAAAAAAAGACTATCCGAATCTCAATCGGGTCTTGGAAGTTTTTTACCCGTCGTTTTTTCGACACATGGATTTTTACGGTAAAACGGGATTACCATGGCTGGTCTTCGATTTACCATCGCTGGAGAGTAGTGCACCATGGTACGTTCCGTTTCAAATCCATGCACGTATTTCAAAAAGTCGTACGACGCTGTTTCGCCATTTCGGACGGATGTTGCACCTTGCACCGTAGATGTTACACCCTGTAGATATCGATTATTCGGACGGCCATAACTTCTTGCTCGTTTAGAGTTACGGGAGCCATAACCAGTCAAAACGAAGGCCTTAGTGAGTTCTACGGCTCTGACAGCTTTCAGCCGTCAATGGATTGTTTAATGCCCAAAAAAGACCATCCGAATCTCAATCGGGTCTAGGAAGTTTTTTACCCTTCGTTTTTTCGACACGTGGATTTTTACGGTAAAACGGGATTACCGTCGTTGGTCTTCGATTTACCATCGCTGGAGAGTGGTGCACCATGGTACCGTTCCGTTTCAAATCCATGCACGCATTTCGAAAAGTTGTATGACACTGTTTCGCCATTTCGGATGGATGTCGCACCTTGCACCGTGGATGTTGCACCCTGTAGATATCGATTATTCGGACGGCCATAACTTCTGGCCCGTTTAGAGTTATGGGAGCCATAACCAGTCAAAACGACGGCCTCAGTGAGTTCTACGGCTCTAACTGCTTTCAACCGTCAATGGATTGTTTAATGCCCAAAAAAGACTCTCCGAATCTCAATCGGGTCTCGGAAGTTTTTTACCCTTCTTTTTTTCGACACGTGGATTTTTACGGTAAAACTGGATTGTCGTGGCTGGTCTTCGATTTACCATCGCTGGAGAGTGGTGCACCATGGTACCGTTCCGTTTCAAATCCATGCACGCATTTCAAAAAGTCGTACGACACTGTTTCGCCCTTTCGGACGGATGTTGCACCTTGCACCGTGGATGTTGCACCCTGTAGATATCGATTATTCGGACGGCCATAACTTCTGGCTCGTTCAGAGTTACGGGAGCCATAACTAGTCAAAACGAAGGCCTCAGTGAGTTCTAAGGCTTTGACAGCTTTTTGCTGTCAATGGATTGTTTAATGCCAAATAAGACTATCCGAATCTCAATCGGGTCTAGGAAGTTTTTTACCCTTCGTTTTTTCGACACATGGATTTTTACGGTAAAACGGGATTACCGTGGCTGGTCTTCGATTTACCATCGCTAGAGAGTGGTGCACCATGGTAACGTTCCGTTTCAAATCCATGCACGCATTTCAAAAAGTTGTACGACACTGTTTCGCCATTTCGGACGGATGTTGCATCTTGCACCGTGGATGTTGCATCCTGTAGATATCGATTATTCGGACGGCCATAACTTCTGGCTCGTTTAGAGTTACGGGAGCCATAACCAGTCAAAACGAAGGCCTCAGTGAGTTCTACGGCTCTGACAGCTTTTAGCCGTCAATGGATTGTTTAATGCCCAAAAAAGACTATCCGAATCTCAATCGGGTCTCGGAAGTTTTTTACCCTTCGTTTTTCCGACAACGTGGATTTTTACGGTAAAACGGGATTACCGTGGCTGGTCTTCGATTTACCATCGCTGGAGAGTGGTGCACCATGGTACCGTTCCGTTTCAAATCCATGCACGCATTTCAAAAAGTCATACGACACTGTTTCGCCATTTCTGAGGGACGTTGCACCTTGCACCGTGGATGTTGCACCCTGTAGATATCGGTTATTCGGACGGCCATAACTTCTGGCTCGTTTAGAGTTACGGGAGCCATAACCAGTCAAAACGAAGGCCTCAGTGAGTTCTACAGGTCCGACAGCTTTCAGCAGTCAATAGATTGTTTGATGCCCAAAAAAGACTATCCGAATCTCAATCGGGTCTCGGAAATTTTTACCCGTCGTTTTTTCGACACGTGGATTTTTGCGGTAAAACTGGATTACCGTGGCTGGTCTTCGATTTACCATCGCTGGAGAGTGGTGCACCATGGTACCGTTCCGTTTCAAATCCATGCACGCATTTCAAAAAGTCGTACGACACTGTTTCGCCATTTCGGACGGATGTTGCACCTTGCACCGTGGATGTTGCACCCTGTAGATATCGATTATTCGGACAGCCATAACTTCTGGCTCGTTTAGATTTACGGGAGCCATAACCAGTCAAAATGAAGGCCTCGGTGAGTTCTACAGCTCTGACAGCTTTCAGCCGTCAATGGGTTGTCTAATGCCCAAAAAGGACTATCCGAATCTCAATCGGTTCTAGGAAGTTTTTTACCCTTCGTTTTTTCGACACGTGGATTTTTACGGTAAAACGGGATTACCGTGGCTGGTCTTCGATTTACCATCGCTGGAGAGTGGTACACCATGGTACCGTTCCGTTTCAAATCCATGCACGCATTTCAAAAAGTCGTACGACACTGTTTCCCCATTTCGGATGGATGTTGCACCTTGCACCGTGGATGTTGCACCCTGTAGATATCGATTATTCGGACGGCCATAACTTCTGGCTCGTTAAGAGTTACGGGAGCGATAACCAGTCAAAACCAAGGCCTCAGGGAGTTCTACGGCTATGACAGCTTTCAGCCGTCAATGGATTGTTTAATGCCCAAAAAAAACTATCCGAATCTCAATCGGGTCTCGGAAGTTTTTTACCCTTCGTTTTTTCGGCACGTGGAATTTTACGGTAAAACGGGATTACCGTGGCTGGTCTTCGATTTACGATCGCTGGAGAGTATGCACCATGGTACCATTCCATTTCAAATCCATGCACGCATTTCAAAAAGTCGTACGACACTGTTTCGCCATTTTGGACGGATGTTGCACCTTGCACCGTGGATGTTGCACCCTGTAGATATCGATTATTCGGACGGTCATAACTTCTGGCTCATTTAGAGTTACGGTAGCCATAACTAGTCAAAACGAAGGCCTCAGTGGGTTCTACGGCTCTAACGGCTTTCAGCCGTCAATGGATTGTTTAATGCCCAAAAAAGACTATCCGAATCTCAATCGGGTCTCGGAAGTTATTTACCCTTCGTTTTTACGACACGTGGATTTTTACGGTAAAACTGGATTACCATGGTTGGTCTTCGATTTACCATCGCTAGAGAGTGGTGCACCTTGGTACCGTTCCGTTTCAAATCCATGCACGCATTTCAAAAAGTCGTACGACACTATTTCGCCATTTCGGACTGATGTTGCACCTTGCACCGTCGATGTTGCACCTTGTAGATATCGGTTTTTCGGATGACCATAACTTCTGGCTCGTTTAGAGTTACGGGAGCCATAACCAGTCAAAACGAAGGCCTCAGTGATTTCTACGACTCCAACAGCTTTCAGCCGTCAATGAATTGTTTGATGCCCAAAAAAGACTATCCGAATCTCAATCGGGTCTCGGAAGTTTTTTACCCATCGTTTTTTCGACACGTGGATTTTTGCGGTAAAACTGGATTACCGTGGCCGGTCTTTGATTTACCATCACTGGAGAGTGGTGCACCATGGTACCGTTCCGTTTCAAATCCATGCACGCATTTCAAAAAGTCGTACGAAACTGTTTCGCCATTTCGGACGGATGTTGCACCTTGCACCGTGGATGTTGCATCCTGTAGATATCGATTATTCGGACGGCCATAACTTCTAGCTCGTTTAGATTTATGGGAGCCATAACCAGTCAAAACGAAGGCCTCAGTGATTTCTACGGCTCTGACAGCTTTCAGCCGTCAATGGATTGTTTAATGCCCAAAAAAGACTATCCGAATCTCAATCGGGTCTCGGAAGTTTTTTACCCTTCGTTTTTTCGACACATGGATTTTTACGGTAAAACGGGATTACAAGTGCTGGTCTTCGATTTTCGATCGCTGGAGAGTGGTGCACCATGGTACCGTTCCGTTTCAAATCGATGCACGCATTTCAAAAAGTCGTACGACATTGTTTCCCCATTTCGGACGGATGTTGCACCTTGCACCGTGGATCTTGCACCCTGTAGATATCGGTTATTCGGACAGCCTTAACTTCTAGCTCGTTTAGACTTATGTTTGCGCAAAAAATGGGCAAACACCTCCAAGTCGTGTGATTTAGTTGAGTTATGTAAATATGAAAAAAGCAGGGGCTGAAATGTAAAAGACACACAGATTTATAGTGGTTCGGCCTGAACGTGCCTACGTCCACTTTATATGTTATTATCTTCTTTCTTTCTGATTACAAATACAATGCTTTGTGTATAAGTATATGAAAATAGTTTGAAAGTTCCTTCCGTGCTTGAGCTCTCAAACTTGTCCGCCATTGTTGTACCCCTGCCCCTCTATTTATAAGTGAGGCTGGGGGTAGGGGTCCTGGATGCATATAGCTGCTGGTGGGCTTGGGCTGAAGCAATCTGGCCTGGTATCGTTCTGGTTCGGCGAGGCTTCATTCGGTGGTGAGGTATGAGGTTGGCTCGGTGGTGTTGGTCCGGTCATGGTGGTCCGGTGATGGTGGGAAATGGTGTTGGACCGGTGGTGATGCGATAGGCACTTGGTTCGGTTGTGGATGGTTCAGCCTTACTTTGGTTTGGTATTGAAGGGGGTTGTGGTTTGACCGGTAGAATGTTTGGACCGGTAGTAGTTTGGACCGGTAGTGGTTTGGACCGGGAGAATGTTTGGACCGGTAGTGGTTTGGACCGGTAGTGGTTTGGACCGGTGATGGTGAGAACTTTGAGGGTTGGTACGGCCTTGGTGGTGAAGTATGCTTGTGACCGGATGGTCTTATGCCGAATGAAGTGGAGGTTGCGAACCCGGGTGAAACTGGCACTTCTTGGTCTCGAGATCTCCTGGGTGAGAATTCGCCCAACATTTGCCCCCCAAAGTGGGGCGCGTGCTTGCATGTGTCGCGCTTTGTTTCCCTATGGTAGGAAAGCTTGTTTCGTAACGCCATGGGCTGGATATTCATGTCCTGTCAGTGTCCTCATGCCTCCCGGTAGGAAGGCGTGTTTTGTAAAGCAATGAGCTGGATGTCCATATCCTGTTGATTTCCTGCAAAGGAATTTACAGTTTTAATGTGATTTCAAATGACGATCGTTCGGGATCAAAATATTTGAGGCGAAGTGAATTGTGCCGTTCAGGGCGAGATGCGACCGTTCGAGGTCGGGTGCCGTTTGAGGCGAGTAGGTGTGCCCCGAGGGGGCTTAGCGTTACCGATGCCAGGCTCACGTTCGAGTGGATTCCTGGATCGTTTGTGAAGATGGTTTATCGCCAGCTCAGAGCATGCCTAAGGATCATTCGCGATCCCGTACATGTTTAAGTAGCTTAGCCATTTCAGAATTAGCAGAGCTAAATATCCATCCAACCGATGAATTTTAAAAGGATGTCGAAGTGTAGATTCTCACAACGATAGGGTTAATAGCCATTCAGAGCATGCCTGTGGACCGTTCGTGGTCGCGTACATGTGTAAATGGGTAACCCATGTTAGTGAGCGATTTAGGACTTGTTCATCGTTATCATAATCTCTATTTTATTAGTGGATCCTAGAGTTTGGTACTTATCTGTGTGAGGTGCCTTGCATGCCACCTGTTTCTAGTTTTTGCTGGCTGAGATGGTTTCATTCGGTTTTTGGTTGGTCCGGTACGCCGAACCGGCTGGACCGGTGCTTCTGCCCTCGTCTATATATAGGGGCTACACCCCCCTTAGTTATTCCTTACCGAACCAACGAGTGCCGAATCAATCTCTAGCCGAACCAACTTCTCTGCCGAACCAAGCTTTTACCGAATCAGGTATAAGTTCCTTTGCCGAATGACCTTTACCACCGAATGAATCTGATTGCCGAATACACGCGTAAGGCTGTTAATGCCGATTGATTTTTGTACCGAATGAACCTGGGATTTTAGTGCCGGATGAACTTTGCACTGCACTACCGAACGAACTCGTATACCGGATGAGACTCGGAAATTTGAATCTTGAGCGAAATCTTAGGCTTTTATACGCTTGCTTTAGATACTTTATGTTTATGTTTCTATACTTCTTGTTCTAACACCGTGTTTTTCTTGTGCTGCAGATAAATGTCTCGCAAAGCGGAAACCCGATCGGATAAAAAGAAGTCTAAAGGTAGAGGAGAGTCATCCTCCTCCGTGCCCCCAGCCCAACCAAGACCGGTGCAACATGGGCCTGCTCCGAGGTCGTTAGTGGATGGGTACGGTCCCCAGGAACTTCTGGTCTCCCCTCCCGACTGCTTTCCTAGCTCCCTAAAGGAGGAGCAACTTGATGTTATATCCCGTTCCTTCGGGATAGACAGGGCTCGCATGCTGTTGCCGGGAGATGGAGTGATGCCGTATAATCCCCCCGAAGGCTACTTTGCTTACAGCAGATATCATTGCATGTGTGGTGCTATCCCTCCTATCAATGCCTGGATAGTTAGCTTTACCACATATTTGAAGGTGGCTCCATTCCAGCTCCAGCCGAACTCTTATGCCATTCTGGTGAGCCTTTTCGTTATTTTCCAGAGGAGGTACGGGCGTCCTCCTTCTAACCGGGAAATTCGATACTTGTATAACCTGAGAGGCTACAAGAAGGGGTCTCCGTATATCAGTCTAGAAGCGGCTGTGCCCTTCAAACCGGTCTTGGACTTATATTCAAAGTTTACCATGTTCAAGAATGAATGGTTTTTTATCAAGGACGATTCTGTTTCTTTCCGCCTATTCACTTCCGGCTGTAAGATGAATTTCATTTATATTTTCCATGTTCTGACTGTAGTGCTTCTTCTGACACGCTTCCATTTCTTGCTAGCGACAGGTGGTATTGCAGCCGTGGAAGATGATTCTTTGGCGCGGATGGCTGCTGAAATAAAGGCCATTCCCGCACGGGACAGGTCGGCTTCGTTCCTGATCAGGAACGCTACCCTCCTGGAGTACAACTTGATCCAGCCGCACCAGTCCATGGTTAAGCAGAGGGACACGGCTGAGGAGAAGGCTGCTAAAGCTAAGGAGGGGGCCACGGTGAAGAGTGGCAAGAGGAAGCCCTTTGCGCAACATCCCGTCGCAGGAGGCAAGAAGCTTAAGGAGTCTAAGGGCCCCTCTCCTAGTACTTGCCCGATCATTCCGGAGGAGGAAGGTGTGGAAGAGGGAGAAGGAGGCGATATGGAAGGAGAGTCGGTGGGCGGAGGAGATGGAGATGGTCAGGGTGGTAGTGGTGCTGGTGCCTTAGCTTCTGGGCAAGACTCTGAACTGGATGAGGCTCTCTGCCAGGCCTTCGGGGAATCGGAGGGAGAATCGGAAGCGGAGAAGGCGAAGGAGACTGGCAAGGTCGGGGCTGGTGCCAATCTATCCCCAAAGGGCTCCTCAGCCAGGGTGACTCCGGCGGTGCAAGGTGAACTTTTGTCCTCTGTCGATTCCATTTACGATATGGACTTAGAAATATTTTATGGTTCACTTCCATCCTGGAATGAGATTCAGGACTTATTGCAGTATCCCACTCCTCCGCAGGGTTTGTATAATAGATGTGCATTCTCACTTTTTCTTTCTTTTTAACTTAACATGTTTCTTGAATTATGGATCGTCGTATGTTCATAACACTTTTTTTTTACTCCAGGGGCAGGCCAGGCGGCTAAAACGTCAGATGTTCGGCACCGCCTTGAACAATCAAGTTGATGAGAGCTTCTGATAAGCCGAAGCCTCTTACTGGTCGTCCTGGGGACGTGGTCAAATACCGTCCTCTTCTTGGGGTCATTGAAGAGAGCATTCAGAAAAAGAAGAGGAGTCGTTCCTTATTTGAGCCTTCCCCTGGTCCGCAGCTTCCTGTTCAGCCTCCTCGTGATACCACGGAGGAGAGCACGGAGTTTATCCCCCCTCCACCTCCTTCTAAGAATCCCATTGTTATCCGTATAAGGCGTCCTGACGTGCCTCGCGACCCCTTTGCCGGTCATCCTGATTTAGATCCAAGCTCTCGGGATATTTCATTTGATGAGGCCACGGGTGAGCACCTTCTTCCCCGCAACCCCATGGTACGAGTGTTAGACGAAGCTAAGTCCCTAGATCTTAATCTACTTACCACTCGGGTAGTTACCATGGGAGACGAAGCCAAAGCTAATATCGATCGGGTGGCTGAAGAGACCAAGAAGTTAATGAAGTATCATGCTCAATTGGTCAAGGCCGGGGAGGAGATTGGGAGTGCTAATATTCGGCTGCGGCTGAAGGTTGTCGATCAGGCCGAACAGCTTGCCGGTCAAGCCGTTCAGATTTCTCAGCACGAGGAAGCCTCCAGGCGGCTGAAAGAGACCATGGAAAAGGCTAGTAGGGCAGAATTACGGAAGATGGAGGCCGCCTGTAAGGAGCGGATCGACATGGCCATTGCGACAGTGGATGAGGTTCGAAATGCGGATCTCGAGCAGGTAGAGGAGTTGTCTGGGAGGCTTGAGGCCGCGGAGATGGCTCAAGTCAAGTTATAGGAGGAGATGGAGGAGATGAGGAGGTCTCTCCAGGCTGACTGCTTGAGATACCGATCAGAGAGGGATGTCGCTGTCGCCAAGTTGCAGGCTTCCGAGGCCCGGGTGAGGGAGTTTGAGGAGAATGAGGGGATGATGGACGAGATGCTGCAGGATATGTACTTCCGCACTTGGAAGGAGGGCAGCTTGTCTTGGATGGATGACTATCCCCGGGTCATGGCCAAGATATATCTTCGTAATTTAGAGGAGGCCATGGTCAATGCGGGTAAGAAAGGTGGAGTGGCTTTTAGTCTGGATGTGGTCACTGCTCAGTTCTCGAAAGAGGAGCAAGCGGCGGTGAAGGAGGGGATGCGGTTGCTTGCTGCGGAGGAAGCGGGTGTGCAACTGGAGGATGAGGATCAAGCAGCGGACGCTGGTGAGTTATTCTTCTCTTTTCCTTTTCTTTCGGGGTTTCCATAACTTGATCGTTTATCGTTTGTTTAATGATTTCCTCTTCTGAATTGGACAGGTGGAACTTCCGATCAACACGCTGGGGGCCTCGACCCTGCGGCCAAGTAGGCTTAGGGGAGTTGGTAGGATGAGAGCGAAGGGTGGACGCAGCTAGTTACTTGTCCGGATTTGGCTACCTTTTTATTTCCTTTTATCGCTGTTTATGTTAGTCCAACACATTGATGTGACTGTAATAATATTATTTGTAAAGAATAACTTTATGTGATTTTATGACATAAGCTGATTTTTCTATGTTTAAATGTTGTTTGTCATTTTGATGTGGTGCGTGAGAAGTATGTATATGCCTGTGATTTTAGTTGTGTTTGATGTTAAGCTGTTGCTTGAAGTATAATTTCATGTTTTGCAATGTTAGTGTGATGTATGAATAAACTATGGTTACATATTTATGTACAAGAGGAGAGAGTACCGCCCTTCATGTTTTAGTTGCATGTGGTAGCTTTGAGCGTCTTGTGTAACTGATCATTGATATAGCTGAGTACCTTGCCACCCAGTACGCAGGCTTAGATTCTCATGAGTGAATGCTCCCTATTTGGTTTCCTGTACTTTAGAGTTTGTTATACAGGATAGGAGAAAAGTATTTAAATGAAATGGAAATATGGGAAAAGTAAAACTTCCAGTCACGGAAGGCCGTCGATGTGCTTAAGTTCGTGGCAAACGAGTTTTGTAGTCACTTTCCCTAGCTGTGGGTCTTGGATACATTTGTCACCCATCTTACGCCTCCACGGGGAGTTTTCTTTTTTACCACAGCCGCACTTAAGACACATCGGAGCCGAGATCGCGCACGGTAACTACCCGAACCATTATGGTCCGTAATCGTGGGTATTATTCGATTTACCGTGGCCGGCTAGCGTGGGTGCCGTTGGCCGTGAACTACCCCTGGCTGGCCACACCTTATGTTGGGGCTTAAAGTAGGTTCACAGTTGCCGGCGAGCCGAACGCCGTAATAAGCTGCCATCGGCTATAGTCGGCCTTTATGATGACTTATAATCGGCTCATTACAGTTGGCTTTGAGGGCAGTCGCGAGCAATGAGTTAACCCGCAGCAGAGGGATGCTGGAGCAAAAGAGTCTCATTGGCGAGTGCATAGAATCGTAGCGTACCTGTTAGGCCTTGTCCAGATGAGGCCGCGGTGCGTCTTGAGTGGAGATGCCATAGGATTTTGTTCAACAGAAAAGGATAAAGCTTAACAAGCAGCTAAGATATAAAGGAACAAGTTAAAAAGAGACAAGATTTTTTAAAGTGGTTCGGCATGAAAATGCCTACATCCACTGATTCTCTTTGTTAATTCACTTCATATGGGCAGTACAAGTTAAGAAAAGTATCGACGGAGGTGTCGGATGTTCCATGCCCTCTGGAACACCTCTCCGTCCACTGTTGACAAAATATAAGCTCCGTTGTGGAGATCTTTATGAATTACATATGGTCCGTCCCAGATGGGGTCCAGTGCCCCGGGGCGCGGAAAGACTCGCCCGAGGACAAGATCTCCTTCTTGTAAGATGCGATGCTTGACTTTGGAGTTGTATAGTGCTGCCACTTTTTGTTTGTGAGCTGCTGCTTTGAGGGCTGCATCGTTTCTCCTTTCCTCAATCAGATCCAAAGACATGAGGAGGAGTTCTTCGTTTTCTTCTGGATTGTAGTGGATCCTACGGTGGGAAGGAACAGTAGTCTCAACAGGGAGCATTGCCTCCGATCGGTATGCCAAAGAGAAAGGAGTATGTCCCGTTGATGTTCTGAAAGATGTGCGGTAGGCCCAAAGTGTCGTAGGAAGTTCGTCCACCCAAGCGCCTTTTGACTTTTCAAGTTTCTTCTTGATTAGGGTTTTGAGAATTTTGTTGACAGCTTCGACTTGTCCGTTCGCCTGAGGATAAGCTACTGTTGAGAAGCTTTTATGAATTCTATTCTCTTGGCACCAGTCGGCGAATTCTTCGCTGTCAAATTGGAGTCCGTTGTCCGATATGATCTTGAGTGGTACTCCGTACCTGCACAGAATATTTTTGATCAAGAAGTTGATAACTTTTGCTGAAGATATTTTATTTAGGGGTTCCGCTTCCACCCATTTGGTGAAATAATCGACTGCCACTATAGCATATTTGGCCCCGCCCCTGCCCGTTGGCAGTTCGCCAATTAACAAAGGGCCAAGGGCTGGTCATTTGAGTAATCTCATTTGTGGGTAGTCGAGGAATCTTGGCGAATTTCTGACATCTGTCGCATCTCTTGACGAAGTCTAAGGCGTCTTTGTTTAGTGTGGGCCAGTAATATCCATATCGGAGTATCTTTTTCGCTAGAGTCTGCCCTCCAGTGTGATCTCCGCAACTTCCTTAATGGATGTTGAATAAGATTTCCTTGGCTTCCCTTCCAGCGACGCATTTGAATAAGGGGCTAGAGAAGCCACGCCGATAGAGGATGCCTTCTTGTATTGTGTAGTGGGGAGCTTTCCTCAAGATTCTCCTGACTTCATCACGTTTGTCTGGTCGTGTGCCGTCCTGCAAATATTTCCGGATAGGAGTCATCCAAGTTCCTTCTTCGATTGCAGTTATCAGATTCACCTGTTCGAAACTTGGGGCTAGATGCCTTGAGATGGCTAGTGCTCCGGAAATGGTGCTATTCTTCATAATGGCTTGCTTTGCTAGTTCATCGGCCTCTTGGTTATCTTCTCGAGGAATGTGTTTGATTAGATAATGGTCCAATTGATCGAGCAGCAGTTTGGTTTTCTTTAGATATGCTGTGAGTCGTTCTCCTCGTGTCTGGAATTCTCCTAGTACTTGGTTTACGATAAGTTGAGAATCACTATGAAGACATAAAGAATTGACTCCAATTTCTAAGGCAAGCTCCAATCCCGCTATTACTGCCTCATACTCCGCATCGTTGTTAGTGGCCGCGAATTCCAACCTTAATGCGTAGTACAGCTTTCTTCCCCTGGGGGTGATTATCACAATACCTGCCCCCGAGCCTTGTTCGTTCGATGCTCCATCTACAAAGAGGTTCCACTTGATGTTTTTTGCTGTTTCAAACTGATCCTTGCCTTCGTTGGTAGTGAATTCGGCAATGAAATCGGCCATGGCTTGCCCCTTGATAGCGGTGCGAGGATGGTAGGTGACGTCATACTGACTTAGTTCAATGCACCATTTGAGGAGTCGTCCAGAAGTGTCGGGACGATGAAGCACCTGTCTTAGTGGTTGATCGGTTAGAACTCTGATGGAGTGAGATTGAAGTAGTGTCGTAGTTTTCGTGACGCGATCAATAAACAATATGCCAATTTCTCAAGTTTAGGATATCTGGCTTCTGCCCCTGTAAATCTCTTGCTTATGAAGTATACCGGGCGTTGTGTGCGGTCCTCTTCTCTTACCAGGGCAGCGCTTAGAACATGAGATGATACAGCGAGGTATAGGTATAGCTCTTCGCCTTTGTCTGGAGTTGAGAGTACTGGTGGTCTCTAAAGGTGTTCGATCAGGTTAAGGAAGGCTTTTAAGCATTCATCGGTCCACTCGAACTTTCCTTTGTCTTTCTTGAGAGCTTCGAAGAAAGGGACGCACTTGTCAGTTGCTTTGGAAATGAACCTGCTTAGGGCGGCCACCTTTCCGTTTAGGCTCTGCATCTTTTTTCGAGTGGAAGGTATCCTTATTTCTTTTAGAGCCCGGATTTGTTCAGGGTTTGCTTCAATTCCTCTGGCATGGACAATGAATCCTAAGAATTTTCCCGATGACACTCCGAAGGAGCACTTTAGAGGATTCAGCTTCATTCCATATCGGCAAAGTACCTGAAACATCTCGCCCAGGTGGCTTACATGATCGTCGGCTCTCCTAGATTTTACCAACATGTCATCCACATATACTTCCATAGTTCGTCCTATTAATTCCGCGAACATCTTATTGACGAGGCGCTGATAGGTAGCTCCGGCATTTTTGAGTCCAAAAGGCATTACTTTGTAACAATATAACCCCCGGTCAGTGATGAAGCTAGTGTGGTCTTGATCGGGAGCATGCATGGGAATCTGGTTGTATCCGGAGTATGCATCCGTAAAAGATAAAAGTTCATGCCCGACAGTGCTGTCCACAAGTTGATCGATTCGGGGGAGCGGGAAGCAGTCTTTCGGGCAAGCGTCATTTAAGTTGGAGAAATCAATGCATGTTTGCCACTTCCCATTAGCTTTCTTTACTAGTACCGGGTTAGCGATCCATTCTGGGTAGATGGCTTCTCGTATGAAGTCATTAGCAAGTAGGTTCTTTACTTCCTCATCGAGGGCTGCTGATCGTTCTGCTCCCATGCTTCTCTTTTTCTGCTTTATCGGTACCTTGGTGGGATCGATGTTCAGCATGTGGCATGCTATGTCTGGGGAGATTCCTGTCATATCGGCATGTGTCCACGCAAATACATCTAAGTTGTGGCGGAGAAAGTCAATGAGTTGATCCTTCAATTCTGTTTTTAGCTGAGATCCTATTTTTAATAGTCTACTTGAATCATGTTTGTCTACAGATACGAATTCCATGGCCTCTGCAGGCTCAGCGGTAGCCTCCTCCTCCTTATCCTTGGGGTCTAGTTCATTGAAAGGATCGCTGGTGTATCGAAGAGGAGGGGCTTTCTTTAGTTGCTATGCTTCCAAGCTTTTCATGCAGAGAGCAGTCTCTGCATCTTTCCCTTTATTCTTTCTACGGTTATTGCGAAGTTCAGTTACATAGCAATCTCGAGCGGCGTCTTGATCTCCTTCAACTTCTCCTATTCCGTTATCGGTTGGGAATTTCATCTTTAGGCACCACGGGGCTAGGACAATTTGGAAGTCAGATAAGGCTGGTCTTCCCAAGAAGGCGTTGTAGGCCGAGTGGTTTTCTATTAGTACGAACGTTTGTTTTCGCACAACGGAGCGGGGATGACTTCCTATTTCGACGAAGAGGTCAAGTTGCCCGAGGGGCATTTTCGCATCTCCAGTGAAACCGTGCAGGGGTTTGTTGCAGGGAGACACATCCTTCATTGACAGCTTCATTCTGTCGAAAGCATGCTTGAACAGGATATTTACGGAGCTTCCTGGGTCTATTAGAATTCGGAAAACTTTAGCTGGACCGAACCAGGCAGAGATGACCATGGGATCCATATGCGGATACTGTCTTCCTTCTAAATCACGCCTACTGAATACGATGTCGTCACTCTCTTTTCGTTTCGGGTGGCGTTCTTCCATAATGGAGTTAACATAGCCTTCAGCATTTCTAAGTGACTTGCCGTATCTTTCCATCTCTGCCCAGCTTCTGTCAGCGATGTGTGGTCCTCCCGAGATGGTATGGACCACTATCTTCTCTTGACTAGAGCCACCGGTGTTGCGATTCCCCCCACCTACTTCTGGGAGGGGTCGCTTTGAGTTCTCATTGACAGGAGCTGGAGTCCTGTTCTGACCTTTCACATAGCGTTCCAGCCTTCTTCTTCTGACGTGTTCTTCGATCAAGTCCCGGAGATGGTGGCATTCATTGGTGTCATGTCCGTGGGATTCGTGGAAGCGGCAGAACTTTCCAGACTTGAGTGTGTTATCAGATTCTTTCTTGTGCGGGGGGCGCTTGTATCCGAGTTCGCCCTGAGTGGCTAGAAAGATGTTTTCGATTGTTTCATTCAAAGGAATGTAGGAGTCAAATCTTGGTCCTGGTCGATATTGGCGTTTTTCAAACTTCCTGCCCCCAGCATTGTCTCTATATTCATTTCTTCGAGTGTCCTTAGCTGCAGCGGGAACCTTGTCCGAAGTTGCCTTGCCTTGTTGTCCTGACTGCCTCTCAGTGGCGGCGTCTTCAGGTCTCATATACTTTCCAGCTTCATGGAAGAAATCAGGTAAAGTAGCTGGTTTTTTCTTAGTTAGTCTCCTAGCGAACTTGGTATCTGGGTGTACACCACTATAGAGGGCCATTAGGGTGAGCTTCTCATCGGCATCTTGGACTGCGGCCGCTGCGACGTTGAACCGGGTTAGATATTATTGCAGGGTCTCTCCGGATTTCTTTTTGACATTGGATAGAGAATAAGCATCCTTGGGTTGTTCTACATGGATGCGGAACTGGCTAATGAACCTTTCTTTCAACATCTCCCATGAGCTGATAGATCCTTGGGGTAGGTGGCAGAACTAGGAGGTAGCTAGATCTGCTAGGAATAGCGGAAAGCATTTACACAACACCCCTTCTGTTGCTCCGCTCATGAGCATATGCTGGGTGTATCTTTGTAAGTGTACGATAGGGTCGGAAGTTCCCTTGTAAGGTTCCATGGTTGGCATTTTCCATTCTCGGGGGGTGATGGCAGTTTCGATATTGCGGGTGAAGGGGCTGGTGACCCTAGCGCCTATTCCTAGGTCCCTTTGCTCCCGTTGGACGCATTCTCTGAATAACCGTGCCATTCTCTCATCAGAATTTGGAGCGGATAGAAATGAACTTGGTTCTTCCCTGCGGGATCGATCTCGTCCAGAAGATCTGTAGGGATGGTATAGTCTATCACTTCTGACGTTATCCAGTGGTTGCCTCTGGCAGCTCGGATGCATGCTAGGACCAGCTACAGTTGCCCCCTGCCTTGATCTTCCCCTGTGGAGTTCTGTTTTGAGTAATTCCATGGGGTCAACTTCGAGCTGGGTTCTAACTCGGCTCCGTTCAGCGGGGTTTCTATGATTAGGTGGCATGACTGGCTCAGCTACATCCGACCCTCGCCTGGCGCCTCCCCCACTGGGTTCGGTTCCAAGCGTTTCTTCGAGTCGGAGTTCGGGCTGAGTCCGGGCACGGCCCCTATCATTGTTGTTCCTGTTGATGACTTCCTCGAAGAGGGAAGACCTTTGCTGTCTCCGAGATCCTCCAGATTGAGATTCATCCCATGATTCAGTGTTGCGGTTGGATTCTTCGACATCCCTCAAGCGTGACATGAGTTGGTTCACCAAAGCTTCTTGTTGGGATGCGAAGCGGTTAGTCACTTCCACCACAACTCTGTCTAGGTCTGCTCTAGTGATTACTGCCGGCTGTTCCGCGGAAGGGCTGTTGGAATTTCCTGATCTACATGCGGCACTGCTGCTAAAGTGGGATGGTTCTCTTGATCTGGATCCACTGGATTTGGAGCGCTGCTAGTTGCGATGTTCTTTCCCTTGTTGGCATCTTTTCTTGGCCTGGAAGTCATGTTTCCTAGGCAATGAAGGGTGCTATTGGGAAAGAAGGTTGAATGAGGGAAGCTGAAGCTTCGAGTTCGAAGTTCTCAGTGAAAGCACCAAAAATGTTTGCGCAAAAAATGGGCAAACTCCTCCAAGTCGTGTGATTTAGTTGAGTTATGTAAATATGAAAAAAGCAGGGGCTGAAATGTAAAAGACACACAGATTTATAGTGGTTCGGCCTGAACGTGCCTACGTCCACTTTATATGTTATTATCTTCTTTCTTTCTGATTATAAATACAATGCTTTGTGTATAAGTATATGAAAGTAGTTTGAAAGTTCCTTCCGTGCTTGAGCTCTCAAACTTGTCCGCCATTGTTGTGCCCTTGCCCCTCTATTTATAGAGTGAGGCTGGGGGTAGGGGTCCTGGATGTATATAGCTGCTGGTGGGCTTGGGCTGAAGCAATCTGGCCTGGTAGCGTTCTGGTTCGGCGAGGCTTCATTCGGTGGTGAGGTATGAGGTTGGCTCGGTGGTGTTGGTCCGGTCATGGTGGTCCGGTGATGGTAGGAAATGGTGTTGGACCGGTGGTGATGGGATAGGCACTTGGTTCGATTGTGGATGGTTCGGCCTTACTTTGGTTTGGTATTGAAGGGGGTTGTGGTTTGACCGGTAGAATGTTTGAACCGGTAGGGGTTTGGACCGGTAGTGGTTTGGACCGGTGATGGTGAGAACTTTGAGGGTTGGTACGGCCTTGGTGGTGAAGTATGCTTGTGACCGGATGGTCTTATGCCGAATGAAGTGGAGGTTGCGAACCCGGGTGAAACTGGCACTTCTTGGTCTCGAGATCTCCTGGGTGAGAATTCGCCCAACATTTGCCCCCCAAAGTGGGGCGCGTGCTTGCATGTGTCGCGCTTTGTTTCCCTATGGTAGGAAAGCTTGTTTCGTAACACCATGGGCTGGATATTCATGTCCTGTCAGTGTCCTCATGCCTCCCGGTAGGAAGGCGTGTTTTGTAAAGCAATGAGCTGGATGTCCATATCCTGTTGATTTCCTGCAAAGGAATTTACAGTTTTAATGTGATTTCAAATGACGATCGTTCGGGATCAAAATATTTGAGGCGAAGTGAATTGTGCCGTTCAGGGCGAGATGTGACCGTTCGAGGTCGGGTGCCGTTTGAGGTGAGTAGGTGTGCCCCGAGGGGGCTTAGCGTTACCGATGCCAGGCTCACGTTCGAGTGGATTCCTGGATCGTTTATGAAGATGGTTTATCGCCAGCTCAGAGCATGCCTAAGGATCGTTCGCGATCCCGTACATGTTTAAGTAGCTTAGCCATTTCAGAATTAGCAGAGCTAAATATCCATCCAACCGATGAATTTTAAAAGGATGTCGAAGTGTAGATTCTCACAACGATAGGGTTAATAGCCATTCAGAGCATGCCTGTGGACCGTTCGTGGTCGCGTACATGTGTAAATGGGTAACCCATGTTAGTGAGCGATTTAGGACTTGTTCATCGTTATCATAATCTCTATTTTATTAGTGGATCCTAGAGTTTGGTACTTATCTGTGTGAGGTGCCTTGCATGCCACCTGTTTCTAGTTTTTGCTGGCTGAGATGGTTTCATTCGGTTTTTGGTTGGTCCGGTACGCCGAACCCGGGTGAAACTGGCACTTCTTGGTCTCGAGATCTCCTGGGTGAGAATTCGCCCAACAACTTACGGGAGCCATAACCAGTCAAAATGAAGGCCTCAGTGAGTTCTAAGGCTACGACAGCTTTCAGCCATCAATGGATTGTTTAATGCCCAAAAATGACTGTCCGAATCTCAATCGGGTCTCGGAAGTTTTTTATCCATCGTTTTTTCGACACGTGGGTTCTTGCGGTAAAACTGGATTACCGTGGCTGGTCTTCGATTTACCATCGCTGGAGAGTGGTACACCATGGTACCGTTCCGTTTCAAATCCATGCACGCATTTCAAAAAGTCGTACGACATTGTTTCGCATTTCGGACGGATGTTGCACCTTGCACCGTGGATGTTGCACCTTGTAGATATCAATTATTCGAACGGCCATAACTTCTGGCTCGTTTAGAGTTACGGGAGCCATAGCCAGTCAAAACGGAGGCCTCGGTGAGTTCTATGGCTCTGACAGCTTTCAGCCGACAATGGATTGTTTAATGCCCAGAAAAGACTATCCGAAATCTCAATCGGGTCTAGGAAGTTTTTTACCCTTCGTTTTTTCGACACGTGGATTTTTATGGTAAAACGGGATTACCGTGGCTGGTCTTCGATTTACCATCGCTGGAGTGTGGTGCACCACGGTACCGTTCCGTTTCAAATCCATGCACGTATTTCAAAAAGTCGTACGACGCTGTTTCACCATTTCGGACGGATGTTGCACCTTGAAACGTGGATGTTGCACCCTGTAGCTATCGATTACTCGGACGGCCATAACTTCTGGCTCGTTTAGAGTTACGGGTGCCATAACCAGTCAAAACGAAGGCCTCAGTGAGATCTACGGCTCAGACAGCTTTCAGCCGTCAATGGATTGTTTAATGCCCAAAAAAGACTATCCGAATCTCAATCGGGTCTCGGAAGTTTTTTACCCTTCGTTTTTTCGACACGTGGATTTTTACGGTAAAACGGGATTACCGTGGCTGGTCTATGATTTACCATCGCTGGAGAGTGGTGCACCGTGCTACCGTTCCGTTTCAAATCCGTGTATGCATTTCAAAAAGTCGTACGACACTGTTTCGCCATTTCGGATGGATGTTGCACCTTGCTCCGTGGATGTTGCACCCTGTAGATATCGGTTATTCGGACGGCCATAACTTCTGGCTCGTTTAGAGTTACGGGAGCCATAACCAGTCAAAACTAAGGCCTCAGTGAGTTCTAAAGCTCCGACAGCTTTCAACCGTCAATGGATAATTTAATGCCCAAAAAAGACTATCCGAATCTCAAATCGGGTCTCGGAAGTTTTTTACCCATCGTTTTTTCAACACGTGGATTTTTGCGGTAAAACTGGATTACCGTGGCTGGTCTTCGATTTACCATCGCTAGAGAGTGGTGCACCATGGTACCGTTCCGTTTCAAATCCATACACACATTTCAAAAAGTCGTACGACACTGTTTTGCCATTTCGGACGGAGGTTGCACCTTGCACCCTCGGTGAGATCTATGGCTATGACAGCTTTCAGCCGACAATGGATTGTTTAATGACCAAAAAAGACTATCCGAATCTCAATCGGGTCTAGGAAGCTTTTTACTCTTCGTTTTTTCGACACGTGGATTTTTACGGTAAAACGGGATTACCGTGGCTCGTCTTCGATTTACAAGGAGAGTGGTGCACCATGGTACCGTTCCGTTTCAAATCCATGCACACATTTCAAAAAGTCGTACGACGTTGTTTCACCATTTCGGACGGATGTTGCACCTTGCACCGTGGATGTTGCACCCTGTAGATATCGATTATTCGGACGGCCATAACTTCTGGCTCGTTTAGAGTTACGGGAGCCATAACCAGTCAAAACGAAGGCCTCAGTGAGTTCTACGGCTCTGACAGCTTTCAGCCATCAATGGATTGTTTAATGCCCAAATAAGACTATCCGAATCTCAATCGGGTCTCGGAAGTTTTTTACTCTTCGTTTTTTCGACACGTGGATTTTTACGGTAAAACGGGATTACCGTGGCTGGTCTTCGATTTACCATCGCTGGAGAGTGGTGCACCATGCTACCATTCTGTTTAAAATCCATGCACGCATTTCAAAAAGTCGTACGACACTGTTTCGCCATTTCGGACAAATGTTGCACCTTGCACCGTGGATGTTGCACCATGTAGATATTGATTATTCGGACGGCCATAACTTCTGGCCCGTTTAGAGTTATGGGAGCCATAACCAGTCAAAACAAAGGTCTCAGCGAGTTCTATGGCTCTAACAGCTTTCAGCCGTCAACGGATTGTTTAATGCCAAAAAAAGACTATCCGAATCTCAATCGGGTCTCGGAAGTTTTTTACCCTTCGTTTTTCGACACGTGGATTTTTACGGTAAAACTGGATTACCGTGGCTGGTCTTCGATTTACCATCGCTGTAGAGTGGTGCACCATGGTACCGTTCTGTTTCAAATCCACGCATGCATTTCAAAAAGTCGTACGACACTGTTTCGCCCTTTCGGACGGATGTTGCACCTTGCACCGTGGATATTGCACCCTGTAGATATCGATTATTCGGACGGCCATAACTTCTGGCTCATTTAGAGTTACGGGAGCCATAACCAGTCAAAACGAAGGCCTCAGTGAGTTCTATGGCTCTAATTGCTTTCAGTTGTCAATAAATTGTTTAATGCCCAAAAAAGACTGTCCGAATATAATTCGGGTCTAGGAAGTTTTTTACCCTTCGTTTTTTCGGCATGTGGATTTTTACGGTAAAACGGGATTACCGTGGCTGGTCTTCGATTTACCATCGCTGGAGAGTGGTGCACCATGGTACCGTTCCGTTTCAAATCCATGCACGCGTTTCAAAAAGTCGTACGACACTATTTCGCCATTTCGAACGGATGTTGCACCTTGCACCGTGGATGTTGCATCCTGTAGATATCGATTATTCGGACGGCCATAACTTCTGGCTCGTTTAGAGTTACGGGAGCCATAAACAGTCAAAACGAAGGCCTTAGTGCGTTCTATGGCTCTGACAGGTTTCTGCCATCAATGGATTGTTTAGTGCCCAAAAAAAACTATCCAAATCTCAATCGGGTCTCGGAAGTTTTTTACCCTTCGTTTTTTCGACACGTGGATTTTTACAGTAAAACGGGATTACTGTGGCTGGTCTTCGATTTACCATCGCTGGAGAGTGGTGCACCATGGTACCGTTCCGTTTCAAATCCTTGTACGCGATTTAAAAAGTCATACGACACTATTTCTCCATTTCGGACGGATGTTGCACCTTGCACCGTGGATGTTGCACCCTGTAGATATCGGTTATTCGGACGGCCATAACTTCTGGCTCGTTTAGAGTTACGGGAGCCATAACCAGTCAAACCGAAGGCCTCAGTGAGTTCTACGACTCCGACAGCTTTCAGCAGTCAATGGATTGTTTAATGCCCTAAAAAGATTATCTGAATCTCAATCGGGTCTCAAAAGTTTTTACCCATCATTTTTTCGACACGTGGATTTTTGCGGTAAAACTGGATTACCGTGGCTGGTCTTCGATTTACCATCGCTGGAGAGTGGTGCACCATGGTACCGTTCCGTTTCAAATCCATGCACACATTTCTAAAAGTCGTACGACACCGTTTCGCCATTTCGGACGGATGTTGCACCTTGCACCGTGGATGTTGCACCCTGTAGATATCGATTATTCGGACGGCCATAACTTCTAGCTCGTTTAGAGTTACGGGAGCCATAACCAGTCAAAACGAAGGCCTCAGTGAGTTCTACGGCTCTGACAGCTTTCAGCCGTCAATGGATTGTTCATTGCCCAAAAAAGACTATCCGAATCTCAATCGAGTCTAGGAAGTTTTTTACCCTTCGTTTTTTCGACACGTGGATTTTTACGGTAAAACGGGATTACCTTGGCTGGTTTTCGATTTACCAACGCTGGAGAGTGGTGCACCATGGTATCGTTCCGTTTCAAATCCACGCATGCATTTCAAAAAGTCGTACTACACTGTTTCTCCATTTCGGACGGATGTTGGACCTTGCACCGTGGATGTTGCACCCTGTAGATATCGATATTTCGGGTGGCCATAACTTCTGGCTCGTTTAGAGTTACGGGAGCCATAACCAGTCAAAACGAAGGCCTCAGTGAGTTCTACGGCTCTAACCACTTTCAGCCGTCAATGGATTGTTTAATGCCCAAAAAAGACTATCCGAATCTCAATCGGGTCTCGGATGTTTTTTACCCTTCGTTTTTTCGACACGTGGAATTTTACGGTAAAACGGGATTACCGTGGCTGGTCTTCGATTTACCATCGCTGGAGAGTGGTGCACCATGGTACCGTTCCATTTCAGATCCATGCACGCATTTCAAAAAGTCGTACGACACTGTTTCTCCATTTCGGACGGATGTTGCACCTTGCACCGTGGATGTTGCACCCGGTAGATATCGATTATTTGGATGGCCATAACTTTTGGCTCGTTTAGAGTTACGGGAGCCATAACCAGTCAAAAAGAAGGACTCAGTGAGTTCTATAGCTTTAACAGCTTTCAGCCGTCAATGGATTGTTTAATGCCCAAAAAAGACTATCCGAATCTCAATCGGGTCTCGGAAGTTTTTTACCCTTCGTTTTTTCGACACGTGGATTTTTACGGTTAAACTGGATTACCGTGGCTGGTCTTCGATTTACCATCGCTGGAGAGTGGTGCACCTTGGTACCATTCCGTTTCATATCCATGCACGCATTTCAAAAAGTCGTACGACACTGTTTCGCCATTTCGGACTGATGTTGCACCTTCCACCGTGGATGTTGCATCCTGTAGATATCGATTATTCGGACGGCCATAACTTCTGACTCGTTTAGAGCTACGGGAGCCATAACCAGTCAAAACGAAGGCCTCAGTGAGTTCTACGGCTCCGACAGCTTTCAGACATCAACGTATTGTTTAATGACCAAAAAAGACTATCCGAATCTCAATCGGGTCTAGGAACGTTTTTACCCTTCGTTTTTTCGACACGTGGATTTTTACGGTAAAACGGGATTACCATGGCTGGTCTTCGATTTACCATCGCTGGAGAGTGGTGCACCATGGTACCGTTCCGTTTCAAATACATGCACGCATTTCAATAAGTCGTACGACGCTGTTTCGCCATTTCGGACGGATGTTGCACCTTGCACCGTGGATGTTGCATCCTGTAGATATCGATTATTCGGACGGCCATAACTTCTGGCTCGTTTAGAGTTACGAGAGCCATAACCAGTCAAAACGAAGGCCTCAGTGAGTTCTAAGGCTCTGACAGCTTTCAGACGTCAATGGATTGTTTAATGCCCAAAAAAGACTATCCGAATCTCAATCGGGTCTCGGAAGTATTTTACCCTTCTTTTTTCGACACATGGATTTTTACGGTAAAACGGGATTACTGTGGCTGGTCTTCGATTTACCGTCGCTGGAGAGTGGTGCACCATGGTACCATTTCGTTTCAAATCCATGCACGCATTTCAAAAAGTCATACGACACTGTTTCTCCAATTCGGACGGATGTTGCACCTTGCACCGTGGAGGTTACACACTGTAGATATCGGTTATTCGGACGGCTATAACTTCTGGCTCGTTTAGAGTTACGGCAGCCATAACCAGTCAAAACGAAGGCCTCAGTGAGTTCTACGGCTCCGACAGCTTTCAGCCGTCAATGGATTGTTTAATGCCCAAAAAAGACTATCTGAATCTCAATCGGGTCTCGAAAGTTTTTAACCCATCGTTTTTTCGACACGTGGATTTTTGCTGTAAAACTGGATTATCTTGGCTGGTCTTCGATTTACCATCGCTGGAGAGTGGTGCACCATGGTACCGTTCCGCTTCAAATCCATGCACGCATTTCAAAAAGTCGTACGACACTGTTTCGCCATTTCGGACGGATGTTGCACCTTGCACCGTGGATGTTGCACCCTGTAGATACCGATTATTCGGACGACCATAACTTCTGGCTCGTTTAGAGTTACGGGAGCCATAACCAGTCAAAACGAAGGCCTCAGTGAGTTCTATGGTTCTGACAACTTTTAGCCATCAATGGATTGTTTAATGAGCAAAAAAGACTATCCGAATCTCAATCGGGTCTAGGATGCTTTTTACCCTTCGTTTTTTCGACACGTGGATTTTTACGGTAAAACGGGATTACCGTGGCTGGTCTTCGATTTACCATCGCTGGAGAGTGATGTACCATGGTACTGTTCCATTTCAAATCCATGCATGCATTTTAAAAAGTCGTACGACACTGTTTCGCCATTTCGAACGGTTGTTGAATCATGCACAGTGGATGTTGCACCCTGTAGATATCGATTATTCGGACGACCATAACTTCTGGCTCGTTTAGAGTTAAGGGAGCCATAACCAATCAAAACGAAGGCCTCAGTGAGTTCTACGTCTCTGACAGCTTTCAGCCGTCAATGGATGGCTTAATGCCCAAAAAAGACTATCCGAATCTCAATCGGGTCTCGAAAGTTTTTTACCCTTCGTTTTTTCGACACGTGGATTTTTATGGTAAAACGGGATTACCGTGGCTGGTCTTCGATTTACCATCGCTGGAGAGTGATGCACCATTGTACCGTTCCGTTTCAAATCCATGCACGCATTTTAAAAAGACATACGACACTGTTTCGCCATTTCAGACGGATGTTGCACCTAGCACCGTAGATGTTGCACCCTGTAGATATCGGTTATTCGGACGGCCATAACTTCTGACTCATTTAGAGTTACGGAAGCCATAACCAGCCAAAACGAAGGCCTCAGTGAGTTCTACATCTCCGACAGCTTTCAGCAGTCAATGAATTGTTTAATGCCCAAAAAAGACTATCCGAATCTCAATCGGGTCTTGGAAGTTTTTTACCCTTCGTTTTTTCGACACGTGGATTGTTACGGTAAAACTGGATTACCGTGGTTGGTCTTCGATTTACCATCGCTGGAGAGTGGTGCACCTTGGTACCGTTCCGTTTCAAATCCGTGCACGCATTTCAAAAAGTCGTACGACGCTGTTTCGCCATTACAGACTGATGTCGCACCTTGCACCGTGGATGTTGCACCCTGTAGATGTCGATTATTCGGACGGCCATAACTTCTGGCTCGTTTAGAGTTACGGGAGCCATAACCAGTCAAAACGAAGGCCTCAGTGAGTTCTACGGCTCTAACAGCTTTCAGCCGTCAATGGATTATTTAATGTCCAAAAAAGACTATCCGAATCTCAATCGGGTCTAGGAAGTTTTTTACCCTTCGTTTTTTCGACACGTGGATTTTTACGGTAAACCGGGATTACCGTGGCTGGTCTTCGATTTACCATCGCTGGAGAGTAGTGCACCATGGTACCGTTCCATTTCAAATCCACGCACGCATTTCAAAAAGTCGTACGACACTGTTTCGCCATTTCGGACGGATGTTGCACCTTGCACCGTGGATGTTGCACCCTGTAGATATCGGTTATTCGGACGGCCATAACTTCTGGCTCGTTTAGACTTACGGGAGCCATAACCAGTCAAAACGAAGGCCTCAGTGAGTTCTACGGCTACGACAGCTTTCAACCGTCAATGGATTGTTTAATTCCCAAAAAAGACTATCCGAATCTCGATCGGGTCTCGGAAGTTTTTAACCCATCGTTTTTTCACCACGTGGATTTTTGCGGTAAAACTGGATTACCGTGGCTGGTCTTCGATTTACCATTGCTGGAGAGTGGTGCACCATGGTACCGTTCCGTTTCAAATCCATGCACACATTTCAAAAAGTCGTAAGACACTGTTTCGCCATTTCGGGCGGATGTTGCACCTTGCATCGTGGATGTTGCACCCTGTAGATATCGATTATTCGAACGGCCATAACTTCTGGCTCGTTTAGAGTTACGGGAGCCATAATAAGTCAAAACGGAGGCCTCAGCGAGTTCTATGGCTCTAACAGCTTTCAGCCGACAATGGATTGCTTAATGCCCAAAAAAGAGTATCCGAATCTCAATCGGGTCTAGGAAGTTTTTTAGCCTTCTTTTTTTCGACACGTGGATTTTTATGGTGAAACGGGATTACCGTGGCTGGTCTTCGATTTACCATCACCCGACAGTGGTGCACCATGGTACCGTTCTGTTTCAAATCCATGCATGCATTTCAAAAAGGCGTACGACGCTGTTTCGCCATTTCGGACGGATGTTGCACCTTGCACCGTGGATGTTGCACCCTTTAGATATCGATTATTCAGACGGCCATAACTTCTGGCTCGTTTAGAGTTACGGGAGCCATAACCAGTCAAAACGAAGGCCTAAGTGAGTTCTACGGCTCTGACAGCTTTCAGCCGTCAATGGATTGTTTATGCCCAAAAGAGACTATCCGAATCTCAATCGGGTCTCGGAAGTTTTTTACCCTTCGTTTTTTCGACACGTGGATTTTTACGGTAAAAGGTTATTACCGTGGCTGATCTTCGATTTACCATCGCTGGAGAGTGGTACACCATGGTACCGTTCCGTTTCAAATCCATGCACGCATTTCAAAAAGTCGTACGACACTGTTTCACCATTTCGGACGAATGTTGCACCTTGCACCGTGGATGTTGCACCCTGTAGATATCGATTATTCGGACGGCCATAACTTTTGTCCCGTTTAAAGTTATGGGAGCCATAACTAGTCAAAACGAAGGCCCCAGTGAGTTCTACGTCTCTAACAGGTTTCAGCCGTCAATGGATTGTTTAAAGCCCAAAAAAGACTATCCGAATCTCAATCGGGTCTCGGAAGTTTTTTACGCTTTGTTTTTTCGACACGTGGATTTTTACGGTGAAACTGGATTACCGTGGCTGGTTTTCGATTTATCATCGCTGGAGAGTGGTGCATCATGGTACCGTTCCATTTCAAATCCATGCACGCATTTCAAAAAGTCGTACGACACTGTTTCGCCCTTTCGGACGGATGTTGCACCTTGCACCATGGATGTTGCACCCTGTAGATATCGATTATTCGGACGACCGAAACTTCTGTCTCATTTAGAGTTACGGGAGACATAACCAGTCAGAACGAAGGCCTCAGTGAGTTCTACGGCTTTGACAGCTTTCAGTCGTCAATGGATTGTTTAATGCCCAAAAAGGACTATCCGAATCTCAATCGGGTCTAGGAAGTTTTTTACCTTTCGTTTTTTCGACACGTGGATTTTTACGGTAAAACGGGATTACCGTGGCTGGTCTTCGATTTACCATCGCTGGAGAGTGGTGCACCATGGTACCGTTCCATTTCAAATCCACGCACGCATTTCAAAAAGTCGTACGACATTGTTTCGCCATTTCGGACGGATGTTGCACCTTGCACCGTGGATGTTGCATCATGTAGATATCGATTATTCGGACAGCCATAACTTCTGGCTCGTTTAGAGTTATGGGAGCCATAACCAGTCAAAACGAAGGCCTCAGTGAGTTCCACGGCTCTGACAGCTTTCAGCCATCAATGGATTGTTTAATGCCCAAAAAAGACTATCCGAATCTCAATCGGGTCTCGGAAGTTTTTTACCCTTCGTTTTTTCGACACATGGATTTTTACGGTAAAACGGGATTACCGTGGCTGGTCTTCGATTTACCATCGCTGGACAGTGGTGCACCATGGTACCGTTCCGTTTCAAATCCATGCACGCATTTTAAAAAGTCATACGACACTGTTTCGCCATTTCGGACGGATGTTGCACCTTGCACCGTGGATGTTGCACCCTGTAGATATCGGTTATTCGGACGGCCATAACTTCTGGCTCGTTTAGAGTTACGGGAGCCATAACCAGTCAAAACGAAGGCCTCAGTGCGTTCTACGGCTCCGACAGCTTTCAGCTGTCGATGGATTGTTTAATTCCCAAAAAAGACTATCCGAATCTCAATCGGGTCTCGAAAGTTTTTGCCCATCGTTTTTTCGACACGTGGATTTTTGCGGTAAAACTGGATTACCATGGCTGGTCTTCGATTTACCATCGCTGGAGAGTGGTGCACCATGGTACCGTTCCGTTTCAAATCCATGCACGCATTTCAAAAAGTCGTACGACACTGTTTCGCCATTTCGGACGGATGTTGCACCTTGCACCGTGGATGTTGCACCCTGTAGATATCGATTATTCGGACGGCCATAACTTTTGGATCTTTTAGAGTTACGGGAGCCATAACCAGTCAAAACGAACGCCTTAGCGAGTTCTATGGCTCTGACAGCTTTCAGCCGTCAATGGATTGTTTAATGCCCAAAAAAGTCAATCCGAATCTCAATCGGGTCTCGGAAGTTTTTTACCCTTCGTTTTTTCGACACATGGATTTTTACGGTAAAACAGGATTACCGTGGCTGGTCTTCGATTTACCATCGCTAGAGAGTGGTGCACCATGCTACCGTTCCATTTCAAATCCATGCACGCATTTCCAAAAGTCGTACGACGTTGTTTCGCCATTTCGGACGGATGTTGCACCTTGCACCGTGGATGTTGCACCCTGTGGATATCGGTTATTCGGACGGCCATAACTTCTGGCTCGTTTAGAGTTACGGGAGTCATAACCAGTAAAAACGAAGACCTCAGTGAGTTCTACGGCTCCGATAGCTTTCAGCCGTAAATGGATTGTTTAATGCCCAAAAAAGACTATCCGAATCTCAATCGGGTCTCGGAAGTTTTTCCATTGTTTTTTTCGACACGTGGATTTTTGCGGTAAAACTGGATTACCGTGGCTGGTCTTCGATTTACCATCGCTGGAGAGTGGTGCACCATGGTACCGTTCCGTTTCAAATCCATGCACGCATTTCAAAAAGTCGTACGACACTGTTTCGCCATTTCGGACGGATGTTGCACCTTGCACCGTGGATGTTGCACCCTGTAGATATCGATTATTCGAACGGCCATAACTTCTGGCTCGTTTCGAGTTACGGCAGCCATAACCAGTCAAAACGAAGGCCTCAGTGAGTTCTATGGCTCCGACAGCTTTCAGCCGTCAATGGATTGTTTAATGCCCAAAAAAGTCAATCCGAATCTCAATCGGGTCTCGGAAGTTTTTTACCCTTCGTTTTTTCGACACATGGATTTTTACGGTAAAACAGGATTACCGTGGCTGGTCTTCGATTTACCATTGCTAGAGAGTGGTGCACCATGCTACCGTTCCATTTCAAATCCATGCACGCATTTCCAAAAGTCGTACGACGTTGTTTCGCCATTTCGGATGGATGTTGCACCTTGCATCGTGGATGTTGCACCCTGTGGATATCGGTTATTCGGACGGCCATAACTTCTGGCTCGTTTAGAGTTAAGGGAGCCATAACTAGTAAAAACGAAGGCCTCAGTGAGTTCTACGGCTCCGACAGCTTTCAGCCGTCAATGGATTGTTTAATGCCCAAAAAAGACTATCCGAATCTCAATCGGGTCTCGGAAGTTTTTCCATCGTTTTTTTCGACACGTGGATTTTTGCGGTAAAACGGGATTAGCGTGGCTGGTCTTCGATTTACCATCGCTGGAGAGTGGTGCACCATGGTACCGTTCTGTTTCAAATCCATGCACGCAATTCAAAAAGTTGTACGACACTGTTTCGCCATTTCGGACGGATGTTGCACCTTGCACCGTGGATGTTGCACCCTATGGATATCGGTTATTCGGACGGCCATAACTTCTGGCTCGTTTAGAGTTAAGGGAGCCATAACCAGTCAAAACGAAGGCCTCAGTGAGTTCTACGGCCCCGACAGCTTTCAGCCGTCAATGGATTGTTTAATGCCCAAAAAAGACTATCCGAATCTCAATCGGGTCTCGGAAGTTTTTAACCCATCGTTTTTTCGACACGTGGATTTTTCCGGTAAAACTGGATTACTGTGGCTGGTCTTCGATTTACCATCGTTGGAGAGTGGTGCACCATGGTACCGTTCCATTTCAAATCTATGCACGCATTTCAAAAAGTCGTACGACACTGTTTCGCCATTTCGGACGGATGTTGCACCTTGCACCGTGGATGTTGCACCCTGTAGATATCGATTATTCGGACGGCCATAACTTCTGGCTCGTTTTGAGTTACGGGAGCCATAACCAGTCAAATGAAGGCCTCAGCGAGTTCTACGGCTCTGACCGCTTAATGGATTGTTTATGCCCAAAAGAGACTATCCGAATCTCAATCGGGTCTCGGAAGTTTTTTACCCTTCGTTTTTTCGACACGTGGATTTTTACGGTCAAACGGGATTACCGTGGCTGGTCTTCGATTTACTATCGCTGGACAGTGGTGCACTATGGTACCGTTCCGTTTCAAATCCATGCACGCATTTTAAAAAGTCATACGACACTGTTTCGCCATTTTGGACGGATGTTGCACTTGCACCGTGGATGTTGCACCCTGTAGATATCGATTATTCGGACTGCCGTAACTTCTGGCTCGTTTAGGGTTACGGGAGCCTTAACTAGTCAAAACGAAGGCCTCAGTGAGTTCTACGGCTCTGACAGCTTTCAGCGGTCAATGGATTGTTTAATGCCCAAAAAAGACTATCCGAATCTCAATCGGGTCTCGGAAGTTTTTTACCCTTCGTTTTTTCGACACATGGATTTTTACGGTAAAACGGGATTACCGTGGCTGGTCTTCGATTTACCATCGCTGGACCGTGGTGCACCATGGTACCGTTCCGTTTCAAATCCATGCACGCATTTTAAAAAGTCACACGACACTGTTTCGCCATTTTGGACGGATGTTGCACCTTGCACCGTGGATGTTGCACCCTGTAGATATCGATTATTCGGATGGCCGTAACTTCTGGCTCGTTTAGGGTTACGGGAGCCTTAACCAGTCAAAACGAAGGCCTCGGTGAGTTCTACGGCTTTGACAGCTTTCACCCGTCAATGGATTGTTTAATTCCCAAAAAAGACTATCCGAATCTCAATCGGGTCTAGGAAGTTTTTTACCCTTCGTTTTTTCGACACGTGGATTTTTACGGTAAAACGGGATTACCGTGGCTGGTCTTCGATTTACCATCGCTGGAGAGTGGTGCACCATGCTACCGTTCCATTTCAAATCCATGCACGCATTTCAAAAAGTCGTACGACACTGTTTCGCCACTTCGGACGAATGTTGCACCTTGCACCGTGGATGTTGCACCCTATAGATATCGATTATTCGGACGGCCATAACTTCTGGCCCGTTTAGAGTTACGGGAGCCATAACCAGTCAAAACGAAGGCCTCAGTGAGTTCTACGGCTCTGACCGCTTTCAGCCGTCAATGGATTGTTTATGCCCAAAAGAGACTATCCGAATCTCAATCGGGTCTCGGAAGTTTTTTACCCTTCGTTTTTTCGACACATGGATTTTTACGGTAAAACGGGATTACCGTGGCTGGTCTTCGATTTACCATCGCTGGACAATGGTGCACCATGGTGTCGTTCCGTTTCAAATCCATGCACGCATTTTAAAAAGTCATACGACACTGTTTCGCCATTTCGGACGGATGTTGCACCTTGCACCGTAGATGTTGCACCCTGTAGATATCGATTATTCGGACGGCCGTAACTTCTGTCTCGTTTAGAGTTACGGGAGACATAACCAGTCAAATCGAAGGCCTCAGTGAGTTCTACGGCTCTGACAGCTTTCAGCCGTCAATGGATTCTTTATGCCCAAAAGAGACTATCCGAATCTCAATCGGGTCTAGGAAGTTTTTTACCCTTCGTTTTTTCGACACGTGGATTTTTACGGTAAAACGGGATTACCGTTGCTGGTCTTCGATTTACCATCGCTGGAGAGTGGTGCACCATGCTACCGTTCCGTTTCAAATCCATGCACGCATTTCAAAAAGTCGTACGACACTGTTTCGCCATTTTGGACGAATGTTGCACCTTGCACCGTGGATGTTGCACCCTGTAGATATCAATTATTCGGACGGCCATAACTTCTGGCCCGTTTAGAGTTACGGGAGCCATAACCAGTCAAAACGAAGGCCTCAGTGAGTTCTACGGCTCTAACCGCTTTCAGCCGTCAATGGATTGTTTATGCCTAAAAGAGACTATCCGAATCTCAATCGGGTCTCGGAAGATTTTTACCCTTCGTTTTTTCGACACATGGATTTTTACGGTAAAACGGGATTACCGTGGCTGGTCTTCGATTTACCACCGCTGGACAGTGGTGCACTACGGTACCGTTCCGTTTCAAATCCATGCACGCATTTTAAAAAGTCATACGACACTGTTTCGCCATTTTGGACGGATGTTGCACCTTGCACCGTGGATGTTGCACCCTGTAGATATCGATTATTCGGACGGCCGTAACTTCTGGCTCGTTTAGGGTTACGGGAGCCTTAACCAATCAAAAAGAAGGCCTTAGTGAGTTCTACGGCTCTGACAGCTTTCAGCCGTCAATGGATTGTTTAATGCCCAAAAAAGACTATCCGAATCTCAATCGGGTCTCGGAAGTTTTTTAACCTTCGTTTTTTCGACACATGGATTTTTACGGTAAAACGGGATTACCGTGGCTGGTCTTCGATTTACCATCGCTGGACAGTGGTGCACCATGGTACCGTTCCGTTTCAAATCCATGCACGCATTTTAAAAAGTCATACGACACTGTTTCGCCATTTTGGACGGATGTTGCACCTTGCACCGTGGATGTTGCACCCTGTAGATATTGGTTATTCGGACGGCCATAACTTCTGGCTCGTTTAGAGTTACGGGAGCCATAACCAGTCAAAACGAAGGCCTCAGTGCGTTCTACGGCTCTGACAGCTTTCAGCAGTCGATGGATTGTTTAATTCCCAAAAAAGACTATCCGAATCTCAATCGGGTCTCGGAAGTTTTTGCCCATCGTTTTTTCGACACGTGGATTTTTGCGGTAAAACTTGATTACCGTGGCTGGTCTTCGATTTACCATCGCTGGAGAGTGGTGCAGCATGGTAGCGTTCCGTTTCAAATCCATGCACGCATTTCAAAAATTCGTACGACACTGTTTCGTCATTTCGGACGGATGTTGCACCTTGCACCGTGGATGTTGCACCCTGTAGATATCGATTATTCGGACGGCCATAACTTCTGGCTCGTTTACAGTTACGGGAGCCATAACCTGTCAAAACGAACGCCTCAGTGAGTTCTACGGCTCTGACAGCTTTCAGACGTTGATGGATTGTTTAATGTCCAAAAAAGACTATCCGAATCTCAATCGGTTCTCGGAAGTTATTAACCCGTCGTTTTTTCGACACGTGGATTTTTGCGGTAAAACTGGATTACCGTGGCTGGTCTTCGATTTACCATCGCTGGAGAGTGGTGCACCATGGTACGTTCCATTTCAAATCCATGCACGCATTTCAAAAAGTCGTACGACACTGTTTCACCATTTCGGACGGATGTTGCACCTTGCACCGTGGATGTTGCACCCTGCAGATATCGATTATTCGGACGGCCATAACTTCTGGTTTCGTTTAGAGTTACGGGAACCATAACCAGTCAAATCGAAGGACTCAGTGAGTTCTACGGCTCTGACCGCTTTCAGCCGTCAATGGATTCTTTATGCCCAAAAGAGACTATCCGAATCTCAATCGGGTCTCGGAAGTTTTTTACCCTTCGTTTTTTCGACACGTGGATTTTTACGGTAAAAGGGGATTACCGTGGATGGTCTTCGATTTACCATCGCTGGAGAGTGGTGCACCATGCTACCGTTCCATTTCAAATCCATGCACGCATTTATAAAAGTCGTACGACACTGTTTCGCCATTTCGGACGAATGTTGCACCTTGCACCGTGGATGTTGCACCCTGTAGATATCGATTATTCGGAAGGCCATAACTTCTGGCCCGTTTAGAGTTATGGGGGCCATAACCAGCCAAAACGTAGGCCTCAGTGAGTTCTATGGCTCTAACAGCTTTCAGCCGTCAATGGATTGTTTAATGTCCAAAAAAGACTATCCGAATCTCAATCGGGTCTCGGAAGTTTTTTACGCTTCGTTTTTTCGACACGTGGATTTTTACGGTGAAACTGGATTACCGTGGCTGGTCTTCGATTTACCATCGCTGGAGAGTGGCACACCATGGTACCGTTCCATTTCAAATCCATGCACGCATTTCGAAAAGCCGTACGACACTTTTTTGCCCATTCGGGCGGATGTTGCACCTTGCACCGTGGATGTTGCACCCTGTAGATATCGGTTATTCAGGCGGCCATAACTTCTGGCACGTTTAGAGTTACGGGAGCCATAACCAGTCAAATCGAAGGCCTCAGTGAGTTCTACGGCTCTGACCGCTTTCAGCCGTCAATGGATTCTTTATTCCCAAAAGAGACTATCCGAATCTCAATCGGGTCTCGGAAGTTTTTTACCCTTCGTTTTTTCGACACGTGGATTTTTACGGTAAAAGGGGATTACCGTGGCTGGTCTTCGATTTACCATCGCTGGAGAGTGGTGCACCATGCTACCGTTCCGTTTCAAATCCATGCACGCATTTCAAAAAGTCGTACGACACTGTTTCGCCATTTCGGACGAATGTTGCACCTTGCACCGTGGATGTTGCACCCTGTAGATATCGATTATTCGGAAGGCCATAACTTCTGGCCCGTTTAGAGTTATGGGGGCCATAACCAGCCAAAACGTAGGCCTCAGTGAGTTCTACGGCTCTAACAGCTTTCAGCCATCAATGGATTGTTTAATGTCCAAAAAAGACTATCCGAATCTCAATCGGGTCTCAGAAGTTTTTTACCCATCGTTTTTTCGACACATGGATTTTTACGGTAAAACGGGATTACCGTGGCTGGTCTTCGATTTACCATCGCTGGACAGTGGTGCACCATGGTACCGTTCCGTTTCAAATCCATACACGCATTTTAAAAAGTCAAACGACACTGTTTCTCCAATTTGGACGGATGTTGCACCTTGCACCGTGGATGTTGCACCCTGTAGATATCGGTTATTCGGACGGCCATAACTTCTGGCTCGTTTAGAGTTACGGGAGCCATAACCAGTCAAAACGAAGGCCTCAGTGCGTTCTACGGCTCCGACAGCTTTCAGCATTCGATGGATTGTTTAATTCCCAAAAAAGACTATCCGAATCTCAATCGGGTCTCGGAAGTTTTTGCCCATCGTTTTTTCGACACGTGGATTTTTACGGTAAAACGGGATTACCGTGGCTGGTCTTCGATTTACCATCGCTGGAGAGTGGTGCACCATGGTAACGTTCGGTTTCAAATCCATGCACGCATTTCAAAAAGTCGTACGACACTGTTTCGCCATTTCGGACGGATGTTGCACCTTGCACCGTGGACGTTGCACCATGTAGATATCGATTATTCGGACGGCCATAACTTCTGGCTCGTTTAGAGTTACGGGAGCCATAACCAGTCAAAACGAAGGCCTTAGTGAGTTCTACGGCTCTGACAGCTTTCAGCGGTCAATGGATTGTTTAATGCCCAAAAAAGACTATCCGAATCTCAATCGGGTCTTTGAAGTTTTTACCCTTCGTTTTTTCGACACGTGGATTTTTGCGCTAAAACGGGATTACCGCGGCTGGTCTTCGATTTACCATCGCTGGAGAGTGGTGCACCATGGTAACGTTCCGTTTCAAATCCATGCACGCATTTCAAAAAGTCGTACGACACTGTTTCGCCATTTTGGACGGATGTTGCACCTTGCACCGTGGATGTTGCACCCTGTAGATATTGGTTATTCGGACGGCCATAACTTCTGGCTCGTTTAGAGTTACGGGAGCCATAACCAGTCAAAATGAAGGTCTCAGTGCGTTCTACGGCTCCGACAGCTTTCAGCATTCGATGGATTGTTTAATTCCCAAAAAAGACTATCTGAATCTCAATCGGGTCTCGGAAGTTTTTGCCCATCGTTTTTTCGACACGTGGATTTTTGCGGTAAAACTGGATTACCGTGGCTGGTCTTCGATTTACCATCGCTGGAGAGTGGTGCACCATGGTACCGTTCCGTTTCAAATCCATGCACGCATTTCAAAAAGTCGTACGACACTGTTTCGCCATTTCGGACGGATGTTGCACCTTGCACCGTGGATGTTGCACCCTGTAGATATCGATTGTTCGGACGGCCATAACTTCTGGCTCGTTTAGAGTTACGGGAGCCATAACCAGTCAAAACGAATGCCTCAGTGAGTTCTACGGCTCTGACAGCTTTCAGCCGTCAATGGATTATTTAATGCCCAAAAAAGACTACCCGAATCTCAATCGGGTCTCGGAAGTTTTTTACCCTTCGTTTTTTCGACACATGGATTTTTACGGTAAAACGGGATTACCGTGGCTGGTCTTCGATTTACCATCGCTAGAGAGTGGTGCACCATGGTACCGTTCCGTTTCAAATCCTTGCACGCATTTCCAAAAGTCGTACGACGCTGTTTCGCCATTTCGGACGGATGTTGCACCTTGCACCGTGGATGTTGCACCCTGTGGATATCGGTTATTCGGATTGCCATAACTTCTGGCTCGTTTAGAGTTACGGGAGCCATAACCAGTCAAAATGAAGGTCTCAGTGCGTTCTACGGCTCCGACAGCTTTCAGCAGTCGATGGATTGTTTAATTCCCAAAAAAGACTATCTGAATCTCAATCGGGTCTCGGAAGTTTTTGCCCATCGTTTTTTCGACACGTGGATTTTTGCGGTAAAACTGGATTACCGTGGCTGGTCTTCGATTTACCATCGCTGGAGAGTGGTGCACCATGGTACCGTTCCGTTTCAAATCCATGCACGCATTTCAAAAAGTCGTACGACACTGTTTCGCCATTTCGGACGGATGTTGCACCTTGCACCGTGGATGTTGCACCCTGTAGATATCGATTGTTCGGACGGCCATAACTTCTGGCTCGTTTAGAGTTACGGGAGCCATAACCAGTCAAAACGAACGCCTCAGTGAGTTCTACGGCTCTGACAGCTTTCAGCCGTCAATGGATTGTTTAATGCCCAAAAAAGACTATCCGAATCTCAATCGGGTCTCGGAAATTTTTAACCCATCGTTTTTTCGACACGTGGATTTTTGCGGTAAAACTGGATTACCGTGGCTAGTCTTCGATTTACCATCGCTGGAGAGTGGTGCACCATGGTACCGTTCCGTTTCAAATCCATGCACGCGTTTCAAAAAGTCGTACGACACTGTTTCGCCATTTCGGACGGATGTTGCACCTTGCACCGTGGATGTTGCACCCTGTGGATATCGGTTATTCGGACAGCCATAACTTCTGGCTTGTTTAGAGTTAAGGGAGCCATAACCAGTCAAAACGAAGGCCTCAGTGAGTTCTAAGGCCCCGATAGCTTTCAGCCGTCAATGGATTGTTTAATGCCCAAAAAAGACTATCTGAATCTCAGTCGGGTCTCGGAAGTTTTTAACCCATCGTTTTTTCGACACGTGGATTTTTGTGGTAAAACTGGATTATCGTGGCTGGTCTTCGATTTACCATCACTGGAGAGTGGTGCACCATGGTAAAGTTCCGTTTCAAATCCATGCACGCATTTCAAAAAGTCGTACGACACTGTTTCGCCATTTCGGACGGATGTTGCACCTTGCACCGTGGATGTTGCACCCTGTAGATATCGATTATTCGGACGGCCATAACTTTTGGATCGTTTAGAGTTACGGGAGCCATGACCAGTCAAAATGAAGGCCTCAGTGAGTTCTACGGCTCTGATAGCTTTCAGCCGTCAATGGATTGTCAAATGTCCAAAAAAGACTATCCGAATCTCAATCAGGTCTCGGAAGTTTTTACCCTTCGTTTTTTCGACACCTGGATTTTTACGGTAAAACGGGATTACCGTGGCTGGTCTTCGATTTACCATCGCTGGAGAGTGGTGCACCATGGTAACGTTCCGTTTCAAATCCATGCACGCATTTCAAAAAGTCGTACGACACTGTTTCGCCATTTCGGACGGATGTTGCACCTTGCACCGTGGATGTTGCACCCTGTAGATATCGATTATTCGGCCGTTTAGAGTTACGGGAGCCATAACCAGTCAAAACGAAGGCCTCAGTGAGTTCTACGTCTCCGACAGCTTTCAGCCGTCAATGGATTGTTTAATGCCCAAAAAAGACTATCCTAATCTCAATCGGGTCTCGGAAGTTTTTTACCCTTCGTTTTTCCGACACGTGGATTTTTACGGTAAAACGGGATTACCGTGGCTGGTCTTCGATTTACCATCGCTGGAGAGTGGTTCACCATGGTACCGTTCCGTTTCAAATCCATGCACGCATTTTAAAAAGTCATACGACACTGTTTCGCCATTTTGGACGGATGTTGCACCTTGCACCGTGGATGTTGCACCCTGTAGATATCGGTTATTCGGACGGCCATAACTTCTGGCTCGTTTAGAGTTACGAGAGGCCTAACCAGTCAAAACGAAGGCCTCAGTGAGTTCTACGGCTCCGACAGCTTTCAGCCGTCAATGGATTGTTTAATGCCCAAAAAAGACTATCCGAATCTCAATCGTGTCTCGGAAGTTTTTAACCCATCGTTTTTTCGACACGTGGATTTTTGCGGTAAAACTGGATTACCGTGGCTGGTCTTCGATTTACCATCCCTGGAGAGTGGTGCACCATGGTACCGTTCCATTTCAAATCTATGGACGCATTTCAAAAAGTCGTACGACACTGTTTCGCCATTTCGGACGGATGTTGCATCATGCACCGTGGATGTTGCACCCCGTAGATATCGGTTATTCGGACAACCATAACTTCTGGCTCGTTTAGAGTTAAGGGAGCCATAACCAGCAAAACGAAGGCCTCAGTGAGTTCTACGGCACAGACAGCTTTCAGTCGTCAATGGATTGTTTAATGCCCAAAAAAGACTATCCTAATCTCAATCGGGTCTCGGAAGTTTTTTTACCCTTCGTGTTGTCGACACGTGAATTTTTACGGTAAAACGGGATTACCATGGCTGGTCTTCGATTTACCATCGCTGGAGAGTGGTGCACCATGGTACCGTTCCGTTTCAAATCCATACACGCATTTGAAAAAGTCATACGACACTGTTGCGCCATTTCGGACGGATGTTGCACCTTGCACTGTGGATGTTGCACCCTGTAGATATCGGTTATTCAGGCGGCCATAACTTCTGGCTCGTTTAGTGTTACGGGAGCCATAACCAGTCAAAACGAAGGCCTCAGTGAGTTCTACGGCTCTGACAGCTTTCAGCAGTCAATGGATTGTTTAATGCCCAAGAAAGACTATCCGAATCTCAATCGGGTCTCGAAAGTTTTTACCCATCGTTTTTTCGACACGTGGATTTTTTCGGTAAAACTGGATTGCCGTGGCTGGTCTTCGATTTACCATCACTGGAGAGTGGTGCTCCATGGTACCGTTCCGTTTCAAATCCATGCACGCATTTCAAAAAGTCGTACGACACTGTTTCGCCATTTCGGACGGATGTTGCAGCTTGCACCGTGGATGTTGCACCCTGTGGATATCGATTATTCGGACGGCCATAACTTCTGGCTCGTTTAGAGTTACAGGAGCCGTAACCAGTCAAAACGAAGACCTCAGTGAGTTCTACGGCTTCCAAAGCTTTCAGCCGTCAATGGATTGTTTAATGCCCAAAAAAGACTATCCGAATCTCAATCGGGTCTCGGAAGTTTTTTACCCATCGTTTTTTCGACACGTGGATTTTTACGGTAAAACGGGATTACCGTGGCTGGTCTTCGATTTACCATCGCTGGACAGTGGTGCACCATGGTACCGTCTCGTTTCAAATCCATGCACGCATTTCAAAAAGTCGTACGACACTATTTCGCCATTTCGGACGGATGTTGCACCTTGCACCGTAGATGTTGCACCCTGTAGATATCGATTATTCGGACGGCCATAACTTCTGGTTCGTTTAGAGTTACGGGAGCCATAACCAGTCAAAACGAACGCCTCAGTGAGTTCTATGGCTCTGACAGCTTTCAGCCGTCAATGGATTGTTTAATGCCCAAAAAAGACAATTCGAATCTCAATCGGGTCTCGGAAGTTTTTTACCCTTCGTTTTTTCGACACATGGATTTTTACGGTAAAACAGGATTACCGTGGCTGGTCTTAGATTTACCATCGCTAGAGAGTGGTGCACCATGCTACCGTTCCATTTCAAATCCATGCACGCATTTCCAAAAGTCGTACGACGTTGTTTCGCTATTTCGGATGGATGTTGCACCTTGCACCGTGGATGTTGCTCCCTGTGGATATCGGTTATTCGGACGGCCATAACTTCTGGCTCGTTTAGAGTTAAGGGAGCCATAACCAGTAAAAACGAAGGCATCAGTGAGTTCTACGGTTCCGACAGATTTCAGCCGTCAATGGATTGTTTAATGCCCAAAAAAGACTATCCGAATCTCAATCGGGTCTCGGAAGTTTTTAACCCATCGTTTTTTTCGACACGTGGATTTTTGCGGTAAAACTGGATTACCGTGGCTGGTCTTCGATTTACCATCGCTGGAGAGTGGTGCACCATGGTACCGTTCCGTTTCAAATCCATGCACGCATTTCAAAAAGTTGTACGACACTGTTTCGCCATTTCGGACGGATGTTGCACCTTGCACCGTGGATGTTGCACCCTGTGGATATCGGTTATTCGGACGGCCATAACTTCTGGCTCGTTTAGAGTTAAGGGAGCCATAACCAGTCAAAACGAAGGCCTCAGTGAGTTCTACGGCCCCGATAGCTTTCAGCCTTCAATGGATTGTTTAGTGCCCAAAAAAGACTATCTGAATCTCAATCGGGTCTCGAAAGTTTTTAACCCATCGTTTTTTCGACACGTGGATTTTTGCGGTAAAATTGGATTACCGTGGCTGGTCTTCGATTTACCATCGCTCGAGAGTGGTGCACCATGGTACCATTCCATTTCAAATCCATGCACGCATTTCAAAAAGTCGTACGACACTGTTTCGCCATTTCGGACGGATGTTGCGCCTTGCACCGTGGATGTTGCACCCTGTAGATATCGATTATTCGGACGACCATAACTTCTGGCTCGTTTAGAGTTACGGGAGCATAACCAGTCAAATCGAAGGCCTCAGTGAGTTCTACGGCTCTGACCGCTTTCAGCCGTCAATGGATTGTTTATGCCCAAAAGAGACTATCTGAATCTCAATCGGGTCTCGGAAGTTTTTTACCCTTCGTTTTTTCGACACGTGGATTTTTACGGTAAAAGGGGATTACCGTGGCTGGTCTTCGATTTACCATCGCTGGAGAGTGGTGCACCATGCTACCGTTCCGTTTCAAATCCATGCACGCATTTCAAAAAGTCGTACGACACTGTTTCGCCATTTCGGACGAATGTTGCACCTTGCACCGTGGATGTTGCACCCTGTATATATCGATTATTCGGACGGCCATAACTTCTAGCCCGTTTAGAGTTACGGGAGCCATAGCCAGTCAAAACGAAGGCCTCAGTGAGTTCTATGGCTCTAACCGCTTTCAGCCGTCAATGGATTGTTTATGCCCAAAAGAGACTATCCGAATCTCAATCGGGTCTCGGAAGTTTTTTACCCTTCGTTTTTTCGACACATGGATTTTTACGGTAAAACGGGATTACCGTGGCTGGTCTTCGATTTACCATCGCTGGACAGTGGTGCACCATGGTACCGTTCCGTTTCAAATCCATGCACGCATTTTAAAAAGTCATACGACACTGTTTCGCCATTTTGGACGGATGTTGCACCTTGCACCGTGGATGTTGCACCCTGTAGATATCGATTATTCGGATGGCCGTAACTTCTGTCTCGTTTAGGGTTACGGGAGCCTTAACCAGTCAAAACGAAGGCCTCAGTGAGTTCTACGGCTCTGACAGCTTTCAGCCGTCAATGGATTGTTTAATGCCCAAAAAAGACTATCCGAATCTCAATCGGGTCTCGGAAGTTTTTTACCCTTCGTTTTTTCGACATATGGATTTTTACGGTAAAACGGGATTACCGTGGCTGGTCTTCGATTTACCATCGCTGGACAGTGGTGCTCCATGGTACCGTTCCGTTTCAAATCCATGCACACATTTTAAAAAGTCATACGACACTGTTTCGCCATTTTGGACGGATGTTGCACCTTGCACCGTGGTTGTTGCACCCTGTAGATATTGGTTATTTGGACGGCCATAACTTCTGGCTCGTTTAGAGTTACGGGAGCCATAACCAGTCAAAACGAAGGCCTTAGTGCGTTCTACGGCTCCAACAGCTTTCAACAGTCGATGGATTGTTTAATTCCCAAAAAAGACTATCCGAATCTCAATCGGGTCTCGGAAGTTTTTGCCCATCGTTTTTTCGACACGTGGATTTTACGGTAAAACTGGATTACCGTGGCTGGTCTTCGATTTACCATCGCTGGAGAGTGGTGCAGCATGGTACCTGTTGGGCGAATTCTCACCCAGGGGATCTTGAGACCAAGAAGCGTCAGTTTCACCCGGGTTCGCAACCTCCAATTCATTCGGCAAGGTACGCTCGGCATTCACACATGAAGCTTCATTCGGCAGTGCAAGCCCAAGTCCATCCGGCATAGCCAGCCTCCTTCCCTCCGCTCCACCGAACCAACGCCTCACCTACCCAATGCCGGACCAAGTTCCTGCCGAACCAGCTTTAAAGTCACAACCAAGCAATACCGGATCAACGTCCTCTCCAATACCACCGGTCCAACCCCTTTCCCACATGACCGGACCACATACGACCGGACCACATACGACCGAACCAACCTTCAAGCTCACCACCGAACCAACTCCACGACCGAACCAACGCCACCGAGCCAAACCATACCTCACCACCGAATGGACCTCCGCCGAACCAGATGATTGCCAGTCCAAATTGCTTCAGCCCAGGCTCACCAGCAGTTATATACTTCCAAGACCCCTGCCCCCTACCTCATTCTATAAATAGAGGGGCAGGGGTACAACAATGGCAGACAAGTTTGAGAGCTCAAGTAAGGAAGGAACTTTCAAACTAATTTCATATACTTATATATGAAGCATTGTACTTGTAATCTGAAAGAAAGAAGATAATAACATATAAAGTGGACGTAGGCGCATTCTGGCCGAACCACTATAAATCCGCGTGTCTTTTACATTTCAGCCCCTACTTCTTTTATATTTACATACTCATCTAAAATCATTGAAAATCACATATAATCAACTAAATAATACGACTTGGAGGTGTTTGTCCATTTTTTGTGCAAACATTTTTGGTGCTTTCACTGAGAATTGAACTCAGGCTTCATCTTCTCCCACTCAACCTTCTTCCTAACAACATCGCTCGTTGCTTAAAAATCATGCCTTCCAAACAGAGAAGGGATGTTAACAAAGGAAAGAACATCGCAACTAGAAGCCTTCCAGATCCAGCAATCGCAGATCAGCCCACTTCAACAGCAGTACCAGATGAAAATCAGGAAAATCCAACTGGTCCCGCAACGGAACAACCAATCACTAGGGCAGATCTGGACAGGGTTGTGGCTGAAGTAACTAACCGCTTCACATCCCAACAAGAAGCTTTGGTGGACCAACTCATGTCACGCTTAAGGGATGCTGAAGAGTCCAACCACAACACTGAATCATGGGGTGAGTCCCAATCCGGAGGATCTCGGAGGCAACAAAGGTCTTCCCTCTTCGAAGAAGCTATCAACAGGAACAACAATGATAGGGGCCGCGCCCGGACTCAGCCCGAATTCCGACTCGAGGAAGCCCTTGGAACCGAACCCAGCAGGGGAGGCACCAGGCGAGGGTCGGAAGCTGATCCAGTCATGCCACCTAATCATAGAAACCCCGCTGAACGGAGCCGAGCTAGAACCCAGCCCGAAGTTGACCCCATGGATGTGCTCGAAACAGAACCCCACAGGGGAAGATCAAGGCAGGGGGCAACTGCAGCTGGTCCTAGCGTGCATCCGAGCAGCCAAAGACAACCACTGGATAATGCTAGAAGTGATAGACTGTACCATCCCTACAGGTCATCTAGACGAGATAGATCCCGCAGGGAAGAACCAAGCTCATTTTTGTCCGCTCCAAGTTCTGACGAACGAATGGCACGATTATTCAGAGAATGTGTCCAACGGGAGCAAAGGGACCGGGGAATAGGCGCTAGGGTCACCAGTCCCTTTACCCGAAATATCGAAACTGCCATCACTCCCCGGGAATGGAAAATGCCAACCATGGAACCTTACAAAAGAACTTCCGACCCCATCGTACACTTGCAGAGATACACCCAGCATATGCTCATGAGTGGAGCAACAGAAGGAGTGTTATGTAAATATTTTCCGCTATTCCTAGCTGATCTAGCTACCTCCTGGTTCTGCCATCTGCCCCAAGGATCCATCAGCTCATGGGAGATGTTGAAAGAAAGGTTTATTAGCTAGTTCCGCATCCATGTGGAACAACCCAAGGATGCTTATTCTTTATCCAATGTCAAACAGAAAACCGGAGAGACGCTGCAACAATATCTAACACGGTTCAACGCCGCAGCGGCAGCAGTTCAAGATGCCGATGAAAAACTCACTCTAATGGCCCTCTGTAGTGGTGTACATCCAGACACCAAGTTTGCCAGAAGATTAACTAAGGAAAAACCAGCTACCTTGCCTGATTTCTTCCATGAAGCTGGAAAGTATATGAGACTTGAAGACGCTGCTACAGAGAGGCAATCAGGACAACAAGGTAAGACAGTTCAGGACAAGGTTCCCACTGCAGCTAAGGACGCTCGAAGAAATGAATCTAGAGACAATGCTGGGGGCAGAAAGGTCGAAAAGCGCCAATATCGATCAGGACCGAGATTTGACTCCTACACTCCTTTGAACGACACAATCGAAAATATCTTCCTAGCCACTCAGGGCGAACTAGGATACAAGCGCCCCCCGCACAAGAAAGAATCAGATAACGCACTCAAGTCCGGAAAGTTCTGTCGCTTCCACGAATCCCACGGACATGACACCAATGAATGCCACCATCTTCGGGACTTGATCGAAGAACACATTAGAAGAAGAAGACTGGAACGCTATGTGAAGGGTCAGAACAGGACTCCAACTCCAGCCAATGAGAACTCAAAGCAACCCCTCCCAGAGGTAGGTGGAGGGAATCGCAACAATCACAACACCAGTGGCTCTAGTCAAGAGAAGATAGTGGTCCTTACCATCTCAGGAGGACCACACATCGCCGACAGAAGTTGGGCAGAGATGGAAAGGTACGGCAAGTCACTTAGAAATGCAGAAGGCTATGTTAACTCCATCACGGAAGAACGCCACCCGAAACGAAAAGAGAACGACGACATCATATTCAGTAGGTGTGATTTGGAAGGAAGACAGTACCCACATATGGATCCTATGGTCATCTCTGCCTGGTTCGGTCCAGCTAAAGTTTTTCGGATTCTAATAGACACAGGAAGCTCCGTAAATATCCTATTCAAACATGCTTTCGACAAAATGAAGTTATCAATGAAGGATGTATCCCCCTGTGACAAACCACTGCACGGTTTCACTGGAGATGCAAAAATGCCCCTCGGGCAACTTGACCTCTTCGTCGAAATAGGAAGTCATCCCCGCTCCGTTGTGCGAAAACAAACGTTCGTACTAATAGAAAACCACTCGGCTTACAACGCCTTCTTGGGAAGACCAGCCTTGTCTGACTTCCAGATTGTATTAGCCCCCTGGTGCCTGAAAATGAAATTTCCAACAGACAACGGAGTAGGAGAAGTAGAAGGAGATCAAGATGCTGCCCGAGACTGCTATGTAACTGAACTTCGCGATAACCGCAGAAAGAATAAAGGAAAAGGTGCAGAGACTACTCTCTGCATGAAAAGCTTGGAGGCATAGCAACTAAAGAAAGCCCCTCCTCTTCGATACACAAGCGATCCCTTCAATGAACTAGACCCCAGGGATAAAGAGGAGGAGGCTATCGCCGAGCCTGCAGAGGCTATGGAATTCGTATCTGTAGACAAGCACGATTCAAGTAAACTACTAAAAGTCGGATCTCAGCTAAAAACGGAGTTGAAAGATCAACTCATTGACTTTCTCCGCCACAACTTAGATGTATTTGCGTGGACCCATGCCGATATGACAGGAATCTCCCCCGACATAGCATGCCACATGCCGAACATCGATCCCACCAAGGTACCAGTAAAGCAGAAAAAGAGGAGCATGGGGGCAGAGCGATCGGCAGCCCTTGATGAGGAAGTAAAGAATCTACATGCTAATGGCTTCATACGGGAAGCCATCTACCCAGAATGGATCGCTAACCCAGTGCTAGTAAAAAAGGCCAATGGAAAGTGGCGAACATGTATTGACTTCTCCAATCTGAATGACGCTTGCCCAAAAGATTGCTTCCCACTTCCCCGAATTGACCAACTTGTGGACAGCACAGCCGGACACGAACTCCTATCTTTTATGGATGCATACTCCGGATATAACCAGATTCCCATGCACGCTCCTGATCAAGACCACACTAGCTTCATCACCGACCGCGGACTATATTGTTACAAAGTCATGCCTTTTGGACTCAAAAATGCTGGAGCTACCTATCAGCGCCTCGTCAACAAGATGTTCGCGGAACTAATAGGACGAACTATGGAAGTGTATGTGGATGACATGTTGGTAAAGTCCAGGAAAGCCGACGACCATGTAAGCCACCTGGGCGAGATGTTTCAAGTACTTCGCCGATATGGAATGAAGCTGAATCCTCTAAAGTGCTCCTTCGGAGTATCTTCGGGAAAATTCTTAGGATTTATCGTCCACGCCAGAGGAATCGAAGCAAACCCTGAACAAATCCGGGCTCTAAAAGAAATAAGGATACCCTCCACTCGAAAAGAAATGCGGAGCCTAAACGGAAAGGTGGCCGCCCTAAGCCGATTCATTTCCAAGGCAACTGACAAGTGTGTCCCTTTCTTCGAAGCTCTCAAGAAAGACAAAGGGAGATTCGAGTGGACCGATGAATGCTTAAAAGCCTTCCTCAACCTAATCGAACACCTTCAGAGACCACCAGTACTCTCAACTCCAAATGAAGGTGAAGTGTTATACCTATACCTCGCTGTATCATCTCATGCTCTAAGCGCCGCCTTGGTAAGAGAAGAAGACCGCACACAACGCCCGGTTTACTTTGTAAGTAAGAGATTTACAGGGGCAGAGGCCAGATATCCTAAACTAGAGAATTTAGCATATTGTTTATTGATCACGTCACGAAAACTGCGACACTACTTCCAGTCTCACTCCATCAGGGTTCTAACCGATCAACCGCTAAGACAAGTGCTCCATCGTCCTGACACTTCTGGGCGACTCCTCAAATGGTGCATCGAACTAAGTCAGTATGATATCACCTACCATCCTCGCACCGCTATCAAAGGACAAGCCATGGCCGATTTCATTGCCGAATTCACTACCAACGAAGGCAAGGAACAATCCGAAGTAGCAAAAAACATCAAGTGGAACCTCTTTGTAGATGGAGCATCGAACGAACAAGGCTCGGGGGCAGGAATTGTGATCATCACCCCCAAGGGAAGAAAGTTGTACTATGCATTAAGGTTGGAGTTCATGACCACTAACAACGATGCTGAATATGAAGGAGTAATAGCAGGATTGGAGCTTGCCCTGGAAATTGGAATCGATTCCTTATGTCTTCATAGTGATTCTCAGCTTATCGTAAACCAGGTGCTAGGAGAATTCCAGACTCGAGGAGAACGACTCACATCATACCTAAAGAAAACCAAACTGCTGCTCGATCAATTGGACCACTATCTAATCAAACATATTCCTCGAGAAGAGAACCAAGAGGCAGATGAACTTGCAAAGCAAGCTAGTATGAAGAATAGCACCATTTCCGGAACACTAGCCATCTCAAGGCAGCTAGCCCCAAGTTTCAAACCAGTAAATCTGGTAACTGCAATCGAAGAAGGAACCTGGATGACTCCCATCCGAAAATATTTGCAAGATGGCACACTGCCCGACAGGCGTGACGAAGCCAAGAGGATCTTGAGGAAAGTTCCCCACTACACGATACAAGAAGGCATCCTCTATCGGCGTGGCTTCTCTGGCCCCTTATTGAGATGCGTCGCTGGAAGGGAAGCCAAGGAGATCTTATCAAACATCCATCAGGGAGGATGCGGAGATCACACTGGGGGGCAGACTTTGGCAAGGAAGATACTCCGATATGGATATTACTGGCCCACACTAAACAAAGACGCTCTAGACTTCGTCAAGAAATGCGACAGATGTCAGAAATTTGCCAAGATTCCTCGACTGCCCACAAATGAAATTACTCAAATGACCAGCCCTTGGCCCTTTGCTGTATGGGGAATTGACTTAATTGGCGAACTGCCAACGGGCCGGGGCGGAGCCAAATATGCTGTAGTGGCAGTCGATTATTTCACCAAATGGGTGGAAGCAGAACCTCTAAATAAAATATCTTCAACAAAAGTTATAAACTTCTTGATCAAAAATATTCTGTGCAGGTACGGAGTCCCACTCAAGATCATATCAGACAACGGACTCCAATTTGACAGCGAAGAATTTGCCGACTGGTACCAGGAGCATGGAATTCATAAAAGCTTCTCATCAGTAGCTTATCCTCAGGCAAACGGACAAGTTGAAGCTGTCAACAAAATTCTCAAAACCCTAATCAAGAAGAAACTTGAAAAGTCAAAAGGCGCCTGGGTGGACGAACTTCCTACGGCACTATGGACATACCGCACGTCTTTCAGAACATCAACGGGACATACTCCTTTCTCCTTGGCATATGGATCGGAGGCAATGCTCCCAGTTGAGACTATTGTGCCTTCCCACCGTAGGATCCACTACAACCCAGAAGAAAACGAAGAACTCCTCCTCATTGTTTTGGATCTGGTTGAGGAAAGGAGAAACGATGCAGCACTTAAAGCAGCAGCTCACAAGCAAAAAGTGGCAGCGCTATACAATTCCAAAGTCAAGCATCGCAGCTTACAAGAAGGAGATCTTGTCCTCAGGCGAATCTTTCCACGCCCCGGGGCACTAGACCCCATCTGGGACGGACCGTATGTAATTCATAAAGATCTCCACAACGGAGCTTATATTTTGTCAACAGTGGACGGAGAGGTGTTCCAGAGGGCATGGAACATCCGACACCTCCGTCGATACTTTTCTTAACTTGTACTGCCCATATGAAGTGAATTAACAAAGAGAATCAGTGGACGTAGGCACTTTCGTGCCGAACCACTTTAAAAAAATCTTGTCTCTTTTTAGCTTGTTCCTTTATGTCTTGGCTACTTGTTAAGTTTTATCCCTTTCTGTTGAACAAAATCCTATGGCATCTCCACTCAAGACGCACCGCGGCCTCATCTGGACTAGGCCTAACAGGTACGCTACGATTCTATGCACTCGCCAATGAGACACTTTTGCTCCAGCATCCCTCTGCTGCGGGTTAACTCATTGCGCGCCTGCCCTCAAAGCCAACTGTAATGAGCCGATTATAAGTCATCATAAAGGCCGACTATAGCCGATGGCAGCTCATTACGACGTTCGGCTCGCCGGCAACTGTGAACCTACTTTAAGCCCCAACATAAGGTGTGGCCAGCCAGGGGTAGTTCACGGCCAACGGCACCCACGCTAGCCGGCCACGGTAAATCGAATAATACCCACGATTACGGACCATAATGGTTCGGGTAGTTACCGTGCGCGATCTCGGCTCCGATGTGTCTTAAGTGCGGCTGTGGTAAAAAAGAAAACTCCCCGCGGAGGCGTAAGATGGGTGACAAATGTCTCCAAGACCCACAGCTAGGGAAAGTGACTACAAAACCCGTTTGCCACGAACTTAAGCACATCGACGGCCTTCCGTGACTAGAAGTTTTACTTTTACTATATTTCCATTTCATTTAAATACTTTTCTCCTATCCTGTATAACAAACTCTAAAGTACAGGAAACCAAATAGGAAGCGTTCACTCATGAGAAACTAAGCCTGCGTACTGGGTGGCAAGGTACTCAGCTATATCCGTAAACAGTTACATAAGATACTCTAAGCTACCGCCTGCGAATGGAACATAAAGGGCGGTACTCTCTTTTCTTGTACATAAATACGTAACTATAGCTTGTTCGTACAATAACATTGCAACACATGAAATTATATTTCTAGCAAAAAACTTAGCATCAAACACAACTAGAATCACAGGCATATACATAGTTATATTTCTCACGCAGCACATCAAGATGACAACAACATTTAAACATAACAACATCAGCTTATATTATAAAATCACACGAAGTTATTCTTTGCAAATAATATTGTTATAGTTACATGTCAATGACTAACGTAAACAGTGATAAAAAGAAATAAAAAGGTGGCAACCGCATCCACACTCCATCACCGACTTCCCCGGTCTACTTAGCCGCAGGATCAGAGCCCCCAGCATGTGGATCAGGAGTCCCACCTGTCCAGTTCAGAAGAGGAATTCATTAAACGAACGATCAAGTTATGAAAACACGGAAAGGAAAGAAAGGGAAAAGAATAACTCACCAGCATCCGCCGCTTGATCCTCATCATCCAACTGAACGCCCGCTTCCTCTGCAGCAAGCAGCCGCATCCCCTCCTTCACCGCCGCTTGCTCCTCCTTCGAGAACTGGGCAGTAACCGCATCCAAATTGAAAGCCTCTCCGCCTTCCTTACCCGCGTTCACCCTGGCCTCCTCTAAAGCCTGGAGATACACCTTGGCCATCACCCGAGGGTAATCGTCCATCCAAGACAAGCCGCCCTCCTTCCAAGTGTGGAAGTACATGTCCTGCAACATCTCACCATCATCCCCTCATTCTCCTCAAACTCCCTCACCCGGGCCTCGGAGGCTTGCAACTTGGCGACGGCAATGTCCCTCTCTGATTGGTATCTCAAGCAGTCAGCCTGGAGAGACCTCCTCATTTCCTCCTCCTTTAACTTGAGGGACCTCCTCATCTCCTCCATCTCCTCCTTCAACTCGGCCTAAGCCATTTCCGCAGCCTCGAGCCTCCCAGACAACTCCTCTACCCGCTCAAGATCCGCATTTCGAACCTCGTCCACCGTCGTAATGGCCATGTTAATCCGTTCCCTGCAGGCGACCTCCATCTTCCGTAATTCCGCCCTACTGGCCTTCTCCATCGTCTCTTTCAGCCGCTTGGAGGCTTCCTCATGCTGAGAAATCTGGATGGCTTGATCGGCGAGCTGCTTGGCCTGATCGGCAACTTTTAACCTCAACCGAACATTAGCACTCCCGATCTCTTCCCCGGCCTTGGCCAATTTAGCATGATGCTCCATTAACTTCTTGGTCTCTGCAGCCACCCGATCGATGTTAGCCTTGGCTTCGTCCCCCATGGTGACTACCCGTGTAGTAAGTAAATCAAGATCTAAAGACTTGGCCTCGTCCAGCACTCTTACCATGGGGTTGCGGGGAAGGAGGTGCTCGCCCGTGGCCTCATCAAATGAGATATCCTGAAAGCTCGGATCTAAATCAGGATGACCGGCAAAAGGGTCACGAGGCACGGGGCGAGGCACATCAGGACGCCTTATACGAATAACAGTTGGGCTCTTGAAAGGAGGATGAGGGGGGCCGGATTCCGTGCTCTCCTCCGTAGTATCACGAGGAGGCTGAGTAGGAAGCTGCGAACCAGGGGAAGACTCAAATAAGGAATGGCTCCGCTTCTTTTTCCGAATGCCCTCTTCAATGACCCCGAGAAGAGGGCGATAACTGACTACATCCCCAGTGCGACCAGTAGGGGGTTTCGCAGAAGCTCTCCTAGAATTAAACTGCTCAAGGCGGTGTCGAACGTCCGACGTTTTAACCACCTGGCCTGCCCCTGGAATAAAGAACAAGTGTTACGAACATACAATAATCCACAGTTCGAAAAATGTGTTAAGTTAAAAGGAACGAAAAGTGAGAAGACACGCCTATTATACAAACCCGGCGGAGGAGTGGGATACTGCAATAAGTCCTGGATCTCATTCCAGGACGGAAGTGAACCGTAAAAAATTTCTAAGTCCCTATCGAAAATGGAATCGGCAGAAGACAAAAGTTCACCTTGCATCGCCGGAACCGCCCTAGCTGAGGAACCCTTAGAGGATGGGTCAGTGCCAGCCACAACTTTGCCGGTTTCCTTTGCCTTCTCCGTTTTCGACTCTCCCTCCGACTCCCCGAAGGCCCGACGGAGAGCCTCATCCAGTTCAAGGTCTTGCTCAGAGGTTAGGGCACCGACGCCATTACCACCTTGACCGTCGCCGTCTCCTCCACCCTCCGACCCTTCTCCAACCTCGCCTCCTTCCTCCTCATCTACACCTTCCCCCTCCGGGACAGTCGGACAAGTGCTTGGAGAAGGGCAATCAGACTTCTTCAGCTTCTTCCCCCCGACAGCGGGACGCTCTGCAAAAGGCTCCCTCTTACCGCTCTTCACCGTAGCCCCCTCCTTAGCTTTAGCAGCCTTCTCCTCAGCCGTATCCCTTTGCTTAACCACGGACTGGTGCGGTAAGATCAAATTATACTCCAAGAGGGTTGCGTTCCTGATCAAGAAGGAGGCCGACCGGTCCCGTGCCGGAATAGCCTTTAGTTCAGCAGCCATTCGCACCAAGGAATCATCCTCCACGACTGCAATACCACCTGTCGCTAGCCAGAAATAGAAGCATGTCAGAAAAAACACTACAGTCAAAACATGGAAAATATAAATGAAATCCATCTTACAGCCGGAAGTGAAAAGGCGGAAAGAAACAGCATCGTCCTTGATGAAGAACCACTCTTTCTTGAACATGGTAAACTTGGAATATAAGTCCAGGACCGGTTTGAAGGGCACGGCCGCTTCCAGACTGATATACGGAGACCCCTTCTTATAGCCTCTCAGGTTGTACAAATATCGAATTTCCCGGTTAGAAGGAGGACGCCCGTACCTCCTCTGGAAGATAACAAAGAGGCTCACCAGGATGGCATAAGAGTTAGGCTGAAGCTGGAAGGGAGCCACCTTCAAATATGTGGTGAAGCTTACTATCCAAGCGTTGATAGGAGGGATAGCACCGCACATGCAATGGTATCTGCTATAAGCAAAGTAGCCCTCGGGAGGATTATATGGCATCACTCCATCTCCCGGCAGCAGCATAAGAGCCCTATCTATCCCGAAGGAACGGGATATGACGTCAAGTTGCTCCTCCTTTAGGGAGCTAGGAAAGCAATCAGGAGGGGAGATCAGAAGTTCCTGTGGACCATATCCATCCACTAGAGACCTCGGAATAGGTCGATGTTGCCCGGATCCTGGTTGGACTGGGGGCAAGGAAGAAGAAGACTCTCCCGTGCCTCTAGACTTCTTTCTGTCCGATCGTGTTTCCGCTTTGCGAGACATTTTCTGCAGCACAAGAAAAACTTGATGTTAGAATAAGAAGTATAGGAAAATAAACAAGCAAGTATCTATAGCAAGCATATAAAAGCCTAAGATTTCGCTCAAGATTCAAATTCCGAGTCTCATTCGGTATATGCCTCATTCGGTAGTTCCATTCGGCATTAGAGGTTCATCCGGTATACGAATTCATTCGGTAATACGGTGCAAGCAAATTCATTCGGCAATGGGGCATGAAGTTCATTCGGCACTAAGGCCTTAAACTCATTCGGCATACAGAAACATTCGGTAATAAAGGCATTCGGCAATAGAGTGTATACCTGATTCGGTAGAGATTTGGTTCGGCAGACGATTTGGTCCGGCAAGTCAGTTGATTCGGCTCTCTGGTTCGGTAAGGGAAAACCAAGGAGGGTACGGCCTCTATATATAGGCGAGCTCAGGGCCGCCGAACCAACTGGTTCGGCCCACCGGATAGGAACACCGGACCAATAACAAATATACCGAACCAACTAGATGCCGAATGAAACCACAGCCGGATGAGAATAACCGGACCAACAAAAAACCGAATGAACTATCTCTCTACCAACGACAACCAGGAACTAGGGGCATGCAGAGCGCCTCATGCAGATAAGTACCGAACTCCAGAACTAACTAATAAAATGAGGATTACGACAACGATGAATAAGTTGTAAATCTCTCACTAACATGGATTAATCATTTACACGTGTACGCGACCACGAACGGTCCATAGGCACGCTCTGAATGGTTATTAACCCTATTGTCGTGGGAATTTACACTTTGACACGCCTTTTTAAACTCGTAGGTTAAACGGATATTTGACTCTGATAATTATGAAATGGCTAAGCTACTTACACATGTACGGGGTCACGAACGATCCCTAGGCATGCTCTGAGCTGGAGATAAACCATCTTGACAAACGATCCAAGGATCCACTCTGACATGAACCTGGCATCAATGATGCTAAGCCCCCTCGGGGCTTACTCTCTCGTCCCAAACAGCACAGTTCAATTCAACTCGAATATTTCGATCACGAACGGTTGTCGTTTGAAATCACTCTAAAACTGTAAATTCCTTTGCAGGACATCAACAGAATACGAACATCCAACCCATGGCGTTACAAAGCTAGACTTCCTACCACAAAGAAACAAAGCGCGACACATGCAAGCACGTGCCCCACTTTGTGGGGCAAATGTTGGGCGAATTCTCACCCAGGGGATCTTGAGACCAAGAAGCGTCAGTTTCACCCGGGTTCGCAACCTCCAATTCATTCGGCAAGGTACGCTCGGCATTCACACATGAAGCTTCATTCGGCAGTGCAAGCCCAAGTCCATCCGGCATAGCCAGCCTCCTTCCCTCCGCTCCACCGAACCAACGCCTCACCTACCCAATGCCGGACCAAGTTCCTGCCGAACCAGCTTCAATGTCACAACCAAGCAATACCGGATCAACGTCCTCTCCAATACCACCGGTCCAACCCCTTTCCCACATGACCGGACCACATACGACCGGACCACATACGACCGAACCAACCTTCAAGCTCACCACCGAACCAACTCCACGACCGAACCAACGCCACCGAGCCAAACCATACCTCACCACCGAATGGACCTCCGCCGAACCAGATGATTGCCAGTCCAAATTGCTTCAGCCCAGGCTCACCAGCAGTTATATACTTCCAAGACCCCTGCCCCCTACCTCATTCTATAAATAGAGGCGGTACAACAATGGCAGACAAGTTTGAGAGCTCAAGCAAGGAAGGAACTTTCAAACTAATTTCATATACTTATATATGAAGCATTGTACTTGTAATCTGAAAGAAAGAAGATAATAACATATAAAGTGGACGTAGGCGCATTCTGGCCGAACCACTATAAATCCGCGTGTCTTTTACATTTCAGCCCCTACTTCTTTTATATTTACATACTCATCTAAAATCATTGAAAATCACATATAATCAACTAAATAATACGACTTGGAGGTGTTTGTCCATTTTTTGTGCAAACAGTACCGTTCCGTTTCAAATCCATGCACGCATTTTAAAAAGTCGTACGACGCTGTTTCGTCATTTCGGACGGATGTTGCACCTTGCACCGTGGATGTTGCACCCTGTAGATATCGATTATTCGGACGGCTATAACTTCTGGCTCGTTTAGAGTTACGGGAGCCATAACCAGTCAAAACGAACGCCTCAGTGAGTTCTACGGCTCTGACAGCTTTCAGACGTCAATGGATTGTTTAATGCCAAAAAAAGACTATCCGAATCTCAATCGGTTCTCGGAAGTTTTTAACCCATCGTTTTTTCGACACGTGGATTTTTGCGGTAAAACTGGATTACCGTGGCTGGTCTTCGATTTACCATCGCTGGAGAGTGGTGCACCATGGTACCGTTCCATTTCAAATCCATGCACGTATTTCAAAAAGTCGTACGACACTGTTTCGCCATTTCGGACGGATGTTGCACCTTGCACCGTGGATGTTGCACCCTGTAGATATCGATTATTCGGACGGCCATAACTTCTGGCTCGTTTAGAGTTACGGGAGCCATAACCAGTGAAATCGAAGGCCTCAGTGAGTTCTACGGCTCTGACCGCTTTCAGCCGTCAATGGATTGTTTATGCCCAAAAGAGACTATCCGAATCTCAATCGGGTCTCGGAAGTTCTTTACCCTTCGTTTTTTCGACACGTGGATTTTTACGGTAAAAGGGGATTACCGTGGCTGGTCTTCGATTTACCATCACTGGAGAATGGTGCACCATGCTACCGTTCCGTTTCAAATCCATGCACGCATTTCAAAAAGTCGTACGACACTGTTTCGCCATTTCGGACGAATGTTGCACCTTGCACCGTGGATGTTGCACCCTGTAGATATCGATTATTCGGAAGGCCATAACTTCTGGCCCGTTTAGAGTTATGGGAGCCATAACCAGTCAAAACGTAGGCCTCAGTGAGTTCTACGGCTCTAACAGCTTTCAGCCGTCGATGGATTGTTTAATGCCCAAAAAAGACTATCCGAATCTCAATCGGGTCTCGGAAGTTTTTTACGCTTCGTTTTTTCGACACGTGGATTTTTACGGTGAAACTAGATTACCGTGGCTGGTCTTCGATTTACCATCGCTGGAGAGTGGCACACCATGGTACCGTTCCGTTTCAAATCCATGCACGCATTTCAAAAAGCCGTACGACACTGTTTCGCCCTTTCGGACGGATGTTGCACCTTGCACCGTGGATGTTGCACCCTGTAGATTACGGTTATTCAGGCGGCCATAACTTCTGGCTCATTTAGAGTTACGGGAGCCATAACTAGTCAAAACGAAGGCCTCTGTGAGTTCTAAGGCTCTGACCGCTTTCAGCCGTCAATGGATTGTTTATGCCCAAAAGAGACTATCCGAATCTCAATCGGGTCTCGGAAGTTTTTTACCCATCGTTTTTCCGACACGTGGATTTTTGCGGTAAAACTGGATTACCGTGGCTGGTCTTCGATTTACCATCACTGGAGAGTGGTTCACCATGGTAACGTTCCGTTTCAAATCCATGCACGCATTTCAAAAAGTCGTACGACACAGTTTTGCCATTTCGGACGGATGTTGCACCTTGCACCGTGGATGTTGCACCCTGTAGATATCGATTATTCGGACGGCCATAACTTATGGATCGTTTAGAGTTATGGGAGCCATAACCAGTTAAAACGAAGGCCTCAGTGAGTTCTACGGGTGCAACAGCTTTCAGCGGTCAAGGGATTGTCTAATGCCCAAAAACGACTATTCGAATCTCAATCGGGTCTCGGAAGTTTTTACCCTTCGTTTTTTCGACACGTGGATTTTTACGGTAAAACGGGATTACCGTGGCTGGTCTTCGATTTACCATCGCTGGAGAGTGGTGCACCATGGTAACGTTCCGTTTCAAATCCATGCACGCATTCCAAAAAGTCGTACGACACTGTTTCGCCATTTCGGACGGATGTTGCACCTTGCACCGTGGATGTTGCACCCTGTAGATATCGATTATTCGGACGGCCATAACTTCTGGCTCGTTTAGAGTTACGGGAGCCATAACCAGTCAAAACGAAGGCCTCAGTGAGTTCTACGGCTCCGACAGCTTTCTGCTGTCAGTGGATTGTTTAATGCCAAAAAAAGACTATCCGAATCTCAATCAGGTCTTTGAAGTTTTTACCCTTCGTTTTTTCGACACGTGGATTTTTACGGTAAAACGGGATTACCGCGGCTGGTCTTTGATTTACCATCGCTGGAGAGTGGTGCACCATGGTAACGTTCCGTTTCAAATCCATGCACGCATTTCAAAAAGTCGTATGACACTGTTTCGCCATTTTGGACGGATGTTGCACCTTGCACCGTGGATGTTGCACCCTGTAGATATTGGTTATTCGGACGGCCATAACTTCTGGCTCGTTTAGAGTTACGGGAGCCATAACCAGTCAAAATGAAGGCCTTAGTGCGTTCTACGGCTCCGACAGCTTTCAGCAGTCGATGGATTGTTTAATTCCCAAAAAAGACTGTCCGAATCTCAATCGGGTCTCGCAAGTTTTTGCCCATCGTTTTTTCGACACATGGATTTTTGTGGTAAAACTGGATTACCGTGGCTGGTCTTCGATTTACCATCGCTGGAGAGTGGTGCACCATGGTACCGTTCCGTTTCAAATCCATGCACGCATTTCAAAAAGTCGTACGACACTGTTTCGCCATTTCGGACGGATGTTGCACCTTGCACCGTGGATGTTGCACCCTGTAGATATCGATTATTCGGACGGCCATAACTTCTGGCTCGTTTAGAGTTACGGGAGCCATAACCAGTCAAAACGAAAGCCTCAGTGAGTTCTACGGCTCTGACAGCTTTTAGCAGTCAATGGATTGTTTAATGCCCAAAAAAGACTATCCTAATCTCAATCGGGTCTCGGAAGTTTTTTACCCTTCGTTTTTTCGACACGTGGATTTTTACGGTAAAACGGGATTACCGTGGCTGGTCTTCGATTTACCATCGCTAGAGAGTGGTGCACCATGGTACCGTTCCGTTTCAAATCCATGCACGCATTTCCAAAAGTCGTACGACGCTGTTTCGCCATTTCGGACGGATGTTGCATCTTGCGCCGTGGATGTTGCACCCTGTGGATATCGGTTATTCGGATTGCCATAACTTCTGGCTCGTTTAGAGTTAAGGGAGCCATAACCGGTCAAAATGAAGGCCTTAGTGAGTTATACGGCTCCGACAGCTTTCAGCCGTCAATGGATTGTTTAATGCCCAAAAAAGACTATCCGAATCTCTATCGGGTCTTGGAAGTTTTTAACCCATCGTTTTTTCAACACGTGGATTTTTGCGGTAAAACTGGATTACCGTGGCTGGTCTTCGATTTACCATCGCTGGAGAGTGGTGCACCATGGTACCGTTCCGTTTCAAATCCATGCACGCGTTTCAAAAAATCGTACGACACTGTTTCGCCATTTCGGACGGATGTTGCACCTTGCACCGTGGATGTTGCATCCTGTGGATATCGGTTATTCGGACGGCCATAACTTTTGGCTCGTTTAGAGTTAAGGGAGCCATAACCAGTCAAAACGAAGGCCTCAGTGAGTTCTAAGGCCCCGATAGCTTTCAGCCGTCAATGGATTGTTTAATGCACAAAAAAGACTATCCGAATCTCAATCGGGTCTCGGAAGTTTTTAACCCATCGTTTTTTCGACACGTGGATTTTTGCGGTAAAACTGGATTACCGTGGCTGGTCTTCGATTTACCATCACTGGAGAGTGGTGCACCATGGCAACGTTCCGTTTCAAATCCATGCACGCATTTCAAAAAGGCGTACGACACTGTTTTGCCATTTCGGACGGATGTTGCACCTTGCACCGTGGATATTGCACCCTGTAGATATCGATTATTCGGACGGCCATAACTTTTGGATCGTTTAGAGTTACGGGAGCCATAACCAATCAAAATGAAGACCTCAGTGAGTTCTACGGCTCTGACAGCTTTCAGCCGTCAATGGATTGTTAAATGCCCAAAAAAGACTATCCGAATCTCAATCGGGTCTCGGAAGTTTTTACCCTTCGTTTTTTCGACACCTGGATTTTTACGGTAAAACGGGATTACCGTGGCTGGTCTTCGATTTACCATCGCTGGAGAGTGGTGCACCATGGTAACTTTCCGTTTCAAATCCATGCACGCATTTCAAAAAGTCGTACGACACTGTTTCTCCATTTCGGACGGATGTTGCACCTTGCACCGTGGATGTTGCACCCTGTAGATATCGATTATTCGGACGGCCATAACTTCTGGCTCGTTTAGAGTTACGGGAGCCATAACCTGTCAAAACGAAGGCCTCAGTGAGTTCTACGGCTCCGACAGCTTTCAGCCGTCAATGGATTGTTTAATGCCCAAAAAAGACTATCCTAATCTCAATCGGGTCTCGGAAGTTTTTTACCCTTCGTTTTTTCGACACGTGGATTTTTACGGTAAAACGGGATTACCGTGGCTGGTCTTCGATTTACCATCGCTGGAGAGTGGTGCACCATGGTACCGTTCCGTTTCAAATCCATGCACGCATTTGAAAAAGTCATACGACACTGTTTCGCCATTTCGGACGGATGTTGCACCTTGCACCATGGATGTTGCACCCTGTAGATATCGGTTATTCGGACGGCCATAACTTCTGGCTCGTTTAGAGTTACGGGAGCCCTAACCAATCAAAACGAAGGCCTCAGTGAGTTCTACGTCTCCGACAGCTTTCAGCCGTCAATGGATTGTTTAATGCCCAAAAAAGACTATCCGAATCTCAATCGTGTCTCGGAAGTTTTTAACCCATCGTTTTTTCGACACGTGGATTTTTGCGGTAAAACTGGATTACCGTGGCTGGTCTTCGATTTACCATCCCTGGAGAGTGGTGCACCATGGTACCGTTCCGTTTCAAATCCATGGACGCATTTCAAAAAGTCGTACGACACTGTTTCGCCATTTCGGACGGAAGTTGCTTCATGCACCGTGGATGTTGCACCCTGTAGATATCGGTTATTCGGACAACCATAACTTCTGGCTCGTTTAGAGTTAAGGGAGCCATAACCAGTCAAAACGAAGGCCTCAGTGAGTTCTACGGTTCTGACGGCTTTCAGCCGTCAATGGATGGTTTAATGCCCAAAAAAGACTATCCTAATCTCAATCGGGTCTCGGAAGTTTTTTACCCTTCGTGTTTTCGACACGTGAATTTTTACGGTAAACGGGATTACCGTGGCTGGTCTTCGATTTACCATCACTGGAGAGTGGTGCACCATGGTACCGTTCCGTTTCAAATCCATGCACGTATTTGAAAAAGTCATACGACACTGTTTCGCCATTTCGGACGGATGTTGCACCTTGCACTGTGGATGTTGCACCCTGTAGATATCGGTTATTCAGGCGGCCATAACTTCTGGCTCGTTTAGTGTTACGGGAGCCATAACCAGTCAAAACGAAGGCCTCAATGAGTTCTATGGCTCTGACAGCTTTTAGCAGTCAATGGATTGTTTAATGCCCAAGAAAGACTATCCGAATCTCAATCGGGTCTCGGAAGTTTTTACCCATCGTTTTTTCGACACGTGGATTTTTTCGGTAAAACTGGATTACCGTGGCTGGTCTTCGATTTACCATCCCTGGAGAGTGGTGCACCATGGTACCGTTCCGTTTCAAATCCATGCACGCTGTAACGACCCGTATTTTACGTGTCGATAAATCGTAGAATTTGCAGGTTGTTAGTGCTGTTTGTGTTGTCTCTAACCTGAGTCGTTTAGAAAGTTAACTCGTGACCTAAGTTATAAGTCGTGAACGACTTAAGGAGTTAGGTCGTTAGAGAGTTAGGCCGTGAGTAGGGGTGAGCGACCTAGTGGTATGAGCGAGCTAACATGTTAAGGGGATAAGTCGTTTTTGAGTTATAGGAACTGGCCGACTTAAGGGGATAGTGACTTAAGGAGTTGACCGGTCTAATAGTTAGTGAGTTAGTGGGTTGGACCGACTCATAGTGTGAACGACTCATAGGGGTGACCGAGATAAGGATGTAGCGACTTAACGGGTTAGTGTGTTAGTGTTATGCCGAGTTATAGCTTAAGTCGTAGGTCGGCTCAGTGATGAGTCGTAGGCGAGATAGGTTGAGTCGTTACCGGGATGAGTCGTGTTCAACCTATAAAGAGTTCGACCTAGAGTTAGCTTGTGTGGAGTTAGGTCGATGGACCGACTTAGTGTTGAGTCGTTGGTCAGTTGGGTCGTTAAGTCGGCTGTGTGTTAGGATGGTTATGCTGTTGAGTCGATAAGGGTTAGGTCGGCACTTGTAGTTGAGTCGGCAGGATAGTTAGCTCGTATGGCCTGTGTATGGTTAGGTCGTAGGGTCGGCAGAGTGTTAGGTCGGCTGAGGATTAGGTCGGTGGCGACTTAGGGACGGCCGAGTTAAGGGTGGTTCCAGCCTATAAATAGAGGGGTTTGGCTCACTTTTTGGCACCGGATTTCGAAGCGACAAAGTGCTGCCATTTTGGAAACTCGACTACAGTATTTTCTTCACTTCTTTCTCTACTTCTATCAAGTGCTAACATCCATTGAAGATTGAAGATCAAGATCAAAGATCGAAGATCCAAAGTTGAAGATTTTCATCCGAAGAAGCTAGATTTCACCGTTTCAAGTGAAATTTCTCCGGATCAAGCTCAAGTCCTTGCTGTCCAGATCTGAAGTTGATTGATTTTAGGTTGTTTTGGTGATTTGGTGAGTGGTAGTTATCTCTCACGCGGATCCAAAGGAGTATATTGGATTGGTGGCATGTTTGGGTGTTAAAGTTAGAGATTTCATGCATTTTTCTTAGATCTAAGTCTAGATCCATGGTTTTTGAAGATGATTACTTATGCAAGTTTGTTTAATAAGTATTAGAGACAAAACCCATGTTTTATAATTGATAGATCTATGCTAAAAACCATGATTTCACATATGTTGGACTTTTGCTCGTTTATTTACGAAATTGCCATTATAGTTGATATTGCTTAAATTGCTTAATAGATCTTGTTTGAATGATTGATTATTTGAATGTATGATTGATTTGACTGTTTCCAAGTTAGCTAGTAGTTGATTTGGATAAAGATGATGGAAGAGGATTCAAAAGCTATGGAAGAAGGCTCTTGAATGGTGAAAGCTGCTTAAGGCATATGTAGCGGATGTTGAAGCTCATATGTATAGATTGGATGATGTTGAGATGGGACTTTGCCATGATTTGATGAGGCAAACCATGTTGTTGAGTTGAGACTTTGCTTTGAGGCGATGAAGCGAAGTATGATGTGAGTCTTGGCTTAATCCAAGAAGGGATCATTCCAAGCATGTTGATAACTTGAAGGGTAGTTCAAGTTGGTTGATAATGGATTGTTCAAGAGGTAGCTTGAGCTTGTATGAGGATAGTCGTCAAGAAGGATGGCTAGGAGGCTTGGATCTCGTCGTTGTTGAAGGTTCTAGCATGCTCAAAAGCAAGAGTACATGGGGCGCCCATAACGACTACAGGTAGGTAGTCGGGACACCCAAAAGACTACAGGTAGGTAGTTGAGTACTCTGGGCAAAGTAGATAAGTCCTAGGCACAAGGCAGTGTGCGGAGTTATGGTTAGAACCGGGGTTACCATTAGCCCTTGACAGATGGTCATTCAACTAACGATGAAATCGAGGCAAGGATAACAGTGATAGCCAGAGTCATGGATGTTTGGTTGTATTATCATTCGGCTTCAAGAGCGGTGTTTTCTGGGTGCTTATCTGATCTTGGTTTAGGCCTTGGGGGTTTGTATTTGGAAAACATCGTCCTTGACTCGAGTGGTATTTGCTTTACCTTAATTTCCTATGTTGTTATGCTTGCTTCTCCTTAGTGTAAGTCTGGGGCTATCACTGTAGAAAGAGGTGGAGTGGGATGGTTTGGTTCCTATTCCTTTTATCCTTTATGCTCTTTTGGTATGTTTGATAGTTAATTTACTGCTCACTAAGACTTTGTCTGACTCAAGGTTTTATGTCTCCTCTTATTACCTTGGGCTGTTCATCCATGTTTGGGATGGGCAGACTAGGTAGCAGGTGACAGGTGCTGTGCTAGGAGTTCTACGTTGAAGATGACGAAGACGAGCAGGAGGCTTTGCATATTAGTTTTCTCACTATATGTACTGGGTATCCGCTGCTGTATTTGGTTGAGTGATTTGTAGTGAGGCTTTCATGTATGGATTTGAGTAGATGATTGTATAAAACTATTGTGATGCTTATATGATGATGTTCTGTTCTATGGAGCTTCACTATATTATATTTCTCTATTGTATTTTATCCATGCGCTGTGAGTTATGCGATAGAGATTCTTCTGTTTTGTTTTACCCTGACTATCGTCCATGGCTGCCTGGCACACCTTTTAGAGCATTATTTCCTTGATTTGGTGCGGGAGTCATGGGCGGTCGTCACATTTGGTATCAGAGCTTTGGTTAATCGATTTTAGCCAACGCTCGCAGACGTAACTACGTAAGAGAGACGTAATTGTATTTTGATGGATGATTACTATATATAATATAGTAGCTTAGAAGGATTTGGACCCCTTATGCAGTTGTTTCTTAAGGTGTTCTAATCATTCCTTTTTACAGATATTAAGGATGAGTCGAAGGGAGAGACAAGCTGCGAGGGAGAGCCGTGCTGCTAGGGAAGCTGTTGATTATGCTCCTATGTTTGAGGCCATGATGACTTCAATCATGAGGAGGATGCCAGCTTCAGGATCATCTGTGGATGTAGGAGTTCAAGTCCAAGTTCCAAGACCAGTGGATTTTGCCAAGCTCTGTAAGGATTATACTGCTCTTGGAGGGAAGGTTTTCTTGGGAACGGAGTCGACTATTGAGGTGCAGAGATGGATTGATGCTTGCAAAAGAATCTTTGGTGACTTAGGGATTGAGGATGCAACTAAGAGGAAGCTTGCATCGAGACAGCTTCAGGGAAGAGCTGCTGATTGGTGGAATTCTATCACCATAGATACTCCAGAAGAAGAGATTAATTGGGAACAATTCCAAGTTAGATTTGAAGCTAAGTTCATCTCTACTTCTCAGAAATCCGTCTTGTTTAAGAGGTTTGTGGAGCTCAAGCAAGGTGGGAGGCCTGTTCTTGAGTATATTTCTGAGTTCGAAGCTTTGTCTAAGTATGCCAGATCATATATTGATTCTCCCTACCAGAAGAATGAAAAGTTTGTGACTGGTCTGGATGCTTATCTTGGGAGGCAGTTAGTGGATCATCTGGACGATCCATTTGAGAAGCTTGTGGAAAAAGCTCTTAGGCATGAGAGTTTGTTTCCTAGGGAAAGTTCTGTCGTTGCTGTAACCAGGGAAGGATCTAAACCACAGCAGAGTGGAAATAGGAAGAGGAGGCAGCAGCAACAGAAAGGTAAGGATGGCCAGAAGAAGCCGAAGAGCGAAGTGACTTGCTATAACTGCCAGCAGAGGGGCCATCTTTCCAAAGATTGTAAGAATCCCAAAGTGCCGGGAAAGTGTTACAACTGTGATAAGTTGGGACATATCAAGAAGGATTGTCCAGAGCCAAGGAAGGATAGGCAGGTTGTGCAAGCCTATGCTTTGGGGGCTGTTCCATCGTCTTCGAAAGCTCCTACAGCTGAAGAGAAGGGGAAGAGTGTGGTGGTTCAAGGTACTCTTTCTATTTGTGGTGTTCCAGTTAGAGTGTTGTTTGATACTGGAGCGTCGCATTCTTTTGTTTGTGATGATTTGGTAAGCCGGTTAGGTATGAAACCGGATATTGTTGATAGGCCATTGGTTGTGACTAATCCGGTAGGGGGTTCGTCATGTTTGTGTATGTTATGCCGTGGTCTAGTTGTGTCGAGTCATGATTGCTCGTTTGTTTGTGATTGCTTTGTTCTGAACTTTGCGGGGTTCGGAATTATTTTGGGTATGGACTGGCTTAGGAAGTATGCGGCAAGGATTGATTGTGAGAGGCTTGAGGTGACAGTCGGGAATGTGGAAGGGCGAAAGGTTGTGATACGATGTAAGCATGAGGAAGGTGTCTTCATGAGCTTCATGTATTCGCTAGTTGTTCCACGGGATGGACTGTCATCGGTGCCTATTGTGAATGAGTTTGAGAATGTCTTTGAGGAAGTCAAAGGGTTGCCGCCGCATAGGGAGATCGAGTTTCGTATCGATCTAGTTGAGGGAGCCAGACCTGTTGTGATGCCTCTTAGGCGGATGGCACCGAGGGAGCAGCAAGAGCTGAAGGTGCAAGTTGATGACCTTTTGCGGAAAGGATTCATTCGGAGAAGTGTGTCCGAATGGGGTGCGCCCGTTGTGTTCGCAACCAAAACGGATGGATCGTTGAGGTTGTGTGTTGATTATCGTGAGCTGAATAAGGTGACTAGGAAGAACAAGTATCCATTGCCGAGAATAGATGACTTGTTTGATCAGCTTCACGAGGCTAAGGTGTTTTCTCAGATGGATTTGGCAACGGGATTTCACCAGTTGAGAGTGGCAAAGGATAGTGTACCGAAGACTGCTTTCAGGACACCATCCGGGTTTTATGAGTGGCTGGTAATGCCATTTGGGTTGACTAACGCGCCAGCATATTTTGTGGATCTTATGAATAGAGTGTTCAGAGATCAGTTGAATAAGTTCGTGCTTGTGTTCGTGGATGATATTTTGGTTTATTCCAGAACTGAGGAAGAGCACAAGACGCACTTGAGGATTGTTTTAGAAATCTTACGGAAACATCAGCTGAAGGCTAAGTTTTCGAAGTGTCACTTCTGGAAGAATGAAGTGAGGTTTTTAGGTCATGTTATTTCTGGAAATGGAATAGCGGTTGATCCCGCTAAGGTGGCAGCGATGCAGGATTGGGTTAGGCCTAAGAATGCATCTGATGTGAGAAGTTTTCTTGGATTAGCAGGATATTATCGTCGGTTTATCAAAGACTTTTCCAAGATAGCTGCACCGTTGACAGGATTGACGAAGAAGAACCAAGTGTTCAGATGGGATGATAAGTGTGAGCAAGCTTTCGTAATCCTGAAAGAGCGACTGACAAGCGCTCCTGTTTTGACTATTCCAAGTGGGAATGATGAGATGGTGGTTTACACCGATGCATGTGGCACTGGACTAGGAGCGGTGTTAATGCAGAAGGATAAAGTTGTTGCGTATGCTAGTCGACAACTGAAGCCACATGAAAGGAATTATCCGACTCATGATTTGGAGTTAGCGGCGATTGTGTTTGCTTTGAAGATGTGGAGACACTATCTATTGGGAGTTAGATTCGAGCTGTTTACAGATCATAAGTCGTTGAAGTATCTGTTTTCCCAAAAGGATTTGAATCTTCGACAGCAAAGGTGGCTAGAGTTCTTAGCATCTTATGATTTTGGTATAGCCTATACTCCGGGAAAAGGTAACGCAGTGGCTGATGCGTTAAGTCGAAGACATGCAGGATTAGGAGTCATGTTTTCAGAGTGGAAGAGTCTCGAGTATTTGGCTGAGTTTGACTTCAGGCCAAGGTGTGAATTGGAACCTGAAATGTTGGCAAACTTATCGATAAGGCCTACTCTTGTGGAAAGAATTGGCGAGAGCCAAAGGAGAGATGATAAGCTTGTCAAGATTATCCGTGATTTGGAATCCGGATTGGACCCGGAGAAGGATAAAGGATTCGAGGTCGATCGAGAGGGTTGGCTTCGAAAGCAAGGACGACTAGTTGTTCCCGATGTAGATGGATTGAGAGATGAAGTTCTAAGGGAGAGTCATCACTCGAAGTTGACAATTCATCCAGGTGGAAATAAGATGTATCGGGATATGAAGAGAACCTACTACTGGGAAGGTATGAAGAAGGATGTTGGAAATTTTATTTCCAAGTGTATGAATTGCCAGTTGGTGAAAGCTGAGCAGAAGAAGCCCAGTGGATTGCTTCAGCCATTGGAGGTTCCTACATGGAAGTGGGAGCAAGTGTCGATGGATTTTATTGATGGTCTACCTAGGACAAGAGCAGGGAATGAAGGGATTTGGGTCATTGTAGATCGTTTGACCAAGAGTGTAAGGTTCATTCCTGTTCGATCAACTAGGACTGCATCGAAGTTGGCTGAACTGTATGTGAAGTGGATAGTTCGTTTCCATGGTGTTCCGAAGAGTATAGTGAGCGATCGAGACCCATTGTTCACTAGTAGATTTTGGAAGAGCTTCCAGGAAGTTTTGGGAACTGAGTTGTGTTTGAGTACAGCTTATCACCCTCAAACAGATGGTCAGACTGAGAGAGTCAACCGAGTTTTGGAAGATCTTCTTAGGGCATGTGTTTTGGACTTCGGGGGATCATGGGAGGATCATCTTCATTTGGTGGAGTTTGCTTATAATAACAGTTATCAGTCGAGTATTGGTATGGCACCTTATGAAGCATTATATGGAAGACCGTGTAACTCTCCGACATGTTGGTTGGAAACTGGAGAAAAGCTGATACTTGGGCCAGAGATGATTCGTCAAACTACGGAATGTATAGAGATCATTCGGCAACGAATGAAGGCAGCCCAAGATCGTCAGAAAAGTTATGCCGATAATCGTCGTAAGGATTTGGAATTCGACGTAGGAGATATGGTTTTTGTGAAGATTTCTCCTCTGAAGAGTGTCATTAGATTCGGGAAGAAAGGAAAGTTAACTCCAAGATTTGTTGGACCATTCCCGATTATCGAGCGTATTGGAAAGCTCGCTTATAGATTGGAGTTACCGGAAAAGATGGCGGGTGTGCACAATGTTTTTCACGTATCCTATCTACGGAAGTATGTGCATGACCCGAGTACGGTGGTTTCTGCTGATAGCTGTGAAGACTTGGAGGTTGATCCAGTTGTTTCGAGACCTCGTAAGCCGCTTCGTATTGTTAAAACCAATACGAAACAGCTTAGGAGGAAAACGATTACGTTGCTCAAGGTACAATGGAGTGATGATGTTAACGACTGTACATGGGAGGAGGAAGAGAGGATGAAGGCAGCTCATCCCGGACTCTTTGAGGTATGGCCCTAAAGTGTCGTGACATCTCATGAATTTGTAGCTTGTTCTAAGTCTTAGAATTCTGCATGCTAGGTTAGAATTGGTTGCATGGATTGTTGATTGCTATGGATGATAGGCATGCGGAATAATTTTGATTGCTGTTGTTTGCTTGGAATTTCGGGGGCGAAATTCCTAAGGGGGAGAGAATGTAACGACCCGTATTTTACGTGTCGATAAATCGTAGAATTTGCAGGTTGTTAGTGCTGTTTGTGTTGTCTCTAACCTGAGTCGTTTAGAAAGTTAACTCGTGACCTAAGTTATAAGTCGTGAACGACTTAAGGAGTTAGGTCGTTAGAGAGTTAGGCCGTGAGTAGGGGTGAGCGACCTAGTGGTATGAGCGAGCTAACATGTTAAGGGGATAAGTCGTTTTTGAGTTATAGGAACTGGCCGACTTAAGGGGATAGTGACTTAAGGAGTTGACCGGTCTAATAGTTAGTGAGTTAGTGGGTTGGACCGACTCATAGTGTGAACGACTCATAGGGGTGACCGAGATAAGGATGTAGCGACTTAACGGGTTAGTGTGTTAGTGTTATGCCGAGTTATAGCTTAAGTCGTAGGTCGGCTCAGTGATGAGTCGTAGGCGAGATAGGTTGAGTCGTTACCGGGATGAGTCGTGTTCAACCTATAAAGAGTTCGACCTAGAGTTAGCTTGTGTGGAGTTAGGTCGATGGACCGACTTAGTGTTGAGTCGTTGGTCAGTTGGGTCGTTAAGTCGGCTGTGTGTTAGGATGGTTATGCTGTTGAGTCGATAAGGGTTAGGTCGGCACTTGTAGTTGAGTCGGCAGGATAGTTAGCTCGTATGGCCTGTGTATGGTTAGGTCGTAGGGTCGACAGAGTGTTAGGTCGGCTGAGGATTAGGTCGGTGGCGACTTAGGGACGGCCGAGTTAAGGGTGGTTCCAGCCTATAAATAGAGGGGTTTGGCTCACCTTTTGGCACCGGATTTCGAAGCGACTAAGTGCTGCCATTTTGGAAACTCGACTACAGTATTTTCTTCACTTCTTTCTCTACTTCTATCAAGTGCTAACATCCATTGAAGATTGAAGATCAAGATCAAAGATCGAAGATCCAAAGTTGAAGATTTTCATCCGAAGAAGCTAGATTTCACCGTTTCAAGTGAAATTTCTCCGGATCAAGCTCAAGTACTTGCTGTCCAGATCTGAAGTTGATTGATTTTAGGTTGTTTTGGTGATTTGGTGAGTGGTAGTTATCTCTCACGCGGATCCAAAGGAGTATATTGGATTGGTGGCATGTTTGGGTGTTAAAGTTAGAGATTTCATGCATTTTTCTTAGATCTAAGTCTAGATCCATGGTTTTTGAAGATGATTACTTATGCAAGTTTGTTTAATAAGTATTAGAGACAAAACCCATGTTTTATAATTGATAGATCTATGCTAAAAACCATGATTTCACATATGTTGGACTTTTGCTCGTTTATTTACGAAATTGCCATTATAGTTGATATTGCTTAAATTGCTTAATAGATCTTGTTTGAATGATTGATTATTTGAATGTATGATTGATTTGATTGTTTCCAAGTTAGCTAGTAGTTGATTTGGAACAAGATGATGGAAGAGGATTCAAAAGCTATGGAAGAAGGCTCTTGAATGGTGAAAGCTGCTTAAGGCATATGTAGCGGATGTTGAAGCTCATATGTATAGATTGGATGATGTTGAGATGGGACTTTGCCATGATTTGATGAGGCAAACCATGTTGTTGAGTTGAGACTTTGCTTTGAGGCGATGAAGCGAAGTATGATGTGAGTCTTGGCTTAATCCAAGAAGGGATCATTCCAAGCATGTTGATAACTTGAAGGGTAGTTCAAGTTGGTTGATAATGGATTGTTCAAGAGGTAGCTTGAGCTTGTATGAGGATAGTCGTCAAGAAGGATGGCTAGGAGGCTTGGATCTCGTCGTTGTTGAAGGTTCTAGCATGCTCAAAAGCAAGAGTACATGGGGCGCCCATAACGACTACATGTAGGTAGTCGGGACACCCAAAAGACTACAGGTAGGTAGTTGAGTACTCTGGGCAAAGTAGATAAGTCCTAGGCACAAGGCAGTGTGCGGAGTTATGGTTAGAACCGGGGTTACCATTAGCCCTTGACAGATGGTCATTCAACTAACGATGAAATCGAGGCAAGGATAACAGTGATAGCCAGAGTCATGGATGTTTGGTTGTATTATCATTCGGCTTCAAGAGCGGTGTTTTCTGGGTGCTTATCTGATCTTGGTTTAGGCCTTGGGGGTTTGTATTTGGAAAACATCGTCCTTGACTCGAGTGGTATTTGCTTTACCTTAATTTCCTATGTTGTTATGCTTGCTTCTCCTTAGTGTAAGTCTGGGGCTATCACTGTAGAAAGAGGTGGAGTGGGATGGTTTGGTTCCTATTCCTTTTATCCTTTATGCTCTTTTGGTATGTTTGATAGTTAATTTACTGCTCACTAAGACTTTGTCTGACTCAAGGTTTTATGTCTCCTCTTATTACCTTGGGCTGTTCATCCATGTTTGGGATGGGCAGACTAGGTAGCAGGTGACAGGTGCTGTGCTAGGAGTTCTACGTTGAAGATGACGAAGACGAGCAGGAGGCTTTGCATATTAGTTTTCTCACTATATGTACTGGGTATCCGCTGCTGTATTTGGTTGAGTGATTTGTAGTGAGGCTTTCATGTATGGATTTGAGTAGATGATTGTATAAAACTACTGTGATGCTTATATGATGATGTTATGTTCTATGGAGCTTCACTATATTATATTTCTCTATTGTATTTTATCCATGCGCTGTGAGTTATGCGATAGAGATTCTTCTGTTTTGTTTTACCCTGACTATCGTCCATGGCTGCCTGGCACACCTTTTAGAGCATTATTTCCTTGATTTGGTGCGGGAGTCATGGGCGGTCGTCACACACGCATTTCAAAAAGTCGTACGACACTGTTTCGCCATTTCGGACGGATGTTGCAGCTTGCACCGTGGATGTTGCACCCTGTAGATATCGATTATTCGGATGGCCATAACTTCTGGCTCGTTTAGAGTTACGGGAGCCATAACCAGTCAAAACGAAGGCCTCAGTGAGTTCTACGGCTCCGACAGCTTTCAGCCGTCAATGGATTGTTTAATGCCCAAAAAAGACTATCCGAATCTCAATCGGGTCTCGGAAGTTTTTTAACCATCGTTTTTTCGACACGTGGATTTTTACGGTAAAACAGGATTATCGTGGCTGGTCTTCGATTTACCATCGCTGGAGAGTGGTGCACCATGGTACCGTTCCGTTTCAAATCCATGCACCCATTTCAAAAAGTTGTACGACACTGTTTCGCCATTTCGGTCGGATGTTGCACCTTGCATCGTGGATGTTGCACCCTGTAGATATCGATTATTCGGACGACCATAACTTCTGGCTCGTTTAGAGTTACGGGAGCCATAACCAGTCAAAACGAAGAACTCAGTGAGTTCTACGGCTCCGATAGCTTTCAGCCGTAAATGGATTGTTTAATGACCAAAAAAGACAATCTGAATCTCAATCGGGTCTCGAAAGTTTTTTACCCATCGTTTTTTCGACATGTGGATTTTTACGGTAAAACGGGATTACCGTGGCTGGTCTTCATTTTACCATCGCTGGAGAGTCGTGCACCATGGTACCGTTCCGTTTCAAATCCATGCACGCATTTCAAAAAGTCGTACGACACTGTTTCGCCATGTCGGACGGATGTTGCACCTTGCACCGTGGATGTTGCACCTTGTAGATATCGATTATTCGGACGGCCATAACTTCTGGCTCATTTAGAGTTACGGGAGCCATAACGAGTCAAAACGAAGGCCTCAGTGAGTTCTACGGCTCTGACTGCTTTCAGCCGTCAATGGATTGTTTAATGCCCAAAAAAGACTATCCTAATCTCAATCGGGTCTCGGAAGTTTTTTACCCTTCGTTTTTTCGACACGTGGATTTTTACGGTAAAACGGGATTACCGTGGCTGGTCTTCGATTTACCATCGCTGGAGAGTGGTGCACCATGGTACCGTTCCGTTTCAAATCCATGCACGCATTTCCAAAAGTCGTACGACGCTGTTTCGCCATTTCGGACGGATGTTGCATCTTGCGCCGTGGATGTTGCACACTGTGGATATCGGTTATTCGGATTGCCATAACTTCTGGCTCGTTTAGAGTTAAGGGAGCCATAACCGGTCAAAATGAAGGCCTTAGTGAGTTATACGGCTCCGACAGCTTTCAGCCGTCAATGGATTGTTTAATGCCCAAAAAAGACTATCCGAATCTCAATCGGGTCTCGGAAGTTTTTAACCCATCGTTTTTTCAACACGTGGATTTTTGCGGTAAAACTGGATTACCGTGGCTGGTCTTCGATTTACCATCGCTGGAGAGTGGTGCACCATGGTACCGTTCCGTTTCAAATCCATGCACGCGTTTCAAAAAGTCGTACGACACTGTTTCGCCATTTCGGACGGATGTTGCACCTTGCACCGTGGATGTTGCATCCTGTGGATATCGGTTATTCGGACGACCATAACTTCTGGCTCGTTTAGAGTTAAGGGAGCCATAACCAGTCAAAACGAAGGCCTCAGTGAGTTCTAATGCCCCGATAGCTTTCAGCCGTCAATGGATTGTTTAATGCACAAAAAAGACTATCCGAATCTCAATCGGGTCTCGGAAGTTTTTAACCCATCGTTTTTTCGACACGTGGATTTTTGCGGTAAAACTGGATTACCGTGGCTGGTCTTCGATTTACCATCACTGGAGAGTGGTGCACCATGGTAACGTTCCGTTTCAAATCCATGCACGCATTTCAAAAAGTCGTACGACACTGTTTTGCCATTTCGGACGGATGTTGCACCTTGCACCGTGGATATTGCACCCTGTAGATATCGATTATTCGGACGGCCATAACTTTTGGATCGTTTAGAGTTACGGGAGCCATAACCAATCAAAATGAAGACCTCAGTGAGTTCTACGGCTCTGACAGCTTTCAGCCGTCAATGGATTGTTAAATGCCCAAAAAAGACTATCCGAATCTCAATCGGGTCTCGGAAGTTTTTACCCTTCGTTTTTTCGACACCTGGATTTTTACGGTAAAACGGGATTACCGTGGCTGGTCTTCGATTTACCATCGCTGGAGAGTGGTGCACCATGGTAACGTTCCGTTTCAAATCCATGCACGCATTTCAAAAAGTCGTACGACACTGTTTCTCCATTTCGGACGGATGTTGCACCTTGCACCGTGGATGTTGCACCCTGTAGATATCGATTATTCGGACGGCCATAACTTCTGACTCGTTTAGAGTTACGGGAGCCATAACCTGTCAAAACGAAGGCCTCAGTGAGTTCTACAGCTCCGACAGCTTTCAGCCGTCAATGGATTGTTTAATGCCCAAAAAAGACTATCCTAATCTCAATCGGGTCTCGGAAGTTTTTTACCCTTCGTTTTTTCGACACGTGGATTTTTACGGTAAAACGGGATTACCGTGGCTGGTCTTCGATTTACCATCGCTGGAGAGTGGTGCACCATGATACCGTTCCGTTTCAAATCCATGCACGCATTTGAAAAAGTCATACGACACTGTTTCGCCATTTCGGACGGATGTTGCACCTTGCACCATGGATGTTGCACCCTGTAGATATCGGTTATTCGGACGGCCATAACTTCTGGCTCGTTTAGAGTTACGGGAGCCCTAACCAATCAAAACGAAGGCCTCAGTGAGTTCTACGGCTCCGACAGCTTTCAGCCGTCAATGGATTGTTTAATGCCGAAAAAAGACTATCCGAATCTCAATCGTGTCTCGGAAGTTTTTAACCCACCGTTTTTTCGACACGTGGATTTTTGCGGTAAAACTGGATTACCGTGGCTGGTCTTCGATTTACCATCCCTGGAGAGTGGTGCACCATGGTACCGTTCCGTTTCAAATCCATGGACGCATTTCAAAAAGTCGTACGACACTGTTTCGCCATTTCGGACGGATGTTGCTTCATGCACCGTGGATGTTGCACCCTGTAGATATCGGTTATTCGGACAACCATAACTTCTGGCTCGTTTAGAGTTAAGGGAGCCATAACCAGTCAAAACGAAGGCCTCAGTGAGTTCTACGGCTCTGACGGCTTTCAGCCGTCAATGGATGGTTTAATGCCCAAAAAAGACTATCCTAATCTCAATTGGGTCTCGGAAGTTTTTTACCCTTCGTGTTTTCGACACGTGAATTTTTACGGTAAACGGGATTACCGTGGCTGGTCTTCGATTTACCATCACTGGAGAGTGGTACACCATGGAACCGTTCCATTTCAAATCCATGCACGTATTTGAAAAAGTCATACGACACTGTTTCGCCATTTCGGACGGATGTTGCACCTTGCACTGTGGATGTTGCACCCTGTAGATATCGATTATTCAGGCGGCCATAACTTCTGGCTCGTTTAGTGTTACGGGAGCCATAACCAGTCAAAACGAAGGCCTCAGTGAGTTCTACGGCTCTGACAGCTTTTAGCAGTCAATGGATTGTTTAATGCCCAAGAAAGACTATCTGAATCTCAATCGGGTCTCGGAAGTTTTTACCCATCGTTTTTTCGACACGTGGATTTTTTCGGTAAAACTGGATTACCGTGGCTGGTCTTCGATTTACCATCCCTGGAGAGTGGTGCACCATGGTACCGTTCCGTTTCAAATCCATGCACGCATTTCAAAAAGTCGTACGACACTGTTTCGCCATTTCGGACGGATGTTGCAGCTTGCACCGTGGATGTTGCACCCTGTAGATATCGATTATTCGGACGGCCATAACTTCTGGCTCGTTTAGAGTTACGGGAGCCATAACCAGTCAAAACGAAGGCCTCAGTGAGTTCTACGGCTCTGACAGCTTTCAGCCGTCAATGGATTGTTTAATGCCCAAAAAAGACTATCTGAATCTCAATCGGGTCTCGGAAGTTTTTTAACCATCGTTTTTTCGACACGTGGATTTTTACGGTAAAACAGGATTATCGTGGCTGGTCTTCGATTTACCATCGCTGGAGAGTGGTGCACCATGGTACCGTTCCGTTTCAAATCCATGCACCCATTTCAAAAAGTGTACGACACTGTTTCGCCATTTCGGTCGGATGTTGCCCCTTGCATCGTGGATGTTGCACCCTGTAGATATCGATTATTCGGACGGCCATAACTTCTGGCTCGTTTAGAGTTACGGGAGCCATAACCAGTCAAAACGAAGAACTCAGTGAGTTCTACGGCTCCGATAGCTTTCAGCCGTAAATGGATTGTTTAATGACCAAAAAAGACAATCTGAATCTCAATCGGGTCTCGAAAGTTTTTTACCCATCATTTTTTCGACATGTGGATTTTTATGGTAAAACGGGATTACCGTGGCTGGTCTTCATTTTACCATCGCTGGAGAGTCATGCACCATGGTAACGTTCCGTTTCAAATCCATGCACGCATTTCAAAAAGTCGTACGACACTGTTTCGCCATGTCGGACGGATGTTGCACCTTGCACCGTGGATGTTGCACCCTGTAGATATCGATTATTCGGACGGCCATAACTTCTGGCTCATTTAGAGTTACGGGAGCCATAACGAGTCAAAACGAAGGCCTCAGTGAGTTCTACGGCTCTGACTGCTTTCAGCCGTCAATGGATTGTTTAATGCCCAAAAAAGACTATCCTAATCTCAATCGGGTCTCGGAAGTTTTTTACCCTTCGTTTTTTCGACACGTGGATTTTTACGGTAAAACTGGATTACCGTTGCAGGACTTCGATTTACCATCACTGGAGAGTGGTGCACCATGGTACCGTTCTGTTTCAAATCCATGCACGCATTTTAAAAAGCCATACGACACGGTTTCGCCATTTCGGACGGATGTTGCACCTTGCACTGTGGATGTTGCACCCTGTATATATCGGTTATTCGGGCGGCCATAACTTCTGGCTCGTATAGAGTTACGGGAGCCATAACAAGTCAAAACGAAGGCCTCAGTGAGTTCTATGGCTCTGACAGCTTTCAGCCATCAATGGATTGTTTAATGCCCAAAAAAGACTATCCTAATCTCAATCGGGTCTCGGAAGTTTTTTACCCATCGTTTTTTCGACACGTGGATTTTTACGGTAAAACGGGATTACCGTGGCTGGTCTTCGATTTACCATCGCTGGAGAGTGGTTCACCATGGTACCGTTCCGTTTCAAATCCATGCACGCATTTCAAAAAGTCGTACGACACTGTTTCGCCATTTCAGACGGATGTTGCACCTTGCACCGTGGATGTTGCACCCTATAGATATCGATTATTCGGACGGCCATAACTTCTGGCTCATTTAGAGTTACGGGAGCCATAACGAGTCAAAACGAAGGCCTCAGTGAGTTCTACGGCTCCGATAGCTTTCAGCCGTTAATGGATTGTTTAATGCCCAAAAAAGACCATCTGAATCTCAATCGGGTCTCAGAAGTTTTTTACCCATCGTTTTTTCGACACGTGGATTTTTACGGTAAAACGGGATTACTGTGGCTGGTCTTCATTTTACCATCGCTGGAGAGTCGTGCACCATGGTACCGTTCCGTTTCAAATCCATGCACGCATTTCAAAAAGTCGTACGACACTATTTCGCCATTTCGGGCGGATGTTGCACCTTGCACCGTGGATGTTGCACCCTGTAGATATCGATTATTCGGACGGCCATAACTTCTGGCTCGTTTAGAGTTACGGGAGCCATAACCAGTCAAAACGAAGGCCTCAGTGAGTTCTACGGTTCCGACAGCTTTCAGCCGTCAATGGATTGTTTAATGCCCAAAAAAGACTATCCGAATCTCAATCGGGTCTCGGAAGTTTTTTACCCTTCGTTTTTTCGACATGCGGATTTTTACAGTAAAACGGGATTACCGTGGCTGGTCTTCGATTTACCATCGCTGGAGAGTGGTGCACCATGGTACCGTTCCGTTTCAAATCCATGCACGGATTTTAAAAAGTCATACGACACTGTTTCGGAATTTCAGACGGATGTTGCAACTTGCACTGTGGATGTTGCACCCTGTAGATATCGGTTATTCGGACGGCCATAACTTCTGGCTCGTTTAGAGTTATGGGAGCCATAACCAGTCAAAACGAAGGCCTTAGTGAGTTCTACGGGTGCAACAGCTTTCTGTAGTCAAGGGATTGTTTAATGCCCAAAAAAGACTATCCGAATCTCAATCGGGTCTCGAAAGTTTTTACCCTTCGTTTTTTCGACACGTGGATTTTTACGGTAAAACGGGATTACCGTGGCTGGTCTTCGATTTACCATCGCTGGAGAGTGGTGCACCATGGTAACGTTCCGTTTCAAATCCATGCACGCATTTCAAAAAGTCGTACGACACTGTTTCGCCATTTCGGACGGATGTTGCACCTTGCACCGTGGATGTTGCACCCTGTAGATATCGATTATTCAGACGGCCATAACTTCTGGCTCGTTTAGAGTTACGGGAGCCATAACCAGTCAAAACGAAGGCCTCAGTGAGTTCTACGGCTCCGACAGCTTTTAGCTATCAATGGATTGTTTAATGCCAAAAAAAGACTATCCGAATCTCAATCGGGTCTTTGAAGTTTTTACCCTTCGTTTTTTCGACACGTGGATTTTTACGGTAAAACGGGATTACCGCGGCTGGTCTTCGATTTACCATCGCCGGAGAGTGGTGCACCATTGTAACATTCCGTTTCCAATCCATGCACGCATTTAAAAAAGTCGTACGACACTGTTTCGCCATTTCGGACGGATGTTGCGGCTTGCACCGTGGATGTTGCACCCTGTGGATATCGATTATTCGGACGTCCATAACTTCTGGCTCGTTTAGAATTACGGGAGCCATAACCAGTCAAAACGAAGGCCTCAGTGAGTTCTACGGCTCCGATAGCTTTCAGCCGTCAATGGATTGTTTAATGCCCAAAGAAGACTATCCTAATCTCAATCGTGTCTCGGAAGTTTTTTACCCTTCGTTTTTTTGAAACGTGGATTTTTACGGTAAAAGGGGATTAACGTGGCTGGTCTTCGATTTACCATCGCTGGAGAGTGGTGCACCATGGTACCGTTCCGTTACAAATCCATGCACGTATTTTAAAAAGTCATACGACACTGTTTCGCTATTTCGGACGGATGTTGCACCTTGCACCGTGGATGTTGCACCCTGTAGATATCGGTTATTCGGACGACCATAACTTCTGGCTCGTTTAGAGTTACGAGAGCCTAACCAGTCAAAACGAAGGCCTCAGTGAGTTCTACGGCTCCGACAGCTTTCAGCCATCAATGGACTGTTTAACGCCCAAAAAAGACTATCCGAATCTCAATCGGGTCTCGGAAAACCCATCGTTTTTTCGACACGTGGATTTTTGCGGTAAAACTGGATTACCTTGGCTGGTCTTCGATTTACCATTGCTGGAGAGTGGTGCACCATGGTACCGTTCCATTTCAAATCCATGGACACATTACAAAAAGTCGTACGACACTGTTTCGCCATTTCGGACGGATGTTGCATCATGCACCGTGGATGTTGCACCCTGTAGATATCGGTTATTCGGACAACCATAACTTCTGCCTCGTTTAGAGTTACGGGAGCCATAACCAGTCAAAACGAAGGCCTCAGTGAGTTCTACGGCTCTGATAGCTTTCAGCCGTAAATGGATTGTTTAATGCCCAAAAAAGACTATCCGAATCTCAATCGCGTCTCGGAAGTTTTTTACCCATTGTTTTTTCGACACGTGGATTTTTACGGTAAAACGGGATTACCGTGGCTGGTCTTAATTTTAGCATCGCTGGAGAGTCGTGCACCATGGTACCGTTCCGTTTCAAATCCATGCACGCATTTCAAAAAGTCGTACGACACTGTTTCGCCATTTCGGACGGATGTTGTACCTTGCACCGTGGATGTTGCACCCTGTAGATATCGATTATTCGGACGGCCATAACTTCTGGCTCGTTTAGAGTTACGGGAGCCATAACCAGTCAAAACGAAGGCCTCAATGAGTTCTACGGCTCTGACAGCTTTCAGCCGTCAATGATTGTTTAATGCCCAAAAAAGACTATCCGAATCTCAATCGGGTCTCGGTAGTTTTTTACCCTTCGTTTTTTCGACACGCGGATTTTTACGGTAAAACGGGATTACTGTGGCTGGTCTTCGATTTACCATCGCTGGAGAGTGGTGCACCATGGTGCCGTTCCGTTTCAAATCCATGCACGGATTTTAAAAAGTCATACGACACTGTTTCGCCATTTCGGACGGATGTTGCACCTTGCACCGTGGATGTTGCACCCTGTAGATATCGGTTATTCGGACGGTCATAACTTCGGGCTCGTTTAGAGTTTTGGGAGCCATAACCAGTCAAAACGAAGGCCTCAGTGAGTTCTATGGGTGCGACAGCTTTCAGCAGTCAAGGGATTGTTTAATGCCCAAAAAAGACTATCCGAATCTCAATCGGGTCTCGGAAGTTTTTACCCATCGTTTTTTCGACACGTGGATTTTTTCGGTAAAACTGGATTACCGTGGCTGGTCTTCGATTTACCATCACTGGAGAGTGGTGCACCATGGTACCGTTCCGTTTCAAATCCATGCACGCATTTCAAAAAGTCGTACGACAATGTTTCGCCATTTCGGACGGATGTTGCACTTGCACCGTGGATGTTCAACCCTGTAGATATCGATTATTCGGACGGGGATAACTTCTTGCTCGTTTAGAGTTACGGGAGCCATAACCAGTCCAAACGAAGGCCTCAGTGAGTTCTACGGCTCTAATAGCTTTCAGCCGTAAATAGATTGTTTAATGCCCAAAAAAGACTATCCGAATCTCAATCGCGTCTCGGAAGTTTTTTACCCATTGTTTTTTCGACACGTGGATTTTTACGGTAAAACGGGATTACCGTGGCTGGTCTTAATTTTACCATCGCTGGAGAGTCGTGCACCATGGTACCGTTCCATTTCAAATCCATGCACGCATTTCAAAAAGTCGTACGACACTGTTTCGCCATTTCGGACGGATGTTGCACCTTGCACCGTGGATGTTGCACCCTATAGATATCGATTATTCGGACGGCCATAACTTCTGGCTCGTTTAGAGTTACGGGAGCCATAACCAGTCAAAACGAAGGCCTCAGTGAGTTCTACGGCTCTGACAGCTTTCAACCGTCAATGATTGTTTAATGCCCAAAAAAGACTATCCGAATCTCAATCGGGTCTCGGTAGTTTTTTCCCCTTCGTTTTTTCGACACACGGATTTTTACGGTAAAACGGGATTACTGTGGCTGGTCTTCGATTTACCATCGCTGGAGAGTGGTGCACCGTGGTACCGTTCCGTTTCAAATCCATGCACGGATTTTAAAAAGTCATATGACACTGTTTCGCCATTTCGGACGGATGTTGCACCTTGCACCGTGGATGTTGCACCCTGTAGATATCGGTTATTCGGACGGCCATAACTTCTGGCTCGTTTAGAGTTATGGGAGCCATAACCAGTCAAAACGAAGGCCTCAGTGAGTTCTATGGGTGCGACAGCTTTCACCAGTCAAGGGATTGTTTAATGCCCAAAAAAGACTATCCGAATCTCAATCGGGTCTCGGAAGTTTTTACCCTTCGTTTTTTCGACACGTGGAATTTTACGGTAAAACGGGATTACCGTGGCTGGTCTTCGATTTACCGTCGCTGGAGAGTGGTGCACCATGGTAACGTTCCGTTTCAAATCCGTGCACGCATTTCAAAAAGTCGTACGACACTGTTTCGCCATTTCGGACGGATGTTGCACCTTGCACCGTGGATGTTGCACCCTGTAGATATCGATTATTCGGACGGCCATAACTTCTGGCTCGTTTAGAGTTACGGGAGCCATAACCAGTCAAAACGAAGGCCTCAGTGAGTTCTACGGCTTCGAAAGCTTTCAGCTGTCAATGGATTGTTTAATGCCCAAAAAAGACAATCCGAATCTCAATCGGGTCTTTGAAGTTTTTACCCCTCGTTTTTTCGACACGTGGATTTTTACGGTAAAACGGGATTACCGCGGCTGGTCTTCGATTTACCATCGCTGGAGAGTGGTGCGCCATGGTAACATTCCGTTTCAAATCCATGCACGCATTTCACAAAGTCGTACGACACTGTTTCGCCATTTCGGACGGATGTTGCACCTTACACCGTGGATGTTGCACCATGTAGATATCGATTATTCGGACGGCCATAACTTCTGGCTCGTTTAGAGTTACGGGAGCCATAACCAGTCAAAATGAAGGCCTCGGTGAGTTCTACGGCTCCGATAGCTTTCAGCCGTCAATGGATTGTTTAATGCCCAAAGAAGACTATCCTATTCTGAATCGTGTCTTGGAAGTTTTTTACCCTTCGTTTTTTCGACACGTGGATTTTTACGGTAAAACGGGATTACCGTGGCTGGTCTTCGATTTACCATTGCTGGAGAGTGCTGCACCATGGTACCGTTCCGTTTCAAATTCATGCACGCATTTTAAAAAGTCATAGGACACTGTTTCGCTATTTCGGACGGATGTTGCACCTTGCACCGTGGATGTTGCACCCTGTAGATATCGGTTATTCGGACGGCCATAACTTCTGGCTCGTTTAGAGTTACGGGAGCCCTAACCAGTCAAAAAGAAGGCCTCAGTGAGTTCTACGGCTCCGACAGCTTTCAGCCGTCAATGGACTGTTTAATGCCCAAAAAAGACTATCCGAATCTCATTCGGGTCTCGGAAGTTTTTAACCCATCGTTTTTTCGACACGTGGATTTTTGCGGTAAAACTGGATTACCGTGGCTGGTCTTCGATTTACCATCGCTGGAGGGTGGTGCACCATGGTACCGTGCCGTTTCAAATCCATGGACGCATTTCAAAAAGTCGTACGACACCGTTTCGCCATTTCGGACGGATGTTGCATCATGCACCGTGGATGTTGCACCCTGTAGATATCGATTATTCGGACAACCATAACTTCTGCCTCGTTTAGAGTTAAGGGAGCCATAACCAGTAAAAACGAAGGCCTCAGTGAGTTCTACGGCTCTGACAGCTTTCAGCCGTCAATGGATTGTTTAATGCCCAAAAAAGACTATCCTAATCTCAATCGGGTCTCGGAAGTTTTTTACCCTTCGTTTTTTCGACACGTGGATTTTTACGGTAAAACGGGATTACCGTGGCTGGTCTTCGATTTACCATCGCTGGAGAGTGGTGCACCGTGGTACCGTTCCATTTCAAATCCATGCACGCATTTTAAAAAGTCATACGACACTGTTTCGCCATTTCGGACGGATGTTGCACCTTGCACTATGGATGTTGCACCCTGTAGATATCGGTTATTCGGGCGGCCATAACTTCTGGCTCGTTTAGAGTTACGGGAGACATAACCAGTCAAAACGAAGGCCTCAGTGAGTTCTATGGCTCCGACAGCTTTCAGCAGTCAATGGATTGTTTAATGCCCAAGAAAGACTATCCGAATCTCAATCGGGTCTCGGAAGTTTTTACCCATCGTTTTATCGACACGTGGATTTTTTCGGTAAAACTGGATTACCGTGGCTGGTCTTCGACTTACCATCACTGGAGAGTGCTGCACCATGGTACCGTTCCGTTTCAAATCCGTGCACGCATTTCAAAAAGTCGTACGACACTGTTTCGCCATTTCGGACGGATGTTGCACCTTGCAACGTGGATGTTGCACCCTGTAGATATCGATTATTCGGACGGCCATAACTTCTGGCTCGTTTAGAGTTACGGGAGCCATAACCAGTCAAAACGAAGGCCTCAGTGAGTTCTACGGCTCCGACAGCTTTCAGCCGTCAATGGATTGTTTAATGCCCAAAAAAGACTATCCGTATCTCAATCGGGTCTCGGAAGTTTTTTACCCATCGTTTTTTCGACACGTAGATTTTTACGGTAAAACGGGATTACCGTGGCTGGTCTTCGATTTACCATCGCTGGAGAGTCGTGCACCATGGTACCGTTCCATCTCAAATCCATGCACGCATTTCAAAAAGTCGTACGACACTGTTTCGCCATTTCGGACGGATTTTGCACCTTGCATCGTGGATGTTGCACCCTGTAGATATCGATTATTCGGACGACCATAACTTCTGGCTCGTTTAGAGTTACGGGAGCCATAACCATTCAAAACGAAGGCCTCAGTGAGTTCTACGGCTCCGATAGCTTTCAGCCGTAAATGGATTGTTTAATGCCCAAAAAAGACTATCCGAATCTCAATCGGGTCTCGGAAGTTTTTTACCCTTCGTTTTTTCGGCACGCGGATTTTTACGGTAAAACGGGATTACCGTGGCTGGTCTTAATTTTACCATCACTGGAGAGTCGTGCACCATGGTACCGTTCCGTTTCAAATCCATGCACGCATTTCAAAAAGTCGTACGACACTGTTTCGCCATATCGGGCAGATGTTGCACCTTGCACCGTGGATGTTTCACACTATAGATATCGATTATTCGGACGGCCATAACTTCTGGCTCGTTTAGAGTTATGGGAGCCATAACCAGTCAAAACGAAGGCCTCAGTGAGTTCTACGGCTCCGACAGCTTTCAGCAGTCAGTGGATTGTTTAATGACCAATAAAGACTATCCGAATCTCAATCGGGTCTCGGAAGTTTTTACCCTTCGTTTTTTCGACACGTGGATTTTGACGGTAAAACAGGATTACCGTGGCTGGTCTTCGGTTTACCATCGCTGGAGAGTGGTGCACCATGGTAACATTCCGTTTCAAATCCATGCACGCATTTCAAAAAGTCGTACGACACTGTTTCGCCATTTCGGACGAATGTTGCACCTTGCACCGTGGATGTTGCACCCTGTAGATATCGATTATTCGGACGGCCTTAACTTCTGGCTCGTTTAGAGTTACGGGAGCCATAACCAGTCAAAACGAAGGCCTCAGTGAGTTCTACGCCTCCGATAGCTTTCAGCTATCAATGGATTGTTTAATGCCCAAAAAAGACTATCCGAATCTCAATCGGGTCTTGGAAGTTTTTACCCTTCGTTTTTTCGACACGTGGATTTTTACGGTAAAACGGGATTACCGTGGATGGTTTTCGATTTACCATCGTTGGAGAGTGGTGCACCATGGTAACATTCCATTTCAAATCCATGCACGCATTTCAAAAAGTCGTACGACACTGTTTCGCCATTTCGGACGGATGTTGCACCTTGCACCGTGGATGTTGCACCCTGTAGATATCGATTATTCGGACGGCCATAACTTCTGGCTCGTTTAGAGTTACAGGAGCCATAACCAGTCAAAACGAAGGCCTCAGTGAGTTCTACGGCTCCGACAGCTTTCAGCCGTCAATGGATTGTTTAATGCCCAAAAAAGACTATCCTAATCTCAATCGGGTCTCGGAAGTTTTTTACCCTTCGTTTTTTCGACACGTGGATTTTTACGGTAAAACGGGATTACCGTGGCTGGTCTTCGATTTAACATCGCTGGAGAGTGGTGCACCATGGTACCGTTCCGTTTCAAATCCATGTACGGATTTTAAAAAGTCATACGACACTGTTTCGCCATTACGGACGGATGTTGCACCTTGCACCGTGGATGTTGCACCCTATAGATATCGGTTATTCGGACGGCCATAACTTCTGGCTCGTTTAGAGTTACGGGAGCCCTAACCAGTCAAAACGAAGGCCTCAGTGAGTTCTACGGCTCCGACAGCTTTCAGCCGTCAATGGATTGTTTAATGTCCAAAAAAGACTATCCGAATCTCAATCGGGTCTCGGAAGTTTTTAACCCATCGTTTTTTCGACACGTGGATTTTTGCGGTAAAACTGGATTACCATGGCTGGTCTTCGATTTACCATCGCTGGAGAGTGGTGCACCATGGTACCGTTCCGTTTCAAATCCATGGACGCACTTCAAAAAGTCGTACGACACTGTTTCGCCATTTCGGACGGATGTTGCATCATGCATCGTGGATGTTGCACCCTGTAGATATCGGTTATTCGGACAACCATAACTTCTGGCTCGTTTAGAGTTAAGGGAGCCATAACTAGTCAAAACGAAGTCCTCAGTGAGTTCTACGGCTTTGACAGCTTTCAGCCGTCAATGGATTGTTTAATGCCCAAAAAAGACTATCCTAATCTCAATCGGGTCTCGGAAGTTTTTTACCCTTCGTTTTTTCGACACGTGGATTTTTACGGTAAAACGGGATTACCGTGGCTGGTCTTCGATTTGCCATCGCTGGAGAGTGGTGCACCATGGTACCGTTCCGTTTCAAATCCATGCACGCATTTTAAAAAGTCGTACGACACTGTTTCGCCATTTCGGACGGATGTTGCACCTTGCACCGTGGATGTTGCACCCTGTAGATATCGATTATTCGGACGGCCATAACTTCTAGCTCGTTCAGAGTTACGGAAGCCATAATCAGTCAAAACGAAGGCCTCAGTGAGTTCTACGGCTCCGATAGCTTTCAGCCGTCAATGGATTGTTTAATGCCCAAAAAAGACTATCCGAATCTCAATCGGGTCTCGGAAGTTTTTTACCCATCGTTTTTTCGACACGTGGATTTTTACGGTAAAACGGGATTACCGTGGCTGGTCTTCGATTTACCATCGCTGGAGAGTCGTGCACCATGGTACCGTTCCGTTTCAAATCCATGCACGCATTTCAAAAAGGCATACGACACTGTTTCGCCATTTCGGACGGATGTTGCACCTTGCAACGTGGATGTTGCACCCTGTAGATATCGATTATTCGGACGGCCATAACTTCTGGCTCGTTTAGAGTTACGGGAGCCATAACCAGTCAAAACGAAGGCCTCAGTGAGTTCTACGGCTCCGACAGCTTTCAGCCGTCAATGGATTGTTTAATGCCCAAAAAAGACTATCCGAATCTCAATCGGGTCTCGGAAGTTTTTAACCCGTCGTTTTTTCGACACGTGGATTTTTGCGGTAAAACTGGATTACCGTGGCTGGTCGTCGATTTACCATCGCTGGAGAGTGGTGCACCATGGTACCGTTCCGTTTCAAATTCATGGACGCATTTCAAAAAGTCGTACGACACTGTTTCGCCATTTCGGAAGGATGTTGCATCATGCACCGTGGATGTTGCACCCTGTAGATATCGGTTATTCGGATAACCATAACTTCTGGCTCGTTTAGAGTTAAGGGAGCCATAACCAGTCAAAACGAAGGCCTCAGTGTGTTCTACGGCTCTGATAGCTTTCAGCCGTCAATGGATTGTTTAATGCCCAAAAAAGACTATCCTAATCTCAATCGGTTCTCGGAAGTTTTTTACCCTTCGTTTTTTCGACACGTGGATTTTTACGGTAAAATGGGATTACCGTGGCTGGTCTTCGATTTACCATCGCTGGAGAGTGGTGCACCATGGTACCATTCCGTTTCAAATCCGTGCACGCATTTTTAAAAGTCATACGACACGGTTTCGCCATTTCGGACGGATGTTGCACCTTGCACTTTGGATGTCGCACCCTATAGATATCGTTTATTCGGGCGGCCTAACTTCTGGCTCGTTTAGAGTTACGGGAGCCATAACCAGTCAAAACGAAAGCCTCCGTGAGTTCTACGGCTCCGACAGCTTTTAGCCGTCAATGGATTGTTTAATGCCCAAGAAAGACTATCCGAATCTCAATCGGGTATCGGAAGTTTTTACCCATCGTTTTTTCGACACGTGGATTTTTTCCGTAAAACTGGATTACCGTGGCTGGTCTTCGATTTACCATCGCTGGAGAGTGGTGCACCATGGTACCATTCCGTTTCAAATCCATGGATGCATTTCAAAAAGTCGTACGACACTGTTTCGCCATTTCGTACGGATGTTGCACCTTGCACTGTGGATGTTGCACCCTGTAGATATCGGTTATTCGGGCGGCCATAACTTCTGGCTCGTTTAGAGTTACGGGAGCCATAACCAGTCAAAACGAAGGCCTCAGTGAGTTCTACGGCTCCGACAACTTTCAGCAGTCAATGGATTGTTTAATGCCCAAGAAAGACTATTCGAATCTCAATCGGGTCTCGGAAGTTTTTTCCCATCGTTTTTTCGACACGTGGATTTTTTCGGTAAAACTGGATTACCGTGGCTGGTCTTCGATTTACCATCACTGGAGAGTGGTGCACCATGGTACCGTTCCGTTTCAAGTCCATGCACGCATTTCAAAAAGTCGTACGACACTGTTTCGCCATTTCGGACGGATGTTGCACCTTGCATCGTGGATGTTGCACACTGTAGATATCGATTATTCGAACGGCCATAACTTCTGGCTCGTTTAGAGTTACGGGAGCCATAACCCGCCAAAACGAAGGCCTCTGTGAGTTCTACGGCTCCGACAGCTTTCAGCAGTCAATGGATTGTTTAATGCCCAAAAAAGACTATTCGAATCTCAATCGGGTCTCGGAAGTTTTTTACCCATCGTTTTTTCGACACGTAGATTTTTACGGTAAAACGGAATTACCGTGGCTGGTCTTCGATTTACCATCGCTGGAGAGTCGTGCACCATCGTACCGTTCCGTTTCAAATCCATGCACGCATTTCAAAAAGTCGTACGACACTGTTTCGCCACTTCGGACGGATGTTGCACCTCGCATCGTGGATGTTGCACCCTGTAGATATCGATTATTCGGACGGCCATAACTTCTGGCTCGTTTAGAGTTACGGGAGCCATAACCACTCAAAACGAAGGCCTCAGTGAGTTCTACGGCTCCGATAGCTTTCAGCCATAAATGGATTGTTTAGTGCCCAAACAAGACTATCCGAATCTCAATCGGATCTCGGAAGTTTTTTACCCATCGTTTTTTCGACACGTGGATTTTTACGGTAAAACGGGATTACCGTGGCTGGTCTTCATTTTAACATCGCTGGAGAGTCGTGCACCATGGTACTGTTCCGTTTCAAATCCATGCACGCATTTCAAAAAGTTGTACGACACTGTTTCGCCATTTCGGACAGATGTTGCACCTTGCACCGTGGATGTTGAACTCTGTAGATATCGATTATTCGGACGGCCATAACTTCTGGCTCGTTTAGAGTTACGGGAGCCATAACCAGTCAAAACGAAGGCCTCAGTGAGTTCTACGGCTCTGACAGCTTTCAACTGTCAATGGATTGTTTAATGCCCAAAAAAGACTATCCGAATCTCAATCGGGTCTCGGAAGTTTTTTACCCTTCGTTTTTTCGACACGCGGATTTTCACGGTAAAACGGGATTACCGTGGCTGGTCTTCGATTTACCATCGCTGGAGAGTGGTGCACCATGGTACCGTTCCGTTTCAAATCCATGCACGGATTTTAAAAAGTCATACGACACAGTTTCGCCATTTCGGACGGATGTTGCACCATGCACCGTGGATGTTGCACCCTGTAGATATCGGTTATTCGGACGACCATAACATCTGGCTCGTTTAGATTTATGGGAGCCATAACCAGTCAAAACGAAGGCCTCAGTGAGTTATACGTCTCCGACAGCTTTCCGCAGTCAATGGATTGTTTAATGCCCAAAAAAAACTATCCGAATCTCAATCGGGTCTCGAAAGTTTTACCCTTCGTTTTTTCGACACGTGGATTTTTACGGTAAAACGGGATTACCGTGGCTGGTCTTTGATTTACCATCGCTGGAGAGTGGTGCACTGTGGTAACGTTCCGTTTCAAATCCATGCACGCATTTCAAAAAGTCGTACGACACTGTTTCGCCATTTCGGACGGATGTTGCACCTTGCACCGTGGATGTTGCACCCTGTAGATATCGATTATTCGAACGGCCATAACTTCTGGCTCGTTTAGAGTTACGGGAGCCATAACCAGTCAAAACGAAGGCCTCAATGAGTTCTACGGCTCTGACAGCTTTCAGCTGTCAATGGATTGTTTAATTCCCAAAAAATACTATCCGAATCTCAATCGAGTCTCGGAAGTTTTTACCGTTCGTTTTTTTAGACACGTGGATTTTTACGGTAAAACGGGATTACCTTGGCTGGTCTTCGATTTACCATCGCTGGAGAGTGGTGCACCATGGTAACGTTCCGTTTCAAATCCATGCACGCATTTCAAAAAGTCGTACGACACTGTTTCGCCATATCGGACGGATGTTGCACCTTGCACCGTGGATGTTGCACCCTGTAGATATCGATTATTCGGACGGCCATAAATTCTGGCTCGTTTAGAGTTAAGGGAGCCATAACCAGTCAAAACGAACGCCTCAGTGAGTTCTACAGCTCCGACAGCTATCAGCCGTCAATGGATTGTTTAATGCCCAAAAAAGACTATACTAATCTCAATCGGGTCTCGGAAGTTTTTTACCCTTCGTTTTTTCGACACGTGGATTTTTACGGTAAAACGGGATTACCGTGGCGGGTCTTCGATTTACCATCGCTGGAGAGTGGTGCACCATGGTACCGTTCCGTTTCAAATTCATGGACGCATTTCAAAAAGTCGTACGACACTGTTTCGCCATTTCGGAAGGATGTTGCATCATGCACCGTGGATGTTGCACCCTGTAGATATCGGTTATTCGGATAACCATAACTTCTGGCTCGTTTAGAGTTAAGGGAGCCATAACCAGTCAAAACGAAGGCCTCAGTGTGTTCTACGGCTCTGATAGCTTTCAGCCGTCAATGGATTGTTTAATGCCCAAAAAAGACTATCCTAATCTCAATCGGTTCTCGGAAGTTTTTTACCCTTCGTTTTTTCGACACGTGGATTTTTACGGTAAAATGGGATTACCGTGGCTGGTCTTCGATTTACCATCGCTGGAGAGTGGTGCACCATGGTACCGTTCCGTTTCAAATCCGTGCACGCATTTTTAAAAGTCATACGACACGGTTTCGCCATTTCGGACGGATGTTGCACCTTGCACTGTGGATGTCGCACCCTATAGATATCGTTTATTCGGGCGGCCATAACTTCTGGCTCGTTTAGAGTTACGGGAGTCATAACCAGTCAAAAAGAAGGCCTCCGTGAGTTCTACGGCTCCGACAGCTTTCAGCAGTCAATGGATTGTTTAATGCCCAAGAAAGACTATCCGAATCTCAATCGGGTCTCGGAAGTTTTTACCCACCGTTTTTTCGACACGTGGATTTTTTCCGTAAAACTGGATTACCGTGGCTGGTCTTCGATTTACCATCACTGGAGAGTGGTGCACCATGGTACTGTTCCGTTTCAAATCCATGCACGCATTTCAAAAAGTCGTACGACATTGTTTCGCCATTTCGGACGAATGTTGCACCCTGTAGATTTCGATTATTCGGACGGCCATAACTTCTGGCTCGTTTAGAGTTACGGAAGCCATAACCAGTCAAAACGAAGGCCTCAGTGAGTTCTACGGCTCCGACAGCTTTCAGCCGTGAATGGATTTTTTAATGCCCAAAAAAGACAATCCGAATCTCAATCGGGTCTCGGAAGTTTTTTACCCATCGTTTTTTCGACACGTGGATTTTTACGGTAAAACGGGATTACCGTGGTTGGTCTTCATTTTACCATCGCTGGAGAGTCGTGCACCACGGTACCGTTCCGTTTCAAATCCATGCATGCATTTCAAAAAGTGGTACGACACTGTTTCGCCATTTCGGACGGATGTTGCACCTTGCACCGTGGATGTTGCACCCTGTAGATATCGATTATTCGGACGGCCGTAACTTCTGGCTCGTTTAGAGTTACGGGAGCCATAACAAATCAAAACGAAGGCCTCAGTGAGTTCTACGGCTCTGGCAGCTTTCAGCCATCAATGGATTGTTTAATGCCCAAAAAAGCTATCCGAATCTCAATCGGGTCTCAGAAGTTTTTTACCCTTCGTTTTTTCGACACGCGGATTTTTACGGTAAAACGGGATTACCGTGGCTGGTCTTCGATTTACCACCGCTGGAGAGTGGTGCACCATGGTACCGTTCCGTTTCAAATCCATGCACGCATTTTAAAATCTCATACGACACTGTTTCGCCATTTCGGACGGATGTTGCACCTTGCACCGTGGATGTTGCACCCTGTAGATATCGGTTATTCGGACGGCCATAACTTCTGGCTCGTTTAGAGTTACGGGAGCCCTAACCAGTCAAAACGAAGGCCTCAGTGAGTTCTACGGCTCCGACAGCTTTCAGCCATCAATGGATTGTTCAATGCTCAAAAAAGACTATCCGAATCTCAATCGGGTCTCGGAAGTTTTTAACCCGTCGTTTTTTCGACACGTGGATTTTTGCGGTAAAACTGGATTACCGTGGCTGGTCGTCGATTTACCATCGCTGGAGAGTGGTGCACCATGGTACCGTTCCGTTTCAAATTCATGGACGCATTTCAAAAAGTCGTACGACACTGTTTCGCCATTTCGGAAGGATGTTGCATCATGCACCGTGGATGTTGCACCCTGTAGATATCGGTTATTCGGATAACCATAACTTCTGGCTCGTTTAGAGTTAAGGGAGCCATAACCAGTCAAAACGAAGGCCTCAGTGTGTTCTACGGCTCTGATAGCTTTCAGCCGTCAATGGATTGTTTAATGCCCAAAAAAGACTATCCTAATCTCAATCGGTTCTCGGAAGTTTTTTACCCTTCGTTTTTTCGACACGTGGATTTTTACGGTAAAATGGGATTACCGTGGCTGGTCTTCGATTTACCATCCCTGGAGAGTGGTGCACCATGGTACCATTCCGTTTCAAATCCGTGCACGCATTTTTAAAAGTCATACGACACGGTTTCGCCATTTCGGACGGATGTTGCACCTTGCACTGTGGATGTCGCACCCTATAGATATCGTTTATTCGGGCGGCCTAACTTCTGGCTCGTTTAGAGTTACGGGAGCCATAACCAGTCAAAACGAAAGCCTCCGTGAGTTCTACGGCTCCGACAGCTTTTAGCCGTCAATGGATTGTTTAATGCCCAAGAAAGACTATCGAATCTCAATCGGGTATCGGAAGTTTTTACCCATTGTTTTTTCGACACGTGGATTTTTTCCGTAAAACTGGATTACCGTGGCTGGTCTTCGATTTACCATCACTGGAGAGTGGTGCACCATGGTACTGTTCCGTTTCAAATCCATGCACGCATTTCAAAAAGTCGTACGACATTGTTTCGCCATTTCGGACGGATGTTGCACCCTGTAGATATCGATTATTCGGACGGCCATAACTTCTGGCTCGTTTTAGAGTTACGGGAGACATAACCAGTCAAAACGAAGGCCTCAGTGAGTTCTACGGCTCCGACAGCTTTTAGCCGTCAATGGATTGTTTAATGCCCAAAAAAGACTATCCGAATCTCAATCGGGTCTCGGAAGTTTTTTATCCATCGTTTTTTCGACACGTGGATTTTTACGGTAAAACGGGATTACCGTGGCTGGTCTTCGATTTACCATCGCTGGAGAGTCGTGCACCATGGTACCGTTCCGTTTCAAATCCATGCACGCATTTCAAAAAGTCGTACGACACTGTTTCGCCATTTCGGACGGATGTTGCACCTTGCATCGTGGATGTTGCACCCTGTAGATATCGATTATTCGGACGGCCATAACTTCTGGCTCGTTTAGAGTTACGGGAGCCATAACCAGTCAAAACGAAGGCCTCAGTGAGTTCTACGGCTTCGATAGCTTTCAGCCGTAAATGGATTGTTTAATGCCCAAAAAAGACTATCCGAATCTCAATCGGGTCTCGGAAGTTTTTTACCCATCGTTTTTTCGACACGTAGATTTTTACGGTAAAACGGGAATACCGTGGCTGGTCTTCATTTTACCATCGCTGGAGAGTCATGCACCATGGTACCGTTCCGTTTCAAATCCATGCACGCATTTCAAAAAGTGGTACGACACTGTTTCGCCATTTCGGGCGGATGTTGCACCTTGCACCGTGGATGTTGCACCCTGTAGATATCGATTATTCGGACGGCCGTAACTTCTGGCTCGTTTAGAGTTACGGGAGCCATAACAAATCAAAACGAAGGCCTCAGTGAGTTCTACGGCTCTGACAGCTTTCAGCCATCAATGGATTGTTTAATGCCTAAAAAAGACTATCCGAATCTCAATCGGGTCTCAGAAGTTTTTTACCCTTCGTTTTTTCGACACGCGGATTTTTACGGTAAAACGGGATTACCGTGGCTGGTCTTCGATTTACCACCGCTGGAGAGTGGTGCACCATGGTACCATTCCGTTTCAAATCCATGCACGGATTTGAAAAAGTCATACGACACCGTTTCGCCATTTCGGACGGATGTTGCACCTTGCACCGTGGAAGTTGCACCCTGTAGATATCGGTTATTCGGACGGCCATAACTTCTGGCTCGTTTAGAGTTATGGGAGCCATAACCAGTCAAAACGAACGCCTCAGTGAGTTCTACGGCTCCGATAGTTTTCAGCAGTCAAGGGATTGTTCAATTCCCAAAAAAGACTATCCGAATCACAATCGGGTCTCGGAAGGTTTTACCCTTCGTTTTTTTAGCACGTGGATTTTTACGGTAAAACGGGATTACCGTGGCTGGTCTTCGATTTACCATCATTGGAGAGTGGTGCACCATGGTAACGTTCCGCTTCAAATCCATGCACGCATTTCAAAAAGTCGTACGACACTGTTTCGCCATTTCGGACGGATGTTGCACCTTGCACCGTGGATGTTGCACCCTATAGATATCGATTATTCGGACGGCCATAACTTCTGGCTCGTTTAGAGTTACGGGAGCCATAACCAGTCAAAACGAAGGCCTCAGTGAGTTCTACGGCTTCGACAGCTTTCAGCCGTCAATGGATTGTTTAATGCCCAAAAAAGACTATCCTAATCTAAATCGGGTCTTGGAAGTTTTTACCCTTCGTTTTTTCGACACGTGGATTTTTACGGTAAAACGGGATTACCGTGGCTGGTCTTCGATTTACCATCGCTGGAGAGTGGTGCACCATGGTAAAGTTCCGTTTCAAATCCATGCACGCATTTCAAAAAGTCGTACGACACTGTTTCGCCATTTCGGACGGATGTTGCACCTTGCACCGTGGATGTTGCACCCTGTAGATATCGATTATTCGGACGGCCATAACTTCTGGCTCATTTAGAGTTATGGGAGCCATAACCATTCAAAACGAAGGCCTCAGTGAGTTCTACGGCTCCGACAGCTTTCAGCCGTCAATGGATTGTTTAATGCCCAAAAAAGACTATCCTAATCTCAATCGGGTTTCAGAAGTTTTTTACCCTTCGTTTTTTCGACACGTGGATTTTTACGGTAAAACGGGATTACCGTGGCTGGTCTTCGATTTACCATCACTGGAGAGTGATGCACCATGGTACCGTTCCATTTCAAATCCATGCATGCATTTTAAAAAGTCATACGACACTGTTTTGCCATTTCGGACGGATGTTGCACCTTGCACCGTGGATGTTGCACCCTGTAGATATCGGTTATTCGGACGGCCATAACTTCTGGCTCGTTTGGAGTTACGGGAGCCCTAACCAGTCAAAACGAAGGCCTTAGTGAGTTCCACCGCTCCGACAGCTTTCAGCCGTCAATGGATTGTTTAGTGTCCAAAAAAGACTATCCGAATCTCAATTGGGTCTCGGAAGTTTTTAACCTATCGTTTTTTCGACACGTGGATTTTTGCGGTAAAACTGGATTACCGTGGCTGGTCTTCGATTTACCATCGCTGGAGAGTGGTTCACCATGGTATCGTTCCGTTTCAAATCCATGGACGTATTTCAAAAAGTCGTACGACACTGTTTCGCCACTTCGGACGGATGTTGCATCATGCACCGTGGATGTTGCGCCCTGTAGATATCGGTTATTCGGACAACCATAACTTCTGGCTCGTTTAGAGTTAAGGGACCATAACCAGTCAAAACGAAGGCCTCAGTGAGTTCTACGGCTCTGACAGCTTTCGGCCGTCAATGGATTGTTTAATGCCCAAAAAAGACTATCCTAATCTCAATCGGGTCTCGGAAGTTTTTTACCCTTCGTTTTTTCGACACGTGGATTTTTACGGTAAACGGGATTAACGTGGCTGGTCTTCGATTTACCATCGTTGGGGAGTGGTGCACCATGGTACCGTTCCGTTTCAAATCCATGCACGCATTTTAAAAAGTCATACGACATTGTTTCGCCATTTCGGACGGATGTTGCACCTTGCACTGTGGATGTTGCACCCTGTAGATATCGGTTATTCGGGCGGCCATAACTTCTGGCTCGTTTAGAGTTACGGGAGCCATAACCAGTCAAAACGAAGGCCTCAGTGAGTTCTACTGCTCCGACAGATTTCAGCAGTCAATGGATTGTTTAATTCCCAAGAAAGACTATCTGAATCTCAATCGGGTCTCGGAAGTTTTTACCCATCGTTTTTTCGACACGTGGATTTTTTCGGTAAAACTGGATTATCGTGGTTGGTCTTCGATTTACCATCACTGGAGAGTGGTGCACCATGGTACCGTTCCGTTTCAAATCCATGCACGCATTTCAAAAAGTCGTATGACACTGTTTCGCAATTTCGGACGGATGTTGCACCTTGCACCGTGGATGTTGCACCCTGTAGATATCGATTATTCGGACGGCCATAACTTCTGGCTCGTTTAGAGTTACGGGAGCCATAACCAGTCAAAACGAAGGCCTCAGTGAGTTCTACGGTTCCGACAGCTTTCAGCCGTCAATGGATTGTTTAATGCCCAAAAAAGAGTATCCTAATCTCAATCGGGTCTCGGAAGTTTTTTACCCATCCTTTTTTCGACACGTGGATTTTTACGGTAAATCGGGATTACCGTGGCTGGTCTTCATTTTACCATCGCTGGAGAGTCATGCAGCATGGTACCGTTCCGTTTCAAATCCATGCACGCATTTCAAAAAGTGGTACGACACTGTTTCGCCATTTCGGACGGATGTTGCACCTTGCATCGTGGATGTTGCACCCTGTAGATATCGATTATTCAGACGGCCATAACTTCTGGCTCGTTTAGAGTTACGGGAGCCATAACCAATCAAAACGAAGGCCTCAGTGACTTCTACGGCTCTGACATCTTTCAGCCGTCGATGGATTGTTTAATGCCCAAAAAAGACTATCCGAATCTCAATCGGGTCTCGGAAGTTTTTTACCCTTCGTTTTTTCGACACGTGGATTTTTACGGTAAAACGGGATTACCGTGGCTGGTCTTCGATTTACCACCGCTGGAGAGTGGTGCACCATGGTACCTTCCGTTTCAAATCCATGCACGGATTTGAAAAAGTCATACGACACTGTTTCGCCATTTCGGACGGATGTTGCACCTTGCACCGTGGATGTTGCACCCTGTAGATATCGGTTATTTGGACGGCCGTAAACTCTGGCTCGTTTAGAGTTATGGGAGCCATAACCAGTCAAAACGAAGGCCTCAGTGAGTTCTACGGCTCCGATAGCTTTCAGCAGTCAAGGGATTGTTTAATGCCCAAAAAAGACTATCCGAATCTCAATCGGGTCTTGGAAGTTTTTACCCTTCGTTTTTTCGACACGTGGATTTTTACGGTAAAACAGGATTACCGTGGCTGGTCTTCGATTTACCATAACTGGAGAGTGGTGCACCATGGTAACGTTCCGTTTCAAATCCATGCACGCATTTCAAAAAGTCGTACGACACTGTTTCGCCATTTCGGACGGATGTTGCACCTTGCACCGTGGATGTTGCACCCTGTAGATATCGATTATTCGGACGGCCATAACTTCTGGCTCGTTTAGAGTTACGGGAGCCATAACCAGTCAAAACGAAGGCCTCAGTGAGTTCTACGGCTCCGACAGCTTTCAGCCGTCAATGGATTGTTTAATGCCCAAAAAAGACAATCTGAATCTCAATCGGGTCTCGGAAGTTTTTACCCTTCGTTTTTTCCACACGTGGATTTTTACGGTAAAACGGGATTACCATGGCTGGTCTTCGATTTACCATCGCTGGAGAGTGGTGCACCATGGTAACGTTCCGTTTCAAATCCATGCACGCATTTCAAAAAGTCGTACGACACAGTTTCGCCATTTCGGACGGATGTTGCACCTTGCACCGTGGATGTTGCACCCTGTAGATATCGGTTATTCGGACGGCCATAACTTCTGGCTCGTTTAGAGTTACGGGAGCCCTAACCAGTCAAAACGAAGGCCTCAGTGAGTTCTACGGCTCCGACAGCTTTCAGCCATCAATGGATTGTTCAATGCTCAAAAAAGACTATCCGAATCTCAATCGGGTCACGGAAGTTTTTAACCCATCGTTTTTTCGATACGTGGATTTTTGCGGTAAAATTGGATTACCGTGGCTGGTCTTCGATTTACCATCGCTGGAGAGTGGTGCACCATGGTAACGTTCCGTTTCAAATCCATGCACGCATTTCAAAAAGTCGTACGACACTGTTTCGCCATTTCGGACGGATGTTGCACCTTGCACCGTGGATGTTGCACCCTGTAGATATCGATTATTCGGACGGCCATAACTTCTGGCTCATTTAGAGTTACGGGAGCCATAACTAGTCAAAACGAAGGCCTCAGAGAGTTCTACGGCTCCGACAGCTTTCAGCCGTCAATGGATTGTTTAATGCCCAAAAAAGACTATCCTAATCTCAATCGGGTCTCAGAAGTTTTTTACCCTTCGTTTTTTCGACACATGGATTTTTACGGTAAAACGGGATTACCGTGGCTGGTCATCGATTTACCATCGCTGGAGAGTGGTGCACCATGGTACCGTTCCGTTTCAAATCCGTACACGCATTTTAAAAATTCATACGACACTGTTTCACCATTTCGGACGGATGTTGTACCTTGCACCGTGGATGTTGCACCCTGTAGATATCGGTTATTCGGACGGCCATAACTTCTGGCTCGTTTAGAGTTATGGGAGCCTTAACCAGTCAAAACGAAGGCCTCAGTGAGTTCTACGGCTCCGACAGCTTTCAGCCGTCATTGAATTGTTTAATGCCCAAAAAAGACTATCCGAATCTCAATCGGGTCTCGGAAGTTTTTAACCCATCGTTTTTTCGACACGTGGATTTTTGCGGTAAAACTGGATTACCGTGGCTGGTCTTCGATTTACCATCACTGTAGAGTGGTGCACCATGGTACCATTCCGTTTCGAATCCATGGACGCATTTCAAAAAGTCGTACGACACTGTTTCGCTATTTCGGACGGATGTTGCATCATGCACCGTGGATGTTGCACCCTGTAGATATCGGTTATTCGGACGGCCATAACTTATGGCTCGTTTAGAGTTACGGGAGCCATAACCAGTCAAATCGAAGGCCTCAGTGAGTTCTACGGCACCGACAGCTTTCAGCAGTCAATGGATTGTTTAATGCCCAAGAAAGACTATCCGAATCTCAATCGGGTCTCGGAAGTTTTTACCCATCGTTTTTTCGACACGTGGATTTTTGCGGTAAAACTGGATTACCGTGGCTGGTCTTCGATTTACCATCGCTGGAGAGTGGTGCACCATGGTACCGTTCCGTTTCAAATCCATGCACGCATTTCAAAAAGTCGTACGACACTGTTTCGCCATTTCGGACAGATGTTGCACCCCGTAGATATCGATTATTCGGACGGCCATAACTTCTGGCTCGTTTAGAGTTACGGGAGCCATAACCAGCAAAACGAAGGCCTTAGTGAGTTCTACGACTCCGACAGCTTTTGGCCGTCAATGGATTGTTTAATGCCCAAAAAAGACTATCCGAATCTCAATCGGGTCTCGGAAGTTTTTTACGCATCGTTTTTTCGACACGTGGATTTTTACGGTAAAACGGGATTACCGTGGCTGGTCTTCGATTTACCATCGCTGGAGAGTCGTGCACCATGGTACCGTTCCGTTTCAAATCCATGCACGCATTTCAAAAAGTCGTACGACACTGTTTTTCCATTTCGGACGGATGTTGCACCTTGCACCGTGGATGTTGCACCCTGTATATATCGATTATTCGGACGGCCATAACTTCTGGCTCGTTTAGAGTTACGGGAGCCAAAACCAGTCAAATCGAAGGCCTCAGTGAGTTCTACGGCTCCGACAGCTTTCAGCCGTCAATGGATTGTTTAATGCCCAAAAAAGACTATCCGAATCCCAATCGGGTCTTGGAAGTTTTTTACAAATCGTTTTTTCGACACGTGGATTTTTACGGTAAAACGGGATTACCGTGGCTGGTCTTCGATTTACCATCGCTGGTGAGTCGTGCACCATGGTACCGTTCCATTTCAAATCCATGCACGCATTTCAAAAAGTCGTACGACACTGTTTCGCCATTTCGGACGGATGTTGCACCTTGCACCGTGGATGTTGCACACTGTAAATATCGATAATTCGGACGGCCATAAATTCTGCCTCGTTTAGAGTTACGTGATCCATAACCAGTCAAAACGAAGGCCTCAGTGAGTTCTACCGCTCTGATAGCTTTTAGCTGTCAATGGATTGTTTAATGCCCAAAAAAGACTATCCGAATCTCAATCAGGTCTCGGAAGTTTTTACCCTTTGTTTTTTCGATACGTGGATTTTTACGGTAGAACGGGATTACCGTGGTTGGTCTTCGATTTACCATCGCTGGAGAGTAGTGCACCATGGTACCATTCCGTTTCAAATCCACGCACGCATTTCAAAAAGTCGTACGACACTGTTTGGCCATTTCGGACGGATGTTGCACCTTGCACCGTGGATGTTGCACCATGTAGATATCGATTATTCGGACGGGCATAACTTCTGGCTCGTTTAGAGTTACGAGAGACATAACCAGTTAGCACGAAGGCCTCAGTGAGTTCTACGGCTCTGACAGCTTTCAGCCGTCAATGGATTGTTTAATGCCCAAAAAAGACTATCCGAATCTCAATCAGGTCTCGGAAGTTTTTACCCTTCGTTTTTTCGATATGTGGATTTTTACGGTAAAACGGGATTACCGTGGTTGGTCTTCGATTTACCATCGCTGGAGAGTAGTGCACCATGGTACCATTCCGTTTCAAATCCACGCACGCATTTCAAAAAGTCGTACGACGCTGTTTCTCCATTTCGGACGGATGTTGCACCTTGCACCGGATGTTGCACCCTGTAGATATCGATTATTCGGACGGCCATAACTTCTGGCTCGTTTAGAGTTACGGGAGCCATAACCAGTCAGAACGAAGGCCTTAGTTAGTTCTACGTCTCTGACAGCTTTCAGCCGTCAATGGATTGTTTAATGCCCAAAGAAGACTATCCGAATCTCAATCGGGTCTAGAAAGTTTTTTACCCTTCGTTTTTTCGACACGTGGATTTTTACGGTAAAACTGGATTACCGTGGCTGGTCTTCGATTTACCGTCGCTGGAGAGTGGTGCACCTTGGTACCGTTCCATTTCAAATCCATGCACGCGTTTCAAAAAGTTGAAAGACACTGTTTCACCATTTCGGACTGATGTCGCACCTTGCACCGTGGATGTTGCACCCTGTAGATATCGATCATTCGGACGACCATAACTTCCGGCTCGTTTAGAGTTACGGGAGCCATAACCAGTCAAAACGAAGGCCTCGGTGAGTTCTACGGCTCTGACAGCTTTCAATCCTCAATGGATTGTTTAATGCCCAAAAAAGACTATCCGAATCTCAATCGGGTCTAGGAAGTTTTTTACCCTTCGTTTTTTCGACACGTGGATTTTTACGGTAAAACGGGATTACCGTGGCTGGTCTTCGATTTACCATCGCTGGAGAGTAGTGCACCATGGTACCGTTCCATTTCAAATCCATGCACGCATTTCCAAAAGTCGTACGACACTGTTTGGCCATTTCGGACGGATGTTGCACCTTGCACCGTTGATGTTGCATCCTGTAGATATCGATTATTCGGACGGCCATAACTTCTGTCTCGTTTAGAGTTACGGGAGCCATAACCAGTCAAAACAAAGGCCCCAGTGAGTTCTACGGCTCTGATAGCTTTCATCCATCAATGGATTGTTTAATGCCCAAAAAAGACTATCCGAATCTCAATCGGGTCTAGGAAGATTTTTACCATTCGTTTTTTCGACACGTGGATTTTTACGGTAAAACGGGATTACCGTGGCTGGTCTTCGATTTACCATCGCTGGAGAGTGGTGCACCATGGTGCCGTTCCGTTTCAAATCCGTGCACGCATTTCAAAAAGTCGTACGATGCTGTTTTGCCATTTCGGACGGATGTTGCATCTTGCACTGTGGATGTTGCACCCTGTAGATATCGATTATTCGGACGGCCATAACTTCTTGCTCCTTTAGAGTTACGGGAGCCATAACCAGTCAAAACGAAGGCCTCAGTGAGTTCTACGGCTCCGACAGCTTTCAGCCGTCAATGGATTGTTTAATGCCCAAAAAAGACTATCCAAATCTCAATCGGGTCTCGGAAGTTTTTTCCCCTTCGTTTTTCGACACGTGGATTTTTACGGTAAAACGGGATTACCGTGGCTAATCTTCGATTTACCATCGCTGGAGAGTGGTGCACCATGGTACCGTTCCGTTTCAAGTCCATGCACGAATTTCAAAAAGTCGTACGACACTGTTTCGCCATTTCGGACGGATGTTGCACCTTGCACCGTGGATGTTGCACCTTGTAGATATCGGTTATTCGGACGGCCATAACTTCTGGCTCGTTTAGAGTTACGGGAACCATAACCAGTCAAAACGAAGGCCTTAGTGAGTTCTACGGCTCCGACAGCTTTCAGCCGTCAATGGACTGTCTAATGCCCAAAAAAGACTATCCGAATCTCAATCGGGTCTCAGATGTTTTTAACCCATCGTTTTTTCGACATGTGGATTTTTGCGGTAAAACTGGATTACCTTGGCTGGTCTTCGATTTACCATCGCTGGAGAGTGGTGCACCATGCTACCATTCCGTTTGAAATCCATGCACGCATATTAAAAAGTCTTACGACACTGTTTCACCATTTCGGACAGATGTTGCACCTTGCACCGTGGATGTTGCACCTTGTAGATATCGGTTATTCGGACGGCCATAACTTCCGGCTCGTTTAGAGTTACGGAAGCTATAACCAGTCAAAATGAAGGCCTCAGTGAGTTCTACGGCTCTGACCGCTTTTAGCCGTCAATGGATTGTTTAATGCCCAAAAAAGACTATCCGAATCTCAATCGGGTCTCGGAAGTTTTTTCCCCTTCGTTTTTTCGACACATGGATTTTTACGGTAAAACGGGATTACCGTGGCTGGTCTTCGATTTACCATCGCTGGAGAGTGGTGCACCATGGTACCGTTCTGTTTCAAATCCATGCACGCATTTCAAAAAGTCATACGACACTATTTCGCCATTTCGGACGGATGTTGCACCTTGCACCGTGGATGTTGCAACCTGTAGATATAGGTTATTCGGACGGCCATAACTTCTGGCTCGTTTAGAGTTACGGGAGCCATAACCAGTCAAAACGAAAGCCTCAGTGAGTTCTACGGCTCCGACAGCTTTCAGCCGTCAATGGATTGTTTAATGCCCAAAAAAGACTATCCGAATCTCAATCGGGTCTCGGAAGTTTTTTCCCCTTCGTTTTTCGACACGTGGATTTTTACGGTTAAACGGGATTACCGTGGCTAGTCTTCGATTTACCATCGCTGGAGAGTGGTGCACCATGGTACCGTTCCGTTTCAAATCCATGCATGAATTTCAAAAAGTCGTACGACACTGTTTCGCCATTTCGGACGGATGTTGCACCTTGCACCGTGGATGTTGCACCCTATAGATATCGATTATTCGGACGGCCATAACTTCTGGCTCGTTTAGAGTTACGGGAGCCATAACCAGTCAAAACGAAGGCCTCAGTGAGTTCTACGGCTCTAACAGCTTTCAACCGTCAATGGATTGTTTAATGCCCAAAAAAGACTATCCGAATCTCAATCGGGTCTCGGATGTTTTTTACCCTTCGTTTTTTCGACACGTGGATTTTTACGGTAAAACTGGATTACCGTGGCTGGTCTTCGATTTACCATCGCTGGAGAGTGGTGCATCTTGGTATAGTTCCGTTTCAAATCCATGCACACATTTCAAAAAGTCGTACGATGTTATCCCATTTTTTGGACAAAACTGGAATATCAAGATTGTATGCATTTCCACCACGACCGGAACTAAGAAGAAGCAAGCAAGCGTACATGAGTCGGGGATTTCACTCAAGGTTGAAATATAAAAGTTCATTTAGTAAGAAGTTCATTCAACACTCGGAGTCCCCGAGTTCATTCGGCATTCCAGAACTCATTCGGCAATGGCTCATTCGGCATCCCCAGGATAAGATCCCATTCTGCAATACAAAGATGAAAGTTCACTCGGCATATCTCATTCGGTAGCCAATAGCCAACCTCATCCGGTCCGTGCGACTACCGATCCAAACTCCTCCCAAACCGAACCAACATGAAGTAGTTGCCACCGAATCAAAGTCCCTACCATCACCACCGAACCAAAGCTTCACACCCCTATGCCGAACCAAAAGGCCTACCGGACCAACTCCACAACCGGTCCAAGCAAACACCTATCACCGGTCCACATCCACACCGCTACCACCGGTCCACACCTACCACCGGTCCAAGCTCCATGCCGAATGAGACCTCGCCGAACCAAACAACTGCCAGTCCAGATTGCTTCAGCCCAGGCCCACTAGCAGCTATAAACATCCAAGACCCCTGCCCCCAGCCTGACTCTATAAATAGAGGGGCAGGGGTACAACAATGGCGGACAAGTTTGAGAGCTCAAGCCTGGAAGGAATTCTCAAACAACTTTAGATACTTGTAATCAAAGCTTTGTACTTGTAATCTGAAGGAAAAAAGGAGAATAACATATAAAGTGGACGTAGGCACGTTCTTGCCGAACCACTATAAATCTGTGTGTCTTTTACAGTTTAGTCCCTGTTTTTCATATATTTACATAAATCACCCAAATCACTAAGAACAACATAAAATCAACCAACTCATACGACTTTGGGTGTTTGCGGCCATTTTTTACGCAAACATTTTGGTGCTTTCATTGAGAGTAACCGACTCCCGCTACATCGGATATAAGTTGAATTTGGAAATCTAAGAGTTCAGATCTAAGAGTTATGACGAGACAAACAAGTAGAAGGCAAAGGCCAGAGAGAAGTGAACACCAAGGAAGTCAAGAGGCTTCCTCAGGAGGGAATCAAGCGTCGGTCTTCATCACTAGGGATGAGATGGAAGCCATGATGAGAAGACAAGAAGAGATGATCCAGAACTTACTTCAGCAAATTGGGCAAATTGGAGCACAAATCCAAGGAGCAACTAGAGTTCAGAACGGAGCAGGACCGTCTGGCGCAGCACCAGAGCTAGGGGGCACTCACGCGGAGCATGTTGATCCAACCCCGGGAAGAGAGATGGGGGCATCCGAGCCACCTGGAAGCAATAGAGGAATGAACGTTCAGCCAGAGGGACATACACATGAAAACTCCCATGGACTAGGGGGGCAGGTCGAAGGCAATGAACAAGGACTACAACTTGGAAACAATGACAGATTAGCAGAGATGGACAATGACAGATTAGCAGAGATGGTTAGAAGAGCTATGAGAGGCGGTTTAGTAAACAGAGACTTGGAAGATGTAAACAGGAGTCCTTTTTCTTCTACGATTAGGATGGCTAGGAACCCACCAGAATTCAAGCTACCATCATTAGACATGTACAACGGGAAAACGGACCCCACGGTCCATCTAACGAAGTATATGAGACATATGGAAGTGCTGGGGGCATCAGAGGAGGTTATGGCCCGGTGCTTTCCACTGTATTTGACGGACATTGCAGCGTTATGGTTTAGACAACTGGAGAGCGGCTCCATAGGAACGTGGGCAGATTTAACTGAGAAATTCATGAGACAATTCAGGGTTCATATTGCGAGACCCAAGAATGTGATGACCTTGGCAACCTTGAAACAGAAAACTGGAGAGACTTTGAGGAGCTTTCTAACGCGATTTAATGCGGCGGCAGCATCAGTGGATCGACCAGATCCATCTATGGTCATGATGGCGGCTGTATCTGGAATAGCTGGTAACACAGAGTTCAAGAATTCATTAACCAAGGACCCGCCTATGAATCTGGGAGAATTCTATCACGAGGCTGAAAAGTTTCTGCGTTTGGAAGATGCTAGTGCAGAAAGAGAGGAAGAAGATGACGTTTACACAATCAAGAGCGGAAACCCACCTGGAAAGGGTGCGGAGACTAGCAAAGGAAAAAGAAAGGCTGAGGATAATGATGACAGGACAAAGTGGCTACGAAGAGAGCCACGATTCACCACCTATTCAAAGTTGAATGAGAGTTTGGAACGGATTTATCAGAATACCAAGGGGCAGGTTCCGTATCGTAGACCAATGCGAAGGGATCCAACCTCTGACGAAAGAAAATCAGATAAGTTTTGTGTATTTCATGAATTGAATGGTCATAACACTAATGATTGTAGGCATTTGAAGGACGAGGTGGAAGGGCTTATCAGGAACGGTATGCTCCTTCAGTATGTGAGGAGGCGAACTCCAGCGGTGGAGCCAGAGCGACCACCCTCTACATCAGCTAGAGGTGACCCTGGATCAGGGCACCATTTGATTATCCATTGATTGCTTGATTAAAATAACGATGAACAAGTCGTAAGCTTCCACTAAAGCAATTAAATCATTTACACATGTACGAGATCGCGAACGATCTCCGGGCATGCTCTGAATAATCATTGACTGCTTCGGAGTGGGAACTTACACTTTGACATCCTTGCTTTGCTTTTGTTTCGATTTGAACATTTGAATTCTTCCTGTTTGGACATTTCTGCTGTAAGGTACTATTGCTTTAACATTTACAATTCCATGGAAAAATTATTTACTTGTATGCCCGTTGGATCGCGAACGGTCCACGAGCACCTCTTGCATGGCAGCGAACTGCTGAAGTCTTTGATTCGAAAACTCCCCCAAACAATAACTCCAACACTGATAATATTAAGTCCCCCCCGGGCACACTCCTTCGCCTCGAACGGCACCCGACTTCGAACAGTCACAATTCGCCTCGAACGGCACCCGACTTCGAACAGTCACAATTCGCCTCGAACGGCACCCGACTTCGAACAGTCACAACTCGCCTCGAACGGCACCCGATCGCGAACGATCACAACTCGCCTCGAACGGCACAACTCGCCTCGAACGGCACAACTCGCCTCGAACGGCATAACTCACCTTACCTCAAATGGCTCGATCGCGAACGGTCGTCATTTGAGGTCCGCCACCTGATCACTAACTGTTACACCTTACCTCAAATGGCTTGATCGCGAACGGTCGTCATTTGAGGACCGCCACTTGACCGCACACTGTCGCACCTTACCTCGAATGACTCGATCACAAACGATCGTCATTTGAAGTTAGGCGCTTGACCTTGAACGGTCGCATTTCATCACAAATGGCTCGGTCTCGAACGATCGACGCGTGGACTTACAGGCTTGACCGCGCACTGTCGCACTTTACCTCGAATGACTCGATCACGAACGATCGTCATTTGAAGTTAAGCGCTTGACCTTGAACGGTCCTCACTCGACCGCGCACTGTCGCACTTTACCTCGAATGACTCGATCCCGAACGATCGTCATTTGAAGTAAAGCGCTTGACCTTGAACGGTCACATTTCACCGCAGATGACTCGATCCCGAATGATCGACGCATGGATTTACGCGCTTGACCGCGCAGGGTCGCACTTCACCTCGAATGACTCGATCGCGAACGGTCGTCATTTGAAGTTAGGCGCTTGACCATGAATGGCCGCGCTTCATCCCGAATAGCTCGATCCCGAACGGTCGTCATTTGGGGCCATATAAACTATCAAATTCTCTACAGGTTGATGACAGGATGTGAACATCCGGCTCATGGCATTACAAAACACGCCTTCCTACCGCAAGGCATATTTTGGGGGGCAAAGTGTTATCCCATTTTTTGGACAAAACTGGAATATCAAGATTGTATGCATTTCCACCACGACCGGAACTAAGAAGAAGCAAGCAAGCGTACATGAGTCGGGGATTTCACTCAAGGTTGAAATATAAAAGTTCATTTAGTAAGAAGTTCATTCAACACTCGGAGTCCCCGAGTTCATTCGGCATTCCAGAACTCATTCGGCAATGGCTCATTCGGCATCCCCAGGATAAGATCCCATTCTGCAATACAAAGATGAAAGTTCACTCGGCATATCTCATTCGGTAGCCAATAGCCAACCTCATCCGGTCCGTGCGACTACCGATCCAAACTCCTCCCAAACCGAACCAACATGAAGTAGTTGCCACCGAATCAAAGTCCCTACCATCACCACCGAACCAAAGCTTCACACCCCTATGCCGAACCAAAAGGCCTACCGGACCAACTCCACAACCGGTCCAAGCAAACACCTATCACCGGTCCACATCCACACCGCTACCACCGGTCCACACCTACCACCGGTCCAAGCTCCATGCCGAATGAGACCTCGCCGAACCAAACAACTGCCAGTCCAGATTGCTTCAGCCCAGGCCCACTAGCAGCTATAAACATCCAAGACCCCTGCCCCCAGCCTGACTCTATAAATAGAGGGGCAGGGGTACAACAATGGCGGACAAGTTTGAGAGCTCAAGCCTTGAAGGAATTCTCAAACAACTTTAGATACTTGTAATCAAAGCTTTGTACTTGTAATCTGAAGGAAAAAAGGAGAATAACATATAAAGTGGACGTAGGCACGTTCTTGCCGAACCACTATAAATCTGTGTGTCTTTTACAGTTTAGTCCCTGTTTTTCATATATTTACATAAATCACCCAAATCACTAAGAACAACATAAAATCAACCAACTCATACGACTTTGGGTGTTTGCGGCCATTTTTTACGCAAACATACGACACTGTTTCGCCATTTCGGACTGATGTTGCACCTTGCACCGTGGATGTTGCACCCTGTAGATATCGATTATTCGGACGGCCATAACTTCTGGCTCGTTTAGATTTACGGGAGCCATAACCAGTCAAAACGATGGCCTTAGTGAGTTCTACGGCTCTAACAGCTTTCAGCCGTCAATGGATTGTTTAATGCCCAAAAAATACTATCCGAATCTCAATCGGGTCTAGAAAGTTTTTTACCCTTCGTTTTTTCGACACGTGGATTTTTACGGTAAAACTGGATTACCGTGGCTGGCATTCGATTTACCATCGCTGGAGAGTGGTGCACCTTGGTACCGTTCCGTTTCAAATCCATGCACGCATTTCAAAAAGTTGTACGACACTGTTTCGCCATTTCGGACTGATGTTGCACCTTGCACCGTGGATGTTGCACCCTATAGATATCGATTATTCGGATGGCCATAACTTCCGGCTCGTTTAGAATTACGGGAGCCATAACCAGTCAAAACGAAGGCCTCGGTGAGTTCTACGGCTCTGACAGCTTTCAGTCGTCAATGGACTGTTTAATGCCCAAAAAAGACTATCCGAATCTCAATCGGGTCTAGGAAGTTTTTTACCTTTCGTTTTTTCGACACGTGGATTTTTACGGTAAAACGGGATTACCGTGGCTGGTCTTCGATTTACCATCGCTGGAGAGTAGTGCACCATGGTACCGTTCCATTTCAAATCCATGCACGCATTTCAAAAAGTCGTACGACACTGTTTGGCCATTTCGGACGGATGTTGCACCTTGCACCGTGGATGTTGCAACCTGTAGATATCGATTATTCGGACGGCCATAACTTCCGGCTCGTTTAGAGTTACGGGAGCCATAACCAGTCAAAACAAAGGCCTCAGTGAGTTCTACGGCTCTGATAGCTTTCAGCCGTCAATGGATTGTTTAATGCCCAAAAAAGACTATCCGAATCTCAATCGGGTCTAGGAAGTTTTTTACCATTCGTTTTTTCGACACGTGAATTTTTACGGTAAAACGGGATTACCGTGGCTGGTCTTCGATTTACCATCGCTGGAGAGTGGTGCACCATGGTACCATTCCGTTTCAAATCCGTGCACGCATTTCAAAAAGTCGTACGATGCTGTTTCGCCATTTCGGACGGATGTTGCACCTTGCACCGTGGATGTTGCACCCTGTAGATATCGATTATTCGGACGGCCATAACTTCTTGCTCGTTTAGAGTTACGGGAGCCATAACCAGTCAAAAACGAAGGCCTCAGTGAGTTCTACGGCTCTGACAGCTTTCAGCCGTCAATGGATTGTTTAATGACCAAAAAAGACTATCCGAATCTCAATCGGGTCTCGGAAGTTTTTTACCCTTCGTTTTTTCGACACGTGGATTTTTACGGTAAAACTGGATTACCGTGGCTGGTCTTCGATTTACCATCGTTGGAGAGTGGTGCACCATGGTACCGTTCCGTTTCAAATCCATGCATGCATTTCAAAAAGTCTTACGACACTGTTTCGCCATTTCGGACGGATGTTGCACCTTGCACCGTGGATGTTGCACCTTGTAGATATCGGTTATTCGGACGACCATAACTTCTGGCTCGTTTAGAGTTACGGGAACCATAACCAGTCAAAACGAAGGCCTTAGTGAGTTCTACGGCTCCGACAGCTTTCAGCCGCCAATGGATTGTCTAATGCCCAAAAAAGACTATCCGAATCTCAAACGGGTCTCGGAAGTTTTTAACCCATTGTTTTTTCGACACGTGGATTTTTGCGGTAAAACTGGATTACCTTGGCTGGTCTTCGATTTACCATCGCTGGAGAGTGGTGCACCATGGTACCGTTCCATTTCAAATCCATGCATGCATTTCAAAAAGTCTTAAGACACTGTTTCGCCATTTCGGACGGATGTTGCACCTTGCACCGTGGATGTTGCACCTTGTAGATATCGGTTATTCGGACGGCCATAACTTCTGGCTCGTTTAGAGTTACGGGAGCCATAACCAGTCAAAACGAAGGCCTCAGTGAGTTCTACGGCTCTGATAGCTTTCAGCCGACAATCGATTGTTTAATGCCCAAAAAAGACTATCCGAATCTCAATCGGGTCTAGGAAGCTTTTTACCCATCGTTTTTTCGACACGTGGATTTTTACGGTAAAACGGGATTACCGTGGCAGGTCTTCGATTTACCATCGCTGGGGAGTGGTGCACCATGGTACCGTTCCGTTTCAAATCCATGCACGCATTTCAAAAAGTCGTACGACACTGTTTCGCCATTTCGGACGGATGTTGAATCATGCACTGTGGATGTTGCACCCTGTAGATATCGATTATTCGAACGACCATAACTTCTGGCTCGTTTAGAGATAAGGGAGCCATAACCAGTCAAAACGAAGGCCTCAGTGAGTTCTACGGCTTTGACAGCTTTCAGCCGTCAATGGATTGTTTAATGCCCAAAAAAGACTATCCGAATCTCAATCGGGTCTCGGAATTTTTTTACCCTTCGTCTTTTTGACACGTGGATTTTGACGGTAAAACGGGATTACCATGGCTGGTCTTCGATTTACCGTCGCTGGAGAGTGGTGCACCATGGCACTGTTCCGTTTCAAATCCATGCACGCATTTTAAAAAGTCATACGACACTGTTTCGCCATTTCGGACGTATGTTGCACCTTGCACCGTGGATGTTGCACCCTGTAGATATCGGTTATTCGGACGGCCATAACTTCTGGCTCGTTTAGAGTTACAGGAGCCATAACCAGTCAAAACGAAGGCCTCAGTGAGTTCTACGGCTCCGACAGCTTTCAGCAGTCAATGGATTGTTTAATGCCCAAAAAAGACTATTCGAATCTCAATCGGGTTTCGGAAGTTTTGACCCATCATTTTTTCGACACGTGGATTTTTGCGGTAAAACTGGATTAACGTGGCTGGTCTTCGATTTACCATCACTAGAGAGTGGTGCACCATGGTACCATTCTGTTTCAAATCCATGGACGCATTTCAAAAAGTCGTACGACACTGTTTCGCCATTTCGGACGGATGTTGCACCATGCACCGTGGATGTTGCACCCTGTAGATATCGATTATTCGGACGGGCATAATTCTGGCTCATTTAGAGTTTCGGGAGCCATAACCAGTCAAAACGAAGGCCTCGGTGAGTTCTACGGCTCTGACAGCTTTCAGCCGTCAGTGGATTATTTAATGCCCAAAAAAGACTATCCGAATCTCAATCGGGTCTAGGAAGTTTTTTACCCTTCGTTTTTTCGACACGTGGATTTTTACGGTAAAACGGGATTACCGTGGCTGGTCTTCGATTTACCATCGCTAGAGAGTGGTGCACCATGGTATCATTCCGTTTCAAATCAAATGCACACATTTCAAAAAGTCGTACGACACTGTTTCGCCATTTCGGACGGATATTGCAACTTGCACCGTGGATGTTGCACCCTGTAGATATCGATAATTCGGATGGCCATAACTTCTGGCTCGTTTAGAGTTACGGGAGCCATAACCAGTCAAAACGATGGCCTCAGTGAGTTCTACGGCTCTAACAGCTTTCAGCCGTCAATAGATTGTTTAATGCCCAAAAAAGACTATGCGAATCTCAATCGGGTCTCGGAAGTTTTTTACCCTTCGTTTTTTTCGACACGTGGAATTTTACGGTAAAACGGGATTACCGTGGCTGGTCTTTGATTTACCGTCGCTGGAGAGTGGTGCACCATGGTACCGTTTCGTTTCAAATCCATGCACGCATTTCAAAAAGTCGTACGACACTGTTTCTCCATTTCGGACGGATGTTGCACCTTGCACCGTGGATGTTGCACCATGTAGATATCGATTATTCGGACGGCCATAACTTCTGGCTCGTTTAGAGTTACGGGAGCCATAACCAGTCAAAACGAAGGCCTCAGTGAGTTCTATGGCTTAACAGCTTTCAGCCGTCGATGGATTGTTTAATGCCCAAAAAAGACTATTAGAATCTCAATCGGGTCTCGGAAGTTATTTACCCTTCGTTTTTTCGACACGTGGATTTTTACGGTAAAACTGGATTACCGTGGCTGGTCTTCCATTTACCATCGCTGGAGAGTGGTGCACCTTGGTACCGTTCCGTTTCAAATCCATGCACACATTTCAAAAAGTCGTACGACACTGTTTCGCCATTTCGGACTGATGTTGCACCTTGCACCGTGGATGTTGCACCCTGTAGATATCGATTATTCGGACGGCCATAAATTCTGGCTCGTTTAGATTTACGGGAGCCATAACCAGTCAAAACGATGGTCTCAGTGAGTTCTACGGCTCTGACAGCTTTCAGCCGTCAATGGATTGTTTAATGCCCAAAAAAGACTATCTGAATCTCAATCGGGTCTAGAAAGTTTTTTACCCTTCGTTTTTTCGACACGTGGATTTTTACGGTAAAACTGGATTACCGTGGCTGGTCTTCGATTTGCCATCGCTGGAGAGTGGTGCACCTTGGTACCTTTCCGTTCAAATACATGCACGCATTTCAAAAAGTCGTACGACACTGTTTCGCCATTTAGGACTGATGTTGCACCTTGCACCGTGGATGTTGCACCCTGTAGATATCGATTATTCGGACGGCCATAACTTCCGGCTCGTTTAGAGTTACGGGAGCCATAACCAGTCAAAACGAAGGCCTCGGTGAGTTCTACGGCTCTGATAGCTTTCAGCCGACAATCGATTGTTTAATGCCCAAAAAAGACTATCCGAATCTCAATCGGGTCTAGGAAGCTTTTTACCCATCGTTTTTTCGACACGTGGATTTTTACGGTAAAACGGGATTACCGTGGCAGGTCTTCGATTTACCATCGCTGGGGAGTGGTGCACCATGGTACCGTTCCGTTTCAAATCCATGCACGCATTTCAAAAAGTCGTACGACACTGTTTCGCCATTTCGGACGGATGTTGAATCATGCACTGTGGATGTTGCACCCTGTAGATATCGATTATTCGAACGACCATAACTTCTGGCTCGTTTAGAGATAAGGGAGCCATAACCAGTCAAAACGAAGGCCTCAGTGAGTTCTACGGCTTTGACAGCTTTCAGCCGTCAATGGATTGTTTAATGCCCAAAAAAGACTATCCGAATCTCAATCGGGTCTCGGAATTTTTTTACCCTTCGTCTTTTTGACACGTGGATTTTGACGGTAAAACGGGATTACCATGGCTGGTCTTCGATTTACCGTCGCTGGAGAGTGGTGCACCATGGCACTGTTCCGTTTCAAATCCATGCACGCATTTTAAAAAGTCATACGACACTGTTTCGCCATTTCGGACGTATGTTGCACCTTGCACCGTGGATGTTGCACCCTGTAGATATCGGTTATTCGGACGGCCATAACTTCTGGCTCGTTTAGAGTTACAGGAGCCATAACCAGTCAAAACGAAGGCCTCAGTGAGTTCTACGGCTCCGACAGCTTTCAGCAGTCAATGGATTGTTTAATGCCCAAAAAAGACTATTCGAATCTCAATCGGGTTTCGGAAGTTTTGACCCATCATTTTTTCGACACGTGGATTTTTGCGGTAAAACTGGATTACCGTGGCTGGTCTTCGATTTACCATCACTAGAGAGTGGTGCACCATGGTACCATTCTGTTTCAAATCCATGGACGCATTTCAAAAAGTCGTACGACACTGTTTCGCCATTTCGGACGGATGTTGCACCATGCACCGTGGATGTTGCACCCTGTAGATATCGATTATTCGGACGGGCATAATTCTGGCTCATTTAGAGTTTCGGGAGCCATAACCAGTCAAAACGAAGGCCTCGGTGAGTTCTACGGCTCTGACAGCTTTCAGCCGTCAGTGGATTATTTAATGCCCAAAAAAGACTATCCGAATCTCAATCGGGTCTAGGAAGTTTTTTACCCTTCGTTTTTTCGACACGTGGATTTTTACGGTAAAACGGGATTACCGTGGCTGGTCTTCGATTTACCATCGCTAGAGAGTGGTGCACCATGGTATCATTCCGTTTCAAATCAAATGCACACATTTCAAAAAGTCGTACGACACTGTTTCGCCATTTCGGACGGATATTGCAACTTGCACCGTGGATGTTGCACCCTGTAGATATCGATAATTCGGATGGCCATAACTTCTGGCTCGTTTAGAGTTACGGGAGCCATAACCAGTCAAAACGATGGCCTCAGTGAGTTCTACGGCTCTAACAGCTTTCAGCCGTCAATAGATTGTTTAATGCCCAAAAAAGACTATCCGAATCTCAATCGGGTCTCGGAAGTTTTTTACCCTTCGTTTTTTTCGACACGTGGAATTTTACGGTAAAACGGGATTACCGTGGCTGGTCTTTGATTTACCGTCGCTGGAGAGTGGTGCACCATGGTACCGTTTCGTTTCAAATCCATGCACGCATTTCAAAAAGTCGTACGACACTGTTTCTCCATTTCGGACGGATGTTGCACCTTGCACCGTGGATGTTGCACCATGTAGATATCGATTATTCGGACGGCCATAACTTCTGGCTCGTTTAGAGTTACGGGAGCCATAACCAGTCAAAACGAAGGCCTCAGTGAGTTCTATGGCTTAACAGCTTTCAGCCGTCGATGGATTGTTTAATGCCCAAAAAAGACTATCAGAATCTCAATCGGGTCTCGGAAGTTATTTACCCTTCGTTTTTTCGACACGTGGATTTTTACGGTAAAACTGGATTACCGTGGCTGGTCTTCCATTTACCATCGCTGGAGAGTGGTGCACCTTGGTACCGTTCCGTTTCAAATCCATGCACACATTTCAAAAAGTCGTACGACACTGTTTCGCCATTTCGGACTGATGTTGCACCTTGCACCGTGGATGTTGCACCCTGTAGATATCGATTATTCGGACGGCCATAAATTCTGGCTCGTTTAGATTTACGGGAGCCATAACCAGTCAAAACGATGGTCTCAGTGAGTTCTACGGCTCTGACAGCTTTCAGCCGTCAATGGATTGTTTAATGCCCAAAAAAGACTATCTGAATCTCAATCGGGTCTAGAAAGTTTTTTACCCTTCGTTTTTTCGACACGTGGATTTTTACGGTAAAACTGGATTACCGTGGCTGGTCTTCGATTTGCCATCGCTGGAGAGTGGTGCACCTTGGTACCTTTCCGTTCAAATACATGCACGCATTTCAAAAAGTCGTACGACACTGTTTCGCCATTTAGGACTGATGTTGCACCTTGCACCGTGGATGTTGCACCCTGTAGATATCGATTATTCGGACGGCCATAACTTCCGGCTCGTTTAGAGTTACGGGAGCCATAACCAGTCAAAACGAAGGCCTCGGTGAGTTCTACGGCTCTGACAGCTTTCAGTCGTCAATGGATTGTTTAATGCCCAAAAAAGACTATCCGAATCTCAATCGGGTCTCGAAAGTTTTTTACCCTTCGTTTTTTTGACACGTGGATTTTTACGGTAAAACTGGATTACCGTGGCTGGTCTTCGATTTACCATCGCTGGAGAGTGGTGCACCACGGTACCGTTCCGTTTCAAATCCATGCGCGAATTTCAAAAAGTCGTACGACACTGTTTCGCCATTTCGGACGGATGTTGCACCTTGCACCGTGGATGTTGTACCCTGTAGATATCGATTATTCGGACGGCCATAACCTCTGGCTCGTTTAGAGTTACGGGAGCCATAACCAGTAAAAATGAAGGCCTCGGTGAGTTCTATGGCTCTAACAGCTTTCAGCCGTCAATGGATTGTTTAATGCCCAAAAAAGACTATCTGAATCTCAATCGGGTCTCGGAAGTTTTTTACCCTTCGTTTTTTCGACACATAGATTTTTACGGTAAAAAGGGATTACCGTGGCTGGTCTTCGATTTACCATCGCTGGAGAGTGGTGCACCATGGTACCGTTCCGTTTCAAATCCATGCACGCATTTCAAAAAGTCGTACGACACTGTTTCGCCATTTCAGACGGATGTTGCACCTTGCACCGTGGATGTTGCACCCTGTAGATATCGGTTATTTGGACGACCATAACTTCTGGCTCGTTTAGAGTTACGGGAGCCATAACCCGTCAAAACGAAGGCCTCTATGAGTTCTATGGCTCCGACAGCTTTCAGCCGTCAATGGATTGTTTAATGCCCAAAAAAGACTATCCGAATCGCAATCGGGCCTCAGAAGTTTTTTATCCATCGTTTTTTCGACACGTGCATTTTTGCTGTAAAACTGGATTACCGTGGCTGGTCTTCGATTTACCATCGCTGGTGCACCATGGTACTGTTCTATTTCAAATCCATGCATGCATTTCAAAAAGTCGTACGACAATGTTTCGCCATTTCGGACGGATGTTGCACCTTGCACCGTGGATGTTGCACCCTGTAGATATCGATTATTCGGACGGCCATAACTTCTGGCTCGTTTAGAGTTACGAGAGCCATAACCAGTCAAAACGAAGGCCTCAGTGAGTTCTACGGCTCTCTCCGCTTTCAGCCATCAATGGATTGTTTAATGCCCAAAAAAGACTATCTGAATCTCAACCGGGTCTCGGAAGTTTTTTACCCTTCGTTTTTTCGACATGTGGATTTTTACGGTAAAACGGGATTACCGTGGCTGGTCTTCGATTTACCAACGCTGGAGAGTGGTGCACCATGGTACCGTTCCGTTTCAAATCCATGCACGAATTTCAAAAAGTCGTACGACACTGTTTCGCCATTTCGGACGGATGTTGCACCTTGCACCGTGGATGTTGCACCCTGTAGATATCGGTTATTCGGACGGCCATAACTTCTGGCTCGTTTAGAGTTACAGGAGCCATAACCAGTCAAAACGAAGGCCTCAGTGAGTTCTACGGATCCGACAGCTTTCAGTAGTCAATGGATTGTTTAATGCCCAAAAAAGACTATCCGAATCTGAATCGGGTCTCGGAAGTTTTTACCCATCGTTTTTTCGACACGTGGATTTTTGCGGTAAAACTGGATTACCGTGGCTGGTCTTCGATTTACCATCACTAGAGAGTGGTGCACCATGGTACTATTCAGTTTCAAATCCATGCACGCATTTCAAAAATTCGTACGACACTGTTTCGCCATTTCGGACGGATGTTGCACCTTGCACCGTGGATGTTGCACCCTGAAGATATCGATTATTCGGACGGGCATAATTCTGGCTCATTTAGATTTCGGGAGCCATAACCAGTCAAAACGAAGGCCTCAGTGAGTTCTACGGCTCTGACAGCTTTCAGCCGTCAATGGATTGTTTAATGCCCAAAAAAGACTATCCGAATCTCAAACGGGTCTAGGAAGTTTTTTACCCTTCGTTTTTTCGACAAGTGGATTTTTACGGTAAAACGGGATTACCGTGGCTGGTCTTCGATTTACCATTGCTGGAGAGTGGTGCACCATGGTATCATTCCGTTTCAAATCCATGCACGCATTTCAAAAAGTCGTACGACACTGTTTCCCCATTTCGGACGGATGTTGCAACTTGCACCGTGGATGTTGCACCCTGTAGATATCGATAATTCGGACGGCCATAACTTCTGGCTCGTTTAGAGTTACGGGAGCCATAACCAGTCAAAACGAAGTCCTCAGTGAGTTCTACGCCTCTGACAGCTTTCAGCCGCCAATGGATTGTTTAATGCCCAAAAAAGACTATCCGAATCTCAATCGGGTCTTGGATGTTTTTTACCCTTCGTTTTTTCGACACGTGGATTTTTACGGTAAAACTGGATTACAGTGGCTGGTCTTCGATTTACCATCGTTGGAGAGTGGTGCACCATGGTACCGTTCCGTTTCAAATCCATGCACGCATTTCAAAATGTCGTACGACACTGTTTCGCCCTTTCGGACGGATGTTGCACCTTGCACCGTGGATGTTGCACCCTGTAGAGATCGATTATTCGGACGGCCATAACTTCTGGTTCGTTTAGAGTTATGGGAGCCATAACCAGTCAAAACGAAGGCCACAGTGAGTTCTACGGCTCTGACAGATTTCAGCCGTCATTGGTTTGTTTAATGCCCAAAAAAGACAATCCGTATCTCAATCGGGTCTAGAAAGTTTTTTACCCTTCGTTTTTTCGACACGTGGATTTTTACGGTAAAACGGGATTACCGTGGCTGGTCTTCGATTTACCATCGCTGGAGAGTGGTGCACCATGTTATCATTCCGTTTCGAATCCATGCACGCATTTCAAAAAGTCGTACGACACTGTTTCGCCATTTCGGACGGATGTTGCAACTTGGACCGTGGATGTTGCACCCTGTAGATATCGATAATTCGGATGGCCATAACTTCTGGCTCGTTTAGATTTACGGGAGCCATAACCAGTCAAAACGATGGCCTCAGTGAGTTCTACGGCTCTAACAGCTTTCAGCCGTCAATAGATTGTTTAATGCCCAAAAAAGACTATCCGAATCTCAATCGGGTCTCGGAAGTTTTTTACCCTTCGTTTTTTTCGACACGTGGAATTTTACGGTAAAACGGGATTACCGTGGCTGGTCTTCGATTTACCATCACTGGAGAGTGATGCACCATGGTACCGTTCCGTTTCAAATCCATGCACGCATTTCAAAAAGTCGTACGACACTGTTTCGCCATTTCGGACGGATGTTGCACCTTGCACCGTGGATGTTGCACCCTTTAGATATCGATTATTCGGACGGCCATAACTTCTGGCTCGTTTAGAGTTACGGAAGCCATAACCAGTCAAAACGAAGGCCTCAGTGAGTTCTATGGCTCTAACAGCTTTCAGCCGCCAATGGATTGTTTAGTGCCCAAAAAAGACTATCCGAATTTCAATCGGGTCTCGGAAGTTTTTTACCCGTCGTTTTTTCGACACGTGGATTTTTACGGTAAAACTGGATTGCCGTGGCTGGTCTTCGATTTACCATCGCTGGAGAGTGGTGCGCCTTGGTACCATTCCATTTCAAATCCATGCACACATTTCAAAAAGTCGTACGACACTGTTTCGCCATTTCGGACTGATGTTGCACCTTGCACCGTGGATGTTGCACCCTGTAGATATCGATTATTCGGACGGCCATAACTTCTGGCTCGTTTAGATTTACGGGAGCCATAACCAGTCAAAACGATGGCCTCAGTGAGTTCTACGGCTCTGACAGCTTTCAGCCGTCAATGGATTGTTTAATGCCCAAAAAAGTCTATCCGAATCTCAATCGGGTCTAGAAAGTTTTTTACCCTTCGTTTTTTCGACACGTGGATTTTTACGGTAAAACTGGATTACGTGGCTGGTCTTCGATTTACCATCGCTGGAGAGTGGTGCACCTTGGTACCGTTCCGTTCAAATCCATGCATGCATTTCAAAAAGTCGTACGACACTGTTTCGCCATTTCGGACTGATGTTGCACCTTGCACCGTGGATGTTGCACCCTGTAGATATCGATTATTCGGACGGCCATAACTTTCGACTCGTTTAGAGTTACGGGAGCCATAACCGGTCAAAACGAAGGCCTCGGTGAGTTCTACGGCTGTGACAGCTTGCAGTCGTCAATGGATTGTTTAATGCCCAAAAAAGACTATCCGAATCTCAATCGGGTCTAGGAAGTTTTTTACCCTTCGTTTTTTCGATACGTGGATTTTTACGGTAAAACGGGATTACCGTGGCTGGTCTTCGATTTACCATCGCTGGAGAGTGGTGCACCATGGTACCGTTCCGTTTCAAATCCATGCACGAATTTCAAAAAGTCGTACGACACTGTTTCGCCATTTCGGACGGATGTTGCACCTTGCACCGTGGATGTTGTACCCTGTAGATATCGATTATTCGGACGGCCATAACTTCTGGCTCGTTTAGAGTTACGGGAGCCATAACCAGTAAAAACGAAGGCCTCAGTGAGTTCTACGGCTCTGACCGCTTTCAGCCGTCAGTGGATTGTTTAATGCCCAAAAAAGACTATCTGAATCTCAATCGGGTCTCGGAAGTTTTTTACCCTTCGTTTTTTCGACACATGGATTTTTACGGTAAAAAGGGATTACCGTGGCTGGTCTTCGATTTACCATCGCTGGAGAGTGGTGCACCATGGTACCGTTCCGTTTCAAATCCATGCACGCATTTCAAAAAGTCGTACGACACTGTTTCGCCATTTCAGACGGATGTTGCACCTTGCACCGTTGATGTTGCACCCTGTAGATATCGGTTATTCGGACGGCCATAACTTCTGGCTCGTTTAGAGTTACGGGAGCCATAACCCGTCAAAACGAAGGCCTCTATGAGTTCTATGGCTCCGACTGCTTTCAACCGTCAATGGATTGTTTAATGCCCAAAAATGACTATCCGAATCTCAATCGGGCCTCGGAAGTTTTTTATCCATCGTTTTTTCGACACGTGGATTTTTGCGGCAAAACTGGATTACCGTGGCTGGTCTTCGATTTACCATCGCTGGTGCGCCATGGTACCGTTCTATTTCAAATCCATGCATGCATTTCAAAAAGTCGTACGACAATGTTTCGCCATTTCGGACGGATGTTGCACCTTGCACCGTGGATGTTGCACCCTGTAGATATCGATTATTCGGACGGCCATAACTTCTGGCTCATTTAGAGTTACGGGAGCCATAACCAGTCAAAACGAAGGCCTCAGTGAGTTCTACGGCTCTCGTCGCTTTCAGCCATCAATGGATTGTTTAATGCCCAAAAAAGACTATCTGAATCTCAACCGGGTCTCGGAAGTTTTTTACCCTTCGTTTTTTCGACACGTGGATTTTTACAGTAAAACGGGATTACCGTGGCTGGACTTCGATTTACCATCGCTGGAGAGTGGTGCACCATGGTACCGTTCCGTTTCAAATCCATGCACGCGTATCAAAAAGCCGTACGACACTGTTTCGCCATTTCGGACGGATGTTGCACCTTGCGCCGTGGATGTTGCACCCTGTAGATATCGATTATTCGGACGGCCATAACTTCTAGCTCGTTTAGAGTTACGGGAGCCATAACCAGTCAAAACGAAGACCTCAGTGAGTTCTACGCCTCTAACAGCTTTCAGCCGCCAATGGATTGTTTAATGCCCAAAAAAGACTATCCGAATCTCAATCGGGTCTCGGAAGTTTTTTACCCTTCGTTTTTTCGACATGTGGATTTTTACGGTAAAACTGGATTACAGTGGCTGGTCTTCGATTTACCATCGTTGGAGAGTGGTGCACCATGGTACTGTTCCGTTTCAAATCCATGCACGCATTTCAAAATGTCGTACGACACTGTTTCGCCCTTTCGGACGGATGTTGCACCTTGCACCGTGGATGTTGCACCCTGTAGATATCGATTATTCGGACGGCCATAACTTCTGGTTCGTTTAGAGTTATGGGAGCCATAACCAGTCAAAACGAAGGCCACAGTGAGTTCTACGGCTCTGACAGATTTCAGCTGTCAATGGTTTGTTTAATGCCCAAAAAAGACTATCCGAATCTCAATCGGGTCTAGAAAGTTTTTTACCCTTCGTTTTTTCGACACGTGGATTTTTGCGGTAAAACGGGATTACCGTGGCTGGTCTTCGATTTACCATCGCTGGAGAGTGGTGCACCATGGTACCGTTCCGTTTCAAATCCATGCACGCATTTCAAAACGTCGTACGACACAGTTTCGCCATTTCGGACGGATGTTGCACCTTGCAACGTGGATGTTGCATCCTGTAGATATCGATTATTCGGACGACCATAACTTCTGGCTCGTTTAAAGTTACGGGAGCCAGAACCAGGCAAAACGAAGGCATCAGTGAGTTCTACGGCTCTGACAACTTTCAGCCGTCAATGGATTGTTTAATGCCCAAAAAAGACTATCCGAATCTCAATCGGGTCTAGGAAGTTTTTTACCCTTCGTTTTTTCGACACGTGGATTTTTACGGTAAAACGGGATTACCGTGGCTGGTCTTCGATTTACCATCGATGGAGAGTGGTACACCATGGTACCGTTCCGTTTCAAATCCACGCACGCATTTCATAAAGTCGTACGACACTGTTTCGCCATTTCGAACGGATGTTGCACCTTGCACCGTGGATGTTGCACCCTGTAGATATCGATTTTTCGGACGACCATAACTTCTGGCTCGTTTAGAGTTACGGGAGCCAAAACCAGTCAAAACGAAGGCCTCAGTGAGTTTTACGGCTCCGACAGCTTTCAGCCGTCAATGGATTGTTTAATGCCCAAAAAAGACTATCCAAATCTCAATCAGGTCTCGGAAGTTTTTTATCCTTCGTTTTTTCGACACGTGGATTTTTACGGTAAAACGGGATTACCGTGGTTGGTCTTCGATTTACCATCGCTAGAGAGTGGTGCACCATGGTACCGTTCCGTTTCAAATCCATGCACTCATTTCAAAAAGTCAAACGATAGTGTTTCGCCATTTCAGACGGATGTTGCACCATGCACCGTGGATGTTGCACCCTATAGATATCGGTTATTCGGACGGCCATAACTTCTGGCTTGTTTAGAGTTATGGGAGCCATAACCAGTCAAAACGAAGGCCTCAGTGATTTCTACGGCTCCGGCAGCTTTCAGCCGTCAATGGATTGTTTAATGCCCAAAAAAGACTATCCGAATCTCAATCGGGTCTAGGAAGTTTTTTACCCTTCGTTTTTTCGACACGTGGATTTTTACGGTAAAACGGGATTACCGTGGCTGGTCTTCGATTTACCATCGATGGAGAGTGGTACACCATGGTACCGTTCCGTTTCAAATCCACGCACGCATTTCATAAAGTCGTACGACACTGTTTCGCCATTTCGAACGGATGTTGCACCTTGCACCGTGGATGTTGCACCCTGTAGATATCGATTTTTCGGACGACCATAACTTCTGGCTCGTTTAGAGTTACGGGAGCCAAAACCAGTCAAAACGAAGGCCTCAGTGAGTTTTACGGCTCCGACAGCTTTCAGCCGTCAATGGATTGTTTAATGCCCAAAAAAGACTATCCAAATCTCAATCAGGTCTCGGAAGTTTTTTATCCTTCGTTTTTTCGACACGTGGATTTTTACGGTAAAACGGCATTACCGTGGTTGGTCTTCGATTTACCATCGCTAGAGAGTGGTGCACCATGGTACCGTTCCGTTTCAAATCCATGCACTCATTTCAAAAAGTCAAACGATAGTGTTTCGCCATTTCAGACGGATGTTGCACCATGCACCGTGGATGTTGCACCCTATAGATATCGGTTATTCGGACGGCCATAACTTCTGGCTTGTTTAGAGTTATGGGAGCCATAACCAGTCAAAACGAAGGCCTCAGTGATTTCTACGGCTCCGGCAGCTTTCAGCCGTCAATGGATTGTTTAATGCCAAAAAAGACTATCCGAATCTTAAACGGGTCTCGGAAGTTTTTTACCCTTCGTTTTTTTGACACGTGGATTTTTACGGTAAAACGGGATTACCATGACTGGTCTTCGATTTACCAACGCTGGAGAGTGGTGCACCACGGTACCATTCCGTTTCAAATCCATGCACGCATTTCAAAAAGTCGTACGACACTGTTTCGCCATTTCGGACGGATGTTGCACCTTGCACCGTGGATGTTGCACCCCGTAGATATCGGTTATTCGGACAGCCATAACTTCTGGCTCGTTTAGAGTTACGGGAGGCATAACCAGTCAAAACGAAGGCCTCAGTGAGTTCTACGGCTCTGACATCTTTCAGCCGTCAATGGATTGTTTAATGCCCAAAAAAGACTATCCGAATCTCAATCGGGTCTCGGAAGTTTTTTACCCTTCGTTTTTTCGACACGTGGATTTTTACGGTAAAACTGTACTATCGTGGCTGGTCTTCGATTTACCATCGCTGGAGAGTGGTGCACCATGGTACCGTTCCGTTTCAAATCCATGCACGCATTTCAAAAATACGTACGACACTGTTTCGCTATTTCGGACGGATGTTGCACCTTGCACCGTGGATGTTGCACCCTGTAGATATCGATTTTTCGGACGGCCATAACTTCTGGCTCGTTTAGAGTTACGGGAGCCATAACCAGTCAAAACGAAGGCCTCAATGAGTTCTACGGCTCCGACAGCTTTCAGCCGTCAATGGATTGTTTAATGCCCAAAAAAGATTATCCGAATCTCAATCGGGTCTCGAAAGTTTTTTACCCATCGTTTTTTCGACACGTGGATTTTTGCGGTAAAACTGGATTACCGTGGCTGGTCTTCGATTTACCGTCGCTGGTGCACCATGGTACCGTTCCGTTTCAAATCCATGCACGCATTTCAAAAAGTCGTACGACATTATTTCGCCATTTCGGACGGATGTTGCACCTTGCACCGTGGATGTTGCACACTGTAGATATCGATTATTCGGACGGCCATAACTTCTGGCTCGTTTAGAGTTACGGGAGCCAGAACCAGTCAAAACGAAGGCCTCAGTGAGTTCTACGGCTACGACAGCTTTCAGCCGTCAAAGATTGTTTAATGCCCAAAAAAAGACTATCTGAATCTCAATCGGGTCTCGGAAGTTTTTTACCCTTCGTTTTTTCGACACGTGGATTTTTACGGTAAAACGGGATTACCGTGGTTGATCTTTGATTTACCATCGCTGGAGAGTGGTGCACCATGGTACCGTTCCGTTTCAAATCCATGCACGCATTTCAAAAAGTCGTACGACACTGTTTCGCCATTTCGAACAGATGTTGCTCCTAGCGCCGTGGATGTTGCACCCTGTAGATATCGATTATTAGGACGGCCATAACTTCTAGCTCGTTTAGAGTTACGGGAGCCATAACCTGTCAAAACGAAGGCCTCAGTGAGTTCTACGCCTTTAATAGCTTTCAGCCGTCAATGGATTGTTTAATGCCAAAAAAAAGACTATCTGAATCTAAATTGGGTCTCGGAAGTTTTTTTACCCTTCGTTTTTTCGACACGTGGATTTTTACGGTAAAACTGGATTACCGTGGCTGGTCTTCGATTTACCATTGCTGGAGGGTGGTGCACCATGGTACCGTTCCGTTTCAAATCCATTCACGCATTTCAAAAAGTCGGACGACACTTTTTCGCCCTTTCGGACGGATGTTGCACCTTGCACCGTGGATGTTGCACCCTGTAGTTATCGATTATTCGGACGGCCATAACTTCTGGCTCGTTTAGAGTTACGGGAGACATAACCAGTCAAAACGGAGGCCTCAGTGTGTTCTACGGCTCTGAAAGATTTCAGCCGTCAATGGATTGTTTAATGCCCAAAAAAGACTATCCGAATCTCAATCGGGTCTAGGAAGTTTTTTACCCTTCGTTTTTTCGACACGTGGATTTTTACGGTAAAATGGGATTACCGTGGCTGGTCTTCGATTTACCATCGCTAGAGAGTGGTCCACCATGGTACCGTTCCGTTTCAAATCCATGCACGCATTTCAAAAAGTCGTACGACGCTGTTTCGACATTTCGGACGGTTGTTGCACCTTGAAACATGGATGTTGCATCTTGTAGATATCGATTATTCGGACGACCATAACTTCTGGATCGTTTAAAGTTACGGGAGCCAGAACCAGTCAAAACGAAGGCCTCAGTGAGTTCTACGGCTCTGACAGCTTTCAGCCGTCAATGGATTGTTTAATGCCCAAAAAAGACTATCCGACTCTCAATCGGGTCTAGGAACTTTTTTACCCTTCATTTTTTCGATACGTGGATTTTTACGGTAAAACGGGATTACCGTGGCTGGTCTTCGATTTACCATCGCTGGAGAGTGGTGCACCATGCAACCGTTCCGTTTCAAATCCACACACGCATTTCAAAAAGTCGTACGACACTGTTTCGCCATTTCGGACGGATGTTGCACCTTGCAACGTGGATGTTGCATCCTGTAGATATCAATTATTCGGACGACCATAACTTCTGGCTCGTTTAAAGTTACGAGATCCAGAACCAGTCAAAACGAAGGCCTCAGTGAGTTCTACGGCTCTGACAGCTTTCAGCCATCAATAGATTGTTTAATGCCCAAAAAAGACTATTCGAATCTCAATCGGGTCTAGGAAGTTTTTTACCCTTCGTTTTTTCGACACGTGGATTTTTACGGTAAAGCGGGACTACCATGGCTGGTCTTCGACTTACCATCGCTGGAGAGTGGTACACCATGGTACCGTTCCGTTTCAATTTCACGCACACATTTCAAAAAGTCGTACGACACTGTTTCGCTATTTCGGACGGATGTTGCACCTTGCACCGTGGATGTTGCACCCTGTTGATATCGATTTTTCGGACGGCCATAACTTATGGCTCGTTTAGAGTTACGGGAGCCAGAACCAGTCAAAACGAAGGCCTCAGTGTGTTCTACGGGTCCGACAGCTTTCAGCCGTCAATTGATTGTTTAATGCCCAAAAAAGACTATCCGAATCTCAATCGGGTCTCGGAAGTTTTTTACCCTTCGTTTTTTCGACACGTGGATTTTTACGGTAAAACGAGATTACCGTGGTTGGTCTTCGATTTACCATCTCTAGAGAGTGGTGCACAATGGTATCGTTCCGTTTCAAATCCATGCACTCATTTCAAAAAGTCGTACGATACTGTTTCGCCATTTCGGACGGATGTTGCACCTTGCACCGTGGATGTTGCACCCTGTAGATATCGGTTATTCGGACGGCCATAACTTCTGGCTCGTTAAGATTTACGGGAGCCATAACTAGTCAAAACGGAGGCCTCAGTGAGTTCTACGGCTCCAACAGCTTTCAGTCGTCAATGGATTGTTTAATGCCCAAAAAAGACTATCCAAATCTCAATCGGGTCTCGGAAGTTTTTTTCCCTTCGTTTTTTCGACACGTGGATTTTTACGGTAAAACGGGATTACCGTGGCTGGCCTTCGATTTACCATCGCTGGAGAGTGGTGCACCATGGTACCGTTCTATTTCAAATCCATGCACGTATATCAAAAAGTCGTACGTCACTGTTTCGCCATTTCGGACGGATGTTGCATCTTGCACCGTGGATGTTGCACCCTGTAGATATCAGTTATTCGGACGGCCATAACTTCTGGCTCGTTTAGAGTTACGGGAGGCATAACCAGTCAAAACGAAGGCTTCAGTGAGTTCTACAGCTCTGACATCTTTCAGCCGTCAATGGATTGTTTAATGCCCAAAAAAGACAATCCGAATCTCAATCGGGTCTCGGAAGTTTTTTACCCTTCGTTTTTTTCGACACGTGGATTTTTACGGTAAAACTGGATTATCGTGGCTTGTCTTCAATTTACCATCGCTGGAGAGTGGTGAACCATGGTATCGTTCCGTTTCAAATCCATGCAGCATTTCAAAAATTCGTACGACACTGTTTCGCCATTTCGGACGGATGTTGCACCTTGCACCGTGGATGTTGCACCCTGTAGATATCGGTTATTCGGACGGCCATAACTTCTGGCTCGTTTAGAGTTACGGGAGCCATAACCAGTCAAAACGAAGGCCACAATGAGTTCTACGGCTCCGAAAGCTTTCAGCCGTCAATGGATTGTTTAATGCCCAAAAAGACTATCTGAATCTCAATCGGGTCTCGGAAGTTTTTTACCCATCGTTTTTTCGACACGTGGATTTTTGCGGTAAAACTGGATTACCGTGGCTGGTCTTCTATTTACCGTCGCTAGTGCACCATGGTACCGTTCCGTTTCAAATCCATGCACGCATTTCAAAAAGTCGTACGACACAGTTTCGCCATTTCGGACGGATGTTGCACCTTGCACCGTGGATGTTGCACCCAGTAGATATCGATTATTCGGACGACCATAACTTCTTGCTCGTTTAGAGTTACGGGAGCCATAACCAGTCAAAACGAAGGCCTCAGTGAGTTCTACGGCTCTGACAGCTTTCAGCCGTCAATAGATTATTTAATGCCCAAAAAAGACTATCTGAATCTCAACCGGGTCTTGGAAGTTTTTTACCCTTCTTTTTTTTGACACGTGGATTTTTACGGTAAAACGGGATTACAGTGGCTGGACTTCGATTTACCATCGCTGGAGAGTGGTGCACCATGGTACTGTTCCATTTCAAATCCATGCACGCATTTCAAAAAGTCGTACGAAACTGTTTCGCCATTTCGGACGGATGTTGCACCTTGCGCCGTGGATGTTGCACCCTGTAGATACCGATTATTCGGACGGCCATTACTTCAAGCTCGTTTAGAGTTACGGGAGCCATAACCAGTCAAAACGAAGGCCTTAGTGAGTTCTACGCCTCTAACAGCTTTCAGCCGTCAATGGACTGTTTAATGCCCAAAAAAGACTATCCGAATCTCAATCGGGTCTCGGAAGTTTTTTACCCTTCGTTTTTTCGACACGTGGATTTTTACGGTAAAACTGGATTACCTTGGCTGGTCTTCGATTTCATCGCTGGAGAGTGGTGCACAATGGTACCGTTCCATTTCAAATCCATGCACGCATTTCAAAAAGTCGTACGACACTGTTTCGCCCTTTCGGACGGATGTTGCACCTTGCACCGTGGATGTTGCACCCTGTAGATATCGATTATTCGGACGGCCATAACTTCTGGCTCGTTTAGAGTTACGGGAGCCATAACCAGTCAAAACGAAGGCCTCAATGAGTTCTACGGCTCTGACAGATTTCAGCCGTCAACGGATTATTTAATGCCCAAAAAAGACTATCTGAATCTCAATCGGGTCTAGGAAGTTTTTTACCCTTGTTTTTTCGACACGTGGATTTTTACGGTAAAACGGGATTACCGCGGCTGGTCTTCGATTTACCATCGCTGGAGAGTGGTGCACCATGGTACCGTTCCGTTTCAAATCCATGCATGTATTTCAAAAAGTCGTACGATGCTGTTTCGCCATTTCGGACGGATGTTGCACCTTGAAACATGGATGTTGCATCCTGTAGATATCGATTATTCGGACGGCCATAACTTCTGGCTCGTTTAAGGTTACGGGAGCCAGAACCAGTCAAAACGAAGGCCTCAGTGAGTTTTACGGCTCTGATAGCTTTCAGGCGTCAATGGATTGTTTAATGCCTAAAATAGACTATCCGATTCTCAATCGGGTCTAGGAAGTTTTTTACCCTTCGTTTTTTCGACACGTGGATTTTAACGGTAAAACGGGATTACCGTGGCTGGTCTTCGATTTACCATCTCTGGAGAGTGGTGCACCATGGTACCATTCCGTTTCAAATCCATGCACGCATTTCAAAAAGTCGTACGACATTGTTTCGCCATTTCGGACGGATGTTGCACCTTGCACCTTGGATGTTGCACCCTGTAGATATCGATTATTCGGACGGCCATAACTTCTGGCTCGTTTAGAGTTACGGGAGCCAGAACCAGTCAAAACGAAGGCCTCAGTGAGTTCTACGGCTACGACAGCTTTCAGCCATCAAAGATTGTTTAATGCCCAAAAAAGACTATCCAAATCTCAACCGGGACTCGGAAGTTTTTTACCCTTCGTTTTTTCGACACGTGGATTTTTACGGTAAAACAGGATTACCGTGGTTGGTCTTCGATTTACCATCGCTAGAGAGTGGTGCACCATGGTACCGTTCCGTTTCAAATCCATGCACGCATTTCAAAAAGTCGTACGATACTGTTTCACCATTTCGGACGGATGTTGCACCTGGCACCATGGATGTTGCACCCTGTAGATATCGTTATTCGGACGACCATAACTTCTGGCTCGTTTAGAGTTATGGGAGCCATAACCAGTCAAAACGAAGGCCTCAGTGAGTTCTACGGCTCCGACAGCTTTCAGCCGTCAATGAATTGTTTAATGCCCAAAAAAGAATGTTTGCGCCAAAATTGGTCACAAACACCCAATATCACGGAAGCACCCGTTTACGTACTCAACTCGATAATAATTAACACAGAACTCAGCAACAATCAATATAGAATTCAGCTCTAAGTAACAAATCACAGTAATTCACAAGCAACAATCACAAACACAGGATTTATAGTGGTTCGACATTCGTGCCTACGTCCACTTTGAAGGGTTTCTCTTTATTGCTTTGCTCGATTCAATCGATTACAATGGATTACAGTAGATGATAGCTTTGAAATCTGAATACAACAGTGATTCTGATCAATAGACGTTAATCCGGCAGAGTCTCAGCGTTCAATGGCAGAAGTCCTCGGAAGCTCCCCTTTTCTGAAGGCTTCAGGATGCTATTTATAGGCGTTGGAGGCCCAGATCTGGCTGAAACTTCGTGAGACTTCTTCTTGCACGTGAGTGGGCCCACGCGACCGACCCCACCAAGTTTCGTCTCGATCTGACATCGGTTCGAAGTGATTTCGAACCCATCAAGAAATGGTCCAATCGAGCTGAAACTTGGCAGGGACAATCTTTACCTCATATGAAAGCTACTGTGAAAATTTGGTTGCATTTGGATTTGTGGTTAAGGAGATATGCTCGGTTCGAAATGGGGTTTTCTCGGTTGGCTGTGTGTTTCCAACCCATGACTTCGAACCCATGAGTTCGAACCCATGAGTGCACGTGGGTTTGCAGTGACGTGGCGCGTATCTTTCGAATCGATCCTAACTTATCTCCGAATGGACCGCTTCTACTCCGTGAACTACGGCGAACACGTCATCCAAACCAACTGACTTGGTGGATTCGAACTAAGGAGTATTCCTGGCTTCGAACGTGACCGATTCGAATCAAGGAATCCCTATGGGTTCGAACTTGATCGGTTCGAACTGGGTCGCTCGATGGGTTCGAATTAAGGGCTTGCATGGATTCGAAGTAAGGGTGCGAAGCTGAGTGAAGTCATGGATTCGAAGGTAGGGCATTGTGGTGGATTCGAAGGCGATGGAGTTGAAGCAGGTACTAGCTGATGGATTCGAACGTGGCTTGGGTTGGAACTTCATGGTTTCGAAGGCAAAGGCGTGGATGGGTTCGAACTATGTGGGTTCGAAGGAGAGACAGTGGATGGGTTCGAAGCAGAGACAGTGGATGGTTTCGAAGTACTCCAGTGCGATGGGTTCGAAACAGACAGTGACCACCTTTCTCACTTTGAATCCATCCTATCTTGAGCATACGAACTCGGATTGACTTGAAATTTGAAATAATGACTCCTACGACCTTTCTTGTCATGTCCTATCAATTGTGGCCTGATCCGGACTCGGACAAAATTCATCGATATCCATAGAAAAGTGAAGTATAACCAGTCTCTGAGACGAACTGTCTTTTGTTTTCGATCAATCTTTTGGTATCACGGCTTTGCCAAAAAGCGGGATAACATTTTGCCCCCCAAAACATGCCTTGCGGTAGGAAGGTGTGTTTTGTAATGCTTTGAGTTGGATGTTCTTATCCTGTCATCGACCTGTAAAGAATTTGACAGTTTCATATGGCCTCAAATGACGATCGTTCGGGATCAAGCCATTTGGGACGAAGCGCGGCCGTTCATGGTCGAGCGCTTAACTTCAAATGACGATCGTTCGTGATCGAGTCATTCAGGGTGAAGTGCGACCGTGCGCGGTCGAGCGTATAAATCCATGCATCGATCGTTCGGGATCATATGCTGTTTGAGGTGAATTGTGACCGTTCGCGGTCCGTGCCATTCGCGGCATAGGATGGAATAGGACCGTTCGCGGTCGATGCCGTTCGCGGCAAATGATGAGAATAGGACCGTTCGCGGTCGATGCTATTTATGGCAATGGATTGAATGGGACCGTTCGCGGTCGATGCCGTTCGCGGCAATTAATGATCGTTCGCGACCAAGTGCCGTTCAAGGCGAATGGTGACCGTTCGAGGTCGGATTTTATAATTAGTGAATCATGACCGTTCGCGGTCGGTGCCGTTCGAGGTAGAGAGTGATCGTTCGCGATCGTGTGCCGTTCGAGGCGGATTTGTGACCGTTCGCGGTCGGGTGTTGGACCTCAAGTGACGACCGTTCGCGATCAAGTCATTTGAGGCGTGGTGAGTTGTGAATGTTCGAAGTCGAGTGCCGTTCGAGGCGAATTGTGTGCCCGGGAGGGCTTGATGTTATCGATGTCAGGGTCACGTTCGGGTGAGATCCTGGATCGTTTGTCAGGGCGGTTCATCGCCATCTCAGAGCATGCCTAAGGATCGTTCGCGACCCCGTACATGTGTAAGTAGCTTAGCCATTCCAGAGTTATCAGAATCAAATATCTATTACACGGATGAGTTTCAAAAACAATGTCCAAACAAACAGAGTCTAAATGTTCAAATTGAAAAGACATGAAAGCAAAGCATGGATGTCAAAGTGTAAGTTCCCACTACGAAACGGTCAATGATCATCCAGAGCATGCCTGGAGATCGTTCGCGATCTCGCACATGTGTAAATGATTTGATTGCGTTAGTGGAAGCTTACAACTTGTTCATCGTTATCTTACTCAATTGATAACCAAACGGCGCCTTGATTCAGGATCGCCCCTAGCTGATGTGGACGGTGGTCGTTCTGGTTCCGCCACAGGAGCTCGCCTCCTTACATATTGAAGGAGCATACCGTTCCTGATATGCCCTTCCACCTCGTCCTTCAGGTGCCTACAATCGTTAGTGTTATGACCGTTTAATTCATGGAATACACAGAACTTATCTGATTTCCTTTCGTCAGAGGTAGGGTCCCTTCGCATCGGCCTTCGATACGGAATCTGCTCTTTGGTATCCTGATAAATTCGTTCCAAGCTCTCGTTCAGCTCAGTGTAGGTGGTGAATCGCGGCTCCCTCCGTTGCCGCTTTGATCTGTCTCTGTCATTCTCAATTTTCCTTTTACCTTTATCCTTGTCCGAGTCCCTTCTAGGGGGCTTTTCATCTTTGAGTGCATAAACTTCTATCCCATCTCCCTCTTCTCTTTCCGCATTCGCATTCTCTAATCGTAAAAACTTTTCCGCCTCGTGGTAGAATTCTCCCAGATCTACGGGTGGATCCTTAGTTAATGAATTTTTGAATTCCGTTCCGTCTGCTATTCCGGACACAGCCGCCATCATAACCATGGACGGATCCGGTCTATCCACCGAAGCTGCCGCCGCATTGAACCGTGTCAGGAAACTTCTCAATATTTCTCCAGCCTTCTGTTTCAAAGTTGCCAGTGTCATCACATTCTTATGTCTTGTAATGTGAACCCTGAATTGCCTCATAAACCTCTCAGTTAAGTCGTTCCATGTTCCGATGGATCCGCTATCCAATTGCCTGAACCATAATGCCGCAATATCCGCCAAATACAGTGGAAACAACCGGGCCATAACCTCCTCTGATGCCCCCAGCACTTCCATATGCCTCATATATTTTGTCAGATGGACCGTGGGGTCCGTTCTCCCGTCATACATATCCAACAATGGTAATTTGAAATCTGGTGGGTTTCTAGCTCGTCTGATTGTCGGAGTGAAAGGACTCCTATTGACATCCTCTAGGTCTTTGTTCACCAAACCGCCTCTCATCGCTCGCCTAACCATCTCTGCCAACTTGTCGGTGTCTCCAAGATGTAACCTTCGTTCGTTACTTTCATCCTGCCCCCCGAGTTCATGAGGGAATTCTGAAATATGCCCCCTTGACTGAGCGTTCATTCCTCTGCTGTCTCCAGGTGGCGCAGATACTCCTCTTTCTCCCTCCGAAATTGGACCAACGTTCCCCATGGGTGTGCCCCCTAATCCGGGTGCGACGCCGGATGGTCCTGCTTCGTTCTGGACTCCATTGGCTTCTCTATTCTGCGCTCCAAGCTGTCCTATCTGTTGAAACAAACTCTGGATCAACTCCTCTTGCTTCTTCATCATCGTCTCCATCTCGTCCCTAGTGATGTAGATTGATGGTTGATTCGCTCCTGAGGAAGCCTCCTGACTCCCCTGCTGTTCACTCCTCTCTGGCCTTGGCCTTCGGCTTGATCTCGTCATAATTTCTCAAATCTAAACTTTCAAACTCTCTTTGAATTTGCTATCAATTGGTAGAACTCCTGAGTTAGCGTTCTCAGTGAAAGCACCAAAATGTTTGCGCCAAAATTGGTCACAAACACCCAATATCACGGAAGCACCCGTTTACGTACTCAACTCGATAATAATCAACACAGAACTCAGCAACAATCAATATAGAATTCAGCTCTAAGTAACAAATCACAGTAATTCACAAGCAACAATCACAAACACAGGATTTATAGTGGTTCGGCGTTCGTGCCTACGTCCACTTTGAAGGGTTTCTCTTTATTGCTTTGCTCGATTCATTCGATTACAATGGATTACAGTAGATGATAGCTTCGAAATCTGAATACAACAGTGATTCTGATCAATAGACGTTAATCCGGCAGAGTCTCAGCGTTCAATGGCAGAAGTCCTCGGAAGCTCCCCTTTTCTGAAGGCTTCAGGATGCTATTTATAGGCGTTGGAGGCCCAGATCTGGCTGAAACTTCGTGAGACTTCTTCTGGCACGTGAGTGGGCCCACGCGACCGACCCCACCAAGTTTCGTCTCGATCTGACATCGGTTCGAAGTGATTTCGAACCCATCAAGAAATGGTCCAATCGAGCTGAAACTTGGTAGGGACAATCTTTACCTCATATGAAAGCTACTGTGACAATTTGGTTGCATTTGGATTTGTGGTTAAGGAGATTTGCTCGGTTCGAAATGGGGTTTTCTCGGTTGGCTGTGTGTTTCGAACCCATGACTTCGAACCCATGAGTTCGAACCCATGAGTGCACGTGGGTTTGCAGTGACGTGGCGCGTATCTTTCAAATCGATCCTAACTTATCTCCGAATGGACCGCTTCTACTCCGTGAACTACGGCGAACACGTCATCCAAACCAACTGACTCGGTGGATTCGAACTAAGGAGTATTCCTGGCTTCGAACGTGACCGATTCGAATCAAGGAATCCCTATGGGTTCGAACTTGATCGGTTCGAACTGGGTCGCTCGATGGGTTCGAATTAAGGGCTTGCATGGATTCGAAGTAAGGGTGCGAAGCTGAGTGAAGTCATGGATTCGAAGGTAGGGCATTGTGGTGGATTCGAAGGCGATGGAGTCAAAGCATGTACTAGCTGATGGATTCGAACGTGGCTTGGGTTCGAACTTCATGGTTTCGAAGGCAAAGGTGTGGATGGGTTCGAAGGAGAGACAGTGGATGGTTTCGAAGTACTCCAGTGCGATGGGTTCGAAACAGACAGTGACCACCTTTCTCACTTTGAATCCATCCTATCTTGAGCATACGAACTCGGATTGACTTGAAATTTGAAATGATGACTCCTACGACCTTTCTTGTCATGTCCTATCAATTGTGGCCTGATCCGGACTCGGACAAAATTCATCGATATCCATAGCAAAGTGAAGTATAACCAGTCTCTGAGACGAACTGTCTTTTGTTTTCGATCAATCTTTTGGTATCACGGCTTTGCCAAAAAGTGGGATAACAAAGACTATCCGAATCTCAATCGGGTCTCGGAAGTTTTTTACCCTTCGTTTTTTCTATACGTGGATTTTTACGGTAAAACGGGATTACCGTGGCTGGTCTTCGATTTACCATCTCTGGAGAGTGCTGCACCATGGTACCGTTCCGTTTCAAATCCATGCACGCATTTCAAAAAGTCGTACGACACTGTTTCGCCATTTCGGACGGATGTTGCACCTTGCACCGTGGATGTTGCACCCTGTAGATATTGGTTATTCGGACGGCCATAACTTTTGGCTCGTTTAGAGTTACGGGAGGCATAACCAGTCAAAACGAAGGCCTCAGTGAATTCTACGGCTCTGACATCTTTCAGCCGTCAATGGATTGTTTAATGCCCAAAAATACTATCCGAATCTCAATCGGATCTCGGAAGTTTTTTACCCTTCGTTTTTTCGACACGTGGATTTTTACGGTAAAACTGGATTACCGTGGCTGGTCTTCGATTTAGCATCGCTGGAGAGTGGTGCACCATGGTACCGTTCCGTTTCAAATCCATGCACGCATTTCAAAAAGTTATACGTCACTGTTTCGCCTTTTCGGACGGACGTTGCACCTTGCACCGTGGATGTTGCACCCTGTAGATATCGATTATTCGGACGGCCATAACTTCTGGCTCGTTTAAAGTTACGGGAGCCATAACCAGTCAAAACAAAGGCCTCAGTGAGTTCTACGGCTCCGATAGCTTTTAGCCGTCAATGGATTGTTTAATTCCCAAAAAAGACTATCCGAATCTCAATCGGGTATCTGAAATTTTTTACCCTTCGTTTTTTCGATACGTGGATTTTTACGGTAAAACGGGATTACCGTGGCTGGTCTTCGATTTACCATCCCTGGAGAGTGGTGCACCATGGTACCGTTCCGTTTCAAATCCATGCACGCATTTCAAAAAGTCGTACGACACTGTTTCGCCATTTCGGACGGATGTTGCACCTCGCACGGTGGATGTTGCACCCTGTAGATATCGGTTATTCGGATGACCATAACTTCTGGCTCGTTTAGAGTTACGGGAGGCATAATCAGTCAAAACGAAGGCCTCAGTGAGTTCTACGGCTCTGACATCTTTCAGCCGTCAATGGATTGTTTAATGCCCAAAAAAGACTATCCGAATCTCAATCGGGTCTCGGAAGTTTTTTACCTTCGTTTTTTCGACACGTGGATTTTTACGGTAAAATTAGATTACCGTGGCTGGTCTTCGATTTACCATCGCTGGAGAGTGGTGCACCAAGGTACCGTTCCGTTTCAAATCCATTCACGCATTTCAAAAAGTTCTACGTCACTGTTTCGCCATTTCGGACGGACGTTGCACCTTGCACCGTGGATGTTGCACCCTGTAGATATCGATTATTCGGACGGCCATAACTTCTGGCTCGTTTAGAATTACGGGAGCCATAACCAGTCGAAACAAAGGCCTCAGTGAGTTCTACGGCTCTGACAGCTTTCAGCGTCAATGGATTGTTTAATGCCCAAAAAAGACTATCCGAATCACAATCGGGTCTCCGAAGTTTTTTACGCTTCGTTTTTTCGACACGTGGATTTTAACGGTAAAACGGGATTACCGTGGCTGGTCTTCGATTTACCATCGCCGGAGAGTGGTGTACCAAGGTACCGTTCCGTTTCAAATCCATGCACGCATTTCAAAAAGTTGTACGACACTGTTTCGCCATTTCGAACGGACGTTGCACCTTGCACCGTGGATGTTGCACCCTGTAGATATCGATTATTCGGATCGCCATAACTTCTGGCTCGTTTAGAGTTACGGGAGCCATAACCAGTCGAAACAAAGGCCTCGGTGAGTTCTACGGCTCTGACAGATTTCAGCCATCAATGGATTGTTTAATGCCCAAAAAAAGACTATCCGAATCTCAATCGGGTCTAGGAAGTTTTTTACCCTTTGTTTTTTCGACGCGTGCATTTTTACGGTAAAACGGGATTACCGTGGCTGGTCTTCGATTTACCATCGCTGGAGAGTGGTCCACCATGGTACCATTCCGTTTCAAATCGATGCACGCGTTTCAAATAGTCGTACGACGCTGTTTCGCCATTTCGGACGGATGTTGCACCATGAAACATGGATGTTGCATCCTGTAGATATCGATTATTCGGACGGCCATAACTTCTGGCTCGTTTAAAATTACGAGAGCCAGAACCAGTCAAAACGAAGGCCTCGGTGAGTTCTATGGCTCTGATAGCTTTCAGCCGTCAATGGATTGTTTAATGCCCAAAAAAGACTATCCGATTCTCAATCGGGTATACGAACTTTTTTACCCTTCGTTTTTTCGACACGTGGATTTTTACGGTAAAACGGGATTACCATGGCTGGTCTTTGATTTACCATCACTGGAGAGTGGTGCACCATGTTACCGTTCCGTTTCAAATCCACGCACGCATTTCAAAAAGTCATACGACACTGTTTCGCCATTTCGGACGGATGTTGCACCTTGCAACGTGGATGTTGCATCCTGTAGATATCGATTATTCGGACGGCCATAACTTCTGGCTCGTTTAAAGTTACGGGAGCCAGAACCAGTCAAAACGAAGGCCTCAGTGTGTTCTACGGCTCTGACAGCTTTCAGCCGTCAATAGATTGTTTACTGCCCAAAAAAGACTATCCGAATCTCAATCGGGTCTAGGAAGTTTTTTACCCTTCGTTTTTTCGACACGAGGATTTTTACGGTAAAGCGGGATTACCGTGGCTAGTCTTCGATTTACCATTGCTGGAGAGTGGTGCACCATGGTACCATTCCATTTCAAATTCACGCATGCATTTCAAAAAGTCGTACGACACTGTTTCACCATTTCAGACGGATGTTGCACCTTGCACCGTGGATGTTGCACCCTATAGATATCGATTTTTCGGACGGCCATAACTTCTGGCGCGTTTAGAGTTACGGGAGCCAGAACCAGTCAAAACGAAGGCCTCAGTGTGTTCCACGGCTCCGACAGCTTTCAGCCGTCAATTGATTGTTTAATGCCCAAAAAAGACTATCCAAATCTCAATCGGGTCTTGGAAGTTTTTTACCCTTCGTTTTTTCGACACGTGGATTTTTACGGTAAAACGGGATTACCGTGGTTGGTCTTCGATTTACCATCGCTAGAGAGTGGTGCACCATGGTACCATTCCGTTTCAAATCCATGCACTCATTTCAAAAAGTCGTACGATACTGTTTCGCCATTTCGGACGGATGTTGCACCTTGCACCGTGGTTGTTGCACCCTGTAGATATCGTTATTCGGACGACCATAACTTCTGGCTCGTTTAGAGTTACGGGAGCCATAACCAGTCAAAACGAAGGCCTCAGTGAGTTCTACGGGTCCGACAGCTTTCAGCCGTCAATGGATTGTTTAATGCCCAAAAAAGACTATCCGAATCTCAATCGGGTCTCGGAAGTTTTTTACCCTTCGTTTTTTCGATACGTGGATTTTTACGGTAAAACGGGATTACTGTGGCTGGTCTTCGATTTACCATCTCTGGAGAGTGGTGCACCATGGTACCGTTCCGTTTCAAATCCATGCACGCATTTCAAAAAGTCATACGACACTGTTTCGCCATTTCGGACGGATGTTGCACCTTGCACCGCGGATGTTGCACCCTGTAGATATCGGTTATTCGGACGGCCATAACTTCTGGCTCGTTTAGAGTTACGGGAGGCATAACTAGTCAAAACGAAGGCCTCAGTGAGTTCTACGGCTCTGACATCTTTCAACCGTCAATGGATTGTTTAATGCCCAAAAAAGACTATCCGAATCTCAATCGGGTCTCGGAAGTTTTTTACCCATCGTTTTTTCGGCAAGTGGATTTTTACGGTAAAACTGGATTACCGTGGCTGGTCTTCGATTTACCATCGCTGGAGAGTGGTGCACCATGGTACCGTTCCGTTTCAAATCCATGCACGCATTTCAAAAAGTTATACGTCACTGTTTCGCCATTTCGGACGGACGTTGCACCTTGCACCGTGGATGTTGCACCCTGTAGATATCGATTATTCGGACGGCCATAACTTCTGGCTCGTTTAGAGTTGCGGGAGCCATAACCAGTCAAAACGAAGGCCTCACTGACTTCTACGGCTCCGAAAGCTTTCAGCCGTCAATGGATTGTTTAATGCCCAAAAAAGACTATCCGAATCTCAATCGGGTCTCGGAAGTTTTTTACCCATCGTTTTTTCGGCACGTGGATTTTTGCGGTAAAACTGGATTACCGTGGCTGGTCTTCGATTTACCGTCGCTGGTGCACCATGGTACCGTTCCGTTTCAAATCCATGCACGCATTTCAAAAAGTCGTACGACACTGTTTCGCCATTTCGGACGGATGTTGCACCTTGCACCGTGGATGTTGCATCCTGTTGATATCGATTATTCGGACGGCCATAACTTCTGGCTCGTTTAGAGTTACGAGAGCCATAACCAGTCAAAACGAAGGCCTCAGTGAGTTCTACGGCTCTGACAGCTTTTAGCCGTCAATAGATTGTTTAATGCCCAAAAAATACTATCGGAATCTCAACCGGGTCTCGGAAGTTTTTTACCCTTCGTTTTTTGACACGTGGATTTTTACGGTAAAACGGGATTACCGTGGCTGGACTTCGATTAACCATCGCTGGAGAGTGGTGCACCATGGTACCGTTCCGTTTCAAATCCATGCACGCATTTCAAAAAGTCGTACGACACTGTTTCGCCATTTCGGACGGATGTTGCACCTTGCGCCGTGGATGTTACACCCTGTAGATATCGATTATTCGGACGGCCATTACTTCTAGCTCGTTTAGAGTTATGGGAGCCATAACCAGTCAAAACGAAGGCCTCAGTGAGTTCTGCGCCTCTAACAGTTTTCAGCCGTCAATGGACTGTTTAATGCCCAAAAAAGACAATCCGAATCTCAATCGGGTCTCGGAAGTTTTTACCTTTCGTTTTTTCGACACGTGGATTTTTACGGTAAAACTGGATAACGGTGGCTGGTCTTCGATTTACCATCACTGGAGAGTGGTGCACCATGGTACCGTTCCGTTGCAAATCCATGCACGTATTTCAAAAAGTCGTACGACACTGTTTCGCCATTTCGGACGGATGTTGCACCTTGAAACATGGATGTTGCATCCTGTAGATATCGATTATTCGGACGGCCATAACTTCTGGCTCGTTTAAAGTTACGGGAGCCAGAACCAGTCAAAACGAAGGCCTCAGTGAGTTCTACGGCTCTGACAGCTTTCAGGCGTCAATGGATTGTTTAATGCCCAAAAAAGACTATCCGATTCTCAATCGGGTCTAGGAAATTTTTTACCCTTCGTTTTTTCGACACGTGGATTTTAACGGTAAAACGGGTTTACCGTGGCTGGTCTTCGATTTACCATCGCTTGAGAGTGGTGCACCATGGTACCGTTCCGTTTCAAATCCACGCACGCCTTTCAAAAAGTCGTACGACACTGTTTCTCCATTTCGGACGGATGTTGCACCTTGCACCGTGGATGTTGCACCCTGTAGATATCGATTATTCGGACAGCCATAACTTCTGGCTCGTTTAGAGTTATGGGAGCCAGAACCAGTCAAAACGAAGGCCTCAGTGAGTTCTACGGCTCCGACGGATTTTAGCCGTCAATGGTTTGTTTAATGCCCAAAAAAGACTATCCAAATCTCAATCGGGTCTCGGAAGTTATTTACACTTCGTTTTTTCGACACGTGGATTTTTACGGTAAAACGGGATTACCGTGGTTGGTCTTCGATTTACCATCACTAGATAGTGGTGCACGATGGTACCGTTCCGTTTCAAATCCATGCACGCATTTCAAAAAGTCGTACGATACTGTTTCGCCATTTCGGACGGATGTTGCACCTTGCACCGTGGATGTTGCACCCTGTAGATATCGGTTATTCGGACGGCCATAACTTCTGGCTCGTTTAGAGTTACGGGAGCCATAACCAGTCAAAACGAAGGCCTCAGTGAGTTCTACGGCTCTGATAGCTTTCAGCCGTCAATGGATTGTTTAATGCCTAAAAAAGACTATCCGAATCTCAATCGGGTCTCGGAAATTTTTTACCCTTCGTTTTTTCGACACGTGGATTTTTACGGTAAAACTGGATTACCGTGGCTGGTCTTCGATTTACCATCACTGGAGAGTGTTGCACCATGGTACCGTTCCATTTCAAATCCATGCACGCATTTCAAAAAGTCGTACGACACTGTTTCGCCATTTCGGACGGATGTTGCACCTTGCACCGTGGATGTTGCACCCTGTAGATATCGATTATTCGGACGGCCATAACTTCTAGCTCGTTTAGAGTTACGGGAGGCATAACCAGTCAAAACGAAGGCCTCAGTGAGTTCTACGGCTCTGACATCTTTCAGCCGTCAATGGATTGTTTAATGCCCAAAAAAGACTATCCGAATCTCAATCGGATCTCGGAAGTTTTTTACCCTTCGTTTTTTCGACACGTGGATTTTTACGGTAAAACTGGATTACCGTGGCTGGTCTTCGATTTACCATCGCTGGAGAGTGGTGCACCATGGTACCGTTCCGTTTCAAATCCATGCACGAATTTCAAAAAGTTATACGTCACTGTTTCGCCATTTCGGACGGACGTTGCACCTTGCACCGTGGATGTTGCACCCTGTAGATATCGATTATTCAGACGGCCATAACTTCTGGCTCGTTTAAAGTTACGGGAGCCATAACCAGTCAAAACAATGGCCTCAGTTAGTTCTACGGCTCCGATAGCTTTTAGCCGTCAATGGATTGTTTAATTCCCAAAAAAGACTATCCGAATCTCAATCGGGTATCTGAAATTTTTTACCCTTCGTTTTTTCGATACGTGGATTTTTACGGTAAAACGGGATTACCGTGGCTGGTCTTCGATTTACCATCCCTGGAGAGTGGTGCACCATGGTACCGTTCCGTTTCAAATCCATGCACGCATTTCAAAAAGTCGTACGACACTGTTTCGCCATTTCGGACGGATGTTGCACCTTGCACGGTGGATGCACCCTGTAGATATCGGTTATTCAGATGGCCATAACTTCTGGCTCGTTTAGAGTTACGGGAGGCATAATCAGTCAAAACGAAGGCCTCAGTGAGTTCTACGGCTCTGACATCTTTCAGCCGTCATTGGATTGTTTAATGCCCAAAAAAGACTATCCGAATCTCAATCGGGTCTCGGAAGTTTTTTACCTTCGTTTTTTCGACACGTGGATTTTTACGGTAAAACTAGATTACCGTGGCTGGTCTTCGATTTACCATCGCTGGAGAGTGGTGCACCAAGGTACCGTTCCGTTTCAAATCCATTCACGCATTTCAAAAAGTTCTACGTCACTGTTTCGCCATTTCGGAAGGATGTTGCACCTTGCACCGTGGATGTTGCACCCTGTAGATATCGATTATTCGGACGGCCATAACTTCTGGCTCGTTTAGAATTACGGGAGCCATAACCAGTCGAAACAAAGGCCTCAGTGAGTTCTACGGCTCTGACAGCTTTCAGCGTCAATGGATTGTTTAATGCCCAAAAAAGACTATCCGAATCACAATCGGGTCTCCGAAGTTTTTTACGCTTCGTTTTTTCGACACGTGGATTTTTACGGTAAAACGGGATTACCGTGGCTGGTCTTCGATTTACCATCGCCGGAGAGTGGTGTGCCAAGGTACCGTTCCGTTTCAAATCCATGCACACATTTCAAAAAGTCGTACGACACTGTTTTGCCATTTCGGACGGACGTTGCACCTTGCACCGTGGATGTTGCACCCTGTAGATATCGATTATTCGGATGGCCATAACTTCTGGCTCGTTTAGAGTTACGGGAGCCATAACCAGTCGAAACAAAGGCCTCGGTGAGTTCTACGGCTTTGACAGATTTCAGCCGTCAATGGATTGTTTAATGCCCAAAAAAACACTATCCGAATCTCAATCAGGTCTAGGAAGTTTTTTACCCTTTGTTTTTTCGACACGTGCATTTTTACGGTAAAACGGGATTACCGTGGCCGGTCTTCGATTTACCATCGCTGGAGAGTGGTCCACCATGGTACCATTCCGTTTCAAATCCATGCACGCATTTCAAATAGTCGTACGACGCTGTTTCGCCATTTCGGACGGATGTTGCACCTTGAAACATGGATGTTGCATCCTGTAGATATCGATTATTCGGACGGCCATAACTTCTGGCTCGTTTAAAATTACGGGAGCCAGAACTAGTCAAAACGAAGGCCTCGGTGAGTTCTACGGCTCTGACAGCTTTCAGCCGTCAATGGATTGTTTAATGCCCAAAACGACTATCTGATTCTCAATCGGGTCTACGAACTTTTTTACCCTTCGTTTTTTCGACACGTGGATTTTTATGGTAAAACGGGATTACCGTGGCTGGTCTTCGATTTACCATCACTGGAGAGTGGTGCACCATGTTACCGTTCCGTTTCAAATCCACGCACGCATTTCAAAAAGTCGTACGACACTGTTTCGCCATTTCGGACGGATGTTGCACCTTGCAACGTGGATGTTGCATCCTGTAGATATCGATTATTCGGACGGCCATAACTTCTGGCTCGTTTAAAGTTACGGGAGCCAGAACCAGTCAAAACGAAGGCCTCAGTGTGTTCTACGGCTTTGACAGCTTTCAGCCGTCAATAGATTGTTTACTGCCCAAAAAAGACTATCCGAATCTCAATCGGGTCTAGGAAGTTTTTTACCCTTCGTTTTTTCGACACGAGGATTTTTACGGTAAAGCGGGATTACCGTGGCTGGTCTTCGATTTACCATCGCTGGAGAGTGGTGCACCATGGTACCATTCCATTTCAAATTCACGCATGCATTTCAAAAAGTCGTACGACACTGTTTCGCCATTTCAGACGGATGTTGCACCTTGCACCGTGGATGTTGCACCCTATAGATATCGATTTTTCGGACGGCCATAACTTCTGGCGCGTTTAGAGTTACGGGAGCCAGAACCAGTCAAAACGAAGGCCTCAGTGTGTTCTACGGCTCCGACAGCTTTCAGCCGTCAATTGATTGTTTAATGCCCAAAAAAGACTATCCAAATCTCAATCGGGTCTCGGAAGTTTTTTACCCTTCGTTTTTTCGACACGTGGATTTTTACGGTAAAACGGGATTACCATGGTTGGTCTTCGATTTACCATCGCTAGAGAGTGGTGCACCATGGTACCATTCCGTTTCAAATCCATGCACTCATTTCAAAAAGTCGTACGATACTGTTTCGCCATTTCGGACGGATGTTGCACCTTGCACCGTGGATGTTGCACCCTGTAGATATCGTTATTCGGACGGCAATAACTTCTGGCTCGCTTAGATTTACGGGAGCCATAACCAGTCAAAACGAAGGCCTCAGTGAGTTCTACGGCTCCGACAGCTTTCAGCCGTCAATGGATTGTTTAATGCCCAAAAAAGACTATCCGAATCTCAGTCGGGTCTCGGAAGTTTTTTACCCTTCGTTTTTTCGATACGTGGATTTTTACGGTAAAACGGGATTACCGTGGCTGGTCTTCGATTTACCATCTCTGGAGAGTGGTGCACCATGGTACCGTTCCGTTTCAAATCCATGCACGCATTTCAAAAAGTCATACGACACTGTTTCGCCATTTCGGACGGATGTTGCACCTTGCACAGTGGATGTTGCACCCTGTAGATATCGGCTATTCGGACGGCCATAACTTCTGGCTCGTTTAGAGTTACGGGAGGCATAACCAGTCAAAACGAAGGCCTCAGTGAGTTCTACGGCTCTGACATCTTTCAGCCATCAATGGATTGTTTAATGCCCAAAAAAAACTATCCGAATCTCAATCGGATATCGGAAGTTATTTACCCTTCGTTTTTTCGACACGTGAATTTTTACGGTAAAACTGGATTACCGTGGCTGGTCTTCGATTTACCATCGCTGGAGAGTGGTGCACCATGGTACCGTTCCGTTTCAAATCCATGCACGCATTTCAAAAAGTTATACGTCACTGTTTCGCCATTTCGGACGGACGTTGCACCTTGCACCGTGGATGTTGCACCCTGTAGATATCGATTATTCGGACGGCCATAACTTCTGCCTCGTTTAGAGTTACGGGAGCCATAACCAGTCAAAACGAAGGCCTCACTGACTTCTACGGCTCCGAAAGCTTTCATCCGTCAATGGATTGTTTAATGCCCAAAAAAGACTATCCGAATCTCAATCGGGTCTCGGAAGTTTTTTACCTATCGTTTTTTCGGCACGTGGATTTTTGCGGTAAAACTGGATTACCGTGGCTGGTCTTCGATTTACCGTCGCTGGTGCACCATGGTACCGTTCCGTTTCAAATCCATGCTCGCATTTCAAAAAGTCGTACGACACTGTTTCGCCATTTCGGACGGATGTTGCACCTTGCACCGTGGATGTTGCACCCTGTAGATATCGATTATTCGGACGGCCATAACTTCTGGCTCGTTTAGAGTTACGAGAGCTATAACCAGTCAAAACGAAGGCCTCAGTGAGTTCTACGGCTCTGACAGCTTTTAGCCGTCAATAGATTGTTTAAAGCCCAAAAAATACTATCGGAATCTCAACCGGGTCTCGGAAGTTTTTTACCCTTCGTTTTTTGACACGTGGATTTTTACGGTAAAACGGGATTACCGTGGCTGGACTTCGATTAACCATCGCTGGAGAGTGGTGCACCATGGTACCGTTCCGTATCAAATCCATGCACGCATTTCAAAAAGTCGTACGACACTGTTTCGCCATTTCGGATGGATGTTGCACCTTGCGCCGTGGATGTTACACCCTGTAGATATCGATTATTCGGACGGCCATTACTTCTAGCTCGTTTAGAGTTATGGGAGCCATAACCAGTCAAAACGAAGGCCTCAATGAGTTCTGCGCCTCTAACAGTTTTCAGCCGTCAATGGACTGTTTAATGCCCAAAAAAGACAATCCGAATCTCAATCGGGTCTCGGAAGTTTTTACCTTTCGTTTTTTCGACACGTGGATTTTTACGGTAAAACTGGATAACGGTGGCTGGTCTTCGATTTACCATCACTGGAGAGTGGTGCACCATGGTACCGTTCCGTTGCAAATCCATGCACGTATTTCAAAAAGTCGTACGACACTGTTTCGCCATTTCGGACGGATGTTGCACCTTGAAACATGGATGTTGCATCCTGTAGATATCGATTATTCGGAAGGCCATAACTTCTGGCTCGTTTAAAGTTACGGGAGCCAGAACCAGTCAAAACGAAGGCCTCAGTGAGTTCTACGGCTCTGACAGCTTTCAGGCGTCAATGGATTGTTTAATGCCCAAAAAAGACTATCCGATTCTCAATCGGGTCTAGGAAATTTTTTACCCTTCGTTTTTTCGACACGTGGATTTTAACGGTAAAACGGGTTTACCGTGGCTGGTCTTCGATTTACCATCGCTTGAGAGTGGTGCACCATGGTACCGTTCCGTTTCAAATCCACGCACGCATTTCAAAAAGTCGTACGACACTGTTTCTCCATTTCGGACGGATGTTGCACCTTGCACCGTGGATGTTGCACCCTGTAGATATCGATTATTCGGACAGCCATAACTTCTGGCTCGTTTAGAGTTACGGGAGCCAGAACCAGTCAAAACGAAGGCCTCAGTGAGTTCTACGGATCCGACGGCTTTCAGCCGTCAATGGTTTGTTTAATGCCCAAAAAAGACTATCCAAATCTCATTCGGGTCTCGGAAGTTTTTTACCCTTCCTTTTCGACACGTGGATTTTCACGGTAAAACGGGATTACCGTGGTTGGTCTTCGATTTACCATCACTAGAGAGTGGTGCACCATGGTACCGTTCCGTTTCAAATCCATGCACGCATTTCAAAAAGTCGTACGATACTGTTTCGCCATTTCGGACGGATGTTGCACCTTGCACCGTGGATGTTGCACCCTGTAGATATCGGTTATTCGGACGGCCATAACTTCTGGCTCGTTTAGAGTTACGGGAGCCATAACCAGTCAAAATGAAGGCCTCAGTGAGTTCTACGGCTCTGATAGCTTTTAGCCGTCAATGGATTGTTTAATGCCTAAAAAAGACTATCCGAATCTCAATCGGGTCTCGGAAATTTTTTACCCTTCGTTTTTTCGACACGTGGATTTTTACGGCAAAACTGGATTACCGTGGCTGGTCTTCGATTTACCATCGCTGGAGAGTGTTGCACCATGGTACCGTTCCATTTCAAATCCATGCACGCATTTCAAAAAGTCGTACGACACTGTTTCGCCATTTCGGACGGATGTTGCACCTTGCACCGTGGATGTTGCACCCTGTAGATATCGATTATTCGGACGGCCATAACTTCTAGCTCGTTTAGGGTTACGGGAGCCATAACAATTCAAAACGAAGGCCTCAGTGAGTTCTACGGCTCTGACATCTTTCAGCCGTCAATGGATTGTTTAATGCCCAAAAAAGACTATCCGAATCACAAACAGGTCTCCAAAGTTTTTTACCCTTCGTTTTTTCGACACGTGGATTTTTACGGTAAAACTGCATTACCGTGGCTGGCCTTCGATTTACCATCGCTGGAGAGTGGTGCACCATGGTACCATTCCGTTTCAAATCCATGCATGCATTTCAAAAAGTCGTAGGTCACTGTTTCGCCATTTCGGACGGACGTTGCACCTTGCACCGTGGATGTTGCACCCTATAGATATCGATTATTTGGACGGCCATAACTTCTGGCTCGTTTAGAGTTACGGGAGCCATAACCAGTCAAAACAAAGGCCTCAGTGAGTTCTACGGCTCTGAAAGCTTTCAGCCGTCAATGGATTGTTTAATGCCCAAAAAAGACTATCTGATTCACAATCGGGTCTCCGAAGTTTTTTACCCTTCGTTTTTTCGACACGTGGATTTTTACGGTTAAACGGGATTACCGTGGCTGGTCTTCGATTTACCATCACTGGAGAGTGGTGCACCAAGGTACCGTTCCGTTTCAAATCCATGCACGCATTTAAAAATGTCGTACGACACTGCTTCGCCATTTCAGACGGATGTTGCACCTTGCACCGTGGATGTTGCACCCTGTAGATATGGATTATTCGGACGGCCATAACTTCTGGCTCGTTTAGAGTTACGGGAGCCATAACCAGTCGAAACAAAGGCCTCAGTGAGTTCTACGGCTCTGACAGCTTTCAGCCGTCAATGGATTGTTTAATCCCCAAAAAAGACTATCCGAATCTCAATCGGGTCTTGGGAGTTTTTTACCCTTCGTTTTCTCGACACGTGGATTTTTACGGTAAAACGGGATTACCGTGGCTGGTCTTCGATTTACCATCGCTGGAGAGTGGTGCACCATGGTACCGTTCCGTTTCAAATCCATGCACGCATTTCAAAAAGTCGTACGACACTGTTTCGCCATTTCGGACGGATGTTGCACCTTGTACCGTGGATGTTGCACCCTGCAGATATCGATTATTCGGACGGCCATAACTTCTAGCTCGTTTAGAGTTACGGGAGTCATAACAATTCAAAACGAAGGCCTCAGTGAGTTCTACGGCTCTGACAGCTTTCAGCCGTCAATGGATTGTTTAATGCCCAAAAAAGACTATCCGAATCACAAACAGGTCTCCAAAGTTTTTTACCCTTCGTTTTTTCGACACGTGGATTTTTACGGTAAAACGGGATTACCGTGGCTGGTCTTCGATTTACCATCGCTGGAGAGTGGTGCACCAAGGTACCGTTCCGTTTCAAATCCATGCACGCATTTCAAAAAGTCGTACGACACTGTTTCGCCATTTCGGACGGATGTTGCACCTTGCACCGTGGATGTTGCGCCCTGTAGATATCGATTTTTCGAATGGCCATAACTTCTGGCTCGTTTAGAGTTATGGGAGTCATAACCAGTCAAAACGTAGGCCTTAGTGAGTTCTACGGCTCTGACAGCTTTTAGCCGTCAATGGATTGTTTATTGCCCAAAAAAGACTATCCGAATCTCAATCGGGTCTCGGAAGTTTTTTACCCTTCATTTTTTCGACACGTGGATTTTTACGGTAAAACTGGATTACCGTGGCTGGTCTTCGATTTACCATCGCTGGAGAGTGGTGCACCATGGTACTGTTCCGTTTCAAATCCATGCACGCATTTCAAAAAGTCGTACGACACTGTTTCGCCCTTTCGGACGGATGTTGCACCTTGCACCGTGGATGTTGCACCCTGTAGATATCGGTTATTCGGACAACCATAACTTCTGGCTCGTTTAGAGTTAAGGGAGCCATAACCAGTTAAAACGAAGGCCTCAGTGAGTTCTACGGCTCTGACAGCTTTCAGCCATCAATGGATTGTTTAATGCCCAAAAAATACTATCCGAATCTCAATCGGGTCTCGGAAGTTTTTTAACCTTCGTTTTTCGACGCGTGGATTTTTACGGTAAAACGGGATTACCGTGGCTGGTCTTCGATTTACCATCGCTGAAGCGTGGTGCACCATGGTACCGTTCCGTTTCAAATCCATGCACGCATTTCAAAAAGTCGTACGACACTTTTTCGCCATTTCGGACGGATGTTGCACCTTGCACCGTGGATGTTGCACCCTGTAGATATCGATTATTCGGACGGCCATAACTTCTGGCTCGTTTAGATATACGGGAGCCATAACCAGTCAAAACGAAGGCCTTAGTGAGTTCTACGGCTCTGAAAGCTTTCAGCCGTCAATGGATTGTTTAATGCCCAAAAAAGACTATCCGAATCACAATCGGGTCTCCAATGTTTTTTACCCTTCGTTTTTTCGACACGTGGATTTTTACGGTAAAACGGGACTACTGTGGCTGGTCGTCGATTTACCATCGCTGGAGAGTTGTGCACCATGGTACCGTTCTGCTTCAAATCCATGCACGCATTTCAAAAAGTTGTACGACACTGTTTCGCCATTTTGGACGGATGTTGCACCTTGCACCGTGGATGTTGCACCCTGTAGATATCGATTATTCGGACGGTCATAACTTCTAGCTCGTTTAGAGTTACGGGATCCATAACCAGTCAAAACGAAGGCCTCAGTGAGTTCTACGGCTCTAATAGCTTTCAGCCGTCAATGGATTGTTTAATGCCCAAAAAAGACTATCCGAATCTCAATCAGGTCTCGGAAGTTTTTTGCCCTTCGTTTTTTCGACACGTGGATTTTTACGGTAAAACTGGATTACCGTGGCTGGTCTTCGATTTACCTTCGCTAGAGAGTGGTGCACCATGGTACCGTTCCGTTTCAAATCCATGCACGCGTTTCAAAAAGTCGTACGACACTGTTTCGCCCTTTCGGACGGATGTTGCACCTTGCACCGTGGATGTTGCACCCTGTAGATATCGATTATTCGGACGGCCATAACTTCTGTCTCGTTTAGAGTTACGGGAGCCATAACCAGTCAAAACGAAGGCCTCAGTGAGTTCTACGGCTCCGACAGCTTTTAGCCATCAATGGATTGTTTAATACCCAAAAAAGACTATCCGAATCTCAATCGGGTCAAGGAAGTTTTTTACCCTTCGTTTTTTCGACATGTTAATTTTTACGGTAAAAGTGATTACCGTGGCTGGTCTTCGATTTACCATCGCTGGAGAGTGGTGTAACATGGTTTCCGTTCCGTTTCAAATCCACGGACGCATTTAAAAAAGTCGTACGACACTGTTTCGCCATTTCGGACGGATGTTGCACCTTGCACCGTGGATGTTGCATCCTGTAGATATTGATTATTCGGACGGCCATAACTTCTGGCTCGTTTAGAGTTACGGGAGCCAGAACCAGTCAAAATGAAGGTCTCAGTGAGTTCTATGGCTCTGACAGCTTTCAGCCGTCAATGGATTGTTTAAGACCCTAAAAAGACTATCCGAATCTCAATCGGGTCTCGGAAGTTTTTTACCCTTCGTTTTTCGACACGTGGATTTTTACGGTAAAACGGGATTACCATGGCTGGTCTTCGATTTACCATCGCTGGAGAGTGGTGCACCATTGTACCATTCCGTATCAAATCCATGCATGCATTTCAAAAAGTCGTACGACATTGTTTCGCCATTTCGGAAGGATGTCGCACCTTTCACCGTGGATGTTGCACCCTGTAGATATCGGTTATTCGGACGGCCATTACTTCTGGCTCGTTTAGAGCTAAGGGAGCCATAACCAGTCAAAACGAAGGGCTCAGTGAGTTCTACGTCTCCGACAGCTTTCAGCCGTCAATGGATTGTTTAATGCCCAAAAAAGACTATCCGAATCTCAATCGGGTCTCGGAAGTTTTTTACCCTTCGTTTTTTCGACACGTGGATTTTTACGGTAAAACGAGATTACCGTGGCTGGTCTTTGATTTACCATCGCTGGAGAGTTGTGCACCATGGTACCGTTCCGTTTCAAATCCATACACGCATTTCAAAAAGTCGTACGACACTGTTTCGCCATTTCGGACGGATGTTGCACCTTGCACCGTGGATGTTGCACCCTGTAGATATCGATTATTCGGACGGCCATAACTTCTGGCTCATTTAGAGTTACGGGAGCCATAACCAGTCAAAACAAAGGCCTTAGTGAGTTCTACCGCTCTGACATCTTTCAGCCGTCAATGGATTGTTTAATGCCCAAAAATGACTATCCGAATCTCAATCGGGCCTCGGAAGTTTTTTACCCTTCGTTTTATCGACACGTGGATTTTTACGGTAAAACTGGATTACCGTGGCTGGTCTTTGATTTACCATCGCTGGAGAATGGTGCACCATGGTACTGTTCCGTTTCAAATCCATGCACGCATTTCAAAAAATCGTACGACACTATTTCGCCATTTCGGACGGATGTTGCACCTTGCACCGTGGATGTTGCACCCTGTAGATATCGATTGTTCGGACGGCCAGAACTTCTGGCTCGTTTAGAGTTACGGGAGCCATAACTAGTCAAAGAAAAGGCCTTAGTGGGTTCTACGGCTCTGACAGCTTTCAACCGTCATTGGATTGTTTAATGCCCAAAAAAGACTATCCGAATCTCAATCTGGTCCCGGAAGTTTTTTACCCTTCGTTTTTTCGACACGTGGATTTTTACGGTAAAACGGGATTACCGTGGCTGGTCTTCGATTTACCATCGCTGGAGAGTGATGCACCATGGTACCGTTCCGTTTCAAATCCATGCACGCATTTCAAATGGTCGTACGACACTGTTTCGCCATTTCGGACGGATGTTGCACGTTGCACCGTGGATGTTGCACCCTGTAGATATCGATTATTCGGACGGCCATAATTTCTGGCTCGTTTAGGGTTACGGGAGCCATAACCTGTCAAAACGAAGGCCTCGGTGAGTTCTACGGCTCTGACAGGTTTCATTCGTCAATGGATTGTTTAATGCCCAAAAAAGACTATCCGAATCTCAATCGGGTCTCGGAAGTTTTTTACCCTTCGTTTTTTTGACATGTGGATTTTTACGGTAAAACTGGATTACCGTGGATGGTCTTCGATTTACCATCGCTGGAGAGTGGTTCACCATGGTACCGTTCCGTTTCAAATCCATGCACGCATTTCAAAAAGTTGTACGTCACTGTTTCGCTATTTCGGACGGATGTTGCACCTTGCACCGTGGATGTTGCACCCTGTAGATATCGATTATTCGGACGGTCATAACTTCTAGCTCATTTAGAGTTACGGGAGCCATAACCAGTCAAAACGAAGGCCTCAGTGAGTTCTACGGCTCTAATAGCTTTCAGCCGTCAATGGATTGTTTAATGCCCGAAAAAGACTATGCGAATCTCAATCGGGTCTCGGAAGTTTTTTACCCTTCGTTTTTTCGACACGTGGATTTTTACGGTGAAACTGGATTACCGTGGCTGGTCTTCGATTTACCATCGTTGGAGAGTGGTGCACCATGGTACTGTTCCATTTCAAATCCATGCACGCATTTCAAAAAGTCGTACGACACTGTTTTGCCCTTTCGTACGGATGTTGCACCTTGCACCGTGGATGTTGCACTCTGTAGATATCGATTATTCGGACGGCCATAACTTCTGGCTCGTTTAGAGTTACGGGAGCCATAACCAGTCAAAAAAAAGGCCTTAGTGAGTTCTACGGATCCGACAGCTTACAGCCGTCAATGGATTGTTTAATGCCCAAAAAAGGCTATCCGAATCTCAATCGTGTCTAGGAAGTTTTTTACCCTTCGTTTTTTCGACATGTGGATTTTTATGGTAAAACGGGATTACCGTGGCTGGTCCTCGATTTACCATCGCTGGAGAGTGGTGCACCATGTTACCGTTCCGTTTCAAATCCACGCACGCATTTCAAAAAGTCGTACGACACTGTTTCGCAATTTCGGACGGATGCTGCACCTTGCACCGTGGATGTTGCATCCTGTAGATATCGATTATTCGGACGGCCATAACTTCTGGCTCATTTAGAATTACGGGAGCCAGAACCAGTCGAAACGAAGGCCTCAGTGAGTTCTACGGCTCTGACAGCTTTCAGCCGTCAATGGATTGTTTAATGCCCAAAAAAGACTATCCGAATTTCAATCGGGTCTCGGAAGTTTTTTACCCTTCGTTTTTCGACACGTGGATTTTTACGGTAAAACGGGATTACCATGGCTGGTCTTCTATTTACCATCGCTGGAGAGTGGTGCACCATGGTACCGTTCCGTTTCAAATCCATGCACGAATTTCAAAAAGACGTACGACACTGTTTCGCCATTTCGGACGGATGTCGCACCTTGCACCGTGGATGTTGCACCCTGTAGATACCGGTTATTCGGACGGCAATAACTTCTGGCTCGTTTAGAGTTACGGGAGCCATAACCAGTCAAAACGAAGGCCTTAGTGAGTTCTACGGCTCTGATAGCCTTCAGCCGTCAATGGATTGTTTAATGCCCAAAAAAGACTATCCGAATCTCAATCGGGTCTCGGAAGTTTTTTACCATATGTTTTTTCGACACGTGGATTTTTACGGTAAAACGGGATTACCGTGGCTGGTCGTCGATTTACCATCGCTGGAGAGTGGTGCACCATGGTAACGTTCCGTTTCAAATCCATGCACGCATTTCAAAAAGTCGTACGCACTGTTTCGCCATTTCGGACGGATGTTGCACCTTGCACCGTGGATGTTGCACCCTGTAGATATCAGTTATTCGAATGGCCATAACTTCTGGCTCGTTTAGGGTTACGGGAGCCATAACCAGTCAAAACGAAGGCCTCGGTGAGTTCTACAGCTCCAACAGCTTTCAGCCGTCAATGCATTGTTTAATGCCCAAAAAAGACTACCCGAATCTCAATCGGGTCTCGGAAGTTTTTTACCCTTCGTTTTTTCGACACGAGGATTTTTACGGTAAAACGGGATTACCGTGGCTGGTCTTCGATTTACCATCGCTGGAGAGTGGTGCACCGTGGTACCGTTCCGTTTCAAATCCATGCTCGCATTTCAAAAAGTTGTACGACACTGTTTCGCCATTTCGGACGGATGTTGCATTTTGCACCGTGGATGTTGCACCCTGTAGATATCGGTTATTCGGACGGCCATAACTTTTGGCTCGTTTAGAGTTACGGGAGCCATAACCAGTCAAAACGAAGGCCTCAGTGAGTTCTACGGCTCTGACATCTTTCAGTCATCAATGGATTGTTTAATGCCCAAAAAAGACTATACGAATCTCAATCGGGTCTCGGAAGTTTTTTACCCTTCAATTTTTCGACACGTGGATTTTTACGGTAAAACTGGATTACCGTGGCTGGCCTTTGATTTACCATCGCTGGAGAGTGGTGCACCATGGTACCATTCGTTTCAAATCCATGCGCACATTTCAAAAAGTCGTACGACACTGTTTCGCTATTTCGGACGGATGTTGCACCTTGCATCGTAGATGTTGCACCCTGTAGATATCGATTATTCGGACGGCCATAACTTCTGGCTCGTTTAGAGTTACGGGAGCCATAACCAGTCAAAACAAATGCCTCGGTGAGTTCTACGGCTCTGACATCTTTCAGCCATCAATGGTTTGTTTAATGCCCAAAAAAGACTATCCGAATCTTAATCCGGTCTCGCAAGTTTTTTACCCTATGTTTTTTCGACACGTGGATTTTTACGGTAAAACTGGATTGCCGTGGCTGGTCTTTGATTTACCATTGCTGGAGAATGCTGCACCATGGTACCGTTCCATTTCAAATCCATGCACGCATTTCAAAAAGTCGTACGACAATGTTTCGCCATTTCGGACGGATGTTGCACCTTGCACCGTGGATGTTGCACACTGTACATATCGATTATTCGGACGGCCAAAACTTCTGGCTCGTTTAGAGTTACGGTAGCCATAAGTAGTCAATGCAAAGGCCTAAGTGAGTTCTACGGCTCTGACAGCTTTCAGCCGTCAATGGATTGTTTAATGCCCAAAAAAGACTATCTGAATCTCAATCGGGTCCCGGAAGTTTTTTACCCTTCGTTTTTTCGCCACGTGGATTTTTACGGTAAAACTGGATTACCGTGGCTAGTCTTCGATTTACCATCGCTGGAGAGTGGTGCACCATGGTACCGTTCCATTTCAAATCCTTGCATGCATTTCAAAAAGTCGTACGACACTGTTTCGCCATTTCGGACGGATGTTGCACCTTGCACCGTGGATGTCGCACCCTGTAGATATCGATTATTCGGACGGCCATAACTTCGTGCTCGTTTAGAGTTACGGGGGCCATAACCTGTCAAAACGAAGGCCTCGGTGAGTTCTACGGCTCTGACAGCTTTCAGCTGTCAATGGATTGTTTAATGCCAAAAAAAGACTATCCGAATCTGAATCGGGTCTAGGAAGTTTTTTACCCTTCCTTTTTTCGACACGTCGATTTTCACGGTGAAACGGGATTACCGTGGCTGGTCTTCGATTTACCATCGCTGGAGAGTGATGCACCATGGTACCGTTACATTTCAAATCCATGCACGCATTTCAAAAGGTCGTAAGACACTGTTTCGCCATTTCGGACGGATGTTGCACATTGCACCGTGGATGTTGCACCCTGTAGATAGCGATTATTCGGACGGCCATAACTTCTGGCTCGTTTAGATTTACGGGAGCCATAACCAGTCAAAACGATGGCTTTAGTGAGTTCTACGGCTCTGACAGCTTTCAGCCGTCAATGGATTGTTTAATGCCCAAAAAAGACTATCCGAATCTCAATCGGGTCCCGGAAGTTTTTTACCCTTCGTTTTTTCGCCACGTGGATTTTTACGGTAAAACTGGATTACCGTGGCTGGTCTTCGATTTACCATCGCTGGAGAGTGGTTCACCATGGTACCGTTCCGTTTCAAATCCTTGCATGCATTTCAAAAAGTCGTACGACACTGTTTCGCCATTTCGGACGGATGTTGCACCTTGCACTGTGGATGTTGCACCCTGTAGATAACGATTATTCGGACGGCCATAACTTCTGGCTCGTTTAGAGTTACGGGGGCCATAACCAGTCAAAACGAAGGCCTCGGTGAGTTCTACGGCTCGGACAGCTTTCAGCCGTCAATGGACTGTTTAATGCCAAAAAAAGACTATCCGAATCTCAATCGGGTCTAGGAAGTTTTTTACCCTTCCTTTTTTCGACACGTCGATTTTCACGGTGAAACAGGATTACCGTGGCTGGTCTTCGATTTACCATCGCTAGAGAGTGATGCACCATGGTACCGTTATGTTTCAAATCCATGCACGCATTTCAAAAGGTCGTACGACACTTTTTCGCCATTTCGGACGGATGTTGCACCTTGCACCGTGGATGTTGCACCCTGTAGATATCGATTATTCGGACGGCCATAACTTCTGGCTCGTTTAGAGTTACGGGGGCCATAACTAGTCAAAACGAAGGCCTCGGTGAGTTCTACGGCTCGGACAGCTTTCAGCCATCAATGGATTGTTTAATGCCAAAAAAAGACTATCCGAATCTCAATCGGGTCTAGGAAGTTTTTTACCCTTCCTTTTTTCGACACGTCGATTTTCACGGTGAAACGGGATTACCGTGGCTGGTCTTCGATTTACCATCGCTAGAGAGCGATGCACCATGGTACAGTTACGTTTCAAATCCATGCACGCATTTCAAAAGGTCGTACGACACTGTTTCGCCATTTCGGACGGATGTTGCACCTTGCACCGTGGATGTTGCACCCTGTAGATATCGATTATTCGGACGGCCATAACTTCTGGCTCGTTTAGAGTTACGGGAGCCATAACCAGTCAAAACGAAGGCCTTAGTGAGTTCTACGTCTCTGACAGCTTTCAGTCGTCAATGGATTGTTTAATAAAGACTATCCGAATCTCAATCGGGTCTCGGAAGTTTTTACCCTTCAATTTTTCGACACGTGGATTTTTACGGTAAAACTGGATTACCGTGGCTGGTCTTCGATTTACCATCGCTGGAGAGTGGTTCACCATGGTACTGTTCCGTTTCAAATCCATGCACGCATTTCAAAAAGTTGTATGACACTGTTTCGCCATTTCGGACGGATGTTGCACCTTGCACCGTGGATGTTGCACCCTGTAGATATCGATTATTCGGACGCCCATAACTTCTGGCTCGTTTAGAGTTACAGGAGCCATAACCAGTCAAAACAAAGGCCTCAGTGAGTTCTACAGCTATGACAGCTTTCAGCCTTCAGCCTTCAATGGATTTTTTAATTCCCAAAAAAGACTATCCGAATCTCAATCGGGTCTCAGAAGTTTTTTACCCTTCGTTTTTCGACACGTGGATTTTTACTGTAAAATGGGATTACCGTGGCTGGTCTTCGATTTACCATCGCTGGAGAGTGGTGCACCATGGTACCGTTCCGTTTCAAATCCATGCACGCATTTCAAAAAGTCGTACGACACTGTTTCGCCATTTCGGACGGATGTTGCACCTTGCACCGTGGATGTTGCACCCTGTAGATATCGATTATTCGGACGACCATAACTTCTGGCTCGTTTAGAGTTAGGGGAGATACAACCAGTCAAAATGAAGGCCTCAGTGAGTTCTACGGCTATGAGAGCTTTCAGCCGTCAATGGATTGTTTAATGCCCCAAAAAGACTATCCGACTCTCAATCGGGTCTCGGAAGTTTTTTACCCTTCGTTTTTTCGACACATGGATTTTTACGGTAAAACGGGATTACCGTGGCTGGTCTTCGATTTACCATCGCTGGAGAGCGGTGCACCATGGTACCGTTCCGTTTCAAATCCACGCACGCATTTCAAAAAGTCGTACGACAATCTTTCGCCATTTCGGACGGATGTTGCACCTTGCACAGTGGATGTTGCAACCTGTAGATATCGATTATTCGGACGGCCAAAACTTCTGGCTCGTTTAGAGTTACGGGAGCCATAACCAGTCAAAACGAAGGCCTCAGTAAGTTCTACGGCTCCGACAGCTTACAGCCGTCAATGGATTGTTTAATGCCCAAAAAAGACTATCCGAATCTCAATCGGGTCTCGGAAGTTTTTTACCCTTCGTTTTTTCGACACGTGGATTTTTACGGTAAAACGGGACTATCGTGGCTGGTCTTCGATTTACCATCGCTGGAGAGCGGTGCACTATGGTACCATTCCGTTTCAAATGCATGCACGCATTTCAAAAAGTCGTACGACACTGTTTCGCCATTTCCGACGGATGTTGCACCTTGCACCGTGGATGTTGCACCCTGTAGATATCGGTTATTCGGACGGCCACAACTTCTGGCTCGTTTAGAGTTACGGGAGCCATAACCAGTCAAAACTAAGGCCTCAGTGATTTCTACGGCTCCGACAGCTTTAAACCGTCAATGGATTGTTTAATGCCCAAAAAAGACTATCCGAATCTAATCGGGTCTCGGAAGTTTTTTACCCTTCGTTTTTTCGACACGTGGATTTTTACGGTAAAACGGGATTACCGTGGCTGGTCTTTGATTTACCATCGCTAGAGAGTGGTGCTCTATGGTACCATTCCATTTCAAATCTATGCATGCATTTCAAAAAGTCGTACGCCACTGTTTCGCCATTTCGGACGGATGTTGCACCTTGCACCGTGGATGTTGCACCCTGTAGATATCGGTTATTCGGACGGCCATAACTTCTGGCTCGTTTAAAGTTATGGGAGCCATAACCAGTCAAAACTAAGGCCTCAGTGATTTCTACGGCTCCGATTTACCATCGCTGGATAGTGGTACACCATGGTACCATTCCGTTTCAAATCCATGCACGCATTTAAAAAAGGCGTACGACACTGTTTCGCCATTTCGGACAGATGTTGCACCTTGCACCGTGGATGTTGCACCCTGTAGATATCGATTATTCGGACGGCCATAAGTTCTGGGTCGTTGAGAGTTACGGGAGCCATAACCAGTCAAAACAAAGGCCTCAGTGAGTTCTATGGATCTGTCAGCTTTCAGCCGTCAATGGATTGATTAATGCCCAAAAAAGACTATCCGAATCTCAATCGGGTCTCGGAAGTTTTTTACCCTTCGTTTTTTCGACACGTGGATTTTTACGGTAAAACGGGACTACCGTGGCTGGTCTTCGATTTACCATCGCTGGAGAGCGGTGCACCATGGTACCATTCCGTTTCAAATGCATGCACGCATTTCAAAAAGTCGTACGACACTGTTTCGCCATTTCGGACGGATGTGCACCTTGCACCGTGGATGTTGCACCCTGTAGATATCGGTTATTCGGACGACCATAACTTCTGGCTCGTTTAGAGTTACGGGAGCCATAACCAGTCAAAACTAAGGCCTCAGTGATTTCTACGGCTCCGACAGCTTTCAAACCGTCAATGGATTGTTTAATGCCCAAAAAAGACTATCCGAATCTAATCGGGTCTCGGAAGTTTTTTACCCTTCGTTTTTTCGACACGTGGATTTTTACGGTAAAACGGGATTACCGTGGCTGGTCTTTGATTTACCATCGCTAGAGAGTGGTGCTCTATGGTACCATTCCATTTCAAATCTATGCATGCATTTCAAAAAGTCGTACGCCACTGTTTCGCCATTTCGGACGGATGTTGCACCTTGCACCGTGGATGTTGCACCCTGTAGATATCGGTTATTCGGACGGCCATAACTTCTGGCTCGTTTAAAGTTATGGGAGCCATAACCAGTCAAAACTAAGGCCTCAGTGATTTCTACGGCTCCGATAGCTTTCGGCCGTCAATGTATTGTTTAATGCCCAAAAAAGACTATCTGAATCTCAATCGTGTCTCGGAAGTTTTTTACCCTTCGATTTTTCGACACGTGGATTTTTACGGTAAAACGGGATTACCGTGGCTGGTCTTTGATTTACCATAGCTGGAGAGTGGTGCTCCATTGTACCGTTCCGTTTCAAATCTATGCACGCATTTCAAAAAGTCGTACGACACTGTTTCGCCATTTCGGACGGATGTTGCACCTTGCACCGTGGATGTTGCACCCTGTAGATATCGGTTATTCGGACAGCCATTACTTCTAGCTCGTTTAGAGTTACGAAAGCCATAACCAGTCAAAACGAAGGACTCAGTGAATTCTACGGCCCCGACATCTTTCAGCCGTCAATGGATTTTTTAATCCCCAAAAAAGTCTATCCGAATCTCAATCGGGTCTCGGAAGTTTTTTACCCTTCGTTTTTTCGACACGTGAATTTTTATGGTAAAACGGGATTACCGTGGCTGGTCTTCGATTTACCATCGCTGGAGAGTGGTGCACCATGGCACCGTTCCGTTTCAAATCCATGCACGCATTTCAAAAAGTCGTGCGACACTGTTTCGCCATTTCGGACGGATGTTGCACCTTGCACCGTGGATGTTGCACCCTGTAGATATCGGTTATTCGGACGGCCACAACTTCTGGCTCGTTTAGAGTTATGGGAGCCATAACCAGTCAAAACTAAGGCCTCAGTGATTTCTACGGCTCCGATAGCTTTCGGCCGTCAATGTATTGTTTAATGCCCAAAAAAGACTATCTGAATCTCAATCGTGTCTCGGAAGTTTTTTGCCCTTCGCTTTTTCGACACGTGGATTTTTACGGTAAAACGGGATTACCGTGGCTGGTCTTTGATTTACCATAGCTGGAGAGTGGTGCTCCATTGTACCGTTCCGTTTCAAATCTATGCACGCATTTCAAAAAGTCGTACGACACTGTTTCGCCATTTCGGACGGATGTTGCACCTTGCACTGTGGATGTTGCACCCTGTAGATATCGGTTATTCGGACAGCCATTACTTCTAACTCGTTTAGAGTTACGAAAGCCATAACCAGTCAAAACGAAGGACTCGGTGAATTCTACGGCCCCGACGGCTTTCAGCCGTCAATGGATTTTTTAATGCCGAAAAAAGTCTATCCGAATCTCAATCGGGTCTCGGAAGTTCTTTACCCTTCGTTTTTTCGACACGTGGATTTTTACGGTAAAACGGGATTACCGTGGCTGGTCTACGATTTACCATCGCTGGAGAGTGGTGCACCATGGCACCGTTCCGTTTCAAATCCATGCACGCATTTCAAAAAGTCGTACGACACTGTTTCGCCATTTCGGACGGATGTTGCACCTTGCACCGTGGATGTTGCACCCTGTAGATATCGGTTATTCGAACGGCCATAACTTCTGGCTCGTTTAGAGTTACGGGAGCCCTAAAAAGTCAAACGAAGGCCTCAGTGAGTTCTATGGCTTTGACATCTTTCAGCCATCAATGGATTGTTTAATGCCCAAAAAAGACTATCCGAATCACAATCGGGTCTTAGAAGTTTTTTACCCTTCGTTTTTTCGACACGTGGATTTTTGCGGTAAAACAGGATTACCGTGGCTGGTCTTCGATTTACCATCGCTGGATAGTGGTACACCATGGTACCATTCCGTTTCAAATCCATGCACGCATTTAAAAAAGGCGTACGACACTGTTTCGCCATTTCGGACAGATGTTGCACCTTGCACCGTGGATGTTGCACCCTGTAGATATCGATTATTCGGACGGCCATAAGTTCTGGGTCGTTGAGAGTTACGGGAGCCATAACCAGTCAAAACAAAGGCCTCAGTGAGTTCTATGGATCTGTCAGCTTTCAGCCGTCAATGGATTGATTAATGCCCAAAAAAGACTATCCGAATCTCAATCGGGTCTCGGAAGTTTTTTACCCTTCGTTTTTTCGACACGTGGATTTTTACGGTAAAACGGGACTACCGTGGCTGGTCTTCGATTTACCATCGCTGGAGAGCGGTGCACCATGGTACCATTCCGTTTCAAATGCATGCACGCATTTCAAAAAGTCGTACGACACTGTTTCGCCATTTCGGACGGATGTGCACCTTGCACCGTGGATGTTGCACCCTGTAGATATCGGTTATTCGGACGGCCATAACTTCTGGCTCGTTTAGAGTTACGGGAGCCATAACCAGTCAAAACTAAGGCCTCAGTGATTTCTACGGCTCCGACAGCTTTCAAACGTCAATGGATTGTTTAATGCCCAAAAAAGACTATCCGAATCTCAATCGGGTCTCGGAAACGTACGACACTGTGGATTTTTATGGTAAAACGGGATTACCGTGGCTGGTCTTCGATTTGCCATCGCTGGAGAGTGGTGCACCATGGTACCGTTCCGTTTCGAATCCATGCACGCATTTCAAAAGGTCGTACGACACTGTTTCGCCATTTCGGACGGATGTTGCACCATGCACCGTGGATGTTGCACCCTATAGATATCGATTATTCGAACGGCCATAACTTCTGGCTCTTTTAGAGTTACGAGAGCCATAACCAGTCAAAACGAAGGCCTCAGTGAGTTCTACCGCTCTGACAGCTTTCAGGTGTCAATGGATGGTTTAATGCCCAAAAAAGACTATCCGAATCTCAATCGGGTCTTGGAAGATTTTTACCCTTCGTTTTTTCGACATGTGGATTTTTACGGTAAAACGGGATTACCGTGGCCGGAGAGTGGTGCACCATGGTACCGTTTTGTTTCAAATCCATACACGCATTTCAAAAAGTCGTACGACACTGTTTCGCCATTTCGGACGGATGTTGGACCTCGCACCGTGGATGTTGCACCCTGTAGATATCGATTATTCGGACGGCCATAACTTCTGGCTCGTTTAGAGTTACGGGAGCCATAACCAGTCAAAACGAAGGCCTCAGTGAGTTTTATGGCTCCGACAGCTTTCAGCCGTCAATGGATTTGTTAATGCCCAAAAAAGACTATCCGAATCTCAATCGGGTCTTGGGAGTTATTTACCCTTTGTTTTTTCGACACGTGGATTTTTACGGTAAAACGGGATTACCGTGGCTGGTCTTCGATTTACCATCGCTGGAGAGTGGTGCACCATGGTACCGTTCCATTTCAAATCCATGCACGCATTTCAAAAAGTCGTACAACACAGTTTCGCCATTTCGGACGAGTGTTACCCCTTGCACCGTGGATGTTGCACCTTGCGCCGTAGATGTTGCGCCCTGTAGATATCGATTATTCGGACTGCCATAACTTCTGGCTCATTTAGAGTTACGGGAGCCATAAACAGTCAAAACGAAGGCCTCAGTGAGTTCTACAGCTTTGATAGCTTTCAGTGCCCAAAAAAGACTATCCGAATCTCAATCGGGTCTCGGAAGTTTTTTACCCATCGTTTTTTCAACGCGTGGATTTTTACGGTAAAACTGGATTACCGTGGATGGTCTTCGATTTACCATAGTTGGAGAGTGGTGCACCATGGTACCGTTCCGTTTCAAATCCATGCACGCATTTCAAAAAGTCGTACGACAGTGTTTCGCCATTTCGGACGGATGTTGCACCTTGCACCGTGGATGTTGCACCCTGTAGATATCGATTATTCGGACGGCCATAACTTCTGGCTCGTTTAGAGTTGCGGGATCCATAATCAGTCAAAACGAAGGCCTCAGTGAGTTCTACGGCTCTGACAGCTTTTAGCCGTCAATGGATTGTTTATTGCCCAAAAAAGACTATCCGAATCACAATTGGGTCTAGGATGTTTTTTACCCTTCGTTTTTTCGACACGTGGATTTTTACGGTAAAACGGGATTACCGTGGCTGGTCTTCGATTTACCATCGCTGGAGAGTGGTGCACCATGGTACCGTTGCGTTTCAAAACCATGCACGCATTTCAAAAAGTCGTACGACACTGTTTCTCCATTTCGGACAAATGTTGCACCTTGCACCGTGGATGTTGCACCCTGTAGATATCGATTATTCGTACGGCCATAACTTCTGGCTCGTTTAGAATTACGGGAGCCATAACCAGTGAAAACGAAGGCCACAGCGAGTTCTACGGCTCTGACAGCTCTCAGCCGTCAATGGATTGTTTAATGCCCAAAAGAGACTATCCGAATCTCAATCGGGTCTCGGAAGTTTTTTGCCCTTCGTTTTTTCGACACGTGGATTTTTACGGTAAAACGGGATTACCGTGGCTGGTCTTCGATTTACAATCGCTGGAGAGTGGTTCACCATGGTACCGTTCCTTTTCAAATCCATGCACGCATTTCAAAAATTCTTACGACATTGTTTCGCCATTTCGGACGGATGTCGCACCTTGCACCGTGGATGTTGCACCCTGTAGATATCGATTATTCGGACGGCCATAACTTCTGGCTCGTTTTGAGTTACGAGAGCCATAACCTGTCAAAACGAAGGCCTCGGTGAGTTCTACGGCTTCGACAGCTTTTAGCCGTCAATGGATTATTTAATGCCCAAAAAAGACTACCCGAAACTCAATCGGGTGTCGGAAGTTTTTTACCCTTCGTTTTTTCGACACGTGGATTTTTACGGTAAAACTGGATTACCTTGGCTGGTCTTCGATTTACCATCGCTTGAGAGTGGTGCACCATGGTACCGTTCCGTTTCAAATCCACACACGCATTTCAAAAAGTCGTACGACACTGTTTCGCAATTTCGGACGGATGTTGCACCTTGCACCGTGGATGTTGCACCCTGTAGATATCGATTATTCGGACGGCCTTAACTTCTGGCTCGTTTAGAGTTACGGGAGCCGTAACAAGTCAAAACGAAGGCCTCAGTGAATTCTACGGTTCTGACAGCTTTTAGCCGTCAATGGATTGTTTAATGCCCAAAAAAGACTATCCGAATCTCAATCGGGTCTAGGGAGTTTTTTACCCTTCGTTTTTTCGACACGTGGATTTTTACGGTAAAACGGGATTAGCGTGGCTGTTCTTCGATTTACCATCGCTGGAGAGTGGTGCACCATGGTACCGTTCCATTTCAAATCCATGCACGCATTTCAAAAAGTCGTACGACACCGTTTCGCCATTTCGGACGAATGTTGCACCTTGCACCGTGGATGTTGCACCCTGTAGATATCGATTATTCGGACGGCCATAACTTTTGCCTCGTTTAGAGTTACGGGAGCCATAACCAGTCAAAACAAAGGCCTCAGTGAGTTCTACGGCTCTGACAGCTTTCAGCCGTCAATGGATTGTTTAACGCCCAAAAAAGCCTATCCGAATCTCAATCGGGTCATGGAAGTTTTTTACCCTTCGATTTTTCAACACGTGGATTTTTACGGTAAAACGGGATTACCGTGGCAGGTCTTCGATTTGCCATCGCTGGAGAGTGGTGCACCATGGTACCGTTCCGTTTCATATCCACGCACGCATTTCAAAAAGTCGTACGACACTGTTTTGCCATTTCGGACGGATGTTGCACCTTGCACCGTGGATGTTGCACCCTGTAGATATCGGTTATTCGGACGGCCATAACTTCTGGCTCGTTTAGAGTTACGGGAGTCATAACCAGTCAAAACGAAGGCCTCAGTGATTTCTACGGCTCTGACAGCGTTCAGCCGTCAATGGATTGTTTAATGCCCAAAAAAGACAATCGGAATCTCAGTCGGGTCTAGGAAGTTTTTTACCCTTCGTTTTTTCGACACGTGGATTTTTACGGTAAAACGGGATTACCGTGGCTGGTCTTCGATTTACCATCGCCGGAGAGTGGTGCACCGTGGTACCATTCCGTTTCAAATCCATGCACGCATTTCAAAAAGTCGTACGGCACTGTTTCTCCATTTCGGACGGATGTTGCTCCTTGCACTGTGGATGTTGCACCCTGTAGATATCGATTATTCGGACGGCCATAATTTATGGCTCGTTTAGAGTTACAGGAACCATAACCAGTCAAAACGAAGGCCTCTGTGAGTTCTACCGCTCTGATAGCTTACATCCGTCAATGGATTGTTTAATGCCCAAAAAAGACTATCCGAATTTCAATCGGGTCTCGGAAGTTTTTTACCCTTCGTTTTTTCGACACGCGGATTTTCACGGTAAAACGGGATTACCGTGGCTGGTCTTCGATTTACCATCGCTTGAGAGTGGTGCACCATGGTACCATTCCGTTTCAAATCCATGCGCGCATTTCAAAAAATCGTACGACACTGTTTCGCCATTTCGGACGGATGTTGCACCTTGCACCGTGGATGTTGCACCCTGTAGATATCGATTATTCGGACGGCCATAACTTCTGGCTCGTTTAGAGTTACGGGATCCATAACCAATCAAAACGAAGGCCTCAGTGAGTTCTACGGCTCTGATAGCTTTCAGCCGTCAATGGATTGTTTATTGCCCAAAAAAGACTATCCGAATCACAATCGGGTCTAGGATGTTTTTTACCCTTCGTTTTTTCGATACGTGGATTTTTACGGTAAAACGGGATTACCGTGGCTGGTCTTCGATTAACCATCGCTGGAGAGTGGTGCACCATGGTACCGTTGCGTTTCAAAACCATGCACGCATTTCAAAAAGTCGTACGACACTGTTTCTCCATTTCGGACAAATGTTGCACCTTGCACCGTGGATGTTGCACCCTGTAGATATCGATTATTCGTACGGCCATAACTTCTGGCTCGTTTAGAGTTACGGGAGCCATAACCAGTGAAAACGAAGGCCACAGCGAGTTCTACGGCTCTGACAGCTCTCAGCCGTCAATGGATTGTTTAATGCCCAAAAGAGACTATCCGAATCTCAATCGGGTCTCGGAAGTTTTTTGCCCTTCGTTTTTTCGACACGTGGATTTTTACGGTAAAACGGGATTACCGTGGCTGGTCTTCGATTTACAATCGCTGGAGAGTGGTTCACCATGGTACCGTTCCTTTTCAAATCCATGCACGCATTTCAAAAATTCTTACGACATTGTTTCGCCATTTCGGACGGATGTCGCACCTTGCACCGTGGATGTTGCACCCTGTAGATATCGATTATTCGGACGGCCATAACTTTTGGCTCGTTTTGAGTTACGAGAGCCATAACCTGTCAAAACGGAGGCCTCGGTGAGTTCTACGGCTTCGACAGCTTTTAGCCGTCAATGGATTATTTAATGCCAAAAAAAGACTACCCGAATCTCAATCGGGTGTCGGAAGTTTTTTACCCTTCGTTTTTTCGACACGTGGATTTTTACGGTAAAACTGGATTACCGTGGCTGGTCTTCGATTTACCATCGCTTGAGAGTGGTGCACCATGGTACCGTTCCGTTTCAAATCCACGCACGCATTTCAAAAAGTCGTACGACACTGTTTCGCCATTTCGGACGGATGTTGCACCTTGCACCGTGGATGTTGCACCCTGTAGATATCGATTATTCGGACGGCCTTAACTTCTGGCTCGTTTAGAGTTACGGGAGCCGTAACAAGTCAAAACGAAGGCCTCAGTGAATTCTACGGTTCTGACAGCTTTCAGCCGTCAATGGATTGTTTAATGCCCAAAAAAGACTATCCGAATCTCAATCGGGTCTAGGGAGTTTTTTACCCTTCGTTTTTTCGACACGTGGATTTTTACGGTAAAACGGGATTACCGTGGCTGTTCTTCGATTTACCATCGCTGGAGAGTGGTACACCATGGTACCGTTCCGTTTCAAATCCATGCACGCATTTCATAAAGTCGTACGACACCGTTTCGCCATTTCGGACGAATGTTGCACCTTGCACCGTGGATGTTGCACCCTGTAGATATCAATTATTCGGACGGCCATAACTTTTGCCTCGTTTAGATTTACGGGAGCCATAACCAGTCAAAACAAAGGCCTCAGTGAGTTCTACGGCTCTGACAGCTTTCAGCCGTCAATGGATTGTTTAATGCCCAAAAATGACTATCCGAATCTCAATCGGGTCATGGAAGTTTTTTACCCTTCGATTTTTCGACACGTGGATTTTTACGGTAAAACGGGATTACCGTGGCAGGTCTTCGATTTACCATCGCTGGAGAGTGGTGCCCCATGGTACCGTTCCGTTTCATATCCACGCACGCATTTCAAAAAGTCGTACGACACTGTTTTGCCATTTCGGACGGATGTTGCACCTTGCACCGTGGATGTTGCACCCTGTAGATATCGGTTATTCGGACGGCCATAACTTCTGGCTCGTTTAGAGTTACGGGAGTCATAACCGGTCAAAACGAAGGCCTCAGTGATTTCTACGGCTCTGACAGCGTTCAGCCGTCAATGGATTGTTTAATGCCCAAAAAAGACAATCGGAATCTCAGTCGGGTCTAGGAAGTTTTTTACCCTTCGTTTTTTCGACACGTGGATTTTTACGGTAAAACGGGATTACCGTGGCTGGTCTTCGATTTACCATCGCTGGAGAGTGGTGCACCATGGTACCGTTCCGTTTCAAATCCATGCACGCATTTCAAAAAGTCGTACGACACTGTTTCGCCATTTCGGACGGATGTTGCACCTTGCACCGTGGATGTTGCACCCTGTAGATATCGATTATTCGGACGGCCATAACTTTTGCCTCGTTTAGAGCTACGGGAGCCATAACCAGTCAAAATAAAGGCCTCAGTGAGTTCTACGGCTCTGAAAGCTTTCAGCCGTCAATGGATTGTTTAATGCCCAAAAAAGACTATCCGAATCTCAATCGGGTCACGGAAGTTTTTTACCCTTCGATTTTTCGACACGTGGATTTTTACGGTAAAACGGGATTACCGTGGCAGGTCTTCGATTTACCATCGCTGTAGAGTGGTGCACCATGGTACCGTTCCGTTTCATATCCACGCACGCATTTCAAAAAGTCGTACGACACTGTTTTTCCATTTCGGACGGATGTTGCACCTTGCACCGTGGATGTTGCACCCTGTAGATATCGGTTATTCGGACGGCCATAACTTCTGGCTCGTTTAGAGTTACGGGAGTCATAACCAGTCAAAACGAAGGCCTCTGTGATTTCTACGGCTCTGACAGCGTTCAGCCGTCAATGGATTGTTTAATGCCCAAAAAAGACAATCGGAATCTCAGTCGGGTCTAGGAAGTTTTTTACCCTTCGTTTTTTCGACACTTGGATTTTTACGGTAAAACGGGATTACCGTGGCTGGTCTTCGATTTACCATCGCCGGAGAGTGGTGCACCGTGGTACCATTCCGTTTCAAATCCATGCATGCATTTCAAAAAGTCGTACGGCACTGTTTCGCCATTTCGGACGGATGTTGCACCTTGCACTGTGGATGTTGCACACTGTAGATATCGATTATTCGGACGGCCATAATTTATGGCTCGTTTAGAGTTACAGGAACCATAACCAGTCAAAACGAAGGCCTCTGTGAGTTCTACCGCTCTGATAGCTTACATCTGTCAATGGATTGTTTAATGCCCAAAAAAGACTATCTGAATCTCAATCGGGTCTCAGAAGTTTTTTACCCTTCGTTTTTTCGACACGCGGATTTTCACGGTAAAACGTGATTACGTGGCTGGTCTTCGATTTACCATCGCTTGAGAGTGGTGCACCATGGTACCGTTCCGTTTCAAATCCATGCGCGCATTTCAAAAAGTCGTACGACACTGTTTCGCCATTTCGGACGGATGTTGCACCTTGCACCGTGGATGTTGCACCCTGTAGATATCGATTATTCGGACGGCCATAACTTCTGGCTCGTTTAGAGTTACGGGAACCATAACCAGTCAAAATGAAGGCCTCAGTGAGTTCTACGGCTCTGACAGCTTTCAGCCGTCAATGGATTGATTAATGCCCAAAAAAGACTATCCGAATCACAATCGGGTCTAGGGAGTTTTTTACCCTTCGTTTTTTCGACACGTGGATTTTTACGGTAAAACAGGATTACCGTGGCTGTTCTTCGATTTACCATCGCTGGAGAGTGGTGCACCATGGTACCGTTCCGGTTCAAATCCATGCACGCATTTCAAAAAGTCGTACGACACTGTTTCGCCATTCCGGACGGATGTTGCACCTTGCACCGTGGATGTTGCACCCTGTAGATATCGATTATTCGGACGGCCATAACTTCTGGCTCGTTTAGAGATAAGGGAGCCATAACCAGTAAAAACGAACGCCTTAGTGAGTTCTACGGCTCTGACAGCTTTTAGCCGTCAATGGGTTGTATAATGCCCGAAAAAGACTATCCGAATCTTAATCGGGTCTCGGAAGTTTTTTACCCTTCGTTTTTTCGACACGTGGATTTTTACGGTAAAACGGGATTACCGTGGCTGGTCTTCGATTTACCATCGCCGGAGAGTGGTGCACCATGGTACCGTTACTTTTCAAATCCATGCACGCATTTCAAAAAGTCGTACGACACTGTTTCGCCATTTCGGACGGATGTTGCTCCTTGCACCGTGGATGTTGCACCCTGTAGATATCGATTATTCGGACGGCCTTAACTTCTGGCTCGTTTAGAGTTACGGGAGCCGTAACAAGTCAAAACGAAGGCCTCAGTGAATTCTACGGTTCTGACAGCTTTCAGCCGTCAATGGATTGTTTAATGCCCAAAAAAGACTATCCGAATCTCAATCGGGTCTAGGGAGTTTTTTACCCTTCGATTTTTCGACACGTGGATTTTTACGGTAAAACGGGATTACCGTGGCTGGTCTTCGATTTACCATCGCTGGAGAGTGGTGCACCATGGTACCGTTCCGTTTCAAATCCATGCACGCATTTCAAAAAGTCGTACGACACTGTTTTGCCATTTCGGACGGATGTTGCACCTTGCACCGTGGATGTTGCACCCTGTAGATATCGATTATTCGGACGGGCATAATTCTGGCTCGTTTAGAGTTACGGGAGCCATAACCAGTCAAAACGAAGGCCTCTGTGAGTTCTACGGCTCTGACAGCTTTCAGCCGTCAATGGATTGTTTAATGCCCAAAAAAGACTATCCGAATCTTAATCGGGTCACGGAAGTTTTTTACCCTTCGATTTTTCGACACGTGGATTTTCACGGTAAAACGGGATTACCGTGGCTGGTCTTCGATTTACCATCGCTGGAGAGTGGTGCACCATGGTATCGTTCCGTTTCAAATCCATGCATGCATTTCAAAAAGTCGTATGACACTGTTTCGCCATTTCGGACGGATGTTGCACCTTGCACCGTGGATGTTGCACCCTGTAGATATCGGTTATTCGGACGGCCACAACTTCTGGCTCGTTTAGAGTTACGGGAGCCATAACCAGTCAAAACGAAGGCCTCTGTGAGTTCTACGGCTCTGATAGCTTACATCCGTCAATGGATTGTTTAATGCCCAAAAAAGACTATCCGAATCACAATCGGGTCTCGGAAGTTTTTTACACTTCGTTTTTTCGACACGCGGATTTTTACGGTAAAACGGGATTACCGTGGCTGGTCTTTGATTTACCATCGCTGGAGAGTGGTGCACCGTAGTACGGTTCCGTTTCAAATCCATGCACGCATTTCAAAAAGTCGTACGACACTGTTTCGCCATTTCGGACGGATGTTGCACCTTGCACCGTAGATGATGCACCCTGTAGATATCGATTATTCGGACGGTCATAACTTCTGCCTCTTTTAGAGTTACGGGAGCCATAACCTGTCAAAACGAAGGCCTCAGTGAGTTCTACGGCTCTGACAGCTTTCAGCCGTCAATGGATTGATTAATGCCCAAAAAAGACTATCCGAATCTCAATCGGGTCTCGAAAGTTTTTTACCCTTCGTTTTTTCGACACGTGGATTTTTACAGTAAAACGGGATTACCGTGGCTGGTCTTCGATTTATCATCGCTGGAGAGTGGTGCACCATGGTACCGTTCCGATTCAAATCCATGCACGCATTTCAAAAATTCGTACGACACTGTTTCGCCATTTCGGACGGATGTTGCACCTTGCACCGTGGATGTTGCACCCTGTTGATATCGATTATTCGGACGGCCATAACTTCTGGCTCGTTTAGAGTTACGGGAGCCATAACCAGTCAAAACGAAGGCCTCAGTGGGTTCTACGGCTCTGAAAGCTTTCAGCCGTCAATGGATTGCTTAACGCCCAAAAAAGACTATCCGAATCTCAATCGGGTCTCAGAAGTTTTTTACCCTTCGTTTTTTGGACATGTGGATTTTTACGGTAAAACGGGATTACCATGGCTGATCTTCGATTTACCATCGCTGGAGAGTGGTACACCATGGTACCGTTCCATTTCAAATCCATGCACGCATTTCAAAAAGTCGTACGACACTGTTTCGCCATTTCGGACGGATGTTGCACCTTGCACCGTGGATGTTGCACCCTGTAGATATCGGTTATTCGGATGGCCATAACTTCTGGCTCGTTTAGAGTTACGGGAGCCATTACCAGTCAAAACGAAGGCCTCAGTGAGTTCTATGGCTCTGACAGCGTTCAGCCGTCAATGGATTGTTTAATTCCTAAAAAAGACAATCGGAATCTCAGTCGGGTCTAGGAAGTTTTTTACCCTTCGTTTTTTGGACACGTGGATTTTTACGGTAAAACGGGATTACCGTGGCTGGTCTTCGATTTACCATCACCGGAGAGTGGTGCACCATGGTACCGTTCCATTTCAAATCCATGCACACATTTCAAAAATTCGTACGACACGGTTTCGCCATTTCGGACGGATGCTGCACCTTGCACCGTGGATGTTGCACCCTGTACATATCGATTATTCGGACGGCCATAATTTCTGGCTCGTTTAGAGTTACGGGAGCAATAACCAGTCAAAACGAAGGCCTCAGTGAGTTCTACGGCTCTGACAGCTTTCAGCCGTCAATGGATTGTTTAATGCCCAAAAAAGACTATCCGAATCTCAATCGGGTCTAAAGAGTTTTTTACCCTTCGTTTTTTCGACACGTGGATTTTTACGTTAAAACGGGATTACCGTGGCTGGTCTTCGATTTACCATCGCTGGAGAGTGGTGCACCATGGTACCGTTCCGTTTCAAATCCACGCACGCATTTCAAAAAGTCATACGACACTGTTTCGCCATTTCGGACGAATGTTACACCTTGCACCGTGGATGTTGCACCCTGTAGATATCGGTTATTCGGGCGGCCATAACTTCTGCCTCGTTTAGAGTTTCGGGAGCCATAACAAGCCAAAACGAAGGCCTCAGTGAGTTCTACGGCTCTGACAGCTTTTAGCCGTCAATGGATTGTTTATTGCCCAAAAAAGCCTATCCGAATCTCAATCGGGTCTCGGAAGTTTTTTACCCTTCGTTTTTTCGACACGTGGATTTTTACGGTAAAACGGGATTACCGTGGCTGGTCTTCGATTTACCATCGCTGGAGAGTGGTGCACCAAGGTACCGTTCCGTTTCAAATCCATGCACGCATTTCAAAAAGTCGTACGACACTGTTTCGCTATTTCGGACGGATGTTGCACTTTGCATCGTGGATGTTGCACCCTGTAGATATCGATTATTCGGACGGCCATAACTTCTGGCTCGTTTAGAGTTACGGGAGCCATAACCAGTCAAAACGAAGGCCTCAGTGAGTTCTACGGTCTGACAGCTTTCAGCCGTCAATGGATTGTTTAATGCCAAAAAAAGACTATCCGAATCTCAATCGGGTCTCGGAAGTTTTTTACCCTTCTTTTTTTCGACACGTGGATTTTTACGGTAAAACGGGATTACCGTGGCTGGTCTTCGATTTACCATCGCCGGAGAGTGGTGCACCATGGTACCGTTACTTTTCAAATCCATGCACGCATTTCAAAAAGTCGTACGACACTGTTTCTCCATTTCGGACGGATGTTGCACCATGCACCGTGGATGTTGCACCCTGTAGATATCGATTATTCGTACGGCCATAACTTCTGGCTCGTTTAGAGTTACGGAAGCCATAACCAGTCAAAACGAAGGCCTCTGTGAGTTCTACGGCTCTGATAGCTTACACCCGTCAATGGATTGTTTAATGCCCAAAAAAGACTATCTGAATCTTAATCGGGTCTCGGAAGTTTTTTACCCTTCGTTTTTTCGACACGCGGATTTTTACGGTAAAACGGGATTACCGTGGCTGGTCTTCGATTAACCATCGCTGGAGAGAGGTGCACGGTGGTACCGTTCCGTTTCAAATCCATGCACGCATTTGAAAAAGTCGTACGACACGGTTTCGCCATTTCAGACGGATGTTGCACCTTGCACCGTGGATGTTGCACCCTGTAGATATCGATTATTCGTACGGCCATAACTTCTGGCTCGTTTAGAGTTACGGGAGCCATAACCAGTCAAAACGAAGGCCTGTGTGATTTCTACGGCTCTGATAGCTTACACCCGTCAATGGATTGTTTAATGCCCAAAAAAGACTATCCGAATCTTAATCGGGTCTCGGAAGTTTTTTACCCTTCGTTTTTTCGACACGTGGATTTTTACGGTAAAACGGGATTACCGTGGCTGGTCTTCGATTAACCATCGCTGGAGAGAGGTGCACGGTGGTACCGTTCCGTTTCAAATCCATGCACGCATTTGAAAAAGTCGTACGACACTGTTTCGCCATTTCAGACGGATGTTGCACCTTGCACCGTGGATGTTGCACCCTGTAGATATCGATTATTCGGACGACCATAACTTCTGGCTCGTTTAGAGTTACGGGAGCCGTAACCAGTCAAAACGAAGGTCTCAGTGAGTTCTACGGTTCTGAAAGCTTTCAGCCGTCAATGGATTGTTTAATGCCCAAAAAAGACTATCCGAATCTCAATCCGCTCTAGGAAGTTTTTTACCCTTCGTTTTTTCGACACGTGGATTTTTACGGTAAAACGGGATTACCGCGGCTGGTCTTCGATTTACCATCGCTGGAGAGTGGTGCACCATGGTACCGTTCCGTTTCAAATCCATGCACGCATTTCAAAAAGTCGTACGACACTGTTTCGCGATTTCGGACGGATGTTGCAACTTGCACCGTGGATGTTGCACCCTGTAGATATCGGTTATTCGGACGGCCATAACTTCTGGCTCGTTTAGAGTTACGGGAGCCATAACCAGTCAAAACGAAGGCCTCAGTGAGTTCTACGGCTCTGACAGCGTTCATCCGTCAATGGATTGTTTAATGCCCAAAAAAGACTATCCGAATCTCAATTGGGTCTAGGGAGTTATTTACCCTTCGTTTTTTCGACACGTGGATTTTACGGTAAAACAGGATTACCGTGGCTGGTCTTCGATTTACCATCGCCGGAGAGTGGTGCACTATGGTACCGTTCCTTTTCAAATCCATGCACGCATTTCAAAAAGTCGTACGACACTGTTTCGCCATTTCGGACGGATGTTGCACCTTGCACCGTGGATGTTGCACCCTGTAGATATCGATTATTCGGACGGCCATAACTTCTGGCTCGTTTAGAGTTACGGGAGCCATAACCAGTCAAAATGAAGCCGCAGTGAGTTCTACGGCTCTGACAGTTTTCAGCCCTCAATGGATTGTTTAATGCCCAAAAAAGACTATCCGAATCTCAATCGGGTCTCGGAAGTTTTTTACCCTTCGTTTTTTCGACACGTGGATTTTTACGGTAAAACGGGATTACCGTGGCTGGTCTTCCATTTACCATCGCTGGAGAGTGGTGCACCATGGTGCCGTTCCATTTCAAATCCATGCACGCATTTCAAAATGTCGTACGACACTGTTTCGCCATTTCGGACGGATGTTGCACCTTGCACCGTGGATGTTGCACCCTGTAGATATCGGTTATTCGGACGGCCATAACTTCTGGCTCGTTTAGAGTTACGGGAGCCATAACCAGTCAAAACGAAGGCCTCGGTGAGTTCTACGGCTCTGACAGCGTTCAGCCGTCAATGGATTGTTTAATTCCCAAAAATGACAATCGGAATCTCGGTCGGGTCTAGGAAGTTTTTTACCCTTCGTTTTTTGGACACGTGGATTTTTACGGTAAAACGGGATTACCGTAGCTGGTCTTCGATTTACCATCGTCGGAGAGTGGTGCACCATGGTACCGTTCCATTTCAAATCCATGCACGCATTTCAAAAAGTCGTACGACACGGTTTCGCCATTTCGGACGGATGTTGCACCTTGCACCGTGGATGTTGCACCCTGTAAATATCGATTATTCGGACGGCCATAATTTCTGGCTCGTTTAGAGTTACGGGAGCAATAACCAGTCAAAACGAAGGCCTCAGTGAGTTCTACGGCTCTGACAGCTTTCAGACGTCAATGGATTGTTTAATGCCCAAAAACGACTATCCGAATCTCAATCGGGTCTAGGGAGTTTTTTACCCTTCGTTTTTTCGACACGTGGATTTTTACGTTAAAACGGGATTACCGTGGCTGGTCTTCGATTTACCATCGCTGGAGAGTGGTGCACCATGGTACCGTTCCGTTTCAAATCAACGCACGCATTTCAAAAAGTCGTACGACACTGTTTCGCCATTTCGGACGGATGTTGCACCTTGCACCGTGGATGTTGCTTCCTGTAGATATCGGTTATTCGGGCGGCCATAACTTCTTCCTCGTTTAGAGTTACGGGAGCCATAACAAGCCAAAACGAAGGCCTCAGTGAGTTCTACGGATCTGACAGCTTTCAGCCGTCAATGGATTGTTTATTGCCCAAAAAAGACTATCCGAATCTCAATCGGGACTCGAAAGTTTTTTACCCTTCGTTTTTTCGACACGTGGATTTTTACGGTAAAACGGGATTACCATGGCTGGTCTTCGATTTACCATCGCTGGAGAGTGGTGCACCATGGTACCATTCCGTTTCAAATCCATGCACGCATTTCAAAAAGTCGTACGACACTGTTTCGCCATTTCGGACGGATGTTGCACCTTGCATCGTGAATGTTGCACCCTGTAGATATCAATTATTCGGACGGCCATAACTTCTGGCTCGTTTAGAGCTACGGGAGCCATAACCAGTCAAAACGAAGGCCTCAGTGAGTTCTACGGTTCTGACAGCTTTCAGCCGTCAATGGATTGTTTAATGCCCAAAAAAGACTATCCGAATCTCAATCGGGTCTCGGAAGTTTTTTACCCTTCTTTTTTTCGACATGTGGATTTTTACGGTAAAACGGGATTACCGTGGCTGGTCTTCGATTTACCATCGCCGGAGAGTGGTGCACCATGGTACCGTTACGATTCAAATCCATGCATGCATTTCAAAAAGTCGTACGACACTGTTTCTCCATTTCGGACGGATGTTGCACCATGCACCGTGGATGTTGCACCCTGTAGATATCGATTATTCGTACGGCCATAACTTCTGGCTCGTTTAGAGTTACGGGAGCCATAACCAGTCAAAACGAAGGCCTCTGTGAGTTCTACGGCTCTGATAGCTTACATCCGTCAATGGATTGTTTAATGCCCAAAAAAGACTATCCGAATCACAATCGGGTCTCGGAAGTTTTTTACCCTTCGTTTTTTCGACACGCAGATTTTTACGGCAAACGGGATTACCGTGGCTGGTCTTCGATTTACCATCGCTGGAGAGTGGTGCACCGTAGTACCGTTCCGTTTCAAATCCATGCACGCATTTCAAAAAGTCGTACGACACTGTTTCGCCATTTCGGACGGATGTTGCACCTTGCACCGTAGATGATGCACCCTGTAGATATCGATTATTCGGACGGCCATAACTTCTGGCTCGTTTAGAGTTACGGGAGCCATAACCAGTCAAAACGAAGGCCTCGGTGAGTTCTACGGCTTTGACAGCTTTCAGCCGTCAATGGATTGTTTAATGCCCAAAAAAGACTATCCGAATCTCAATCGGGCCTCGGAAGTTTTTTACCCTTCTTTTTTTCGACACGTGGATTTTTACGGTAAAACGGGATTACCGTGGCTGGTCTTCGATTTACCATCGCCGGAGAGTGGTGCACCATGGTACCGTTACGTTTCAAATCCATGCATGCATTTCAAAAAGTCGTACGACACTGTTTCTCCATTTCGGACGGATGTTGCACCATGCACCGTGGATGTTGCACCCTGTAGATATCGATTATTCGTACGGCCATAACTTCTGGCTCGCTTAGAGTTACGGGAGCCATAACCAGTCAAAACGAAGGCCTCTGTGAGTTCTACGGCTCTGATAGCTTACATCCGTCAATGGATTGTTTAATGCCCAAAAAAGACTATCCGAATCACAATCGGGTCTCGGAAGTTTTTTACCCTTCGTTTTTTCGACACGCGGATTTTTACGGTAAAACGGGATTACCGTGGCTGGTCTTTGATTTACCATCGCTGGAGAGTGGTGCACCGTAGTATCGTTCCGTTTCAAATCCATGCACGCATTTCAAAAAGTCGTACGACACTGTTTCGCCATTTCGGACGGATGTTGCACCTTGCACCGTAGATGATGCACCCTGTAGATATCGATTATTCGGACGGTCATAACTTCTGCCTCTTTTAGAGTTACGGGAGCCATAACCTGTCAAAACGAAGGCCTCAGTGAGTTCTACGGCTCTGACAGCTTTCAGCCTTCAATGGATTGTTTAATGCCCAAAAAAGACTATCCGAATCTCAATCGGGTCTCGAAAGTTTTTTACCCTTCGTTTTTTCGACACGTGGATTTTTACAGTAAAACGGGATTACCGTGGCTGGTCTTCGATTTACCATCGCTGGAGAGTGGTGCACCATGGTACCGTTCCGATTCAAATCCATGCACGCATTTTGAAAAATTCGTACGACACTGTTTCGCCATTTCGGACGGATGTTGCACCTTGCACCGTGGATGTTGCACCCTGTTGATATCGATTATTCGGACGGCCATAACTTCTGGCTCGTTTAGAGTTACGGGAGCCATAACCAGTCAAAACGAAGGCCTCAGTGGGTTCTACGGCTCTGACAGCTTTCAGTCGTCAATGGATTGCTTAACGCCCAAAAAAGACTATCCGAATCTCAATCGGGTCTCAGAAGTTTTTTACCCTTCGTTTTTTGGACATGTGGATTTTTACGGTAAAACGGGATTACCATGGCTGATCTTCGATTTACCATCGCTGGAGAGTGGTGCACCATGGTACCGTTCCGTTTCAAATCCACGCACGCATTTCAAAAAGTCATACGACACTGTTTCGCCATTTCGGACGAATGTTGCACCTTGCACCGTGGATGTTGCACCCTGTAGATATCGGTTATTCGGGCGGCCATAACTTCTGCCTCGTTTAGAGTTTCGGGAGCCATAACAAGCCAAAACGAAGGCCTCAGTGAGTTCTACGGCTCTGATAGCTTTTAGCCGTCAATGGATTGTTTATTGCCCAAAAAAGCCTATCCGAATCTCAATCGGGTCTCGGAAGTTTTTTACCCTTCGTTTTTTCGACACGTTGATTTTTACGGTAAAACGGGATTACCGTGGCTGGTCTTCGATTTACCATCGCCGGAGAGTGGTGCACCATGGTACCGTTCCGTTTCAAATCCACGCACGCATTTCAAAAAGTCATACGACACTGTTTCGCCATTTCGGACGAATGTTGCACCTTGCACCGTGGATGTTGCACCCTGTAGATATCGGTTATTCGGGCGGCCATAACTTCTGCCTCGTTTAGAGTATCGGGAGCCATAACAAGCCAAAACGAAGGCCTCAGTGAGTTCTACGGCTCTGATAGCTTTTAGCCGTCAATGGATTGTTTATTGCCCAAAAAAGCCTATCCGAATCTCAATCGGGTCTCGGAAGTTTTTTACCCTTCGTTTTTTCGACACGTGGATTTTTACGGTAAAACGGGATTACCGTGGCTGGTCTTCGATTTACCATCGCTGGAGAGTGGTGCACCAAGGTACCGTTCCGTTTCAAATCCATGCACGCATTTCAAAAAGTCGTACGACACTGTTTCACTATTTCGGACGGATGTTGCACTTTGCATCGTGGATGTTGCACCCTGTAGATATCGATTATTCGGACGGCCATAACTTCTGGCTCGTTTAGAGTTACGGGAGCCATAACCAGTCAAAACGAAGGCCTCAGTGAGTTCTACGGCTCTGACAGCTTTCAGCCGTCAATGGATTGTTTAATGCCAAAAAAAGACTATCCGAATCTCAATCGGGTCTCGGAAGTTTTTTACCCTTCTTTTTTTCGATACGTGGATTTTTACGGTAAAACGGGATTACCGTGGCTGGTCTTCGATTTACCATCGCCGGAGAGTGGTGCACCATGGTACCGTTACTTTTCAAATCCATGCACGCATTTCAAAAAGTCGTACGACACTGTTTCTCCATTTCGGACGGATGTTGCACCATGCACCGTGGATGTTGCACCCTGTAGATATCGATTATTCGTACGGCCATAACTTCTGGCTCGTTTAGAGTTACGGGAGCCATAACCAGTCAAAATGAAGGCCTCTGTGAGTTCTACGGCTCTGATAGCTTACACCCGTCAATGGATTGTTTAATGCCCAAAAAAGACTATCCGAATCTTAATCGGGTCTCGGAAGTTTTTTACCCTTCGTTTTTTCGACACGCGGATTTTTACGGTAAAACGGGATTACCGTGGCTGGTCTTCGATTAACCATCGCTGGAGAGAGGTGCACGGTGGTACCGTTCCATTTCAAATCCATGCACGCATTTGAAAAAGTCGTACGACACTGTTTCGCCATTTCAGACGGATGTTGCACCTTGCACCGTGTATGTTGCACCCTGTAGATATCGATTATTCGTACGGCCATAACTTCTGGCTCGTTTAGAGTTACGGGAGCCATAACCAGTCAAAACGAAGGCCTCTATGAGTTCTACGGCTCTGATAGCTTACACCCGTCAATGGATTGTTTAATGCCCAAAAAAGACTATCCGAATCTTAATCGGGTCTCGGAAGTTTTTTACCCTTCGTTTTTTCGACACGCGGATTTTTACGGTAAAACGGGATTACCGTGGCTGGTCTTCGATTAACCATCGCTGGAGAGAGGTGCACGGTGGTACCGTTCCGTTTCAAATCCATGCACGCATTTGAAAAAGTCGTACGACACTGTTTCGCCATTTCAGACGGATGTTGCACCTTGCACCGTGGATGTTGCACCCTGTAGGTATCGATTATTCGGACGACCATAACTTCTGGCTCGTTTAGAGTTACGGGAGCCGTAACCAGTCAAAACGAAGGTCTTAGTGAGTTCTACGGCTCTGAAAGCTTTCAGCCGTCAATGGATTGTTTAATGCCCAAAAAAGACTATCCGAATCTCAATCGGCTCTAGGAAGTTTTTTACCCTTCGTTTTTTCGACACGTGGATTTTTACGGTAAAACGGGATTACCGCGGCTGGTCTTCGATTTACCATCGCTGGAGAGTGGTGCACCATGGTACCGTTCCGTTTCAAATCCATGCACGCATTTCAAAAAGTCGTACGACACTGTTTCGCCATTTCGGACGGATGTTGCACCTTGCACCGTGGATGTTGCACCCTGTAGATATCGGTTATTCGGACGGCCATAACTTCTGGCTCGTTTAGAGTTACGGGAGCCATAACCAGTCAAAACGAAGGCCTCAGTGAGTTCTACGGCTCTGACAGCGTTCAGCCGTCAATGGATTGTTTAATGCCCAAAAAAGACTATCCGAATCTCAATTGGGTCTAGGGAGTTATTTACCCTTCGTTTTTTCGACACGTGGATTTTACGGTAAAACAGGATTACCGTGGCTGGTCTTCGATTTACCATCGCCGGAGAGTGGTGCACTATGGTACCGTTCCTTTTCAAATCCATGCACGCATTTCAAAAAGTCGTACGACACTGTTTCGCCATTTCGGACGGATGTTGCACCTTGCACCGTGGATGTTGCACCCTGTAGATATCGATTATTCGGACGGCCATAACTTCTGGCTCGTTTAGAGTTACGGGAGCCATAACCAGTCAAAATGAAGCCGCAGTGAGTTCTACGGCTCTGACAGTTTTCAGCCGTCAATGGATTGTTTAATGCCCAAAAAAGACTATCCGAATCTCAATCGGGTCTCGGAAGTTTTTTACCCTTCGTTTTTTCGACACGTGGATTTTTACGGTAAAACGGGATTACCGTGGCTGGTCTTCCATTTACCATCGCTGGAGAGTGGTGCACCATGGTGCCGTTCCATTTCAAATCCATGCACGCATTTCAAAATGTCGTACGACACTGTTTCGCCATTTCGGACGGATGTTGCACCTTGCACCGTGGATGTTGCACCCTGTAGATATCGGTTATTCGGACGGCCATAACTTCTGGCTCGTTTAGAGTTACGGGAGCCATAACCAGTCAAAACGAAGGCCTCAGTGAGTTCTACGGCTCTGACAGCGTTCAGCCGTCAATGGATTGTTTAATTCCCAAAAATGACAATCGGAATCTCGGTCGGGTCTAGGAAGTTTTTTACCCTTCGTTTTTTGGACACGTGGATTTTTACGGTAAAACGGGATTACCGTAGCTGGTCTTCGATTTACCATCGTCGGAGAGTGGTGCACCATGGTACCGTTCCATTTCAAATCCATGCACGCATTTCAAAAAGTCGTACGACACGGTTTCGCCATTTCGGACGGATGTTGCACCTTGCACCGTGGATGTTGCACCCTGTAAATATCGATTATTCGGACGGCCATAATTTCTGGCTCGTTTAGAGTTACGGGAGCAATAACCAGTCAAAACGAAGGCCTCAGTGAGTTCTACGGCTCTGACAGCTTTCAGCCGTCAATGGATTGTTTAATGCCCAAAAACGACTATCCGAATCTCAATCGGGTCTAGGGAGTTTTTTACCCTTCGTTTTTTCGACACGTGGATTTTTACGTTAAAACGGGATTACCGTGGCTGGTCTTCGATTTACCATCGCTGGAGAGTGGTGCACCATGGTACCGTTCCGTTTCAAATCCACGCACGCATTTCAAAAAGTCGTACGACACTGTTTCGCCATTTCGGACGGATGTTGCACCTTGCACCGTGGATATTGCATCCTGTAGATATCGGTTATTCGGGCGGCCATAACTTCTGCCTCGTTTAGAGTTACAGGAGCCATAACAAGCCAAAACGAAGGCCTCAGTGAGTTCTACGGATCTGACAGCTTTCAGCCGTCAATGGATTGTTTATTGCCCAAAAAAGACTATCCGAATCTCAATCGGGTCTCGAAAGTTTTTTACCCTTCGTTTTTTCGACACGTGGATTTTTACGGTAAAACGGGATTACCATGGCTGGTCTTCGATTTACCATCGCTGGAGAGTGGTGCACCATGGTACCATTCCGTTTCAAATCCATGCACGCATTTCAAAAAGTCGTACGACACTGTTTCGCCATTTCGGACGGATGTTGCACCTTGCATCGTGAATGTTGCACCCTGTAGATATCAATTATTCGGACGGCCATAACTTCTGGCTCGTTTAGAGCTACGGGAGCCATAACCAGTCAAAACGAAGGCCTCAGTGAGTTCTACGGTTCTGACAGCTTTCAGCCGTCAATGGATTGTTTAATGCCCAAAAAAGACTATCCGAATCTCAATCGGGTCTCGGAAGTTTTTTACCCTTCTTTTTTTCGACACGTTGATTTTTACGGTAAAACGGGATTACCGTGGCTGGTCTTCGATTTACCATCGCCGGAGAGTGGTTCACCATGGTACCGTTACGTTTCAAATCCATGCATGCATTTCAAAAAGTCGTACGACACTGTTTCTCCATTTCGGACGGATGTTGCACCATGCACCGTGGATGTTGCACCCTGTAGATATCGATTATTCGTACGGCCATAACTTCTGGCTCGTTTAGAGTTACGGGAGCCATAACCAGTCAAAACGAAGGCCTCTGTGAGTTCTACGGCTCTGATAGCTTACATCCGTCAATGGATTGTTTAATGCCCAAAAAAGACTATCCGAATCACAATCGGGTCTCGGAAGTTTTTTACCCTTCGTTTTTTCGACACGCAGATTTTTACGGCAAACGGGATTACCGTCGCTGGTCTTCGATTTACCATCGCTGGAGAGTGGTGCACCGTAGTACCATTCCGTTTCAAATCCATGCACGCATTTCAAAAAGTCGTACGACACTGTTTCGCCATTTCGGACGGATGTTGCACCTTGCACCGTAGATGATGCACCCTGTAGATATCGATTATTCGGACGGCCATAACTTCTGGCTCGTTTAGAGTTACGGGAGCCATAACCAGTCAAAACGAAGGCCTCGGTGAGTTCTACGGCTCTGACAGCTTTCAGCCGTCAATGGATTGTTTAATGCCCAAAAAAGACTATCCGAATCTCAATCGGGTCTCGGAAGTTTTTTACCCTTCTTTTTTTCGACACGTGGATTTTTACGGTAAAACGGGATTACCGTGGCTGGTCTTCGATTTACCATCGTCGGAGAGTGGTGCACCATGGTACCGTTACGTTTCAAATCCATGCATGCATTTCAAAAAGTCGTACGACACTGTTTCTCCATTTCGGACGGATGTTGCACCATGCACCGAGGATGTTGCACCCTGTAGATATCGATTATTCGTACGGCCATAACTTCTGGCTCGCTTAGAGTTACGGGAGCCATAACTAGTCAAAACGAAGGCCTCTGTGAGTTCTACGGCTCTGATAGCTTACATCCGTCAATGGATTGTTTAATGCCCAAAAAAGACTTTCCGAATCACAATCGGGTCTCGGAAGTTTTTTACCCTTCGTTTTTTCGACACGCGGATTTTTACGGTAAAACGGGATTACCGTGGCTGGTCTTTGATTTACCATCGCTGGAGAGTGGTGCACCGTAGTATCGTTCCGTTTCAAATCCATGCACGCATTTCAAAAAGTCGTACGACACTGTTTCGCCATTTCGGACGGATGTTGCACCTTGCACCGTAGATGATGCACCCTGTAGATATCGATTATTCGGACGGTCATAACTTCTGCCTCTTTTAGAGTTACGGGAGCCATAACCTGTCAAAACGAAGGCCTCAGTGAGTTCTACGGCTCTGATAGCTTTCAGCCTTCGATGGATTGTTTAATACCCAAAAAAGACTATCCGAATCTCAATCGGGTCTCGAAAGTTTTTTACCCTTCGTTTTTTCGACACGTGGATTTTTACAGTAAAACGGGATTACCGTGGCTGGTCTTCGATTTACCATCGCTGGAGAGTGGTGCACCATGGTACCGTTCCGATTCAAATCCATGCACGCATTTCAAAAATTCGTACGACACTGTTTCGCCATTTCGGACGGATGTTGCACCTTGCACCGTGGATGTTGCACCCTGTTGATATCGATTATGCGGACGGCCATAACATCTGGCTCGTTTAGAGTTACGGGAGCCATAACCAGTCAAAACGAAGGCCTCAGTGGGTTCTACGGCTCTGACAGCTTTCAGTCGTCAATGGATTGCTTAACGCCCAAAAAAGACTATCCGAATCTCAATCGGGTCTCAGAAGTTTTTTACCCTTCGTTTTTTGGACATGTGGATTTTTACGGTAAAACGGGATTACCATGGCTGATCTTCGATTTACCATTGCTGGAGAGTGGTACACCATGGTACCGTTCCATTTCAAATCCATGCACGCATTTCAAAAAGTCGTACGACACTGTTTCGCCATTTCGGACGGATGTTGCAACTTGCACCGTGGATGTTGCACCCTGTAGATATCGGTTATTCGGATGGCCATAACTTCTGGCTCGTTTAGAGTTACGGGAGCCATTACCAGTCAAAACGAAGGCCTCAGTGAGTTCTACGGCTCTGACAGCGTTCAGCCGTCAATGGATTGTTTAATTCCCAAAAAAGACAATCGGAATCTCAGTCGGGTCTAGGAAGTTTTTTACCCTTCGTTTTTTGGACACGTGAATTTTTACGGTAAAACGGGATTACCGTGGCTGGTCTTCGATTTACCATCACCGGAGAGTGGTGCACCATGGTACCGTTCCATTTCAAATCCATGCACGCATTTCAAAAATACGTACGACACGGTTTCGCCATTTCGGACGGATGCTGCACCTTGCACCGTGGATGTTGCACCCTGTAGATATCGATTATTCGGACGGCCATAATTTCTGGCTCGTTTAGAGTTACGGGAGCAATAACCAGTCAAAACGAAGGCCTCAGTGAGTTCTACGGCTCTGACAGCTTTCAGCCGTCAATGGATTGTTTAATGCCCAAAAAAGACTATCCGAATCTCAATCGGGTCTAAAGAGTTTTTTACCCTTCGTTTTTTCGACACGTGGATTTTTACGTTAAAACGGGATTACCGTGGCTGGTCTTCGATTTACCATCGCTGGAGAGTGGTGCACCATGGTACCGTTCCGTTTCAAATCCACGCACGCATTTCAAAAAGTCATACGACACTGTTTCGCCATTTCGGACGAATGTTGCACCTTGAACCGTGGATGTTGCACCCTGTAGATATCGGTTATTCGGGCGGCCATAACTTCTGCCTCGTTTAGAGTTTCGGGAGCCATAACAAGCCAAAACGAAGGCCTCAGTGAGTTCTGCGGCTCTGACAGCTTTTAGCCGTCAATGGATTGTTTATTGCCCAAAAAAGCCTATCCGAATCTCAATCGGGTCTCGGAAGTTTTTTACCCTTCGTTTTTTCGACACGTGGATTTTTACGGTAAAACGGGATTACCGTGGCTGGTCTTCGATTTACCATCGCTGGAGAGTGGTGCACCAAGGTACCATTCCGTTTCAAATCCATGCACGCATTTCAAAAAGTCGTACGACACTGTTTCGCTATTTCGGACCGATGTTGCACCTTGCATCGTGGATGTTGCACCCTGTAGATATCGATTATTCGGACGGCCATAACTTCTGGCTCGTTTAGAGTTACGGGAGCCATAACCAGTCAAAACGAAGGCCTCAGTGAGTTCTACGTCTCTGACAGCTTTCAGCCGTCAATGGATTGTTTAATGCCAAAAAAAGACTATCCGAATCTCAATCGGGTCTCGGAAGTTTTTTACCCTTCTTTTTTTCGACACGTGGATTTTTACGGTAAAACGGGATTACCGTGGCTGGTCTTCGATTTACCATCGCCGGAGAGTGGTGCACCATGGTACCGTTACTTTTCAAATCCATGCACGCATTTCAAAAAGTCGTACGACACTGTTTCTCCATTTCGGACGGATGTTGCACCATGCACCGTGGATGTTGCACCCTGTAGATATTGATTATTCGTACGGCCATAACTTCTGGCTCGTTTAGAGTTAAGGGAGCCATAACCAGTCAAAACGAAGGCCTCTGTGAGTTCTACGGCTCTGATAGCTTACATCCGTCAATGGATTGTTTAATGCCCAAAAAAGACTATCCGAATCTTAATCGGGTCTCGGAAGTTTTTTACCCTTCGTTTTTTCGACACGCGGATTTTTACGGTAAAACGGGATTACCGTGGCTGGTCTTCGATTAACCATCGCTGGAGAGTGGTGCACCGTGGTACCGTTCCGTTTCAAATCCATGCACGCATTTGAAAAAGTCGTACGACACTGTTTCGCCATTTCAGACGGATGTTGCACCTTGCACCGTTGATGTTGCACCCTGTAGATATCGATTATTCGGACGACCATAACTTCTGGCTCGTTTAGAGTTACGGGAGCCATAACCAGTCAAAACGAAGGTCTCAGTGAGTTCTACGGCTCTGAAAGCTTTCAGCCGTCAATGGATTGTTTAATGCCCAAAAAATACTATCCGAATCTCAATCGGCTCTAGGAAGTTTTTTACCCTTCGTTTTTTCGACACGTGGATTTTTACGGTAAAACGGGATTACCGCGGCTGGTCTTCGATTTACCATCGCTGGAGAGTGGTGCACCATGGTACCGTTCCGTTTCAAATCCATGCACGCATTTCAAAAAGTCGTACGACACTGTTTCGCCATTTCGGACGGATGTTGCACCTTGCACCGTGGATGTTGCACCCTGTAGATATCGGTTATTCGGACAGCCATTAATTCTGGCTCGTTTAGAGTTACGGGAGCCCTAACCAGTCAAAACGAAGGCCTCAGTGAGTTCTACGGCTCTGACAGCGTTCAGCCGTCAATGGATTGTTTAATGCCCAAAAAAGACTATCCGAATCTCAATCGGGTCTAGGGAGTTATTTACCCTTCGTTTTTTCGACACGTGGATTTTTATGGTAAAACGGGATTACCGTGGCTAGTCTTCGATTTACCATCGCCGGAGAGTGGTGCACCATGGTACCGTTCCGTTTCAAATCCATGCACGCATTTCAAAAAGTCGTACGACACGGTTTCTCCATTTCGGACGGATGTTGCACCTTGCACCGTGGATGTTGCACCCTGTAGATATCGATTATTCGGACGACCATAACTTCTGGCTCGTTTCGAGTTACGGGAGCCATAACCAGTCAAAACGAACGCCTTAGTGAGTTATACGGCTCTGACAGCTTTCAGCCGTCAAAGGATTGTTTAATGCCCAAAAAAGGTTATCTGAATCTCAATCGGGTCTCGAAAGTTTTTTGCCTTCGTTTTTTCGACACGTGGATTTTTACAGTAAAACGGGATTACCGTGGCAGGTCTTCGATTTACCATCGCTGGAGAGTGGTGCACCATGGTACCGTTCCGATTCAAATCCATGCACGCATTTCAAAAAGTCGTACGACACTGTTTCGCCATTTCGGACGGATGTTGCACCTTGCACCGTGGATGTTGCACCCTGTTGATATCGATTATTCGGACGGCCACAACTTCTGGCTCGTTTAGAGTTACGGGAGCCATAACCAGTCAAAACGAAGGCCTCAGTGGGTTCTACGGCTCTGACAGCTTTCAGCCGTCAATGGATTGCCTAACGCCCAAAAAAGACTATCTGAATCTCAATCGGGTCTCGGAAGTTTTTTACCCTTCGTTTTTTGGACATGTGGATTTTTACGGTAAAACGGGATTACCATGGTCGATTTACCATCGCTGGAGAGTTGTGCAGCATGGTACCGTTCCATTTCAAATCCATGCACGCATTTCAAAAAGTCGTACGGCACGGTTTCGCCATTTCGGACGGATGTTGCACCTTGCACCGTGGATGTTGCATCCTGTAGATATCGATTATTCGGACGGCCATAACTTCTGGCTCGTTTAGAGTAACGGGAGCCATAACCAGTCAAAATGAAGGCCTCAGTGAGTTCTACTGCTCTGACAGCTTTTAGCCGTCAATGGATTGTTTAATTCCCAAAAAAGGCTATCCGAATCTCAATCGGGTCTAGGGAGTTTTTTACCTTTCGTTTTTTCGACACGTGGATTTTTAGGGTAAAACGGGATTATCGTGGCTGGTCTTCGATTTACCATCGTTGGAGAGTGGTGCACCATGGTACCGTTCCGTTTCAAATCCATGCACGCATTTCAAAAAGTCGTACGACACAGTTCCGCCATTTCGGACGGATGTTGCCCCTTGCACCGTGGATGTTGCACCCTGTAGATATCGGTTATTCGGACGGCCATAACTTATGCCTCGTTTAGAGTTACGGGAGCCATAACAAGCCAAAACGAAGGCCTCAGTGAGTTCTACGGCTCTGACAGCTTTCAGCCGTCAATGGATTGTTTATTGCCAAAAAAAGACTATCCGAATCTCAATCGGGTCTCGGAAGTTTTTTACCCTTCGTTTTTTCGACACGTGGATTTTTACGGTAAAACGGGATTACCGTGGCTGGTCTTCGATTTACCATCACTGGAGAGTGATGCACCATGGTACCGTTCCGTTTCAAATCCATGCACGCATTTCAAAAAGTCGTACGACACTGTTTCGCCATTTCGGACGGATGTTGCACCTTGCACCGTGGATTTTGCACCCTGTAGATATCGATTATTCGGACGGCCATAACTTCTGGCTCGTTTAGAGCTACGGGAGCCATAACCAGTCAAAACGAAGGCCTCAGTGAGTTCTACGGCTCTGACAGCTTTCAGCCGTCAATGGATTGTTTATTGCCAAAAAAAGACTATCCGAATCTCAATCGGGTCTCGGAAGTTTTTTACCCTTCGTTTTTTCGACACGTGGATTTTTACGGTAAAACGGGATTACCGTGGCTGGTCTTCGATTTACCATCACTGGAGAGTGATGCACCATGGTACCGTTCCGTTTCAAATTCATGCACGCATTTCAAAAAGTCGTACGACACTGTTCGCCATTTCGGACGGATGTTGCACCTTGCACCGTGGATGTTGCACCCTGTAGATATCGATTATTCGTACGGCCATAACTTCTGGCTCTTTTAGAGTTACGGGAGCCATAACCAGTCAAAACGAAGGCCTCTGTGAGATCTACGGCTCTGATAGCTTACATCCGTCAATGGATCATTTAATGCCCAAAAAAGACTATCCGCAATCGGGTCTCGGAAGTTTTTTACCCTTCGTTTTTTCGACACGCGGATTTTTACGGTAAAACGGGATTACCGTGGCTGGTCTTCGATTTACCATCGCTGGAGAGTGGTGCACCATGGTACTGTTCCGTTTCAAATCCATGCAAGCATTTCAAAAAGTCGTACGACACTGTTTTGCCATTTCGGACGGATGTTGCTCCTTGCACCGTGGATGTTGCACCCTGTAGATATCGATTATTCGGACGGCCATAACTTCTGGCTCGTTTAGAGTTACGGGAGCCATAACCAGTCAAAACGAAGGACTCAGATAGTTCTACGGCTCTGACAGCTTTCAGCCGTCAATGGATTGTTTAATGCCCAAAAAAGATATTCGAATCTCAATCGGGTCTCGGAAGTTTTTTACCCTTCTTTTTTTCGACATGTGGATTTTTATGGTAAAATGGGATTACCGTGGCTGGTCTTCGATTTACGATCGCTTAAGAGTGGGGCACCATGGTACCGTTCCGTTTCAAATCCATGCACGCATTTCAAAAAGTCATACGACACGGTTTCGCCATTTCGGACGGATGTTGCACCTTGCACCGTGGATGCTGCACCCTGTAGATATCGATTATTCGGACGGCCATAACTTCTGGCTCGTTTAGAGTTACGGGAGCCATAACCAGTCAAAACGAAGGCCTCAGTGAGTTCTACGGCTATGACATCTTTCAGTCGTCAATGGATTGTTTAATGGCCAAAAAAGACTATCCGAATCTCAATCGGGTCTATGGAGATTTTTACCCTTCGTTTTTTCGACACGTGGATTTTTACGGTAAAACGGGATTACCGTGGCTGGTCTTCGATTTACCATCGCTGGAGAGTGGTGCACCATGGTACCGTTCCGTTTCAAATCCATGCACGCATTTCAAAAAGTCGTATGACACTATTTCGCCATTTCGGACGGATGTTGCACCTTGCACCGTGGATGTTGCACCATGTTGATATCGATTATTCGGACGGCCATAACTTCTGGCTCGTTTAGAGTTACAGGAGCCATAACCAGTCAAAACGAAGGCCTCAGTGGGTTCTACGGCTTTGACAGCTTTCAGCCGTCAATGGATTGCTAAATGCCCAAAAAAGACTATCCGAATCTCAATTTGGTCTCGGAAGTTTTTTACCCTTCGTTTTTTGGACACGTGGATTTTTACGGTAAAACGAGATTACCAAGGCTGGTCTTCGATTTACCATCACTGGAGAGTGGTGCACCATGGTACCGTTCCATTTCAAATCCATGCACGCATTACAAAAAGTCGTACGACACGGTTTCGCCATTTCGGACGGATGTTGCTCCTTGCACCGTGGATGCTGCACCCTTTAGATATTGATTATTCGGACGGCCATAACTTCTGGCTCGTTTAGAGTTACGGGAGCCATAACCAGTCAAAACGAAGGCCTCAGTGAGTTCTACAGGTCTGACAACTTTCAGCCATCAATGGATTGTTTAATGGCCAAAAAAGACTATCCGAATCTCAATCGGGTCTAGGGAGTTTTTCACCCTTCGTTCCTTCGACACGTGGATTTTTACGGTAAAACGGGATTACCGTGGCTGGTCTTCGATTTACCATCGCTGTAGAGTGGTGCACCATGGTACCGTTCCGTTTCAAATCCATGCACGCATTTCTAAAAGTCGTACGACACTGTTTCGCCATTTCGGATGGATGTTGCACCTTGCACCGTGGTTGTTGCATCCAGTAGATATCGGTTATTCGGGCAGCCATAACTTCTGTCTCGTTTAGAGTTACGGGAGCCATAACAAGCCAAAACGAAGGCCTCAGTGAGTTCTACGGCTCTGACAGGTTTCAGCCATCAATGGATTGTTTATTGCCCAAAAAAGACTATCCGAATCTCAATCGGGACTCGGAAGTTTTTTACCCTTCGTTTTTTCGACACGTGGATTTTTACGGTAAAACGTGATTACCGTGGTTGGCCTTCGATTTACCATCGCTGGAGAGTGGTGCACCATGGTACCGTTTGTTTCAAATCCATGCACACATTTCAAAAAGTCGTACGACACTGTTTCGCCATTTCGGACGGATGTTGCACCTTGCACCGTGGATGTTGCACCCTGTAGATATCGATTATTCGGACGGCCATAACTTCTGGCTCGTTTAGAGTTACGGGAGCCATGAACAGTCAAAACAAAGTCCTCAGTGAGTTCTACGGCTCTGACAGCTTTCAACCGTCAATGGATTGTTTAAAGCCCAAAAAAGAATATCCGAATCTCAATCGGGTCTCGGAAGTTTTTTACCCTTCGTTTTTCCGACACGTGGATTTTTACGGTAAAACAGGATTACCGTGGCTGGTCTTCGATTTACCATCGCTGGAGAGTGGTGCACCATGGTACCGTTCCATGTCAAATCCATGCATACATTTCAAAAAGTCATACGACACTGTTTCTCCATTTCGGACGGATGTTGCACCTTGCACCGTGGATGTTGCACCCTGTAGATATCGATTATTTGGACGGCCATAACTTCTGGCTCGTTTAGAGTTACGGGAGCGTAACTAGTCAAAACGAAGGCCTCAGTGAGTTCTACAGCTCTGATAGCTTTTAGCCGTCAATGGATTATTTAATGGCCCAAAAAGACTATCCGAATCTCAATCGGGTCTAGGAAGTTTTTTACCCTTCGTTTTTTCGACACGTGGATTTTTACGGTAAACGGGATTACCGTGGCTGGTCTTCGATTTACCCTCGCTGGAGAGTGGTGCACCATGGTACCGTTTCGTTTCAAATCCATGCACCTATTTCAAAAAGTCGTACGACACTGTTTCGCCATTTCAGACGGATGTTGCACCTTGCACCGTGGATGTTGCACCCTGTAGATATCGATTATTCGGACGGCCACAACTACTGGCTCGTTTAGAGTTATGGGAGCCATAACCAGTCAAAACGAAGGCCTCAGTGAGTTCTACGGCTCTGACCGCTTTCAGCCGTCAATGGATTGTTTAATGACCAAAAAAGACTTTCCGAATCTCAATCGGGTCTCGGAAGTTTTTGGCCCTTCGTTTTTTTGACACGTGGATTTTTACAGTAAAACGGGATTACCGTGGCTGGTCTTCGATTTACCATTGCTGGAGAGTGGTGCACCATGGTACCGTTCCATTTCAAATCCATGCACGCATTTCAAAAAGTCGTACGACACGGTTTCGCTATTTCGGACGGATGTTGCGCCATGCACCGTGGATGTTGCACCCTGTAGATATCGATTATTCGGACGGCCATAACTTTTGCCTCGTTTAGAGTTACGAGAGCCATAACCAGTCAAAACAAAGGCCTCAGTGAGTTCTACGGCTCTGACAGCTTTCAGCCGTCAATGGATTGTTTAATGCCCAAAAAAGACTATCCGAATCTCAATCGGGTCTCGGAAGTTTTTTACCCTACGTTTTTTCGACACGTGGATTTTTACGGTAAAACGGTATTACCGTGGCTGGTCTTCAATTTACCATCTCCGAAGAGTGGTGCACCGTGGTACCGTTCCGTTTCAAATCCACGCACGCATTTCAAAAAGTCGTACGACACTGTTTCGCCATTTCGGACGGATGTTGCACCTTGCACCGTGGATGTTGCACCCTGTAGATATTGGTTATTCGGATGGCCATAACTTCTGGCTCGTTTAGAGTTACGGAAGCCATAACCAGTCAAAATGAAGGCATCAGTGAGTTCTACGGCTCCGACAGCTTTCAGCCGTCAATGGATAGTTTAATGCCCAAAAACGACTATCCGAATCTCAATCGGGTCTCAAAAGTTTTTTACCCTTCGTTTTTTTGACACATGGATTTTTACGGTAAAATGGGATTACCGTGGCTGGTCTTCGATTTACCATCGCTGGAGAGTGGTGTACCATGGTACCATTCCATTTCAAATCCATGCACGCATTTCAAAAAGTCGTACGACACTGTTTCGACATTTCGGACGGATGTTGCACCTTGCACCGTGGATGTTGCACCTTGCACCGTGGATATCGATTATTCGGACGGCAATAACTTCTGGCTCGTTTAGAGTTACGGGAGCCATAACCAGTCAAAACGAAGGCCTCAGTGAGTTCTACGGCTCTGACAGCCTTCAGCCTTTAATGGTTTGTTTAATGCCCAAAAAAGACTATCCGAATCTCAATCGGGTCTCGGATGTTTTTTACCCATCGTTTTTTCGACACATGGATTTTTACGGTAAAACTGGATTACCGTGGCTGGTCTTCGATTTACCATCGCTGGAGAGTGGTGCACCATGGTACCGTTCTGTTTCAAATCCATACACGCATTTCAAAAAGTCGTACGACACTGTTTCGCCATTTCGGACGGATGTTGCACCTTGCACCGTGGATGTTGCACCCTGTAGATATCGATTATTCGGACGGCCATAACTTCTGGCTCGTTTAGAGTTACGGGAGCCATAACCAGTCAAAATGAAGGCCTCAGTGTGTTCTACGGCTCTGGCAGCTTTCAGCCATCAATGGATTGTTTAATGTCCAAAAAAGAATGTCCGAACCTCAATCGGGTCTAGGAATTTTTTACCCTTCGTTTTTTCGACACGTGGATTTTTGCGGTAAAACGAGATTACCGTGGCTGGTCTTCGATTTACCATCGCTGGAGAGTGTTGCACCATGGTACCGTTGCGTTTCAAATCCATGCACGCGTTTCAAAAAGTCTTACGACACTGTTTCGCCATTACGGACGAATGCTACACCTTGCACCATGGATGTTGCACCCTGTAGATATCGATTATTCGGACGGCCATAACTTCTGGCTCATTTAGAGTTACGGGAGCCCTAACCAGTCAAAACGAAGGCCTCAGTGAGTTCTACGGCTCTGACAGCTTTCAGCCGTCAATGGAATGTTTAATGCCCAAAAAAGACTATCCGAATCTCAATCGGGTCTTGGAAGTTTTTTACCCTTCGTTTTTTTGACACGTGGATTTTTACGGTAAAACGGGATTACCGTGACTGGCCTTTAATTTACCATCGCTGGAGAGTGGTGCACCATGGTACCGTTCCGTTTCAAATCCATGCATGCATTTAAAAAAGTCGTACGACACTGTTTCGCCATTTCGGACGGATGCTGCACCTTGCACCGTGGATGCTGCACCCTGTAGATATCGGTTATTCGGACGGCCATAACTTCTGGCTCGTTTGGAGTTACGCGAGCCATAACCAGTCAAAACAAAGGCATCCGTGAGTTCTATGGCTCCGACAGCTTTCAGCCGTCAATGGATTGTTTAATGCCCAAAAACTACTATCCGAATCTCAATCGGGTCTCGGATGTTTTTTACCCTTCGTTTTTTCGACACATGGATTTTACGGTAAAACGGGATTAGCGTGGCTGGTCTTCGATTTACCATCGCTGGAGAGTGGTGCACCATGGTACCATTCCGTTTCAAATCCATGCACGCATTTCAAAAAGTCGTACGACACTGTTTCGTCATTTCGGACGGATGTTGCACCTTGCACCGTGGATGTTGCACCCTGTAGATATCGAATTATTCGGACGACCATAACTTCTGGCTCGTTTAGAGTTACGGGAGCCATAACCAGTCAGAACGAAGGCCTCAATGAGTTCTGCGGTTCTGACAGCTTTCAACCTTCAATGGATTGTTTAATGCCCAAAAAAGACTATCTGAATCTCAATCGGGTCTTGGAAGTTTTTTACCCATCGTTTTTTCGACACGTGGATTTTTATGGTAAAACTGGATTACCGTGGCTGGTCTTCGATTTACCATCGCTGGAGAGTGGTGCACCATGGAACCGTTCCGTTTCAAATCCATGCACGTATTTCAAAAAGTCGTACGACACTGTTTCGCCATTTCGGACGGATGTTGCACCTTGCACTGTGGATGTTGCACCCTATAGATATCGATTATTCGGACGGCCATAACTTCTGGCTCGTTTAGAGTTACGGGAGCCATAACCAGTCAAAGTAAGGCCTCAGTGAGTTCTACGGCTTTGACAGCTTTCAGCCGTCAATGGATTGTTTAATGCCCAAAAAAGACTATCCGAATCTCAATCGGGTCTAGGAAGTTTTTTACCCTTCGTTTTTTCGACACGTGGATTTTTACGGTAAAACGGGATTACCGTGGCTGGTCTTCGATTTACCATCGCTGGAGAATGGTGCACCAAGGTACTGTTGCGTTTCAAATCCATGCACGCATTTCAAAAAGTCGTACGACACTGTTTCGCCATTTCGGACGGATGTTGCACCTTGCACCGTGGATGTTGCACCCTGTAGATATCGATTATTCGGACGACCATAACTTCTGGCTCGTTTAGAGTTACGGGACCATAACCAGTCAAAACAAAGGCCTCAGTGAGTTCTATGGCTCTGACAGCTTTCAACCGTCAATGGATTGTTTAATTCCCAAAAAATACTATCCGAATCTCAATCGGGTCTCTGAAGTTTTTTACCCTTCGTTTTTTCGACACGTGAATTTTTACGGTAAAACGGGATTACCGAGGCTGGTCTTCGATTTACCATCGCTGGAGAGTGGTGCACCATGGTACCGTTCCTTTTCAAATACATGCACGCATTTCAAAATGTCGTACGACACTGTTTCGCCATTTCGGACGGATGTTGCACCTTGCACTATGGATGTTGCACCCTGTAGATATCGATAATTCGGACGGCCATAACTTCTGGCTCGTTTTGAGTTACGGGAGCCATAACCTGTCAAAACGAAGGCCTCAGTGAGTTCTACGGCTTTGACAGCTTTCAGCCATCAATGGATTATTTAATGCCCTAAAAAGACTATTCGAATCTCAATCGGGTCTAGGGAGTTTTTTACCCTTCGTTTTTTCGACACGTGGATTTTTATGGTAAAACGGGATTACCGTGGCTAGTCTTCGATTTACCATCGCTGGAGAGTGGTGCACCATGGTACCGTTCCATTTCAAATCCATGCACGCATTTCAAAAAGTCGTACGACACTGTTTCGCCATTTCGGACGAATGTTGCACCTTGCACCGTGGATGTTGCATCTTGCACCGTAGATGTTGCACCTTGTAGATATTGATTATTCGGACTGCCATAACTTCTGGCTCATTTAGAGTTACGAGAGCCATAACTAGTCAAAACGAAGGCCTCAGTGAGTTCTACAGCTCTGACAGCTTTCAGCCTTCAATGGATTGTTTAATTCCCAAAAAAGACTATCCGAATCTCAATCGGGTCTCGGAAGTTTTTTACCCATCGTTTTTTCGACGCGTGGATTTTTACGGTAAAACTGGATTACCGTGGATGGTCTTCGATTTACCATCGCTTGAGAGTGGTGTACCATGGTACCGTTCCATTTCGTATCCATGCACGCATTTCAAAAAGTCGTACGACACTGTTTCGCCATTTTGGACGGATGTTGCACCTTGCACCGTGGATGTTGCACCCTGTAGATATCGATTATTCGGACGGCCAAAAGTTCTGGCTCGTTTAGATTTACGGGAGCCATAACCAGTCAAAACGAAGGTCTCGGTGAGTTCTACGGCTCTGACAGCTTTCAGCCGTCAATGGATTGTTTATTGCCCAAAAAAGACTATCTGAATCTCAATCGGGTCTAGATGTTTTTTACCCTTCGTTTTTTCGACACGTGGATTTTTACGGTAAAAAGGGATTACCGTGGTTGGTCTTCGATTTACCATCGCTGGAGAGTGGTGCACCATGGTACGGTTGCGTTTCAAATCTATGCACACATTTCAAAAAATCGTACGACACTGTTTCTCCATTTCGGACGGATGTTGCACCTTGCACCGTGGATGTTGCACCCTGTAGATATCGATTATTCGGACGGCCACAACTTCTGGCTCGTTTAGAGTTACGGGAGCCATAACCAGTCAAAACGAAGGCCACAGTGAGTTCTACGGCTCTGACAGCTCTCAGCCATCAATGGATTGTTTAATGCCCAAAAAAGACTATCCGAATCTCAATCGGGTCTCGGAAGTTTTTTGCCCTTCGTTTTTTCGAGACGTGGATTTTTACCGTAAAACGGGATTACCGTGGTTGGTCTTCGATTTACAATCGCTGGAGAGTGGTGCACCATGGTACCGTTCCTTTTCAAATTCATGCACGCATTTCAAAAAGTCGTACGACACTGTTTCGCCATTTCGGACGGATGCTGACCTTGCACCGTGGATGTTGCACCCTGTAGATATCGATTATTCGGACGGCCATAACTTCTGGCTTGTTTTGAGTTACGGGAGCCATAACCTATCAAAACGAAGGCCTCAGTGAGTTCAACAGCTTCGACAGCTTTCAGCCGTCAATGGATTATTTAATGACCAAAAAAGACTATCGAATCTCAATCGGGTCTCGGAAGTTTTTTAGCCTTCGTTTTTTAGACACGTGGATTTTTACCGTAAAACTGGATTACCGTGGCTGGTCTTCGATTTACGATCGCTGGAGAGTGGTGCACCATGGTACCGTTCCGTTGCAAATCCACACACGCATTTCAAAAAGTCGTACGACACTGTTTCGCCATTTCGGACGGATGTTGCACCTTGCACCGTGGATGTTGCACCCTGTAGATATCGATTATTCGGACGGCCTTAACTTCTGGCTCGTTTAGAGTTACGGGAGCCGTAACCAGTCAAAACGAAGGCATCCGTGAGTTCTACGGCTCCGATAGCTTTCAGCCGTCAATGGATTGTTTAATGCCCAAAAACGACTATCCGAATCTCAATCGGGTCTCGGAAGTTTTTTACCCTTCGTTTTTTCGACACGTGGATTTTTACGGTAAAACGGGATTACCGTGGCTAGTCTTCGATTTACCATCGCTGGAGAGTGGTGCACCATGGTACCGTTCCGTTTCAAATCCATGCATGCATTTCAAAAAGTCGTACGACACTGTTTCGCCATTTCTGACGGATGTTGCACCTTGCACCGTGGATGTTGCACCCTGTAGATATCGAATTATTCGGACGGCCATAACTTCTGTCTCGTTTAGAATTACGGGAGCCATCACCAGTCAAAATGAAGGCCTCAGTGAGTTCTGCGGTTTTGACAGCTTTCAACCTTCAATGGATTGTTTAATGCCCAAAAAAGACTATCTGAATCTCAATCGGGTCTCGGAAGTTTTTTACGCATCGTTTTTTCGACGCGTGGATTTTTGTGGTAAAACTGGATTACCGTGGCTAGTCTTCGATTTACCATCGCTGGAGAGTGGTGCACCATGGTACCGTTCCATTTCGGATCCATGCACGTATTTCAAAAAGTCGTACGACACTGTTTCGCCATTTCGGACGGATGTTGCACCTTGCACCGTGGATGTTGCACCCTGTAGATATCGATTATTCGGACGGCCATAACTTCTTGCTCGTTTAGAGTTACGGGAGCCATAACCAGTCAAAGTGAAGGCCTCAGTGACTTCTACAGCTCTGACAGCTTTCAGCCGTCAATGGATTGTTTAATGCCCAAAAAAGATTATCCGAATCTCAGTCGGGTCTAGGAAGTTTTTTACCCTTCATTTTTTCGACACGTGGATTTTTACGGTAAAACGGGATACGTGGCTGGTCTACGATTTACCATCGCTGGAGAATGGTGCACCATGCTACCGTTGCGTTTCAAATCCATGCACGCATTTCAAAAAGTCGTACGACACTATTTCGCCATTTCGGATGGATGTTGAACCTTGCACCATGGATGTTTTACCCTGTAGATATCGATTATTCGGACGGCCATAACTTCTGGCTCGTTTAGTGTTACGGGACCATAACCAGTCAAAACAAAGGCCTCAGTGAGTTCTACGGCTCTGACAGCTTTCAACCGTCAATGGATTGTTTAATTCCCAAAAAATACTATCCGAATCTCAATCGGGTCTCTGAAGTTTTTTACCCTTCGTTTTTTCGACACGTGGATTTTTACGGTAAAACGGGATTACCGTGGCTGGTCTTCGATTTACCATCGCTGGAGAGTGGTGCACCATTGTACCGTTCCTTTTCAAATCCATGCATGCATTTCAAAATGTCGTACGACACTGTTTCGCCATTTCGGACGGATGTTGCACCTTGCACAATGGATGTTGCACCCTGTAGATATCGATTATTCGGACGGCCATAACTTCTGGCTCGTTTTGAGTTACGGGAGCCATAAGCTGTCAAAACGAAGGCCTCGGTGAGTTCTACGGCTTTGACAGCTTTCAGCCATCAATGGATTATTTAATGCCCAAAAAAGACTATCTGAATCTCAATCGGGTCTAGGGAGTTTTTTACCCTTCGTTTTTTCGACACGTTGATTTTTACGGTAAAACGGGATTACCATGGCTGGTCTTCGATTTACCATCACTGGAGAGTGGTGCACCATGGTACCGTTCCATTTCAAATCCATGCACGCATTTCAAAAAGTCGTACGACACTGTTTCGCCATTTCGGATGAATGTTGCACCTTGCACCGTGGATGTTGCATCTTGCACCGTAGATGTTGCACCCTGTAGATATCGATTATTCGGACTGCCATAACTTCTGGATTATTTAGAGTTACGGGAGCCATAACCAGTCAAAACGATGGCCTCAGTGAGTTCTACAGCTCCGACAGCTTTCAGCCTTCAATGGGTTGTTTAATGCCCAAAAAAGACTATCAGAATCTCAATCGGGTCTCGGAAGTTTTTTACCCATCGTTTTTTCGACGCGTGGATTTTTACGATAAAACTGGATTACCGTGGATGGTCTTTGATTTACCATCGCTTGAGAGTGGTGCACCATGGTACCGTTCCGTTTCATATCCATGCACGCATTTCAAAAAGTCGTACGACACTGTTTCGCCATATCGGACGGATGTTGCACCTTGCACCGTGGATGTTGCACCCTGTAGATATCGATTATTCGGACGGCCAAAAGTTCTGGCTCGTTTAGATTTACGGGAGCCATAACCAGTCAAAACGAAGGCCTCAGTGAGTTCTACGGCTCTGACAGCTTTCAGCCGTCAATGGATTGTTTATTTCCCAAAAAAGACTATCCGAATCTCAATCGGGTCTAGATATTTTTTACCCTTCGTTTTTTCGACACGTGGATTTTTACGGTAAAACGGGATTACCGTGGTTGGTCTTCGATGTACCATCGCTGGAGAGTGGTGCACCATGGTACCGTTGCGTTTCAAATCCATGCACACATTTCAAAAAGTCGTACGACACTGTTTCGCCATTTCAGACGGATGTTGCACCTTGCACCGTGGATGTTGCACCCTGTAGATATCGATTTTTCGGACGGCCACAACTTCTGGCTCGTTTAGAGTTACGGGAGCCATAACCAGTCAAAACGAAGGCCTCAGTGAGTTCTACGGCTCTGACAGCTCTCAACCATCAATGGATTGTTTAATGCCCAAAAAAGACTATCCGAATCTCAATCGGGTCTCGGAAGTTTTTTGCCCTTCGTTTTTTCGACACGTGGATTTTTACGGTAAAACGGGATTACCGTGGTTGGTCTTCGATTTACAATCGCTGGAGAGTGGTGCACCGTGGCACCGTTCCTTTTCAAATCCATGCACGCATTTCAAAAAGTCGTACGACACTGTTTCGCCATTTCGGACGGATGTTGACCTTGCACCGTGGATGTTGCACCCTGTAGATATCGATTATTCGGACGGCCATAACTTCTGGCTCGTTTTGAGTTACGTGAGCCATAACCTATCAAAACGAAGGCCTCAGTGAGTTCTACAGCTTCGACAGCTTTCAGCCCTCAATTGGTTATTTAATGCCCAAAAAAGACTATCCGAATCTCAATCGGGTCTCGGAAGTTTTTTACCCTTCGTTTTTTCGACACGTGGATTTTTACCGTAAAACTGGATTACCGTGGCTGGTCTTCGATTTACCATCGCTGGAGAGTGGTGCACCATGGTACCGTGCCGTTTCAAATCCACACACGCATTTCAAAAAGTCGTAGGACACTGTTTCGCCATTTCGGACGGATGTTGCACCTTGCACCGTGGATGTTGCACCCTGTAGATATCGATTATTTGGACGGCCTTGACTTCTGGCTCGTTTAAAGTTACGGAAGCCGTAACCAGTCAAAGCGAATGCCTCAGTGAGTTCTACGGCTCTTAGAGCTTTCAGCCGTCAATGGATTGTTTAATGCCCAAAAAAGACTATCCGAATCTCAATCGGGTCTAGGGAGTTTTTTAACCTTCGTTTTTTCGACACGTGAAATTTTACGGTAAAACGGGATTACCGTGGCTGGTCTTCGATTTACCAACGCTGGAGAGTGGTGCACCATGGTACCGTTCCGTTTCAAATCCATGCACGCATTTCAAAAAGTCGTACGAAACTGTTTCGCCATTTCGGACGGATGTTGCACCTTGCACCGTGGATGTTGCATCCTGTAGAGATCGATTATTCGGACGGCCATAACTTCTGGCTCGTTTAGAGTTACGGGAGCCATAACCAGTCAAAACGAAGGCCTCAGTGAGTTCTACGGCTCTGACAGCTTTCAACCGTCAATGGATTGTTTAATTCCCAAAAAATACTATCCGAATCTCAATCGGGTCTCTGAAGTTTTTTACCCTTCGTTTTTTCGACACGTGGATTTTTACGGTAAAACGGGATTACCGTGGCCGGTCTTCGATTTACCATCGCTGGAGAGTGGTGCACTGTTATCCCGCTTTTTGGCAAAGCCGTGATACCAAAAGATTGTTCGAAAACAAGAAACAGTTCATCTCAGAGATTGGTTGTACTTCGCTTCGCTATGGATATCGACGAATTTTGTCCGAGCTCGGATCAGGCCACAATTGATAAGAAATGACAAGCAAAGCTGTAGAAGCCTGCGTTTCAAGTTTCAAGACAATCCGAGTTCGTATGCTCAAGATATGATGGTTTAAATTTGAGAAAGATAGCCCCTTGTTCGGTTCGAACCCATAGGGTACCCATGGTTCGAATCGATGGCCAGAGATTATGTTCGAACCCATCATCTTTGAAACCATCTACTCCGAACCCATCCGGTATCCTACCTTCGAACCCATCTAGTTCGAATCCATCAACCAGTGCCTGCCTCACAACCATTAACTTCGACTCCATTACCTTCGAAAATCATCTTCGAATCCATTCAAGCCCACCAGCTTCGAATCCAAGTCGCTTCGAATCGATCTTGTTCGAATCGATCGAGTTCGAACCCACGAGTATACCTTAGTTCGAAACAGTCGCGTTCGAACCCAGGAACATTCACTTGTTCGTATCCACCAAGTCAACTAGCATGGATGACGTGTCGCCCCACGATAAGAACGAGGCGAAATCCATGGGTGCGAAGCGGTCAACTCGGAGATAAAACAGGATCGTTGCGGGGAGTGCGCGCCACGTCCCCAGAGATCCACGTGAGCTGATGGATTCGAAGGGGAGGGATTCGAAGGGATGGATTCGAACTACACAGCCAGCCGAAGAACTCCAATTCGAATCGATCGAATCTCCTAAATCATTGATCCAAATGCAACGAATTCACAGTAGTTTCCATACATGATAAAGATTGTTCCTGCCAAGTTTCAGCTCGATTGGACCATTTCTTGATGGGTTCGAAATCACTTCGAATCGATGTCAGATCGAGTCGAAACTTGGTGGGGTCGGTCGCGTGGGCCCACTCACGTGCCAGAAGAAGTCTTCCGAAGTTTGAGCGAGATCTGGGCCTCGTACGCTTATAAATAGCACCCTAAAGCCTTCAGAAGGGGGGATGTAAGGACCCGTATTTTACGTGTCGATAAATTGTAGAATTTTTAGGTCGTTAGTGTTGTTATGGCATCTATAGCCTAAGTCGTGTTTGTTAAGTCGTAAATGAGTCAACGATAGCGACTTAACGTGTTTATGGTGGTTGCCGACTTAAGGGTTATCGGCCTAAGGTGATAAGCCATGTGATAGCTTAGGTCGTATAGTGTTGGGTCGGCATGAAGATAAGTCGTTTGGGCGACTCAGTGCATAGCTCAGGTCGGTTATGTCAAGTTATAGGTTAGGTCGTTAGACGACTTATAGGATGTTATGACTTAAGTATAAGAACGACCTAAGATTAGCTCGGAGTGTAGTTAGGTCGTAGTTTACGAGTTATAGTAGTTAACGGGTTAACTAGTGGACGAGATAAGGTTTAACTCGTATGGCCGAGTTAAGGTGGTAACCAACTTATAGGATGACCGACTTAAGAATTGGACCGAGTTAGCAGGTTAAGGAGATGAGTCGTGACCGACCTATAGGAAGTAACGACCTAGTGGTTGGTGTGTGTTGTAGTTAGGTCGCTGAGTCGTGTGAACGACTTAGGGATAGGTCGTGGCTTCGTTGAGTCGGTAGAGGCTTGGGTCGGCAGGGTGTGTTATCTCGTGAGACGTTGGATCTTAGGATGGGTAATAGGTCGTATGCGACCTAAGGTTGGTTAATTGTTAACTCGTGAAGTCGTTAGGTCGTAAGCTGATGAGTCGTGAGTCGTTGAGGCATAGGTTGCTAGGTCGTAAACGACCTAGTTAAGTCGTGGCATGTTGATCTGTGTTGTGTTAGGTCGGTGGTTCGAGTTAAGGGACACGGCAGTGTTTTAAGTCGCGTGCATTCTGTGGTCTTAGGTCGTAATGGGGTTAGGTCGTAGCATGTTAGGTCGGCAACGACCTAAAACCGAGCATACGACTTAAGGGGCGACGACTCATGGGGTTTCCAGCCTATAAATAGAGGGTTTTGGCTCACTTTTTGGCACCGGTTTTTGAAGCAACGAAGAGCTGCCATTTTGAGAGGTCGACTACAACATTTCTTCACTTCTTTTCTACACTTTGATCGAGTGCTAACATCCATCCAAGATCGAAGATCAGGATAGAAGATCCAAGAGCCAAAGTTGAAGATCTTCATCCAATGAAGCTAGATTTCATCGTTTCAAGCGGGATTTCGACGAATCAAGCTTGAATCTTCGCTGTCCAGATCTAGAGTTGATAGTTTCTGAAGTGTTTGGGTGATTCGGTGAGTGGTGGTTATCTCTCACGCGGACCCGAAGGAGTATATTGGATCGGTGGCTTGCTTATGTGTTAAAGATAGAGATTTCTTGCATTTTCCTTAAGTCTGCATGTAGATTCATTGTATATGAAGTTTTGGATACCCATCTTACTATATGTTTACTTATGCAAGTTCATTCATCAAGTTGTATAGACAAAAACCCATGATTTATATATGTTAGGTCTATGCTAAAAACCCATGATTCATGTATGTTAGACTTATGCTCATTTATTTACGAAATTGCCATTATAGTTAAATTGCTTGTTAGATCTTGTTTGAATGCTTGATTGTTTGGATGTATGATTGATTTGATTGTTTCAAGTTAGCTAGTAGTTGATTTGGAACAAGGTGGTCGAAGATGATTCGAAAGCTAAGTGGAAAGGCTCTTGAATGGTGAAAGCTGCTTGTGGCATATGAAGCGGATGATAAAGCTCATATGGATGGATTCGATGACGATGGACTTTGCTATGATTAGAGGAAGCGAAGCATGATGTTGAGATGGACTTTGCCATGATATGATGAGGCAAAGCATGATGATGAGATGGACTTTGCTAAGATGCGATGGAGCAAAGTATGATGTGAGATAGTCTTGGCTTAATCCAGGCAGGGATCATTCCAAGCATGTTGATAACTCGAGGGATGGTTCGAGTTGGTTGATAATGGATTTCTCAAGAGGTAGCTTGGGCTAGTATGAGAGTAGTCGTCGAGGAGGATGACTAGGAGGCTTGGAATTCATCGTTATTGAAGGTTCTAGCAAACTTAAAGCAAGAGTACATGGGGACGCCCAAAAGACTACAGGCAGGTGGTCGAGTACTCTGGGCGGGGTAGGTAAGTCCTAGGCACGAGCTACGACGGTGTGCGAAGTTTGTCTAGAACCGAGGTTACCATTAGCCCTTGATAGATGGCTCAGGAAGGAGTCGGTCATTCAATTAACGGTGATATCGAAGCAAGGTTAACAGTGATAGCCAGAGTCATGGATGTTTGGTTGTATCATCATTCGGTCTCAAGAGCGGTGTTTTCTTGGTGCTTATCTGATCTTGGTTTAGGCCTTGGGGGTTTGTATTTGGAAAACATCGACCTTGACTCGAGTGATTATTGCTTTACTTTAATTATCTGCTTTGCTATACTTGCTTCTCCTTAGTGTGTCTGGGGGCTATCACTGTAGAATGAGGTGGAGTGGGATGGTTTGGGTTCCTATTCCTTTTTATCCCTTATGCTCTTTTGGTATGTTTGATAGTTGATTTACCGCACACTAAGACTGTTGTCTGACTCAAGGTTTTATGTCTCCTCTTATTACCTTGGGCTGTTCATCCATGTTTGGGATGGGCAGACTAAGTGACAGGTGGCAGGTGCTGATCTTAGTGATTGACGATGCTGATGGCGAAGACGAGCAGGAGGCTTGCGTATTATTTTCTTAATAATATGTACTGGATTTTTTCCGCTGTTTGTTGTTACTCTGAGTGCTATGTAGTGAGGCTTCTTGTATTGATTGTTTAGACCTATGTATAAAACTGTTATGATGCTTATATGATGATGTTCTGTTCTATGGAGCTTCTCTATATTATATCTTTCTATTGTACTTTATCCATGCGCTGTGAGTTGTACGATAGATTCTGCGATTTTATTCTTACCTTGATCATCGTCCATGGCTGCCTGGCACACTTTTCAGCGCACTATTTCCTTGTTTTGGTGCGGGAGTCATGGGCGGTCGTCACATTTGGTATCAGAGCTTTGGTTAATCGATTTTAGCCAACGCTCGCTAACGTAACTACGTAAGAGAGACGTAATTGTATTTTGATGAATGATTACTATATATAATATATAGTAGTTAGAAGGATTTGAACTCCTTATGCAATTGTTTCTCAAGGTGTTCTAAATCATTCCTTTTTGTAGATATTAAGGATGAGTCGAAGTGAGAGACAAGCTGCTAGGGAAAGCCGTGCTGCTGGTAGAGCTACTGATTATGGAGCTATGTTTGAAGCTATGATGACCTCTATCATGAGAAGGGTACCAGCTCCAAGGCCATCGGTAGATGTTGGAGTTCAAGTTCAAGCTCCAAGACCGGTGGATTTTGCTAAGCTTTGTAAGGACTACACTGCTCTTGGAGGGAAGGTTTTCTTGGGGACGGAATCGACCATTGAAGTCCAAAGATGGATAGATGCTTGCAGAAGGATCTTTGGAGATTTGGGGATTGAGGATGCGACTAAAAGGAAGCTTGCATCAAGACAGCTTCAAGGAAGAGCTGCTGATTGGTGGAACTCTATCACCATAGATACTCCGGAGGAAGAGATTACTTGGGTGCAGTTCCAAGCTATATTTGAAGCCAAGTTCATCTCTACGGCTCAGAAGTCTGTTTTGTTCAAGAAGTTTGTTGAGCTCAAGCAAGGTGGGAGACCAGTTCTTGAGTATGTTTCTGAGTTCGAGGCTTTGTCCAAGTATGCTCGATCGTATATTGAATCCCCATACCAGAAGAATGAGAAGTTCGTGACGGGCTTGGACAGTTATCTTGGAAGGCAGTTGGTGGATCATCTGGACGATCCATTTGAGAAGCTAGTGGAGAAAGCTCTCAGGCATGAGAGTTTGTTTCCTAAGGAAGGGTCTGTTGTTGCTGTGACCAAGGAGGAGTCTAAACCGCAGCAGGGTGGAAACAAGAAGAGGAAGCAGCAGCAACAGAAGGGAAAGAATGGCCAGAAGAAACCGAAGGGCGAAGTGACCTGCTATAACTGCCAGTAGAAGGGTCATCTCTCCAGGGATTGTAGGAATCCCAAGGTTCTGGGAAAGTGCTATAACTGTGATAAGCTATGACACATCAAGAAGGATTGCCCAGAACCAAGGAAAGACAGGCAGATTGTGAAAGCTTATGCTTTGGGGGCTGTTCCATCGTCTTCGAAAGCTCCTACTGCTGAAGAGAAGGGGAAGAGTGTGGTGGTTCAAGGTACTCTTTCCATTTGTGGTATTCCAGTTAGAGTGTTATTTGATACTGGAGCGTCGCATTCCTTTGTTTGTAATGAGTTAGTAGACCGGTTGGGTTTGGAACCGGATATTGTTGATAGGCCATTGGTTGTGACTAATCCAGTTGGGGGTTCGTCTTGTTTATGTATGCTATGCCGTGGTCTAGTTGTATCGAGTCATGATTGCTCTTTTGTTTGTGATTGTTTTGTTCCGAACTGTGCGGGGTTCGGAATTATCTTGGGTATGGACTGGCTTAGGAAGTATGCGGCAAAAGTTGATTGTGAAAGGCTGGAAGTGACAGTCGAGGAGGTGGAGGGGCAAAAGGTTGTGATACGATGTAAACATGAAGAAGGCGTCTTCATGAGCTTCATGTATTCGCTTGATGTTCCACGGGATGGACTGTCATCGGTGCCAATCACAAATGGATTTGGGGATGTCTTTGAGGAAGTCAAAGGGTTACCGCCGCATAGAGAGATCGAGTTTCGTATCGATCTAGTTGAGGGAGCCAGACCTATTGTGATGCCGCTTAGGCGAATGGCGCCTAGGGAACAGCAAGAGTTGAATGTGCAAGTTGACGACCTTTTACGGAAAGGATTCATTCGGCGTAGTGTGTCCGAATGGGGTGCACCAGTTGTGTTCGCAACCAAAGCGGATGGATCGTTGAGGTTGTGTGTCGATTATCGTGAGCTGAATAAGGTGACTAAGAAGAACAAGTATCCATTGCCGAGAATAGATGACTTGTTTGATCAGCTCCACGAGGCGAAGGTGTTTTCTCAGATGGATTTGGCAACGGGATTTCACCAGTTAAGAGTGGCGAAGGATAGTGTGCCGAAGACTGCTTTCAGGACACCATCCGGTTTTTATGAGTGGCTGGTAATGCCGTTTGGATTGACTAATGCACCAGCATATTTTGTGGATCTTATGAATAGAGCGTTCAGAGATCAGTTGAACAAGTTTGTACTTGTGTTTGTGGATGACATTCTGATTTACTCCAGAACTGAAGAAGAGCACAAGACGCACTTGCGTATTGTTTTGGAAATCTTACGGAAACATCAGCTGAAGGCTAAGTTTTCGAAGTGTCACTTCTAGAAGAGTGAAGTGAGATTCTTAGGCCATGTTATTTCTGGAAATGGAATAGCGGTTGATCCTGCTAAGGTGGCAGCAATCCAGGATTGGGTTAGACCTAAGAATGCATCTGATGTGAGAAGTTTTCTTGGATTAGCAGGATATTATCGTCGGTTTATCAAAGACTTTTCCAAGACAGCTGCACCATTAACAGGATTGACGAAGAAGAACCAAGTGTTCAGTTGGGATGCTAAGTGTGAGCAAGCTTTTGGAATCCTGAAAGAGCGACTGACAAGTGCTCCTGTTTTAACTATTCCAAGTGGGAATGATGAGATGGTTGTTTACACCGATGCATGTGGTACTGGACTTGGAGCAGTGCTGATGCAGAAGGATAGATTTGGTGCGTATGCAAGTCGACAACTGAAGCCGCATGAAAGGAATTACCCGACTCATGATCTGGAGTTAGCGGCAATTGTTTTCGCTCTGAAGATGTGGAGACATTACCTATTGGGAGTTCGATTCGCGTTGTTTACGGATCACAAGTCGTTGAAGTATCTTTTCTCCGAAAAGGATTTAAATCTTCGGCAGCAACGATGGCTAGAGTTTTTAGCATCATATGATTTTGGTATAGCCTATACTCTGGGAAAAGGAAACGCGGTAGCAGATGCGTTGAGTTGAAGACATGCAGGATTGGGAGTCATGTTTTCGGAATGGAAGAGTCTCGAGTATTTGGCTGGATTTGACTTCAGGCCCAGATGTGGATTGGAACCTGAGATGTTGGCAAACTTATCGATAAGACCCCTCTTGTGGAAATAATTGGCAAGAGCCAAAAGCGAGACGATAAGCTTGTCAAGACTATCCGAGATTTGGAATCTGGATTAGACCCAGAAAAGAATAAGGGATTCGAGGTCGATCGAGAAGGTTGGCTTCGGAAGCAAGGACGACTAGTTGTTCCCGATATCGATAAATTGAGAGATGAAGTTCTGAAGGAAAGTCATCACTCGAAGTTGACAATTCATCCAGGTGGAAATAAGATGTATCGGGATATGAAGAGAACCTATTACTGGGAAGGTATGAAGAAGGAGGTTGGAAATTTTATTTCCAAATGTATGAACTGTCAGTTGGTAAAAGCTGAACAGAAGAAGCCAAGTGGATTGCTTCAGCCATTAGAAGTTCCTACGTGGAAGTGGGAGCAAATATCGATGGATTTTGTTGATGGCCTACCTAGAACAAGAGCGGGAAATGAAGGGATTTGGGTCATTGTAGATCGTTTGACTAAAAGTGCAAGATTCATTCCTGTTCGATCAACTAGGACTGCATCGAAGTTGGCTGAGTTGTATGTTAAGTGGATAGTTTGATTCCATGGTATTCCGAAGAGTATAGTGAGCGATCGAGACCCATTGTTCATTAGTGGATTTTGGAAGAGCTTCCAGGAAGTTTTGGGAACTGAGTTGTGTTTGAGTACAGCTTATCATCCCCAGACAGATGGTCAGACCGAGAGAGTCAACAGAGTTTTGGAAGATCTCTTGAGGGCGTGTGTTTTAGATTTCGGAGGATCATGGGAAGTCATCTTCATTTGGTGGAATTTGCGTATAATTACAGTTACCAGTCAAGTATTGGTATGGCACCATATGAAGCCTTGTATGGAAGACCGTGTAACTCTCCGACATGCTGGTTGGAAGCTGGAGAAAAGTTGATACTTGGGCCAGAGATGATTCGACAGACTTCAGATTGTATAGAGATCATTCGGCAACGAATGAAGGCAGCCCAAGACCGCCAAAAAAGTTATGCAGATAAGCGTCGTAAAGATTTGGAATTCGACGTAGGTGATATGGTTTTTGTGAAGATTTCTCCTCTGAAGAATGTTATTTGATTCGGGAAGAAAGGAAAGTTGACTCCAAGATTTGTTGGACCATTCCCGATCATTGAGCGAATTGGAAAGCTCGCTTATAGAGTGGAGTTACCGGAAAAGATGGCGGGTGTGCACAATGTTTTTCATGTATCTTATCTACGGAAGTATGTGCACGACTCGAATACAGTGGTTTCTGCTGATAGCTGTGAAGATTTAGAGGTTGATCCAGTGGTTACAAGACCTCGTAAGCCGCTTTGTGTTGTTGAAACTGACACGAAACAGCTTAGGAGGAAGACGATTACGTTGCTCAAGATACAATGGAGTGATGATGTTAACGACTGTACGTGGGAGGAGGAAGAGAGGATGAAGGCAGCTCATCCTAAACTCTTCGAGGTATGGCCCTAAGGTGTCATGACATCTCATGAATTTGTAACTTGTTCTAATCTTAGAATTCTGCATGCTAGGCTAGAATTGGATGCATGGTTTGTTGATTGCTATGGATGGTAGGCATGCGGAATAGTTTTGGTTGCTGTTGTTTGCTTGGAATTTTGGGGGCGAAATTCCTAAGGGGGGAGAATGTAACGACCCGTATTTTACGTGTCGATAAATCGTAGAATTATTAGGTCGTTAGTGTTGTTATGACATCTATAGCCTAAGTCGTGTTTGTTAAGTCGTAAACGAGTCAACGATAGCGACTTAACGTGTTTATGGTGGTTGCCGACTTAAGGGTTATCGGCCTAAGGTGATAAGCCGTGTGATAGCTTAGGTCGTATAGTGTTGGGTCGACATGAAGATAAGTCGTTTGGGCGACTCAGTGCATAGCTTAGGTCGGTTATGTCAAGTTATAGGTTAGGTCGTTAGACGACTTATAGGATGTTACGACTTAAGTATAGGAATGACCTAAGATTAGCTCGGAGTGTAGTTAGGTCGTAGTTTACGAGTTATAGTAGTTAACGGGTTAACTAGTGGACGAGATAAGGTTTAACCCGTATGGCCGAGTTAAGGTAGTAACCGACTTATAGGATGACCGACTTAAGAATTGGACCGAGTTAGCAGGTTAAGGAGATGAGTCGTGACCGACCTATAGGAAGTAACGACCTAGTGGTTGGTGTGTGTTGTAGTCAGGTCGCTGAGTCGTGTGAACGACTTAGGGATAGGTCGTGGCTTCGTTGAGTCGGTAGAGGCTTGGGTCGGCAGGGTGTGTTATCTCGTGAGACGTTGGATCTTAGGATGGGTGACAGGTCGTATGCGACCTAAGGTTGGTTAATTGTTAACTCGTGAAGTCGTTAGGTCGTAAGCTGACGAGTCGTGAGTCGTTGAGGCATAGGTTGCTAGGTCGTAAACGACCTAGTTAAGTCGTGGCATGTTGATCTGTATTGTGTTAGGTCGGTGGTTCGAGTTAAGGGACACGGCAGTGTTTTAAGTCGCGTGCATTCTGTGGTCTTAGGTCGTAATGGGGTTAGGTCGTAGCATGTTAGGTCGGCAACGACCTAAAACCGAACATACGACTTAAGGGGCGACGACTCATGGGGTTTCCAGCCTATAAATAGAGGACTTTGGCTCACTTTTTGGCACCGGTTTTTGAAGCAACGAAGAGCTGCCATTTTGAGAGCTCGACTACAACATTTCTTCACTTCTTTTCTCCACTTTGATCGAGTGCTAACATCCATCCAAGATCGAAGATCAAGATAGAAGATCCAAGAGCCAAAGTTGAAGATCTTCATCCAACGAAGCTAGATTTCATCGTTTCAAGCGGGATTTCGACGAATCAAGCTTGAATCTTCGCTGTCCAGATCTAGAGTTGATAGTTTTTGAAGTGTTTGGGTGATTCGATGAGTGGTGGTTATCTCTCACGCGGACCCAAAGGAGTATATTGGATCGGTGGCTTGCTTATGTGTTAAAGATAGAGATTTCTTGCATTTTCCTTAAGTCTGCATGTAGATTCATTGTATATGAAGTTTTGGATACCCATCTTACTATATGTTTACTTATGCAAGTTCATTCATCAAGTTGTATAGACAAAAACCCATGATTTATATATGTTAGGTCTATGCTAAAAACCCATGATTCATGTATGTTAGACTTATGCTCATTTATTTACGAAATTGCCATTATAGTTAAATTGCTTGTTAGATCTTGTTTGAATGCTTGATTGTTTGGATGTATGATTGATTTGATTGTTTCAAGTTAGCTAGTGTTTGTGTCAAAATTGGGCACAACACTCTTCGAAAGTTTTTGAAGAGATAATAAATGAAGAAGGCAAATTAAAATGAGGATTATCTAACAAAAACTCCAAGCAACAGAAAGTAAATTGCACAGAAGACAACAATTTAGAGTGGTTCGGCGATGTGCCTACGTCCACTATGAAGCTTTGTTATTTTATTGCTCGATATTCAGAGAATACAACTTTTATATGGCTAAGTACAGCAGTTCTTAAACAAAAATTCGAAGTCAAAGCTAGCGGCGGTGCTCTGAAGTGATTCTAGCGGCGTCCGGGCGTGCTTTTTCTTTAGAAATTCTCCGATCCCCTTTCCGAATGACCAGGGGCTCTATTTATAGGTGCTGGAGGCTGATATTTCTCCTAAAATTTGGGAAGACCACTTCTGACACGTGCAGGGGGCCTACATGGCTGAATTCTGGAGATCCGGGCCCGCTTTTGGATCGATTCGACCCTTGGTTCGAATCGATCAAAAAAGTGTCCAATCGGGATGAAACTTGGCATGGCCATTCCTTTATGTACGTGCAAGCTCCTGTGAAAATTTCATGGCATTTGGACTTGTAGATCTCAAGTTATGATCGATTCAAGATCGCATTTTTAACTGACATACGTGCTTCGAATCCATGTTTTTCGAATCGATGGTGTTGGTATTTGTTCGAATCGATTGTTTGCTAGCTACTGCAGATCGATTCGAAGTTGCTTCGGTATATTGGATTCGATGAACTCTTGCTTAATGGATTCGAAGACAAGGGTGCTTTGATGGATTCGAAGACAGGAGCGCCTTGATGGATTCGAAGGTAGGAGCGCCTTGATGGATTCGAAGAGAAGGATTCGAAGGTATGCTCCTTCGATTCGATCAATCGTGCGTTCCTTCGTATCGATCAAGGCGTTCCATGGTTCGATCGATACGAAGGGTTCTCTGCTCCATGGATTCGAAGATGGTTATGAATTGGAGTCGAGGCTTCTTGAACTTCATGGATTCGAACGATGTTACTGCTTATGGATTCGAACTCTGATCGATTCGACCCTTTATCTTTCTGATGGATTCGAAATAAGGCCTACCCTCCTTACTTTCTCTTGGTGACATCTAGAGCATACGAACTCGGATCTCCCCGAAATTTGGAACGCTGGTTTCTACAGCTTTGCTTGACGTGTCTTACCAATCGTAGCCCGATCCAGACTTGGATAAAATTCGTTGATATCTATAGTTGCCCAACGATCATCTGGAGCTGAAGACGTATGATCCTGTTTCTTTATGGTCCGTTCCTTGGTATCTTGGCCTTGCCAAAAGGCGGGATAACTTTTGCCCCCCAAAGTACGTCTTGTGTAAACATGACGTGCTTTGAAAAGCTAAAATCTGACGCCGGACAATTAGGACATGCTCTATTGAAAGCTGTATTCTTTATTGCTGTTATCAATTGTCGTATGATTGTGATTGGTTGTTCGTCGTTGAAACCATGACAAGGTGGATGTCTGATTCCTGTGAATGATAAAGATTAAATTTTAGTCAAACATACGCGCATACGTGTATCACCTTGATTCTGGTTAGTATTGCGTGATTGCAAGTTGTTGCCGGTTTGGTTTGTTATTGCCATCTATGATCATCCTTTTGTATCGACCCTCTAGTCATCTTTTCATGTCGAAGTGTTGCATTCATTCTCATCAACGGTGCTAAATGGATTCGAAGCATGCTTGTTTGAATCGATAGGGTTTCGAATTGATTGAATTGCTGGTTATGGAATAGGTTGTTGGAGTCGATAAGATTTTTCAACTCAGTCCTTATTCAAGTGCTTCGAATCGATGTTGTCCTAGTGGATTCGAAATCATGTATTTCCGAACCAATGGTCCTGCCTTTGCTCAGTGTTTCATCGAATCGATGGTGCCTCGCGTCGATTAACCTGGGATGGATTCGATCGTGTAAGGGATCGGAAGGTAACGGGTTCGAAGTGGAATATGGATTCAGCCATGTGATGGATTCGAAGTTATGACCTTTCACTGTGATGGATTCGAATGCAATGGGTTATCGAGTGCTTGTTCGAATCGATGGGGTTTGGCTAGTGACCGGCGGTAGGGGGTAAACACAACCGGGAGTCGAAAAGCCACGCGTTTTCTGTGGAATCCATATAAATATCCAAGGCCGTCTTCATTTTTACTTCTTACTTTTCACTTTTTACTGTAGTTCTACCTTCGAATCGGTCCTCCAACATCAGATACAACTGCATTCTGCACGAATCGATTCAATTTCTCCAACTTTCTTACCGTAATCGAATCCAATCAGGTAGGCCAAGGGATCGATCCGAGTATAGAACAATGAAAACTGAAAATTTGGCATCGATTTCAATCTTTTCTTTCGAAAACCATGAGTGATAGTGAGGTCTGAAGTGGGTTGACTCGATGGATCTGGGGATTGAAGCCATTCAAGTCGTATCGATTCTGAGCGTCATCAGGGAGAAGTGTAGGCAATGTTGGTTGTCATCCTCCTTCCTTGCTTCGCATCGATTAGGGCATAAGTAGTTCGAACCGATCAAGTAGGTGAGGCTTCGAATCGATGTAGGAATAGGTAGTTCGAATCGATCAAGATTGCGAGATTTCGAACCGATGGATTCGAAGGACCGTGCTGATCGATTCGAAGTGATAATACCCTGATCGATTCGAAGATGTTCTGTGTTGATCGATTCGAAGTTACGCGAAGCTAATGGATTCGAAGTACCTTCTCCACCCTAAAGCTGCATCGAGTCGACCTTCCTGGCTTCGAGGCGCATGGATTCGAACGTCTTCGATTCGACTCGTATCGACTCGAGTCGATCGATTCGAACGTTTGAACATATGAAACTTCTAACTCTATGATTGGCTCCAACTTTTGAGCTATGACCAATTTCAAGTTTGAACTTTTTGTCGAGCTTAATGAACTTTAGCATACTTGACCCCGACGAGCTTCGGCCTTGCATAATCGAATCTAACTTGACATCTCCATTGAAGCTCGTCGATGGCACCATGACTTAAACAAAATCCAACGAATTTATTACTTGAATTGGCCAATAGCTTCTGGGTGGCGTGAAAGTGACGGTCAGCGATGACGGTCGTTTTCATTCTCAAATTCCAAAATTTCGTAGTTCGGACACCTCATTTCATCTTTGTAAAGTCTGCTTAAAATTTTTTCTAGCACTTGTATTGCACATCATATTCATACACTTTGCACCGCGGGAATGCTTGGGTTTTTTTACGTTTTTAACGCCACTTTCTGGTGAGCTAGTTAATTATGGAGTCTTCGAGTTCTCAACAACAAGAAGCACAAAGCTCGCCCTTTCCAATGCTTGAGATTCCGGACATTCCTCCTGAAGTCGTGGATCCGGCTCCGGATGAATTGCTGGAGGCGATATTTATCGAAGATCCGGTTGATTCTGTTCAATCCAATATCTCAGAGTCTCTGTTGGGCCGGTTATGTTCGAAACACAACATATCTCTGGACGATGTCTTATTACCCAGTGCCAGCGATAGACCACACAACCCTCCTGAGGGATATACTGCCTTTTACCGCCATGCCTGTGCGGCTGGATCTCTTCCTCCTTTTAACCAATATATCAGAGAGATGTTGTCGTTCTTAGGAATCGCTCCTTCGCAGCTTCATCCCAACGGGCATGCACTACTAAACAGTGTCTTCGTCATATTTATGGATTGCCTTTTTCGCCCGCCAAGACCTAACGAGATCAGGCACATCTTCAATTTTAAGAGTAGGGGTGATAGCCCGTCTTTCACTTTTCTAGAGGCGGTCAGGAACTGTCAGGTCGTGACTGGGGCCTGGACCAGGCTTAGTTATTTCAAGAACGAGTGGTTTTTTGTTCGTTTCCCCCCAGGGTTTGCCAGGAGATGGTTATCCAGACGTAAGCATCATAATTCGTTATTGAGTGGTCACTCTTAATACTTTACATTAATATTCTGCTATTCTTGCAGCCATCATTTCAAGACCTGCTGGTGGGCATTATAGAGGTGTCGTTCAAAGATTGCAAAGGGTTCCCCATGACTTAAGGCGCATAGATTTTCTATTGACCGATGATAACTTAAGGACACTGGGTTTGATTGAGATGGGCCAGAGTATTGTGGTTGAAGGTTTGGCGAAATCGGCCTCGAGGAAGAAGAAAAAAGTGGCAAAAAGAAAACCTGGCGTTGTAATAAGAGAAATGAGCGATGACGAAAGAACGCCCACAGACACTGATATAGCAGCCGACCTTTCCCGAATAGAAGAGGGTCAGAAAGGCCAGGCTGTTGTACCTAAGCTTAAGAGATGGAAGTCTGTAGTCGTAACCCGTTCCCAACCTGGGGTTACTGTTCCCAGCGCTTCTCCTTGTCAGTCCGGAGACCTCTTCACCGGGTTGGACGATATTCCTATTCCGGACTACGTATCTCTCCATCACGGGTCCGGGTTGGAAGAGCTTCGGGGAGCGCTTGACATAAGCGATTCTTTACCCGTTAGTGTAATCGACGCTTCTGGTTGGTGGGGGGGTTTGCGCATTTATTCACTTTTCACAACACTTCACGACGTCCACACGCATTGCAGTGTTTTTTCTTGGTACTTAATCGAATTGTTCCTTTTCTACAAGCACCATGTCGAATCGTCCTTCTACACTTGACAAACTTCGGCGAGTACACCATTCTTCATCCTACTATGAGTCCCGCCGCAGGGATTCTGACCGAGATCGTGAGCGGAGGTATTATGAGCAGGAGCACCGTGATAGGGACCATTCCCGACACTACTCCAGCCAGGAACATTCTGATAGGGAGCGAAGGTATTGTTCACCCTCTCGTTCTCCTCCGTCATCCAGGGGCCAAGTACCTGTAGTTGAAACTTCGCGGCAACAATCATCTCAGCAAATTTCTAAACTCGGTCCACATCGCTCAAGGACCGATACAGCCACGACCGTAACCGTAGAGGAAGCACCCCTTGAACCGTCTGGTGAATGGGCTATTAGAATTGCTCAGTTGAAAAAAGACTTTCCAGAGATATGCTTTGACGCCTATATCTTTCCACCCAAACTTAAGAGAATTCCCGAAGAGGCCGTGCACACTGCCCTCAGCTATACTCGAGATTTTTATGCTCAGTTAAAGAATGGTACAGGGCAGCTGTTAAAGCCTCAAAAGTAGCCTTCGAACGAGCCAAAGTTATTGAGAACTTGGAAGCAGACTTGGCTCAGAAGAACCGTATCGTTGACGTTCTTCAATCTGAAACGGAGTCTTCTCGCAAGGCTGAACTGGAGTCGTTACAGAAGGTCGATGAGACATTGGCCGAGATGGCAAAAATGCAACAAGCGCACTATACTTTAGTTGAGGATTTAGGCCATCGATACAAAAACGTTGAGGCCGAACGAGATGCGGCGGTCAGGGAACTTGAGGAGTTAAAAGCTAAATTCGCCAGTTTAAATAAGGAAAAAGATGACGCTAATGCAGCTGCACAGGAGGCGTGTGAGCAAGCTGTGTGTCTTCGAGCTGAGCGAGACGCGGCGGTTGCTAAGGTTGGAGCGGTGGAAGCAGAGGTAGAAGGGAGAGTTCAAGCGGAGATATTCAGAGTGGAAGCTGAATTTGACGATCTTCTCGACACTTATAATGCTAATGTACTTGAGCATAGGAATCTCTCGTGGCTCGGAGATTATTCTATGCTTCTGCTTAGCGCTTGGAAAAAATTGGTGGCGAATAAAAGAGCATCTCTCCCCGAAGGCGCCGTAGATGAGTTTGAACTTGAATCTCGCTTACTGAACGAAGAGGAGAGAAAACTTCTCCATGATGCGATGATCTCCGCTGAGAGGGAGAGACTTGGGTTTCATCATGTAGAGACGGGTGAAGGTTCTGGAGCCGCACATGACAGTGAGAATGTTCCAGTTGATGCCCCAACCTCATCTGGAGTCGTTACTACAACTGGTCCACAAGTTATCCCTGCTTATAATCCGGATCGACCGGAATTGTCTCTCGGTACATATACCGTTTCTGAACCTGTTCTATCAACGAGCCGCAGCAAAGAAGGTATTATAAATGTTGCTTTAAGTGTTTCTGGAATTTTGAACTTGTAGTCGATCTTTTGACCAGTCCTCTTTTGGTTTAATCAGTGACTGAAAGCGATGCGCCAGCACTTCCAATTCCACAAGTTTCGCAGCCAATGCTAGGAGCCGTTGTTACTGAGGCCATCACGACCACTGTTTTTACCAACGAGATGGGAGGAGGGAGCTCGATGTCGTTCGATGTTCAGATGATCGAGGAGCTTCTCAAACAACCTTGTGAACCTTTCCCTGACCCTTCCTTTACAATGGGTGGTGTTGCCTCTTCCTTTAGCTCATTTATACCGACCGTCCCTGTTTCCAGCGCTGATCGATCTATCCGAGAAGAAGAAATTCTTGCTGAGATAAGCGCTGAAATGGCTACGGCAGTTGGTGGTTCTGGAGGCGATGTCGCTCCACCAAGCTTAACTTCTTCAATCATTACTTCTCTCACCAGCACTGTTATAACTTCTAGTGTTGAAGCTTCGCCACCCGCTACAGCTCCTCCGCCTTCGGTTCGCCCTCTAAAAAGGATCTCTGTCCCTTCTAGTTCTGAGGAAGATGTAGATATCATGCCATACCCTGAGGACGCTCCAAAGAAGGACAAGAAATCTCGTAAGATGCCGGGTAGCGGGTCTAGCGGCTCAACCCCAAAGAAGAGACATCGGAAGAAGAAGGACTGAACTTCTTGTTTTGTCATGTAGTTGCGAAGCAGAACTTCTTTTTACTTCTCTTTTTGTTGGCCGTGTATGAGTGTGGATCCGGCATCCACTTTATGAGTTGGTTTTATCATGTAATCAAACTCTTTTTTCGTTTGTTAATAAAATAGAAAACAGCACTTTTCTTATTTGCTTAAGTATTGCATTGATTAGCTTGTGCCCGCATATGCTATAAGCCTTGTATACATGTCCGCACTTCGGGGACTTAACATAATCTGCAGTTAACAGTTTGGTGTACTTGTGGTGTTTTCACCGTCAAGTAGAGTTTGTTTTTATTTGCCGAGTTTGAGAATCTTGGTCGCGAGTTGTGATCGATGAATAACCGAACTTTGGACATTGTCCCAATTCGGTCAGTGACTAACACTTAGCTTTTTCGCCCTCTAGTCTCGGGGAACGACATTTGCATTTTTGTGATCAAGTGCGTTTACTGCAAACTTTAAACACGTGTCCGCATTCTGGGGACTTAAGACAATCTGAGACCGATAATCCGGTTCGCACTCTGGGAATGAATCATTTGATGTCTATACTTCAACCCGCGTTCTGGGAAGTTGGAGTTCATTCGCCCTCTAGGAACGAATTGTTTTAATGTTTATACTCCAATTCGCGCTCCGGAAAGTTGGAGTCCGTCCGCACTCTGGGAACGAATTGTTTAATGTTTATACTCCAATTCGCGCTCCGGAAAGTTGGAGTCCGTTCGCACTCTGGGAACGAATTGTTTTATGTTTATACTCCAATTCGCGCTCCGGGAAGTTGGAGTCCGTTCGTACTCTGGGAACGAATTGTTTTATGTTTATACTCCAATTCACGCTCCGGGAAGTTGGAGTCCGTTCGCACTCTGGGAACGAATTGTTTTATGTTTATACTCCAATTCGCGCTCCGGGAAGTTGGAGTCCGTTCGCACTCTGGGAACGAATTGTTTTATGTTTATACTCCAATTCACGCTCCAGGATGTTGGAGTCCGTTCGCACTCTGGGAACGAATTGTTTTATGTTTATACTCCAATTCACGCTCCGGGAAGTTGGAGTCCGTTCGCACTCTGGGAACGAGTTGTTTTATGTTTATACTCCAACTCGCACTCCGGGAACCGAGAGTTGAAGTTTATACTCCAATTCACTCTCTGGGAATTTGGAGTTGGCGGAGGGATTGTCGTGTGTCAATCCCCGTGAATGTTGATGTAGTGTTCTGTCCCCGAGCTCGGGTTTCACTTAGTGAGTGACTGGTCGCATCACAATCACTCCCTACTTGAATAAGTCCCTCCTCGTGATGGGACTTAGCCCTTCGTGCATTGTAATATAGTGCGTCATATTCAGTAAATCACAGCTCTGGCTCGAAGAGATGGTCATTTTATTGCTGAAACGAAAGAATACGGCAAAGTCAGTTGCCTTATTACAAATTTAAGTCTCAAAATACTAGAATAAAATGCAAAGAAGTAAATTGAAAGAAAGTAAATAGGTAAAATTTCTCATATGTAGTAGCGACGAAGACTTTCGCTATTCCAAGCTCTCGGCAAGGTAAAACCGTCAACTGTTGATAATTTGAACGTGCCATCTCCGAGCTTTTGTGAAATCACATACGGTCCTTCCCAATTTGGCTTCATGTGTGAAGGGACCGGATAAACTCTTTTGAGTACAAGATCGCCGAGTTCGAAGGTTCGCGGACGGACCTTGGCGTTGTACAGTCGGGCGACTTGATTACGATATGCGGCTGCCCTCAAATCAGCCTCTTCGCGCTTCTCACCGAGTAAATCCAAAGATTCAGCAAGTAATATGGCGTTTGTTTTCGGATCGTAATACGTTACACGATGGGAATGCACTTCCATTTCGACCGGAATAACGGCTTCAGAACCATAAGATAAGGAAAACGGGGTATGACCGGTTGCAGTTTTATGGGTCGTTCGATATGCCCATAATGCCATAGGAAGTTCGTCAACCCATTTGCACCCAGCTTTTTCCAGTCGCTTCTTTAGAATGGACTTGATAACTTTATTAACTGCTTCAACCTGACCATTTGCTTGTGGGTGTGCTACTACAGAGAATTTCTTCTGGATGTGAAATCGTTGACAGAAATTTTTGAATTCAGCACTGTCGAATTGAGTTCCGTTATCGGTAATGATAGTATGTGGGAGACCGAAACGGCAGATGATGTTACGCACTACAAAGTTGATTACTTTCTTTGTTGTGATTGTCGCAGGGGGTTCAGCTTCAGCCCATTTGGTGAAATAATCAACCGCGACGATGGCGTACTTCGCGCCACCTTTGGCCAGAGGCAATGTGCCGATGATATCCATTCCCCACACCGCAGATGGCCAAGGACTGACCATTTGGGTTATCTCAGTAGGCGGGGCTCTTGAAATTCGAGCATGTTTCTGGCATTTGTCACATTTTCTAGCGTAATCTGCAGCATCGCGATTTACGGTAGGCCAATAATACCCATATCGAAGTATCTTCTTTGCTAGTGCTTGCCCCCCAGTGTGATCACCACATTCTCCTTCGTGTACATCGTGTAACACTCGTTTGATTTCATCATGTGCAATACACCGGAGGAGAGGAATAGAGTATCCTCTCCGATACATGACTCCATTCTGAATCACAAACCATGAAGCCTTTCGCAGAACTTGTCTTTTCTCGCTTCGCCGCTCGGGCAATACACCGCGTTCGATATAATCTTGATAAGGAGTCATCCACGACTCCTTGGTGGAAGTTGCTTCAAATGCGAAATCAGTCTCCCTTCGATCACTGCTCGGAGATGATAGGGTTTCAATCGGAACAACCCCCAATAGTTGAGCCTCACCCGTGCTTGCTAACTTTGCCAATGAATAAGCTTTCTGATTGTGCTCTCAGGGTATGTAGAAAATGGCATAGTAATCGAATTGATTAAGTATCTCTAGAACTTGAATTAGATAAGCGGCCAGTCTTCGATCTTTGGCTTGGTATTCACTTCGGACTTGACACACTATCAATTAGGAATCACAATAGATCTCTACAGCGATGATTTTCAGATCACGGGCAAGTTTTAGTCCGGTAAGTAGAGCTTCGTACTCGGCTTCATTGTTGGTTGCGCGGAACTCGAATTTCAAAGCATAACATATGGATCGTCCTTCAGGGGTCTCAAGCACTATCCCAGCTCCTGAACACCGATCGTTTGACGCACCATCGGTGTACATCTTCCAGATGTATTCGGGAGATATACTGGTTTCGGGCAAGTCTTCAGGAATGGTGAATTCGGCTATAAAATCTGCTAGGACTTGGCCGTGAATGGCTCTCCTTGGAGTATAAGTGATGTCGAATTGACTCAGTTCGATGTTCCACTTCAGTAACCTACCAGACGTCTCAGGCCGCGTAAGGACCTGTCGTAACGGCTGATCGGTGTACACAGTAATAGGATGAGCCTGGAAATATGGCCGGAGCTTCCTCGAGGCAATGACTAGGCAATATGCCAACTTTTCAAGCTTTGGATAATTTCTCTCGGCTCCGGTTAATCGTTTACTCACGTAGTAGACCGGCTTTTGCACTCGGTCTTCCTCCCGAATCAATGCAGCACTGATCGCATTCTCTGATACTGCCAGGTAAAGATATAACTGTACATGATCTACAGGCTTTGAGAGGATTGGTGGTACGGAAAGATGCTGGATTAGTGATTGAAATGCGCCCTCGCAGTCTGTGTTCCATTCGAAGTTTCGTTTTCCCTTTCGAATTAAATCGAAAAATGGGAGGCATTTGTCGGTCGATTTTGAGATAAACCTGCTCGGTGCTGCCACTTTCCCGTTAAGACTCTGAACTTGCTTTATGGTTTTCGGAGTTTGTAGATTTCTGATTGCCCAAATCTTTTCGGGGTTGGCCTCTATTCCTCGGGCATTGACAATGAACCCAAGAAATTTTCCGGATGCGACTCCGAAATGACACTTGAGTGGATTAAGCTTCATTCCGTATTTCCGGAGGATGTCGAACATTGATTCCAGGTCCCTGACATGATCACCAGAGTATCGTGACTTCACCAACATGTCATCTACCTATACCTCCATAGTCTTTCCAATCTGATTGGCAAACATTCGGTTGACTAAGCGTTGATAGGTCGCGCCAGCATTCTTTAATCCAAAAGGCATGACTTTGTAGCAGTACAACCCCAAGTCGGTTACGAAGCTTGTGTGTTCTTGATCCGGTACATGCATGGGTATCTGGTTGTAACCTGAGTAAGCATCCATGAAAGATAACAATTCATGTCCAGCGGTTGAATCTACCAGTTGATCGATCCGGGGGAGTGGAAAGCTGTCTTTCGGGCAGGCTTTATTCAGGTCAGAGTAATTGATACACGTTCTCCATTTTCCATTCGGTTTCCGGACAAGTACGGGATTGGACACCCATTCTGGGTATAAAGCGTCTCTAATGAACCCATTTGATTTCAACTTATCGACCTCTTCTTTCAGGGCAGCAGATCTCTCTGGATCCATACTACGCCTTTTCTGCTTGACCGGGATATATCGCGGGTCAATGTTCAAGGTGTGGCTCGCAATGTCAGCGAGATTCCGCACATATCAGAGTGTGTCCAGGCGAACACGTCAAAATTCGCCCGGAGAAAATCAACCAATTCCTGTTGTGTCTTTCGGTCAAGTTGAGACCCAATCTTCAATATTCTCGAGTCGTCGTGATCATCATCAATTGGGACATCAATGGTCAGCTCGGCCGGAGAAGCCGGACTTTCTGTAGATTCTTCTTTATTATCATTATCCCTTGGATCAAGATCATTCTGGAATTGGTTGTGGTGCCCAGGCTGGAGCCCAGGCGCTAGTTGTCAATCGTCAGTAAAACGGGCGCAGAGAGATTCCTCTACGCCTTTTCCTTTCTCTTTCCGCTGTGCCTCTCGCAGCTCAGCAACATAACAGGCTCTTCCAGCAGCCTGATCTCCTTGTACAACTCCTATTCGGTGGTCGGTAGGGAACTTCATAGTTAAACACCATGGGGCGATAGCAGCCCTAAATTCGGCAAGGGCCGGTCGGCCCAAAAAAGCATTGTATGGGGAAGGAATATCTAAGACAACAAATTGCAACATCCGAACTCTTCGGCATTCTCCCGCTCCCAACTCTACTGGCAATTCGACTATTCCAGTTGGTATTGTTGCACTCCCATTGAAGCCGTGGACTCGTGATTGACAAGGCTTTAAGTCCTTAGCTTCCATTTTCATTAAATCATATGCTCTTTTAAATAAGATATTTACGGAACTTCCGCTGTCTACCAGGATCCTCTTCATCCAAGCAGGACCAACTTGAGCGGATATAACCAATGGGTCAATTGTGGGAGCTTCGACTTTATCAGCATCTCGATTTCTAAACACTATTTCATCAGTCATTGTCTTTTGTTGCTTAGCCGGTGTTCCGTCTTCCGAGTTGCTGCAACATTCAAAGTCTACATGCCTGATTGATCTAGCATATGACTCCATTTCTCTCCAACTTCTGTCAGCCGGATGAGGACCACCGCTTATCATATTGATAACCAACCTTCCGCCTGTGCGAGCAGGTTCACCGTTTCTTTCCTGATTCTGTGTTCGATTTTGATTAGATGGACCCGCTCCACCAGACTGCGGTGCCAGAACGAACTGGTCCAACTTTCTTTCTCTGATCAACTTTTCAATGAGGTCTTGCAAATGTCTACACTCATTGGTATTATGCCTATAACTTTCATGAAACCTACAGAACTTCCCTGTCTGAATTTGCTTCTCCGATGAAGGCTTCGGAGCAGGCTTCTTGTATTGCATAGTATTACAAGTCTGTAAGTATACATTTTCCAGCGACGTGTTAAGCGGTGTATAATTGTCAAACATTGCGGCCCTACGCCTCGGACCACGACTCTGATCTTGCTTCTTGCTTCGGTTATCACCATTTCTTGATCGCTGGGCCTGTTTATTTTGAATATTCAATTCGACTTTTCCCGACTTTTCTCCGGACTGTTTAACCGCAACATTACTCTGAATCCCTTCACTGCGGGGCCTTGCATCGTCCTGCTTCCTAGACTGTTTCGCATCCTCTCGCCTCAAGAATTGAGCAGCTTTGGAATAGAAACGGTCCAACGATGCGGGAGGTTTCCCGGCTAGCCAATTTCCAAATTCGGAATCAGGGTCGATTCCTTTAGTCAGGGCCATTAGAATGGAATTATCATTAGGGTTGGTGATCTCTGCGCATGCAGCATTGAATCTCTCCAAATATCGTCTAAGTGTTTCTCCGGGAGCTTGAGTGACACTTGATAGGGTATTAACATCTTTAGGTCGGGCAATATGCATGCGAAATTGTTCAACAAATTTAGTAGCTAACTGGCCAAACGAAGAAATAGATCGGGGTGGTAATCGGGTGAACCACATTGTCGCAATTCCCCCTGAGGAAATAGGAAAACTGCGGCACTTTACTGTGTCATCAGCTCTTGCAGCAGTCATTGACCATTCATATTTCAGAACATGTTGATTTGGGTCGGAATTTCCTTCATACATGGGAAGGGTTGGCATTCTGAATCGGCGAGGAGGTTCAGCATACAATATGTCATCAGTAAATGGGGTATGACTCCGGGAGATTCCCCAGTCGTCATTTGTTAGGCCTTGACTCTCGCGAATCATTCGCCGCACCATGGCTGAGAAGTCTGGTATTGGAAAATTCTGTGGGTGGTGAGCCAAAGTATGGTCGGGTTCCATAGTGCGAGGTGGGATCGGACACTGTCGACGATCCTCATCTCGCCTCCTTGGCTCGATATCTTCTGGGATATATGGCTCTGGCGCCTGTCCCTGCTGATGATAATTTTGATTGGAGTGATCTCGAGCATCAACCCCTATGTCAACTGCAGCGGTTGTAGCAGCTCGACCATCTGCAGTGTACTGAGGAATAGTGCCTCCTCGGGAGGAGGGTCCGGTATGGAAGCTGGTGGAAGGGCCAACCCTTATCTGCCCAACGGTTACTGCCTATTGACAGTCAGCGGCTTGCGTATGATTTCCGTCTAGCCTGGGACGGATAGATCGGGTATTGTAATCTGAGGAAGCGGAGCTTTCGGTGGAAGAACGAGGTGCTTGATCCCTTCTGGATTTTCTTCGTTTTTGGTGATTTAGTTGATTGGTCAACTCAGCATTAGCGCGCAATTGCTCAGTTAGCTGTTGTCTGCTCTGGGTTAATTCTTGAAGTAGTGCTTGGAACTCTTGCCTCGTAACCGGACCTGACTAATCCGTATGCCCAACAGCATCTTGGTTAGTGGATTGTAGTTGTGTGGGGTTTTGCCTATCCCGGCCTTCCTGATCACCAATGTTGGAAGTGGTTCTTGTACTCACCATTTTGAAACATTGAATTCTTTCCTAGACTTTTGACAAATCTGAGTAGAATGGAAGGAGTTTGAATATGAAATCTGGATCTCCCTCTTAGATTTATGCAATCCGGTATCGAAGATAGATCCAAGGAGCAGGAGAAAAAACTGGGTTTTTTCTCAGTGAAAGCACCAAAGTGTTTGTGTCAAAATTGGGCACAACACTCTTCGGAAGTTTTTGAAGAGATAATAAATGAAGAAGGCAAATTAAAATGAGGACTATCTAACAAAAACTCCAAGCAACAGAAAGTAAATTGCACAGAAGACAACAATTTAGAGTGGTTCGGCGATGTGCCTACGTCCACTATGAAGCTTTGTTATTTTATTGCTCGATATTTGGAGAATACAACTTTTATATGGCTAAGTACAGCAGTTCTTAAGCAAAAATTCGAAGTCAAAGCTAGCGGCGGTGCTCTGAAGTGATTCTAGCGGCGTCTGGGCGTGCTTTTTCTTTAGAAATTCTCCGATCCCCTTTCTGAATGACCAGGGGCTCTATTTATAGGTGCTGGAGGCTGATATTTCTCCTAAAATTTGGGAAGACCACTTCTGACACGTGTAGGGGGCCCACATGGCTGAATTCTGGAGATCCGGGCCCGCTTTTGGATCGATTCGACCCTTGGTTCGAATCGATCAAAAAAGTGTCCAATCGGGATGAAACTTGGCGTGGCCATTCCTCTATGTACGTGCAAGCTCCTGTGAAAATTTCATGGCATTTGGACTTGTAGATCTCAAGTTATGATCGATTCAAGATCGCATTTTTAACTGACATACGTGCTTCGGATCCATGTTTTTCGAATCGATGGTGTTGGTATTTGTTCGAATCGATTGTTTGCTAGCTACTGCAGATCGATTCGAAGTTGCTTCAGTATGTTGGATTCGATGAACTCTTGCTTAATGGATTCGAAGACAGGGGTGCTTTGATGGATTCGAAGGCAGGAGCGCCTTGATGGATTCGAAGGCAGGAGCGCCTTGATGGATTCGAAGGCAGGAGCGCCTTGATGGATTCGAAGGCAGGAGCGACTTGATGGATTCGAAGAGAAGGATTCGAAGGTATGCTCCTTCGATTCGATCAATCGTGCGTTCCTTCGTATCGATCAAGGCGTTCCATGGTTCGATCGATACGAAGGGTTCTCTGCTCCATGGATTCGAAGATGGTTATGAATTGGAGTCGAGGCTTCTTGAACTTCATGGATTCGAACGATGTTCCTGCTTATGGATTCGAACTTTGATCGATTCGACCCTTGATCTTTCTGATGGATTCGAAATAAGGCCTACCCTCCTTACTTTCTCTTGGTGACATCTTGAGCATACGAACTCGGATCTCCCCGAAATTTGGAACGCTGGTTTCTACAGCTTTGCTTGACGTGTCTTACCAATCGTAGCCCGATCCGGACTTGGATAAAATTCATCGATATCTGTAGTTGCCCAACGATCATCCGGAGCTGAAGACGTATGATCCTGTTTCTTTCTGGTCCGTTCCTTGGTATCTTGGCCCTGCCAAAAGGCAGGATAACAGCTAGTAGTTGATTTGGAACAAGGTGGTCGAAGATGATTCGAAAGCTAAGTGGAAAGGCTCTTGAATGGTGAAAGCTGCTTGTGGCATATGTAGCGGATGATAAAGCTCATATGGATGGATTCGATGACGATGGACTTTGCTATGATTAGAGGAAGCGAAGCATGATGTTGAGATGGACTTTGCCATGATATGATGAGGCGAAGCATGATGATGAGATGGACTTTGCTAAGATGCGATGGAGCAAAGTATGATGTGAGATAGTCTTGGCTTAATCCAGGCAGGGATCATTCCAAGCATGTTGATAACTCGAGGGATGGTTCAAGTTGGTTGATAATGGATTGCTCAAGAGGTAGCTTGGGCTAGTATGAGAGTAGTCGTCGAGGAGGATGACTAGGAGGCTTGGATTTCATCGTTATTGAAGGTTCTAGAAAACTTAAAGCAAGAGTACATAGGGACGCCCAAAAGACTACAGGCAGGTGGTCGAGTACTCTGGGCAGGGTAGGTAAGTCCTAGGCACGAGTTACGACGATGTGCGAAGTTTGTCTAGAACCGGGGTTACCGTTAGCCCTTGATAGATGGCTCAGGAAGGAGTCGGTCATTCAATTAACGGTGATATCGAAGCAAGGTTAACAGTGATAGCCAGAGTCATGGATGTTTGGTTGTATCATCATTCGGTCTCAAGAGCGGTGTTTTCTGGGTGCATATCTGATCTTTGTTTAGGCCTTGGGGGTTTGTATTTGGAAAACATCGACCTTGACTCGAGTGATTATTGCTTTACTTTAATTATCTGCTTTGCTATACTTGCTTCTCCTTAGTGTGTCTGGGGGCTATCACTGTAGAATGAGTGGAGTGGGATGGTTTGGGTTCCTATTCCTTTTTATACCTTATGCTCTTTTGGTATGTTTGATAGTTGATTTACCGCTCACTAAGACTGTTGTCTGACTCAAGGTTTTATGTCTCCTCTTATCACCTTGGGCTGTTCATCCATGTTTGGGATGGGCAGACTAAGTGACAGGTGGCAGGTGCTGATCTTAGTGATTGACGATGCTGATGGCGAAGACGAGCAGCAGGCTTGCGTATTATTTTCTTAATAATATGTACTGGATTTTTTCCGCTGTTTGTTGTTACTCTGAGTGCTATGTAGTGAGGCTTCTTGTATTGATTGTTTAGACCTATGTATAAAACTGTTATGATGCTTATATGATGATGTTCTGTTCTATGGAGCTTCTCTATATTATATCTTTCTATTGTACTTTATCCATGCGCTGTGAGTTGTACGATAGATTCTGCGATTTTATTCTTACCTTGATCATCGTCCATGGCTGCCTGGCACACTTTTCAGCGCACTATTTCCTTGTTTTGGTGCGGGAGTCATGGGCGGTCGTCACAGGGGATCTTTTGGAGCTTCCGCCATTGAACGTCCAGACTCTGCCGGATCGAATTCCATACTTCATTATCGTTGTTGTATCCAGATTTAAAAGCTATCATGAACTGTAATCCATTGTAATCAATCATTATCATCAAGTGAATCAATAAGGAGAGAACCTTCAAAGTGGACGTAGGCAAGATCGTCGAACCACTATAAATCCTGTGTTTGTGATCGTTATCTGTGAACTATTGTGATTGTTGTTGCTTAGATCTGAATTCTATATTGATTGTTGCTGATCTGTGTTGACAAACGGGTGCTTTCACGGTATTGGGTGTTCTTGACCAATTTTTGCGCAAATATTTTGGTGCTTTCACCGAGAACAGCTAATTCAGGATAATTTGAATTTGAAAGCTTAAAGATTTAGATCTAAGAACCATAACGAGACAAACAAGTAAGAAACAAAGGCTAGAGAGGAGCGAACACCAAGGAAGTCAAGAGGCTTCTTGAGGAGCAAACCAAGCTTCAATCTTCATCACAAGGGGCGAGATGGAGACAATGATGAAGAAACAAGAGGAGTTGATCCAAAGTTTGTTTCAAAAAATAGGATAACTTGGAGCACAGGATCAAGGAGTGACCGGAGTTCAGAACGGAGCAGGACCGTCCGACGTAGCACCTGGAGTAGGGGGCACACACATGGAGAATGTTGATCCAATTCCTGAGAGAGATAGAGATGCATCTACCCAAGCAAGGAGTAGCAGAGGAGTGAACGCTCAGTCAAGGGGGCAGATCCCATAATTCCCTCGTGGACTCGGGGGGCAGGTTGAAAGTAATCAATGGAGATTGCATCTCGGCGACGATGACAAGTTGGCAGAGATGGTTAAAAGAGCTATGAGAGGCGGATTAGTGAACAAAGATTTGGATTAATAGGAGTCCTTTTGCTCCAGCAATCAGACGAGCTAGGAACCCACCGGATTTCAAGTTACCATCATTAGACATGTATGACGGGAGAACAGACCCCACAGTTCATCTAACGAAGTATACGAGACATATGGAAGTGCTGGGGGCATCAGAGGAGGTTATGGCCCGGTGCTTTCCATTGTACTTGGTGGATATCGCAGCATTGTGGTTTAGACAATTGGAGAATGGATCCATCGGAACGTGGAATGGCTTAGTTGAGAGATTTATGAGGCAATTCAGGGTTCACATTACGAGACCCAAGAATGTGATGACTTTGGCAACCCTAAAGCAGAAAGTCGAAGAGACCTTGAGGAGTTATCTAGCACGATTCAATGCAGCAGTGGCTTCGGTGGATCGAGCAGATCCATCAATGGTGGTGATGGCAGTTGTGTCCGGAGTAGCTGACGACACAGAGTTCAAAAATTCATTGACTAAAGATCCACCCGTGGATCTAGAGGAATTTTACAACGAGGCAGAAAAGTTTCTACGATTAGAGGATGCGAATGCAGAGAGAGAAGAAGGAGAGGGAATAGAAGTTTACGTGCTCAAAGACAAAAAGCCTATCGAAAAGGACTCAGGCAAAGATAAAGGAAAACGAAGGGCTGAGGATTATAATGACAGGTCAAAACGGCAACGGAGGGAGCCGCGATTCACTACTTACACCGAGCTGACTGAGAGTTTGGAGAGGATTTATCAGGATACCAAAGAGCAGGTTCCCTGTCGTAGACCATTGCGAAGGGATCCAACTTCTGATGAAAAGAGATCAGATAAGTTTTGTGTATTTCATGAATTAAATGGTCATAACACTAATATTTGTAGGCATCTGAAGGACGAGGTGGAAGGGCATATCAGGAACGGTATGCTCCTTCAATATTAGAGGAGGCGAGCTTCAACGGTGGAGCCAGAGCGCCCACCATCTACATCAGCCAGGGGCAACCCTGAACCAGGACATCGTTTGGTTATCAATTAATTAAAATAACGATGAACAAGTCGCAAGCTTCCACTAACACAATTAAATCATTTACACATGTACGAGATCACGAACGCTCTCCAGGCATGCTCTGAATGATCATTGATTGCTTCGTAGTGGGAACTTACGCTTTGACATCCTTGCTTTGCTTTTTGTTTCGTTTTGAGTTGGACATTTGAACTTGGTTTGTTTGGGCATTTCTATTTTTAAAATTCACCTGTTAAATAAGATATTTGATTTTGATAATTCTGAAATGGCTAAGCTGCTTGCACATGTATGGGGTCGCGAACGGTCCTTAGGCATGCTCTGAGATAGTGATATACCCTAACAAATGATCCAGGGACCCACTCGAACGTGAACCTGGTATCAACAGTACCAAGCCCCCCCGGGCACACTTATTCGCCTCCAACAGGCACACAAACAATCCAGGAACTCACCCGAACGTGACCCTGGCATCCATAACATCAAGCCCTCCCGGGCACGCAAACTCGCCTCGAACGGCACACGATCACGAACGGCACTCGACTTCGAACAGTCATAACTCGCCACAAACGGCACCCGACCTCGAACGGTCACAAAAACGCCTCGAATGGCACACGATCGCGAACGGTCACAACTTGCCTCGAACAGGCACAATTCGCCCAGAACGGCACAAATCATCTCACCTCAAATGGCTCGATCCCGAACGGTCGTCATTTGAGGTCCACGACTTGACCGCACACTGTCGCACTTTACCTCGAATGACTCGATCACGAACGATCGTCATCTGAAGTTAAGCGCTTGACCTTGAACGGTCACATTTCACCGCAGATGACTCGATCCCGAATGATCAACGCATGGATTTATGCGCTTGGCCGCGCACGGTCGCACTTCACCTCAAGTGACTCGATCACGAACGATCATCATTTGAAGTTAGGCGCTTGACCACGAACGACCGAACTTCATCCCAAATAGCTCGATCCCGAACGATCGTCATTGGAGGACATACGAAACTATCAAATTCTTTACAGGTTGGTGATAGGATATGAACATCCAACTCAAGGCATTGCAAAACACACCTTCCAACCGCAAGGCATGTTTTGGGGGGCAAATGTTATCCCTCTTTTTGGCAAAGCCGTGATACCAAAAGATTGTTCGAAAACAAGAAACAGTTCATCTCAGAGATTGGTTGTACTTCGCTTCGCTATGGATATCGACGAATTTTGTCCGAGCTCGGATCAGGCCACAATTGATAAGTCATGACAAGCAAAGCTGTAGAAGCCAGCGTTTCAAGTTTCAAGGCAATCCGAGTTCGTATACTCAAGATAAGATGGTTTAAATTTGAGAAAGATAGCCCCTTGTTCGGTTCGAACCCATAGGGTACCCATGGTTCGAATCGATGGCCAGAGAATATGTTTGAACCCATCAACTTCGAAACCATCTATTCCGAACCCATCGGTATCCTACCTTCGAACCCATCTAGTTCGAATCCATCAACCAGTGCCTGCCTCACAACCATTAACTTCGACTCCATTACCTTCGAAACCATCATCTTCGAATCCATTCAAGCCCACCAGCTTCGAATCCAAGTCACTTCGAATCGATCTTGTTCGAATCGATCGAGTTCGAACCCACGAGTATAACTTAGTTCGAAACGGTCGCGTTCGAACCCAGGAACATTCACTTGTTCCTATCCACCAAGTCAACTAACTTGGATGACGTGTCGCCCCACGATACGAACGAGGCGAAATCCATGGGTGCGAAGCGGTCAACTTGGAGATAAAACAGGATCGATGCGAGGAGTGCGCGCCACGTCACCAGAGATCCACGTGAGCTGATGGATTCGAAGGGGAGGGATTCGAAGGGATGGATTCGAACTACACAGCCAGCCGAAGAACTCCAATTCGAATCGATCGAATCTCCTAAACCGTTGATCCAAATGTAATGAAATTTTCACAGTAGTTTCCATACATGATAAAGATTGTTCCTGCCAAGTTTCAGCTCGATTGGACCATTTCTTGATGGGTTCGAAATCACTTCGAATCGATGTCAGATCGAGTATAAACTTGGTGGGGTCGGTCGCATGGGCCCACTCACGTGCCAGAAGAAGTCTTCCGAAGTTTGAGCGAGAACTGGGCCTCCTACGCCTATAAATAGCACCCTGAAGCCTTCAGAAAGGGGGGATCTTTTGGAGCTTCCACCATTGAACGTCCAAACTCTGCCGGATCGAATTCCATACTTCATTATCGATGTTATATCCAGATTTAAAAGATATCATGACGTGTAATCCATTGTAATCAATCATTATAATCAAGTGAATCAATAAAGAGAGAACCTTCAAAGTGGACGTAGGCAAGATCGCCGAACCACTATAAATCCTGTGTTTGTGACCGTTATCTGTGAACTATTGTGATTGTTGTTGCTTAGATCTGAATTCTATATTGATTGTTGCTGATCTGTGTTGACAAACGGGTGCTTTCACGATATTGGGTGTTTGTGACCAATTTTGGCGCAAACATGCACCATGGTACCGTTCCGTTTCAAATCCATGCACGCATTTCAAAAAGTCGTACGACACTGTTTCGCATTTCGGACGGATGTTGCACCTTGCACCGTGAATGTTGCACCCTGTAGATATCGGTTATTCGGACGGCCATAACTTCTGGCTCGTTTAGAGTTACGGGAGCCATAACCAGTCAAAACGAAGGAATCAATGAGTTCTACGGCTCTGACGGCTTTCAGCCATCATTGGATTGTTTAATGCCCAAAAAAGACAATTCGAATCTCAATCGGGTCTCGGAAGTTTTTACACTTCGTTTTTTGGACACGTGGATTTTTACGGTAAAACGGGATTACCGTGGCTGGTCTTCGATTTATCATCGCTGAAGAGTGGTGCACCATGGTACCGTTCCGTTTCAAATCCATGCACGCATTTCAAAAAGTCGTACGACACTGTTTCGCCATTTCGGACGGATGTTGCACCTTGCACCGTGGATGTTGCACCCTGTAGATATCGATTATTCGGACGGCCATAACTTCTGGCTCGTTTAGAGTTATGGGAGCCATAACCAGTCAAAACGAAGGCCTCGGTGAGTTCTATGGCTCTGACAGCTTTCAGCCGTCAATGGATTTTTTAATGCCCAAAAAAGACTATCTGAATCTCAATCGGGTCTCGGAAGTTTTTTACCCTTCTTTTTTTTGACACGTGGATTTTTACGGTAAAACGGGATTACCATGGCTGGTCTTCGATTTACCATCGCCGGAGAGTGGTGCACCATGGCACCGTTCCGTTTCAAATCCATGCACGCATTTCAAAAAGTCGTACGACACTGTTCCGCAATTTCGGACGGATGTTGCACCTTGCACCGTGGATGTTGCACCCTGTAGATATCGATTATTCGTACGGCCATAACTTCTGCCTCGTTTAGAGTTAGGGGAGCCATAACCAGTCAAAACAAAGGCCTCTGTGAGTCTACGGCTCTGATAGCTTACATCCGTCAATGGATTGTTTAATGCCCAAAAAAGACTATCCGAATCTCAATCGGGTCTCGGATGTTTTTTACCCTTCGTTTTTTCGACACGCAGATTTTTACGGTAAAACGGGATTACCGTGGCTGGTCTTCAATTTACCATCGCTGGAGAGCGGTGCGCCATGGTACCGTTCCAGTTCAAATCCATGCACGCATTTCAAAAATTTGTACGACACTGTTTCGCCATTTCGGACGGATGTTGCACCTTGCACCGTGGATGTTGCACCCTGTTGATATCGATTATTCGTACGGCCATAACTTCTGGCTCGTTTAGACTTACGGGAGCCATAACCAGTCAAAACGAAGGCCTCAGTGAGTTCTACGGCTCTGATAGCTTTCAGCCGTCAATGGATTGTTTAATGGCCAAAAAATACTATCCGAATCTCAATCGGGTGTAGGAAGTTTTTTACCCTTCGTTTTTTCGACACGTGGATTTTTATGGTAAAACGGGATTACCGTGGCTGGTCTTCGATTTACCATCGCTTGAGAGTGGTGCACCATGATACCGTTTCGTTTCAAATCCATGCACGCATTTCAAAAAGTCGTACGACACTGTTTCGCCATTTCGGACGGATGTTGCACCTTGCACCGTGGATGTTACACCCTGTAGATATCGATTATTCAGACGGCCACAACTACTGGCTCGTTTAGAGTTACGGGAGCCATAACCAGTCAAAACGAAGGCCTCAGTGAGTTCTACGTCTCTGACAGGTTTCAACCGTCAATGGATTGTTTAATGCCCAAAAAAGTCTTTCCGAATCTCAATCGGGTCTCGGAAGTTTTTTTCCCTTCGTTTTTTCGACACGTGGATTTTTACGGTAAAACGGGATTACCGTGGCTGGTCTTCGATTTACCATCGCTGGAGAGTGGTGCACCATGGTACCGTTCCATTTCAAATCCATGCACGCATTTCAAAAAGTCGTACGATACTGTTTCCCCATTTCGGACGGATGTTGCACCTTGCACCGTGGATGTTGCACCCTGTAGATATCGGTTATTCGAGCGGCCATTACTTCTGCCTCGTTTAGAGTTACGGGAGCCATAACAAGCCAAAATGAAGGCCTCAGTGAGTTCTACGGCTCTGACAGCTTTCAGCCGTTAATGGATTGTTTATTGCCCAAAAAAGACTATCCGAATCTCAATCGGGTCTCGGAAGTTTTTTACCCTTCGTTTTTTCGACACGTGGATTTTTACGGTAAAACTGGATTACCGTGGCTGGTCTTCGATTTACCATCGCTGGAGAGTGGTGCACCATGGTACCGTTCCGTTTTAAATCCATGAACACATTTCAAAAAGTCGTACGACACTGTTTCGCCATTTCGGACGGATGTTGCACCTTGCACCGTGGATGTTGCACCCTGTAGATATCGATTATTCGGACGGCCGTAACTTCTGGCTCGTTTAGAGTTACGGGAGCCATAACCAGTCCAAACAAAGGCCTCAGTGAGTTCTACGGCTCTGACAGCTTTCAGCCGTCAATGGATTGGTTAATGCCCAAAAAAGACTATTCGAATCTCAATCGGGTCTCGGAAGTTTTTTACCCTTCGTTTTTTCGACACGTGGATTTTTACGGTAAAACTGGATTGCCGTGGCTGGTCTTCGATTTACCATCGCTGGAGAGTGGTGCACCATGGTACCGTTCCATTTCAAATCCATGCACGCATTTCAAAAAGTCGTACGACACTGTTTCGCCATTTCGGACGAATGTTGCACCTTGCACCGTGGATGTTGCACCCTGTAGATATCGATTATTCGGACTGCCGTAACTTCTGGCTCGTTTAGAGTTACGGGAGACATAAGCAGTCAAAACAAAGGCCTCAGTGAGTTCTACGGCTCTGACAGCTTTCAGCCGTCAATGGATTGTTTAATGCCGAAAAAAGACTATCCGAATCCCAATCGGGTCTCGGAAGTTTTTTACCCTTCGTTTTTTCGACACGTGGATTTTTACGGTAAAACTGGATTGCCGTGGCTGGTCTTCGATTTACCATCACTGAAGAGTGGTGCACCATGGTACCGTTCCGTGTCAAACCCATGCATGCATTTCAAAAATTCGTACGACACTGTTTCTCCATTTCGGACGGATGTTGCACCTTGCAGCGTGGATGTTGCACCCTGTAGAATTCGATTATTCGGACGGCCATAACTTCTGGCTCGTTTAGACTTACGGGAGCCATAACCAGTCAAAACGAAGGCCTCAGTGAGTTCTACGGCTCTAATAGCTTTCAGCCGTCAATGGATTGTTTAATGGCCAAAAAATACTATCCGAATCTCAATCGGGTGTAGGAAGTTTTTTACCCTTCGTTTTTTCGACACGTGGATTTTTATGGTAAAACGGGATTACCGTGGCTGGTCTTCGATTTACCATCGCTTGAGAGTGGTGCACCATGGTACCGTTTCGTTTCAAATCCATGCACGCATTTCAAAAAGTCGTACGACACTGTTTCGCCATTTCGGACGGATGTTGCACCTTGCACCGTGGATGTTGCACCCTGTAGATATCGATTATTCAGACGGCCACAACTACTGGCTCGTTTAGAGTTACGGGAGCCATAACCAGTCAAAACGAAGGCCTCAGTGAGTTCTACGTCTCTGACAGGTTTCAACCGTCAATGGATTGTTTAATGCCCAAAAAAGTCTTTCCGAATCTCAATCGGGTCTCGGAAGTTTTTTTCCCTTCGTTTTTTCGACACGTGGATTTTTACAGTAAAACGGGATTACCGTGGCTGGTCTTCGATTTACCATCGCTGGAGAGTGGTGCACCATGGTACCGTTCCATTTCAAATCCATGCACGCATTTCAAAAAGTCGTACGACACGGTTTCGCCATTTCGGACGGATGTTGCACCTTGCACCGTGGATGTTGCACCCTGTAGATATCGATTATTCGGACGGCCATAACTTTTGCCTCGTTTAGAGTTACGGGAGCCATAACCAGTCAAAACAAAGGCTTCAGTGAGTTCTACGGCGCTGACAGCTTTCAGCCGTCAATGGATTGTTTAATGCCCAAAAAAGACTATCCGAATCTTAATCAAGTCTTGGAAGTTTTTTACCTTACGTTTTTTCGACAGGTGGATTTTTACGGTAAAACGGGATTACCGTGGCTGGTCTTTCATTTACCATCGCTGAAGAGTGGTGCACCATGGTACTGTTCCGTTTCAAATCCATGCACGCATTTCTAAAAGTTTTACGACACTGTTTCGCCATTTCGGACGGATGTTGCACCTTGCACCGTGGATGTTGCACCCTATAGATATCGATTATTCGGAGGGCCATAACTTCTGGCTCGTTTAGAGTTACGGGAGCCATAACCAGTCAAAACGAAGGCATCAGTGAGTTCTACGGCTCCGACAGCTTTAAGCCGTCAATGGATTGTTTAATGCCCAAAAACGACTATCCGAATCTCAATCGGGTCTCGGAAGTTTTTTACACTTTGTTTTTTCGACACGTGGATTTTTACGATAAAAGGGATTACCGTAGCTGGTCTTCGATTTACCATCGCTGGATAGTGGTGCAGCATGGTACCGTTCCGTTTCAAATCCATGCACGCATTTTAAAAAGTCGTACGACACTGTTTCGACATTTCGGACAGATGTTGCACCCTATAGATATCGATTATTCGGACGGCAATAACTTCTGGCTCGTTTAGAGTTACGGGAGCCATAACCAGTCAAAACGAAGGCCTCAGTGAGTTCTACGGCTCTGACAGCCTTCAGCCTACAATGGATTGTTTAATGCCCAAATAAAACTATCCGAATCTCAATCGGGTCTCGGATGTTTTTTAACCATCGTTTTTTCGACACGTGGATTTTTACGGTAAAACAGAATTACCGTGGCTGGTCTTCGATTTACCATCGCTGGAGAGTGGCGCACCATGGTACCGTTCCGTTTCAAATCCATGCACGCATTTCAAAACGTCGTACGACACTGTTTCGCCATTTCGAACGAATGTTGCGCCTTGCACCGTGGATATTGCACCCTGTAGATATCGATTATTTGGACGGCCATAACTTCTGGCTCGTTTAGAGATACGGGAGCCATAACCAGTCAAAACGAAGGCCTCAGTGATTTCTACGGCTCTGACAGCTTTCAGCCGTCAATGGATTGTTTAACGTCCAAAAAAGACTATCCGTATCTCAATCGGGTCTAGGAAGTTTTTTACCCTTCGTTTTTTCGACACGTGGATTTTTACGGTAAAACGGGATTACCGTGGCTGGTCTTCGATTTACCATCGCTGGAGAGTGTTGCACCATGGTACCGTTGCGTTTCAAATCCATGCACGAATTTCAAAAAGTCATACGACACTGTTTCGCCATTTCGGACGGATGGTGCACCTTGCACCGTGGATGTTGCACCCTATAGATATCGATTATTCGGACGGCAATAACTTATGGCTCGTTTAGAGTTACGGGAGCCATAACCAGTCAAAACGAAGGCCATAGTGAGTTCTACAGCTCAGACAGCTTTCAGCCGTCAACGGAATGTTTAATGCCCAAAATAGACTATCCGAATCTCAATCGGGTCTAGGAAGTTTTTTACCCTTCGTTTTTTTGACATGTGGATTTTTACGGTAAAACGGGATTACCGTGGCTGGTCTTCGATTTACCATCGCTGGAGAGTGGTGCACCATGGTACCGTTCCGTTTCAAATCCATGCACGCATTTCAAAAAGTCGTACGACACTGTTTCGCCATTTCAGACGGATGTTACACCTTGCATCGTGGATGTTGCACCCTGTAGATATCGGTTATTCGGACGGCCATAACTTCTGGCTCGTTTAGAGTTACGAGAGCCATAACCAGTCAAATCGAAGGCCTTAGTGAGTTCTACGGCTCTGACAGCTTTCAGCCTTCAATGGATTGTTTAATGCCCAAAAAAGACTATCCGAATCTCAATTGGGTCTCGGAAGTTTTTTATCCATCGTTTTTTCGACACGTGGATTTTTACGGTAAAACTGGATTACCGTGGCTGGTCTTCGATTTACCATCGCTGGAGAGTGGTGCACCATGGTACCGTTCCGTTTGAAATCCATGCACGCATTTCAAAAAGTCGTACGACACTGTTTCGCCATTTCGGACGGATGTTGCACCTCGCACCGTGGATGTTGCACCCTGTAGATATCGATTATTCGGATGGCCATAACTTCTGGCTCGTCTAGAGTTACGGGAGCCATAACCAGTCAAAACGAAGGCCTCAGTGAGTTCTACGGCTCTGACAGCTTTCAGCCGTCAATGGATTGTTTATTGCCCAAAAAAGACTATCCGAATCTCACTCGTGTCTAGGAAGTTTTTTACCCTTCATTTTTTCGACACGTGGATTTTTACGGTAAAACGGGATTACCGTGGCTGGTCTTCGATTTACCATCACTGGAGAGTGGTGCACCAAGGTACCGTTGCGTTTCAAATCTATGTACGCATTTCAAAAAGTCATACGACACTGTTTCGCCATTTCGGACGGATGTTGCACCTTACACCGTGGATGTTGCACCCTGTAGATATCGATTATTCGGACGGCCATAACTTCTGGCTCGTTTAGATTTACGGGAGCTATAACCAGTCAAAACGAAGGCCTCAGTGAGTCTACGGCTCAGACAGCTTTCAACCGTCAATGGATTGTTTAATGCCCCAAAAAGACTATCTGAATCTCAATCGGGTCTCGGAAGTTTTTTACCCTTCGTTTTTTCGACACGTGGATTTTTACGGTAAAACGGGATTACCGTGGCTGGTCTTCGGTTTACCATCGCTGGAGAGTGGTGCACCATGGTACCGTTCCTTTTCAAATCGATGCACGCATTTCAAAATGTCGTAAGACACTATTTCGCCATTTCTGACGGATGTTGCACCTTGCATTGTGGATGTTGCACCCTGTAGATATCGATTATTCGGACAACCATAACTTCTGGCTCGTTTTGAGTTACGAGAGCCATAACCAATCAAAACGAAGGCGTCAGTGAGTTCTACGGCTTTGACAGCTTTCAACCATCAATCAATTATTTAATGCCCAAAAAAGACTATCCGAATCTCAATCAGGTCTCGGATGTTTTTTACCCTTCGTTTTTTCGACACGTGGATTTTTACGGTAAAACTGGATTACCGTGGCTGGTCTTCGATTTACTATCGCTGGAGAGTGGTGCACCATGGTACCGTTCCATTTCAAATCCATGCACGCATTTCAAAAAGTCATACGACACTGTTTCGCCATTTCAGACGGATGTTGCACCTTGCACCGTGGATGTTGCACCCTGTAGATATCGATTATTCGGACGGCCATAACTTCTAGCTCGTTTAGAGTTACGGGAGCCATAACCAGTCAAAACGAAGGCCTCAGTGAGTTCTACGGCTCTGACAGCTTTCAGCTATCAACGGATTGTTTAATGCCTAAAAAAGACTATCCGAATCTCAATCGGGTCTTGGGAGTTTTATGCCCTTCGTTTTTTCGACACGTGGATTTTTACGGTAAAACGGGATTACTGTGGCTGGTCTTCGATTTACCATCGCTGGAGAGTGGTGCACCATGGTACCGTTCCGTTTCAAATCCATGCATGCATTTCAAAAAGTCGTACGACACTGTTTCGCCATTTCAGACGAATGTTGCGCCATGCACCGTGGATGTTGCATCCTGTAGATATCGATTATTCGGACGGCCATAACTTCAGGCTCGTTTAGAGATACGGGAGGAATAACTTGTCAAAACGAAGACCTCAGTGAGTTCTATGGCTCTGACAGCTTTCAGCCGTCAATGGATTGTTTAATGCCCAAAAAAGACTATCTGAATCTCTATCGGGTCTATGGAGTTTTTTACCCTTCGTTTTTTCGACACGTGGATTTTTACTGTAAAACGGGATTACCGTGGCTGGTCTTCGATTTATCATCACTGGAGAGTGGTGCACCATGGTACCGTTCCGTTTCAAATCCATGCACGCATTTCAAAAAGTCGTACGACACTGTTTCGCCATTTCGGACGGATGTTGCACCTTGCACCGTGGATGTTGCACCCTGTAGATATCGATTATTTGGACTGCCATAACTTCTGCCTCGTTTAGAGTTTCGGGAGCCATAACTAGTCAAAATGAAGGCCTCGGTATGTTCTACGGCTCTGATAGCTTTCAGCCTTCAATGGATTGTTTAATGCCCAAAAAATACTATCTGAATCTCAATCGGGTCTTGGAAGTTTTTTACCCATCGTTTTTTCGACACGTGGATTTTTACGGAAAACTGGATTACCATGGCTGGTCTTCGATTTACCATCGCTGGAGAGTGGTGCACCATGGTACCGTTCCGTTTCAAATCCATTCACGCATTTCAAAAAGTCGTACGACACTGTTTCGCCGTTTCGGACGGATGTTGCATCTTGCACCGTGGATGTTGCACCCTGTAGATATCGATTATTCGGACGGCCATAACTTCTGGCTCGTTTAGAGTTACGGGAGCCATAACCAGTCAAAACGAAGGCCTCAGTGAGTTCTACGGCTCTGACAGCTTTCAGCCATCAATGGATTGTTTAATGCCCAAAAAAGACTATCCGAATCTTAATCGGGTCTAGGAAGTTTTTTACCCTTCGTTTTTTCGACACGTGGATTTTTACGGTAAAATGGGATTACCGTGGCTGGTCTTCGATTTACCATCGCTGGAGAGTGGTGCACCAAGGTACCGTTGCATTTCAAATCCATGCACGCATTTCAAAAAGTCGTACGACACTGTTTCCCCATTTCGGACGGATGTTGCACCTTGCACCGTGGATGTTGCACCCTGTAGATATCGATTATTCGGACGGCCATAACTTCTGGCTCGTTTAGAGTTACGGGAGCCATAACCAGTCAAAACGAAGGCCTCAGTGAGTTCTACGGCTCTGACAGCTTTCAAACGTCAATGGATTGTTTAATGCCCGAAAAAGACTATCGAATCTCAATCGGGTCTTGCAAGTTTTTTACCCTTCGTTTTTTTGACACGTGGATTTTTACGGTAAAACGAGATTACCGTGGCTGGTCTTCGATTTACCATCGCTGGAGAGTGGTGCACCATGGTACCGTTTCGTTTCAAGTCCATGCACGCATTTCAAAAAGTCGTAGGACACTGTTTCGCCATTTCGGACGGATGTTGCACCTTGCACCGTGGATGTTGCACCCTTTAGATATCGATTATTCGGACGGCCATAACTTCAGGCTCGTTTAGAGATACGGGAGGCATAACCAGTCAAAACGAAGACCTCAGTGAGTTCTATAGCTTTGACAGCTTTCAGCCGTCAATGGATTGTTTAATGCCCAAAAAAGACTATCTGAATCTCAATCGGGTCTAGGGAGTTTTTTACCCTTCGTTTTTTCGACACGTGGATTTTTACTGTAAAACGGGATTACCGTGGCTGGTCTTCGATTTACCATCGCTGGAGAGTGGTGCACCATGGTACCGTTCCGTTTCAAATCCATGCACGCATTTCAAGAAGTCGTACGACACTGTTTCGCCATTTCGGACGGATGTTGCACCTTGCACCGTGGATGTTGCACCCTGTAGATATCGATTATACGGATGGCCATAACTTCTGCCTCGTTTCGAGTTACGGGAGCTATAACCAGTCAAAATAAAGGCCTCAGTAAGTTCTACGGCTTTGATAGCTTTCAGCCTTCAATGGATTGTTTAATGCCCAAAAAATACTATCTGAATCTCAATCGGGTCTCGGAAGTTTTTTACCCATCGTTTTTTCGACACGTGGATTTTTAAGGTAAAACTGGATTACCGTGGCTGGTCTTCGATTTACCATCGCTGGAGAGTGGTGCACCATGGTACCGTTCCGTTTCAAATCCATTCACGCATTTCAAAAAGTCGTACGACACTGTTTCGCCATTTCGGACGGATGTTGCATCTTGCACCGTGGACGTTGCACCCTGTAGATATCGATTATTCGGACGGCCATAACTTCTGGCTCGTTTAGAGTTACGGGAGCCAAAACCAGTCAAAACGAAGGCCCCAGCGAGTTCTACGGCTCTGACAGCTTTCAGCCGTCAATGGATTGGCTAATGCCGAAAAAAGACTATCCGAATCTTAATCGGGTCTAGGAAGTTTTTTACCCTTCGTTTTTTCGACACGTGGATTTTTACGGTAAAACGGGATTACCGTGGCTGGTCTTCGATTTCGCATCGCTGGAGAGTGGTGCACCAAGGTACCGTTGCGTTTCAAATCCATGCACGCATTTCAAAAAGTCGTACGACACTGTTTCGCCATTTCGGACGGATGTTGCACCTTGCACCGTGGATGTTGCACCCTGTAGATATCGATTATTCGGACGGCCATAATTTCTGGCTCGTTTAGAGTTACGGGAGCCATAACCAGTCAAAACGAAGGCCTCAGTGAGTTCTACGGCTCTGACAGCTTTCAACCGCCAATGGATTGTTTAATGCCCAAAAAAGACTATCCGAATCTCAATCGGGTCTTGGAAGTTTTTTACCCTTAGTTTTTTCGACACGTAGATTTTTAAGGTAAAACGGGGTTACCGTGGCTGGTCTTCAATTTACCATCGCTGGAGAGTGGTGCACCATGGTACCGTACCTTTTCAAATCCATGCACGCATTTCAAAATGTCGTACGACACTGTTTCTCCATTTCGGCCGGATGTTGCACCTTGCACTGTGGATCTTGCACCCTGTAGATATCGATTATTCGGACGGCCATAACTTCTGGCTCGTTTTGATTTACGGGAGCCATAACCAGTCAAAACGAAGGCCTCAGTGAGTTCTACGGCTTTGACAGCTTTCATCCATCAATGGATTATTTAATGCCCAAAAGAGACTATCCGAATCTCAATCGGGTCTCGGAAGTTTTTTACCCTTCGTTTTTTTGACACGTGGATTTTTACGGTAAAACTGGATTACCGTGGCTGGTCTTCGATTTACCATCGCTGGAGAGTGGTGCACCATGGTACCGTTCCGTTTCAAATCCATGCACACATTTCAAAAAGTCGTACGACACTGTTTCGCCATTTCGGACGGATGTTGCACCTTGCACCGTGGATGTTGCACCCTGTAGATATCGATTATTCGGACGGCCATAACTTCTGGCTCGTTTAGAGTTACGGGAGCCATAACCAGTCAAAACGAAGGCCTCGGTGATTTCTACGGCTCTGACAGCTTTCAGCCATCAATGGATTGTTTAATGCCCAAAAAAGACTATCTGAATCTCAATCGGGTCTCGGAAGTTTTTTACCCTTCGTTTTTTCGACTCGTGGATTTTTACGGTAAAACGGGACTACCGTGGCTGGTCTTCGATTTACCATCGCTGGAGAGTGGTGCACCATGGTACCATTCCGTTTCAAATCCATGCACGCATTTCAAAAAGTCGTACGACACTGTTTCGCCATTTCGGACGGATGTTGCACCTTGCACCCTGGATGTTGCACCCTGTAGATATCGGTTATTCGGACGACCTTAACTTCTGGCTCGTTTAGAATTACGGGAGCCATAACCAGTCAAAACGAAGGCCTCAGTGAGTTCTACGGCTCTGATAGCTTTCAGCCGTCAATGGATTGTTTAATGCCCAAAAAAGACTATCCGAATCTCAATCGGGTCTAGGGAGTTTTTTACCCTTCGTTTTTTCGACACCTGGATTTTTACGATAAAACGGGATTACCGTGGCTGGTCTTCGATTTACAATCGCTGGAGAGTGGTGCACCATGGTACCGTTCCGTTTCAAATCCATGCATGCATTTCAAAAAGTCGTACGACACTGGTTCGCCATTTCGGACGAATGTTGCTCCTTGCACCGTGGATGTTGCATCCTGCAGATATCGATTATTCGGACGGCCATAACTTCTGGCTCGTTTAGAGTTACGGGAGCCATAACCAGTCAAAACGAAGGTCTCAGTGAGTTCTACGGCTCTGACAGCTTTCAGCCGTCAATGGATTGTTTAATGCCTAAAAAAGACTATCCGAATCTCAATCGGGTCCCGGAAGTTTTTTACCCTTCGTTTTTTCGACACGTGGATTTTTATGGTAAAACGGGATTACCGTGGCTGGTCTTCGATTTACCATCGCTGGAGAGTGGTGCACCATGGTACCGTTCCGTTTCAACTCCACGCATGCATTTCAAAAAGTCGTACAACACTGTTTCGCCATTTCGGACGGATGTTGCACCTTGCACCGTGGATGTTGCACTCTGTAGATATCGGTTATTCGGACGGCCATAACTTCTGGCTCGTTTAGGGTTACGGGAGGCATAACCAGTCAAAACAAAGATATCAGTGAGTTCTACGGCTCGAAAGATTTCAGCCATCAATGGATTGTTTAATGCCCAAAAACGACTATCCGAATCTCAATCGGGTCTCGGAAGTTTTTTACCCTTCGTTTTTTCGACACGTGGATTTTTACGGTAAAACGGGATTACCGTGGCTGGTCTTCGATTTACCATCGCTGGAGAGTGGTGAACCATGGTACCATTCCTTTTCAAATCCACGCACGCATTTCAAAAAGTCATACGACACTGTTTCGCCATTTCGGACGGATGTTGCACCTTGCACCGTGGATGTTGCACCCTGTATATATCGGTTATTCGGACGGCCCTAACTTCTGGCTCGTTTTGAGTTACGGGAGCCATAACCAGTCAAAACGAAGGCCTCAGTGAGTTCTACGGCTTTGATAGCTTTCAGCCTTCAATGGATTATTTAATGCCCAAAAAAGACTATCCGAATCTCAATCGGGTCTTGGAAGTTTTTTACCCTTCGTTTTTTCGACACGTGGATTTTTACGGCAGAACTGGATTACCGTGGCTGGTCTTCGATTACCATCGCTGGAGAGTGATGCACCATGGTACCGTTCCGTTTCAAATCCATGCACGCATTTCAAAAAGTCGTACGACACTGTTTCGCCATTTTGGACGGATGTTGCACCTTGCACCGTGGATGTTGCACCCTATACATATCGATTATTCGGACGGCCATAACTTCAGGCTCGTTTAGAGTTACGGGAGCCATAACCAGTCAAAACGAAGACCTCGGTGAGTTCTACGGCTCTGACAGCTCTCAGCCGTCAATGGATTGTTTAATGCCCAAAAAAGACTATCCGAATCTCAATCGGGTCTAGGGAGTTTTTTACCCTTCGTTTTCTCGACACGTGGATTTTTACTGTAAAACGGGATTACCGTGGCTGGTCTTCGATTTACCATCGCTGGAGAGTGGTGCACCATGGTATCGTTCCGTTTCAAATCCATGTACGCATTTCAAAAAGTCGTACGACACTGTTTCGCCATTACGGACGAATGTTGCACCTTGTACCGTGGATGTTGCATCCTGTAGATATCGATTATTGGGACGGCCATAACTTCTGGCTCGTTTAGAGTTACGAGAGCCATAACTAGTCAAAACGAAGGCCTCAGTGAGTTCTACGGCTATGACAGCTTTTAGACGTCGATGGATTGTTTAATGCCCAAAAAAGACTATCCGAATCTCAATTAGGTCTCGGATGTTTTTTACCCTTCGTTTTTTCGACACGTGGATTTTTACGGTAAAACGGGATTACCATGGCAGGTCTTCGATTTACCATCGCTGGAGAGTGGTGCACCATGGTACCGTTCCGTTTCAAATCCATGCACGCATTTCAAAAAGTCGTACGACACTGTTTCGGCATTTTGGACGGATGTTGCACCTTGCACCGTGGATGTTGCACCCTGTAGATATCGGTTATTCGGACGGCCATAACTTCTGGCTCGTTTAGAGTTACGGGTGCCATAACCAGTCAAAACGAAGTCATCAGTGAGTTCTACGGCTCCGACAGCTTTCAGCCGTCAATGGATTGTTTAATGCCCAAAAACGACTATCCGAATCTCAATCGGGTCTCGAAAGTTTTTTACCTTCGTTTTTTCGACACGTGGATTTTTACGGTAAAACCGGATTACCGTGGCTGGTCTTCGATTTACCATCGCTAGAGAGTGGTGCACCATGGTACCGTTCCGTTTCAAATCCATGCACGCATTTCAAAAAGTCGTACGACACTGTTTGGACATTTCGGACGGATGTTGCACCTTGCACCGTGGATGTTGCACCCTGTAGATATCGGTTATTCGGACGGCCATAACTTCTGGCTCGTTTAGAGTTACGGGAGCCATAACCAGTCAAAACATAGGAATTAGTGAGTTCTACGGCTCCGACATCTTTTAGCCGTCAATGGAATGTTTACTGCCCAAAAAAGACTATCCGAATCTCAATCGGGTCTCGGAAGTTTTTTACCCTTCGTTTTTTCGACACGTGGATTTTTACGGTAAAACGGGATTATCGTGGCTGGTCTTCGATTTACCATCGCTGGAGAGTGGTGCACCGTGGTACCGTTCCGTTTCACATCCATGCATGCATTTCAAAAAGTCGTACGACACTGTTTCGCCATTTCAGACGAATGTTGCACCATGCACCGTGGATGTTGCATCATGTAGATATCGATTATTCGGACGGCCATAACTTCTGGCTCGTTTAGAGTTACGGGAGCCATAACCAGTCAAAACGAAGGCCTCAGTGAGTTCTACGGCTTTGACAGCTTTTAGCCGTCAATGGATTGTTTAATGCCCAAAAAATACTATCCGAATCTCAATCAGGTCTCGGAAGTTTTTTACCCTTCGTTCTTTCGACACGTGGATTTTTACGGTAAAACGGGATTACCGTGGCTGGTCTTCGATTTACCATCGCTGGAGAGTGGTGCACCATGGTACCATTCTATTTCAAATCCATGCACGCATTTCAAAAAGTCGTACGACCCTGTTTCGGCATTTCGGACGGATGTTGCACCTTGCACCGTGGATGTTGCACCTTGTAAATATCGGTTATTCGGACGGCCATAGCTTCTGGCTCGTTTAGAGTTACGGGAGCCATAACTAGTCAAAACGAAGGCATCAGTGAGTTCTACGGCTCCGGCAGCTTTCAACCGTCAAAGGATTGTTTAATGCCCAAAACGACTATCCGAATCTCAATCGGGTCTCTGAAGTTTTTTACCCTTCGTTTTTTCGACACGTGGATTTTTACGGTAAAACGGGATTACCGTGGCTGGTCTTCGATTTACCATCGCTGGAGAGTGGTGTACCATGGTACCGTTTAGTTTCAAATCCATGCACGCATTTCAAAAAGTCGCACGACACTGTTTCTCCATTTCGGACGGATGTTGCACCTTGCACCTGGATGTTGTACCCTGTAGATATCGATTATTCGGACGGCCATAACTTCTGGCTCGTTTAGAGTTACGGGAGCCATAACCAGTCAAAACGAAGGCCTCAGTGAGTTCTACGGCTTTGACAGCTTTCAGCCGTCAATGGATTGTTTCATGCTCGAAAAAGACTATCTGAACCTCAATCGGGTCTCGGAAGTTTTTTACCCTTCGTTTTTCGACACGTGGATTTTAACGGTAAAACGGGATTACCGTGGCTGGTCTTCGATTTACCATCGTAGGAGAGTGGTGCGCCATGGTACCGTTCCGTTTCAAATCCATGCACGCATTTCAAAAACTCGTAGGACACTGTTTTGCCATTTCGGACGGATGTTGCACCTTGCACCGTGGATGTTGCACCCTGTAGATATCGATTATTCGGACGGCCATAACTTCTGCCTCGTTTAGAGTTACGGGAGCCATAACCAGTCAAAACGAAGGCCTCAGTGAGTTCTACGGCTCTGACAGCTTTCACCCGTCAATGGATTGTTTAATGCCCAAAATGACCATCCGAATCTCAATCGGGTCTAGGAAGTTTTTTACCCTTCGTTTTTTCGACACGTGGATTTTTACGGTAAAACGGGATTACCGTGGCTGGTCTTCGATTTACCATCGTTGGAGAGTGGTGCACCAAGGTACCGTTGCGTTTCAAATCCATGCAGGCATTTCAAAAAGTCGTACGACACTGTTTCGCCATTTCGGACGGATGTTGCGCCTTGCACCTGGATGTTGTACCCTGTAGATATCGATTATTCGGACGGCCATAACTTCTGGCTCGTTTAGAGTTACGGGAGCCATAACCAGTCAAAACGAAGGCCTCAGTGAGTTCTACGGCTTTGACAGCTTTCAGCCGTCAATGGATTGTTTAATGCTCGAAAAAGACTATCTGAACCTCAATCGGGTCTCGGAAGTTTTTTACCCTTCGTTTTTCGACACGTGGATTTTAACGGTAAAACGGGATTACCGTGGCTGGTCTTCGATTTACCATCGTAGGAGAGTGGTGCGCCATGGTACCGTTCCGTTTCAAATCCATGCACGCATTTCAAAAACTCGTAGGACACTGTTTTGCCATTTCGGACGGATGTTGCACCTTGCACCGTGGATGTTGCACCCTGTAAATATCGATTATTCGGACGGCCATAACTTCTGGCTCGTTTAGAGTTACGGGAGCCATAACCAGTCAAAACGAAGGCCTTAGTGAGTTCTACGGCTCTGACAGCTTTCAGCCGTCAATGGATTGTTTAATGCCCAAAAAGACTATCCGAATCTCAATCGGGTCTAGGAAGTTTTTTACCCTTCGTTTTTTCGACACGTGGATTTTTACGGTAAAATGGGATTACCTTGGCTGGTCTTCGATTTACCATCGCTGCAGAGTGGTGCACCTAGGTACCGTTGCGTTTCAAATCCATGCACGCATTTCAAAAAGTCGTACGACACTGTTTCGCCATTTCGGACGGATGTTGCACCTTGCACCGTGGATGTTGCACCCTGTAAATATCGATTATTCGGACGGCCATAACTTCTGGCTCGTTTAGAGTTACGGGAGCCATAACCAGTCAAAACGAAGGCCTCAGTGAGTTCTACGGCTCTGACTGCTTTCAACCGTCAATGGATTGTCTAATGCCCAAAAAAGACTATCCAAATCTCAATCGGGTCTCGGAAGTTTTTTACCCATTGTTTTTTCGACACGTGGATTTTTACGGTAAAACGGGATTGCCGTGGCGTGTCTTCGATTTACCATCGATGGAGGGTGGTGCACCATGGTATCGTTCCTTTTCAAATCCATGCACGCATTTCCAAATGTCGTACGACACTGTTTCGCCATTTCGGATGGATGTTGCACCTTGCACTGTGGATGTTGCAACCTGTAGATATCGATTATTCGGACGGCCATAACTTCTGGCTCGTTTTGAGTTACGGGAGCCATAACCAGTCAAAACAAAGACCTCGGTGATTTCTACGGCTTTGACAGCTTTCAGCCGTCAATGGATTATTTAATGCCCAGAAAAGACTATCCGAATCTCAATCGGGTCTCGGAAGTTTTTTACCCTTCGTTTTTTCGACACGTGGATTTTTACGGTAAAACTGGATTACCGTGGCTGGTCTTCGATTTACCATCGCTGGATAGTGGTGCACCATGGTACCGTTCCGTTTCAAATCCATGCACGCATTTCAAAAAGTCGTACGACACTGTTTCGGCATTTCGAACGGATGTTGCACCTTGCACCGTGGATGTTGCACACTGTAGATATCGGTTATTCGGACGACCATAACTTCTGGCTCGTTTAGAGTTACGGGAGCCATAACCAGTCAAAACGAAGGCATCGGTGAGTTCTACGGCTTCGACAGATTTCAGCCGTCAATGGATTGTTTAATGCCCAAAAACGACTATCCGAATCTCAATCGGGTCTCGGAAATTTTTTACCCTTCGTTTTTTCGACACGTGGATTTTTACGGTAAAACGGGATTACCGTGGCTGGTCTTCGATTTACCATCGCTGGAGTGTGGTGCACCATGGTACCATTCCGTTTCAAATCCATGCACGCATTTCAAAAAGTCGTACGACAATGTTTCGGCATTTCGGACGGATGTTGCACCTTGCACCGTGGATGTTGCACCCTGTAGATATCGGTTATTCGGACGGCCATAACTTCTAGCTCGTTTAGAGTTACGGGAGCCATAACCAGTCAACACGAAGGCCTCAGTGAGTTCTACGGCTCCGACATCTTTCAGCCGTCAATGGATTGCTTAATGCCCAAAAACGACTATCCGAATCTCAATCGGGTCTCGGAAGTTTTTTACCCTTCGTTTTTTCGACACGTGGATTTTTACGGTAAAACGGGATTACCGTGGCTGGTCTTCGATTTACCATCGCTGGAGAGTGGTGCACCATGGTACCGTTCCGTTTCAAATCCATGCATGCATTTCAAAAAGTCGTACGACACTATTTTTCCATTTCGGACGAATGTTGCACCTTGCACGGTGGATGTTGCATCCTGTAGATATCGATTATTCGGATGGCCATAACTTCTGGCTCGTTTAGAGTTACGGGAACCATAACCAGTCAAAACGAAGGCCTCAGTGAGTTCTACGGCTCTGACAGCTTTCAGCCGTCATTGGATTGTTTAATGTCTAAAAAAGACTATCTGAATCTCAATCGGGTCTCGGAAGTTTTTTACCCTTCGTTTTTTCGATACGTGGATTTTAACGGTAAAACGGGATTACCGTGGCTGGTCTTCGATTTACCATCGTCGGAGAGTGGTGCGCCATGGTACCGTTCCGTTTCAAATCCATGCACGCATTTCAAAAAGTCGTACGACACTGTTTCGCCATTTCGGACGGATGTTGCACCTTGCACCGTGGATGTTGCACCCTGTAGATATCGATTATTTGGACGGCCATAACTTCTGCCTCGTTAAGAGTTACGGGAGCCATAACCAGTCAAAACGAAGGCCTCAGTGAGTTCTATGGTTCTGACAGCTTTCAGCCGTCAATGCATTGTTTAATGCCTAAAAAAGACTATCCGAATCTCAATCGGGTCTAGGAAGTTTTTTACCTTTCGTTTTTTCGATACGTGGATTTTTACGGTAAAATGGGATTACATGGCTGGTCTTCGATTTCCATCGCTGGAGAGTGGTGCACCATGGTACCGTTTCCTTTCAAATCCATGCACGCATTTCAAAAAGTCGTGCGACACTGTTTCGCCATTTCGGACGGATGTTGCACCTTGCACCGTGGATGTTGCACCCTGTAGATATCAATTATTCGGACGGCCGTAACTTCTGGCTCGTTTAGAGTTACGGGAGCCATAACCAGTCAAAACGAAGGCCTCAGTGAGTTCTACGGCTCTGATAGCTTTCAACTGTCAATGGGTTGTTTAATCCCCAAAAAAGACTATCCGAATCTCAATCGGGTCTAGGAAGTTTTTTACCCTTCGTTTTTTCGACACGTGGATTTTTACGGTAAAACGGGATTACCGTGGCTTGTCTTCGATTTACCATCGCTGGAGAGTGGTGCACCATGGTACCGTTCCGTTTCAAATCCATGCACGCATTTCAAAAAGTCGTACAACACCGTTTCGCCATTTCGGACGGATGTTGCACCTTGCACCGTGGATGTTGCACCCTGTAGATATCGATTATTCGGACGGCCATAACTTCTGGATCGTTTAGAGTTAAGAGCCATAACCAGTCAAAACGAAGGCCTCAATGAGTTCTACGGCTCTGACAGCTTTCAGCCGTCAATGGATTGTTTAATGCCCAAAAAAGACTATCTGAATCTCAATCGGTTCTAGGGAGTTTTTTACCCTTCGTTTTTTCGACACGTGGATTTTTACGATAAAACGGGATTACCGTGACTGTTCTTCGGTTTACCATCGCTGGAGAGTGGTGCACCATGGTACCATTCCGTTTCAAATCCATGCACGCATTTCAATAAGTCGTACGACACTGTTTCGCCATTTCGGACGGGTGTTGCACCTTGCACCGTGGATGTTGCACCCTGTAGATATCGATTATTCGGACGGCCATAACTTCTGGCTCGTTTAGACTTACGGGAGCAATAACCAGTCAAAACGAAGGCCTCAGTGAGTTCTACGGCTCTGACAGCTTTCAACCGTCAATGGATTGTTTAATGCCAAAAAAGACTATCCGAATCTCAATCGGGTCTCGGAAGATTTTTACTCTTCGTTTTTTCGACACGAGGATTTTTACGTAAAACGGGATTACCGTGGCTTGTCTTCGATTTACCATCGCTGGAGAGTGGTGCACCATGGTACTGCTCCGTTTCAAATCCATGCACGCATTTCAAAAAGTTGTATGACACTGTTTCGCCATTTCGGACGGATGTTGCACCTTGCACCATGGATGTTGCACCCTGTAGATATCGATTATTCGGACGGCCATAACATCTGCCTCGTTTAGAGTTACGGGAGCCATAACCAGTCAAAACGAAGGCCTCAGTGAGTTCTTTGGCTCTGACAGCTTTCAGCCGTCAATGGATTGTTTAATGCCTAAAAAAGACTATCCGAATCTCAATCGGGTCTAGGAAGTTTTTTACCCTTCGTTTTTTCGACACTTGGATTTTTACGGTAAAACGAGATTACGTGGCTGGTCTTCGATTTACCATAGCTGGAGAGTGGTTCACCATGGTACCGTTTCCTTTCAAATCCATGCACGCATTTCAAAAGGTCGTACGACACTGTTTCGCCATTTCGGACAGATGTTGCACCTTGCACCGTGGATGTTGCGCCCTTTAGATATCGATTATTCGGACGGCCATAACTTCTGGCTCGTTTAGACTTACGGGAGCCATAACCAGTCAAAACGAAGGCCTCAGTGAGTTCTACGGTTTTGACAGCTTTTAGCCGTCAATGGATTGATTAATGCCCAAAAACGATTATCCGAATCTCAATCGGGTCATTGAAGTTTTTACCCTTCGTTTTTTCGACACGTGGATTTTTACGGTAAATCGGGATTACCGTGGCTGGTCTTCGATTTACCATCGCTGGAGAGTGGTGCACCATGGTACCGTTGCGTTTCAAATCCATGCACGCATTTCAAAACGTCGTACGACACTGTTTCGACATTTCGGACAGATGTTGCACCCTATAGATATCGATTATTCGGACGGCAATAACTTCTGGCTCGTTTAGAGTTACGGGAGCCATAACCAGTCAAAACGAAGGCCTCAGTGAGTTCTACGGCTCCGACAGCCTTCAGCCTACAATGGATTGTTTAATGCCCAAATAAAACTATCCGAATCTCAATCGGGTCTCGGATGTTTTTTAACCATCGTTTTTTCGACACGTGGATTTTTACGGTAAAACAGAATTACCGTGGCTGGTCTTCGATTTACCATCGCTGGAGAGTGGCGCACCATGGTACCGTTCCGTTTCAAATCCATGCACGCATTTCAAAACGTCGTACGACACTGTTTCGCCATTTCGAACGAATGTTGCGCCTTGCACCGTGGATATTGCACCCTGTAGATATCGATTATTTGGACGGCCATAACTTCTGGCTCGTTTAGAGATACGGGAGCCATAACCAGTCAAAACGAAGGCCTCAGTGATTTCTACGGCTCTGACAGCTTTCAGCCGTCAATGGATTGTTTAACGTCCAAAAAAGACTATCCGTATCTCAATCGGGTCTAGGAAGTTTTTTACCCTTCGTTTTTTCGACACGTGGATTTTTACGGTAAAACGGGATTACCGTGGCTGGTCTTCGATTTACCATCGCTGGAGAGTGTTGCACCATGGTACCGTTGCGTTTCAAATCCATGCACGAATTTCAAAAAGTCATACGACACTGTTTCGCCATTTCGGACGGATGGTGCACCTTGCACCGTGGATGTTGCACCCTATAGATATCGATTATTCGGACGGCAATAACTTCTGGCTCGTTTAGAGTTACGGGAGCCATAACCAGTCAAAACGAAGGCCATAGTGAGTTCTACAGCTCAGACAGCTTTCAGCCGTCAACGGAATGTTTAATGCCCAAAATAGACTATCCGAATCTCAATCGGGTCTAGGAAGTTTTTTACCCTTCGTTTTTTTGACATGTGGATTTTTACGGTAAAACGGGATTACCGTGGCTGGTCTTCGATTTACCATCGCTGGAGAGTGGTGCACCATGGTACCGTTCCGTTTCAAATCCATGCACGCATTTCAAAAAGTCGTACGACACTGTTTCGCCATTTCAGACGGATGTTACACCTTGCATCGTGGATGTTGCACCCTGTAGATATCGGTTATTCGGACGGCCATAACTTCTGGCTCGTTTAGAGTTACGAGAGCCATAACCAGTCAAATCGAAGGCCTTAGTGAGTTCTACGGCTCTGACAGCTTTCAGCCTTCAATGGATTGTTTAATGCCCAAAAAAGACTATCCGAATCTCAATTGGGTCTCGGAAGTTTTTTATCCATCGTTTTTTCGACACGTGGATTTTTACGGTAAAACTGGATTACCGTGGCTGGTCTTCGATTTACCATCGCTGGAGAGTGGTGCACCATGGTACCGTTCCGTTTGAAATCCATGCACGCATTTCAAAAAGTCGTACGACACTGTTTCGCCATTTCGGACGGATGTTGCACCTCGCACCGTGGATGTTGCACCCTGTAGATATCGATTATTCGGATGGCCATAACTTCTGGCTCGTCTAGAGTTACGGGAGCCATAACCAGTCAAAACGAAGGCCTCAGTGAGTTCTACGGCTCTGACAGCTTTCAGCCGTCAATGGATTGTTTATTGCCCAAAAAAGACTATCCGAATCTCACTCGTGTCTAGGAAGTTTTTTACCCTTCATTTTTTCGACACGTGGATTTTTACGGTAAAACGGGATTACCGTGGCTGGTCTTCGATTTACCATCACTGGAGAGTGGTGCACCAAGGTACCGTTGCGTTTCAAATCTATGTACGCATTTCAAAAAGTCATACGACACTGTTTCGCCATTTCGGACGGATGTTGCACCTTACACCGTGGATGTTGCACCCTGTAGATATCGATTATTCGGACGGCCATAACTTCTGGCTCGTTTAGATTTACGGGAGCTATAACCAGTCAAAACGAAGGCCTCAGTGAGTCTACGGCTCAGACAGCTTTCAACCGTCAATGGATTGTTTAATGCCCCAAAAAGACTATCTGAATCTCAATCGGGTCTCGGAAGTTTTTTACCCTTCGTTTTTTCGACACGTGGATTTTTACGGTAAAACGGGATTACCGTGGCTGGTCTTCGGTTTACCATCGCTGGAGAGTGGTGCACCATGGTACCGTTCCTTTTCAAATCGATGCACGCATTTCAAAATGTCGTAAGACACTATTTCGCCATTTCTGACGGATGTTGCACCTTGCATTGTGGATGTTGCACCCTGTAGATATCGATTATTCGGACAACCATAACTTCTGGCTCGTTTTGAGTTACGAGAGCCATAACCAATCAAAACGAAGGCGTCAGTGAGTTCTACGGCTTTGACAGCTTTCAACCATCAATCAATTATTTAATGCCCAAAAAAGACTATCCGAATCTCAATCAGGTCTCGGATGTTTTTTACCCTTCGTTTTTTCGACACGTGGATTTTTACGGTAAAACTGGATTACCGTGGCTGGTCTTCGATTTACTATCGCTGGAGAGTGGTGCACCATGGTACCGTTCCATTTCAAATCCATGCACGCATTTCAAAAAGTCATACGACACTGTTTCGCCATTTCAGACGGATGTTGCACCTTGCACCGTGGATGTTGCACCCTGTAGATATCGATTATTCGGACGGCCATAACTTCTGGCTCGTTTAGAGTTACGTGAGCCATAACCAGTCAAAACGAAGGCCTCAGTGAGTTCTACGGCTCTGACAGCTTTCAGCTATCAACGGATTGTTTAATGCCTAAAAAAGACTATCCGAATCTCAATCGGGTCTTGGGAGTTTTATGCCCTTCGTTTTTTCGACACGTGGATTTTTACGGTAAAACGGGATTACTGTGGCTGGTCTTCGATTTACCATCGCTGGAGAGTGGTGCACCATGGTACCGTTCCGTTTCAAATCCATGCATGCATTTCAAAAAGTCGTACGACACTGTTTCGCCATTTCAGACGAATGTTGCGCCATGCACCGTGGATGTTGCATCCTGTAGATATCGATTATTCGGACGGCCATAACTTCAGGCTCGTTTAGAGATACGGGAGGAATAACTTGTCAAAACGAAGACCTCAGTGAGTTCTATGGCTCTGACAGCTTTCAGCCGTCAATGGATTGTTTAATGCCCAAAAAAGACTATCTGAATCTCTATCGGGTCTATGGAGTTTTTTACCCTTCGTTTTTTCGACACGTGGATTTTTACTGTAAAACGGGATTACCGTGGCTGGTCTTCGATTTATCATCACTGGAGAGTGGTGCACCATGGTACCGTTCCGTTTCAAATCCATGCACGCATTTCAAAAGGTCGTACGACACTGTTTCGCCATTTCGGACGGATGTTGCACCTTGCACCGTGGATGTTGCACCCTGTAGATATCGATTATTTGGACTGCCATAACTTCTGCCTCGTTTAGAGTTTCGGGAGCCATAACTAGTCAAAACGAAGGCCTCGGTATGTTCTACGGCTCTGATAGCTTTCAGCCTTCAATGGATTGTTTAATGCCCAAAAAATACTATCTGAATCTCAATCGGGTCTTGGAAGTTTTTTACCCATCGTTTTTTCGACACGTGGATTTTTACGGAAAACTGGATTACCATGGCTAGTCTTCGATTTACCATCGCTGGAGAGTGGTGCACCATGGTACCGTTCCGTTTCAAATCCATTCACGCATTTCAAAAAGTCGTACGACACTGTTTCGCCGTTTCGGACGGATGTTGCATCTTGCACCGTGGATGTTGCACCCTGTAGATATCGATTATTCGGACGGCCATAACTTCTGGCTCGTTTAGAGTTACGGGAGCCATAACCAGTCAAAACGAAGGCCTCAGTGAGTTCTACGGCTCTGACAGCTTTCAGCCATCAATGGATTGTTTAATGCCCAAAAAAGACTATCCGAATCTTAATCGGGTCTAGGAAGTTTTTTACCCTTCGTTTTTTCGACACGTGGATTTTTACGGTAAAATGGGATTACCGTGGCTGGTCTTCGATTTACCATCGCTGGAGAGTGGTGCACCAAGGTACCGTTGCATTTCAAATCCATGCACGCATTTCAAAAAGTCGTACGACACTGTTTCCCCATTTCGGACGGATGTTGCACCTTGCACCGTGGATGTTGCACCCTGTAGATATCGATTATTCGGACGGCCATAACTTCTGGCTCGTTTAGAGTTACGGGAGCCATAACCAGTCAAAACGAAGGCCTCAGTGAGTTCTACGGCTCTGACAGCTTTCAAACGTCAATGGATTGTTTAATGCCCGAAAAAGACTATCGAATCTCAATCGGGTCTTGCAAGTTTTTTACCCTTCGTTTTTTTGACACGTGGATTTTTACGGTAAAACGAGATTACCGTGGCTGGTCTTCGATTTACCATCGCTGGAGAGTGGTGCACCATGGTACCGTTTCGTTTCAAGTCCATGCACGCATTTCAAAAAGTCGTAGGACACTGTTTCGCCATTTCGGACGGATGTTGCACCTTGCACCGTGGATGTTGCACCCTTTAGATATCGATTATTCGGACGGCCATAACTTCAGGCTCGTTTAGAGATACGGGAGGCATAACCAGTCAAAACGAAGACCTCAGTGAGTTCTATAGCTTTGACAGCTTTCAGCCGTCAATGGATTGTTTAATGCCCAAAAAAGACTATCTGAATCTCAATCGGGTCTAGGGAGTTTTTTACCCTTCGTTTTTTCGACACGTGGATTTTTACTGTAAAACGGGATTACCGTGGCTGGTCTTCGATTTACCATCGCTGGAGAGTGGTGCACCATGGTACCGTTCCGTTTCAAATCCATGCACGCATTTCAAGAAGTCGTACGACACTGTTTCGCCATTTCGGACGGATGTTGCACCTTGCACCGTGGATGTTGCACCCTGTAGATATCGATTATACGGATGGCCATAACTTCTGCCTCGTTTCGAGTTACGGGAGCTATAACCAGTCAAAATAAAGGCCTCAGTAAGTTCTACGGCTTTGATAGCTTTCAGCCTTCAATGGATTGTTTAATGCCCAAAAAATACTATCTGAATCTCAATCGGGTCTCGGAAGTTTTTTACCCATCGTTTTTTCGACACGTGGATTTTTAAGGTAAAACTGGATTACCGTGGCTGGTCTTCGATTTACCATCGCTGGAGAGTGGTGCACCATGGTACCGTTCCGTTTCAAATCCATTCACGCATTTCAAAAAGTCGTACGACACTGTTTCGCCATTTCGGACGGATGTTGCATCTTGCACCGTGGACGTTGCACCCTGTAGATATCGATTATTCGGACGGCCATAACTTCTGGCTCGTTTAGAGTTACGGGAGCCAAAACCAGTCAAAACGAAGGCCCCAGCGAGTTCTACGGCTCTGACAGCTTTCAGCCGTCAATGGATTGGCTAATGCCGAAAAAAGACTATCCGAATCTTAATCGGGTCTAGGAAGTTTTTTACCCTTCGTTTTTTCGACACGTGGATTTTTACGGTAAAACGGGATTACCGTGGCTGGTCTTCGATTTCGCATCGCTGGAGAGTGGTGCACCAAGGTACCGTTGCGTTTCAAATCCATGCACGCATTTCAAAAAGTCGTACGACACTGTTTCGCCATTTCGGACGGATGTTGCACCTTGCACCGTGGATGTTGCACCCTGTAGATATCGATTATTCGGACGGCCATAATTTCTGGCTCGTTTAGAGTTACGGGAGCCATAACCAGTCAAAACGAAGGCCTCAGTGAGTTCTACGGCTCTGACAGCTTTCAACCGCCAATGGATTGTTTAATGCCCAAAAAAGACTATCCGAATCTCAATCGGGTCTTGGAAGTTTTTTACCCTTAGTTTTTTCGACACGTAGATTTTTAAGGTAAAACGGGGTTACCGTGGCTGGTCTTCAATTTACCATCGCTGGAGAGTGGTGCACCATGGTACCGTACCTTTTCAAATCCATGCACGCATTTCAAAATGTCGTACGACACTGTTTCTCCATTTCGGCCGGATGTTGCACCTTGCACTGTGGATCTTGCACCCTGTAGATATCGATTATTCGGACGGCCATAACTTCTGGCTCGTTTTGATTTACGGGAGCCATAACCAGTCAAAACGAAGGCCTCAGTGAGTTCTACGGCTTTGACAGCTTTCATCCATCAATGGATTATTTAATGCCCAAAAGAGACTATCCGAATCTCAATCGGGTCTCGGAAGTTTTTTACCCTTCGTTTTTTTGACACGTGGATTTTTACGGTAAAACTGGATTACCGTGGCTGGTCTTCGATTTACCATCGCTGGAGAGTGGTGCACCATGGTACCGTTCCGTTTCAAATCCATGCACACATTTCAAAAAGTCGTACGACACTGTTTCGCCATTTCGGACGGATGTTGCACCTTGCACCGTGGATGTTGCACCCTGTAGATATCGATTATTCGGACGGCCATAACTTCTGGCTCGTTTAGAGTTACGGGAGCCATAACCAGTCAAAACGAAGACCTCGGTGATTTCTACGGCTCTGACAGCTTTCAGCCATCAATGGATTGTTTAATGCCCAAAAAAGACTATCTGAATCTCAATCGGGTCTCGGAAGTTTTTTACCCTTCGTTTTTTCGACTCGTGGATTTTTACGGTAAAACGGGACTACCGTGGCTGGTCTTCGATTTACCATCGCTGGAGAGTGGTGCACCATGGTACCATTCCGTTTCAAATCCATGCACGCATTTCAAAAAGTCGTACGACACTGTTTCGCCATTTCGGACGGATGTTGCACCTTGCACCCTGGATGTTGCACCCTGTAGATATCGGTTATTCGGACGACCTTAACTTCTGGCTCGTTTAGAATTACGGGAGCCGTAACCAGTCAAAACGAAGGCCTCAGTGAGTTCTACGGCTCTGATAGCTTTCAGCCGTCAATGGATTGTTTAATGCCCAAAAAAGACTATCCGAATCTCAATCGGGTCTAGGGAGTTTTTTACCCTTCGTTTTTTCGACACCTGGATTTTTACGATAAAACGGGATTACCGTGGCTGGTCTTCGATTTACAATCGCTGGAGAGTGGTGCACCATGGTACCGTTCCGTTTCAAATCCATGCATGCATTTCAAAAAGTCGTACGACACTGGTTCGCCATTTCGGACGAATGTTGCTCCTTGCACCGTGGATGTTGCATCCTGCAGATATCGATTATTCGGACGGCCATAACTTCTGGCTCGTTTAGAGTTACGGGAGCCATAACCAGTCAAAACGAAGGTCTCAGTGAGTTCTACGGCTCTGACAGCTTTCAGCCGTCAATGGATTGTTTAATGCCTAAAAAAGACTATCCGAATCTCAATCGGGTCCCGGAAGTTTTTTACCCTTCGTTTTTTCGACACGTGGATTTTTATGGTAAAACGGGATTACCGTGGCTGGTCTTCGATTTACCATCGCTGGAGAGTGGTGCACCATGGTACCGTTCCGTTTCAACTCCACGCATGCATTTCAAAAAGTCGTACAACACTATTTCGCCATTTCGGACGGATGTTGCACCTTGCACCGTGGATGTTGCACCCTGTAGATATCGGTTATTCGGACGGCCATAACTTCTGGCTCGTTTAGGGTTACGGGAGGCATAACCAGTCAAAACAAAGATATCAGTGAGTTCTACGGCTCGAAAGATTTCAGCCATCAATGGATTGTTTAATGCCCAAAAACGACTATCCGAATCTCAATCGGGTCTCGGAAGTTTTTTACCCTTCGTTTTTTCGACACGTGGATTTTTACGGTAAAACGGGATTACCGTGGCTGGTCTTCGATTTACCATCGCTGGAGAGTGGTGAACCATGGTACCATTCCTTTTCAAATCCACGCACGCATTTCAAAAAGTCATACGACACTGTTTCGTCATTTCGGACGGATGTTGCACCTTGCACCGTGGATGTTGCACCCTGTATATATCGGTTATTCGGACGGCCCTAACTTCTGGCTCGTTTTGAGTTACGGGAGCCATAACCAGTCAAAACGAAGGCCTCAGTGAGTTCTACGGCTTTGATAGCTTTCAGCCTTCAATGGATTATTTAATGCCCAAAAAAGACTATCCGAATCTCAATCGGGTCTTGGAAGTTTTTTACCCTTCGTTTTTTCGACACGTGGATTTTTACGGCAGAACTGGATTACCGTGGCTGGTCTTCGATTACCATCGCTGGAGAGTGATGCACCATGGTACCGTTCCGTTTCAAATCCATGCACGCATTTCAAAAAGTCGTACGACACTGTTTCGCCATTTTGGACGGATGTTGCACCTTGCACCGTGGATGTTGCACCCTATACATATCGATTATTCGGACGGCCATAACTTCAGGCTCGTTTAGAGTTACGGGAGCCATAACCAGTCAAAACGAAGACCTCGGTGAGTTCTACGGCTCTGACAGCTCTCAGCCGTCAATGGATTGTTTAATGCCCAAAAAAGACTATCCGAATCTCAATCGGGTCTAGGGAGTTTTTTACCCTTCGTTTTCTCGACACGTGGATTTTTACTGTAAAACGGGATTACCGTGGCTGGTCTTCGATTTACCATCGCTGGAGAGTGGTGCACCATGGTATCGTTCCGTTTCAAATCCATGTACGCATTTCAAAAAGTCGTACGACACTGTTTCGCCATTACGGACGAATGTTGCACCTTGTACCGTGGATGTTGCATCCTGTAGATATCGATTATTGGGACGGCCATAACTTCTGGCTCGTTTAGAGTTACGAGAGCCATAACTAGTCAAAACGAAGGCCTCAGTGAGTTCTACGGCTATGACAGCTTTTAGACGTCGATGGATTGTTTAATGCCCAAAAAAGACTATCCGAATCTCAATTAGGTCTCGGATGTTTTTTACCCTTCGTTTTTTCGACACGTGGATTTTTACGGTAAAACGGGATTACCATGGCAGGTCTTCGATTTACCATCGCTGGAGAGTGGTGCACCATGGTACCGTTCCGTTTCAAATCCATGCACGCATTTCAAAAAGTCGTACGACACTGTTTCGGCATTTTGGACGGATGTTGCACCTTGCACCGTGGATGTTGCACCCTGTAGATATCGGTTATTCGGACGGCCATAACTTCTGGCTCGTTTAGAGTTACGGGTGCCATAACCAGTCAAAACGAAGTCATCAGTGAGTTCTACGGCTCCGACAGCTTTCAGCCGTCAATGGATTGTTTAATGCCCAAAAACGACTATCCGAATCTCAATCGGGTCTCGAAAGTTTTTTACCTTCGTTTTTTCGACACGTGGATTTTTACGGTAAAACCGGATTACCGTGGCTGGTCTTCGATTTACCATCGCTAGAGAGTGGTGCACCATGGTACCGTTCCGTTTCAAATCCATGCACGCATTTCAAAAAGTCGTACGACACTGTTTGGACATTTCGGACGGATGTTGCACCTTGCACCGTGGATGTTGCACCCTGTAGATATCGGTTATTCGGACGGCCATAACTTCTGGCTCGTTTAGAGTTACGGGAGCCATAACCAGTCAAAACATAGGAATTAGTGAGTTCTACGGCTCCGACATCTTTTAGCCGTCAATGGAATGTTTACTGCCCAAAAAAGACTATCCGAATCTCAATCGGGTCTCGGAAGTTTTTTACCCTTCGTTTTTTCGACACGTGGATTTTTACGGTAAAACGGGATTATCGTGGCTGGTCTTCGATTTACCATCGCTGGAGAGTGGTGGACCGTGGTACCGTTCCGTTTCACATCCATGCATGCATTTCAAAAAGTCGTACGACACTGTTTCGCCATTTCAGACGAATGTTGCACCATGCACCGTGGATGTTGCATCATGTAGATATCGATTATTCGGACGGCCATAACTTCTGGCTCGTTTAGAGTTACGGGAGCCATAACCAGTCAAAACGAAGGCCTCAGTGAGTTCTACGGCTTTGACAGCTTTTAGCCGTCAATGGATTGTTTAATGCCCAAAAAATACTATCCGAATCTCAATCAGGTCTCGGAAGTTTTTTACCCTTCGTTCTTTCGACACGTGGATTTTTATGGTAAAACGGGATTACCGTGGCTGGTCTTCGATTTACCATCGCTGGAGAGTGGTGCACCATGGTACCATTCTATTTCAAATCCATGCACGCATTTCAAAAAGTCGTACGACCCTGTTTCGGCATTTCGGACGGATGTTGCACCTTGCACCGTGGATGTTGCACCTTGTAAATATCGGTTATTCGGACGGCCATAGCTTCTGGCTCGTTTAGAGTTACGGGAGCCATAACTAGTCAAAACGAAGGCATCAGTGAGTTCTACGGCTCCGGCAGCTTTCAACCGTCAAAGGATTGTTTAATGCCCAAAACGACTATCCGAATCTCAATCGGGTCTCTGAAGTTTTTTACCCTTCGTTTTTTCGACACGTGGATTTTTACGGTAAAACGGGATTACCGTGGCTGGTCTTCGATTTACCATCGCTGGAGAGTGGTGTACCATGGTACCGTTTAGTTTCAAATCCATGCACGCATTTCAAAAAGTCGCACGACACTGTTTCTCCATTTCGGACGGATGTTGCACCTTGCACCTGGATGTTGTACCCTGTAGATATCGATTATTCGGACGGCCATAACTTCTGGCTCGTTTAGAGTTACGGGAGCCATAACCAGTCAAAACGAAGGCCTCAGTGAGTTCTACGGCTTTGACAGCTTTCAGCCGTCAATGGATTGTTTAATGCTCGAAAAAGACTATCTGAACCTCAATCGGGTCTCGGAAGTTTTTTACCCTTCGTTTTTCGACACGTGGATTTTAACGGTAAAACGGGATTACCGTGGCTGGTCTTCGATTTACCATCGTAGGAGAGTGGTGCGCCATGGTACCGTTCCGTTTCAAATCCATGCACGCATTTCAAAAACTCGTAGGACACTGTTTTGCCATTTCGGACGGATGTTGCACCTTGCACCGTGGATGTTGCACCCTGTAGATATCGATTATTCGGACGGCCATAACTTCTGCCTCGTTTAGAGTTACGGGAGCCATAACCAGTCAAAACGAAGGCCTCAGTGAGTTCTACGGCTCTGACAGCTTTCACCCGTCAATGGATTGTTTAATGCCCAAAATGACCATCCGAATCTCAATCGGGTCTAGGAAGTTTTTTACCCTTCGTTTTTTCGACACGTGGATTTTTACGGTAAAACGGGATTACCGTGGCTGGTCTTCGATTTACCATCGTTGGAGAGTGGTGCACCAAGGTACCGTTGCGTTTCAAATCCATGCAGGCATTTCAAAAAGTCGTACGACACTGTTTCGCCATTTCGGACGGATGTTGCGCCTTGCACCTGGATGTTGTACCCTGTATATATCGATTATTCGGACGGCCATAACTTCTGGCTCGTTTAGAGTTACGGGAGCCATAACCAGTCAAAACGAAGGCCTCAGTGAGTTCTACGGCTTTGACAGCTTTCAGCCGTCAATGGATTGTTTAATGCTCGAAAAAGACTATCTGAACCTCAATCGGGTCTCGGAAGTTTTTTACCCTTCGTTTTTCGACACGTGGATTTTAACGGTAAAACGGGATTACCGTGGCTGGTCTTCGATTTACCATCGTAGGAGAGTGGTGCGCCATGGTACCGTTCCGTTTCAAATCCATGCACGCATTTCAAAAACTCGTAGGACACTGTTTTGCCATTTCGGACGGATGTTGCACCTTGCACCGTGGATGTTGCACCCTGTAAATATCGATTATTCGGACGGCCATAACTTCTGGCTCGTTTAGAGTTACGGGAGCCATAACCAGTCAAAACGAAGGCCTTAGTGAGTTCTACGGCTCTGACAGCTTTCAGCCGTCAATGGATTGTTTAATGCCCAAAAAGACTATCCGAATCTCAATCGGGTCTAGGAAGTTTTTTACCCTTCGTTTTTTCGACACGTGGATTTTTACGGTAAAATGGGATTACCTTGGCTGGTCTTCGATTTACCATCGCTGCAGAGTGGTGCACCTAGGTACCGTTGCGTTTCAAATCCATGCACGCATTTCAAAAAGTCGTACGACACTGTTTCGCCATTTCGGACGGATGTTGCACCTTGCACCGTGGATGTTGCACCCTGTAAATATCGATTATTCGGACGGCCATAACTTCTGGCTCGTTTAGAGTTACGGGAGCCATAACCAGTCAAAACGAAGGCCTCAGTGAGTTCTACGGCTCTGACTGCTTTCAACCGTCAATGGATTGTCTAATGCCCAAAAAAGACTATCCAAATCTCAATCGGGTCTCGGAAGTTTTTTACCCATTGTTTTTTCGACACGTGGATTTTTACGGTAAAACGGGATTGCCGTGGCGTGTCTTCGATTTACCATCGATGGAGGGTGGTGCACCATGGTATCGTTCCTTTTCAAATCCATGCACGCATTTCCAAATGTCGTACGACACTGTTTCGCCATTTCGGATGGATGTTGCACCTTGCACTGTGGATGTTGCAACCTGTAGATATCGATTATTCGGACGGCCATAACTTCTGGCTCGTTTTGAGTTACGGGAGCCATAACCAGTCAAAACAAAGACCTCGGTGATTTCTACGGCTTTGACAGCTTTCAGCCGTCAATGGATTATTTAATGCCCAGAAAAGACTATCCGAATCTCAATCGGGTCTCGGAAGTTTTTTACCCTTCGTTTTTTCGACACGTGGATTTTTACGGTAAAACTGGATTACCGTGGCTGGTCTTCGATTTACCATCGCTGGATAGTGGTGCACCATGGTACCGTTCCGTTTCAAATCCATGCACGCATTTCAAAAAGTCGTACGACACTGTTTCGGCATTTCGAACGGATGTTGCACCTTGCACCGTGGATGTTGCACACTGTAGATATCGGTTATTCGGACGACCATAACTTCTGGCTCGTTTAGAGTTACGGGAGCCATAACCAGTCAAAACGAAGGCATCGGTGAGTTCTACGGCTTCGACAGATTTCAGCCGTCAATGGATTGTTTAATGCCCAAAAACGACTATCCGAATCTCAATCGGGTCTCGGAAATTTTTTACCCTTCGTTTTTTCGACACGTGGATTTTTACGGTAAAACGGGATTACCGTGGCTGGTCTTCGATTTACCATCGCTGGAGTGTGGTGCACCATGGTACCATTCCGTTTCAAATCCATGCACGCATTTCAAAAAGTCGTACGACAATGTTTCGGCATTTCGGACGGATGTTGCACCTTGCACCGTGGATGTTGCACCCTGTAGATATCGGTTATTCGGACGGCCATAACTTCTAGCTCGTTTAGAGTTACGGGAGCCATAACCAGTCAACACGAAGGCCTCAGTGAGTTCTACGGCTCCGACATCTTTCAGCCGTCAATGGATTGCTTAATGCCCAAAAACGACTATCCGAATCTCAATCGGGTCTCGGAAGTTTTTTACCCTTCGTTTTTTCGACACGTGGATTTTTACGGTAAAACGGGATTACCGTGGCTGGTCTTCGATTTACCATCGCTGGAGAGTGGTGCACCATGGTACCGTTCCGTTTCAAATCCATGCATGCATTTCAAAAAGTCGTACGACACTATTTTTCCATTTCGGACGAATGTTGCACCTTGCACGGTGGATGTTGCATCCTGTAGATATCGATTATTCGGATGGCCATAACTTCTGGCTCGTTTAGAGTTACGGGAACCATAACCAGTCAAAACGAAGGCCTCAGTGAGTTCTACGGCTCTGACAGCTTTCAGCCGTCATTGGATTGTTTAATGTCTAAAAAAGACTATCTGAATCTCAATCGGGTCTCGGAAGTTTTTTACCCTTCGTTTTTTCGATACGTGGATTTTAACGGTAAAACGGGATTACCGTGGCTGGTCTTCGATTTACCATCGTCGGAGAGTGGTGCGCCATGGTACCGTTCCGTTTCAAATCCATGCACGCATTTCAAAAAGTCGTACGACACTGTTTCGCCATTTCGGACGGATGTTGCACCTTGCACCGTGGATGTTGCACCCTGTAGATATCGATTATTTGGACGGCCATAACTTCTGCCTCGTTAAGAGTTACGGGAGCCATAACCAGTCAAAACGAAGGCCTCAGTGAGTTCTATGGTTCTGACAGCTTTCAGCCGTCAATGCATTGTTTAATGCCTAAAAAAGACTATCCGAATCTCAATCGGGTCTAGGAAGTTTTTTACCTTTCGTTTTTTCGATACGTGGATTTTTACGGTAAAATGGGATTACATGGCTGGTCTTCGATTTCCATCGCTGGAGAGTGGTGCACCATGGTACCGTTTCCTTTCAAATCCATGCACGCATTTCAAAAAGTCGTGCGACACTGTTTCGCCATTTCGGACGGATGTTGCACCTTGCACCGTGGATGTTGCACCCTGTAGATATCGATTATTCGGACGGCCGTAACTTCTGGCTCGTTTAGAGTTACGGGAGCCATAACCAGTCAAAACGAAGGCCTCAGTGAGTTCTACGGCTCTGATAGCTTTCAACTGTCAATGGGTTGTTTAATCCCCAAAAAAGACTATCCGAATCTCAATCGGGTCTAGGAAGTTTTTTACCCTTCGTTTTTTCGACACGTGGATTTTTACGGTAAAACGGGATTACCGTGGCTTGTCTTCGATTTACCATCGCTGGAGAGTGGTGCACCATGGTACCGTTCCGTTTCAAATCCATGCACGCATTTCAAAAAGTCGTACAACACCGTTTCGCCATTTCGGACGGATGTTGCACCTTGCACCGTGGATGTTGCACCCTGTAGATATCGATTATTCGGACGGCCATAACTTCTGGATCGTTTAGAGTTAAGAGCCATAACCAGTCAAAACGAAGGCCTCAATGAGTTCTACGGCTCTGACAGCTTTCAGCCGTCAATGGATTGTTTAATGCCCAAAAAAGACTATCTGAATCTCAATCGGTTCTAGGGAGTTTTTTACCCTTCGTTTTTTCGACACGTGGATTTTTACGATAAAACGGGATTACCGTGACTGTTCTTCGGTTTACCATCGCTGGAGAGTGGTGCACCATGGTACCATTCCGTTTCAAATCCATGCACGCATTTCAATAAGTCGTACGACACTGTTTCGCCATTTCGGACGGGTGTTGCACCTTGCACCGTGGATGTTGCACCCTGTAGATATCGATTATTCGGACGGCCATAACTTCTGGCTCGTTTAGACTTACGGGAGCAATAACCAGTCAAAACGAAGGCCTCAGTGAGTTCTACGGCTCTGACAGCTTTCAACCGTCAATGGATTGTTTAATGCCAAAAAAGACTATCCGAATCTCAATCGGGTCTCGGAAGATTTTTACTCTTCGTTTTTTCGACACGAGGATTTTTACGTAAAACGGGATTACCGTGGCTTGTCTTCGATTTACCATCGCTGGAGAGTGGTGCACCATGGTACTGCTCCGTTTCAAATCCATGCACGCATTTCAAAAAGTTGTATGACACTGTTTCGCCATTTCGGACGGATGTTGCACCTTGCACCATGGATGTTGCACCCTGTAGATATCGATTATTCGGACGGCCATAACATCTGCCTCGTTTAGAGTTACGGGAGCCATAACCAGTCAAAACGAAGGCCTCAGTGAGTTCTTTGGCTCTGACAGCTTTCAGCCGTCAATGGATTGTTTAATGCCTAAAAAAGACTATCCGAATCTCAATCGGGTCTAGGAAGTTTTTTACCCTTCGTTTTTTCGACACTTGGATTTTTACGGTAAAACGAGATTACGTGGCTGGTCTTCGATTTACCATAGCTGGAGAGTGGTTCACCATGGTACCGTTTCCTTTCAAATCCATGCACGCATTTCAAAAGGTCGTACGACACTGTTTCGCCATTTCGGACAGATGTTGCACCTTGCACCGTGGATGTTGCGCCCTTTAGATATCGATTATTCGGACGGCCATAACTTCTGGCTCGTTTAGACTTACGGGAGCCATAACCAGTCAAAACGAAGGCCTCAGTGAGTTCTACGGTTTTGACAGCTTTTAGCCGTCAATGGATTGATTAATGCCCAAAAACGATTATCCGAATCTCAATCGGGTCATTGAAGTTTTTACCCTTCGTTTTTTCGACACGTAGATTTTTACGGTAAATCGGGATTACCGTGGCTGGTCTTCGATTTACCATCGCTGGAGAGTGGTGCACCATGGTACCGTTGCGTTTCAAATCCATGCACGCATTTCAAAAGGTCGTACGACACTGTTTCGCCATTTTGGACGGATGTTGCACCTTGCACCGTGGATGTTGCACCTTGTATATATCGATTATTCGGGCGGCCATAACTTCTGCCTCATTTAGAGCTACGGGAGCCATAACCATTCAAAACGAAGGCCTCAGTGAGTTCTATGGCTCTGACAGCTTTCAGCCATCAATGGATTGTTTAATGCCTAAAAAAGACTATCCGAATCTCAATCGGGTATAGGAAGTTTTTTACCTTTCGTTTTTTTGGACACGTGGATTTTTACGGTAAAATGGGATTACGTGGCTGGTCTTCGATTTACCATCGCTGGAGAGTGGTGCACCATGGTACCGTTTCCTTTCAAATCCATGCACGTATTTCAAAAAGTCGTACGACACTGTTTCGCCATTTCGGACGGATGTTGCACCTTGCACCGTGGATGTTGCACCCTGTAGATATCGATTATTCGGACGGCCATAAATCTGGCTCGTTTAGAGTTACGGGAGCCATAACCAGTCAAAACGAAGGCCTCAGTGAGTTCTGCGGCTCTAACAGCTTTCAGCCATCAATGGATTGTTTAATGCCCAAAAAGACTATCCGAATCTCAATCGGGTCCAGGAAGTTTTTTACCCTTCGTTTTTTCGACACCTGGATTTTTACGGTAAAAACGGGATTACCGTGGCTGGTCTTCGATTTACCATCGCTGGAGAGTGGTGCACCATGGTACTGCTCCGTTTCAAATCCATGCACGCATTTCAAAAAGTTGTACGACACTGTTTCGCCATTTCGGACGGATGTTGCACCTTGCACCGTGGATGTTGCACCCTGTAGATATCGATTATTCGGACGGCCATAAGTTCTGGCTCGTTTAGAGTTACGGGAGCATAACCAGTCAAAACGAAGGCCTCAGTGAGTTCTACGACTCTGACAGCTTTCAACCGTCAATGGATTGTTTAATGCCCAAAAAAGACTATCCGAATCTCAATCGTGTCTCGGGAGTTTTTTATCCTTCGTTTTTTCGACACGTGGATTTTTACGGTAAAACGGGATTACCGTGGCTGGTCTTCGATTTACCATCGCTGGAGGGTGCTGCACCATGGTACCGTTCCTTTTCAAATCCATGCACGCATTTCAAAATGTCGTACGAAACTGTTTCGCCATTTCGAACGGATGTTGCACCTTGCACTGTGGATGTTGCACCTCGTAGATATCGATTATTCGGACGGCCATAACTTCTGGCTCGTTTTGAGTTACGGGAGCCATATCCAGTCAAAACGAAGGCCTCAGTTGGTTCTACGGCATTGACATCTTTCAGCCGTCAATGGATTATTTAATGCCCAAAAAAGATTATCCGAATCTCAATCGGGTCTCGGAAGTTTTTTACCCTTCGTTTTTTTGACACGTGGATTTTTACGGTATAGATTTTTACGGTAAAACTGGATTACCGTGGCTGGTCTTCGATTTACCATCGTTGGAGAGTGGTGCACCATGGTGCTGTTCCGTTTCAAATCCATGCACGCATTTCAAAAAGTCGTACGACACAGTTTCGCCATTTCGGACGGATGTTGCACCTTGCACAGTGGATGTTGCACCCTGTACATATCGATTATTCGGACGGCCATAACTTCTGGCTCATTTAGAGTTACGGGAGCTATAACCAGTTAAAACGAAGGCCTCAATGAGTTCTACGGCTCTGACAGCTTTCAGCCGTCAATGGATTGTTTAATGCCCAAAAAAGACTATCCGAATCTCAATCGGGTCTAGGGAGTTTTTTACCCTTTGTTTTTTCGACGCGTGGATTTTTACGGTAAAACGGGATTACCGTGGCTGGTCTTCGATTTACCATCGCTGGAGAGTGGTGCACCATGGTACCGTTCCGTTTCAAATCCATGCATGCATTTCAAAAAGTCGTACGAAACTGTTTCGCCGTTTCGGACGAATGTTGCACCATGCACGGTGGATGTTGCATCCTGTAGATATCGATTATTCGGACGACCATAACTTCTGGCTCGTTTAGGGTTACGGGAGCCATAACCAGTCAAAACAAAGGCCTCAGTGAGTTCTACGGCTCTGACAGCTTTCAGCCGTCAATGGATTGTTTAATGCCCAAAAAAGACTACCCGAATCTCAATCGGGTCTCGGAAGTTTTTTACCCTTCGTTTTTTCGACACGTGGATTTTTAAGGCAAAACGGGATTACCGTGGCTTGTCTTCGATTTACCATCGCTGGAGAGTGGTGCACCATAGTACTGTTCCGTTTCAAATCCATGCACGCATTTCAAAACGTCGTACGACACTGTTTCGGCATTTCGGACGGATGTTGCACCTTGCACCGTGGATGTTGCACCCTGTAGATATCGGTTATTTGGACGGCCATAACTTCTGGTTCGTTTAGAGTTACGGGAGCCATAACCAGTCAAAACGAAGGCATCAGTGAGTTCTATAGCTCCGTCAACTTTCAGCCGTCAATGGATTGATTAATGCCCAAAAACGATTATCCGAATCTCAATCGGGTCATTGAAGTTTTTACCCTTCGTTTTTTCGACACGTGGATTTTTACGGTAAATCGGGATTACCGTGGCTGGTCTTCGATTTACCATCGCTGGAGAGTGGTGCACCATGGTACCGTTGCGTTTCAAATCCATGCACGCATTTCAAAAGGTCGTACGACACTGTTTCGCCATTTCGGACGGATGTTGCACCTTGCACCGTGGATGTTGCACCCTGTAGATATCGATTATTCGGACGGCCATAACTTCTGGCTCGTTTAGAGTTACGGGAGGCATAACCAGTCAAAACGAAGGCCTCAGTGATTTCTATGGCTCTGACAGCTTTTAGCCGTCAATGGATTGTTTTATTCCCAAAAAAGACTATCCGAATCTCAATCGGGTCTCGGAAGTTTTTTACCCTTCGTTTTTTCGACACGTGGATTTTCAGGGTAAAAGGGGATTACCATGGCTGGTCTTTGATTTACTATCGCTGGATTGTAGTGCACCATGGTACCATTCCTTTTCAAATGCACGCATGCATTTCAAAAAGTCGTACGACACTGTTTCGCCATTTCGGACGGATGTTGCACCTTGCACCGTGGATGTTGCACCCTGTAGATATCGATTATTCGGACGGCCATAACTTCTGGCTCGTTTAGAGTTACAAGATTCATAACCAGTCAAAAACGAAGGCCTCAGTGAGTTCTACGGCTCTGACAGATTTCAGCTGTCAGTGGATTGTTTAATGCCCGAAAAAGACTATCCGAATCTCAATCGGGTCTCGGAAGTTTTTTACCCTTCGTTTTTTCGACACGTGGATTTTAACGGTAAAACGGGATTACCGTGGATGGTCTTTGATTTACCATCGCCGGAGAGTGGTTCACCATGGTACCGTTCCATTTCAAATCCATGCACGCATTTCAAAAAGTCGTATGACACTATTTCGCCATTTCGGACGGATGTTGCACCTTGCACCGTGGATGTTGCACCCTGTAGATATCGATTATTCGGATGGCCATAAATTCTGCCTTGTTTAGAGTTACGGGAGCCATAACCAGTCAAAACGAAGGCCTCAGTGAGTTCTATGGCTCTGACAGCTTTCAGCCGTCAATGGATTGTTTAATGCCTAAACAAGACTATCCGAATCTCAATCGGGTCTAGGAAGTTTTTTACCGTTCGTTTTTTCGACACGTGGATTTTTACAGTAAAACGGGATTACATGGTTGGTCTTTGATTTACCATCACTGGAGAGTGGTGCACCATGGTACTGTTTCCTTTCAAATCCATGCGCGCATTTCAAAAAGTCGTACGACACTGTTTCGCAATTTTGGACGGATGTCGTACCTTTCACCGTGGATGTTGCACCCTGTAGATATCGATTATTCGGACGACCATAACTTCTGGCTCGTTTAGAGTTACGGGAGCCATAACCAGTCAAAACGAAGACCTCGGTGAGTTCTACGGCTCTGATAGCTTTCAGCCGTCAATGGATTGGTTAATGCCCAAAAAAGACTATCCGAATCTCAATCGGGTCTATGAAGTTTTTTACCCTTCGTTTTTTCGACACGTGGATTTTTACGGTAAAACGGGATTACCGTGGGTGGTCTTCGATTTTCCATCACTGGAGAATGGTTCACCAAGGTACCCTTGTGTTTCAAATCCATGCATGCATTTCAAAAAGTCGTACGACACTGTTTCGCCATTTTGGACGGATGTTGCACCTTGCACCGTGGATGTTGCACGCTGTAGATATCGATTATTCGGACGGCCATAACTTCTAGCTAGTTTAGAGTTACGGGAGCCATAACCAATCAAAACGAAGGCCTCAGTGAGTTCTACGGCTCTGATAGCTTTCAACCGTCAATGGATTGTTTAATGCCCAAAAAAGACTATCTGAATCTCAATAGGATCTCGGAAGTGTTTTGCCCTTCGTTTTTTCGACACGTGGATTTTTATGGTAAAACGGGATTACCGTGGCTGGTCTTCGATTTACCATCGCTGGAGAGTGGTGCACCATGGTACCGTTTCTTTTCAAATCCATGCACGCATTTCAAAATGTCATACGACACTGTTTCGCCATTTCGGACGGATGTTGCACCTTGCACTGTGGATGTTGCACCCTGTAGATATCGATTATTCGGAGGGCCATAACTTCTGGCTCATTTTGAGTTACGGGAGCCATAACCAGTCAAAAAGAAGGCCTCAGTGACTTCTACGGCTTTGACAGCTTTCAGCCGTCAATGGATTATTTAATGCCCAAAAAAGACTATCCGATTCTCAATCGGGTCTCGGATGTTTTTTACCCTTCGTTTTTTCGACACGTGGATTTTTACGGTAAAACTGGATTACCGTGGCTGGTCTTCGATTTACCATCGCTGGAGAGTGGTGCACCATGGTACCGTTCTGTTTCAAATCCATGCCGCATTTAAAAAATCCATGCACGCATTTCAAAAAGTTGTACGACACTGTTTCGCCATTTCGGACAGATGTTGCACCTTGTACCGTGGATGTTGAACTCTGTAGATATCGATTATTCGGACGGCCATAACTTCTGGCTCGTTTAGAGTTACGGGAGCCATAACCAGTCAAAACGAAGGCCTCAGTGAGTTCTACAGCTCTGATAGCTTTCAGCCGTCAATGGATTGTTTAATGCCCAAAAAAGACTATCCGAATCTCAGTCGGGTCTAGGAAGTTTTTTACCCTTCGTTTTTTCGACACGTGGATTTTTACGGTAAAACTGGATTACCGTGGCTGGTCTTCGATTTACCATCGCTGGAGAGTGGTGCACCATGGTACCGTTCTGTTTCAAATCCATGCCGCATTTAAAAAATTCGTACGACACTGCTTCGCCATTTCGGACGGATGTTGCACCTTGCACCGTGGATGTTGCACCCTGTAGATATCGGTTATTCGGACGGCCATAACTCCTGGCTCGTTTAGAGTTACGGGAGCCATAACCAGTCAAAACGAAGGCATCGGTGAGTTTTACGGCTCCGATAGCTTTCAGCCATCAATGGATTGTTTAATGCCCAAAAACGACTATTTGAATCTCAATCGGGTCTCGGAAGTTTTTTACCCTTCGTTTTTTTCGACACGTGGATTTTTAAGGTAAAATGGGATTACCGTGGCTGGTCTTCAATTTACCATCGCTGGAGAGTGGTGCACCATGGTACCGTTGCGTTTCAAATCCATGCACGCATTTCAAAAGGTCGTACGACACTGTTTCGCCATTTCGGACGGATGTTGCACCTTGCACCGTGGATGTTGCACCCTGTAGATATCGAGTATTCGGACGGCCATAACTTCTGGCTCGTTTAAATTTACGGGAGCCATAACCAGTCAAAACGAAGGACTCAGTGAGTTCTACGGCTCTGACAGCTTTCAGCCGTCAATGGGTTGTTTAATGCCCAAAAAAGACTATCCGAATCCCAATCGGGTCTCGGAAGTTTTTTACCCTTCGTTTTTTCGACACGTGGATTTTTACGGTAAAACGGGATTAACGTGGCTGGTCTTCGATTTACCATCGCTGGAGAGTGGTGCACCATGGTGCCGTTCCTTTTCAAATCCATGCACGCATTTCAAAATGTCGTACGACACTGTTTCTCCATTTCGGACGGATGTTGCACCTTGCATTGTGAATGTTGCACCCTGTAGATATCGATTATTCGGAGGGCCATAACTTCTGGCTCATTTTGAGTTACGGGAGCCATAACTAGTCAAACGAAGGCCTCGGTGAGTTCTACGGCTTTTATAGCTTTCAGCCGTCAATGGATTATTTAATGCCCAAAAAAGACTATCCGAATCCCAATCGGGTCTTGGAAGTTTTTTACCCTTCGTTTTTTCGACACGTGGATTTTTACGGTAAAACTGGATTAGCGTGGCTGGTCTTTGATTTACCATCGCTGGAGAGTGGTGCACCATGGTACCGTTCCGTTTCAAATCCATGCACGCATTTCAAAAGGTCGTACGACACTGTTTCGCCATTTCGGACGGATGTTGCACCTTGCACCGTGGATGTTGCACCCTGTAGATATCGATTATTCGGACGGCCATAACTTCTGTCTCGTTTAGAGTTACGGGAGCCATAACCAGTCAAAACGAAGGCCTCAGTGAGTTCTACGGCTCTGACAGCTTTCAGCCGTCAACGGATTGTTTCATGCCCAAAAAGGACTATCCAAATCTCAATCGGGTCTAGGGAGTTTTTTACCCTTCATTTTTTCGACACGTGGATTTTTACGGTAAAACGGGATTACCGTGGCTGGTCTTCGATTTACCATCGCTGGAGAGTGGTGCACCATGGTACCGTTCCGTTTCAAATCCATGCATGCATTTCAAAAAGTCGTACGACACTGTTTCGCCATTTCGTACGAATGTTGCACCTTGCACCGTGGATGTTGCATCCTGTAGATATCGATTATTCGGACGGCCAAAACTTCTGGCTCGTTTAGACATGCGGGAGCCATAACCAGTCAAAACGAAGGCCTCAGTGAGTTCTACGGCTCTGAGAGCTTTCAGCCGTCAATGGATTGTTTAATGCCCAAAAAAGACTATCCGAATCTCAATCGGGTCTTGGAAGTTTTTTCCCTTCGTTTTTTTGACACGTGGATTTTTACAGTGAAACGGGATTACCGTGGCTGGTCTTCGATTTACCATCACTGGAGAGTGGTGCAAAGGTACCATTCCATTTCAAATCCATGCACGCATTTCAAAAATTCGTACGACACAGTTTCGCCATTTCGGATGGATGTTGCACCTTGCACCGTGGATTTTGCACCCTGTAGATATCGGTTATTCGGACGGCCATAACTCCTGGCTCGTTTAGAGTTACGGGAGCCATAACCAGTCAAAACGAAGGCATCGGTGAGTTCTACGGCTCCGACAGCTTTCAGCCGTCAATGGATTGCTTAATGCCCAAAAACGACTATCCGAATCTCAATCGGGTCTCGGAAGTTTTTTACCCTTCGTTTTTTCGACACGTGGATTTTTACGGTAAAACGGGATTACCGTGGCTGGTCTTCGATTTACCATCACTGGAGAGTGGTGCACCATGGTACCGTTCCGTTTCAAATCCACACACGCATTTCAAAAAGTCGTACGACAATGTTTCGCCATTTCGGATGGATATTGCACCTTGCACCGTGGATGTTGCACCCTGTAGATATCGATTATTCGGACGACCATAACTTCTGGCTCGTTTTGAGTTACGGAGCCACAACCAGTCAAAACGAAGGCCTCAATGAGTTCTACGGCTTTGATAGCTCTCAGCCGTCAATGGATTGTTTAATGCCCAAAAAAGACTATCGGAATCTCAATCGGGTTTCGGAAGTTTTTTACCCTTCGTTTTTTCGACACTTGGATTTTTACGGTAAAATGGGATTGCCGTGGCTGGTCTTCGATTTACCATCACTGGAGAGTGGTGCACCATGGTACCGTTCCGTTTCAAATCCATGCACACATTTCAAAAAGTCGTACGATACGGTTTCGCCATTTCGGACGGATGTTGCACCTTGCACCGGGGATGGTGCACCCTGTAGATATCGATTATTCGGACGGCCATAACTTCCGCCTCATTTAGAGTTACGGGATCCATAACCAGCCAAAACGAAGGCCTCAGTGAGTTCTACGGCTCCGATAGCTTTCAACCGTCAATGGATTGTTTAATGCCCAAAAAAGACTATCCGAATCTCAATCGGGTCTAGGGAGTTTTTTACCCTTCGTTTTATCGACACGTGGATTTTTACTGTAAAACGGGATGACCGTGGCTGGTCTTCGATTTACCATCACTGGAGAGTGGTGCACCATGGTACCGTTCCGTTTCAAATCCATGCACGCATTTCAAAAAGTCGTACGACACTGTTTCTCCATTTCGGACGAATGTTGCACCTTACACCGTGGATGTTGCATCCTGTAGATATCGATTATTCGGACGGCCATAACTTCTGGCTCGTTTAGAGTTACGGGAGCCATAAGCAGTCAAAACGAAGGCCTCAGTGAGTTCTACGGCTATGACAGCTTTTAGCCGTCGATGGATTGTTTAATGCCTAAAAATGACTACCCGAATCTCTATCGGGTCTCGGAAGTTTTTTACCCTTCGTTTTTTCGACACGTGATATTTTACGGTAAAACGGGATTACCATGGCTGGTCTTCGATTTACCATCGCTGGAGAGTGGTGCACCATGGTACCGTTCCGTTTCAAATCCATGCACGCATTTCAAAAGGTCGTACGACACTGTTTCGCCATTTCGGATGGATGTTGCACCTTGCACCGTAGATGTTGCACACTGTAGATATCGATTATTCGGACGGCCATAACTTCTAGCTCATTTTGAGTTACGGTAGCCAGTCAAAACGAAGGCCTCAGTGAGTTCTACGGCTTTGATAGCTCTCAGCCGTCAATGGATTGTTTAATGCCCAAAAAAGACTATCGGAATCTCAATCGGGTAACGGAAGTTTTTTACCCTTCGTTTTTTCGACATGTGGATTTTTACGGTAAAATGGGATTACCGTGGCTGGTCTTCGATTTACCATCGCTGGAGAGTGGTGCACCATGGTACTGTTCCGTTTCAAATCCATGCACGCATTTCAAAAAGTCGTACAACACGGTTTCGCCATTTCGGACGGATGTTGCACCTTGCACCGGGGATGTTGCACCCTGTAGATATCGATTATTCGGACGGCCATAACTTCTGCCTCGTTTAGAGTTACGGGATCCATAACCAGCCAAAACGAAGGCCTCAGTGAGTTCTACGGCTCTGACGGCTTTCAACCATCAATGGATTGTTTAATGCCCAAAAAAGACTATCCGAATCTCAATCGGGTCTAGGGAGTTTTTTACCCTTCGTTTTATCGACACGTGGATTTTTACTGTAAAATGGGATTACCGTGGCTGGTCTTCGATTTACCATCGCTGGAGAGTGGTGCACCATGGTACCGTTCCGTTTCAAATTCATGCACGCATTTCAAAAAGTTGTACGACACTGTTTCTCCATTTCGGACGAATGTTGCACCTTACACCGTGGATGTTGCATCCTGTAGATATCGATTATTCGGACGGCCATAACTTCTGGCTCGTTTAGAGTTACGGGAGCCATAACCAGTCAAAACGAAGGACTCAGTGAGTTCTACGGGTTTGACAGCTTTTAGCCGTCGATGGATTGTTTAATGCCCTAAAATGACTATCCGAATCTCAATCGGGTCTCGGAAGTTTTCACCCTTCGTTTTTTCGACATGTGGATTTTTACGGTAAAACGGGATTACCATGGCTGGTCTTCGATTTACCATCGCTGGAGAGTGGTGCACCATGGTACCGTTCCGTTTCAAATCCATGCACGCATTTCAAAAGGTCGTACGACACTGTTTCTCCATTTCGGACGGATGTTGCACCTTGCACCGTGGATGTTGCATCCTGTAGATATCGATTATTCGGACAGCCATAACTTCTGGCTCGTTTAGAGTTACGGGAGCCATAACCAGTCAAAAAGAAGGCCTCAGAGAGTTCTACGGCTTTGGCAGCTTTTAGCCGTCAATGGATTGTTTAATGCCCAAAAATGACTATCCGAATCTCAATCGGGTCTCGGAAGTTTTTTACCCTTCGTTTTTTCGACACGTGGATTTTTACGGTAAAACGGTACTACCGTGGCTGGTCTTCGATTTAGCATCGCTGGAGAGTGGTGCAACATGGTACGGTTCCGTTTCAAATCCATGCACGCATTTCAAAAAGTCGTACGACACTGTTTCGGCATTTCAAACGGATGTTGCACCTTGCACCGTGGATGTTGCACCCTGTAGATATCGGTTATTCGGACGGCCATAACTGTGGCTCGTTTAGAGTTACGGGAGACATAACCAGTCAAAACGAAGGCATCAGTGAGTTCTACGGCTCCGATAGCTTTCATCCGTCAATGGATTGTTTAATTCCCAAAAACAACTATCTGAATCTCAATCGGGTCTCTGAATTTTTTTACCCTTCGTCTTTTCGACAAGTGGATTTTTACGGTAAAACGGGATTACCGTGGCCGGTCTTCGATTTACCATCGCTGGAGAGTGGTGCATCATGGTACCATTCCGTTTCAAATCCATGCACGCATTTCAAAAAGTCGTACGACACTGTTTCGCCATTTCGGACGGATATTGCACCTTGCACCGTGGATGTTGCACCATGTAGATATCGATTATTCGGACGGCCATAACTTCTGGCTCGTTTAGAGTTACGGGAGCCATAACCAGTCAAAACGAAGGCCTCAGTGAGTTCTATGGCTCTGACAGCTTTCAGCCGTCAATGGATTGTTTAATGCCTTAAAAAGACTATACGAATCTCAATCGGGTCTAGGAAGTTTTTTACCCTTCGTTTTTTCGACACGTGGATTTTTATGGTAAAACGGGATTACGTGGCTGGTCTTCGATTTACCATCGCTGGAGAGTGCTGCACCATGGTACCGTTTCCTTTCAAATCCATGCATGCATTTCAAAAAGTCGTACGACACTGTTTCGCCATTTCGGACGGATGTTGCACCTTGCACCGTGGATGTTGCACCCTGTAGATATCGATAATTCGGACGGCCATAACTTCTGGCTCGTTTAGAGTTACGGGAGCCATAACCAGTCAAAACGAAGGCCTCGATGAGTTCTACGGCTTTGACAGCTTTCAGTCGTCAATGGATTGTTTAATGCCCAAAAAAGACTATCCGAATCTCAATCGGTTCTCGGAAGTTTTTTACCCTTCGTTTTTTCGACACTTGGATTTTTACGGTAAAACGGGATTACCGTGGCTGGTCTTCGATTTACCATCGCTGGAGAGTGGTGCACCATAGTACCGTTCCGTTTCAAATCCATGCACGCATTTCAAAAAGTCGTACGACACGGTTTTGCCATTTCGGACGGATGTTGCACCTTGCACCGTGGATGTTGCACCCTGTAGATATCGATTATTCGGACGGCCATAACTTCTGGTTCGTTTAGAGTTACGGTAGTCATAACCAGTCAAAACGAAGGCCTCAGTGAGATCTACGGCACTGACAGCTTTCAGCCGTCAATGGATTGTTTAATGCCCAAAAAAGACTATCCGAATCTCAATCGGGTCTAGGAAGTTTTTTACCCTTCGTTTTTTCGACACGTGGATTTTTACGGTAAAACTGGATTACCGTGGCTGGTCTTCGATTTACCATCGCTGGAGAATGGTGCACCATGGTACCATTCCGTTTCAAATCCATGCACGCATTTCAAAAAGTCGTACGACACTGTTTCGCCATTTCGGACGGATGTTGCACCTTGCACTGTGGATGTTGCACCCTGTAGATATCGATTATTCGGACGGCCATAACTTCTGGCTCGTTTAGAGTTACAGTAGCCATAACCAGTCAAAACGAAGGCCTCAGTGAGTTCTACAGCTCTGGCCGCTTTCAGCCGCCAATGGATTGTTTAATGCCCAAAAAAGACTATCGGAATCTCAATTGGGTCTCGGAAGTTTTTTACCCTTCGTTTTTTCGACACGTGGATTTTTACGGTAAAATGGGATTATCGTGGCTGGTCTTCGATTTACCATTGCTGGAGAGTGGTGCACCATGGTACCGTTTCGTTTCAAATCCATTCACGCATTTCAAAAAGTCGTACGACACGGTTTCGCCATTTCGGACGGATGTTGCACCTTGCACCGTGGATGTTGCACCCTGTAGATATCGATTATTCGGACGGCCATAACTTCGGCCTCGTTTAGAGTTACGGGATCCATAACTAGCCAAAACGATGGCCTCAATGAGTTCTACGGCTCTGACAGCTTTCAGTCGTCAATGGATTGTTTAATGCCCAAAAAAGACTATCCGAATCTCAATCGGGTCTCGGAAGTTTTTTACCCTTTGTTTTTTCGACATGTGGATTTTAACGTTAAAACTGGATTACCGTGGCTGGTCTTCGATTTACCATCGCTGGAGAGTGTTGCACCATGGCACCGTTCCGTTTCAAATCCATGCACGCATTTCAAAAAGTCGTACGACACTGTTTCTCCATTACGGACGGATGTTGCACCTTGCACCGTGGATGTCGCACCCTGTACATATCGATTATTCGGGCGGCCATAACTTCTGGCTTGTTTAGAATTACGGGAGCCATAACCAGTCAAAACAAAGGCCTCAGTGAGTTCTACGGCTCTGACAGCTTTCAGACGTCAATGGATTTTTTAATGCCCAAAAAAGACTATCCGAATCTCAATTGGGTCTCGGAAGTTTTTTCTCTTCGTTTTTTCGACACGTGGATTTTTACGGTAAAACTGGATTGCCATGGCTAGTCTTCGATTTACCATCGCTGGAGAGTGGTGCACCATGGTACCATTCCGTGTCAAATCCATGCATGCATTTCAAAAAGTCGTATGACACTGTTTCGACATTTCGGACGGATGTTGCACCTTGCACCATGGATGTTGCACCCTGTAGATATCGATTATTCGGACGACCATAACATCTGGCTCATTTAGAGTTACGGGAGCCATAACCAGTCAAAACGAAGGCCACAGTGAGTTCTACGGCTCCGACAGCTTTCATCCCTCAATGGATTGTTTAATGCCCAAAAAAGACTATCCGAATCTCAATCGGGTCTCGGAAGTTTTTTACCCTTCGTTTTTTCGACACGTGGATTTTAACGTTAAAACTGGATTACCGTGGCTGGTCTTCGATTTACCATCGCTGGAGAGTGGTGCACCATGGTACCGTTCCGTTTCAAATCCATGCACGCATATCAAAAAGTCGTACGACACTGTTTCGCCATTTCGGACGGACACCTTGCACCGCGGATGTTGCACCCTGTAGATATCGATTATTCGGACGGCCATAACTTCTGGCTCGTTTAGAGTTACGGGAGCCATAACCAGTCGAATCGAAGGCCTCAGTGATTTCTACGGCTCTGACAGCTTTCAACCGTCAATGGATTGTTCGATGACCAAAAAAGACTATCCGAAACTCAGTCGGGTCTTGGAAGTTTTTACCCTTCGTTTTTTCGACACGTGGATTTTTACGGTAAAACTGGATTGCCGTGGGTAGTCTTCGATTTACCATCGCTGGAGAGTGGTGCACCATGGCACCATTCCGTGTCAAATCCCTGCATGCATTTCAAAAAGTCGTACGATACTGTTTCGCCATTTCGGACGGATGTTGCACCTTGCACCGTGGATGTTGCACCCTGTAGATATCGATTATTCGGACGGCCATAATTTCTGGCTCGTTTAGAGTTACGGGAGCCATAACCAGTCAAAACGAAGGCCTCAGTGAGTTCTATGGCTCTGAAAGCTTTCAGCCGTCAAGGGATTGTTTAATGCCTTAAAAAGACTATATGAATCTCAATCGGGTCTAGGAAGTTTTTTACCCTTCGTTTTTTCGACACGTGGATTTTTACGGTAAAACGGGATTACGTGGCTGGTCTTCGATTTACCATCGCTGTAGAGTGCTGCACCATGGTACCGTTTCCTTTCAAATCCATGCATGCATTTCAAAAAGTCGTACGACACTGTTTCGCCATTTCGGACGGATGTTGCACCTTGCACCGTGGATGTTGCACCATGTAGATATCGATAATTCGGACGGCCATAACTTCTGGCTCGTTTAGAGTTACGGGAGCCATAACCAGTCAAAATGAAGGCCTCGATGAGTTCTACGGCTTTGATAGCTTTCAGTCGTCAATGGATTGTTTAATGCCCCAAAAAGACTATCCGAATCTCAATCGGGTCTCGGAAGTTTTTTACCCTTCGTTTTTTCGACACTTGGATTTTTACGGCAAAACGGGATTACCGTGGCTGGTCTTCGATTTACCATCGCTGGAGAGTGGTGCACCATAGTACCGTTCCGTTTCAAATCCATGCACGCATTTCAAAAAGTCGTACGACACGGTTTCGCCATTTCGGACGGATGTTGCACCTTGCACCGTGGATGTTGCACCCTGTAGATATCGATTATTCGGACGGCCATAACTTCTGGTTCGTTTAGAGTTACGGTAGTCATAACCAGTCAAAACGAAGGCCTCAGTGAGATCTACGGCACTGACAGCTTTCAGCCGTCAATGGATTGTTTAATGCCCAAAAAAGACTATCCGAATCTCAATCGGGTCTAGGAAGTTTTTTACCCTTCGTTTTTTCGACACGTGGATTTTTACGGTAAAACTGGATTACCGTGGCTGGTCTTCGATTTACCATCGCTGGAGAATGGTGCACCATGGTACCGTTCCGTTTCAAATCCATGCACGCATTTCAAAAAGTCGTACGACACTGTTTCGCCATTTCAGACGGATGTTGCACCTTGCACCGTGGATGTTGCACCCTGTAGATATCGATTATTCGGACGGCCATAACTTCTGGCTCGTTTAGAGTTACAGTAGCCATAACCAGTCAAAACGAAGGCCTCAGTGAGTTCTACAGCTCTGACCGCTTTCAGCTGTCAATGGATTGTTTAATGCCCAAAAAAGACTATCGGAATCTCAATCTGGTCTCGGAAGTTTTTTACCCTTCGTTCTTTCGACACGTGGATTTTTACGGTAAAATGGGATTATCATGGCTGGTCTTCGATTTACCGTTGCTGGAGAGTGGTGCACCATGGTACCGTTCCGTTTCAAATCCATTCACGCATTTCAAAAAGTCGTATGACACGGTTTCGCCATTTCGGACGGATGTTGCACCTTGCACCGTGGTTGTTGCACCCTGTAGATATCGATTATTCGGACGGCCATAACTTCGGCCTCGTTTAGAGTTACGGGATCCATAACCAGCCAAAACGAAGGCCTCAATGAGTTCTACGGCTCTGACAGCTTTCAGTCGTCAATGGATTGTTTAATTCCCAAAAAAGACTATCCGAATCTCAATCGGGTCTCGGAAGTTTTTTACCCTTTGTTTTTTCGACATGTGGATTTTAACGTTAAAACTGGATTACCGTGGCTGGTCTTTGATTTACCATCGCTGGAGAGTGTTGCACCATGGCACCGTTCCGTTTCAAATCCATGCACGCATTTCAAAAAGTCGTACGACACTGTTTCTCCATTACGGACGGATGTTGCACCTTGCACCGTGGATGTCGCACCCTGTAGATATCGATTATTCGGGCGGCCATAACTTCTGGCTTGTTTAGAATTACGGGAGCCATAACCAGTCAAAACAAAGGCCTCAGTGAGTTCTACGGCTCTGACAGCTTTCAGACGTCAATGGATTGTTTAATGCCCAAAAAAGACTATCCGAATCTCAATTGGGTCTCGGAAGTTTTTTCTCTTCGTTTTTTCGACACGTGGATTTTTACGGTAAAACTGGATTGCCGTGGCTAGTCTTCGATTTACCATCGCTGGAGAGTGGTGCACCATGGTACCATTCCGTGTCAAATCCATGCATGCATTTCAAAAAGTCGTATGACACTTTTTCGACATTTCGGACGGATGTTGCACCTTGCACCATGGATGTTGCACCCTGTAGATATCGATTATTCGGACGACCATAACATCTGGCTCGTTTAGAGTTACGGGAGCCATAACCAGTCAAAACGAAGGCCACAGTGAGTTCTACGGCTCCGACAGCTTTCAGCCGTCAATGGATTGTTTAATGCCCAAAAAAGACTATCCGAATCTCAATCGGGTCTCGGAAGTTTTTTACCCTTCGTTTTTTCGACACGTGGATTTTAACGTTAAAACTGGATTACCGTGGCTGGTCTTCGATTTACCATCGCTGGAGAGTGGTGCACCATGGTACCGTTCCGTTTTAAATCCATGCACGCATATCAAAAAGTCGTACGACACTGTTTCGCCATTTCGGACGGACACCTTGCACCGTGGATGTTGCACCCTGTAGATATCGATTATTCGGACGGCCATAACTTCTGGCTCGTTTAGAGTTACGGGAGCCATAACCAGTCGAAACGAAGGCCTCAGTGAGTTCTACGGCTCTGACAGCTTTCAATCGTCAATGGATTGTTCAATGCCCAAAAAAAGACTATCCGAATCTCAGTCGGGTCTCGGAAGTTTTTACCCTTCGTTTTTTCGACACGTGGATTTTTACGGTAAAACTGGATTGCCGTGGCTAGTCTTCGATTTACCATCGCTGGAGAGTGGTGCACCATGGCACCATTCCGTGTCAAATCCCTGCATGCATTTCAAAAAGTCGTACGATACTGTTTCGCCATTTCGGACGGATGTTACACCTTGCACCGTGGATGTTGCACCCTGTAGATATCGATTATTCGGACGACCATAACATCTGGCTCGTTTAGAGTTACGGGAGCCATAACCAGTCAAAACGAAGGCCTCAGTGAGTTCTACGGCTCTGACAGCTATCAGCCGTCAATGGATTGTTTAATGTCCAAAAAAGACTATCCGAATCTCAATCGGCTCTAGGAAGTTTTTTACCCTTCGTTTTTTCGACACGTGGATTTTTACGGTAAAACGGGATTACCGTGGCTGGTCTTCGATTTACCATCGCTGGAGAGTGGTGCACCATGGTGACGTTTCATTTCAAATCCATGCACGCATTTCCAAAAGTCGTACGACTCTGTTTCGCCATTTCGGACGGATGTTGCACCTTGCACCGTGGATGTTGCACCCTGTAGATATCGATTATTCGGACGGCCATAACTTCTGGCTCGTTTAGAGTTACAGAGGCCATAACCAGTCGAAACGAAGGTCTCAGTGAGTTCTACGGCTCTGACAGCTTTCAGCCATCAATGGATTGTTTAATGCCCAAAAAAGACTATTCGAATCTCAATCGGGTCTTGGAAGTTTTTTACCCTTAGTTTTTTCGACATGTGGATTTTTACGGTAAAACGGGATTGTCGTGGCTTGTCTTCGATTTACCATCGCTGGAGAGTGGTGCACATGGTACCGTTCCATTTCAAATCCATGCACGCATTTCAAAAAGTCGTACGACACGGTTTCATCATTTCGGACGGATGTTGCACCTTACACCGTGGATGTTGCACCCTGTAGATATCGGTTATTAGGACGGCCATAACTTTTACCTCGTTTAGAGTTACGAGAGGCATAACCAGTCAAAAAAAAGGCCTCCGTGAGTTCTACGGCTTTGACAGCTTTCAGCCGTCAATGGATCGTTTAATGCCCAAAAAAGACTATCCGAATCTCAATCGGGTCTCGGATGTTTTTTACCCTTCGTTTTTTCGACACGTGGATTTTTACGGTAAAACGGGATTACCGTGACTGGTCTTCGATTTACCATCGCTGGAGAGTGGTGCACCATGGTACCGTTCCATTTCAAATCCATGCATGCATTTCAAAAAGTCGTACGACACGGTTTTGCCATTTCGGACGGATGTGGCACCTTGCACCGTGGATGCTGCACCCTGTAGATATCGATTATTCGGATGGCCATAACTTCTGGCTCGTTTAGAGTTACGGTAGCCATAACCAGTCAAAACGAAGGCCTCAGTGAGTTCTACGGCACTGACAGCTTTCAGCCGTCAATGGATTGTTTAATGCCCAAAAAAGACTATCCGAATCTCAATCGGGTCTCGGAAGTTTTTTACCCTTCGTTTTTTCAACACGTGGATTTTTACGGTAAAACGGGATTGCCGTGGCTGGTCTTCGATTTACCATCGCTGGAGAGTGGTGCACTATGGTACCATTCCATTTCAAATCCATGCACGCATTTCAAAAAGTCGTACGACACGGTTTCGTCATTTCGGACGGATGTTCCACCTTACACCGTGGATGTTGCACCCTGTAGATATCGGTTAATCGGACGGCCATAACTTTTGCCTCGTTAACAGTTACGGGAGCCATAACCAGTCAAAACAAAGGCCTCCGTGAGTTCTACGGCTCTGACAGCTTTCAGCCGTCAATGGATTGTTTAATGCCGAAAAAAGACTATCCGAATCTCAATCGGGTCTCGGATGTTTTTTACCCTTCGTTTTTTCGACACGTGGATTTTTACGGTAAAACGGGATTACCGTGACTAGTCTTCGATTTACCATCCATGGAGAGTGGTGCACCATGGTACCGTTCCATTTCAAATCCATGCACGCATTTCAAAAAGTGGTATGAAACGGTTTCGCCATTACGGACAGATGTTGCACCTTGCACCGTGGATGTTGCACCCTGTAGATATCGATTATTCGGATGGCCATAACTTCTGGCTCGTTTAGAGTTACGGTAGCCATAACCAGTCAAAATGAAGGCCTCAGTTAGTTCTACGGCACTGACAGCTTTCAGCCGTCAATGGATTGTTTAATAGCCAAAAAAGACTATCCGAATCTCAATTGGGTCTAGGAAGTTTTTTACCCTTCGTTTTTTCGACACGTGGATTTTTACGGTAAAACTGGATTAACGTGGCTGATCTTCGATTTACCATCGCTGGACAGTGATGCACCATGGTACCATTGCGTTTCAAATCCATGCACGCATTTCAAAAAGTCGTACGACACTGTTTCGCCATTTCGGACGGATGTTGCACCTTGCACCGTGGATGTTGCACCCTCTAGATATCGATTATTCGGACGGCCATAACTTTTGGGTCGTTTAGAGATACGGGAGCCATAACCAGTCAAAACGAAGGCCTCAGTGAGTTCTACGGCTCCGACAGCTTTCAGCCGTCAATGGATTGTTTAATGCCCAAAAAAGACTATCCGAATCTCAATCGGGTCTCGAAAGTTTTTTACCCTTCGTTTTTTCGACACGTGAATTTTTACGGTAAAACGGGATTACGTGGCTGGTCTTCGATTTACCATCCCCGGAGAGTGCTGCACCATGGTACCGTTTCCTTTCAAATCCATGCATGCATTTCAAAAAGTCGTACGACACTGTTTCGCCATTTCGGACGGATGTTGCACCTTGCACCGTGGATGTCGCACCCTGTAGATATCGATAATTCGGACGGCCATAACTTCTGGCTCGTTTAGAGTTACATGAGCCATAACCAGTCAAAATGAAGGCCTCGATGAGTTCTACGGCTTTGACAGCTTTCAGCTGTCAATGGATTGTTTAATGCCCAAAAAAGACTATCCGAATCTCAATCGGGTCTCGGAAGTTTTTTACCCTTCGTTTTTTCAACACGTGGATTTTTACGGTAAAACGGGATTGCCGTGGCTGGTCTTCGATTTACCATCGCTGGAGAGTGGTGCACTATGGTACCATTCCATTTCAAATCCATGCACGCATTTCAAAAAGTCGTACGACACGGTTTCGTCATTTCGGACGGATGTTGCACCTTACACCGTGGATGTTGCACCCTGTAGATATCGGTTATTCGGACGACCATAACTTTTGCCTCGTTAAGAGTTACGGGAGCCATAACCAGTCAAAACAAAGGCCTCCGTGAGTTCTACGGCTCTGACAGCTTTCAGCCGTCAGTGGATTGTTTAATGCCGAAAAAAGACTATCCGAATCTCAATCGGGTCTCGGATGTTTTTTACCCTTCGTTTTTTCGACACGTGGATTTTTACGGTAAAACGGGATTACCGTGACTAGTCTTCGATTTACCATCGCTGGAGAGTGGTGCACCATGGTACCGTTCCATTTCAAATCCATGCACGCATTTCAAAAAGTGGTATGAAACGGTTTCGCCATTACGGACAGATGTTGCACCTTGCACCGTGGATGTTGCACCCTGTAGATATCGATTATTCGGATGGCCATAACTTCTGGCTCGTTTAGAGTTACGGTAGCCATAACCAGTCAAAATGAAGGCCTCAGTGAGTTCTATGGCACTGACAGCTTTCAGCCGTCAATGGATTGTTTAATACCCAAAAAAGACTATCCGAATCTCAATTGGGTCTAGGAAGTTTTTTACCCTTCGTTTTTTCGACACGTGGATTTTTACGGTAAAACTGGATTAACGTGGCTGATCTTCGATTTACCATCGCTGGACAGTGATGCACCATGGTACCATTGCGTTTCAAATCCATGCACGCATTTCAAAAAGTCGTACGACACTGTTTCGCCATTTCGGACGGATGTTGCACCTTGCACCGTGGATGTTGCACCCTCTAGATATCGATTATTCGGACGGCCATAACTTTTGGGTCGTTTAGAGATACGGGAGCCATAACCAGTCAAAACGAAGGCCTCAGTGAGTTCTACGGCTGCGACAGCTTTCAGCCGTCAATGGATTGTTTAATGCCCAAAAAAGACTATCCGAATCTCAATCGGGTCTCGGAAGTTTTTTACCCTTCGTTTTTTCGACACGTGGATTTTTACGGTAAAACAGGATTACGTGGCTGGTCTTCGATTTACCATCCCCGGAGAGTGCTGCACCATGGTACCGTTTCCTTTCAAATCCATGCATGCATTTCAAAAAGTCGTACGACACTGTTTCGTCGTTTCGGACGGATGTTGCACCTTGCACCGTGGATGTCGCACCCTGTAGATATCGATAATTCGGACGGCCATAACTTCTGGCTCGTTTAGAGTTACATGAGCCATAACCAGTCAAAATGAAGGCCTCGATGAGTTCTACGGCTTTGACAGCTTTCAGCCGTCAATGGATTGTTTAATGCCCAAAAAAGACAATCCGAATCTCAATCGGGTCTCGGAAGTTTTTTACCCTTCGTTTTTTCGACACGTGGATTTTAAAGTTAAAACTGGATTGCCGTGGCTGGTCTTCGATTTACCATCGCTGGAGAGTGGTGCGCCATGGCACCGTTTCGTTTCAAATCCATGCACGCATTTCAAAAAGTCGTACGACACGGTTTCTCCATTTCGGACGGTTGTTGCACCTTGCACCGTGGATGTCGCACCCTGTAGATATCGATTATTCGGACGGCCATAACTTCTGGCTTGTTTAGAATTACGGGAGCCATAACCAGTCAAAACAAAGGCCTCAGTGAGTTCTACGGCTCTGACAGCTTTCAGCCGTCAATGGATTGTTTAATGCCCAAAAAAGACTATCCGAATCTCAATCGGGTCTCGAAAGTTTTTTCTCTTCGTTTTTTCGACACGTGGATTTTTACGGTAAAACTGGATTGCCGTGGCTAGTCTTCGATTTACCATCGCTGGAGAGTGGTGCACCATGGTACCATTCCGTGTCAAATCCATGCATGCATTTCAAAAAGTCGTATGACACTGTTTCGACATTTCGGACGGATGTTGCACCTTGCACCGTGGATGTTACACCCTGTAGATATCGATTATTCGGACGACCATAACATCAGGCTCGTTTAGAGTTACGGGAGCCATAACCAGTCAAAACGAAGGCCACAGTGAGTTCTACGGCTCCGACAGCTTTCAGCCGTCAATGGATTGTTTAATGCCCAAAAAAGACTATCCGAATCTCAATCGGGTCTCGGAAGTTTTTTACCCTTCGTTTTTTCGACACGTGGATTTTAACGTTAAAACTGGATTACCGTGGCTGGTCTTCGATTTACCATCGCTGGAGAGTGGTGCACCATGGTACCGTTCCGTTTCAAATCCATGCACGCATATAAAAAAGTCGTACGACACTGTTTCGCCATTTCGGACGGACACCTTGCACCGTGGATGTTGCACCCTGTAGATATCGATTATTCGGACGGCCATAACTTCTGGCTCGTTTAGAGTTACGGGAGCCATAACCAGTCGAAACGAAGGCCTCAGTGAGTTCTACGGCTCTAACAGCTTTCAACCGTCAATGGATTGTTCAATGCCCAAAAAAGACTATCCGAATCTCAGTCGGGTCTCGGAAGTTTTTACCCTTCGTTTTTTCGACACGTGGATTTTTACGGTAAAACTGGATTGCCGTGGCTAGTCTTCAATTTACCATCGCTGGAGAGTGGTGCACCATGGCACCATTCCGTGTCAAATCCCTGCATGCATTTCAAAAAGTCGTACGATACTGTTTCGCCATTTCGGACGGATGTTACACCTTGCACCGTGGATGTTGCACCCTGTAGATATCGATTATTCGGACGACCGTAACATCTGGCTCGTTTAGAGTTACGGGAGCCATAACCAGTCAAAATGAAGGCCTCAGTGAGTTCTACGGCTCTGACAGCTATCAGCCGTCAATGGATTGTTTAATGTCCAAAAAAGACTATCCGAATCTCAATCGGCTCTAGGAAGTTTTTTACCCATCGTTTTTTCGACACGTGGATTTTTACGGTAAAACGGGATTACCGCGGCTGGTCTTCGATTTACCATCGCTGGAGAGTGGTGCACCATGGTGACGTTTCATTTCAAATCCATGCACGCATTTCCAAAAGTCGTACGACTCTGTTTCGCCATTTCGGACGGATGTTGCACCTTGCACCGTGGATGTTGCACCCTGTAGATATCGATTATTCGGACGGCCATAACTTCTGGCTCGTTTAGAGTTACAGGAGCCATAACCAGTCGAAACGAAGGCCTCAGTGAGTTCTACGGCTCTGACAGCTTTCAGCCGTCAATGGATTGTTTAATGCCCAAAAAAGACTATCCGAATCTCAATCGGGTCTCGGAAGTTTTTTACCCTTCGTTTTTTCGACATGTGGATTTTTACGGTAAAACGGGATTGTCGTGGCTTGTCTTCGATTTACCATCGCTGGAGAGTGGTGCACATGGTACCGTTCCATTTCAAATCCATGCACGCATTTCAAAAAGTCGTACGACACGGTTTCATCATTTCGGATGGATGTTGCACCTTACACCGTGGATGTTGCACCCTGTAGATATCGGTTATTAGGATGGCCATAACTTTTGCCTCGTTTAGAGTTACGGGAGGCATAACCAGTCAAAAAAAAGGCCTCCGTGAGTTCTACGGCTCTGACAGCTTTCAGCCGTCAGTGGATCGTTTAATGCCCAAAAAAGACTATCCGAATCTCAATCGGGTCTCGGATGTTTTTTACCCTTCGTTTTTTCGACACGTGGATTTTTACGGTAAAACGGGATTACCGTGACTGGTCTTCGATTTACCATCGCTGGAGAGTGATGCACCATGGTACCGTTCCATTTCAAATCCATGCACGCATTTCAAAAAGTCGTACGACACGGTTTCGCCATTTCGGACGGATGTGGCACCTTGCACCGTGGATGCTGCACCCTGTAGATATCGATTATTCGGATGGCCATAACTTCTGGCTCGTTTAGAGTTACGGTAGCCATAACCAGTCAAAACGAAGGCCTCAGTGAGTTCTACGGCACTGACAGCTTTCAGCCGTCAATGGATTGTTTAATGCCCAAAGAAGACTATCCGAATCTCAATCGGGTCTCGGAAGTTTTTTACCCTTCGTTTTTTCAACACGTGGATTTTTACGGTAAAATGGGATTGCCGTGGCTGGTCTTCGATTTACCATCGCTGGAGAGTGGTGCACTATGGTACCGTTCCATTTCAAATCCATGCACGCATTCCAAAAAGTCGTACGACACGGTTTCGTCATTTCGGACGGATGTTGCACCTTACACCGTGGATGTTGCACCCTGTAGATATCGGTTATTCGGACGGCCATAACTTTTGCCTCGTTAAGAGTTACGGGAGCCATAACCAGTCAAAACAAAGGCCTCCGTGAGTTCTACGGCTCTGACAGCTTTTAGCCGTCAATGGTTTGTTTAATGCCGAAAAAAGACTATCCGAATCTCAATCGGGTCTCGGATGTTTTTTACCCTTCGTTTTTTCGACACGTGGATTTTTACGGTAAAACGGGATTACCGTGACTAGTCTTCGATTTACCATCGCTGGAGAGTGGTGCACCATGGTACCGTTCCATTTCAAATCCATGCACGCATTTCAAAAAGTCGTATGAAACGGTTTCGCCATTACGGACAGATGTTGCACCTTGCACCGTGGATGTTGCACCCTGTAGATATCGATTATTCGGATGGGCATAACTTCTGGCTCGTTTTGAGTTACGGTAGCCATAACCAGTCAAAATGAAGGCCTCAGTGAGTTCTACGGCACTGACAGCTTTCAGCCGTCAATGGATTGTTTAATACCCAAAAAAGACTATCCGAATCTCAATTGGGTCTAGGAAGTTTTTTACCCTTCGTTTTTTCCACACGTGGATTTTTACGGTAAAACTGGATTAACGTGGCTGATCTTCGATTTACCATCGCTGGACAGTGATGCACCATGGTACCATTGCGTTTCAAATCCATGCACGCATTTCAAAATTCGTACGACACTGTTTCGCCATTTCGGACGGATGTTGCACCTTGCACCGTGGATGTTGCACCCTCTAGATATCGATTATTCGGACGGCCATAACTTTTGGGTAGTTTAGAGATATGGGAGCCATAACCAGTCAAAACGAAGGCCTCAGTGAGTTCTACGGCTCCGACATCTTTCAGCCATCAATGGATTGTTTAATGCCCAAAAAAGACTATCCGAATCTCAATCGGGTCTCGGAAGTTTTTTACCATTCGTTTTTTCGACACGTGGATTTTTACGGTAAAACGGGATTACGTGACTGGTCTTCGATTTACCATCCCTGGAGAGTGTTGCACCATGGTACCAATTCCTTTCAAATCCATGCATGAATTTCAAAAAGTCGTACGACACTGTTTCGCCATTTCGGACCGATGTTGCACCTTGCACCGTGGATGTCGCACCCTGTAGATATCGATAATTCAGACGGCCATAACTTCTGGCTCGTTAAGAGTTACAAGAGCCATAACCAGTCAAAATGAAGGCCTCGATGAGTTCTACGGCTTTGATAGCTTTCAGCCGTCAATGGATTGTTTAATGCCCAAAAAAGACTATCCGAATCTCAATCGGGTCTCGGAAGTTTTTTACCCTTCGTTTTTTCGACACGTGGATTTTAACGTTAAAACTGGATTACTGTGGCTGGTCTTCGATTTACCATCACTGGAGAGTGGTGCGCCATGGCACCGTTTCGTTTCAAATCCATGCACGCATTTCAAAAAGTCGTACGACACGGTTTCTCCATTTCGGACGGTTGTTGCACCTTGCACCGTGGATGTCGCACCCTGTAGATATCGATTATTCGGACGGCCATAACTTCTGGCTTGTTTAGAATTACGGGAGCCATAACCAGTCAAAACAAAGGCCTCAGTGAGTTCTACGGCTCTGACAGCTTTCAGCCGTCAATGGATTGTTTAATGTCCAAAAAAGACTATCCGAATCTCAATCGGGTCTCGGAAGTATTTTCTCTTCGTTTTTTCGACACGTGGATTTTTACGGTAAAACTGGATTGCCGTGGCTAGTCTTCGATTTACCATCGCTGGAGAGTGGTGCACCATGGTACCATTCCGTGTCAAATCCATGCATGCATTTCAAAAAGTCGTATGACACTGTTTCGACATTTCGGACGGATGTTGCACCTTGCACCATGGATGTTGCACCCTGTAGATATCGATTATTCGGACGACCATAACATCTGGCTCGTTTAGAGTTACGGGAGCCATAACCAGTCAAAACGAAGGGCACAGTGAGTTCTACGGCTCCGACAGCTTTCAGCCCTCAATGGATTGTTTAATGCCCAAAAAAGACTATCCGAATCTCAATCGGGTCTCGGAAGTTTTTTACCCTTCGTTTTTTCGACACGTGGATTTTAACGTTAAAACTGGATTACCGTGGCTGGTCTTCGATTTACCATCGCTGGAGAGTGGTGCACCATGGTACCGTTCCGTTTCAAAATCCATGCACGCATATCAAAAAGTCGTACGACACTGTTTCGCAATTTCGGACGGATGTTGCACCTTGCACCGTGGATGTTGCACCCTGTAGATATCGATTATTCGGACGGCCATAACTTCTGGCTCGTTTAGAGTTACGGGAGCCATAGCCAGTCGAAACGAAGGCCTCAGTGAGTTCTACGGCTCTGACAGCTTTCAACCTTCAATGGATTGTTCAATGCCCAAAAAAGACTATCCGAATCTCAATCGGGTCTTGGAAGTTTTTACCCTTCGTTTTTTCGACACGTGGATTTTTACGGTAAAACTGGATTGCCGTGGCTAGTCTTCGATTTACCATCGCTGGAGAGTGGTGCACCATGGCACCATTCCGTGTCAAATCCCTGCATGCATTTCGAAAAGTCGTACGACACTGTTTCGCCATTTCGGACGGATGTTGCACCTTGCACCGTGGATGTTGCACCCTGTAGATATCGATTATTCGGACGACCATAACATCTGGCTCGTTTAGAGTCACGGGAGCCGTAACCAGTCAAAACGAAGGCCTCAGTGAGTTCTACGGCTCCGACAGCTTTCAGCCGTCAATGGATTGTTTAATGCCCAAAAAAGACTATCCGAATCTCAATCGGGTCTAGGAAGTTTTTTACCCTTCGTTTTTTCGACACGTGGATTTTTACGGTAAAACGGGATTACCGCGGCTGGTCTTCGATTTACCATCGCTGGAGAGTGGTGCACCATGGTGACGTTTCATTTCAAATCCATGCACGCATTTCCAAAAGTCGTACGACACTGTTTCGCCATTTCGGACGGATGTTGCACCTTGCACCGTGGATGTTGCACCCTGTAGATATCGATTATTGGGACGGCCATAACTTCTGGCTCGTTTAGAGTTACGGGAGCCATAACTAGTCGAAATGAAGGCCTCAGTGAGTTCTACGGCTCTGACAGCTTTCAGCCGTCAATGGATTGTTTAATGCCCAAAAAAGACTATCCGAATCTCAATCGGGTCTCGGAAGTTTTTTACCCTTCGTTTTTTCGACACGTGGATTTTTACGGTTAAACGGGATTGCCGTGGCTGGTCTTCGATTTACCATCGCTCGAGAGTGGTGCACATGGTACCGTTCCATTTCAAATCCATGCACGTGTTTCAAAAAGTCGTACGACACGGTTTCATCATTTCAGACGGATGTTGCACCTTACACCGTGGATGTTGCACCCTGTAGATATCGGTAATTCGGACGGCCATAACTTTTGCCTCGTTTAGAGTTACGGGAGCCATAACCAGTCAAAACAAAGGCCTCCGTGAGTTCTACGGCTCTGGCAGCTTTCAGCCGTCAATGGATCGTTTAATGCCCAAAAAAGACTATCCGAATCTCAATCGGGTCTCGGATGTTTTTTACCCTTCGTTTTTTCGGCACGTGGATTTTTACGGTAAAACAGGATTACCGTGACTGGTCTTCGATTTACCATCGCTGGAGAGTGGTGCACCATGGTACCATTCCATTTCAAATCCATGCATGCATTTCAAAAAGTCGTACGACACGGTTTCGCCATTTCGGACGGATGTTGCACCTTGCACTGTGGATGTTGCACCTTGTAGATATCGATTATTCGGATGGCCATAACTTCTGGCTCGTTTAGAGTTACGGTAGCCATAACCAGTCAAAACGAAGGCCTCAGTGAGTTCTACGGCACTGACAGCTTTCAGCCGTCAATGGATTGTTTAATGCCCAAAAAAGACTATCCGAATCTCAATCGGGTCTCGGAAGTTTTTTAACCTTCGTTTTTTCAACACGTGGATATTTACGGTAAAACGGGATTGCCGTGGCTGGTCTACGATTTACCATCGCTGGAGAGTGGTGCACCATGGTACCTTTCCATTTCAAATCCATGCACGCATTTCAAAAAGTCGTACGACACGGTTTCGTCATTTCGGACGGATGTTGCACCTTACACCGTGGATGTTGCACCCTGTAGATATCGGTTATTCGGACAGCCATAACTTTTGCCTCGTTTAGAGTTACGGGAGCCATAACCAGTCAAAACAAAGGCCTCCGTGAGTTCTACGGCTCTGACAGCTCTCAGCCGTCAATGGATTGTTTAATGCCCAAAGAAGACTATCCGAATCTCAATCGGGTACCCTACGCTTTTTTGACACGTGGATTTTTACGGTAAAACGGGATTACCGTGACTGGGCTTCGATTTACCATCGCTGGAGAGTGGTGCACCATGATACCGTTCCATTTAAAATCCATGCACGCATTTCAAAAAGTCGTATGACACGGTTTCACCATTTCGGACGGATGTTGCACCTTGCACCGTGGATGTTGCACCCTGTAGATATCGATTATTCGGATGGCCATAACATCTGGCTCGTTTAGAGTTACGGTAGCCATAACCAGTCAAAACGAAGGACTCAATGAGTTCTACGGCACTGACCGCTTTCAACCGTCAATGGATTGTTTAATGCCAAAAAAGACTATCCGAATCTCAATTGGGTCTAGGAAGTTTTTTACCCTTCGTTTTTTCGACACGTGGATTTTTACGGTAAAACTGGATTAACGTGGCTGATCTTCGATTTACCATCGCTGAACAGTGGTGCACCATGGTACCGTTGCGTTTCAAATCCATGCACGCATTTCAAAAAGTCGTACGACACTGTTTCGCCATTACGGACGGATGTTGCACCTTGCACCGTGGATGTTGCACCCTCTAGATATCGATTATTCGGACGACCATAACATCTGGCTCGTTTAGAGTTACGGGAGCCATAACCAGTCAAAATAAAGGCCTCAGTGAGTTCTACGGCTCTAACAGCTTTCATCCGTCAATGGATTGTTTAATGCCCAAAAAAGACTATCCGAATCTCAATCGGGTGTCGGAAGTTTTTTACTCTTCGTTTTTTCAACACGTGGATTTTTACCGTAAAACTGGATTGCCACGGCTAGTCTTCTATTTACCATCGCTGGAGAGTGGTGCACCATGGTACCATTCCATGTCAAATCCATGCATGCATTTCAAAAAGTCGTACGACACTGTTTCGCCATTTCGGACGGATGTTGCACCTTGCACCGTGGATGTTGCACCCTGTAGATATCGATTATTCGGACGACCATAACATCTGGCTCGTTTAGAGTTACGATAGCCAAAACCAGTCAAAACGAACGCCACAGTGAGTTCTACGGCTCCGACAGCTTTCAGCTGTCAATGGATTGTTTAATGCCCAAAAAAGACTATCCGAATCTCAATCGGGTGTCGGAAGTTTTTTACTCTTCGTTTTTTCAACACGTGGATTTTTACCGTAAAACTGGATTGCCGCGGCTAGTCTTCTATTTACCATCGCTGGAGAGTGGTGCACCATGGTACCATTCCATGTCAAATCCATGCATGCATTTCAAAAAGTCGTACGACACTGTTTCGCCATTTCGGACGGATGTTGCACCTTGCACCGTGGATGTTGCACCCTGTAGATATCGATTATTCGGACGACCATAACATCTGGCTCGTTTAGAGTTACGATAGCCATAACCAGTCAAAACGAAGGCCACAGTGAGTTCTACGGCTCCGACAGCTTTCAGCCGTCAACGGATTGTTTAATGCCCAAAAAATAGTATCCGAATCTCAATCGGGTCTCGGAAGTTTTTTACCCTTCGTTTTTTCGACACGTGGATTTTAACGTTAAAACTGGATTACCGTGGCTGGTCTTCGATTTACCGCCGCTGGAGAGTGGTGCAACATGGTACCGTTCCGTTTCAAATCCATGCACGCATTTCAAAAAGTCGTACGACACTGTTTCGCCATTTCGGACGGATGTTGCACCTTGCACCGTGGATGTTGCACCTATAGATATCGATTATTCGGACGGCCATAACTTCTGGCTCGTTTAGAGTTACGGGAGCCATAACCAGTCGAAACGAAGGCCTCGGTGAGTTCTACGGCTCTGACAGCTTTCAACCGTCAATGGATTGTTCAATGCCCAAAAAAGACTATCCGAATCTCAATCGGGTCTCGGAAGTTTTTTACCCTTCGTTTTTTGGACACGTGGATTTTTACGGTAAAACTGGATTGCCATGGCTAGTCTTCGATTTACCATCGCTGGAGAGTGGTGCACCATGGTACCATTCTGTGTCAAATCCATGCATGCATTTCAAAAAGTCGTACGACACTGTTTCGCCAGTTCGGACGGATGTTGCACCTTGCACCGTGGATATTGCACCCTGTAGATATCGATTATTCGGATGCCATAACATCTGGCTCGTTTAGAGTTACGGGAGCCATAACCAGTCAAAACGAAGGCCTCAGTGAGTTCTACGGCTCTGACAGCTTTCAGCCGTCGATGGATTGTTTAATGCCCAAAAAAGATTATCCGAATCTCTATCGGGTCTAGGAAGTTTTTTACCCTTCGTTTTTTCGACACGTGGATTTTTACGGTAAAACGGGATTACCGTGGCTGGTCTTCGATTTACCATCGCTGGAGAGTGGTGCACCATGGTGACGTTTCATTTCAAATCCATGCACGCATTTCAAAAAGTCGTACGACACTGTTTCGCCATTTCGGACGGATGTTGCACCTTGCACCGTGGATGTTGCACCCTGTAGATAACGATTATTCGGACGGCCATAACTTCTGGCTCGTTTAGAGTTACGGGAGCCATAACCAGTCGAAACGAAGATCTCAGTGAGTTCTGCGGCTCTGATAGCTTTCAGCCATCAATGGATTGTTTAATGCCCAAAAAAGACTATCCGAATCTCAATCGGGTCTCGGAAGTTTTTTACCCTTCGTTTTTTCGACACGTGGATTTTTACGGTAAAACGGGATTGCCATGGCTGGTCTTCGATTTACCATTGCTGGAGAGTGGTGCACCATGGTACCGTTCCATTTCAAATCCATGCACGCATTTCAAAAAGTCGTACGACACGGTTTCGTCATTTCGGACGGATGTTGCACCTTACACCGTGGATGTTGCACCCTGTAGATATCGGTTATTCGGACGGCCATAACTTTTGTCTCGTTTAGAGTTACGGGAGCCATAACAAGTCAAAAAAAGGACTCTGTGAGTTCTACGGCTCTGACAGCTTTCACCGTCAATGGATTGTTTAATGCTCAAAAAAGACTATCCGATTCTCAATCGGGTCTCGGATGTTTTTTACCATTCGTTTTTTCGACACGTGGATTTTTACGGTAAAACGGGATTACCGCGACTGGTCTTCGATTTACCATCGCTGGAGAGTGGTGCACCATGGTACCGTTCCTTTTCAAATCCATGCACACAATTCAAAAACTCGTACGACACGGTTTCGCCATTTCGGACGGATGTTGCACCTTGCACCGTGGATGTTGCACCCTGTAGATATCGATTATTCGGATGGCCATAACTTCTGGCTCGTTTAGAGTTATGGCAGCCATAACCAATCAAAACGAAAGCCTCAGTGAGTTCTACGGCACTGACAGCTTTCAGCCGTCAATGGATTGTTTAATGCCCAAAAAAGACTATCCGAATCTCAATCGGGTCTAGGAAGTTTTTTACCCTTCGTTTTTTCGACACGTGGATTTTTACAGTAAAACTGGATTACCGTGGCTGGTCTTCGATTTACCATCACTGGACAGTGGTGCACCATGGTACCGTTGCATTTCAAATCCATGCACGCATTTCAAAAAGTCATACGACACTGTTTCGCCATGTCGGACGGATGTTGCACCTTGCACCGTGGATGTTGCACCTTGTAGATATCGATTATTCGGACGGCCATAACTTCCGGGTCGTTTAGAGTTACGGGAGCCATAACCAGTCAAAACGAAGGACTCAGTGAGTTCTACGTCTCCAACAGCTTTCAGCCGTCAATGTATTGTTTAATGCCCAAAAAAGACTATCCGAATCTCAATCGGGTCTAGGAAGTTTTTTACCCTTCATTTTTTCGACACGTTGATTTTAACGTTAAAACTGGATTACCATGGCTCGTCTTCGATTTACCATCGCTGGAGAGTGGTGCGCCATGGTACCATTCTGTTTCAAATCCATGCACGCGTTTCAAAAAGTCGTACGACACTGTTTCTCCATTTCGGACGGATGTTGCACCTTTGCACCGTGGATGTTGCACTTTGTAGATATCGATTATTCGGACGGCCATAACTTCTGGCTCGTTTAGAGTTACATGAGCCACAACCAGTCAAAACAAAGGCCTCAATGAGTTCTACGTCTCTAACAGCTTTCAGCCGTCAATGGATTTTTTAATGCCCAAAAAAGACTATCTGAATCTCAATCGGGTGTCGGAAGTATTTTACTCTTCGTTTTTTCGACACGTAGATTTTTACGGCAAAACTGGATTGCCGCGGCTAGTCTTCGATTTACCATCGCTGGAGAGTGGTGCACCATTGTACCATTCCGTGTCAAATCCATGCATGCATTTCAAAAAGTCGTACGACACTGTTTCGCCATTTCGGACCGATGTTGCACCTTGCACCGTGGATGTTGCACCCTGTAGATATAGATTATTCGGACGACCATAACATCTGGCTCGTTTAGAGTTACGGGAGCCATAACCAGTCAAAACGAAGGCCTCAGTGTGTTCTACGGCTCCGACAGCTTTCAGCCGTAAATGGATTGTTTAATGCCCAAAAAAGACTATCTGAATCTCAATCGGGTCTCAGAAGTTTTTTACCCTTAGTTTTTTTGACACGTGGATTTTAACGTTAAAACTGGATTACCGTGGTCGGTCTTCGATTTACCATCGCTGGAGAGTGGTGCACCATGGTACCGTTCCGTTTCAAATCCATGCACGCATTTCAAAAAGTCGTACGACATTGTTTCGCCATTTCGACGGATGTTGCACCTTGCACTGTAGATGTTGCACCCGGTAGATATCGATTATTCGGACGGCCATAACTTCTTGCTCAATTAGAGTTACGGGAGCCATAACCAGTCGAAACGAAGGCCTCAGTGAGTTCTACGGCCCTGACAGCTTTCAACCGTCAATGGTTTGTTCAATGCCCAAAAAAGACTATCCGAATCTCAATCGGGTCTCGGTAGTTTTTTACCCTTCGTTTTTTCGACACGTGGATTTTTACGGTAAAACTGGATTGCCGTGGCTAGTCTTCGATTTAACATCGCTGGAGAGTGGTGCACCATGGTACCATTCCGTGTCAAATCCATGCATGCATTTCAAAAAGTCGTACGACACTGTTTCGCCATTTCGGATGGATGTTGCACATTGCACCGTGGATGTTGCACCCTGTTGATATCGATTATTCGGACGACCATAACATCTGGCTCGTTTAGAGTTACGGGAGCCATAACCAGTCAAAACGAAGGCCTCAGTAAGTTCTACGGCTCTGACAGCTTTAAGCTGTCAATGGATTGTTTAATGCCCGAAAAAGACTATCCGAATCTCAATCGGGTCTAGGAAGTTTTTTACCCTTCGTTTTTTCGACACGTGGATTTTTACCGTAAAACGGGATTACCGTGGCTGGTCTTCGATTTACCATCGCTGGAGAGTGGTGCACCATGGTACCGTTTCATTTCAAATCCACACGCATTTCAAAAAGTCGTACGACACTGTTTCGCCATTTCGGACGGATGTTGCACCTTGCACCGTGGTTGTTGCACCCTGTAGATATCGATTATTCGGACGGCCACAACTTCTGGCTCGTTTAGAGTTACGGGAGCCATAACCAGTCAAAACGAAGGCCTCAGTGAGTTCTACGGCTATGACAGCTTTCAGCCATCGATGGATTTTTTAATGCCCAAAAAAGACTATCCGAATCTCAATCGGGTCTCGTAAGTTTTTTACCCTTCGTTTTTTCGACACGTGGATTTTTACGGTAAAACGGGATTGCCGTGGCTGGTCTTCGATTTACCATCGCTGGAGAGTGGTGCACCATGGTAACGTTCCATTTCAAATCCATGCACGCATTTCAAAAAGTCGTACGACACGGTTGCATCATTTCGGATGGATGTTGCACCTTACACCGTGGATGTTGCACCCTGTAGATATCGGTTATTCGGACGGCCATAACTTTCGCCTCGTTTAGAGTTACGGGAGCCATAACCAGTCGAAACAAAGGCCTCCGTGAGTTCTACGGCTCTGACAGCTTTCAGCCGTCAATGGATTGTTTAATGCCCAAAAAAGACTATCTGAATCTCAATCGGGTCTCGGATGTTTTTTATCCTTCGTTTTTTCGACACGTGTATTTTTGCGGTAAAACGGGATTACCGCGACTGGTCTTTGATTTACCATCGCTGGAGAGTGGTGCACCATGGTACCGTTCCGTTTCAAATCCATGCACGCATTTCAGAAAGTCGTACGACACGGTTTCGCCATTTCGGACGGATGTTGCACCTTGCACCGTGGATGTTGCACCCTGTAAATATCGATTATTCGGACGGCCATAACTTCTGTCTCGTTTAGAGTTACGGTAGCCATAACCAGTCAAAACGAAGGCCTCAGTGAGTTCTACGGCACCGACAGCTTTCAGCCGTCAATGGATTGTTTAATGCCCAAAAAAGACTACCCGAATCTCAATCGGGTCTAGGAAGTTTTTTACCCTTCGTTTTTTCGACACGTGGATTTTTACAGTAAAACTGGATTACCGTGGCTGGTCTTCGATTTACCATCACTGGACAGTGGTGCACCATGGTACCGTTGCATTTCAAATCCATGCACGCATTTCAAAAAGTCATACGACACTGTTTCGCCATGTCGGACGGATGTTGCACCTTGCACCGTGGATGTTGCACCTTGTAGATATCGATTATTCGGACGGCCATAACTTCCGGGTCGTTTAGAGTTACGGGAGCCATAACCAGTCAAAACGAAGGACTCAGTGAGTTCTACGTCTCCAACAGCTTTCAGCCGTCAATGTATTGTTTAATGCCCAAAAAAGACTATCCGAATCTCAATCAGGTTTAGGAAGTTTTTTACCTTTTGTTTTTTCCACACGTGGATTTTTACGGTAAAACGGGATTACCGTGGCTGGTCTTCGATTTACCATCGTTGGAGAGTGGTGCACCATGGTACCGTTTCGTTTCAAATCCTTGCACGCATTTCACAAAGTCGTACGACACTGTTTCGCCATTTCGGACGGATGTTGCACCTTGCACCGTGGATGTTGCACCCTGTAGATATCGATTATTCGGACGGCCATAACTTCTAGCTCGTTTAGTGTAACGGGACCATAACTAGTCAAAACGAAGGCCTCAGTGAGTTCTACGGCTCTGACAGCTTTCAGCCGTCAATGGATTGTTTAATGCCCAAAAAAGACTAACCGAATCTCAATCGGGTCTCGGAAGTTTTTTACCCTTCGTTTTTTCGACACGTGGATTTTTACGGTAAAACGGGATTATCGTGGCTGGTCTTCGATTTACCATCGCTGGAGAGTGGTGCACCATGGTACCGTTGCGTTTCAAAACCATGCATGCATTTTAAAAAGTCGTAGGACACTGTTTCGTCATTTCGGACGGATGTTGCACCATGCACTGTGGATGTTGCACCCTGTAGATATCGATTATTCAAACGGCCATAACTTCTGGCTCGTTTAGAGTTACGGTAGCCATAACCAGTCAAAACGAAGGCCTCGGTGAGTTCTACGGCTCTGACAGCTTTCAACTGTCAATGGATTGTTTAATGCCCAAAAAAGACTATCCGAATCTCAATCGGGTCACGGAAGTTTTTTACCCTTCTTTTTTTCGACACGTGGATTTTTACGGTAAAATTGGATTACCGTGGCTGGTCTTCATTTACCATCGCTGGAGAGTGGTGCACCATGGTACCGTTGCGTTTCAAATCCATGCTGCATTTCAAAAAGTCGTACGACACAGTTTCTCCATTTCGGACGGATGTTGCACCTTGCACCGTGGATGTTGCACCCTGTAGATATCGATTATTCGGACGGCCATAACTTCTGCCTCGTTTAGAGTTACGGGAGCCATAACTAGCCAAAACGAAGGCCTCAGTGAGTTCTACGGCTCTGACAGCTTTCAACCGTCAATGGATTGTTCAATGCCCAAAAAAGACTATCCGAATCTCAATCGGGTCTCGGAAGTTTTTTACCATTCGTTTTTTCGACAAGTGGATTTTTGCGGTAAAACGGGATTACCGTGGCCGGTCTTCGATTTACCATCGCTGGAGAGTGGTGCACCATGGTACCGTTGCGTTTCAAATCCATGCACGCATTTCAAAAAGTCGTACGACACTGTTTCGCCATTTCGGACGGATGTTGCACCTTGCACCGTGGATGTTGCACCGTGTAGATATCGATTATTCGGACGGGCATAACTTCTGGCTCATTTAGAGTTACGGGAGCCATAACCAGTCAAAACGAAGGCCTCAGTGAGTTCTACGGCTCTGACAGCTTTCAACCATCAATGGATTGTTTAATGCCCAAAAAAGACTATTCGAATCTCAATCGGGTCTCGGAAGTTTTTTACCCTTTGTTTTTTCGACACGTGGATTTTTATGGTAAAACGGGATTACCGTGGCTGGTCTTCGATTTACCATCGCTAGAGTGTGGTGCACCATGGTACCGTTCCGTTTCAAATCCATGCACGCATTTCAAAAAGTCGTACGACACTGTTTCGCCATTACGGACGGATGTTGCACCTTGCACCGTGGATGTTGCACCCCTGTAGATGTCGATTATTCGGACGACCTTAACATCTGACTCGTTTAGAGTTACGGGAGCCATAACCAGTCAAAACGAAGGCCTCTGTGAGTTCTACGCCTCTGACATCTTTCAGCCGTCAATAGATTGTTTAATGCCCAAAAAAGACTATCCGAATCTCAATCGGTTCTCGGAAGTTTTTTACCCTTCGTTTTTTCGACACGTGGATTTTTACGGTAAAACTGGATTACCGTGGCTGGTCTTCCATTTACCATCGCTAGAGAGTGGTGCACCATGGTACTGTTCCGTTTCAAATCCATGCACGCATTTCAAAAAGTCATACGACACTGTTTCGTCATTTCGGACGGATGTTGCACCTTGCACCGTGGATGTTGCACCCTGGAGATATCGGTTATTCGGACGGCCATAACTTTTGCCTCGTTTTGAGTTACGGGAGCCATAACCAGTCAAAACAAAGGCCTCAGTGAGTTCTATGGCTCTGACAGCTTTCAGCCGTCAATGGATTGTTTAATACCCAAAAAAGACTATCCGAATCTCAATCGGGTCTCTGATGTTTTTTACCCTTCGTTTTTTCGACACGTGGATTTTTACGGTAAAATGGGATTACCGTGGCTGGTCTTCGATTTACCATCGCTGGAGAGTGGTGCACCATGGTACCGTTCCGTTTCAAATCCATGCACGCATTTCAAAAAGTCGTACGACACTGTTTCGCCATTTCGGACGGATGTTGCACCTTGCACCGTGGATGTTGCACCCTGTAGATATAGGTTATTCGGACGGCCATAACTTCTGGCTCGTTTAGACTTACGGGAGCCATAACCTGTCAAAACGAAGGCCTTAGTGAGTTCTACGGCTCTGACAGCTTTCATTCGTCAATGGATGCCCAAAAAAGACTATCCGAATCTCAATCGGGTCTAGGAAGTTTTTTACCCTTCGTTTTTTCGACACGTGGATTTTTACGGTAAAACTGGATTACCGTGGCTGGTCTTCGATTTACCATCGCTGGACAGCGGTGCACCATGGTACCGTTGCGTTTCAAATCCATGCATGCATTTCAAAAAGTCGTACGACACTGTTTCGCCATTTCGGACGGATGTTGCACCTTGCACCGTGGAAGTTGCACCCTGTGGATATCGATTATTCGGACGGCCATAACTTCTGGGTCGTTTAGAGTTACGGGAGACATAACCAGTCAAAACGAAGGCCTCAGTGAGTTCTACGACTTTGAGAGCTTTTAGCCGTCAATGGATTGTTTAATGCCCAAAAAAGACTCTCTGAATCTCAATCGGGTCTAGGAAGTTTTTTACCTTTCTTTTTTCGACACGTGGATTTTTATAGTAAAACGGGATTACCGTGGCTGGTCTTCGATTTACCATCACTGGAGAGTGTTGCACAATGGTACCGTTCCGTTTCAAATCCATGCATGCATTTCAAAAAGTCGTACGACACGGTTTCGCCATTTCGGACGGATGTTGCACCTTACACCGTGGATGTTGCACCCTGTAGATATCGGTTATTCGGACAGCCATAACTTTTATTTAGAGTTACGGGAGCCATAACCAGTCAAAACAAAGGCCTCAGTGAGTTCTATGGCTCTGACAGCTTTCAGCCCTCAATGGATTGTTTAATGCCCAAAAAAGACTATCCGAATCTCAATCGGGTCTCGGATGTTTTTTACCCTACGTTTTTTCGACACATGGATTTTTACGGTAAAACGGGATTACCGTGGCTGGTCTTCAATTTTCCATCGCTGGAGAGTGGTGCACCATGGTACCGTTCTGTTTCAAATCCATGCACGCATTTCAAAACGTCGTACGACACGGTTTCGCCATTTCGGACGGATGTTGCACCTTGCACCGTGGATGTTGCACCCTATAGATATCGATTATTCGGACGGCCATAACTTCTGGGTCGTTTAGAGTTACGGGAGCCATAACCAGTCAAAACGAAGGCCTTAGTGAGTTCTACGGCTCTGACAGTTTTCAGACGTCAATGGATTGTTTAATGCCCAAAAAAGACAATCTGAATCTCAATCGGGTCTAGGAAGTTTTTTACCTTTCGTTTTTTCGACACGTGGATTTTTACGGTAAAATGGGATTACTGTGGCTGGTCTTCGATTTACCATCGCTGGAAAGTGGTGCACCAAGGTACCGTTTCGTTTCAAATCCATGCATGCATTTCAAAAAGTCGTACGACACTGTTTCGCCATTTCGGACGGACGTTGCACCTTGCACCGTGGATGTTGCACCCTGTGGATATCGTTTATTCGGATGGCCATAACTTCTGGGTCGTTTAGAGTTACGGGAGCATAACCAGTCAAAACGAAGGCCTCAGTGAGTTCTATGGCTCTGACAGCTTTCAGCCGTCAATGGATTGTTTAATGTCCAAAAAAGACTATCCGAATCTCAATCGGGTCTCGGAAGTTTTTTACCCTTCGTTTTTTCGACACATTGATTTTTACGGTAAAACGGGATTACCGTTGCTGGTCTTCGATTTACCATCGCTGGAGAGTGGTGCACCATGGTACCGTTTTGTTTCAAATCCATGCACACGTTTTAAAAAGTCGTACGACACTGTTTCGCCATTTCGGACGGATGTTGCACCTTGCACCGTGGATGTTGCACCCTGTAAATATCGGTTATTCGAACGGCCATAACTTCTGGCTCGTTTAGAGCTACGGGAGCCATAACCAGTCAAAATGAAGGCCTCAGTGAGTTCTACAGCTGTGACAGCTTTCAGCCATCAATGGATTGTTTAATGCCCAAGAAAGACTATCGGAATCTCAATCGGGTCTTGGAAGTTTTTTACCCTTCGTTTTTTCGACACGTGGATTTTTACGGTAAAACGGTATTACCGTGGCTGGTCTTTGATTTACCATCGCTGGAGAGTGTTGCACCATGGTACCGTTCCGTTTCAAATCCATGCATGTATTTCAAAAAGTTGTACGACACTGTTTCGCCATTTCGGACGAATGTTGCACCTTGCACCGTGGATGTTGCACCCTGTAGATATCGATTATTCGGACGGCCATAACTTCTGCCTCGTTTAGAGTTAGGGTAGCCATAACCAGTCAAAACGAAGGCCTCAGTGAGTTCTACGGCTCTGACAGCTTTCAGCCGTCAATGGATTGTTTAATGCCCAAAAAAGACAATCCGAATCTCGATCGGGTCTCGGAAGTTTTTTACCCTTCGTTTTTTCGACACGTGGATTTTTACGGTAAAACGGGATTACCATGGCTGGTTTTCGATTTACCATCACTGGAGAGTGGTGCACCATGGTACCATTCCGTTTCTAATCCATGTACGCATTTCAAAAAGTCGTACGACACGGTTTTGCCATTTCGGACGGATGTTGCACCTTGCACCGTGGATGTTGCACCCTGTAGATATCGATTATTCGGACGGCCATTACTTCTGGCTCGTTTAGAGTAACGGGACCATAACCAATCAAAACGAAGGCCTCAGTAAGTTCTATGGCTCTGATAGCTTTCAGTTGTCAATGGATTGTTTAATTCCCAAAAAAGACTATCCGAATCTCAATCGGGTCTCGGAAGTTTTTTACCCTTCGTTTTTTCGACACATGGATTTTTACGGTAAAAAGGGATTATCGTTGCTGGTCTTCGATTTACCTTCGCTGGAGAGTGGTGCACCATGGTACAGTTTCGTTTCAAATCCATGCGCGCATTTCAAAAATTCATACCACACTGTTTCGCCATTTCGGACGGATGTTGCACCTTGCATCGTGGATGTTGCACCCTGTAGATATCGATTATTCGGACGGCCATAACTTCTGGCTCGTTTAGAGTAACGGGACCATAACCAGTCAAAACGAAGGCCTCAGTGAGTTCTACGGCTCTGACAGCTTTCAGCCGTCAATGGATTGTTTAATGCCCAAAAAAGACTATCCGAATCTCAATCGGGTCTCGGAAGTTTTTTACCCTTCGTTTTTTCGACACATGGATTTTTACGGTAAAACGGGATTACCGTTGCTGGTCTTTGATTTACCATCACTGGAGAGTGGTGCACCATGGTACCGTTCCGTTTCAAATCCATGCACGCATTTCAAAAAGTCGTACGACACTGTTTCGCCATTTCGGACAGATGTTGCACCTTGCACCGTGGATGTTGCACCCTGTAGATATCGATTATTCGGACGGCCATAACTTCTGGCTCGTTTAGACTTACGGGAGGCATAACCAGTCAAAACGAAGGCCTTAGTGAGTTCTACGGCTCTGACAGCTTTCATTCGTCAATGGATGCCCAAAAAAGACTATCCGTATCTCAATCGGGTCTCGGAAGTTTTTTACCCTTCGTTTTTTCGACACGTGGATTTTTACGATAAAACGGGATTACTGTGGCTGGTCTTCGATTTACCATCGTTGGAGAGTGGTGCACCAGGGTACCGTCCCGTTTCAAATCCATGCACGCATTTCAAAAAGTCGTACGACACGGTTTTGCCATTTCGTACGGATGTTGCACCTTGCACCGTGGATGTTGCACCCTGTAGATATCGATTATTCGGACGGCCATAACTTCTGGCTCGTTTAGAGTTACGGTAGCCATAACCAGTCAAAACGAAGGCCTCAGTGAGTTCTACGGCTCTGACAACTTTCAGCCGTCAATGGATTGTTTAATGCCCAAAAAAGACTATCTGAATCTCAATAGGGTCTAGGAAGTTTTTTACCCTTCGTTTTTTTGACACATGGATTTTTACGGTAAAACTGGATTACCGTGGCTGGTCTTCGATTTACCATCGCTGGACAGTGGTGCACCATGGTACCGTTGCGTTTCAAATCCATGCACGCATTTCAAAAAGTCATACGACACTGTTTCGCCATTTCGGACGGATGTTGCACCTTGCACCGTTGATGTTGCACGCTGTAGATATCGATTATTCGGACGGCCATACCTTCTAGGTCGTTTAGATTTACGGGAGCCATAACAAGTCAAAACGAAGGTCTCGGCGAGTTCTACGGCTCTGACAGCTTTCAGCCGTAAATGGATTGTTTAATGCCCTAAAAAGACTATCTGAATCTCAATCGGGTCTAGGAAGTTTTTTACCTTTCGTTTTTTAGACACGTGGATTTTTACGGCAAAACGGGATTACCGTGGCTGGTCTTCGATTTACCATCGCTGGAGAGTGGTGCACCATGGTACCGTTTCGTTTCAAATCCTTGCACGCATTTCAAAAAGTCGTACGACACTGTTTCGCCATTTCGGACGGATGTTGCACCTTGCACCGTGGATGTTGCACCCTGTAGATATCGATTATTCGGACGGCCATGACTTCTGGCTCGTTTAAAGTAACGGGACCATAACCAGCCAAAACGAAGGCCTCAGTGAGTTGTACGGCTTTGACAGCTTTCAGCCGTCAATGGTTTGTTTAATGCCCAAAAAAGACTATCCGAATCTCAATCGGGTCTCGGAAGTTTTTTACCCATCGTTTTTTCGACACATGGATTTTTACGGTAAAACGGGATTACCGTTGCAGCTCTTCGATTTACCATCGTTGGAGAGTGGTGCACCATGGTACCTTTTTGTTTCAAATCCATGCACGCATTTCAAAAAGTTGTACGACACTGTTTCGCCATTTCGGACGGATGTTGCACCTTGCACCGTGGATGTTGCACCCTGTAGATATCGGTTATTAGGACGGCCATAACTTCTGGCTCGTTTAGAGTTACGGAGCCATAACCAGTCAAAATGAAGGCCTCAGTGAGTTCTACAGCTCTGACAGCTTTCAGCCGTCAATGGATTGTTTAATGCCCAAAAAAGACTATTCGAATCTCAATCGGGTCTCGGAAGTTTTTTACCCTTCGTTTTTTCGACAAGTGGATTTTTACGGTAAAACGCGATTACCATGGCTGGTCTTCGATTTACCATCGCTGGAGAGTGGTGCACCATGGTACCGTTCCGTTTCAAATCCATGCACGCATTTCAAAAAGTCGTACAACACTGTTTCGCCATTTCGGACGGATGTCGCACCTTGCACCGTGGCTGTTGCACCCCTGTAGATGTCGATTATTCGGACGGCCATAACTTTTGGCTCGTTTAGAGTTACGGGTGCCATAACCAGTCAAAATGAAGGCCTCAGTGAGTTCATGGCTCTGACAGCTTTCAGCCGTCAATGGATTGTTTTATGCCCAAAAAAGACTATTCGAATCTCAATCGGGTCTAGGAAGTTTTTTACCATTTCTTTTTTCGACACGTGGATTTTTACGGTAAAACTGGATTACCGTGGCTGATCTTCGATTTACCATCGCTGGAGAGTGGTGCACCACGGTATCGTTGCGTTTCAAATCCATGCACGCATTTCAAAAAATCGTACGACACTGTTTCGCCATTTCGGACAGATGTTGCACCTTGCACCGTGGATGTTGCACCCTGTAGATATTGATTATTCGGACGGCCATAACTTCTGGGTCGTTTAGAGTTACGGGAGCCATGACCAGTCAAAACGAAGGCCTCGGTGAGTTCTACGGCTCTGACAGCTTTCAGCCATCAACGGATTGTTTAATGCCCAAAAAAGACTATCCGAATCTCAATCGGGTCTCCGAAGTTTTTTACCCTTCGTTTTTTCGACACGTGGATTTTTACGGTAAAACTGGATTGCCGTGGCTGGTCTTCGATTTACCATCGCTGGAGAGTGGTGCACCATGGTACCGTTCCGTGTCAAATCCATGCATGCATTTCAAAAAGTCGTAAGACACTGTTTCGCAATTTCGGACGGATGTTGCACCTTGCACCGTGGATGTTGCACCCTGTAGATATCGATTATTCGGACGGCCATAACTTCTGGCTCGTTTAGAGTTACGGGAGCCATAACCAGTCAAAACGAAGGCCTCAGTAAGTTCTACGGCTCTGACAGCTTTCAGCCATCGATGGATTGTTCAATGCCCAAAAAAGACTATTCGAATCTCAATCGGGTCTCGGAAGTTTTTTACCCTTCGTTTTTTCGACACGTGGATTTTTACGGTAAAACAGGATTACCGTGGCTGGTCTTCGATTTACCATCGCTGGAGAGTGGTGCACCATGGTACCGTTGCGTTTCAAATCCATGCACGCATTTCAAAAAGTCGTACGACACTGTTTCGCCATTTCGGACGGATGTTGCACCTTGCACCGTGGATGTTGCACCGTGTAGATATCGATTATTCGGACGGCCATAACTTATGGCTCGTTTAGAGTGACGGCAGCCACAACCAATCAAAACGAAGGCCTCAGTGAGTTCTACGGCTCTGACAGCATTCAGCCGTCAATGGATTGTTTAATGCCCAAAAAAGACTATTCGAATCTCAATCGGGTCTCGGAAATTTTTTACCCTTCGTTTTTTCGACACGTGGATTTTTTCGATAAAACGGGATTACCGTGGCTGGTCTTCGATTTACCATCGCTGGAGAGTGTTGCACCATGGTACCGTTCCGTTTCAAATCCATGCACGCATTTCAAAAAGTCGTACGACACTGTTTCGCCATTTCGGACGGATGTTGCACCTTGCACCGTGGATGTTGCACCCCTGTAGATGTCGATTATTCGGACGACCATAACTTCTGCCTTGTTTAGAGTTACGGGAGCCATAACTAGTCAAAACGAAGGCCTCAGTGAGTTCTACGGCTCTGACATCTTTCAGCCGTCAATGGATTGTTTAGTGCCCAAAAAAGACTATCCGAATCTCAATCGGTTCTCGGAAGTTTTTTACCCTTCGTTTTTTCGACACGTGGATTTTTACGGTAAAACTGGATTACCGTGGCTAGTCTTCGATTTACCATCGCTGGAGAGTGGTGTACCATGGTACCGTTCCGTTTCAAAACCATGCACGCATTTCAAAAAGTCATACGACACTGTTTCGTCATTTCGGACGGATGTTGCACCTTGCACCGTGGATGTTGCACCCTATAGATATCGGTTATTCGGACGGCCATAACTTTTGCCTCGTTTTGAGTTACGGGAGCCATAACCAGTCAAAACAAAGGCCTCAGTGAGTTCTACGGCTCTGACAACTTTTAGCCGTCAATGGATTGTTTAATACCCAAAAAAGACTATCCGAATCTCAATCGGGTCTCTGATGTTTTTTACCCTTCGTTTTTTCGACACGTGGATTTTTACGGTAAAACGGGATTACCGTGGCTGGTCTTCGATTGACCATCGCTAGACAGTGGTGCACCATGGTACAATTGCGTTTCAAATCCATGCACGCATTTCAAAAAGTCGTACGACACTGTTTCGCCATTTCGGACGGATGTTGCACCTTGCACCGTGGATGTTGCACCCTGTAGATATCGATTATTCGGACGGCCATAACTTCTGGGTCGTTTAGATTTACGGGAGCCATAACAAGTCAAAACGAAGGCCTCAGTGAGTTCTACGGCTCTGACAGCTTTCAGCCGTCAATGGATTGTTTAATGCCCAAAAAAGACTATTTGAATCTCAATCGGGTCTAGGAAGTTTTTTACCTTTCGTTTTTTCGACACGTGGATTTTTACGGCAAAACGGGATTACCGTGGCTGGTCTTCGATTTACCATCGCTGGAGAGTGTTGCACCATGGTACCGTTTCGTTTCAAATCCTTGCACGCATTTCAAAAAGTCGTACGACACTATTTCGCCATTTCGGACGGATGTTGCACCTTGCACCGTGGATTTTGCACCCTGTAGATATCGATTATTCGGACGGCCATGACTTCTGGCTCGTTTAAAGTAACGGGACCATAACTAGTCAAAACGAAGGCCTCAGTGAGTTCTACGGCTTTGACAGCTTTCAGCCGACAATGGATTGTTTAATGCCCAAAAAAGACTATCCGAATCTCAATCGGGTCTCGGAAGTTTTTTACCCTTCGTTTTTTCGACACATGGATTTTTACGGTAAAACGGGATTACCGATGCTTCTCTTCGATTTACCATCGTTGGAGAGTGGTGCACCATGGTACCTTTTTGTTTCAAATCCATGCACGCATTTCAAAAAGTTGTACGACACTGTTTCGCCATTTCGGACGGATGTTGCACCTTGCACCGTGGATGTTGCACCCTGCAGATATCGGTTATTAGGACGGCCATAACTTCTGGCTCGTTTAGAGTTACAGGAGCCATAACCAGTCAAAATGAAGGCTTCAGTGAGTTCTACAGCTCTGACAGCATTCAGCCGTCAATGGATTGTTTAATGCCCAAAAAAGACTATCGGAATCTCAATCGGGTCTCGGAAGTTTTTTACCCTTCGTTTTTTCGACACGTGGATTTTTACGGTAAAACGGGATTATCGTGGCTGGTCTTCGATTTACCATCGCTGGAGAGTGTTGCACCGTGGTACCGTTACGTTTCAAATCCATGCATGCATTTCAAAAATTCGTACGACACGGTTTCTCCATTTCGGACGGATGTTGCACCTTACACCGTGGATGTTGCACCCTGTAGATATCGGTTATTCGGACGACCATAACTTTTGCCTCGTTTAGAGTTACGGGAGCCATAACCAGTCACAACAAAGGCCTCAGTGAGTTCTATGGATCTGACAGCTTTCAGCCGTTAATGGATTGTTTAATGCCCAAAAAAGACTATCCGAATCTCAATCGGGTCTAGAAAGTCTTTTACCCTTCGTTTTTTCGACACGTGGATTTTTACGGTAAAACTGGATTACCGTGGCTGGTCTTCGATTTACCATCGCTGGACAGTGGTGCACCATGGTACAGTTTTGTTTCAAATCCTTGCACGCATTTCAAAAAGTCGTACGACACTGTTTCGCCATTTCGGACGGATGTTGCACCTTGCACCGTGGATGTTGCACCCTGTAGATATCGATTATTCGGACGGCCATAACTTCTGGCTCGTTTAGAGTAACGGGACCATAACCCGTCAAAATGAAGGCCTCCGTGAGTTCTACGGCTCTGACAGCTTTCAGCCGTCAATGGATTGTTTAATGCCCAAAAAAGACTATCCGAATCTCAATCGGGTCTCGGAAGTTTTTTACCCCTCGTTTTTTCGACACATGGATTTTTACGGTAAAACGGGATTACCGTTGCTGGTCTTCGATTTACCATCGCTGGAGAGAGGTGCACCATGGTACCGTTTTGTTTCAAATCCATGCACGCATTTCAAAAGGTCGTACGACACTGTTTCGCCATTTCGGACGGATGTTGCACCTTGCACCGTGGATGTTGCACCCTGTAGATATCGATTATTCGGACGGCCATAACTTCTGGCTCGTTTAGAGTTACCGTAGCCATAACCAGTCAAAACGAAGGCCTCAGTGAGTTCTACGGCTCTGACAGCTTTCAGCCGTCGATGGATTGTTTAATACCCAAAAAAGACTATCCGAATCTCAATCGGGTCTAGGAAGTTTTTTACCCTTCGTTTTTTCGACACGTGGATTTTTACGGTAAACCTGGATTACCGTGGCCGGTCTTCGATTTACCATCGCTGGACAGTGGTGCACCATGGTACCGTTGCGTTTCAAATCCATGCACGCATTTCAAAAAGTCGTACGACACCGTTTCGCCATTTCAGACGGATGTTGCACGTTGCACCGTGGATGTTGCACCCTGTGGATATCGATTATTCGGACGGCCATAACTTCTGGGTCGTTTAGAGTTACGGGAGCCATAACCCGTCAAAACGAAGGCCTCAGTGAGTTCTACGGCTTTGACAGCTTTCAGCCGTCAGTGGATTGTTTAATGCCCAAAAAAGACTATCTGAATCTCAATCGGGACTAGGAAGTTTTTTACCTTTCATTTTTTCGACACGTGGATTTTTACAGTAAAACGGGATTACCGTGGCTGGTCTTCGATTTATCATCGCTGGAGAGTGTTGCACAATGGTACCGTTCCATTTCAAATCCATGCATGCATTTTAAAAAGTCGTACGACACAGTTTCGCCATTTCGGACGGATGTTGCACCTTACACCGTGGCTGTTGCACCCTGTAGATATCGGTTATTCGGACGGCCATAACTTTTGTTTAGAGTTACGGGAGCCATAACCAGTCAAAACAAAGGCCTCAGTGAGTTCTATGGCTCTGACAGCTTTCAGCCGTCAATGGATTGTTTAATGCCCAAAAAAGACTATCCGAATCTCAATCGGGTCTCGGATGTTTTTTACCCTTCGTTTTTTCGACACGTGGATTTTTACGGTAAAACGGGATTACCGTGGCTGGTCTTCGATTTACCATCGCTGGAGAGTGGTGCACCATGGTACCGTTCCGTTTCAAATCCAAGCACGCATTTCAAAAAGTCGTACGACACGGATTCGCCATTTCGGACGGATGTTGCACCTTGCACCGTGGATGTTGCACCCTATAGATATCGATTTTTCGGACGACCATAACTTCTGGCTCGTTTAGAGTTACGGGAGCCATAACCAGTCAAAACGAAGGCCTCAGTGAGTTCTACGGCTCTGACAGTTTTCAGCCGTCAATGGATTGTTTAATGCCCAAAAAAGACTATCTGAATCTCAATCGGGTCTAGGAAGTTTTTTACCTTTCGTTTTTTCGACACGTGGATTTTTACGGTAAAACGAGATTACCGTGGCTGGTCTTCGATTTACCATCGCTGGAAAGTAGTGCACCATGGTACTATTTCGTTTCAAATCCTTGCACACATTTCAAAAAGTCATACGACACTGTTTCGCCATTTCGGACGGATGTTGCACCTTCTACCGTGGATGTTGCACACCGTAGATATCGATTATTCGGACGGCCTTAACTTCTGGCTCGTTTAGAGTAACGGGACCATAACCAGTCAAAACAAAGGACTCAGTGAGTTCTACGGCTCTGACAGCTTTCAACCGTCAATGGATTGTTTAATGCCCAAAAAAGACTATCCGAATCTCAATCGGGTCTCGGAAGTTTTTTACCCTTCGTTTTTTCGACACATTGATTTTTACGATAAAACGGGATTACCGTTACTGGTCTTCGATTTACCATCGCTGGAGAGTGGTGCACCATGATACCGTTTTGTTTCAAATCCATGCACGCATTTTAAAAAGTCGTACGACACTGTTTCGCCATTTCGGACGGATGTTGCACCTTGCACCGTGGATGTTGCACCCTGTAGATATCGGTTAGTCGGACGGCCATAACTTCTGGCTCGTTTAGAGTTACGGGAGCCATAACCAGTCAAAACGAAGGCCTCAGTGAGTTCTACGGCTCTGATAGCTTTCAGCCGTCAATGGATTGTTTAATGCCCAAGAAAGACTATCGGAATCTCAATCGGGTCTCGGAAGTTTTTTACCCTTCGTTTTTTCGACACGTGGATTTTTACGGTAAAACGGGATTACCGTGGCTGGTCTTTGATTTACTATCGCGGGAGAGTGTTGCACCATGGTACCGTTCCGTTTCAAATCCATGCATGCATTTCAAAAAGTTGTACGACATTGTTTCGCCATTTTGGACGGATGTTGCACCTTGCACCGTGGATGTTGCACCCTGTAGATATCGATTATTCGGACGGTCATAACTTCTGCCTCGTTTAGAGTTAGGGTAGCCATAACCAGTCAAAACGAAGGCCTCAGTGAGTTCTACGGCTCTGATAGCTTTCAGCCATCAATGGATTGTTTAATGCCCAAAAAAGACTATCCGAATCTCAATCGGGTCTTGGAAGTTTTTTACCCTTCGTTTTTTCGACACGTGGATTTTTACGGTAAAACGGGATTACCGTGGCTAGTCTTCGATTTACCATCACTGGAGAGTGGTGCACCATGGTACCGTTCCGTTTCTAATCCACGCACGCATTTCAAAAAGTCGTACGACACGGTTTTACCATTTCGGACGGATGTTGCACCTTGCACCGTGGATGTTGCACCCTGTAGATATCGATTATTCGGACGGCCATAACTTCTGGCTCGTTTAGAGTAACGGGACCATAACCAGTCAAAACGAAGGCCTCAGTACGTTCTATGGCTCTGACAGCTTTCAGCCGTCAATGGATTGTTTAATGCCCAAAAAAGACTATCTGAATCTCAATCGGGTCTCGGAAGTTTTTTACCCTTCGTTTTTTCGACACATGGATTTTTACGGTAAAATGGGATTATCGTTGCTGGTCTTCGATTTACCTTCGCTGGAGAGTGGTGCACCATGGTATAGTTTCGTTTCAAATCCATGCACGCATTTCAAAAAGTCGTACGACACTGTTTCGCCATTTCGGACGGATGTTGCACCTTGCATCATGGATGTTGCACCCCGTAGATATCGATTATTCGGACGGCCATAACTTCTGGCTCGTTTAGAGTAACGGGACCATAACCAGCCAAAACGAAGGCCTCAGTGAGTTCTACGGCTCTGACAGCTTTCATCCGTCAAGGGATTGTTTAATGCCCAAAAAAGACTATCCGAATCTCAATCGGGTCTTGGAAGTTTTTTACCCTTCGTTTTTTCGACACGTGGATTTTTACGGTAAAACGGGATTACCGTTGCTGGTCTTCGATTTACCATCGCTGGAGAGAGGTGCACCATGGTACCGTTTTGTTTCAAATCCATGCACGCATTTCAAAAGGTCGTACGACACTGTTTCGCCATTTCGGACGGATGTTGCACCTTGCACCGTGGATGTTGCACCCTGTAGATATCGATTATTCGGACGGCCATAACTTCTGGCTCGTTTAGAGTTACCGTAGCCATAACCAGTCAAAACGAAGGCCTCAGTGAGTTCTACGGCTCTGACAGCTTTCAGCCGTCGATGGATTGTTTAATACCCAAAAAAGACTATCCGAATCTCAATCGGGTCTAGGAAGTTTTTTACCCTTCGTTTTTTCGACACGTGGATTTTTACGGTAAAACTGGATTACCGTGGCCGGTCTTCGATTTACCATCGCTGGACAGTGGTGCACCATGGTACCGTTGCGTTTCAAATCCATGCACGCATTTCAAAAAGTCGTACGACACTGTTTCGCCATTTCAGACGGATGTTGCACGTTGCACCGTGGATGTTGCACCCTGTGGATATCGATTATTCGGACGGCCACAACTTCTGGGTCGTTTAGAGTTACGGGAGCCATAACCCGTCAAAACGAAGGCCTCAGTGAGTTCTACGGCTTTGACAGCTTTCAGCCGTCAGTGGATTGTTTAATGCCCAAAAAAGACTATCTGAATCTCAATCGGGACTAGGAAGTTTTTTACCTTTCATTTTTTCGACACGTGGATTTTTACAGTAAAACGGGATTACCGTGGCTGGTCTTCGATTTATCATCGCTGGAGAGTGTTGCACAATGGTACCGTTCCATTTCAAATCCATGCATGCATTTTAAAAAGTCGTACGACACAGTTTCGCCATTTCGGACGGATGTTGCACCTTACACCGTGGCTGTTGCACCCTGTAGATATCGGTTATTCGGACGGCCATAACTTTTGTTTAGAGTTACGGGAGCCATAACCAGTCAAAACAAAGGCCTCAGTGAGTTCTATGGCTCTGACAGCTTTCAGCCGTCAATGGATTGTTTAATGCCCAAAAAAGACTATCCGAATCTCAATCGGGTCTCGGATGTTTTTTACCCTTCGTTTTTTCGACACGTGGATTTTTACGGTAAAACGGGATTACCGTGGCTGGTCTTCGATTTACCATCGCTGGAGAGTGGTGCACCATGGTACCGTTCCGTTTCAAATCCATGCACGCATTTCAAAAAGTCGTACGACACGGATTCGCCATTTCGGACGGATGTTGCACCTTGCACCGTGGATGTTGCACCCTATAGATATCGATTTTTCGGACGACCATAACTTCTGGCTCGTTTAGAGTTACGGGAGCCATAACCAGTCAAAACGAAGGCCTCAGTGAGTTCTACGGCTCTGACTGTTTTCAGCCGTCAATGGATTGATTAATGCCCAAAAAAGACTATCTGAATCTCAATCGGGTCTAGGAAGTTTTTTACCTTTCGTTTTTTCGACACGTGGATTTTTACGGTAAAACGGGATTACCGTGGCTGGTCTTCGATTTACCATCGCTGGAAAGTGGTGCACCATGGTACTATTTCGTTTCAAATCCTTGCACGCATTTCAAAAAGTCATACGACACTGTTTCGCCATTTCGGACGGATGTTGCACCTTCTACCGTGGATGTTGCACACCGTAGATATCGATTATTCGGACGGCCTTAACTTCTGGCTCGTTTAGAGTAACGGGACCATAACCAGTCAAAAGAAAGGACTCAGTGAGTTCTACGGCTCTGACATCTTTCAACCGTCAATGGATTGTTTAATGCCCAAAAAAGACTATCCGAATCTCAATCGGGTCTCGGAAGTTTTTTACCCTTCGTTTTTTCGACACATTGATTTTTACGATAAAACGGGATTACCGTTACTGGTCTTCGATTTACCATCGCTGGAGAGTGGTGCACCATGATACCGTTTTGTTTCATATCCATGCACGCATTTTAAAAAGTCGTACGACACTGTTTCGCCATTTCGGACGGATGTTGCACCTTGCACCGTGGATGTTGCACCCTGTAGATATCGGTTAGTCGGACGGCCATAACTTCTGGCTCGTTTAGAGTTACGGGAGCCATAACCAGTCACAACGAAGGCCTCAGTGAGTTCTACGGCTCTGATAGCTTTCAGCCGTCAATGGATTGTTTAATGCCCAAGAAAGACTATCGGAATCTCAATCGGGTCTCGGAAGTTTTTTACCCTTCGTTTTTCCGACACGTGGATTTTTACGGTAAAACGGGATTACCGTGGCTGGTCTTTGATTTACTATCGCTGGAGAGTGTTGCACCATGGTACCGTTCCGTTTCAAATCCATGCATGCATTTCAAAAAGTTGTACGACATTGTTTCGCCATTTCGGACGGATGTTGCACCTTGCACCGTGGATGTTGCACCCTGTAGATATCGATTATTCGGACGGTCATAACTTCTGCCTCGTTTAGAGTTAGGGTAGCCATAACCAGTCAAAATGAAGGCCTCAGTGAGTTCTACGGCTCTGATAGCTTTCAGCCATCAATGGATTGTTTAATGCCCAAAAAAGACTATCCGAATCTCAATCGGGTCTTGGAAGTTTTTTACCCTTTGTTTTTTCGACACGTGGATTTTTACGGTAAAACGGGATTACCGTGGCTAGTCTTCGATTTACCATCACTGGAGAGTGGTGCACCATGGTACCGTTCCGTTTCTAATCCACACACGCATTTCAAAAAGTCGTACGACACGGTTTTACCATTTCGGACGGATGTTGCACCTTGCACCGTGGATGTTGCACCCTGTAGATATCGATTATTCGGACGGCCATAACTTCTGGCTCGTTTAGAGTAACGGGACCATAACCAGTCAAAACGAAGGCCTCAGTAAGTTCTATGGCTCTGACAGCTTTCAGCCGTCAATGGATTGTTTAATGCCCAAAAAAGACTATCTGAATCTCAATCGGGTCTCGGAAGTTTTTTACCCTTCGTTTTTTCGACACATGGATTTTTACGGTAAAATGGGATTATCGTTGCTGGTCTTCGATTTACCTTCGCTGGAGAGTGGTGCACCATGGTATAGTTTCGTTTCAAATCCATGCACGCATTTCAAAAAGTCGTACGACACTGTTTCGCCATTTCGGACGGATGTTGCACCTTGCATCATGGATGTTGCACCCCGTAGATATCGATTATTCGGACGGCCATAACTTCTGGCTCGTTTAGAGTAACGGGACCATAACCAGCCAAAACGAAGGCCTCAGTGAGTTCTACGGCTCTGACAGCTTTCATCCGTCAATGGATTGTTTAATGCCCAAAAAAGACTATCCGAATCTCAATCGGGTCTTGGAAGTTTTTTACCCTTCGTTTTTTCGACACATGGATTTTTACGGTAAAACGGGATTAGCGTTGCTGGTCTTCGATTTACCATCGCTGGAGAGTGGTGCACCATGGTATCGTTCCGTTTCAAATCCATGCACGCATTTCAAAAAGTCGTACGACACTGTTTCGCCATTTCGGACGGATGTTGCACCTTGCACCGTGGATGTTGCACCCTGTAGATATCGATTATTCGGACGGCCATAACTTCTGGCTCGTTTAGACTTACGGGAGCCATAACCAGTCAAAACGAAGGCCTTAGTGAGTTCTACAGCTCTGACAGCTTTCATCCGTCAATGGATGCCCAAAAAAGACTATCCGAATCTCAATCGGGTCTCGGAAGTTTTTTACCCTTCGTTTTTTCGATACGTGGATTTTTACGATAAAACGGGATTACTGTGGCTGGTCTTCGATTTACCATCGTTCGAGAGTGGTGCACCGTGGTACCGTTCCGTTTCAAATCCATGCATGCATTTCAAGAAGTCGTACGACACGGTTTTGCCATTTCGGACGGATGTTGCACCTTGCACCATGGATGTTGCACCTTGTAGATATCGATTATTCGGACGACCATAACTTCTGGCTCGTTTAGAGTTACAGGAGCCATAACCGGTCAAAACGAAGGCCTCAGTGAGTTCTACGGCTCTGACAACTTTCAGCCATCAATGGATTGTTTAATGCCCAAAAAAGACTATCTGAATCTCAATAGGGTCTCGGAAGTTTTTTACCCTTCGTTTTTTCGACACGTGGATTTTTACGGTAAAACTGGATTACCGTGGCTGGTCTTCAATTTACCATCGCTGGACAGTGGTGCACCGTGGTACCGTTGCGTTTCAAATCCATGCATGCATTTTAAAAAGTCGTACGACACGGTTTCGCCATTTCGGACGGATGTCGCACCTTGCACCGTGGATGTTGCACCCTGTAGATATCGATTATTCGGACGGCCATAACTTCTGGCTCGTTTAGAGTTACGGGAGCCATAACCAGTCAAAACGAAGGCCTCAGTGAGTTCACGGATCTGATAGCTTTCAGCCGTCAATGGATTGTTTAATGCCCAAAAAAGACTATTCGAATCTCAATCGGGTCTAGAAAGTTTTTTACCCATCGTTTTTTCGACACGTGGATTTTTACGGTAAAACTGGATTACCGTGGCTGGTCTACGATTTACAATCGCTGGACAGTGGTGCACCATGGTACCGTTGCGTTTCAAATCAATGCACGCATTTCAAAAAGTCGTACGACACTGTTTCGCCATTTCGGACGGATGTTGCACCTTGCACCGTGGATGTTGCACCCTGTAGATATCGATTATTCGGACGGCCATAATTTCTGGCTCGTTTAGAGTTACGGGACCATAACCCAGTCAAAAGGAAGGCCTTAGTGAGTTCAACGGCTCTGACAGTTTTCAGCCGTCAATGGATTGTTTAATGCCCAAAAAAGACTATCCGAATCTCAATCGGGTCTCGGAAGTTTTTTACCCTCCGTTTTTTCGACACGTGGATTTTTACGGTAAAACCGGATTACCGTGGCTGGTCATCAATTTACCATCGCTGGACAGGGTGCACCATGGTACCGTAGCGTTTCAAATCCATGCACGCATTTCAAAAAGTCGTATGACACGGTTTCGCCATTTCGGACGGATGTCGCACCATGCACGGTGGATGTTGCACCCTGTAGATATCGATTATTCGGACGGCCATAACTTCTGGCTCGTTTAGAGTTACGGGAGCCATAACCAGTCAAAACGAAGGCCTCAGTGAGTTGCACGGCTCTGACAGCTTTCAACCGTCAATGGATTGTTTAATGCCCAAAAAAGACTATTCGAATCTCAATCGGGTCTAGGAAGTTTTTTACCCTTCGTTTTTTCAACACGTGGATTTTTACGGTAAAACTGGATTACCGTGGCTGGTCTTCGATTTACCATCGCTGGACAGTGGTGCACCATGGTACCGTTGCATTTCAAATCCATGCACGCATTTCAAAAAGTCGTTCGACACTGTTTCGCCATTTCGGACGGATGTTGCACCTTGCACCGTGGATGTTGCACCCTGTAGATATCGATTATTCGGACGGCCATAACTTCTGGCTCGTTTAGAGTTACGGGAGCCATAACCAGTCAAAACGAAGGCCTCAGTGAGTTCTACGGCTCTGATAGCTTTCAGCCGTCAGTGGATTGTTTAATGCCCAAAAAAGACTATCTGAATCTCAATCGGGTCTAGGAAGTTTTTTACCCTTCGTTTTTTCGACACGTGGATTTTAACGGTAAAACGGGATTACCGTGGCTGGTCTTCGATTTACCATCGCTGGAGAGTGGTGCACTATGGTACCGTTTTGATTCAAATCCATGCACGCATTTTAAAAAGTCGTAGGACACTGTTTCGCCATTTCGGACGGATGTTGCACCTTGCACCGTGGATGTTGCATCCTGTAGATATCGGTTATTCGGACGACCATAACTTCTAGCTCGTTTAGAGTTACGGGAGCCACAACCAGTCAAAATGAAGGCCTCAGTGAGTTCTACAGCTCTGCTAGCTTTCAGCCGTCAATGGATTGTTTAATGCCCAAAAAAGACTATCTGAATCTCAATCGGGTCTCGGAAGTTTTTTACCCTTCGTTTTTTCGACACGTGGATTTTTACGGTAAAATGGGATTACCGTGGCTGGTCTTCGATTTACCATCGCTGGAGAGTGGTGCACCATGGTACCGTTCCGTTTCAAATCCATGCACGCATTTCAAAAGGTCGTACGACACGGTTTCGCCATATCGGACGGATGTTGCACCCTGTAGATATCGATTATTCGGACGGCCATAACTTCTGGCTCGTTTAGCGTAACGGGACCATAACCAGTCAAAACGAAGGCCTCAGTGAGTTCTATGGCCCTGACAGCTTTCAGCCGTCAATGGATTGTTTATTGCCCAAAAAAGACTATCCGAATCTCAATCGGGTCTCGGAAGTTTTTTACCCTTCGTTTTTTCGACACGTGGATTTTACGGTAAAACGGGATTACCGTGGCTGGTCTTCGATTTACCATCGCTGGAGAGTAGTGCACCATGGTACCGTTCCGTTTCAAATCCATGCACGCATTTTAAAAGTCGTAGACACTGTTTCGCCATTTCGGACGGATGTTGCACCTTGCACCGTGGATGTTGCACCCTGTAGATATCGATTATTCGGACGGCCATAACTTCTGGATCGTTTAAAGTAACAGGACCATAATCAGTCAAAACGAAGGCCTCATTGAGTTAAACGGCTCTGACAGCTTTCAGCCGTCAATGGATTGTTTAATGCCCAAAAAAGACTATCCGAATCTCAATCGGGTCTCCGAAGTTTTTTACCCTTCATTTTTTCGACACGTGGATTTTTACGGTAAAACGATGTTACCGTGGCTGGTCATCGATTTACCATTGCTGGAGAGTGGTGCACCATGGTACCGTTCCGTTTCAAATCCATGCACGCATTTCAAAAACTCGTACGACACGGTTTTGCCATTTCGGACGGATGTTGCACCCTGTAGATATCGATTATTCGGACGGCCATAACTTCTGGCTCGTTTAGCGTAACGGGACCATAACCAGTCAAAACGAAGGCCTCAGTGAGTTCTACGGCTCTGACAGCTTTCAGCCGTCAATGGATTGTTGATTGCCCAAAAAAGACTATCCGAATCTCAATCGGGTCTCGGAAGTTTTTTACCCTTCGTTTTTTCGACACGTGGATTTTTACGGTAAAACGGGATTACCATTGCTGGTCTTCGATTTACCATCGCTGGAGAGTGGTGCACCATGGTACCGTTCTGTTTCAAATCCATGCACGCATTTAAAAATGTCGTACGACACGGTTTCGCCATTTCGGACGGATGTTGCACCTTGCACCGTGGATGTTGCACCCTGTAGATATCGATTATTCGGACGGCCATAACTTCTGGATCGTTTAGAATAACGGGACCATAACCAGTCAAAACAAAGGCCTCGGTGAGTTCTACGGCTCTGACAGCTTTCAGCCGTCAATGGATTGTTTAATGCCCAAAAAAGACTAATTGAATCTCAATCGGGTCTCGGAAGTTTTTTACCCTTCGTTTTTTTGACACATGGATTTTTACGGTAAAACGGGATTACCGTTGCTTGTCTTCGATTTACCATCGCTGGAGAGTGGTGCACCATGGTACAGTTTCGTTTCAAATCCATGCACGCATTTCAAAAATTCATACGACACTGTTTCGCCATTTCGGACGGATGTTGCACCTTGCACCGTGGATGTTGCACCCTGTAGATATCCATTATTCGGACGGCCATAACTTCTGGCTCGTTTAGAGTAACGGGACCATAACCAGTCAAAACGAAGGCCTTAGTGAGTTCTACGGCTCTGACAGCTTTCAGCCGTCAATGGATTGTTTAATGCCCAAAAAATACTATCCGAATCTCAATCGGGTCTCGGAAGTTTTTTACCCTTCGTTTTTGCGACACATGGATTTTTACGGTAAAACGGGATTACCGTTGCTGGTCATCGATTTACCATCGTTGGAGAGTGGTGCACCATGGTACCGTTCCGTTTCAAATCCATGCACGCATTTCAAAAAGTCGTATGACACTGTTTCGCCATTTCGGACGGATGTTGCACCTTGCACCGTGGATGTTGCACCCTGTAGATATAGATTATTCGGACGGCCATAACTTCTTGCTCGTTTAGACTTACGGGAGCCATAACCAGTCAAAACGAAGGCCTTAGTGAGTTCTACGGCTCTGACAGCTTTCATCCGTCAATGGATTGTTTAATGCCCAAAAAAGACTATCCGAATCTGAATCGGGTCTCGGAAGTTTTTTACCCTTCGTTTTTTCGACACGTGGATTTTTACGGTAAAATGGGATTACCGTGGCAGATCTTTGATTTACCATCATTGGAGAGTGGTGCACCATGGTACCGTTGCGATTCAAATCCATGCACGCATTTCAAAAAGTCGTACGACACGGTTTCGCCATTTCGGATGGATGTTGCACCTTGCTCCGTGGTTGTTGCACCCTGTAGATATCGATTATTCGAACGGCCATAACTTCTGGCTCGTTTAGAGTTACGGGAGCCATAACCAGTCAAAACGAAGGCCTAAGTGAGTTCTACGGCTCTGACAGCTTTTAGCCGTCAATGGATTGTTTAATGCCCAAAAAAGACTATTCTAATCTCAATCGGGTCAAGGAAGGTTTTTACCCTTCGTTTTTTCGACACGTGGATTTTTACGGTAAAACTGGAATACCTTGGCTGGTCTTCGATTTACCATCGCTGGAAAGTGGTGCACCATGGTACCGTTGCGTTTCAAATCCTTGCACGCATTTCAAAAAGTCATACGACACTGTTTCGCCATTTCGGACGGATGTGGCACCTTGCACCGTGGATGTTGCACCCTGTAGATATCGATTATTCGGACGGCCATAACTTCTGGCTCGTTTAGAGTTACGGGAGCCATAACCAGTCAAAACGAAGGCCTCAGTGAGTTCTACGGCTCCGACAGCTTTCAGCCATCAATGGATTGTTTAATGACCAAAAAAGACTATCTGAATCTCAATCGGGTCTCGGAAGTTTTTTACCCTTCGTTTTTTCGACACGTGGATTTTTACGGTATAACGGGATTACCGTGGCTGGTCTTCGATTTACCATTGCTGGAGAGTGTTGCACCATGGTACCGTTCCGTTTCAAATCCATGCATGCATTTCAAAAAGTTGTACGACGCTGTTTCGCCATTTCGGACGGATGTTGCATCTTGCACCGTGGATGTTGCACCCCGTAGATATCGATTATTCGGACGGCCATAACTTCTGGCTCGTTTAGAGTTACGGGAGCCATAACCAGTCAAAACGAACGCCTCAGTGAGTTCTACGGCTCTGACTGCTTTCAGCCGTCAATGGATTGTCTAATTCCCAAAAAAGACTATCGGAATCTCAATCGGGTCTAGGAAGTTTTTTACCCTTCGTTTTTTCGACACGTGGATTTTTAAGGTAAAACGGGATTACCGTGGCTGGTCATCGATTTACCATTGCTGGAGAGTGTTGCACCATGGTACCGTTTCGTTTCAAATCCATTCACGCATTTCAAAAAGTCATACGACACGGTTTCGCCATTTCGGACGGATGTTGCACCGTGTAGATATCGATTATTCGGACGGCCATAACTTCTGGCTCGTTTAGAGTAACGGACCATAACCAGTCAAAACGAAGACCTCAGTGAGTTCTATGGCTCTGACAGCTTTCAGCCGTCAATGGATTGTTTATTGCCCAAAAAATACTATCCGAATCTCAATCGGGTCTCGGAAGTTTTTTACCCTTCGTTTTTTCGACACATGGATTTTTACGGTAAAACGGGATTACCGTTGCTGGTCTTCGATTTACCATCGCTGGAGAGTGGTGCACCATGGTACGGTTTCGTTTCAAATCCATGGACGCATTTCAAAAAGTCGTACGACACTGTTTCGCCATTTCGGACGGATGTTGCACCTTGCACCGTGGATGTTGCACCCTGTAGATATCGATTATTCGGACGGCCATAACTTCTGGCTCGTTTAGAGTAACGGGACCATAACCAATCAAAACGAAGGCCTCAGTGAGTTCTACGGCTCTGACAGCTTTCAGCCGTCAATGGATTGTTTAATGCCCAAAAAAGACTATCCGAATCTCAATCGGGTCTCGGAAGTTTTTTACCCTTCGTTTTTTCGACACATGGATTTTTACGGTAAAACTGGATTACCGTGGCTGGTCTTCGATTTACCATCGCTGGAGAGTGGTGCACCATGGTACCGTTCCGTTTCAAATCCATGCACGCATTTCAAAAAGTCGTACGACTCTGTTTCGCCATTTCGGACGGATGTTGCACCTTGCACTGTGGATGTTGCACCCTGTAGGTATCGATTATTCGGACGGCCATAACTTCTGGCTCGTTTAGACTTACGGGGGCCATAACCAGTGAAAACGAAGGCCTTAGTGAGTTCTACGGCTCTGACAGCTTTCATCTGTCAATGGATTGTTTAATGCCCAAAAAAGACTATCCGAATCTCAATCGGGTCTCGGAAGTTTTTTACCCTTCGTTTTTTCGACACGTGGATTTTTACGGTAAAACGGGATTACCGTGGCTGGTCTTCGATTTACCATCATTGGAGAGTGGTGCACCATGGTACCGTTTTGTTTCATATCCATGCACGCATTTCAAAAAGTCGTACGACACGGTTTCGCCATTTCGGACGGATGTTGCACCTTGCACCGTGGATGTTGCACCCTGTAGATATCGATTATTCGGATGGCCATAACTACTGGCTCGTTTAGAGTTACGGGAGCCATAACCAGTCAAAACGAAGGCCTCAGTGAGTTCTACAGCTCTGACAACTTTCAGTCGTCAATGGGTTGTTTAATCCACAAAAAGGACTATCCGAATCTCAATAGGGTCTTGGAAGTTTTTTACCCTTCGTTTTTTCGACACGTGGATTTTTACGGTAAAACTGGATTACCGTGGCTGGTCTTCGATTTACCATCGCTGGACATTGGTGCACCATGGTACCGTTGCGATTCAAATCCATGGACGCATTTCTAAAAGTCGTACGACACGGTTTCGCCATTTCGGACGGATGTTGCACCTTGCTCCGTGGTTGTTGCACCCTGTAGATATCGATTATTCGGACGGCCATAACTTCTGGCTCGTTTAGAGTTACGAGAGCCATAACCAGTCAAAACGAAGGCCTCAGTGAGTTCTACGGCACTGACAGCTTTCAGCCGTCAATGGATTGTTTAATGCCCAAAAAAGACTATTCGAATCTCAATCGGGTCTAAGAAGTTTTTTACCCTTCGTTTTTTTGACACGTGGAATTTTACGGTAAAACTTGATTACCTTGGCTGGTTTTCGATTTACCATCGCTGGAAAGTGGTGCACCATGGTACCGTTGCGTTTCAAATCCATGAACGCATTTCAAAAAGTCGTACGACACTGTTTCGCCATTTCGGACGGATGTTGCACCTTGCACCGTGGATGTTGCACCCTGTAGATATCGATTATTCGGACGGCCATAACTTCTGGCTCGTTTAGAGTTACGGGAGCTATAACCAGTCAAAACGAAGGCCTCAGTGAGTTCTACGGCTCTGACAGCTTTCAGCCATCAATGGATTGTTTAATGACCAAAAAAGACTATCTGAATCTCAATCGGGTCTAGAAAGTTTTTCACCCTTCGTTTTTTCGACATGTGGATTTTTACAGTAAAACGGGATTACCGTGGCTGGTCTTCGATTTACCATCGCTGGAGAGTGGTGCACCATGGTACCGTTTTGTTTCAAATCCATGCACGCATTTGAAAAAGTCGTACGACACTGTTTCGCCATTTCGGACGGATGTTGCACCTTGCACCGTGGATGTTGCACCCTGTAGATATCGATTATTCGGACGGCCATAACTTCTGGCTCGTTTAGAGTAACGGGACCATAACCAGTCAAAACGAAGGCCTCAGTGAGTTCTACGGTTCTGACAGCTTTCAGCCGTCAATGGATTGTTTAATGCCCAAAAAAGACTATCCGAATCTCAATCGGGTCTCGGAAGTTTTTTACCCTTTGTTTTTTCGACACATGGATTTTAACGGTAAAACGGGATTACCGTTGCTGGTCTTCGATTTACCATCGCTGGAGAGTGGTGCACCATGGTAGCGTTTGGTTTCAAATCCATGCACGTATTTTAAAAAGTCGTACGACACTGATTCGCCATTTCGGACGGATGTTGCACCTTGCACCGTGGATGTTGCACCCTGTAGGTATCGGTTATTCGGACGGCCATAACTTCTGGCTCATTTAGACTTACGGGAGCCATAAATAGTCAAAATGAAGGCCTCAGTGAGTTCTACAGCTCCGACAGCTTTCAGTCGTCAATGGATTGTTTAATGCCCAAAAAAGACTATCAGAATCTCAATCAGGTCTCGGAAGTTTTTTACCCTTCGTTTTTTCGACACGTGGATTTTTACGGTATAACGGGGTTACCAGGGCTGGTCTTCGATTTACCATCGCTGGAGAGTGTTGCACCATGGTACCGTTCCGTTTCAAATCCATGCATGCATTTCAAAAAGTTGTACGACGCTGTTTCGCCATTTCGAACGGATGTTGCATCTTGCACCGTGGATGTTGCACCCTGTAGATATCGATTATTCGGACGGCCATAACTTCTGGCTCGTTTAGAGTTACGGGAGCCATAACCAGTCAAAACGAAGGCCTCAGTGAGTTCTACGGCTCTGACTGCTTTCAGCCGTCAATGGATTGTCTAATGCCCAAAAAAGACTATCCGAATCTAAATCGGGTCTAGGAAGTTTTTTACCCTTCGTTTTTTCGACACGTGGATTTTTACGGTAAAACGGGATTACCGTGGCTGGTCATCGATTTACCATTGCTGGAGAGTGTTGCACCATGGTACCGTTTCGTTTCAAATCCATGCATGCATTTCAAAAAGTCATACGACACGGTTTCGCCATTTCGGACGGATGTTGCACCCTGTAGATATCGATTATTCGGACGGCCATAACTTCTGGCTCGTTTAGAGTAACGGGACCATAACCAGTCAAAACGAAGACCTCAGTGAGTTCTACGGCTATGACAGCTTTCAGCCGTCAATGGATTGTTTATTGCCCAAAAAAGACTATCCGAATCTCAATCGGGTCTCGGAAGTTTTTTACCCTTCGTTTTTTCGACACATGGATTTTTACGGTAAAACGGGATTACCGTTGCTGGTCTTCGATTTACCATCGCTGGAGAGTGGTGCACCATGGTACAGTTTCGTTTCAAATCCATGGACGCATTTCAAAAAGTCGTACGACACTGTTTCGCCATTTCGGACGGATGTTGCACCTTGCACCGTGGATGTTGCACCCTGTAGATATCGATTATTCGGACGGCCATAACTTCTGGCTCGTTTAGAGTAACGGGACCATAACCAGTCAAATCGAAGGCCTCAGTGAGTTCTACGGCTCTGACATCTTTCAGCCGTCAATGGATTCTTTAATGCCCAAAAAAGACTATCCGAATCTCAATCGGGTCTCGGAAGTTTTTTACCCTTCGTTTTTTCGACACATGGATTTTTACGGTAAAACGGGATTACCGTTGCTGGTCTTCGATTTACCATCGCTGGAGAGTGGTGCACCATGGTACCGTTCTGTTTCAAAACCATGCACGCATTTCAAAAAGTCGTACGACACTGTTTCGCCATTTCGGACGGATGTTGCACCTTGCACCGTGGATGTTGCATCCTGTAGGTATCGATTATTCGGACGGCCATAACTTCTGCCTCGTTTAGACTTACGGGGGCCATAACCAGTCAAAACGAAGGCCTTAGTGAGTTCTACGGCTCTGACAGCTTTCAGCCTTCAATGGATTGTTTAATGCCCAAAAAAGACTATCTGAATCTCAATAGGGTCTAGGAAGTTTTTTACCCTTCGTTTTTTCGACACGTGGATTTTTACGGTAAAACTGGATTACCGTGGCTGGTCTTCGATTTACCATCGCTGGACAGTGGTGCACCATGGTACCGTGGCGTTTCAAATCCATGCACGCATTTCAAAAAGTCGTACGACACGGTTTCGCCATTTCGGACGGATGTTACACCTTGCACCGTGGATGTTGCACCCTGTAGATATCGATTATTCGGACGGCCATAACTTCTGGCTCGTTTAGAGTTAAGGGAGCCAAAACCAGTCAAAACGAAGGCCTCAGTGAGTTCTACGGCTCTGACAGCTTTCAGCCATCGATGGATCGTTTAATGCCCAAAAAAGACTATTCGAATATCAATCGGGTCTAGGAAGTTTTTTACCCTTCGTTTTTTCGACACGTGGATTTTTACGGTAAAATTGGATTACCGTGGCTGATCTTCGGTTTACCATCGCTGGACAGTGGTGCACCATGGTACCGTTGCGTTTCAAATCCATGCACGCATTTCAAAAAGTCGTACGACACTGTTTCGCCATTTCGGACGGATGTTGCACCTTGCACCGTGGATGTTGCACCCTGTAGATATCGATTATTCGGACGGCCATAACTTCTGGCTCGTTTAGAGCTACGGGAGCCATAACCAGTCAAAACGAAGGCCTCAGTGAGTTCTACATCTTTGACGGCTTTCAGCCGTCAATGGATTGTTTAATGCCCAAAAAAGACTATCTGAATCTCAATCGGGTCTAGGAAGTTTTTTACCCTTCGTTTTTTCGACACGATGGTAAAACGGGATTACCATGGCTGGTCTTCGATTTACCATCGCTGGAGAGTGGTGCACCATTGTACCATTTTGTTTCAAATCCATGCACGCATTTCAAAAAGTCGTACGACACTGTTTCGCCATTTCGGACGGATGTTGCACCTTGCACCGTGGATGTTGCACCCTGTAGATATCGATTATTCGGACGGCCATAACTTCTGGCTCGTTTAGAGTTACGGGAGCCATAACCAGTCAAAACGAAGGCCTCAGTGAGTTCTACGGCTCTGATAGCTTTCAGCCGTCAGTGGATTGTTTAATGCCCAAAAAAGACTATCTGAATCTCAATCGGGTCTAGGAAGTTTTTTACCCTTCGTTTTTTCGACACGTGGATTTTAACGGTAAAACGGGATTACCGTGGCTGGTCTTCGATTTACCATCGCTGGAGAGTGGTGCACTATGGTACCGTTTTGTTTCAAATCCATGCACGCATTTTAAAAAGTCGTACGACACTGTCAGTGGATTGCTTAATGCCCAAAAAAGACTATACGAATCTCAATCGGGTCTCGGAAGTTTTTTACCCTTCGTTTTTTCGACACATAGATTTTTACGGTGAAACAGGATTACCGTTGCTGGTCTACGATTTACCATCGCTGGAGAGTGGTGCACCATGGTACCGTTTCCTTTCAAATCCATGCATGCATTTCAAAAAGTCGTACGACACTGTTTTGCCATTTCGGACGGATGTTGCACCTTGCACCGTGGATGTTGCACCCTGTAGATATCGATTAATCGGACAGCCATAACTTCTGGCTCGTTTTGAGTTACGGGAGCCATAACCAGTCGAAACAAAGGCCTCGATGAGTTCTACGGCTCTGACAGCTTTCAGCCGTCAATGGATTTTTTAATGCCCAAAAAAGACTATCCGAATCTCAATCGGGTCTCGGAAGTTTTTTACCCTTCGTTTTTTCGACACGTGGATTTTTACGGTAAAACGGGATTACCGTGGCTGATCTTCGATTTACCATCGCTGGAGAGTGGTGCACCATGGTACCGTTCCTTTTCAAACCCATGCACGCATTTCAAAAAGTCATACGACACTGTTTCGCCATTTCGGACGGATGTTGCACCTTGCACCGTGGATGTTGCACCCTGTAGATATCGATTATTCAGACGGCCATAACTTCTGGCTCGTTTAGAGTTACGGGAGCCATAACCAGTCAAAACGAAGGCCTCAGTGAGTTCTACGGCTCTGATAGCTTTCAGCCGTCAATGGATTGTTTAATGTCCAAAAATGACTATCCGAATCTCAATCGGGTCTCGGAAGTTTTTTACCCTTCGTTTTTTCGACACGTGGATTTTTACGGTAAAACGGGATTACCGTGGCTGGTCTTCGATTTACCATCACTGGAGAGTGGTGCACCATGGTATCGTTCCGTTTCAAATCCATGCACGCATTTCAAAAAGTCGTACGACACTGTTTCGCCATTTCGGACGGATGTTGCACCTTGCACCGTGGATATTGCACCCAATAGATATCGGTTATTCGGACGGCCATAACTTCTGGCTCGTTTAGAGTTACGGGAGCCATAACCAGTCAAAATTAAGGCCTCAGTGATTTCTACATATCTGACAGCTTTCAGCCGTCAATGGATTGTTTAATGCCCAAAAAGACTATCGGAATATATATCGGGTCTCGGAAGTTTTTTACCCTTCGTTTTTTCGACACGTGGATTTTTACGGTAAAACGAGATTACCGTGGCTAGTCTTCGATTTACCATCGCTGGAAAGTGGTGCACCATGGTACTATTTCGTTTCAAATCCATGCACGCATTTCAAAAAGTCGTACGACACTATTTTTCCATTTCTTACGGATGTTGCACATTGCACCGGGGATGTTGCACCCTGTAGATATCGATTATTCGGACGGCCATAACTTCTGCCTCATTTAGAGTTATGGGACCATAACTAGTCAAAACGAAGGGCTCAGTGAGTTCTATGGCTCTGACAGCTTTCAGCCGTCAATGGATTGTTTAATGCCCAAAAAAGACTATCCGAATCTCAATTGGGTCTCGGAAGTTTTTTACCCTTCGTTTTTTCGACACATGGATTTTTACGGTGAAACGGGATTACCGTTGCTGGTCTTCGATTTACAATCGCTGGAGAGTGGTGCACCATGGTATCGTTTCCTTCCAAATCCATGCATGCATTTCAAAAAGTCGTACGATACTGTTTCGCCATTTCTGACGGATGTTGCACCTTGCACCGTGGATGTTGCACCCTGTAGATATCGATTATTCGGACGGCCATAACTTCTGGCTCGTTTAGAGTTACGGGAGCCATAACCAGTCGAAACGAAGGCCTCGATGAGTTCTACGGCTCTGACAGCTTTCAGCCGTCAACGGATTGTTTAATGCCCAATAAAGACTATCCGAATCTTAATCGGGTCTCGGAAGTTTTTTACCCTTCGTTTTTTCGACACGTGGATTTTTACGGTAAAACGGGATTACCGTGGCTGGTCTTCGATTTACCATCGCTGGAGAGTGGTGCACCATGGTACCGTTCCTTTTCAAATCCATGCACGCATTTCAAAAAGTCATACGACACTGTTTCGCCATTTCGGACGGATGTTGCACCTTGCACCGTGGATGTTGCACCCTGTAGATATCGATTATTCAGACGGCCATAACTTCTGGTTCGTTTAGAGTTACGGGAGCCATAACCAGTCAAAACGAAGGCCTTAGTGAGTTTTACGGCTCTGATAGCTTTCAGCCGTCAATGGATTGTTTAATGTCCAAAATGACTATCCGAATCTCAATCGGGTCTCGGAAGTTTTTTACCCTTCGTTTTTTCGACACGTGGATTTTTACCGTAAAACGGGATTACCGTGGCTGGTCTTTGATTTACCATCGCTGGAGAGTGGTGAACCATGGTATCGTTCCGTTTCAAATCCATGCACGCATTTCAAAAAGTCGTACGACACTGTTTCGCCATTTCTGACGGATGTTGCACCTTGCACCGTGGATGTTGCACCCTGTAGATATCGGTTATTCGGACGGCCATAACTTCTGGCTCGTTTAGATTTACGGGAGCCATAACCAGTCAAAATGAAGGCCTCAATGAGTTCTACAGATCTGACAGCTTTCAGCCGTCAATTGATTATTTAATGCCCAAAAAAGACTATCAGAATCCCAATCGGGTCTCGGAAGTTTTTTACCCTTCGTTTTTTCGACACGTGGATTTTTACGGTAAAACGGGATTACCGTGGCTGCTCCTCGATTTACCATCACTGGAGAGTGGTGCACCATGGTACTATTTCATTTCAAATCCATGCACGCATTTCAAAAAGTCGTACGACACTGTTTCGCCATTTCGGACGGATGTTGCACCTTGCACCAGGGATGTTGCAACCTGTAGATATCGATTACTCGGACGGCCATAACTTCTGGCTCATTTAGAGTTACGGGATCCATAACCAGTCAAAACGAAGGCCTTAGTGAGTTCTACGGCTCTGACAGCTTTCAGCCGTCAATGGATTGTTTAATGCCCAAAAAAGACTATCCGAATCTCAATCGGGTCTCGGAAGTTTTTTACGCTTCGTTTTTTCGACACGTGGATTTTTACGGTAAAACGGGATTACCGTGGCTGGTCTTCGATTTACCATCGCTGGAGAGTGGTGCACTATGGTATCGTTCCATTTCAAATCCATGCACGCATTTCAAAAAGTCGTACGACACGGTTTCGCCATTTCGGACGCATGTTGCACCTTGTAGATATCGATTATTCGGACGACCATAACTTCTGGCTCGTTTTGAGTTACGGGACCAAAACCTGTCAAAACGAAGGCCTCAGCGAGTTCTACGGCTCTGACAGCTTTCAGCCGTCAATGGATTGTTTAATGCCCAAAAAAGACTATCCGGATCTCAATCGAGTCTCGGAAGTTTTCCACCCTTCGTTTTTTCGACACATGGATTTTTACGGTAAAACGGGATTACCGTTGCTGGTCTTCGACTTACCATCGCTGGAGAGTGGTGCACCATGGTACTGTTTCGTTTCAAATCCATGCACGCATTTCAAAAAACTCGTACGACACTGTTTCGCCATTTCGGACGGATGTTGCACCTTGCACCGTGGATGTTGCACACTGTAGATATCGATTATTCGGACGGCCATAACTTCTGGCTCGTTTAGAGTAAAAGGACCATAACCAGTCAAAACGAAAGCCTCAGTGAGGTCTACGGCTCTGACAGCTTTCAGCCGTCAATGGATTGTTTAATGCCCAAAAGAGACTATCCGAATCTCAATCGGGTCTCGGAAGTTTTTTACCCTTCGTTTTTTCGACACATGGATTTTTATGGTAAAACAGGATGACCGCTGCTGGTCTTCGATTTACCATCGCTGGAGAGTGGTGCACCATGGTACCGTTTTGTTTCAAATCCATGCACGCATTTCAAAAAGTCGTACGACACTGTTTCGCCATTTCGGACGGATGTTGCACCTTGCACCGTGGATGTTGCACCCTGTAGATATCGGTTATTCGGACGGTCATAACTTCTGGCTCGTTTAGAGTAACGAGAGCCATAACCAGTCAAAATGAAGGCCATAGTGAGTTCTACAGCTCTGACAGCTTTCAGCCGTCAATGGATTGTTTAATGCCCAAAAAAGACTATCCGAATCTCAATCGGGTCTCGGATGTTTTTTACCCTTCGTTTTTTCGACACGTGGATTTTTACGGTAAAACGGGATTACCGTGGCTGGTCTTCGATTTACCATCGCTGAAGAGTGTTGCACCATGGTACAGTTCCATTTCAAATCCATGCGTGCGTTTCAAAAAGTCGTACGACACGGTTTCGCCATTTCGGACGGATGTTGCACCTTACACCGTGGATGTTGCACCCTGTAGATATCGGTTATTCGGACGGCCATAACTTTTGCCTCGTTTAGAGTTACGGGAGCCATAACCAGTCAAAACAAAGGCCTCAGTGAGTTCTATGGCTTTGACAGCTTTCAGCCGTCAATGGATTGTTTAATGCCCAAAAAGGACGATACGAATCACAATCGGGTCGCGGATGTTTTTTACCCTTCATTTTTTCGACACGTGGATTTTTACAGCAAAACGGGATTACCGTGGCTGGTCTTCGATTTACCATCGCTGGAGAGTGGTGCACCATGGTACCGTTCCTTTTCAAATCCATGCACGCATTTCAAAAAGTCGTACGACACGGTTTCGCCATTTCGGACGGATGTTGCGCCTTGCACCGTGGATGTTGCGCCCTGCAGATATCGATTATTCGGACGGTCATAACTTCTGGCTCATTTAGAGTTACGGTAGCCATAACGAGTCAAAACGAAGGCCTCAGTGAGTTCTACGGCTCTGACAGCTTTCAGCCGTCAATGGATTGTTTAATGCCCAAAAAAGACTATCCGAATCTCAATCGGGTCTCGGAAGTTTTTTACCCTTCGTTTTTTCGACACGTGGATTTTTACGGTAAAACTGGATTACCGTGGCTGGTCTTCGATTTACCATCGCTGGACAATGGTGCACCATGGTACCGTTGCGTCTCAAATCCATGCACGCATTTCAAAAAGTCGTACGACACGGTTTCGCCATTTCGGACGGATGTTGCACCTTGCACCGTGAATGTTGCACCCTGTAGATATTGATTATTCGGACGGCCATAACTTCTGGCTCGTTTAGAGTTACGGGAGCCATAACCAGTCAAAACGAAGGCCTCAGTGAGTTCTACGGCTATGACCGCTTTCAGCCGTCAATGGATTGTTTAATGCCCAAAAAAGACTATTCGAATCTCAATCGGGTCTAGGAAGTTTTTTACCCTTCGTTTTTTCGATACGTGGATTTTTACGGTAAAACTGGATTACCGTGGCTGGTTTTCGATTTACCATCGCTGGACAGTGGCGCACCATGGTACCGTTGCGTTTCAAATCCATGCACGCATTTCAAAAAGTCGTACGACATGGTTTCGCCATTTCGGACGAATGTTGCACCTTGCACCGTAGATGTTGCACCCTGTAGATATCGATTATTCGGATGGCCATAACTTCTGGCTCGTTTAGAGTTACGGGAGCCATAACCAGTCAAAACGAAGGCCTTAGTGAGTTCTACGGCTCTAACAGCTTTCAGCCGTCAATGGATTGTTTAATGCCCAAAAAAGACTATTCGAATCTCAATCGGGTCAAGGAAGTTTTTTACCCTTCGTTTTTTCGACACGTGGATTTTTACGGTAAAACAGGATTACCGTGGCTGGTCTTCGATTTACCATCGCTGGACAGTGGTTCACCATGGTGCCGTTGCGTTTCAAATCCATGCATGCATTTCAAAAAGTCGTACGACACTGTTTTGCCATTTCGGACGGATGTTGCACCTTGTACCGTGGATGTTGCACCCTGTAGATATCGATTATTCGGACGGCCACAACTTCTGGCTCGTTTAGAGTTACGGGAGGCATAACTAGTCAAAACGAAGGCCTCAGTGAGTTCTACGGCTCTGACTGCTTTCAGCCTTCAATGGATTGTTTAATGCCCAAAAAAGACTATCTGAATCTCAATCGGGTCTAGGAAGTTTTTTACCCTTCGTTTTTCGACACGTGGATTTTTACGGTAAAACGGGATTACCGTGGCTGGTCTTCGATTTACCATCGCTGGAGAGTGGTGCACCATGGTACCGTTTTGTTTCAAATACATGCACGCATTTCAAAAAGTCGTACGACACTGCTTCGCCATTTCGGACGGATGTTGCACCTTGCACCGTGGATGTTGCACCCTGTAGATATCGATTATTCGAACGGCTATAACTTCTGGCTCGTTTAGAGTTACGCGACCATAACGGGTCAAAACGAAGGCCTCAGTGAGTTCTACGGCTCTGACAGCTTTCAGCCGTCAATGGATTGTGTAATGCCCAAAAAAGACTATCTGAATCTCAATCGGGTCTCGGAAGTTTTTTACCCTTCGTTTTTTCGACACATGGATTTTTACGGTAAAACGGGATTACCGTTGCTGGTCTTCGATTTACCATCGCTGGAGAGTGGTGCACCATGGTACCGTTCCGTTTCAAATCCATGCACGCATTTCAAAAAGTCGTACGATACTGTTTCGCCATTTCGGACGGATGTTGCACCTTGCACCGTGGATGTTGCACCCTGTAGATATCGATTATTCGGGCGGCCATAACTTCTGGCTCGTTTGGAGTTGCGGGAGCCATAACCAGTCAAAATGTAGGCCTCAGTGAGTTCTACGGCTATGACATCTTTCAGCCGTCAACGGATTGTTTAATGCCCAAAAAAGGCTATCCGAATCTCAATCGGGTCTCGGAAGTTTTTTACCCTTCGTTTTTTCGACACGTGGATTTTTACGGTAAAACGGGATTACCGTGGCTGGTCTTAGATTTACCATCGCTGGAGATTGGTGCACCATGGTACCGTTCCGTTTCAAATCCATGCACGCATTTCGAAAAGTCGTACGACACGGTTTCGCCATTTCGGACGGATGTTGCACCTTGCACCGTGGATGTTGCACCCTATAGATATCGATTACTCGGACGGCCATAACTTCTGGTTCGTTTAGAGTTACGGGAGCCATAACCAGTCAAAACGAAGGCCTCAGTGAGTTCTACGGCTCTGACAGCTTTCAGCCGTCAATGGATTGTTTAATTCCCAAAAAAGACTATCCGAATCTCAATCGGGTCTCGGAAGTTTTTTACCCTTCGTTTTTTCGACACGTGGATTTTTACGGTAAAACGAGATTACCGTGGCCGGTCTTCGATTTACCATCGCTGGAGAGTGGTGCACCATGGTACCGTTCCATTGCAAATCCATGCACGCATTTCAAAAAGTCGTACGACACTGTGTCGCCATTTCGGACGGATGTTGCACCTTGCACCGTGGATGTTGCACCCTGTAGATATCGATTATTCGGACGGCCATAACTTCTGGTTCGTTTAGAGTTACGGGAGCCATAACCAGTCAAAACGAAGGCCTCAGTGAGTTCTACGGCTCTGATAGCTTTCAGCCGTCAATGGATTGTTTAATGCGCAAAAAAGACTATCCGAATCTCAATCGGGTCTCGGAAGTTTTTTACCCTTCGTTTTTTCGACACGGGATTTTTACGGTAAAAAGGGATTACCGTGGCTGGTCTTCGATTTACCATCGCTGGAGAGTGGTGCACCATGGTACCGTTCCGTTTCAAATCCATGCACGCATTTAAAAAAGTCGTATGACACGTTTTCGCCATTTCGGATGGATGTTGCACCTTGCACCGTGGATGTTGCACCCTGTCGATATCGATTATTCGGACGTCCATAACTTCTTTCTCGTTTAGAGTTACGGGAGTCATAACAAGTCAAAACGAAGGCCACAGTGAGTTCTACGGCTATGACTACTTTCAGCCGTCAATGGATTGTTTAATGCCCAAAAAAGACTATCCGAATCTCAATCGGGTCTCGGAAGTTTTTTACCCTTCGTTTTTTCGACATGTGGATTTTTACGGTAAAACTGGAGTACCGTGGCTGGTCTTTGATTTACCATCGCTGGAGAGTGGTGCACCATGGTACCGTTCCGTTTCGAATTCATGCACGCATTTCAAAAAGTCGTACGACATTGTTTCGCCATTTCGGACGGATGTTGCAGCTGTACCGTGGATGTTGCACCCTGTAGATATCGATTATTCGGACGGCCATAACTTCTAGCTCGTTTAGAGTTACGGGAGCCATAACCAGTCAAAACGAAGGCCTCAGTGAGTTCTACGGCTCTGACAGCTTTCAGCCGTCAATGGATTGTTTAATGCCCAAAAAAGACTATCCGAATCTCAATCGGGTCTCGAAAGTTTTTTACCCTTCGTTTTTTCGACACGTGGATTTTTACGGTAAAACGGGATTACGGCGGCTGGTCTTCGATTTACCATCGCTGGAGAGTGGTGCACCATGGTACCATTACGTTTCAAATCCATGCATGCATTTCAAAAAGTCGTACGACACGGTTTCGCCATTTCGGACGGATGTTGCACCTTGCACCGTGGATGTTGCACCCTGTAGATATCGATTATTCGGACGGCCATAACTTCTGGCTCGTTTAGAGTTACGAGAGCCATAACCTGTCAAAATGAAGGCCTCAGTGAGTTCTAAGGCTCTGACAGCTTTCAGCCGTCAATGGATTGTTTAATGCCCAAAAAAGACTATACGAATCTCAATCGGGTCTTGGAAGTTTTTTACCCTTCATTTTTTCGACACATGTATTTTTACGGTAAAACTGGATTGCCGTGGATGGTCTTCGATTTACGAGAGTGGTGCGCCATGGTACCGTTCCTTTTCAAATCCATGCATGCATTGCAAAAAGTTGTACGACACGGTTTCGCCATTTCGGACGGATGTTGCACCTTGCACCGTGGATGTTGCACCCTGTAGATATCGATTATTAGGACGGCCATAACTTCTGGCTCGTTTAGAGTTACGGGAGCCATAACCAGTCAAAACGAAGTTTCTCAGTGAGTTCTACGGCTCTGACAGCTTTCAGCAGTCAATGAATTGTTTAATGCCCAAAAAAGACTATCCGAATCTCAATCGGGTCTCGGAAGTCCTTCGTTTATTCGACACGTGGATTTTTACGGTAAAACTGGATTACCGTGGCTGGTCTTCGATTTACCATCGCTGGAGAGTGGTGCACCATGGTACCGTTCCGTTTCAAATCAATCCACGCATTTCAAAAAGTAGTACGACACGGTTTCGCCATTTCGGACGGATGTTGCACCTTGCACCGTGGATGTTGCACCCTGTAGATGTCGATTATTCGGACGGCCATAACTTCTGGCTCGTTCAGAGTTACGGGAGCCATAACCAGTCAAAACGAAGGCCTCAGTGAGTTCTACCGCTCTGACAGCTTTCAGCCGTCAATGGATTGAGTAATGCCCAAAAAAGACTATCCGAATCTCAATCGTGTCTCGGAAGTTTTTTACCCTTCGTTTTTTCGACACGGGGATTTTTACGGTAAAACAGGATTACCGCGGCTGGTCTTCGATTTACCATCGCTGGAGAATGGTTCACCATGGTACCATTCCATTTCAAATCCATGCACGCATTTCAAAAAGTCGCACGACACGTTTTCGCCATTTCGGACGGATGTTGCTCCTTGCGCCGTGGATGTTGCACCCTGTAGATATCGATTATTCGGACGGCCATAACTTCGGGCTCGTTTAGAGTAACGGGAGCCAGAACCAGTCAAAACGAAGGCCTCAATGAGTTCTAAGGCTCTGACAGCTTTCAACCGTCAATGGATTGTTTAATGCCCAAAAATAACTATCCGAATCTCAATCGGGTCTAGGAAATTTTTTACCCTTCGTTTTTTCGACACGTGTATTTTTACGGTAAAACTGGATTGCCGTGGCTGGTCTTCGATTTACGAGAGTGGTGCACCATGGTACCATTCCTTTTCAAATCCATGCATGCATTTCAAAAAGTCGTACGACACAGTTTCGCCCTTTCGGACGGATGTTGCACCTTGCACCGTGGATGTTGCACCCTGTAGATATCGATTATTAGGACGGCCATAACTTCTGGCTCGTTTAGAGTTACGGGAGCCATAACCAGTCAAAACGAAGGTTCTCAGTGAGTTCTACGGCTCTGACAGCTTTCAGAAGTCAATGGATTGTTTAATGCCCAAAAAAGACTATCCGAATCTCAATCGGGTCTCGGAAGTTTTTTAACCTTCGTTTTTTCGACACGTGGATTTTTATGGTAAAACGGGTTTACCGTGGCTGGTCTTCGATTTACCATCGCTGGAGAGTGGTGCACCGTGGTAACGTTCCATTTCAAATCCATGCACGCATTTCAAAAAGTCGTACGACACGGTTTCGCCATTTCGGACGGATGTTGCACCTTGCACCGTGGATGTTGCACCCTGTAGATATCGATTATTCGGACGGCCATAACTTCTGGCTCGTTTAGAGTTACGGGAGCCATAACCAGTCAGAACGAAGGCCTCAGTGAGTTCTACGGCTCTGACATCTTTCAGCCATCAATGGATTGTTTAATGCCCAAAAAAGACTATCCGAATCTCAATCGGGTCTCGAAAGTTTTTTACCCTTCGTTTTTTCGACACGTGGATTTTTACGGTAAAACGGGATTACCGTGGCTGGTCTTCGATTCACAATCGCTGGAGAGTGGTGCACCATGGTACCGTTCCGTTTCAAATCCATGCACGCATTTCAACAAGTCGTACGACACTGTTTCGCCATTTCGAACGGATGTTGCACCTTGCACCATGGATGTTGCACCATGTAGATATCGATTATTCGGACGGCCATAACTTCTGGCTCGTTTAGAGTTACGGGAGACATAACCAGTCAAAATGAAGGCCTCAGTGAGTTCTACGACTCTAACAGCTTTCAACCGTCAATGGATTGTTTAATGCCCAAAAAAGACTATTCGAATCTCAATCGGGTCTAGAAAGTTTTTTACCCTTCGTTTTTTCGACACGTGGATTTTTACGGTAAAAATGGATTACCGTGGCTAGTCTTCGATTTACCATCGCTGGAGAGTGGTGCACCATGGTACCATTCCGTTTCAAATCCATGCACGCATTTCAAAAAGTCGCACGACACGGTTTCGCCATTTCGGACGGATGTTGCACCTTGCACCGTGGATGTTGCACCCTGTAGATATCGATAATTCGGACGGCCATAACTTCTGGCTCGTTTAGAGTTACGAGAGCCATAACCTGTCAAAATGAAGGCCTCAGTGAGTTCTAAGGCTCTGACAGCTTTCAGCCGTCAATGGATTGTTTAATGCCCAAAAAAGACTATCCGAATCTCAATCGGGTCTTGGAAGTTTTTTACCCTTCATTTCTTCGACACGTGTATTTTTACGGTAAAACTAGATTGCCGTGGCTGGTCTTCGATTTACGAGAGTGGTGCGCCATGGTACCGTTCCTTTTCAAATCCATGCACGCATTGCAAAAAGTCGTACGACACGGTTTCGCCATTTCGTACGGATGTTGCACCTTGCACCGTGGATGTTGCACACTGTAGATATCGATTATTAGGACGGCCATAACTTCTGGCTCGTTTAGAGTTACGGGAGCCATAACCAGTCAAAACGAAGTTTCTCAGTGAGTTCTACGGCTCTGACAGCTTTTAGCAGTCAATGAATTGTTTAATGCCCAAAAAAGACTATCCGAATCTCAATCGGTCTCGGAAGTTTTTTACCCTTCGTTTATTCGACACGTGGATTTTTACGGTAAAACTGGATTACCGTGGCTGGTCTTCGATTTACCGTCGCTGGAGAGTGGTGCACCATGGTACCGTTCCGTTTCAAATCCATGCACGCATTTCAAAAAGTCGTACGACACTGTTTCGCCATTTCGGACGGATGTTGCACCTTGCACCGTGGATGTTGCACCCCTGTAGATGTCGATTATTCGAACGGCCATAACTTCTGGCTCGTTTAGAGTTACGGGAGCCATAACCAGTCAAAATGAAGGCCTCAGTGAGTTCTAAGGCTTTGACATCTTTCAGCCGTCAATGGATTGTTTAATGCCCAAAAAAAACTATCTGAATCTCAATCGGGTCTCGGAAGTTTTTTACCATTCGTTTTTTCGACACGTGGATTTTTACGGTAAAACTGGAGTACCGTGGCTGGTCTTTGATTTACCATCGCTGGAGAGTGGTGCACCATGGTACCGTTCCGTTTCAAATTCATGCACGCATTTCAAAAAGTCGTACGACACTGTTTCGCCATTTCGGACGGATGTTGCAGCTTGCACCGTGGATGTTGCACCCTGTAGATTTCGATTATTCGGACGGCCATAAATTCTGGCTCATTTAGAGTTACGGGAGCCATAACCAGTCAAACCGAAGGCCTTAGTGAGTTCTACGGCTCTGATAGCTTTCAGCCGTCAATGGATTGTTTAATGCCCAAAGAAGACTATCCGAATCTCAATCGTGTCTCGGAAGTTTTTTTTCCTTCGTTTTTTCGACACGTGGATTTTTACGGTAAAATGGGATTACCGCGGCTGGTCTTCGATTTACCATCGCTGGAGAGTGGTGCACCATGGTACCGTTCCGTTTCAAATCCATGCACGCATTTCAAAAAGTCATACGACACGGTTTCGCCATTTCGGACGGATGTTGCAACTTGCACCGTGTATGTTGCAACCTATAGATATCGATTATTCGGATGGCTATAACTTCTGGCTCGTTTAGAGTTACGGGAGCCATAACAAGTCAAAAAGAAGGCCTCAGTGAGTTCTACCAGTTTGATAGCTTTCAGCCGTCAATGGATTGTTTAATGCCCAAAAAAGACTATCTGAATCTCAATCGGGTCTCGGAAGTTGTTTACCCTTCGTTTTTTCGACACGTGAATTTTTACGGTAAAACGGGATTACCGCGGCTGGTCTTCGATTTACCATCGCTGGAGAGTGGTGCACCAAGGTACCATTCCGTTTCAAATCCATGCACGCATTTCAAAAAGTCGTACGACACAGTTTCGCCATTTCGGACGGATGTTGCACCTTGCACCGTGGATGTTGCACCCTGTAGATATAGATTATTCGGACGGCCATAACTTATGGCTCGTTTAGAGTTACGGGAGCCATAACCAGTGAAAACGAAGGCCTCAGTGAGTTCTAAGGCTCTGACAGCTTTCAGTCGTCAATGGATTGTTTAATGCCCAAAAAAGACTATCCGAATCTCAATCGGGTCTAGGAAGTTTTTTACCCTTCGTTTTTTCGACACGTGTATTTTTACGGTAAAACTGGATTGTCGTGGCTGGTCTTCGATTTACGAGAATGTTGCACCACGGTACTGTTGCGTTTCAAATCCATGCACGCATTTCAAAAAGTCGTACGACACTATTTCGCCATTTCGGACGGATGTTGCACCTTGCACCGTGGATGTTGCACCCTGTAGATATTGATTATTCGGACGGCCATAACTTCTGGCTCGTTTAGAGTTACGGGAGCCATAACCAGTCGAAACGAAGGTTCTCAGTGAGTTCTACGGCTCTGACAGCTTTCAGCAGTCAATGTATTGTTTAATGCCCAAAAAAGACTATCCGAATCTCAATCGGGTCTCGGAAGTTTTTTACCCTTCGTTTTTTCGACACGTGGATTTTTATGGTAAAACAGGATTACCGTGGCTGGTCTTCGATTTACCGTCGCTGGATAGTGGTGCACCGTGGTACCGTTCCGTTTCAAATCCATGCACGCATTTCAAAAAGTCGTACGACACGGTTTCTCCATTTCGGACGGATGTTGCACCTTGCACCGTGGATGTTGCACCCTGTAGATATCGATTATTCGGACGGCCATAACTTCTGGCTCGTTTAGAGTTACGGGAGCCATAACTAGTCAAAACGAAGGCCTTAGTGAGTTCTACGGCTCTGACAGCTTTCAGCCGTCAATGGATTGTTTAATGCCCAAAAAAGACTATCCGAATCTCAATCGGGTCTCGGAAGTTTTTTACCCTTCGTTTTTTCGACACGTGGATTTTTACGGTAAAACGGGATTACCATGGCTGGTCTTCGATTTACCATCGCTGGAGAGTGGTGCACTATGGTACCGTTCCGTTTCAAATCCATGCACGCATTTCAACAAGTCGTAAGACACTGTTTCGCCATTTCGGACGGATGTTGCACCTTGCACCATGGATGTTGCACCCTGTAGATATTGATTATTCGGACGGTCATAACTTCTTGCTCGTTTAGAGTTATGGGAGACATAACCAGTCAAAACGAAGGCCTCAGTGAGTTCTACGGCTTTAACAGCTTTCAACCGTCAATGGAATGTTGAATGCCCAAAAAAGACTATCCGAATCTCAATCGGGTCTAGGAAGTTTTTTACCCTTCGTTTTTTCGACACGTGGATTTTTACGGTAAAACTGGATTACCGTGGCTGGTCTACGATTTACCATCGCTGGACAGATGTGCACCATGGTACCGTTGCGTTTCAAATCCATGCACGCATTTCAAAAAGTCGGACGACACTGTTTCGCCATTTCGGACGGATGTTGCACCTTGCACCGTGGATGTTGCACCCTGTAGATATCGATTATTCGGACGGCCATAACTTCTGGCTCGTTTAGGGTTACGGGAGCCATAACCAGTCAAAACGAAGGCCTCAGTGAGTTCTACGGCTCTGACGGCTTTCAGCCGTCAATGGATTGTTTAATGCCCAAAAAAGACTATCCGAATCAAAATCGGGTCTCGGAAGTTTTTTAACCTTCGTTTTTTCGACACGTGGATTTTTACGGTAAAACGGGATTACCGCGGCTGGTCTTCGATTTACCATCGCTGGAGAGTGGTGCACCATGGTACCGTTCCGTTTCAAATCCATGCACGTATTTCAAAAATTCGTAAGACACGGTTTCGCCATTTCGGACGGATGTTGCACCTTGCACCGTGGATGTTGCACCCTGTAGATATCGATTATTCGGACGGCCATAACTTCTGGCTCGTTTAGAGTTACGGGAGCCATAACCAATCAAAACGAAGGCCTAAGTGAGTTCTACGACTCTGACAGCTTTCAGCCATCAATGGATTGTTTAATGCCCAAAAAAGACTATCCGAATCTCAATCGGGTCTCGGAAGTTTTTTGCCCTTCGTTTTTTTGACACGGGGATTTTTACGGTAAAACGGGATTACCGCGGTTGGTCTTCGATTTACCATCGCTGGAGAGTGGTGCACCATGGTACCGTTCCGTTTCAAATCCATGCACGCATTTCAAAAATTCGTACGACACGGTTTCGCCATTTCGGACGGATGTTGCACCTTGCACCGTGGATGTTGCACCCTGTAGATATCGATTATTTGGACGGCCATAACTTCTGGCTCGTTTAGAGTTACGGGAGCCATAACCAGTCAAAACGAAGGCCTCAGTGAGTTCTACGGCTCTGACAGCTTTCAGCCGTCAATTGACTGTTTAATGCCCAAAAAATACTATCTGAATCTCAATCGGGTCTCGGAAGTTTTTTAACCTTCGTTTTTTCGATACGTGGATTTTTACGGTAAAACGGGATTACCGCGGCTGGTCTTCGATTTACCATCGCTGGAGAGTGGTGCACCATGGTACCGTTCCGTTTCAAATCCATGCACGTATTTCAAAAATTCGTAAGACACGGTTTCGCCATTTCGGACGGATGTTGCACCTTGCACCGTGGATGTTCCACCCTGTAGATATCGATTATTCGGACGGCCATAACTTCTGGCTCGTTTAGAGTTACGGGAGCCATAACCAGTCAAAACGAAGGCCTCAGTGAGTTCTACGGCTCTGACAGCTTTCAGCCGTCAATGGATTGTTTAATGCCCAAAAAAGACTATCCGAATCAAAATCGGGTCTCGGAAGTTTTTTAACCTTCGTTTTTTCGACACGTGGATTTTTACGGTAAAACAGGATTACCGCGTCTGGTCTTCGATTTACCATCGCTGGAGAGTGGTGCACCATGGTACCGTTCCGTTTCAAATCCATGCACGTATTTCAAAAATTCGTAAGACACGGTTTCGCCATTTCGGACGGATGTTGCACCTTGCACCGTGGATGTTGCACCCTGTAGATATCGATTATTCGGACGGCCATAACTTCTGGCTCGTTTAGAGTTACGGGAGCCATAACAAATCAAAACGAAGGCCTAAGTGAGTTCTACGACTCTGACAGCTTTCAGCCATCAATGGATTGTTTAATGCCCAAAAAAGACTATACGAATGTCAATCGGGTCTCGGAAGTTTTTTGCCCTTCGTTTTTTTGACACGGGGATTTTTACGGTAAAACGGGATTACCGCGGCTGGTCTTCGATTTACCATCGCTGGAGAGTGGTGCACCATGGTACCGTTCCGTTTCAAATCCATGCACGCATTTCAAAAATTCGTACGACACGGTTTCGCCATTTCGGACGGATGTTGCACCTTACACCGTGGATGTTGCACCCTGTAGATATCAATTATTTGGACGGCCATAACTTCTGGCTCGTTTAGAGTTACGGGAGCCATAACCAGTCAAAACGAAGGCCTAAGTGAGTTCTACGGCTCTGACAGCTTTCAGCCGTCAATGGATTGTTTAATGCCCAAAAAATACTATCTGAATCTCAATCGGGTCTCGGAAGTTTTTTAACCTTCGTTTTTTCGATACGTGGATTTTTACGGTAAAACGGGATTACCGCGGCTGGTCTTCGATTTACCATCGCTGGAGAGTGGTGCACCATGGTACCGTTCCGTTTCAAATCCATGCACGTATTTCAAAAATTCGTAAGACACGGTTTCGCCATTTCGGACGGATGTTGCACCTTGCACCGTGGATGTTGCACCCTGTAGATATCGATTATTCGGACGGCCATAACTTCTGGCTCGTTTAGAGTTACGGGAGCCATAACCAGTGAAAACGAAGGGCTCAGTGAGTTCTAAGGCTCTGACAGCTTTCAGCCGTCAATGGATTGTTTAATGCCCAAAAAAGACTATCCGAATCTCAATTGGGTCTAGGAAGTTTTTTACCCTTCGTTTTTTCGACACGTGGATTTTTACGGTAAAACTAGATTGCCGTGGCTGGTCTTCGATTTACAAGAGTGGTGCACCATGGTACCGTTCCTTTTCAAATCCATGCACGCATTTCAAAAAGACGTACGACTCGGTTTCGCCATTTCGGACGGATGTTGCACCTTGCACCGTGGATGTTGCGCCCTATAGATATCGATTATTAGGACGGCCATAACTTCTGGCTCGTTTAGAGTTACGGGAACCATAAGCAGTCAAAACGAAGGTTCTCAGTGAGTTCCACGGCTCTGACAGCTTTCAGCAGTCAATGGATTGTTTAATGCCCAAAAAAGACTATCCGAATCTCAATCGGGTCTCGGAAGTTTTTTACCCTTCGTTTTTTCGACACGTGGATTTTTACGATAAAACGGGATTACCGCGGCTGGTCTTCGATTTACCATCGCTGGAGAGTGGTGCACCATGGTACAATTCCGTTTCAAATCCATGCACGTATTTCAAAAATTCGTAAGACACGGTTTTGCCATTTCGGACGGATGTTGCACCTTGCACCGTGGATGTTGCACCCTGTTGATATCGATTATTCGGACGGCCGTAACTTCTGGCTCGTTTAGATTTATGGGAGACATAACCAATCAAAACGAAGGCCTAAGTGAGTTCTACGACTCTGACAGCTTTCAGCAATCAATGGATTGTTTAATGCCCAAAAAAGACTATCCGAATCTCAATCGGGTCTCGGAAGTTTTTTGCCCTTCGTTTTTTCGACACGGGGATTTTTACGGTAAAACGGGATTACCGCGGCTGGTCTTCGATTTACCATCGCTGGAGAGTGGTGCACCATGGTACCGTTCCGTTTCAAATTCATGCACGCATTTCAAAAATTCGTACGACATTGTTTCGCCATTTCGGACGGATGTTGCACCTTGCACCATGGATGTTGCACCCTACAGATATCGCTTATTCGGACGACCATAACTTCTGGCTCGTTTAGAGTTACGGGAGATTTAACCAGTCAAAACGAAGGCCTCAGTGAGTTCTACGGCTCTAACAGCTTTCAACCATCAATGGATTATTAAATGCCCAAAAAAGACTATCCGAATCTCAATCGGGTCTAGGAAGTTTTTTACCCTTCGTCTTTTCGACACGTGGATTTGTACGGTAAAACTGGATTACCGTGGCTAGTCTTCGATTTACCATCGCTGGACAGAGGTGCGCCATGGTACCCTTGCGTTTCAAATCCATGCATGCATTTCAAAAAGTCGTACGACACTGTTTCGCCATTTCGGACGGATGTTGCACCTTGCACCGTGGATGTTGCACCCTGTAGATATTGATTATTCGGACGACCATAACTTCTCGCTCGTTTAGAGTTACGGGAGCCATAACCAGTCAAAACGAAGGCCTCTGTGAGTTCTACGGCTCTGACAGCTTTCAGCCATCAATGGATTATTTAATGCCCAAAAAAGACTATCCGAATCTCAATCGGGTCTAGGAAGTTTTTTACCCTTCGTTTTTCGACGCGTGGATTTTTACGGTAAAACGGTTTTACCGTGGCTGGTCTTCGATTTACCATCGCTGGACAGTGGTGCACCATGGTACCGTTCCATTTCAAATCAATGCATGCATTTCAAAAAGTCGTACGACACGGTTTCGCCATTTCTGATGGATGTTGCACCTTGCACCGTGGATGTTGCACCCTGTAGATATCGATTATTCGGACGGCCATAACTTCTTCCTCGTTTAGAGTCACGGGAGCCATAACCAGTCAAAACGAAGGTCACAGTGAGTTCTACGTCTCTGACAGCTTTCAGCCGTCAATGGATTGTTTAATACCCAAAAAAGACTATCCGAATATCAATCGGGTCTCGGAAGTTTTTTACCCTTCATTTTTTCGACACGTGGATTTTTACGGTAAAACTGGAGTACCGTGGCTGGTCTTGGATTTACCATCGCTGGAGAGTGGGGCACCATGGTACTGTTCCGTTTCAAATTCATGCACGCATTTCAAAAAGTCGTACGATATTGTTTCGCCATTTCGGACGGATGTTGCACCTTGCACCGTGGATGTTGCACCCTGTAGATATCGATTATTCGGACGGCCATAAATACTGGCTCGTTTAGAGTTACGGGAGCCCTAACCAGTCAAAACGAAGGCCTCAGTGAGTTCTACGGCTCTGACAGCTTTTAGCCGTCAATGGATTGTTTAATGCCCAAAAAAGACTATCCGAATCTCAATCGGGTCTCGGAAGTTTTTTACCCTTCTTTTTTCGACACGTGGATTTTTACGGTAAAATGGGATTACCGCGGCTGGTCTTCGATTTACCATCGCTGGAGAGTGGTGCCCCATGGTACAGTTCCGTTTCAAATCCATGCACGCATTTCAAAAATTCGTACGACACGGTTTCGCCTTTTCGGACGGATGTTGCACCTTCACCGTGGATGTTGCACCCTGTAGATATCGATTATTCGGACGGCCATAACTTCTGGATCGTTTAGAGTTACGGGAGCCACAACCAGTCAAAACGAAGGCCTCAGTGAGTTCTACGGTTCTGACAGCTTTCAGTCGTCAATGGATTGTTTAATGCCCAAAAAAGACTATCCGAATCTCAATCGGGTCTCGGAAGTTTTTTAACCTTCGTTTTTTCGACACGTGGATTTTTACGGTAAAACGGGATTACCGCGGCTGGTCTTCGATTTACCATCGCTAGAGAGTGGTGCACCAAGGTACCGTTCCGTTTCAAATCCATGCACGCATTTTAAAAAGTCGTACGACACGGTTTCGCCATTTCGGACGGATGTTGCACCTTGCACCGTGGATGTTGCACCCTGTAGATATCGATTATTCGGACGGCCATAACTTCTGGCTCGTTTAGAGTTACGGGAGCCATAACCAGTCAAAACGAAGGCCTCAGTGAGTTCTAAGGCTCTGACAGCTTTCAGCCGTCAATGGATTGTTTAATGCCCAAAAAAGACTATCCGAATATCAATCGGGTCTAGGTAGATTTTTACCCTTCGTTTTTTCGACACGTGGATTTTTACGGTAAAACTGGATTGCAGTGGCTGGTCTTCGATGTATGAGAGTGGTGCACCATGGTACCGTTCCTTTTTAAATCCATGCACGAATTTTAAAAAGTCGTACGACACGGTTTCGCCATTTCGGACGGATGTTGCACCTTGCACCGTGGATGTTGCACCCTGTAGATATCGATTATTAGGACGGCCATAACTTTTGGCTCGTTTAGAGTTACGGGAGCCATAACCAGTCAAAACGAAGGTTCTCAGTGAGTTCTACGGCTCTGACAGCTTTCAACAGTCAATGGATTTTTTAATGCCCAAAAAAGACTATCCGAATCTCAATCGGGTCTCGGAAGTTTTTTACCCTTCGTTTTTTTGACACGTGAATTTTTATGGTAAAACGGGATTACGGTGGCTGGTCTTCGATTTACCATCGCTGAAGAGTGGTGCACTGTGGTACCGTTCCGTTTCAAATCCATGCACGCATTTCAAAAAGTCGTACGACACGGTTTCGCCATTTCGGACGGATGTTGCACCATGCACCGTGGACGTTGCACCCTGTAGACATCGATTATTCGGACGGCCATAACTTCTGGCTCGTTTAGAGTTACGGGAGCCATAACCTGTCAAAACGAAGGCCTCGATGAGTTCTACGGCATTGACAGCTTTCAGGCGTCAAAGGATAGATTAATGCCCAAAAAAGACTATCCGAATCTCAATCGGGTCTCGGAAGTTTTTTACCCTTCGTTTTTTCGACACGTGGATTTTTACGGTAAAACGGGATTACCGTGGCTGGTCTTCGATTTACGAGAGTGGTGCACCATGGTGCCGTTCCGTTTCAAATCCATGCACGCATTTCAAAAAGTCGTACGACACGGTTTTGCCATTTCGGACGGATGTTGCACCTTGCACCGTGGATGTTGCACCCTATAGACATCGATTATTCGGACGGCCATAACTTCTGGCTCATTTGGAGTTACGGGAGCCATAACCTGTCAAAACGAAGGCCTCGATGAGTTCTACGGCTTTGACAGCTTTCAGGCGTCAACGGATAGATTAATGCCCAAAAAAGCCTATCCGAATCTTAATCGGGTCTCGGAAGTTTTTTACCCTTCGTTTTTTCGACACGTGGATTTTTACGGTAACGGGATTACCGTGGCTGGTCTTCCATTTACCATCGCTGGAGAGTGGTGCACCATGGTACCGTTCCGTTTCAAATCCATGCACGCATTTCAAAAAGTCGTACGACACTGTTTCGCCATTTCGTACGGATGTTGCACCCTGTAGATATCGATTATTCGGACGGCCATAACTTCTGGCTCGTTTAGAGTTACGGGAGACATAACCAGTCAAAATGAAGGGCTCAGTGAGTTCTATGGCTCTAACATCTTTCAACCGTCAATGGATTGTTTAATGCCCAAAAAAGACTATCCGAATCTCAATCGGGTCTAGGAAGTTTTTTACCCTTCGCCTTTTCGACACGTGGATTTTTACGGAAAACTGGATTACCGTGGCTGGTCTTCGATTTACCATAGCTGGACAGAGGTGCACCATGGTACCGTTGCATTTCACATCCATGCACGCATTTCAAAAAGTCGTACGACACTGTTTCGCCATTTCGGACGGATGTTGCACCTTGCACCGTGGATGTTGCACCCTGTAGATATCGATTATTCGGACGGCCATAACTTCTGGCTCGTTTAGAGTTACGGGAGCCATAACCAGTCAAAACGATGGCCTCAGCGAGTTCTACGGCTCTGACTGCTTTCAGCCGTCAATGGATTGTTTAATGCCCAAAAAAGACTATCCGAATCTCAATCGGGTCTCGGAAGTTTTTTACCCTTCGTTTTTTCGACACGTGGATTTTTACGGTAATACGGGATTACCGTGGCGGGTCTTCGATTTACCATCGCTGGAAAGTGGTGCACCATGGTACTGTTCCGTTTCAAATCCATGCACGCATTTCGAAAAGTCGTACGACACTGTTTCGCCATTTCGGACGGATGTTGCACCTTGCACCATGGATGTTGCACCCTGTAGATATCGATTATTCGGACGGCCATAACTTCTGGCTCGTTTAGAGTTGCGGGAGACATAACCAGCCAAAACGAAGGCCTCAGTGAGTTCTACGGCTCTAACAGCTTTCAACCGTCAATGGATTGTTTAATGACCAAAAAAGACTATCCGAATCTCAATTGGGTCTATGTAGTTTTTTACCCTTCGTTTTTTCGACACGTGGATTTTTACGGTAAAACTGGATTACCGTGGATGGTCTTCGATTTACCATCGCTGGACAGAGGTGCACCATGGTACCGTTGCGTTTCAATTTCAAATCCATGCACGCATTTCAAAAAGTCGTACGACACTGTTTCGCCATTTCGGACGGATGTTGCACCTTGCACCGTGGATGTTGCACCCTGTAGATATCGATTATTCGGACGGCCAAAACTTCTGGCTCGTTTAGAGTTACGGGAGCCATAACCAGTCAAAACGAACGCCTCAGTGAGTTCTACGGCTCTAACAGCTTTCAACCGTCAATGGATTGTTTAATGCCCCAAAAAGACTATCCGAATCTCAATCGGGTCTCGGAAGTTTTTTACCCTTCGTTTTTTCGACACGTGGATTTTTACGGTAAAACGGGATTACCGTGGCTGGTCTTCGATTTGCCAACGCTGGAGGGTGGTGCACCATGGTACCATTCCGTTTCAAATCCATGCACGAATTTCAAAAGGTCGTACGACACGGTTTCGCCATTTCGGACGGATGTTGCACCTTGCACCGTGGATGTTGCACCCTGTAGATATCGATTATTCGGACGACCATAACTTCTGGCTCGTTTAGAGTTACGGGAGCCATAACTAGTCAAAACGAAGGCCTCAGTGAGTTCTACGGCTCTGACAAATTTCAGCCGTCAATGGATTGTTTAATGCCCAAAACAGACCATCCGAATCTCAATCGGGTCTCGGAAGTTTTTTACCCTTCGTTTTTTCGACACGTGGACTTTTACGGTAAAACTGGATTACCGTGGCTGGTCTTCGATTTACCATCGCCGGAGTGTGGTGCACCATGGCACCGTTCCTTTTCAATTCCATGCACGGATTTCAAAAAGTCGTACGACACTGTTACGCCATTTCGGACGGATGTTGCACCTTGCACCGTGGATGTTGCACCCTGTAGATATCGATTATTCAGACGGCCATAACTTCTGGCTCGTTTCGAGTTACGGGAGCCATAAACAGTCAAAACGAAGGCCTCAGTGAGTTCTACGGCTCTGACAGCTTTCAGCCGTCAATGGATTGCTTAATGCCCAAAAAGACTATCGGAATCTCAATCGGGTCTCGGAAGTTTTTTACCCTTCGTTTTTTCGACACGTGGATTTTTACGGTAAAACGAGATTACCGTGGCTGGTCTTCGATTTACCATCGCTGGAGAGTGGTGCACCATGGTACCGTTCCGTTTCAAATCCATGCACGTATTTCAAAAAGTCGTATGACACTGTGTCTCCATTTCGGACGGACGTTGCACCTTGCACCGTGGATGTTGCACCCTATAGATATCGATTATTCGGACGGCCATAACTTCTGGTTCGTTTAGAGTTACGGGAGCCATAACCAGTCAAAACGAAGGCCTAAGTGAGTTCTACGGCTCTGACAGCTTTCATCCTTCAATGGATTGCTTAATGCCCAAAAAAGACTATCCGAAACTCAATCGGGTCTCGGAAGCTTTTTACCCTTCGTTTTTTCGACACGTGGATTTTTACGGTAAAACGGGATTACCGTGGCTGGTCTTCGATTGACCATCGCTGGAGAGTGGTGCAACATGGTACCATTCCGTTTCAAATCCATGCACGCATTTCAAAAAGTCGTACGACACAGTTTCTCCATTTCGGACGGATGTTGCACCTTGCACCGTGGATGTTGCACCCTGTGGATATCGATTATTCGGACGGCCGTAACTTCTTCCTCGTTTAGATTTACGGGAGCCATAACCAGTCAAAACGAAGGCCTCAGTGAGTTCTACGGCTCTGACAGCTTCCATCCGTCATTGGATTGTTTAATGCCCAAAAAAGACTATCCGAATCTCAATCGGGTCTCAGAAGCTTTTTACCCTTCGTTTTTTCGAAACGTGGATTTTTACGGTAAAACGGGATTACCGTGGCTGGTCTTCGATTTACCATCGCTGGAGAGTGGTGCACCATGGTACCATTCCGTTTCAAATGCATGCACGCATTTCAAAAAGTCGTACGACACGGTTTCGCCATTTCGGACGGATGTTGCACCTTGCACCATGGATGTTGCACCCTGTGGATATTGATTATTCGGATGGCCGTAACTTCTTCCTCGTTTAGAGTTACGGGAGCCATAACCAGTCATAACGAAGGCCTCCGTGAGTTCTACGGCTCTGACAGCTTTGAGCCGTCAATGGATTGTTTAATACCCAAAAAAGACTATCCGAATCTCAATCGGGTCTCGGAAGTTTTTTACCCTTCGTTTTTTCGACACGTAGATTCTTACGGTAAAACTGAAGTACCGTGGCTGGTCTTCGATTTACCATCGCTGGAGAGTGGTGCACCATGGTACGGTTCCTTTTCAAATCCATGCATGCATTTCAAAAAGTCGTACGACACTATTTCGCCATTTCAGACGGATGTTGCACCTTGCACCGTGGATGTTGCACACTGTAGATATCGATTATTCGGACGGCCATAATTTCTGGCTCGTTTAGAGTTACGGGAGCCATAACCAGTCAAAACGAAGGCCTCAGTGAGTTCTACGGCTCTTACAGCTTTCAGCCGTCAATGGATTGTTTAATGCCCAAAAAAGACTATCCGAATCTCAATCGGGTCTCGGAAGTTTTTTACCCTTCGTTTTTTCGACACGTGGACTTTTACGGTAAATTGATTACCGTGGCTGGTCTTCGATTTACCATCGCAGGAGAGTGGTGCGCCATGGCACCGTTCCGTTTCAAATCCACGCACGTATTTCAAAAAGTCGTACGACGCTGTTTCGCCATTTCGGACGGATGTTGCACCTTGCACCGTGGATGCTGCACCCTGTAGATATCGATTATTCGGACGGCCATAACTTCTGGCTCGTTTGGAGTTACGGGAGCCATAACCAGTCAAAACGAAGGCCTTAGTGAGTTCTACGTCTCTGACAGCTTTCATCTGTCAACGGATTGTTTAATGCCGAAAAAAGACTATCCGAATCTCAATCGGGTCTCGGAAGTTTTTTACCCTTCGTTTTTTCGACACGTGGATTTTTACGGTAAAACAGGATTACCGTGGCTGGTCTTCGATTTACCACCGCTGGAGAGTGGTGCACCATGGTACCGTTCCATTTCAAATCCATGCACGCATTTCAAAAAGTCGTACGACACTGTTTCGCCATTTCGGACGGATGTTGCACCTTGCACCATGGATGTTGCACCCTGTGGATATTGATTATTCGGACGGCCGTAACTTCTTCCTCGTTTAGAGTTACGGGAGCCATAACCAGTCAAAACGAAGGCCTCAGTGAGTTCTACGGCTCTAACAGCTTTCAACCATCAATGGATTGTTTAATGCCCAAAAAAGACTATCCGAATCTCAATCGGGTCTATGTAGGTTTTTACCCTTCATTTTTTCGACACGTGGATTTTTACGGTAAAACTGGATTACCGTGGCTGGTCTTCGATTTACCATCGCTGGACAGAGGTGCACCATGGTACCGTTACGTTTCAACTCCATGCACGCATTTCAAAAAATCGTACGACACTGTTTCGCCATTTCGGACGGATGTTGCACCTTGCACCGTGTATGTCGCACCCTGTAGATATCGATTATTCGGACGGCCAAAACTTCTGGCTCGTTTAGAGTTACGGGAGCCATAACCAGTCAAAACGAACGCCTCAGTGAGTTCTACGGCTCTAACAGCTTTCAACCATCAATGGATTGTTTAATGCCCAAAAAAGACTATCCGAATCTCAATCGGGTCTAGGTAGTTTTTTACGCTTTGTTTTTTCGACACGTGGATTTTTACGGTAAAACGGGATTACCGTGGCTGGTCTTCGATTTGCCAACGCTGGAGAGTGGTGCACCATGGTACCTGTTATCCCAACTTTTGGCAAAGTTGAAATATCCAAAATTTACTGAAAGTCAATGATTACTATTCATGAATATCAACCAAGTATTGCAGGATAGCCATGGATATCAATGAATTTTGTCCGAGTCCGGAACGGGCCACAATTGATAGGACATGACAAGAAAGATCATAGAAGTTTGCATTTCAAATTTGAAGTCAATCCGAGGTCGTATGCTCGAGTTATGATGTATTCAAGTTAAGAAGGATGGACATTGCTTAGTTCGAACCCATCCCCCTTCACTAGTTCGAAACCAGCGGCGTTCGAATCCATCAAGCGAATGCCCGCTTCGACTCCATCATGATATCCTCTCTTCGAATCCCTCCAGATTATAGAGTTCGTATCCATGGAGTTGCCATTACTTCGAATCCATGGGACTGAACCTTCCTTCGACTCCATCCAAGCCACTTCATAGCCTTGCTCCGAATCCATCCACGACCTGACTTCGAATCCATGGACTGAGCCTTGCTTCGAATCCATCCAAGTCACCTCGCCCCATGCTGTCTTCGTATCCAACATGATAACACAGCTTCGAATCGATCCAAGGCGACGCATTTGGATCGATTCGAACGAACACCCTTCCATCGATTCGAAGACGACCTTCGAACCCAGCACACGAAGCCATCCAGTGAACACGGCAAAGAACTCGGACTCGACCCATTCAACTCGGCAACAAGTTAGGATCGACTCGGAGAAGGCATGCCACGTCATCCCTTAGATCGATTCGAAGTACTCGTTTCGAACTGATCGATTCGAAGGAGTTCATAGCATCGGTTCGAACCAACCAGCACACCGAAAAGCGCCATTTCGAACCGATCATAACTCCCAATCCACTGATCCAAATCCCATGAATTTTTTACAGGAGTTCATCTACGTGTTGAAGAATGTCCACACCAAATTTCACCACGATTGGACGATTTCTTGATCGATTCGAACCAAGGGTCGAATCGATCCCAATGTGGGCCCGGATTTCCAGGTTTCGGCCATGTGGGCCCCCTCACGTGCTGGAAGTGGTCTACCTGATTTCGAGGAGAAATATCAGCCTCCTACGCCTATAAATAGAGCCCCAGGTCATTCAGAAAAGGGGCCGGATTCTCTTTGGCAAAAATCAAGACTCTGAGGCATCAAGACTCCACCAAGGCTCTATTCAGCACTCAACAACCACCGTTGTACTTGAATTTCAGAACTACAATTCATTGTAATCCACTGTAATCAAGAGTAATCAGCGAAGAATATCAATAAAATTAAAACCTTTGAAGTGGACGTAGGCCGGAGATAACCGAACCACTATAAATTGTGCGTTCTTGTTCATAATTTCTATTTTGCTGTGTGTTGCTTGCTTAAGATCTGTGATTTGTGTTTGGATATTACTGATTTATATCCCAACACTGTTGCTTTCACATTCATCGGGGTTTGTGACCAACTTTGGCGCAAACACTTTGGTGCTTTCACTGAGAAGGACTAGCACCCGCTACATCAGATTCAGAGTTCAGATTTAAGAGTTTGAAGACTTCTTATTCAAAAACAATGACTCGACAAACAAGACAAAGAGTTGATAGGAGCCAGCAAGGAGGAAGCCAAGAAGCATCCTCAGGATCAGGAGAAGGACAAGCTTCCGTCTACATCACTAGAGACGAGATGGAGGCTATGGCTAATTCATTACGCGAAAGCATGATGAAGATTCAACAGGAGATGCTGCAGAATTTCCTCGAACAGATGAGGGCGACGAACATGCAAAACCTTGGACCAACTACAACAGCTACGAGTGCGGGACAAGGAATCAGGATTACAGAAGCTAATGAAGGTCAGGCTCAAGACCAGAATACAGGAGTTGAAGGTGTTCAGCAAGGCCTTGGGGGCAGACCCTCAGGGTCCGATACTGGAAGACCAACAGACGGAGCTCAACAGACTGGAGCCAATGCCTATGCTAACGAGCCACCAGAAGAATACATACCAGAATTCCCTTCAAGGCTCGGGGGGCAGGACAGGAATCTGACGAAGGGCCAACCCCTAGACGGAGAGGAGAGAATGATAGGCCTAATGCGACGAATCATGAGAGGAGGATTGCCTAGCGGAGGCCTAGAAGAAGTTAGTCGGAGTCCATTCACCCTAAACATCCGAAACGCAAGGAACCCTCCAAAGTTCAAACTACCAGCGCTAGAACCATATGATGGGAAATCGGACCCGACCATGCATATTACAAGATATATTAGGCACATGGAAGTGCTGGGGGCATCCGAGGAAGTGATGGCACGATGCTTCCCTCTATATTTGACAGATTTAGCTTCATTATGGTTCAGACAACTAGAGATTGGATCAATCGGAACATGGAGCGAGCTTGTAGATTGCTTCATGAGACAGTTTAGGGTCCACGTGACGCGACCCAAGAGTGTGATGACCTTAGCATCAATCAAACAGAGGACCGGAGAGTCCATAAAAGATTTTCTGTTAAGATTCAATGTGACAGTGACTTCTGTAGATCGCCCGGATCCATCAATGATTTTAATGGCGGCGGTGGCAGGAGTCGCGGAAGGCACCAAATTTAAGGATTCTCTAACTAAAGATCCACCGCAAGATCTTGGAGAGTTCTTTCATAAAGCTGAAAAGTTCATTCGGTTAGAAGAATCACGAGCCGAGAGTCGTGAAATAAATACCACACAAAGCGTAGGAACCTCCAGAGAACAGTCCGGAGCGGACAAGGGAAAGAGGAAATAGGATGATAGACACGATGGTCCTGATAAACGGAAGAAATTCCGAGAACCAAGATTCAGGCAGTACACCGATCTGACTGCAGGCCTAGAAAGAATCTACACTGAAACTAAGGGGCAACTCCCCTATCGAAAGCCACCTATAAGGGATCCTACTGAGTGGGAGCGCAGGACTGGAAAATATTGCCTATTCCATGAGCTGGATGGGCACACTACAGACGAATGCCGTCACCTAAAGGATGAGGTGGAAGAACATGCCAGGAGTGGTAGATTGCCGCAATTTGTCAGAGAACGGACAGCAACGACAAGGCTTGAACAACTACCGCCTCCACCTAACAGGAACGATCCTGGATCGGGATCACGACTCGTCATCAACTGATTGAAGATGGCAAGGGCCAAGTCCGGGATTTGGACTTTGGTCAAATAATTTTGTTTAGATTTATTTTCAGAATAAACGGTTACTCCACTTACACATGTACGGGAACCGGAGAGATCCCTAGGCATGCTCTGAGATGGAAATAAACCGATATGCCCGGAGAGGCAATGTTTAGTTTTTTCTTCTCTGATGTTTGAGATTGAACATCTAGAACTTGAATATTAAACAAATAAATTAGAACTTCTTACAATAAACCTTTTGACCGGAGAGTCAAAGGATGAACACTAAATACCAATATAAACATGATAGCTTTATGACCTTACCCAGAGGGAGATGGGGTCCGGAGTGCAAGAAGTGAGTTGCTTCGCCAGAGAGCGACAGGATCGACTCACTTAAGCGCTGTTTCCCCTTCACCGGAGAGTGACAGGATGGGATCCAGCAAGAGCCCGGAGAGGCTACTATCGGTCTCGAACGACCAAGACATCGTTAAATGTTCAGATACACTGAACCGAAGTGCAAGAAGTGAGTTGCTTCGCCGGAAAGCGACAGGATCAACTCACTTAAGCGCTGTTTCCCCCTTCACCGGAGAGTGAAGGATGGGATCCAGCAAGAGCCCGGAGAGGCTATGATCGGTCCAGAACGACCATGATATCGCTACACGTCCTGACTGGGACCAGAGTGCAAGGGATAGAAGGCAACGCTAGAGAGCGATAGGATCTTTCTATTCAATCACTAAGACTAGAATGGGCTTAGTAAGGGTTCAGAGCAGCCAATAATAGTCCGGAGAGACTACGAAACTTCATTCTCAACTTCTACGGAAAGAATGAATATTGATTTGGCTTCGAACAGCCACAAACTTGACTGATAATACCACAGCTATGAATGAAACATGAATTCCTTACACTTGATATAAGACCATTCAAAACATACCTTTTACAAAAAGGCATGTTTTGGGGGGCAAAATGTTATCCCAACTTTTGGCAAAGTTGAAATATCCAAAATTTACTGAAAGTCAATGATTACTATTCATGAATATCAACCAAGCATTGCAGGATAGCCATGGATATCAATGAATTTTGTCCGAGTCCGGAACGGGCCACAATTGATAGGACATGACAAGAAAGATCATAGAAGTCTGCATTTCAAATTTCAAGTCAATCCGAGGTCGTATGCTCGAGTTATGATGTATTCAAGTTAAGAAGGATGGACATTGCTTAGTTCGAACCCATCCCCCTTCACTAGTTCGAAACCAGCAGCGTTCGAATCCATCAAGCCAATGCCCGCTTCGACTCCATCATGATATCCTCTCTTCGAATACCTCCAGATTATAGAGTTCGTATCCATGGAGTTGCCATTACTTCGAATCCACGGGACTGAACCTTCCTTCGACTCCATCCAAGCCACTTCATAGCCTTGCTCCGAATCCATCCACGACCTGACTTCGAATCCATGGACTGAGCCTTGCTTCGAATCCATCCAAGTCACCTCGCCCCATGCTGTCTTCGAATCCAACATGATAACACAGCTTCGAATCGATCCAAGGCGACGCATTTGGATCGATTCGAACGAACACCCTTCCATCGATTCGAAGACGACCTTCGAACCCAGCACACGAAGCCATCCAGTGAACACGGCAAAGAACTCGGACTCGACCCATTCAACTCGGCAACAAGTTAGGATCGACTCGGAGAAGGCGTGCCACGTCATCCCTTAGATCGATTCGAAGTACTCGTTTCGAACTGATCGATTCGAAGGAGTTCATAGCATCGGTTCGAACCAACCAGCACACCGAAAAGCGCCATTTCGAACCGATCATAACTCCCAATCCACTGATCCAAATCCCATGAAATTTTTACAGGAGTTCATCTACGTGTTGAAGAATGTCCACACCAAATTTCACCACGATTGGACGATTTATTGATCGATTCGAACCAAGGGTCGAATCGATCCCAATGTGGGCCCAGATCTCCAGGTTTCGGCCATGTGGGCCCCCTCACGTGCTGGAAGTGGTCTACCTGATTTCGAGGAGAAATATCAGCCTCCTACGCCTATAAATAGAGCCCCAGGTCATTCAGAAAAGGGACCGGATTCTCTTTGGCAAAAATCAAGACTCTGAGGCATCAAGACTCCACCAAGGCTCTACTCAGCACTCAACAACCACCGTTGTACTTGAATTTCAGAACAACAATTCATTGTAATCCACTGTAATCAAGAGTAATCAGCGAAGAATATCAATAAAAGTTAAAACCTTTGAAGTGGACGTAGGCCGGAGATAGCCGAACCACTATAAATTGTGTGTTCTTGTTCATAATTTCTATTTTGCTATGTGTTGCTTGCTTAAGATCTGTGATTTGTGTTTGGATATTACTGATTTATATCCCAACACTGGTGCTTTCACATTCGCCGGGGTTTGTGACCAACTTTGGCGCAAACAGTACCATTCCGTTTCAAATCCATGCACGAATTTCAAAAGGTCGTACGACACGGTTTCGCCATTTCGGACGGATGTTGCACCTTGCACCGTGGATGTTGCACCCTGTAGATATCGATTATTCGGACGGCCATAACTTCTGGCTCGTTTAGAGTTACGGGAGCCATAACTAGTCAAAACGAAGGCCTCAGTGAGTACTACGGCTCTGACAAATTTCAGCCGTCAATGGATTGTTTAATGCCCAAAAAAGACCATCCGAATCTCAATCGGGTCTCGGAAGTTTTTTACCCTTCGTTTTTTCGACACGTGGACTTTTACGGTAAAACTAGATTACCGTGGCTGGTCTTCGATTTACCATCGCCGGAGTGTGGTGCACCATGGCACCGTTCCGTTTCAAATCCATGCACGCATTTCAAAAAGTCGTACGACACTGTTACGCCATTTCGGACGGATGTTGCACCTTGCACCGTGGATGTTGCACCCTGTAGATATCGATTATTCGGACGGCCATAACTTCTGGCACGTTTCGAGTTACGGGAGCCATAAACAGTCAAAACGAAGGCCTCAGTGAGTTCTACGGCTCTGACAGCTTTCAGCCGTCAATGGATTGCTTAATGCCCAAAAAGACTATCGGAATCTCAATCGGGTCTCGGAAGTTTTTTACCCTTCGTTTTTTCGACACGTGGATTTTTACGGTAAAACGAGATTACCGTGGCTGGTCTTCGATTTACCATCGCTGGAGAGTGATGCACCATGGTACCGTTCCGTTTCAAATCCATGCACGTATTTCAAAAAGTCGTATGACACTGTGTCTCCATTTCGGACGGATGTTGCACCTTGCACCGTGGATGTTGCACCCTGTAGATATCGATTATTCGGACGGCCATAACTTCTGGTTCATTTAGAGTTACGGGAGCCATAACCAGTCAAAACGAAGGCCTAAGTGAGTTCTACGGCTCTGACAGCTTTCATCCGTCAATGGATTGTTTAATGCCCAAAAAAGACTATCCGAATCTCAATCGGGTCTCGGAAGCTTTTTAACCTTCGTTTTTTCGACACGTGGATTTTTACGGTAAAACAGGATTACCGTGGCTGGTCTTCGATTGACCATCGCTGGAGATTGGTGCAACATGGTACCATTCCGTTTCAAATCCATGCACGCATTTCAAAAAGTCGTACGACACAGTTTCTCCATTTCGGACGGATGTTGCACCTTGCACCGTGGATGTTGCACCCTGTGGATATCGATTATTCGGACGGCCGTAACTTCTTCCTCGTTTAGAGTTACGGGAGCCATAACCAGTCAAAACGAAGGCCTCAGTGAGTTCTACGGCTCTGACAGCTTCCATCCGTCATTGGATTGCTTAATGCCCAAAAATGACTATCCGAATCTCAATCGGGTCTCGGAAGCTTTTTACCCTTCGTTTTTTCGAAACGTGGATTTTTACGGTAAAACGGGATTACCGTGGCTGGTCTTCGATTTACCATCGCTGGAGAGTGGTGCACCATGGTACCATTCCGTTTCAAATCCATGCACGCATTTCAAAAAGTCGTACGACACGGTTTCGCCATTTCGGACGGATGTTGCACCTTGCACCATGGATGTTGCACCCTGTGGATATTGATTATTCGGATGGCCGTAACTTCTTCCTCGTTTAGAGTTACGGGAGCCATAACCAGTCAAAACGAAGGCCTCCGTGAGTACTACAGCTCTGACAGCTTTCAGCCGTCAATGGATTGTTTAATGTCCAAAAAAGACTATCCGAATCTCAATCGTGTCTCGGAAGTTTTTTACCCTTCGTTTTTTCGACACGTGGATTCTTACGGTAAAACTGAAGTACCATGGCTGGTCTTCGATTTACCATCAATGGAGAGTGGTGCACCATGGTACCGTTCCTTTTCAAATCCATGCACGCATTTCAAAAAGTCGTACGACACTGTTTCGCCATTTCGGACGGATGTTGCACCTTGCACCGTGGATGTTGCACACTGTAGATATCGATTATTCGGACGGCCATAATTTCTGGCTCGTTTAGAGTTACGGGAGCCATAACCAGTCAAAACGAAGGCCTCAGTGAGTTCTACGGCTCTGACAGCTTTCAGCCGTCAATGGATTGTTTAATGCCCAAAAAAGACTATCCGAATCTCAATCGGGTCTCGGAAGTTTTTTACCCTTCGTTTTTTCGACACGTGGACTTTTACGGTAAATTGATTACCGTGGCTGGTCTTCGATTTACCATCGCTGGAGAGTGGTGCACCATGGCACCGTTCCATTTCAAATCCATGCACGTATTTCAAAAAGTCGTACGACACTGTTTCGCCATTTCGGACGGATGTTGCACCTTGCACCGTGGATGTTGCACCCTGTAGATATCGATTAGTCGGACGGCCATAACTTCTGGCTCGTTTGGAGTTACGGGAGCCATAACCAGTCAAAACGAAGGCCACAGTGAGTTCTACGGATCTGACAGCTTTCATCCGTCAACGGATTGTTTAATGCCCAAAAAAGACTATCCGAATCTCAATCGGGTCTCGGAAGTTTTTTACCCTTCGTTTTTTCGACACGTGGATTTTTACGGTAAAACAGGATTACCGTGGCTGGTCTTCGATTTACCACCGCTGGAGAGTGGTGCACCATGGTACCGTTCCGTTTCAAATCCATGCACGCATTTCAAAAAGTCGTACGACACTGTTTCGCCATTTCGGACGGATGTTGCACCTTGCACCATGGATGTTGCACCCTGTGGATATTGATTATTCGGATGGCCGTAACTTCTTCCTCGTTTAGAGTTACGGGAGCCATAACCAGTCAAAACGAAGGCCTCAGTGAGTTCTACGGCTCTGACAGCTTTCATCCGTCAACGGATATTTTTAATGCCCAAAAAAGACTATCTGAATCTCAATCGGGTCTCGGAAGTTTTTTACCCTTCGTTTTTTCGACACGTGGATTCTTACGGTAAAACTGAAGTACCGTGGCTGGTCTTCGATTTACCATCGCTGGAGAGTGGTGCACCATGGTACTGTTCCTTTTCAAATCCATGCACGCATTTCAAAAAGTCGTACGACACTGTTTCGCCATTTCGGATGGATGTTGCACCTTGCACCGTGGATGTTGCACACTGTAGATATCGATTATTCGGACGACCATAATTTCTGGCTCGTTTAGAGTTACGGGAGCCATAACCAGTCAAAACGAAGGCCTCAGTGAGTTCTACGGCTCTGACAGCTTTCAGCCGTCAATGGATTGTTTAATGCTCAAAAAAGACTATCCGAATCTCAATCGGGTCTCGGAAGTTTTTTACCCTTCGTTTTTTCGACACGTGGACTTTTACGGTAAATTGATTACCGTGGCTGGTCTTCGATTTACCATCGCTGGAGAGTGGTGCACCATGCCACCGTTCCGTTTCAAATCCATGCACGTATTTCAAAAAGTCGTACGACACTGTTTCGCCATTTCGGACGGATGTTGCACCTTGCACCGTGGATGTTGCACCGTGTGGATATCGATTATTCAGACGGCCGTAACTTCTTCTTCGTTTAGAGTTACGGGAGACATAACCAGTCAAAATGAAGGCCTCAGTGAGTTCTATGGCTCTGACAGCTTTCAGCCGTCAATGGATTGTTTAATGCCCAAAAAAGACTATCCGAATCACAATCGGGTCTCGGAAGTTTTTTACCCTTCGGTTTTTCGACACGTGGATTTTTACGGTAAAACGGGATTACCGTGGCTGGTCTTCGATTCACCATCGCTGGAGAGTGGTGCACCATGGTACCGTTCCGTTCAAATCCATGCACGCATTTCAAAAAGTCATACGACACGGTTTCGCCTTTTCGGACGGATGTTGCACCTTGCACCGTGGATGTTGCACCCTGTAGATATGGATTATTCGAACGACCATAACTTCTGGCTCGTTTAGAGTTACGGGAGGCATAACCAGTCAAAACGAAGGCCTCAGTGAGTTCTATGGCTCTGATAGCTTTCAGCCATCGATGGATTGTTTAATGCCCAAAAAAGACTATCCGAATCTCAATCGGGTCTCGGAAGTTTTTTACCCTTCGTTTTTTCGACACGTGGATTTTTACGGTAAAACTGGATTACCGTGGCTGGTCTTCGATTTACCATCGCTGGAGAGTGGTGCACCATGGTACCGTTCCGTTTCAAATCCATGCACGCGTTTCAAAAAGTAGTACGACACGGTTTCGCCATTTCGGACGGATGTTGCACCTTGCACCGTGGATGTTGCACCCTGTAGATATCGATTATTCGGACGGCCATAACATCTGGCTCGTTTAGAGTTACGGGAGCCATACCCAGTCAAAACGAATGCCTCGGTGAGTTCTACGGCTCTGACAGCTTTCAGCCGTCAATGGATTGTTTAATGCCCAAAAAAGACTATCGGAATCTCAATCGGGTCTCGGAAGTTTTTTACCCTTCGTTTTTTCGACACGTGGATTTTTACGGTAAAACGGGATTACCGTGGCTGGTCTTCGATTTACCAGCGCTGGAGAGTGGTGCACCATGGTACCGTTCCATTTCAAATCCATGCATGTATTTCAAAAGGTCGTACGACACTGTGTCTCCATTTCGGACGGATGTTGCACCTTGCACCGTGGGTGTTGCACCCTGTAGATATCGATTATTCGGACGGCCATAACATCTGGTTCGTTTAGAGTTACGGGAGCCATAACCAGTCAAAACGAAGGCCTTAGTGAGTTCTACGGTTATGACAGTTTCAGCTTTCAATGGATTGTTTAATGCCCAAAAAAGACTATCCGAATCTCAATCGGGTCTCGGAAGTTTTTTACCCTTCGTTTTTTCGACACGTGGATTTTTACGCTAAAACGGGATTGCCGTGGCTGGTCTTCGATTTACCATCGCTGGAGAGTGCTGAACCATGGTACGGTTCTGTTTCAAATCCATGCACGCATTTCAAAAAGTCGTACGACACGGTTTCGCCATTTCGGACGGATGTTGCACCTTGCACCATGGATGTTGCACCGTGTGGATATCGATTATTCGGACGGCCGTAACTTCTTCCTCGTTTAGATTTACGGGAGCCATAACCAGTCAAAATGAAGGCCTCAGTGAGTTCTATGGCTCTGACAGCTTTCAGCCGTCAATGGATTGTTTAATGCCCAAAAAAGACTATCCGAATCACAATCGGGTCTCGGAAGTTTTTTACCCTTCCTTTTTTCGACACGTGGATTTTTACGGTAAAACGGGATTACCGTGGCTGGTCTTCGATTCACCATCGCTGTAGAGTGGTGCACCATGGTACCGTTCCGTTCAAATCCATGCACGCATTTCAAAAAGTCGTACGACACGGTTTCGCCATTTCGGACGGATGTTGCACCTTGCACCGTGGATGTTGCACCCTGTAGATATGGATTATTCGGACGGCCATAACTTCTGGCTCGTTTAGAGTTACGGGAGCCATAACCAGTCAAAACGAAGGCCTCAGTGAGTTCTATGGCTTTGACAGCTTTCAGCCATCGATGGATTGTTTAATGCCCAAAAAAGACTATCCGAATCTCAATCGGTTCTCGGAAGTTTTTTACCCTTCGTTTTTTCGACACGTGGATTTTTACGGTAAAACTGGATTACCGTGGCTGGTCTTCGATTTACCATCGCTGGAGAGTGGTGCACCATGGTACCGTTCCGTTCCAATCCATGCACGCATTTCAAAAAGTAGTACGACACGGTTTCGCCATTTCGGACGGATGTTGCACCTTGCACCGTGGATGTTGCACCCTGTAGATGTCGATTATTCGGACGGCCATAACTTCTGGCTCGTTTAGAGTTACGGGAGCCATACCCAGTCAAAACGAAGGCCTCGGTGAGTTCGACGGCTCTGACAGCTTTCAGCCGTCAATGGATTGTTTAATGCCCAAAAAAGACTATCGGAATCTAAATCGGGTCTTGGAAGTTTTTTACCCTTCGTTTTTTCGACACGTGGATTTTTACGGTAAAACGGGATTACCGTGGCTGGTCTTCGATTTACCATCGCTGGAGAGTGGTGCACCATGGTACCGTTCCATTTCAAATCCATGCACGTATTTCACAAAGTCGTACGACACTGTGTCTCCATTTCGGACGGATGTTGCACCTTGCACCGTGGATGTTGCACCCTGTAGATATTGATTATTCGGACGGCCATAACTTCTGGTTCGTTTAGAGTTACGGGAGCCATAACTAGTCAAAACGAAGGCCTCAGTGAGTTCTGCGGCTATGACATCTTTCAGCCTTCAATGGATTGTTTAATGCCCAAAAAAGACTATCCGAATCTCAATCGGGTCTCGGAAGTTTTTTACCCTTCGTTTTTTCGACACGTGGATTTTTACAGTAAAACGGGATTGCCGTGGCTGGTCTTCGATTTACCATCGCTGGAGAGTGTTGCACCATGGTACCGTTCCGTTTCAAATCCATGCACGCATTTCAAAAAGTCGTACGACACGATTTCGCCATTTCGGACGGATGTTGCACCTTGCACCATGGATGTTGCACCCTGTAGATATCGATTATTCGGACGGCCATAACTTCTGGCTCGTTTAGAGTTACGGGAGCCATACCCAGTCAAAACGAAGGCCTCGGTGAGTTCTACGGCTCTGACAGCTTTCAGCCGTCAATGGATTATTTAATGCCCAAAAAAGACTATCGGAATCTCAATCGGGTCTCGGAAGTTTTGTACCCTTCGTTTTTTCGACACGTGGATTTTTACGGTAAAACGGGATTACCGTGGCTGGTCTTCGATTTGCCAGCGCTGGAGAGTGGTGCACCATGGTACCGTTCCATTTCAAATCCATGCACGTATTTCAAAAAGTCGTACGACACTGTGTCTCCATTTCGGACGGATGTTGCACCTTGCACCGTGGGTGTTGCACCCTGTAGATATCGATTATTCGGACGCCATAACTTCTGGTTCGTTTAGAGTTACGGGAGCCATAACCTGTCAAAACGAAGGCCTCAGTGAGTTCTACGGCTATGACAGCTTTCAGCCTTCAATGGATTGTTTAATGCCCAAAAAAGACTATCCGAATCTCAATCGGATCTCGGAAGTTTTTTACCCTTCGTTTTTTCGACACGTGGATTTTTACGGTAAAACGGGATTGCCGTGGCTGGTCTTCGATTTACCATCGCTGGAGAGTGCTGCACCATGGTACCGTTCCATTTCAAATCCATGCACGCATTTCAGAAAGTCGTACGACACGGTTTCGCCATTTCGGACGGATGTTTCACCTTGCACCATGGATGTTGCACCCTGTGGATATCGATTATTCGGACGGCCGTAACTTCTTCCTCGTTTAGTGTTACGGGAGCCATAACCAGTCAAAATGAAGGCCTCAGTGAGTTCTATGGCTCTGACAGCTTTCAGCCGTCAATGGATTGTTTAATGCCTAAAAAAGACTATCCGAATCACAATCGGGTCTCGGAAGTTTTTTACCCTTCGTTTTTTCGACACGTGGATTTTTACGGTAAAACGGGATCACCGTGGCTGGCCTTCGATTCACCATCGCTGGAGAGTGGTGCACCATGGTACCGTTCCGTTCAAATCCATGCACGCATTTCAAAAAGTCGTACGACACGGTTTCGCCATTTCGGACGGATGTTGCACCTTGCACCGTGGATGTTGCACCCTGTAGATATGGATTATTCGGACGGCCATAACTTCTGGCTCGTTTAGAGTTACGGGAGCCATAACCAGTCAAAACGAAGGCCTCAGTGAGTTCTATGGCTCTGATAGCTTTCAGCCATCGATGGATTGTTTAATGCCCAAAAAAGACTATCCGAATCTCAATCGGGTCTCGGAAGTTTTTTACCCTTCGTTTTTTCGACACGTGGATTTTTACGGTAAAACTGGATTACCGTGGCTGGTCTTGGATTTACCATCGCTGGAGGGTGGTGCAACATGGTACCGTTCCATTTCAAATCCATGCACGCATTTCAAAAAGTCGTACGACACGGTTTCGCCATTTCGGACGGATGTTGCACCTTGCACCGTGGATGTTGCACCCTGTAGATATCGATTATTCGGACGGCCATAACTTCTGGCTCGTTTAGAGTTACGGGAGCCATACCCAGTCAAAACGAAGGCCTCGGTGAGTTCTACGGCTCTGACAGCTTTCAGCCGTCAATGGATTGTTTAATGCCCAAAAAAGACTATCGGAATCTCAATCGGGTCTCGGAAGTTTTTTACCCTTCGTTTTTTCGACACGTGGATTTTTACGGTAAAACGGGATTACCGTGGCTGGTCTTCGATTTACCATCGCTGGAGAGTGGTGCACCATGGTACCGTTCCATTTCAAATCCATGCACGTATTTCAAAAAGTCGTACGACACTGTGTCTCTATTTCGGAAGGATGTTGCACCTTGCACCGTGGATGTTGCACCCTGTAGATATCGATTATTCGGACGGCCATAACTTCTGGTTCGTTTAGAGTTACGGGAGCCATAACCAGTCAAAACGAAGGCCTCAGTGAGTTCTACGGCTGTCACAGCTTTCAGCCTTTAATGGATTGTTCAATGCCCAAAAAAGACTATCCGAATCTCAATCGGGTCTCGGAAGTTTTTTACCCTTCGTTTTTTCGACACGTGGATTTTTACGGTAAAACGGGATTACCGTGGCTGGTCTTCGATTTACCATCGCTGGAGAGTGCTGCACCATGGTACCGTTCCGTTTCAAATCCATGCACGCATTTCAAAAAGTCGTACGACACGGTTTCGCCATTTCGGACGGATGTTGCACCTTGCACCGTGGATGTTGCACCCTGTAGATATCGATTATTCGGACGGCCATAACTTCTGGCTCGTTTAGAGTTACGGGAGCCATACCCAGTCAAAACGAAGGCCTCGGTGAGTTCTACGGCTCTGACAGCTTTCAGCCGTCAATGGATTGTTTAATGCCCAAAAAAGACTATCGGAATCTCAATCGGGTCTCGGAAGTTTTTTACCCTTCGTTTTTTCGACACGTGGATTTTTACGGTAAAACGGGATTACCGTGGCTGGTCTTCGATTTACCAGCGCTGGAGAGTGGTGCACCATGGTACCGTTCCATTTCAAATCCATGCACGTATTTCAAAAAGTCGTATGACACTGTGTCTCCATTTCGCACGGATGTTGCACCTTGCACCGTGGGTTTTGCACCCTGTAGATATCGATTATTCGGACGGCCATAACTTCTGGTTCGTTTAGAGTTACGGGAGCCATAACCAGTCAAAACGAAGGCCTCAGTGAGTTCTACGGCTATAACAGCTTTCAGCCTTCAATGGATTGTTTAATGCCCAAAAAGACTATTCGAATCTCAATCGGGTCTCGGAAGTTTTTTACCCTTCGTTTTTTCGACACGTGGATTTTTACTGTAAAACGGGATTGCCGTGGCTGGTTTTCGATTTACCATCACTGGAGAGTGCTGCACCAAGGTACCGTTCCATTTCAAATCCATGCACGCATTTCAAAAAGTCGCACGACACGGTTTCGCCATTTCGGACGGATGTTGCACCTTGCACCATGGATATTGCACCCTGTGGATATCGATTATTCGGACGGCCGTAACTTCTTCCTTGTTTAGAGTTATGGGAGCCATAACAAGTCAAAATGAAGGCCTCAGTGAGTTCTATGGCTTTGACAGCTCAGCCTTCAATGGATTGTTTAATGCCCAAAAAAGACTATCCGAATCTCAATCGGGTCTCGGAAGTTTTTTACCCTTTGTTTTTTCGACACGTGGATTTTTACGGTAAAACAGGATTACCGTGGCTGGTCTTCAATTCACCATCGCTGGAGAGTGGTGCACCATGGTACTGTTCCGTTCAAATCCATGCACGCATTTCAAAAAGTCGTACGAAACGGTTTCGCCATTTCGGACGGATGTTGCACCTTGCACCGTGGATGTTACACCCTGTAGATATGGATTATTCGGACGGCCATAACTTCTGGCTCGTTTGGAGTAACGGGAGCCATAACCAGTCAAAACGAAGGCCTCAGTGAGTTCTATGGCTCAGACAGCTTTCAACCGTCGATGGATTGTTTAATGCCCAAAAAAGACTATCCGAATCTCAATCGGGTCTCGGAAGTTTTTTACCCTTTGTTTTTTCGACACGTGGATTTTCACGGTAAAACTGGATTACCGTGGCTGGTCTTCGATTTACCATCGCTGGAGAGTGGTGCACCATGGTACCGTTCCGTTTCAAATCCATGCACGCATTTCAAAAAGTCGTACGACACGGTTTCGCCATTTCGGACGGATGTTGCACCTCGCACCGTGGATGTTGCACCCTGTAGATATCGATTATTCGGACGGCCATAACTTCTGGCTCGTTTAGAGTTACGGGAGCCATACACAGTCAAAACGAAGGACTCGGTGAGTTCTACGGCTCTGACAGCTTTCAGCCATCAATGGATTGTTTAATGCCCAAAAAAGACTATCGGAATCTCAATCGGGTCTCGGAAGTTTTTTACCCTTCGTTTTTTCGACACGTGGATTTTTACGGTAAAACGGGATTACCGTGGCTGGTCCTCGATTTACCATCGCTGGAGAGTGGTGCACCATGGTACCGTTCCATTTCAAATCCATACACATATTTCAAAAAGTCGTACGACACTGTGTCTCCATTTCGGATGGATGTTGCACCTTGCACCGTGGATGTTGCACCCTGTAGATATCGATTATTCGGACGGCCATAACTTCTGGTTCATTTAGAATTACGGGAACCATAACCAGTCAAAAAGAAGGCCTCAGTGAGTTCTGCGGCTATGACAGCTTTCAGCCTTCAATGGATTGATTAATGCCCATAAAAGACTATCCGAATCTCAATCGGGTCTCGGAAGTTTTTTTACCCTTCGTTTTTTCGACACGTGGATTTTTACGGTAAAACGGGATTATCATGGCTGGTCTTCGATTTACCATCGCTGGAGAGTGGTGCACCATGGTACCGTTCCGTTTCAACTCCATGCACGCATTTCAAAAAGTCGTACGACACGGTTTCGCCATTTCGGACGGATGTTGCACCTTGTACCATGGATGTTACACCCTGTGGATATCGATTATTCGGACGGCCGTAACTTCTTCCTCATTTTGAGTTACAGGAGCCATAACCAGTCAAAACGAAGGCCTCAGTGAGTTCTACGGCTCTGACAGCTTTCAGCCGTCAATGGATTGTTTAATGCCCAAAAAAGACTATCCGAATCTCAATCGGGTCTCGGAAGTTTTTTACCCTTCGTTTTTTCGACACGTGGATTTTTACGGCAAAACTGGATTACCGTGGCTGATCTTCGATTTATTATCGTCGGAGAGTGGTGCACCATGGCACCGTTTCGTTTCAAATCCATGCACGCATTTCAAAAAGTCATACGACACTGTTTCGCCATTTCGGACGGATGTTGCACCTTGCACCGTGGATGTTGCACCCAGTAGATATCGATTATTCGGACGGCCATAACTTCTAGCTCCTTTGGAGTAACGAGAGCCATAACCATTCAAAACAAAGGCCTTAGTGAGTTCTACGGCTCTAATAGCTTTCAGCCGTCAATGGATTTTTTAATGCCCAAAAAAGACTATCCGAATCTCAATCGGGTCTCGAAAGTTTTTTACCCTTCGTTTTTACGACACGTGGATTTTTACGGTAAAACGGGATTACCGTGGCATGTCTTTGATGTACCATCGTTGGAGAGTGGTGCACCATGGTACCGTTCCATTTCAAATCCATGCACGTATTTCAAAAAGTCGTACGACACTGTTTCGCCATTTCGGACGGATGTTGCACCTTGCACCATGGATGTTGCACCCCTGTAGATGTCGATTATTCGGAGAGCCATAACTTCTGGCTCGTTTAGAGTTACGGGAGCCATAACCGGTCAAAACGAAGGCCTCAGTGAGTTCTACGGCTCTGACGGCTTTCAGCCGTCAATTGATTGTTTAATACCCAAAAAAGACTATCCGAATCTCAATCGGGTCTTGGAAGTTTTTTACCCTTCGTTTTTTCGACACGTGGATTTTTACGGTAAAACTGGATTACCGTGGCTGGTCTTCGATTTACCATCGCTGGAGAGTGGTGCACCATGGTACCGTTCCATTTCAAATCCATGCACGCATTTCAAAAAGTCGTACGACACGGTTTCGCCATTTCGGACGGATGTTGCACCTTGCACCATGGATGTTGCACCCTGTGGATATCGATTATTCGGACGGCCGTAACTTCTTCCTCGTTTAGAGTTACGGGAGCCATAACCAGTCAAAACGAAGGCCTCAGTGAGTTCTACGGCTCTGACTGCTTACAGCCGTCAGTGGATTGTTTAATGCCCAAAAAAGACTATCCGAATCTCAATCGGGTCTCGGAAGTTTTTTGCCCTTCGTTTTTTCGACACGTGGATTTTTACGGTAAAACTGGATTACCGTGGCTGGTCTTCGAATTATTATCACTGGAGAGTGGTGTACCATGGCACCGTTCCGTTTCAAATCCATGCACGCATTTCAAAAAGTCGTACGACACTGTTTCGCCATTTCGGACGGATGTTGCACCTTGCACCTTGGATGTTGCACCCTGTAGATATCGATTATTCGGACGGCCATAACTTCTGGCTCGTTTGGAGTAACGGGAGCCATAACCAGTCAAAACGAAGGCCTCAGTGAGTTCTACGGCTCTGATAGCTTTCATCCGTCAATGGATTGTTTAATGCCCAAAAAAGACTATCTGAATCTCAATCGGGTCTTGAAAGTTTTTTACCCTTCGTTTTTTCGACACGTGGATTTTTACGGTAAAACGGGATTACCGTGGCTGGTCTTCAATGTACCATCGCTGGAGAGTGGTGCACCATCGTACCGTTCCGTTTCAAATCCATGCACACATTTCAAAAAGTCGTACGACACTGTTTTGCCATTTCGGACGGATGTTGCACCTTGCGCCATGGATGTTGCACCCCTGTAGATGTCGATTATTCGGAGAGCCATAACTTCTGGCTCGTTTAGAGTTACGGGAACCATAACCGGTCAAAACGAAGGCCTCAGTGAGTGCTACGGCTCTGACAGCTTTCAGCCATCAATGGATTGTTTAATGCCCAAAAAATACTATACGAATCTCAATCGGGTCTTAGAAATTTTTTACCCTTCGTTTTTTCGACACGTGGATTTTTACGGTAAAACTGGATTACCGTGGCTGGTCTTCGATTTACCATCGCTGGAGAGTGGTGCACCATGGTACCGCTCCGTTTCAAATCCATGCACGCATTTCAAAAGGTCGTGCGACACTGTTTCGCCATTTTGGACGGATGTTGCACCTTGCACCGTGGATGTTGCACCCTGTAGATATCGATTATTCGGACGGCCATAACTTCTGGCTCGTTTAGAGTTACGGGACCATAACCAGTCAAAACGAAGGCCTCAGTGAGTTCTATGGCTCTGACAGCTTTCAGCCGTCAATGGATTGTTTAATGCCGAAAAAAGACTATCCGAATCTCAATCGGGTCTCGGAAGTTTTTTACCCTTCGTTTTTTCGACACGCGGAATTTTACGGTAAAACGGGATTACCGTGGCTGGTCTTCGATTTACCATCGCTGGAGAGTGGTGCACCATGGTACCATTCCGTTTCAAATCCATGCACGCATTTCAAAAGGTCGTACGACACTGTTACGCCATTTCGGACGGATGTTGCACCTTGCACCGTGGATGTTGCACCATGTAGATATCGATTATTCGGACGGCCATAACTTCTGGCTCGTTTAGAGTTACGGGAGCCATAACCAGTCAAAACAAAGGCCTCAATCAGTTCTACGGCTCTGACAGCTTTCAGCCGTCAATGGATTGTTTAATTCCCAAAAAAGCCTATCGGAATCTCAATCGGGTCTCGGAAGTTTTTTACCCTTCGTTTTTTCGACACGTGGATTTTTACGGTAAAACGGGATTACCTTGGCTGGTCTTCGATTTACCATCGCTGGAGAGTGGTGTGAAAGAGCGGTGTGTATACAATTATATGTGCTAATATAATACACACGGATCGTGTAATATGGACTACAATATAAATGCAGAAATAGATGATAATAGCATAGTAAATAAAAAAATAGAAAAATCACACCAGAGATTTTTATACTGGTTCGGAGCACCGTCCTACGTCCAGTCCCAGACTTCTTTCTGGATTTTCACAATTAACTATCTCGCTTCACCCGGAGGAACAGGTTTACAACAACCGAACAACCGAACGGGATTTCACGCCTCTAATACACTGAGTACTTCAACACTTGCCTCTTACAACACAGAGGACTTCAAGACAAGAACAAATACAATTGTTGTTGACAACTTGTGTTCTTGAAAACACGGATTTGTCACTAGTAGTACACCCTTCCTATAATCTTATCCTCAAAGTATGCGAATGATGTTTTGAAAAGATTAAGGAAAGTATATTACTTATTGAATCAAAAGATATGAAATAGTTTCAATGATTCAATAAATAATCGAGAGCTTTTAGAATGCAGGAGTATGTAGAAAGTAAGATCAGAGATTAGATTAAAAAGCATATATAATCATGTTGTGTTAATCAACGAATTAGATGAGTTTATATAGATAAGAATGATTGTAACTCTTTGTGAGCGGTTGCCATTAAGAGATATGATCTTTGGTGAAAGGTAAGAGATGCAACCTTTGGAGAAGATAAGTGTCTTTTAGAAAAATTGCTTTCTGTTTAAAAACGGTCGACAGGTTAAAAAGTTACCAGTAGAAAGGAATTTAAATATATATACGTTATGTGCATGTGTGCACGTTCAGTGTGCAAATTATGCAGGAACGGTCGACCGCCTATATTGTGACCGGTCGACCGGTCCTTGTAAAGTTGCACACTGAATGTGCAACTACATTCTAATCGTATATATATTAATTTTCTTGAAAATGCATGATTATTTGAGGATAGATTTTAACAAGTTTATCACTAATATAATATCAAATAATCAATCTACAATCTAGAGTACCATATGTAGCTCTTTATAGCCATAATGACCTTGTTTTGTCGATCGCCTTTAGTTATTTGTCAGAAATCAAAACCTTCATAAAACTTGTGACTCAACATGGTGCACCATGGTACCATCCTGTTTCAAATCCATGCACGCATTTCAAAAAGTCGTACGACACTGTTTCGCCATTTCGGACGGATGTTGCACCTTGCACCGTGGATGTTGCACCCCTGTAGATGTCGATTATTCGGACGGCCATAACTTCTGGCTCGTTTAGAGTTACGGGAGGCATAATCGGTCAAAACGAAGGCCTCAGTGAGTTCTACGGTTCTGACAGCTTTCAGCCGTCAATGGATTGTTTAATGCCCAAAAAAGACTATCCGAATCTCAATCGAGTCTTAGAAGTTTTTTACCCTTCGTTTTTTCGACACGTGGATTTTTACGGTAAAACTGGATTACCGTGGCTGGTCTTCGATTTACCATCGCTGGAGATTGGTGCACCATGGTAACGTTCCGTTTCAAATCCATGCACGCGTTTCAAAAAGTCGTGCGACACTGTTTCGCCATTTCGGACGGATGTTGCACCTTGCACCGTGGATGTTGCACACTGTAGATATCGATTATTCGGACGGCCATAACTTCTGGCTCGTTTAGAGTTACGGCAAAATAACCAGTCAAAACGAAGGCCTTAGTGGGTTCTACGGCTCTGACAGCTTTCAGCCGTCAATGGATTGTTTAATGCCGAAAAAAGACTATCCGAATCTCAATCGGGTCTCGGAAGTTTTTTACCCTTCGTTTTTTCGACACGTGGATTTTTACGGTAAAACGGGATTACCGTGGCTGGTCTTCGATTTACCATCGCTGGAGAGTGGTGCATCATGGTACCATTCCGTTTCAAATCCATGCACGCATTTCAAAAAGTCGTACGACACTGTTACGCCATTTCGGACGGATGTTGCACCTTGCACCGTGGATGTTGCACCCTGTAGATATCGATTATTCGGACGGCCATAACTGCTGGCTCGTTTAGAGTTACGAGAGCCATAACCAGTCAAAACAAAGGCCTCAGTGAGTTTTACGGCTCTGACAGCTTTCAGCTGTCAATGGTTTGTTTAATGCCCAAAAAAGACAATCGGAATCTCAATCGGGTCTCGGACGCTTTTTACCCTTCGTTTTTTCGACACGTGGATTTTTACGGTAAAACGGGATTACCGTGGCTGGTCTTCGATTTACCATCGCGGGAGAGTGGTGCACCATGGTACCGTTCCATTTCAAATCCATGCACGTATTTCAAAAAGTCGTACGACACTGTGTCTCCATTTCGGACGGATGTTGCACCTTGCACCGTGGATGTTGCACCCTGTAGATATCGATTATTCGGACGGCCATAACTTCTGGTTCGTTTAGAGTTACGGGAGCCATAACCAGTCAAAACAAAGACCTCAGTGAGTTCTATGGCTATGACAGCTTTCAGCCTTCAATGGATGGTTTAATGCCCAAAAAAGACTATCCGAATCTCAATCGGGTCTCGGAAGTTTTTTACCCTTCGTTTTTTTGACAAGTGGATTTTTACGGTAAAACGGGATTACCGTAGCTGGTCTTCGATTTACTATCGCTGGAGAGTGGTGCACCATGGTACTGTTCCGTTTCAAATCCATGCACGCATTTCAAAAAGTCGTACGACACGGCTTCGCCATTTCGGACGGATGTTGCACCTTGCACCATGGATGTTGCACCCTGTGGATATCGATTATTCGGACGGCCGTAACTTCTTCCTCGTTTAGAGTTACAGGAGCCATAACCAGTCAAAACGAAGGCCTCAGTGAGTTCTACGGCTCTGTCAGCTTTCATCCGTCAATGGATTGTTTAATGCCCAAAAAAGACTATCCGAATCTCAATCGGGTCTCGGAAGTTTTTTACCCTTCGTTTTTTCGACACGTCGATTTTTACGGTAAAACGGGATTACCGTGGTTGGTCTTCGATGGACCGTCGCTATAGAGTGGTGCACCATGGTATCGTTCCGTTTCAAATCCATGCACGCATTTCAAAAAGTCGAACGACACTGTTTCGCCATTTCGAACGGATGTTGCACCTTGCACCGTGGATGTTGCACCCAGTAGATATCGATTATTCGGACGGCCATAACTTTTGCCTCGTTTAGAGTTACGGGAGCCATAACCAGTCAAAACAAAGGCCTCAGTTAGTTCTACAGCTCTGATGGCTTTCTGCCATCAATGGATTGTTTAATGCGCAAAAAAGACTATCCGAATCTCAATCGGGTCTCGGAAGTTTTTTACCCTTCATTTTTTTGACACGTGTATTTTTACGGTAAAACGGGATTACCGTGGCTGGTCTTCGATTCACCATCGCTGGAGAGTGGTGCACCATGGTACCGTTCCGTTCAAATCCATGCACACTGTTATCCCAACTTTTGGCAAAGTTGAGATATCCAAAATTTACTAAAAATCAATGATTACTATTCATGAATATCAACCATGCATTGCAGGATAACCATGGATATCAATGAATATTGTCCGAGTCCGGAACGGGCCACAATTGATAGGGCATGACAAGAAAGACCATAGGAATCTGCATTCCAAATTTCAAGTCAATCCGAAGTCGTATGCTCAAGTTATGATGGATTCAAGATAAGGGGGACTGACATTGTTCGGTTCGAACCCATTGTGTTCGAACCCATCACATTCGAAACCGTCTGGTTCGAACCCAAGAAATAGGTCCGCGCCTCGAATCCATAAGCATTTGCCCCAGTTCGAATCGATGGAGTTCGTACCCATCGGTTCGAAGCCATCTAGTTCGAACCCACCTGCGTTCGAACTGATAGCCCAGCCATGTCACACTCGAACCCATCGGGTTCGAGTCCACCTAGTTCGCATCCATTAGCCTCGACTCCACTTCGAACCCACCAAGCCATTGCCTACTTCGAACCCATCACAATGTCCTCTCTTCGAACCCATCACAGAGCCACACTTCGAACCCATCCATGATATCGTCTTCGAACCCAACCTGTGTAGCTTCATTCGAACCGACTGAGTCAACCAATCACGATGACGTGTCTTCCATCGGTTCGAATGCGCCGAGATATATGGAGTCGAAGCGGTCAACACGGAGAGAAGTCCGGATCGATTCGAAACTTGCGCTCCACGTCACCACGAAGTCGCGTGCCACACTGGTTTCGAAATCATCGTTTCAAGCAACAGGGGTTCGAACGCAACAGCCTCACCGTGAAGTCAATTTCGAACCCTGCATATCTCCTAACCTACTGATCCAAATGCCATGAAATTTTCACAGATGCTTGCATACATGATGAAGAATGTCCATGCCAAATTTCACCTCGATTGGATGAATTCTTGATCGGTTCGAATGGAGTTCGAACCGATGCCAAAGTGGGCCCAAACTTCCCGGGACCGTACGTGTGGGCCCCCTCACGTGCCAGAAGAGGTCTCCCAAGTTTTCAGCGAGATAGCAGCAGCCTCCGCCTATAAATAGACCTCCAGGTCATTCAGAAAAGGGACCTTTCCGCCATTAAACGCCAAGACTCTGCCGGATTCAAGTTTAACTATCAGAACCACCGTTGTACCTGAATTTCCGAACTACAATTCATTGTAATCCGCTGTAATCGATTGTAATCAGCGAAGAACATCAATAAAAGGAAAAACCTTTGAAGTGGACGTAGGCCGGAGATAGCCGAACCACTATAAATCGTGTGTTCTTGTTTACATTTACTATTTTGCTACTTAGATCTGTGATTTGTGTTTGGATATCGTTGATTTATATTCCAACACTGGTGCTTTCACATTCATCGGGGTTTGTGACCAATTTTGGCGCAAACACTTTGGTGCTTTCACTGAGAAGAACTAGCACCCGCTACATCAGATTCAGAACTCGGATTCAAAAGTTTGAAGAAACTCCAATTCAGTGACAATGACTCGACAAACAAGACAAAGAGTTGATAGGAGCCAACAAGGAGGAAGCCAAGAAGCATCCTCTGGATCGAGAGAAGGACCGGCTTCCGTCTACATTACCAGAGACGAGATGGAAGCAATGGCTAATTCACTGCGCGAAAGCATGATGAAGAGTCAGCAGGAGATGCTGCAGAATTTCCTCGAACAGATGAGGGCGACGAACATGCAGAACCTTGGACCAACTACAACAGCTACGAGTGCGGGACAAGGAATCAGGATTACAGAAGCTAATGAAGGTCAGGCTCAAGACCAGAATACAGGAGTTGAAGGTGGTCAACAAGGCCTTGGGGGCAGACCCTCAGGGTCCGATACTGGGAGACCAACAAACAGAGCTCAACAAGTTGGAGCCAATGCATATGCCAACGAGCCACCAGAAGAGTACGTACCGGAATTCCCTTCAAGGCTCGGGGGGCAGGACAGAAACTTGACAAGGGGGCAACCCCTAGACGGAGATGAGAGAATGATAGGCCTAATGCGACGAATCATGAGAGGAGGATTGCCTAGCGGAGGGCTAGAAGAAGTTAGTCGGAGTCCATTCACTCCAAACATCCGAAACGCAAGGAACCCTCCAAAGTTCAAATTACCAGCGCTAGATCCCTATGACGGAAGATCAGACCCAACCGTACACATCACAAGATATATCAGGCACATGGAAGTACTGGGGGCATCCGAGGAAGTGATGGCACGATGCTTCCCTCTATATTTATCAGATTTAGCTTCACTATGGTTCAGACAACTAGAGACTGGATCAATTGGAACATGGAGCGAGCTCGTTGATTGCTTCATGAGACAGTTCAGGGTCCACGTGACGCGACCCAAGAGTGTGATGACTTTGGCAACAATCAAGCAGAGGACCGGAGAGTCCATAAAAGATTTTCTACTCAGATTCAACGTGACAGTGACTTCTGTGGATCGCCCGGATCCATCGATGATTTTGATGGCGGCGGTGGCAGGAGTCGCGGAAGGCACCAAATTTAAGGATTCTCTAACTAAAGATCCACCGCAAGATCTTGGAGAATTCTTCCATAAAGCTGAAAAATTCATTCGATTAGAAGAATCACGAGTCGAGAGTCGTGAAATAAATGCCACGAAAAGCATAGGAACCTCTGGAGAGCAGTCCGGAGCGGACAAGGGAAAAAGGAAACAGGATGACAGACATGATGGTCCTGATAAACGGAAGAAATTCCGAGAACCAAGATTCAGGCAGTACACAGATCTGAATGCAAGCCTAGAAAGAGTCTTCACTGAAACCAGGGGGCAACTTTACTATCGAAAGCCACCTGTAAGGGATCCCACCGAGCGGGAGCGCAGGACTGGAAAATATTGCCTATTCCATGAGCTGGATGGGCACACCACAGATGAATGCCGTCACTTGAAGGATGAGGTGGAAGAACACGCTAGGGGTGGTAGATTACCGCAGTATGTCAGAGAACGGACAACAGCGACAAGGCATGAACAACTACCGCCTCCACCTTGCAGGAACGATCCTGGATCGGGATCACGACTCGTCATCAACTGATCAAAGATGGCAAGGGCCAAGTCCACGATCTGGACTTCGGTCGAATAATTTTATTTAGATTTATTTTCAGAATAAAACGGTTACTCCACTTACACATGTACGGGAACCGGAGAGATCCCTAGGCATGCTCTGAGATGGAGATGAACCGCTACGCCCGGAGAGGCAATCCTTAGTTTTTTCTGATGTTTGAGATTGAACATCTAGAACTTGAATTTTAATAATTAAATTTGAACTTCTTGCAATAAACCTTTTGACCGGAGAGTCAAAGGATGAACATTGAACACCAGTATAAACACGATCGCTTTATAACCCTATCCGGAGAGACGGGGTCCGAAGGCAAGAAGTGAGTTGCTTCGCCGGAGAGCGACGGGATCGACTCACTTATACAAGAAAGATCGCCTTCACCCGGAGAGGTGAATCCAGAAGGCAAGAAGTGAGTTGCTTCGCCGAAGAGCGACAGGATCGACTCACTTATCGTCGTTTCCCCTTCACCAGAGAGTGACAGGATGGGATCCGACAAGAGTCCGGAGAGACTATGATCGGCCGATGATTCAGGTCATGACATCGCTTAATGTTCAACTGCTTTGAACCGGAGTGCAAGAAGTGGGTTGCTTCGCCGGAGAGCGACAGGATCAACTCACTTAAGCGCTGTTTCCCCTTCACCGGAGAGTGACAGGATGGGATCCAGCAAGAGCCCGGAGAGGCTATGATCGGTCCCGAACGACCATGATATCGCTATACGTCCTAACTGGGACCAGAGTGCAAGGAATAGAAGGCAACGCCAGAGAGCAATGGGATCTTTCTATTCAATCACTGAGTCTAGAATGAGCTCAGTAAGGGCTTAGAGCGGCCAATAATAGTCCAGAGAAACTATGAAACTTCATTCTCAACTCCTACGGGAAGAACAAACATTGATTTGGCTTCGAACAGCCACATACTTGATCGATAATGCCACAGCTATCAACGAAACATGAATTTATCACACTTGATATAAGACCATTCAAAACATACCTTTTACAAAAAGGCATGTTTTGGGGGGCAAAATGTTATCCCAACTTTTGGCAAAGTTGAGATATCCAAAATTTACTAAAAATCAATGATTACTATTCATGAATATCAACCATGCATTGCAGGATAACCATGGATATCAATGAATATTGTCCGAGTCCGGAACGGGCCACAATTTATAGGGCATGACAAGAATGACCATAGGAATCTGCATTCCAAATTTCAAGTCAATCCGAAGTCGTATGCTCAAGTTATGATGGATTCAAGATAAGGGGGACTGACATTGTTCGGTTCGAACCCATTGTGTTCGAACCCATCACATTCGAAACCGTCTGGTTCGAACCCAAGAAATAGGTCCGCGCCTCGAATCCATAAGCATTTGCCCCAGTTCGAATCGATGGAGTTCGTACCCATCGGTTCGAAGCCATCTAGTTCGAACCCACCTGCGTTCGAACTGATAGCCCAGCCATGTCACACTCGAACCCATCGGGTTCGAGTCCACCTAGTTCGCATCCATTAGCCTCGACTCCACTTCGAACCCACCAAGCCATTGCCTACTTCGAACCCATCACAATGTCCTCTCTTCGAACCCATCACAGAGCCACACTTCGAACCCATCCATGATATCGTCTTCGAACCCAACCTGTGTAGCTTCATTCGAACCGACTGAGTCAACCAATCACGATGACGTGTCTTCCATCGGTTCGAATGCGCCGAGATATATGGAGTCGAAGCGGTCAACACGGAGAGAAGTCCGGATCGATTCGAAACTTGCGCTCCACGTCACCACGAAGTCGCGTGCCACACTGGTTTCGAAATCATCGTTTCAAGCAACAGGGGTTCGAACGCAACAGCCTCACCGTGAAGTCAATTTCGAACCCTGCATATCTCCTAACCTACTGATCCAAATGCCATGAAATTTTCACAGATGCTTGCATACATGATGAAGAATGTCCATGCCAAATTTCACCTCGATTGGATGAATTCTTGATCGGTTCGAATGGAGTTCGAACCGATGCCAAAGTGGGCCCAAACTTCCCGGGACCGTACGTGTGGGCCCCCTCACGTGCCAGAAGAGGTCTCCCAAGTTTTCAGCGAGATAGCAGCAGCCTCCGCCTATAAATAGACCTCCAGGTCATTCAGAAAAGGGACCTTTCCGCCATTAAACGCCAAGACTCTGCCGGATTCAAGTTTAACTATCAGAACCACCGTTGTACCTGAATTTCCGAACTACAATTCATTGTAATCCGCTGTAATCGATTGTAATCAGCGAAGAACATCAATAAAAGGAAAAACCTTTGAAGTGGACGTAGGCCGGAGATAGCCGAACCACTATAAATCGTGTGTTCTTGTTTACATTTACTATTTTGCTACTTAGATCTGTGATTTGTGTTTGGATATCGTTGATTTATATTCCAACACTGGTGCTTTCACATTCATCGGGGTTTGTGACCAATTTTGGCGCAAACACACACATTTCAAAAAGTCATACGACACGGTTTCGCCATTTCGGACGGATGTTGCACCTTGCACCGTGGATGTTGCACCATGTAGATATGGATTATTCGGACGGCCATAACTTCTGGCTCGTTTAGAGTTACGGGAGCCATAAACAGTTAGAACGAAGGCCTCAGTGAGTTCTATGGCTCTGACAGCTTTCAGCCGTCGATGGATTGTTTAATGCCCAAAAATGACTATCCGAATCTCAATCGGGTCTCGGAAGTTTTTTACCCTTCGTTTTTTCGACACGTGGATTTTTACGGTAAAACTGGATTACCGTGGCTGGTCTTCGATTTACCATCGCTGGAGAGTGGTGCTCCTTGGTACCGTTCCGTTTCAAATCCATGCACGCATTTAAAAAAGTCGTACGACACGGTTTTGCCATTTCGGACGGATGTTGCACCTTGCACCGTGGATGTTGCACCCTGTAGATATCGATTATTCGGACGGCCATAACTTCTGGCTCGTTTAGATTACGGGAGCCATAACCAGTCAAAACGTAGGCCTCGGTGAGTTCTACGGCTCTGACAGCTTTCAACCGTCAATGGATTGTTTAATGCCCAAAAAAGACTATCGGAATCTCAATCGGGTCTCGGAAGTTTTTTACCCTTCGTTTTTTCGACACGTGGATTTTTACGGTAAAACGGGATTACCGTGGATGGTCTTCGATTTACCATCGCTGGAGAGTGGTGCACCATGGTACCGTTCCGTTTCAAATCCATGCACGTATTTCAAAAAGTCGTACGACACTGTGTCTCCATTTCGGACGGATGTTGCACCTTGCACCGTGGATGTTGCACCTTGTAGATATCGATTATTCGGACGGCCATAACTTCTGGTTCGTTTAGAGTAACGGGAGCCATAACCAGTCAAAACGAAGGCCTCAGTGAGTTATACGGCTACGGCAGCTTTTAGCCTTCAATGGATTGTTTAATGCCCAAAAAAGACTATCCGAATCTCAATCGGGTCTCGGAAGTTTTTTACCCTTCGTTTTTTCGACATGTGGATTTTTACGATAAAACAGGATTACCGTGGCTAGTCTTCGATTTACCATCGCTGTAGAGTGGTGCACCATGGTACCGTTCCATTTCAAATCCATGCACGCATTTCAAAAAGTCGTACAACACGGTTTCGCCATTTCGGACGGACGTTGCACCTTCACCGTGGATGTTGCACCCTGTAGATATCGATAATTCGGACGGCCATAACTTTTGCCTCGTCTAGAGCTACGGGAGCCATAACCAGTCAAAACAAAGGCCTCAGTTAGTTCAACGGCTCTAATGGCTTTCAGCCGTCAATGGATTGTTTAATGCCAGACTATCCGAATCTCAATCGGGTCTCGGAAGTTTTTTACCCTTCATTTTTTCGACACGTGGATTTTTACGGTAAAACGGGATTACCGTGGCTGGTCTTCGATTCACCATCGCTGGAGAGTGGTGCACCATGGTACCGTTCCGTTCAAATCCATGCATGCATTTCAAAAAGTCGTAAGACATGGTTTCGCCATTTCGGACGGATGTTGCACCTTGCACCGTGGATGTTGCACCCTGTAGATATTGATTATTCGGACGGCCATAACTTCTGACTCGTTTAGAGTTACGGGAGCCATAACCAGTCAAAACGAAGGCCTCAGTGAGTTCTTTGGCTCTGACAGCTTTCAGCCGTCGATGGATTGTTTAATGCCCCAAAAAGACTATCCGAATCTCAATCGGGTCTAGGAAGTTTTTTACCCTTCGTTTTTACGACACGTGGATTTTTACGGTAAAACTGGATTACCGTGGCTGGTCTTCGATTTACCATCGCTAGAGAGTGGTGCACTATGGTACCGTTCCGTTTCAAATCCATGCACGCATTTCAAAAAGTCGTACGACACGGTTTCGCCATTTCGGACGGATGTTGCACCTTGCACCGTGGATGTTGCACCCTGTAGATATCGATTATTCGGACGGCCATAACTTCTGGCTCGTTTAGAGTTATGGGAGCCATAACCATTCAAAACGAAGGCCTCAGTGAGTTCTACGGCTGTGACAGCTTTTAGCCATCAATGGATTGTTTAATGCCCAAAAAAGACTATCCGAATCTCAATCGGGTCTCGGAAGTTTTTTTACCCTTCGTTTTTTCGACACGTGGATTTTTACGGTAAAACGGGATTACCATGGCTGGTCTTCGATTTACCATTGCTGGAGAGTGGTGCACCATGGTATCGTTCCGTCTCAAATCCATGCACGCATTTCAAAAAGTCGAACGACACTGTTTCGCCATATCGGACGGATGTTGCACCTTGCACCGTGGATGTTGCACCCTGTAGATATCGATTATTCGGACGGCCATAACTTCTGGCTCGTTTAGAGTAACGGGAGCCATACTAGCCAAAACGAAGGCAACAGTGAGTTCTACGGCTCTGACAGCTTTCAGCCGTCAATGGATTGTTTAATGCCCAAAAAAGACTATTCGAATCTCAATCGGGTCTTGGATGTTTTTTACCCTTCGTTTTTTCGACACGTGGATTTTTACGGTAAAACGGGATTACCGTAGCTGGTCTTCGATTTACCATCGCTGGAGAGTGGTGAACCATGGTACCTTTCAGTTTCAAATCCATGCACGCATTTCAAAAAGTCGTACGACACTGTTTCGCCATTTCGGACAGATGTTGCACCTTGCACCGTGGATGTTGCACCCTGTAGATATCGATTATTCGGACGGCCATAACTTCTAGCTCGTTTAGAGTTACGGGAGCCATAACCAGTCAAAACGAAGGCCTCCGTATGTTCTACAGATCTGACAGCTTTCAGCCGTCAATGGATTGTTTAATGCCCAAAAAAGACTATCCGAATCTCAATCGGGTCTCGGAAGTTTTTTACCCTTCGTTTTTTCGATAGTGGATTTTTACGGTAAAACTGGATTACCATGGCTGGTCTTCGATTTACCATCGCTGGAGAGTGGTGCACCATGCTACCGTTCCGTTTCAAATCCATGCACGCATTTCAAAAAGTCGTACGACACTGTTTCGCCATTTCGGAAGGATGTTGCACCTTGGACCGTGGATGTTGCACCCTGTAGATATCGATTATTCGGACGGCCATAACTTCTGGCTCGTTTAGAGTTACGGGAGCCATAACCAGTCAAAACGAAGGCCTCAGTGAGTTCTACGGCTATGACAGCTTTTAGCCTTCAATGGATTGTTTAATGCCCAAAAAAGACTATCCGAATCTCAATCGGGTCTCCGAAGTTTTTTACCCTTCGTTTTTTCGACACGTGGATTTTTACGGTAAAACGGGATTGCCGTTGCTGGTCTTCGATTTACCATCGCTGGAGAGTGGTGCACATGGTACCGTTCCATTTCAAATCCATGCACGCATTTCAAAAAGTCGTACGACACTGTTTCGCCATTTCGGACAGATGTTGCACCTTGCACCGTGGATGTTGCACCCTATAGATATCGATTATTCGGACGGCCATAACTTCTAGGTCGTTTAGAGTTACGGGAGCCATAACCAGTCAAAACGAAGGCCTCCGTAAGTTCTACGGATCTGACAGCTTTCAGCCGTCAATGAATTGTTTAATGCCCAAAAAAGACTATCCGAATCTCAATCGGGTCTCGGAAGTTTTTTACCCTTCGTTTTTTCGATAGTGGATTTTTACGGTAAAACTGGATTACCGTGGCTGGTCTTCGATTTACCATCGCTGGAGAGTGGTGCACCATGCTGCCGTTCCGTTTCAAATCCATGCACGCATTTCAAAAAGTCGTACGACACTGTTTCGCCATTTCGGACGGATGTTGCACCTTGCACCGTGGATGTTGCACCCTGTAGATATCGATTATTCGGACGGCCATAACTTCTGGCTCGTTTAGAGTTACGGGAGCCATAACCAGTCAAAACGAAGGCCTCAGTGAGTTCTACGGCTCTGACAGCTTTCAGCCGTCAATGGATTTTTAATGCCCAAAAAAGACTATCCGAATCTCAATCGGGTCTCGGAAGTTTTTTACCCTTTGTTTTTTCGACACGTGGATTTTTACGGTAAAACGGAATTACCTTGGCTGGTGTTCGATTTACCATCGCTGGAGAGTGGTGCACCATGGTACCGTTCCGTTTCAAATCCATGCACGCATTTCAAAAAGTCGTACGACACTGTTTCGCCATTTCGGACGGATGTTGCACCCTGTAGATATCGATTATTCGGACGGCCATAACTTCTGGCTCGTTTAGAGTTAAGGGAGCCATAACCAGTCAAATCGAAGGCCTCAGTGAGTTCTACGGCTCTGACAGCTTTCAGTCATCAATGGATTGTTTAATGCCCAAAAAAGACTATCCGAATCTCAATCGGGTCTCGGAAGATTTTTACCCTACGTTTTTTGACACGTGGATTTTTACGGTAAAACTGGATTACCGTGGCTGGTCTTCGATTTACCATCGCTGGAGAGTGGTGCACCATGGTACCGTTCCGTTTCAAATCCATGCACGCATTTCAAACAGTTGTACGACACTGTTTCGCCATTTCGGACGGATGTTGCACCTTGCACTGTGGTTGTTGCTCCCTGTAGATATCGATTATTCGGACGGCCATAACTTCTGGCTCGTTTAGAGTTACGGGAGCCATAACCAGTCAAAACAAAGGCCTCAGTGAGTTATATGGCTCTGACAGCTTTCAGCCGTCAATGGATTGTTTAATGCCCAAAAAAGACTATCCGAATCTCAATCGGATCTCGGAAGTTTTTTACCCATCGTTTTTTCGACACGTGGATTTTTACGGTAAAACGGAATTACCGTGGTTGGTCTTCGATTTACCATCGCTGGAGAGTGTTGCACCATGGTACCGTTCCGTTTCAAATCCATGCACGTGTTTGTACCAAAATTGGGCACAACACTCTTCGGGAGTCTTTTGAAGAGATAATAAATGAAGAATATGAATTAAAAATGAGGATTATCTAACAAAAACTCCAAACAACAATGAAGCAAAACAAAGGCGAGCAATTTATAGTGGTTCGGCGTGTTGCCTACATCCACTGTGAAGTGTTTTGATATTTTATTGATTATCTTTCAATGATTATAGTTGTTACAGCAATCAACAACAAATTACAAATGGAAATTCGAAATCAACAATGAAATTATGATGTAGGATGATGTAGATCTTGATCCGGTAGAGTCTGGGCGCTTGAGAGTCGAAAGATCCTTTTTCTGTTGGCCCTGGGGCTCTATTTATAGGAGTATGCTGCTGATATTTCGCTGAAAACTCGGGAGACCGCTTCTGGCACGTGAGGGGGCTCACATGCCCGGTCTTAGGAGGTTTGGGCCCACTTTGGCATCGGTTCGAACTCCATTCGAACCGATCAAGAATTCATCCAATCGAGGCGAAATTTGATGTGGACACTCCTCAACATGAATGCAAGCTTCTGTGTAAATTTCGTGGCATCTGGATCAGTGGATTAAGAGATACAATGGGATCGAAATGGGGTTCACTGCGTGGCTGTTTGGTTCGAAACAATCCATTCGAACCGATGGTTTCGAACCGATGGTGGCGCGCAACTCATTGGTGACGTGGAGCGGAAACTTCGAATCGATCCGGTCTTTACGCCGAGTTGACCGCTTCGACTCCATATATCTCGCTGCATTCGAACCGAACAAAGACACGTCATCATGGTTAGTTGACCCAGTGGGTTCGAATGAAGCTTCATAGGTGGGTTCGAACAAGGCCTCTGTGATGGGTTCGAACAAGGCCTCTGTGATGGGTTCGAACAAGGATTCTGTGATGGGTTCGAACAACCAAAGCTTGGTGGATTCGAACAAGGATTCTCTGGATGGACATGAGCTTCGCAACCCCTCCACGAGGTCCACAGATACGAACTTAGATGGGTTCGAGTTTGATGGCTTCGAACCGAGATACTCCGATGGGTTCGTAGTGCATCGATTCGAAGATGATCGTTTCGAATGATGTTTGTCGATGGGTTCGAAGACGCCTAGCTCGGGGGGTTCGAAACCAGTGCTTTCCCCCTCAAGTTGAACCGATCATAATTTGGGCGTATGAACTTGGATTGACTCAAAATTTGAGACGGCGGCTTCTATGACCTCTCTTGTCATGTCCTATCAATTGTAGCACAATTCGGGCTCGGACAAAATTCGACGATATCCATAGCGAAACGAAATATGACAAACCTCTGAGTCAAACTATTCTCCGTTTTTCGATCGATCTTTTGGTATCGCGGCTTTGCCAAAAAGCTGGATAACATTTTGCCCCCCAAAGTACGTCTTGTGGGAACATGACGTGCTTTGAATAGCTACAACTTCTCTCCGAACAATCATTGCTCTCTTTTTGTTGAGACTCGTACTCTGTATTGCTTCAACCTCGCGTTGATATGATTGATCGTTGTATAATAACGCTTAGCCGTTGACCATTGCGTTTGTAACAAGATGGATACTTGATCCCTGTAAACGTTTAAAATAGAATGTTAGTTCGACATATATGCACATATGTGCGTTTGATCTTTGTTAACGTCGTGCGTCTACGAGTCGTTGTTAGTTTTGTTTGCTATTGAATTTCGTATCGATTCTCTCCTGAACCGATTTTGAAATTTGAATTGAGACAATGCTTGATGGTTGTTTTGAAAAGTCCCTTCGTATCGATCCTCTCCTGAACCGATGTAGAAGGTTGAAGGAAACAACTCTGTGTTGCGTGATTGTAATGCTTCGAACCGATGTGCTGGAGTGTAGATGGGTTCAAAATCCACATTCGTATGGATGGAGTATACTTGTGTTGTGATGGGTTCGAAACTGACATTCGAACCGATGTGAATAGGTGGATTCAAACTAGCAGTTTGTTTTGGTAGGTTGTGAATGGAGCTGCGAACAGGGGTCTCGAATCGATGTGCCCATTGCGCGTTTCGCATCGACGCAACTCGTCGTCCTGCTGTGTACTTCGTATCGATGAAGTGTGAGGGTAACTTCGAACCCACATGGCGTTAGGCAAATGGCTTCGAATGATGGTTTCGAATCGATGCACGCTTTCACTGGCTGCAACCGGTCAAGCCTATCGGAAGAGGAATCGCCTCGGTTGCTCTCGAGGCTTCATATAAATTGCAAAGGGTTTCACTTTTTTCACTTTTTACTTTTTTAACTTTCACCTTGCTTTTACTGTGATCCGCCTTGTCTCGAAGCGTCAGAGGGAAAGGAACTGTATCGCGTATTCGAACCAATCCAAATTCAAGACCTTAACTCCTCGAATCCATCACTTAAACTAGGTAATTAGCTTCGAATCCAAACGGCAAAGCTACTTCGAAACCGCGTCTTCCTCATCGATTGGCCACTCTGGGGATTGGTAAAGCCGGATCTGGTCTGGGGAAGCTTCGAAACCATTTGGGGACTCTTGTTCGAATCGATGATGGCGGCATCATTTTTCTTCGATTTCGTATCGATCTCTTGGATGACCTTATGGGGGTGACGTAGTTCGCACCGATTGATGGATTCGATGGATTCATTCGAATCGATGGATTCGAATCCATCGGCTATCGGTTGGAAGTTCTCAACTTTATATCGATTCGAAGAGGATCGATTCGAACGATATCGATGTTAAGTTGGGGGTTTCTGATTGGTACGAACTAGCCAAACAAGGATCGATTCAAAGTCATCCATTTTTGATCGATTCAAATTCGACACCTGATCAACGTTTCGAAGCGCGCCTTCCATTCATCGATTCGAAGTGATGTTAGGTTGGTTTCGAACGAGGTCCCTGTGATCGGTTCGAACTCTCTATGATGGATTCCAAAGTTTGACGTTTCTAAGCATAACTCCGACGAGCTTCATTCCTGCATATTTGGACATATTAAACTGCATACTTGACCACCTTTCGAAGCTCGTAGATGGAACGATAACAACTTCTGTTCGAATTGATTTCCATCGTATAAACGGTTTTGTGATGACGGTCATCGATGACGGTCATTATAACTGAACTACGTAGCTTTGTCGTTTGCATGTTTCTTTTAACTCTGCGATATTTATTCAAGTAATGCACGGCACTGCACAACATACATTCATACACTTTACACTGGGGAACGCATGGGTTCTTTGTCGTCTAACGATGGTTTCTCATGAGTTAGCTAGTTATGGAACCTTCAAGTTCGCAATAGCAGGAGGTTCAAAGCACAACTGCTCCGAGACTAGAGGTTCCAGATATTGAACCTGAGATCGTTGGTCCGGCCCCGGACGAACTTCCCAATGCGACCTTCATTGCCAATCCGTCGGATTCCATTCAATCGAATATTTCTGAAGACATGTTAGGGAGAATATGCTTGAGGCACGGTCTAGCACTGGATGACGTGTTATTGCCAGGGCCGGACGATAGACCACACAACCCGCCAGAGGGATATATATAGCAATTAACCGCCACGCGTGCGCGGCCGGGACACTGCCTCCGTTCAATGAGTATATAAGGGAAGTGTTGTCTTTTTTGAGGATCGCTCCATCTCAACTATACCCAAACGGATATGCGTCCGTGAATAGTTTATTCATCGTTTTCATGGAGTACCTCCATAGACAGCCGATCCCGACTGAGATCATATATCTATTTAACTTCAAAACTCGAGGTGATTACCCTTCCTTCACATTTCACATTTCTGGAAGCGGTGAGGAACTGCCAAGTGGTCACTGGGTCCTGGACCAGGTTGAGTTATTATAGGACGGAATGGTTCTATGTTAGATGTCCTCCGGGGTTTGCCCGGCGATGGTTATTTAGACGTGAGTGTAGCTGAGTTATCAAGTAATTTCTTAGTCAATTGCGGTCAAAGAGAAACTTATGTTTTTTCTCTTTTTCACAGCGACGATTCAGCGACCTAAGGGCGAGCGCTTTAAAGAGATGGTGCGAGTACTCCGGGGAGTCCCGAGCGAGGATAGGGATATCGAGTCGCTTTTGACCGATAGGAATCTCCGGACTTACGGATTGATTGAACGGGGGCAGAGCATACTGTTTGACGGGGCACTAAGGATTGTTTCGAAGAAGCGAGTCAAGCACAAGAAGCCCGAAGTTATCATAACCGAGGACGCTGATTCAGAAAGAACTCATACCGACGACGAGCCGTTGTTGGAGCCTACAGACGTGGTTCAGGATGTTGAAGAGCAAAGAAAAGGCAAGGCTGCCTTCATCACGTCAACTAAGAAGGGGAGATGGAAATCGGTCGTCACGGCCCGATCTTCTCCCGGAGTTAGAATTTCTGAGATGTATTCTCCGCGAACTGAAAGTCTTTACGAGGGGCTTACCGATCTTCCAATCCCGGATGATGTGTCTTTTCAACATGACGCCGGGTTGGAGGAGTTCCATCGTACTCTAGAATTGAGCGAGCCTTTTATTACTAGCTCAGTCGACACTTTTGGTTGGTCGGGGGGAATACATATTCATACACATTTCACGACACTACATAGCCCCGAGTCCTATGTCATCGGTTTCATGAAACCACTAACTTTATTCTCATGTCGCTTTGCAGATATCATGACTAGACGTGGTTCGATGCTAGGGAGCCTAAGACATGCTCGCAAATCTTCCTCATATTACGAGTCACAACAGAGAGAAAATGATAGGGATTACGATCGCAGGTACTACGGGTATTCTAGCCAAGAACGGAGAGATAGGAATTATAGACATCGGTCTCGATCGCGCACTCCTCCTCCAAGAGCTCCTATACAACCTCCTGTCCATGTTTCTCGTCCTTCTAATTCCACACACTACCAGTCGGCCTCTCAATCTTCTAAGTATGAATATCACCATCCAAGATCTGAGGCAATGTCCCCAATAGCTGCAGAACAAACTCCTACTGAAATTTCGGGGGAAGGAGCAATCAGGCTTGCTCAACTGAAGAAGGATTTTCCAAATATTTGCTTTGATAACTACATTTTTCCTCTTCACTTGAAAAGAATTCCGCCGGAGGCCGAGCAGACGGCGCACGATTATGTGCACAACTTTTATGCCCAATACAGGGCGTGGTACAAGGCGGCTGAGAAAGCGTCGTCATTGGCCTTTGAGCGTGGGGCTTCCATCGAGAAAATGCAGCCTGAGTTAGCTCAAAAGAGCCGTATTATTGATGTGCTAAATACTGAGGCTGAATCTTCTCGGAAGTCTGAAATGGAGGCTATCAAAAAAGCCGATGAAGCCCAAGCAATAATGGATGGGATGAAACGTGAGCACTATGCCACGGTAGAGGACATGGGCCATCGAAACACAATGGTCACTGCCGAGAAGGATGTAGCCCTAAAGGAGTTGAACGAGCTTAAGTCTAAATTTGCTGAAATCGCCAAGGATAGGGACGATGCGAATAATGCAGCCCAGGTGGCGTGTGAACAAGCCGTGATTCTCCGGACTGAACGGGACGCAGCAGTAGCTAAGGTCCAGGCGGTTGAGATGGAGGTTGAGGAGAAAGTTCATCAAGCGGAGGCCAGGCTGGAGGCCGATATCGAAGATTTGCTTATCACTTACAATGCCAACGTGTTGAGACACCGAAATTTGGCCTGGCTCCAGGATTACTCGATACACCTCCGCACGCTTGGGGTCGATTGGTCGAGGAAGAGGAGGGAGCACGTTCGGGTGAATCGGTCGATCGATTCGAACTTGAAAACCGGCTGCTGACAGACGATGAGAAGAAGGTCCTTCACGACGCTATTATCGCTCATGAGGAGGAGATGATTGGTGGCCGATCTCTGGTGGTTGGAGAGGGATCAGGTGTTGAGCGTCATTCTGCTGTCACTGAAGTCACCGCACCACCTTCGTCAGTGCCTGTATCTGCGGAATGTCCACAATCTGTTCTTGCGTACGACCCGGAACAGCCGCGGTTATCTACTATTCATGAGCATACTTCCGAGGCCGCGCAGTCGTCCGCAAGCCAAACTGGGGAGGGTATTCCGAATTTATCTCAAGTGTTTTCTAAATAAAGAGTTTGCTCTGAAGCAGCTACTGATAACCTCTTCTTATCTTTGTTTAGTGACTAGAGTTGCTCCGATTGCCGCAACCCAAGAGTCAAGCAAAGGGAATAAGGCCATCACCACCGAGACTATTGTTGTAACTGCGGTATCAACCGAGGCGGAGCAGGGGAGCGGTTTATCTCTTGAGGAACAAATGGTGAGCGAGCTGCTCGGTGAGCAGGGTGGCTTCTCCACAGACCTGCCGTTCATCATTAGTGACCTTCCGCCAACCTCTAGCTCTTCAATGCATGCTGCGGATGCCCCCAGCCAAGCCCATATGACTCGTGATGAAGAGATTCTAGCCGAGATTCAGGCAGAATTAGAAGCTACGGGGCAAAGTGGTAGTGTTGGCGGTGGCACGGCGGCGCAGAGCCCAGCACCTGCAAGGATAGTATCATCGGGTGGCACTATCCCATCTTCCGTTGCGGGTCCGGTCCCTCCTACTCCTCCGGCGGGGAGCCTTCACTTAGATTCAACTTCTGAGGAGGACGTAGATATTATGCCCCCGGCCGAAGAGCAGCCACCGGAGAGGAGGTCGTCCAAACGAAGGATTTCCGTTCGTAGCGATTCTGACGACGAACCGCTGATAAGGAAGCCAAGAAAGAAGGAATAGATCGGCCTCCCAAGCAGATTTTTTGGTAGATAGGAACTTGTTTTCGTTTTTTGTTAGTAGGCCGTGTATAGATGCAGCTTCGGCCCCTGCTAGTAGGGATTCTTTTTTGGGAAAACTTATTTGCATGTAAGTCCTTGTCTTCAGTTAGTTGAAATAAAATTTAGTTTCTTTGTTTCAACTCTCATTTCTTTTGTGCTTAAGTGTTTGCAGTGTCTTGTTTTCAGTCCGGTGCACTTGTGGTGTTTCTACTGTCAAGTAGAATTCATTTTTATTCGCCAAGTCTAAGAATCTTGATCGCAAGTTGTGATCGATGAACAATCGAACTTCGGACACCGTATCACTTTGGTTAGCGATTAACACTTGGCTTTTTTGCCCCCTAGTCTCGGGGAATAACATTTACGTTTTGGTGGTTGAGTGCGTTTATTGCAAATATTAAGTATATGTCCACATCCTGGGGACTTGGGATAATTTGCAGTCGATAACTTGGTTCGCACTATGGGGATTTGAGAGTTATCGACGTTTGTAGTACGGTTCGCACTCCGGGAACCCGGAATTGATGTTCAACTTCTAACTCACACTCTGCGAACTCGGAATTAGTGTTAACATTTCAGTTCGCACTACGGGAACTTTAACTTGGCATTTGTGCTCCGATTCACACTCCGGGAACTTGGAGAAAACATGTATGTTTGGGTTCGCACTTAGGGAACCTGGAATTGATGTTTGTACTCCAACTCGCGCTATGGGAATCTGGAGTTAGCCGCTGGATGGTCAGTCACACCTATTTGGGCTTTTTAGGAATTCGTTTACGCTTTGGGAACGACGGATTTGATGTTTATACTCCAGTTCGCACTATGGGAATTTGGAGTCCTTTCACACTCTGGGAACGATTTATTTAACGTTTATACTCCAATTCGCACTCTGGGAATTTGGAGTCTGTTTGCACACTGGGAATGACTTATTTAATGTTTATACTCCAATTCGTACTCTGGGAATTTGGAGTCCATTCGCACACTGGGAACGAGTTATTGGATGTATATACTCCAATTCACACTCTGGGAATTTGGAGTCCGTTCGCACTCTGGGAACGATTTGTTGTATGTTTATACTCCAATTCGCACTCTGGGAATTTGGAGTCCGTTCGCACACTAGGAACGATTTATTTAATGTTTATACTCCAATTCACACTTTGGGAATTTGGAGTCCGTTCGCACTCCGGGAACGAGTTAATGAATACTTATACTCCAATTCGCACTCCGGGAAGTTGGAGTTAGTGTGAGGATTGTCGTGTATTAATCCTTTTAAATGTTAATCGTGGTGACATGCACTCTAGCTTGGGCATCGCGTAGCGAGTGACCGGTCATATCACAGTCACTCCCTACTTGAATTAAATCCCACCGTATGATGGAACTTAGCTCTTCGTGCATTATGATGTTTTGCGGCGTACTCGATAAATCACAGCTCTGGCTTGAAGAGATAGCATTTTATTGCTGAAATGAGAAAATATGGCAAAGTCAGCTGCCTTATTACAAATTCGAGTTTCAAAATGCGAAAATAAAATGCAAAGGAAATAATGAGCTAGAACAAATAAAGCCTGTCATGTATAGTAGTGACGGAGACTCTCGCTATTCCATGCTCTCGGTAGAGTTAGACCGTCGACGGTCGATAACTTGAATGTGCCATCTCCGAGCTTTTGTGAAATCACATACGGTCCTTCCCAATTTGGCTTCATGTGAGAAGGAACTGGATAAACTCTCTTGAAACAAAGGTCGCCAAGTTCGAAGGTCCGTGGTTGGTCTTTGGCATTGTACATTCGGGCGACCCGACTCCGATATGCGGCTACCCTTAAATCAGCCTCTTCGCGCCTCTCATCGAGCAGATCCAGGGATTCGGCAAGTAGTATAGCATTCGTTTTCAGATCATAATACGTCACACGATGAGAATGAACTTCCTTTTCGACCGAAATAACAGCCTCAACGCCATAAGATAGAGAAAATGGAGTGTGGCCGGTTGCAGTTTTGTGAGTCGTCCGATAAGCCCATAAGGCCATGGGAAGTTCATCAACCCACTTGCCCCTGGCCTTTTCCAGTCGTTTCTTCAAAATAGATTTGATGACCTTATTTACGGCTTCGACTTGGCCATTTGCTTGCGGGTGTGCAACAGCGGAGAATTTCTTATGGATATGGAATCGCGGACAGAAATTCTTAAATTCAGCGCTGTCGAACTGGGCTCCGTTGTCGGTAATAATAGTATGCGGGAGACCGAACCGACAGATGATGTTGCGCACTACAAAGTTGATAACTTTCTTCGTCGTGATTGTTGCAAGTGGTTCGGCTTTCACCCATTTCGTAAAGTAATCGACTGCGACGATAGCATATTTTGCGCCACCTTTGGCCAAAGGCAATGTACCAATTATATCAATCCCCCATATTGCAAACGGCCATGGACTGACCATTTGGGTCATCCCAGTAGGCGGAGCCCTAGGAATCCGAGCGCGTTTTTGGCATCTGTCACATTTTTTGGCATAGTCCATGGCATCGTGATTTAGTAAGCCAATAATACCCATATCGAAGTATTTTCTTTGCAAGTGCTTGCCCCCCAATGTGATCGCCACATTCTCCTTCGTGTACATCGTGTAACACTCGTTTGACTTCATCGTGCGCGATACACCGGAGGAGTGAAACAGAGCATCCTCTCCGGTACATGACTCCATTTTGATTAACAAATCGTGAGGCCTTTCGTAGAACTTGTCTTTTCTCGCTTCGTTGCTCGGGCAGTACACCACGTTCGATATAATCTCCATAAGTAGTCATCCACGATTCCCTATTGGAGGTAGCTTCAAATGTGAAATCGGTCTCCCATTGATCAATGCTCGGAGAGGATAGGGTTTCAACCGGAACGACCCCCAACTGCTGAGCCTCACCCATACTTGCTAACTTTGCCAACGAATTAGCTTTTTGATTCTGCTCTCTGGGTATGTAGAAAATGGCATAGTAATCGAATTGATTAAGCATCTCCAGAACTCAAGTTAGATAAGCGGCTAATCTTCGGTCTTTGGCCTAATATTCTCCTCGAACTTGACATACTATCAACTGGGAATCACAGTAGATCTCTACAGCGATGATTTTCAGATCACGGGCAAGCTTTAGTCCGGTAAGTAGAGCTTCGTACTCGGCTTCATTGTTGGTTGCACGGAACTCGAACCTTAAAGCATAACATATGGATCATCCCTCGGGGGTTTCAAGCACTACCCCAGCTCCTGAGCACCGATCGTTTGACGCACCATCGGTGTACAGCTTCCAATAGTATTCGGGAGATTTGCTGGTCTCGGGCAAGTCTTCGGGAACGCTAAATTCGGCTATAAAACTGCTACGACTTGGCCGTGAATGGCCCTTCTTGGAGTATAAGTGATGTCGAATTGACTCAGTTCGATGTTCCATTTTAGTAACCTACCAGACGTCTCAGGCCGCGTGAGGACCTGTCGTAACGGCTGATCGGTGTACACAGTAATAGGATGAGCTTGAAAATATGGACGGAGCTTCCTTGAGGCAACGACTAGGCAATATTCCAACTTTTCGAGCTTTGGATAATTTCTCTCGGCTCCGGTCAATCGTTTGCTCACATAGTAGACTGGTTTTTGTACTCGGTCTTCCTCCCGAATTAATGCAGCACTGATTGCATTTTCAGACACCGCCAGGTAGAGATATAACTGTTCATGATCCACAGGCTTTGAAAGGATTAGTGGTACGGAAAGATGTTGGATTAGCGATTGAAATGCGCCCTCACATTCTACAGTCCATTCGAAGTTTCGTTTCCCTTTCCGAATCAAATCGAAGAAGGGAATGCATTTGTCGGTCAACTTTGAGATAAACCTGCTCAGTGCTGCGACTTTCTCGTTAAGGCTCTGAACTTTCTTTATGGTTCTCGGAGTTTGAAGATTTCTGATAGCCCAGATCTTCTCGGGGTTGGCCTCTATTCCTCGGGCATTGACAATGAACCCAAGGAATTTTCCGGATGCGACTCCGAAATGACACTTCAGCGGATTAACCGTCATTGGGTATTTCCAGAGGATGCTGAACATTAACTCCAAGTCTTTGACGTGATCAATGGAGTATCGTGATTTCACCAACATGTAACCTACATAAACCTCCATAGTCTTCCCAATCTGATCGGCAAACATTCGATTGACTAAGCGTTGATAAGTTGCGCCAGCATTCTTTAATCCAAAAGGCATGACCTTGTAGCAGTATAATACCAAGTCGGTTACGAAGCTTGTGTGCTCTTGATCGGGTACATGCATGGGTATCTGATTGTAACCTGAGTAAGCGTCCATGAAGGATAATAATTCATGTCCTACGGTTGAATCTACCAGTTGATCGATTCGGGGAAGTGGAAAGCTGTCTTTCGGGCAGGCTTTATTCAGATCTGAGTAATCGATACACGTTCTCCATTTCCCGTTTGGTTTCCGGACGAGTACGGGATTGGACACCCATTCTGGGTATAAAGCGTCTCTAATGAACCCATTTGATTTTAACTTATCAACCTCTTCTTTTAGGGCGGCAGATCTCTCTGGATCCATACCACGCCTTTTTTGCTTGACCGGGACAAACCGCGGGTCAATATTCAGGGTGTGGCTCGCGATGTCTGGCGAGATCCCACACATATCAGAATGCGTCCAAGCAAATACGTCCAGATTTGCTTGGAGAAACTCGACCAATTCCCGTTGTGCTTGCAGACTCAATTGCGACCCAATTTCAACATCTTTGAATTATCGCTACCACCGATCAGAACGTCGATTGTTAATTCAGCTGGCGAAGCCTGACTTTCTCTAGATTCATCTTCATTCTCATTGTCTCGGGGATCTAGATCCTTCTGGAATTGGTCGTGATGCCTGGGCCGAGGCCCAGGCGTTAATTGTCAATTGTCGGTAAAACGGACGCAGAGAGATTCCTCTACGCCCTTTCCTTTTTTCCTTTCGCTGCGCCTCTCGCAGCTCAGCAACATAGCAAGCTCTCCCCGCAGCTTGATCTCCTTGTATAACCCCTATCCCGTGATCAGTAGGGAACTTAAGGGTCAAACACCATGGGGCAATAGCTGCGCTAAATTCAGCGAGGGCCGGTCGGCCCAAGAAAGCATTATACGGAGAAGGAATATCCAAGACAATAAACTGTAACATCCAAACTCTTCGGCATTCTCCCACTCCCAACTCCACCGGCAATTCAACCATTCTGGTCGGTATCGTCGCACTTCCGTTGAAGCCGTGGACTCGTGATTGACAGGATTTTAAGTCCTTAGCTTCCATCTTCATTAAATCATATGCTCTTTTAAACAGTATGTTCACAGAACTCCCACTGTCTACCAAGATCCTCTTCATCCAAGCAGGACCAACTTGAGCGGATATAACTAGTGGGTCGATCGTGGGGGCTTCGATTCTATCAGCATCTCGATTTCTAAACACGACGTCGTCTGTCATCGTCTTCTGTTGTTTAGCCGGAGCCCCGTCCTCAGAATTGCTACAACACTCGAAGTCCGCATGCCTGATCGCATTGGCATACGACTCCATTTCCCCCCAGCTTTTGTCCACCGGATGGGGACCACCACTTATTGTATTGATAAACAACCTCCCGCCCGTGTGAGCGGGCTCACCCTGCCTTTCCTGTTCTTGTGCACGATTTTGATTGGATGGGCCCGCTCCACCAGACTGCGGCGCTCGAACATACTGGTCCAACTTTCTCTCTCTGATTAACTTTTCAATGAGGTCTTGCAAATGCCTGCACTCATTGGTATTGTGCCCGTAACTTTCATGAAACCTACAGAATTTTCCTGTTTGAATCTGCATCTCCGACGAAGGCTTTGGAGTAGGCTTCTTGTATTGCATAGTATTACAAGTCTGTAGGTATATGTTTTCCAGCGACGTGTTAAGCAGTGTATAACTGTCAAACATTATGGCCATACGTCTCGGACCACGATTCTGATCTTGCTTCTTGCCTCGGTTATCACCGTTTCTCGGTCGTTGAGTCTGTTTATTTCGAATATTCAACTCGTCTTTTCCTGAACTCTCGCCGGTCTGTTTAACCGCAACATTACTCTAAATCCCTTCACTGTAGGGCCTTGCATCGTCCTGCTTCCTAGACTGTTTCGCATCCTCTCGCCTCAAGAACTGAGCGGCTTTGGAATAGAAACGGTCGAACTATGCGGGAGGCTTTCCAGCCAACCAATTGCCAAACTCGGAATCGGGATCGATTCCTTTAGTCAAAGCCATTAAGATAGAATTATCATTGGGGTTGGTGATCTCTGCGCATGCAACATTAAACCTCTCCAAATATCGTCTAAGTGTTTCTCCGGGAGCTTGAGTAACACTTGATAAGGTATTAACATCCTTAGGTCTGGCAATATGCATACGAAACTGTTTAACAAATTTGGAAGCTAACTGATCAAAAGAAGAAATAGATCACGGTGGTAATCACGTAAACCACATTGTCGCAATTCCCCCTAAGGAAATGGGAAAACTACGGCATTTTTGTGACGACCGCCCATGACTCCTACACTAAACAAGGAAATAGTGCGCTGTAAAATGTGCCAAGCCGCCATGGACGATCATCAGGGTAAGGTAAACACAGAATAGTCTATCGTATTACTCACAGCGCATGGATAAAATACAATAGAAAGTATACATAGTGAAGCTTTATAGAACAGAATTCTCATCATATAAGCTCATAACAATTTGATACAAACATTTGAATAGTCGATACATCAAGCCTCACTACATAACACTTAGAGAATCATACAAACAGCGGAACATCCAGTACATATAGTAAGAAAACAATATGCAAAAGCCTCCATCTCGTCTTCGTCATCAACAGCGCTAGTCACTAAGAACAGCACCTGTCACCTGCTACCTAGCTTGCCCATCCCAACATGGATGAACAGCCCAAGGTAATAAGAGTTAAACATAAAACCTCGAGTCAGACAAAAGTCTTAGTGAGTAGTAAATCAACTATCAAACATACCAAAAGAGCATAAAGGGTAAAAAGGAATAGGAACCCAACCATCCCACTCCACCTCTTTCTACAGTGATAGCCCCCAGACACGCAAAGCAGAAACAAACATAATCAATCAGACATTTAAAGTAAAGCTATTATCACTCGAGTCAAGGTCGGTGTTTTCCGAGTATAGACCCCCAAGGCCTAAACCAAGATCAGGTAAGCACCCTAAAAACATCGCTCTTGGCCCAAGCAACGATACAACCAAAACTTCCAAACATCCATGACTCTGGCTATCACTTTTATCATTGCTTCAATATCACCGTTAATTGAATGACCAGCTCATTATTTTATCCGTCCGTCAAGGGCTAATGGTAACCCCGGTTCTAGACATAACTCCGCACGTCGTCGCAGCCCGTGCCTAGGACTATCGAATCTGCCCAGAGTACTAACACGTCATCGTGACTCGTGCCTGGGACGTCGTCGTGACCCGTCCCAACGTACTCTTGCTTTGAGCATGCTAGAACCTTCAATAACGATGAAATCTAAGGCTTCTAGTCATCCTCCTCGACGACTACTCACATACTAGCTCAAGCGCCTCTCGAGCCAACCATTATCAACAAACTCAGACCACATCACCGAGTTATCAACATGCTTGGGATGATCCCGTCTGGATTAAACCAAGGCTTTCTCATATCATGCTTTGCTTCATCGCATCATAGCAAAGTCCCATCTCAACATCATGATCAAATCTATCCATTTGAGCTTTATCATCCGCTTCATATGCCACGACCAGCTTTCCTTATTCAAGAGCCTTTCCACTTAGCTTTTGAATCATCTTCGACCAACTTGTCCAAATTCAATCACTAATCAACTAATCAATCAAATCAATCATTCATCCAAGTAATCAATCATTCAAATAAGATCTAAATAGACAGTTATAACAACAAGGGCAATTTCGTAATTAAAGGGTCCAAATCTAACAAGCATGAATTCTAAGTAACATCTTGATGAATGAACTAGCATACGTTAATATATTGTAAAATGGATATCAAAGCTTTATAAACAATAGATCTACATGCAGACTTAAGGAAAATGCATGAAATCACTATCTTTAACACACAAACAAACCACCGATCCAATATACTCCTTTGGGTCCGTGTGAGAGATAACCACCACTCACCGAATCACCTAAACACCTCAAAAGCAACTAACTCCATATCTCGACAGCAAAGGATCTAGCTTGATCTGACAAGGTTTCCCTTCAAACGATGAAATCTCTCTTCAATGGATGGAGATATTCAACTTTGGATCTTGGATCTTCGATTAGATCTTCAATCTTGGATGGAAGGAAGCACTAGATTAGAGTGGAGAAAAGAAGTGATGAAGTGATGTAGTCGAGCTCTCAAAATAGCAGCACTTCGTCGCTCCAAAATCCGGATCCCAAAAATGAAGATGGCTTCGAACCGAGATACTCCGATGGGTTCGTAGTGCATCGATTCGAAGATGATCGTTTCGAATGATGTTTGTCGATGGGTTCGAAGACGCCTAGCTCGGGGGGTTCGAAACCAGTGCTTTCCCCCTCAAGTTGAACCGATCATAATTTGGGCGTATGAACTTGGATTGACTCAAAATTTGAGACGGCGGCTTCTATGACCTCTCTTGTCATGTCCTATCAATTGTAGCACAATTCGGGCTCGGACAAAATTCGACGATATCCATAGCGAAACGAAATATGACAAACCTCTGAGTCAAACTATTCTCCGTTTTTCGATCGATCTTTTGGTATCGCGGCTTTGCCAAAAAGCTGGATAACATTTTGCCCCCCAAAGTACGTCTTGTGGGAACATGACGTGCTTTGAATAGCTACAACTTCTCTCCGAACAATCATTGCTCTCTTTTTGTTGAGACTCGTACTCTGTATTGCTTCAACCTCGCGTTGATATGATTGATCGTTGTATAATAACGCTTAGCCGTTGACCATTGCGTTTGTAACAAGATGGATACTTGATCCCTGTAAACGTTTAAAATAGAATGTTAGTTCGACATATATGCACATATGTGCGTTTGATCTTTGTTAACGTCGTGCGTCTACGAGTCGTTGTTAGTTTTGTTTGCTATTGAATTTCGTATCGATTCTCTCCTGAACCGATTTTGAAATTTGAATTGAGACAATGCTTGATGGTTGTTTTGAAAAGTCCCTTCGTATCGATCCTCTCCTGAACCGATGTAGAAGGTTGAAGGAAACAACTCTGTGTTGCGTGATTGTAATGCTTCGAACCGATGTGCTGGAGTGTAGATGGGTTCAAAATCCACATTCGTATGGATGGAGTATACTTGTGTTGTGATGGGTTCGAAACTGACATTCGAACCGATGTGAATGGGTGGATTCGAACTAGCAGTTTGTTTTGGTAGGTTGTGAATGGAGCTGCGAACATAGGTCTCGAATCGATGTGCCCATTGCGCGTTTCGCATCGACGCAACTCGTCGTCCTGCTGTGTACTTCGTATCGATGAAGTGTGAGGGTAACTTCGAACCCACATGGCGTTAGGCAAATGGCTTCGAATGATGGTTTCAAATCGATGCACGCTTTCACTGGCTGCAACCGGTCAAGCCTATCGGAAGAGGAATCGCCTCGGTTGCTCTCGAGGCTTCATATAAATTGCAAAGGGTTTCACTTTTTTCACTTTTTACTTTTTTAACTTTCACCTTGCTTTTACTGTGATCCGCCTTGTCTCGAAGCGTCAGAGGGAAAGGAACTGTATCGCGTATTCGAACCAATCCAAATTCAAGACCTTAACTCCTCGAATCCATCACTTAAACTAGGTAATTAGCTTCGAATCCAAACGGCAAAGCTACTTCGAAACCGCGTCTTCCTCATCGATTGGCCACTCTGGGGATTGGTAAAGCCGGATCTGGTCTGGGGAAGCTTCGAAACCATTTGGGGACTCTTGTTCGAATCGATGATGGCGGCATCATTTTTCTTCGATTTCGTATCGATCTCTTGGATGACCTTATGGGGGTGACGTAGTTCGCACCGATTGATGGATTCGATGGATTCATTCGAATCGATGGATTCGAATCCATCGGCTATCGGTTGGAAGTTCTCAACTTTATATCGATTCGAAGAGGATCGATTCGAACGATATCGATGTTAAGTTGGGGGTTTCTGATTGGTACGAACTAGCCAAACAAGGATCGATTCAAAGTCATCCATTTTTGATCGATTCAAATTCGACACCTGATCAACGTTTCGAAGCGCGCCTTCCATTCATCGATTCGAAGTGATGTTAGGTTGGTTTCGAACGAGGTCCCTGTGATCGGTTCGAACTCTCTATGATGGATTCCAAAGTTTGACGTTTCTAAGCATAACTCCGACGAGCTTCATTCCTGCATATTTGGACATATTAAACTGCATACTTGACCACCTTTCGAAGCTCGTAGATGGAACGATAACAACTTCTGTTCGAATTGATTTCCATCGTATAAACGGTTTTGTGATGACGGTCATCGATGACGGTCATTATAACTGAACTACGTAGCTTTGTCGTTTGCATGTTTCTTTTAACTCTGCGATATTTATTCAAGTAATGCACGGCACTGCACAACATACATTCATACACTTTACACTGGGGAACGCATGGGTTCTTTGTCGTCTAACGATGGTTTCTCATGAGTTAGCTAGTTATGGAACCTTCAAGTTCGCAATAGCGGGAGGTTCAAAGCACAACTGCTCCGAGACTAGAGGTTCCAGATATTGAACCTGAGATCGTTGGTCCGGCCCCGGACGAACTTCCCAATGCGACCTTCATTGCCAATCCGTCGGATTCCATTCAATCGAATATTTCTGAAGACATGTTAGGGAGAATATGCTTGAGGCACGGTCTAGCACTGGACGACGTGTTATTGCCAGGGCCGGACGATAGACCACACAACCCGCCAGAGGGATATATATAGCAATTAACCGCCACGCGTGCGCGGCCGGGACACTGCCTCCGTTCAATGAGTATATAAGGGAAGTGTTGTCTTTTTTGAGGATCGCTCCATCTCAACTATACCCAAACGGATATGCGTCCGTGAATAGTTTATTCATCGTTTTCATGGAGTACCTCCATAGACAGCCGATCCCGACCGAGATCAGATATCTATTTAACTTCAAAACTCGAGGTGATTACCCTTCCTTCACATTTCACATTTCTGGAAGCGGTGAGGAACTGCCAAGTGGTCACTGGGTCCTGGACCAGGTTGAGTTATTATAGGACGGAATGGTTCTATGTTAGATGTCCTCCGGGGTTTGCCCGGCGATGGTTATTTAGACGTGAGTGTAGCTGAGTTATCAAGTAATTTCTTAGTCAATTGCGGTCAAAGCGAAACTTATGTTTTTTCTCTTTTTCACAGCGACGATTCAGCGACCTAAGGGCGAGCGCTTTAAAGAGATGGTGCGAGTACTCCGGGGAGTCCCGAGCGAGGATAGGGATATCGAGTCGCTTTTGACCGATAGGAATCTCCGGACTTACGGATTGATTGAACGGGGGCAGAGCATACTGTTTGACAGGGCACTAAGGATTGTTTCGAAGAAGCGAGTCAAACACAAGAAGCCCGAAGTTATCATAACCGAGGACGCTGATTCAGAAAGAACTCATACCGACGACGAGCCGTTGTTGGAGCCTACAGACGTGGTTCAGGATGTTGAAGAGCAAAGAAAAGGCAAGGCTGCCTTCATCACGTCAACTAAGAAGGGGAGATGGAAATCGGTCGTCACGGTCCGATCTTCTCCCGGAGTTAGAATTTCTGAGATGTATTCTCCGCGAACTGAAAGTCTTTACGAGGGGCTTACCGATCTTCCAATCCCGGATGATGTGTCTTTTCAACATGACGCCGGGTTGGAGGAGTTCCATCGTACTCTAGAATTGAGCGAGCCTTTTATTACTAGCTCAGTCGACACTTTTGGTTGGTCGGGGGGAATACATATTCATACACATTTCACGACACTACATAGCCCCGAGTCCTAGGTCATCGGTTTCATGAAACCACTAACTTTATTCTCATGTCGCTTTGCAGATATCATGACTGGACGTGGTTCGATGCTAGGGAGCCTAAGACATGCTCGCAAATCTTCCTCATATTACGAGTCACAACAGAGAGAAAATGATAGGGATTACGATCGCAGGTACTACGGGTATTCTAGCCAAGAACGGAGAGATAGGAATTATAGACATCGGTCTCGATCGCGCACTCCTCCTCCAAGAGCTCCTATACAACCTCCTGTCCATGTTTCTCGTCCTTCTAATTCCACGTACTACCAGTCGGCCTCTCAATCTTCTAAGTATGAATATCACCATCCAAGATCTGAGGCAATGTCCCCAATAGTTGCAGAACAAACTCCTACTGAAATTTCGGGGGAAGGAGCAATCAGGCTTGCTCAACTGAAGAAGGATTTTCCAAATATTTGCTTTGATAACTACATTTTTCCTCTTCACTTGAAAAGAATTCTGCCGGAGGCCGAGCAGACGGCGCACGATTATGTGCACGACTTTTATGCCCAATACAGGGCGTGGTACAAGGCGGCTGAGAAAGCGTCGTCATTGGCCTTTGAGCGTGGGGCTTCCATCGAGAAAATGCAGCCTGAGTTAGCTCAAAAGAGCCGTATTATTGATGTGCTAAATACTGAGGCTGAATCTTCTCGGAAGTCTGAAATGGAGGCTATCAAAAAAGCCGATGAAGCCCAAGCAATAATGGATGGGATGAAACGTGAGCACTATGCCACGGTAGAGGACATGGGCCATCGAAACACAATGGTCACTGCCGAGAAGGATGTAGCCCTAAAGGAGTTGAACGGGCTTAAGTCTAAATTTGCTGAAATCGCCAAGGATAGGGACGATGCGAATAATGCAGCCCAGGTGGTGTGTGAACAAGCCGTGATTCTCCGGACTGAACGGGACGCAGCAGTAGCTAAGGTCCAGGCGGTTGAGATGGAGGTTGAGGAGAAAGTTCATCAAGCGGAGGCCAGGCTGGAGGCCGATATCGAAGATTTGCTTATCACTTACAATGCCAACGTGTTGAGACACCGAAATTTGGCCTGGCTCCAGGATTACTCGATACACCTCCGCACGCTTGGGGTCGATTGGTCGAGGAAGAGGAGGGAGCACGTTCGGGTGAATCGGTCGATCGATTCGAACTTGAAAACCGGCTGCTGACAGACGATGAGAAGAAGGTCCTTCACGACGCTATTATCACTCATGTGGAGGAGATGATTGGTGGCCGATCTCTGGTGGTTGGAGAGGGATCAGGTGTTGAGCGTCATTCTGCTGTCACTGAAGTCACCGCACCACCTTCGTCAGTGCCTGTATCTGCGGTCGGTTCACAATCTGTTCTTGCGTACGACCCGGAACAGCCGCGGTTATCTACTATTCATGAGCATACTTCCGAGGCCGCGCAGTCGTCCGCAAGCCAAACTGGGGAGGGTATTCCGAATTTATCTCAAGTGTTTTCTAAATAAAGAGTTTGCTCTGAAGCAGCTACTGATAACCTCTTCTTATCTTTGTTTAGTGACTAGAGTTGCTCCGATTGCCGCAACCCAAGAGTCAAGCAAAGGGAATAAGGCCATCACCACCGAGACTATTGTTGTAACTGCGGTATCAACCGAGGCGGAGCAGGGGAGCGGTTTATCTCTTGAGGAACAAATGGTGAGCGAGCTGCTCGGTGAGCAGGGTGGCTTCTCCACAGACCTGCCGTTCATCATTAGTGACCTTCCGCCAACCTCTAGCTCTTCAATGCATGCTGCGGATGCCCCCAGCCAAGCCCATATGACTCGTGATGAAGAGATTCTAGCCGAGATTCAGGCAGAATTAGAAGCTACGGGGCAAAGTGGTAGTGTTGGCGGTGGCACGGCGGCGCAGAGCCCAGCACCTGCAAGGATAGTATCATCGGGTGGCACTATCCCATCTTCCGTTGCGGGTCCGGTCCCTCCTACTCCTCCGGCGGGGAGCCTTCACTTAGATTCAACTTCTGAGGAGGACGTAGATATTATGCCCCCGGCCGAAGAGCAGCCACCGGAGAGGAGGTCGTCCAAACGAAGGATTTCCGTTCGTAGCGATTCTGACGACGAACCGCTGATAAGGAAGCCAAGAAAGAAGGAATAGATCGGCCTCCCAAGCAGATTTTTTGGTAGATAGGAACTTGTTTTCGTTTTTTGTTAGTAGGCCGTGTATAGATGCAGCTTCGGCCCCTGCTAGTAGGGATTCTTTTTTGGGAAAACTTATTTGCATGTAAGTCCTTGTCTTCAGTTAGTTGAAATAAAATTTAGTTTCTTTGTTTCAACTCTCATTTCTTTTGTGCTTAAGTGTTTGCAGTGTCTTGTTTTTAGTCCGGTGCACTTGTGGTGTTTCTACTGTCAAGTAGAATTCATTTTTATTCGCCAAGTCTAAGAATCTTGATCGCAAGTTGTGATCGATGAACAATCGAACTTCGGACACCGTATCACTTTGGTTAGCGATTAACACTTGGCTTTTTTGCCCCCTAGTCTCGGGGAATAACATTTACGTTTTGGTGGTTGAGTGCGTTTATTGCAAATATTAAGTACATGTCCACATCCTGGGGACTTGGGATAATTTGCAGTCGATAACTTGGTTCGCACTATGGGGATTTGAGAGTTATCGACGTTTGTAGTACGGTTCGCACTCCGGGAACCCGGAATTGATGTTCAACTTCTAACTCACACTCTGCGAACTCGGAATTAGTGTTAACATTTCAGTTCGCACTACGGGAACTTTAACTTGGCATTTGTGCTCCGATTCACACTCCGGGAACTTGGAGAAAACATGTATGTTTGGGTTCGCACTTAGGGAACCTGGAATTGATGTTTGTACTCCAACTCGCGCTATGGGAATCTGGAGTTAGCCGCTGGATGGTCAGTCACACCTATTTGGGCTTTTTAGGAATTCGTTTACGCTTTGGGAACGACGGATTTGATGTTTATACTCCAGTTCGCACTATGGGAATTTGGAGTCCTTTCACACTCTGGGAACGATTTATTTAACGTTTATACTCCAATTCGCACTCTGGGAATTTGGAGTCTGTTTGCACACTAGGAATGACTTATTTAATGTTTATACTCCAATTCGTACTCTGGGAATTTGGAGTCCATTCGCACACTGGGAACGAGTTATTGGATGTATATACTCCAATTCACACTCTGGGAATTTGGAGTCCGTTCGCACTCTGGGAACGATTTGTTGTATGTTTATACTCCAATTCGCACTCTGGGAATTTGGAGTCCGTTCGCACACTGGAAACGATTTATTTAATGTTTATACTCCAATTCACACTTTGGGAATTTGGAGTCCGTTCGCACTCCGGGAACGAGTTAATGAATACTTATACTCCAATTCGCACTCCGGGAAGTTGGAGTTAGTGTGAGGATTGTCGTGTATTAATCCTTTTAAATGTTAATCGTGGTGACATGCACTCTAGCTTGGGCATCGCGTAGCGAGTGACCGGTCATATCACAGTCACTCCCTACTTGAATTAAATCCCACCGTATGATGGAACTTAGCTCTTCGTGCATTATGATGTTTTGCGGCGTACTCGATAAATCACAGCTCTGGCTTGAAGAGATAGCATTTTATTGCTGAAATGAGAAAATATGGCAAAGTCAGCTGCCTTATTACAAATTCGAGTTTCAAAATGCGAAAATAAAATGCAAAGGAAATAATGAGCTAGAACAAATAAAGCCTGTCATGTATAGTAGTGACGGAGACTCTCGCTATTCCATGCTCTCGGTAGAGTTAGACCGTCGACGGTCGATAACTTGAATGTGCCATCTCCGAGCTTTTGTGAAATCACATACGGTGCTTCCCAATTTGGCTTCATGTGAGAAGGAACTGGATAAACTCTCTTGAAACAAAGGTCGCCAAGTTCGAAGGTCCGTGGTTGGACCTTGGCATTGTACATTCGGGCGACCCGACTCCGATATGCGGCTACCCTTAAATCAGCCTCTTCGCGCCTCTCATCGAGCAGATCCAGGGATTCGGCAAGTAGTATAGCATTCGTTTTCAGATCATAATACGTCACACGATGAGAATGAACTTCCTTTTCGACCGAAATAATAGCCTCAACGCCATAAGATAGAGAAAATGGAGTGTGGCCGGTTGCAGTTTTGTGAGTCGTCCGATAAGCCCATAAGGCCATGGGAAGTTCATCAACCCACTTGCCCCTGGCCTTTTCCAGTCGTTTCTTCAAAATAGATTTGATGACCTTATTTACGGCTTCGACTTGGCCATTTGCTTGCGGGTGTGCAACAGCGGAGAATTTCTTATGGATATGGAATCGCAGACAGAAATTCTTGAATTCAGCGCTGTCGAACTGGGCTCCGTTGTCGGTAATAATAGTATGCGGGAGACCGAACCGACAGATGATGTTGCGCACTACAAAGTTGATAACTTTCTTCGTCGTGATTGTTGCAAGTGGTTCGGCTTTCACCCATTTCGTAAAGTAATCGACTGCGACGATAGCATATTTTGCGCCACCTTTGGCCAAAGGCAATGTACCAATTATATCAATCCCCCATATTGCAAACGGCCATGGACTGACCATTTGGGTCATCCCAGTAGGCGGAGCCCTAGGAATCCGAGCGCGTTTTTGGCATCTGTCACATTTTTTGGCATAGTCCATGGCATCGTGATTTAGTAAGCCAATAATACCCATATCGAAGTATTTTCTTTGCAAGTGCTTGCCCCCCAATGTGATCGCCACATTCTCCTTCGTGTACATCGTGTAACACTCGTTTGACTTCATCGTGCACGATACACCGGAGGAGTGAAACAGAGCATCCTCTCCGGTACATGACTCCATTTTGATTAACAAATCGTGAGGCCTTTCGTAGAACTTGTCTTTTCTCGCTTCGTTGCTCGGGCAGTGCACCACGTTCGATATAATCTCCATAAGTAGTCATCCACGATTCCCTATTGGAGGTAGCTTCAAATGTGAAATCGGTCTCCCATCGATCAATGCTCGGAGAGGATAGGGTTTCAACCGGAACGACCCCCAACTGTTGAGCCTCACCCATACTTGCTAACTTTGCCAACGAATTAGCTTTTTGATTCTGCTCTCTGGGTATGTAGAAAATGGCATAGTAATCGAATTGATTAAGCATCTCCAGAACTCAAGTTAGATAAGCGGCTAATCTTCGGTCTTTGGCCTAATATTCTCCTCGAACTTGACATACTATCAACTGGGAATCACAGTAGATCTCTACAGCGATGATTTTCAGATCACGGGCAAGCTTTAGTCCGGTAAGTAGAGCTTCGTACTCGGCTTCATTGTTGGTTGCACGGAACTCGAACCTTAAAGCATAACATATGGATCGTCCCTCGGGGGTTTCAAGCACTACCCCAGCTCCTGAGCACCGATCGTTTGACGCACCATCGGTGTACAGCTTCCAATAGTATTCGGGAGATTTGCTGGTCTCGGGCAAGTCTTCGGGAACGCTAAATTCGGCTATAAAACTGCTAGGACTTGGCCGTGAATGGCCCTTCTTGGAGTATAAGTGATGTCGAATTGACTCAGTTCGATGTTCCATTTTAGTAACCTACCAGACGTCTCAGGCCGCGTGAGGACCTGTCGTAACGGCTGATCGGTGTACACAGTAATAGGATGAGCTTGAAAATATGGACGGAGCTTCCTTGAGGCAACGACTAGGCAATATTCCAACTTTTCGAGCTTTGGATAATTTCTCTCGGCTCCGGTCAATCGTTTGCTCACATAGTAGACCGGTTTTTGTACTCGGTCTTCCTCCCGAATTAATGCAGCACTGATTGCATTTTCAGACACCGCCAGGTAGAGATATAACTGTTCATGATCCACAGGCTTTGAAAGGATTAGTGGTACGGAAAGATGTTGGATTAGCGATTGAAATGCGCCCTCACATTCTACAGTCCATTCGAAGTTTCGTTTCCCTTTCCGAATCAAATCGAAAAAGGGAATGCATTTGTCGGTCAACTTTGAGATAAACCTGCTCAGTGCTGCGACTTTCTCGTTAAGGCTCTGAACTTGCTTTATGGTTCTCGGAGTTTGAAGATTTCTGATAGCCCAGATCTTCTCGGGGTTGGCCTCTATTCCTCGGGCATTGACAATGAACCCAAGGAATTTTCCGGATGCGACTCCGAAATGACACTTCAGCGGATTAACCGTCATTGGGTATTTCCGGAGGATGCTGAACATTAACTCCAAGTCTTTGACGTGATCAATGGAGTATCGTGATTTCACCAACATGTAACCTACATAAACCTCCATAGTCTTCCCAATCTGATCGGCAAACATTCGATTGACTAAGCGTTGATAAGTTGCGCCAGCATTCTTTAATCCAAAAGGCATGACCTTGTAGCAGTATAATACCAAGTCGGTTACGAAGCTTGTGTGCTCTTGATCGGGTACATGCATGGGTATCTGATTGTAACCTGAGTAAGCGTCCATGAAGGATAATAATTCATGTCCTACGGTTGAATCTACCAGTTGATCGATTCGGGGAAGTGGAAAGCTGTCTTTCGGGCAGGCTTTATTCAGATCTGAGTAATCGATACACGTTCTCCATTTCCCGTTTGGTTTCCGGACGAGTACGGGATTGGACACCCATTCTGGGTATAAAGCGTCTCTAATGAACCCATTTGATTTTAACTTATCAACCTCTTCTTTTAGGGCGGCAGATCTCTCTGGATCCATACCACGCCTTTTTTGCTTGACCGGGACAAACCGCGGGTCAATATTCAGGGTGTGGCTCGCGATGTCTGGCGAGATCCCACACATATCAGAATGCGTCCAAGCAAATACGTCCAGATTTGCTTGGAGAAACTCGACCAATTCCCGTTGTGCTTGCAGACTCAATTGCGACCCAATTTCAACATCTTTGAATTATCGCTACCACCGATCAGAACGTCGATTGTTAATTCAGCTGGCGAAGCCTGACTTTCTCTAGATTCATCTTCATTCTCATTGTCTCGGGGATCTAGATCCTTCTGGAATTGGTCGTGATGCCTGGGCCGAGGCCCAGGCGTTAATTGTCAATTGTCGGTAAAACGGACGCAGAGAGATTCCTCTACGCCCTTTCCTTTTTTCCTTTCGCTGCGCCTCTCGCAGCTCAGCAACATAGCAAGCTCTCCCCGCAGCTTGATCTCCTTGTATAACCCCTATCCCGTGATCAGTAGGGAACTTAAGGGTCAAACACCATGGGGCAATAGCTGCGCTAAATTCAGCGAGGGCCGGTCGGCCCAAGAAAGCATTATACGGAGAAGGAATATCCAAGACAATAAACTGTAACATCCAAACTCTTCGGCATTCTCCCACTCCCAACTCCACCGACAATTCAACCATTCTGGTCGGTATCGTCGCACTTCCGTTGAAGCCGTGGACTCGTGATTGACAGGATTTTAAGTCCTTAGCTTCCATCTTCATTAAATCATATGCTCTTTTAAACAGTATGTTCACAGAACTCCCACTGTCTACCAAGATCCTCTTCATCCAAGCAGGACCAACTTGAGCGGATATAACTAGTGGGTCGATCGTGGGGGCTTCGATTCTATCAGCATCTCGATTTCTAAACACGACGTCGTCTGTCATCGTCTTCTGTTGTTTAGCCGGAGCCCCGTCCTCAGAATTGCTACAACACTCGAAGTCCGCATGCCTGATCGCATTGGCATACGACTCCATTTCCCCCCAGCTTTTGTCCACCGGATGGGGACCACCACTTATTGTATTGATAAACAACCTCCCGCCCGTGCGAGCGGGCTCACCCTGCCTTTCCTGTTCTTGTGCACGATTTTGATTGGATGGGCCCGCTCCACCAGACTGCGGCGCTCGAACATACTGGTCCAACTTTCTCTCTCTGATTAACTTTTCAATGAGGTCTTGCAAATGCCTGCACTCATTGGTATTGTGCCCGTAACTTTCATGAAACCTACAGAATTTTCCTGTTTGAATCTGCATCTCCGACGAAGGCTTTGGAGTAGGCTTCTTGTATTGCATAGTATTACAAGTCTGTAGGTATATGTTTTCCAGCGACGTGTTAAGCAGTGTATAACTGTCAAACATTATGGCCCTACGTCTCGGACCACGATTCTGATCTTGCTTCTTGCCTCGGTTATCACCGTTTCTCGGTCGTTGAGTCTGTTTATTTCGAATATTCAACTCGTCTTTTCCTGAACTCTCGCCGGTCTGTTTAACCGCAACATTACTCTAAATCCCTTCACTGTAGGGCCTTGCATCGTCCTGCTTCCTAGACTGTTTCGCATCCTCTCGCCTCAAGAACTGAGCGGCTTTGGAATAGAAACGGTCGAACGATGCGGGAGGCTTTCCAGCCAACCAATTGCCAAACTCGGAATCGGGATCGATTCCTTTAGTCAAAGCCATTAAGATAGAATTATCATTGGGGTTGGTGATCTCTGCGCATGCAACATTAAACCTCTCCAAATATCGTCTAAGTGTTTCTCCGGGAGCTTGAGTAACACTTGATAAGGTATTAACATCCTTAGGTCTGGCAATATGCATACGAAACTGTTTAACAAATTTGGAAGCTAACTGATCAAAAGAAGAAATAGATCACGGTGGTAATCACGTAAACCACATTGTCGCAATTCCCCCTAAGGAAATGGGAAAACTACGGCATTTTTGTGACGACCGCCCATGACTCCTACACTAAACAAGGAAATAGTGCGCTGTAAAATGTGCCAAGCCGCAATGGACGATCATCAGGGTAAGGTAAACACAGAATAGTCTATCGTATTACTCACAGCGCATGGATAAAATACAATAGAAAGTATACATAGTGAAGCTTTATAGAACAGAATTCTCATCATATAAGCTCATAACGATTTGATACAAACATTTGAATAGTCGATACATCAAGCCTCACTACATAACACTTAGAGAATCATACAAACAGCGGAACATCCAGTACATATAGTAAGAAAACAATATGCAAAAGCCTCCATCTCGTCTTCGTCATCAACAGCGCTAGTCACTAAGAACAGCACCTGTCACCTGCTACCTAGCTTGCCCATCCCAACATGGATGAACAGCCCAAGGTAATAAGAGTTAAACATAAAACCTCGAGTCAGACAAAAGTCTTAGTGAGTAGTAAATCAACTATCAAACATACCAAAAGAGCATAAAGGGTAAAAAGGAATAGGAACCCAACCATCCCACTCCACCTCTTTCTACAGTGATAGCCCCCAGACACGCAAAGCAGAAACAAACATAATCAATCAGACATTTAAAGTAAAGCTATTATCACTCGAGTCAAGGTCGGTGTTTTCCGAGTACAGACCCCCAAGGCCTAAACCAAGATCAGGTAAGCACCCTAAAAACATCGCTCTTGGCCCAAGCAACGATACAACCAAAACTTCCAAACATCCATGACTCTGGCTATCACTTTTATCATTGCTTCAATATCACCGTTAATTGAATGACCAGCTCATTATTTTATCCGTCCGTCAAGGGCTAATGGTAACCCCGGTTCTAGACATAACTCCGCACGTCGTCGCAGCCCGTGCCTAGGACTATCGAATCTGCCCAGAGTACTAACACGTCATCGTGACTCGTGCCTGGGACGTCGTCGTGACCCGTCCCAACGTACTCTTGCTTTGAGCATGCTAGAACCTTCAATAACGATGAAATCTAAGGCTTCTAGTCATCCTCCTCGACGACTACTCACATACTAGCTCAAGCGCCTCTCGAGCCAACCATTATCAACAAACTCAGACCACATCACCGAGTTATCAACATGCTTGGGATGATCCCGTCTGGATTAAACCAAGGCTTTCTCATATCATGCTTTGCTTCATCGCATCATAGCAAAGTCCCATCTCAACATCATGATCAAATCTATCCATTTGAGCTTTATCATCCGCTTCATATGCCACGACCAGCTTTCCTTATTCAAGAGCCTTTCCACTTAGCTTTTGAATCATCTTCGACCAACTTGTCCAAATTCAATCACTAATCAACTAATCAATCAAATCAATCATTCATCCAAGTAATCAATCATTCAAATAAGATCTAAATAGACAGTTATAACAACAAGGGCAATTTCGTAATTAAAGGGTCCAAATCTAACAAGCATGAATTCTAAGTAACATCTTGATGAATGAACTAGCATACGTTAATATATTGTAAAATGGATATCAAAGCTTTATAAACAATAGATCTACATGCAGACTTAAGGAAAATGCATGAAATCACTATCTTTAACACACAAACAAACCACCGATCCAATATACTCCTTTGGGTCCGTGTGAGAGATAACCACCACTCACCGAATCACCTAAACACCTCAAAAGCAACTAACTCCATATCTCGACAGCAAAGGATCTAGCTTGATCTGACAAGGTTTCCCTTCAAACGATGAAATCTCTCTTCAATGGATGGAGATATTCAACTTTGGATCTTGGATCTTCGATTAGATCTTCAATCTTGGATGGAAGGAAGCACTAGATTAGAGTGGAGAAAAGAAGTGATGAAGTGATGTAGTCGAGCTCTCAAAATAGCAGCACTTCGTCGCTCCAAAATCCGGATCCCAAAAATGAAGATGGGCACTTCTATTTATAGGCAGATTTCCTCTTAGGTCGGTCGCTCCTAGGTCGGTCACGACCTAACGACTCAACACACTCAGCCGACCCAACGACCTAACCAGACGCCGACCTAACGACTCAACACACTCAGCCGACCCAACGTCCTAACCAGACGCAGACCTAACGACTCAACACTGCTACCGACCTAACGCTAGAGACGACCTAGCGACTTAACTACATAGCCGACCCAACGAATTACAAATGTAGCCGACCTAACTTCCTAACGACTTAGGACCAACCACTCACAGACCTATACGCGACCTATAGCATGCACGACCTATCACGTGCACGCGACTTAACACTTAACCAAACTAGGCACGACCTAACCCTTGCCGACCTAACGACCTACCATAAGTCGTTCAACGACCTAACTCCAACATAGGTTAACCACTAGGTCGGTCAGTTCCTATAGGTCGCTCACCCCTATAGGTCAGTCCATACCTTAAGTCGGCCAATATCCATAGGTCGTTCGCTTCTTTAAGTCGGTCAATCTCTTAAGCCGGCCAACTACTAAGTCGGCTACCTCCTTAACTCGGCCGATTACTTAAGTCGTCAAAACCCTTAACTCGGTCACACGAGCTAACTCTGGATGACTCAAACAATACTAACAACCTAGTAGCAACTATTTTACGATTTATCGACACGTAAAAATACGGGTCGTTATATTCTCTCCTCCTTAGGAATTTCGCCCCCGAAATTCCAAACAAACAAGAACAATCAAAACTATTCTGCATGCCTACCATCCATAGCAATCAACAAACCATGCATCCAGTTACTAACCTAGCATGCAGAATTCTAAGACTAGAACAAGTTACAAATTCATGAGATGCCACGACACCTTAGGGTCGTACCTGGAAGAGTTTAGGATGAGCTACCTTCATCCTCTCTTCCTCCTCCCATGTACAGTCGTTAACATCATCACCCCATTGTACCTTGAGAAACTTGACTATCTTCCTCCTAAGCTGTTTCGTGTCAGTTTCTACAACACGAAGCGGCTTATGAGGTCTCTTAACTACTGGATCAACCTCCAAATCTTCATAGCTATCAGCAAAAACCACTGTACTTGGGTCGTGCACATACCTCCGTAGATACGATACATGAAAAACATTGTGCACACTCGACATCTTTTCTGGTAACTCTAATTTATAGGCGAGCTTTCCAATTCGCTCGATGATCGGGAATGGTCCAACAAATCTTGGAGTCAACTTTCCTTTCTTCCCGAATCGAATAACATTCTTCAGTGGAGAAACCTTCACGAAAACCGTATCGCCTACGTCGAATTCCAAATCCTTACGATGCTTATCGGCATAACTTTTCAGATGGTCTTGGGCTGCCCTCATTTGTCGTCGAATGATCTCTATGCAATCCGAAGTCTGTCGAATCATTTCGGGCCCAAGTATCAGCTTTTCTCCAGTTTCCAACCAACATGTCGGAGAGTTACACGGTCTTCAATACAATGCTTCATACGGTGCCATACCAATACTTGACTGGTAACTGTTATTATATGCAAATTCCACCAAATGAAGATGATCTTCCCATGATCCTCCAAAATCTAAAACACATGCTCTAAGGAGATCTTCCAAAACTCTGTTGACTCTCTCGGTCTGACCATCTGTTTGGGGGTGATAAGCTGTACTCAAACACAACTCGGTCCCCAAAACTTCTTGGAAGCTCTTCCAAAATTCACTAGTGAACAATGGGTCTCGATCGCTCACTATACTCTTCGGAATACCACAGAATCGAACTATCCACTTAACATATAGCTCAGCCAATTTCAATGCAGTCCTAGTTGATCGAACATGAATGAATCTTGCACTCTTAGTCAAACGATCTACGATGACCCAAATCCCTTCATTCCCTGCTCTGGTTCTAGGTAACCCATCGATAACATCCATCGATATTTGCTCCCACTTCCATGTAGGAACTTCTAATGGCCGAAGCAATCCACTTGGCTTCTTCTGTTCGGCTTTTACCAACTGGCAGTTCATGCATTTGGAAATAAAATTTCCAACATCCTTCTTCATACCTTCCCAGTAATAGCTTCTCTTCATATCCCGATACATCTTATTTCCACCTGGATGAATTGTCAACTTCAAGTGATGACTTTCCTTCAGAACTTCATCTCTCAATTCATCTATACTGGGAAAAACTAGTCGTCCTTGCTTCCGAAGCCAACCCTCTCGATCGACTTCGAATCCTTTATCCTTCTCTGGGTCTGATCCAGATTCCAAATCTCGGATAATCTTGACAAGCTTATCGTTTCGCTTTTGGCTCTCGCCAATTCTTTCCACTAGAGTAGGTCTTATGGAAAAGTTTGCCAACATCTCAGGTTCCAATTCACATCTAGGTCTGAAGTCAAATTCAGCCAAATACTCAAGGCTCTTCCATTCTGAAAACATGGCTCCCAATCCTACATGTTTTCGACTTAACGCATCTGCCACTGCGTTACCATTTCCCGGAGTATAGGCTATACCAAAATCATATGATGCTAAAAACTCTAGCCATCGTTGCTGTCGAAGATTCAAATCTTTTTGGGAGAAGAGATACTTCAACGACTTATGATCTGTAAACAACTCAAATCGAACTCCCAATAGATAATGTCTCCATATCTTCAGAGCAAATACAATCGCCGCTAACTCCAAATCATGAGTAGGATAATTCCTTTCATGCGGCTTCAGTTGTTGACTTGCATACGCAACAACTTTATCCTTTTGCATTAGCACTGCTCCAAGTCCAGTACCACATGCATCGGTGTAAACCACCATCTCATCATTCCCATTTGAATAGTTAAAACAGGAGCACTTGTTAGTCGCTCTTTCAGGATTCCGAAAGCTTGCTCACACTTAGCATCCCATCTGAATACTTGGTTCTTTTTTGTCAATCCTGTTAATGGTGCAGCTATCTTGGAAAAGTCTTTGATAAACCGACGATAATATCCTGCTAATCCAAGGAAACTTCTCACATCAGATGCATTCTTAGGTCTAACCCAATCCTGGATTGCTGCCACCTTGGCGGGATCAACCGCTATTCCTCTTCCAGAGATAACATGGCCTAAGAACCTCACTTCGCTCTTCCAGAAGTGACACTTCGAAAAATTAGACCTCAGCTGTTGTTTTCGCAAGATCTCCAAAACAATACGCAAGTGCGTCTTATGCTCTTCCTCAGTTCTGCAATAAATCAGAATATCATCCACGAACACAAGTACGAACTTGTTCAACTGACCTCTGAACACTCTATTCATAAGATCCACAAAATATGCTGGTGCATTGGTCAATCCAAACGACATTACCAGCCACTCATAGAATCCGGATGGTGTCCTAAAAGCAATCTTCGGCACACTATCCCTAGCCACTCTTAACTGGTTAAATCCCGTTGCCAAATCCATCTGAGAAAACACCTTAGCTTTGTGAAGCTGATCAAACAAGTCATCTATTCTCGGCATTGAATACTTGTTCTTCTTAGTCACTTTATTCAGCTCACGATAATCCACACACAACCTCAATGATCCATCCGCTTTGGTTGCAAACACAACTGGTGCACCCCATTCGGACACACTACGCCGAATGAATCCTTTCAGTAAAAGGTCATCAACTTGCACCTTCAACTCTTGCTGTTCCCTTGGCGTCATCCGCCTAAGAGGCATCACAACAGGTCAGGCTCGCTCAACTAGATCGATACAAAACTCGATCTCTCTATGCGGCGGTAACCCTTTGACCTCGTCAAAGACATCCTCAAATCCATTCACAATAGGCACCGATGACAGTCCATCCCGTGGAACAACCAGCGAATACATGAAGCTCATGAGGACGCCTTCCTCATGCTTACATCGTATCACAACCTTTCGCCTCTTCACATTCTCGACTGTCACCTCAAGCCTCTCAAAATCGACCTTTGCCGCATACTTCCTAAGCCAGTCCATACCCAAAATAATTCCGAACCCACAAAGTTCAGAACAAAACAATCACAAACAAAAGAGCAATCATGACTCGATACCACTAGACCACGGCATACCATACACAAACAACACGAACCCCAAACTGGATTAGTCACAACCAATGGTCTATCAACAATATCCGGTTCCAAACCCAACCGGCCCACAAGTTCATTACAAACAAAAGAATGCGACGCTCCAGTATCAAACAACACCCTAACTGGAACACCACAAATGGAAAGAATAACTTGAACCACCACACTCTTTCCTTTCTCTTCCTCCATAGGAGCTTTCGAAGACGATGGCACAGCACCCAAAGCATAAGCTTGCACAATCTGCTTGTCCATCCTCGGTTCCGGACAATTCTTCTTGAAATGCCCCGGTTTGTCACAGTTGTGGCACTTCGCCGGCACTCTCGGTTTCTTACAATCTCTGGAGAGATGACCCTTCTGCTGATAGTTGTAGCAGGTCACTTCTCCCTTCGGCTTCTTTTGGCCATCCTTACCTTTCTGTTGCTGCTGCTTCCTCTTCTTCTTTCCACATTGCTCCTTGGTCACAGCAACAACATATCCTTCCTTAGGAAACAAATTCTCATGCCTGAGAGCTTTCTCCACAAGCTTTTCAAATGGGTCATCCAAATGATCCACCAACTGCCTCCCAAGATAACTGTCCAAGCCTGTCACAAACTTCTCATTCTTCTGATAGGGAGATTCAATATATGACCGAGCATACTTAGACAAAGCTTCAAACTCAGAAACATACTCAAGAACTGGTCTTCCACCTTGCTTGAGCTCCACAAACTTCTTAAACAGAAAAGATTTCTGAGCTGTAGAAATGAATTTAGCTTCAAATCTAGCTTGGAATTGCTCCCAAGTGATCTCTTCTTCCGGAGTATCAATGGTGATAGAGTTCCACCAATCAAAAGATCTTCCCTGAAGCTGTCTTGATGCAAGCTTCCTCTTAGTTGCATCCTCAATTCCCAAATCACCAAAGATCCTTCTACAAGCATCTATCCATCTCTGGACTTCTATGGTTGATTCTGTCCCCAAGAAAACCTTTCCTCCAAGAGCAGTATAGTCTTTACACAACTTAGCAAAATCCACTGGTTTTGGAGCTTGAACTTGAACCCCAACATCTACTGATGGCCCTGGAGTTGGCATCCTTCTCATGATCGAAGTCATCATGACCTCAAACATTGCAGCATAATCAGCAACTCCCTTAGAAGCATGGCCTTCCCTAGCAGCTTGTCTCTCTCTTCGACTCATTCTTAATATCTATAAAAATAATGATTAGAACACCTTGAGAAACAACTACATAAGGAGTTCAAATCCTTCTAAGCTACTATTTTATATATAGTAATCATCCATCAAAATACAACTACGTCTCTCATACGTAGTTACGTCAGCGAGCGTTGGCTAAAATCAATTAACCAAAGCTCTGATAACAAATGTGACGACCGCCCATGACTCCTACACTAAACAAGGAAATAGTGCGCTGTAAAATGTGCCAGGCCGCCATGGACGATCATCGGGGTAAGGTAAACACAGAATAGTCTATCGTATTACTCACAGCGCATGGATAAAATACAATAGAAAGTATACATAGTGAAGCTCTATAGAACATAATTCTCATCATATAAGCTCATAACAAATTGATACAAACATCTGAATAGTCAATACATCAAGCCTCACTACATAACACTCAGAGAATCATACAAACAGCGGAACATCCAGTACATATAGTAAGAAAACAATATGCAAAAGCCTCCAGCTCATCTTAGTCATCAACAGCGTTGGTCACTAAGAACAACACCTGTCACCTGCTACCTAGTCTGCCCATCCCAACATGGATGAACAGCCCAAGGTAATAAGAGTTAAACATAAAACCTTGAGTTAGACAAAAGTCTTAGTGAGCAGTAAATCAATTATCAAACATACCAAAAGTGCATAAAGGGTAAAAAGGAATAGGAACCCAACCATCACACTTCACCTCTTTCTACAGTGATAGCCCCCAGACACACAAAGCAGAAACAAACATAATAAATCAGACATTTAAAGTAAAGCTATTATCACTCGAGTCAAGGTCGGTGTTTTTCGAGTACTGACCCCCAAGGCCTAAACCAAGATCAGGTAAGCACCCTAAAAACATCGCTCTTGGCCCAAGCGACGATACAACCAAAACATCCAAACATCTATGACTCTGGCTATCACTGTTATCATTGCTTCAATATCACAGTTAGTTGAATGACCGGCACATTATTTCATCCGTCCGTCAAGGGCTAATGGTAACCCCGGTTCTAGACATAACTCCGCACGTCGTCGCAGCCCGTGCCTAGGACTATCGAATCTGCCCAGAGTACTAACACGTTATCGTGACCCGTGCCTGGGATGTCGTTGTGACCCGTCCCAACTTACTCTTGCTTTGAGCATGCTAGAACTTCAATAACGATGAAATCTCAGCCTTCTAGTCATCCTCCTCGACGACTATTCACATACTAGCTCAAGCGCCTCTCGAGCCAACCATTATCAACAAACTCAGACCACATCACCGAGTTATCAACATGCTAGGGATGATCCCATCTGGATTAAACCAAGGCTTTCTCATATCACGCTTTGCTTCATTGCATCATAGCAAAGTCCCATCTCAACATCATGATCAAATCTATCCATATGAGCTTTATCATCCGCTTCATACGCCACGAGCAGCTTTCCTTATTCAAGAGCCTTTCCACTTAGCTTTTGAATCATCTTCGACCAACTTGTCCAAATTCAATCACTAATCAACTAATCAATCAAATCAATCATTCATCCAAGTAATCAATCATTCAAATAAGATCTAAATAGACAGTTTTAACAACAATGGCAATTTCATAATTAAAGGGTCCAAATCTAACAAGCATGAATTCTAAGTAACATCTTGTTGATGAATTAACTAGCATAGGTTAATATATTGTAAAATGGATATCAAAGCTTTATAAACAATAGATCTACATGCAGACTTAAGGAAAATGCATGAAATCACTATCTTTAACACACAAACAAACCACCGATCCAATATACTCCTTCGGGTCTGTGTGAGAGATAACCACCACTCACCGAATCACCTAAACACCTCAAAAGCAACTAACTCCAGATCTGGACAGCAAAGGATCTAGCTTGATCCGACAAGGTTTCCCTTCAAACGATGAAATCTCTCTTCAATGGATGGAGATCTTCAACTTTGGCTCTTGGATCTTCGATTAGATCTTAAATCTTGGATGGAAGGAAGCGATAGATTAGAGTGGAGAAAAGAAGTGAAGAAGTGATGTAGTCGAGCTCTCAAAATAGATGCACTTCGTCGCTCCAAAATCTGGATCCCAAAAATGAAGATGGGCACTTCTATTTATAGGCAGATTTCCTCTTAAGTCGGTCGCTCCTAGGTCGGTCACGACCTAACGACTCAACACACTCAGTCGACCCAATGACCTAACCAGACGCCGACCTAACGACTCAACACACTCATCCGACCCAACGTCCTAACCAGACGCCGACCTAACGACTCAACACTGCTACCGACCTAACGCTAGAGACAACCTAACGACTTAACTACATAGCCGACCCAACGACTTACAAATGTAGCCAACCTAACTTCCTAACGACTTAGGACCAACCACTCACAGACCTATACGTGACCTATAGCATGCACGACCTATCACGTGCACGCGACTTAACACTTAACCAAACTAGGCACGACATAACCCTTGCCGACCTAACGACCTACCATAAGTCGTTCAACGACCTAACTCCAACACAGGTTAACCACTAGGTCGGTCAGTTCCTATAAGTCGCTCACCCCTATAGGTCGGTCCATACCTTAAGTCGGCCAATATCTATAGGTCGTTCGCTTCTCTAAGTCGGTCAATCTCTTAAGCCGGCCAACTACTAAGTCGGCTACATCCTTAACTCGGCCGATTACTTAAGTCGTCAAAACCCTTAACTCGGTCACACGAGCTAACTCTGGATGACTCAAAAAATACTAACAACCTAGTAGCAACTATTTTACGATTTATCAACACGTAAAAATACGGGTCGTTACAATTTTACTGCGTCATCAGCTCTCGCAGCTGTCATCGACCATTCGTACTTCAAAATATGTTGATTTGGGTCGGAATTCCCTTCATACATGGGCAGGGTTGACATTCTGAATCGCCTAGGAGGTTCAGCATACAATATGTCATCAGTGAACGGGGTATGACTTCGGGAGATTCCCCAATCGTCATTTGTTAGGCCTTGACTCTCGCGAATGATTTGGCGTACCATGGCTGAGAGGTCTGGTGTTGCCACATTCTGAGGGTGGTGAGCCAAAGTGTGGTCGGGTTCCACAGTGCGAGGTGGGTTCGGGCGCTGCCGACGATCCGTATCTCGCCTCCTTGGCTCGACGTCTTCTGGGACATATGGCTCTGTAGCACGTCCCTGCTGTTGATAATTTTGATTGGAGTGATCTCGGGTATCAACCCCTATGTCAACTGCAGCGGTTGTAGGAGCTCGATCATCTGTAGTGTATTGTGGAATAGTGCCTCCTCGGGAGGAGGGTCCAGTGTGGAAGCTGGTAGATGGGTCAACTCTTATTTGCCCAACGGTTAACGCCTGTTGATAGTCAGCAGCTTGCGCGTGGTTTTCGTCTAGCCGGGGACGGGTAGACCTTTTATTGTAGTCAGATGAAGCAGAGCTTTCGGTGGAAGAATGAGGAGCTTGATCCCTTCTGGATCTTCTTCGCTTTTGGCGATCTAGTTGGCTAGCTAACTCAGTGTTGACGCGCAATTGCTCAGCTAGCTGTTGCCGACTTTGAGTTAGTTCTTGGAGCAATGTCTGGAACTCTTGCCTGGTGACCGGACCTGAGGGGTCAGAATGCCCGGTATCATCTTGGTTAGGTGGAGGTAGTTGTGCGGGATTTTGTCTATCCCGATCTTCTTGACCAGCGGCAGATGTGGTTCTTGTGCTAACCATTTTGGATAGTGAACTCCTTCCCTAGATTTTAGCAAATCTGAATAGAACGGAAGGAATCTGAAGATGAAATCTGGATCTCTTCCTTAGATTTATGCAATCCGATATCGGTGACAGATCCAAGGAGTGGGAGAAAAACTGGGTTTCTCTCAGTGAAAGCACCAAAGTGTTTGTACCAAAATTGGGCACAACACTCTTCGGGAGTCTTTTGAATAGATAATAAATGAAGATTATGAATTAAAAATGAGGATTATCTAACAAAAACTCCAAACAACAATGAAGCAAAGACAAAGGCGAGCAATTTATAGTGGTTCAGCGTGTTGCCTACGTCCACTGTGAAGTGTTTTGATATTTTATTGATTCTCTTTCAGTGATTACAAGTTGTTACAGCAATCAACAGCAAATTACAACTGGAAATTCGAAATCAACAATGAAATTATGATGTAGGATGATGTAGATCTTGATCCGGCAGAGTCTGGGCGCTTGAGAGTCGAAAGAACCTTTTTCTGTTGGCCCTGGGGCTCTATTTATAAGCGTAGGCTGCTGATATTTCGCTGAAAACTCGGGAGACCGCTTCTGGCATGTGAGGGGGCCCACATGCCCGGTCTTAGGAAGTTTGGGCCCACTTTGGCATCGGTTAGAACTTCATTCGAACCGATCAAGAATTCATCCAATCGAGACGAAATTTGATGTGGACACTCTTCGACATGAATGCAAGCTTCTGTGTAAATTTCGTGGCATTTGGATCAATGGATTAAGAGATATAATGGGTTCGAAATGGGGTTCACTGCGTGGCTGTTGGTTCGAAATCATCCATTCGAACCGATGGTTTCGAACCGATGGTGGCACGCAACTCATCGGTGACTTGGAGCACAAACTTCGAATCGATCCGGTCTTTACGCCGAGTAGACCGCTTCGACTCCATATATCTCGCTGCATTCGAACCGTACAAAGACACGTCATCATGGTTAGTTGACCCAGTGGGTTCGAATGAAGCTTCATAGGTGGGTTCGAACAAGGCCTCCGTGATGGGTTCGAACAAGGCCTGTGTGATGGGTTCGAACAAGGCCTCTGTGATGGGTTCGAACAAGGCTTCTGTGATGGGTTCGAACAACCGAAGCTTGGTGGATTCGAACAAGGATTCTCTGGATGGACATGAGCTTCGCAACCCCTCCACGAGGTCCACAGATACGAACTATGGGTTCGAGTTTGATGGCTTCGAACCGAGATACTCCGATGGGTTCGAAGTCCATGGATTCGAAGATGATCGTTTCGAATGATGTTTGTCGATAGGTTCGAAGACGCCTAGCTCGGGGGGTTCGAAACCAGTGCTTTCCCCCTCAAGTTGAACCGATCATAACTTGGGCGTATGAACTCGGATTGACTCGAAATTTGAGACGGCGACTTCTATGACCTCTCTTGTCATGTCCTATCAATTGTAGCACAATTAGGGCTCGGACAAAATTCGGCGATATCCATAGCGAAACGAAATATGACCAACCTCTGAGTCGAACTATTCTCCGTTTTTCGATCGATCTTTTGGTATCGCGGCTTTGCCAAAAAGCGGGATAACAGCACGCATTTTAAAAAGTTGTACGACACTGTTTCGCCATTTCGGATGGATGTTGCACCTTGCACCGTGGATGTTGCACCCTGTAGATATCGATTATTCGGACGACCATCACTTCTGGCTCGTTTAGAGTTACGGGAGCCATAACCAGTCAAAACGAGGGCCTCAGTGAGTTCTACGGCTCTGACAGCTTTCAGCCGTCAACGGATTGTTTAATGCCCCAAAAAGACTATCCGAATCTCAATCGGGTCTCGGAAGTTTTTTACCCTTCGTTTTTTCGACACATGGATTTTTACGGTAAAACAGGGTTACCGTGGCTGGTCTTCGATTTACCATCGCTAGAGAGTGGTGCACTATGGTACCGTTCCGTTTCAAATCCGTGCACGCATTTCAAAAAGTCGTGCGACACTGTTTCGCCATTTTGGACGGATGTTGCACCTTGCACCGTGGATGTTGCACCCTGTAGATATTAATTATTCGGACGGCCATAACTTCTGGCTCGTTTAGAGTTACGGGAGCCATAACCAGTCAAAACGAAGGCCTCGGTGCGTTCTACGGCTCTGACAGCTTTCAGCCGTCAATGGATTGTTTAATGCCCAAAAAAGACTATCCGAATCTCAATCGGGACTCGGAAGTTTTTTAACCTTCGTTTTTTCGACACGTGGATTTTTACGGTAAAACGGGATTACCGTGGCTGGTCTTCGATTTACAATCACTGGAGAGTGGTGCACCATGGTACCTTTCCATGTCAAATTCGTGCACGCATTTCAAAAAGTCGTACGACACGGTTTCGCCATTTCGGACGGATGTTGCACCTTGCACCGTGGATGTTACACCCTGTAGATATCGATTATTCGAAGGGCCATAACTTCTGGCTCGTTTAGAGTTACGGGAGCCATAACCAGTCAAAAGTCGTATGGCATTTTTTCGCCATTTCGGACGGATGTTGCACCTTGCACCGTGAATGTTGCACCCTGTGGATATCCATTATTCGGACGACCAGAAATTCTGGATCGTTTAGCGTTATGGGAGCCATAACCTGTCACAACAAAGACCTCAGTGAGTTCTATGCCTCTGACAGCTTTCAGCCGTCAATGGATTGTTTATTGCCCAAAAAAGACTATCCGAATCTCAATCGGGTCTCGGAAGTTTTTTACCCTTCGTTTTTTCGACACGTGGATTTTTACGGTAAAACGGGATTACCGTGGATGGTCTTCGATTTACCATCACTGGAGAGTGGTGCACCATGGTACCGTTCCGTTTCAAATCCATACACGCATTTCAAAAAGTCGTACGACACGGTTTCGCCATTTCGGACGGATGTTGCACCTTGCACCGTGGATGTTGCACCCTGTAGATATCGATTATTCAGAAGGCCATAACTTCTGCCTCGTTTAGAGTTATGGGAGCCATAACCAGTCAAAACGAAGGCCTCAGTGAGTTCTACGGCTCTGACTAATTTCATCCGTCAATGGATTGTTTAATGCCCAAAAAAGACTATCCGAATCTCAATCGGGCCTCGGAAGTTTTTTACCCTTCGTTTTCTCGACACGTGGATTTTTACGATAAAACTGGATTATCGTGGCTGGTCTTCGATTTACCACCGCTGGAGAGTGGTGCACCATGGTACCGTTCCATTGCAAATCCATGCACGCATTTCAAAAAGTCGTACGGCATTTTTTCGCCATTTCGGACGGATGTTGCACCTTGCACCGTGAATGTTGCACCTTGTAGATATCGATTATTCGGACGACCATAAATTCTGGCTCGTTTAGCGTTACGGCAGCCATAACCTTTCACAACAAAGACCTCGGTGAGTTCTACGCCTCTGACAGCTTTCAGCCGTCAATGGATTGTTTAATGACCAAAAAAGACTATCCGAATCTCAATCGGGTCTCGGAAGTTTTTTACCCTTCGTTTTTTTGACACGTGGATTTTTACGGTAAAACGGGATTACCGTGGCTGGTCTTCGATTTACCATCGCTGGAGAGTGGTGCACCATGGTACCGTTCCGTTTCAAATCCATTCACGCATTTCAAAAAGTCGTACGACACGGTTTCGGTATTTCGGACGGATGTTGCACCTTGCACTGTGGATGTTGCACCCTGTAGATATCGATTATTCAAAAGGCCATAACTTCTGCCTCGTTTAGAGTTACGGGAGCCATAACCAGTCAAAACGAAGGCCGCTGTAAGTTCTACGGCTCTGACAGCTTTCAGCCGTCAATGGATTGTTTAATGCCTAAAAAAGACTATCCGAATCTCAATCGGGTCTCGGAAGTTTTTTACCCTTCTTTTTTCGACACGTGGATTTTTACGGTAAAACGAGATTACCGTGGCTGTTCTTCGATTTACCATCGCTGGACAGTGGTGCACCAAGGTACCGTTACGTTTCAACTCCATGCATGCATTTCAAAACGTCGTACGGCACTGTTTCGCCATTTCAGACGGATGTTGCACCTTGCACCGTGGATGTTGCACCCTGTAGATATCGATTATTCGGACGGCCATAACTTCTGGCTCGTTTAGAGTTATAGGAGCCATAACCAGTCAAAACGAAGGCCTCGGTGAGTTCTACGGCTCTGAAAGCTTTCAACCGTCAATGGATTGTTTAATTCCCAAAAAAGACTATCCGAATCTCAATCGGGTGTCGGAAGTTTTTTACCCTTCGTTTTTTCGACACGTGGTTTTTTACGGTAAAACGGGATTACCGTGGCTGGTCTTCGATTTACCATCGCTGGAGAGTGGTGACCATGGTACCGTTCCGTTTCAAATCCATGCACGCATTTCAAAAAGTCGTACGACACGGTTACGCCATTTCGGACGGATGTTGCACCTTGCACCGTGGATGTTGCACCCTGTAGATATCGATTATTCAGACGGCCATAACTTCTGCCTCGTTTAGAGTTACGGGAGCCATAACCAGTCAAAACGAAGGCCTCAATGAGTTCTACAGCTCTGACAGCTTTCAGCCGTCAATGGATTTTTTAATGCCCAAAAAAGACTATCTGAATCTCAATCGGGTCTCGGAAGTTTTTTACCCTTCGTTTTTTCGACACGTGGATTTTTACAGTAGAGCTGGATTACCGTGGCTGGTTTTCTATTTACCATCGCTGGAGAGTGGTGCACCATGGTTCCGTTCCGTTTCAAATCCATGCACGCATTTCAAAAAGTCGTACGACACTGATTTTCCATTTCAGACGGATGTTGCACCTTGCACCGTGGATGTTGCACCCTTTAGATATCGATTATTCGGACGGCCATTTGTTATCCCATTTTTTGGTCAAAACTGGAATATTGATATGGTGTGCATTTCCACCACGACCGAAGCGTATAAAGTCAGGGATTTAAGGATAAAAGTTCATTCGGCGTCGAAGGTTTGAAGTTTCATCCGGCAATGATCTCATTCGGCAAACAAGGTGCCATGTTTCATCCGGCATGGACCCATTCGGCACCATTCATCCGGCAAAGGCAAGACAAACACACTCGGCATATCTCGTTCGGTAGCCAATAGCCAACCTCATCCGGTCCATGCAACTACCGAACCACATCCAGAACCCCCTCACACCGGACCAAACCGCCGGTCCACACCTACCACCGGACCATACCTCGCCACCGAATGGATCTCCATCCCACTCCATCACCGGTCCAAGCTTCATACCGAATGAGGGCTCGCCGAACCAGAAAGCTGCCAGTCCAGATTGCTTCAGCCCGGGCCCACCAGCAGCTATATGCATCCAAGACCCCTGCCCCCTACCTCACTCTATAAATAGAGGGGCAGGGGTACAACAATGGCAGACAAGTTTGAGAGCTCAAACCTGGAAGGAACTTTCAAACAACTTTCATACACTTGTACTACAAGCTTTGTACTTGTAATCGGATCGGAAAAGGAGAATAACATATAAAGTGGACGTAGGCACACTTTGGCCGAACCACTATAAATCTGTGTGTCTTTTACAGTTTAGCCCCTACTTTTTACGTATTTGCATACACCACCTATCAATACGAACAACATAAAATCAACTAATTCATACGACTTGGAGTTGTTTGTTCATCTTTTGTGCAAACATATTTGGGTTATTTGCTGAGATCTGTAATTTGTGTTTGAATATCGCTGAATTATATTCATACACTGGTGCTTTCACGACTTTGGGTGTTTGCGGCCATTTTTTACGCAAACATTTTGGTGCTTTCACTGAGAGGGACCAGCTCCCACTACATCGGATAGAAGTTTGGATTTGGAAGACAATGACTAGGCAAAACAGTAGAAGGCTAAGGGCTGAGAGAAGCCAACAAGGAGGAAGTCAACAAGCATCCTCCGGAGGTGAGGAAGGACCGGCTTCGATCTATATAACCCGGGATGAAATGGAAGCCATAACAAATTCACTGCAAGAGAGGTTGCTGAAAAGTCAACAGGAAATGATGCAAACTTTCTTGGAGCAAATGAGAGTTGCAGGGATGCAGAACCTAGGAACAGCTACAACGGCTGTGGATGCAGGACAGGAAGCTAGGGTTATGGAACCCAATGAAGGACAGGATACGGAGCCAGGCGGCAATCAACAAGGGCTTGGGGGCAGGCCCACAGGATTCAACACAGGAGAACCTTTGGAAGGAGTTCAACAGGCTAGAACCAACGTTGCTGCTAACGAGCCACACGAAGAGTATGTACCGGAGTTCCCTCGGGGGCAACCCCCGACAGATAACGGTGGATTGGTAGATATAATCAGGAAGACTGTGCGAGGTGGTTTGACCAACGGAGGCTTGGAAGGAGTAAACAGGAGTCCGTTCACCCGGGAAATAAGGATGGCTCAGAATCCACCTAAGTTCAAGCTACCTAGCGTGGAGGCATACAATGGCAAGGAAGACCCTACGGATCACTTGATGAGATACACCAGACACATGGAGGTGCTGGGGGCATCGGAGGAGGTGATGGCCCGATGCTTCCCTTTGTACTTGACGGACTTAGCTGCAATGTGGTTCAGGCAGCTGGAAGAAGGATCTATCAGGACTTGGAGGGAATTGGTGGAAAGGTTTTTGGGACAGTTTCGGGTTCATGTCAAGAGACCGAAGAATGTGATGACGTTGACGTCGGTAAGGCAAAGGATGGATGAATCGCTTAGAGCTTTTCTAACTCGATTCAGTGCCGCAGTTACTTCGGTGGATCGGCCCGATCCATCGATGGTTTTAATGGCAGCAGTATCAGGAGTCAGGGAGAACTCGGATTTCAAGGTATCTCTGATACGAGATCCCCCACGGAATCTCGACGAATTTTTTCATGAGGCAGAAAGGTTCCTTCGACAAGAAGATGCGAGTACGGATTTAAAGCTGAAAAAGGTAAATGCAGTTGAAGGGGGAGGACCATCCAGCAATGGTTCGGATAAAAACAAAGGAAAAAGGAAGTTGGACGATGATTCTGGAAATGCTAGGAAGCAATGGAAGGATCCAAAGTTTTCCACATACACAGGATTGAACGAAACACTGGAACGGATATACCTGGATACTCGAAATCGCCTTCACTACCGGAGGCCGGCTAGGAGAGAACCAACAGAACGGGAAAGGACATCAGGAAGGCACTGCCTCTTCCATGATTTGGATGGACACGACACCAACAGCTGCAGGCACTTAAAGGACATAATTGAGGAACATGTAAGGAATGGACAACTGCCGCAATATGTTGGACCTCGGAATGCAACGGCGAGGCAGGAGCAGCTGCCGCCTACCTCAAGCTACGATGGTGGGAGGCCCAGGAATGATGGTCGGTTGATCGTCCCTTGACCAGGTTAACATAAAATAAGTAGCAAACTGTTGGCAAGCAACCAAGTCATTTACACATGTACGGGGACGGAGATAGCCCCTAGGCATGCTCTGAATGATAATGGGCTGCGATGCTATGGTTTGTGAAATTTATCTTTTGCTTTTGGATTGGACACTGCTTTTTTCTTTTTGGTTTTCGGTTTTGGAGCTTGGATTGAGCTCCTGGTTTTACTTGCTTTTTGATTTGGATTTTCCTTTGGACAATTGTTTTCGGTTTTGGATGCTGGTTTGGATTTCTGGTTTTCTGGTTTTGGATTTGGATTCTGGATTTGGATTTTGGATTTGGATTTTGGATTGGATTTTGGATTGGATTTTTATCTGATTTTTGATAAACGGTCGTCGGGTATGGATTATGCCTGGCAAGGGGTGAGTCGCTTTGCCCGAACGAGGTAAATTGACTCATTCAGGTCGTCGAGTATGGACTATGCTCGGCAAGGGTCCGGAGTGACCAGGATTCGGCCTAGGACTTAGGCCCTATATTATCAATCGTTATTTTCAGGTCGTCGAGTATGGACTATGCTCGGCAAGGGTCCGGAGAGACCAGGATTCGGCTTAGGACTTAAGCCATGGCATTGTACAACATCCAGGGACACTGGACCAAGGTCGTCATGTGTGGATTACGCATGGCAAGAACCCGGAGAGGTTAGCTCAACGTCCAGGGACACTGGACCAAGATCGTCAAGTGTGGATTACGCATGGCAAGAACCCGGAGAGGTTAGCTCAACGTCCAGGGACACTGGATCACGACCGTCAGGTGTGGATTGCGCTTGGCAAGAGCCCGGAGAGGTTATGAATTTGGATATCGACCCAGAGAGGTCCTGAATTCGGTTGTTGGCTATTGGATAAGGATGGTTTGGGACTCGGTTGTCGAGTTCGGATGGACATGGAATTGGCTCAGGCTTTGGTTATTGGATTTGGAACTGGATATCGACTCGGAGCAGTCAAGGATGATCTACTCTGGCAATATGGCTATGGATTTTGGATATTGGATTCAAGACTATTCAAAACACGCCTTGTTATCACAAGGCATGTTTTGGGGGGCAAAGTGTTATCCCATTTTTTGGTCAAAACTGGAATATTGATATGGTGTGCATTTCCACCACGACCGAAGCGTATAAAGTCAGGGATTTAAGGATAAAAGTTCATTCGGCGTCGAAGGTTTGAAGTTTCATCCGGCAATGATCTCATTCGGCAAACAAGGTGCCATGTTTCATCCGGCATGGACCCATTCGGCACCATTCATCCGGCAAAGGCAAGACAAACACACTCGGCATATCTCGTTCGGTAGCCAATAGCCAACCTCATCCGGTCCATGCAACTACCGAACCACATCCAGAACCCCCTCACACCGGACCAAACCGCCGGTCCACACCTACCACCGGACCATACCTCGCCACCGAATGGATCTCCATCCCACTCCATCACCGGTCCAAGCTTCATACCGAATGAGGGCTCGCCGAACCAGAAAGCTGCCAGTCCAGATTGCTTCAGCCCGGGCCCACCAGCAGCTATATGCATCCAAGACCCCTGCCCCCTACCTCACTCTATAAATAGAGGGGCAGGGGTACAACAATGGCAGACAAGTTTGAGAGCTCAAACCTGGAAGGAACTTTCAAACAACTTTCATACACTTGTACTACAAGCTTTGTACTTGTAATCGGATCGGAAAAGGAGAATAACATATAAAGTGGACGTAGGCACACTTTGGCCGAACCACTATAAATCTGTGTGTCTTTTACAGTTTAGCCCCTACTTTTTACGTATTTGCATACACCACCTATCAATACGAACAACATAAAATCAACTAATTCATACGACTTGGAGTTGTTTGTTCATCTTTTGTGCAAACATATTTGGGTTATTTGCTGAGATCTGTAATTTGTGTTTGAATATCGCTGAATTATATTCATACACTGGTGCTTTCACGACTTTGGGTGTTTGCGGCCATTTTTTACGCAAACACCATTACTTCTGGCTCGTTTAGAGTTACAGGAGCCATAACCAGTCAAAACGAAGGCCTTAGTGAGTTCTACGGCTCTGACAGCTTTCAGCCGTCAATGGATTGTTTAATGCCCAAAAAAGACTATCCGAATCTCAATCGGGTCTCGGAAGTTTTTTACCCTTCGTTTTTTCGACACGTGGATTTTTACGGTAAAACTGGATTACCGTGGCTGGTCTTCGATTTGCCATCGCTGGAGAGTGGTGCACCATGGTACCTTTCCGTTTCAAAAGTCGTACGGCACTGTTTCGCCATTTCGGACAGATGTTGCACCTTGCACCGTGGATGTTGCACCCTGTAGATATCGATTATTCGGACGGCCATAAATACTGGCTCGTTTAGAGTTACGGGAGCCATAACCAGTCACAACAAAGGCCTCAGTGAGTTCTACGCCTCTGACAGCTTTCAGCTGTCAATGGATTGTTTAATGCCCAAAAAAGACTATCCGAATCCCAATCGGTTCTCGTAATTTTTTACCCTTCGTTTTTTCGACACGTGGATTTTTACGGTAAAACGGGATTACCGTGGCTGGTCTACCATTTACCACCGCTGGAGAGTCGTGCACCATGGTACCGTTTCGTTCCAAATCCATGCACGCATTTCAAAAAGTCGTACGACACTGTTTCGCCATTTCGGACGGATATTGCACCTTGCACCGTGGATGTTGCACCCTGTAGATATCCATTATTCGGACGGCCATAACTTCTGCCTCGTTTAGAGTTACGGGAGCCATAACCAGTCAAAACGAAGGCCTCAGTGCGTTCTACGGTGCTGACAGCTTTCAGCCGTCAATGGATTGTTTAATGCCCAAAAAAGACTATCCGAATCTCAATCGGGACTCGGAAGTTTTTTAACCTTCGTTTTTTCGACACGTGGATTTTTACGGTAAAACGGGATTACCGTGGCTGGTCTTCGATTTACAATCACTGGAGAGTGGTGCACCATGGTACCTTTCCATGTCAAATCCGTGCACGCATTTCAAAAAGTCGTACGACACGGTTTCGCCATTTCGGACGGATGTTGCACCTTGCACCGTGGATGTTACACCCTGTAGATATCGATTATTCGAAGGGCCATAACTTCTGGCTCGTTTAGAGTTACGGGAGCCATAACCAGTCAAAAGTCGTATGGCATTTTTTCGCCATTTCGGACGGATGTTGCACCTTGCACCGTGAATGTTGCACCCTGTGGATATCCATTATTCGGACGACCATAAATTCTGGCTCGTTTAGCGTTATGGGAGCCATAACCTGTCACAACAAAGACCTCAGTGAGTTCTACGCCTCTGACAGCTTTCAGCCGTCAATGGATTGTTTATTGCCCAAAAAAGACTATCCGAATCTCAATCGGGTCTCGGAAGTTTTTTACCCTTCGTTTTTTCGACACGTGGATTTTTACGGTAAAACGGGATTACCGTGGATGGTCTTCGATTTACCATCACTGGAGAGTGGTGCACCATGGTACCGTTCCGTTTCAAATCCATGCACGCATTTCAAAAAGTCGTACGACACGGTTTCGCCATTTCAGACGGATGTTGCACCTTGCACCGTGGATGTTGCACCCTGTAGATATCGATTATTCAGAAGGCCATAACTTCTGCCTCGTTTAGAGTTATGGGAGCCATAACCAGTCAAAACGAAGGCCTCAGGGAGTTCTACGGCTCTGACTAATTTCATCCGTCAATGGATTGTTTAATGCCCAAAAAAGACTATCCGAATCTCAATCGGGCCTCGGAAGTTTTTTACCCTTCGTTTTCTCGACACGTGGATTTTTACGATAAAACTGGATTATCGTGGCTGGTCTTCGATTTACCACCGCTGGAGAGTGGTGCACCATGGTACCGTTCCATTGCAAATCCATGCACGCATTTCAAAAAGTCGTACGGCATTTTTTCGCCATTTCGGACGGATGTTGCACCTTGCACCGTGAATGTTGCACCTTGTAGATATCGATTATTCGGACGACCATAAATTCTGGCTCGTTTAGCGTTACGGCAGCCATAACCTTTCACAACAAAGACCTCGGTGAGTTCTACGCCTCTGACAGCTTTCAGCCGTCAATGGATTGTTTAATGACCAAAAAAGACTATCCGAATCTCAATCGGGTCTCGGAAGTTTTTTACCCTTCGTTTTTTCGACACGTGGATTTTTACGGTAAAACGGGATTACCGTGGCTGGTCTTCGATTTACCATCGCTGGAGAGTGGTGCACCATGGTACCGTTCCGTTTCAAATCCATTCACGCATTTCAAAAAGTCGTACGACACGGTTTCGGTATTTCGGACGGATGTTGCACCTTGCACCGTGGATGTTGCACCCTGTAGATATCGATTATTCAGAAGGCCATAACTTCTGCCTCGTTTAGAGTTACGGGAGCCATAACCAGTCAAAACGAAGGCCGCTGTAAGTTCTACGGCTCTGACAGCTTTCAGCCGTCAATGGATTGTTTAATGCCTAAAAAAGACTATCCGAATCTCAATCGGGTCTCGGAAGTTTTTTACCCTTCTTTTTTCGACACGTGGATTTTTACGGTAAAACGAGATTACCGTGGCTGTTCTTCGATTTACCATCGCTGGACAGTGGTGCGCCAAGGTACCGTTACGTTTCAACTCCATGCATGCATTTCAAAACGTCGTACGACACTGTTTCGCCATTTCAGACGGATGTTGCACCTTGCACCGTGGATGTTGCACCCTGTAGATATCGATTATTCGGACGGCCATAACTTCTGGCTCGTTTAGAGTTATAGGAGCCATAACCAGTCAAAACGAAGGCCTCGGTGAGTTCTACGGCTCTGAAAGCTTTCAACCGTCAATGGATTGTTTAATTCCCAAAAAAGACTATCCGAATCTCAATCGGGTGTCGGAAGTTTTTTACCCTTCGTTTTTTCGACACGTGGTTTTTTACGGTAAAACGGGGTTACCGTGGCTGGTCTTCGATTTACCATCGCTGGAGAGTGGTGACCATGGTACCGTTCCGTTTCAAATCCATGCACGCATTTCAAAAAGTCGTACGACACGGTTACGCCATTTCGGACGGATGTTGCACCTTGCACCGTGGATGTTGCACCCTGTAGATATCGATTATTCAGACGGCCATAACTTCTGCCTCGTTTAGAGTTACGGGAGCCATAACCAGTCAAAACGAAGGCCTCAATGAGTTCTACAGCTCTGACAGCTTTCAGCCGTCAATGGATTTTTTAATGCCCAAAAAAGACTATCTGAATCTCAATCGGGTCTCGGAAGTTTTTTACCCTTCGTTTTTTCGACACGTGGATTTTTACAGTAGAGCTGGATTACCGTGGCTGGTTTTCTATTTACCATCGCTGGAGAGTGGTGCACCATGGTTCCGTTCCGTTTCAAATCCATGCACGCATTTCAAAAAGTCGTACGACACTGATTTTCCATTTCAGACGGATGTTGCACCTTGCACCGTGGATGTTGCACCCTTTAGATATCGATTATTCGGACGGCCATTACTTCTGGCTCGTTTAGAGTTACAGGAGCCATAACCAGTCAAAACGAAGGCCTTAGTGAGTTCTACGGCTCCGACAGCTTTCAGCCGTCAATGGATTGTTTAATGCCCAAAAAAGACTATCCGAATCTCAATCGGGTCTCGGAAGTTTTTTACCCTTCGTTTTTTCGACACGTGGATTTTTACGGTAAAACTGGATTACCGTGGCTGGTCTTCGATTTGCCATCGCTGGAGAGTGGTGCACCATGGTACCTTTCCGTTTCAAAAAGTCGTACGGCACTGTTTCGCCATTTCGGACAGATGTTGCACCTTGCACCGTGGATGTTGCACCCTGTAGATATCGATTATTCGGACGGCCATAAATACTGGCTCGTTTAGAGTTACGGGAGCCATAACCAGTCACAACAAAGGCCTCAGTGAGTTCTACGCCTCTGACAGCTTTCAGCTGTCAATGGATTGTTTAATGCCCAAAAAAGACTATCCGAATCCCAATCGGTTCTTGTAATTTTTTACCCTTCGTTTTTTCGACACGTGGATTTTTACGGTAAAACGGGATTACCGTGGCTGGTCTACCATTTACCACCGCTGGAGAGTCGTGCACCATGGTACCGTTTCGTTCCAAATCCATGCACGCATTTCAAAAAGTCGTACGACACTGTTTCGCCATTTCGGACGGATATTGCACCTTGCACCGTGGATGTTGCACCCTGTAGATATCCATTATTCGGACGGCCATAACTTCTGCCTCGTTTAGATTTACGGGAGCCATAACCAGTCAAAACGAAGGCCTCAGTGAGTTCTACGGTTGTGACAGCTTTCAGCCGTCAACGGATTGTTTAATGCCCAAAAAAGACTATCCGAATCTCAATCGGGTCTCGGAAGTTTTTTACCCTTCGTTTTTTCGACACGTGGATTTTTACGGTAAAACTGGACTACCGTGGCTGGTCTTCGATTTACCATGGCTGGAGAGTGGTGCACCATGGTACCGTTCCGTTTCAAATCCATGCACGCATTTCAAAAAGTCGTACGACACTGTTTCGCCATTTCGGACGGATGTTGCACCTTGCACCGTGGATGTTGCACCCTGTAGATATCGATTATTCGGACGGCCATAAATTCTGGCTCGTTTAGAGTTACGGGAACCATAACCAGTCAAAACAAAGGCCTCAGTGAGTTCTACGCCTCTGACAGCTTTCAGCCGCCAATGGATTGTTTAATGCCCAAAAAGGACAACCCGAATCTCAATCGGGTCTCGGAAGTTTTTTACCCTTCGTTTTTTCGACACGTGGATTTTTACGGTAAAACGGGATTGCCGTGGCTGGTTTTCGATTTACCATCGCTGGAGAGTGGTGCACCATGGTACCGTTCCGTTTCAAATCCATGCACGCATTTCAAAAAGTCGTACGACACTGTTTCGCCATTTCGGACGGATGTTGCACCTTGCACCGTGGATGTTGCACCTTGTAGATATCGATTATTCGGACGGCCATAACTTCTGGCTCGTTTAGAGTTACGGGAGCCATAACCAGTCAAAACGAAGGCCTCAGTGAGTTCTATGGCTCTGACAGCTTTCAGCCGTCAATGGGTTGTTTAATGCCCAAAAAAGACTATCCGAATCTCAATCGGGTCTCGGAAGTTTTTTACCCTTCGTTTTTTAGACACGTGGTTTTTTACGGTAAAACGGGATTACCATGGATGGTCTTCAATTTACCATCGCTGGAGAGTGGTGCACCATGGTACCGTTCCGTTTCAAATCCATGCACGCATTTCAAAAAGTCGTACGACACGGTTTCGCCATTTCGGACGGATGTTGCACCTTGCACCGTGGATGTTGCACCCTGTAGATATCGATTATTCAGACGGCCATAACTTCTGCCTCGTTAAGAATTACGGGAGTCATAACCAGTCAAAACGAAGGCCGCAGTGAGTTCTACGGCTCTGACAGCTTTCAGCCGTCAATGGATTGTTTAATGCCTAAAAAAGACTATCCGATTCTCATTCGGGTCTCGGAAGTTTTTTACCCTTCTTTTTTCGACACGTGGATTTTTACGGTAAAACGAGATTACCGTGGCTGGTCTTCGATTTACCATCGCTGGAGAGTGGTGCACCAAGGTACCGTTCTGTTTCAAATCCATGCATGCATTTCTAAAAGTCGTACGACACTATTTCGCCATTTCAGACGGATGTTGCACCTTGCACCGTGGATGTTGCACCCTGTAGATATCGATTATTCGGTCAGCCATAACTTCTGGCTCGTTTAGAGTTACAGCAGCCATAACCAGTCAAAACGAAGGCCTCAGTGAGTTCTACGGCTCCGACAGCTTTCAGCCGTCAATGGAATGTTCAATGCCCAAAAAAGACTATCTTAACCTCAATCGGGTCTAGGAAGTTTTTTACCCTTCGTTTTTTCGACACGTGGATTTTTACGGTAAAACGGGATTACCGTGGCTGGTCTTTGATTTACCATCGCTGGAGAGTGGTGCACCATGGTCCGTATCGTTTCAAAACCATGCATGCATTTCAAAAAGTCGTACGACACTGTTTTGCCATTTCGGACGGATGTTGCACCTAGCACCGTGGATGTTGCACCCTGTAGATATCAATTATTCGGACGGCCATAACTTCTGGCTCGTTTAGAGTTACGGGAGCCATAACCAGTCAAAACGAAGGCCTCAGTGAGTTCTACGGCTCTGACAACTTTCAGCCGTCAATGGATTGTTTAATGCCCAAAAAAGACTATCCGAATCTCAATCGGGTCTCTGAAGTTTTTTACCCTACGTTTTTTCGACACGTGGATTTTTACCGTAAAACGGGATTACCGTGGCTGGTCTTCGATTTACCGTCGTTGGAGAGTGGTGCACCATGGTACCGCTTCTCCATTCACACATTTCAAAAAGTCGTACGACACGGTTTCGCCATTTCAGACGGATGTTGCACCTTGCACCGTGGATGTTGCACCCTATAGATATCGATTATTCAGACGGCCATAACTTCTGCCTCGTTTAGAGTTACGGGAGCCACAACCAGTCAAAACGAAGGCCTCAGTGAGTTCTACGGTTCTGACGGCTTTCAGCCGTCAATGGATTGTTTAATGCCCAAAAAAGACAATCCGAATCTCAATCGGGTCTCTGAAATTTTTTACCGTTCGAAATTTTTCGACACGTGGATTTTTACGGTAAAACGAGATTGCCGTGGTTGGTCTTCGATTTACCGTCGCTGGAGAGTGGTGCACCATGGTACCGTTCCGTTTCAAATCCATGTACGCATTTCAAAAAGTCGTACGGCACTGTTTCGCCATTTCAGACGGATGTTGCACCTTGCACCGCGAATGTTGCACCCTGTAGATATCGATTATTCGGACGGCCATAACTTCTGGCTCGTTTAGAGTTACAGGAGCCATAACCAATCAAAACAAAGGCCTCAGTGAGTTCTACGGCTCTGACAGCTTTCAGCCATCAATGGAATGTTTAATGCCCAAAAAAGACTATCTGAACCTCAATCGGGTCTAGGAAGTTTTTTACCGTTCGTTTTTTCGACACGTGGATTTTTACGGTAAAACGGGATTACCAAGGCTGGTCTTTGATTTACCATCGCTAGAGAGTGGTGCACCATAGTACCGTTTCGTTTCAAATCCATGCACGCATTTCAAAAAGTCGTACGCCACGGTTTCGCCATTTCAAACGGATGTTGCACCTTGCACCGTGGATGTTGCACCCTGTAGATATCGATTATTCAGACAGCCATAACTTCTGCCTCGTTTAGAGTTACGGGAGCCATAACCAGTCAAACCGAAGGCCTCAGTGTGTTCTACGGCTCTGACAGCTTTTAGCCGTTAATGGATTGTTTAATGCCCAAAAAAGCCTATCTGAATCTCAATCGGGTCTTGGAAGTTTTTTACCCTACGTTTTTTCGACACGTGGATTTTTACCGTAAAACGGGATTACCGTGGCTGGTCTTCGATTTACCGTCGTTGGAGAGTGGTGCACCATGGTACCGCTTCGTTTCAAATCCATTCACACATTTCAAAAAGTCGTACGACACGGTTTCGCCATTTCAGACGGATGTTGCACCTTGCACCGTGGATGTTGCACCCTATAGATATCGATTATTCAGACGGCCATAACTTCTGCCTCGTTTAGAGTTACGGGAGCCACAACCAGTCAAAACGAAGGCCTCAGTGAGTTCTACGGTTCTGACGGCTTTCAGCCGTCAATGGATTGTTTAATGCCCAAAAAAGACAATCCGAATCTCAATCGGGTCTCGGAAATTTTTTACCGTTCGAAATTTTTCGACACGTGGATTTTTACGGTAAAACGAGATTGCCGTGGTTGGTCTTCGATTTACCGTCGCTGGAGAGTGGTGCACCATGGTACCGTTCCGTTTCAAATCCATGTACGCATTTCAAAAAGTCGTACGGCACTGTTTCGCCATTTCAGACGGATGTTGCACCTTGCACCGCGAATGTTGCACCCTGTAGATATCGATTATTCGGACGGCCATAACTTCTGGCTCGTTTAGAGTTACAGGAGCCATAACCAATCAAAACAAAGGCCTCAGTGAGTTCTACGGCTCTGACAGCTTTCAGCCATCAATGGAATGTTTAATGCCCAAAAAAGACTATCTGAACCTCAATCGGGTCTAGGAAGTTTTTTACCGTTCGTTTTTTCGACACGTGGATTTTTACGGTAAAACGGGATTACCAAGGCTGGTCTTTGATTTACCATCGCTGGAGAGTGGTGCACCATAGTACCGTTTCGTTTCAAATCCATGCACGCATTTCAAAAAGTCGTACGCCACGGTTTCGCCATTTCAAACGGATGTTGCACCTTGCACCGTGGATGTTGCACCCTGTAGATATCGATTATTCAGACAGCCATAACTTCTGCCTCGTTTAGAGTTACGGGAGCCATAACCAGTCAAAACGAAGGCCTCAGTGTGTTCTACGGCTCTGACAGCTTTTAGCCGTTAATGGATTGTTTAATGCCGAAAAAAGCCTATCTGAATCTCAATCGGGTCTCGGAAGTTTTTTACCCTTCTTTTTTCGACACGTGGATTTTTACGGTAAAACGAGATTACCGTGGCTGGTCTTCGATTTACCATCGCTGGAGAGTGGTGCACCAAGGTACCGTTCCGTTTCAAATCCATGCACGCATTACAAAAAGTCGTTCGGCCCTGTTTCGCCATTTCGGACGGATGTTGCACCTTGCACCGTGGATGTTGCACCCTGTAGATATCGATTATTCGGACGGCCATAACTTCTGGCTCGTTTAGATTCATAGGAGCCATAACCAGTCAAAACGAAGGTCTCAGTGAGTTCTACAGCTCTGATAGCTTTCAGCCGTCAATGGATTGTTTAATGCCCAAAAAAGACTATCCGAATCTCAATCGGGTCTCGGAAGTTTTTTACCCTTCGTTTTTTCGACACGTGGATTTTTACGGTAAAACTGGATTACCGTGGCTGGTCTTCGATTTACCGTCGCTGGAGAGTGGTGCACCATGGTACCGTTCCGTTTCAAATCCATGCACGCATTTCAAAAAGTCGTACGACACTATTTTGCCATTTCAGACGGATGTTGCACCTTGCACCGTGGATGTTGCACCCTTTAGATATCGATTATTCGGACGGCCATAACTTCTGGCTCGTTTAGAGTTACAGGAGCCATAACCAGTCAAAACGAAGGCCTCAGTGAGTTCTACGGCTCTGACAGCTTTCAGCCGTCAATGGATTGTTTAATGCCCAAAAAAGACTATCCGAATCTCAATCGGGTCTCGGAAGTTTTTTACCCTTCGTTTTTTCGACACGTGGATTTTTACGGCAAAACTGGATTACCGTGGCTGGTCTTCGATTTACCATCGCTGGAGAGTGGTGCACCATGGTACCGTTCCGTTTCAAATCCATGCACGCGTTTCAAAAAGTCGTACGGCACTGTTTCGCCATTTCGGACAGATGTTGCACCTTGCACCGTGGATGTTGCACCCTGTAGATATCGATTATTCGGACGACCATAAATTCTGGCTCGTTTAGAGTTACGGGAGCCATAACCAGTCACAACAAAGGCCTCAGTGAGTTCTACGCCTCTGACAGCTTTCAGCCGTCAATGGATTGTTTAATGCCAAAAAAGACCATCCGAATCCCAATCGGGTCTTGGAATTTTTTACCCTTCGTTTTTTCGACACGTGGATTTTTACGGTAAAACGGGATTACCGTGGCTGGTCTACCATTTACCATCGCTAGAGAGTTGTGCACCATGGTACCGTTTCGTTTCAAATCCATCCAAACATTTCAAAAAGTCGTACGACACTGTTTCGCCATTTCGGACGGATATTGCACCTTGCACCGTGGATGTTGCACCCTGTAGGTATCGATTATTCGGACGGCCATAACTTCTGCCTCGTTTAGAGTTACGGGAGTCATAACCAGTCAAAACGAAGGCCTCAGTGATTCTACGGCTCTGACAGCTTTCAGCTGTCAATGGATTGTTTAATGCCGAAAAAAGACTTTCCGAATCTCAATCGGGTCTCGGAAGTTTTTTACCCTTCGTTTTTTCGAAACGAGGATTTTTACGGTAAAACGGGATTACCGTGACTGGTCTTCGATTTACCGTCGTTGGAGAGTGGTGACCATTGTACCGTTCAGTTTCAAATCCATGCACGCATTTCAAAAAGTCGTACGACACGGTTTCGCCATTTCGGACGGATGTTGCACCTTGCACCGTGGATGTTGCACCCTGTAGATATCGATTATTCGAACGGCCATAACTTCTAGCTCGTTTAGAGTTACGGGAGCCATAACCAGTCAAAACGAAGGCCTCAGTGAGTTCTACGGTTATGACAGCTTTCAGCGGTCAATGGTTTGTTTAATGCCCAAAAAAGACTATCTGAATCTCAATCGGGTCTCGGAAGTTTTTTACCCTTCGTTTTTTCGACACGTGGATTTTTACGGTAAAACTGGATTACCGTGGCTGGTCTTCGATTTACCATCGCTGGAGAGTGGTACACCATGGTACCGTTCCGTTTCAAATCCATGCACGCATTTCAAAAAGTCGTACGACACAGTTTCGCCATTTCGGACGGATGTTGCACCTTGCACCGTGGATGTTGCACCCTGTAGATATCGATTATTCGGACGGCCATAAATTCTGGCTCGTTTAGAGTTACGGGAGCCATAACCAGTCAAAACAAAGGCCTCAGTGAGTTCTACGCCTCTGACAGCTTTCATCCGTCAATGGATTGTTTAATGCCCAAAAAAGACTATCCGAATCTCAATCGGGTCTCGGAAGTTTTTTATCCTTCGTTTTTTAGACACGTGGATTTTTACGGTAAAACGGGATTACCGTGGCTGGTCTTCGATTTACCATCGCTGGAGAGTGGTGCACCATGGTACCGTTCCGTTTCAAATCCATGCACGCATTTCAAAAATTCGTACGACACTGTTTCGCCATTTCGGACGGATGTTGCACCTTGCACCGTGGATGTTGCACCCTGTAGATCTCGATTATTCGGACGGCCATAACTTCTGGCTCGTTTAGAGTTACGGGAGCCATAACTAGTCAAAACGAAGGCCTAAGTGAGTTCTATGGCTCTGACAGCTTTCAGCCGTCAATGGGTTGTTTAATGCCCAAAAAAGACTATCCGAATCTCAATCGGGTCTCGGAAGTTTTTTACCCTTCGTTTTTTCGACACGTGGTTTTTTACGGTAAAACGGGATTACCATGGATGGTCTTCGATTTACCATCGCTGGAGAGTGGTGACCATGGTACCATTCCTTTTCAAATCCATGCACGCATTTCAAAAAGTCGTACGACACGGTTTCGCCATTTCGGACGGATGTTGCACCTTGCACCGTGGATGTTGCACCCTGTAGATATCAATTATTCAGACGACCATAATTTCTGCCTCGTTAAGAATTACGGGAGTGATAACCAGTCAAAACGAAGGCCGCAGTGAGTTCTACGGCTCTGACAGCTTTCAGCCGCCAGTGGATTGTTTAATGCCCAAAAAAGACTATCCGAATCTCAATCGGGTCTCGGAAGTTTTTTACCCTTCGTTTTTTCGACACATGGATTTTTACGGTAAAACGGGATTACCGTTGCTGGTCTTCGATTTACCATCGCTGGAGAGTGGTGCACCATGGTACCGTTCTGTTTCAAATCCATGCACGCATTTCAAAAAGTCGTACGACACTGTTTCGCCATTTCGGACGGATGTTGCACCTCGCACCGTGGATGTTGCACCCTGTAGATATCGATTATTCGGACGGCCATAAATTCTGGCTCGTTTAGAGTTACGGGAGCCATAACCAGTCAAAACAAAGGCCTCAGTGAGTTCTACGCCTCTGATAGCTTTCATCCGTCAATGGATTGTTTAATGCCCAAAAAAGACTATCCGAATCTCAATCGGGTCTCGGAAGTTTTTTACCCTTCGTTTTTTCGACACATGGATTTTTACGGTAAAACGGGATTACCGTTGCTGTTCTTCGATTTACCATCGCTGGAGAGTGGTGCACCATGGTACCGTTCCGTTTCAAATCCATGCACGCATTTAAAAAAGTCGTAGGACACAGTTTCGCCATTTCGGACGGATGTTGCACCTTGCACCGTGGATGTTGCACCCTGTAGATATCGATTATTCGGACGGCCATAAATTCTGGCTCGTTTAGAGTTACGGGAGCCATAACCAGTCAAAACAAAGGCCTCAGTGAGTTCTACGCCTCTGACAGCTTTCATCCGTCAATGGATTGTTTAATGCCCAAAAAAGACTATCCGAATCTCAATCGGGTCTCGGAAGTTTTTTATCCTTCGTTTTTTCGACACGTGGATTTCTACGGTAAAACGGGATTACCGTGGCTGGTCTTCGATTTACCATCGCTGGAGAGTGGTGCACCATGGTACCGTTCCGTTTCAAATCCATGCACGCATTTCAAAAATTCGTACGACACTGTTTCGCCATTTCGGACGGATGTTGCACCTTGCACCGTGGATGTTGCACCCTGTAGATCTCGATTATTCGGACGGCCATAACTTCTGGCTCGTTTAGAGTTACGGGAGCCATAACTAGTCAAAACGAAGGCCTAAGTGAGTTCTATGGCTCTGACAGCTTTCAGCCGTCAATGGGTTGTTTAATGCCCAAAAAAGACTATCCGAATCTCAATCGGGTCTCGGAAGTTTTTTACCCTTCGTTTTTTCGACACGTGGTTTTTTACGGTAAAACGGGATTACCATGGATGGTCTTCGATTTACCATCGCTGGAGAGTGGTGACCATGGTACCGTTCCTTTTCAAATCCATGCACGCATTTCAAAAAGTCGTACGACACGGTTTCGCCATTTCGGACGGATGTTGCACCGTGGATGTTGCACCCTGTAGATATCAATTATTCAGACGACCATAATTTCTGCCTCGTTAAGAATTACGGGAGTGATAACCAGTCAAAACGAAGGCCGCAGTGAGTTCTACGGCTCTGACAGCTTTCAGCCGCCAGTGGATTGTTTAATGCCCAAAAAAGACTATCCGAATCTCAATCGGGTCTCGGAAGTTTTTTACCCTTCGTTTTTTCGACACATGGATTTTTACGGTAAAACGGGATTACCGTTGCTGGTCTTCGATTTACCATCGCTGGAGAGTGGTGCACCATGGTACCGTTCTGTTTCAAATCCATGCACGCATTTCAAAAAGTCGTACGACACTGTTTCGCCATTTCGGACGGATGTTGCACCTTGCACCGTGGATGTTGCACCCTGTAGATATCGATTATTCGGACGGCCATAAATTCTGGCTCGTTTAGAGTTACGGGAGCCATAACCAGTCAAAATAAAGGCCTCAGTGAGTTCTACGCCTCTGACAGCTTTCATCCGTCAATGGATTGTTTAATGCCCAAAAAAGACTCTCCGAATCTCAGTCGGGTCTCGGAAGTTTTTTACCCTTCGTTTTTTCGACACATGGATTTTTACGGTAAAACGGGATTACCGTTGCTGGTCTTCGATTTACCATCGCTGGAGAGTGGTGCACCATGGTACCGTTCCGTTTCAAATCCATGCACGCATTTCAAAAAGTCGTACGACACAGTTTCGCCATTTCGGACGGATGTTGCACCTTGCACCGTGGATGTTGCACCCTGTAGATATCGATTATTCGGACGGCCATAAATTCTGGCTCGTTTAGAGTTACGGGAGCCATAACCAGTCAAAACAAAGGCCTCAGTGAGTTCTACGCCTCTGACAGCTTTCATCCGTCAATGGATTGTTTAATGCCCAAAAAAGACTATCCGAATCTCAATCGGGTCTCGGAAGTTTTTTATCCTTCGTTTTTTCGACACGTGGATTTTTACGGTAAAACGGGATTACCGTGGCTGGTCTTCGATTTACCATCGCTGGAGAGTGGTGCACCATGGTACCGTTCCGTTTCAAATCCATGCACGCATTTCAAAAATTCGTACGACACTGTTTCGCCATTTCGGACGGATGTTGCACCTTGCACCATGGATGTTGCACCCTGTAGATCTCGATTATTCGGACGGCCATAACTTCTGGCTCGTTTAGAGTTACGGGAGCCATAACTAGTCAAAACGAAGGCCTAAGTGTGTTCTATGGCTATGACAGCTTTCAGCCGTCAATGGGTTGTTTAATGCCCAAAAAAGACTATCCGAATCTCAATCGGGTCTCGGAAGTTTTTTACCCTTCGTTTTTTCGACACGTGGTTTTTTACGGTAAAACGGGATTACCATGGATGGTCTTCGATTTACCATCGCTGGAGAGTGGTGACCATGGTACCGTTCCTTTTCAAATCCATGCACGCATTTCAAAAAGTCGTACGACACGGTTTCGCCATTTCGGACGGATGTTGCACCTTGCACCGTGGATGTTGCACCCTGTAGATATCAATTATTCAGACGACCATAATTTCTGCCTCGTTAAGAATTACGGGAGTGATAACCAGTCAAAACGAAGGCCGCAGTGAGTTCTACGGCTATGACAGCTTTCAGCCGCCAATGGATTGTTTAATGCCCAAAAAAGACTATCCGAATCTCAATCGGGTCTCGGAAGTTTTTTACCCTTCGTTTTATCGACACGTGGATTTTTACGGCAAAACTGGATTACCGTGGCTGGTCTTCGATTTACCATCGCTGGAGAGTGGTGCACCATGGTAACGTTCCGTTTCAAATCCATGCACGCATTTCAAAAAGTCGTACGGTACTGTTTCGCCATTTCGGTCAGATGTTGCACCTTGCACCGTGGATGTTGCACCCTGTAGATATCGATTATTCGGACGGCCATAAATTCTGGCTCGTTTAGAGTTACGGGAGCCATAACCAGTCACAACAAAGGCCTCAGTGAGTTCTACGCCTCTGACAGCTTTCAGCCGTCAATGGATTGTTTAATGCCCAAAAAAGACCATCCGAATCCCAATCGGGTCTTGGAATTTTTTACCCTTCGTTTTTTCGACACGTGGATTTTTACTGTAAAACGGGATTACCGTGGCTGGTCTACCATTTACCATCGCTGGAGAGTTGTGCACCATGGTACCGTTTCGTTTCAAATCCATCCAAACATTTCAAAAAGTCGTACGACACTGTTTCGCCATTTCGGACGGATATTGCACCTTGCACCGTGGATGTTGCACCCTGTAGGTATCGATTATTCGGACGGCCATAACTTCTGCCTCGTTTAGAGTTACGGGAGTCATAACCAGTCAAAACGAAGGCCTCAGTGATTCTACGGCTCTGACAGCTTTCAGCTGTCAATGGATTGTTTAATGCCGAAAAAAGACTTTCCGAATCTCAATCGGGTCTCGGAAGTTTTTTACCCTTCGTTTTTTCGAAACGAGGATTTTTACGGTAAAACGGGATTACCGTGACTGGTCTTCGATTTACCGTCGCTGGAGAGTGGTGACCATTGTACCGTTCAGTTTCAAATCCATGCACGCATTTCAAAAAGTCGTACGACACGGTTTCGCCATTTCGGACGGATGTTGCACCTTGCACCGTGGATGTTGCACCCTGTAGATATCGATTATTCGAACGGCCATAACTTCTAGCTCGTTTAGAGTTACGGGAGCCATAACCAGTCAAAACGAAGGCCTCAGTGAGTTCTACGGTTATGACAGCTTTCAGCGGTCAATGGTTTGTTTAATGCCCAAAAAAGACTATCCGAATCTCAATCGGGTCTCGGAAGTTTTTTACCCTTCGTTTTTTCGACACGTGGATTTTTACGGTAAAACTGGATTACCGTGGCTGGTCTTCGATTTACCATCGCTGGAGAGTGGTGCACCATGGTACCGTTCCGTTTCAAATCCATGCACGCATTTCAAAAAGTCGTACGACACAGTTTCGCCATTTCGGACGGATGTTGCACCATGCACCGTGGATGTTGCACCCTGTAGATATCGATTATTCGGACGGCCATAAATTCTGGCTCGTTTAGAGTTACGGGAGCCATAACCAGTCAAAACAAAGGCCTCAGTGAGTTCTACGCCTCTGACAGCTTTCATCCGTCAATGGATTGTTTAATGCCCAAAAAAGACTATCCGAATCTCAATCGGGTCTCGGAAGTTTTTTATCCTTCGTTTTTTCGACACGTGGATTTTTACGGTAAAACGGGATTACCGTGGCTGGTCTTCGATTTACCATCGCTGGAGAGTGGTGCACCATGGTACCGTTCCGTTTCAAATCCATGCACGCATTTCAAAAATTCGTACGACACTGTTTCGCCATTTCGGACGGATGTTGCACCTTGCACCGTGGATGTTGCACCCTGTAGATCTCGATTATTCGGACGGCCATAACTTCTGGCTCGTTTAGAGTTACGGGAGCCATAACTAGTCAAAACGAAGGCCTAAGTGAGTTCTATGGCTCTGACAGCTTTCAGCCGTCAATGGGTTGTTTAATGCCCAAAAAAGACTATCCGAATATCAATCGGGTCTCGGAAGTTTTTTACCCTTCGTTTTTTCGACACGTGGTTTTTTACGGTAAAACGGGATTACCATGGATGGTCTTCGATTTACCATCGCTGGAGAGTGGTGACCATGGTACCGTTCCTTTTCAAATCCATGCACGCATTTCAAAAAGTCGTACGACACGGTTTCTCCATTTCGGACGGATGTTGCACCTTGCACCGTGGATGTTGCACCCTGTAGATATCAATTATTCAGACGACCATAATTTCTGCCTCGTTAAGAATTACGGGAGTGATAACCAGTCAAAACGAAGGCCGCAGTGAGTTCTACGGCTCTGACAGCTTTCAGCCGCCAGTGGATTGTTTAATGCCCAAAAAAGACTATCCGAATCTCAATCGGGTCTCGGAAGTTTTTTACCCTTCGTTTTTTCGACACATGGATTTTTACGGTAAAACGGGATTACCGTTGCTGGTCTTCGATTTACCATCGCTGGAGAGTGGTGCACCATGGTACCGTTCTGTTTCAAATCCATGCACGCATTTCAAAAAGTCGTACGACACTGTTTCGCCATTTCGGACGGATGTTGCACCTTGCACCGTGGATGTTGCACCCTGTAGATATCGATTATTCGGACGGCCATAAATTCTGGCTCGTTTAGAGTTACAGGAGCCATAACCAGTCAAAACAAAGGCCTCAGTGAGTTCTACGCCTCTGACAGCTTTCATCCGTCAATGGATTGTTTAATGCCCAAAAAAGACTATCCGAATCTCAATCGGGTCTCGGAAGTTTTTTACCCTTCGTTTTTTCGACACATGGATTTTTACGGTAAAACGGGATTACCGTTGCTGGTCTTCGATTTACCATCGCTGGAGAGTGGTGCACCATGGTACCGTTCCGTTTCAAATCCATGCACGCATTTCAAAAAGTCGTACAACACAGTTTCGCCATTTCGGACGGATGTTGCACCTTGCACCGTGGATGTTGCACCCTCTAGATATCGATTATTCGGACGGCCATAAATTCTGGCTCGTTTAGAGTTACGGGAGCCATAACCAGTCAAAACAAAGGCCTCAGTGAGTTCTACGCCTCTGACAGCTTTCATCCGTCAATGGATTGTTTAATGCCCAAAAAAGACTATCCGAATCTCAATCGGGTCTCGGAAGTTTTTTATCCTTCGTTTTTTCGACACGTGGATTTTTACGGTAAAACGGGATTACCGTGGCTGGTCTTCGATTTACCATCGCTGGAGAGTGGTGCACCATGGTACCGTTCCGTTTCAAATCCATGCACGCATTTCAAAAATTCGTACGACACTGTTTCGCCATTTCGGACGGATGTTGCACCTTGCACCATGGATGTTGCACCCTGTAGATCTCGATTATTCGGACGGCCATAACTTCTGGCTCGTTTAGAGTTACGGGAGCCATAACTAGTCAAAACGAAGGCCTAAGTGAGTTCTATGGCTATGACAGCTTTCAGCCGTCAATGGGTTGTTTAATGCCCAAAAAAGACTATCCGAATCTCAATCGGGTCTCGGAAGTTTTTTACCCTTCGTTTTTTCGACACGTGGTTTTTTACGGTAAACGGGATTACCATGGATGGTCTTCGATTTACCATCGCTGGAGAGTGGTGACCATGGTACCGTTCCTTTTCAAATCCATGCACGCATTTCAAAAAGTCGTACGACACGGTTTCGCCATTTCGGACGGATGTTGCACCTTGCACCGTGGATGTTGCACCCTGTAGATATCAATTATTCAGACGACCATAATTTCTGCCTCGTTAAGAATTACGGGAGTGATAACCAGTCAAAACGAAGGCCGCAGTGAGTTCTACGGCTATGACAGCTTTCAGCCGCCAATGGATTGTTTAATGCCCAAAAAAGACTATCCGAATCTCAATCGGGTCTCGGAAGTTTTTTACCCTTCTTTTTTCGACACGTGGATTTTTACGGTAAAACGAGATTACCGTGGTTGGTCTTCGATTTACCATCGCTGGAGAGTGGTGCACCAAGGTACCGTTCCATTTCAAATCCGTGCACGCATTTCAAAAAGTCGTACGGCACTATTTCGCCATTTTAGACGGATGTTGCACCTTGCACCGTGGATGTTGCACCCTGTAGATATCGATTATTCGGTCAGCCATAACTTCTGGCTCGTTTAGAGTTACAGGAGCCATAATCAGTCAAAACGAAGGCCTCAATGAGTTCTACGGCTCTGACAGCTTTCAGCCGTCAATGGAATGTTCAATGCCCAAAAAAGACTATCTGAACCTCAATCGGGTCTAGGAAGTTTTTTACCCTTCGTTTTTTCGACAAGTGGATTTTTACGGTAAAACGGGATTACCGTGGCTGGTCTTTGATTTACCATCGCTGGAGAGTGGTGCACCATAGTACCGTATCGTTTCAAAGCCATGCATGCATTTCAAAAAGTCGTACGACACTGTTTCGCCATTTCGGACGGATGTTGCACCTAGCACTGTGGATGTTGCACCCTGTAGATATCAATTATTCGGAAGGCCATAACTTCTGGCTCGTTTAGAGTTACGGGAGCCAAAACCAGTCAAAACGAAGGCCCCAGTGAGTTCTACGGCTCTGACAGCTTTCAGCCGTCAATGGATTGTTTAATGCCCAAAAAAGACTATCCGAATCCCAATCGGGTCTTTGAAGTTTTTTACCCTTCGTTTTTTCGACACTTGGATTTTTACCGTAAAACGGGATTACCGTGGCTGGTCTTTGACTTACCATCGTTGGAGAGTGGTGCACCACGGTACCGCTTCGTTTCAAATCCATTCACGCATTTTGAAAAAGTCGTACGACACGGTTTCGCCATTTCAGACGGATGTTGCACCTTGCACCGTGCATGTTGCACCCTATAGATATCGATTATTCAGACGGCCATAACTTCTGCCTCGTTTAGAGTTACGGGAGTCACAACCAGACAAAACGAAGGCCTCAGTGAGTTCTACGATTCTGACGGCTTTCAGTCGTCAATGGATTTTTGCGGTAAAACGAGATTACCGTGGTTGGTCTTCGATTTACCGTCGGTGGAGAGTGGTGCACCATGGTACCGTTCCGTTTCAAATCCATGTACGCGTTTCAAAAAGTCGTACGGCACTGTTTCGCCATTTCAGACGGATGTTGCACCTTGCACCGCGGATGTTGCACCCTATAGATATCGATTATTCGGACGGCCATAACTTCTGGCTCGTTTAGAGTTACAGGAGGCATAACCAGTCAAAACAAAGGCCTCAGTGAGTTCTACGGCTCTGATAGCTTTCAGCCATCAATGGAATGTTTAATGCCCAAAAAAGACTATCTGAACCTCAATCGGGTCTAGGAAGTTTTTTACCCTTCGTTTTTTCGACACGTGGATTTTTACGGTAAAACGGGATTACCAAGGCTGGTCTTTGATTTACCATCGCTGGAGAGTGGTGCACCATAGTAACGTTTCATTTCAAATCCATGCACGCATTTCAAAATGTCGTACGACACGGTTTCGCCATTTCAAACGGATGTTGCACCTTGCACCGTGGATGTTGCACCCTGTAAATATCGATTATTCAGACAGCCATAACTTCTGCCTCGTTTAGAGTTACGGGAGCCATAACCAGTCAAAACGAAGGCCTCAGTGTGTTCTACGGTTCTGACAACTTTCAGCCGTCAATGGAATGTTTAATGCCCAAAAAAGACTATCCGAATCTCAATCGGGTCTTGGAAGTTTTTTACCCTTCTTTTTTCGACACGTGGATTTTTACGGTAAAACGAGATTACCGTGGCTGGTCTTCGATTTACCATCGCTGAAGAGTGGTGCACCATGGTACCGTTCCGTTTCAAATCCATGGACGCATTTCAAAAATTCGTACGACACTGTTTCGCCATTTTGGACAGATGTTGCACCTTGCACCGTGGATGTTGCACCCTGTAGATATCGATTATTCGGACGGCCATAACTTCTGGCTCGTTTAGAGTTACGGGAGCCATAACCAGTCAAAACGAAGGCCTAAGTGAGTTCTACGGCTCGGACAGCTTTCAGCCGTCAATGGAATGTTTAATGCCCAAAAAAGACCATCTGAACCTCAATCGAGTCTAGGAAGTTTTTTACCCTTCGTTTTTTCGACACGTGGATTTTTACGGTAAAACGGGATTACCGTGGCTGGTCTTCGATTTTCCATCGCTGTAGAGTGGTGCACCATGGTACCGTTCCGTTTCAAATCCATGCACGCATTTCAAAATGTCGTACGACACTGTTTCGCCATTTCGGACGGATGTTGCACCTTGCACCGTGGATGTTGCACCCTGTAAATATCGATTATTCGGACGGCCATAACTTCTGGCTCGTTTAGAGTTACGGGAGCTATAACCATTCAAAACAAATGCCTCAGTGAGTTCTACGGATCAAACAGCTTTCAGCCGTCAATGGATTGTTTAATGCCAAAAAATGACTATCCGAATCTCAATCGGGTCTCGGAAGTTTTTTACCCTTCGTTTTTTCAACACGAGGATTTTTACGGTAAAACTGGATTACCGTGGCTGGTCTTCGATTTACCATCGTTGGAGAGTGGTGACCATTGTACCGTTCCATTACAAATCCATGCACGCATTTCAAAAAGTCGTACGACACGGTTTCGCCATTTCGGACGGATGTTGCACCTTGCACCGTGGATGTTGCACCTTGTAGATATCGATTATTCGAACGGCCATAACTTCTGGCTCGTTTAGAGTTACGGGAGCCATAACCAGTCAAAACGAAGGCCTCAGTGAGTTCTACGGCTCTGACGGCTTTCAGCCGTCAATGGATTGTTTAATACCCAAAAAAGACTATCTGAATCTCAATCGGGTCTTGGAAGTTTTTTACACTTCGTTTTTTCGATACGTGGATTTTTACGGTAAAACTGGATTACCGTGGCTGGTCTTTGATTTACCATCGCTGGAGAGTGGTGCACCATGGTATCGTTCCGTTTCAAATCCATGCATGCATTTCAAAAATCGTATGACACTGTTTCACCATTTCGGACAGATGTTGCGCCTTGCACCGTGGATGTTGCACCCTGTAGATATCGATTATTCGGACGGCCATAATTCTGGCTCGTTTAGAATTACGGGAGCCATAACCAGTCACAACAAAGGCCTCAGTGAGTTCTACGCCTCTGACAGCTTTCAGCCGTCAATGGATTGTTTAATGCCCAAAAAAGACTATTCGAATCTCAATCGGGTCTCGGAATTTCTTACCCTTCGTTTTTCCGACACGTGGATTTTTACGGTAAAACGGGATTACCGTGGCTGGTCTTCGATTTACCGTCGCTGGAGAGTGGTGCACCATGGTACCGTTCCGTTTCAAATCCATGCACGCATTTCAAAAAGTCGTACGACACTTTTTCGCCATTTCGGACGGATGTTGCACCGGCACCGTGGATGTTGCACCCTGTAGATATCGATTATTCGAACGGCCATAAATTCTGGCTCGTTTAGAGTTACGGGAGCCATAACCAGTTAAAACGAAGGCATCGGTGAATTCTATGGCTCGGACAGCTTTCAGCCGTCAATGGATTGTTTAATGCCCAAAAAGACCATCCGAATCTCAATCGGGTCTAGGAAGTTTTTTACCCTTCGTTTTTTCGACACGTGGATTTTTATGGTAAAACGGGATTACCGTGTCTGGTCTACCATTTACTATCGCTGGAGAGTCGTGCACCATGGTACCGTTTCGTTTCAAATCCACGCACGCATTTCAAAAAGTTGTACGACACTGTTTCGCCATTTCGGACGGATATTGCACTTTGCACCGTGGATGTTGCACCCTGTAGATATCGATTATTCGGACGGCCATAACTTCTGCCTCGTTTAGAGTTACGGGAGCCATAACCAGTCAAAACGAAGGCCTTAGTGAGTTCTACGGCTCTGACAGCTTTCAGCCGTCAATGGATTGTTTAATGCCGAAAAAAGACTATCCGGATCTCAATCGGGTCTCGAAAGTTTTTTACCCTTCGTTTTTTCGACACGAGGATTTTTACGGTAAAACGGGATTACCATGACTGGTCTTAGATTTACCATCGCTGGAGAGTGGTGACCATTGTACGGTTCCATTTCAAATCCATGCACGCATTTCAAAAAGTCGTACGACACGGTTTCGCCATTTCGGACGGATGTTGCACCTTGCACCGTGGATGTTGCACCCTGTAGATATCGATTATTCGAACGGCCATAACTTCTGGCTCGTTTAGAGTTACGGGAGCCATAACCAGTCAAAACGAAGGCCTCGGTGAGTTCTACGGCTCTGACAGCTTTCAGCCGTCAATGGATTGTTTAATGCCCAAAAAGGACTATCCGAATCTCAATCGGGTCTTGGAAGTTTTTTACCCTTCGTTTTTTCGACACGTGGATTTTTACGGTAAAACTGGATTACCGTGACTGGTCTTCGATTTACCATCGCTGGAGAGTGGTACACCATGGTACCGTTCCGTTTCAAACCCATGCACGCATTTCAAAATGTCGTACGGCACTGTTTCACCATTTCGGACGGATGTTGCACCTTGCACCGTGGATGTTGCACCATGTAAATATCGATTATTCGGACGGCCATAAATTCTGGCTCGTTTAGAGTTACGGGAGCCATAACCAGTCAAAACGAAGGCCTCAGTGAGTTCTACGGCTCTGACAGCTCTCAGCCCTCAATGGAATGTTTAATGCCCAAAAAAGACTATCTGAACCTCAATCGGGTCAAGGAAGTTTTTTACCCTTCGTTTTTTCGACACGTGGATTTTTACGGTAAAACGGGATTACCGTGGCCGGTCTTCGATTTACCATCGCTGGACAGTGGTGCACCATGGTACCGTTCCGTTTCAAATCCATGCATGCATTTCAAAAAGTCGTAGGCACTGTTTCGCCATTTCGGACGGATGTTGCACCTTGCACCGTGGATGTTGCACCCTGTAGATATCGATTATTCGGACGGCCATAACTTCTTGCTCGTTTAGAGTTACGGGAGCCATAACCAGTCAAAACGAAGGCCTGGGTGATTTCTACGGCTATGACAGCTTTCAGCCGTCAATGGATTGTTTAATGCCCAAAAAATACTATCCGAATCTCAATCAGGTCTCGGAAGTTTTTTACCCTTCGTTTTTTCGACACGTGAATTTTTACGGTAAAACGGGATTACCGTGGCTGGTCTTCGATTACCATCGCTGGAGAGTGGTGCACCATGGTACAGTTCCGTTTCAAATCCATGCACGCATTTCAAAAAGTCGTACGACACTGTTTCGCCATTTGGAACGGATGTTGCACCTTGCACCGTGGATGTTGCACCCCGTAGATATCGATTATTCGGACGGCCATAACTTCTGGTTCGTTTAGAGTTACGGGAGCCATAACCAGTCAAAACGATGGCCTCAGTGAGTTCTACGGCTCTGACAGCTTTCAGCCATCAATGGATTGTTTAACGCCCAAAAAAGACTATCTGAATCTCAATCGGGTCTCTGAAGTTTTTTACCCTTCATTTTTTCGACACGTGGATTTTTATGGTTAAACGGAATTACCGTGGCTGGTCTTCGATTTACCATCGCTGGAGAGTGGTGCACCATGGTACCGTTCCGTTTCAAATCCATGCACGCATTTCAAAAAGTCGTACGACACTGTTTCGCCATTTCAGACGGATGTTGCACCTTGCACCGTGGATGTTGCACCCTGTAGATATCTATTATTCGGACGGCCATAACTTCTGCCTCGTTTAGAGTTACGGGAGCCATAACCAGTCAAAACGAAGGCCTCGGTGATTTCTACGGCTCTGACAGCTTTCAGCCGATAATGGATTGTTTAATGCCCAAGAAAGACTATCCGATTCTCAATCGGGTCTCGGAAGTTTTTTACCCTTCGTTTTTTCGACACGTTGATTTTTACGGTAAAACTGGATTACCGTGGCTGGTCTTCGATTTACCATCGCTGGAGAGTGGTGCACCATGGTACTGTTCCGTTTCAAATCCATGCATGCATTTCAAAAAGTCGTACGATACTGTTTCTCCATTTCGGACGGATGTTGCACCTTGCACCGTGGATGTTGCACCCTGTAGATATCGATTATTCGGACGGCCATAACTTCTGGCTCGTTTAGAGTTACGGGAGGCATAACCAGTCAAAACGAAGGCCTCGGTGAGTTCTATAGCTTTGACAGCTTTCAGCCATCAATGGATTGTATAATGCCCAAAAAAGACTATGCGAATCTCAATCGGGTCTAGGAAGTTTTTTACCCTTCGTTTTTTCGACACGTGGATTTTTACGGTAAAACGGGATTACCGTGGCTGGTCTACGATTTACCATCGCTGGAGAGTAGTGCACCATGGTACCGTTTCATTTCAAATCCATGCACGCATTTCATAAAGTCGTACGACACTGTTTCGCCATTACGGACGGATATTGCACCTTGCACCGTGGATGTTGCTCCCTGTAGATATCGATTATTCGGACGGCCATAACTTCTGGCTCGTTTAGAGATACAGGGCCATAACCAGTCAAAACGAAGGCCTCAGTGAGTTCTATAGCTTTGACAGCTTTCAGCCATCAATGGAATGTTTAATGCCCAAAAAAGACTATCTGAACCTCAATCGGGTCTCAGTGAGTTCAAAAATTCTTCGATTATTCGGACGGCCATAACTTCTTGCTCGTTTAGAGTTACGGGAGGCATAACCAGTCAAAACGAAGGCCTCAGTGAGTTCTACAGCTTTGACAGCTTTCAGCCGTCAATGGATTGTATAATGCCCAAAAAAGACTATGCGAATCTCAATCGGGTCTAGGAAGTTTTTTACCCTTCGTTTTTTCGACACGTGGATTTTTACGGTAAAACGGGATTACCGTGGCTGGTCTACGATTTACCATCGCTGGAGAGTAGTGCACCATGGTACCGTTTCGTTTCAAATCCATGCACGCATTTCATAAAGTCGTACGACACCGTTTCGCCATTACGGACGGATATTGCACCTTGCACCGTGGATGTTGCTCCCTGTAGATATCGATTATTCGGACGGCCATAACTTCTGGCTCGTTTAGAGTTACAGGGGCCATAACCAGTCAAAACGAAGGCCTCAGTGAGTTCTACGGCTCTAACAGCTTTCAGCCATCAATGGAATGTTTAATGCCCAAAAAAGACTATCTGAACCTCAATCGGGTCTAGGAAGTTTTTTACCCTTCGTTTTTTCGACACGTGGATTTTTACGGTAAAACGGGATTATCGTTGCTGGTCTTTGATTTACCATCGCTGTAGAGTGGTGCACCATGGTACCGTTTCGTTTCAAATCTATGCACACATTTCAAAAAGTCGTACGACACTGTTTCGCCATTTCGGCCGGATGTTGCACCTTGCACCGTGGATGTTGCACCCTGTAGATATCGATTATTTGGACGGCCATAACTTCTGGCTCGTTTAGAGTTACGAGGGCCATAACCAGTCAAAACGAAGGCCTCAGTGAGTTCTACGGCTTTGACAGCTTTCTGTAATGGCCCATATTTTTACGGATCAAGATACTGTCAAACTGTATGCTTTATGTCGTATTGTTGTTAGGTCAACTAAAGCTTGAGCCGTTTATAGTCTAAGTCGTCCAGCGAAGGTTGAGAATTTGGAACGACTTAAGGGATTAGTTCGTGATAGAGTTTAGGCCGGTCGAGCGACCTAGGGGAGTTAGTAGCAGTAGCTAGCGACCTAAGGAGTGGGACGAGTTAAGGATTTGGACGGCTTAAGAGATTGGCCGACTTAAGTAATGGACCGACCTAGGAAGGTCACCGACTTAGTGGAGTGAGCGACCTATAGTGGTTGCCGACTTAAGGGGAGACCGACCTATAGTAGTAACCGACCCATAGAATTGACCGACTTAAGGTGATTGGCCGACCTAAGGGAACTAAAACCTAAGGGAATGCCGACACAAGGGTTAGTGGCTTAAGGGGTTAGGCGACCTAAGGCTTAGGTCGTGAACGAGTTAAGGGTGTTAGGTCGTTGGGTCGCTAAGCCGTGTGTGTTGAGTTGTCCCTTGTGTTAGGTCAGCAGTGTAATTGAGTCGTAGGTCGTATAGGTGCTAAGTCGTAGAGTGTTGGGGCGACTTCAAGGGTTAAGTCGTAGGCCGTGGGATTTATGAGTCGTGAGTCGTGTGTGTTGAGCAGTGTGTGTTAGGTAGTGTGGTGTCTTGAGTCGTAGGTCATTAGGTCGGCAAAGGTTAGGTCGTGGACGACTTAAGGGGACGGCCGACTTAAGTGATTTCCAACCAATAAATAGAAGTGCTAATCTTCATTTTTGGGATCCGGATTTTTGAAGCGACGAAGTGCTGCCATTTTGAGAGCTCGACCACAACACTTCTTCACTTCTTTTCTCCACTCTAAACTAGTACTTCCTTCCATCTAAGATTGAAGATCAAATCGAAGATCCAAGAGCCAAAGTTGAAGATCTCCATCCATCGAAGAGAGATTTCATCATTTGAAGGGAAACCTTGTCGGATCAGGCTAGATCCTTTGCTGTCCAGATCTGGAGTTTGTTGTTTTTGAGGTGTTTAGGTGATTCGGTGAGTGGTAGTTATCTCTCACACGGACCCAAAGGAGTATATTGGATCGGTGGCTTGTTTGTGTGTTTAAGATAGTGATTTCATGCATTTTCCTCAAGTCTGCATGTAGATCTATTGTACATGAAGTTTTGATATCTACTTTACTATATGTTAACCTATGCTAATTCATTCATCAAGATATTAGTTAGAATTCATGCTTGTTAGATTTGGACCCTTTAATTATGAAATTGCCATTATTGTTATAACTGTTTATTTAGATCTTATTTGAATGATTGATTACTTGGATGAATGATTGATCTGATCAATTAGTTGATTAGTGATTGAATTTGGACAAGTTGGTCGAAGACGATTCAAAAGCTAAGTGGAAAAGCTCTTGAATAAGGAAAGCTGCTCGTGGCATATGAAGCGGATGATAAAGCTCATATGGATAGATTTGAACATGATGTTGAGATGGGACATTTCTATGATGTGATGAGGCAAAGCATGATGTTGAGATGGGACTTTGCTATGATGCGTTGAAGCAAAGCATGATATGAGATAGCCTTGGTTTAATCCAGACGGGATCATTCCAAGCATTTCGATAACTCGGTGATATGGTTCGAGTTTGTTGATAATGGTTGGCTGAGAGGCGCTTGAGCTAGTATGTGAATAGTCGTCGAGGAGGATGGCTAGAAGGCTGAGATTTCATCGTTGTTGAAGGTTCTAGCATGCTCAAAGCAAGAGTACGTTGGGACGGGTCACGACAACGTCCCAGGCACGGGTCACGATGATGTGTTAGTACTCTAGGCAGATTCGATAGTCCTAGGCACGGGTCACGACGACGTGCAGAGTTATGTCTAGAACCGGGGTTACCATTAGCCCTTGGCGGACGGATGAAATATTGGGTCGGTCATTCAATTAACGGTGAAATTGGGGCAATGATAACAGTGATAGCCAGAGTCATGGATGTTTGGATGTTGGTTGAACCATCATTCGGTCTCAAGAGCGATGCTTTCTGGGTGCTCATCTGATCTTGGTTCAGGCCTTGGGGGTTTGTACTTGGAAAACATCGACCTTGACTCGAGTGATAATTGCTTTACTTTAATTGTCTGCTTTGCTATGCTTGTTCTGCTAGTATATCTGGGGATATCACTATAGAAAGAGGTGGAGTGGGATGGTTGGGTTCCTATTCCTTTTTACCCTTTATGCTCTTTTGGTATGTTTGATAGTTGATTTACTGCTCACTAAGACTTTTGTCTGACTCAAGGTTTTATGTTCAACTCTTATTACCTTGGGTTGTTCATCCATGTTGGGATGGGCAGACTAGGTAGCAGGTGACAGGTCCTGTTCTTAGTGACTAACGCTATTGATGACGAAGATGAGCTGGAGGCTTTTGCATATGGTTTTCTTACTATATGTACTGGATGTTCCGCTGTTTGTATGATTCTCTAAGTGTTGTAGTGAGGCTTGATGTATTGACTATTCAGATGTTTGTATCAAAATTGTTATGAGCTTATATGATGAGAATTCTGTTCTGTAGAGCTTCACTATGTATACTTTCTATTGTATTTTATCCATGCGCTGTGAGTAATACGATAGAGTTTATTGCTTTACCTTACCCTGACGATCATCCATGGCTACCTGGCACACTTTACGGCGCACTATTCCCTTGTTTGGTGCACGAGTCATGGGTGGTCGTCACATATGGTATCAGAGCTTTGGTTAATCGATTTTAGCCAACGCTCGCTGACGTAACTACGTATGAGAGACGTAATTGTATTTTGATGGATGATTACTATATATAATATAGTAGTTTAAAAGGATTTGAACTTCTTATGTAGTTGTTTCTCAAGGTGTTCTAATCATTCTTTTATAGATATTAGGAATGAGTCGAAGAGAGAGACAAGCCGCTAGCGAAAGCCGTGCTGCTGAAGAAACTGCTGATTATGCTGCTATGTTTGAGGCCATGATTACTTCGATCATGAGAAGGATGCCAGCTCCGAGGCCATCAGTAGATGTTGGAGTTCAGGTTCAAACTCCAAAACCAGTGGATTTTGCTAAGTTGTGTAAAGACTATACTGCTCTTGGAGGAAAGGTTTTCTTGGGAATAGAATCAACCATAGAAGTCCAGAGATGGATAGATGCTTGTAGAAGGATCTTTGGTGATTTGGGAATTGAGGATGCAACCAAAAGGAAGCTTGCATCAAGACAGCTTCAAGGAAGAGCTTCTGATTGGTGGAATTCCATCACCATTGATACTCCAGAGGAAGAGATCATTTGGGAGCAATTCCAAGCTAGATTTGATGCTAAGTTCATTTCTACAACTCAGAAATCTGTTCTGTTTAAGAAGTTTGTGGAGCTCAAGCAAGGTGGAAGACCAGTTCTTGAGTATGTTTCTGAGTTTGAAGCTTTGTCTAAGTATGCTCGGTCATATATTGAATCTCCCTATCAGAAGAATGAGAAGTTTGTGACAGGCTAGGATAGTTATCTTGGAAGGCAGTTGGTGGATCATTTGGATGACCCATTTGAGAAGCTTGTGGAGAAAGCTCTCAGGCATGAGAATTTGTTTCCTAAAGAAGGATCTGTTGTTGCAGTGACCAAGGAGAAAAGTGGAATCAAGAAGAGAAAGAAGCAGCAGCAGCAGAAGGGTAAGGATGGCCAGAAGAAGCCGAAGGGTGAAGTGACCTGCTACAACTGTCGGCAGAAGGGTCATCTCTCCAGAGATTGCAAGAATCCGAGAGTGCCGGTGAAGTGCCACAACTGTGACAAACCGGGGCATATCAAGAGGAATTGTCCAGTACCGAGGAAGGACAAGCAGATTGTGCAAGCTTATGCTTTGGGTGCTGTGCCATCATCTTTGAAAGTTCCTACTGCTGAAAAGGAGGGAAAGAGTGTGGTGGTTCAAGGTACTCTTTCCATTTGTGGTGTTCCAGTTAGAGTGTTATTTGATACTGGGGCGTCGCATTCCTTTGTTTGTAGTGAACTTGTAGGCCGGTTGGATTTGGAACCGGATATTGTTGATAGACCATTGGTTGTGACTAATCCAGTTGTGGGTTCGTCTTGTTTTTGTATGATATGTCGTGGTCTGGTTGTCTCCAGTCATGATTGCTCTTTTGTTTGTGATTGTTTTGTTCTGAACTTTGCGGGGTTCGGAATTATTTTAGGTATGGACTTGCTTAGGAAGTATGCGGCAAGGGTTGATTGTAAGAGGCTAGAGGTGACAGTCGAGAATGTGGAAGGGCGAAAGGTTGTGGTACGATGTAAGCATGAGGAAGGCGTCTTCATGAGCTTCATGTATTCGCTGGTTGTTCCACGAGATGGACTGTCATCGGTGCTTATTGTGAATGGATTTGAGGATGTCTTTGACGAGGTCAAAGGGTTACCGCCGCGTAAGGAGATCGAGTTTCGTATCGATCTAGTTGAGGGAGCTAGACCTGTTGTGATGCCTCTTAGGCGGATGACGCCTAGGGAACAGCAAGAGTTGAAGGTGCAAGTTGATGACCTTTTACAGAAAGGATTCATTCGGCGTAGTGTGTCCGAATGGGGTGCACCAGTTGTGTTTGCAACCAAAGCGGATGGATCGTGGAGGTTGTGTGTGGATTATCGTGAGCTGAATAAAGTGGCTAAGAAGAACAAGTATCCATTGCCGAGAATAGATGACTTGTTTGATCAGCTTCACAAAGCTAAGGTGTTTTCTCAGATGGATTTGGCAACGGGATTTCACCAGTTGAGAGTGGCAAAGGATAGTGTGCCGAAGACTGCTTTTAGGACACCATCCGGTTTCTATGAGTGGCTGGTAATGCCGTTTGGATTGACCAATGCACCAGCATATTTTGTGGATCTTATGAATAGAGTATTCAGGGATCAGTTGAACAAGTTCGTACTTGTGTTCGTGGATGATATTTTGATTTATTCCAGAACTGAAGAAGAGCACAAGACGCACTTACGTGTTGTTTTGGAAATCTTGCGGAAACATCAGCCGAGGGCTAAGTTTTCGAAGTGTCACTTCTGGAAGAGCGAAGTGAGGTTCTTAGGCCATGTTGTCTCTGGAAATGGAATAGCGGTTGATCCCGCCAAGGTGGCAGCGATCCAGGATTGGGTTAGACCTAAGAATGCATCTGATGTGAGAAGTTTTCTTGGATTAGCAGGATACTATCGTCGGTTTATCAAAGACTTTTCCAAGATAGCTGCACCGTTAAAAGGATTGACGAAAAAGAATAAGTATTCAGATGGTAAGCTAAGTGTGAGCAAGCTTTCGGAATCCTGAAAGAACGACTAACAAGTGCTCCTGGTTTGACCATTCCAAGTAGGAATGATGAGATGGTGATTTACACAGATGCATGTGGTACTGGACTTGGAGCAGTGCTGATACAAAAGGATAAAATTGTTGCGTATGCAAGTCGACAACTGAAGCCGCATGAAAGGAATTATCCGACTCATGATTTGGAGTTAGCGGCGATTGTATTTGCTCTAAAGATGTGGAGACATTATCTATTGGGAGTTCAATTTGAGTTGTTTACAGATCATAAGTCGTTGAAGTATCTGTTCTCCCAAAAGGATTTGAATCTTCGACAGCAGCGATGGCTAGAGTTTTTAGCATCATATGATTTTGGTATAGTCTATACTCGGGGAAAAGGTAACGCAGTGGCAGATGCGTTAAGTCGAAGACCTGCAGGATTGGGAGCCATGTTTTCAGAATGGAAGAGCCTTGAGTATTTGGCTGGATTTGACTTCAAGCCTAGATGTGAATTGGAACCTGAAATATTTGCAAACTTATCGATAAGACCTGCTCTAGTGGAAACAATTGGCGAGAGCCAAAAGCGAGACGATAAGCTTGTCAAGATTATCTGAGATTTGGAATCTGGATCAGACCCAGAGAAGGATAAAGGATTCGAAGTCGATCGAGAGGGTTGGCTTCGGAAGCAAGGGCGACTAGTTGTTCCCGATATAGATGAATTGAGGGATGAAGTTTTGAAGGAAAGTCATCACTCGAAGTTGATAATTCATCCAGGTGGAAATAAGATGTACCGGGATATGAAGAGAAACTATTATTGGGAAGGTATGAAGAAGGATGTTGGAAATTTTATTTCCAAATGCATGAACTGCCAGTTGGTAAAAGCCGAACAGAAGAAGACAAGTGGATTGCTTCAGCCATTAGAAGTTCCTACATGGAAGTGGGAGCAAATATCGATGGATTTTATCGATGGGCTACCTAGAACCAGAGCAGGAAATGAAGGGATTTGGGTCATCGTAGATCGATTGACTAAGAGTGCGAGATTCATTCCTGTTCGATCAACTAGCACTGCGTCGAAATTGGCTGAGTTGTATGTTAAGTGGATAGTTCGATCCCATGGTATTCCGAAGAGTATAGTGAGCGATTGAGACCCATTGCTCACTAGTAGATTTTGGAAGAGCTTCCAAGAAGTTTTGGGAACCGAGTTGTGTTTGAGTACAGCTTATCACCCCCAAACAGTTGGTCAGACCGAGAGAGTCAACAGAGTTTTAGAAGATCTCCTTAGAGCATGTGTTTTAGATTTCGGAGGATCATGGGAGGATCGTCTTCATTTGGTGGAATTTGCATATAATAACAGTTACCAGTCAAGCATTGGTATGGCAACGTATGAAGCATTGTATGGAAGACCATGTAACTCTCCGACATGTTGGTTGGAAACAGGAGAAAAATTGATACTTGGGCCAGAAATGATTCGACAGACTTCCGATTGCATAGATATCATTCGGCGACGAATGAAGGCAGCCCAAGACCGTCAGAAAAGTTATGCCGATAAGCGTCGTAAGGATTTGGAATTCGACGTAGGCGATATGGTTTTCGTAAAGGTTTCTCCATTGAAGAATGTTATTCGATTCGGGAAGAAAGGAAAGATGACTCCGAGATTTGTTGGACCTTCCTGATTGTCGAGCAAATTGGAAAGCTCGCCTATAAGTTGGAATTACCAGAAAAGATGTCCGGTGTGCACAATGTTTTTCATATATCGTATCTACGGAGGTATGTGCACGACCCAAGTACAGTGGTTCCTGCTGATAGCTATGAAGATTTGGAGGTTGATCCAGTTGTTAGAAGACCTCGTAAGCCACTCCGTGTTGTGGGAACTGACACGAAACAGCTTAGGAGGAAGGTAGACAGGTTGCTCAAGGTACAATGGAGTGATGATGTTAACGACTGTACATGGGAGGAGGAAGAGAGGATGAAGGCAGCTCATCCTGAACTCTTCGAGTTATGGCCCTAAGGTGTCGTGACATCTCATGAATTTGTAACTTGTTCTAGTCTTAGAATTCTGCATGCTAGGTTAGTAATTGGATGCATGGTTTGTTGATTGCTATGGATGGTAGGCATGCAGAATAGTTTTTGGTTGCTCTTGTTTGTTTGGAATTTCGGGGATGAAATTCCTAAGGGGGAGAGAATGTAACGACCCGTATTTTTACGGATCAAGATACTGTCAAACTGTATGCTTTATGTCGTATTGTTGTTAGGTCAACTAAAGCTTGAGCCGTTTATAGTCTAAGTCGTCCAGCGAAGGTTGAGAATTTGGAACGACTTAAGGGATTAGGTCGTGATAGAGTTTAGGCCGGTCGAGCGACCTAGGGGAGTTAGTAGTAGTAGCTAGCGACCTAAAGAGTGGGACGAGTTAAGGATTTGGACGACCCATAGAATTGACCGACTTAAGGTGATTGGCCGACCTAAGGGAACTAAAACCTTAGGGAATGCCGACACAAGGGTTAGTGGCTTAAGGGGTTAAGCGACCTAAGGCTTAGGTCGTGAACGAGTTAAGGGTGTTAGGTCGTTGGGTCGCTAAGCCGTGTGTGTTGAGTTGTCCCTTGTGTTAGGTCAGCAGTGTAATTGAGTCGTAGGTCGTATAGGTGCTAAGTCGTAGAGTGTTGGGGCGGCTTCAAGGGTTAAGTCGTAGGACGTGGGATTTATGAGTCGTGAGTCGTGTGTGTTGAGCAGTGTGTGTTAGGTCGTGTGGTGTCTTGAGTCGTAGGTCGTTAGGTCGGCAAAGGTTAGGTCGTGGACGACTTAAGGGGACGGCCGACTTAAGTGATTTCCAACCTATAAATAGAAGTGCTAATCTTCATTTTTGGGATCCGGATTTTTGAAGCGACGAAGTGCTGCCATTTTGAGAGCTCGACTACAACACTTCTTCACTTCTTTTCTCCACTCTAATCTAGTACTTCCTTCCATCCAAGATTGAAGATCAAATCGAAGATCCAAGAGCCAAAGTTGAAGATCTCCATCCATCGAAGAGAGATTTCATCATTTGAAGGGAAACCTTGTCGGATCAGGCTAGATCCTTTGCTGTCCAGATCTGGAGTTTGTTGTTTTTGAGGTGTTTAGGTGATTCGGTGAGTGGTAGTTATCTCTTACACGGACCCAAAGGAGTATATTGGATCGGTGGCTTGTTTGTGTGTTTAAGATAGTGATTTCATGCATTTTCCTCAAGTCTGCATGTAGATCTATTGTACATGAAGTTTTGATATCTACTTTACTATATGTTAACCTATGCTAGTTCATTCATCAAGATATTAGTTAGAATTCATGCTTGTTAGATTTGGACCCTTTAATTACGAAATTGCCTTTATTGTTATAACTGTTTATTTAGATCTTATTTGAATGATTGATTACTTGGATGAATGATTGATTTGATTGATTAGTTGATTAGTGATTGAATTTGGACAAGTTGGTCGAAGATGATTCAAAAGCTAAGTGGAAAAGCTCTTGAATAAGGAAAGCTGCTCGTGGCATATGAAGCGGATGATAAAGCTCATATGGATAGATTTGATCATGATGTTGAGATGGGACTTTGCTATGATGTGATGAGGCAAAGCATGATGTTGAGATGGGACTTTGCTATGATGCGATGAGGCAAAGCATGATATGAAATAGCCTTGGTTTAATCCAGACGGGATCCTTCCAAGCATGTTGATAACTCGGTGATATGGTTCGAGTTTGTTGATAATGGTTGGCTGAGAGGCGCTTGAGCTAGTATGTGAATAGTCGTCGAGGAGGATGGCTAGAAGGCTGAGATTTCATCGTTGTTGAAGGTTCTAACATGCTCAAAGCAAGAGTACGTTGGGATGGGTCACGACGACGTCCCAGGCACGGGTCACGATGACGTGTTAGTACTCTAGGCAGATTCGATAGTCCTAAGCACGGGTCACGACGACGTGCAGAGTTATGTCTACAACCGGGGTTACCATTAGCCCTTGGCGGACGGATGAAATAATGGGCCGGTCATTCAATTAACGGTGAAATCGAGGCAATGATAACAGTGATAGCCAGAGTCATGGATGTTTGGATGTTGGTTGAACCATCATTCGGTCTCAAGAGCGATGCTTTCTGGGTGCTTATCTGATCTTGGTTCAGGCCTTGGGGGTTTGTACTTGGAAAACATCGACCTTAACTCGAGTGATAATTGCTTTACTTTAATTGTCTGCTTTGCTATGCTTGTTCTGCTAGTATATCTGGGGATATCACTGTAGAAAGAGGTGGAGTGGGATGGTTGGGTTCCTATTCCTTTTTACCCTTTATGCTCTTTTGGTATGTTTGATAGTTGATTTACTGCTCACTAAGACTTTTTTCTGACTCAAGGTTTTATGTTCAACTCTTATTACCTTGGGCTGTTCATCCATGTTGGGATGGGCAGACTAGGTAGCAGGTGACAGGTGCTGTTCTTAGTGACTAACGCTGTTGATGACGAAGATGAGCTGGAGGCTTTTGCATATGGTTTTCTTACTATATGTACTGGATGTTCCGCTGTTTGTATGATTCTCTGAGTGTTGTAGTGAGGCTTGTGTATTGACTATTCAGATGTTCGTATCAAAATTTTTATGAGCTTATATGATGAGAATTCTGTTCTATAGAGCTTCACTATGTATACTTTCTATTGTATTTTATCCATGCGCTGTGAGTAATACGATATAGTTTATTGCTTTACCTTACCCTGACGATCATCCATGGCTACCTGGCACACTTTACGGCGCACTATTCCCTTGTTTGGTGCAGGAGTCATGGGCGGTCGTCACACTTTCAGCCGTCAAAGGATTGTTTAATGCCCAAAAAAGACTATTTGAATCTCAATCGGGTCTCGGAAGTTTTTTACCCTTCGTTTTTTCGACACGTGGATTTTTACAGTAAAACGGGATTACCGTGCCTGGTCTTCGATTTACCATCGTGGAGAGTGGTGCACCATGGTACCGTTCCGTTTCAAATCCATGCACGCATTTCAAAAAGTCGTACGACACTGTTTCGCCATTTCGGACGGATGTTGCACCTTGCACCGTGGATGTTGCACCCTGTAGATATCGATTATTCGGACGGCCATAACTTCAGGATCGTTTAGAGTTACGGGAGCCATAACCAGTCAAAACGAAGGCCTCAGTGAGTTCTACGGCTTTGACAGCTTTCAGCCGTCAATGGATTGTTTAATGCTCAAAAAAGACTATCCAAATCTCAATCGGGTCTCGGAAGTTTTTTACCCTTCGTTTTTTCGACACGTGAATTTTTACGATAAAACGGGATTACCGTGGATGTTCTTCGACTTACCATCACTGGAGAATGGTGCACCATGGTACCGTTCCGTTTCAAATCCATGCACGCATTTCAAAAAGTCGTACGACACTGTTTCGCCATTTCGGATGGATGTTGCACCTTGCACCGTGGATGTTGCACCCTGTAGATGTCGATTATTCGGACGGCCATAACTTCTGGCTCGTTTAGAGTTATGGGAGCCTTTACCAGTCAAAACGAAGGCCTCAGTGAGTTCTACGGCTCTGACAGCTTTTAGCCGTCAATGGATTGTTTAATGCCCAAAAAAGACTATCCGAATCTAAATCGGGTCTCGGATGTTTTTTACCCTTTGTTTTTTCGACACGTTGATTTTTATGGTAAAACGGGATTACCGTGGCTGGTCTTCGGTTTACCAACGCTGGAGAATGGTGCACCATGGTACCGTTCCGTTCCAAATCCATGCACGCATTTCAAAAAGTCGTACGACGCTGTTTCGCCATTTCGGACGGATGTTGCACCTCGCACCGTGGATGTTGCACCCTGCAGATATCGATTATTCGGACGGCCATAACTTCTGCCTCGTTTAGAGTTACAGGAGCTATAACCAGTCAAAATGAAGGCCTCAGTGAGTTCTACGGCTCTGACAGCTTTTAGCGGTCAATGGATTGTTTAATGGCCAAAAAAGACTATCCGAATCTCAATCGGGTCTCGAAAGTTTTTTAACCTTCGTTTTTTCGACACGTGGATTTTTACGTTAAAACTGGATTACCGTGGCTGGTCTTCGATTTACCATCACTGGAGAGTGGTGCACCATGGTAACGTTCCGTTTCAAATCCATGCACGCATTTCAAAAAGTCGTACGACACTGTTTCGCTATTTCGGACGGATGTTGCACCTTGCACCGTGGATGTTGCACCCTGTAGATATCGATCATTCTGACGGCCATAACTTCTGGCTCGTTTAGAGTTACGAGAGCCATAACCTGTCAAAACGAAGGCCTCAGTGAGTTCTACGGCTCTGACAGCTTTCAGCCGTCAATGGATTTTTTCGACACGTGGATTTTTACGGTAAAACTGGATTACCGTGGCTGGTCTTCGATTTACCATCGCTGGAGAGTGGTGCACCATGGTACCGTTCCATCTCAAATCCATGCACGCATTTCAAAAAGTCGTACGACACTGTTTCGACATTTCAGAAGGATGTTGCACCTTGCACCGTGGATGTTGCACCCTTTAGATATCGATTATTCGGACGGCCATAACTTCTGGCTCGTTTAGAGTTACGGCAGCCATAACCAGTCAAAATGAAGGCCTCAGTGAGTTCTACGGCTCTGACAGATTCAGCCGTCAATGGATTGTTTAATGCCCAAAAAAGACTATCCGAATCTCAATCGGGTCTCGGAAGTTTTTTACCCTTCGTTTTTTCGACACGTGGATTTTTACGGTAAAACTGGATTACCTTGGCTGGTCTTCGATTTACCATCGCTATAGAGTGGTGCACCATGGTACCATTCCGTTTCAAATCCATGCATGCATTTCAAAAAGTCGTATGACACTGTTTCGCCATTTCGGACGGATGTTGCACCTTGCACCGTGGATGTTGCACCCTGTAGATATCGGTTATTTGGACGGCCATAACTTATGGCTCGTTTAGAGTTACGGGAGCCATAACCAGTCAAAATGAAGGCCTCAGTGAGTTCTACGGCTCTGACAGCTTTCAGCCGTCAATGGATTGTTTAATGCCGAAAAAAGACTATACGAATCTCAATCGGGTCTCGGAAGTTTTTTACCCTTCATTTTTTCGACACATGGATTTTTACGGTAAAACGGGATTACCGTGGCTGGTCTTCGATTTACCATTGCTGGAGAGTGGTGCACCATGGTACCGTTACATTTCAAATCCATGCACAAGTTTACGACACTGTTTCGCCATTTCGGACGGATGTTGCACCTTGCACCGTGGATGTTGCACCCTGATTATTCGGACGGCCATAACTTCTGGCTTGTTCAGAGTTACGGGAGCCATAACCAGTCAAAACGAAGGCCTTAGTGAGTTCTAAGGCTCTGACAGCTTTCAGCCGTCAATGGATTGTTTAATGCCCAAAAAAGACTATCCGAATATCAATCGGGTCTCGGAAGTTTTTTACCCTTCGTTTTTTCGACATGTGGATTTTTACGGTAAAACGGGATTACCGTGGATGGTCTTCGATTTACCATCGCTGGAGAATGGTGCACTATGGTAACGTTCCGTTTCAAATCGATACACGTTTTGCGTCAAAATTGGGCACAACACTCTTCGGGAGTCGTTGAAGAGATAATAGTCAAGAATGCAAGTTCAAAACAGATATTATCTAACAAAAACTCCAATCAACAGTAAAGAAAATGCGTAGACAATCGATTTATAGTGGTTCGGCGCGTTGCCTACGTCCACTGTGAAGTTTTTTGATATTTTATTGATTCTCTTTCAATGTTTACAAGTTGTTACAGCGATCAACAGCAAGTTACAACTGGAAATTCGAAATCAACAATCAAGTTACGATATAGGATGATGGAGATCTTGATCCGGCAGAGTTTGGGCGCCTCAGAGTCAGAAGATCCCTTTTCTGTTGGCCCTGGGGCTCTATTTATAGGCGTAGGCTGCTGGTATCTCGCTGAAAACTCGGGAGACCACGTCTAGCACGTGAGGGGGCCCACACGCACGGTCTCAGGAAGTTTGGGCCTACTTTGGCATCGGTTCGAACTCCATTCGAACCGATCAAGAATTCATCCAATCGAGGTGAAATTTGGCGCGGACATTCTTCAACACATACGCAAGCTTCAGTGAAAATTTCGTGGCATTTGGATCAATAGGTTAGGAGATATGATGGGTTCGAAATTGGGTTTGTTGCTCGGCTGTTTGGTTCGAAACCAAGGTTTCGAATTGGTCCTTTCGAATCCATGGAGGCACGTGGCTTCGTGGTGGCGTGAAGCGCAAACTTCGAACCGATCCGGTCTTCACTCCGAGTTGACCGCTTCGACTCCATAGATCTCGGCGTATTCGAACCGATGGAAGACACGTCATCATGGTTGGTTGACCCAGTGGATTCGAATGAAGCTACACAGGATGGTTTCGAACTTGGCATCGTGGTTGGGTTCGAACATGATTTCATGGATGGATTCGAATAAGGCTCCACGTTTGGCTTCGAACAAAGTGTTTTGTGATGGGTTCGAAGCGGCTATTCTTCGATGGGTTCGAGGTCCATTGTTATGAGCTTGGTAGGTTCGAACTCGATGGTCTCGAAACCGAGGCATCCTGAAGGGTTCGAACCTGATGGGTTCGAAGGTGGTGGAGACGAACCAGAGGTGGTTCGGTGCATTCGATTCTTATGGATTCGAACGCGATGGTTTCGAAATGTTGGTCAACAATGGATTCGAAACCTAAGCCTTGCCCTTCAAATTGAATCGATCATAACTCGAGCATATGAACTCGGATTGACTTGAAATTTGAAATGCTGACTCCTATACTTTCTTGCCGTGGCCTATCAATTGTAGCTCAATCTGGACTCGGATAAAATTCAGTGATATCCATGGAGAAACGAAGTATGACCAGCCTCTGAGATGAACTGTTCTCCGTTTCTGACCGTCTTTTGGTATCGCGGCTTTGCCAAAAAGCGGGATAACATTTTGCCCCCCAAAGTACGTCTTGTGGGAACATGACGTGCTTTGAATAGCGGCAATCTCTCTCTAAACAATCATTGCTCTCTTTTTTGCTGAAACTCGTATGCTGTGTTGTTGTAACCTTGTGTGGACATGATTGACGGTATAATAGTGCTTAGCCGTTGGCTGTTGCATTTGTAACAGGATGAGTGTTTGACCCCTGTAAATGTTTAAAATCGATTGTTAGTTCGACTTTTATGCATATATGTTAGTTTGACCCTCGCAAACGTTGTGCGTTCACGAGTCGTTGCCAGCTTGGTTGGCCATTGAATTCCGTATCGATTCTCTCCTGAACCGATTTGAAAACTTGAGTTGAGACAATGCTTGACGGTTGTTTAGAAAAACCCCTTCGTATCGATGCTCTCCTGAATTGATATTGAAGGTTGAAGGAATTGAATTCTATATTGCGTGAGTGTAATGTTTCGAACCGATACATTCGAGCATCGATGGGTTCGAAATTCACGTTTGTATGGACGCGGTATGCTTGTGCTATGATGGGTTCAAAGTCAACATTCGAACCGGTTTGAGGGAATGGACACGAAATTACTATTCGAGTCGATTCGAATTGGAAGAAGATGGGTACGAAGTCATCTGTCGTATCGATAGGCCATGGATGGATTCGAAGTGGTGGATGTGAACAAGGTCTTCGAATCGATGTGCCCACAGTTCGTTTCGCATCGATGCGGCCTGTTCCTCTGTAGTGCTTTTCGTACCGTTGAAGCATGAGTTGAACTTCGAATCGATAGGGCTTTAAGCATATGGTTTCGAAAGCTAACTTCGAACCGATCTGGTACGTGACCGGTTGCGGCCGGTTGGGTTGACTGGGAGAGCAATCGTCTCGGTCACATCCTAGGCTCCATATAAATAGCAGTGGTTTTCACTTTTTTCATTTTTTACTTTTACTCTTACTTGCTTTTACTGTGTTCTTCATCGTTTCGGAGCTCCAAAAGAGAAAACACTGTGCCGCATCATCGAATCGACAAAGATTCAAGTCTTCAATCTCTCGAATTCATCGTTCAAACTAGGTAATTAGCCTCGAATTCAAACGGCGAACGGCAAAGTTACTTCGAACCCGCGCCTTTCTATCAATTGATAAAGTCAGATCTGGCCTGGCAGAGGGCTTCGAAGCCATATGGGGACTCTTGCTCGAATCAATTTCTTGGACGACCCCATGGGGGTGACGCAGTTTGTACTTATTGATGGGTTCGATGGTTTCATTCGAATCGATGGATTTGAACCCATCGGCTGTGGTTTCGAAGTCCACAACTTCGCATCGATACGAAGAGTATCGATGCGAACGTGGATGACGTTAAGTTGAGGGTTCCCTTGTCGTTTCGAACTTGTCAAGCAATGATCGATTCGAAGTTGTCCCTTATCGATCGGTTCGAATTTGGCATCTGGCCATCGATTCGAAGCGCGTCTAACCGCATGGGTTCGAAGCGACGTCAGGATGGGTTCGAACGAAGGGGTGTTCGGTTAGGTTCGAACGAAGTCCTTGTGATGGTTTCGAACCCTCTATGATGGATACCAAAGTTCGATATTTTCTAGGCACAACTCCGACGAGCTTCACTCTTGCACATTTGGACTTGAATATTAAACTGCATACATGACCGCCCTTCGAAGCTCGTCGATGGAACCATAACAATTTTTATCCGGATCAATTTCCATCATGGAAACAGATTAGTGATGACAGTCAGCGATGACGGTCACTACAGCTGGACTCCGTAGCTTTGTCGTTTGCATATTTCTTTAACTCTGCAACATTTATTCAAGTAATGCATGTCACTGCACAACATACACTCATACACGTTACACTAGGGGACGCACGGGTTTTTGTCGTCTAACGATGGTTTCTCGTGAGTTAGCTAGCTATGGAACCGCCAAGTTCACAGCAGCAGGAGACTCAAGGTACAGTTTCTCCAAGGCTAGAGATTCCGGATATTGATCTTGAGATTATTGGTCCAGCCCCGGATGAACTTCCCGATGCGTCGTTCATTGCCAATCCATCAGATTCCGTTCCATCCAATATCTCTGAAGACATGTTGGGGAGAATATGTTTGAGGCACGGCCTGTCGCTGGATGATGTGCTACTGCAGGGGCCAAATGATAGACCGCATAATCCGCCGGAGGGATACACAGCATTTAACCGCCACGCGTGCACGGCCGGGACACTTCCTCCGTTCAACGAGTATATAAGGGAAGTATTGTCGTTTTTGAGGATCACCCCATCTTAGCTGCACCCGAACGGATATGCGTCGATCAATAGCTTGTTCATTGCATTTATGGAATATCTCCATCGCCCACCACTCCCAATTGAGATCAAATACTTGTTCAATTTCAAAACTCGGGGTGATTGCCCCTCCTTCACAATCCTGGAAGCGGTGAGAAATTGCCAAGTGGTTACCGGGTCTTGGACCAGGTTAAGCTATTATAGGACAGAATGGTTTTATGTCAGATGTCCTCCTGGATTTGCCCGACGATGGCTATTCAGACGTGAGTATAGCTGAGTTTGTAAATAATTACTACAGCAATTGCAGCCGAAGTTGAACTTATATTTTATTCTTTTTTACAGCGGTGATTCAGCGACCGGAGGGCGAGCACTATAGGGAGATGGTGCGAGTGCTTCGAGAAGTTCCGAGTGGAGATAGGGATATCGACGTGTTATTGACGGATAGGAATCTCCGGGCCTGCGGTTTGATCGAACAAGGGCAGAGCATAAGCTTTGAGGTGGCACTAAGGGTCGTCTCGAAAAAATGAGTCAAGCACAAGAAACCCGGAGTTACTACAGCTGAGGAAGCTGACTCTGAAAGAACCCACACCGATGATGAGCCGCTGACCGGGCCTACTGACGCAGTTCCGGATGTCGCGGAGCAGAGAAAAGGCAAGGCTGCCATGGTTAAGTCAAGTAAGAAGGGGAGATGGAAATCGGTTGTCACGGCACGTTCTGCTCCCGGAGTTAGAATCTCGGAGATGTCTCCTCCGAGAACCGAAAATCTTTTTGAAGGGCTTTCCGATCTTCCAATCCCGGACGATGTGTCTTTTCAACATGATGCCGGGTTGGAGGAATTCCATCGTACTTTAGAGTTGAACGAGCCTCTTAGTATCAGCGAGGTCGACACTTCTGGTTAGTCGGGGGGAATGCATATTCATACACATTTCACGACATTGCATAACCTTTGACTGTAAACTACCTGTTTTGAAAGGTGATTAATTCTATTTTATTTTGCTTCGCAGATATCATGTCTAAGCGTGGTTCAATGCTTGGGAGTCTTCGACATGCCCGCAAGCCTTCATATTACGACTCGTGCAGACGAGAAGGGGATAGAGGTTATGATCAGGGGCGCTCTGGGCATTATGACCAGGGACGCTCTGGGTATTCTAGTCACGAGAGATATGACACAGACAGAGGCTATAAGCGTCGATCGCGATCGCGTACCCCTCCTCCTTCCAGAGATCCCGTACAATCTCCTGCTCATGTCCCTCATCCTTCCGAGTCTTCTCGATATACGTCGGTTTCTCAACCTTCACGATCTGAGGCGATGACCCCGATAGTCGTAGAGCAGCCTCCTACTGAAATCTCAGGGGAAGGGGCAATTAGACTTGCGCAACAAAAGAGGGAGTTCCCGAATATTTGCTTCGATAACTACGTCTTTCCCCCGAACCTGAAAAGAATCCCGCCTGAGGCCGAGCGGTTAGCGCTCGACTACGTGCATGAATTTTACACCCAATACATGGCGTGGTATAGGGCGGCCGATAAGGCATCGACGTTAGCCTTCGAACGAGCGGCTACCATTGAAAAGCTTCAAACCGAGCTGGCTCAAAAAGACCGCATCATACAAGTGCTGAATACCGAGGCTGAATCGTCTCGAAAATCAGAGATGGAGGCTCTTACAAAGGCCGATGAAGCTCAAGCAGCCATGGATAGAACGAAAAAGGAGTACTATGTTACGGTGGAAGACATGGGCCACCGAAACACTGTCGTCACTGCTGAGCGGGATGCGGCGTTAAAAGAACTTAATGAGCTCAAGGCTAAATTTGCCGAAATTATTAAAGATAGAGATGACGCGCATAACACGGCGCAAGAAGCCTGCGAGCAAGCCGTAGTGCTTCGCACTGAAAGAGATGTGGCCGTGGCCAAAGTTCAGGCGGTCGAAGCAGAGGTGGAGGAGAAGGTTCAACAGGCAAAGGCCAGGCTAGAGGCCGATATCGAAGATTTGCTCATAACTTACAACGCCAATGTGTTAAAGCACGGAAACTTGGCCTGGCTTCAAGATTATCCAGTTCACCTTCGTAGCGCTTGGGACCGATTGGTCGAGGAGGAAGAGGAAGCGCATCCAGGTGAGTCGGTCGATCGATTCGAACTTGAGAACCGGCTGCTCACAGACGATGAGAAGAAGGTTCTTCATGACGCTATCATCGCTCATGAGAAGGAGATGATCGGTGGTCGTTCCCTGGAAGTCAGAGAGGGATCAGGTGTTGAGCACCATTCTGCTGTCACTGAAGTCACCACACCATCTTCGTCGGTGCCTGTATCTGTGGTCAGTTTGCAACCTGTTCCTGCCTACGACCCGGAACGGCCGCGCTTATCTCCTATTCATGAGCGTACTTCCGAGGCCGTTCAGCCGTCTGCGAGCCAAACTGGGGAAGGTATTCCGAAGTGATCTCAAGCGTTTTCTAAATAGAGTGTTTGTTTTGTAACAGTTACTAATAACTTCTTATTTTTTGCCTAGGCACTGGAATTGCGCCGACTGTCGCGGCTCAAGAACCAAGCAGAGGAGATAAGGCCATTGCCACCGAGACTACTGTTGTAACTGCGGTATCTGCTGAGGCGGCGCAGGGGGGATCTTTATCTGTTGACGAACAAATGGTGAGCGAACTGCTCGGCGAGCAGGGTGGTTCTTTCTCTGACTTGCCATTTATCATCGTTAGTAGCCTCCCGCCGTCCTCAAGTTCTTCGATGCAGACCGTAGATGCCCCCAGCCAAGTCCATGCGACTCGTGATGAGGAAATTCTAGCCGAAATCTGCGCCGAAATAGAGGCTGCCGGGCATGGTGGTAATGTTAGTGGTAGTACGGCGGCGCAGAGTCCTGCACCTGCTAGGGTAGTGTCATCGGGAGGCACTATCTCAACTTCCGTTACGGATCCAGTCCCTCCTACTTCTCCGGCAGGAAGCCTCCATGCAGACTCAAGCTCCGCGAAGGATATTGACATCATGCCTCCAGCCGAAGAGCCACCGCCGGAGAGCAGACATTCAAAACGAAGAATTTCTGTCCCTAGTGACACTGATGATGTACCACTAGTAAGAAGGACGAAAAAGAAGAAATAAATCGGTTTCTCAAGTAGATGTTCTGGTAGATAGGTACTTGTCTTCGTTTTTTGTCAGTAGGTCGTGTATAGATGCAGGTTTGGCCCCTGCTAGCAGGCAGTCTTTTTTGGAAGAACTTATTTGCGTGTAAGTTCTTGTTTTAAGTTAGTTGAAATAAAATTTTATTTCTTTGTTTGAACTCTTGTTTTATTTGTGCTTAAGTACTTGCAGTGTCTTGTTTTCGGTCCGGTGTACTTGTGGTGTTTTTACCGTTTAAGTAGAGTTCGTTTCATTTGCCAAGCCTGAAAATATTGGTCACAAGTTGTGATTGATGAATGAGTTGAACTTCGGACGTTGTATCACTTCGGTTAGTGATTAATATTTAGCTTTCGTGCCCCCCAGTTTTGGGGAACAGCACTTGTATTTTTGGTGGTTGATCGCACTTGTTGCAAGTCTTGAGCACACGTCCGCACTCCGGGGACTTAAGATAACTTGAGATCGGTAATCTGGTTCGCACTTCGGGAACTCGAGAGTTATCGATGCTTGTAATACGGTTCGCGCTCCGGGAACTTGGAAATAATGTTCACATTCCAATTCGCACTCTACGAACTCGGAGTTAGTATTAACATTTTAGTTCGCACTACGAGAACTTTAACTTGGTGTTTGTGCTCCAATTCACACGCCGGGAACTTAGATAAAGCATGTATGTTTGGGTTCGCACTTCAGGAACCCAAAATTGATGTTCGTACATCAACCCGCGCTTTGGGAATCTGGAGCTAGCACGGATGCTCCGGTTCGCGCTCCGGGAACCTGTAATTTACGTGTATACTCCAATTCGTGCTCTGGGAAGTTGGAGTCCGTTCGCATTCTGGGAACGAATTATCGAATGCTTATACTCCAATTCGCACTCTGGGAACTTGGAGTCCGTTCGCGCTCTGGGAACGAATTATTGAATGTTTATACTCCAATTCGCACTCTGGGAACTTGGAGTCCGTTCGCGCTCTAGGAACGAATTATTGAATGTTTATACTCCAATTCGCACTCTGGGAACTTGGAGTCCGTTCGCGCTCTGGGAATGAATTATTGAATGTTTATACTCCTATTCGCACTCTGGGAACTTAGAGTCCGTTCGCGCTCTGGGAACAAATTATTGAATGTTTATACTATAATTCGCACTCTGGGAACTTGGAGTCCGTTCGCGCTCTGGGAATGAATTATTGAATGTTTATACTCCAATTCACGCTGTAGGAAGTTGGAGTCTGCTCGCGCTCTGGGAGCGAATTATGGAGTGTTTATACTCCAATTCACACTGTGGGAAGTTGGAGTCCGTTCGCATTCTGGGAACGAATTATTGAATGTTTACACTCCAATTCGCACTCTGGGAACTTGGAGTCCGTTCGCGCTCTGGGAACGAATTATTGAATGTTTATACTCCAATTCGCACTCTGGGAACTTGGAGTCCGTTCGCGCTCTCAGAACGAATTATTGAATGTTTATACTCCAATTCGCACTCTGGGAACTTGGAGTCCGTTCGCGCTCTAGGAACGAATTACTGAATGTTTATACTCCAATTCGCACTCTGGGAACTTGGAGTCCGTTCGCGCTCTGGGAACGAATTATTGAATGTTTATACTCCAATTCGCACTCTGGGAACTTGGAGTCCGTTCGCGCTCTGGGAACGAATTATTGAATGTTTATACTCCAATTCACGCTGTGGGAAGTTGGAGTCTGCTCGCGCTCTGGGAGCGAATTATGGAATGTTTATACTCCAATTCACACTGTGGGAAGTTGGAGTCCGTTCGCGCAGTGGGAACGAATTATGGAATGTTTATACTCCAATTCACGCTGCGGGAAGTTGGAGTCCGTTCGCGCGGTGGGAACGAATTATGGAATGGACTGTCGTATGTTGGTCCAGTTCAGCCTTCGATGTGTTGGCTTGCCCGCGAGATGGGATTTCACTTAGTGAGTGGCCGGTTGTAACGCAGTCACTCGCTATTTGAGTAACTTCCATTGTTCGATGGAACTTAGCTCTTCGTGTGTCATGATTGTTGAATGTTGTATTCGGTGAATCACAGCTTTAGCTTGAAGAGATAGCATTTTATTTGCCGAAATGAGAAAATGTGGAAAAGTCAGTGCCTTGTTACAAATTCAAAATTCAGAATGTAAAGGAAGCTACAAAGCATTCATAGACTGAAGGAGCCTGTCATTTGTGACAATGACAAGGTTCTTCGTCGTTCCAGGCTTCTGAATGAGTAGGCCCGCCATTGATGGCGTTTATCACCAATCTCCCATGGGGACAAGTCGAATCCTCCTGCCTCGGTCGATTGGGTTCATTGATTGGATTGGATGGGCCCGCTTCTCTGGGCTGCGGTGTCCGCACAAACTGTTCCAGCTTCCTTTCTCTGACCAGTTTTTCAACGAGATCATGTAAGTGACGACACTCGTTCGTATCGTGCCCGTAGCCTTCATGGAACCTGCAAAATTTTCCCGTCTGGATTTGTCTCTCTGACGACGGTCTTGGAGCAGGTTTTTCGTATTGAATTGTATTACGGGTCTGCAAATACAAGTCCTCCAGTGAAGTATTCAAAGGAGTATAACTGTTGAACTTTGGATTTTTACGTTGCGTGCCGCGATTTTGATCTTGTTTTTTAAGTTGATTCACGCTCTCTCTTTGCCGAGCTTGTTTATTTTTAATGTTCAACTGAACTCTTCCGGAGCTCTCGCCGGACTGTTTTATGGCAACATTGCTTTGGGTTCCTCCCGCATTTGGTCCTGCGTCAGTTTGCTTCCTAGACTGTTTCGCGTCTTCCCGTCTCAGGAATTGAGCTGCTTTGGCATGGAAACGGTCCAATGACGCAGGTGGTTTCCCAGCTAGCCAATTGCCAATTTCAGAATCGGGGTCGATCCCCTTAGTTAACGCCATAAGGATGGAGTTATCGTTTGGATTACTAATCTCTGCACATGCAGTATGGAATCTTTTAAGTAGTGTCTGAGTGTCTCTCTGGGAGCTTGTGTGACACTAGATAGAGTGTTGACATCTTTCGGCCTTACGACGTGCATGCGGAATTGCTCAACGAATTTTGTGGCCAGATGGTCGAATGAGGAGATGGATCGAGGAGGCAATCGGGTGAACCACATGGTGGCGATGCCCCCTAAGGATATGGGGAAACTACGACATTTCACTGCGTCGTCGGCTCTGGTAGCAGTCATCGACCATTCATATTTTAGAATATGTTGGTTGGGATCGGAGTTTCCCTCATACATGGGCAGAGTGGGCATTCGGAATCGCCGTGGGAGTTCAGCATTAAGAATATCGTCCGTAAAGGGAGTATGACTTCGGGAAACTCCCCAAACGTCGTTTGTGAACCCCTGACTCTCACGGATCATCTGACGTATCATAGTTGAAAGATCCGGCATTTGCGCCGGAGTATGGTCACGTTCCATACTTTGGGTTTGAACCGGATATCGTCGACGGTTCACATTTTGCCTTCTCGGCTCATAGTCCTCTGGGACGTACGGTTCAGGAGTACGACCGCTATGACGACGGTCTAGGTCCGACTGGTCTTGAGCGTCGACCCCTGGTTCAGCCGCAACGCTAGTGGTGCGGTATTCTGCGGCGTGATGAGGAACCGCGCCTCCTCGGGAAGAGGGTCCGGTTTGGAAGTTGGCTGACGGACCAACTCTTATTTGTCCAACGGTCAATGTTGGTTGGTTTCCAGCGGGTTGCATACGACTCCCACCTAACCGTGGTCGTGGAGGTTGATTATGATAATCAGAAGATGAAGAACTTTCGCTGGAAGAGCGAGAAGCACGATCTCTCATGGATCTCTTTCGTTTCTGGCGATCCAGCTTGTTGATTAGCTCAGCGTTAGCACGTAGCTGTTCTTCTAGTTGTCGCCGACTCTGGGTCAGCTCTTGGAGTAACAACTGCAATTCATGTCGGGTAACCGGACCCGACGGCTCTGAGTGCCCAGCGGCATCTTGATTAGAGGGAGGTAGAGGGGCAGGATTCTGTCTATCCTGTTCTTCTTGATTGACGGCGTTTGAGGTGGTTCTTGTGCTAACCATCTTTAGAGTTGAGTTCCTTTCCTAGACTTTATGCAAATCTGAATAGAAGGGAAGGAAGTTGAATTCAATGATCTGGATCTCTCTCCTAGATTTATTCAATCCGGTATCGATGACAGATCCAACGAGCAGGAGAAAATCTGGGTTTTCTCAGTGAAAGCACCAAAGTGTTTGCGTCAAAATTGGGTACAACACTCTTCGGGAGTCGTTGAAGAGATAATAGTCAAGAATGCAAGTTCAAAATAGATATTATCTAACAAAAACTCCAATCAACAGTAAAGAAAATGCATAGACAATCGATTTATAGTGGTTCGGCGTGTTGCCTACGTCCACTGTGAAGTTTTTTGATATTTTATTGATTCTCTTTTAATGTTTACAAGTTGTTACAGTGATCAACAGCAAGTTACAACTGGAAATTCGAAATCAACAATCAAGTTATGATATAGGATGATGGAGATCTTGATCCGGCAGAGTTTGGGCGCCTCAGAGTCAGAAGATCCCTTTTCTGTTGGCCCTAGGGCTCTATTTATAGGCGTAGGTTGTTGGTATCTCGCTGAAAACTCGGGAGACCACGTCTGGCACGTGAGGGGGCCCACACGCACGGTCTCAGGAAGTTTGGGCCCACTTTGGCATCGGTTCGAACTCCATTCGAACCGATCAAGAATTCATCCAATCGAGGTGAAATTTGGCGTGAATATTCTTCAACACGTACGCAAGCTTCAGTGAAAATTTCATGGCATTTGGATCAATAGGTTAGGAGATATGATGGGTTCGAAATTGGGTTTGTTGCTCGGCTGTTTGGTTCGAAACCAAGGTTTCGAATTGATCCTTTCGAATCCATGGAGGCACGTGGCTTCGTGGTGGCGTGGAGCGCAAATTTCGAACCGATCCGGTCTTCACTCCGAGTTGACCGCTTTGACTCCATAGATCTCGGCGTATTCGAACCGATGGAAGACACGTCATCATGGTTGGTTGACCCAGTGGATTCGAATGAAGATACACAGGATGGTTTCGAACTTGGCATCGTGGATGGGTTCGAACATGACTTCATGGATGGATTCGAATAAGGCTCCACGTTTGGCTTCGAACAAAGTGTTTTGTGATGGGTTCGAAGCGGCTATTCTCCGATGGGTTCGAGGTCCATTGTTATGAGCTTGGTAGGTTCGAACTTGATGGTCTCGAAACCGAGGCATCCTGAAGGGTTCGAACCTGATGGGTTCGAAGGTGGTGGAGACGAACCAGAGGTGGTTCGGTGCATTCGATTCTTATGGATTCGAACGCGATGGTTTCGAAATGTTGGTCAACAATGGATTCGAAACCTAAGCCTTGCCCTTCAAATTGAATCGATCATAACTCGAGCATATGAACTCGGATTGACTTGAAATTTGAAATGCTGACTCCTATACTTTCTTGCCGTGGCCTATCAATTGTAGCTCAATCTGGACTCGGATAAAATTCAGTGATATCCATGGAGAAACGAAGTATGACCAGCCTCTGAGATGAACTGTTCTCCGTTTCTGACCGATCTTTTGGTATCGCGGCTTTGCCAAAAAGCGGGATAACAGCACGCATTTCAAAAAGTCGTATGACACTGTTTCGCCATTTCGGACGGATGTTGCACCTTGCACCGTGGATGTTGCACACTATAGATGTCGATTATTCGAACGGCCATAACTTCTGGCTCGTTTAGAGTTACAGGAGCCATAACCAGTCAAAACGAAGGCCTCAGTGAGTTCTACGGCTCTGACAGCTTTCAGCCGTCAATGAATTGTTTAATGCCCAAAAAAGACTGTCCGAATCTCAATCGGGCCTCGGAAGTTTTTTACCCTTCATTTTTTCGACACGTGGATTTTTACGGTAAAACTGGATTACCGTGGCTGGTCTTCGATTTACCATCGCTGGAGAGTGGTGCACCATGGTACCGTTCCGTTTAAAATCCATGCACGCATTTCAAAAAGTCGTACGACACTGTTTCGCTATTTCGGAAGGATGTTGCACCTTGCACCGTGGATGTTGCACCCTGTAGATATCGATTATTCGGACGACCATAAATTCTGGCTCGTTTAGAGTTACGGGAGCCATAACCGTTCAAAACGAAGGCTTCAGTGAGTTCTACGACTCATACAGCTTTCAGCCGTCAATGGATTGTTTAATGCCCAAAAAAGACTATCCGAATCTAAATCGGGTCTCGAAAGTTTTTTACCCTTCGTTTTTTCGACACGTGGATTTTTACGGTAAAACAGGATTATCGTGGCTTGTCTTCGATTTACCATCGCTGGAGAGTGGTGCACCATGGTACCGTTCCGTTTCAAATCCATGCACGCATTTCAAAAAGCCGTACGATACTGTTTCGCCATTTCGGACGGATGTTGAACCTTGCACCGTGGATATTGCACCCTGTAGATAACGATTATTCGGACGGCCAAAACTTCTGTCTCGTTTAGAGTTACGGGAGCCATAACCAGTCAAAACAAAGGCCTCAATGAGTTCTACGGCTCTGACAGCTTTCGGCCGTCAATGGATTGTTTAATGCCCAAAAAAGACTATCCGAATCTCAATCGGGTCTCTGAAGTTTTTTACCCTTCGTTTTTTCGACACGTGGATTTTTATGATAAAACTGGATTACCGTGGCTGGTATTCGATTTACCATCGCTGGAGAGTGGTGCACCATGGTACCGTTCCATTTCAAATCCATGCACGCATTTCAAAAAGTCGTACGACGTTGTTTCGCCATTACGGACGGATGTTGCACCTTGCACCGTGGATGTTGCACCCTGTAGATATCGATTATTCGGACGGCCATGACTTCTGGCTCGTTTAGAGTAGCCATAACCAATCAAAACGAAGGCCTCAGTGAGTTCTACGGCTCTGACAGCTTTCAGCCGTCATTGAATTGTTTAATGCCCAAAAAAGACTATCCGAATCTCAATCGTGTCTCGGAAGTTTTTTACCCTTCGTTTTTTCGACACGAGGATTTTTACAGTAAAACTGGATTACCGTGGCTGGTCTTCGATTTACCATCGCTGGAGAGTGGTGCACCATGGTACCGTTCCGTTTCAAATCCATGCATGCATTTCAAAAAGTCGTACGACACTGTTTCGCTATTTCGGACGGATGTTGCACCTTGCACCGTGGATGTTGCACCCTGTAGATAACGATTATTCGGACGGCCATAACTTCTGGCTCGTTTAGAGTTACGGGAGCCATAACCAGTCAAAATGAAGGCCTCAGTGAGTTCTACGACTCTGACAGCTTTCAGCCGTCAATGGATTGTGTAATGCCCAAAAAAGACTTTCCAAATCTTAATCGGGTCTCGGAAGTTTTTTACCCTTCGTTTTTTCGACACGTGGATTTTTACGGTAAAACGTTATTACCGTGGCTGGTATTCGATTTACCATCGCTGGAGAGTGGTGCACCATGGTAACGTTCCGTTTCAAATCCATGCACGCATTTCAAAAAGCCGTATGACACTGTTTCGCTATTTCGTACGGATGTTGCACCTTGCACCGTGGAAGTTGCACCCTGTAGATGTCGATTATTCGGACGACCATAACTTCTGCCTCGTTTAGAGTTACGGAAGCCATAACCAGTCAAAACGAAGGCATCAGTGAGTTCTACGGCTCTGACAGCTTTTAGCTGTCAATGGATTGTTTAATGCCCAAAAAAGACTTTCCGAATCTCAATCGGGTCTCGGAAGTTTTTTACCCTTCGTTTTTTCGACACGTGGATTTTTACGGTAAAACGGGATTACCGTGGCTGGTCTTCGATTTACCATCGCTGGAGAGTGGTGCACCATGGTACCGTTCCGTTTCAAATCCATGCACGCATATCAAAAAGTCGTACGATACTGTTTTGCCAATTCGGACGGATGTTGCACCTTGCACCGTGGATGTTGCACCCTGTAGATATCGATTATTCGGACGGCCATAACTTCTGGCTCGTTTAGAATTACGGGAGCCATAACCAGTCAAAACGAAGGCCTCAGTGAGTTCTACGGCTCTGGCAGGTTTTAGCCGTCAATGGATTGTTTAATGCCCAAAAAAGACTATCCGAATCTCAATCGGGTCTCGGAAATTTTTTACCCTTCGTTTTTTCGACACGTGGATTTTTACGGTAAAACTGGATTACCGTGGCTGGTCTTCTATTTACCATCGCTGGAGAGTGGTACACCATGGTACCGTTCCGTTTCAAATCCATGCTCGCATTTCAAAAAGTCGTACGACGCTGTTCCGCCATTTCGGACGGATGTTGCACCTTGCACCGTGGATGTTGCACCCTGTAGATATCGATTATTCGGACGACCATAACTTCTGGCTCGTTTAGAGTTACGGGATCCATAACCAGTCAAAACGAAGGCCTCCATGAGTTCTACGGCTCTGACAGCTTTCAGCCGTCAATGAATTGTTTAGTGCCCAAAAAAGACTGTCCGAATCTCAATCGGGCCTCGGAAGTTTTGTACCCTTCGTTTTTTCGACACGTGGATTTTTACGGTAAAACTGGATTACCGTGGCTGGTCTTCGATTTACCATCGCTGGAGAGTGTTGCATCATGGTACCGTTCCGTTTCAAATCCATGCACGCATTTCAAAAAGTCGTGCGACACTGTTTCGCTATTTCGGACGGATGTTGCACCTTGCACGGTGGATGTTGCACCCTGTAGATATCGATTATTCGGACGGCCATAAATTCTGGCTCGTTCAGAGTTATGGGAGCCATAACCACTCAAAACGAAGGCCTTAGTGAGTTCTACGGGTCTCACAGCTTTCAGCCGTCAATGGATTGTTTAATGCCCAAAAAAGACTATCCGAATCTCAATCGGGTCTCGGAAGTTTTTTACCCTTCGTTTTTTCGACACGTGGATTTTTACGGTAAAACGGGATTACCGTGGCTGGTCTTCGATTTACCATCGCTGGAGAGTGGTGCACCATGGTAACATTCCGTTTCAAATCCATGCACGCATTTCAAAAAGCCGTACGACACTGTTTCGCCATTTCGGACGGATGTTGCACCTTGCACCATGGATATTGCACCCTGTAGATATCGATTAATCGGACAGCCATAATTTCTGGCTCGTTTAGAGTTACGGGAGCCATAACCAGTCAAAACAAAGGCCTCAGTGAGTTCTACGGCTCTGACAGATTTCAGCCGTCAATGGATTGTTTAATGCCCAAAAAAGACTATCCGAATTTAAATCGGGTCTCTGAAGTTTTTTACCCTTCGTTTTTTCGACACGCGGATTTTTACGGTAAAACTGGATTACCGTGGCTGGTCTTCGATTACCATCGCTGGAGAGTGGTGCACCATGGTACCATTCCGTTTCAAATCCATGCACGCATTTCAAAAAGTCGTATGACGCTGTTTCGCCATTTCGGACGGATGTTGCACCTTGCACCGTGGATGTTGCACCCTGTAGATATCGATTATTCGGACGGCCATAACTTCTGGCTCGTTTAGAGTTACGGGAGCCATAACCAGTCAAAACGAAGGCCTCAGTGAGTTCTACGGCTCTGACAGCTTTCAGCCATCATTGAATTGTTTAATGCCCAAAAAAGACTATCCGAATCTCAATCGGGTCTCAGAAGTTTTTTACCCTTTTTTTTTCGACACGTGGATCCTTACGGTAAAACTGGATTACCGTGGCTGGTCTTCGATTTACCATCGATGGAGAGTGGTGCACCATGGTATCGTTCCGTTTCAAATCCATGCACGCATTTCAAAAAGTCGTACGACACTGTTTCGCTATTTCGGACGGATGTTGCACCTTCCACCGTGGATGTTGCAACCTGTAGATATCGATTATTCGGATGGCCATAACTTCTGGCTCGTTTAGAGTTACGGGAGCCATAACCAGTCAAAACGAAGGCCTCAGTGAGTTCTACGAATCTGACAGCTTTCAGCCGTCAATGGATTGTTTAATGCCCAAAAAAGACTATCCGAATCTTAATCGGGTCTTGGAAGTTTTTTACCCTTCGTTTTTTCGACACGTGGATTTTTACGGTAAAACGTTATTACCGTGGCTGGTATTCGATTTACCATCGCTGGAGAGCGGTGCACCATGGTACCGTTCCGTTTCAAATCCATGCACGCATTTCAAAAAGTCGTACGACACAGTTTCGCCATTTCGGACGGATGTTGCACCTTGCACCGTGGATGTTGCACCCTGTAGATATCGATTATACGGACGGCCATTACTTATGGCTCGTTTAGAGTTACGAGGGCCATAACCAGTCAAAACGAAGGCCTTAGTGAGTTCTACGGCTCTGACAGCTTTCAGCCGTCAATGGATTGTTTAATGCCCAAAAAAGACTATTCGAATCTCAATCGGGTCTCGGAAGTTTTTTACCCTTCGTTTTTTCGACACGTGGATTTTTACGGTAAAACTGGATTACCGTGGCTGGGCTTCGATTTACCATCGCTGGAGAGTGATGCACCATGGTACCGTTCCGTTTCAAATCCATGCATGCATTTCAAAAAGTCGTACGACGCTGTTTCGCCATTTCAGACGGATGTTGCACCTTGCACCGTGGATATTGCACCCTGTAGATATCGATTATTCGGACGGCCATAACTTCTGGCTCGTTTAGAGTTACGGGAGCCATAACCAGTCAAAACGAAGGCCTTAGTGAGTTCTACGGCTCTGGTAGCTTTAAGCCGTCAATGGATTGTTTAATGCCCAAAAAAGACTATCCGAATCTCAATCGGGTCTCGGAAGTTTTTTACCCTTTGTTTTTTCGACACGTGGATTTTTACGGTAAAATTGGATTACCGTGGCTGGTCTTCGATTTACCATCGCTGGAGAGTGGTGCACCATGGTACCGTTCTGTTTCAAATCCATGCACGCATTTCAAAAAGTCGTACGACGCTGTTTCGCCGTTTCGGACGGATGTTGCACCTTGCACCGTGGACGTTGCACCCTGTAGATATCGATTATTCGGAAGGCCATTACTTATTGCTCGTTTAGAGTTACGGGAGCCATAACCACTCAAAACGAAGGCCTTAGTGAGTTCTACGGGTCTGACAGCTTTCAGCCGTCAATGGATTGTTTAATGCCCAAAAAAGACTATCCGAATCTCAACCGGGTCTCAGAAGTTTTTTACCCTTCGTTTTTTCGACACGTGGATTTTTACGGTAAAACGGGATTACCGTGGCTGGTCTTTGATTTACCATCGTTGGAGAGTGGTGCACCATGGTAACGTTCCGTTTCAAATCCATGCACGCATTTCCAAAAGTCATACGACACTGTTTCGCCATTTCAGACGGATGTTGCACCTTGCACCGTGGATGTTGCACCCTATAGATATCGATTATTCAGACGGCCATTACTTCTGGCTCGTTCAGAGTTACGGGAGGCATAACCAGTCAAAACAAACGCCTAAGTGAGTTCTACGGCTCTGATAGCATTCAGCCATCAATGTATTATTGAATGCCCAAAAAAGACTATCGGAATCTCAATCGGGTCTAGGAAATTTTTTACCCTTCGTTTTTTCAACACTTGGATTTTTACGGTAAAACAGGATTACCGTGGCTGGTCTTCGATTTTCCATCGCTGGAGAGTGGTGCACCAAGGTACCGTTCCATTTCAAATCCATGCATGCATTTCAAAAAGTTGTACGACACTGTTTCGCCATTTCGAACGGATGTTGCACCTTGCACCGTGGATGTTGCACCCTGTAAATATCAATTATTCGGACGTCCATAACTTATGGCTCGTTTAGAGTTACGGGAGCCATAACCAGTCAAAACGTAGGCCTCAGTGAGTTCTACGGCTCTGACAGCTTTCAGCTGTCAATGGATTGTTTAATGCCCAAAAAAGACTATCCGAATCTCAATCGGGTCTTGGAAGTTTTTTACCCTTCGTTTTTTCGACACGTGGATTTTTACGGTAAAACGGGATTACCGTGGCTGGTCTTCGATTTACCATCGCTGGAGAGTGGTGCACCATGGTAACATTCCGTTTCAAATCCATGCACGCATTTCAAAAAGTCGTACGACACTGTTTCGCCATTTTGGACGGATGTTGCACCTTGCACCGTGGATGTTTCACCCTGTAGATATCGATTATTCGGACGGCCATAACTTCTGGCTCGTTTAGAGTTACGGGAGTCATAACCAGTCAAAACGAAGGCCTCAGTGAGTTCTACGGCTCTGACATCTTTCAGCCGTCAATGGATTGTTTAATGCCCAAAAAAGACTATCCGAATCTCAATCGGGTCTTGGAAGATTTTTACCCTTCGTTTTTTTGACACGTGGATTTTTACGGTAAAACGGGATTACCGTGGACGGTCTTCGATTTACCATCGTGGAGAATGGTGCACCATGGTACCGTTCCATTCCAAATCCATGCACGTGTTTGCGCAAAAAATGGGCAAACACCTCAAAGTCGTACGATTTAGCTGATTTTATGTTGTTCTTAGCGATTTGGGTGATTTATGCAAATATGTAACAAGCAGGGACTAAACTGTAAAAGACACACAGATTTATAGTGGTTCGGCCAGAACGTGCCTACATCCACTTTATATGTTATTCTCCTCTTTCTCTTCAGATTACAAGTACAAAGCTTGATTACAAGTAACTGAAAGTTGTTTGAAAGTTCTATCCGTGCTTCAGCACTCAAACTTGTCTGCCATTGTTGTACCCCTGCCCCTCTATTTATAGAGTGAGGCTGGGGGTAGAGGTCTTGGATTTATATAGCTGCTGGTGGACCTGGGCTGATGCAATCTGGACTGGCAACTTTGGTTCGGCAAGGGCTTGGTTCGGTAGTTCATGGAAGTGGAGTTGGTCCGGTGGGACGTTGGTTCGGTGAAGGTGTATCCGGTGGTGAGTGGATGGAGCTTGGTTCGGCTATGCAGGGAGTGGTGTTGAGCCGGTAGGGCTTTGGTCCGGTGGTAGGAGTATGGTGGTTCGGCAAGGACTCGTGTACTTTGGTTCGACCGTGGCTAAGGTCTGGTTCGGTGGAAGATGGAGAAGCTTTTGGACCGGTGGTGCCTTCCTCCTGGATCGGTGGTGTGTAGTAGGTAGAATGCCGAATGAACTATGCCGAATGAGATATGTGATGTACTACCAAATGAATCTTTAAGCCTTTGATACCGAATGGACTTTTATATTTGAGTCATGAGTGAAACCCCAGACTTATATTCGCTTGCTGGCTGCTTCTTCTTGGTTCCGTCGTGGTGGAAACGCACACAACATTGATATTCCAGTTTTGACCAAAAATGGGATAACTCTTTTCTCCCCAAAACATGCCTTGCGATAAGAAGGCGTGTTTTGTAATGCCATGAGCTGGATGTTCATATCCTGTTGACAACCTGTAAAGAGCTTGATATTTTATATGGCCCCAAATGACGACCGTTCGGGATCAAGCTATTTGGGATGAAGCGCGGCCGTTCATGGTCAAGCGCCTAACTTCAAATGACGACCGTTCGCGATCGAGTCATTTGAGGTGAAGTGCGACCGTTCGCGGTCAAGCGTCTAAATCCATGCGACGATCGTTCGAGATCGAGTCATTTGCGTTGGAATGTGATCGTTCACGGTCAAACGCTTTACTTCAAATGACGACCGTTCGGGATCGAGCCATTCGAGGTAAAGTGCGACCGAGCCCGGTCAGAGGGCGGACCTCAAATGGCGACCGTTCGCGATCAAGCCACTTGGGGTGAAATGTGACCGTTCACGGCCGGTGCCGTTCGCGGCAAGAGATGAAATGGGACCGTTCGCGGTCAAGCGCCTTACTTCGGATGACGATCGTTCGAGATCGAGCCATTCGTAGTAAGGTGCGACTGTTGGCGGTCAGGGGGTGGACCTCAAATGGCGACCTTTCGCGATCGAGCTATTTGTGGCGAGATGAGTTGTGCCGTTCGAGGCGAGTGCGTGACCGTTCGAGGTCGGGTGCCGTTCGAGGCGAGTTGTGACCGTTCGAGGTCGGGTGCTGTTCGAGGCGAGTTTGCGACTGTTCGTTGTCGGGTGCCGTTCGAGGCGAGTTTACGACGGTTCGTAGTCGGGTGCCGTTCGAGGCGAGTTGTGACCGCTCGAGGTCGGGTGCCGTTTGAGGCAAATTGTGTGTGCCCGGGGGGGACTTAATATTATCGGTGTCGGAGTTATTGTTTGGGGGAGTTTCGGAATCAAAGACTTCGGCAGTTCACTTCCATGCAAGAGGTGCTCGTGGACCGTTCGCGATCCACGGGCATACAAGTAATTTTTCCATAGAATTGTAAATGTTAAAGCAATAATCATATGAACCTTACAGCAGACATGTCCTAACAGGAAGAATTTAAATGTTCAAATCAAAATCAAAGCAAAGAGAAGAATAAAGATGTCAAAGCGTAAACTCTTACTATAACGCGGCTGGTAGTCATTCAGAGCATGCCTATGGATCGTGCGCGATCGCTCACATGTGTAAATGATTTAACCGTGTTAGCGAGAGGTTTACAACTTTTTCATCGTTATTTCAATCAAGCAATCAATGGATAATCAAACGGTGCCCCGATCCAGGGTCACCTCTAGCCGATGTAGAAAGTGGTCGCTCTGGCTCCACAGCTGGAGTTCGCCTCCCCACATACTGAAGGAGCATACCGTTCCTGATATGCCCTTCCACCTCGTCCTTCAAATGCCTACAATCATTAGTATTATGACCGTTTAATTCATGGAATACACAAAACTTTTCTGATTTTCTTTTGTCAGAGGTTGGATCCCTTCGTATTGGTCTACGATACGGAACATGCTCCTTGGTATCTTGATAAATTCATTCCAGACTCTCATTCAGCTAAGTGTGAGTGGTGAATCGCGGCTCCCTCCGTTGCCTCTTTGTCCTGTCATCATTATCCTCAGCCTTTCTCTTTCCTTTGTTATTCTCCGCACCCTTTCCAGGTGGGTTTCCTCTCTTGATTGCGTAAACGTCATCTTCTTCCTCTCTTTCTGCACTAGCATCTTCCAAACGCAGAAACTTTTCAGCCTCATGATAGAACTCTCCCAGATTCATAGGCGGGTCCTTGGTTAATGAATTCTTGAACTCTGTACTATCGGCTATTCCAGATACAGCCGCCATCATGACCATAGATGGATCTGGTCGATCCACAGATGTTGCCGCCGCATTAAATCGCGTTAGAAAGCTCCTCAAAGTCTCTCCAGTTTTCTGCTTCAAGGTTGCCAAAGTCATCACATTCTTGGGTCTCGCAATATGAACCCTGAATTGCCTCATGAATCTCTCAGTTAAATCTGCCCACGTTCCTATGGAGCCGCTCTCCAGTTGCCTAAGCCATAACGCTGCAATGTCCGTCAAATACAGTGGAAAGCACCGGGCCATGATCTCCTGTGATGCCCCCAGCACTTCCATGTGCCTCATATACTTAGTTAGATGGACCGCAAGGTCTGTCCTCCCATCGTACATCTCTACTGATGGTAGCTTGAACTCTGGTGGGTTCTTAGCCATCCTAATCGTAGAAGAAAAAGGACTCCTGTTTTCATCTTCCAAGTCTCTATTTACTAAAACGCCTCTCATAGCTCTTCTAACCATCTCTGCTAATCTGTCATTGTTTCCAAGCTGTAGTCCTCGTTCACTGCCTTCGACCTGCCCCCCGAGTCCGCGGGAGTTTTCATGTGTATGCCTCCCTGGATGAACGTTCATTCCTCTATTGCTACCAGGTGGCTCGGATGCCCCTATCTCTCTTCCCGGGGTTAGATCAACATGCTCTGCGTGAGTGTCCCCTAGCTCTGGTGCTACGCTAGATGGTCCTGCTCCGTTCTGAACTCCATTTGCTCCTTGGTTTTGTTCTCCAAATTGCCCAATTTGCTGAAGAAAGTTCTGGATCATCTCTTCTTGTCTTCTCATCATAGCCTCCATCTCATCCCTGGTGATGAAGACTGAAGCTTGGTTTGCTCCTGAGGAAGCCTCTTGACTCCCTTCCTGTTGACTCTGCTCTGGCCTTGGCCTTCTGCTTGATTGTCACGCCATGACTCTTCCAATCTGAATCTCTAAACCCTCAAATTCAACTTCCAAGCGGGAGGTCCTTGAGTTCAGTTCTCAGTGAAAGCACCAAAAATGTTTGCGCAAAAAATGGGCAAACACCTCAAAGTCGTACGATTTAGCTGATTTTATGTTGATCTTAGCGATTTGGGTGATTTATGCAAATATGTAACAAGCAGGGACTAAACTGTAAAAGACACACATATTTATAGCGGTTCGGCCAGAACGTGCCTACATCCACTTTATATGTTATTCTCCTCTTTCTCTTCAGATTACAAGTACAAAGCTTGATTACAAGTAACTGAAAGTTGTTTGAAAGTTCTATCCGTGCTTCAGCACTCAAACTTGTCTGCCATTGTTGTACCCCTGCCCCTCTATTTATAGAGTGAGGCTGGGGGTAGAGGTCTTGGATTTATATAGCTGCTGGTGGACCTGGGCTGATGCAATCTGGACTGGCAACTTTGGTTTGGCAAGGGCTTGGTTCGGTAGTTCATGGAAGTGGAGTTGGTCCGGTGGGACGTTGGTTCGGTGAAGGTGTATCCGGTGGTGAGTGGATGGAGCTTAGTTCAGCTATGCAGGGAGTGGTGTTGAGCCGGTAGGGCTTTGGTCCGATAGTAGGAGTATGGTGGTTCGGCAAGGGCTCGTGTACTTTGGTTCGGCAGTGGCTAAGGTCTGGTTCGGTGGAAGATGGAGAAGCTTTTGGACCGGTGGTGCCTTCCTCCTGGATGGATGGTGTGTAGTAGGTGGAGTGCCGAATGAACTATGCCGAATGAGATATGTGATTTACTACCGAATGAATCTTTAAGCCTTTGATACCGAATGGACTTTTATATTTGAGTCATGAGTGAAACCCCAGACTTATATACGCTTGTTGGCTGCTTCTTCTTGGTTCGGTCGTGGTGGAAACGCACACAACATTGATATTCCAGTTTTGACCAAAAATGGGATAACATCACGCATTTCAAAAGGTCGTACGACACTGTTTCGGCATTCCGGACGGATGTTGCACCTTGCACCGTGGATGTTGCACCCTGTAGATGTCGATTATTCGGACGGCCATAACTTCTGTCTCGTTTAGAGTTACGGGAGCCAAAACCAGTCAAAACGAAGGCCTCAGTGAGTTCTATGGCTCTGACAGCTTTTAGCTGTCAATGGATTGTTTAATGCCCAAAAAAAACTATCCGAATCACAATCGGGTCTCGGAAGTTTTTTACCCTTCGTTTTTTCGACACGTCGATTTTTACGGTAAAACGGGATTACTGTGGCTGGTCTTCGATTTGCCATCGCTGGAGAGTGGTGCACCATGGTACCGTTCCGTTTTAAATCCATGCACGCATATCAGAAAGTCGTACGACACTGTTTCGCCAATTCGGACGGATGTTGCACCTTGCACCGTGGATGTTGCACCCTGTAGATATCGATTATTCGGACGGCCATAACTTCTGGCTCGTTTAGAGTTACGGGAGCCATAACCAGTCAAAACGAAGGCCTCAGTGAGTTCTACGGCTCTGATAGGTTTTAGCGGTCAATGGATTGTTTAATGCCCAAAAAAGACTATCCGAATCTCAATCGGGTCTCGGAAGTTTTTTACCCTTCGTTTTTTCGACACGTGGATTTTTACGGTAAAACTGGATTACCATGGCTGGTCTTCGATTTACCATCGCTGGAGAGTGGTACACCATGGTACCATTCCGTTTCAAATCCATGCGCGCATTTCAAAAAGTCGTACGACGCTGTTTCGCCATTTCGGACGGATGTTGCACCTTGCATCGTGAATGTTGCACCCTGTAGATATCGATTATTCGGACGGCCATAACATCTGGCTCGTTTAGAGTTACGGGAGCCATAACCAGTCAAAATGAAGGCTTCAGTGAGTTCCACGGCTCTAACAGCTTTCAGCCGTCAATGAATTGTTTAATGCCCTAAAATGACTGTCTGAATCTCTATCGGGCCTCGGAAGTTTTTTACCCTTCGTTTTTTCGACACGTGGATTTTTACGGTAAAACTGGATTACCGTGGCTGGTCTTCGATTTACCATCGCTAAAGAGTGGTACACCATGGTACCGTTCCGTTTCAAATCCATGCACGCATTTCAAAAAGTCGTACGACACTGTTTCGCTATTTCGGACGGATGTTGCACCTTGCACCGTGGATGTTGCACCTTGTAGATATCGATTATTCGGACGGCCATAATTTCTGGCTCGTTTAGAGTTACGGGAGCCATAACCAGTCAAAACGAAGGCCTCAGTGAGTTCTACGGCTCTGACAACTTTCAGCCGTCAGTGGATTGTTTAATGTCCAAAAAAGACTATCCAAATCTCAATCGGGCCTCGGAAGTTTTTTACCCTTCGTTTTTTCGACACGTGGATTTTTACGGTAAAACTGGATTACCGTGGCTGGTCTTCGATTTACCATCGCTGGAGAGTGGTGCACCATGGTACCTGTTTGTGCCAAAATTGGCCACAAACCTCGAATACCGTGAAAGCACCAGTGTATGAATACAAATCAATAATATTCAAACACAAATCTCAGATCTCAGCAAATATTAAACAGCAATCCCAAAGTAATGAACAGAGACACAAGGTTTATAGTGGTTCGGCTATCTTCGGCCTACGTCCACTCCAAAGTTTTATCCTTTTATTGATTATCCTTGATGATTACAGATGATTACAGCAATTACAAAGTCCAGTACATGAAATAAATAACAGCAATGATGATATGGAATGATTCTGGCAGCGTCCGAGCGTGCTTTCTTTCTCTAAAATCTCCGACCCCTTTTCTGAATGTCCAGGGGCTCTATTTATAAGCGTAGGAGGCTGATATTTCTCCTAAAATCCGGGAAGACCGCTTCAGGCGCGTGAGTGAGCCCACAAGCCCAAAATCTGGAGGTCCGGGCCCACCGTGGGATCGATTCGAAGTAAGGTTCGAATCGATCAAGAAATCATCCAATTGAACTAAAATTTGGTGAGAACATTCTTCAACATGTATGTAAGCTCCTGTGAATATTTCATAGCATTTGGATCAACGGTTTGGAAGATATGATCGATTCAAGTTCAAAGCTTCGTGTGTTCTACCTGAATCGAACCTATACATCGAACCCACTCCCTTCGAATCCATCCCCCTCGAATCCATCTCCCTCGAGTCCATCTTCTTCGAACCCATTTCCTTCGAATCCATCGCCTTGAATCCACGAAGTTGACTCCCCTCCTTCGAATCCACGAAGCCGACTCCCCTCCTTCGAATCCACGAAGCCGACTCCCCTCCTCTCCTGATCGATACGAACTTCATCGATTCGAACCACCATCGATACGAACTTCACCAAGCCGAACCTATGTTGATCGATACGAACCGTATCGATTCGAACCGTCTCTGCATCATGCCTTCGATTGATGCGACCCTGATGGGTTCGAATCCGATGGATTCGAACCGAGCACCACCTTGATGGATTCAGACAACATACCTTTCCTACCGTGAATCCATCATATTTTCTTCATACGAACTCCGATTAACCTGAAATTTGAAACATAGCCTTTCCTAGTCCTTATCATCATCTCCAATCAATTTTGTCCCGATCGAAGTTCAACAAAATTTTGACGATATCGATCGTAGCCTTGATTCCAACCGATCTCCAATCCTGATATTCATAATTCCATGCCAATTCGTTGATATTCCAGTTTTGACCAAAAAATGGGATAACATTTTGCCCCCCAAAACATGCCTTGTGATAACAAGGCGTGTTTTGAAATGTTCCGAATCCAATATCCGAAGTCCATAGCCACATTGCCAGAGTATATCATCCTTGACTGCTTCGAGTCGATGCCCGATTCCAAATCCCGTAACCAAAGCCTTAGCCAATTCCATATCCATTCGAACTCGACAACGGAGTCCCAATCAATCTTTATCCAATAGCCAATGACTAAATCCAGGACCATTCCGGGTCGATATCCGAATCCATAACCTCTCCGGGTTCTTGCCAAGCGTGATCCACACCTGACGACCGTGGTCCAGTGTCCCTGGACGTTGAGCTAACCTCTCCGGGTTCTTGCCAAGCGTAATCCACACCTGACGACCGTGGTCCAGTGTCCCTAGACGTTGTGCAATGCCGTGGCTTAAGTCCTAAGCCGAATCCTGGTCTCTCTGGACCCTTGTTGAGCATAGTCCATACTCAACGAGCTGAAACAATATTCGATAATATGGGGCCTAAGTCCTAGGCCGAATCCTGGTCTCTCCGGACCCTTGTTGAGCATAGTCCATACTCAATGACCTGAATGAGTCAATTTACCACGTTCGGGCAAAGTGACTCACCCCTTGCCAGGCATAATCCATACCCGACGACCTTTTATCAAAAATCAGATAAAAATCCGATAAAATCCAATCCAAAATCCGAATCCGAAAATCCAAATCAAATCCAGAAAATCAGAAAACTAAACCAGCAACCAAAACAAAATCAATCATCCGAAGGAAAAATCCGAACAAGAAAGCAAACAAAAACCAGGAGTCCAATCCGAACTCCAAAACCAAACCAGAAAACCAAGTGTCCAATCCAAAACAGAAAAACAGATTTCACAAGCCATAGCTTCGCAGTTTATCATCATTCAGAGCATACCTAGGGGCTATCTCCATCCCCGTACATGTGTAAACGACTTAGCCATTTGCTAATAGCTTGTTACTTATTCCATATTATCCATGTCAATTGATAACCAATCGACCATCATTCCTGGGCCTCACATCATCACGTTGTGAGGTAGATGGTGGCTGCTCCTTCTCCACTGCTGCATTCCGTGTTCCAATATATTGCCTCAGCTGCCCATTCCTCACATGCTCCTCAATTATATCCTTTAAGTGCCTGCAGCTGTTGGTATCATGTCCGTCTAAGTCATGGAAGAGACAACGCCTCCCTGATGCCCTCTCTCGTTCAGAAGGCTCTCTCCTGCCTGGCCTCCGGTAGGGAAGGCGATTCCGAGTATCCATGTATATCCGCTCCAGCGTCTCGTTCAATCCTGTGTATATGGAAAACTTTGGATCCTTCCATCGCTTCCTAGCGTTTCCAGAATCATCATCCAATTTCCTTTTTCCTTTGTCTTTATCCGAACCACTGCTGGATGCTGTTCCAACTTCGATTGCACTAACCCTTTTCAACTTTAAATCCGTACTTGCATCTTCCTGCCGAAGGAACCTTTCTGCCTCGTGAAAGAATTCGTCGAGATCCTGTGGGGGATCTCGTATCAGAGATACCTTGAAATCCGAGTCCTTCCTGACTCCTGATACTGCTGCCATTAAAACCATCGATGGATCAGGCCGATCCACCGAAGCGACTGCCGCACTGAATCGAGTTAGAAAAGCTCTAAGCGATTCATCCATCCTTTGCTTCACTGATGTCAATGTCATCACATTCTTCGGCCTCTTGACGTGAACCCGAAACTGTCCCAAAAACTTTTCCACCAATTCCCTCCAAGTCCTGATAGATCCTTCTCCCAGCTGCCTAAACCACATCGCGGCTAAATCCGTCAGATACAAAGGGAAGCATCGGGCCATCACTTCTTCCGATGCCCCCAGCACCTCCATATGTCTGGTGTACCTCATCAAATGATCAGTTGGGTTTGCCTTACCATCATATACCTCCACGCTAGGTAGCTTAAACTTAGGTGGATTCTGAGCCATCCTTATTTCCTGAGCGAACGGACTCCTATTCACTCCTTCCAAGTCTCTGTTAGTCAAACCACCTCGCACGGTTCTTCTGATAATTTCCACTAATCCGGTATTGTCTGTTGGGGGTTGGCCCCCATGCCCCCGAGGGAACTCTGGTACATATTCCTCGTGTGGTTCACTAGGAGCAATGTTAGCTCTAGCCTGTTGAATTCCTTCCAAAGGTCCTCCTTTATTGGATCCCATGGGCCTGCCCCCAAGCCCTTGATGATTGCTTTCTGGCTCCGTATCTCGTCCTCCATTGGGTTCCACGACCCTAGTCCCTTGTCCTGCATCCACCGTGGCTGTGGCTGTTCCTAAGTTCTACATCCCTACAGCTCTCATTTGCTCGAGGAAAGTCTGCATCATTTCCTGTTGGCTCTTTAGTAATCTCTCTTGCAAAGAATTTCCCATAGCTTCCATTTCATCCCGAGTTATGTAGATTGAAGTCTGTCCTTCCCCAGCTCCGGAGGATGCTTGTTGACTTCCTTCCTGTTGGCTTCTCTCAGCCCTTTGCCTCCTACTATTTTGTCTAGTCATTGTCCTTGAATCCAAACTTTTTAAAATCTTCAAATCCAACTTTCAAATCCGATGTAGCGGGTGCTAGTCTCTCTCAGTGAAAGCACCAAAGTGTTTGTGCCAAAATTGGCCACAAACCTCGAATACCGTGAAAGCACCAGTGTATGAATACAAATCAATAATATTCAAACACAAATCTCAGATCTCAACAAATATTAAATAGCAATCCCAAAGCAATGAACAGAGACACAAGTTTTATAGTGGTTCGGCTATCTCCGGCCTACGTCCACTCCAAAGTTTTTATCCTTTTATTGATTATCCTTGATGATTACAGATGATTACAGCAATTACAAAGTCCAATACTTGAAATAAATAGCAGCAATGATGATATGGAATGATTCTGGCAGTGTCCGAGCGTGCTTTCTTTCTCTAAAATCTCCGACCACTTTTCTGAATGACCAGGGGTTCTATTTATAAGCGTAGGAGGCTGATATTTCTCCTAAAATCCGGGAAGACCGCTTCAGGCACGTGAGGGGGCCCACAAGCCCAAAATCTGGAGGTCCGGGCCCACCTTGGGATCGATTCGAAGTAAGGTTCGAATCGATCAAGAAATCATCCAATTGAGCTAAAATCTGGTGAGAACATTCTTCAACATGTATGTAAGCTCCTCTCCTCCTTCGATACGAACTTCATCGATTCGAACCACCATCGATACGAACTTCACCAAGCCGAACCTATGTTGATCGATACAAACCGTATCGATTCGAACCGTCTCTGCATCATGCCTTCGATTGATGCGACCCTGATGGGTTCGAATCCGATGGATTCGAACCGAGCACCACCTTGATGGATTCGAACAACATACCTTTCCTACCTTGAATCCAACATATTTTCTTCATACGAACTCCGATTAACCTGAAATTTGAAATATAGCCTTTCCTTGTCCTTATCATTATCTCCAATCAATTTTGTCCCGATCGGAGTTCAACAAAATTTTGACGATATCGATCGTAGCCTTGATTCCATCCGATCTCCAATCCTGATATGCCTAATTCCATGCCAATTCGTTGATATTCCAGTTTTGACCAAAAAATGGGATAACAGTACCATTCCGTTTCAAATCCATGCACGCATTTCAAAAAGTCGTACGACACCGTTTTGCTATTTCGGACGGATGTTGCACCTCGCACCGTGGATGTTTCACCCTGTAGATATCGATTATTCGGAACGCCATAACTTCTGGCTCGTTTAGAGTTACGGGAGCCATAACCAGTCAAAACGAAGGCCTCAGTGAGTTCTACGACTCTGACAGCTTTCAGCAGTCAATGGATTGTTTAATGCCCAAAAAAGACTATCCAAATCTCAATCGGGTCTCGGAAGTTTTTTACCCTTCGTTTTTTCGACACGTGGATTTTTACGGTAAAACGGGATTACCGTGGCTGGTTTTCGATTTACCATCGCTGGAGAGTGGTGCACCATGGCAACATTCCTTTTCAAATCCATGCACGCATTTCAAAAAGCCGTACGACGCTGTTTCGCCATTTCGGACGGATGGTGCACCTTGCATTGTGGATATTGCACCCTGTAGATATCGATTATTCGGACGGCCATAACTTCTGGCTCGTTTAGAGTTACGGGAGCCATAACCAGTCAAAACAAAGGCCTCAGTGAGTTCTACGGTTTTGACAGCTTTTAGCCATCAATGGATTGTTTAATGCCCAAAAAAGACTATCCGAATCTCAATCGGGTCTCAAAAGTTTTTTACACTTCGTTTTTTCAACACGTGGATTTTTACGGTAAAACTGGATTACCGTGGCTGTTCTTCGATTTACCATCGCTGGAGAGTGGTGCACCATGGTACCGTTCCGTTTCAAATCCATGCACGCATTTCAAAAAGTCGTACGACACTGTTTCGCTATTTCGGACGGATGTTGCACCTTGCACCGTGGATGTTGCACCCTGTAGATATCGATTATTCGGACGGCCATAACTTCTGGCTCGTTTAGAGTTACGGGAGCCATAACCAGTCAAAACGAAGGCCTCAGTGAGTTCTATGGCTCTGACAGCTTTCAGCCATCAACGGATTGTTTAATGCCCAAAAAAGACTATCCGAATCTCAATCGGGCCTCGGAAGTTTTTTACCCTTCGTTTTTTCGACACGTGAATTTTTACGGTAAAACTGGATTACCGTGGCTGGTCTTCGATTTACCATCGTTGGAGAGTGGTGCACCATGGTACCGTTCCGTTTCAAATCCATGCACGCATTTCAAAAAGTCGTACGACACTGTTTCGCTACTTCGGACGGATGTTGCACCTTGCACCGTGGATGTTGCACCCTGTAGGTATCGATTATTCGGACGACCATAACTTCTGGCTCGTTTAAAGTTACGGGAGCCATAACCAGTCAAAACGAAGGCCTAAGTGAGTTCTACGACTCTGACAGCTTTCAGTCGTCAATGGATTGTTTAATGCCCAAAAAAGACTATCCGAATCTCAATCGGGTCTCGGAAGTTTTTTACACTTCGTTTTTTCGACGCGTGGATTTTTACGGTAAAACGGTATTACCGTCGCTGGTATTCGATTTACCATTGCTGGAGAGTGATGCACCATGGTAACATTCCGTTTCAAATCCATGCACGCATTTCAAAAAGCCGTACGACGCTGTTTCGCCATTTCGGACGGATGTTGCACCTTGCACTGTGGATATTGCACCCTGTAGATATCGATTATTCGGACGGCCACAACTTCTGGCTCGTTAGAGTTACGGGAGCCATAACCAGTCAAAACAAAGGCCTCAGTGAGTTCTACGGTTTTGACAGCTTTCATCAACCAATGGATTGTTTAATGCCCAAAAAAGACTATCCGAATCTCAATCGGGTCTCGGAAGTTTTTTACCCTTCGTTTTTTCGACACGTGGATTTTTACGGTAAAACTGGATTACCGTGGCTGGTCTTCGATTTACCTTCGCTTGAGAGTGGTGCACCATGGTACCATTCCGTTTCAAATCCATGCACGCATTTCAAAAAGTCGTACGACGCTGTTTCGCCATTTCGGACGGATGTTGCACCTTGCACCGTGGATGTTGCACCCTGTAGATATCGATTATTCGGACGACCATAACTTCTGGCTCGTTTAGAGTTACGGAAGCCATAACAAGTCAAAACGAAGGCCTCAGTGAGTTTTATGGCTTTGACAGCTTTCAGCCGTCATTGAATTGTTTAATGCCCAGAAAAGACTATCCGAATCTCAATCGGGTCTCGGAAGTTTTTTACCCTTCGTTTTTTCGACACGTGGATTTTTACGGTAAAACGTTATTACCGTGGCTGGTATTCGATTTACCATCGCTGGAGAGCGGTGCACCATGGTACCGTTCCGTTTCAAATCCATGCACGCATTTCAAAAAGTCGTACGACACAGTTTCGCCATTTCGGACGGATGTTGCACCTTGCACCGTGGATGTTGCACCCTGTAGATATCGATTATACGGACGGCCATAACTTCTGGCTCGTTTAAAGTTACGGGAGCCATGACCAGTCAAAACGAAGGCCTCAGTGAGTTCTACGGCTCTGACATCTTTCAGCCGTCAATGGATTGTTTAATGCCCAAAAAAGACTATCCGAATCTCAATCGGGTCTTGGAAGATTTTTACCCTTCGTTTTTTCAACACGTGGATTTTTACGGTAAAACGTTATTACCGGGGCTGGTATTCGATTTACCATCGCTGGAGAGCGGTGCACCATGGTACCGTTCCGTTTCAAATCCATGCACGTATTTCAAAAAGACGTACGACACTGTTTCGCCATTTCGGACGGATGTTGCACCTTGCGCCATGGATGTTGCACCCTGTAGATATCGATTATTCGGACGACCATAACTTCTGGCTCGTTTAGAGTTACGGGAGCCATAACATGTCAAAACGAAGGCCTCGATGAGTTCTACGGCTTCGACGCTTTAAACCGTCAACGGATGTATTAATGCCCAAAAAGGGCAACCCGAATCTCAATCGGGTCTCGTAAGTTTTTTACCGTTCGTTTTTTCGACACATGGATTTTTATGGTAAAACTGGATTACCGTGGCTGGTCTTCGATTTACCATCGCTGGAGAGTGGTGCACCATGGTACCGTTCCATTTCAAATTCATGCACGCATTTCAAAAAGTCGTACGATGATGTTTTGCTATTTCGGACGAATGTTGCACCTTGCACCGTGGATGTTGCACCCGGTAGATATCGATTATTCGGACGGCCATACCTTCTGGCTCGTTTAGAGTTACGGGAGCCATAACCAGTCAAAACGAACGCCTCAGTGAGTTCTACGGCTTTGACAGTATTCAGCCGTCAATGTATTGTTGAATGCCCAAAAAAGACTATCGGAATCTCAATCGGGTCTCGGAAGTTTTTTACCCTTCCTTTTTTCGACACGTGGATTTTTACGGTAAAACGGGATTACCGTGGCTGGTCTTCGATTTACCATCGCTGGAGAGCGGTGCACCAAGGTACCGTTCCGTTTCAAATCCATGCACGCATTTCAAAAAGCCGTACGACGCTGTTTCGCCATTTCGGACGGATGTTGCACCTTGCACCGTGGATGTGGCACCCTGTAGATATCGTTTATTCGGACGGCCATAACTTCTGGCTCGTTCAGAGTTACGGGAACCATAACCAGTCAAAACGAAGGCCTCAGTGAGTTCTACGGTTCTGACAGCTTTCAGCCGTCAATGGATTGTTTAATGCCCAAAAAAGACTATCCGAATCTCAATCGGGTCTCGGAAGTTTTTACCCGTCGTTTTTTCGACACGTGGATTTTTACGGTAAAACTGGATTACCGTGGCTGGTCTTCGATTTACTATCGCTGGAGAGTGGTGCACCATGGTACCGTTCCGTTTCAAATCAATGCACGCATTTCAAAAAGGCGTACGACGCAGTTTCGCCATTTCGGACGGATGTTGCACCTTGCACAGTGGATGTTGCACCCTATAGATGTCGATTATTCGGACGGCCACAACTTCTGGCTCGTTTAGAGTTACGGGAGCCATAACCAGTCAAAACGAAGGCCTCAGTGAGTTCTACGAATCTGACAGCTTTCAGCCGTCATTGAATTGTTTAATGCCCAAAAAAGATTATCCGAATCTCAATCGGGTCTCGGAAGTTTTTTACCCTTCGTTTTTTCGACACGTGGATTTTTACGGTAAAACTAGATTACCGTGGCTGGTCTTCGATTTACCATCGCTGGAGAGTGGTGCACCATGGTACCGTTCCGTTTCAAATCCATGCACACATTTCAAAAAGTCGTACGACACTGTTTCGCTATTTCGAACGGATGTTGCACCTTGCACCGTGGATGTTGCACCGTGTAGATATCGATTATTCGGACGGCCATAACTTCTGGCTCGTTTAGAGTTACGGGAGCCATAACTAGTCAAAACGAAGGCATCCGTGAGTTCTACGACTCTGATAGCTTTCAGCCGTCAATGGATTGTTTAATGCCAAAAAAAGACTATCCGAATCTTAATCGGGTCTCGGATGTTTTTTACCGTTCGTTTTTTCGACACGTGGATTTTTACGGTAAAACGGGATTACCGTGGCTAGTCTTCGATTTACCATCGATGGAGAGCGGTGCACCATGGTACCGTTCCGTTTCAAATCCATGCACGCATTTCAAAAAGCCGTACGACGCTGTTTCGCCATTTCGGACGGATGTTGCACCTTGCACCGTGGATGTGGCACCCTGTAGATATCGTTTATTCGGACGGCCATAACTTCTGGCTCGTTCAGAGTTACGGGAACCATAACCAGTCAAAACGAAGGCCTCAGTGAGTTCTACGGTTCTGACAGCTTTCAGCCGTCAATGGATTGTTTAATGCCCAAAAAAGACTATCCGAATCTCAATCGGGTCTCGGAAGTTTTTACCCGTCGTTTTTTCGACACGTGGATTTTTACGGTAAAACTGGATTACCGTGGCTGGTCTTCGATTTACTATCGCTGGAGAGTGGTGCACCATGGTACCGTTCCGTTTCAAATCAATGCACGCATTTCAAAAAGGCGTACGACGCAGTTTCGCCATTTCGGACGGATGTTGCACCTTGCACAGTGGATGTTGCACCCTATAGATGTCGATTATTCGGACGGCCATAACTTCTGGCTCGTTTAGAGTTACGGGAGCCATAACCAGTCAAAACGAAGGCTTCAGTGAGTTCTACGAATCTGACAGCTTTCAGCCGTCATTGAATTGTTTAATGCCCAAAAAAGATTATCCGAATCTCAATCGGGTCTCGGAAGTTTTTTACCCTTCGTTTTTTCGACACGTGGATTTTTACGGTAAAACTAGATTACCGTGGCTGGTCTTCGATTTACCATCGCTGGAGAGTGGTGCACCATGGTACCGTTCCGTTTCAAATCCATGCACACATTTCAAAAAGTCGTACGACACTGTTTCGCTATTTCGAACGGATGTTGCACCTTGCACCGTGGATGTTGCACCCTGTAGATATCGATTATTCGGACGGCCATAACTTCTGGCTCGTTTAGAGTTACGGGAGCCATAACTAGTCAAAACGAAGGCATCCGTGAGTTCTACGACTCTGATAGCTTTCAGCCGTCAATGGATTGTTTAATGCCAAAAAAAGACTATCCGAATCTTAATCGGGTCTCGGAAGTTTTTTACCGTTCGTTTTTTCGACACGTGGATTTTTACGGTAAAACGGGATTACCGTGGCTGGTCTTCGATTTACCATCGATGGAGAGCGGTGCACCATGGTACCGTTCCGTTTCAAATCCATGCACGCATTTCAAAAAGCCGTACGACGCTGTTTCGCCATTTCGGACGGATGTTGCACCTTGCACCGTGGATGTGGCACCCTGTAGATATCGTTTATTCGGACGGCCATAACTTCTGGCTCGTTCAGAGTTACGGGAACCATAACCAGTCAAAACGAAGGCCTCAGTGAGTTCTACGATTCTGACAGCTTTCAGCCGTCAATGGATTGTTTAATGCCCAAAAAAGACTATCCGAATCTCAATCGGGTCTCGGAAGTTTTTACCCGTCGTTTTTTCGACACGTGGATTTTTACGGTAAAACTGGATTACCGTGGCTGGTCTTCGATTTACTATCGCTGGAGAGTGGTGCACCATGGTACCGTTCCGTTTCAAATCAATGCACGCATTTCAAAAAGGCGTACGACGCAGTTTCGCCATTTCGGACGGATGTTGCACCTTGCACAGTGGATGTTGCACCCTATAGATGTCGATTATTCGGACGGCCATAACTTCTGGCTCGTTTAGAGTTACGGGAGCCATAACCAGTCAAAACGAAGGCCTCAGTGAGTTCTACGAATCTGACAGCTTTCAGACGTCATTGAATTGTTTAATGCCCAAAAAAGATTATCCGAATCTCAATCGGGTCTCGGAAGTTTTTTACCCTTCGTTTTTTCGACACGTGGATTTTTACGGTAAAACTAGATTACCGTGGCTGGTCTTCGATTTACCATCGCTGGAGAGTGGTGCACCATGGTACCGTTCCGTTTCAAATCCATGCACACATTTCAAAAAGTCGTACGACACTGTTTCGCTATTTCGAACGGATGTTGCACCTTGCACCGTGGATGTTGCACCCTGTAGATATCGATTATTCGGACGGCCATAACTTCTGGCTCGTTTAGAGTTACGGGAGCCATAACTAGTCAAAACGAAGGCATCCGTGAGTTCTACGACTCTGATAGCTTTCAGCCGTCAATGGATTGTTTAATGCCAAAAAAAGACTATCCGAATCTTAATCGGGTCTCGGAAGTTTTTTATCGTTCGTTTTTTCGACACGTGGATTTTTACGGTAAAACGGGATTACCGTGGCTGGTCTTCGATTTACCATCGATGGAGAGCGGTGCACCATGGTACCGTTCCGTTTCAAATCCATGGACGTATTTCAAAAAGACGTACGACACTGCTTCGCCATTTCGGACGGATGTTGCACCTTGCACCGTGGATGTTGCACCCTGTAGATATCGATTATTCGGACGACCATAACTTCTGCCTCGTTTAGAGTTACGGGAGCCATAACTAGTCAAAACGAAGGCCTCAGTGAGTTCTATGGCTATGACCGCTTTCAGCAGTCAATGGATTGTTTAATGCCCAAAAAAGACTATCCGAATCTCAATCGGGTCTCGGAAGTTTTTTACCCTTCGTTTTTTCGACACGTGGATTTTTACGGTAAAACTGGATTACCGTGGCTGGTCTTCGATTTACCATCGCTGGAGAGTGGTGCACCATGGTACCATTCCATTTCAAATCCATGCACGCATTTCAAAAAGTCGTACGACGCTGTTTCGCTATTTTGGACGGATGTTGCACCTCGTACCGTGGATGTTGCACCCGGCAGATATCGATTATTCGGACGGCCACAACTTCTGGCTCATTTAGAGTTACGGGAGCCATAACCAGTCAAAACGAACGCCTCTGTGAGTTCTACGTCTCTGACTGCATTCAGCCATCAATATATTGTTGAATGCCCAAAAAAGACTATCGGAATCTCAATCGGGTCTCGGAAGTTTTTTACCCTTCGTTTTTTCGACACGCGGATTTTTACGGTAAAACGGGATTACCGTAGCTGGTCTTCGATTTACCATCGCTGGAGAATGGTGCACCAAGGTACCATTCCGTTTCAAATCCATGCACGCATTTCAAAAAGTCGTACGACACTGTTTCGTCATTTCGGACGGATGTTGCACCTTGCACCGTGGTTGTTGCACCCTGTAGATATCGATTTTTCGGACGGCCATAACTTAAGGCTCATTTAGAGTTACGGGAGCCATAACTAGTCAAAACGAAGGCCTTAGTGAGTACTACAGCTCTGACAACTTTCAGCCGTCAATGGATTGTTTAATGCCCAAAAAAGACTATCCGAATATCAATCGGGTCTTGGAAGTTTTTTACCCTTCGTTTTTTCGACACGTGGATTTTTACGGTAAAACTGGATTACCGTGGCTGGTCTTCGATTTACCATCGCTGGAGAGTGGTACACCATGGCACCGTTCCATTTCAAATCCATGCACGCATTTCAAAAAGTCGTACGACACTCTTTTGCCATTTCGGACGGATGTTGCACCTTGCACCGTGGATGTTGCACCCTGTAGATATCGATTATTCGGACGGCCATAACTTCTGGCTCGTTTAGAGTTACGGGAGCCATAACCAGTCAAAACGAAGGCCTCAGTGAGTTCTACGGCTCTGACAGCATTCAGCCGTCAATGTATTGTTGAACGCCCAAAAAAGACTATCGGAATCTCAATCGGGTCTCGGAAGTTTTTTACCCTTCGTTTTTTCGACACGAGCATTTTTACGGTAAAACTGGATTACCGTGGCTATTCTAGGATTTACCATCGCTGGAGAGTGGTGCACCACGGTACCGTTCCGTTTCAAATCCATGCACGCATTTCAAAAAGTCATACGACACTGTTTCGCCATTTCGGATGGATGTTGCACCTTGCACCCTGGATGTTACACCATGTAGATATCGATTATTCGGACGGCCATAACTTATGGCTAATTTAGAGTTACGGGAGCCATAACCAGTCAAAACGAAGGCCTTAGTGAGTTCTACGGCTCTAACAGCTTTCAGCCATCAATGGATTGTTTAATGCCCCAAAAAGACTATCCGAATCTCAATCGGGTCTCGGAAGTTTTTTACCCTTCGTTTTTTCGACACGTGGATTTTTACGGTAAAACGGGATTACCGTGGCTGGTCTTCGATTTACCATCGCTGGAGAGTGGTGCACCATGGTACCGTTCCATTTCAAATCCATGCACGCATTTCAAAAAGTCGTACGACACTGTTTCGCCATTTCGGACGGATGTTGCACCTTGCACCGTGGATGTTGCACCCTGTAGATATCGATTATTTGGACGGCCATAACTTCTGGCTCGTTTAGAGTTACGGGAGCCATAACCAGTCAAAACGAAGGCCTCAGTGAGTTCTACGGCTCTAACAGCTTTCAGCCGTCAATGGATTGTTTAATGCCCAAAAAAGACTATCCGAATCTCAATCGGGCCTCGGAAGTTTTTTACCCTTCATTTTTTCGACACGTGGATTTTTACGGTAAAACGGGATTACCGTGGATGGTCTTCGATTTACCATCGCTGGAGAATGGTGCACCATGGTACCGTTCCGTTTCAAATCCATGCACGCATTTCAAAAAGTCGTACGACACTGTTTCGCCGCTTCAGACGGATGTTGCACCTTGCACCGTGGATGTTGCACCCAGTAGATATCTATTATTCGGACGACCATAACTTATGGCTCGTTTAGAGTTACCGGAGCCATAACCAGTCAAAACGAAGGCCTCGGTGAGTTCCACGGCTCTGACAGCTTTCAGCCGTCAATGGATTGTTTATTGCCCAAAAAAGACTATCCGAATCTCAATCGGGTCTCGGAAGTTTTTTACCCTTCGTTTTTTTGACACGTGGATTTTCACGGTAAAACGGGATTACCGTGGCTGGTCTTCGATTTACCATCGCTGGAGAGTGGTGCACCATGGTACCGTTCCATTTCAAATCCATGCACGCATTTCAAAAAGTCGTACGACGCCGTTTCGGCATTTCGGACGGATGTTGCACCTTGCACCGTGGATGTTGCACCCCGTAGATATCGATTATTCGGACGGCCATGACTTCTGGCTCGTTTAGAGTTACGAGAGCGATAACCAGGCAAAACGAACGCCTCAGTGAGTTCTACGGCTCTGACAGCATTCAGTCGTTAATGTATTGTTGAATGCCCAAAAAAGACTATCGGAATCTCAATCGGGTCTCGGAAGTTTTTTACCCTTCGTTTTTTCGACACGTAGATTTTTACGGTAAAACAGGATTACCGTGGCTGGTCTTCGATTTACCATCGCTGGAGAGTGGTGCACCAAGGTACCGTTCCGTTTCAAATCCATGCACGCATTTCAAAAAGTCGTACGACACTGTTTCGGCATTTCGGACGGATGTTGCACCTTGCACTGTGGATGTTTGTAACAACCCGCATATTTATCGAGTTTGTATTTAAATATTTTATTTAAATATTAACTCGTTAATCGGATTTTGGTCCGAAAAGCTACTTTTTGCAAACGGTCAAATTAGGACTCGAGACCACTTCCATTGAGTTCGAAATGCCGTTTACAACCTTTTTAAGTATAAACATCGATAGGTTTGGAGTTAGTGAAATTTCACTAACTTTTCCCGCTTTGGACTTTGGGTTAGTTTAGCCTATTAAGCCCAAGTTCCAACCCTCTTCTCCTCACTCTTCATAAATTTCCTAATTAATCAAGCTTTGACATTAATGGTGGAGGGAATGGGAAATTAAAATTCCCAAACTCAAATTCAATTGCAATCCATCTTTCTACTCCAAATTCAAGAAGAGGACATTGGATTCAAGCTTCTTGTGCTTAGATAGAAGAAGGATTGATTCTTGCTTGCTTAAAACTTCATTTTCATTGATATTTGGTGCAAAGGTGAGATTTTTATCTCACAAATCTAGTCTATAACTATATTGGACTGTTGGGAATGATTCCCTATCACTTTTGCATGCACATTAGCATTTGGTTTGGATTGGATTGGCGAAAAACTCCAATTTTTAGCGTTTTGGTGAATTTTCTGCACTTAGGTCGTTCTGGCCATTTTTGGTGTTCGAAGTTAGGTCGTTCGCGTGTTATCGCGCTAAGTCGCACTACCTTGAATCTTCACTTCGGAGTTAGGTCGTTTCACGTTAGGTCGTATGGCTTTTAGGTCGTAGGTCGTATGGCTTTTAGGTCGTAGGTCGTATGGCTCTTAGGTCGAAAGTCGTATGGCTTTTAGGTCGTAGGTCGTTGGCCTTTTGACCGTTAGGTCGCATGCCTTTCTACTTCGATAGGTCATTCGGCCATGCTTTCTATTTTTAGGTCGCGACATCTTTAGGTCGCGTTACCTATATACCCTTAGGTTGAAAGACCTTAGGTCGTGCACCTTTAGGTCGCGAACCCTATTAGGTCGCGAACCTCTTTAGGTCGCCTGTCACTTAAGCAGTTAGGTTGTTCGTCCTGTGATGCCTTAGGTCGTTTAGCCCGTGTTACGTTAGGTCGCGTAACCCCTTAGGTCGCTTGACCTTGTTTCCTGTTAGGTCGCGTGGCCTTGTTTTCGACCTTTGGTCGTTTCACTTTTAGGTCGCATGACCTTTAAACCGTTAGGTCGTTAGACCTATAACTCAATGGGCCGTTCCCCTTTAGGTCGCGAACCACTTTAGGTCGCATGACCTCATCTCCGTTAGGTCGTGAACCTTGTTAGGTCGCTCATCCTTAGCCCCCACTTTAGGTCGCATGACCTCATCTCCGTTAGGTCGTGAACCTTGTTAGGTCGCTCATCCTTAGCCCGCGAACCATGTTAAGTCGTTCGCCTTCCTTAAGTCGCTCGACCCCTACACACTAGGTCGCTCGGCTTGCTTGAGTCGTAGGTCGTTGGACCTTAAGTCGCTTGCCTCCCTTAACTCCAGTTAGGTCGCTCGGCCATTGTGTTAGGTCGCGTGAACCCTTAGGTCGTTAGACCTCATTTTGCTTTAGGTCATAAGCCGCTTGTCTTCACTTAGGTCGTACCGTTTTGGACGGGGCGCTGCCCCGCACCCCGCCGGGGGCGCTGCCCCCTGGACCCCCGCGACCTGACCGGATGTTGCGCTGCCCCCTGTTTCGCTATTTCGGACGGATGTTGCACCTTGCACCGTGGATGTTGCACCCTGTAGATATTGATTATTCGGACGGCCATAACTTCTGGCTCGTTTAGAGTTACGGGAGCCATAACCAGTCAAAACGAATGCCTCAGTGAGTTCTACGACTCTAATAGCTTTCGGCCATCAATGGATTGTTTAATGCCCAAAAAAGACTATCCGAATCTTAATCGGGTCTCAGAAGTTTTTTACCATTCGTTTTTTCGACACGTGGATTTTTACGGTAAAACGTTATTACCGTGGCTGGTATTCGATTCACCATCGCTGGAGAGCGGTGCACCATGGTACCGTTCCGTTTCAAATCCATGCACGTATTTCAAAAAGGCGTACGACACTACTTCGCCATTTCGGACGGATGTTGCACCTTGCACCGTGGATGTTGCACCCTGTAGATATCGATTATTCGGACGACCATAACTTCTGGCTCGTTTAGAGTTACGGGAGCCATAACCAGTCAAAACGAAGGCCTCAGTGAGTTCTACGGATCCGACCGCTTTCAGCCATCAATGGATTGTTTAATGCCCAAAAAGACTATCCGAATCTCAATCGGGTCTCGGAAGTTTTTTACCCTTCGTTTTTTCAATACGTGGATTTTTACGGTAAAACTGGATTACCGTGGCTGGTCTTCGATTTACCATCGCTGGAGAGTGGTGCACCATGGTACCGTTCCATTTCAAATCCATGCACATATTTCAAAAAGTCGTACGATGCTGTTTCGCTATTTCGGACGGATGTTGAACCTTGCACCGTGGATGTTTCACCCGGTAGATATCGATTATTCGGACGGCCATAACTTCTGGCACGTTTAGAGTTACGGGAGCCATAACCAGTCAAAACGAACGCCTCAGTGAGTTCTACGGCTCTGACAGCATTCAGCCGTCAATGTATTGTTGAATGCCCAAAAAAGACTATCGGAATCTCAATCGGGTCTCGGAAGTTTTTTACCCTTCGTTTTTTCGACACATGGATTTTTACGGTAAAACGGGATTACCGTGGCTGGTCTTCGATTTACCATCGCTGGAGAGCGGTGCACCAAGGTACCGTTCCGTTTTAAATCCATGCACGCATTTCAAAAAGTCGTACGACACTGTTTCGCCATTTCAGACGGATGTTGCACCTTGTACCGTGGATGTTGCACGCTGTAGATATCGATTATTCGGACGGCCATAACTTATGGCTCGTTTAGAGTTACGGGAGCCATAACCAGTCAAAACAAAGGCCTCAGTGAGTCCTACGGCTTTGACAGCTTTCAGCCGTCAATGGATTGTTTAATGCCCAAAAAAGACTATCCGAATCTCAATCGGGTCTCGGAAGTTTTTTACCCTTCGTTTTTTCGACACGTGGATTTTTACGGTAAAACTGGATTACCGTGGCTGGTCTTCGATTTACCATCGCTGGAGAGTGATGCACAATGGTACCGTTCCGTTTCAAATCCATTCACGCATTTCAAAAAGTCGTACGACGCTGTTTCGCCATTTCGGACGGATGTTGCACCTTGCCCCGTGGATGTTGCACCCTGTAGATATCGATTATTCGGACGGCCATAACTTCTGGCTCGTTTAGAGTTACGGGAGCCATAACTAGTCAAAACGAAGGCCTCGGTGATTTCTACGGTTCTGACAGCTTTCAGCCATCATTGAATTGTTTAATGCCCAAAAAAGACTATCTGAATCTCAATCGGGTCTCGGAAGTTTTTTACCCTTCGTTTTTTCGACACGTGGATTTTTACGGTAAAACTGAATTACCGTGGCTGGTCTTCGATTTACCATCGCTGGAGAGTGGTGCACCATGGTACCGTACCGTTTCAAATCCATGCACGCATTTCAAAAAGTCGTACGACGCTGTTTCGCCATTTCGGACGGATGTTGCACCTTGCACCGTGGATGTTGCACCCTGTAGATATCGATTATTCGGACGACCATAACTTCTGGCTCGTTTAGAGTTACGGGAACCATAACCAGTAAAAACGAAGGCCTCAGTGAGTTCTGCGGCTTTGACAGCTTTCAGTCGTCATTGAATTGTTTAATGCCCAAAAAAGACTATCCGAATCTCAATCGGGTCTCAGAAGTTTTTTACCCTTCGTTTTTTCGACACGTGGATTTTTACGGTAAAACTGGATTACCGTGGCTGGTCTTCGATTTACCATCGTGGTGAGTGGTGCACCATGGTACCGTTCCTTTTCAAATCCATGCACGCAATTCAAAAAGTCGTACGACACTGTTTCGCTATTTCGGACGGATGTTGCACCTTGCTCCGTGGATGTTGCACCCTGTAGATATCGATTATTCGGACGGCCGTAACTTCTTGCTCGTTTAGAGTTACGGGAGACATAACCAGTCAAAACGAAGGCCTCAGTGAGTTCTACGACTCTGATAGCTTTCAGCTGTCAATGGATTGTTTAATGCCCAAAAAAGACTATCCGAATCTTAATCGGGTCTCGGAAGGTTTTTACTCTTCGTTTTTTCGACACGTGGATTTTTACGGTAAAACGTTATTACCGTGGCTGGTATTCGATTTACCATCGCTGGAGAGCGGTGCACCATGGTACCGTTCCGTTTCAAATTCATGCACGTATTTCGAAAAGACGTATGACACTGTTTCGCCATTTCGGATGGATGTTGCACCTTGCACCGTGGATGTTGCACCATGTAGATATCGATTATTCGGACGACCATAACTTCTGGTTCGTTTAGTGTTACAGGAGCCATAACCAGTCAAAACGAAGGCCTTAGTGAGTTCTACGGCTCTGACCGCTTTCAGCCATCAATGGATTGTTTAATGCCCAAAAAAGACTATCCGAATCTCAATCGGGTCTCGGAAGTTTTTTACCCTTCGTTTTTTCGACACGTGGATTTTTACGGTAAAACTGGATTACCGTGGCTGGTCTTCGATTTACCATCGCTGGAGAGTGGTGTACCATGGTACTGTTCCATTCAAATCCATGCACGCATTTCAAAAAGTCGTACGACGCTGTTTCGCTATTTCGGACTGATGTTGCACCTTGCACCGTGGATGTTGCACCCGGTAGATATCGATTATTCGGAAGGCCATAACTTCTGGCTCGTTTAGAGTTACGGGAGCCATAACTAATCAAAACGAACGCCTCAGTGAGTTCTACGGCTCTGACAGCATCCAACCGTCAATGTATTGTTGAATGCCCAAAAAAGACTGTCTGAATCTCAATCGGGTCTCGGAAGTTTTTTACCCTTCGTTTTTTCGGCACGTGGATTTTTACGGTAAAACGGGATTACCGTGGATGGTCTTCGTTTTACCATCGCTGGAGAGTGGGGCACCAAGGTACCGTTCTGTTTCAAATCCATGCACGCATTTCAAAAAGTCATACGACACTGTTTCGCCATTTCGGACGGTTGTTGTACCTTGCACCGTGGATGTTCCACCCGGTAGATATCGATTATTCGAACGGCCATAACTTCTGGCTCGTTTAGAGTTACGGGAGCCATAACCAGTCAAAACGAACGCCTCAGTGAGTTCTACGGCTCTTACAGCATTCAGCCGTCAATGTATTGTTGAATGCCCAAAAAAGACTATCCGAATCTCAATCGGGTCTCGGAAGTTTTTTACCCTTCGTTTTTTCGACACGTGGATTTTTACGGTAAAACTGGATTACCGTGGCTGGTCTTCGATTTACCATCACTGAAGAGTGGTGCACCATGGTACCGTTCCGTTTCAAATCCATGAACGCATTTCAAAAAGTCGTACGACACTGTTTTGCCATTTCGGACGAATGTTGCACCTTGCACCATGGATGTTGCACCCTGTAGATATCTATTATTCGGACGGCCATAACTTATGGCTCGTTTAGAGTTACCGGAGCCATAACCAGTCAAAACGAAGGCCTCAGTGCATTCCACGGCTCTGACAGCTTTCAGCCGTCAATAGATTGTTTAATGCTCAAAAAAGACTATCTGAATCTCAATCGGGTCTCGGAAGTTTTTTACCCTTCGTTTTTTCGACACGTGGATTTTTACGGTAAAACGGGATTACCGTGGCTGGTCTTCGATTTACCATCGCTGGAGAGTGGTGCACCATGGCACCATTCCGTTTCAAATCCATGCATGCATTTCAAAAAATCGTACGACGCTGTTTCGCCATTTCGGACGGATGTTGCACCTTGCACCGTGGATGTTGCACCCCGTAGATGTCGATTATTCGGACGTCCATAACTTCTGGCTCGTTTAGAGTTACAGGAGCGATAACCAGTCAAAACGAACGCCTCAGTGAGTTCTACGGCTCTGGCAGCATTCAGCCGTAACTGTATTGTTGAATGCCCAAAAAAGACTATCGGAATCTCAATCGGGTCTCGAAAGTTTTTTACCCTTCGTTTTTTCGACACGTGGATTTTTACGGTAAAACGGGATTACCGTGGCTGGTCTTCGATTTACCATTGCTGGAGAGTGGTGCACCAAGGTACCGTTCCGTTTCAAATCCATGCACGCATTTCAAAAAGTCGTACGACACTGTTTCGCCATTTCGAACGGATGTTGCACCTTGCACCGTGCGCCCTGTAGATATCGATTATTCAGACGGCCATAACTTATGGCTCGTTTAGAATTACGGGAGCCATAACCAGTCAAAACGAAAGCCTCAGTGAGTTCTACGGCTCTGACAGCTTTCAGCCGTCAATGGATTGTTTAATTCCCAAAAAAGACTATCCGAATCTCAATCGGGTGTCGGAAGTTTTTTACCCTTCGTTTTTTCGACACGTGGATTTTTACGGTAATACTGGATTACCATGGCTGGTCTTCGATTTACCATCGCTGGAGAGTGGTGCACCATGGTACCGTTCCGTTTCAAATCCATGCATGCATTTCAAAAAGTCGTACGACACTGTTTCGCTATTTCAGACGGATGTTGCACCTTGCACCGTGGATGTTGCACCCTGTAGATATCGATTATTCGGACGGCCATAACTTCTGGCTCGTTTAGAGTTACGTGAGCCATAACCAGTCAAAACGAAGGCCTCAGTGAGTTCTACGACTCTAATAGCTTTCGGCCGTCAATGGATTGTTTAATGCCCAAAAAAGACTATCCGAATCTTAATCTGGTCTCGGAAGTTTTTTACCCTTCGTTTTTTCGACACGTGGATTTTTACGGTAAAACGTTATTACCGTGGCTGGTATTCGATTTACCATCGCTGGAGAGCGGTGCACTATGGTACCGTTCCGTTTCAAATCCATGCACGTATTCCAAAAAGGCCTACGACACTGCTTCGCCATTTCGGATGGATGTTGCACCTTGCACCGTGGATGTTGCACCCTGTAGATATCGATTATTTGGACGACCATAACTTCTGGCTCGTTTAGAGTTACGGGAGCCATAACCAGTCAAAACGAAGGCCTCAGTGAGTTCTACGGCTCTGACCGCTTTCAGCCATCAATGGATTGTTTAATGCCCAAAAAAGACTATCCGAATCTCAATCGGGTCTCGGAAGTTTTTTACCCTTCGTTTTTTCAACACGTGGATTTTTACGGTAAAACTGGATTACCATGGCTGGTCTTCGATTTACCATCGCTGGAGAGTGGTGCACCATGGTACCGTTCCATTTCAAATCCATGCACGCATTTCAAAAAGTCGTACGACGCTGTTTCGCTATTTCGGACGGATGTTGAACCTTGCACCGTGGATGTTGCACCCGGTAGATATCGATTATTCGGACGGCCATAACTTCTGGCTCGTTTAGAGTTACGGGAGCCATAACCAGTCAAAACGAACGCCTCAGTGAGTTCTACGGCTCTGACAGCATTCAGCGTCAATGTATTGTTGAATGCCCAAAAAAGACTATCGGAATCTCAATCGGGTCTCGGAAGTTTTTTACCCTTCGTTTTTTCGGCACGTGGATTTTTATGGTAAAACGGGATTACCGTGGCTGGTCTTCGATTTACCATCGCTGGAGAGTGGTGCACCATGGTACCGTTCCGTTTCAAATCCATGCACGCATTTCAAAAAGTCGTACGATGCTGTTTCGCCATTTCGGACGGATGTTGCACCTTGCACCGTGGATGTTGCACACCGTAGATATCGATTATTCGGACGGCCATAACTTCGGGCTCGTTTAGAGTTACGGAAGCGATAACCAGTCAAAACGAACGCCTCAGTGAGTTCTACGGCTCTGACAGCATTCAGCCATCAATGTATTGTTGAATGCCCAAAAAAGACTATCGGAATCTCAATCGGGTCTCGGAAGTTTTTTACCCTTCGTTTTTTCGACACGTGGATTTTTACGGTAAAACGGGATTACCATGGCTGGTCTTCGATTTACCATCGCTGGAGAGTGGTGTACCAAGGTACCATTCCGTTTCAAATCCATGCACGCATTTCAAAACGTCGTACGACACTGTTTCGCCATTTCAGACGGATGTTGCACCTTGCATCGTGGATGTTGCACCCTGTAGATATCGATTATTCGGACGGCCATAACTTCTGGCTCGTTTAGAGTTACGGGAGCAAAAACCAGTCAAAACAAAGGCCTCCGTGAGTTCTACGACTCTGATAGCTTTCAGCCGTCAATGGATTGTTTAATGCCCAAAAAAGACTATCCGAATCTTAATCGGGTCTCGGAAGTTTTTTCCCCTTCGTTTTTTCGACACGTGGATTTTTACGGTAAAACGGGATTACCGTGGATGGTCTTCGATTTACCATCGCTGGAGAATGGTGCACCATGGTACCGTTCCGTTTCAAATCCATGCACGCATTTCAAAAAGTCGTACGACACTGTTTCGCCATTTCGGACGAATGTTGCACCTTGCACCGTGGATGTTGCACCCTGTAGATATCTATTATTCGGACGGCCATAACTTATGGCTCGTTTAGAGTTACCTGAGCCATAACCAGTCAAAATGAAGGCCTCAGTGAGTTCTACGACTATGGCAGCTTTAAGCCGTCAATGGATTGTTTATTGCCCAAAAAAGACTATCCGAATCTCAATCGGGTCTCGGAAGTTTTTTACCCTTCGTTTTTTCGACACGTGGATTTTTACGGTAAAACGGGATTACCGTGGCTGGTCTTCGATTTACCATCGCTGGACAGTGATGCACCATGGTACCGTTCCGTTTCAAATCCATGCACGCATTTCAAAAAGTCGTACGACGCTGTTTCGCCATTTCGGACGGATGTTGCACCTTGCACCGTGGATGTTGCACCCCGTAGATATCGATTATTCGGACGGCCATAACTTCTGACTCGTTTAGAGTTACGGGAGCGATAACCAGTCAAAACGAATGCCTCAGTGAGTTCTACGGCTCTAACAGCATTCAGCCGTCAATGTATTGTTGAATGCCCAAAAAAGACTATCGGAATCTCAATCGGGTCTCGGAAGTTTTTTACCCTTCGTTTTTTCGACACGTTGATTTTTACGGTAAAACGGGATTACCGTGGCTGGTCTTCGATTTACCATCGCTGGAGAGTGGTGCACCAAGGTACCGTTCCGTTTCAAATCCATGCACGCATTTCAAAAAGTCGTACGACACTGTTTCGCCATTTCGGACGGATGTTGCACCTTGCACCGTGGATGTTGCACCCTGTAGATATTGATTATTCGGACGGCCATAACTTCTGGCTCGTTTAGAGTTACGGGAGCCATAACCAGTCAAAACAAAGGCCTCCGTGATTTCTACGACTCTGATAGCTTTCAGCCGTCAATGGATTGTTTAATGCCCAAAAAAGACTATCCGAATCTTAATCGGGTCTCGGAAGTTTTTTACCCTTCGTTTTTTCGACAAGTGGATTTTTACGGTAAAACGGGATTACTGTGGATGGTCTTCGATTTACCATCGCTGGAGAATGGTGCACCATGGTACCGTTCCGTTTCAAATCCATGCACGCATTTCAAAAAGTCGTACGACACTGTTTCGCCATTTCGGACGGATGTTGCACCTTGCACCGTGGATGTTGCACCCTGTAGATATCTATTATTCGGACGGCCATAACTTATGGCTCGTTTAGAGTTACCGGAGCCATAACCAGTCAAAACGAAGGCCTCAGTGTGTTCCACGGCTCTGACAGCTTTCAGCCGACAATGGATTGTTTAATGCCCAAAAAAGACTATCCGAATCTCAATCGGGTCTCGGAAGTTTTTTACCCTTCGTTTTTTCGACACGTGGATTTTTACGGTAAAACGGGATTACCGTGGCTGGTCTTCGATTTACCATCGCTGGAGAGTGGTGCACCATGGTACCGTTCCATTTCAAATCCATGCACGCATTTCAAAAAGTCGTACGACGCTGTTTCGCCATTTCGGACGGATGTTGCACCTTGCACCGTGGATGTTGCACCCCGTAGATATCGATTATTCGGACGGCCATAACTTCTGGCTCGTTTAGAGTTACGGGAGCGATAACCAGTCAAAACGAACGCCTCAGTGAGTTCTACGGCTCTGATAGCTTTCAGCCGTCAATGGATTGTTGAGTGCCCAAAAAAGACTATCCGAATCTCAATCGGGTCTCGGAAGTTTTTTACCCTTCGTTTTTTCGACACGTGGATTTTTACGGTAAAACGGGATTACCGTGGCTGGTCTTCGATTTACCTTCGCTGGAGAGCGCTGCACCATGGTACCCTTCCGTTTCAAATCTATGCACGTATTTCAAAAAAACGTACGACACTGTTTCGCCATTTCGGACGATGTTGCACCTTGCACCGTGGATGTTGCACCCTGTAGATATCGATTATTCGGACGACCATTACTTCTGGCTCATTTAGAGTTACGGAAGCCATAACCAGTCAAAACGAAGGCCTCAGTGAGTTCTACGACACTGACAGCTTTCAGCCGTCAATGGATTGTTTAATGCCCAAAAAAGACTATCCGAATCTCAATCGGGTCTCGGAAGTTTTTTACACTTCATTTTTTCGACACGTGGATTTTTACGGTAAAACGGGATTACCGTGGATGGTCTTCGATTTACCATCGCTGGAGAATGGTGCACCAAGGTACCTTTCCGTTTCAAATCCATGCACGCATTTCAAAAAGTCATACGACACTGTTTCGCAATTTCGGACGGATGTTGCACCTTGCACCGTGGATGTTGCACCCGGTAGATATCTATTATTCGGACGGCCATAACTTGTGGCTCGTTTAGAGTTACCGGAGCCATAACCAGTCAAAACGAAGGCCTCAGTGAGTTCCACGGCACTGACAGCTTTCAGCCGTCAATGGATTGTTTAATGACCAAAAAAGACTATCCGAATCTCAATCGGGTCTCGGAAGTTTTTTACCCCTCGTTTTTTCGACACGTGGATTTTTACGGTAAAACGGGATTACCGTGGCTGGTCTTCGATTTACCATCGTTGGAGAGTGGTGCACCATGGTACCGTTCGGTTTCAAATCCATGCACGCATTTCCAAAAGTCGTACGACACTGTTTCGCCATTTCGGATGGATGTTGCACCTTGCACCGTGGATGTTGCACCCCGTAGATATCGATTATTCGGACGGCCATAACTTCTGGCTCGTTTAGAGTTACGGGAGCGATAACCAATAAAAACGAACGTCCCAGTGAGTTCTGCGGCTCTGACAGCATTCAGCCGTCAATGTATTGTTGAATGCCCAAAAAAGACTATCGGAATCTCAATCGGGTCTCGGAAGTTTTTTACCCTTCGTTTTTTCGACACGTGGATTTTTATGGTAAAACGGGATTACCGTGGCTGGTATTCGATTTACCATCGCTGGAGAGTGGTGCACCATAGTACCGTTCCATTTCAAATCCATGCACGCATTTCAAAAAGTCGTACGATCCTGTTTCGCCATTTCGGACGGATGTTGCACCTTGCACCGTGGATGTTGCACCCCGTAGATATCGATTATTCGGACGGCCATAACTTCTGGCTCGTTTAGAGTTACGGGAGCGATAACCAGTCAAAACGAACGCCTCAGTGAGTTCTACGGTTCTGACAGCATTCAGCCGTCAATGTATTGTTGAATGCCCAAAAAAGACTATCGGAATCTCAATCGGGTCTCGGAAGTTTTTTACCCTTCGTTTTTTCGGCACGTGGATTTTTATGGTAAAACGGGATTACCATGGCTGGTCTTCGATTTACCATCGCTGGAGAGTGGTGCACCATGGTACCGTTCCGTTTCAAATCCATGCACGCATTTCAAAAAGTAGTACGATGCTGTTTCGCCATTTCGGACGGATGTTGCACCTTGCACCGTGGATGTTGCACCCCTTAGATATCGATTATTCGGACGGCCATAACTTCTGGCTCGTTTAGAGTTACGGGAGCGATAACCAGTCAAAACGAACGCCTCAGTGAGTTCTACGGCTCTGACAGCATTCAGCCGTCAATGTATTGTTGAATGCTCAAAAAAGACTATCGGAATCTCAATTGGGTCTTGGAAGTTTTTTACCCTTCGTTTTTTCGACACGTTGATTTTTACGGTAAAACGGGATTACCGTGGCTGGTCTTCGATTTACCATCGCTGGAGAGTGGTGCACCAAGGAACCGTTCCGTTTCAAATCCATGCACGCATTTCAGAAAGTCGTACGACATTGTTTCGCCATTTCGGACGGATGTTGCACCTTGCACCGTGGATGTTGCACCCTGTAGATATCGATTATTCGGACGGCCATAACTTCTGGCTCGTTTAGAGTTACGGGAGCCATAACCAGTCAAAACAAAGGCCTCCGTGAGTTCTAGGACTCTGATAGCTTTCAGCCGTCAATGGATTATTTAATGCCCAAAAAAGACTAACCGAATCTTAATCGGGTCTCGGAAGTTTTTTACCCTTCGTTTTTTCGACATGTGGATTTTTACGGTAAAACGGGATTACCGTGGATGGTCTTCGATTTACCATCGCTGGAGAATGATGCACCAAGGTACCGTTCCGTTTCAAATCCATGCACGCATTTCAAAAAGTCGTACGACACTGTTTCGCCATTTCGGACGGATGTTGCACCTTGCACCGTGGATGTTGCACCCTGTAGATATCTATTATTCGGACGGCCATAACTTATGGCTCGTTTAGAGTTACCGGAGCCATAACCAGTCAAAACGAAGGCCTCAGTGCATTCCACGGCTCTGATAGCTTTCAGCCGACAATGGATTGTTTAATGCCCAAAAAAGACTATCCGAATCTCAATCGGGTCTTGGAAGTTTTTTACCCTTCGTTTTTTCGACACGTGGATTTTTACGGTAAAACGGGATTACCGTGGCTGGTCTTCGATTTACCATCGCTGGAGAGTGGTGCACCATGGTACCGTTCCATTTCAAATCCATGCACGCATTTCAAAAAGTCGTACGACGCTGTTTCGCCATTTCGGACGGATGTTGCACCTTGCACCGTGGATGTTGCACCCCGTAGATATCGATTATTCGGACGGCCATAACTTCTGGCTCGTTTAGAGTTACGGGAGCGATAACCAGTCAAAACGAACGCCTCAGTGAGTTCTACGGCTCTGATAGCTTTCAGCCGTCAATGGATTGTTGAGTGCCCAAAAAAGACTATCCGAATCTCAATCGGGTCTCGGAAGTTTTTTACCCTTCGTTTTTTCGACACGTGGATTTTTACGGTAAAACGGGATTACCGTGGCTGGGCTTCGATTTACCATCGCTGGAGAGCGGTGCACCATGGTACCCTTCCGTTTCAAATCCATGCACGTATTTCAAAAAAACGTACGACACTGTTTCGCCATTTCGGACGATGTTGCACCTTGCACCGTGGATGTTGCACCCTGTAGATATCGATTATTCGGACGACCATAACTTCTGGCTCATTTAGAGTTACGGAAGCCATAACCAGTCAAAATGAAGGCCTCAGTGAGTTCTATGGCTCTGACCGCTTTTAGCTGTCAATGGATTGTTTAATGCCCAAAAAAGACTATCTGAATCTCAATTGGGTCTCGGAAGTTTTTTACCCTTCGTTTTTTCGACACGTGGATTTTTACGGTAAAACTGGATTACCGTGGCTGGTCTTCGATTTACCATCGCTGGAGAGTGGTGCACCATGGTACCGTTCCTTTTCAAATCCATGCACGCATTTCAAAAAGTCGTACGACGCTGTTTCGCCATTTCGGACGGATGTTGCACCTTGCACCGTGGATGTTGCACCCTGTAGATATCGATTATTCGGACGGCCATAACTTCTGGCTCGTTTAGAGTTACGGGAGCCATAACCAGTCAAAACGAACGCCTCAGTGAGTTCTACGGCTTTGACAGCATTCAGCCATCAATGTATTGTTGAATGCCCAGAAAAGACTATCGAAATCTCAATCGGGTCTCGGAAGTTTTTTACCCTTCGTTTTTTCGACACGAGGATTTTTACGGTAAAACGGGATTACCGTGGCTGGTCTTCGATTTACCATCGCTGGAGAGTGGTGCACCAAGGTACCGTTCCGTTTCAAATCCATGCACGCATTTCAAAATGTCGTACGACACTGTTTCGCCATTTCGGACGGATGTTGCACCTTGCACCCTGGATGTTGCACCCTGTAGATATCGATTATTCGGACGGCCATAACTTATGGCTCATTTAGAGATACGGGAGCCATAACTAGTCAAAACGAAGGCCTCAGTGAGTTCTACGGCTCTGACAGCTTTCAGCCGTCAATGGATTGTTTAATGCCCAAAAAAGACTATCCGAATCTCAATCGGGTCTCAGAAGTTTTTTACCCTTCGTTTTTTCGACACGTGGATTTTTACAGTAAAACGGGATTACCGTGGCTGCTCTTCGATTTACCATCGCTGGAGAGTGGTGCACCATGGTACCATTCCATTTCCAATCCATGCACGCATTTCAAAAAGTCGTACGACACTGTTTCGCCATTTCGGACGGATGTTGCACCTTGCGCCGTGGATGTTGCACCCTATAGATATCGATTATTCGGATGGCCATAAATTCTAGCTCGTTTAGAGTTACGGGAGCTATAACCAGTCAAAACGAAGGCCTCAGTGAGTTCTATGGCTCTGACAGCTTTCCGCTGTCAATGGATTGTTTAATGCCCAAAAAAGACTATCCGAATCTCAATCGGGTCTCGGAAGTTTTTTACCCTTCATTTTTTCGACACGTGTATTTTTACGGTAAAACGGGATTACCGTGGATGGTCTTCGATTTACCATCGCTGGAGAATGGTGCACCAAGGTACCTTTCCGTTTCAAATCCATGCACGCATTTCAAAAAGTCGTACGACACTGTTTCGCAATTTCGGACGGATGTTGCACCTTGCACCGTGGATGTTGCACCCGGTAGATATCTATTATTCGGACGGCCATAACTTATGGCTCGTTTAGAGTTACCGGAGCCATAACCAGTCAAAACGAAGGCCTCAGTGAGTTCCACGGCACTTACAGCTTTCAGCCGTCAATGGATTGTTTAATGCCCAAAAAAGACTATCCGAATCTCAATCGGGTCTCGGAAGTTTTTTACACTTCATTTTTTCGACACGTGGATTTTTACGGTAAAACGGGATTACCGTGGATGGTCTTCGATTTACCATCGCTGGAGAATGGTGCACCAAGGTACCTTTCCGTTTCAAATCCATGCACGCATTTCAAAAAGTCATACGACACTGTTTCGCAATTTCGGACGGATGTTGCACCTTGCACCGTGGATGTTGCACCCGGTAGATATCTATTATTCGGACGGCCATAACTTGTGGCTCGTTTAGAGTTACCGGAGCCATAACCAGTCAAAACGAAGGCCTCAGTGAGTTCCACGGCACTGACAGCTTTCAGCCGTCAATGGATTGTTTAATGACCAAAAAAGACTATCCGAATCTCAATCGGGTCTCGGAAGTTTTTTACCCCTCGTTTTTTCGACACGTGGATTTTTACGGTAAAACGGGATTACCGTGGCTGGTCTTCGATTTACCATCGTTGGAGAGTGGTGCACCATGGTACCGTTCGGTTTCAAATCCATGCACGCATTTCCAAAAGTCGTACGACACTGTTTCGCCATTTCGGATGGATGTTGCACCTTGCACCGTGGATGTTGCACCCCGTAGATATCGATTATTCGGACGGCCATAACTTCTGGCTCGTTTAGAGTTACGGGAGCGATAACCAATAAAAACGAACGTCCCAGTGAGTTCTGCGGCTCTGACAGCATTCAGCCGTCAATGTATTGTTGAATGCCCAAAAAAGACTATCGGAATCTCAATCGGGTCTCGGAAGTTTTTTACCCTTCGTTTTTTCGACACGTGGATTTTTATGGTAAAACGGGATTACCGTGGCTGGTATTCGATTTACCATCGCTGGAGAGTGGTGCACCATGGTACCGTTCCATTTCAAATCCATGCACGCATTTCAAAAAGTCGTACGATCCTGTTTCGCCATTTCGGACGGATGTTGCACCTTGCACCGTGGATGTTGCACCCCGTAGATATCGATTATTCGGACGGCCATAACTTCTGGCTCGTTTAGAGTTACGGGAGCGATAACCAGTCAAAACGAACGCCTCAGTGAGTTCTACGGTTCTGACAGCATTCAGCCGTCAATGTATTGTTGAATGCCCAAAAAAGACTATCGGAATCTCAATCGGGTCTCGGAAGTTTTTTACCCTTCGTTTTTTCGGCACGTGGATTTTTATGGTAAAACGGGATTACCATGGCTGGTCTTCGATTTACCATCGCTGGAGAGTGGTGCACCATGGTACCGTTCCGTTTCAAATCCATGCACGCATTTCAAAAAGTAGTACGATGCTGTTTCGCCATTTCGGACGGATGTTGCACCTTGCACCGTGGATGTTGCACCCCTTAGATATCGATTATTCGGACGGCCATAACTTCTGGCTCGTTTAGAGTTACGGGAGCGATAACCAGTCAAAACGAACGCCTCAGTGAGTTCTACGGCTCTGACAGCATTCAGCCGTCAATGTATTGTTGAATGCTCAAAAAAGACTATCGGAATCTCAATTGGGTCTTGGAAGTTTTTTACCCTTCGTTTTTTCGACACGTTGATTTTTACGGTAAAACGGGATTACCGTGGCTGGTCTTCGATTTACCATCGCTGGAGAGTGGTGCACCAAGGAACCGTTCCGTTTCAAATCCATGCACGCATTTCAGAAAGTCGTACGACATTGTTTCGCCATTTCGGACGGATGTTGCACCTTGCACCGTGGATGTTGCACCCTGTAGATATCGATTATTCGGACGGCCATAACTTCTGGCTCGTTTAGAGTTACGGGAGCCATAACCAGTCAAAACAAAGGCCTCCGTGAGTTCTAGGACTCTGATAGCTTTCAGCCGTCAATGGATTATTTAATGCCCAAAAAAGACTAACCGAATCTTAATCGGGTCTCGGAAGTTTTTTACCCTTCGTTTTTTCGACATGTGGATTTTTACGGTAAAACGGGATTACCGTGGATGGTCTTCGATTTACCATCGCTGGAGAATGATGCACCAAGGTACCGTTCCGTTTCAAATCCATGCACGCATTTCAAAAAGTCGTACGACACTGTTTCGCCATTTCGGACGGATGTTGCACCTTGCACCGTGGATGTTGCACCCTGTAGATATCTATTATTCGGACGGCCATAACTTATGGCTCGTTTAGAGTTACCGGAGCCATAACCAGTCAAAACGAAGGCCTCAGTGCATTCCACGGCTCTGATAGCTTTCAGCCGACAATGGATTGTTTAATGCCCAAAAAAGACTATCCGAATCTCAATCGGGTCTTGGAAGTTTTTTACCCTTCGTTTTTTCGACACGTGGATTTTTACGGTAAAACGGGATTACCGTGGCTGGTCTTCGATTTACCATCGCTGGAGAGTGGTGCACCATGGTACCGTTCCATTTCAAATCCATGCACGCATTTCAAAAAGTCGTACGACGCTGTTTCGCCATTTCGGACGGATGTTGCACCTTGCACCGTGGATGTTGCACCCCGTAGATATCGATTATTCGGACGGCCATAACTTCTGGCTCGTTTAGAGTTACGGGAGCGATAACCAGTCAAAACGAACGCCTCAGTGAGTTCTACGGCTCTGATAGCTTTCAGCCGTCAATGGATTGTTGAGTGCCCAAAAAAGACTATCCGAATCTCAATCGGGTCTCGGAAGTTTTTTACCCTTCGTTTTTTCGACACGTGGATTTTTACGGTAAAACGGGATTACCGTGGCTGGGCTTCGATTTACCATCGCTGGAGAGCGGTGCACCATGGTACCCTTCCGTTTCAAATCCATGCACGTATTTCAAAAAAACGTACGACACTGTTTCGCCATTTCGGACGATGTTGCACCTTGCACCGTGGATGTTGCACCCTGTAGATATCGATTATTCGGACGACCATAACTTCTGGCTCATTTAGAGTTACGGAAGCCATAACCAGTCAAAATGAAGGCCTCAGTGAGTTCTATGGCTCTGACCGCTTTTAGCTGTCAATGGATTGTTTAATGCCCAAAAAAGACTATCTGAATCTCAATTGGGTCTCGGAAGTTTTTTACCCTTCGTTTTTTCGACACGTGGATTTTTACGGTAAAACTGGATTACCGTGGCTGGTCTTCGATTTACCATCGCTGGAGAGTGGTGCACCATGGTACCGTTCCTTTTCAAATCCATGCACGCATTTCAAAAAGTCGTACGACGCTGTTTCGCCATTTCGGACGGATGTTGCACCTTGCACCGTGGATGTTGCACCCTGTAGATATCGATTATTCGGACGGCCATAACTTCTGGCTCGTTTAGAGTTACGGGAGCCATAACCAGTCAAAACGAACGCCTCAGTGAGTTCTACGGCTTTGACAGCATTCAGCCATCAATGTATTGTTGAATGCCCAGAAAAGACTATCGAAATCTCAATCGGGTCTCGGAAGTTTTTTACCCTTCGTTTTTTCGACACGAGGATTTTTACGGTAAAACGGGATTACCGTGGCTGGTCTTCGATTTACCATCGCTGGAGAGTGGTGCACCAAGGTACCGTTCCGTTTCAAATCCATGCACGCATTTCAAAATGTCGTACGACACTGTTTCGCCATTTCGGACGGATGTTGCACCTTGCACCCTGGATGTTGCACCCTGTAGATATCGATTATTCGGACGGCCATAACTTATGGCTCATTTAGAGATACGGGAGCCATAACTAGTCAAAACGAAGGCCTCAGTGAGTTCTACGGCTCTGACAGCTTTCAGCCGTCAATGGATTGTTTAATGCCCAAAAAAGACTATCCGAATCTCAATCGGGTCTCAGAAGTTTTTTACCCTTCGTTTTTTCGACACGTGGATTTTTACAGTAAAACGGGATTACCGTGGCTGCTCTTCGATTTACCATCGCTGGAGAGTGGTGCACCATGGTACCATTCCATTTCCAATCCATGCACGCATTTCAAAAAGTCGTACGACACTGTTTCGCCATTTCGGACGGATGTTGCACCTTGCGCCGTGGATGTTGCACCCTATAGATATCGATTATTCGGATGGCCATAAATTCTAGCTCGTTTAGAGTTACGGGAGCTATAACCAGTCAAAACGAAGGCCTCAGTGAGTTCTATGGCTCTGACAGCTTTCCGCTGTCAATGGATTGTTTAATGCCCAAAAAAGACTATCCGAATCTCAATCGGGTCTCGGAAGTTTTTTACCCTTCATTTTTTCGACACGTGTATTTTTACGGTAAAACGGGATTACCGTGGATGGTCTTCGATTTACCATCGCTGGAGAATGGTGCACCAAGGTACCTTTCCGTTTCAAATCCATGCACGCATTTCAAAAAGTCGTACGACACTGTTTCGCAATTTCGGACGGATGTTGCACCTTGCACCGTGGATGTTGCACCCGGTAGATATCTATTATTCGGACGGCCATAACTTATGGCTCGTTTAGAGTTACCGGAGCCATAACCAGTCAAAACGAAGGCCTCAGTGAGTTCCACGGCACTTACAGCTTTCAGCCGTCAATGGATTGTTTAATGCCCAAAAAAGACTATCCGAATCTCAATCGGGTCTCGGAAGTTTTTTACACTTCATTTTTTCGACACGTGGATTTTTACGGTAAAACGGGATTACCGTGGATGGTCTTCGATTTACCATCGCTGGAGAATGGTGCACCAAGGTACCTTTCCGTTTCAAATCCATGCACGCATTTCAAAAAGTCATACGACACTGTTTCGCAATTTCGGACGGATGTTGCACCTTGCACCGTGGATGTTGCACCCGGTAGATATCTATTATTCGGACGGCCATAACTTGTGGCTCGTTTAGAGTTACTGGAGCCATAACCAGTCAAAACGAAGGCCTCAGTGAGTTCCACGGCACTGACAGCTTTCAGCCGTCAATGGATTGTTTAATGACCAAAAAAGACTATCCGAATCTCAATCGGGTCTCGGAAGTTTTTTACCCCTCGTTTTTTCGACACGTGGATTTTTACGGTAAAACGGGATTACCGTGGCTGGTCTTCGATTTACCATCGTTGGAGAGTGGTGCACCATGGTACCGTTCGGTTTCAAATCCATGCACGCATTTCCAAAAGTCGTACGACACTGTTTCGCCATTTCGGATGGATGTTGCACCTTGCACCGTGGATGTTGCACCCCGTAGATATCGATTATTCGGACGGCCATAACTTCTGGCTCGTTTAGAGTTACGGGAGCGATAACCAATAAAAACGAACGTCCCAGTGAGTTCTGCGGCTCTGACAGCATTCAGCCGTCAATGTATTGTTGAATGCCCAAAAAAGACTATCGGAATCTCAATCGGGTCTCGGAAGTTTTTTACCCTTCGTTTTTTCGACACGTGGATTTTTATGGTAAAACGGGATTACCGTGGCTGGTATTCGATTTACCATCGCTGGAGAGTGGTGCACCATGGTACCGTTCCATTTCAAATCCATGCACGCATTTCAAAAAGTCGTACGATCCTGTTTCGCCATTTCGGACGGATGTTGCACCTTGCACCGTGGATGTTGCACCCCGTAGATATCGATTATTCGGACGGCCATAACTTCTGGCTCGTTTAGAGTTACGGGAGCGATAACCAGTCAAAACGAACGCCTCAGTGAGTTCTACGGTTCTGATAGCATTCAGCCGTCAATGTATTGTTGAATGCCCAAAAAAGACTATCGGAATCTCAATCGGGTCTCGGAAGTTTTTTACCCTTCGTTTTTTCGGCACGTGGATTTTTATGGTAAAACGGGATTACCATGGCTGGTCTTCGATTTACCATCGCTGGAGAGTGGTGCACCATGGTACCGTTCCGTTTCAAATCCATGCACGCATTTCAAAAAGTAGTACGATGCTGTTTCGCCATTTCGGACGGATGTTGCACCTTGCACCGTGGATGTTGCACCCCTTAGATATCGATTATTCGGACGGCCATAACTTCTGGCTCGTTTAGAGTTACGGGAGCGATAACCAGTCAAAACGAACGCCTCAGTGAGTTCTACGGCTCTGACAGCATTCAGCCGTCAATGTATTGTTGAATGCTCAAAAAAGACTATCGGAATCTCAATTGGGTCTTGGAAGTTTTTTACCCTTCGTTTTTTCGACACGTTGATTTTTACGGTAAAACGGGATTACCGTGGCTGGTCTTCGATTTACCATCGCTGGAGAGTGGTGCACCAAGGAACCGTTCCGTTTCAAATCCATGCACGCATTTCAGAAAGTCGTACGACATTGTTTCGCCATTTCGGACGGATGTTGCACCTTGCACCGTGGATGTTGCACCCTGTAGATATCGATTATTCGGACGGCCATAACTTCTGGCTCGTTTAGAGTTACGGGAGCCATAACCAGTCAAAACAAAGGCCTCCGTGAGTTCTAGGACTCTGATAGCTTTCAGCCGTCAATGGATTATTTAATGCCCAAAAAAGACTAACCGAATCTTAATCGGGTCTCGGAAGTTTTTTACCCTTCGTTTTTTCGACATGTGGATTTTTACGGTAAAACGGGATTACCGTGGATGGTCTTCGATTTACCATCGCTGGAGAATGATGCACCAAGGTACCGTTCCGTTTCAAATCCATGCACGCATTTCAAAAAGTCGTACGACACTGTTTCGCCATTTCGGACGGATGTTGCACCTTGCACCGTGGATGTTGCACCCTGTAGATATCTATTATTCGGACGGCCATAACTTATGGCTCGTTTAGAGTTACCGGAGCCATAACCAGTCAAAACGAAGGCCTCAGTGCATTCCACGGCTCTGATAGCTTTCAGCCGACAATGGATTGTTTAATGCCCAAAAAAGACTATCCGAATCTCAATCGGGTCTTGGAAGTTTTTTACCCTTCGTTTTTTCGACACGTGGATTTTTACGGTAAAACGGGATTACCGTGGCTGGTCTTCGATTTACCATCGCTGGAGAGTGGTGCACCATGGTACCGTTCCATTTCAAATCCATGCACGCATTTCAAAAAGTCGTACGACGCTGTTTCGCCATTTCGGACGGATGTTGCACCTTGCACCGTGGATGTTGCACCCCGTAGATATCGATTATTCGGACGGCCATAACTTCTGGCTCGTTTAGAGTTACGGGAGCGATAACCAGTCAAAACGAACGCCTCAGTGAGTTCTACGGCTCTGATAGCTTTCAGCCGTCAATGGATTGTTGAGTGCCCAAAAAAGACTATCCGAATCTCAATCGGGTCTCGGAAGTTTTTTACCCTTCGTTTTTTCGACACGTGGATTTTTACGGTAAAACGGGATTACCGTGGCTGGGCTTCGATTTACCATCGCTGGAGAGCGGTGCACCATGGTACCCTTCCGTTTCAAATCCATGCACGTATTTCAAAAAAACGTACGACACTGTTTCGCCATTTCGGACGATGTTGCACCTTGCACCGTGGATGTTGCACCCTGTAGATATCGATTATTCGGACGACCATAACTTCTGGCTCATTTAGAGTTACGGAAGCCATAACCAGTCAAAATGAAGGCCTCAGTGAGTTCTATGGCTCTGACCGCTTTTAGCTGTCAATGGATTGTTTAATGCCCAAAAAAGACTATCTGAATCTCAATTGGGTCTCGGAAGTTTTTTACCCTTCGTTTTTTCGACACGTGGATTTTTACGGTAAAACTGGATTACCGTGGCTGGTCTTCGATTTACCATCGCTGGAGAGTGGTGCACCATGGTACCGTTCCTTTTCAAATCCATGCACGCATTTCAAAAAGTCGTACGACGCTGTTTCGCCATTTCGGACGGATGTTGCACCTTGCACCGTGGATGTTGCACCCTGTAGATATCGATTATTCGGACGGCCATAACTTCTGGCTCGTTTAGAGTTACGGGAGCCATAACCAGTCAAAACGAACGCCTCAGTGAGTTCTACGGCTTTGACAGCATTCAGCCATCAATGTATTGTTGAATGCCCAGAAAAGACTATCGAAATCTCAATCGGGTCTCGGAAGTTTTTTACCCTTCGTTTTTTCGACACGAGGATTTTTACGGTAAAACGGGATTACCGTGGCTGGTCTTCGATTTACCATCGCTGGAGAGTGGTGCACCAAGGTACCGTTCCGTTTCAAATCCATGCACGCATTTCAAAATGTCGTACGACACTGTTTCGCCATTTCGGACGGATGTTGCACCTTGCACCCTGGATGTTGCACCCTGTAGATATCGATTATTCGGACGGCCATAACTTATGGCTCATTTAGAGATACGGGAGCCATAACTAGTCAAAACGAAGGCCTCAGTGAGTTCTACGGCTCTGACAGCTTTCAGCCGTCAATGGATTGTTTAATGCCCAAAAAAGACTATCCGAATCTCAATCGGGTCTCAGAAGTTTTTTACCCTTCGTTTTTTCGACACGTGGATTTTTACAGTAAAACGGGATTACCGTGGCTGCTCTTCGATTTACCATCGCTGGAGAGTGGTGCACCATGGTACCATTCCATTTCCAATCCATGCACGCATTTCAAAAAGTCGTACGACACTGTTTCGCCATTTCGGACGGATGTTGCACCTTGCGCCGTGGATGTTGCACCCTATAGATATCGATTATTCGGATGGCCATAAATTCTAGCTCGTTTAGAGTTACGGGAGCTATAACCAGTCAAAACGAAGGCCTCAGTGAGTTCTATGGCTCTGACAGCTTTCCGCTGTCAATGGATTGTTTAATGCCCAAAAAAGACTATCCGAATCTCAATCGGGTCTCGGAAGTTTTTTACCCTTCATTTTTTCGACACGTGTATTTTTACGGTAAAACGGGATTACCGTGGATGGTCTTCGATTTACCATCGCTGGAGAATGGTGCACCAAGGTACCTTTCCGTTTCAAATCCATGCACGCATTTCAAAAAGTCGTACGACACTGTTTCGCAATTTCGGACGGATGTTGCACCTTGCACCGTGGATGTTGCACCCGGTAGATATCTATTATTCGGACGGCCATAACTTATGGCTCGTTTAGAGTTACCGGAGCCATAACCAGTCAAAACGAAGGCCTCAGTGAGTTCCACGGCACTTACAGCTTTCATCCGTCAATGGATTGTTTAATGCCCAAAAAAGACTATCCGAATCTCAATCGGGTCTCGGAAGTTTTTTACCCCTCGTTTTTTCGACACGTGAATTTTTACGGTAAAACGGTATTACCGTGGCTGGTCTTCGATTTACCATCGCTGGAGAGTGGTGCACCATGGTACCGTTCGGTTTCAAATCCATGCACGCATTTCCAAAAGTCGTACGACACTGTTTCGCCATTCCGGATGGATGTTGCACCTTGCACCGTGGATGTTGCACCCCGTAGATATCGATTATTCGGACGGCCATAACTTCTGGCTCGTTTAGAGTTACGGGAGCAATAACCAGTAAAAACGAACGTCCCAGTGAGTTCTATGGCTCTGACAGCATTCAGCCGTCAATGTATTGTTGAATGCCCAAAAAAGACTATCGGAATCTCAATCGGGTCTCGGAAGTTTTTTACCCTTCGTTTTTTCGACACGTGGATTTTTACGGTAAACCGGGATTACCGTGGCTGGTATTCGATTTACCATCGCTGGAGAGCGGTGCACCATGGTACCGTTCCGTTTCAAATCCATGCACGTATTCCAAAAAGACGTATGACACTGTTTCGCCATTTCGGACGGATGTTGCACCTTGCACCGTGGATGTTGCACCCTGTAGATATCGATTATTCGGACGACCATAACTTCTGGCTCGTTTATAGTTACGGGAGCCATAACCAGTTAAAACGAAGGCCTCAGTGAGTTCTACGGCTCTGACATTATTTAGCCGTCAATGTATTGTTGAATACCCAAAAAAGACTATCGGAATCTCTATCGGGTCTCGGAAGTTTTTTACCCTTCGTTTTTTCGACATGTGGATTTTTACGGTAAAACGGGATTACCGTGGCTGGTCTTCGATTTACCATCGCTGAAGAGTGGTGCACCAAGGTACCGTTCCGTTTCATATCCATGCACGCATTTCAAAAAGTCGTACGACGTTGTTTAGCCATTTCGGACGGATGTTGCACCTTGCACCGTGGATGTTGCACCCTATAGATATCGATTATTTGGACGGCCATAACTTATGGCTCGTTTAGAGTTACGGGAGCCATAACCCGTCAAAACGAAGGTCTCAGTGAGTTCTACGGCTCTGACAGCATTCAGCCGTCAATGGATTGATTAATGCCCAAAAAAGACTATCCGAATCTCAATCGGGTCTCGGAAGTTTTTTACCCTTCGTTTTTTCGACACGTGGATTTTTACGGTAAAACTGGATTACCGGGGCTGGTCTTCGATTTACCATCGCTGGAGAGTGATGCACAATGGTACCATTCCGTTTCAAATCCATGCACGCATTTTAAAAAGTCGTACGACGCTGTTTCTCCATTTCGGACGGATGTTGCACCTTGCACCGTGGATGTTGTACCCTGTAGATATCGATTATTCGGACTGCCATAACTTCTGGCTCATTTAGAGTTACGGGAGCCATAACCAGTCAAAATGAAGGACTCAGCGAGTTCTACGGTTCTGACAGCTTTCACCCATCATTGAATTGTTTAATGCCCAAAAAAGACTATCCGAATATCAATCGGGTCTCGGAAGTTTTTTACCCTTCGTTTTTTCGACACGTGGATTTTTTCGGTAAAACTGGATTACCGTGGCTGGTCTTCGATTTACCATCGCTGGAGAGTGGTGCACCATGGTACCGTTCCGTTTCAAATCCATGCACGCATTTCAAAAAGTCGTACGATGCTGTTTCGCCATTTCGGACGGATGTTGCACCTTGCGCCGTGGATGTTGCACCCTGTAGATATCGATTATTCGGACGGCCATAACTTCTGGCTCGTTTAGAGTTACGGGAACCATAACCAGTCAAAACGAAGGCCTCAGTGAGTTCTACGGCTCTGATAGCTTTCAACCGTCATTGAATTGTTTAATGCCCAAAAAAGACTATCTGAATCTCAATCGGGTCTCGGAAGTTTTTTACCCTTCGTTTTTTCGACACGTCGATTTTTACGGTAAAACTGGATTACCGTTGCTGGTCTTCGATTTACCATCGCTGGAGAGTGGTGCACAAGGTACCGTACCATTTCAAATCCATGCACGCATTTCAAAAAGTCGTACAATACTGTTTCGCTATTTCGGACGGATGTTGCACCTTGCTCCGTGGATGTTGCACCCTGTAGATATCAATTATTCGGACGTCCATAACTTCTTGCTCGTTTAGAGTTACGGGGGCCATAACCAGTCAAAACGAAGGCCTCAGTGAGTTCTACGACTCTGATAGCTTTCAACCGTCAATGGATTGTTTAATGCCCAAAAAAGACTATCCGAATGTTCATCGGGTCTCGGAAGTTTTTTACCCTTCGTTTTTTCGACACGTGGATTTTTGCGGTAAAACGTTATTACCGTGGCTGGCATTTGATTTACCATCGCTGGAGGGCGGTGCACCATGGTAACGTTCCGTTTCAAATCCATGCACGTATTTCAAAAAGACGTATGACACTGTTTCGCCATTTCGGACAGATGTTACACCATGCACCGTGGATGTTGCACCCTGTAGATATCGATTATTCGGACGACCATAACTTCTGGCTCGTTTAGAGTTACGGGAGCCGTAACCAGTCAAAACGAAGGCCTCAATGAGTTCTACGGCTCTGACCGCTTTCAGCCATCAATGGATTGTTTAATGCCCAAAAAAGACTATCCGAATCTCAATCGATTCTCGGAAGTTTTTTACCCTTCGTTTTTTCGATACATGGATTTTTACGGTAAAACTGGATTACCATGGCTGGTCTTCAATTTACGATCGCTGGAGAGTGGTGCACCATGGTACCGTTCCATTTCAAATCTATGCGCGCATTTCAAAAAGTCCTACGACGCTGTTTCGCTATTTCGGACTGATGTTGCACCTTGCACCGGGATGTTGCACCCGGTAGATATCGATTATTCGGACGACCATAACTTCTGGCTCGTTTAGAGTTACGGGAGCCATAACCAGTCAAAACGAACGCCTCAGTGAGTTCTACGGCTCTGACTGCATTCAGCCGTCAATGTAGTGTTGAATGCCCTAAAAAGACTATCAGAATCTCAATCGGGTCTCGGAAGTTTTTTACCCTTCGTTTTTTCGATACGTGAATTTTTACGGTAAAACGGGATTACCGTGGATGGTCTTCGATTTACCATCGCTGGAGAGTGGTGCACCAAGGTACCGTTCCGTTTCAAATCCATGCACGCATTTCAAAAAGTCGTACGACACTGTTTCACCATTTCGGACGACCATAACTTATGGCTCGTTTAGAGTTACGGGAGCCATAACCAGTCAAAACGAAGGCCTCAGTGAGTTCTACGGCTCTGACATCTTTCAGCTGCAAAGGATTGTTTAATGCTCAAAAAAGACTATCCGAATCTCAATCGGGTCTCGGAAGTATTTTACCCTTCGTTTTTTCGACACGTGAATTTTTACGGTAAAACTGGATTACCGTGGCTGGTCTTCGATTTACCATCGCTGGAGAGTGATGCACCATGGTACCGTTCCGTTTCAAATCCATGCATGCATTTCAAAAAGTCGTACGACACTGTTTCGCCAATTCGGACGGATGTTGCACCTTGCACCGTGGATGTTGCACCCTGTAGATATCGATTATTCGGACGACCATAAATTCTGGCTAATTTAGAGTTACATGAGCCATAACCAGTCAAAACGAAGGCCTCAGTGAGTTCTACGGCTCTGACAGCTTTCAGCCGTCATTGAATTGTTTAATGCCCAAAAAAGACTATCCGAATCTCAATCGGGTCTCGGAAGTTTTTTACCCTTCGTTTTTTCGACACGTGGATTTTTACGGTAAAATTGGATTACCGTGGCTGGTCTTCGATTTACAATCGCTGTAGATTTGTGCACCATGGTACCGTTCCGTTTCATATCCATGCACGCATTTCAAAAGGTCGTACGACGCTGTTTCGCCATTTCGGACGGATGTTGCACCTTGCAACGTGGATGTTGCACCCTGTAGATATCGATTATTCGGACGACCATAACATCTGCCTCGTTTAGAGTTATGGGAGCCATAACCAGTCAAAACGAAGGCCTCAGTGAGTTCTACGGCTCTGACAGCTTTCAGCCGTCAATGAATCGTTTAATTCCCAAAAATGACTATCCGAATCTCAATCGGGTCTCGGAAGTTTTTTACCCTTCGTTTTTTCGACACGTGGGTTTTACGGTAAAACTGGATTACCGTGGCTGGTCTTCGATTTACCATCGCTAGAGAATGGTGCACCAAGGTACCGTTCCATTTCAAATCCACGCATGTATTTCAAAAAGTCGTACGACACTGTTTCGCCATTTCGGACGGATGTTTCACCTTGCACCGTGGATGTTGCACCCTGTAGATATCGATTAATCGGACGACCATAACTTATGGCTCGTTTAGAGTTACGGGAGCCATAACCAGTCAAAACGAAGGCCTCAGTGAGTTCTACGGCTATGACAGCTTTCAGCCGTCAATGGATTGTTTAATGCCCAAAAAAGACTATCCGAATCTCGATCGGGTCTCGGAAGTTTTTTACCCTTCGTCTTTTCGACACGTGGATTTTTACGGTAAAATGGGATTACCGTGGCTGGTCTTCGATTTACCATCGCTGGAGAGTGGTGCACCATGGTAACGTTTCGTTTCAAATCCATGCACGCATTTCAAAAAGTCGTACCACACTGTTTCGCTATTTCGGACGGATGTTGCGCCTTGCACCGTGGATGTTGCACCCTGTAGATATCGATTATTCGGACGGCCATAACTTCTGGCTCGTTTAGAGTTACGGGAGCCATAACCAGTCAAAACGAAGGCCTCAGTGAGTTCTACTACTCTGACAGCTTTCAGACGTCAATGGATTGTTTAATGCCCAAAGAAGACTATCCGAATCTCAATCGGGTCTCGGAAGTTTTTTACCCTGCGTCTTTTCGACACGTGGATTTTTACGGTAAAACGGGTTTACCGTGGCTGGTCTTCGATTTTCCATCGCTGGAGAGTGGTGCACCAAGGTACCGTTCCGTTTCAAATCCATGCACGCATTTCAAAAAGTCGTACGACACTATTTCGCCATTTCGGACGGATATTGCACCTTGCACCGTGGATGTTGCACCCTGTAGATATCGATTATTCGGACGGCCATAACTTATGGCTCGTTTAGAGTTACGGGAGCCATAACCAGTCAAAACGAAGGCCTTAGTGAGTTCTACGGCTCTGACAGCTTTCAGCCGTCAATGGATTGTTTAATGCCCAAAAAAGACTATCCGAATCTCAATCGGGTCTCGGAAGTTTTTTACCCCTCGTTTTTTCGACACGTGGATTTTTACGGTAAAACGGATTACTGTGGCTGGTCTTCGATTTACTATCGCTGGAGAGTGGTGCACCATGGTACCGTTCCGTTTCAAATCCATGCACACATTTCAAAAAGTCGTACCACACTGTTTCGCCATTTCGGACGGATGTTGCACCTTGCACCATGGATGTTGCACCCTGTAGATATCGATTATTCGGACGACCATAACATATGGCTCGTTTAGAGTTACGGGAGCCATAGCCATTCAAAACGAACGCCTCAGTGAGTTCTACGGCTCTGACAGCTTTCAGCCGTCAATGGATTGTTTAATGCCCAAAAAAGACTATCCGAATCTCAATTGGGTCTCGAAAGTTTTTTACCCTTCGTCTTTTCGACACGTGGATTTTTGCGGTAAAACGGGATTACCGTGGCTGGTCTTCGATTTACCATCACTGGAGAGTGGTGCAACATGGTAACGTTCCGTTTCAAGTCCATGCACACATTTCAAAAAGTCGTACGACACTGTTTCGCTATTTCGGACGGATGTTGCACCTTGCACCGTGGATGTTGCACCCTGTAGATATCGATTATTCGGATGGCCACAACTTCTGGCTCGTTTAGAGTTACGGGAGCCATAACCAGTCAAAACGAAGGCCTCAGTGAGTTCTACGGCTCTGACAGCTTTCAGCCATCAATGGATTGTTTAATGCCCAAAAAAGACTATCCGAATCTCAATCGGGTCTCGGAAGTTTTTTACCCTTCGTTTTTTCGACACGTGGATTTTTACGGTAAAACGGGATTACCGTGGCTGGTCTTCGATTTACCATCGCTGGAGAGTGGTGCACCAAGGTACCGTTCCGTTTCAAATCCATGCACGCATTTCAAAAAGTCGTACGACACTGTTTCGCCATTTCGGACGGATGTTGCACCTTGCACCGTGGATGTTGCACCCTGTAGATATCGATTATTCGGACGGCCATAACTTCTGGCTCGTTTAGAGTTACGGGAGCCATAACCAGTCAAAACGAAGGCCTCAGTGAGTTCTACGGCTCTGACAGCTTTCAGCCGTCAATGGATTGTTTAATGCCTAAAAAAGACTATCCGAATCTCAATCGGGTCTCCGAAGTTTTTTACCCTTCGTCTTTTCGACACATGGATTTTTACGGTAAAACGGGATTACCGTGGCTGATCTTCGATTTACCATCGCTGGAGAGTGGTGCACCATGGTAACGTTCCATTTCAAATCCATGCACGCATTTCAAAAGGTCGTACGACACTGTTTCGCTATTTCGGACGGATGTTGCACCTTGCACCGTGGATGTTGCACCCTGTAGATATCGATTATTCGGACGGCCATAACTTCTGGCTCGTTTAGAGTTACGGGAGCCATAACCAGTCAAAACGAAGGCCTCAGTGAGTTCTACGACTGTGACAGCTTTCAGCCGTCAATGGATTGTTTAATGCCCAAAAAAGACTATCCGAATCTCAATCGGGTCTCGGAAGTTTTTTACCCTTCGTCTTTTCGACACGTGGATTTTTACGGTAAAACGGGATTACCGTGGCTGGTCTTCGATTTACCATCGCTGGAGAGTGGTGCACAAGGTACCGTTCTGTTTCAAATCCATGCACGCATTTCAAAAAGTCGTACGAGACTGTTTCGCCATTTCGGACGGATGTTGCACCTTGCACCATGGATGTTGCACCCTTTAGATATCGATTATTCGGACGGCCATAACATATGGCTCGTTTAGAGTTACGGGAGCCATAGCCAGTCAAAACGAAGGCCTCAGTAAGTTCTACGGCTCTGAAAGCATTCAGCCGTCAATGGATTGTTTAATGCCCAAAAAAGACTATCCGAATCTCAATCGGGTCTCGGAAGTTTTTTACCCTTCGTCTTTTCGACACGTGGATTTTTACGGTAAAACGGGATCACCGTGGCTGGTCTTCGATTTACCATCGCTGGAGAGTGGTGCACCATGGTAACGTTCCGTTTCAAGTCCATGCACGCATTTCAAAAAGTCGTACGACACTGTTTCGCTATTTCGGACGGATGTTGCACCTTGCACCGTGGATGTTGCACCATGTAGAAATCGATTATTCGGACGGCCATAACTTCTAGCTCGTTTAGAGTTACGGGAGCCATAACCAGTCAAAACGAAGGCCTCAGTGAGTTCTACGGCTCTGACAGCTTTCAGCCGTCAATGGATTGTTTAATACCTAAAAAAGACTATCCGAATCTCAATCGGGTCTCCGAAGTTTTTTACCCTTCGTTTTTTCGACACGTGGATTTTTACGGTAAAACGGGATTACCGTGGCTGGTCTTCGATTTACCATCGCTGGAGAGTGGTGCACCAAGGTACCGTTCTGTTTCAAATCCATGCACGCATTTCAAAAAGTCGTACGACACTGTTTCGCCATTTCGGACGGATGTTGCACCTTGCACCGTGGATGTTGCACCCTGTAGATATCGATTATTCGGACGGCCATAACTTCTGGCTCGTTTAGAGTTACGGGAGCCATAACCAGTCAAAACGAAGGCCTCAGTGAGTTCTACGGCTCTGACAGCTTTCAGCCGTCAATGGATTGTTTAATGCCTAAAAAAGACTATCCGAATCTCAATCGGGTCTCCGAAGTTTTTTACCCTTCGTCTTTTCGACACATGGATTTTTACGGTAAAACGGGATTACCGTGGCTGATCTTCGATTTACCATCGCTGGAGAGTGATGCACCATGGTAACGTTCCATTTCAAATCCATGCACGCATTTCAAAAGGTCGTACGACACTGTTTCGCTATTTCGGACGGATGTTGCACCTTGCACCGTGGATGTTGCACCCTGTAGATATCGATTATTCGGACGGCCATAACTTCTGGCTCGTTTAGAGTTACGGGAGCCATAACCAGTCAAAACGAAGGCCTCAGTGAGTTCTACGACTGTGACAGCTTTCAGCCGTCAATGGATTGTTTAATGCCCAAAAAAGACTATCCGAATCTCAATCGGGTCTCGGAAGTTTTTTACCCTTCGTCTTTTCGACACGTGGATTTTTACGGTAAAACGGGATTACCGTGGCTGGTCTTCGATTTACCATCGCTGGAGAGTGGTGCACAAGGTACCGTTCTGTTTCAAATCCATGCACGCATTTCAAAAAGTCGTACGACACTATTTCGCCATTTCGGACGGATGTTGCACCTTGCACCATGGATGTTGCACCCTTTAGATATCGATTATTCGGACGGCCATAACATATGGCTCGTTTAGAGTTACGGGAGCCATAGCCAGTCAAAACGAAGGCCTCAGTAAGTTCTACGGCTCTGAAAGCATTCAGCCGTCAATGGATTGTTTAATGCCCAAAAAAGACTATCCGAATCTCAATCGGGTCTCGGAAGTTTTTTACCCTTCGTCTTTTCGACACGTGGATTTTTACGGTAAAACGGGATCACCGTAGCTGGTCTTCGATTTACCATCGCTGGAGAGTGGTGCACCATGGTAACGTTCCGTTTCAAGTCCATGCACGCATTTCAAAAAGTCGTACGACACTGTTTCGCTATTTCGGACGGATGTTGCACCTTGCACCGTGGATGTTGCACCATGTAGAAATCGATTATTCGGACGGCCATAACTTCTAGCTCGTTTAGAGTTACGGGAGCCATAACCAGTCAAAACGAAGGCCTCAGTGAGTTCTACGGCTCTGACAGCTTTCAGCCGTCAATGGATTGTTTAATACCTAAAAAAGACTATCCGAATCTCAATCGGGTCTCCGAAGTTTTTTACCCTTCGTCTTTTCGACACATGGATTTTTATGGTAAAAAGGGATTACCGTGGCTGGTCTTCGATTTACCATCGCTGGAGAGTGGTGCACCATGGTAACGTTCCATTTCAAATCCATGCACGCATTTCAAAAGGTCGTACGACACTGTTTCGCTATTTCGGACGGATGTTGCACCTTGCACCGTGGATGTTGCACCCTGTAGATATCGATTATTCGGACGGCCATAACTTCTGGCTCGTTTAGAGTTACGGGAGCCATAACCAGTCAAAACGAAGGCCTCAGTGAGTTCTACGACTGTGACAGCTTTCAGCCGTCAATGGATTGTTTAATGCCCAAAAAAGACTATCCGAATCTCAATCGGGTCTCGGAAGTTTTTTACCCTTCGTCTTTTCGACACGTGGATTTTTACGGTAAAACGGGATTACCGTGGCTGGTCTTCGATTTACCATCGCTGGAGAGTGGTGCACCATGGTAACGTTCCGTATCAAATCCATGCACGCATTTCAAAAAGTCGTACGACACTGTTTCGCTATTTCGGACGGATGTTGCACCTTGCACCGTGGATGTTGCATCCTATAGATATCGATTGTTCGGACGGCCATAACTTCTGGCTCGTTTAGATTTACGGGAGCCATAACCAGTCAAAACGAAGGCCTCAGTGAGTTCTACGGCTCTGACAGCTTTCAGCCGTCAATGGATTGTTTAATGCCCAAAAAAGACTATCCGAATCTCAATCGGGTCTCAGAAGTTTTTTACCCTTCGTTTTTTCGACACGTGGATTTTTACGGTAAAACGGATTACTGTGGCTGGTCTTCGATTTGCTATCGCTGGAGAGTGGTGCACCATGGTACCGTTCCGTTTCAAATCCAAGCACGCATTTCAAAAAGTCGTACGACACTGTTTCGCCATTTCGGACGGATGTTGCACCTTGCACCATGGATGTTGCACCCTGTAGATATCGATTATTCGGAAGTCCATAACATATGGCTCGTTTAGTGTTACGGGTGCCATAGCCAGTCAAAACGAAGGCCTCAGTGAGTTCTACGTCTCTGACAGCTTTCAGCCGTCAATGGATTGTTTAATGCCCAAAAAAGACTATCCGAATCTCAATCGGGTCTCGGAAGTTTTTTACCCTTCGTCTTTTCGACACGTGGATTTTTACTGTAAAACGGGATTACCGTGGCTGGTCTTCGATTTACCATCGCTGGAGAGTGGTGCACCAAGGTACCGTTCCGTTTCAAATCCATGCACGCATTTCAAAATGTCGTACGACACTGTTTCGCTATTTCGGACGGATGTTGCACCTTGCACCGTGGATGTTGCACCCTGTAGATATCGATTATTCGGACGGGCATAACTTCTGGCTCGTTTAGAGTTATGGGAGCCATAACTAGTCAAAACGAAGGCCTCAGTGAGTTCTACGGCACTGACAGCTTTCAGCCGTCATTGGATTGTTTAATGCCCAAAAAACACTATCCGAATCTCAATCGGGTCTCGGAAGTTTTTTACCTTTCGTTTTTTCGACACGTGGATTTTTACGGTAAAACAGGATTACCGTGGCTGGTCTTCGATTTACCATCGCTGGAGAGTGGTGCACCAAGGTACCGCTCCATTTCATATCCGTGCACGCATTTCAAAAAGTCGTACGACACTGTTTCGCCATTTCAGACGGATGTTGCACCTTGCACCGTGGATGTTGCACCCTGTAGATATCGATTATTCGGACGGCCATAAATTCTGGCTCGTTTAGAGTTACAGGAGCCATAACAGTTCAAAACGAAGGCCTCAGTGAGTTCTACGGCTCTGACAGCTTTCAGTCGTCAATGGATTGTTTAATGCCTAAAAAAGACTATCCGAATCTCAATCGGGTCTCGGAAGTTTTTTACCCTTCGTTTTTTCGACACGTGGATTTTTACGGTAAAACGGGATTACCGTGGCTGGTCTTCGATTTACCATCGCTGGAGAGTGGTGCACCAAGGTACCGTTCCGTTTCAAATCCATGCACGCATTTCAAAAAGTCATACGACACTGTTTCGCCATTTCGGATGGATGTTGCACCTTGCACCGTGGATGTTGCACCCTGTAGATATCGATTATTCGGACGACCATAACTTATGGCTCGTTTAGAGTTACGGGAGCCATAACTAGTCAAAACGAAGGCCTTAGTGAGTTCTACGGCTCTGACAACTTTCAGCCGTCAATGGATTGTTTAATGGCCAAAAAAGACTATCCGAATCTCAATCGGGTCTCGGAAGTTTTTTACCCTTCGTTTTTTCGACACGTGGATTTTTACGGTAAAACGGATTACTGTGGCTGGTCTTCGATTTACTATCGCTGGAGAGTGGTGCACCATGGTACCGTTCCGTTTCAAATCCATGCACGCATTTCAAAAAGTCGTACCACACAGTTTCGCCATTTCGGACGGATGTTGCACCTTGCACCATGGATGTTGCACCCTGTAGATATCGATTATTCGGACGACCATAACATATGGCTCGTTTAGAGTTACGGGAGCCATAGCCAGTCAAAACGAAGGCCTCAGTGAGTTCTACGGCTCTGACAGCTTTCAGCCGTCAATGGATTGTTTAATGCCCAAAAAAGACTATCCGAATCTCAATCGGGTCTCGAAAGTTTTTTACCCTTCGTTTTTCGACACGTGGATTTTTACCGTAAAACGGGATTACCGTGGCTGGTCTTTGATTTACCATCGCTGGAGAGTGGTGCACCATGGTAACGTTCCGTTTCAAGTCCATGCACACATTTCAAAAAGTCGTACGACACTGTTTCGCTATTTCGGACGGATGTTGCACCTTGCACCGTGGATGTTGCACCCTGTAGATATCGATTATTCGGACGGCCATAACTTCTGGCTCGTTTAGAGTTACGGGAGCCATAACGAGTCAAAACGAAGGCCTCAGTGAGCTCTACGGCTATGACATCTTTCAGCCGTCAATGGATTGTTTAATGCCCAAAAAAGACTATCCGAATCTCAATCGGGTCTCGGAAGTTTTTTACCCTTCGTTTTTTCGACACGTGGATTTTTACGGTAAAACGGGATTACCGTGGCTGGTCTTCGATTTACCATCGCTGGAGAGTGGTGCACAAGGTACCGTTCCGTTTCAAATCCATGCACGCATTTCAAAAAATAGTACGACACTGTTTCGCCATTTCGGACGGATGTTGCACCTTGCACCGTCGATGTTGCATCCTGTAGATATCGATTGTTCGGACGGCCATAACTTCTGGCTCGTTTAGATTTACGGGAGCCATAACCAGTCAAAACGAAGGCCTCAGTGAGTTCTACGGCTCTGACAGCTATCAGCCGTCAATGGATTGTTTAATGCCTAAAAAAGACTATCCGAATCTCAATCGGGTCTTGGAAGTTTTTTACCCTTCGTCTTTTCGACACGTGGATTTTTACGGTAAAACGGGATTACCGTGGCTGGTCTTCGATTTACCATCGCTGGAGAGTGGTGCACCATGGTAACGTTCTGTTTCAAATCCATGCACGCATTTCAAAAAGTCGTACGACACTGTTTCGCTATTTCGGACGGATGTTGCACCTTGCACCGTGGATGTTGCACCCTATAGATATCGATTATTCGGACGGCCATAACTTCTGGCTCGTTTAGAGTTACGGGAGCCATAGCCAGTCAAAACGAAGGCCTCGGTGAGTTCTACGACTCTGACAGCTTTCAGCCGTCAATGGATTGTTTAATGCCCAAAAAAGACTATCCGAATCTCAATCGGGTCTCGGAAGTTTTTTACCTTCGTTTTTTCGACACGTGGATTTTTACGGTAAAACGGGATTACCGTGGCTGGTCTTCGATTTACCATCGCTGGAGAGTGGTGCACCATGGTAACGTTCCGTTTCAAATCCATGCACGCATTTCAAAAAGTCGTACGACAATGTTTCGCCATTTCGGACGGATGTTTCACCTTGCACCGTGGATGTTGCACCCTGTAGATATCGATTATTCGGACGGCCATAACTTCTGGCTCGTTTAGAGTTATGGGAGCCATTACCAGTCAAAACGAAGGCCTCAGTGAGTTCTACGGCTCTGGTAGCTTTCAGCTGTCAATGGATTGTTTAATGCCCAAAAAAGACTATCCGAATCTTAATCGGGTCTTGGAAGTTTTTTACCCTTCGTTTTTTCGACACGTGGATTTTTACGGTAAAACGGATTACTGTGGCTGGTCTTCGATTCACTATCGCTGGAGAGTGGTGCAACATGGTACCGTTCTGTTTCAAATCCATGCACGCATTTCAAAAAGTCGTACGACACTGTTTCGCCATTTCGGATGGATGTTGCACCTTGCACCATGGATGTTGCACCCTTTGGATATCGATTATTCGGACGGCCATAACATATGGCTCGTTTAGAGTTACGGCAGCCATAGCCAGTCAAAACGAAGGCCTCAGTAAGTTCTACGGCTCTGAAAGCTTTCAGCCGTCAATGGATTGTTTAATGCCCAAAAAAGACTATCCGAATCTCAATCGGGTCTCGGAAGTTTTTTACCCTTCGTCTTTTCGACACGTGGATTTTTACGGTAAAACGGGATTACCATGGCTGGTCTTCGATTTACCATCGCTGGAGAGTGGTGCACCATGGTAACGTTCCGTTTCAAGTCCATTCACGCATTTCAAAAAGTCGTACGACACTGCTTCGCTATTTCGGACGGATGTTGCACCTTGCACCGTGGATGTTGCACCCTGTAGATATCGATTATTCGGACGGCCATAACTTCTGGCTCGTTTAGAGTTACGGGAGCCATAACCAGTCAAAACGAAGGCCTCAGTGAGTTCTACGGCTCTGACAGCTTTCAGCCATCAATGGATTGTTTAATGCCCAAAAAAGACTATCCGAATCTCAATCGGGTCTCGGAAGTTTTTTACCCTTCGTTTTTTCGACACGTGGATTTTTACGGTAAAACGGGATTACCGTGGCTGATCTTCGATTTAGCAACGCTGGAGAGTGGTGCACCAAGGTACCGTTACGTTTCAAATCCATGCACGCATTTCAAAAAGTCGTACGACACTGTTTCGCCATTTCGGACGGATGTTGCACCTTGCACCGTGGATGTTGCACCCTGTAGATATCGATTATTCGGACGGCCATAACTTCTGGCTCGTTTAGAGTTACGGGAGCCATAACCAGTCAAAACGAAGGCCTCAGTGATTTCTACGGCTCTGACAGCTTTCAACCGTCGATGGATTGTTTAATGCCTAAAAAAGACTATCCGAATCTCAATCGGGTCTCAGAAGTTTTTTACCCTTCGTCTTTTCGACACGTGGATTTTTACGGTAAAACGGGATTACCGTGGCTGGTCTTCGATTTACCATCGCTGGAGAGTGGTGCACCATGGTAACGTTCCGTTTCAAATCCATGCACGCATTTCAAAAGGTCGTACGACACTGTTTCGCTATTTCGGACGGATGTTGCACCTTGCACCGTGGATGTTGCACCCTGTAGATATCGATTATTCGGACGACCATAACTTCTGGCTCGTTTAGAGTTACGGAAGCCATAACTAGTCAAAACGAAGGCCTTAGAGAGTTCTACGACTCTGACAGCTTTCAGCCGTCAATGGATTGTTTAATGCCCAAAAAAGACTATCCGAATCTCAATCGGGTCTCGGAAGTTTTTTACCCTTCGTCTTTTCGACACGTGGATTTTTACGGTAAACGGGATTACCGTGGCTGGTCTTCAATTTACCATCGCTTGAGAGTGGTGCACCATGGTAACGTTCCGTTTCAAATCCATGCACGCATTTCAAAAAGTCGTACGACACTGTTTCGCTATTTCGGACGGATGTTGCACCTTGCACCGTGGATGTTGCACCCTGTAGATATCGATTATTCGGACGGCCTTAACTTCTGGCTCGTTTAGAGTTACGGGAGCCATAACCAGTTAAAACGAAGTCCTCAGTGAGTTCTACGGCTCTCACAGCTTTCAGCCGTCAATGGATTGTTTAATGCCCAAAAAAGACTATCCGAATCTCAATCAGGCCTCGGAAGTTTTTTACCCTTCGTTTTTTCGACACGTGGATTTTTACGGTAAAACGGATTACTGTGGCTGGTCTTAGATTTTCTATCGCTGGAGAGCGGTGCACCATGGTACCATTCCGTTTCAAATCCATGCATGCATTTCAAAAAGTCGTACGACACTGTTTCGCCATTTCGGACGGATGTTGCACCTTGCACCATGGATGTTGCACCCTGTAGATATCGATTATTCGGACGGCCATAACATATGGCTCGTTTAGAGTTACGGGAGCCATAGCCAGTCAAAACGAAGGCCTCAGTGAGTTCTACGACTCTGACAGCTTTCAGCCGTCAATGGATTGTTTAATGCCCAAAAAAGACTATCCGAATCTCAATCGGGTCTCGGAAGTTTTTTACCCTTCGTCTTTTCGACACGTGGATTTTTACGGTAAAACGGGATTACCGTGGCTGGTCTTCGATTTACCATCGCTGGAGAGTGGTGCACCATGGTAACATTCCGTTTCAAATCCATGCACGCATTTCAAAAAGTCGTACGACACTGTTTCGCTATTTCGGACGGATGTTGCACCTTGCACCGTGGATGTTGCACCCTGTAGATATCGATTATTCGAACGGCCATAACTTCTGGCTCGTTTAGAGTTATGGGAGCCATAACCAGTCAAAACGAAGGCCTCAGTGAGTTCTACGGCTTTGGCAGCTTTCAGCCGTCAATGGATTGTTTAATGCCCAAAAAAACAATCCGAATCTCAATCGGGTCTCGGAAGTTTTTTACCCTTCGTTTTTTCGACACGTGGATTTTTACAGTAAAACAGGATTACCGTGGCTGGTCTTCGATTTACCATCGCTGGAGAGTGGTGCACCAAGGTACCGTTCCGTTTCAAATCCATGCACGCATTTCAAAAAGTCGTACGACACTGTTTCGCCATTTCAGACGGATGTTGCACCTTGCACCGTGGATGTTGCACCCTGTAGATATCGATTATTCGGAAGGCCATAACTTCTGGCTCGTTTAGAGTTACAAGAGCCATAACCAGTCAAAACGAAGGCCTCAGTGAGTTCTACGGCTCTGACAGCTTTCAGTCGTCAATGGATTGTTTAATGCCTAAAAAAGACTATCCGAATCTCAATCGGGTCTCGGAAGTTTTTTACCCTTCGTTTTTTCGACACGTGGATTTTTACGGTAAAACGGGATTACCGTGGATGGTCTTCGATTTAACATCGCTGGAGAATGGTGCACCATGGTACCGTTCCGTTTCAAATCCATGCACGCATTTCAAAAAGTCGTACGACACTATTTCGCCATTTCGGACGGATGTTGCACCTTGCACCGTGGATGTTGCACCCTGTAGATATCGATTATTCGGACGGCCATAACTTATGGCTCGCTTAGAGTTACGGGAGCCATAACCAGTCAAAACAATGACCTCAGTGAGTTCTACGGCTCTGACAGCTTTCAGCCGTCAATGGATTGTTTAATGCCCAAAAAAGACTATCCGAATCTCAATCGGGTCTCGGAAGTTTTTTGGCCTTCGTTTTTTCGACACGTGGATTTTTACGGTAAAACGGGATTACCGTGGCTGGTCTTCGATTTACCATCGCTGGAGAGTGGTGCACCATGGTACCGTTCCATTTCAAATCCATGCATGCATTTCAAAAAGTCGTACGACACTGTTTCGCCATTTCGGATGGATGTTGCTCTTGCACCGTGGATGTTGCACCCTGTAGATATCGATTAATCGACCGGCCATAACTTATGGCTCGTTTAGAGTTACGGGAGCCATAACCAGTCAAAACGAAGGCCTTAGTGAGTTCTACAGCTCTGACAGCTTTCAGCCGTCAATGGATTGTTTAATGCCCAAAAAAGACTATCCGAATCTCAATCGGGTCTCGGAAGTATTTTACCCTTCGTTTTTTCGACACGTGGATTTTTACGATAAAACTGGATTACCGTGGCTTGTCTTCGATTTACCATCGCTGGAGAGTGGTGCATCATGGCACCTTTCCATTTCAAATCCATGCATGCATTTCAAAAAGTTGTACGACACTGTTTCGCTATTTCGGACGGATGTTGCACCTTGCACCGTGGATGTTGCACCTTGTAGATATCGATTATTCGGACGGCCATAACTTCTGGCTCATTTAGAGTTACGGGAGTCATAACCAGTCAAAACGAAGGACTCAGTGAGTTCTACGACACTGACAGCTTTCAGCCGTCAATGGATTGTTTAATGCCCAAAAAAGACTATCCGAATCTCAATCGGGTCTCGGAAGTTTTTTACCCATCATTTTTTCGACACGTGGATTTTTACGGTAAAACGGGATTACCGTGGCTGGTCTTCGATTTACCATCACTGGAGAGTGGTGCACCAAGGTACCGTTCCGTTCCAAATCCATGCATGCGTTTCAAAAAGTCGTACGACATTGTTTCGCCATTTCGGACGGATGTTGCACCTTGCACCGTAGATGTTGCACCCTGTGGATATCGATTGTTCGGACGGCCATAACTTATGGCTCGTTTAGAGTCACGGGAGCCATAAACAGTCAAAACGAAGGCCTCAGTGAGTTCTATGGCTCCGACTGCTTTCAGCCGTCAATAGATTGTTTAATGCCCAAAAAAGACTATCTGAATCTCAATCGGGTCTCGGAAGTTTTTTACCCTTCGTTTTTTCGACACGTGGATTTTTACGGTAAAACGGGATTACCGTGGTTGGTCTTCGATTTACCATCGCTGGAGAGTGGTGCACCATGTTACCGTTCCTTTTCAAATCCATGCACGCATTTCAAATAGTCATACGACAATGTTTCGCCATTTCGGACTGATGTTGCACCTTGCACCGTGGATGTTGCACCCTGTAGATATCGATTATTCGGACGGCCATAACTTCTGGCTCGTTTAGAGTTACGGGAGCCATTACCAGTCAAAACGAAGGCCTCAGTGAGTTCTACGGCTCTGACAGCTTTCAGCTGTCAATGGATTGTTTAATGCCCAAAAAAAGACTATCCGAATCTCAATCGGGTCTCGGAAGTTTTTTACCCTTCGTTTTTTTGTCACGTGGATTTTGACGGTAAAACTGGATTACCGTGGCTGGTCTTCGATTTACCATCGCTGGAGAGTGGTGCACCATGGTACCATTCCGTTTCAAATCCATGCATGCATTTCAAAAAGTCGTACGACACTTTTTCGCCATTTCAGACGGATGTTGCACCTTGCACCGTGGATGTTGCACCTTGTAGATATCGATTATTCGGACGGCCATAACATATGGCTCGTTTAGAGTTACGGAAGCCATAACCACTCAAAACGAAGGCCTCAGTGAGTTCTACGGCTCTGACAGCTTTCAGCCATCAATGGATTGTTTAATGCCCAAAAAAGACTATCCGAATCTCAATCTGGTCTCGGAAGTTTTTTACCCTTCGTCTTTTCGACACGTGGATTTTTACGGTAAAACGGGATTACCGTGGCTGGTCTTCGATTTACCATCGCTGGAGAGTGGTGCACCATGGTAACGTTCCGTTTCAAATCCATGCACGCATTTCAAAAAGTCGTACGACAATGTTTCGCTACTTCGGACGGATGTTGCACCTTGCACCGTGGATGTTGCACCTTGTAGATATCGATTATTTGGACGGCCATAACTTCTGGCTCGTTTAGAGTTACGGGAGCCATAACCAGTCAAAACGAAGGCCTCAGTGAGTTCTACGACTCTGACGGCTTTCAGCCGTCATTGGATTGTTTAATGCCCAAAAAAGACTATCCGAATCTCAATCGGGTCTCGGAAGTTTTTTACCCTTCGTTTTTTCGACACGTGGATTTTTACGGTAAAACGGGATTACCGTTGCTGGTCTTCGATTTACCATCGCTGGATAGTGGTGCACCAAGGTACCGTTCCGTTTCAAATCCATGCACGCATTTCCAAAAGTCGTACGACGCTGTTTCGCCATTTCGGACGGATGTTGCACCTTGCACCGTGAATGTTGCACCCTATAGATATCGATTATTCGGACGGCCATAACTTATGGCTCGTTTAGAGTTACGGGAGCCATAACAAGTCAAAACGAAGGCCTAAGTGAGTTCTACGGCTCTGACAGCTTTCAGCCGTCAATGGATTGTTTAATGCCCAAAAAAGACAATCCGAATCTCAATCGGGTCTCGGAAGTTTTTTACCCTTCGTTTTTTCGACACGTGGATTTTTACGGTAAAACGGGATTACCGTGGCTGGTCTTCGATTTACCATCGCTGGAGAGTGGTGCACCATGGTACCGTTCTGTTTCAAATCCATGCACGCATTTCAAAAAGTCATACGGCACAGTTTCGCCATTTCGGACGGATGTTGCACCTTGCACCGTGGATGTTGCACCCTGTAGATATCGATTATTCAGACGGCCATAACTTCTGGCTCGTTTAGATTTACAGGAGCCATAACCAGTCAAAACGAAGGCCTCAGTGAGTTCTACGGCTCTGACAGCTTTAGCTGTCAATGGATTGTTTAATGCCCAAAAAAGACTATCCGAATCTCAATCGGGTCTCGAAAGTTTTTTACCCTTCGTTTTTTCGACTCGTGGATTTTTACGGTAAAACGGGATTACCGTGGATGGTCTTCGATTTACCATCGCTGGAGAATGGTGCACCATGGTACCATTCCGTTTCAAATCCACGCACGCATTTCAAAAAGTCGTACGACACTGTTTCGCCATTTCGGACGGATGTTGCACCTTGCAACGTGGATGTTGCACCCTGTAGATATCAATTATTCGGACGGCCATAACTTATGGCTCGTTTAGAGTTACGGGAGCCATAACCAGTCAAAACGAAGGCCTCAGTGAGTTCTACGGCTCTGACAGCTTTCTGCCGTCAATGGATTGCTTAATGCCCAAAAAACACTATCCGAATCTCAATCGGGTCTCGGTTGTTTTTTACCCTTCGTTTTTTCGAAACGTGGATTTTTACGATAAAACGGGATTACCGTGGCCGGTCTTCGATTTACCATCGCTGGAGAGTGGTGCACCATGGTACCATTCCATTTCGAATCCATGCATGCATTTCAAAAAGTCGTACGACACTGTTTCGCCATTTCGGATGGATGTTGCACCTTGCACCGTGGATGTTGCACCCTGTAGATATCGATTATTCGACCGGCCATAACTTATGGCTCATTTAGAATTACGGGAGCCATAACCAGTCAAAACGAAGGCCTCAGTGAGTTCTACGGCTCTGACAGCTTTCAGCCATCAATGAATTGTTTAATGCCCAAAAAAGACTATCCGAATCTCAATCGGGTCTCGCAAGTTTTTTACCCTTCGTTTTTTCCGCACGTGGATTATTACGGTAAAACTGGATTACCGTGGCTGGTCTTCGATTTACCATCGCTGGAGAGTGGTGCACCATGGCACCGTTCCGTTTCAAATCCATGCATGCATTTCAAAAAGTCGTACGACACTGTTTCGCTATTTCGGACGGATGTTGCACCTTGCACCGTGGATGTTGCACCCTGTAGATATCGATTATTCGGACGGCCATAACTTCTGACTCGTTTAGAGTTACGGGAGCCATAACCAGTCAAAACGAAGGCCTCAGTGAGTTCTACGACACTGACAGCTTTCAGCCGTCAATGGATTGTTTCATGCCCAAAAAAGACTATCCGAATCTTAATCGGGTCTCGGAAGTTTTTTACCCTTCGATTTTTCGACACGTGGATTTTTAGGGTAAAACGGGATTACCGAGGCTGGTCTTCGATTTACCATCGCTTGAGAGTGGTGCACCAAGGTACCGTTCCGTTCCAAATCCATGCACGCATTTCAAAAAGTCGTACGACACTGTTTCGCCATTTCGGACGGATGTTGCACCTTGCACCGTGGATGTTGCACCCTGTAGATATCGATTATTCGAACGGCCATAACTTCTGGCTCGTTTAGAGTTATGGGAGCCATAACCAGTCAAAACGAAGGCCTCAGTGAGTTCTACGGCTTTGGCAGCTTTCAGCCGTCAATGGATTGTTTAATGCCCAAAAAAACAATCCGAATCTCAATCGGGTCTCGGAAGTTTTTTACCCTTCGTTTTTTCGACACGTGGATTTTTACAGTAAAACAGGATTACCGTGGCTGGTCTTCGATTTACCATCGCTGGAGAGTGGTGCACCAAGGTACCGTTCCGTTTCAAATCCATGCACGCATTTCAAAAAGTCGTACGACACTGTTTCGCCATTTCAGACGGATGTTGCACCTTGCACCGTGGATGTTGCACCCTGTAGATATCGATTATTCGGAAGGCCATAACTTCTGGCTCGTTTAGAGTTACAAGAGCCATAACCAGTCAAAACGAAGGCCTCAGTGAGTTCTACGGCTCTGACAGCTTTCAGTCGTCAATGGATTGTTTAATGCCTAAAAAAGACTATCCGAATCTCAATCGGGTCTCGGAAGTTTTTTACCCTTCGTTTTTTCGACACGTGGATTTTTACGGTAAAACGGGATTACCGTGGATGGTCTTCGATTTAACATCGCTGGAGAATGGTGCACCATGGTACCGTTCCGTTTCAAATCCATGCACGCATTTCAAAAAGTCGTACGACACTATTTCGCCATTTCGGACGGATGTTGCACCTTGCACCGTGGATGTTGCACCCTGTAGATATCGATTATTCGGACGGCCATAACTTATGGCTCGCTTAGAGTTACGGGAGCCATAACCAGTCAAAACAATGACCTCAGTGAGTTCTACGGCTCTGACAGCTTTCAGCCGTCAATGGATTGTTTAATGCCCAAAAAAGACTATCCGAATCTCAATCGGGTCTCGGAAGTTTTTTGGCCTTCGTTTTTTCGACACGTGGATTTTTACGGTAAAACGGGATTACCGTGGCTGGTCTTCGATTTACCATCGCTGGAGAGTGGTGCACCATGGTACCGTTCCATTTCAAATCCATGCATGCATTTCAAAAAGTCGTACGACACTGTTTCGCCATTTCGGATGGATGTTGCTCTTGCACCGTGGATGTTGCACCCTGTAGATATCGATTAATCGACCGGCCATAACTTATGGCTCGTTTAGAGTTACGGGAGCCATAACCAGTCAAAACGAAGGCCTTAGTGAGTTCTACAGCTCTGACAGCTTTCAGCCGTCAATGGATTGTTTAATGCCCAAAAAAGACTATCCGAATCTCAATCGGGTCTCGGAAGTATTTTACCCTTCGTTTTTTCGACACGTGGATTTTTACGATAAAACTGGATTACCGTGGCTTGTCTTCGATTTACCATCGCTGGAGAGTGGTGCATCATGGCACCTTTCCATTTCAAATCCATGCATGCATTTCAAAAAGTTGTACGACACTGTTTCGCTATTTCGGACGGATGTTGCACCTTGCACCGTGGATGTTGCACCTTGTAGATATCGATTATTCGGACGGCCATAACTTCTGGCTCATTTAGAGTTACGGGAGTCATAACCAGTCAAAACGAAGGACTCAGTGAGTTCTACGACACTGACAGCTTTCAGCCGTCAATGGATTGTTTAATGCCCAAAAAAGACTATCCGAATCTCAATCGGGTCTCGGAAGTTTTTTACCCATCATTTTTTCGACACGTGGATTTTTACGGTAAAACGGGATTACCGTGGCTGGTCTTCGATTTACCATCACTGGAGAGTGGTGCACCAAGGTACCGTTCCGTTCCAAATCCATGCATGCGTTTCAAAAAGTCGTACGACATTGTTTCGCCATTTCGGACGGATGTTGCACCTTGCACCGTAGATGTTGCACCCTGTGGATATCGATTGTTCGGACGGCCATAACTTATGGCTCGTTTAGAGTCACGGGAGCCATAAACAGTCAAAACGAAGGCCTCAGTGAGTTCTATGGCTCCGACTGCTTTCAGCCGTCAATAGATTGTTTAATGCCCAAAAAAGACTATCTGAATCTCAATCGGGTCTCGGAAGTTTTTTACCCTTCGTTTTTTCGACACGTGGATTTTTACGGTAAAACGGGATTACCGTGGTTGGTCTTCGATTTACCATCGCTGGAGAGTGGTGCACCATGTTACCGTTCCTTTTCAAATCCATGCACGCATTTCAAATAGTCATACGACAATGTTTCGCCATTTCGGACTGATGTTGCACCTTGCACCGTGGATGTTGCACCCTGTAGATATCGATTATTCGGACGGCCATAACTTCTGGCTCGTTTAGAGTTACGGGAGCCATTACCAGTCAAAACGAAGGCCTCAGTGAGTTCTACGGCTCTGACAGCTTTCAGCTGTCAATGGATTGTTTAATGCCCAAAAAAAGACTATCCGAATCTCAATCGGGTCTCGGAAGTTTTTTACCCTTCGTTTTTTTGTCACGTGGATTTTGACGGTAAAACTGGATTACCGTGGCTGGTCTTCGATTTACCATCGCTGGAGAGTGGTGCACCATGGTACCATTCCGTTTCAAATCCATGCATGCATTTCAAAAAGTCGTACGACACTTTTTCGCCATTTCAGACGGATGTTGCACCTTGCACCGTGGATGTTGCACCTTGTAGATATCGATTATTCGGACGGCCATAACATATGGCTCGTTTAGAGTTACGGAAGCCATAACCACTCAAAACGAAGGCCTCAGTGAGTTCTACGGCTCTGACAGCTTTCAGCCATCAATGGATTGTTTAATGCCCAAAAAAGACTATCCGAATCTCAATCTGGTCTCGGAAGTTTTTTACCCTTCGTCTTTTCGACACGTGGATTTTTACGGTAAAACGGGATTACCGTGGCTGGTCTTCGATTTACCATCGCTGGAGAGTGGTGCACCATGGTAACGTTCCGTTTCAAATCCATGCACGCATTTCAAAAAGTCGTACGACAATGTTTCGCTACTTCGGACGGATGTTGCACCTTGCACCGTGGATGTTGCACCTTGTAGATATCGATTATTTGGACGGCCATAACTTCTGGCTCGTTTAGAGTTACGGGAGCCATAACCAGTCAAAACGAAGGCCTCAGTGAGTTCTACGACTCTGACGGCTTTCAGCCGTCATTGGATTGTTTAATGCCCAAAAAAGACTATCCGAATCTCAATCGGGTCTCGGAAGTTTTTTACCCTTCGTTTTTTCGACACGTGGATTTTTACGGTAAAACGGGATTACCGTTGCTGGTCTTCGATTTACCATCGCTGGATAGTGGTGCACCAAGGTACCGTTCCGTTTCAAATCCATGCACGCATTTCCAAAAGTCGTACGACGCTGTTTCGCCATTTCGGACGGATGTTGCACCTTGCACCGTGAATGTTGCACCCTGTAGATATCGATTATTCGGACGGCCATAACTTATGGCTCGTTTAGAGTTACGGGAGCCATAACAAGTCAAAACGAAGGCCTAAGTGAGTTCTACGGCTCTGACAGCTTTCAGCCGTCAATGGATTGTTTAATGCCCAAAAAAGACAATCCGAATCTCAATCGGGTCTCGGAAGTTTTTTACCCTTCGTTTTTTCGACACGTGGATTTTTACGGTAAAACGGGATTACCGTGGCTGGTCTTCGATTTACCATCGCTGGAGAGTGGTGCACCATGGTACCGTTCTGTTTCAAATCCATGCACGCATTTCAAAAAGTCATACGGCACAGTTTCGCCATTTCGGACGGATGTTGCACCTTGCACCGTGGATGTTGCACCCTGTAGATATCGATTATTCAGACGGCCATAACTTCTGGCTCGTTTAGATTTACAGGAGCCATAACCAGTCAAAACGAAGGCCTCAGTGAGTTCTACGGCTCTGACAGCTTTAGCTGTCAATGGATTGTTTAATGCCCAAAAAAGACTATCCGAATCTCAATCGGGTCTCGAAAGTTTTTTACCCTTCGTTTTTTCGACTCGTGGATTTTTACGGTAAAACGGGATTACCGTGGATGGTCTTCGATTTACCATCGCTGGAGAATGGTGCACCATGGTACCATTCCGTTTCAAATCCACGCACGCATTTCAAAAAGTCGTACGACACTGTTTCGCCATTTCGGACGGATGTTGCACCTTGCAACGTGGATGTTGCACCCTGTAGATATCAATTATTCGGACGGCCATAACTTATGGCTCGTTTAGAGTTACGGGAGCCATAACCAGTCAAAACGAAGGCCTCAGTGAGTTCTACGGCTCTGACAGCTTTCTGCCGTCAATGGATTGCTTAATGCCCAAAAAACACTATCCGAATCTCAATCGGGTCTCGGTTGTTTTTTACCCTTCGTTTTTTCGAAACGTGGATTTTTACGATAAAACGGGATTACCGTGGCTGGTCTTCGATTTACCATCGCTGGAGAGTGGTGCACCATGGTACCATTCCATTTCGAATCCATGCATGCATTTCAAAAAGTCGTACGACACTGTTTCGCCATTTCGGATGGATGTTGCACCTTGCACCGTGGATGTTGCACCCTGTAGATATCGATTATTCGACCGGCCATAACTTATGGCTCATTTAGAATTACGGGAGCCATAACCAGTCAAAACGAAGGCCTCAGTGAGTTCTACGGCTCTGACAGCTTTCAGCCATCAATGAATTGTTTAATGCCCAAAAAAGACTATCCGAATCTCAATCGGGTCTCGCAAGTTTTTTACCCTTCGTTTTTTCCGCACGTGGATTATTACGGTAAAACTGGATTACCGTGGCTGGTCTTCGATTTACCATCGCTGGAGAGTGGTGCACCATGGCACCGTTCCGTTTCAAATCCATGCATGCATTTCAAAAAGTCGTACGACACTGTTTCGCTATTTCGGACGGATGTTGCACCTTGCACCGTGGATGTTGCACCCTGTAGATATCGATTATTCGGACGGCCATAACTTCTGACTCGTTTAGAGTTACGGGAGCCATAACCAGTCAAAACGAAGGCCTCAGTGAGTTCTACGACACTGACAGCTTTCAGCCGTCAATGGATTGTTTCATGCCCAAAAAAGACTATCCGAATCTTAATCGGGTCTCGGAAGTTTTTTACCCTTCGATTTTTCGACACGTGGATTTTTAGGGTAAAACGGGATTACCGAGGCTGGTCTTCGATTTACCATCGCTTGAGAGTGGTGCACCAAGGTACCGTTCCGTTCCAAATCCATGCACGCATTTCAAAAAGTCGTACGACACTGTTTCGCCATTTCGGACGGATGTTGCACTTTGCACCGTGGATGTTGCACCCTGTAGATATCGATTATTCGGACGGCCATAACTTATGGCTCGTTTAGAGTTACGGGAGCCATAACCAACCCAAACGAAGGCCTCAGTAAGTTCTACGGCTCTGACAACTTTCATCCATCAATGGATTGTTTAATGCCCAAAAAAGACTATCCGAATCTCAATCGGGTCTCGGAAGTTTTTACCCATCGTTTTTTCGACACGTGGATTTTTACGGTAAAACTGGATTACCGTGGCTGGTCTTCGATTTACCATCACTGGAGAGTGGTGCACCATGGTACCGTTCTGTTTCAAATCCATTCACGCATTTCCAAAAGTCGTATGACACTGTTTTGCCATTTCGGACTGATGTTGCACCTTGCACCGTGGATGTTGCACCCTGTAGATATCGATTATTCGGACGGCCATAACTTCTGGCTCGTTTAGAGTTACGGGAGCCATAACTAGTCAAAACGAACGCCTCAGTGAGTTCTACGGCTCTGACAGCATTCAGCCGTCAATGTATTGTTGAATGCCCAAAAAAGACTATCGGAATCTCAATCGGGTCTCGGAAATTTTTTACCCTTCGTTTTTTCGACACGTGGATTTTTACGGTAAAACAGGATTACCGTGGCTGGTCTTCGATTTACCATCGCTGGAGAGTGGTGCACCAAGGTATCGTTCCGTTTCAAATCCATGCACGCATTTCAAAAAGTTGTACGACACTGTTTCGCCATTTCGGACGGATTTTGCACCTTGCAACGTGGATGTTGCACCCTGTAGATATCGATTATTCAGATGGCCATAACTTATGGCTCGTTTAGAGTTACGGGAGCCATAACCAGTCAAAACGAAGGGCTCAGTGAGTTCTACGGCTCTGATAGCTTTCATCCGTCAATGGATTGCTTAGTGCCCAAAAAAGACTATCCGAATCTCAATCGGGTCTCGTAAGTTTTTTACCCTTCGTTTTTTCGACACGTGGATTTTTACGGTAAAACGGGATTACCGTGGCTGGTCTTCGATTTACCATCGCTGGAGAGTGGTGCACCATGGTACCGTTCCGTTTAAAATCAATGCACGCATTTCAAAAAGTCGTACGACACTGTTTCGCTATTTCGGACGGATGTTGCACCTTGCACCGTGGATGTTGCACCCTGTAGATATCGATTATTCGGACGGCCATAACTTCTGGCTCGTTTAGAGTTAGGGGAGCCATAACCAGTCAAAACGAAGGCCTCAGTGAGTTCTACGGCTCTGACAGCTTTTAGCCGTCAATGGATTGTTTAGTGCCCAAAAAAGACTATCCGAATCTCAATCGGGTCTCGGAAGTTTTTTACCCTTCGTTTTTTCGACACGTGGATTTTTACGGTAAAACGGGATTACCGTGGATGGTCTTCGATTTACCATCTCTGGAGAGTGGTGCACCAAGGTACCGTTCCGTTTCAAATCCATGCACGCATTTCGAAAAGTCGTACGACACTGTTTCGCCATTTCAGACGGATGTTGCACCTTGCACCGTGGATGTTGCACCCTGTAGATATCGATTATTCGGACGGCCATAACTTCTGGCTCGTTTAGAGTTACAGGAGCCATAACCAGTCAAAACGAAGGCCTCAGTGAGTTCTACGGCTCTGACAGCTTTCAGTCGTAAATGGATTGGTTAATGCCTAAAAAAGACTATTCGAATCTCAATCGGGTCTCGGAAGTTTTTTACCCTTCGTTTTTTCGACACGTGGATTTTTACGGTAAAACGGGATTACCGTGGATGGTCTTCGATTTAACATCGCTGGAGAATGGTGCACCATGGTAACGTTCCGTTTCAAATCCATGCACGCATTTCAAAAAGTCGTACGACACTGTTTCGCCATTTCGGACGGATGTTGCACCTTGCACCGTGGATGTTGCACCCTGTAGATATCGATTATTCGGACGGCCATAACTTATGGCTCGTTTAGAGTTACGGGAGCAATAACCAGTCAAAACAATGGCCTCAGTGAGTTCTACGGCTCTGACAGCTTTCAGCCGTCAATGGATTGTTTAATGCCTAAAAAAGACTATCCGAATCTCAATCGGGTCTCGGAAGTTTTTTAGCCTTCGTTTTTTCGACACGTGGATTTTTACGGTAAAACGGGATTACCGTGGGTGGTCTTCGATTTACCATCGCTGGAGAGTGGTGCACCATGGTACCGTTCCATTTCAAATCCATGCATGCATTTCAAAAAGTCGTACGACACTGTTTCGCCATTTCGGATGGATGTTGCTCCTTGCACCGTGGATGTTGCACCCTGTAGATATCGATTAATCGACCGACCATAACTTATGGCTCGTTTAGAGTTACGGGAGCCATAACCAGTCAAAACGAAGGCCTTAGTGAGTTCTACAGCTCTGACAGCTTTCATCCGTCAATGGATTGTTTAATGCCCAAAAAAGACTATCCGAATCTCAATCGGGTCTCGGAAGTATTTTACCCTTCGTTTTTTCGACACGTGGATTTTTACGGTAAAACTGGATTACCGTGGCTGGTCTTCGATTTACCATCGCTGGAGAGTGGTGCACCAAGGTACCGTTCCGTTCCAAATCCATGCATGCATTTCAAAAAGTCGTACGACATTGTTTCGCCATTTCAGACGGATGTTGCACCTTGCACCGTGGATGTTGCACCCTATAGATATCGATTTTTCGGACGGCCATAACTTATGGCTCGTTTAGAGTCACGGGAGCCATAAACAGTCAAAACGAAGGCCTAAGTGAGTTCTATGGCTCCGACTGCTTTCAGCCATCAATAGATTGTTTAATGCCCAAAAAAGACTATCTGAATCTCAATCGGGTCTCGGAAGTTTTTTACCCTTCGTTTTTTCGACACGTGGATTTTTACGGTAAAACGGGATTACCGTGGTTGGTCTTCGATTTACCATCGCTGGAGAGTGGTGCACCATGTTACCGTTCCTTTTCAAATCCATGCACGCATTTCAAATAGACATACGACAATGTTTCGCCATTTCGGACTGATGTTGCACCTTGCACCGTGGATGTAGCACCCTGTAGATATCGATTATTCGGACGACCATAACTTCTGGCTCGTTTAGAGTTACGGGAGCCATTACCAGTCAAAACGAAGGCCTCAGTGAGTTCTACAGCTCTGACAGCTTTCAGCCGTCAATGGATTGTTTAATGCCCAAAAAAAGACTATCCGAATCTCAATCGGGTCTCGGAAGTTTTTTACCCTTCGTTTTTTTGTCACGTGGATTTTTACGGTAAAACTGGATTACCGTGGCTGGTCTTCGATTTACCATCGCTGGAGAGTGGTGCACCAAGGTATCGTTCCGTTTCAAATCCATGCATGCATTTCAAAAAGTCGTACGACACTATTTCGCCATTTCAGACGGATGTTGCACCTTGCACCGTGGATGTTGCACCCTGTAGATATCGATTATTCGGACGGCCATAACATATGGCTCGTTTAGAGTTACGGAAGCCATAACCACTCAAAACGAAGGCCTCAGTGAGTTCTACGGCTCTGACAGCTTTCAGCCATCAATGGATTGTTTAATGCCCAAAAAAGACTATCCGAATCTCAATCTGGTCTCGGAAGTTTTTTACCCTTCGTCTTTTCGACACGTGGATTTTTACGGTAAAACGGGATTACCGTGGCTGGTCTTCGATTTACCATCGCTGGAGAGTGGTGCACCATGGTAACGTTCCGTTTCAAATCCATGCACGCATTTCAAAAAGTCGTACGACAATGTTTCGCTACTTCGGACGGATGTTGCACCTTGCACCGTGGATGTTGCACCTTGTAGATATCGATTATTCGACCGGCCATAACTTATGGCTCGTTTAGATTTACGGGAGCCATAACCAGTCAAAACGAAGGCCTCAGTGAGTTCTACGGCTCTGACAGCTTTCAGCCGTCAATGGATTTCTTAATGCCCAAAAAACACTATCCGAATCTCAATCGGGTCTCGGATGTTTTTTACCCTTCGTTTTTTCGACACGTGGATTTTTACGATAAAACGGGATTACCGTGGCTGGTCTTCGATTTACCATCGCTGGAGAGTGGTACACCATGGTACCATTCCGTTTCAAATCCACGCACGCATTTCAAAAAGTCATACGACACTGTTTCGCCATTTCGGACGGATGTTGCACCTTGCAACGTGGATGTTTACCCTGTAGATATCGATTGTTCGGACGGCCATAACTTATGGCTCGTTTAGAGTTACGGGAGCCATAACCAGTCAAAACGAAGGCCTCAGTGAGTTCTACGGCTCTGACAGCTTTCAGCCGTCAATGGATTGCTTAATGCCCAAAAAACACTATCCGAATCTCAATCGGGTCTCGGATGTTTTTTACCCTTCGTTTTTTCGACACGTGGATTTTTACGATAAAACGGGATTACCGTGGCTGGTCTTCGATTTACCATCGCTGGAGAGTGGTGCACCATGGTACCATTCCGTTTCAAATCCATGCATGCATTTCAAAAAGTCGTACGACACTGTTTCGCCATTTCGGATGGATGTTGCACCCTGTAGATATCGATTATTCGACCGGCCATAACTTATGGCTCGTTTAGAATTACGGGAGCCATAACCAGTCAAAACGAAGGCCTCAGTGAGTTCTACGGCTCTGACAGCTTTCAGCCATCAATGTATTGTTTAATGCCCAAAAAAAACTATCCGAATCTCAATCGGGTCTCGGAAGTTTTTTACCCTTCGTTTTTTCGACACGTGGATTTTTACGGTAAAACTGGATTACCGTGGCTGGTCTTCGATTTACCATCGCTGGAGAGTGGTGCACCATGGCACCATTCCGTTTCAAATCCATGCATGCATTTCAAAAAGTCGTACGACACTGTTTCGCTATTTCGGACGAATGTTGCACCTTGCACCGTGGATGTTGCACCCTGTAGATATCGATTATTCGGACGGCCATAACTTCTGGCTCGTTTAGAGTTACGGGAGCCATAACCAGTCAAAACGAAGGCCTCAGTGAGTTCTACGACACTGACAACTTTCAGCCTTCAATGGATTGTTTCATGCCCAAAAAAGACTATCCGAATCTTAATCGGGTCTCGGAAGTTTTTTACCCTTCGATTTTTCGACACGTGGATTTTTACGGTAAAACGGGATTACCGTGGCTGGTCTTCGATTTACCATCGCTTGAGAGTGGTGCACCAAGGTACCGTTCCGTTCCAAATCCATGCACGCATTTCGAAAAGTCGTACGACACTGTTTCGCCATTTCGGGCGGATGTTGCACTTTGCACCGTGAATGTTGCACCCTGTAGATATCGATTATTCGGATGGCCATAACTTATGGCTCGTTTAGAGTTACGGGAGCCATAACCAACCCAAACGAAGGCCTCAGTGAGTTCTACGGCTCTGACAGCTTTCAGCCGTCAATGGATTGTTTAATGCCCAAAAAAGACTATCCGAATCTCAATCGGGTCTCGGAAGTTTTTTACCCATCGTTTTTTCGACACGTGGATTTTTACGGTAAAACTGGATTACCGTGGCTGGTCTTCGATTTACCATCACTGGAGAGTGGTGCACCATGGTACCGTTCCATTTCAAATCCATTCACGCATTTTAAAAAGTCGTACGACACTGTTTTGCCATTTCGGACGGATGTTGCACCTTGCACCGTGGATGTTGCACCCTGTAGATATCGATTATTCGGACGGCCATAACTTCTGGCTCGTTTAGAGTTATAGGAGCCATAACCAGTCAAAACGAAGGCCTCAGTGAGTTCTACGGCTCTGACAGCTTTCAACCGTCGATGGATTGTTTAATGCCTAAAAAAGACTATCCGAATCTCAATCGGGTCTCAGAAGTTTTTTACCCTTCGTCTTTTCGACACGTGGATTTTTACGGTAAAACTGGATTACCGTGGCTGGTCTTCGATTTACCATCGCTGGAGAGTGGTGCACCATGGCACCGTTCCGTTTCAAATCCATGCATGCATTTCAAAAAGTCGTACGACACTGTTTCGCTATTTCGGACGGATGTTGCACCTTGCACCGTGGATGTTGCACCCTGTAGATATCGATTATTCGGACGGCCATAACTTCTGGCTCGTTTAGAGTTACGGGAGCCATAACCAGTCAAAACGAAGGCCTCAGTGAGTTCTACGACACTGACAACTTTCAGCCTTCAATGGATTGTTTCATGCCCAAAAAAGACTATCCGAATCTTAATCGGGTCTCGGATGTTTTTTACCCTTCGATTTTTCGACACGTGGATTTTTACGGTAAAACGGGATTACCGTGGCTGGTCTTCGATTTACCATCGCTTGAGAGTGGTGCACCAAGGTACCGTTCCGTTCCATGCACGCATTTCGAAAAGTCGTACGACACTGTTTCGCCATTTCGGGCGGATGTTGCACTTTGCACCGTGAATGTTGCACCCTGTAGATATCGATTATTCGGATGGCCATAACTTATGGCTCGTTTAGAGTTACGGGAGCCATAACCAACCCAAACGAAGGCCTTAGTGAGTTCTACGGCTCTGACAGCTTTCAGCCGTCAATGGATTGTTTAATGCCCAAAAAAGACTATCCGAATCTCAATCGGGTCTCGGAAGTTTTTTACCCATCGTTTTTTCGACACGTGGATTTTTACGGTAAAACTGGATTACCGTGGCTGGTCTTCGATTTACCATCACTGGAGAGTGGTGCACCATGGTACCGTTCCATTTCAAATCCATTCACGCATTTCAAAAAGTCGTACGACACTGTTTTGCCATTTCGGACGGATGTTGCACCTTGCACCGTGGATGTTGCACCCTGTAGATATCGATTATTCGGACGGCCATAACTTCTGGCTCGTTTAGAGTTACGGGAGCCATAACCAGTCAAAACGAACGCCTCAGTGAGTTCTACGGCTCTGACAGCATTCAGCCGTCAATGTATTGTTGAATGCCCGAAAAAGACTATCGGAATCTCAATCGGGTCTCGGAAATTTTTTACCTTTCGTTTTTTCGACACGTGGATTTTTACGGTAAAACGGGATTACCGGGGCTGGTCTTCGATTTACCATCGCTGGAGAGTGGTGCACCAAGGTACCGTTCCGTTTCAAATCCATGCACGCATTTCAAAAAGTTGTACGACACTGTTTCGCCATTTCGGACGGATGTTGCACCTTGCACCGTGGATGTTGCACCCTGTAGATATCGATTATTCAGATGGCCATAACTTATGGCTCGTTTAGAGTTACGGGGGCCATAACCAGTCAAAACTAAGGTCTCAGTGAGTTCTACGGCTCTGATAGCTTTCATCCGTCAATGGATTGTTTAATGCCCAAAAAAGACTATCCGAATCTCAATCGGGTCTTGGAAGTTTTTTACCCTTCGTTTTTTCGACACGTGGATTTTTACGGTAAAACGGGATTACCGTGGCTGGTCTTCGATTTACCATCGCTGGAGAGTGGTGCACCATGGTACCGTTCCGTTTGCATGCATTTCAAAAAGTCGTACGACACTGTTTCGCCATTTCGAAGGGATGTTGCACCTTGCACCGTGGAAGTTGCACCCTGTAGATATCGATTATTCGGACGGCCATAACTTCTGGCTCGTTTAGAGTTACGGGAGCCATAACCAGTCAAAATGAAGACCTCAGTGAGTTCTACGGTTCTGACAGCTTTCAACCGTCAACGGATTGTTTAATGCCCAAAAAAGACTATCCGAATCTCAATCGGGTCTCGGAAGTTTTTTACCCTTCATTTTTTCGACACGTTGATTTTTACCTTAAAACGGGATTACCGTGGATGGTCTTCGATTTACCATCGCTGGAGAATGGTGCACCATGGTACCGTTCCGTTTCAAATCCATGCACGCATTTCAAAAAGTCGTACGACACTGTTTCGCCATTTCGGACGGATGTTGCACCTTGCACCGTGGATGTTGCACCCTGTAGATATCTATTATTCGGACGACCATAACTTATGGCTCGTTTAGAGTTACGGGAGCCATAACCAGTTAAAACGAAGGCCTCAGTGAGTTCCATCACTCTAACAGCTTTCAGCCGTCAATGGATTGTTTAATGCCCAAAAAAGACTATCCGAATCTCAATCGGGTCTAAGAAGTTTTTTAACCTTCGTTTTTTCGACACGTGGATTTTTACGGTAAAACGGGATTACCGTGGCTGGTCTTCGATTTACCATCGCTGGAGAGTGGTGCACCATTACGGTTCCATTTCAAATCCATGCACGCATTTCAAAAAGTCGTACGACGCTGTTTCGCCATTTCGGACGGATGTTGCACCTTGCACCGTGGATGCTGCACCCTGTAGATATCGATTATTCGGACGGCCATAACTTCTGGCTCGTTTAGAGTTACGGGAGTCATAACCAGTCAAAACGAATGCCTCAGTGAGTTTTACGGCTCTGACAACATTCTGCCGTCAATGTATTGTTGAATGCCCAAAAAAGACTATCGGAATCTCAATCGGGTCTCGGAAATTTTTTACCCTTCGTTTTTTCGACACATGGATTTTTACGGTAAAACGGGATTACCGTGGCTGGTCTTCGATTTACCATCGCTGGAGAGTGGTGCACCAAGGTACCGTTCCATTTCAAATCCATGCACGCATTTCAAAAAGTCGTACGACACTGTTTCGCCATTTCGGATGGATGTTGCACCTTGCAACGTGGATGTTGCACCCTGTAGATATCGATTACTCAGATGGCCATAACTTATGGCTCGTTTAGAGTTACGGGAGCCATAACCAGTCAAAACGAAGGCCTCAGTGAGTTCTACGGCTCTGACAGCTTTCAGCTGTCAATGTATTGTTGAATGCCCAAAAAAGACTATCGGAATCTCAATCGGGTCTCGAAAATTTTTTACCCTTCGTTTTTTTCGACACGTGGATTTTTACGGTAAAACGGGATTACCGTGGCTAGTCTTCGATTTACCATCGCTGGAGAGTGATGCACCATGGTACCATTCCATTTCAAATCCATGCACGCATTTCAAAAAGTCGTACGACACTGTTTCGCCATTTCGGACGGATGTTGCACCTTGCGCCGTGGATTTGCACCCTGTAGATATCGATTATTCGGACGGCCATAACTTTTGGCTCGTTTAGATTTACGGGAGCCATAACTAGTCAAAACGAACACCTCAGTGAGTTCTACGGCTCTCACAGCATTCAGCCGTCAATGTATTGTTGAATGCCCAAAAAAGACTATCGGAATCTCAATCGGGTCTTGGAAGTTTTTTACCCTTCGTTTTTTCGACACGTGGATTTTTACGGTAAAATGAGATTACCGTGGCTGGTTTTCGATTTACCATCGCTGGAGATTGGTGCACCAAGGTGCCGTTCCGTTTCAAATCCATGCACGCATTTCAAAAATTCGTACGACACTGTTTCGCCATTTCGGACGGATGTTGCACCTTGCACCCTGGATGTTGCACCCTGTAAATATCGATTATTCGGACGACCATAACTTATGGCTCATTTAGAGTTACGGGAGCCATAACCAGTCAAAACGAAGGCCTCAGTGAGTTCTACGGCTCTGACAGCTTTCAGCCATCAATGGTTGTTTAATGCCCAAAAAAGACTATCCGAATCTCAATCGGGTCTCGAAAGTTTTTTACCCTTCGTTTTTTCGACACGTGGATTTTTACGGTAAAACGGGATTACCGTGGCTGGTCTTCGATTTACCATCGCTGGAGAGTGGTGCACCATGGTACCGTTCCGTTTCAAATCCATGCACGCATTTCAAAAAGTCGTACGACACTGTTTCGCCATTTCGGACGGATGTTGCACCTTGCGCCGTGGATGTTGCACCCTGTAGATATCGATTATTCGGACGGCCATAACTTCTGGCTCGTTTAGAGTTACGGGAGCCATAACCAGTCAAAACGAAGGCCTCAGTGAGTTCTACGGCTCTGACACCTTTCAGCCATCAATGGATTGTTTAATGCCCAAAAAAGACTATCCGAATCTCAATCGGGTCTCGGAAGTTTTTTACCCTTCATTTTTTCGACACGTGGATTTTTACGGTAAAACGGGATTACCGTGGATGGTCTTCGATTTACCATCGCTGGAGAATGGTGCACCATGGCACCGTTCCGTTTCAAATCCATGCACGCATTTCAAAAAGTCGTACGAGACTGTTTCGCTATTTCGGACGAATGTTGCACCTTGCACCGTGGATGTTGCACCAAGTAGATATCGATTATTCGTACGGCCATAACTTATGGCTCGTTTAGAGTTACGGGAGCCATAACCAGTCAAAACGAAGGCCTCAGTGAGTTCTACGAAACTGACAGCTTTCAGCCGTCAATGAATTGTTTAATGCCCAAAATCGACTATCCGAATCTTAATCGGGTCTCGGAAGTTTTTTACCCTTCATTTTTTCGACCCGTGGATTTTTACGGTAAAACGGGATTACCGTGGCTGGTCTTCGATTTACCATCGCTGGAGAGTGGTGCACTAAGGTACCGTTCCGTTCCAAATCCATGCACGCATTTCAAAAAGTCGTACGACACTGTTTCGCCATTTCGGACGGATGTTGCACCTTGCACCCTGGATGTTGCACCCTGTAAATATCGATTATTCGGACGACTATAACTTATGGCTCATTTAGAGTTACGGGAGCCATAACCAGTCAAAACGAAGGCCTCAGTGAGTTCTACGGCTCTGACAGCTTTCAGCCGTCAATGGTTGTTTAATGCCCAAAAAAGACTATCCGAATCTCAATCGGGTCTCGGAAGTTTTTTACCCTTCGTTTTTTCGACACGTGGATTTTTACGGTAAAACGGGATTACCGTGGCTGGTCTTCGATTTACCATCGCTGGAGAGTGGTGCACTATGGTACCGTTCCGTATCAAATCCATGCACGCATTTCAAAAAGTCGTACGACACTGTTTCGCCATTTCGGACGGATGTTGCACCTTGCGCCGTGGATGTCGCACCTTGTAGATATCGATTATTCGGACGACCATAACTTCTGGCTCGTTTAGAGTTACGGGAGCCATAACTAGTCAAAACGAAGGCCTCAGTGAGTTCTACGGCTCTGACACCTTTCAGCCGTCAATGGATTGTTTAATGCCCAAAAAAGACTTTACGAATCTCAATCGCGTCTCGGAAGTTCTTTACCCTTCATTTTTTCGACACGTGGATTTTTACGGTAAAACGGGATTACCGTGGATGGTTTTCGATTTACCATCGCTGGAGAATGGTGCACCATGGCACCTATCCGTTTAAAATCCATGCACGCATTTCAAAAAGTCGTACGACCCTGTTTCGCTATTTCAGACGGATGTTGCACCTTGCACCGTGGATGTTGCACCCTGTAGATATCGATTATTCGGAAGGCCATAACTTCTGGCTCGTTTAGAGTTACGGGAGCCATAACCAGTCAAAACGAAGGCCTCAGTGAGTTCTACGACACTGACAGCTTTCAGCCGTCAATGGATTGTTTAATGCCCAAAAAAGACTATCCGAATCTTAATCGGGTCTCGGAAGTTTTTTACCCTTCGTTTTTTCGACACGTGGATTTTTACGGTAAAACCGGATTACCGTGGCTGGTCTTCGATTTACCATCGCTGGAGAGTGGTGCACTAAGGTACCGTTCCGTTCCAAATCCATGCACGCATTTCAAAAAGTCGTACGACACTGTTTCGCCATTTCGGACGGATGTTGCACCTTGCGCCGTGGATGTTGCACCCTGTAGATATTGATTATTCGGACGGCCATAACTTATGGCTCGTTTAGAGTTACGGGAGCCATAACCATTCAAAACGAAGGCCTTAGTGAGTTCTACGGCTCTGACAGCTTTCAGCCGTCAATGGATTGTTTAATGCCCAAAAAAGACTATCCGAATCTCAATCGGGTCTCGGAAGTTTTTTACCCTTCGTTTTTTCGACATGTGGATTTTTACGGTAAAACTGGATTACCGTGGCTGGTCTTCGATTTACCATCGCTGGAGAGTGGTGCACCATGGTACTGTTCCGTTTCAAATCCATGCACGCATTTCAAAAAGTCGTACGACACAGTTTTGTCATTTCGGACGGATGTTGCACCTTGCACCGTGGATGTTGCACCCTATAGATATCGATTATTCGGACGGCCATAACTTCTGGCTCGTTTAGAGTTACGGGAGCCATAACCAGTCAAAACGAACGCCTCAGTGTGTTCTACGGCTCTGACAGCATTCAACCATCAATGTATTGTTGAATGCCCAAAAAAGACTATCGGAATCTCAATCGGGTCTCGGAAATTTTTTACCCTTCGTTTTTTCGACACGTGGATTTTTACGGTAAAACGGGATTACCGTGGCTGGTCTTCGATTTACCATTGCTGGAGAGTGGTGCACCAAGGTACCATTCCGTTTCAAATCCATGCACGCATTTCAAAAAGTCGTACGACACTGTTTCGCCATTTCGGACGGTTGTTGCACCTTGCACCGTGGATGTTGCACCCTGTAGATATCGATTATTCAGATGGCCATAACTTATGGCTCGTTTAGAGTTACGGGAGCCATAACCAGTCAAAACGAAGGCCTTAGTGAGTTCTACGGCTCTGACTGCTTTCGGCCGTCAATGGATTGATTATTGCCCAAAAAAGACTATCCGAATCTCAATCGGGTCTCGGAAGTTTTTTACCCTTCGTTTTTTCGACACGTGGATTTTTACGGTAAAACGGGATTACCGTGGCTGGTCTCCGATTTACCATCGCTGGAGAGTGGTGCACCATGGTACCGTTCCGTTTCAAATCAATGCACGCATTTCAAAAAGTCGTACGACACTGTTTCTCCATTACGGACGGATGTTGCACCTTGCACCGTGGATGTTGCCCCCTGTAGATATCGATTATTCGGACGGCCATAACTTCTGGCTCGTTTAGAGTTACGGGAGCCATAACCAGTCAAAACGAAGGCCTCAGTGAGTTCTACTGCTCTGACAGCTATCAGCCGTCAATGGATTGTTTAATGCCCAAAAAAGACTATCCGAATCTCAATTGGGTCTCGGAAGTTTTTTACCCTTCATTTTTTCGACACGTGGATTTTTACGGTAAAACGGGATTACCGTGGATGGTCTTTGATTTACCATCGCTGGAGAATGCTGCACCATGGTACCGTTCTGTTTCAAATCCATGCATGCATTTCAAAAAGTCGTACGACACTGTTTCGCCATTTCGGACGGATGTTGCACCTTGCACCGTGGATGTTGCACCCTGTAGATATCTATTATTCGGACGGCCATAACTTATGGCTCGTTTAGAGTTACCGGAGCCATAACCAGTCAAAACGAAGGACTCAGTGAGTTCCACCGCTCTAACAGCTTTCAGCCGTCAATGGATTGTTTAATGCCTAAAAAAGACTATCCGAATCTCGATCGGGTCTCGGAAGTTTTTTACCCTTCGTTTTTTCGACACGTGGATTTTTACGGTAAAATGGTATTACCGTGGCTGGTTTTCGATTTACCATCGCTAGAGATTGGTGCACCATGGTACCGTTCCATTTCAAATCCATGCACACATTTCAAAAAGTCGTACGACGCTGTTTCGCCATTTCGGACGGATGTTGCACCTTGCACCGTGGATGCTGCACCCTGTATATATCGATTATTCGGACGGCCATAACTTCTGGCTCGTTTAGAGTTACAAAAGCGATAACTAGTCAAAACGAACTCCCCAGTGAGTTCTACGGCTCTGACAGCATTCAGCCGTCGATGTATTGTTGAATGCCCAAAAAGACTATCGCAATCTCAATCGGGTCTAGGAAATTTTTTACCCTTCGTTTTTTCGACACGTGGATTTTCACAGTAAAACGGGATTACCGTGGCTGGTCTTCGATTTACCATCGCTGGAGAGTGGTGCACCAAGGTACCATTCCATTTCAAATCCATGCACGCATTTCAAAAAGTCGTACGACACTGTTTCGCCATTTCGGACGGATGTTGCACCTTGCACCGTGGAATTTTGCACCCTGTAGATATCGATTATTCAGATGGCCATAACTTATGACTCGTTTAGAGTTACGGGAGCCATAACCAGTCAAAACGAAGGCCTCAGTGAGTTCTACGGCTCTGACACCTTTCAGCCATCAATGGATTGTTTAATGCCCAAAAAAGACTATCCGAATCTCAATCGGGTCTCGGAAGTTTTTTACCCATCGTTTTTTCGACACGTGGATTTTTACGGTAAAACGGGATTACCGTGGCTGGTCTTCGATTTACCATCGCTGGAGAGTGGTGCACCATGGTACCGTTCCATTTCAAATCCATGCACGCATTTCAAAAAGTCGTACGACACTGTTTCTCCATTTCGGACGGATGTTGCACCTTGCACCGTGGATGTTGCACCCTGTAGATATCGATTATTCGGACGGCCATAACTTCTGGCTCGTTTAGAGTTACAGGAGCCATAACCGGTCAAAACGAATGCCTCAGTGAGTTCTACGGCTCTGACACCTTTCAGCCGTCAATGGATTGTTTAACGCCCAAAAAAGACTATCCGAATCTCAATCGGGTCTCCGAAGTTTTTTACCCTTCATTTTTTCGACACGTGGATTTTTACGGTAAAACGGGATTACCGTGGATGGTCTTCGATTTACCATCGCTGGAGAATGGTGCACCATGGCACCGTTCCGTTTCAAATCCATGCACGCATTTCAAAAAGTCGTACGACACTGTTTCGCTATTTCGGACGGATGTTGCACCTTGCACCGTGGATGTTGCACCCTGTAGATATCGATTATTCGGACGGCCATAACTTCTGGCTCGTTTGGAGTTACGGGAGCCATAACCAGTCAAAACGAAGGACTCAGTGAGTTCCACCGCTCTAACAGCTTTCAGCCGTCAACGGATTATTAATGCCCAAAAAAGACTATCCGAATCTCGATCGGGTCTCGGAAGTTTTTTACCCTTCATTTTTCGACACGTGGATTTTTACGGTAAAACGGTATTACCGTGGCTGGTTTTCGATTTACCATCGCTAGAGAGTGGTGCACCATGGTACCGTTCCATTTCAAATCCATGCACGCATTTCAAAAAGTCGTACGACGCTGTTTCGCTATTTCAGACGGATGTTGCACCTTGCACCGTGGATGCTGCACCCTGTAGATATCGATTATTCGGACGGCCATAACTTCTGGCTCGTTTAGAGTTACAGAAGCGATAACTAGTCAAAACGAACTCCCCAGTGAGTTCTACGGCTCTGACAGCATTCAGCCGTCGATGTATTGTTGAATGCCCAAAAAGACTATCGGAATCTCAATCGGGTCAAGGAAATTTTTTACCCTTCGTTTTTTCGACACGCGGATTTTTACGGTAAAACCGGATTACCGTGGCTGGTCTTCGATTTACCATCGCTGGAGAGTGGTGCACCAAGGTACCGTTCCATTTCAAATCCATGCACGCATTTCAAAAAGTCGTACGACACTGTTTCGCCATTTCGGACGGATGTTGCACCTTGCACCGTGGAATTTTGCACCCTGTAGATATCGATTATTCAGATGGCCATAACTTATGGCTCGTTTAGAGTTACGGGAGCCATAACCAGTCAAAACGAAGGCCTCAGTGAGTTCTACGACTCTAATAGCTTTCGGCCGTCAATGGATTGTTTAATGCCCAAAAAAGACTATCCGAATCTCAATCGGGTCTCGGAAGTTTTTTACCCATCGTTTTTTCGACACGTGGATTTTTACGGTAAAACGGGATTACCGTGGCTGGTCTTCGATTTACCATCGCTGGAGAGTGGTGCACCATGGTACCGTTCCATTTCAAATCCATGCACGCATTTCAAAAAGTCGTACGACACTGTTTCTCCATTTCGGACGGATGTTGCACCTTGCACCGTGGATGTTGCACCCTGTAGATATCGATTATTCGGACGGCCATAACTTCTGGCTCGTTTAGAGTTACAGGAGCCATAACCGGTCAAAACGAATGCCTCAGTGAGTTCTACGGCTCTGACACCTTTCAGCCGTCAATGGATTGTTTAACGCCCAAAAAAGACTATCCGAATCTCAATCGGGTCTCCGAAGTTTTTTACCCTTCATTTTTTCGACACGTGGATTTTTACGGTAAAACGGGATTACCGTGGATGGTCTTCGATTTACCATCGCTGGAGAATGGTGCACCATGGCACCGTTCCGTTTCAAATCCATGCACGCATTTCAAAAAGTCGTACGACACTGTTTCGCTATTTCGGACGGATGTTGCACCTTGCACCGTGGATGTTGCACCCTGTAGATATCGATTATTCGGACGGCCATAACTTCTGGCTCGTTTGGAGTTACGGGAGCCATAACCAGTCAAAACGAAGGACTCAGTGAGTTCCACCGCTCTAACAGCTTTCAGCCGTCAACGGATTATTAATGCCCAAAAAAGACTATCCGAATCTCGATCGGGTCTCGGAAGTTTTTTACCCTTCATTTTTCGACACGTGGATTTTTACGGTAAAACGGTATTACCGTGGCTGGTTTTCGATTTACCATCGCTAGAGAGTGGTGCACCATGGTACCGTTCCATTTCAAATCCATGCACGCATTTCAAAAAGTCGTACGACGCTGTTTCGCTATTTCAGACGGATGTTGCACCTTGCACCGTGGATGCTGCACCCTGTAGATATCGATTATTCGGACGGCCATAACTTCTGGCTCGTTTAGAGTTACAGAAGCGATAACTAGTCAAAACGAACTCCCCAGTGAGTTCTACGGCTCTGACAGCATTCAGCCGTCGATGTATTGTTGAATGCCCAAAAAGACTATCGGAATCTCAATCGGGTCAAGGAAATTTTTTACCCTTCGTTTTTTCGACACGCGGATTTTTACGGTAAAACCGGATTACCGTGGCTGGTCTTCGATTTACCATCGCTGGAGAGTGGTGCACCAAGGTACCGTTCCATTTCAAATCCATGCACGCATTTCAAAAAGTCGTACGACACTGTTTCACCATTTCGGACGGATGTTGCACCTTGCACCGTGGAATTTTGCACCCTGTAGATATCGATTATTCAGATGGCCATAACTTATGGCTCGTTTAGAGTTACGGGAGCCATAACCAGTCAAAACGAAGGCCTCAGTGAGTTCTACGACTCTAATAGCTTTCGGCCGTCAATGGATTGTTTAATGCCCAAAAAAGACTATCCGAATCTCAATCGGGTCTCGGAAGTTTTTTACCCATCGTTTTTTCGACACGTGGATTTTTACGGTAAAACGGGATTACCGTGGCTGGTCTTCGATTTACCATCGCTGGAGAGTGGTGCACCATGGTACCGTTCCATTTCAAATCCATGCACGCATTTCAAAAAGTCGTACGACACTGTTTCTCCATTTCGGACGGATGTTGCACCTTGCACCGTGGATGTTGCACCCTGTAGATATCGATTATTCGGACGGCCATAACTTCTGGCTCGTTTAGAGTTACAGGAGCCATAACCGGTCAAAACGAATGCCTCAGTGAGTTCTACGGCTCTGACACCTTTCAGCCGTCAATGGATTGTTTAACGCCCAAAAAAGACTATCCGAATCTCAATCGGGTCTCCGAAGTTTTTTACCCTTCATTTTTTCGACACGTGGTTTTTTACGGTAAAACGGGATTACCGTGGATGGTCTTCGATTTACCATCGCTGGAGAATGGTGCACCATGGCACCGTTCCGTTTCAAATCCATGCACGCATTTCAAAAAGTCGTACGACACTGTTTCGCTATTTCGGACGGATGTTGCACCTTGCACCGTGGATGTTGCACCCTGTAGATATCGATTATTCGGACGGCCATAACTTCTGGCTCGTTTGGAGTTACGGGAGCCATAACCAGTCAAAACGAAGGACTCAGTGAGTTCCACCGCTCTAACAGCTTTCAGCCGTCAACGGATTATTAATGCCCAAAAAAGACTATCCGAATCTCGATCGGGTCTCGGAAGTTTTTTACCCTTCATTTTTCGACACGTGGATTTTTACGGTAAAACGGTATTACCGTGGCTGGTTTTCGATTTACCATCGCTAGAGAGTGGTGCACCATGGTACCGTTCCATTTCAAATCCATGCACGCATTTCAAAAAGTCGTACGACGCTGTTTCGCTATTTCAGACGGATGTTGCACCTTGCACCGTGGATGCTGCACCCTGTAGATATCGATTATTCGGACGGCCATAACTTCTGGCTCGTTTAGAGTTACAGAAGCGATAACTAGTCAAAACGAACTCCCCAGTGAGTTCTACGGCTCTGACAGCATTCAGCCGTCGATGTATTGTTGAATGCCCAAAAAGACTATCGGAATCTCAATCGGGTCAAGGAAATTTTTTACCCTTCGTTTTTTCGACACGCGGATTTTTACGGTAAAACCGGATTACCGTGGCTGGTCTTCGATTTACCATCGCTGGAGAGTGGTGCACCAAGGTACCGTTCCATTTCAAATCCATGCACGCATTTCAAAAAGTCGTACGACACTGTTTCGCCATTTCGGACGGATGTTGCACCTTGCACCGTGGAATTTTGCACCCTGTAGATATCGATTATTCAGATGGCCATAACTTATGGCTCGTTTAGAGTTACGGGAGCCATAACCATTCAAAACGAAGGCCTCAGTGAGTTCTACGGCTCTGACAGCTTTCAGCCGTCAATGGATTGTTTAATGCCCAAAAAAGACTATCCGAATCTCAATCGGGTCTCGGAAGTTTTTTACCCTTCGTTTTTTCGACATGTGGATTTTTACGGTAAAACTGGATTACCGTGGCTGGTCTTCGATTTACCATCGCTGGAGAGTGGTGCACCATGGTACTGTTCCGTTTCAAATCCATGCACGCATTTCAAAATGTCGTACGACACAGTTTTGTCATTTCGGACGGATGTTGCACCTTGCACCGTGGCTGTTGCACCCTATAGATATCGATTATTCGGACGGCCATAACTTCTGGCTCGTTTAGAGTTACGGGAGCCATAACCAGTCAAAACGAACGCCTCAGTGTGTTCTACGGCTCTGACAGCATTCAGCCGTCAATGTATTGTTGAATGCCCAAAAAAGACTATCGGAATCTCAATCGGGTCTCGGAAATTTTTTACCCTTCGTTTTTTCGACACGTGGATTTTTACGGTAAAACGGGATTACCGTGGCTGGTCTTCGATTTACCATTGCTGGAGAGTGGTGCACCAAGGTACCATTCCGTTTCAAATCCATGCACGCATTTCAAAAATTCGTACGACACTGTTTCGCCATTTCGGACGGTTGTTGCACCTTGCACCGTGGATGTTGCACCCTGTAGATATCGATTATTCAGATGGCCATAACTTATGGCTCGTTTAGAGTTACGGGAGCCATAACCAGTCAAAACGAAGGCCTTAGTGAGTTCTACGGCTCTGACTGCTTTCGGCCGTCAATGGATTGATTATTGCCCAAAAAAGACTATCCGAATCTCAATCGGGTCTCGGAAGTTTTTTACCCTTCGTTTTTTCGACACGTGGATTTTTACGGTAAAACGGGATTACCGTGGCTGGTCTCCGATTTACCATCGCTGGAGAGTGGTGCACCATGGTACCGTTCCGTTTCAAATCAATGCACGCATTTCAAAAAGTCGTACGACACTGTTTCTCCATTTCGGACGGATGTTGCACCTTGCACCGTGGATGTTGCCCCCTGTAGATATCGATTATTCGGACGGCCATAACTTCTGGCTCGTTTAGAGTTACGGGAGCCATAACCAGTCAAAACGAAGGCCTCAGTGAGTTCTACTGCTCTGACAGCTATCAGCCGTCAATGGATTGTTTAATGCCCAAAAAAGACTATCCGAATCTCAATCGGGTCTCGGAAGTTTTTTACCCATCGTTTTTTCGACACGTGGATTTTTACGGTAAAACGGGATTACCGTGGCTGGTCTTCGATTTACCATCGCTGGAGAGTGGTGCACCATGATACCGTTCCATTTCAAATCCATGCACGCATTTCAAAAAGTCGTACGACACTGTTTCTCCATTTCGGACGGATGTTGCACCTTGCGCCGTGGATGTTGCACCCTACAGATATCGATTATTCGGACGGCCATAACTTCTGGCTCGTTTAGAGTTACGGGAGCCATAACCAGTCAAAACGAAGGCCTCAGTGAGTTCTACGGCTCTGACAGCTTTCAGCCGTCAATGGATTGTTTAATGCCCAAAAAAGACTATCCGAATCTCAATCGGGTCTCGGAAGTTTTTTACCCTTCGTTTTTTCGACACGTGGATTTTTACGGTAAAACTGGATTACCGTGGCTGGTCTTCGATTTACCATCGCTGGAGAGCGGTGCACCATGGTACTGTTCCGTTTCAAATCCATGCACGCATTTCAAAAAGTCGTACGACACAGTTTTGTCATTTCGGACGGATGTTGCACCTTGCACCGTGGATGTTGCACCCTATAGATATCGATTATTCGGACGGCCATAACTTCTGGCTCGTTTAGAGTTACGGGAGCCATAACCAGTCAAAACGAACGCCTCAGTGTGTTCTACGGCTCTGACAGCATTCAGCCGTCAATGTATTGTTGAATGCCCAAAAAAGACTATCGGAATCTCAATTGGGTCTCGGAAATTTTTTACCCTTCGTTTTTTCGACACGTGGATTTTTACGGTAAAACGGGATTACCGTGGCTGGTCTTCGATTTACCATTGCTGGAGAGTGGTGCACCAAGGTACCATTCCGTTTCAAATCCATGCACGCATTTCAAAAAGTCGTACGACACTGTTTCGCCATTTCGGACGGATGTTGCACCTTGCACCGTGGATGTTGCACCCTGTAGATATCGATTATTCAGATGGCCATAACTTATGGCTCGTTTAGAGTTACGGGAGCCATAACCAGTCAAAACGAAGGCCTTAGTGAGTTCTACGGCTCTGACTGCTTTCGGCCGTCAATGGATTGATTATTGCCCAAAAAAGACTATCCGAATCTCAATAGGGTCTCGGAAGTTTTTTACCCTTCGTTTTTTCGACACGTGGATTTTTACGGTAAAACGGGATTACCGTGGCTGGTCTCCGATTTACCATCGCTGGAGAGTGGTGCACCATGGTACCGTTCCGTTTCAAATCAATGCACGCATTTCAAAAAGTCGTACGACACTGTTTCTCCATTTCGGACGGATGTTGCACCTTGCACCGTGGATGTTGCACCCTGTAGATATCGATTATTCGGACGGCCATAACTTCTGGCTCGTTTAGAGTTACGGGAGCCATAACCAGTCAAAACGAAGGCCTCAGTGAGTTCTACTGCTCTGACAGCTATCAGCCGTCGATGGATTGTTTAATGCCCAAAAAAGACTATCCGAATCTCAATTGGGTCTCGGAAGTTTTTTACCCTTCATTTTTTCGACACGTGGATTTTTACGGTAAAACGGGATTACCGTGGATGGTCTTTGATTTACCATCGCTGGAGAATGCTGCACCATGGTACCGTTCTGTTTCAAATCCATGCATGCATTTCAAAAAGTCGTACGACACTGTTTCGCCATTTCGGACGGATGTTGCACCTTGCACCGTGGATGTTGCACCCTGTAGATATCTATTATTCGGACGGCCATAACTTATGGCTCGTTTAGAGTTACCGGAGCCATAACCAGTCAAAATGAAGGACTCAGTGAGTTCCACCGCTCTAACAGCTTTCAGCCGTCAATGGATTGTTTAATGCCTAAAAAAGACTATCCGAATCTCGATCGGGTCTCGGAAGTTTTTTACCCTTCGTTTTTTCGACACGTGGATTTTTACGGTAAAACGGTATTACCGTGGCTGGTTTTCGATTTACCATCGCTAGAGAGTGGTGCACCATGGTACCATTCCATTTCAAATCCATGCACACATTTCAAAAAGTCGTACGACGCTGTTTCGCCATTTCGGACGGATGTTGCACCTTGCACCGTGGATGCTGCACCCTGTAGATATCGATTATTCGGACGGCCATAACTTCTGGCTCGTTTAGAGTTACAAAAGCGATAACTAGTCAAAACGAACTCCCCAGTGAGTTCTACGGCTCTGACAGCATTCAGCCGTCGATGTATTGTTGAATGCCCAAAAAGACTATCGGAATCTCAATCGGGACTAGGAAATTTTTTACCCTTCGTTTTTTCGACACGTGGATTTTTACGGTAAAACGGGATTACCGTGGCTGGTCTTCGATTTACCATCGCTGGAGAGTGGTGCACCAAGGTACCGTTCCGTTTCAAATCCATGCACGCATTTCAAAAAGTCGTACGACACTGTTTCGCCATTTCGGACGGATGTTGCACCTTGCACCGTGGAATTTTGCACCCTGTAGATATCGATTATTCAGATGGCCATAACTTATGGCTCGTTTAGAGTTACGGGAGCCATAACCAGTCAAAACGAAGGCCTCAGTGAGTTCTACGGCTCTGACAGCTTTCAGCCATCAATGGATTGTTTAATTCCCAAAAAAGACTATCCGAATCTCAATCGGGTCTCGGAAGTTTTTTACCCATCGTTTTTTCGACACGTGGATTTTTACGGTAAAACGGGATTACCGTGGCTGGTCTTCGATTTACCATCGCTGGAGAGTGGTGCACCATGGTACCGTTCCATTTCAAATCCATGTACGCATTTCAAAAAGTCGTACGACACTGTTTCTCCATTTCGGACGGATGTTGCACCTTGCACCGTGGATGTTGCACCCTGTAGATATCGATTATTCGGACGGCCATAACTTCTGGCTCGTTTAGAGTTACGGGAGCCATAACCGGTCAAAACGAATGCCTAAGTGAGTTCTATGGCTCTGACACCTTTCAGCCGTCAATGGATTGTTTAACGCCCAAAAAAGACTATCCGAATCTCAATCGGGTCTCGGAAGTTTTTTACCCTTCATTTTTTCGACACGTGTATTTTTACGGTAAAACGAGATTACCGTGGATGGTCTTCGATTTACCATCGCTGGAGAATGGTGCACCATGGCACCGTTCCGTTTCAAATCCATGCACGCATTTCAAAAAGTCGTACGACACTGTTTCGCTATTTCGGACGGATGTTGCACCTTGCACCGTGGATGTTGCACCCTGTAGATATCGATTATTCGGACGGCCATAACTTCTGGCTCGTTTGGAGTTACGGGAGCCATAACCAGTCAAAACGAAGGACTCAGTGAGTTCCACCGCTCTAACAGCTTTCAGCCGTCAATGGATTATTAATGCCCAAAAAAGACTATCCGAATCTCGATCGGGTCTCGGAAGTTTTTTACCCTTCATTTTTCGACACGTGGATTTTTACGGTAAAACGGTATTACCGTGGCTGGTTTTCGATTTACCATCGCTAGAGAGTGGTGCACCATGGTACCGTTCCATTTCAAATCCATGCACGCATTTCAAAAAGTCGTACGACGCTGTTTCGCCATTTCGGACGGATGTTGCACCTTGCACCGTGGATGCTGCACCCTGTAGATATCGATTATTCGGACGGCCATAACTTCTGGCTCGTTTAGAGTTACAGAAGCGATAACTAGTCAAAACGAACTCCCCAGTGAGTTCTACGGCTCTGACAGCATTCAGCCGTCGATGTATTGTTGAATGCCCAAAAAGACTATCGGAATCTCAATCGGGTCAAGGAAATTTTTTACCCTTCGTTTTTTCGACACGTGGATTTTTACGGTAAAACGGGATTACCGTGGCTGGTCTTCGATTTACCATCGCTGGAGAGTGGTGCACCAAGGTTCCGTTCCATTTCAAATCCATGCACGCATTTCAAAAAGTCGTACGACACTGTTTCGCCATTTCGGACGGATGTTGCACCTTGCAACGTGGAATTTTGCACCCTGTAGATATCGATTATTCAGATGGCCATAACTTATGGCTCGTTTAGAGTTACGGGAGCCATAACCAGTCAAAACGAAGGCCTCAGTGAGTTCTACGGCTCTGACAGCTTTCAGCCATCAATGGATTGTTTAATGCCCAAAAAAGACTATCCGAATCTCAATCGGGTCTCGGAAGTTTTTTACCCATCGTTTTTTCGACACGTGGATTTTTACGGTAAAACGGGATTATCGTGGCTGGTCTTCGATTTACCATCGCTGGAGAGTGGTGCACCATGGTACCGTTCCATTTCAAATCCATGCACGCATTTCAAAAAGTCGTACGACACTGTTTCTCCATTTCGGACGGATGTTGCACCTTGCACCGTGGATGTTGCACCCTGCAGATATCGATTATTCGGACGGCCATAACTTCTGGCTCGTTTAGAGTTACGGGAGCCATAACCGGTCAAAACGAATGCCTCAGTGAGTTCTACGGCTCTGACACCTTTCAGCCGTCAGTGGATTGTTTAACGCCCAAGAAAGACTATCCGAATCTCAATCGGGTCTCGGAAGTTTTTTACCCTTCATTTTTTCGACACGTGGATTTTTACGGTAAAACGGGATTACCGTGGATGGTCTTCGATTTACCATCGCTGGAGAATGGTGCACCATGGCACCGTTCCGTTTCAAATCCATGCACGCATTTCAAAAAGTCGTACGACACTGTTTCGCCATTTCGGACGGATGTTGCACCTTGCACCGTGGATGTTGCACCCTGTAGATATCGATTATTCGGACGGCCATAACTTCTGCCTCGTTTAGAGTTACGGGAGCCATAACCAGTCAAAACGAAGGCCTCTTGAGTTCTACGGCTCTGACAGCTTTCAGCCGTCAACGGATTGTTTAATGCCCAAAAAAGACTATCCGAATCTCAAATGGGTCTCGGAAGTTTTTTACCCTTCATTTTTTCGACACGTGGATTTTTACGGTAAAACGGGATTACCGTGGATGGTCTTCGATTTACCATCACTGGAGACCGGTGCACCATGGTAACGTTCCGTTTCAAATCCATGCACGCATGTCAAAAAGTCGTATGACACTGTTTCGCCATTTCGGACGAATGTTGCACCTTGCACCGTGGATGTTGAACCCTGTAGATATCTACTATTCGGACGACCATAACTTATGGCTCGTTTAGAGTTACAGGAGCCATAACCAGTCAGAACGAAAGCCTCAGTGAGTTCTATGGCTCTGACAGCTTTCAGCCGTCAATGGATTGTTTAATGCCCAAAAAAGACTATCCGAATCTCAATCGGGTCTCGGAAGTTTTTTACCCTTCATTTTTTCGACACGTGGATTTTTACGGCAAAACGGGATTACTGTGGATGGTCTTCGATTTACCATTGCTGGAGAATGGTGCACCATGGTACCGTTCCATTTCAAATCCATGCACGCATTTCAAAAAGTAGTACGACACTGTTTCGCCATTTTAGACGGATGTTGCACCTTGCACCGTGGATGTTGCACCCTGTAGATATCTATTATTCGGACGGCCATAACTTATGGCTTGTTTAGAGTTACGGGAGCCATAACAAGTCAAAACGAAGGCCTCAGTGATTTCGACGGCTCTGACAGCTTTCAGCCGTCAATGGATTGTTTAATGCCCAAAAAAGACTATCCGAATCTCAATCGGGTCTCGGAAGTTTTTTACCCTTCGTTTTTTCGACACGTGGATTTTTATGGTAAAACGGGATTACCGTGGCTGGTATTCGATTTACCATCGCTGGAGAGTGGTTCACCATGGTACCGTTCCGTTTCAAATCCATCCACACATTTCAAAAAGTCGTACGACACTGTTTCGCCATTTCGAACGGATGTTGCACCTTGCACCGTGGATTTGCACCCTATAGATATCGATTATTCGGACGGCCAAAACTTCTGGCTCGTTTAGAGTTACGCGAGTCATAACCAGTCAAAACGAACGCCTCAGTGAGTTCTACGGCTTTGACAGCATTCAGCCGTCAATGTATTGTTGTATGCCCAAAAAAGACTACCGGAATCTCAATCGGGTCTCGGAAATTTTTTACCCTTCGTTTTTTCGACACGTGGATTTTTACGGTAAAACGGGATTACCGTGGCTAGTCTTCGATTTAGCATCGCTGGAGAGTGGTGCACCATGGTACCGTTCCGTTTCAAATCAATGCATGCATTTCAAAAAGTCGTACGACACTGTTTCGCCAATTCGGACGGATGTTGCACCTTGCACCGTGGATGTTGCACCCTGTAGATATCGATTATTCGGAAGACCATAACTTCTGGCTCGTTTAGAGTTACGGGAGCCATAACCAGTCAAAATGAAGGCCTTAGTGAGTTCTACGGCTCTGACAGCTTTTAGCCATCAATGGATTTTTTAATGCCCAAAAAAGACTATCCGAATCTCAATCGGGTCTCGGAAGTTTTTTACTCTTCATTTTTTCGACACGTGGATTTTTACGGTAAAATGGGATTACCGTGGCTGGTCTTCGATTTACCATCGCTGGAGAGTGGTGCACCATGGTAACGTTCCGTTTCAAATCCATGCACGCATTTCAAAAAGCCGTACGGCACTGTTTCGCCATTTCGGACGGATGTTGCACCTTGCACCGTGGATGTTGCACCCTGTAGATATCGATTATTCGGACGGCCATAACTTCTGGCTCGTTTAGAGTTACGGGAGCCATAACCAGTCAAAACGAAGGCCTGAGTGAGTTCTACGGCTCTGACAGCTTTCAGCCGTCAATGGATTGTTTAATACCCAAAAAAGACTATGCGAATCTCAATCGGGTCTCGGAAGTTTTTTACCCTTCGTTTTTTCGACACGTGGATTTTTACGGTAAAACGGGATTACCGTGAATGGTCTTCGATTTACCATCGCTAGAGAATGGTGCACCATGGTACCGTTCCATTTCAAATCCATGCACACATTTCTAAAAGTCGTACGACGCTGTTTCGCTATTTCGGACGGATGTTGCACCTTGCACCGTGGATGTTGCACCCTGTAGATATCGATTATTCGGACGGCCATAACTTCTGGCTCGTTTAGATTTACGGGAGCCATAACCAGTCAAAACGAAGGCCTCAGTGAGTTCTACGGCTCTGACAGCTTTTAGCCGTCAATGGATTGTTTAATGCCCAAAAAGGACTATCCTAATCTCAATCGGGTCTTGGAAGTTTTTTACCCTTCGTTTTTTCGACACGTGGATTCTTACAGCAAAACGGGATTACCATGGCTGGTCTTCAATTTACCATCGCTGGAGAGTGGTGCACCATGGTACCGTTCTGTTTCAAATCCATGCACGCATTTCAAAAAGTCGTACGACACTGTTTCGCCATTTCGGACGGATGTTGCACCTTGCACCGTGGATGTTGCACCCTGTAGATATCGATTATTCGGACGGCCATAACTTGTGTCTCGTTTAGAGTTACGGGAGGCATAACCAGTCAAAACGAAGACCTCAGTGAGTTCTACGGCTCTGACACCTTTCAGCCGTCAATGGATTGTTTAATGGCCAAAAAAGACTATTCGAATCTCAATCGGGTCTCGGAAGTTTTTTACCCTTCGTTTTTTCGACACGTGGTTTTTTACGGTAAAACTGGATTACCGTGGCTGGTCGTCGATTTACCATCGCTGGAGAGTGGTGCACCATGGTACCGTTCCGTTTTAAATCCATGCACGCATTTCAAAAAGTCGTACGACACTGTTTCGCCAATTCGGACGGATGTTGCACCTTGCACCGTGGATGTTGCACCCTGTAGATATCGATTATTCGGACGACCATAACTTCTGACTCGTTTAGAGTTACGGGAGCCATAACCAGTCAAAACGAAGGCCTCAGTGAGTTCCACGGCTCTGACAGCTTTCAGCCGTCAATTGACTGTTTAATGCCCAAAAAAGACTATCCGAATCTCAAATGGGTCTCGGAAGTTTTTTACCCTTCATTTTTTCGACACGTGGATTTTTACGGTAAAACGGGATTACCGTGGATGGTCTTCGATTTACCATCGCTGGAGACTGGTGCACCATGGTAACGTTCCATTTCAAATCCATGCACGCATGTCAAAAAGTCGTACGACACTGTTTCGCAATTTCGGACGGATGTTGCACCTTGCACCGTGGATGTTGCACCCTTTAGATATCGATTATTCGGACGGCCATAACTTCTGGCTCGTTTAGAGTTACGGGAGCAATAACGAGTCAAAACGAACGCCTCAGTGAGTTCTACGGCTCTGACAGCATTCAGCCGTCAATGGATTGTTTAATGCCTAAAAAAGACTATCCGAATCTCGATCGGGTCTCGGAAGTTTTTTACCCTTCGTTTTTTCGACACGTGGATTTTTACGGTAAAACGGTATTACCGTGGCTGGTTTTCGATTTACCATCGCTAGAGAGTGGTGCACCATGGTACCATTCCATTTCAAATCCATGCACACATTTCAAAAAGTCGTACGACGCTGTTTCGCCATTTCGGACGGATGTTGCACCTTGCACCGTGGATGCTGCACCCTGTAGATATCGATTATTCGGACGGCCATAACTTCTGGCTCGTTTAGAGTTACAAAAGCGATAACTAGTCAAAACGAACTCCCCAGTGAGTTCTACGGCTCTGACAGCATTCAGCCGTCGATGTATTGTTGAATGCCCAAAAAGACTATCGGAATCTCAATCGGGTCTAGGAAATTTTTTACCCTTCGTTTTTTCGACACGTGGATTTTTACGGTAAAACGGGATTACCGTGGCTGGTCTTCGATTTACCATCGCTGGAGAGTGGTGCACCAAGGTACCGTTCCATTTCAAATCCATGCACGCATTTCAAAAAGTCGTACGACACTGTTTCGCCATTTCGGACGGATGTTGCACCTTGCACCGTGGAATTTTGCACCCTGTAGATATCGATTATTCAGATGGCCATAACTTATGGCTCGTTTAGAGTTACGGGAGCCATAACCAGTCAAAACGAAGGCCTCAGTGAGTTCTACGGCTCTGACAGCTTTCAGCCATCAATGGATTGTTTAATGCCCAAAAAATACTATCCGAATCTCAATCGGGTCTCCGAAGTTTTTTACCCATCGTTTTTTCGACACGTGGATTTTTACGGTAAAACGGGATTACCGTGGCTGGTCTTCGATTTACCATCGCTGGAGAGTGGTGCACCATGGTACCGTTCCATTTCAAATCCATGTATGCATTTCAAAAAGTCGTACGACACTGTTTCTCCATTTCGGACGGATGTTGCACCTTGCACCGTGGATGTTGCACCCTGTAGATATCGATTATTCGGACGGCCATAACGTCTGGCTCGTTTAGAGTTACGGGAGCCATAACCGGTCAAAACGAATGCCTAAGTGAGTTCTACGGCTCTGACACCTTTCAGCCGTCAATGGATTGTTTAACGCCCAAAAAAGACTATCCGAATCTCAATCGGGTCTCGGAATTTTTTTACCCTTCATTTTTTCGACACGTGGATTTTTACGGTAAAACGGGATTACCGTGGATGGTCTTCGATTTACCATCGCTGGAGAATGGTGCACCATGGCACCGTTCCGTTTCAAATCCATGCACGCATTTCAAAAAGTCGTACGACACTGTTTCGCTATTTCGGACGGATGTTGCACCTTGCACCGTGGATGTTGCACCCTGTAGATATCGATTATTCGGACGGCCATAACTTCTGGGTCGTTTGGAGTTACGGGAGCCATAACCAGTCAAAACGAAGGACTCAGTGAGTTCCACCGCTCTAACAGCTTTCAGCCGTCAATGGATTATTAATGCCCAAAAAAGACAATCCGAATCTCGATCGGGTCTCGGAAGTTTTTTACCCTTCATTTTTTGACACGTGGATTTTTACGGTAAAACGGTATTACCGTGGCTGGTTTTCGATTTACCATCGCTAGAGAGTGGTGCACCATGGTACCGTTCCATTTCAAATCCATGCACGCATTTCAAAAAGTCGTACGACGCTGTTTCGCCATTTCGGACGGATGTTGCACCTTGCACCGTGGATGCTGCACCCTGTAGATATCGATTATTCGGACGGCCATAATTTCTGGCTCGTTTAGAGTTACAGAAGCGATAACTAGTCAAAACGAACTCCCCAGTGAGTTCTACGGCTCTGACAGCATTCAGCCGTCGATGTATTGTTGAATGCCCAAAAAGACTATCGGAATCTCAATCGGGTCAAGGAAATTTTTTACCCTTCGTTTTTTCGACACGTGGATTTTTACGGTAAAACGGGATTACCGTGGCTGGTCTTCGATTTACCATCGCTGGAGAGTGGTGCACCAAGGTTCCGTTCCATTTCAAATCCATGCACGCATTTCAAAAAGTCGTACGACACTGTTTCGCCATTTTGGACGGATGTTGCACCTTGCACCGTGGAATTTTGCACCCTGTAGATATCGATTATTCAGATGGCCATAACTTATGGCTCGTTTAGAGTTACGGGAGCCATAACCAGTCAAAACGAAGGCCTCAGTGAGTTCTACGGCTCTGACAGCTTTCAGCCATCAATGGATTGTTTAATGCCCAAAAAAGACTATCCGAATCTCAATCGGGTCTCGGAAGTTTTTTACCCATCGTTTTTTCGACACGTGGATTTTTACGGTAAAACGGGATTATCGTGGCTGGTCTTCGATTTACCATCGCTGGAGAGTGGTGCACCATGGTACCGTTCCATTTCAAATCCATGCACGCATTTCAAAAAGTCGTACGACACTGTTTCTCCATTTCGGACGGATGTTGCACCTTGCACCGTGGATGTTGCACCCTACAGATATCGATTATTCGGACGGCCATAACTTCTGGCTCGTTTAGAGTTACGGGAGCCATAACCGGTCAAAACGAATGCCTCAGTGAGTTCTACGGCTCTGACACCTTTCAGCCGTCAGTGGATTGTTTAACGCCCAAAAAAGACTATCCGAATCTCAATCGGGTCTCGGAAGTTTTTTACCCTTCATTTTTTCGACACGTGGATTTTTACGGTAAAACGGGATTACCGTGGATGGTCTTCGATTTACCATCGCTGGAGAATGGTGCACCATGGCACCGTTCCGTTTCAAATCCATGCACGCATTTCAAAAAGTCGTACGACACTGTTTCGCCATTTCGGACGGATGTTGCACCTTGCACCGTGGATGTTGCACCCTGTAGATATCGATTATTCGGACGGCCATAACTTCTGCCTCGTTTAGAGTTACGGGAGCCATAACCAGTCAAAATGAAGGCCTCTTGAGTTCTACGGCTCTGACAGCTTTCAGCCGTCAACGGATTGTTTAATGCCCAAAAAAGACTATCCGAATCTCAAATGGGTCTCGGAAGTTTTTTACCCTTCATTTTTTCGACACGTGGATTTTTACGGTAAAACGGGATTACCGTGGATGGTCTTCGATTTACCATCACTGGAGACCGGTGCACCATGGTAACGTTCCGTTTCAAATCCATGCACGCATGTCAAAAAGTCGTACGACACTGTTTCGCCATTTCGGACGAATGTTGCACCTTGCACCGTGGATGTTGCACCCTGTAGATATCTACTATTCGGACGGCCATAACTTATGGCTCGTTTAGAGTTACAGGAGCCATAACCAGTCAAAACGAAAGCCTCAGTGAGTTCTATGGCTCTGACAGCTTTCAGCCGTCAATGGATTGTTTAATGCCCAAAAAAGACTATCCGAATCTCAATCGGGTCTCGGAAGTTTTTTACCCTTCATTTTTTCGACACGTGGATTTTTACGGTAAAACGGGATTACTGTGGATGGTCTTCGATTTACCATTGCTGGAGAATGGTGCACCATGGTACCGTTCCATTTCAAATCCATGCACGCATTTCAAAAAGTAGTACGACACTGTTTCGCCATTTTAGACGGATGTTGCACCTTGCACCGTGGATGTTGCACCCTGTAGATATCTATTATTCGGACGGCCATAACTTATGGCATGTTTAGAGTTACGGGAGCCATAACCAGTCAAAACGAAGGCCTCAGTGATTTCGACGGCTCTGACAGCTTTCAGCCGTCAATGGATTGTTTAATGCCCAAAAAAGACTATCCGAATCTCAATTGGGTCTCGGAAGTTTTTTACCCTTCGTTTTTTCGACACGTGGATTTTTATGGTAAAACGGGATTATCGTGGCTGGTATTCGATTTACCATCGCTGGAGAGTGGTTCACCATGGTACCGTTCCGTTTCAAATCCATCCACACATTTCAAAAAGTCGTACGACACTGTTTCGCCATTTCGAACGGATGTTGCACCTTGCACCGTGGATTTGCACCCTGTAGATATCGATTATTCGGACGGCCAAAACTTCTGGCTCGTTTAGAGTTACGCGAGTCATAACCAGTCAAAACGAACGCCTCAGTGAGTTCTACGGCTTTGACAGCATTCAGCCGTCAATGTATTGTTGTATGCCCAAAAGAGACTACCGGAATCTCAATCGGGTCTCGGAAATTTTTTACCCTTCGTTTTTTCGACACGTGTATTTTTACGGTAAAACGGGATTACCGTGGCTAGTCTTCGATTTAGCATCGCTGGAGAGTGGTGCACCATGGTACCGTTCCGTTTCAAATCAATGCATGCATTTCAAAAAGTCGTACGACACTGTTTCGCCAATTCGGACGGATGTTGCACCTTGCACCGTGGATGTTGCACCCTGTAGATATCGATTATTCGGATGACCATAACTTCTGGCTCGTTTAGAGTTACGGGAGCCATAACCAGTCAAAATGAAGGCCTTAGTGAGTTCTACGGCTCTGACAGCTTTTAGCCATCAATGGATTTTTTAATGCCCAAAAAAGACTATCCGAATCTCAATTGGGTCTCGGAAGTTTTTTACTCTTCATTTTTTCGACACGTGGATTTTTACGGTAAAATGGGATTACCGTGGCTGGTCTTCGATTTACCATCGCTGGAGAGTGGTGCACCATGGTAACGTTCCGTTTCAAATCCATGCACGCATTTCAAAAAGCCGTACGGCACTGTTTCGCCATTTCGGACGGATGTTGCACCTTGCACCATGGATGTTGCACCCTGTAGATATCGATTATTCGGACGGCCATAACTTCTGGCTCGTTTAGAGTTACGGGAGCCATAACCAGTCAAAACGAAGGCCTGAGTGAGTTCTACGGCTCTGACAGCTTTCAGCCGTCAATGGATTGCTTAATACCCAAAAAAGACTATGCGAATCTCAATCGGGTCTCGGAAGTTTTTTACCCTTCGTTTTTTCGACACGTGGATTTTTACGGTAAAACGGGATTACCGTGAATGAACTTCGATTTACCATCGCTAGAGAATGGTGCACCATGGTACCGTTCCATTTCAAATCCATGCACACATTTCTAAAAGTCGTACGACGCTGTTTCGCTATTTCGGACGGATGTTGCACCTTGCACCGTGGATGTTGCACCCTGTAGATATCGATTATTCGGACGGCCATAACTTCTGGCTCGTTTAGATTTACGGGAGCCATAACCAGTCAAAACGAAGGCCTCAGTGAGTTCTACGGCTCTGACAGCTTTTAGCCGTCAATGGATTGTTTAATGCCCAAAAAGGACTATCCTAATCTCAATCGGGTCTTGGAAGTTTTTTACCCTTCGTTTTTTCGACACGTGGATTCTTACAGCAAAACGGGATTACCATGGCTGGTCTTCAATTTACCATCGCTGGAGAGTGGTGCACCATGGTACCGTTCTGTTTCAAATCCATGCACGCATTTCAAAAAGTCGTACGACACTGTTTCGCCATTTCGGACGGATGTTGCACCTTGCACCGTGGATGTTGCACCCTGTAGATATCGATTATTCGGACGGCCATAACTTGTGTCTCGTTTAGAGTTACGGGAGGCATAACCAGTCAAAACGAAGACCTCAGTGAGTTCTACGGCTCTGACACCTTTCAGCCGTCAATGGATTGTTTAATGGCCAAAAAAGACTATTCGAATCTCAATCGGGTCTCGGAAGTTTTTTACCCTTCTTTTTTTCGACACGTGGTTTTTTACGGTAAAACTGGATTACCGTGGCTGGTCATCGATTTACCATCGCTGGAGAGTGGTGCACCATGGTACCGTTCCGTTTCAAATCCATGCACGCATTTCAAAAAGTCGTACGACACTGTTTCGCCAATTCGGACGGATGTTGCACCTTGCACCGTGGATGTTGCACCCTGTAGATATCGATTATTCGGACAACCATAACTTCTGGCTCGTTTAGAGTTACGGGAGCCATAACCAGTCAAAACGAAGGCCTCAGTGAGTTCCACGGCTCTGACAGCTTTCAGCCGTCAATTGACTGTTTAATGCCCAAAAAAGACTATCCGAATCTCAAATGGGTCTCGGAAGTTTTTTACCCTTCATTTTTTCGACACGTGGATTTTTACGGTAAAACGGGATTACCGTGGATGGTCTTCGATTTACCATCGCTGGAGACTGGTGCACCATGGTAACGTTCCATTTCAAATCCATGCACGCATGTCAAAAAGTCGTACGATACTGTTTCGCAATTTCGGACGGATGTTGCACCTTGCACCGTGGATGTTGCACCCTTTAGATATCGATTATTCGGACGACCATAACTTCTGGCTCGTTTAGAGTTACGGGAGCAATAACTAGTCAAAACGAACGCCTCAGTGAGTTCTACGGCTCTGACAGCATTCAGCCGTCAATGTATTGTTGAATGCCCAAAAAAGACTATCGGAATCTCAATTGGGTCTCGGAAATTTTTTACCCTTCCTTTTTTCGACACGTGGATTTTTACGGTAAAACGGGATTAATGTGGATGGTCTTCGATTTACCATCGCTTGAGAGTGGTGCACCAAGGTACCGTTCCGTTTCAAATCCATGCACGCATTTCAAAAAGTCGTACGACACTGTTTCGCCATTTCGGACGGATGTTGCACCTTGCACCGTGGATGTTGCACCCTGTAGATATCGATTATTCAGATGACCATAACTTATGGCTCGTTTAGAGTTACGGGAGCCATAACCAGTCAAAACGAAGGCCTCAGTGAGTTCTACGACTTTGACAGCTTTCAGCCGTCAATGGATTGTTTAATGACCAAAAAAGACTATCCGAATCTCAATCGGGTCTCGGAAGTTTTTTGCCCATCGTTTTTTCGACACGTGGATTTTCACGGTAAAACGGGATTACCGTGGCTGGTCTTCGATTTACCATCGCTGGAGAGTGGTGCACCATGGTACCGTTCCGTTTCAAATCCATGCACGCATTTCAAAAAGTCGTACGACACTGTTTCGCCATTTCGGACGGATGTTGCACCTTGCACTGTGGATTTGCACCCTGTAGATATCGATTATTCGGACGGCCATAACTTCTGGCTCGTTTAGATTTACGGGAGCCATAACTAGTCAAAACGAACGCCTCATTGAGTTCTACGGCTCTGACAGCATTCAGCCGTCAATGTATTGTTAAATGCCCAAAAAAGACTCTCGGAATCACAGTCGGGTCTTGGAAGTTTTTTACCCTTTGTTTTTTCGACACGTGGATTTTTACGGTAAAACGGGATTACCGTGGCTGGTCTTCGATTTACCATCGCTGGTGATTGGTGCACCAAGGTACCGTTCCGTCTCAAATCCATGCACGCATTTCAAAAAGTCGTACGACACTGTTTCGCCATTTCGGACGGATGTTGCACCTTGCTCCCTGGATGTTGCACCCTGTAGATATCGATTATTCGGACGACCATAACTTATGGCTCATTTAGAGTTACGGGAGCCATAACCAGTCAAAACGAAGGCCTCAGTGAGTTCTACGGTTCTGACAGCTTTCAGCCGTCAATGGATTGTTTAATGCCCAAAAAAGACTATCCGAATCTCAATCGGGTCTCGGAAATTTTTTACCCTTCGTTTTTTCGACACGTGTATTTTTACGGTAAAACAGGATTACCGTGGCTGGTCTTCGATTTACCATCGCTGGAGAGTGGTGCACCATGGTACCGTTCCGTTTCAAATCCATGCACGCATTTCAAAAAGTCGTACGACACTGTTTCGCCATTTCGGACGGATGTTGCACCTTGCACCGTGGATGTTGCACCCTGTAGATATCGATTATTCAGATGGCCATAACTTATGGCTCGTTTAGAGTTACGGGAGCCATAACCAGTCAAAACGAAGGCCTTAGTGAGTTCTACGGCTCTGACTGCTTTCGGCCGTCAATGGATTGATTATTGCCCAAAAAAGACTATCCGAATCTCAATCGGGTCTCGGAAGTTTTTTACCCTTCGTTTTTTCGACACGTGGATTTTTACGGTAAAACGGGATTACCGTGGCTGGTCTCCGATTTACCATCGCTGGAGAGTGGTGCACCATGGTACCGTTCCGTTTCAAATCAATGCACGTGTTATCCCGCTTTTTGGCAAAGCCGTGATATCAAAAGATTGGTCGAAAACGGGAAACAGTCCGTCTTAGAGATTGGTTATACATCACTTAGCTATGGATATCGATGAATTTTGCCCGAGTCCGGATCAGGCCACGATTGATAGGACACGACAAGAAAGGTTGTAGGAGCCATCATTTCAAGTTTCAAGTCAATCCGAGTTCGTATGCTCAAGATATGATGGATTCAGTGTGAAGAGAAATAGTCATTGTCCGGTTCGAAACCATGAATTTCGAACCCATCCTTTTCGAAACCATGCTGTTCGAAACCATCCACGCCCTCTCCTTCGAAACCACCTAGTTCGAACCCATCCACGCCCTTGCCTTCGAACCCATGATGTTCGAACCCATCAGCTAGTACCCAGCCTCGACTCCATCGCCTTCGACTCCATTACCTTCGAACCCACCACAGTAGCATACCTTCGAATCCACGACTTCACTCGGCCTCACATCCTCACTTCGAACCCATCGAATAACCCAATTCGAACCGATCAACTTCGAACCCATAAGAATTCCTGGATTCGAATGTCACGTTCGAAACCAAGAGTGCTTCCTATTTCGAATCCACCGAGTCAATTGGTTTGGAGGACGTGTTCGCCGTAGTTCACGGAGTCGAAGCGGTCCATTCGGAGATAAGTTAGGATCGATTCGAATATTGCGCGCCACGTCACTGCAAGCTCACGTGCACTGATGGATTCGAAGCGAAGGGTTCGAAATAATGGGTTCGAACGCCTCAGCCAACCGAAGGTGTCGATTTCGAACCGAGCATATCTCCTTAACCATAGATCCAAATGCAACCAAATTTTCACAGTATCTTCCATGTGAGGTAAAGATTGTTCCTGCCAAGTTTCAGCTCGATTGGACCATTTATTGATGGGTTCGAAATCACTTCGAACCGATGTCAGATCGAGACGAAACTTGGTGGGGTCGGTCGCGTGGGCCCACTCACGTGCCAGAAGGAGTCTCACGAAGTTTCAGCAAGATCTGGGCCTCCAACGCCTATAAATAGCACCCTGAAGCCTTCAGAAAAGGGGATCTTTCCGCCATTGAACGCCAAGACTCTGCCGGATTCAAGTTTAACTATCAGAATCGCTGTTGCATTCAGATTTCAAAGCAATTGTCAGCTGTAATCCATTGTAATCGATTGAATCGAGCAAAGCAATAAAGAGAAACCCTTCAAAGTGGACGTAGGCACGAACGCCGAACCACTATAAATCCTGTGTTTGTGATTGTTGCTTGTGAATTACTGTGATTTGTTACTTAGAGCTGAATTCTATACTGATTGTTGCTGAGTTCTGTGCTGAATATTATCGAATTGAACACGTAAACGGGTGCTTTCACGACCTTGGGTGTTTGTGACCAATTTTGGCGCAAACATTTTGGTGCTTTCACTGAGAACTGATTCAGGAAAAAGTTGATTTTGAAAATATAGGAGTTCAGATTTAGGAATTATGGCAAGACAATCGAGTAGGAGGCCAAGGACAGAGAGAAGCGAACCACAGGGAAGCCAAGAGGCTTCCTCAGGAGCAAATCAACCATCGATATACATCACGAGGGACGAGATGGAAACTATGATGAAGAGGCAAGAGGAAATGATCCAGAGTTTACTTCAACAGATAGGACAGCTTGGGGCACAGAATAGAGAAGCCAATGGAGCCCAGAACGGAGCGGGACCATCCGGCATAGCACCAGAGCTAGGGGGCACACATATGGAGAATGTTGACCCAATCTTGGAAAGAGAAAGAGGAGCATCTGCGCAACCCGGTAGTAGTAGAGATGCGAACGCTCAGTCAAGGGGGCAGATCCCGGGGTTACCTCGTGAGCTCGGGGGGCAGGTTGGAAGTAGTGAACAAGGATTACATCTCGGAGACAACGACCGATTGGCAGAGATAGTTAGGAGAGCTTTGAGAGGCGGTATGGTGAACAAAGATTTGGAAGATGTCAATAGAAGTCCTTTTACTTCAGCAATCAGGCAAGCTAGGAACCCACCTGATTTCAAACTACCATCGTTGGATATGTATGACGGGAGAGCGGACCCCACGGTCCACCTGACAAAATATATGAGGCATATGGAAGTACTGGGGGCATCGGAGGAGGTTATGACCCGGTGTTTTCCATTGTATTTGACAGATATCGCCGCACTATGGTTTAGACAGTTGGAGAACGGATCCATCGGTACATGGAATGGTTTAGTGGAGAGATTTATGAGACAATTCAGGGTTCATATTACCAGACCCAAGAACGTGATGACTCTGGCAACCCTAAAGCAAAAGGCTGGAGAGACCTTGAGAAGTTATCTAGCACGATTTAATGCTGCAGCAGCTTCAGTGGATAGAGCAGATCCATCCATGGTAGTAATGGCAGCCGTGTCCGGAATAGCTGACGGCACAGAGTTCAAAAATTCATTGACTAAAGATCCACCCATTGATCTAGAGGAATTCTATCATGAAGCGGAAAAGTTTTTACGATTAGAAGATGCGAATGCCGAGAGAGAAGAAGGAGATGGGATAGAAATTTTTGCACTCAAAGACGCCCCTAGAAGGGACTCGGACAAAGATAAAGGTAAAAGAAAGATTGAGAATGACAGAGACAGATCAAAGCGGCAACGGAGGGAGCCGCGATTCACCACCTACACTGAGTTGAACGAGAGCCTGGAACGAATTTATCAGGATACCAAAGAACAGATTCCGTACCGTAGGCCGATGCGAAGGGATCCTACCTCAGACGAAAGGAAATCAGATAAGTTCTGTGTATTCCATGAATTAAATGGTCATACTACTAATGATTGTAGGCACCTGAAGGATGAGGTGGAAGGGCATATCAGGAACGGTATGCTCCCTCAGTATGTAAGGAGGCGAGCTCCTGTGGCGGAACCAGAGCGACCACCATCCACGTCAGCTAGAGGCGATCCTGAATCAAGGCACCGTTTGGTTATCAACTGAATGAAATAACGATGAACAAGTCGTAAGCTTCCACTACCACAATTAAATCATTTACACATGCGCGAGATCGCGAACGATCTCCAGGCATGCTCTGAGTGATCACCGACCGTTTCGTAGTGGGAACTTACACTTTGACATCCATGCTTTACTTTCGTTTCATTTTGATTTGAACGTTTGGACTTTGTTTATCTGGACATTGTTTTTGGAACTCATCTGTTTGATAATTATTTGATTTTGATAACTCTGGAATGGCTAGGCTGCTTGCACATGTACAGGGTCGCGAACGGTCCCTAGGTAAGCTCTGAGACGGCGATGAACCGCCCCTATAAACGATCCAGGAACTCACCCGAACGTGACCCTGGCATCGATAACACCAAGCCCTCCCGGGCACACACACAATTCGCCTCGAACGGCATCCGACCTCGAACGGTCACAATCCGCCACGAACGGCACCCGACTTCGAACAGTCATAACTCGCCTTACCCCAAATGGCTTGATCGCGAACGGTCGTCACTTGAGGTCCGAAACCCGACCGCGAACGGTCACAAATTCGCCTCGAACGGCACACGATCGCGAACGATCACCCTCCGCCTCGAACGGCACACGACCGCGAACGGTCACAGATTCGCCTCGAACGGCACACGATCGCGAACGATCGCTTCCTGCCTCGAACGCCATTGATCGCGAACGGTCATGGCTCACTGATTATGAAAACCGACCTCGAACGGTCACAATTCGCCTTGAACGGCACTTGGTCGCGAACGATCATCATTTGCCACGAACGGCAGTCGACCGCGAACGGTCCCATCTCATCATTCGCCGCGAACGGCATCGACCGCTAACGGTCCTATTCGATCTTATGCCACGAACGGCACGGACCGCGAACGGTCCCGATTCACCTCAAGCAGCATACGATCCCGAACGATCGAAGCATGGATTTATACGCTCGACCGCGCACGGTCGCACTTCACCTCGAATGACTCGATCGCGAACGATCGTCATTTGAAGTTGACGCTTGACCACGAACGGCCGCGCTTCATCCCAAATAGCTCGATCTCGAACGATCGTCATTTGAGTCCATATGAAACTATCGAGTTCTTTGCAGGTTGATAACCGGATACGAACATCCAACTCGAAGCATTACAAAACACACCTTCCTACCGCAAGGCATGTTTTGGGGGGCAAAATGTTATCCCGCTTTTTGGCAAAGCCGTGATATCAAAAGATTGGTCGAAAACGGGAAACAGTCCGTCTTAGAGATTGGTTATACATCACTTAGCTATGGATATCGATGAATTTTGCCCGAGTCCGGATCAGGCCACGATTGATAGGACACGACAAGAAAGGTTGTAGGAGCCATCATTTCAAGTTTCAAGTCAATCCGAGTTCGTATGCTCAAGATATGATGGATTCAGTGTGAAGAGAAATAGTCATTGTCCGGTTCGAAACCATGAATTTCGAACCCATCCTTTTCGAAACCATGCTGTTCGAAACCATCCACGCCCTCTCCTTCGAAACCACCTAGTTCGAACCCATCCACGCCCTTGCCTTCGAACCCATGATGTTCGAACCCATCAGCTAGTACCCAGCCTCGACTCCATCGCCTTCGACTCCATTACCTTCGAACCCACCACAGTAGCATACCTTCGAATCCACGACTTCACTCGGCCTCACATCCTCACTTCGAACCCATCGAATAACCCAATTCGAACCGATCAACTTCGAACCCATAAGAATTCCTGGATTCGAATGTCACGTTCGAAACCAAGAGTGCTTCCTATTTCGAATCCACCGAGTCAATTGGTTTGGAGGACGTGTTCGCCGTAGTTCACGGAGTCGAAGCGGTCCATTCGGAGATAAGTTAGGATCGATTCGAATATTGCGCGCCACGTCACTGCAAGCTCACGTGCACTGATGGATTCGAAGCGAAGGGTTCGAAATAATGGGTTCGAACGCCTCAGCCAACCGAAGGTGTCGATTTCGAACCGAGCATATCTCCTTAACCATAGATCCAAATGCAACCAAATTTTCACAGTATCTTCCATGTGAGGTAAAGATTGTTCCTGCCAAGTTTCAGCTCGATTGGACCATTTATTGATGGGTTCGAAATCACTTCGAACCGATGTCAGATCGAGACGAAACTTGGTGGGGTCGGTCGCGTGGGCCCACTCACGTGCCAGAAGGAGTCTCACGAAGTTTCAGCAAGATCTGGGCCTCCAACGCCTATAAATAGCACCCTGAAGCCTTCAGAAAAGGGGATCTTTCCGCCATTGAACGCCAAGACTCTGCCGGATTCAAGTTTAACTATCAGAATCGCTGTTGCATTCAGATTTCAAAGCAATTGTCAGCTGTAATCCATTGTAATCGATTGAATCGAGCAAAGCAATAAAGAGAAACCCTTCAAAGTGGACGTAGGCACGAACGCCGAACCACTATAAATCCTGTGTTTGTGATTGTTGCTTGTGAATTACTGTGATTTGTTACTTAGAGCTGAATTCTATACTGATTGTTGCTGAGTTCTGTGCTGAATATTATCGAATTGAACACGTAAACGGGTGCTTTCACGACCTTGGGTGTTTGTGACCAATTTTGGCGCAAACAGCACGCATTTCAAAAAGTCGTACGACACTGTTTCTCCATTTCGGACGGATGTTGCACCTTGCACCGTGGATGTTGCACCCTGTAGATATCGATTATTCGGACGGCCATAACTTCTGGCTCGTTTAGAGTTACGGGAGCCATAACAAGTCAAAACGAAGGCCTCAGTGAGTTCTACTGCTCTGACAGCTATCAGCCGTCAATGGATTGTTTAATGCCCAAAAAAGACTATCCGAATCTCAATTGGGTCTCGGAAGTTTTTTACCCTTCATTTTTTCGACACGTGGATTTTTACGGTAAAACGGGGTTACCGTGGATGGTCTTTGATTTACCATCGCTGGAGAATGCTGCACCATGGTACCGTTCTGTTTCAAATCCATGCATGCATTTCAAAAAGTCGTACGACACTGTTTCGCCATTTCGGACGGATGTTGCACCTTGCACCGTGGATGTTGCACCCTGTTGATATCTATTATTCGGACGGCCATAACTTATGGCTCGTTTAGAGTTACAGGAGCCATAACCAGTCAAAACGAAGGACTCAGTGAGTTCCACCGCTCTAACAGCTTTCAGCCGTCAATGGATTGTTTAATGCCTAAAAAAGACTATCCGAATCTCGATCGGGTCTCGGAAGTTTTTTACCCTTCGTTTTTTCGACACGTGGATTTTTACGGTAAAACGGTATTACCGTGGCTGGTTTTCGATTTACCATCGCTAGAGATTGGTGCACCAAGGTACCATTCCATTTCAAATCCATGCACACATTTCAAAAAGTCGTACGACGCTGTTTCGCCATTTCGGACGGATGTTGCACCTTGCACCGTGGATGCTGCACCCTGTATATATCGATTATTCGGACAGCCATAACTTCTGGCTCGTTTAGAGTTACAAAAGCGATAACTAGTCAAAACGAACTCCCCAGTGAGTTCTACGGCTCTGACAGCATTCAGCCGTCGATGTATTGTTGAATGCCCAAAAAGACTATCGCAATCTCAATCGGGTCTAGGAAATTTTTTACCCTTCGTTTTTTTGACACGTGGATTTTCACAGTAAAACGGGATTACCGTGGCTGGTCTTCGATTTACCATCGCTGGAGAGTGGTGCACCAAGGTACCGTTCCATTTCAAATCCATGCACGCATTTCAAAAAGTCGTACGACACTGTTTCGCCATTTCGGACGGATGTTGCACCTTGCACCGTGGAATTTTGCACCCTGTAGATATCGATTATTCAGATGGCCATAACTTATGACTCGTTTAGAGTTACGGGAGCCATAACCAGTCAAAACGAAGGCCTCAGTGAGTTCTACGGCTCTGACAGCTTTCAGCCATCAACGGATTGTTTAATGCCCAAAAAAGACTATCCGAATCTCAATCGGGTCTCGGAAGTTTTTTACCCATCGTTTTTTCGACACGTGGATTTTTACGGTAAAACGGGATTACCGTGGCTGGTCTTCGATTTACCATCGCTGGAGAGTGGTGCACCATGGTACCGTTCCATTTCAAATCCATGCACGCATTTCAAAAAGTCGTACGACACTGTTTCTCCATTTCGGACGGATGTTGCACCTTGCACCGTGGATGTTGCACCCTGTAGATATCGATTATTCGGACGGCCATAACTTCTGGCTCGTTTAGAGTTACAGGAGCCATAACCGGTCAAAACGAATGCCTCAGTGAGTTCTACGGCTCTGACACCTTTCAGCCGTCAATGGATTGTTTAACGCCCAAAAAAGACTATCCGAATCTCAATCGGGTCTCCGAAGTTTTTTACCCTTCATTTTTTCGACACGTGGATTTTTACGGTAAAACGGGATTACCGTGGATGGTCTTCGATTTACCATCGCTGGAGAATGGTGCACCATGGCACCGTTCCGTTTCAAATCCATGCACGCATTTCAAAAAGTCGTACGACACTGTTTCGCTATTTCGGACGGATGTTGCACCTTGCACCGTGGATGTTGCACCCTGTAGATATCGATTATTCGGACGGCCATAACTTCTGGCTCGTTTGGAGTTACGGGAGCCATAACCAGTCAAAACGAAGGACTCAGTGAGTTCCACCGCTCTAACAGCTTTCAGCCGTCAACGGATTATTAATGCCCAAAAAAGACTATCCGAATCTCGATCGGGTCTCGGAAGTTTTTTACCCTTCATTTTTCGACACGTGGATTTTTACGGTAAAACGGTATTACCGTGGCTGGTTTTCGATTTACCATCGCTAGAGAGTGGTGCACCATGGTACCGTTCCATTTCAAATCCATGCACGCATTTCAAAAAGTCGTACGACGGTGTTTCGCCATTTCAGACGGATGTTGCACCTTGCACCGTGGATGCTGCACCCTGTAGATATCGATTATTCGGACGGCCATAACTTCTGGCTCGTTTAGAGTTACAGAAGCGATAACTAGTCAAAACGAACTCCCCAGTGAGTTCTACGGCTCTGACAGCATTCAGCCGTCGATGTATTGTTGAATGCCCAAAAAGACTATCGGAATCTCAATCGGGTCAAGGAAATTTTTTACCCTTCGTTTTTTCGACACGCGGATTTTTACGGTAAAACCGGATTACCGTGGCTGGTCTTCGATTTACCATCGCTGGAGAGTGGTGCACCAAGGTACCGTTCCATTTCAAATCCATGCACGCATTTCAAAAAGTCGTACGACACTGTTTCGCCATTTCGGACGGATGTTGCACCTTGCACCGTGGAATTTTGCACCCTGTAGATATCGATTATTCAGATGGCCATAACTTATTGCTCGTTTAGAGTTACGGGAGCCATAACCAGTCAAAACGAAGGCCTCAGTGAGTTCTACGGCTCTGACAACTTTCAGCCATCAATGGATTGTTTAATGCCCAAAAAAGACTATCCGAATCTCAATCGGGTCTCGGAAGTTTTTTACCCATCGTTTTTTCGACACGTGGATTTTTACGGTAAAACGGGATTACCGTGGCTGGTCTTCGATTTAGCATCGCTGGAGAGTGGTGCACCATGATACCGTTCCATTTCAAATCCATGCACGCATTTCAAAAAGTCGTACGACACTGTTTCTCCATTTCGGACGGATGTTGCACCTTGCGCCGTGGATGTTGCACCCTGCAGATATCGATTATTCGGACGGCCATAACTTCTGGCTCGTTTATAGTTACGGGAGCCATAACCAGTCAAAACGAAGGCCTCAGTGAGTTCTACGGCTCTGACAGCTTTCAGCCGTCAATGGATTGTTTAATGCCCAAAAAAGACTATCCGAATCTCAATCGGGTCTCGGTAGTTTTTTACCCTTCGTTTTTTCGACACGTGGATTTTTACGGTAAAACTGGATTACCGTGGCTGGTCTTCGATTTACCATCGCTGGAGAGCGGTGCACCATGGTACCGTTCCGTTTCAAATCCATGCACGCATTTCAAAAAGTCGTACGACATAGTTTTGTCATTTCGGACGGATGTTGCACCTTGCACCGTGGATGTTGCACCCTATAGATATCGATTATTCGGACGGCCATAACTTCTGGCTCGTTTAGAGTTAAGGGAGCCATAACCAGTCAAAACGAACGCCTCAGTGTGTTCTACGGCTCTGACAGCATTCAGCCGTCAATGTATTATTGAATGCCCAAAAAAGACTATCGGAATTTCAATTGGGTCTTGGAAATTTTTTACCCTTCGTTTTTTCGACACGTGGATTTTTACGGTAAAACGGGATTACCGTGGCTGGTCTTCGATTTACCATTGCTGGAGAGTGGTGCACCAAGGTACCATTCCGTTTCAAATCCATGCACGCATTTCAAAAAGTCGTACGACACTGTTTCGCCATTTCGGACGGATGTTGCACCTTGCACCGTGGATGTTGCACCCTGTAGATATCGATTATTCAGATGGCCATAACTTATGGCTCGTTTAGAGTTACGGGAGCCATAACCAGTCAAAACGAAGGCCTTAGTGAGTTCTACGGCTCTGACTGCTTTCGGCCGTCAATGGATTGATTATTGCCCAAAAAAGACTATCCGAATCTCAATAGGGTCTCGGAAGTTTTTTACCCTTCGTTTTTTCGACACGTGGATTTTTACGGTAAAACGGGATTACCGTGGCTGGTCTCCGATTTACCATCGCTGGAGAGTGGTGCACCATGGTACCGTTCCGTTTCAAATCAATGCACGCATTTCAAAAAGTCGTACGACACTGTTTCTCCATTTCGGACGGATGTTGCACCTTGCACCGTGGATGTTGCACCCTGTAGATATCGATTATTCGGACGGCCATAACTTCTGGCTCGTTTAGAGTTACGGGAGCCATAACCAGTCAAAACGAAGGCCTCAGTGAGTTCTACTGCTCTGACAGCTATCAGCCGTCGATGGATTGTTTAATGCCCAAAAAAGACTATCCGAATCTCAATTGGGTCTCGGAAGTTTTTTACCCTTCATTTTTTCGACACGTGGATTTTTACGGTAAAACGGGATTACCGTGGATGGTCTTTGATTTACCATCGCGGGAGAATGCTGCACCATGGTACCGTTCTGTTTCAAATCCATGCATGCATTTCAAAAAGTCGTACGACACTGTTTCGCCATTTCGGACGGATGTTGCACCTTGCACCGTGGATGTTGCACCCTGTAGATATCTATTATTCGGACGGCCATAACTTATGGCTCGTTTAGAGTTACCGGAGCCATAACCAGTCAAAACGAAGGACTCAGTGAGTTCCACCGCTCTAACAGCTTTCAGCCGTCAATGGATTGTTTAATGCCTAAAAAAGACTATCCGAATCTCGATCGGGTCTCGGAAGTTTTTTACCCTTCGTTTTTTCGACACGTGGATTTTTACGGTAGAACGGTATTACCGTGGCTGGTTTTCGATTTACCATCGCTAGAGAGTGGTGCACCATGGTACCATTCCATTTCAAATCCATGCACACATTTCAAAAAGTCGTACGACGCTGTTTCGCCATTTCGGACGGATGTTGCACCTTGCACCGTGGATGCTGCACCCTGTAGATATCGATTATTCGGACGACCATAACTTCTGGCTCGTTTAGAGTTACAAAAGCGATAACTAGTCAAAACGAACTCCCCAGTGAGTTCTACGGCTCTGACAGCATTCAGCCGTCGATGTATTGTTGAATGCCCAAAAAGACTATCGGAATCTCAATCGGGTCTAGGAAATTTTTTACCCTTCGTTTTTTCGACACGTGGATTTTTACGGTAAAACGGGATTACCGTGGCTGGTCTTCGATTTACCATCGCTGGAGAGTGGTGCACCAAGGTACCGTTCCAATTCAAATCCATGCACGCATTTCAAAAAGTCGTACGACACTGTTTCGCCATTTCGGACGGATGTTGCACCTTGCACCGTGGAATTTTGCACCCTGTAGATATCGATTATTCAGATGGCCATAACTTATGGCTCGTTTAGAGTTACGGGAGCCATAACCAGTCAAAACGAAGGCCTCAGTGAGTTCTATGGCTCTGACAGCTTTCAGCCATCAATGGATTGTTTAATGCCCAAAAAAGACTATCCGAATCTCAATCGGGTCTCGGAAGTTTTTTACCCATCGTTTTTTCGACACGTGGATTTTTACGGTAAAACGGGATTACCGTGGCTGGTCTTCGATTTACCATCGCTGGAGAGTGGTGCACCATGGTACCGTTCCATTTCAAATCCATGTACGCATTTCAAAAAGTCGTACGACACTGTTTCTCCATTTCGGACGGATGTTGCACCTTGCACCGTGGATGTTGCGCCCTGTAGATATCGATTATTCGGACGGCCATAACTTCTGGCTCGTTTAGAGTTACGGGAGCCATAACCGGTCAAAACGAATGCCTCAGTGAGTTCTACGGCTCTGACACCTTTCAGCCGTCAATGGATTGTTTAACGCCCAAAAAAGACTATCCGAATCTCAATCGGGTCTCGGAAGTTTTTTACCCTTCGTCTTTTCGACACGTGGATTTTTACGGTAAAACGGGATTACCGTGGATGGTCTTCGATTTACCATCGCTGGAGAATGGTGCACCATGGCACCGTTCCGTTTCAAATCCATGCACGCATTTCAGAAAGTCGTACGACACTGTTTCGCTATTTCGGACGGATGTTGCACCTTGCACCGTTGATGTTGCACCCTGTAGATATCGATTATTCGGACGGCCATAACTTCTGGCTCGTTTGGAGTTACGGGAGCCATAACCAGTCAAAACGAAGGACTCAGTGAGTTCCACCGCTCTAACAGCTTTCAGCCGTCAATGGATTATTAATGCCCAAAAAAGACTATCCGAATCTCGATCGGGTCTCGGAAGTTTTTTACCCTTCATTTTTCGACACGTGGATTTTTACGGTAAAACGGTATTACCGTGGCTGGTTTTCGATTTACCATCGCTAGAGAGTAGTGCACCATGGTACCGTTCCTTTTCAAATCCATGCACGCATTTCAAAAAGTCGTACGACGCTGTTTCGCCATTTCGGACGGATGTTGCACCTTGCACCGTGGATGCTGCACCCTGTAGATATCGATTATTCGGACGGCCATAACTTCTGGCTCGTTTAGAGTTACAGAAGCGATAACTAGTCAAAACGAACTCCCCAGTGAGTTCTACGGCTCTGACAGCATTCAGCCGTCGATGTATTGTTGAATGCCCAAAAAGACTATCGGAATCTCAATCGGGTCAAGGAAATTTTTTACCCTTCGTTTTTTCGACACGTGGATTTTTACGGTAAAACGGGATTACCGTGGCTGGTCTTCGATTTACCATCGCTGGAGAGTGGTGCACCAAGGTTCCGTTCCATTTCAAATCCATGCACGCATTTCAAAAAGTCGTACGACACTGTTTCGCCATTTCGGACGGATGTTGCACCTTGCACCGTGGAATTTTGCACCCTGTAGATATCGATTATTCAGATGGCCATAACTTATGGCTCGTTTAGAGTTACGGGAGCCATAACCAGTCAAAACGAAGGCCTCAGTGAGTTCTACGGCTCTGACAGCTTTCAGCCATCAATGGATTGTTTAATGCCCAAAAAAGACTATCCGAATCTCAATCGGGTCTCGGAAGTTTTTTACCCATCGTTTTTTCGACACGTGGATTTTTACGGTAAAACGGGATTATCGTGGCTGGTCTTCGATTTACCATCGCTGGAGAGTGGTGCACCATGGTACCGTTCCATTTCAAATCCATGCACGCATTTCAAAAAGTCGTACGACACTGTTTCTCCATTTCGGACGGATGTTGCACCTTGCACCGTGGATGTTGCACCCTACAGATATCGATTATTCGGACGGCCATAACTTCTGGCTCGTTTAGAGTTACGGGAGCCATAACCGGTCAAAACGAATGCCTCAGTGAGTTCTACGGCTCTGACACCTTTCAGCCGTCAGTGGATTGTTTAACGCCCAAAAAAGACTATCCGAATCTCAATCGGGTCTCGGAAGTTTTTTACCCTTCATTTTTTCAACACGTGGATTTTTACGGTAAAACGGGATTACCGTGGATGGTCTTCGATTTACCATCGCTGGAGAATGGTGCACCATGGCACCGTTCCGTTTCAAATCCATGCACGCATTTCAAAAAGTCGTACGACACTGTTTCGCCATTTCGGACGGATGTTGCACCTTGCACCGTGGATGTTGCACCCTGTAGATATCGATTATTCGGACGGCCATAACTTCTGGCTCGTTTAGAGTTACGGGAGCCATAACCAGTCAAAACGAAGGCCTCTTGAGTTCTACGGCTCTGACAGCTTTCAGCCGTCAACGGATTGTTTAATGCCCAAAAAAGACTATCCGAATCTCAAATGGGTCTCGGAAGTTTTTTACCCTTCATTTTTTCGACACGTGGATTTTTACGGTAAAACGGGATTACCGTGGATGGACTTCGATTTACCATCACTGGAGACCGGTGCACCATGGTAACGTTCCGTTTCAAATCCATGCACGCATGTCAAAAAGTCGTACGACACTGTTTCCCATTTCGGACGAATGTTGCACCTTGCACCGTGGATGTTGCACCCTGTAGATATCTACTATTCGGACGGCCATAACTTATGGCTCGTTTAGAGTTACAGGAGCCATAACCAGTCAAAACGAAAGCCTCAGTGAGTTTTATGGCTCTGACAGCTTTCAGCCGTCATTGGATTGTTTAATGCCCAAAAAAGACTATCCGAATCTCAATCGGGTCTCGGAAGTTTTTTACCCTTCATTTTTTCGACACGTGCATTTTTACGGTAAAACGGGATTACTGTGGATGGTCTTCGATTTACCATTGCTGGAGAATGGTGCACCATGGTACCGTTCCATTTCAAATCCATGCACGCATTTCAAAAAGTAGTACGACACTGTTTCGCCATTTTAGACGGATGTTGCACCTTGCACCGTGGATGTTGCACCCTGTAGATATCTATTATTCGGACGGCCATAACTTATGGCTTGTTTAGAGTTACGGGAGCCATAACCAGTCAAAACGAAGGCCTCAGTGATTTCGACGGCTCTGACAGCTTTCAGCCGTCAATGGATTGTTTAATGCCCAAAAAAGACTATCCGAATCTCAATCGGGTCTCGGAAGTTTTTTACCCTTCGTTTTTTCGACACGTGGATTTTGATGGTAAAACGGGATTACCGTGGCTGGTATTCGATTTACCATCGCTGGAGAGTGGTTCACCATGGTACCGTTCCGTTTCAAATCCATCCACACATTTCAAAAAGTCGTACGACACTGTTTCGCCATTTCGAACGGATGTTGCACCTTGCACCGTGGATTTGCACCCTGTAGATATCGATTATTCGGACGGCCAAAACTTCTGGCTCGTTTAGAGTTACGCGAGTCATAACCAGTCAAAACGAACGCCTCAGTGAGTTCTACGGCTTTGACAGCATTCAGCCGTCAATGTATTGTTGTATGCCCAAAAAAGACTACCGGAATCTCAATCGGGTCTCGGAAATTTTTTACCCTTCGTTTTTTCGACACGTGGATTTTTACGGTAAAACGGGATTACCGTGGCTAGTCTTCGATTTAGCATCGCTGGAGAGTGGTGCACCATGGTACCGTTCCGTTTCATATCAATGCAAGCATTTCAAAAAGTCGTACGACACTGTTTCGCCAATTCGGACGGATGTTGCACCTTGCACCGTGGATGTTGCACCCTGTAGATATCGATTATTCGGATGACCATAACTTCTGGCTCGTTTAGAGTTACGGGGGCCATAACTAGTCAAAATGAAGGCCTTAGTGAGTTCTACGGCTCTGACAGCTTTTAGCCATCAATGGATTTTTTAATGCCCAAAAAAGACTATCCGAATCTCAATCGGGTCTCGGAAGTTTTTTACTCTTCATTTTTTCGACACGTGGATTTTTACGGTAAAATGGGATTACCGTGGCTGGTCTTCGATTTACCATCGCTGGAGAGTGGTGCACCATGGTAACGTTCCGTTTCAAATCCATGCACGCATTTCAAAAAGCCGTACGGCACTGTTTCGCCATTTCGGACGGATGTTGCACCTTGCACCGTGGATGTTGCACCCTGTAGATATCGATTATTCGGACGGCCATAACTTCTGGCTCGTTTAGAGTTACGGGAGCCATAACCAGTCAAAACGAAGGCCTGAGTGAGTTCTACGGCTCTGACATCTTTCAGCCGTCAATGGATTGTTTGATACCCAAAAAAGACTATGCGAATCTCAATCGGGTCTCGAAAGTTTTTTACCCTTCGTTTTTTCGACACGTGGATTTTTACGGTGAAACGGGATTACCGTGAATGGTCTTCGATTTACCATCGCTAGAGAATGGTGCACCATGGTACCGTTCCATTTCAAATCCATGCACACATTTCTAAAAGTCGTACGACGCTGTTTCGCTATTTCGGACGGATGTTGCACCTTGCACCGTGGATGTTGCACCCTGTAGATATCGATTATTCGGACGGCCATAACTTCTGGCTCGTTTAGATTTACGAGAGCCATAACCAGTCAAAACGAAGGCCTCAGTGAGTTCTACGGCTCTGATAGCTTTTAGCCGTCAATGGATTGTTTAATGCCCAAAAAGGACTATCCTAATCTCAATCGGGTCTTGGAAGTTTTTTACCCTTCGTTTTTTCGACACGTGGATTCTTAAAGCAAAACGGGATTACCATGGCTGGTCTTCAATTTACCATCGCTGGAGAGTGGTGCACCATGGTACCGTTCTGTTTCAAATCCATGCACGCATTTCAAAAAGTCGTACGACACTGTTTCGCCATTTCGGACGGATGTTGCACCTTGCACCGTGGATGTTGCACCCTGTAGATATCGATTATTCGGACGGCCATAACTTGTGTCTCGTTTAGAGTTACGGGAGGCATAACCAGTCAAAACGAAGACCTCAGTGAGTTCTACGGCTCTGACACCTTTCAGCCGTCAATGGATTGTTTAATGGCCAAAAAAGACTATTCGAATCTCAATCGGGTCTCGGAAGTTTTTTACCCTTCGTTTTTTCGACACGTGGTTTTTTACGGTAAAACTGGATTACCGTGGCTGGTCGTCGATTTACCATCGCTGGAGAGTGGTGCACCATGGTACCGTTCCGTTTCAAATCCATGCACGCATTTCAAAAAGTCGTACGACACTGTTTCGCCAATTCGGACGGATGTTGCACCTTGCACCGTGGATGTTGCACCCTGTAGATATCGATTATTCGGACGACCATAACTTCTGGCTCGTTTAGAGTTATGGGAGCCATAACCAGTCAAAACGAAGGCCTCAGTGAGTTCCACGGCTCTGACAGCTTTCAGCCGTCAATTAACTGTTTAATGCCCAAAAAAGACTATCCGAATCTCAAATGGGTCTCGGAAGTTTTTTACCCTTCATTTTTTCGACACGTGGATTTTTACGGTAAAACGGGATTACCGTGGATGGTCTTCGATTTACCATCGCTGGAGACTAGTGCATCATGGTAACGTTCCATTTCAAATCCATGCACGCATGTCAAAAAGTCGTACGACACTGTTTCGCAATTTCGGACGGATGTTGCACCTTGCACCGTGGATGTTGCACCCTTTAGATATCGATTATTCGGATGGCCATAACTTCTGGCTCGTTTAGAGTTACGGGAGCAATAACTAGTCAAAACGAACGCCTCAGTGAGTTCTACGGCTCTGACAGCATTCAGCCGTCAATGTATTGTTGAATGCCCAAAAAAGACTATCGGAATCTCAATTGGGTCTCGGAAATTTTTTACCCTTCCTTTTTTCGACACGTGGATTTTTACGGTAAAACGGGATTAATGTGGATGGTCTTCGATTTACCATCGCTTGAGAGTGGTGCACCAAGGTACCGTTCCGTTTCAAATCCATGCACGCATTTCAAAAAGTCGTACGACACTGTTTCGCCATTTCGGACGGATGTTGCACCTTGCACCGTGGATGTTGCACCCTGTAGATATCGATTATTCAGATGACCATAACTTATGGCTCGTTTAGAGTTACGGGAGCCATAACCAGTCAAAACGAAGGCCTCAGTGAGTTCTACGACTTTGACAGCTTTCAGCCGTCAATGGATTGTTTAATGACCAAAAAAGACTATCCGAATCTCAATCGGGTCTCGGAAGTTTTTTGCCCATCGTTTTTTCGACACGTGGATTTTCACGGTAAAACGGGATTACCGTGGCTGGTCTTCGATTTACCATCGCTGGAGAGTGGTGCACCATGGTACCGTTCCGTTTCAAATCCATGCACGCATTTCAAAAAGTCGTACGACACTGTTTCGCCATTTCGGACGGATGTTGCACCTTGCACTGTGGATTTGCACCCTGTAGATATCGATTATTCGGACGGCCATAACTTCTGGCTCGTTTAGATTTACGGGAGCCATAACTAGTCAAAACGAACGCCTCATTGAGTTCTACGGCTCTGACAGCATTCGGCCGTCAATGTATTGTTAAATTCCCAAAAAAGACTCTCGGAATCACAGTCGGGTCTTGGAAGTTTTTTACCCTTTGTTTTTTCGACACGTGGATTTTTACGGTAAAACGGGATTACCGTAGCTGGTCTTCGATTTACCATCGCTGGAGATTGGTGCACCAAGGTACCGTTCCGTCTCAAATCCATGCACGCATTTCAAAAAGTCGTACGACACTGTTTCGCCATTTCGGACGGATGTTGCACCTTGCTCCCTGGATGTTGCACCCTGTAGATATCGATTATTCGGACGACCATAACTTATGGCTCATTTAGAGTTACGGGAGCCATAACCAGTCAAAACGAAGGCCTCAGTGAGTTCTACGGTTCTGACAGCTTTCAGCCGTCAATGGATTGTTTAATGCCCAAAAAAGACTATCTGAATCTCAATCGGGTCTCGGAAATTTTTTACCCTTCGTTTTTTCGACACGTGTATTTTTACGGTAAAACAGGATTACCGTGGCTGGTCTTCGATTTACCATCGCTGGAGAGTGGTGCACCATGGTACCGTTCCATTTCAAATCCATGCACACATTTCAAAAAGTCGTACGACACTGTTTCGCCATTTCGGACGGATGTTGCACCTTGCACCGTAGATGTTGCACCCTGTAGATATCGATTATTCGGACGGCCATAACTTCTGTCTCGTTTAGAGTTACGGGAGCCATAACCAGTCAAAACGAAGGCCTAAGTGAGTTCCACGGCTCTGACTGCTTTCAGCAATCAATGGATTGTTCAATGCCGAAAAAAGACTATCTGAATCTCAATCGGGTCTCGGAAGTTTTTTACCCTTCGTTTTTTCGACACGTGGATTTTTACGGTAAAACGGGATTACCATGGCTGGTCTTCGATTTACCATCGCTGGAGAGTGGTGCACCATGGTACCATTCCGTTTCAAATCCATGCACACATTTCAAAAAGTCGTACGACACTGTTTCGCCATTTCGGACGGATGTTGCACCTTGCACCGTGGATTTGCACCGTGTAGATATCGATTATTCGGATGGCCATAACTTCTGGCTCGTTTAGAGTTACGGAAGCCATAACCAGTCAAAACGAACGCCTTAGTGAGTTCTACGGCTTTGACAGCATTCAGCCATCAATGTATTGTTGAATGCCCAAAAAAGACTATCGAAATCTCAATCGGGTCTCGAAAGTTTTTTACCCTTCGTTTTTTCGACACGTGGATTTTTACGGCAAAACGGGATTACCGTGGCTGGTCTTCGATTTAGCATCGCTGGAGAGTGGTGCACCATGGTACCGTTCCATTTCAAATCCATGCACGCATTTCAAAAAGTCGTACGACACTGTTTCGCCAATTCGGACGGATGTTGCACCTTGCACCGTGGATGTTGCACCCTGTAGATATCGATTATTCGGACGACCATAACTACTGGCTCGTTTAGAGTTACGGGAGCCATAACCAGTCAAAACCAAGGCCTTAGTGAGTTCTATGGCTCTGATAGCTTTAAGCCATCAATGGATTGTTTAATGCCCAAAAAAGACTATCCGAATCTCAATCGGGCCTCGGAAGTTTTTTACCCTTCATTTTTTCGACACGTGGATTTTTACGGTAAAACGGGATTACCGTGGCTGGTCTTCGATTTACCATCGCTGGAGAGTGGTGCACCATGGTAACGTTCCGTTTCATATCCATGCACGCATTTCAAAAAGCCGTACGACACTGTTTCGCCATTTCGGACGGATGTTGCACCTTGCATCGTGGATGTTGCACCCTGTAGATATCGATTATTCGGACGGCCATAACTTCTGGCTCGTTTAGAATTACGGGAGCCATAACCAGTCAAAACGACGGCCTGAGTGAGTTTTACGGCTCCGACAGCTTTCAGCCGTCAATGGATTGTTTAATGCCCAAAAAAGACTATGCGAATCTCAATCGGGACTCGGAAGTTTTTTACCCTTCGTTTTTTCGACACGTGGATTTTTACGGTAAAACAGGATTACCGTGGATGGTCTTCGATTTACCATCGCTGGAGAATGGTGCACCATGGTACCGTTCCGTTTCAAATCCATGCACGCATTTCAAAAAGTCGTACGACGCTGTTTCGCTATTTCGGACGGATGTTGCACCTTGCACCGTGGATGTTGCACCCTGTAGATATCGATTATTCGGACGGCCATAACTTCTGGCTCGTTTAGAGTTACGGGAGCCGTAACCAGTCAAAACGAAGGCCTCAGTGAGTTCTACGGCTCTGACAGCTTTTAGCCGTCAATGGATCGTTTAATGCCCAAAAAAGACTATCTGAATCTCAATCGGGTCTCGGAAGTTTTTTACCGTTCGTTTTTTCGACACGTGGATTTTTACAGTAAAACGGGATTACCATGGCTGGTCTTCGATTTACCATCGCTGGAGAGTGGTGCACCATGGTACCGTTCCGTTTCAAATACATGCAAGCATTTCAAAAAGTCGTACGACACTGTTTCGCCATTTCGGACGGATGTTGCACCTTGCATCGTGGATGTTGCACCCTGTAGATATCGATTATTCGGACGGCCATAACTTCTGGCTCGTTTAGAATTACTGGAGCCATAACCAGTCAAAACGACGGCCTGAGTGAGTTTTACGGCTCCGACAGCTTTCAGCCGTCAATGGATTGTTTAATGCCCAAAAAAGACTATGCGAATCTCAATCGGGACTCGGAAGTTTTTTACCCTTCATTTTTTCGACACGTGGATTTTTACGGTAAAACAGGATTACCGTGGATGGTCTTCGATTTACCATCGCTGGAGAATGGTGCACCATGGTACCGTTCCGTTTCAAATCCATGCACGCATTTCAAAAAGTCGTACGACACTGTTTCGCCATTTCGGACGGATGTTGCACCTTGCATCGTGGATGTTGCGCCCTGTAGATATCGATTATTCGGACGGCCATAACTTCTGTCTCGTTTAGAGTTACGGGAGGCATAACCAGTCAAAACGAAGGCCTCAGTGAGTTCTACGGCTCTGACACCTTTCAGCCGTAATGGATTGTTTAATGCCCAAAAAAGACTATCCGAATCTCAATCGGGTCTCGGAATTTTTTTACCCTTCGTTTTTTCAACACGTGGTTTTTACGGTAAAACTGGATTACCGTGGATGGTCGTCGATCTACCATCGCTGGAGAGTGGTGCACCATGGTACCGTTCCGTTTCAAATCCATGCACGCATTTCAAAAAATCGTACGACACTGTTTCCCCATTTCGGACGGATGTTGCACCTTGCACCGTGGATGTCTCACCCAGTAGATATCGATTATTTGGACGGCCATAACTTCTGGCTCGTTTAGAGTTAAGGGAGCCATAACCAGTCAAAACGAAGGCCTCAGTGAGTTCTACGGCTCTGACAGCTTTCAGCCGTCAATAGATTGTTTAATGCCCAAAAAAGACTATCCGAATCTCAATCGGGTCTCGGACGTTTTTTACCCTTCGTTTTTTCGACAGTGGATTTTTACGGTAAAATTGGATTACCGTGGCTGGTCTTCGATTTACCATCGCTGGAGAGTGGTGCACCAAGGTACCGTTCCGTTTCGAATCCATGCACGCATTTCAAAAAGTCGTACGACACTGTTTCGCCATTTCGGACGGATGTTGCACCTTGCACCGTGGATGTTGCACCCTTTAGATATCGATTATTCCGACGGCCATAACTTCTGGCTCGTTTAGAGTTACGGGAGCCAAAACCAATCAAAACGAAGGCCTCAGTGAGTTCTACGGCTCTGACAGCTTTCAGCCATCAATGGATTGTTTAATGCCCAAAAAAGACTATCCGAATCTCAATCGGGTCTCGGAAGTTTTTTACCCTTCTTTTTTTCGACACGTGGATTTTTACGGTAAAACTGGATTACCGTGGCTGGTCTTCGATTTACCATCGTTGGAGAGTGGTGCACCATGGTACCGTTCCGTTTCAAATCCATGCACGCATTTCAAAAAGTTGTACGACACTGTTTTGCCATTTCGGAAGGATGTTGCACCTTGCACCGTGGATGTTGCACCCTGTAGATATCGATCATTCGGACGGTCATAACTTCTGCCTCGTTTAGAGTTACGGGAGCCATAACCAGCCAAAAGGGAGGCCTCAGTGAGTTCTACGGCTCTGACAGTTTTCAGCCGTCAATGGATTGTTTAATGCCCAAAAAAGACTATCCGAATCTCAATCGGGTCTCGGAAGTTTTTTACCCTTCGTTTTTTCGATACGTGGATTTTTACAGTAAAACTGTATTACCGTGGCTGGTCTTCGGTTTACTATCGCTAGAGAGTGATGCACTATGGTACCGTTCCGTTTCATATCCATGCATGCATTTCAAAATGTCGTACGACACTGTTTCGCCATTTCGGACGGATGTTGCACCTTGCACCGTGGATGTTGCACCCTGTAGATATCGATTATTCTGACTGCCATAACTTATGGCTCTTTTAGAGTTACGGGAGCCATAACCAGTCAAAACGAAGGCCTCAGTGAGTTCTACGGCTCGGACAGCTTTCAGCTGTCAATGGATTGTTTAATGCCCAAAAAAGACTATCTGAATCTCAATCGGGTCTCGGAAGTTTTTTACCTTTCGTTTTTTCGACACGTGGATTTTTACGATAAAACGGGATTACCGTGTCTGGTCTTCGATTTACCATCGCTGGAGAGTGGTTCACCGCGGTACCGTTCCGTTTCAAATCCACGCACGCATTTCAAAAAGTCGTACGACACTGTTTCGCCATTTCGGACGGATGTTGCACCTTGCAACGTGGATGTTGCACCCTGTAGATATCGATTATTCGAACGGCCATAACTTCTAGGTCGTTTAGAGTTATGGGAGCCATAACTAGTCAAAACGAAGGCCTCAGTGAGTTCTACGGCTCTGACACCTTTCAGCCGTCAATGGATTGTATAATGCCCAAAAAAGACTATCCGAATCTCAATCGGGTCTCGGAAGTTTTTTACCCTTCGTTTTTTCGACACGTGGATTTTTATGGTAAAACTGGATTACCGTGGCTGGTCTTCGATTTACCATCGCTGGAGAATGGTGCACCATAGTACCGTTCCGTTTCAAATCCATGCACGCATTTCAAAAAGTCGTACGACACTGTTTCGCCATTTCGGATGGATGTTGCACCTTGCACCGTGGATGTTGCACCCTGTAGATGTCGATTATTCGGACGGCCATAACTTCTGGCTCGTTTAGAGTTACGGGAGCCATAACCAGTCAAAACAAAGGCCTCGGTGAGTTCTACGGCTCTGAAAGCTTTCAGCCGTCAATGGATTGTTTAATGCCCAAAAAAGACTATCCGAATCTCAATCGGGTCTCGGAAGTTTTTTACCCTTTATTTTTTCGACCCGTGGATTTTTACGGTAAAACGGGATTACCGTGGCTGGACTTCGATTTACCATCGCTGGAGAGTGGTGCACCATGGTACCATTCCATTTCAAATCCATGCATGCATTTCAAAAATTTGTACGACACTGTTTCTCCATTTCGTACGGATGTTGCACCTTGCACCGTGGATGTTGCACCCTGTAGATATCGATTATTCGGACGGCCATAACTTCTGGCTCGTTTAGAGTTACGGTATCCATAACCAGTCAAAACGATGGCCTCAGTGAGTTCTACGGCTCTGACTGCTTTCAACCATCAATGGATTGTTTAATGCCCAAAAAAGACTATCCGAATCTCAATCGCGTCTCGGAAGTTTTTTACCCTTCATTTTTTCGACACGTGGATTTTTACGGTTAAACGGGATTATCGTGGCTGGTCTTCGATTTACCGTCGCTGGAGAGTGGTGCACCATGGTACCGTTCCGTTTCAAACCATGCACGCATTTCAAAAAGCCGCATGACACTGTTTCGCCATTTCAGACGGATGTTGCACCCTGCACCGTGGATGTTGCACCCTGTAGATATCGATTATTCGGACGGCCATAACTTCTGGCTCGTTTAGAGTTACGGGAGCCATAACCAGTCAAAACGAAGGCCTCAGTGAGTTCTATGGCTCTAAGAGCTTTCAGCCGTCAGTGGATTGTTTAATGCCCAGAAAAGACTACCCGAATCTCAATCGGGTCTCGGATGTTTTTTACCCTTCGTTTTTTCGACACGTGGATTTTTACGGTAAAACGGGATTACCGTGGCTGGTCTTCGATTTACCATCGCTGGAGAGTGGTGCACCATGGTACCGTTCCATTTCAAATGCATGCACGCATTTCAAAAAGACGTACGACACTGTTTCGCCATTTCGGACGGATGTTGCACCTTGCACCGTGGATGTTGCACCCTGTAGATATCGATTATTCGGACGGCCATAACTTCTGGCTCGTTTAGAGTTACGGGAGCCATAACCAGTCAAAACGAAGGCCTCAGTGAGTTCTACGGCTCAGACAGCTTTCAGCCGTCAATGAATTGTTTAATGCCCAAAAAAGACTATCCGAATCTCAATCGGGTCTCAGATGTTTTTTACCCTTCGTTTTTTCAACACGTGGATTTTTACGGTAAAACTGTATTACCGAGGCTGGTTTTCGATTTACCATCGCTGGAGAGTGGTGCACCATGGTACCGTTCCATTTCAAATCCATACACGCATTTCAAAAGGTCGTACGACGCTGTTTCGCTATTTCGGACGGATGTTGCACCTTGCACCATGGATATTGCACCCTATAGATATCGATTATTCGGACGACCATAACTTCTGCCTCGTTTAGAGTTACGGGAGCCATAACCAGTCAAAACGAAGGCCTCAGTGAGTTCTACAGCTTTGACAGCTTTTAGCCATCAATTGATTGTTTAATGCCCAAAAAAGACTATCCGAATCTCAATCGGGTCTCGGAAGTTTTTTACCCTTTGTTTTTTCGACACGTGCATTTTTACGGTAAAACGGGATTTCCGTGGATGGTCTTCGATTTACCATCGCTGGAGAGTGGTGCACCATGGTACCGTTCCATTTCAAATCCATGCACGCATTTTAAAAAGCCGTACGACACTGTTTTGCCATTTCGTACGGATGTTGCACCTTGCACCGTGGATGTTGCACCCTGTAGATATCGATTATTCGGACGACCATAAATTCTGGCTCGTTTAGAGTTACGGGAGCCATAAGTAGTCAAAACGAAGGCCTCAGTGAGTTCTACGGCTCTGACTGCTTTCAACCGTCAATGGATTGTTTAATGCCCAAAAAAGACTATCCGAATCTCAATCGGGTCTCGGAAGTTTTTTACCCTTCGTTTTTTCGACACGTGGATTTTTACGGTAAAACGGGATTACCGTGGCTTGTTTTCGATTTACCATCGCTGGAGAGTGGTGCACCATGGTACCGTTCCATTTCAAATCCATGCATGCATTTCAAAAAGTCGTACGACGCTGTTTCGCTATTTCGGACGGATGTTGCACCTTGCACCGTGGATGTTGCACCCTGTAGATATCGATTATTCGGACGGCCATAACTTCTGGCTCGTTTAGAGTTACGGGAGCCATAATCAGTCAAAACGAAGGCCTCAGTGAGTTCTACGGCTCTGCCAGCTTTAAGCCGTCAATGGATTTTTTAATGCCCAAAAAAGACTATCCGAATCTCAATCGGGTCTCGGAAGTTTTTTACCCTTCGTTTTTTCGACACGTGGATTTTTACGGTAAAACGGGATTACCGTGGCTGGACTTCGATTTACCATCGCTGGAGAGTGGTGCACCATATTAACGTTCTGTTTCAAATCCATGCACGCATTTCAAAAAGTCGTACGACATTGTTTCGCCATTTCGGACGGATGTTGCACCTTGCACGGTGGATGTAGCACCCTGTAGATATCGATTATTCGGACGGCCATAACTTCTGGCTCGTTTAGAATTATGGGAGCCAAAACCAGTCAAAACGAAGGCCGCAGTGAGTTCTACGGCTCTGACAGCTTTCAGCCGTCAATGGATTGTTTAATGCCCAAAAAAGACTATGTGAATCTCAATCGGGTCTCGGAAGTTTTTTACCCTTCGTTTTTTCGGCATGTGGATTTTTATGGTAAAACGGGATTACCATGGATGGTCTTCGATTTACCATCGTTGGAGAATGGTGCACCATGGTACCGTTTTGTTTCAAATCCATGCACGCATTTCAAAAAGTCGTACGACGCTGTTTCGCTATTTCGGACGGATGTTGCACCTTGCACCATGGATGTTTTACCTTGTAGATATCGATTATTCGGACGGCCATAATTCTGGCTCGTTTAGAGTTACTGGATCCATAACCAGTCAAAACGTAGGCCTCAGCGAGTTCTACGGATCTGACAGCTTTTAGCCGTCAACGGATTGTTTAATGCCCAAAAAAGACTATCCGAATCTCAATCGGGTCTCGGAAGTTTTTTACCCTTCGTTTTTTCGACACGTGGATTTTTACGGTAAAACGGGATTACCGTGGCTGGTCTTCGATTTACCATCGCTGGAGAGTGGTTCACCATGGTACCGTTCCATTTCAAATCCATGCGCGCATTTCAAAAAGTCATACGGCACTGTTTCGCCATTTCGGACGGATGTTGCACCTTGCACCGTGGATGTTGCACCCTGTAGATATCGATTATTCGGACGGCCATAACTTCTGGCTCATTTGGAGTTACGGGAGCCATAACCCATCAAAACGAAGGCCTCAGTGATTTCTACGGCTCTGACAGATTTCAGCCGTCAATAGATTGTTTAATGCCCAAAAAAGACTATCCGAATCTCAATCGAGTCTTGGAAGTATTTTACACTTCGTTTTTTCGACACGTGGATTTTTACGGTAAAGCTGGATTACCGTGGATGGTCTTCGATTTACCATCGTTGGAGAGTGGTGCACCATGGTACCGTTCCGTTTCAAATCCATGCACACATTTCAAAAAGTCGTACGACACTGTTTCCCCATTTCGGACGGATGTTGCACCTTGCACCGTGGATGTTACACCCTGTAGATATCGATTATTCAGACGGCCATAACTTCTGGCTCGTTTAGAGTTACGGGAGCCATAACCAGTCAAAACGAAGGCCTCAGTGAGTTCTACGGCTCTGACAGCTTTCAGCCGTAAATGGACTGTTTAATGACCAAAAAAGACTATCCGAATCTCAATCGGGTCTCGGACGTTTTTTACCCTTCGTTTTTTCGACACGTGGATTTTTACGGTAAAACTGGATTACCGTGGCTGGTCTTCGATTTACCATCGCTGGAGAGTGGTGCACCAAGGTACCGTTCCGTTTCAAATCCATGCACGTATTTCAAAAAGTCGTACGACACTGTTTCGCCATTTCGGACGGATGTTGCACCTTGCACCGTGGATGTTGCACCCTGTAGATATCGATTATTCCGACGACGGCCATAACTTCTTGCTCGTTTAGAGTTACGGGAGCCAAAACCAGTCAAAATGAAGGCCTCAGTGAGTTCTACGGCTCTGACAGCTTTCAGCCGTCAATGGATTGTTTAATGCCCAAAAAAACTATCCGAATCTCAATCGGGTCTCGGAAGTTTTTTACCCTTCGTTTTTTCGACACGTGGATTTTTACGGTAAAACTGGATTACCGTGGCTGGTCTTCGATTTACCATCGCTGGAGAGTGGTGCACCATGGTACCGTTCCGTTTCAAATCCATGCATACATTTCAAAAAGTCGTACGACACTATTTCCCCATTTCGGACGGATGTTGCACCTTGCACCGTGGATGTTACACCCTGTAGATATCGATTATTCGGACGGCCATAACTTCTGGCTCGTTTAGAGTTACGGGAGCCATAACCAGTCAAAACGAAGGCCTCAGTGAGTTCTACGGATCTGACAGCTTTCAGCCGTAAATGGACTGTTTAATGACCAAAAAAGACTATCCGAATCTCAATCGGGTCTCGGAAGTTTTTTACCCTTCGTTTTTTCGACACGTGGATTTTTATGGTAAAACTGGATTACCGTGGCTGGTCTTCGATTTACCATCGCTGGAGAGTGGTGCACCATGGTACCGTTCCGTTTCAAATCCATGCACAAATTTCAAAAAGTCGTACGACACTGTTTCCCCATTTCGGACGGATGTTGCACCTTGCACCGTGGATGTTGGACCCTGTAGATATCGATTATTCGGACGGCCATAACTTCTGGCTCGTTTAGAGTTACGGGAGCCATAACCAGTCAAAACGAAGGCCTCAGTGAGTTCTACGGCTCTGACAGCTTTCAGCCGTCAATGGTGTTGGGCGAATTCTCACCCAGAAAATCTCAAGACCAAGAAGCGTCAGTCTCGCTCGTGTTTGCATCCTGCACTTCATTCAGCAAAGCCAAGGTTCACTCGACATTCGCAAATAGAGCCTCATTCGGCAGAGCATGGCAATCTCCATTCGGCAAAGCCCAACCAATGGTCCATTCGGCAAAGGCAAGACATACTGCATTTCCATGCGGCATATCTCGTTCGGTAGCCGGACCAGCCATACCGGTCCACCATACTTCACCTCTCCAATACCCCACTACCTAACCATCTCCCAAGCTACAACCGGACCACCATCACCGGACCATTCATGGCCGGACCAACACCACCGAGCCAACCACATACCTCACCACCGAATGAACCTCCATCCCGCTCCATCACCGGTCCAAGCTCCATACCGAATGGAGGCTCGCCGAACCAGAATTGCCAGTCCAGATTGCTTCAGCCCGGGCCCACCAGCAGCTATATACATCCAAGACCCCTGCCCCCTGCCTCACTCTGTAAATAGAGGGGCAAGGGTACAACAATGGCAAACAAGTTTGAGAGCTCAAGCACGGAAGGAACTTTCAAACTACTTTCATATACTTGTACACAAAGCATTGTACTTGTAATCTGAACAAAGAAGATAATAACATATAAAGTGGACGTAGGCACGTTCTGGCCGAACCACTATAAATCTGTGTGTCTTTTACATTTCAGCCCCTGCTTTTTTCATATTTACATAACTCATATGAATCATTAAGAATCATATAAAGTCAACTAAATCACACGACTTGGAGGTGTTTGCCCATTTTTTGAGCAAACATTTTTGGTGCTTTCACTGAGAAGCTTCGAACTCAGGGCTTCAACTTCCCTCATTCAACCTTCTTTCCCAATAGCACCCTTCATTGCCTAGGAAACATGACTTCCAGGCCAAGAAAAGACGCCAACAAGGGAAAGAACGTTGCAACTAGCATCGCTCCAATCCAGTGGATCCAGATCAAGAGAACCATCCCACTACAGCAGCAGTGCCACATGTAGATCAGGCAATTCCAACAGCCCCTGCCGCGGAACAACCGGCAGTGATCACTAGAGCAGACCTAGACAGAGTTGTGGTAGAAGTGACTAACCGCTTCGCATCCCAACAAGAAGCTTTAGTGAACCAACTCATGTCACGCTTGAGGGATGTCGAAGAATCCAACCGCAACACTGAATCATGGGATGAATCTCAATCTGGAGGATCTCGGAGACAGCAAAGGTCTTCCCTCTTCGAGGAAGCCAACAACAGGAACAACAATGATAGGGGCTGCGCCCGGACTCAGCCCGAACTCCGACTCGAGGAAGCGTTGGGAACCGAACCCAGTGGGGGAGGCGCCAGGCGAGGGTCGGATGTAGCTGAGCCAGTCATGCCACCTAATCATAGAAACCCCGCTGAACGGAGCCGAGCTAGAACCCAGCCCGAAGTTGACCCCATGGAAATGCTCGGAACAGAACCCCACAGGGGAAGATCAAGGCAGGGGCAACTATAGCTGGTCCTAGCATGCATCCGAGCAGCCAGAGGCAACCACTGGATAACGTCAGAAGTGATAGACTATACCATCCCTACAGGTCATCTGGACGAGATCGATCCCGCAGGGAAGAACCAAGTTCATTTCTATCCGCTCCAAATTCTGATGAAAGAATGTCATGATTATTCAGAGAATGCGTCCAACGGGAGCAAAGGGACCGAGGAATAGGCGCTAGGGTCACCAGCCCCTTTACCCGCAATATCGAAACTGCCATCACCCCCCGGGAATGGAAAATGCCAACCATGGAACCTTACAAGGGAACTTCCGACCCCATCGTACACTTACAAAGATACACCCAGCATATGCTCATGAGCGGAGCAACAAAAGGGGTGCTGTGTAAATGCTTTCCGCTATTCCTAGCAGATCTAGCTACCTCCTGGTTCTGCCATCTACCCTAAGGATCTATCAGCTCATGGGAGATGTTGAAAGAAAGGTTCATTAGCCAGTTCCGCATCCATGTAGAACAACCCAAGAATGCTTATTCTCTATCCAATGTCAAACAGAAATCCGGAGAGACACTGCAACAATATCTAACCCGGTTCAACGCCGCAGCGGCCGCAGTCCAAGATGCCGATGAGAAGCTCACCGTAATGGCCCTCTGTAGTGGTGTACACCCAGATACCAAGTTCGCTAGAAGACTAACTAAGGAAAAACCAGCTACTTTACCTGATTTCTTCCATGAAGCTGGAAAGTATATGAGACTTGAAGACGCCGCCACTGAGAGGCAGTCAGGGCAACAAGGTAAGACAACTTCGGACAAGGTTCCCGCTGCAGCTAAGGACACTCAAAGAAATGAATCTAGAGAAAATGCTGGGCGCAGGAAGGTTGAAAAACGCCAATATCGACCAGGACCAAGATTTGACTCCTACACTCCTTTGAATGAAACAATCGAAAACATCTTTCTAGCCACTCAGGGCGAACTCGGATACAAGCGCCCCCCGCACAAGAAAGAATCTGATAACGCACTCAAGTCTGGAAAGTTCTGCCGCTTCCACGAATCCCACGGACATGACACCAATGAATGCCACCATCTCCGGGACTTGATCGAAGAACACATCAGAAGAAGAAGGCTGGAACGCTATGTGAATGGTCAGAACATGACTCCAACTCCTGCCAATGAGAACTCAAAGCGACCCGTCCCAGAAGTAGGCGGAGGGAATCGCAACACCAGTGGCTCTAGTCAAGAGAAGATAGTGGTCCATACCATCTCGGGAGGACCACACATCGCCGACAGAAGCTGGGCAGAGATGGAAAGATACGGCAAGTCACTTAGAAATGCTGAAGGCTATGTTAACTCCATTATGGAAGAATGCCACCCGAAACGGAAAGAGAGTGACGACATCGTATTCAGTAGGCGTGATTTAGAAGGAAGACAGTATCCGCATATGGATCCCATGGTCATCTCTGCCTGGTTCGGTCCAGCTAAAGTTTTCCGAATTCTAATAGACACAGGAAGCTCCGTAAATATCCTATTCAAGCATGCTTTCGACAAAATGAAGCTGTCAATGAAGGATGTGTCTCCCTGCAACAAACGCCTGCACGGTTTCACTGGAGATGCGAAAATGCCCCTCGGGCAACTTGACCTCTTCGTCGAAATAGGAAGTCATCCCCGCTCTGTTGTGCGAAAACAAACGTTCGTACTAATAGAAAACCACTCGGCCTACAACGCCTTCTTGGGAAGACCAGCCTTGTCTGACTTCCAAATTGTCCTAGCCCCGTGGTGCCTAAAGATGAAATTCCCAACAGATAACGGAATAGGAGAAGTTGAAGGAGATCAAGACGCCGCTCGAGATTGCTATATAACTGAACTTCGCAATAACTATAGAATGAATAAAGGGAAAGATGCAGAGACTACTCTCTGCATGAAAAGCTTGGAAGCATAGCAACTAAAGAAAGCCCCTCCTCTTCGATACACCAGCGATCCTTTCAATGAACTAAACCCCAGGGATAAGGAGGAGGAGGCTACCGCTGAGCCTGCGGAGGCCATGGAATTCGTATCTGTAGACAAACATGATTCAAGTAGACTATTAAAAATAGGATCTCAGCTAAAAACAGAATTGAAGGATCAACTCATTGACTTTCTCCGCCACAACGTAGATGGATTTGCGTGGACACATGCCGATATGACAGGAATCTCTCCAGACATAGCATGCCACATGCTGAACGTCGATCCCACCAAGGTACCGATAAAGCAGAAAAAGAGAAGCATGGGAGCAGAACGATCAGCAGCCCTCGATGAGGAAGTAAAGAACCTACTTGCTAATGACTTCATACGAGAAGCCATCTACCCAGAATGGATCGCTAACCCAGTACTAGTAAAGAAAGCTAATGGGAAGTGGCGAACATGCATTGATTTCTCCAACTTAAATGACGCTTGCCCGAAAGACTGCTTCCCGCTCCCCCGAATCGATCAGCTTGTGGACAGCACTGCCGGGCACGAACTTTTATCTTTTATGGATGCATACTCCGGATACAACCAGATTCCCATGCACGCTCCCGATCAAGACCACACTAGCTTCATCATTGACCGGGGATTATATTGTTACAAAGTCATGCCTTTTAGACTCCAAAATGCCGGAGCTACCTATCAGCGCCTCGTCAACAAGATGTTCGCGGAATTAATAGGACGAACTATGGAAGTATATGTGGATGACATGTTGGTAAAGTCCAGGAGAGCCGACGATCATGTAAGCCACCTGAGCGAGATGTTTCAGGTACTTCGCCGATATGGAATGAAGCTGAATCCTCTAAAGTGCTCCTTCGGAGTATCATCGGGAAAATTCTTAGGATTCATCGTCCATGCCAGAGGAATTGAAGCAAACCCTGAACAAATCCGAGCTCTAAAAGAAATAAGGATACCTTCCACTCGAAAAGAAATGCAGAGCCTAAACGGAAAGGTGGCCGCCCTAAGCAGATTCATTTCCAAAGCAACTGACAAGTGCGTCCCTTTCTTCGAAGCTCTCAAGAAAGACAAAGGAAAGTTCGAGTGGACCGATGAATGCTTAAAAGCCTTCCTTAACCTGATCGAACACCTTCAGAAACCACCAGTACTCTCAACTCCAAACGAAGGCTAAGAGCTATACCTATACCTCGCTGTATCATCTCATGCTCTAAGCGCTGCCCTGGTAAGAGAAGAAGACCGCACACAACGCCCGGTATACTTTATAAGTAAGAGATTTACAGGGGCAGAAGCCAGATATCCTAAACTTGAGAAATTGGCATATTGTTTATTGATCGCGTCACGAAAACTGCGACACTACTTCCAATCTCACTCCATCAGAGTTCTAACCGATCAGCCACTAAAACAGGTGCTCCATCGTCCCGACACTTCTGGACGACTCCTCAAATGGTGCATTGAACTAAGTCAGTATGACGTCACCTACCATCCTCGCACCGCTATCAAGGGGCAAGCCATGGCTGATTTCATTGCCGAATTCACTACCAACGAAGGCAAGGATCAGTTTGAAATAGCAAAAAACATCAAGTGGAACCTCTTTGTAGATGGAGCATCGAACGAACAAGGCTCGGGGGCAGGTATTGTGATAATCACCCCCAGGGGAAGAAAGCTGTACTATGCATTAAGGTTGGAATTCGCGGCCACTAACAACGATGTGGAGTATGAGGCAGTAATAGCGGGATTGGAGCTTGCCTTAGAAATTGGAGTCAATTCTTTATGTCTTCATAGTGATTCTCAACTTATCGTAAACCAAGTACTAGGAGAATTCCAGACACGAGGAGAACGACTCATAGCATATCTAAAGAAAACCAAACCGCTGCTCGATCAATTGGACCATTATCTAATCAAACACATTCCTCGAGAAGATAACCAAGAGGCCGATGAACTAGCAAAGCAAGCTAGTATGAAGAATAGCACCATTTCCGGAGCACTAGCCATCTCAAGGCAGCTAGCCCCATGTTTCGAACAAGTGAATCTGATAACTGCAATCGAAGAAGGAACTTGGATGACTCCTATCCGGAAATATTTGCAGGACGGCACACTACCAGACAAACGTGATGAAGTCAGGAGAATTTTGAGGAAAGCTCCCCACTACACAATACAAGAAGGCATCCTCTATCGGCGTGGCTTCTCTAGCCCCTTATTCAGATGCATCGCTTGAAGGGAAGCCAAGGAAATCTTATTCAACATCCATCAAGGAAGTTGCGGAGATCACACTGGAGGGCAGACTCTGGCGAAAAAGATACTCCGATATGGATATTACTGGCCTACACTAAACAAAGACGCCTTGGAATTCGTCAAGAGATGCGACAGATGTCAGAAATTTGCCAAGATTCCTCGACTACCCACAAATGAGATTGCTCAAATGACCAGCCCTTGGCCCTTTGCTGTATGGGGAATTGATTCAATTGGCGAACTGCCAACGGGCAGGGGCGGAGCCAAATATGCTATAGTGGCAGTCGATTATTTCACCAAATGGGTGGAAGCGGAACCCCTAAATAAAATATCTTCAGCAAAAGTTATCAACTTCTTGATCAAAAATATTCTGTGCAGGTACGGAGTACCACTCAAGATCATATCGGACAACGGACTCCAATTTGACAGCGAAGAATTCGCCGACTGGTGCCAAGAGCATGGAATTCATAAAAGCATCTCATCAGTAGCTTATCCTCAGGCAAACGGGCAAGTCGAAGCTGTCAACAAAATTCTCAAAACCCCAATCAAGAAGAAACTTGAAAAGTCAAAAGGCGCTTGGGTGGACGAGCTTCCTACGGCACTTTGGGCCTACCGCACATCTTTCAGAACATCAACGGGACATACTCCTTTCTCTTTAGCATACGGATCGGAGGCAATGCTCCCTGTTGAGACTATTGTTCCTTCCCACCGTAGGATCCACTACAATCCAGAAGAAAACGAAGAACTCCTCCTCATGTCTTTGGATCTGATTGAGGAAAGGAGAAACGATGCAGCACTCAAAGCAGCAGCTCACAAACAAAAAGTGGCAGCACTATACAACTCCAAAGTCAAGCATCGCATCTTACAAGAAGGAGATCTTGTCCTTAGGCGAATCTTTCCGCGCCCCGGGGCACTGGACCCCATCTGGGACGGACCATATGTAATTCATAAAGATCTCCACAACGGAGCTTATATTTTGTCAACAGTGGACGGAGAGGTGTTCCAAAGGGCATGGAACATCCGACACCTCCGTCGATACTTTTCTTAACTTGTACTGCCCATATGAAGTGAATTAACAAAGAGAATCAGTGGACGTAGGCATTTTCATGCCGAACCACTTTAAAAAATCTTGTCTCTTTTTAACTTGTTCCTATATATCTTGGATGCTTGTTAAGCTTTATCCTTTTCTGTTGAACAAAATCCTATGGCATCTTCACTCAAGACGCATCATGGCCTCATTTGGACAAGGCCTAACAGGTACGCTACGATTCTATGCACTCGCCAATGAGACTCTTTTGCTCCAGCATCCCTCTGCTGCGGGTTAACTCATTGCTCGCGACTGCCATCAAAGCCAACTATAATGAGCCGATTATAAGTCATCATAAAGGCCGACTATAGCCGATGGCAGCTCATTACGGCGTTCGGCTCGCCGGCAACCGTGAACCTACTTTAAGCCTCAACATAAGATGTGGCCAGCCAGGGGTAGTTCACGGCCAACTGCACCCACGCTAGCCGGCCACGGTAAATCGAATAATACCCACGATTACGGACCATAATGGTTTGGGTAGTTGCCGTGCGTGATCTCGGCTCCGATGTGTCTTAAGTGCGGCTGTGGTAAAAAAGAAAACTCCCAGCGGAGGCGTAAGATGGGCGACAAATGTCTCCAAGACCCACATCTAGGGAAAGTGACTACAAAACCCGTTTGCCACGAACTTAAGCACATTGACGGCCTTCCGTGACTGGAAGTTTTACATTTCCCATATTTCCATTTCATTTAAATACTTTTCTCCTATCCTGTATAACAAACTCCAAAGTACAGGAAACCAAATAGGGAGCATTCACTCATGAGAATCTAAGCCTACGTACTGGGTGGCAAGGTACACAGCTATGTCCATGATCAGTTACACAAGACGCTCAAAGCTACCACCTGCAACTAAAACATGAAGGGCGGTACTCTCTTCTCTTGTACATGAATATGTAACTACAGTTTATTCATACGTCACACTAACATTGCAAAACATGAAATTATATTTCAAGCAACAGCTTAACATCAAACACAACTAAAATCACAGGCATATGCATACTTCTCACGCACCACATCAAAATGACAACAACATTTAAACATTACAAAATCAGCTTATGTCATAAAATCACATAAAGTTATTCTTTGCGAATAATATTATTACAGTCACATCAATGTTTTGGACTAACATAAACAGCGATAAAAGGAAATAAAAAGGTAGCCAAATCTGGACAAGTAACCAGTTGCGTCCACACTTCGCTCTCATCCTACCAACTCCCCCAAGCCTACTTGGCCGCAGGGTCGGAGCTCCCAGCGTGTTGATCGGAAGTTCCACCTGTTCAATCCAGAAGAGGAACTCATTAAACAAACGATAAAACGATCAAGTTATGGAAACCTGGAAAGAAAAGAAAAAGAGAAGAATAACTCACCAGCGTCCGCCGCTTGATCCTCATCCTCCAGTTGCACACCCGCTTCCTCCGCAGCAAGCAACCGCATCCCCTCCTTCACCGCCGCTTACTCCTCTTTCGAGAACTGAGCAGTGACCACATCCAGACTAAAAGCCACTCCACCTTCCTTACCCGCATTGACCCTGGCCTCCTCTAAAGCCCGAAGATATATCTTGGCCATGACCCGGGGATAGTCATCCATCCAAGACAAGCTGCCCTCCTTCCAAGTGCGGAAGTACACGTCCCGCAGCATCTCGTCCATCATCCCCTCATTCTCCTCAAACTCCCTCACCCGGGCCTCGGAAGCTTGCAACTTGGCGACAGCGACATCCCTCTCTGATCGGTATCTCAAGCAGTCAGCCTGGAGAGACCTCCTCATCTCCTCCATCTCCTCCTTTAACTTGACTTGAGCCATCTCCGCGGCCTCAAGCCTTCCAGACAACTCCTCTACCTGCTCGAGATCCGCATTCCGAACCTCATCCACTGTCGCAATGGCCATGTCGATCCGCTCCTTACAGGCGACCTCCATCTTCCGTAATTCTGCCCTACTAGCATTTTCCATGGTCTCTTTCAGCCGCCTGGAGGCTTCCTCATGCTGAGAAATCTGAACGGCTTGACCGGCAAGCTGTTCGGCCTGATCGGCAACCTTCAGCCGCGACCTAATATTAGCACTCCCAATCTCCTCCCTGGCCTTGACCAATTGAGCATGATACTTCATTAACTTCTTGGTCTCTTCAGCCACCCGATCGATATTAGCTTTGGCTTCGTCTCCCATGGTAACTACCCGAGTGGTAAGCAGATCAAGATCTAGGGACTTAGCCTCGTCTAACACTCGTACCATGGGGTTGCGGGGAAGGAGGTGCTCACCCGTGGCCTCATCAAATGAAATATCCCGAGAGCTTGGATCTAAATCAGGATGACCGGCAAAGGGGTCGCGAGGCACGTCAGGACGCCTTATACGGATAACAGTGGGATTCTTAGAAGGAGGTGGAGGGGGGATAAACTCCGTGATCTCCTCCGTGGTATCACGAGGAGGCTGAACAGGAAGCTGCGGACCAGGGGAAGGCTCAAATAAGGAACGACTCCTCTTCTTTTTCTGAATGCTCTCTTCAATGACCCCAAGAAGAGGACGGTAACTGACTACGTCCCCAGTACGACCAGTGGGAGGCTTCGCAGAAGCTCTCATCAACTTGAATTGTTCGAGGCGGTGTCGAACATCTGACGTTTTAACCACCTGGCCTGCCCCTGGAATAAAAGATAAGTGTTACGAACATACAATGGTCCACAATTCAAGAAACATGTTAAGTTAAAAAGAAAGAAAAGTGAGAAGGCACGTCTATTATACAAACCCTGCGGAGGAGTAGGGTACTGCAATAAGTCCTGAATCTCATTCCAGGACGGAAGTGAACCATAAAATATTCCTAAGTCCTTATCGAAAATGGAATCGGCGGAAGTCAAAAGTTCACCTTGCACCGCCGAAGTTACCCTAGCTGAGGAGCCTTTAGGGGATGGATCGGCACCAGCCACAGCCTTGCCCGCCTCCTTTGCCTTTTTCGCTTCCGATTCTTCCTCCGATTCCCCGAAGGCCTGACGGAGAGCCTCATCCAGTTTAGGGTCTCTCCCAGAGGTTAAGGCGCCAGCATCACCATCACCATCTCCATCGCCATCTCCTCCGCCTTCTGACTCTCCTCCCATATCGCCTCCTTCGCCCTCTTCCACACCTTCCTCCTCCGGGATGATCGGGCGAGTACTAGGAGAGGGGCCATCAGACTCCTTAAGCTTCTTACCTCCCACGACTGGGTGTTGTGCAAAGGGCTTCCTCTTTCCACTCTTCACCGTGGCCCCCTCCTTAGCTTTAGCGCCTTCTCCTCAGCCGTGTCCCTCTGCTTAACCACGGACTGGTGCGGCAGGATCAAGTTGTACTCCAGGAGGGTAGCGTTCCTGATCAGGAAAGAAGCCGACCTGTCCCGCGCCGGAATGGCCTTTATTTCAGCAGCCATCCGCGCCAAAGAATCATCTTCCACGACTGCAATGCCACCTGTCGCTAGCAAGAAATAGAAGCATGTCAGAAAAAGCACTACAATCAGAACATGGAAAATACAAATGAAATTCATCTTACAGCCGGAAGTGAAAAGGCGGAAAGAAACAGAATCGTCCTTGATAAAAAACCATTCTTTCTTGAACATGGTAAACTTTGAATATAAGTTCAGGACTGGTTTGAGAGGCACGACCGCTTCTAGACTAATATACGGAGACCCCTTCTTGTAGCCTCTCAGGTTATACAAATATCGAATTTCCTGGTTAGAAGGAGGGCGCCCGTACCTCCTCTGAATGATAACGAAAAGGCTCACCAGAATGGCATAAGAGTTCGGCTGGAGCTGGAATGGAGCCACCTTCAAATATGTGGTAAAACTAACTATCCAGGCGTTGATAGGAGGAATAGCACCACACATGCAATGATATCTGCTGTAAGCAAAGTAGCCTTCGGGGGGATTATACGGCATCACTCCATCTCCCGGCAACAACATGCAAGTCCTGTCTATCCCAAAGGAACGGGATATAACGTCAAGTTGCTCCTCCTTTAGGGAGCTAGGAAAGCAATCGGGAGGGGAGACCAGAAGTTCCTGTAGACCATATCCATCCACTAACGACCTCGGAACAGGTCGATGTTGCCCAGATCCTGGTTGGGCTGGGGGCACGGAAGAAGACTCTCCTCCATCCTTGGATTTCCGTCTGTCTGATCGTGTTTCCGCCTTGCGAGACATTTATCTGCGTACACAAAAGTGAAAAACATGATGTTAGAGAAAAAGTATAGGCACGCAAGCATGCATAAGTCTGGAGTTCCACTCTAAGTCCGAATACAAAAGCCATTCGGCACTGGGATTCAAGGCCATTCGGTACTAGGGTCCTATGTTCATTCGGTAGTAAGATGATAATCTCATTCGACAGTGAAAGGATAAGTTCATTCGGCATTAAGTGTATGGCCGTTCGGCACTTGAATTTGATTCGGTATACATATCATTCGGCCCTAAGGCCTAAGTCTCATTCGGTAAAGCAAAGCCCTTCGTATGTATTCGGCAAATCAGGATCATCCGGTAATAAAGGTCATTCGGCAAAGGAGTATATACCTGGTTCAGAAATGACTGGATTCGGCAAAGTGTTTGATTCGGTATAGTATCGGTTCGGCGCTTGTTGATTCGGTAAAGAAAAGCTAAGGGGGTGTAGCCCCTATATATAGATTGAAGCAACACCACCGGACCAGATGGTTCGGCATACCGGACCAACCTCCAGCCGAATGAAAACCTATACCTACTCGAAGCCAAACGAAACTGTCTCTACTGGCAGAAACCAAAAACAGGGGGCACGCAAAGCACCTCACTCAGATAAGTACCGAACTCTAGGGCCTACTAATAAAGTAGAAATTATGATAACGATGAACAAGTAGTAAATCTCTCACTAACACGGGTTAATCATTTACACATGTACGCGACCACGAACAGTCCACAGGCATGCTCTGAATAACTATTAACCCTATCATCGTGAAAATTTACACTTTGACATCGTATTTAAGCTCATCGGTTAAATGGATATTTGATTCATATAATTATGAAATGGCTAAGCTACTTACACATGTACGGGGTCGCGAACGATCCTTAGACATGCTCTGAGATGGCGATAAACCACCCTAACAAACGATCCAGGAACCCACTCGAACGTGAACCTGACATCGATAATGCTAAGCCCCCTCGGGGCACACTTACTCGCCCCGAACGGCACAATTCACTTCATCTCAAATATTTCGATCCCGAATGGTCGTCATTTGAAATCACATTAAAACTGTCGATTCCTTCGCAGGACACCAACAGCATAGGAACATCCAGCCTATGGCATTACAAAACAGGCCTTCCTACCACAGGGAAACAAAGTGCGACACATGCAAGCACGTGACCCACTTTTGGGGGGAAAATGTTGGGCGAATTCTCACCCAGAAAATCTCAAGACCAAGAAGCGTCAGTCTCGCTCGTGTTTGCATCCTACACTTCATTCAACAAAGCCAAGGTTCACTCGACATTCGCAAATAGAGCCTCATTCGGCAGAGCATGGCAATCTCCATTCGGCAAAGCCCAACCAATGGTCCATTCGGCAAAGGCAACACATACTGCATTTCCATTCGGCATATCTCGTTCGGTAGCCGGACCAGCCATACCGGTCCACCATACTTCACCTCTCCAATACCCCACTACCTAACCATCTCCCAAGCTACAACCGAACCACCATCACCGGACCATTCATGGCCGGACCAACACCACCGAGCCAACCACATACCTCACCACCGAATGAACCTCCATCCCACTCCATCACCGGTCCAAGCTCCATACCGAATGGAGGCTCGCCGAACCAGAATTGCCAGTCCAGATTGCTTCAGCCCGGGCCCACCAGCAGCTATATACATCCAAGACCCCTGCCCCCTGCCTCACTCTATAAATAGAGGGGCAAGGGTATAACAATGGCAGACAAGTTTGAGAGCTCAAGCACGGAAGGAACTTTCAAACTACTTTCATATACTTGTACACAAAGCATTGTACTTGTAATCTGAAACAAAGAAGATAATAACATATAAAGTGGACGTAGGCACGTTCTGACCGAACCACTATAAATCTGTGTGTCTTTTACATTTCAGCCCCTGCTTTTTTCATATTTACATAACTCATATGAATCATTAAGAATCATATAAAATCAACTAAATCACACGACTTGGAGGTGTTTGCCCATTTTTTGCGCAAACAAATGGATTGTTTAATGCCCAAAAAAGACTATCCGAATCTCAATCGGGTCTCGGACGTTTTTTACCCTTCGTTTTTTCGACACGTGGATTTTTACGGTAAAACTGGATTACCGTGGTTGGCCTTCGATTTACCATCGCTGGAGAGCGGTGCACCAAGGTACTGTTCCGTTTCAAATCCATGCACGCATTTCAAAAAGTCGTACGACACTGTTTCGCCATTTCGGATGGATGTTGCACCTCGCACCGTGGATGTTGCACCCTATAGATATCGATTATTCCGATGGCCATAACTTCTGGCTCGTTTAGAGTTACGGGAGCCAAAACCGGTCAAAACGAAGGCCTCGGTGAGTTCTACGGCTCTGACAGCTTTCAGCCGTCAATGGATTGTTTAATGCCCAAAAAAGACTATCCGAATCTCAATCGGGTCTCGGAAGTTTTATACCCTTCGTTTTTTCGACACATGGATTTTTACGATAAAACTGGATTACTGTGGCTGGTCTTCGATTTACCATCGCTGGAGAGTGGTGCACAATGATACCGTTCCGTTTCAAATCCATGCACGCATTTCAAAAAGTCGTACGACACTGTTTCGCCGTTTCGGAAGGATGTTGCACCTTGCACCGTGGATGTTGCACCCTGTAGATATCGATTATTCGGACGGACATAACTTCTGGCTCGTTTAGAGTTACGGGAGCCATAACTAGTCAAAAGGAAGGCCTCAGAGAGTTCTACAGCTCTGACAGCTTTCAGCCGTCAATGGATTGTTTAATGCCCAAAAAAGACTATCCGAATCTCAATCGGGTCTCGGAAGTTTTTTACCCTTCTTTTTTTCGACACCTGGATTTTTACGGTAAAACTGTATTACCGTGGCTGGTCTTCGATTTACCATCGCTAGAGAGTGGTGCACCATGGTACCGTTCCGTTTCAAATCCATGCATGCATTTCAAAAAGTCGTACGACACTGTTTCGCCATTTCGGACGGATGTTGCACCTTGCACCGTGGATTTTGCACCCTGTCGATATCGATTATTCGGACGGCCATAACTTCTGGCTCGTTTAGAGTTACGGGAGCCATAACCAGTTAAAACGAAGGCCTCAGTGAGTTCTACGGCTCGGACAGCTTTCAGCCGTCAATGGATTGTTTAATGCCCAAAAAAGACTATCTGAATCTCAATCGGGTCTTGGAAGTTTTTTACCCTTCGTTTTTTCGACACGTGGATTTTTATGGTAAAACGGGATACCGTGTCTGGTCTTCGATTTACCATCGCTGGAGAGTGGTTCACCATGGTACCGTTCCATTTCAAATCCATGCGCGCATTTCAAAAAGTCATACGGCACTGTTTCGCCATTTCGGACGGATGTTGCACCTTGCACCGTGGATGTTGCACCCTGTAGATATCGATTATTCGGACGGCCATAACTTCTAGCTCGTTTAGAGTTACGGGAGCCATGACCAGTCAAAACGAAGGCCTCAGTGAGTTCTACGGCTCTGACAGCTTTCAGCCGTCAATGGATTGTTTAATGCCCAAAAAAAACTATCCGAATCTCAATCGGGTCTCGGACGTTTTTTACCCTTCGTTTTTTCGACACGTGGATTTTTACGGTAAAACTGGATCACCGTGGCTGATCTTCAATTTACCATCGCTGGAGAGTGGTGCACCATGGTACCGTTCCATTTCAAATCCATGCACGCATTTCAAAAAGTCGTACGACACTGTTTCGCCATTTCGGACGGATGTTGCACCCTGTAGATATCGATTATTCGGACGGCCATAGCTTCTGGTTCGTTTAGAGTTACGGGAGCCATAACCAGTCAAAACGAAGGCCTCAGTGAGTTCTACGGCTCTAACAGCTTTCAGCCGTCAATGGATTGTTTAATGCCCAAAAAATTCTATCCGAATCTCGATCGGGTCTCGGAAGTTTTTTACCCTTCGTTTTTTCGACACGTGGATTTTTACGGTAAAACTGGATTACCGTGGCTGGTCTTCGATTTACCATCGCTGGAGAGTGGTGCACCATGGTACCGTTCCGTTTCAAATCCATGCACACATTTCAAAAAGTCGTACGACACCGTTTCCCCATTTCGGACGGATGTTGCACCTTGCACCGTGGATGTTGCACCCTGTAGATATTGATTATTCGGACGGCCATAACTTCTGGCTCGTTTGGAGGTACGGGAGCCATAACCAGTTAAAACGAAGGCCTCAGTGAGTTCTACGGCTCTGACAGCTTTCAGCCGTCAATGGATTGTTTAATGCCCAAAAAAGACTATCCGAATCTCAATCTGGTCTCGGACGTTTTTTACCCTTCGGTTTTCGACACGTGGATTTTTACGGTAAAACTGGATTACTGTGGCTGGCCTTCGATTTACCATCGCTGGAGAATGCTGCACTAACAATCCATGCACGCATTTCAAAAAGTCATACGACACTGTTTCGCCATTTCGGACGGATGTTGCACCTTGCACCGTGGTTGTTGCACCCTGTAGATATCGATTATTCAGACGGCCATAACTTCTGGCTCGTTTAGAGTTACGCGAGTCATAACCAGTCAAAACGAAGGCCTTAGTGAGTTCTACGGCTCTGACATCTTTCAGCCGTCAATGTATTGTTTAATGCCCAAAAAAGACTATCCGAATCTCAATCGGGTCTTGGAAGTTTTTTACCCTTTGTTTTTTCGACACGTGGATTTTTACGGTAAAACAGGAGTACCGTGGATGGTCTTCGATTTACCATCGCTGGAGAATGGTGCGCCATGGTACCGTTCCATTTCAAATCCATGCACGCATTTCAAAAAGTCGTACGTCACTGTTTCGCCATTTCGGACGGATGTTGCACCTTGCACCGTGGATGCTGCACCCTGTAGATGTCGATTATTCGGACGGCCATAACTTCTGGCTCGTTTAGAGTTACGGGAGCCATAACCAGTCAAAACGAAGGCCTCAGTGAGTTCTACGACACTAAAAGCTTTTAGCCGTCAATGGATTGTTTAATGCCCAAAAAATTCTATCCGAATCTCAATCGGGTCTCGGTAGTTTTTTACCCTTCGTTTTTTCGACGCGTGGATTTTTACGGTAAAACTGGATTACCGTGGCTGGTCTTCGATTTACCATCACTGGAGAGTGGTGCACTATGGTACCGTTCCGTTTCAATTCCATGCACAAATTTCAAAAAGTCGTACGACACTGTTTCCCCATTTCGGACGGATGTTGCACCTTGCACCGTGGATGGTGCACCCTGTAGATATCGATTATTCGGACGGCCATAACTTCTGGCTCGTTTAGAGTTACGGGAGAAATAACCAGTCAAAACGAAGGCCTCAGTGAGTTCTACGGCTCTGACAGCTTTCAGCCGTCGATGGATTGTTTAATGCCCAAAAAAGACTATCAGAATCTCAATCGGGTCTCGGAAGTTTTTTACCCTTCGTTTTTTCGACACGTGGATTGTTATGGTAAAACGGGATTACCGTGGCTGGCGTTCGATTTACCATCGCTGGAGAGTGGTGCACCAGGGTACTGTTCCGTTTCAAATCCATGCACGCATTTCAAAAAATCGTACGACACTGTTTTGCCATTTCGGACGGATGTTGCACCTCGCACCGTGGATGTTGCACCCTATAGATATCGATTATTCCGATGGCCATAACTTCTGGCTCGTTTAGAGTTACGGGAGCCAAAACCATTCAATACGAAGGCCTCGGTGATTTCTACGGCTCTGACAGCTTTCAGCCGTCAATGGATTGTTTAATGCCCAAAAAAGACTATCCGAATCTCAATCGGGTCTCGGAAGTTTTATACCCTTCGTTTTTTCGACACGTGGATTTTTACGGTAAAACTGGATTACTGTGGCTGGTCTTCGATTTACCATCGCTGGAGAGTGGTGCACCATGCTACCATTCCGTTTCAAATCCATGCACGCATTTCAAAAAGTCGTACGACACTGTTTCGCCGTTTCGGAAGGATGTTGCACCTTGCACCGTGGATGTTGCACCCTGTAGATATCGATTATTCGGACGGACATAACTTCTGGCTCGTTTAGAGTTACGGGAGCCATAACCAGTCAAAAGGAAGGTCTCAGTGAGTTCTACGGCTCTGACAGCTTTCAGCCGTCAATGGATTGTTTAATGCCCAAAAAAGACTATCCGAATCTCAATCGGGTCTCGGAAGTTTTTTACCCTCCGTTTTTTCGACACGTGGATTTTTACGGTAAAACTGTATTACCGTGGCTGGTCTTCGATTTACCATTGCTAGAGAGTGGTGCACAATGGTACCGTTCCGTTTCAAATCTATGCATGCATTTCAAAAAGTCGTACGACACTGTTTCGCCATTTCGGACGGATGTTGCACCTTGCACCGTGGATGTTGCACCCTGTGGATATCGATTATTCGGACTGCCATAACTTGTGGCTCGTTTAGAGTTACGGGAGCCATAAATAGTCAAAACGAAGGTCTCATTGAGTTCTACGGCTCGGACAGCTTTCAGGCGTCAATGGATTGTTTAATGTCCAAAAAAGACTATCTGAATCTCAATCGGGTCTCGGATGTTTTTTACCCATCGTTTTTTCGACACGTGGATTTTATGGTAAAACGGGATTACCGTGTCTGGTCTTCGATTTACCATCATTGGAGAGTGGTGCACCATGGTACCGTTCCGTTTCAATTCCATGCACGCATTTCAAAAAGTCGTACGACACTGTTTCGCCATTTCGGACGGATGTTGAACCTTGCACCGTGGATGTTGCACCATATAGATATCGATTATTCGGACGGCCGTAACTTCTGGGTCGTTTAGAGTTACGGGAGCCATAACCAGTCAAAACGAAGGCCTCAGTGAGTTCTACGGCTCTGACAGCTTTCAGCCATCAATGGATTGTTTAATGCCCAAAAAAAACTATCCGAATCTCAATCGGGTCTCGGACTTTTTTACCCTTCGTTTTTCGACACGTGGATTTTTACGGTAAAACTGGATTATCGTGGCTGGTCTTCGATTTACCATCGCTGGAGAGTGGTGCACCATGGTACCGTTCCATTTCAAATCCATGCACGCATTTCAAAAAGTCGTACGACACTGTTTCGCCATTTCGGACGGATGTTGCACCTTGCACCGTGGATGTTGCACCCTGTAGATATCGATTATTCGGACGACCATAACTTCTGCCTCGTTTAGAGTTACGGGAGCCATAACCAGTCAAAACGAAGGCCTTGGTGAGTTCTATGGCTCTGATGGCTTTTAGCCATCAATGGATTGTTTAATGCCCAAAAAAGACTATCCGAATCTCAATCGGGTCTCGGAAGTTTTTTACCCTTCGATTTTTCGACACGTGGATTTTTACGGTAAAACGGAATTACCGTGGCTGGTCTTCGATTTACCATCGCTGGAGAGTAGTGCACCATGGTACCGTTCCGTTTCAAATCCATGCACGCATTTCAAAAAGTCGTACGACACTGTTTCGCCATTTCGGACGGATGTTGCACCTTGCACCGTGGATGTTGCACCCTGTAGATATCGATTATTCGGACGGCCATAGCTTCTGGCTCGTTTAGAGTTACGGGAGCCATAACCAGTCAAAACGAAGGCCTCAGTGAGTTCTACGGCTCTAACAGCTTTCAGCCGTCAATTGATTGTTTAATGCCCAAAAAATTCTATCCGAATCTCAATCGGGTCTCGGAAGTTTTTTACCCTTCGTTTTTTCAACACGCGGATTTTTACGGTAAAACTGGATTACCGTGGCTGGTCTTCGATTTACCATCGCTGGAGAGTGGTGCACCATGGTACCGTTCCGTTTCAAATCCATGCACACATTTCAAAAAGTCGTACGACACTGTTTCCCCATTTCGGACGGATGTTGCACCTTGCACCGTGGATGTTGCACCCTGTAGATATCGATTATTCGGACGGCCATAACTTCTGGCTCGTTTAGAGTTACGGGAGCCATAGCCAGTTAAAACGAAGGCCTCAGTGAGTTCTACGACTCTGACAGCTTTCAGCCGTCAATGGATTGTTTAATGCCCAAAAAAGACTATCCGAATCTCAATCGGGTCTCGGACGTTTTTTACCCTTCGTTTTTTCGACACGTGGATTTTTACGGTAAAACTGGATTACCGTGGCTGGCCTTCGATTTACCATCGCTGGAGAGTGGTGCACCAACAATCCATGCACGCATTTCAAAAAGTCATACGACACTGTTTCGCCATTTCGGACGGATGTTGCACCTTGCACCGTGGATGTTGCACCCTGTAGATATCGATTATTCAGACAGCCGTAACTTTTGGCTCGTTTAGAGTTACGCGAGCCATAACCAGTCAAAACGAAGGCCTTAGTGAGTTCTACGGCTTTGACAGCTTTCAGCCGTCAATGTATTGTTTAATGCCCAAAAAAGACTATCCGAATCTCAATCGGGTCTTGGAAGTTTTTTACCCTTCGTTTTTTCGACACGTGGATTTTTACAGTAAAACGGGATTACCGTGGATGGTCTTCGATTTACCATCGCTGGAGAATGGTGCGCCATAGTACCGTTCCGTTTCAAATCCATGCACGCATTTCAAAAAGTCGTACGACACTGTTTCACCATTTCGGAAGGATGTTGCACCTTGCACCGTGGATGCTGCACCCTGTAGATGTCGATTATTCGGACGGCCATAACTTCTGGCTCGTTTAGAGTTACGGGAGCCATAATCAGTCAAAACGAAGGCCTTAGTGAGTTGTACGGCGCTGACCGCTTTCAGCCGTCAATGGATTGTTTAATGCCCAAAAAAGATTATCCGAATCTCAATCGGGTCTCGGAAGTTTTTTACCCTTCGTTTTTTCGACACGTGGATTTTTACGGTCAAACGGGATTACCGTGGATGATCTTCGATTTACCAACGCTGGAGAATGGTGCACCATGCCATCGTTCCATTTCAAATCCTTGCACGCATTTCAAAAAGTCGTACGACACTGTTTCGCCATGTCGGACGGATGTTGCACCTTGCACCGTGGATGTTGCACCCTGTAGATATCGATTATTCGGACGGCCATAACTTCTGGCTCGTTTAGAGTTACGGGAGCCATAACCACTTAAAACGAAGGCCTCAGTGAGTTCTACGGCTCTGACAACTTTGAGCCGTCAATGGATTGTCTAATGCCCAAAATAGACTATCCGAATCTCAATCGGGTCTCGGAAGTTTTTTACCCTTCGTTTTTTCGACACGTGGATTTTTACGGTAAAACGAGATTACCGTGGCTGGTCTTTGATTTGCAATCGCTGGAGAGTGGTGCACCATGGTACCGTTCCGTTTCAAATCCATGCACGCATTTCAAAAAGTCGTACGACACTGTTTCGCCATTTCGGACGGATGTTGCACCTTGCACCGTGGATGTTGCTCACTATAGATATCGAATATTCGGACGGCTATAACTCCTGGCTCGTTTGGAGTTACGGGAGCCGTAACCAGTCAAAATGAAGGCATCAGTGAGTTCTACGGCTCTGACAGCTTTCAGCCGTCAATGTATTGTTTAATGCCCAAAAAAGAATATCCGAATCTCAATCGGGCCTCGGAAGTTTTTTACCCTTCGTTTTTTCGACACGTGGATTTTTACGGTAAAACAGGAGTACCGTGGATGGTCTTCGATTTACCATCGCTGGAGAATGGTGTACTATGGTACCGTTCCGTTTCAAATCCATGCACGCATTTAAAAAAGTCGTACGACACTGTTTCGCCATTTCGGATGGATGTTGCACCTTGCACCGTGGATGTTGCACCCTGTATATGTCGATTATTCGGACGGCCATAACTTTTGGCTCGTTTAGAGTTACGGGAGCCATAACCAGTCAAAACGAAGGCCTCAGTGAGTTCTACGGCTCTGACAGCTTTCAGCCGTCGATGGATTGTTTAATGCCCAAAAAAGACTATCAGAATCTCAATCGGGTCTCGGAAGTTTTTTACCCTTCGTTTTTTCGACACGTGGATTTTTATGGTAAAACGGGATTACCGTGGATGGTCTTCGATTTACCATCGCTGGAGAATGGTGCACCATGGTACCGTTCCGTTTCAAATCCATGTACGCATTTCAAAAAGTCGTACGACACTGTTTCGCCATTTCGGACGGATATTGCACCTTGCACCGTGGATGTTGACCCTGTAGATGTCGATTATTCGGACGGCCATAACTTCTGGCTCGTTTAGAGTTACGGGAGCCATAACCAGTCAAAACGAAGGCCTCAGTGAGTTCTACGGCTCTGACAGCTTTCAGCCGTCAATGGATTGTTTAATGCCCAAAAAAGACTATCCGAATCGCAATCGGGTCTCTGAAGTTTTTTACCCTTCGTTTTTCCGACACGTGGATTTTTACGGTAAAACTGTATTACCGTGGCTGCTCTTCGATTTACCATCGCTAGAAAGTGGTGCACCATGGTACCGTTCCGTTTCAAATGCATGCATGCATTTCAAAAAGTCGTACGACACTGTTTCGCCATTTCGGACGGATGTTGCACCTTGCACCGTGGATGTTGCACCCTGTGGATATCGATTATTCGGACTGCCATAACTTGTGGCTCGTTTAGAGTTACGGGAGCCATAAATAGTCAAAACGAAGGCCTCAGTGAGTTCTACGGCTCGGATAGCTTTCAGCCGTCAATGTATTGTTTAATGCCCAAAAAAGACTATCCGAATCTCAATCGGGCCTCGGAAGTTTTTTACCCTTCGTTTTTTCGACACGTGGATTTTTACGGTAAAACGGGATTACCATGGATGGTCTTCGATTTACCATCGCTGGAGAATGGTGTACCATGGTACCGTTCCATTTCAAATCCATGCACGCATTTAAAAAAGTCGTACGACATTGTTTCGCCCTTTCGGATGGATGTTGCACCTTGCACCGTGGATGTTGCACCCTGTATATGTCGATTATTCGGACGGCCATAACTTTTGGCTCGTTTAGAGTTACGGGAGCCATAACCAGTCAAAACGAAGGCCTCAGTGAGTTCTACGGCTCTGACAGCTTTCAGCCGTCGATGGATTGTTTAATGCCCAAAAAAGACTATCAGAATCTCAATCGGGTCTCGGAAGTTTTTTACCCTTCGTTTTTTCGACACGTGGATTTTTATGGTAAAACGGGATTACCGTGGATGGTCTTCGATTTACCATCGCTGGAGAATGGTGCACCACGGTACCGTTCCGTTTCAAATCCATGTACGCATTTCAAAAAGTTGTACGACACTGTTTCGCCATTTCGGACGGATATTGCACCTTGCACCGTGGATGTTGACCCTGTAGATGTCGATTATTCGGACGGCCATAACTTCTGGCTCGTTTAGAGTTACGGGAGCCATAACCAGTCAAAACGAAGGCCTCAGTGAGTTCTACGGCTCTGACAGCTTTCAGCCGTCAATGGATTGTTTAATGCCCAAAAAAGACTATCCGAATCGCAATCGGGTCTCTGAAGTTTTTTACCCTTCGTTTTTTCGACACGTGGATTTTTACGGTAAAACTGTATTACCGTGGCTGGTCTTCGATTTACCATCGCTAGAGAGTGGTGCACCATGGTACCGTTCCGTTTCAAATCCATGCATGCATTTCAAAAAGTCGTACGACACTGTTTCGCAATTTCGGACGGATGTTGCACCTTGCACCGTGGATGTTGCACCCTGTGGATATCGATTATTCGGACTGCCATAACTTGTGGCTCGTTTAGAGTTACGGGAGCCATAAATAGTCAAAACGAAGGCCTCAGTGAGTTCTACGGCTCAGACAGCTTTCAGCCGTCAATGGATTGTTTAATGCCCAAAAAAGACTATCTGAATCTCAATCGGGTCTCGGAAGTTTTTTACCCTTCGTTTTTTCGACACGTGGATTTTTATGGTAAAACGGGATTACCGTGTCTGGTCTTCGATTTACCATCGCTGGAGAGTGGTGCACCATGGTGCCGTTCAGTTTCAATTCGATGCACTCATTTCAAAAAGTCGTACGACACTGTTTCGCCATTTCGGACGGATGTGAACCTTGCACCGTGGATGTTGCACCATATAGATATCGATTATTCGGACGGCCGTAACTTCTGGGTCGTTTAGAGTTACGGGAGCCATAACCAGTCAAAACGAAGGCCTCAGTGAGTTCTGCGGCTCTGACAGCTTTCAGCCGTCAATGGATTGTTTAATGCCCAAAAAAATCTATCCGAATCTCAATTGGGTCTCGGACTTTTTTACCCTTCGTTTTTTCGACACGTGGATTTTTACGGTAAAACTGGATTACCGTGGCTGGTCTTCGATTTACCATCGCTGGAGAGTGGTGCACCATGGTACCATTCCATTTCGAATCCATGCACGCATTTGAAAAAGTCGTACGACACTGTTTCGCCATTTCGGACGGATGTTGCACCTTGCACCGTGGATGTTGCACCCTGTAGATATCGATTATTCGGACGGCCATAACTTCTGCCTCGTTTAGAGTTACGGGAGCCATAACCAGTCAAAACGAAGGCCTCGGTGAGTTCTATGGCTCTGACAGCTTTTAGCCATCAATGGATTGTTTAGTGCCCAAAAAAGACTATCCGAATCTCAATCGGGTCTCGGAAGTTTTTTACCCTTCGTTTTTTCGACTCGTGGATTTTTACGGTAAAACGGGATTACCGTGGCTGGTCTTCTATTTACCATCGCTGGAGAGTGGTGCACCATGGTACCGTTCCGTTTCAAATCCATGCACGCATTTCAAAAAGTCGTACGACACTGTTTCGCCATTTCGGACGGATGTTGCACCTTGCACCGTGGATGTTGCTCACTATAGATATCGAATATTCGGACGGCTATAACTCCTGGCTCGTTTGGAGTTACGGGAGCCATAACCAGTCAAAATGAAGGCATCAGTGAGTTCTACGGCTCTGACAGCTTTCAGCCGTCAATGTATTGTTTAATGCCCAAAAAAGACTATCCGAATCTCAATCGGGCCTCGGAAGTTTTTTACCCTTCGTTTTTTCGACACGTGGATTTTTACGGTAAAACGGGATTACCATGGATGGTCTTCGATTTACCATCGCTGGAGAATGGTGTACCATGGTACCGTTCCGTTTCAAATCCATGCACGCATTTAAAAAAGTCGTACGACACTGTTTCGCCATTTCGGATGGATGTTGCACCTTGCACCGTGGATGTTGCACCCTGTATATGTCGATTATTCGGACGGCCATAACTTGTGGCTCGTTTAGAGTTACGGGAGCCATAACCAGTCAAAACGAAGGCCTCAGTGAGTTCTACGGCTCTGACAGCTTTCAGCCGTCGATGGATTGTTTAATGCCCAAAAAAGACTATCAGAATCTCAATCGGGTCTCGGAAGTTTTTTACCCTTCGTTTTTTCGACACGTGGATTTTTATGGTAAAACGGGATTACCGTGGATGGTCTTCGATTTACCATCGCTGGAGAATGGTGCACCATGGTACCGTTCCGTTTCAAATCCATGTACGCATTTCAAAAATTCGTACGACACTGTTTCGCCATTTCGGACGGATACTGCACCTTGCACCGTGGATGTTGACCCTGTAGATGTCGATTATTCGGACGGCCATAACTTCTGGCTCGTTTAGAGTTACGGGAGCCATAACCAGTCAAAACGAAGGCCTCAGTGAGTTCTACGGCTCTGACAGCTTTCAGCCGTCAATGGATTGTTTAATGCCCAAAAAAGACTATCCGAATCGCAATCGGGTCTCTGAAGTTTTTTACCCTTCGTTTTTTCGACACGTGGATTTTTACGGTAAAACTGTATTACCGTGGCTGGTCTTCGATTTACCATCGCTAGAGAGTGGTGCACCAACAATCCATGCACGCATTTCAAAAAGTCATACGACACTGTTTCGCCATTTTGGACGCATGTTGCACCTTGCACCGTGGATGTTGCACCCTGTAGATATCGATTATTCAGACGCCCATAACTTCTGGCTTGTTTAGAGCTACGCGAGCCATAACCAGTCAAAACGAAGGCCTTAATGAGTTCTACGGCTCTGAAAGCTTTCAGCCGTCAATGTATTGTTTAATGCCCAAAAAAGACTATCCGAATCTCAATCGGGTCTTGGAAGTTTTTTACCCTTCGTTTTTTCGATACGTGGATTTTTACGGTAAAACGGGATTACCGTGGATGGTCTTCGATTTACCATCGCTGTAGAATGGTGCGCCACGGTACCGTTCCGTTTCAAATCCATGCACGCATTTCAAAAAGTCGTACGACACTGTTTCGCCATTTCGGACGGATGTTGCACCTTGCACCGTGGATGCTGCACCCAGTAGATGTCGATTATTCGGACGGCCATAACTTCTGGCTCGTTTAGAGTTACGGGAGCCATAACCAATCAAAACGAAGGCCTCAGTGAGTTGTACGGCTCTGACCGCTTTCAGCCGTCAATGATTGTTTAATGCCCAAAAAAGACTATCCGAATCTCAATCGGGTCTCGGTAGTTTTTTACCCTTCGTTTTTTCGACACGTGGATTTTTACGGTCAAACGGGATTACCGTGGATGGTCTTCGATTTACCATCGCGGGAGAATGGTGCACCATGGCACCGTTCCGTTTCAAATCCATGCACGCATTTCAAAAAGTCGTACGACACTGTTTCGCCATGTCGGACGGATGTTGCACCTTGCACCGTGGATGTTGCACCCTGTAGATGTCGATTATTCGAACGGCCATAACTTCTGGCTCGTTTAGAGTTACGGGAGCCATATCCACTCAAAACGAAGGCCTCAGTGAGTTCTACGGCTCTGACAGCTTTGAGCCGTCAATGGATTGTTTAATGCCCAAAATAGACTATCCGAATCTCAATCGGGTCTCGGAAGTTTTTTACCCTTCGTTTTTTCGACACGTGGATTTTTACGGTAAAACGGGATTACCGTGGCTGGTCTTTGATTTGCCATCGCTGGAGAGTGTTGCACCATAGTACCGTTCCGTTTCAAATCCATGCACGCATTTCAAAAAGTCGTACGACACTGTTTCGCCATTTCGGACGGATGTTGCACCTTGCACCGTGGATGTTGCACACTGTAGATATCGAATATTCGGACGGCTATAACTTCTGGCTCGTTTGGAGTTACGGGAGCAATAACCAGTCAAAATGAAGGCATCAGTGAGTTCAACGGCTCTGACAGCTTTCAGCCGTCAATGTATTGTTTAATGCCCAAAAAAGATTATCCGAATCTCAATCGGGCCTCGGAAGTTTTTTACCCTTCGTTTTTTCGACACGTGGATTTTTACGGTAAAACGGGATTACCGTGGATGGTCTTCGATTTATCATCGCTGGAGAATGGTGCACCATGGTACCGTTCCGTTTCAAATCCATGCACGCATTTAAAAAAGTCGTACGACACTGTTTCGCCATTTCGGACGGATGTTGCGCCTTGCACCGTGGATGTTGCACCCTGTATATGTCGATTATTCGGACGGCCATAACTTCTGGCTCGTTTAGAGCTACGGGAGCCATAACCAGTCAAAACGAAGGCCTCAGTGAGTTCTACGGCTCTAACATCTTTCAACCGTCAATGGATTGTTTAATGCCCAAAAAAGAGTATCCGAATCTCAATCGGGTCTAGGAAGTTTTTTACCCTTCGTTTTTTCGACACGTGGATTTTTACGGTAAAACAGGATTACCGTGGATGGTCTTCGATTTACCATCGCTGGAGAATGGTGCACCATGGCACCGTTCCGTTTCAAATCCATGCACGCATTTCAAAAAGTCGTACAATACTGTTTCGCCATTTCGGACGGATGTTGCACCTTGCACCGTGGATGTTGCACCCTGTAGATGTCGATTATTCGGACGACCATAACTTCTGGCTCGTTTAGAGTTACGGGAGCCATAACCAGTCAAAACGGAGGCCTCAGTTAGTTCTACGGCTCTGACAGCTTTTAGCCGTAATGGATTGTTTAATGCCCAAAAAAACAATCCGAATCTCAATCGGGTCTCGGAAGTTTTTTATGCTTCGTTTTTTCGACACGTGGATTTTTACGGTAAAACGGGATTACCGTGGCTGGTCTTCGATTTACCATCGTTGGAGAGTGGTGCACCATGGTACCGTTCCGTTTAAAATCCATGCACGCATTTCAAAAAGTCGTACGACACTGTTTCGCCATTTCGGACGGATGTTGCACCTTGCACCGTGGATGTTGCACCCTGTAGATATCGATTATTCGGACGGCCATAACTTCTTGCTCACTTAGAGTTACGGGAGCCATAACCAGTCAAAACGAAGGCCTCTGTAAGTTCTACGGCTCTGACAGCTTTCAGCCGTCAATGGATTGTTTAATGCCCAAAAAAGACTATCCGAATCTCAATCGGGTCTCGGAAGTTTTTTACCCTTCGTATTTTCGACACGTGGATTTTTACGGTAAAACTGGATTACCGTGGCTGGTCTTCAATTTACCATCGCTGGAGAGTGGCGCACCATGGCACCATTCCATTTCAAATCCGTTCTCGCATTTCAAAAAGTCGTACGACACTGTTTCGCCATTTCGGACGGATGTTGCACCTTGCACCGTGGATGTTGCACCCTGTAGATGTCGATTATTCGGACGGCCATAACTTCTGGCTCGTTTAGAGTTACGGGAGCAATAACCAGTCAAAACGAAGGACTCAGTGAGTTCTACGGCGCTGACAGCTTTTAGCCGTCAATGGATTGTTTAATGCCCAAAAAAGACTATCTGAATCTCAATCGGGTCTCGGAAGTTTTTTACCCTTCGTTTTTTCGACACGTGGATTTTTACGGTAAAACGGGATTACCATGGCTGGTCTTCGATTTACCATCGCTGGAGGGTGGTGCACCATGGCACCGTTCCATTTCAAATCCATCCACGCATTTCAAAAAGTCATACGACACTGTTTCGCCATTACGGACGGATGTTGCACCTTGCACCGTGGATGTTGCACCCTGTAGATATCGATTATTCGGACGGCCATAACTTATGGCTCCTTTAGAGTTACGGGAGCCATAACCAGTCAAAACGAAGGCCTCAGTGAGTTCTACAGCTCTGACAGCTTTCAACCGTCAATGGATTGTTTAATGCCCAAAAAACACTATCCGAATCTCAATCGGGTCTCGGAAGTTTTTTAACCTTCGTTTTTTCGACACGTGGATTTTTACGGTAAAACTGGATTAACATGGCTGGTCTTCGATTTACCATCGCTGGAGGGTGGTGCACCTTGGTACCGTTCCGTTAAATCCATGGACGCATTTCAAAAAGTCGTACGACACTGTTTCGCCATTTCGGACGGATGTTGCACCTTGCACCGTGGATGTTGCACCCTGTAGATATCGATTATTCGGACGGCCATAACTTCTAGCTCGTTTAGAGTTACGGGAGCCATAACCAGTCAAAACGAACGCCTCAGTTAGTTTTACGGCTCTGACAGCTTTCAGCCGTCAATGGATTGTTTAATGCCCAAAAAAGACTATCCGAATTTCAAGCGGGTCTCGGAAGCTTTTTACCCTTCGTTTTTTCGACACGTGGATTTTTACGGTAAAACTGGATTACCGTGGATGGTCTTCGATTTACCATCGTTGGAGAATGGTGCACCATGGCACCGTTCCTTTTCAAATCCATGCACACATTTAAAAAAGTCGTACGACACCGTTTCGCCATTTCGGACGGATGTTGCACCTTGCACCGTGGATGTTGCACCCTGTAGATGTCGATTATTCGGACGGCCATAACTTCTGACTCGTCTAGATTTACGGGATCCATAACTAGTCAAAACGAAGGCCTCAATGAGTTCTATGGCTCTGACAGCTTTCAGCCGTCAATGGATTGTTTAATGCCCAAAAAAGACTATCCGAATTTCAATCGGGTCTTGGAAGTTTTTTACCCTTCGTTTTTTCGACACGGGGATTTTTACGTTAAAACGGGATTACCGTGGATGGTCTTCGATTTACCATCGCTGGAGAATGGTGCACCATGGTACCATTCCGTTTCAAATCCATGCACGCATTTCAAAAAGTCGTACGACACTGTTTCGCCATTTCGGACGGATGTTGCACCTTGCACCGTGGATGTTGCACCCTGTAGATGTCGATTATTCGGACGGCCAAAACTTATGGCTCCTTTAGAGTTACGGGAGCCATAACCAGTTAAAACGAAGGCCTCATTGAGTTCTACGGCTCTGACAGCTTTCAACCGTCAATGGATTGTTTAATGCCCAAAAAACACTATCCAAATCTCAATCGGGTCTCGGAAGTTTTTTAACCTTCGTTTTTTCGACACGTGGATTTTTACGGTAAAACTGGATTAACGTGGCTGGTCTTCGATTTACCATCGTTGGAGGGTGGTGCACCTTGGCACCGTTCCGTTTTAAATCCATGCACGCATTTCAAAAAGTCGTACGACACTGTTTCGCCATTTCGGACGGATGTTGCACCTTGCACCGTGGATGTTGCACCCTGTAGATATCGATTATTCGGACGGCCATAACATCTAGCTCGTTTAGAGTTACGGGAGCCATAACCAGTAAAAACGAACGCCTCAGTTAGTTTTACGGCTCTGACAGCTTTCGGCCGTAAAAGAATTGTTTAATGCCCAAAAAAGACTATCCGAATCTCAAGCGGGTCTCGGAAGCTTTTTACCCTTCGTTTTTTCGACACGTGGATTTTTACGGTAAAACTGGACTACCGTGGATGGTCTTCGATTTACCATCGTTGGAGAATGGTGCACCATAGCACCGTTCCTTTTCAAATCCAAGCACGCATTTCAAAAAGTCGTACGACACCGTTTCGCCATTTCGGACGGATGTTGCACCTTGCACCGTGGATGTTGCACCCTGTAGATGTCGATTATTCGGACGGCCATAACTTCTGACTCGTCTAGATTTACGGGATCCATAACTAGTCAAAACGAAGGCCTCAATGAGTTCTATGGCTCTGACAGCTTTCAGCCGTCAATGGATTGTTTAATGCCCAAAAAAGACTATCCGAATCTCAATCGGGTCTTGGAAGTTTTTTACCCTTCGTTTTTTCGACACGGGGATTTTTACGTTAAAACGGGATTACCGTGGGTGGTCTTCGATTTACCATCGCTGGAGAATGGTGCACCATGGTACCATTCCGTTTCAAATCCATGCACGCATTTCAAAAAGTCGTACGACACTGTTTCGCAATTTCGGACGGATGTTGCACCTTGCACCGTGGATGTTGCACCCTGTAGATGTCGATTATTCGGACGGCCATAACTTATGGCTCCTTTAGAGTTACGGGAGCCATAACCAGTTAAAACGAAGGCCTCAGTGAGTTCTACGGCTCTGACAGCTTTCAGCCGTCAATGGATTGTTTAATGCCCAAAAAAGACTATCCGAATCTCAATCGGGTCTCAGAAGTTTTTTAACCTTCGTTTTTTGGACACGTGGATTTTTACGGTAAAACTGGATTATCGTGGTTGGTCTTCGATTTACCATCGCTGGAGGGTGGTGCACCATGGCACCGTTCCGTTTCAAATCCATGCACGCATTTCAAAAAGTCGTACGACACTGTTTCGCCATTTCGGACGGATGTTCCACCTTGCACCGTGGATGTCGCACCCTGTAGATATCGATTATTCGGACGGCCATAACTTCTGGCTCGTTTAGAGTTACGGGAGCCATAATCAGTTAAAACGAACGCCTCAGTTAGTTCTACGGCTCTGACAGCTTTCAGCCGTCAATGGATTGTTTAATGCCCAAAAAACACTATCCGAATCTCAAGCGGGTCTCGGAAGTTTTTTACCTTCGTTTTTTCGACACGTGGATTTTTACGGTAAAACTGGATTACCGTGGATGGTCTTCGATTTACCATCGCTGGAGGGTGGTGCACCATGGCACCGTTCCGTTTCAAATCCACGCACGCATTTCAAAAAGTCGTACGACACTGTTTCGCCATTTCGGGCGGAGGTTGCACCTTGCACCGTAGATGTTGCACCCTGTAGATATCGATTATTCGGACGGCCATAACTTCTGGCTCGTTTAGAGTTACGAGAGCCATAACTAGTCAAAGCGAACGCCTCAGTTAGTTCTACGGCTCTGACAGCTTTCAACCGTCAATGGATTGTTTAATGCCCAAAAAAGACTATCCGAATCTCAAGGGGGTCTCGGAAGTTTTTTACCCTTCGTTTTTTCGACACGTGGATTTTTACGGTAAAACTGGATTACCGCGGATGTTCTTCGATTTACCATCGCTGGAGAATGGTGCACCATGGCACCGTTCCTTTTCAAATCCATGCACGCATTTCCAAAAGTCGTACGACACCGTTTCTCCATTTCGGACGGATGTTGCACCTTGCACCGTGGATGTTGCACCCTGTAGATGTAAATTATTCGGACGGCCATAACTTCTGGTCGTCTAGAGTTACGGGAGCCATAACCAGTCAAAACGAAGGCCTCGGTGAGTTCTACGGCTCTGACAGCTTTCTGCCATCAATGGATTGTTTAATGCCCAAAAAAGACTATCCGAATCTCAATCGGGTCTTGGAAGTTTTTTACCCTTCGTTTTTTCGACACGTGGATTTTTACGGTAAAACGGGATTACCGTGGATGGTCTTCAATTTACCATCGCTGGAGAATGGTGCACCATGGTACCGTTCCGTTTCAAATCCATGCACGCATTTCAAAAAGTCGTACGACACTGTTTCGCCATTTCGGACGGATGTTGCACCTTGCACCATGGATGTTGCACCCTGTAGATGTCGATTATTCGGACGGCCATAACTTATGGCTCCTTTAGAGTTGCGGGAGCCATAACCAGTCAAAACGAAGGCCTCAGTGAGTTCTTCGGCTCTGACAGCTTTCAGCCGTCAATTGATTGTTTAATGCCCAAAAAAGACTATCCGAATCTCAATCGGGTCTCGGAAGTTTTTTAACCTTCGTTTTTTCGACACGTGGATTTTTACGGTAAAACTGGATTAGCGTGGCTGGTCTTCGATTTACCATCGCTGGAGGGTGGTGCACCATGGCACCGTTCCATTTCAAATCCATGCACGCATTTCAAAAAGTCGTACGACACTGTTTCTCCTTTTCGGACGGATGTTGCACCTTGCACCGTGTATGTCGCACCCTGTAGATATTGATTATTCGGACGGCCATAACTTCTGGCTCGTTTAGAGTTACAGGAGCCATAATCAGTCAAAACGAGCGCCTCAGTTAGTTCTACGGCTCTGACAGCTTTCAGCCGTCAATGGATTGTTTAATGCCCAAAAAAGACTATCCGAATCTCAAGCGGGTCTCGGAAGTTTTTTACCCTTCGTTTTTTCGACACGTGGATTTTTACGGTAAAACTGGATTACCGTGGACGGTCTTCGATTTACCATCGCTGGAGGGTGGTGCACAATGGCACCGTTCCGTTTCAAATCCATGCACGCATTTCAAAAAGTCGTACGACACTGTTTCGCCATTTCGGACGGATGTTCCACCTTTCACCGTGGATGTTGCACCCTGTAGATATCGATTATTCGGACGGCCATAACTTCTGCCTCGTTTAGAGTTACGGGAGCCATAACTAGTCAAAACGAACACCTCAGTTAGTTCTACGGCTCTGACAGCTTTCAGCCGTCAATGGATTGTTTAATGCCCAAAAAAGACTATCCGAATCTCAAGCGGGTCTCGGAAGTTTTTTACCCTTCGTTTTTTCGACACGTGGATTTTTACGGTAAAACTGGATTACCGTGGATGGTCTTCGATTTACCATCGCTGGAGAATAGTGCACCATGGCACCGTTCCTTTTCAAATCCATGCACGCATTTCCAAAAGTCGTACGACACCGTTTCGCCATTTCGGACGGATGTTGCACCTTGCACCGTGGATGTTGCACCCTGTAGATGTCCATTATTCGGACGGCCATAACTTCTGGCTCGTCTAGATTTACGGGAGCCATAACCAGTCAAAACGAAGGCCTCAGTGAGTTCTACGGCTCTGACAGCTTTCAGCCGTCAATGGATTGTTTAATGCCGAAAAAAGACTATCCGAATCTCAATCGGGTCTTGGAAGTTTTTTACCCTTTGTTTTTTCTACATGTGGATTTTTACGGTAAAACGGGATTACCGTCGATGGTCTTCGATTTACCATCGCTGGAGAATGGTGCACCATGGTACCGTTCCGTTTCAAATCCATGCACGCATTTCAAAAAGTCGTACGACACTGTTTCGCCATTTCGGACGGATGTTGCACCTTGCACCTTGGATGTTGCACCCTGTAGATGTCGATTATTCGGACGGCCATAACTTATGGCTCCTTTAGAGTTATGGGAGCCATAACCAGTCAAAACGAAGGCCTCAGTGAGTTCTTCGGCTCTGACAGCTTTCATCCGTCAATTGATTGTTTAATGCCCAAAAAAGACTATCCGAATCTCAGTCGGGTCTCGGAAGTTTTTTAACCTTCGTTTTTTCGACACGTGGATTTTTACGGTAAAACTGGATTACCGTGGCTGGTCTTCGATTTACCATCGCTGGAGGGTGGTGCACCATGGCACCGTTCCGTTTCAAATCCATGCACGCATTTCAAAAGGTCGTACGACACTGTTTCGCCTTTTCGAACGGATGTTGCACCTTGCACCGTGTATGTCGCACCCTGTAGATATTGATTATTCGGACGACCATAACTTCTGGCTCGTTTAGAGGTACGGGAGCCATAATCAGTCAAAACGAACGCCTCAGTTAGTTCTACGGCTCTGACAGCTTTCAGCCGTCAATGGATTGTTTAATGCCCAAAAAAGACTATCCGAATCTCAAGCGGGTCTCGGAAGTTTTTTACCCTTCGTTTTTTCGACACGTGGATTTTTACGGTAAAACTGGATTACCGTGGATGGTCTTCGATTTACCATCGCTGGAGGGTGGTGCACAATGGCACCGTTCTGTTTCAAATCCATGCACCCATTTCAAAAAGTCGTACGACACTGTTTCGCCATTTCGGACGGATGTTCCACCTTGCACCGTGGATGTTGCACCCTGTAGATATCGATTATTCGGACGGCCATAACTTCTGGCTCGTTTAGAGTTACGGGAGCCATAACCAGTCAAAACGAACGCCTCAGTTAGTTCTACGGCTTTGACAGCTTTCAGCCGTCAATGGATTGTTTAATGCCCAAAAAAGACTATCCGAATCTCAAGCGGGTCTCGGAAGTTTTTTACCCTTCGTTTTTTCGACACGTGGATTTTTACGGTAAAAATGGATTACCGTGGATGGTCTTCGATTTACCATCGCTGGAGAATGGTGCACCATGGCACCATTCCTTTTCAAATCCATGCACGCATTTCCAAAAGTCGTACAACACCGTTTCGCCATTTCGGACGGATGTTGCACCTTGCACCGTGTGTTTGCACAAAAAATGGACAAACACCTCCAAGTCGTATTATTTAGCTGATTATATGTGATTTTCAGTGATTTTAGATGAGTATGTAAATATGAAAGAAGTAGGGGCTGAAATGTAAAAGACACACAGATTTATAGTGGTTCGGCCAGAATGTGCCTACGTCCACTTTATATGTTATTATCTTCTTTCTTTCAGATTACAGGTACAATGCTTCGTATATCAGTATATGAAAGTAGTTTGAAAGTTCCTTCCTTGCTTGAGCTCTCAAACTTGTCTGCCATTGTTGTACCCCTGCCCCTCTATTTATAGAGTGAGGTAGGGGGCAGGGGTCTTGGAGGTATATAGCTGCTGGTGGGCCCGGGCTGAAGCAATCTGGACTGGCAATCATCTGGTTCGGCGGAGGTCCATTCGGTGGTGAGGTATGGTTTGGCTCGGTGACGTTGGTCCGGCCGTGCATGATTCGGTATTGGTGGTCCGGTCGTGGAGCTGTGGTGGAGATCCATTCGGCATCGAGGTAGGTAGCTAGTTCGGCGATGGGCATGGTCCGATTATGGCCCTGGTTCGGCATGCATGATGGAGGCCGAATGGAACGTGGAGAAGGTTGGTCCGGTGGAGGTGAGGGCTGTGCTTCGCCGAATGAACCCAGCCGAATGGGTCGATACCGAACGAGGTGAAGGTTGAATGGAGGAGCCGAATGAGTTGATGCCGAATGAGGTGATGGTTGAACGTTGGATGGACTTCTAGGTTAGTGTTGAGCTTCTTGGCTGTCGAACGAAGTGGAGGCTGCGAGCCCGGGTGAAATTGTGACTTCCTGGTCCCTAGATCTTCTGGGTGAGAATTCGCCCAACATTTGCCCCCCAAAGTGGGGCACGTGCTTGCGTGTGTCGCGCTTTGTTTCCCTGTGGTAGAAAGGCTTGTTTCGTAACGCCATGGGCTGGATGTTCGTATCCTACTGCTGTCCTGCAAAGGAATTTAATTTATAGTTTTAGTGCGGTTCTAGGTAACGATCGTTCGGGATCGAGATATTTGAGATGAAGCTAATCGTGTCGTTAGGGACGAGCAAGTGTGCCCCGAAGGGGCTTAGCATTGTCGATGCCAGGTTCACGTTAGAGTGGGTCCCCGGGTCGTTTGCCAAGCAGGTTTATCGCCAGCTCAGAGCATGCCTAGGGATTGTTCGCGACCCCGTACATGTGTAAGTAGCTTAGCCATTTCATAATTATCAGAATCAAATATCCGTTTCACCTATGAGTTTAAAAATGCGTGTCAAAGTGTAAATTCCCACGACGGTAGGGTTAATAACCATTCAGAGCGTGCCTATGGACCATTCGAGGTCGCGTACACGTGTAAACGATTTAATCCACGTCGGTGAGGATTTTATGACTTATTCATCGTTATCATAATCTTATTTTATTAGTTAGTTCTGGAGTTCGGTACTTATCTGAGGGAGGCGCTTTGCACGCCACTAGTTCCTGGTCTTGGTCGGTAGAGAGAGAGTTTCATTCGGTTTTCGGTTGGTCCGGCTATTCTCATTCGGCTTCTGGTGGTCCGGTATTATTGGTCCGGTTGGGCGAATCGTTTGGTTCGGTGGTTCTGAGTTCGCCTATATATAGAGGCCGTACCCCCCTTGTTTTTCCCTTACCGAACCAGATAGCCGAATCAACTGAATTGCCGGATCAAATCGCCTGCCGAACCAAATCTCTACCGAATCAGGTTCGTACACTATTGCCGAATGGTTTGTTATTACCGGATGAACTTAATTGCCGAACGCACACGGAGGGTATTGTTGTACCGAACGAGACTTAGGCCTAAGTGCCGAATGAAACATACGCCGAATGAGCATAGAGCCGAATGATCGTATGCTTCTTATGCCGAATGAACTTGCTTGGCAACGCCGAATGAGAGTTCATTCTTGGTCCTTGAGCGTAATCTTGGACTTTTTTACACGCTTGCCTTATATATTTGCTTGTTTATGTTTCTATACTTCTTATTCTAACCTCAAGTCTTTCTTGTGCTGCAGAAAATGTCTCGCAAAGCGGAAACGCGATCGGACAGAAAGAAGTCTAGAGGCACAGGAGAGCCTTCTTCTTCCTTGCCCCCAGTCCAACCAGGGTCCGGGCAACACCGACCTATTCCGAGGTCTCTAGTGGATGGATATGGTCCACAGGAACTTTTGATCTCTCCCCCGGATTGCTTTCCTAGCTCCCTAAAGGAGGAGCAACTTGACGTCATATCCCGTTCCTTCGGGATAGATAGGGCTCTTATGCTGCTGCCGGGAGATGGGGTGATGCCATATAATCCTCCCGAGGGCTACTTCGCTTTTAGCAGATACCATTGCATGTGCGGCGCTATCCCCCCTATCAACGCTTGGATAGTAAGCTTCACCACATATTTGAAGGTGGCTCCCTTCCAGCTTCAGCCTAACTCTTACGCCATCCTGGTGAGCCTCTTTGTTATCTTCCAGAGGAGGTACGGGCGTCCTCCTTCTAACAGAGAAATTCGATATTTGTACAACCTAAGAGGCTATAAGAAGGGGTCTCCGTATATTAGCCTGGAAGCGGCCATGCCCTTCAAACCAGTCCTGGACTTGTATTCCAAGTTCACCATGTTCAAGAAAGAGTGGTTCTTCGTCAAGGACGATGCTGTTTCTTTCCGCCTTTTCACTTCCGGCTGTAAGATTGATTTCATTTATATTTTTCATGTGTTTTGACTGTAGTGTTTTTTCTGACATGCTTCTATTGCTAGCGACAGGTGGTATTGCAGTCGTGGAGGACGATTCCTTAGTACGAATGGCTGCTGAACTAAAGGCTATTCCGGCACGGGACCGGTCGGCCTCTTTCTTGATCAGGAACGCAACCCTCTTGGAGTATAATTTGATCTTACCGCACCAGTCTGTGGTTAAGCAAAGGGATACGGCTGAGGAGAGGGCTGCTAAAGCTAAGGAGGGGGCTACGGTAAAGAGCAGTAAGAGGGAGCCTTTCGCAGAGCGTCCCGTGGTCGGGGGGAAGAAACTGAAGAAGTCTGATGGCCCTTCTCCAAGTACTTGCCCGACTGTCCCGGAGGAGGAAGGTGTGGAAGAGGAGGAAGGAGGCGAAGTTGGAGAAGGGTCGGAGGGTGGAGGAGATGGCGACGGTCAAGGTGGTAGTGGTGTTGCCGCTCTAACCTCTGAGCAAGACCTCGAACTGGATGAGGCTCTCCGTCGGGCCTTCGGGGAGTCGGAGGGAGAGTCGGAAACGGAGAAGGAAAAGGAGAAAGAAATGGAGAAGGCAAAGGAAACCGGCAAAACCGTGGCTTCAGCTAGGGTGACTCCGACGACGCAAGGTGAACTTTTGTCTTCTGCCGATTCCATTTTCGATAGGGACTTAGAAATTTTTTACGGTTCACTTCCGTCCTGGAATGAGATCCAGGACTTATTGCAGTATCCCACTCCTCCGCCGGGTTTGTATAATAGATGTGTCCTCTCACTTTTCTTTCTTTTTAACTTAGCACATTTTTTGAATTGCGGATTATTGTATGTTCGCAACACTTGTTCTTTATTCCAGGGGCAGGCCAGGCGGTTAAAACGTCGGATGTTCGACACCGCCTTGAACAATTTAAGTCGAGGAGAGCTTCCGCGAAACCTTCTACCGATCGCACTGGGGATGTATTCAGTTACCGCCCTCTTCTTGGGGTCATCGAAGATGGTATTCAGAAAAGGAAGCGGAGCCGTTCCTTATTTGAGTCTTCTTCTGCTTCGCAGCTTCCTACTCAGCCTCCCCCTACTCAGCCTCCTCGTGATACTACGGAGGAGAGCACGGAGCCCGGCCCCCCTCCTCCTTCTTCCAAGAGTCCTACTGTCATTCATATAAGGCGTCCCGATGTGCCTCGCCCCGTGCCTCGTGACTCTTTTGCTGGTCATCCTGATTTAGACCCAAGCTTTCGGGACATTTCATTCGATGAGACCACGGGCGAGCATCTCCTTCCCCGCAACCCCATGGTAAGGGTGCTGGACGAGGCCAAATCTTTAGATCTTGATTTACTTACTACACGGGTAGTCACCATGGGGGATGAGGCCAAGGCTAATATCGACCGGGTGGCCGCAGAGACCAGGAAGTTAATGGAGCATCATGCTAAGTTGGTCAAGGCCGGGGAAGAGATCGGGAGTGCTAACATTCGGTTGAGGTTAAAGGTTGCCGATCAGGCCAAGCAGCTCGCCGACCAAGCCATCCAGATTTCCCAGCATGAGGAAGCCTCCAAGCGGCTGAAAGAGACCATGGAGAAGGCCAGTAGGGCGGAATTACGGAAGATGGAGGTCGCTTGCAGGGAACGGATTAACATAGCTATCGCAACGGTGGATGAGGTTCGAAATGCGGATCTCGAGCGGGTAGAGGAGTTGTCGGGGAGGCTCGAGGCTGCGGAGATGGCTCAGGCCGAGTTGAAGGAGGAGATGGAGGAGATGAGGAGGTCCCTCAGGTTGAAGGAAGAGGAACTGAGGAGGTCACTCCAGGCTGACTGCTTGAGATACCAGTCAGAGAGGGACGTCGCCGTCGCCAAGGTGCAAGCTTCCGAGGCCCGGGTGAGGGAGTTTGAGGAAAACGAGGGGATGATGGATGAGATGCTGCAGGATATGTACTTCCACACTTGGAAGGAGGGCGGCTTGTCTTGGATGGACGATTACCCTCGGGTCATGGCCAAGGTGTATCTCCAGGCTTTAGAGGAGGCCAGGGTGAACGCGGGTAAGGAAGGCGGAGAGGCTTTCAACTTGAATGCGGTTACTGCTCAGTTCTCAAAGGAGGAGCAAGCGGCGGTGAAAGAGGGGATGCGGCTGCTTGCTGCAGAGGAAGCGGGCGTGCAGTTGGATGATGAGGATCAAGCGGCGGATGCTGGTGAGTTATTCTTCTTCCCTTTCTTTTCTTCCCGTGTTTCCATAACTTGGTTGTTCGTTTAATGAATTCTTCTTCCGAATTGGACAGGCGGGACTTCTGATCCGCATGCTGGGGGCTCTGATCCTGCGGCTAAGTAGACTGGGGAAGTTGGTGATGGAGTGTGGAGGCATCCGCCATCTTTTTGTTTCTTTTTTATCACTGTTTATGTTAGTCTTTGATATGCAACTGTAATAAAATTATTTGCAAAGAATAACTTCGTGTGATCTTATAATATAAGCTGATTTTGTCATGTTTAAATGTTGTTGCTATCTTTATGTGCTGTGTGAGAAGTATAATTATGTATATGCCTGTGATTCTAGTTGTGTTTGATGTTAAGTTTTTGCTTGAAATATAATTTCACGTTTTGCAATGTCAGTGTATGAATAAGCTATAGTTACGCATTTATGTACAAGAGAAGAGAGTACCGCCTTTTATGTTTTATTCGCAGGCGGTAGCTTTGAGTGTCTTGTGTAACTGTTCACGGGTATAGCTGAGCGCCCTGCCACCCAGTACGCAGGCTTAGAGCCTCATGAGTGAATGCTTCCTATTTGGTTTCCTGTACTTTAGAGTTTGTTATACAGGATAGGAGAAAAATATTTAAATGAAATGGAAATATAGTAAAAGTAAAACTTCCAGTCACGGAAGGCCGTCGATGTGCTTAAGTTCGTGGCAAACGGGTTTTGTAGTCACTTTCCCTAGCTGTGGGTCTTGGAGACATTTGTCACCCATCTTACGCCTCCGCGGGGAGTTTTCTTTTTTACCACAGCCGCACTTAAGACACATCGGAGCCGAGATCGCGCACGGTAACTACCCGAACCATTATGGTCCGTAATCGTCGGTATTATTCGATTTACCGTGGCCGGCTAGCGTGGGTGCCGTTGGCCGTGAACTACCCCTGGCTGGCCACACCTTATGTTGGGGCTTAAAGTAGGTTCACAGTTACCGGCGAGCCGAACGCCGTAATGAGCTGCCATCGGCTATAGTCGGCCTTTATGATGACTTATAATCGGCTCATTACAGTTGGCTTTGAGGGCAGGCGCGCAATGAGTTAACCCGCAGCAGAGGGATGCTGGAGCAAAAGAGTCTCATTGGCGAGTGCATAGAATCGTAGCGTACCTGTTAGGCCTAGTCCAGATGAGGCCGCGGTGCGCCTTGAGTGGAGATGCCATAGGATTTTGTTCAACAGAAAGGGATAAAACTTAACAAGTAGCCAAGACATAAAGGAACAAGTTAAAAAGAGACAAGATTTTTTAAAGTGGTTCGGCACGAAAATGCCTACGTCCACTGATTCTCTTTGTTAATTCACTTCATATGGGCAGTACAAGTTAAGAAAAGTATCGACGGAGGTGTCGGATGTTCCATGCCCTCTGGAACACCTCTCCGTCCACTGTTGATAAAATGTAAGCTCCGTTGTGGAGATCTTTGTGAATTACATATGGTCCGTCCCAGATGGGGTCCAGTGCCCCGGGGCGCGGAAAGATTCGCCTGAGGACAAGATCTCCTTCTTGTAAGCTGCGATGCTTGACTTTGGAATTGTATAGTGCTGCCACTTTTTGTTTGTGAGCTGCCGCTTTGAGTGCTGCATCGTTCCTCCTTTCCTCAATCAGATCCAAAGACATGAGGAGGAGTTCTTCGTTTTCTTCTGGGTTGTAGTGGATCCTACGGTGAGAGGGCACAACAGTCTCAACTGGGAGCATTGCCTCCGATCCATATGCCAAAGAGAAAGGAGTATGTCCCGTTGATGTTCTGAAAGATGTGCGGTATGCCCATAGTGCCGTAGGAAGTTCGTCCACCCAAGCGCCTTTTGACTTTTCAAGTTTCTTCTTGATTAGGGTTTTGAGAATTTTGTTGACAGCTTCAACTTGTCCGTTTGCCTGAGGGTAAGCTACTGATGAGAAGCTTTTATGAATTCCATGCTCTTGGCACCAGTCGGCAAATTCTTCGCTGTCAAATTGGAGCCCGTTGTCTGATACGATCTTGAGGGGGACTCCATACCTGCACAGAATGTTTTTGATCAAGAAGTTGATAACTTTTGCTGAAGATATTTTATTTAAAGGTTCCGCTTCCACCCATTTGGTGAAATAATCGACTGCCACTATAGCATATTTGGCTCCGCCTCGGCCCGTTGGCAGTTCGCCAATTAAGTCAACTCCCCATACAGCAAAGGGCCAAGGGCTGGTCATTTGAGTAATTTCGTTTGCGGGTAGTCGAGGGATCTTGGCGAACTTCTGACATCTGTCGCATTTTTTAACGAAGTCTAGGGCATCTTTGTTTAGTGTGGGCCAGTAATATCCATATCGGAGTATCTTTCTTGCCAAAGTCTGTCCTCCAGTGTGATCTCCGCATCCTCCCTGATGGATGTTTGTTAATATCTCCTTGGCTTCCCTTCCGGCGACGCATCTTAATAAGGGGCTAGAGAAGCCACGCTGGTAGAGGATGCCTTCTTGTATTGTGTAGTGGGGAACTCTCCTCAAGATCTTCTTGGCTTCGTCACGCCTGTCGGGTAGTATGCCATCTTGCAAATATTTCCGGATAGGAGTCATCCAGGTTCCTTCTTCGATTGCAGTTATCAGATTCACTTGTTCGAAACTTGGGGCTAGCTGCCTTGAGATTGCTAGTGCTCCGGAAATGGTGCTGTTCTTCATACTAGCTTGCTTTGCAAGTTCATCTGCCTCTTGGTTTTCTTCTCGAGGAATGTGTTTGATTAGATAATGGTCCAATTGATCGAGCAGCAGTTTGGTTTTCTTTAGGTATGCTGTGAGTCGTTCTCCTCGAGTCTGGAATTCTCCTAGTACCTGGTTTACGATAAGCTGAGAATCGCTATGAATACATAAGGAATTGATTCCAATTTCTAGGGCCAGTTCCAATCCCGCTATTACTGCTTCATATTCAGCATCGTTGTTAGTGGCCGTGAACTCCAATCTTAATGCATAGTACAACTTTCTTCCCCTGGGGGTGATGATCACAATACCTGCCCCCGAGCCTTGTTCGTCGATGCTCCGTCTACAAAGAGGTTCCACTTGATGTTTTTTGCTACTTCGGATTGTTCCTTGCCTTCGTTGATAGTGAATTCGGCAATGAAATCATCCATGGCTTGTCCTTTGATAGCGGCGCGAGGATGGTAGGTGATATCATACTGACTTAGTTCGATGCACCATTTGAGGAGCCGCCCAGAAGTGTTAGGACGATGGAGCACTTGTCTTAGTGGTTGATCGGTTAGAACCCTGATGGAGTGAGACTGGAAGTAGTGGCGCAGTTTTCGTGACGCGATCAATAAACAATATGCTAATTTCTCAAGTTTAGGATATCTGGCCTCTGCCCCTGTAAATCTCTTACTTACAAAGTAAACCGGGCGTTGTGTGCGGTCTTCTTCTCTTACCAAGGCGGCGCTTAGAGCATGAGATGATACAGCGAGGTATAGGTATAACACTTCACCTTCATTTGGAGTTGAGAGTACTGGTGGTCTCTGAAGGTGTTCGATTAGGTTGAGGAAGGCTTTTAAGCATTCGTCGGTCCACTCGAACCTCCCTTTGTCTTTCTTGAGTGCTTCGAAGAAAGGGACACACTTGTCAGTTGCCTTGGAAATGAATCTGCTTAGGGCGGCCACCTTTCCGTTTAGGCTCTGCATTTCTTTTCGAGTGGAAGGTATCCTTATTTCTTTTAAAGCTCGGATTTGTTCAGGGTTTGCTTCGATTCCTCTGGCGTGGACGATGAATCCTAAGAATTTTCCCGATGATACTCCGAAGGAGCACTTTAGAGGATTCAGCTTCATTCCATATCGGCGAAGTACCCGAAACATATCGTCCAGATGGCTTACATGGTCGTTGGCTTTCCTGGACTTCACCAACATGTCATCCACATATACTTCCATAGTTCGTCCTATCAGTTCTGCGAACATTTTGTTGACGAGGCGTTGATAGGTAGCTCCAGCATTTTTGAGTCCAAAAGGCATGACTTTGTAACAATATAATCCGCGGTCGGTGATGAAGCTAGTGTGGTCCTGATCGGGAGCGTGCATGGGGATCTGGTTATATCCGGAGTATGCATCCATAAAAGATAGGAGTTCGTGCCCAGCTGTGCTGTCTACGAGTTGGTCAATTCGGGGAAGTGGGAAGCAGTCTTTCGGGCAAGCGTCATTCAGATTGGAGAAGTCAATACATGTTCGCCACTTTCCATTGGCCTTTTTTACTAGCACTGGGTTAGCGATCCATTCTGGGTAGATGGCTTCCCTATGAAGCCATTAGCAAGTAGATTTTTTACTTCCTCATCAAGGGCTGCTGATCGCTCTGCCCCCATGCTCCTCTTTTTCTGCTTTACTGGTACCTTGGTGGGATCGATGTTCAACATGTGGCATGCTATGTCTGGGGAGATTCCTGTCATATCGGCATGGGTCCACGCAAATACATCTAAGTTGTGGCGGAGAAAGTCAATGAGATGATCCTTCAATTCCGTTTCCAGCTGAGATCCGATTTTTAATAGTCTACTTGAATCATGCTTATCTACCGATACGAATTCCATAGCCTCTGCAGGCTCGGCGGTAGCCTCCTCCTCTTTATCCCTGGGGTCTAGTTCATTGAAGGGATCGCTTGTGTATCGAAGAGGAGGGGCTTTCTTTAGTTGCTATGCCTCCAAGCTTTTCATGCAGAGAGTGGTCTCTGCACCTTTTCCTTTATTCTTTCTGCGGTTATTGCGAAGTTTAGTTACATAGCTGTCTCGGGCAGCATCTTGATCTCCTTCTACTTCTCCTACTCCGTTGTCTGTTGGAAATTTCATTTTCAGGCACCAGGGGGCTAATACAATCTGAAAGTCAGACAAGGCTGGTCTTCCCAAGAAAGCGTTGTAAGCCGAGTGGTTTTCTATTAGTATGAACGTTTGTTTTCGCACAACGGAGCGGGGATGACTTCCTATCTCGACGAAGAGGTCAAGTTGCCCGAGGGGCATTTTTGCATCTCCAGTGAAACCGTGCAGTGGTTTGTCACAGGGGGATACATCCTTCATTGATAACTTCATTTTGTCGAAAGCATGTTTGAACAGGATATTTACGGAGCTTCCCGTGTCTATTAGAATCCGAAAAACTTTAGCTGGACCAAACCAGGCAGAGATGACCATGGGATCCATATGTGGGTACTGTCTTCCTTCCAAATCATGCCTACTGAATACAATGTCATTGTTTTCTTTTCGTTTCGGGTGGCGTTCCTCCGTAATGGAGTTAACATATCCTTCGGCATTTCTAAGCGACTTGTCGTACCTTTCCATCTCTGCCCAACTTCTGTCGGCGATGTGTGGTCCTCCTGAGATGGTAAGGACCACTATCTTCTCTTGACTAGAGCCACTGGTGTTGTGGTTGTTGCGATTCCCTCCGCCTACTTCTGGGAGGGGTTGCTTTGAGTTCTCATTGGCAGGAGTTGGAGTCCTGTTCTGACCTTTCACATAACGTTCCAGTCTTCTTCTTCTAATGTGTTCTTCGATCAAGTCCCGAAGATGGTGGCATTCATTGGTGTCATGTCCGTGGGATTCGTGGAAGCGACAGAACTTTCTGGACTTGAGTGCGTTATCTGATTCTTTCTTTTTCGGGGGGCGCTTGTATCCGAGTTCGCCCTGAGTGGCTAGGTTGATGTTTTCGATTGTTTCATTCAAAGGAGTGTAGGAGTCAAATCTTGGCCCTGGTCGATATTGGCGCTTCTCAACCTTTCTGCCCCCAGCATTGTCTCTAGATTCATTTCTTCGAGCGTCCTTAGCTGCAGTGGGAACCTTGTCCTGAACTATCTTGCCTTGTTGCCCTGACTGCCTCTCCGTAGCAGCGTCTTCAAGTCTCATATACTTTCCAGCTTCATGGAAGAAATCAGGCAAGGTAGCTGGTTTTTCCTTAGTTAATCTTCTGGCAAACTTGGTGTCTGGATGTACACCACTACAGAGGGCCATTAGAGTGAGTTTTTCATCGGCATCTTGAACTGCTGCCGCTGCGGCGTTGAACCGTGTTAGATATTGTTGCAGCGTCTCTCCGGATTTCTGTTTGACATTGGATAGAGAATAAGCATCCTTGGGTTGTTCCACATGGATGCGGAACTGGCTAATAAACCTTTCTTTTAACATCTCCCATGAGCCGATGGATCCTTGGGGTAGATGGCAGAACCAGGAGGTAGCTAGATCTGATAGGAATAGCGGAAAGCATTTACATAATACTCCTTCTGTTGCTCCACTCATGAGCATATGCTGGGTGTATCTCTGCAGGTGTACGATGGGGTCGGAAGTTCCTTTGTAAGGTTCCATGGTTGGCATTTTCCATTCCCGGGGAGTGATGGCAGTTTCGATATTTCGGGTAAAGGGACTGGTGACCCTAGCGCCTATTCCCCGGTCCCTTTGCTCCCGTTGGACACATTCTCTGAATAATCGTGCCATTCGTTCGTCAGAACTTGGAGCGGACAAAAATGAGCTCGGTTCTTCCCTGCGGGATCTATCTCGTCCAGATGACCTGTAGGGATGGTACAGTCTATCACCTCTAGCATTATCCAGTGGTTGTCTTTGGCTGCTTGGATGCACGCTAGGACCAGCTACAGTTGCCCCCTGCCTTGATCTTCCCCTGTGGGGTTCTGTTTCGAGCACATCCATGGGGTCAACTTCGGGCTGGGTTCTAGCTCGGCTCCGTTCAGCGGGGTTTCTATGATTAGGTGGCATGACTGGCTCAGCTACATCCGACCCTCGCCTGGTGCCTCCCCCGCTGGGTTCGGTTCTAAGGGCTTCCTCGAGTCGGAATTCGGGCTGAGTCCGGGCGCGGCCCCTATCATTGTTGTTCCTGTTGATAGCTTCTTCGAAGAGGGAAGACCTTTGTTGCCTCCGAGATCCTCCGGATTGGGACTCACCCCATGATTCAGTGTTGTGGTTGGACTCTTCAGCATCCCTTAAGCGTGACATGAGTTGGTCCACCAAAGCTTCTTGTTGGGATGTGAAGCGGCTAGTTACTTCAGTCACAACCCTGTCCAGATCTGCCCTAGTGATTGGTTGTTCCGTTGCGGGACCAGTTGGATTTTCCTGATTTTCATCTGGCACTGCTGTTGAAGTGGGCTGATATGTGATTGCTGGATCTGGAAGGCTGCTAGTTGCGATGTTCTTTCCTTTGTTAACATCCCTTCTCTGTTTGGAAGGCATGATTTCTAAGCAACGAGTGATGTTGTTAGGAAGAAGGTTGAGTGGGAGAAGATGAAGCTTGAGTTCTGAAGATGAAGTCTTGAGTTCAACTCTCAGTGAAAGCACCAAAAATGTTTGCACAAAAAATGGACAAACACCTCCAAGTCGTATTATTTAGCTGATTATATGTGATTTTCAGTGATTTTAGATGAGTATGTAAATATGAAAGAAGTAGGGGCTGAAATGTAAAAGACACACAGATTTATAGTGGTTCGGCCAGAATGTGCCTACGTCCACTTTATATGTTATTATCTTCTTTCTTTCAGATTACAGGTACAATGCTTCGTATATCAGTATATGAAAGTAGTTTGAAAGTTCCTTCCTTGCTTGAGCTCTCAAACTTGTCTGCCATTGTTGTACCCCTGCCCCTCTATTTATAGAGTGAGGTAGGGGGCAGGGGTCTTGGAGGTATATAGCTGCTGGTGGGCCCGGGCAGAAGCAATCTGGACTGGCAATCATCTGGTTCGGCGGAGGTCCATTCGGTGGTGAGGTATGGTTTGGCTCGGTGACATTGGTCCGGCCGTGCATGATTCGGTATTGGTGGTCCGGTCGTGGAGCTGTGGTGGAGATCCATTCGGCATCGAGGTAGGTAGCTGGTTCGGCGATGGGCATGGTCCGATTATGGCCCTGGTTCGGCATGCATGATGGAGGCCGAATGGAACGTGGAGAAGGTTGGTCCGGTGGAGGTGAGGGCTGTGCTTCGCCGAATGAACCCAGCCGAATGGGTCGATACCGAACGAGGTGAAGGTTGAATGGAGGAGCCGAATGAGTTGATGCCGAATGAGGTGATGGTTGAACGTTGGATGGACTTCTAGGTTAGTGTTGAGCTTCTTGGCTGTCGAACGAAGTGGAGGCTGCGAGCCCGGGTAAAATTGTGACTTCCTGGTCCCTAGATCTTCTGGGTGAGAATTCGCCCAACACCGTGGATGTTGCACCCTGTAGATGTCCATTATTCGGACGGCCATAACTTCTGGCTCGTCTAGAGTTACGGGAGCCATAACAAGTCAAAACGAAGTCCTCAGTGAGTTCTACGGCTCTGACAGCGTTCAGCCGTCAATGGATTGTTTAATGCCCAAAAAAGACTATCCGAATCTCAATCGGGTCTCGGAAGTTTTTTACCCTTCGTATTTTCGACACGTGGATTTTTACGGTAAAACTGGATTACCGTGGCTGGTCTTCAATTTACCATCGCTGGAGAGTGGCGCACCATGGCACCATTCCATTTCAAATCCGTTCTCGCATTTCAAAAAGTCGTACGACACTGTTTCGCCATTTCGGACGGATGTTGCACCTTGCACCGTGGATGTTGCACCCTGTAGATGTCGATTATTCGGACAGCCATAACTTATGGCTCCTTTAGAGTTACGGGAGCCATAACCAGTCAAAACGAAGCCCTCAGTGGGTTCTTCGGCTCTGACAGCTTTCAGCCGTCAATGGATTGTTTAATGCCCAAAAAAGACTATCCGAATCTCAATCGGGTCTCGGAAGTTTTTTAACCTTCGTTTTTTCGACACGTGGATTTTTACGGTAAAACTGGATTACCGTGGCTGGTCTTCGATTTACCATCGCTGGAGGGTGGTGCACCATGGAACCGTTCCGTTTCAAATCCATGCACGCATTTCAAAAATTCGTACGAACCTGTTTCGCCTTTTCGGACGGATGTTGCACCTTGCACCGTGTATGTCGCACCCTGTAGATATCGATTATTCGGACGGCCATAACTTCTGGCTCGTTTAGAGTTACGGGAGCCATAACCAGTCAAAACGAACACCTCAGTTAGTTCTACGGCTCTGACGGCTTTCAGCCGTCAATGGATTGTTTAATGCCCAAAAAAGACTATCCGAATCTCAAGCGGGTCTCGGAAGTTTTTTACCCTTCGTTTTTTCGACACGTGGATTTTTACAGTAAAACTGGATTACCGTGGTTGGTCTTCAATCTACCATCGCTGGAGAGTGGAGCATTATGGCACCGTTCCGTTTCAAATCCATGCATGCATTTCAAAATGCCGTATGACACTGTTTCGCCATTTCGGACGGATATTGCACCTTGCACCGTGGATGTTGCACCCTGTAGATGTCGATTATTCGGAAGGCCATAACTTCTGGATCATTTAGAGTTACGGGAGCCATAACCTGTCAAAACGAAGGCCTCAGTGAGTTCTACGGCTATGACAGCTTTTAGCCGTCGATGGATTGTTTAATGCCCAAAAAAGACTATCCGAATCTCAATCGGGTCTCGGAAGTTTTTTACCCTTCGTTTTTTCGACACGTGGATTTTTACGGTAAAACGGGATTACCGTGGCTGGTCTTCGATTTACCATCGCTGGAGAGTAGTGCACCATGGTACCGTTCCGTTTCAAATCCATGCATGCATTTCAAAGAGTCGTACGACACTGTTTCGCCATTTCGGACGGATGTTGCACCTTGCACCGTGGATGTTGCACCCTGTAGATATCGATTAGTCGGACGGCCATAACTTCTGGCTCATTTAGAGTTACGGGAGCCATAACCAGTCAAAACGAAGGCCTCAGTGAGTTCTACGGCTCTTACAGCTTTCAGCCGTCAATGGATTGTTTAATACCCAAAAAATACTATCCGAATCTCAATCGGGTGTCGGAAGGTTTTTACCCTTCGTTTTTTCGACATGTGGATTTTTACGGTAAAACGGGATTACCGTGGCTGGTCTTCGATTTACCATCGCTGGAGAATGGTGCACCATGGTACCGTTCCGTTTCAAATCCATGCACACATTACAAAAAGTCGTACGACACTGTTTCGCCATTTCGGACGGATGTTGCACCTTGCACCGTGGATATTGCACCCTGTAGATGTTGATTATTCGGATGGCCATAACTTCTTGCTCGTTTATAGTTACGGGAGCCATAACCAGTCAAAACGAAGGCTTCAGTGAGTTCTACGGCTCTGACGGCTTTCAACCGTCAATGGATTGTTTAATGCCCAAAAAAGACTATCCGAATCTCAATCGGGTCTCGGAAGTTTTTTAACCTTCGTTTTTTCGACACGTGGATTTTTACGGTAAAACTGGATTACCGTGGCTGGTCTTCGATTTACCATCGCTGGAGAGTGGTGCACCATGGCACCGTTCCGTTTCGAATCCATGCACGCATTTCAAAAAGTCGTACGACGCAGTTTCGCCATTTCGGACGGATGTTGTACCTTGCACCGTGGATGTTGCACCCTGTAGATATCGATTATTCGGACGGCCATAACTTCTGGCTCGTTTAGAGTTACGGGAGCCATAACCAGTCAAAACGAAGGCTTCAGTGAGTTCTACGGCTCTGACAGCTTTCAGCCGTCAATGGATTGTTTAATGCCCAAAAAAGACTATCCGAATCTCAATCGGGTCTCGGAAGTTTTTTACCCTTCGTTTTTTCGACACGTGGATTTTTACGGTCAAACGGGATTACCGTGGATGGTCTTCAATTTACCATCGCTGGAGAATGGTGCACCATGGCACCGTTCCGTTTCAAATCCATGCACGCATTTCAAAAAGTCGTACGACACTGTTTCGCCATGTCGGACGGATGTTGCGCCTTGCACCGTGGATGTTGCACCCTGTAGATGTCGATTATTCGGACGGCCATAACTTCTGGCTCGTTTAGAGTTACGGGAGCCATAACCACTCAAAACGAAGGACTCAGTGAGTTCTACGGCTTTGACAGCTTTGAGCCGTCAATGGATTGGTTAATGCCTAAAATAGACTATCCGAATCTCAATCGGGTCTCGGAAGTTTTTTACCCTTCGTTTTTTCGACACGTGGATTTTTACGGTAAAACGGGATTACTGTGGCTGGTCTTTGATTTGCCATCGCTGGAGAGTGGTGCACCATGGTACCGTTCCGTTTCAAATCCATGCACGCATTTCAAAATGTCGTACGACACTGTTTCGCCATTTCGGACGGATGTTGCACCTTGCACCGTGGATGTTGCGCACTGTAGATATCGAATATTCGGACGGCTATAACTTCTGGCTCGTTCGGAGTTACGGGAGCCATAACCAGTCAAAATAAAGGCATCAGTGAGTTCTACGGCTCTGACAGCTTTCAGCCGTCAATGTATTGTTTAATGCCCAAAAAAGACTATCCGAATCTCAATCGGGCCTCGGAAGCTTTTTACCCTTCGTTTTTTCGACACGTGGATTTTTACGGTAAAATGGGATTACCGTGGATGGTCTTCGATTTACCATCGCTGGAGAATGGTGCACCATGGTACCGTTCCGTTTCAAATCCATACACGCATTTAAAAAAGTCGTACGACACTGTTTCGCCATTTCGGATGGATGTTGCACCTTGCACCGTGGATGTTGCACCCTGTATATGTCGATTATTCGGACGGTCATAACTTCTGGCTCGTTTAGAGCTACGGGATCCATAACCAGTCAAAACGAATGCCTCAGTGAGTTCTACGGCTCTGACTGCTTTCAGCCGTCGATGGATTGTTTAATGCCCAAAAAAGAGTATCCGAATCTCAATCGGGTCTAGGAAGTTTTTTACCCTTCGTTTTTTCGACACGTGGATTTTTACGGTAAAACGAGATTACCGTGGATGGTCTTCGATTTACCATCGCTGGAGAATGGTGCACCATGGCACCGTTCCGTTTCAAATCCATGCACGCATTTCAAAAAGTCGTACGACACTGTTTCGCCATGTCGGACGGATGTTGCACCTTGCACCATGGATGTTGCACCCTGTAGATGTCGATTATTCGGACGGCCATAACTTCTGGCTCGTTTAGAGTTACGGGAGCCATAACCAGTCAAAACGAAGGCCTCAGTGAGTTCTACGGCTTTGACAGCTTTGAGTCGTCAATGGATTGTTTAATGCCCAAAAAAGACTATCAGAATCTCAATCGGGTCTCGGAAGTTTTTTACCCTTCGTTTTTTCGACACGTGGATTTTTATGGTAAAACGGGATTACCGTGGATGGTCTTCGATTTACCATCGCTGGAGAATGGTGCACCATGGCACCGTTCCGTTTCAAATCCATGCACGCATTTCAAAAAGTCGTACGACACTGTTTCGCCATGTCGGACGGATGTTGCACCTTGCACCATGGATGTTGCACCCTGTAGATGTCGATTATTCGGACGGCCATAACTTATGGCTCGTTTAGAGTTACGGGAGTCATAACCAGTCAAAACGACGGCCTTAGTGAGTTCTACGGCTCTGACAGCTTTCAGCGTCAATGGATTGTTTAATGCCCAAAAAAGACTATCCAAATCTCAATCGGGTCTCGGAAGTTTTTTACCCTTCGTTTTTTCGACACGTGGATTTTTACGGTAAAACGGGATTACCGTGGCTGGTCATCGATTTACCATTGCTGGAGAGTGGTGCGCCATGGTACCGTTCCGTTTCAAATCCATGCACGCATTTCAAAAAGTCGTACGACACTGTTTCGCCATTTCGGACGGATGTTGCACCTTGCACCGTGGATGTTGCACCCTGTAGATGTCGATTATTCGGACGGCCATAACTTCTGGCTCGTTTAGAGTTACGGGAGCCATAACCACTCAAAACGAAGGCCTCAGTGAGTTCTATGGCTCTGACAGCTTTGAGCCGTCAATGGATTGTTTAATGCCCAAAAAAGACTATCCGAATCTCAATCGGGTCTCGGAAGTTTTTTACCCTTCGTTTTTTCGACACGTGGATTTTTACGGTAAAACGGGATTATCGTGGCTGGTCTTCGATTTGCCATCGTTGGAGAGTGGTGCACCATGCTACCATTCCGTTTCAAATCCATGCACGCATTTCAAAAAGTCGTACGACACTGTTTCGCCATTTCGGATGGATGTTGCACCTTGCATCGTGGATGTTGCACCCTGTAGATATCGATTATTCGGACGGCTATAACTTCTGGCTCGTTTAGAGTTACGGGAGCCATAACCAGTCAAAACGAAGGCCCCGGTGAGTTCTACGGCTCTGACTGCTTTCAACCGTCAATGTATTGTTTAATGCCCAAAAAAGACTATCCGAATCTCAATCGGGCCTCGGTAGTTTTTTACCCTTCTTTTTTCGACACGTGGATTTTTACGGTAAAACGGGATTACCGTGGATGGTCTTCGATTTATCATCGCTGGAGAATGGTGCACCATGGTATCGTTCCGTTTCAAATCCATGCACACATTTAAAAAAGTCGTACGACACTGTTTCGCCATTTCGGACGGATGTTGCACCTTGCACCGTGGATGTTGCACCCTGTATATGTCGATTATTCGGACGACAACAACTTCTGGCTCGTTTAGAGCTACGGGAGCCATAACCAGTCAAAACGAAGGCCTTAGTGAGTTCTACGGCTCTGACAGCTTTCAGCCGTCAATGGATTGTTTAATGCCCAAAAAAGAGTATCCGAATCTCAATCGGGTCTAGGAAGTTTTTTACCCTTCGTTTTTTCGACACGTGGATTTTTACGTAAAACAGGATTACCGTGGATGGTCTTCGATTTACCATCGCTGGAGAATGGTGCACCATGGCACCATTCCGTTTCAAATCCATGCACGCATTTCAAAAAGTCGTACGACACTTTTTGCCATGTCGGACGGATGTTGCACCTTGCACCGTGGATGTTGCACCCTGTAGATGTCGATTATTCGGACGGCCATAACTTCTGGCTCGTTTAGAGTTACGGGAGCCATAAGCAGTCAAAACGAAGGCCTTAGTGAGTTTTACGGCTCTGACAGCTTTCAGCCGTCAATGGATTGGCTAATGCCCAAAAAAGACTACCAGAATCTCAATCGGGTCTCCGAAGTTTTTTACCCTTCGTTTTTTCGACACGTGGATTTTTATGGTAAAACGGGATTACCGTGGATGGTCTTTGATTTACCATCGCTGGAGAATGGTGCACCATGGTACCATTCCATTTCAAATCCATGCACGCATTTCAAAAAGTCATACGACACTGTTTCGCTTTCGGACGGATGTTGCACCTTGCACCGTGGATTTTGCACCCTGTAGATGTCGATTATTCGGACGGCCATAACTTCTGGCTCGTTTAGAGTTACGGGAGCCATAACCAGTCAAAACGAAGGCATCAGTGAGTTCTACGGCTCTGACAGCTTTCAGCCGTCAATGGATTGTTTAATGCCCAAAATAGACTATCAGAATCTCAATCGGGTCTCGGAAGTTTTTTACCCTTCGTTTTCTCGACACGTGGATTTTTACGGTAAAACGGGATTACCGTGGATGGTCTTCGATTTACCATCGCTGGAGAATGGTGCACCATGGTACCGTTCCGTTTCAAATCCATGCACGCATTTCAAAAAGTCGTACGACATTGTTTCGCCATTTCGGACGGATGTTGCACCTTGCACCGTGGATGTTGCACCTTGTAGATGTCGATTATCCGGACGGCCATAACTTCTGGCTCGTTTAGAGTTACGGGAGCCATAACCAGTCAAAACGAAGGCCTCAGTGAGTTCTACGGCTCTGACAGCTTTCAGCCGTCAATGGATTGTTTAATGCCCAAAAAAGACTATCCGAATCTCAATCGGGTCTCGGAAGTTTTTTACCCTTCGTTTTTTCGACACGTGGATTTTTACGGTAAAACGAGATTACCGTGGATGGTCTTCGATTTACCATCGCTGGAGAATGGTGCACCATGGCACCGTTTCGTTTCAAATCCATGCACGCATTTCAAAAAGTGGTACAACACTGTTTCGCCATTTCGGACGGATGTTGCACCTTGCGCCGTGGATGTTGCACCCTGTAGATGTCCATTATTCGGACGGCCATAACTTCTGGCTCGTTTAGAGTTACGGGAGCCATAACCAGTCAAAACGGAGGCCTCAGTTAGTTCTACGGCTCTGACAGTTTTTAGCTGTAATGGATTGTTTAATGCCCAAAAAAACAATCCGAATCTCAATCGGGTCTCGGAAGTTTTTTACCCTTCGTTTTTTCGACACGTGGATTTTTACGGTAAAACAGGATTACCGTGGCTGGTCTTCGATTTACCATCGCTGGAGAGTGGTGCACCATGGTACCGTTCCGTTTAAAATCCATGCACGCATTTCAAATAGTCGTACGACACTGTTTCGCCATTTCGGACGGATGTTGCACCTTGCACCGTGGATGTTGCACCCTGTATATATCGATTATTCGGACGGCCATAACTTCTTGCTCATTTAGAGTTACGGGAGCCATAACCAGTCAAAACGAAGGCCTCTGTAAGTTCTACGGCTCTGACAGCTTTCAGCCGTCAATGGATTGTTTAATGCCCAAAAAAGTCTATCCGAATCTCAATCGGGTCTCGGAAGTTTTTCACCCTTCGTTTTTTCAACACGTGGATTTTTACGGCAAAACTGGATTACCATGGCTGGTCTTTGATTTACCATCGCTGGAGAGTGGCGCACCATGGCACCATTCCATTTTAAATCCATGCTCGCATTTCAAAAAGTCGTAAGACACTGTTTCGCCATTTCGGACGGATGTTGCACCTTGCACCGTGGATGTTGCACCCTATAGATGTCGATTGTTCGGACGGCCATAACTTCTGGCTCGTTTAGAGTTACGGGAGCAATAACCAGTCAAAACGAAGGACTCGGTGAGTTCTATGGCTCAGACAGCTTTCAGCCGTCAATGGATTGTTTAATGCCCAAAAAAGACTATCCGAATCTCAATCGGGTCTCGGAAGTTTTTTAACCTTCGTTTTTTCGACACGTGGTTTTTTACGGTAAAACTGGATTACCGTGGTTGGTCTTCGATTTACCATCGCTGGAGGGTGGTGCACCATGGCACCGTTCCGTTTCAAATCCATGCACGCATTTCAAAAAGTCGTACGACACTGTTTCGCCATTTCGGACGGATGTTGCACCTTGCACCGCGTATGTCGCACACTGTAGATATCAATTATTCGGACGGCCATAACTTATGGCTCCTTTAGAGTTACGGGAGCCATAACCAGTCAAAACGAAGGCCTCAATGAGTTCTACAGCTCTGACAGCTTTCAACCGTCAATGGATTGTTTAATGCCCAAAAAACACTATCCGAATCTCAATCGGGTCTCGGAAGTTTTTTAACCTTCGTTTTTTCGACAGGTGGATTTTTACGGTAAAACTGGATTAACGTGGCTGGTCTTCGATTTACTATCGCTGGAGGGTGGTGCACCTTGGCACCGTTCCGTTTCAAATCCATGCACGCATTTCAAAAAGTCGTACGACACTGTTTCGCCATTTCGGGCGGATGTTGCACCTTGCACCGTGGATGTTGCACCCTGTAGATATCGATTATTCGGACGGCCATAACTTCTGGCTCGTTTAGAGTTACGAGAGCCATAACCAGTCAGAACGAACGCCTTGGTTAGTTCTACGGCTTTGACAGCTTTCAGCCGTCAATGGATTGTTTAATACCCAAAAAAGACTATCCGAATCTCCAGCGGGTCTCGGAAGTTTTTTACCCTTCGTTTTTTCGACACGTGGATTTTTACATTAAAACTGGATTACCGTGGATGGTCTTCGATTTACCATCGCTGGAGAATGGTGCACCATGGCACCGTTCCTTTTTAAATCCATGCACGCATTTCCAAAAGTCGTACGACACCGTTTCGCCATTTCGGACGGATGTTGCACCTTGCACCGTGGATGTTGCACCCTGTAGATGTACATTATTCGGACGGTCATAACTTCTGGCTCGTCTAGAGTTACGGGAGCCATAACCAGTCAAAACGAAGGCCTCAGTGAGTTATACGGCTCTGATAGCTTTCTGCCGTCAATGGATTGTTTAATGCCCAAAAAAGACTATCCGAATCTCAATCGGGTCTTGGAAGTTTTTTACACTTCATTTTTTCGACACGTGGATTTTTACGGTAAAACGGGATTACCATGGATGGTCTTCGATTTACCATCGCTAGAGAATGGTGCACCATGGTACAGTTCCGTTTCAAATCCATGCACGCATTTCAAAAAGTCGTACGACACTGTTTCGCCATTTCGGACGGATGTTGCACCTTGCACCGTGGATGTTGCACCCTGTAAATGTCGATTATTCGGACGGCCATAACTTATGGCTCCTTTAGAGTTACGGGAGCCATAACCAGTCAAAACGAAGGCCTCAGTGAGTTCTTCGGCTCTGACAGCTTTCAGCCGTCAATTGATTGTTTAATGCCCAAAAAAGACTATCCGAATCTCAATCGGGTCTCGGAAGTTTTTTAACCTTCGTTTTTTCGACACGTGGATTTTTACGGTAAAACTAGATTACTGTGGCTGGTCTTCGATTTACCATCGCTGGAGGGTGGTGCACCATGGCACCGTTCCGTTTCAAATCCATGCACGCATTTCAAAAAGTCGTACGACACTGTTTCACCTTTTCGGACGGATGTTGCACCTTGCACCGTGTACGTAGCACCCTGTAGATATTGATTATTCGGACGGCCATAACTTCTGGCTCGTTTAGAGTTACGGGAGCCATAACCAGTCAAAACGAACGCCTCAGTTAGTTCTACGGCTCTGAAAGCTTTCGGCCGTCAATGGATTGTTTAATGCCCAAAAAAGACTATCCGAATCTCAAGCGGGTCTCGGAAGTTTTTTACCCTTCGTTTTTTCGACACGTGGTATTTTACGGTAAAACTGGATTACCGTGGATGGTCTTCGATCTACCATCGCTAAAGGGTGGTGCACAATGGCACCGTTCCGTTTCAAATCCATGCACGCATTTCAAAAGGTCGTACGACACTGTTTCGCCATTTCGGACGGATATTCCACCTTGCACCGTGGATGTTGCACCCTGTAGATATCGATTATTCGGACGGCCATAACTTCTGGCTCATTTAGAGTTACGGGAGCCATAACCAGTCAAAACGAACGCCTCAGTTAGTTCTACGGCTCTGAAAGCTTTCAGCCGTCAATGGATTGTTTAATGCCCAAAAAAGACTATCCGAATCTCAAGCGGGTCTCGGAAGTTTTTTACCCTTCGTTTTTTCGACACGTGGATTTTTACGGTAAAACTGGATTACCGTGGATGGTCTTCGATTTACCATCGCTGGAGAATGGTTAACCATGGCACCGTTCCTTTTCAAATCCATGCACGCATTTCCAAAAGTCGTACGACACCGTTTCGCCATTTCGGACGGATGTTGCACCTTGCACCGTGGATGTTGCACCCTGTAGATGTCCATTATTCGGACGGCCATAACTTCTGGCTCGTCTAGAGTTACGGGAGCCATAACCAGTTAAAACGAAGGCCTCAGTGAGTTCTACGGCTCTGACAGCTTTCAGCCGTCAATGGATTGTTTCCCAAAAAGGACTATCCGAATCTCAATCGGGTCTTGGAAGTTTTTTACCCATTGTTTTTTCTACACGCGGATTTTTACGGTAAAACGGGATTACCGTGGATGGTCTTCGATTTACCATCGCTGGAGAATGGTGCACCATGGTACCGTTCCGTTTCAAATCCATGCACACATTTCAAAAAGTCGTACGACACTGTTTCGCCATTTCGGACGGATGTTGCACCTTGCACCGTGGATGTTGCACCCTGTAGATGTCGACTATTCGGACGACCATAACTTATGGCTCCTTTAGAGTTACGGGAGCCATAACCAGTCAAAACGAAGGCCTCAGTGAGTTCTTCGGCTCTGATAGCTTTCAACCGTCGATGGATTGTTTAATGCCCAAAAAAGACTATCCGAATCTCAATCGGGTCTCGGAAGTTTTTTACCCTTCGTTTTTTCGACACGTGGATTTTTACGGTAAAACGGGATTGCCGTGGCTGGTCTTCGATTTACCATCGCTGGAGAGTAGTGCACCATGGTACCGTTCCGTTTCAAATCCATGCACGCATTTCAAAGAGACGTACGACACTGTTTCGCCATTTCGGACGGATGTTGCACCTTGCACCGTGGATGTTGCACCCTGTAGATATCGATTATTCGGACGGCCATAACTTCTGGCTCGTTTAGAGTTACGGGAGCCATAACCGGTCAAAACGAAGGCCTTAGTGAGTTCTACGGCTCTGACGGCTTTCAGCCGTCAATGGATTGTTTAATACCCAAAAAATACTATCCGAATCTCAATCGGGTCTCAGAAGTTTTTTACCCTTCGTTTTTTCGACATGTGGATTTTTACGGTTAAACGGGATTACCGTGGCTGGTCTTCGATTTACCATCGCTGGAGAGTGGTGTACCATTGCACTGTTCCGTTTCGAATCCATGCACGCATTTCAAAAAGTCGTACGACACTGTTTCGCCATTTCGGACGAATGTTGTACCTTGCACCGTGGATGTTGCACCCTGTAGATATCGATTGTTCGGACGACCATAACTTCTGGCTCGTTTAGAGTTACGGGAGCCATAACCAATCAAAACGAAGGCCTCAGTGAGTTCTACGGCTCTGACAGATTTCAGCCGTCAATGTACTGTTTAATGCGCAAAAAAGACTATCCGAATCTCAATCGGGTCTCGGAAGTTTTTTACCCTTCGTTTTTTCGACACGTGGATTTTTACGGTAAAACGGGATTACCGTGGATGGTCTTCGATTTACCATCGCTGGAGAATGGTGCACCATGGTACCGTTCCGTTTCAAATCCATGCACGTATTTCAAAAAGTCGTACGACACTGTTTCGCCATTTCGGACGGATGTTGCACCTTGCACCGTGGATGTTGCACCCTATAGATGTCGATTATTCGGACGGCCATAACTTCTGGTTCGTTTAGAGTTATGGGAGCCATAACCAGTCAAAACGAAGGCCTCGGTGAGTTCTACGGCTCTGACCGCTTTCAGCCGTCAATGGATTGTTTAATGCCCAAAAAAGACTATCCGAATCTCAATCGGGACTCGGAAGTTTTTTACCCTTCGTTTTTTCGACACGTGGATTTTTACGGTCAAACGGGATTACCGTGGATGGTCTTCGATTTACCATCGCTGGAGAATGGTGCACCATGCCACCATTCCGTTTCAAATCCATGCACGCATTTCAAAAAGTCGTACGACACTGTTTCGCCATGTCGGACGGATGTTGCACCTTGCACCGTGGATGTTGCACCCTATAGATGTCGATTATTCGGACGGCCAAAACTTCTGGCTCGTTTAGAGTTACGGGAGCCATAACCACTCAAAACGAAGGCCTCAGTGAGTTGTACGGCTCTGACAGCTTTGAGCCGTCAATGGATTGTTTAATGCCCAAAATAGACTATCCGAATCTCAATCGGGTCTCGGAAGTTTTTTACCCTTCGTTTTTTCGACACGTGGATTTTTACGGTAAAACGGGATTACCGTGGCTGGTCTTTGATTTGCAATCGCTGGAGAGTGGTGCACCAAGGTACCGTTCCGTTTCAAATCCATGCACGCATTTCAAAAAGTCGTACGACACTGTTTCGCCATTTCGGACGGATGTTGCACCTTGCACCGTGGATGTTGCACACTATAGATAACGAATATTCGGACGGCTATAATTTCTGGCTCGTTTGGAGTTACGGGAGCCATAACCAGTCAAAATGAAGGCATCAGTGAGTTCTACGGCTATGACAGCTTTCAGCTGTCAATGTATTGTTTAATGCCCAAAAAAGACTATCCGAATCTCAATCGGGCCTCGGAAGTTTTTTACCCTTCGTTTTGTCGACACGTGGATTTTTACGGTAAAACGGGATTACCATGGATGGTCTTCGACTTACCATCGCTGGAGAATGGTGTACCATGGTACCGTTCCGTTTCAAATCCATGCACGCATTTAAAAAAGTCGTACGACACTGTTTCGCCATTTCGGATGGATGTTGCACCTTGCACCGTGGATGTTGCACCATGTATATGTCGATTATTCGGACGGCCATAACTTTTGGCTCGTTTAGAGTTACGGGAGCCATAACCAGTCAAAACGAAGGCCTCAGTGAGTTCTACGGCTCTGACAGCTTTCAGCCGTCGATGGATTGTTTAATGCCTAAAAAAGAATATCAGAATCTCAATCGGGTCTCGGAAGTTTTTTACCCTTCGTTTTTTCGACACGTGGATTTTTATGGTAAAACGGGATTACCGTGGATGGTCTTCGATTTACCATCGCTGGAGAATGGTGCACCATGGTACCGTTCCGTTTCAAATCCATGCACGCATTTCAAAAAGTCGTACGACACTGTTTCGCCATTTCGGACGGATGTTGCACCTTGCACCGTGGATGTTGCACCCTGTAGATGTCGATTATTCGGACGGCCATAACTTCTGGCTCGTTTACAGTTACGGGAGCCATAACCAGTCAAAACGAAGGCCTCAGTGAGTTCTACGGCTCTGACAGCTTTCAGCCATCAATGGATTGTTTAATGCCCAAAAAAGACTATCCGAATCTCAATCGGGTCTCGGATGTTTTTTACTCTTCGTTTTTTCGACACGTGGATTTTTACGGTAAAACTGTATTACCGTGGCTGGTCTTCGATTTACCATCGCTAGAGAGTGGTGCACCATGGTACCGTTCCATTTCAAATCCATGCATGCATTTCAAAATGTCGTACGACACTATTTCGCCATTTCGGACGGATGTTGCACCTTGCACCGTGGATGTTGCACCGTGTGGATATCGATTATTCGGACTGCCATAACTTGTGGCTCGTTTAGAGTTACGGGAGCCATAAATAGTCAAAACGAAGGCCTCGGTGAGTTCTACAGCTCGTACAGCTTTCAGCCGTCAATGGATTGTTTAATGCCCAAAAAAGACTATCTGAATCTCAATCGGGTCTCGGAAGTTTTTTACCCTTCGTTTTTTCGACACGTGGATTTTTATGGTAAAACGGGATTACCGTGTCTGGTCTTTGATTTACCATCGCTGCAGAGTGGTGCACCACGGTACCGTTCCGTTTCAATTCGATGCACGCATTTCAAAAAGTCGTACGACACTGTTTCGCCATTTCGGACGGATGTTGAACCTTGCACCGTGGATGTTGAACCATATAGATATCGATTATTCGGACGGTCGTAACTTCTGGGTCGTTTAGAGTTACGGGAGCCATAACCAGTCAAAACGAAGGCCTCAGTGAGCTCTACGGCTCTGACAGCTTTCATCCGTCAACGGATTGTTTAATGCCCAAAAAAAACTATCCGAATCTCAATCGGGTCTCGGACGTTTTTTACCCTTCGTTTTTTCGACACGTGGATTTTTACGGTAAAACTGTATTACCGTGGCTGGTCTTCGATTTACCATCGCTGGAGAGTGGTGCACCATGGTACCATTCCATTTCGAATCCATGTACGCATTTGAAAAAGTCGTACGACACTGTTTCACCATTTCGGACGGATGTTGCACCTTGCACCGTGGATGTTGCACCCTGTAGATATCGATTATTCAGACGGCCATAACTTCTGCCTCGTTTAGAGTTACGAGAGCCATAACCAGTCAAAACGAAGGCCTCGGTGAGTTCTGTGGCTCTGAAAGCTTTTAGCCATCAATGGATTGTTTAATGCCCAAAAAAGACTATCCGAATCTCAATCTGGTCTCGGAAGTTTTTTACCCTTCGTTTTTTCGACACGTGGATTTTCACGGTAAAACGGGATTACCGTGGCTGGTCTTCGATTTACCATCGCTGGAGAGTGGTGCACCATGGAACCATTCCGGTTCAAATCAATACACGCATTTCAAAAAGTCGTACGACACTGTTTCGCCATTTCGGACGGATGTTGCACCTTGCACCGTGGATGTTGCACCCTGTAGATATCGATTATTCGGACGGCCATAGCATCTGGCTCGTTTAGAGTTACGGGAGCCATAACCAGTCAAAACGAAGGCCTCAGTGAGTTCTACGGCTCTAACAGCTTTCAGCCGTCAATGGATTGTTTAATACCCAAAAAATTCTATCCGAATCTCAATCGGGTCTCGGAAGTTTTTTACCCTTCGTTTTTTCGACACGTGGATTTTTACGGTAAAACTGGATTACCGTGGCTGGTCTTCGATTTACCATCGCTGAAGAGTGGTTGACCATGGTACCGTTCCGTTTCAAATCCATGCACACATTTCAAAAGGTCGTACGACACTGTTTCCCCATTTCGGACGGATGTTGCACCTTGCACCGTGGATGTTGCACCCTGTAGATATCGATTATTCGGACGGCCATAACTTCTGGCTCGTTTAGAGTTACGGGAGCCATAACCAGTTAAAACGAAGGCCTCAGTGAGTTCTACGGCTCTGACAGCTTTCAGCCGTCAATGGATTGTTTAATACCCAAAAAAGACTATCCGAATCTCAATCGGGTCTCGGACGTTTTTTACCCTTCGTTTTTTCGACACGTGGATTTTTACGGTAAAACTGGATTACCGTGGCTGGCCTTCGATTTACCATCGCTGGAGAGTGGTGCACCAAAAATCCATGCACGCATTTCAAAAAGTCATACGACACTGTTTCGCCATTTTGGACGGATGTTGCACCTTGCACCGTGGATGTTGCACCCTGTAGATATCGATTATTCAGACGGCCATAACTTCTGGCTCGTTTAGAGTTACGCGAGCCATAACCAGTCAAAACGAAGGCCTTAATGAGTTCTACGGCTCTGAAAGCTTTCAGCCGTCAATGTATTGTTTAATGCCCAAAAAAGACTATCCGAATCTCAATCGGGTTTTGGAAGTTTTTTACCCTTCGTTTTTTCGATACGTGGATTTTTACGGTAAAACGGGATTACCGTGGATGGTCTTCGATTTACCATCGCTGTAGAATGGTGCGCCATGGTACCGTTCCGTTTCAAATCCATGCACACATTTCAAAAAGTCGTACGACACTGTTTCGCCATTTCGGACGGATGTTGCACCTTGCACCATGGATGCTGCACCCTGTAGATGTCGATTATCCGGACCGCCATAACTTCTGGCTCGTTTAGAGTTACGGGAGACATAACCAATCAAAACGAAGGCCTCAGTGAGTTGTACGGCTCTGACCGCTTTCAGCCGTCAATGGATTGTTTAATGCCCAAAAAAGACTATCCGAATCTCAATCGGGTCTCGGAAGTTTTTTACCCTTCGTTTTTTCGACACGTGGATTTTTACGGTCAAACGGGATTACCGTGGATGGTCTTCGATTTACCATCGCTGGAGAATGGTGCACCATGGCACCGTTCCATTTCAAATCCATGGACGCATTTCAAAAAGTCGTACGACATTGTTTCACCATGTCGGACGGATGTTGCACCTTGCACCGTGGATGTTGCACCCTGTAGATGTCGATTATTCGGACGGCCATAACTTCTGGCTCGTTTAGATTTACGGCAGCCATAACCACTCAAAACGAAGGCCTCAGTGAGTTCTACAGCTCTGACAGCTTTGAGCCGTCAATGGATTGTTTAATGGCCAAAATAGACTATCCGAATCTCAATCGGGTCTCGGAAGTTTTTTACCCTTTGTTTTTTCGACACGTGGATTTTTACGGTAAAACGGGATTACCGTGGCTGGTCTTTGATTTGCCATCGCTGGAGAGTGGTGCACCATGGTACCGTTCCGTTTCAAATCCATGCACGCATTTCAAAAAGTCGTACGACACTGTTTCGCCATTTCGGACGGATGTTGCACCTTGCACCGTGGATGTTGCACACTGTAGATATCGAATATTCGGACAGCTATAACTTCTGGCTCGTTTGGAGTTACGGGAGCCATAACCAGTCAAAATGAAGGCATCAGTGAGTTCTACGGCTCTGACAGCTTTCAGCCGTCAATGTATTGTTTAATGCCCAAAAAAGACTATCCGAATCTCAATCGGGCCTCGGAAGCTTTTTACCCTTCGTTTTTTCGACACGTGGATTTTTACGGTAAAACGGGATTACCGTGGATGGTCTTCGATTTACCATCGCCGGAGAATGGTGCACCATGGTACCGTTCCGTTTCAAATCCATGCACGCAGTTAAAAAAGTCGTACGACACAGTTTCGCCATTTCGGATGGATGTTGCACCTTGCACCGTGGATGTTGCACCCTGTATATGTCGATTATTCGGACGGCCATAACGTCTGGCTCGTTTAGAGTTACGGGAGCCATAACCAGTCAAAACGAAGGCCTCAGTGAGTTCTACGGCTGTGACAGCTTTTAGCCGTCGATGGATTGTTTAATGCCCAAAAAAGAGTATCCGAATCTCAATCGGGTCTAGAAAGTTTTTTACCCTTCGTTTTTTCGACACGTGGATTTTTACGGTAAAACGGGATTACCGTGGATGGTCTTCAATTTAACATCGCTGGAGAATGGTGCACCATGGCAACGTTCCGTTTCAAATCCATGCACGCATTTCAAAAAGTCGTACGACACTGTTTCGCCATGTCGGACGGATGTTGCACCTTGCACCGTGGATGTTGCACCCTGTAGATGTCGATTATTCGGACGGCCATAACTTCTGGCTCGTTTAGAGTTACGGGAGCTATAACCAGTCAAAACGAAGGCCTCAGTGGGTTCTACGGCTCTGACAGCTTTGAGTCATCAATGGATTGTTTAATGCCCAAAAAAGACTATCAGAATCTCAATCGGGTCTCGGAAGTTTTTTACCCTTCGTTTTTTCGACACGTGGATTTTTATGGTAAAACGGGATTACCGTGGATGGTCTTCGATTTACCATCGCTGGAGAATGGTGCACCATGGTACCGTTCCATTTCAAATCCATGCACGCATTTCAAAAAGTCCTACGACACTGTTTCGCCATTTCGGACGGATGTTGCACCTTGCACCGTGGATGTTGCACCCTGTAGATGTCGATTATTCGGAAGGCCATAACTTCTGGCTCGTTTAGAGTTACGGGAGCCATAACCATTCAAAACAAAGGCCTCAGTGAGTTCTACGGCTCTGACAGCTTTCAGCCGTCAATGGATTGTTTAATGCCCAAAAAAGACATCCGAATCTCAATCGGGTCGCAGAGGTTTTTTACCCTTCGTTTTTTCGACACGTGGATTTTACAGTAAAACGAGATTACCGTGGATGGTCTTCCATTTACCATCGCTGGAGAATGGTGCACCATGGAACCGTTCCGTTTCAAATCCATGCACGCATTTCAAAAAGTCGTACGACACTGTTTCGCCATTTCGGACGGATATTGCACCTTGCACCGTGGATGCTGCACCATGTAGATGTCGATTATTCGGACGGCCATAACTTCTGGCTCGTTTAGAGTTACGGGAGCCATAACCAGTCAAAACGAAGGCCTCAGTGAGTTCTACGGCTCTGACAGCTTTTAGCCGTCAATGGATTGTTTAATGCCCAAAAAAGACTATCTGAATCTCAATCGGGTCTCTGAAGTTTTTTACCCTTAGTTTTTTCGACACGTGGATTTTTACGGTAAAACGGGATTACCGTGGCTGGTCTTCGATTTACCATCGCTGGAGAGTGGTGCACCATGATACCGTTCCGTTTCAAATCCATGCACGCATTTCAAAAAGTCGTACAACACTGTTTCGCCATTTCGGACGGATGTTGCACCTTGCACCGTGGATGTTGCACCCTGTAGATATCGATTATTCGGACGGCCGTAACTTCTGGCTCGTTTAGAGTTACGGGAGCCATAACCAGTCAAAACGAAGGCCTTAGTGAGTTCTACGGCTCTGACAGCTTTCAGCTGTCAATGGATTGTTTAATACCCAAAAAAGACTATCCGAATCTCAATCGGATCTTGCAAGTTTTTTACCCTTTGTTTTTTCGACACGTGGATTTTTACGGTAAAACTGGATTACCGTGGCTGGTCTTCGATTTACCATCGCTGCAGAGTGGTGCACCATGGCACCGTTCCGTTTCAAATCCATGCACGCATTTCAAAAAGTCGTACGACACTGTTTCGCCATTTCGGACGGATGTTGCACCTTGCACCGTGGGTGTTGCACCCTGTAGATATCGATTATTCGGACGGCCATAACTTATGGCTCGTTTAGAGTTACGGGAGCCATGACCAGTCAAAACGACTGCCTTAGTGAGTTCTACGGCTCTGACAGCTTTCAGCCGTCAATGGATTGTTTAATGCCCAAAAAAGACTATCCAAATCTCAATCGGGTCTCGGAAGTTTTTTACCCTTCGTTTTTTCGACACGTGGATTTTTACGGTAAAACGGGATTACCGTGGCTGGTCTTCGATTTACCATCGCTGGAGAGTGGTGCACCATGGCACCGTTCCATTTCAAATCCATGCACGCATTTCAAAAAGTCATACGACACTGTTTCGCCATTTCGGACGGATGTTGCACCTTGCACCGTGGATGTTGCACCCTGTAGATATCGATTATTCGGACGGCCATAACTTCTGGGTCGTTTAGAGTTACGCGAGCCATAACCAGTCAAAACGAAGGCCTCAGTGAGTTCTACGGCTCTGACAGCTTTCAGCCGTCAATGTATTGTTTAATGCCCAAAAAAGACTATCCGAATCTCAATTGGGTCTTGGAAGTTTTTTACCCTTCGTTTTTTCGACATGTGGATTTTTACGGTAAAATGGGATTACCGTGGATGGTCTTCGATTTACCATCGCTGGAGAATGGTGCGCCATGGTACCGTTCCGTTTCAAATCCATGCATGCCTTTCAAAAAGTCGTACGACACTGTTTCGCCATTTCGGACGGATGTTGCACCTTGCACCGTGGATGTTGCACCCTGTAGATGTCGATTATTCGGATGACCATAACTTCTGGCTCGTTTAGAGTTACGGGAGCCATAACCAGTCAAAACAAAGGTCTCAGTGAGTTGTACGGCTTTGACCGCTTTCAGCCGTCAATGGATTGTTTAATGCCCAAAAAAGACTATCCGAATCTCAATCGGGTCTCGGAAGTTTTTTACCCTTTGTTTTTTCGACACGTGGATTTTTACGGTAAAACGGGATTATCGTGGCTGGTCTTCGATTTGCCATCGCTGGAGAGTGGTTCACCATGCTACCGTTTCGTTTTAAATCCATGCACGCATTTCAAAAAGTCGTACGACACTGTTTCACCATTTCGGATGGATGTTGCACCTTGCACCGTGGATGTTGCACCCTGTAGATATCGATTATTCGGACGGCTATGACTTCTGGCTCGTTTATAGTTACGGGAGCCATAACCAGTCAAAACGAAGGCCTCGGTGAGTTCTACAGCTCTGACTGCTTTCAGCCGTCAATGTGTCGTTTAATGCCCAAAAAAGACTATCCGAATCTCAATCGGGCCTCGGAAGTTTTTTACCCTTCGTTTTTTCGACACGTGGATTTTTACGGTAAAACGGGATTACCGTGGATGGTCTTCGATTTATCATCGCTGGAGAATGGTGCACCATGGTACCGTTCCGTTTCAAATCCATGCACGCATTTAAAAAAGTCGTACGACACTATTTCGCCATTTCGGACGGATGTTGCGCCTTGCACCGTGGATGTTGCACCCTGTATATGTCGATTATTCGGACGGCCATAACTTCTGGATCGTTTAGAGCTACGGGAGCCATAACCAGTCAAAACGAAGGCCTCAGTGAGTTCTACGGCTCTGACAGCTTTCAGCCGTCAATGGATTGTTTAATGCCCAAAAAAGAGTATCCGAATCTCAATCGGTCTAGGAAGTTTTTTACCCTTCGTTTTTTCGACACGTGGATTTTTACGGTAAAACAGGATTACCGTGGATGGTCTTCGATTTACCATCGCTGGAGAATGGTGCACCATGGCACCGTTCCGTTTCAAATCATGCACGCATTTCAAAAAGTCGTACGACACTGTTTCGCCATGTCGGACGGATGTTGCACCATGCACCGTGGATGTTGCACCCTGTAGATGTCCATTATTCGGACGGCCATAACATCTGGTTCGTTTAGAGTTACGGGAGCCATAACCAGTCAAAATGAAGGCCTTAGTGAGTTCTACGGCTCTGACAGCTTTGAGCCATCAATGGATTGTTTAATGCCCAAAAAGACTACCAGAATCTCAATCGGGTCTCCGAAGTTTTTTACCCTTCGTTCTTTCGACACGTGAATTTTTACTGTAAAACGGGATTACCGTGGATGGTCTTTGATTTACCATCGCTGGAGAATGGTGCACCATTGTACCATTCCATTTCAAATCCATGCACGCATTTCAAAAAGTCGTACGACACTGTTTCGCTTTCGGACGGATGTTGCACCTTGCACCGTGGATTTTGCACCCTGTAGATGTCGATTATTCGGACGGCCATAACTTCTGGCTCGTTTAGAGTGACGGGAGCCATAACTAGTCAAAACGAAGGCCACAGTGAGTTCTACGGCTCTGACAGCTTTCAGCCGTCAATGGATTGTTTAATGCCCAAAATAGACTATCAGAATCTCAATCGGGTCTCGGAAGTTTTTTACCCTTCGTTTTCTCGACACGTGGATTTTTACGGTAAAACGGGATTACCGTGGATGGTCTTCGATTTACCATCGCTGGAGAATGGTGCACCATGGTACCGTTCCGTTTCAAATCCATGCACGCATTTCAAAGAGTCGTACGACATTGTTTCGCCATTTCGGACGGATGTTGCACCTTGCACCGTGGATTTTGCACCCCGTAGATGTCGATTATTCGGACGGCCATAACTTCTGCCTCGTTTAGAGTTACGGGAGCCATAACCAGTCAAAACGAAGGCCTCAGTGAGTTCTACAGCTCTGACAGCTTTCAGCCGTCAATGGATTGTTTAGTGCCCAAAAAAGACTATCCGAATCTCAATCGGGTCTCGGAAGTTTTTTACCCTTCGTTTTTTCGACACGTGGATTTTTACGGTAAAACGAGATTACCGTGGATGGTCTTCGATTTACCATCGCTGGAGAATGGTGCACCATGGCACCGTTTCGTTTCAAATCCATGCACGCATTTCAAAAAGTCGTACAACACTGTTTCGCCATTTCGGACGGATGTTGACCTTGCACCGTGGATGTTGCACCCTATAGATGTCGATTATTCGGACGGCCATAACTTCTGGCTCGTTTAGAGTTACGGGAGCCATAACCAGTCAAAACGGAGGCCTCAGTTAGTCCTACGGCTCTGACAGCTTTTAGCCGTAATGGATTGTTTAATGCCCAAAAAAACAATCCGAATCTCAATCGGGTCTTGGAAGTTTTTTACCCTTCGTTTTTTCGACACGTGGATTTTTACGATAAAACGGGATTACCGTGGCTGGTCTTCGATTTACCATCGCTGGAGAGTGGAGCACCATGGTACCGTTCCGTTTAAAATCCATGCACGCATTTCAAAAAGTCGTACGACACTGTTTCGCCATTTCGGACGGATGTTGCACCTTGCACCGTGGATGTTGCACCCTGTAGATATCGATTATTCGGACGGCCCTAACTTCTTGCTCATTTAGAGTTACGGGAGCCATAACCAGTCAAAACGAAGGCCTCTGTAAGTTCTACGGCTCTGACAGCTTTCAGCCATCAATGGATTGTTTAATGCCCAAAAAAGACTATCCGAAGCTCAGTCGGGTCTCGGAAGTTTTTTACCCTTCGTATTTTCGACACGTGGATTTTTACGGTAAAACTGGATTACCGTGGCTGGTCTTCGATTTACCCTCGCTGGAGAGTGGCGCACCATGGCACCGTTCCATTTCAAATCCGTGCTCGCATTTCAAAAAGTCGTACGACACTGTTTCGCCATTTCGGACGGATGTTGCACCTTGCACCGTGGATGTTGCACCCTGTAGATGTCGATTATTCGGACGGCCATAACTTCTGGCTCGTTTAGAGTTATGGGAGCAATAACCAGTCAAAACGAAGGACTCAGTGAGTTCTACGGCTCTGATAGCTTTAAGCCGTCAATGGATTGTTTAATGCCCAAAAAAGACTATCCGAATCTCAATCGGGTCTCGGAAGTTTTTTACCCTTCGTTTTTTCGACACTTGGATTTTTACGGTAAAACGGGATTACCGTGGCTGGTCTTCGATTTACCATCGCTGGAGGGTGGTGCACCATGGCACCGTTCCATTTCAAATCTATGCACGCATTTCAAAAAGTCATACGACACTGTTTCGCCATTACGGACGGATGTTGCACCTTGCACCGTGGATGTTGCACCCTGTAGATATCGATTATTCGGACGACCATAACTTATGGCTCCTTTAGAGTTACGGGAGCCATAACCAGTCAAAACGAAGGTCTCAGTGAGTTCTACAGCTCTGACTGCTTTCAACCGTCAATGGATTGTTTAATGCCCAAAAAAGACTATCCGAATCTCAATCGGGTCTCGGAAGTTTTTTACCCTTCGTTTTTTCGACACGTGGATTTTTACGGTCAAACGGGATTACCGTGGATGGTCTTCGATTTGCCATCGCTGGAGAATGGTGCACCATGGCACCGTTCCGTTTCAAATCCATGCACGCATTTCAAAAGGTCGTACGACACTGTTTCGCCTTTTCGGACGGATGTTGCACCTTGCACCGTGTATGTCGTACCCTGTAGATATCGATTATTCGGACGGCCATAACTTCTGGCTCGTTTAGAGTTACGGGAGCTATAACCAGTCAAAACGAATGCCTCAGTTAGTTTTACGGCTCTGACAGCTTTCAGCCGTCAATGGATTGTTTAATGCCCAAAAAAGACTATTCGAATCTCAAGCGGGTCTCGGAAGTTTTTTACCCTTCGTTTTTTCGACACGTGGATTTTTACGGTAAAACTGGATTACCGTGGATGGTCTTCGATTTACCATCGTTGGAGAATGGTGCACCATGGCACCGTTCCTTTTCAAATCCATGCACGCATTTCAAAAAGTCGTACGACACCGTTTCGCCATTTCGGACGGATGTTGCACCTTGCACCATGGATGTTGCACCCTGTAGATGTCGATTATTCGGACGGCCATAACTTCTGACTCGTCTAGATTTACGGGATCCATAACTAGTCAAAACGAAGGCCTCAATGAGTTCTATGGCTCTGACAGCTTTCAGCCGTCAATGGATTGTTTAATGCCCAAAAAAGACTATCCGAATCTCAATCGGGTCTTGGAAGTTTTTTACCCTTCGTTTTTTCGACACGGGGATTTTTACGGTAAAACGGGATTACCGTGGATGGTCTTCGATTTACCATCGCTGGAGAATGGTGCACCATGGTACCGTTCCGTTTCAAATCCATGCACGCATTTCAAAAAGTCGTACGACACTGTTTCGCCATTTCGGACGGATGTTGCGCCTTGCACCGTGGATGTTGCACCTTGTAGATGTCGATTATTCGGACGGCCATAACTTATGGCTCCTTTAGAGTTACGGGAGCCATAACCAGATAAAACGAAGGCCTCAGTGAGTTCTACGGCTCTGACAGCTTTCAGCCGTCAATGGATTGTCTAATGCCCAAAAAAGACTATCCGAATCTCAATCGGGTCTCGGAAGTTTTTTAACCTTCGTTTTTTCGACACGTGGATTTTTACGGTAAAACTGGATTACCATGGTTGGTCTTCGATTTACCATCGCTGGAGGGTGGTGCACCATGGCACCGTTCCGTTTCAAATCCATGCATGCATTTCAAAAAGTCGTACGACATTGTTTCGCCATTTCGGACGGATGTTGCACCTTGCACCGTGTATGTCGCACCCTATAGATATTGATTATTCGGACGGCCATAACTTCTGGCTCGTTTAGAGTTACGGGAGACATAATCAGTCAAAACGAACGCCTCAGTTAGTTCTACGGTTCTGACAGCTTTCAGCCGTCAATGGATTGTTTAATGCCCAAAAAACACTATCCGAATCTCAAGCGGGTCTCGGAAGTTTTTTACCCTTCGTTTTTTCGACACGTGGATTTTTACGGTAAAACTGGATTACCGTGGATGGTCTTCGATTTACCATCGCTAGAGGGTGGTGCACCATGGCACCGTTCCGTTTCAAATCCATGCACGCATTTCAAAAAGTCGTACGACACTGTTTCGCCATTTCGGGCGGATGTTGCACCTTGCACCGTGGATGTTGCACCCTGTAGATATCGATTATTCGGACGGCCATAACTTCTGGCTCGTTTAGAGTTACGAGATCCATAACCAGTCAAAACGAACGCCTCAGTTAGTTCTACGGCTCTGATAGCTTTCAGCCGTCAATGGATTGTTTATTGCCCAAAAAGACTATCCGAATCTCAAGCGGGTCTCGGAAGTTTTTTACCCTTCGTTTTTTCGACACGTGGATTTTTACGGTAAAACTGGATTACCGTGGATGGTCTTCGATTTACAATCGCTGGAGAATGGTGCACCATGGCACCGTTCCTTTTCAAATCCATGCACGCATTTCCAAAAGTCGTACGACACCATTTCGCCATTTCGGATGGATGTTGCACCTTGCACCGTGGATGTTGCACCCTGTAGATGTACATTATTCGGACGGCCATAACTTCTGGCTCGTCTAGAGTTACGGGAGACATAACCAGTCAAAACGAAGGCCTCGGTGAGTTCTACGGCTCTGACAGCTTTCTGCCGTCAATGGATTGTTTAATGCCCAAAAAAGACTATCCGAATCTCAAATGGGTCTTGGAAGTTTTTTACCCTTCGTTTTTTCGACACGTGGATTTTTACGGTAAAACGGGATTACCGTGGATGGTCTTCGATTTACCATCGCTGGAGAATGGTGCACCATGGTACCGTTCCGTTTCAAATCCATGCACGCATTTCAAAAAGTCGTACGACACTGTTTCGCCATTTCGGACGGATGTTGCACCTTGCACCGTGGATGTTGCACCCTATAGATGTCGATTATTCGGACGGCCATAACTTATGGCTCCTTTAGAGTTACGGGAGCCATAACCAGTCAAAACGAAGGCTCAGTGAGTTCTTCGGCTCTGACAGCTTTCAGCCGTCAATTGATTTTTTAATGCCCAACAAAGACTATCCGAATCTCAATCGGGTCTCGGAAGTTTTTTAACCTTCATTTTTTCGACACGTGGATTTTTACGGTAAAACTGGATTACCGTGGCTGGTCTTCGATTTACCATCGCTGGAGGGTGGTGCACCATGGCACCGTTCCGTTTCAAATCCATGCACGCATTTCAAAAGGTCGTACGACACTGTTTCGCCTTTTCGGACGGATGTTGCACCTTGCACCGTGTATGTCGCACCCTGTAGATATTGATTATTCGGACGGCCATAACTTCTGGCTCTTTTAGAGTTACGGGAGCCATAATCAGTCAAAATGAACGCCTCAGTTAGTTCTACGGCTCTGACAGCTTTCAGCCGTCAATGGATTGTTTAATGCCCAAAAAAGACTATTCGAATCTCAAGCGGGTCTCGGAAGTTTTTTACCCTTCGTTTTTTCGACAAGTGGATTTTTACGGTAAAACTGGATTACCGTGGATGGTCTTCGATTTACCATCGCTAGAGGGTGGTGCACAATGGCACCGTTCTGTTTCAAATCCATGCACGCATTTCAAAAAGTCGTACGACACTGTTTCGCCTTTTCGGACGGATGTTCCACCTTGCACCGTGGATGTTGCATCCTGTAGATATTGATTATTCGGACGGCCATAACTTCTGGCTCGTTTAGAGTTACGGGAGCCATAACCAGTCAAAACGAACGCCTCAGTTAGTTCTACGGCTCTGACAGCTTTCAGCCGTCAATGGATTGTTTAATGCCCAAAAAAGACTATCCGAATCTCAAGCGGGTCTCGGAAGTTTTTTACCCTTCGTTTTTTCGACACGTGGATTTTTACGGTAAAACTGGATTACCGTGGATGGTCTTCGATTTACCATCGCTGGAGAATGGTGCACCATGGCACCGTTCCTTTTCAAATCCATGCACGCATTTCCAAAAGTCGTACGACACCGTTTCGCCATTTCGGACGGATGTTGCACCTTGCACCGTGGATGTTGCACCCTGTAGATGTCCATTATTCGGACGGCCATAACTTCTGGCTCGTCTAGAGTTACGGGAGCCATAACAAGTCAAAACGAAGGCCTTAGTGAGTTCTATGGCTCTGACAGCTTTCAGCCGTCAATGGATTGTTTAATGCCCAAAAAAGACTATCCGAATCTCAATCGGGTCTTGGAAGTTTTTTACCCCTTGTTTTTTCTACATGTGGATTTTTACGGTAAAACGGGATTACCGTGGATGGTCTTCGATTTACCATCGCTGGAGAATGGTGCACCATGGTAACGTTCCGTTTCAAATCCATGCACATATTTCAAAAAGTCGTACGACACTGTTTCGCCATTTCGGACGGATGTTGCACCTTGCACCGTGGATGTTGCACCCTGTAGATGTCGATTATTCGGATGGCCATAACTTATGGCTCCTTTAGAGTTACGCGAGTCATAACCAGTCAAAACGAAGGCCTCAGTGAGTTCTTCGGCTCTGACAGCTTTCAGCCGTCAATGGATTGTTTAATGCCCAAAAAAGACTATCCGAATCTCAATCGGGTCTCGGAAGTTTTTTAACCTTCGTTTTTTCGACACGTGGATTTTTACGGTAAAACTGGATTACCGTGGCTGGTCTTCGATTTACCATCGCTGGAGGGTGGTGCACCATGGCACCGTTCCGTTTCAAATCCATACACGCATTTCAAAAATTCGTACGACACTGTTTCGCCTTTTCGGACGGATGTTGCACCTTGCACCGTGTATGTCGCACCCTGTAGATATCGATTATTCGGACGGCCATAACTTCTGGCTCGTTTAGTGTTACGGGAGCCATAACCAGTCAAAACGAACGCCTCAGTTAGTTCTACGGCTCTGACAGCTTTCAGCCGTCAATGGATTGTTTAATGCCCAAAAAAGACTATCCGAATCTCAAGCGGGTCTCGGAAGATTTTTACCCTTCGTTTTTTCGACACGTGGATTTTTACGGTAAAACTGGATTACCGTGGCTGGTCTTCGATCTACCATCGCTGGAGAGTGGTGCATTATGGCACCGTTCCGTTTCAAATCCATGCATGCATTTCAAAAGGTCGTATGACACTGTTTCGCCATTTCGGACGGATATTGCACCTTGCACCGTGGATGTTGCACCCTGTAGATGTCGATTATTCGGAAGGCCATAACTTCTGGCTCATTTAGTGTTACGGGAGCCATAACCTGTCAAAACGAAGGCCACAGTGAGTTCTACGGCTATGACAGCTTTTAGCCGTCGATGGATTGTTTAATGCCCAAAAAAGACTATCCGAATCTCAATCGGGTCTCGGAAGTTTTTTATCCTTCGTTTTTTCGACACGTGGATTTTTACGGTAAAACGGGATTACCGTGGCTGGTCTTCGATTTACCATCGCTGGAGAGTAGTGCACCATGGTACCGTTCCGTTTCAAATCCATGCACGCATTTCAAAGAGTCGTACGACACTGTTTCGCCATTTCGGACGGATGTTGCACCTTGCACCGTGGATGTTGCACCCTGTAGATATCGATTATTCGGACGGCCATAACTTCTGGCTCATTTAGAGTTACGGGAGCCATAACCAGTCAAAACGAAGGCCTCAGTGAGTTCTACGGCTCTGACAGCTTTCAGCCGTCAATGGATTGTTTAATAGCCAAAAAATACTATCCGAATCTCAATCGGGTCTCGGAAGTTTTTTAACCTTCGTTTTTTCGACATGTGGATTTTTACGGTAAAACGGGATTACCATGGCTGGTCTTCGATTTACCATCGCTGGAGAATGGTGCACTATGGTACCGTTCCGTTTCAAATCCATGCACGCATTACGATAAGTCGTACGACACAGTTTCGCCATTTCGGACGGATGTTGCACCTTGCACCGTGGATATTGCACCCTGTAGATGTTGATTATTCGGACGACCATAACTTCTGGCTCGTTTAGAGTTACGGGAGCCATAACCAGTCAAAACAAAGGCTTCAGTGTGTTCTACGGCTCTGACGGCTTTCAGCCGTCAATGGATTGTTTAATGCCCAAAAAAGACTATCCGAATCTCAATCGGGTCTCGGAAGTTTTTTACCCTTTATTTTTTCGACACGTGTATTTTTACGATAAAACGGGATTACCATGGCTGGTCTTGGATTTACCATCGCTGGAGAGTGGTGCACCATGGCACCGTTCCGTTTCGAATCCATGCACGCATTTCAAAAAGTCGTACGACACTGTTTCGCCATTTCGGACGGATGTTGTACCTGCACCGTGGATGTCGCACCCTGTAGATATCAATTATTCGGACGGCCATAACTTCTGGCTCGTTTAGAGTTACGGGAGCCATAACCAGTCAAAACGAAGGCTTCAGTGAGTTCTACGGCTTTGACGGCTTTCAGCCGTCAATGGATTGTTTAATGCCCAAAAAAGACTATCCGAATCTCAATCGGGTCTCGGAAGTTTTTTACCCTTCGTTTTTTCGACACGTGGATTTTTACGGTCAAACGGGATTACCGTGGATGGTCTTCGATTTGCCATCGCTGGAGAATGGTGCACCATGGCACCGTTCCGTTTCAAATCCATGCACGCATTTCAAAAAGTCGTACGACACTGTTTCGCCATGTCGGACGGATGTTGCACCTTGCACCGTGGATGTTGCACCCTATAGATGTCGATTATTCGGACGACCATAACTTCTGGCTCGTTTAGAGTTACGGGAGCCATAACCACTTAAAACGAAGGCCTCAGTGAGTTCTACGGCTTTGACTGCTTTGAGCCGTCAATGGATTGGTAATGCCCAAAATAGACTATCCGAATCTCAATCGGGTCTCGGAAGTTTTTTACCCTTCGTTTTTTCGACACGTGGATTTTTACGGTAAAACGGGATTACCGTGGCTGGTCTTTGATTTGCCATCGCTTCAGAGTGGTGCACCATGGTACCGTTCCGTTTCAAATCCATGCACGCATTTCAAAAAGTCGTACGACACTGTTTCGCCATTTCGGACGGATGTTGCACCTTGCACCGTGGATGTTGCGCACTGTAGATATCGAATATTCGGACGGCTATAACTTCTGGCTCGTTTGGAGTTACGGGAGCCATAACCAGTCAAAATGAAGGCATCAGTGAGTTCTACGGCTCTGACAGCTTTCAGCCGTCAATGTATTGCTTAATGCCCAAAAAAGACTATCCGAATCTCAATCGGGCCTCGGAAGCTTTTTACCCTTCGTTTTTTCGACACGTGGATTTTTACGGTAAAACGGAATTACCGTGGATGGTCTTCGATTTACCATCGCTGGAGAATGGTGCACCATGGTACCGTTCCTTTTCAAATCCATGCACGCATTTAAAAAAGTCGTACGACACTGTTTCGCCATTTCGGATGGATGTTGCACCTTGCACCGCCGATGTTGCACCCTGTATATGTCGATTATTCGGACGGCCGTAACTTCTGGCTCGTTTAGGGTTACGGGAGCCATAACCAGTCAAAACGAAGGCCTCAGTGAGTTCTATGGCTCTGACTGCTTTCAGCCGTCGATGGATTGTTTAATGCCTAAAAAAGAGTATCCAAATCTCAATCGGGTCTAGGAAGTTTTTTACCCTTCGTTTTTTCGACACGTGGTCTTTTACGGTAAAACGGGATTACCGTGGATGGTCTTCGATTTACCATCGCTGGAGAATGGTGCACCATGGAACCGTTCCACTTCAAATCCATGCACGCATTTCAAAAAGTCGTACGACACTGTTTCGCCATGTCGGACGGATGTTGCACCTTGCACCGTGGATGTTGCACCCTGTAGATGTCGATTATTCAGACGGCCATAACTTCTGGCTCGTTTAGAGTTACGGGAGCCATAACCAGTCAAAACGAAGGCCTCAGTGAGTTCTACGGCTCTGACATCTTTCAGCCGTCAATGGATTGTTTAATACCCAAAAAATACTATCCAAATCTCAATCGGGTCTCGGAAGTTTTCTACCCTTCGTTTTTTCGACATGTGGATTTTTACGGTAAAACGGGATTACCGTGGCTAGTCTTCGATTTACCATCGCTGGAGAATGGTGCACCATGGTACCGTTCCGTTTCAAATCCATGCACGAATTACAAAAAGTCGTACGACACTGTTTCGCCATTTCGGACGGATGTTGCACCTTGCACCGTGGATATTGCACCCTGTAGATGTTGATTATTCGGACGGCCATAACTTCTGGCTCGTTTAGAGTTACAGGAGCCATAACCAGTCAAAATGAAGGCTTCAGTGTGTTCTACGGCTCTGACGGCTTTCAGCCGTCAATGGATTGTTTAATGCCCAAAAAAGACTATCCGAATCTCAATCGGGTCTCGGAAGTTTTTTACCCTTCATTTTTTCGACACGTGTATTTTTACGATAAAACGGGATTACCATGGCTGGTCTTCGATTTACCATCGCTGGAGAGTGGTGCACCATGGCACCGTTCCGTTTCGAATCCATGCACACATTTCAAAAAGTCGTACGACACCGTTTCGCCATTTCGGACGGATGTTGTACCTTGCACCGTGGATGTCGCACCCTGTAGATATCGATTATTCGGACGGCCATAACTTATGGCTCGTTTAGAGTTACGGGAGCCATAACCAGTCAAAACGAAGGCTTCAGTGAGTTCTACGGCTCTGACGGCTTTCAGTCGTCAATGGATTGTTTAATGCCCAAAAAAGACTATCCGAATCTCAATCGGGTCTCGGAAGTTTTTTACCCTTCGTTTTTTCGACACGTGGATTTTTACGGTCAAACGGGATTACCGTGGATGGTCTTCGATTTACCATCGCTAGAGAATGGTGCACCATGGCACCGTTCCGTTTCAAATCCATGCACGCATTTCAAAAAGTCGTACGACACTGTTTCGCCATGTCGGACGGATGTTGCACCTTGCACCGTGGATGTTGCACCCTATAGATGTCGATTATTCGGACGGCCATAACTTCTGGCTCGTATAGAGTTACGGGAGCCATAACCACTCAAAACGAAGGCCTCAGTGAGTTCTACGGCATTGACAGCTTTGAGCCATCAATGGATTGGTTAATGCCCAAAATAGACTATCCGAATCTCAATCGGGTCTCGGAAGTTTTTTACCCTTCGTTTTTTCGACACGTGGATTTTTACGGTAAAACGGGATTACCGTGGCTGGTCTTTAATTTGCCATCGCTGGAGAGTGGTGCACCATGGTACCGTTCCGTTTCAAATCCATGCACGCATTCAAAAAGTCGTACGACACTGTTTCGCCATTTCGGACGGATGTTGCACCTTGCACCGTGGATGTTGCGCACTGTAGATATCGAATATTCGGACGGCTATAACTTCTGGCTCGTTTGGAGTTACGGGAGCCATAACCAGTCAAAATGAAGGCATCGGTGAGTTCTACGGCTCTGACAGCTTTCAGCCGTCAATGTATTGCTTAATGCCCAAAAAAGACTATCCGAATCTCAATCGGGCCTCGGAAGCTTTTTACCCTTCGTTTTTTCGACACGTGGATTTTTACGGTAAAACGGGATTACCGTGGATGGTCTTCGATTTACCATCGCTGGAGAATGGTGCACCATGGTACCGTTCCTTTTCAAATCCATGCACGCATTTAAAAAAGTCGTACGACACTGTTTCGCCATTTCGGATGGATGTTGCACCTTGCACCGTGGATGTTGCACCCTGTATATGTCGATTATTCGGACGACCATAACTTCTGGCTCGTTTAGAGCTACGGGAGCCATAACCAGTCAAAACGAAGGCCTCAGTGAGTTCTATGGCTCTGACTGCTTTCAGCCGTCGATGGATTGTTTAATGCCCAAAAAAGAGTATCCGAATCTCAATCGGGTCTAGGAAGTTTTTTAACCTTCGTTTTTTCGACACGTGGATTTTTACGGTAAAACGGGATTACCGTGGATGGTCTTCGATTTACCATCGCTGGAGAATGGTGCACCATGGCACCGTTCCGTTTCAAATCCATGCACGCATTTCAAAAAGTCGTGCGACACTGTTTCGCCATGTCGGACGGATGTTGCACCTTGCACCGTGGATGTTGCACCCTGTAGATGTCGATTATTCGGACGGCCATAACTTCTGGCTCGTTTAGAGTTACGGGAGCCATAACCAGTCAAAACGAAGGCTTCAGTGAGTGCTACGGCTTTGACGGCTTTCAGCCGTCAATGGATTGTTTAATGCCCAAAAAAGACTATCCGAATCTCAATCGGGTCTCGGAAGTATTTTACCCTTCGTTTTTTCGACACGTGGATTTTTACGGTCAAACGGGATTACTGTGGATGGTCTTCGATTTACCATCGCTGGAGAATGGTGCACCATGGCACCGTTCCGTTTCAAATCCATGCACGCATTTCAAAAAGTCGTACGACACTGTTTCTCCATGTCGGACGGATGTTGCACCTTGCACCGTGGATGTTGCACCCTGTAGATGTCGATTATTCGGACGACCATAACTTCTGGCTCGTTTAGAGTTACGGGAGCCATAACTACTCAAAATGAAGGCCTCAGTGAGTTCTACGGCTTTGACAGCTTTGAGCCATCAATGGATTGGTTAATGCCCAAAATAGACTATCCGAATCTCAATCGGGTCTCGGAAGTTTTTTACCCTTCGTTTTTTCGACACGTGGATTTTTACGGTAAAACGGGATTACCGTGGCTGGTCTTTGATTTGCCATCGCTTGAGAGTAGTGCACCATGGTACCGTTCCGTTTCAAATCCATGCACGCATTTCAAAAAGTCGTACGACACTGTTTCGCCATTACGGACGGATGTTGCACCTTGCACCGTGGATGTTGCGCACTGTAGATATCGAATATTCGGACGGCTATAACTTCTGGCTCGTTTGGAGTTACGGGAGCCATAACCAGTCAAAATGAAGGCATCAGTGAGTTCTACGGCTCTGACAGCTTTCAGCCGTCAATGTATTGCTTAATGCCCAAAAAAGACTATCCGAATCTCAATCGGGCCTCGGAAGCTTTTTACCCTTCGTTTTTTCGACACGTGGATTTTTACGGTAAAACGGGATTACCGTGGATGGTCTTCGATTTACCATCGCTGGAGAATGGTGCACCATGGTACCGTTCCTTTTCAAATCCATGCACGCATTTAAAAAAGTCGTACGACACTGTTTCGCCATTTCGGATGGATGTTGCACCTTGCACCGTGGATGTTGCACCCTGTATATGTCGATTATTCGGACGGCCATAACTTCTGGCTCGTTTAGGGTTACGGGAGCCGTAACCAGTCAAAACGAAGGCCTCAGTGAGTTCTATGGCTCTGACTGCTTTCAGCCGTCGATGGATTGTTTAATGCCTAAAAAAGAGTATCCGAATCTCAATCGGGTCTAGGAAGTTTTTTACCCTTCATTTTTTCGACACGTGGTTTTTTACGGTAAAACGGGATTACCGTGGATGGTCTTCGATTTACCATCGCTGGAGAATGGTGCACCATGGAACCGTTCCATTTCAAATCCATGCACGCATTTCAAAAAGTCGTACGACACTGTTTCGCCATGTCGGACGGATGTTGCACCTTGCACCGTGGATGTTGCACCCTGTAGATGTCGATTATTCGGACGGCCATAACTTCTGGCTCGTTTAGAGTAACGGGAGCCATAACCAGTCAAAACGAAGGCCTCAGTGAGTTCTACGGCTCTGACAGCTTTCAGCCGTCAGTGGATTGTTTAATACCCAAAAAATACTATCCAAATCTCAATCGGGTCTCGGAAGTTTTCTACCCTTCGTTTTTTCGACATGTGGATTTTTACGGTAAAACGGGATTACCGTGGCTAGTCTTCGATTTACCATCGCTGGAGAATGGTGCACCATGGTACCGTTCCGTTTCAAATCCATGCACGAATTACAATAAGTCGTACGACACTGTTTCGCCATTTCGGACGGATGTTGCACCTTGCACCGTGGATATTGCACCCTGTAGATGTTGATTATTCGGACGGCCATAACTTCTGGCTCGTTTAGAGTTACGGGAGCCATAACCAGTCAAAACGAAGGCTTCAGTGTGTTCTACGGCTCTGACGGCTTTCAGCCGTCAATGGATTGTTTAATGCCCAAAAAAGACTATCCGAATCTCAATCGGGTCTCGGAAGTTTTTTACCCTTCATTTTTTCGACACGTGTATTTTTACGATAAAACGGGATTACCATGGCTGGTCTTCGATTTACCATCGCTGGAGAGTGGTGCACCAAGGCACCGTTCCGTTTCGAATCCATGCACGCATTTCAAAAAGTCGTACGACACTGTTTCGCCATTTCGGACGGATGTTGTACCTTGCACCGTGGATGTCGCACCCTGTAGATATCGATTATTCGGACGGCCATAACTTATGGCTCGTTTAGAGTTACGGGAGCCATAACCAGTCAAAACGAAGGCTTCAGTGAGTTCTACGGCTCTTACGGCTTTCAGTCGTCAATGGATTGTTTAATGCCCAAAAAAGACTATCCGAATCTCAATCGGGTCTCGGAAGTTTTTTACCCTTCGTTTTTTCGACACGTGGATTTTTACGGTCAAACGGGATTACCGTGGATGGTCTTCGATTTACCATCGCTGGAGAATGGTGCACCATGGCACCGTTCTGTTTCAAATCCATGCACGCATTTCAAAAAGTCGTAAGACACTGTTTCGCCATGTCGGACAGATGTTGCACCTTGCACCGTGGATGTTGCACCCTATAGATGTCGATTATTCGGACGGCCATAACTTCTGGCTCGTATAGAGTTACGGGAGCCATAACCACTCAAAACGAAGGCCTCAGTGAGTTCTACGGCATTGACAGCTTTGAGCCGTCAATGGATTGGTTAATGCCCAAAATAGACTATCCGAATCTCAATCGGGTCTCGGAAGTTTTTTACCCTTCGTTTTTTCGACACGTGGATTTTTACGGTAAAACGGGATTACCGTGGCTGGTCTTTAATTTGCCATCGCTGGAGAGTGGTGCACCATGGTACCGTTCCGTTTCAAATCCATGCACGCATTTCAAAAAGTCGTACTACACTGTTTCGCCATTTCGGACGGATGTTGCACCTTGCACCGTGGATGTTGCGCACTGTAGATATCGAATATTCGGACGGCTATAACTTCTGGCTCGTTTGGAGTTACGGGAGCCATAACCAGTCAAAATGAAGACATCAGTGAGTTCTACGGCTCTGACAGCTTTCAGCCGTCAATGTATTGCTTAATGCCCAAAAAAGACTATCCGAATCCAATCGGGCCTCGGAAGCTTTTTACCCTTCGTTTTTTCGACACGTGGATTTTTACGGTAAAACGGGATTACCGTGGATGGTCTTCGATTTACCATCGCTGGAGAATGGTGCACCATGGTACCGTTCCTTTTCAAATCCATGCACGCATTTAAAAAAGTCGTACGACACTGTTTCGCCATTTCGGATGGATGTTGCACCTTGCACCGTGGATGTTGCACCCTGTATATGTCGATTATTCGGACGGCCATAACTTCTGGCTCGTTTAGAGTTACGGGAGCCATAACCAGTCAAAACGAAGGCCTCAGTGAGTTCTATGGCTCTGACTGCTTTCAGCCGTCGATGGATTGTTTAATGCCCAAAAAAGAGTATCCGAATCTCAATCGGGTCTAGGAAGTTTTTTACCCTTCGTTTTTTCGACACGTGGATTTTTACGGTAAAACGGGATTACCGTGGATGGTCTTCGATTTACCATCGCTGGAGAATGGTGCACCATGGCACCGTTCCGTTTCAAATCCATGCACACATTTCAAAAAGTCGTGCGACACTGTTTCGCCATGTCGGACGGATGTTGCACCTTGCACCGTGGATGTTGCACCCTGTAGATGTCGATTATTCGGACGACCATAACTTCTGGCTCGTTTAGAGTTACGGGAGCTATAACCAGTCAAAACGAAGGCCTAAGTGAGTTCTACGGCTCTGAAAGCTTTGAGTCGTCAATGGATTGTTTAATGCCCAAAAAAGACTATCAGAATCTCAATCGGGTCTCGGAAGTTTTTTACCCTTCGTTTTTTCGACACATGGATTTTTATGGTAAAACGGGATTACCGTGGATGGTCTTCGATTTACCATCGCTTGAGAATGGTGCTCCATGATACCGTTCCGTTTCAAATCCATGCACGCATTTCGAAAAGTCGTACGGCACTGTTTCGCCATTTCGGACGGATGTTGCACCTTGCACCGTGGATGTTGCACCCTGTAGATGTCGATTATTCGGACGGCCATAACTTCTGGCTCGTTTAGAGTTACAGGAGCCATAACCAATCAAAACAAAGGACTCAGTGAGTTCTACGGCTCTGACAGCTTTCAGCCGTCAATGGATTGTTTAATGCCCAAAAAAGACTATCCGAATCTCAATCGGGTCTCAGAAGTTTTTTACCCTTCGTTTTTTCGACACGTGGATTTTACAGTAAAACGAGATTACCGTGGATGGTCTTCGATTTACCATCGCTGGAGAATGGTGCACCATGGCACCGTTCCGTTTCAAATCCATGCACGCATTTCAAAAAGTCGTACGACACTGTTTCGCCATTTCGGACGGATATTGCACCTTGCACCGTGGATGCTGCACCCTGTAGATGTCGATTATTCGGACGGCCATAACTTCTGGCTCGTTTAGAGTTACGGGAGCCATAACCAGTCAAAACGAAGGCCTCAGTGAGTTCTACGGCTCTGACAGCTTTTGGCCGTCAATGGATTGTTTAATGCCCAAAAAAGACTATCTGAATCTCAATCGGGTCTCTGAAGTTTTTTACCCTTCGTTTTTTCGGCACGTGGATTTTTACGGTAAAACGGGATTACCGTGGCTGGTCTTCGATTTACCATCGCTGGAGAGTGGTGCACCATGATACCGTTCCGTTTCAAATCCATGCACGCATTTCAAAAAGTCGTATGACACTGTTTCGCCATTTCGGACGGATGTTGCACCTTGCACCGTGGATGTTGCACCCTGTAGATATCGATTATTCGGACGGCCATAACTTCTTGCTCGTTTAGAGTTACGGGAGCCATAACCAGTCAAAACGAAGGCCTCAGTGAGTTCTACGGCTCTGACAGCTTTCAGCTATCAATGGATTGTTTAATACCCAAAAAAGACTATCCGAATCTCAATCGGGTCTTGGAAGTTTTTTACCCTTCGTTTTTTCGACACGTGGATTTTTACGTTAAACTGGATTACCGTGGCTGGTCTTCGATTTACCATCGCTGCAGAGTGGTGCACCATGGCACCATTCCGTTTCGAATCCATGCACGCATTTCAAAAAGTCGTACGACACTGTTTCGCCATTTCGGATGGATGTTGCACCTTGCACCGTGGTTGTTGCACCCTGTAGATATCGATTATTCGGACGGCCATAACTTATGGCTCGTTTAGAGTTACGGGAGCCATAACCAGTCAAAACGACGGCCTTAGTGAGTTCTATGGCTCTGACAGCTTTAAGCCGTCAATGGATTGTTTAATGCCCAAAAAAGACTATCCAAATCTCAATCGGGTCTCGGAAGTTTTTTACCCTTCGTTTTTTCGACACGTGCATTTTTACGGTAAAACGGGATTACCGTGGCTGGTCTTCGATTTACCATCGCTGGAGAGTGGTGCACCATAGCACCGTTCCGTTTCAAATCCATGCACGCATTTCAAAAAGTCATACGACACTGTTTCGCCATTTCGGACGGATGTTGCACCTTGCACCGTGGATGTTGCACCCTGTAGATATCGATTATTCGGACGGCCATAACTTCTGGGTCGTTTAGAGTTACGCGAGCCATAACCAGTCAAAACGAAGGCCTCAGTGAGTTCTATGGCTCTGACAGTTTTCAGCCGTCAATGTATTGTTTAATGCCCAAAAAAGACTATCCGAATCTCAATCGGGTCTTGGAAGTTTTTTACCCTTCGTTTTTTCGACACGTGGATTTTTATGGTAAAACGGGATTACCGTGGATGGTCTTCGATTTACCATCGCTGGAGAATGGTGCGCCATGGTACCGGTCCGTTTCAAATCCATGCACGCATTTCAAAAAGTCGTACGACACTGTTTCGCCATTTCGGACGGATGTTGCACCTTGCACCGTGGATGTTGCACCCTGTAGATGTCGATTATTCGGAGGACCATAACTTCTGGCTTGTTTAGAGTTATGGAAGCCATAACTAGTCAAAACAATGGCCTCAGTGAGTTGTACGGCTTTGACCGCTTTCAGCCGTCAATGGATTGTTTAATGCCCAAAAAAGACTATCCGAATCTCAATCGGGTCTCGGAAGTTTTTTACCCTTCGTTTTTTCGACACGTGGATTTTTACGGTAAAACGGGATTACCGTGGATGGTCTTCGATTTACCATCGCTGGAGAATGGTGCACCATGGCACCGTTCCGTTTCAAATCCATGCACGCATTTCAAAAAGTTGTGCGACACTGTTTTGCCATGTCGGACGGATGTTGCACCTTGCACCGTGGATGTTGCACCCTGTAGATGTCGATTATTCGGACGGCCATAACTTCTGCCTCGTTTAGAGTTACGGGAGCCATAACCACTCAAAACGAAGGCCTCAGTGAGTTCTATGGCTCTGACAGCTTTGAGCCGTCAATGGATTGTTTAATGCCCAAAAAAGACTATCCGAATCTCAATCGGGTCTCGGAAGTTTTTTACCCTTCGTTTTTTCGACACGTGGATTTTTACGGTAAAACGGGATTATCGTGGCTGGTCTTCGATTTGCCATCGCTGGAGAGTGGTGCACCATGCTACCGTTCCGTTTCAAATCCATGCACGCATTTCAAAAAGTGGTACGACACTGTTTCGCCATTTCGGATGGATGTTGCACCTTGCACCGTGGATGTTGCACCCTGTAGATATCGATTATTCGGACGGCTATAAATTCTGGCTCGTTTAGAGTTACGGGAGCCATAACGAGTCAAAACGAAGGCCTCGGTGAGTTCTACGGCTCTGACTGCTTCAACCGTCAATGTATTGTTTAATGCCCAAAAAAGACTATCCGAATCTCAATCGGGCCTCGGAAGTTTTTTACCCTTCGTTTTTTCAACACGTGGATTTTTACGGTAAAACGGGATTACCGTGGATGGTCTTCGATTTATCACCGCTGGAGAATGGTGCACCATGGTACCGTTCCGTTTCAAATCCATGCACGCATTTAAAAAAGTCGTACGACACTGTTTCGCCATTTCGGACGAATGTTGCACCTTGCACCGTGGATGTTGCACCCTGTATATGTCGATTATTCGGACGACCATAACTTCTGGCTCGTTTAGAGCTACGGGAGCCATAACCAGTCAAAACGAAGGCCTTAGTGAGTTCTACGGCTCTGACAGCTTTCAGCCGTCAATGGATTGTTTAATGCCCAAAAAAGAGTATCCGAATCTCAATCGGGTCTAGGAAGTTTTTTACCCTTCGTTTTTTCGACACGTGGATTTTTACGGTAAAACAGGATTACCGTGGATGGTCTTCGATTTACCATCGCTGGAGGATGGTGCACCATGGCACCGTTCCGTTTCAAATCCATGCATGCATTTCAAAAAGTCGTACGACACTTTTCGCCATGTCGGACGGATGTTGCACCTTGCACCGTGGATGTTGCACCCTGTAGATGTCGATTATTCGGACGGCCATAACTTCTGGCTCGTTTAGAGTTACGGGAGCCATAAGCAGTCAAAACGAAGTCCTCAGTGAGTTCTACGGCTCTGACAGCTTTCAGCCGTCAATTGATTGTTTAATGCCCAAAATAGACTATCAGAATCTCAATCGGGTCTCGGAAGTTTTTTACCCTTCGTTTTCTCGACATGTGGATTTTTACGGTAAAACGGGATTACCGTGGATGGTCTTCGATTTACCATCGCTGGAGAATGGTGCACCATGGTACCGTTCCGTTTCAAATCCATGCACGCATTTCAAAAAGTCGTACGACATTGTTTCGCCATTTCGGACGGATGTGGCACCTTGCACCGTGGATGTTGCACCCTGTAGATGTCGATTATTCGGACGGCCATAACTTCTGGCTCGTTTAGAGTTACGGGAGCCATAACCAGTCAAAAAGAAGGCCTCAGTGAGTTCTACGGCTCTGACAGCTTTCAGCCGTCAATGGATTGTTTAATGCCTAAAAAAGACTATCCGACTCTCAATCGGGTCTCGGAAGTTTTTTACCCTTCGTTTTTTCGACACGTGGATTTTTACGGTAAAACGAGATTACCGTGGATGGTCTTCGATTTACCATCGCTGGAGAATGGTGCACCATGGCACCGTTTCGTTTCAAATCCATGCACGTATTTCAAAAAGTCGTACAACACTGTTTCGCCATTTCGGACGGATGTTGCACCTTGCACCGTGGATGTTGCACCCTGTAGATGTCCATTATTCGGACGGCCATAACTTCTGGCTCGTTTAGAGTTACGGGAGCCATAACCAGTTAAAACGGAGGCCTCAGTTAGTTCTACGGCTCTGACAGCTTTTAGCTGTAATGGATTGTTTAATGCCCAAAAAAACAATCCGAATCTCAATCGGGCCTTGGAAGTTTTTTACCTTTCTTTTTTTCGACACGTGGATTTTTACGGTAAAACAGGATTACCGTGGCTGGTCTTCGATTTACCATCGCTGGAGAGTGGTGCACCATGGTACCATTCCGTTTAAATTCCATGCACGCATTTCAAAAAGTCGTACGACACTGTTTCGCCATTTCGAACGGATGTTGCACCTTGCACCGTGGAAGTTGCACCCTGTAGATATCGATTATTCGGACGGCCATAACTTCTTGCTCATTTAGACTTACGGGAGCCATAACCAGTCAAAACGAAGGCTTCTGTAAGTTCTACGGCTCTGACAGCTTTCAACCGTCAATGGATTGTTTAATGCCCAAAAAAGACTATCCGAATCTCAATCGGGTCTCGGAAGTTTTTTACCCTTCGTTTTTTCGACACGTGGATTTTTACGGTAAAACTGGATTACCGTGGCTGGTCTTCGATTTACCATCGTTGGAGAGTGGCGCACCATGGCACCATTCCATTTCAAATCCATGCTCGCATTTCAAAAAGTCGTACGACACTGTTTCGCCATTTCGGACGGATGTTGCACCTTGCACCGTGGATGTTGCACCCTGTAGATGTCGATTATTCGGACGGCCATAACTTCTGGCTCGTTTAGAGTTACGGGAGCAATAACCAGTCAAAACGAAGGACTCAGTGAGTTCTACGGCTCCGACAGCTTTCAGCCGTCAATGGATTGTTTAATGCCCAAAAAAGACTATCCGAATCTCAATCGGGTCTCGGAAGTTTTTTAACCTTCGTTTTTTCGACACGTGGTTTTTTACGGTAAAACTGGATTACCGTGGTTGGTCTTCGATTTACCATCGCTGGAGGGTGGTGCACCATGGCACCGTTCCGTTTCAAATCCATGCACGCATTTCAAAAAGTCGTACGACACTGTTTCGCCATTTCGGACGGATGTTGCACCTTGCACCGTGTATGTCGCACCCTGTAGATATCGATTATTCGGACGGCCATAACTTATGGCTCCTTTAGAGTTACGGGATCCATAACCAGTCAAAACGAAGGCCTCAGTGAGTTCTACAGCTCTGACAGCTTTCAACCGTCAATGGATTGTTTAATGCCCAAAAAACACTATCCGAATCTCAATCGGGTCTCCGAAGTTTTTTAACCTTCGTTTTTTCGACACGTGGATTTTTACGGTAAAACTGGATTAACGTGGCTGGTCTTCGATTTACCATCGCTGGAGGGTGGTGCACCTTGGCACTGTTCCGTTTCAAATCCATGCACGCATTTCAGAAAGTCGTACGACACTGTTTCGCCATTTCGGGCGGATGTTGCACCTTGCACCATGGATGATGCACCCTGTAGATATCGATTATTCGGACGGCCATAACTTCTGGCTCGTTTAGAGTTACGAGAGCCATTACCAGTCAGAACGAACGCCTCAGCTAGTTCTACGGCTCTGACAGCTTTCCACCGTCAATGGATTGTTTAATGCCCAAAAAAGACTATCCGAATCTCAAGCGGGTCTCGGAAGTTTTTTACCCTTCGTTTTTTCGACACGTGGATTTTTACGGTAAAACTGGATTACCGTGGATGGTCTTCGATTTACCATCGTTGGAGAATGGCACACCATGGCACCGTTCCTTTTCAAATCCATGCACGCATTTTCAAAAGTCGTACGACACCGTTTCGCCATTTCGGACGGATGTTGCACCTTGCACTGTGGATGTTGCACCCTGTAGATGTACATTATTCGGATGGCCATAACTTCTGGCTCGTCTAGAGTTAGGGGAGCCATAACCAGTCAAAACGAAGGCCTCAGTGAGTTATACGGCTCTGACAGCTTTCTGCCGTCAATGGATTGTTTAATGCCCAAAAAAGACTATCCGAATCTCAATCCGGTCTTGGAAGTTTTTTACCCTTCGTTTTTTCGACACGTGGATTTTTACGGTAAAACGGGATTACCGTGGATGGTCTTCGATTTACCATCGCTAGAGAATGGTGCACCATGCTACCGTTCCGTTTCAAATCCATGCACGCATTTCAAAAAGTCGTACGACACTGTTTCGCCATTTCGGACGGATGTTGCACCTTGCACCGTGGATGTTGCACCCTGTAAATTTCGATTATTCGGACGGCCATAACTTATGGCTCCTTTAGAGTTACGGGAGCCATAACCAGTCAAAACGAAGGCCTCAGTGAGTTCTTCGGCTCTGACAGCTTTCAGCCGTCAATTGATTGTTTAATGCCCAAATAAGACTATCCGAATCTCAATCGGGTCTCGGAAGTTTTTTAACCTTCGTTTTTTCGACACGTGGATTTTTACGGTAAAACTGAATTACCGTGGCTGGTCTTCGATTTACCATCGCTGGAGGGTGGTGCACCATGGCACCGTTCCGTTTCAAATCCATGCACGCATTTCAAAAAGTCGTACGACACTGTTTCGCCTTTTCGGACGGATGTTGCACCTTGCACCGTGTATGTCGCACCCTGTAAATATTGATTATTCGGACGGCCATAACTTCTGGCTCGTTTAGAGTTACGGGAGCCATAATCAGTCAAAACGAACGCCTCAGTTAGTTCTACGGCTCTGACAGCTTTCAGCCGTCAATGGATTGTTTAATGCCCAAAAAAGACTATCCGAATCTCAAGCGGGTCTCGGAAGTTTTTTACCCTTCGTTTTTTCGACACGTGGATTTTTACGGTAAAACTGGATTACCGTGGATGGTCTTCGATTTACCATCGCTGGAGGGTGGTGCACAATGGCACCGTTCCGTTTCAAATCCACGCACGCATTTCAAAAAGTCGTACGACACTGTTTCGCCATTTCGGACGGATATTCCACCTTGCACCGTGGATGTTGCACCCTGTAGATATCGATTATTCGGATGGCCATAACTTCTGGCTCGTTTAGAGTTTCGGGAGCCATAACCAGTCAAAACGAACGCCTCAGTTAGTTCTACGTCTCTGACAGCTTTCAGCCGTCAATGGATTGTTTAATGCCCAAAAAAGACTATCCGAATCTCAAGCGGGTCTCGGAATTTTTTTACCCTTCGTTTTTTCGACACGTGGATTTTTACGGTAAAACTGGATTACCGTGGATGGTCTTCGATTTACCATCGCTGGAGAATGGTTCACCATGGCACCGTTCCTTTTCAAATCCATGCACGCATTTCCAAAAGTCGTACGACACCGTTTCACCATTTCGGACGGATGTTGCACCTTGCACCGTGGATGTTGCACCCTGTAGATGTCCATTATTCGGACAGCCATAACTTCTGGCTCGTCTAGAGTTACGGTAGCCATAACCAGTCAAAACGAAGGCCTCAGTGAGTTCTACGGCTCTGACAGCTTTCAGCCGTCAATGGATTGTTTAATGCCCAAAAAAAACTATCCGAATCTTAATCGGGTCTTGGAAGTTTTTTACCCTTTGTTTTTTCTACACGTGGATTTTTAAGGTAAAACGGGATTACCGTGGATGGTCTTCGATTTACCGTCGCTGGAGAATGGTGCACCATGGTACCGTTCCGTTTCAAATCCATGCACACATTTCAAAAAGTTGTACGACACTGTTTCGCCATTTCGGACGGATGTTGCACCTTGCACCGTGGATGTTGCACCCTGTAGATGTCGATTATTCGGACGGCCATAACTTATGGCTCCTTTAGAGTTACGGGAGCCATAACCAGTCAAAACGAAGGACTCAGTGAGTTCTACGGCTCTGACAGCTTTCAGCCGTCAATGGATTGTTTAATGCCCAAAAAAGACTATCCGAATCTCAATCGGGTCTCGGAAGTTTTTTAACCATCGTTTTTTCGACACGTGGATTTTTACGGTAAAACTGGATTACCGTGGCTGGTCTTCGATTTACCATCGCTGGAGGGTGGTGCACCATGGCACCGTTCCGTTTTAAATCCATGCACGCATTTCAAAAATTCGTACGGCACTGTTTCGCCTTTTCGGACGGATGTTGCACCTTGCACCGTCTATGTCGCACCCTGTAGATATCGATTATTCGGACGACCATAACTTATGGCTCCTTTAGAGTTACGGGATCCATAACCAGTCAAAACGAAGGCCTCGGTGAGTTCTACAGCTCTGACAGCTTTCAACCGTCAATGGATTGTTTAATGCCCAAAAAAGACTATCCGAATCTCAAGCGGGTCTCGGAAGTTTTTTACCCTTCGTTTTTTCGACACGTGGATTTTTACGGTAAAACTGGATTACCGTGGCTGGTCTTCGATCTACCATCGCTGGAGAGTGGTGCATCATTGCACCGTTCCGTTTCAAATCCATGCATGCATTTCAAAAAGTCGTATGACACTGTTTCGCCATTTCGGACGGATATTGCACCTTGCACCATGGATGTTGCACCGTGTAGATGTCGATTATTCGGACGGCCATAACTTCTGGCTCATTTAGAGTTACGGGAGCCATAACCTGTCAAAACGAAGGCCTCATTGAGTTCTACGGCTCTGACAGCTTTTAGCCGTCGATGGATTGCTTAATGCCCAGAAAAGACTATCTGAATCTCAATCGGGTCTCGGAAGTTTTTTACCCTTCGTTTTTTCGACACGTGGATTTTTACGGTAAAACGGGATTACCGTGGCTGGTCTTCGATTTACCATCGCTGGAGAGTGGTGCACCATGGTACCGTTCCGTTTCAAATCCATGCACGCATTTCAAAGAGTCGTACGACACTGTTTCGCCATTTCGGACGGATGTTGTACCTTGCACCGTGGATGTTGCACCCTGTAGATATCGATTATTCGGACGGCCATAACTTCTGGCTCGTTTAGAGTTACGGGAGCCATAACCAGTCAAAACGAAGGCCTCAGTGAGTTCTACGGCTCTGACAGCTTTCAGCCGTCAATGGATTGTTTAATACCCAAAAAATACTATCCGAATCTCAATCGGGTCTCGGAAGTTTTTTACCCTTCGTTTTTTCGACATGTGGATTTTTACGGTTAAACGGGATTACCGTGGCTGGTCTTCGATTTACCATCGCTGGAGAATGGTGCATCATCGTACCGTTCCGTTTCAAATCCATGCACGCATTACAAAAAGTCGTACGACACTGTTTCGCCATTTCGGACGGATGTTGCACCTTGCACCGTGGATATTGCACCCTGTAGATGTTGATTATTCGGACGGCCATAACTTCTGGCTCGTTTAGAGTTACGGGAGCCATAACCAGTCAAAACGAAGGCTTCAGTGAGTTCTACGGCTCTGACGGCTTTCAGCCATCAATGGATTGTTTAATGCCCAAAAAAGACGATCCGAGTCTCAATCGGGTCTCGGAAGGTTTTTTACCCTTCATTTTTTCGACACGTGTATTTTTACGGTAAAACGGGATTACCATGGCTGGTCTTCGATTTACCATCGCTGGAGAGTGGTGCACCATGGCACCGTTCCGTTTAGAATCCATGCACGCATTTCAAAAAGTCGTACGACACTGTTTCGCCATTTCGGACGGATGTTGTACCTTGCAACGTGGATGTTGCACCCTGTAGATATCGATTATTCGGACGGCCATAACTTCTGGCTCGTTTAGAGTTACGGGAGCCATAACCAGTCAAAACGAAGGCCTCAGTGAGTTCTACGGCTTAGATAGATTTCAGCCGTCAATGTATTGTTTAATGCGCAAAAAAGACTATCCGAATCTCAATCGGGTCTCGGAAGTTTTTTACCCCTCGTTTTTTCGACACGTGGATTTTTACGTTAAAACGGGATTACCGTGGATGGTCTTCGATTTACCATCGCTGGAGAATGGTGTACCATGGTACCGTTCCGTTTCAAATCCATGCACGTATTTCAAAAAGTCATACGACACTGTTTCGCCATTTCGGACGGATGTTGCACCTTGCACCGTGGATGTTGCACCCTATAGATGTCGATTATTCGGACGGCCATAACTTCTGGTTCGTTTAGAGTTACGGGAGCCATAACTAGTCAAAACGAAGGCCTCGGTGAGTTCTACGGCACTGACCGCTTTCAGCCGTCAATGGATTGTTTAATGCCCAAAAAAGACTATCCGAATCTCAATCGGGACTCGGAAGTTTTTTACCCTTCGTTTTTCCGACACGTGGATTTTTACGGTAAAACGGGATTACCATTGCTGCTCTTCGATTTACCAACGCTGGACAATGGTGCACCATGGTACCGTTCCGTTTCAAATCCATGCACGCATTTCAAAAAGTCGTACGACACTGTTTCGCCATTTCGGACGGATGTTGCACCTTGCTCCGTGGATGTTGCACCCCTGTAGATGTCGATTATTCGGACGGCCATAACTTCTGGCTCGTTTAGAGTTACGGGACGCATAATCGGTCAAAACGAAGGACACAGTGAGTTCTATGGCTCTGACAGCTTTCAGCCGTCAATGGATTGTTTAATGCCCAAAAAAGACTATCCGAATCTCAATCGGGTCTTGGAAGTTTTTTACCCTTCGTTTTTTCGACACGTGGATTTTTACGGTAAAACTGGATTACCTTGGCTGGTCTTCGATTTACCATCGCTGGAGAGTGGTGCACCATGGTAACGTTCCGTTTCAAATCCATGCACGCGTTTCAAAAAGTCGTGCGACGCCGTTTCGCCATTTCGGACGGATGTTGCACCTTGCACCGTGGATGTTGCACCTTGTAGATATCGATTATTCGGACGGCCATAACTTCTGGCTCGTTTAGAGTTACGGGACCATAACCAGTCAAAACGAAGGCCTCAGTGAGTTGTACGGCTCTGACCGCTTTCGGCCGTCAATGGATTGTTTAATGCCCAAAAAAGACTATCCGAATCTCAATCCGGTCTTGGAAGTTTTTTACCCTTCGTTTTTTCGACACGTGGATTTTTACGGTAAAACGGGATTACCGTGGATGGTCTTCGATTTACCATCGCTAGAGAATGGTGCACCATGCTACCGTTCCGTTTCAAATCCATGCACGCATTTCAAAAAGTCGTACGACACTGTTTCGCCATTTCGGACGGATGTTGCACCTTGCACCGTGGATGTTGCACCCTGTAAATTTCGATTATTCGGACGGCCATAACTTATGGCTCCTTTAGAGTTACGGGAGCCATAACCAGTCAAAACGAAGGCATCAGTGAGTTCTTCGGCTCTGACAGCTTTCAGCCGTCAATTGATTGTTTAATGCCCAAATAAGACTATCCGAATCTCAATCGGGTCTCGGAAGTTTTTTAACCTTCGTTTTTTCGACACGTGGATTTTTACGGTAAAACTGAATTACCGTGGCTGGTCTTCGATTTACCATCGCTGGAGGGTGGTGCACCATGGCACCGTTCCGTTTCAAATCCATGCACGCATTTCAAAAAGTCGTACGACACTGTTTCGCCTTTTCGGACGGATGTTGCACCTTGCACCGTGTATGTCGCACCCTGTAAATATTGATTATTCGGACGGCCATAACTTCTGGCTCGTTTAGAGTTACGGGAGCCATAATCAGTCAAAACGAACGCCTCAGTTAGTTCTACGGCTCTGACAGCTTTCAGCCGTCAATGGATTGTTTAATGCCCAAAAAAGACTATCCGAATCTCAAGCGGGTCTCGGAAGTTTTTTACCCTTCGTTTTTTCGACACGTGGATTTTTACGGTAAAACTGGATTACCGTGGATGGTCTTCGATTTACCATCGCTGGAGGGTGGTGCACAATGGCACCGTTCCGTTTCAAATCCACGCACGCATTTCAAAAAGTCGTACGACACTGTTTCGCCATTTCGGACGGATATTCCACCTTGCACCGTGGATGTTGCACCCTGTAGATATCGATTATTCGGATGGCCATAACTTCTGGCTCGTTTAGAGTTTCGGGAGCCATAACCAGTCAAAACGAACGCCTCAGTTAGTTCTACGTCTCTGACAGCTTTCAGCCGTCAATGGATTGTTTAATGCCCAAAAAAGACTATCCGAATCTCAAGCGGGTCTCGGAATTTTTTTACCCTTCGTTTTTTCGACACGTGGATTTTTACGGTAAAACTGGATTACCGTGGATGGTCTTCGATTTACCATCGCTGGAGAATGGTTCACCATGGCACCGTTCCTTTTCAAATCCATGCACGCATTTCCAAAAGTCGTACGACACCGTTTCACCATTTCGGACGGATGTTGCACCTTGCACCGTGGATGTTGCACCCTGTAGATGTCCATTATTCGGACAGCCATAACTTCTGGCTCGTCTAGAGTTACGGTAGCCATAACCAGTCAAAACGAAGGCCTCAGTGAGTTCTACGGCTCTGACAGCTTTCAGCCGTCAATGGATTGTTTAATGCCCAAAAAAAACTATCCGAATCTTAATCGGGTCTTGGAAGTTTTTTACCCTTTGTTTTTTCTACACGTGGATTTTTAAGGTAAAACGGGATTACCGTGGATGGTCTTCGATTTACCGTCGCTAGAGAATGGTGCACCATGGTACCGTTCCGTTTCAAATCCATGCACACATTTCAAAAAGTTGTACGACACTGTTTCGCCATTTCGGACGGATGTTGCACCTTGCACCGTGGATGTTGCACCCTGTAGATGTCGATTATTCGGACGGCCATAACTTATGGCTCCTTTAGAGTTACGGGAGCCATAACCAGTCAAAACGAAGGCCTCAGTGAGTTCTACGGCTCTGACAGCTTTCAGCCGTCAATGGATTGTTTAATGCCCAAAAAAGACTATCCGAATCTCAATCGGGTCTCGGAAGTTTTTTAACCATCGTTTTTTCGACACGTGGATTTTTACGGTAAAACTGGATTACCGTGGCTGGTCTTCGATTTACCATCGCTGGAGGGTGGTGCACCATGGCACCGTTCCGTTTTAAATCCATGCACGCATTTCAAAAATTCGTACGGCACTGTTTCGCCTTTTCGGACGGATGTTGCACCTTGCACCGTCTATGTCGCACCCTGTAGATATCGATTATTCGGACGACCATAACTTATGGCTCCTTTAGAGTTACGGGATCCATAACCAGTCAAAACGAAGGCCTCGGTGAGTTCTACAGCTCTGACAGCTTTCAACCGTCAATGGATTGTTTAATGCCCAAAAAAGACTATCCGAATCTCAAGCGGGTCTCGGAAGTTTTTTACCCTTCGTTTTTTCGACACGTGGATTTTTACGGTAAAACTGGATTACCGTGGCTGGTCTTCGATCTACCATCGCTGGAGAGTGGTGCATCATTGCACCGTTCTGTTTCAAATCCATGCATGCATTTCAAAAAGTCGTATGACACTGTTTCGCCATTTCGGACGGATATTGCACCTTGCACCGTGGATGTTGCACCGTGTAGATGTCGATTATTCGGACGGCCATAACTTCTGGCTCATTTAGAGTTACGGGAGCCATAACCTGTCAAAACGAAGGCCTCATTGAGTTCTACGGCTCTGACAGCTTTTAGCCGTCGATGGATTGCTTAATGCCCAGAAAAGACTATCCGAATCTCAATCGGGTCTCGGAAGTTTTTTACCCTTCGTTTTTTCGACACGTGGATTTTTACGGTAAAACGGGATTACCGTGGCTGGTCTTCGATTTACCAACGCTGGAGAGTGGTGCACCATGGTACCGTTCCGTTTCAAATCCATGCACGCATTTCAAAGAGTCGTACGACACTGTTTCGCCATTTCGGACGGATGTTGTACCTTGCACCGTGGATGTTGCACCCTGTAGATATCGATTATTCGGACGGCCATAACTTCTGGCTCGTTTAGAGTTACGGGAGCCATAACCAGTCAAAACGAAGGCCTCAGTGAGTTCTACGGCTCTGACAGCTTTCAGCCGTCAATGGATTGTTTAATACCCAAAAAATACTATCCGAATCTCAATCGGGTCTCGGAAGTTTTTTACCCTTCGTTTTTTCGACATGTGGATTTTTACGGTTAAACGGGATTACCGTGGCTGGTCTTCGATTTACCATCGCTGGAGAATGGTGCATCATGGTACCGTTCCGTTTCAAATCCATGCACGCATTACAAAAAGTCGTACGACACTGTTTCGCCATTTCGGACGGATGTTGCACCTTGCACCGTGGATATTGCACCCTGTAGATGTTGATTATTCGGACGGCCATAACTTCTGGCTCGTTTAGAGTTACGGGAGCCATAACCAGTCAAAACGAAGGCTTCAGTGAGTTCTACGGCTCTGACGGCTTTCAGCCATCAATGGATTGTTTAATGCCCAAAAAAGACGATCCGAGTCTCAATCGGGTCTCGGAAGGTTTTTTACCCTTCATTTTTTCGACACGTGTATTTTTACGGTAAAACGGGATTACCATGGCTGGTCTTCGATTTACCATCGCTGGAGAGTGGTGCACCATGGCACCGTTCCGTTTAGAATCCATGCACGCATTTCAAAAAGTCGTACGACACTGTTTCGCCATTTCGGACGGATGTTGTACCTTGCAACGTGGATGTTGCACCCTGTAGATATCGATTATTCGGACGGCCATAACTTCTGGCTCGTTTAGAGTTACGGGAGCCATAACCAGTCAAAACGAAGGCCTCAGTGAGTTCTACGGCTTAGATAGATTTCAGCCGTCAATGTATTGTTTAATGCGCAAAAAAGACTATCCGAATCTCAATCGGGTCTCGGAAGTTTTTTACCCCTCGTTTTTTCGACACGTGGATTTTTACGGTAAAACGGGATTACCGTGGATGGTCTTCGATTTACCATCGCTGGAGAATGGTGTACCATGGTACCGTTCCGTTTCAAATCCATGCACGTATTTCAAAAAGTCGTACGACACTGTTTCGCCATTTCGGACGGATGTTGCACCTTGCACCGTGGATGTTGCACCCTATAGATGTCGATTATTCGGACGGCCATAACTTCTGGTTCGTTTAGAGTTACGGGAGCCATAACCAGTCAAAACGAAGGCCTCGGTGAGTTCTACGGCACTGACCGCTTTCAGCCGTCAATGGATTGTTTAATGCCCAAAAAAGACTATCCGAATCTCAATCGGGACTCGGAAGTTTTTTACCCTTCGTTTTTCCGACACGTGGATTTTTACGGTAAAACGGGATTACCATTGCTGCTCTTCGATTTACCAACGCTGGACAATGGTGCACCATGGTACCGTTCCGTTTCAAATCCATGCACGCATTTCAAAAAGTCGTACGACACTGTTTCGCCATTTCGGACGGATGTTGCACCTTGCTCCGTGGATGTTGCACCCCTGTAGATGTCGATTATTCGGACGGCCATAACTTCTGGCTCGTTTAGAGTTACGGGACGCATAATCGGTCAAAACGAAGGACACAGTGAGTTCTATGGCTCTGACAGCTTTCAGCCGTCAATGGATTGTTTAATGCCCAAAAAAGACTATCCGAATCTCAATCGGGTCTTGGAAGTTTTTTACCCTTCGTTTTTTCGACACGTGGATTTTTACGGTAAAACTGGATTACCTTGGCTGGTCTTCGATTTACCATCGCTGGAAGGTGGTGCACCATGGTAACGTTCCGTTTCAAATCCATGCACGCGTTTCAAAAAGTCGTGCGACGCCGTTTCGCCATTTCGGACGGATGTTGCACCTTGCACCGTGGATGTTGCACCTTGTAGATATCGATTATTCGGACGGCCATAACTTCTGGCTCGTTTAGAGTTACGGGACCATAACCAGTCAAAACGAAGGCCTCAGTGAGTTCTACGGCTCTGACAGCTTTCAGCCGTCAATGGATTGTTTAATGCCGAAAAAAGACTATCCGAATCTCAATCGGGTCTCGGAAGTTTTTTACCCTTCGTTTTTTCGACACGTGGATTTTTACGGTAAAACGGGATTACCGTGGCTGGTCTTCGATTTACCATCGCTGGAGAGTGGTGCACCATGGTACCGTTCCGTTTCAAATCCATGCACGTATTTCAAAAAGTCGTACGACACTGTGTCTCCATTTCGGAAGGATGTTGCACCTTGCACCGTGGATGTTGCACCCTGTAGATATCGATTATTCGGACGGCCATAACTTCTGGTTCGTTTAGAGTTACGGGAGCCATAACCGTCAAAACGAAGGCCTCAGTGAGTTCTACGGCTATGACAGCTTTCAGCCTTCAATGGATTGTTTAATGCCCAAAAAAGACTATCCGAATCTCAATCGGGTCTCGTAAGTTTTTTACCCTTCGTTTTTTCGACACGTGGATTTTTACGGTAAAACGGGATTGTCTTGGCTGGTCTTCGATTTACCATCGCTGGAGAGTGCTGCACCATGGTACCGTTCCGTTTCAAATCCATGCACGCATTTCAAAAAGTCGTACGACACGGTTTCGCCATTTCGGACGGATGTTGCACCTTTCACCATGGATGTTGCACCCTGTGGATATCGATTATTCGCACGGCCGTAACTTCTTCCTCGTTTAGAGTTACGGGAGTCATAACCAGTCAAAACGAAGGCCTCTGTGATTTCTACGGCTCTGACAGCCTTCGGCCGTCAATGGATTGTTTAATGCCCAAAAAAGACTATCCGAATCTCAATCGGGTCTCGGAAGTTTTTTACCCTTCGTTTTTTCGACACGTGGATTTTTACGGTAAAACTTGAGTACCATGGCTGGTCTTTCATTTACCATCGCTGGAGAGTGCTGCACCATGGTACCGTTCCGTTTCAAATCCATGCACGCATTTCAAAAAGTCGTACGACACGGTTTCGCCATTTCGGACGGATGTTGCACCTTTCACCATGGATGTTGCACCCTGTGGATATCGATTATTCGCACGGCCGTAACTTCTTCCTCGTTTAGAGTTACGGGAGTCATAACCAGTCAAAACGAACGCCTCAGTTAGTTCTACGGCTCTGACCGCTTTCAGCCGTCAATGGATTGTTTAATGCCCAAAAAAGACTATCCGAATCTCAAGCGGGTCTCGGAAGTTTTTTACCCTTCGTTTTTTCGACACGTGGATTTTTACGGTAAAACTGGATTACCGTGGATGGTCTTCGATTTACCATCGCTGGAGAATGGTTCACCATGGCACCGTTCCTTTTCAAATCCATGCACGCATTTCCAAAAGTCGTACGACACCGTTTCACCATTTCGGACGGATGTTGCACCTTGCACCGTGGATGTTGCACCCTGTAGATGTCCATTATTCGGACGGCCATAACTTCTGGCTCGTCTAGAGTTACGGTAGCCATAACCAGTCAAAACGAAGGCCTCAGTGAGTTCTATGGCTCTGACAGCTTTCAGCCGTCAATGGATTGTTTAATGCCCAAAAAAAACTATCCGAATCTTAATCGGGTCTTGGAAGTTTTTTACCCTTTGTTTTTTCAACACGTGGATTTTTAAGGTAAAACGGGATTACCGTGGATGGTCTTCGATTTACCGTCGCTGGAGAATGGTGCACCATGGTACCGTTCCGTTTCAAATCCATGCACACATTTCAAAAAGTTGTACGACACTGTTTCGCCATTTCGGACGGATGTTGCACCTTGCACCGTGGATGTTGCACCCTGTAGATGTCGATTATTCGGACGGCCATAACTTATGGCTCCTTTAGAGTTACGGGAGCCATAACCAGTCAAAACGAAGGCCTCAGTGAGTTCTTCGGCTCTGACAGCTTTCAGCCGTCAATGGATTGTTTAATGCCCAAAAAAGACTATCCGAATCTCAATCGGGTCTCGGAAGTTTTTTACCTTCGTTTTTTCGACACGTGGATTTTTAAGGTAAAACTGGATTACCGTGGCTGGTCTTCGATTTACCATCGCTGGAGGGTGGTGCACCATGGCACCGTTCCGTTTTAAATCCATGCACGCATTTCAAAAATTCGTACGGCACTGTTTCGCCTTTTCGGACGGATGTTGCACCTTGCACCGTGTATGTGGCACCCTGTAGATATCGATTATTCGGACGACCATAACTTATGGCTCCTTTAGAGTTACGGGATCCATAACCAGTCAAAACGAAGGCCTCGGTGAGTTCTACAGCTCTGACAGCTTTCAACCGTCAATGGATTGTTTAATGCCCAAAAAAGACTATCCGAATCTCAAGCGGGTCTCGGAAGTTTTTTACCCTTCGTTTTTTCGACACGTGGATTTTTACGGTAAAACTGGATTACCGTGGCTGGTCTTCGATCTACCATCGCTGGAGAGTGGTGCATCATGGCACCGTTCCGTTTCAAATCCATGCATGCATTTCAAAAAGTCGTATGACACTGTTTCGCCATTTCGGACGGATATTGCACCTTGCACCGTGGATGTTGCACCCTGTAGATGTCGATTATTCGGATGGCCATAACTTCTGGCTCATTTAGAGTTACGGGAGCCATAAACTGTCAAAACGAAGGCCTCATTGAGTTCTACGGCTCTGACAGCTTTTAGCCGTCGATGGATTGCTTAATGCCCAAAAAAGACTATCCGAATCTCAATCGGGTCTCGGAAGTTTTTTACCCTTCGTTTTTTTCGACACGTGGATTTTTACGGTAAAACGGGATTACCGTGGCTGCTCTTCGATTTACCATCGCTGGAGAGTAGTGCACCATGGTACCGTTCCGTTTCAAATCCATGCACGCATTTCAAAGAGTCGTACGACACTGTTTCGCCATTTCGGACGGATGTTGTACCTTGCACCGTGGATGTTGCACCCTGTAGATATCGATTATTCGGACGGCCATCACTTCTGGCTCGTTTAGAGTTACGGGAGCCATAACCAGTCAAAACGAAGGCCTCAATGAGTTCTACGGCTCTGACAGCTTTCAGCCGTCAATGGATTGTTTAATACCCAAAAAATACTATCCGAATCTCAATCGGGTCTCGAAAGTTTTTTACCCTTCGTTTTTTCGACATGTGGATTTTTACGGTTAAACGGGATTACCGTGGCTGGTCTTCGATTTACCATCACTGGAGAATGGTGCATCATGGTACCGTTCCGTTTCAAATCCATGCACGCATTACAAAAAGTCGTACGACACTGTTTCGCCATTTCGGACGGATGTTGCACCTTGCACCGTGGATATTGCACCCTGTAGATGTTGATTATTCGGACGGCCATAACTTCTGGCTCGTTTAGAGTTACGGGAGCCATAACCAGTCAAAACGAAGGCTTCAGTGAGTTCTACGGCTCTGACGGCTTTCAGCCATCAATGGTTTGTTTAATGCCCAAAAAAGACTATCCGAATCTCAATCGGGTCTCGGAAGTTTTTTACCCTTCATTTTTTCGACACGTGTATTTTTACGGTAAAACGGGATTACCATGGCTGGTCTTCGATTTACCATCGCTGGAGAGTGGTGCACCATGGCACCGTTCCATTTAGAATCCATACACGCATTTCAAAAAGTCGTACGACACTGTTTCGCCATTTCGAACGGATGTTGTACCTTGCAACGTGGATGTTGCACCCTGTAGATATCGATTATTCGGACGGCCATAACTTCTGGCTCGTTTAGAGTTACGGGAGCCATAACCAGTCAAAACGAAGGCCTCAGTGAGTTCTACGGGTCTGACAGATTTCAGCCGTCAATGTATTGTTTAATGTGCAAAAAAGACTATCTGAATCTCAATCGGGTCTCGGAAGTTTTTTACCCCTCGTTTTTTCGACACGTGGATTTTTACGGTAAAACGGGTTTACCGTGGATGGTCTTCGATTTACCATCGCTGGAGAATGGTGCACCATGGTACCGTTCCGTTTCAAATCCATGCACGTATTTCAAAAAGTCGTACGACACTGTTTCGCCATTTCGGACGGATGTTGCACCTTGCACCGTGGATGTTGCACCCTATAGATGTCGATTATTCGGACGGCCATAACTTCTGGTTCGTTTAGAGTTACGGGAGCCATAACCAGTCAAAACGAAGGCCTCGGTGAGTTCTACGGCACTGACCGCTTTCAGCCGTCAATGGATTGTTTAATGCCCAAAAAAGACTATCCGAATCTCAATCGGGACTCGGAAGTTTTTTACCCTTCGTTTTTTCGACACGTGGATTTTTACGGTAAAACGGGATTACCGTTGCTGCTCTTCGATTTACCAACGTTGGACAATGGTGCACCATGGTACCGTTCCGTTTCAAATCCATGCACGCATTTCAAAAAGTCGTACGACACTGTTTCGCCATTTCGGACGGATGTTGCACCTTGCTCCGTGGATGTTGCACCCCTGTAGATGTCGATTATTCGGACGGCCATAACTTCTGTCTCGTTTAGAGTTACGGGACGCATAATCGGTCAAAACGAAGGACACAGTGAGTTCTACGGCTCTGACAGCTTTCAGCCGTCAATGGATTGTTTAATGCCCAAAAAAGACTATCCGAATCTCAATCGGGTCTTGGAAGTTTTTTACCCTTCGTTTTTTCGACACGTGGATTTTTACGGTAAAACTGGATTACCTTTGCTGGTCTTCGATTTACCATCGCTGGAGAGTGGTGCACCATGGTAACGTTCCGTTTCAAATCCATGCACGCGTTTCAAAAAGTCGTGCGACGCCGTTTCGCCATTTCGGACGGATGTTGCACCTTGCACCGTGGATGTTGCACCTTGTAGATATCGATTATTCGGACGGCCATAACTTCTGGCTCGTTTAGAGTTACGAGACCATAACCAGTCAAAACGAAGGCCTCAGTGAGTTCTACGGCTCTGACAGCTTTCAGCCGTCAATGGATTGTTTAATGCCGAAAAAAGACTATCCGAATCTCAATCGGGTCTCGGAAGTTTTTTACCCTTCGTTTTTTCGACGCGTGGATTTTTACGGTAAAACGGGATTACCGTGGCTGGTCTTCGATTTACCATCGCTGGAGAGTGGTGCACCATGGTACCGTTCCGTTTCAAATCCATGCACGTATTTCAAAAAGTCGTACGACACTGTGTCTCCATTTCGGAAGGATGTTGCACCTTGCACCGTGGATGTTGCACCCTGTAGATATCGATTATTCGGACGGCCATAACTTCTGGTTCGTTTAGAGTTACGGGAGCCATAACCAGTCAAAACGAAGGCCTCAGTGAGTTCTACGGCTATGACAGCTTTCAGCCTTCAATGGATTGTTTAATGCCCAAAAAAGACTATCCGAATCTCAATCGGGTCTCGGAAGTTTTTTACCCTTCGTTTTTTCGACACGTGGATTTTTACGGTAAAACGGGATTGTCTTGGCTGGTCTTCGATTTACCATCGCTGGAGAGTGCTGCACCATGGTACCGTTCCGTTTCAAATCCATGCACGCATTTCAAAAAGTCGTACGACACGGTTTCGCCATTTCGGACGGATGTTGCACCTTTCACCATGGATGTTGCACCCTGTGGATATCGATTATTCGCACGGCCGTAACTTCTTCCTCGTTTAGAGTTACGGGAGTCATAACCAGTCAAAACGAAGGCCTCTGTGAGTTCTACGGCTCTGACAGCTTTCGGCCGTCAATGGATTGTTTAATGACCAAAAAAGACTATCCGAATCTCAATCGGGTCTCCGAAGTTTTTTACCCTTCGTTTTTTCGACACGTGGATTTTTACGGTAAAACTTGAGTACCATGGCTGGTCTTTGCTTTACCATAGCTGGAGAGTGGTGCACCATGGTATCGTTCCTTTTCAAATCCATGCACGCATTTCAAAAAGTCGTACGACACGATTTCGCCATTTCGGACGGATGTTGCACCTTGCACCGTGGATGTTGCACCCTGAAGATATCGATTATTCGGACGGCCATAACTTCTGGCTCGTTTAGAGTTACGGGAGCCATAACCAGTCAAAACGAAGGCCTCAGTGAGTTCAACGGCCCTGACAGCTTTCAGCCATCAATGGATTGTTTAATGCGCAAAAAAGACTATCCGAATCTCAATCGGGTCTCGGAAGTTTTTTACCCTTCGTTTTTTCGACACTTGGATTTTTACGGTAAAACGGGATTACTGTGGCTGGTCTTCGATTTACCATCTCTGGAGAGTGGTGCACCATGGTATCGTTCCGTTTCAAATCCATGCACACATTTCAAAAAGTCGAACGACACTGTTTCGCCATTTCGGACGGATGTTGCACCTTGCACCGTTGATGTTGCACCCTGTAGATATTGATTATTCGGACGGCCATAACTTTTGCCTCGTTTAGAGTTACGGGAGCCATAACAAGTCAAAACAAAGGCCTCAGTTAGTTCTACAGCTCTGATGTCTTTCAGCCGTCAATGGATTGTTTAATGCCCAAAAAAGACTATCCGAATCTCAATCGGGTCCTGGAAGTATTTTACCCTTCATTTTTTCGACACGTGGATTTTTACGGTAAAACGGGATTACCGTGGTTGGTCTTCGATTCACCATCGCTGGATAGTGGTGCACCATGGTACCGTTCCGTTATAATCCATGCACGCATTTCAAAAAGTCGTACGACACGGTTTCGTCATTTCGGACGGTTGTTGCACCTTGCATCGTGGAAGTTGCACCCTGCAGATATGGATTATTCGAACGGCCATAACTTCTGGCTCGTTTAGAGTTACGGGAGCCATAACCACTCAAAACGAAGGCCTCAGTGAGTTCTATGGCTCTGACAGCTTTCAACCGTCGATGGATTGCTTAATGCCCAAAAAAGACTATCCGAATCTCAATCGGGTCTCGAAAGTTTTTTACCCTTCGTTTTTCGACACGTGGATTTATACGGTAAAACTGGATTACCGTGGCTGGTCTTCGATTTACCATCGCTGGAGAGTGGAGCACCATGGTACCGTTCCGTTTCAAATCCATGCACGCATTTCAAAAAGTCGTACGACACGGTTTCGCCATTTCGGACGGATGTTGCACCTTGCACCGTGGATGTTGCACCCTGTAGATATCGATTATTCGGACGGCCATAACTTCTGGCTCGTTTTGAGTTACGGGAGCCATAACCAGTCAAAACGAAGGCCACGGTGAGTTCTACGGCTCTGACAGCTTTCAGCCGTCAATGGATTGTTTAATGCCCAAAAAAGACTATCGGAATCTCAATCGGGTCTCGGAAGTTTTTTACCCTTCGTTTTTTCGACACGTGGATTTTTACGGTAAAACGGGATTACCGTGGCTGGTCTTCGATTTACCATCGCTGGAGAGTGGTGCACCATGGTACCGTTCCATTTCAAATCCATGCACGTATTTCAAAAAGTCGTACGACACTGTGTCTCCATTTCGGACGGATGTTGCACCTTGCACCGTGGATGTTGCACCCTGTAGATATCGACTATTCGGACGGCCATAACTTCTGGTTCGTTTAGAGTTACGGGAGCCATAACCAGTCAAAACGAAGGCCTCAGTGAGTTCTACGGCTATGACAGCTTTCAGCCTTCAATGGATTGTTTAATACCCAAAAAAGGCTATCCGAATCTCAATAGGGTCTCGCAAGCTTTTTACCCTTCGTTTTTTCGACACGTGGATTTTTACGGTAAAACGGGATTACCGTGGCTGGTATTCGATTTACCATTGCTGGAGAGTGGTGCACCATGGTACCGTTCCGTTTCAAATCCATGCACGCATTTTAAAAAGTCGTACGACACGGTTTCGCCATTTCGTACGGATGTTGCACCTTGCACCATGGATGTTGCACCCTGTGGATATCGATTATTCGGACGGCCGTAACTTCTTCCTCGTTTAGAGTTACGTGAGTCATAACCAATCAAAACGAAGGCCTAAGTGAGTTCTACGGCTCTGACAGCTTTCAGCCGTCAATGGATTGTTTCAGCCGTCAATGGATTGTTTAATACCCTGTGGCTGGTCTTCGATTTACCATCGCTGGAGAGTGGTGCACCATGGTACCGTTCCTTTTCAAATCCATGCACGCATTTCAAAAAGTCGTACGACACTGTGTCTCCATTTCGGACGGATGTTGCACCTTGCGCCGTGGATGTTGCACCCTGTAGATATCGATTATTCAGACGGCCAAAACTTCTGGTTCGTTTAGAGTTACGGGAGCCATAACCAGTCAAAACGAAGGCCTCAGTGAGTTCTACGGCTCTGACAGCTTTCAGCCGTCAACGGATTGTTTAATGCCCAAAAAAGACTATCGGAATCTCATTCGGGTCTCGGAAGTTTTTTACCCTTCGTTTTTTTGACACGCGGATTTTTACGGTAAAACGGGATTACCGTGGCTGGTCTTCGATTTACCATCGCTGGAGAATGGTGCACCATGGTACCGTTCCATTTCAAATCCATGCACGTATTTCAAAATGTCGTACGACACCGTGTCTCCATTTCGGACGGATGTTGCACCTTGCACCGTGGATGTTGCACCCTGTAGATATCGATTATTCGGACGGCTATAACTTCTGGTTCGTTTAGAGTTACGGGAGCCATAACCAGTCAAAACGAAGGCCTCAGTGAGTTCTACGGCTATGACAGCTTTCAGCCTTCAATGGATTGTTTAATGCCCAAAAAAGACTATCCGAATATTAATCGGGTCTCGGAAGTTTTTTACCCTTTGTTTTTTCGACACGTGGATTTTTACGGTAAAACGGGATTACCATGGCTGGTCTTCGATTTACTATCGCTGGAGAGTGGTGCACCATGGTACCGTTCCGTTTCAAATCCATGCACGCATTACAAAAAGTCGTAAGACACTGTTTCTCCATTTCGGACGGATGTTGCACCTTGCACCGTGGATGTTGCACCCATTAGATATCGATTATTCGGACGGCCATAACTTCTGGCTCGTTTAGAGTTACGGGAGCCATAACCAGTCAAAACGAAGGATTCAGTGAGTTCTACGGCTCTGACGGCTTTCAGCCATCAATGGATTGTTTAATGCCCAAAAAAGACTAACCGAATCACAATCGGGTCTCGGAAGTTTTTTACCCTTCATTTTTTCGAAACGTGGATTTTTACGGTAAAACGGGATTACCGTGGCTGGTCTTCGATTCACCATCGCTGGAGAGTGGTGCACCATGGTACCGTTCCGTTCAAATCCATGCATGCATTTCAAAAAGTCGTACGACATGGTTTCGCCATTTCGGACGGATGTTTCACCTTGCACCGTGGATGTTGCACCCAGTAGATATTGATTATTCGGACGGCCATAACTTCTGGCTCGTTTAGAGTTACGGGAGCCATAACCAGTCAAAACGAAGGCCTTAGTGAGTTCTACCGCTTTGACAGCTTTCATCCGTCAATGGATTGTTTAATGCCGAAAAAAGACTATCCGAATCTCAATCGGGTCTCGGAAGTTTTTTACCCTTCGTTTTTTCGACACGTGGATTTTTACGGTAAAACGGGATTACCATGGCTGGTCTTCGATTTACTATCGCTGGAGAGTGGTGCACCATGGTACCGTTTCGTTTCAAATCCATGCACGCATTTCAAAAAGTCATACGACACTGTTTCGCCATTTCGGACGGATGTTGCACCTTGCACCATGGGTGTTGCACCCTTTAGATATCGATTATTCGGACGGCCATAACTTCTGGCTCGTTTAGAGTTACGGGAGCCATAACCAGTCAAAACGAAGGCCTCAGTGAGTTGTACGGCTCTGACCGCTTTCGGCCGTCAATGGATTGTTTAATGCCCAAAAAAGACTATCCGAATCTCAATCGGGTCTCGGAAGTTTTTTACCCTTCGTTTTTTTGACACGTGGATTTTTACGGTAAAACAGGATTACCATGGCTGGTCTTCGATTTACAATCGCTGGAGAGTGGTGCACCATGGTACCGTTTCGTTTCAAATCCATGCACGCATTTCAAAAAGTCATACGACACTGTTTCGCCATTTCGGACGGATGTTGCACCTTGCACCATGGATGTTGCACCCTTTAGATATCGATTATTCGGACGGCCATAACTTCTGGCTCGTTTAGAGTTACGGGAGCCATAACCAGTCAAAAGGAAGGACTCAGTGATTTCTACGGGTCTGACAGCTTTTAGATGTCAATGGATTGTTTAATGCCCAAAAAAGACTATCCGAATCTCAATCGGGTCTCGGAAGTTTTTTACCCTTCGTTTTTTCGACACGTGGATTTTTACGGTAAAACTGGATTACCGTGGCTGGTCTTCGATTTACCATCGCTGGAGAGTGGTGCACCATGGCACCGTTCTGTTTCAAATCCATGCATGCATTTCAAAAAGTCGTACTACACTGTTTCGCCATTTCGGACGGATATTGCACCTTACACCGTGGATGTTGCACCCTGTAGATGTCGATTATTCGGACGGCCATAACTTCTGGCTCGTTTAGAGTTACGGGACCCATAACCTGTCAAAACGAAGGCCTCAGTGAGTTCTACGGCTCTGACCGCTTTCAGCCGTCAATGGATTGTTTAATCCCCAAAAAAGACTATCCGAATCTCAATCGGGTCTCGGAAGTTTTTTACCCTTCGTTTTTTCGACACGTGGATTTTTACGGTAAAACGGGATTACCGTGGCTGGTCTTCGATTTACCGTCGCTGGAGAGTGGTGCACCATGGCACCGTTCCATTTCAAATCCATGCACGCATTTCAAAAAGTCGTACGACACTGTTTCGCCATTTCGAACGGATGTTGCACCTTGCACCGTGGATGTTGCACCCCTGTAGATGTCGATTATTTGGACGGCCATAACTTCTGGCTCGTTTAGAGTTACGGGACCATAACCAGTCAAAATGAAGGCCTCGGTGAGTTCTACGGCTCTGACAGATTTCAGCCGTCAATGGATTGTTAATGCCGAAAAAAGACTATCCGAATCTCAATCGGGTCTCGGAAGTTTTTTACCCTTCGTTTTTTTCGACACGTGGATTTTTACGGTAAAACGGGATTACCGTGGCTGGTCTTTGATTTACCATCGCTGGAAAGTGGTGCACCGTGGTACCGTTCCGTTTCAAATCCACGCACGCATTTTAAAAAGTCATACGTCACAGTTACGCCATTTCGGACGGATGTTGCACCTTGCACCGTGGATGTTGCACCCTATAGATATCGATTATTCGGACGGCCATAACTTCTGCTCGTTTAGAGTTACGGGAGCCATAACCAGTCAAAACGAAGGCCTCAGTGAGTTCTACGGCTCTGACAGCTTTCAGCCGTCAATGGATTGTTTAATGCCCAAAAAAGACTATCGGAATCTCAGTCGGGTCTCGGAAGTTTTTTACCCTTCGTTTTTTCGACAAGTGGATTTTTACGGTAAAACGGGATTACCGTGGCTGGTCTTCGATTTACCATCGCTGGAGAGTGGTGCACCATGGTACCGTTCCATTTCAAATCCATGCACGTATTTCAAAATGTCGTACGACACTGTGTCTCCATTTCGGACGGATGTTGCATCTTGCACCGTGGATGTTGCACCCTCTAGATATCGATTATTCGGACGGCCATAACTTCTGGTTCGTTTGGAGTTACGGGAGCTATAACCAGCCAAAACGAAGGCCTCGGTGAGTTCTACGGCTGTGACAGCTTTCAGCCTTCAATGGATTGTTTAATGCCCAAAAAAGACTATCCGAATCTTAATCGGGTTTCAGAAGTTTTTTACCCTTCGTTTTTTCGACACGTGGATTTTTACGGTAAAACGGGATTACCATGGCTGGTCTTCGATTTACTATCGCTGGAGAGTGGTGCACCATGGTACCGTTTCGTTTCAAATCCATGCACACATTTCAAAAAGTCGTACGACACTGTTTCGCCATTTCGGATGGATGTTGCACCTTGCACCATGGATGTTGCACCCTGTAGATATCGATTATTCGGACGGCCATAACTTTTGCCTTGTTTAGATTTACGGGAGCCATAACCAGTCAAAACAAAGGCCTCAGTTAGTTCTACGGCTTTGATGGCTTTCAGCCGTCAATGGATTGTTTAATGCCCAAAAAAGACTATCCGAATCTCAATCGGGTCTCAGAAGTTTTTTACCCTTCATTTTTTCGACACGTGGATTTTTACGGTAAAACGGGATTACCGTGGCTGGTCTTTGATTCACCATCGCTGGAGAGTGCTGCACCATGGTACCGTTCCGTTCAAATCCATGCATGCATTTCAAAAAGTCGTACGACATGGTTTCGCCCTTTCGGACGGATGTTGCACCTTGCACCGTGGATGTTGCACCCTGTAGATATTGATTATTCGGACGGCCATAACTTCTGGCTCGTTTAGAGTTACGGGAGCCATTACCAGTCAAAACGAAGGCCTCGGTGAGTTCTATGGCTCTGACAGCTTTCAGCCGTCAATGGATTGTTTAATGCCCAAAAAAGACTATCCGAATCTTAATCGGGCCTCGGAAGTTTTTTACCCTTCGTTTTTTCGACACGTGGATTTTTACGGTAAAATGGGATTACCATGGCTGGTCTTCGATTTACTATCGCTGGAGAGTGGTGCACCATGGTACCGTTTCGTTTCAAATCCATGGACGCATTTCAAAAAGTCGTACGACACTTTTTTGCCATTTCGGACGGATGTTGCACCTTGCACCATGGATGTTGCACCCTTTAAATATCGATTATTTGGACGGTCATAACTTCTGGCTCGTTTAGAGTTACGGGAGCCATAACCAATCAAAACGAAGGCCTCAGTGAGTTCTACGGGTCTGACAGCTTTCAGCTGTCAATGGATTGTTTAATGCCCAAAAAAGACTATCCGAATCTCAATCGGGTCTCGGAAGTGTTTACCCTTTGTTTTTTCGACACGTGGATTTTTACGGTAAAACTGGATTACCGCGGCTGGTCTTCGATTTACCATCGCTGGAGAGTGGTGCACCATGGCACCGTTCGTTTCAAATCCATGCATGCATTTCAAAAAGTCGTACTACACTGTTTCGCCATTTCGGACGGATATTGCACCTTGCACCGTGGATTATGCACCCTGTAGATGTCGATTATTCGGACGGCCATAAATTCTGGCTCGTTTAGAGTTACGGGACCCATAACCTGTCAAAACGAAGGCCTTAGTGAGTTCTACGGCTCTGACCGCTTTCAGCCGTCAATGGATTGTTTAATGCCCAAAAAGACTATCCGAATCTCAATCGGGTCTCGGAAATTTTTTCACCCTTCGTTTTTTCGACTCGTGGATTTTTACGGTAAATCGGGATTACCGTGGCTGGTCTTCGATTTACCATCGCTGGACAGTGGTGCACCATGGTACCGTTCCGTTTCAAATCCATGCACGCATTTCAAAAAGTCGTACGACACTGTTTCGCCATTTCGGACGGATGTTGCACCTTGCACCGTGGATGTTGCACCCCTGTAGATGTCGATTATTCGGACGGCCATAACTTCTGGCTCGTTTAGAGTTACGGGAGGCATAATAGGTCAAAACGAAGGCCTCAGTGAGTTCTACGGCTCTGACAGCTTTCAGCCGTCAATGGATTGTTTAATGCCCAAAAAAGACAATCCGAATCTCAATCGGGTCTTGGAAGTTTTTTACCCTTCGTTTTTTCGACACGTGGATTTTTACGGTAAAACTGGATTTCCGTGGCTGGTCTTCGATTTACCATCGCTGGAGAGTGGTGCACCATGGTAACGTTCCGTTTCAAATCCATGCACGCGTTTCAAAAAGTCGTGCGACACTGTTTCCCCATTTTGGGCGGATGTTGCACCTTGCACCGTGGATGTTGCACCCTGTAGATATCGATTATTCGGACGGCCATAACTTCTGGCTCGTTTAGAGTTACGGGACCATAACCAGTCAAAACGAAGGCCTCAGTGAGTTCTACGACTTTGACAGCTTTCAGCGTCAATGGATTGTTTAATGCCGAAAAAGGACTATCCGAATCTCAATCGAGTCTCGGAAGTTTTTTACCCTTCGTTTTTTCGACACGTGGATTTTTACGGTAAAACGGGATTACCGTGGCTGGTCTTCGATTTACCATCGCTGGAGAGTGGTGCACCATGGTACCGTTCCGTTTCAAATCGATGCACGCATTTCAAAAAGTCGTACGACACTGTTACGCCATTTCGGACGGATGTTGCACCTTGCACCATGGATGTTGCACCCTATAGATATCGATTATTCGGACGGCCATAACTTCTGGCTCGTTTAGAGTTACGGGAGCCATAACCAGTCAAAACGAAGGCCTTAGTGAGTTCTACGGCTCTGACCACTTTCAGCCGTCAATGGATTGTTTAATGCCCAAAAAAGACTATCGGAATCTCAATCGGGTCTCGGAAGTTTTTTACCCTTCGTTTTTTCGACACCTGGATTTTTACGGTAAAACTGGATTACCACGGCTGGTCTTCGATTTACCATCGCTGAAGAGTGGTGCACCATGGCACCGTTCCGTTTCAAATCCATGCACGCATTTCAAAAAGTCGTACGACACTGTTTCGCCATTTCGGACTAATATTGCACCTCGCACCGTGGATGTTGCACCCTGTAGATGTCGATTATTCGGACGGCCATAACTTCTGGTTCGTTTAGTGTTACGGGAGCCATAACCAGTCAAAACGAAGGCCTCAGTGAGTTCTACGGCAATGACTATCCGAATCTCAATCGGGTCTCGGAAGTTTTTTACCCTTCGTTTTTTCGACACGTGGATTTTTACGGTAAAACGGGATTGCCGTGGCTGGTCTTCGATTTACCATCGCTGGAGAGTGTTGCGCCATGGTACCGTTCCGTTTCAAATCCACGCACGCATTTCTAAAAGTCGTACGACACGGTTTCGCCATTTCGGACGGATGTTGCACCTTGCACCATGGATGTTGCACCCTGTGGATATCGATTATTCGGACGGCCGTAACTTCTTCCTCGTTTAGAGTTACGGGAGCCATAACCAGTCAAAACGAAGGTCTCAGTGAGTTCTACGGCTCTGACAGCTTTCAGCCGTCAATGGATTGTTTAATGCCCAAAAAAGACTATCCGAATCTCAATCGGGTCTTGGAAGTTTTTTACCCTTCATTTTTTCGACACTTGGATTTTTACGGTAAAACTGGATTACCGTGGCTGGTCTTCGATTAACCATCGCTGGAGAGTGGTGCACCATGGTAACGTCCCGTTTCAAATCCATGCACGCGTTTCAAAAAGTCGTGCGACACTGTTTCCCCATTTTGGACGGATGTTGCACCTTGCACCGTGGATGTTGCACCCTGTAGATTTGGATTATTCGGACGGCCATAACTTCTGGCTCGTTTAGACTTACGGGACCATAACCAGTCAAAACGAAGGCCTCAGTGAGTTCTACGGCTCTGACAGCTTTCAGCCGTCAATGGATTGTTTAATGCCGAAAAAAGACTATCCGAATCTCAATCGGGTCTCGGAAGTTTTTTACCCTTCGTTTTTTCGACACGTGGATTTTTACGGTAAAACGGGATTACCGTGGCTAGTCTTCGATTTACCATCGCTGGAGAGTGGTGCACCATGGTACCGTTCCATTTCAAATCCATGCACGCATTTCAAAAAGTCGTACGACACTGTTACGCAATTTCGGACGGATGTTGCACCTTGCACCGTGGATGTTGCACCCTATAGATATCGATTATTCGGACGGCCATAACTTCTGGCTCGTTTAGGGCTACGGGAGCCATAACCAGTCAAAACGAAGGCCTCAGTGAGTTCTACGGCTCTGACAGATTTCAGCCGTCAATGGATTGTTTAATGCCCAAAAAAGACTATCGGAATCTCAATCGGGTCTCGGAAGTTTTTTACCCTTCGTTTTTTCGAGACGTGGATTTTTACAGTAAAACGCGATTACCTTGGCTGGTCTTCGATTTACCATCGCTAGAGAGTGGTGCACCATGGTACCGTTCCATTTCAAATCCGTGCACGTATTTCAAAATGTCGTACGACACTGTGACTCCATTTCGGACGGATGTTGCACCTTGCACCGTGTATGTTGCACCCTATAGATATCGATTATTCGGACGGCCATAACTTCTGGTTCGTTTAGAGTTACGGGAGCCATAACCAGTCAAAACGAAGGCCTCAGTGAGGTCTACGGCTATGACAGCTTTCAGCCTTCAATGGATTGTTTAATGCCCAAAAAAGACTATCCGAATCTTAATCGGGTCTCGGAAGTTTTTTACCCTTCGTTTTTTCGACACGTGGATTTTTACGGTAAAACGAGATTACCATGCATGGTCTTCGATTTACTATCGCTGGAGAGTGGTGCACTATGGTACCATTTTGTTTCAAATCCATGCACGCATTTCAAAAAGTCGTACGACACTGTTTCGCCATTTCGGACGGATGTTGCACCTTGCACCATGGATGTTGCACCCTTTAGATATCGATTATTCGGACGGCCATAACTTCTGGCTCGTTTAGAGTTACGGGAGCCATAACCAGTCAAAACGAAGGCCTCAGTGAATTCTACGGGTCTGACAGCTTTCAGCTGTCAATGGATTGTTTAATGCCCAAAAAAGACTATCCGAATCTCAATCGGGTCTCTGAAGTTTTTTACCCTTCGTTTTTTCGACACGTGGATTTTTACGGTAAAACTGGATTACCGTGGCTGGTCTTCGATTTACCATCGCTGGAGATTGGTGCACCATGGCACCGTTCCGTTTCAAATCCATGCATGCATTTCAAAAAGTCGTACTACACTGTTTCGCCATTTCGGACGGATATTGCACCTTGCACCGTGGATGTTGCACCCTATAGATGTCGATTATTCGGACGGCCATAACTTCTGGCTCGTTTAGAGTTACGGGACCCATAACCTGTCAAAACGAAGGCCTCAGTGAGTTCTACAGCTCTGACCGCTTTCAGCCGTCAATGGATTGTTTAATCCCCAAAAAATACTATCCGAATCTCAATCGGGTCTCGGAAGTTTTTTACCCTTCGTTTTTTCGACACGTGGATTTTTACGGTTAAACGGGATTACCGTGGCTGGTCTTCGATTTACCGCCGCTGGACAGTGGTGCACCATGGTACCGTTCTGTTTCAAATCCATGCACGCATTTCAAAAAGTCGTATGACACTGTTTCGCCATTTCGGACGGCTGTTGCACCTTGCACCGTGGATGTTGCACCCCTGTAGATGTCGATTATTCGGTCGGCCATAATTTCTGGCTCGTTTAGAGTTACGGGAGGCATAATCGGTCAAAACGAAGGACTCATTGAGTTCAACGGCTCTGACAGCTTTCAGCCGTCAATGGATTGTTTAATGCCCAAAAAAGACTATCCGAATCTCAATCGGGTCTCGGAAGTTTTTTACCCTTCGTTTTTTCGACACGTGGATTTTTACGGTAAAACGGGATTACTGTGGCTGGTCTTCGATTTACCATCGCTGGAGAGTGGTGCACCATGGTATCGTTCCGTTTCAAATCCATGCACACATTTCAAAAAGTCGAACGACACTGTTTCGCCATTTCGGACGGATGTTGCACCTTGCACCGTGGATGTTGCACCCTATAGATATCGATTATTCGGACGGCCATAACTTTTGCCTCGTTTAGAGTTACGGGAGCCATAACCAGTCAAAACAAAGGCCTCAGTTAGTTCTACGGCTCTGATGGCTTTCAACCGTCAATGGATTGTTTAATGCCCAAAAAAGACTATCCGAATCTCAATCGGGTCTCGGAAGTTTTTTATCCTTCATTTTTTCGACACGTGGATTTTTACGGTAAAACGGGATTACCGTGGGTGGTCTTCGATTCACCATCGGTGGAGAGTGGTGCACCATGGTACCGTTCCATTCAAATCCATGCACGCATTTCAAAATGTCGTACGACACGGTTTCGCCATTTCGGACGGATGTTGCACCTTGCACCGTGGAAGTTGCACCCTGCAGATTTGGATTATTCGAACGGCCATAACTTCTGGCTCGTTTAGAGTTACGGGAGCCATAACCAGTCAAAACAAAGGCCTCAGTCAGAGCTTTCAACTGTCGATGGATTGTTTAATGCCCAAAATAGACTATCCGAATCTCAATCGGGTCTCGGAAGTTTTTTACCCTTCGTTTTTTCGACACGTGGATTTTTACGGTAAAACTGGATTATCGTGGCTGGTCTTCGACTTAACATCGCTGGAGAGCGGAGCACCATGGTACCGTTCCGTTTCAAAAACATGCACGCATTTCAAAATGTCGTACGACACGGTTTCGCCATTTCGAACGGATGTTGCACCTTGCACCGTGGATGTTGCACCCTGTAGATATCGATTATTCGGATGGCCATAACTTCTGGCTCGTTTAGAGTTACGGGAGCCATAACCAGTCAAAACGAAGGCCTCGGTGAGTTCTACGGCTCTGACAACTTTCAGCCGTCAATGGATTGTTTAATGCCCAAAAAAAGACTATCGGAATCTCAATCGGGTCTCGGAAGTTTTTTACCCTTCGTTTTATCGACACGTGGATTTTTACGGTAAAACGGGATTACCGTGGCTGGTCTTCGATTTACCATCGCTGGAGAGTGGTGCACCATGGTACCGTTCCGTTTCAAATCCATGCACGTATTTCAAAAAGTCGTACGACACTGTGTCTCCATTTCGGACGGATGTTGCACCTTGCACCGTGGATGTTGCACCCTGTAGATATCGATTATTCGGACGGCCATAACTTCTGGTTCGTTTAGAGTTACGGGAGCCATAACCAGTCAAAACGAAGGCCTCAGTGAGTTCTACGGCTATGACAGCTTTCATCCTTCAATGGATTGTTTAATACCCAAAAAAAACTATCCGAATCTCAATTGGGTCTCGGAAGTTTTTTACCCTTCGTTTTTTCGACACGTGGATTTTTACGGTAAAACGGGATTACCGTGGCTGGTATTCGATTTACCATCGCTGGAGAGTGTTGCGCCATGGTACCGTTCCGTTTCAAATCCACGCACGCATTTCTAAAAGTCGTACGACACGGTTTCGCCATTTCGGACGGATGTTGCACCTTGCACCATGGATGTTGCACCCTGTGGATATCGATTATTCGGACGGCCGTAACTTCTTCCTCGTTTAGAGTTACGGGAGCCATAACCAGTCAAAACGAAGGTCTCAGTGAGTTCTACGGCTCTGACAGCTTTCAGCCGTCTATGGATTGTTTAATGCCCAAAAAAGACTATCCGAATCTCAATCGGGTCTTGGAAGTTTTTTACCCTTCATTTTTTCAACACGTGGATTTTTACGGTAAAACGGGATTACCGTGGCTGGTCTTCAATTCACCATCGTCGGAGAGTGGTGTACCATGGTACCGTTTCGTTTCAAATCCACGCACGCATTTCAAAAAATCGTACGACACTGTTTCGCCATTTCGGACGGATGTTGCACCTTGCACCGTGGATGTTGCACCCCTGTGGATGTCGATTATTCGGACGGCCAAAACTTCTGGCTAGTTTAGAGTTACGGGAGGCATAATCGGTCAAAACGAAGGACTCAGTGAGTTCTACGGCTCTGACAGCTTTCAGCCGTCAATGGATTGTTTAATGCCCAAAAAAGACTATCCGAATCTCAATCGGGTCTTGGAAGTTTTTTACCCTTCGTTTTTTCGACACGTGGATTTTTACGGTAAAACTGGATTACCGTGGCTGGTCTTCGATTTACCATCGCTGGAGAGTGGTGCACCGTGGTAACGTTCCGTTTCAAATCCATGCACGCATTTCGAAAAGTCGTACGACACTGTTTCGCCATTTCGGACGGATGTTGCACCTTGCACCTTGGATGTTGCACCCTGTAGATATCGATTTTTCGGACGGCCATAACTTCTGGCTCGTTTAGAGTTACGGGACCATAACCAGTCAAAACGAAGGCCTCAGTGAGTTCTACGGCTCTGAAAGCTTTCATCCGTCAATGGATTGTTTAATGCCGAAAAAAGACTATCCGAGTCTCAATCGGGTCTCGGAAGTTTTTTACCCTTCGTTTTTTCGACACGTGGATTTTTACGGTAAAACGGGATTACCGTGGCTGGTCTTCGATTTACCATCGCTGGAGAGTGGTGCACCATGGTACCGTTCCGTTTCAAATCCATGCACACATTTCAAAAAGTCGTACGACACTGTTACGCCATTTCGGACAGATGTTGCACCTTGCACCGTGGATGTTGCAGCCTATAGATATCGATTATTCGGACGGCCATTACTTCTGGCTCGTTTAGAGTTACGGGAGCCATAACCAGTCAAAACGAAGGCCTCAGTGAGTTCTACGGCTCTGACAGCTTTCAGCCATCAATGGATTGTTTAATGCCCAAAAAGGACTATCGGAATCTCAATCGGGTCTCGGAAGTTTTTTACCCTTCGTTTTTTCGACACGTGGGTTTTACGGTAAAACGGGATTACCGTGGCTGGTCTTCGATTTACCATCGCTGGAGAGTGGTGCACCATGGTACCGTTCCATTTCAAATCCATGCACGTATTTCAAAATGTCGTACGACACTGTGTCTCCATTTCGGACGGATGTTGCACCTTACACCGTGGATGTTGCACCCTGTAGATATCGATTATTCGGACGGCCATAACTTCTGGTTCGTTTAGAGTTACGGGAGCCATAACCAGTCAAAACGAAGGCCTCAGTGAGTTCTACGGCTATGACAGCTTTCAGCCTTCAATGGATTGTTTAATGCCCAAAAAAGACTATCCGAATCACAATCGTGTCTCGGAAGTTTTTTACCCTTCGTTTTTTCGACACGTGGATTTTTACGGTAAAACTGGAGTACCGTGGCTGGTCTTCGATTTACCATCGCTGGAGAGTGGTGCACCATGGTACCGTTCCTTTTCAAATCCATGCACGCATTTCAAAAAGTCGTACGACACGATTTCGCCATTTCGGACGGATGTTGCACCTTGCACCGTGGATGTTGCACCCTGTAGATATCGATTATTCGGACGGCCATAACTTCTGGCTCGTTTAGAGTTACGGGAGCCATAAACAGTCAAAACGAAGGCCTCGGTGAGTTCAACGGCTCTGACAGCTTTCAGCTGTCAATGGATTGTTTAATGCCCAAAAAAGACTATCCGAATCTCAATCGGGTCTCGGAAGTTTTTTACCCTTCGTTTTTTCGACACGTGGATTTTTACGGTAAAACGGGATTACTGTGGCTGGTCTTCGATTTACCATCGCTGGAGAGTGGTGCACCATGGTATATATCCGTTTCAAACCCATGCACGCATTTCAAAAAGTCGAACGACACTGTTTCGCCATTTCGGACGGATGTTGCACCTTGCACCGTGGATGTTGGACCCTGTAGATATCGATTATTCGGACGGCCATAACTTTTGCCTCGTTTAGAGTTACGGGAGCCATAACCAGTCAAAACCAAGGCCTCAGTTAGTTCTACAGCTCTGATGGCTTTCAACCGTCAATGGATTGTTTAATGCCCAAAAAAGACTATCCGAATCTCAATCGGGTCTCGGAAGTTTTTTATCCTTCATTTTTTCGAGACGTGGATTTTTACGGTAAAACGGGATTACCGTGGCTGGTCTTCGATTCACCATCGCTGGAGAGTGGTGCACCATGGTACCGTTACGTTCAAATCCATGCACGCATTTCAAAATGTCGTACGACACGGTTTCGCTATTTCGGACGGATGTTGCACCTTGCACCGTGGAAGTTGCACCCTGCAGATATGGATTATTCGAACGGCCATAACTTCTGGCTCGTTTAGAGTTACGGGAGCCATAACCAGTCAAAACAAAGGCCTCAGTTAGTTCTATGGCTCTGACAGCTTTCAGCCGTCGATGGATTGTTTAATGCCCAAAAAAGACTATCCGAATCTCAATCGGGTCTCGGAAGTTTTTTACCCTTCGTTTTTTCGACACGTGGATTTTTACGGTAAAACTGGATTATCGTGGCTGGTCATCGATTTACCATTGCTAGAGAGTAGAGCACCATGGTACCATTCCGTTTCAAATCCATGCACGCATTTCAAAAAGTCGTACGACACGGTTTCGTCATTTCGGACGGATGTTGCACCTTGCACCGTGGATGTTGCACCCTGTAGATATCGATTATTCGGACGGCCATAACTTCTGGCTCGTTTAGAGTTACGGGAGCCATAACCAGTCAAAACGAAGGCCTCGGTGAGTTCTACGGCTCTGACAGCTTTCAGCCATCAATGGATTGTTTAATGCCCAAAAAAGACTATCGGAATCTCAATCGGGTCTCGGAAGTTTTTTACCCTTCGTTTTATCGACACGTGGATTTTTACGGTAAAACGGGATTACCGTGGCTGGTCTTCGATTTACCATCGCTGGGGAGTGGTGCACCATGGTACCGTTCCAATTCAAATCCATGCACGTATTTCAAAAAGTCGTACGACACTGTGTCTCCATTTCGGACGGATGTTGCACCTTGCACCGTGGATGTTGCACTCTATAGATATCGATTATTCGGACGGCCATAACTTCTGGTTCGTTTAGAGTTACGGAAGCCATAACAAGTCAAAACGAAGGCCTCAGTGAGTTCTACGGCTATGACAGCTTTCAGCCTTCAATGGATTGTTTAATACCCAAAAAAGACTATCCGAATCTCAATCGGGTCTCGGAAGTTTTTTACCCTTCGTTTTTTCGACACGTGGATTTTTACGGTAAAACGGGATTACCGCGGCTAGTATTCGATTTACCATCGCTGGAGAGTGTTGCACCATGGTACCGTTCCGTTTCAAATCCATGCACGCATTTCAAAAAGTCATACGACACGGTTTCGCCATTTCGGACGGATGTTGCACCTTGCACCATGGATGTTGCACCCTGTGGATATCGATTATTCGGACGGCCGTAACTTCTTCCTCGTTTAGAGTTACGGGAGCCATAACCAGTGAAAACGAAGGCCTCAGTGAGTTCTACGGCTCTGACAGCTTTCAGCCGTCAATGGATTGTTTAATGCCCAAAAAAGACTATCCGAATCTCAATCGGGACTCGGAAGTTTTTTACCCTTCATTTTTTCGACACGTGGATTTTTACGGTAAAACGGGATTACCGTGGCTGGTGTTCGATTCACCATCGCTGGAGAGTGGTGTACCATGGTACCGTTCCATTTCAAATCCATGCACGCATTTCAAAAAGTCGTACGACACTGTTTCGCCATTTCGGACGGATGTTGCACCTTGCACCGTGGATGTTGCACCCCTGTAGATGTCGATTATTCGGACGGCCATAACTTCTTGCTCGTTTAGAGTTACGGGAGGCATAATCGGTCAAAACGAAGGACTCAGTGAGTTCTACGGCTCTGACAGCTTTCAGCCGTCAATGGATTGTTTAATGCCCAAAAAAGACTATCCGAATCTCAATCGGGTCTTGGAAGTTTTTTACCCTTCGTTTTTTCGACACGTGGATTTTTACGGCAAAACTGGATTACCTTGGCTGGTCTTCGATTTACCATCGCTGGAGAGTGGTGCACCATGGTAACGTTCCGTTTCAAATCCATGCACGCATTTCAAAAAGTCGTACGACACTGTTTCGCCATTTCGGACGGATGTTGCACCTTGCACCGTGGATGTTGCACCCTGTAGATATCGATTATTCGGACGGCCATAACTTCTGGCTCGTTTAGAGTTACGGGACCATAACCAGTCAAAACGAAGGCCTCAGTGAGTTCTACAGCTCTGACAGCTTTCAGCCGTCAATGGATTGTTTAATGCCGAAAAAAGACTATCCGAATCTCAATCGGGTCTCGGAAGTTTTTTAACCTTCGTTTTTTCGACACGTGGATTTTTACGGTAAAACGGGATTACCGTGGCTGGTCTTCGATTTACCATCGCTGGAGAGTGGTGCACCGTGGTACCGTTCCGTTTCAAATCCATGCACGCATTTCAAAAAGTCGTACGACACTGTTACGCCATTTCGGACGGATGTTGCACCTTGCACCGTGGATGTTGCACCCTATAGATATCGATTATTCGGACGGCCATAACTTCTGGCTCGTTTAGAGTTACGGGAGCCATAACCAGTCAAAACGAAGGGCTCAGTGAGTTCTACGGCTCTGACAGCTTTCAGCCGTCAATGGATTGTTTAATGCCCAAAAAAGACTATCGGAATCTCAATCGGGTCTCGGAAGTTTTTTACCCTTCGTTTTTTCGACATGCGGGTTTTTACGGTAAAATGGGATTACCGTGGCTGGTCTTCGATTTACCATCGCTGGAGAGTGGTGCACCATGGTACCATTCCATTTCAAATCCATGCACGTATTTTAAAATGTCGTACGACACTGTGTCTCCAGTCAAAACGAAGGCCTCAGTGAGTTCTACGGCTATGACAGCTTTCAGCCTTCAATGGATTGTTTAATGCCAAAAAAGGACTATCGGAATCTCAATCGGGTCTCGGAAGTTTTTTACCCTTCGTTTTTTCGACACGTGGGTTTTTACGGTAAAACGGGATTGCCGTGGCTGGTCTTCGATTTACCATCGCTGGAGAGTGGTGCACCATGGTACCGTTCCATTTCAAATCCATGCACGTATTTCAAAATGTCGTACGACACTGTGTCTCCATTTCGGACGGATATTGCACCTTGCACCGTGGATGTTGCACCCTGTAGATATCGATTATTCGGACGGCCATAACTTCTGGTTCGTTTAGAGTTACGGGAGCCATAACTAGTCAAAACGAAGGCCTCAGTAAGTTCTACGGCTATGACAGCTTTCAGCCCTCAATGGATTGTTTAATGCCCAAAAAAGACTATCCGAATCACAATCGGGTCTCGGAAGTTTTTTACCCTTCGTTTTTTCGACACGTGGATTTTTACGGTAAAACTGGAGTACCGTGGCTGGTCTTCGATTTACCATCGCTGGAGAGTGGTGCACCATGGTACCGTTCCTTTTCAAATCCATGCACGCATTTCAAAAAGTCGTACGACACGATTTCGCCATTTCGGACGGATGTTGCACCTTGCACCGTGGATGTTGCACCCTGTAGATATCGATTATTCGGACGGCCATAACTTCTGGCTCGTTTAGAGTTACGGGAGCCATAAACAGTCAAAACGAAGGCCTCGGTGAGTTCAACGGCTCTGACAGCTTTCAGCTGTCAATGGATTGTTTAATGCCCAAAAAAGACTATCCGAATCTCAATCGAGTCTCGGAAGTTTTTTACCCTTCGTTTTTTCGACACGTGGATTTTTACGGTAAAACGGGATTACTGTGGCTGGTCTTCGATTTACCATCGCTGGAGAGTGGTGCACCATGGTATATATCCGTTTCAAATCCATGCACGCATTTCAAAAAGTCAAACGACACTGTTTCGCCATTTCAGACGGATGTTGCACCCTGTAGATATCGATTATTCGGACGGCCATAACTTTTGCCTCGTTTAGAGTTACGGGAGCCATACCCAGTCAAAACAAAGGCCTCAGTTAGTTCTACGACTCTGATGGCTTTCAACCGTCAATGGATTGTTTAATGCCCAAAAAAGACTATCCGAATCTCAATCGGGTCTCGGAAGTTTTTTATCCTTCATTTTTTCGAGACGTGGATTTTTACGGTAAAACGGGATTACCGTGGCTGGTCTTCGATTCACCATCGCTGGAGAGTGGTGCACCATGGTACCGTTACGTTCAAATCCATGCACGCATTGTAAAATGTCGTACGACACGGTTTCGCCATTTCGGACGGATGTTGCACCTTGCACCGTGGAAGTTGCACCCTGCAGATATGGATTATTCGAACGGCCATAACTTCTGTCTCGCTTAGATTTACGGAAGCCATAACCAGTCAAAACAAAGGCCTCAGTTAGTTCTATGGATCTGACAGCTTTCAGCCGTTGATGGATTGTTTAATGCCCAAAAAAGACTATCCGAATCTCAATCGGGTCTCGGAAGTTTTTTACCCTTCGTTTTTTGGACACGTGGATTTTTACGGTAAAACTGGATTATCGTGGCTGGTCTTCGATTTACCATTGCTGGACAGTAGAGCACCATGGTACCGTTCCGTTTCAAATCCATGCACGCATTTCAAAAAGTCGTACGACACGGTTTCGCCATTTCGGACGGATGTTGCACCTTGCACCGTGGATGTTGCACCCTGTAGATATCGATTATTCGGACGGCCATAACTTCTGGCTCGTATAGAGTTACGGGAGCCATAACCAGTCAAAACGAAGGCCTCGGTGAGTTCTACGGCTCTGACAGCTTTCAGCCTTCAATGGATTGTTTAATGCCCAAAAAAGACTATCGGAATCTCAATCGGGTCTCGGAAGTTTTTTACCCTTCGTTTTATCGACACGTGGATTTTTACGGTAAAACGGGATTACCGTGGCTGGTCTTCGATTTACCATTGCTGGGGAGTGGTGCACCATGGTACCGTTCCGTTTCAAATCCATGCACGTATTTCAAAAAGTCGTACGACACTGTGTCTCCATTTCGGACGGATGTTGCACCTTGCACTGTGGATGTTGCAACCTATAGATATCGATTATTTGGACGGCCATAACTTCTGGTTCGTTTAGAGTTACGGAAGCCATAACCAGTCAAAACGAAGGCCTCAGTGAGTTCTACGGCTATGACAGCTTTAAGCCTTCAATGGATTGTTTAATACCCAAAAAAGACTATCCGAATCTCAATCGGGTCTCGGAAGTTTTTTACCCTTCGTTTTTCGACACGTGGATTTTTACGGTAAAACGGGATTACCGTGGCTGGTATTCGATTTACCATCACTGGAGAGTGTTGCACCATGGTACCGTTCCGTTTCAAATCCATGCACGCATTTCAAAAAGTCATATGACACGGTTTCGCCATTTCGGACGGATGTTGCACCTTGCACCATGGATGTTGCACCCTGTGGATATCGATTATTCGGACGGCCGTAACTTCTTCCTCGTTTAGAGTTACGGGAGCCATAACCAGTCAAAACGAAGGTCTCAGTGAGTTCTACGGCTCTGACAGCTTTCAGCCGTCAATGGATTGTTTAATGCCCAAAAAAGACTCCGAATCTCAATCGGGTCTCGGAAGTTTTTTACCCTTCATTTTTTCGACACGTGGATTTTTACGGTAAAACGGGATTACCGTGGCTGGTCTTCGATTCACCATCGCTGGAGAGTGGTGTACCATGGTACCGTTCCGTTTCAAATCCATGCACGCATTTCAAAAAGTCGTACGACACTGTTTCGCCATTTCGGACGGATGTTGCACCTTGCACCGTGGATGTTGCACCCCTGTAGATGTCGATTATTCGGACGGCCATAACTTCTGGCTCGTTTAGAGTTACGGGAGGCATAATTGGTCAAAACGAAGGACTCAGTGAGTTCAACGGCTCTGACAGCTTTCAGCCGTCAATGGATTGTTTAATGCCCAAAAAAGACTATCCGAATCTCAATCGGGTCTTGGAAGTTTTTTACCCTTCGTTTTTTCGACATGTGGATTTTTACGGTAAAACTGGATTACCTTGGCTGGTCTTCGATTTACCATCGCTGGAGAGTGGTGCACCATGGTAACGTTCCGTTTCAAATCCATGCACGCGTTTCAAAAAGTCGTACGACACGGTTTCGCCATTTCGGACGGATGTTGCACCTTGCACCGTGGATGTTGCACCCTGTAGATATCGATTATTCGGACGGCCATAACTTCTGGCTCGTTTAGAGTTACGGGACCATAACCAGTCAAAACTAAGGCCTCAGTGAGTTCTACGGCTCTGACAGCTTTCAGCCGTCAATGGATTGTTTAATGCCGAAAAAAGACTATCCGAATCTCAATCGGGTCTCGGAAGTTTTTTACCCTTCGTTTTCTCGACACTTGGATTTTTACGGTAAGACGGGATTACCGTGGCTAGTCTTCGATTTACCATCGCTGGAGAGTGGTGCACCATGGTACCGTTCCGTTTCAAATCCATGCACGCATTTCAAAAAGTCGTACGACACTGTTACGCCATTTCGGATGGATGTTGCACCTTGCACCGTGGATGTTGCACCCTATAGATATCGATTATTCGGACGGCCATAACTTCTGGCTCGTTTAGAGTTACGGAAGGCATAATCGGTCAAAACGAAGGCCTCAGTGAGTTCTACGGCTCTGACAGCTTTCAGCCATCAATGGATTGTTTAGTTCCCAAAAAAGACTATCCGAATCTCAATTGGGTCTTGGAAGTTTTTTACCCTTCGTTTTTTCGACACGTGGATTTTTACGGTAAAACTGGATTACCGTGGCTGGTCTTCGATTTACCATCGCTGGAGAGTGGTGCACCATGGTAACGTTCCGTTTCAAATCCATGCACACGTTTCAAAAAGTCGTGCGACACTGTTTCGCCATTTCGGACGGATGTTGCACGTTGCACCGTGGATGTTGCACCCTGTAGATATCGATTATTCGGACGGACATAACTTCTGGCTCGTTTAGAGTTACGGGACCATAACCAGTCAAAACGAAGGCCTTAGTGAGTTCTACGGCTCTGACAGCTTTCAGCCGTCAATGGATTGTTTAATGCTGAAAAAAGACTATCCGAATCTCAATCGAGTCTCGGAAGTTTTTTACCCTTCGTTTTTTCGACACGTGGATTTTTACGGTAAAACGGGATTACCGTGGCTGGTCTTCGATTTACCATCGCTGGAGAGTGGTGCACCATGGTACCGTTCCGTTTCAAATCCATGCACGCATTTCAAAAAGTCGTACGACACTGTTACGCCATTTCGGACGGATGTTGCACCTTGCACCGTGGATGTTGCACCCTGTAGATATCGATTATTCGGACGGCCGTAACTTCTGGCTCGTTTAGAGTTACGGGAAACATAACCAGTCAAAACGAAGGCCTCAGTGAGTTCTACGGCTCTGACAGCTTTCAGTCGTCAATGGATTGTTTAATGCCCAAAAAAGACTATCGGAATCTCAATTGGGTCTCGGAAGTTTTTTACGCTTCGTTTTTTCGACACGTGGATTTTTACGGTAAAACGGGATTACCGTGGCTGGTCTTCGATTTACCATCGCTGGAGAGTGGTGCACCATGGTACCGTTCCATTTCAAATCCATCCACGTATTTCAAAAAGTCGTACGACACTGTGACTCCATTTCGGACGGATGTTGCACCTTGCGCCGTGGATGTTGCACCCTGTAGATATCGATTATTCGGATGGCCATAACTTCTGGCTCGTTTAGAGTTACGGGAGACATAAACAGTCAAAACGAAGGCCTCAGTGAGTTCAACGGCTCTGACAGCTTTCAGCCGTCAATGGATTGTTTAGTGTCCAAAAAAGACTATCCGAATCTCAATCGGGTCTCGGAAGTTTTTTACCCTTCGTTTTTTCGACACGTGGATTTTTACGGTAAAACGGGATTACCGTGGTTGGTCTTCGATTTACCATCGCTGGAGAGTGGTGCACCATGGTATCGTTCCATTTCAAATCCATGCACACATTTCAAAAAGTCGAACGACACTGTTTCGCCATTTCGGACGGATGTTGCACCTTGCACCGTGGATGTTGCACCCTGTAGATATCGATTATTCGGACGGCCATAACTTTTGCCTCGTTTAGAGTTACGGGAGCCATAACCAGTCAAAACAAAGGCCTCAGTTAGTTCTACGGCTCTGATGGCTTTCAGCCGTCAATGGATTGTTTAATGCCCAAAAAAGACTATCCGAATCTCAATCGGGTCTTGCAAGTTTTTTACCCTTCATTTTTTCGACACGTGGATTTTTACGGTAAAACTGGATTACCATGGCTGGTCTTCAGTTCACCATCGCTGGAGAGTGGTGCACCATGGTACCGTTCCGTTCAAATCCATGCACGCATTTCAAAAAGTCGTACGACACGGTTTCGCCATTTCGGACGGATGTTGCAGCTTGCGCCGTGGAAGTTGCAGCCTACAGATATGGATTATTCGAACGGCCATAACTTCTGGCTCGTTTAGAGTTACGGGAGCCATAACCAGTCAAAACGAAGGCCTCAGTAAGTTCTATGGCTCTGACAGCTTTCAGCCGTCGATGGATTGTTTAATGCCCAAAAAAGACTATCCGAATCTCAATCGGGTCTCGGAAGTTTTTTACCCTTCGTTTTTTCGACACGTGGATTTTTACGGTAAAACTGGATTACCGTGGCTGGTCTTCGATTTACCATCGCTGGAGAGTGGAGCACCATGGTACCGTTCCGTTTCAAATCCATGCACGCATTTCAAAAAGTCGTACGACACGGTTTCGCCATTTCGGACGGATGTTGCACCTTGCACCATGGATGTTGCACCCTGTAGATATCGATTATTCGGAATGCCATAACTTATGGCTCGTTTAGAGTTACGGGAGCCATAACCAGTCAAAACGAAGGCCTCGGTGAGTTCTACGGCTCTGACAGCTTTCAGCCGTCAATGGAATGTTTGATGCCCAAAAAAGACTATCGGAATCTCAATCGGGTCTCGGAAGTTTTTTACCCTTCGTTTTTTCGACACGTGGATTTTTACGGTAAAACGGGATTACCGTGGCTGGTCTTCGATTTACCATCGCTGGAGAGTGGTGCACCATGGTACTATTCCATTCAAATCCATGCACGTATTTCAAAAAGTCGTACGACACTGTGTCTCCATTTCGGACGGATGTTGCACCTTGCACCGTGGATGTTGCACCCTGTAGATATCGATTATTCGGACGGCCATAACTTCTGGTTCGTTTAGAGTTACGGGAGCCATAACTAGTCAAAACGAAGGCCTCAGTGAGTTCTACGGCTATGACAGCTTTCAGCCTTAAATGGATTATTTAATACCCAAAAAAGACTCCGAATTTCAATCGGGTCTCGGAAGTTTTTTACCCTTCGTTTTTTCGACACGTGGATTTTTACGGTAAAACGGGATTACCGTGGCTGGTATTCGATTTACCATCGCTGGAGAGTGTTGCACCATGGTACCGTTCCGTTTCAAATCCATGCACGCATTTCAAAAAGTCGTACGACACGGTTTCGCCATTTCGGACGGATGTTGCACCTTGCACCATGGATGTTGCACCCTGTGGATATCGATTATTCGGACGGCCGTAACTTCTTCCTCGTTTAGAGTTATGGAAGCCATAACCAGTCAAAACGAAGGCCTCAGTGAGTTCTACGGCTCTGACAGCTTTCAGCCGTCAATGGATTGTTTAATGCCCAAAAAAGACTATCCGAATCTCAATCGGGTCTCGGAAGTTTTTTACCCTTCGTTTTTTCGGCACGTGGATTTTTACGGTAAAACTGGAGTACCGTGGCTGGTCTTCGATTTACCATCGCTGGAGAGTGGTGCACCATGGTACCGTTCCTTTTCAAATCCATGCACACATTTCAAAAAGTCGTACGACACTGTTTCGCCATTTCGGACAGATGTTGCACCTTGCACCGTGGATGTTGCACCCTGTAGATGTCGATTATTCGGACGACCATAACTTCTAGCTCATTTAGAGTTATGGAGCCATAACCTGTCAAAACGAAGGCCTCAGTGAGTTCTACGGCCCTGACATCTTTTAGCCGTCGATGGATTGTTTAATGCCCAAAAAAGACTATCCGAATCTCAATCGGGTCTCGGAAGTTTTTTGCCCCTCGTTTTTTCGACACGTGGATTTTTACATTAAAACTGGAGTACCGTGGCTGGTCTTCGATTTACCATCGCTGGAGAGTGGTGCACCATGGAACCGTTCCATTTCAAATCCATGCACGCATTTCAAAAAGTCGTACGACACGGTTTCACCATTTCGGACGGATGTTGCACCTTGCACCGTGGATGTTGCACCCTGTAGATATCGATTATTTGGACGGCCATAACTTTTGCCTCGTTTAGAGTTACGGGAGCCATTACCAGTCAAAACAAAGGCCTCAGTTAGTTCTACGGCTTTGATGGCTTTCAGCCGTCAATGGATTGTTTAATGCCCAAAAAAGACTATCCGAATCTCAATCGGGTCTCGGAAGTTTTTTACCCTTCATTTTTTCGACATGTGGATTTTTACGGTAAAACGGGATTACCGTGGCTGGTCTTCGATTCACCATCGCTGGAGACTGGTGCACCATGGTACCGTTCCGTTCAAATCCATGCATGCATTTGAAAAAGTCGTACGACATGGTTTCGCCATTTCGGACGGATGTTGCACCTTGCACCGTGGATGTTGCACCCTGTAGATATTGATTATTCGGACGACAATAACTTCTGGCTCGTTTAGAGTTACGGGAGCCATAACCAGTCAAAACAAAGGCCTCAGTGAGTTCTATGGCTCTGACAGCTTTCAGCCATCAATGGATTGTTTAATGCCCAAAAAAGACTATCCGAATCTTAATCGGGTCTCGGAAGTTTTTTACCCTTTGTTTTTTCGACACGTGGATTTTTACGGTAAAACGGGATTACCATGGCTGGTCTTCGATTTACTATCGCTGGAGAGTGGTGCACCATGGTACCGTTTCGTTTCAAATCCATGCACGCATTTCAAAAAGTCGTACGACACTGTTTCGCCATTTCGGACGGATGTTGCACCTTGCACCATGGATGTTGCACCCTTTAGATTTCGATTATTCGGACGGCCATAATTTCTGGCTCGTTTAGAGTTACGCGAGCCATAACCAGTCGAAACCAAGGCCTCAGTGAGTTCTACGGCTCTGACAGCTTTCAGCCATCAATGGATTGTTTAATACCCAAAAAATACTGTCCGAATCTCAATCGGTTCTCGGATGTTTTTTACCCTTCGTTTTTTCGACACGTGGATTTTTACGGTAAAACGGGATTACCGTGGCTGGTCTTCGATTTTCCATCGCTGGAGAATGGTGCACCATGGTACCGTTCCGTTTCATATCCATGCACGCATTTTAAAAAGTCGTACGACACTGTTTCGCCATTTCGGACGGATGTTGCACCTTGCACCGTGGATGTTGCACCCTGTAGATGTCGATTATTCGGACGGCCATAACTTCTATCTCGTTTAGAGTTACGGGAGCCATAACCAGTCAAAACGAAGGCTTCAGTGAGTTCTACGGCTATGACAGCTTTCAGCCATCAATGGATTGTTTAATGCCCAAAAAAGACTATCCGAATCTCAATCGGGTCGCGGAAGTTTTTTACCCTTCATTTTTTCGACACGTGGATTTTTAAGGTAAAACGGGATTACCATGGCTGGTCTTCGATTTACCATTGCTGGAGTGTGGTGCACCATGGCACCGTTCCGTTTCAAATCCATGCACGCATTTCAAAAAGTCGTACGACACTGTTTCGCCATTTCGGACGGATGTTGTACCTTGCACCGTGGATGTTGCACCATGTAGATATCGATTATTCGGACGGCCATAACTTCTGGCTCGTTTCGAGTTACGGGAGCCATAACCAGTCAAAACGAAGGCCTCAGTGAGTTCTACAGCTTTGACAGATTTCAGCCGTCAATGTATTGTTTAATGCCCAAAAAAGACTATCCGAATCTCAATCGGGTCTAGGAAGTTTTTTACCCTTCGTTTTTTCGACACGTGGATTTTTACGGTAAAATGGGATTACCGTAGATGGTCTTCGATTTACCATCGCTGGAGAATGGTGCACCATGGTACCGTTCCATTTCAAATCCATGCACATATTTCCAAAAGTCGTACGACACTGTTTCGCCATTTCGTACGGATGTTGCACCTTGCACCGTGGATGTTGCACCCTGTAGATGTCGATTATTCGGACGGCCATAACTTCTGGTTCGTTCAGAGTTACGGGAGCCAAAACCAGTCAAAACGAAGGCCTCAGTGAGTTCTACGATTCTGACTGCTTTCAGCCGTCAATGGATTGTTTAATGCCCAAAAAAGACTATCCGAATCTCAATCGGGTCTCGGAAGTTTTTTACCCATCGTTTTTTCGACACGTGGATTTTTACGGTAAAACGGGATTACCGTGGCTGGTCTTCGATTTGCCATCGCTGGAGAGTGGTGCACCATGGTACTGTTCCGTTTCAAATCCATGCATGCATTTCAAAAAGTCGTACGACACTGTTTCGCCATTTCGGACGGATGTTTCACCTTGCACCGTGGATGTTGCACCCCTGTAGATGTTGATTATTCGGACGGCCATAACTTCTGGCTCGTTTAGAGTTACGGGAGGCATAGTCGGTCAAAACGAAGGCCTCAGTGAGTTCTACGGCTCTGACAGCTTTCAGCCGTCAATGGATTGTTTAATGCTGAAAAAAGACTATCCGAATCTCAATCGGGTCTCGGAAGTTTTTTACCCTTCATTTTTTCGACACGTGGATTTTTACGGTAAAACGGGATTACCGTGGCTGGTCTTCGATTTACCATCGCTGGAGAGTGGTGCCCCATGGTACCGTTCCGTTTCAAATCCATGCACGCATTTCAAAAAGTCGTACGACACTGTTACGCCATTTCGGACGGATGTTGCACCTTGCACCGTGGATGTTGCACCCTGTAGATATCGATTATTCGGACGGCCATAACTTCTGGCTCGTTTAGAGTTACGGGAGCCATAACCAGTCAAAACAAAGGCCTCAGTGAATTCTACGGCTCTGACAGCTTTCAGCCGTCAATGGATTGTTTAATGCCCAAAAAAGACTATCGGAATCTCAATCGGGTCTCGGAAGTTTTTTACCCTTCGTTTTTTCGACACGTGGATTTACGGTAAAACGGGATTACCGTGGCTGGTCTTCGATTTACCATCGCTGGAGAGTGGTGCACCATGGTACCGTTCCATTTCAAATCCATCCACGTATTTCAAAAAGTCGTATGACACTGTGTCTCCATTTCGGATGGATGTTGCACCTTGCACCGTGGATGTTGCGCCCTGTAGATATCGATTATTCGGGCGGCCATAACTTCTGGTTCGTTTAGAGTTACGGGAGCCATAACCAGTCAAAACGAAGGCCTCAGTGAGTTCTACGGCTATGACAGCTTTTAGCCTTCAATGGATTGTCTAATGCCCAAAAAAGACTATCCGAATCTTAATCGGGTCTCGGAAGTTTTTTACCCTTCGTTTTTTCGACACATGGATTTTCACGGTAAAACGGGATTGCCATGGCTGGTCTTCGATTTACCATCGCTGGAGAGTGGTGCACCATGGTACCGTTCCGTTTCGAATCCATGCACGCATTTCAAAAAGTCGTACGACACGGTTTCGCAATTTCGGACGGATGTTGCACCTGGCACCATGGACGTTGCATCCTGTGGATATCGATTATTCGGACGGCCGTAACTTCTACCTCGTTTAGAGTTACGGGAGCCATAACCAGTCAAAACGAAGGCCTCAGTGAGTTCTACGGCTCTGACAGCTTTCAGCCGTCAATGGATTGTTTATTGCCCAAAAAAGAATATCCGAATCTCAATCGGGTCTCGGAAGTTTTTTACCCTTCGTTTTTTCGACACGTGGATTTTTACGGTAAAACTGGAGTACCGTGGCTGGTCTTCGATTTACCATCGCTGGAGAATGGTGCACCATGGTACCGTTTGCACGCATTTCAAAAAGTCGTACGACACGGTTTCGCCATTTCGGACGGATGTTGCACCTTGCACCGTGGATGTTGCACCCTGTAGATATCGATTATTCGGACGGCCATAACTTCTGGTTCGTTTAGAGTTACGGAAGCCATAACCAGTCAAAACGAAGGCCTCAGTGAGTTCTACGGCTATGACAGCTTTCAGCCTTCAATGGATTGTTTAATACCCAAAAAAGACTATCCGAATCTCAATCGGGTCTCGGAAGTTTTTTACCCTTCGTTTTTTCGACACGTGGATTTTTACGGTAAAACGGGATTACCGTGGCTGGTATTCGATTTACCATCGCTGGAGAGTGTTGCACCATGGTACCGTTCCGTTTCAAATCCATGCACGCATTTCAAAAAGTCATACGACACGGTTTCGCCATTTCGGACGGATGTTGCACCTTGCACCATGGATGTTGCACCCTGTGGATATCGATTATTCGGACGGCCGTAACTTCTTCCTCGTTTAGAGTTACGGGAGCCATAACCAGTCAAAACGAAGGCCTCAGTGAGTTCTACGGCTCTGACAGCTTTCAGCCGTCAATGGATTGTTTAATGCCCAAAAAAGACTATCCGAATCTCAATCGGGTCTCGGAAGTTTTTTACCCTTCATTTTTTCGACACGTGGATATTTACGGTAAAACGGGATTACCGTGGCTGGTCTTCGATTCACCATCGCTGGAGAGTGGTGTACCATGGTACCGTTCCATTTCAAATCCATGCACGCATTTCAAAAAGTCGTACGACACTGTTTCGCCATTTCGGACGGATGTTGCACCTTGCACCGTGGATGTTGCACCCTGTAGATGTCGATTATTCGGACGGCCATAACTTCTGGCTCGTTTAGAGTTACGGGAGGCATAATCGGTCAAAACGAAGGACTCAGTGAGTTCTACGGCTCTGACAGCTTTCAGCCGTCAATGGATTGTTAAATGCCCAAAAAAGACTATCCGAATCTCAATCGGGTCTTGGAAGTTTTTTACCCTTCGTTTTTTCGACACGTGGATTTTTACGGTAAAACTGGATTACCTTGGCTGGTCTTCGATTTACCATCGCTGGAGAGTGGTGCACCATGGTAACGTTCCGTTTCAAATCCATGCACGCGTTTCAAAAAGTCGTACGACACTGTTTCGCCATTTCGGACGGATGTTGCACCTTGCACCGTGGATGTTGCACCCTATAGATATCGATTATTCGGACGGCCATAACTTCTGGCTCGTTTAGAGTTACGGGACCATAACCAGTCAAAACGAAGGCCTCAGTGAGTTCTACGGCTCTGACAGCTTTCAGCCGTCAATGGATTGTTTAATGCCGAAAAAAGACTATCCGAATCTCAATCGGGTCTCGGAAGTTTTTTACCCTTCGTTTTTTCGACACGTGGATTTTTACGGTAAAACGGGATTACCGTGGCTGGTCTTCGATTTACCATCGCTAGAGAGTGGTGCACCGTGGTACCGTTCCGTTTCAAATCCATGCACGCATTTCAAAAAGTCGTACGACACTGTTACGCCATTTCGGACGGATGTTGCACCTTGCACCGTGGATGTTGCACCCTATAGATATCGATTATTCGGACGGCCATTACTTCTGGTTCGTTTAGAGTTACGGGAGCCATAACCAGTCAAAACGAAGGCCTCAGTGAGTTCTACGGCTCTGACAGCTTTCAGCCGTCAATGGATTGTTTAATGCCCAAAAAAGACTATCGGAATCTCAATCGGGTCTCGGAAGTTTTTTACCCTTCGTTTTTTCGACATGTGGGTTTTTACGGTAAAATGGGATTACCGTGGCTGGTCTTTGATTTACCATCGCTGGAGAGTGGTGCACCATCGTACCGTTCCATTTCAAATCCATGCACGTATTTCAAAATGTCGTACGACACTGTGTCTCCAGTCAAAACGAAGGCCTCAGTGAGTTCTACGGCTATGACAGCTTTCAGACTTCAATGGATTGTTTAATGCCAAAAAAGGACTATCGGAATCTCAATCGGGTCTCGGAAGTTTTTTACCCTTCGTTTTTTCGACACGTGGGTTTTTACGGTAAAACGGGATTGCCGTGGCTGGTCTTCGATTTACCATCGCTGGAGAGTGGTGCACCATGGTACCGTTCCATTTCAAATCCATGCACGTATTTCAAAATGTCGTACGACACTATGTCTCCATTTCGGATGGATATTGCACCTTGCACCGTGGATGTTGCACCCTGTAGATATCGATTATTCGGACGGCCATAACTTCTGGTTCGTTTAGAGTTACGGGAGCCATAACCAGTCAAAACGAAGGCCTCAGTGAGTTCTACGGCTATGACAGCTTTCAGCCTTCAATGGATTGTTTAATGCCCAAAAAAGACTATCCGAATCACAGTCGGGTCTCGGAAGTTTTTTACCCTTCGTTTTTTCGACACGTGGATTTTTACGGTAAAACTGGAGTACCGTGGCTGGTCTTCGATTTACCATCGCTGGAGAGTGGTGCACCATGGTACCGTTCCTTTTCAAATCCATGCACGCATTTCAAAAAGTCGTACGACACGATTTCTCCATTTCGGACGGATGTTGCACCTTGCACCGTGGATGTTGCACCCTGTAGATATCGATTATTCGGACGACCATAACTTCTGGCTCGTTTAGAGTTACGGGAGCCATAAACAGTCAAAACGAAGGCCTCGGTGAGTTCAACGGCTCTGACAGCTTTCAGCTGTCAATGGATTGTTTAATGCCCAAAAAAGTCTATCCGAATCTCAATCGGGTCTCGGAAGTTTTTTACCCTTCGTTTTTTCGACACGTGGATTTTTACGGTAAAACGGGATTACTGTGGCTGGTCTTCGATTTACCATTGCTGGAGAGTGGTGCACCATGGTAGATATCCGTTTCAAATCCATGCACGCATTTCAAAAAGTCGAACGACACTGTTTCGCCATTTCGGACGGATGTTGCACCTTGCACCGTGGATGTTGCACCCTGTAGATATCGATTATTCGGACGGCCATAACTTTTGCCTCGTTTAGAGTTACGGGAGCCATACCCAGTCAAAACAAAGGCCTCAGTTAGTTCTACGGCTCTGATGGCTTTCAACCGTCAATGGATTGTTTAATGCCCAAAAAAGACTATCCGAATCTCAATCGGGTCTCGGAAGTTTTTTATCCTTCATTTTTTCGAGACGTGGATTTTTACGGTAAAACGGGATTACCGTGGCTGGTCTTCGATTCACCATCGCTGGAGAGTGGTGCACCATGGTACCGTTACGTTCAAATCCATGCACGCATTTCAAAATGTCGTACGACACGGTTTCGCCATTTCGGACGGATGTTGCACCTTGCACCGTGGAAGTTGCACCCTGCAGATATGGATTATTCGAACGGCCATAACTTCTGGCTCGTTTAGAGTTACGGGAGCCATAACCAGTCAAAACAAAGGCCTCAGTTAGTTCTATGGCTCTGACAGCTTTCAGCCGTCGATGGATTGTTTAATGCCCAAAAAAGACTATCCGAATCTCAATCGGGTCTCGGAAGTTTTTTACCCTTCGTTTTTTGGACACGTGGATTTTTACGGTAAAACTGGATTATCGTGGCTGGTGTTCGATTTACCATTGCTGGACAGTAGAGCACCATGGTACCGTTCCGTTTCAAATCCATGCACGCATTTCAAAAAGTCGTACGACACGGTTTTTCCATTTCGGACGGATGTTGCACCTTGCACCGTGGATGTTGCACCTTGTAGATATCGATTATTCGGACGGCCATAACTTCTGGCTCGTTTAGAGTTACGGGAGCCATAACCAGTCAAAACGAAGGCCTCGGTGAGTTCTACGGCTTTGACAGCTTTCAGCCGTCAATGGATTGTTTAATGCCCAAAAAAGACTATCGGAATCTCAATCGGGTCTCGGAAGTTTTTTACCCTTCGTTTTTTCGACACGTGGATTTTTACGGTAAAACGGGATTACCGTGGCTGGTCTTCGATTTACCATCGCTGGGGAGTGGTGCACCATGGTACCGTTCCGTTTCAAATCCATGCACGTATTTCAAAAAGTCGTACGACACTGTGTCTCCATTTCGGACGGATGTTGCACCTTGCACCGTGGATGTTGCACCCTATAGATATCGATTATTCGGACGGCCATAACTTCTGGTTCGTTTAGAGTTACGGAAGCCATAACCAGTCAAAACGAAGGCCTCAGTGAGTTCTACGGCTATGACAGCTTTCAGCCTTCAATGGATTGTTTAATACCCAAAAAAGACTATTCGAATCTCAATCGGGTCTCGGAAGTTTTTTACCCTTCGTTTTTTCGACACGTGGATTTTTACGGTAAAACGGGATTACCGTGGCTGGTATTCGATTTACCATCGCTGGAGAGTGTTGCACCATGGTACCGTTCCGTTTCAAATCCATGCACGCATTTCAAAAAGTCATACGACACGGTTTCGCCATTTCGGACGGATGTTGCACCTTGCACCATGGATGTTGCACCCTGTGGATATCGATTATTCGGACGGCCGTAACTTCTTCCTCGTTTAGAGTTACGGGAGCCATAACCAGTCAAAACGAAGGCCTCAGTGAGTTCTACGGCTCTGACAGCTTTCAGCCGTCAATGGATTGTTTAATGCCCAAAAAAGACTATCCGAATCTCAATCGGGTCTCGGAAGTTTTTTACCCTTCATTTTTTCGACACGTGGATTTTTACGGTAAAACGGGATTACCGTGGCTGGTCTTCGATTCACCATCGCTGGAGAGTGGTGTACCATGGTACCGTTCCGTTTCAAATCCATGCACGCATTTCAAAAAGTCGTACGACACTGTTTCGCCATTTCGGACGTGTTGGGCGAATTCTCACCCAGAAAATCTCGAGACCAAGAAGTGTCATTTTCACCCGGATTTGCAACCTCCATTCCATCAGCTCCTATCGGCGATTCGAAAGAACAAGTTCCATTCGGCAGTGAGGGCTCATTCGGCATACAGGTTCATCCGGCTATGCAAGGATATGGGCTCATTCGGCACTCCAAGTTAAGGTCAATCCGGCGTGATAGCATTCGGTATTCCCCCTCATCGCCCTACCACCAAACTTGTTTGGTGCCGGACCAAACACCACCGGACCCAACACCACCGGATCAAACACCGCCGAACCAACTCCCAAGGCCATCACCGAATCAAACGAGCACCGAACCACCTCATTACCACCGGTCCATACATACCACCGATCCATACCTACCACCGAATGGAGCTCCGCCGAACCAGATGATTGCCAGTCCAGATTGCTTCAGCCCGGGCCCACCAGCAGTTATATACTTCCAAGATCCCTGCCCCCTACCTCATTCTATAAATAGAGGGGCAGGGGTACAACAATGGCAGACAGGTTTGAGAGCTCAAGCAAGGAAGGAACTTTCAAACTACTTTCATATACTTGTATACGAAGCATTGTACTTGTAATCCGAAAGAAAGAAGATAATAACATATAAAGTGGACGTAGGCATATTCCGGCCGAACCACTATAAATCTGCGTGTCTTTTACATTTTAGCCCCTACTTTTATCATATTTACATAACTCTTCTAAACCATTGAAAATCACATATAATCAACTAAATAATACGACTTGGAGGTGTTTGTCCATTTTTTGTGCAAACATTTTTGGTGCTTTCACGGAGAATTGAACTCAAGCTTCATCTTCTCCCACTCAACCTTCTTCCTAACAACATCGCTCGTTGCTTAGAAATCATGCCTTCCAAACAGAGAAAGGATGTTAACAAAGGAAAGAACATCGCAACTAGCAGCCTTCCAGATCCTGCAATCGCAGATCAGCCCACTTCAACAGCGGTACCAGATGAAAATCAGGAAAATCCAACTGGTCCCGCAACGGAACAACCAATCACTAGGGCAGATCTGGACAGAGTTGTGGCTGAAGTAACTAACCGCTTCACATCCCAACAAGAAGCTCTGGTGGACCAACTCATGTCACGCTTAAGGGATGCTGAAGAGTCCAACCGCAACACTGAATCATGGGATGAATCCCAATCTGGAGGATCTCGGAGGCAACAAAGGTCTTCCCTCTTCGAAGAAGCTATCAACAGGAACAACAATGATAAGGGCCGCGCCCGGACTCAGCCCGAATTCCGACTCGAGGAAGCCCTTGGAACCGAACCCAGTGGGGGAGGCACCAGGCGAGGGTCGGATGTAGCTGAGCCAGTCATGCCACCTAATCATAGAAACCCCGCTGAACGGAGCCGAGCTAGAACCCAGCCCGAAGTTGACCCCATGGATGTGCTCGAAACAGAACCCCACAGGGGAAGATCAAGGCAGGGGGAAACTGTAGCTGGTCCTAGCGTGCATCCGAGCAGCCAAAGACAACCACTGGATAATGCTAGAAGTGATAGACTGTACCATCCCTACAGGTCATCTGGACGAGATAGATCCCGCAGGGAAGAGCCAAGCTCATTTTTGTCCGCTCCAAGTTCCGACGAACGAATGGCACGATTATTCAGAGAGTGTGTCCAACGAGAGCAAAGGGACCGGGGAATAGGCGCTAGGGTCACCAGCCCCTTTACCTGAAATATCGAAACTGCCATCACTCCCCGGGAATGGAAAATGCCAACCATGGAACCTTACAAAGGAACTTCCGACCCCATCGTACACTTGCAGAGATACACCCAGCATATGCTCATGAGTGGAGCAACAGAAGGAGTATTATGTAAATGCTTTCCGCTATTCCTAGCAGATCTAGCTACCTCCTGGTTCTGCCATCTACCCCAAGGATCCATCAGCTCATGGGTGATGTTGAAAGAAAGGTTTATTAGCCAGTTCCGCATCCATGTGGAACAACCCAAGGATGCTTATTCTCTATCCAATGTCAAACAGAAATCCGGAGAGACGCTGCAACAATATCTAACGCGGTTCAACACCGCAGCGGCAGCAGTTCAAGATGCCGATGAAAAACTCACTCTAATGGCCCTCTGTAGTGGTGTACATCCAGACACCAAGTTTGCCAGAAGATTAACTAAGGAAAAACCAGCTACCTTGCCTGATTTCTTCCATGAAGCTGGAAAGTATATGAGACTTGAAGACGCTGCTACGGAGAGGCAGTCAGGGCAACAAGGTAAGACAGTTCAGGACAAGGTTCCCACTGCGGCTAAGGACGCTCGAAGAAATGAATCTAGAGACAATGCTGGGGGCAGAAAGGTCGAAAAACGCCAATATCGACCAGGACCGAGATTTGACTCCTACACTCCTTTGAATGACACAATCGAAAATATCTTCCTAGCCACTCAGGGCGAACTAGGATACAAGCGCCCCCCGCATAAGAAAGAATCAGATAACGCACTCAAGTCCGGAAAGTTCTGTCGCTTCCACGAATCCCACGGACATGACACCAATGAATGCCACCATCTTCGGGACTTGATCGAAGAACACATTAGAAGAAGAAGACTAGAACGCTATGTGAAGGGTCAGAACAGGACTCCAACTCCAGCCAATGAGAACTCAAAGCAACCCCTCCCAGAGGTAGGCGGAGGGAATCGCAACAATCACAACACCAGTGGCTCTAGTCAAGAGAAGATAGTGGTCCTTACCATCTCAGGAGGACCACACATCGCCGATAGAAGTTGGGCAGAGATGGAAAGGTACGGCAAGTCGCTTAGAAATGCAGAAGGCTATGTTAACTCCATCACGGAAGAACGCCACCCGAAACGAAAAGAGAACGACGACATCATATTCAGTAGGCGTGATTTGGAAGGAAGACAGTACCCACATATGGATCCTATGGTCATCTCTGCCTGGTTCGGTCCAGCTAAAGTTTTTCGGATTCTAATAGACACAGGAAGCTCCGTAAATATCCTATCCAAACATGTTTTCGACAAAATGAAGTTATCAATGAAGGATGTATCCCCCTGTGACAAACCACTGCACGGTTTCACTGGAGATGCAAAAATGCCCCTCGGGCAACTTGACCTCTTCGTCGAAATAGGAAGTCATCCCCGCTCCGTTGTGCGAAAACAAATGTTCGTACTAATAGAAAACCACTCGGCTTACAACGCCTTCTTGGGAAGACCAGCCTTGTCTGACTTCCAGATTGTATTAGCCCCCTGGTGCCTAAAAATGAAATTTCCAACAGACAACGGAGTAGGAGAAGTAGAAGGAGATCAAGATGCTGCCCGAGACTGCTACGTAACTGAACTTCGCAATAACCGCAGAAAGAATAAAGGAAAAGGTGCAGAGACTACTCTCTGCATGAAAAGCTTGGAGGCATAGCAACTAAAGAAAGCCCCTCCTCTTCGATACACAAGTGATCCCTTCAATGAACTAGACCCCAGGGATAAAGAGGAGGAGGCTACCGCCGAGCCTGCAGAGGCTATGGAATTCGTATCTGTAGATAAGCACGATTCAAGTAAACTATTAAAAATCGGATCTCAGCTAAAAACGGATTTGAAAGATCAACTCATTGACTTTCTCCGCCACAACTTAGATGTATTTGCGTGGACCCATGCCGATATGACAGGAATCTCCCCCGACATAGCATGCCACATGCTGAACATCGATCCCACCAAGGTGCCAGTAAAACAGAAAAAGAGGAGCATGGGGGCAGAGCGATCAGCAGCCCTTGATGAGGAAGTAAAGAATCTACTTGCTAATGGCTTCATACGGGAAGCCATCTACCCAGAATGGATCGCTAACCCAGTGCTAGTAAAAAAGGCCAATGGAAAGTGGCGAACATGTATTGACTTCTCCAATCTGAATGACGCTTGCCCAAAAGATTGCTTCCCACTTCCCCGAATCGACCAACTTGTGGACAGCACAGCCGGACACGAACTCCTATCTTTTATGGATGCATACTCCGGATATAACCAAATTCCCATGCACGCTCCTGATCAAGACCACACTAGCTTCATCACTGACCGCGGACTATATTGTTACAAAGTCATGCCTTTTGGACTCAAAAATACTGGAGCTACCTATCAGCGCCTCGTCAACAAGATGTTCGCAGAGCTAATCGGACGAACTATGGAAGTGTATGTGGATGACATGTTGGTAAAGTCCAGGAAAGCCGACGACCATGTAAGCCACCTGCGCGAGATGTTTCAAGTACTTCGCCGATATGGAATGAAGCTGAATCCTCTAAAGTGCTCCTTCGGAGTATCATCGGGAAAATTCTTGGGATTTATCGTCCACGCCAGAGGAATCGAAGCAAACCCTGAACAAATCCGGGCTCTAAAAGAAATAAGGATACCCTCCACTCGAAAAGAAATGCAAAGCCTAAACGGAAAGGTGGCCGCCCTAAGCAGATTCATTTCCAAGGCAACTGACAAGTGTGTCCCTTTCTTCGAAGCTCTCAAGAAAGACAAAGGGAGATTCGAGTGGACCGATGAATGCTTAAAAGCCTTCCTCAACCTAATCGAACACCTTCAGAGACCACCAGTACTCTCAACTCCAAATGAAGGTGAAGTGTTATACCTATACCTCGCTGTATCATCTCATGCTCTAAGCGCCGCCTTGGTAAGAGAAGAAGACCGCACACAATGCCCGGTTTACTTTGTAAGTAAGAGATTTACAGGAGCAGAGGCCAGATATCCTAAACTAGAGAAATTAGCATATTGTTTATTGATCGCGTCACGAAAACTGCGACACTACTTCCAGTCTCACTCCATCAGGGTTCTAACCGATCAACCGCTAAGACAAGTGCTCCATCGTCCTGACACTTCTGGGCGACTCCTCAAATGGTGCATCGAACTAAGTCAGTATGATATCACCTACCATCCTCGCGCCGCTATCAAAGGACAAGCCATGGCCGATTTCATTGCCGAATTCACTACCAACGAAGGCAAGGAACAATCCGAAGTAGCAAAAAATATCAAGTGGAACCTCTTTGTAGATGGAGCATCGAACGAACAAGGCTCGGGGGCAGGAATTGTGATCATCACCCCCAGGGGAAGAAAGTTGTACTATGCATTAAGGTTGGAGTTCACGGCCACTAACAACGATGCTGAATATGAAGCAGTAATAGCGGGATTTGAGCTTGCCCTGGAAATTGGAATCAATTCCTTATGTCTTCATAGTGATTCTCAGCTTATCGTAAACCAGGTACTAGGAGAATTCCAGACTCGAGGAGAACGACTCACAGCATACCTAAAGAAAACCAAACTGCTGCTCGATCAATTGAACCACTATCTAATCAAACATATTCCTCGAGAAGAGAACCAAGAGGCAGATGAACTTGCAAAGCAAGCTAGTATGAAGAATAGCACCATTTTCGGAACACTAGCCATCTCAAGGCAGCTAGCCCCAAGTTTCGAACAAGTAAATCTGGTAACTGCAATCGAAGAAGGAACCTGGATGACTCCTATCCGGGAATATTTGCAAGATGGCACACTGCCCGACAGGCGTAATGAAGCCAAGAAGATCTTGAGGAAAGTTCCCCACTACACAATACAAGAAGGCATCCTCTATTGGCGTGGCCTCTCTAGCCCCTTATTAAGATGCGTCGCCGGAAGGGAAGCCAAGGAAATCTTATCAAACATCCATCAGGGAGGATGCGGAGATCACACTGGAGGGCAGACTCTGGCAAAAAAGATACTCCGATATGGATATTACTGGCCCACACTAAACAAAGACGCCTTAGACATCGTCAAGAAATGCGACAGATGTCAGAAATTTGCCAAAATTCCTCGACTGCCCACAAATGAAATTACTCAAATGACCGGCCCTTGGCCCTTTGCTGTATGGGGAATTGACTTAATTGGCGAACTGCCAACGGGCCGAGGCGGAGCCAAATATGCTATAGTGGCAGTCGATTATTTCACCAAATGGGTGGAAGCGGAACCTCTAAATAAAATATCTTCAGCAAAAGTTATCAACTTCTTGATCAAAAATATTCTGTGCAGGTATGGAGTCCCACTCAAGATCGTATCAGACAACGGACTCCAATTTGACAGCGAAGAATTTGCCGACTGGTGCCAAGAGCATGGAATTCATAGAAGCTTCTCATCAGTAGCTTATCCTCAGGCAAACGGACAAGTTGAAGTTGTCAACAAAATTCTCAAAACCCTAATCAAGAAGAAACTTGAAAAGTCAAAAGGCGCTTGGGTGGACGAACTTCCTACGGCACTATGGGCGTACCGCACATCTTTCAGAACATCAACGGGACATACTCCTTTCTCTTTGGCATATGGATCGGAGGCAATGCTCCCAGTTGAAACTATTGTGCCTTCCCACCGTAGGATCCACTACAACCCAGAGGAAAACGAAGAACTCCTCCTCATGTCTTTGGATCTGATTGAGGAAAGGAGAAACGATGCAGCACTCAAAGCAGCAGCTCACAATCAAAAAGTGGCAGCACTATACAATTCCAAAGTCAAGCATCGTAGCTTACAAGAAGGAGATCTTGTCCTCAAGCGAATCTTCCCGCGCCCCGGGGCACTGGACCCCATCTGGGATGGACCATATGTAATTCATAAAGATCTCCACAACGGAGCTTATATTTTGTCAACAGTGGACGGAGAGGTGTTCCAGAGGGCATGGAACATCCGACACCTCCGTCGATACTTTTCTTAACTTGTACTGCCCATATGAAGTGAATTAACAAAGAGAATCAGTGGACGTAGGCATTTTCGTGCCGAACCACTTTAAAAAATCTTGTCTCTTTTTAACTTGTTCCTTTATGTCTTGGCTACTTGTTAAGTTTTATCCCTTTCTGTTGAAGAAAATCCTATGGCATCTCCACTCAAGACGCACCGCGGCCTCATATGGACTAGGCCTAACAGGTACGCTACGATTCTATGCACTCGCCAATGAGACACTTTTGCTCCAGCATCCCTCTGCTGCGGGTTAACTCATTGCTCGCGCCTGCCCTCAAAGCCAACTGTAATGAGCCGATCATAAGTCATCATAAAGGCCGACTATAGCCGATGGCAGCTCATTACGGCGTTCGGCTCGCCGGCAACTATGAACCTACTTTAAGCCCCAACATAAGGTGTGGCCAGCCAGGGGTAGTTCACGGCCAACGGCACCCACGCTAGCCGGCCACGGTAAATCGAATAATACCCATGATTACGGACCATAATGGTTCGGGTAGTTACCGTGCGCGATCTCGGCTCCGATGTGTCTTAAGTGCGGCTGTGGTAAAAAAGAAAACTCCCCGCGGAGGCGTAAGATGGGTGACAAATGTCTCCAAGACCCACAGCTAGGGAAAGTGACTACAAAACCCGTTTGCCACGAACTTAAGCACATCGACGGCCTTCCGTGACTGGAAGTTTTACTTTTACTATATTTCCATTTCATTTAAATACTTTTCTCCTATCCTGTATAACAAACTCTAAAGTACAGGAAACCAAATAGGAAGCATTCACTCATGAGAAACTAAGTCTGCATACTGGGTGGCAGGGTACTCAGCTATATCCGTGAACAGTTACATAAGACACTCTAAGCTACCGCCTGCGAATGAAACATAAAGGACGGTACTCTCTTTTCTTGTACATAAATACGTAACTATAGCTTGTTCGTACAATAACATTGCAACACATGAAATTATATTTCTAGCAAAAAACTTAGCATCAAACACAACTAGAATCACAGGCATATACATAGTTATATTTCTCACGCAGCACATCAAGATGACAACAACATTTAAACATAACAACATCAGCTTATATTATAAAATCACACGAAGTTATTCTTTGCAAATAATATTATTATAGTTACATGTAAATGACTAACGTAAACAGTGATAAAAAGAAATAAAAAGGTGGCAGCCGCGTCCACACTCCATCACCAACTTCCCCAGTCTACTTAGCCGCAGGATCAGAGCCCCCAGCATGTGGATCAGGAGTCCCACCTGTCCAGTTCAGAAGAGGAATTCATTAAACGAACGATCAAGTTATGAAAACACGGAAAGTAAAGAAAGGGAAAAGAATAACTCACCAGCATTCGCCGCTTGATCCTCATCATCCAACTGCACGCCCGCTTCCTCTGCAGCAAGCAGCCGCATCCCCTCCTTCACCGCCGCTTGCTCCTCCTTCGAGAACTGGGCAGTAACCGCATCCAAATTGAAAGCCTCTCCGCCTTCCTTACCCGCGTTCACCCTGGCCTCCTCTAAAGCCTGGAGATACACCTTGGCCATCACCCGAGGGTAATCGTCCATCCAAGACAAGCCGCCCTCCTTCCAAGTGTGGAAGTACATGTCCTGCAGCATCTCATCCATCATCCCCTCATTCTCCTCAAACTCCCTCACCCGGGCCTCGGAAGCTTGCAACTTGGCGACGGCAATGTCCCTCTCTGATTGGTATCTCAAGCAGTCAGCCTAGAGAGACCTCCTCATTTCCTCCTCCTTTAACTTGAGGGACCTCCTCATCTCCTCCATCTCCTCCTTCAACTCGGCCTGAGCCATCTCCGCAGCCTCGAGCCTCCCAGACAACTCCTCTACCCGCTCAAGATCCGCATTTCGAACCTCGTCCACCGTCGTAATGGCCATGTTAATCCGTTCCCTGCAGGCGACCTCCATCTTCCGTAATTCCGCCCTACTGGCCTTCTCCATCGTCTCTTTCAGCCGCTTGGAGGCTTCCTCATGCTGGGAAATCTGGATGGCTTGATCGGCGAGCTGCTTGGCCTGATCGACAACTTTTAACCTCAACCGAATATTAGCACTCCCGATCTCTTCCTCGGCCTTGGCCAATTTAGCATGATGCTCCATTAACTTCTTGGTCTCTGCGGCCACCCGATCGATGTTAGCCTTGGCTTCGTCCCCCATGGTGACTACCCGTGTAGTAAGTAAATCAAGATCTAAAGACTTGGCCTCGTCCAGCACTCTTACCATGGGGTTGCGGGGAAGGAGGTGCTCGCCCGTGGCCTCATCAAATGAGATATCCTGAAAGCTCGGATCTAAATCAGGATGACCGGCAAAAGGGTCACGAGGCACGGGGCGAGGCACATCAGGACGCCTTATACGAATAACAGTTGGGCTCTTGAAAGGAGGATGAGGGGGGCCGGATTCCGTGCTCTCCTCCGTAGTATCATGAGGAGGCTGAGTAGGAAGCTGCGAACCAGGGGAAGACTCAAATAAGGAACGGCTCCGCTTCTTTTTTCGAATGCCCTCTTCAATGACCCCAAGAAGAGGGCGATAACTGACTACATCCCCAGTGCGACCAGTAGAGGGTTTCGCAGAAGCTCTCCTCGACTTAAACTGCTCAAGGCGGTGTCGAACGTCCGACGTTTTAACCACCCGGCCTGCCCCTGGAATAAAGAACAAGTGTTACGAACATACAATAATCCACAGTTCGAAAAATGTGTTAAGTTAAAAGGAAAGAAAAGTGAGAAGACACGTCTATTATACAAACCCGACGGAGGAGTGGGATACTGCAATAAGTCCTGGATCTCATTCCAGGACGGAAGTGAACCGTAAAAAATTTCTAAGTCCCTATCGAAAATGGAATCGGCAGAAGACAAAAGTTCACCTTGCATCGCCGGAATCGCCCTAGCTGAGGAACCCTTAGAGGATGGGTCAGTGCCAGCCAAAGCTTTGCCGGTTTCCTTTGCCTTCTCCGTTTCCGACTCTCCCTCCGACTCCCCGAAGGCCCGACGGAGAGCCTCATCCAGTTCAAGGTCTTGCTCAGAGGTTAGGGCACCGACGCCATTACCACCTTGACCGTCGCCGTCTCCTCCACCCTCCGACCCTTCTCCAACCTCGCCTCCTTCCTCCTCTTCTACACCTTCCTCCTCCGGGACAGTCGGACAAGTGCTTGGAGAAGGGCCATCAGACTTCTTCAGCTTCTTCCCCCCGACAACGGGACGCTCTGCAAAAGGCTCCCTCTTACCGCTCTTCACCGTAGCCCCCTCCTTAGCTTTAGCAGCCTTCTCCTCAGCCGTATCCCTTTGCTTAACCACGGACTGGTGCGGTAAGATCAAATTATACTCCAAGAGGGTTGCGTTCCTGATCAAGAAGGAGGCCGACCGGTCCCGTGCCGGAATAGCCTTTAGTTCAGCAGCCATTCGCACCAAGGAATCATCCTCCACGACTGCAATACCATCTGTCGCTAGCCAGAAATAGAAGCATGTCAGAAAAAACACTACAGTCAAAACATGGAAAATATAAATGAAATCCATCTTACAGCCGGAAGTGAAAAGGCGGAAAGAAACGGCATCGTCCTTGATGAAGAACCACTCTTTCTTGAACATGGTAAACTTGGAATATAAGTCCAGGACTGGTTTGAAGGGCACGGCCGCTTCCAGACTAATATACGGAGACCCCTTCTTATAGCCTCTCAGGTTGTACAAGTATCGAATTTCCCGGTTAGAAGGAGGACGCCCGTACCTCCTCTGGAAGATAACAAAGAGGCTCACCAGGATGGCATAAGAGTTAGGCTGAAGTTGGAAAGGAGCCACCTTCAAATATGTGGTGAAACTTACTATCCAAGCGTTGATAGGAGGGATAGCACCGCACATACAATGGTATCTGCTATAAGCAAAATAGCCTTCGGGAGGATTATATGGCATCACTCCATCTCCCGGCAGCAGCATAAGAGCCCTATCTATCCCGAAGGAACGGGATATAGCGTCAAGTTGCTCCTCCTTTAGGGAGCTGGGAAAGCAATCAAGGGGGGAGATCAGAAGTTCCTGTGGACCATATCCATCCACTAGCGACCTCGGAATAGGTCGATATTGCCCGGATCCTGGTTGGACTGGGGGCAAGGAAGAAGAAGACTCTCCTGTGCCTCGAGACTTCTTTCTGTCCGATCGTGTTTCCGCTTTGCGAGACATTTCCTGCAGCGCAAGAAAAACTTGATATTAGAATAAGAAGTATAGAAACATAAACAAGCAAGTATATAAGGCAAGCGTGCAAAGAAGTCTAAGATTCCGCTCAAGGTTCAAGTATGAAGTCTCATTCGGCGGTGCAAGACGAGTTCATTCGGCGTCAAAAGCATATGGTCATTCGGCCCTAAGACATGAGTCTCATTCGGCATACATATCATTCGGCCCTAAGACATGAGTCTCATTCGGCATACATATCATTCGGTCCTAAGTCTCATTCGGCTATCCAATACACACCGTATACATTCGGCAAACAGGACCATCCGGTGACAAGAGGTCATTCGGCAAAAAGTATATATATACCTGATTCGGTATAAACTGGTTCGGCAAAGGGTTTGGTTCGGCAGGTCAGCTGATTCGGCTCTCTGGTTCGGTAAGGGAAAACCAATGGGAGTACGGCCTCTATATATAGGCGAGCTCAGGGCCGCCGAACCAACTAGTTCGGCCCACCGGATAGGAGCACCGGACCAATAACAAACATACCAAACCAACCAGATACCGAATGAAACCAAAACCGGATGAGCACGACTGGACCGACACAAAACCGAATGAACTCTCTCTCTACCGACAACAACCAGTGATTAGGGGCATGCAGAGTGCCTCACGCAGATAAGTACCGAACTCCAGAACTAACTAATAAAATCAGGATTATGATGACGATGAATAAGTCGTAAAACTCTCACTAACATGGATTAATCGTTTACACGTGTACGCGACCACGAATGGTCCATAGGCACGCTCTGAATGGTTATTAACCTTATCGTCGTGGGAATTTACACTTTGACACGCCTTTTTAAACTCATGGGTGAAACGGATATTTGACTCTGATAATTATGAAATGGCTAAGCTGCTTACACATGTACGGGGTCGCGAACGACCCCTAGGCATGCTCTGAGCTGGCGATAAACCATCTTGACAAACGATCCAGGGACCCACTCTGACATAAACCTGGCATCGCTGATGCTAAGCCCCCTCGGGGCTCACTCTTTCGTCCCGAACGGCACAGTTCACTTCATCTCGAACATTTCAATCATGAACGATCGTTATTTGGAATCACGCTAAAACTGTAATTTCCTTTGCAGGACATCAACAGAATACGGACGCCCAACCCCTGGCGTTACAAAGCTAGTCATCCTACCACAGGGAAAACAAAGCGCGACACATGCAAGCACGTGCCCCACTGTGGGGGGGCAAATGTTGGGCGAATTCTCACCCAGAAAATCTCGAGACCAAGAAGTGTCATTTTCACCCGGATTTGCAACCTTCATTCCATCAGCTCCTATCGGCGATTCGAAAGAACAAGTTCCATTCGGCAGTGAGGGCTCATTCGGCATACAGGTTCATCCGGCTATGCAAGGACATGGGCTCATTCGGCACTCCAAGTTAAGGTCCATCCGGCGTGATAGCATTCGGTATTCCCCCTCATCGCCCTACCACCAAACTTGTTTGGTGCCGGACCAAACACCACCGGACCCAACACCACCGGATCAAACACCACCGAACCAACTCCCAAGGCCATCACCGAATCAAACGAGCACCGAACCACCTCATTACCACCGGTCCATACATACCACCGGTCCATACCTACCACCGAATGGAGCTCCGCCGAACCAGATGATTGCCAGTCCAGATTGCTTCAGCCCGGGCCCACCAGCAGTTATATACTTCCAAGATCCCTGCCCCCTACCTCATTCTATAAATAGAGGGGCAGGGGTACAACAATGGCAGACAGGTTTGAGAGCTCAAGCAAGGAAGGAACTTTCAAACTACTTTCATATACTTGTATACGAAGCATTGCACTTGTAATCCGAAAGAAAGAAGATAATAACATATAAAGTGGACGTAGGCATATTCCGGCCGAACCACTATAAATCTGCGTGTCTTTTACATTTTAGCCCCTACTTTTATCATATTTACATAACTCTTCTAAACCATTGAAAATCACATATAATCAACTAAATAATACGACTTGGAGGTGTTTGTCCATTTTTTGTGCAAACAGGACGGATGTTGCACCTTGCACCGTGGATGTTGCACCCCTGTAGATGTCGATTATTCGGACGGCCATAACTTCTGGCTCGTTTAGAGTTACGGGAGGCATAATCGGTCAAAACGAAGGACTCAGTGAGTTCAACGGCTCTGACAGCTTTCAGCCGTCAATGGATTGCTTAATGCCCAAAAAAGACTATCCGAATCTCAATCGGGTCTTGGAAGTTTTTTACCCTTCGTTTTTTCGACACGTTGATTTTTACGGTAAAACTGGATTACCTTGGCTGGTCTTCGATTTACCATCGCTGGAGAGTGGTGCACCATGGTAACGTTCCGTTTCAAATCCATGCACGCGTTTCAAAAAGTCGTACGACACTGTTTCGCCATTTCGGACGGATGTTGCACCTTGCACCGTGGATGTTGCACCCTGTAGATATCGATTATTCGGACGGCCATAACTTCTGGCTCGTTTAGAGTTACGGGACCATAACCAGTCAAAACGAAGGCCTCAGTGAGTTCTACGGCTCTGACAGCTTTCAGCCGTCAATGGATTGTTTAATGCCGAAAAAAGACTATCCGAATCTCAATCGGGTCTTGGAAGTTTTTTACCCTTCGTTTTTTCGACACTTGGATTTTTACGGTAAAACGGGATTACCGTGGCTGGTCTTCGATTTACCATCGCTGGAGAGTGGTGCACCATGGTACCGTTCCGTTTCAAATCCATGCACGCATTTCAAAAAGTCGTACGACACTGTTACGCCATTTCGGACGGATGTTGCACCTTGCACCGTGGATGTTGCACCCTATAGATATCGATTATTCGGACGGCCATAACTTCTGGCTCGTTTAGAGTTACGGGAGGCATAATCGGTCAAAACGAAGGCCTCAGTGAGTTCTACGGCTCTGACAGCTTTCAGGCATCAATGGATTGTTTAGTTCCCAAAAAAGACTATCCGAATCTCAATTGGGTCTTGGAAGTTTTTTACCCTTCGTTTTTTCGACACGTGGATTTTTACGGTTAAACTGGATTACCGTGGCTGGTCTTCGATTTACCATCGCTGGAGAGTGGTGCACCATGGTAACGTTCCGTTTCAAATCCATGCACACGTTTCAAAAAGTCGTGCGACACTGTTTCGCCATTTCGGACGGATGTTGCACCTTGCACCGTGCATGTTGCACCCTGTAGATATCGATTATTCGGACGGACATAACTTCTGGCTCGTTTAGAGTTACGGGACCATAACCAGTCAAAACGAAGGCCTCAGTGAGTTCTACGGCTCTGACAGCTTTCAGCCGTCAATGCATTGTTTAATGCTGAAAAAAGACTATCCGAATCTCAATCGGGTCTCGGAAGTTTTTTACCCTTCGTTTTTTCGACACGTGGATTTTTACGGTAAAACGGGATTACCGTGGCTGGTCTTCGATTTACCATCGCTGGAGAGTGGTGCACCATGGTACCGTTCCGTTTCAAATCCATGCACGCATTTCAAAAAGTCGTACGACACTGTTACGCCATTTCGGACGGATGTTGCACCTTGCACCGTGGATGTTGCACCCTGTAGATATCGATTATTCGGACGGCCGTAACTTCTGGCTCGTTTAGAGTTACGGGAGCCATAACCAGTCAAAACGAAGGCCTCAGTGAATTCTACGGCTCTGACAGCTTTCAGCCGTCAATGGATTGTTTAATGCCCAAAAAAGACTATCGGAATCTCAATCGGGTCTCGGAAGTTTTTTACCCTTCGTTTTTTCGACACGTGGATTTTTACGGTAAAACGGGATTACCGTGGCTGGTCTTCGATTTACCATCGCTGGAGAGTGGTGCACTATGGTACCGTTCCATTTCAAATCCATCCACGTATTTCAAAAAGTCGTACGACACTGTGACTCCATTTCGGACGGATGTTGCACCTTGCACCGTGGATGTTGCACCCTGTAGATATCGATTATTCGGACGGCCATAACTTCTGGCTCGTTTAGAGTTACGGGAGCCATAAACAGTCAAAACGAAGGCCTCAGTGAGTTCAACGGCTCTGACAGCTTTCAGCCGTCAATGGATTGTTTAGTGCCCAAAAAAGACTATCCGAATCTCAATCGGGTCTCGGAAGTTTTTTACCCTTCGTTTTTTCGACACGTGGATTTTTACGGTAAAACGGGATTACCGTGGTTGGTCTTCGATTTACCATCGCTGGAGAGTGGTGCACCATGGTATCGTTCCGTTTCAAATCCATGCACACATTTCAAAAAGTCGAACGACACTGTTTCTCCATTTCGGACGGATGTTGCACCTTGCACCGTGGATGTTGCACCCTGTAGATATCGATTATTCGGACGGCCATAACTTTTGCCTCGTTTAGAGTTACGGGAGCCATAACCAGTCAAAACAAAGGCCTCAGTTAGTTCTACGGCTCTGATGGCTTTCAGCCGTCAATAGATTGTTTAATGCCCAAAAAAGACTATCCGAATCTCAATCGGGTCTCGGAAGTTTTTTACCCTTCATTTTTTCGACACGTGGATTTTTGCGGTAAAACTGGATTACCATGGCTGGTCTTCAGTTCACCATCGCTGGAGAGTGGTGCACCATGGTGCCGTTCCGTTCAAATCCATGCACGCATTTCAAAAAGTCGTACGACACGGTTTCGCCATTTCGGACGGATGTTGAAGCTTGCGCCGTGGAAGTTGCAGCCTACAGATATGGATTATTCGAACGGCCATAACTTCTGGCTCGTTTAGAGTTATGGGAGCCATAACCAGTCAAAACGAAGGCCTCAGTGAGTTCTATGGCTCTGACAGCTTTCAGCCGTCGATGGATTGTTTAATGCCCAAAAAATACTATCCGAATCTCAATCGGGTCTCGGAAGTTTTTTACCCTTCGTTTTTTCGACACGTGGATTTTTACGGTAAAACTGGATTACCGTGGCTAGTCTTCGATTTACCATCGCTGGAGAGTGTAGCACCATGGTACCGTTCCGTTTCAAATCCATGCACGCATTTCAAAAAGTCGTACGACACGGTTTCGCCATTTCGGACGGATGTTGCACCTTGCACCGTGGATGTTGCACCCTGTAGATATCGATTATTCGGACGGCCATAACTTATGGCTCGTTTAGAGTTACGGGAGCCATAACAAGTCAAAACGAAGGCCTCGGTGAGTTCTACGGCTCTGACAACTTTCAGCCGTCAATGGATTGTTTAATGCCCAAAAAAGACTATCGGAATCTCAATCGGGTTTCGGAAGTTTTTTACCCTTCGTTTTTTCGACACGTGGATTTTTACGGTAAAACGGGATTACCGTGGCTGGTCTTCGATTTACCATCGCTGGAGAGTGGTGCACCATGGTACCATTCCGTTTCAAATCCATGCACGTGTTTCAAAAAGTCGTACGACACTGTGTCTCCATTTCGGACGGATGTTGCACCTTGCACCGTGGATGTTGCGCCCTGTAGATATCGATTATTCGGACGGCCATAACTTCTGGTTCGTTTAGAGTTACAGGAGCCATAACTAGTCAAAACGAAGGCCTCAGTGAGTTCTAGGGCTATGATAGCTTTCAGCCTTCAATGGATTATTTAATACCCAAAAAAGACTCCGAATTTCAATCGGGTCTCGGAAGTTTTTTACCCTTCGTTTTTTCGACACGTGGATTTTTACAGTAAAACGGGATTACCGTGGCTGGTATTCGATTTACCATCGCTGGAGAGTGTTGCACCATGGTACCGTTCCGTTTCAAATCCATGCACGCATTTCAAAAAGTCGTACGACACGGTTTCGCCATTTCGGACGGATGTTGCACCTTGCACCATGGATGTTGCACCCTGTGGATATCGATTATTCGGACGGCCGTAACTTCTTCCTCGTTTAGAGTTACGGAAGCCATAACCAGTCAAAACGAAGGCCTCAGTGAGTTCTACGGCTCTGACAGCTTTCAGCCGTCAATGGATTGTTTAATGCCCAAAAAAGACTATCCGAATCTCAATCGGGTCTCGGAAGTTTTTTACCCTTCGTTTTTTCGACATGTGGATTTTTACGGTAAAACTGGAGTACCGTGGCTGGTCTTCGATTTACCATCGCTGGAGAGTGGTGCACCATGGTACCGTTCCTTTTCAAATCCATGCACACATTTCAAAAAGTCGTACGACACTGTTTCGCCATTTCGGACGGATGTTGCACCTTGCACCGTGGATGTTGCACCCTGTAGATGTCGATTATTCGGACGGCCATAACTTCTGGCTCGTTTAGAGTTACGGGAGCCATAACCTGTCAAAACGAAGGCCTCAGTGAGTTCTACGGCCCTGACATCTTTTAGCCGTCGATGGATTGTTTAATGCCCAAAAAAGACTATCTGAATCTCAATCGGGTCTCGGAAGTTTTTTACCCTTCGTTTTTTCGACACGTGGATTTTTACATTAAAACTGGAGTATCGTGGCTGGTCTTCGATTTACCATCGCTGGAGAGTGGTGCACCATGGAACCGTTCCACTTCAAATCCATGCATGCATTTTAAAAAGTCGTACGACACGGTTTCGCCATTTCGGACGGATGTTGCACCTTGCACCGTGGATGTTGCACCCTGTAGATATCGATTATTTGGACGGCCATAACTTTTGCCTCGTTTAGAGTTACGGGAGCCATTACCAGTCAAAACAAAGGCCTCTGTTAGTTCTACGGCTTTGATGGCTTTCAGCCGTCAATGGATTGTTTAATGCCCAAAAAATACTATCCGAATCTCAATCGGGTCTCGGAAGTTTTTTACCCTTCATTTTTTCGACACGTGGATTTTTACGGTAAAACGGGATTACCGTGGCTGGTCTTCGATTCACCATCGCTGGAGACTGGTGCACCATGGTACCGTTCCATTCAAATCCATGCATGCATTTGAAAAAGTCGTACGACATGGTTTCGCCATTTCGGACGGATGTTGCACCTTGCACCGTGGATGTTGCACCCTGTAGATATTGATTATTCGGACGGCAATAACTTCTGGCTCGTTTAGAGTTACGGGAGCCATAACCAGTCAAAACGAAGGCCTCAGTGAGTTCTATGGCTCTGACAGCTTTCAGCCATCAATGGATTGTTTATGCCCAAAAAAGACTATCCGAATCTTAATCGGGTCTCGGAAGTTTTTTACCCTTTGTTTTTTCGACACGTGGATTTTTACGGTAAAACGGGATTACCATGGCTGGTCTTCGATTTACTATCGCTGGAGAGTGGTGCACCATGGTACTGTTTCGTTTCAAATCCATGCACGCATTTCAAAAAGTCGTACGACACTGTTTCGCCATTTCGGACGGATGTTGCACCTTGCACCATGGATGTTGCACCCTTTAGATTTCGATTATTCGGACGACCATAACTTCTGGCTCGTTTAGAGTTACGGGAGCCATAACCAGTCAAAACCAAGGCCTCAGTGAGTTCTACGGCTCTGACAGCTTTCAGCCATCAATGGATTGTTTAATACCCAAAAAATACTATCCGAATCTCAATCGGGTCTCGGAAGTTTTTTACCCTTCGTTTTTTCGACACGTGGATTTTTACGGTAAAACGGGATTACCGTGGCTGGTCTTCGATTTTCCATCGCTGGAGAATGGTGCACCATGGTACCGTTCCTTTTCAAATCCATGCACGCATTTTAAAAAGTCGTACGACACTGTTTCGCCATTTCGGACGGATGTTGCACCCTGCACCGTGGATGTTGCACCCTGTAGATGTCGATTATTCGGACGGCCATAACTTCTAGCTCGTTTTGAGTTACGGGAGCCATAACCAGTCAAAACGAAGGCTTCAGTGAGTTCTACGGCTCTGAAAGCTTTCAGCCGTCAATGGATTGTTTAATGCCCAAAAAAGACTATCCGAATCTCAATCGGGTCGCGGAAGTTTTTTACTCTTCATTTTTTCGACACGTGGATTTTTAAGGTAAAACGGGATTACCATGGCTGGTCTTCGATTTACCATTGCTGGAGTGTGGTGCACCATGGCACCGTTCCGTTTCAAATCCATGCACGCATTTCAAAAAGTCGTACGACACTGTTTCGCCATTTCGGACGGATGTTGTACCTCGCACCGTGGATGTTGCACCCTGTAGATATCGATTATTCGGACGGCCATAACTTCTGGCTCGTTTAGAGTTACGGGAGCCATAACCAGTCAAAACGAAGGCCTCAGTGAGTTCTACGGCTTTGACAGATTTCAGCCGTCAATGTATTGTTTAATGCCCAAAAAAGACTATCCGAATCTCAATCGGGTCTAGGAAGTTTTTTACCCTTCGTTTTTTCGACACGTGAATTTTTACGGTAAAATGGGATTACCGTGGATGGTCTTCGATTTACCATCGCTGGAGAATAGTGCACCATGGTACCGTTCCATTTCAAATCCATGCACATATTTCCAAAAGTCGTACGACACTGTTTCGCCATTTCGTACGGATGTTGCACCCTGCACCGTGGATGTTGCACCTTGTAGATGTCGATTATTCGGACGGCCATAACTTCTGGTTCGTTTAGAGTTACGGGAGCCATAACCAGTCAAAACGAAGGCCTCAGTCAGTTCTACGACTCTGACCGCTTTCAGCCGTCAATGGATTGTTTAATGCCCAAAAAAGACTATCCGAATCTCAATCGGGTCTCGGAAGTTTTTTACCCATCGTTTTTTCGACACGTGGATTTTTACGGTAAAACGGGATTACCGTGGCTGGTCTTCGATTTACCATCGCTGGAGAGTGGTGCACCATGGTACCGTTCCGTTTCAAATCCATGCATGCATTTCAAAAAGTCGTACGACACTGTTTCGCCATTTCGGACGGATATTTCACCTTGCACCGTGGATGTTGCACCCCTGTAGATGTTGATTATTCGGACGGCCATAACTTCTGGCTCGTTTAGAGTTACGGGAGGCATAATCGGTCAAAACGAAGGCCTCAGTGAGTTCTACGGATCTGACAGCTTTCAGCCGTCAATGGATTGTTTAATGCTGAAAAAAGACTATCCGAATCTCAATCGAGTCTCGGAAGTTTTTTACCCTTCGTTTTTTCGACACGTGGATTTTTACGGTAAAACGGGATTACCGTGGCTGGTCTTCGATTTACCATCGCTGGAGAGTGGTGCACCATGGTACCGTTCCGTTTCAAATCCATGCACGCATTTCAAAAAGTCGTACGACACTGTTACTCCATTTCGGACGGATGTTGCACCTTGCACCGTGGATGTTGCACCCTGTAGATATCGATTATTCGGACGGCCATAACTTCTGGCTCGTTTAGAGTTACGGGAGCCATAACCAGTCAAAACGAAGGCCTCAGTGAGTTCTACGGCTCTGACAGCTTTCAGCCGTCAATGGATTGTCTAATGCCCAAAAAAGACTATCGGAATCTCAATCGGGTCTCGGAAGTTTTTTACCCTTCGTTTTTTCGACACGTGGATTTTTACGGTAAAATGGGATTACCGTGGATGGTCTTCGATTTACCATCGCTGGAGAATAGTGCACCATGGTACCGTTCCATTTCAAATCCATGCACATATTTCCAAAAGTCGTACGACACTGTTTCGCCATTTCGTACGGATGTTGCACCCTGCACCGTGGATGTTGCACCTTGTAGATGTCGATTATTCGGACGGCCATAACTTCTGGTTCGTTTAGAGTTACGGGAGCCATAACCAGTCAAAACGAAGGCCTCAGTCAGTTCTACGACTCTGACCGCTTTCAGCCGTCAATGGATTGTTTAATGCCCAAAAAAGACTATCCGAATCTCAATCGGGTCTCGGAAGTTTTTTACCCATCGTTTTTTCGACACGTGGATTTTTACGGTAAAACGGGATTACCGTGGCTGGTCTTCGATTTACCATCGCTGGAGAGTGGTGCACCATGGTACCGTTCCGTTTCAAATCCATGCATGCATTTCAAAAAGTCGTACGACACTGTTTCGCCATTTCGGACGGATATTTCACCTTGCACCGTGGATGTTGCACCCCTGTAGATGTTGATTATTCGGACGGCCATAACTTCTGGCTCGTTTAGAGTTACGGGAGGCATAATCGGTCAAAACGAAGGCCTCAGTGAGTTCTACGGCTCTGACAGCTTTCAGCCGTCAATGGATTGTTTAATGCTGAAAAAAGACTATCCGAATCTCAATCGAGTCTCGGAAGTTTTTTACCCTTCGTTTTTTCGACACGTGGATTTTTACGGTAAAACGGGATTACCGTGGCTGGTCTTCGATTTACCATCGCTGGAGAGTGGTGCACCATGGTACCGTTCCGTTTCAAATCCATGCACGCATTTCAAAAAGTCGTACGACACTGTTACTCCATTTCGGACGGATGTTGCACCTTGCACCGTGGATGTTGCACCCTGTAGATATCGATTATTCGGACGGCCATAACTTCTGGCTCGTTTAGAGTTACGGGAGCCATAACCAGTCAAAACGAAGGCCTCAGTGAGTTCTACGGCTCTGACAGCTTTCAGCCGTCAATGGATTGTCTAATGCCCAAAAAAGACTATCGGAATCTCAATCGGGTCTCGGAAGTTTTTTACCCTTCGTTTTTTCGACACGTGGATTTTTACGGTAAAACGGGATTACCGTGGCTGGTCTTCGATTTACCATCGCTGGAGAGTGGTGCACCATGGTACCGTTCCATTTCAAATCCATCCACGTATTTCAAAAAGTCGTACGACACTGTGTCTCCATTTCGGACGGATGTTGCACCTTGCACCGTGGATGTTGCACCCTGTAGATATCGATCATTCGGGCGGCCATAACTTCTGGTTCGTTTAGAGCTACGGGAGCCATAACCAGTCAAAACGAAGGCCTCAGTGAGTTCTACGGCTATGACAGCTTTTAGCCTTCAATGGATTGTCTAATGCCCAAAAAAGACTATCCGAATCTTAATCGGGTCTCGGAAGTTTTTTACCCTTCGTTTTTTCGACACGTGGATTTTCACGGTAAAACGGGATTGCCATGGCTGGTCTTCGATTTACCATCGCTGGAGAGTGCTGCACCATGGTACCGTTCCGTTTCGAATCCATGCACGCATTTCAAAAAGTCGTACGACACGGTTTCCCAATTTCGGACGGATGTTGCACCTGGCACCATGGATGTTGCATCCTGTGGATATCGATTATTCGGACGGCCGTAACTTCTTCCTCGTTTAGAGTTACGGGAGCCATAACCAGTCAAAACGAAGGCCTCAGTGAGTTCTACGGCTCTGACAGCTTTCAGCTGTCAATGGATTGTTTATTGCCCAAAAAAAAATATCCGAATCTCAATCGGGTCTTGGAAGTTTTTTACCCTTCGTTTTTTCGACACTTGGATTTTTACGGTAAAACTGGAGTACCGTGGCTGGTCTTCGATTTACCATCGCTGGAGAGTGGTGCACCATGGTACCGTTCCTTTTCAAATCCATGCACGCATTTCAAAAAGTCGTACGACACGGTTTCGCCATTTCGGACGGATGTTGCACCTTGCACCGTGGATGTTGCACCCTGTAGATATCGATTATTCGGACGGCCATAACTTCTGGCTCGTTTAGAGTTACGGGAGCCATAATCAGTCAAAACGAAGACCTCAGTGAGTTCTACGGCTCTGACCGCTTTCAGCCGTCAATGGATTGCTTAATGCCCAAAAAAGACTATCCGAATCTCAATCGGGTCTCGGAAGTTTTTTACCCTTTGTTTTTTCGACACATGTATTTTTACGGTAAAACGGGATTACCGCGGCTGGTCTTCGATTTACCATCGCTGGAGAGTGGTGCACCATGGTATCGTTCCGTTTCAAATCCATGCACGCATTTCAAAAAGTCGAACGACACTGTTTCGCCATTTCGGACGGATGTTGCACCTTGCACCGTGGATGTTGCACCCTGTAGATATCGATTATTCGGACGGCCATAACTTTTGCCTCGTTTAGAGTTACGGGAGCCATAACCAGTCAAAACAAAGGCCTCAGTTAGTTCTACAGCTCCGATGGCTTTCAGCCGTCAATGGATTGTTTAATGCCCAAAAAAGACTATCCGAATCTCAATCGGGTCTCGGAAGTTTTTTACCCTTCATTTTTTCGACACGTGGATTTTTACGGTAAAACGGGATTACCGTGGCTGGTCTTCGATTCACCAACGCTGGAGAGTGGTGCACCATGGTACTGTTCTGTTCAAATCCATGCACGCGTTTCAAAAAGTCGTACGATACGGTTTCACCATTTCGGACGGATGTTGCACCTTGCACCGTGGATGTTGCACACTGTAGATATCGATTATTCGGACGGCCATAACTTCTGGCTCGTTTAGAATTATGGGAGCCATTACCAGTCAAAACGAAGGCCTCGGTGAGTTCGACGGGTCTGACAGCTTTCAGCTGTCAATGGATTGTTTAATGCCTAAAAAAGACTATCGGAATCTCAATCGGGTCTCGGAAGTTTTTTACCCTTCGTTTTTTCGACATGTGGATTTTCACGGTAAAACGGGATTACCGTGGCTGGTCCTCGATATACCATCGCTGGAGAGTGGTGCACCATGGTACCGTTCCGTTTCAAATCCGTGCACGTATTTCAAAAATTCGTACGACGCTGTGTCTCCATTTCGGACGGATGTTGCACCTTGCACCGTGGATGTTGCACCCTGTAGATATCGATTATTCGGACGGCCATAACTTCTGGTTCGTTTAGAGTTACGGGGACCATAACCAGTCAAAACGAAGGCCTCAGTGAGTTCTACGGCTATGACAGCTTTCAACCTTCAATGGATTGTTTAATGCCCAAAAAAGACTATCCGAATCTCAATCGGGTCTCGGAAGTTTTTTACCCTTCGTTTTTTCGACACGTGGATTTTTACGGTAAAACGGGATTACCGTGGCCGGTCTTCGATTTACCATCGCTGGAGAGTGGTGCACCATGGTACCGTTCCGTTTCTAATCCATGCACGCATTTCAAAAAGTCATACGACACGGTTTCGCCATTTCGGACGGATGTTGCACCTTGCACCATGGATGTTGCACCCTGTGGATATCGATTATTCGGACGGCCGTAACTTCTTCCTCGTTTAGAGTTACGGGAGCCATAACCTGTCAAAACGAAGGCCTCAGTGAGTTCTACGGCTATGACAGCTTTCAGCCGTCAATGGATTGTTTAATGCCCAAAAAAGACTATCCGAATCTCAATCGGGTCTTGGAAGTTTTTTACCCTTCGTTTTTTCGACACGTGGATTTTTACGGTAAAACTGGAGTACCGTGGCTGGTCTTCGATTTACCATCGCTGGAGGTGGTGCACTATGGTACCGTTCCTTTTCAAATCCATGCACGCATTTCAAAAAGTCGTACGACACGGTTTCGCCATTTCGGACAGATGTTGCACCTTGCACCGTGGATGTTGCACACTGTAGATATCGATTATTCGGACGGCCATAACTTCTGGCTCGTTTAGAGTTACGGGAGCCATAACCAGTCAAAACGAAGACCTCAGTGAGTTCTACGGCTCTAAAAGCTTTCAGCCGTCAATGGATTGTTTATTGCCCAAAAAAGACTATCCGAATCTCAATCGGGTCTCGGAAGTTTTTTACCCTTCGTTTTTTCGACACATGGATTTTTACGGTAAAACGGGATTACCTTGGTTGGACTTCGATTTACCATCGCTGGAGAGTGGTGCACCATGGTATCGTTCCATTTCAAATCCATGCACACATTTCAAAAAGTCGAACGACACTGTTTCGCCATTTCAGACGGATGTTGCACCTTGCACCGTGGATGTTGCACCCTGTAGATATCGATTATTCGGACAGCCATAACTTTTTCCTCGTTTAGAGTTACGGGAGCCATAACCAGTCAAAACAAAGGCCTCAGTTAGTTCTACGGCTCCGATGGCTTTCAGCCGCCAACGGATTGTTTAATGCCCAAAAAAGACTATCCGAATCTCAATCGGGTCTCGGAAGTTTTTTACCCTTCATTTTTTCGACACGTGGATTTTTACGGTAAAACGGGATTACCATGGCTGGTCTTCGATTCACCATCGCTGGAGAGTGGTGCACCATGGTACCGTTCCGTTCAAATCCGTGCACGCATTTCAAAAAGTCGTACAATACGGTTTCGCCATTTCGAACGGATGTTGCACCTTGCACCGTGGATGTTGCACCCTGTAGATATGGATTATTCGGACGGCCATAACTTCTGGCTCGTTTAGAGTTACGGGAGCCATAACCAGTCAAAACGAAGACCTCAGTGAGTTCTATGGCTCTGACAGTTTTCAGCCATCGATGGATTGTTTAATGCCCAAAAAAGACTATCCGAATCTCAATCGGGTCTTGGAAGTTTTTTACCCTTCGTTTTTTCGACACGTGGATTTTTACGGTAAAACTGGATTACCGTGGCTGGTCTTCGATTTACCATTGCTGGAGAGTGGTACACCATGGTACCGTTCCGTTTCAAATCCATGCACGCATTTCAAAAAGTCGTACGACACGGTTTCGCCATTTCGAACGGATGTTGCACCTTGCACCGTGGATGTTGCACCCTGTAGATATCGATTATTCGGACGGCCATAACTTCTGGCTCGTTTAGAATTACGGGAGCCATAACCAGTCAAAATGAAGGCCTCTGTGAGTTTTACGGCTCTGACAGCTTTCAGCCGTCAAAGGATTGTTTAATGCCCAAAAAAGACAATCAGAATCTCAATCGGGTCTCGGAAGTTTTTTACCCTTTGTTTTTTCGACACGTGGATTTTTACGGTAAAACGGGATTACCGTGGCTGGTCTTCGATTTACCATCGCTGGAGAGTGGTGCACCATGGTACCGTTCCGTTTCAAATCCATGCACGTATTTCAAAAAGTCGTACGACACTGTGTCTCCATTTCGGACGGATGTTGCACCTTGCACCGTGGATGTTGCACCCTGTAGATATCGATTTTTCGGACGGCCATAACTTCTGGTTCGTTTAGAGTTACGGGAGACATAACCAGTCAAAACGAAGGCCTCAGTGAGTTCTACGGCTATGACAGCTTTCAGCCTTCAATGGATTGTTTAATACCCAAAAAAGACTATCCGAATCTCAATCGGGTCTCGGAAGTTTTTTACCCTTCGTTTTTTCGACACGTGGATTTTTACGGTAAAACGGGATTACCGTGGCAGGTATTCGATTTACCATCGCTGGAGAGTGGTGCACCATGGTACCGTTCCGTTTCAAATCCATGCACGCATTTCAAAAAGTCGTATGACACGGTTTCGCCATTTCGGACGGATGTTGCACCTTGCACCATGGATGTTGCACCCTGTGGATATCGATTATTCGGACGGCCGTAACTTCTTCCTCGTTTAGAGTTACGGAAGCCATAACCAGTCAAAACGAAGGCCTCAGTGAGTTCTACGGCTCTGACAGCTTTCAGCCGTCAATGGATTGTTTAATGCCCAAAAAGGACTATCCGAATCTCAATCGGGTCTCGGAAGTTTTTTACCCTTCGTTTTTTCGACACGTGGATTTTTACGGTAAAACTGGAGTACCGTGGCTGGTCTTCGATTTACCATCACTGGAGAGTGGTGCACCATGGTACCGTTCCTTTTCAAATCCATGCACGCATTTCAAAAAGTCGTACGACACTGTTTCGCCATTTCGGACGGATGTTGCACCATGCACCGTGGATGTTGCACCCTGTAGATGTCGATTATTCGGACGGCCATAACTTCTGGCTCGTTTAGAGTTACGGGAGCCATAACCTGTCAAAACGAAGGCCTCAGTGAGTTCTACGGCAATGACAGCGTTTAGCCATCGATGGATTGTTTAATGCCCAAAAAAGACTATCCGAATCTCAATAGGGTCTCGGAAGTTTTTTACCCTTCGTTTTTTCGACACGTGGATTTTTGCGGTAAAACTGGAGTACCGTGGCTGGTCTTCGATTTACCATCGCTGGAGAGTGGTGCACCGTGGAACCGTTCCATTTCAAATCCATGCACGCATTTCAAAAAGTCGTACGACACGGTTTCGCCATTTCGGACGGATGTTGCACCTTGCACCGTGGATGTTGCACCCTGTAGATATCCATTATTCGGACGGCCATAACTTTTGCCTCGTTTAGAGTTACGGGAGCCATAATCAGTCAAAACAAAGGCCTCAGTTAGTTCTACGGCTCTGATGGCTTTCAGCCGTCAATGGATTGTTTAATGCCCAAAAAAGACTATCCGAATCTCAATCGGGTCTTGGAAGTTTTTTACCTTTCATTTTTTCGACACGTGGATTTTTACGGTAAAACGGGATTACCGTGGCTGGTCTTCGATTCACCATCGCTGGAGATTGGTGCACCATGGTACCGTTCCGTTCAAATCCATGCATGCATTTCAAAAAGTCGTACGACATGGTTTCGCCATTTCGGACGGATGTTGCACCTTGCACCGTGGATGTTGCACCCTGTAGATATTGATTGTTCGGACGGCCATAACTTCTGGCTCGTTTAGAGTTACGGGAGCCATAACCAGTCAAAACGAAGGCCACAGTGAGTTCTATGGCTTTGATAGCTTTCAGCCGTCAATGGATTGTTTAATGCCCAGAAAAGACTATCCGAATCTTAATCGGGTCTCGGAAGTTTTTTACCCTTTGTTTTTTCGACACGTGGATTTTTACGGTAAAACTGGATTACCGTGGCTGGTCTTCGATTTACCATCGCTGGAGAGTGGTGCACCATGGTACCGTTCCGTTTCAAATCCATGCACGCATTTTAAAAAGTTGTACGACGCTGTTTCGCCATTTCGGACGGATGTTGCACCTTGCACCATGGATGTTGCACCCTTTAGATATCGATTATTCGGACGACCATAACTTCTGGCTCGTTTAGAGTTACGGGAGCCATAAACAGTCAAAACGAAGGCCTCAGTGAGTTCTACGGGTCTGACAGCTTTCAGCTATCAATGGATTGTTTAATGCCCAAAAAAGACTATCCGAATCTCAATCGGGTCTCGGAAGTTTTTTACCCTTCGTTTTTTCGACACGTGGATTTTTACGGTAAAACTGGATTACCGTGGCTGGTCTTCGATTTACCATCGCTGGAGAGTGGTGCACCATGGTACCGTTCCGTTTCAAATCCATGCATGCATTTCAAAAAGTCGTACTACACTGTTTCGCCATTTTGGACGGATATTGCACCTTGCACCGTGGATGTTGCACCCTGTAGATGTCGATTATTCGGACGGCCATTACTTCTGGCTCGTTTAGAGTTACGGGACCCTTAACCTGTCAAAACGAATGCCTCAGTGAGTTCTACGGCTCTGATAGCTTTTAGCCGTCGATGGATTGTTTAATGCCCAAAAAAGACTATCCGAATCTCAATCGGGTCTCGGAAGTTTTTTACCCTTCGTTTTTTTGACACGTGGATTTTTACGGTAAAACGGGATTACCGTGGCTGGTCTTTGATTTACCATCGCTGGAGAGTGGTGCACCATGGTACCGTTCCTTTTCAAATCCATGCACGCATTTCAAAAAGTCGTACGACACTGTTTCGCCATTTCGGACGGATGTTGCACCTTGCACCGTGGATGTTGCACCCTTTAGATATCGATTATTCGGACGACCATAACTTCTGGCTCGTTTAGAGTTATGGGAGGCATAACCAGTCAAAACGAAGGCCTCAGTGAGTTCTACGGGTTTGACAGCTTTCAGCTGTCAATGGATTGTTTAATGCCCAAAAAAGACTATCCGAATCTCAATCGGGTCTCGGAAGTTTTTTACCCTTCGTTTTTTCGACACGTGGATTTTTACGGTAAAACTGGAGTACCGTGGCTGGTCTTCGATTTACCATCGCTGGAGAGTGGTGCACCATGGTACCGTTCCTTTTCAAATCCATGCACGCATTTCAAAAAGTCGTACGACACTGTTTCGCCATTTCGGACGGATGTTGCACCTTGCACCGTGGATGTTGCACCCTGTAGATGTCGATTATTCGTACGGCCATAACTTCTGGCTCGTTTAGAGTTACGGGAGCCATAACCTGTCAAAACGAAGGCCTCAGTGAGTTCTACGGCCCTGACAGCATTTAGCCGTCCATGGATTGTTTAATGCCCAAAAAAGACTATCCGAATCTCAATAGGGTCTCGGAAGTTTTTTACCCTTCGTTTTTTCGACACGTGGATTTTTACGGTAAAACTGGAGTACCGTGGCTGGTCTTCGATTTACCATCGCTGGAGAGTGGTGCACCATGGAACCGTTCCATTTCAAATCCATGCACGCATTTCAAAAAGTCGTACGACACGGTTTCGCCATTTCGGACGGATGTTGCACCTTGCACCGTGGATGTTGCACCCTGTAGATATCGATTATTCGGACGGCCATAACTTTTGCCTCGTTTAGAGTTACGGGAGCCATAATCAGTCAAAACAAAGGCCTCAGTTAGTTCTACGGCTCTGATGGCTTTCAGCCGTCAATGGATTGTTTAATGCCCAAAAAAGACTATCCGAATCTCAATCGGGTCTCGGAAGTTTTTGACCCTTCATTTTTTCGTCACGTGGATTTTTACGGTAAAACGGGATTACCGTGGCTGGTCTTCGATTCACCATCGCTGGAGAGTGGTGCACCATGGTACCATTCCGTTGAAATCCATGCATGCATTTCAAAAAGTCGTACGACATGGTTTTGCCATTTCGGACGGATGTTGCACCTTGCACCGTGGATGTTGCACCCTGTAGATATTGATTGATCGGACGGCCATAACTTCTGGCTCATTTAGAGTTACGGGAGCCATAACCAGTCAAAAGGAAGGCCTCAGTGAGTTCTATGGCTCTGATAGCTTTCAGCCGTCAATGGATTGTTTAATGCCCAAAAAAGACTATCCGAATCTTAATCGGGTCTCGGAAGTTTTTTACCCTTTGTTTTTTCGACACGTGGATTTTTACGGTAAAACTGGATTACCGTGGCTGGTCTTCGATTTACCATCGCTGGAGAGTGGTGGACCATGGTACCGTTCCGTTTCAAATCCATGCACGCATTTCAAAAAGTTGTACGACACTGTTTCGCCATTTCGGACGGATGTTGCACCTTGCACCATGGATGTTGCACCCTTTAGATATCGATTATTCGGACGACCATAACTTTTGGCTCGTTTAGAGTTATGGGAGGCATAACCAGTCAAAACGAAGGCCTCAGTGAGTTCTACGGGTTTGACAGCTTTCAGCTGTCAATGGATTGTTTAATGCCCAAAAAAGACTATCCGAATCTCAATCGGGTCTCGGAAGTTTTTTACCCTTCGTTTTTTCGACACGTGGATTTTTACGGTAAAACTGGATTACCGTGGCTGGTCTTCGATTTACCATCGCTGGAGAGTAGTGCACCATGGTACCGTTCCGTTTCAAATCCATGCATGCATTTCAAAAAGTCGTACTACACTGTTTCGACATTTCGGACGGATATTGCACCTTGCACCGTGGATGTTGCACCCTGTAGATGTCGATTATTCGGACGGCCATAACTTCTGGCTCGTTTAGAGTTACGGGACCCTTAACCTGTCAAAACGAAGGCCTTAGTGAGTTCTACGGCTCTGACAGCTTTTAGCCGTCGATGGATTGTTTAATGCCCAAAAAAGACTATCCGAATCTCAATTGGGTCTCGGAAGTATTTTACCCTACGTTTTTTTGACACGTGGATTTTTACGGTAAAACGGGATTACCGTGGCTGGTCTTCGATTTACCATCGCTAGAGAGTAGTGCACCATGGTACCGTTCCGTTTCAAATCCATGCACACATTTCAAAAAGTCGTACGACACTGTTTCGCCATTTCAGACGGATGTTGGACCTTGCACCGTGGATGTTGCACCCTGTAGATATCGATTATTCGGACGGCCATAACTTTTGGCTCGTTTAGAGTTACGGGAACCATAACTAGTCAAAACGAAGGCCTAAGTGAGTTCTACGGCACTGACAGCTTTCAGCCATCAATGGATTGTTTAATACCCAAACAACGCTATCCGAATCTCAATCGGGTCTCGGAAGTTTTTTACCCTTCGTTTTTTCGACACGTGGATTTTTACGGTAAAACGGGATTACCGTGGCTGGTCATCGATTTACCATCGCTGGAGAATGGTGCACCATGGTACCGTTCCGTTTCAAATCCATGCACGCATTTCAAAAAGTCATACGACACTGTTTTGCCATTTCGGACGGATGTTGCACCTTGCACCGTGGATGTTGCACCCTGTAGATGTCGATTATTCGTACTACCATAACTTCTAACTCGTTTAGAGTTACGGGAGCCATAACCACTCAAAACGAAGGCTTCAGTGAGTTCTGCGGCTCTGACAGCATTCAGCCGTCAATGGATTGTTTAATGCCCAAAAAAGACTATCCGAATCTCAATCGGGTCTCGGAAGTTTTTTACCCATCATTTTTTCGACACGTGGATTTTTAAGGTAAAACGGGATTACCATGGCTGGTCTTCGATTTACCATTGCTGGAGTGTGGTGCACCATGGCACCGTTCCGTTTCTAATCCATGCACGCATTTCAAAAAGTCGTACGACACTGTTTCGCCATTTCGGACGGATGTTGTACCTTGCACCGTGGATGTTGCACCCTGTAGATATCGATCATTCGGACGGCCATAACTTCTGGCTCGTTTAGAGTTACGGGAGCCATAACCAGTCAAAACGAAGGCCTCAGTGAGTTCTACGGCTCTAACAGATTTCAGCCATCAATGTATTGATTAATGCCCAAAAAAGACTATCCGAATCTCAATCGGGTCTAGGTAGTTTTTTACCCTTCGTTTTTTCGACACGTGGATTTTTACGGTAAAGTGGGATTACCGTGGATGGTCTTCGATTTACCATCGCTGGAGAATGGTGCACCATGGTACCGTTCCATTTCAAATCCATGCACGTATTTACAAAAGTCGTACGACACTGTTTCGCCATTTCGGACGGATGTTGCACCTTGCACAGTGGATGTTGCACCCTGTAGATGTCGATTATTCGAACGGCCATAACTTCTGGTTCATTTAGATTTACGGGAGCCATAACCAGTCAAAACGAAGGCCTCAGTGAGTTCTACAACTCTAACCGCTTTCAGCCGTCAATGGTTTGTTTAATGCCCAAAAAAGACTATCCGAATCTCAATCGGGTCTCGGAAGTTTTTTACCCTTCGTTTTTTCGACACGTGGATTTTTACGGTAAAACGGGATAACCGTGGCTGGTCTTCGATTTACCATCGCTGGAGAGTGGTGCACCATGATACCGTTCCGTTTCAAATCCATGCACGCATTTCAAAAAGTCGTACGACACGGTTTCGCCATTTCGGACAGATGTTGCACCTTGCACCGTGGATGTTGCACCCTATAGATATCGATTATTCGGACGGCCATAACTTCTGGCTCGTTTAGAGTTACGGGAGCCATAACCAGTCAAAACGAAGGCCTTAGTGAGTTCTACGGCTCTGACAGCTTTCAGCCGTCAATGGATTGTTTAATGCCCAAAAAAGACTATCCGAATCTTAATCGGGTCTCGGAAGTTTTTTACCCTTTGTTTTTTCAACACGTGGATTTTTACGGTAAAACGGGATTACCATGGCTGGTTTTCGATTTACTATCGCTGGAGAGTGGTGCACCATGGTACCGTTTCGTTTCGAATCCATGCACGCATTTCAAAAAGTCGTACGACACTGTTTCGCCATTTCGGACGGATGTTGCACCTTGCACCATGGATGTTGCACCCTTTAGATATTGATTATTCGGACGGCCATAACTACTGGCTCGTTTAGAGTTATGGGAGCCATAACTAGTCAAAACGAAGGCCTCAGTGAGTTCTACAGGTCTGACAGCTTTCCGCTATCAATGGATTGTTTAATGCCCAAAAAAGACTATCCGAATCTCAATCGGGTCTCGGAAGTTTTTTACCCTTCGTTTTTTCGACACGTGGATTTTTACGGTAAAACTGGAGTACCGTGGCCGGTCTTCGATTTACCATCGCTGGAGAGTGGTGCACCATGGTACCGTTCCTTTTCAAATCCATGCACGCATTTCAAAAAGTCGCACGACACGATTTCGCCATTTCGGACGGATGTTGCACCTTGCACCGTGGATGTTGCACCCTGTAGATATAGATTATTCGGACGGCCATAACTTCTGGCTCGTTTAGAGTTACGGGAGCCATAAACAGTCAAAACGAAGGCCTCGGTGAGTTCAACGGCTCTGATAGCTTTCAGCCGTCAATGGATTGTTTAATGCCCAAAAAAACTATCCGAATCTCAATCCGGTCTCGGAAGTTTTTTACCCTTCGTTTTCTCGACACGTGGATTTTTACGGTAAAACGGGATTACTGTTGCTTGTCTTCGATTTACCATCGCTGGAGAGTGGTGCACCATGGTATCGTTCCGTTTCAAATCCATGCACACATTTCAAAAAGTCGAACGACATTGTTTCGCCATTTCGTACGGATGTTGCACCTTGCACCGTGGATGTTGCACCCTGTAGATATCGATTATTCGGACGGCCATAACTTTTGCCTCGTTTAGAGTTACGGGAGCCATAACCAGTCAAAACAAAGGCCTCAGTTAGTTCTACAGCTCTGATGGCTTTCAGCCGTCAATGGATTATTTAATGCCCAAAAAAGACTATCCGAATCTCAATCGGGTCTCGGAAGTTTTTTACCCTTCATTTTTTCGACACGTGGATTTTTACGGTAAAACGGGATTACCGTGGCTGGTCTTCGATTCACCATCGCTGGAGAGTGGTGCACCATGGTACCGTTCCGTTCAAATCCATGCACGCATTTCAAAAAGTCGTACGACACGGTTTCGCCATTTCGGACGGATGTTGCACCTTGCACCGTGGAATTTGCACCCTGCAGATATGGATTATTCGAACGGCCAAAACTTCTGGCTCGTTTAGAGTTACGAGAGCCATAACCAGTCAAAACGAAGGCCTCAGTGAGTTCTATGGCTCTAACAGCTTTCAGCCGTCGATGGATTGTTTAATGCCCAAAAAAGACTATCCGAATCTCAATCGGGTCTCGGAAGTTGTTTACCCTTCGTTTTTTCGACACGTGGATTTTTACGGTAAAACTGGATTACCGTGGCTGGTCTTCGATTTACCATCGCTGGAGAGTGGAGCACCATGGTATCGTTCCGTTTCAAATCCATGCACGCATTTCAAAAAGTCGTACGACACGGTTTCGCCATTTCGGACAGATGTTGCACCTTGCACCGTGGATGTTGCACCCTATAGATATCGATTATTCGGACGGCCATAACTTCTGGCTCGTTTAGAGTTACGGGAGCCATAACCAGTCAAAACGAAGGCCTCGGTGAGTTCTACGGCTCTGACAGCTTTTAGCTGTCAATGGATTGTTTAATGCCCAAAAAAGACTATCGGAATCTCTATCGGGTCTCGGAAGTTTTTTACCCTTCGTTTTTTCGACACGTGGATTTTTGCGGTAAAACGGGATTACCGTGGCTGGTCTTCGATTTACCATCGCTGGAGAGTGGTGCACCATGGTACCGTTCCGTTTCAAATCCATGCACGCATTTCAAAAAGTCGTACGACACTGTGTCTCCATTTCGGACGGATGTTTCACCTTGCACCGTGGATGTTGCACCCTGTAGATATCGATTATTCGGACGGCCATAACTTCTGTTTCGTTTTGAGTTACGGGAGCCATAACCAGTCAAAACGAAGGCCTCAGTGAGTTCTACGGCTATGACAGCTTTTAGCCTTCAATGGATTGTTTAATACCCAAAAAAGACTATCCGAATCTCAATCGGGTCTCGGAAGTTTTTTACCCTACGTTTTTTCGACACGTGGATTTTTACGGTAAAACGGGATTACCGTGGCTGGTATTCGATTTACCATCGCTGGAGAGTGGTGCACCAAGGTACCGTTCCGTTTCAAATCCATGCACGCATTTCAAAAAGTCGTACGACATGGTTTCGCCATTTCGGACGGATGTTGCACCTTGCACCATGGATGTTGCACCCTGTGGATATCGATTATTCGGACGGCCGTAACTTCTTCCTCGTTTAGATTTACGGAAGCCATAACCAGTCAAAACGAAGGCCTCAGTGAGTTCTACGGCTCTGACAGCTTTCAGTCGTCAATGGATTGTTTTATTCCCAAAAAAGACTATCCGAATCTCAATCGAGTCTCGGAAGTTTTTTACCCTTTGTTTTTTCGACACGTGGATTTTTACGGTAAAACTGGAGTACCGTGGCTGGTCTTCGATTTACCATCGCTGGAGAGTGGTGCACTATGGTACCATTCCTTTTCAAATCCATGCACGCATTTCAAAAAGTCGTACGACACTATTTCGCCATTTCGGACGGATGTTGCACCTTCCACCGTGGATGTTGCACCCTGTAGATGTCGATTATTCGGACGACCATAACTTCTGGCTCGTTTAGAGTTACGGGAGCCATAACCTGTCAAAACGAAGGCCTCAGTGAGTTCTACGGCCCTGATAGCTTTTAGCCATCGATGGATTGTTTAATGCCCAAAAAAGAGTATCCGAATCTTAATCGGGTCTCGGAAGTTTTTTACCCTTTGTTTTTTCGACACGTGGATTTTTACGGTAAAACGGGATTACCATGGCTGGTCTTCGATTTACAATCGCTGGAGAGTGGTGCACCATGGTACCATTTCGTTTCAAATCCATGCACGCATTTCAAAAAGTCGTACGACACTGTTTCGCCATTTCGGACGGATGTTGCACCTTGCACCGTGGATGTTGCACCCTGTGGATATCGATTATTCGGACGGCCATAACTTTTGCCTCGTTTAGAGTTACGGGAGCCATAACCAGTCAAAACAAAGGCCTTAGTTAGTTCTACGGCTCTGATGGCTTTCATCCGTCAATGGATTGTTTAATGCCCAAAAAAGACTATCCGAATCTCAATCGGGTCTAGGAAGTTTTTTACCCTTCGTTTTTTCGAACCGTGGATTTTTACGGTAAAACTGGATTACCGTGGCCGGTCTTCGATTTACCATCGTTGGAGAGTGGTGCACCATGGTACCGTACCTTTTCAAATCCATGAATGCATTTCAAAAAGTCGTACGACACTGGTTCGCCATTTCGGACGGATGTTGCACCTTGCACCGTGGATGTTGCACCCTGTAGATATCGATTATTCGGACGGCCATAACTTCTGGCTCGTTTAGAGTTACGGGAGCCATAACCAGTCAAAACGAAGGTCTCAGTGAGTTCTACGGCTTTGACAGATTTCAGTCGTCAATGTATTGTTTAATGCCCAAAAAAGACTATCCGAATCTCAATCGGGTCTCGGAAGTTTTTTACCCTTCGTTTTTTCGACACGTGGATTTTTACGGTAAAACGGGATTACCGTGGCTGGCCTTCGATTCACCATCGCTGGAGAGTGGTGCACCATGGTACCGTTCCGTTCAAATCCATGCACGCATTGCAAAAAGTCGTACGACACGGTTTCGCCATTTCGGACGGATGTTGCACCTTGCACCGTGGAAGTTGCACCCTGTAGATATGGATTATTCGAACGGCCATAACTTCTGGCTCGTTTAGAGTTACGGGAGCCATAACCAGTCAAAACGAAGGCCTCAGTTAGTTCTATGGCTCTGACAGCTTTCAGCAGTCGATGGATTGTTTAATGCCCAAAAAAGACTATCCGAATCTCAATCGGGTCTCGGAAGTTTTTTACCCTTCGTTCTTTAGACACGTGGATTTTTACGGTAAAACTGGATTACCGTGGCTGGTCTTCGATTTACCATCGCTGGAGAGTGGAGCACCATGGTACCGTTCCGTTTCAAATCCATGCACGCATTTCAAAAAGTCGTACGACACGGTTTTGCCATTTCGGACGGATGTTGCACCTTGCACCGTGGATGTTGCACCCTATAGATATCGATTATTCGGACGGCCATAACTTCTGGCTCGTTTAGATTTACGGGAGCCATAGCCAGTCAAAACGAAGGCCTCGGTGAGTTCTACGGCTCTGACAGCTTTCAGCCGTCAATGGATTGTTTAATGCCCAAAAAAGACTATCGGAATCTCAATCGGGTCTCGGAAGTTTTTTACCCTTCGTTTTTTCGACACGTGGATTTTTACGGTAAAACGGGATTACCGTGGCTGGTCTTCGATTTACCATCGCTGGAGGTTGGTGCACCATGGTACCGTTCCGTTTCAAATCCATGCACGTATTTCAAAAAGTCGTACGACACCGTGTCTCCATTTCGGACGGATGTTGCACCTTGCACCGTGGATGTTGCACCCTGTAGATATCGATTATTCGGACGGCCATAACTTCTGGTTCGTTTAGAGTTACGGGAGCCATAACCAGTCAAAACGAAGGCCTCAGTGAGTTCTACAGCTATGACATCTTTCAGCCTTCAATGGATTGTTTAATACCCAAAAAAGACTATCCGAATCTCAATCGGGTCTCGGAAGTTTTTTACCCTTCGTTTTTTCGACACGTGGATTTTTACGGTAAAACGGGATTACCGTGGCTGGTATTCGATTTACCATCGCTGGAGAGTGGTGCACCATGGTACCGTTCCGTTTCAAATCCATGCACGCATTTCAAAAAGTCGTACGACACGGTTTCACCATTTCGGACGGATGTTGCACCTTGCACCATGGATGTTGCACCCTGTGTGTATCGATTAATCGGACGGCTGTAACTTCTTCCTCGTTTAGAGTTACGGAAGCCATAACCAGTCAAAACGAAGGCCTCAGTGAGTTCAACGGCTCTGACAGCTTTCATCCGTCAATGGATTGTTTAATGCCCAAAAAAGACTATCCGAATCTCAATCGGGTCTCGGAAGTTTTTTACCCCTCGTTTTTTCGACACGTGGATTTTTACGGTAAAACTGGAGTACCGTGGCTGGTCTTCGATTTACCATCGCTGGAGAGTGGTGCACCATGGTACCATTCCTTTTCAAATCCATGCACGCATTACAAAAATTCGTACGACACTGTTTCGCCATTTCGGACGGATGTTGCACCTTGCACCGTGGATGTTGCACCCTGTAGATGTCGATTATTCGGACGGCCATAACTTCTGGCTCGTTTGGAGTTACGGGAGCAATAACCTGTCAAAACGAAGGCCTCAGTGAGTTATACGGCCCTGACAGCTTTTAGCCATCGATGGATTGTTTAATGCCCAAAAAAGACTATCCGAATCTCAATCGGGTCTCGAAAGTTTTTTACCCTTCGTTTTTTCGACACGTGGATTTTTACGGTAAAACGGGATTACCGTGGCTAGTATTCGATTTACCATCGCTGGAGAGTGGTGCACCATGGTACCGTTCCGTTTCAAATCCATGCACGGATTTCAAAAAGTCGTAGACACGGTTTCACCATTTCGGACGGATGTTGCACCTTGCACCATGGATGTTGGACCCTGTGGATATCGATTATTCGGACGGCCGTAACTTCTTCCTCGTTTAGATTTACGGAAGCCATAACCAGTCAAAACGAAGGCCTCAGTGAGTTCTACGGCTCTGACAGCTTTCAGTCGTCAATGGATTGTTTAATGCCCAAAAAAGACTATCCGAATCTCAATCGGGTCTCGGAAGTTTTTTACCCTTCGTTTTTTCGACACGTGGATTTTTACGGTAAAACTGGAGTACCATGGCTGGTCTTCGATTTACCATCGCTGGAGAGTGGTGCACCATGGTACCATTCCTTTTCAAATCCATGAACACATTTCAAAAAGTCGTACGACACTATTTCGCCATTTCGGACGGATGTTGCACCTTCCACCGTGGATGTTGCACCCTGTAGATGTCGATTATTCGGACGGCCATAACTTCTGGCTCGTTTAGAGTTACGGGAGCCATAACCTGTCAAAACGAAGGCCTCAGTGAGTTCTACGGCCCTGACAGCTTTTAGCCATCGATGGATTGTTTAATGCCCAAAAAAGTCTATCCGAATCTTAATCGGGTCTCGGAAGTTTTTTACCCTTTGTTTTTTCGACACGTGGATTTTTACGGTAAAACGGGATTACCATGGCTGGTCTTCGATTTACTATCGCTGGAGAGTGGTGCACCATGGTACCGTTTCGTTTCAAATCCATGCACGCATTTCAAAAAGTCGTACGACACTGTTTCGCCATTTCGGACGGATGTTGCACCTTGCACCGTGGATGTTGCACCCTGTAGATATCGATTATTCGGACGGCCATAACTTTTGCCTCGTTTAGAGTTACGGGAGCCATAACCAGTCAAAACAAAGGCCTTAGTTAGTTCTACGGCTCTGATGGCTTTCATCCGTCAATTGATTGTTTAATGCCCAAAAAAGACTATCCGAATCTCAATCGGGTCTCGGAAGTTTTTTACCCTTCGTTTTTTCGAACCGTGGATTTTTACGGTAAAACTGGATTACCGTGGCCGGTCTTCGATTTACCATCGTTGGAGAGTGGTGCACCATGGTACCGTACCTTTTCAAATCCATGCACGCATTTCAGAAAGTCGTACGACACTGTTTCGCCATTTCGGACGGATGTTGCACCTTGCACCGTGGATGTTGCACCCTGTAGATATCGATTATTCGGACGGCCATAACTTCTGGCTCGTTTAGAGTTACAGGAGCCATAAACAGTCAAAACGAAGGCCTCAGTGAGTTCAACGGCTCTGACAGCTTTCAGCCGTCAATGGATTGTTTTATGCCCAAAAAAGACTATCCGAATCTCAATCGGGTCTTGGAAGTTTTTTACCCTTCATTTTCTCGACACGTGGATTTTTACGGTAAAACGGGATTACTGTAGCTGGTCTTCGATTTACCATCGCTGGAGAGTGGTGCACCATGGTATTGTTCCGTTTCAAATCCATGCACACATTTCAAAAAGTCGAACGGCACTGTTTCGCCATTTCGGACGGATGTTGCACCTTGCACCGTGGATGTTGCACCCTATAGATATCGATTATTCGGACGGCCATAACTTTTGCCTCGTTTAGATTTACGGGAGCCATAACCAGTCAAAACAAAGGACTCAGTTAGTTCTACGGCTCTGACGGCTTTCAGCCGTCAATGGATTGTTTAATGCCCAAAAAAGACTATCCGAATCTCAATCGGGTCTCGGAAGTTTTTTACCCTTCATTTTTTCGACACGTGGATTTTTACGGTAAAACGGGATTACCGTGGCTGGTCTTCGATTCACCATCGCTGGAGAGTGGTGCACCATGGTACCGTTCCGTTCAAATCCATGCACACATTTCAAAAAGTCGTACGACACGGTTTCGCCATTTCGGACGGATGTTGCACCTTGCACCGTGGAAGTTGCACCCTGCAGATATGGATTATTCGAACGGCCATAACTTTTGCCTCGTTTAGAGTTACGGGAGCCATAACCAGTCAAAACAAAGGCCTCAGTGAGTTCTACGGCTCTAATGGCTTTCAGCCGTCAATGGATTGTTTAATGCCCAAAAAAGACTATCCGAATCTCAATCGGGTCTCGGAAGTTTTTTACCCTTCATTTTTTCGACACGTGGATTTTTACGGTAAAACGGGATTACCGTGGCTGGTCTTCGATTCGCCATCGCTGGAGAGTGGTGCACCATGGTACCGTTCCATTCAAATCCATGCACGCATTTCAAAAAGTCGTACGACACGGTTTCGCCATTTCGGACGGATGTTGCACCTTGCACCGTGGATGTTGCACCCTGGAGATATTGATTATTCGGACAGCCATAACTTCTGGCTCGTTTAGAGTTACGGGAGCCATAACCCGTCAAAACGAAGGCCACAGTGAGTTCTATGGCTCTGACAGCTTTCAGCCGTCAATGGATTGTTTAGTGCCCAAAAAAGACTATCCGAATCTCAATCGGGTCTCGGAAGTTTTTTACCCTTCGTTCTTTAGACACGTGGATTTTTACGGTAAAACTGGATTACCGTGGCTGGTCTTCGATTTACCATCGCTGGAGAGTGGAGCACCATGGTTACGTTCCATTTCAAATCCATGCACGCATTTCAAAAAGTCGTACGACACGGTTTCGCCATTTCGGACGGATGTTGCACCTTGCACCGTGGATGTTGCACCCTGTAGATATCGATTATTCGGACGGCCATAACTTCTGGCTCGTTTAGAGTTACGGGAGCCATAACCAGTCAAAACGAAGGACTCGGTGAGTTCTACGGCTCTGACAGCTTTTAGCCGTCAATGGATTGTTTAATGCCCAAAAAAGACTATCGGAATCTCAATCGGGTCTCGGAAGTTTTTTACCCTTCGTTCTTTAGACACGTGGATTTTTACGGTAAAACTGGATTACCGTGGCTGGTCTTCGATTTACCATCGCTGGAGAGTGGAGCACCATGGTACCGTTCCGTTTCAAATCCATGCACGCATTTCAAAAAGTCGAACGACACGGTTTCGCCATTTCGGACGGATGTTGCACCTTGCACCGTGGATGTTGCACCCTGTAGATATCGATTATTCGGACGGCCATAACTTCGGGCTCGTTTAGATTTACGGGAGCCATAACCAGTCAAAACGAAGGCCTCGGTGAGTTCTACGGCTCTGACCGCTTTCAGCCGTCAATGGATTGTTTAATGCCCAAAAAAGACTATCGGAATCTCAATCGGGTCTCGGAAGTTTTTTACCCTTCGTTTTTTCGACACGTGGATTTTTACGGTAAAACGGGATTACCGTGGCTGGTCTTCGATTTACGATCGCTGGAGAGTGGTGCACCATGGTACCGTTACGTGTCAAATCCATGCACGTATTTCAAAAAGTCGTACGACACCGTGTCTCCATTTCGGACGGATGTTGCACCTTGCACCGTGGATGTTGCACCCTGTGTATATCGATTATTCGGACGGCTCTAATTTCTTCCTCGTTTAGAGTTACGGAAGCCATAACCAGTCAAAACGAAGGCCTCAGTGAGTTCAACGGCTCTGAGCTTTCATCCGTCAATGGATTGTTTAATGCCCAAAAAAGACTATCCGAATCTCAATCGGGTCTCGGAAGTTTTTTACCCCTCGTTTTTTCGACACGTGGATTTTTACGGTAAAACTGGAGTACCGTGGCTGGTCTTCGATTTACCATCGCTGGAGAGTGGTGCACCATGGTACCATTCCTTTTCAAATCCATGCACGCATTACAAAAATTCGTACGACACTGTTTCGCCATTTCGGACGGATGTTGCACCTTGCACCGTGGATGTTGCACCCTGTAGATGTCGATTATTCGGACGGCCATAACTTCTGGCTCGTTTAGAGTTACGGGAGCCATAACCTGTCAAAACGAAGGCCTCAGTGAGTTATACGGCCCTGACAGCTTTTAGCCATCGATGGATTGTTTAATGCCCAAAAAAGACTATCCGAATCTCAATAGGGTCTCGGAAGTTTTTTACCCTTCGTTTTTTCGATACGTGGATTTTTACGGTAAAACGGGATTACCGTGGCTAGTATTCGATTTACCATCGCTGGAGAGTGGTGCACCATGGTACCGTTCCGTTTCAAATCCATGCACGCATTTCAAAAAGTCGTAGACACGGTTTCGCCATTTCGGACGGATGTTGCACCTTGCACCATGGATGTTGGACCCTGTGGATATCGATTATTCGGACGGCCGTAACTTCTTCCTCGTTTAGATTTACGGAAGCCATAACCAGTCAAAACGAAGGCCTCAGTGAGTTCTACGGCTCTGACAGCTTTCAGTCGTCAATGGATTGTTTAATGCCCAAAAAAGACTATCCGAATCTCAATCGGGACTCGGAAGTTTTTTACCCTTCGTTTTTTCGACACGTGGATTTTTACGGTAAAACTGGAGTACCGTGGCTGGTCTTCGATTTACCATCGCTGGAGAGTGGTGCACCATGGTACCATTCCTTTTCAAATCCATGCACACATTTCAAAAAGTCGTACGACACTATTTCGCCATTTCGGACGGATGTTGCACCTTCCACCGTGGATGTTGCACCCTGTAGATGTCGATTATTCGGACGGCCATAACTTCTGGCTCGTTTAGAGTTACGGGAGCCATAACCTGTCAAAACGAAGGCCTCAGTGAGTTCTACGGCCCTGACAGCTTTTAGCCATCGATGGATTGTTTAATGCCCAAAAAAGACTATCCGAATCTTAATCGGGTCTCGGAAGTTTTTTACCCTTTGTTTTTTCGACACGTGGATTTTTACGGTAAAACGGGATTACCATGGCTGGTCTTCGATTTACTATCGCTGGAGAGTGGTGCACCATGGTACCGTTTCGTTTCAAATCCATGCACGCATTTCAAAAAGTCGTACGACACTGTTTCGCCATTTCGGACGGATGTTGCACCTTGCACCGTGGATGTTGCACCCTGTAGATATCGATTATTCGGACGGCCATAACTTTTGCCTCGTTTAGAGTTACGGGAGCCATAACCAGTCAAAACAAAGGCCTTAGTTAGTTCTACGGCTCTGATGGCTTTCATCCGTCAATGGATTGTTTAATGCCCAAAAAAGACTATCCGAATCTCAATCGGGTCTCGGAAGTTTTTTACCCTTCGTTTTTTCGAACCGTGGATTTTTACGGTAAAACTGGATTACGGTGGCCGGTCTTCGATTTACCATCGTTGGAGAGTGCTGCACCATGGTACCGTACCTTTTCAAATCCATGCACGCATTTCAAAAAGTCGTACGACACTGTTTCGCCATTTCGGACGGATGTTGCACCTTGCACCGTGGATGTTGCACCCTGTAGATATCGATTATTCGGACGGCCATAACTTCTGGCTCGTTAAGAGTTACGGGAGCCATAAACAGTCAAAACGAAGGCCTCAGTGAGTTCAACGGATCTGACAGCTTTCAGCCGTCAATGGATTGTTTTATGCCCAAAAAAGAATATCCGAATCTCAATCGGGTCTCGGAAGTTTTTTACCCTTCGTTTTCTCGACACGTGGATTTTTACGGTAAAACGGGATTACTGTAGCTGGTCTTCGATTTACCATCGCTGGAGAGTGGTGCACCATGGTATCGTTCCGTTTCAAATCCATGCACACATTTCAAAAAGTCGAACGGCACTGTTTCGCCATTTCGGACGGATGTTGCACCTTGCACCGTGGATGTTGCACCCTATAGATATCGATTATTCGGACGGCCATAACTTTTGCCTCGTTTAGATTTACGGGAGCCATAACCAGTCAAAACAAAGGACTCAGTTAGTTCTACGGCTCTGACGGCTTTCAGCCGTCAATGGATTGTTTAATGCCCAAAAAAGACTATCCGAATCTCAATCGGGTCTCGGAAGTTTTTTACCCTTCATTTTTTCGACACGTGGATTTTTACGGTAAAACGGGATTACCGTGGCTGGTCTTCGATTCACCATCGCTGGAGAGTGGTGCACCATGGTACCGTTCCGTTCAAATCCATGCACGCATTTCAAAAAGTCGTACGACACGGTTTCGCCATTTCGGACGGATGTTGCACCTTGCACCGTGGAAGTTGCACCCTGCAGATATGGATTATTCGAACGGCCATAACTTTTGCCTCGTTTAGAGTTACGGGAGCCATAACCAGTCAAAACAAAGGCCTCAGTGAGTTCTACGGCTCTAATGGCTTTCAGCCGTCAATGGATTGTTTAATGCCCAAAAAAGACTATCCGAATCTCAATCGGGTCTCGGAAGTTTTTTACCCTTCATTTTTTCGACACGTGGATTTTTACGGTAAAACGGGATTACCGTGGCTGGTCTTCGATTCGCCATCGCTGGAGAGTGGTGCACCATGGTACCGTTCCATTCAAATCCATGCACGCATTTCAAAAAGTCGTACGACACGGTTTCGCCATTTCGGACGGATGTTGCACCTTGCACCGTGGATGTTGCACCCTGGAGATATTGATTATTCGGACGGCCATAACTTCTGGCTCGTTTAGAGTTACGGGAGCCATAACCAGTCAAAACGAAGGCCACAGTGAGTTCTATGGCTCTGACAGCTTTCACCCGTCAATGGATTGTTTAGTGCCCAAAAAAGACTATCCGAATCTCAATCGGGTCTCGGAAGTTTTTTACCCTTCGTTCTTTAGACACGTGGATTTTTACGGTAAAACTGGATTACCGTGGCTGGTCTTCGATTTACCATCGCTGGAGAGTGGAGCACCATGGTTACGTTTCGTTTCAAATCCATGCACGCATTTCAAAAAGTCGTACGACACGGTTTCGCCATTTCGGACGGATGTTGCACCTTGCACCGTGGATGTTGCACCCTGTAGATATCGATTATTCGGACGGCCATAACTTCTGGCTCGTTTAGAGTTACGGGAGCCATAACCAGTCAAAACGAAGGACTCGGTGAGTTCTACGGCTCTGACAGCTTTCAGCCGTCAATGGATTGTTTAATGCCCAAAAAAGACTATCGGAATCTCAATCGGGTCTCGGAAGTTTTTTACCCTTCGTTTTTTCGACACGTGGATTTTTACGGTAAAACGGGATTACCGTGGCTGGTCTTCAATTTACCATCGCTGGAGGGTGGTGCACCATGGTACCGTTCCGTTTCAAATCCATGCACGTATTTCAAAAAGTCGTACGACACCGTATCTCCATTTCGGACGGATGTTGCACCTTGCACCGTGGATGTTGCACCCTGTAGATATCGATTATTCGGACGGCCATAACTTCTGGTTCGTTTAGAGTTACGGGAGCCATAACCAGTCAAAACGAAGGCCTCTGTGAGTTCTACAGCTATGACAGCTTTCAGCCTTCAATGGATTGTTTAATACCCAAAAAAGACTATCCGAATCTCAATCGGGTCTCGGAAGTTTTTTACCCTTCGTTTTTTCGACACGTGGATTTTTACGGTAAAACGGGATTACCGTGGCTGGTATTCGATTTACCATCGCTGGAGAGTGGTGCACCATGGTACCGTTCCGTTTCAAATCCATGCACGCATTTCAAAAAGTCGTACGACATGGTTTCGCCATTTCGGACGGATGTTGCACCTTGCACCATGGATGTTGCACCCTGTGTATATCGATTATTCGGACGGATGTAATTTCTTCCTCGTTTAGAGTTACGGAAGCCATAACCAGTCAAAACGAAGGCCTCAGTGAGTTCAACGGCTCTGACAGCTTTCATCCGTCAATGGATTGTTTAATGCCCAAAAAAGACTATCCGAATCTCAATCGGGTCTCGGAAGTTTTTTACCCTTCGTTTTTTCGACACGTGGATTTTTACGGTAAAACTGGAGTACCGTGGCTGGTCTTCGATTTACCATCGCTGGAGAGTGGTGCACCATGGTACCATTCCTTTTCAAATCCATGCACGCATTACAAAAATTCGTACGACACTGTTTCGCCATTTCGGACGGATGTTGCACCTTGCACCGTGGATGTTGCACCCTGTAGATGTCGATTATTCGGACGGCCATAACTTCTGGCTCGTTTAGAGTTACGGGAGCCATAACCTGTCAAAATGAAGGCCTCAGTGAGTTCTACGGCCCTGACAGCTTTTAGCCATCGATGGATTGTTTAATGCCCAAAAAAGACTATCCGAATCTCAATCGGGTCTCGGAAGTTTTTTACCCATCGTTTTTTCGACACGTGGATTTTTACGGTAAAACTGGAGTACCGTGGCTGGTCGTCGATTTACCATCGCTGGAGAGTGGTGCACCATGGACCCGTTCCATTTCAAATCCATGCACGCATTTCAAAAAGTCGTACGACATGGTTTCGCCATTTCGGACGGATGTTGCACCTTGCACCGTGGATGTTGCACCCTGTAGATATCGATTATTCGCACGGCCATAACTTTTGCCTCGTTTAGAGTTACGGGAGCCATAACCAGTCAAAACAAAGGCCTCAGTTAGTTCTACGGCTCTAATGGCTTTCAGCCGTCAATGGATTGTTTAATGCCCAAAAAAGACTATCCGAATCTCAATCGGGTCTCGGAAGTTTTTTACCCTTCATTTTTTCGACACGTGGATTTTTACGTTAAAACGGGATTACCGTGGCTGGTCTTCGATTCGCCATCGCTGGAGAGTGGTGCACCATGGTACCGTTCCGTTCAAATCCATGCATGCATTTCAAAAAGTCGTACGACATGATTTCGCCATTTCGGACGGATGTTGCACCTTGCACCGTGGATGTTGCACCCTGTAGATATTGATTATTCGGACGGCCATAACTTCTGGCTCGTTTAGAGTTACGGGAGCCATAACCAGTCAAAACGAAGGCCACAGTGAGTTCTATGGCTCTGACAGCTTTCAGCCGTCAATGGATTGTTTAATGCCCAAAAAAGACTATCCGAATCTTAATCGGGTCTCGGAAGTTTTTTACCCTTTGTTTTTTCGACACGTGGATTTTAACGGTAAAACGGGATTACCATGGCTGGTCTTCGATTTACTATCGCTGGAGAGTGGTGCACCATGGTACCGTTTCGTTTCGAATCCATGCACGCATTTCAAAAAGTCGTACGACACTGTTTCACCATTTCGGACGGATGTTGCACCTTGCACCATGGATGTTGCACCCTTTAGATATTGATTATTCGGACGGCCATAACTTCTGGCTCGTTTAGAGTTACGGGAGCCATAACTAGTCAAAACGAAGGCCTCAGTGAGTTCTACGGGTCTGACAGCTTTCAGCTATCAATGGATTGTTTAATGCCCAAAAAAGACTATCCGAATCTCAATCGGGTCTCGGAAGTTTTTTACCCTTCGTTTTTTCGACACGTGGATTTTTACGGTAAAACTGGATTACCGTGGCTGGTCTTTGATTTACCATTGCTGGAGAGTGGTGCACCATGGCACTGTTCCGTTTCAAATCCATGCATGCATTTCAAAAAGTCGTACTACACTGTTTCGCCATTTCGGACGGATATTGCACCTTGCACCGTGGATGTTGCACCCTGTAGATGTTGATTATTCGGACGGCCGTAACTTCTGGCTCGTTTAGAGTTACGGGACCCATAACCTGTCAAAATGAAGGCCTCAGTGAGTTCTACGGCTCTGACAGCTTTTAGCCGTCGATGGATTGTTTAATGCCCAAAAAAGACTATCCGAATCTCAATCGGGTCTCGGAAGTTTTTACCCTTCGTTTTTTTGACACGTGGATTTTTACGGTAAAACGGGATTACCGTGGCAGGTATTCGATTTACCATCGCTGGAGAGTGGTGCACCATGGTACCGTTCCGTTTCAACTCCATGCACACATTTCAAAAAGTCGTACGACACGGTTTCGCCATTTCGGACGGATGTTGCACCTTGCACCATGGATGTTGCACCCTGTGGATATCGATTATTCGGACGGCCGTAACTTCTTCCTCGTTTAGAGTTACGGAAGCCATAACCAGTCAAAACGAAGGCCTCAGTGAGTTCTACGGGTCTAACAGCTTTCAGCTGTCAATGGATTGTTTAATGCCCAAAAAAGACTATCCGAATCTCAATCGGGTCTCGGAAGTTTTTTACCCTTCGTTCTTTAGACACGTGGATTTTTACGGTAAAACTGGATTACCGTGGCTGGTCTTCGATTTACCATCGCTGGAGAGTGGAGCACCATGGTTACGTTCCATTTCAAATCCATGCACGCATTTCAAAAAGTCGTACGACACGGTTTCGCCATTTCGGACGGATGTTGCACCTTGCACCGTGGATGTTGCACCCTGTAGATATCGATTATTCGGACGGCCATAACTTCTGGCTCGTTTAGAGTTACGGGAGCCATAACCAGTCAAAACGAAGACCACAGTGAGTTCTATGGCTCTGACAGCTTTCAGCCGTCAATGGATTGTTTAATGCCCAAAAAAGACTATCCGAATCTTAATCGGGTCTCGGAAGTTTTTTACCCTTTGTTTTTTCGACACGTGGATTTTTACGGTAAAACGGGATTACCATGGCTGGTCTTCGATTTACAATAGCTGGAGAGTGGTGCACCACGGTACCGTTTCGTTTCGAATCCATGCACGCATTTCAAAAAGTTGTACGACACTGTTTCGCCATTTCGGACGGATGTTGCACCTTGCACCATGGATGTTGCACCCTTTAGATATCGATTATTCGGACGGCCATAACTTCTGGCTCGTTTAGAGTTACGGGAGCCATAACCAGTCAAAATGAAGGCCTCAGTGAGTTCTACGGGTCTGACAGCTTTCAGCTGTCAATGGATTGTTTAATGCCCAAAAAAGACTATCCGAATGTCAATCGGGTCTCGGAAGTTTTTTACCCTTCGTTTTTTCGACACGTGGATTTTTACGGTAAAACTGGATTACCGTGGCTGGTCTTTGATTTACCATCGCTGGAGAGTGGTGCACCATGGCACCGTTCCGTTTCAAATCCATGCATGCATTTCAAAAAGTCGTACTACAATGTTTCGCCATTTCGGACGGATATTGCACCTTGCACCGTGGATGATGCACCCCGTAGATGTCGATTATTCGGACGGCCATAACTTCTGGCTCGTTTAGAGTTACGGGACCCATAACCTGTCAAAATGAAGGCCTCAGTGAGTTCTACGGCTCTAACAGCTTTTAGCCGTCGATGGATTGTTTAATGCCCAAAAAAGACTATCCGAATCTCAATCGGGTCTCGGAAGTTTTTTACCTTTTGTTTTTTTGACACGTGGATTTTTACGGTAAAACAGGATTACCGTGGCTGGTCTTCGATTTACCATCGCTGGAGAGTAGTGCACCATGGTACCGTTCCGTTTCAAATCCATGCACGCATTTCAAAAAGTCGTACGACACTGTTTCGCCATTTCGGACGGATGTTGCACCTTGCACCATGGATGTTGCACCCTGTAGATATCGATTACTCGGACGGCCATAACTTCTAGCTCGTTTAGAGTTACGGAAGCCATAACCAGTCAAAACGAAGGCCTAAGTGAGTTCTACGGCTCTGACCGCTTTCAGCCGTCAATGGATTGTTTAATACCCAAAAAATACTATCCGAATCTCAATCGGTTCTCGGAAGTTTTTTACCCTTCGTTTTTTCGACACATGGATTTTTAAGGTAAAACTGGATTACCATGGCTGGTCTTCGATTTACCATTGCTGGAGTATGGTGCACCATGGCACCGTTCCGTTTCAAATCCATGCACGCATTTCAAATAGTCGTACGACACTGTTTCGCCATTTCGGACGGATGTTGTACCTTGCACCATGGATGTTGCACCCTATAGATATCGATTATTCGGACGGCCTTTACTTCTGGCTCGTTTAGAGTTACGGGAGCCATAACCAGTCAAAACGAAGGCCTCAGTAAGTTCTACGGCTCTGACAGATTTCAACTGTCAATGTATTGTTTAATGCCCAAAAAAGACTATCCGAATCTTAATCGGGTCTAGGAAGTTTTTTACCCTTCGTTTTTTCGACACGTGGATTTTTACGGTAAAATGGGATTACCGTGGATGGTCTTCGATTTACCATCGCTGGAGAATGGTGCACCATGGTACCGTTCCATTTCAAATCCATGCACGTATTTCCAAAAGTCGTACAACACTGTTTCGCCATTTCGGACGGATGTTGCACCTTGCACCGTGGATGTTGCACCCTGTAGATGTCGATTATTCGGACGGCCATAACTTCTGGTTCGTTTAGAGTTACGGGAGGCATAACCAGTCAAAACGAAGGCCTCAGTGAGTTCTACGACTCTGACCGCTTTCAGCCGTCAATGGATTGTTTAATGCCCAAAAAAGACTATCCGAATATCAATCGGGTCTCGGAAGTATTTTACCCTTCGTTTTTTCGACACGTGGATTTTTACGGTAAAACGGGATTACCGTGGCTGGTCTTCGATTTACCATCGCTGGAGAGTGGTGCACCATGGTACCGTTCCGTTTCAAATCCATGCACGCATTTCAAAAAGTCGGACGACACTGTTTCGCCATTTCGGATGGATGTTGCACCTTGCACCGTGGATGTTGCATCCCTGTAGATGTTGATTATTCGGACGGCCATAACTTCTGGCTCGTTTAGAGTTACGGGAGGCATAATCGGTCAAAACGAAGGCCTCAGTGAGTTCTACGGCTCTGACGGCTTTCAGCCATCAATGGATTGTTTAATACCCAAAAAATACTATCCGAATCTCAATCGGGTCTCGGAAGTTTTTTACCCTTCGTTTTTTCGACACATGGATTTTTAAGGTAAAACTGGATTACCATGGCTGGTCTTCGATTTACCATTGCTGGAGTGTGGTGCACCATGGCACCGTTCCGTTTCAAATCCATGCACGCATTTCAAATAGTCGTACGACACTGTTTCGCCATTTCGGACGGATGTTGTACCTTGCACCATGGATGTTGCACCCTATAGATATCGATTATTCGGACGGCCTTTACTTCTGGCTCGTTTAGAGTTAGGGGAGCCATAACCAGTCAAAACGAAGGCCTCAGTGATTTCTACGGCTCTGACAGATTTCAACTGTCAATGTATTGTTTAATGCCCAAAAAAGACTATCTGAATCTCAATCGGATCTCGGAAGTTTTTTACCCTTCGTTTTTTCGACACGTGGATTTTTACGGTAAAACGGGATTACCGTGGCTGGTCTTCGATTTACCATCGCTGGAGAGTGGTGCACCATGGTACCGTTTCGTTTCAAATCCATGCACGCATTTCAAAAAGTCGTACGACACTGTTTCGCCATTTCGGACGGATGTTGCACCTTGCACCATGGATGTTGCACCCTTTAGATATCGATTGTTCGGACGGCCATAACTTCTGGCTCGTTTAGAGTTACGGGAGCCATAACTAGTCAAAACGAAGGCCTCAGTGAGTTCTACGGGTCTGACAGCTTTCAGCTGTCAATGGATTGTTTAGTGCCCAAAAAAGACTATCCGAATGTCAATCGGGTCTCGGAAGTTTTTTACCCTTCGTTTTTTCGACACGTGGATTTTTGCGGTAAAACTGGATTACCGTGGCTGGTCTTCGATTTACCATCGCTGGAGAGTGGTGCACCATGGCACCGTTCCGTTTCAAATCCATGCATGCATTTCAAAAAGTCGTACTACACTGTTTCGCCATTTCGGACGGATATTGCACCTTGCACCGTGGATGTTGCACCCTGTAGATGTCGTTTATTCGAACGGCCATTACTTCTGGCTCGTTTAGAGTTACGGGACCCATAACCTGTCAAAACGAAGGCCTCAGTGAGTTCTACGGCTCTGACAGCTTTTAGCCGTCGATGGATTGTTAAATGCCCAAAAAAGACTATCTGAATCTCAATCGGGTCTCAGAAGTTTTTTACCCTTCGTTTTTTTGACACGTGGATTTTTACGGTAAAACGGGATTAACGTGGCTGGTCTTCGATTTACCATCGCTGGAGAGTAGTGCACCATGGTACCGTTCCGTTTCAAATCCATGCACGCATTTCAAAAAGTCGTACGACACTGTTTCGCCATTTCGGACGGATGTTGCACCTTGCACCGTGGAAGTTGCACCCTGCAGATATGGATTATTCGAACGGCCATAACTTTTGCCTCGTTTAGAGTTACGGGAGCCATAACCAGTCAAAACAAAGGCCTCAGTGAGTTCTACGGCTCTAATGGCTTTCAGCCGTCAATGGATTGTTTAATGCCCAAAAAAGACTATACGAATCTCAATCGGGTCTCGGAAGTTTTTTACCCTTCATTTTTTCGACACGTGGATTTTTACGGTAAAACGGGATTACCGTGGCTGGTCTTCGATTCGCCATCGCTGGAGAGTGGTGCACCATGGTACCGTTCCATTCAAATCCATGCACGCATTTCAAAAAGTCGTACGACACGGTTTCGCCATTTCGGACGGATGTTGCACCTTGCACCGTGGATGTTGCACCCTGGAGATATTGATTATTCGGACAGCCATAACTTCTGGCTCGTTTAGAGTTACGGGAGCCATAACCCGTCAAAACGAAGGCCACAGTGAGTTCTATGGCTCTGACAGCTTTCAACCGTCAATGGATTGTTTAGTGCCCAAAAAAGACTATCCGAATCTCAATCGGGTCTCGGAAGTTTTTTACCCTTCGTTCTTTAGACACGTGGATTTTTACGGTAAAACTGGATTACCGTGGCTGGTCTTCGATTTACCATCGCTGGAGAGTGGAGCACCATGGTTACGTTCCATTTCAAATCCATGCACGCATTTCAAAAAGTCGTACGACACGGTTTCGCCATTTCGGACGGATGTTGCACCTTGCACCGTGGATGTTGCACCCTGTAGATATCGATTATTCGGACGGCCATAACTTCTGGCTCGTTTAGAGTTACGGGAGCCATAACCAGTCAAAACGAAGGACTCGGTGAGTTCTACGGCTCTGACAGCTTTTAGCCGTCAATGGATTGTTTAATGCCCAAAAAAGACTATCGGAATCTCAATCGGGTCTCGGAAGTTTTTTACCCTTCGTTCTTTAGACACGTGGATTTTTACGGTAAAACTGGATTACCGTGGCTGGTCTTCGATTTACCATCGCTGGAGAGTGGAGCACCATGGTACCGTTCCGTTTCAAATCCATGCACGCATTTCAAAAAGTCGAACGACACGGTTTCGCCATTTCGGACGGATGTTGCACCTTGCACCGTGGATGTTGCACCCTGTAGATATCGATTATTCGGACGGCCATAACTTCGGGCTCGTTTAGATTTACGGGAGCCATAACCAGTCAAAACGAAGGCCTCGGTGAGTTCTACGGCTCTGACCGCTTTCAGCCGTCAATGGATTGTTTAATGCCCAAAAAAGACTATCGGAATCTCAATCGGGTCTCGGAAGTTTTTTACCCTTCGTTTTTTCGACACGTGGATTTTTACGGTAAAACGGGATTACCGTGGCTGGTCTTCGATTTACGATCGCTGGAGAGTGGTGCACCATGGTACCGTTACGTGTCAAATCCATGCACGTATTTCAAAAAGTCGTACGACACCGTGTCTCCATTTCGGACGGATGTTGCACCTTGCACCGTGGATGTTGCACCCTGTGTATATCGATTATTCGGACGGCTCTAATTTCTTCCTCGTTTAGAGTTACGGAAGCCATAACCAGTCAAAACGAAGGCCTCAGTGAGTTCAACGGCTCTGAGCTTTCATCCGTCAATGGATTGTTTAATGCCCAAAAAAGACTATCCGAATCTCAATCGGGTCTCGGAAGTTTTTTACCCCTCGTTTTTTCGACACGTGGATTTTTACGGTAAAACTGGAGTACCGTGGCTGGTCTTCGATTTACCATCGCTGGAGAGTGGTGCACCATGGTACCATTCCTTTTCAAATCCATGCACGCATTACAAAAATTCGTACGACACTGTTTCGCCATTTCGGACGGATGTTGCACCTTGCACCGTGGATGTTGCACCCTGTAGATGTCGATTATTCGGACGGCCATAACTTCTGGCTCGTTTAGAGTTACGGGAGCCATAATCGGTCAAAACGAAGGCCTCAGTGAGTTCTACGGCTCTGACGGCTTTCAGCCATCAATGGATTGTTTAATGCCCAAAAAATACTATCCGAATCTCAATCGGGTCTCGGAAGTTTTTTACCCTTCGTTTTTTCGACACATGGATTTTTAAGGTAAAACTGGATTACCATGGCTGGTCTTCGATTTACCATTGCTGGAGTGTGGTGCACCATGGCACCGTTCCGTTTCAAATCCATGCACGCATTTCAAATAGTCGTACGACACTGTTTCGCCATTTCGGACGGATGTTGTACCTTGCACCATGGATGTTGCACCCTATAGATATCGATTATTCGGACGGCCTTTACTTCTGGCTCGTTTAGAGTTAGGGGAGCCATAACCAGTCAAAATGAAGGCCTCAGTGATTTCTACGGCTCTGACAGATTTCACCTGTCAATGTATTGTTTAAAGCCCAAAAAAGACTATCTGAATCTCAATCGGGTCTCGGAAGTTTTTTACCCTTCGTTTTTTCGACACGTGGATTTTTACGGTAAAACGGGATTACCGTGGCTGGTCTTCGATTTACCATCGCTGGAGAGTGGTGCACCATGGTACCGTTTCGTTTCAAATCCATGCACGCATTTCAAAAAGTCGTACGACACTGTTTCGCCATTTCGGACGGATGTTGCACCTTGCACCATGGATGTTGCACCCTTTAGATATCGATTGTTCGGACGGCCATAACTTCTGGCTCGTTTAGAGTTACGGGAGCCATAACTAGTCAAAACGAAGGCCTCAGTGAGTTCTACGGGTCTGACAGCTTTCAGCTGTCAATGGATTGTTTAGTGCCCAAAAAAGACTATCCGAATGTCAATCGGGTCTCGGAAGTTTTTTACCCTTCGTTTTTTCGACACGTGGATTTTTGCGGTAAAACTGGATTACCGTGGCTGGTCTTCGATTTACCATCGCTGGAGAGTGGTGCACCATGGCACCGTTCCGTTTCAAATCCATGCATGCATTTCAAAAAGTCGTACTACACTGTTTCGCCATTTCGGACGGATATCGCACCTTGCACCGTGGATGTTGCACCCTGTAGATGTCGTTTATTCGAACGGCCATTACTTCTGGCTCGTTTAGAGTTACGGGACCCATAACCTGTCAAAACGAAGGCCTCAGTGAGTTCTACGGCTCTGACAGCTTTTAGCCGTCGATGGATTGTTAAATGCCCAAAAAAGACTATCTGAATCTCAATCGGGTCTCGGAAGTTTTTTACCCTTCGTTTTTTTGACACGTGGATTTTTACGGTAAAACGGGATTAACGTGGCTGGTCTTCGATTTACCATCGCTGGAGAGTGGTGCACCATGGTACCGTTCCGTTTCAAATCCATGCACGCATTTCAAAAAGTCGTACGACACTGTTTCGCCATTTCGGACGGATGTTGCACCTTGCACCGTGGATGTTGCACCCTGTAGATATCGATTATTCGGACGGCCATAACTTCTGGCTCGTTTAGAGTTACGGGAGCCATAACCAGTCAAAACGAAGGCATCAGTGAGTTATACGGCTCTGACAGCTTTCAGCCGTCAATGGATTTTTTAATACCCAAAAAATACTATCCGAATCTCAATCAGGTCTCGGAAGTTTTTTACACTTCGTTTTTTCGACACGTGGATTTTTACGGTAAAACTGGATTACCATGGCTGGTCTTCGATTTACCATCGCTGGAGAGTGGTGCACCATGGTACCGTTCCATTTCAAATCCATGCACGCATTTCAAAAATTCGTACGACACTGTTTCGCCATTTCGGACGGATGTTGCACCTTGCACCGTGGATGTTGCATCCTGTAGATATCGATTATTCGGACGACCATAACTTCTGGCTCGTTTAGAGTTACGGGAGCCATAACCAGTCAAAACGAAGGCCTCAGTGAGTTCTACGGCTTTGACAGCTTTCAGCCGTCAATCGATTGTTTAATGCCCAAAAAAGACTATCCGAATCTCAATCGGGTCTCGGAAGTTTTTTACCCTTCGTTTTTTCGACATGTGGATTTTTACGGTAAAACGGGATTACCGTGGCTGGTGTACGATTTACCATCGCTGGAGAGTGGTGCACCATGGTACCGTTCCGTTTCAAATCCATGCACGCATTTCAAAAAGTCGTACGACACTGTTTCGCCATTTCGGACAGATGTTGCACCCTGTAGATATCGATTATTCAGACGGCCATAACTTCTGGCTCGTTAAGAGTTAAGGGAGCCATAACCAGTCAAAACGAAGGCCTCAGTGAGTTCTACGGCTCTGACAGCTATCAGTCATCAATGGATTGTTTAATGCCCAAAAAAGACTATTCCAATCTCAATCGGGTCTCGGAAGTTTTTTACCCTTCGTTTTTTTGACACGTGGATTTTTACGGTAAAACTGGATTACCGTGGCTGGTCTTCGATTTACCATCGCTGGAGAGTGGTGCACCACGGTACCGTTCCGTTTCAAATCCATGCATGCATTTCCAAAAGTCGTACGACACTGTTTCGCCATTTCGGACGGATGTTGCACCTTGCACTGTGGATGTTGCACCCTGTAGATATCGATTATTCGGACGGTCATAACTTCTAGCTCGTTTAGAGTTACGGGAGCCATAACCTGTCAAAACAAAGGCCTCAGTGAGTTCTACGGCTCTGACAGCTTTCGGCCGTCAATGGATTGTTTAATGCCCAAAAAAGATTATCCGAATCTCAATCGGATCTCGGAAGTTTTTTACCCTTCGTTTTTTCGACATGTGAATTTTTACGGTAAAACGGAATTACCGTGGCTGGTCTTCGATTTACCATCGCTGGAGAGTGGTGCACCATGGTACCGTTCCGTTTCAAATCCATGCACGTGTTTGTACCAAAATTGGGCACAACACTCTTCGGGAGTCTTTTGAAGAGATAATAAATGAAGAATATGAATTAAAAATGAGGATTATCTAACAAAAACTCCAAACAACAATGAAGCAAAGACAAAGGCGAGCAATTTATAGTGGTTCGGCGTGTTGCCTACGTCCACTGTGAAGTGTTTTGATATTTTATTGATTATCTTTCAATGATTACAAGTTGTTACAGCAATCAACAACAAATTACAACTGGAAATTCGAAATCAACAATGAAATTATGATGTAGGATGATGTAGATCTTGATCCGGCAGAGTCTGCGCACTTGAGAGTCGAAAGATCCTTTTTCTGTTGGCCCTGGGGCTCTATTTATAAGCGTAGGCTGCTGATATTTCGCTGAAAACTCGGGAGACCGCTTCTGGCACGTGAGGGGGCCCACATGCCCGGTCTTAGGAGGTTTGGGCCCACTTTGGCATCGGTTCGAACTCCATTCGAACCGATCAAGAATTCATCCAATCGAGGCGAAATTTGATGTGGACACTCTTCGACATGAATGCAAGCTTCTGTGTAAATTTCGTGGCATTTGGATCAGTGGATTAAGAGATATAATGGGATCGAAATGTGGTTCGCTACGTGGATGTTTGGTTCGAAACAATCCATTCGAACCGATGATTTCGAACCGATGGTGGCGCCCAACTCATCGGTGACGTGGAGCGCAAACTTCGAATCGATCCAGTCTTTACGCCGAGTTGACCGCTTCGACTCCATATATCTCGCTGCATTCGAATCGAACAAAGACATGTCATTATGGTTAGTTAACCCAGTGGTTCGAATGAAGCTTCATAGCTGGGTTCGAACAAGGCCTCTGTGATGGGTTCGAACAAGGCCTCTGTGATGGGTTCGAACAAGGATTCTGTGATGGGTTCGAACAACCAAAGCTTGGTGGATTCGAACAAGGATTCTCTGGATGGACATGAGCTTCGCAACCCCTCCACGAGGTCCACAGATACGAACTTAGATGGGTTCGAGTTTGATGGCTTCGAACCGAGATACTCCGATGGGTTCGAAGTCCATCGATTCGAAGATGATCGTTTCAAATGATGTTTGTCGATGGGTTCGAAGACGCCTAACTCGGGGGGTTCGAAACCAGTGCATTCCCCCTCAAGTTGAACCGATCATAACTTGGGCGTATGAACTCGGATTGACTCGAAATTTAAGACGGCGGCTTCTATGACCTCTCTTGTCATGTCCTATCAATTGTAGCACAATTCGGGCTCTGACAAAATTCGACGATATCCATAGCGAAACGAAATATGACAAACCTCTGAGTCGAACTATTCTCCGTTTTTCGATCGATCTTTTGGTATCGCAGCTTTGCCAAAAAGCGGGATAGCATTTTTCCCCCCAAAGTACGTCTTGTGGGAACATGACGTGCTTTGAATAGCTACAACTTCTCTCCGAACAATCATTGCTCTCTTTTTGTTGAGACTTGTACTCTGTATTGCTGCAACCTCGCGTTGATATGATTGATCGTTGTATAATAGCGCTTAGCCGTTGGCCATTGCGTTTGTAACAAGATGGATACTTGATCCCTATAAACGTTTAAAATCGAATGTTAGTTCGACATATATGCACATATGTGCGTTTGATCTTTGTTAACGTCGTGCGTCTACGAGTCGTTGTTAGTTTTGTTTGCTATTGAATTTCGTATCGATTCTCTCCTGAACCGATTTTGAAATTTGAATTGAGACAACGCTTGATGGTTGTTTTGAAAAGTCCCTTCGTATCGATCCTCTCCTGAACCGATGTAGAAGGTTGAAGGAAACAACTCTGCGTTGCGTGATTGTAATGCTTCGAACCGATGTGCTGGAGTATAGATGGGTTCGAAATCCACATTTGTATGGATGGAGTATACTTGTGTTGTGATGGGTTCGAAACTGACATTCGAACCGATGTGAATGGGTGGATTCAAACTAGCAGTTCGTTCTGGTAGGTTGTGAATGGAGCTGCGAACAGGGGTCTCGAATCGATGTGCCCATTGCGCGTTTCGCATCGATGCAACTCGTTGTCCTGCTGTGTACTTCGTATCGATGAAGTGTGAGGGTAACTTCGAACCCATATGGCATTAGGCAAATGGCTTCGAATGATGGTTTCGAATCGTTGCACGCTTTCACTGGCTGCAACCGGTCAAGCCTACCGGAAGAGGAATCGCCTCGGTTGCTCTCGAGGCTTCATATAAATTGCAAAGGGTTTCACTTTTTTCACTTTTTACTTTTTTAACTTTCGCCTTGCTTTTACTTTGATCCGCCTTGTCTTGAAGCGTCAGAGGGAAAGGAACTACATCGCGTATCCGAACCAATCCAAATTCAAGACCTTAACTCCTCGAATCCATCACTTAAACTAGGTAATTAGCTTCGAATCCAAACGGCAAAGCTACTTCGAAACCGCGTCTTCCTCATCGATTGGCCACTTTGGGGATTGGTAAAGCCGGATCTGGTCTGGGGAAGCTTCGAAACCATTTGGGGACTCTTGTTCGAATTGATGATGGCGGCATCATTTTTCTTGGATTTCGTATCGATCTCTTGGATGACCTTATGGGGGTGACGCAGTTCGCACCGATTGATGGATTCGATGGATTCATTCGAATCGATGGATTCGAATTCATCGGCTATCGGTTCGAAGTTCTCAACTTTATATCGATTCGAAGAGGATCGATTCGAACGATATCGATGTTAAGTTGGGGGTTTCTGATCGGTACGAACTAGCCAAACAAGGATCGATTCGAATTCATCCATTTTTGATCGATTCGAATTCGACACCTGATCAACGTTTCAAAGCGCGCCTTCCATTCATCGATTCGAAGTGATGTTAGGTTGGTTTCGAACGAGGTCGCTGTGATCGGTTCGAACTCTCTATGATGGATTCCAAAGTTTGACGTTTCTAAGCATAACTCCGACGAGCTTCATTCCTGCATATTTGGACATATTAAACTGCATACTTGACCACCTTTCGAAGCTCGTCGATGGAACGATAACAACTTCTATTCGAATTGATTTCCATCGTATAAACGGTTTTGTGATGACGGTCAGCGATGACGGTCATTATAACTGGACTTCGTAGCTTTGTCGTTTGCATGTTTCTTTTAACTCCGCGATATTTATTCAAGTAATGCACGGCACTGCACAACATACATTCATACACTTTACACTGGGGAACGCACGGTTTCTTTGTCATCTAACGATGGTTTCTCATGAGTTAGCTAATTATGGAACCTTCAAGTTCGCAACAGCGGGAGGTTCAAAGCACAACTGCTCCGAGACTAGAGGTTCCAGATATTGAACCTGAGATCGTTGGTCCGGCCCCGGACGAACTTCCCAATGCGTCCTTCATTGCCAATCCGTCGGATTCTGTTCAATCGAATATTTCCGAAGACATGTTAGGGAGAATATGCTTGAGGCACGGTCTAGCACTGGATGACGTGTTATTGCCAGGGCCGGACGATCGACCACACAACCCGCCAGAGGGATATACAGCATTTAACCGCCACGCGAGCGCGGCCGGGACACTGCCTCCGTTCAACGAGTATATAAGGGAAGTGTTGTCTTTTTTGAGGATCGCTCCGTCTCAACTGCACCCAAACGGATATGCGTCCATGAATAGTTTATTCATCGTTTTCATGGAGTACCTCCATAGACCGCCGATCCCGACCGAGATCAGATATCTATTTAACTTCAAAACTCGAGGTGATTACCCTTCCTTCACATTTCTGGAAGCGGTGAGGAACTGCCAAGTGGTCACTGGGTCCTGGACCAGGTTGAGTTACTATAGGACGGAATGGTTCTATGTTAGATGTCCTCCGGGGTTTGCCTGGCGATGGTTATTCAGACGAGAGTGTAGCTGAGTTATCAAGTAATTTCTAAGTCAATTGTGGTCAAAGTGAAACTTATGTTTTTTCTCTTTTTCACAGCGACGAATCAGCGACCTGAGGGAAAGCGCTTTAAAGAGATGGTGCGAGTACTCCGGGGAGTCCCGAGCGAGGATAGGGATATCGAGTCGCTTTTGACCGATAGGAATCTCCGGACTTATGGATTGATTGAACGGGGGCAGAGCATACTGTTTGACGGGGCACTAAGGATTGTTTCGAAGAAGCGAGTCAAACACAAGAAGCCCGAAGTTACCATAACCGAGGAGGCTGATTCTGAAAGAACTCATACCGACGACGAGCCGTTGTTGGAGCCTACAGACGTGGTTCAGGATGTTGAAGAGCAAAGAAAAGGCAAGGCTGCCGTCGTCACGTCAACTAAGAAGGGGAGATGGAAATCGGCCGTCACGGCCCGATCTTCTCCCGAAGTTAGAATTTCTGAGATGTCTCCTCCGCGAACTGAAAGTCTTTACCAGGGGCTTACCGATCTTCCAATCCCGGATGATGTGTCTTTTCAACATGACGCCGGGTTGGAGGAGTTCCATCGTACTCTAGAATTGAGCGAGCCTTTTATTACTAGCTCAGTCGACACTTTTGGTTGGTCGGGGGGAATACATATTCATACACATTTCACGACACTACATAGCCCCGAGTCCTAGGTCATCGGTTTCAAGAAACCACTAACTTTATTCTCATGTCGCTTTGCAGATATCATGACTGGACGTGGTTCGATGCTAGGGAGCCTACGACATGCTCGCAAATCTTCCTCATATTACGAGTCACAACAGAGAGAAAATGATAGGGATTACGATCGCAGGTACTCCGGGTATTTTAGCCAAGAACGGAGAGATAGGGATTATAGACATCGGTCTCGATCGCGCACTTCTCCTCCAAGAGCTCCTATACAACCTCCTGTCCATGTTTCTCGTCCTTCTGATTCCACGCACTACCAGTCGGCCTCTCAATCTTCTAAGTATGAATATCACCATCCAAGATCGGAGGCAATGTCCCCAATAGTTGCAGAACAAACTCCTACTGAAATTTCGGGGGAAGGAGCAATCAGGCTTGCTCAACTGAAGAAGGATTTTCCAAATATTTGCTTTGATAACTACATTTTTCCTCTTCACTTGAAAAGAATTCCGCCGTAGGCCGAACAGACGGCGCACGATTATGTGCACGACTTTTATGCCCAATACAGGGCGTGGTACAAGGCGGCTGAGAAAGCGTCGTCATTGGCCTTTGAGCGTGGGGCTTCCATCGAGAAAATGCAGCCTGAGTTAGCTCAAAAGAGCCGTATTATTGATGTGCTAAATACTGAGGCTGAATCTTCTCGGAAGTCTGAAATGGAGGCTATCAAAAAAGCCGATGAAGCCCAAGCAACAATGGATGGGAAGAAACGTGAGCAATATGCCACGGTAGAGGACATGGGCCATCGAAACACAATGGTCACTGCCGAGATAGACACAGCCCTAAAGGAGTTGAACGAGCTTAAGTCTAAATTTGCTGAAATCGCCAAGGATAGGGACGATGCGAATAATGCATCCCAGGAGGCATGTGAACAAGCCGTGATTCTCCGGACTGAACGGGACGCAGCAGTAGCTAAGGTCCAGGCGGTTGAGATGGAGGTTGAGGAGAAACTTCATCAAGCGGAGGCCAGGCTGGAGGCCGATATCGAAGATTTGCTTATCACTTACAATGACGACGTGTTGAGACCGCGAAATTTGGCCTGGCTCCAGGATTACCCGATACACCTCCGCAGCGCTTGGGGTCGATTGGTCGAGGAAGAGGAGGAAGCACGTTCGGGTGAATCGGTCGATCGATTCGAACTTGAAAACCGGCTGCTGACAGACGATGAGAAGAAGCTCCTTCACGACACTATTATCGCTCATGAGGAGGAGATGATTGGTGGCCGATCTCTGGTGGTTGGAGAGGGATCAGGTGTTGAGCATCATTCTGCTGTCACTGAAGTCACCGCACCACCGTCGTCAGTGCCTGTATCTGCGGTCGGTTCGCAATCTGTTCCTGCTTACGACCCGGAACAGCCGCGGTTATCTCCTATTCATGAGCATACTTCCGAGGCCGCGCAATCGTCCGCAAGCCAAACTGGGGAGGGTATTCCGAATTTATCTCAAGTGTTTTCTAAATAGAGAGTTTGCTCTGAAGCAGCTACTGATAACCTCCTCTTATCTTTGTTTAGTGACTGGAGTTGCTCCGATTGCCGTAACCCAAGAGTCAAGCAAAGGGAATAAGGCCATCACCACCGAGACTACTGTTGTAACTGCGGTATCAACTGAGGCGGCGCAGGGGAGCGGTTTATCTCTTGAGGAACAAATGGTGAGCGAGCTGCTCGGTGAGCAGGGTGGCTTCTCCACAGACCTGCCGTTCATCATTAGTGACCTTCCGCCAACCTCTAGCTCTTCAATGCATGCTGCGGATGCCCCCAGCCAAGCCCATATGACTTGTGATGAAGAGATTCTAGCAGAGATTCAGGCAGAATTAGAAGCTGCGGGGCAAAGTGGTAGTGCTGGCGGTGGCACGGCGGCGTAGAGCCCAGCACCTGCGAGGATAGTATCGTCGGGTGGCACTATCCCATCTTCCGTTGCGGGATCGGTCCCTCCTACTCCTCCGGCGGGGAGCCTTTATTTAGATTCAACTTCTGAGGAGGACGTAGATATTATGCCCCTGGCCGAAGAGCAGCCACCGGAGAGGAGGTCGTCCAAACGAAGGATTTCCGTTCGTAGCGATTCTGACGACGAACCGCTGATAAGGAAGCCAAGAAAGAAGGAATAGATCGGCCTCCCAAGCAGATTTTTTGGTAGATAGGAACTTGTTTTCGTTTTTGTTAGTAGGCCGTGTATAGATGCAGCTTCGGCCCCTGCTAGTAGGGATTCTTTTTTGGGAAAACTTATTTGCATGTAAGTCCTTGTCTTCAGTTAGTTGAAATAAAATTTAGTTTCTTTGTTTCAACTCTCATTTCTTTTGTGCTTAAGTGTTTGCAGTGTCTTGTTTTTAGTCCGGTGCACTTGTGGTGTTTCTACTGTCAAGTAGAATTCATTTTTATTCGCCAAGTCTGAGAATCTTGATCGCAAGTTGTGATCGATGAACAATCGAACTTTGGACACCGTATCACTTTGGTTAGCGATTAACACTTAGCTTTTTTGCCACCTAGTCTCGGGGAATAACATTTACATTTTGGTGGTTGAGTGCGTTTATTGCAAATATTAAGTACATGTCCACATACTGGGGACTTGGGATAATTTGCAGTCGATAACTTGGTTCGCACTATGGGGATTTGGGAGTTATCGACGTTTGTAGTACGGTTCGCACTCCGGGAACCCGGAATTGATGTTCACCTTCTAACTCACACTCTGCGAACTCGGAATTAGTGTTAACATTTCAGTTCGCACTACGGGAACTTTAACTTGGCATTTGTGCTCCGATTCACACTCCGGGAACTTGGAGAAAACATGTATGTTTGGGTTCGCACTTAGGGAACCTGGAATTGATGTTTGTACTCCAACTCGCGCTTCGGGAATCTGGAGTTAGCCGCTGGATGGTCAGTCACACCTATTTGGGCTTTTTAGGAATTCGTTTACGCTTTGGGAACGACGGATTTGATGTTTATACTCCAGTTCGCATTATGGGAATTTGGAGTCCTTTCACACTCTGGAAACGATTTATTTAACGTTTATACTCCAATTCGCACTCTGCGAATTTGGAGTCTGTTCGCACACTGGGAACGACTTATTTAATGTTTATACTCCAATTCGCACTCTGGGAATTTGGAGTCCGTTCGCACACTGGGAACGAGTTATTGGATGTTTATACTCCAATTCACACTCTGGGAATTTGGAGTCCGTTTGCACTCTGGGAACTATTTGTTGAATGTTTATACTCCAATTTGCACTCTGGGAATTTGGAGTCCGTTCACACACTGGGAACGATTTATTTAATGTTTATACTCCAATTCGCACTATGGGAATTTGGAGTCCGTTCGCACTCCGGGAACGAGTTAATGAATACTTAAACTCCAATTCGCACTCCGGGAAGTTGGAGTTAGTGTGAGGATTGTCGTGTATTAATCCTTTTAAATGTTAATCGTGGTGACATGCACTCTAGCTTGGGCATCGCATAGCGAGTGACCGGTCATATCACAGTCACTCCCTACTTGAATTAAATCCCACCGTATGATGGAACTTAGCTCTTCGTCCATTGTGATGTTTTGCGGCGTACTCGATAAATCACAGCTCTGGCTTGAAGAGATAGCATTTTATTGCTGAAATGAGAAAATATGGCAAAGTCAGCTGCCTTATTACAAGTTCGAGTTTAAAAATGCGAAAATAAAATGCAAAGGAAATAATGAGCTAGAACAAATAAAGCCTGTCATGTATAGTAGCGACGGAGACTCTCGCTATTCCATCCTCTCGGTAGAGTTAGACCCTCGACGGTCGATAACTTGAATGTGCCATCTCCGAGCTTTTGTGAAATCACATACGGACCTTCCCAATTTGGCTTCATGTGAGAAGGAACTGGATAAACTCTCTTGAAACAAAGGTTGCCAAGTTCGAAGGTCCGCGTCGGACCTTGGCATTGTACATTCGGGCGACCCGACTCCGATATGCGGCTGCCCTTAAATCAGCCTCTTCGCGCCTCTCATCGAGCAGATCCAGGGATTCGACAAGTAGTATAGCATTCCTTTTCAGATCATAATACGTCACACGATGAGCATGAACTTCCTTTTCGACTGGAATAACAGCCTCAGCGCCATAGGATAGAGAAAATGGAGTGTGGCCGGTTGTAGTTTTGTGAGTCGTCCGATAAGCCCATAAGGCCATGGGAAGTTCATCAACCCACTTGCCCCTGGCCTTTTCCAGTCGTTTCTTCAAAATAGATTTGATGACCTTATTTACGGCTTCGACTTGGACATTTGCTTGCGGGTGTGCAACAACGGAGAATTTCTTATGGATATGGAATCGCAGACAGAAATTCTTGAATTCAGCGCCGTCGAACTGGGCTCCGTTATCGGTAATAATAGTATGCGGGAGACCGAACCGACAGATGATGTTGCGCACTACAAAGTTGATAACTTTCTTCGTCGTGATTGTTGCAAGTGGTTCGGCGTCCGCCCATTTCGTAAAGTAATCGACTGCGACGATAGCATATTTTGCGCCACCTTTGGCCAAAGGCAATGTACCAATTATATCAATCCCCCATATTGCAAACGGCCATGGACTGACCATTTGGGTCATCCCAGTAGGCGGAGCCCTAGGAATCCGAGCGTGTTTTTGGCATCTGTCACATTTTATGGCATAGTCCATGGCATCGTGATTTAGTAGGCCAATAATACCCATATCGAAGTATTTTCTTTGCAAGTGCTTGCCCCCAAATGTGATCGCCACATTCTCCTTCGTGTACATCGTGTAACACTCGTTTGACTTCATCGTGCGTGATACACCGGAGGAGTGAAACAGAGTATCCTCTCCGGTACATGACTCCATTTTGATTAACAAATCGTGAGGCCTTTCGTAGAACTTGTCTTTTCTTGCTTCGTTGCTCGGGCAGTACACCACGTTCGATATAATCTCGATAAGGAGTCATCCACGATTCCCTATTGGAGGTAGCTTCAAATGTGAAATCGGTCTCCCTTCGATCAATGCTCGGAGAGGATAGGGTTTCAACCGGAACGACCCCCAACTGCTGAGCCTCACCCGTACTTGCTAACTTTGCCAACGAATTAGCTTTTTGATTCTGCTCTCTGGGTATGTAGAAAATGGCATAGTAATCGAATTGATTAAGCATCTCCCGAACTCGAGTTAGATAAGCGGCTAATCTTCGGTCTTTGGCCTGATATTCTCCTTAAACTTGACATACTATCAACTGGGAATCACAGTAGATCTCTACAGCGATGATTTTCAGATCACGGGCAAGCTTTAGTCCGGTAAGTAGAGCTTCGTACTCGACTTCATTGTTGGTTGCACGGAACTCGAACCATAAAGCATAACATATGGATCGTCCCTCGGGGGTTTCAAGCACTACCCCAGCTCCTGAGCACCGATTGTTTGACGCACCATCGGTGTACAGCTTCCAATAGTATTCGGGAGATTTGCTGGTCTCGGGCAAGTCTTCGAGAACGGTAAATTCGGCTATAAAACTGCTAGGACTTGGCCGTGAATGGCCCTTCTTGGAGTATAAGTGATGTCGAATTGACTCAGTTCAATGTTCCATTTTAGTAACCTACCAGACGTCTCAGGCCGCATGAGGACCTGTCGTAACGGCTGATCGGTGTACACAGTAATAGGATGAGCTTGAAAATATGGACGGAGCTTCCTTGAGGCAATGACTAGGCAATATTCCAACTTTTCGAGCTTTGGATAATTTCTCTCGACTCCGGTCAATCGTTTGCTCACATAGTAGACCGGTTTTTGTACTCGGTCTTCCTCCCGATTTAATGCAGCACTGATTGCATTTTCAGACACCGCCAGGTAGAGTTATAACCGTTCATGATCCACAGGCTTTGAAAGGATTGGTGGTACGGAAAGATGTTGGACTATCGATTGAAATGCGCCCTCACATTCTGCAGTCCATTCGAAGTTTCGTTTCCCTTTCTGAATCAAATCGAAGAAGGGAATGCATTTATCGGTCGACTTTGAGATAAACCTGCTCAGTGCTGCGACTTTCCCGTTGAGGCTCTGAATTTGCTTTATGGTTCTCGGAGTTTGAAGATTTCTGATAGCCCAGATCTTCTCGGGGTTGGCCTCTATTCCTCGGACATTGACAATGAACCCAAGGAATTTTCCGGATGCGGCTCCGAAATGACACTTCAGCGGATTAACCTTCATTGGGTATTTCCGGAGGATGCTGAACATTAACTCCAAGTCTTTGACGTGATCAATGGAGTATCGTGATTTCACCAACATGTAATCTACATAAACCTCCATAGTCTTCCCAATCTGATCGGCAAACATTCGATTGACTAAGCGTTGATAAGTTGCGCCAGCATTCTTTAATCCAAAAGGCATGATCTTGTAGCAGTATCATACCAAGTCGGTTACGAAGCATGTGTGCTCTTGATTGGGTACATGCATGGGTATCTGATTGTAACCTGAGTAAGCGTCCATGAAGGATAATAATTCATGTCCTACGGTTGAATCTACCAGTTGATCGATTCGGGGAAGTGGAAAGCTGTCTTTCGGGCAGGCTATATTCAGATCTGAGTAATCGATACACGTTCTCCATTTCCCGTTTGGTTTCCGGACGAGTACGGGATTGGAAACCCATTCTGTGTATAAAGTGTCTCTAATGAACCCATTTGATTTTAACTTATCAACCTCTTCTTTTAGGGCGGCAGATCTCTCTGGATCCATGCCACGCCTTTTTGCTTGACCGGGACAAACCGCGGGTCAGTATTCAGGGTGTGGCTCGCGATGTCTGGTGAGATCCCACACATACCAGAATGCGTCCAAGCAAATACGTCCAGATTCACTTGGAGATACTCGACCAATTCCCGTTGTGCTTGCAGACTCAATTGCGACCCAATTTTCAACATCTTTGAATTATCGCTACCACCGATCGGAACGTCGATTGTTAATTCAGCTGGCGAAGCCTGACTTTCTCTAGATTCATCTTCATTCTCATTGTCTCGGGGCTCTAGATCCTTCTGGAATTGGTCGTGATGCCTGGGCCGAGGCCCAGGCGTTAATTGTCAATTGTCGGTAAAACGGACGCAGAGAGATTCCTCTACGCCCTTTCCATTTTTCCTTTCGCTGCGCCTCTCGCAGCTCAGCAACATAGCAAGCTCTCCCCGCAGCTTGATCTCCTTGTATAACCCCTATCCCGTGATCAATAGGGAACTTAAGGGTCAAACACCATGGGGCAATAGCTGCGCTAAATTCAGCGAGGGCCGGTCGGCCCAAGAAAGCATTATACGGAGAAAGAATATCCAAGACAATAAACTGTAACATCCGAACTCTTCGGCATTCTCCCACTCCCAACTCCACCGGCAATTCAACCATTCTGGTCGGTATCGTCGCACTTCCGTTGAAGCCGTGGACTCGTGATTGATAGGATTTTAAGTCCTTAGCTTCCATCTTCATTAAATCATATGCTTTTTTAAACAGTATGTTCACAGAACTCCCACTGTCTACCAAGATCCTCTTCATCCAAGCAGGACCAACTTGAGCGGATATAACCAGTGGGTCGATCGTGGGGGCTTCGATTCTATCAGCATCTCGATTTCTAAACACGATGTCGTCTGTCATCGTCTTCTGTTGTTTAGCCGGAGCCCTGTCCTCAGAATTGCTACAACACTCGAAGTCCGCATGCCTGATCGCATTGGCATACGACTCCATTTCCCCCCAGCTTTTGTCCACCGGATGGGGACCACCACTTATCGTATTGATGACCAACCTACCGCCCGTGCGAGTGGGCTCACCCTGCCTTTCCTGTTCTTGTGTACGATTTTGATTGGATGGGCCCGCTCCACCAGACTGCGGCGCTCGAACATACTGGTCCAACTTTCTCTCTCTGATTAACCTTTCAATGAGGTCTTGCAAATGCCTGCACTCATTGGTATTGTGCCTGTAACTTTCATGAAACCTACAGAATTTTCCTGTTTGAATCTGCATCTCCGACGAAGGCTTTGGAGTAGGCTTCTTATATTGCATAGTATTACAAGTCTGTAGGTATACATTTTCCAGCGACGTGTTAAGCGGTGTATAACTGTCAAACATTGTGGCCCTACGTCTCGGACCACGATTCTGATCTTGCTTCTTGCCTCGGTTATCACCGTTTCTCGGTCGTTGAGTCTGTTTATTTTGAATATTCAACTCGACTTTTCCTGAACTCTCGCCGGTCTGTTTAACCGCAACATTACTCCGAATCCCTTCACTGCAGGGCCTTGCATCGTCCTGCTTCCTAGACTGTTTCGCATCCTCTCGCCTCAAGAACTGAGCGGCTTTGGAATAGAAACGGTCCAACGATGCGGGAGGCTTTCTAGCCAACCAATTGCCAAACTCGGAATTGGGATCGATTCCTTTAGTCAAAGCCATTAAGATAGAATTATCATTGGGGTTGGTGATCTCTGCGCACGCAGCATTAAACCTTTCCAAATATCGTCTAAGTGTTTCTCCGGGAGCTTGAGTAACACTTGATAAGGTATTAACATCCTTAGGTCTGGCAATATGCATACGAAACTGTTCAACAAATTTGGAAGCTAACTGATCAAAAGAAGAAATGGATCGTGGTGGTAATCACGTAAACCACATTGTCGCAATTCCCCCTAAGGAAATGGGAAAACTATGGCATTTTTGTGACGACCGCCCATGACTCCTACACTAAACAAGAAAATAGTGCGCTGTAAAATGTGCCAAGCCGCCATGGACGATCATCAGGGTAAGGTAAACACAGAATAGTCTATCGTATTACTCACAACGCATGGATAAAATACAATAGAAAGTATACATAGTGAAGCTTTATAGAACAGAATTCTCATCATATAAGCTCATAACAATTTGATACAAACATTTGAATAGTCAATACATCAAGCCTCACTACATAACACTTATAGAATCATACAAACAGCGGAACATCCAGTACATATAGTAAGAAAACAATATGCAAAAGCCTCCATCTCGTCTTCGTCATCAACAGCGTTAGTCACTAAGAACAGCACCTGTCACCTGCTACCTAGTCTGCCCATCCCAACATGGATGAACAGCCCAAGGTAATAAGAGTTAAACATAAAACCTCGAGTCAGACAAAAGTCTTAGTGAGCAGTAAATCAACTATCAAACATACCAAAAGAGCATAAAGGGTAAAAAGGAATAGAAACCCAACCATCCCACTCCACCTCTTTCTACAGTGATAGCCCCCAGACACATAAAGCAGAAACAAACATAATAAATCAGACAATTAAAGTAAAGCTATTATCACTCGAGTCAAGGTCGGTGTTTTCAGAGTACAGACCCCCAAGGCCTAAGCCAAGATCAGGTAAGCACCCTAAAAACATCGCTCTTGGCCCAAGCAACGATACAACCAAAACATCCAAACATCCATGACTCTGGCTATCACTTTTATCATCGCTTCAACATCACCGTTAATTGAATGACCGGCTCATTATTTCATCCGTCCGTCAAGGGCTAATGGTAACCCCGGTTCTAGACATAACTCCGCACGTCGTCACAGCCCGTGCCTAGGACTATCGAATCTGCCTAGAGTACTAACACGTCATCGTGACCCGTGTCTGGGACGTCGTCGTGACCCGTCCCAACGTACTCTTGCTTTGAGCATGCTAGAACCTTCAATAACGATGAAATCTAAGCCTTCTAGTCATCCTCCTCGACGACTACTCACATACTAGCTCAAACGCCTCTCGAGCCAACCATTATCAACAAACTCAGACCACATCACCGAGTTATCAACATGCTTGGGATGATCCCGTCTGGATTAAACCAAGGCTTTCTCATATCATGCTTAGCTTCATCGCATCATAGCAAAGTCCCATCTCAACATCATGATCAAATCTATCCATATGAGCTTTATCATCCGCTTCATATGCCACGAACAGCTTTCCTTATTCAACAGCCTTTCCACTTAGCTTTTGAATCATCTTCGACCAACTTGTCCAAATTCAATCACTAATCAACTAATCAATCAAATCAATCATTCATCCAAGTAATCATTCATTCAAATAAGATCTAAATATACAGTTATAACAACAAGGGCAATTTCGTAATTAAAGAGTCCAAATCTTACAAGCATGAATTCTAAGTAACATCTTGATGAATGAACTAGCATAGGTTAATATATTGTAAAATGGATATCAAAGCTTTATAAACAATAGATCTACATGCAGACTAAAGGAAAATGCATGAAATCACTATCTTTAACACACAAACAAACCACCGATCCAATATACTCCTTTGGGTCCGTGTGAGAGATAACCACCACTCACCGAATCACCTAAACACCTCAAAAGCAACTAACTAAATATCTGGACAGCAAAGAATCTAGCTTGATCCGACAAGGTTTCACTTCAAACGACGAAATCTCTCTTCAATGGATGGAGATCTTCAACTTTGGCTCTTGGATCTTCGATTAGATCTTCAATCTTGGATGGAAGGAAGCACTAGATTAGAGTGGAGAAAAGAAGTGAAGAAGTGATGTAGTCGAGCTCTCAAAATAGCAGCACTTCGTCGCTCCAAAATCCGGATCCCAAAAATGAAGATGGGCACTTCTATTTATAGGCAGATTTCCTCTTAGGTTGGTCTCTCCCAGGTCGGTCACGACCTAACAACTCAACACACTCAGCCGACCCAACGACCTAACCAGACGCCGACCTAACGACTCAACACACTCAGCCGACCCAACGTCCTAACCAGACGCAGTCCTAACGACTCAACACTGCTACCGACCTAACGCTAGAGACGACCTAGCGACTTAACTACATAGCCGACCCGACGAATTACAAATGTAGCCGACCTAACGTCCTAACGACTTAGGACCAACCACTCACAGACTTATACGCGACCTATAGCATGCACGACCTATCACGTGCACGCGACTTAACACTTACCCAAACTAGGCATGACCTAACCCTTGCCGACCTAACGACCTACCATAAGTTGTTCAACGACCTAACTCCAACACAGGTTAACCACTAGGTCGGTCAGTTCCTATAGGTCGCTCACCCCTATAGGTCGGTCCATACCTTAAGTCGGCCAATATCTATAGGTCGTTCGCTTTTTAAGTCGGTCAATCTCTTAAGCCGGCCAACTACTAAGTCGGCTACCTCCTTAACTCGGCCGATTACTTAAGTCGTCAAAACCCTTAACTCGGTCACACGAGCTAACTCTGGATGACTCAAACAATACTAACAACCTAGTAGCAACTATTTTACGATTTATCGACACGTAAAAATACGGGTCGTTACATTCTCTCCCCCTTAGGAATTTCGCCCCCGAAATTCCAAACAAACAAGAACAATCAAAACTATTCTGCATGCCTACCATCCATAGCAATCAACAAACCATGCATCCAGTTACTAACCTAGCATGCAGAATTCTAAGACTAGAACAAGTTACAAATTCATGAGATGCCATGACACCTTTGGGTCATACCTTGAAGAGTTCAGGATGAGCTGCCTTCATCCTCTCTTCCTCCTCCCATGTACAGTCGTTAACATCATCACCCCATTGTACCTTGAGCGACTTGACTATCTTCCTCCTAAGCTGTTTCGTGTCAGTTTCTACAACACGAAGCGGCTTATGAGGTCTCTTAACTACTGGATCAACCTCCAAATCTTCACAGCTATCAGCAAAAACCACTGTACTTGGGTCGTGCACATACCTCCGTAGATACGATACATGAAAAACATTGTGCCCACTCGACATCTTTTCCGGTAACTCCAATTTATAGGCGAGCTTTCCAATTCGCTCGATGATCAGGAATGGTCCAACAAATCTTGGAGTCAACTTTCCTTTCTTCCCGAATCGAATAACATTCTTCAGTGGAGAAACCTTCACGAAAACCATATCGCCTACGTCGAATTCCAAATCCTTACAACGCTTATCGGCATAACTTTTCTGATGGTCTTGGGCTGCCCTCATTCGTCATCGAATGATCTCTATGCAATCCGAAGTCTGTCGAATCATTTCGGGCCCAAGTATCAGCTTTTCTCCAGTTTCCAACCAACATGTCGGAGAGTTACATGGTCTTCCTACAATGCTTCATACGGTGCCATACCAATACTTGACTGGTAACTGTTATTATATGCAAATTCCACCAAATGAAGATGATCTTCCCATGATCCTCTGAAATCTAAAACACATGCTCTAAGGAGATCTTCCAAAACTCTATTGACTCTCTCGGTCTGACCATCTGTTTGGGGGTGATAAGCTGTACTAAAACACAACTCGATCCCCAAAACTTCTTGGAAGGTCTTCCAAAATTCACTAGTGAACAATGGGTCTCGATCGCTCACTATACTCTTCGGAATACCATGGAATCGAACTATCCACTTAACATATAGCTCAGCCAATTTCGATGCAGTCCTAGTTGATCGAACAGGAATGAATCTTGTACTCTTAGTCAAACGATCTACGATGACCCAAATCCCTTCATTCCCTGCTCTGGTTCTAGGTAACCCATCGATAACATCCATCGATATTTGCTCCCACTTCCATGTACGAACTTCTAATGGCTGAAGCAATCCACTTGGCTTCTTCTGTTCGGCTTTTACCAACTGGCAGTTCATGCATTTGGAAATAAAATTTCCAACATCCTTCTTCATACCTTCCCAGTAATAGCTTCTCTTCATATCCCGATACATCTTATTTCCACCTGGATGAATTGTCAACTTCGAGTGATGACTTTCCTTCAGAACTTCATCTCTCAATTCATCTATACCGGGAAAAACTAGTCGTCCTTGCTTCCGAAGCCAAACCTCTCGATCAACTTCGAATCCTTTATCCTTCTCTGGGTCTGATCCAGATTCCAAATCTCGGATAATCTTGACAAGCTTATCGTTTTGCTTTTGGCTCTCGCCAATTATTTCCACTAGAGTAGGTCTTATGGATAAGTTTGCCAACATCTCAGGTTCCAATTCACATCTAGGTCTGAAGTCAAATTCAGCCAAATACTCAAGGCTCTTCCATTTTGAAAACATGGCTCCCAATCCTACATGTTTTCGACTTAACGCATCTGCCACTGCGTTACCTTTTCCCGGAGGATAGGCTATACCAAAATCATATGATACTAAAAACTCTAGCCATCATTGCTTTCGAAGATTCAAATCTTTTTGGGAGAAGAGATACTTCAACGACTTATGATCTGTAAACAACTCAAATCGAACTCCCAATAGATAATGTCTCCACATCTTCAGAGCAAATACAATCGCCGCTAACTCCAAATCATGAGTATGATAATTCCTTTCATGCGGCTTCAGTTGTTGACTTGCATACGCAACAACTTTATCCTTTTACATTAGCACTGCTCCAAGTCCAGTACCACATGCATCGGTGTAAACCACCATCTCATCATTCCTACTTGGAATAGTCAAAACAGGAGCACTTGTTAGTCGCTCTTTTAGGATTCCGAAAGCTTGCTCACACTTAGCATCCCATCTGAATACTTGGTTCTTTTTTGTCAATCCTGTTAATGGTGCAGCTATCTTGGAAAAGTCTTTGATAAACCGACGATAATATCCTGCTAATCCAAGGAAACTTCTCACATCAGATGCATTCTTAGGTCTAACCCAATCCTGGATTGCTGCCACCTTGGCGGGATCAACCGCTATTCCTCTTCCAGAGATAACATGGCCTAAGAACCTCACTTCGCTCTTCCAGAAGTGACACTTCGAAAACTTAGCCCTCAGCTGTTGTTTTCGCAAGATCTCCAAAACAATACGCAAGTGCGTCTTGTGCTCTTCCTCAATTCTAGAATAAATCAGAATATCATCCACGAACACAAGTACGAACTAGTTCAACTGATCTCTGAACACTCTATTCATAAGATCCACAAAATATGCTGGTGCATTGGTCAATCCAAACGGCATTACCAGCCACTCATAGAATCCGGATGGTGTCCTAAAAGCAGTCTTAGGAACACTATCCCAAGCCACTCTTAACTGGTGAAATCCCGTTGCCAAATCCATCTGAGAAAACACCTTAGCTTTGTGAAGCTGATCAAACAAGTCATCTATTCTCGGCAATGGACACTTGTTCTTCTTAGTCACTTTATTCAGCTCACGATAATCCACACACAACCTCAATGATCCATCCGCTTTGGTTGCAAACGCAACTGGTGCACCCCATTCGGACACACTACGTCGAACGAATCCTTTCAGTAAAAGGTCATCAACTTGCACCTTCAACTCTTGCTGTTCCCTAGGCGCCATCCGCCTAAGAGGCATCACAACAGGTCAGGCTCCCTCAACTAGATCGATACGAAACTCGATCTCTCTATGCGGCGGTAACCCTTTGACCTCGTTAAAGACATCCTCAAATCCATTCACAATAGGCACCGATGACAGTCCATCCCGTGGAACAACCAGCGAATACATGAAGCTCATGAGGACGCCTTCCTCATGCTTACATCGTATCACAACCTTTCGGCTCTCCACATTCTCGACTGTCACCTCAAGCCTCTCACAATCGACCTTTGCCGCATACTTCCTAAGCCAGTCCATACCCAAAATAATTCCGAACCCGCAAAGTTCAGAACAAAAAAATCACAAACAAAAGAGCAATCATGACTCGATACCACTAGACCACGGCATACCATACACAAACAACACGAACCCCCAACTGGATTAGTCACAACCAATGGTCTATCAACAATATCCGGTTCCAAACCCAACCGGCCCACAAGTTCATTACAAACAAAAGAATGCGACGCTCCAGTATCAAACAACACCCTAACTGGAACACCACAAATGGAAAGAATACCTTGAACCACCACACACTTTCCTTTCTCTTCCGCCATAGGAGCTTTCGAAGACGATGGCACAGCACCCAAAGCATAAGCTTGCACAATCTGCTTGTCCATCCTCGGTTCCGGACAATTCTTCTTGAAATGCCTCGGTTTGTCACAGTTGTGGCACTTCGCCGACACTCTCGGTTTCTTACAATCTCTGGAGAGATGACCCTTCTGCTGACAGTTGTGGCAGGTCGCTTCGCCCTTCGGCTTCTTTTGGCCATCCTTACCTTTCTGTTGCTGCTGCTTCCTCTTCTTCTTTCCACTTTGCTCCTTGGTCACAGCAACAACATATCCTTCCTTAGGAAACAAATTCTCATGCCTGAGAGCTTTCTCCACAAGCTTTTCAAATGGGTCATCCAAATGATCCACCAACTGCCTCCCAAGATAACTGTCCAAGCCTGTCACAAACTTCTCATTCTTCTGATAGGGAGATTCAATATATAACCGAGCATACTTAATCAAAGCTTCAAACTCAAAAACATACTCAAGAACTGGTCTTCCACCTTGCTTGAGCTCCACAAACTTCTTAAACAGAACATATTTCTGAGCTGTAGAAATGAATTTAGCTTCAAATCTAGCTTGGAATTGCTCCCAAGTGATATCTTCTTCCGGAGTATCAATGGTGATAGAGTTCCACCAATCAGAAGCTCTTCCCTGAAGCTGTCTTGATGCAAGCTTCCTCTTAGTTGCATCCTCAATTCCCAAATCACCAAAGATCCTTCTACAAGCATCTATCCATCTCTGGACTTCTATGGTTGATTCTGTCCCCAAGAAAACCTTTCCTCCAAGAGCAGTATAGTCTTTACACAACTTAGCAAAATCCACTGGTTTTGGAGCTTGAACTTGAACCCCAACATCTACTGATGGCCCTGAAGTTGGCATCCTTCTCATGATCGAAGTCATCATGGCCTCAAACATAGCATCATAATCAGCAACTCCCTTAGAAGCACGGCCTTACTTAGCAGCTTGTCTCTCTCTTCGACTCATTCTTAATATCTATAAAAATAATGATTAGAACACCTTGAAAAACAACTACATAAGGAGTTCAAATCCTTCTAAGCTACTATATTATATATAGCAATCATCCATCAAAATACAACTACGTCTCTCATACGTAGTTACGTCAGCGAGCGTTGTCTAAAATCAATTAACCAAAGATATGATACTAAATGTGACGACCGCCCATGACTCCTACACTAAACAAGGAAATAGTGCGCTGTAAAATGTGCCAGGCCGCCATGGACGATCATCGGGGTAAGGTAAACACAGAATAGTCTATCGTATTACTCACAGCGCATGGATAAAATACAATAGAAAGTATACGTAGTGAAGCTCTACAGAACATAATTCTCATCATATAAGCTCATAACAAATTGATACAAACATCTGAATAGTCAATACATCAAGCCTCACTACATACACTCAGAGAATTATACAAACAGCGGAACATCCAGTACATATAGTAAGAAAACAATATGCAAAAGCCTCCATCTCGTCTTCGTCATCAACAGCGTTAGTCACTAAGAACAACACCTATCACCTGCTACCTAGTCTGCCCATCCCAACATGGATGAACAGCCCAAGGTAATAAGAGTTAAACATAAAACCTTGAGTTAGAAAAAAGTTTTAGTGAGCAGTAAATCAATTATCAAACATACCAAAAGAGCATAAAGGGTAAAAAGGAATAGGAACCCAACCATCCCACTTCATCTCTTTCTACAGTGATAGCCCCCAGACAGACAAAGCAGAAACAAACATAATAAATCAGACATTTAAAGTAAAGCTATTATCACTCGAGTCAAGGTCGGTGTTTTTTGAGTACAGACCCCCAAGGCCTAAACCAAGATCAGGTAAGCACCATAAAAACATCGCTTTTGGCCCAAGCGACGATACAACCAAAACATCCAAACATCCATGACTCTGGCTATCAATGTTATCATTGCTTCAATATCACCGTTAATGGAATGACCGGCTCATTATTTCATCCATCCGTCAAGGGCTAATGGTAACCCCGGTTCTAGACATAACTCCGCACGTCGTTGCAGCCCGTGCCTAGGACTATCGAATCTGCCCAGAGTACTAACACGTTATCGTGACCCGTGCCTAGGACGTCGTCGTGACCCGTCCCAACATACTCTTGCTTTGAGCATGCTAGAACTTCAATAACGATGAAATCTCAGCCTTCTAGTCATCCTCCTCGACGACTATTCACATACTAGCTCAAGCGCCTCTCGAGCCAACCATTATCAACAAACTCAGACCACATCACCGAGTTATCAACATGCTTGGGATGATCCCGTCTGGATTAAACCAAGGCTTTCTCATATCATGCTTTTCTTCGTCGCATCATAGCAAAGTCCCATCTCAACATCATGATCAAATCTATCCATATGAGCTTTATCATCCGCTTCATATGCCACGAGCAGCTTTCCTTATTCAAGAGCCTTTCCACTTAGCTTTTGAATCATCTTCGACCAACTTGTCCAAATTCAATCACTAATCAACTAATCAATCAAATCAATCATTCATCCAAGTAATCAATAATTCAAATAAGATCTAAATAGACAGTTTTAACAACAATCGCAATTTCGTAATTAAAGGGTCCAAATCTAACAAGCATGAATTCTAAGTAACATCTTGTTGATGAATGAACTAGCATAGGTTAATATATTGTAAAATGGATATCAAAGCTTTATAAACAATAGATCTGCATGCAGACTTAAGGAAAATGCATGAAATCACTATCTTTAACACACAAACAAACCACCGATCCAATATACTCCTTTGGGTCTGTGTGAGAGATAACCACCACTCACCGAATCACCTAAACACCTTAAAAGCAACTAACTCCAGATCTGGACAGCAAAGGATCTAGCTTGATCCGACAAGGTTTCCCTTCAAACGATGAAATCTCTCTTCAATGGATGGAGATCTTCAACTTTGGCTCTTGGATCTTCGATTAGATCTTAAATCTTGGATGGAAGGAAGCAATAGATTAGGGTGGAGAAAAGAAGTGAAGAAGTGATGTAGTCGAGCTCTCAAAATAGATGCACTTCGTCGCTCCAAAATCTGGATCCCAAAAATGAAGATAGGCACTTCTACTTATAGGCAGATTTCCTCTTAGGTCGGTCGCTCCTAGGTCGGTCACGACCTAACGACTCAACACACTCAGCCGACCCAACGACCTAACCAGACGCCGACCTAACGACTCAACACACTCATCCGACCCAACGTCCTAACCAGACGCCGACCTAACGACTCAACACTGCTACCGACCTAACGCTAGAGACAACCTAGCGACTTAACTACATAGCCGACCCAACGACTTACAAATGTAGCCAACCTAACTTCCTAACGACTTAGGACCAACCACTCACAGACCTATACGCGACCTATAGCATGCACGACCTATCACGTGCACGTGACTTAACACTTAACCAAACTAGGCATGACATAACCCTTGCCGACCTAACGACCTACCATAAGTCGTTCAACGACCTAACTCCAACACAGGTTAACCACTAGGTCGGTCAGTTCCTATAGGTCGCTCACCCCTATAGGTCGGTCCATACCTTAAGTCGGCCAATATCAATAGGTCGTTCGCTTCTCTAAGTCGGTCAATCTCTTAAGCCGGCCAACTACTAAGTCGGCTACATCCTTAACTCGGCCAATTACTTAAGTCGTCAAAACCCTTAACTCGGTCACACGAGCTAACTCTGGATGACTCAAACAATACTAACAACCTAGTAGCAACTATTTTACGATTTATCAACACGTAAAAATACGGGTCGTTACAATTTTACTGCGTCATCAGCTCTCGCAGCTGTCATCGACCATTCGTACTTCAAAATATGTTGATTTGGGTTGGAATTCCCTTCATACATGGGCAGGGTTGGCATTCTGAATCGCTTAGGTCGTTCAGCATACAATATGTCATCAGTGAACGGGGTATGACTTCGGGAGATTCCCCAATCGTTATTTGTTAAGCCTTGACTCTCGTGAATCATTTGGCGTACCATGGCTGAGAGGTCTGGTGTTGCCAAATTCTGAGGGTGGTGAGCCAAAGTGTGGTCGGGTTCTACAGTGCGAGGTGGGATCGGGCGCTGCCGACGATCCGTATCTCGCCTCCTTGGCTCGACGTCTTCTGGGACATATGGCTCTGTAGCACGTCCCTGCTGATGATAATTTTGATTGGAGTGATCTCGGGTATCAACCCCTATGTCAACTGCAGCGGCTGTAGGAGCTCGATCATCTGTAGTGTATTGTGGAATAGTGCCTCCTCGGGAGGAGGGTCCAGTGTGGAAGCTGGTAGATGGGTCAACTCTTATTTGCCCAACGGTTAATGCCTGTTGATAGTCAGCAGCTTGCGCGTGGTTTCCGTCTAGCCGGGGACCGGTAGACCTGTTATCGTAGTCAGATGAAGCAGAGCTTTCGGTGGAAGAATGAGGAGCTTGATCCCTTCTGGATCTTCTTCGCTTTTGGCGATCTAGTTGGCTGGCTAACTCAGTGTTGACGCGCAATTGCTCGGCTAGCTATTGCCGACTTTGAGTTAGTTCTTGGAGCAATGTCTGGAACTCTTCCCTGGTGACCGGACCTGAGGGGTCAGAATGACCGGTATCATCTTGGTTAGGTGGAGGTAGTTGCGCGGGATTTTGTCTATCCCGACCTTCATGACCAGCGGCAGATGTGGTTCTTGTGCTAACCATTTTGGATATTGAACTCCTTCCCTAGACTTTAGCAAATCTGAATAGAACGGAAGGAATCTGAAGATGAAATCTGGATCTCTTCCTTAGATTTATGCAATCCGGTATCGGTGACAGATCCAAGGAGTGGGAGAAAAACTGGGTTTCTCTCAGTGAAAGCACCAAAGTGTTTGTACCAAAATTGGGCACAACACTCTTCGGGAGTCTTTTGAATAGATAATAAATGAAGAATATGAATTAAAAAGGAGGATTATCTAACAAAAACTCCAAACAACAATGAAGCAAAGACAAAGGCGAGCAATTTATAGTGGTTCGGCGTGTTGCCTACGTCCACTGTGAAGTGTTTTGATATTTTATTGATTCTCTTTCAATGATTACAACTTGTTACAGCAATCAACAGCAAATTACAACTGGAAATTCGAAATCAACAATGAAATTATGATGTAGGATGATGTAGATCTTGATCCGGCAGAGTCTGGGCGCTTGAGAGTCGAAAGACCCTTTTTCTGTTGGCCCTGGGGCTCTATTTATAGGCGTAGGCTGCTGATATTTCACTAAAAACTCGGGAGACCGCTTCTGGCACGTGAAGGGGCCCACATGCCCGGTCTTATGAAGTTTGGGCCCACTTTGGCATCGGTTAGAACTCCATTCGAACCGATCAAGAATTCATCCAATCGAGACGAAATTTGATGTGGACACTCTTCGACATGAATGCAAGCTTCTGTGTAAATTTCGTGGCATTTGGATCAGTGGATTAAGAGATATAATGGGTTCGAAATGGGGTTCACTACGTGGCTGTTGGTTCGAAACCATCCATTCGAACCGATGGTTTCGAACCGATGGTGGCGCGCAACTCATCGGTGACTTGGAGCGCAAACTTCGAATCGATCCGGTCTTTACGCTGAGTAGACCGCTTCGACTCCATATATCTAGCTGCATTCGAACCGTACAAAGACACGTCATCATGGTTAGTTGATCCAGTGGGTTCGAATGAAGCTTCATAGGTGGGTTCGAACAAGGCCTCCGTGATGGGTTCGAACAAGGCCTCTGTGATGGGTTCGAACAAGGCCTCTATGATGGGTTCGAACAAGGCTTTTGTGATGTGTTCGAACAACCGAAGCTTGGTGGATTCGAACAAGGATTCTCTGGATGGACATGAGCTTCGCAACCCCTCCACGAGGTCCACAGATACGAACTATGGGTTCGAGTTTGATGGCTTCCCCCTCAAGTTGAACCGATCATAACTTAGGCGTGTGAACTCGGATTGACTCAAAATTTGAGACGGCGACTTCTATGACCTCTCTTGTCATGTCCTATCAATTGTAGCACAATTCGGGCTAGGACAAAATTGGGCGATATCCATAGCGAAACGAAATATGACCAACCTCTGAGTCGAACTATTCTCCGTTTTTTGATCGATCTTTTGGTATCGCCGCTTTGCCAAAAAGCGGGATAACAACACGCATTTCAAAAAGTTGTACGACACTGTTTCGCCATTTCGGATGGATGTTGCACCTTGCACCGTGGATGTTGCACCCTGTAGATATCGATTATTCGGACGACCATCACTTCTGGCTCGTTTAGAGTTACGGGAGCCATAACCAGTCAAAACGAGGGCCTCAGTGAGTTCTACGGCTCTGACAGCTTTCAGCCGTCAACGGATTGTTTAATGCCCAAAAAAGACTACACGAATCTCAATCGGGTCTCGGAAGTTTTTTACCCTTCGTTTTTTCGACACATGGATTTTTACGGTAAAACAGGGTTACCGTGGCTGATCTTCGATTTACCGTCGCTAGAGAGTGGTGCACTATGGTACCGTTCCGTTTCAAATCCATGCACGCATTTCAAAAAGTCGTGCGACACTGTTTCGCCATTTCGGACGGATGTTGCACCTTGCACCGTGGATGTTGCACCCTGTAGATATCGATTATTCGGACGGCCATAACTTTTGGCTCGTTTAGAGTTACGGGAGCCATAACCAGTCAAAACGAAGGCCTAAGTGCATTCTACGGCTCTGACAGCTTTCAGCCATCAATGGATTGTTTAATGCCCAAAAAAGACTGTCCGAATCTCAATCGGGTCTCGGAAGTCGTACAACATGGTTTCGCCATTTCGAACGGATGTTGCACCTTGCATCGTGGATGTTGCACCCTATAAATATCGATTATTCGGACGGCCATAGCTTCTGGCTTTTTTAGAGTTACGGGAGCCATAACCAGTCAAAACGAAGGCCTTAGTGAGTTCTACGGCTCTGTCAGATTTCATCCGTCAATGGATTGTTTAATGCCCAAAAAAGACTATCCGAATCTCAATCGGGTCTCGGAAGTTTTTTACCCTTCGTTTTTTCGACACGTGGATTTTTACGGTAAAACTGGATTACCGTGGCTGGTCTTCGATTTACCATCGCTGGAGAGTGGTGAACCATGGTACCGTTCCGTTTCAAATCCATGCACGCATTTCAAAAAGTCGTACGGCATTTTTTCGCCATTTCGGACGGATGTTGCACCTTGCACCGTGGATGTTGCACCCTGTAGATATCGATTATTCGGACGGCCATAAATTCTGGCTCGTTTAGCGTTACGGGAGCCATAACCAGTCACAACAAAGGCCTCAGTGAGTTCTACGCCTATGACAGCTTTCAGCCGTCAATGGATTGTTTAATGCCTAAAAAAGACTATCCGAATCTCAATCGGGTCTTGGAAGTTTTTAACCCTTCGTTTTTTCGACACGTGGATTTTTACGGTAAAACGGGATTACCGTCGCTGGTCTTCGATTTACCATCGCTGAAGAGTGGTGCACCATGGTACCGTTCCGTTTCAAATCCATGCACGCATTTCAAAAAGTCGTACGACACTGTTTCGCCATTTCGGACGGATGTTGCACCTTGCACCGTGGATGTTGCACCCTGTAGATATCGATTATTCGGACGGCCATAACTTCTGGCTCGTTTAGAGTTACGGGAGCCATAACCAGTCAAAACGAAGGCCTCAGTGAGTTCTATGGCTCTGACAGCTTTTAGCCGTCAATGGGTTGTTTAGTGCCCAAAAAAGACTCTCCGAATCTCAATCGGGTCTCGGAAGTTTTTTACCCTTCTTTTTTCGTCACGTGGATTTTTACGGTAAAACGAGATTACCGTGGCTGGTCTTCGATTTACCATCGCTAGAGAGTAGTGCACCAAGGTACCGTTACGTTTCAAATCCATGCATGCATTTTAAAAAGTCGCACGACACTGTTTCGCCATTTCAGACGGATGTTGCACCTTGCACCGTGGATGTTGCACCCTGTAGATATCGATTATTCGGACGGCCATAACTTCTGGCTAGTTTAAAGTTATAGGAGCCATAACCAGTCAAAACGAAAGCCTCAGTGAGTTCTACGGCTCTGACAGCTTTCAGCCGTCAATGGATTGTTTAATTCCCAAAAAAGACCATCCGAATCTCAATCGGGTCTCGGAAGTTTTTTACCCTTCGTTTTTTCGACACGTGGATTTTTACGGTAAAACGGGATTACCGTGACTGGTCTTCGATTTACCATCGCTGGAGAGTGGTGCACCATGGTACCGTTCCGTTTCAAATCCATGCACGCATTTCAAAAAGTCGTATGACACAGTTTCGCCATTTCGGACGGATGTTGCACCTTGCACCGTGGATGTTGCACCCTGTAAATATCGATTATTCAGATTGCCATAACTTCTGCCTCGTTTAGAGTTACGGGAGCCATAACCAGTCAAAACGAAGGCCTCTGTAAGTTCTACGGCTCTGACAGCTTTCAGCCGTCAATGGATTGTTTAATGCCCAAAAAAGACTATCCGAATCTCAATCGGATCTTGGAAGTTTTTTACCCTTCTTTTTTCGACACGTGGATTTTTACGGTAAAACGAGATTACCGTGGCTGGTCTTCGATTTACCATCGCTGAAGAGTAGTGCACCAAGGTACCGTTCCGTTTCAAATCCATGCACGCATTTCAAAAAGTCGTACGACACCGTTTCGCCATTTCAGACGGATGTTGCACCTTGCACCGTGGATGTTGCGCCCTGTAGATATCGATTATTCGGTCGGCCATAACTTCTGCCACGTTTAGAGTTACAGGAGCCATAACCAGTGAAAACGAAGACCTCAGTGAGTTCTACGGCTCTGACAGCTTTCAGCCGTCAATGGAATGTTTAATGCCCAAAAAAGACTATCTGAACCTCAATCGGTTCTAGGAAGTTTTTTACCCTTCGTTTTTTCGACACGTGGTTTTTTACGGTAAAACGGGATTACCGTGGCTGGTCTTTGATTTACCATCACTGGAGAGTGGTGCACCATGGTACCATTTCGTTTCAAATCCATGCACGCATTTCAAAAAGTCGTATGACACTGTTTCGCCATTTTGGATGGATGTTGCACCTTGCACCGTGGATGTTGCACCCAGTAGATATCGATTATTCGGACGGCCATAACTTCTGGCTCGTTTAGAGTTACGGGAGCCATAACTAGTCAAAACGAAGGACTCAGTGAGTTCCACGGCTCTGACAGCTTTCAGCCGTCAATGGATTGTTTAATGCCCAAAAAAGACTATCCGAATCTCAATCGGGTCTCGGAAGTTTTTTACCCTTCGTTTTTTCGACACGTGGATTTTTACGGTAAAACGGGATTACCGTCGCTGGTCTTCGATTTACCATCGCTGAAGAGTGGTGCACCATGGTACCGTTCCGTTTCAAATCCATGCACGCATTTCAAAAAGTCGTACGACACTGTTTCGCCATTTCGGACGGATGTTGCACCTTGCACTGTGGATGTTGCACCCGGTAGATATCGATTATTCGGACGGCTATAATTTCTGGCTCGTTTAGAGTTACGGGAGCCATAACCAGTCAAAACAAAGGCCTCAGTGAGTTCTATGGCTCTGACAGCTTTCAGCCGTCAATGGGTTGTTTAATGCCCAAAAAAGACTATCCGAATCTCAATCGGGTCTCGGAAGTTTTTTACCCTTCATTTTCGTCACGTGGATTTTTACAGTAAAATGAGATTACCGTGGATGGTCTTCGATTTACCATCGCTAGAGAGTGGTGCACCAAGGTACCGTTACGTTTCAAATCCATGCATGCATTTCAAAAAGTCGTACGGCACTATTTCGCCATTTCAGACGGATGTTGCACCTTGCACCGTGGATGTTGCACCCTGTAGATATCGATTATTCGGACGGCCATAACTTCTGGCTCTTTAAAGTTATAGGAGCCATAACTAGTCAAAACGAAGGCCTCAGTGAGTTCTACGGCTCTGACAGCTTTCAGCCGTCAATGGATTGTTTAATTCCCAAAAAAGACTATCCGAATCTCAATCGGGTCTCGGAAGTTTTTTACCCTTCGTTTTTTCGACACGTGGATTTTTACGATAAAACGGGATTACCGTGACTGGTCTTCGATTTACCATCGCTGGAGAGTGGTGACCATGGTACCGTTCCGTTTCAAATCCATGCACACATTTCAAAAAGTCGTACGACACGGTTTCGCCATTTCGGACGGATGTTGCACCCAGTAGATATCGATTATTCGGACGGCCATAACTTCTGGCTCGTTTAGAGTTACGGGAGCCATAACCAGTCAAAACGAAGGCCTCAGTGAGTTCCACGGCTCTGACAGCTTTCAGCCGTCAATGGATTGTTTAATGCCCAAAAAAGACTATCCGAATCTCAATCGGGTCTCGGAAGTTTTTTACCCTTCGTTTTTTCGACACGTGGATTTTTACGGTAAAACTGGATTACCGTCGCTGGTCTTCGATTTACCATCGCTGAAGAGTGGTGCACCATGGTACCGTTCCGTTTCAAATCCATGCACGCATTTCAAAAAGTCATACGACACTGTTTCGCCATTTCGGACGGATGTTGCACCTTGCACTGTGGATGTTGCACCCGGTAGATATCGATTATTCGGACGGCCATAATTTCTGGCTCGTTTAGAGTTACGGGAGCCATAACTAGTCAAAACAAAGGCCTCAGTGAGTTCTATGGCCTTGACAGCTTTCAGCCGTCAATGGGTTGTTTAATGCCCAAAAAAGACTAGCTGAATCTCAATCGGGTCTCGGAAGTTTTTTACCCTTCGTTTTTTCGACACGTGGATTTTTACGGTAAAACGGGATTACCGTCGCTGGTCTTCGATTTACCATCGCTAGAGAGTGGTGCACCAAGGTACCGTTACGTTTCAAATCCATGCATGCATTTCAAAAAGTCGTACGGCACTGTTTCGCCATTTCAGACAGATGTTGCACCTTGCACCGTGGATGTTGCACCCTGTAGATATCGATTATTCGGACGGCCATAACTTCTGGCTCCTTAAAGTTATAGGAGCCATAACTAGTCAAAACGAAGGCCTCAGTGAGTTCTACGGCTCTGACAGCTTTCAGCCGTCAATGGATTGTTTAATTCCCAAAAAAGACTATCCGAATCTCAATCGGGTCTCGGAAGTTTTTTACCCTTCGTTTTTTCGACACGTGGATTTTTACGATAAAACGGGATTACCGTGACTGGTCTTCGATTTACCATCGCTGGAGAGTGGTGACCATGGTACCGTTCCGTTTCAAATCCATGCACACATTTCAAAAAGTCGTACGACACGGTTTCGCCATTTCGGACGAATGTTGCACCCTGTAGATATCGATTATTCAGACGGCCATAACTTCTGCCTCGTTTAGAGTTACGGGAGCCATAACCAGTCAAAACGAAGGCCTCAGTGAGTTCTACAAGTCTGACAGCTTTCAGCCATCAATGGATTGTTTAATGCCCAAAAAAGACTATCCGAATCTCAATCGGGTCTCGGGAGTTTTTTACCCTTCGTTTTTTCGACACGTGGATTTTTACGGTAAAACTGGACTACCGTGGCTGGTCTGCGATTTACCATCGCTGGAGAGTGGTGCACCATGGTACCGTTCCGTTTCAAATCCATGCACGCATTTCAAAAAGTCGTACGACACTGTTTTGCCATTTCAGACGGATCATGCACCGTGGATGTTGCACCCTTTATATATCGATTATTCGGACGGCCATAACTTCTGCCTCGTTTAGAGTTACAGGAGCCATAACCAGTCAAAACGATGGCCTCAGTGAGTTCTACGGCTCTGACAGCTTTCAGCCGTCAATGGATTGTTTAGTGCCCAAAAAAGACTATCCGAATCTCAATCGGGTCTCGGAAGTTTTTTACCCTTCGTTTTTTCGACACGTGGATTTTTACGGTAAAACTGGATTACCGTGGCTGGTCTTCGATTTACCATCGCTGGAGAGTGGTGCACCATGGTACCGTTCTGTTACAAATCCATGCACGCATTTCAAAGTCGTACGGCACTGTTTCGCCATTTCGGACAGATGTTGCACCTTGCACCGTGGATGTTGCACCCTGTAGATATCGATTATTCGGACGGCCATAAATTCTGGCTCGTTTAGAGTTACGGGAGCCATAACTAGTCACAACAAAGGCCTCAGTGAGTTCTACTCCTCTGACAGCTTTCAGCCGTCAATGGATTGTTTAATGCCCAAAAAAGACTATCCGAATCTCAATCGGGTCTCGGAATTTTTTACCCTTCGTTTTTTCGACACGTGGATTTTTACGGTAAAACAGGATTACCGTGGCTGGTCTACCATTTACCATCGCTGGAGAGTCGTGCACCATGGTACCGTTTCGTTTCAAATCCATGCACGCATTTCAAAAAGTCGTACGACACTGTTTCCCCATTTCGGACGGTTATTGCACCTTGCACCGTGGATGTTGCACCCTGTAGATATCGATTATTCGGACGGACATAACTTCTGCCTCGTTTAGAGTTACGGGAGCCATAACCAGTCAAAACGAAGGCCCCAGTGAGTTCTACGGCTCTGACAGCTTTCATCCGTCAATGGATTGTTTAATGCCGAAAGAAGACTATCCGAATCTCAATCGGTTCTCGGAAGTTTTTTACCCTTCGTTTTTTCGACACGAGGATTTTTACGGTAAAATGGGATTACCATGACTGGTCTTCGATTTACCATCGCTGGAGAGTGGTGACCATTGTACCGTTCTGTTTCAAATCCATTCACGCATTTCAAAAAGTCGTACGACACGGTTTCGCCATTTCGAACGGATGTTGCACCTTGCACCGTGGATGTTGCACCCTGTAGATATCGATTATTCGAACGGCCATAACTTCTGGCTCGTTTAGAGTTACGGGAGCCATAACCAGTCAAAACGAAGGCCTCAGTGAGTTCTACGGTTATGACAGCTTTCAGCCGTCAATGGATTGTTTAATGCCCAAAAAAGACTATCCGAATCTCAATCGGATCTCGGAAGTTTTTTACCCTTCGTTTTTTTGACACGTGGATTTTTGCGGTAAAACTGGATTACCGTGGCTGGTCTTCGATTTACCATCGCTGGAGAGTGGTGCACCATGGTACCGTTCCGTTTCAAACCCATGCACGCATTTCAAAAAGTCGTACGACACTGTTTCGCCATTTCGGACGGATGTTGCACCTTGCACCGTGGATGTTGCACCCTGTAGATATCGATTATTCGGACGACCATAAATTCTGGCTCGTTTAGAGTTACGGGAGCCATAACCAGTCACAACAAAGGCCTCAGTGAGTTCTACGCCTCTGACAGCTTTCAGCCGTCAATGGATTGTTTAATGCGCAAAAAAGACTATTCGAATCTCAATCGGGTCTCGGAAGTTTTTTACCCTTCGTTTTTTCGACACGTGGATTTTTACGGTAAAACGGGATTACCGTGGCTGGTCTTCGATTTACCATCGCTGGAGAGTGGTGCACCATGGTACTGTTCCGTTTGAAATCCATGCACGCATTTCAAAAAGTCGTACGACACTGTTTCGCCATTTCGGACGGATGTTGCACATTGTACCGTGGATGTTGCACCCTGTAGATATCGATTATTCGGACGGCCATAACTTCTGGCTCGTTTAGAGTTACGGGAGCCATAACCAGTCCAAACGAAGGCCTCAGTGAGTTCTATGGCTCTCCAGCTTTCAGCCGTCAATGGGTTGTTTAATCCCCAAAAAAGACTATCCGAATCTCAATCGGGTCTCGGAAGTTTTTTACCCTTCTTTTTCGTCACGTGGATTTTTACAGTAAAACGAGATTACCGTGGCTGGTCTTCGATTTACCATCGCTAGAGAGTGGTGCACCAAGGTACCGTTCCGTTTCAAATCCATGCACGCATTTCAAAAAGTCGTACGACACGGTTTCGCCATTTCGGACGGATGTTGCACCTTGCACCGTGGATGTTGCACCCTGTAGATATCGATTATTCAGACGGCCATAAATTCTACCTCGTTTAGAGTTACGGGAGTCATAACCAGTCAAAACGAAGGCCTCAGTGAGTTCTACGGCTCTGACAGCTTTCAGCCATCAATGGATTGTTTAATGCCCAAAAAAGACTATCCGAATCTCAATCGGGTCTCGGAAGTTTTTTACGCTTCTTTTTTCGACACGTGGATTTTTACGGTAAAACGAGATTACCGTGGCTGGTCTTCGATTTACCATCGCTGGAGAGTGGTGCACCAAGGTACTGTTTCGTTTCAAATCCATGCACGCATTTCAAATAGTCGTACGGCACTATTTTGCCATTTCAGACGGATGTTGCACTTGCACCGTGGATGTTGCACCCGGTAGATATCGATTATTCGGTCAGCCATAACTTCTGGCTCGTTTAGAGTTACAGGAGCCATAACCAGTCAAAACGAAGGCCTCAGTGAGTTCTACAGCTCTGAGAGCTTTCAGCCGTCAATGGATTGTTTAATGCCCAAAAAAGACTATCCGAATCTCAATCGGGTCTAGGAAGTTTTTTACCCTTCGTTTTTTCGACACGTGGATTTTTACGGTAAAACTGAACTACCGTGGCTGGTCTGCGATTTACCATCGCTGGAGAGTGGTGCACCATGGTACCGTTCCGTTTCAAACCCATGCACGCATTTCAAAAAGTCGTACGACACTGTTTTGCCATTTCAGACGGATGTTGCACCTTGCACCGTGGATGTTGCACCCTTTAGATATCGATTATTCAGACGACCATAACTTCTGGCTCGTTTAGAGTTACAGGAGCCATAACCAGTCAAAACGATGGCCTCAGTGAGTTCTACGGCTCTGACAGATTTTAGACGTCAATGGATTGTTTAATGCCCAAAAAAGACTATCCGAATCTCAATCGGGTCTCGGAAGTTTTTTACCCTTCGTTTTTTCGACACGTGGATTTTTACGGTAAAACTGGATTACCGTGGCTGGTCTTCAATTTACCATCGCTGGAGAGTGGTGCACCATGGTACCGTTCCGTTTCAAATCCATGCATGCATTTCAAAAAGACGTACGGCACTGTTTCGCCATTTCAGACAGATGTTGCACCTTGCACCGTGGATGTTGCACCCTGTAGATATCGATTATTCGGACGGCCATAAATTCTGGCTCGTTTAGAGTTACGGGTGCCATAACCAGTCACAACAAAGGCCTCAGTGAGTTCTACGCCTCTGACAGCTTTCAGCCATCAATGGATTGTTTAATGCCCAAAAAAGACTATCCGAATCTCAATCGGGTCTCGGAATTTTTTACCCTTCGTTTTTTCGACACGTGGATTTTTACGGTAAAACTGGATTACCGTGGCTGGTCTGCGATTTACCATCGCTGGAGAGTCGTGCACCGTGGTACCGTTCCGTTTCAAATCCATGCATGCATTTCAAAAATTCGTACGACACTGTTTCCCTATTTCGGACGGATGTTGCACCTTGCACCGTGGATGTTGCACCCTGTAGATATCGATTATTCGGACGGCCATAACTTCTGCCTCATTTAGAGTTACGGGAGCCATAACCAGTCAAAACGAAGGCCTCAGTGAGTTCTACGGCTCTGACAGCTTTCATCCGTCAATGGATTGTTTAATGCCGAAAGAAGACTATCCGAATCTCAATCGGTTCTCGGAAGTTTTTTACCCTTCGTTTTTTCGACACGAGGATTTTTACGGTAAAACGGGATTACCGTGACTGTTCTTCGATTTACCATCGCTGGAGAGTGGTGACCATTGTACCATTCCGTTTCAAATCTATGCACGCATTTCAAAAAGTTGTACGACACGGTTTCGCCATTTCGGACGGATGTTGCACCTTGCACCGTGGATGTTGCACCCTGTAGATATCGATTATTCGAACGGCCATAACTTCTGGCTCGTTTAGAGTTACGGGAGCCATAACCAGTCAAAACGAAGGCCTCAGTGAGTTCTACGGTTATGACAGCTTTTAGCCGTCAATGGATTGTTTAATGCCCAAAAAAGACTATCCGAATCTCAATCGGGTCTCGGAAGTTTTTTACCCTTCGTTTTTTCGACACGTGGATTTTTACCGTAAAACTGGATTACCGTGGCTGGTCTTCGATTTACCATCGCTGGAGAGTGGTGCACCATGGTACCGTTCCATTTCAAATCCATGCACGCATTTCAAAAAGTCATACGGCACTGTTTCGCCATTTCGGACAGATGTTGCACCTTGCACCGTGGATGTTGCACCCTATAGATATCTATTATTCGGACGACCATAAATTCTGGCTCGTTTAGAGTTGCGGGAGCCATAATCAGTCACAACAAAGGCCTCAGTGAGTTCTACGCCTCTGACAGCTTTCAGCCGTCAATGGATTGTTTAATGCCCAAAAAAGACTATCCGAATCTCAATCGGGTCTCGGAAGTTTTTTACCCTTCGTTTTTTCGACACGTGGATTTTTACGGTAAAACGGGATTACCGTGGCTGGTCTTCGATTTACCATCGCTGGAGAGTGGTGCACCATGGTACCGTTCCGTTTCAAATCCATGCACGCATTTCAAAAAATCGTACGACACTGTTTCGCAATTTCGGACGGATGTTGCACCTTGCACCGTGGATGTTGCACCCTGTAGATATCGATTATTCGGACGGCCATAACTTCTGGCTCATTTAGAGTTACGGGAGCCATAACCAGTCAAAACGAAGGCCTCAGTGAGTTCTATGGCTCTGCAGCTTTCAGCCGTCAATGGGTTGTTTAATGCCCAAAAAAGACTATCCGAATCTCAATCGGGTCTCGGAAGTTTTTTACCCTTCGTTTTGTCGACACGTGGTTTTTTACGGTAAAACGGGATTACCATGGATGGACTTCGATTTACCATCGCTGGAGAGTGGTGCACCATGGTACCGTTCCGTTTCAAATCCATGCACGCATTTCAAAAAGTCATACGACACGGTTTCGCCATTTCGGACGGATGTTGCACCTTGCACCGTGGATGTTGCACCCTGTAGATATCGATTATTCAGACGGCCATAAATTCTGCCTCGTTTAGAGTTATGGGAGTCATAACTAGTCAAACGAAGGCCTCAGTGAGTTCAACGGCTCTGACAGCTTTCACCCGTCAATGGATTGTTTAATGCCCAAAAAAGACTATCCGAATCTCAATCGGGTCTCGGAAGTTTTTTACCCTTCTTTTTTCGACACGTGGATTTTTACGGTAAAACGAGATTACCGTGGCTGGTCTTCGATTTACCATCGCTGGAGAGTGGTGCACCAAGGTACCGTTCCGTTTCAAATCCATGCACGCATTTCAAAAAGTCGTACGACACTATTTCGCCATTTCAGACGGATGTTGCACCTTGCACCGTGGATGTTGCACCCTGTAGATATCGATTATTCGGTCAGCCATAACTTCTGGCTCGTTTAGAGTTACAGGAGCCATAACCAGTCAAAACGAAGGCCTCAGTGAGTTCTACGGCTCTGACAGCTTTCAGCCGTCAATGGATTGTTTAATGCCCAAAAAAGACTATCTGAACCTCAATAGGGTCTAGGAAGTTTTTTACCCCTCGTTTTTTCGACACGTGGATTTTTACGGTAAAACGGGTTTACTGTGGATGGTCTTTGATTTACCATTGCTGGAGAGTGGTGAACCATGGTACCGTATCGTTTCAAATCCATGCATGCATTTCAAAAAGTCGTACGACACTGTTTCGCCATTTCGGACGGATGTTGCACCTAGCACCGTGGATGTTGCACCTTGTAGATATCAATTATTCGGACGGCCATAACTTCTGGCTCGTTTAGAGTTACGGGAGCCATAATCAGTCAAAACGAAGAACTCAGTGAGTTCTACGGCTCTGACAGCTTTCAGCCGTCAATGGATTGTTTAATGCCCAAAAAAGACTATCCGAATCTCAAATCGGGTCTCATAAGTTTTTTACCCTTCGTTTTTTCGACACGTGGATTTTTACCGTAAAACGGGATTACCGTGGCTGGTCTTTGATTTACCATCGTTGGAGAGTGGTGCACCATGGTACCGTTTCATTTCAAATCCATGCACGCATTTTAAAAAGTCGTACGACACGGTTTCGCCATTTCGGACGGATGTTGCACCTTGCACCGTGGATGTTGCACCCTATAGATATCGATTATTCAGACGGCCATAACTTCTGCCTCGTTTAGAGTTACGGGAGCCACAACCAGTCAAAACGAAGGCCTCAGTGAGTTCTATGGCTCTGATGGCTTTCAGCCGTCAATGGATTGTTTAATGCCCAAAAGAGACTATCCGAATCTCAATCGGGTCTCGGAAGTTTTTTACCCTTCGAAATTTTTAGACACGTGGATTTTTACGGTAAAACGAGATTACCGTGGCTGGTCTTCGATTTACCGTCGCTGGAGAGTGGTGCACCATGGTACCGTTCCGTTTCAAATCCATGTACGCATTTCAAAAAGTCGTACGGCACTGTTTCGCCATTTCAGACAGATGTTGCACCTTGCACCGCGGATGTTGCACCCTATAGATATCGATTATTCGGACGGCCATAGCTTCTGGCTCGTTTAGAGTTACAGGAGCCATAACCAGTCAAAACAAAGGCCTCAGTGAGTTCTATGGCTCTGACAGCTTTCAGCTGTCAATGGAATGTTTAATGCCCAAAAAAACTATCCGAACCTCAAACGGGTCTAGGAAGTTTTTTACCCTTCGTTTTTTCGACACGTGGATTTTTATGGTAAAACGGGATTACCATGGCTGGTCTTTGATTTACCATCGCTGCAGAGTGGTGCACCATAGTACCGTTTCGTTTCAAATCCATGCACGCATTTCAAAAAGTCGTACGACACGGTTTCGCCATTTCAAACGGATGTTGCACCTTGCACCGTGGATGTTGCACCCTGTAGATATCGATTATTCAGACGGCCATAACTTCTGCCTCGTTTAGAGTTACGGGAGCCATAACCAGTCAAAACGAAGGCCTCAGTGAGTTCTACGGCTCTGACAGCTTTCAGCCGTCAATGGATTGTTTAATGCCCAAAAAAGACTATCCGAATCTCAATCAGGTCTCGGAAGTTTTTTACCCTTCTTTTTTCGACACGTGGATTTTTACGGTAAAACGAGATTACCGTGGCTAGTCTTCGATTTACCATCGCCGGAGAGTGGTGCACCAAGTTATCGTTCCGTTTCAAATCCATGCACGCATTTGAAAAAGTTGTACGGCACTGTTTCGCCATTTCAGACGGATGTTGCACCTTGCACCGTGGATGTTGCACCCTGTAGATATCGATTATTCGGACGGCCATTACTTCTGGCTCATTTAGAGTTATAGGAGCCATAACCATTCAAAACGAAGGCCTCGGTGAGTTCTACCGCTCTGACAGCTTTCAGCCGTCAATGGATTGTTTAATTCCCAAAAAAGACTATCCGAATCTCAATCAGGTCTCGGAAATTTTTTACCCTTCGTTTTTTCGACACTTGGATTTTTACGGTAAAGCGGGATTACCGTGGCTGGTCTTCGATTTACCATCGCTGGAGCGTGGTGACCATGGTACCGTTCCATTTCAAATCCATGCACGCATTTCAAAAATTCATACGACACGGTTTCGCCATTTCGGACGGATGTTGCACCTTGCACCGTGGATGTTGCACCCTGTAGATATCGATTATTCAGACGGCCATAACTTCTGGCTCGTTTAGAGTTACGGTAGCCATAGCCAGTCAAAATGAAGGCCTCAGTGAGTTCTACGGTTATGACCACTTTCAGCCATCAATGGATTGTTTAATGCCCAAAAAAAACTATCCGAATCTCAATCGGGTCTCGGAAGTTTTTTACCCTTCGTTTTTTCGACACGTGGATTTTTACGGTAAAACTGGATTACCGTGGCTGGTCTTCGATTTACCATCGCTGGAGAGTGGTACACCATGGTACCATTCCGTTTCAAATCCATGCACGCATTTCAATAAGTCGTACGGCACTGTTTCGCCATTTCGGACGGATGTTGCACCTTGCACCGTGGATGTTGCACCCTGTAGATATCGATTATTCAGACGGCCATAAATTCTGGCTCGTTTGGAGTTACGGGAGCCATAACCAGTCACAACAAGGGCCTCAGTGAGTTCTACGCCTCTGACAGCTTTCAACAGTCAATGGATTGTTTAATGCCCCAAAAATACTATCCGAATCTCAATCGGGTCTCGGAAGTTTTTTACCCTTCGTTTTTTCGACACGTGGATTTTTACGGTAAAACGGGATTACCGTGGCTGGTCTTCGATTTACCATCGCTGGAGAGTGGTGCACCATGGTACCGTTCCGTTTCAAATCCATGCACGCATTACAAAAAATCGTACGACACTGTTTCTCCATTTCGGACGGATGTTGCATCTTGCACCGTGGATGTTGCACCCTGTAGATATCGATTATTCGGACGGCCATAACTTCTGGCTCGTTTAGAGTTACGGGAGCCATAACCATTCAAAACAAATGCCTCAGTGAGTTCTACGGATCTGACAGCTTTCAGCCGTCAATGGATTGTTTAATGGCCAAAAAAGACTATCCGAATCTCAATCGGGCCTCGGAAGTTTTTTACCCTTCGTTTTTTCGACACGTGGATTTTTACGGTAAAACTGGATTACCGTGGCTGGTCTTCGATTTACCATCGCTGGAGCGTGGTGCACCATGGTACCGTTCCGTTTCAAATCCATGCACGCATTTCAAAAAGTCGTACGGCACTGTTTCGCCATTTCGGACAGATGTTGCACCTTGCACCGTGGATGTTGCACCCTGTAGATATCGGTTATTCGGACGGCCATAACTTCTGCCTCGTTTAGAGTTACGGGAGCCATAACCAGTCAAAACGAAGGCCTCAGTGAGTTCTACGGCTCTGACAGCTTTCAGCCATCAATGGATTGTTTAATGCCCAAAAAAGACTATCCGAATCTCAATCGGGTCTCGAAAGTTTTTTACCCTTCGTTTTTTCGACACGTGGATTTTTACGGTAAAACGGGATTACCGTGGCTGGTCTTCAATTTACCATCACTGGAGAGTGGTGCACCATGGTACCGTTCCGTTTCAAATCCATGCACGCATTTCAAAAAGTCGTACGACACTGTTTCGCCATTTCGGACGGATGTTGCACCTTGCACCGTGGATGTTGCACCCTGTAGATATCGATTATTCGAACGGCCATAACTTCTGGCTTGTTTAGAGTTACGGGAGCCATAACCATTCAAAACAAATGCCTCAGTGAGTTCTACGGATCTGACAGCTTTCATCCGTCAATGGATTGTTTAATGCCCAAAAAAGACTATCCGAATCTCAATCGGGTCACGGATGTTTTTTACCCTTCGTTTTTTCGACACGTGGATTTTTACGGTAAAGCTGGATTACCGTGGCTGGTCTTCGATTTACCATCGCTGGAGAGTGGTGCACCATGGCACCGTTCCGTTTCAAATCCATGCACGCATTTCAAAAAGTCTTACGACACTGTTTTGCCATTTCAGACGGATGTTGCGCCTTGCACCTTGGATGTTGCACCCTTTAGATATCGATTATTCGGACGGCCATAACTTCTGTCTCGTTTAGAGTTACAGGAGCCATATCCAGTCAAAACAAAGGCCTCAGTGAGTTCTACGGCTCTGACAGCTTTCAACCGTCAATGGATTGTTTAATGCCCAAAAAAGACTATCTGAATCTCAATCGGGTCTCGAAAGTTTTTTACCCTTCGTTTTTTCGACACGTGGATTTTTACGGTAAAACTGGATTACCGTGGCTGGTCTTCGATTTACCATCGCTGGAGAGTGGTGCACCATGGTACCGTTCCGTTTCAAATCCATGCACGCATTTCAAAAAGTCGTACGGCACTGTTTCGCCATTTCGGACAGATGTTGCACCTTGACCTTTGATGTTGCACCCTATAGATATCGATTATTCGGACGGCCATAAATTCTGGCTCGTTTAGAGTTACGGGAGCCATAACCAGTCACAACAAAGGCCTCAGTGAGTTCTACGCCTCTGACAGCTTTCAGCCGTCAATGGATTGTTTAATGCCCAAAAAAGACTATCTGAATCTCAATCTGGTCTCGGAATTTTTTACCGTTCGTTTTTTCGACACGTGGATTTTTACGGTAAAACGGGATTACCGTGGCTGGTCTTCGATTTACCATCGCTGGAGAGTGGTGCACCATGGTACCGTTCCGTTTCAAATCCATGCACGCATTTCAAAAAGTCGTAAGACACTGTTTCGCCATTTCGGACGGATGTTGCACTGGCACCGTGGATGTTGCACCCTGTAGATATCGATTATTCGGACGGCCATAACTTCTGGCTCGTTTAGAGTTACGGGAGCCATAACCAGTCAAAACGAAGGCGTCGGTGAGTTCTACGGCTCTGACAGCTTTCAGCCGTCAATGGATTGTTTAATGCCCAAAAAGACTATCCGAATCTCAATAGGGTCTAGGAAGTTTTTTACCCTTCGTTTTTTCGACACGTGGATTTTTACGGTAAAACGGGATTACCGTGGCTGGTCTACTATTTACCACCGCTGGAGAGTCGTGCACCATGGTACCGTTTCGTTTCAAATCCATGCACGCATTTCAAAAAGTCGTACGACACTGTTTCGCCATTTCGGACGGATATTGCACCTTTCACCGTGGATGTTGCACCCTGTACATATCGATTATTCGGACGACCATAACTTCTGCCTCGTTTAGAGTTACGGGAGCCATAACCAGTCAAAACGAAGACCTCAGTGAGTTCTATGGCACTGACAGCTTTCAGCCGTCAATGGATTATTTAATGCCGAAAAAAGACTATCCGAATCTCAATCGGGTCTCGGAAGTTTTTTACCCTTCGTTTTTTCGACACGAGGATTTTTACGGTAAAACGGGATTACCGTGACTGGTCTTAGATTTACCATCGCTGGAGAGTGGTGACCATTGTACCGTTCCGTTTCAAGTCCATGCACGCATTTCAAAAAGTCGTACGACACGGTTTCGCCATTTCGGACGGATGTTGCACCTTGCACCGTGGATGTTGCACCCAGTAGATATCGATTATTCGACTGGCCATGACTTCTGCATCTTTTAGAGTTACGGGAGCCATAACCAGTCAAAATGAAGGCCTCAGTAAGTTCTACGGTTATGACAGCTTTCAGCCGTCAATGGATTGTTTAATGCCCAAAAAAGACTATCCGAATCTCAATCGGGTCTCGGAAGTTTTTTACCCTTCGTTTTTTCGACACGTGGATTTTTACGGTAAAACTGGATTACCGTTGCTGGTCTTCGATTTACCATCGCTGGAGAGTGGTGCACCATTGTACCATTCCGTTTCAAATCCATGCACGCATTTCAAAAAGTAGTACGGCACTGTTTCTCCATTTTGGACGGATGTTGCACCTTGCACCGTGGATGTTGCACCCTGTAGATATCGATTATTCAGACGGCCATAAATTCTGGCTCGTTTAGAGTTACGAGAGCCATAACCAGTCACAACAAAGGCCTCAGTGAGTTCTACGCCTCTGACAGCTTTCAGCCGTCAATGGATTGTTTAATTCCCAAAAACGACTATCCGAATCTCAATCGGGTTTCGGAAGTTTTTTACCCTTCGTTTTTTCGACACGTGGATTTTTATGGTAAAACGGGATTACCGTGGATGGTCATCGATTTACCATCGCTGGAGAGTGGTGCACCATGGTACCGTTCCGTTTCAAATACATGCACGCATTTCAAAAAGTCGTACGACACTGTTTCGCCATTTCGGACGGATGTTGCACCTTGCACCGTGGATGTTGCACCTTGTAGATATCGATTATTCGGACGGCCATAACTTCTAGCTCGTTTAGAGTTACGGGTGCCATAACCATTCAAAACAAATGCCTCAGTGAGTTCTACGGATCTGACAGCTTTCAGCCGTCAATGGATTGTTTAATGCCCAAAAAAGACTATCCGAATCTCAATCGGGTCTCGAAAGTTTTTTACCCTTCGTTTTTTTGACACGTGGATTTTTACGGTAAAACGGGATTACCGTGGCTGGTCTTCGATTTACCATCGCTGGAGAGTGGTGCACCATGGTACCGTTTCGTTTCAAATCCATGCACGCATTTCAAAAAGTCGTACGACACTGTTTCGCCATTTCGGACGGATGTTGCACCTTGCACCGTGGATGTTGCACAATGTAGATATCGATTATTCGGACGGCCATAACTTATGGCTCGTTTAGAGTTATGGGAGCCATAACCAGTCAAAACGAAGGCCTCAGTGTGTTCTACGGCTCTGACAGCTTTCAGCCGTCAATTGATTGTTTAGTGCCCAAAAAAGAATATCTGAATCTCAATCGGGTCTCCGAAGTTTTTTACCCTTCGTTCTTTCGACACGAGGATTTTTACGGTAAAACGGGATTACCGTGGCTGGTCTTCGATTTACCATCGCTGGAGAGTGGTGCACCATGGTACCGTTTCGTTTCAAATCCATGCATGCATTTTAAAAAGTCGTACGACACGGTTTCGCCATTTCGGACGGATGTTGCACTTTGCACCGTGGATGTTGCACCCTATAGATATCGATTATTCAGACGGCCATAACTTCTGCCTCGTTTAGAGTTACGAGAGCCACAACCAGTCAAAACGAAGGCCTCAGTGAGTTCTACGGCTCTGATGGCTTTCAGCCGTCAATGGATTGTTTAATGCCCAAAAAAGACTATCCGAACCTCAATCGGGTCTCGGAAGTTTTTTACCCTTCGAAATTTTTAGACACGTGGATTTTTACGGTAAAACGAGATTACCGTGGCTGGTCTTTGATTTACCATCGCTGGAGAGTGGTGCACCATGGTACCGTTCCGTTTCAAATCCATGCACGCATTTCAAAAAGTCGTACGGCACTGTTTCGCCATTTCGGACGGATGTTGCACCTTGCACCGTGGATGTTGCACCCCGTAGATATCGATTATTCGGACGTCCATAACTTCTGGTTCGTTTAGAGTTACGGGAGCCATAACCAGTCAAAACGAAGGCCTCAGTGAGTTCTACGGCTCTGACAGCTTTCAGCCGTCAATGGATTGTTTAACGCCCAAAAAAGACTATCCGAATCTCAATCGGGCCTCGGAAGTTTTTTACCCTTCGTTTTTCCGACACGTGGATTTTTACGGTAAAACCGGATTACCGTGGCTGGTCTTCGATTTACCATCGCTGGAGAGTGGTGCACCATGGTACCGTTCCATTTCAAATCCATGTACGCATTTCAAAAAGTCGTACGACACGGTTTCGCCATTTCGGACGGATGTTGCACCTTGCACCGTGGATGTTGCACCCCGTAGATATCGATTATTCAGACGGCCTTAACTTCTGCCTCATTTAGAGTCACGGGAGCCATAACCAGTCAAAACGAAGGCCTCAGTAGTTCTGCGGCTCTTACAGCTCTCAGCCGACAATGGAATGTTTAATGCCCAAAAAAGACTATCCAAATCTCAATCGGGTCTCGGAAGTTTTTTACCCTTCGTTTTTTCGACACGTGGATTTTTACGGTAAAACTGGATTACCGTGGCTGGTCTTCGATTTACCATCGCTGGAGAGTGGTGCACCATGGTACCGTTCCGTTTCAAATCCATGCACGCATTTCAAAAAGTCGTACGACACTGTATCGCCTTTTCGGACGGATGTTGCACCTTGCACCGTGGATGTTGCACCATGTAGATATCGATTATTCGGACGGCCATAACTTCTGGCTCGTTTAGAGTTACGGGAGCTATAACCGATCAAAACGAAGGCCTCAGTGAGTTCTACGGCTCTGATAGCTTTCAGCCGTCAATGGATTGTTTAATGCCCAAAAAATACTATCCGAATCTCAATCGGGACTAGGAAGTTTTTTACCCTTCGTTTTTTCGAGACGTGAATTTTTACGGTAAAATGGGATTACCGTGGCCGGTCTTCGATTTACCATCGCTGAAGAGTGGTGCACCATGGTACCGTTCCATTTCAAATCCATGCACGCATTTTAAAAAGTCGAACAACACTGTTTCGCCATTTCGGACGGATGTTGCACCTTGCACCGTGGATGTTGCACCATGTAGATATCGATTATTCGGACGGCCATAACTTCTGGCTCGTTTAGAGTTAAGGGAGCCATAACCAGTCAAAACAAAGCCCTTAGTGATTTCTACGGCTATGACAGCTTTCAACCGTCAATGGATTGTATAATGCCCAAAAAAGACTATCCGAATCTCAATCGAGTCTCGGAAGTTTTTTACCCTTCGTTTTTTTGACACGTGGATTTTTACGGTAAAACTGGATTACCGTGGCTGGTCTTCGATTTACCATCGCTAGAGAGTGGTGCACCATGGTACCGTTCCACTTCAAATCTATGCACGCATTTCAAAAAGTCCTACGACAATGTTTCGCCATTTCGGACGGATGTTGCACCTTGCACCATGGATGTTGCACCATGTAAATATCGATTATTCGGACGACCATAACTTCTGGCTCGTTTAGAGTTAAGGGAGCCATAACCAGTCAAAACGAAGGCCTCAGTGAGTTCTACGGCTCTGACAGCTTTTAGCCGTCAATGGATTGTATAATGCCCAAAAAAGACTATCCGAATCTCAATCGGGTCTCGGAAGTTTTTTAACCTTCGTTTTTTCGACACGTGGATTTTTACGGTAAAACTGGATTACCGTGGCTGGTCTTCGATTTACCATCGCTGGAGAATAGTGCCCCATGGTACCGTTCCGTTTCAAATCCATGCACGCAATTCAAAAAGTCGTACGACGCTGTTTCGCCATTTCGGACGGATGTTGCACCTTGCAGCGTGTATGTTGCACCCTGTAGATATCGATTATTCGGGCGGCCATAACTTCTGACTCGTTTAGAGTTACGGGAGCCATAACCATTCAAAACGAAGGCCTCGGTGAGTTCTATAGCTCTGGCAGCTATCATCCGTCAATGGATTGTATAATGCCCAAAAAAGACTATCCGAATCTCAATCGGGCCTCGGAAGTTTTTTACCCTTCGATTTTTCGACACGTGGATTTTTACGGTAAAACGGGATTACCGTGGCTGGTCTTCGATTTACCATCGCTGGAGAGTTGTGCACCATGGTACCGTTCCGTTTCAAATCCATGCACGCATTTCAAAAAGTCGTACGACGCTGTTTCGCCATTTCGGACGGATGTTGCACCCTGTAGATATCGATTATTCGGACGGCCATTACTTCTTGCTCGTTTAGAGTTAACGGAGCCATAACCAGTCAAAACGAAGGCCTCAATGAGTTCTACGGCTCTGACAGCTTTCAGCCGTCAATGGATTGTGTAAAGCCCAAAAAAGACTATCCGAATCTCAATCGGGTCTAGGAAGTTTTTTACCCTTCGTTTTTTCGACACATGGATTTTTACGGTAAAACGGGATTACCGTGGTTGGTCTTCGATTTACCATCGCTGGAGAGTGGTGCACCATGGTACCGTTCCGTTTCAAATCCATGCGCGCATTTCAAAAAGTCGTACGACGCTGTTTCGCTATTTCTGACGGATGTTGCATCTTGCACCGTGGATGTTGCACCCTGTAGATATCGATTATTCGGACGGCCATCACTTCTGGCTCGTTTAGAGTTACGGGAGCCATAACCTGTCAAAACGAAGGCCTCAGTGAGTTCTACGGCTCTGATAGCTTTCAGCCGTCAATGGATTGTTTAAAGCCCAAAAAAGAGTATCCGAATCTTAATCGCGTCTAGGAAGTTATTTACCCTTCGTTTTTTCGAAACGTGGATATTTACGGTAAAATGGGATTACCGTGGCTGGTCTTCGATTTACCATCGCTGAAGAGTGGTGCACCATGGTACCGTTCCATTTCAAATCCATGCACGCATTTCAAAAAGTCGTACGACCCTGTTTCGCCATTTCGGACGGATGTTGCACCTTGCACCGTGGATGTTGCACCATGTAGATATCGATTATTCGGACGGCCATAACTTCTGGCTCCTTTAGAGTTAAGGGAGCCATAACCAGTCAAAACGAAGCCCTCAATGAGTTCTACGGCTCTGACAGCTTTCAGCCGTCAATGGATTGTATAATGCCCAAAAAAGACTATCCGAATCTCAATCGGGTCTCGGATGTTTTTTACCCTTCGTTTTTTTGACACGTGGTTTTTACTGCAAAACTGGATTACCGTGGCTGGTCTTCGATTTACCATCGCTGGAGAGTGGTGCACCATGGTACCGTTCCGTTTCAAATCTATGCACACATTTCAAAAAGTCGTACGACACTGTTTCGCCATTTCGGACAGATCTTGCAACTTGCACCGTGGATGTTGCACCATGTAAATATCGATTATTCGGACGGCCATAACTTCTGGCTCGTTTAGAGTTAAGAGAGCCATAACCAGTCAAAACGAAGGCCTCAGCGAGTTCTATGGCTCTGACAGCTTTCAACCATCAATGGATTCTATAATGCCCAAAAAAGACTTCCGAATCTCAATCGGGTCTCGGAAGTTTTTTACCCTTCGTTTTTTCGACACGTGGATTTTTACGGTAAAACTGGATTACCGTGGCTAGTCTTCGATTTACCATCGCTGGAGAGTAGTGCCCCATGGTACCGTTCCGTTTCAAATCCATGCACGCAATTCAAAAAGTCGTACGACGCTGTTTCGCCATTTCGGACAGATGTTGCACCTTGCACCGTGTATGTTGCACCCTGTAGATATCGATTATTCGGGCGGCCATAACTTCTGGCTCGTTACAGTTAACTTCTGGCTCGTTTAGAGTTACGAGAGCCATAACCAGTCAAAACGAAGGCCTCAGTGAGTTCTACGTCTATGACCGCTATCAGCCGTCAATGGATTATATAATGCCCAAAATAGACTATCTGAATCTCAGTCGGGTCTCGGAAGTTTTTTACCCTTCGTTTTTTCGATGCGTGGATTTTTACGGTCAAACGGGATTACCGTGGCTGGTCTTCGACTTACCATCGCTGGAGAGTGGTGCACCATGGTACCGTTCTGTTTCAAATTCATGCACGCATTTCAAAAAGTCGTACGATGCTGTTTCGCCATTTCGGACGGATGTTGCACCTTGCACCGTGGATGTTGCACCCTGTAGACAACGATTATTCGGACGGCCATAACTTCTGGCTCGTTTAGAGTTAAGGGAGCCATAACCAGTCAAAACGAAGGCCTCGGTGAGTTCTATGTCTCTGATATCTTGCAGCCGTCAATGGATTGTATAATTCCCAAAAAAGATTATCCGAATCTCAATCGGGTCTTGGAAGTTTTTTACCCTTCGTTTTTGCGACACGTGGATTTTTATGGTAAAACGGGATTACCGTGGCTGGTCTACGATTTACCATCGCTGGAGAATGGTGCACCATGGTACCGTTCCGTTTCAAATCCATGCACGCATTTCAAAAAGTCGTACGATGCTGTTACGCCATTTCGGACGGATGTTGCACCTTGCACCGTGGATGTTGCACCCTGTATATATCGATTATTCGGACGGCCATAACTTCTGGCTCGTTTAGAGTTAAGGGAGCCATAACCAGTCAAAACTAAGGCCTCAATGAGTTCTATGGCTCTGACAGCTTGCAGCCGTCAATGGATTGTATAATGCCCAAAAAAACTATCCGAATCTCAATCGGGTCTCGGAAGTTTTTTACCCTTCGTTTTTTCGACACGTGGATTTTTACGGTAAAACGGGATTACCGTGGCTGGTCTTCGATTTACCATCGCTGGAGAGTGGTGCATCATAGTACCGTTCCATTTCAAATCCATGCATGCATTTCAAAAAGTTGTACGATGCTGTTTCGCCATTTCGGACGGATGTTGCATTTTGCACCGTGGATGTTGCACCCTGTAGATATCGATTATTCGGACAGCCATAACTTCTGGCTCGTTTAGAGTTATTGGAGCCATAACCTGTCAAAACGAAGGCCTTAGTGAGTTCTACGGCTCTAATAGCTTTCAGCCGTCAATGGATTGTTAATGTCCAAAAAAGACTATCCGAATCTCAATCGGGTCTTGGAAGTTTTTTATCCTTCGTTTTTTCGAAACGTGGATTTTTATGGTAAAATGGGATTACCATGGCTGGTCTTCGATTTACCATCGTTGGAGAGTGGTGCACCATGGTACCGCTCAATTTCAAATCCATACACGCATTTCAAAAGTCGTACGACCCTGTTTCTCCATTTCGGACGGATGTTGCACCTTGCGCCGTGGATGTTGCACCATGTAGATATCGATTATTCGGACGGCCATAACTTCTGGCTCATTTAGAGTTAAGGGAGCGATAACTAGTCAAATTGAAGCTCTCAGTGAGTTCTACGGCTCTGACAGCTTTCAGCCGTCAATGGATTGTATAATGCCCAAAAAAGACTATCCGAATCTCAATCGGGTCTCGTAAGTTTTTTACCCTTCGTTTTTTCGACACGTGGATTTTTACGGTAAAACGGGATTACCGTGGCTGGTCTACGATTTACCATCGCTGGAGAATGGTGCACCATGGTACCGTTCCTTTTAAAATCCATGCACGCATTTCAAAAAGTCGTACGACACTGTTTCGCCATTTCGGACGGATGTTGCACCTTGCACCGTGGATGTTGCACCCTGTAGATATAGATTATTCGGACGGCCATAACTTCTGGCTCGTTTAGAGTTACGGGAGCCGTAACTAGTTAAAATGAAGGCCTCAGTGAGTTCTAAGGCTCTGAATTCTTTCAGCCGTCAATGGATTGTAAAATGCCCAAAAAAGACTCCGAATCTCAATTGGGTCTCGTAAGTTTTTTACCCTTCGTTTTTTCGACACGTTGATTTTTACGGTAAAACGGGATTACCGTGGCTGGTCTTCGATTTGCCATCGCTGGAAAGTGGTGCACCATGGTACCGTTTCATTTCAAATCCATGCACGCATTTCAAAAAGTCGTACGACACTGTTTCGCCATTTCGGATGGATGTTGCACCTTGCACCGTGGATGTTCCACCATGTGGATATCGATTATTTGGACGGCCATAACTTCTGGCTCGTTTAGAGCTAAGGGAGCCACAATCAGTCAAAACGAAGGCCGCAGTGAGTTCTACTGCTCTGACAGCTTTCAACCGTTAATGGATTGTATAATTCCCAAAAAAGACTATCCGAATCTCAATCGGGTCTCGTAAGTTTTTTACACTTCGTTTTTTCGACACGTGGATTTTTACGGTAAAACGGGATTACCGTGGCTGGTCTTCGATTTACCATCGCTGGAGAGTTATGCACCATGGTACCATTTCGTTTCAAATCCATGCACGCATATCAAAAAGTCGTATGACGCTGTTTCGCCATTTCGGACGGATGTTGCAACTTGCACCGTGGATGTTGCACCCTGAAGATATCGATTATTCGGACGACCATAACTTCTGGCTCGTTTAGAGTTACGGGAGCCATAACCAGTCATAACGAATGCCTTAGTGAGTTCTACGGCTCTGACAGCTTTTAGCCTTCAATGGGTTGTATAATGCCCAAAAAAGACTATCCGAATCTCAATCGTGTCTCGGAAGTTTTTTACCCTTCGTTTTTTCGACACGTGGATTTTTACGGTAAAACGGGATTACCGTGGCTGGTCTTCGATTTACCATCGCTGGAGAGTGGTGCACCATGGTACCGTTCCATTTCAAATCCATTCACGCATTCCAAAAATTCGTACGACACTGTTTCGCCATTTTCGGACGGATGTTGCACCTTGCACCGTGGATGTTTCACCCTGTAGATATCGATTATTCGGACGGCCATAACTTCTGGCTCATTTAGAGTTACGGGAGCCATAACCAGTCAAAACGAAGGCCTTAGTGAGTTCTACGGCTCTGACAGCTTTCAGCCGTCAATGGATTGTATAATGCCCAAAAAAGACTATCTGAATCTCAGTCGGGTCTAGGAAGTTTTTTAACCTTCGTTTTTTTGACACATGGATTTTTACGGTAAAACGGGATTACAGTGGCTGGTCTTCGATTTACCATCGCTGGAGAGTGGTGCACCATGGTACTGTTCCGTTTCAAATCCATACGCGAATTTCAAAAAGTCGTACGATGCTGTTTCGCTATTTCTGACGGATGTTGCACCTTGCACCGTGGATGTTGCACCCTGTAGATATCGATTATTCGGACGGCCATAACTTCTGGCTCGTTTAGAGTTAAGGGAGCCATAAGCAGTCAAAACGAAGCCCTTAGTGAGTTCTACGGCTCTGACAGCTTTCAGCCGTCAATGGATTGTATAATGCCCAAAAAAGACTATCCGAATCTCAATCGGGTCTCGGAAGTTTTTTACCCATCGTTTTTTCGACACGTGGATTTTTACAGTAAAACTGGATTACCGTGGCTCGTCTTCGATTTACCATCGCTGGAGAGTGGTGCACCATGGTACCGTTCCGTTTCAAATCTATGCACGCATTTCAAAAAGTCGTACGACACTGTTTCTTCATTTCGGACGGATGTTGCACCTTGCACCGTGGATGTTGCACCATGTAGATATCGATTATTCGGACAGCCATAACAGCTGGCTCGTTTAGAGTTATGGGAGCCATAAACTGTCAAAACGAAGGCCTCGGTGAGTTCTATGGCTCTGACCGCTTTAAGCCGACAATGGATTGTTTAATGCCCAAAAAAGACTATCCGAATCTCAATCGGGTCTAGGAAGTTTTTGACCCTTCGTTTTTTCGACACATGGATTTTTATGGTAAAACGGGATTACCGTGGCTGGTCTTCGATTTACCATCGCTGGAGAGTGGTGCACCATGGTACCGTTCCGTTTCAAATCCATGCACACATTTCAAAAAGTCGTACGACACTGTTTCGCCATTTCGGACGGATGTTGCACCTTGCACCGTAGATGTTGCACCCTGTAGATTCGATTATTCGGACGGCCATAACTTCTGGCTCGTTTAGAGTTACGGGAGCCATAACCAGTCAAAACGATGGCCTCGGTGAGTTCTACGGCTCTGAATGCTTTGAGCCGTCAATGGATTGTAAAATGCCCAAAAAAGACTATCCGAATCTCAATCGGGTCTCGGAAGTTTTTGACCCTTCGTTTTTTCGACACGTGGATTTTTACGATAAAACGAGATTACCTTCGCTGGTCTTCGATTTACCATCGCTGGAGAGTGGTGCACCATGGTACCGTTCCATTTCAAATCCATGCACGCATTTCAAAAAGTCGTACGACACTGTTTAGCCATTTCGGACGGATGTTGTACCTTGCACCGTGGATGTTGCACCATGTAGATATCGATTATTCGGACGGCCATAACTTCTGGCTCGTTCAGAGTTAAGGAAGCCATCACTAGTCAAAACGAAGGCCTCAGTGAGTTCTACGGCTCTGACCGCTTTCAGCCGTCAATGGATTGTATAATGCCCAAAAAAGACTATCCGAATCTCAATCGGGTCTCGGAAATTTTTTACCCTTCGTTTTTTCGGCACGTGGATTTTTACGGTAAAACGGGATTACCGTGGCTGGTCTTCGATTTACCATCGCTGGAGAGTGGTGCATCATGGTACCTGTCCGTTTCGAATCCAAGCACGCATTTCAAAAAGTCGTTCGACACTGTTTCGCCATTTCGGATGGATGTTCACCATGGATGTTGCACCATGTAGATATCAATTATTCAGACGGCCATAACTTCTGGCTCGTTTAGAGTTAAGGGAGACATAACCAGTCAAAACGAAGGCCCCGGTGAGTTCTACGGCTCTGACAGCTTTCAGCCGTCAATGGATTGTATAATGCCCAAAAAAGACTATCCGAATCTCAATCGGGTCTCGGAAGTTTTTTCCCCATCGTTTTTTCGACACGTGGATTTTTACGGTAAAACTGGATTGCCATGGCTGGTCTTCGATTTACCATCGCTAGAGAGTGGTGCCCCATGGTACCGTTCTGTTTCAAATCCATGCACGCAATTCACAAAGTCGTACGATGCTGTTTCGCCATTTCGGACGGATGTTGCACCTTGCACCGTGTATGTTGCACCCTGTAGATATCGATTATTCGGACGGCCATAACTTCTGGCTCGTTTAGAGTTATGGGAGCCATAACCAGTCAAAATGAAGGCCTCGGTGAGTTCTGCGGCTCTGATAGCTTCCAGACGTCAATGGATTGTATAATGACCAAAAAAGACTATCCGAATCTCAATCGGGTCTCGGAAGTTTTTTACCCTTCGTCTTTTCGACACGCGGAATTTTACGGTAAAACGGGATTACCGTGGCTGGTCTTCGATTTACCATCGCTGGAGAGTTGTGCACCATGGTACCATTCTGTTTCAAATCCAAGCACGCATTTCAAAAAGTCGTACGACGCCGTTTCGGACGGTTGTTGCACCTTGCACCGTGGATGTTGCACCTTGTAGATATCGATCATTCGAACAGCCATAACTTCTGGCTCGTTTCGAGTTAAGGGTGCCATAACCAGTCAAAACGAAGGCCTAAGTGAGTTCTACGGCTGTAATAGCTTTCAGCCATCAATAGATTGTTTAATGTCCAAAGAAGACAATCCGAATCTCAATCGGGTCTAGGAAGTTTTTTACCCTTCGTTTTTTTGACACGTGAATTTTTACGGTAAAACGGGATTGCCGTGGCTGGTCTTCATTTACCATCGCTGGAGAGTGGTGCACCATGGTACCGTTCCGTTTCAAATCCATGCACGCATTTCAAAAAGTCGTACAACACTGTTTCGCCATTTCGGACGGATGTTGCACCTTGCACCGTGGATGTTGCACCATGTAGATACCGATTATTCGAACGGCCATAACTTTTGGCTCGTTTAGAGATAAGGGAGCCATAACTAGTCAAAACGAAGGCCTCAGTGAGTTCTACGGCTCTGGCAGCTTTCAGCCGCCATTGTGTAGTATAATGCCCAAAAAAGCCTATCCGAATCTCAATCGGGTCTCGGAAGTTTTATACCCTTCGTTTTTTCGACACGTGGATTTTTACGGTAAAACGGGATTACCGTGGCCGGTCTTCGATTTACCATCGCTGGAGAGTGGTGCACCATAGTACTGTTCCGTTTCAAAACCATGCACGCATTTTAAAATGTCGTACTACACTGTTTTGCCATTTCGGACGGATGTTGCATCTTGCGCCGTGGATGTTGCACCCTGTAGATATCGATTATTCGGACGGCCAAAACTTCTGGCTCGTTTAGAGTTACGGGAGCCTTAACCTGTCAAAATGAAGGCCTCAGTGAGTTTTACGGCTCTGAATGCTTTCAGCCGTCAATGGATTGTTTAATGCCCAAAAATGACTATCCGAATCTCAATCAGGTCTAGGAAGTTTTTTACCCTTCGTTTTTTCGACACGTGGATTTTTACGGTAAAACTGGATTACCATGGCTGGTCTTCGATTAACCATCGATGGAGAGTGGTGCACCATGGTACCGTTTAGTTTCAAATCCATTCACGCATTTCAAAAAGTCGTACGACACTGTTTTGCCATTTCGGACGGATGTTGCACCTTGCACCATGGATGTTGCACCATGTAGATATCGATTATTTGGACGGCCATAACTTCTGCCTCATTTAGAGTTACGGGACCCATAACCAGTCAAAATGAAGGCCTCAATGAGTTCTACGGCTGTTACAGCTTTCAGCCGTCAATGGATTGTATAATGCCCAAAAAAGGCTATCCGAATCTCAATCGGGTCTCGGAAATTTTTTACCCTTCGTTTTTTCGGCACGTGGATTTTTACGGTAAAACGGGATTACCGTGGCTGGTCTTCGATTTACCATCGCTAGAGAGTGGTGCACCATGGTACCGTTCCGTTTCGAATCCAAGCAAGCATTTCAAAAAGTCGTTCGACACTGTTTCGCCATTTCGGATGGATGTTCACCATGGATGTTGCACCCTATAGATATCAATTATTCAGACGGCCATAACTTCTGGCTCGTTTAGAGTTACGGGAGACATAACCAGTCAAAACGAAGGCCCCGGTGAGTTCTACGGCTCTGACATCTATCAGCTGTCAATGGATTGTTTAATTCCCAAAAAAAACTATCCGAATCACAATCGGGTCTACGAAGTTTTTACCCTTCGTTTTTTCGACACGTGAATTTTTACGGTAAATGGGATTACCGTGGCTGGTCTTCGATTTACCCTCGTTGTAGAGTGGAGCACCATCGTACCGTTTCGTTTCAAATCCATGCACGCATTTCAAAAAGTCGTACGACACTGTTTCGTCATTTCGGAGGGATGTTGCACCTTGCACCGTGGATGTTGCACCATGTAGATATCGATTATTCAGACGACCATAACTTCTGGCTCGTTTAGAGTTAAGGGAGCCATAACCAGTCAAAACGAAGCCCTCGGTGAGTTCTACGGCTTTGACGGCTTTCAGCCGTCAATGGATTGTATAATGCCCAAAAAAGACTATCCGAATCTCAATCGGGTCTCGGAAGTTTTTTACCCTTCGTTTTTTCGACACGTGGATTTTTACGGTAAAACTGGATTACCATGCCTGGTCATTGATTTACCGTCGATGGAGTGTGGTGCACCATGGTACCGTTTCGTTTCAAATCCATTCACGCATTTCAAAAAGTCGTACGACACTGTTTTGCCATTTCGGACGGATGTTGCACCTTGCACCGTGGATGTTGCACCCTGTAGATATCGATTATTCGGACGGCCATAACTTCTGGCTCGTTTAGAGTTAAGTGAGCCATAACTAGTCAAAACGAAGCCCTCAATGAGTTCTACGGCTCTGACAGCTTTCAGCCGTCAATGGATTGTATAATGCCCAAAAAAGACTATCCGAATCTCAATCGGGTCTCGGATGTTTTTTACCCTTCGTTTTTTCGACACATGGATTTTTACGGTAAAACGGGAACCGTGGCTAGTCTTCGATTTACCATTGCTGGAGAATGGTGCACCAAGGTTCCGTTCCGTTTAAAATCCATGCGCGCATTTCAAAAAGTCGTACGACGCTGTTTCGCAATTTTGGACGGATATTGCATCTTGCACCGTGGATGTTGCACCCCGTAGATATCGATTATTCGGAAGGCCATAACTTCTTGCTCGTTTAGAGTTACGGGAGCCATAACCTGTCAAAACGAAGGCCTCAGTGAGTTCTACGGCTCTGACAGCTATCAGCTGTCAATGGATTGTTTAATTCCCAAAAAAAACTATCCGAATCACAACCGGGTCTACGAAGTTTTTACCCTTCGTTTTTTTGACACGTGGATTTTTACGGTAAAATGGGATTACCGTGGCTGGTCTTCGATTTACCATCGCTGGAGAGTGGAGCACCATGGTACCGTTTCGTTTCAAATCCATGCACGCATTTCAAAAAGTCGTACGACACTGTTTCGTCATTTCGGAGGGATGTTGCACCTTGCACCATGGATGTTGCACCATGTAGATATCGATTATTCGGACGACCATAACTTCTGGCTCGTTTAGAGTTAAGGGAGCCATAACCAGTCAAAACGAAGCCCTCGGTGAGTTCTACGGCTTTGACAGCTTTCAGCCGTCAATGGATTGTATAATGCCCAAAAAAGACTATCCGAATCTCAATCGGGTCTCGGAAGTTTTTTACCCTTCGTTTTTTCGACACGTGGATTTTTACGGTAAAACTGGATTACCGTGGCTGGTCTTCGATTTACCATCGCTGGAGAGTGGTACACCATGGTACCGTTCCGTTTCAAAATCTATGCACGCATTTCAAAAAGTCGTACGACACTGTTTCGCCATTTCGGACGGATGTTGCACCTTGCACCGTGGATGTTGCACCCTATAGATATCGATTATTCGGACGGCCATAACTTCTGGCTCGTTTAGAGTTATGCGATGCATAACCTGTCAAAACGAAGGCCTCAGTGAGTTCTATGGCTCTGACAGCTTTCAGCCGTCAATGGATTGTTTAATGCCCAAAAAGGCTATCGAATCTCAATCAGGTCCAGGAAGTTTTTGACCCTTTCGACTCGTGGATTTTTACGGTAAAACTGGATTGACGTGGCTGGTCTTCGATTTACCATTGCTGGAGAGTGGTACACCATGGTACCGTTCCGTTTCAAATCTATGCACGCATTTCAAAAAGTCGTACGACACTGTTTCGCCATTTCGGACGGATGTTGCACCTTACACCGTGGATGTTGCACCCTGTAGATATCGATTATTCGGACGGCCATAACTTCTGGCTCGTTTAGAGTTATGGGATGCATAACCTGTCAAAACGAAGGCCTCAGTGAGTTCTATGGCTCTGATAGCTTTCAGCCGTCAATGGATTGTTCAATTCCCAAAAGGCTATTGAATCTCAATCGGGTCTAGGAAGTTTTTGACCCTTCGTTTTTTCCACACATGGATTTTTACGGTAAAACGGGATTACCGTGGCTGGTCTTCGATTTACCATCGCTGGAGAGTGGTGCACCAAGGTACCGTTCCGTTTCAAATCCATGCACGCATTTCAAAAAGTCGTACGACACCGTTTCGCCATTTCGGACGGATGTTGCACCTTGCACCGTGGATGTTGCACCCTGTAGATATCGATTATTCGGACGACCATAACTTCTGGCTCGTTTAGAGTTACGGGAGCCATAACCAGTCAAAGCAAAGGCCTTAGTGAGTTCTATGGCTCTGAATGCTTTCGGCCGTCAATGGATTGTAAAATGCACAAAAAAGACTATCTGAATCTCAATCGGGTCTTGGATGTTTTTTACCCTTCGTTTTTTCGACACGTGGATTTTTACGGTAAAACGGGTTTACCGTGGCTGGTTTTCGATTTACCATCGCTGAAGAGTGGTGCACCATGGTACCGTTCCGTTTCAAATCCATGCGCGCATTTCAAAAAGTCGTAAGATGCTGTTTCGCCATTTCGGATGGATGTTGCACCTTGCACCGTGGATGTTGCACCCTTTAGATATCGATTATTCGGACGGCCATAACTTCTGGCTCGTTTAGAGTTACGGGAGTCATAACCTGTCAAAACGAAGGCCTTAGTGAGTTCTACGGCTTTGACAGCTTTCAGACGTCAATGGATTGTATAATGCCCAAAAAAACTATCCGAATCTCAGTCTGGTCTAGGAAGTTTTTTACCCTTCGTTTTTTTGACACGTGGATTTTTACGTTAAAACGGGATTACCGTGGCAGGTCTTCGATTTACCATCGCTAAAGAGTGGTGCACCATGGTACTGTTCCGTTTCAAATCCATGCATGCATTTCAAAAGGTCGTACGACACTGTTTCGCCATTTCGGACGGATGTTGCACCTTGCGCCGTGGATGTTGCATCCTGTAGATATCGATTATTCGGACGGCCATAACTTCTGGCTCGTTTAATGTTACGGGAGCCTTAACCTGTCAAAATGAAGGCCTCAGTGAGTTCTACGGCTCTAAATGCTTTCAGCCGTCAGTGGATTGTTGAATGCCCAAAAATGACTATCCGAATCTCAATCGGGTCTAGGAAGTTTTTTACCCTTCGTCTTTTCGACACGCGGATTTTTACGGTGAAACTGGATTACCGTGGCTGGTCTTTGATTTACCATCGCTGGAGAGTGGTTCCCCATGGTACCGTTCTGTTTCAAATCCATGCCCGCAATTCAAAAAGTCCTACGATGCTGTTTCGCCATTTCGGACGGATGTTGCACCTTGCACCGTGTATGTTGCACCCTGTAGATATCGATTATTCGGACGACCATAACTTCTGGCTCGTTTAGAGTTACGGGAGCCATAACCAGTCAAAAGGAAGGCCTCAGTGAGTTCTACGGCTCTGACAGCTTTCAGCGGTCAATGGATTGTATAATGCCCAAAAAAGACTATGCGAATCTAAATCGGGTCTCGAAAGTTTTTTACCCTTCGTCTTTTCGACACGCGGATTTTTACGGTAAAACGAGATTACCGCGGCTGGTCTTCGATTTACCATCGCTGGAGAGCTGTGCACCATGGTACCGTTCCGTTTCAAATCCATGCACGCATTTGAAAAAGACGAACGATGCCGTTTCGCCATTGCGGACGGATGTTGCACCTTGCACCATGGATGTTGCACCTTGCACCATGGATGTTGCACCCTGTAGATATCGATCATTCGAACGGTCATAACTTCTGGCTCGTTTAGAGTTAAGGAGCCATAACCAGTCAAAACGAAGGCCTCGGGGAGTTTTACGGCTCTGACAGCTTTCAGCCGTCAATGGATTGTATAATGCCCAAAAAAGAATATCTGAATCTCAATCGGATCTCGGAAGTTTTTTACCCTTCGTTTTTTCGACACGTGGATTTTTACGGTAAAACGGGATTACCGTGGCTGGTCTTCGATTTACCATCGCTGGAGAGTAGTGCACCATGGTACCATTCCGTATCAAATCCATGCACGCATTTCAAAAGGTCGGACGACACTGTTTCGCCATTTCGGACAGATGTTGCACCTTGCTCCGTGGATGTTGCACCCTGTAGATATCGATTATTCGGACGGCCATAACATCAGGCTCGTTTAGAGTTACGGAGCCATAACCTGTCAAGACGAAGGCCTCAGTGAGTTCTACGGCTCTGACAGCTTTCAGCCGTCAATGGATTGTTTAATGTCCGAAGAAGACAATCCGAATCTCAATCAGGTCTAGGAAGTTTTTTACCCTTCGTTTTTTTGACACGTGGATTTTTACGGTAAAACGGGATTGCCGCGGCTGGTCTTCATTTACCACCGCTGGAGAGTGGTGCACCATGGTACTGTTCCGTTTCAAATCCATGCACGCATTTCAAAAGGTCATACGACACTGTTTCGCCATTTCGGACGGATGTTGCACCTTGCGCCGTGGATGTTGCACCCTGTAGATATCGATTATTCGGACGACCATAACTTCTGGCTCGTTTAGAGTTATAGGATGCATAACCTGTCAAAATTAAGGCCTTAGTGAGTTCTACGGCTCTGATAGCTTTCAGCCGTCAATGGATTGTATAATGCCCAAAAAAGACTATCCGAATCTCAGTCGGGTCTAGGAAGTTTTTTACCCTTCGTTTTTTCGACACATGGATTTTTACGGTAAAACGGGAATACCGTGGCTAGTCTTCAATTTACCATCGCTGGAGAGTGGTGCACCATGGTACCGTTCCGTTTCAAATCCATGCGCGCATTTCAAAAAGTCGTACGGCGCTGTTTCGCAATTTCGGACGGATATTGCATCTTGCACCGTGGATGTTGTACCCTGTAGATATCGATTATTCGGACAGGCATAACTTCTGGCTCGTTTAGAGTTACGGGAGCCATAACCTGTCAAAACGAAGGCCTCAGTGAGTTCTACGGCTCTGACAACTATCAGCTGTCAATGGATTGTTTAATTCCCAAAAAAAACTATCTGAATCTCAATCGGGTCTAGGAAGTTTTTACCCTTCGTTTTTTCGACACGTGGATTTTTACGGTAAAATGGGATTACCGCAGCTGGTCTTCGATTTACCATCACTAGAGAGTGGAGCACCATGGTACCGTTTCGTTTCAAATCCATGCACGCGTTTCAAAAAGTCGTACGACACTATTTCGTCATCTCGGATGGATGTTGCACCTTGCACCGTGGATGTTGCACCATGTAGATATCGATTATTCGGACGACCATAACTTCTGGCTCGTTTAGAGTTAAGCGAGCCATAACCAGTCAAAACGAAGCCCTCAGTGAGTTCTACGGCTTTGATAGCTTTCAGCTGTCAATGGATTGTATAATGCCCAAAAAAGACTATCCGAATCTCAATCGGGTCTCGGAAGTTTTTTACCCTTCGTTTTTTCGACACGTGGATTTTTACTGTAAAACTGGATTGCCGTGGCTGGTCTTCGATTTACCATCGCTGGAGAGTGGTGCACCATGGTACCATTCCGTTTCAAATCTATGCACGCATTTCAAAAAGTCGTACGACACTGTTTCGCCATTTCGGACGGATGTTGCACCTCGCACCGTGGATGTTGCACCCTGTAGATATTGATTATTCGGACGGCCATAACTTCTGGCTCGTTTAGAGTTATGGGATGCATAACATGTCAAAACGAAGGCCTCAGTGAGTTCTATGGCTCTGATAGCTTTCAGCCGTCAATGGATTGTTTAATTCCCAAAAGGCTATCGAATCTCAATCGGGTCTAGGAAGTTTTTGACCCTTCGTTTTTTCGACACATGGATTTTGACGGTAAATCGGGATTACCGTGGCTGGTCTTCGATTTACCATCGCTGGAGAGTGGTGCACCAAGGTACCATTCCGTTTCAAATCCATGCACGCATTTCAAAAAGTCGTACGACACTGTTTCGCCATTTCGGACGGATGTTGCACCTTGCACCGTGGATGTTGCACCCTGTAGATATCGATTATTCGGACGACCATAACTTCTGGCTCGTTTAGAGTTACGGGAGCCATAACCAGTCAAAGCAAAGGCCTCAGTGAGTTCTACGGCTCTGAATGCTTTCGGCCATCAATGGATTGTAAAATGCACAAAAAAGACTATCTGAATCTCAATCGGGTCTCGGATGTTTTTTACCCTTCGTTTTTTCGACACGTGGATTTTTACGGTAAAACGGGTTTACTGTGGCTGGTCTTCGATTTACCATCGCTGAAGAGTGGTGCACCATGGTACCGTTCCGTTTCAAATCCATGCGCGCATTTCAAAAGGTCGTACGATGCTGTTTCGCCATTTCGAATGGATGTTGCACCTTGCACCGTGGATGTTGCACCTTAAATATCGATTATTCGGACGGCCATAACTTCTGGCTTATTTAGAGTTACGGGAGTCATAACCTATCAAAACGAAGGCCTCAGTGAGTTCTACGGCTTTGACAGCTTTCAACCGTCAATGGATTGTTTAATGCCCAAAGAAGACTATCTGAATCTCAATCGGGTCTAGGAAGTTTTTTACCCTTCGTTTTTCGGACACATGGATTTTTACAATAAAACGGGATTACCGTAGCTGGTCTTCGATTTACCATTGCTGGAGAGTGGTGCACCATGGTACCGTTCCGTTTCAAATCCATGCACGCATTTCAAAAAGTCGTACGACGCTGTTTCGCCATTTCGGACGGATGTTGCACCTTGCACCGTGGATGTAGCACCATGTAGATATCGATTATTCGGACGGCCATAACTTCTGGCTCGTTTAGAGTTAAGGGAGCAATAACCAGTCAAAACGAAGGCCTCAGTGAGTTCTACGGCTCTAACAGCTTTCAGCCGTCAATGGGTTGTATAATGCCCAAAAAAGACTATCCGAATCTCAATTAGGTCTCGGAAGTTTTTTACCCTTCGTTTTTTCGACACGTGGATTTTTACGGTAAAACGGGATTACCGTGGCTGCTCTTCGATTTACCATCGCTGGAGAGTGGTGCACCATGGTACTGTTCCATTTCAAATCCATGCACGCATTTCAAATGGTCGTACGACACTGTTTCGCCATTTCAGACGGATGTTGCACCTTGCGCCATGGATGTTGCACCCTATAGATATCGATTATTCGGACGGCCATAACTTCTGGCTCGTTTAAAGTTACGGGACCCTTAACCTGTCAAAATGAAGGCCTCAGTGAGTTCTACGGCTCTGAATGCTTTGAGCCGTTAATGGATTGTTTAATGCCCAAAAATGACTATGCGAATCTCAATCGGGTCTAGGAAGTTTTTTACCCTTCATTTTTTTGACACGTGGATTTTTACGTGAAACGGGATTACCATGGCTGGTCTTCGATTTACCGTCATTGGAGAGTGGTGCTCCATGGTATCGTTCCGTTTCAAATCCATGTACGCAATTCAAAAAGTCGTACGATGCTATTTCGCCATTTCGGACGGATGTTGCACTTGCACCGTGTATGTTGCACCCTGTAGATATCGATTATTCGGACGGTCATAACTTCTGGCTCGTTTAGAGTTACGGGAGCCATAACCTGTCAAAACGAAGGGCTCAGTGAGTTCTACGGCTCTGACAGCTTTCAGCCATCAATGGATTGTATAATGCCCAAATAAGACTATCCGAATCTCAATCGGGTCTCGGAAGTTTTTTACCCTTCGTCTTTTCGGCACGCGGATTTTTACAGTATAACGGGATTACCGTGGCTGGTCTTCGATTTACCATCGCTGGAAAGTTGTGCACCATGGTTCCGTTCCGTTTCAAATCCATGAACGCATTTCAAAAAGTCGTACGACTCCGTTTCGCCATTTCGGACGGATGTTGCACCTTGCACCGTGTATGTTGCACCCTGTAGATATCGATCATTCGAATGGCCATAACTTCTGGCTTGTTTAGAGTTAAGGGAGCCATTACCAGTCAAAACGAAGGCCTCAGTGAGTTCTACGGCTCTGACAGCTTTCAGCCGTCAATGGATTGTATAATGCCCAAAAAAGAATATCCGAATCTCAATCGGATCTCGGAAGTTTTTTACCCTTCGTTTTTTCGACACGTGGATTTTTACGGTAAAACGGGATTACCGTGGCTGGTCTTCGATTTACCATCGCTGGAGAGTGGTGCACTATGGTACCGTTCCGTATCAAATCCATGCACGCATTTCAAAAAGTCGGACGACACTGTTTCGCCATTTCGGACAGATGTTGCACCTTGCACCGTGGATGTTGCACCCTGTAGATATCGATAATTCGGACGGCCATAACTTCTGGCTCGTTTAGAATTACGGGAGCCATAACCTGTCAAAACGAAGGCATCAGTGAGTTCTACGGCTCTGACAGCTTTCAGCCGTCAATGGATTGTTTAATGTCCAAAGAAGACAATCTGAATCTCAATCGGGTCTAGGAAGTTTTTTACCCTTCGTTTTTTGGACACGTGGATTTTTACGGTAAAACGGGATTACCGTGGCTGGTCTTCATTTACCATTGCTGGAGAGTGGTGCACCATGGTACCGTTCCATTTCAAATCCATGCACGCGTTTCAAAAAGTCGTACGACGCAGTTTCGCCATTTCGGACGGATGTTGCACCTTGCACCGTGGATGTTGCACCCTGTAGATATCTATTATTCGGACCACCATAACTTCTGGATTGTTTAGAGTTAAGGGAGCCATAACCAGTCAAAACGAAGGCATCAGTGAGTTCTACGGCTCTAACAGCTTTCAGCCGTCAATGGGTAGCATAATGCCTAAAAAGACTATCCGAATCTCAATCGGGTCTCAGAAGTTTTTTACCCTTCGTTTTTTCGACACGTGGATTTTTATGGTAAAACGGGATTACCGTGGCTGGTCTGCGATTTACCATCGCTGGAGAGTGGTGCACCATGGTACTGTTCCGTTTCAAATCCATGCACGCATTTCAAAAGGTCGTACGACACTGTTTCGCCATTTCGGACGGATGTTGCACCTTGCGCCGTGGATGTTGCACCATGTAGATATCGATTATTCGGACGGCCATAACTTCTGGCTCGTTTAAAGTTACGGGAGCCTTAACCTGTCAAAGCGAAGGCCTCAGTGAGTTCTACGTCTCTGACCACTTTCAGCCGTCAATTGATTGTTTAATACCCAAAGAAGAATTTCCGAATCTCTATCGGGTCTAGGAAGTTTTTTACCCTTCGTTTTTTTGACACGTGGTTTTTTACGGTAAAACGGGATTACCGTGGCTGGTCTTCGATTTACCATTGCTGGAGAGTGGTGCACCATGGTACCGTACCATTTCAAATCCATGCACGCATTTCAAAAAGTCGTATGACACTGTTTCGCCATTTCGGACGGATGTTGCACCTTGCACCGTGGATGTTGCACCCTGTAGATATCGATTTTTCGGACGGCCGTAACTTCTTGCTCGTTTAGAGTTATTGGATGCATAACCTGTCAAAACGAAGGCCTCAGTGAGTTCTATGGCTCTGACAGCTTTCAGCCGTCAATGGATTGTTTAATGCCCAAAAAAGACTATCTGAATCACAATCGGGTCTCGGAAGTTTTTTACCCTTCGTTTTTTCGACACGTGGATTTTTACGGTAAAACGGGATTACCGTGGCTGGTCTTCGATTTACCATAGCTGGAGAGTGGTGCGCCATGGTACCGTTCCGTTTTAAATCCATGCACGCATTTCAAAACGTCGTACGACACTGTTTCGTCATTTCGGACGGATATTGCACCTTGCACCGTGGATGTTGCACCCTGTAGATATCCATTATTCGGACGGCCATAACTTCTGGCTCGTTTAGAGTTGTGGGAGCCATAACCAGTCATAACGAAGGCCTCAGTGAGTTTTACGGCTCTGACAGCTTTCAGCCTTCAATGGATTGTATAATGCCCAAAAAAGACTATCCGAATCTCAATCGTGTCTCGGAAGTTTTTTTCCCTTTGTTTTTTCGACACGTGGATTTTTACGGTAAAACGGTATTACCTTGGCTGATCTTCGATTTACCATCGCAGGAGAGTGGTGCACCATGGTACCGTTTCATTTCAAATCCATGCACGCATTTCAAAAAGTCGTACGACGCCGTTTCGCCGTTTCGGACGAATGTTGCATCTTGCACCGTGGATGTTGCACCCTGTAGATATCGATTATTCGGATGGCCATAACTTCTGGCTCGTTTGGAGTTACGGGAGCCATAACCAATCAAAGCGAAGGCCTCAGTGAGTTCTACGGCTCTAAATGCTTGCAGCCATCAATGGATTGTAAAATGAACAAAAAAGACATCCGATTCTTAATCGGGTCTCGGAAGTATTTTACCCTTCGTTTTTTCGACACGTGAATTTTTACGGTAAAACGGGATTACCGTGGCTGGTCTTCGATTTACCATCGCAGGAGAGTGGTGCACCATGGTACCGTTCCGTTTCAAATCCATGCATGCATTTCAAAAAGTCGGACGACACTGTTTCGCCATTTCGGACAGATGTTGCACCTTGCACCGTGGATGTTGCACACTGTAGATATCGATTATTCGGACGGCCATAACTTCTGGCTCGTTTAGAGTTACGGGAGCCATAACCTATCAAAACGAAGGCCTCAGTGAGTTCTACGGCTCTGACAGCTTTCAGCCGTCAATGGATTGTTTAATGTCCAAAGAAGACAATCTGAATCTCAATCGGGTCTAGGAAGTTTTTAACCCTTCTTCTTTTTGACACGTGGATTTTTACGGTAAAATGGGATTACCGTGGCTGGTCTTCATTTACCATCGCTGGAGAGTGGTGCACCATGGTACCGTTCCGTTTCAAATCCATGCACGCATTTCAAAAGGTCGTACGACACTGTTTCGCCATTTCGGACGGATGTTGCACCTTGCGCCGTGGATGTTGCACCCTGTAGATCTCGATTATTCGGACGACCATAACTTCTTGCTCGTTTAGAGTTATTGGATGCATAACTTGTCAAAACGAAGGCCTTAGTGAGTTCTACGGCTCTGACAGCTTTCAGCCATCAATGGATTGTATAATGCCCAAAAAAGACTATCCGAATCTCAGTCGGGTCTAGAAAGTTTTTTACACTTCGTTTTTCCGACACATGGATTTTTACGGTAAAACGGGAATACCGTGGCTAGTCTTCGATTTACCATCGCTGGAGAGTGGTGCACCATGGTACCGTTCCGTATCAAATCCATGCGCGCATTTCAAAAAGTCGTACGACGCTGTTTCGCAATTTCGGACGGATATTGCATCTTGCACCGTGGATGTTGCACCCTGTAGATATCGATTATTCGGACGGCCATAACTTATGGCTCGTTTAGAGTTACCGGAGCCATAACCTGTCAAAACGAAGGCCTCAGTGAGTTCTACGGCTCTGAAAGCTATCAGCTGTCAATGGATTTTTTAATTCCCAAAAAAAACTATCCGAATCTCAATCGGGTCTAGGAAGTTTTTACCCTTCGTTTTTTCGACACGTGGATTTTTACGGTAAAAAGGGATTACCGTGGCTGGTCTTCGATTTACCATTGCTGGAGAGTGGAGCACCATGGTACCATTTCGTTTCAAATCCATGTAGGCATTTCAAAAAGTCGTACGACACTGTTTCGTCATTTCGGACGGATGTTGCACCTTGCACCGTGGATGTTGCACCATGTAGATATCGATTATTCGGACGTCCATAACTTCTGGCTCGTTTAGAGTTAATGGAGCCATAACCAGTCAAAACGAAGCCCTCAGTGAGTTCTACGGCTTTGACAGCTTTCAGCCATCAATGGATTGTATAATGCCCAAAAAAGACTATCTGAATCTCAATCGTGTCTCGAAAGTTTTTTACCCTTCGTTTTTTCGACACGTGGATTTTTACGGTAAAACTGGATTACCGTGGCTGGTCTTCGATTTACCATCGCTGGAGAGTGGTGCACCATGGTACCATTCCGTTTCAAATCTATGCACGCATTTCAAAAAGTCGTACGACACTGTTTCGCCATTTCGGACAGATGTTGCACCTTGCATCGTGGATGTTGCACCCTACAGATATCGATTATTCGGACGGCCATAACTTCTGGCTCGTTTAGAGTTATGGGATGCATAACCTGTCAAAACGAAGGCCTCAGTGAGTTCTATGGCTCTGACAGCTTTCAGCCGTCAATGGATTGTTTAATGCCCAAAAAGGCTATCGAATCTCAATAGGGTCTAGGAAGTTTTTGACCCTTCGTTTTTTCGACACATGGATTTTTACGGTAAAACGGGATTACCGTGGCTGGTCTTCGATTTACCATCGCTGGAGAGTGGTGCACCATGGTACCGTTCCGTTTCAAATCCATGCACGCATTTCAAAAAGTCGTACGACACGGTTTCGCTATTTCGGACGGATGTTGCACCTTGCACCGTGGATGTTGCACCCTATAGATATTGATTATTCGGACGGCCATAACTTCTGGCTCGTTTAGAGTTACGGGAGCCACAACCAGTCAAAGCGAAGGCCTCGGTGAGTTCTACAGCTCTGAATGCTTTCGGCCGTCAATATATTGTAAAATGCACAAAAAAGACTATCCGAATCTCAATCGGGACTCGGATGTTTTTTACCCTTCGTTTTTTCGACACGTGGATTTTTACGGTAAAACGGGATTACCGTGGCTGGTCTTCGATTTACCATCGCTGGAGAGTGGTGCACCATGGTACCGTTCCGTTTCAAATCCATGCGCGCATTACAAAAAGTCGTACGATGCTGTTTTGCCATTTCGGATGGATGTTGCACCTTGCACCGTGGTTGTTGCACCCTTTAGATATCGATTATTCGGACGGCCATAACTTCTGGCTCTGTTGGGCGAATTTTCACCCAGAAGACCTCAAGACCAAGAAGCCGCAATTTCACCCGGGCTCGCAACCTCCACTTCGTTCGATAGACAATACCAACCTAGAAGTCCATCCAATATTCTCCATGAAGAAGTTCGTTCGGCCCGGGCCTCCATTCGGTCCCTTCATTCGGCAAGCCCAGCCTATAGTCCATTCGGCCCCTTCATTCGGCAAACCCAGCCTATAACCTCATTCGGCATAAGTTCCTGCCGAGCCAGATGATACCGGACCAGCCTCTCCAATACACTACCGAGCCAGATGATACCGGACCAGCCTCTCCAATACACTACCGAACTAGATGATGCCGGACCAGCCTCTCCAATACAATACCGAACGAGGATGATACCGGACCAATCGCCACCGATCCAAGCCACAACCGAACCACCACCACAACCGAACCACCATGACCAAACCATTCTCCAAGCACGGCCGAATGAAGCCTCCGCCGAACCAGATGATTGCCAGTCCAGATTGCTTCAGCCCGGGCCCACCAGCAGCTATATACCTCCAAGACCCCTGCCCCCTACCTCATTCTATAAATAGAGGGGCAGGGGTACAACAATGGCAGACAAGTTTGAGAGCTCAAGCAAGGAAGGAACTTTCAAACTACTTTCATATACTCATATACGAAGCATTGTACTTGTAATCTGAAGGAAAGAAGATAATAACATATAAAGTGGACGTAGGCACATTCTGGCCGAACCACTATAAATCCGCGTGTCTTTTACATTTCAGCCCCTACTTCTTTTATATTTATATACTCATCTAAAATCATTGAAAATCACATATAATCAACTAAATAATACGACTTGGAGGTGTTTGTCCATTTTTTGTGCAAACATTTTTGGTGCTTTCACTGAGAATAGAACTCAAGCTTCATCTTCTCCCATTCAACCTTCTTCCTAACAACATCGCTCGTTGCTCAGAAATCATGCCTTCCAAACAGAGAAGGGATGTTAACAAAGGAAAGAACATCGCAACTAGCAGCCTTCCAGATCCAGCAATCGCAGATCAGCCCACTTCAACAGCAGTACCAGATGAAAATCAGGAAAATCCAACTGGTCCCGCAACGGAACAACCAATCACTAGGGCAGATCTGGACAGGGTTGTGACTGAAGTAACTAACCGCTTCACATCCCAACAAGAAGCTTTGGTGGACCAACTCATGTCACGCTTAAGGGATGCTGAAGAGTCCAACCACAACACTGAATCATGGGGTGAGTCCCAATCCGGAGGATCTCGGAGGCAACAAAGGTCTTCCCTCTTCGAAGAAGCTATCAACAGGAACAACAATGATAGGGGCCGCGCCCGGACTCAGCCCGAATTCCGACTCGAGGAAGCCCTTAGAACCGAACCCAGCGGGGGAGGCACCAGGCGAGGGTCGGATGTAGCTGAGCCAGTCATGCCACCTAATCATAGAAACCCCGCTGAACGGAGCCGAGCTAGAACCCAGCCCGAAGTTGACCCCATGGATGTGCTCGAAACAGAACCCCACAGGGGAAGATCAAGGCAGGGGGCAACTGTAGCTGGTCCTAGCGTGCATCCAAGCAGCCAAAGACAACCACTGGATAATGCTAGAGGTGATAGACTGTACCATCCCTACAGGTCATCTGGACGAGATAGATCCCACAGGGAAGAACCGAGCTCATTTTTGTCCGCTCCAAGTTTTGACGAACGAATGGCACGATTATTCAGAGAATGTGTCCAACGGGAGCAAAGGGACCGGGGAATAGGCGCTAGGGTCACCAGTCCCTTTACCCGAAATATCGAAACTGCCATCACTCCCCGGGAATGGAAAATGCCAACCATGGAACCTTACAAAGGAACTTCCGACCCCATCGTACACCTGCAGAGATACACCCAGCATATGCTCATGAGTGGAGCAACAGAAGGAGTATTATGTAAATGCTTTCCGCTATTCCTATCAGATCTAGCTACCTCCTGGTTCTGCCATCTACCCCAAGGATCCATCGGCTCATGGGAGATGTTAAAAGAAAGGTTTATTAGCCAGTTCCGCATCCATGTGGAACAACCCAAGGATGCTTATTCTCTATCCAATGTCAAACAGAAATCCGGAGAGACGCTGCAATAATATCTAACACGGTTCAACGCCGCAGCGGCAGCAGTTCAAGATGCCGATGAAAAACTCACTCTAATGGCCCTCTGTAGTGGTGTACATCCAGACACCAAGTTTGCCAGAAGATTAACTAAGGAAAAACCAGCTACCTTGCCTGATTTCTTCCATGAAGCTGGAAAGTATATGAGACTTGAAGACGCTGCTACGGAGAGGCAGTCAGGGCAACAAGGCAAGATAGTTCAGGACAAGGTTCCCACTGCAGCTAAGGACGCTCGAAGAAATGAATCTAGAGACAATGCTGGGGGCAGAAAGGTTGAGAAGCGCCAATATCGACCAGGGCCAAGATTTGACTCCTACACTCCTTTGAATGAAACAATCGAAAACATCTACCTAGCCACTCAGGGCGAACTCGGATACAAGCGCCCCCCGCACAAGAAAGAATCAGATAACGCACTCAAGTCCGGAAAGTTCTGTCGCTTCCACGAATCCCACGGACATGACACCAATGAATGCCACCATCTTCGGGACTTGATCGAAGAACACATTAGAAGAAGAAGACTGGAACGTTATGTGAAAGGTCAGAACAGGACTCCAACTCCTGCCAATGAGAACTCAAAGCAACCCCTCCCAGAAGTAGGCGGAGGGAACCGCAACAATCACAACACCAGTGGCTCTAGTCAAGAGAAGATAGTGGTCCTTACCATCTCAGGAGGACCACACATCGCCGACAGAAGTTGGGCAGAGATGGAAAGGTACGGCAAGTCGCTTAGAAATGCCGAAGGATATGTTAACTCCATTACGGAGGAACGCCACCCGAAACGAAAAGAAAACAAGGACATTGTATTCAGTAGGCATGATTTGGAAGGAAGACAGTACCCACATATGGATCCCATGGTCATCTCTGCCTGGTTTGGTCCAGCTAAAGTTTTTCGGATTCTAATAGACACGGGAAGCTCCGTAAATATCCTGTTCAAACATGCTTTCGACAAAATGAAGTTATCAATGAAGGATGTATCCCCCTGTGACAAACCACTGCACGGTTTCACTGGAGATGCAAAAATGCCCCTCGGGCAGCTTGACCTCTTCGTCGAAATAGGAAGTCATCCCCGCTCCGTTGTGTGAAAACAAACGTTCGTACTAATAGAAAACCACTCGGCTTACAACGCTTTCTTGGGAAGACCAGCCTTGTCTGACTTTCAGATTGTATTAGCCCCCTGGTGCCTGAAAATGAAATTTCCAACAGACAACGGAGTAGGAGAAGTAGAAGGAGATCAAGATGCTGCCCGAGACTGCTACGTAACTGAACTTCGCAATAACCGCAGAAAGAATAAAGGAAAAGGTGCAGAGACCACTCTCTGCATGAAAAGCTTGGAGGCATAGCAACTAAAGAAAGCCCCTCCTCTTCGATACACAAGCGATCCCTTCAATGAACTAGACCCCAGGGATAAAGAGGAGGAGGCTACCGCCGAGCCTGCAGAGGCTATGGAATTCGTATCGGTAGATAAGCATGATTCAAGTAGACTATTAAAAATCGGATCTCAGCTGAAAACGGAATTGAAGGATCAACTCATTGACTTTCTCCGCCACAACTTAGATGTATTTGCGTGGACCCATGCCGATATGACAGGAATCTCCCCAGACATAGCATGCCACATGTTGAACATCGATCCCACCAAGGTACCAGTAAAGCAGAAAAAGAGGAGCATGGGGGCAGAGCGATCAGCAGCCATTGATGAGGAAGTAAAAAATCTACTCGCTAATGGCTTCATACGAGAAGCCATCTACCCAGAATGGATCGCTAACCCAGTGCTAGTAAAAAAGGCCAATGGAAAGTGGCGAACATGTATTGACTTCTCCAATCTGAATGACGCTTGCCCGAAAGACTGCTTCCCACTTCCCCGAATTGACCAACTCGTAGACAGCACAGCTGGGCACGAACTCCTATCTTTTATGGATGCATACTCCGGATACAACCAGATCCCCATGCACGCTCCCGATCAGGACCACACTAGCTTCATCACCGACCGCGGATTATATTGTTACAAAGTCATGCCTTTTGGACTCAAAAATGCTGGAGCTACCTATCAACGCCTCGTCAACAAAATGTTCGCAGAACTGATAGGACGAACTATGGAAGTATATGTGGATGACATGTTGGTGAAGTCCAGGAAAGCCAACGACCATGTAAGCCATCTGGACGATATGTTTCGGGTACTTCGCCGATATGGAATGAAGCTGAATCCTCTAAAGTGCTCCTTCGGAGTATCATCGGGAAAATTCTTAGGATTCATCGTCCACGCCAGAGGAATTGAAGCAAACCCTGAACAAATCCGAGCTTTAAAAGAAATAAGGATACCTTCCACTCGAAAAGAAATGCAGAGCCTAAACGGAAAGGTGGCCGCCCTAAGCAGATTCATTTCCAAGGCAACTGATAAGTGTGTCCCTTTCTTCGAAGCACTCAAGAAAGACAAAGGGAGGTACGAGTGGACCGACGAATGCTTAAAAGCCTTCCTCAACCTAATCGAACACCTTCAGAGACCACCAGTACTCTCAACTCCAAATGAAGGTGAAGTGTTATACCTATACCTCGCTGTATCATCTCATGCTCTAAGCGCCGCCTTGGTAAGAGAAGAAGACCGCACACAACGCCCGGTTTACTTTGTAAGTAAGAGATTTACAGGGGCAGAGTCTCACTCCATCAGGGTCCTAACCGATCAACCACTAAGACAAGTGCTCCATCGTCCTGACACTTCTGGGCGACTCCTCAAATGGTGCATCGAACTAAGTCAGTATGATATCACCTACCATCCTCGCACCGCTATCAAAGGACAAGCCATGGCTGATTTCGTTGCCGAATTCACTATCAACGAAGGCAAGGAACAATCCGAAGTAGCAAAAAACATCAAGTGGAACCTCTTTGTAGACGGAGCATCGAACGAACAAGGCTCGGGGGCAGGTATTGTGATCGTCACCCCCAGGGGAAGAAAGTTGTACTATGCATTAAGATTGGAATTCACGGCCACTAACAACGATGCTGAATATGAAGCAGTAATAGCGGGATTGGAACTGGCCCTAGAAATCGGAGTCAATTCCTTATGTATTCATAGTGATTCTCAGCTTATCGTAAACCAGGTACTAGGAGAATTCCAGACTCGAGGAGAACGACTCACAGCATACCTAAAGAAAACCAAACTGCTGCTCGATCAATTGGACCATTATCTAATCAAACACATTCCTCGAGAAGAAAACCAAGAGGCAGATGAACTTGCAAAGCAAGCTAGTATAAAGAACAGCACCATCTCCGGAGCACTAGCAATCTCAAGGCAGCTAGCCCCGAGTTTCGAACAAGTGAATCTGATAACTGCAATCGAAGAAGGAACCTGGATGACTCCTATCCGGAAATATTTGCAAGATGGCATACTACCCGACAGGCGTGACGAAGCCAAGAAGATCTTGAGGAAAGTTCCCCACTACACAATACAAGAAGGCATCCTCTACCGGCGTGGCTTCTCTAGCCCCTATTAAGATGCGTCGCCGGAAGGGAAGCCAAGGAGATATTAACAAACATCCATCAGGGAGGGTGCGGAGATCACACTGGAGGACAGACTTTGGCAAGAAAGATACTCCGATATGGATATTACTGGCCCACACTAAACAAAGATGCCCTAGACTTCGTTAAGAAATGCGACAGATGTCAGAAGTTCGCCAAGATCCCTCGACTACCCACAAACGAAATTACTCAAATGACCAGCCCTTGGCCCTTTGCTGTATGGGGAGTTGACTTAATTGGCGAACTGCCAACGGGCCGAGGCGGAGCCAAATATGCTATAGTGGCAGTCGATTATTTCACCAAATGGGTGGAAGCGGAACCTTTAAATAAAATATCTTCAGCAAAAGTTATCAACTTCTTGATCAAAAACATTCTGTGCAGGTATGGAGTCCCACTCAAGATCGTATCCGACAACGGACTCCAGTTTGACAGCGAAGAATTTGCCGACTGGTGCCAAGAACATGGAATTCATAAAAGCTTCTCATCAGTAGCTTACCCTCAGGCAAACGGACAAGTTGAAGCTGTCAACAAAATTCTCAAAACCCTAATCAAGAAGAAACTTGAAAAGTCAAAAGGCGCTTGGGTGGACAAACTTCCTACGGCACTATGGGCATACCGCACATCTTTCAGAACATCAACGGGACATACTCCTTTCTCTTTGGCATATGGATCGGAGGCAATGCTCCCAGTTGAGACTATTGTGCCTTCCCACCGTAGGATCCACTACAACCCAGAAGAAAACGAAGAACTCCTCCTCATGTCTTTGGATCTGATCGAGGAAAGGAGAAACGATGCAGCACTCAAAGCAGCAGCTCACAAACAAAAAGTGGCAGCACAATACAATTCCAAAGTCAAGCATCGCAGCTTACAAGAAGGAGATCTTGTCCTCAGGCGAATCTTTCCGCGCCCCGGGGCACTGGACCCTATCTGGGACGGACCATATGTAATTCATAAAGATCTCCACAACGGAGCTTACATTTTGTCAACAGTGGACGGAGAGGTGTTCCAGAGGGCATGGAACATCCGACACCTCCGTCGATACTTTTCTTAACTTGTACTGCCCATATGAAGTGAATTAACAAAGAGAATCAGTGGACGTAGGCATTTCCATGCCGAACCACTTTAAAAAATCTTGTCTCTTTTTAACTTGTTCCTTTATGTCTTGGCTGCTCGTTAAGTTTTATCCCTTTCTGTTGAACAAAATCCTATGGCATCTCCACTCAAGACGCACCACGGCCTCATCTGGACTAGGCCTAACAGGTACGCTACGATTCTATGCACTCGCCAATGAGACTCTTTTGCTCCAGCATCCCTCTGCTGCGGGTTAACTCATTGCGCGCCTGCCCTCAAAGCCAACTGTAATGAGCCGATTATAAGTCATCATAAAGGCCGACTATAGCCGATGGCAGCTCATTACGGCGTTCGGCTCGCCGGTAACTGTGAACCTACTTTAAGCCCCAACATAAGGTGTGGCCAGCCAGGGGTAGTTCACGGCCAACGGCACCCACGCTAGCCGGCCACGGTAAATCGAATAATACCCACGATTACGGACCATAATGGTTCGGGTAGTTACCGTGCGCGATCTCGGCTCCGATGTGTCTTAAGTGCGGCTGTGGTAAAAAAGAAAACTCCCCGCGGAGGCGTAAGATGGGTGACAAATGTCTCCAAGACCCACAGCTAGGGAAAGTGACTACAAAACCCGTTTGCCACGAAGTTAAGCACATCGACGGCCTTCCGTGACTGGAAGTTTTACTTTTACTATATTTCCATTTCATTTAAATATTTTTCTCCTATCCTGTATAACAAACTCTAAAGTACAGGAAACCAAATAGGAAGCATTCACTCATGAGGCTCTAAGCCTACGTACTGGGTGGCAGGGCGCTCAGCTATACCCGTGAACAGTTACACAAGACACTCAAAGCTACCGCCTGCGAATAAAGCATAAAGGGCGGTACTCTCTTCTCTTGTACATAAATGCGTAACTATAGCTTATTCATACACTGACATTGCAAAACGTGAAATTATATTTCAAGCAAAAACTTAACATCAAACACAACTAGAATCACAGGCATATACATAATTATACTTCTCACACAGCACATAAAGATAGCAACAACATTTAAACATGACAAAATCAGCTTATATTATAAGATCACACGAAGTTATTCTTTGTAAATAATTTTATTACAGTTGCATATCAAAAACTAACATAAACAGTGATAAAAAAGAAACAAAAAGATGGCGGATGCCTCCACACTCCATCACCAACTTCCCCAGTCTACTTAGCCGCAGGATCAGAGCCCCCAGCATGCGGATCAGAAGTCCCGCCTGTCCAATTCGGAAGAAGAATTCATTAAACGAACAATCAAGTTATGAAAACACGGAAAGAAAAGAAAGGGGAAAGAATAACTCACCAGCATCCGCCGCTTGATCCTCATCATCCAACTGCACGCCCGCTTCCTCTGCAGCAAGCAGCCGCATCCCCTCTTTCACCGCCGCTTGCTCCTCCTTTGAGAACTGAGCAGTAACCGCATTCAAGTTGAAAGCCTCTCCGCCTTCCTTACCCGCGTTCACCCTGGCCTCCTCTAAAGCCTGGAGATACACCTTGGCCATGACCCGAGGGTAATCGTCCATCCAAGACAAGCCGCCCTCCTTCCAAGTGTGGAAGTACATATCCTGCAGCATCTCATCCATCATCCCCTCGTTTTCCTCAAACTCCCTCACCCGGGCCTCGGAAGCTTGCAACTTGGCGACGGCGACGTCCCTCTCTGATTGGTATCTCAAGCAGTCAGCCTGGAGTGACCTCCTCATTTCCTCTTCCTTCAACATGAGGGACCTCCTCATCTCCTCCATCTCCTCCTTCAACTCGGCCTGAGCCATCTCCGCAGCCTCGAGCCTCCCTGACAACTCCTCTACCCGCTCGAGATCCGCATTTCGAACCTCATCCACCGTTGCGATAGCTATGTTAATCCGTTCCCTGCAAGCGACCTCCATCTTCCGTAATTCCGCCCTACTGGCCTTCTCCATGGTCTCTTTCAGGCGCTTGGAGGCTTCCCCATGCTGAGAAATCTGGATGGCTTGGTCGGCGAGTTGCTTGGCCTGATCGGCAACCTTTAACCTCAACCGAATGTTAGCACTCCCGATCTCTTCCCCGGCCTTGACCAACTTAGCATGATGCTCCATTAACTTCTTGGTCTCTGCGGCCACCCGGTCGATGTTAGCCTTAGCCTCATCCCCCATGGTGACTAGCCGTGTAGTAAGTAAATCAAGATCTAAAGATTTGGCCTCGTCCAGCACTCTTACCATGGGGTTACGGGGAAGGAGGTGCTCGCCCGTGGTCTCATCGAATGAAATGTCCCGAAAGCTTGGGTCTAAATCAGGATGACCAGCAAAAGGGTCACGAGGCACGGGGCGAGGCACATCGGGACGCCTTATATGAATGACAGTAGAACTCTTGGGAGGAGGAGGAGGGGGGCCGGGCTCCGTGCTCTCCTCCGTAGTATCACGAGGAGGCTGAGTAGGAGGCTGCGAACCAGGGGACGACTCAAATAAGGAACGGCTCCGCTTCCTTTTCTGAATGCCCTCTTCGATGACCCCAAGGAGAGGGCGGTACTTGACTACGTCCCCAGTGCGATCAGTAGAAGGTTTCGCGGAAGCTCTCCTCGACTTAAATTGTTCAAGGCGGTGTCGAACATCCGACGTTTTACCCGCCTGGCCTGCCCCTGGAATAAAGAACAAGTGTTACGAACATACAATAATCCACAATTCAAAAAATGTGCTAAGTTAAAAAGAAAGAAAAGTGAGGAGACACATCTATTATACAAACCCGGCGGAGGAGTGGGATACTGCAATAAGTCCTGGATCTCATTCCAGGACGGAAGTGAACCGTAAAAAATTTCTAAGTCCCTATCGAAAATAGAATCGGCAGAAGACAAAAGTTCACCTTGCATCGCCGGAATCACCCTAGCTGAGGAACCCTTAGAGGATGGGTCAGTGCCAGCCACAGCTTTGCCGGTTTCCTTTGCCTTCTCCGTTCCCTTCTCCGTTTCCGACTCTCCCTCCGACTCCCCGAAGGCCCGACGGAGAGCCTCATCCAGTTCGAGGTCTTGTTCAGAGGTTAGAGCAGCAACACCACTACCACCTTGACCGTCGCCATCTCCTCCACCCTCCGACCCTTCTCCAACTTCGCCTCCTTCCTCCTCTTCTACACCTTCCTCCTCCGGGACAGTCGGGCAAGTACTTGGAGAAGGGCCATCAGACTTCTTCAGTTTCTTCCCCCCGACCACGGGACGCTCTGCGAAAGGCTCCCTCTTACCGCTCTTTACCTTATCCCCCTCCTTAGCTTTAGCAGCCTTCTCCTCAGCCGTGTCTCTTTGCTTAACCACGGACTGGTGCGGTAAGATCAAATTATACTCCAAGAGGGTTGCGTTCCTGATCAAGAAGGAGGCCGACCGGTCCCGTGCCGGAATAGCCTTTAGTTCAGCAGCCATTCGCACCAAGGAATCATCCTCCACAACTGCAATACCACCTGTCGCTAGCCAGAAATAGAAGCATGTCAGAAAAAACACTACAGTCAAAACATGGAAAATATAAATGAAATCCATCTTACAGCCAGAAGTGAAAAGGCGGAAAGAAACAGCATCGTCCTTGATGAAGAACCACTCTTTCTTGAACATGGTAAACTTGGAATATAGGTCCAGGACTGGTTTGAAGGGCACGGCCGCTTCCAGACTAATATACGGAGACCCCTTCTTATAGCCTCTCAGGTTGTACAAGTATCGAATTTCCCGGTTAGAAGCAGGACGCCCGTACCTCCTCTGGAAGATAACAAAGAGGCTCACCAGGATGGCATAAGAATTAGGCTGAAGCTGGAAGGGAGCCACCTTCAAATATGTGGTGAAGCTAATAATCCAAGCGTTGATAGGGGGGATAGCACCGCACATACAATGGTATCTGCTAAAAGCGAAGTAGCCCTCGGGAGGATTATATGGCATCACTCCATCTCCCGGCAGCAGCATAAGGGCCCTATCTATCCCGAAGGAACGGGATATGACGTCAAGTTGCTCCTCCTTTAGGGAGCTGGGAAAGCAATCCGGGGGAGAGATCAAAAGTTCCTGTGGACCATATCCATCCACTAGAGACCTCGGGATAGGTCGATGTTGCCCGGATCCTGGTTGGACTGGGGGCAAGGAAGAAGAAGGCTCTCCTGTGCCTCGAGACTTTTTTCTGTCCGATCGTGTTTCCGCTTTGCGAGACATTTTCTGCGGCACAAGAAAAACTTAATATCAGGATAAGAAGTATAGACGCATAAACAAGCAAATATATAAGGAAAGCGTGTAAAAAAGTCCAAAATTCCGCTCAAGGACCAAGTATGAAGTCTCATTCGGCGTTGCAAAAAAAGCTCGTTCGGCATAGGGAGCATATGTTCATTCGGCACTATGCCCATCCGGCACACATATCATTCGGCACTTAGGCCTAATTTTCGTTCGGTACAACAGTACCCTTCGTGTGCATTCGGAAATTAAGTTCATCCGGTAATAACAAATCATTCGGCAATTGGGTACGAACCTGATTCGGTAGAGATTTGGTTCGGCAGGCGATTTGATCCGGCAATTCAGTTGATTCGGCTATCTGGTTCGGTAAGGGAAAAACAAGGGGGGTACGGCCTCTATATATAGGCGAACTCACAACCACCGAACCAAACGATTCGCCCGACCGGACCAATAATACCGGACCACCAGAAGCCGAATGTGAATAGCCGGACCAACCAAAAACCGAATGAAATTCTCTCTCTACCGATCAAGACCAGGAACTAGTGGCGTGCAAAGCGCCTCCCTCAGATAAGTACCGAACTCCAGAACTAACTAACAAAATAAGATTATGATAGCGATGAATAAGTCGTAAAATCCTCACCGACGTGGATTAAATCGTTCACACGTGTACGCGACCTCGAATGGTCCATAGGCACGCTCTGAATGGTTATTAACCCTACCATCGTGGGAATTTACACTTTGACACGCATTTTTAAGCCCATCGGTCATATGGATATTTGATAATTATGAAATGGCTAAGCTACTTACACATGTACGGGGTTGCGAACGATCCCTAGGCATGCTCTGAGCTGGCAATAAACCATCTTCACAAACATAAACCGGGCATCGACGATGCCGAGCCCCTTCGGGGCTCACTCTCTCGTCCTGAACGGCACAGTTCACTTCATCTCGAATATTTCGATCATGAACGGCCGTTATTCGAAATCACACTAAAACTGTAAATTCCTTTGCAGGACATTAACAGAATACGAACGTCCAATCGCTGGCGTTACAAAGCCAATCTTCCTGCCACAAGAAAAACAAAGCGCGACACATGCAAGCACGTGCCCCACTTTGGGGGGCAAATGTTGGGCGAATTTTCACCCAGAAGACCTCAAGACCAAGAAGCCGCAATTTCACCCGGGCTCGCAACCTCCACTTCGTTCGATAGACAATACCAACCTAGAAGTCCATCCAATATTCTCCATGAAGAAGTTCGTTCGGCCCGGGCCTCCATTCGGTCCCTTCATTCGGCAAGCCCAGCCTATAGTCCATTCGGCCCCTTCATTCGGCAAACCCAGCCTATAACCTCGTTCGGCATAAGTTCCTGCCGAGCCAGATGATACCGGACCAGCCTCTCCAATACACTACCGAGCCAGATGATACCGGACCAGCCTCTCCAATACACTACCGAACTAGATGATGCCGGACCAGCCTCTCCAATACAATACCGAACGAGGATGATACCGGACCAATCGCCACCGATCCAAGCCACAACCGAACCACCACCACAACCGAACCACCATGACCAAACCATTCTCCAAGCACGGCCGAATGAAGCCTCCGCCGAACCAGATGATTGCCAGTCCAGATTGCTTCAGCCCGGGCCCACCAGCAGCTATATACCTCCAAGACCCCTGCCCCCTACCTCATTCTATAAATAGAGGGGCAGGGGTACAACAATGGCAGACAAGTTTGAGAGCTCAAGCAAGGAAGGAACTTTCAAACTACTTTCATATACTCATATACGAAGCATTGTACTTGTAATCTGAAGGAAAGAAGATAATAACATATAAAATGGACGTAGGCACATTCTGGCCGAACCACTATAAATCCGCGTGTCTTTTACATTTCAGCCCCTACTTCTTTTATATTTATATACTCATCTAAAATCATTGAAAATCACATATAATCAACTAAATAATACGACTTGGAGGTGTTTGTCCATTTTTTGTGCAAACAGGCTCGTTTAGAATTACGGGAGTTATAACCTGTCAGAACGAAGGCCTCCGTGAGTTCTACGGCTCTGACAGCTTTCAATCGTCAATGGATTGTTTAATGCCCAAAAGAAGACTATCCGAATCTCAATCGGGTCTAGGACGTTTTTTACCCTTCGTTTTTTGGACACATGGATTTTTACAGTAAAACGGGATTACCGTGGCTGGTCTTCGATTTACCATCACTGGAGAGTGGTGCACCATGGTGCCGTTCCGTTTCAAATCCATGCACGCATTTCAAAAAGTCGTACGACGCTGTTTCGCCATTTCGGACGGATGTTGCACCTTGCACCGTGGATGTTGCACCCTATAGATATCGATTATTCGGATGGCCATAACTTCTGGCTTGTTTAGAGTTAAGGGATCCATAACCAGTCAAAACGAAGGCCTCGGTGAGTTCACGGCTCTGACAGCTTTCAGCCGTCAATGGGTTGTATAATGCCCAAAAAAGACTATACGAATCTCAATCTGGTCTGGGAAGTTTTTTACCCTTCGTTTTTTCGAAACGTGGATTTTTACGGTAAAACAGGATTACCGTGGCTGGTCTTCGATTTACCATTGCTGGAGAGTGGTGCACCATGGTACTGTTCCATTTCAAATCCATGCACGCATTTCAAAAGGTCGTACGACACTGTTTCGCCATTTCGGACGGATGTTGCACCTTGCGCCGTGGATGTTGCACCATGTAGATATCGATTATTCGGACGGCCATAACTTCTGGCTCATTTAAAGTTACGGGAGCCTTAACCTGTCAAAATGAAGGCCTCGGTGAGTTCTACGGCTCTGAATGCTTTCAGCCATCAATGGATTGTTTAATGCCCAAAAATAACTATCCGAATCTCAATCGGGTCTAGGAAGTTTTTTACCCTTCGTTTTTTCGACACGTGGATTTTTACGGTGAAACGGGATTACCATGGCTGGTCTTCGATTTACCATCGTCGGAGAGTGGTGTCCCATGGTATCGTTCCGTTTCAAATCCATGCACGCAATTCAAAAAGTCGTACGATGCTATTTCGCTATTTCGGACGGATGTTGCACCTTGCACCGTGTATGTTGCACCCTTAGATATCGATTATTCGGACGGCCATAACTTATGGCTCGTTTAGAGTTAAGGGAGCCATAACCAGTCAAAACGAAGGCCTCAGTGAGCTCTACGGATCTGACAGCTTTCAGCGGTCAATGGATTGTAAAATGAACAAAAAAGACATCCGATTCTTAAACGGGTCTTGGAAGTATTTTACCCTTCGTTTTTTCGACACGTGGATTTTTACGGTAAAACGGGATTACCGTGGCTGGTCTTCGATTTACCATCGCAGGAGAGTGGTGCACCATGGTACCGTTCCGTTTCAAATCCATGCATGCATTTCAAAAAGTCGGACGACGCTGTTTCGCATTTCGAACGGATGTTGCACCTTGCACCGTGGATGTTGCACCCTTTAGATATCGATTATTCGGACGGCCATAACTTCTGGCTCGTTTAGAGTTACGGGAGTCATAACCTGTCAAAACGAAGGCCTCAGTGAGTTCTACGGCTCTGACCGCTTTCAGCCGTCAATTGATTGTTTAATGCCCAAAGAAGACAATCTGAATCTCAATCGGGTCTAGGAAGTTTTTTACCCTTCGTTTTTTTGACACGTGGATTTTTACGGTAAAACGGGAATACCGTGGCTGGTCTTCGATTTACCATCGCTGGAGAGTGGTGCACCATGGTACCGATCCGTTTCAAATCCGTGCGCGCATTTCAAAAAGTCGTTCGACGCAGTTTCGTAATTTCGGACGGATGTTGCTTCTTGCACCGTGGATGTTGCACCCTGTAGATATCGATTATTCGGACGGCCGTAACTTCTGGCTCGTTTAGAGTTATAGGATGCATAGCCTGTCAAAACGAAGGCCTCCGTGAGTTCTATGGCCCTGACAGCTTTCAGCCGTCAATGGATTGTTTAATGCCCAAAAAAGACTATCCGAATCTCAATCGGGTCTCGGAAGTTTTCTACCCTTCGTTTTTTCGACACGTGGATTTTTACGGTAAAATGGGATTACCGTGGCTGGTCTTCGATTTACCATCGCAGGAGAGTGGAGCACCATGGTACCATTTCGTTTCAAATCCATGTAGGCATTTCAAAAAGTCGTACGACACTGTTTCGTCATTTCGGACGGATGTTGCACCTTGCACCGTGGAGGTTGCACCATGTAGATATCGATTATTCGGACGTCCATAACTTCTGGCTCATTTAGAGTTAATGGAGCCATAACCAGTCAAAACGAAGCCCTCAGTGAGTTCTACGGCTTTGACAGCTTTCAGCCATCAATGGATTGTATAATGCCCAAAAAAGACTATCCGAATCTCAATCGGGTCTCGAAAGTTTTTTACCCTTCGTTTTTTCGACACGTGGATTTTTACGGTAAAACTGGATTACCGTGGCTGGTCTTCGATTTACCATCGCTGGAGAGTGGTGCACCATGGTACCGTTCCATTTCAAATCTATGCACGCATTTCAAAAAGTCGTACGACACTGTTTCGCCATTACGGACAGATATTGCACCTTGCATCGTGGATGTTGCACCCTGCAGATATCGACTATTCGGACCGCCATAACTTCTGGCTCGTTTAGAGTTATGGGATGCATAACATGTCAAAACGAAGGCCTCAGTGAGTTCTATGGCTCTGGTAGCTTTCAGCCGTTAATGGATTGTTTAATTCCCAAAAGGCTATTGAATCTCAATCGGGTCTAGGAAGTTTTTGACCCTTCGTTTTTTCGACACATGGATTTTTACGGTAAAACGGGATTACCGTGGCTGGTCTTCGATTTACCATCGTTGGAGAGTGGTGCACCATGGTACCGTTCCGTTTCAAATCCATGCACGCATTTCAAAAAGTCGTACGACACGGTTTCGCTATTTCGGACGGATGTTGCACCTTGCACCGTGGATGTTGCACCCTATAGATATCGATTATTCGGACGGCCATAACTTCTGGCTCGTTTAGAGTTACGGGAGCCATAACCAGTCAAAGCGAAGGCCTCGGTGAGTTCTACGGCTCTGAATGCTTTCGGCCGTCAATATATTGTAAAATGCACAAAAAAGACTATCCGAATCTCAATCGGGACTCGGATGTTGTTTACCCTTCGTTTTTTCGACACGTGGATTTTTACGGTAAAACGGGATTACCGTGGCTGGTTTTCGATTTACCATCGCTGGAGAGTGGTGCACCATGGTACCGTTCCGTTTCAAATCCATGCGCGCATTACAAAAAGTCGTACGATGCTGTTTTGCCATTTCGGATGGATGTTGCACCTTGCACCGTGGATGTTGCACCCTTTAGATATCGATTATTCGGACGGCCATAACTTCTGGCTCGTTTAGAATTACGGGAGTCATAACCTTTTAGAACGAAGGCCTCCGTGAGTTCTACGGCTCTGACAGCTTTCAATCGTCAATGGATTGTTTAATGCCCAAAGAAGACTATCCGAATCTCAATCGGGTCTAGGACGTTTTTTACCTTTCGTTTTTTGGACACATGGATTTTTACAGTAACACGGGATTACCGTGGCTGGTCTTCGATTTACCATCACTGCAGAGTGGTGCACCATGGTACCGTTCCGTTTCAAATCAATGCACGCATTTCAAAAAGTCGTACGACGTTGTTTCGCCATTTCGGACGGATGTTGCACCTTGCACCGTGGATGTTGCACCCTGTAGATATCGATTATTCGGACGGCCATAACTTCTGGCTTGTTTAGAGTTAAGGGAGCCATAACCAGTCAAAACGAAGGCCTCAGTGAGTTCACGGCTCTGACAGCTTTCAGCCGTCAATGGGTTGTATAATGCCCAAAAAAGACTATCCGAATCTCAATCGGGTCTCGGAAGTTTTTTACCCTTCGTTTTTTCGACACGTGGTTTTTACGGTAAAACGGGATTACCGTGGCTGGTCTTCGATTTACCATCGCTGGAGAGTGGTGCACAATGGTACTGTTCCGTTTCAAATCCATGCACGCATTTCAAAAGGTCGTACGACACTGTTTCGCCATTACGGACGGATGTTGCACCTTGCGTCGTGGATGTTGCACCCTGTAGATATCGATTATTCGGACGGCCATAACTTCTGGCTCGTTTAAAGTTACGGGAGCCTTAACCTGTCAAAATGAAGGCCTCGGCGAGTTCTACGGCTCTGAATGCTTTCAGCCATCAATGGATTGTTTAATGCCCAAAAATGACTATCCGAATCTCAATCGGGTCTAGGAAGTTTTTTACCCTTCGTTTTTTCGACACGTGGATTTTTACGGTGAAACGGGATTACCGTGGCTGGTCTTCGACTTACCATCGTAGGAGAGTGGTGCCCCATGGTATCGTTCCATTTCAAATCCATGCACGCAATTAAAAAAGTCGTACGATGGTGTTTCGCCATTTCGGACGGATGTTGCACCTTGCACCGTGTATGTTGCACCCTGTAGATATCGATTATTCGGACGACCATAACTTCTGGCTCGTTTAGAGTTACGGGAGCCATAACCAGTCAAAATGAAGGCCTTAGTGAGTTCTACGGCTCTGACATCTTTCAGCCGTCAATGGATTGTATAATGCGCAAAAAAGACTATACGAATCTCAATCGGGTCTCGGAAGTTTTTTACCCTTCGTCTTTTCGGCACGTGGATTTTTACAGTAAAACGGGATTACCGTGGCTGGTCTTCGATTTACCATCGCTGGAAAGTTGTGCACCATGATACCGTTCCGTTCCAAATCCATGCATGCATTTCAAAAAGTCGTACGACGCCGTTTCGCCATTTCGGACGGATGTTGCACCTTGCACCGTTGATGTTGCACCCTGTAGATATCGATCATTCGGACGGCCATAACTTCTGGCTCGTTTAGAGTTAAGGGAGCCATAACCAGTCAAAACGAAGGCCTCAGTGAGTTCTACGGCTCTGACAGCTTTCAGCCGTCAGTGGATTGTATAATGCCCGAAAAAGAATATCCGAATCTCAATCGGATATCGGAAGTTTTTTACCCTTCGTTTTTTCGACACGTGGATTTTTACGGTAAAACGGGATTACCGTGGCTAGTCTTCGATTTACCATCGCTGGAGAGTGGTGCGCCATGGTACCGTTCCGTATCCAATCCACGCATGCATTTCAAAAAGTCGGACGACACCGTTTCGCCATTTCGGACAGATGTTGCACCTTGCACCGTGGATGTTGCACCCTGTAGATATCGATTATTCGGACGGCGATAACTTCTGGCTCGTTTAGAGTTACGGGAGCCATAACCTGTCAAAACGAAGGCCTCAGTGAGTTCTACGGCTCTGACAGCTTTCAGCCGTCAATGGATTGTTTAATGTCCAAAGAAGACAATCCGAATATCAATCGGGTCTAGGAAGTTTTTTACCCTTCGTTTTTTGGAACCGTGGATTTTTACGGTAAAACAGGATTACCGTGGCTGGTCTTCATTTACCATCGCTGGAGAGCGGTGAACCATGGTACCGTTCCGTCTCAAATCCATGCACGCATTTCAAAAAGTCGTACGACGCTGTTTCGCCATTTCGGACGGATGTTGCACCTTGCACCGTGGATGTTGCACCCTGTAGATATCGATTTTTCGGACGGCCATAATTTCTGACTCGTTTAGAGTTAAGGGAGCTATAAGCAGTCAAAATGAAGGCCTCAGCGAGTTCTACGGCATTAACAGATTTCAGCCGTCAATGGGTTGTATAATGCCAAAAAAAGACTATCCGAATCTCAATCGGGTCTCGGAAGTTTTTTACCCTTCGTTTTTTCGACACGTGGATTTTTTCGGTAAAACGGGATTACCGTGGCTGGTCTTCGATTTACCATCGCTGGACAGTGGTGCACCATGGTACTGTTCCGTTTCAAATCCATGCACGCATTTCAAAAGGTCGTACGACACTGTTTCGCCATTTCGGACGGATGTTGCACCTTGCGCTGTGGATGTTGCACCCTGTAGATATCGATTATTCGGACGGCCATAACTTCTGGCTCGTTTAAAGTTACGGGAGCCTTAACCTGTCAAAATGAAGGCTTTAGTGAGTTCTACGGATCTGACAGCTTTCAGCCATCAATGGATTGTTTAATGTCCAAAGAAGACAATCCGAATCTCAATCGGGTCTAGGAAGTTTTTTACCCTTCGTTTTTTCGACACGTGGATTTTTACGGTAAAACTGGATTACCGTGGCTGGTCTTCGATTTACCATAGCTGGAGAGTGGTGCACCATGGTACCGTTCCGTTTCAAATCCATGCACGCATTTCAAAAAGTCGTACGACGCTGTTTCGCATTTCGAACGGATGTTGCACCTTGCACCGTGGATGTTGCACCCTTTAGATATCGATTATTCGGACGGCCATAACTTCTGGCTCGTTTAGAGTTACGGGAGTCATAACCTGTCAAAACGAAGGCCTCAGTGAGTTCTACGGCTCTGACCGCTTTCAGCCGTCAATAATGCCCAAAGAAGAATTTCCGAATCTCTATCGGGTCTAGGAAGTTTTTTACCCTTCGTTTTTTTGACACGTGGTTTTTTACGGTAAAACGGGATTACCGTGGCTGGTCTTCGATTTACCATCGCTGGAGAGTGGTGCACCATGGTACCGATCCGTTTCAAATCCGTGCACGCATTTCAAAAAGTCGTACGACACTGTTTCGCCATTTCGGACGGATGTTGCACCTTGCACCGTGGATGTTGCACCCTGTAGATATCGATTATTCGGACGGCCGTAACTTCTGGCTCGTTTAGAGTTATAGGATGCATAGCCTGTCAAAACGAAGGCCTCCGTGAGTTCTATGGCCCTGACAGCTTTCAGCCGTCAATGGATTGTTTAATGCCCAAAAAAGACTATCCGAATCTCAATCGGGTCTCGGAAGTTTTCTAACCTTCGTTTTTTCGACACGTGGATTTTTACGGTAAAACGGGATTACCGTGGCCGGACTTCGATTTACCGTCGCTGGAGAGCGGTGCACCATGGTACCGTTCCGTTTCAAATCCATGCATGCATTTCAAAAAGTCGTACGACGTTGTTTCACCATTTCGGACGGATGTTGCACCTTGCACCGTGGATGTTGCACCATGTAGATATCGATTATTCGGACGACCATAACTTCTGGCTCGTTTAGAGTTAAGGGATCCATAACCAGTCAAAACGAAGGCCTCAGTGAGTTCTACGGCTCTGACAGCTTTCAACCATCAATGAATTGCATAATGCCCAAAAAAGACTATCCGAATCTCAATCGGGTCTCGGAAATTTTTTACCCTTCGTTTTTTCAACACGTGGATTTTTACGGTAAAACGGGATTACCGTGGCTGGTCTTCGATTTACCATCGCTGGAGAATGGTTCACCATGGTACCGTTCCATTTCAAATCCATGCACGCATTTCAAAAAGTCGTACGACACTGTTTTGCTATTTCGGACGGATGTTGCACCTTGCTCCGTGGATGTTGCACCCTGTAGATATCGATTATTCGGACGGCCATAACTTCTGGCTCGTTTAGAGTTACAGGAGCCATAACCTTTCAAAACGAAGGCCTTGGTGAGTTCTACGGCTCTGACAGCTTTCAGTCGTCAATGGATTGTTTAATGCCCAAAAAAGACTATACGAATCTCAATCGGGTCAAGGATGTTTTTTACCCTTCGTTTTTTCGACACGTGGATTTTTACGGTAAAACAGGATTACCGTGGCTGGTCTTCGATTTACCATCGCTGGAGAGTGGTGCACCATGGTACCGTTCCATTTCAAATCCATGCATGCATTTCAAAAAGTCGTACGATATTGTTTCGCCATTTCGGACGGATGTTGCACCTTGCACCGTGGATGTTGCACCATGCAGATATCGATTATTCGGACAGCCATAACTTCTGGCTCATTTAGAGTTAAGGGAGCCATAACCAGTCAAAATGATGGCCTCAGTGAGTTCTACGGCTCTGAAAGCTTTCAGCCGTCAATGGATTGTATAATGCCCAAAAAAGACTACCCGAATCTCAATCGGGTCTCGGAAGTTTTTTACCCTTCGTTTTTTCGACACGTGGATTTTTACGGTAAAACGGGATTACCGCGGCTGGTCTTCGATTACCATCGCTGGAGAGTGGTGTACCATGGTACCATTTTGTTTCAAATCCATGCACACATTTCAAAAAGTTGTACGACGCTGTTTCGCCATTTCGGACGGATGTGGCACCTTGCACCGTGTATGTTGCACCCTGTAGATATCGATTATTTGGACGGCCATAACTTCTGGCTCGTTTAGATTTACGGGAGCCATAACCTGTCAAAACAAAGGCCTCAGTGAGTCCTACGGCTCTGACAGCTTTCAGCCGTCAATGGATTGTATAATGCCCACAAAAGACTATCCGAATCTAAATCGGGTCCTGAAGTTTTTTACCCTTCGTCTTTTCGACACGCGGATTTTTACGGTAAAACGGTATTACCGTGGCTGGTCTTCGATTTACCATCGCTGGAGAGTTGTGCACCATGGTACCGTTCCGTTTCAAATCCATGCACGTATTTCAAAAAGACGTACGATGCCGTTTCGCCATTTCGGACGGATGTTGCACCTTGCACCGTGGATGTTGCACCCTGTAGATATCGATTATTCGGACGGCCATAACTTCTGGCTCGTTTAGAGTTACGGGAGCCATAACCTGTCATAACGAAGGATTCGGTGAGTTCTACGGCTCTGACAGCTTTCAGCCTTCAATGGATTGTATAATGCCCAAAAAAGACTATCTGAATCTCAATCGTGTCTCGGAAGTTTTTTACCCTTCGTTTTTTCGACACGTGGATTTTTAAGGTAAAACGGGATTACCGTGGCTGGTCTTTGATTTACCATCGCAGGAGAGTGGTGCACCATGGTACCGTTCCGTTTCAAATCCATGCACACATTTCAAAAAGTCGTACGACGCTGTTTCTCCATTTCGGACGGATGTTGCACCTTGCACCGTGGATGTTGCACCCTGTAGATATCGATTATTCGGGCGGCCATAACTTCTGGCTCGTTTAGAGTTAAGGGATCCATAACCAGTCAAAACAAAGGCCTCATTGAGTTCTACGGCTCTGACAGCTTTCTACCGTCAATGAATTGTATAATGCCCAAAAAAGACTATCCAAATCTCAATGGTGTCTCGGAAGTTTTTAACCTTCGTCTTTTCGACACGTAGATTTTTATGGTAAAACGGGATTACCGTGGCTGGTCTTCGATTTACCATCGTTGGAGAGTGGTGCACCATGGTACCGTTCCGTTTCAAATCCATGCACGGATTTCAAAAAGTCGTACGACACTGTTTCGCCATTTCGGACGGATTTTGCACCTTGCTCTGTGGATGTTGCACCCTGTAGATATCGATTATTCGGACGGCCATAACTTCCGGCTCGTTAGAGTTACAGGAGTCATAACCTGTCAAAACGAAGGCCTCGGTGAGTTCTACGGCTCTGACAGCTTTCAGTCGTCAATGGATTGTTTAATGCGCAAAAAAGACTATCCGAATCTCAATCGGGTCTAGGAAGTTTTTTTCCCATCGTTTTTTCGGCACGTGGAATTTTTACGGTAAAACGGGATTACCGTGGCTGGTCTTCGATTTATCATCGCTGGAGAGTGGTGCACCATGGTACCGTTCCATTTCAAATCCATGCACGCTTTCAAAAAGTCGTACGACACTGTTTCGCCATTTCGGACGGATGTTGCACCTTGCACCATGGATGTTGCACCATGCAGATATCGATTATTCGGACGGCCATAACTTCTGGCTCGTTTAGAGTTAAGGGGGCCATAACAAGTCAAAACGAAGGCCTCAGTGAGTTCTACGGCTTCTGAAAGCTTTCAGTCGTCAATGGATTGTATAATGCCCAAAAAACACTATCCGAATCTCAATCGGGTCTCGGAAGTTTTTACCCTTCGTTTTTTCGACACGTTGATTTTTACGGTAAAACGGGATTACCGTGGCTGGTCTTCGATTTACCATCGCTAGAGAGTGGTGTACCATGGTACCATTTCGTTTCAAATTCATGCACGCGTTTCAAAAGGTCGTACGACGCTGTTTCGCCATTTCGGACGGATGTTGCACCTTGCACCGTGTATGTTGCACCCTGTAGATATCGATTATTTGGACGGCCATAACTTCTGGCTCGTTTAGAGTTACGGGAGCCATAAACTGTCAAAACGAAGGCCTTAGTAAGTTCTACGGCCCTATCCACTTTCAGCCGTCAATGGATTGTATAATGCCCAAAAAAGACTATCCGAATCTCTATCGGGTCTCGGAAGTTTTTTACCCTTCGTTTTTTCGACACGTGGATTTTTACGGTAAAATGGGATTACCGTGGCTGGTCTTCGATTTACCATAGCTGGAGAGTGGTGCACCATGGTACCGTTACGTGTCAAATCCATACACGCATTTCAAAAAGTCGTACGACAACGTTTCGCCATTTCGGACGGATATTGCACCTTGCACCGTGGATGTTGCACCCTGTAGATATCGATTATTCGGACGGCCATAACTTCTGGCTCGTTTGGAGTTACGGGAGCCATAACCAATCATAACGAAGGCCTCAGTGAGTTCTACGGCTCTGACAGCTCTCAGCCTTCAATGGATTGTATAATGCCCAAAAAATACTATCCGAATCTCAATCGTGTCTCGGAAGTTTTTTACCCTTCGTTTTTACGACACGTGGATTTTTACGGTAAAACGGGATTACCGTGGCTAATCTTCGATTTACCATCGCTGGAGAGTAGTGCACCATGGTACCTTTTCGTTTCAAATCCATGCACGCATTTCATAAAGTCGTACGACGCTGTTTCGCCATTTCGGACGGATATTGCATCTTGCACCGTTGATGTTGCACACTGTAGATATCGATTATTCGGACAGCCATAACTTCTGGCTCGTTTAGAGTTACAGGAGTCATAACCTGTCAAAACGATGGCCTCAGTGAGTTCTACGGCTCTGACGGCTTTCAGCCGTCAATGGATTGTATAATTCCCAAAAAAGACTATCCGAATCTCAATCGGGTCTCGGAAGTTTTTTACCCTTCGTTTTTTCGACACGTGGATTTTTACGGTTAAACGGGATTACCGTGGCTGGTCTTCGATTTACCATCGCTGGAGAGTGGAGCACCATGGTACCGTTCCGTTTCAAATCCATGCACGCATTTCAAAAAGTCGTACGACGTTGTTTCGCCATTTCAGACGGATGTTGCACCTTGCACCGTAGATGTTGCACCCTGTAGATATCGATTATTCGGACGACCATAACTTCTGGCTCGTTTAGAGTTAAGGGAGCCATAACCAGTCAAAACGAAGGCCTCGGTGAGATCTACGGATCTGACAGCTTTCATTCCTCAATGGATTGTTTAATGCCCAAAAAAGGCTATACGAATCTCAATCGGGTCTAGGAAGTTTTTTACCCTTCGTTTTTTCGACACGTGGATTTTTACGGTAAAACGGGATTACCGTGGCTGGTCTTCGATTTACCATCGCTGGAGAGTGGTACACCATGGTATCGTTCCATTTAAAATCCATGCACACATTTCAAAAAGTCGTACGACACTGTTTCGCCATTTCGGACGGATGTTGCCCCATGCACCGTGGATGTTGCACCATGCAGATATCGATTATTCAGACGACTATTACTTCTGGCTCGTTTAGAGTTAAGGGAGCCATAACTACTCAAAACGAAGGCCTCAGTGAGTTCTACAGCTCTAAAAGCTTTCAGCCGTGAATGGATTGTATAATGCCCAAAAAAGACTATCCGAATCTCAATCGGGTCTCGGAAGTTTTTTACGCTTCGTTTTTTCGACACGTGGATTTTTACGGTAAAACGGGATTACCATGGTTGGTCTTTGATTTACCATCGCTGGAGAGTGGTGTACCATGGTACCATTTCGTTTCAAATCCATGCACGCATTTCAAAAAGTCGTACGACGCTGTGTCGCCATTTCGGACGGATGTTGCACCTTGCACAGTGTATGTTGCACCCTGTACATATCGATTATTTGGACAGCCATAACTTCTGGCTCGTTTAGAGTTACGGGAGCCATAACCTGTCAAAACTAAGGCCTCATTGAGTTCTACGGCTCTGTAAGCTTTCAGCCGTCAATGGATTGTTTAATGCCCCAAAAAGACTATCCGAATCTCTATCGGGTCTCGGAAGTTTTTTACCCTTCGTTTTTTCGACACGTGTATTTTTACGGTAAAACTGGATTACCGTGGCTGGTCTTCGATTTACCATCTCTAGAGAGTGGTGCACCATGGTACCGTTCCATTTCAAATCCATGCGCGCATTTCAAAAGGTCGTACGACGATGTTTCTCCATTTCGGACGGAAGTTGCACCTTGCACCGTGGATGTTGCACCCTTTAGATATCGATTATTCGGACGGCCATAACATCTGGCTCGTTTAGAGTTACCGGAGTCCTAACCTGTCAAAACGAAGGCCTCAGCGAGTTCTACGGCTCTGACAGCTTTCAGCCGTCAATGGATTGTTTAATGCCCAAAGAAGACTATCCGAATCTCAATCGGGTCCAGGAAGTTTTTTACCCTTCGTTTTTTTGACACGTGGATTTTTACGGTAAAACGGGATTACCGTGGCTGGTCTTCGATTTAACATCGCTGGAGAGTGGTGCACCCATGGCACCGTTCCGTTTCAAATCCATGCACGCATTTCAAAAAGTTGTACGACAATGTTTCGCCATTTCGGACGGATGTTGCACCTTGCACCGTGGATGTTGCACCATGTAGATATCGATTATTCAGACAGCCATAACTTCTGGCTCGTTTAGAGTTAAGGGAGCCATAACCAGTCAAAACGAAGGCCTCAGTGAGTTCTACGGCTCTGACAGCTTTCAGCCGTCAATAGGTTGTATAATGCCTAAAAAAGACTATCGAATCACAATCGGGTCTCGGAAGTTTTTTACCCTTCGTTTTTTCGACACGTGGATTTTTACGGTAAAATGGGATTACCGTGACTGGTCTTCGATTTACCGTCGCTAGAGAGTGGTGGACCATGGTACTGTTCCGTTTCAAATCCATGCACGCATTTCAAAAGGTCGTACGACACTGTTTCGCCATTTCGGACGGATGTTGCACCTTGCGCCGTGGATGTTGCACCCTGTAGATATCGATTATTCGGACGGCCATAACTTCTGGCTCATTTAGAGTTACGGGAGCCATAACCAGTCATAACGAAGGCCTCAGTGAGTTCTACGGCTCCGACAGCTTTCATCCTTCAATGGATTGTATAATGCCCAAAAAAGACTATCCGAATCTCAATCGTGTCTCGGAAGTTTTTTACCCTTCGTTTTTTCGACACGTGGATTTTTACGGTAAAACGGGATTACCGTGGCTGGTCTTCGATTTACCATCACTGGAGAGTGGTGCACCATGGTACCGTTTCATTTCAAATCCATGCACGCAATTCAAAAAGTCATACGACGCTGTTTCGTCATTACGGACGGATGTTGCATCTTGCACCGTGGATGTTGCACCCTGTAGATGTCGATTATTCGGACGGCCATAACTTCTGGCTCGTTTAGAGTTACGGGAGCCGTTACCTGTCAAAACGAAGGAATCAGTGAGTTCTACAGCTCTGACAGCTTTCAGCCGTCAATGGATTGTATAATACCCAAAAAAGACTATCCGAATCTCAATCGGGTCTAGGAAGTTTTTTACCCTTCGTATTTTCAACACGTGGATTTTTACGGTAAAACGGGATTACCGTGGCTGGTCTTCGATTTACCATCGCTGGAGAGTGGTGAACCATGGTACCGTTCCGTTTCAAATCCATGCACGCATTTCAAAAAGTCGTACGACGCTGTTTCGCCATTTCGGACGGATGTTGCACCTTGCACCGTAGATGTTGCACCCTGTAGATATTGATTATTCGGACGACCATAACTTCTGGCTCGTTTAGAGTTAAGGGAGCCATAACCAGTCAAAACGAAGGCCTCAGTGATTTCTACGGCTCTGACAACTTTCAGCCGTCAATGGATTGTATAATGCCCAAAAAAGACTATCCAAATCTCAATCGGGTCTCGGAAGTTTTTTACCCTTCGTTTTTTCGACCCGTGGATTTTTACGGTAAAACTGGATTACTGTGGCTTGTCTTTAATTTACCATTGCTGGAGAGTGGTGCACCATGGTAATGTTCCGTTTCAAATCCATGCACGCATTTCAAAAGGTCGTACGACACTGTTTTGCCATTTCGGACGGATGTTGCACCTTGCACTGTGGATGTTGCACCCTGTAGATATCGATTATTCGGGCGACCATAACTTCTGGCTCGTTTAGAGTTACGGGAGCCATAACCAGTCAAAGTGAAGGCCTTAGTGAGTTCTACTGCTCTGAATTCTTTTAGCCGTCAATGGATTGTAAAATGCACAAAAAAGACTATCCGAATCTCAATCGGGTCTCGGAAGTTTTTTACCCTTCGTTTTTTTCAACACGTGGATTTTTAAGGTAAAACGGGATTACCGTGGCTGGTCTTCGATTTACCATCGCTGGAAAGTGGGGCACCATGGTACTGTTCTGTTTCAAATCCATGCACGCATTTCAAAAAGTCGTACGACACTGTTTCGCCATTTCGGACGGATATTGCACCTTGCGCCATGGATGTTGCACCCTGTAGATATCGATTATTCGGACGGCCATAACTTCTGGCTCGTTTAGAGTTACGGGAGCCATAACGAGTCATAACGAAGGCCTCAGTGAGTTCTACGGCTCTGACAGCTTTCAGCCTTCAATGGATTGTATAATGCCCAAAAAAGACTATCCGAATCTCAATCGTGTCTCGGGAGTTTTTTACCCTTCGTTTTTTCGACACGTGGATTTTTACGGTAAAACAGGATTACCGTGGCTGGTCTTCGATTTACCATTGCTGGAGAGTGGTGCACCATGGTACCGTTTCATTTCAAATCCACGCACACATTTCAAAAAGTCGTACGACGCTGTTTCGCCATTTCGGACGGATGTTGCATCTTGCACCGCGGATGTTGCACACTCTAGATATCGATTATTCGGACGGCCATAACTTCGGGCTCGTTTAGAGTTACGGGAGCCATAACCTGTCAAAACGAAGGCCTCAGTGAGTTCTATGGCTCTGACAGCTTTCACCCATCAATGGATTGTATAATGCCCAAAAAAGACTATCCGAATCTCAATCGGGTCTCAGAAGTTTTTTACCCTTCGTTTTTTCGACACGTGGATTTTTATGGTAAAACGGGATTACCGTGGATGGTCTTCGATTTACCATCGCTGGAGAGTGGTGCTCCATGGTACCGTTCCGTTTCAAATTCATGCACGCATTTCAAAAAGTCGTACGACGCTGTTTCGCCATTTCGGACGGATGTTGCACCTTGCACCGTGGATGTTGCACCCTGTAGATATCGATTATTCGGACGGCCATAACTTCTGGCTCGTTTAGAGTTAAGGGAGCCATAACCAGTCAACACGAAGTCCTTAGTGAGTTCACGGCTCTGACAGCTTTCAGCCGTCAATGGATTGTATAATGCCCAAAAAAGTCTATCTGAATCTCAATGGGGTCTCGGAAGTTTTTTGCCCTTCGTTTTTTCGACACATGGATTTTTACGGTAAAACGGGATAACCATGGCTGGTTTTCAATTTACCATCGCTGGAGAGTGATGCACCATGGTACCGTTCCGTTTCAAATCCATGCACGCATTTCAAAATGTTGTACGACACTGTTTTGCCATTTCGGACGGATGTTGCACCTTGCTCCGTGGTGTTGCACCCTGTAGACATCGATTATTCGGACGACCATAACTTCTGGCTCGCTTAGAGTTATAGGAGCCATAACCTGTCAAAACGAAGGCCTCGGTGAGTTCTACGGCTCTGACTGCTTTCAGCCGTCAATGGATTGTTTGATGCCCAAAAAAGACTATCCGAATCTCAATCGGGTCTAGGAAGTTTTTTACCCTTCGTTTTTTCGACACGTGGATTTTTACGGTAAAACGGGATTACCGTGGCTGGTCTTCGATTTACCATAGCTGGAGAGTGGTGCACCATGGTACTGTTCCATTTCAAATCCATGCACGCATTTCAAAAAGTCGTACGACACTGTTTCGCCCTTTCGGACGGATGTTGCACCTTGCACCGTGGATGTTGCACCTTGTGGGTATCGATTATTCGGATGGCCATAACTTCTGCCTCGTTTAGATTTAAGGGAGGCATAACCAGTCAAAACGAAGGCCTCATTGAGTTCTATGGCTCTGACAGCTTTCAGCCGTCAATGGATTGTATAATGCCCAAAAAAGACTATCCGAATCTCAATCGGGTCTTGGAAGTTTTTTACCCTTCGTTTTTTCGACACGTGGATTTTTACGGTAAAATGGGATTACTGTGGCTGGTCTTCGATTTACCATCGCTGGAGAGTGGTGCACCATGGTACTGTTCCATTTCAAATCCATGCACGCATTTCAAAAAGTCGTACGACACTGTTTCGCCATTTCGAACGGATGTTGCTCCTTGCACCGTGGATGTTTCACCATGTAGATATCGATTACGCGGACGGCCATAACTTCTGGCTCGTTTAGAGTTAAGAGAGCCATAACCAGTCAAAACGAAGATCTCGGTGAGTTCTACGGCTCAGACAGCTTTCAGCCGTCAATGGATTGTATAATGCCCAAAAAAGACTATCCGAATCTCAATCGGGTCTCGGAAGTTTTTTACCCTTCGTTTTATCGACACGTGGATTTTTACGGTAAAAGTGTATTACCGTGGCTGGTCTTCGATTTACCACCGCTGGAGAGTGGTGCACCATGGTACCGTTCCATTTCAAATCCATGCACGCATTTCAAAAAGTCGTACGACACTGTTTCGCCATTTCGGACGGATGTTGCACCTTGTACCGTGGATGTTGAACCGTGTAGATATCGATTATTCGGACGGCCATAACTTCTGGCTCGCTTAGTGTGTTGGGAGCCATAACAAGTCAAAACGAAGGCCTCAGTGAGTTCTACGGCTATGACAGCTTTCAGCCATCGATGGATTGTATAATGCCCAAAAAAGACTATCCGAATCTCAATCGGGTCTCGGAAGTTTTGTACCCTTCGTTTTATCGACACGTCGATTTTTACGGTAAAACGGGATTACCGTGGCTGGTCTTTGATTTACCATCGCTAGAGAGTGGTGCGCCATGATACCGTTTCGTTTCAAATCCATGCACGCATTTCAAAAAGTCGTACGACGCTGTTGCGTCATTTCGGACGGATGTTGCACCTTGCACCATGTATGTTGTACCCTGTCGATATCGATTATTCGGACGACCATAACTTCTGGCTCGTTTAGAGTTACGAGAGCCATAACCAGTCAAAACGAAGGCCTCAGTGAGTTCTACGGCTCTGACAGCTTTAAGCCGTCAATGGATTGTATAATGCCAAAAAAAGAATATCCGAATCTCAGTCGGGTCTAGGAAGTTTTTTACCCTTCGTGTTTTCAACACATGGATTTTTACGGTAAAACGGGATTACCGTGGCTGATCTTCGATTTACCATCGGTGGAGAGTGGTGCACCATGGTACCGTTCTGATTCAAATCCATGCGCGCATTTCAAAAAGTCGTACGACGCTGTTTCGACATTTCGGACGGATGTTGCATCTTGCACCGTGGATGTTTCACACTATAGATATCGATTATTCGGACGGCCATAACTTCTGGCTCGTTTAGAGTTACGGGGGCCATAACCTTTCAAAACGAAGGCCTCAGTAAGTTCTACGGCTCTGACAGCTTTCAGCCGTCAATGGATTGTTTAATGCCCAAAAAAGACTATCCGAATCTCAATCGGGTCTTGGAAGTTTTTTACCCTTCGTTTTTTCGACACGTGGATTTTTACGGTAAAATGGGATTACCGTGGCTGATCTTCGATTTACCATCGCTGGAGAGTGGTGCACCATGGTACCGTTCCGTTTCAGATCCATGCATGCATTTCAAAAAGTCGTACGACACTGTTTCGCCATTTCGGACGGATGTTGCACCTTGCACCGTGGATGTTGCACCACGTAGATATCGATTATTCGGACGGCCATAACTTCTGGCTCGTTTAGAGTTAGGGGAGCCATAACAAGTCAAAACAAAGCCCTTGGTGAGTTCTACGGCTATGATAGCTTTCAGCCGTCAATGGATTGTATAATGCCCAAAAAAGACTATCCGAATCTCAATCGGGTCTCGGAAGTTTTTTACCCTTCGTTTTTTCGACACGTAGATTTTTACTGTAAAGCTGGATTACCGTGGCTGGTCTTCGATTTACCATCGCTGGAGAGTGGTGCACCATGGTACCGTTCCGTTTCAAATCTATGCACGCATTTCAAAAAGTCGTACGACACTATTTCGCCATTTCGGACGGATGTTGCACCTTGCACCGTGGACGTTGCGCCATGTAGATATCGATTATTCGGACGGCCATAACTTCTGGCTCGTTTAGAGTTATGGAAGCCATAACCTGTCAAAACGAAGGCCTCAGTGAGTTCTATGGCTCTGACAGCTTCAAACGTCAATGGATTGTATAATGCCCAAAAAAGACGATCCGAATCTCAATCGGGTCTTGGAAGTTTCTTACCCTTCGTTTTTTCGACACATGAATTTTTACGGTAAAACGGGATTACCGTGGCTGGTCTTCGATTTAGCATCGCTGGAGAGTGGTGCACCATGGTACCGTTCCGTTTCAAATCCATGCGCGCATTTCAAAAAAGTCGTACGACGCTGTTTCGCCATTACGGACGGATGTTGCATCTTGCACCGTGGATGTTGCACCCTGCAGACATCGATTATTCGGACGGCCATAATTTCCAGCTCGTTTAGAGTTACGGGAGCCATAACCTGTCAAAACGAAGGCCTCAGTAAGTTCTACGGCTCTGACAGCTTTCAGCCGTCAATGGATTGTTTAATGCCCAAAAAAGACAATCTGAATCTCAATCGGGTCATTGAAGTTTTTTACCCTTCGTTTTTTCGACACGTGGATTTTTATGGTAAAATGGGATTACCGTGGCTGGTCTTCGATTTAGCATCGCTGGAGAGTGGTGCACCACGGTACCGTTCCATTTCAAATCCATGCACGCATTTCAAAGAGTCGTACGACACTGTTTCGCCATTTCGAACGGATGTTGCACCTTGCACTGTGGATGTTGCACCATGTACATATCGATTATTCGGAAGGCCATAAATTCAGGCTTGTTTAGAGTTAAGGGAGCCATAACCAGTCAAAACGAAGCCCTCGGTGACTTCTACGGCTCTAACAGCTTTCAGCCGTCAATGGATTGTATAATGCCCAAAAAAGACTATCTGAATCTCAATCGGGTCTCAGAAGTTTTTTACCCTTCGTTTTATCGACGCGTGGATTTTTACGGTAAAACTGGATTACCGTGGCTGGTCTTCGATTTACCATCGCTGGAGAGTGGTGCACCATTGTTCCGTTTCGTTTCAAATCCATGCACGTGTTTCAAAAAGTTGTATGACGCTGTTTCGCCATTTCGGACAGATGTTCATCTTGCACCGTGGATGTTGCATACTGTAGATATCGATTATCTTGACGGCTATAACTTCTGGCTCGTTTAGAGTTACGGGAGCCATAAACTGTCGAAACGAAGGCCTCATGAGTTCTACGGCTCTGATAGCTTTCAGTTGTCAATGGATTGTTTAATGCCCAAAAAAGACTATCCGAATCTCAATCGGGTCTCGGAAGTTTTTTACCCTTCGTTTTTTCGACACGTGGATTTTTACGGTAAATGGGATTAACGTGGCTGGTCTTCGATTTACCATCGCTAGAGAGTGGTGCACCATGCTACCGTTCCGTTTCAAATCCATGCACGCATTTCAAAAAGTCGTACGACACTATTTCGCCATTTCGGACGGATGTTGCACCTTGCACCGTGGATGTTGCACCATGTAGATATCGATTATTCGGACGGCCATAACTTCTGGCTCGTTTAGAGGTAAGGGAGCCACGACCGGTCAAAACGAAGACCTCGGTGAGTTCTATGGCTCTCACAGCTTTCAGCCGTCAATGGATTGTATAATGCCCAAAAAAGACTATCCGAATCTCAATCGGGTCTCGGAAGTTTTTTACCCTTCATTTTATCAACACATGAATTTTTACGGTAAAACTGTATTACCGTGGCTGGTCTTCGATTTACCATCGCTGGAGAGTGGTGCACCATGGTACCGTTCTGTTTCAAATCTATGCACGCATTTCAAAAAGTCGTACGATACTCTTTCGCCATTTCGGACGGATGTTGCACCATGTACCATGGATGTTACACCCTGTAGATATCGATTATTCGGACGGCCATAACTTCTGGCTCGTTTAGAGTTATGGGAGCCATACTCTGTCAAAACGAAGGCCTCAGTGAGTTCTATGGTTCTGACAGCTTTCAACCGTCAATGGATTGTATAATTCCTAAAAAACACTATCCGAATCTCAATCGGGTCTAGGAAGTTTTTTACCCTTCGTTTTTTCGACACATGGATTTTTACGGTAAAACGAGATTACCGTAGCTGGTCTTCGATTTACCATCGTTGGAGAGTGGTGCACCATGGTACTGTTCCGTTTCAATTCCATGCGCGCATTTCAAAAAGTCGTACGACGCTGTTTCGCCATTTCGGACGGATGTTGCATCTTCCACCGTGGATGTTGCACCCTGTAGATATCGATTATTCGGACGGCCATAACTTCTAGCTCGTTTAGAGTTACGGGAGCTATAACATGTCAAAACGAAGGCCTCAGTGAGTTTAATGGATTGTTTAATGGCCAAAAAAGACTATCCGAATCTCCATCAGGGCTCGAAAGTTTTTTACCCTTCGTTTTTTCGACACGTGGATTTTTACGGTAAAATGGGATTACCGTGGCTGGTCTTCGATTTAGCATCGCTGGAGAGTGGTGCATGATGGTACCGTTCCGTTTCAAATCCATGCACACATTTCAAAAAGTCGTACGACACTGTTTCGCCATTTCGAACGGATGTTGCACCTTGCACCGTGGATGTTGCACCATGTAGATCTCGATTATTCGGACGGCCATAACTTCTGGCTCGTTTAGAGTTAAGGGAGCCATAACTAGTCAAAACGAAGCCTTCGGTGATTTCTACGGCTCTGACAGCTTTCAGCCATCAATGGATTGTATAATGCCCAAAAAAGACTATACGAATCTCAATCGGGTCTCGGAAGTTTTTTACCCTTCGTTTTTTCGACACGTAGATTTTTACGGTAAAACTGGATTACCGTGGCTGGTCTTCGATTTACCATCGTTGGAGAGTGGTGCACCATGGTACCGTTCCGTTTCAAATCTATGCACACATTTCAAAAAGTCGTACGACACTGTTTCGCCATTTCGGACGGATGTTGCACCTTGCACCGTGGATGTTGCACCTTGTAGATATCGATTATTCGGACGGTCATAACTTCTGGCTCGTTTAGAGTTACGGGAGAGTTCTATGGCTCTGATAGCTTTCAACCGTCAATGGATTGTATAATGCCCAAAAAAGACTATCCGAATCTCAATCGGGTCTAGGAAGTTTTTTACCCTTCGTTTTTTCGACTCATGGATTTTTACGGCAAAACGGGATTACCGTGGCTGGTCTTCGATTTACCATCGCCGGAGAGTGGTGCACCATGGTACCGTTCCGTTTTAAATCCATGCACGCATTTCAAAAAGTCGTACGACGCTTTTTCGACATTTCGAACGGATGTTGCACCTTGCACCATGGATGTTGCACCATGTAGATATTGATTATTCGGACGGCCATAACTTCTGGCTCGTTTAGAGTTAAGGGAGCCATAACCAGTCAAATCGAAGCCCTCGGTGAGTTCTACGGCCGCAGCTTTTAGCCTTCAATGGATTGCATAATGCCCAAAAAAGACTATCCGAATCTCAATCAGGTCTCGGAAATTTTTTACTCTTCGTTTTATCGCCACGTGGATTTTTACGGTAAAACTGGATTACCGCTGCTGCTCTTCGATTTACCATCGCTGGAGAGTGGTGCACCATGGTACCATTCCGTTTCAAATCCATACGCGCATTTCAAAAAGTCGTACGATGCTGTTTCTCCATTTCGGACGGATGTTGCATCTTGCACCGTGGATGTTGCACACTGTAGATATCGATTATTCGGACGGCCATGACTTCTGGCTCGTTTAGAGTTACGGGAGCCATAACCTGTCAAAACGAAGGCCTCAGTGAGTTCTATGGCTCTGACAGCTTTCAGTCGTCAATGGATTGTTTAATGCCCAAAACAGACTATCCGAATCTCAATCCGGTCTCGGAAGTTTATTACCCTTCGTTTTTTCGACAAATAGATTTTTACGGTAAAATGGGATTACCGTGGCTGGTCTTCGATTTACCATCGCTGGAGAGTGGTACACCATTGTACCGTTCCGTTTCAAATCCATGCACGCATTTCAAAAGTCGCACGACACAGTTTCGCCATTTCGGACAGATGTTGCACCTTGCAGCGTGGATGCTGCATCATGTAGATATCGATTATTCGGACGGCAATAACTTCTGGCTCGTTTAGAGTTAAGAGAGCCATAACCAGTCAAAACGATGCCTGTGGTGAGTTCTACGGCTCCGATAGCTTTCAGCCGTCAATAGATTGTATAATGCCCAAAAAAGACTATCCGAATCTCAATCGGGTCTCGGAAGTTTTTTACCCTTCGTTTTTTCGACACGTAGATTTTTACGGTAAAACTGGATTGCCGTGGCTGGTCTTCGATTTACCATCGCTGGAGAGTGCTGCACCATGGTACCATTCCGTTTCAAATCTATGCACACATTTCAAAAAGTCGTACGACACTATTTCGCCATTTCGGACGGATGTTGCACCTTGCACCGTGGATGTTGCACCCTGTAGATATCGATTATTCGGACGGCCATAAATTCTGGCTCGTTTAGAGTTATGGGAGCCATAACCTGTCAAAACAAAGGCCACAGTGAGTTCTATGGCTCTGACAGCTTTCAACCGTCAATGGATTGTATAATGCCCAAAAAAGACTATCCGAATCTCAATCGGGTCTAGGAAGTTTTTTACCCTTCCTTTTTTCGACACGTGGATTTTTGCGGTAAAACGGGATTACCGTGTCTGGTCTTCGATTTACCATCGCTGGAGAGTGGTGCACCATGGTACCGTTCCGTTTCAAATCCATGCACGCATTTCAAAAAGTCGTACGACGCTGTTTCGCCATTTCGGACGGATGTTGCATCTTGCACCGTGGATGTTGCACCCTGTAGATATCGATTATTCGGACGGCCATAACTTCTAGCTCGTTTAGAGTTACGGGAGCCATAACCTGTCAAAACGAAGGCCTCAGTGAGTTATACGGCTCTGACAGCTTTCAGCTGTCAATTGATTGTTTAATACCCAAAAAATACTATCCGAATCTCAATTAGGTCTCGGAAGTTTTTTACCCTTCGTTTTTTCGACACATGGATTTTTACGGTAAAATGGGATTACCGTGGCTGGTCTTCGATTTAGCATAGCTGGAGAGTGGTGCACCATGGTACTATTCCGTTTCAAATCCATGCACGCATTTCAAAAAGTCGTACGACTCTGTTTCGCCATTTCGAACGGATGTTGCACCTTGCACCGTGGATGTTGCACCATGTAGATATCGATTATTCGGACGGCCATAACTTCTGGCTCGTTTAGAGTTAAGGGAGCCATAACCAGTCAAAACGAAGCCCTCGGTGAGTTCTATGGCTCTGAAAGCTTTCAGCCGTCAATGGATTGTATAATGCCCAAAAAAGACTATCTGAATCTCAATCGGGTCTCGGAAGTTTTTTACCCTTCGTTTTATCGACACGTGGATTTTTACGGTGAAACTGGATTACCGTGGCTGGTCTTCGATTTACCATCGCTGGAGAGTGGTGCAACATGGTACCGTTCCGTTTCAAATCTGTGCACGCATTTCAAAAAGTCGTACGACACTGTTTCGCCATTTCGGACGGATGTTGCACCTTGCACCGTGGATGTTGCACCCTGTAGATATCGATTATTCGGACGGCCATAACTTCTGGCTCGTTTAGAGTTATGGGAGCCATAACCTGTCAAAACGAAGGCCTCGGTGAGTTCTATGGCTCTGACAGCTTTCAGCCGTCAATGGATTGTTTAATTCCCAAAAAAGACTATCCGAATCTCAATCGGGTTTAGGAAATTTTTGACCCTTCTTTTGTTCGACACATGGATTTTTGCGGTAAAACGAGATTACCGTGGCCGGTCTTCGATTTACCATCGCTGGAGAGGGGTGTGCCATGGTACCTTTCCATTTCAAATCCATGTACGCATTTCAAAAAGTCGTACGACACCGTTTCGCCATTTCGGACGGATGTTGCACCTTGCACAGTGGATGTTGCACCCTATAGATATCGATTATTCGGACGGCTATAACTTCTGGCTTGCTTAGAGTTACGGGAGCCATAACCAGTCAAAACGAAGGCTTCAGTGAGTTCTACGGCTCTGTATGCTTTCAGCTATCAATGGATTGTAAAATGCCCAAAAAAGACTATCCGAATCTCAATCGGGTCTCGGAAGTTTTTTACCCTTCGTTTTTTCGACACGTGGATTTTTACGTTAAAACGGGATTACCAAGGCTGATCTTCGATTTACCATGGTACCGTTCCGTTTCAAATCCATGCACGCATCTCAAAAGGTCGTACGACACTGTTTCGCCATTTCGAACGGATATTGCACCTTGCACCGTGGATGTTGCATCCTATAGATATCGATTATTCGGACGGCCATAACTTCTGGCTCGTGTAGAGTTACGGGAGCCATAACCAGTCATAACGAAGGCCTCAGTGAGTTCTATGGCTCTGACATCTTTTAGCCTTCAATGGATTGTATAATGCCCAAAAAAGACTATCTGAATCTCAATCGTGTCTCGGAAGTTTTTTACCCTTCGTTTTTTCGACACGTGGATTTTTACGATAAAACGGGATTACCGTGGCTGGTCTTCGGTTCACCATCGCAGGAGAGTGGTGCACCATGGTACCGTTTCGTTTCAAATCCATTAACACATTTCAAAAAGTCGTACGACGCTGTTTCGCCATTTCAGACGGATGTTGCACCTTGCACCGTGTATGTTGCACCCTGTAGATATCGATTATTTGGACGGCCATAACTTCTAGCTCGTTTAGAGTTACTGGAGCCATAACCAGTCAAAACGAAGGCCTCTGTGAGTTCTACGGCTCTGACAGCTTTCAGCCGTCAATGGATTGTATAATGCCCAAAAAAGACTATCCTAATCTCAATCGGGTCTCGGAAGTTTTTTACCCTTCGTTTTTTCGACACGTTGATTTTTACGGTAAAATGGGATTACCGTGGCTGGTCTTCGATTTACAATCGTTGGAGAGTGGTGTACCATGGTACCGTTCCGTTTCAAATTCATGCACGCATTTCAAATAGTCGTACGACGCTGTTTCGCCATTTCGGACGGATGTTGCACCTTGCACCGTGGATGTTGCACCCTGTAGATATCGTTCGGACGGCCATAACTTCTGGCTCGTTTAGAGTTAAGGGAGCCATAACCAGTCAAAACGAAGGCCTCAGTGAGTTCTACGGCTCTGAAAGCTTTCAGCCGTCAATGGATTGTATAATGCCCAAAAAAGACTATCCGAATCTCAATCGGGTCTCGGAAGTTTTTTACCCATAGTTTTTTCGACACGTGGATTTTTACGGTAAAACGGGATTACCGTGGCTGGTCTTCGATTTACCATTGCTGGAGAGTGGTGTACCATGGTACCGCTCCGTTTCAAATCCATGCGCTCATTTCAAAAAGTCGTACGACACTGTTTTGCCACTTCGGACGGATGTTGCACCTTGCTCCGTGGATGTTGCACCCTGTAGATATCGATTATTCGGACGGCCATAACTTCTGGCTCGTTTAGAGTTACGGGAGCCATAACCTTTCAAAACGAAGACCTCAGTGGGTTCTACGGCTCTGACCGCTTTCAGCCGTCAATGGATTGTTTAATGCCCAAAAAAGACTATCCGAATCTCAATCGGGTCTATGAAGTTTTTTACCCTTCGTTTTTTCAACATGTGGATTTTTATGGTAAAACGGGATTACCAAGGCTGGTCTTCGATTTACCATCGCTGGAGAGTGGTGCACCATGGTACCGTTCCATTTTAAATCCACGCACGCATTTCAAAAAGTCGTACGACACTATTTCGCCATTTCGGACGGATGTTGCACCTTGCACTGTGGATGTTGCACCATGTAGATATCGATTATTCGGACGGCCATAACTTCTGGCTCGTTTAGAGATAAGGGAGCCATAACTAGTCAAAAAAGAAGGCCTCAGTGAGTTTTACGGCTCTGACAGCTTTCAGCCGTCAATGGATTGTATAATGCCCAAAGAAGACTATCTGAATCTCAATCGGGTCTCGGAAGTTTTTTACCCTTCGTTTTTTCGACACGTTGATTTTTACGGTAAAACTGGATTACCGTGGCTGCACTTCGATTTATAATCGCTGGAGAGTGGTGCCCCATGGTACCGTTCCATTTCAAATCTATGCACGCATTTTAAAAAGTCGTACGACACTGTTTCGCCATTTCGGACGGATGTTGCACCTTGCACCGTGGATGTTGCACCCTGTAGATATCGATTATTCGGACGGCCATAACTTCTGGCTCGTTTAGAGTTACGGGAGTCATAACCAGTCAAAACGAAGGCCTCAGTGAGTTCTACTGCTTTGACAGCTTTCAGCCATCAATGGATTGTATAATGCCCAAAAAATACTATCCGAATCTCAATCGGGTCTCGGAAGTTTTGTACCCTTCGTTTTTTCGACACGTGGATTTTTACGGTAAAACGGGATTACCGTGGCTGGTTTTCGATTTACCATCGCTAGAGAGTGGTGCACCATGGTACCGTTTCTTTTCAAATCCATGCACGCATTTCAAAAAGTCGTACGACGCTGTTTCGCCATTTAGGACGGATGTTGCACCTTGCACCGTGTATGTTGCACCCTGTAGATATCGATTATTCGGATGGCCATAACTTCTGTCTCGTTTAGAGTTACGGGAGCCATAACCTATCGAAACGAAGGCCTCAGTGAGTTCTACTGCTTTGACAGCTTTCAGCCTTCAATGGATTGTATGATGCCCAAAAAAGACTATCCGAATCTCAATCGGTCTCGGAAGTTTTTTACCCTTCGTTTTTTCGACACGTGGATTTTTACGGTAAAACGGGATTACCGTGGCTGGTCTTCCATTTACCATCGCTGGAGAGTGGTGCACCGTGGTACCGATCCGTTTCAAATCCATGCTCGCATTTCAAAAAGTCGTACAACAATGTTTCGCCATTTCGTACGGATGTTGCTCCTTGCACCGTGGATGTTGCACCCTGTAGATATCGATTATTCGGACGGCCATAACTTCTGGTTCGTTTATAGTTACGGGAGCCATAACCTGTCAAAACGAAGGCCTCTGTGAGTTCTACGGCTCTGACAGCTTTCAGCCATCAATGGATTGTATAATGCCCAAAAAAGACTATCCGAATCTCTATCGGGTCTCGGAAGTTTTTTAATCTTCGTTTTTTCGACACGTGGATTTTTACGGTAAAACGGGATTACCGTGGCTGGTCTTCCATTTACCATCGCTGGAGAGTGGTGCACCGTGGTACCGATCCGTTTCAAATCCATGCTCGCATTTCAAAAAGTCGTACAACAATGTTTCGCCATTTCGTACGGATGTTGCTCCTTGCACCATGGATGTTGCACCCTGTATATATCGATTATTCAGACGGCCATAACTTCTTGCCCGTTTAGAGTTACGAGAGCCATAACCTATCAAAACGAAAACCTCAGTAAGTTCTACGGCTCTGATAGCTTTCAGCCGTCAATGGATTGTTTAATGCCCAAGAAAGACTATCCGAATCTCAATCGGGTCTAGGAAGTTTTTTACCCTTCGTTTTTTCGACACGTGGATTTTTACGGTAAAATGGGATTACCGTGGTTGGTCTTCGATTTACCATCGCTGGCGAGTGGTGCACCATGGTACCTTTCCGTTTCAAATCCATGCACGCATTTCAAAAAGTCGTACGATACTGTTTCGCCCTTTCGGAAGGATGTTGCACCTTGCACCGTGGATGTTGCACCATGTAGATATCGATTATTCGGACGGCCATAACTTCTGGCTCGTTTAGAGTTAAGGGAGCCATAACCAGTCAAAACAAAGGCCTCAGTGAGTTCTATGGCTCTGACAGCTTTCAGCCGTCAATGGATTGTATAATGCCCAAAAAAGAATATCCGAATCTCAATCGGGTCTCAGAAGTTTTTTACCCTTCCTTTTTTCGACACGTGGATTTTTACGGTAAAACTGGATTACCGTGGCTGGTCTTCGATTTACCATCGCTGGAGAGTGGTTCACCATGGTACCGTTCCATTTCAAATCCATGCACGCATTTCAAAATGTCGTACGACACTGTTTCGCCATTTCGGACGGATGTTGCACCTTGCATCATGGATGTTGCACCCTGTAGATATCGATTATTCGGACGGCAATAACTTCTGGCTCGTTTAGAGTTACAGGAGTCATAACCTGTCAAAACGAAGGCCTCAGTGAGTTCTACGGCTCTGATAGCTTTCCGCCGTCGATGGATTGTTTAATTCCCACAAAAGACTATCCGAATCTCAATCGGGTCAAGGAAGTTTTTTACCCTTCGTTTTTTCGACACGTGGATTTTTACGGTAAAACGGGATTACCGTGGCTGGTCTTCCATTTACCATCGCTGGAGGGTGGTGCACCATGGTACCATTCCGTTTCAAATCCATGCTCGCATTTCAAAAAGTCGTACGACAATGTTTCGCCATTTCGTACGGATGTTGCACCTTGCACCGTGGATGTTGCACCCTGTAGATATTGATTATTCCGACGGCCATAACTTCTGGCTCGTTTATAGTTACGGGAGCCATAATCTGTCAAAACGAAGGCATCAGTGAGTTCTACGGCTATGACAGTTTTCAGCCGTCAATGGATTGTTTAATGCCCAAAAAAGACTATCCGAATCTCAATCGGTTCTAGGAAGTTTTTTACCCTTCGTTTTTTCGACACGTGGATTTTTACTGTAAAATGGTTTTATCGAGGCTGGTCTTCGGTTTACCATCGCTGGAGAGTGGTGCACCATGGTGCCGTTCCGTTTAAAACCCATGCACGCATTTCAAAAAGTCGTACGACACTGTTTCGCCATTTGGAACGGATGTTGCACCTTGCACCGTGGAAGTTGCACCTTGTAGATATCGATTATTCGGATGGCCATAATTTTTGGCTCGTTTAGAGTATGGGTTCCATAACCAGTCAAAACGAAGGCCTAAGTGAGTTCTACTGCTCTGATAGCTTTCAGCCGTCAATGGATTGTATAATGCCCAAAAAAGACTATCCGAATCTGAATCGGGTCTTGGAAGTTTTTACCCTTCGGTTTTTCGACACGTGGATTTTTAATGTAAAACGGGATTACCATGGCTGGTCTTCGATTTACCATCGCTGGAGAGTGTTGCACCATGGTACCGTTCCGTTTCAAATCCATGCACGCATTTCAAAAAGCCGTACGACACTGTTTCGCCATTTCGGACGGATGTTGCACTTGCACCGTGGATGTTGCACCCTGTAGATATCAATTATTCGGACGACCATAACTTCTGGCTCGTTTAGAGTTACAGGAGCCATAACCTGTCAAAATGAAGGAGTCATGAGTTCTACGGCTCTGGCAGCTTTCAGCCATCAATGGATTGTTTAATGTCCAAAAAAGACTATCCGAATCTCAATCGGGTCTAGGAAGTTTTTACCCTTCGTTTTTTCGACATGTGGATTTTTACGTTAAAACGGGATTACCGTGGCTGGTCTTCGATTTACCATCGCTGGAGAGTGGTGAACCATGGTACCGTTCCATTTCAAATTCATGCACGCATTTCAAAACGTCGTACGACACTGTTTCGCCATTTCGGACGGATGTTGCACCTTGCACCGTGGATGTTGCACCATGTAGATATCTATTATTCGGACGGCCATAACTTCTGGCTTGTTTAGAGTTAAGGGCGCCATAACTAGTCAAAACGAAGCCCTCGGTGATTTCTACGGCTCTGACCGCTATCAGCTGTCAATGGATTGTATAATGCCCAAAAAAGACTATCCGAATCTCAATCGGGTCTCGGAAGTTTTTTACCCTTCGTTTTTTCGACACGTGGATTTTTACGGTAAAACTGGATTACCGTAGCTGGTCTTCGATTTACCATCGTTGGAGAGTGGTGCACCATGGTACCGTTCCATTTCAAATCCATGCACGCATTTCAAAAAGTCGTACGACACTGTTTCGCCATTTCAGAAGGATGTTGCACCTTGCACCGTGGATGTTGCACCCTGTAGATATCGATTATTCGGACGGCCATAAATTGTGGCTCGTTCAGAGTTCGGGAGCCATAACCTGTGAAAACGAATGCCTTAGTGAGTTCTACGGCTCTGACAGCTTTCAGCCGTCAATGGATTGTTTAATGCCCAAAAAAGACTATCCGAATCGCAATCGGGTCTAGGAAGTTTTTTACCCTTCGTTTTTTAGAAACGTGGATTTTTACGGTAAAACGGGATTACCGTGGCTGGTCTTCCATTTACCATCGCTAGAGAGTGGTGCACCACGGTACCGTTCCGTTTTAAATCCATGCACGCATTTCAAAAAGTCGTACGACACTGTTTCGCTATTTCGGACGGACGTTGCACCTTGCACCGTGGATGTTGCACCCTGTAGATATCGATTATTCGGACGGCCATAACTTCTGGCTCATTTATAGTTACGGGAGCCATAACCTGTCAAAACGAAGGCCTCAGTGAGTTCTACGGCTCTGACAGTTTTCAGCCGTCAATGGATTGTTTAATGCCCAAAAAAGACTATCCGAATCTCAATCGGTTCTAGGAAGTTTTTTACCTTCGTTTTTTCGACACGTGGATTTTTACGGTAAAAACGGGTTTACCGAGGCTGGTCTTCGATTTACCATCGCTGGAGAGTGGTGCACCATGATACCGTTGCGTTTCAAATCCATGAACGCATTTCAAAAAGTTGTACGACACTGTTTCGCCATTTCGGACGGATGTTACACCTTCCACCGTGGAAGTTGCACCTTGTAGATATCGATTATTCGGACGGCCATAAATTCTGGCTCGTTTAGAGATACGGGAGGCATAACCAGTCAAAACGAAGGCCTCAGTAAGTTCTACGGCTCTGACAGCTTTCAACCATCAATGGATTGTATAATTCCCAAAAAAGACCATCCGAATCTCAATCGGGTCTCGGAAGTTTTTTACCCTTCGTTTTTTCGACACGTGGATTTTTAATGTAAAACGGGATTACCATGGCTGGTCTTCGATTTACCATCGCTGGAGAGTGTTGCACCATGGTACCGTTCCGTTTCAAATCCATGCACGCATTTCAAAAGGTTGTACGAAACCGTTTCGCCATTTCGGACGGATGTTGCACCTTGCACCGTGGATGTTGCACCCTGTAGATATCGATTATTCGGACGACCATAACTTCTGGCTCGTTTATAGTTATAGGATCCATAACCTGTCCAAACGAAGGATTCATGAGTTCTACGGCTCTGACAGCTTTCAGCCGTCGATGGATTGTTTAATGCCCAAAAAAGACTATCGGAATCTCAATCGGGTCTACGAAGTTTTTTACCCTTCGTTTTTTCGACACGTGGATTTTTACGTTAAAACGGGATTACCATGGCTGGTCTTCGATTTACCATCGCTGGAGAGTGGTGCACCATGGTACCGTTCCGTTTCAAATCTATGCACGCATTTCAAAAAGTCGTATGACACTATTTCGCCATTTCAGACGGATGTTGCACCTTGCACCGTGGATGTTGCACCATGTAGATAACGATTATTCGGACTGCCATAACTTCTGGCTCGTTTAGAGTTAAGGGAGCCATAACCAGTCAAAACGAAGCCCTCGGTGAGTTCTACGACTCTAACCGCTTCAGCCGTCAATGGATTGTATAATGCCCAAAAAAGACTACCTGAATCTCAATCGGGTCTCGGATGTTTTTTACCCTTCGTTTTTTTGACACGTGGATTTTTACGATAAAACTGGATTACCGTGGCTGGTCTTCGATTTACCATCGCTGGAGAGTGGTGCACCATGGTACCGTTCCATTTCAAATCTATGCACGCATTTTAAAAAGTCGTACGACACTGTTTCACCATTTCGAACGGATGTTGCACCTTGCACCATGGATGTTGCACCTTGTAGATATCGATTATTCGGACGGCCATTACTTCTGACTCGTTTAGAGTTAAGGGAGCCGTAACGAGTCAAAACGAAGGCCTCAGTGAGTTTTACGTCTATAATAGCTTTCATCCATCAATGGATTGTATAATGCCCAAAAAAGACTTTCTGAATCTCTATCGGGTCTAGGAAGTTTTTTACCCTTCGTTTTTTCGACACGTGGATTTTTACGGTAAAACGGGATTACCGTGGCTGGTGTTTGCGCCAAAATTGGTCACAAACCCCGATGAATGTGAAAGCACCAGTGTTGGAATATAAATCAACGATATCCAAACACAAATCACAGATCTAAGTAGCAAAATAGTAAATGTAAACAAGAACACACGATTTATAGTGGTTCGGCTATCTCCGGCCTACGTCCACTTCAAAGGTTTTTCCTTTTATTGATGTTCTTCGCTGATTACAATCGATTACAGCGGATTACAATGAATTGTAGTTCGGAAATTCAGGTACAACGGTGGTTCTGATAGTTAAACTTGAATCCGGCAGAGTCTTGGCGTTTTATGGCGGAAAGGCCCCTTTTCTGAATGACCTGGAGGTCTATTTATAGGCGGAGGCTGCTGCTATCTCGCTGAAAACTTAGGAGACCTCTTCTGGCACGTGAGGGGGCCCACACGTACGGTCCCGGGAAGTTTGGGCCCACTTTGGCATCGGTTCGAACTCCATTCGAACCGATCAAGAATTCATCCAATCGAGGTGAAATTTGGCATGGACATTCTTCATCATGTATGCAAGCATCTGTGAAAATTTCATGGCATTTGGATCAGTAGGTTAGGAGATATGCAGGGTTCGAAATTGACTTCACGGTGAGGCTGTTGCGTTCGAACCCCTGTTGCTTGAAACGATGATTTCGAAACCAGTGTGGCACGCGACTTCGTGGTGACGTGGAGCGCAAGTTTCGAATCGATCCGGACTTCTCTCCGTGTTGACCGCTTCGACTCCATATATCTCGGCGCATTCGAACCGATGGAAGACACGTCATCGTGATTGGTTGACTCAGTCGGTTCGAATGAAGCTACACAGGTTGGGTTCGAAGACGATATCATGGATGGGTTCGAAGTGTGGCTCTGTGATGGGTTCGAAGAGAGGACATTGTGATGGGTTCGAAGTAGGCAATGGCTTGGTGGGTTCGAAGTGGAGTCGAGGCTAATGGATGCGAACTAGGTGGACTCGAACCCGATGGGTTCGAGTGTGACATGGCTGGGCTATCAGTTCGAACGCAGGTGGGTTCGAACTAGATGGCTTCGAACCGATGGGTACGAACTCCATCGATTCGAACTGGGGCAAATGCTTATGGATTCGAGGCGCGGACCTATTTCTTGGGTTCGAACCAGACGGTTTCGAATGTGATGGGTTCGAACACAATGGGTTCGAACCGAACAATGTCAGTCCCCCTTATCTTGAATCCATCATAACTTGAGCATACGACTTCGGATTGACTTGAAATTTGGAATGCAGATTCCTATGGTCTTTCTTGTCATGCCCCATCAATTGTGGCCCGTTCCGGACTCGGACAATATTCATTGATATCCATGGTTATCCTGCAATGCATGGTTGATATTCATGAATAGTAATCATTGATTTTTAGTAAATTTTGGATATCTCAACTTTGCCAAAAGTTGGGATAACAGCTGGTCTTCGATTTACCATTGCTGGAGAGTGGTGCACCATGGTACCGTTTTGTTTCATATCCATGCACGCATTTCAAAATGTCGTACGTCGCTGTTTCTCCATTTCGGACGGATGTCGCACCTTGCACCGTGTATGTTGCACCCTGTAGATATCGATTATTCGGACGGCCATAACTTCTGGCTCGTTTAGAGTTACGGGAGCCATAACAAGTCAAAACGAAGGCCTCAGTGAGTTCTACGGCTCTGACAGCTTTCAGCCGTCAATGGATTGTATAATGCCCAAAAAGACTATCCGAATCTCTATCGGGTCTCGGATGTTTTTTATCCTTCGTTTTTTCGACACGTGGATTTTTACGGTAAAACGGGATTACCGTGGCTGGTCTTCGATTTACCATCGCTGGAGAGTGGTGCACCATGGTACCGTTCCATTTCAAATCTATGCACGCATTTTAAAAAGTCGTACGACACTGTTTCACCATTTCGGACGGATGTTGCACCTTGCACCGTGGATGTTGCACCTTGTAGATATCGATTATTCGGACGGCCATTACTTCTGACTCGTTTAGAGTTAAGGGAGCCGTAACGAGTCAAAACGAAGGCCTCAGTGAGTTTTACGTCTATGACAGCTTTCAGCCATCGATGGATTGTATAATGCCCAAAAAAGACTTTCCGAATCTGTATCGGGTCTAGGAAGTTTTTTACCCTTCGTTTTTTCCACACGTGGATTTTTACGGTAAAACGGGATTACCATGGCTGATCTTCGATTTATCATTGCTGGAGAGTGGTGCACCATGGTACCGTTTTGTTTCATATCCATGCACGCATTTCAAAATGTCGTACGTCGCTGTTTCGCCATTTCGGACGGATGTCGCACCTTGCACCGTGTATGTTGCACCCTGTAGATATCGATTATTCGGACGGCCATAACTTCTGGCTCGTTTAGAGTTTCGGCAGCCATAACAAGTCAAAACGAAGGCCTCAGTGAGTTCTACGGCTCTGACAGCTTTCAGCCGTCAATGGATTGTGTAATGCCCAAAAAGACTATCCGAATCTCTATCGGGTCTCGGATGTTTTTTATCCTTCGTTTTTTCGACACGTGGATTTTTACGGTAAAACGGGATTACCGTGGCTGGTCTTCGAATTACCATAACTGGAGAGTGGTGCACAATGGTACCGTTCCGTTGCAAATCCATGCATGAATTTCAAAAAGACGTACGACGCTGTTTCGCCATTTCGAACGGATGTTGCACCTTGCACCGTGGATGTTGCACCGTGTAGATATCGATTATTCGGACGGCCATAACTTCTGGCTCATTTAGAGTTAAGGGAGCCATAACTAGTCAAAACGAAGGCCTCAGTGAGTTCTACGGCTCTGACAGCTTTTAGCCGCCAATGGATTGTATAATGCCCAAAAAAGACTATCCGATCTCAATCGGGTCTCGGAAGTTTTTTACCCTTTGTTTTTTCGACACGTGGATTTTTACGGTAAAACGGGATTACCGTGGCTGGTCTTCGATTTACGATCACTGGAGAGTTGTGCACTATGGTACCGTTGCGTTTCAAATCCATGCACGCATTTCAAAAAGTCGTACGAAACTGTTTCGCCATTTCGGACGGATGTTGCACTTTGCACCGTGGATGTTGCACCCTGTAGATATCGATTATTCGGACGGCCATAACTTCTGGCATGTTTAGAGTTACGGGAGCCATAAATTGTCAAAATGAAGGTCTCAGTGAGTTCTACGACTCTGACAGCTTTCAGCCGCCAATGGATTGTTTAATGCCCAAAAAAGACTATCTGAATCTCAATCGGGTCTAGGAAATTTTTTACCCTTCGTTTTTTCGACACGTGGATTTTTACGGTAAAACGGGATTACCGTGGCTGTTCTTCGATTTACCATCACTGCCAAGTGGTGCACCATGGTACCGTTCCGTTTCAAATCCATGCACGCATTTCTAAAAGTCGTACGACACTGTTTCGCCATTTCGGACGGATGTTGCACATTGCACCGTGGATGTTGCACCATGTAGTTATCGATTATTCGGACGTCCATAACTTCTGGCTCGTTTAGAGTTACGGGAGCCATAACCAGTCAAAACGAAGGCCTCAGTGATTTCTACGGCTCTAACGGCTTTCAGCTTTCAATGGATTGTATAATGCCCAAAAAAGACTATCCGAATCTCAATCGGGTCTCGGATGTTTTTTACCCTTCGTTTTTTCGACACGTGGATTTTTACGGTAAAACGGGATTACCATGGCTGGTCTTCGATTTACCATCGCCGGAGAGTGGTGCACCACGGTACCGTTCCATTTCAAATCCATGCTCGCATTTCAAAAAGTCGTACGACAATGTTTCACCATTTCGTACGGATGTTGCACCTTGCGCCGTGGATGTTGCACCCTGTAGATATCGATTATTTGGACGACCATAACTTCTGGCTCGTTTATAGTTACGGGAGCCATAACCAGTCAAAACGAAGGCCTTTGTGAGTTCTACGGCTCTGACAGTTTTCAGCCATCAATGGATTGTTTAATGCCCAAAAAAGACTATCTGAATCTCAATCGGTTCTAGGAAGTTTTTTACCCTTCGTTTTTTCGACACGTGGATTTTTATTGTAAAATAGATTTACCGAGGCTGGTCTTCGATTTAGCATCGCTGGAGAGTGGTGCACCATGGTACCGTTCCGTTTCAAATCTATGCACGCATTTCAAAAAGACGTACGACACTGTTTCGCCATTTCGGACGGATGTTACACCTTGCACCGTGGGAGTTGCACCTTGTAGATATCGTTTATTGGGACGGCCATAATTTCTGGCTCGTTTAGAGTTACGGGAGTCATAACCAGTCAAAACGAAGGCCTCAGTGAGTTCTACGGCTCTAACAGCTTTCAGCCGTCAATGGATTGTATAATGCCCAAAAAAGACTATCCGAATCTCAATGGGGTCTCGGAAGTTTTTTACCCTTCGTTTTTTCGACATGTGGATTTTTAATGTAAACCGGGATTACCGTCGCTGGTCTTCGATTTACCATCGCTGGAGAGTGTTGCACCATGGTACCGTTCCGTTTGAAATCCATGCACGCATTTCAAAAAGTCGTACGACACTGTTTCGCCATTTCGGACGGATGTTGCACCTTGCACCGTGGAAGTTGCACCTTGTAGATATGGATTATTCGGACGACCATAATTTCTGGCTCGTTTAGATTTACGGGAGCCGTCACCAGTCAAAACGAAGGCCTCAGTGAGTTCTACGGCTCTGACTGCTTTCAGCCGTCAATGGATTGTATAATGCCCAAAAAAGACTATCCGAATCTCAATCGGGTCTCAGAAGTTTTTTACCCTTCGTTTTTTCGACACGTGGATTTTTAATGTAAAACGGGATTACCGTGGCTGGTCTTCGATTTACCATCACTGGAGAGTGTTGCACCATGGTATCGTTCCGTTTCAAATCCATCCACGCATTTCAAAAAGTCGTACGACACTGTTTCGCCATTTCGGACGGATGTTGCACCTTGCACCGTGGAAGTGGCACCTTGCAGATATCGCTTATTGGGACGGCCATAATTTCTGGCTCGTTTAGAGTTACGGGAGCCATAGCCAGTCAAAACGAAGGCCTCAGTGAGTTCTACGGCTCTGACAGCTTTCAGCCGTCAATGGATTGTATAATGCCTAAAAAGGACTATCCGAATCTCAATGGGGTCTCGGAAGTTTTTTACCCTTCGTTTTTTCGACATGTGGATTTTTAATGTAAACCGGGATTACCGTCGCTGGTCTTCGATTTACCGTCGCTGGAGAGTGTTGCACCATGGTACCGTTCCGTTTCAAATCCATGTGTTGGGCGAATTTTCACCCAGAAGACCTCAAGACCAAGAAGCCGCAATTTCACCCGGGCTCGCAACCTCCACTTCGTTCGATAGCCAATACCAACCTAGAAGTCCATCCAATATTCTCCATGAAGAAGTTCGTTCGGCCCGAGCCTCCATTCGGTCCCCTCATTCGGCAAGCCCAGCCTATAGTCCATTCGGCCCCTTCATTCGGCAAACCCAGCCTATAACCTCATTCGGCATAAGTTCCTGCCGAGCCAGATGATACCGGACCAGCCTCTCCAATACACTACCGAACTAGATGATGCCGGACCAGCCTCTCCAATACAATACCGAACGAGGATGATACCGGACCAATCGCCACCGATCCAAGCCACAACCGAACCACCTCCACAACCGAACCACCATGACCAAACCAATCTCCAAGCACGGCCGAATGAAGCCTCGCCGAACCAGGTGACTGCCAGTCCAGATTGTCTCAGCCCGGGCCCACCAGCAGCTATATGCTTCCAAGGCCCCTGCCCTCAACCTCATTCTATAAATAGAGGGGCAGGGGTACAACAATGGCAGAGAAAAGTTTGAGAGCTCAAGCAAGGAAGGAACTTTCAAACTACTTTCATATACTCATATACGAAGCATTGTACTTGTAATCTGAAGGAAAGAAGATAATAACATATAAAGTGGACGTAGGCACATTCTGGCCGAACCACTATAAATCCGCGTGTCTTTTACATTTCAGCCCCTACTTCTTTTATATTTACATACTCATCTAAAATCATTGAAAATCACGTATAATCAACTAAATAATACGACTTGGAGGTGTTTGTCCATTTTTTGTGCAAACATTTTTGGTGCTTTCACTGAGAGTTGAACTCAGGCTTCATCTTCAGAACTCAAGCTTCATCTTCTCCCACTCATTGCTTAGAAATCATGCCTTCCAAACAGAGAAGGGATGTTAACAAAGGAAAGAACATCGCAACTAGCAGCCTTCCAGATCCAGCAATCACAGATCAGCCCACTTCAACAGCAGTACCAGATGAAAATCAGGAAAATCCAACTGGTCCCGCAACGGAACAACCAATCACTAGGGCAGATCTGGACAGGGTTGTGGATGAAGTAACTAACCGCTTCACATCCCAACAAGAAACTTTGGTGGACCAACTCATGACACGCTTAAGGGATGCTGAAGAGTCCAACCGCAACACTGAATCATGGGGTGAATCCCAATCCGGAGGATCCCGGAGGCAACAAAGGTCTTCACTCTTCGAACAAGCTATCAACAGGAAAAACGATGATAGGGGCCGCGCCCGGACTCAGCCCGAATTCCGACTCGAGGAAGCCCTTGGAACCGAACCTAGCGGGGGAGGCACCAGGCGAGGGTCGGATGTAGCTGAGCCAGTCATGCCACCTAATCATAGAAACCCCGCTGAACGGAGCCGAGCTAGAACCCAGCCCGAAGTTGACCCCATGGATGTGCTCGAAACAGAACCCCACAGGGGAAGATCAAGGCAGGGGGCAACTGTAGCTGGTCCTAGCGTGCATCCAAGCAGCCAAAGACAACCACTGGATAATGCTAGAGGTGATAGACTGTACCATCCCTACAGGTCATCTGGACGAGATAGATCCCGCAGGGAAGAACCGAGCTCATTTTTGTCCGCTCCAAGTTCTGACGAACGAATGGCACGATTATTCAGAGAATGTGTCCAACGGGAGCAAAGGGACCGGGGAATAGGCGCTAGGGTCACCAGTCCCTTTACCCGAAATATCGAAACTGCCATCACTCCCCGGGAATGGAAAATGCCAACCATGGAACCTTACAAAGGAACTTCCGACCCCATCGTACACCTGCAGAGATACACCCAGCATATGCTCATGAGTGGAGCAACAGAAGGAGTATTATGTAAATGCTTTCCGCTATTCCTATCAGATCTAGCTACCTCCTGGTTCTGCCATCTACCCCAAGGATCCATCAGCTCATGGGAGATGTTAAAAGAAAGGTTTATTAGCCAGTTCCGCATCCATGTGGAACAACCCAAGGATGCTTATTCTCTATCCAATATCAAACAGAAATCCGGAGAGACGCTGCAACAATATCTAACACGGTTCAACGCCGCAGCGGCAGCAGTTCAAGATGCCGATGAAAAACTCACTCTAATGGCCCTCTGTAGTGGTGTACATCCAGACACCAAGTTTGCCAGAAGATTAACTAAGGAAAAACCAGCTACCTTGCCTGATTTCTTCCATGAAGCTGGAAAGTATATGAGACTTGAAGACGCTGCTATGGAGAGGCAGTCAGGGCAACAAGGCAAGATAGTTCAGGACAAGGTTCCCACTGCAGCTAAGGACGCTCGAAGAAATGAATCTAGAGACAATGCTGGGGGCAGAAAGGTTGAGAAGCGCCAATATCGACCAGGGCCAAGATTTGACTCCTACACTCCTTTGAATGAAACAATCGAAAACATCTACCTAGCCACTCAGGGCGAACTCGGATACAAGCGCCCCCCGCACAAGAAAGAATCAGATAACGCACTCAAGTCCGGAAAGTTCTGTCGCTTCCACGAATCCCACGGACATGACACCAATGAAAGCCACCATCTTCGGGACTTGATCGAAGAACACATTAGAAGAAGAAGACTGGAACGTTATGTGAAAGGTCAGAACAGGACTCCAACTCCTGCCAATGAGAACTCAAAGCAACCCCTCCCAGAAGTAGGCGGAGGGAATCGCAACAATCACAACACCAGTGGCTCTAGTCAAGAGAAGATAGTGGTCCTTACCATCTCAGGAGGACCACACATCGCCGACAGAAGTTGGGCAGAGATGGAAAGGTACGGCAAGTCGCTTAGAAATGCCGAAGGATATGTTAACTCCATTACGGAGGAACGCCACCCGAAACGAAAAGAAAACAATGACATTGTATTCAGTAGGCATGATTTGGAAGGAAGACAGTACCCACATATGGATCCCATGGTCATCTCTGCCTGGTTTGGTCCAGCTAAAGTTTTTCGGATTCTAATAGACACGGGAAGCTTCGTAAATATCCTGTTCAAACATGCTTTCGACAAAATGAAGTTATCAATGAAGGATGTATCCCCCTGTGACAAACCACTGCACGGTTTCACTGGAGATGCAAAAATGCCCATCGGGCAACTTGACCTCTTCGTCGAAATAGGAAGTCATCCCCGCTCCGTTGTGCGAAAACAAACGTTCGTGCTAATAGAAAACCACTCCGCTTACAACGCTTTCTTGGGAAGACCAGCCTTGTCTGACTTTCAGATTGTATTAGCCCCCTGGTGCCTGAAAATGAAATTTCCAACAGACAACGGAGTAGGAGAAGTAGAAGGAGATCAAGATGCTGCCCGAGACTGCTACGTAACTGAACTTCGCAATAACCGCAGAAAGAATAAAGGAAAAGATGCAGAGACTACTCTCTGCATGAAAAGCTTGGAGGCATAGCAACTAAAGAAAGCCCCTCCTCGTCGATACACAAGCGATCCCTTCAATGAACTAGACCCCAGGGATAAAGAGGAGGAGGCTACCGCCGAGCCTGCAGAGGCTATGGAATTCGTATCGGTAGATAAGCATGATTCAAGTAGACTGTTAAAAATCGGATCTCAGCTGAAAACGGAATTGAAGGATCAACTCATTGACTTTCTCCGCCACAACTTAGATGTATTTGCGTGGACCCATGCCGATATGACAGGAATCTCCCCAGACATAGCATGCCACATGTTGAACATCGATCCCACCAAGGTACCAGTAAAGCAGAAAAAGAGGAGCATGGGGGCAGAGGGATCAGCAGCCCTTGATGAGGAAGTAAAAAATCTACTTGCTAATGGCTTCATACGGGAAGCCATCTACCCAGAATGGATCGATAACCCAGTGCTAGTAAAAAAGGCCAATGGAAAGTGGCGAACATGTATTGACTTCTCCAATCTGAATGACGCTTGCCCGAAAGACTGCTTCCCACTTCCCCGAATTGACCAACTCGTAGACAGCACAGCTGGGCACGAACTCCTATCTTTTATGGATGCATACTCCGGATATAACCAGATCCCCATGCACGCTCCCGATCAGGACCACACTAGCTTCATCACCGACCGCGGATTATATTGTTACAAAGTCATGCCTTTTGGACTCAAAAATGCTGGAGCTACCTATCAACGCCTCGTCAACAAAATGTTCGCAGAACTGATAGGACGAACTATGGAAGTATATGTGGATGACATGTTGGTGAAGTCCAGGAAAGCCAACGACCATGTAAGCCATCTGGACGATATGTTTCGGGTACTTCGCCGATATGGAATGAAGCTGAATCCTCTAAAGTGCTCCTTCAGAGTATCATCGGGAAAATTCTTAGGATTCATCGTCCACGCCAGAGGAATCGAAGCAAACCCTGAACAAATCCGAGCTTTAAAAGAAATAAGGATACCTTCCACTCGAAAAGAAATGCAGAGCCTAAACGGAAAGGTGGCCGCCCTAAGCAGATTCATTTCCAAGGCAACTGACAAGTGTGTCCCTTTCTTCGAAGCACTCAAGAAAGACAAAGGGAGGTTCGAGTGGACCGACGAATGCTTAAAAGCCTTCCTCAACCTAATCGAACACCTTCAGAGACCACCAGTACTCTCAACTCCAAATGAAGGTGAAGTGTTATACCTATACCTCGCTGTATCATCTCATGCTCTAAGCGCCGCCTTGGTAAGAGAAGAAGACCGCACACAACGACCGGTTTACTTTGTAAGCAAGAGATTTACAGGGGCAGAAGCCAGATATCCTAAACTTGAGAAATTAGCATATTGTTTATTGATCGCGTCACGAAAACTGCGACACTACTTCCAGTCTCACTCCATCAGGGTTCTAACCGATCAACCACTAAGACAAGTGCTCCATCGTCCTGACACTTCTGGGCGACTCCTCAAATGGTGCATCGAACTAAGTCAGTATGATATCACCTACCATCCTCGCACCGCTATCAAAGGACAAGCCATGGCTGATTTCATTGCCGAATTCACTATCAACGAAGGCAAGGAACAATCCGAAGTAGCAAAAAACATCAAGTGGAACCTCTTTGTAGACGGAGCATCGAACGAACAAGGCTCGGGGGCAGGTATTGTGATCGTCACCCCCAGGGGAAGAAAGTTGTACTATGCATTAAGATTGGAATTCACGGCCACTAACAACGATGCTGAATGTGAAGCAGTAATAGCGGGATTGGAACTGGCCCTAGAAATCGAAGTCAATTCCTTATGTATTCATAGTGATTCTCGGCTTATCGTAAACCAGGTACTAGGAGAATTCCAGACTCGAGGAGAACGACTCACAGCATACCTAAAGAAAACCAAACTGCTGCTCGATCAATTGGACCATTATCTAATCAAACACATTCCTCGAGAAGAAAACCAAGAGGCAGATGAACTTGCAAAGCAAGCTAGTATAAAGAACAGCACCATCTCCGGAGCACTAGCAATCTCAAGGCAGCTAGCCCCGAGTTTCGAACAAGTGAATCTGATAACTGCAATCGAAGAAGGAACCTGGATGACTCCTATCCGGAAATATTTGCAAGATGGCATACTACCCTACAGGCGTGACGAAGCCAAGAAGATCTTGAGGAAAGTTCCCCACTACACAATACAAGAAGGCATCCTCTACCGGCGTGGCTTCTCTAGCCCCCTATTAAGATGCGTCGCCGGAAGGGAAGCCAAGGAGATATTAACAAACATCCATCAGGGAGGATGCGGAGATCACACTGGAGGACAGACTTTGGCAAGAAAGATACTCCGATATGGATATTACTGGCCCACACTAAACAAAGATGCCTTAGACTTCGTTAAGAAATGCGACAGATGTCAGAAGTTCGCCACGATCCCTCGACTACCCACAAACGAAATTACTCAAATGACCAGCCCTTGGCCCTTTGCTGTATGGGGAGTTGACTTAATTGGCGAACTGCCAACGGGCCGAGGCGGAGCCAAATATGCTATAGTGGCAGTCGATTATTTCACCAAATGGGTGGAAGCGGAACCTTTAAATAAAATATCTTCAGCAAAAGTTATCAACTTCTTGATCAAAAACATTCTGTGCAGGTATGGAGTCCCCCTCAAGATCGTATCAGACAACGGGCTCCAATTTGACAGCGAAGAATTTGCCGACTGGTGCCAAGAGCATGGAATTCATAAAAGCTTCTCATCAGTAGCTTACCCTCAGGCAAACAGACAAGTTGAAGCTGTCAACAAAATTCTCAAAACCCTAATCAAGAAGAAACTTGAAAAGTCAAAAGGCGCTTGGGTGGACGAACTTCCTACAGCACTATGGGCATACCGCACATCTTTCAGAACATCAACGGGACATACTCCTTTCTCTTTGGCATATGGATCGGAGGCGATGCTCCCAGTTGAGACTGTTGTGCCTTCTCACCGTAGGATCCACTACAACCCAGAAGAAAACGAAGAACTCCTCCTCATGTCTTTGGATCTGATTGAGGAAAGGAGGAACGATGCAGCACTCAAAGCAGCAGCTCACAAACAAAAAGTGGCAGCACTATACAATTCCAAAGTCAAGCATCGCAGCCTACAAGAAGGAGATCTTGTCCTCAGGCGAATCTTTCCGCGCCCCGGGGCACGTGACCCCATCTGGGACGGACCATATGTAATTCATAAAGATCTCCACAACGGAGCTTACATTTTGTCAACAGTGGACGGAGAGGTGTTCCAGAGGGCATGGAACATCCGACACCTCCGTCGATACTTTTCTTAACTTGTACTGCCCATATGAAGTGAATTAACAAAGAGAATCAGTGGACGTAGGCATTCCCGTGCCGAACCACTTTAAAAAATCTTGTCTCTTTTTAACTTGTTCCTTTATGTCTTGGCTACTTGTTAAGTTTTATCCCTTTCTGTTGAACAAAATCCTATGGCATCTCCACTCAAGACGCACCGCGGCCTCATCTGGACTAGGCCTAACAGGTACGCTACGATTCTATGCACTCGCCAATGAGACTCTTTTGCTCCAGCATCCCTCTGCTGCGGGTTAACTCATTGCGCGCCTGCCCTCAAAGCCAACTGTAATGAGCCGATTATAAGTCATCATAAAGGCCGACTATAGCCGATGGCAGCTCATTACGGCGTTCGGCTCGTCGGTAACTGTGAACCTACTTTAAGCCCCAACATAAGGTGTGGCCAGCCAGGGGTAGTTCACGGCCAACGGCACCCACGCTAGCCGGCCACGGTAAATCGAATAATACCCACGATTACGGACCATAATGGTTCGGGTAGTTACCGTGCGCGATCTCGGCTCCGATGTGTCTTAAGTGCGGCTGTGGTAAAAAAGAAAACTCCCCGCGGAGGCGTAAGATGGGTGACAAATGTCTCCAAGACCCACAGCTAGGGAAAGTGACTACAAAACCCGTTTGCCATGAACTTAAGCACATCGACGGCCTTCCGTGACTGGAAGTTTTACTTTTACTATATTTCCATTTCATTTAAATATTTTTCTCCTATCCTGTATAACAAACTCTAAAGTACAGGAAACCAAATAGGAAGCATTCACTCATGAGGCTCTAAGCCTGCGTACTGGGTGGCAGGGCGCTCAGCTATACCCGCAAACAGTTACACAAGACACTCAAAGCTACCGCCTGCGAATAAAACATAAAGGGCGGTACTCTCTTCTCTTGTACATAAATGCGTAACTATAGCTTATTCATACACTGACATTGCAAAACGTGAAATTATATTTCAAGCAAAAACTTAACATCAAACACAACTAGAATCACAGGCATATACATAATTATACTTCTCACACAGCACATAAAGATAGCAACAACATTTAAACATGACAAAATCAGCTTATATTATGAGATCACACGAAGTTATTCTTTGCAAATAATTTTATTACAGTTGCATGTCAAAGACTAACATAAACAGTGATAAAAAAGAAACAAAAAGATGGCAGATGCATCCACACTCCATCACCAACTCCCCCAGCCTACTTAGCCGCAGGACCAGAGCCCCCAGCATGTGGACCTGAAGTCCCACCTGTCCAGATCAGAAGAGGAATTCATTAAACGAACGATCAAGTTATGAAAACACGGAAGGAAAAGAAAGGGAAAAGAATAACTCACCAGCATCCGCCGCTTGATCCTCATCATCCAACTGCACGCCCGCTTCCTCTGCAGCAAGCAGCCGCATCCCCTCCTTCACCGCCGCTTGCTCCTCCTTTGAGAACTGAGCAGTAACCGCATTCAAGTTGAAAGCCTCTCCGCCTTCCTTCCCCGCGTTCACCCTGGCCTCCTCTAAAGCCTGGAGATACACCTTGGCCATGACCCGAGGGTAATCGTCCATCCAAGACAAGCCGCCCTCCTTCCAAGTGTGGAAGTACATATCCTGCAGCATCTCATCCATCATCCCCTCGTTTTCCTCAAACTCCCTCACCCGGGCCTCGGAAGCTTGCAACTTGGCGACGACGACGTCCCTCTCTGATTGGTATCTCAAGCAGTCAGCCTGGAGTGACCTCCTCATTTCCTCTTCCTTCAACATGAGGGACCTCCTCATCTCCTCCATCTCCTCCTTCAACTCGGCCTGAGCCATCTCCACAGCGTCGAGCCTCCCTGACAACTCCTCTACCCGCTCGAGATCCGCATTTCGAACCTCATCCACCGTTGCGATAGCTATGTTAATCCGTTCCCTGCAAGCGACCTCCATCTTCCGTAATTCCGCCCTACTGGCCTTCTCCATGGTCTCTTTCAGACGCTTGGAGGCTTCCTCATGCTGAGAAATCTGGATGGCTTGGTCGGCGAGTTGCTTGGCCTGATCGGCAACCATTAACCTCAACCGAATGTTAGCACTCCCGATCTCTTCCCCGGCCTTGACCAACTTAGCATGATGCTCCATTAACTTCTTGGTCTCTGCGGCCACCCGGTCGATATTAGCCTTGGCCTCATCCCCCATGGTGACTACCCGTGTAGTAAGTAAATCAAGATCTAAAGATTTGGCCTCGTCCAGCACCCTTACCTGGGGTTGCGGGGAAGGAGATGCTCGCCCGTGGTCTCATCGAATGAAATGTCCCAAAAGCTTGGGTCTAAATCAGGATGACCAGCAAAAGGGTCACGAGGCACGGGGCGAGGCACATCGGGACGCCTTATATGAATGACAGTAGGACTCTTGGAAGGAGGGGGGCCGGGCTCCGTGCTCTCCTCCGTAGTATCACGAGGAGGCTGAGTAGGGGGAGGCTGAGTAGGAAGCTGCGAAGCAGAAGAAGACTCAAATAAGGAACGGCTCCGCTTCCTTTTCTGAATACCCTCTTCGATGACCCCAAGAAGAGGGCGGTAACTGACTACATCCCCAGTGCGATCAGTAGAAGGTTTCGCGGAAGCTCTCCTCGACTTAAATTGTACAAGGCGGTGTCGAACATCCGACGTTTTACCCGCCTGGCCTGCCCCTGGAATAAAGAACAAGTGTTACGAACATACAATAATCCGCAATTCAAAAAATGTGCTAAGTTAAAAAGAAAGAAAAGTGACGAGACACATCTATTATACAAACCCGGCGGAGGAGTGGGATACTGCGATAAGTCCTGGATCTCATTCCAGGACGGAAGTGAACCGTAAAAAATTTCTAAGTCCCTATCGAAAATGGAATCGGCAGAAGACAAAAGTTCACCTTGCGTCGCCGGAGTCACCCTAGCTGAAGCCACAGCTTTGCCGGTTTCCTTTGCCTTCTCCGTTTCTTTCTCCTTTTCCTTCTCCGTTTCCGACTCTCCCTCCGACTCCCCGAAGGCCCGACGGAGAGCCTCATCCAGTTCGAGGTCTTGCTCAGAGGTTAGAGCGGCAACACCACTACCACCTTGACCGTCACCATCTCCTCCACCCTCCGACCCTTCTCCAACTTCGCCTCCTTCCTCCTCTTCTACACCTTCCTCCTCCGGGACAGTCGGGCAAGTACTTGGAGAAGGGCCATCGGACTTCTTCAGTTTCTTCCCCCCGACCACGGGACGCTCTGCGAAAGGCTCCCTCTTACCGCTCTTTACCTTATCCCCCTCCTTAGCTTTAGCAGCCTTCTCCTCGGCCGTGTCTCTTTGCTTAACCACGGACTGGTGCGGTAAGATCAAATTATACTCCAAGAGGGTTGCGTTCCTGATCAAGAAGGAGGCCGACCGGTCCCGTGCCGGAATAGCCTTTAGTTCAGCAGCCATTCGCACCAAGGAATCATCCTCCACAACTGCAATACCACCTGTCGCTAGCCAGAAATAGAAGCATGTCAGAAAAAACACTACAGTCAAAACATGGAAAATATAAATGAAATCCATCTTACAGCCGGAAGTGAAAAGGCGGAAAGAAACAGCATCGTCCTTGATGAAGAACCACTCTTTCTTGAACATGGTAAACTTGGAATATAGGTCCAGGACTGGTTTGAAGGGCACGGCCGCTTCCAGACTAATATACGGAGACCCCTTCTTATAGCCTCTCAGGTTGTACAAGTATCGAATTTCCCGGTTAGAAGGAGGACGCCCGTACCTCCTCTGGAAGATAACAAAGAGACTCACCAGGATGGCATAAGAATTAGGCTGAAGCTGGAAGGGAGCCACCTTCAAATATGTGGTGAAGCTAATTATCCAAGCGTTGATAGAGGGGATAGCACCGCACATACAATGGTATCTGCTAAAAGCAAAGTAGCCCTCGGGAGGATTATATGGCATCACTCCATCTCCCGGCAGCAGCATAAGGGCCCTATCTATCCCGAAGGAACGGGATATGACGTCAAGTTGCTCCTCCTTTAGGGAGCTGGGAAAGCAATCCGGGGGAGAGATCAAAAGTTCCTGTGGACCATACCCGTCCACTAGAGACCTCGGAATAGGTCGGTGTTGCCCGGATCCTGGTTGGACTGGGGGCAAGGAAGAAGAAGGTTCTCCTGTGCCTCTAGACCTCTTTCTGTCCGATCGTGTTTCCGCTTTGCGAGACATTTTCTGCAGCACAAAAAAGACTTGAGGTTAGAATAAGAAGTATAGAAACATAAACAAATAAATGTATAAGGCAAGCGTGTAAAAAAGTCCAAGATTCCGCTCAAGGACCAAGTATGAAATCTCATTCGGCGTTGCAAAACAGGTTCATTCGGCATAAGAAGCATATGGTCATTCGGCACTATGCTCATTCGGCATACACATCATTCGGCCCTAAGGCCTAAGTCTCATTCGGTAAAGCAAAGCCCCTCGTATGTATTCGGCAGGTCAGAATCATCCGGTAATAAAAGTCATTCGGCACATGAGTACATACCTGGTTCGGAAATAGCTTGATTCGGCAGAGTCTTTGATTCGGTATAGTATTGGTTCGACGCCTGTTGATTCGGTGAAGAAAAACAAGGGGGGTACGGCCTCTATATATAGGCGAACTCAGAACCACCGAACCAAACAATTCGCCCAACCGGACCAATAATACCGGACCACCAGAAGCCGAATGAGGATAGCCGGACCAACCGAAAACCGAATGAAACTCTCTCTCTACCGACCAAGACCAGGAACTAGTGGCGTGCGAAGCGCCTCCCTCAGATAAGTACCGAACTCCAGAACTAACTAACAAAATAAGATTATGATAGCGATGAATAAGTCGTAAAATCCTCACCGACGTGGATTAAATCGTTTACACGTGTACGCGACCTCGAATGGTCCATAGGCACGCTCTGAATGGTATTAACCCTACCATCGTGGGAATTTACACTTTGACACGCATTTTTAAGCCCATCGGTCATATGGATATTTGATAATTATGAAATGGCTAAGCTACTTACACATGTACGGGGTTGCGAACGACCCCTAGGCATGCTCTGAGCTGGCAATAAACCATCTTCACAAACATAAACCGGGCATCGACGATGCCGAGCCCCTTCGGGGCTCACTCTCTCGTCCTGAACGACACAGTTCACTTCATCTCGAATATTTCGATCATGAACGGCCGTTATTCGAAATCACACTAAAACTGTAAATTCCTTTGCAGGACATTAACAGAATACGAACGTCCAATCGCTGGCGTTACAAAGCCAATCTTCCTGCCACAAGAAAAACAAAGCGCGACACATGCAAGCACGTGCCCCACTTTGGGGGGCAAATGTTGGGCGAATTTTCACCCAGAAGACCTCAAGACCAAGAAGCCGCAATTTCACCCGGGCTCGCAACCTCCACTTCGTTCGATAGCCAATACCAACCTAGAAGTCCATCCAATATTCTCCATGAAGAAGTTCGTTCGGCCCGAGCCTCCATTCGGTCCCCTCATTCGGCAAGCCCAGCCTATAGTCCATTCGGCCCCTTCATTCGGCAAACCCAGCCTATAACCTCATTCGGCATAAGTTCCTGCCGAGCCAGATGATACCGGACCAGCCTCTCCAATACACTACCGAACTAGATGATGCCGGACCAGCCTCTCCAATACAATACCGAACGAGGATGATACCGGACCAATCGCCACCGATCCAAGCCACAACCGAACCACCTCCACAACCGAACCACCATGACCAAACCAATCTCCAAGCACGGCCGAATGAAGCCTCGCCGAACCAGGTGACTGCCAGTCCAGATTGTCTCAGCCCGGGCCCACCAGCAGCTATATGCTTCCAAGGCCCCTGCCCTCAACCTCATTCTATAAATAGAGGGGCAGGGGTACAACAATGGCAGAGAAAAGTTTGAGAGCTCAAGCAAGGAAGGAACTTTCAAACTACTTTCATATACTCATATACGAAGCATTGTACTTGTAATCTGAAGGAAAGAAGATAATAACATATAAAGTGGACGTAAGCACATTCTGGCCGAACCACTATAAATCCGCGTGTCTTTTACATTTCAGCCCCTACTTCTTTTATATTTACATACTCATCTAAAATCATTGAAAATCACGTATAATCAACTAAATAATACGACTTGGAGGTGTTTGTCCATTTTTTGTGCAAACACCATGCACGCATTTCAAAAAGTCGTATGACAATGTTTCGCCATTTCGGACGGATGTTGCACCTTGCACCGTGGAAGTTGCACCTTGTAGATATGGATTATTCGGACGGCCATAATTTATGGCTCGTTTAGAGTTACGGGAGCCGTAACCAGTCAAAACGAAGGCCTCAGTGAGTTCTACGGCTCTGACAGCTTTCAGCCGTCAATGGATTGTATAATGCCCAAAAAAGACTATCCAAATCTCAATCGGGTCTCGGAAGTTTTTTACCCTTCGTTTTTTCGACACGTGAATTTTTAACGTAAAACGGGATTACCGTGGCTGGTCTTCGATTTACCATCACTGGAGAGTGTTGCACCATGGTATCGTTCCGTTTGAAATCCATGCACGCATTTCAAAAATCGTACGACACTGTTTCGCCATTTCGGACGGATGTTGCACCTTGCACCGTGGATGTTGCACCCTGTAGATATCGATTATTCGGACGGCCATAACTTCTGGCTCGTTTAGAGTTACAGGAGCCATAACCTGTCAAAACGAAGGATTCATGAGTTCTACGGCTCTAACAGCTTTCAGCCGTCAATGGATTTTTTAATGCCCAAAAAAGACTATCTGAATCTCAATCGAGTCTAGGAAGTTTTTTACCCTTCGTTTTTTCGACACGTGGATTTTTACGTTAAAAGGGGATTACCGTTGCTGGTCTTCGTTTTACCATCGCTGGAGAGTTGTGCACCATGGTACCGTTCCGTTTCAAATCCATGCACACATTTCAAAAAGTCGTACGACACCGTTTCGCCATTCCGAACGGATGTTGCACCTTGCACCGTGGATGTTGCACCATGTAGATATCGATTATACGGAAGACCATAATTTCTGGCTCGTTCAGAGTTAAGGGAGCCATAACCAGTCAGAACGAAGCCCTCAGTGATTTCTACGGCTCTGACCGCTTTCAGCCGTCAATGGATTGTATAATGCCCAAAAAAGACTATCCGAATCTCAATCGGGTCTCGGAAGTTTTTTACCCTTCGTTTTTTCGACACGTGGATTTTTACGGTAAAACTGGATTACCGTGGCTGGTCTTCGATTTACCATCGCTGGAGAGTGGTGCACCAATGTACCGTTCTGTTTCAAATCCATGCACGCATTTCAAAAAGTCGTACGACATGTTTCGCCATTTCGGACGGATGTTGCACCTTGCACTGTGGATGTTGCACCCTGTAGATATCGATCATACGGACGACCATAACTTCTGGCCCGTTTAGAGTTAAAGGAGCCATAACCAGTCAAAACGAAGCCCTCAGTGAGTTCTACGGCTCTGACCGCTTTCAGCCGTCAATGGATTGTATAATGCCCAAAAAAGACTATCCGAATCTCAATCGGGTCTCGGAAGTCTTTTACCCTTCGTTTTTTCGACACGTGGATTTTTACGGTAAAACTGGATTACCAAGGCTGGTCTTCGATTGACCATCGCTGGAGAGTGGTGCACCATGGTACCATTCTGTTTCAAATCCATGCACGCATTTCAAAAAGTCGTAAGACACTGTTTCGCCATTTCGGGCGGATGTTGCACCTTGCACCATGGATGTTGCACCCTGTAGATAACGATTATTCGGACGACCATAACATCTGGCTCGTTTAGAGTTACGGGAGCCATAACTAGTCAAAACGAAGGCCTCAGTGAGTTCTACGGCTCTGACAGCTTTCAGCCGTCAATGGATTGTATAATACCCAAAAAAGACTATCCGAATCTCAATCGGGTCTCGGAAGTTTTTTACCCTTCGTTTTTTCGACACGTGGATTTTTACGGTAAAACGGGATTACCGTGGCTGGTATTCGATTTACCATCGCTGGATAGTGGTGCACCATGGTACCGTTCCGTTTCAAATCCATGCTCGCATTTCAAAAAGTTGTACGACAATGTTTCGCCATTTCGTACGGATGTTGCACCTGGCACCGTGGATGATGCACCCTGTAGATATCGATTATTCGGACGGCCATAACTTCTGGCTCGTTTATAGTTACGGGAGCCATAACCCGTCAAAATGAAGGCCTTAGTGAGTTCTACGGCTCTGACAGTTTTCAGCCGTCAATGGATTGTTTAATTCCCAAAATAGACTATCCGAATCTCAATCGGTTCTAGGATGTTTTTTACCCTTCGTTTTTTCGACGCGTGGATTTTTATGGTAAAATGGGTTTACCGAGGCTGATCTTCGATTTACCATCGCTGGAGAATGGTGCACCATGGTACCGTTCCGTTTCAAATCCATGCACGCATTTCAAAAAGCCATACGACACTGTTTCGCCATTTTGGACGGATGTTGCACCTTGCACCGTGGAAGTTGCACCTTGTAGATATCGATTATTCGGACGACCATAATTTCTGGCTCGTTTAGAGTTACGGGAGCCACAACCAGTCAAAACGAAGGCCTCAGTGAGTTCTACGGCTCTGACAGCTTTCAGCTGTCAATGGGTTGTATAATGCCCAAAAAAGACTATCCGAATCTCAATCGGGTCTCGAAAGTTTTTTACCCTTCGTTTATTCGACATGTGGATTTTTAATGTAAAACGGGATTATCGTGGCTGGTCTTCGATTTACCATCGCTGGAGAGTGTTGCACTATGGTACCGTTCCGTTTCAAATCCATGCACGCATTTCAAAAAGTCATACGACACTGTTTCGCCATTTCGGACGGATGTTGCACCTTGCACCGTGGAAGTTGCACCTTGTAGATATCGATTATTCGGACGGCCATAATTTCTGGCTCGTTTAGAGTTACGGGAGCCATAACCAGTCAAAACGAAGGCCTCAGTGAGTTCTGCGGTTCTGACAGTTTTCAGCCGTCAATGGATTGTATAGTGCCCAAAAAAGACTATCCGAATCTCAATCGGGTCTCGGAAGTTTTTTACCCTTCGTTTTTTCGACACGTGGATTTTTATGGTAAAACGGGATTACCGTGGCTGGTCTTCGATTTACCATCGCTGGATAGTGGTGCACCATGGTACCGTTCCGTTTCAAATCCATGCTCGCATTTCAAAAAGTCATACGACAATGTTTCGCCATTTCGTACGGATGTTGCACCTGGCACCGTGGATGATGCACCCTGTAGATATCGATTATTCGGACGGCCATAACTTATGGCTCGTTTATAGTTACGGGAGCCATAACCTGTCAAAACGAAGGCCTTAGTGAGTTCTATGGCTCTGACAGTTTTCAGCCGTCAATGGATTGTTTATTGCCCAAAATAGACTATCCGAATTTCAATCGGTTCTAGGATGTTTTTTACCCTTCGTTTTTTCGACGCGTGGATTTTTACGGTAAAATGGGTTTACCGAGGCTGATCTTCGATTTACCATCGCTGGAGAATGGTGCACCATGGTACCGTTCCGTTTCAAATCCATGCACGCATTTCAAAAAGCCATACGACACTATTTCGCCATTTTGGACGGATGTTGCACCTTGCATCGTGGAAGTTGCACCTTGTAGATATCGATTATTCGGACGACCATAATTTCTGGCTCGTTTAGAGTTACGGGAGCCATAACCAGTCAAAACGAAGGCCTCAGTGAGTTCTACGGCTCTGACAGCTTTCAGCTGTCAATGGGTTGTATAATGCCCAAAAAAGACTATCCGAATCTCAATCGGGTCTCGAAAGTTTTTTACCCTTCGTTTATTCGACATGTGGATTTTTAATGTAAAACGGGATTACCGTGGCTGGTCTTCGATTTACCATCGCTGGAGAGTGTTGCACTATGCTACCGTTCCGTTTCAAATCCATGCACGCATTTCAAAAAGTCGTACGACACTGTTTCGCCATTTCGGACGGATGTTGCACCTTGCACCGTGGAAGTTGCACCTTGTAGATATCGATTATTCGGACGGCCATAATTTCTGGCTCGTTTAGAGTTACGGGAGCCATAACCAGTCAAAACGAAGGCCTCAGTGAGTTCTGTGGTTCTGACAGTTTTCAGCCGTCAATGGATTATATAGTGCCCAAAAAAGACTATCCGAATCTCAATCGGGTCTCGGAAGTTTTTTACCCTTCGTTTTTTTGACACGTGGATTTTTAATGTAAAACGGGATTACCGTGGCTGGTCTTCGATTTACCCTCGCTGGAGAGTGTTGCACCATGGTACCGTTCCATTTCAAATCCATGCATGCATTTCAAAAAGTCGTACGACACTGTTTCTCCATTTCGGACGGATGTTGCACCCTGTAGATATCGATTATTCGGATGGCCATAACTTCTGGCTCGTTTAGAGTTACAGGAGCCATAACCTATCAAAACGAAGGATTCATGAGTTCTACGGCTCTGACAGCTTTCAGCCGTCAATGGATTGTTTAATGCCCAAAAAAGACTATCCGAATCTCAATCGGGTCAAGGAAGTTTTTTACCCTTCGTTTTTTCAACCCGTGGATTTTTACGTTAAGAGGGGATTACCGTGGCTGGTCTTCGATTTACCATCGCTGGAGAGTTGTGCACCATGGTACCGTTCCGTTTCAAATCCATGCATGCATTTGAAAATGTCGTACGAAACTATTTCGCCATTTCGGACGGATGTTGCACCTTGCACCGTGGATGTTGCACCATGTAGTCGATTATACGGACGGCCATAACTTCTGGCTCGTTTAGAGTTAAGGGAGCCATGACCAGTCAAAAAGAAGGCCTCAGTGAGTTCTACGGCTCTGACAGCTTTCAGCCGTCAATGGATTGTATAATGCCCAAAAAAGACTATCCGAATCTAAATCGGGTCTCGGAAGTTTTTTACCCTTCGTTTTTTCGACACGTGGATTTTTAATGTAAAACAGGATTACCATGGCTGGTCTTCGATTTACCATCGCTGGAGAGTGTTGCACCATGGTACAGTTCCGTTTCAAATCCTTGCACGCATTTCAAAAAGTCGTATGAAACTGTTTCGCCATTTCGAACGGATGTTGCACCTTGCACCGTGAATGTTGCACCCTGTAGATATCGATTATTCGAACGACCATAACTTCTGGCTCGTTTAGAGTTACAGGAGCCATAACCTGTCCAAACGAAGGATTCATGAGTTCTATGGCTCTGACAGCTTTCAGCCGTCAATGGGTTGTTTAATGACCAAAAAAGACTATCCGAATCTCAATCGGGTCTAGGAAGTTTTATACCCTTCGTTTTTTCGACACGTGGATTTTTACGTTAAAACGGGACTACCGTGGCTGGTCTTTGATTTACCATCGCTGGAGAGTGGTGCACCATGGTACCGTTCCGTTTCAAATCCATGCACGCATTTCGAAAAGTCGTACGACACTGTTTCGCCATTTCGGACGGATGTTGCACATTGCACCGTGGATGTTGCGCCCTATAGATATTGATTATTCGGACGGCCATAACTTCTGGCTCGTTTAGAGTTACGGGAGCCATAACGAGTGAAAACGAAGCCCTTAGTGAGTTCTACAGCTATGACCGCTTTCAGCCGTCAATGGATTGTATAATGCCCAAAAAAGACTATCCGAATCTCAATCGGGTCTCGGAAGTTTTTTACCCTTCGTTTTTTCGACCCGTGGATTTTTACGGTAAAACTGGATTACCGTCGCTGGTCTTCGATTTACCATCGCTGGAGAGTGGTGCACCATGGTGACGTTCCGTTTCAAATCTATGCACGCATTTCAAAAAGTCATACGACACTGTTTCCCCATTTCGGACGGATGTTGCACCTTGCACCGTGGATGTTGCACCTTGTAGATATCGATTATTCAGACGGCCATTACTTCTGACTCATTTTGAGTTATGTGGGCCATAACCTATCAAAATGAAGGCCTCGGTGAGTTCTACGGCTCTGACAGCTTTCAGCGGTCATTGGATTGTTTAATGCCCAAAAAAGACTATTCGAATCTTAATCGGGTCTAGGAAGTTTTTTACCCATTGTTTTTTCGACACGTGGATTTTTACGGCAAAACGGGATTACCGTAGCTGGTCTTCGATTTACCATCGCTGGAGAGTGGTGCACCATGGTACCATTCCGTTTCAAATCCATGCACGCATTTCAAAAGGTCGTACGACACTGTTTTCCCATTTCGGACGGATGTTGCACCTTGCTCCGTGGATGTTGCACCCTGTAGATATCGATTACTCGGACGACCATAACTTCTGGCTCGTTTAGAGTTACGGAAACCATAACCTGTCAAAACGAAGGCCTCAGTGAGTTCTACGGCTCTGACAGCTTTCAGCCGTCAATGAATTGTTTAATGTCCAAAAAAGACTTTCCGAATCTCAATCGGGTCTAGTAAGTTTTTTACCCTTCGTTTTTTCGACACGTGGATTTTTACGATAAAACGGGATTACCGTGGCTGGTCTTCGATTTACCATCGCTGGAGAGTGGTGCACCATGGTACCGTTCCATTTCAAACTCATGCACGCATTTCAAAAAGTCGTACGACACTGTTTCGCCATTTCGGACGGATGTTGCACCTTGCACCGTGGATGTTGCACCATGTAGATATCGATTATTCGGACGGCCATAACTTCTGGCTCGTTTAGAGTTAAGGGAGCCATAACGAGTCAAAACGAAGGCCTCAGTGAGTTATACAGCTCTGACAGCTTTCAGCCGTCAATGGATTGTATAGTGCCCAAAAAAGACTATCCGAATCTCAATCGGGTCACGGAAGTTTTTTACCCTTCGTTTTTTCGACACGTGGATTTTCACGGTAAAACTGGATTACCGTGGCTGGTCTTCGATTTACCATCGCAAGAGAGTGGTGCCCCATGGTACCATTCCGTTTCAAATCTATGCACGTATTTCAAAAAGTCGTACGACACTGTTTCGCTATTTCGGACGGATGTTGCACCTTGCACCGTGGATGTTGCACCCTATAGATATCGATTATTCGGACGGCCATAACTTCTGGCTCGTTTAGAGTTACAGGAGCCATAACCAGTTAAAACGAAGGCCTCAGTGAGTTCTACGGCACTGACAGCTTTCAGCCATCAATGTATTGTATAATGCCCAAAAAAGACTATCCGAATCTCAATCGGGTCTCGGAAGTTTTGTACCCTTCGTTTTTTCGACACGTGGATTTTTAAAGTAAAATGGGATTACCGTGGCTGGTCTTCGATTTACCATCGCTGGGGAGTGGTGCACCATGGTACCGTTTTTGTTTCAAATCCATGCACGCATTTCAAAATGTCGTACGTCGCTGTTTCGCCATTTCGGATGGATGTTGCACCATGCACCGTGTATGTTGCACCCTGTAGATATCGATTATTCGGACGGCCATAACTTCTGGCTCGTTTAGAGTTACAGGAGCCATAACCTGTCAAAACGAAGGATCCATGAGTTCTATGGCTCTGACAGCTTTCAGCCGTCAATGGGCTGTTTAATGACCAAAAAAGACTATCCGAATCTCAATCGGGTCTAGGAAGTTTTTTACCCTTCGTTTTTTCGACACGTGGATTTTTACGTTAAAAGGGGATTACCGTGGCAGGTCTTCGATTTACCATCGCTGGAGAGTTGTGCACCATGGTACCTTTCCGTTTCAAATCCATGCATGCATTTCAAAAAGTCGTACGACACTGTTTCGCCATTTCGGGCGAATGTTGCACCTTGCACCGTGGATGTTACACCCTGTAGATATCGATTATACGGACGGCCATAACTTCTGACTCGTTTAGAGTTAAGGGAGCCATAACCAGTCAAAACGAAGCCCTCAGTGAGTTCTACGGCTCTGACCGCTTTCAGCCGTCAATGGATTGTATAATGCCCAAAAAAGAATATCCGAATCTCAATCGGGTCTCGGAAGTTTTTTACCCTTCGTTTTTTCGACACGTGGATTTTTACGGTAAAACGGGATTACCGTGGCTAGTCTTCGATTTACGATCGTTGGAGAGTTGTGCACTATGGTACCGTTCCGTTTCAAATCCATGCACGCATTTCAAAAAGTCGTACGACACTGTTTTGCCATTTCGGACGGATGTTGCACTTTGCACCGTGGATGTTGCACCCTGTAGATATCGATTATTCGGAAGGCCATAACTTCTGGCTCGTTTAGAGTTACGGGAGCCATAACTTGTCAAAACGAAGGCCTCAATGAGTTCTACGGCTCTGACAGCTTTCAGCCGTCAATGGATTGTTTAATGCCCAAAAAAGACTATCTGAATCTCAATCGGGTCTAGGAAGTTTTTTACCCTTCGTTTTATCGACACGTGGATTTTTACGGTAAAACGGGATTACCGTGGCTGGTCTTCGATTTACCATCGCTGCAGAGTGGTGCACCATGGTACCGTTCCGTTTCAAATCCATGCACGCATTTCAAAAAGTCGTACGACACTGTTTCGCCATTTCGGACGGATGTGGCACATTGCACCGTGGATGTTGCACCATGTAGATATCGATTATTCGGACGGCCATAACTTCTTGCTCGTTTAGAGTTAAGGGAGCCATAACCAGTCAAAACGAAGGCCTCAGTGAGTTCTACGGCTCTGACAGCTTTCAGCCGTCAATGGATTGTATAATGCCCAAAAAAGACTATCCGAATCTCAATCGGGTCTTGGAAGTTTTTTACCCCTCGTTTTTTCGACACGTGGATTTTTACGGTAAAACGGGATTACCGTGGCTGGTCTTTGATTTACCATCGCTGAAGAGTGGTACACCACGGTACCGTTCCATTTCAAATCCATGCTCGCATTTCAAAAAGTCGTACGACAATGTTTCACCATTTCGTACGGATGTTGCACCTTGCACCGTGGATGTTGCACCCTGTAGATATCGATTATTCGGACGGCCATAACTTCTGGCTCGTTTATAATTACGGGAGCCATAACCTGTCAAAACGAAGGCCTCAGTGAGTTCTACGGCTCTGACAGTTTTCAGTCGTCAATGGATTGTTTAATGCCCAAAAAAGACTATCCGAATCTCAATCGGTTCTAGAAAGTTTTTTACCCTTCGTTTTTTCGACACGTGCATTTTTACGGTAAAACGGGTTTACCGAGGCTGGTCTCTGATTTACCATCGCTGGATAGTGGTGCACCATGGTACCGTTCCGTTTCAAATCCATGCACGCATTTCAAAAAGTCGTACGACACTATTTCGCCATTTCGGACAGATGTTGCACCTTGCACCGTGGAAGTTGCACCTTGTAGATATCGATTATTCGGACGGCCATAATTTCTGGCTCGTTTAGAGCTACGGGAGCCATAACCAGTCAAAACAAAGGCCTCAGTGAGTTCTACGGCTCTGACAGCTTTTAGCCATCAATGGATTGTATAATGCCCAAAAAAGACTATCCGAATCTCAGTCGGGTCTCGGATGTTTTTTACCCTTCGTTTTTTCGACATGTGGATTTTTAATGTAAAACGGTATTACCGTCGCTGGTCTTCGATTTACCATCGCTGGAGAGTGTCGCACCATGGTACCGTTCCGTTTCAAATCCATGCACGCATTTCAAAAATACGTACGACACTGTTTCGCCATTTCGGACGGATGTTGCACCTTGCACCGTGGAAGTTGCACCTTGTAGATATCGATTATTCGGACGGCCATAATTTCTGGCTCGTTTAGAGTTACGAGAGCGATAACCAGTCAAAACGAAGGCCTCGGTGAGTTCTACGGCTCTGACAGCTTTCAGCCGTCAATGGATTGTATAATGCCCAAAAAAGACTATCCGAATCTCAATCGGGTCTTGGAAGTTTTTTACCCTTCGTTTTTTCGACACGTGGATTTTTAATGTAAAACGGGATTACCGTGGCTGGTCTTCGATTTACCATCGCTGGAGAGTGTTGCACCATGGTACAGTTCCGTTTCAAATCCATGCATGCATTTCAAAAAGTCGTACGACACTGCTTCGCCATTTCGGATGGATGTTGCACCTTGCACCGTGGATGTTGCACCCTGTAGATATCGATTATTCGGACGGCCATAACTTCTGGCTCGTTTAGAGTTACAGGAGCCATAACCTGTCAAAACGAAGGATCCATGAGTTCTATGGCTCTGACAGCTTTCAGCCGTCAATGGGCTGTTTAATGACCAAAAAAGACTATCCGAATCTCAATCGGGTCTAGGAAGTTTTTTACCCTTTGTTTTTTCGAAACGTGGATTTTTACGTTAAAAGGGGATTACCGTGGCAGGTCTTCGATTTACCATCGCTGGAGAGTTGTGCACCATGGTACCTTTTCGTTTCAAATCCATGCAGGCATTTCAAAAAGTCGTACGACACTATTTCGCCATTTCGGGCGAATGTTGCACCTTGCACCGTGGATGTTGCGCCCTGTAGATATCGATTATACGGACGACCATAACTTCTGACTCGTTTAGAGTTAAGGGAGCCATAACCAGTCAAAACGAAGCCCTCAGTGAGTTCTATGGCTCTGACCGCTTTCAGCCGTCAATGGATTGTATAATGCCCAAAAAAGAATATCTGTATCTCAATCGGGTCTCGGAAGTTTTTTACGCTTCGTTTTTTCGACACGTGGATTTTTACGGTAAAACTGGATTACCGTGGCTGCTCTTCGATTTACCATCGCTGGAGAGTGGTGTACCATGGTACCGTTCTATTTCAAATCCATGCACGCATTTCAAAAAGTCGTACGACACTGTTTCGCCATTTCGGACGGATGTTGCACCTTGCACCGTGGATGTTGCACCCTGTAGATATCGATTATTCGGACGGCCATAAATTCTGGCTCGTTTAGAGTTACGGGAGCCATAACTAGTCAAAACGAAGGCCTCAGTGAGTTTTATGGCTCTAACAGCTTTCAGCCGTCAATGGATTGTATAATGGCAAAAAAAGACTATCTGAATCTCAATCGGGTCTCGGAAGTTTTTTACCCTTTGTTTTTTCGACACGTGGATTTTTACGGTAAAACGGGATTACCGTGGCTGGTCTTCGATTGACCATCGCTGGAGAGTGGTGCACCATGGCGCCGTTCTGTTTCAAATCCATGCACGCATTTCAAAAAGTCATACGACACTGTTTCGCCATTTCGGACGGATGTTGCACCTTGCACCATGGATGTTGCACTCTGTAGAAATCGATTATTCGGACGGCCATAACTTCTGGCTCGTTTAGAGTTACGGGAGCCATAACCAGTCAAAATGAAGGACTCAGTGAGTTCTACGGCTCCGACAGCTTTCAGCCGTCAATGGATTGTATAATGCCCAGAAAAGACTATCCAAATCTCAATCGGGTCTCGGAAGTTTTTTACCCTTCGTTTTTTCGACACGTGGATTTTTACGGTAAAACGGGATTACCGTGGCTGGTCTTCGATTTACCGTCTCTGGAGAATGGTGCACCATGGTACCGTTCCATTTCAAATCCATGCTCGCATTTCAAAAAGTCGTACGACAATGTTTCGCCATTTCGGACGGATGTTGCACCTTGCACCGTGGATGTTGCACCCTGTAGATATCGATTATTCGGACGGCCATAACTTCTGGCTCGTTTAGAGTTACAGGAGCCATAACCTGTCAAAACGAAGGATTCATGAGTTCTACGGCTCTGACAGCTTTCAGCCGTCAATGGATTGTTTAATGCCCAAAAAAGACTATGCGAATCTCAATCGGGTCTAGGAAGTTTTTTAACCTTCGTTTTTTCGGCACGTGGATTTTTACGTTAAAACGGGATTACCGTGGCTGGTCTTCGATTTACCATCGCTGGAGAGTGGTACACCATGGTAACGTTCCATTTCAAATCCATGCACGCATTTCAAAAAGTCGTACGATACTGTTTCGCCATTTCGGATGGATGTTGCACCTTGCACCGTGGATGTTGCACCATGTAGATATCGATTATTCGGACGGCCATAACTTCTGGCTCATTTAATGTTAAAGAAGCCATAACCAGTCAAAACGAAGCCCTCAGTGAGTTCTACGGCTCTGATCGCTTTCAGCCGTCAATGGATTGTATAATGCCCAAAAAAGACTACCCGAATCTCAATCGGGTCTCGGAAGTTTTTTAACCTTCGTTTTTTCGACACGTGGATTTTTACGGTAAAACGAGATTACCGTGGCTGGTCTTCGATTTACCATCGCTGAAGAGTGGTGCACCACGGTACCGTTCCATTTCAAATCCATGCTCGCATTTCAAAAAGTCGTACGACAATGTTTCACCATTTCGTACGGATGTTGCACCTTGCACCGTGGATGTTGCACCCTGTAGGTATCGATTATTCGGACGACCATAACTTCTGGGTCATTTATAGTTACGGGAGCCATAACCTGTCAAAACGAAGGCCTTAGTGAGTTCTACGGCTCTGACAGTTTTCAGCCATCAACGGATTGTTTAATGCCCAAAAAAGACTATCCGAATCTCAATCGGTTCTAGGAAGTTTTTTAACCTTCGTTTTTTCGACACGTGGATTTTTACGGTAAAACGGGTTTACCGAGGCTGGTCTTCAATTTACCATCGCTGGATAGTGGTGCACCATGTTACCGTTCCGTTTCAAATCCATGCACGCATTTCAAAAAGTCGTACGACACTGTTTCGCCATTTCGAACGGATGCTGTACCTTGCACCGTGGAAGTTGCACCTTGTAGATATCGATTATTCGGACGGCCATAATTTCTGGCTCGTTTAGAGTTACGGGAACCATAACCAGTCAAAACGATGGCCTCAATGAGTTCTACGGCTCTGACAGCTTTTAGCCGTCAATGGATTGTACAATGCCCAAAAAATACTATCCGAATCTCAATCGGGTCTCGGAAGTTTTTTACCCTTCGTTTTTTCGACATGTGGATTTTTAATGTAAAACGGGATTACCGTCGCTGGTCTTCGATTTACCATCGCTGGAGAGTGTCGCACCGTGGTACCGTTCTGTTTCAAATCCATGCATGCATTTCAAAAAGTCGTATGACACTGTTTCGCCATTTCGGACGGATGTTGCACCTTGCACCGTGGAAGTTGCACCTTGTAGATATCGATTATTCGGACGGCCATAATTTCTGGCTCGTTTAGAGTTATGGGAGCGATAACCAGTCAAAACGAAGGCCTCGGTGAGTTCTATGACTCTGACAGCCTTCAGCCGTCAATGGATTGTATAATGCCCAAAAAAGACTATCCGAATCTCAATCGGGTCTCGGAAGTTTTTTACCCTTCGTTTTTTCGACACGTGGATTTTTAATGTAAAATGGGATTACCGTGGCTGGTCTTCGATTTACCACCGCTGGAGAGTGTTGCACCATGGTACCGTTCCGTTTCAAATCCATGCACGCATTTCCAAAAGTCGTACGACACTGTTTCGCCATTTCGGACGGATGTTGCACCTTGCACCGTGGATGTTGCACCCTATAGATATCGATTATTCGGACGGCCATAACTTCTGGCTCGTTTAGAGTTACAGGAGCCATAACCTGTCAAAACGAAGGGTTCATGAGTTCTACGGCTCTGACAGCTTTCAGCCGTCAATGGATTGTTTAATGCCCAAAAAGACTATGCGAATCTCAATCGGGTCTAGGAAGATTTTTAACCTTCGTTTTTTCGGCATGCGGATTTTTACATTAAAACGGCATTACCGTGGCTGGTCTTCGATTTACCATCGCTGGAGAGTGGTGCACCATGGTAACGTTCCGTTTCAAATCCATGCACGCATTTGAAAAAGTCGTACGACACTGTTTCGCCATTTCGGACGAATGTTGCACCTTGCACCATGGATGTTGCGCCATGTAGATATCGATTATATGGACGGCCATAACTTCTAGCTCGTTTAGAGTTAAGGGAGCCATAATAAGTCAAAACGAAGCCCTCAGTGAGTTCTACGGCTCAGACCGCTTTCAACCGTCAATGGACTGTATAATGCCCAAAAAAGAATATCCGAATCTCAATCGAGTCTTGGAAGTTTTTTACCCTTCATTTTTTCGACACGTGGATTTTTACGGTAAAACTGGATTACCGTGGCTGGTCTTCGATTTACCATCGCTGGAGAGTGGTGTACAATGGTACCGTTCTGTTTCAAATCCATGCACGCAATTCAAAAAGTCGTACGACACTGTTTCGCCATTTCGTACGGATGTTGCACCTTGCACCGTGGATGTTGCACCCTGTAGATATCGATTATTCGGACGGCCATAACTTCTGGCTCGTTTAGAGTTACAGGAGCCATAACTAGTCAAAACGAAGGCCTCATTGAGTTCTACGGCTCTGACAGCTTTCAGCCGTCAATGGATTGTATAATGCCAAAAAAAGACTATCCGAATCTCAATCGGGTCTCGGTTTACCCATTGTTTTTTCGACACGTGGATTTTTACGGTAAAACGGGATTACCGTGGCAGGTCTTCGATTGACCATCGCTGGAGAGTGGTGCACCATGGTACCGTTCTGTTTCAAATCCATGCACGCATTTCAAAAAGTCGTACGACACTGTTTCGCCATTTCGGACGGATGTTGCTCCTTGCACCATGGATGTTGCACCCGGTAGAAATCGATTATTCGGACGGCCATAGCTTCTGGCTCGTTTAGAGTTACGGGAGCAATAACCAGTCAAAACGAAGGCCTCAGTGAGGTCTACCTCTCTGACAGCTTTCAGCCGTCAATGGATTGTATAATGCCCACAAAAGACTATCCGAATCTCAATCTGGTCTCGGAAGTTTTTAACCCTTCGTTTTTTCGACACGTGGATTTTTGCGGTAAAACGGGATTACCGTGGCTGGTCTTCGATTTACCATCGCTGGAGAGTGGTGCACCATGGTACCATTCTGTTTCAAATCCATGCTCGCATATCAAAAAGTCGTACGACAATGTTTCGCCATTTCGTACGGATGTTGCACCTTGCACCATGGATGTTGCACCCTGTAGATATCGATTATTCGGACAACCATAACTTCTGGCTCGTTTATTGTAATGGGAGCCATCACCTGTCAAAACGAAGGACTCAGTGAGTTATACGGCTCTGACAGTTTTCAGCCGTCAATGGATTGTTTAATGCCCATAAAAGATCATCCGAATCTCAATTGGTTCTAGAAAGTTTTTTACCCTTCGTTTTTTCGACACGTGGATTTTTACGGTAAAACGGGTTTACCGAGGCTGGTCTTTGATTTACCATTGCTGGAGAGTGGTGCATCATGGTACCGTTCCATTTCAAATCCATGCACGCATTTCAAAAAGTCGTACGACACTGTTTCGCCATTTCGGACGGATGTTGCACCTTGCAACGTGGAAGTTGCACCTTGTAGATATCGATTATTCGGACGGCCATAATTTCTTGCTCGTTTTGAGTTACGGAAGCCATAACCAGTCAAAATGAAGGCCTCACTGATTTCTACGGCTCTGACAGCTTTCAGCCGTCAATGGATTGTATAATGCCCAAAAAAGACTATCCGAATCTCAATCGGGTCTCCGAAGTTTTTTACCCTTCGTTTTTTCGACACGTGGATTTTTAATGTAAAATGGGATTACCGTGGCTAGTCTTCGATTTACCATCGCTGGAGAGTGTTGCACCAAGGTACCATTCCATTTCAAATCCATGCACGCATTTCCAAAAGTCGTACGACACTGTTTCGCCCTTTCGGACGGATGTTGCACCTTGCACCGCGGATGCTGCACCCTGTAGATATCGATTATTCGGACGACCATAACTTCTGGCTCGTTTAGAGTTACAGGAGCCATAACCTGTCAAAACGAAGGATTCATGAGTTCAACGGCTCTGACAGCTTTCAGCCGTCAATGGATTGTTTAATGCCCAAAAAAGACTATGTGAATCTCAATCGAGTCTAGGAAGTTTTTTAACCTTCGTTTTTTCGGCACGTGGATTTTTACGTTAAAACGGGATTACCGTGGCTGGTCTTCGATTTACCATCGCTGGAGAGTGGTGCACCATGGTAACGTTCCGTTTCAAATCCATGCACGCATTTCAAAAAGTCGCACGACACTGTTTCGCCATTTCGGACGGATGTTGCACCTTGCACCGTGGATGTTGCACCATGTAGATATCGATTATTCGAACGGCCATAACTTCTGGGTCATTTAGAGTTAAGGGAGCCATAACCAGTCAAAACGAAGCCCTCAGTGAGTTCTACGGCTCTGACCGCTTTCAGCCGTCAATGGATTGTATAATGCCCAAAAAAGACTATCCGAATCTCAATCGGGTCTCGAAAGTTTTTTAGCCTTCGTTTTTTCGACACGTGGATTTTTACGGTAAAACTGCATTACCATGGCTGGTCTTCGATTTACCATCGCTGGAGAGTGGTGCACCATGGTACCATTCCGTTTCAAATCCATGCACGCATTTCAAAAAGTCGTTTGACACTGTTTCGCCATTTCGGACGGATGTTACACCTTGCACCGCGGATGTTGCACCCTGTAGATATCGATTATTCGGACGGCCATAACTTCTGGCTCGTTTAGAGTTACGGGAGCCATAACTTGTCAAAACGAAGGCCTTAGTGAGTTCTACGGCTCTGACAGTTTTCAGCCGTCAATGGAATGTATAATGCCCAAAAAAGACTATCTGAATCTCAATCGGTTCAAGGAAGTTTTTTACCTTTCGTTTTTTCGACACGTGGATTTTAACGGTAAAACGGGTTTACCGAGGCTGGTCTTCGATTTACCATCGCTGGATAGTGGTGCACCATGGTACCGTTCCGTTTCAAATCCATGCACGCATTTCAAAAAGTCGTACGACACTGTTTCGCCATTTCGGACGGATGTTGCACCTTGCACCGTGGAAGTTGCACCTTGTAGATATCGATTATTCGGACGGCCAAAATTTCTGGCTCGTTTAGAGTTACGGGAGACATAACCAGTCAAAATGAAGGCCTCGGTGAGTTCTACGGCTCTGACAGCTTTCAGCCGTCAATGGATTGTATAATGCCCAAAAAAGACTATCCGAATCTCAATCGGGTCTCGGAAGTTTTTTACCCTTCGTTTTTTCGACATGTGGATTTTTAATGTAAAATGGGATTACCTTCGCTGGTCTTCGATTTACCATCGCTGGAGAGTGTTGCACCATGGTACCGTACCGTTTCAAATCCATGCACGCATTTCAAAACGTCGTACGACACTGTTTCGCCATTTCGGACGGATGTTGCACCTTGCACCGTGGAAGTTGCACCGTGTAGATATCGATTATTCGGACGGCCATAATTTCTTGCTCGTTTAGAGTTACGGGAGCGATAAGCAGTCAAAACGAAGGCCTCGGTGAGTTCTACGGCTCTGACACCTTTCAGCCGTCAATGGATTGTATAATGCCCAAAAAAGACTATCCTAATCTCAATCGGGTCTCGGAAGTTTTTTACCCTTTGTTTTTTCGACACGTGGATTTTTAATGTAAAACGGGATTACCGTGGCTGGTCTTCAATTTACCATCGCTGGAGAGTGTTGCACCATGGTACGGTTCCATTTCAAATCCATGCACGCATTTCAAAAAGTCGTACGACACTGTTTCGCCATTTCGGACGGTTGTTGCACCTTGCACCGTGGATGTTGCACCCTGTAGATATCGATTATGCGGACGACCATAACTTCTGGCTCGCTTAGAGTTACGCGAGCCATAACCTGTCAAAACGAAGGCCTCAATGAGTTCTACGGCTCTGACAGCTTTCAGCCGTCAATCGATTGTTTAATGCCCAAAAAAGACTATCCGAATCTCAATCGGGTCTAGGACGTTTTTACCCTTCGTTTTTTCGACACGTGGATTTTTACGTTAAAAGGGGATTACCGTGGCTGGTCTTCGATTTACCATCGCTGGAGAGTTGTGCACCACGGTACCGTTCCGTTTCAAATCCATGCACGCATTTCAAAAAGTCGTACGACACTGTTTCGCCATTTCGGACGGATGTTGCACCTTGCACCGTGGATGTTGCACCAAGTAGATATCGATTATACGGACGACCATAACTTCTGGCTCGTTTAGAGTTAAGGGAGCCATAACCAGTCAAAACGAATCCCTCAGTGAGTTCTATGGCTCTGACCGCTTTCATCCTTCAATAGATTGTATAATGCCCAAAAAAGAATATCCGAATCTCAATCGGGTCTCGGAAGTTTTTTGCCCTTCGTTTTTTCGACACGTGGATTTTTACGGTAAAACTGGATTACCGTGGCTGGTCTTCGATTTACCATCGCTGGAGAGTGGTACACCATGGAACCGTTCTATTTCAAATCCATGCACGCATTTCAAAAAGTCGTACGACACTGTTTCGCCATTTCGGACGGATGTTGCACCTTGCACTATGGATGTTGCACCCTGTAGAAATCGATTATTCGGACGGCCATAACTTCTGGCTCGCTTAGATTTACGGGAGCCATAACCAGTCAAAACGAAGGCCTCAATGAGTTCTACGGCTCTGACAGCTTTCAGCGGTCAATGGATTGTATAATGCCCAAAAAAGACTATCCGAATCTCAATCGGGTCTCGGAAGTTTTTTACCCTTCTTTTTTTCGGCACGTGGATTTTTACGGTAAAACGGGATTACCGTGGCTGGTCTTCGATTTACCATCGCTGGAGAGTGGTGCACCATGGCACCGTTCCGTTTCAAATCCATGCTCGCATTTCAAAAAGTCGTACGACTATGTTTCGTCATTTCGTACGGATGTTGCACCTTGCACCGTGGATGTTGCACCCTGTAGATATCGATTATTCGGACGGCCATAACTTCTGGCTCGTTTGTAGTTACGGGAGCCATAACCTTTCAAAACGAAGGCCTCAGTGAGTTATACGGCTCTGACAGTTTTCAGCCGTCAATGGATTGTTTAATGCCCATAAAAGACTGCCCGAATCTCTATCGGTTCTAGGAAGTTTTTTACCCTTCGTTTTTTCGACACGTGGATTTTTACGGTAAAACGGGTTTACCGAGGCTGGTCTTCGATTTACCATTGCTGGAGAGTGCTGCACCATGGTACCGTTCCGTTTCAAATCCATGCACGCATTTCAAAAAGTCGTACGACACTGTTTCGCCATTTCAGACGGATGTTGCACCTTGCACCGTGGATGTTGCACCTTGTAGATATCGATTATTCGGATGGCCATAATTTCGGGCTCGTTTTGAGTTACGGAAGCAATAACTAGTCAAAACGAAGGCCTCAGTGAGTTCTACGGCTCTGACAGCTTTTAGCCGTCAACGGATTGTATAATGCCCAAAAAAGACTATCCGAATCTCAATCGGGTCTCGGAAGTTTTTTACCCTTCGTTTTTTCGCCATGTGGATTTTTAATGTAAAACGGGATTACCGTCGCTGGTCTTCGATTTACCATCGCTGGAGAGTGTCGCACCATTGTACCGTTCCGTTTCAAATCCATGCACGCATTTCAAAAAGTCGTATGACACTGTTTCGCAATTTCGGACGGATGTTGCACCTTGCACCGTGGAAGTTGCACCTTGTAGATATCGATTATTTGGACGGCCATAATTTCTGGCTCGTTTAGAGTTACGGGAACGATAACCAGTCAAAACGAAGGCCTCGGCGAGTTCTACGGCTCTGACAGCTTTCAGCCCTCAATGGATTGTACAATGCCCAAAAAAGACTATCCGAATCTCAATCGGGTCTCGGAAGTTTTTTACCCTTCGGTTTTTTCGGCACGTGGATTTTTACGGTAAAACGGGATTACCGTGGCTGGTCTTCGATTTACCATCGCTGGAGAGTGGTGCACCATGGTACCGTTCCGTTTCAAATCCATGCTCGCATTTCAAATTTCGCCATTTCGTACGGATGTTGCACCTTGCACCGTGGATGTTGCACCCTGTAGATATCGATTATTCGGACGGCCATAACTTCTGGCTCATTTGTAGTTACGGGAGCCATAACCTTTCAAAACAAAGGCCTCGGTGAGTTATACGACTCTGACAGTTTTCAGCTGTCAATGGATTGTTTAATGCCCATAAAAGACTGCCCGAATCTCAATCGGTTCTAGGAAGTTTTTTACCCTTCGTTTTTTCGACACGTGGATTTTTACGGTAAAACGGGTTTACCGAGGCTGGTCTTCGATTTACCATTGCTGGAGAGTGCTGCACCGTGGTACCGTTCCGTTTCAAATCCACGCACGCATTTCAAAAAGTCGTACGACACTGTTTCGCCATTTCGGACGGATGTTGCACCTTGCACCGTGGATGTTGCACCTTGTAGATATCGATTATTCGGATGGCCATAATTTCTGGCTCGTTTTGAGTTACGGAAGCCATAACTAGTCAAAACGAAGGCCTCAGTGAGTTCTACGGTTCTGACAGCTTTTAGCCGTCAACGGATTGTATAATGCCCAAAAAAGACTATCCGAATCTCAATCGGGTCTCGGAAGTTTTTTACCCTTCGTTTTTTCTCCATGTGGATTTTTAATGTAAAACGGGATTACCGTCGCTGGTCTTCGATTTACCATCGCTGGAGAGTGTCGCACCATTGTACCATTCCGTTTCAAATCCATGCACGCATTTCAAAAAGTCGTATGACACTGTTTCGCAATTCCGGACGGATGTTGCACCTTGCACCGTGGAAGTTGCACCTTGTAGATATCGATTATTTGGACGGCCATAATTTCTGGCTCGTTTAGAGTTACGGGAGCGATAACCAGTCAAAACGAAGGTCTCAGTGAGTTCTACGGCTCTGAAAGCTTTCAGCCCTCAATGGATTGTATAATGCCCAAAAAAGACTATCCGAATCTCAATCGGGTCTCGGAAGTTTTTTACCCTTCGTTTTTTCGACACGTGGATTTTTAATGTAAAACGGGATTACCGTGGCTGGTCTTCGATTTACCATCGCTGGATAGTGTTGCACCATGGTACAGTTCCGTTTCAAAACCATGCACGCATTTCAAAAAGTCGTACGACACTGTTTCGCCATTTCGGACGGATGTTGCACCTTGCACCGTGGATGTTGCACCCTGTAGATATCGATTATTCGGACGGCCATAACTTATGGCTCGTTTAGAGTTACGGGAGCCATAACCAGTCAAAACGAAGACCTCAGTGAGTTCTACTGCTCTGACAACTTCCAGCCGTCAACGGATTGTATAATGCCCAAAAAAGACTATCCGAATCTCAATCGGGTCTCGGAAGTTTTTTACCCTTCTTTTTTTCGGCACGTGGATTTTTACGGTAAAACGGGATTACCGTGGCTGGTCTTCGATTTACCATCGCTGGAGAGTGGTGCACCATGGTACCGTTCCGTTTCAAATCCATGCTCGCATTTCAAAAATTCGTACGACTATGTTTCGTCATTTCGTACGGATGTTGCACCTTGCACCGTGGATGTTGCACCCTGTAGATATCGATTATTCGGACGGCCATAACTTCTGGCTCGTTTGTAGTTACGGGAGCCATAACCTTTCAAAACGAAGGCCTCAGTGAGTTATACGGCTCTGACAGTTTTCAGCCGTCAATGGATTGTTTAATGCCCATAAAAGACTGCCCGAATCTCTATCGGTTCTAGGAAGTTTTTTACCCTTCGTTTTTTCGACACGTGGATTTTTACGGTAAAACGGGTTTACCGAGGCTGGTCTTCGATTTACCATTGCTGGAGAGTGCTGCACCATGGTACCATTCCGTTTCAAATCCATGCACGCATTTCAAAAAGTCGTACGACACTGTTTCGCCATTTCAGACGGATGTTGCATCTTGCACCGTGGATGTTGCACCTTGTAGATATCGATTATTCGGATGGCCATAATTTCGGGCTCGTTTTGAGTTACGGAAGCAATAACTAGTCAAAACGAAGGCCTCAGTGAGTTCTACGGCTCTGACAGCTTTTAGCCGTCAACGGATTGTATAATGCCCAAAAAAGACTACCCGAATCTCAATCGGGTCTCGGAAGTTTTTTACCCTTCGTTTTTTCGCCATGTGGATTTTTAATGTAAAACGGGATTACCGTCGCTGGTCTTCGATTTACCATCGCTGGAGAGTGTCGCACCATTGTACCGTTCCGTTTCAAATCCATACACGCATTTCAAAAAGTCGTATGACACTGTTTCGCAATTTCGGACGGATGTTGCACCTTGCACCGTGGAAGTTGCACCTTGTAGATATCGATTATTTGGACGGCCATAATTTCTGGCTCGTTTAGAGTTACGGGAACGATAACCAGTCAAAACGAAGGCCTCGGCGAGTTCTACGGCTCTGACAGCTTTCAGCCCTCAATGGATTGTACAATGCCCAAAAAAGACTATCCGAATCTCAATCGGGTCTCGGAAGTTTTTTACCCTTCGTTTTTTTCGGCACGTGGATTTTTACGGTAAAACGGGATTACCGTGGCTGGTCTTCGATTTACCATCGCTGGAGAGTGGTGCACCATGGTACCGTTCCGTTTCAAATCCATGCTCGCATTTCAAATTTCGCCATTTCGTACGGATGTTGCACCTTGCACCGTGGATGTTGCACCCTGTAGATATCGATTATTCGGACGGCCATAACTTCTGGCTCGTTTGTAGTTACGGGAGCCATAACCTTTCAAAACAAAGGCCTCGGTGAGTTATACGACTCTGACAGTTTTCAGCTGTCAATGGATTGTTTAATGCCCATAAAAGACTGCCCGAATCTCAATCGGTTCTAGGAAGTTTTTTACCCTTCGTTTTTTCGACACGTGGATTTTTACGGTAAAACGGGTTTACCGAGGCTGGACTTCGATTTACCATTGCCGGAGAGTGCTGCACCGTGGTACCGTTCCGTTTCAAATCCACGCACGCATTTCAAAAAGTCGTACGACACTGTTTCGCCATTTCGGACGGATGTTGCACCTTGCACCGTGGATGTTGCACCTTGTAGATATCGATTATTCGGATGTCCATAATTTCTGGCTCGTTTTGAGTTACGGAAGCCATAACTAGTCAAAACGAAGGCCTCAGTGAGTTCTACGGCTCTGACAGCTTTTAGCCGTCAACGGATTGTATTATGCCCAAAAAAGACTATCCGAATCTCAATCGGGTCTCGGAAGTTTTTTACCCTTCGTTTTTTCTCCATGTGGATTTTTAATGTAAAACGGGATTACCGTCGCTGGTCTTCGATTTACCATCGCTGGAGAGTGTCGCGCCATTGTACCATTCCGTTTCAAATCCATGCACGCATTTCAAAAAGTCGTATGACACTGTTTTGCAATTCCGGACGGATGTTGCACCTTGCACCGTGGAAGTTGCACCTTGTAGATATCGATTATTTGGACGGCCATAATTTCTGGCTCGTTTAGAGTTACGGGAGCGATAACCAGTCAAAACGAAGGCCTCAGTGAGTTCTACGGCTCTGAAAGCTTTCAGCCCTCAATGGATTGTATAATGCCCAAAAAAGACTATCCGAATCTCAATCGGGTCTCGGAAGTTTTTTACCCTTCGTTTTTTCGACACGTGGATTTTTAATGTAAAACGGGATTACCGTGGCTGGTCTTCGATTTACCATCGCTGGATAGTGTTGCACCATGGTACAGTTCCATTTCAAAACCATGCACGCATTTCAAAAAGTCGTACGACACTGTTTCGCCATTTCGGACGGATGTTGCACCTTGCACCGTGGATGTTGCACCCTGTAGATATCGATTATTCGGACGGCCATAACTTATGGCTCGTTTAGAGTTACGGGAGCCATAACCAGTCAAAACGAAGACCTCGGTGAGTTCTACTGCTCTGACAACTTCCAGCCGTCAACGGATTGTATAATGCCCAAAAAAGACTATCCGAATCTCAATCGGGTCTCGGAAGTTTTTTACACTTCGTTTTTTCGACACGTGGATTTTCACGGTAAAACGGGATTACCGTGGCTTGTCTTCGATTTACCATCGCTGGAAAGTGGTGCACCATGGTACCGTTCCATTTCAAATCCATGCTTGCATTTCAATAAGTCGTACGACAATGTTTCGCCATTTGGTACGGATGTTGCACCTTGCACCGTGGATGTTGCACCCTGTAGATATCGATTATTCGGACGGCCATAACTTCTGGCTCGTTTATAGTTACGGGAGCCATAACCTGTCAACAAGAAGGCCTCGGTGAGTTATACGGCTCTGACAGTTTTTAGCTGTCAATGGATTGTTTAATGCCCATCAAAGACTATCCGAATTTCAATCGGTTCTAGTAAGTTTTTTACCCTTCGTTTTTTCGACACGTGGATTTTTACGGTAAAACGGGTTTACCGAGGCTTGTCTTCGATTTACCATTGCTGGAGAGTCGTGCACCATGGTACCGTTCCATTTCAAATCCATGCATGCATTTCAAAAAGTCGTACGACACTGTTTCGCCATTTCGGACGGATGTTGCACCTTGCACCGTGGAAGTTGCACCTTGTAGATATCGATTATTTGGACGGCCATAATTTCTGGTTCGATTTGAGTTACGAAAGCCATAACCATTCAAAACGAAGGCCTCAGTGAGTTCTACGGCTCTGACGGCTTTCAGCCGTCAATGCATTGTATAATGCCCAAAAAAGACTATCCGAATCTCAATCGGGTCTCGGAAGTTTTTTACCCTTCGTTTTTTCGACACGTGGATTTTTAATGTAAAATGGGATTGCCGAGGCTAGTCTTCGATTTACCATCGCTGGAGAGTGTTGCACCAAGGTACCGTTCCATTTCAAATCCATACATGCATTTCCAAAAGTCGTACGACACTGTTTCGCCATTTCGGACGGATGTTGCACCTTGCACCGTGGATGTTGCACCCTGTAGATATCGATTATTCGGACGGCCATAACTTCTGGCTCGTTTAAAGTTACAGGAGCCATAACGTGTCAAAACGAAGGATTCATGAGTTCTACGGCTCTGACAGCTTTCAGCCGTCAATGGATTGTTTAATGCCCAAAAAAGACAATCGGAATCTCAATCGGGTCTCGGAAGTTTTTTACCCTTCGTTTTTTCGACACGTGGATTTTTACGTTAAAACAGGATTACCGTGGCTGGTCTTCGATTTACCATCGTTGGTGAGTGGTGCACCATGGTACCGTTCCGTTTCAAATCCATGCACGTATTTCAAAAAGTCGTACGACACTGTTTCGCCATTTCGGACGGATGTTGCACCTTGCACCGTGGATGTTGCACCATGTAGATATCGATTATTCGGACGGCCATAACTTCTGGCTCATTTAGAGTTAAGGGAGCCATAACCAGTCAAAACAAAGCCCTCAGTGAGTTCTACAGCTTTGACCGATTTCAGCCGTCAATGGATTGTATAATGCCCAAAAAAGACTATCGGAATCTCAATCGGGTCTCGGAAGTTTTTTACCCTTCGTTTTTTCGACACGTGGATTTTTAATGTAAAACGGGATTACCATGACTGGTCTTCGATTTACCATCGCTGGGGAGTGTTGCACAATGGTACCGTTCCGTTTCAAATCCATGCACGCATTTCAAAAAGTCGTACGAAACTGTTTCGCCATTTCGGACGGATGTTGCACCTTGCACTATGGATGTTGCACCCTGTAGAAATCGATTATTCGGACGGCCATAACTTCTGGCTCGCTTAGAGTTACGGGAGCCATAACCAGTCAAAACGAAGGCCTCAATGAGTTCTACGGCTCTGACAGCTTTCAGCGGTCAATGGATTGTATAATGCCCAAAAAAGACTATCCGAGTCTCAATCGGGTCTAGGAATTTTTGTTACCCTTCGTTTTTTCGACACGTGGATTTTTACGTTAAAACGGGATTACCGTGGCTGGTCTTCGATTTACCATCGCTGGAGAGTGGTGCATCATGCTACCGTTCCGTTTCAAGTCCATGCACGCATTTCAAAATGTCGTACGACACTGTTTCGCCATTTCGGACGGATGTTGCACCTTGCACCGTGGATGTTGCACCATGTAGATATCGATTATTCGGACGGCCATAACTTCTGGCTCGTTTAGAGTTACGGGAGCCATAACCAGTCAAAACGAAGGCCTCGGTGTGTTCTACGGCTCTGACAGCCTTTAGCCGTCAATGGATTGTATAATGCCCAAAATAGACTATCCGAATCCCAATCGGGTCTCCGAAGTTTTTTACCCTTCGTTTTTTCGACACGTGGATTTTTACGGTAAAACGGGATTACCGTCGCTGGTCTTCGATTTACCATCGCTGGAGAGTGGTGCACCATGGTACCATTCCGTTTCAAATCCATGCACGCATTTCAAAAAGCCGTACGACACTGTTTCGCCATTTCGGACGGATGTTGCACCTTGCACCGTGGAATTTGCACCCTGTAAATATCGATTATTCGGACGGCCATAACTTCTGGCTCGTTTAGAGTTACGGTAGCGATAAAAAGTCAAAACGAAGGCCTCGGTGAGTTCTACGGCTCTGACAGCTATCAGCCGTCAATGGATTGTATAATGCCCAACAAAGACTATCGGAATCTCAATCGGGTCTCGGAAGTTTTTTACCCTTCGTTTTTTCGACACGTGGATTTTTACTGTAAAACTGAATTACCGTGGCTGGTCTTCGATTTACCATCGCTGGAGAGTGGTGCACCATGGTACCGTTCCGTTTCAAATCCATGCACGCATTTCAAAAAGTCGTACGACACTGTTTCGCCATTTCGGACGGATGTTGCACCTTGCGCCGTGGATGTTGCACCCTGTAGATATCGATTATTCGGACGGCCATAACTTCTGGCTCGTTTAGAGTTACGGGAGCCATAGCCTGTCAAAACGAAGGCCTCAGTGAATTCTACGGCTCTGACCGCTTTCAGCCATCAATGGATTGTAAAATGCCCAAAAAAGAATATCCGAATCTCAATCGGGTCTCGGAAGTTTTTTACCCTTCGTTTTTTCGACACGCGGATTTTTACGGTAAAACTGGATTATCGTGGCTGGTCTTCGATTTACCATCGCTGGAGAGTTGTGCACCATGGTACCGTTCTGTTTCAAATCGATGCCCGCATTTCAAAAAGTCGTACGACACTGTTTAGCCATTTCGGACGGATGTTGCACCTTGCACCGTGGATGTTGCACCATGTAGGTATCGATTATTCGGACGGCCATAACTTCTGGCTCGTTTAGAGTTGAGGGAGCCATAACCTGTCAAAACGAAGGACTCAGTGAGTTCTACGACTCTGACAGCTTTAAGCCGTCAATGGATTGTATAATGCCAAAAAAAGACTATCCGAATCTTAATCGGGTCTCGGAAGTTTTTTACCCTTCGTTTTTTCGACACGTGGATTTTTACGGTAAAACTGGATTACCGTGGCTGGTCTTCGATTTACCATCGCTGGACAGTGGTGCACCATGGTACCGTTCCATTTCAAATCCATGCATGCATTTCAAAAAGTCGTACGACGCTGTTTCGCCATTTCGGACGGATGTTGCACCTTGCACCGTGGATGTGGCACCATGTAGGTATTGATTATTCGGAAGGCCATAACTTCTGGCTCGTTTAGAGTTGAGGGAGCCATAACCTGTCAAAATGAAGGCCTTAGTGAGTTCTACGGCTCTGACAGCTTTAAGCCGTCAATGGATTGCATAATGCCAAAAAAGACTATCCGAATCTCAATCGGGTCTCGGAAGTTTTTTACCCTTCGTTTTTTCGACACGTGGATTTTTTGGGTAAAACGGGATTACCGTGGCTGGTCTTCGATTTACCATCGCTGGAGAGTGGTGCACCTTGGTACCGTTTCGTTTCAAATCCAGCACGCATTTCAAAAAGTCGTACGACGCTGTTTCGCCATTTCGGACGGATGTTGCACCTTGCACCGTGGATGTTACACCCTGTAGATATCGATTATTCGGACGGCCATAACTTTTGGCTCGTTTAGTATTAAGGGAGCCATAACCAGTCAAAACGAAGCCCTCAGTGAGTTCTACGGCTGTGACAGCTTTCAGCCGTCAATGGATTGTATAATGCCCAAAAAAGACTATCCGAATCTCAATCGGGTCTCGGAAATTTGTACTCTTCGTTTTTTCGACACGTGGATATTTACGGTAAAACGGGATTACAGTGGCTGGTCTTCGATTTACCATCGCTGGAGAGTGTTGCACCATGGTACGGTTTCGTTTCAAATCCATGCACGCATTTCAAAAAGTCGTACGATGTTGTTTCACCATTTCGGACGGATGTTGGACCTTGCACCGTGTATGTTGCACCCTGTAGATATCGATTATTCGGACGGCCATAACTTTTGGCTCGTTTAGAGTTACGGGAGCCATAACCAGTAAAAACGAAGGGCTCAGTAAATTCTACGGCTCTGATAGCTTTCAGCCGTCAATGGATTGTATAATGCCCAAAAAATACTATCCGAATCTCAATCGGGTCTCGGAAGTTTTTTACCCTTCGTTTTTTCGACACGTGGATTTTTACAGTAAAACGGGATTACCGTGGCTGATCTTCGATTTACCATCGCTGGAGAGTGATGCACCATGGTACCGTTCCGTTTCAAATCCATGCACGCATTTCAAAAAGTCGTATGATGCTGTTTCGCCATTTCGGACGGAAGTTGCACCTTGCACCGTGGATGTTGCACCCTGTAGATATCGATTATTCGGACGGCCATAACTTTTGCCTCGTTTAGGGTTAAGGGAGCCATAACCAGTCAAAACGAAGGCCTCAGTGAGTTCTACGGCTCTGACCGCTTTCAGCAGTCAATGGATTGTATAATGCCCAAAAAAGATTATCCGAATCTCAATCGGGTCTCGGAAGTTTTTTACCTTTCGTTTTTTCGACACGTGGATTTTTACGGTAAAACGGGATTACCGTGGCTGGTGTTCGATTTACCATCGCTGGAGAGTGTTGCACCGTGGTACCGTTTCGTTTCAAATTCATGCACGCATTTCAAAAAGTCGTACGACGCTGTTAGGCCATTTCGGACGGATGTTGCATGTTGCACCGTGGATGTTGCACCCTGTAGATATCGATTATTCGGACATCCATAACTTCTGGCTCGCTTAGAGTTACGGGAGCCATAACCTGTCAAAACGAAGGCCTCAGTGAGTTCTACGGCTCTCATAGCTTTCAGCCGTCAATGGATTGTATAATGCCCAAAAAAGACTATCAGAATCTCAATCGGGTCTCGGAAGTTTTTTACCCTTCGTTTTTTCGACACGTGGATTTTTACGGTAAAACGGGATTACCGTGGCTGGTCTTCGATTTACCATCGCTGGAGAGTGATGCACCATGGTACCGTTCCGTTTCAAATCCATGCACGCATTTCAAAAAGTCGTATGATGCTGTTTCGCCATTTCGGACGGATGTTGCACCTTGCACCGTGGATGTTGCACCCGGTAGATATCGATTATTCGGACGGCCATAACTTTTGGCTCGTTTAGTATTAAAGGAGCCATAACCAGTCAAAACGAAGGCCTCAGTGAGTTCTACGGCTCTGACAGCTTTCAGCCGTCAATGGATTGTATAATGCCCAAAAAAGACTATCCGAATCTCAATCGGGTCTCGGTAGTTTTGTACCCTTCGTTTTTTCGACACGTGGATATTTACGGTAAAACGGGATTACCGTGGCTGGTCTTCGATTTACCATCGCTGGAGAGTGTTGCACAATGGTACCGTTTCGTTTCAAATCCATGCACGCATTTCAAAAAGTCGTACGATGTTGTTTCACCATTTCGGACGGATGTTGCACCTTGCACCGTGTATGTTGCACCCTGTAGATATCGATTATTCGGACGGCCATAACTTTTGGCTCGTTTAGAGTTAAGGGAGCCATAACCAGACAAAACGAAGGCCTTATTGAGTTCTACGGCTCTGACGGCTCTCAGCCGTCAATGGATTGTATAATGCCCAAAAAAGACTATCCGAATCTCAATCGGGTCTCGGAAGTTTTTTACCCTTCGTTTTTTCGACACGTGGATTTTTACGGTAAAACGGGATTACCGTGGCTGGTCTTCGATTTACCATCGCTGGAGAGTGATGCATCATGTTACCGTTCTGTTTCAAATCCATGCACGCATTTCAAAAAGTCGTACGATGCTGTTTCACCATTTCGGACGGAAGTTGCACCTTACACCGTGGATGTTGCACCCTGCAGATATCGATTATTCGGACGGCCATAACTTTTGGCTCGTTTAGAGTTAAGGGAGCCATGACCAGTCAAAACAAAGGCCTCACCGAGTTCTACGGCTCTGACCGCTTTCAGCCGCCAATGGATTGTATAATGTCCAAAAAAGATTATCCGAATCTCAATCGGGTCTCGGAAGTTTTTTACCCTTCGTTTTTTCGACACGTGGATTTTTACGGTAAAACGGGATTACCGTGGCTGGTCTTCGATTTACCATCGCTGGAGAGTGGTGCACCATGGTACCGTTCTGTTTCAAATCTATGCACGCATTTCAAAAAGTCAAACGACACTGTTTCGCCATTTCGGACGGATGTTGCACTTTGCACTGTGGATGTTGCACCCTGTAGATATCGATTATTCGGACGGCCATAACTTCTGGCTCGTTTAGAGTTATGAGAGCCATAACTAGTCAAAACGAAGGCCTCAGTGAGTTCTACGGCTCTGAATGCTTTCAGCCGTCAATGGATTGTTTAATGCCCAAAAATGACTATCCGAATCTCAATCGGGTCTACGAAGTTTTTTACCCTTCGTTTTTTCGACACGTGGATTTTTACGGTAAAACGGGATTACCGTGGCTGGTCTTTGATTTACCATCGCTGGAGAGTGGTACACCATGGTACCATTCCGTTTCAAATCCATGCACGCGTTTCAAAAAGTCGTACGACACTGTTTCGCCATTTCGGACGGATGCCGCACCTTGCACCGTGGATGTTGCACCCTGTAGATATCGATTATTCGGACGGCCATAACTTCTGGCTCGTTTAGAGTTACGGGAGCCATAACCAATCAAAACGAATGCGTCAGTGAGTTCTACGGCTCTGACAGCTTTCAGCCGTCAATGGATTGTATAGTGCCCAAAAAAGGCCATCTGAATCTCAATCGGATCTCGAAAGTTTTGTAACCTTCGTTTTTTCGACACGTGGATTTTTACGGTAAAACGGGATTACCCTGGCTGGTCTTCGATTTACCATCGCTGGAGAGTGTTGCACCATGGTACCGTTTCGTTCCAAATCCATGCACGCATTTCAAAAAGTCGTACGATGTTGTTTCACCATTTCGGACGGATGTTGCACCTTGCACCGTGTATGTTGCACCCTGTAGATATCGATTATTCGGACGGCCATAACTTTTGGCTCGTTTAGAGTTAAGGGAGCCATAACCAGACAAAACGAAGGCCTTATTGAGTTCAACGGCTCTGACGGCTTTCAGCCGTCAATGGATTGTATAATGCCCAAAAAAGACTATCTGAATCTCAATCGGGTCTCGGTAGTTTTTTACCCTTCGTTTTTTCGACACGTGGATTTTTACGGTAAAACGGGATTACCGTGGCTGGTCTTCGATTTACCATCGCTGGAGAGGATGCACCATGGTACCGTTCCGTTTCAAATCCATGCAAGCATTTCAAAAAGTCGTACGACACTATTTCGCCGTTTCGGACGGATGTTGCACCTTGCACTGTGGATGTTGCACCCTGTAGATATCGATTATTCGGACGGCCATAACTTCTGGTTCGTTTAGTGTTACGGGAGCCATAACTTGTCAAAACGAAGGCCTCAGTGAGTTCTACGGCTCTGAATGCTTCCAGCCGTCAATGGATTGTTTAATGCCCAAAAATGACTATCCGAATCTCAATCGGGTCTAAGATGTTTTTTACCCTTCGTTTTTTCGACACGTGGATTTTTACGGTGAAACGGGATTACCGTGGCTGGTCTTTGATTTACCATCGCTGGAGAGTGGTGCACCATGGTACCGTTCCGTTTCAAATCCATGCACGCATTTCAAAAAGTCGTACGACACTGTTTCGCCATTTCGGACGGATGTTGCACCTTGCACCGTGAATGTTGCACCCAGTAGATATCGATTATTCGGACGGCCATAACTTCTGGCTCGTTTAGAATTAAGGGAGCCATAACCAGTCAAAACGAAGGCCTCAGTGAGTTCTACGGCTCTGATGGCTTTCAGCAGTCAATGGATTGTATAATGCCCAAAAAAGACTATCCGAATCTCAATCGGGTCTCGGAAGTTTCTTACCCTTCGTTTTTTCGACACGTGGATTTTTACGGTAAAACGGGATTACCGTGGCTGGTCTTCGATTTACCATCGCTGGAGAGTGATGCACCATGGTACCGTTCCGTTTCAAATCCATGCACGCATTTCAAAAAGTCGTACGACGCTGTTTCGCCATTTCGGACGGATGTTGCACCTTGCACCGTGGATGTTGCACCCTGTAGATATCGATTATTCGGACGGCCATAACTTTTGGCTCGTTTAGTGTTAAGTGAGCCATAACCAGTCAAAACGAAGGCCTCAGTGAGTTCTACGGCTCTGACAGCTTCCAGCCGTCAATGGATTGTATAATGCCCAAAAAAGACTATCTGAATCTCAATCGGGTCTCGGAAGTTTTGTACCCTTTGTTTTTTCGACACGTGGATATTTACGGTAAAACGGGATTACCGTGGCTGGTCTTCGATTTACAATCGCTGGAGAGTGTTGCACCATGGTACCGTTTCATTTCAAATCCATCCACGCATTTCAAAAAGTCGTACGATGTTGTTTCACCATTTCGGACGGATGTTGGACCTTGCACCATGTATGTTGCACCCTGTAGATATCGATTATTCGGACGGCCATAACTTTTGGCTCATTTAGAGTTAAGGGAGCCATAACTAGTCAAAACGAAGGCCTCAGTGAGTTCTACGGCTTTGGCGGCTTTCCGCCGTCAATGGATTTTATAATGCCCAAAAAAGACTACCCGAATCTCAATCGGGTCTCGGAAGTTTTTTACCCTTCGTTTTTTCGACACGTGGATTTTTACGGTAAAACGGGATTACCGTGGCTGGTCCTCGATTTACCATCGCTGGAGAGTGATGCATCATGGTACCGTTCCGTTTCAAATCCATGCACACATTTCAAAAAGTCGTACGATGCTGTTTCGCCATTTCGGACTGATGTTGCACCTTGCACCATGGATGTTGCACCCTGTAGATATCGATTATTCGGATGGGTATAACTTTTGGCTCGTTTAGAGTTAAGGGAGCCATAACCAGTTAAAACGAAGGCCTCAGTGAGTTCTACGGCTCTGACCGCTTTCAGCCGTCAATGGTTTGTATAATGCCCAAAAAAGACTATCTGAATCTCAATCGGATGTTGGAAGTTTTGTACCCTTCGTTTTTTCGACACGTGGATTTTTACGGTAAAATGGGATTACTGTGGCTGGTCTTCGATTTACCATCGCTGGAGAGTGGTGCACCATGTTACCGTTTCGTTTCAAATCCATGCACGTATATCAAATAGTTGTACGACGCTGTTTCGCCATTTCGGACGGATGTTGCACCTTGCACCGTGGATGTTGCACCCGGTTGATATCGATTATTCGGACGGCCATAACTTTTGGCTCGTTTAGTATTAAGGGAGCCATAACCAGTCAAAACGAAGGCCTCAGTGAGTTCTACGGCGCTGACAGCTTTCAGCCGTCAATGGATTGTATAATGCCCAAAAAAGACTATCCGAATCTCAATCGGGTCTCGGTAGTTTTGTACCCTTCGTTTTTTCGACACGTGGATATTTACGGTAAAACGGGATTACCGTGGCTGGTCTTCGATTTACCATCGCTGGAGAGTGTTGCACCATGGTACCGTTTCGTTTCAAATCCATGCACGCATTTCAAAAAGTCGTACGATGTTGTTTCACCATTTCGGACGGATGTTGCACCTTGCACCGTGTATGTTGCACCCTGTAGATATCGATTATTCGGACGGCCATAACTTTTGGCTCGTTTAGAGTTAAGGGAGCCATAACCAGACAAAACGAAGGCCTTATTGAGTTCTACGGCTCTGACGGCTTTCAGCCGTCAATGGATTGTATAATGCCCAAAAAAGACTATCCGAATCTCAATCGGGTCTCGGAAGTTTTTTACCCTTCGTTTTTTCGACACGTGGATTTTTACGGTAAAACGGGATTACCGTGGCTGGTCTTCGATTTACCATCGCTGGAGAGTGATGCATCATGGTACCGTTCCGTTTCAAATCCATGCACGCATTTCAAAAAGTCGTACGATGCTGTTTCACCATTTCGGACGGAAGTTGCACCTTGCACCGTGGATGTTGCACCCTGCAGATATCGATTATTCGGAGGCCATAACTTTTGGCTCGTTTAGAGTTAAGGGAGCCATGACCAGTCAAAACAAAGGCCTCACCGAGTTCTACGGCTCTGACCGCTTTCAGCCGCCAATGGATTGTATAATGTCCAAAAAAGATTATCCGAATCTCAATCGGGTCTCGGAAGTTTTTTACCCTTCGTTTTTTCGACACGTGGATTTTTACGGTAAAACGGGATTACCGTGGCTGGTCTTCGATTTACCATCGCTGGAGAGTGGTGCACCATGGTACCGTTCTGTTTCAAATCTATGCACGCATTTCAAAAAGTCAAACGACACTGTTTCGCCATTTCGGACGGATGTTGCACTTTGCACTGTGGATGTTGCACCCTGTAGATATAGATTATTCGGACGGCCATAACTTCTGGCTCGTTTAGAGTTACGAGAGCCATAACTAGTCAAAACGAAGGCCTCAGTCAGTTCTACGGCTCTGAATGCTTTCAGCCGTCAATGGATTGTTTAATGCCCAAAAATGACTATCCGAATCTCAATCGGGTCTACGAAGTTTTTTACCCTTCGTTTTTTCGACACGTGGATTTTTACGGTAAAACGGGATTACCGTGGCTGGTCTTTGATTTACCATCGCTGGAGAGTGGTACACCATGGTACCGTTCCGTTTCAAATCCATGCACGCGTTTCAAAAAGTCGTACGACACTGTTTCGCCATTTCGGACGGATGCCGCACCTTGCACCGTGGATGTTGCACCCTGTAGATATCGATTATTCGGACGGCCATAACTTCTGGCTCGTTTAGAGTTACGGGAGCCATAACCAATCAAAACGAATGCGTCAGTGAGTTCTACGGCTCTGACAGCTTTTAGCCGTCAATGGATTGTATAGTGCCCAAAAAAGGCCATCCGAATCTCAATCGGATCTCGAAAGTTTTGTAACCTTCGTTTTTTCGACACGTGGATTTTTACGGTAAAACGGGATTACCCTGGCTGGTCTTCGATTTACCATCGCTGGAGAGTGTTGCACCATGGTACCGTTTCGTTCCAAATCCATGCACGCATTTCAAAAAGTCGTACGATGTTGTTTCACCATTTCGGACGGATGTTGCACCTTGCACCGTGTATGTTGCACCCTGTAGATATCGATTATTCGGACGGCCATAACTTTTGGCTCGTTTAGAGTTATGGGAGCCATAACCAGACAAAACGAAGGCCTTATTAAGTTCTACGGCTCTGACGGCTTTCAGCCGTCAATGGATTGTATAATGCCCAAAAAAGACTATCCGAATCTCAATCGGGTCTCGGAAGTTTTTTACCCTTCGTTTTTTCGACACGTGGATTTTTACGGTAAAACGGGATTACCGTGGCTGGTCTTCGATTTACCATCGCTGGAGAGGATGCACCATGGCACCGTTCCGTTTCAAATCCATGCAAGCATTTCAAAAAGTCGTACAACACTATTTCGCCGTTTCGGACGGATGTTGCACCTTGCACTGTGGATGTTGCACCCTGTAGATATCGATTATTCGGACGGCCATAACTTCTGGTTCGTTTAGTGTTACGGGAGCCATAACTTGTCAAAACGAAGGCCTCAGTAAGTTCTACGGCTCTGAATGCTTCCAGCCGTCAATGGATTGTTTAATGCCCAAAAATGACTATCCGAATCTCAATCGGGTCTAAGATGTTTTTTACCCTTCGTTTTTTCGACACGTGGATTTTTACGGTAAAACGGGATTACCGTGGCTGGTCTTTGATTTACCATCGCTGGAGAGTGGTGCACCATGGTACCGTTCCGTTTCAAATCCATGCACGCATTTCAAAAAGTCGTACGACACTGTTTCGCCATTTCGGACGGATGTTGCACCTTGCACCGTGAATGTTGCACCCAGTAGATATCGATTATTCGGACGGCCATAACTTCTGGCTCGTTTAAAATTAAGGGAGCCATAACCAGTCAAAACGAAGGCCTCAGTGAGTTCTACGGCTCTGATGGCTTTCAGCAGTCAATGGATTGTATAATGCCCAAAAAAGACTATCCGAATCTCAATCGGGTCTCGGAAGTTTCTTACCCTTCGTTTTTTCGACACGTGGATTTTTACGGTAAAACGGGATTACCGTGGCTGGTCTTCGATTTACCATCGCTGGAGAGTGATGCACCATGGTACCGTTCCGTTTCAAATCCATGCACGCATTTCAAAAAGTCGTACGACGCTGTTTCGCCATTTCGGACGGATGTTGCACCTTGCACCGTGGATGTTGCACCCTGTAGATATCGATTATTCGGACGGCCATAACTTTTGGCTCGTTTAGTGTTAAGTGAGCCGTAACCAGTCAAAACGAAGGCCTCAGTGAGTTCTACGGCTCTGACAGCTTCCAGCCGTCAATGGATTGTATAATGCCCAAAAAAGACTATCTGAATCTCAATCGGGTCTCGGAAGTTTTGTACCCTTTGTTTTTTCGACACGTGGATATTTACGGTAAAACGGGATTACCGTGGCTGGTCTTCGATTTACAATCGCTGGAGAGTGTTGCACCATGGTACCGTTTCATTTCAAATCCATCCACGCATTTCAAAAAGTCGTACGATGTTGTTTCACCATTTCGGACGGATGTTGGACCTTGCACCGTGTATGTTGCACCCTGTAGATATCGATTATTCGGACGGCCATAACTTTTGGCTCATTTAGAGTTAAGGGAGCCATAACCAGTCAAAACGAAGGCCTCAGTGAGTTCTACGGCTTTGACGGCTTTCCGCCGTCAATGGATTTTATAATGCCCAAAAAAGACTACCCGAATCTCAATCGGGTCTCGGAAGTTTTTTACCCTTCGTTTTTTCGACACGTGGATTTTTACGGTAAAACGGGATTACCGTGGCTGGTCCTCGATTTACCATCGCTGGAGAGTGATGCATCATGGTACCGTTCCGTTTCAAATCCATGCACACATTTCAAAAAGTCGTACGATGCTGTTTCGCCATTTCGGACTGATGTTGCACCTTGCACCGTGGATGTTGCACCCTGTAGATATCGATTATTCGGACGGGTATAACTTTTGGCTCGTTTAGAGTTAAGGGAGCCATAACCAGTTAAAACGAAGGCCTCAGTGAGTTCTACGGCTCTGACCGCTTTCAGCCGTCAATGGTTTGTATAATGCCCAAAAAAGACTATCTGAATCTCAATCGGGTGTTGGAAGTTTTGTACCCTTCGTTTTTTCGACACGTGGATTTTTACGGTAAAACGGGTTTACCGAGGCTGGTCTTCGATTTACCATCGCTGGAGAGTGGTGCACCGTTTTACCATTTCGTATCAAATCCATGCACGTATATCAAAAAGTTGTACGACGCTGTTTCGCCATTTCGGACGGATGTTGCACCTTGCACCGTGGATGTTGCACCCTGTAGATATCGATTATTCGGACGACCATAACTTCTGGCCCGTTTAGAGTTACGGGAGCCGTAACCAGTCAAAACGAAGGCCTCAGTGAGGTCTACGTCTCTGACCCCTTTCAGCCGTTAATGGATTGTATAAGGCCCAAAAAAGACTATCCGAATCTCAATCGGGTCTCCAAAGTTTTTTACCCTTCGCTTTTTCGACACGTGGATTTTTACGGTAAAACGGGATTACCGTGGCTGGTCTTCGATTTATCATCGCTGGAGAGGATGCACCATGGTACCGTTCCGTTTCAAATCCATGCAAGCATTTCAAAAAGTCGTACGACACTATTTCGCCGTTTCGGACGAATGTTGCACCTTGCACCGTGGTTGTTGCACCCTGTAGATATCGATTATTCGGACGGCCATAACTTCTGGTTCGTTTAGAGTTACGGGAGCCATAACCTGTCAAAACGAAGGCCTCAGTGAGTTCTACGGCTCTGAATGCTTTCATCCATCAATGGATTGTTTAATGCCCAAAAATGACTATCCGAATCTCAATCGGGTCTAGGAAGTTTTTTACCCTTCGTTTTTTCGACACGTGGATTTTTACGGTAAAACGGGGATACCGTGGCTGGTCTTCGATTTACCATCGCTGGAGAGTGGTGCACCATGTTACCATTCCGTTTCAAATCCATGGACGCATTTCAAAAAGACGTACGATGCTGTTTCACCATTTCGGACGGATGTCGCACGTTGCACCGTGGATGTTGCACCCTGTAGATATCGATTATTCGGACGACCATAACTTCTGGCTCGTTTAGAGTTACGGGAGCCATAACCAATCAAAACGAAGGCCTTAGTGAGGTCTACGTATCTGACCCCTTTCAGCCGTTAATGGATTGTATAATGCCCAAAAAAGACTATCCGAATCTCAATCGGGTCTCGAAAGTTTTTTACCCTTCGTTTTTTCGACACGTGGATTTTTACAGTAAAACGGGATTACCGTGGCTGGTCTTCGATTTACCATCGCTGGAGAGTGGTGCACCATGGTACCGTTTCGTTTCAAATCCATGCACGCATTTCAAAAAGTCGTACGACGCTGTTTCGCCATTTCGGGCGGATGTTGCACCTTGCACCGTGTATGTTGCACCCTGTAGATTTCGATTATTCCGACGGCCATAACTTTTGGCTCGTTTAGAGTTACGTGAGCCAAAACCAGTCAAAACGAAGGCCTCAGTGAGTTCTACGGATCTGACAGCTTTCAACCGTCAATGGATTGTATAATGCCCAAAAAAGACTATCCGAATCTCAATCGGGTTTCGGAAGTTTTTCACCCTTTGTTTTTTCGACACGTGGATTTTTACGGTAAAACTGGATTACCGTGGCTCGTCTTCGATTTACCATCGCTGGAGAGGATGCACCATGGTACCGTTCCGTTTCAAATCCATGCAAGCATTTCAAAAAGTCGTACGACATTGTTTTGCCATTTCGGACGGATGTTGCACCTTGCACCGTGGATGTTGCACCTGTAGATATCGATTATTCGGACGACCATAACTTCTGGCTTAGAGTTACAGGAGCCATAACCAATCAAAACGAAGGCCTCAGTGAGTTCTATGGCTCTGACAGATTTCAGCCGTCAGTGGATTGTATAATGCCCAAAAAAGACCATCTGAATCTCAATCGAGTGTTGGAAGTTTTGTACCCTTCGTTTTTTCGACACGTGGATTTTTACGGTAAAATGGGATTACTGTGGCTGGTCTTCGATTTACCATCGCTAGAGAGTGGTGCACCATGGTACCGTTTCATTTCAAATCCATGCACGTATTTCAAAAAGTCATACGACGCTGTTTCGCCATTTCGGACGGATGTTGCACCTTGCACCGTGGATGTTGCACCCTGTAGATATCGTTTATTCGGACGGCCATAACTTCTGGCTCGTTTAGAGTTAAGGGAGCCATAACCAGTCAAAATGAAGGCCTCAGTGAGTTCTACGGTTTTGATAGCTTGCACCGTCAATAGATTGTATAATGCCAAAAAAAGTCTATCCGAATCTCAATCGGGTCTCGAAAGTTTTTTACCATTCGTTTTTTCGACACGTGGATTTTTACGGCAAAACGTGATTAACGTGGCTGGTCTTCGATTTACCATCGCTGGAGAGTGGTGCACCATGGTACCGTTCTGTTTCAAATCCATGCACGCATTTCAAAAAGTCGTACGACACTGTTTCGCAATTTCGGACGGATGTTGCACGTTGCACCGTGGATGTTGCACCTTGTAGATATCGATTAATTGGACAGCCATAACTTCTGGCTCGTTTAGAGTTATGGGAGCCATAACCAGTCAAAACGAAGGCCTCAGTGAGTTCTATGGCTCTGAATGCTTTCAGCCATCAATGGATTGTTTAATGCCCAAAAATGACTATACGAATCTCAATCGGGTCTACGAAGTTTTTTACCCTTCGTTTTTTCGACACGCGGATTTTTATGGTAAAACGGGATTACGTTGCTGGTCTTCGATTTACCATCGCTGGAGAGTGATGCGCCATGGTACCGTTTCGTTTCAAATACATGCATGCGTTTCAAAAAGTCGTACGACACTGTTTCGCCATTTCGGACGGGTGTTGCACCTTGCACCGTGGATGTTTCACCCCGTAGATACCGATTATTCGGACGGCCATAACTTTTGGCTCGCTTTGAGTTACGGGAGCCATAACCAATCAAAATGAAGGCCTCAGTGAGTTCTACGGCTCTGACCGCTTTCAGCTGTCAATGGATTGTATAATGCCCAAATAAGACTATCCGAATCTCAATCGGGTCTCGGAAGTTTTGTACCCTTTGTTTTTTCGACACGTGGATTTTACGGTAAAACGGGATTACCGTGGCTGGTCTTCGATTTACCATCGCTGGATAGTGTTGCACCATGGTACCATTTCGTTTCAAATCCATGCACGCATTTCAAAGTCATACGACGTTGTTTCGCCATTTCGGACGGATGTTGCATCTTGCACCGTGTATGTTGCACCGTGTAGATATCGATTATTCGAACGGCCATAACTTTTGGCTCGTTTAGAGTTAAGGGAGCCATAACCAGTCAAAACGAAGGCTTCAGTGAGTTCTACGGCTCTGACAGCTTTCAACCGTCAATGGATTGTATAATGCCCAAAAAAGACTATCCGAATCTCAATCGGGTCTCAGAAGTTTTTTACCCTTCGTTTTTTCTACACGTTGATTTTTACGGTAAAACGGGATTACCGTGGCTGGTCTTCGATTTACCATCGCTGGAGAGTGATGCACCATGGTACCGTTCCATTTCAAATCCGTGCACGAATTTCAAAAAGTCGTACGACGCTGTTTCGCCATTTCGGACGGATGTTGCACCTTGCACCGTGGATGTTGCACCCTGTAGATATCGATTATTCGGACGGCCATAACTTTTGGCTCGTTTAGAGTTAGGGGAGCCATAACCAGTCAAAACAAAGGCCACAGTGAGTTCTACGGCTCTGACCGCTTTCAGCCGTCAATGGATTGTATATTACCCAAAAAAGACTATCCGAATCTCAATCGGGTCTTGGAAGTTTTTTACCCTTCGTTTTTTCGACACGTGGATTTTTACGGTAAAACGGGATTACCGTGGCTGGTCTTCGATTTACCATCGCTGGAGAGTGGTGCACCATGGTACCATTCTGTTTCAAATCCATGCACACATTTCAAATAGTCAAACGACACTGTTTCGCCATTTCGGACGGATGTTGCACCTTGCACCGTGGATGTTGCACCCTGTAGATATCGATTATTCGGACGGCCATAACTTTTGGCTCGTTTAGAGTTAAGGGAGCCATAACCAGTCAGAACGAAGGCCTCAGTGAGTTCTACGGCTTTGACAGCTTTCAGCCGTCAACGGATTGTATAATGCCCGAAAAATACTATCCGAATCTCAATCGGGTCTAGGAAGTTTTTTACCCTTCGTTTTTTCGACACGTGGATTTTTACGGTAAAACGGGATTACCGTGGCTGGTCTTCGATTTACATCGCTGGACAGTGGTCACCATGGTATCGTTCCGTTTCAAATCCATGCACGCATTTCAAAAAGTCGTACGACACTATTTCGCCATTTCGGACGGATGTTGCACCTTGCACCGTGGATGTTGCACCCTGTAGATATCGATTATTCGGACGGCCATAACTTCTGGCTCGTTTAGAGTTACGGGGGCCATAACCTGCCAAAACGAAGGGCAGAGTGAGTTCTACGGCTCTGACATCTTTCAGCCGTCAATGGATTGTTTAATGCCCAAAAAAGTCAATCCGAATCTCAATCGAGTCTAGGAAGTTTTTTACATTTCGTTTTTTCGACACGTGGATTTTTACGGTAAAACGGGATTACCATGGCTGGTCTTCAATTAACCATCGCTGGAGAGTGGTGCACCATGGTACCGTTCCGTTTCAAATCGATGCATGCATTTCAAAAAGTCGTACGACACTGTTTCGCCATTTCGGACGGATGTTGCACCTTGCACCGTGGATGTTGCACCCTGTAGATATTGATTATTCGGACGACCATAACTTCTGGCTCGTTTAGATTTACGGGAGCCATAACCTGTCAAAATGAAGGCCTCAGTGAGTTCTACGGCTCTAACAGCTTTCAGCTGTCAATGGATTGTTTAATGCCTAAAAAAGACTATCCAGATCTCAATCGGGTCTAGGAAGTATTTTACCCTTCGTTTTTTCGACACATGGATTTTTACGGTAAACCGAGATTACCGTGGCTGGTCTTCGATTTACCATCGCTGGAGAGTGGTGCGCCATGGTACCGTTCCATTTCAAATCCATGCACGCATTTCAAAAAGTCGTACGACATTGTTTCGCCATTTCGGACGGATGTGGCACCTTGCACCGTGGATGTTGCACCCTGTAGATATTGATTATTCTGACGGCCATAACTTCTGGCTTGTTTAGATTTACGGAAGCCATAACCTGTCAAAACGAAGGCCTCAGTGAGTTCTACGGCTCTGACAGCTTTCAGCCGTCAATGAATTGTTTAATGCCCAAAAAAGACTATCCGAATCTCAATCGGGTCTAGGAAGTTTTTTACATTTCGTTTTGTCGACAAGTGGATATTTACGGTAAAACGGGATTACCGTGGCTGGTCTTCGATTTACCATCGCTGGAGAGTGGTGCACCATGGTACCGTTCCGTTTCAAATCGATGCATGCATTTCAAAAAGTCGTACGACATTGTTTCGCCATTTCGGACGGATGTTGCACCTTGCACCGTGGATGTTGCACCCTGTAAATATTGATTATTCGGAAGGCCATAACTTCTGGCTCGTTTTGATTTACAGGAACCATAACCTGTCAAAAAAAAGGCCTCAGTGAGTTCTACGGCTCTGATAGCTTTCAGCCGTCAATGGATTGTTTAATGCCCAAAAAAGACTATCCGAATCTCAATCGGGTCTAGGAAGTATTTTACACTTCGTTTTTTCGACACATGGATTTTTACGGGAAAACGAGATTACCGTGGCTGGTCTTCGATTTACCATCGCTGGAGAGTGGTGTGCCATGGTACCGTTCCATTTCAAATCCATGCATGCATTTCAAAAATTCGTACGACACTGTTTTGCAATTTCGGACGGATGTTGCAATTTGCACCGTGGATGTTGCACCCTGTAGATATCGATTATTCGGACGACCATAACTTCTGTCTCATTTAGAGTTAAGGGAGCCATAACCAGTCAAAACGAAGGCCTCAGTGAGTTCTACGGCTCTGACAGCTTTCAGCCATCAATGGATTGTTTAATGCCCAAAAAAGACTATCCGAATCTCAATCTGGTCTGGAAAGTTTTTTACCCTTCGTTTTTTCGACACGTGGATTTTTACGGTAAAACTGGATTACCGTGGCTGGTCTTCGATTTACCATCGCTGGAGAGTGGTGCACCATGGTACCGTTCCGTTTCAAATCCATGCACGCATTTCAAAAAGTCGTACGACACTGTTTCGCCATTTCGGACGGATGTTGCACCTTGCACCGTGGATGTTGCACCCTATAGATATCGATTATTCGGACGGCCATAACTTCTGGCTCATTTAGAGTTACGGGAGCCAAAACCCGTCAAAACGAAGGCCTCAGTGAGTTCTATGGCTCGGACAGCTTTCAGCCGTCAGTGGATTGTTTAATGCCCAAAAAAGACTATCCGAATCTCAATCTGGTCTGGAAAGTTTTTTACCCTTCGTTTTTTCGACACGTGGATTTTTAAGGTAAAACGGGATTACCGTGGCTGGTCTTCGATTTAACAACGCTGGAGAGTGGTGCACCATGGTATCGTTCCGTTTCAAATCCATGCATGCATTTCAAAAAGTCGTACGACACTGTTTCGCCATTTCGGACGGATGTTACACCTTGCACCGTGGATGTTGCACCCTGTAGATATCGATTATTTGGACGGCCATAACTTTTGGCTCGTTTGGAGTTACGGGAGCCATAACCTGTCAAAACGAAGGCCTCAGTGAGTTCTATGGCTTTGACAGCTTTCAGCCATCAATGGATTGTTTAATGCCCAAAAAAGACTATCCGAATCTCAATATGGTCTGGAAAGTTTTTTACCCTTCGTTTTTTCGACACGTGGATTTTTACGGTAAAACGGGATTACCGTGGCTGGTCTTCGATTTACCATCGCTGGAGAGTGGTGCACCATGGTACTGTTCCGTTCCAAATCCATGCATGCATTTCAAAAAGTCGTACGACACTGTTTCGCCATTTCGGACGGATGTTGCACCTTGCAACGTGGATGTTGCACCATGTAGAAATCGACTATTTGGATGGCCATAACTTCTGGCTCGTTTAGAGTTAAGGGAGCCATAAGCAGTCAAAATGAAGGCCTCAGTGAGTTCTACGGCTCTAACGACTTTCAACCGTCAATGGATTGTGTAATGCCCAAAAAAGACTATCCGAATCACAATCGGGTCTCGGAAGTTTTTTACCCTTCGTTTTTTCGACACGTGGATTTTTACGGTAAAACTGGATTACCGTGGCTGGTCTTCGATTTACCATCGCTGGAGAGTGGTGCACCATGGTACCGTTCCGTTTCAAATCCATGCACGCATTTCAAAAAGTCGTACGACATTGTTTTGCCATTTCGGACGGATGTTGCACCTTGCACCGTGGATGTTGCACCTGTAGATATCGATTATTCGGACGACCATAACTTCTGGCTTAGAGTTACAGGAGCCATAACCAATCAAAACGAAGGCCTCAGTGAGTTCTATGGCTCTGACAGATTTCAGCCGTCAGTGGATTGTATAATGCCCAAAAAAGACCATCTGAATCTCAATCGAGTGTTGGAAGTTTTGTACCCTTCGTTTTTTCGACACGTGGATTTTTACGGTAAAATGGGATTACTGTGGCTGGTCTTCGATTTACCATCGCTAGAGAGTGGTGCACCATGGTACCGTTTCATTTCAAATCCATGCACGTATTTCAAAAAGTCATACGACGCTGTTTCGCCATTTCGGACGGATGTTGCACCTTGCACCGTGGATGTTGCACCCTGTAGATATCGTTTATTCGGACGGCCATAACTTCTGGCTCGTTTAGAGTTAAGGGAGCCATAACCAGTCAAAATGAAGGCCTCAGTGAGTTCTACCGTTTTGATAGCTTTCACCGTCAATAGATTGTATAATGCCAAAAAAAGTCTATCCGAATCTCAATCGGGTCTCGAAAGTTTTTTACCATTCGTTTTTTCGACACGTGGATTTTTACGGCAAAACGTGATTAACGTGGCTGGTCTTCGATTTACCATCGCTGGAGAGTGGTGCACCATGGTACCGTTCTGTTTCAAATCCATGCACGCATTTCAAAAAGTCGTACGACACTGTTTCGCAATTTCGGACGGATGTTGCACGTTGCACCGTGGATGTTGCACCTTGTAGATATCGATTAATTGGACAGCCATAACTTCTGGCTCGTTTAGAGTTATGGGAGCCATAACCAGTCAAAACGAAGGCCTCAGTGAGTTCTATGGCTCTGAATGCTTTCAACCATCAATGGATTGTTTAATGCCCAAAAATGACTATACGAATCTCAATCGGGTCTACGAAGTTTTTTACCCTTCGTTTTTTCGACACGCGGATTTTTATGGTAAAACGGGATTACGTTGCTGGTCTTCGATTTACCATCGCTGGAGAGTGATGCACCATGGTACCGTTTCGTTTCAAATACATGCATGCGTTTCAAAAAGTCGTACGACACTGTTTCGCCATTTCGGACGGGTGTTGCACCTTGCACCGTGGATGTTTCACCCCGTAGATACCGATTATTCGGACGGCCATAACTTTTGGCTCGCTTTGAGTTACGGGAGCCATAACCAATCAAAATGAAGGCCTCAGTGAGTTCTACGGCTCTGACCGCTTTCAGCTGTCAATGGATTGTATAATGCCCAAATAAGACTATCCGAATCTCAATCGGGTCTCGGAAGTTTTGTACCCTTTGTTTTTTCGACACGTGGATTTTTACGGTAAAACGGGATTACCGTGGCTGGTCTTCGATTTACCATCGCTGGATAGTGTTGCACTATGGTACCATTTCGTTTCAAATCCATGCACGCATTTCAAAGTCATACGACGTTGTTTCGCCATTTCGGACGGATGTTGCATCTTGCACCGTGTATGTTGCACCGTGTAGATATCGATTATTCGAACGGCCATAACTTTTGGCTCGTTTAGAGTTAAGGGAGCCATAACCAGTCAAAACGAAGGCTTCAGTGAGTTCTACGGCTCTGACAGCTTTCAACCGTCAATGGATTGTATAATGCCCAAAAAAGACTATCCGAATCTCAATCGGGTCTCAGAAGTTTTTTACCCTTCGTTTTTTCTACACGTTGATTTTTACGGTAAAACGGGATTACCGTGGCTGGTCTTCGATTTACCATCGCTGGAGAGTGATGCACCATGGTACCGTTCCATTTCAAATCCGTGCACGAATTTCAAAAAGTCGTACGACGCTGTTTCGCCATTTCGGACGGATGTTGCACCTTGCACCGTGGATGTTGCACCCTGTAGATATCGATTATTCGGACGGCCATAACTTTTGGCTCGTTTAGAGTTAGGGGAGCCATAACCAGTCAAAACAAAGGCCACAGTGAGTTCTACGGCTCTGACCGCTTTCAGCCGTCAATGGATTGTATATTACCCAAAAAAGACTATCCGAATCTCAATCGGGTCTTGGAAGTTTTTTACCCTTCGTTTTTTCGACACGTGGATTTTTACGGTAAAACGGGATTACCGTGGCTGGTCTTCGATTTACCATCGCTGGAGAGTGGTGCACCATGGTACCATTCTGTTTCAAATCCATGCACACATTTCAAATAGTCAAACGACACTGTTTCGCCATTTCGGACGGATGTTGCACCTTGCACCGTGGATGTTGCACCCTGTAGATATCGATTATTCGGACGGCCATAACTTTTGGCTCGTTTAGAGTTAAGGGAGCCATAACCAGTCAGAACGAAGGCCTCAGTGAGTTCTACGGCTTTGACAGCTTTCAGCCGTCAACGGATTGTATAATGCCCGAAAAATACTATCCGAATCTCAATCGGGTCTAGGAAGTTTTTTACCCTTCGTTTTTTCGACACGTGGATTTTTACGGTAAAACGGGATTACCGTGGCTGGTCTTCGATTTACATCGCTGGACAGTGGTCACCATGGTATCGTTCCGTTTCAAATCCATGCACGCATTTCAAAAAGTCGTACGACACTATTTCGCCATTTCGGACGGATGTTGCACCTTGCACCGTGGATGTTGCACCCTGTAGATATCGATTATTCGGACGGCCATAACTTCTGGCTCGTTTAGAGTTACGGGGGCCATAACCTGCCAAAACGAAGGCCAGAGTGAGTTCTACGGCTCTGACATCTTTCAGCCGTCAATGGATTGTTTAATGCCCAAAAAAGTCAATCCGAATCTCAATCGAGTCTAGGAAGTTTTTTACATTTCGTTTTTTCGACACGTGGATTTTTACGGTAAAACGGGATTACCATGGCTGGTCTTCAATTAACCATCGCTGGAGAGTGGTGCACCATGGTACCGTTCCGTTTCAAATCGATGCATGCATTTCAAAAAGTCGTACGACACTGTTTCGCCATTTCGGACGGATGTTGCACCTTGCACCGTGGATGTTGCACCCTGTAGATATTGATTATTCGGACGGCCATAACTTCTGGCTCGTTTAGATTTACGGGAGCCATAACCTGTCAAAATGAAGGCCTCAGTGAGTTCTACGGCTCTAACAGCTTTCAGCTGTCAATGGATTGTTTAATGCCTAAAAAAGACTATCCAGATCTCAATCGGGTCTAGGAAGTATTTTACCCTTCGTTTTTTCGACACATGGATTTTTACGGTAAACCGAGATTACCGTGGCTGGTCTTCGATTTACCATCGCTGGAGAGTGGTGCGCCATGGTACCGTTCCATTTCAAATCCATGCACGCATTTCAAAAAGTCGTACGACATTGTTTCGCCATTTCGGACGGATGTGGCACCTTGCACCGTGGATGTTGCACCCTGTAGATATTGATTATTCTGACGGCCATAACTTCTGGCTTGTTTAGATTTACGGAAGCCATAACCTGTCAAAACGAAGGCCTCAGTGAGTTCTACGGCTCTGACAGCTTTCAGCCGTCAATGAATTGTTTAATGCCCAAAAAAGACTATCCGAATCTCAATCGGGTCTAGGAAGTTTTTTACATTTCGTTTTGTCGACAAGTGGATATTTACGGTAAAACGGGATTACGGTGGCTGGTCTTCGATTTACCATCGCTGGAGAGTGGTGCACCATGGTACCGTTCCGTTTCAAATCGATGCATGCATTTCAAAAAGTCGTACGACATTGTTTCGCCATTTCGGACGGATGTTGCACCTTGCACCGTGGATGTTGCACCCTGTAAATATTGATTATTCGGAAGGCCATAACTTCTGGCTCGTTTTGATTTACAGGAACCATAACCTGTCAAAAAAAAGGCCTCAGTGAGTTCTACGGCTCTGATAGCTTTCAGCCGTCAATGGATTGTTTAATGCCCAAAAAAGACTATCCGAATCTCAATCGGGTCTAGGAAGTATTTTACACTTCGTTTTTTCGACACATGGATTTTTACGGGAAAACGAGATTACCGTGGCTGGTCTTCGATTTACCATCGCTGGAGAGTGGTGTGCCATGGTACCGTTCCATTTCAAATCCATGCATGCATTTCAAAAATTCGTACGACACTGTTTTGCAATTTCGGACGGATGTTGCAAATTGCACCGTGGATGTTGCACCCTGTAGATATCGATTATTCGGACGACCATAACTTCTGTCTCATTTAGAGTTAAGGGAGCCATAACCAGTCAAAACGAAGGCCTCAGTGAGTTCTACGGCTCTGACAGCTTTCAGCCATCAATGGATTGTTTAATGCCCAAAAAAGACTATCCGAATCTCAATCTGGTCTGGAAAGTTTTTTACCCTTCGTTTTTTCGACACGTGGATTTTTACGGTAAAACTGGATTACCGTGGCTGGTCTTCGATTTACCATCGCTGGAGAGTGGTGCACCATGGTACCGTTCCGTTTCAAATCCATGCACGCATTTCAAAAAGTCGTACGACACTGTTTCGCCATTTCGGACGGATGTTGCACCTTGCACCGTGGATGTTGCACCCTATAGATATCGATTATTCGGACGGCCATAACTTCTGGCTCATTTAGAGTTACGGGAGCCAAAACCCGTCAAAACGAAGGCCTCAGTGAGTTCTATGGCTCGGACAGCTTTCAGCCGTCAGTGGATTGTTTAATGCCCAAAAAAGACTATCCGAATCTCAATCTGGTCTGGAAAGTTTTTTACCCTTCGTTTTTTCGACACGTGGATTTTTAAGGTAAAATGGGATTACCGTGGCTGGTCTTCGATTTAACAACGCTGGAGAGTGGTGCACCATGGTATCGTTCCGTTTCAAATCCATGCATGCATTTCAAAAAGTCGTACGACACTGTTTCGCCATTTCGGACGGATGTTACACCTTGCACCGTGGATGTTGCACCCTGTAGATATCGATTATTTGGACGGCCATAACTTTTGGCTCGTTTGGAGTTACGGGAGCCATAACCTGTCAAAACGAAGGCCTCAGTGAGTTCTATGGCTCTGACAGCTTTCAGCCATCAATGGATTGTTTAATGCCCAAAAAAGACTATCCGAATCTCAATATGGTCTGGAAAGTTTTTTACCCTTCGTTTTTTCGACACGTGGATTTTTACGGTAAAACGGGATTACCGTGGCTGGTCTTCGATTTACCATCGCTGGAGAGTGGTGCACCATGGTACTGTTCCGTTCCAAATCCATGCATGCATTTCAAAAAGTCGTACGACACTGTTTCGCCATTTCGGACGGATGTTGCACCTTGCAACGTGGATGTTGCACCATGTAGAAATCGACTATTTGGATGGCCATAACTTCTGGCTCGTTTAGAGTTAAGGGAGCCATAAGCAGTCAAAATGAAGGCCTCAGTGAGTTCTACGGCTCTAACGACTTTCAACCGTCAATGGATTGTGTAATGCCCAAAAAAGACTATCCGAATCACAATCGGGTCTCGGAAGTTTTTTACCCTTCGTTTTTTCGACACGTGGATTTTTACGGTAAAACTGGATTACCGTGGCTGGTCTTCGATTTACCATCGCTGGAGAGTGGTGCACCATGGTACCGTTCCGTTTCAAATCCATGCACGCATTTCAAAAAGTCGTACGACACTGTTTCGCCATTTCGGACGGATGTTGCACGTTGCACCGTGGATGTTGCACCATATAGATATCGATTATTCGGACGGCCATAACTTCTGGCTCATTTAGAGTTACGGGAGCCAAAACCCGTCAAAACGAAGGCCTCAGTGAGTTCTATGGCTCGGACAGCTTTCAGCCGTCAGTGGATTGTTTAATGCCCAAAAAAGACTATCCGAATCTCAATCTGGTCTAGAAAGTTTTTTACACTTCGTTTTTTCGACACGTGGATTTTTAAGGTAAAACGGGATTACCGTGGCTGGTCTTCGATTTACCATCGCTGGAGAGTGGTGCACCATGGTACCGTTCCATTTCAAATCCATGCACGCATTTCAAAAATTCGTATGACACTGTTTCGCCATTTCGGACGGATGTTGCACCTTGCGCCGTGGATGTTGCACCATGTAGATATCGATTATTCGGACGGCCATAACTTCTGGCTCGTTTAGAGTTAAGGGAGCCATAACCTGTCAAAACGAAGGCCTCAGTGAGTTCTACGGCTCTGACGGCTTTCAGCCGTCAATGGATTGTATAATGCCCAAAAAAGACTATCCGAATCTCAATCGGGTCTCGAAAGTTTTTTACCCTTCGTTTTTTCGACACGTGGATTTTTACGGTAAAACTGGATTACCGTGGCTGGTCTTCGATTTACCATCGCTGGAGAGTGGTGCACCATGTTACCGTTCCGTTTCAAATCCATGCACGCATTTCAAAAAGTCGTACGACACTGTTTCGCCATTTCGTACTGATGTTGCACCTTTCACCGTAGATGTTGCACCCTGTAGATATCGATTATTCGGACGACCAGAACTTCTGGCTCGTTTAGAGATACGGGAGCTATAACCAGTTAAAACGAAGGCCTCAGTGAGTTCTACGGCTCTGACATCTTTCAACCGTCAATGGATTGTTTAATGCCCAAAAAAGACTTTTCGAATCTCAATCGGGTCTAGGAAGTTTTTTACCCTTCGTTTTTTCGACACGTGGATTTTTACGGGAAAACGGGATTACCGTGGCTGGTCTTCGATTTACCATCGCTAGGGAGTGGTGCATCATGGTACCGTTCCGTTTCAAATCCATGCACGCATTTCAAAAAGTCGTACGACACTGTTTCGCCATTTCGGACGGATGTTGCACCTTGCACCATGAATGTTGCACCCTATAGATATCGATTATTCGGACGGGAATAACTTCTGGCTCGTTTAGAGTTTAGGGAGCCATAACCAGTCAAAACGAAGGCCTCAGTGAGTTCTACGGCTCCGACGGCTTTCTGCCGTCAATGGATTGTATAACGCCCAAAAAAGACTATCCGAATCTCAATCGGGTCACGGAAGTTTTTTACCCTTCGTTTTTTTGACACGTGGATTTTTACGGTAAAACGGGATTACCGTGGCTGGTCTTCGATTTACCATCGCTGGAGGGTGGTGCACCATGGTACCGTTCCGTTTCAAATCCATGCATGCATTTCAAAAAGTCGTACGACACTGTTTCGCCATTTCGGACGGATGTTGCACCTTGCATCGTGGATGTTGCACCCTGTAGATATCGATTATTCAGACAGCCATAGCTTCTGGCTCGTTTAGAGTTACGGGAGCCATAACCTGTAAAAACGTAGGCCTCAGTGAGTTCTACGGCTCTGACAGCGTTCAGCCGTCAATGGATTGTTTAATGTCCAAAAAAGACTATCCGAATCTCAATCGGGTCTAGAAGTTTTTTACCCTTCGTTTTTTCGACACGTGGATTTTTACGGTAAATCGGGATTACCGTGGCTGGTCTTCGATTTACGATCACTGGAGGGTGATGCATCATGGTACCGTTCCGTTTCAAATCCATGCACGCATTTCAAAAAGTCATACGACACTGTTTCGCCATTTCGGACGGATGTTGCACCGTGCACCATCAATGTTGCACCCTGTAGATATCGATTATTTGGACGACCATAACTTCTGGCTCGTTTATAGTTAAGGGAGCCATAGCCAGTCAAAACGAAGGCCTCCGTGAGTTCTACGGCTCTGACGGCTATCAGCCGTCAATGGATTGTATAATGTCCAAAAAAGACTAGCTGAATCTGAATCGGGTCTCGGAAGTTTTTAACCCTTTGTCTTTTCGACGCGTGGATTTTTACGATAAAACTGGATTACCGTGGCTGGTCTTTGATTTACCATCGCTGGAGAGTGGTGCACCATGGTACCGTTCTGTTTCAAATCCATGCACGCATTTTAAAAAGTCGTACGACACTGTTTCGCCATTTCGGACGGATGTTGCACCTTGCACCGTGAGTGTTGCACCCAGTAGATATCGATTATTCGGACGGCCATAACTTCTGGCTCGTTTAGAATTAAGGGAGCCATAACCAGTCAAAACGAAGGCCTCACTGAGTTCTACGGCTCTGATGGCTTTCAGCAGTCAATGGATTGTATAATGCCCAAAAAAGACTATCCGAATCTCAATCCGGTCTTGAAAGTTTTTCACCCTTGTTCTTTCGACACGTGGATTTTTACGGTAAAACTGGATTACCGTGGCTGGTCTTCGATTTGCCATCGCTGGAGAGTGGTGCACCATGGTAACGTTACGTTTCAAATCCATGCACGCATTTCAAAAAGTCGTACGACACTGTTTCGCCATTTCGGACAGATGTAGCACCTTGCACCGTGGATGTTGCACCCTATTGATATCGATTATTCGGACAGTCATAACTTCTGGCTCGTTTAGAGTTACGGGATCCATAACCTGTCAAAACGAAGGCTTCAGTGAGTTCTACGGCTCTAACAGCTTTCAGCCGTCAATGGATTGTTTAATGCCCAAAAAAGACTATCCGAATCTCAATCTGGTCTAGAAAGTTTTTTACCCTTTGTTTTTTCGACACGTGGATTTTTACGGTAAAACTGGATTGCCGTGGTTGGTTTTCGATTTACCATCGCTGGAGAGTGGTGCACAATGGTACCGTTCCGTTTCAAATCCATGCACGCATTTCAAAAAGTCGTATGACACTGTTTCGCCATTTCGGACGGATGTTGCACCTTGCACCGTGGATGTTGCACCCTGTAGATATCGATTATTCGGATGGCCATAACTTCTGGCTCGTTTAGAGTTACGGGAGCCATAACTTGTCAAAACGAAGGCCTCAGTGAGTTCTACGGCCCTGACAGCTTTCAGCCGTCAATGGATTGTTTAATGCCCAAAAAAGACTATCCGAATCTCAATCTGATCTAGAAAGTTTTTTACCCTTCGTTTTTTCGACACGTGGATTTTTACGGTAAAACGGGATTACCGTGGCTGGTTTTCGATTTACCATCGCTGGAGCGTGGTGCACCGTGGTACCGTTCCGTTTCAAATCCATGCACACATTTCAAAAAGTCGTATGACACTGTTTCGCCATTTCGGACAGATGTTGCACCTTGCACCGTGGATGTTGCACCGTGTAGATATCGATTATTCGGATGGCTAGAGGTTATGTTCGAACCCATTTCTTTGAAACCATCTACTCCGAACCCATCCGGTATCCTTGCTTCGAACCCATGATGTTCGAAGCCATCATCCTAGCAGTAGTTCGAACCCACAAGACATAGCCGTGCTTCGAATCCATCAGCCCCCATGTACTTCGAAAAAGTGTTATCCCAACTTTTGGCAAAGTTGAGATACCCAAAATGTACTAAAAATCAATGATTATTATTCTTGAATATCAACTATGCATTGCAGGATAACCATGGATATCGATGAATTTTGTCCGAGTCCAGATCAGGCCACAATTGATAAGACATGACAAGCAAAGCTGTAGAAGCCAGCGTTTCAAGTTTCAAGTCAATCCAGGTTCATATGCTCAAGATATGATGGTTTCAATTTGAGAAAGATAGCCCCTTGTTCGGTTCGAACCCATAGGGTACCCATGGTTCGAATCGATGGCTAGAGGTTATGTTCGAACCCATTGCTTCAAAACCATCTACTCCGAACCGATCCGGTATCCTTGCTTCGAACCCATGAAGTTCGAAGCCATCATCCTAGCAGTAGTTCGAACCCACGAGACATAGCCGTGCTTCGAATCCATCAGCCACCATGTACTTCGAATCGATTGCATTCGAATCCATCAGCACGTTCGTATCCATGACTAGAGCACTTTTTCGTGTCCATCAATGGGTCGCGCCTTCGTGTCTATGAACTTCGTATCGATAACGCCAACACCTAGTTCGAATCGATGATCGTTCGAACCCATCACGGGGCTTCAGTTCGTATCCATCACATGTATCGATGCAAACTTACCATCGATGCGAAGGGAGCCCCCCTCTCCTCGATTCGAACTAGGCAGATGCAGGCCAACACGAGACTTAAGTAGTCGATTGATTCAAACTATGCAACGACCACAGATACAAATGAGGCGAAGAACATGGGTGCGAAGCGTTCAACCCGGAGAGAAGACCGGATCGACTCGAAGGACGTGCGCCACGTCACTACTGAACCACGTGCGTCCATGGATTCGAACTCAGGGGTTCGAAGCGATCGATTTGAACAACACAACCAACCGAAAAACTCCAATTCGAATCGATCGTATCTCCTAAACCACTCATCCAAATGCATTGAAATTTTCACAGTCGCTTCCGTACAAGATAAAGATTGTTCCTGCCAAGTTTCAGCTCGATTGGACCATTTCTTGATGGGTTTGAAGTCACTTCGAATCGATGTCAGATCGAGTCGAAATTTTGTGGGGTCGGTCGCGTGGGCCCACTCACATGCCAGAAGACGTCTCCCGAAGTTTGAGCGAGATGTGGACCTCCTACGCCTATAAATAGCACCCTGAAACCTTCAGAAAAGGGGATCTTTTCGGAGCTCCCACCACTGAACGTCCAGACTCTGCCGAATTCAATTCTACTCGTAACCATCACTGTTGTAAACGATCTACTTCACTATAATCGCTGTAATTGATTGTAATCAGGAAGGATAATCAATAAAAAGGAAAACCTTTGAAGTGGACGTAGGTCGGAGATAGCCGAACCACTATAAATCGTGTGTTCTTGTTCATAATTTCTATATTGCTGCGTGTTGCTTGCTTAGATCTGTGATTCGTGTTTGGATAATGCTGATTTATATTCCAACACCGGTGCTTTCACAATACTTGGGGTTTGTGACCAATTTTGGCGCAAACAGCTGGTCTTCGATTTACCATCGCTGGAGAGTGGTGCACCATGGTACCGTTCCGTTTCAAATCCATGCATGCATTTCAAAAAGTCATACGACACTGTTTCGCCATTTCGGACGGATGTTGCACCTTGCACCGTGGATGTTGCAACATGTAGATATCGATTATTCGGACGGCCATAACTTCTGGCAAGTTTAGAGTTAAGGGAGCCATAACCAGTCAAAACGAAGGCCTCAGTGAGTTCTATGGCTCTGACGGCTTTCAGCCGTCAATGGATTGTATAATGCCCAAAAAAGACTATCCGAATCTCAATCGGGTCTCGGAAGTTTTTTACCCTTCGTTTTTTCGACACGTGGATTTTTACGGTAAAACTGGATTACTGTGGCTGGTCTTCGATTTACCATCGCTGGAGAGTGGTGCACCATGGCACCGTTCCGTTTCAAATCTTTGCACGCATTTCAAAAAGTCGTATGACACTGTTTCGCCATTTCGGACGGATGTTGCACCTTGCATCGTGGATGTTGCACCCTGCAGATATCAATTATTTGGACGGGCATAACTTCTGGCTCGTTTAGAGTTACGAAAGCCATAACTTGTCTGAACGAAGGCCTTAGTGAGTTCTACGGCTCTGACAGCTTTCAGCCATCAATGGATTGTTTAATGCCCAAAAAGACTATCCGAATCTCAATCGGGTCTAGGAAGTTTTTTACATTTCGTTTTTTCGACACGTGGATTTTTACGGTAAAACGGGATTACCGTGGCTGGTCTTCGATTTTACCATCGCTACAGAGTGCTGCACCGTGGTACCGTTCCGTTTCAAATCCATGCATGCATTTCAAAATGTTGTACGATACTGTTTCGCCATTTCGGACGGATGTTGCACCTTGCACCGTGGATGTTGCACCCTGTAGATATCGATTATTCGGACGGCCATAACTTCTGGCTCGTTTAGATTTACGGGAGCCATAACCTGTCAAAACGAAGGCCTCAGCGAGTTCTACGGCTCTGACAGCTTTCAGCCGTCAATGGATTGTTTAATGCCCAAAAAAGACTATCCGAATCACAATCGGGTCTCGGAAGTTTTTTACCCTTCGTTTTTTCGACACGTGGATTTTTACGGTAAAATTGGATTACCGTGGCTGGTCTTCGATTTACCATCGCTGGAGAGTGGTGCACCATGGTACCGTTCCGTTTCAAATCCATGCACGCATTTCAAAAAGTCGTACGACACTGTTTCGCCATTTCGGACGGATGTTGCACCTTGCACCGTGGATGTTGCACCCTATAGATATCGATTATTCGGACGGCCATAACTTCTGGCTCATTTAGGGTTACGGGAGCCAAAACCCGTTAAAACGAAGGCCTCAGTAGTTCTACGGCTCTGACAGCTTTCAGCCGTCAATGGATTGTATAATGCCCAAAAAATACTATCCGAATCTCAATCGGGTCTAGGAAGTTTTTTACCCTTCGTTTTTTCGACACGTGGATTTTTACGGTAAAACGGGATTACCGTGGCTGGTCTTCGATATACCATCGCTGGAGAGTGGTGCACCATGGTACCGTTCGTTTCAAATCCATGCATGCATTTCAAAAAGTCGAACGACACTGTTTCGCCATTTCGGACGGATGTTGCACCTTGCACCGTGGATGTTGCACCATGTAGAAATCGATTATTCGGACGGCCATAACTTCTGGCTCGTTTAGAGTTACGGGAGCCATAACCGGTCAAAACAAAGGCCTCAGTGATTTCTACGGCTCTAATAGCTTTCAGCCATCAATGGATTGTTTAATGCCCAAAAAAGACTATCCAAATCTCAATCGGGTCTAGGAAGTTTTTTACCCTTCGTTTTTTCGACACGTGGATTTTTACGGTAAAGCGGGATTACCGTGGCTGGTCTTCGATTTACAATCGCTGGAGAGTGGTGCACCATGGTACCGTTCCGTTTCAAATCCATGCACGCATTTCAAAAAGTCGTACGACACTGTTTCGCCATTTCGGACGGATGTTGCACCTTGCACCGTGGATGTTGCACCATGTAGATATCGATTATTCGGACGGCCATACTTCTTGCTCGTTTAGAGTTAAGGGAGCCATAACCAGTCAAAATGAAGGCCTTAGTGAGTTCTACGGCTCTGACGGCTTTCAACCGTCAATGGATTGTATAGTGCCCAAAAAAGACCATCCGAATCTCAATCCAGTCTCGAAAGTTTTTTACCCTTCGTTTTTTCGACACGTGGATTACGGTAAAACTGGATTACCGTGGCTAGTATTCGATTTACCATCGCTGGAGAGTGGTGCACCTTGATACCGTTCCGTTTCAAATCCATGCACGCATTTCAAAAAGTCGTACGACACTGTTTCGCCATTACGGACGGATGTTGCACCTTGCACCGTGGATGTTGCACCCTGTAGACATCGATTATTCGGACGGCCATAACTTTTGGCTCATTTAGAGTTAAGGGAGCCATAACCAGTCAAAACGAAGTCCTTAGTGAGTTCTACGGCTCTGACAGCTTTCAGCCATCAATGGATTGTATAATGCCCAAAAAAGACTATCCGAATCCCAATTTGGTCTCGAAAGTTTTTTACCCTTCGTTTTTTCGACACGTGGATTTTTACGGTAAAACTGGATTACCGTGGATGGTCTTCGATTTACCATCGCTGGAGAGTGGTGCACCATGGTACCGTTCTGTTTCAAATCCATGCACGCATTTCAAAAAGTCGTACGACACTGTTTCGCCATTTCTGACGGATGTTGCACCTTGCACCGTGGATGTTGCACCCTGTAAATATCGATTATTCGGACGGCCATAACTTCTGGCTCGTTTAGAGTTACGGGAGCCATAACCTGTCAAAACGAAGCCCTCAGTGAGTTCTACGGCTCTGACCGCTTTTAGCCGTCAATGGATTGTTCAATGCCCAAAAAAGACTATCCGAATCTTAATCGGGTGTAGGAAGTTTTTTACCCTTCGTTTTTTCGACACGTGGATTTTTACGGTAAAACGGGATTACCGTGGCTGGTCTACGATTTACCATCGCTGGAGAGTGGTGCGCCATGGTACCGTTCCATTTCAAATCCATGCACACATTTCAAAAAGTCGTACGACACTGTTTCGCCATTTCGGACGGATGTTGCACCTTGCACCGTGGATGTTGCACCCTGTAGATATCGATTATTCGGATGGCCATAACTTCTAGCTCGTTTAGAGTTAAGGGAGCCATAACCAGTCAAAACGAAGGCCTCAGTGAGTTCTACGACTCTGACAGCTTTCAGACGTCAATGGATTGTATAATGCCCAAAAAAGACAATCCGAATCTCAATCCGGTCTCGAAAGTTTTTTACCCTTCGTTTTTTCGACACGTGGATTTTTATGGTAAAACTTGATTACCGTGGCTGGTCTTCGATTTACCATCGCTGGAGAGTGGTGCACCATGGTACCGTTACGTTTCAAATCCATGCACGCATTTCAAAAAGTCGTACGACACTGTTTCACCTTTTCGGACGGATGTTGCACCTTGCACCATGGATGTAGCACCCTGTAGATATCGATTATTCGGACGGCCATAACTTCTGGCTCGTTTAGAGTTACGGGAGTCATAACCAGTCAAAACGAAGGCCTCAGTGAGTTCTACGACTCTGATAGATTTCAACCGTCAATGAATTGTTTAATTCCCAAAAAAGACTTTTCGAATCTCAATCGGGTCTAGGAAGTTTTTTACCCTTCGTTTTTTCGACACGTGGATTTTTACGGTTAAACGGGATTACCGTGGATGGTCTTCGAATTACCATCGCTGGAGAGTGGTGCATCATGGTACCATTTCGTTTCAAATCCATGCAGCATTTCAAAAAGTCGTATGACACTGTTTCGTCATTTCGGACGGATGTTGCACTATGCACCGTGAATGTTGCACCCTGTAGATATCGATTATTCGGACGGCCATAACTTCTGGCTCGTTTAGAGTTAAGGGAGCCATAACCAGTCAAAACGAAGGCCTCAGTGAGTTCTACGGCTCTGATGGCTTTCAGCCGACAATGGATTGTATAATGCCCAAAAAAGACTATCCGAATCTCAATCGGGTCTCAAAAGTTTTTTACCCTTCGTTTTTTCGACACGTAGATTTTTACAGTAACACTGGATTACCGTGGCTGGTCTTCGATTTACCATCGCTGGAGAGTGGTGCACCATGGTACCGTTCCGTTTCAAATCCTTGCACGCATTTCAAAAAGTCGTACGACACTGTTTCGCCATTTCAGACGGATGTTGCACCTTGCACCGTGGATGTTGCACCATGTAGATATCGAATATTCGGACGGCCATAACTTCTGGCTCGTTTAGAGTTACGGGAGCCATAACCAGTCAAAACGAAGGTCTCAGTGAGTTCTACGGCTCCGACAGCTTTCAACCGTCAATGGATCGTTTAATGCCCAAAATAGACTTTCCGAATCTCAATCGGGTCTAGGAAGTTTTTTACCCTTCGTTTTTTCGACACGTGGATTTTTACGGTAAAACGGGATTACCGTGGCTGGTCTTCGATTTACCATCGCTCGAGAGTGGTGCATCATGGTACCTGTTTGTGTCAAAATTGGGCACAACACTCTTCGGAAGTTTTTGAAGAGATGATAAATGAAGAAGGCAAATTAAGATGAGGATTATCTAACAAAAACTCCAAGCAACAGAAAGTAAATTGCACAGAAGACAACGATTTAGAGTGGTTCGGCGATGCGCCTACGTCCACTATGAAGCTTTGTTATTTTATTGCTCGATATTCGGAGAATACAACTTTTATATGGCTAAGCACAGCAGTTCTTAAGAAAAAATTCGAAGTCAAAGGCAGCGGCGGTGCTCTGAAGTAATTCTGGCGGCATCCGGGCGTGCTTTATCTCTCGAAATTCTCCCATCCCCTTTCTGAATGACCAGGGGCTCTATTTATAGGTGCTGGAGGCTAATATTTCTACTAAAATTTTGGGAGACCACTTCTGGCACGTGTGGGGGGCCCACATGGCCGAATTCTGGAGATCCGGGCCCACTTTTGGATCGATTCGACCCTTGCTTCGAATCGATCAAAAAGGTGCCCAATCGCGATGAAATTTGGCAAGGTTATTCTTCTATGTTCGTGCAAGCTTCTGTGAAAGTTTCATAACATTTGGACTTGTAGATCTCAAGTTATGATCGATTCAAGATTATATTTCTAGTCAACATGCGCGCTTCGAATCCATGGCCTTCGAATCGATAGGGTCGAATCCCTGGGTTTCAGCAGCTACAACTTGATGGGTTCGGTGTTATGGATTCGAAGGTACCCTTATGTGCGTCCTTCGTGTCGTTCAGAGTGTCTCGTAGTTGGTCGATGCGAAGTCTTCTTTGCTTCATGGATTCGAAGGACCTTCACGGGATGGAGTCGAAGATAGGAATTCTTCGAGGGATTCGAACCAAGGCAGGCGTGGATGGGTTCGAAGCATGGCTACCACTGATGGATTCGAATGAAGGCATGTCCTTGATGGGTTCGAAGGAAGAAGTGATTTGTTGGGTTCGAACTAGGGAAGGCTTTGGATGGATTCGAAGGAAGGGCTTGTCCGATGGAGTCGAAGCAAAGGAGCTCTTCATGGATTCGAGGCAAAGCTCTGGGAGGATGGATTCGAACGTGATGCATGGTCTATCGATTCGACTGTGTGGTTCTCTCATGGATTCGAACCTTTACTTCTTCTGATCGATTCGAACTGAGGTTGTCTCCTCCACTTTCCATTGGCGACAACTTGAGCATGCGAACTCGGATTGCCTCGAAATTTGGAGCGTTGGTTTTCACAGCTTCGCTTGACGTGTCTTATCAATTGCAGCCCAATCCAGACTTGGAAAAAATCCATCGATATTTGTAGTGAACCGACAATCGTTCAAAATTGATAACATGTGACCTTCATTTTCCAGCCAGTTCCTTGGTATCTCGGCCTTGCCAAAAGGCGGGATAACATTTGCCCCCCAAAGTACGTCGTGTGTAAACATGACGTGCTTTGAAAAGCTACAGTTTCACATTGGACAATCAGGACTTGCTCTTCTGAAAGTCATCAGTCGTTATAACCATGACGAGGTGAACATTCGGTCCCTGTAAATGTTAAAGATTAAGTGTTAGTTATACACATGCGCATATATGTACCACTTTTGCTTTGGTTGACGTTGCGCGATTGCTAGTCGTTGTCAGTTTGGTTCGTTATCGAATTCCGCATCAGTCTTCTCCTGAACTGATATTGAGATTCGGGTTGAGACTTGTTTTATGATTGTCTATAATCGTCCTCTTGTATCGATCCTCTCCTGAATCGATGTAGAAGGTAGACAAGTATGTTTTTCATATCGAAGCACCACGTTCGTTTTTATTGATGGTGTTTAGCGGATTCGAAACACGTTCGTTCCAACCGATAGGGCTTCGAATCGATGGAATTGACGGTTATGGAATAGGCACTCCGAACCAATAGGGTCTTTCAATTTAGCCCTTGATGGATTCAAAGTTATGCTCGTTCGAATCGACTGTCTCGCCTCTGCCCAGCGTTTCCTCGAACCGATGACTCCCCGCATCGACTAAGTTGGGATGGAGTCGAATGCAATGGGTTCGTATTTGATGGTTTCGAACGTAATGGATTCGAACGTCTCTCGTTCGAATCGATGGCGTGTGACCGGTTGGGGCCGGTCATTTTGATCGGGAGACGAGTCGTTCCGCTTCTATCTTGGGTTCCATATAAATACGTGAGGCTGGCCCCTTTTTCCTCTTTTCACTTTTCACTGTTGCTGTAGTTTCTTCTTCGAATTGATCTTCCAGAGCATAGAACAAGTGCGCTTTCCACGAATCGAATCGAATTTTTTAGGCTTTTTCTTGCGATTTCATTAAGTCAGGTAATTGGTGGATCAAGCCGAGTGAGGAATGATGGAACTTGAAGTTTTTGATATCGATTCAATCTTTCTCTTTTGAAAATTTCGAGGAGTGGTGGGATCTGGACAAGGTGGTTCGACTCAATGGGACTGGGGAATGAGGTCATTCAAATCGCATCGATCAAAGCGTCGCTTCTCATTGCTTCGCATCGATCCGAGAGTGAGCCATTTTGAATCGACTTTTATGCATAGCTTCGAATCGGTGGTTGCATAGAAAAGGGGGCTTGCGGCAATCGATTCGAAATAGCGATATTCTGATCGATTCGAAGGAGCTTAATGTGGATCGATTCGAAGGAATGATATGATGATCGATTCGAAAGAGTTCAATTTTGATCGATTCGAAGCAATGATATTTTTGATCGATTCGAAGTATGTAGGGCTTCGTGGATTCGAACTGCTCCTTTGTTCCCAGGTCTCATCGAGTCGAACCACATGGAGTTGGGGCGTACCGATTCGAAGTTCATTGATTCGACTCGTTCCGATTCGAGTCGATCGATTCGAACCTTCTTGATCTTGGGACTTCCACTTTTCTGATTTGCTTCAGTATCTGAACTACGACCAATTTCAAGCTAAACTTTGACGAACTTACTAAATTTTTAATATACTTGACTCCGGCGAGCTTCGGCCATGCATAATCGAATTTTCACTTAACCTTCCTTCGGAGCTCGCCGATGGCACCACGACATAGACAAAATACAACGAATTTATACTTGGATTGGTCGGGAGCATCTGGGTGGCGTAAAAGTGACGGTCAGCGATGACGGTCGTTTTCATTCTCAAATTCCAGAGTTTCGTCGTTCGGACATCTCGTTTCATCTTGTAAAGTCTGCTTAAATTTTTGCATAACACTTACATCGCACGTAATACTCATACACCTTGCACCGGGGGAATGCATGGGTTTTTTTAAGTATTTAACGCCGCTTTCTGGTGAGTTAGTTAATTATGGAGTCTTCGAGTTCTCAACAACAAGAAGCACAAAGCTCGCCCTTTCCAATGCTTGAGATTCCGGACATCCCTCCTGAAGTCGTAGATCCGGCCCCGGACGAATTGCCGGAGGCCATATTTATCGAAGATCCGGTTGATTCTGTTCAATCCAATATTTCAGAGTCTCTGTTGGGCCGGTTATGTTCGAAACACTACATATCTCTGGACGATGTTTTATTACCCAGTGTCAGCGATAGACCGCACAACCCTCCTTAGGGATATACTGCCTTCTACCGCCATGCTTGTGCGGCTGGATCTCTTCCTCCTTTTAACCAATATATCAGAGAGATGTTTTCGTATTTAGGAATCGCTCCTTCACAGCTTCATCCCAACGGGCATGCACTACTAAACAACGTCTTTGTCATATTTATGGATTGCCTTTTCCGCCCGCCAAGACCTAACGAGATCAGGCACATCTTCAATTTTAAGAGTAGGGGTGATAGCCCGTCTTTCACTTTTCTGGAGGCGGTCAGGAACTGTCAGGTCGTGACTGGGGCCTGGACTAGGCTTAGTTATTTCAAGAACGAGTGGTTTTTTGTTCGTTGCCCCCCAGGGTTTGTCAGGAGATGGTTATCCAAACGTAAGCATCATAATTCGTTATTGAATGGTCACTCTTAATACTTTACATTAATATTCTGCTACTCTTGCAGCCATCATTTCAAGACCTGCTGGTGGGCATTATAGGGGTGTCGTTCAAAACTTGCAAAGGATTCCCCATGACTTAAGGCACATAGATTTGCTATTGACCGATGATAACTTAAGGACACTGGGTTTGATTGAGGTGGGCCAGAGTATTGTGATTGAAGGTTTGGCGAAATCGGCCTCGAGGAAGAAGAAAAAAGTGGCAAAAAGAAAACCTGGCGTTGTAATAAGAGAAATGAGTGATGATGAAAGAATGCCCACAGACACTGATATAGCAGCCGACCTTTCCCGAATAGAAGAGGGTCAGAAAGGCAAGGCTGTTGTACCTAAGCTCATGAGATGGAAGTCTGTAGTCGTAACCCGTTCCCAACCTGGGGTTACTGTTTCCAGCGCTTCTCCTTGTCAGTCCGGAGACCTCTTCACCGGGTTGAACGATATTCCCATTCCGGACTACGTATCTCTCCATCACGGGTCCGGGTTGGAAGAGCTCCGGGGAGCGCTTGACATAAGCGATTCTTTACCCGTTAGTGTAATCGACGCTTCTGGTTGGTCGGGGGGTTTGCGCATTTATTCACTTTTCACAACACTTCACGACGTCCACACGCACTGCAGTGTTTTTTCTTGGTACTTAATCGAATTGTTCCTTTTTTACAGGCACCATGTCGAATCGTCCTTCTACACTTGACAAACTTCGGCGAGTACACCATTCTTCATCCTACTATGAGTCCCGCCGCAGGGATTCTGACCGAGATCGTGAGCGGAGGTATTATGAGCAGGAGCACCGTGATAGGGACCATTCCCGACACTACTCCAGCCAGGAGCATTCTGATAGGGACCGAAGGTATCGTTCACCCTCTCGTTCTCCTCCGTCATCCAGGGGCCAAGTACCTGTAGTTGAAACTTCGCGGCAACAATCATCTCAGCAAATTTCTAAACCCGGTCCGCATCGCTCAAGGACCGATACAGCCACGACCGTAATCGTAGAGGAAGCACCCCTTGAACCGTCCGGTGAAGGGGCTATTAGAATTGCTCAGTTGAAAAAAGACTTTCCAGAGATATGCTTTGACGCCTATATCTTTCCACCCAACCTTAAGAGAATTCCCGAAGAGGTCGTGCACACTGCCCTTAGCTATACTCGGGATTTTTATGCTCAGTATAAAGAATGGTACAGGGCAGCTGTTAAAGCCTCAAAAGTAGCCTTCGAGCGAGCCAAAGTTATTGAGAACTTGGAAGTAGACTTGGCTCAGAAGAACCGTATTGTTGACGTTCTTCAATCTGAAACGGAATCTTCTCGCAAGGCTGAAATGGAGTCGTTACAGAAGGTTGATGAGACATTCGCTGAGATGGCGAAAATGCAACAAGCGCATTGTACTTTAGTTGAGGATTTAGGCCATCGGTACAAAAACGTTGAGGCCGAACGAGATGCGGCGGTCAGGGAACTTGAGGAGTTAAAAGCAAAATTCACCAGTTTAAACAAGGAAAAAGATGACGCTAATGCAGCTGCACAGGAGGCGTGTGAGCAAGCTGTGTCTCTTCGAGCTGAGCGAGACGCGGCGGTTGCTAAGGTTGGAGTGGTGGAAGCAGAGGTAGAAGGGAGAGTTCAAGCGGAGATATTCAGAGTGGAAGCTGAATTTGACGATCTTCTCGACACTTATAATGCTAATGTACTTGAGCATAGGAATCTCTCGTGGCTCGGAGATTATTCTATGCTTCTGCTTAGTGCTTGGAAAAAATTGGTGGCGAATAAAAGAGCATCTCTCCCTGAAGGCGCCGTAGATGAGTTTGAACTTGAATCTCGCTTATTGAACGAAGAGGAGAGGAAACTCCTCCATGATGTGATGATCTCCGCTGAGAGGGAGAGACTTGGGTTTCATCATGTAGAGACGGGTGAGGGTTCTGGAGCCGCACATGACAGTGAGAATGTTCCAGTTGATGCCCCAACATCATCTGGAGTCGTTACTACAGCTGGTCCACAAGTTATCCCTGCTTACAATCCGGATCGACCGGAATTGTCTCTCGGTACATCTACCGTTTAGGAACCTGTTCTATCAACGAGCCGCAGCAAAGAAGGTATTATAAATGTTGCTTAAGTGTTTCTGGAATTTTGAACTTGTAGTCGATCTTTTAACTAATCATCTTCTTCTTGGTTTAATCAGTGACTGAAAGCGATGCGCCAGAACTTCCAATTCCGCAAGTTTCGCCGCCGACGCTAGGAGCCGTTATTACTGAGGCCATCACGACCACTGTTTTTACCAGCTCGATGTGAGGAGGGAGCTCGATGTCGTTTGATGTTCAGATGATCGAGGAGCTTCTCAAGCTACCGTGTGAACCTTTCCCTGACCCTTCCTTTACAATGGGTGGTGTTGCCCCTGCTTTTAGCTCATTTATACCGACCGCCCCTATTTCCAGCGCTGATCGATCTATCCGAGAAGAAGAAATTCTTGCTGAGATAAGCGCTGAAATGGCTACGGCAGTTGGTGGTTCTGGAGGCGATGTCGCTCCACCAAGCTTAACTTCTTCAATCATTACTTCTCTCACCAGCACTGTTATAACTTCTAGTGTTGAAGCTTCGCCACCCGCTACGGCTCCTCCGCCTTCGGTTCGCCCTCTAAAAAGGATCTCTGTCCCTTCTAGTTCTGAGGAAGACGTAGATATCATGCCAGACCCTGAGGACGCTCCAAAGAAGGACAATAAATCTCGTAAGAAGCCGAGTAGAGGGTCTAGCGGCTCAACTCCAAAGAAGAGACATCGGAAGAAGAAGGACTGAACTTCTTGTTTTGTCATGCAGTTGCGAAGTAGAACTTCTTTTTACTTCTCTTTTTGTTGGCCGTGTATGAGTGTGGATCCGGCACCCACTTTATGAGTTGTTTTTGGTTTTATCATGTAATCAAACTCTTTTTTCGTTTGTTAATAAAATAGAAAACAGCTCTTTTCTTATTTGCTTAAGTATTGCATTGATTAGCTTATGCCCATATATGCCATAAGCCTTGTATACTTGTCCACACTTCGGGGACATAACATAAGCTGCAGTCAATGGTTTAGTGTACTTGTGGTGTTTTTACTGTCAAGTAGAGTTTGTTTTTATTTGCCGAGTTTGATAATCTTGGTCGTGAGTTGCGATCGATGAATAACCGATCCTCGGACATTGTCTCACTTCGGTCAGTGATTAACACTTAGCTTTTTCGCCCCTTAGTCTCGGGGAACGACATTTGCATTTTTGTGGTCGAGTGCGTTTACTGCAAACTTTAAACACGTGTCCGCATTCTGGGGACTTAAGACAATCTGAGATCGATATTCCGGTTCGCACTCTGGGAACGAATTATTTGATGTCTATACTCCAATCCGCGTTCTGGGAAGTTGGAGTCCATTCGCACTTTAGGAACGAATCGTTTTAATGTTTATACTCCAATTCACGCTCCGGGAAGTTGGAGTCCGTTTGCACTCTGGGAACGAATTGTTTAATGTTTATACTCCAATTCGCGCTCCGGGAAGTTGAAGTCCGTTCGCACTCTGGGAACGAATTGTTTAGTGTTTATACTCCAATTCGCGCTCCGGGAAGTTGGAGTCCGTTCGCACTCTGGGAACGAATTGTTTAATGTTTATACTCTAATTCACGCTCTGGGAAGTTGGAGTCCGTTCGCACTCTGGGAACGAATTGTTTAACATGTATACTCCAACTCGCGCTCTGGGAACCGAGAGTTGAAGTTTATACTCCAATTCGCACTATGGGAATTTGGAGTTGGCAGGGGGATTGTCGTGTGTCAATCCCCGTGAACGTTGATGTAGTGTTCTGTCCCCGAGCTCGGGTTTCACTTAGTGAGTGACTGGTCGTATCACAATCACTCCCTACTTGAATAAGTCCTTCCCCGTGATGGGACTTAGCCCTTCGTGCATTGTAATATAGTGCGTCATATTCAGTAAATCACAGCTCTGGCTCGAAGAGATGGCATTTTATTGCTGAAACAAAAGAATACGGCAAAGTCAGTTGCCTTATTACAAATTTAAGTCTCAAAATGCTAGAATAAAATGCAAAGGAGTAAATTGACAGAAAATAAATAAGTAAAATCTTTCATATTAGTAGCGACGAAGACTTTCGCTATTCCAAGCTCTCGGCAAGGTAAAACCGTCAACTGTTGATAATTTGAACGTGCCATCTCCGAGCTTTTGTGAAATCACATACGGCCCTTCCCAATTTGGCTTCATGTGTGAAGGGACCGGATAAACTCTTTTGAGTACGAGATCGCCGAGTTTGAAGGTTCGCGGACGGACCTTGGCGTTGTACAGTCGGGCGACTTGATTGCGATATGCGGCTGCCCTCAAATCAGCCTCTTCACGCTTCTCATCGAGTAAATCCAAAGATTCAGCAAGTAGTATGGCGTTTGTTTTCGGATCGTAATACCTTACACGATGAGAATGCACTTCCATTTCGACCGGAATAATGGCTTCAGAACCATAAGATAAGGAAAACGGGGTATGACCGGTTGTAGTTTAATGGGTCGTTCGATAGGCCCATAATGCCATAGGAAGTTCGTCGACCCATCTGCCCCCAGCCTTTTCCAGTCGCTTCTTTAGAATGGACTTGATAACTTTATTAACAGCTTCAACCTGACCATTTGCTTGTGGGTGCGCTACTGCAGAGAATTTCTTCTGGATGTGAAATCGTTGACAGAAATTTTTGAATTCAGCACTGTCGAATTGAGTTCCGTTATCGGCAATGATAGTATGTGGGAGACCGAAACGGCAGATGATGTTTCGCACTACAAAGTTGATTACTTTCTTTGTTGTGATTGTCGCAAGGGGTTCAGCTTCAGCCCATTTGGTGAAATAATCAACCGCGACGATGGCGTACTTCGCGCCACCTTTGGCCAGAGGCAATGTGCCGATGATATCCATTCCCCATACCGCAAATGGCCAAGGACTGACCATTTGGGTTATCTCAGTAGGCGGGGCTCTTGAAATTCGAGCATGTTTCTGGCATTTGTCACATTTTCTAGCGTAGTCTGCAGCATCACGATTAACGGTAGGCCAATAATACCCATATCGAAGTATCTTCTTTGCTAGTGCTTGCCTCCCAGTGTGATCACCACATTCTCCTTCGTGTACATCGTGTAACACTCGTTTGATTTCATCATGTGCGATACACCGGAGGAGAGGAACATAGTATCCTCTCCGATACATGACTCCATTCTGAATAACAAACCGTGAAGCCTTTCGCAGAACTTGTCTTTTCTCGCTTCGCCGCTCGGGTAATACACCGCGTTCGATATAGTCTTGATAAGGAGTCATCCACGACTCCTTGGCGGAGGTAGCTTCAAATGCGAAATCAGTCTCCCTTCGATCAATGCTCGGAGATGATAGGGTTTCAATCGGAACAACCCCCAACTGTTGAGCCTCACCCGTGCTTGCTAACTTTGCCAATGAATCAGCTTTCTGATTATGCTCTCGGGGTATGTAGAAAATGGCATAGTAATCGAATTGATTAAGTATCTCTAGAATTTGAATTAGATAAGCGGCCAGTCTTCGATCTTTGGCTTGATATTCACCTCGAACTTGACACACTATCAATTGGGAATCACAGTAGATCTCTACAGCGATGATTTTCAGATCACGGGCAAGTTTTAGTCCGGCAAGTAGAGCTTCGTACTCGGCTTCATTGTTGGTTGCGCGGAATTCGAATTTTAAAGCATAACATATGGATCGTCCTTCGGGGGTCTCAAGCACTATCCCAGCTCCTGAGCACCGATCGTTTGACGCACCATCGGTGTACATCTTCCAGATGTATTTGGGAGACATGCTGGTTTCGGGCAAATCTTCAGGAATAGTGAATTCGGCTATAAAATCTGCTAGGACATGGCCGTGAATGGCTCTCCTTGGAGTATAAGTGATGTCGAATTGACTCAGTTCGATGTTCCACTTCAGTAACCTACCAGACGTCTCAGGCCGCGTAAGGACCTGTTGTAACGGCTGATCGGTGTATACAGTAATAGGATGAGCCTGGAAATATGGCCGGAGCTTCCTCGAGGCAACGACTAGGCAATATGCCAACTTTTCAAGCTTTGGATAATTTCTCTCGGCTCCGGTCAATCGTTTACTCACGTAGTAGATCGGCTTTTGCACTCGGTCTTCCTCCCGAATTAATGCAGCACTGATCGCATTTTCTGATACTGCCAGGTAAAGATATAACTGTTCATGATCTACAGGCTTTGAGAGGATTGGTGGTATGGAAAGATGCTGGATTAGTGATTGAAATGCGCCCTCGTAGTCTGTGTTCCATTCGAAGTTTCGTTTTCCCTTTCGAATTAAATCGAAAAATGGAAGGCATTTGTCGGTCGATTTCGAGATAAACCTGCTCAGTGCTGCCACTTTTCCGTTAAGACTTTGAACTTGCTTTATGTTTTTCGGAGTTTGTAGATTTTTGATTGCCCAAATCTTTTCGGGGTTGGCCTCTATTCCTCGGGCATTGACAATGAACCCAAGAAATTTTCCGGATGCGACCCCGAAATGACACTTGAGTGGATTAAGCTTCATTCCGTATTTCCGGAGGATGTCGAACATTGACTCTAGGTCCTTGACATGATCCCCAGAGTACCGTGACTTCACCAACATGTCATCTACATAGACCTCCATAGTCTTTCCAATCTGATTGGCAAACATTCGGTTGACTAAGCGTTGATAGGTCGCGCCAGCATTCTTTAATCCAAAAGGCATGACTTTGTAGCAGTACAACCCCAAGTCGGTTACGAAGCTTGTGTGTTCTTGATCCGGTACATGCATGGGTATCTGGTTGTAACCTGAGTAAGCATCCATGAAAGATAACAATTCATGTCCAGCAGTTGAATCTACCAGTTGATCGATCCGGGGGAGTGGAAAGCTGTCTTTCGGGCAGGCTTTATTCAGGTCAGAGTAATCGATACACGTTCTCCATTTTCCATTCGGTTTTCGGACAAGTACAGGATTGGACACCCATTCTGGGTATAAAGCATCTCTAATGAACCTATTTGATTTCAACTTATCGACCTCTTCTTTCAGGGCAGCAGATCTCTCTGGATCCATACTACGCCTTTTCTGCTTGACCGGGATATATCGCGGGTCAATGTTCAAGTTGTGGCTCGCGATGTCAGGCGAGATTCCGCACATATCAGAGTGTGTCCAGGCGAACACGTCAAGATTCGCCCGGAGAAAATCAACCAATTCATGTTGTGTCTTTTGGTCAAGTTGAGACCCAACCTTCAATATTCTCGAGTCATCGTGATCATCATCAATCGGGACATCAAGGGTCAGCTCGGCCGGAGAAGCCTGACTTTCCGTAGATTCTTCTTTATTATCATTATCTCTTGGATCAAGATCCTTTTGGAATTGGCTGTGGTGCCCAGGCTGGAGCCCAGGCGCTAGTTGTCAATCGTCAGTAAAACGGACGCAGAGAGATTCCTCTACGCCTTTTCCTTTCTCTTTCCGCTGCGCCTCCCGCAGCTCAGCAACATAACAGGCTCTTCCAGCAGCCTGATCCCCTTGTACAACTCCTACTCCGTGGTCAGTAGGGAACTTCAAAGTTAAACACCATGGGGCAATAGAAGCCCTAAATTCGGTAAGGGCCGGTCGGCCCAAAAAAGAATTGTACGGGGAAGGAATATCGAAGACAACAAATTGCAACATCCGAACTCTTCGGCATTCTCCCGCTCCCAACTCTACTGGCAATTCGATTATTCCAGTATGTACTGTTGCACTCCCATTGAAGCCGTGGACTCGTGATTGACAAGGCTTTAAGTCCTTAGCTTCCATTTTCATTAAATCATATGCTCTTTTAAATAATATATTTATGGAACTCCCGCTGTCTACCAGGATCCTCTTCATCCAAGCAGGACCAACTTGAGCGGATATAACCAATGGGTCAATTGTGGGAGCTTCGACTTTACCAGCATCTCGATTTCTAAACACGATTTCATCAGCCATTGTCTTTTGTTGCTTAGCCGGTGTTCCGTCCTCCGAGTTGCTGTAGCATTCAAAGTCTACATGCCTGATTGAGCTTGCATATGACTCCATTTTTCTCCAACTTCTGTCAGCCGGATGAGGACCACCACTTATCGTATTGATAACCAACCTTCCGCCTGTGCGAGCAGGTTCACCTTGTCTTTCCTGATTCTGCGTTCGATTTTGATTATATGGGCCCGCTCCACCAGACTGCGGCGCCCGAACAAACTGGTCCAACTTTCTTTCTCTGATCAACTTTTCAATGAGGTCTTGCAAATGTCTACACTCATTGGTATTATGCCCATAGCTTTCATGAAACCTGCAGAACTTCCCTGTCTGAATTTGCTTCTCCGATGAAGGCTTCGGAGCAGGCTTCTTGTATTGCATAGTATTACAAGTCTGTAAGTATACATTTTCCAGCGACGTGTTAAGCGGTGTATAATTGTCAAACATTGCGGCCCTACGTCTCGGACCACGATTCTGATCTTGCTTCTTGCTTCGGTTATCACCATTTCTTGATCGCTGGGCCTGTTTATTTCGAATATTCAATTCAACTTTTCCCGAATTTTCTCCGGATTGTTTAACCGCAACATTACTCTGAATCCCTTCACTGCTGGGCCTTGCATCGTCCTGCTTCCTAGACTGTTTCGCATCCTCTCGCCTCAAGAATTGAGCAGCTTTGGAATAGAAACGGTCCAACGATGCGGGAGGTTTCCCGGCTAGCCAATTTCCAAATTCGGAATCAGGGTCGATTCCTTTAGTCAGGGCCATTAGAATGGAATTATCATTAGGTTTGGTGATCTCTGCGCATGCAACATTGAATCTCTCCAAATATCGTCTAAGTGTTTCTCCGGGGGCTTGAGTGACACTTGATAGGGTATTAACATCTTTAGGTCGGGAAATATGCATGCGAAATTGTTCAACAAATTTAGTAGCTAACTGGTCAAACGAAAAAATAGATCGTGGCGGTAATCGGGTGAACCACATTATCGCAATTCCCCCTAAGGAAATAGGAAAACGGCGGCACTTTACTGCGTCATCAGCTCTTGCAGCAGTCATTGACCATTCATATTTCAGAACATGTTGGTTTGGGTCGGAATTTCCTTCATACATGGGAAGGGTTGGCATTCTGAATCGGAGAGGAGGTTCAGCATACAATATGTCATCAGTAAATGGGGTATGACTCCGGGAGATTCCCCAATCATCATTTGTTAGGCCTTGACTCTCGCGAATCATTCGTCGCACCATGGCTGAGAAGTCAGGTATTGGAAAATTCTGTGGGTGGTGAGCCAAAGTATGGTCGGGTTCCATAGTGCGAGGTGGGATCGGACGCTGTCGACGATCCTCATCCCGCCTCCTTGGCTCGATATCTTCTGGGATATATGGCTCTGGAGCCTGTCCCTGCTGATGATAATTTTGATTGGAGTGATCTCGAGCATCAACTCCTATGTCAACTGCAGCGGCTGTAGCAGCTCGATCATCTGCAGTGTACTGAGGAATAGTGCCTCCTCGAGAGGAGGGTCCAGTATGGAAGCTGGTAGAAGGGCCAACCCTTATTTTCCCAACGGTTACCGCCTGTTGACAGTCAGCAGCTTGCGTATGATTTCCGTCTAGCCTGGGACGGATAGATCGGGTATTGTAATCTGAGGAAGCGGAGCTTTCGGTGGAAGAACGAGGAGCTTGATCCCTTCTGGATCTTCTTCATTTTTGGCGATTTAGTTGATTGGTCAACTCAGCATTAGCGCCCAATTGCTCAGTTAGCTGTTGTCTGCTTTGGGTTAATTCTTGAAGTAGTGCTTGGAACTCTTGCCTCGTGACCGGACCTGACTGATCCGTATGCCCAACAGCATCTTGGTTAGTGGATTGTAGTTGTGTGGGCTTTTGCCTATCCCGGCCTTCCTGATCACCAATGTTGGAAGTGGTTCTTGTACTCACCATTTTGAAACGTTGAATTCTTTCCTAGACTTTTGACAAATCTGAGTAGAATGGAAGGAGTTTGAATATGAAATCTGGATCTCTCTCTTAGATTTATGCAATCCGGTATCGAAGATAGATCCAAGAAGCAGGAGAAAAAACCGGGTTTTTTCTCAGTGAAAGCACCAAAGTGTTTGTGTCAAAATTGGGCACAACACTCTTCGGAAGTTTTTGAAGAGATGATAAATGAAGAAGGCAAATTAAGATGAGGATTATCTAACAAAAACTCCAAGCAACAGAAAGTAAATTGCACAGAAGACAACGATTTAGAGTGGTTCGACGATGCGCCTACGTCCACTATGAAGCTTTGTTATTTTATTGCTCGATATTCGGAGAATACAACTTTTATATGGCTAAGTACAGCAGTTCTTAAGCAAAAATTCGAAGTCAAAGGCAGCGGCGGTGCTCTGAAGTAATTCTGGCGGCGTCCGGGCGTGCTTTATCTCTCGAAATTCTACCATCCCCTTTCTGAATGACCAGGGGCTCTATTTATAGGTGCTGGAGGCTGATATTTCTCCTAAAATTCGGGGAGACCACTTATGGCACGTGTGGGGGGCCCACATGGCCGAATTCTGGAGATCCGGGCCCACTTTTGGATCGATTCGACCCTTGCTTCGAATCGATCAAAAAGGTGCCCAATTGCGATGAAATTTGGCAAGGGTATTCTTCTATGTACGTGCAAGCTTCTGTGAAAGTTTCATAACATTTGGACTTGTAGATCTCAAGTTATGATCGATTCAAGATTGTATTTCTAGTCAACATGCGCGCTTCGAATCCATGGCCTTCGAATCGATAGGGTCGAATCCCTGGGTTTCAGCAGCTACAACTTGATGGGTTCGATGTTATGGATTCGAAGGTACCCTTATGCGTGTCCTTCGTGTCGTTCAGAGTGTCTCGTAGTTGGTCGATGCGAAGTCTTCTTTGCTTGATGGATTCGAAGGACCTTCATGGGATGGAGTCGAAGATAGGAATTCTTCGAGGGATTCGAACCAAGGCAGGCGTGGATGGGTTCGAAGCATGGCTACCTCTGATGGATTCGAATGAAGGCATGTCCTTGATGGGTTCGAAGAAAGAAGTGATTTGTTAGGTTCGAACTAGGGAAGGCTTTGGATGGATTCGAAGGAAGGGCTTGTCCGATGGAGTTGAAGCAAAGGAGCTCTTCATGGATTCGAGGCAAAGCTCTGGGAGGATGGATTCGAACGTGATGCATGGTCTATCGATTCGACTGTGTGGTTCTCTCATGGATTCGAACCTTTACTTCTTCTGATCGATTCGAACTGAGGTTCTCTCCTCCACTTTCCATTGGCGACAACTTGAGCATGCGAACTCGGATTGCCTCGAAATTTGGAGCATTGGTTTTCACAGCTTCGCTTGACGTGTCTTATCAATTGCAGCCCAATCCAGACTTGGAAAAAATCCATCGATATTTGTAGTGAGCCGACAATCATTCAAAATTGATAACATGTGACCTTCATTTTCCAGCCAGTTCCTTGGTATCTCGGCCTTGCCAAAAGGCGGGATAACAGTACCGTTCCGTTTCTAATCCATGCACGCATTTCAAAAAAGACGTACGACACTATTTCGCCATTTCGGACGGATGTTGCACCTTTCACCGTGAATGTTGCACCCTATAGATATCGATTATTCGGACGGCCATAACTTCTGGCTCGTTTAGAGTTAAGGGAGCCATAACCAGTCAAAACGAAGCCTTAGTGAGTTCTACGGCTCTGACGGCTTTCAGCCGTCAATGGATTGATAATGCCCAAAAAAGACTATCCGAATCTCAATCCGGTCTCGAAAGTTTTTTACCCTTCGTTTTTTCGACACGTGGATTTTTACGGTAAAACTGGATTACCATGGCTGGTATACGATTTATCTTCGCTGGAGAGTGGTGCACCATGGTACCGTTCCGTTTCAAATCCACGCTCGCATTTCAAAAAGTCGTACGACACTGTTTCGCCATTTCGGACGGATGTTGCACCTTACACCATGGATGTTGCACCCCGTAGACATCGATTATTCGGACGGCCATAACTTCTGGCACATTTAGAGTTAAGGGAGCCATAACCAGTCAAAACGAAGTCCTCAGTGAGTTCTACGGCTCTGACAGCTTTCAGCCGTCAGTGGATTGTATAATCGCCAAAAAAGACTATCCGAATCTCAATCCGGTCTCGAAAGTTTTTTACCCTTCGTTTTTTCAACACGTGGATTTTTACGGTAAAACTGGATTACCGTGGCTGGTCTACGATTTACCATCGCTGGAGCGTGGTGCACCATGGTACCGTTCTGTTTCAAATCCATGCACGCATTTCAAAAAGTCGTACGACACTGTTTCGCCATTTCGGACGGATGTTGCACCTTGCACCGTGGATGTTGCACCCTGTAGATATCGATTATTCGGACGACCATAACTTCTGGCTCGTTTAGAGTTACGGGAGCCATAACTAGTCACTAATGCCCAAAAAAGACTATCTGAATCTCAATCCGGTCTAGAAAGTTTTTTACCCTTCGTTTTTTCGATACATGGATTTTTACGGTAAAACGGGATTATAGTGGCTGGTCTTCGATTTACCATCGCTGGAGAGCGGTGCACCATGGTACCGTTCCGTTTCAAATCTATGCACGCATTTCAAAAAGTCCTACGACACTGTTTCGCCATTTCTGACGGATGTTGCACCTTGCACCGTGGATGTTGCACCCTGTAGATGTCGATTATTCGGACGGCCATAACTTCTGGCTCGTTTAGAGTTACGGAAGCATAACCTGTCAAAACGAAGGCCTCAGTGAGTTCTACGGCTCTGACAGCTTTCAGCCGTCAATGGATTGTTAATGCCCAAAAAAGACTATCCGAATCTCAATCGGGTCTAGGAAGTTTTTTACCCGTCGTTTTTTCAACAGGTGGATTTTTACGGTAAAACGAGATCACCGTGGCTAGTCTACGATTTACCATCGCTGGAGAGTGGTGCGCCATGGTACCGTTCCGTTTCAAATCCATGCGTGCATGTTGAAAAGTCGTACGACACTGTTTCGCCATTTCGGACGGATGTTGCACCTTACACCGTGGATGTTGCACCCTGTAGATATCGATTATTCGGACAGCCATAACTTCTGGCTCGTTTAGAGTTAAGGGAGCCATAACGAGTCAAAACGAAGGCCTCAGTGAGCTCTACGGCTCTGACAGCTTTCAGCCATCAATGGATTGTATAATGCCCAGAAAAGACTATCCGAATCTCAATCCGGTCTCGTAAGTCTTTTACCCATCATTTTTTAGACACGTGGATTTTTACGTTAAAACTGGATTACCGTGGCTGGTCTTCGATTTACCATTGCTGGAGAGTGGTGCACCATGGTACAATTCCGTTTCAAATCCATGCACGCATTTCAAAAAGTCGTACGACACAGTTTCGCCATTTCGGACGGATGTTGCACCTTGCACCGTGGATGTTGCACCCTGTAGATATCGATTATTCGGACGGCCATAACTTCTGGCTCGTTTAGAGTTACGGGAGCCATAACCTGTCAAAACGAAGGCCTCAGCGAGTTCGATGGCTCTGACAGCTTTCAGCCGTCAATGGGCTGTTTAATGCCCAAAAAAGACTATCCGAATCTCAATCGGGTCTAGGAAGTTTTTTACCCTTCGTTTTTCAACACGTGGATTTTTACGGTAAAACGGGATTACCGTGGCTGGTCTTTGATTTACCATCGCTGGAGAGTTGTGCATCAAGGTACCGTTCCGTTTCAAATCCATGCACGTATTTCAAAAAGTCGTAGGACACTGTTTCGCCATTTCGGACGGATGTTGCACCTCGCACCGTGAATGTTGCACCCTGTAGATATCGATTATTCGGACGGCCATAACTTCTGGCTCGTTTAGAGTTAAGGGAGCCATAACTAGTAAAAACGAAGGCCTCAGTGGCTTCTACGGCTACGATGGCTTTCAGCCGTCAATGGATTGTATAATACCCAAAAAAGACTATCCGAATCTCAATCGGGTCTCGCAAGTTTTTTACCATTCGTTTTTTCGACACGTGGATTTTTACGAAAAAACTGGATTACTGTGGCTGGTCTTCGATTTACCATCGCTGGAGAGTGGTGCACCATGGTACCGTTCCGTTTCAAATCCATGCAGGCATTTCAAAAAGTCGTACGACATTGTTTCGCCATTTCGGACGGATGTTGCACCTTGCACCGTGAATGTTGCACCCCGTATATATCGATTATTCGGACGACCATAACTTCTGCCTCGTTTAGAGTTAAGGGAGCCATAACCAGTCAAAAAGAAGGCCTCAGTGAGTTCTACGGCTCTGACGGCTGAGATTGTATAATGCCCAAAAAAGACTATCCGAATCTCAATCAGGTCTCGAAAGTTTTTTACCCTTCGTTTTTTCGACAAGTGGATTTTTACGGCGAACCTGGATTACCGTGGCTGGTCTTCGATTTACCATCGCTGGAGAGTGGTCCATCATGGTACCGTTCCGTTTCAAATCCATGCACGCATTTCAAAAAGTTGTATGACACTGTTTCGCCATTTCGGACGGATGTTGCACCTTGCACCGTGGATATTGCACCCTGTAGATATTGATTATTCGGACGGCCATAACTTCTGGCTCGTTTAGAGTTACGGGAGCCATAACCAGTCAAAACGAAGGCCTCAGTGAGTTCTATGGCTCCGACAGCTTTCAGCCGTCAATGGGTTGTTTAATGGCCAAAAAAGACTATCCGAATCTCAATCGGGTGTAGGAAGTTTTTTACCCTTCATTTTTTCGACACGTGGATTTTTACGGTAAAACGGGATTATCGTGGCTGGCCTTCGATTTAACATCGCTGGAGAATGGCGCACTATGGTACCATTCCGTTTCAAATCCATGCACGCATTTCAAAAAGTCGTACGACTATGTTTCGCCATTTTGGATGGACGTTGCACCTTGCACCGTGGATGTTGCACCCTGTAGATATTGATTATTCGGACGGCCATAACTTCTGGCTCGTTTAGAGTTACGGGAGCCATAACTTGTCAAAACGAAGGCCTCAGTGAGTTCTACGGCTCTGACCGCTTTCAGCTATCAATGGATTGTTTATTGCCCAAAAAAGACTATCCGAATCTCAATCGGGTCTAGGAAGTTTTTTACCCTTCGTTTTTTCGACACGTGGATTTTTACGATAAAACGGGATTACCGTGGCTGGTCCTCGATTTACCATCGTTGGAGAGTGGTGCACCATGGTACCGTTCCGTTTAAAATCCATGCACGCATTTCAAAAAATCGTACGACGCTGTTTCGCCATTTCGGACGGATGTTGCACCTGTAAATATCGATTATTCGGACAGCCATAACTTCTGGCTCGTTTAGAGTTACGGGAGCGATAACCTTTCAAAACGAAGCCATCAGTGAGTTCTACGGCTCTGGCCACTTTCAGTGGTCAATGGGTTGTTTAATGCCCAAAAAAGACTATCTGAATCTCAATCGGGTCTCGGAAGTTTTTTACCCTTCGTTTTTTCGACACGTAGATATTTTCTTTAAATCGGGATTACCGTGGCTGGTCTCCGATTTACCATCGCTGGAGAGTGATGCACCAGGGTACCGTTCCGTTTCAAATCCATGCACAAATTTCAAAAAGACATACGACGCTGTTTCGCCATTTCGGACGGATGTTGCACCTCGCACCGTGAATGTTGCACCCTGTAGATAACAATTATTCGGACGGCCATAACTTCTGGCTCGTTTAGAGTTAAGGGAGCCATAACCAGACAAAACGAAGGCCTCGTTGAGTTCTACGGTCTGACGGCTTTCAGCCGTCAACGGATTGTATAATGCCCAAAAAAGACTATCCGAATCTCAATCCGGTCTCGAAAGTTTTTTACCCTTCGTTTCTTCGACACGTGGATTTTTACGGTAAAACTGTTTTACCGTGGCTGGTCTTCGAATTACCATCGCTGGAGAGTGGTGCACCACGGTACCGTTCCATTTCAAATCCATGCACGCATTTCAAAAAGTCGTACGACACTGTTTCGCCATTTCGGACGGATGTTGCACCTTGCATCGTGGATGCTGCACCCTGTAGATATCGATTATTCGGACGGCCATAACTTTTGGCTCGTTTAGAGTTACGGGAGCCATAACCTGTCAAAATGAAGGGCTCAGTGTGTTCTACGGCTCTGACAGCTTTCACCCGTCAATGGATTGTTTAGTGCCCAAAAAAGACTATCCGAATCTCAATCGGGTCTAGAAAGTTTTTTACCCTTCGTTTTTTCGACAGTGGATTTTTACGGTAAAACGGGATTACCGTGACTGGTCTTCAATTTACCATCGCTGGAGAGTGGTGCACCATGGTACCGTTCTGTTTCAAATCCATGCACGCATTTCAAAAAGTCGCACGACACTGTTTCGCCATTTCGGACGGATGTTGCACCATGCACCGTGGATGTAGCACCATGCAGATATCGATTATTCGGACGGCCATAACTTCTGGCTCTTTTAGAGTTAAGGGAGCCATAACCAGTCAAAACGAAGGCCTCAGTGAGTTCTACGACTCTGATGGCTTTCAGCCGTCAATGGATTGTATAATGCCCAAAAAAGACTATCCGAATCTGTATCGGGTCTCGGAAGTTTTTTACCCTTCGTTTTTTGACACGTGGATTTTTATGGTAAAACTGGATTACCGCGGCTGGTCTTCAATTTACCATCGCTGGAGAGTGGTGCACCATGGTACCGTTCCGTTTCAAATCTATGCATACATTTCAAAATGTCGTACGACACTGTTTCGCCATTTCGGACGGATGTTGCACCTTGCACCTTGGATGTTCCACCCTGTAGATATCGATTATTCGGACGACCATAAATTCTGGCTCGTTTAGAGTTACGGAAGCCATAACCTGTCAAAACAAAGGCCTCAGTGAGTTCTACGGCTCTGACAGCTTTTAACCAACAATGGATTGTATAATGCCCAAAAAAGACTATCCGAATCTCAATCGGGTCTAGGAAGTTTTTTACCCTTCGTTTTTTCGACATGTGGATTTTTACGGTAAAACTGGTTTACCGTGGCTGGTATTCGATTTACCATCGCTGGAGAGTGGTGCACCACGGTACCGTTCCATTTCAAATCCATGCACGCATTTCAAAAAGTCGTAAGACACTGTTTCTCCATTTCGGACGGATGTTCCACCTTGCACCGTGGATGCTGCACCTTGCACCGTGGATGCTGCACCCTGTAGATATCGATTATTCGGACGGCCATAACTTCTGGCTCGTTTAGAGTTGCGGGAGCCATAACCTTTCAAAATGAAGGCCTCAGTGTGTTCTACGGCTCTGACAGCTTTCAGTCGTCAGTGGATTGTTTAGTGCCCAAAAAAGACTATCCGAATCTCTATTGGGTCTAGAAAGTTTTTTACCCTTCGTTTTTCGACACGTGGATTTTTACGGTAAAACGGGATTACCGTGGCTGGTCTTCGATTTACCGTCGCCGGAGAGTGGTGCACCATGGTACCGTTCTTTTTCAAATCCATGCACACATTTCAAAAAGCCGTACGACACAGTTTCGCCATTTCGGACGGATGTTGCACCTTGCACAGTGGATGTTGCACCATGTAGATATGGATTATTCGGACGGGCATAAATTCTGGCTCGTTTAGAGTTACGGAAGCCATAACCTGTCAAAACGAAGGCCTCAGTGAGTTCTATGACTCTGACAGCTTTCAGCCGTCAATGGATTGTTTAATGCCTAAAAAAGACTATCCGAATCTCAATCGGGTCCAGGAAGTTTTTCACCCTTCGTTTTTTCGACACTTGGATTTCTACGATAAAACGGGATTACCGTGTCTGGTCTTCGATTTACCATCGCTGGAGAGTGGTGCACCATGGTACCGTTCCGTTTCAAGTCCATGAACGCATTTCAAAAAGTCGTACGACACTGTTTCGCTATTTCGGACGGATGTTGCACCTTGCACCGTGCATGTTGCACCATGTTGATATCGATTATTCGGACGGCCATAACTTCTGGCTCGTTTAGAGTTAAGGGAGCCATAACCAGTCAAAACGAAGGCCTCAGTGAGTTCTACAGCTCTGACGGCTTTCAGCCGTCAATGGATTGTATAATGCCCAAAAAAAGACTATCCGAATCTCAATCGGGTTTTAGAAGTTTTTTACCCTTCGTTTTATCGACACTTGGATTTTTACGGTAAAACAGGATTACCGTGGCTGGTTTTCGATTTACCATCGCCGGAGAGTGGTGCACCATGGTACCGTTCCGTTTCAAATCTATGCACGCATTTCAAAAAGTCGTACGACACTGTTTCGCCATTTCGGACGGATGTTGCACCGTGCACCGTGGATGTTGCACCCTGTAGATATCGATTATTCGGACGGCCATAACTTCTGGCTCGTTTAGAGTTACGGAAGCCATAACCTGTCAAAACGAAGGCCTCAGTGAGTTCTACGGCTCTGATAGCTTTCAGCCGTCAATGGATTGTATAATGCCCAAAAAAGACTATCCGAATCTCAATCGGGTCTAGGAAGTTTTTTACCCTTCGTTTTTTCGACACGTGGATTTTTACGGTAAAACGGGATTACCGCGGCTGGTCTTCGATTTACCACCGCTGGAGAGAGGTGTACCATGGTACGGTTCCGTTTCAAATCCATACACGCATTTCAAAAAGTCATACGACTATGTTTCGCCATTTTGGACGGACGTTGCACCTTGCACCGTGGATGCTGCACCCTGTAGATATCGATTATTCGGACGGCCATAACTTCTGGCTCCTTTAGATTTACGGGAGCCATAACGAGTCAAAACGAAGGCCTTAGTGAGTTCTATGGCTCTGACAGCTTTCAGCCGTCAATGGATTGTTTAATGCCCAAAAAAGAATATCCGAATCTCAATCGGGTCTAGGAAGTTTTTTACCCTTCGTTTTTTCGACACGTGGATTTTTTCGGTAAAACGGGATTACCGTGGCTGGTCTTTGATTTACCATCGTTGGAGAGTGATGCACCATGGTACTGTTCTGTTTCAAATCCATGCACGCATTTCAAAAGGTCGTACGACGCTGTTTCGCCATTTCGGACGGATGTTGCACCTTGCACCGTGAATGTTGCACCCTGTAGATATCGATTATTCGGACGGCCATAACTTCTGGCTCGTTTAGAGTAAAGGGAGCCATAACCAGTCAAAACAAAGGCCTCAGTGAGTTCTACGGCTCTGATGCCTTTCAGCTGTCAACGGATTGTATAATGTCCAAAAAAGACTATCCGAATCTCAATCCGGTCTCGAAAGTTTTTTACCCTTTGTTTTTTCGACACGTGGATTTTTACGGTAAAACTGGTTTACCGTGGCTGGTCTTCGATTTACCATTGCTGGAGAGTGGTGCACCACGGTACCGTTCCATTTCAAATCCATGCACGCATTTCAAAAAGTCGTATGACACTGTTTCGCCATTTCGGACGGATGTTGCACCTTGCACCGTGGATGCTGCACCCTGTAGATATCGATTATTCGGACAGCCATAACTTCTGGCTCGTTTAGAGTTACGGGAGCCACATCCTATCAAAATGAAGGCCTCAGTGTGTTCTACGGTTCTGACAGCTTTCAGCCGTCAATGGATTGTTTAGTGCCGAAAAAAGACTATCCGAATCTCAATCGGGTCTAGAAAGTTTTTTACCCTTCGTTTTTTCGACACGTGGATTTTTACGGTAAAACGGGATTACCGTGGCTGGTCTTCGATTTACCATCGCTAGAGAGTGGTGCACCATGGTAACGTTCCGTTTCAAATCCATGCACGCATTTCAAAAAGTCGTACGACACTGTTTCGCCTTTTCATTCGGATGTTGCACTGTGGATGTTGCACCATGTAGATATCGATTATTTGGACGGCCATAATTTCTGGCTCGTTTAGAGTTAAGGGAGCCATAACCAGTCAAAACGAAGGCCTCAGTGAGTTCTACGGCTCTGATGGCTTTGAGCCATCAGTGGATTGTATAATGCTCGAAAAAGACTATCCGAATCTCAATCGGTTCTCGGAAGTTTTTTACCCTTCGTTTTATTGACACGTGGATTTTTATGGTAAAACTGGATTACCTTGGTTGGTCTTCGATTTACCATCGCTGGAGAGTGGTGCACCATGGTACCGTTACGTTTCAAATATATGCACGCATTTCAAAAAGTCGTACGACACTGTTTCGCCATTACGGACGGATGTTGCACCTTGCACAGTGGATGTTGCACCCTGTAGATATCGATTATTCGGACGGCCTTAAATTCTGGCTCGTTTAGAGTTACGGAAGCCATAACTTGTCAAAACAAAGGCCTTAGTGAGTTCTACGGCTCTGACAGCTTTCAGCCGTCAATGGATTGTTTAATGCCCAAAAAAGACTATCCGAATCTCAATCGAGTCTAGGAAGTTTTTTACCCTTCGTTTTTTTCGACACGTGGATTTTTACGGTAAAACTGGTTTACCGTGACTAGTCTTCGATTTACCATTGCTGGAGAGTGGTGCACCACGGTACCGTTCCATTTCAAATCCATGCACGCATTTCAAAAAGTCGTATGACACTGTTTCGCCATTTCGGACGGATGTTGCACCTTGCACCGTGGATGCTGCACCCTGTAGATATCGATTATTCGGACAGCCATAACTTCTGGCTCGTTTAGAGTTACGGGAGCCATATCCTAACAAAATGAAGGCCTCGGTGTGTTCTACGGTTCTGACAGCTTTCAGCCGTCAATGGATTGTTTAGTGCCGAAAAAAGACTATCCGAATATCAATCGGGTCTAGAAAGTTTTTTACCCTTCGTTTTTTCGACACGTGGATTTTAACGGTAAAACGGGATTACCGTGGCTGGTCTTCGATTTACCATCGCTAGAGAGTGGTGCACCATGGTAACGTTCCGTTTCAAATCCATGCACGCATTTCAAAAAGTCGTACGACACTGTTTCGCCTTTTCGGTCGGATGTTGCACTGTGGATGTTGCACCATGTAGATATCGATTATTAGGACGGCCATAATTTCTGGCTCGTTTAGAGTTAAGGGAGCCATAACCAGTCAAAACGAAGGCCTCAGTGAGTTCTACGGCTCTGATGGCTTTGAGCCATCAGTGGATTGTATAATGCTCGAAAAAGACTATCCGAATCTCAATCGGTTCTCGGAAGTTTTTTACCCTTCGTTTTATTGATACGTGGATTTTTATGGTAAAACTGGATTACCATGGTTGGTCTTCGATTTACCATCGCTGGAGAGTGGTGCACCATGGTACCGTTACGTTTCAAATATATGCACGCATTTCAAAAAGTCGTACGACACTGTTTCGCCATTACGGACGGATGTTGCACCTTGCACAGTGGATGTTGCACCCTGTAGATATCGATTATTCGGACGGCCATAAATTCTGGCTCGTTTAGAGTTACGGAAGCCATAACTTGTCAAAACAAAGGCCTTAGTGAGTTCTACGGCGCTGACAGCTTTCAGCCGTCAATGGATTGTTTAATGCCCAAAAAAGACTATCCGAATCTCAATCGAGTCTAGGAAGTTTTTTACCCTTCGTTTTTTTCGACACGTGGATTTTTACGGTAAAACTGGTTTACCTGGCTGGTCTTCGATTTACCATCGATGGAGAGTGGTGTACCACGATACCATTCCATTTCAAATCCATGCACGCATTTCAAAAAGTCGTACGACACTGTTTCGCCATTTCGGACGGATGTTGCACCTTGCACCGTGGATGCTGCACCATGTAGATATCGATTATTCGGACGACCATAACTTCTCGCTCGTTTAGAATTACGGGAGCCATAACCTGTCAAAATGAAGGGCTCAGTGTGTTCTACGGCTCTAACAGCTTTCAGCCGTCAATGGATTGTTTAGTGCCCAAAAAAGACTATCCGAATCTCAATCGGGTCTCGTAAGTTTTTTACCCTTCGTTTTTTCGACACGTGGATTTTTACTGTAAAACGGGATTACCGTGGCTGGTCTTCGATTTACCATCGCTGGAGAGTGGTGCACCATGGTACCGTTCCGTTTCAAATCCATACATGCATTTCAAAAAGTCATACGACACTGTTTCGCCATTTCGGACGGATGTTGCACCTTGCACTTTGGATGTTGCACCATGTAGATATCGATTATTCGGACGGCTATAACTTCTGACTCGTTTAGAGTTAAGGGAGCAATAACCAGTCAAAACGAAGGCCTCAGTGAGTTCTACGGCTCTGATGGCTTTCAGCCGTCAATGGATTGAATAATGCCCAAAAAAGACTATCCGAATCTCAATCGGGTCTCGGAAGTTTTTTACCCTTCGTTTTTTTGGACACGTGGATTTTTACGGTAAAACTGGATTACCGTGGCTGGTCTTCGATTTACCATCGCTGGAGAGTGGTGCACCATGGTACCGTTCCGTTTCAAATCTATGCACGCATTTCAAAAAGTCGTACGACACTGTTTCACCGTTTCGGACGGATGTTGCACCTTGCACCGTGGATGTTGCACCCTGCAGATATCGATTATTCGGACGGCCAAAAATTCTGGCTCGTTTAGAGTTACGGAAGCCATAACCTGTCAAAACGAAGGCCTCAGTGAGTTCTACGGCTCTGACAGCTTGCAGCCGTCAATGGATTGTTTAATACCAAAAAAAGACTTTTCGAATCTCAATCGGGTCTAGGAAGTTTTTTACCCTTTGTTTTTTCGACACGTGGATTTTTACGGTAAAACGGGATTACCGTGTCTGGTCTTTGATTTACCATCGCTGGAGAGTGGTGCACCATGGTACCGTTCCGTTTCAAATTTATGCACGCATTTTGAAAAGTCATACGACACTGTTTCGCCATTTTGGATGGATGTTGCACCTTGCACCGTGGATGTTGCACCATGTAGATATCGATTATTCGGACGACCATAACTTCTGGCTCGTTTAGAGTTAAGGGAGCCATAACCAGTCAAAACGAAGGCCTCAGTGAGTTCTACGATTTTGATGGCTTTCAGCCGTCAATGGATTGTATAATGCCCAAAAAAGACTATCCGAATCTCAATCGGATCTCGGAAGTTTTTTACCCTTCGCTTTTTCGACACGTGGATTTTTACGATAAAACATGATTACCGTGGCTGGTCTTCGATTTACCATCGCTGAAGAGTGGTGCACTATGGTACCTTTTCGTTTCAAATCTATGCACGCAATTCAAAACGTCGTACGACACTGTTTCGCCATTTCGGACGGATGTTGCACCGTGCACCGTGGATGTTGCACCCTGTAGATATCGATTATTCGGACGGCCATAACTTCTGGCTCGTTTAGAGTTACGGAAGCCATAACCTGTCAAAACGAAGGCCTCAGTGAGTTCTACGGCACTGACAGCTTTCAGCCGTCAATGGATTGAATAATGCCCAAAAAGACTATCCGAATCTCAATCGGGTCTAGGAAGTTTTTTACCCTTCGTTTTTTCGACACGTGGATTTTTACGGTAAAACGGGATTACCGTGGCTGGTCTTCGATTTACCATCGCTGGAGAGTGGTGCACCATGGTACCGTTCCGTTTCAAATCCAAGCATGCATTTCAAAAAGTCGTACGACACTGTTTCGCCATTTCGGACGGATGTTGCACCTTGTATCATGTATGTTGCACCCTGTAGATATCGATTATTCGGACGGCCATAACTTCTGGCTCGTTTAGAGTTACGGGAGCCATAACCTGTCAAACGAAGGCCTCAGTGAGTTCTACGGCTCTGACAGCTTTTAGTCGTCAATGGATAGTTTAATGCCCAAAAAAGACAATCCGAATCTCAATCGGGTCTAGGAAGTTTTTTACCCTTCGTTTTTCGACACGTGGATTTTTACGGTAAAATGGGATTACCATGGCTGGTCTTTGATTTACCATCGCTGGAGAGTGGTGCATCATGGTACTGTTCCATTTCAAATCCATGCACGCATTTCATAAAGTCGTACGACACTGTTTCGCCTTTTCGGACGGATGTTGCACCTTGCACCGTGAATGTTACACCCTGTAGATATCGATTATTCGGACGGCCATAACTTCTGGCTCGTTTAGAGTAAAGGGAGCCATAACCAGTCAAAACGAAGGCCTTAGTGAGTTCTACGGCTCTGACGGCTTTCAGCAGTCAATGGATTGTATAATGCCCAAAAAATACTATCAGAATCTCAATCGGGTCTCGGAAGTTTTTTACCCTTCGTTTTTTCGACACGTAGATTTTTACGGTAAAACTGGATTACCGTAGCTGGTCTTCGATTTACCATCGTTGGAGAGTGGTGCACCATGGTACCGTTCCGTTTCAAATCCATGTACGCATTTCAAAAAGTCGTACGACACTGTTTCTCCATTTCGAACGGATGTTGCACCTTGCACCGTGGATGTTGCACCTTGTAGATATCGATTATTCGGACGACCATAACTTCTGGCTCGTTTAGAGTTACGGGAGCCTTAACCTTTCAAAACGAAGGCCTCAGTGAGTTCTACGGCTCTAATAGCTTTCAGCCGTCAATGGATTGTTTAATGCCCAAAAAAGACTATCCGAATCTCAATCGGGTCTAGAAAGTTTTTTACCCTTCGTTTTTTCGATACGTGGATTTTGGCGGTATAACGGGATTACCGTGGCTGGTCTTCGATTTACCATCGTTGGAGAGTGGTGCACCATGGTATCGTTCCGTTTCAAATCCATGCACGCATTTCAAAAAGTCGTACGACACTGTTTCGCCATTTCGGACGGATGTTGCATCTTGCACCGTGGATGTTGCACAATGTAGATATCGATTATTCGGACGGCCATAACTTCTGGCTCGTTTAGAGTTAAGGGAGCTATAACCAGTCAAAACGAAGGCCTTAGTGAATTCTACGGCTCTGACGGCTGTCAGCCGTCAATGGATTGTATAATGCCCAAAAAAGACTATCCGAATCTCAATCGGGTCTCGGAAGTTTTTTACCCTTCGTTTTTTCGACACATGGATTTTTACGGTAAAACTGGATTACCGTGGCTGGTCTTCAATTTACCATAGCTGGAGTGTGGTGCACCATGGTACCGTTCCGTTTCAAATCAATGCATGCATTTCAAAAAGTCGTACGACACCGTTTCGCCATTTCGGACGGATGTTGCACCTTGCACCGTGGATGTTGCACCCGGTAGATATCGATTATTGGGACGGCCATAACTTCTGGCTCATTTAGAGTTAAGGGAGCCATAACCAGTCAAAACGAAGGCCTTAGTGAGTTCTACGTCTCTGATGGCTTTCAGCCGTCAATGGATTGTATAATGCCCAAAAAAGACTATCCGAATCTCAATCTGGTCTCGAAAGTTTTTTACCCTTTGTTTTTTCGACACGTGAATTTTTACGGTAAAACTGGATTACCGTGGCTGGTCTTCGATTTACCATCGCTGGAGAGTGGTGCACCATGGTACCTGTTTGCACCAAAATTGGTCACAAACACCCAATATCACGAAAGCACCCGTTTACGTACTCAACTTGATAATAATCAACACAGAACTCAGCAACAATCAATATAGAATTCAGCTCTAAGTAACAAATCACAGTAATTCACAAACAACAATCACAAGCACAGGATTTATAGTGGTTCGGCGTTCGTGCCTACGTCCACTTTGAAGGTTTTCTCTTTATTGCTTTGCTTGATTAAATCGATTACAACGGATTACAGTTGATAATAGCTTTGAAATCTGAATACAACAGTGATTCTGATGAATAGATTTGAATTCGGCAGAGTCTTGGTGTTCAATGGCAGAAGTTCTCGGAAGATCCTCCCTTCTGAAGGCTTCAGGGTGCTATTTATAGGCGTTGGAGGCCCAGATCTTGCTGAAACTTCGGGAGACCTCTTCTGGCACGTGAGTGGGCCAACGCGACCGACCCCACCAAGTTTCGTCTCGATCTGACATCGATTCGAAGTCATTTCGAACCCATCAAGAAATGGTCCAATCGAGCTGAAACTTGGCAGGAACAATCTTTATCTTGTATGGAAGCTACTGTGAAAATTTGGTTGCATTTGGATCAGTGGTTTAGGAGATATGATCAGTTCGAAATGAGGATTCTCGGTTGGCTATGTGGTTCGAATCGATAGTCTCGAACCCTTGAGTTCGAATCCATGAGTGCACGTGGGTCTGTAGTGACGTGGCGCGTATCTCTCGAATCGATCCTAATTTATCTCCGAATGGACCGCTTCGACTCCGTGAACTATGGCGACTTCGTATCGATGGAATGACACGTCATTAAAACCAGCTGACTCGGTGGATTCGAACAAAGGAGTATCCCTGGCTTCGAACGCGACCGATTCGAATCAGGGAGTCCCTATGGTTTCGAACTCGATCGATTCGAACAGGGTCGGTTCGAAGTGACATGGACTCAGAGCTAGAGGGTTTTCTATGGACTCGGACATACTGGTGAGGATGGATTCGAAGTAAGGGCTTGCATGGATTCGAAGCAAGGATACGAAGGGGCTTTAGTTGGATGGATGCGAAGCTGGGTGACGTCATGGATTCGAAGGACCAGCGGGTATGAAGGAAGGCTTTAGGATGGTTTCGAACCAGATGGGTTCGAACTAGATGGGTTCGAAGCAAAGACAGTGGATGGGTTCGAAGGTGATGGTTTCGAATCAGACAATGACTACCTCTCTCAAATTGAATCCATCATATCTTGAGCATACGAACTCGGATTGAATTGAAATTTGAAAAGACGACTCCTTCGACCTTTCTTGTCATGTCCTATCAATTTTGGCCCGTTCCGGACTCGGACAAAATTCATCGATATCCATAGCAAAGTGAAGCATAACCAATCTCTGAGATGAACTTTCTTTTGTTTTCGATCAATCTTTTGGTATCACGGCTTTGCCAAAAAGTGGGATAACATTTTGCCCCCCAAAACATGCCTTGCGGTAGGAAGGTGTGTTTTGTAATGCTTCGAGTTGGACATTCGTATCCGATCATCAACCTGCAAAGAACTTGATAGTTTCATATGGCCTCAAATGACGATCGTTCGGGATCGAGCTATTTGGGATGAAGCGCGGCCGTTCGTGGTCAAGCGCTCAACTTCAAATGACGATCGTTCGTGATCGAGTCATTCGAGGTGAAGTGCGACCGTGCGCGGTCGAGCGTATAAATCCATGCGTCGATCGTTCGGGATCGTATGCTGTTTGAGGTGAATCGGGACCGTTCACGGTCCGTGCCGTTCGTGGCATAGGATGAGATGGGACCGTTCGCGGTCGACTGCTATTCGTGGCAAATGATGATCGTTCGCGACCAAGTGCTGTTCAAGGCGAATGGTGACCGTTCGAGGTCGGATTTTATAATTAGTGAACCATGACCGTTCGCGGTCGGTGCCATTCAAGGCAGAAAGTGATCGTTCGCGATAGTGTGCCGTTCGAGGCGAATTTGTGACCGTTCGCGGTCGGGTGTTGGACCTCAAGTGACGACCGTTCGCGATCAAGCCATTTGAGGTGAGGTGAGTTGTGACTGTTCGAAGTCGAGTGCCGTTCGAGGCGAATTGTGACCGTTCAAGGTCGGGTGTCGTTCGAGGCGATAAAGTGCGCCCGGGTGGGCTTGATGTTATCGATGCCAGGGGCACGTTCGGGTGAGATCCTGGATCGTTTGTTAGGGCGGTTCATCGCCATCTCAGAGCATGCCTAAGGATCGTTCGCGACCCCATACATGTGTAAGTAGCTTAGCCATTCCAGAGTTATCAGAATCAAATATCTATTAAATGGATGAGTTTTTAAAACAGAAATGTCCAAATAAGCAAAGTCTAAATGTTCAAATCAAAATGAAACGAAAGCAAAGCATGGATGTCAAAGTGTAAGTTCCCACTAAGAAACGGTTAATGATCACTCAGAGCATGCCTGGAGATCGTTTGCGATCTCGCACATGTGTAAATGATTCAATTGCGTTAGTGGGAGCTTACAACTTGTTCATCATTATTTCACTCAATTGATAACCAAACGGTGCCTTGATTCAGGGTCGCCTCTAGCTGATGTGGACGGTGGCCGTTCTGGTTCTTCCACAGGAGCTCGCCTCCTTACATATTGAAGGAGCATACCGTTCCTGATATGCCCTTCCACCTCGTCCTTCAGGTGCCTACAATCATTAGTGTTATGACCATTTAATTCATGGAATACACAGAACTTATCTGATTTCCTTTCGTCAGAGGTTGGATCCCTTCGCATCGGCCTACGATACGGAATCTGTTCTTTGGTATCCTGATAAATTCGTTCCAGGCTCTCGTTCAGCTCAGTGTAGGTGGTGAATCGCGGCTCCCTCCGTTGCCGCTTTGATCTGTCTCCGTCATTCTCAATCTTTCTTTTACCTTTATCCTTGTCCGAATCCTTTTTAAGAGGCTTTTCGTCTTTAAGTGCATAAACTTCTATCCCATCTCCTTCTTCTCTTTCTGCATTCGCATCCTCTAATCGTAAAAACTTTTCCGCCCCATGATAGAATTCTCCCAGATCCACGGGTGGGTCCTTAGTTAATGAACTTTTGAACTCCGTTCCGTCTGCTATTCCGAACACAGCCGCCATCATAACCATGGATGGATCCGGTCGATCCACCGAAGCTGCTACCGCATTGAACCGTGTCAGGAAACTTCTCAACGTTACTCCAGCCTTCTGTTTTAAAGTTGCCAACGTCATCACATTCTTGGGTCTTGTAATGTGAACCCTGAATTGCCTCACAAATCTCTCAGTTAAATCGTTCCATGTTCCGATGGTCCCACTATCTAGTTGCATGAACCATAACGCCGCAATATCCATTAAATACAATGGGAAGCACCGGGCCATAACCTCCTCTGATGCCCCCAGCACCTCCATATGTCTCATATATTTCGTCAGATGGACCGTGGGGTCCGTTCTCCCGTCATACATATCCAACGATGGTAATTTGAAATCCTGTGGGTTTCTAGCTCGTCTGATTGCCGGAGTGAAAGGACTCCTATTAACATCCTCTAGGTCTTTGTTCACCAAACTGCCTCTCATTGCTCGCCTAACCATCTCTGCCAACTTGTTGGTGTCTCCAAGATGTAACCTTCGTTTGTTACTTTCATCCTGCCCCCCGAGTTCGTGAGGGAACTCTGGAATCTGCCCCCTTGACTGAGCGTTCACTCCTCTACTACTCCTAGGTTGCGTAGATCCTTCTCTCTCTCTTTCCAAGATTGGGTCAACATTTTCCATATGCGTGCCCCCTAGCTCGGGTGCTATGCCGGATGGTCCTGCTCCGTTCTGGACTCCAATGGCTTCTCTATTCTGTGCTCCAAGCTGTCCTATCTGTTGAAATAAACTCTGGATCAACTCCTCTTGCTTCTTCATCATCGTCTCCATCTTGTCCCTAGTGATGTAGATCGATGGTTGATTCGCTCCTGAGCAAGCCTCCTGACTTCCTTGTTGTTCACTTCTCTCTGGCCTTGGCCTTCGGCTTGGTTGTCTCGTCATAATTTCTCAAATTTGAACTTTCAAACTCTCTTTGAATTTGCTATCAATTGGTAGAACTTCCGAGTTAGCCTTCTCAGTGAAAGCACCAAAATGTTTGCGCCAAAATTGGTCACAAACACCCAATATCACGAAAGCACCCGTTTACGTACTCAACTTGATAATAATCAACACAGAACTCAGCAACAATCAATATAGAATTCAGCTCTAAGTAACAAATCACAGTAATTCACAAACAACGATCACAAACACAGGATTTATATTGGTTCGGCGTTCGTGCGTACGTCCACTTTGAAGGTTTTCTCTTTATTGCTTTGCTTGATTAAATCGATTACAACGGATTACAGTTGATAATAGCTTTGAAATCTGAATACAACAGTGATTCTGATGAATAGATTTGAATCCGGCAGAGTCTTGGTGTTCAATGGCAGAAGTTCTCGGAAGATCCTCCCTTCTGAAGGCTTCAGGGTGCTATTTATAGGCGTTGGAGGCCCAGATCTTGCTGAAACCTAGGGAGACCTCTTCTGGCACGTGAGTGGGCCCACGCGACCGACCCCACCAAGTTTCGTCTCGATCTGACATCGATTCGACGTCATTTCAAACCCATCAAGAAATTGTCCAATCGAGCTGAAACTTGGCAGGAACAATCTTTATCTTGTATGGAAGCTACTGTGAAAATTTGGTTGCATTTGGATCAGTGGTTTAGGAGATATGATCAGTTCGAAATGAGGATTCTCGGTTGGCTGTGTGGTTCGAACCGATAGTCTCAAACCCTTGAGTTCGAATCCATGAGTGCACATGGGTCTGCAGTGACGTGGCGCGTATCTCTCGAATCGATCCTAATTTATCTCCGAATGGACCGCTTCGACTCCGTGAACTATGGCGACTTCGTATCGATGGAATGACATGTCATTCAAACCAGCTGACTCGGTGGATTCGAACAAAGGAGTATCCCTGGCTTCGAACGCGACCGATTCGAATCAGGGAGTCCCTATGGTTTCGAACTCGATCGATTCGAACAGGGTCGGTTCGAAGTGACATGGACTCAGAGCTAGAGGGTTTTCTATGGACTCGGACATACTGGTGAGGATGGATTCGAAGTAAGGGCTTGCATGGATTCGAAGCAAGGATACGAAGGGGCTTTAGTTGGATGGATGCGAAGCTGGGTGACGTCATGGATTCGAAGGACCGGCGGGTACGAAGGAAGGCTTTGGGATGGTTTCAAACCAGATGGGTTCGAACTAGATGGGTTCGAAGCAAAGACAATGGATGGGTTCGAAGGTGATGGTTTCGAATCAGACAATGACTACCTCTCTCAAATTGAATCCATCATATCTTGAGCATACGAACTCGGATTGACTTGAAATTTGAAATAACGACTCCTTCGACCTTTCTTGTCATGTCCTATCAATTTTGGCCCGTTCCGGACTCGGACAAAATTCATCGATATCCATAGCAAAGTGAAGTATAACCAATCTCTGAGACAAACTGTCTTTTGTTTTCGATCAATCTATTGGTATCACGGCTTTGCCAAAAAGTAGGATAACAGTACCGTTCCGTTTCAAATCCATGCACGCATTTTAAAAAGTCGTACGACACTGTTTCACCATTTCGGACGGATGTTGCACCTTGCACCGTGGATGTTGCACCCTGTAGATATCGATTATTCGGACGGCCATAACTTCTGGCTCGTTTAGAGTTACGGGAGCCATAACCTGTCAAAACGAAGGCCTCAGTGATTTCTACGGCTCTGACCGCTTTTAGCCGTCAGTGGATTGTTTAATGCCCAAAAAAGACTATCCGAATCTCAATCGGGTCTAGAAAGTTTTTTACCCTTCGTTTTTTCGACACGTGGATTTTAATGGTAAAACGGGATTACCGTGGCTGGTCTTCGATTTGCCATCGCTGGATATTGGTGCACCATGGTACCGTTCCGTTTCAAATCCATGCACGCATTTCAAAAAGTCGTACGACACTGTTTCGCCATTTCAGACGGATGTTGCACCTTGCTCCGTGGATGTTGCACCATGTAGATATCGATTATTCGGACGGCCATAACTTCGGTCTCGTTTAGAGTTACGGGAGCCATTACCAGTCAAAAAAAAGGCCTCAGTGAGTTCTATGGCTCTGACAGCTTTCAGCCGTCAATGGATTGTTTAATGTCCAAAGAAGACCTTTCGAATCTTAATCGGGTCTAGGAATTTTTTTACCCTTCGTTTTTTCGACACGTGGATTTTTACGGTAAAACGGGATTACCGTGGCTGGTCTTCGATCTACCATCGCTGGAGAGTGGTGTATCATGGTACCGTTCCGTTTCAAATCCATGCACGCATTTCAAAAAGTCGTACGACACTGTTTCGCCATTTCGGATGGATCTTGCACCTTGCACCGTGAATGTTGCACCCTGTAGATATCGATAATTCGGACGGCCAGAACTTCTGGCTCGTTTAGAATTAAGGGAGCCATAACCTGTCAAAATTAAGGCCTCAGTGAGTTCTACGGCTCCGACGGCTTTCAGCCGTCAATGGTTTGTATAATTCCCAAAGAAGACTATCTGAATCTCAATCGGGTCTCGGAAGTTTTTTACCCTTCGTTTTTCCGACACGTGGATTTTTACGCTAAAACTGGATTACCGTGGCTGGTCTTCGACTTACCATCGCTGGAGAGTGGTGCACCATGGTACCATTTCGTTTCAAATCCATGCACGCATTTTAAAAAGTCGTACGACACTGTTTCGCCATTTCGGACGGATGTTGCACCTTGCACCGTGGATGTTACACCATATACATATCGATTATTCGGACGACCATAACTTCTGGCTCGTTTATAGTTAAGGGAGCCATAACCTGTCATAACGAAGGCCTCAGTGAGTTCTACGGCTCTAACAGCTTTCAGCCGTCAATGGATTGTATAATGCCCAAAAAAGACTTTCCGAATCTTAATCGGGTCTAGGAAGTTTTTTACCCTTCGTTTTTTCGACACGAGGATTTTTACGGTATAACGGGATTACCGTGGCCGGTCTTCGATTTACCATCGCTGGAGAGTGGTGCATCATGGTACCGTTCCGTTTCAAATCCATGCACGCATTTCAAAAAGTCGTACGACACTGTTTCGCCATTTCGGACGGATGTAGCACCTTGCACCGTGAATGTTGCACCCTTAGATATCGATTATTCGGACGGCCAGAACTTCTGGCTCGTTTAGAGTTAAGGCAGCCATAGCAAATCAAAACGAAAGCCTCAGTGAGTTCTACGGCTCCGACGGCTTTCAGCCGTCAATGGATTGTATAATGCCCAAAAAAGACTATCCAAATCTCAATCGGGTCTCGGAAGTTTTTTACCCTTCGTTTTTTCGACACGTGAATTTTTACTGTAAAACTGGATTACCGTGGATGGTCTTCGATTTACCATCGCTGGAGATTAGTGCACCATGGTACCATTCCGTTTCAAATCCATGCACGCATTTCAAAAAGTCGTACGACACTGTTTCGCCATTTCGGACGGATGTTGCACCTTGCACCGTGGATGTTGCACCCTGTAGATATCGATTATTCGGACAACCATAACTTCTGGCTCGTTCAGAGTTAAGGGAGCCATAACCTTTCAAAATGAAGGCCTTAGTGAGTTCTACTACTCTGACAGCTTTCAGCTGTCAATGGATTGTATAATGCCCAAAAAAGACTATCCGAATCTCAATCGGGTCTCGAAAGTTTTTTACCCTTCGTTTTTTCGACATGTGGATTTTTACGGTAAAACTGGATTACCATGGCTGATCTTCGATTTACCATCGCTGGAGAGTGGTGCACCATGGTACCGTTCCGTTTCAAATCGATGCACGAATTTCAAAAAGTCGTACGACATTGTTTCGCCATTTCGGACGGATGTTGCACCTTGCACCGTGGATGTTGCACCCTGTAGATATCGATTATTCGGACGGCCATAACTTCTGTCTCATTTAGAGTTAAGGGAGCCATAACAAGTCAAAACGAAGGCCTCATTGAGTTCTATGGCTCTGACGGCTTTCTGCCGTCAATGGATTGTATAATGCCCAAAAAAGACTATCCGAATCTCAATCCGGTCACGAAAGTTTTTTACCCTTCGTTTTTTCGACACGTGGAATTTTACGGTAAAACTGGATTACCGTGGATGGTCTTCGATTTAACATCGCTGGAGAGTGGTGCACCATGGTACCGTTCCGTTTCAAATCCATGCACGCATTTCAAAAAGTCGTACGACGCTGTTTCGCCATTTCGGACGGATGTTGCACCTTGCGCCGTGGATGTTGCACCCTGTAGATGTCGATTGTTCGGACGACCTTAACTTCTGGATCGTTTAGAGTTACGAAAGCAATAACCAGTCAGAACGAAGGCCTCAGTGAGTTCTATGGCTTTGACAGCTTTCAGCCGTCAATGGATTGTTTAATGCCCAAAAAAGACTTTTCGAATCTTAATCGGGTCTAGGAAGTTTTTTACCCTTCGTTTTTTCGACACGTGGATTTTTACTGTAAAACGGGATTACCGTGGCTGGTCTTCAATTTACCATCGCTGGAGAGTGGTGCATCATGGTACCGTTCCGTTTCAAATCCATGCACGCATTTCAAAAAGTCGTACGACACTGTTTCGCCATTTCGGACGGATGTTGCACCTTCCACCGTGAATTTTGCACCCTGTAGATATCGATTATTCGGACGGCCAGAACTTCTGGCTCGTTTAGAGTTAAGGGAGCCATAACCAGTCAAAATGAAGGCCTCAGTGAGTTCTACGGTTCCGATGGCTTTCAGCCGTCAATGGTTTGTATAATGCCCAAAAAAGACTATCCGAATCTCAATCGGGTCTCGGAAGTTTTTTAACCTTCGTTTTTTCGACACGTGGATTTTTACGCTAAAACTGGATTACCGTGGCTGGTCTTTGACTTACCATCGCTGGAGAGTGGTGCAACATGGTACCGTTTCATTTCAAATCCATGCACGCATTTCAAAAAGTCGTACGACACTGTTTCGCCATTTCGGACGGATGTTGCACCTTGCACCGTGGATGTTGCACCCTATACATATCGATTATTCAGACGACCATAACTTCTGGCTCGTTTAGAGTTAAGGGAGCCATAACCTGTCATAACGAAGGCCTCGGTGAGTTCTACGGCTCTGACAGCTTTCAGCCGTCAATGGATTGTTTAATGGCCAAAAATGACTTTCCGAATATTAATCGGGTCTAGGAAGTTTTTTACCCTTAGTTTTTCGACACGTGGATTTTTAGGTAAAACGGGATTACCGTGGCTTGTCTTCGATTTACCATCGCTGGAGAGTGGTGCATCATGGTACCGTTCCGTTTCAAATCCATGACGCATTTCAAAAAGTCGTACGACACTGTTTCGCCATTTCGGACGGATGTTGCACCTTGCACCGTGAATGTTGCACCCTTAGATATCCATTATTCGGAAGGCCAGAACTTCTGGCTCGTTTAGAGTTAAGGGAGTCATAACCAGTCAAAACGAAGGCCTCAGTGAGTTCCACGGCTCCGACGGCTTTCAGCCGTGGATTGTATAATGCCCAAAAAAGACTATCCGAATCTCAATCGGGTCTCTGAAGTTTTTTACCCTTCGTTTTTTCGACACGTGGATTTTTACGGTATAACTGGATTACCATGGCTGGTCTTCAATTTAACATCGCTGGAGAGTGGTGCACCATGGTACCGTTCCGTTTCAAATCCATGCACGCATTTCAAAAAGTCGTACGACACTGTTTCGCCATTTCAGACGGATGTTGCACCTTGCACCATGGATGTTGCACCCTATAGATATCGATTATTCGGACGACCATAACTTATGGCTCGTTTAGAGTTAAGGGAGCCATAACCTTTCAAAACGAAGGCCTCTGTGAGTTCTAGGGCTTTGATAGCTTTCAGCTGTCAATGGATTGTATAATGCCCAAAAAAGCCTATCCGAATCTCAATCGGGTCTCGAAAGTTTTTTACCCTTCGTTTTTTCGACATGTGGATTTTTACGGTAAAACTGGATTACCATGGCTGGTCTTTGATTTACCATCGCTGGATAGTGGTGCACCATGGTACCGTTCCGTTTCAAATCGATGTACGAATTTCAAAAAGTCGTACGACATTGTTTCGCCATTTCGGACGGATGTTGCACCTTGCACCGTGGATGTTGGACCCTGTAGATATCGATTATTCGGACGGCCATAACTTCTGTCTCATTTAGAGTTAAGGGATCCATAACAAGTCAAAACAAAGGCCTCAGTGAGTTCTATGGATCTGACGGCTTTCAGCCGTCAATGGATTGTATTATTCCCAAAAAAGACTATCCGAATCTCAATCCGATCACGAAAGTTTTTTACCCTTCGTTTTTTCGACGCATGGAATTTTACGGTAAAACTGGATTACCGTGGCTGGTCGTCGATTTAACATCGCTTGAGAGTGGAGCACCATGGTACCGTTCCGTTTCAAATCCATGCACGCATTTCAAAAAGTCGTACGACACTGTTTCGCCATTTCGGACGGATGTTGCACCTTGCACCATGGATGTTGCACCCTATACATATCGATTATTCGGACGACCATAACTTCTGGCTCGTTTAGAGTTAAAGGAGCCATAAACTGTCATAACGAAGGCCTCGGTGAGTTCTACGGCTCTGACAGCTTTCAGCCGTCAATGGATTGTTTAATGCCCAAAAAAGACTTTCCGAATCTTAATCGGGTCTAGGAAGTTTTTTACCCTTCGTTTTTTCGACACGTGGATTTTTACGGTAAAACAGGATTACCGTGGCTGGTCTTCGTTTTACCCTCGCTGTAGAGTGGTGCATCATGGTACCGTTCCGTTTCAAATCCATGCACGCATTTCAAAAAGTCGTACGACACTGTTTCGCCATTTTGGTCGGATGTTGCACCTTGCACCGTGAATGTTGCACCCTGTAGATATCGATTATTCGGACGACCAGAACTTCTGGCTCGTTTAGTGTTAAGGGAGCCATAACCAGTCAAAACAAAGGCCTCAGTGAGTTCTACGGCTCCGACGGCTTTCAGCCGTCAGTGGATTGTATAGTGCCCAAAAAAACTATCCGAATCTCAATCGGGTCTCGGAAGTTTTTTACCCTTCGTTTTTTCGACACATGGATTTTTAAGGTAAAACTGGATTACCGTGGCTGGTCTTCGATTTACCATCGCTGGAGAGTGGTGCACCATGGTACTGTTCCGTTTCAAATCGATGCATGCATTTCAAAAAGTCGTACGACATTGTTTCGCCATTTCGGACGGATGTTGCACCTTGCACCGTGGATGTTGCACCCTGTAGATATTGATTATTCGGACGGTCATAACTTCTGGCTCATTTAGAGTTAAGGGAGCCATAACCAGTCAAAACGAAGGTCTCAGTGAGTTCTACGTCTCTGACAGCTTTCAGCCGTAAATGGATTGTTTAATGCCCAAAATAGACTATCCGAATCTCAATCTGGTCTCGAAAGTTTTTTACCCTTCGTTTTTTCGACACGTGGATTTTTACGGTAAAACTGGATTACCGTTGCTGGTCTTCGATTTACCATCGCTAAAGAGTGGTGCACCATGGTACCGATCCGTTTCAAATCCACGCACGCATTTCAAAAAGTCGTACAACACTGTTTCGCCATTTCGGACGGATGTTGCACCTTGCACCGTGGATGTTGCACCCTGTAGATATCGATTATTCGGACGGCCATAACTTCTGGCTCGTTTAGAGTTACGGGAGCCATAACCAGTCAAAACGAAGGCCTTAGTGAGTTCTACAACTCTGACAGCTTTCAGCCGTCAATGGATTGTTTAATGCCCAAAAAAGACTTTCCGAATCTTAATCGGGTCTAGGAAGTTTTTTACCCTTCGTTTTTTCGACACGTGGATTTTTACGGTAAAACGGGATTACCGTGGCTGGTCTTCGATTTACCATCGCTGGAGAGTGGTGCATCATGGTACCGTTCCGTTTCAAATTCATGCCCGCATTTCAAAAAGTCGTACGACACTTTTTTTCCATTTCGGACGGATGTTGCACCTTGCACTGTGAATGTTGCACCCTGTAGATATCGATAATTCGGACGGCCAGAACTTCTGGCTCGTTTAGAGTTAATGGAGCCATAAACAGTCAAAACAAAGGCCTCAGTGAGTTCAACGGCTCCGACGGCTTTCAGCCGTCAATGGATAGTATAATGCCCAAAAAAGACTATCCGAATCTCAATCGGGTCTCGGAAGTTTTTTACCCTTCGTTTTTTCGACAAGTGGATTTTTACGGTAAAACTGGATTACCGTGGCTGGTCTTCGATTTACCATCACTGGAGAGTGGTGCACCATGGTACCGTTCCGTTTCAAATCCATGCATGCATTTCAAAAAGTCGTACGACACTGTTTCGCCATTTCGGACGAATGTTGCACCTTGCACCGTGTATGTTGCACCCTGTAGATATCTATTATTCGGACAACCATAACTTCTGGTTCGTTTAGAGTTAAGGGAGCCATAACCTGTCAAAACGAAGGCCTCAGTGAGTTCAACGGCTCTGACAGCTTTCAGCTGTTGATGGATTGTATAATGCCCAAAAAAGACTATCCGAATCTCAATCGGGTCTCGGAAGTTTTTTACCCTTCGTTTTTTCGACACGTGGGCTTTTACGGTAAAACTGGATTACCGTGGCTGGTCTTCGATTTACCATCGCTGGAGAGTGGTGCACCATGGTACCGTTCCGTTTAAAATCCATGCACGTATTTCAAAAAGTCGTACGACACTGTTTCGCCATTTCGGACGGATGTTGCACCTTTCACCGCGGATGTTGCACCCTGTAGATATCGATTATTCGGACGGCCATAACTTCAGGCTCGTTTAGAATTACGGGAGCCATAACTTGTCAAAACGAAGGCCTCGGTAAGTTCTACGGCTTTGACAGCTTTCAGCCGTCAACGGATAGATTAATGCCCAAAAAGGACAACCCGAATATCAATCGGATCTCGTAAGTTTTTACCCTTCGTTTTTTCGACACGTGGATTTTTATGGTAAAACAGGATTACCGAGGCTGGTCTTCGATTTACCAGCTGGAGAGTGGTGCACCATGGTACCGTTCTGTTTCAAATACATGCACGCATTTCAAAAAGTCGTACGACACTGTTTCGCCATTTCGGACGGATGTTGCACCTTGCATCTTGGATGTTGCACCATGTAGATATCGATTATTCTGACGGCCATAACTTCTGGCTCGTTTAGAGTTAAGGGAGCCATAACCAGTCAAAACGAAGGCCTCAGTGAGTTCTACGGCTCTGATGGCTTTCATCCGTCAATGGATTGTATAATGCCTAAAAAAGACTATCAGAATCTCAATCGGGTCTCGGAAGTTTTTTACCCTTCGTTTTTTCGACACTTGGATTTTTACGGTAAAACTGGATTACCGTGGCTGGTCTTCGATTTACCATCGCTGGAGAGTGGTGCACCATGGTACCTGTTGAATATGCGCTTATATGATTTTTGTTTGATGATAATAAACATATATACATTTGTTTAAATGTACTTGATAATATACTATTTTAATTTTCACAGATTAAATAAATATTTGCTAAATAAAATAAATAACACGGAATTTGAATTCAAACGAATATTTTATTCAAACAAATATTTATTACAATTTTGAATAGTACAAATTCAAGCTCTCACTATACATATACAAGTTTGATTACAAATACATCACAATTTCATATTTACATTTAACCTCACTACACGTCACTCATTCAATCAACTCGTATTTTAAATCTTCAACTTCATTCCAGTTTGAATCCAGCATCTGAGCAATCTGCAAAAATATTCACTAACGCAGTAAAATTGAAAAAGAAATATTTTTGCAAAATAAAATAAAATATTATTTTTGAAAATATTATTTGCCTCAGTTATTTGGGTTGTTCGTCATCGTTTAAATTTGAATTCATCACACACGAACAATGTGACATGCACGGTGTATCACTGTACATGCCACAAGGCCGTGCACACCGATATACACTTGATAATGCTACAGGACAGGTTAGCACAAGGTCAAACCCAAATATACAGACAGGTTCAACTCAGGTGCAATATATTCAAAATCTCGTCAACAGCACAAGGTCAAACCCGAGTTTTTGAAACTGGATTCAACACAAGTGAAATTTCAAAAATCAACATGAATGAAGGCAATAGGTCCAAAGTATCACACATACAAACAACAAAAACCAAAACAGTTGCAACATAGATGTCACAAGCAATGAACAGAACATCAACTGGGAAGAGACAAAACAACTCAAAAGCAAGGTATAGCAACTGCATAGCGACTGCATAAGCAAAAATCACATACCGAATCAGCCAGAGAGAGAGCAACGAGAAATCGATCGAGCAAGGCAATACTCGAACAACCACAGATTCAATCGAAGCAACAACGGCTCTTCGAAAGCCCTAATTTGAATTAAGGACGCAAGCCCAAATTTTAATCAGGAGGAACAGAATCGAACACGGAGCCGCCATTATCTCAAAAAAAATTGGGCCAAAGAAATAAAAGAAGACGGTCAAGATAAATTACAAAGTGGGCCGACCTTTTTTATTTTTAAGGGTTATAGTATTTTAAATTAGGGTTTTGTATTTTAAATTTGCTTTTAATTTGTAATTTTTTTAATATCTAGTCGTGTGACTAGGGGACAAGCTACGTGGCGTAGCTTGAGAATTCGCAACTCGGTGGTTGAGTTGTGGCAAGGTTTTGAGCGTAGAGTTAGATTAGTCAATAGCGGGTATAATGAGTTTACGTGTGTAAGCGAGGGACTATCTAATTTCTAGTAGAAACCTTGGGGGCAGCACGTACGCAGGGTTTTGCCGAAGCTGGGTAAATTCTGTGTTGTTCTGTTATTTATATTCTGTGATATCTGTGCTGCTATTCTGTGATCTGAATTGAAATTATTTTATAAGCTTCCGCGATTAATTTTTATAATTTACACTATCACCCTATTCACCCCCCCTCTAGGGTGAAATCGATCCTACAAGTGGTATCAAAGCTAGGAACAAAAGCCGTTTTTGTTTTAAATTTTTTTTTTTACAAAAATCAATTTTTGTTTTAAAAATTCGTGTTTTAAAAATTGGTTTTTGTTTTAAAATTTTGAATTTTTGAAATGGCTTCTTTTATTAATACTTCTGTTGAGGGTCGCTCCAGTATTATCCCTTCTATTTTCGATGGAACAGATTTTTTGAATTGGAAATTAAAAATGGAATTTTATTTAAAATCTGTTAATATTAAATGTTGGGATATTATTGAAAATGGGTGTGATATAACAGATAAGAAAATTATCTCGATTAACGCTCTTGCTATGCATATAATATATTCTCATATTAATCAAGATAATTTTAATTTCATTTCTCATTGTGAAAATGCACAGGAAATCTGGAATACTTTAAATGCAATATATGGTGCAAAAGTCTACAGCAATGAGAAATCCTCCACAACCAACTCAGTTAAAGAAATGTGCTTAACAGGATTGGTAAATAGCAGTTGTGATGAGGATGATGATGATGGAGCAGCCGAGCTGGCATTAATAATGAAGAAATTCAAAAGGTGGAACCACAAATACGGAAATCCAGCTCTAAATCAACAATTGAAAAGCAGAATAATTAAAGCACTAGACAACTCGAAAGAACACGGGATCATTTGCAACAAACCCGGTGATATCAAGCCCAATTATCCCCGTTTTCAACTCGACAAAGAAAAGGAATCAAAAAGAAAATGTTTTGCAGCCACGTGGAATAAAAGCGATAGTAGTGAGAGTGAGAAAGCAGATATGTGCCTTCATGGGAATATAACCGATAGCGACGATGACGAGCCAAGCGAGGTATCAAAACTTACTCACTCTGAATTACTTATTTATTTCCACGAAGTAAATGGCTGTTTTGAACGACTCAGGGATAAGTATGCCAAACTTGAATCACAAAAAGATACTTTGATAGATTTAAATAAACAACTTGACCAATTAGTTAAAACCTATCAAAGTAGGATCCCTAAGTGTGATAAGTGTCCAACATTTGAAAACGAAATTAAAAAATCAGAAATCAATATAAAATCACTTGAAAATGAAATTCTGATTTTAAAAGAAAGTGAAAATACAAGGAGAGAGAATTCTATTAAAAAGTGCACTCAATTTTTAAATGAAAATGAATCTCTCAAAACACAAGTCCAACATATGTCAACGACTTTAGATAAATTTTCCAAAAGTGAAAAATCGTTGAACATGCTATTAGGAAAGCAAACTGTTAATACGGTTAGACAAGGACTTGGGTATAGTCATTTTAAAAATGTTAGAAATGAGATTACTCGAGAAAATTTAATGTGCACAATTTGTAGAAAATTTGGACACGATCACAATAATTTTTGGTATAGACCCAAACATGTGAAAACTATACCGATTTGGGTTACTAAAGGCACCAATATAAAATCTCTCAAAGTTAAACAAATTTGGGTGCCGAAGGGAACAATTATAAATAGTTTTGGGTCTTCACAAAATTATTTTTCTAAATATTCGGCCACTAACAATCATGGACCTATAAAAACAAATAGTTCACATAAATCCTTTTCCGTGTAGGTGTGGTGGCAGGCTAAGGAACAACAGTAGTGTTCTCTGGATTTTGGCTGTTCCAGAAACACAACGGGCGACAAAGATAAGTTCCTTAGCCCAGTATAAAGGCGACAAAATCACAACGGACAACAACGAAAAATATTGTAAAGGTAAAACAGGTAATGGTATGTTTTAAACGATATATTAAATGTGATAATCTGCACTGTATTCTGAATTAAAATCAGCTAATATTGAGATGATGAAAAGATGATATTTTGATTTTGACTTATTCAACATAGTTGGCCAAGTATATTCTTATGCCAAAAACACTATAATAATCTCTAGATTCTTTAAATTACTTCATATATATCAGTTTGGATTAAAAATAGTGTTTTGTTGGATAATACAATTGGTTATAATAGGGCTAACTCTATATTCACGGTTTTTTGATTATTAACACGGCTTCATTTCAAATTCAAGAGAATGTCATTTAAATTGCTGTAAAAATTGAGTTTGAAATTTTTGTTGCACACCTCATGGTTTGGTCAATCGAATTCAATTAATGATAATTTTGAGTGAAAAAGAAATTCAGATGCAGATTACATTGGTAATCGAGTTGATAAAAAAAATTACTAGTGAAACGTGATTTTTGTTGAGACATTTAACTGCATTGTTTTTCAAAGAAAATATCTGCATATTTTTTCATTTCAAATAATTTTCAAATAACAGAAAATTTTCTTATAAAACCCCCTCCAGAAAATCATTTTTGACCATATTTTCAGATTAGTCATTTTGAAAATTTGGTTTCATAATTATTTTTGAATTTGATTTTAAATGACTATATTGACTAATCTGACTCCCTAATGATTATCGAAAAGAAAAATAGTGATTGAAAAAGTGATTGAATGTTGATATTGATCACATATTATAACTCGAGAAAGTATAATTAGAAAATTTCTTTAGAAATTTAAACAAGAGTTATAAAACTTTTTGTTGGTAAAAATTCCATGACCATCTCTATATCTATCATATTTCTAACGACCATCACTCATCAAAACTCTATATAGTTTGTCAATATGTGGTACTTTAAACAGGAATCGTTCGTTTTTCTTTTTCACATTTAAAAAAAATAATAATAATAAATAAATACCAAAGTATTCACTCTCATTTAAAAGTCCTCACGTTACGCATGGGTGAATTACTTGGAATTTGTTATGTGCTTCCATGCTCATTTAAAAGTCCTCACGGTTATGAATGTATGGAACGCATATCAAAAGTTGATTTTTAAAATAAACAAGTTGATTCTAATCCCATTTAAAAGTCCTCAAGGTTATGCGTGGTTAGAAGATACTTGAATTCATTTTTTTTAAAGTAAAATTGGAGTACTACTAATCTCATTTAAAAGTCCTAACGGTTATGCATGGTTAGTAGATATTCAAATTCCTGATATAAATATACCACAAATAGACACAACTGTATGGTTTTATATGATGACTTCATTCCCATCATTCTAAAAGTGGAATATGCGCCTAACAAAATGTTTATGATTTTTGTTTGATTTTTTATTGAAATTAAATATTTATATTCAATTGAGTTTTAATGTTGAATTAATATCGATCACTTTATCTATATTTTCTCTAACACTATTATTCTTTTGCTGATAACAAAAGGGGGAGAGAAAAGTTAAGATTTTGTCAAATAAAATCAAGCAAAGGTCAAATAATTTTCTATTTGCATCTAGGCTCATTTGCATATTTTTATTTGCATGCATATATGTAGGGGGAGCCTTGTGTAGAGAGGAAGCATTTAAATAGGGGGAGCATTTAGATCATATGAATGATCAAATACATTTAACGTATTCAAAATCTTAAATATATGTTTGTTATCATCAAAAGGGGGAGATTGTTCAATATGCGCTTATATGATTTTTGTTTGAAGATAATAAACATATATACATTCGTTTAAATGTATTTGATAATATACTATTTTATTTTTCACAGATTAAATAAATATTTGCTGAATAAAATAAATAACACGGAACTTGAATTCAAACAAATATTTTATTCAAACAAATATTTATTACAATTTTAAATAGTACAAATTCAAGCTCTCACTATACATATACAAGTTTGATTACAAATACATCACAATTTCATATTTACATTTAACCTCACTACACGTCACTCATTCACTCAACTCGTATTTTAAATCTTCAACTTCATTCCAGTTTGAATCCAGCATCTGAACAATCTGCAAAAATATTCACTAACGCAGTAAAATTGAAAAGGAAATATTTTTGCAAAATAAAATAAAATATGATTTTTGAAAATATTATTTGCCTCGGTTATTTGGGTTGTTCGTCATCATTTAAATTTGAATTCATTACACACGAACAATGTGACATGCACAATGTATCACTGTACATGCCACAAGGCCGTGCACACCGATATACACTTGATAATGCTACAGGACAGGTGAGCACAAGGTCAAACCCAAATATACAGACAGGATCAACTCAGGTGCAATATATTCAAAATCTCGTCAACAGCACAAGGTCAAACCCGAGTTTTTGAAACTGGATTCAACACAAGTGAAATTTCAAAAATCAACATGAATGAAGGCAATAGGTCCAAAGTATCACACATACAAACAACAAAAACCAAAACAGTTGCAACATGGATGTCACAAGTAATGAACAGAACATCAACTGGGCAGAGACAAAACAACTCAAAAGCAAGGCATAGCAACTGCATAGCGACTGCAGCAATGACAGTAACAAATGTGCAAATATATACAAGTTCAATATCTTGCATTCATGGACCATACTGCACAATTCAAAACTATACCAAACAGTGGCAAATGCGTGTACAAACTGTAGTGAATGCAGATAGTAAACCAGAGATCAGACATGACCAGAGAGAAGCCAATGTTAATGAATGTAACAGCGGCAGTTAAAGCAACATCAAGATGAAACTGATCAAGCTTAATGAAACATGCACAAGACAACTAGTTTTACTACTCATATGAAACAGGGTAGTTAATATGAACAAGTGACTCATGCAATCACAGCTCTAAACCAAGCTTAAGAGACAACAAGTGTACAATAGTGTCAAGATGACTACTCCATGAAAGTAAACATGAATGCACCAAGTAAATACAAACAAGCACGCAACAGCAAGCATGTAACAGAGACCAAAGATAATCATACATGAAGGCCACATACTTGAAACAATGGAAACTACACAGAGCTCAGTGCAACTAAACGGAATGCAATTACAAGTAAGTGTAGAGACAAAGCACACAAGATATCAACATAAACAACATCAATGTCAAAAGAAAAATACCAGAGACGAACATTACAGAGGTGAACAAAGACCGCAGCAGACACACATAAATGAGAAGATCACAAAGACTTGTCACTAACACACATGAAAACCAAATGCACAATGTCACAGCAAACTGGCACCAACTAGAAGATCAACTCGAAGTAGTGACAGTAAACAAGTCAATGTCAATGAAGCAACCGAAGCAAGCAAATCGAGCATGAGTACAGTTCAAACAATATCCAGAAGAATAGTTTAAAAATTCAAGATGGCCAGAGTTGAACAAATCAAAGCCGTGAGAAGTAGTCAAGTCAAGAAGCCATGTTCATACAAATCAAGCCGTGGTCATCACAATCTCAAATCAACGCCGTGACCATCAAGTAACAAATATACGTTTTTGAACAAGTCAGAAAACATCTCAATCATCGAAACAAAATCAAGTGGCCGAGGTGAATAATATGACAAATTCAAATAGAGAATATACGACGCAAATCTAGGGTTACAAACCCTATATAATCAAATTCACAGCTTCGGCAATATGTATGGAGTTCAATGAAGCATAACAGAACAACATAAACAAAAATCACATAACGAATCGAAGTTAAAACTCCATCAACTCGAAGTAGCCAGAGAGAGAGCAACGAGAAATCGATCGAGCAAGACAATACTCGAACAACCACTGATTCGATCGAAGCAATAACGGCTCTTCGGAAGCCCTAATTTGAATTAAGGACGCAAGCCCAAATTTTAATCAGGAGGAACAGAATCGAACACGGAGCCGCTATTATCTCACAAAAAATTGGGCCGAAGAAATAAAAGAAGACGGTCAAGATAAATTACAAAGAGGGCCGGCCTTTTTTATTTTTAAGGGTTATAGTATTTTAAATTAGGGTTTTGTATTTTAAATTTTCTTTTAATTTGTATTTTGTTTAATTTCTAGTCGTGTGACTAGGGGACAAGCTACATGGCGTAGTTGAGAATTCGTAACTCGGTGGTTGAGTTGTGGAAAGGTTTTGAGCGTAGAGTTAGATTAGTCAATAGCGGGTATAGCGAGTATACGTGTGTAAGCGAGGGACTATCTAATTTCTAGTAGAAACCTTGGGGGCAGCACGTAGGCAAGGTTTTGCCGAAGCTGGGTAAATTCTGTGTTGTTCTGTTATTTATATTCTGTGATATTTGTGCTGCTATTCTGTGATCTGAATTGAAATTATTTTATAAGCTTCCGCGATTAATTTTTATAATTTACACTATCACACTATCCCCCCCTCTAGGGTGAAATCGATCCTACAGTACCGTTCCGTTTAAAATCTACGCAAGCATTTCAAAAAGTTGTACGACACTGTTTCGGCATTTCTGACAGATGTTGCACCTTGCACCATGGATGTTGCACCCTGTAGATATCGATTATTCAGACGGCCATAACTTCTGGCGCGTTTAGAGTTACGGAAGCCATAACCTGTCAAAACGAAGGACTCAGTGAGTTCTACGGCTCTGATAGCTTTCAGCCGTCGATGGATTGTTTAATGCCCACAAAAGATTATCCGAATCTCAATCAGGTCTAGGAAGTTTTTTACCCTTCGTTTTTTCGACACGTGGATTTTTACGGTAAAACGGTACTACCGCGGTTGGTCTTCGATTTACCATCGCTGGAGAGTGGTGCACCATGGTAACGTTACGTTTCAAATCCATGCACGCATTTCAAAAAGTCATACGACACTGTTTCGCCATTTCGGACGGATGTTGCACCTTACACCGTGGATGTTGCACCCTGTAGATATCGATTATTCGGACGGCCATAACTTCTGGCTCGTTTAGAATTACGGGAGCCATAACCTGTCAAAACGAAGGCCTCGGTGAGTTCTACGGCTCTGACTGCTTTCAGCCGTCAATGGATTGTTTAATGCCCAAAAAAGACTATCCGAATCTCAATCGGGTCTAGGAAGTTTTTTACCCTTCGTTTTTTCGACACGTGGATTTTTACGGTAAAACGGGGTTACCATGGCTGGTCTTCGATTTACCATCACTGGAGAGTGGTGCATCATGGCACCGTTCTGTTCCAAATCCATGCACGCATTTCAAAAAGTCGTACGACACTGTTTCGCCATTTCGGACGGATGTTGCACCTTGCACCGTGAATGTTGCACCCTGTAGATATCGATTATTCGGACGGCCATAACTTCTTGCTCGTTTGGAGGTAAGGGATCCATAACCAGTCAAAACGAAGGCCTTAGTGAGTTCTACGGCTCTGACGGCTTTCAGCCGTCAATGGATTGTATAATGCCCAAAAAAGACTATCCGAATCTCAATCGGGTCTAGAAAGTTTTTTACCCTTCGTTTTTTCGACACGTGGATTTTAACGATTAAACGGGATTACCGTGGCTGGTCTTCGATTTACCATCGCTGGAGAGTGGTGCACCATGGTACCGTTCCGTTTCAAATCCATGCACGCATTTCAAAAAGTTGTACGACACTGTTTCGCCATTTCGGACGGATGTTGCACCTTGCACCGTGGATGTTGCACCATGTAGATATCGATTATTCGGACGGCCATAACTTCTGGCTCATTTAGAGTTAAGGGAGCCATAACCAGTCAAAACGAAGGCTTCAGTGACTTCTACGGCTCTGACGGCTTTCAGTCGTCAATGGATCGTATAATGCCCAAAAAAGACTATCCGAATCTCAATCGGGTCTCAGAAGTTTTTTACCCTTCGTTTTTTCGACACGTGGATTTTTACGGTAAAACTGGATTACCGTGGCTGGTCTTCGATTTACCATCGCTGGAGAGTGATGCACCATGGTACCGTTCCGTTTCAAATCGATGCACGCATTTCAAAAAGTGGTACGACACTGTTTCGCCATTTCGGACGGATGTTGCACCTTGCACCGTGGATGTTGCACCCTGTAGATATCGATTATTCGGACGGCTATAACTTCTGGCTCATTTAGAGTTAAGGGAGCCATAACCAGTCAAAACGAAGGCCTCAGTGAGTTCTACGTCTCTGACCGCTTTCATCCATCAATGGATGGTATAATGCCCAAAAAAGACTATCCGAATCTCAATCCGGTCTCGAAAGTTTTTTACCCTTCGTTTTTTCGACACGTGGATTTTTGCGGTAAAACTGGATTACCGTGGCTGGTCTTCGATTTACGATCGCTGGAGAGTGGTGCTCCATGGTACCGTTCCGTTTCAAATCCATGCAGGCATTTCAAAAAGTCGTACGACACTGTTTCGCCATTTCGGACGGATGTTGCACCTTGCACCGTGGATGTTGCACCCTGTAGATATCGATTATTCGGACGACCATAATTTCTGGGTCGTTTAGAGTTACGGGAGCCATAACCGGTCAAAACGAAGGCCTCAGTGAGTTCTACGGCTCTGACATCTTTCAGCCGTCAATGGATTGTATAATGACAAAAAAAGATTTTCCGAATCTTAATCAGGTCTAGGAAGTATTTTACCCTTCGTTTTTTCGACACGTGGATTTTTACGGTAAAGCGGGATTACCGTGGCTGGTCTTCGATTTACCATCGCTGGAGAGTGGTGCATCATGGTACCGTTCCGTTTCAAATCCTTGCACGCATTTCAAAAAGTCGTACGACACTGTTTCGCCATTTCGGACGGATGTTGCACCTTGCACCGTGAATGTTACACCCTGTAGATATCGATTATTCGGAAGGCCAGAACTTCTGGCTCGTTTAGAGTTAAGGGAGCCATAACCAGTCAAAACGAAGGCCTCAGTGAGTTCTACAGCTCCGATAGCTTTTAGCCGTCAATGGATTGTACAATGCCCAAAAAAGACTATCCGAATCTCAATCGGGTCTCGGAAGTTTTTTACCCTTCATTTTTTCGACACGTGGATTTTTACGGTAAAACTGGATTACCATGGCTGGTCTTCGATTTACCATCGCTGGAGAGTGGTGCACCATGGTACCGTTCCGTTTCAAATCCATGCACGCATTTCAAAAAGTCGTACGACACTGTTTCGCCATTTCGGATGGATGTTGCACCTTGCACCGTGGATGTTGCACTCTGTAGATATCGATTATTCGGACGACCATAACTTTTGGCTCGTTTAGAGTTAAGGAAGCCATAACCTGTCAAAACGAAGACCTCAGTGATTTCTACGGCTCTGACAGCTTTCAGCTGTCAATGGATTTTATAATGCCTAAAAAAGACTATCCGAATCTCAATCGGGTCTGGGAAGATTTTTACCCTTCGTTTTTTCGACACGTGGATTTTTACGTTAAAACTGGATTACTGTGGATGGTCTTCGATTTACCATCGCTGAAGAGTGGTGCACCATGGTACCGTTCCGTTTCAAATCCATGCACGCATTTCAAAAAGTTGTCAGAACTCCATTTCGGACAGATGTTGCACCTTTCACCGTGGATGTTGCACCCTGTAAATATCGATTATTCGGACGGCCATAACTTTTGGCTCGTTTAGAGTTACGGGAGCCATAACTTGTCAAAACGAAGGCCTCAGTGAGTTCTACGGCTCTGACAGCTTTTGGTCGTCAATGGATTGTTTAATGCCCAAAAAAGACTATCCGAATCTCAATCGGGTCTAGAAAGATTTTTACCCTTCGTTTTTTCGACTCGTGGATTTTAACGGTAAAACGGGATTACCGTGGCTGGTCTTCGATTTACCATCGCTGGAGAGTGGTGCACCATGGTACCGTTCCGTTTCAAATCCATGCACGCATTTCAAAAAGTCGTACGACACTGTTTCGCCATTTCGGACGGATGTTGCACCTTGCACCGTGGATGTTGCGCCCTGTAGATATCGATTATTCGGACGGCCATAACTTCTGGCTCGTTTAGAGTTACGGGAGCCATAACCAGTCAAAACCAAGGCCTCAGTGAGTTCTACGGCTCTGAAAGCTTTCAGCCGTCAATGGATTGTATAATGCCCAAAAAAGACTACCCGAATCTCAATCGGGTCTCGAAAGTTTTTTACCCTTCGTTTTTTCGACACGTGGATTTTTACGGTAAAAGTGGATTACCGTGGCTGGTCTTCGATTTACCATCGCTGGAGAGTGGTGCACCATGGTACCGTTCCGTTTCAAATCCATGCACGCATTTCAAAAAGTCGTACGACACTGTTTCGCCATTTCGGACGGATGTTGCACCTTTCACCGTGGATGTTGCACCCTGTAGATATCGATTATTCAGGCGGCCATAACTTCTGGCTCGTTTAGAGTTACGGGAGCCATAATCTGTCAAAACGAAGGCCTCAGTGAGTTCAACGGCTCTGACAGCTTTCAGCCGTCAATGGATTGTTTAATGCCCAAAAAAGACTATCTGAATCTCAATTAGGTCTAGAAAGTTTTTTACCCTTCGTTTTTTCGACACGTGGATTTTAACGGTAAAACGGGATTACTGTAACGACCCGTATTTTACGTGTCGATAAATCGTAAAATTTGTTGCCATTAAGTCGTTAGTATTGCTTAAGTCGTTCTGAGTCTAAGTCGTATGTTAGTATAGGTCAGCCGAGCAAGCCAAGTCATGTGAATGACTTAGAGAAGTTAGTGGTAGTGGTTGTCGACTTAAGGGTTAACGGCTTAAGGTGTTTGCCGACCTATAGAAGTAAGCGACTTAAGGGTGAGTGAGCTAGAGGAATTAGGGGTTAGCTCGTGTGACCGAGTTAAGGAGGTAACCGACTTAGTAGTTGGTCGACTTAAGAGTTAATGGCTTAGGGAGATAGCGACTTATAGGGGTTAACGACCTAAGTATTGGACCGACTAATAGGAAGGGACGACCTAAAGGATGGAACGATCTAAGGGTTAGTGGTTTAGGTCGTAAGACTCTATGTGTTTAGATAAGTCGTAAACGAGTTAAGGATAGGTCGGCCATATGGTTAAGTCGTTAGGTCGGCTATGCCGTGTTGTGGTTAAGTCGCGTATGTGTTCGTGTGTGTTTGGTCTTAGGTCGGCTGTGTGTGTTAGGTAGTTAGGTCGGCTATGTAGTTGAATCGTTAGGTCGGTAGTGTGAGATGAGTCGTTGGGTTTGTTAAGTCGTGGACGACTTAAGGGATTTCCAGCCTATAAATAGAAGTGCCTATCTTCATTTTTGGGATCCGTATTTCGAAGCGACGAAGTGCTGCCATTTTGAGAGCTCGACTACAATACTTCTTCACTTCTTTTCTCTACTCTAATCTAGTGCTTCCATCCATCCAAGATCGAAGATCAAGATCAAAGATCTAAGAGCCAAAGTTGAAGATCTACATTCTTCGAAGAGAGATTTCACCGTTTGAAGCGGAATCTTGTCGGATCAAGCTAGATCCTTTGCTGTCCAGATCTGATGTTAGTTGCTTTTGTGGTGTTTAGTTGATTCAGTGAGTGGTGGTTATCTCTCACACGGACCCAAAGGTGTATATCGGATCGGTGACTTGTTTGTGTGTTAAAGATAGTGATTTCATGCATTTTCCTTAAGTCTGCATGTAGATCCATCACTCATAAAGTTTTGATATCCATTCTACTACATGTTAACCTATGATAGTTCATTCATCAAAGATATTACTTAGAATTCATGCTTGTTAGATTTGGACTCTTCATTTACTAAATTGCCATTATTGTCACAACTGTTTTATTAGATCTTGTTTGAATGATTGATTACATGGATTAATGTTTGATTTGATTGATTGTTAGAAGTTAGTTGATTGATGATTTGATTTGGACAAGTTTGGTCGAAGATGATTCAAAAGCCAAGTGGAAAGGCTCTTCAATAAGGAAAGCTGCCTATGGCATATGAAGCGGATGATAAAGCTCATATGGATAGATTTGATGATGATGTTGAGATGGGACTTTGCTATGATGCGATGAGGCAAAGCATGATGTTGAGATGGGACTTTGTTATGATGCGATGAGGCAAAGCATGATGTTGAGATGGGACTTTGCTATGATGCGATGAAGCAAAGCATGTATGAGATAGCCTTGGTTTAATCCGGACGGGATCATCCCAAGCATGTTGATAACTCGGTGACATGGTTCGAGTTTGAGGATAATGGTTGGCTCAAGAGGCGCTTGAGCTAGTATGTGAATAGTCGTCGAGGAGGATGACTAGAAGGCTGAGATCTCATCATTATTGAAGGTTCTAGCAGGCTCAAAGCAAGAGTACGCTGGGCAGATTCGATAGTCCCAAGCACGGGCTGTGACGACGTGCTAAGTACTCTTGGCAGATTCGATAGTCCTAGGCACGGGCTGCGACGACGTGCGGAGTTCTGTCTAGAACCGGGGCTACCATTAGCCCTTGACGGACGGATGAAAGAATGAGCCAACCATTCAATTAACGATGATATCGAGGCAATGGTAACAGTGATAGCCAGAGTCATGGATGCTTGGATGCTTTGGTTGTATCGTCATTCGGTCTCAAGAGCGATGTTTTGTGGGTGCTTATCTGATCTTGGTTTAGGCCTTGGGGGTTTGTACTTGGAAAACATCGACCTTGACTCGAGTGATAATTGCTTTATTTTAATTGTCTGCTTTGTTATGGTTGTTTCTGCTTAATGGGTCTGGGGGCTATCACTGTAGAAAGAGGTGGAGTGGGATGGTTGGGCTCCTATTCCTTTTTACTCTTTATGCTCTTTTGGTATGTTTGATAGTTGATTTACTGCCCACTAGGACTTTTGTCTTGTTTGCGCCAAAATTGGTCACAAACACCCAATATCACGAAAGCACCCGTTTGCGTACTCAACTCGATAATAATCAACACAGAATTCAGCAACAACCAATATAAAATTCAGCTCTAGGTGATAAATCACAATAATTCACAAACAACAATCACAAACACAGGATTTATAGTGGTTCGGCGTTCGTGCCTACGTCCACTTTGAAGGATTTCTCTTTATTGCTTTGCTCGATTCAATCGATTACAATGGATTACAGTAGATGATAGCTTTGAAATCTGAATACAACAGTGATTATGGTAGATAGACTTGAATCCGACAGAGTCTTGGCGTTCAATGGCAGAAGTTGTTCGAAGATCCCTTTTTCTGAAGGCTTTAGGGTGCTATTTATAGGCGTTGGAGGCCCAGATCTGGCTGAAACTTTGGGAGACTTCTTCTGGCACGTGAGTGGGCCCACGCAACCGATCCCACCAAGTTTCGTCTCGATCTGACATCGGTTCGAAGTGATTTCGAATCCATCAAGAAATGGTCCAATCGAGCTGAAACTTGGCAGGGACAATATTTACCTCATATGAAAGCTACTGTGAAAATTTGGTTGCATTTGGATTTGTGGTTAAGGAGATATGCTCGGTTCGAAATGGTGTTTTCTTGGTTGGCTGTGTCGTTCGAACCCATGATTTCGAACCCAAGCATTCGAATCGATGGAAGCACGTGTTACCCAGTGACGTGTCGCGCACTCCTCGCATCGATCCTACTTTCTCTCCGTGTTAACCGCTTCGAACCCGGGGATTTCGCCGACTTCGTATCGATGACCGTTCGCGTAGTTTGAATCGATCAACTGCATCTGCCTACTTCGAACCGAGGGGAGGGAGCTCTCTTCGTATCGATGTCAAGCTCGTATATGTGATGGATACGAAATGGAGCTCCGCGATGGAGTCGAAGGCAATCGGTTCGAAGTAGATGGAGGATGATGGATTCGAACACATCCATCCGAAGGGTCACGAACCGATCGATTCGAAGTGACCAATATCATGCCTGATCGGTTCGAATCGATCGGTTCGAAGTTAGCGGAGTGATCGGTTCGAAGCAGTGAGTATTGGATGGGTCCGAAGTGGATGGGTTCGAAGGAGATGGTTTCGAAGGTGATGGGTTCGAAGTACTCCAGTGCGATGGGTTCGAAACAGACAGTGACCGCCTCTCTCACTTTGAATCCATCCTATCTTGAGCATACGAACTCGGATTGACTTGAAATTTGAAATGACGACTCCTACGACCTTTCTTGTCATGTCCTATCAATTGTGGCCTGATCCAGACTCGGACAAAATTCATCGATATCCATAGCAAAGTGAAGTATAACCAATCTCTGAGACGAACTGTCTTTCGTTTTCGACCAATCTTTTGGTATCACGGCTTTGCCAAAAAGCGGGATAACATGTCTGACTCAAGGTTTTATGTTCAACTCTTATTACCTTGGGCTGTTCATCCGTTTTGGGATGGACGGACTAGGTAGCAGGTGACAGGTGCTGTTCTTAGTGACTAATGTTGTTAATGACGAAGACAAGCTGGAGGCTTTTGCATATTGTTTCCTTACTATATGTACTGGATGTTCTGCTGTTTGTATGATTCTATGAGTGATATGTAGCTAGGCTTGCTGTATCGACTTTTCAGATTGTTGTACCAAACTATTATGACTTTGTATGATGAATTCTGTTCTATGGAGCTTCACTATGTATACTTTTCTATTGTATTTTATCCATGCGCTGTGAATAATACGATAGAGTTTACTGTTTTACCTTAACCCTGATGATCGTCCATGGCGGCCTGACACACCTTTCAGCGCACTATTTCCTTGTTTAGTGCAGGAGTCATGGGCGGTCGTCACATTTGGTATCAGAGCCTTGGTTAATCGATTTTAGCCAACGCTCGCTAACGTAACTACGTATGAGAGGCATAATTGTATTTTTATGGATGATTACTATATATAATATAGTAGCTTAGAAAGAATTGAACTTCTTATGCAGTTGTCTCTCAAGGTGTATTAATCATTTTCTTATAGATATTAGGAATGAGTCGAAGAGAGAGACAAGCTGCTAGGGAAGGCCGTGCTTCTGAGGGAGTTGCTGATTATGCTTCTATGTTCGAGGCTATGATGACTTCGATCATGAGAAGAGTGCCAGCTCCAGGACCATCAGTAGATGTTGGAGTTCAGGTTCAAGCTTCAAGACCAGTGGATTTTGCTAAGTTGTGTAAAGACTATACTGCTCTTGGAGGAAAGGTTTTCTTGGGAACAGAATCAACCATTGAAGTTCAGAGATGGATTGATGCTTGTAGAAGGATTTTTGGTGACTTGGGAATTGAGGATGCAACTAAGAGGAAGCTTGCATCAAGACAGCTTCAAGGGATAGCTTCTGATTGGTGGAACTCTATCACCATTGATACTCCAGAGGAAGAAATTACTTGGGAGAAATTCCAAGTCAAATTTGAGGCTAAGTTCATTTCTACAGCTCAGAAATCTGTTTTGTTCAAGAAGTTTGTGGAACTCAAGCAAGGTGGAAGACCAGTTCTTGAGTATGTTTCTGAGTTTCAAGCCTTGTCCAAGTATGCTCAGTCGTATATTGAATCTCCCTATCAGAAGAGTTAGAAGTTTGTGACAGGCCTGGACACTTATCTTGGGAGACAGTTGGTGGATCATTTGGATGACCCATTTGAGAAGCTTGTAGAGAAAGCTCTCAGGCACGAGAATCTGTTTCCTAAGGAAGGATCTGTTTTTGTTGTGACCAAGGAGCAAAGTGGAAACAAGAAGAGGAAGCAGCAGCATCAGAAGGGTATGGATAGCCAGAAGAAGCCGAAGGGCGAAGTGACCTGCTACAACTGTCAGCAGAAGGGTCATCTCTCCAAAGATTGTAAGAAACCGAGAGTGCTGGAGAAGTGCCACAACTGTGACAAAACACGGCATTTCAGGAAGAATTGTCCGGAACCGAGGAAAGACAAACAGATTGTGCAAGCTTATGCTTTGGGGGTTGTACCATCGTCTTCGAAAGCTCCTATGGCGGAAGAGGAAGGAAAGAGAGTGGTGGTTCAAGGTACTCTTTCCATATGTGGTGTTCCAGTTAGAGTGTTGTTTGATACTGGGGCGTCGCATTCTTTTGTTTGTAATGAACTTGTAGGCCGGGTTGGTTTGGAACCGGATATTGTTAATAGACCATTGGTTGTAACTAATCCAGTTGGGGGTTCGTCTTGTTTGTGTATGGTATGCCGTGGTCTGGTTGTGTCGAGTCATGATTGCTCTTTTGTTTGTGATTATTTTGTTCTGAACTTTGCGGGGTTCGGAATTATTTTGGGTATGGACTGGCTTAGGAAGTATGCGGAAAGGGTTGATTGTAAGAGGCTGGAGGTGATAGTCGAGAATGTGGAGGGGCGAAAGGTTGTGATACGATGTAAGTATGAAGAAGGCGTCTTCATGAGCTTCATGTATTCGCTAGTTGTTCCACGAGATGAGGTGTCATCGGTGCCTATTGTGAATGGATTTGAGGATGTCTTTGACGAGGTCAAAGGGTTACCGCCGCATAGGAAGATCGAGTTTCGTATCGATCTAGTTGAAGGAGCCAGACCTGTTGTGATGCCTCTTAGGCGGATGGCGCCTAGGGAACAACAAGCGTTGAAGGTGCAAGTTGATGACCTTTTACAGAAAGGATTCATTCGGCGTAGTGTGTCCGAATGGGGTGCACCAGTTGTGTTTGCAACCAAAACGGATGGATCGTTGAGGTTGTGTGTGGATTATCGTGAGCTGAATAAAGTGACTAAGAAGAACAAGTATCCATTGCCGAGAATAGATGACTTGTTTGATCAGCTTCACGAAGCTAAGGTGTTTTCTAAGATGGATTTGGCAACGGGATTTCACCAGTTGAGAGTGGCAAAGGATGGTGTGCCGAAGACTGCTTTCAGGACACCATCCGGTTTCTATGAGTGGCTGGTAATGCCGTTTGGATTGACCAATGCACCAGCGTATTTTGTGGATCTTATGAATAGAGTATTCAGGGATCAGTTGAACAAGTTCGTACTTGTGTTCGTGGATGATATTCTGATTTATTCCAGAACTGAAGAAGAGCACAAGACGCACTTACGTGTTGTTTTGGAAATCTTGCGGAAACATTAGCTGAAGGCTAACTTTTCGAAGTGTCACTTATGGAAGAGTGAAGTCATGTTATCTCTGGAAATGGAATAGCGGTTGATCCCGCCAAGGTGGCAGCAATCCAGGATTGGGTTAGACCTAAGAATGCATCCGATGTGAGAAGTTTTCTTGGATTAGCAGGATATTATCGTCGGTTTATTAAAGACTTTTCCAAGATAGCTGCACCATTAACAGGATTGACGAAAAAGAACCAAGTGTTCGGATGGGATGCTAAGTGTGAGCAAGCTTTCGGCATCCTGAAAGAGCGACTAACAAGTGCTCAAGTTTTGACTATTCCAAATGGAAATGTTGAGATGGTGGTTTACACCGATGCATGTGGTACTAGACTAGGAGCAGTGCTAATGCAGAAGGATAAAGTTGTTGCGTGTGCAAGTCGACAACTCAAGCCGCATGAAAGGAATTATCCGACTCATGATTTGGAGTTAGCGGCGATTGTATTTGCTCCGAAGATGTGGAGACATTACCTACTGGGAGTTCGATTCGAGTTGTTTACAGATCATAAGTTGTTGAAGTATCTTTTCTCCCAAAAGGATTTGAATCTCCGACAGCAGCGATGGCTAGAGTTTTTAGCATTATATGATTTTGGTATAGCCTATACTCCGGGAAAAGGTAACGCAGTGGAAGATGCGTTAAGTCGAAGACATGCAGGATTGGGAGCCATGTTTTCAGAATGGAAGAGTCTTGAGTATTTGGCTGGATTTGACTTCAGGCCTAGTTGTGAATTGGAACCTGAAATGTTGGCAAACTTATCGGTAAGACCTAATCTCGTGGAAAGAATTGGCGAGAGCCAAAAGCGAGACGATAAGCTTATTAAGATTACCCGTGATTTAGAATCTGGATTGGACCCAGAGAAGGATAAAGGATTCGAGGTCGATCGAGAGGGTTGGCTTCGGAAACAAGGACGACTGGTTGTTCCCGATATATATGAATTGAGGAATGAAGTTCTAAAGGAGAGTCATCACTCGAAGTTGACAATTCATCCAGGTGGAAATAAGATGTATCGGGATATGAAGAGAACCTATTACTGGGAAGGTATGAAGAAGGATGTTGGAAATTTTATTTCCAAGTGCATGAACTGCCAGTTGGTAAAAGCCGAACAGAAGAAGCCAAGTGGATTACTTCAGCCGTTAGAAGTTCCTACATGGAAGTGGGAGCAAATGTCGATGGATTTTATTGATGGGCTACCTAGAACCAGAGCAGGAAATGAAGGGATTTGGGTCATCGTAGATCGATTAACTAAGAGTGCTAGATTCATTCCTGTTCGATCAACGAGGACTGCATCGAAATTGGCTGAGTTGTATGTTAAGTGGATAGTTCGATTCCATGGTATTCCGAAGAGTATAGTGAGCGATCGAGACCCATTGTTCACTAGTAGATTTTGGAAGAGCTTCCAGGAAGTTTTGGGAACCGAGTTGTGTTTGAGTACAGCTTATCATCCCTAAACAGATGGTCAGACCGAGAGAGTCAACCGAGTTTTGGAAGATCTCCTCAGAGCATGTGTTTTGAATTTCGAAGGATCATGGGAAGATTATCTTCATTTGGTGGAATTTTCGTATAATAACAGTTATCAGTCAAGAATTGGTATGGCACCGTATGAAGCATTGTATGGAAGACCGTGTAACTCTCCGACATGTTGGATAGAAATAGGAGAAAAGTTGATACTTGGGCCTGAAATGATTCAACAGACTACGGATTGTATAGAGATCATTCGACGACGAATGAAGGAAGCCCAAGACCGTCAGAAAAGTTATGCCGATAAGCGTCGTAAGGATTTGGAATTCAATGTAGGAGATATGGTTTTTGTGAAGATCTCTCCACTAAAGAATGTTATTCGATTTTGGAAGAAAGGAAAATTGACTCCAAGATTTGTTGGACCATTCCCGATCATCGAGCGAATTGGAAAGCTCGCTTATAAATTGGAGTTACCAGAAAAGATGTCGGGTGTGCACAATGTTTTTCATATATCGTATCTACGGAGGTATGTGCACGACCCAAGTACGGTGGTTTCTGCTGATAGCTGTGAAGATTTGGAGGTTGATCCAGTTATTAGAAGACCTCGTAAGCCGCTTCGTGTTGTGGAAACTAACACGAAACAACTTAGGAGGAAGACGATTACGATGCTCAAGGTACAATGGAGTGATGATGTCAAAGACTGTACATGGGAGGAGGAAGAGAGGATGAAAGCAGCTCATCCTGAACTCTTCGAGGTATGGCCCTAAGGTGTCGTGACATCTCATAAATTTGTAACATGTTCTAGTTTTAGAATTCTGCATGCTAGGCTAGTAATTGGATGCATGGTTTGTTGATTGCTATGGATGGTAGGCATGCAGAATAGCTTTGATTGTTCTTGTTTGTTTGGAATTTCGGGGGCGAAATTCCTAAGGGGGAGAGAATGTAACGACCCATATTTTATGTGTCGATAAATCGTAAAATTTGTTGCCATTAAGTCGTTAGTATTGCTTAAGTCATTCTGAGTCTAAGTCGTATGTTAGTATAGGTCGGCCGAGCAACCCAAGTCATGTGAACGACTTAGAGAAGTTAGTGGTAGTGGTTGCCGACTTAAGGGTTAACGGCTTAAGGTGTTTGCCGACCTATAGAAGTAAGCGACTTAAGGGTGAGTGAGCTAGAGGACTTAGGACTTAGTTCGTGTGACCGAGTTAGGGATGTAGCCGACTAAGTAGTTGGCCGACTTAAGAGTTAACGGTTTAGGGAGATAGCGACTTATAGGGGTTAACGACCTAAGTATTGGACCGACTCATAGGAAGGGACGACCTAAAGGATGGAACGATCTAAGGGTTAGTGGTTTAGGTCGTAAGATTTTGTGTGTTTAGATAAGTCGTAAACGAGTTAAGGATAGGTCGGCCATATGGTTAAGTCGTTAGGTCGGCTATGCCGTGTTGTGGTTAAGTCCGTATGTGTTCGTGTGTGTTTGGTCTTAGGTCGGCTATGCGTTGGTTCGGCTGTGTGTGTTAGGTAGTTAGGTCGGCTATGTAGTTGAATCGTTAGGTCGGCAGTGTGAGATGTGTCGTTGGGTTTGTTAAGTCGTGGACAACTTAAGGGATTTCCAGCCTATAAATAGAAGTGCCTATCTTCATTTTTGGGATCCGGATTTCGAAGCGACGAAGTGCTGCCATTTTGAGAGCTCGACTACAACACTTCTTCACTTCTTTTCTCTACTCTAATCTAGTGCTTCCATCCATCCAAGATCGAAGATCAAGATCAAAGATCTAAGAGCCAAAGTTGAAGATCTACATTCTTCGAAGAGAGATTTCACCGTTTGAAGCGGAATCTTGTCGGATCAAGCTAGATCCTTTGCTATCCAGATCTGAAGTTAGTTGCTTTTGTGGTGTTTAGGTGATTCGGTGAGTGGTGGTTATCTCTCACACGGACCCAAAGGAGTATATTGGATCGGTGACTTGTTTGTGTGTTAAAGATAGTGATTTCATGCATTTTCCTTAAGTCTGCATGTAGATCCATCACTCATAAATTTTTGATATCCATTCTACTACATGTTAACCTATGATAGTTCATTCATCAAAGATATTATTTAGAATTCATGCTTGTTAGATTTGGACTCTTTATTTACTAAATTGCCATTATTGTTATAACTGTTTATTTAGATATTGTTTGAATGATTGATTACTTGGATTAATGTTAGATTTGATTGATTGTTAGAAGTTAGTTGATTGATGATTTGATTTGGACAAGTTTGGTCGAAGATGTTTCAAAAGCCAAGTGGAAAGGCTCTTGAATAAGGAAAGCTGCCTGTGGCATATGAAGCGGATGATAAAGCTCATATGGATAGATTTGATGATGATGTTGAGATGGGACTTTGCTATGATGCGATGAGGGAAAGCATGATGTTGAGATGGGACTTTGCTATGATGCGATGAGGCAAAGCATGATGTTGAGATGGGACTTTACTATGATGCGATGAAGCAAAGCATGACATGAGATAGCCTTGGTTATAACCTGGACGGGATCATCCCGAGCATGTTGATAACTCGGTGATATGGTTCGAGTTTGAGGATAATGGTTGGCTCAAGAGGCGCTTGAGCTAGTATGTGAATAGTCGTCGAGGAGGATGACTAGAAGGCTGAGATCTCATCGTTATTGAAGGTTCTAGCAGGCTCAAAGAAAGAGTACGCTGGGAAGATTCGATAGTCCCAAGCACGGGCTGCGACGACGTGCTAAGTACTCTGGGCAGATTCGATAGTCCTAGGCACGGGCTGCGACGACGTGTGGAGTTCTGTCTAGAACCGGGGTTACCATTAGCCCTTGACGGACGGATGAAAGAATGAGCCTGTCATTCAATTAACAATGATATCGAGGCAATGATAACAATGATAGCCAGAGTCATGGATGCTTGGATGCTTTGGTTGTATCGTCATTCGGTCTCAAGAGCGATGTTTTGTGGGTGCGTATCTGATCTTGGTTTAGGCCTTGGGGGTTTGTACTTGGAAAACATCGACCTTGACTCGAGTGATAATTGCTTTATTTTAATTGTCTGCTTTGTTATGGTTGTTTCTGCTTAATGGGTCTGGGGGCTATTGTTATCCCAACTTTTGGCAAAGTTGAGATACCCATAATTTACTAGAAATCAATGATTACTATTCATGAATATCAACCATGCATTACAGGATAACCATGGATATCGATGAATTTTGTCCGAGTCCAGAACGGGCCACAGTTGATAGGACACGACAAGAAAGATCATAGGAATCTGCATTCCAAATTTCAAGACAATCCGAGGTCGTATGCTCAAGTTATGATGGAATCAAGATAAGAGGAATTGACATTGCTCGGTTCGAACCCATAGTGTTCGAACCCATCATATTCGAAACCATCACCCTACTTATGTTCGAACCCATCTGGTTCGAACCCACGAAATAAGTCTGCGCCTCGAATCCATAAGCATTTGCCCCAGTTCGAATCGATGGAGTTCGTAGCCATCGGTTCGAAACCATCTATTTCGAACCCATCACAAAACCTAGCTTCGAACCCATCACAAAACCTAGCTTCGAACCCATCACAGAGCCACACTTCGAACCCATCACGAGGCCATACTTCGAACCCATCCTGAGTAGCTTCATTCGAACCCACTGGGTCAACCAACCACGATGACGTGTCTCCCATCGGTTCGACTGCGCCGAGATATATGGAGTCGAAGCGGTCAACACTGAGAGAAGTCCGGATCGATTCGAAACTTGCGCTCCACGTCACCACGAAGTCGCGTGCCACACTGGTTTCGAAATCATCGTTTCAAGCAACAGGGGTTCGAACGCAACAGCCTCACCGTGAAGTCAATTTCGAACCCTGCATATCTCCTAACCTACTGATCCAAATGCCATGAAATTTTCACAGATGCTTGCATACATGATGAAGAATGTCCACGCCAAATTTCACCTCGATTGGATGAATTCTTGATCGGTTCGAATGGAGTTCGAACCGATGCCAAAGTGGGCCCAAACTTTCCGAGACCGTACGTGTGGGCCCCCTCACGTGCCAGAAGAGGTCTCCCAAGTTTCCAGCGAGATAGCAGCAGCCAACGCCTATAAATAGCACCTTGAAGCCTTCAGAAAAGGGATCTTTCCGCCATTGAACGCCAAGACTCTGCCGGATTCAAGTTTAACTATCAGAACCACCGTTGTACTTGAATTTCAGAACTACAATTCATTGTAATCCGCTGTAATCGATTGTAATCAGCGAAGAACATCAATAAAAGGAAAAACCTTTGAAGTGGACGTAGGCCGGAGATAGCCGAACCACTATAAAATCGTGTGTTCTTGTTTACATTTACTACTTTACTGCTTAGATCTGTGATTTGTGTTTTGATATCGTTGATTTATATTCGAACACTGGTGCTTTCACATTCATCGGGGTTTGTGACCAATTTTGGCGCAAACACTTTGGTGCTTTCACTGAGATGAACCAGCACCCGCTACATCAGATTCAGAATTCAGATTCAAAAGTTTGAAGAAACTCCAATCCGGAAACAATGACTCGACATACGAGACAAAGAGTTGATAGAAGCCAACAAGGAGGAAGCCAAGAGGCATCCTCCAGATCAGGAGAAGGACAAGCTTCCGTCTACATCACCAGAGACGAGATGGAGGCCATGGCTAATTCATTGCGCGAAAGCATAATGAAGAGTCAACAGGAGATGCTGCAGAATTTCATCGAGCAGATGAGGGCGGCAAATATGCAAAACCTTGGACCAGCTACAACAGCTACGAGTACGGGACAAGGAATAAGGATTGCAGATGCAAATGAAGGACAGGCTCAAGGCCAGAATACAGGGATTGAAGGTGGTCAACAAGGCCTTGGGGGCAGACCCTCAGGGTCCGATACTGGAAGACCAACAGACGGAGCACAACAAACAGGAGCCAATGCATACGCCAACGAGCCACCAGAAGAGTACGTACCGGAATTCCCTTCAAGGCTCGGGGGGCAGGACAGAAACTTGACAAGGGGGCAACCCCTAGACGGAGATGAGAGAATGATAGGCCTAATGCGACGAATCATGAGAGGAGGATTGCCTAGCGGAGGCCTAGAGGAAGTTAGTCGGAGTCCATTCACTCCGAACATCCGAAACGCAAGGAACCCTCCAAAGTTCAAATTACCAGCGCTAGATCCCTATGACGGAAGGTCAGACCCGACCATGCACATCACAAGGTATATCAGGCACATGGAGGTGCTGGGGGCATCCGAGGAAGTGATGGCACGATGCTTCCCTCTATATTTGACAGATTTAGCTTCACTATGGTTCAGACAACTAGAGACTGGATCAATTGGAACATGGAGCGAGCTCGTTGATTGCTTCATGAGACAGTTCAGGGTCCACGTGACGCGACCCAAGAGTGTGATGACTTTAGCAACAATCAAGCAGAGGACCGGAGAGTCCATAAAAGATTTTCTACTCAGATTCAACGTGACAGTGACTTCTGTGGATCGCCCGGATCCATCAATGATTTTGATGGCGGCGGTGGCAGGAGTCGCGGAAGGCACCAAGTTTAAGGATTCTCTAACTAAAGATCCACCGCAAGATCTTGGAGAGTTCTTTCATAAAGCTGAAAAGTTCATTCGGCTAGAAGAATCACGAGTCGAAAGTCGTGAAATAAATGCCGCGCAAAGCGAAGGGACCTCCAGAGAACAGTCCAGGGCGGACAAGGGAAAAAGGAGACAGGACGACAGACATGATGGTCTTGATAAACGGAAGAAATCCCGAGAACCAAGATTCAGGCAATACACCGATCTGAATACAAGCCTAGAAAGAATCTACACTGAAACTCGGGGACAAATCCCCTATCGAAAGCCACCTATAAGGGATCCCACCGAGCGGGAGCGCAGGACTGGAAAATATTGCCTATTCCATGAGCTGGATGGGCACACCACAGATGAATGCCGTCACCTGAAGGATGAGGTGGAAGAGCATGCCAGAGGTGGTAGATTGCCACAGTATGTCAGAGAACGGACAACGGCAACGAGACCTGAACAACTACCGCCTCCACCTTGCAGGAACGATCCTGGATCGGGATCACGACTCGTCATCGACTGATTAAAGATGGCAAGGGCCAAGTCCAGGGTTTGGACGTTGGTCAAACAGTTTTATTTAGATTTATTTTCAGAATAAACGGTCACTCCACTTACACATGTACGGGAACCGGAGAAATCCCTAGGCATGCTCTGAGATGGAGATAAACCGCTACGCCCGGAGAGGCAATCTTTAGTTTTTCTCTGATGTTTGAGATTGAACATCTGGAACTTGAATTTTAATAAATGAATTAGAACTTCTTGCAATAAGCCTTTTGACCGGAGAGTCAAAGGATGAACATTACATATAAACATGATCGCTTTATGACCCTATCCGGAGAGACGGGGTCCGAAGGCAAGAAGTGAGTTGCTTCGCCGGAGAGCGACAGGATTGACTCACTTATACAAGAATGATCGCCTACGCCCGGAGAGGTGAATCCAGAAGGCAAGAAGTGAGTTGCATCGCCGGAGAGCGACAGGATCGACTCACTTATCGTCGTTTCCCCTTCACCGGAGAGTGATAGGATGGGATCCGACAAGAGTCCGGAGAGACTATGATCGGTCGATGATTCAGGTCATGACATCGCTTAATGTTCAACTGCTTTGAACCGGAGTGCAAGAAGTGAGTTGCTTCGCCGGAGAGCGACAGGATCAACTCACTTAAGCGTTGTTTCCCCTTCACCGGAGAGTGATAGGATGGGATCCAGCAAGAGCCCGGAGAGGCTATAATCGGTCCCGAACGACCATGATATCGCTATACGTCCTAACTGGGGCCAGAGTGCAAGGAATAGAAGGCAACGCCAGAGAGCAATGGGATCTTTCTATTCAATCACTGAGTCTAGAATGAGCTCAGTAAGGGGTTAGAGCAGCCAATAATAGTCCAGAGAAACTATGAAACTTCATTCTCAACTCCTACGGGAAGAACAAACATTGATTTGGCTTCGAACAGCCACATACTTGATCGATAATGCCACAGCTATCAACGAAACATGAATTTATTACACTTGATATAAGACCGTTCAAAACATACCTTTTACAAAAAGGCATGTTTTGGGGGGCAAAGTGTTATCCCAACTTTTGGCAAAGTTGAGATACCCATAATTTACTAGAAATCAATGATTACTATTCATGAATATCAACCATGCATTACAGGATAACCATGGATATCGATGAATTTTGTCCGAGTCCAGAACGGGCCACAGTTGATAGGACACGACAAGAAAGATCATAGGAATCTGCATTCCAAATTTCAAGACAATCCGAGGTCGTATGCTCAAGTTATGATGGAATCAAGATAAGAGGAATTGACATTGCTCGGTTCGAACCCATAGTGTTCGAACCCATCATATTCGAAACCATCACCCTACTTATGTTCGAACCCATCTGGTTCGAACCCACGAAATAAGTCTGCGCCTCGAATCCATAAGCATTTGCCCCAGTTCGAATCGATGGAGTTCGTAGCCATCGGTTCGAAACCATCTATTTCGAACCCATCACAAAACCTAGCTTCGAACCCATCACAAAACCTAGCTTCGAACCCATCACAGAGCCACACTTCGAACCCATCACGAGGCCATACTTCGAACCCATCCTGAGTAGCTTCATTCGAACCCACTGGGTCAACCAACCACGATGACGTGTCTCCCATCGGTTCGACTGCGCCGAGATATATGGAGTCGAAGCGGTCAACACTGAGAGAAGTCCGGATCGATTCGAAACTTGCGCTCCACGTCACCACGAAGTCGCGTGCCACACTGGTTTCGAAATCATCGTTTCAAGCAACAGGGGTTCGAACGCAACAGCCTCACCGTGAAGTCAATTTCGAACCCTGCATATCTCCTAACCTACTGATCCAAATGCCATGAAATTTTCACAGATGCTTGCATACATGATGAAGAATGTCCACGCCAAATTTCACCTCGATTGGATGAATTCTTGATCGGTTCGAATGGAGTTCGAACCGATGCCAAAGTGGGCCCAAACTTTCCGAGACCGTACGTGTGGGCCCCCTCACGTGCCAGAAGAGGTCTCCCAAGTTTCCAGCGAGATAGCAGCAGCCAACGCCTATAAATAGCACCCTGAAGCCTTCAGAAAAGGGATCTTTCCGCCATTGAACGCCAAGACTCTGCCGGATTCAAGTTTAACTATCAGAACCACCGTTGTACTTGAATTTCAGAACTACAATTCATTGTAATCCGCTGTAATCGATTGTAATCAGCGAAGAACATCAATAAAAGGAAAAACCTTTGAAGTGGACGTAGGCCGGAGATAGCCGAACCACTATAAAATCGTGTGTTCTTGTTTACATTTACTACTTTACTGCTTAGATCTGTGATTTGTGTTTTGATATCGTTGATTTATATTCGAACACTGGTGCTTTCACATTCATCGGGGTTTGTGACCAATTTTGGCGCAAACAGCTATCACTGTAGAAAGAGGTGGAGTGGGATGGTTGGGTTCCTATTCCTTTTTACCCTTTATGCTCTTTTGGTATGTTTGATAGTTGATTTACTGCTCACTAGGACTTTTGTCTGACTCAAGGTTTTATGTTCAACTCTTATTACCTTGGGCTGTTCATCCGTTTTGGGATAGGCGGACTAGGTAGCAGGTGACAGGTGCTGTTCTTAGTGACTAACGCTGTTGATGACGAAGACGAGCTGGAGGCTTTTGCTTATTTTTTTCTTACTATATGTACTGGATGTTCAGCTGTTTGTATGATTCTCTGAGTGATATGTAGTGAGGTTTGCTGTATTGACTTTTCAGTTTGTTGTACCAAACTATTATGACTTTGTATGATGAATTCTTTTCTATGGAGCTTCACTATGTATACTTTTCTATTGTAGTTTATCCATGCGCTATGAGTAATACGATAGAGTTTACTGTTTTACCTTAACCCTGATGACCGTCCATGGCGGCCTGACACACCTTTCAGCGCACTATTTCCTTGTTTAGTGCAAGAGTCATGGGCGGTCGTCACAATTACCGTGGCTGGTCTTCGATTTACCATCGCTGGAGAGTGGTGCACCATGGTACCGTTCCGTTTCTAATCCATGCACGCATTTCAAAAAGTCGTACGACACTGTTTCGCCATTTCGGACGGATGTTGCACCTTGCACCGTGGATGTTGCACCCTGTAGATATCGATTATTCTGACGGCCATAACTTCTGGCTCGTTTAGAGTTAAGTGAGCCATAACCAGTCAAAACGAAGGCCTCCGTGAGTTCTATGGATCTGACGGCTTTCAACCGTCAATGGATTGTATAATGCCCAAAAAAGACTATCTGATTCTCAATCGGGTCTCGGAAGTTTTTTACACTTTGTTTTTTCGACACTTGGATTTTTACGGTAAAACTGGATTACCGTGGCTGGTCTTCGATTTACCATTGCTGGAGAGTGGTGCACCACGGTACCGTTCCGTTTCAAACCTATGCACGCATTTCAAAAAGTCGTACGACACTGTTTCGCCATTTCGGATGGATGTTGCACCTAGCACCGTGGATGTTGCACCCTGTAGATATCGATTATTCGGACGGCCATAACTTCTGGCTCGTTTAGAGTTACGGAAGCCATAACCTGTCAAAACGAAGGCCTCAGTGAGTTTTACGGCTCTGACAGCTTTCAGCCGTCAATGGATTGTTTAATGCCTAAAAAAGACTATCCGAATCTCAATCGGGTCTAGAAAGTTTTTTACCCTTCGTTTTTTCGACACATGGATTTTTACGGTAAAACTGTATTACCGTGGCTGGTCTTCGATTTACCATCTCTGGAGAGTGGTGCACCATGGTACCATTCCATTTAAAATCCACGCACGCATTTCAAAAAGTCGTATGACACTGTTTCGCCATTTCGGACGGATGTTGCACCTTGCATCGTGGATGTTGCACTCTGTAGATATCGATTATTCGGACGGCCATAACTTCTGGTTCGTTTAGAGTTACGGGAGCCATAACCTGCCAAAACGAAGGCCTCAATGAGTTCTACGACTCTGACCACTTTCAGCCATCAATGGATTGTTTCATGCCCAAAAATGACTATCCGAATCTCAATCGGGTCTAGGAAGTTTTTTACACTTGGTTTTTTCGACACATGGATTTTTACGGTAAAACGGGATTACCGTGGCTGGTCTTCGATTTACCATCGCTGGAGAGTGGTGCATCATGGTACCGTTCCGTTTCAAATCCATGCACGCATTTCAAAAAGTCGTACGACACTGTTTTGCCATTACGGACGGATGTTGCACCTTGCACCGTGAATGTTGCACCCTGTAGATATCGATTATTCGGACGGCCATAACTTCTGGCTCGTTTAGAGTTAAGGGAGCCATAACCAGTCAAAACGAAGGCCTCAGTGAGTTCTACGGCTCTGACGGCTTTCAGCCGTCAATGGATTGTATAATGCCCAAAAAAGACTATCCGAATCTAAATCGGGTCTCGAAAATTTTTTACCCTTCGTTTTTTCGACACGTGGATTTTTACGGTAAAACTGGATTATCGAGGCTGGTCTTCGATTTTTCATCGCTCGAGAGTGGTGCACCATGGTACCGTTCCGTTTCAAATCCATGCATGCACTTCAAAAAATCGTACGACACTGTTTCGCCATTTCGGACGGATGTTGCACCTTGCACCGTGGATGTTGCACCCTGTAGATATCGATTATTCGAACAGCCATAACTTCTGGCTCGTTTAGAGTTACGGGAGCCATAACCTGTCAAAATGAAGTCCTCAGTGAGTTCTTCGGCTCTGACAGCTTTCAGCCGTCAATGGATTGTTTAATGCCCAAAAAAGACTATCCGAATCTCTATCAGGCCTAGGAAGTTTTTTACCCTTCGTTTTTTCGACACGTGGATTTTTACGGTAAAAAGGGATTACCGTGGCTGGTGTTCGATTTACCATCGCTTGAGAGTGGTGCACCATGGTACCGTTTCGTTTCAAATCCATGCATGCATTTCAAAAAGTCGTACGACACTATTTTGCCATTTCGGGCGGATGTTGCACCTTGCACCGTGTATGTTGCACCCTGTAGATATCGATTATTCGGACGGCCATAACTTATGGCTCGTTTGGAGTTACGGGAGCCATAACTAGTCAAAACGAAGGCCTCGGTGATTTTTACGGCTCTGACAGCTTTCAGCCGTCAATGGATTGTATAATACCTAAAAAAGACTATCTGAATCTCAAACGGGTCTCGGAAGTTTTTTACCCTTCGTTTTTTCGACAAGTTGATTTTTACGGTAAAACGGGATTACCGTGGTTGGTCTTCGATTTACCATCGCTGGAGAGTGGTGACCATGGTACCGTTCCATTTCAAATCCATGCACGCATTTCAAAAAGTCGTACGACGCTGTTTCGCCATTTCGGACGGGTGTTGAACCTTGCACCGTGGATGTTGCACCCTGTAGATATCGATTATTCGGACGACCATAACTTTTGGCTCGTTTAGAGTTAGGGGAGCCATAACCAGTCCAAACGAAGGCCTCAGTGAGTTCTACGGCTCTGACAGCTTTCAACCGTCAATGGATTGTATAATGCCCAATAAAGACTATCCAAATCTCAATCGGGTCTCGTAAATTTTTTACCCTTCGTTTTTTCGACACGTGGATTTTTACGGTAAAACGGGATTACCGTGGCTGGTCTTCGATTTTCCATCGCTGGAGAGTGGTGCACCATGGTAACGTTCCATTTCAAATCCATGCACGCATTTTAAAAAGTCGTACGACACTGTTTCGCCATTTTGGACGGATGATGCACCTTGCACCGTGGATGTTGCACCCTGTAGATATCGATTATTCGGACGGCCGTAACTTCTGGCTCGTTTAGAGTTAAGGGAGCCATAACCAGTCAAAACGAAGGCCTCAGTGAGTTCTACAACTTTGATAGCTTTTGGCTGTCAATGGATTGTATAATGCGCAAAAAAGATTATCTGAATCTCAATCGGGTCTCGGAAGTTTTTTACCCTTCGTTTTTTTGACACGTGGATTTTTGCGGTAAAACGGGATTACCGTGGCTGGTCTTCGATTTACCAACGCTGGAGAGTGGTGCACCGTGGTACCGTTCCGTTTCAAATCCATGCACGCATTTCAAAAAGTCGTACGACACTGTTTCGCCATTTCGGACGGATGTTGCACCCTGCACCATGGATGTTGCACCCTGTAGATACCGATTATTCGGACGGCCATAACATCTGGCTCGTTTAGATTTACGGGAGCCATAACTAGTCAAAACGAAGGTCTCAGTGAGTTCTACGGCTTTGACAGCTTCCAGCCGTCAATGGATTATATAATGCCCAAAAAAGACTATCCGAATCTCAATCGGGTCTCGGAAGTTTTTTACCCTTCGTTTTTTCGACACGTGGATTTTTACGGGAGAACGGGATTACCGTGGCTGGTCTTCGATTTACCATCACTGGAGTGTGGTGCACCATGGTACCGTTCCATTTCAAATCCATGCACGCATTTCGAAAAGTCGTACGACGCTGTTTCGCCATTTCGGACGGATGTTGAACCTTGCACCGTGGATGTTGCACCCTGTAGATATCGATTATTCGGACGACCATAACATCTTGCTCGTTTAGAGTTAAGGGAGCCATAACCAGCCAAAACGAAGGCCTCAGTGAGTTCTACGGCTCTGACAGCTTTCAGCCATCAATAGATTGTATAATGCCCAAAATAGACTATCCGAATCTCAATCGGGTCTCGGAAGTTTTTTACCCTTCGTTTTTTCGACACGTAGATTTTTACGGTAAAACGGGATTACCGTGGCTGGTCTTCGATTTTCCACCGCTGAAGAGTGGTGCACCATGGTACCATTTTGTTTCAAATCCATGCATGCATTTCAAAAGGTCGTACGACACTGTTTCGCCATTTCGGACGGATGTTGCACCTTGCACCGTGGATGTTGCACCCTGTAGATATCGATTATTCGGACGGCCATAATTTCTGGCTCGTTTAGAGTTACGGGAGCCATAACCTGTCAAAACGAAGGCCTCAGTGAGTTCTACGGCTCTGACCGCTTTCAGCCGTCAATGGATTGTTTAATGCCCAAAATAGACTATCTGAATCTCAATCGGGTCTAGGAAGTTTTTACCCTTCGTTTTTTCAACACGTGGATTTTTGCGGTAAAACGGGATTACCGTGGCTGGTCTTCAATTTACCATCGCTGGAGAGTGGTCCAGCATGGTACCCTTCCGTTTCAAATCCATGCACGTATTTTAAAAAGTCGTACGACGCTGTTTCGCCATTTTGGACGGATGTTGCACCTTGCACCGTGGATGTTGCACCATGTAGATATCGATTATTCGGACGGCCATAACTTCTGGCTCTTTTAGAGTTAAGGGAGCCATAACTAGTCAAAACGAAGGCCTTAGTGAGTTCTACAGCACAGATAGCTTTCAGCCATCAATGGATTGTATAATGCCTGAAAAAGACTATCCGAATCTCAATCGGGTCTCGGAAGTTTTTTACCCTTCGTTTTTCGACACGTGGATTTTTATGGTAAAACTAGATTACCATGGCTGGTCTTCGATTTACCATCGCTGGAGAGTGGTGCCCCATGGTACCGTTCCGTTTCAAATCTATGCACGCATTTCAAAAAGTCGTAAGACACTGTTTCGCCATTTCGGACGGATGTTGCACCTTGCGCCGTGGATGTTGCACCCTATATATATCGATTATTCGGACGGCATTAACTTCTGGCTCGTTTAGAGTTACGGGAGCCATAACCAGTCAAAATAAAAGCCTCGGTAAGTTCTACGGCTCTGACAGCTTTCAGCCGTCAATGGATTGTATAATGCCCAAAAAAGACTATCCGAATCTCAATAGGGTCTCGGAAGTTTTTTACCCTTCGTTTTTTCGATACGTGGATTTTTACTGTAAAACGGGATTACCGTGGCTGGTCTTCGATTTACCATTGCTGGAGAGTGGCGCACCATGGTACCGTTCCATTTCAAATCCATGCACGCATTTCAAAAAGTCGTACGACACTGTTTCGCCATTTCGGACGAATGTTGCACCTTGCACCGTGGATGTTGCACCCTGCAGATATCGATTATTCGGACGGCCATAACTTCTGGCTTGTTTAGAGTTAAGGGAGCCATAACCAGTCAAAACAAAGGCCTCAGTGAGTTCTACGGCTCTGACGGCTTTCAGCCGTCAATGGATTTTATAATGCCCACAAAAGAGTATCCGAATCTCAATCGGGTCTCGGAAGTTTTTTACCCTTCATTTTTTCGACACGTGGATTTTTACGGTAAAACGGGATTACCGTGGCTGGTCTTCGATTTACCATCGCTGGACAGTGGTGCCCCATGGCACCGTTCCCTTTCAAATCCATGCACGCATTTTGAAAAGTCGTACGACGCTGTTTCACCATTTCGGACGGATGTTGCACTTTGCACCTTGGATGTTGCACCCTGTAGATATCGATTATTCGGATGGCCATAACTTCTGGCTCGTTTAGAGTTACGGGAGCCATATCCTGTCAAAACGAAGACCTCAGTGAGTTCTACAACTCTGACGGCTTTCAGCCGTCAATGGATTCTTTAATGCCCAAAAAAGACAATCCGAATCTCAATCGGATCTAGGAAGTTTTTTACCCTTCGTTTTTTCGACACGTGGATTTTTACGGTAAAACGGGATTACCGTTGCTGGTCTTCGATTTACCATCGCTGGAGAGTGGTGAACCATGGTACCGTTCCGTTTCAAATCCATGCACGAATTTCAAAAAGTCGTACGACACTTTTTCACCATTTCGGACGGATGTTGCACCTTGCACCGTGGATGTTGCACCATGTAGATATCGATTATTCGGACGGCCATAACTTCTGGCTCGTTTAGATTTAAGGGAGCCATAACCAGTCAGAACGAAGGCCTCAGTGAGTTCTACGGCTCTGACAGCTTTCAACCGTCAATGGATTGTATAATGCCCAAAAAAGTATATCTGAATCTCAATCGGGTCTCGAAAGTTTTTTACCCTTTATTTTTTCGACACGTGGATTTTTACGGTAAAACTGGATTACCGTGGCTAGTCTTCGATTTACCATCGTTGGTGAGTGGTGCCCCATTGTACCGTTCTGTTTCAAATCAATGCACGCATTTCAAAAAGTCGTACGACACTGTTTCGCCATTTCGGACGGATGTTGCACCTTGCACCGTGGATGTTGCACCCTGTAGATATCGAATATTCGAACGGTCATAACTTCTGGCTCGTTTAGAATTACGAAACCATAACAAGTCAAAAGGAAGGCCTAAGTGAGTTCTGCGGCTCTGACAGCTTTTAGCCGCCAATATATTGTATAATTCCCAAAAAAGACTATCTGAATCTCAATCGGGTCTCGGAAGTTTTTTATCCTTCGTTTTTTCGACACTTGGATTTTTACGGTAAAACGGGATAACCGTGGCTGGTCTTCGATTTACCATCGCTGGAGAGTGGTGCACCATGGTACCGTTTCGTTTCAAATCCATGCACGCATTTCAAAAAGTCGTACGACACTGTTTCGCCATTTCGGACGGATGTTGCACCTTGCACCGTGTATGTTGCACCCTGTAGATATCGATTATTCGGACGGCCATAACTTCTGGCTCGTTTAGATTTACGGGAGCCATAACCAGTCAAAACGAAGGCCTCAGTGAGTTCTACGGCTCTGACAGCTTTCAGCCATCAATGGATTGTATAATGCCCAAAAAAGTCTGTCCGAATCTCCATCTGGTCTCGGAAGTTTTTTACCCTTCGTTTTTTCGACACGTGGATTTTTACGAGAAAACGGGATTACCTTGGCTGGTCTTCGATTTACCATCGCTGGAGAGTGGTGCACCATGGTACCGTTCCATTTCAAATCCATGCACGCATTTTAAAAAGTCGTACGACGCGGTTTCGCCATTTCGGACGGATGTTGCATCTTGCACCGTGGATGTTGCACCCTGTAGATATCGATTATTCGGACGGCCATAACTTATGGCTCGTTTAGAGTTACGGGAGCCATAACCTATCAAAATGAAGGCCTCAGTGAGTTCTACGGCTCCGACAGCTTTCAGCCGTCAACGGATTGTTTAATGCCCAAAAAAGACTGTCTGGATCTCAATCGGGTCTAGGAAGTTTTTTACCCTTCGTTTTTTCGACAAGGTCGTACGACACTGTTTCTCCATTTCGGACGGATGTTGCACCTTGCACCGTGGATGTTGCACCATGTAGATATCGATTATTCGGACGGCCATAACTTCTGGCTCGTTTAGAGTTAAGGGAGCCATAACCAGTCAAAACGAAGGCCTCAGTGAGTTCTACGGCTCTGACAGCTTTCAGCCGGCAATGGATTTTATAATGCCCAAAAAAGACTATCTGAATCTCAATAGGGTCTCGGAAGTTTTTTACCCTTCGTTTTTTCGACACGTGGATTTTTACGGTAAAACTGGATTACCGTGGCTGGTCTTCGATTTACCATCGCTGGAGAGTGGTGCCCCATGGTACCGTTCCGTTTCAAATCTGTGCACGCATTTCAAAAAGTCGTACGACACTGTTTCGCCATTTCAGACGGATGTTGCACCTTCCACCGCGGATGTTGCGCCCTGTAGATATCGATTATTTGGACGACCATAACTTCTGGCTCGTTTAGAGTTAAGGGAGCCATAACCAGTAAAAAAGAAGGCCTCAGTGAGTTCTATGGCTCTGACAGCTTTCAGCCGGCAATGGATTTTATAATGCCCAAAAAAGACTATCCGAATGTCAATCGGGTCTTGGAAGTTTTTACCCTTCGTTTTTCCGACACGTGGATTTTTACGGTAAAACGGGATTACCGCGGATGGTCTTCGATTTACCATCGCTGGAGAGTGGTGCACGATGGTACCGTTCCGTTTCAAATCCATGCACGCATTTCAAAAAGTCGTATGACGCTGTTTCGCCATTTCGGACGCATGTTGCACCTTGCACCGTGGACGTTGCACCCTGTAGATAACTTCTGGCTCGTTTAGAGTTAAGGGAGCCATAACCAGTCAAAACGAAGGCCTCAGTGAGTTCTACGGCTCTAACAGCTTTCAAACGTCAATGGATTTTATAATGCCCAAAAAAGACTATCCGAATCTCAATCGGGACTCGAAAGTTTTTTACCCTTCGTTTTTTCGACACATGGATTTTTACGCTAAAACGGGATTACCGTGGCTGGTCTTCGATTTACCATCGCTGGAGAGTGGTGCCCCATGGTACCATTCCGTTTCAAATCCATGCATTCATTTCAAAAAGTCGTACGACACTGTTTCGCCATTTCGGACGGACGTTGCACCTTGCATCGTGGATGTTGCACCCTGTAGATATCGATTATTCGGACGGCCATAACTTCTGGCTCGTTTAGAGTTACGGGAGCCATAACCTGTCAAAACGAAGGCCTCTGTGAGTTCTACGGCTCTGAGAGCTTTCAGCCGTCAATTGATTGTTTAATGCCCAAAAAAGACTATCCGAATCTCAATCGGGTCTAGGAAGTTTTTTACCCTGCGTTTTTTCGGCACGTGGATTTTTACGGTAAAACGAGATTACCATGGCTGGTCTTCGATTTACCATCGCTGGAGAGTGTTGAGCTATGGTACTGTTCCATTTCAAATCCATGCACGCATTTCAAAAAGTCATACGACACTGTTTCGCCATTTCGGACGAATGTTGCACCTTGCACCGTGGATGTTGCACCATGTAGATATCGATTATTCGGACGGCCATAACTTCTGGCTCGTTTAGAGTTATGGGAGCCATAACCAGTCAAAACGAAGGCCTCAGTGAGTTCTACGGATCTGACAGCTTTCAGCCGGCAATGGATTTTATAATGGCCAAAAAAGACTATCCGAATCTCAATCGGGTCTCAGAAGTTTTTACCCTTCGTTTTTTCGACACGTGGATTTTTACGGTAAAACGGTTTACCGTGGCTGGTCTTCGATTTACCATTGCTGCAGAGTGGTGCCCCATGGTACCGTTCCGTTTCAAATCCATGAACGCATTTCAAAATGTCGTACGACACTGTTTCGCCATTTCGGATGGATGTTGCACCTTGCACCGTGGATGTTGCACCCTATAGATATCGATTATTCGAACGGCCATAACTTCTAGCTCGTTTAGAGTTACGGGAGCCATAACCAGTTAAAAGGAAGGCCTCAGTGAGTTCTATGTCTCTGACAGCTTTCAGCCGTCAATGGATTGTTTAATGCCCAAAAAAGACTATCCGAATCTCAATCGGGTCTAGGATGGTTTTTACCCTTCGTTTTTTTGACACGTGGATTTTTGCGGTAAAACGGGATTACCTTGGCTGGTCTTCGATTTACCATCGCTGGAGAGTGATGCACCACGGTACTGTTTCTTTTCAAATCCATGCACGCATTCCAAAAAGTCATACGACACTGTTTCGCCATTTCGGACGGATGTTGCACCTTGCACCGTGGATGTTGCACCATGTAGATATCGATTATTCGGATAGCCCTAACTTCTGGCTCGTTTAGAGTTAAGGGAGCCATAACTAGTCAAAATGAAGGCCTCAGTGAGTTCTACGGCTCTGACAGCTTTCAGCCGGCAATGGATTTTATAATGCCCAAAAAAGACAATCCGAATCTCAATCGGGTCTCGGAAGTTTTTACCCTTCATTTTTTCGACACGTGGATTTTTACGGTAAAACTGGATTACCGTGGCTGGTCTTCGATTTACCATCGCTGGAGAGTGGTGCCCCATGGTACCATTCTGTTTCAAATCTATGCACGCATTTCAAAAAGTCGTACGACATTGTTTCGCCATTTTGGACGGATGTTGCGCCTTGCACCGTGTATGTTGCACCCTGTAGATATCGATTATTCGGAAGGCCATAACTTCTGGCTCGTTTAGAGTTACGGGAGCCGTAACCAGTCAAAACGAAGGCCTCAGTGAGTTCTACGGCTCTGACAGCTTTCAGCCATCAATGGATTGTACAATGCCCAAAAAAGACAGTCCGAATCTAAATTGGGCCACGGAAGTTTTTTGCCCTTCTTTTTTTCGACACGTGGATTTTTACGAGAAAACGGGATTACCGTGGCTGGTCTTTGATTTACCATCGCTGGAGAGTGGTGCTCCATGGTACCGTTATATTTCAAATCCATGCACGCATTTCAAAAAGTTGTACGACGTGGTTTCGCCATTTCGGACGGATGTTGCACCTTGCACCGTGGATGTTGCACCATGTAGATATCGATTATTCGGACGGCCATAACTTCTGGCTCGTTTAGAGTTACTGGAGCCATAACCTGTCAAAATGAAGGCCTCGGTGATTTCTACGGCTCCGACAGCTTTAGCCGTCAACGGATTGTTTAATGCCCAAAAAAGACTGTCTGAATCTCAATCGGGTCTAAGAAGTTTTTTACCCTTCGTTTTTTCGACACGGTCGTACGACACTGTTTCGCCATTTCGGACGGATGTTGCACCTTGCACCGTGGATGTTGCACCATGTAGATATTGATTATTCGTATGGCCATAACTTCTGCCTCGTTTAGAGTTAAGGGAGCCATAACCAGTCAAAACGAAGGCCTCAGTGAGTTCTACGGCTCTGACAGCTTTCAGCCATCAATGGATTGTATAATTCGCAAAAAAGACAATCCGAATCTCAATCGGGTCTCGGAAGTTTTTTACCCTTCGTTTTTTCGACACGTGGATTTTTACGGTAAAACTGGATTACCGTGGCTGGTCTTCGATTTACCATCGCTGGAGAGTGGTGTCCCAAGGTACCGTTTCGTTTCAAATCAATGCACGCATTTCAAAAAGTCGTACGACACTTTTCGCCATTTCGGACGGATGTTGCACCTTGCACCGTGGATGTTGCACCCTATAGATATCGATTATTCGGACGGCAATAACTTCTGGCTCGTTTAGAGTTACGGGAGCCATAACCAGTCAAAACAAAGGACTCAGTGAATTTTACGGCTCTGACAGCTTTCAGCCGTCAATGGATTGTATAATGCCCAAAAACGACATTCCGAATCTCAATCGGGTCTCGGAAGTTTTTTACCCTTCGGTTTTTCGATACGTGGATTTTTACTGTAAAACGGGATTACCGTGGCTGGTCTTCGATTTACCATTGCTGGAGAGTGGTGCAACATGGTACCATTCCGTTTCAAATCCATGCACGCATTTCAAAAAGGCGTACGACGCTGTTTCGCCATTTCGGACGGATGTTGCACCATGCACCGTGGATGTTGCACCCTGAAGATATCGATTATTCGGACGGCCATTACTTCTGGCTCGTTTAGAGTTAAGGAAGCCATAACCAGTCAAAACGAAGGCCTAAGTGAGTTTTACGGCTCTGACTGCTTTCAACCGTCAATGGATTTTATAATGCCCAAAAAAGACTATCTGAATCTCAATCGGGTCTCGGAAGTTTTTTACCCTTCGTTTTTTCGACACATGGATTTTTACGGTAAAACGGGATTACCGTGGCTGGTCTTCGATTTACCATCGCTGGAGAGTGGTGCCCCATGGTACCATTCCGTTTCAAATCCATGCATTCATTTCAAAAAGTCGTACGACACTGTTTCGCCATTTCGGACGGACGTTGCACCTTGCACCGTGGATGTTGCACCCTGTAGATATCGATTATTCGGACGGCCATAACTTCTGGCTCGTTAAGAGTTACGGGAGCCATAACTTGTCAAAATGAAGGCCTCAGTGAGTTCTACGGCTATGACAGCTTTCAGCCGCCATTGGATTGTTTAATGCCCAAAAAAGACTATCCGAATCTCAATCGGGTCTAGGAAGTTTTTTACCCTTCGTTTTTTCGACACGTGGATTTTTACGGTAAAAAGGGATTACCGTGGCTGGTCTTCGATTTACCATCGCTGGAGAGTTGTGAGCCATGGTACTGTTCCATTTCAAATCCATGCATGCATTTCAAAAAGTCGTACGACACTGTTTCGCCATTTCGGACGAATGTTGCACCTTGCACCGTGGATGTTGCACCATGCAGATATCGATTATTCGGACGGCCATAACTTCTGGCTCGTTTAGAGTTAAGGGAGCCACAACCAGTCAAAACGAAGGACTCAGTGAGTTCTACGGCTCCGACAGCTTTCAACCGGCAATGGATTTTATAATGGCCAAAAAAGACTATCCGAATCTCAATCGGGTCTAGGAAGTTTTTACCCTTCGTTTTTTCGACACGTGGATTTTTACGGTAAAACGGGTTTACCGTGGCTGGTCTTCGATTTACCATCGCAGGAAAGTGGCGCCCCATGGTACCATTCCGTTTCAAATCAATGCACGCATTTCAAAAAGTCGTACGACACTGTTTCGCCATTTCCGACGGATGTTGCACCTTGCACCGTGGATGTTGCACCCTGTAGATATCGATTATTTGGACGGCCATAACTTCTGGCTCGTTTAGAGTTACGGGAGCCATAACCAGTCAAAACGAAGGCCTCGGTGAGTTCTACGGCTCTGACAGCTTTCAGCCGTCAATGGATTGTTTAATGCCCAAAAAAGGCTATCCGAATCTCAATCGGGTCTAGGAAGGTTTTTGCCCTTCGTTTTTTCGACACGTGGATTTTTGCGGTAAAACGGGATTTCCTTGGCTTGTCTTCGATTTACCATCGTTGAGTGATGCACTATGGTACCGTTCCGTTTCAAAACCATGCACGCATTTCAAAAAGTTATACGACACTGTTTCTCCATTTCGAACGGATGTTGCACCTTGCACCGTGGATGTTGCACCATGTAGATATCGATTATTCGGACGGCCATAACTTCTAGCTCGTTTAGAATTAAGGGAGCCATAACTAGTCAAAACGAAGGCCTCAGTGAGTTCTACGGCTCTGACAGCTTTCAGCCGGCAATGGATTTTATAATGCCCAAAAAAGACTATCCGAATCTCAATCGGGTCTCGGAAGTTTTTACCCTTCATTTTTTCGACACGTGGATTTTTACGGTAAAACTGGATTACCGTGGCTGGTCTTCGATTTATCATCGCTGGAGAGTGGTGCCCCATGGTACCGTTCCGTTTCAAATCTATGCACGCATTTCAAAAAGTCGTACGACACTGTTTCGCCATTTCGGATGGATGTTGCACCTTGCACCGTGGATGTTGCGCCCTGTAGATATCGATTATTTGGACGACCATAACTTCTGGCTCGTTTAGAGTTAAGGGAGCCATAACCAGTAAAAAAGAAGGCCTCAGTGAGTTCTATGGCTCTGACAGCTTTCAGCCGGCAATGGATTTTATAATGCCCAAAAATGACTATCCGAATGTCAATCGGGTCTCGGAAGTTTTTACCCTTCGTTTTTCCGACACGTGGATTTTTACGGTAAAACGGGATTACCGTGGCTGGTCTTCGATTTACCATCGCTGGAGAGTGGTGCACGATGGTACCTTTCCGTTTCAAATCCATGCACGCATTTCAAAAAGTCGTACGACGCTGTTTCGCCATTTCGGACGGATGTTGCACCTTGCACCGTGGATGTTGCACCCTGTAGATATCGATTATCGGACAGCCATAACTTCTAGCTCGTTTAGAGTTAAGGAGCCATAACCAGTCAAAACGAAGGCCTCAGTGAGTTCTACGGCTCTGATAGCTTTCAGCCGGCAATGGATTTTATAATGCCCAAAAAAGACTATCCGAATCTCAATCGGGTCTCGGAAGTTTTTACCCTTCGTTTTTTCGACACGTGGATTTTTACCGTAGAACGGGATTACCGTGGCTGGTCTTCGATTTACCATCGCTGGAGAGTGGTGCCCCATGGTACCGTTCCATTTCAATTCCATGCACGCATTTCAAAAAGTCGTAGGACACTGTTTCGCCATTTCGGACGGATGTTGCACCTTGCACCGTGGATGTTGCACCCTATAGAAATCGATTATTCGGACGGCCATAACTTCTGGCTCGATTAGAGTTACGGGAGCCATAACCTGTCAAAACGAAGGCCTCAGTGAGTTCTACGGCTCTGACAGTTTTCAGCCGTCAATGGATTGTTTAATGCCCAAAAAAGACTATCCGAATCTCAATCGGGTCTAGGAAGTTTTTTACCCTTCATTTTTTCGACACGTGGATTTTTACGGTAAAACGGGATTGCTGTGGCTGGTCTTCGATTTACGATCACTGGAGAGTGGTGCACCATGGTACCATTCCATTTCAAATCCATGCACGCATTTCAAAAGGTCGTACGACACTGTTTCGCCATTTCGGACGGATGTTGCACCATGCACCATGGATGTTGCACCATGTGGATGTCGATTATTCGGACGACCATAACTTCTGGCTCGTTTAGAGTTAAGGGAGCCATAACCAGTCGAAACGAAGGCCTAAGTGAGTTCTACGGCTTTGATAACTGTTATCCCGCTTTTTGGCAAAGCCGCGATACCAAAAGATCGATCAGAAACATAGAACAGTTCGTCTCGGAGACCGGTCATACTTCGTCTCGCTATGGATATCATTGAATTTTGTCCAAGTCCAGATTGAGCTACAATTGATAGGACACGGTAAGAAAGACCATAGGAGTCAACATCTCAAGTTTCCAGTCAATCCGAGTTCATACGCTCGAGTTATGATCGATTCAATTTGAAGGGGAAGGCTTAGGTTTCGAACCCATCGTTGACCAACGGTTCGAAACGATCACTTTCGAATCCATAAGTTTCGAATCCATCGAACCACCTCGGGTTCGACTCCATCACCTTCGAATCCATCGTGTTCGAACCGATGGGCCTCGTATCCATGGAGAAGTGACACAGCTCGTATCCATCACAGAAGCCATGCTTCGAACCCACCACAAAGCCTCGTTCGGCTCCAAACAAGAATCCTTGTTCGAGTCCATCATTGGACATTGCTCGAACCCAAACATGGAACCTCGTTCGAAGCCATCCATGATGCCAAGTTCGAATCCATCCTGTGTAGCCTCATTCGAATCCACTGTGTCAACCAACCATGATGACGTGTCTTCCATCGGTTCGAATTCGCCGAGATATATGGAGTCGAGGCGGTCAACTCGTAGTGAAGACAGGATCGATTCGAAGTTTGCGCTCCACGTCACCACGAAGTCGCGTGCCATGATGGATTCGAAACCATCGGTTCGAAAGCGTGGTTTCGAATCAAACAGCCATGCAAGGAACCCCATTTCGAACCCATCATATCTTCCAATCTACTGATCCAAATGCCATGAAATTTTCACAGAAGCTTGCATACATGTTGAAGAATGTCCACTCCAAATTTCACCTCGATTGGACGAATTCTTGATCGGTTCGAATGGAGTTCGAACCGATGCCAAAGTGGGCCCAAACTTCCTGGGACCGTGCGTGTGGGCCCCCTCACGTGCCAGAAGTGGTCTCCCGAGTTTTCAGCGAAATATCAGCAGCCTACGCCTATAAATAGAGCCCCACGGCCAACGAAAAAGGGATCTTTCGACTCTCAAGCGCCCAGACTCTGCCGGATCGAGATCTCCATCATCCTACGTCATAATTTTACTGTTGATTCCGAATTTACAGTTGTAGTTTGCTGTTGATTGCTGCAACAACTTGTAATCATTGAAAGAAAAGCAATAAAACATCTAAACACTTCACAGTGGACGTAGGCAACACGCTGAACCACTATAAATCGATTGTCTACGCATTTTTACTGTTGATTGGAGTTTTTGTTAGATAATATCTATTTTGAATTTACATTCTTGACTATTATCTCTTCAACGACTCCCGAAGAGTGTTGTGCCCAATTTTGACGCAAACACTTTGCTGCTTTCATTGAGAAAACCCAGCTTTTCTCCTGCTTGTTGGATCTGCCATCGATACCGGATTGAATAAATCTAAGAGAGAGATCCAGATCATTGAATCCGACTTCCTTCCCTTCTATTCAGATTTGCATAAAGTCTAGGAAAGGAATTCAATCCTCAAGATGATTAGCACAAGAACCACCTCAAACGCTGTCAATCAAGAAGAACAGGATAGGCAGAATCCTGCCCCTCTACCTTCATCTAATCAAGATGCCGCTTGGCACTCAGAACCGTCGGGTCCGGTTACCCGACAAGAGTTACAGTTGTTACTCCAAGAGCTGACCGAGAGTCGGCGACAACTAGAAGAACATCTACGTGCTAACGCTGAGCTAATCAACAAGTTGGATCGCCAGAAACGAAAGAGATCCACGAGAGATCATGCTTCTCGCTCCTCCAGCGAAGGTTCTTCATCTTTTGATTATCATAACCGGCCTCCATGACTCCGGTTAGATGGGAGTCGTATGCCACCCGTTGGAAACCAACCGACATTGACCGTTGGACAAATAAGAGTTGGTCCGTCAGCCAGTTTCCAAACCGACCCTCCTCCCGAGGAGGTGCCGTTCCTCACCACGCCGCGGAATACCGCACCACTAGCGTTGCGGTTGAACCAGGGGGTCGACGCTCAAGATCAGTCGGACCTGGACCGTCGTCATAGCGGTCGTACTCCTGAACCGTACGTCCCAGAGGACTATGAGCAAAGAAGGCGAGACTTGGACCGTCGACGGTATCCGGTTTAAGCCCGAAGTATGGAACGTGATCATACTCTGGCACAAATGCCGGATCTTTCAACTATGATACGTTAGATGATCCGTGAGAGTCAGGGATTCACAAACGACGATTGGGGAGTTTCCCGAAGTCACACTCCCTTTACAGACGATATTCTTAATGTTGAACCCCCACGGCGATTCCGAATGCCCACTCTACCCATGTACGAGGGAAACTCCGACCCCAACCAACATATTCTAAAGTATGAATGGTCGATGACTGCTGCCATAGCGGACGATGCAGTGAAGTGTCGTAGTTTCCCCATATCCTTGGGAGGCATCGCCACCATGTGGTTCACTCGATTGCCTCCACGATCCATCTCTTCCTTCGATCAGTTAGCCACAAAATTCGTTGAGCAATTCCGCATGCACGTCGCAAGGCCAAAAGATGTCAACACTCTATCTAGTGTCACACAAGCTCCCGGAGAGACACTCAGACACTACTTAGAAAGATTCCATACTGCATGCGCGGAGATTAGTAATCCAAACGATAACTCCATCCTTATGGCGCTGACTAAGGGTATCGACCCCGATTCCGAATTCGGCAATTGGCTAGCTGGGAAACCACCTGCATCATTGGACCGTTTCCATGCCAAAGCAGCTCATTTCCTGAGACGGGAATACGCGAAACAGTCTAGAAAGCAAACTGACTAGGGCCAAATGCGGAAGGGACCCAAAGCAATGTTGCAATAAAACAGTCCAGTGAGAGCTCCGGAAAAGTTCAGTTGAACATTAAAAATAAACAAGCTCGGCGAAGAGAGAGCGTGAATCAACTTAAAAAACAAGATCAAAATCGTGGCCGCAACGCAAAAATCCGATGTTCGACAGTTATACTCCTTTGAATACTTCACTGGAGGACTTGTATTTGCAGACCCGTAATACAATTCAATATGAAAGACCTACTCCAAGACCGTCGTCAGAGAGACAAATCCAGACGGGAAAATTTTGCAGGTTCCATGAAGGCTACGGGCACAATACGAACGAGTGTCGTCACTTACAGGATCTTGTTGAAAAACTGGTCAGAGAAAGGAAGCTGGAACAGTTTGTGCGGACACCGCAGCCCAAAGAAGTGGGCCCATCCAATCCAATCAATGAACCCAATCGACCGAGGCAGGGGGACTCGACTTGTCCCCGTGGGAGATTGGTGATAAATGCCATCAGTGGCGGGCCTACTTATTCAGAAGCCTGGAACGACGAAGAACCTCGTCACTGTCACACATGACAGGCTCCTTCAATCTATGAATACTTCGCAGTTTCTTTTATGTTCTGAAATTTGAATTTGTAATAAGGCACTGACTTTACCACATTTTCTTATTTCAGCAAATAAAATGCCATCTCTTCAAGCTAAAGCTGTGATTCACCGAATACAACGTTCAACAATCACGACACACGAAGAGCTAAGTTCCATCAAACAATGGAATTTATTCAAATAGCGAGTGACTGCGTTACAACCGGCCACTCACTAAGTGAAACCCCAGCTCGGGGGCAAGCCAACGCATCGAAGGCTGAACTGGACCAACACACGATAGTCCACCCAACAATTCGTTCCCAGAGCGTGAACGGACTCCAACTTCCCACAGCGCGAATTGGAGTATAAACATTCAACAATTCGTTCCCAGAGCGTGAGCGGACTCCAACTTCCCACAGCGCGAATTGGAGTATAAACATTCAACAATTCGTTCCCAGAGCGTGAACGGACTCCAACTTCCCACAGCGCGAATTGGAGTATAAACATTCAATAATTCGTTCCCAGAACGCGAACTGACTCCAACTTCCCACAGCGCAAATTGGAGTATAAACGTTCCATAACTCGTTCCCAGAGTGCGAACGGACTCCAACTTCCCACAGCGCGAAGTGGAGTATAAACATTCCATAACTCGTTCCCACTGCGCGAACGGACTCCAACTTCCCACAGCGCGAATTAGAGTATAAACATTCAACAATTCGTTCCCAGAGTACGAACGGATTCCAACTTCCCAGAGTGTGAATTGGAGTATAGACATTCAACAATTCATTCCCATAGTGCGAACGGACTCCAACTCCCCAGAGTGTGAATTGGAGTATAAACATCAAATCCATCGTTCCCAGAGTGTGAACGAATTCCTAAAAAGCCCAAATAGGTGTGGCTGACCATCTATCGGCTGACTCCAACTTCCCAGAGTGTGAACTGGAGTATAAACGTCCATTCCAGGTTCCCAGAGCGCGAACCGAAGCATCCGTGCTAACTCCAAGTTCCCGAAGCATGAATTGGAGTATAAACATAAGTTACAGGTTCCCGGAGCGTGAACCGAAGCACCCGTGCTAACTCCAAGTTCTTGAAGCATGAATTGGAGTATAAACATAAGTTACAGGTTCCTGGAGCGCGAACCGAAGCATCCACGCTAACTCCAGATTCCCAGAGCGTGAAGTGGAGTGTAAACATCAATTCCAGGTTCCTGGAGCGTGAACCATACTACAAACGTCAATAACTCTCAAGCTGCGTGCAAACCGGATTATCGATCTCAAATTATCTTAAGTCCCCGGAATGAGGACATGTGCTTAAAGTTTGCAATAACGCACTCAACCACCAAAACACGAATGCTATTCCCCGAGACTAGGGGCAAAAATGCTAAGTGTTAATCGCTAATCAAAGTGATACAATGTCCGAAGTTCGATTATTCATCGATTACAACTTGTGACCAAGATTTTCAGACTTGGCAAATAAAACAAACTCTACTTGACGGTAAAAACACCACAAGTGCACCGGACTAAAAACATAACGCTACAAACACTTAAGCACAAAAGAAATGAGAGTTGGAACAAAGAAACTAAATTTTATTTCAACTAACTGAAGACAAGAACTTACACGCAAATAAGTTCTTCCAAAAAAGAATGCCTACTAGCAGGGGCCGAACCTGCATCTACACACGGCTTACTAACAAAAAAAAACGAAAACAAGTTCATATCTATCAAAATATCTGCTTGGGAGGCCAAATTACTCTTTCTTTCTTGGCTTCCTTATCAGCGGTTCGTCATCAGAATCGCTAGGAACGGAAATCCTTCGTTTGGACGACCTCCTCACTGGTGGTTGCTCTTCGGCCGGGGGCATAATATCTACGTCCTCCTCGGAACTTGAATCTATATGAAGACTCCCCGCCGGAGAAGTAGGAGGGACCGGACCCGAAACGGAAGATGGAATAGTGCCACCACCAACACTACCGCTTTGCCCTTCAGCTTCTAATTCAGCTTGAATCTCGGCCAGGATCTCTTCATCACGAATCGTCTGGGCTTGGCTGGGGGCATCCGCAGTCTGCATTGAAGAGCTGGAGGTCGGCGGAAGGTCACTAATGATAAATGGCAAGTTATTGAAAGAGCCACCCTGTTGGCCAAGCAGCTCACTCACCATTTGTTCTTCAAGAGATAGGGACCTCCCCTGCGCCGCCTCGGTTGATACTGTAGTCACAACAGTAGTCTCGGTGGTGATGGCCTTATCCCCTTTGCTTGATTTCTGGGTCGGGCAATCGAAGTAGCTCCAGTCACTAAACAAAGATAAGAAGAAGTTATTAGCAACTGCTTCAGAACAAACTCTCTATTGAGAAAACACTTGAGATAAATTCGGAATACCTTCCCTAGTTTGACTTGCAGGCGACTGAGTGGCCTCAGAAGCATGCTCCCGAATGGGAGATAACCGCGGCTGTTCTAGTTCATAAGCAGGAACAGATTGTGTACCGACCACAAATATAGGTACTACCGAAGGTGGAGCGATGGCTTCGGTGATAGTTGCATGATGCTCGATACCTGACCCTTCTCCAACCTCCAGAGACCGACCACCGATCATCTCCTTTTCTTGAGCAATAATAGCGTCGTGGAGGACTTTCTTCTCATCATTAGTCAGCAGCCGGTTTTCAAGCTCAAATCGGTCGACCGATTCATCCGGATGTGCTTCCTCCTCTTCCTCAACCAATCGATCCCAAGCATTGCGGAGGTGCACCGGGTAATCTTGGAGCCAGGCCAAATTTCGATGTCTCAACACGGTGGCATTGTAAGTGATAAGCAAATCTTCAATATCGGCCTCCAGTCTGGCCTCTGCTTGACGAACTTTCCCTTCAACCTCCATTTCAACCGCCTGGACCTTGGCTACTGCCGCATCCCATTCAGTCCGGAGAATCACGGCTTGTTCACACGCCTCCTGGGCTGCATTGTTCGTATCATCCCTATCCTTGGCGATTTCGGCGAATTTTGACTTAACTCGTTCAACTCCTTTAGGGCTGCGTCCCTCCCGGCAGTAACCATGGTGTTTCGATGGCCCATTTCCTCTACCATGGCATAGTGCTCACGTTTCATCCTGTCCATTGTTGCTTGGGCTTCATCGGCTTTTTTGATAGCCTCTATTTCGGATTTCCGAGAAGACTCGGCCTCAGTGTTTAGCACATCGATAATACGGCTCTTTTGGGCCAACTCAGCCTGCATTCTCAATGGTGGCCCCACGCTCGAAGGCCAGTGACGACGCCTTCTCGGCCGCCTTATACCACGCCCTGTACTGGGCATAAAAATCGTGCACATAATCGTGTGCCGTCCGTTCGACCTCCGGCGGAATTATTTTCAAGTGAAGAGGAAAGATATAGTTGTCGAAGCAAATATTCGAAAAGTCCTTCTTCAGCTGAGCAAGCCTGATTGCTCCTTCTCCCGAAATTTCAGTGGGAGGTTGTTCCGCAACTACTGGAGGCATTGCCTCAGATCTGGGATGGCGAGGTTCATGCCTAGAAGATTGAGAGGTCGACTGATAGTGCAAGGAATCAGAAGGACGAGGAACATGGACAGGAGGCTGTATAGGAGCTCTTGGAGGAGGGGTGCGCGATCGAGACCGATGTCTGTAATCCCTATCTCTCCATTCTTGGCTAGAGTACCCGGAGTACCTGCGATCGTAACTCCTATCTCCTTCTCTCCGTTGTGAATCATAATATGAGGAAGATCTGCGAGCATGTCGTAGGCTCCCTAGCATCGAACCACGTCCAGTCATAATATCTGCAAAGCAAAATGAGAATAGAGTTAGTGGTTTCTCGAAACTGATGACCTAAGACTCGGGACTATGTAGTGTCATGAAATGTGTATGAATATGCATTTCCCCCGACCAACCAGAAGGGTCGACTGAGCTAGTAATAAAAGGCTCGCTCAATTCAAGAATACGGTGAAACTCCTCCAACCCGGCGTCATGCTGAAAAGACACATCATCCGGGATTGGAAGGTCGGTAAGCCCTTCGTAAAGACTTTCGGTTCGCGGAGGAGACATCTCAAAAATTCTAACTCCGGGAGAGGATCGGGCTGTGACAACCGACTTCCATCTCCCCTTCTTAGTTGGTGTGACGACGGCTGCCTTGCCTTTTCTTTGCTCTTCAATATCCTAAGCAACGTCCGTAGGCTCCAACAACGGCTCGTCGTCAGTAGGAGTTCTCTCAGAGTCTGCCTCCTCGGCTATAACGACTTTGGGCTTCTTGTGCTTGACTCGTTTTTTAGAACGGCCTTTAATGCCCCCTCAAACAGTATGCTCTGCCCTTGTTCAATCAATCCGCAAGTTCGGAGATTCCTATCCGTCAAGAGTAGCTCAATATCCCTATCTCCACTCGGGACTTCTCGCAGCACTCGCACCATCTCCCTAAAGTGCTCGCCCTCAGGTCGTTGAATCGTCGCTGTAAAAAAGAGAAAAAACATAAGTTTCACTTTGACAGCAATTGCCTTAGTAATTACTTGATAACTCAGCTACACTCACGTCTGACTAACCATCGCCGGGCAAACCCCGGAGGACACCTGACATAGAACCATTCCGTCCTATAGTAGCTCAACCTGTTCCAGGACCCAGTAACCACTTGGCAGTTCCTCACCGCTTCCAGAAATGTGAAGGAAGGATAATCACCCCGATTTTTGAAATTGAACAAGTATCTGATCTTAATCGGGAGTGGTGGTCGATGGAGATATTCCATAAATGCAATGAACAAGCTATTGATCGACGCATATCCGTTCGGGTGCAGCTGAGATGGGGCGATCCTCAAAAACGACAATACTTCCCTTATATACTCGTTGAACGGAGGAAGTGTCCCGGCCGCACACGCGTGGCGGTTGAATGCAGTATACCCTTCTGTGGATTGTGCGGTCTATCATTCGGCCCCGGCAGTAACACATCATCCAGTGACAGGCCGTGCCTCAAGCATATTCTTCCCAACATATCTTCAGAGATATTGGATGGAACGAAATCCGATGGATTTGCAATGAACGACGCATTAGCCAATTCGTCCGGGGCTGGACCGACGATCTCAGGATCAATGTCTGGAACCTCTAGTCTCGGAGAGGCTGTACCTTGAATCTCCTGCTGCTGTGAACTTGATGGTTCCATAACTAGCTAACTCATGAGAAACCATCGTTAGACGACAAAGGACCCGTGCGTTCCCCAGTGTAAAGTGTATGAATGTGTGTGGTGCAGTGCCATGCATTACTTGAATAAATATCGCAGAGTTAAAGAAAATATGCAAACGACAAAGCTACGGAGTCCACTTACAATGACCGTCATCGCTGACCGTCATCGTTGAACCGCTTGTATGATGGAAATTTGATTTGGATAGAAGTCGTTATTGTTCCATCGACGAGCTTCGAAAGGTGGTCAAGTATGCAATTTAATATGTCCAAATATGCAAGGATGAAGCTCGTCGGAGTTATGCTCAGAAAATGTCAAATTTTGGAATCCATCATAGAGGGTTCGAACCGATCACAGGCACCTCGTTCGAGACCACCCTAACATCACTTCGAATCGATGGCTGGAAAGCTTGCTTCGAAACGATGAACAGGTGTCGAGTTCGAATCGATCGGAAATGGTTGATTTCGAATTGATCCTTGTTTGGCAAGTTCAAACCGATCAGAAACTCCCAATTTGACATCGATATCGTTCGAATCGATCCTATTCGAATCGACATAAAGCTGCGAACTTCGAACTGATAGCCGATGGATTCGAATCCATCGATTCGAATGGATCCATCGAATCCATCAATCGGTGCGAACTGCGTCGCCCCATAGAACCATTCCATGGATCGATGCGAAATCCAACGGCGAATGGCACACCCATCATCGATTCGAACTCGAATCCACGCATCGGTTCGAAGCCTTCTCAAACCAGATCTGGTTTTGCCAATCACTTAAGTGAGCGATCGATGATGAAGAAATGGGTTTGCAATTACTTTGCCGTTTGGATTCGAGGCCAATTACCTAGTTCAAGTAATGGATTCGAGGAATTGAAGACTTGAATCTTGAATGGTTCGAATACAAAACACAGTGCCTTCCTCTCTGAAGCTTCGAGACGATGCAGAAAACAGTAAAAAAGTAAAAAGTGAAAAATGCCGAGGTCCTTGCTATTTATATGGGGGGTTGGAGATGACCGGGTCGATTCGCATTCCGGTAAACTCGACCGATTACAACGGGTAAAAATGCAGAACCGGTTCGAAATCTACCTTCGAACCCATACGTTTGAGGCTCCATCGGTGTGAAACATACGGCAAGGCATCGGTACGCGTCGGTGCGAAACCAACGGTGGGCGCCTCAACTCGAAGCCCCTGTTCACAACTCCATCCACAAACTACCGATACGAACGATGATTTCGTATCCATCATTTCCTATCGATACGAAGGATGACTTCGTATCCATCAGCTTCAAAATTCGAATCGATTCGAACAACTACTTCGTATGCATTCTTCATATCGGTGCGAATATCCACTTCGAATCCATCATAGTGCAAGCATATCGCGCCCATAACAAACATAGATTTCGAATCCATCGGAGCTCGCACCCATCGGTTCGAAATGTCACATTCATGCAACGCAGAGTCGTTTCCTTCAACCTTCTGTATCGGCTCAGGAGAGGATCGATACGAAGGAACCTTCCAAAACAACCATCGAGCGTTGTCTCAACTCAAATTTCCAAATCGGTTCAGGAGAGAATCGATATGAAATTCTATAGCAAACCGAACTGACAACGACTCGTGGACGCGCGACGTTAACGAGGTTCAAATTAACATATGTGCATACATGTCGAACTAACATTCGATTTTCGACATTTACAGGGATCGAACACTCATCCTGTTACAAATACGACAGCCAACGGCTAAGCGCTATCATTCAGTAATCGATTATATCAACGCAAGATTACAGCACTTCAGCATACGAGTTTTAGCAAAAAAGAGAGCAATGATTGTTCAAAGAAAAATGGCAGCTATTCAAAGCACGTCATGTTCCCACAAGACATACTTTGGGGGGCAAAATGTTATCCCGCTTTTTGGCAAAGCCGCGATACCAAAAGATCAATCAGAAATGGAGAACAGTTCGTCTCAGAGACCGGTCATACTTCGTCTCGCTATGGATATCACTGAATTTTGTCCAAGTCCAGATTGAGCTACAATTGATAGGACACGGCAAGAAAGACCATAGGAGTCAACATCTCAAGTTTCCAGTCAATCCGATTTCATACGCTCGAGTTATGATCGATTCAATTTGAAGGGGAAGGCTTAGGTTTCGAACCCATCGTTGACCAACGGTTCGAAACGATCACTTTCGAATCCATAAGTTTCAAATCCATCGAACCACCTCGGGTTCGACTCCATCACCTTCGAATCCATCGTGTTCGAACCGATGGGCCTCGTATCCATGGAGAAGTGACACAGCTCGTATCCATCACAGAAGCCATGCTTCGAACCCACCACAAAGCCTTGTTCGGCTCCAAACAAGAATCCTTGTTCGAGTCCATCATTGGACATTGCTCGAACCCAAACATGGAACCTCGTTTGAACCCATCCATGATGCCAAGTTCGAATCCATCCTATGTAGCCTCATTCGAATCCACTGGGTCAACCAACCATGATGACGTGTCTTCCATCGGTTCGAATTCGCCGAGATATATGGAGTCGAGGCGGTCAACTCGGAGTGAAGACTGGATCGATTCGAAGTTTGCGCTCCACGTCACCACGAAGTCGCGTGCCATGATGGATTCGAAACCATCAGTTCGAAAGCGTGGTTTCGAATCAAACAGCCATGCATTGAACCCCATTTCGAACCCATCATATCTTCCAATCTACTGATCCAAATGCCATGAAATTTTCACAGAAGCTTGCATACATGTTGAAGAATGTCCACTCCAAATTTCACCTCGATTGGACGAATTCTTGATCGGTTCGAATGGAGTTCGAACCAATGCCAAAGTGGGCCCAAACTTCCTGGGACCGTGCGTGTGGGCCCCCTCACGTGCCAGAAGTGGTCTCCCGAGTTTTCAGCGAAATATCAGCAGCCTACGCCTATAAATAGAGCCCCAGGGCCAACGAAAAAGGGATCTTTCGACTCTCAAGCGCCCAGACTCTACCGGATCGAGATCTCCATCATCTTACATCATAATTTTACTGTTGATTCCGAATTTACAGTTGTTGTTTGCTGTTGATTGCTGCAACAACTTGTAATCATTGAAAGAAAAGCAATAAAACATCTAAACACTTCACAGTGGACGTAGGCAACACGCTGAACCACTATAAATCGATTGTCTATGCATTTTTACTGTTGATTGGAGTTTTTGTGAGATAATATCTGTTTTGAATTTACATTCTTGACTATTATCTCTTCAACGACTCCCGAAGAGTGTTGTGCCCAATTTTGACGCAAACAACAGCTTTCAGCCACCAATGGATTGTATAATGCCCAAAAAAGACTATCCGAATCTCAATCGGGTCTCGTAAGTTTATTACCCTTCGTTTTTTCGACACGTGGATTTTTACGATAAAACTAGATTACCGTGGCTGGTCTTCGATTTACCAACGCTGGAGAGTGGTGCCCCATGGTACCGTTCCGTTTCAAATCGATGCACGCATTTCGAAAAGTCGTACGACACTGTTTCGCCATTTCGGAGGGATATTGCACCTTGCACCGTGGATTTTGCACCCTATAGATATCGATTATTCGGACGGCAATAACTTCTGGCTCGTTTAGAGTTACGGGAGCCATAACCAGTCAAAACAAAGGCTTCAGTGAGTTCTACGGCTCTAACAGCTTTCAGCCATCAATGGATTGTATAATGCCCAAAAAAGACTATCCGAATCTCAATCGGGTCTCGGAAGTTTTTTACCCTTCGTTTTTTCGACACGTGGATTTTTACGATAAACTGGATTACCGTGGCTGGTCTTCGATTTACCATCGCTGGAGAGTGGTGCCCCAAGGTACCGTTCCGTTTCAAATCGATGCACGCATTTTGAAAAGTCGTACGACACTGTTTCGCCATTTCGAACGGATATTGCACCTTGCCCGTGGATGTTGCACCATATAGATATCGATTATTCGGACAGCAATAACTTCTGGCTCGTTTAGAGTTACGGGAGCCATAACCAGTCAAAACAAAGGCTTCAGTGAGTTCTACGGCTCTAAAGCTTTCAGCCGTCAATGGATTGCATAATGCCCAAAAAAGACTATCCGAATCTCAATCGGGTCTCGGAAGTTTTTTACCCTTCGTTTTTTCGACACGTGGATTTTTGCTGTAAAACGGGATTACCGTAGCTGGTCTTCGATTTACCATCGCTGGAGAGTGGTGCCCCATGGTATCGTTCCGTTTCAAATCCATGCACGCATTTCAAAAAGTCGTACGACGCTGTTTCGCCATTTCGGACGGATGTTGCACCTTGCACCGTGGATGTTGCACCCTATAGATATCGATTATTCGGACGGCCATAACTTATGGCTCGTTTAGAGTTAAGGGAGCCATAACCAGTCAAAACGAAGGCCTCAGTGAGCTCTACGGATCTGACAGCTTTCAGCGGTCAATGGATTTTATAATGCCCAAAAAAGACTATCCGAATCTCAATCGGGTCTTGGAAGTTTTTTCCCTTCGTTTTTACGACACGTGGATTTTTACGGTAAAACGGGATAACCGGGGCTGGTCTTCGATTTACCATCGCTGTAGAGTGGTGCCCCATGGTACCATTCCATTTCAAATCCATGCACGCATTTCAAAAAGTCGTACGACATTGTTTCGCCATTTCGGACGGATGTTGCACCTTGCACCATGGATGTTGCACCCTGTAGATATTGATTATTCGGACGGCCATAACTTCTGGCTCGTTTAGAGTTACGAGAGCCATAACCTGTCAAAACGAAGGCCTCAGTGATTTCTACGGCTCTGACAGCTTTCGGTCGTCAATGGATTGTATAATGCCCAAAAAAGACTATCCGAATCTCAATCGGGTCTAGGAAGTTTTTTACCCTTCGTTTTTTCGACACGTGGATTTTTACGGTAAAACGGGATTATCGTGGCTAGTCTTTAATTTACCATCGCTGGAGAGTGGTGCACCATGGTACCGTTTCATCTCAAATCCATGCACGAATTTCAAAAAGTCGTACGACGCTGTTTCGCCATTTTGGACGGATGTTGCACCTTGCACCGTGTATGTTGCACCCTGTAGATATCGATTATTCGGATGGCCAAAACTTCTGGCTCGTTTAGAGTTAAGGAAGCCATAACCAATCAAAACGAAGGCCTCAGAGAGTCTACGGCTCTGATAGCTTTCAGCCGTCAATGGATTGTATAATGCCCAAAAAAGACTATCCGAATCTCAATCGGGTCTCGGAATTTTTTTACCCTTCGTTTTTTCGACACGTGGATTTTTACGATAAAACTAGATTACCGTGGCTGGTCTTCGATTTACCAACGCTGGAGAGTGGTGCCCCATGGTACCGTTCCGTTTCAAATCGATGCACGCATTTCGAAAAGTCGTACGACACTGTTTCGCTATTTCGGATGGATATTGCACCTTGCACCGCACCCTATAGATATCGATTATTCGGACGGCATTAACTTCTGGCTCGTTTAGAGTTACGGGAGCCATAACCAGTCAAAAAAAAGGCTTCAGTGAGTTCTACGGCTCTAACAGCTTTCAGCCGTCAATGGATTGTATAATGCCCAAAAAAGACTATCCGAATCTCAATCGGGTCACGGAAGTTTTTTACCCTTCGTTTTTTCGACACGTGGATTTTTACGATAAAACTGGATTACCGTGGCTGGTCTTCGATTTACCATCACTGGAGAGTGGTGCCCCATGGTACCGTTCTGTTTCAAATCCATGCACGCATTTCGAAAAGTCGTACGACACTGTTCCGCCATTTCGGACGGATATTGCACCTTGCACCGTGGATGTTGCACCATATAGATATCGATTATTCGGACAGCAATAACTTCTGGCTGGTTTAGAGTTACGGGAGCCGTAACCAGTCAAAACAAAGGCTTCAGTGAGTTCTACGGCTCTAACAGCTTTCAGCCGTCAATGGATTGTATAATGCCCAAAAAAGACTATCCGAATCTCAATCGGGTCTCGGAAGTTTTTTACCCTTCGTTTTTTCGACACGTGGATTTTTACTGTAAAACGGGATTACCGTGGCTGGTCTTCGATTTACCATCGCTGGAGAGTGGTGCCCCATGGTACCGTTCCGTTTCAAATCCATGCACGCATTTCAAAAAGTCGTACGACGCTGTTTCGCCATTTCGAACAGATGTTGCACCGTGGATGTTGCACCCTGTAGATATCGATTATTCGGACGGCCATAACTTATGGCTCGTTTAGAGTTAAGGGAGCCATAACTAGTCAAAACAAAGGCCTCAGTGAGCTCTACGGATCTGATAGCTTTCAGCGGTCAATGGATTTTAGAATTCCCAAAAAAGACTATCCGAATCTCAATCGGGTCTTGGAAGTTTTTTCCCTTCGTTTTTACGACACGTGGATTTTTACGGTAAAACGGGATTACCGTGGCTGGACTTCGATTTACCATCGCTGTAGAGTGGTGCCCCATGGTACCATTCCATTTCAAATCCATGCACGCATTTCAAAAAGTCGTACGACATTGTTTCGCCATTTCGGACGGATGTTGCACCTTGCACCGTGGATGTTGCACCCTGTAGTTATTGATTATTCGGACGGCCATAACTTCTGGCTCGTTTAGAGTTACGAGAGCCATAACCTGTCAAAACGAAGACCTCAGTGAGTTCTACGGCTCTGACAGCTTTCAGTCGTCAATGGATTGTATAATGCCCAAAAAAGACTATCCGAATCTCAATCGGGTCTAGGAAGTTTTTTACCCTTCGTTTTTTCGACACGTGGATTTTTACAGTAAAACGGGATTACCGTGGCTAGTCTTTAATTTACCATCGCTGGAGAGTGGTGCACCATGGTACCGTTTCGTCTCAAATCCATGCACGAATTTCAAAAAGTCGTACGACGCTGTTTCGCCATTTTGGACGGATGTTGCACCTTGCGCCGTGTATGTTGCACCCTGTAGATATCGATTATTCGGATGGCCAAAACTTCTGGCTCGTTTAGAGTTAAGGAAGCCATAACCCATCAAAACGAAGGCCTCAGAGAGTCTACGGCTCTGATAGCTTTCAGCCGTCAATGGATTGTATAATGCCCAAAAAAGACTATCCGAATCTCTACCGGGTCTCGGAGGTTTTTTACCCTTCGTTTTTTCGACACGTGGATTTTTATGGTAAAACGGGATTACCGTGGCTGGTCTTCGACTTACCATCGCTGGAGAGTGGTGCACCATGGTACCGTTCCGTTTCAAATCCATGCACGCACTTCAAAAAGTCGTACGACGCTGTTTCGCCATTTCGGACGGATGTTGCACCTTGCACCGTGGATTTTGCACCTTGTAGATATCGAATATTCGGACGGCCATAACTTCTGGCTCGTTTAGAGTTAAGGGAGCCATAACCAGTCAAAACGAAGGCCTCAGTGAGTTCTACGGCCCTGACGGCGTTCAGCCGTCAATGGATTGTATAATGCCAAAAAAAGACTATCCGAATCTCAATCGGGTCTCGGAAGTTTTTACCTTTCGTTTTTTCGACACGTGGATTTTTATGGTAAAACGGGATAACCGTGGCTGGTCTTCGATTTACCATCGCTGGAGAGTGGTGCACCATGGTACCGTTCCATTTCAAATCCATGCACGCATGTCAAAAAGTCGTACGACGTTGTTTCGCCATTTCGGACGGATGTTGCACCTTGCACCGTGTATGTTGCACCCTATAGATATCGATTTTTCGGACGGCCATAACTTCTTGCTCGTTTAGAGTTACGGGAGCCATAACCAGTCAAAACGAAGGCCTCAGTGAGTTCTACGGCTCTGACAGCTTTCAGGTGTCAATGGATTGTATAATGCCCAAAAAACACTATCCGAATCTCAATCGGGTCTCGGAAGTTTTTTACCCTTCGTTTTTTCGACACGTGGATTTTTACAGTAAAACTGGATTACCGTGGCTGGTCTTCGATTTACCATCGCTGGTGAGTGTAACTTCATGGTACAGTTCTGTTTCAAATCCATGCACGCATTTCATAAAGACCTACGACACTGTTTAGCCATTTCGGACGGATGTTGCACCTTGCACCGTGGATGTTGCACCCTGTAGATATCTATTATTCGGACGGCCTTAACTTCTGGCTTGTTTAGAGTTACGGGAGCCCTAACCAGTCAAAACGAAGGCCTCGGTGAGTTCTATGGCTATGACAGCTTTCAGCCGTCAATGGATTGTTGAATGCCCAAAAAAGACTATCCGAGTCTCAATCGGGTCTAGGAAGTTTTTTACCCTTCGTTTTTTCGACACGCGGATTTTTACGGTAAAACGGGATTACCGTGGATGGTCTTCGATTTACCATCGCTGGAGAGTGGTGCACCATGGTACCGTTCCGTTTGAAATCCATGAACGCATTTCAAAAAGTCGTACGACACTGTTCGCCATTTCGGACGAATGTTGCGCCTTGCGCCGTCGATGTTGCACCCTGTAGATATCGATTATTCGGATGGCCGTAACTTCTGGCTCGTTTAGAGTTACAGGAGCCATAACCAGTCAAAAAGAAGGCCTCAGTGAGTTCTACGGCTATGATAGCTTTCAGCTGTCATTGTATTGTTGAATGCCCAAAAAAGACTATCCGAGTCTCAATCGGGTCTAGAAAGTTTTTTACCCTTCGTTTTTTCGACACGTGGATTTTTACGGTAACACGGGATTACCGTGGATGGTCTTCGATTTACCATCGCTGGAGAGTGTTGCACCATGGTACCGTTCCATTTCAAATCCATGCATGCATTTCAAAAAGTCGTACGACACTGTTCGCCATTTCGGACGGATGTTGCACCTTGCACAGTGGATGTTGCACCCTGTAGATATCTACTATGCGAACGACCATAACTTCTGGCTCGTTTAGAGTTACGGGAGCCATAACCAGTCAAAACGAAGGCCTCAGTGAGTTCTACGTCTACGACAGCTTTCAGCCGTCAATGGATTGTTGAATGCCCAAAAAAGACTATCCGAGTCTCAATCGGGTCAAGGAAGTTTTTTACCCTTCGTTTTTTCGACCCGTGGATTTTTACGGTAAAACGGGATTACCGTGGATGGTCTTCGATTTACCATCGCTGGAGAGTGGTGCACCATGGTACCGTTCCGTTTCAAATCCATGCACGCATTTCAAAAAGTCGTACGACACTGTTCGCCATTTCAGACAGATGTTGCACCTTGCACCGTGGATGTTGCACCCTGTAGATATAGATTATTCGGACGGCCGTAACTTATTGCTCGTTTAGAGTAACGGGAGCCATAACCAGTCAAAACGAAGGCCTCAGTGAGTTATACGGCTATGACAGCTTTCAGCCGTCATTGTATTGTTGAATGCCCAAAAAAGACTATCCGAGTCTCAATCGGGTCTAGGAAGTTTTTTACCCTTCGTTTTTTCGACACGTGGATTTTTACGGTAAAACGGGATTACCGTGGACGGTCTTCGATTTACCATCGCTGGAGAGTGGTGCACCATGGTACCATTCCGTTTCAAATCCATGCACGCATTTCAAAAAGTCGTGCGACACTGTTCGCCATTTCGGACGGATGTTGCACCTTGCACCGTGGATGTTGCACCCTGTAGATATTGATTATTCGGACGGCCATAACTTCTGGCTCGTTTAGAGTTACGGGAGCCATAACCAGTCAAAACGAAGGCCTCAGTGAGTTCTACGGCTATAGCAGCTTCCAGCCGTCAATGGATTGTTTAATGCCCAAAAAAGACGATCCGAGTCTCAATCGGGTCTAGGTAGTTTTTTACCCTTCGTTTTTTCAACACGTGGATTCTTATGGTAAAACTGGATTACCATGGCTGGTCTTCAATTTACCATCACTGGAGAGCGGTGCACCATGGCACCATTCCATTTCAAATCCATGCACGCATTTCAAAAAGTCGTACGAAACTGTTTCGCCATTTCGGACGGATGTTGCACCTTGCACCGCGGATGTTGCACCCTGTAGATATCGATTATTCGGACGGCCATAACTTCTGCCTCGTTTAGAGTTACGGGAGCCATAACTAGTCAAAACGAAGGCCTCAGGGAGTTCTACGTCTATGAAAGCTGTCAGCCGTCAATGGAATGTTTAATGCCCAAGAAAGACGATCCGAGTCTCATTCGGGTCTAGGAAGTTTTTTACCCTTCGTTTTTTCGACACGTGGATTTTTACGGTAAAACGGGATTACCGTGGATGGTCTTCGATTTACCATCGCTGAAGAGTGGTGCACCATGGTACCGTTCCGTTTCAAATCCATGCACGCATTTCAAAAAGTCGTACGACACTGTTCGCCATTTCGGACAGATGTTGCACCTTGCACCGTGGATGTTGCACCCTGTAGATATCGATTATTCGGACGGCCATAACTTCTGGCTCCTTTAGAGTTACGGGAGCCATAACCAGGCGAAACAAAGGCCTCAATGAGTTCCACGGCTGTGACAGCTTTCAGCCGTCAATGGATTGTTTAATGCCCAAAAAAGACGATCCGAGTCTCAATCGGGTCTAGGAAGTTTTTTACCCTTCGTTTTTTCAAAACGTGGATTTTTACGGTAAAACGAGATTACCGTGGCTGGTCTTCGATTTACCATCGCTGGAGAGTGGTGCACCATGGTACCGTTCCCTTTCAAATCCATGCATGCATTTCAAAAATTCGTACGACACTGTTTCGCCATTTCGGACGGATGTTGAACCTTGCACCGCGGATGTTGCGCCTTGTAGATATCGATTATTCGGACGGCCATAACTTCTGGCTCGTTTAGAGTTACGGGAGCCATAACCAGTCAAAACAAAGGCCTCAGGGAGTTTGTGACGACCACCCATGACTCCCGCACCAAATCAAGGAAATAATGCGCTAAAAGGTGTGCCAGGCAGCCATGGACGATAGTCAGGGTAAAACAAAACAGAAGAATCTCTATCGCATAACTCACAGCGCATGGATAAAATACAATAGAGAAATATGATATAGTGAAGCTCCATAGAATAGAACATCATCATATAAGCATCACAGTAGTTTTATACAATCATCTACTTAAATCCATACATGAAAGCCTCACTACAAATCACTCAACCAAATACAGCAGCGGATACCCAGTACATATAGTAAGAAAACTAATATACAAAGCCTCCTGCTCGTCTTCGTCACCTTCAGCGTAGAACTCCTAGCACAGCACCTGTCACCTGCTACCTAGTCTGCCCATCCCAAACATGGATGAACAGCCCAAGGTAATAAGAGGAGACATAAAACCTTGAGTCAGACAAAGTCTTAGTGAGCAGTAAATCAACTATCAAGCATACCAAAAGAGCATAAAGGATAAAAGGAATAGGAACCAAACCATCCCACTCCACCTCTTTCTACAGTGATAGCCCCAGACATACACTAAGGAGAAGCAAGCATAACAACATAGACAATTAAGGTAAAGCAAATACCACTCGAGTCAAGGACGATGTTTTCCAAATACAAACCCCCAAGGCCTAAACCAAGATCAGATAAGCACCCAGAAAACACCGCTCTTGAAGCCGAATGATAATACAACCAAACATCCATGACTCTGGCTATCACTGTTATCCTTGCCTCGATTTCACCGTTAGTTGAATGACCATCAGTCAAGGGCTAATGGTAACCCCGGTTCTAACCATAACTCCGCACACTGCCTTGTGCCTAGGACTTATCTACTTTGCCCAGAGTACTCAACTACCTACCTGTAGTCTTTTGGGTGTCCCGACTACCTACCTGTAGTCGTTATGGGCGCCCCATGTACTCTTGCTTTTGAGCATGCTAGAACCTTCAACAACGACGAGATCTAAGCCTCCTAGCCATCCTTCTTGACGACTATCCTCATACAAGCTCAAGCTACCTCTTGAACAATCCATTATCAACCAACTTGAACTACCCTTCAAGTTATCAACATGCTTGGAATGATCCCTGCTTGGATTAAGCCAAGACCCACATCATACTTCGCTTCATCGCATCAAAGCAAAGTCTCAACTCAACAACATGGTTTGCCTCATCAAATCATGGCAAAGTCCCATCTCAACATCGTCCAATCTATACATATGAGCTTCAACATCCGCTACATATGCCTTAAGCAGCTTTCACCATTCAAGAGCCTTCTTCCATAGCTTTTGTGTCCTCTTCCATCATCTTGTTCCAAATCAACTACTAGCTAACTTGGAAACAATCAAATCAATCATACATTCAAATAATCAATCATTCAAACAAGAACTAATAAGCAATATAAGCAATATCAACTATAATGGCAATTTCGTAAATAAATGAGCAAAAGTCCAACATATGTGAAATCATGGTTTTTAGCATAGGTCTATCAATTATAAAACATGGGTTTTGTCTCTAATACTTATTAAACAAACTTGCATAAGTAAACATCTTCAAAAACCATGGATCTAGACTTAGATCTAAGAAAAATGCATGAAATCTCTAACTTTAACACCCAAACATGCCACCAATCCAATATACTCCTTTGGATCCGCGTGAGAGATAACTACCACTCACCAAATCACCAAAACAACCTAAAATCAATCAACTTCAGATCTGGACAGCAAGGACTTGAGCTTGATCCGGAGAAATTTCACTTGAAACGGTGAAATCTAGCCTCTTCGGATGAAAATCTTCAACTTTGGCTCTTGATCTTTGATCTTGATCTTCAATCTTCAATAGATGTTAGAATTAGATTGGAAGTAGAGAAAGAAGTGAAGAAAATACCGTAGTCGAGTTCCCAAAATGGCAGCACTTCGTCGCTTCGAAATCCGGTGCCAAAAAGTGAGCCGAACCCCTCTATTTATAGGCTGGAATCCCCCTTAACTCGGCCAACTTCTTAACTCGGAGCTCGCTATTAGGTCGTCCCCGACTCATCCTTGCCGACTCATCCTTGCCGACTCACGACCTAAGCGACCCCATACGACCCAACACTCTGCCGACCTATACGACTCAACTACCTACGACTTATCCCCAAGACGCCGACCCAACTACACAACACATACAGGGTTACACGACCTAGTTCCTGCCGACCTAAGCCAAAGCCTTATCCCGACCTAACACGTATGCACGACTCAAAGGCCTAAGTCCCCAATGACTTATCTACTAAGTCGGCCCACCGACCTAACAACGCAAGGGATAACGTACTCTACCGACCCAATCCCTGAGTCGCCCCACGACTCATCTCCAAGCCTAACCGAGACAACAACCTAGCTACACAACGGCTCAACGACTCAACGCTTCAATCAAACACGGCCGACTCAACCCAACGACTCAACAACACGCTAACTCGGCCATACGAGTTAACTTTTAAGCCGGCCTCCTATGAGTCGTAACCCGTACACGACTCATCCCTTGACCCCTATCTCGCCTCTCATCTTAAGTCGGTAACCCCTATGCTGTTCTAACTCTTAACTCGGTCCAAATCCCTATCCAGTTAACTCCTATAGCTCGGCCCCTACCTTAGGTCGGCCATACGACCTAAACTTCCTTAGGTCGGTTATGCGACCTAGACTCAACTCGGCAACTCTAGACTCAGTCACGAGTTAACTCCATAACTCGTTCCAACTTATGAGTCGGTCACGACTCAATACTCCAACACACGAGTTACTCTCCATATGACTCAGGCTAGAGACAACACAAACAACACTAACAGCCTGTAAATTCTACAATTTATCGACACGTAAAAATACGGGTCGTTACATTCTCTCCCCCTTAGGAATTTCGCCCCCGAAATTCCAAGCAAACAACAGCAATCAAAATTATTCCGCATGCCTATCATCCATGGCAATCAACAATCCATGCAACCAATTCTAACCTAGCATGCAGAATTCTAAGATTTAGAACAAGCTACAAATTCATGAGATGTCACGACACTTTAGGGCCATACCTCGAAGAGTCCGGGATGAGCTGCCTTCATCCTCTCTTCCTCCTCCCATGTACAGTCGTTAACATCATCACTCCATTGTACCTTGAGCAACGTAATCGTCTTCCTCCTAAGCTGTTTCGTATCAGTTTCAACAATACGAAGCGGCTCACGAGGTCTCGTACCCACGGAATCAACCTCTAAGTCTTCACAGCTATCAGCAGAAACCACCGTAGTTGGGTCGTGCATATACTTCCGTAGATAAGATACATGAAAAACACTGTGCACACCCGTCATCTTTTCCGGTAACTCCAATCTATAAGCGAGCTTTCCAATACGCTCGATAATCGGGAATGGTCCAACAAATCTCGGAGTTAACTTTCCTTTCTTCCCGAATCTAATGACACTCTTCAGAGGAGAAATCTTCACAAAAACCATATCACCTACGTCGAATTCCAAATCCTTACGACGATTATCGGCATAACTTTTCTGACGATCTTGGGCTGCCTTCATTCGTTGCCGAATGATCTCTATACAATCCGAAGTCTGTCGAATCATCTCTGGCCCAAGTATCAGCTTTTCTCCAGTTTCTAACCAACATGTCGGAGAGTTACACGGTCTTCCATATAATGCCTCATATGGTGCCATACCGATACTCGACTGATAACTGTTATTATAAGCAAACTCCACCAAATGAAGGTGATCTTCCCATGATCCTCCGAAGTCCAAAACACATGCTCTAAGAAGATCTTCCAAAACTCGATTGACTCTCTCAGTCTGACCATCTGTTTGAGGGTGATAAGCTGTACTCAAACACAACTCAGTTCCCAAAACTTCCTGGAAGCTCTTCCAAAATCTACTAGTGAACAATGGATCTCGATCGCTCACTATACCCTTCGGAACACCATGGAAACGAACTATCCATTTCACATACAACTCAGCCAACTTCGATGCAGTCCTAGTCGATCGAACAGGAATGAACCTTGCACTCTTGGTCAAACGATCTACAATGACCCAAATCCCTTCATTTCCCGCTCTTGTCCTAGGCAGACCATCGATAAAATCCATCGACACTTGCTCCCACTTCCATGTAGGAACCTCTAATGGCTGAAGTAATCCACTGGGCTTCTTCTGCTCAGCTTTCACCAACTGGCAGTTCATACACTTGGAAATAAAATTTCCAACATCCTTCTTCATACCTTCCCAGTAGTAGGTTCTCTTCATATCCCGATACATCTTATTTCCACCTGGATGAATTGTCAACTTCGAGTGATGACTTTCCCTCAGAACTTCATCTCTCAATCCATCTACATCGGGAACAACTAGTCGTCCTTGCTTTCGAAGCCAACCCTCTCGATCGACCTCGAATCCTTTATCCTTCTCCGGGTCCAATCCGGATTCCAAATCACGGATAATCTTGACAAGCTTATCATCTCTCCTTTGGCTCTCGCCAATTCTTTCCACAAGAGTAGGCCTTATCGATAAGTTTGCCAACATCTCAGGTTCCAATTCACATCTAGGCCTGAAATCAAACTCAGCCAAATACTCGAGACTCTTCCACTCTGAAAACATGGCTCCCAATCCTGCATGTCTTCGACTTAACGCATCAGCCACTGCGTTACCTTTTCCCGGAGTATAGGCTATACCAAAATCATAAGATGCTAAGAACTCTAGCCACCTTTGCTGTCGAAGATTCAAATCCTTTTGGGAGAACAGATACTTCAACGACTTATGATCTGTAAACAGCTCGAATCTAACTCCCAATAAGTAATGTCTCCACATCTTCAAAGCAAACACAATCGCCGCTAACTCCAAATCATGAGTCGGATAATTCCTTTCATGCGGCTTCAGTTGTCGACTTGCATATGCAACAACCTTATCTCTCTGCATTAGCACTGCTCCTAGTCCAGTGCCACATGCATCGGTATAAACCACCATCTCATCATTCCCACCTGGAATAGTCAAAACAGGAGCACTCGTCAGTCGCTCTTTCAGGATTACGAAAGCTTGCTCACACTTATCATCCCATTTGAACAACTGGTTCTTTTTCGTCAATCCTGTTAACGGTGCAGCTATCTTGGAAAAGTCTTTGATAAACCGACGATAATATCCTGCTAATCCAAGAAAACTTCTCACATCAGACGCATTCTTAGGTCTAACCCAATCCTGGATTGCTGCCACCTTAGCGGGATCAACAGCTATTCCATTTCCAGAGATAACATGGCCTAAGAATCTCACTTCACTCTTCCAGAAGTGACACTTCGAAAACTTAGCCTTCAGCTGATGTTTCCGCAAAATTTCCAAAACAATCCTCAAGTGCGTCTTGTGCTCTTCCTCGGTTCTGGAGTAAACCAAAATATCATCTACGAACACAAGCACGAACTTATTCAACTGATCTCTGAATACTCTATTCATAAGATCCACAAAATATGCTGGCGCATTAGTCAACCCAAACGGCATTACCAGCCACTCATAAAATCCGGATGGTGTCCTGAAAGCAGTCTTCGGCACACTATCCTTCGCCACTCTCAACTGGTGAAATCCCGTTGCCAAATCCATCTGAGAAAACACCTTAGCCTCGTGAAGCTGATCAAACAAGTCATCTATTCTCGGCAATGGATACTTGTTCTTCTTAGTCACCTTATTCAGCTCACGATAATCAACACACAACCTCAACGATCCATCCGCCTTGGTTGCGAACACAACGGGCGCACCCCATTCGGACACACTTCTCCGAATGAATCCTTTCCGCAAAAGGTCATCAACTTGCACCTTCAGCTCTTGCTGCTCCCTCGGTGCCATCCGCCTAAGAGGCATCACAACAGGTCTGGCTCCCTCAACTAGATCGATACGAAACTCGATCTCCCTATGCGGCGGCAACCCTTTGACTTCCTCAAAGGCATCCTCAAACTCATTCACGATAGGCACCGATGACAGTCCATCCCGTGGAACAATCAGCGAATACATGAAGCTCATGAAGACACCTTCTTCATGCTTACATCGTATCACAACCTTTCGCCCTTCCACATTCCCGACTGTCACCTCCAGCCCCTCACAATCAATCCTTGCCGCATACTTCCTAAGCCAGTCCATACCCAAAATAATTCCGAACCCCGCAAAGTTCAGAACAAAGCAATCACAAACAAACGAGCAATCATGACTCGACACAACTAGACCACGGCATAACATACACAAACATGACGAACCCCCTACCGGATTAGTCACAACCAATGGCCTATCAACAATATCCGGTTTCATACCTAACCGGCTTACCAAATCATCACAAACAAAAGAATGCGACGCTCCAGTATCAAACAACACTCTAACTGGAACACCACAAATAGAAAGAGTACCTTGAACAACCACACTCTTCCCCTTCTCTTCAGCAGTAGGAGCTTTCGAAGACGATGGAACAGCCCCCAAAGCATAGGCTTGCACAACCTGCCTATCTTTCCTCGGTTCTGGACAATCCTTCTTGATATGTCCCAGCTTATCACAGTTGTAACACTTTCCCGGCACCTTGGGATTCTTACAATCTTTGTAAAGATGGCCCTTCTGCTGGCAGTTATAGCAAGTCACTTCACTCTTCGGCTTCTTCTGGCCATCCCTACCCTTCTGTTGCTGCTGCTTCCTCTTCCTATTGCCACTCTGCTGTGGTTTAGATCCCTCCCTGGTTATAGCAACAACAGAACTTTCCTTAGGAAACAAACTCTCATGCCTAAGAGCTTTTTCCACAAGCTTCTCAAATGGATCGTCCAGATGATCCACTAACTGCCTCCCAAGATAAGCATCCAGACCAGTCACAAACTTTTCATTCTTCTGGTAGGGAGAATCAATATACGATCTGGCATACTTAGACAAAGCTTCAAACTCAGAAATGTACTCAAGAACAGGCCTTCCCCCTTGCTTGAGCTCCACAAACCTCTTAAACAAGACAGATTTCTGGGAAGTAGAGATGAACTTAGCTTCAAATCTAACTTGGAATTGCTCCCAAGTAATCTCTTCTTCTGGGGTATCGATGGTGATAGAATTCCACCAATCAGCAGCTCTTCCCTGAAGCTGTCTCGATGCAAGCTTCCTCTTAGTTGCATCCTCAATCCCTAAGTCACCAAAGATTCTTTTGCAAGCATCAATCCATCTCTGCACCTCAATAGTCGACTCCGTCCCCAAGAAAACTTTCCCTCCAAGAGCAGTATAATCCTTACAGAGCTTGGCAAAATCCACTGGTCTTGGAGCTTGGACTTGAACTCCCACATCCACAGATGATCCTGAAGCTGGTATTCTCCTCATGATTGAAGTCATCATGGCCTCAAACATAGGAGCATAATCAACAGCTTCTCTAGCAGCACGGCTATCCCTCGCAGCTTGTCTCTCACTTCGACTCATCCTTAATATCTGTAAAAAGGAATGATTAGAACACCTTAAGAAACAACTGCATAAGGAGTTCAAATCCTTCTAAGCTACTATATTATATATAGTAATCATCCATCAAAATACAATTACGTCTCTCTTACGTAGTTACATCGGCGAGCGTTGGCTAAAATCGGTTAACCTCGCTCCGATACCAAATGTGACGACCACCCATGACTCCCGCACCAAATCAAGGAAATAATGCGCTAAAAGGTGTGCCAGGCAGCCATGGACGATAGTCAGGGTAAAACAAAACAGAAGAATCTCTATCGCATAACTCACAGCGCATGGATAAAATACAATAGAGAAATATGATATAGTGAAGCTCCATAGAATAGAACATCATCATATAAGCATCACAGTAGTTTTATACAATCATCTACTTAAATCCATACATGAAAGCCTCACTACAAATCACTCAACCAAATACAGCAGCGGATACCCAGTACATATAGTAAGAAAACTAATATACAAAGCCTCCTGCTCGTCTTCGTCACCTTCAGCGTAGAACTCCTAGCACAGCACCTGTCACCTGCTACCTAGTCTGCCCATCCCAAACATGGATGAACAGCCCAAGGTAATAAGAGGAGACATAAAACCTTGAGTCAGACAAAGTCTTAGTGAGCAGTAAATCAACTATCAAGCATACCAAAAGAGCATAAAGGATAAAAGGAATAGGAACCAAACCATCCCACTCCACCTCTTTCTACAGTGATAGCCCCAGACATACACTAAGGAGAAGCAAGCATAACAACATAGACAATTAAGGTAAAGCAAATACCACTCGAGTCAAGGACGATGTTTTCCAAATACAAACCCCCAAGGCCTAAACCAAGATCAGATAAGCACCCAGAAAACACCGCTCTTGAAGCCGAATGATAATACAACCAAACATCCATGACTCTGGCTATCACTGTTATCCTTGCCTCGATTTCACCGTTAGTTGAATGACCATCAGTCAAGGGCTAATGGTAACCCCGGTTCTAACCATAACTCCGCACACTGCCTTGTGCCTAGGACTTATCTACTTTGCCCAGAGTACTCAACTACCTACCTGTAGTCTTTTGGGTGTCCCGACTACCTACCTGTAGTCGTTATGGGCGCCCCATGTACTCTTGCTTTTGAGCATGCTAGAACCTTCACAAACGACGAGATCTAAGCCTCCTAGCCATCCTTCTTGACGACTATCCTCATACAAGCTCAAGCTACCTCTTGAACAATCCATTATCAACCAACTTGAACTACCCTTCAAGTTATCAACATGCTTGGAATGATCCCTGCTTGGATTAAGCCAAGACCCACATCATACTTCGCTTCATCGCATCAAAGCAAAGTCTCAACTCAACAACATGGTTTGCCTCATCAAATCATGGCAAAGTCCCATCTCAACATCGTCCAATCTATACATATGAGCTTCAACATCCGCTACATATGCCTTAAGCAGCTTTCACCATTCAAGAGCCTTCTTCCATAGCTTTTGAGTCCTCTTCCATCATCTTGTTCCAAATCAACTACTAGCTAACTTGGAAACAATCAAATCAATCATACATTCAAATAATCAATCATTCAAACAAGAACTAATAAGCAATATAAGCAATATCAACTATAATGGCAATTTCGTAAATAAATGAGCAAAAGTCCAACATATGTGAAATCATGGTTTTTAGCATAGGTCTATCAATTATAAAACATGGGTTTTGTCTCTAATACTTATTAAACAAACTTGCATAAGTAAACATCTTCAAAAACCATGGATCTAGACTTAGATCTAAGAAAAATGCATGAAATCTCTAACTTTAACACCCAAACATGCCACCAATCCAATATACTCCTTTGGATCCGCGTGAGAGATAACTACCACTCACCAAATCACCAAAACAACCTAAAATCAATCAACTTCAGATCTGGACAGCAAGGACTTGAGCTTGATCCGGAGAAATTTCACTTGAAACGGTGAAATCTAGCCTCTTCGGATGAAAATCTTCAACTTTGGCTCTTGATCTTTGATCTTGATCTTCAATCTTCAATAGATGTTAGAATTAGATTGGAAGTAGAGAAAGAAGTGAAGAAAATACCGTAGTCGAGTTCCCAAAATGGCAGCACTTCGTCGCTTCGAAATCCGGTGCCAAAAAGTGAGCCGAACCCCTCTATTTATAGGCTGGAATCCCCCTTAACTCGGCCAACTTCTTAACTCGGAGCTCGCTATTAGGTCGTCCCCGACTCATCCTTGCCGACTCATCCTTGCCGACTCACGACCTAAGCGACCCCATACGACCCAACACTCTGCCGACCTATACGACTCAACTACCTACGACTTATCCCCAAGACGCCGACCCAACTACACAACACATACAGGGTTACACGACCTAGTTCCTGCCGACCTAAGCCAAAGCCTTATCCCGACCTAACACGTATGCACGACTCAAAGGCCTAAGTCCCCAATGACTTATCTACTAAGTCGGCCCACCGACCTAACAACGCAAGGGATAACGTACTCTACCGACCCAATCCCTGAGTCGCCCCACGACTCATCTCCAAGCCTAACCGAGACAACAACCTAGCTACACAACGGCTCAACGACTCAACGCTTCAATCAAACACGGCCGACTCAACCCAACGACTCAACAACACGCTAACTCGGCCATACGAGTTAACTTTTAAGCCGGCCTCCTATGAGTCGTAACCCGTACACGACTCATCCCTTGACCCCTATCTCGCCTCTCATCTTAAGTCGGTAACCCCTATGCTGTTCTAACTCTTAACTCGGTCCAAATCCCTATCCAGTTAACTCCTATAGCTCGGCCCCTACCTTAGGTCGGCCATACGACCTAAACTTCCTTAGGTCGGTTATGCGACCTAGACTCAACTCGGCAACTCTAGACTCAGTCACGAGTTAACTCCATAACTCGTTCCAACTTATGAGTCGGTCACGACTCAATACTCCAACACACGAGTTACTCTCCATATGACTCAGGCTAGAGACAACACAAACAACACTAACAGCCTGTAAATTCTACGATTTATCGACACGTAAAAATACGGGTCGTTACAGAGTTCTACGGCTATGACAGCTTTCAGCCGTCAATGGATTGTTTAATGACCAAAAAAGACTATCCGAGTCTCAATCGGGTCTAGGATGTTTTTTACCCTTCGTTTTTTCGACCCGTGGATTTTTACGGTAAAACGCGATTACCGTGGCTGGTCTTAGATTTACCATCGCTGGAGAGTGGTGGACCATGGTACCGTTCCGTTTCAAATCGATGCCTGCATTTCAAAAAGTCGTACGACACTGTTCGCCATTTCGGACGGATGTTGCACCTTGCACCTTGCACCGTGGATGTTGCACCCTGTAGATATCGATTATTCGGACGGCCATAACTTCTGGCTCGTTTAGAGTTATGGGAGCCATTACCAGTCAAAACGAAAGCCTCGGTGAGTTCTACGGCTATGACAGCTTTCAGCCGTCAATGGATTGTTTAATGCCGAAAAAAGACTATCCGAGTCTCAATCGGGTCTAGGATGTTTTTTTCCCTTCGTTTTTTCAACACGTGGATTTTTACGGTAAAACGGGATTACCGTGGCTGGTCTCGATTTACCATCGCTGGAGAGTGGTAGACCATGGTACCGTTCCGTTTCAAATCCATGCACTAATTTCAAAAAGTCGTACGAAACTATTTCGCCATTTCGGACGGATGTTGCACCTTGCAACGTGGATGTTGCACCCTATAGATATCGATTATTCGGACGGCCATAACTTCTGGCTCGTTTAGAGTTACGGGAGTCATAACCCGTCAAAACGAAGGCCTCAGTGAGTTCTACGGCTATGACAGCTTTCAGCCGTCAATGGATTGTTAAATGCCCAAAAAAGACGATTCGAGTCTCAATCGGGTCTAGGAAGTTTATTACCCTTAGTTTTTTCGACACGTGGATTTTTACGGTAGAACGGGATTACAGCGGCTGGTCTTCGATTTACCATCGCTGGAGAGTGGTGCACCATGGTACCTTTCCGTTTCAAATCCATGCACGCATTTCATAAAGTCCTACAACACTGTTTCGCCATTTCGGACGGATGTTGCACCTTGCACCGTGGATGTTGCACCCTGTAGATATCGATTATTCGGACGGCCATAACTTCTGGCTCGTTTAGAGTTACGGGGGCCATAACTAGTCAAAACGAAGGCCTCAGTGAGTTCTATGGCTATGATGGCTTTCAGCCATCAATGGATTATTGAATGCCCAAAAAAGACTATCCGAGTCTCAATCGGGTCTAGGAAGTTTTTTACCCTTCTTTTTTCGACACGTGGATTTTTACGGTAAAACGGGACTACCGTGGATGGTCTTCGATTTACCATCGCTGGAGAGTGGTGCACCATGGTACCGTTCTTTCAAATCCATGCACGCATTTCAAAAAGTCGTAAGACACTGTTCGCCATTTCGGACGGATGTTGCACCTTGCGCCGTGGATGTTGCACCCTGTAGATATCGATTATTCGGATGGCCGTAACTTCTGGCTCGTTTAGAGTTACGGGAGCCATAACCAGTCAAAACGAAGGCCTCAGTTAGTTCTACGGCTATGATAGCTTTCAGCCATCATTGTATTGTTGAATGCCCAAAAAAGACTATCCGAGTCTCAATCGGGTCAAGAAAGTTTTTTACCCTTCGTTTTTTCGACACGTGGATTTTTACGGTAAAACGGGATTACGTGGATGGTCTTCGATTTACCATCGCTGGAGAGTGGTGCACCATATTACCGTTCCGTTTCAAATCCATGCACGCATTTCAAAAAGACGTACGACACTGTTCGCCATTTCGGACGGATGTTACACCTTGCACCGTGGATGTTGCACCCTGTAGATATCGACTATTCGGACGGCCATAACTTCTGGCTCGTTTAGAGTTACGGGAGCCATAACCAGTCAAAACAAAGGCCTCGGTGAGTTCTACGGCTACGGCAGCTTTCAGCCGTCAATGGATTGTTCAATGCCTAAAAAAGACTATCCGAGTCTCAATCGGGTCTAGGAAGTTTTTTACCCTTCGTTTTTTCGACACGTCGATTTTTACGGTAAAACGGGATTACTGTGGCTGGTCTTCGATTTACCATCGCTGGAGAGTGGTGGATCATGGTAAATTCATGCACGCATTTCAAAAAGTCGTACGACACCGTTTCGCCATTTCGGACGGATGTTGCACCTTGCACCGTGGTTGTTGCACCCTGTAGATATCGATTATTCGGACGGCCATAACTTCTGGCTCGTTTAAAGTTACGGGAGCCATGACCAGTCAAAACGAAGGCCTCAGTGAGTTCTATGGCTATGACAGCATTCAGCCGTCAATAGATTGTTTAATGCCCAAAAAAGACTATCTGAGTCTCAATCGGGTCTAGGAAGTTTTTTACCCTTCGTTTTTTCGACACGTGGATTTTTACGGTAAAACGGGATTACCGTGGATGGTCTTCGATTTACCATCGCTGGAGAGTGGTGCACTGTGGTACCGTTCCGTTTCAAATCCATGCACGCATTTCAAAAAGTCGTACGACACTGTTCGCCATTTCGGACGGATGTTGCACCTTGCGCGTTGGATGTTGCACCCTGTAGATATCGATTATTCGGATGGCCGTAACTTCTGGCTCGTTTAGAGTTACAGGTGCCATAACCAGTCAAAACGAAGGCCTCAGTGAGCTCTACGGGTATGACCGCTTTCAGCCGTCATTGTATTGTTGAATGCCCAAAAAAGACTATCCGAGTCTCAATCGGGTCTAGGAAGCTTTTTACCCTTCGTTTTTTCGACACGAGGATTTTTACGGTAAAACGGGATTACCGTGGATGGTCTTTGATTTACCATCGCTGGAGAGTGGTGCACCATGGTACCGTTCCGTCTCAAATCCATGCACGCATTTCAAAAAGTCGTACGACACTGTTCGCCATTTCGGACGGATGTTGCACCTTGCACCGTGGATGTTGCACCCTGTAGATATCAATTATTCGGACGGCCATAACTTCTCACTCGTTTAGAGTTACGGGAGCCATAACCAGTGAAAACGAAGGCCGCAGTGAGTTCTTCGGCTACGACGGCTTACAGCCGTCAATGGATTGTTGAATGCCCAAAAAAGACTATCCGAGTCTCAATCGGGTCTAGGAAGTTTTTTACCCTTCGTTGTTCGACACATGGATTTTTACGGTAAAACGGGATTACCGTGGATGGTCTTCGATTTACCATCGCTGGAAAGTGGTGCACCATGGTACAGTTTCGTTTCAAATCCATGCACGCATTTCAAAATGTCTTACGACACTGTTCGCCATTTCGGACGGATGTTGCACCTTGCACCGTGGATGTTGCACCCTGTAGATATCGATTATTCGAACGGCCATAACTTCTGGCTCGTTTAGAGTTACGGGAGCCATAACCAGTCAAAACGAAGGCCACATTGAGTTCTACGGCTATAAAAGCTTTTAGCCGTCAATGGATTGTTTAATGCCCAAAAAAGACGATCCGAGTCTCAATCGGGTCTAGGAAGTTTTTTACCCTTCGTTTTTTCAACACGTGGTTTTTATGGTAAAACGGGATTACCGTGGCTGGTCTTCGATTTACCATCGCTGGAGAGCGGTGCACCATGGCACCGTTCCATTTCAAATCCATGCACGCATTTCAAAATGTCGTACGACACGGTTTCGCCATTTCGGACGGATGTTGCACCTTGCACCGCGGATGTTGCACCCTGTAGATATCGATTATTCGGAGGGCCATAACTTCTGGCTCGTTTAGAGTTTCGGGAGCCATAACGAGTCAAAACGAAGGCCTCAGGGAGTTCTACGGCTATGACAGCTTTCAGCCGTCAATGGATTGTTTAATGCCCAAGAAAGACGATCCGAGTCTCATTCGGGTCTAGGAAGTTTTTTACCCTTTGTTTTTTCGACACGTGGATTTTTACGGTAAAACGAGATTACCGTGGATGGTCTTCGGTTTACCGTCGCTGAAGAGTGGTGCACCATGTTACCGTTCCGTTTCAAATCCACGCACGCATTTCAAAAAGTCGTACGACACTGTTCGCCATATCGGACGGATGTTGCACCTTGCACCGTGGATGTTGCACCCTGTAGACATCGATTATTCGGACGGCCATAACTTCTGGCTCGTTTAGAGTTACGGGAGCCATAACCAGGCAAAACAAAGGCCTCAGTGAGTTCTACGGCTACGATAGCTTTCAGCCATCAATGGATTGTTTAATGCCCAAAAAAGACGATCTGAGTCTCAATCGGGTCTAGGAAGTTTTTACCCTTCGTTTTTTCTACACGTGGATTTTTACGGTAAAACGGGATTACAGTGGCTGGTCTTCGATTTACCATCGCTGGAGAGTGGTGCTCCATGGCACCGTTCCATTTCAAATCCATGCACGCATTTCAAAAAGTCGTACGACACTGTTTCGCCATTTCGGATGGATGTTGCACCTTGCACAACGGATGTGGCGCCCTGTAGATATCAATTATTCGAACGGCCATAACTTCTGGCTCGTTTAGAGTTATGGGAGCCATAACCAGTCAAAACGAAGGCCTCAGTGAGTTCTATGGTTATGACAGCTTTAAACCGTCAATGGATTGTTTAATGCCCAAAAAAGACTATCCGAGTCTCAATCGGGTCTAGGAAGTTTTTTACCCTTCGTTTTTTCGACACGTGGATTTTTACGGTAAAACGGGATTACCGTGGTTGGTCTTCGATTTACCATCGCTGGAGAGTGGTGGATCATGGTACCGTTCCGTTTCAAATCCACGCACGCATTTCAAAAAGTCGTACGACACTGTTTCGCCATTTCGGACGGATGTTGCACCTTGCACCATGGATGTTGCACCCTGTAGATATCGATTATTCGGACGGCCATAACATCTGGCTCGTTTAGAGTTACGGGAGCCATAACCAGTCAAAACGAAGGCCTAAGTGAATTCTACGGCTATGATAGCTTTCAGCCGTCAATGGATTGTTTAATGCCCAAAAAAGACGATTCGAGTCTCAATCGGGTCTAGGAAGTTTATTACCCTTAGTTTTTTCGCCACGTGGATTTTTACGGTAAAACGGGATTACTGCGGCTGGTCTTCGATTTACCATCGCTGGAGAGTGGTGCACCATGGTACCTTTCCGTTTCAAATCCATGCATGCATTTCATAAAGTCGTACGACACTGTTTCGCCATTTCGGACGGATGTTGCACCTTGCACTGTGGATGTTGCACCCTGTAGATATCGATTATTCGGACGGCCATAACTTCTGGCTCGTTTAGAGTTACGGGAGCCATCATCAGTCAAAATGAAGGCCTTAGTGAGTTCTACGGCTATGACTGCTTTCAGCCGTCAATGGATTATTGAATGCCCAAAAAAGACTATCCGAGTCTCAATCGGGTCTTGGAAGTTTTTTACCCTTCGTTTTTTCGACACGTGGATTTTTACGGTAAAACGGGATTACCGTGGATGGTCTTCGATTAACCATCGCTGGAGAGTGGCGCACCATGGTACCATTCTGTTTCAAATCCATGCACGCATTTCAAAAAGTCATACGACACTGTTCGCCATTTCGGACGGATGTTGCACCTTGCGCCGTGGATGTTGCACCCTGTAGATATCGATTATTCGGATGGCCGTAACTTCTGGCTCGTTCAGAGTTACGGGAGCCATAACCAGTCAAAGCGAAGGCCTCAGTGAGTTCTACGGCTGTGACAGTTTTAAGCCGTCATCGTATTGTTGAATGCCCAAAAAAGAGTATCCGAGTCTCAATCGGGTCTAGGAAGTTTTTTACCCTTCGTTTTTTCGACACGTGGATTTTTACAGTAAAACGGGATTACCGTGGATGGTCTTCGATTTACCATCGCTAGAGAGTGGTGCACCATATTACCGTTCCATTTCAAATCCATGCACGCATTTCAAAAAGTCGTACGACACTGTTCGCCATTTCGGACGGATGTTGCACCTTGCACCGTTGATGTTGCACCCTGTAGATATCGATTATTCGGACCGCCATAACTTCTGGCTCGTTTAGAGTTACGGGAGCCATAACCAGTCAAAACGAAGGCCTCGGTGAGTTCTACGGCTACGGCAGCTTTCAGCCATCAATGGATTGTTCAATGCCCAAAAAAGACTATCCGAGTCTCAATTGGGTCTAGGAAGTTTTTTACCCTTCGTTTTTTCGACACGTGGATTTTTACGGTAAAACGGGATTACCGTTGCTGGTCTTCGATTTACCATCGCTGGAGAGAGGTGGATCATGGTACCATTCCATTTCAAATTTATGCACGGATTTCAAAAAGTCGTACAACACTGTTTCGCCATTTCGGACGGATGTTGCACCTTGCACCGTGGATGTTGCACCCTGTAGATATCGATTATTCGGATGGCCGTAACTTCTGGCTCGTTCAAAGTTACGGGATCCATAACCAGTCAAAGCGAAGGCCTCAGTGAGTTCTACGGCTATGACAGCTTTAAGCCGTCATTGTATTGTTGAATGCCCAAAAAAGACTATCCGAGTCTCAATCGGGTCTAGGAAGTTTTTTACCCTTCGTTTTTTCGACACGTGGATTTTTACGGTAAAACGGGATTACCGTGGATGGTCTTCGATTTATCATCGCTGGAGAGTGGTGCACCATGGTACCGTTCCGTTTCAAATCCATGCACGCATTTAAAAAAGTCGTACGACACTGTTCGCCATTTCGGACGGATGTTGCACCTTGCACCGTGGATGTTGCACCCTGTAGATATCGATTATTCGGACGGCCATAACTTCTGGCTCATTTAGAGTTACGCGAGCCAAAAACGAAGGCCTTAGTGAGTTCTACGGCTATGACAGTTTTCAGCCGTCATTGTATTGTTGAATGCCCAAAATAGACTATCCGAGTCTCAATCGGGTCTAGGAAGTTTTTACCCTTCGTTTTTTCGACACGTGGATTTTTACGGTAAAACGGGATTACCGTGGATGGTCTTCGATTTACCATCGCTATAGTGTGGTGCACCATGGTACCGTTCCATTTCATATCCATGCACGCATTTCAAAAAGTCGTGCGACATTGTTCGCCATTTCGGACGGATGTTGCACCTTGCACCGTGGATGTTGCACCCTGTAGATATCGATCATTCGGACGGCCGTAACTTCTGGCTCGTTTAGAGTTACGGGAGCCATAACCAGTCAAAACGAAGGCCTCCGTTAGTTCTACGGCTATGACTGGTTTCAGCCGTCATTGTATTGTTGAATGCCCAAAAAAGACTATCCGAGTCTCAATCGGGTCTAGGAAGTTTTTTACCCTTCGTTTTCTCGACACGTGGATTTTTACGGTAAAACGGGATTACCGTGGATGGTCTTCGATTTACCATTGCTGGAGAGTGGTGCACCATGGTACCATTCCATTTCAAATCTATGCACGCATTTCAAAAAGCCGTGCGACACTGTTCGCCATTTCGGACGGATGTTGCACCTTGCACCGTGGATGTTGCACCCTGTAGATATCGATTATTCAGACGGCCATAACTTTTGGCTCGTTTAGAGTTACGGGAGCCATAACCAGTCAAAACGAAGGCCTCAGTGAGTTCTATGGCTATGACAGATTTCAGCCATCAATGGATTGTTTAATGCCCAAAAATGACTATCCGAGTCACAATCGGGTCTAGGAAGTTTTTTGCCCTTCGTTTTTTTGACACGTGGATTTTTACGGTAAAACGGGATTACCGTGGCTGGTCTTCGATTTACCATCGCTGGAGAGTGGTGGACCATGGTACCGTTCCGTTTCAAATCCATGCACGCATTTCAAAAAGTCGTACGACACTGTTCGCCATTTCGGACGGATGTTGAACCTTGCACCGTGGATGTTGCACCCTGTAGATATCGATTATTCGGACGCCCATAACTTCTGGCTCGTTTAGAGTTACTGGAGCTATAACCAGTCAAAACGAAGGCCTTAGTGAGTTCTACGGATATGACAGCTTTCAGCTGTCAATGGATTGTTTAATGCCCAAAAAAGACGATCTGAATCTCACTTGGGTCTAGGAAGTTTTTTACCCTTTGTTTTTTCAACACGTGGATTTTTACGGTAAAACGGGACTACCGCGGCTGGTCTTCGATTTACCATCGCTGGAGAGTGGTGCACCATGGTACCATTCTGTTTCAAATCCATGCACGCATTTCAAAAAGTCCTATGACACTGTTCGCCATTTCGGACGGATGTTGCACCTTGCGCCATGGATGTTGCACCCTGTAGATATCGATTATTCGGATGGCCGTAACTTCTGGCTCGTTTAGAGTTACGGGAGCCATAACCAGTCAAACGAAGGCCTCAGTGAGTTCTACGGCTATGAAAGCTTTCATCCGTCATTGTATTGTTGAATGCCCAAAAAAGACTATCCGAGTCTCAATCGGGTCTAGGAAGTTTTTTACCCTTCGTTTTGTCGACACGTGGATTTTTACGGTAAAACAGGATTACCGTGGATGGTCTTCGATTTACCATCGCTGCAGAGTGGTGCACCATATTACCGTTCCGTTTCAAATCCATGCACACATTTCAAAAAGTCGTACGACACTGTTCGCCATTTCGGACGGATGTTGCACCTTGCACCGTGGATGTTGCACCCTGTAGATATCGATTATTCGGACGGCCATAACTTCTGGCTCGTTTAGAGTTACGGGAGCCATAACCAGTCAAAACGAAGGCCTCGGTGAGTTCTACGGCTATGGCAGCTTTCAGCCGTCAATGGATTGTTCAATGCCCGAAAAAGACTATCCGAGTCTCAATCGGGTCTAGGAAGTTTTTTACCCTTCGTTTTTTCGACACGTGGATTTTTACGGTAAAACGGGATCACCGTGGATGGTCTTCGATTTACCATCGCTGGAGAGTGGTGGATCATGGTACCGTTCCATTTCAAATTCATGCACGCATTTCAAAAAGTCGTACGACACTGTTTCGCCATTTCGGACGGATGTTGCACCTTGCACCGTAGATGTTGCACCCTGTAGATATCGATTATTTTGACGGCCATAACTTCTGGCTCGTTTAAAGTTACGGGATGTTTGCACAAAAAATGGACAAACACCTCAAAGTCGTATGATTTAGTTGATTTTATGTTGTTCTTAGTAATTTGGGTGAGTTATGCAAATAAGTAAAAAACAGGGGCTAAACTGTAAAAGACACGCAGATTTATTGTGGTTCGGCCAGAACGTGCCTACGTCCACTTTATATGTTATTCTCTCTTTTCTTTCAGATTACAAGTACAAAGCTTTGTATACAAGTATATGAAAGTTGTTTGAAAGTTCTTTCCGTGCTTGAGCTCTCAAACTTGTCTGCCATTGTTGTACCCCTGCCCCTCTATTTATAGAGTGAGGTTGGGGGCAGGGGTCTTGGATGTATATAGCCGCTGACGGGCCTGGACTGCTGCAACCTGGTCCGGTAAAGTTGATCCGGAATGCCTTCTTCAGGTTGGTTCGGTAGTGGAAGATGGAGATGGTCAAGAGAGTGCTGGTCCGGTGGTGAGATGGAAGAGGCTTGGACCGGTAGTAGTTAGGAGCCATGTTGGTTCGGTGTGGAGTCGGTGGGTTGGTTGGTCCGGTAGTTGGCTGGTCCGGTAGTTGTTGGTTGGTCCGGTAGTTGGTTGGTCCAGTAGTTGGCTGGTCCGGTAGTTGTTGGTTGGTCCGGTAGTTGGTGGAGTGGAGGTGGTTCGGCATGCAGGGGAGATGGGATTGGACCGGTGTTGGGTGGTTCGGCATGCAGGGTTGGTCTTAGTGATGATTCGGCGCGAGGCGAAGCCTGGTTCGGTGTTGGATGGTGGTGAGGGTTCGCCCAACATTTGCCCCCCAAAGTAGGGCACATGCTTGTATGTGTCGCACTTTGTTTTAGCTGTTTCCATTCGGTCGCTGAGTGCCGAACCATTTGGTTCGGTATCCTATATCTGCCTATAAGTAGGGGCTACACCCCTTCATTACTCCTTACTGAATTGAGAGAACCGAGCCAGATTTCTGCCGAATCAACTTATATTGCCGAAACCTTTTGACAACCGGAGCAGGTAATTGCCGGATGATTCCTATGTTTTTAAACTACCAAATGTTATTGGGAGTGTGAACGCCGAATGACCTTGGTGATGCTGATTACCGAATGAACCTAATACGGATTTGTTAAGAGACGTTTAATGCCGAATGTGTACTGCCGAATGAGCTCTGGGCTGTATTACCGAATGAGATTGGGAATTCTGAGTGTTGAATGAGCCCCTTGCCGAATGGACTTTTATAGTTGAACTATTAGTGAAACTCTAGATTTATATATGCTGGCTCGCTTTATACACTTGTTTGCTTATATCTCTGTACTCCTTGTACTAACAAAACGTCTTTCGCTTTTGTGTATGCAGATAAAATGTCTCACAAAGTGGAAACCCGATCAGATAAACGGAAGTCTAAGGGCGAAGGAGAGTCCTCCTCCGTGCCCCCAGCCCAGCCAAGACCAGCGCAACATGGACCTGCCCCGAGGTCGTTGGTGGATGGGTATGGTCCCCAAGAACTTCTGGTCTCCCCTCCCGATTGCTTTCCTAGCTCCCTAAAGGAGGAGCAACTTGATGTTATATCTCGTTCCTTCGGGATAGATAGAGCGCTTATGCGGTCGCCGGGGGACGGGGTGATGCCGTACAATCCCCCTGAAGGATATTTTGCGTATAGTAGGTACCACTGCATGTGTGGGGCCATTTCTCCCATTAATACCTGGATAGTCAGCTTCATTACTTATCTGAAGGTGGCTACTTTCCAGCTTCCGCCCAATTCCTACGCCATCTTGGTGTGCTTATATATTATTTTCCAGAGAAGGTACGGGCGCCCCCTTCCAACCGGGAGATCCGGTATCTATATAACTTGAGGGGTTACAAGAAGGGATCTCCGTACGTTAGCTTGGAAGCGGTTGTTCCTTTCAAACCAGTCCTGGACCTATATTCGAAACTTAGTATGTTTAAGAAAGAATGGTTTTTTATCAGGGACGATTCTGTCTCCTTCCGCCTCTTCACTTCTGGCTGTAAATTGAACTTTATTTACAGTTTCTTTATTCCGACTGCAGTGCTCCTTCTGATATGCTTCTATTTCTTGCTAGCGACAGGTGGCTTTGCAGTCGTAGAGAGTGATTCCCTGGTCCAGATGGCTGCGGAAATAAAGGCCATTTTGGGACGGGACAGGTCGGCTTCTTTCCTGATCAGGAATACTACTCTCCTGGAGTACAACTTGATCCTGCCACACCAGTCCGTGGTTAAGCAGAAAGACACGGCTGAGGAGAAGGCTGCCAAAGCCAAGGAAGGGGCCACGGTGAAGAGTGGCAAGAGGGAACCTTTTACAAATCCTCCCGTTGTTGGAGGTAAGAAACTTAAGCAGTCCGATGGTCCCTCTCCTAGTACTTGCCCACTTGCTCCGGGAGAGGAAGATGTGGAGGAAGATAGTGGTGAAGGTGAAGGAGGAGATGGACAGAGCGGTGGTGGCGTTGGTGCCTTAACCTCCGGGCAAGCGGGAGAGATTCATGAGTGGACGGATGATGCTTTCCATCAAGCTTTTGCGGAGTCGGAGGAAGGATCGGCTTTGGTTGAGAAGGCAAAGGGGGTTGACAAGACTGGGGCTGGCGCCGATCCATTTTCTGAGAGTTCTTCAGCTAAGGCGATTCCAGCGATTCAAGGTGAACTTTTGACTTCTACAGACTCCATTTATGATAGGGACTTAGGAATATTTTATGGTTCGCTTCCGTCCTGGACTGAGATTTAGGACTTATTACAGTATTCTACTCCTCCGCAGGGTTTGTATAACAGACGTGCCTTCTCATTCTTTTTAAGTTAACATATTTCTTGAATTATGGATCATTGCATGTTCGTAACACTTGGTTTTTATTCCAGGAGCAGGTAAGGCGACCAAGTCATCAGATATCCAGCACCGCCTCGAACAGTATAAGCTACTCAAAGCTTCTGCCAAACCAAAGCCGCCAACCAGCCGTCCTAGGGATGAAGTTAGATATCTCCCTCTTCTTGGAGTTATTGAAGAAGATATGCAGAGGAGGAAGAGGGGCCGATCTTCGTTTGAACCTTCACTTGACCCTCAGCCTCCAGTCCAGCCCATCCATGATATTACTGAAGAGGATACTGAGTTTATGCCTTCCCCCCATCCGTCCGAAAATCCAAATGTCACTCCGATAGACCGTCCTGGTTTGGATCGCAACCCATTTGCCGGCCACCCTGACCTGGACCCGAGTTTTCAGGATATCTCTTTTGATGAGGTCGCGGGTGAGCATCTTCTTTCCCGCAATCCCATGGTACGGGTGCTTGATGAGGCTAAGTCGTTAGACCTCGATTTGCTTACTACTCGGATTGTGACCATGGGGAATGAGGCCAAGGCAATCATCGATCGGGTGGCTGAGGAAACCAAGAGGCTAATGGAGCATCACGGTCGACTGGCCAGGGCTGGGGAGGAAATCGGAAGTGCTAACATCTGGTTGCGGCTACAGGTTTCTGACCAGGCCAAACAGCTTGCCGATCAGACTATCCAGATATCCCAGCACGAGGCGGCCTCCCGACGACTAAAGAAAACCATGGAGGAGGCTAGCAAGGCTGAGTTGAGAAAGATGGAGGCCGCTTGCAAGGAGCGGATTGACATGGCTATTGCTACGGTGGACGAGGTTCGGAGGGCGGATCTCGAGCAGGTAGAGGAGTTATCAGGGAGGCTTGAGGCCGCAGAGCTTTCTCAGGCCAGGCTAAAGGAAGAGATGGAGGAAATGAGGAGGACTCTCCAAGCTGACTGCTTGAGATATCGATCGGAGTGGGACGTTGCCGTTGCTAAGTTGCTGTCCTCCGAGGCCCGGGTGAGGGAGTTTAAGGAGAATGAGGGGATGATGGATGAGATGTTGCAGGATATGTACTTCCGTACCTCGAAGCAGGGTAATTTATCCTGGATGGATGACTATCCCCGGATCATGGCTAGGATATATCTTCGGGCTTTGGAGGAGGCCAAGGCCGATGCGGATAAGGAAGGTGGAGCGGCATTTAGGATGGATATGGTTACCGCCCATTTCTCAAAGGAGGAGAAGGTAGCGGTGAAGGAGGGGATGCAGCTACTCGCTGCGGAGGAAGCCGGTGTGCAGTTGGGGGATGAGGACCAAGAAGCAGGTGTTGGTGAGTTTTCTCTTTTTAGCTTTTCGTAACTTGATCGTTCGTTGTTTATCTGATGGATTCTTCTCCTGAATTGGACAGGTGGGACTTCTGGTAAACATGATGGGAGCTCCGATCCTCCCGTCAAGTAGATTCGGAGAGCTAGTAAGATGAGGGCGGAGCACTAATGCAGTTGACTACTTGATCCGATCCGTATAGTTTTTGGTTTTCTTGACTTTCCTGTCTATACTTAGTCAAAAACATTAGTGTATTTTCGGATTGTAATTATGTCATTGAACGACTCTACGTAATTTTATAACACGAGCTGATTCTGTTATATTTTGAATGCTGTCATTGCTTTTGATGTGTTGTATAAGAAATATAACCATGCATATGCCTGTGATTTGATTGTGTTTGACGCTAAGCTTTTGCTTGTAATATAATTTCACGTTTTGCAGTGTTAGTGTGATGTATGAATGAGTTATGGTTACATATTCATGTACAAGAGAAGAGACTACCGCCCTTCATGTTTTAGTTGTAGGGGGTAGCTTTGAGCGTCTTGGGTATCTGGTCGTGGACACAGCTGAGTATTTCGTTATCCAGTTTGCGGGCTCCGATCCTCATGAACGAATGTCTCCTAGTCGGTGTCCTGTACTTTAGGGACCTTTACACAGGATAGGAGAAAAGTATTTAAATGAAATGAAAATATAGGAAAAGTAAAACTTCCAGTCACGGAAGGTCGTCGACGTGCTTAAGTTCGTGGCAAACGGGTTTTGTAGTCACTTTCCCTAGCTGTGGGTCTTGGAGACATTTTTCACCCATCTTACGCCTCTGCGGGGAGTTTTCTTTTTTACCACAGCCGCACTTAAGACACATCGGAGCCGATCGCGCACAGTAACTACCCGGGCCATTATGGCCCGTAATCGCGGGTATTATTCGATTTACTGTGGCCGGCTAGCGTGGGGGCCGATCGTCAACTATGAATTGCCCCTGGCTGGCCACACCTTATGTTGGGGCTTATGATCGGTTCACAGTTGCCGGCGAGCCGAATCGCTGTAATGAGCTGCCATGGCATAATCGGCCTACTCGGTGGCTTATACTCGGCTTATTACAGTCGGCTTTAAGGGCCGAGGCAAACAATGAGTTAAATCGCGGTAGAGGGATACCGGAGCAAAGTGTCTCATTGGCGAGGGCATAGGATCGTAGCGTACCTGTTAGATTTTGTCCAGGTGGAGTTGTGTTGTGAAGATCTGAATTGAAATGTCATCTGCAAAGGATTTTGTTCAACAGCAAAGGATAAAGCTTAACAAGTAGCCAAGATATAAAGGAACAAGTTAACAAGAGCCAAGTGTTTTAAAGTGGTTCGGCACAAAAATGCCTACGTCCACTGATTCTCTTTGTTAATTCACTTCATATGGGCAGTACAAGTTAAGAAAAGTATCGACGGAGGTGTCGGATGTTCCATGCCCTCTGGAACACCTCTCCGTCCACTGTTGACAAAATATAAGCTCCGTTGTGGAGATCTTTATGAATTACATATGGTCCGTCCTAGATTGGATCCAGCGCTCCTGGGCGCGGAAAGATTCGCTTGAGGACAAGATCTCCTTCTTGCAAGATGCGATGTTTGACTTTGGAGTTGTATAGTGCTGCCACTTTTTGTCTGTGAGCTGCTGCTTTGAGTGCTGCATCATTTCTTCTCTCCTCAATTAGATCCAAAGACATGTGGGGGAGTTCTTCGTTTTCTTCGGGGTTGTAGTGGATCCTACGGTGGGAAGGTACAATAGTTTCAACTGGGAGCATTGCCACCGATCCATATGCCAAAGAGAAAGGAGTATGCCCTGTTGATGTTCTGAAAGATGTGCGGTAGGCCCAAAGTGCCGTAGGAAGTTGATCCACCCAAGCGCCCTTTGAATTTTCAAGCTTCTTCTTGATCAGCATTTTGAGAATTTTGTTGACTGCTTCGATTTGGCCATTTGCCTGGGGATAAGCCACGGATGAGAAGCTTTTGTGAATTCCATGCTCTTGGCACCAGTCGGCAAATTCCTCACTGTCGGATTGAAGCCCGCTGTCTGATATGATTCTGAGTGGAACCCCGTACCTGCACAGAACGTTTTTGATCAAGAAGTTGATAACTTTAGTTGAAGATATTTTATTCAGAGGCTCCGCTTCCACCCATTTGGTGAAATAGTCAACTGCCACTATAGCATGTCTGGCCCCGCCTCGGCCCATTGGCAGTTCGCCAATTAAATCAATTCCCCATATTGCGAAGGGCCAAGGGCTGGTCATCTGAGTAATTTCATTGGTTGGTAGTCGAGGAATCATAGCAAATTTCTGACATCTGTCGCATCTTTTGACGAAGTCTAAGGCATCTTTGTTTAAAGTGGGCCAGAAATACCCATATCGGAGTATCTTTTTTGCTAGGGTCTGCCCTCCGGTGTGGTCCCCACAACTTCCCTGATGGATATTGGATAGAATTTCCTTGGCTTCTCTTCCATCAACGCACCTCAATAAGGGGTTAGAGAAGACGCGCCGATAGAGGATGCCTTCTTGCATGGTGTAGCGGGAAGCTTTCCTTAGAATTTTCTTAATTTCATTTCGTCCGTCGGGTAGGGTGCCGTTTTGTAAGTATTCTCGAATAGGGGTCATCCATGTTTCTTCTTCGGTTGCAGCTATCAGATTTACTTGCTCGAAACTTGGTGCCAGCTATTTTGAGATGGTTAATTCCCCGAAAATGGTGATGTTCTTCATGCTAGCTTGTTTTGCTAGTTCGTCGGCCTCTTGATTCTCTTCTCGGGGAATGTGTTTGATTAAATAGTGATCTAATTGATTGAGCAGTAGCCTGGTCTTCTTTAGATACGCTGTGAGTCGTTCTCCTCGAGTCTGGAATTCTCCCAGTATTTGATTTACAATAAGTTGAGAATCACTATGGAGACATAAAGAACTGACTCCAATTTCCAGTGCAAGTTCTAATCCGGCTATCACTGCTTCGTATTCTGCGTCATTGTTGGTGGCAGCGAATTCCAATCTTAGGGCGTAGTGCAGCTTCTTTCCCCTGGGGGTGATTATCACAACACCTGCCCCCGAGCCTTGTTTGTTCGACGCTCCATCTACGAAGAGATTCCACTTGATATCTTCTGCTATTTCAGATTGGTCCTTATCTTCGCTAGTAGTGAATTCGGCAATGAAATCAGCTATGGCTTGCCCCTTGATAGTGGTGCGAGGATGGTAAGTGATATCATATTGACTTAGTTTGATGCACCGCTTAAGTAATCGCCCAGAAGTGTCGGGGCGATGGAGCACTTGCCCTAGCGGTTGATCGGTTAAAACTCTGATGGAATGAGACTGGAAATAGTGTTGTAGTTTCCGCGACGTGATAAGCAAACAGTATGCTAGCTTTTCAAGTTTAGGGTATCTGACTTCTGCCCCTGTAAACCTCTTACTTACGAAGTATACGGGCCGTTGCGTGCGGTTGTCTTCTCTCACCAATGCGGCGCTTAGGGCATGTGGTGACACAGCAAGGTATTGGTATAGTTCTTCGCCTTCATTAGGAGTTGAGAGTACCGGTGGCTGCTGGAGGTGTTCGATTAGGTTAAGGAAAGTTGTTGAACACTCATCGGTCCATTCGAACTTTCCTTTGTCTTTCTTCAGGGCTTCGAAGAAAGGAACGCATTTGTTAGTTGCTTTAGAGATGAACCGGCTTAGGGCGGCCACCTTCCCGTTTAGGCTTTGCATCTCTTTTCGAGTGGACGGTATCTTGATATCTTGCAAGGCTCGGACTTGTTCGGGGTTTGCTTCAATCCCCCTGGCATGAACGATGAATCCCAAGAACTTTCCCGATGATACTCCGAAGGAGCACTTTAGAGGGTTCAGCTTCATTCCATATTGGCGAAGTACTTGAAACATCTCGTCCAGGTGGTTTATATGGTCGTTGGCTTTCCTCGATTTTACCAGCATGTCATCCACATAAACTTCCATAGTTCATCCTATCAGTTCTGCAAACATCTTGTTGACGAGGCGCTGATAAGTAGCTCCGGCGTTTTTAAGTCCAAATGGCATTACTCTGTAGCAGTACAACCCCCGGTCCGTGATGAAACTGGTGCGGTCCTGATCGGGGGCGTGCATAGGGATTTGGTTATATCTGGAGTAGGCATCCATGAAAGATAAGAGCTCGTGCCCGGCGGTACTGTCCCCAAGTTGGTCGATTCGGGGAAGTGGGAAGCAATCCTTTAGGCAAGCATCATTTAGGTTGGAGAAGTCAATGCATGTTCGCCACTTCCCATTAGCCTTCTTTACCAGTACCGGGTTAGCGATCCATTCTGGGTAGATGGCTTCTCGTATGAAGTTATTGGCAAGCAGGTTCTTTACTTCTTCTTCGAGGGCTGCCGATCGTTCTGCCCCCATACTTCTCTTCTTTTGCTTTACTAGTACCTTAGTAGGATCGATGTTTAGTGCGTGGCATGCTATGTCCGGGGAGATTCCAGTCATATCAGCATGTGTCCACGCAAACACATCCAAGTTGTGGCGAAGGAAATCAATAAGTTGGTCCTTCAATTCTGCTCTTAACTGAGATCCGATTCTCAGTAGTTTACTTGGGTCGCGTTTGTCTACAGATACAAATTCCATAGCCTCTGCAGGCTCGGCGGCGGCCTCCTCCTCTTTATCCCTAGGGTCTAACTCGTTGAAGGGATCACTGGTATATCGAAGAGGAGGGGCCTTCTTTAGTTGCTATGCTTCCAAGTTTTTCTTGCAGAGAGCTGTCTCTGCATTCTTCCCTCTATCTCTCCTGCGATTATTGCGAAGTTCGGTTACATAGCAGCCCCGAGCGACGTCTTGATCCCCTTCTACTTCTCCCACTCCATTATTCGTTGGGAACTTCATCTTCATGCACCATGGGGCAAGGACAATTTGGAATTCAGACAAGGCGGGTCTTCCTAAAAAGGCATTGTAGGCCGAGTGGTTGTCAATTAGCACGAATGTTTGTTTCCGAACGGCGGAGCGGGGATGACTTCCCAATTCAACAAAGAGATCCAATTGTCCGAGGGGCATCTTTGCTTCTCCAGTGAAACCATGTAGCGGTTTGTTGCAGGGAGACACGTCCTTCATTGACAGCTTCATTTTGTCGAAAGCATGCTTGAACAGAATATTCACTGAGCTTCCAGTGTCTACTAGGATTCAAAAAACTTCAGTTGGGCCAAACCAGGCAGAGATGACCATCGGATCCACGTGAGGATATTGCCTTCCTTCTAGGTTGCGCCCACTGAATGTGATGTCATTATTGTCCTTTCGCTTCGGGTGATGTTCTTCCATAACAGAATTGATGCAGTCTCCATTGTTTCTGAGTGAGTTTCCATATCTTTCCATTTCTGCCCAGCTCTTGTCGGCGATGTGTGGCCCTCCTGATATTGTATGGACCACTATCTTCTCTTGGCTGGAACCGCTGGTGTTGCGATTTCCTCCGCATGTCTCTGGGTGGAGCCGCCCTGGGTTTTCCTTGGTAGGAGCTGGGGTCCTGTCCTGTCCCCTTACATAGCGTTCTAATCTCTTCCTTCTGATGTGTTTTTCGATTAGGTCGTGGAGGTGGCGACATTCATTGGTATCATGTCCATAAGATTCGTGGAAATGACAGAACTTTCCGGACTGGATTGCGTGATCTGACTCCTTCTTGTATGGGGGGCGCTTGTATGTAAGTTCGTCCTGGGTGTCGAGGAAGATGTTCTCGACTGTTTCATTCAAGGGAGTGTAAGCGTCGAATCTCGGTCCTGGTCGGTACAAACGCTTTTCTCCCTTCTTGCCCCCTGCATTGTCTCTGGAGTCGTTTCTCCGAATGTCCTTCGCTGCGGTTGGGGTGTTTCCATGAGCCAACTTAGCCGGTGGTCCTGTCTGCCTTTCAGTGGCAGCCTCTTCGAGTCTCATGTACTTCCTAGCTTCATGGAAGAAATCGGGAAAGGTAGCTGGTTTTCCTTTGGTTAGTCTTCTAGCAAACTTGGTATCTGGGTGCACACCACTGCAGAGTGCCATTAGGGTGAGTTTCTCATCGGCATGTTGGACTGCTTCCGCTGCGGCGTTGAACCGGGTTAGATATTGTTGCAGTGTCTCTCCGGATTTCTGTTTGACAGTAGATAGAGAATAAGCATCCTTGGGTTGTTCCACATGAATGCGGAACTGGCTAATGAACTTTTCTTTCAACATCTCCCATGAGCTGATAGATCCTTGGGGTAGATGGCAGAACCAGGAGGTAGCTAGGTCTGCTAGGAATAGCGGAAAGCATTTACACAACACTCCTTCCATTGCTCCGCACATGATCATATGCTGTGTGTATCTCTGCAGGTGTACAATGGGGTCGGAAGTTCCCTTGTACGGTTCCATCGTTGGCATTTTCCATTCTCGAGGGGTGATGGCGGTTTCGATGTCGCAGGTGAAAAGGCTGGTTACCCTAGCGCCTATCCCTCGATCCCTTTGCTCCCGTCGGACGCATTCCCTGAATAATCGTGCCATTCTTTCATCAGAATTTGGAGCGGACAAAAATGAGCTTGGTTCTTCCCTGCGGGATCGATCTCGTCCAGATGACCTGTAGGGATGGTATAGTCTATCACTTCTGACGTTATCCAGTGGCTGCCTTTGGACGCTCGGATGCATGCTAGGAGCAGCTACAGTTGGCCCCTGCCTTGATCTTCCCCTATGGGGTTCTGTTTCGAGCATTTCCATGGGGTCAACTTTGGGCTGGGTTCTAGCTCGGCTCCGTTCAGCGGGGTTTGTTTGATTAGGCGGCATGACTGGCTCAGCTACATCCGACCCTCGCCTGGTGCCTCCCCCGTTAGGTTCGGTTCCAAGCGCTTCCTCGAGTCGGAGTTCGGGCTGAGTCTGGGCGCGGCCCCTATCATTTTTGTTCCTGTTGATAGCTTCTTCGAAGAGGGCAGACCTTTGTTGTCTCCGAGATCCTCCAGATTGAGACTCACCCCATGATTCAGTGTTGCGGTCGGATTCTTCGGTATCCCTCAAGCGTGACATGAGTTGGTTCACCAAAGCTTCTTGTTGGGATGCGAAGCGGTTAGTCACTTCAACCACAACTCGGTATAGGTCCGCCGTAGTGATTGCTGCCGGTTGTTCCGCGGCAGGGGCTGTCGGAATTTCCTGATCTACATTTGGCACCGCTGTCGTAGTGGGATGGTTCTCTTGATCTGGATCCACTGGATCTGGAGCGCTGTTGGTTGCAACGTTCTTTCCCTTGTTGGCGTCTTTTCTCGGCCTGGAAGTCATGTTTCCTAGGCAATGAAAGGTGCTATTGGGAAAGAAGGTTGAATGAGGGAAGCTGAAGCATCGAGTTTCAAGTTCTCAGTGAAAGCACCAAAAATGTTTGCACAAAAAATTGACAAACACCTCAAAGTCGTATGATTTAGTTGATTTTATGTTGTTCTTAGTAATTTGGGTGAGTTATGCAAATAAGTAAAAAACAGGGGATAAACTGTAAAAGACACGTAGATTTATAGTGGTTCGGCCAGAACGTGCCTACGTCCACTTTATATGTTATTCTCTCTTTTCTTTTAGATTACAAGTACAAAGCTTTGTATACAAGTATATGAAAGTTGTTTGAAAGTTCCTTCCGTGCTTGAGCTCTCAAACTTATCTGCCATTATTGTACCCCTACCCCTCTATTTATAGAGTGAGGTTGGGGGCAGGGGTCTTGGATGTATATAGCCGCTGACGGGCCTGGACTGCTGCAACCTGGTCCGGTAAAGTTGATCCGGAATGCCTTCTTCAGGTTGGTTCGGTAGTGGAAGATGGAGATGGTCAGGAGAGTGCTGGTCCGGTGGTGAGATGGAAGAGGCTTGGACCGGTAGTAGTTAGGAGCCATGTTGGTTCGGTGTGGAGTTGGCTCGGTGGGTTGGTTGGTCCGGTAGTTGGCTGGTCCGGTAGTTGTTGGTTGGTCCGGTAGTTGGTTGGTCCGGTAGTTGGCTGGTCCGGTAGTTGTTGGTTGGTCCGGTAGTTGGTGGAGAGGAGGTGGTTCGGCATGCAGGTGAGATGGGATTGGACCGGTGTTGGGTGGTTCTGCATGCAGGGTTGGTCTTAGGGATGATTCGGCGCGAGGCGAAGCCTGGTTCGGTGTTGGATGGTGGTGAGGGTTCGCCCAACACGGGAGCCATAACCAGTCAAAACGAAGGCCTCAGGGAGTTCTACGGCTATGACAGCTTTCAGCCGTCAATGGATTGTTTAATGCCCAAAAAAGTCTATCCGAGTCTCAATCGGGTCTAGGAAGTTTTTTACCCTTCGTTTTTTCGACACGTGGATTTTTACGGTAAAACGGGATTACCGTGGATGGTCTTCGATTTACCATCGCTCGAGAGTGGTGCACCATGGTACCGTTCCGTTTCAAATCCATGCACGCATTTCAAATAATCGTACGACACTGTTCGCCATTTCGGACGGATGTTGCACTTTGCACCGTGGATGTTGCACCCTGTAGATATCGATTATTCGGACGACCGTAACTACTGGCTCGTTTAGAGTTACGGGAGCCATAACCAGTCAAAACGAAGGCCTCAGTGAGTTCTACGGCTATGACAGCTTTCAGCCGTCATTGTATTGTTGAATGCCCAAAAAAGACTATCCGTGTCTCAATCGGGTCTAGGAAGTTTTTTGCCCTTCGTTTTTTCGACACGTGGATTTTTACGTTAAAACGAGATTACCGTGGACGGTCTTCGATTTACCATCGCTGGAGAGTGGAGCACCATGGTACCGTTCCATTTCAAATCCATGCACGCATTTCAAAAAGTCGTGCGACACTGTTTGCCATTTCGGACGGATGTTGCACCTTGCATCGTGGATGTTGCACCCTGTAGATATCGATCATTTGGACGGCCGTAACTTCTGGCTCGTTTAGAGTTACGGGAGCCATAACCAGTCAAAACGAAGTCCTCCGTGAGTTCTACGGCCATGATAGCTTTCATCCGTCATTGTATTGTTGAATGCCCAAAAAAGACTATCCGAGCCTCAATCGTGTCTAGGAAGTTTTTTACCCTTCGTTTTTTCGACACGTGGATTTTTATGGTAAAACGGGATTACCGTGGATGGTCTTCGATTTACCATCGCTGGAGAGTGGTGCACCATGGTACCATTCCATTTCAAATCTATGCACGCATTTCAAAAAGTCGTGCGACACTGTTCGCCATTTCGGACGGATGTTGCACCTTGCACCGTGGATGTTGCACCCTGTAGATATCGATTATTCGAACCGCCATAACTTCTGGCTCGTTTAGAGTTATGGGAGCCTTAACCTGTCAAAACGAAGGCCTTAGTGATTTCTACGGCTATGACAGCTTTCAGCCATCAATGGATTGTTTAATGCCAAAAAAAGACTATCCGAGTTTCAGTCGGGTCTAGGAAGTTTTTTATCCTTCGTTTTTTCGACACGTGGATTTTTAAGGTATAACGGGATTACCGTGGCTGGTCTACGATTTACCATCGCTGGAGAGTGGTGGACCATGGTACCGTTCCATTTCAAATCCATACACGCATTTCAAAAAGTCGTACGACACTGTTCGCCATTTCGGACGGATGTTGCACCTTGCACCGTGGATGTTGCACCCTGTAGATATCGATTATTCGGACGGCCATAACTTCTGGCTCGTTTAGAGTTACAGGAGCCATAACCAGTCAAAACGAAGGCCTCAGTGAGTTCTACGGCTATGACAGCTTTCAGCCGTCAATGGATTGTTTAATGCCCAAAAAAGACGATCCGAATCTCAATCGGGTCTAGGAAGTTTTTTACCCTTCGTTTTTTCAACACGTGGATTTTTACGGTAAAACGGGATTACCGTGGCTGGTCTTCAATTTACCATCGCTGGAGAGTGGTGCACCATGGTACCGTTCCATTTCAAATCCATGCACGCATTTCAAAAAGTCGTACGACACTGTTTCGCCATTTCGGACGGATGTTGCACCTTGCACCGCGGATGTTGCACCCTGTAGATATCGATTATTCGGAAGGCCATAAATTCTGGCTCGTTTAGAGTTACGGGAGCCATAAATAGTGAAAACGAAGGCCTCAGGGAGTTCTACGGCTATGACAGCTTTCAGCCGTCAATGGATTGTTTAATGCCCAAAAAAGACGATCCGAGTCTCATTCGGGTGTAGGAAGTTTTTTACCCTTCGTTTTTTCGACACGTGGATTTTTACGTTAAAACGGGATTACCGTGGATGGTCTTCAATTTGCCATCGCTGGAGAGTGGTGCACCATGGTACCATTCCATTTCAAATCAATGCACGCATTTCAAAAAGTCGTACGACGCTGTTCGCCATTTCGGACGGATGTTGCACCTTGCACCGTGGATGTTGCACCCTGTAGATATCGATTATTCGGACGGCCATAACTTCTGGCTCGTTTAGAGTTACGGAAGCCATAACCAGTCAAAATGAAGGCCTCAGTGAGTTCTACGGCTATGACAGCTTTCAGCCATCAATGGATTGTTTAATGCCCAAAAAAGACGATCCGAATCTCAATCGGGTCTAGGAAGTTTTTTACCCTTCGTTATTTCAACACGTGGATTTTTACGGTAAAACGGGATTACCGTGGCTGGTCTTCAATTTACCATCGCTGGAGAGTGGTGCACCATGGTACCGTTCCATTTCAAATCCATGCACGCATTTCAAAAAGTCGTACGACACTGTTTCGCCATTTCGGACGGATGTTGCACCTTGCACCGTGGATGTTGCACCCTGTAGATATCGATTATTCGGAAGGCCATAACTTCTATCTCGTTTAGAGTTACGGGAGCCATAACCAGTGAAAACGAAGACCTCAGGGAGTTTTACGGCTATGACAGCTTTCAGCCGTCAGTGGATTGTTTAATGCCCAAAAAAGACGATCCGTGTCTCATTCGGGTGTAGGAAGTTTTTTACCCTTCGTTTTTTCGACACGTGGATTTTTACGGTAAAACGGGATTACCGTGGATGGTCTTCAATTTGTCATCGCTGGAGAGTGGTGCACCATGGTACCATTCCATTTCAAATCCATGCACACATTTCAAAAAGTCGCACGACACAGTTCGCCATTTCGGACGGATGTTGCACCTTGCACCGTGGATGTTGCACCCTATAGATATCGATTATTCGGACGGCCAGAACTTCTGGCTCGTTTAGAGTTACGGGAGCCATTACCAGTCAAAACGAATGCCTCGGTGAGTTCTATGGCTATGACAGCTTTCAGCCGTCAGTGGATTGTTTAATGCCCAAAAAAGACTATCCGAGTCTCAATTGGGTGTAGGAAGTTTTTTACCCTTCGTTTTTTCGACACGTGGATTTTTACGGTAAAACGGGATTACCGTGGCTGGTCTTCGATTTACCATCGCTGGAGAGTGGTGGACCATGGTACCGTTCCGTTTCAAATCCATGCACGCATTTCAAAAAGTCGTACGACACTGTTTCGCCATTTCGTACGGATGTTGCACCTTGCACCGTGGATGTTTCACCCTGTAGATATCGATTATTTGGACGGCCATAACTTCTGGCTCGTTTAGAGTTACGGGAGCCATAACCAGTCAAAATGAAGGCCTCAGTGAGTTCAACGGCTATGACATCTTTCAGCCGTCAATGGATTGTTTAATGTTCAAAAAAGATGATCCGAGTCTCAATCGGGTCTAGGAAGTTTATTACCCTTAGTTTTTTCGACACGTGGATTTTTACGGTAAAACGTGATTACTGCGGCTGGTCTTCAATTTGCCATCGCTGGAGAGTGGTGCACCATGGTACCTTTCCATTTCAAATCCATGCACGCATTTCATAAAGTCGTACGACACTGTTTCGCCATTTCAGACGGATGTTGAACCTTGCACCGTGGATGTTGCACCCTGTAGATATCGATTATTCGGACGGCCATAACTTCTGGCTCATTTAGAGCTACGGGTGCCATAAACAGTCAAAACGAAGGCCTAAGTGAGTTCTACGGCTATGACAGCTTTCAGCCGTCAATGGATTGTTGAATGCCCAAAAAAGACTATCCGAGTCTCAATCGGGTCTAGGAAGTTTTTTACCCTTCGTTTTTTCGACACGTGGATTTTTACGGTAAAACGAGAATACCGTGGATGGTCTTGGATTTACCATCGCTGGAGAGTGGTGCACCATGGTACCATTCTGTTTCAAATCCATGCACGCATTTCAAAAAGTCGTATGACACTGTTCGCCATTTCGGACGGATGTTGCACCATGCACCGTGGATGTTGCACCCTGTAGATATCGATTATTCGAACGGCCATAACTTCTGGCTCGTTTAGAGTTACGGGAGCCATAACCAGTCAAAACGAAGGCCTCAGTGAGTTCTACGGCTATGACCGCTTTCAGCCGTCAATGGATTGTTTAATGCCCAAAAAAGACTATCAGAGTCTCAATCGGGTCTAGGAAGGTTTTTACCCTTCGTTTCTTCGACATGTGGATTTTTACGGTAAAACCGGATTACCGTGGCTGGTCTACGATTTACCATCGCTGGAGAGTGGTGGACCATGGTACCGTTCCATTTCAAATCCATGCACGCATTTCAAAATGTCGTACGACACTGTTCGCTATTTCGGACGGATGTTGCACCTTGCACCGTGGATGTTGCACCCTGTAGATATCGATTATTCGAACGGCCATAACTTCTGGCTCGTTTAGAGTTACGGGAGCCATAACAAGTCAAAATGAAGGCCTCAGTGAGTTCTACGGCTATGACAGCTTTCAACCGTCAATGGATTGTTTAATGCCCAAAAAAGACGATCCGAATCTCAATCGGGTCTAGGAAGTTTTTTACCCTTCGTTTTTTCAACACGTGGATTTTTACGGTAAAACGGGATTACCGTGGCTGGTCTTCGATTTACCATCGCTGGAGAGTGGTGCACCATGGTACCGTTCCATTTCAAATCCATGCACGCATTTCAAAAAGTCGTACGACACTGTTTCGCCATTACGGACGGATGTTGCACCTTGCACCGCGGATGTTGCACCCTGTAGATATCGATTATTCGGACGGCCATAACTTCTGGCTCGTTTAGAGCTACGGTTGCCATTACCAGTCAAAACGAAGGCCTCAGTGAGTTCTACGGCTATGACAGCTTTCAGCCGTCAATGGATTGTTGAATGCCCAAAAAAGACTATCCGAGTCTCAATCGGGTCTAGGAAGTTTTTTACCCTTCGTTTTTTCGACACGTGGGTTTTTACGGTAAAACGGGATTACCGTGGACGGTCTTCGATTTATCATCGCTGGAGAGTGGTGGACCATGGTACCGTTCCGTTTCGAATCCATGCATGCATTTCAAAAAGTCGTACGACACTGTTTCGCCATTTCGGACGGATGTTGCACCTTGCACCGTGGATGTTGCACCCTATAGATATCGATAATTCGGACGGAGAGTTACTTCTGGCTCGTTTAGAGTTACGGGAGCCATAACCAGTCAAAACGAAGGCCTCAGTGAGTTCTACGGTTATGAATCTTTCAGCCGTCAATGGATTGTTGAATGCCCAAAAAAGACTATCCGAGTCTCAATCGGGTCTAGGAAGTTTTTTACCCTTCGTTTTTTCGACACGTGGATTTTTACGGTAAAACGGGATTACCGTGGATGATCTTCGATTTACCATCGCTGGAGAGTGGTGCACCATGGTACCGTTCCGTTTCTATTCCATACACGCATTTCAAAAATTCGTACGACACTGTTCGCCATTTCGGACGGATGTTGCACCTTGCACTGTGGATGTTGCAACCTGTAGATATCGATTATTCGGACGGCCGTAACTTCTGGCTCGTTTAGAGTACCAGGAGCCATAACCAGTCAAAACGAACGCCTCAGTGAGTTCTACGGCTACGAAAGCTTTCAGCCGTCAATGGATTGTTGAATGCCCAAAAAAGACTATCTGAGTCTCAATCGGGTCTAGGAAGTTTTTTACCCTTCGTTTTTTCGACACGTGGATTTTTACGGTAAAACGGGATTACCGTGGATGGTCTTCGATTTACCATCGTTGGAGAGTGGTGCACCATGGTACCGTTCCATTTCAAATCCATGCATGCATTTCAAATAGTCGTACGACACTGTTCGCCATTTCGGACGGATGTTGCACCTTGCACCGTGGATGTTGCACCCTCTAGATATCGATTATTCGGACGGCCATAACTTCTGGCTCGTTTAGAGTTACGGGAGCCATAACCAGTCAAAACGAAGGCCTCAGTGAGTTCTATGGCTACGACAGCTTTCAGCCGTCAATGGATTGTTCAATGCCCAAAAAAGACTATCCGAGTCTCAATCGGGTCTAGGAAGATTTTTACCCTTCATTTTTACGACACGTGGATTTTTACGGTAAAACGGGATTACCGTGGCTGGTCTTCGATTTACCATCGCTGGAGAGTGGTGGATCATGGTACCGTTCCGTTTCAAATTCATGCACGCATTTCAAAAAGTCGTACGACACTGTTTCGCCATTTCGGACGGATGTTGCACCTTGCACCGTGGATGTTGCACCCTGTAGATATCGATTATTCGGACGGCCATAAATTCTGGATCGTTTATAGTTACGGGAGCCATAACTAGTCAAAACGAAGGGCTCAGTGAGTTCTATGGCTATGACCGCTTTCAGCAGTCAATGAATTGTTTAATGCCCAAAAAAGACTATCCGAGTCTCAATCGGGTCTAGGAAGTTTATTTTCCTTAGTTTTTTCGACACGTGGATTTTTACGGTAAAACGAGATTACTGCGGCTGGTCTTTGATTTACCATCGCTGGAGATTGGTGAACCATGGTACCGTTCCGTTTCAAATCCATGAACGCATTTCATAAAATCGTACGACACTATTTCGCCATTTCGGACGGATGTTGCACCTTGCAACGTGGATGTTGCACCCTGTAGATATCGATTATTCGGACGACCATAACTTCTGGCTCGTTTAGAGTTACGGGTGCCATAACCATTCAAAACGAAGGCCTCAGTGAGTTCTACGGCTATGACAGCTTTCAGCCGTCAATGGATTGTTGAATGCCCAAAAAAGACTACCCGAGTCTCAATCGGGTCTAGAAAGTTTTTTACCCTTCGTTTTTTCGACACGTGGATTTTTGCGGTAAAACGGGATTACCGTGGATGGTCTTCGATTTACCATCGTTGGAGAGTGGTGCACCATGGTACCGTTCCGTTTCAAATCCATGCATGCAATTCAAAAAGTCGTACGACGCTGTTCGCCATTACGGACGGATGTTGCACCTTGCACCGTGGATGTTGCACCCTGTAGATATCGATTATTCGGACGGCCATAACTTCTGGCTCGTTTAGAGTTACGGGAGCCATAACCAGTCAAAACGAAGGCCTCAGTGAGTTCTATGGCTACGACAGCTTTCAGATGTCAATGGATTGTTTAATGCCCAAAAAAGACTATCCGAGTCTCAATCGGGTCTAGGAAGTTTTTTACCCTTCGTTTTTTCGACACGTGGATTTTTACGGTAAAACGGGATTACCGTGGCTGGTCTTCGATTTACCATCGCTGGAGAGTGGTGGATCATGGTACCGTACCGTTTCAAATTCATGCACGCATTTCAAAAAGTCGTACGACACTATTTCGCCATTTCGGACGGATGTTGCACCTTGCACCGTGGATGTTGCACCCTGTAGATATCGATTATTCGAACGACCACAACTTCTGGATCGTTTAGAGTTACGGGAGCCATAACTAGTCAAAACGAAGGGCTCAGTGAGTTCTACGGCTATGACCGCTTTCAGCCGTCAATGGATTGTTTAATGCCCAAAAAAGACTATCCGAGTCTCAGTCGGGTCTAGGAAGTTTATTTTCCTCAGTTTTTTCGACACGTGGATTTTTATGGTAAAACGAGATTACTGCATCTGGTCTTCGATTTACCATCGCTGGAGAGTGGTTCACCATGGTACCGTTCCGTTTCAAATCCATGCATGCATTTCATATAGTCGTACGACACTATTTCGCCATTTCGGATGGATGTTGCACCTTGCAACGTGGATGTTGCACCCTGTAGATATCGATTATTCGGACGGCCATAACTTCTGGCTCGTTTAGAGTTACGGGAGCTATGACAGCTTTCAGCCGTCAATGGATTGTTTAATGCCCAAAAAAGACGATCTGAATCTCAATCGGGTCTAGGAAGTTTTTTACCCTTCGTTTTTTCAACACGTGGATTTTTACGGTAAAACGGGATTACCGTGGCTGGTCTTCGATTTACCATCGCTGGAGAGTGGTGCACCATGGTACCGTCCCATTTCAAATCCATGCACGCATTTCAAAAAGTCGTACGACACTGTTTCGCCATTTCGGACGTCTGTTGCACCTTGCGCCGCGGATGTTGCACCCTGTATATATCGATTATTCGGACGGCCATAACTTCTGGCTCGTTTAGAGCTACGGATGCCATAACCAGTCAAAACGAAGGCCTCAGTGAGTTCTACGGCTATGACCGCTTTCAGCCGTCAATGAGTTGTTTAATGCCCAAAAAAGACTATTCGAGTCTCAATCGGGTCTAGGAAGTTTATTTTCCTTAGTTTTTTCGACACGTGGATTTTTACGGTAAAACGAGATTACTGCGGCTGGTCTTTGATTTACCATCGCTGGAGAGTGGTGAACCATGGTACCGTTCCGTTTCAAATCCATGCACGCATTTCATAAATCGTACGACACTATTTCGCCATTTCGGACGGATGTTGCACCTTGCAACGTGGATGTTGCACCCTGTAGATATCGATTATTCGGACGACCATAACTTCTGGCTCGTTTAGAGTTACGGGTGCCATAACCAGTCAAAACAAAGGCCTCAGTGAGTTCTATGGCTATGACAGCTTTCAGCCGTCAATGGATTGTTGAATGCCCAAAAAAGACTACCCGAGTCTCAATCGGGTCTAGGAAGTTTTTTACCCTTCGTTTTTTCGACACGTGGATTTTTACGGTAAAACGGGATTACCGTGGATGGTCTTCGATTTACCATCGTTGGAGAGTGGTTCACCATGGTACCGTTCCGTTTCAAATCCATGCATGCATTTCAAAAAGTTGTACGACACTGTTCGCCATTTCGGACGGATGTTGCACCTTGCACCGTGGATGTTGCACCCTGTAGATATCGATTATTCGGACGGCCATAACTTCTGGCTCGTTTAGAGTTACGGGAGCCATAACCAGTCAAAACGAAGGCCTCAGTGAGTTCTATGGCTACGACATCTTTCAGACGTCAATGGATTGTTCAATACCCAAAAAAGACTATCCGAGTCTCAATCGGGTCTAGGAAGTTTTTTACCCTTCGTTTTTTCGACACGTGGATTTTTACGGTAAAACGGGATTACCGTGGCTGGTCTTCGATTTACCATCGCTGGAGAGTGGTGGATCATGGTACCGTTCCGTTTCAAATTCATGCACGCATTTCAAAAAGTCGTACGACACTGTTTTGCCATTTCGGACGGATGTTGCACCTTGCACCGTGGATGTTGCACCCTGTAGATATCGATTATTCGGACGACCACAACTTCTGGATCGTTTAGAGTTACGGGAGCCATAACTAATCAAAACGAAGGGCTCAATGAGTTTTACGGCTATGACCGCTTTCAGCCGTCAATGGATTGTTTAATGCCCAAAAAAGACTATCCGAGTCTCAGTCGGGTCTAGGAAGTTTATTTTCCTTAGTTTTTTCGACACGTGGATTTTTATGGTAAAACGAGATTACTGTGTCTGGTCTTCGATTTACCATCGCTGGAGAGTGGTTCACCATGGTACCGTTCCGTTTCAAATCCATGCATGCATTTCATAAAGTCGTACGACACTATTTCGCCATTTCGGAAGGATGTTGCACCTTGCAACGTGGATGTTGCACCCTGTAGATATCGATTATTCGGACGGCCATAACTTCTGGCTCGTTTAGAGTTACGGGAGCCATAACCAGTCAAAATGAAGGCCTCAGTGAGTTCTATGGCTACGACAGCTTTCAGCCGTCAATGGATTGTTCAATGCCCAAAAAAGACTATCCGAGTCTCAATCGGGTCTAGGAAGATTTTTACCCTTCATTTTTTCGACACGTGGATTTTTACGGTAAAACGGGATTACCGTGGCTGGTCTTCGATTTACCATCGCTGGAGAGTGGTGGATCATGGTACCGTACCGTTTCAAATTCATGCACGCATTTCAAAAAGTCGGACGACACTGTTTCGCCATTTCGGACGGATGTTGCACCTTGCACCGTGGATGTTGCACCCTATAGACATCGATTATTCGAACGGCCACAACTTCTGGATCGTTTAGAGTTACGGGAGCCATAACTAGTCAAAACGAAGGGCTCAGTGAGTTCTACGGCTATGACCGCTTTCAGCCGTCAATGGATTGTTTAATGCCCAAAAAAGACTATCCGAGTCTCAGTCGGGTCTAGGAAGTTTATTTTCCTTAGTTTTTTCGACACGTGGATTTTTATGGTAAAACGAGATTACTACATCTGGTCTTCGATTTACCATTGCTGGAGAGTGGTTCACCATGGTACCGTTCCGTTTTAAATCCATGCATGCATTTCATATAGTCGTACGACACTATTTCGCCATTTCGGATGGATGTTGCACCTTGCAACGTGGATGTTGCACCCTGTAGATATCGATTATTCGGACGGCCATAACTTCTGGCTCGTTTAGAGTTACGGGAGCTATGACAGCTTTCAGCCGTCAATGGATTGTTTAATGCCCAAAAAAGACGATCTGAATCTCAATCGGGTCTAGGAAGTTTTTTACCCTTCGTTTTTTCAACACGTGGATTTTTACGGTAAAACGGGATTACCGTGGCTGGTCTTCGATTTACCATCGCTGGAGAGTGGTGCACCATGGTACCGTTCCATTTCAAATCCATGCACGCATTTCAAAAAGTCGTACGACACTGTTTCGCCATTTCGGACGTCTGTTGCACCTTGCGCCGCGGATGTTGCACCTTGTATATATCGATTATTCGGACGGCCATAACTTCTGGCTCGTTTAGAGCTACGGATGCCATAACCAGTCAAAACGAAGGCCTCAGTGAGTTCTACGGCTATGACCGCTTTCAGCCGTCAATGAGTTGTTTAATGCCCAAAAAAGACTATCCGAGTCTCAATCGGGTCTAGGAAGTTTATTTTCCTTAGTTTTTTCGACACGTGGATTTTTACGGTAAAACGAGATTACTGCGGCTGGTCTTTGATTTACCATCGCTGGAGAGTGGTGAACCATGGTAACGTTCCGTTTCAAATCCATGCACGCATTTCATAAATCGTACGACACTATTTCGCCATTTCGGACGGATGTTGCACCTTGCAACGTGGATGTTGCACCCTGTAGATATCGATTATTCGGACGACCATAACTTCTGGTTCGTTTGGAGTTACGGGTGCCATAACCAGTCAAAACAAAGGCCTCAGTGAGTTCTATGGCTATGACAGCTTTCAACCGTCAATGGATTGTTGAATTCCCAAAAAAGACTACCCGAGTCTCAATCGGGTCTAGGAAGTTTTTTACCCTTCGTTTTTTCGACACGTGGATTTTTACGGTAAAACGGGATTACCGTGGATGGTCTTCGATTTACCATCGCTGGAGAGTGGTTCACCATGGTACCGTTCCGTTTCAAATCCATGCATGCATTTCATAAAGTCGTACGACACTATTTCGCCATTTCGGAAGGATGTCGCACCTTGAAACGTGGATGTTGCACCCTGTAGATATCGATTATTCGGACGGCCATAACTTCTGGCTCGTTTAGAGTTACGGGAGCCATAACCAGTCAAAATGAAGGCCTCAGTGAGTTCTATGGCTACGACAGCTTTCAGCCGTCAATGGATTGTTCAATGCCCAAAAAAGACTATCCGAGTCTCAATCGGGTCTAGGAAGATTTTTACCCTTCATTTTTTCGACACGTGGATTTTTACGGTAAAACGGGATTACCGTGGCTGGTCTTCGATTTACCATCGCTGGAGAGTGGTGGATCATGGTACCGTACCGTTTCAAATTCATGCACGCATTTCAAAAAGTCGTACGACACTGTTTCGCCATTTCGGACGGATGTTGCACCTTGCACCGTGGATGTTGCACCCTGTAGATATCGATTATTCGAACGACCACAACTTCTGGATCGTTTAGAGTTACGGGAGCCATAACTAGTCAAAACGAAGGGCTCAGTGAGTTCTACGGCTATGACCGCTTTCAGCCGTTAATGGATTGTTTAATGCCCAAAAAAGACTATCCGAGTCTCAATCGGGTCTAGGAAGTTTATTTTCCTTAGTTTTTTCGACACGTGGATTTTTATGGTAAAACGAGATTACTGCATCTGGTCTTCGATTTACCATCGCTGGAGAGTGGTTCACCATGGTACCGTTCCGTTTCAAATCCATGCATGCATTTCATATAGTCGTACGACACTATTTCGCCATTTCGGATGGATGTTGCACCTTGCAACGTGGATGTTGCACCCTGTAGATATCGATTATTCGGACGGCCATAACTTCTGGCTCGTTTAGAGTTACGGGAGCTATGACAGCTTTCAGCCGTCAATGGATTGTTTAATGCCCAAAAAAGACGATCTGAATCTCAATCGGGTCTAGGAAGTTTTTTACCCTTCGTTTTTTCAACACGTGGATTTTTACGGTAAAACGGGATTACCGTGGCTGGTCTTCGATTTACCATCGCTGGAGAGTGGTGCACCATGGTACCGTTCCATTTCAAATCTATGCACGCATTTCAAAAAGTCGTACGACACTGTTTCGCCATTTCGGACGTCTGTTGCACCTTGCGCCGCGGATGTTGCACCCTGTATATATCGATTATTCGGACGGCCATAACTTCTGGCTCGTTTAGAGCTACGGGTGCCATAACTAGTCAAAACGAAGGCCTCAGTGAGTTCTACGGCTATGACCGCTTTCAGCCGTCAATGAGTTGTTTAATGCCCAAAAAAGACTATCCGAGTCTCAATCGGGTCTAGGAAGTTTATTTTCCTTAGTTTTTTCGACACGTGGATTTTTACGGTAAAACGAGATTACTGCGGCTGGTCTTTGATTTACCATCGCTGGAGAGTGGTGAACCATGGTACCTGTTTGCGCCAAAATTGGTCACAAACACCCAAAGTCGTGAAAGCACCCGTTTACGTACTCAAATCAATAATAATTAACACAGAACTCAGCAACAATCAATATATAATTCAGCTCTAATCAACAAATCACAGTAATTCACGAACAACGATCACAAACACAGGATTTATAGTGGTTCGGCGTTCGTGCCTACGTCCACTTTGAAGGGTTTCTCTTTATTGCTTTGCTCGATTCAATCGATTACAATGAATTACAGCTGACAATTGCTCTGAAATCTGAATACAACAACTATTCTGATAGTTAAACTTGAATCCGGCAGAGTCTTGGCGTTCAATGGCAGAAAGATCCCCTTTTCTGAAGGCTTCAGGGTGCTATTTATAGGCGTTGGAGGCCCAGATCTTGTTGAAACTTCGTGAGACTCCTTCTGGCACGTGAGTGGGCCCACGCGACCGACCCCACCAAGTTTCGTCTCGATCTGACATCGGTTCGAAGTGGTTTCGAACCCATCAAGAAATGGTCCAATCGAGCTGAAACTTGGCAGGAACAATCTTTACCTCATATGGAAACTACTGTGAAAATATGGTTGCATTTGGATCTATGGTTAAGGAGATATGCTCGGTTCGAAATTGGCCTTCTCGGTTGGCTGGGTCGTTCGAACCCATGATTTCGAACCCTTCGTCTCGAATCCATCAGTGCACGTGGGCTTGCAGTGACGTGGCGCGCAATATTCGAATCGATCCTAACTTATCTCCGAATGGACCGCTTCGACTCCGTGAACTACGGCGAACACGTCATCTAAACCAATTGACTCGGTGGATTCGAAATAGGAAGTATTCCTGGTTTCGAACGTGGCTGATTCGAATCCAGGAATCTTCATGGGTTCGAACTTGATCGGTTCGAACTGGGTCACTCGATGGGTTCGAAGTGAGGATGTGAGGCCGAGTGAAGTCATGGATTCGAAGGTAGGCTACTGTGGTGGGTTCGAAGGTAATGTAGTCGAAGGCGATGGAGTCGAGGCAGGCACTAGCCGATGGGTTCGAACGTCGCCTGGGTTCGAAGGAAGGCTTCAGGACGGTTTCGAAGCAGATGGGTTCGAAAGCGGATGGTTTCGAGGCTGGGTACTAGCTGATGGGTTCGAACACCATGGGTTCGAAGGCAAGGGCACGGATGGTTTCGAACAGGATGGGTTCGAAATGGATGGGTTCGAACTTCATGGTTTCGAACCAGATAATGACTATTTCTCTTCACACTGGATCCATCATATCTTGAGCATACGAACTCGGATTGACTTGAAACTTGAAATGACGACTCCTACAACCTTTCTTGTCGTGTCCTATCAATTGTGGCCTGATCCGGACTCGGGCAAAATTCATTGATATCCATAGCTAAGTGAAGTATATCCAATCTCTAAGACGGACTGTTTCCCGTTTTCGACCAATCTTTTGATATCACGGCTTTGCCAAAAAGCGGGATAACAGTACCGTTCCGTTTCAAATCCATGCACGCATTTCATAAATCGTACGACACTATTTCGCCATTTCGGACGGATGTTGCACCTTGCAACGTGGATGTTGCACCCTGTAGATATCGATTATTCGGACGACCATAACTTCTGGCTCGTTTAGAGTTACGGGTGCCATAACCAGTCAAAACAAAGGCCTCAGTGAGTTCTATGGCTATGATAGCTTTCAGCCGTCAATGGATTGTTGAATGCCCAAAAAAGACTACCCGAGTCTCAATCGGGTCTAGGAAGTTTTTTACCCTTCGTTTTTTCGACACGTGGATTTTTACGGTAAAACGGGATTACCGTGGATGGTCTTCGATTTACCATCGTTGGAGAGTGGTGCACCATGGTACCGTTCCGTTTCAAATCCATGCATGCATTTCAAAAAGTTGTACGACACTGTTCGCCATTTCGGACGGATGTTGCACCTTGCACCGTGGATGTTGCACCCTGTAGATATCGATTATTCGGACGGCCATAACTTCTGGCTCGTTTAGAGTTACGGGAGCCATAACCAGTCAAAACGAAGGCCTCAGTGAGTTCTATGGCTACGACAGCTTTCAGACGTCAATGGATTGTTCAATACCCAAAAAAGACTATCCGAGTCTCAATCGGGTCTAGGAAGTTTTTTACCCTTCGTTTTTTCGACACGTGGATTTTTACGGTAAAACGGGATTACCGTGGCTGGTCTACGATTTACCATCGCTGGAGAGTGGTGGATCATGGTACCGTTCCGTTTCAAATTCATGCACGCATTTCAAAAAGTCGTACGACACTGTTTTGCCATTTCGGACGGATGTTGCACCTTGCACCGTGGATGTTGCACCCTGTAGATATCGATTATTCGGACGACCACAACTTCTGGATCATTTAGAGTTACGGGAGCCATAACTAGTCAAAACGAAGGGCTCAATGAGTTCTACGGCTATGACCACTTTCAGCCGTCAATGGATTGTTTAATGCCCAAAAAAGACTATCCGAGTCTCAGTCGGGTCTAGGAAGTTTATTTTTCTTAGTTTTTTCGACACGTGGATTTTTATGGTAAAACGAGATTACTGTGTCTGGTCTTCGATTTACCATCGCTGGAGAGTGGTTCACCATGGTACCGTTCCGTTTCAAATCCATGCATGCATTTCATAAAGTCGTACGACACTATTTCGCCATTTCGGAAGGATGTTGCACCTTGCAACGTGGATGTTGCACCCTGTAGATATCGATTATTCGGACGGCCATAACTTCTGGCTCGTTTAGAGTTACGGGAGCCATAACCAGTCAAAACGAAGGCCTCGGTGAGTTCTATGGCTACGATAGCTTTCAGCCGTCAATGGATTGTTCAATGCCCAAAAAAGACTATCCGAGTCTCTATCGGGTCTAGGAAGATTTTTACCCTTCATTTTTTCGACACGTGGATTTTTACGGTAAAACGGGATTACCGTGGCTGGTCTTCGATTTACCATCGCTGGAGAGTGGTGGATCATGGTACCGTTCCGTTTCAAATTCATGCACGCATTTCAAAAAGTCGTACGACACTGTGTCGCCATTTCGGATGGATGTTGCACCTTGCACCGTGGATGTTGCACCCTGTAGATTTCGATTATTCGGACGGCCATAACTTCTGGATCGTTTATAGTTACGGGAGCCATAACTAGTCAAAACGAAGGGCTCAGTGAGTTCTACGGCTATGACCGCTTTCAGCCGTCAATGAATTGTTTAATGCCCAAAAAAGACTATCCGAGTCTCAATCGGGTCTAGGAAGTTTATTTTCCTTAGTTTTTTCCACACGTGGATTTTTACAGTAAAACGAGATTACTGCGGCTGGTCTTTGATTTACCATCGCTGGAGAGTGGTGAACCATGGTGCTGTTCCGTTTCAAATCCATGCACGCATTTCATAAAATCGTACGACACTATTTCGCCATTTCGGACGGATGTTGCACCTTGCAACGTGGATGTTGCACCCTGTAGATATCGATTATTCGGACGACCATAACTTCTGGCTCGTTTAGAGTTACGGGTGCCATAACCAGTCAAAACGAAGGCCTCAGTGAGTTCAACAGCTATGACAGCTTTCAACCGTCAATGGATTGTTGAATGCCCAAAAAAGACTACCCGAGTCTCAATCGGGTCTAGGAAGTTTTTTACCCTTCGTTTTTTCGACACGTGGATTTTTACGGTAAAACGGGATTACCGTGGATGGTCTTCGATTTACCATCGTTGAAGAGTGGTGCACCATGGTACCGTTCCGTTTCAAATCCATGCATGCATTTCAAAAAGTCGTACGACACTGTTCGCCATTTCGGACGGATGTTGCACCTTGCACCGTGGATGTTGCACCCTGTAGATATCGATTATTCGGACGGCCATAACTTCTGGCTCGTTTAGAGTTACGGGAGCCATAACCAGTCAAAACGAAGGCCTCAGTGAGTTCTATGGCTACGACAGCTTTCAGACGTCAATGGATTGTTCAATGCCCAAAAAAGACTATCCAAGTCTCAATCGGGTCTAGGAAGTTTTTTACCCTTCGTTTTTTCGACACGTGGATTTTTACGGTAAAACGGGATTACCGTGGCTGGTCTTCGATTTACCATCGCTGGAGAGTGGTGAATCATGGTACCGTTCCGTTTCAAATTCATGCACGCATTTCAAAAAGTCGTAAGACACTGTTTCGCCATTTCGGACGGATGTTGCACCTTGCACCGTGGATGTTGCACCCTGTAGATATCGATTATTCGGACGACCACAACTTCTGGATCGTTTAGAGTTACGGGAGCCATAACTAGTCAAAACGAAGGGCTCAGTGAGTTCTACGGCTATGACCGCTTTCAGCCGTCAATGGATTGTTTAATGCCCAAAAAAGACTATCCGAGTCTCAGTCGGGTCTAGGAAGTTTATTTTCCTTAGTTTTTTCGACACGTGGATTTTTATGGTAAAACGAGATTACTGTGTCTGGTCTTCGATTTACCATCGCTGGAGAGTGGTTCACCATGGTACCGTTCCGTTTCAAATCCATGCATGCATTTCATAAAGTCGTACGACACTATTTCGCCATTTCGGAAGGATGTTGCACCTTGCAACGTGGATGTTGCACCCTGTAGATATCGATTATTCGGACGGCCATAACTTCTGGCTCGTTTAGAGTTACGGGAGCCATAACCAGTCAAAACGAAGGCCTCAGTGAGTTCTATGGCTACGACAGCTTTCAGCCATCAATGGATTGTTCAATGCCCAAAAAAGACTATCCGAGTCTCAATCGGGTCTAGGAAGATTTTTACCCTTCATTTTTTCGACACGTGGATTTTTACGGTAAAACGGGATTACCGTGGATGGTCTTCGATTTACCATCGCTGGAGAGTGGTGGATCATGGTACCGTTCCGTTTCAAATTCATGCACGCATTTCAAAAAGTCGTACGACACTGTTTCTCCATTTCGGATGGATGTTGCACCTTGCACCGTGGATGTTGCACCCTGTAGATATCGATTATTCGGACGGCCATAACTTCTGGATCGTTTATAGTTACGGGAGCCATAACTAGTCAAAACGAAGGGCTCAGTGAGTTCTACGGCTATGACCGCTTTCAGCCGACAATGAATTGTTTAATGCCCAAAAAAGACTATCCGAGTCTCAATCGGGTCTAGGAAGTTTATTTTCCTTAGTTTTTTCGATACGTGGATTTTCACGGTAAAACGAGATTACTGCGGCTGGTCTTTAATTTACCATCGCTGGAGAGTGGTGAACCATGGTGCCGTTCCGTTTCAAATCCATGCACGCATTTCATAAAATCGTACGACACTATTTCGCCATTTCGGACGGATGTTGCACCTTGCAACGTGGATGTTGCACCCTGTAGATATCGATTATTCGGACGACCATAACTTCTGGCTCGTTTAGAGTTACGGGTGCCATAACTAGTCAAAACGAAGGCCTCAGTGAGTTCTACGGCTATGACAGCTTTCAGCCGTCAATGGATTGTTGAATGCCCAAAAAAGACTACCCGAGTCTCAATCGGGTCTAGGAAGTTTTTTACCCTTCGTTTTTTCGACACGTGGATTTTTACGGTAAAACGGGATTACCGTGGGTGGTCTTCGATTTACCATCGTTGGAGAGTGGTGCACCATGGTACCGTTCCGTTTCAAATCCATGCATGCATTTCAAAAAGTCGTACGATACTGTTCGCCATTTCGGACGGATGTTGCACCTTGCACCGTGGATGTTGCACCCTGTAGATATCGATTATTCGGACGGCCATAACTTCTGGCTCGTTTAGAGTTACGGGAGCCATAACCAGTCAAAACGAAGACCTCAGTGAGTTCTATGGCTACGACAGCTTTCAGACGTCAATGGATTGTTCAATGCCCAAAAAAGACTATCCCAGTCTCGATCGGGTCTAGGAAGTTTTTTACCCTTCGTTTTTTCGACACGTGGATTTTTTAGGTAAAACGGGATTACCGTGGCTGGTCTTCGATTTACCATCGCTGGAGAGTGGTGGATCATGGTACCGTTCCGTTTCAAATTCATGCACGCATTTCAAAAAGTCGTACGACACTGTTTCGCCATTTCGGACGGATGTTGCACCTTGCACCGTGGATGTTGCACCCTATAGATATCGATTATTCGGACGACCACAACTTCTGGATCGTTTAGAGTTACGGGAGCCATAACTAGTCAAAACGAAGGGCTCAGTGAGTTCTACGGCTATGACCGCTTTCAGCCGTCAATGGATTGTTTAATGCCCAAAAAAGACTATCCGAGTCTCAGTCGGGTCTAGGAAATTTATTTTCCTTAGTTTTTTCGACACGTGGATTTTTATGGTAAAACGAGATTACTGCGTCTGGTCTTCGATTTACCATCGCTGGAGAGTGGTTCACCATGGTACCGTTCCGTTTCAAATCCATGCATGCATTTCATAAAGTCGTACGACACTATTTCGCCATTTCGGACGGATGTTGCACCTTGCAACGTGGATGTTGCACCCTGTAGATATCGATTATTCGGACGGCCATAACTTCTGGCTTGTTTAGAGTTACGGGAGCTATGACAGCTTTCAGCCGTAAATGGACTGTTTAATGCCCAAAAATGACGATCCGAATCTCAATCGGGTCTAGGAAGTTTTTTACCCTTCGTTTTTTCAACACGTGGATTTTTACGGTAAAACGGGATTACCGTGGCTGGTCTTCGATTTACCATCGCTGGAGAGTGGTGCACCATGGTACCGTTCCATTTCAAATCCATGCACGCATTTCAAAAAGTCGTACGACACTGTTTCGCCATTTCGGACGTCTGTTGCACCTTGCGCCGCGGATGTTGCACCCTGTATATATCGATTATTCGGACGGCCATAAATTCTGGCTCGTTTAGAGCTACGGGTGCCATAACCAGTCAAAACGAAGGCCGCAGTGAGTTCTACGGCTATGACAGCTTTCAGCCGTCAATGGACTGTTGAATGCCCAAAAAAGACTATCCGAGTCTCAATCGGGTCTAGGAAGTTTTTTACCCTTCGTTTTTTCGACACGTGGATTTTTACGGTAAAACGGGATTACCGTGGATGGTCTTCGATTTATCATCGCTGGAGAGTGGTGGACCATGGTACCGTTCCGTTTCAAATCCATGCATGCATTTCAAAAAGTTGTACGACACTGTTTCGCCATTTCGGACGGATGTTGCACCTTGCACCGTGGATGTTGCACCCTATAGATATCGATAATTCGGACGGAGAGTTACTTCGGCTCGTTTAGAGTTACGGGAGCCATAACCAGTCAAAACGAAGGCCTCAGTGAGTTCTATGGTTACGAAGCTTTCAGCCGTCAATGGATTGTTTAATGCCCAAAAAAGACTATTCGAGTCTCAATCGGATCTAGGAAGTTTTTTACCCTTCGTTTTTTCGACACGTGGATTTTTACGGTAAAACGGGATTACCGTGGATGATCTTCGATTTACCATTGCTGGAGAGTGGTGCACCATGGTACCGTTCCGTTTCAAATTCATGCACGCACTTCAAAAATTCGTACGACACTGTTCACCATTTCGGACGGATGTTGCACCTTGCACTGTGGATGTTGCAACCTGTAGATATCGATTATTCGGACGGCCGTAACTTCTGGCTCGTTTAGAGTTACGAGAGCCATGACCAGTCAAAACGAAGGCCTCAGTGAGTTCTACGGCTACAAAAGCTTTCAGCTGTCAATGGATTGTTGAATGCCCAAAAAAGACTATCCGAGTCTCAATCGGGTCTTGGAAGTTTTTTACCCTTCGTTTTTTCGACACGTGGATTTTTACGGTAAAACGGGATTACCGTGGATGGTCTTTAATTTACCCATGTTGGAGAGTGGTGCACCATGGTACCGTTCCGTTTCAAATCCATGCATGCATTTCAAAAAGTCGTACGACAATGTTCGCCATTTCGGACGGATGTTGCACCTTGCACCGTGGATGTTGCACCCTGTAGATATCGATTATTCGAAAGGCCATAACTTCTGGCTCATTTAGAGTTACGGGAGCCATAACCAGTCAAAACGAAGGCCTCAGTGAGTTCTATGGCTACGACAGCTTTCAGCCGTCAATGGATTGTTCAATGCCCAAAAAAGACTATCCGAGTCTCAATCGGGACTAGGAAGATTTTTACCCTTCATTTTTTCGACACGTGGATTTTTACGGTAAAACGGGATTACCATGGCTGGTCTCCGATTTACCATCGCTGGAGAGCGGTGGATCATGGTACCGTTCCATTTCAAATTCATGCACGCATTTCAAAAAGTCGTACGACACTGTTTCGCCATTTCGGACGGATGTTGCACCTTGCACCGTGGATGTTGCACCCTGTAGATATCGATTATTCGGACGACCATAACTTCTGGATCGTTTAGAGTTACGCGAGCCATAACTAGTCAAAACGAAGGGCTCAGTGAGTTCTACGGCTACGACCGCTTTCAGCCGTCAATGAATTGTTTAATGCCCAAAAATGACTATCCGAGTCTCAATCGGGTCTAGGAAGTTTATTTTCCTTAGTTTTTTCGACACGTGGATTTTTACGGTAAAACGGGATTAACGTTGCTGGTCTTCGATTTACCATCGCTGGAGAGTGGTGCACCATGGTACCGTTCAGTTTCAAATCCATGCACGCATTTCATAAAATCGTACGACACTATTTCGCCATTTCGGACGGATGTTGCACCTTGCAACGTGGATGTTGCACCCTGTAGATATCGATTATTCGGACGGCCATAACTTCTGGCTAGTTTAGAGTTACGGGTGCCATAACCAGTCCAAACGAAGGCCTCAGTGAGTTCTACGGCTATGACAGCTTTCGTCCGTCAATGGATTGTTGAATGCCCCAAAAAGACTATCCGAGTCTCAATCGGGTCTAGGAAGTTTTTTAACCTTTGTTTTTCGACACGTGGATTTTTACGGTCAAACGGGATTACCGTGGATGGTCTTCGATTTACCATCGTTGGAGAGTCGTGCACCATGGTACCGTTCCGTTTCAAATCCATGCATGCATTTCAAAAAATCGTACGAGACTGTTCGCCATTTCGGACGGATGTTGCACCTTGCACCGTGGATGTTGCACCCTGTAGATATCGATTATTCGGACGGCCATAACTTCTGTCTCGTTTAGAGTTACGGGAGCCATAACCAGTCAAAACTAAGGCCTCAGTGAGTTCTATGGCTACGACAGCTTTCAGCCGTCAATGGATTGTTCAATGCCCAAAAAAGACTATCCGAGTCTCAATCGGGTCTAGGAAGTTTTTTACCCTTCGTTTTTCCGACACGTGGATTTTTACGGTAAAACGGGATTACCATGGCTGGTCTTCGATTTACCATCGCTGGAGAGTGGTGGATCATGGTACCGTTCCGTTTCAAATTCATGCACGCATTTCAAAAAGTCGTACGACACTGTTTCGCCATTTCAGACGGATGTTGCACCTTGCACCTTGGATGTTGCACCCTGTAGATATCGATTATTCGGACGACCATAACTTCTGGATCGTTTAGAGTTACGGGAGCCATAACTAGTCAAAACGAAGGGCTCAGTGAGTTCTACGGCTATGACCGCTTTCAGCCGTCAATGGATTGTTTAATGCCCAAAAAAGACTATCCGAGTCTCAGTCGGGTCTAGGAAGTTTATTTTCCTTAGTTTTTTCGACACGTGGATTTTTACGGTAAAACGAGATTACTGCGGCTGGTCTTCGATTTACCATCGCTGGAGAGTGGTGCACCATGGTACTGTTCCGTTTCAAATCCATGCCCGCATTTCATAAAGTCGTACGACACTATTTCGCCATTTCGGACGGATGTTGCACCTTGCAACGTGGATGTTGCACCCTGTAGATATCGATTATTCGGACGGCCATAACTTCTGGCTCGTTTAGTGTTACGGGAGCTATGACCAGTCAAAACGAAGGCCTCGGTGAGTTCTACGGCTACGACTGCTTTCAGCCGTCAATGGATTGTTGAATGCCCAAAAAAGACTATCCGAGTCTCAATCGGGTCTAGGAAGTTTTTTACCCTTCGTTTTTTCGACATGTGGATTTTTACGGTAAAACGGGATTACCGTGGATGGTCTTCGATTTACCATCGCTGGAGAGTGGTGCACCATGGTATCGTTCCGTTTCAAATCCATGCAAGCATTTCAAAAAGTGGTACGACACTGTTCGCCATTTCGGACGGATGTTGCACCTTGCACCGTGGGTGTTGCACCCTGTAGATATCGATTATTCGGACGGCCGTAACTTCTGGCTCGTTTAGAGCTACGGGAGCCATAACCAGTCAAAACGAAGACCTCAGTGAGTTCTACGGCTATAACAACTTTCAGCCATCATTGTATTGTTGAATTCCCAAAAAAGACTATCCGAGTCTCAACTGGGTCTAGGAAGTTTTTTACCCTTCGTTTTTTCGACACGTGGATTTTTACGTTAAGACAGGATTACCGTGGATGGTTTTCGATTTTCCATCGCTGGAGAGTGGTGCACCATGGTACCGTTCCGTTTCAAATCCATGCACGCATTTCAAAAAGTCATGCGACACTGTTAGCCATTTCGGACGGATGTTGCACCTTGCACCGTGGATGTTGCACCCTATAGATATCGATTATTCGGACGGCCATAACTTCTGGCTCGTTTAGAGTTACGGGAGCCATAACCCGTCAAAACTAAGGACTCGGTGAGTTCTACAGCTATGATAGCTTTCAGCCGTCAATGGATTGTTTAACGCCCAAAAAAGACTATCCAAGTCTCAATCGGGTCTAGGAAGTTTTTTACCCTTCGTTTTTTTGACACGTGGATTTTTACGGTAAAACGGGATTACCGTGGCTGGTCTTCGATTTACCATCGCTGGAGAGTGGTGGATCATGGTACCGTTCCGTTTCAAACCCATGCACGCATTTCAAAAAGTCATACGACTCTGTTTCGCCATTTCGGATGGATGTTGCACCTTGCACCGTGGATGTTGCACCCTGTAGATATCGATTATTCGGACGGCCATAACTTCTGGCTCGTTTAGAGTTATGTGACGACCCGGAATTTTGAGCAATATCAATTTAATAATCTTTGATAATAATTAAATTGATTTGATCATTTTACATTATAAATTGACAAGTTAAATTTATTTTAAAGATAAATGATAATAATTTGTTAATATCTATTCATATTTTTCTTTGCAATATAAATAGGCAAATTTAATTCCTTTGAAAGTTTATAAATATTTGATTTGAAATTATTTATTTTGGTAAATAAGAAGTCTTTAATGTAATAGAACTTTGTATTCAAATTATAATGTATATATTGTGATTTGATATTTGTTTTAAAATTTAATTTGGAAATTAATAAATTTAATGTTAGAATGTTTTTCTATTTGAAATGTGTATACATATTTGTATATATATATTTGAAATAGGAATTGTATTAATTTGAATTCAACAAGAGATTTTCAAACTTGAGTATATTTAGTTTGAATTTAAAATGATAATTTGATTTAAATGACTTTAAATTGATAATTGAGATTTAAATTTTAAAATATCAAAGTTAATTCCTTATTTATGATAAATATGTACTTTAAGTTTTTAAATAAGATCTAATTTAAAATAGAAATTTCAAACATATAAACATTTAATTGAATTTAAAATGTAAGTTACTTGAATGAATACTTATTAAAATATATGTATGTACATTTTATATTATATAAATATATATATAAGGCTTAAATAAGTTATTAAAAATAAAGTAATATTTTAAAGAAAAACATTAATAAAACAATATTATAACACATATAAAACACTTGTTAACATTTTAATGTGGGTTAAGACATGTGTAAGTTAAATAGAATTATAAAGTGACAAATGTCTTCTACATTAATAATTAAATTTAAGATTTAATTGTAAATTATAAAATGTAAGTTTTATTATTCAGCTGAAATATTTTCTTCAACTCAAACAAGAATGCATGTAAACCAAATCAAAAACAAGATGAATACAAATCTGATAAAATCAAAACAAAGTTCTGAAACAAATGCAGAAAACTGTAAACCTGGAAACTCAATCAAATGCAAGCTCATCATCAAAACAAAGTTCAGGAAAAAGAAAAGAAAGTGTGAATCTGGAAATCCAGGAAACAAAGGGAAAATTCAATCTGAGGCTAAACCATGATAAATTCAAATGCAACAAGTTCAGGAAGAAATCATCAACATACAAACTGGAATCAAGCAACTCAGTAATCAAATAAGCATTTGGGTGTAAATCTTCAACATGCAAATTTAATTGAAGCCTGGAACAATCATGCAGATGAATTCAAATGCCTGGAAACATGCAGTCTTGTTTCTGTTTTCTGCAGAACTAAACAGGTGAGTAAATAAATTTTAAAAACAGATTTAAACTTGAATCTTATCTTGGATTGTGAATGAATATCATGCTATTACTTGATTGAATTAAATGCATGTTGTATGTGAGTGTTTAATGGCTTGTCTGGATATAGATCGAATGCCTGTAAGATTAAAGGTTTACTGTGTGGTTATGAAACAGTTTCAAAATTTAAAATAAATTCAATAACTTGATTTTAAATTTGAATTAGACTTAGGATTGTGAATTGAAGTTGTTTGTAATCAACTAACATATCATCTAAAAATATTTGCAAGTTTTAAATTTGAATATTTAGTTGTAAATTTGCAAGTTTACAGTAAAAACATAAATTGGGTCAAAATGTGTTGAATTCAATTTAAAGTTTTGATTGCATGATTGGATTGTAAATGGTAAATGATGATTTTAGAAGCTGGAATCACAATTTTTAATGAGTTAAATTGTGGGAATTTTGGGATTTTCTGTTTGAGGTATTTTTGCAAATTCACGGCAAACTATGATGAATTGGTTGTCGCCGTTGAACTCGAAGGTCGAGGGGGGTTTAGAGATCATGCGAAAATTGGTTCTAGAATTTTTAATTGATGGGGTTGGCCATGGAATGAGTAGGTAGGGTTTTGTTGGCTGTAGAGGCCGATGATGTTCAATGAAGTGTAGCGTCGTCATATTGCTTGCAGAGTTGTTCGCGTGCATGGCCGAAGGATCAGGGAAGTGTGGTGAAGATGCTGTGGTGGTGGCATGGTCTCTGGTGAAGGGGATGGTCGGAGTTGATGGTTTTTCCTGGCTTGGTGCTTCGAACAGTTGGGTTCGAATGATGGAATTTCGTTTTCGATCGTGATTGGGTTTGCTGGAGGTTGCGTGCTGTTGTCGAGGGCGTATGTGACTTGGTGGAGGCCGGAGAAGGGATCGCCGTTGACCAACGGCGATGTGCACGTTAACGTGCACAGTTCGTGTTTCAATGGTGGGTTCTGGAAATAAGAGGGGAGAAGAAATAGGAAACTCGAAGTGGACACCGTGTTTTGTGGTGTAGGACTCGAAGCAGGTTGTAGGCAGGGGAGACTCGGGATGTTCCTGGGTTTTTGTGAAGTTTACTCGGGTATACGCGAGGGAAAAGATTAGTGGGTGGCTCGAGTATTTAGGTATGTAGGCTTTAGTATTGAAGTTAGATATGATTAATGCAAAGAATATTTGATTTTAGAAATTAAAGTTTTTAAACAAAGGTTGAACAAGTTTCAAAATTTAAATTTGTTCAAATTTATGTTTTAAAACAAGTTTATATATTTTAAATATGGGAGTTTTAAATATAATATGTAGATTTGAAATAAAGTTTATATTAAACTTTATTAAATAAATGTGGAAAGGTTTTTAAAGACTTAAAGATTCAATTTAAAATATGTTTAGATTTAATAGATTTCTAAATTATTTAAATTAAGTTTAATAATTTAGAATTTGATAATTAATTGTAATAAAGATTATCTTTAGTAAGTTTGAATTTAATTTAATTAAAGATAATTAAATTTGTAAAGATAATTGAGATAATTAAATTATTTTTAATTATCAAGTTTTAATTATGAATAAATGATTTAATTAAGATAAGGTTTCTTAATTAAGAATCTTTTAATATAATAAGTTAAGAATCATTTAATTAATTTTAAATGATTTAGTTAAATAGTTAATTAAGTAATTAACTTGTGATTAATGAAAATAATCACTTATGGATTAATATAATATAATTACTTGTGAAGTAATTAAAGTAATTAAGTGGTAATTACAGAAGGTAATTAAGTAAAAGTTAATTACTTTATGAAAAGTAATTAGGTAATGTGATTAAGAGTTAATCACTTTAGTTATTAATTAAAGATTTAATTAATAATTGATTAAAGGTTTAAATTATTTGGTTAGTGATTTATTAATAAAAGAGATTAAGAGTAATTAATTAAGTTATTAATTATTTGTGAAAGTAATTAATTAAGATAGAATTTAATTAATGAAGTAATCATTAATTAATGAAAATAATTAATTAATTGTTAATTAATAATTTAAGAATAATTAATTTATAATTAAGTTTTAATTACTAAATGTAATTAAAAATAATTAATCAAAGGTGATTAATTAAAAGTAATTAATTAAGTATGATTAATTAAAAGTAATTAATCAATGTGATTGATTAAAAGTGATTAATCAAGTGTAATTGATTAAGGAAAATTAAGGAATAATTATCAAGATATTTAGAGAATAATTAATCAAGGTTGATTAATTTTAAAAGTAATTAAGAGGTAATTACTTAGTATAATTTGGAAGTAATTAATCAGGATGATTAATTAATAGGGAAATTAAGTAATAATTACTTAAGGTAATTAAGTAATAATTAATCAGGAAAGATTAATTGAGTTGGGTAATTAAGTGATGTTAATTAATTAATTTGTAATTAATTAATGAATAGTTGGATTGAGGATAATCCAAGTGTTTAATTAAGGATTAATTTAATTTAAGGATTAATTAAATTAATCAAGGTTGAATCAAATTGTTTATGAATGGTTAATGATTGGATGATTTATATCATTTAATGAGTTAATGATATTGGATGTTGTTGGATGGCATTGATTGATATGTGATGATGTGGATATGCTATATCTGAATGTGATATATATGCTGCTTTGTGATATGAATAGATGCATGTGATAATAGATGCTTATCTATCTGTGTTATGAATACATCCATTTATGTTAAGTGATATTTTCTGAAATATCTATTGTTTAAATCCCTTAAGTACAACTTGGACATTAAAATGGCGTTTGGTTTCGATGAGACCGGGATCGGGTTTCCATATTTGGAATCCGAAAACCACATCGATTCCAATTAAACGTTAGGTCGTTAATCCAAGTGGAGCAAGTGAAGACTCGAGGTGTAAGGGCTATACGCCAGTATAACTCTGTGGGTGATTCCGTAATGAGTTTGACGGAATAGTGCTTATAGATTCGAGATGGTGAATCAGAGTGCAAGGGCTATGGTCGTTGACTCTGAGGGTGATTCCAAAATGAGTGCAACGAGATAGTGCCTTCGGTTTCGTTCGAACCCGGAACGAACTTGTATGGATTGAATGCTTTCAGCACATCGTCAGGCGGACGATGAGCATTCTAAGATAATTGGTCCTATAAAGGTAATCGCAGCCTCAAGCCTCATCAACCGGGAATGGCTAAAACAGGGGAGGTGCAGCAAGGCTTCGTGGGTCGCGCCCACTGGAGGGCAAGATTCATCCCTGTCTAGAGGTCCCTTTATATTTCGGCTTTGTGGGCGGTTGGAACTGCAGCCAACTGCGGGGTGGTCTTGTTCGGGACTGTTCAGTAAGGAATGGTCCCGGTCTTGTGTTGCAGGGGAGTTAGGGTGGCTCCTCGGTACGGTGATCTAGGCCACGTACTGTGACGGGCGGTACCCCAGTAGCCCTGCCATTGTTGGAAACCCATTTTCCCTACGAGACCCTACGGTTTTGTTTGTATTACCCACTTTTGTGGCTAGTAGCTGGAATTTAATCATGTAACAATTTCGGCTATTTCATATTTACTTGAAAACCCTAGACACTATTATAATATCACTGGATTTCCTATCAAATGTTTTGGTTAGCGTAAGGTAAAAACTTTTCCATGTTTATGTGTGGGAAGTCTTACGTGATACCTTTTCTTTTCAAAGGATTTTCTAAAGTTAAGCAATCTTAAACCGTTTACTCACACCAGACCCCTGTCTGACCCGAGTGTTTATTTTCTGTTTTATTAAACTCTTGGGTACTCATATTATATATGAGTAGTCAAGTGATTCAGGTTATCTCTTGACGAATTCTGGAGGAGCTTTGGAGCAGGAGGCTTCAGCGTGTAGATATGATTAGAGTTTCCGCTGTGTTGTTGTCTGTATGATGTCTTGTATTGTATTAGACAGAAATGATATAACTGTCTAAATTGAGATGTTTAGTTGTGTACTCTGATGTATATAATACTATGTATATGTTCTATATTATATTTAAATCGTTCCGCTGTGAGATTCTGATGTGTTGTTTTCTCTTTCTTCTCTTTCTTTTCTTCTTCTATCCCTTTCTTTCTTAATTAGTGATGCGATTTTCCGGTAGTGGAAAGTTGGGTCGCTACAGTTACGGGAGCCATAACCAGTCAAAACGAAGGCCTCAGTGAGTTCTATGGCTATGACAGCTTTCAACCGTCAATGGAATGTTCAATGCCCAAAAAAGACTATCCAAGTCTCAATCGGGTCTAGGAAGTTTTTTACCCTTCGTTTTTTCGACACGTGGATTTTTACGGTAAAACGGGATTACCGTGGCTGGTCTTCGATTTACCATCGCTGGAGAGTGGTGGGTCATGGTACCGTTCCGTTTCAAATTCATGCACGCATTTCAAAAAGTGGTACGACACTGTTTCGCCATTTCGGACGGATGTTGCACCTTGCACCGTGGATGTTGCACCCTGTAGATATTGATTATTCGGACGGCCATAACTTCTGGCTCGTTTAGACTTACGGGAGCCATAACCAGTCGAAACGAAGGCCTTAGTGAGTTCTACGGCTATGACGGCTTTCAGCCGTCAATGTATTGTTTAATGCCCAAAAAAGACTATCCGAGTCTCAATCGGGTCTAGTAAGTTTTTTACCCTTCGTTTTTTCGACACGTGGATTTTTACGGCAAAACGGTATTACCGTGGTGGTCTTCGATTTACCATCGCTGGAGAGTGGTGGACGATGGTACCGTTCCGTTTCAAATCCATGCACGCATTTCAAAAAGTCGTACAACACTGTTCGCCATTTCGGACGGATGTTCCACCTTGCACCGTGGATGTTGCACCCTGTAGATACCGATTATTCGGACGGCCATAACTTCTGGCTCGTTTAGAGTTACGGGAGCCATAACCAGTCAAAACGAAGGCCTCAGTGAGTTTTATGCCTATGACAGCTTTCAGCCGTCAATGGGTTGTTCAATGCCCAAAATAGACTACCCGAGTCTCAATCGGGTCTAGGAAGTTTTTTACCCTTCGTTTTTTCGACACGTGGATTTTTACGGTAAAACGGGATTACCGTGGCTGGTCTTCGATTTACCATCGCTGGAGAGTGGTGGACCATGGTACGGTTGTGTTTCAAATCCATGCACGCATTTCAAAAAGTCGTACGACACTGTTTCGCCATTTCGGACGGATGTTGCACCTTGCACCGTGGATGTTGCACCCTGTAGATATCGATTATTCGGACGGCCATAACTTCTGGCTATTTTAGAGTTACGGGAGCCATAACTAGTCAAAACGAAGGCCTCAGTGAGTTCTACGGCTGTGACAGCTTTCGGCCGTCAATGGATTGTTTAATGCCCAAAAAGACTATCCGAGTCTCAAACGGGTTTAGGAAGTTTTTTACCCTTCGTTTTTTCGACACATGGATTTTTACGGTAAAACGGGATTACCGTGGATGGTCTTCGATTTACCATCGCTGGAGAGTGGTGCACCATGGTACCGTTCCGTTTCAAGTCCATGCACGCATTTCAAAAATTCGTACGACGCCGTTCGCCATTTCGGACGTAAGTTGCACCTTGCACCGTGGATATTGCACCCTGTAGATATCGATTATTCGGACGGCCGTAACTTCTGGCTCATTTAGAGTTACGGGAGCCATAACCAGTCAAAACGAAGGCCTCGATGAATTCTATGGCTATGACATCTTTCAGCCGTCAATGGATTTTTGAATGCCCAAAAACGACTATCCGAGTCCCAATCGGGTCTAGGAAGTTTTTTACCCTTCGTTTTTTCGACACGTAGATTTTTACTGTAAAACGGGATTACCGTGGCAGGTCTTCGATTTACCATCGCTGGAGAGTTGTGGATCATGGTACCGTTCCGTTTCAAATTCATGCACGCATTTCAAAAAATGGTACGACACTGTTTCTCCATTTCGGACGGATGTTGCACCTTGCACCGCGGATGTTGCACCCTGTAGATATCGATTATTCGGATGGCCATAACTTCTGGCTCGTTTAGAGTTACGGGAGCCATAACCAGTCAAAACGAAGGCCTCAGGGAGTTCTACCGCTATGACAGCTTTCAGCCGTCAATGGATTGTTTAATGCCCAAAAAAAATGATCCGAGTCTCATTCGGGTCTAGGAAGTTTTTTACCCTTCGTTTTTTCGACACGTGGATTTTTGCGATAAAACGGGATCACCGTGGATGGTCTTCGATTTACCATTCCTGGAGAGTGGTGCACCATGGTACCGTTCCGTTTCAAATCCATGCACGCAATTGAAAAAGTCGTACGAAATTGTTCGCCATTTCGGACGGATGTTGCACCTTGCACCGTGGATGTTGCACCCTGTAGATATCGATTATTCGGACGGCCTTAACTTCTGGCTCGTTTAGAGTTACAGGAGCCATAACCAGTCAAAACGAAGGCCTCAGTGAGTTCTATGGCTATGACAGCTTTCAGCTGTCAATGGATTGTGCAATGCCCAAAAAAGACTATCCGAGTCTCAATCGGGTCTAGGAAGTTTTTTACCCTTCGTTTTTTCGACACGTGGATTTTTACGGTAAAACGGGATTACCATGGCTGGTCTTCGATTTACCATCACTGGAGAGTGGTGGATCATGGTACCGTTCCGTTTCAAATTAATGCACGCATTTCAAAAAGTGGTACGACACTGTTTCGCCATTTCGGACGGATGTTGCACCTTGCACCGTGGATGTTGCACCCTGTAGATATTGATTATTCGGACGGCCATAACTTCTGGCTCGTTTAGAGTTACGGGAGCCATAACTAGTCGAAACGAAGGCCTTAGTGAGTTCTACGGCTATGACAGCTTTCAGCCGTCAATGGATCGTTTAATGCCCAAAAAAGACTATCCGAGTCTCAATCGGGTCAAGGAAGTTTTTTACCCTTCGTTTTTTCGACACGTGGATTTTTACAGCAAAACGGGATTACCGTGGTAGTCTTCGATTTACCATCGATGGAGAGTGGTGGACCATGGTACCATTCCGTTTCAAATCCATGCACGCATTTCAAAAAGTCGTACGACACTGTTCGCCATTTCGGACGAATGTTGCACCTTGCACCGTGGATGTTGCACCCTGTGGATATCGATTATTCGGACGGCCATAACTTCTGGCTCGTTTAGAGTTACGGGAGCCATAACCCGTCAAAACGAAGGCCTCAGTTAGTTCTATGGCGATGACAGCTTTCAGCCGTCAATGGATTGTTCAATGCCCAAAAAAGACTATCCGAGTCTCAATCGGGTCTAGGAAGTTTTTTACCCTTCGTTTTTTCGACACGTGGATTTTTACGGTAAAACGGGATTACCGTGGCTGGTCTTCGATTTACCATCGCTGGAGAGTTGTGGATCATGGTACCGTTCCGTTTCAAATTCATGCACGCATTTCAAAAAGTCGTACGACACTGTTTCGCCATTTCGGACGGATGTTGCACCTTGCACCGCGGATGTTGCACCCTGTAGATATTGATTATTCGGACGGCCATAACTTCTGGCTCGTTTAGAGTTACGGGAGCCATAACCATTCAAAACGAAGGCCTCAGGGAGTTCTACCGCTATTATAGCTTTCAGCCGTCAATGGATTGTTTAATGCCCAAAAAAAACGATCCGAGTCTCATTCGGGTCTAGGAAGTTTTTTACCCTTCGTTTTTTCGACACGTGGATTTTTGCGATAAAACGGGATCACCGTGGATGGTCTTCGATTTACCATTCCTGGAGAGTGGTGCACCATGCTACCGTTCCGTTTCAAATCCATGCACGCATTTCAAAAAGTCGTACGAAATTGTTCGCCATTTCGGACGGATGTTGCACCTCGCACCGTGGATGTTGCACCCTGTAGATATCGATTATTCGGACGACCATAACTTCTGGCTCGTTTAGAGTTACGGGAGCCATAACCAGTCAAAACGAAGGCCTTAGTGAGTTCTATGGCTATGACAACTTTCAGCCGTCAATGGATTGTTTAATGCCCAAAAAAGACTATCCGAGTCTCAATCGGGTCTAGGAAATTTTTTACCCTTCCTTTTTTCGACACGTGGATTTTTACGACAAAACGGTATTACCATGGTGGTCTTCGATTTACCATCGCTGGAGAGTGGTGGACCATGGTACCGTTCCATTTCAAATCCATGCACGCATTTCAAAAAGTCGTACGACATTGTTCGCCATTTCGGACGGATGTTGCACCTTGCACCGTGGATGTTTTACCCTGTAGATATCGATTATTCGGACGGCCATAACTTCTGGCTCGTTTAGAGTTACGGGAGCCATAACCAGTCAAAACGAAGGCCTCAGTGAGTTTTACGGCTATGACAGCTTTCAGCCGTCAATGGATTGTTCAATGCCCAAAAAAGACTATCCGAGTCTCAATCGGGTCTAGGAAGTTTTTTACCCTTCGTTTTTTCGACACGTGGATTTTTACGGTAAAACGGGATTACCGTGGCTGGTCTTCGATTTACCATCGCTGGAGAGTGGTGGATCATGGTACCGTTCCGTTTCAAATTCATGCACGCATTTCAAAAAGTGGTACGACACTGTTTCGCCATTTCGGACGGATGTTGCACCTTGCACCGTGGATGTTGCACCCTGTAGATATTGATTATTCGGAGGGCCATAACTTCTGGCTCGTTTCGAGTTACGGGAGCCATAACCAGTCGAAACGAAGGCCTTAGTGAGTTCTACGGCTATGACGGCTTTCATCCGTCAATGGATTGTTTAATGCCCAAAAAAAGACTATTCGAGACTCAATCGGGTCTAGGAAGTTTTTTACCCTTCGTTTTTTCGACACGTGGATTTTTACGGCAAAACGGTATTACCGTGTTGGTCTTCAATTTACCATCGCTGGAGAGTGGTGGACCATGGTACCGTTCCGTTTCAAATCCATGCATGCATTTCAAAAAGTCGTATGACATTGTTCGCCATTTCGGACGGATGTTGCACCTTGCACCGTGGATGTTGCACCCTGTAGATATCGATTATTCGGACGGCCATAACTTCTGGCTCGTTTAGATTTACGGGAGCCATAACCAGTCAAAACGAAGGCCTTAGTGAGTTTTACGGCTATGACAGCTTTCAGCCGTCAATGGATTGTTGAATGCCCAAAAAAGACTATCCGAGTCTCAATCGGGTCTAGGAAGTTTTTTACCCTTCGTTTTTTCGACACGTGGATTTTTACGGTAAAACGGGATTACCGTGGCTGGTCTTCGATTTACCATCGCTGGAGAGTGGTGGACCATGGTACAGTTCTGTTTCAAATCCATGCACGCATTTCAAAAAGTCGTACGACACTGTTTCGCCATTTCGGATGGATGTTGCACCTTGCACCGTGGATGTTGCACCCTGTAGATATCGATTATTCGGACGGCCATAACTTCTGGCTATTTTAGAGTTACGGGAGCCATAACCAGTCAAAACGAAGGCTTCAGTGAGCTCTACGGCTGTGACAGCTTTCAGCCATCAATGGATTGATTAATGCCCAAAAAAGACTATCCGAGTCTCAATCGGGTTTAGGAAGTTTTTTACCCTTCGTTTTTTCGACACATGGATTTTTACGGTAAAATGGGATTACCGTGGATGGTCTTCGATTTACCATCGCTGGAGAGTGGTGCACCATGGTACCGTTCCGTTTCAAGTCCATGCACGCATTTCAAAAATTCGTACGACACTGTTCGCCATTTCGGACGTATGTTGCACCTTGCTCCGTGGATATTGCACCCTGTAGATATCGATTATTCGGACGGCCGTAACTTCTGGCTCATTTAGAGTTACGGGAGCTATAACCAGTCAAAACGAAGGCCTCAGTGAATTCTATGGCTATGACATCTTTCAGCCATCAATGGATTGTTGAATGCCCAAAAAAGACTATCCGAGTCTCAATCGGGTCTAGGAAGTTTTTTACCCTTCGTTTTTTCGACACGTGGATTTTTACGGTAAAACGGCATTACCGTGGCTGGTCTTCGATTTACCATCGCTGGAGAGTTGTGGATCATGGTACCATTCCGTTTCAAATTCATGCACGCATTTCAAAAAGTCGTACGACACTGTTTCGCCATTTCGGACGGATGTTGCACCTTGCACCGCGGATGTTGCACCCTGTAGATATCGATTATTCGGACGGCCATAACTTCTGGCTCGTTTAGAGTTACGGGAGCCATAACCAGTCAAAACGAAGGCCTCAGGGAGTTCTACCGCTATTACAGCTTTCAGCCGTCAATGGATTGTTTAATGCCCAAAAAAAACGATCCGATTCTCATTCGGGTCTAGGAAGTTTTTTACCCTTCGTTTTTTCGACACGTGGATTTTTGCGATAAAACGGGATCACCGTGGATGGTCTTCGATTTACCATTCCTGGAGAGTGGTGCACCATGCTACCGTTCCGTTTCAAATCCATGCACGCATTTCAAAAAGTCGTACGAAATTGTTCGCCATTTCGGACGGATGTTGCACCTCGCACCGTGGATGTTGCACCCTGTAGATATCGATTATTCGGACGGCCATAACCTCTGGCTCGTTTAGAGTTACGGGAGCCATAACCAGTCAAAACGAAGGCCTCAGTGAGTTCTATGGCTATGACAGCTTACAGCCGTCAATGGACTGTTCAATGCCCAAAAAAGACTATCCGAGTCTCAATCGGGTCTAGGAAGTTTTTTAACCTTCGTTTTTTCGACACGTGGATTTTTACGGTAAAACGGGATTACCATGGCTGGTCTTCGATTTACCATCGCTGGAGAGTGGTGGATCATGGTACCGTTCCGTTTCAAATTCATGCACGCATTTCAAAAAGTGGTACGACACTGTTTCGCCATTTCGGACGGATGTTGCACCTTGCACCGTGGATGTTGCACCCTGTAGATATTGATTATTCGGACGGCCATAACTTCTGGCTCGTTTAGAGTTACAGGAGCCATAACCAGTCAAAACGAAGGCCTTAGTGAGTTATACGGCTATGACAGCTTTCAGCCGTCAATGGATTGTTTAATGCCCAAAAAAGATTATCCGAGTCTCAATCGGGTCTAGGAAGTTTTTTACCCTTCGATTTTTCGACACGTGGATTTTTACAGCAAAACGGGATTACCGTGGTGGTCTTCGATTTACCATCGATGGAGAGTGGTGGACCATGGTACCGTTCCGTTTCAAATCCATGCACGCATTTCAAAAAGACGTACGACACTGTTCGCCATTTCGGACGAATGTTGCACCTTGCACCGTGGATGTTGCACCTTGTGGATATCGATTATTCGGACGGCCATAACTTCTGGCTCGTTTAGAGTTACGGGAGCCATAACCAGTCAAAACGAAGGCCTCAGTGAGTTCTACGGCTATGACAGCTTTCAGCCGTCAATGGATTGTTCAATGCCCAAAAAAGACTATCCGAGTCTCAATCGGGTCTAGGAAGTTTTTTACCCTTCGTTTTTTCGACACGTGGATTTTTACGGTAAAACGGGATTACCGTGGCTGGTCTTTGATTTACCATCGCTGGAGAGTCGTGGACCATGGTATCGTTCCGTTTCAAATCCATGCACGCATTTTAAAAAGTCGTATGACACTCTTTCTCCATTTCGGACGGATGTTGCACCTTGCATCGTGGATGTTGCACCCTGTAGATAATGATTATTCCGACGGCCATAACTTCTGGCTCGTTTAGAGTTACGGGAGCCATAACTAGTCAAAACGAAGGCCTCCGTGAGTTCTACGGCTATGACAGCTTTCAGCCGTCAATGGATTGTTTAATGCCCAAAAAAGACTATCTGAGTCTCAATCGGGTCTAGGAAGTTTTTTACCCTTCGTTTTTTCGACACATGGATTTTTACGGTAAACGGGATTACCGTGGATGGTCTTCGATTTACCATCGCTGGAGAGTGGTGCACCATGGTACCGTTCCGTTTCAAATCCATGCACGCATTTCAAAAATTCGTACGAAATTGTTCGCCATTTCGGACGTATGTTGCACCTTGCACCGTGGATGTTGCACCCTGTAGATATCGATTATTCGGGCGGCCGTAACTTCTGGCTCGTTTAGAGTTACGGTAGCCATAACCAGTCAAAACGAAGGCCTCAGTGAATTCTATGGCTATGACAGCTTTCAGCCGTAATGGATTGTTTAATGCCCAAAAAAGACTATCCGAGTCTCAATCGGGTCTACGAAGTTTTTTACCCTTCGTTTTTTCGACACATGGATTTTTACGGTAAAACGGGATTACCGTGGATGGTCTTCGATTTACCATCGTTGGAGAGTGGTGCACCATGGTACCGTTCCGTTTCAAATCAATGCATGCATTTCAAAAATTCGTACGACACTGTTCGCCATTTCGGACGTATGTTGCACCTTGCACCGTGGATATTGCACCCTGTAGATATCGATTATTCGGACGGCCGTAACTTCTGGCTCGTTTAGAGTTACGGGAGCCATAACCAGTCAAAACAAAGGCCTTAGTGAATTCTATGGCTATGACAGCTTTCAGCCGTCAATGGATTGTTGAATGCCCAAAAAAGACTATCCGAGTCTCAATCGGGTCTAGGAAGTTTTTTACCCTTCGTTTTTTCGACACATGGATTTTTACGGTAAAACGGGATTACCGTGGCTAGTCTTCGATTTACCATCGCTGGAGAGTGGTGGATCATGGTACCGTTTCGTTTCAAATTCGTGCACGCATTTCAAAAAATCGTACGACACTGTTTCGCCATTTCGGACGGATGTTGCACCTTGCACCGCGGATGTTGCACCCTGTAGATATCGATTGTTCGGACGGCCATAACTTCTAGCTCATTTAGAGTTACGGGAGGCATAACCAGTCAAAACGAAGGCCTCAGGGAGTTCTACCGCTGTGATAGCTTTCAGCCATCAATGGATTGTTTAATGCCCAAAAAAAACGATCCGAGTCTCATTCGGGTCTAGGAAGTTTTTTACCCTTCGTTTTCTCGACACGTGGATTTTTGCGATAAAACGGGATCACCGTGGATGGTCTTCGATTTACCATTCCTGGAGAGTGCTGCACCATGGTACCGTTCCATTTCAAATCCATGCACGCATTTCAAAAAGTCGTACGAAATTGTTCGCCATTTCGGACGGATGTTGCACCTTGCACCGTGGATGTTGCACCCTGTAGATATCGATTATTCGGACGGCCATAACTTCTGGCTCGTTTAGAGTTATGGGATCCATAACCTGTCAAAACGAAGGCCTCAGTGAGTTCTATGGCTATGACGGCTTTCAGCCGTCAATGGATTGTTCAATGCCCAAAAAAGACTATCCGAGTCTCAATCGGGTCTAGGAAGTTTTTTACCCTTCGTTTTTTCGACACGTGGATTTTTACGGTAAAACGGGATTACCGTGGCTGGTCTTCGATTTACCATCGCTGGAGAGTGGTGGATCATGGTACCGTTCCGTTTCAAATCCATGCACGCATTTCAAAAAGTCGTACGACACTGTTTCGCCATTTCGGACGGATGTTGCACCTTGCACCATGGATGTTGCACCCTGTAGATATCGATTATTCGGACGGCCATAACATTTGGCTCGTTTAGAGTTACGGGAGCCATAACCAGTCAAAACGAAGGCCTTAGTGAGTTCTACGGCTATGACAGCTTTCAGCCGTCAATGGATTGTTTAATGCCCAAAAAAGACTATCCGAGTCTCAATCGGGTCTAGAAAGTTTTTTACCCTTCGTTTTTTCGACACGTGGATTTTTACAGCAAAACGTGATTACCGTGGTGGTCTTCGATTTACCATCGCTGGGGAGGGGTGGACCATGGTACCGTTCCGTTTCAAATCCATGCACGCATTTCAAAAAGTCGTACGACACTGTTCGCCATTTCGGACGAATGTTGCACCTTGCACCGGGGATGTTGAACCCTGTGGATATCGATTATTCGGACGGCCATAACTTCTGGCTCATTTAGAGTTACGGCAGCCATAACCAGTCAAAACGAAGGCCTTAGTGAGTTCTACGGCTATGACAGCTTTCAGCCGTCAATGGATTATTCAATGCCAAAAAAGACTATCTGAGTCTCAATCGGGTCAAGGAAGTTTTTTACCCTTCGTTTTTTCGACACGTGGATTTTTACGGTAAAACGGGATTACCGTGGCTGGTCTTTGATTTACCATCGCTGGAGAGTGGTGGACCATGGTACCATTCCGTTTCAAACCCATGCACGCATTTCAAAAAGTCGTACGACACTGTTTCGCCATTTCGGACGGAGGTTGCACCTTGCACCGTGGATGTTGCATCCTGTAGATAACGATTATTCGGACGGCCATAACTTCTGGCTCGTTTAGAGTTACGGGAGCCATAACCAGTCAAAACGAAGGCCTCGGTGAGTTCTACGGCTATGACCGCTTTCAGCCGTCAATGGATTGTTTATGCCCAAAAAAGACTATCCGAGTCTCAATCGGGTCTAGGAAGTTTTTTACCCTTCGTTTTTTCGACACATGGATTTTTACGGTGAAACGGGATTACCGTGGATGGTCTTCGATTTACCATCGCTGGAGAGTGGTGCACCATGGTACCATTCCGTTTCAAATCCATGCACGCATTTCAAAAATTCGTACGAAATTGTTCGCCATTTCGGACGTATGTTGCACCTTGCACCGTGGATGTTGCACCCTGTAGATATCGATTATTCGGACGGCCGTAACTTCTGGCTCGTTTAGAGTTACGGGAGCCATAACCAGTCAAAACGAAGGCCTCAGTGATTTCTACGGCTCTGACAGCTTTCAGCCGTCAATGGAATGTTCAATGCCCAAAAATGACTATCTGAGTCTCAATCGGGTCTAGGAAGTTTTTTACCCTTCGTTTTTTCGACACATGGATTTTTACGGTAAAACGGGATTACCGCGGATGGTCTTCGATTTACCATCGCTGGAGAGTGGTGCACCATGGTACCGTTCCGTTTCAAATCCATGCACGCATTTCAAAAATTCGTACGACACTGTTTCGCCATTTCGGACGGATGTGGCACCTTGCACCGTGGATGTTGCACCCTGTAGATAACGATTATTCGGACGGCCATAACTTCTGGCTCGTTTAGAGTTACGGGAGCCATAACCAGTCAAAACGAAGGCCTCGGTGAGTTCTATGGCTATGACAGCTTTCAGCCGTCAATGGATTGTTTAATGCCCAAAAAAGACTATCCGAGTCTCATTCGGGTCTAGGAAGTTTTTTACCCTACGTTTTTTCGACACGTGGATTTTTACGATAAAACGGAATCACCGTGGATGGTCTTCGATTTACCATTGCTGGAGAGTGGTGCACCATGGTACCGTTCCATTTCAAATCCATGCACGCATTTCAAAAAGTCATACGAAATGTTCGCCATTTCGGACGGATGTTGCACCTTGCACCGTGGATGTTGCACCATGTAGATATCGATTATTCGGACGGCCATAACTTCTGGCTCGTTTAGAGTTACGGGAGCCATAACCAGTCAAAACGAAGGCCTCAGTGAGTTCTATGGCTATGACAGCTTTCAGCTGTCAATGGATTGTTCAATGCCCAAAAAAGACTATTCGAGTCTCTATCGGGTCTAGGAAGTTTTTTACCCTTCGTTTTTTCGACACGTGGATTTTTACGGTAAAACGGATTACCGTGGCTGGTCTTCGATTTACCATCGCTGGAGAGTGGTGGATCGTGGTACCGTTCCGTTTCAAATCCATGCACGCATTTCAAAAAGTCGTACGACACTGTTTCGCCATTTCGGACGAATGTTGCACCTTGCACCGTGGATGTTGCACCCTGTAGATATCGATTATTCGGACGGCCTTAACTTCTGGCTCGTTTAGAGTTACGGGAGCCATAACAAGTCAAAACGAAGGCCTTAGTGAGTTCTACGGCTATGACGGCGTTCAGCCGTCAATGGATTGTTTAATGCCCAAAAAAGACTATCCGAGTCTCAATCGGGTCTTGGAAGTTTTTTACCCTTCGTTTTTTCGACACGTGGATTTTTACAGCAAAATGGGATTACCGTGGTGGTCTTCGATTTACCATCGCTGGAGAGTGGAGGACCATGGTACCGTTCCGTTTCAAATCCATGCACGCATTTCAAAAAGTCGTACGACACTGTTCGCCATTTCGGACGAATGTTGCACCTTGCACCGTGGATGTTGCACCCTGTGGATATCGATTATTCGGACGACCATAACTTCTGGCTCGTTTAGAGTTACGGGAGCCATAACCAGTCAAAACGAAGGCCTCCGTGAGTTCTACGGCTATGACAGCTTTCAGCCGTCAATGGATTGTTCAATGCCCAAAAAAGGCTATCCGAGTCTCAATCGGGTCTAGGAAGTTTTTTACCCTTCGTTTTTTCGACACGTGGATTTTTACGGTAAAACGGGATTACCGTGGCTGGCCTTTGATTTACCATCGCTGGAGAGTGGTGGACCATGGTACCGTTCCGTTTCAAATCCATGCACGCATTTCAAAAAGTCGTACGACACTGTTTCACCATTTCGGACGGATGTTGCACCTTGCACCGTGGATGTTGCACCCTGTAGATAACGATTATTCGGACGGCCATAACTTCTGGCTCGTTTAGAGTTACGGGAGTCGTAACCAGTCAAAACGAAGGCCTCAGTGAGTTCTATGGCTATGACGGCTTTCAGCCATCAATGGATTGTTTAATGCCCAAAAAAGACTATCCTAGTCTCAATCGGGTCTAGGAAGTTTTTTACCCTTCGTTTTTTCGACACATGGATTTTTACGGTGAAACGGGATTACCGTGGATGGTCTTCGATTTACCATCGCTGGAGAGTGGTGCACCACGGTACCATTCCGTTTAAATCCATGCACGCATTTCAAAAATTCGTACGAAATTGTTCGCCATTTCGGACGTATGTTGCACCTTACACCGTGGATGTTGCACCCTCTAGATATCGATTATTCGAACGGCCGTAACTTCTGGCTCGTTTAGAGTTACGGGAGCCATAACTAGTCAAAACGAAGGCCTCAGTGAATTCTATGGCTATGACAGCTTTCAGCCGTCAATGGATTGTTCAATGCCCAAAAAAGACTTCCGAGTCTCAATCGGGTCTAGGAAGTTTTTTACCCTTCGTTTTTTCGACACGTGGATTTTTACAGCAAAACAGGATTACCGTGGTGGTCTTCGATTTACCATCGCTGGAGAGTGGTGGACCATGGTACCGTTCCGTTTCAAATCCATGCACGCATTTCAAAAAGTCGTACGACACTGTTCGCCATTTCGGACGAATGTTGCACCTTGCACCGTAGATGTTGAACCCTGTGGATATCGATTATTCGGACGGCCATAACTTCTGGCTCGTTTAGAGTTACGGGAGCCATAACCAGTCAAAACGAAGGCCTCAGTGAGTTCTACGGCTATGACCGCTTTCAGCCGTCAATGGATTGTTCAATGCCCAAAAAAGACTATCCGAGTCTCAATCGGGTCTAGGAAGTTTTTTACCCTTCGTTTTTTCGACACGTGGTTTTTTACGGTAAAACGGGATTACCGTGGCTGGTCTTTGATTTACCATCGCTGGAGAGTGGTGGACCATGGTACCGTTCCGTTTCAAATCCATGCACGCATTTCAAAAGGTCGTACGACACTGTTTCGCCATTTCGGACGGATGTTGCACCTTGCACCCTGTAGATAACGATTATTCGGACGGCCATAACTTCTGGCTCGTTTAGAGTTACGTGAGCCATAACCAGTCAAAACGAAGGCCTCAGTGAGTTCTATGGCTATGACGGCTTTCAGCCGTCAATGGATTGTTTAATGCCCAAAAAAGACTATCCGAGTCTCAATCGGGTCTAGGAAGTTTTTTACCCTTCGTTTTTTCGACACATGGATTTTTACGGTGAAACGGGATTACCGTGGCTGGTCTTCGATTTACCATCGCTGGAGAGTTGTGGATCATGGTACCATTCCGTTTCAAATTCATGCACGCATTTCAAAAAGTCGTACGACACTGTTTCGCCATTTCGGACGAATGTTGCACCTTGCACCGTGGATGTTGCACCCTGTAGATATCGATTATTCGGACGGCCATAACTTCTGGCTCGTTTAGAGTTACGGGAGCCATAAGCAGTCAAACCAAAGGCCTCAGTGAGTTCTATGGCTATGACAGCTTCCAGCCGTCAATGGATTGTTCAATGCCCAAAAAAGACTATCCGAGTCTCTATTGGGTCTAGGAAGTTTTTTACCCTTCGTTTTTTCGACACGTGGATTTTTACGGTAAAACGGGATTACCGTGGCTGGTCTTCGATTTACCATCGCTGGAGAGTGGTGGATCATGGTACCGTTCCGTTTCAAATCCATGCACGCATTTCAAAAAGTCGTACGACACTGTTTCGCCATTTCGGACGGATGTTGCACCTTGCACCGTGGATGTTGCACCCTGTAGACATCGATTATTCGGACGGCCTTAACTTCTGGCTCGTTTAGAGTTACGGGAGCCATAACAAGTCAAAACGAAGGCCTTAGTGAGTTCTACGGCTATGACGGCGTTCAGCCGTCAATGGATTATTTAATGCCCAAAAAAGACTATCCAAGTCTCAATCGGGTCTTGGAAGTTTTTTACCCTTCGTTTTTTCGACACGTGGATTTTTACAGCAAAATGGGATTACCGTGGTGGTCTTCGATTTACCATCGCTGGAGAGTGGTGGACCATGGTACCGTTCCGTTTCAAATCCATGCACGCATTTCAAAAAGTCGTACGACACTGTTCGCCATTTCGGACGAATGTTGCACCTCGCACCGTGGATGTTGCACCCTGTGGATATCGATTATTCGGACGGCCATAACTTCTGGCTCGTTTAGAGTTACGGGGGCCATAACCAGTCAAAACGAAGGACTCAGTGAGTTCTACGGCTATGACAGCTTTCAGCCGTCAATGGATTGTTCAATGCCCAAAAAAGACTATCCGAGTCTCAATCGGGTCTGGGAAGTTTTTTACCCTTCGTTTTTTCGACACGTGGATTTTTACGGTAAAACGGGATTACCGTGGCTGGTCTTTGATTTACCATCGCTGGAGAGTGGTGGACCATGGTACCGTTCCATTTCAAATCCATGCACGCATTTCAAAAAGTCGTACGACACTGTTTCACCATTTCGGACGGATGTTGCACCTTGCACCGTGGATGTTGCACCCTGTAGATAACGATTATTCGGACGGCCATAACTTCTGGCTCGTTTAGAGTTACGGGAGCCGTAACCAGTCAAAACGAAGGCCTCGGTGAGTTCTATGGCTATGTCGGCTTTCAGCCATCAATGGATTGTTTAATGCCCAAAAAAGACTATCCGAGTCTCAATCGGGTCTAGGAAGTTTTTTACCCTTCGTTTTTTCGACACATGGATTTTTACGGTGAAACGGGATTACCGTGGATGGTCTTCGATTTACCATCGCTGGAGAGTGGTGCACCACGGTACCATTCCGTTTCAAATCCATGCACGCATTTCAAAAATTCGTACGAAATTGTTCGCCATTTCGGACGTATGTTGCACCTTACACTGTGGATGTTGCACCCTCTAGATATCGATTATTCGGACGGCCGTAACTTCTGGCTCGTTTAGAGTTACGGGAGCCATAACCAGTCAAAACGAAGGCCTCAGTGAATTCTATGGCTATGACAGCTTTCAGCCGTCAATGGATTGTTCAATGCCCAAAAAAGACTTCCGAGTCTCAATCGGGTCTAGGAAGTTTTTTACCCTTCGTTTTTTCGACACGTGGATTTTTACAGCAAAACGGGATTACCGTGGTGGTCTTCGATTTACCATCGCTGGGGAGTGGTGGACCATGGTACCGTTCCATTTCAAATCCATGCACGCATTTCAAAAAGTCGTACGACACTGTTCGCCATTTCGGACGAATGTTGCACCTTGCACCGTGGATGTTGAACCCTGTGGATATCGATTATTCGGACGGCCATAACTTCTGGCTCGTTTAGAGTTACGGGAGCCATAACCAGTCAAAACGAAGGCCTCAGTGAGTTCTTCGGCTATGACAGCTTTCAGCCGTCAATGGATTGTTCAATGCCCAAAAAAGACTATCCGAGTCTCAATCGGGTCTAGGAAGTTTTTTACCCTTCGTTTTTTCGACACGTGGTTTTTTACGGTAAAACGGGATTACCGTGGCTGGTCTTTGATTTACCATCGCTGGAGAGTGGTGGACCATGGTACCGTTCCGTTTCAAATCCATGCACGCATTTCAAAAAGTCGTACGACACTGTTTCGCCATTTCGGACGGATGTTGCACTTGCACCGTGGATGTTGCACCCTGTAGATAACGATTATTCAGACGGCCATAACTTCTGGCTCGTTTAGAGTTACGGGAGCCATAACCAGTCAAAACGAAGGCCTCGGTGAGTTCTACGGCTATGATAGCTTTCAGCCGTCAATGGATTGTTTAATGCCCAAAAAAGACTATCCGAGTCTCAATCGGGTCTAGGAAGTTTTTTACCCTTCGTTTTTTCGACACGTGGATTTTTACGGTAAAACGGGATTACCGTGGCTGGTCTTCGATTTACCATCGCTGGAGAGTGGTGGATCATGGTACCGTTCCGTTTCAAATTCATGCACGCATTTCAAAAAGTGGTACGACACTGTTTCTCCATTTCGGACGGATGTTGCACCTTGCACCGTGGATGTTGCACCCTGTAGATATTGATTATTCGGAGGGCCATAACATCTGGCTCGTTTAGAGTTACGGGAGCCATAACCAGTCGAAACGAAGGCCTTAGTGAGTTCTACGGCTACGATGGCTTTCAGCCGTCAATGGATTGTTTAATGCCCAAAAAAAGACTATCCGAGACTCAATCGGGTCTAGGAAGTTTTTTACCCTTCGTTTTTTCGACACGTGGATTTTTACGGCAAAACGGTATTACCGTGTTGGTCTTCAATTTACCGTTGCTGGAGAGTGGTGGACCATGGCACCGTTCCGTTTCAAATCCATGCATGCATTTCAAAAAGTCGTATGACATTGTTCGCCATTTCGGACGGATGTTGCACCTTGCACCGTGGATGTTGCACCCTGTAGATATCGATTATTCGGACGGCCATAACTTCTGGCTCGTTTAGAGTTACGGGAGCCATAACCAGTCAAAACGAAGGCCTCAGTGAGTTCTATGGCTATGACAGCTTTCAGCCGTCAATGGAATGTTCAATGCCCAAAAAAGACTATCCGAGTCTCAATCGGGTCTAGGAAGTTTTTTACCCTTCGTTTTTTCGACACGTGGATTTTTACGGTAAAACGGGATTACCGTGGCTGGTCTTCGATTTACCATTGCTGGAGAGTGGTGGACCATGGTACGGTTCTGTTTCAAATCCATGCACGCATTTCAAAAAGTCGTACGACACTGTTTCGCCATTTCGGACGGATGTTGCACCTTGCACCGTGGATGTTGCACCCTGTAGATATCGATTATTCGGACGGCTATAACTTCTGGCTATTTTAGAGTTACGGGAGCCATAACCAGTCAAAACGAAGGCCTCAGTGAGCTCTACGGCTGTGACAGCTTTCAGCCTTCAATGGATTGATTAATGCCCAAAAAAGTCTATCGGAGTCTCAATCGGGTTTAGGAAGTTTTTTACCCTTCGTTTTTTCGACACATGGATTTTTACGGTAAAACGGGATTGCCGTGGATGGTCTTCGATTTACCATCGCTGGAGAGTGGTGCACCATGGTACCGTTCCGTTTCAAGTCCATGCACGCATTTCAAAAATTCGTACGTCACTGTTCGCCATTTCGGACGTATGTTGCACCTTGCACCGTGGATATTGAACCCTGTAGATATCGATTATTCGGACGGCCGTAACTTCTGGCTCATTTAGAGTTACGGGAGCTATAACCAGTCAAAACGAAGGCCTCAGTGAATTCTATGGCTATGACATCTTTCAGCCGTCAATGGATTGTTGAATGCCCAAAAAAGACTATCCGAGTCTCAATCGGGTCTAGGAAGTTTTTTACCCTTCGTTTTTTCGACACGTGGATTTTTACGGTAAAACGGGATTACCGTGGCTGGTCTTCGATTTACCATCGCTGGAGAGTTGTGGATCATGGTACCATTCCGTTTCAAATTCATGCACACATTTCAAAAAGTCGTACGACACTGTTTCGCCATTTCGGACGAATGTTGCACCTTGCACCGTGGATGTTGCACCCTGTAGTTATCGATTATTCGGACGGCCATAACTTCTGGCTCGTTTAGAGTTACGGGAGCCATAAGCAGTCAAAACGAAGGCCTCAGTGAGTTCTATGGCTATGACAGCTTTCAGCCGTCAATGGATTGTTCAATGCCCAAAAAAGACTATCCGAGTCTCTATTGGGTCTAGGAAGTTTTTTACCCTTCGTTTTTTCGACACGTGGATTTTTACGGTAAAACGGGATTACCGTGGCTGGTCTTCGATTTACCATCGCTGGAGAGTGGTGGATCATGGTACCGTTCCGTTTCAAATCCATGCACGCATTTCAAAAAGTCGTACGACACTGTTTCGCCATTTCGGACGGATGTTGCACCTTGCACCGTGGATGTTGCACCCTGTAGACATCGATTATTCGGACGGCCTTAACTTCTGGCTCGTTTAGAGTTACGGGAGCCATAACAAGTCAAAACGAAGGCCTTAGTGAGTTCTACGGCTATGACGGCGTTCAGCCGTCAATGGATTATTTAATGCCCAAAAAAGACTATCCGAGTCTCAATCGGGTCTTGGAAGTTTTTTACCCTTCGTTTTTTCGACACGTGGATTTTTACAGCAAAATGGGATTACCGTGGTGGTCTTCGATTTACCATCGCTGGAGAGTGGTGGACCATGGTACCGTTCTGTTTCAAATCCATGCACGCATTTCAAAAAGTCGTACGACACTGTTCGCCATTTCGGACGAATGTTGCACCTCGCACCGTGGATGTTGCACCCTGTGGATATCGATTATTCGGACAACCATAACTTCTGGCTCGTTTAGAGTTACAGGAGCCATAACCAGTCAAAACGAAGGCCTCAGTGAGTTCTACGGCTATGACAGCTTTCAGCCGTCAATGGATTGTTCAATGCCCAAAAAAGACTATCCGAGTCTCAATCGGGTCTGGGAAGTTTTTTACCCTTCGTTTTTTCGACACGTGGATTTTTACGGTAAAACGGGATTACCGTGGCTGGTCTTTGATTTACCATCGCTGGAGAGTGGTGGACCATGGTACCGTTCCGTTTCAAATCCATGCACGCATTTCAAAAAGTCGTACGACACTGTTTCACCATTTCGGACGGATGTTGCACCTTGCACCGTGGATGTTGCACCCTGTAGATAACGATTATTCGGACGGCCATAACTTCTGGCTCGTTTAGAGTTACGGGAGCCGTAACCAGTCAAAACGAAGGCCTCAGTGAGTTCTATGGCTATGACGGCTTTCATCCATCAATGGATTGTTTAATGCCCAAAAAAGACTATCCGAGTCTCAATCGGGTCTAGGAAGTTTTTTACCCTTCGTTTTTTCGACACATGGATTTTTACGGTGAAACGGGATTACCGTGGATGGTCTTCGATTTACCATCGCTGGAGAGTGGTGCACCACGGTACCATTCCGTTTCAAATCCATGCACGCATTTCAAAAATTCGTACGAAATTGTTCGCCATTTCGGACGTATGTTGCACCTTACACCGTGGATGTTGCACCCTCAAGATATCGATTATTCGGACGGCCGTAACTTCTGGCTCGTTTAGAGTTACGGGAGCCATAACCAGTCAAAACGAAGGCCTCTGTGAATTCTATGGCTATGACCGCTTTCAGCCGTCAATGGATTGTTCAATGCCCAAAAAAGACTTCCGAGTCTCAATCGGGTCTAGGAAGTTTTTTACCCTTCGTTTTTTCGACACGTGGATTTTTACAGCAAAACGGGATTACCGTGGTGGTCTTCGATTTACCATCGCTGGGGAGTGGTGGACCATGGTATCGTTCCGTTTCAAATCCATGCACGCATTTCAAAAAGTCGTACGACACTGTTCGCCATTTCGGACGAATGTTGCACCTTGCACCGTGGATGTTGAACCCTGTGGATATCGATTATTCGGACGGCCATAACTTCTGGCTCGTTTAGAGTTACGGGAGCCATAACCAGTCAAAACGAAGGCCTCAGTGAGTTCTACGGCTATGACAGCTTTCAGCCGTCAATGGATTGTTCAATGCCCAAAAAAGACTATCCGAGTCTCAATCGGGTCTGGGAAGTTTTTTACCCTTCGTTTTTTCGACACGTGGATTTTTACGGTAAAACGGGATTACCGTGGCTGGTCTTTGATTTACCATCGCTGGAGAGTGGTGGACCATGGTACCGTTCCGTTTCAAATCCATGCACGCATTTCAAAAAGTCGTACGACACTGTTTCACCATTTCGGACGGATGTTGCACCTTGCACCGTGGATGTTGCACCCTGTAGATAACGATTATTCAGACGGCCATAACTTCTGGCTCGTTTAGAGTTACGGGAACCATAACCAGTCAAAACGAAGGCCTCGGTGAGTTCTACGGCTATGACAGCTTTCAGCCGTCAATGGATTGTTTAATGCCCAAAAAAGACTATCCGAGTCTCAATCGGGTCTAGGAAGTTTTTTAACCTTCGTTTTTTCGACACGTGGATTTTTACGGTAAAACGGGATTACCGTGGCTGGTCTTCGATTTACCATCGCTGGAGAGTGGTGGATCATGGTACCGTTCCGTTTCAAATTCATGCACGCATTTCAAAAAGTGGTACGACACTGTTTCGCCATTTCGGACGGATGTTGCACCTTGCACCGTGGATGTTGCACCCTGTAGATATTGATTATTCGGAGGGCCATAACATCTGGCTCGTTTAGAGTTACGGGAGCCATAACCAGTCGAAACGAAGGCCTTAGTGAGTTCTACGGCTACGATGGCTTTCAGCCGTCAATGGATTGTTTAATGCCCAAAAAAAGACTATCCGAGACTCAATCGGGTCTAGGAAGTTTTTTACCCTTCGTTTTTTCGACACGTGGATTTTTACGGCAAAACGGTATTACCGTGTTGGTCTTCAATTTACCGTCGCTGGAGAGTGGTGGACCATGGTACCGTTCCGTTTCAAATCCATGCATGCATTTCAAAAAGTCGTATGACATTGTTCGCCATTTCGGACGGATGTTGCACCTTGCACCGTGGATGTTGCACCCTGTAGATATCGATTATTCGGACGGCCATAACTTCTGGCTCGTTTAGAGTTACGGGAGACATAACCAGTCAAAACGAAGGCCTCAGTGAGTTCTATGGCTATGACAGCTTTCAGCCGTCAATGGAATGTTCAATGCCCAAAAAAGACTATCCGAGTCTCAATCGGGTCTAGGAAGTTTTTTACCCTTCGTTTTTTCGACACGTGGATTTTTACGGTAAAACGGGATTACCGTGGCTGGTCTTCGATTTACCATCGCTGGAGAGTGGTGGACCATGGTACGGTTCTGTTTCAAATCCATGCACGCATTTCAAAAGGTCGTACGACACTGTTTCGCCATTTCGGACGGATGTTGCACCTTGCACCGTGGATGTTGCACCCTGTAGATATCGATTATTCGGACGGCCATAACTTCTGGCTATTTTAGAGTTACGGGAGCCATAACCAGTCAAAATGAAGGCCTCAGTGAGCTCTACGGCTGTGACAGCTTTCAGCCATCAATGGATTGATTAATGCCCAAAAAAGACTATCGGAGTCTCAATCGGGTTCAGGAAGTTTTTTACCCTTCGTTTTTTCGACACATGGATTTTTACGGTAAAACGGGATTGCCGTGGATGGTCTTCGATTTACCATCGCTGGAGAGTGGTGCACCATGGTACCGTTCCGTTTCAAGTCCATGCACGCGTTTCAAAAATTCGTACGTCACTGTTCGCCATTTCGGACGTATGTTGCACCTTGCACCGTGGATATTGCACCCTGTAGATATCGATTATTCGGACGGCCGTAACTTCTGGCTCATTTAGAGTTACGGGAGCTATAACCAGTCAAAACGAAGGCCTCAGTGAATTCTATGGCTATGACATCTTTCAGCCGTCAATGGATTGTTGAATGCCCAAAAAAGACTATCCGAGTCTCAATCGGGTCTAGGAAGTTTTTTACCCTTCGTTTTTTCGACACGTGGATTTTTACGGTAAAACGGGATTACCGTGGCTGGCCTTCGATTTACCATCGCTGGAGAGTTGTGGATCATGGTACCATTCCGTTTCAAATTCATGCACGCATTTCAAAAAGTCGTACGACACTGTTTCGCCATTTCGGACGAATGTTGCACCTTGCACCGTGGATGTTGCACCCTGTAGATATCGATTATTCGGACGGCCATAACTTCTGGCTCGTTTAGAGTTACGGGAGCCATAAGCAGTCAAAACGAAGGCCTCAGTGAGTTCTATGGCTATGACAGCTTTCAGCCGTCAATGGATTGTTCAATGCCCAAAAAAGACTATCCGAGTCTCTATTGGGTCTAGGAAGTTTTTTACCCTTCGTTTTTTCGACACATGGATTTTTACGGTAAAACGGGATTACCGTGGCTGGTCTTCGATTTACCATCGCTGGAGAGTGGTGGATCATGGTACCGTTCCGTTTCAAATCCATGCACGCATTTCAAAAAGTCGTACGACACTGTTTCGCCATTTTGGACGGATGTTGCACCTTGCACCGTGGATGTTGCACCCTGTAGATATCGATTATTCGGACGGCCTTAACTTCTGGCTCGTTTAGAGTTACGGGAGCCATAACAAGTCAAAACGAAGGCCTTAGTGAGTTCTACGGCTATGACGGCGTTCAGCCGTCAATGGATTATTTAATGCCCAAAAAAGACTATCCGAGTCTCAATCGGGTCTTGGAAGTTTTTTACCCTTCGTTTTTTCGACACGTGGATTTTTACAGCAAAATGGGATTACCGTGGTGGTCTACGATTTACCATCGCTGGAGAGTGGTGGACCATGGTACTGTATCGTTTCAAATCCATGCACGCATTTCAAAAAGTCGTACGACACTGTTCGCCATTTCGGACGAATGTTGCACCTCGCACCGTGGATGTTGAACCCTGTGGATATCGATTATTCGGACGGCCATAACTTCTGGCTCGTTTAGAGTTACGGGAGCCATAACCAGTCAAAACGAAGGCCTCAGTGAGTTCTACGGCTATGACAGCTTTCAGCCGTCAATGGATTGTTCAATGCCCAAAAAAGACTATCCGAGTCTCAATCGGGTCTGGGAAGTTTTTTACCCTTCGTTTTTTCGACACGTGGATTTTTACGGTAAAACGGGATTACCGTGGCTGGTCTTTGATTTACCATCGCTGGAGAGTGGTGGACCATGGTACCGTTCCGTTTCAAATCCATGCACGCATTTCAAAAAGTCGTACGACACTGTTTCACCATTTCGGACGGATGTTGCACCTTGCACCGTGGATGTTGCACCCTGTAGATAACGATTATTCGGACGGCCATAACTTCTGGCTCGTTTAGAGTTACGGGAGGCGTAACCAGTCAAAACGAAGGCCTCAGTGAGTTCTATGGCTATGACGGCTTTCAGCCATCAATGGATTGTTTAATGCCCAAAAAAGACTATCCGAGTCTCAATCGGGTCTAGGAAGTTTTTTACCCTTCGTTTTTTCGACACATGGATTTTTACGGTGGAACGGGATTACCGTGGATGGTCTTCGATTTACCATCGCTGGAGAGTGGTGCACCACGGTACCATTCCGTTTCAAATCCATGCACGCATTTCAAAAATTCGTACGAAATTGTTCGCCATTTCGGACGTATGTTGCACCTTACACCGTGGATGTTGCACCCTCTAGATATCGATTATTCGGACGGCCGTAACTTCTGGCTCGTTTAGAGTTACGGGAGCCATAACTAGTCAAAACGAAGGCCTCAGTGAATTCCATGGCTATGACAGCTTTCAGCCGTCAATGGATTGTTCAATGCCCAAAAAAGACTTCCGAGTCTCAATCGGGTCTAGGAAGTTTTTTACCCTTCGTTTTTTCGACACGTGGATTTTTACAGCAAAACGGGATTACCGTGGTGGTCTTCGATTTACCATCGCTGGAGAGTGGTGGACCATGGTACCGTTCCGTTTCAAATCCATGCACGCATTTCAAAAAGTCGTACGACACTGTTCGCCATTTCGGACGAATGTTGCACCTTGCACCGTGGATGTTGAACCCTGTGGATATCGATTATTCGGACGGCCATAACTTCTGGCTCGTTTAGAGTTACGGGAGCCATAACCAGTCAAAACGAAGGCCTCAGTGAGTTCTACGGCTATGACCGCTTTCAGCCGTCAATGGATTTTTCAATGCCCAAAAAAGACTATCCGAGTCTCAATCGGGTCTAGGAAGTTTTTTACCCTTCGTTTTTTCGACACGTGGTTTTTTACGGTAAAACGGGATTACCGTGGCTGGTCTTTGATTTACCATCGCTGGAGAGTGGTGGACCATGGTACCGTTCCGTTTCAAATCCATGCACACATTTCAAAAGTTCGTACGACACTGTTTCGCCATTTCGGACGGATGTTGCACCTTGCACCCTGTAGATAACGATTATTCGGACGGCCATAACTTCTGGCTCGTTTAGAGTTACGTGAGCCATAACCAGTCAAAACGAAGGCCTCAGTGAGTTCTATGGCTATGACGGCTTTTAGCCGTCAATGGATTGTTTAATGCCCAAAAAAGACTATCCGAGTCTCAATCGGGTCTAGGAAGTTTTTTACCCTTCGTTTTTTCGACACATGGATTTTTACGGTGAAACGGGATTACCGTGGATGGTCTTCGATTTACCATCGCTGGAGAGTGGTGCACCATGGTACCATTCCATTTCAAATCCATGCACACATTTCAAATATTCGTACGAAATTGTTCGCCATTTTGGACGTATGTTGCACCTTACACCGTGGATGTTGCACCCTCTAGATATCGATTATTCGGACGGCCATAACTTCTGGCTCGTTTAGAGTTACGGGAACCATAACCAGTCAAAACGAAGGCCTCAGTGAATTCTATGGCTATGACAGCTTTCAGCCGTCAATGGATTGTTCAATGCCCAAAAAAGACTTCCGAGTCTCAATCGGGTCTAGGAAGTTTTTTACCCTTCGTTTTTTCGACACGTGGATTTTTACAGCAAAACGGGATTACCGTGGTGGTCTTCGATTTACCATCGCTGGGGAGTGGTGGACCATGGTACCATTCCGTTTCAAATCCATGCACGCATTTCAAAAAGTCGTACGACACTGTTCGCCATTTCGGACGAATGTTGCACCTTGCACCGTGGATGTTGAACCCTGTGGATATCGATTATTCGGACGGCCATAACTTCTGGCTCGTTTAGAGTTACGGGAGCCATAACCAGTCAAAACGAAGGCCTCAGTGAGTTCTACGGCTATGACAGCTTTCAGCCGTCAATGGATTGTTCAATGCCCAAAAAAGACTATCCGAGTCTCAATCGGGTCTAGGAAGTTTTTTACCCTTCGTTTTTTCGACACGTGGTTTTTTACGGTAAAACGGGATTACCGTGGCTGGTCTTTGATTTACCATCGCTGGAGAGTGGTGGACCATGGTACCGTTCCGTTTCAAATCCATGCACGCATTTCAAAAAGTCGTACGACACTGTTTCACCATTTCGGACGGATGTTGCACCTTGCACCGTGGATGTTGCACCCTGTAGATAACGATTATTCGGACGGCCATAACTTCTGGCTCGTTTAGAGTTACGGGAGGCGTAACCAGTCAAAACGAAGGCCTCAGTGAGTTCTATGGCTATGACGGCTTTCAGCCATCAATGGATTGTTTAATGCCCAAAAAAGACTATCCGAGTCTCAATCGGGTCTAGGAAGTTTTTTACCCTTCGTTTTTTCGACACATGGATTTTTACGGTGGAACGGGATTACCGTGGATGGTCTTCGATTTACCATCGCTGGAGAGTGGTGCACCACGGTACCATTCCGTTTCAAATCCATGCACGCATTTCAAAAATTCGTACGAAATTGTTCGCCATTTCGGACGTATGTTGCACCTTACACCGTGGATGTTGCACCCTCTAGATATCGATTATTCGGACTGCCGTAACTTCTGGCTCGTTTAGAGTTACGGGAGCCATAACTAGTCAAAACGAAGGCCTCAGTGAATTCCATGGCTATGACAGCTTTCAGCCGTCAATGGATTGTTCAATGCCCAAAAAAGACTTCCGAGTCTCAATCGGGTCTAGGAAGTTTTTTACCCTTCGTTTTTTCGACACGTGGATTTTTACAGCAAAACGGGATTACCGTGGTGGTCTTCGATTTACCATCGCTGGAGAGTGGTGGACCATGGTACCGTTCCGTTTCAAATCCATGCACGCATTTCAAAAAGTCGTACGACACTGTTCGCCATTTCGGACGAATGTTGCACCTTGCACCGTGGATGTTGAACCCTGTGGATATCGATTATTCGGACGGCCATAACTTCTGGCTCGTTTAGAGTTACGGGAGCCATAACCAGTCAAAACGAAGGCCTCAGTGAGTTCTACGGCTATGACCGCTTTCAGCCGTCAATGGATTTTTCAATGCCCAAAAAAGACTATCCGAGTCTCAATCGGGTCTAGGAAGTTTTTTACCCTTCGTTTTTTCGACACGTGGTTTTTTACGGTAAAACGGGATTACCGTGGCTGGTCTTTGATTTACCATCGCTGGAGAGTGGTGGACCATGGTACCGTTCCGTTTCAAATCCATGCACACATTTCAAAAGTTCGTACGACACTGTTTCGCCATTTCGGACGGATGTTGCACCTTGCACCCTGTTGATAACGATTATTCGGACGGCCATAACTTCTGGCTCGTTTAGAGTTACGTGAGCCATAACCAGTCAAAACGAAGGCCTCAGTGAGTTCTATGGCTATGACGGCTTTTAGCCGTCAATGGATTGTTTAATGCCCAAAAAAGACTATCCGAGTCTCAATCGGGTCTAGGAAGTTTTTTACCCTTCGTTTTTTCGACACATGGATTTTTACGGTGAAACGGGATTACCGTGGATGGTCTTCGATTTACCATCGCTGGAGAGTGGTGCACCATGGTACCATTCCATTTCAAATCCATGCACACATTTCAAATATTCGTACGAAATTGTTCGCCATTTTGGACGTATGTTGCACCTTACACCGTGGATGTTGCACCCTCTAGATATCGATTATTCGGACGGCCATAACTTCTGGCTCGTTTAGAGTTACGGGAACCATAACCAGTCAAAACGAAGGCCTCAGTGAATTCTATGGCTATGACAGCTTTCAGCCGTCAATGGATTGTTCAATGCCCAAAAAAGACTTCCGAGTCTCAATCGGGTCTAGGAAGTTTTTTACCCTTCGTTTTTTCGACACGTGGATTTTTACAGCAAAACGGGATTACCGTGGTGGTCTTCGATTTACCATCGCTGGGGAGTGGTGGACCATGGTACCATTCCGTTTCAAATCCATGCACGCATTTCAAAAAGTCGTACGACACTGTTCGCCATTTCGGACGAATGTTGCACCTTGCACCGTGGATGTTGAACCCTGTGGATATCGATTATTCGGACGGCCATAACTTCTGGCTCGTTTAGAGTTACGGGAGCCATAACCAGTCAAAACGAAGGCCTCAGTGAGTTCTACGGCTATGACAGCTTTCAGCCGTCAATGGATTGTTCAATGCCCAAAAAAGACTATCCGAGTCTCAATCGGGTCTAGGAAGTTTTTTACCCTTCGTTTTTTCGACACGTGGTTTTTTACGGTAAAACGGGATTACCGTGGCTGGTCTTTGATTTACCATCGCTGGAGAGTGGTGGACCATGGTACCGTTCCGTTTCAAATCCATGCACGCATTTCAAAAAGTCGTACGACACTGTTTCGCCATTTCGGACGGATGTTGCACTTGCACCGTGGATGTTGCACCCTGTAGATAACGATTATTCAGACGGCCATAACTTCTGGCTCGTTTAGAGTTACGGGAGCCATAACCAGTCAAAACGAAGGCCTCGGTGAGTTCTACGGCTATGACAGCTTTCAGCCGTCAATGGATTGTTTAATGCCCAAAAAAGACTATCCGAGTCTCAATCGGGTCTATGAAGTTTTTTACCCTTCGTTTTTTCGACACGTGGATTTTTACGGTAAAACGGGATTACCGTGGCTGGTCTTCGATTTACCATCGCTGGAGAGTGGTGGATCATGGTACCGTTCCGTTTCAAATTCATGCACGCATTTCAAAAAGTGGTACGACACTGTTTCTCCATTTCGGACGGATGTTGCACCTTGCACCGTGGATGTTGCACCCTGTAGATATTGATTATTCGGAGGGCCATAACTTCTGGCTCGTTTAGAGTTACGGGAGCCATAACCAGTCGAAACGAAGGCCTTAGTGAGTTCTACGGCTATGACGGCTTTCAGCCGTCAATGGATTGTTTAATGCCCAAAAAAAGACTATCCGAGACTCAATCGGGTCTAGGAAGTTTTTTACCCTTCGTTTTTTCGACACCTGGATTTTTACGGCAAAACGGTATTACCGTGTTGGTCTTCAATTTACCGTCGCTGGAGAGTGGTGGATCATGGTACCGTTCCGTTTCAAATCCATGCGTGCATTTCAAAAAGTCGTATGACATTGTTCGCCATTTCGGACGGATGTTGCACCTTGCACCGTGGATGTTGCACCCTGTAGATATCGATTATTCGGACGGCCATAACTTCTGGCTCGTTTAGAGTTACGGGAGCCATAACCAGTCAAAACGAAGGCCTCAGTGAGTTCTATGGCTATGACAGCTTTCAGCCGTCAATGGAATGTTCAATGCCCAAAAAAGACTATCCGAGTCTCAATCGGGTCTAGGAAGTTTTTTACCCTTCGTTTTTTCGACACGTGGATTTTTACGGTAAAACGGGATTACCGTGGCCGGTCTTCGATTTACCATCGCTGGAGAGTGGTGGACCATGGTACGGTTCTGTTTCAAATCCATGCACGCATTTCAAAAAGTCGTACGACACTGTTTCGCCATTTCGGACGGATGTTGCACCTTGCACCGTGGATGTTGCACCCTGTAGATATCGATTATTCGGACGGCCATAACTTCTGGCTATTTTGGAGTTACGGGAGCCATAACCAGTCAAAACGAAGGCCTCAGTGAGCTCTACGGCTGTGACAGCTTTCAGCCATCAATGGATTGATTAATGCCCAAAAAAGACTATCGGAGTCTCAATCGGGTTTAGGAAGTTTTTTACCCTTCGTTTTTTCGACACATGGATTTTTACGGTAAAACGGGATTGCCGTGGATGGTCTTCGATTTACCATCGCTGGAGAGTGGTGCACCATGGTACCGTTCCGTTTCAAGTCCATGCACGCATTTCAAAAATTCGTACGTCACTGTTCGCCATTTCGGACGTATGTTGCACCTTGCACCGTGGATATTGCACCCTGTAGATATCGATTATTCGGACGGCCGTAACTTCTGGCTCATTTAGAGTTACGGGAGCTATAACCAGTCAAAACGAAGGCCTCAGTGAATTCTATGGCTATGACATCTTTCAGCCGTCAATGGATTGTTGAATGCCCAAAAAAGACTATCCGAGTCTCAATCGGGTCTAGGAAGTTTTTTACCCTTCGTTTTTTCGACACGTGGATTTTTACGGTAAAACGGGATTACCGTGGCTGGTCTTCGATTTACCATCGCTGGAGAGTTGTGGATCGTGGTACCATTCCGTTTCAAATTCATGCACGCATTTCAAAAAGTCATACGACACTGTTTCGCCATTTCGGACGGATGTTGCACCTTGCACCGTGGATGTTGCACCCTGTAGATATCGATTATTCGGACGGCCATAACTTCTGGCTCGTTTAGAGTTACGGAAGCCATAAGCAGTCAAAACGAAGGCCTCAGTGAGTTCTATGGCTATGACAGCTTTCAGCCGTCAATGGATTGTTCAATGCCCAAAAAAGACTATCCGAGTCTCTATTGGGTCTAGGAAGTTTTTTACCCTTCGTTTTTTTGACACGTGGATTTTTACGGTAAAACGGGATTACCGTGGCTGGTCTTCGATTTACCAATGCTGGAGAGTGGTGGATCATGGTACCGTTCCGTTTCAAATCCATGCACGCATTTCAAAAAGTCATACGACACTGTTTCGCCATGTTGGACGGATGTTGCACCTTGCACCGTGGATGTTGCACCCTGTAGATATCGATTATTCGGACGGCCTTAACTTCTGGCTCGTTTAGAGTTACGGGAGCCATAACAAGTCAAAACGGAGGCCTTAGTGAGTTCTACGGCTATGACGGCATTCAGCCGTCAATGGATTGTTTAATGCCCAAAAAAGACTATCCGAGTCTCAATCGGGTCTTGGAAGTTTTTTACCCTTCGTTTTTTCGACACGTGGATTTTTACAGCAAAATGGGATTACCGTGGTGGTCTTCGATTTACCATCGCTGGAGAGTGGTGGACCATGGTACCGTTCCGTTTCAAATCCATGCACGCATTTCAAAAAGTCGTACGACACTGTTCGCCATTTCGGACGAATGTTGCACCTCGCACCGTGGATGTTGCAACCTGTGGATATCGATTATTCGGACGGCCATAACTTCTGGCTCGTTTAGAGTTACGGGAGCCATAACCAGTCAAAACGAAGGCCTCAGTGAGTTCTACGGCTATGACAGCTTTCAGCCGTCAATGGATTGTTCAATGCCCAAAAAAGCATATCCGAGTCTCAATCGGGTCTAGGAAGTTTTTTACCCTTCGTTTTTTCGACACGTGGATTTTTACGGTAAAACGGGATTACCGTGGCTGGTCTTTGATTTACCATCGCTGGAGAGTGGTGGACCATGGTACCGTTCCGTTTCAAATCCATGCACGCATTTCAAAAAGTCTTACGACACTGTTTCACCATTTCGGACGGATGTTGCACCTTGCACCGTGGATGATGCACCCTGTAGATAACGATTATTCGGACGGCCATAAATTCTGGCTCGTTTAGAGTTACGGGAGCCATAACCAGTCAAAACGAAGGCCTCAGTGAGTTCTATGGCTATGACGGCTTTCAGCCGTCAATGGATTGTTTAATGCCCAAAAAAGACTATCCGAGTCTCAATCGGGTCTATGAAGTTTTTTACCCTTCGTTTTTTCGACACGTGGATTTTTACGGTAAAACGGGATTACCGTGGCTGGTCTTCGATTTACCATCGCTGGAGAGTGGTGGATCATGGTACCGTTCCGTTTCAAATTCATGCACGCATTTCAAAAAGTGGTACGACACTGTTTCTCCATTTCGGACGGATGTTGCACCTTGCACCGTGGATGTTGCACCCTGTAGATATTGATTATTCGGAGGGCCATAACTTCTGGCTCGTTTAGAGTTACGGGAGCCATAACCAGTCGAAACGAAGGCCTTAGTGAGTTCTACGGCTATGACGGCTTTCAGCCGTCAATGGATTGTTTAATGCCCAAAAAAAGACTATCCGAGACTCAATCGGGTCTAGGAAGTTTTTTACCCTTCGTTTTTTCGACACCTGGATTTTTACGGCAAAACGGTATTACCGTGTTGGTCTTCAATTTACCGTCGCTGGAGAGTGGTGGATCATGGTACCGTTCCGTTTCAAATCCATGCGTGCATTTCAAAAAGTCGTATGACATTGTTCGCCATTTCGGACGGATGTTGCACCTTGCACCGTGGATGTTGCACCCTGTAGATATCGATTATTCGGACGGCCATAACTTCTGGCTCGTTTAGAGTTACGGGAGCCATAACCAGTCAAAACGAAGGCCTCAGTGAGTTCTATGGCTATGACAGCTTTCAGCCGTCAATGGAATGTTCAATGCCCAAAAAAGACTATCCGAGTCTCAATCGGGTCTAGGAAGTTTTTTACCCTTCGTTTTTTCGACACGTGGATTTTTACGGTAAAACGGGATTACCGTGGCCGGTCTTCGATTTACCATCGCTGGAGAGTGGTGGACCATGGTACGGTTCTGTTTCAAATCCATGCACGCATTTCAAAAAGTCGTACGACACTGTTTCGCCATTTCGGACGGATGTTGCACCTTGCACCGTGGATGTTGCACCCTGTAGATATCGATTATTCGGACGGCCATAACTTCTGGCTATTTTGGAGTTACGGGAGCCATAACCAGTCAAAACGAAGGCCTCAGTGAGCTCTACGGCTGTGACATCTTTCAGCCATCAATGGATTGATTAATGCCCAAAAAAGACTATCGGAGTCTCAATCGGGTTTAGGAAGTTTTTTACCCTTCGTTTTTTCGACACATGGATTTTTACGGTAAAACGGGATTGCCGTGGATGGTCTTCGATTTACCATCGCTGGAGAGTGGTGCACCATGGTACCGTTCCGTTTCAAGTCCATGCACGCATTTCAAAAATTCGTACGTCACTGTTCGCCATTTCGGACGTATGTTGCACCTTGCACCGTGGATATTGCACCCTGTAGATATCGATTATTCGGACGGCCGTAACTTCTGGCTCATTTAGAGTTACGGGAGCTATAACCAGTCAAAACGAAGGCCTCAGTGAATTCTATGGCTATGACATCTTTCAGCCGTCAATGGATTGTTGAATGCCCAAAAAAGACTATCCGAGTCTCAATCGGGTCTAGGAAGTTTTTTACCCTTCGTTTTTTCGACACGTGGATTTTTACGGTAAAACGGGATTACCGTGGCTGGTCTTCGATTTACCATCGCTGGAGAGTTGTGGATCGTGGTACCATTCCGTTTCAAATTCATGCACGCATTTCAAAAAGTCATACGACACTGTTTCGCCATTTCGGACGGATGTTGCACCTTGCACCGTGGATGTTGCACCCTGTAGATATCGATTATTCGGACGGCCATAACTTCTGGCTCGTTTAGAGTTACGGAAGCCATAAGCAGTCAAAACGAAGGCCTCAGTGAGTTCTATGGCTATGACAGCTTTCAGCCGTCAATGGATTGTTCAATGCCCAAAAAAGACTATCCGAGTCTCTATTGGGTCTAGGAAGTTTTTTACCCTTCGTTTTTTTGACACGTGGATTTTTACGGTAAAACGGGATTACCGTGGCTGGTCTTCGATTTACCAATGCTGGAGAGTGGTGGATCATGGTACCGTTCCGTTTCAAATCCATGCACGCATTTCAAAAAGTCATACGACACTGTTTCGCCATGTTGGACGGATGTTGCACCTTGCACCGTGGATGTTGCACCCTGTAGATATCGATTATTCGGACGGCCTTAACTTCTGGCTCGTTTAGAGTTACGGGAGCCATAACAAGTCAAAACGGAGGCCTTAGTGAGTTCTACGGCTATGACGGCATTCAGCCGTCAATGGATTGTTTAATGCCCAAAAAAGACTATCCGAGTCTCAATCGGGTCTTGGAAGTTTTTTACCCTTCGTTTTTTCGACACGTGGATTTTTACAGCAAAATGGGATTACCGTGGTGGTCTTCGATTTACCATCGCTGGAGAGTGGTGGACCATGGTACCGTTCCGTTTCAAATCCATGCACGCATTTCAAAAAGTCGTACGACACTGTTCGCCATTTCGTACGAATGTTGCACCTCGCACCGTGGATGTTGCAACCTGTGGATATCGATTATTCGGACGGCCATAACTTCTGGCTCGTTTAGAGTTACGGGAGCCATAACCAGTCAAAACGAAGGCCTCAGTGAGTTCTACGGCTATGACAGCTTTCAGCCGTCAATGGATTGTTCAATGCCCAAAAAAGCATATCCGAGTCTCAATCGGGTCTAGGAAGTTTTTTACCCTTCGTTTTTTCGACACGTGGATTTTTACGGTAAAACGGGATTACCGTGGCTGGTCTTTGATTTACCATCGCTGGAGAGTGGTGGACCATGGTACCGTTCCGTTTCAAATCCATGCACGCATTTCAAAAAGTCGTACGACACTGTTTCACCATTTCGGACGGATGTTGCACCTTGCACCGTGGATGATGCACCCTGTAGATAACGATTATTCGGACGGCCATAAATTCTGGCTCGTTTAGAGTTACGGGAGCCATAACCAGTCAAAACGAAGGCCTCAGTGAGTTCTATGGCTATGACGGCTTTCAGCCGTCAATGGATTGTTTAATGCCCAAAAAAGACTATCCGAGTCTCAATCGGGTCTAGGAAGTTTTTTACCCTTCGTTTTTTCGACACATGGATTTTTACGGTGAAACGGGATTACCGTGGATGGTCTTCGATTTACCATCGCTGGAGAGTGGTGCACCATGGTACCATTCCGTTTCAAATCCATGCACGCATTTCAAAAATTCGTACGAAATTGTTCGCCATTTCGGACGTATGTTGCACCTTACACCGTGGATGTTGCACCCTCTAGATATCGATTATTCGGACGGCCGTAACTTCTGGCTCGTTTAGAGCTACGGGAGCCATAACCAGTCAAAACGAAGGCCTCAGTGAATTCTATGGCTATTACAGCTTTCAGCCGTCAATGGATTGTTCAATGCCCAAAAAAGACTTCCGAGTCTCAATCGGGTCTAGGAAGTTTTTTACCCTTCGTTTTTTCGACAGTGGATTTTTACAGCAAAACGGGATTACCGTGGTGGTCTTCGATTTACCATCGCTGGAGAGTGGTGGACCATGGTACCGTTCCGTTTCAAATCCATGCACGCATTTCAAAAAGTCGTACGACACTGTTCGCCATTTCGGACGAACGTTGCACCTTGCACCGTGGATGTTGAACCCTGTGGATATCGATTATTCGGACGGCCATAACTTCTGGCTCGTTTAGAGTTACGGGAGCCATAACCAGTCAAAACGAAGGCCTCAGTGAGTTCTACGGCTATGACAGCTTTCAGCCGTCAATGGATTGTTCAATGCCCAAAAAAGACTATCCGAGTCTCAATCGAGTCTAGGAAGTTTTTTACCCTTCGTTTTTTCGACACGTGGTTTTTTACGGTAAAACGGGATTACCGTGGCTGGTCTTTGATTTACCATCGCTGGAGAGTGGTGGACCATGGTACCGTTCCGTTTCAAATCCATGCACGCATTTCAAAAAGTCGTACGACACTGTTTCGCCATTTCGGACGGATGTTGCACCTTGCACCGTGGATGTTGCACCCTGTAGATAACGATTATTCGGACGGCCATAACTTCTGACTCGTTTAGAGTTACGGGAGCCATAACTAGTCAAAACGAAGGCCACAGTGAGTTTTACGGCTATGACAGCTTTCAGTCGTCAATGGATTGTTCAATGCCCAAAAAAGGCTATCCGAGTCTCTATCGGGTCTAGGAAGTTTTTTACCCTTCGTTTTTTCGACACGTGGATTTTTACGGTAAAACGGGATTACCGTGGCTGGTCTTCGATTTACCATCGCTGGAGAGTGGTGGATCATGGTACCGTTCCGTTTCAAATTCATGCACGCATTTCAAAAAGTGGTACGACACTGTTTCGCCATTTCGGACGGATGTTGCACCTTGCACCGTGGATGTTGCACCCTGTAGATATTGATTATTCGGAGGGCCATAACTTCTGGCTTGTTTAGAGTTACGGGAGCCATAACCAGTCGAAACGAAGGCCTTAGTGAGTTCTACGGCTATGACGGCTTTCAGCCGTCAACGGATTGTTTAATGCCCAAAAAAGACTATCCGAGACTCAATCGGGTCTAGGAAGTTTTTTACCCTTCGTTTTTTCGACACGTGGATTTTTACGGCAAAACGGTATTACCGTGTTGGTCTTCAATTTACCGTCGCTGGAGAGTGGTGGACCATGGTACCGTTCCGTTTAAAATCCATGCACGCATTTCAAAAAGTCGTACGAAATTGTTCGCCATTTCGGACGGATGTTGCACCTTGCACCGTGGATGTTGCACCCTGTAGATATCGATTATTCGGACGGCCATAACTTCTGGCTCGTTTAGAGTTACGGGAGCCATAACCAGTCAAAACGAAGGCCACAGTGAGTTCTATGGCTGTGACAGCTTTCAGCCGTCAATGGAATGTTCAATGCCCAAAAAAGACTATCCGAGTCTCAATCGGGTCTAGGAAGTTTTTTACCCTTCGTTTTTTCGACACGTGGATTTTTACGGTAAAACGGGATTACCGTGGCTGGTCTTCGATTTACCATCGCTGGATAGTGGTGGACCATGGTACGGTTCTGTTTCAAATCCATGCACGCATTTCAAAAAGTCGTACGACACTGTTTCGTCATTTCGGACGGATGTTGCACCTTGCACCGTGGATGTTGCACCCTGTAGATATCGATTATTCGGACGGCCATAACTTCTGGCTATTTTAGAGTTACGGGAGCCATAACCAGTCAAAACGAAGGCCTCAGTGAGCTCTACGGCTGTGACAGCTTTCAGCCATCAATGGATTGATTAATGCCCAAAAAAGACTATCCGAGTCTCAATCGGGTTTAGGAAGTTTTTTACCCTTCGTTTTTTCGACACATGGATTTTTACGGTAAAACGGGATTACCGTGGATGGTCTTCGATTTACCATCGCTGGAGAGTGGTGCACCATGGTACCGTTCCGTTTCAAGTCCATGCACGCATTTCAAAAATTCGTACGACACTGTTCGCCATTTCGGACGTATGTTGCACCTTGCACCGTGGATATTGCACCCTGTAGGTATCGATTATTCGGACGGCAGTAACTTCTGGCTCATTTAGAGTTACGGGAGCTATAACCAGTCAAAACGAAGGCCTCAGTGAATTCTATGGCTATGACATCTTTCAGCCGTCAATGGATTGTCGAATGCCCAAAAAAGACTATCCGAGTCTCAATCGGGTCTAGGAAGTTTTTTACCCTTCGTTTTTTCGACACGTGGATTTTTACGGTAAAACGGGATTACCGTGGATGGTCTTTGATTTACCATCGCTGGAGAGTGGTGGACCATGGTACCGTTCCGTTTCAAATCCATGCACGCATTTCAAAAAGTCGTACGACACTGTTTCGCCATTTCGGACGGATGTTGCACCTTGCACCGTGGATGTTGCACCCTGTAGATATCGATTATTCGGACGGCCATAACTTCTGGCTCGTTTAGAGTTACGGGAGCCATAACTAGTCAAAACGAAGGCCTCAGTGAGTTTTACGGCTATGACAGCTTTCAGCCGTCAATGGATTGTTCAATGCCCAAAAAAGACTATCCGAGTCTCAATCGGGTCTAGGAGGTTTTTTACCCTTGGTTTTTTCGACACGTGGATTTTTACGGTAAAACGGGATTACCGTGGCTGGTCTTCGATTTACCATCGCTGGAGAGTGGTGGATCATGGTAGCATTCTGTTTCAAATCCATGCACGCATTTCAAAAAGTCGTACGACACTGTTTCGCCATTTCGGACGGATGTTGCACCTTGCACCGTGGATGTTGCACCCTGTAGATATCGACTATTCGGACGGCCTTAACTTCTGGCTCGTTTAGAGTTACGGGAGCCATAACAAGTCAAAACGAAGGCCTTAGTGAGTTCTACGGCTATGACGGCGTTCAGCCGTCAATGGATTGTTTAATGCCCAAAAAAGACTATCCGAGTCTCAATCGGGTCTTGGAAGTTTTTTACCCTTCGTTTTTTCGACACGTGGATTTTTACAGCAAAATGGGATTACCGTGGTGGTCTTCGATTTACCATCGCTGGAGAGTAGTGGACCATGGTACCGTTCCATTTCAAATCCATGCACGCATTTCAAAAAGTCGTACGACACTGTTCGCCATTTCGGACGAATGTTGCACCTTGCACCGTGGATGTTGCACCCTGTAGATATCGATTATTCGGACGGCCATAACTTCTGCCTCGTTTAGAGTTACGGGAGCCATAACCAGTCAAAACGAAGGCCTCAGTGAGTTCTACGGCTATGACAGCTTTCAGCCGTCAATGGATTGTTCAATGCCCAAAAAAGACTATCCGAGTCTCAATAGGGTCTAGGAAGTTTTTTACCCTTCGTTTTTTCGACACGTGGTTTTTTACGGTAAAACGGGATTACCGTGGCTGGTCTTTGATTTACCATCTCTGGAGAGTGGTGGACCATGGTACCGTTCCGTTTCAAATCCATGCACGCATTTCAAAAAGTCGTACGACACTGTTTCGCCATTTCGGACGGATGTTGCACCTTGCACCGTGGATGTTGCACCCTATAGATAACGATTATTCGGACGGCCATAACTTCTGGCTCGTTTAGAGTTACGGGAGCCATAACTAGTCAAAACGAAGGCCTCAGTGAGTTTTACGGCTATGACAGCTTTCAGCCGTCAATGGATTGTTCAACGCCCAAAAAAGACTATCTGAGTCTCAATCGGGTCTAGGAAGTTTTTTACCCTTCGTTTTTTCGGCACGTGGATTTTTACGGTAAAACGGGATTACCGTGGCTGGTCTTCGATTTACCATCGCTGGAGAGTGGTGGATCATGGTACCGTTCCGTTTCAAATTCATGCACGCATTTCAAAAAGTGGCACGACACTGTTTCGCCATTTTGGACGGATGTTGCACCTTGCACCGTGGATGTTGCACCCTGTAGATATTGATTATTCGAACGGCCATAACTTCTGGCTCGTTTAGAGTTACGGGAGCCATAACCAGTCGAAACGAAGGCCTTAGTGAGTTCTACGGCTACGACGGCTTTCAGCCGTCAATGGATTGTTTAATGCCCAAAAAAAGACTATCCGAGACTCAATCGGGTCTAGGAAGTTTTTTACCCTTCGTTTTTTCGACACGTGGATTTTTACGGCAAAACGGTATTACCGTGTTGGTCTTCAATTTACCGTCGCTGGAGAGTGGTGGACCATGGTACCGTTCCGTTTAAAATCCATGCACGCATTTCAAAAAGTCGTACGAAATTGTTCGCCATTTCGGACGGATGTTGCACCTTGCACCGTGGATGTTGCACCCTGTAGATATTGATTATTCGGAGGGCCGTAACTTCTGGCTCGTTTAGAGTTACGGGAGCCATAACCAGTCAAAACGAAGGCCTCAGTGTGTTCTACGGCTATGACAGCTTTCAGCCGTCAATGGATTGTTCAATGCCCAAAAAAGACTATCCGAGTCTCAATCGGGTCTAGGAAGTTTTTTACCCTTCGTTTTTTCGACACGTGGTTTTTTACGGTAAAACGGGATTACCGTGGCTGGTCTTTGATTTACCATCGCTGGAGAGTGGTGGAACATGGTACCGTTCCGTTTCAAATCCATGCACGCATTTCAAAAAGTCATACGACACTGTTTCTCCATTTCGGACGGATGTTGCACCTTGCACCGTGGATGTTGCACCCTGTAGATAACGATTATTCGGACGGCCATAACTTCTGGCTCGTTTAGAGTTACGGGAGCCATAACTAGTCAAAACGAAGGCCTCAGTGAGTTTTACGGCTATGACAGCTTTCATCCGTCAATGGATTGTTCAATGCCCAAAAAAGACTATCCGAGTCTCAATCGGGTCTAGGAAGTTTTTTACCCTTCGTTTTTTCGACACGTGGATTTTTACGGTAAAACGGGATTACCGTGGCTGGTCTTCGATTTACCATCGCTGGAGAGTGGTGGATCATGGTACCGTTCCGTTTCAAATTCATGCACGCATTTCAAAAAGTGGTACGACACTGTTTCGCCATTTCGGACGGATGTTGCACCTTGCACCGTGGATGTTGCACCCTGTAGATGTTGATTATTCGGAGGGCCATAACTTCTGGCTCGTTTAGAGTTACGGGAGCCATAACCCGTCGAAACGAAGGCCTTAGTGAGTTCTACGGCTATGACGGCTTTCAGCCGTCAATGGATTGTTTAATGCCCAAAAAAAGACTATCCGAGACTCAATCGGGTCTAGGAAGTTTTTTACCCTTCGTTTTTTCGACACGTGGATTTTTACGGCAAAACGGTATTACCGTGTTGGTCTTCAATTTACCGTCGCTGGAGAGTGGTGGACCATGGTACCGTTCCGTTTAAAATCCATGCACGCATTTCAAAAAGTCGTACGAAATTGTTCGCCATTTCGGACGGATGTTGCACCTTGCACCGTGGATGTTGCACCCTGTAGATATCGATTATTCGGACGGCCATAACTTCTGGCTCGTTTAGAGTTACGGGAGCCATAACCAGTCAAAACGAAGGCCTCAGTGAGTTCTATGGCTATGACAGCTTTCAGCCGTCAATGGAATGTTCAATGCCCAAAAAAGACTATCCGAGTCTCAATCGGGTCTAGGAAGTTTTTTACCCTTCGTTTTTTCGACACGTGGATTTTTACGGTAAAACGGGATCACCGTGGCTGGTCTTCGATTTGCCATCGCTGGAGAGTGGTGGACCATGGTACGGTTCTATTTCAAATCCATGCACGCATTTCAAAAAGTCGTACGACACTGTTTCGCCATTTCGGACGGATGTTGCACCTTGCACCGTGGATGTTGCACCCTGTAGATATCGATTATTCGGACGGCCATAACTTCTGGCTATTTTAGAGTTACGGGAGCCACAACCAGTCAAAACGAAGGCCTCAGTGAGCTCTACGGCTGTGACAGCTTTCAGCCATCAATGGATTGATTAATGCCCAAAAAAGACTATCCGAGTCGCAATCGGGTTTAGGAAGTTTTTTACCCTTCGTTTTTTCGACACATGGATTTTTGCGGTAAAACGGGATTACCATGGATGGTCTTCGATTTACCATCGCTGGAGAGTGGTGCAACATGGTACCATTCCGTTTCAAGTCCATGCACGCATTCAAAAATTCGTACGACACTGTTCGCCATTTCGGACGTATGTTGCACCTTGCACCGTGGATATTGCACCCTGTAGATATCGATTATTCGGACGGCCGTAACTTCTGGCTCATTTAGAGTTACGGGAGCTATAACCATTCAAAACGAAGGCCTCAGTGAATTCTATGGCTATGACATCTTTCAGCCGTCAATGGATTGTTGAATGCCCAAAAAAGACTATCCGAGTCTCAATCGGGTGTAGGAAGTTTTTTACCCTTCGTTTTTTCGACACGTGTATTTTTACGGTAAAACGGGATTACCGTGGCTGGTCTTCGATTTACCATCGCTGGAGAGTTGTGGATCATGGTACCATTCCGTTTCAAATTCATGCACGCATTTCAAAAAGTCGTACGACACTGTTTCGCCATTCCGGACGGATGTTGCACCTTGCACCGCGGATGTTGCACCCTGTAGATATCGATTATTCGGACGGCCATAACTTCTGGCTCGTTTAGAGTTACGGGAGCCATAACCAGTCAAAACGAAGGCCTCAGGGAGTTCTACCGCTATTACAGCTTTCATCCGTCAATGGATTGTTTAATGCCCAAAAAAAACGATCCGAGTCTCATTCGGATCTAGGAAGTTTTTTACCCTTCGTTTTTTCGACACGTGGATTTTTGCGATAAAACGGGATCACCATGGATGGTCTTCGATTTACCATTCCTGGAGAGTGGTGCACCATGGTACCGTTCCGTTTCAAATCCATGCACGCATTTCAAAAAGTCGTACGAAATTGTTCGCCATTTCGGACGGATGTTGCACCTTGCACCGTGGATGTTGCACCCTGTAGATATTGATTATTCGGAGGGCCGTAACTTCTGGTTCGTTTAGAGTTACGGGAGCCATAACCAGTCAAAACGAAGGCCTCAGTGTGTTCTACGGCTATGACAGCTTTCAGCCGTCAATGGATTGTTCAATGCCCAAAAAAGACTATCCGAGTCTCAATCGGGTCTAGGAAGTTTTTTACCCTTCGTTTTTTCGACACGTGGTTTTTTACGGTAAAACGGGATTACCGTGGCTGGTCTTTGATTTACCATCGCTGGAGAGTGGTGGACCATGGTACCGTTCCGTTTCAAATCCATGCACGCATTTCAAAAAGTCGTACGACACTGTTTCGCCATTTCGGACGGATGTTGCACCTTGCACCGTGGATGTTGCACCCTGTAGATAACGATTATTCGGACGGCCATAACTTCTGGCTCGTTTAGAGTTACGGGAGCCATAACTAGTCAAAACGAAGGCCTCAGTGAGTTTTACGGCTATGACAGCTTTCAGCCGTCAATGGATTGTTCAATGCCCAAAAAAGACTATCTGAGTCTCAATCGGGTCTAGGAAGTTTTTTACCCTTCGTTTTTTCGACACGTGGATTTTTACGGTAAAACGGGATTACCGTGGCTGGTCTTCGATTTATCATCGCTGGAGAGTGGTGGATCATGGTACCGTTCCATTTCAAATTCATGCACGCATTTCAAAAAGTGGTACGACACAGTTTCGCCATTTCGGACGGATGTTGCACCTTGCACCGTGGATGTTGCACCCTGTAGATATCGATTATTCGGACGGCCATAACTTCTGGCTCGTTTAGAGTTACAGGAGCCATAACCAGTCAAAACGAAGGCCTCAGTGAGTTCTATGGCTATGACAGCTTTCAGTCGTCAATGGATTGTTCAATGCCCAAAAAAGACTATCCGAGTCTCAATCGGGTCTAGTAAGTTTTTTAACCTTCGTTTTTTCGACACGTGGATTTTTACGGTAAAACGGGATTACCATGGCTGGTCTTCGATTTACCATCGCTGGAGAGTGGTGGATCATGGTACCGTTCCGTTTCAAATTCATGCACGCATTTCAAAAAGTGGTACGACACTGTTTCGCCATTTCGGACGGATGTTGCACCTTGCACCGTGGAGGTTGCACCCTGTAGATATTGATTATTCGGACGGCCATAACTTCTGGCTCGTTTAGAGTTACGGGAGCCATAACCAGTCAAAACGAAGGCCTTAGAGAGTTCTACGGCTATGACCGCTTTCAGCCGTCAATGGATTGTTTAATGCCCAAAAAAGATTATCCGAGTCTCAATCGGGTCTAGGAAGTTTTTTACCCTTCGATTTTTCGACACGTGGATTTTTACAGCAAAACGGGATTACCGTGGTGGTCTTCGATTTACCATCGATGGAGAGTGGTGGACCATTGTACCGTTCCGTTTCAAATCCATGCACGCATTTCAAAAAGTCGTATGACACTGTTCGCCATTTTGGACGAATGTTGCACCTTGCACCGTGGATGTTGCACCCTATGGATATCGATTATTCGGACGGCCATAACTTCTGGCTCGTTTAGAGTTACGGGAGCCATAACCAGTCAAAACGAAGGCCTCAGTGAGTTCTACGGCTATGACAGCTTTCAGCCGTCAATGGATTGTTCAATGCCCAAAAAAGACTATCCGAGTCTCAATCGGGTCTAGGAAGTTTTTTACCCATCGTTTTTTCGACACGTGGATTTTTACGGTAAAACGGGATTACCGTGGCTGGTCTTTGATTTACCATCGCTGGAGAGTGGTGGACCATGGTACCGTTCCATTTCAAATCCATGCACGCATTTCAAAAAGTCGTACGACACTGTTTCGCCATTTCGGACGGATGTTGCACCTTGCATCGTGGATGTTGCACCCTGTAGATAATGATTATTCCGACGGCCATAACTTCTGGCTCGTTTAGAGTTACGGGAGCCATAACCAGTCAAAACGAAGGCCTCAGTGAGTTCTACGGCTATGACCGCTTTCAGCCGTCAATGGATTGTTTAATGCCCAAAAAAGACTATCCGAGTCTCAATCGGGTCTAGGAAGTTTTTTACCCTTCGTTTTTTCGACACATGGATTTTTACGGTAAACGGGATTACCGTGGATGGTCTTCGATTTACCATCGCTGGAGAGTGGTGCACCACGGTACCGTTCCGTTTCAAATCCATGCACGCATTTCAAAAATTCGTACGAAATTGTTCGCCATTTCGGACGTATGTTGCACCTTGCACCGTGGATGTTGCACCCTGTAGATATCGATTATTCGGACGGTCGTAACTTCTGGCTCGTTTAGAGTTACGGTAGCCATAACCAGTCAAAACGAAGGCCTCGGTGAATTCTATGGCTATGACAGCTTTCAGCCGTCAATGGATTGCTTAATGCCCAAAAAAGACTATCCGAGACTCAATCGGGTCTAGGAAGTTTTTTACCCTTCGTTTTTTCGACACGTGGATTTTTACAGCAAAATGGGATTACCGTGGTGGTCTTCGATTTACCATCGCTGGAGAGTGGTGGACCATGGTACCGTTCCGTTTCAAATCCATGCACGCATTTCAAAAAGTCGTACGACACTGTTCGCCATTTCGGACGAATGTTGCACCTTGCACCGTGGATGTTGAACCCTATGGATATCGATTATTCGGACGGCCATAACTTCTGGCTCGTTTAGAGTTACGGCAGCCATAACTAGTCAAAATGAAGGCCTCAGTGAGTTCTACGGCTATGACAGCTTTCAGCCGTCAATGGATTGTTCAATGCCAAAAAAGACTATCCGAGTCTCAATCGGGTCTAGGAAGTTTTTTACCCTTCGTTTTTTCGACACGTGGATTTTTACGGTAAAACGGGATTACCGTGGCTGGTCTTTGATTTACCATCGCTGGAGAGTGGTGGACCATGGTACCATTCCGTTTCAAATCCATGCACGCATTTCAAAAAGCCGTACGACACTGTTTCGCCATTTCGGACGGAGGTTGCACCTTGCACCTTGGATGTTGCATCCTGTAGATAACGATTATTTGGTCGGCCATAACTTCTGGCTCGTTTAGAGTTATGGGAGACATAACCAGTCAAAACGAAGGCCTCGGTGAGTTCTACGGCTATGACAGCTTTCAGCCGTCAATGGATTGTTTAATGCCCAAAAAGGACTATTCGAGTCTCAATCGCGTCTAGGAAGTTTTTTACCCTTCGTTTTTTCGACACGTGGATTTTTACGGTAAAACGGGATTACCGTGGCTGGTCTTCGATTTACCATCGTGGAGAGTGGTGGACCATGGTACCGTTCCGTTTCAAATCCATGCACGCATTTCAAAAAGTCGTACGACACTGTTCGCCATTTCGGATGAATGTTGCACCTTGCACCGTGGATGTTGAACCCTATGGTTATCGATTATTCGGACGGCCATAACTTCTGGCTCGTTTAGAGTTACGGCAGCCATAACCAGTCAAAACGAAGGCCTCAGTGAGTTCTACGGCTATGACAGCTTTCAGCCGTCAATGGATTGTTCAATGCCAAAAAAGACTATCCGAGTCTCAATCGGGTCTAGGAAGTTTTTTACCCTTCGTTTTTTCGACACGTGGATTTTTACGGTAAAACGGGATTACCGTGGCTGGTCTTCGATTTACCATCGCTGGAGAGTGGTGGACCATGGTACCATTCCATTTCAAATCCATGCACGCATTTCAAAAAGTCGTACGACACTGTTTCGCCATTTCGGACGGAGGTTGCACCTTGCACCGTGGATGTTGCATCCTGTAGATAACGATTATTCGGACGGCCATAACTTCTGGCTCGTTTAGAGTTACGGGAGCCATAACCAGTCAAAACGAAGGCCTCAGTGAATTCTATGGCTATGACAGCTTTCAGCCGTCAATGGATTGTTGAATGCCCAAAAAAGACTATCCGAGTCTCAATCGGGTCTAGGAAGTTTTTTACCCTTCGTTTTTTCGGCACGTGGATTTTTACGGTAAAACGGGATTACCGTGGCTGGTCTTCGATTTACCATCGCTGGAGAGTGGTGGATCATGGTACCGTTTCGTTTCAAATTCGTGCACGCATTTCAAAAAATCGTACGACACTGTTTCGCCATTTCGGACGGATGTTGCACCTTGCACCGCGGATGTTGCACCCTGTAGATATCGATTATTCGGACGGCCATAACTTCTAGCTCGTTTAGAGTTACGGGAGCCATAACCAGTCAAAACGAAGGCCTCAGGGAGTTCTACCGCTATGACAGCTTTCAGCCATCAATGGATTGTTTAATGCCCAAAAAAAACGATCCGAGTCTCATTCGGGTCTAGGAAGTTTTTTACCCTTCGTTTTCTCGACACGTGGATTTTTGCGATAAAACGGGATCACCGTGGATGGTCTTCGATTTACCATTCCTGGAGAGTGCTGCACCATGGTACCGTTCCGTTTCAAATCCATGCATGCATTTCAAAAAGTCTTACGAAATTGTTCGCCATTTCGGACGGATGTTGCACCTTGCACCGTGGATGTTGCACCCTGTAGATATCGATTATTCGGACGGCCATAACTTCTGGCTCGTTTAGAGTTATGGGAGCCATAACCTGTCAAAACGAAGGCCTCAGTGAGTTCTATGGCTATGACAGCTTTCAGACGTCAATGGATTGTTCAATGCCCAAAAAAGACTATCCGAGTCTCAATCGGGTCTAGGAAGTTTTTTACCCTTCGTTTTTTCGACACGTGGATTTTTACGGTAAAACGGGATTACCGTGGCTGGTCTTCGATTTACAATCGTTGGAGAGTGGTGGATCATGGTACCGTTCCGTTTCAAATCCATGCACGCATTTCAAAACGTCGTACGACACTGTTTTGCCATTTCGGACGGATGTTGCACCTTGCACCATGGATGTTGCACCCTGTAGATATCGATTATTCGGACGGCCATAACTTTTGGCTCGTTTAGAGTTACGGGAGCCATATCAGTCAAAACGAAGGCCTTAGTGAGTTCTACGGCTATGACAGCTTTCAGCCGTCAATGGATTGTTTAATGCCCAAAAAAGACTATCCGAGTCTCAATCGGGTCTAGAAAGCTTTTTACCCTTCGTTTTTTCGACACGTGGATTTTTACAGCAAAACGGGATTACCGTGGTGGTCTTCGATTAACCATCGCTGTGGAGTGGTGGACCATGGTACCGTTCCGTTTCAAATCCATGCACGCATTTCAAAAAGTCGTACGACACTGTTCGCCATTTCGGACGAATGTTGCACCATGCACCGGGGATGTTGAACCCTGTGGATATCGATTATTCGGACGGCCATAACTTCTGGCTCGTTTAGAATTACGGCAGCCATAACCAGTCAAAACGAAGGCCTCAGTGAGTTCTACGGCTATGACAGCTTTCAGCCGTTAATGGATTGTTCAATGCCAAAAAAGACTATCCGAGTCTCAATCGGGTCAAGGAAGTTTTTTACCCTTCGTTTTTTCGACACGTGGATTTTTACGGTAAAACGGGATTACCGTGGCTGGTCTTTGATTTACCATCGCTGGAGAGTGGTGGACCATGGTACCATTCCGTTTCAAATCCATGCACGCATTTCAAAAAGTCGTACGACACTGTTTCGCCATTTCGGACGGAGGTTGCACCTTGCACCGTGGATGTTGCATCCTGTAGATAACGATTATTCGGACGGCCATAACTTCTGGCTCGTTTAGAGTTACGGGAGCCATAACCAGTCAAAACGAAGGCCTCGGTGAGTTCTACGGCTATGACAGCTTTCAGCCGTCAATGGATTGTTTAATGCCCAAAAAAGACTATCCGAGTCTCAATCGGGTCTAGGAAGTTTTTTACCCTTCGTTTTTTCGACACATGGATTTTTACGGTGAAACGGGATTACCGTGGATGGTCTTCGATTTACCATCGCTGGAGAGTGGTGCACCATGGTACCATTCCGTTTCAAATCCATGCACGCATTTCAAAAATTCGTACGAAATTGTTCGCCATTTCGGACGTATGTTGCACCTTGCACCGTGGATGTTGAACCCTGTAGATATCGATTATTCGGACGGCCGTAACTTCTGGCTCGTTTAGAGTTACGGGAGCCATAACCAGTCAAAACGAAGGCCTCAGTGATTTCTATGGCTATGACAGCTTTCAGCCGTCAATGGAATGTTCAATGCCCAAAAATGACTATCTGAGTCTCAATCGGGTCTAGGAAGTTTTTTACCCTTCGTTTTTTCGACACATGGATTTTTACGGTAAAATGGGATTGTTGTGGATGGTCTTCGATTTACCATCGCTGGAGAGTGGTGCACCATGGTACCGTTCCGTTTCAAATCCATGCACGCATTTCAAAAATTCGTACGACACTGTTTCGCCATTTCGGACGGATGTTGCACCTTGCACCGTGGATGTTGCACCCTCTAGATAACGATTATTCGGACGGCCATAACTTCTGGCTCGTTTAGAGTTACGGGAGCCATAACCAGTCAAAACGAAGGCCTCGGTGAGTTCTACGGCTATGACGGCTTTCAGCCGTCAATGGATTGTTTAATGCCCAAAAAAGACTATCCGAGTCTCATTCGGGTCTAGGAAGTTTTTTACCCTACGTTTTTTCGACACGTGGATTTTTACGATAAAACGGAATCACCGTTGATGGTCTTCGATTTACCATTGCTGGAGAGTGGTGCACCATGGTACCGTTCCATTTCAAATCAATGCACGCATTTCAAAAATTCGTACGAAATGTTCGCCATTTCGGACGGATGTTGCACCTTGCACCGTGGATGTTGCACCCTGTAGATATCGATTATTCGGACGGCCATAACTTCTGGCTCGTTTAGAGTTACGGGAGCCATAACCAGTCAAAACGAAGGCCTCAGTGAGTTCTATGGCTATGACAGCTTTCAGCCGTCAATGGATTGTTCAATGCCCAAAAAAGACTATCCGAGTCTCTATTGGGTCTAGGAAGTTTTTTACCCTTCGTTTTTTCGACACGTGGATTTTTACGGTAAAACGGGATTACCGTGGCTGGTCTTCGATTTACCATCGCTGGAGAGTGGTGGATCATGGTAGCATTCTGTTTCAAATCCATGCACGCATTTCAAAAAGTCGTACGACACTGTTTCGCCATTTCGGACGGATGTTGCACCTTGCACCGTGGATGTTGCACCCTGTAGATATCGACTATTCGGACGGCCTTAACTTCTGGCTCGTTTAGAGTTACGGGAGCCATAACAAGTCAAAACGAAGGCCTTAGTGAGTTCTACGGCTATGACGGCGTTCAGCCGTCAATGGATTGTTTAATGCCCAAAAAAGACTATCCGAGTCTCAATCGGGTCTTGGAAGTTTTTTACCCTTCGTTTTTTCGACACGTGGATTTTTACAGCAAAATGGGATTACCGTGGTGGTCTTCGATTTACCATCGCTGGAGAGTAGTGGACCATGGTACCGTTCCATTTCAAATCCATGCACGCATTTCAAAAAGTCGTACGACACTGTTCGCCATTTCGGACGAATGTTGCACCTTGCACCGTGGATGTTGCACCCTGTGGATATCGATTATTCGGACGGCCGTAACTTCTGGCTCGTTTAGAGTTACGGGAGCCATAACCAGTCAAAACGAAGGCCTCAGTGAGTTCTACGGCTATGACAGCTTTCAGCCGTCAATGGATTGTTCAACGCCCAAAAAAGACTATCCGAGTCTCAATCGGGTCTAGGAAGTTTTTTACCCTTCGTTTTTTCGACACGTGGATTTTTACGGTAAAACGGGATTACCGTGGCTGGTCTTTGGTTTACCATCGCTGGAGAGTGGTGGACCATGGTACCGTTCCGTTTCAAATCCATACACGCATTTCAAAAAGTCGTACGACACTGTTTCACCATTTCGGACGGATGTTGCACCTTGCACCGTGGATGTTGCATCCTGTAGATAACGATTATTCGGACGGCCATATCTTCTGGCTCGTTTAGAGTTATGGGAGCCATAACCAGTCAAAACGAAGGCCTCGGTGAGTTCTACGGCTATGACGGCTTTCAGCCGTCAATGGATTGTTTAATGCCCAAAAAAGACTATTTGAGTCTCAATCGGGTCTAGGAAGTTTTTTACCCTTCGTTTTTTCGACACATGGATTTTTACGGTGAAACGGGATTACCGTGGATGGTCTTCGATTTACCATCGCTGGAGAGTGGTGCACCATGGTACCATCCGTTTCAAATCCATGCACGCATTTCAAAAATTCGTACGAAATTGTTCGCCATTTCGGACGTATGTTGCACCTTACACCGTGGATGTTGCACCCTCTAGATATCGATTATTCGGACGGCCGCAACTTCTGGCTCGTTTAGAGTTACGGGAGCCATAACCAGTCAAAACGAAGGCCTCAGTGAATTTTATGGCTATGACAGCTTTCAGCCGTCAATGGATTGTTCAATGCCCAAAAAAGACTTCCGAGTCTCAATCGGGTCTAGGAAGTTTTTTACCCTTCGTTTTTTCGACACGTGGTTTTTTACGGTAAAACGGGATTACCGTGGCTGGTCTTTGATTTACCATCGCTGGAGAGTGGTGGACCATGGTACCGTTCCGTTTCAAATCCATGCACGCATTTCAAAAAGTCGTACGACACTGTTTCGCCATTTCGGACGGATGTTGCACCTTGCACCGTGGATGTTGCACCCTGTAGATAACGATTATTCGGACGACCATAACTTCTGGCTCGTTTAGAGTTACGGGAGCCATAACCAGTCAAAACGAAGGCCTCGGTGAGTTCTACGGCTATGACGGCTTTCAGCCGTCAATGGATTGTTTAATGCCCAAAAAAGACTATCCGAGTCTCAATCGGGTCTAGGAAGTTTTTTACCCTTCGTTTTTTCGACACATGGATTTTTACGGTGAAACGGGATTACCGTGGATGGTCTTCGATTTACCATCGCTGGAGAGTGGTGCACCATAGTACCATTCTGTTTCAAATCCATGCACGCATTTCAAAAATTCGTAAGAAATTGTTCGCCATTTCGGACGTATGTTGCACCTTGCACCGTGGATGTTGCACCCTGAAGATATCGATTATTCGGACGGCCGTAACTTCTGGCTCGTTTAGAGTTACGGGAGCCATAACCAGTCAAAACGAAGGCCTCAGTGAATTCTATGGCTATGACCGCTTTCAGCCGTCAATGGAATGTTTAATGCCCAAAAAAGACTATCTGAGTCTCAATCGGGTCTAGGAAGTTTTTTACCCTTCGTTTTTTCGACACATGGATTTTTACGGTAAAACGGGATTACCGTGGATGGTCTTCGATTTACCATCGCTGGAGAGTGGTGCACCATGGTACCGTTCCGTTTCAAATCCATGCACGCATTTCAAAAATTCGTACGACACTGTTCGCCCTTTCGGACGTATGTTGCACCGTGGATATTGCACCCTGTAGATATCGATTATTCGGACGGCCATAACTTCTGGCTCGTTTAGAGTTACGGGAGCCATAACCAGTCAAAACGAAGGCCTCAGTGAGTTCTATGGCTATGACAGCTTTCAGCCGTCAATGGATTGTTCAATGCCCAAAAAAGACTATCCGAGTCTCAATCGGGTCTAGGAAGTTTTTTACCCTTCGTTTTTTTGACAACTGGATTTTTACGGTAAAACGGGATGTTGCACCTTGCACTGTGGATGTTGCACCCTGTAGATATCGATTATTCGGACGACCATAACTTCTGGCTCATTTAGAGTTACGGGAGCCATAACCAGTCAAAACGAAGGCCTCAGTGAGTTCTATGGCCATGACGGCTTTCAACCGTCAATGGATCGTTCAATGCCCAAAAAAGACTATCCGAGTCTCAATCGGGTCTAGGAAGTTTTTTACCCTTCGTTTTTTCGACACGTGGATTTTTACGGTAAAACGGGATTACCGTGGCTGGTCTTCGATTTACCATCGCTGGAGAGTGGTGGATCATGGTACCGTTCCGTTTCAAATTCATGCACGCATTTCAAAAAGTGGTACGACACTGTTTCGCCATTTCGGACGGATGTTGCACCTTGCACCGTGGATGTTGCACCCTTTAGATATTGATTATTCCGACGGCCATAACTTCTGGCTCGTTTAGAGTTACGGGAGCCATAACCAGTCAAAACGAAGGCCTCAGTGAGTTCTACGGCTATGGCAGCTTTCAGCCGTCAATGGATTGTTTCATGCCCAAAAAAGACTATCCGAGTCTCAATCGGGTCTAGGAAGTTTTTTACCCTTCGTTTTTTCGACACATGGATTTTTACGGTAAACCGGGATTACCGTGGATGGTCTTCGATTTACCATCGCTGGAGAGTGGTGCACCATGGTACCGTTCCGTTTCAAATCCATGCACGCATTTCAAAAATTCGTACGAAATTTTTCGCCATTTCGGACGTATGTTGCACCTTGCACCGTGGATGTTGCACCCTGTAGATATCGATTGTTCGGACGGCCGTAACTTCTGGCTCGTTTAGAGTTAAGGGAGCCATAACCAGTCAAAACGAAGGCCTCAGTGAATTCTATGGCTATGACAGCTTCATCCGTCAATGGATTGTTGAACGCCCAAAAAAGACTATCCGAGTCTCAATCGGGTCTAGGATGTTTTTTACCCTTCGTTTTTTCGACACGTGGATTTTTACGGTAAAACGGGATTACCGTGGCTGGTCTTCGATTTACCATCGCTGGAGAGTGGTGGATCATGGTACCGTTCCATTTCAAATTCATGCACGCATTTCAAAAAGTCGTACGACACTGTTTCGCCATTTCGGACGGATGTTGCACGTTGCACCGGCGATGTTGCACGATGTAGATATCGATTATTCGGACGGCCATAACTTCTGGCTCGTTTAGAGTTACGGGAGCCATAACCATCAAAACGAAGGCCTCAGGGAGTTCTACCGCTATGACAGCTTTCAGCCGTAAATGGATTGTTTAATGCCCAAAAAAGACGATCCGAGTCTCATTCGGGTCTAGGAAGTTTTTTACCCTTCGTTTATTCGACACGTGGATTTTTACGATAAAACGGGATCACCGTGGATGGTCTTCGATTTACCATTGCTGGAGAGTGGTGCACCATGGTACCGTTCCATTTCAAATCCATGCACGCATTTCAAAAAGTCATACGAAATGTTCGCCATTTCGGACGGATGTTGCACCTTGCACCGTGGATGTTGCACCCTGTAGATATCGATTATTCGGACGGCCATGACTTCTGGCTCGTTTAGAGTTACGGGAGCCATAACCAGTCAAAACGAAGGCCTCAGTGAGTTCTAAGGCTATGACAGCTTTTAGCCATCAATGGATTGTTCAATGCCCAAAAAAGACTATCCGAGTCTCAATCGGGTCTAGGAAGTTTTTTACCCTTCGTTTTTTCGACACGTGGATTTTTACGGTAAAACGGGATTACCGTGGCTGGTCTTAGATTTACCGACGCTGGAGAGTGGTGGATCATGGTACCGTTCCGTTTCAAATTCATGCACGCATTTCAAAAAGTGGTACGACACTGTTTCGCCATTTCGGACGGATGTTGCACCTTGCACCGTGGATGTTGCACCCTGTAGATATTGATTATTCAAACGGCCATAACTTCTGGCTCGTTTAGATTTACGGGAGCCATAACCAATCAAAACGAAGGCCTTAGTGAGTTCTACGGCTATGACAGCGTTCAGACGTCAATGGATTGTTTAATGCCCAAAAAAGACTATCCGAGTCTCAATCGGGTCTAGGAAGTTTTTTACCCTTCGTTTTTTCGACACGTGAATTTTTACGCAAAACGGGATTGCTGTGGTTGTCTTCGATTTACCATCGCTGGAGAGTGGTGGACCATGGTACCATTCGGTTTCAAATCCATGCATGCATTTCAAAAAGTCGTATGACACTGTTCGCCATTTCGGACGGATGTTGCACCTTGCACCGTGGATGTTGCACCCTGTAGATATCGATTATTCGGACGGCCATAACTTCTGGCTCGTTTAGAGTTACGGGAGCCATAACCAGTCAAAACGAAGGCCTCAGTGAGTTCTACGGCTATGACAGCTTTCAGCCGTCAATGGATTGTTCAATGCCCAAAAAAGACTATCCGAGACTCAATCGGGTCTAGGAAGTTTTTAACCTTTCGTTTTTTCGACACGTGGATTTTTACGGTAAAACGGGATTACCGTGGCTGGTCTTCGATTTACCATCGCTGGAGAGTGGCGGACCATGGTACCGTTCCATTTCAAATCCATGCACGCATTTCAAAAAGTCGTAGGACACTGTTTCGCCATTTCGGACGGATGTTGCACCTTGCACCGTGGATATTGCACCCTGTAGATATCGATTATTCGGACGGCCATAACATCTGGCTCGTTTAGAGTTACGGGAGCCATAACCAGTCAAAACGAAGGCCTCAGTGAGTTCTACGGCTATGACAGCTTTCAGCCGTCAATGGATTGTTCAATGCCCAAAAAAGACTATCCGAGTCTCAATCGGGTCTATGAAGTTTTTTACCCTTCGTTTTTTCGACAACTGGATTTTTACGGTAAAACGGGATTACCGTGGATGGTCTTCGGTTTACCATCGCTGGAGAGTGGTTCACCGTGGTACCGTTCCGTTTCAAATCCATGCACGCATTTCAAAAATTCGTACGAAATTGTTCGCCATTTCGGACGTATGTTGCACCTTGCACCGTGGATGTTGCACCCTGTAGATATCGATTATTCGGACAGCCGTAACTTCTGGCTCGTTTAGAGTTACGGGAGCCATAACCAGTCAAAACGAAGGCCTCAGTGAATTCTATGGCTATGACATCTTTCAGCCATCAATGGATTGTTGAATGCCCAAAAAAGACTATCCGACTCTCAATCGGGTTTAGGAAGTTTTTTACCCTTTGTTTTTTCGACACGTGGATTTTTACGGTAAAACGGGATTACCGTGGCTGGTCTTCGATTTACCATCGCTGGAGAGTAGTGGATCATGGTACCGTTCCGTTTCAAATTCAAGCACGCATTTCAAAAAGTCGTACGACACTGTTTCGCCATTTCGGACGGATGTTGCACGTTGCACCGTTGATGTTGCACCATGTAGATATCGATTATTCGGACGGCCATAACTTCTGGCTCGTTTAGAGTTACGGGAGCCATAACCAGTCAAAACGAAGGCCTCAGGGAGTTCTACGGCTATGACAGCTTTCAGCCGTAAATGGATTGTTTAATGCCCAAAAAAGACGATCCGAGTCTCTTTCGGGTCTAGGAAGTTTTTTACCCTTCCTTTTTTCGACACGTGGATTTTTACGATAAAACGGGATCACCGTGGATGGTCTTCGATTTACCATTGCTGGAGAGTGGTGCACCATGGTACCGTTCCATTTCAAATCCATGCACGCATTTCAAAAAGTCATACGAAATGTTCGCCATTTCGGACGGATGTTGCTCCTTGCACCGTGGATGTTGCACCCTGTAGATATCGATTATTCGGACGGCCATAACTTCTGGCTCGTTTAGAGTTACGGGAGCCATAACCAGTCAAAACGTAGGCCTCAGTGAGTTCTATGGCTATGACAGCTTTCAGCCGTCAATGGATTGTTCAATGCCCAAAAAAGACTATCCGAGTCTCAATCGGGTCTAGGAAGTTTTTTACCCTTCGTTTTTTCGACACGTGGATTTTTACGGTAAAACGGGATTACCGTGGCTGGTCTTCGATTTACCAACGCTGGAGAGTGGTGGATCATGGTACCGTTCCGTTTCAAATTCATGCACGCATTTCAAAAAGTGGTACGACACTGTTTCGCCATTTCGGACGGATGTTGCACCTTGCACCGTGGATGTTGCACCCTGTAGATATTGATTATTCGAACGGCCATAACTTCTAGCTCGTTTAGATTTACGGGAGCCATAACCAGTCAAAACGAAGGCCTTAGTGAGTTCTACGGCTATGATAGCTTTCAGCCGTCAATGGATTGTTTAATGCCCAAAAAAGACTATCCGAGTCTCAATCGGGTCTAGGAAGTTTTTTACCCTTCGTTTTTTCGACACGTGGATTTTTACGGCAAAACGGGATTGCCGTGGTTGTCTTCGATTTACCATCGCTGGAGAGTGGTGGACCATGGTACCGTTCCGTTTCAAATCCACGCACGCATTTCAAAAAGTCGTACGACACTGTTCGCCATTTCGGACGGATGTTGCACCTTGCACCGTGGATGTTGCACCCTGTAGATATCGATTATTCGGACGGCCATAACTTCTGGCTCGTTTAGAGTTACGGGAGCCATAACCAGTCAAAACGAAGGCCTCAGGGAGTTCTATTGCTATGACAGCTTTCAGCCGTCAATGGATTGTTCAATGCCCAAAAAAGACTATCCGAGTCTCAATCGGGTCTAGGAAGTTTTTTACCCTTCGTTTTTTCGACACGTGGAATTTTACGGTAAAACGGGATTACCGTGGCTGGTCTTCGATTTACCATCGCTGGAGAGTGGCGGACCATGGTACCGTTCCGTTTCAAATCCATGCACGCATTTCAAAAAGTCGTACGACACTGTTTCGCCATTTCGGACGGATGTTGCACCTTGCACCGTGGATATTGCACCCTGTAGATATCGATTATTCGGACGGCCGTAACTTCTGGCTCGTTTAGAGTTACGGGAGCCATAACCAGTCAAAACGAAGGCCTCAGTGAATTCTATGGCCATGACAGCTTTCAGCCGTCAATGAATTGTTCAATGCCCAAAAAAGACTATCCGAGTCTCAATCGGGTTTAGGAAGTTTTTTACCCTTTGTTTTTTCGACACGTGGATTTTTACGGTAAAACGGGATTACCGTGGCTGGTCTTCGATTTACCATCGCTGGAGAGTAGTGGATCATGGTACCGTTCCGTTTCAAATTCATGCACGCATTTCAAAAAGTCGTACGACACTGTTTCGCCATTTCGGACGGATGTTGCACGTTGCACCGTTGATGTTGCACTATGTAGATATCGATTATTCGGACGGCCATAACTTCTGGCTCGTTTAGAGTTACGGGAGCCATAACCAGTCAAAACGAAGGCCTCAGGGAGTTCTATTGCTATGACAGCTTTCAGCCGTAAATGGATTGTTTAATGCCCAAAAAAGACGATCCGAGTCTCATTCGGGTCTAGGAAGTTTTTTACCCTTCGTTTTTTCTACACGTGGATTTTTACGATAAAACGGGATCACCGTGGATGGTCTTCGATTTACCATTCCTGGAGAGTGGTGCACCATGGTACCGTTCCATTTCAAATCCATGCATGCATTTCAAAAAGTCATACGAAATGTTCGCCATTTCGGACGGATGTTGCCCCTTGCACCGTGGATGTTGCACCCTGTAGATATCGATTATTCGGACGGCCATGACTTCTGGCTTGTTTAGAGTTACGGGAGCCATAACCAGTCAAAACGAAGGCCTCAGTGAGTTCTATGGCTATGATAGCTTTCAGCCGTCAATGGATTGTTCAATGCCCAAAAAAGACTATCCGAGTCTCAATCGGGTCTAGGAAGTTTTTTACCCTTCGTTTTTTCGACACGTGGATTTTTACGGTAAAACGGGATTACCGTGGCTGGTCTTCGATTTACCAACGCTGGAGAGTGGTGGATCATGGTACCGTTCGGTTTCAAATTCATGCACGCATTTCAAAAAGTGGTACGACACTGTTTCGCCATTTCGGACGGATGTTCCACCTTGCACCGTGGATGTTGCACACTGTAGATATTGATTATTCGAACGGCCATAACTTCTGGCTCGTTTAGATTTACGGGACCCATAACCAGTCAAAACGAAGGCCTTAGTGAGTTCTACGGCTGTGACAGCTTTCAGCCGTCAATGGATTGTTTAATGCCCAAAAAAGACTATCCGAGTCTCAATCGGGTCTAGGAAGTTTTTTACCCTTCGTTTTTTCGACACGTGGATTTTTACGGCAAAACGGGATTGCCGTGGTTGTCTTCGATTTACCATCGCTGGAGAGTGGTGGACCATGGTACCGTTCCGATTCAAATCCATGCACGCATTTCATAAAGTCGTACAACACTGTTCGCCATTTCGGACGGATGTTGCACCTTGCACCGTGGATGTTGCACCCTGTAGATATCGATTATTCGGACGGCAATAACTTCTGGCTCGTTTAGAGTTACGGGACCATAACCAGTCAAAATGAAGGCCTCAGTGAGTTCTATGGCTATGACAGCTTTCAGCCGTCAATGGATTGTTCAATGCCCAAAAAAGACTATCCGAGTCTCAATCGGGTCTAGGAAGTTTTTTACCCTTCGTTTTTTCGACACGTGGAATTTTACGGTAAAACGGGATTACCGTGGCTGGTCTTCGATTTACCATCGCTGGAGAGTGGCGGACCATGGTACCGTTCCGTTTCAAATCCATGCACGCATTTCAAAAAGTCGTACGACACTGTTTCGCCATTTCGGACGGATGTTGCACCTTGCACCGTGGATATTGCACCCTGTAGATATCGATTATTCGGACGGCCATAACTTCTGGCTCGTTTAGAGTTACGGGAGCCATAACCAGTCAAAACTAAGGCCTCAGTGAGTTCTACGGCTCTGACAGCTTTCAGCCATCAATGGATTGTTCAATGCCCAAAAAAGACTATCCGAGTCTCAATCGGGTCTAGGAAGTTTTTTACCCTTCGTTTTTTCGACAACTGGATTTTTACGGTAAAACGGGATTACCATGGATGGTCTTCGATTTACCATCGCTGGAGAGTGGTTCACCGTGGTACCGTTCCGTTTCAAATCCATGCACGCATTTCAAAAATTCGTACGAAATTGTTCGCCATTTCGGACGTATGTTGCACCTTGCACCGTGGATGTTGCACCCTGTAGATATCGATTATTCGGACAGCCGTAACTTCTGGCTCGTTTAGAGTTACGGGAGCCATAACCAGTCAAAAGGAAGGCCTCAGTGAATTCTATGGCTATGACAGCTTTCAGCCATCAATGGTTTGTTGAATGCCCAAAAAAGACTATCCGAGTCTCAATCGGGTTTAGGAAGTTTTTTACCCTTTGTTTTTTCGACACGTGGATTTTTACGGTAAAACGGGATTACCGTGGCTGGTCTTCGATTTACCATCGCTGGAGAGTAGTGGATCATGGTACCGTTCCGTTTCAAATTCATGCACGCATTTCAAAAAGTCGTACGACACTGTTTCTCCATTTCGGACGGATGTTGCACCTTGCACCGTGGATGTTGCACCCTGTAGATATCGATTATTCGGACGGCCATAACTTCTGGCTCGTTTAGAGTTACGGGAGCCATAACCAATCAAAACGAAGGCCTCAGGGAGTTCTACCGCTATGACAGCTTTCAGCCGTCAATGGATTGTTTAATGCCCAAAAAAGACGATCCGAGTCTAATTCGCTCTAGGAAGTTTTTTACCCTTCGTTTTTTCGACACGTGGATTTTTACGGTAAAACGGGATTACCGTGGATGGTCTTCGATTTACCATCGCTGGAGAGTGGTGGACCATGGTACCGTTCCGTTTCAAACCCATGCACGCATTTCAAAAAGTCATACGACTCTGTTTCACCATTTCGAACGGATGTTGCACCTTGCACCGTGGATGTTGCACCCTGTAGATATCGATTATTCGGACGGCCATAACTTCTGGCTCGTTTAGAGTTACGGGAGCCATAACCAGTCAAAACGAAGGCCTCAGTGAGTTCTATGGCTATGACAGCTTTCAGCCGTCAACGGATTGTTTAATGCCCAAAAAAGACTATCTGAGTCTCAATAGAGTCTAGGAAGTTTTTTACCCTTTGTTTTTTCGACACGTGGATTTTTACGGTAAAACGGGATTACCGTGGCTGGTCTTCGATTTACCATCGTTGGGGAGTGGTGGATCATGGTACCGTTCCGTTTCAAATTCATGCACGCGTTTCAAAAAGTTGTACGACACTGTTACGCCATTTCGGACGGATGTTGCACCTTGCACCGTGGATGTTGCACCCTGTAGATATCGATTATTCGGACGGCCAAAACTTCTGGCTCGTTCAGAGTTACGGGAGCCATAACCAGTCAAAACGAATGCCTTAGTGAGTTCTATGGCTATCATAGCTTTCAGCCGTCAATGGATTGTTTAATGCCCAAAAAAGACTATCCGAGTCTCAATCGGGTCTAGTAAGTTTTTTACCCTTCGTTTTTTCGACACGTGGATTTTTACGGTAAAACGGGATTACCATTGTGGTCTTCGATTTACTATCGCTGGAGAGTGGTGGACCATGGTACCGTTCCGTTTCAAATCCATGCACGCATTTCGAAAAGTTGTACGACACTGTTCGCCATTTCGGACGGATGTTGCACCTTGCACCGTGGATGTTGCACCCTGTAGATATCGATTATTCGGACGGCCATAACTTCTGGCTCATTTAGAGTTACGGGAGCCATAACCAGTCAAAACGAAGGCCTCAGTGAGTTCTACGGCCATGACAGCTTTCAGCCGTCGGTGGATTGTTTAATGCCCAAAAAAGACTATCTGAGTCTCAATAGAGTCTAGGAAGTTTTTTACCCTTCGTTTTTTCGACACGTGGATTTTTACGGTAAAACTGGATTACCGTGGATGGTCTTCGATTTACCATCGCTGGAGAGTGGTGCACCATGGTACCGTTCCGTTTCAAATCCATGCACGCATTTCAAAAATTCGTACGACACTGTTCGCCATTTCGGACGGATGTTGCACCTTGCACCGTGGATGTTGCACCCTGTAGATATCGATTATTCGGACGGCCATAACTTCTGGCTCATTTAGAGTTACGGGAGCCATAACCAGTCAAAACGAAGGCCTCAGTGAGTTCTACGGCCATGACAGCTTTCAGCCGTCAACGGATTGTTTAATGCCCAAAAAAGACTATCTGAGTCTCAATAGAGTCTAGGAAGTTTTTTACCCTTCGTTTTTTCGACACGTGGATTTTTACGGTAAAACGGGATTACCGTGGATGGTCTTCGATTTACCGTCGCTGGAGAGTGGTGCACCATGGTACCATTCCGTTTCAAATCCATGCACGCATTTCAAAAATTCGTACGACACTATGCGCCATTTCGGACGGATGTTGCACCTTGCACCGTGGATGTTGCACCATGTAGATATCGATTATTCGGACGGCCGTAACTTCTGGCTCGTTTAGAGTTACGAGAACCACAACCGGTCAAAATGAAGGCCTCAGTGAGTTCTACGGCTACCATAGTTTTCAGCCGTCAATGGATTGTTGAATGCCCAAAATATACTATCCGAGTCTCAATCGGGTCTAGGAAGTTTTTTACCCTTCGTTTTTTCGACACGTGGATTTTTACGATAAAACGGGATTACCGTGGATGGTATTTGATTTTACATCGCTGGAGAGTGGTGCACCATGGTACCGTTCCGTTTCAAATCCATGCACGCATTTCAAAAAGTCGTACGAAACTGTTCGCCATTTCGGACGGATGTTGCACCTTGCACCGCGGATATTGCACCCTGTTTATATCCATTATTCGGACGGCCATAACTTCTGGCTCGTTTAGAGTTACGGGAGCCATAACCAGTCAAAACGAAGGCCTCAGTGAGTTCTATTCTTTGGCAGCTTTCAGCCGTCAATGGATTGTTCAATGCCAAAAAAAGACTATCCGAGTCTCAATCGGGTCTAGGAAGTTTTTTACCCTTCGTTTTTTCGACACGTGGATTTTTACGGTAAAACGGGATTACCGTGGCTGGTCTTTGATTTACCATCGCTGGAGAGTGGTGGACCATGGTACCGTTCCGTTTCAAATCCATGCACGCATTTCGAAAAGTTGTACGACACTGTTCACCATTTCGGACGGATGTTGCACCTTGCACCGTGGATGTTGCACCCTGTAGATATCGATTATTCGGACGGTCATAACTTCTGGCTCGTTTAGAGTTACGGGAGCCATAACCAGTCAAAACGAAGGCCTCAGTGAGTTCTACGGTTATGATAGCTTTCAGCCGTCAATGGATTGTTTAATGCCCAAAAAAGACTATCCGAGTCTCAATCTGGTCTAGGAAGTTTTTTACCCTTCGTTTTTTCGACACGTGGATTTTTACGGTAAAACGGGATTACCGTGGTGGTCTTCGATTTACCATCGCTGGAGAGTGGTGGACCATGGTATCGTTCCGTTTCAAATCCATGCACGCATTTCGAAAAGTTGTACGACACTATTCGCCATTTCGGACGGATGTTGCACCTTGCACCGTGGATGTTGCACCCTGTAGATATCGATTATTCGGACGGCCATAACTTCTGGCTCGTTTAGAGTTACGGGAGCCATAACCAGTCAAAACGAAGGCCTCAGTGAGTTCTACGGCTATGACAGCTTTCAGCCGTCAATGGATTGTTTAATGCCCAAAAAAGACTATCCGAGTCTCAATCGGGTCTAGGAAGTTTATTACCCTTAGTTTTTTCGACACGTGGATTTTTACGGTAAAATGGGATTACTGCGGCTGGTCTTCGATTTACCATCGCTGGTGAGTGGTGCACCGTGGTACCGTTCTGTTTCAAATCCATGCACGCATTTCATAAAGTCGTACGACACTATTTCTCCATTCGGACGGATGTTGCACCTTGCACCATGCATGTTGCACCCTATAGATATCGATTATTCGGACGGCCATAACTTCTGGCTCGTTTAGAGTTACGGGAGCCATAACCAGTCAAAACGATGGACTTAGTGAGTTCTACGGCTACGATAGCTTTCAGCCATCAATGGATTGTTGAATGCCCAAAAAAGACTATCCGAGCCTCAATCGGGTCTAGGAAGTTTTTTACCCTTCGTTTTTTCGACACGTGGATTTCTACGGTAAAACGGGATTACCGTGGATGGTCTTCGATTTACCATCGCTGGATAGTGGTGCACCATGGTACCGTTCCATTTCAAATCCATGCATGCATTTCAAAAAGTCGTGCGACACTGTTCTCCATTTCGGACGGATGTTGCACCTTGCACCGTGGATGTTGCACCCTGTAGATATCGATTATTCGGACGGCCATAACTTCTGGCTCGTTTAGAGTTACGGGAGCCATAACCAGTCAAAACGATGGCCTCAGTGAGTTCTACGGCTATGACAGCTTTTAGCCGTCAATGGACTGTTTAATGCCCAAAAAAGACTATCCGAGTCTCAATCTGGTCTAGGAAGTTTTTTACCCTTCGTTTTTTCGACACGTGGATTTTTACGGTAAAACGGGATTACCGTGGATGGTCTTCGATTTACCATCGCTGGAGAGTGGTGCACCATGGTACTATTCCTTTTCTAATCCATGGACGCATTTCAAAAAGTCGTACGACACTGTTCGCAATTTCGGACGGATGTTGCACCTTGCACCGTGGATGTTGCACCCTGTTGATATCCATTATTCAGACGGCCGTAACTTCTGGCTCGTTTAGACTTACGGGAGCCATAACCAGTCAAAACGAAGGCCTCAGTGAGTTCTACGGCTATGACCGCCTTCAGTCGTCATTCTATCGTCGAATGGCCAAAAAAGACTATCCGAGTCTCAATCGGGTCTAGGAAGTTATTTACCCTTCGTTTTTTCGACACGTGGATTTTTACGGTAAAACGGGATTACCATGGATGGTCTTCGATTTACCATCGCTGGATAGCGGTGCACCATGGTACCGTTCTGTTTCAAATCCATGCATGCATTTCAAAAAGTCGTGCGACACTGTGCTCCATTTCGGACGGATGTTGCACCTTGCACCGTGGATGTTGCACCCTGTAGATATCGATTATTCGGACCGCCATAACTTCTGGCTCGTTTAGAGTTACGGGAGCCATAACCAGTCAAAACGAAGGCCTCAGTGAGTTCTACTGCTATGACCGCTTTCAGCCGTCAATGGATTGTTTAATTCCCAAAAAAGACTATCCGAGTCTCAATCGGGTCTAGGAAGTTTTTTACCCTTCGTTTTTTCGACATGTGGATTTTTATGGTAAAATGGGATTACCGTGGCTAGTCTTCGATTTACCATCGCTAGAGAGTGGTGGATCACGGTACCATTCCGTTTCAAATCCATGCACGCATTTCAAAAATTCGTACGACACTGTTTCGCCATTTCGGACGGATGTTGACCTTGCACCGTGGATGTTGCACCCTGAAGATATCGATTATTCGGACGGCCATAACTTCTGGCTCGTTTAGAGTTGCGGGAGCCATAACCAGTAAAAACGAAGGCCTCAATGAGTTCTACGGCCATGACGGCTTTCAGCCGTCATTGTATTGTTGAATGCCCAAAAAAGACTATCCGAGTCTCAATCGGGTCTGGAAAGTTTTTTACCCTTCGTTTTTTCGACATGTGGATTTTTACGGTAAAACGGGATTACCGTGGATGGTCCTCGATTTACCATCGCTGGAGAGTGGTGCACCATGGTACCGTTCCATTTCAAATCCATGCACGTATTTCAAAAAGTCGTACGACACTGTTTCGCCATTTCGGACGGATGTTGCACCTTGCACCGCGGATGTTGCACCCTGTAAATATTGATTATTCGGACGGCCATAACTTCTGCCTCGTTTAGAGTTATGGGAGCCATAACCAGTCAAAACGAAGGCCTTAGTGAGTTCTACGACTACGACAGCTATCAGCCGTCAATGGATTGTTGAATGCCCAAAAAAGACTATCCGAGTCTCAATCGGGTCTAGGAAGTTTTTTACCCTTCGTTTTTTCGACACGTGGATTTTTACGGTAAAACAGGATTACCGTGGATGGTCTTCGATTTACCATCGCTGGAGAGTGGTGCACCATGGTACCGTTCCGTTTCAAATCCATGCACGCATTTTAAAAATTCGTACGACACTGTTCGCCATTTCGGACGGATGTTGCACCTTGCACCGTGGATGTTGCACCCTGTAGATATCGATTATTCGGACGGCCATAACTTCTTGCTCGTTTAGAGTTACGGGAGCCATAACCAATCAAAACAAAGGCCTCAGTGAGTTCTAGGCTATGACAGCTTTCAGCCGTCATTGTATTGTTGAATGCCCAAAAAAGACTTTCCGAGCCTCAATCGGGTCTAGGAAGTTTTTTACCCTTCGTTTTTTCGACACGTGGATTTTTAGGTAAAACGGGATTACCGTGGATGGCCTTCAATTTACCATCGCTGGAGAGTGGTGCACCATGGTATCGTTCCGTTTCAAATCCATGCAAGCATTTCAAAAAGTGGTACGACACTGTTCGCCATTTCAGCCGTCATTGTATTGTTGAATGCCCAAAAAAGACGATCCGAGTCTCAATCGGGCCTAGGAAGTTTATTACCATTAGTTTTTTCGACACGTTGATTTTTACGGTAAAACGGGATTACTGCGGCTGGTCTTCGATTTACCATCGCTGGAGAGTGGTGCACCATGGTACCGTTCCGTTTCAAATCCATGCACGCATTTCATAAAGTCGTACGACACTGTTTCGCCATTTCAGACGGATGTTGCACCTTGCACCGCGGATGTTGCACCCTGTAGATATCAATTATTCGGACGGCCATAACTTCTGGCTCGTTTAGAGTTACGGGAGCCATAACCAGTCAAAACGAAGGCCTCAGTGAGATCTACGGCTATGATCGCTTTAAGCCATCAATTGATTGTTTAATGCCCAAAAAAGACGATCTGAATCTCAATCCGGTCTAGGAAGTTTTTTACCCTTCGTTTTTCGACACGTGGATATTTACGGCAAAACGGGATTACCGTGGATGGTCTTCGATTTACCATCGCTGGAGAGTGTTGCACCATGGTACCGTTCCGTTTCAAATCCATGCACGCATTTCATAAAGTCGTACGACACTATTTCGCCATTTCGGACGGATGTTGCACTTGCACCGTGGATGTTGCACCCTGTAGATATCGATTATTCGGATGGCCATAACATCTGGCTCGTTTAGATTTACGGGAGCCACAACCAGTCCAAACGAAGGCCTTAGTGATTTCTACGACTACGACAGCTTTCAGCCGTCAATGGATTGTTGAATGCCCAAAAAAGACTATCCGAGTATCAATCGGGTCTAGGAAGTTTTTTACCCTTCGTTTTTTCGACACGTGGATTTTTACGGTAAAACGGGATTACCGTGGATGGTCTTAGATTTTCCTTCACTAGAGAGCGGTGCACCATGGTACCATTCAGTTTCGAATCCATGCTCGCATTTCAAAAAGTCGTACGACATTGTTTCGCCAATTCGGACGGATGCTGCACCTTGCACCGTGGATGTTGCACCCTGTAGATATCGATTATTCGGACGGCCGTAACTTCTGGGTCGTTTAGAGTTACGGGAGCCATAACAAGTCAAAACCAAGGCCTCAGTGAGTTCTACGAATATGATAGCTTTCAGCCGTCAGTGGATAGTTTAATGCCCAAAAAAGACTATCCGAGTCTCAATCGGGTCTAGGAAGTTTTTTACCCTTCGTTTTTTCGACACATGGATTTTTACGGTAAAACGGGATTACCTTGGATGATCTTCGATTTACCATCGCTGGAGAGTGGTTCACCATGGTACCTGTTTGTGTCAAAATTGGGCACAACACTCTTCGGAAGTTTTTGAAGAGATAATAAATGAAGAATGCAAATTAAAATGAGGATTATCTAACAAAAACTCCAAGCAACAGAAAGTAAATTGCACAGAAGACAACAATTTAGAGTGGTTCGGCGATGTGCCTACGTCCACTATGAAGCCTTGTTATTTTATTGCTCAATATTCGGAGAATACAACTTTTATATGGCTAAGTACAGCAGTTCTTAAGCGAAAATTCGAAGTCAAAGCTAGCGGCGGTGCTCTGAAGTGATTCTAGCGGCGTCCGGGCGTGCTTTTTCTCTAGAAATTCTCCGATCCCCTTTCTGAATGACCAGGGGCTCTATTTATAGGTGTTGGAGGCTGATATTTCTCCTAAAATTCGGGAAGACCACTTCTGACACGTGCAGGGGGCCCACATAGCTGAATTTTGGAGATCCGTGGCCGCTTTTGGATCGATTCGACCCTTGGTTCGAATCGATCAAAAAAGTGTCCAATCGGGATGAAACTTGGCGTGGCCATTCCTCAACATGTATGCAAGCTTCTGTGAAAATTTCATGGCATTTGGATCATAGGATTGAGAGATATGATCGATTCAAGATTGCGTCTTCGTGTATTCTGTTTGCTTCGACTCAATCCTATGGATTCGTTCGAATCCATATGGTTCGAATCCATATGGTTCGAATCCATATGGTTCGAATCCATAGGGTTCGAAGACATACATGCTTCGAATCCATGGTCTTCGTGGATTTCCTACCGGATGGTTTCGAGGCACTCCGTCAGATGGAATCGAAGTGAAGTCTCAGGATGGATTCGATGCACTGCAACCAGATGGATTCGAAGGAGTTTCTTACCTCATGGATTCGACCTTGAGATTCTCTTGATGGATTCGAAGTAAGGTGACTTGGATGGAGTCGAACTAAGGCTTGCTCAATGGAGTCGAAGCGAGGTTTAGTTCATGGATTCGAAGTAATGCATGGATTCGAGGTAAGGCTCCGGGAGGATGGATTCGAAGCACGGCTAAGCTTCTTGGGTTCGAACTAGGGAAGGTTCCGGATGGATTCGAGGTGATGGATTCGAACCGAGCAAGGTTCATTTCTCCCAACTTGAATCCATCATAACTTGAGCATACGACCTCGGATTGACTTGAAATTTGAAACGCGGACTTCTACGATCTTTCTGGTCATGTCCTATCAATTGTAGATCAATCTGGACTCGGACAAAATTCATCGATATCCATAGCGAAGAGAAGTGCAACCAATCTCTGAGACGAACTGTCCTTTGTTTTTGGCCAATCTCTTGGTATCACGGCTTTGCCAAAAAGCGGGATAACATTTTGCCCCCCAAAGTACGTCTTGTGGGAACATGACGTGCTTTGAATAGTTGCCATTTCTTTCTGAAAAATCATTGCTCTCTTTTTGTTGAGACTCGTACGCTGTATTACTGTAACCTTGCCTTGATATGATTGATTGCTGTATAGTAGTGCTTAGCCGCTGGCTGTTGTTGTTGTAACAGGATGACTGTTTGATCCCTGCAAATGTCTAAAATCAAATGTTAGTTCGATATGTATGCACATATACTAGTTTGACCCTTGTTAACGTCGTGCGTTCACAAGTCATGTCGGTTTTGTTCGCTATTGAATTTCGTATCGATTCTTTCCAGAATCGATTTTAGATTCAAGTCAAAACATTGTTTCTATCCTCTTGTATCGATCCTCTCCTGAATCGGTATACAAGGTTAGACAAGTAATTTTTCAAATCATAGCGATTCGTTCGCTCTCACCGACGTCCTTTGATGGATTCGAAGTCACGTCTGTTCGAATCGATCGTCTTCGAGTCGACGGTTTTTTAATCCAGCCTTTGCCTAGTGCTTCCTTGAATCGATGATGCCTCGCATCGATAAAGTTGGGATGGATTCGATCGTGTAAGGGATCTGAAGGTAACGGGTTCGAAGTGGAATATGGATTCGGCCATGTGATGGATTCGAAGTTATGGCCTTTCACTGTGATGGATTCGAATGCAATGGGTTATCGTGTGCTTGTTCGAATCGATGGGGTTTGGCTAGTGACCGGCGGTAGGAGGTAAACACAACCGGGAGTCGAAAAGCCACGCGTTTTCTGTGGAATCCATATAAATATCCAAGGCCGTCCTCATTTTTATATCGTACTCTTCACTTTTTACTGTAGTTCTACCTTTGAATCGGTCCTCCAACGTCAGATACAACTGCATTCTGCACGAATCGATTCAATTTCTCCAAGTTTCTTACCGCCATCGAATCCAATCAGGTAGGTCAAGGGATCGATCCGAGTATAGAACAATGAAAACTGAAAATTTGACATCGACTTCAATCTTCTCTTTCGAAACCCATGAGTGATAGTGAGGTCTGAAGTGGGTTGACTCGATGGATCTGGGGATTGAAGCCATTCAAGTCGTATCGATTCTGAGCGTCATCAGGGAGAAGTGTAGGCAACGTTGGTTGTCATCCTCCTTCCTTGCTTCGCATCGATTAGGGCATAGGTAGTTCGAACCGATCAAGAAGGTGAGGCTTCGAATCGATGTAGGAATAGGTAGTTCGAATCGATCAAGATTGTGAGATTTCGAACTGATGGATTCGAAGGACCGTGCTGATCGATTCGAAGTGACAATACCCTGATCGATTCGAAGATGTGCAATGTTGATCGATTCGAAGTTACGCGAAGCTAATGGATTCGAAGCACCTTTTCCACCCTAAAGCTGCATCGAGTCGACCTTCCTGGCTTCGAGGCGCATGGATTCGAACGTCTTCGATTCGACTCGTATCGATTCGAGTCGATCGATTCGAACGTTCGAACATATGAAACTTCTAACTCTATGATTGGCTCCAACTTTTGAGTCTATGACCAACTTCAAGTTTGAACTTTTTGTTGAGCTTAATGAACCTTAGCATACTTGACCCCGACGAGCTTCGGCCTTGCACAATCGAATCTAACTTGACATCTCCATTGAAGCTCGTCGATGGCACCATGACTTAAACAAAATCCAACTGATTTAGTACTTGAATTGGCCAATAGCTTCTGGGTGGCGCGAAAGTGACGGTCAGCGATGACGGTCGTTTTCATTCTCAAATTCCAAAATTTCGTAGTTCGGACACCTCGTTTCATTTTTGTAAAGTCTGCTTAAAATTTTTTCTAGCACTTGTATTGCACATCATATCCATACACTTTGCACCGCGGGAATGCTTGGGTTTTTTTTTACGTTTTTAACGCCACTTTTGGTGAGCTAGTTAATTATGGAGTCTTCAAGTTCTCAACAACAAGAAGCACAAAGCTCGCCCTTTCCAATGCTTGAGATTCCGGACGTTCCTCCTGAAGTCGTGGACCCGGCTCCGGATGAATTGCCGGAGGCGATATTTATCGAAGATCCGGTTGGTTCTGTTCAATCCAATATCTCAGAGTCTCTGTTGGGCCGGTTATTTTCGAAACACAACATATCTCTGGACGATGTCTTATTACCCAGTGCCAGCGATAGACCACACAACCCTCCTGAGGGATATACTGTCTTTTACCGCCATGCCTGTGCAGCTGGATCTCTTCCTCCTTTTAACCAATATATCAGAGAGATGTTTTCGTTCTTAGGAATCGCTCCTTCGCAGCTTCATCCCAACGGGCATGCACTACTAAACAGCGTCTTCGTCATATTTATGGATTGTCTTTTTCGCCCGCCAAGACCTAACGAGATCAGGCACATCTTCAATTTCAAGAGTAGAGGTGATATCCCGTCTTTCACTTTTCTGGAGGCGGTCAGGAACTGTCAGGTCGTGACTGGGGCCTGGACCAGGCTTAGTTATTTCAAGAACGAGTGGTTTTTTGTTCGTTGCCCCCAAGGGTTTGCCAGGAGATGGTTATCCAGACGTAAGCATCATAATTCGTTATTGAGTGGTCACTCTTAATACTTTACATTAATATTCTGCTACTCTTGCAGCCATCATTTCAAGACCTGCTGGTGGGCATTATAGGGGTGTCGTTCAAAGCTTGCAAAGGGTACCCCATGACTTAAGGCACATAGATTTGCTATTGACCGATGATAACTTAAGGACACTGGGTTTGATTGAGATGGGCCAAAGTATTGTGATTGAAGGTTTGGCGAAATCCGCCTCGAGGAAGAAGAAAAAAGTGGCAAAAAGAAGACCTGGCATTGTAATAAGAGAAATGAGCGATGATGAAAGAACGCCCACAGATACTGATATAGCTGCCGACCTTTCCCGAATAGAAGAGGGTCATAAAGGCAAGGCTGTTGTACCTAAGCTTAAGAGACGGAAGTCTGTAGTTGTAACCCGTTCCCAACCTGGGGTTACCGTTTCCCGTGCTTCTCCTTGTCAGTCTGGAGACCTTTTCACCGGGTTGGACGATATTCCCATTCCGTACTACGTATCTCTCCATCACGGGTCCGGGCTGGAAGAGCTCCGGGGAGCGCTTGACATAAGCGATTCTTTACCCGTTAGTGTAATCGACGCTTCTGGTTGGTCGGGGGGTTTGCGCATTTATTCACTTTTCACAACACTTCACGACTTCCACACGCATTGCAGTGTTTTTTTTTCTTGGTACTTAATCGAATTGTTCCTTTTTTACAGGCATCATGTCGAATCGTCCTTCTACACTTGACAAACTTCGGCGAGTACACCATTCTTCATCCTACTATGAGTCTCGCCGCAGGGATTCTGACCGAGATCGTGAGCGGAGGTATTATGAGCAGGAGCACCGTGATAGGGACCATTCCCGACACTACTCCAGCCAGGAACATTCTGATAGGGACCGAAGGTATCGTTCACCCTCTCGTTCTCCTCCGTCGTCCAGGGGCCAAGTGCCTGTAGTTGAAACTTCGCTGCAACAATCATCTCAGCAAATTTCTAAACCCGGTCCACATCGCTCAAGGACCGATACAGCCACGACCGTAACCGTAGAGGAAGCACCCCTTGAACCGTCTGGTGAAGGGGCTATTAAAATTGCTCAGTTGAAAAAAGACTTTCCAGAGATATGCTTTGACGCCTATATCTTTCCACCCAACCTTAAGAGAATTCCCGAAGAGGCCGTGCACACTGCCCTCAGCTATACTCGGGATTTTTATGCTCAATATAAAGAGTGGTACAGGCAGCTGTTAAAGCCTCAAAAGTAGCCTTCGAATGAGCCAAAGTTATTGAGAACTTGGAAGCAGACTTGGTTCAGAAGAACCGTATCGTTGACGTTCTTCAATCTGAAACGGATTCTTCTCGCAAAGCTGAACTGGAGTCGTTACAGATAGGTCGATGAGACATTGGCTGAGATGGCAAAAATGCAACAAGCGCACTGTACTTTAGTTGAGGATTTAGGCCATCGATACAAAAACGTTGAGGCCGAACGAGATGCGGCGGTCAGGGAACTTGAGGAGTTAAAAGCTAAATTCGCCATTTTAAATAAGGAAAAAGATGATGCTAATGCAGCTGCACAGGAAGCGTGTGAGCAAGCTGTGTCTCTTCGAGCCGAGCGAGACGCAGCGGTTGCTAAGGTTGGAGCGGTGGAAGCAGAGGTAGAAGGGAGAGTTCAAGCGGAGATTTTCAAAGTAGAAGCTGAATTTGACGATCTTCTCGACACTTATAAGCCAATGTACTCGAGCACAGGAATCTCTCGTGGCTCGGAGATTATTCTGCGCTCCTGCTCAGTGCTTGGAAAAAACTGGTGGCGAATAAAAGAGCATCTCTCCCTGAAGGTGCCGTAGATGAGTTTGAACTTGAATCTCGCTTATTGAACGAAGAGGAAAGGAAACTCCTCCATGACGCGATGATCTCCGCTGAGAGGGAGAAACTTGGGTTTCATCATGTAGAGACGGGTGAAGGTTCTGGAGCCGCACATGACAGTGAGAATGTTCCAGTTGATGCCCCAACCCCATCTGGAGTCGTTACTACAGCTGGTCCACAAGTTATCCCTGCTTATAATCCGGATCGACCGGAATTGTCTCTCGGTACATCTACCGCTTCTGAACCTGTTCTATCAATGAGCCGCAGCAAAGAAGGTATTATAAATGTTGCTTTAAGTGTTTCTGGAATTTTGAACCTGTAGTCGATCTTTTGACCATTTCTCTTGTGTTTTAATCAGTGACTGAAAGCGATGCGCCAGCACTTCCAATTCCACAAGTTTCGCAGCCAACGCTAGGAGCCGTTGTTACTGAGGCCATCACGACCACTGTTTTTACCAACGAGATGGGAGGAGGGAGCTCGATGTCGTTTGATGTTCAGATGATCGAGGAGCTTCTCAAACAACCTTGTGAACCTTTCCCTGACCCTTCCTTTACAATGGGTGGTGTTACCTCTTCTTTTAGCTCATTTATACCGACCGTCCCTGTTTCCAGCGCTGATCGATCAATCCGAGAAGAGGAAATTCTTGCTGAGATAAGTGATGAAATGGCTACGGCAGTTGGTGGTTCTGGAGGCGATGTCGCTCCACCAAGCTTAACTTCTTCAATCATTACTTCTCTCACCAGCACTGTTATAACTTCTAGTGTTGAAGCTTCGCCACCCGCTACGGCTCCTCCGCCTTCGGTTCGCCCTCTAAAAAGGATCTCTGTCCCTTCTAGTTCTGAGGAAGATGTAGATATCATGCCAGACCCTGAGGACGCTCCAAAGAAGGACAAGAAATCTCGTAAGAAGCCGGGTAGCGGGTCTAGTGGCTCAACCCCAAAGAAGAGACATCGGAAGAAGAAGGACTGAACTTCTTGTTTTGTCATGCAGTTGCGAAGCAGAATTTCTTTTTACTTCTCTTTTTGTTGGCCGTGTATGAGTGTGGATCCGGCATCCACTTTATGAGTTGTTTTTTGGTTTTATCATGTAATCAAACTCTTTTTTCGTTTGTTAATAAAATAGAAAACAGCTCTTTCCTTATTTGCTTAAGTGTTGCATTGATTAGCTTGTGCCCGCACATGCTATAAGCCTTGTATACATGTCCGCACTTCGGGGACTTAACATAATCTGCAGTTAACAGTTTGGTGTACTTGTGGTGTTTTCACCGTCAAGTAGAGTTTGTTTTTATTTGCCGAGTTTGAGAATCTTGGTCGCGAGTTGTGATCGATGAATAACCGAACTTCGGATGTTACATCACTTTGGTTAGCGATTAACACTTAGCTTTTTTTTGCCCCCCAGTCTCGGGGAGTAACATTTGTGTTTTGGTGGTTGAGTGTGTTTAATGCAAACCTTAAGCACATTTCCACATTCTGGGGACTTAGGATAATTTGTAATCGATAACTTGGTTCGCACTATGGGAATTTGAGAGTTATCGACGTTTTGTAATATGGTTCGCACTATGGGAACCTGGAATTGACGTTTACACTCCACTCCACGCTCTGGGAATCTGGAATTAGTGTGAATCCTCCGGTTCGCGCTCCGGGAACCTGTAATTTATATTTATACTCCAATTCATGCTTTGGGAACTTGGAGTTAGCACGAATGCTCCGGTTCGCGCTCCGGGAACCTGTTTGGGCTTTTTGGGGATTCGTTCACACTCTGCGAATGAGGGATTTGATGTTTATACTCCAATTCACACTCTGGGAAGTTGGAGTCCGTTCGCACTCTGGGAACGAATTGTTTTAATGTTTATACTCCCATTCGCGCTCCGGGAAGTTGGAGTCCGTTCACACTCTGGGAACGAATTGTTTTATGTTTATACTCCAATTCACGCTCCGGGAAGTTGGTGTCCGTTCGCACTCTGGGAACGAATTGTTTTATGTTTATACTCCAACTCGCGCTCCGGGAAGTTGGAGTCCGTTCGCACTCTGGGAACGAATTGTTTTATGTTTATACTCCAACTCGCGCTCCGGGAAGTTGAAGTCCGTTCGCACTCTGGGAACGAATTGTTTTATGTTTATACTTCAACTCGCGCTCCGGGAACCGAAAGTTGAAGTTTATACTCCAATTCACTCTCTGGGAATTTGGAGTTGGCGGGGGGATCGTCGTGTGTCAATCCCCGTGAATGTTGATGTAGTGTTCTGTCCCCGAGCTCGGGTTTCACTTAGTGAGTGACTGGTCGCATCACAATCACTCCCTACTTGAATAAGTCCCTTCTCGTGATGGGACTTAGCCCTTCGTGCATTGTAATATAGTGCGTCATATTCAGTAAATCACAGCTCTGGCTCGAAGAGATGGCATTTTATTGCTGAAACGAAAGAATACGGCAAAGTCAGTTGCCTTATTACAAATTTAAGTCTCAAAATACTAAAATAAAATGCAAAGAAGTAAATTGGCAGAAAGTAAATAGGTAAAATTTCTCATATGTAGTAGCGACGAAGACTTTCGCTATTCCAAGCTCTTGGCAAGGTAAAACCGTCAACTGTTGATAATTTGAACGTGCCATCTCCGAGCTTTTTTGAAATCACATATGGTCCTTCCCAATTTGGCTTCATGTGTGAAGGGACCGGATAAACTCTTTTGAGTATGAGATCGCAGAGTTCGAAGGTTCGCGGACGGACCTTGGCGTTGTACAGTCTGGCGACTTGATTACGATATGCGGCTGCCCTCAAATCAGCCTCTCCGCGCTTCTTATCGAGTAAATCCAAAGATTCAGCAAGTAATATGGCGTTTGTTTTCGGATCGTAATATGTTACACGATGGGAATGCACTTCCATTTCGACCGGAATAACGGCTTCAGAACCATATGATAAGGAAAACGGGGTATGACCGGTTGCAGTTTTATGGGTTGTTCGATAGGCCCATAATGCCATAGGGAGTTCGTCAACCCATTTGCCCCCAGCTTTTTCCAGTCGCTTCTTTAGGATGGACTTGATAACTTTATTAACTGCTTCAACCTGACCATTTGCTTGTGGGTGTGCCACTGCTGAGAATTTCTTCTGGATGTGAAATCGTTGGCAGAAATTTTTGAATTCAGCACTGTCGAATTGAGTTCCATTATCGGTAATGATAGTATGTGGGAGACCGAAATGGCAGATGATGTTACGCACTACAAAGTTGATTACTTTCTTTGTTGTGATTGTCGCAAGGGGTTCAGCTTCAGCCCATTTGGTGAAATAATCAACCGCGACGATGGCGTACTTCGCGCCACCTTTGGCCAGAGGCAATGTGCTGATGATATCCATTCCCCACACCGCAAATGGCCAAGGACTGACCATTTGGGTTATCTCAGTAGGCGGGGCTCTTGAAATTCGAGCATGTTTCTGGCATTTGTCACATTTTCTAGCGTAATCTGCAGCATCGCGATTAACGATAGGCCAATAATACCCATATCGAAGTATCTTCTTTGCTAGTGCTTGCCCCCCAGTGTGATCACCACATTCTCCTTCGTGTACATCGTGTAACACTCGTTTGATTTCATCGTGTGCGATACACCGGAGGAGAGGAACAGAGTATCCTCTCCGATACATGACTCCATTCTGAATCAAAAATCGTGAAGCCTTTCACAGAACTTGTCTTTTCTCGCTTCGCCGCTCGGGCAATACACCACGTTCAATATAATCTTGATAAGGAGTCATCCACGATTCCTTGGTGGAGGTTGCTTCAAATGCGAAATCGGTCTCCCTTCGATCAATACTCGGAGATGATAGGGTTTCAATCGGAACAACCCCCAACTGTTGAGCCTCACCCGTGCTTGCTAACTTTGCCAATGAATCAGCTTTCTGATTGTGCTCTCGGGGTATGTAGAAAATGGCATAGTAATCGAATTGATTAAGTATCTCTAGAACTTGAATTAGATAAGCGGCCAGTCTTCGATCTTTGGCTTGGTATTCACCTCGGACTTGACACACTATCAATTGGGAGTCACAATAGATCTCTACAGCGATGATTTTCAGATCACGGGCAAGTTTTAGTCCGGTAAGTAGAGCTTCATACTCGGCTTCATTGTTGGTTGCGCGGAACTCGAATTTCAAAGCATAACATATGGATCGTCCTTCAGAGGTCTCAAGCACTATCCCAGCTCCTGAACACCGATCATTTGACGCACCATCGGTGTACATCTTCCAGATGTATTCGGGAGATATACTGGTTTCGGGCAAGTCTTCAGGAATAGTGAATTCGGCTATAAAATCTGCTAGGACTTGGCCGTGAATGGCTCTCCTTGGAGTATAAGTGATGTCGAATTGACTCAGTTAGATGTTCCACTTCAGTAACCTACCAGACGTCTCTGGCCGCGTAAGAACCTGTCGTAACGGCTGATCGGTGTACACAGTAATAGGATGAGCCTGGAAATATGGCCGGAGCTTCCTTGAGGCAATGACTAGGCAATATGCCAATTTTTCAAGCTTTGGATAATTTCTCTCGGCTCCGGTTAATCGTTTACTCACGTAGTAGACCGGCTTTTGCACTCGGTCTTCCTCCCGAATCAATGCAGCACTGATCGCATTCTCTGATACTGCCAGGTAAAGATATAACTGTTCATGATCTACAGGCTTTGAGAGGATTGGTGGTACGGAAAGATGCTGGATTAGTGATTGAAATGCGCCCTCGCAGTCTGTGTTCCATTCGAAGTTTCGTTTTCCCTTTCGAATTAAATCGAAAAATGGGAGGCATTTGTCGGTCGATTTTGAGATAAACCTGCTCAGCGCTGCCACTTTTCCGTTAAGACTCTGAACTTGCTTTATGGTTTTCGGAGTTTGTAGATTTCTGATTGCCCAAATCTTTTCGGGGTTGGCCTCTATTCCTCGGGCATTGACAATGAACCCAAGAAATTTTCCGGATGCGACTCCGAAGTGACACTTGAGTGGATTAAGCTTCATTCCGTATTTCCGGAGGATGTCGAACATTGATTCCAGGTCCCTGACATGATCACCAGAGTATCGTGACTTCACCAACATGTCATCTACATATACCTCCATAGTCTTTCCAATCTGATTGGCAAACATTCGGTTGACTAAGCGTTGATAGGTCGCGCCAGCATTCTTTAATCCAAAAGGCATGACTTTGTAGCAGTACAACCCCAAGTTGGTTACGAAGCTTGTGTGTTCTTGATCCGGTACATGCATGGGTATCTGGTTGTAACCTGAGTAAGCATCCATGAAAGATAACAATTCATGTCCAGCGGTTGAATCTACCAGTTGATCGATCCGGGGGAGTGTAAAGCTGTCTTTCGGGCAGGCTTTATTTAGGTCAGAGTAAGCGATACACGTTCTCCATTTTCCATTCGGTTTTCGGACAAGTACGGGATTGGACACCCATTCTGGGTATATAGCATCTCTAATGAACCCATTTGATTTCAACTTATCGACCTCTTCTTTCAAGGCAGCAGATCTCTCTGGATCCATACTACGCCTTTTCTGCTTGACCGGGATATATCGCGGGTCAATGTTCAAGGTGTGGCTCGCAATGTCAGGCGAGATTCCGCACATATCAGAGTGTGTCCAGGCGAACACGTCAAGATTCGCCCGGAGAAAATCAACCAATTCCTGTTGTGTCTTTCGGTCAAGTTGAGACCCAATCTTCAATATTCTCGAGTCGTCGTGATCATCACCAATCGAGACATCAATGGTCAGCTCGGCCGGAGAAGCCTGACTTTCTGTAGTTTTTTCTTTATTATCATTATCCCTCGGATCAAGATCCTTTTGGAATTGGTTGTGGTGCCCAGGCTGGAGCCCAGGCGCTAGTTGTCAATCGTCAGTTAAACGGGCGCAGAGAGATTCCTCTACGCCTTTTCCTTTCTCTTTCCGCTGCGCCTCTCGCAGCTCAGCAACATAACAGGCTCTTCCAGCAGCCTGATCTCCTTGTACAACTCCTATTCCGTGGTCAGTAGGGAACTTCAGAGTTAAACACCATGGGGCGATAGCAGCCCTAAATTCGGCAAGGGCCGGTCGGCCCAAAAAAGCATTGTATGGGGAAGGAATATCTAAGACAACAAATTGCAATATCCGAACTCTTCGGCATTCTCCCGCTCCTAACTATACTGGCAATTCGACTATTCCAGTTGGTATTGTTGTACTCCTATTGAAGCCGTGGACGCGTGATTGACAAGGCGTTAAGTCCTTAGCTTCCATTTTCATTAAATCATATGCTCTTTTAAATAAGATATTTACAGAACTTCCGCTGTCTACCAGGATCCTCTTCATCCAAGCAGGACCAACTTGAGCGGATATAGTCAATGGGTCAATTGTGGGAGCTTCGAATTTATCAGCATCTCGATTTCTAAACACTATTTCATCAGTCATTGTCTTTTGTTGCTTAGCCGGTGTTCCGTCTTTCGAATTGCTGCAACATTCAAAGTCTACATGCCTGATTGATCTAGCATATGACTCCATTTCTCTCCAACTTCTGTCAGTTGGATGAGGACCACCGCTTATCGTATTGATAACCAACCTTCCGCCTGTGCGAGCAGGTTCACCGTTTCTTTCCTGATTCTGTGTTCGATTTTGATTAGATGGACCCGCTCCACCAGACTGCGGTGTCCGAACAAACTGGTCCAACTTTCTTTCTCTGATCAACTTTTCAATGAGGTCTTGCAAATGTCTACACTCATTGGTATTATGCCCATAACTTTCATGAAACCTACAGAACTTCCCTGTCTGAATTTGCTTCTCCGATGAAGGCTTCGGAGCAGGCTTCTTGTATTGCATAGTATTACAAGTCTGTAAGTATACATTTTCCAGCGACGTGTTAAGCGGTGTATAATTGTCAAACATTGCGGCCCTACGCCTCGGACCACGACTTTGATTCTACTTCTTGCTTCGGTTATCACCATTTCTTCATTGTTGGGCCTGTTTATTTTGAATATTCAATTCGACTTTTCCCGAATTTTCTCCGGACTGTTTAATCGCAACATTGCTCTGAATCCCTTCACTGCTGGGCCTTGCATCGTCCTGCTTCATAGACTGTTTCGCATCTTCTCGCCTCAAGAATTGAGCAGCTTTGGAATAGAAACGGTCCAACGATGCGGGAGGTTTCCCGGCTAGCCAATTTCCAAATTCGGAATCAGGGTCGATTCCTTTAGTCAGGGCCATTAGAATGGAATTATCATTAGGGTTGGTAATCTCTGCGCATGCAGCATTGAATCTCTCCAAATATCGTCTAAGTGTTTCTCCGGGAGCTTGAGTAACACTTGATAGGGTATTAACATCTTTAGGTCGGGCAATATGCATGTGAAATTGTTCAACAAATTTAGTAGCTAACTGGTCAAACGAAGAAATAGATTGGGGTGGTAATTGGGTGAACCACATTGCCGCAATTCCCCCTATGGAAATAGGAAAACTGCGGCACTTTACTGCGTCATCAGCTCTTGCAGTAGTCATTGACCATTCATATTTCAGAACATGTTGATTTGGGTCGGAATTTCCTTCATACATGGGAAGGGTTGGCATTCTGAATCGGCGAGGAGGTTCAGCATACAATATGTCATCAGTAAATGGGGTATGACTCCGGGAGATTCCCCAGTCGTCATTCGTTAGGCCTTGACTCTCGCGAATCATTTGCCGCACCATGGCTGAGAAGTCTGGTATTGGAAAATTCTGTGGGTGGTGAGCCAAAGTATGGTCGGGTTCCATAGTGCGAGGTGGGATCGGACGCTGTCGACGATCCTCATCTCGCCTCCTTGGCTCGATATCTTCTGGGATATATGGCTCTGGAGCCTGTCCCTGCTGATGATAATTTTGATTGGAGTGATCTCGAGCATCAACCCCTATGTCAACTGCAGCGGTTGTAGCAGCTCGACCATCTGCAGTGTACTGAGGAATAGTGCCTCCTCGGGAGGAGGGTCCGGTATGGAAGCTGGTGGAAGGGCCAACCCTTATCTGCCCAACGGTTACTGCCTGTTAACAGTCAGCGGCTTGCGTATGATTTCCGTCTAGCCTGGGACGGATAGATCGGGTATTGTAATCTGAGGAAGCGGAGCTTTCGGTGGAAGAACGAGGAGCTTGATCCCTTCTGGATTTTCTTCGTTTTTGGTGACTTAGTTGATTGGTCAACTCAGCATTAGTGCGCAATTGCTCAGTTAGCTGTTGTCTGCTTTGGGTTAATTCTTGAAGTAGTGCTTGGAACTCTTGCCTCGTAACCGGACCTGACTGATCCGTATGCCCAACAGCATCTTGGTTAGTGGATTGTAGTTGTGTGGGGTTTTGCCTATCCCAGCCTTCCTGATCACCAATGTTGGAAGTGGTTCTTGTACTCACCATTTTGAAACGTTGAATTCTTTCCTAGACTTTTGACAAATCTGAGTAGAATGGAAGGAGTTTGAATATGAAATCTGGATCTCCCTCTTAGATTTATGCAATCCGGTATCGAAGATAGATCCAAGGAGCAGGAGAAAAAACTGGGTTTTTTCTCAGTGGAAGCACCAAAGTGTTTGTGTCAAAATTGGGCACAACACTCTTCGAAAGTTTTTGAAGAGATAATAAATGAAGAATGCAAATTAAAATGAGGATTATCTAACAAAAACTCCAAGCAACAGAAAGTAAATTGCACAGAAGACAACAATTTAGAGTGGTTCGGCGATGTGCCTACGTCCACTATGAAGCCTTGTTATTTTATTGCTCAATATTCGGAGAATACAACTTTTATATGGCTAAGTACAGCAGTTCTTAAGCGAAAATTCGAAGTCAAAGCTAGCGGCGGTGCTCTGAAGTGATTCTAGCGGCGTCCGGGCGTGCTTTTTCTCTAGAAATTCTCCGATCCCCTTTCTGAATGACCAGGGGCTCTATTTATAGGTGCTGGAGGCTGATATTTCTCCTAAAATTCGGGAAGACCACTTCTGACACATGCAGGGGGCCCACATAGCTGAATTCTGGAGATCCGGGCCCGCTTTTGGATCGATTCGACCCTTGGTTCGAATCGATCAAAAAAGTGTCCAATCGGGATGAAACTTGGCGTGGCATTCCTCAACATGTATGCAAGCTTCTATGAAAATTTCATGGCATTTGGATCATAGGATTGAGAGATGTTTGCACAAAAAATGGACAAACACCTCCAAGTCGTATTATTTAGTTGATTATATGTGATTTTCAATGATTTTAGATGAGTATGTAAATATAAAAGAAGTAGGGGCTGAAATGTAAAAGACACGCGGATTTATAGTGGTTCGGCCAGAATGCGCCTACGTCCACTTTATATGTTATTATCTTCTTTCTTTCAGATTACAAGTACAATGCTTCATATATAAGTATATGAAATTAGTTTGAAAGTTCCTTCCTTGCTTGAGCTCTCAAACTTGTCTGCCATTGTTGTACCCCTGCCCCTCTATTTATAGAATGAGGTAGGGGGCAGGGGTCTTGGAAGTATATAACTGCTGGTGAGCCTGGGCTGAAGCAATTTGGACTGGCAATCATCTGGTTCGGCGGAGGTCCATTCGGTGGTGAGGTATGGTTTGGCTCGGTGGCGTTGGTTCGGTCGTGGAGTTGGTTCGGTAGTGAGCTTGAAGGTTGGTTCGGTCGTATATGGTCCGGTCGTATGTGGTCCGGTCATGTGGGAAAGGGGTTGGACCGGTGGTATTGGAGAGGACGTTGATCCGGTATTGCTTGGTTGTGACTTTGAAGCTGGTTCGGCAGGAACTTGGTCCGGCATTGGGTAGGTGAGGCGTTGGTTCGGTGGAGCGGAGGGAAGGAGGCTGGCTATGCCGGATGGACTTGGGCTTGCACTGCCGAATGAAGCTTCATGTGTGAATGCCGAGCGTACCTTGCCGAATGAATTGGAGGTTGCGAACCCGGGTGAAACTGACGCTTCTTGGTCTCAAGATCCCCTGGGTGAGAATTCGCCCAACATTTGCCCCCCAAAGTGGGGCACGTGCTTGCATGTGTCGCGCTTTGTTTCTTTGTGGTAGGAAGTCTAGCTTTGTAACGCCATGGGTTGGATGTTCGTATTCTGTTGATGTCCTGCAAAGGAATTTACAGTTTTAGAGTGATTTCAAACGACAACCGTTCGTGATCGAAATATTCGAGTTGAATTGAACTGTGCTGTTTGGGACGAGAGAGTAAGCCCCGAGGGGGCTTAGCATCATTGATGCCAGGTTCATGTCAGAGTGGATCCTTAGATCGTTTGTCAAGATGGTTTATCGCCAGCTCAGAGCATGCCTAGGGATCGTTCGCGACCCCGTACATGTGTAAGTAGCTTAGCCATTTCATAATTATCAGAGTCAAATATCCGTTTAACCTACGAGTTTAAAAAGGCGTGTCAAAGTGTAAATTCCCACGACAATAGGGTTAATAACCATTCAGAGCGTGCCTATGGACCGTTCGTGGTCGCGTACACGTGTAAACGATTAATCCATGTTAGTGAGAGATTTACAACTTATTCATCGTTGTCGTAATCCTCATTTTATTAGTTAGTTCTGGAGTTCGGTACTTATCTGCATGAGGCGCTCCGCATGCCCCTAGTTCCTGGTTGTCGTTGGTAGAGAGATAGTTCATTCGGTTTTTTGTTGGTCCGGTTATTCTCATCCGGCTGTGGTTTCATTCGGCATCTAGTTGGTTCGGTATATTTGTTATTGGTCCGGTGTTCCTATCCGGTGGGCCGAACCAGTTGGTTCGGCGGCCCTGAGCTCGCCTATATATAGAGGCCGTACCCCCCTTGGTTTTCCCTTACCGAACCAGAGAGCCGAATCAACTGACTTGCCGGACCAAATCGTCTGCCGAACCAAATCTCTACCGAATCAGGTATACACTCTATTGCCGAATGCCTTTATTACCGAATGTTTCTGTATGCCGAATGAGTTTAAGGCCTTAGTGCCGAATGAACTTCATGCCCCATTGCCGAATGAATTTGCTTGCACCGTATTACCGAACGAATTCGTATACCGGATGAACCTCTAATGCCGAATGGAACTACCGAATGAGGCATATACCGAATGAGACTCGGAATTTGAATCTTGAGCGAAATCTTAGGCTTTTATATGCTTGCTTTAGATACTTGCTTGTTTATTTTCCTATACTTCTTATTCTAACATCAAGTTTTTCTTGTGCTGCAGAAAATGTCTCGCAAAGCGGAAACACGATCGGACAGAAAGAAGTCTAGAGGCACAGGAGAGTCTTCTTCTTCCTTGCCCCCAGTCCAACCAGGATCCGGGCAACATCGACCTATTCCGAGGTCTCTAGTGGATGGATATGGTCCACAGGAACTTCTGATCTCCCCTCCTGATTGCTTTCCTAGCTCCCTAAAGGAGGAGCAACTTGACGTCATATCCCGTTCCTTCGAGATAGATAGGGCTCTTATGCTGCTGCCGGGAGATGGAGTGATGCCATATAATCCTCCCGAGGGCTACTTTGCTTATAGCAGATACCATTGCATGTGCGGTGCTATCCCTCCTATCAACGCTTGGATAGTAAGCTTCACCACATATTTGAAGGTGGCTCCCTTCCAGCTTCAGCCTAACTCTTATGCCATCCTGGTGAGCCTCTTTGTTATCTTCCAGAGGAGGTACGGGCGTCCTCCTTCTAACCGGGAAATTCGATATTTGTACAACCTGAGAGGCTATAAGAAGGGGTCTCCGTATATCAGTCTGGAAGCGGCCGTGCCCTTCAAACCGGTCCTGGACTTATATTCCAAGTTTACCATGTTCAAGAAAGAGTGGTTCTTCATCAAGGACGATGCTGTTTCTTTCTGACTTTTCACTTCCGGCTGTAAGATGGATTTCATTTATATTTTCCATGTTTTGACTGTAGTGTTTTTTCTGACATGCCTCTATTTCTGGCTAGCGACAGGTGGTATTGCAGTCGTGGAGGATGATTCCTTGGTGCGAATGGCTGCTGAACTAAAGGCTATTCCGGCACGGGACCGGTCGGCCTCCTTCTTGATCAGGAACGCAACCCTCTTGGAGTATAATTTGATCTTACCGCACCAGTCCGTGGTTAAGCAAAGGGATACGGCTGAGGAGAAGGCTGCTAAAGCTAAGGAGGGGGCTACGGTGAAGAGCGGTAAGAGGGAGCCTTTTGCAGAGCGTCCCGCTGTCGGGGGGAAGAAGCTGAAGAAGTCTGATTGCCCTTCTCCAAGCACTTGTCCGACTGTCCCGGAGGGGGAAGGTGTAGATGAGGAGGAAGGAGGCGAGGTTGGAGAAGGGTCGGAGGGTGGAGGAGACGGCCACGGTCAAGGTGGTAACGGCGTCGGTGCCCTAACCTCTGAGCAAGACCTTGAACTGGATGAGGCTCTCCGTCGGGCCTTCGGGGAGTCGGAGGGAGAGTCGGAAACGGAGAAGGCAAAGGAAACCGGCAAAGCTGTGGCTGGCACTGACCCATCCTCTAAGGGTTCCTCAGCTAGGGCGATTCCGGCGATGCAAGGTGAACTTTTGTCTTCTACCGATTCCATTTTCGATAGGGACTTAGAAATTTTTTGCGGTTCACTTCCGTCCTGGAATGAGATCCAGGACTTATTGCAGTATCCCACTCCTCCGCCGGGTTTGTATAATAGACGTGTCTTCTCACTTTTCGTTCCTTTTAACTTAACATATTTTTCGAACTGTGGATTATTGTATGTTCGTAACACTTGTTCTTTATTCCAGGGGCAGGCCAGGTGGTTAAAACGTCGGACGTTCGACACCGCCTTGAGCAGTTTAAGTCGAGGAGAGCTTCTGCGAAACCCCCTACTGGTCGCACTGGGGATGTAGTCAGTTATCGCCCTCTTCTCGGGGTCATTGAAGAGGGCATTCGGAGAAAGAAGCGGAGCCATTCCTTATTTGAGTCTTCCCCTGGTTCGCAGCTTCCTACTCAGCCTCCTCGTGATACTACGGAGGAGAGCACGGAATCCGGCCCCCCTCGTCCTCCTTTCAAGAGCCCAACTGTTATTCGTATAAGGCGTCCTGATGTGCCTCGCCCCGTGCCTCGTGACCCTTTTGCCGGTCATCCTGATTTAGATCCGAGCTTTCAGGATATCTCATTTGATGAGGCCACGGGCGAGCACCTCCTTCCCCGCAACCCCATGGTAAGAGTGCTGGACGAGGCCAAGTCTTTAGATCTTGATTTACTTACTACACGGGTAGTCACCATGGGGGACGAAGCCAAGGCTAACATCGATCGGGTGGCCGCAGAGACCAAGAAGTTAATGGAGCATCATGCTAAATTGGCCAAGGCCGGGGAAGAGATCGGGAGTGCTAATGTTCGGTTGAGGTTAAAAGTTGCCGATCAGGCCAAGCAGCTCGCCGATCAAGCCATCCAGATTTCCCAGCATGAGGAAGCCTCCAAGCGGCTGAAAGAGACGATGGAGAAGGCCAGTAGGGCGGAATTACGGAAGATGGAGGTCGCCTGCGGGGAACGGATTAACATGGCCATTACGACGGTGGACGAGGTTCGAAATGCGGATCTTGAGCGGGTAGAGGAGTTGTCTGGGAGGCTCGAGGCTGCGGAAATGGCTCAGGCCGAGTTGAAGGAGGAGATGGAGGAGATGAGGAGGTCCCTCAAGTTAAAGGAGGAGGAAATGAAGAGGTCTCTCCAGGCTGACTGCTTGAGATACCAATCAGAGAGGGACATTGCCGTCGCCAAGTTACAAGTCTCCGAGGCCCGGGTGAGGGAGTTTGAGGAGAATGAGGGGATGATGGATGAGATGCTGCAGGACATGTACTTCCACACTTGGAAGGAGGGCGGCTTGTCTTGGATGGACGATTACCCTCGGGTGATGGCCAAGGTGTATCTCCAGGCTTTAGAGGAGGCCAGGGTGAACGCGGGTAAGGAAGGCGGAGAGGCTTTCAATTTGGATGCGGTTACTGCCCAGTTCTCGAAGGAGGAGCAAGCGGCGGTGAAGGAGGGGATGCGGCTGCTTGCTGCAGAGGAAGCGGGCGTGCAGTTGGATGATGAGGATCAAGCGGCGGATGCTGGTGAGTTATTCTTTTCCCTTTCTTTCCTTTCCGTGTTTTCATAACTTGATCGTTCGTTTAATGAATTCCTCTTCTGAACTGGACAGGTGGGACTCCTGATCCACATGCTGGGGGCTCTGATCCTGCGGCTAAGTAGACTGGGGAAGTCGGTGATGGAGTGTGGACGCGGTTGCCACCTTTTTATTTCTTTTTATCACTGTTTACGTTAGTCATTGACATGTAACTATAACAATATTATTTGCAAAGAATAACTTCGTGTGATTTTATAATATAAGCTGATGTTGTTATGTTTAAATGTTGTTGTCATCTTGATGTGCTGCGTGAGAAATATAACTATGTATATGCCTGTGATTCTAGTTGTGTTTGATGCTAAGTTTTTTGCTAGAAATATAATTTCATGTGTTGCAATGTTATTGTACGAACAAGCTATAGTTACGTATTTATGTACAAGAAAAGAGAGTACCGCCCTTTATGTTCCATTCGCAGGCGGTAGCTTAGAGTATCTTATGTAACTGTTCACGGATATAGCTGAGTACCTGCCACCCAGTACGCAGGCTTAGTTTCTCATGAGTGAACGCTTCCTATTTGGTTTCCTGTACTTTAGAGTTTGTTATAAAGGATAGGAGAAAAGTATTTAAATGAAATGGAAATATAGTAAAAGTAAAACTTCCAGTCACGGAAGGCCGTCGATGTGCTTAAGTTCGTGGCAAACGGGTTTTGTAGTCACTTTCCCTAGCTGTGGGTCTTGGAGACATTTGTCACCCATCTTACGCCTCCGCGGGGAGTTTTCTTTTTTACCACAGCCGCACTTAAGACACATCGGAGCCGAGATCGCGCACGGTAACTACCCGAACCATTATGGTCCGTAATCGTGGGTATTATTCGATTTACCGTGGCCGGCTAGCGTGGGTGCCGTTGGCCGTGAACTACCCCTGGCTGGCCACACCTTATGTTGGGGCTTAAAGTAGGTTCACAGTTGCCGGCGAGCCGAACGCCGTAATGAGCTGCCATCGGCTATAGTCGGCCTTTATGATGACTTATAATCGGCTCATTACAGTTGGCTTTGAGGGCAGGCGCACAATGAGTTAACCCGCAGCAGAGGGATGCTGGAGCAAAATTGTCTCATTGGCGAGTGCATAGAATCGTAGCGTACCTGTTAGGCCTAGTCCAGATGAGGCCGCGGTGCGTCTTGAGTGGAGATGCCATAGGATTTTGTTCAACAGAAAGGGATAAAACTTAACAAGTAGCCAAGACATAAAGGAACAAGCTAAAAAGAGACAAGATTTTTTAAAGTGGTTCGGCACGAAAGTGCCTACGTCCACTGATTCTCTTTGTTAATTCACTTCATATGGGCAGTACAAGTTAAGAAAAGTATCGACGGAGGTGTCGGATGTTCCATGCCCTCTGGAACACCTCTCCGTCCACTGTTGACAAAATATAAGCTCCGTTGTGGAGATCTTTAAGAATTACATACGGTCCGTCCCAGATGGGGTCTAGTGCCCCGGGGCGCGGAAAGATTCGCCTGAGGACAAGATCTCCTTCTTGTAAGCTGCGATGCTTGACTTTGGAATTGTATAGCGCTGCCACTTTTTGCTTGTGAGCTGCTGCTTTAAGTGCTGCATCGTTTCTCCTTTCCTCAACCAGATCCAAAGACATAAGGAGGAGTTCTTCGTTTTCTTCTGGGTTGTAGTGGATCCTACGGTGGGAAGGCACAATAGTCTCAACTGGGAGCATTGCCTCCGATCCATATGCCAAGGAGAAAGGAGTATGTCCCGTTGATGTTCTGAAAGACATGCGGTATGCCCATAGTGCCGTAGGAAGTTCGTCCACCCAGGCGCCTTTTGACTTTTCAAGTTTCTTCTTGATTAGGGTTTTGAGAATTTTGTTGACAGCTTCAACTTGTCCGTTTGCCTGAGGATAAGCTACTGATGAGAAGCTTTTATGAATTCCATGCTCCTGGCACCAGTCGGCAAATTCTTCGCTGTCAAATTGGAGTCCGTTGTCTGATATGATCTTGAGTGGGACTCCGTACCTGCACAGAATATTTTTGATCAAGAAGTTTATAACTTTTGTTGAAGATATTTTATTTAGAGGTTCTGCTTCCACCCATTTGGTGAAATAATCGACTGCCACTACAGCATATTTGGCTCCGCCCCGGCCCGTTGGCAGTTCGCCAATTAAGTCAATTCCCCATACAGCAAAGGGCCAAGGGCTGGTCATTTGAGTAATTTCATTTGTGGGCAGTCGAGGAATCTTGGCAAATTTCTGACATCTGTCGCATTTCTTGACGAAGTCTAGAGCGTCTTTGTTTAGTGTGGGCCAGTAATATCCATATCGGAGTATCTTCCTTGCCAAAGTCTGCCCCCCAGTGTGATCTCTGCATCCTCCCTGATGGATGTTTGATAAGATCTCCTTGGCTTCCCTTCCAGCGACGCATCTCAATAAGGGGCCAGAGAAGCCACGCCGATAGAGGATGCCTTCTTGTATCGTGTAGTGGGGAACTTTCCTCAAGATCCTCTTGGCTTCGTCACGCCTGTCGGGCAGTGTGCCATCTTGCAAATATTTCCGGATGGGAGTCATCCAGGTTCCTTCTTCGATTGCAGTTACCAGATTTACTGGTTTGAAACTTGGGGCTAGCTGCCTTGAGATGGCTAGTGTTCCGGAAATGGTGCTATTCTTCATACTAGCTTGCTTTGCAAGTTCATCTGCCTCTTGGTTCTCTTCTCGAGGAATATGTTTGATTAGATAGTGGTCCAATTGATCGAGCAGCAGTTTGGTTTTCTTTAGGTATGCTGTGAGTCGTTCTCCTCGAGTCTGGAATTCTCCTAGCACCTGGTTTACGATAAGCTGAGAATCACTATGAAGACATAAGGAATCGATTCCAATTTCCAGGGCAAGCTCCAATCCTGCTATTACTGCTTCATATTCATCATCGTTGTTAGTGGCCGTGAACTCCAACCTTAATGCATAGTACAACTTTCTTCCCCTGGGGGTGATGATCACAATTCCTGCCCCCGAGCCTTGTTCGTTCGATGCTCCATCTACAAAGAGGTTCCACTTGATGTTTTTTGCTACTTCGGATTGTTCCTTGCCTTCGTTGGTAGTGAATTCGGCAATGAAATCAGCCATGGCTTGTCCTTTGATAGCGGTGCGAGGATGGTAGGTGATATCATACTGACTTAGTTCGATGCACCATTTGAGGAGTCGCCCAGAAGTGTCAGGACGATGGAGCACTTGTCTTAGCGGTTGATCGGTTAGAACCCTGATGGAGTGAGACTGGAAGTAGTGTCGCAGTTTTCGTGACGCGATCAATAAACAATATGCTAATTTCTCTAGTTTATGATATCTGGCCTCTGCCCCTGTAAATCTCTTACTTACAAAGTAAACCGGGCGTTGTGTGCGGTCTTCTTCTCTTACCAAGGCGGCGCTTAGAGCATGAGATGATACAGCGAGGTATAGGTATAACACTTCACCTTCATTTGGAGTTGAGAGTACTGGTGGTCTCTAAAGGTGTTCGATTAGGTTGAGGAAGGCTTTTAAGCATTCATCGGTCCACTCGAATCTCCCTTTGTCTTTCTTGAGAGCTTCGAAGAAAGGGACACACTTGTCAGTTGCCTTGGAAATGAATCTGCTTAGGGCGGCCACCTTTCCGTTTAGGCTCTGCATTTCTTTTCGTGTGGAGGGTATCCTTATTTCTTTTAGAGCCCGGATTTGTTCAGGGTTTGCTTCGATTCCTCTGGCGTGGACGATAAATCCTAAGAATTTTCCCGAAGATACTCCGAAGGAGCACTTTAGAGGATTCAGCTTCATTCCATATCGGCGAAGTACTTGAAACATCTCGCCCAGGTGGCTTACATGGTCGTCGGCTTTCCTGGACTTTACCAACATGTCATCCACATACACTTCCATAGTTCGTCCTATTAGTTCCGCGAACATCTTGTTGACGAGGCGCTGATAGGTAGCTCCAGCATTTTTGAGTCCAAAAGGCATGACTTTGTAACAATATAGTCCGCGGTCGGTGATGAAGCTAGTGTGGTCTTGATCAGGAGCGTGCATGGGAATCTGGTTATATCCGGAGTATGCATCCATAAAAGATAGGAGTTCGTGTCCGGCTGTGCTGTCCACAAGTTGGTCAATTCGGGGAAGTGGGAAGCAATCTTTTGGGCAAGCGTCATTCAGATTGGAGAAGTCAATACATGTTCGCCACTTTCCATTGGCCTTTTTTACTAGCACTGGGTTAGCGATCCATTCTGGGTAGATGGCTTCCCGTATGAAGCCATTAGCAAGTAGATTCTTTACTTCCTCATCAAGGGCTGCCGATCGCTCTGCCCCCATGCTCCTCTTTTTCTGCTTTACCGGTACCTTGGTGGGATCGATGTTCAGCATGTGGCATGCTATGTCGGGGGAGATTCCTGTCATATCGGCATGGGGTCCACGCAAATACATCTAAGTTGTGGCGGAGAAAGTCAATGAGTTGATCTTTCAACTCCGTTTTTAGCTGAGATCCGACTTTTAATAGTTTACTTGAATCGTGCTTGTCTACAGATACGAATTCCATAGCCTCTGCAGGCTCGGCGGTAGCCTCCTCCTCTTTATCCCTGGGGTCTAGTTCATTGAAGGGATCGCTTGTGTATCGAAGAGGAGGGGCTTTCTTTAGTTGCTATGCCTCCAAGCTTTTCATGCAGAGAGTAGTCTCTGCACCTTTTCCTTTATTCTTTCTGCGGTTATCGCGAAGTTCAGTTACATAGCAGTCTCGGGCAGCATCTTGATCTCCTTCTACTTCTCCTACTCCGTTGTCTGTTGGAAATTTCATTTTCAGGCACCAGGGGGCTAATACAATCTGGAAGTCAGACAAGGCTGGTCTTCCCAAGAAGGCGTTGTAAGCCGAGTGGTTTTCTATTAGTACGAACGTTTGTTTTCACACAACGGAGCGGGGATGACTTCCTATTTCGACGAAGAGGTCAAGTTGCCCGAGGGGCATTTTTGCATCTCTAGTGAAACCGTGCAGTGGTTTGTCACTGGGGGATACATCCTTCATTGATAACTTCATTTTGTCGAAAGCATGTTTGAATAGGATATTTACGGAGCTTCCTGTGTCTATTAGAATCCGAAAAACTTTAGCTGGACCAAACCAGGCAGAGATGACCATAGGATCCATATGTGGGTACTGTCTTCCTTCCAAATCACGCCTACTGAATATGATGTCGTCGTTCTCTTTTCGTTTCGGGTGGCGTTCTTCCGTGATGGAGTTAACATAGCCTTCTGCATTTCTAAGCGACTTGCCGTACCTTTCCATCTCTGCCCAACTTCTGTCGGCGATGTGTGGTCCTCCTGAGATGGTAAGGACCACTATCTTCTCTTGAATAGAGCCACTGGTGTTGTGATTGTTGCGATTCCCTCCGCCTACCTCTGGGAGGGGTTGCTTTGAGTTCTCATTGGCTGGAGCTAGAGTCCTGTTCTGACCCTTCACATAGCGTTCCAGTCTTCTTCTTCTAATGTGTTCTTCGATCAAGTCCTGAAGATGGTGGCATTCATTGGTGTCATGTCCGTGGGATTCGTGGAAGCGACAGAACTTTCCGGACTTGAGTGTGTTATCTAATTCTTTCTTATGCGGGGGGCGCTTGTATCCTAGTTCGCCCTGAGTGGCTAGGAAGATATTTTCGATTGTGTCGTTCAAAGGAGTGTAGGAGTCAAATCTCGGTCCTGGTCGATATTGGCGCTTTTCGACCTTTCTGCCCCCAGCATTGTCTCTAGATTCATTTCTTCGAGCGTCCTTAGCTGCAGTGGGAACCTTGTCCTGAACTGTCTTACCTTGTTGTCCTGATTGCCTCTCTGTAGCAGCGTCTTCAAGTCTCATATACTTTCCAGCTTCATGGAAGAAATCAGGCAAGGTAGCTGGTTTTTCCTTAGTTAATCTTCTGGCAAACTTGGTGTCTGGATGTACACCACTACAGAGGGCCATTAGAGTGAGTTTTTCATCGGCATCTTGAACTGCTGCCGCTGCGGCGTTGAACCGTGTTAGATATTGTTGCAGCGTCTCTCCGGTTTTCTGTTTGACATTGGATAAAGAATAAGCATCCTTGGGTTGTTCCACATGGATGCGGAACTGGCTAATAAACCTTTCTTTCAACATCTCCCATGAGCTGATGGATCCTTGGGGTAGATGGTAGAACCAGGAGGTAGCTAGATCAGCTAGGAATAGCGGAAAACATTTACATAACACTCCTTCTGTTGCTCCACTCATGAGCATATGCTGGGTGTATCTCTGCAAGTGTACGATGGGGTCGGATGTTCCTTTGTAAGGTTCCATGGTTGGCATTTTCCATTCCCGGGGAGTGATGGCAGTTTCGATATTTCGGGTAAAGGGACTGGTGACCCTAGCGCCTATTCCCCGGTCCCTTTGCTCCCGTTGGACACATTCTCTGAATAATCGTGCCATTCGTTCGTCAGAACTTGGAGTGGACAAAAATGAGCTTGGTTCTTCCCTACGGGATCTATCTCGTCCAGATGACCTGTAGGGATGGTACAGTCTATCACTTCTAGCATTATCCAGTGGTTGTCTTTGGCTGCTCGGATGCACGCTAGGACCAGCTACAGTTGCCCCCTGCCTTGATCTTCCCCTGTGGGGTTCTGTTTCGAGCACATCCATGGGGTCAACTTCGGGCTGGGTTCTAGCTCGGCTCCGTTCAGCGGGGTTTCTATGATTAGGTGGCATGACTGGCTCAGCTACATCCGACCCTCGCCTGGTGCCTCCCCCGCTGGGTTCGGTTCCAAGGGCTTCCTCGAGTCGGAATTCGGGCTGAGTCCGGGCGCGGCCCCTATCATTGTTGTTCCTGTTGATAGCTTCTTCGAAGAGGGAAGACCTTTGTTGCCTCCGAGATCCTCCGGATTGGGACTCACCCCATGATTCAGTGTTGTGGTTGGACTCTTCAGCATCCCTTAAGCGTGACATGAGTTGGTCCACCAAAGCTTCTTGTTGGGATGTGAAGCGGTTAGTTACTTCAGCCACAACCCTGTCCAGATCTGCCCTAGTGATTGGTTGTTTCGTTGCGGGACCAGTTGGATTTTCCTGATTTTCATCTGGTACTGCTGTTGAAGTGGGCTGATCTGCGATTGCTGGATCTGGAAGGCTACTAGTTGCGATGTTCTTTCCTTTGTTAACATCCCTTCTCTGTTTGGAAGGCATGATTTTTAAGCAACGAGCGATGTTGTTAGGAAGAAGGTTGAGTGGGAGAAGATGAAGCCTGAGTTCAATTCTCAGTGAAAGCACCAAAAATGTTTGCACAAAAAATGGACAAACACCTCCAAGTCGTATTATTTAGTTGATTATATGTGATTTTCAATGATTTTAGATGAGTATGTAAATATAAAAGAAGTAGGGGCTGAAATGTAAAAGACACGCGGATTTATAGTGGTTCGGCCAGAATGCGCCTACGTCCACTTTATATGTTATTATCTTCTTTCTTTCAGATTACAAGTACAATGCTTCATATATAAGTATATGAAATTAGTTTGAAAGTTCCTTCCTTGCTTGAGCTCTCAAACTTGTCTGCCATTGTTGTACCCCTGCCCCTCTATTTATAGAATGAGGTAGGGGGCAGGGGTCTTGGAAGTATATAACTGCTGGTGAGCCTGGGCTGAAGCAATTTGGACTGGCAATCATCTGGTTCGGCGGAGGTCCATTCGGTGGTGAGGTATGGTTTGGCTCGGTGGCGTTGGTTCGGTCGTGGAGTTGGTTCGGTGGTGAGCTTGAAGGTTGGTTCGGTCGTATGTGGTCCGGTCGTATGTGGTCCGGTCATGTGGGAAAGGGGTTGGACCGGTGGTATTGGAGAGGACGTTGATCCGGTATTGCTTGGTTGTGACTTTGAAGATGGTTCGGCAGGAACTTGGTCCGACATTGGGTAGGTGAGGCGTTGGTTCGGTGGAGCGGAGGGAAGGAGGCTGGCTATGCCGGATGGACTTGGGCTTGCACTGTCGAATGAAGCTTCATGTGTGAATGCCGAGCGTACCTTGCCGAATGAATTGGAGGTTGCGAACCCGGGTGAAACTGACGCTTCTTGGTCTCAAGATCCCCTGGGTGAGAATTCGCCCAACAAGAGATATGATCGATTCAAGATTGCGTCTTCGTGTATCCTGTTTGCTTCGACTCGATCCTATGGATTCGTTCGAATCCATATGGTTCGAATCCATATAGTTCGAATCCATATGGTTCGAATCCATAGGGTTCGAAGACATACATGCTTCGAATCAATGGTCTTCGTGGCTTTCCTACTGGATGGTTTCGAGGCACTCCGTGAGATGGAATCGAAGTGAAGTCTCAGGATGGATTCGATGCACTGCAACCAGATGGATTCGAAGGAGTTTCTTACCTCATGGATTCGACCATGAGATTCTCTTGATGGATTCGAAGTAAGGTGACTTGGATGGAGTCGAACTAAGGCTTGCTCAATGGAGTCGAAGCGAGGTTTAGTTCATGGATTTGAAGTAATGCATGGATTCGAGGTAAGGCTCCGGGAGGATGGATTCGAAGCACGGCTAAGCTTCTTGGGTTCGAACTAGGGAAGGTTCCGGATGGATTCGAGGTGATGGATTCGAATCGAGCAAGGTTCATTTCTCCCAACTTGAATCCATCATAACTTGAGCATACGACCTCGGATTGACTGGAAATTTGAAACGCGGACTTCTACGATCTTTCTGGTCATGTCCTATCAATTGTAGATCTATCTGGACTCGGACAAAATTCATCGATATCCATAGCGAAGAGAAGTGCAACCAATCTCTGAGACGAACTGTCCTTTGTTTTTGGCCAATCTCTTGGTATCACGGCTTTGCCAAAAAGCAGGATAACAGTACCGTTCCGTTTCAAATCCATGCACGCATTTCAAAAAGTCGTACGACACTGTTCGCCATTTCGGACGGATGTTGCACCATGCACGGTGGATGTTGCACCCTGTAGATATCGATTATTCGGACGGCCATAACTTCTGGCTCGTTTAGAGTTACGGGAGCCATAACCAGTCAAAACGAAGGCCTCGGTGAGTTCTACGGCTACGACAGCTTTCAGCCGTCAATGGATTGTTGAATGCCCAAAAATGACTATCCGAGTCTCAATCGGGTCTAGAAGTTTTTTACCCTTCGTTTTTTCGACACGTTGATTTTTACGGTAAAAAGGGATTATCGTGGATGGTCTTCGATTTACCATCGCTGGAGAGTGATGCACCATGGTACCGTTCCGTTTCAAATCCATGCATGCATTTCAAAAAGTCGTACGACACTGTTTCGCCATTTCGGACGGATGTTGCACCTTGCACCGCGGATGTTGCACCTTGTAGATATCGATTATTCGGACGGCCGTAACTTCTGGCTCGTTTAGACTTATGGAGCCATAACCAGTCAAAATGAAGGCCTCAGTGAGTTCTACGGCTATGACTACTTTTAGCCGTCATTGTATTGTTGAATGCCCAAAAAAGACTATCTGAGTCTCAATCGGGTCTAGGAAGTTTTTTACCCTTCGTTTTTTCGACACGTGGATTTTTACGGTAAAACGGGATTACCGCGGATGGTCTTCGATTTACCATCGCTGGAGAGTGGTGCACCATGGTACCGTTCTATTTCAAATCCATGCATGCATTTTAAAAATTCGTACGACACTGTTGGCCATTTCGGACGGATGTTGCACCTTGCACCGTGGATGTTGCACCCTATAGATATCGATTATTCGGACGGTCGTAACTTCTAGCTCGTTTAGAGTTACGGGAGCCATAACCAGTCAAAACGAAGGCCTCAGTGAGTTCTACGGCTATGACCGCTTTCAGCCGTCAATGGATTGTTTAATGCCCAAAAAAGACGATCCGAGTCTCAAACGGGTCTAGGAAGTTTATTACCCTTAGTTTTTTTGACATGTGGATTTTTACGGTAAAACGGGATTACCGTGGATGGTCTTCGATTTACCATCGCTGGAGAGCGGTGCGCCATGGTACCATTCCGTTTCAAATCCATGCATGCATTTCAAAAAGTCTTACGACACTGTTCGCCATTTCGGACGGATGTTACACCTTGCACCGTGGATGTTGCACCCTGTAGATATCGATTATTCGGACGGCCGTAACTTCTGGCTCGTTTAGAGTTACGGGAGCCATAACCAGTCAAAACGAAGGCCTCAGTGAGTTCTACGGCTATGACTGCTTTCAGCCGTCATTGTATTGTTGAATGCCCAAAAAAGACTATCCGAGTCTCTATCGGGTCTAGGAAGTTTTTTACCCTTCGTTTTTTCGACACGTGGATTTTTACGGTAAAACGGGATTACTGTGGATGGTCTTCGATTTACCATCGCTGGCGAGTGGTGCACCAAGGTACCGTTCCGTTTCAAATCCATGCACGCTTTTCAAAAAATCGTACGACACTGTTCGTCATTTCGGACGGATGTTGCACCTTGCACCGTGGATGTTGCACCCTGTAGATATCGATTATTCGGACGGCCGTAACTTCTGGCTCGTTTAGATTTACGGGAGCCATAACCAGTCAAAACGAAGGCTTAGTGAGTTCTACGGCTATGACCGCTTTCAGCGGCCATTGTATTGTTGAATGCCCAAAAAAGACTATCCGATTCTCAATTGGGTTTAGGAAGTTTTTTACCATTTGTTTTTTCAACACGTGGATTTTTACGGTAAAATGGGATTACCGTGGATGGTCTTTGATTTACCATCGCCGGAGAGTGGTGCACCATAGTACCGTTCCGTTTCAAATCCATGTGCGCATTTCAAAAAGTCGTACGACACTGTTCTCCATTTCGGACGGATGTTGCACCTTGCACCGTGGATGTTGCACCCTGTAGATTTCGATTATTTGGACGGCCATAACTTCTGGCTCGTTCAGAGTTACGGGAGCCATAACCAGTCAAAACGAATGCCTCAGTGAGTTCTACGGCTATGATCGCTTTCAGTTGTCAATGGATTGTTTAATGCCCAAAAAAGACGATCCATGTCTCAATCGGGTCTAGGAAGTTTTTTACCCTTCGTTTTTCGACACGTGGATTTTTAAGGTAAAACGGGATTACCGTGGCTGGTCTTCGATTTACCATCGCTGGAGAGTGGTGGACCATCGTACCGTTCCATTTCAAATCCATGCACGCATTTCAAAAAGTCGTACGACACTGTTTCGCCATTTCGGACGGATGTTGCACCTTGCACCGTGGATGTTGCACCATGAACCGTGGATGTTGCACCATGTAGATATCAATTATTCAGACGACCATAAATTCTGGCGAGTTTAGAGTTACAGGAGCCATAACCAGTCAAAACGAAGGCCTCAGTGAGTTCTACGGCTATGACAACTTTCAGCCGTCAATGGATTGTTTAATGCCCAAAAAAGACTATCCAAGTCTCAATCGGGTCTAGGAAGTTTTTTACCCTTCGTTTTTTCGACACGTGGATTTTTACGGTAAAACGGGATTACCGTGGATGGTCTTCGATTTACCATCACTGGAGAGTGGTGCACCATGGGACCGTTCCATTTCAAATCCGTGCACGCATTTCAAAAAGTCGTACGACACTGTTTCGCCATTTCGGGCGGATGTTGCACCATGCACCGTGGATGTTGCACCCTGTAGATATCGATTATTCGGACGGCCATAACTTCTGGCTCGTTTAGAGTTACGGGAGCCATAACCAGTCAAAACGAAGGCCTCAGTGAGTTCTACGGCTACGACAGCTTTCAGCCGTCAATGGATTGTTTAATGCCCAAAAAAGACTATCCGAGTCTCAATCGGGTCTAGGAAATTTTTTAACCTTCGTTTTTCGACACGTGGATTTTTACGGCAAAACGGGATTACCGTGGCTGGTCTTCGATTTACCATCGCTGGAGAGTGGTGGACCATGGTACCGTTCCGTTTCAAATCCTTGCACGCATTTCAAAAAGTCGTACGACACTGTTTCGCCAATTCGGACGGATGCTGCACCTTGCACCGTGGATGTTGCACCCTGTAGATATCGATTATTCGGACGGCCATAACTTCTGGCTCGTTTAGAGTTACGGGAGCCATAACAAGTCAAAACGAAGGCCTGAGTGAGTTCTACGAATATGATAGCTTTCAGCCGTCAGTGGATAGTTTAATTCCCAAAAAATACTATCCGAGTCTCAATCGGGTCTAGGAAGTTTTTTACCCTTCGTTTTTCCGACACGTGGATTTTTACGGTAAAACGGGATTACCTTGGATGGTCTTCGATTTACCATCGCTGGAGAGTGGCTCACCATGGTACCGTTCCGTTTCAAATCCATGCACGCATTTCAAAAAGTCGTACGACAATGTTCGCCATTTCGGACGGATGTTGCACCATGCACCGTGGATTTTGCACCCTGTAGATATCGATTATTCGGACGGCCATAACTTCTGGCTCGTTTAGAGTAACGGGAGCCATAACCAGTCAAAACGAAGGCCTCGGTGAGTTCTACGGCTACGACAGCTTTCAGCCGTCAATGGATTGTTGAATGCCCAAAAAATACTATCCGAGTCTCAATCGGGTCTAGAAGTTTTTTACCCTTCGTTTTTTCGACACGTGGATTTTTACGGTAAAAAGGGATTACCGTGGATGGTCTTCGATTTACCATCGCTGGAGAGTGGTGCACCATGGTACCATTGCGTTTCAAATCCATGCATGCATTTCAAAAAGTCGTACGACACTGTTTCTCCATTTCGGACGGATGTTGCACCTTGCACCACGGATGTTGCACCTTGTAGATATCGATTATTCGGACGGCCGTAACATCTGGCTCGTTTAGACTTACGGGAGCCATAACCAGCCAAAACAAAGGCCTCAGTCAGTTCTACGGCTACGACAGCTTTCAGCCGTCAATGGATTGCTGAATTCCCAAAAAAGACTATCCGAGTCTCAATCGGGTCTAGGAAGTTTTTTACCCTTCGTTTTTTCGACACGTGGATTTTTACGGTAAAACGGGATTACCGCGGATGGTCTTCGATTTACCATCGCTGGAGAGTGGTGCACCATGGTACCGTTCTATTTCAAATCCATGCACGCATTTTAAAAAGTCGTACGACACTGTTCGCCATTTCGGACGGATGTTGCACCTTGCACCGTGGATGTTGCACCCTGTAGATATCGATTATTCAGATGGTCGTAACTTCTGGCTCGTTTAGAGTTACGGGAGCTATAACCAATCAAAATGAAGGCTTCAGTGAGTTCTATGGCTGTGACAGCTTTCAGCCGTCAATGGATTGTTTAATGCCCAAAAAAGACGATCCAAGTCTCAATCGGGTCTAGAAAGTTTATTACCCTTCGTTTTTTCGACACGTGGATTTTTATGGTAAAAGGGGATTACCATGGTTGGTCTTCGATTTACCATCGCTGGAGAGTGGTGCACCATGGTACCGTTCCGTTTCAAATCCATGCACGCATTCCAAAAAGTCGTACGACACAGTTCGCCATTTCGGGCGGATGTTGCACCATGCACCGCGGATGTTGCGCCCTGTAGATATCGATTATTCGGACGGCCGTAACTTCTGGCTCGTTTAGAGTTACGGGAGCCATAACCAGTCAAAACGAAGGCCTCGGTGAGTTCTACGGGTATGACTGCTTTCAGCCGTCATTGTATTGTTGAATGCCCAAAAAAGACTATCTGAGTCTCAATCGGTTCTAGGAAGTTTTTTACCCTTCGTTTTTTCGACACGTGGATTTTTACGGTAAAACGGGATTACCGTGGATGGTCTTCGATTTACCATCGCTGGAGAGTGTTGCACCATGGTACCATTCCATTTCAAATCCATGCACGCATTTCAAAAAGTCGTACGACACTGTTCGCCATTTCGAACGGATGTTGCACCTTGCACCGTGGATGTTGCATACTGTAGATATCGATTATTCGGACGGGCATAACTTCTGGCTCGTTTAGAGTTACGGGAGCCATAACCAGTCAAAACGAAGGCCTCAGTGAGTTCTACGGCTACGACAGCTTTCAGCCGTCAATGGATTGTTGAATGCCCAAAAAAGACTATCCGAGTCTCAATCGGGTCTAGGAAGTTTTTTACCCTTCGTTTTTTCGACACGTGGATTTTTACGGTAAAACGGGATTACCATGGATAGTCTTCGATTTACCGTCGCTGGAGAGTGGTGCACCATGGTATCGTTCCGTTTCAAATCCATGCACGCTTTTCAAAAAGTCGTACGACACTGTTCGCCATTTCGGACGGATGTTGCACCTTGCACCATGGATGTTGCACCCTGTAGATATCGATTATTCGGACGGCCGTAACTTCTGGCTCGTTTAGAGTTACGGGAGCCATAACCAGTCAAAACGAAGGCCTCATTGAGTTCTACGGCTATGACTGCTTTCAGCCGTCATTGTATTGTTGAATGCCCAAAAAAGACTATCCGAGTCTCAATCGGGTCTAGGAAGTTTTTTACCCTTTGTTTTTTCGACACGTGGATTTTTACGGTAAAACGGGATTACCGTGGATGGTCTTCGATTTACCATCGCTGGAGAGCGGTGCACCATGGTACCGTTCCGTTTCTAATCCATGCACGCATTTCAAAAAGTCGTACGACACTGTTCGTCATTTCGGACGGATGTTGCACCTTGCACCGTGGATGTTGCACCCTGTAGATATCGATTATTCGGACGGCCGTAACTTCTGGCTCGTTAGAGTTACGGCAGCCATAACCAGTCAAAACGAAGGCCTCAGTGAGTTCTACGGCTATGACCGCTTTCAGCGGTCATTGTATTGTTGAATGCCCAAAAAAGACTATCCGAGTCTCAATCGGGTGTAGGAAGTTTTTTACCCTTTGTTTTTTCAACACGTGGATTTTTACGGTAAAATGGGATTACCGTGGATGGTCTTCGATTTACCATCGCTGGAGAGTGGTGCACCATAGTACCGTTCCGTTTCAAATCCATGCACGCATTTCAAAAAGTCGTACGACACTGTTCTCCATTTCGGACGGATGTTGCACCTTGCACCGTGGATGTTGCACCCTGTAGATATCGATTATTCGGACGGCCATAACTTCTGGCTCGTTCAGAGTTACGGGAGCCATAACCAGTCAAAACGAAGGCCTCAGTGAGTTCTACGGCTATGATCACTTTCAATTGTCAATGGATTGTTTAATGCCCAAAAAAGACGATCCATGTCTCAATCGGGTCTAGGAAGTTTTTTACCCTTCGTTTTTCGACACGTGGATTTTTAAGGTAAAATGGGATTACCGTGGCTGGTCTTCGATTTACCATCGCTGGAGAGTGGTGGACCAACGTACCGTTCCATTTCAAATCCATGCACGCATTTCAAAAAGTCGTACGACACTGTTTCGCCATTTCGGACGGATGTTGCATCTTGCACCGTGGATGTTGCACCTTGAACCGTGGATGTTGCTCCATGTAGATATCGATTATTCGGACGGCCATAAATTCTGGCAAGTTTAGAGTTACAGGAGCCATAACCAGTCATAACGAAGGCCTCAATGAGTTCTACGGCTATGACAGCTTTCAGCCGTCAATGGATTGTTTAATGCCCAAAAAAGACTATCCAAGTCTCAATCGGGTCTAGGAAGTTTTTTACCCTTCGTTTTTTCGACACGTGAATTTTTACGGTAAAACGGGATTACCGTGGATGGTCTTCGATTTACCATTGCTGGAGAGTGGTGCACCATGGTACCGTTCCATTTTAAATCCGTGCACGCATTTCAAAAAGTCGTACGACACTGTTTCTCTATTTCGGACGGATGTTGCACCATAGATATCAATTATTCGGACGGCCATAACTTCTGGCTCGTTTAGAGTTAGGGAGCCATAACTAGTCAAAACGAAGGCCTCAGTGAGTTCTACGGCTACGACAGCTTTCAGCCGTCAATGGATTGATTAATGTCCAAAAAAGACTATCCGAGGCTCAATCGGGTCTAGGAAGTTTTTTACCCTTCGTTTTTCGACACGTGGATTTTTACGGTAAAACGGGATTACCGTGGCTGGTCTTCGATTTACCATCGCTGGAGAGTGGTGGACCATGGTACTGTTCCGTTTCAAATCCATGCACGCATTTCAAAAAGTCGTACGACACTGTTTCGCCAATTCGGACGGATGCTGCACCATGCACCGTGGATGTTGCACCCTGTAGATATCGATTATTCGGACGGCCATAACTTCTGGCTCGTTTAGAGTTACGGGAGCCATAACCAGTCAAAACGAAGGCCTCGGTGAGTTCTACGAATAAGATAGCTTTCAGCCGTCAGTGGATAGTTTAATTCCCAAAAAAGACTATCCGAGTCTCAATCGGGTCTAAAAGTTTTTTTACCCTTCGTTTTTTCGACACGTGGATTTTTACGGTAAAAAGGGATTACCGTGGATGGTCTTCGATTTACCATCGCTGGAGAGTGGTGCACCATGGTACCGTTCCGTTTCAAATCCATGCATGCATTTCAAAAAGTCGTACGACACTGTTTCGCCATTTCGGACGGATGTTGCAACTTGCACCGCGGATGTTGCACCTTGTAGATATCGATTATTCGGACGGCCGTAACTTCTGGCTCGTTTAGGCTTACGGGAGCCATAACTAGTCAAAACAAAGGCCTTAGTCAGTTCTATGGCTACGACAGCTTTCAGCCGTCAATGGATTGTTGAATGCCCAAAAAAGACTATCCGAGTCTCAATCGGGTCTAGGAAGTTTTTTACCCTTCGTTTTTTCGACACGTGGATTTTTACGTTATAACGGGATTACCGCGGATGGTCTTCGATTTACCATCGCTGGAGAGTGGTGCACCATGGTACCGTTCTATTTCAAATCCATGCACGCATTTTAAAAAGTCGTACGACACTGTTCGCCATTTCGGACGGATGTTGCACCTTCAACCGTGGATGTTGCACCATGTAGATATCGATTATTCAGACGGCCGTAACTTCTGGCTCGTTTAGAGTTACGGGAGACATAACCAATCAAACTGAAGGCTTCAGTGAGTTCTATGGCTGTGACAGCTTTCAGCCGTCAATGGATTGTTTAATGCCCAAAAAAGACGGTCCAAGTCTCAATTGGGTCTAGAAAGTTTATTGCCCTTAGTTTTTTTGACACGTGGATTTTTTCGGTAAAACGGGATTACCGTGGATGGTCTTCGATTTACCATCGCTGGAGAGCGGTGCACCATGGTACCGTTCCGTTTCAAATCCATGCACGCATTTCAAAAAGTCGTACGACACTTTTCGCCATTTCGGACGGATGTTGCACCTTGCACCGTGGATGTTGCACCCTGTAGATATCGATTATTCGGACGGCCGTAACTTCTGGCTCGTTTAGAGTTACGGGAGCCATAACCAGTCAAAACGAAGGCCTCGGTGAGTTCTACGGCTATGACTGCTTTCAGCCATCATTGTATTGTTGAATTCCCAAAAAAGACTATCCGAATCTCAATCGGGTCTAGGAAGTTTTTTACCCTTCGTTTTATCGACACGTGGATTTTTACGGTAAAAGGGGATTACCGTGGATGGTCTTCGATTTACCATCGCTGGAGAGTGGTGCACCATGGTACCATTCCGTTTCAAATCCATGCATGCATTTCAAAAAGTCGTACGACACAGTTCGCCATTTCAGACGGATTTTGCACCTTGCACCGCGGATGTTGCACCCTGAAGATATCGATTATTCGGACGGCCGTAACTTCTGGCTCGTTTAGAGTTACGGGAGCCATAACCAGTCAAAACGACGGCCTCGGTGATTTCTACGGGTATGACTGCTTTCAGCCATCATTGTATTGTTGAATGCCCAAAAAAGACTATCTGAGTCTCAATCGGTTCTAGGAAGTTTTTTACCCTTCGTTTTTTCGACACGTGGATTTTTACGGTAAAACGGGATTACCGTGGGTGGTCTTCGATTTACCATCGCTGGAGAGTGGTGCACCATGGTACCGTTCCATTTCAAATCCATGCACGCATTTCAAAAAGTCGTACGACACTGTTCGCCATTTCGAACGGATGTTGCACCTTGCACCGTGGATGTTGCACACTGTAGATATCGATTATTCGGACGGCCATAACTTCTGGCTCGTTTAGAGTTACGGGAGCCATAACCAGTCAAAACGAAGGCCTCAGCGAGTTATACGGCAACGACAGCTTTCAGCCGTCAATGGATTGTTGAATGCCCAAAAAAGACTATCCGAGTCTCAATCGGGTCTAGGAAGTTTTTTACCCTTCGTTTTTTCGACACGTGGATTTTTTACGGTAAAACGGGATTACAGTGGATGGTCTTCGATTTACCGTCGCTGGAGAGTGGTGCACCAGGGTACCGTTCCGTTTCAAATCCATGCACGCATTTCAAAAAGTCGTACGACACTGTTCGCCATTTCGGAAGGATGTTGCACCTTGCACCATGGATGTTGCACCCTGTAGATATCGATTATTCGGACGGCCCTAACTTCTGGCTCGTTAGAGTTACGGAAGCCATAACCAGTCAAAACGAAGGCCTCAGTGAGTTCTACGGCTATGACTGCTTTCAGCCGTCATTGTATTGTTGAATGCCCAAAAAAGACTATCCGAGTCTCAATCGGGTCTAGGAAGTTTTTTACCCTTTGTTTTTTCGACACGTGGATTTTTACGGTAAAACGGGATTACCGTGGATGGTCTTCGATTTACCATCGCTGGAGAGTGGTGCACCATGGTACCGTTCCGTTTCAAATCCATGCACGCATTTCAAAAAGTCGTACGACACTGTTCGTCATTTCGGACGGATTTTGCACCTTGCACCGTGGATGTTGCACCCTGTAGATATCGATTATTCGGACGGCCGTAACTTCTGGCTCGTTTAGAGTTACAGGAGCCATAACCATCAAAACGAAGGCCTCAGTGAGTTCTACGGCTATGACTGCTTTCAGCGGTCATTGTATTGGTGAATGCCCAAAAAAGACTATCCGAGTCTCAATCGGGTTTAGGAAGTTTTTTACCCTTTGTTTTTTCAACACGTGGATTTTTACGGTAAAATGGGATTACCGTGGATGGTCTTCGATTTACCATCGCTGGAGAGTGGTGCACCATAGTACCGTTCCGTTTCAAATCCATGCGCGCATTTCAAAAAGTCGTACGACACTGTTCACCATTTCGGACGGATGTTGCACCTTGCACCGTGGATGTTGCACCCTGTAGATATCGATTATTCGGACGGCCATAACTTCTGGCTCGTTCAGAGTTACGGGAGCCATAACCTGTCAAAACGAAGGCCTCAGTGAGTTCTACGGCTATGATCGCTTTCAGCTGTCAATGGATTGTTTAATGCCCAAAAAAGACGATCCAAGTCTCAATCGGGTCTAGGAAGTTTTTTACCCTTCGTTTTTCGACACGTGGATTTTTAAGGTAAAACGGGATTACCGTGGCTGGTCTTCGATTTACCATCGCTGGAGAGTGGTGGACCATCGTACCGTTCCATTTCAAATCCATGCACGCATTTCAAAAAGTCGTACGACACTGTTTCGCCATTTCGGACGGATGTCGCACCTTGCACCGTGGATGTTGCACCTTGAACCGTGGATGTTGCACCATGTAGATATCGATTATTCGGACGGCCATAAATTCTGGCGAGTTTAGAGTTACAGGAGCCATAACCAGTCAAAACGAAGGCCTCAGTGAGTTCTACGGCTACGACAGCTTTCAGCCGTCAAAGGATTGTTTAATGCCCAAAAAAGACTATCCAAGTCCCAATCGGGTCTAGGAAGTATTTTACCCTTCGTTTTTTCGACACGTGGATTTTTACGGTAAAACGGGATTACCGTGGATGGTCTTCGATTTACCATCGCTGGAGAGTGGTGCACCATGGTACCGTTCCAATTCAAATCTGTGCATGCATTTCAAAAAGTCGTACGACACTGTTTCGCCATTTCGGACGGATGTTGCACCTTGCACCGCGGATGTTGCACCTTGTAGATATCGATTATTCGGACGGCCATAACTTCTGGCTCGTTTAGACTTACGGGAGCCATAACCAGTCAAAACGAAGGCCTCAGTCAGTTCTACGGCTACGACAGCTTTCAGCCGTCAATGGATTGTTGAATTCCCAAAAAAGACTATCCGAGTCTCACTCGGGTCTAGGAAGTTTTTTACCCTTCGTTTTTTCGACACGTGGATTTTTACGGGAAAACGAGATTACCGTGGCCGGTCTTCGATTTACCATCGCTGGAGAGTGGTGCATACCGTTCTATTTCAAATCCATGCACGCATTTCAAAAAGTCGTACGACATTGTTCGCCATTTCGGACGGATGTTGCACCTTGCACCGTGGATGTTGCACCCTGCAGATATCGATTATGCGGACGGCCGTAACTTCTGGCTCGTTTGGAGTTACGGGAGCCATAACCAGTCAAAACGAAGGCCTCAGTGATTTCTACGGCTACGACAGCTTTAAGCCGTCAATGGATTGTTGAATGCCCAAAAAAGACTATCCGAATCTCAATCGGGTCTAGGAAGTTTTTTACCCTTCGTTTTTTCGACGCGTGGATTTTTACGGTAAAACGGGATTACCGTGGATGGTCTTCGATTTACCGTCGCTGGAGAGTGGTGCACCATGGTACCGTTCCGTTTCAAATCCATGCACGCATTTCAAAAAGTCATACGACACTGTTCGCAATTACGGACGGATGTTGCACCTTGCACCGTGGATGTTGCACCCTGTAGATATCGATTATTCGGATGGCCGTAACTTCTGGCTCGTTTAGATTTACGGGAGCCATAACCAGTCAAAACGAAGGCCTCAGTGAGTTCTACGGCTACGACAGCTTTCAGCCGTCAATGGATTGTTCAATGCCTAAAAAAGACTATCCGAGTCTCAATCGGGTCTAGGAAGTTTTTTACCCTTCGTTTTTTCGACAGGTGGATTTTTACGGTAAAACGGGATTACCGTGGATGGTCTTTGATTTACCATCGCTGGAGAGTGGTGCACCATGGTACCGTTCTGTTTCAAATCCATGCACGCATTTCAAAAAGTCGTAGGACACTGTTCGCCATTTCGGACGGATGTTGCACCTTGCACCGTGGATGTTGCACCCTGTAGATATCGATTATTCGGACGGCCATAACTTCTGGCTCGTTTAGAGTTACGGGAGCCATAACCAGTCAAAACGAAGGCCTTAGTGAGTTCTACGGCTATGACAACTTTCAGCCATCAATGCATTGTTTAATGCTTAAAAAAGACGAACCGAGTCTCAATCGGGTCTAGGAAGTTTATTACCCTTAGTTTTTTCGACACGTGGATTTTTACTGTAAAACGGGATTACTGCGGCTGGTCTTCGATTTACCATCGCCGGAGAGTGGTGCACCATGGTACCGTTCCGTTTCAAATCCATGCACGCATTTCATAAAGTCGTACGACACTATTTTGCCATTTCGGACGGATGTTGCACCTTGTACTGTGGATGTTGCACCCTGTAGATATCGATTATTCGGACGGCCATAACTTCTGGCTCGTTTAGAGTTACGGGAGCCATAACCTGTCAAAACGAAGGCCTCAGTGAGTTCTACGGCAATGACCGCTTTCAGCCGTCGTTGTATTGTTGAATGCCCAAAAAAGACTATCCGAGTCTCAATCGGGTCTAGGAAGTTTTTTACCCTTTGTTTTTTCGACACGTGGATTTTTACGGTAAAACGAGATTATCGTGGATGGTCTTCGATTTACCTTCGCTGGAGAGTGGTGCACCATGGTACCGTTCCATTTCAAATCCATGCACGCATTTCAAAAAGTCATACGACACTGTTTTGCCATTTCGGACGGATGTTGCACCTTGCACCGCGGATGTTGCACCCTGTAGATATCGATTATTCGGACGGCCATAACTTCTGGCTCGTTTAGAGTTACGGGAGCCATAACCAGTGAAAACGAAGGCCTCAGTGAGTTCTACGGCTACGACAGCTTTCAGCCGTTAATTGATTGTTGAATGCCCAAAAAAGACTATCCGAGTCTCAATCGGGTCTAGGAAGTTTTTTACCCTTCGTTTTTTCGACACGTGGATTTTTACGGTAAAACGGGAATACCGTGGATGGTCTTCGATTTACCATCGCTGGAGAGTGGTGCACCATGGTACCGTTCCGTTTCAAATCCATGCACGCATTTCAAAAAGTCGTACGACTCTGTTCGCCATTTCGGACGGATGTTGCACCTTGCACTGTGGATGTTGCACCCTGTAGATATCGACTATTCGGACGGCCGTAACTTCTGGCTCGTTTAGAGTTACGGGAGCCATAACTAGTCAAAACGAAGGCCTCAGTGAGTTCTACGGCTATGACTGCTTTTAGCCGTCATTGTATTGTTGAATGCCCAAAAAAGACTATCCGAGTCACAATCGGGTCTAGGAAGTTTTTTACCCTTCGTTTTTTCCACACGTGGATTTTTACGGTAAAACGGGATTACCGTGGATGGTCTTCGATTTACCATCGCTGGAGAGTGGTGCACCATGGTACCGTTCTATTTCAAATCCATGCACGCATTTTAAAAATTCGTACGACACTGTTGGCCATTTCGGACGGATGTTGCACCTTGCACCGTGGATGTTGCACCCTATAGATATCGATTATTCGGACGGCCGTAACTTCTGGCTCGTTTAGAGTTACGGGAGCCATAACCAGTCAAAACGAAGGCCTCAGTGAGTTCTACGGCTATGACCGCTTTCAGCCGTCAATGGATTGTTTAATGCCCAAAAAAGACGATCCGAGTCTCAAACGGGTCTAGGAAGTTTATTACCCTTAGTTTTTTGACACGTGGATTTTTACGGTAAAACGGGATTACTGTGGATGGTCTTCGATTTACCATCGCTGGAGAGCGGTGCGCCATGGTACCATTCCGTTTCAAATCCACGCACGCATTTCAAAAAGTCTTACGACACTGTTCGCCATTTCGGACGGATGTTACACCTTGCACCGTGGATGTTGCACCCTGTAGATATCGATTATTCGGACGGCCGTAACTTCTGGCTCGTTTAGAGTTACGGGAGCCATAACCAGTCAAAACGAAAGCCTCAGCGAATTCTACGGCTATGACTGCTTTCAGCCGTCATTGTATTGTTGAATGCCCAAAAAAGACTATCCGAGTCTCAATCGGGTCTAGGAAGTTTTTTCCCCTTCGTTTTTTCGACACGTGGATTTTTACGGTAAAACGGGATTACCGTGGATGGTCTTCGATTTACCATCGCTGGAGAGTGGTGCACCATGGTACCGTTCCGTTTCAAATCCATGCACGCATTTCAAAGAGTCGTACAACACTGTTCGCCATTTCGGACGGATGTTGCACCTTGCACCGTGGATGTTGCACCCTGTAGATATTGATTATTCGCACGGCCGTAACTTCTGGCTCGTTTAGAGTTACGGGAGCCATAACCAGTCAAAACGAAGGCCTCAGTGAGTTCTACGGCTATGACTGCTTTCAGCCGTCATTGTATTGTTGAATGCCCAAAAAAGACTATCTGAGTCTCAATCGGGTCTAGGAAGTTTTTTACCCTTCGTTTTTTCGACACGTGGATTTTTACGGCAAAACGGGATTACTGTGGTAGGTCTTCGATTTACCATCGCTGGAGAGTGGTGCACCATGGTACCGTTCCGTTTCTAATCCATGCACTCATTTCAAAAAGTCATTCGACACTGTTCGCCATTTCGAACGGATGTTGCACCTTGCACCGTGGATGTTGCACACTGTAGGAATCGATTATTCGGACGGTCATAACTTCTGGCTCGTTTAGAGTTGCGGGAGCCATAACCAGTCAAAACGAAGGCCTCGGTGAGTTCTACAGCTACGACAGCTTTCAGCCGTCAATGGATTGTTGAATGCCCAAAAAAGACTATCCGAGTCTCAATCGGGTCTAGGAAGTTTTTTACCCTTCGTTTTTTCGACGCGTGGATTTTTACGGTAAAACGGGATTACCGTGGATGGTCTTCGATTTACTGTCGCTGGAGAGTGGTGCACCATGGTACCGTTCCGTTTCAAATCCATGCACGCATTTCAAAAAGTCGTACGACAGAGTTCGCCATTTCGGACGGATGTTGCACCTTGCACCGTGGATGTTGCACCCTGTAGATATCGATTATTCGGACGGCCGTAACTTCTGGCTCGTTTAGAGTTACGGGATCCATAACCCGTCAAAACGAAGGCCTCAGTGAGTTCTACGGCTATGACTGCTTTCAGCCGTCATTATATTGTTGAATGCCCAAAAAAGACTATCCGAGTCTCAATCGGGTCTAGGAAGTTTTTTACCCTTCGTTTTTTCGACACGTGGATTTTTACGGTAAAACGGGATTACCGTGGATGGTCTTCGATTTACCATCGCTGGAGAGTGGTGCACCATGGTACCGTTCCGTTTTAAATCCATGCACGCATTTCAAAAAGTCGTACGACACTTTTCGCCATTTCGGACGGATGTTGCACCTTGCACCGTGGATGTTGCACCCTGTGGATATCGATTATTCGGACGGCCGTAATTTTTGGCTCGTTTAGAGTTACGGGAGCCATAACCAGTCAAAACGAAGGCCTAAGTGATTTCTACGGCTATGACTGCTTTCAGCGGTCGTTGTATTGTTTAATGCCCAAAAAAGACTATCCGAGTCTCTATCGGGTCTAGGAAGTTTTTTACCCTTCGTTTTTTCGACACGTGGATTTTTACGGTAAAACGGGATTACCATGGCTGGTCTTCGATTTACCATCGCTAGAGAGTGGTGGACCATGGTACCGTTCCGTTTCAAATCCATGCACGCATTTCTAAAAGTCGTATGACACTGTTTCGCCATTTCGGACGGATGTTGCACCTTGCACCGTGGATGTTGCACCCTGTAGATATCGATTATTCGGACGGCCATAACTTCTGGCTCGTTTAGAGTTACGGGAGCCATAACCAGTCAAAACGAAGGCCTCAGTGAGTTCTACGGCTATGATCGCTTTCATCTGTCAATGGATTGTTTAATGCCCAAAAAAGACGATCCAAGTCTCAATCGGGTCTAGGAAATTTTTTACCCTTCGTTTTTCGACACGTGGATTTTTACGGTAAAACGGGATTACCATGGCTGGTCTTCGATTTACCATCGCTGGAGAGTGGTGGACCATGGTACCGTTCCGTTTCAAATCCATGCGCGCATTTCAAAAAGTCGTACGACACTGTTTCGCCATTTCGGACGGATGTTGCACCTTGCACCGTGGATGTTGCACCTTGAACCGTGGATGTTGTACCCTGTAGATATCGATTATTCGGACGGCCATAAATTCTGGCTCGTTTAGAGTTACGGGAGCCATAACCAGTCAAAACGAAGGCCTCAGTGAGTTCTACGGCTAAGACAACTTTCAGCCGTCAATGGATTGACGATGCGAGTCTCAATCGGGTCTAGGAAGTTTATTACCCTTAGTTTTTTCGACACGTGGATTTTTATGGTAAAACGGGATTACTGCGGCTGGTCATCGATTTACCATCGCTGGAGAGTGGTACACCATGGTACCGTTCCGTTTCAAATCCATGCACGCATTTCATAAAGTCGTACGACATGATTTCGCCATTTCGGACGGATGTTGCACCTTGCACCGTGGATGATGCACCCTGTAGATATCGATTATTCGGACGGCCATAACTTCTGGCTCGTTTAGAGTTACGGGAGCCAAAACCAGTCAAAACGAAGGCCTCAGTGAGTTCTACGGCTATGACAGCTTTCTTCCGTCATTGTATTATTGAATGCCCAAAAAAGACTATCCAAGTCTCAATCGGGTCTAGGAAGTTTTTTACCCTTCGTTTTTTCGACACGTGGATTTTTACGTTAAAACGAGATTATCGTGGATGGTCTTCGATTTACCATCGCTGGAGAGTGGTGCACCATGGTACCGTTCCATTTCAAATCCATGCACGCATTTCAAAAAGTCGTACGACACTGTTTCGCCATTTCGGACGGATGTTGCACCTTGCACCGCGGATGTTGCACCCTGTAGATATCGATTATTCGGACGGCCATAACTTCTGGCTCGTTTAGACTTACGGGAGCCATAACCAGTCAAAACGAAGGCCTCAGTCAGTTCTACGGCTACGACAGCTTTCAGCCGTCAATGGATTGTTGAATGCCCAAAAAAGACTATCCGAGTCTCAATCGGGTCTAGGAAGTTTTTTACCCTTCGTTTTTTCGACACGTGGATTTTTACGGTGAAACGGGATTACCGTGGACGGTCTTAGATTTACCATCGCTAGAGAGTGGTGCACCACGGTACCGTTCCATTTCAAATCCATGCACGCATTTCAAAAAGTCGTATGACACTGTTCTCATTTCGGACGGATGTTGCACCTTGCACCGTGGATGTTGCACCCTGCATATATCAATTATTCGGACGGCCGTAACTTCTGGCTCGTTTAGAGTTACGGGAGTCATAACCAGTCAAAACGAAGGCCTTAGTGAGTTCTATGGCTGTGACTGCTTTCAGCCGTCATTATATTGTTGAATGCCCAAAATAGACTATCCGAGTCTCACTCGGGTCTAGGAAGTTTTTTACCCTTCGTTTTTTCGACACGTGGATTTTTACGGGAAAACGGGATTACCGTGGATGGTCTTCGATTTACCATCGCTGGAGAGTGGTGCACCATGGTACCGTTCTATTTCAAATCCATGCACGCATTTCAAAAAGTCGTACGACACTGTTCGCCATTTCGGACGGATGTTGCACCTTACACCGTGGGTGTTGCACCCTGTAGATATCGATTATTCGGACGGCCGTTACTTCTGGCTCGTTTAGAGTTACGGGGCCGTAACCAGTCAAAACGAAGGCCTCAGTGAGTTCTACGGCTACGATAGCTTTCAGCCGTCAATGGATTGTTGAATGCCCAAAAAAGACTATCCGAGTCTCAATCGGGTCTAGGAAGTTTTTTACCCTTCGTTTTTTCGACACGTGGATTTTTACGGTAAAACGGGATTACCGTGGATGGTCTTCGATTTACCATCGCTGGAGAGTGGTGCACCATGGTACCATTCCGTTTCAAATCCATGCACGCATTTCAAAAAGTCGTACGACACTGTTTGCCATTTCGGACGGATGTTGCACCTTGTACCGTGGATGTTGCACCTTGTAGATATCGATTATTCGGACGACCGTAACTTCTGGTCGTTTAGAGTTACGGGAGCCATAACCAGTCAAAACAAAGGCCTCAGTGAGTTCTACGGCTATGACTGCTTTCAGCCGTCGTTGTATTGTTGAATGCCCAAAAAAGACTATCCGAGTCTCAATTGGGTCTAGGAAGTTTTTTACTCTTCATTTTTTCGACAAGTGGATTTTACGGTAAAACGGGATTACCGTGGATGGTCTTCGATTTACCATCGCTGGAGAGTGGTGCACCATGGTACCGTTCTGTTTCAAATCCATGCACGCATTTAAAAAAGTCGTGCGACACTGTTCTCCATTTCGGACGAATGTTGCACCTTGCACCGTGGATGTTGCAACCTGTAGATATCGATTATTCAGAGGGCCATAACTTCTGGCTCGTTTAGAGTTACGGGATCCATAACCAGTCAAAACGAAGGCCTCAGTGATTTCTACAGCTATGATAGCTTTCAGCCGTCAATGGATTGTTTAATGCCCAAAAAAGACTATCCGAGTCTTTATCGGGTCTAGGAAGTTTTTTACCCTTCATTTTTTCGACACGTGGATTTTTACGGTAAAACGGGATTACCGTGGCTGGTCTTCGATTTACCATCGCTGGAGAGCGGTGGACCACGGTACCGTTCCGTTTCAAATCCATGCACGCGTTTCAAAAGGTCTTACGACACTGTTCGCCATTTCGGACGGATGTTGCACCTTGCACCGTGGATGTTGCACCCTGTAGATATCGATTATTCGGACGGCCGTAACTTCTGGCTCGTTTAGAGTTACGGGAACCATAACCAGTCAAAACGAAGACCTCAGTGAGTTCTATGGCCATGACTGCTTTCATCCATCATTGTATTGTTGGATGCCCAAAAAAGACTATCCGAGTCTTAATCGGGTCTAGGAAGTTTTTTCCCCTTCGTTTTTTCGACACGTGGATTTTTACGGTAAAACGGGATTACCGTGGATGGTCTTCGATTTACCATCGCTGGAGAGTGGTGCACCATGGTACCGTTCCGTTTCAAATCCATGCACGCATTTCAAAAAGTCGTACGACACTGTTCGCCATTTCGGACGGATGTTGCACCTTGCACCGCGGATGATGCACCCTGTAGATATCGATTATTCGGACGGCCGTAACTTCTGGCTCGTTTAGAGTTACGGGAGCCATAACCAGCCAAAACGAAGGCCTTAGTGAGTTCTACGGCTATGACTGCTTTCAGCCGTCATTGTATTGTTGAATGCCCAAAAAAGACTATCTGAGTCTCAATCCGGTCTAGGAAGTTTTTTACCCTTCGTTTTTTCGACACGTGGATTTTTACGGTAAAACGGGATTACCGTGGATGGTCTTCGATTTACCATCGCTGGAGAGTGGTGCACCATGGTACCGTTCCATTTCAAATCCATGCACGCATTTCAAAAAGTCGTTCGACACTGTTCGCCATTTCGAACGGATGTTGCACCTTGCACCGTGGATGTTGCACACTGTAGATATCGATTATTCGGACGGACATAACTTCTGGCTCGTTTAGAGTTACGGGAGCCATAACCAGTCGAAACGAAGGCCTCGGTGAGTTCTACGGCTACGACAGCTTTCAGCCGTCAATGGATTGTTGAATGCCCAAAAAAGACTATCCGAGTCTCAATCGGGTCTAGGAAGTTTTTTACCCTTCGTTTTTTCGACGCGTGGATTTTAACGGTAAAACGGGATTACCGTGGATGGTCTTATATTTACCGTCGCTGGAGAGTGGTGCACCATGGTCCCGTTCCGTTTCAAATCCATGCACGCATTTCAAAAAGTCGTACGACACAGTTCGCCATTTCGGACGGATGTTGCACCTTGCACCGTGGATGTTGCACCCTGTAGATATCGATTATTCGGACGGCCGTAACTTCTGGCTCGTTTAGAGTTACGGGAGCCATAACCCGTCAAAGCGAAGGCCTTAGTGAGTTCTACGGCTATGATCGCTTTCAGCCGTCATTGTATTGTTGAATGCCCAAAAAAGACTATCCGAGTCTCAATCGGGTCTAGGATGTTTTTTACCCTTCGTATTTTCGACACGTGGATTTTTACGGTATAACGGGATTACCGTGGATGGTCTTCGATTTACCATCGCTGGAGAGTGGTGCACCAAGGTACCGTTCCGTTTCAAATCCATGCACGCATTTCAAAAAGTCGTACGACACTGTTCGCCATTTCGGACGGATGTTGCACCTTGCACCGTGGATGTTGCATTCTGTGGATATCGATTATTCTGACGACCGTAACTTTTGGCTCGTTTAGAGTTACGGGAGCCATAACCAGTCAAAACGAAGGCCTCAGTGATTTCTACGGCTATGACTGCTTTCAGCGGTCATTGTATTGTTTAATGCCCGAAAAAGACTATCCGAGTCTCTATCGGGTCTAGGAAGTTTTTTACCCTTCGTTTTTTCGACACGTGGATTTTTACGGTAAATCGGGATTACCATGGCTGGTCTTCGATTTACCATCGCTGGAGAGTGGTGGACCATGGTACCGTTCCGTTTCAAATCCATGCACGCATTTCTAAAAGTCGTACGACACTGTTTCGCCATTTCGGACGGATGTTGCACCTTGCACCGTGGATGTTGCATCCTGTAGATATCGATTATTCGGACGGCCATAACTTCTGGCTCGTTTAGAGTTACGGGAGCCATAACCAGTCAAAACGAAGGCCTCAGTAAGTTCTACGGCTATGATCGCTTTCAGCTGTCAATGGATTGTTTAATGCCCAAAAAAGACGATCCAAGTCTCAATCGGGTCTAGGAAATTTTTTACCCTTCGTTTTTCGACACGTGGATTTTTACGGTAAAACGGGATTACCGTGGCTGGTCTTCGATTGACCATCGCTGGAGAGTGGTGGACCATGGTACCGTTCCGTTTCAAATCCATGCACGCATTTCAAAAAGTCGTACGACACTGTTTCGCCATTTCGGACGGATGTTGCACCTTGCACCGTGGATGTTGCACCTTGAACCGTGGATGTTGTACCCTGTAGATATCGATTATTCGGGCGGCCATAAATTCTAGCTCGTTTAGAGTTACGGGAGCCATAACCAGTCAAAACATAGGCCTCAGTGAGTTCTACGGCTATGACAACTTTCGGCCGTCAATGGATTGTTTAATGGCCAAAAAAGATGATCCGAGTCTCAATCGGGTCTAGGAAGTTTATTACCCATAGTTATTTCGACACGTGGATTTTTACGGTAAAACGGGATTACTGCGACTGGTCATCGATTTACCATCGCTGGAGAGTGGTACACCATGGTACCCGTTCCGTTTCAAATCCATGCACGTATTTCATAAAGTCGTACGACACGATTTCGCCGTTTCGGACGGATGTTGCACCTTGCACCGTGGATGATGCACCCTGTAGATATCGATTATTCGGACGGCCATAACTTCTGGCTCGTTTAGAGTTACGGGAGCCAAAACCAGTCAAAACGAAGGCCTCAGTGAGGTCTACGGCTATGACAGATTTCAGCCGTCATTGTATTGTTGAATGCCCAAAAAAGACTATCTAAGTCTCAATCGGGTCTAGGAAGTTTTTTACCCTTCGTTTTTTCGACACGTGGATTTTTACGGTAAAACGGGATTACCGTGGATGGTCTTCGATTTACCATCGCTGGAGAGTGGTGCACCATGGTACCGTTCCGTTTCAAATCCATGCACGCATTTCAAAAAGTCGTACGACACTGTTCGCCATTTCGGACGGATGTTGCACCTTGCACCGTGGATGTTGCACCCTGTAGATATCGATTATTCAGACGGCCGTAACTTCTGGCTAGTTTAGAGTTACGGTAGCCATAACCAGTCAAAACGAAGGCCTCGGTGAGTTCTACGGTTACGACAGCTTTCAGCCATCAATGGATTGTTGAATGCCCAAAAAAGACTATACGAGTCTCAATCGGGTCTAGGCAGTTTTCTACCCTTCCTTTTTTCGACACGTGGATTTTTACGGTAAAACGGGATTACCGTGGATGGTCTTCGATTTACCATCGCTGGAGAGTGGTGCACCATGGTACCGTTCCGTTTCAAATCCATGCACGCATTTCAAAAAGTCGTACGACACTGTTCGCCATTTCGGACGGATGTTGCACCTTGTACCGTGGATGTTGCACCTTGTAGATATCGATTATTCAGACGGCCGTAACTTCTGGCTCGTTTAGAGTTACGGGAGCCATAACCAGTCAAAACAAAGGCCTCAGTGAGTTCTACGACTATGACTGCTTTCAGCCGTCATTGTATTGTTGAATGCCCAAAAAAGACTATCCGAGACTCAATTGGGTCTAGGAAGTTTTTTACTCTTCGTTTTTTCGACAAGTGGATTTTTACGGTAAAACGGGATTACCGTGGATGGTCTTCGATTTACCTTCACTGGAGAGTGGTGCACCATGGTACCGTTTTGTTTCAAATCCATGCACGCATTTAAAAAAGTCGTGCGACACTGTTCGCCATTTTGGACGAATGTTGCACCTTGCACCGTGGATGTTGCACCCTGTAGATATCGATTATTCGGATGGCCATAACTTCTGGCTCGTTTAGAGTTACGGGAGCCATAACCAGTCAAAACGAAGGCCTCAGTGATTTCTAGGGCTATGAAAGCTTTCAGCCGTCAATGGTTTGTTTAATGCCCAAAAAAGACTATCCGAGTCTCTATCGGGTCTAGGAAGTTTTTTACCCTTCGTTTTTTCGACACGTGGATTTTTACGGTAAAACGGGATTACCGTGGCTGGTCTTCGATTTACATTCGCTGGAGAGTGGTGGACCATGGTACCGTTCCCTTTCAAATCCATGCATGCATTTCTAAAAGTCGTACGACACTGTTTCACCATTTCGGACGGATGTTGCACCTTGAACCGTGGATGTTGCACCCCGTAGATATCGATTATTCGGACGGCCATAACTTCTGGCTAGTTTAGAGATACGGGAGCCATAAATAGTCAAAACGAAGGCCTCAATGAGTTCTACGGCTATGACAGCTTTTAGCCGTCAATGGATTGTTTAATGCTTAAAAAAGACGATCCGTGTCTCAATCGGGTCTAGGAAGTTTATTACCCTTAGTTTTTTCGACACTTGGATTTTTGCTGTAAAACGGGATTACTGCGGCTGGCCTTCGATTTACCATCGCTGGAGAGTGATGCACCATGGTACCGTTCTGTTTCAAATCCATGCACGCATTTCATAAAGTCGTACGACACTATATCGCCATTTCGGACGGATGTTGCACCTTGCACCGTGGATGTTGCACCCTGTAGATATCGATTATTCGGACGGCCATAACTTTTGGCTCGTTTAGAGTTACGGGAGCCATAACCAGCAAAACGAAGGCCTCAGTGAGTTCTACGGGTATGACGGCTTTCAGCCGTCATTGTATTTTTGAATGCCCAAAAAAGACTATCCGAGTCTCAATCGGTTCTAGGAAGTTTTTTACCCTTCGTTTTTTCGACACGTGGATTTTTACGGTTAAACGAGATTATCGTGGATGGTCTTCGATTTACCATCGCTGGAGAGTGGTGCACCATGGTACCGTTCCATTTCAAATCCATGCACGCATTTCAAAAAGTCATACGACACTGTTTTGCCATTTCGGACGGATGTTGCAACTTGCACCGCGGATGTTGCACCCTGTAGATATCGATTATTCGGACGGCCATAACTTCTGGCTCGTTTAGAGTTACGAGAGCCATAACCAGTCAAAACGAAGGCCTCAGTGAGTTCTACGGCTACGACAACTTTCGGCCGTCAATGGATCGTTGAATGCCCAAAAAAGACTATCCGAGTCTCAATCGGGTCTAGGAAGTTTTTTACCCTTCTTTTTTTCGACACGTGGATTTTTTCGACAAAACAGGATTACCGTGGATGGTCTTCGATTTACCATCGCTGGAGAGTGGTGCACCATGATACCGTTCCATTTCAAATCCATGCACGCATTTCAAAAAGTCATACGACACTGTTCGCCATTACGGACAGATGTTGCACCTTGCACCGTGGATGTAGCACCCTATAGATATCGATTATTCGGACGGCAGTAACTTCTGGCTCGTTTAGGGTTACGGGAGCCATAATAGTCAAAACGAAGGCCTCGGAGAGTTCTACGGCTATGACTGCTTTCAGCCGTCATTGTATCGTTAAATGCCCAAAAAAGACTATCCGAGTCTCAATCGGGTCTAGGAAGTTTTTTACCCTTCGTTTTTTCGACACCTGGAGTTTTACTGTAAAACGACATTACCGTGGATGGTCTTCGATTTACCATCGCTGGAGAGTGGTGCACCATGGTACCGTTCCGTTTCAAATCCATGCGCGCATTTCAGAAAGTCGTACGACACTATTCGCCATTTCGGAAGGATGTTGAATGCCCAAAAAAGACTATCCGAGTCTCAATCTGGTCTAGGAAGTTTTTTACCTTTCGTTTTTTCGACACGTGGATTTTTACGGTAAAACGGGATTACCGTGGCTGGTCTTCGATTTACCATCGCTGTAGAGTGGTGGACCATGGTACCGTTCCGTCTCAAATCCATGCACGCATTTCAAAAAGTCGTACGACACTGTTTCACCATTTTGGACGGATGTTGCACCTTGCACCGTGGATGTTGCACCCTGTAGATATCGATTATTCGGACGGCCATAACTTATGGCTCGTTTAGAGTTACGGGAGCCATAACCAGTCAAAACGAAGGCCTCAGTGAGTTCTACGGTTATGATAGCTTTCAGCCGTCAATGGATTGTTTAATGCTTAAAAAAGACGATCCGAGTCTCAATCGGGTCTAGGAAGTTTATTACCCTTAGTTTTTTGGACACGTGGATTTTTACTGTAAAACGGGATTACTACGGCTGGTCTTCGATTTAACTTCGCTGGAGAGTGGTGCACCATGGTACCGTTTCGTTTCAAATCCATACACGCATTTCATAAAGTCGTACGACTCTATTTCGCCATTTTGGACGGATGTCGCACCTTGCACCGTGGATGTTGCACCCTGTGGATATCGATTATTCGGACCGCCATAACTTCTGGCTCGTTTAGAGTTACGGGAGCCATAACCAGTCAAAACAAAGGCCTCGGTGAGTTCTACGACTATGACAGCTTTCAGCCGTCAATGGATTCTTTAATGCCCAAAAAAGGCTATCCCAGTCTCAATCGGGTCTAGGAAGTTTTTTACCCTTCGTTTTTTCGACACGTGGATTTTTACGGTAAAACGGGATTACCGTGGCTGGTCTTCGATTTACCATCACTAGAGAGTGGTGGACCATGATACTGTTCCGTTTCAAATTCATACACGCATTTCAAAAAGTCGTACGACACTGTTTCGCCATTTCGGACTGATGTTGCACCTTGCACCGTGCATGTTGCACCCTGTAGATATCGATTATTCAGACGGCCATAACTTCTGGCTCGTTTAGAGTTACGGGAGCCATAACCAGTCAAAACGTAGGCCTTAGTGATTTCTACGGCTATGATAGCTTTCAGCCGTCAATAGATTGTTTAATGCCCAAAATAGACGATCCGAGTCTCAATCGGGTCTAGGAAGTTTGTTACCCTTTGTTTTTTCGACACGTGGATTTTTACGGTAAAACGGGATTACTGCGGCTGGTCTTCGATTTACCATCGCTGAAGAGTGGTGCACCATGGTACAGTTCCGTTTCAAATCCATGCACGCATTTCATAAAGTCGTACGACACTATTTCGCCATTTCGGACGGAAGTTGCACCTTGCACCGTGGATGTTGCACCCTGTAGATATCGATTATTCGGACGGCCATAACTTCTGGCTCGTGTAGAGTTACGGGAGCCATAACCAGTCGAAACGAAGGCCTCAGTGAGTTCTACGGCTATGACAGCTTTTAGCCGTCATTGTATTGTTGAATGCCCAGAAAAGACTATCCGAGTCTCAATCAGCTCCAGGAAGTTTTTTACCCTTCGTTTTTTCGACACGTGGATTTTTACGGTAAAACGGGATTACCGTGGATGGTCTTCGATTTACCATCGCTGGAGAGTGGTGCACCATGGTATCGTTCCATTTCAAATCCATGCACGCATTTCAAAAAGTCGTACGACAATTTTTCGCCATTTCGGGCGGATGTTGCACCTTGCACCGCGGATGTTGCACCCTGTAGATATCGATTATTCGGACGGCCATAAGTTCTGGCTCGTTTAGTGTTACGGGAGCCATAACCAGTCAAAACAAAGGCCTCAATGAGTTCTACGGCTACGACAGCTTTCAGCCGTCAATGGATTGTTGAAGCCCAAAAAAGACTATCCGAGTCTCAATCGGGTCTAGGAAGTTTTTTGCCCTTCGTTTTTTCGACACGTGGATTTTTACGATAAAACGGGATTACCGTGGATGGTCTTCGATTTACCATCGCTGGAGAGTGGTGCACCATGGTACCGTTCCGTTTCAAATCCATGCACGCATTTCAAAAAGTCGTACGACACTGTTCGTCATTTCGGACGGATGTTGCACCTTGCACCGTGGATGTTGCACCCTGTAGATATCGATTATTCAGACGGCCGTAACTTCTGGCTCGTTTAGAGTTACGGGAGCCATAACCAGTCAAAACGAAGGCCTCATTGAGTTCTACGGTTATGACTGCTTTCAGCCGTCATTGTATTGTCGAATGCCAAAAAAGACTATCCGAGTTTCAATCGGGTCTAAGAAGTTTTTTACCCTTCGTTTTTTCGACACGTGGATTTTTACGGTAAAACGGGATTACCGTTGATGGTCTTCGATTTACCATCGCTGGAGAGTGGTGCACCATGGTACCGTTCCGTTTCAAATACATGCACGCATTTCAAAAAGTCATACGACACTGTTCGCCATTTCGGACGGATGTTGCACCTTGCACCGTGGATGTTGCACCCTGTGGATATCGACTATTCGGACGGCCATAACTTCTGGCTCATTTAGAATTACGGGAGCCATAACCAGTCAAAACGATGGCCTCGGTGAGTTCTACGGCTATGACAGCTTTCAGCCGTCAATGGATTGTTTAATGCCTAAAAAATACTATCCGAGTCTCAATCGGGTCTAGGAAGTTTTTTACCCTTCGTTTTTTCGACACGTGGATTTTTACGGTAAAACGGGATTACCATGGCTGGTCTTCGATTTACCATCGCTGGAGACAGGTGGACCATGGTACCGTTCCATTTCAAATTCATGCACGCATTTCAAAAAGTCGTACGACACTGTTTTGCCATTTCCACGGCGCATGGTGCAACATCCGTCTGAAATGGCGAAACAGTGTCGTACGACTTTTTGAAATGTGTGCATGGATTTGAAATGGAACGGTACCATGGTCCACCACTCTCCAGCGACGGCAAATCGAAGACCAGCCACGGTAATCCCGTTTTAGCGTAAAAGTCCACGTGTCGAAAAACGAAGGGTAAAAAACTTCCTAGACCCGATTGACACTCGGATAGTCTTTTTTGGGCATTGAACAATCCGTTGACGGCTGAAAGCTGTCATAGCTATAGAACTCACCGAGGCCTTCGTTTTGACTGGTTATGGCTCCCGTACCTCTAAACGAGCCAGAAGTTATGGCCGTCCGAATAATCGATATCTACAGGGTGCAACATCCATGGTGCAAGGTGCAACATCCGTCCGAAATGGCGAACAGTGTCGTACGACTTTTTGAAATGCGTGCATGGATTTGAAACGGAACGGTACCATGGTGCACCACTCTCCAGCGATGGTAAATCGAAGACCAACCACGGTAATCCCGTTTTACCGTAAAAATCCACGTGTCGAAAAAACGAAGGGTAAAAAACTTGCTAGACCCGATTGAGACTCGGATAGTCTTTTTTGGGCATTCAACAATACAATGACAGCTGAAAGCTATCATAGTCGTAGAACTCACTGAGGCCTTCGTTTTGACTGGTTATGACTCCCGTAACTCTAAACGAGCCAGAAGTTACGGCCGCCCGAATAATCGATATCTAAAGGGTGCAACATCCGCGGTGCAAGGTGCAACATCCGTCCGAAATGGCGAACAGTGTCGTATGACTTTTTGAAATGCGTGCATGGATTTGAAACGGAACGGTACCATGGTGCACTACTCTCCAGCGATTGTAAATCGAAGACCATCCACGGTATCCCGTTTTACCGTAAAAATCCACGTGTCGAACAAACGAAGGGTAAAAAACTTCCTAGACCCGATTGAGGCTCGGATAGTCTTCTTTGCGCATTCGACAATCCATTGACGGCTGAAAGCTATCGTAGCCGTAGAACTCACTGAGGCCTTCGTTTTGACTGGTTTTGGCTCCCGTAACTCTAAACGAGCCAGAAGTTACGGCCGTCCGAATAATCGTAATCTACAGGGTGCAACATCCGCGGTGCAACATCCGTCCGAAATGGCGAAACGGTGTCGTATGACTTTTTGAAATGCGTGCATGGATTTGAAATGGAACGGTACCATGGTGCACCACTCTCCAGCGATGGTAAATCGAAGACCATCCACGGTAATCCCGTTTTACCGTAAAAATCCACGTGTCGAAAAAACGAAGGGTAAAAAACTTCCTAAACCAGATTGAGACTCGGATAGTATTTTTTGGGCATTCAACAATACAATGACGACTGAAAGCTGTTGTTATCCCGCTTTTTGGCAAAGCCGCGATACCAAAAGATCGATCAAGAACAAAAGACAGTTCGTCTCAGAGATTGGTTGTACTTCACTTCGTTATGGATATCGATGAATTTTTGTCCGAGCCTGGATCAGGCTACAATTGATAAGACATGACAAGAAAGACCATGAAAGCCAGTGTTTCAAATTTCAGGTTAATCGTAGTTCGTATGAGCGAGATATGATCGATGCAAGTTAGCCAAAGTTCACAGTTCGAACCCATCGGCCTGCTGAGAGGATGCCCATTTCGAACCGATGGAGTTCGAACCCATCAATAACTCCCTCATTCGAATCCATCGTTTTGCATACGCTTTGTGTCGATCAAGTTCGAACCGATCAGGCATGATATTGATCGCTTCGAATCGACCAGTTCGTATCCATCAGATGGGCATCGTTCGTGTCCATGCCAGAGCACTTCGAATCCATCACCATCAGTATCTTCGAATCGGTCAGACTCACGCCCAAGCATTGCCTCGTATCGATCGTCTTCGCATCCATCAGGTTCGAATCCATGAACAATCACTCGTTCGAAACCACCAAGTCAACTATGACGTGTCATCCATCAGTTCGAACGCGCCGATATACGTGGAGTCGAAGCGGTCCACTCGGAGAAAAAATAGGATCGATGCGAGGAGTGCGCACCACGTCACTGCAGAACCACGTGCATCCATCGGTTCGAATGCATGGGTTCGAAGTGATCGGTTCGAACAAAACAGCCGAGCGAGATTCATCAACTCGAATCGATAATATCTCCTAAACTACTGATCCAAATGCAACGAAATTTTCACAGTAGCTTCCATACAAGGTAAAGATTGTTCCTGCCAAGTTTCAGCTTGATTGGATTATTTCTTGATGGGTACGAAATCACTTCGAATCGATGTCAGATCGAGTCGTAACTTGGTGGGGTCTGTCGCGTGGGCCCACTCACGTGCCAGAAGAAGTCTCCCGAGGTTTGAGCGAGATCTGGGCCTCCAACGCCTATAAATAGCACCCTGAAGCCTTCAGAAAAGGGGATCTTTGGGAGCTTCCACCATTGAACGTCCAGACCCTGCCGGATTGAATTCCAAACTTCATTATCGCTGTTGTATTCAGATTCCAAAGCTATCATCAGCTGTAATCCGTTGTAATCAATTAATATCATCAAGTGAAGCAATAAAGAGAGAACCTTCAAAGTGGACGTAGGCACGAACGCCGAACCACTATAAATCCTGTGTTTGTGATTGTTATCTGTGAATTATTGTGATTGTTGTTGCTTAGATCTGAATTCTATATTGATTGTTGCCGATCTGTGTTGTTAAACGGGTGCTTTCGCGGTATTGGGTGCTTGTGACCAATTTTGGCGCAAACAGTATTGTTGAATGCCCAAAAAAGACTATCCGAGTCTCAATCGGGTCTAGGAAGTTTTTTACCCTTCGTTTTTTCACACGTGGATTTTCACGGTTAAACGGGATTACCGAGGATGGTCTTCGATTTACCATCGCTGGAGAGTGGTGCACCATGATACCGTTCCGTTTCAAATCCATGCACGCATGTCAAAAAGTCGTGCGACACTGTTCGCCATTTCGGACGGATGCTGCACCTTGCACCGTGGATGTTGCACCCTGTAGATATCGATTATTCGGACGGCCATAACTTTTGGCTCGTTTAGAGTTACGGGAGCCATAACCAGTCAAAACGAAGGCCTCAGTGAGTTCTACGGCTATGACAGCTTTCAGCCGTCAATGGATTGTTTAATGGCCAAAAAAGACTATCCGAGTCTCAATAGGGTCTAGGAAGTTTTTTACCCTTCGTTTTTTCGACACGTGGATTTTTACGGTAAAACGGGATTACCGTGGCTGGCCTTCGACTTACCATCGCGGGAGAGTGGTGGACCATGGTACCGTTCCGTTTCAAATCCATGCACGCATTTCAAAAAGTCGTACGACACAGTTTCGCCATTTCGGACGGATGTTGCGCCTTGCACCGTGGATGTTGCACCCTGTAGATATTGATTATTCTGACGGCCATAACTTCTGGCTCGTTTAGAGTTACGGGAGCCATAACCAGTCAAAACGAAGGCCTCAGTGGGTTCTACGGCTATGACAGCTTTCAGCCGTCATTGTATTGTTGAATGCCCAAAAAAGACTATCCGAGTCTCAATCGGGTCTATGAAGTTTTTTACCCTTCGTTTTTTCGACACGTGGATTTTACGTAAAACGGGATTACCGTGGATGGTCTTCGATTTACCATCGCTAGAGAGTGGTGCATCATGGTACCGTTCCATTTGAAATCCATGCATGCATTTCAAAAAGTCGTACGACACTGTTTCGCCGTTTCGGACGGATGTTGCACCTTGCACCGCGGATGTTGCACCCTGTAGGTATCGATTATTCGGACGGCCATAACTTCTGGCTCGTTTAGAGTTACAGAAGCCATAACCAGTCAAAATGAACGCCTCAGTGAGTTCTATGGCTACGACAGCTTTCAGCCGTCAATGGATTGCTGAATGCCAAAAAAGACTATCCGAGTCTCAATCGGGTCTAGGAAGTTTTTTACCCTTCGTTTTTTCGACACGTGGATTTTTACGGTAAAACGGGATTACCGTGGCTGGTCTTCGATTTACCATCGCTGGAGAGTGGTGGACCATGGTACTGTTCCGTTTCAAATCCATGCACGCATTTCAAAAAGTCGTACGGCACTGTTTCGCCATTTCGGACGGATTTTGCACCTTGCACCGTGGATGTTGCACCCTGTAGATATCGATTATTCTGACGGCCTTAACTTCTGGCTCGTTTAGAGTTACGGGAGCCATAACCAGTCAAAACGAAGGCCTCAGTGAGTTCTACGGCTATGACAGCTTTCACCAGTCATTGTATTGTTGAATGCCCAAAAATGACTTTCCGAGTCTCAATCGGGTCTAGGAAGTTTTCTACCCTTCGTTTTTTCGACACGTGGATTTTACGGTAAAACTGGATTATCGTGGATGGTCTTCGATTTACCATCACTTGAGAGTGGTGCACCATGGTACCGTTCCATTTCAAATCCATGCATGCATTTCAAAAAGTCGTACGACATTGTTTCGCCGTTTCGGAGGGATGTTGCACCTTGCACCGCGGATGTTGCACCCTGTAGATATAGATTATTCGAACGGCCATAACTTCTGGCTCGTTTAGAGGTACGGGAGCCATAAACAGTCAAAACGAAGGCCTCAGTGAGTTCTACGGCTACGACAGCTTTCAGCCGTCAATGGATTGTTGAATGCCGAAAAAAGACTATCCGAGTCTCAATCGGGTCTAGGAAGTTTTTTACCCTTCGTTTTTTCGACATGTGGATTTTTACGGTAAAACGGGATTACCGTGGATGGTCTTCGATTTACCATCGCTGGAATGTGGTGCACCATGGTACCGTTCCTTTTCAAATCCATGCACGCAATTCAAAAGGCCGTACGACACTGTTCGCCATTTCGGACGGATGTTGCACCTTGCACCGTGGATGTTGCACCCTGTAGATATCGATTATTCGGACGGCCGTAACTTCTGGCTCGTTTAGAGTTACGGGAGCCATAACCAGTCAAAACGAAGGCCTCAGTGAGTTCTACGGCTATAACAGCTTTCAGCCGTCAATGGATTGTTTAATGCCCAAAAAAGATGATCCGAGTCTCAATCGGGTTAGGAAGTTTATTACACTTAGTTTTTTCGACACGTGGATTTTTACGGTAAAACGGGATTACTGCGGCTGGTCTTCGATTTACCATCGCTGGAGAGTGGTGCACCACGATACCGTTCCGTTTCAAATCCATGCACGCATTTCAAAAAGTCGTACTGTGACGACCGCCCATGACTCCCGCACCAAAACAAGAGAATAGTGCGCTGAAAGGTGTGCCAGGCAGCCATGGATGATAGTCAGGGTAAAATAAAATCGAAGAATCTCTATCGTAACTCACAGCGCATGGATAAAATACAATAGAGAAATATATAGTGAAGTCTCATAACAGGAAATCATCATATAAGCATCACAGAAGTTTTATACAATCATCTCAACAAATCCATACATCAAGACCTCACTACAAGCACTCATCAAATACAGCAGCGGATACCCAGTACATATAAGAAAATAATATGCATAGCCTCCTGCTCGTCTTCGTCGTCTTCAACGTAGAAACTCCAAGCACAGCACCTGTCACCTGCTTACCTAGTCTGCCCATCCCAACATGGATGAACAGCCCAAGGTAATAAGAGGAGACATAAAACCTTGAGTCAGACAAAGTCTTAGTGAGCAGTAAATTAACAATCAAGCATACCAAAAGAGCATAAAGGATAAAAGGAATAGGAATCAAACCATCCCACTCCACCTCTTCTCACAGTGATAGCCCCCAGACACACTAAGGAGAAGCAAGCATAACAATATAGACAAATAAGGTAAAGCAATAACCACTCGAGTCAAGGGCAATGTTTTCCAAATACAAACCCCCAAGGCCTAAACCAAGATCAGATAAGCACCCAGAAAACACCGCTCTTGAAGCCGAATGATAATACAACCAAACATCCATGACTCTGGCTATCACTGCATCGTTGCCTTGATTTCACCGTTAGTTGAATGACCATCCGTCAAGGGCTAATGGTAACCCCGGTTCTAGCCATAACTCCGCACGTCGTCGCAGCCCGTGCCTAGGAATTTTCGCAACTACCCAGAGTACTAGCACGTCGTCGCAGCCCGTGCCTGGAACGTCGTCGCAGCCCGTTCCAACGTACCCTTGCTTTGAGCATGCTAGAACCTTCAACAACGATGAGATCTAAGCCTCCAAGTCATCCTCCTCGACGACCATCCATACTAGCTCAAGCGCCTCTCAAGCTAACCATTATCACCAACTCGGATCGCATCACCGAGTATCAACATAACCTTGCACGTCGTCGCAGCCCGTGCTTGGAACGTCATCATGACCCGTTCCATCTCAACATCACACTTTGCTTCATCGCAACATAGCAAAGTCTCATCTCAACATTATGGCTTGCCTTCTCGCATCATGGCAAAGTCCCATCTCGATCTCATGCTTCGCCTCTTCGCATCACGGCAAAGTCCCTCATCATCGAATCCATCCATATGAGCTTTCACATCCGCTTCATATGCTATCGGCAGCTTTCATCATTCAAGAGCCTTTCCACTTAGCTTTTGAATCACCTTCAACCATCTTGTTCCAAATCAACTACAAGCTAACTTGGAGCAATCAAATCTAACATACATTCAAACATTCAAGCATTCAAACAAGATATATATTAAGCAATATCAACTATAATGGCAATTTCGTAAATAAGTGAGCAAAAGTCCAACATATGTGAAATCATGGTTTTTAGCATAGATTTATCAAATCTAAAACATGGGTTTTGTCTCTAATACTTGATAAATAGCTTCTATAGATAAACATCTTCAAATATGATGGATATACATGCAGACTTAAGGAAAATGCGAGAAAACGCTAACTTTAACATATAAACATATCACCAATCCCATATACTCCTTTGGATCCGCGTGAGAGATAACTACCACTCACCAAATCACTCAAACAACCTAAAATCAATCAACTTCAGATCTGGACAGCAAGGTCTTGGACTTGATCCGGAGAAATTTCACTTGAAACGGTGAAATCTAGCCTCTTCGGATGAAAATCTTCAACTTTGGATCTTCAATCTTTGATCTTGATCTTCGATCTTCAATGGATGTTAGCACTTGATGGAAGTAGAGAAAGAAGGTGAAGAAATGTTGTAGTCGAGTCTCCAAAATGGCAGCACTTCGTCGCTTCGAAAACCGGTGCCAAAAAGTGAGCCAAAGCCCTCTATTTATAGGCTGAAACAACCATAGCTCGGCTGTCCCTTAGGTCGTCGCCGACCCAACACTTGAGTCGCCCCCGACTTATCACAATGCCGACTTACCATGAGTCGTTCACGACTCATTGCCATGCCGACCTAACCTTGCAACCTAAGCCTCTACAGTACTCACGCGACCTAATTCCTGCCGACCTATCAACAACAGGGACCTCACGAGTTAACACACGGCCGACTTGCGACTCAACGTACTACCGACCCAACTGCCACACGACTCAACAAAGCAAGAAGGTCACACGACTTATTCCTATATGCGACCTAACGACTTAGCCTTGCGGCCGTCCTAACCCCTAGCCGACTCAACATAAGTCGGTAACGACTCAACCGCGGTGCCGACCTAACTCAAAACAAGGGTTCTGACTTAACCTTATAGCCGACCTAACGACACACACGACCCAACACCCTACCGACTCATCTACACAACCGACTCACCAGGCAGCCGACCCACACTAAGTCGTACTAAGGTCCTATTTGCCACACGACTCACGACCTACAGCCTCACCGACTCAGAGACCTAACGACTCAAAAGCCTAAGTCCCTAACGACTTATCCACTAAGTCGGCCCACCGACCTAAGCCTTAGCCGACTCAACATCTACCGACCCAACTCCCTAAGTCGGTCACTTCCTTAGGTCGGTCTAAACTACTGGATCCCTAACACCATGAGTCGGTAACGACTCAAGCCTTAACTCGGCTATGACTCATCACCTGACCCACTAACTCGTCCAAACGACTTACCTAACTTAAGTCGGTTGCTTCCTTATCTCGGCCAACACTCCAACCCGTAACCCCTCCTTGAGTCGGTCCCCTATGAGTCGGTCACGACTCATCCCTTAGCTCGGCAATGCTCATGAGTCGGTCACAACTCATACTCCACCCGGGTTAACTTCTAAACGACTCAAGCTAGAGGCAACACAAACAACACTATCGACCTGCAAATTCTACGATCTATCGACACGTAAAATACGGGTCGTTACATTCTCTCCCCCTTAGGAATTTCGCCCCCGAAATTCCAAGCAAACAACAGAAATCAAAGATATTCCGCATGCCTACCATCCATAGCAATCAACAAACCATGCATCCAATTCTAGCCTAGCATGCAGAATTCTAAGACTTAGAACAAGCTACAAATTCATGAGATGTCACGACACTTTAGGGCCATACCTCGAAGAGTCCGGGATGAGCTGCCTTCATCCTCTCTTCCTCCTCCCACGTACAGTCGTTAACATCGTCACTCCATTGCACCTTGAGCAACGTAATCGTCTTCCTCCTAAGCTGTTTCGTATCGGTTTCAACAATACGAAGCGGCTTACGAGGTCTCGAAACAACTGGATCAACCTCCAAGTCTTCACAGCTATCAGCAGAAACCACCATACTTGGGTCGTGCACATACTTCCGTAGACAAGATACATGAAAAACATTGTGCACACCCGCCATCTTTTCCGGTAACTCCAATCTATAAGCGAGCTTTCCAATTCGCTCGATAATCGGGAATGGTCCAACGAATCTTGGAGTTAACTTTCCTTTGTTCCCGAATCTTATAACATTCTTAAATGGAGAAATCTTCACAAAAACCATATCACCTACGTTGAATTCCAAATCCTTTCGACGATTATCTGCATAACTTTTCTGACGATCCTGGGCTGCCTTCATTCTTTGCCGAATGATCTCTATACAATCCGAAGTCTGTCGAATCATCTCTGGCCCAAGTATCAGTTTTTCTCCAGCTTCCAACCAACATGTCGGAGAGTTACACGGTCTTCCATATAACGCTTCATATGGTGCCATACCAATACTCGACTGATAACTGTTATTATATGCAAATTCCACCAAATGAAGGTGATCCTCCCATGATCCCCCGAAGTCCAAAACACAAGCTCTAAGAAGATCTTCCAAAACCCGGTTGACTCTCTCAGTCTGACCATCTGTTTGAGGGTGATAAGCTGTACTCAAACACAACTCAGTTCCCAAAACCTCCTGGAAGCTCTTCCAAAATCCACTAGTGAACAACGGATCTCGATCGCTCACTATACTCTTCGGAACACCATGGAATCGAACAATCCACTTCACATACAATTCAGCCAACTTCGATGCAGTCCTAGTCGATCGAACAGGAATGAACCTTGCACTTTTAGTCAAACGATCTACGATGACCCAAATCCCTTCATTCCCTGTCCTGGTTCTAGGTAGACCATCAATAAAATCCATCGACACTTGCTCCCACTTCCACGTAGGAACTTCTAATGGCTGAAGTAATCCACTGGGCTTCTTCTGCTCAGCTTTCACCAACTGACAATTCATACACTTGGAAATAAAATTTCCAACATCTTTCTTCATACCTTCCCAGTAGTAAGCTCTCTTCATATCCCGATACATCTTATTTCCACCTGGATGAATTGTCAACTTCGAGTGATGACTTTCCCTCAGAACTTCATCTCTCAATCCATCAATATCGGGAACAACCAATCGTCCTTGCTTTCGAAGCCAACCCTCTCGATCGACCTCGAATCCCTTATCCTTCTCTGGTTCCAATTCAGATTCCAAATCACGGATAATCTTGACAAGCTTATCATCTTTCTTTTGGCTTTCGCCAATCCTTTCCACTAGAGTAGGCCTTATCGATAAGTTTGCCAACATCTCAGGTTCCAACTCGCATCTAGGCCTGAAATCAAATCCAGCCAAATACTCAAGACTCTTCCATTCCGAAAACATGGCTCCCAAACCTGCATGTCTTCGACTTAACGCATCAGCCACTGCGTTACCTTTTCCCGGAGTATAGGCTATACCAAAATCATACGATGCTAGAAACTCTAACCACCGTTGCTGTCGAAGATTCAGATCCTTTTGGGAGAACAGATACTTCAACGACTTATGATCTGTAAACAACTCGAATCTAACTCCCAATAGGTAGTGTCTCCACATCTTCAAAGCAAACACAATCGCCGCTAACTCCAAATCATGAGTTGGATAGTTCCTTTCATGCGGCTTCAGTTGTCGACTAGCATACGCAACAACTTTATCCTTCTGCATTAGCACCGCTCCCAGTCCAGTGCCACATGCATCGGTGTAAACCACCATCTCATCATTCCCACTCGGAATAGTCAATACAGGAGCACTCGTCAATCGCTCTTTCAGGATTACGAAAGCTTGCTCACACTTGTCATCCCATCTGAACACTTGGTTCTTCTTCGTCAATCCTGTCAACGGTGCAGCTATCTTGGAAAAGTCTTTAATAAACCGACGATAATACCCGGCTAATCCAAGAAAACTTCTCACATCAGATGCATTCTTAGGTCTAACCCAATCCTGGATTGCCGCCACCTTAGCGGGATCAACCGCTATTCCACTTCCAGAGATAACATGGCCTAAGAACCTCACTTCACTCTTCCAGAAGTGACACTTCGAAAACTTAGCCTTCAGCTGATGTTTCCGCAGTATATCCAAAACAATCCTCAAGTGCGTCTTGTGCTCTTCCTTGGTTCTGGAATAAACCAAAATATCATCCACGAACACAAGCACGAACTTATTCAACTGATCTCTGAATACTCTATTCATAAGATCCACAAAATATGCTGGCGCGTTAGTCAACCCAAACGGCATTACCAGCCACTCATAAAACCCGGATGGTGTCCTGAAAGCAGTCTTCGGCACACTATCCTTCGCCACTCTCAATTGGTGAAATCCCGTTGCCAAATCCATCTGAGAAAACACCTTAGCCTCGTGAAGCTGATCAAACAAGTCATCTATTCTCGGCAATGGATACTTGTTCTTCTTAGTCACCTTATTCAGTTCACGATAATCAACACACAACCTCAACGATCCATCCGCTTTGGTTGCGAACACAACGGGCGCACCCCATTCGGACACACTTCTCCGAATGAATCCTTTCCGTAAAAGGTCATCAACTTGCACCTTCAGCTCTTGCTGCTCCCTCGGTGCCATCCGCCTAAGAGGCATCACAACAGGTCTGGCTCCCTCAACTAGATCGATACGAAACTCGATCTCCCTATGCGGCGGCAACCCTTTGACTTCGTCAAAGACATCCTCAAATCCATTCACAATAGGCACCGATGACAGTCCTTCCCGTGGAACAACCAGCGAATACATGAAGCTCATGAAGACGCCTTCTTCATGCTTACATCGTATCACAACCTTTCGCCCTTCCACATTCCCGACTGTCACCTCCAGCCTCTCACAATCAATCCTAGCCGCATACTTTCTAAGCCAGTCCATACCCAAAATAATTCCGAACCCCGCAAAGTTCAGAACAAAGCAATCACAAACAAACGAGCAATCATGACTCGAAACAACTAGACCACGGCATATCATACACAAACATGACGAACCCCCAACCGGATTAGTCACAACCAATGGCCTATCAACAATATCCGGTTTCAAACCTAACCGGCCTACCAAATCATCACAAACAAAAGAATGCGACGCTCCAGTATCAAACAACACCCTAACTGGAACACCACAAATGGAAAGAGTACCTTGGACCACCACACTCTTCCCCTTCTCCCCAGCAGTAGGAGCTCTTGAAGACGACGGCACAGCTTCCAGAGCATAAGCTTGCACAACCTGCCTATCCTTTCTCGGCTCTGGACAGTCCTTCCTGAAATGCCCTGGCTTATCACAGTTATGGCACTTCGCCGGCGCCTTTGGATTCCTACAATCCTTAGAGAGATGGCCCTTCTTCTGGCAATTATAGCAAGTCACTTCGCCCTTAGGCTTCTTCTGACCATCCTTACCCTTCTGCTGCTGCTGCTGCTTCCTCTTCCTATTCCCACTCTGCTGTGGTTTAGATCCTTCCCTGGTTACAGCAACAACAGAACTTTCCTTAGGGAACAAACTCTCATGTCTCAAGGCTTTCTCCACAAGCTTCTCAAATGGATCGTCCAGATGATCCACTAACTGCCTTCCAAGATAAGCATCCAGACCAGTCACAAACTTCTCGTTCTTCTGGTAGGGAGAATCAATATACGATCTGGCATACTTGGATAGAGCCTCGAACTCAGAAATATACTCAAGAACAGGCCTCCCGCCTTGTTTGAGCTCCACAAATCTCTTGAACAAAACAGACCTCTGAGCAGTAGAGATGAACTTGCCTTCAAATCTAACTTGGAATTGCTCCCAAGTAATCTCCTCCTCTGGTGTATCTATAGTGATAGAATTCCACCAATCCGCAGCTCTCCCTTGAAGCTGTCTCGATGCAAGCTTTCTCTTGGTTGCATCCTCAATCCCTAGATCACCAAAAATCCTTCGGCAAGCATCCATCCATCTCTGCACTTCAATAGTCGACTCCGTCCCTAAGAAAGCTTTTCCCCCAAGAGAAGTATAATCCTTGCAAAGCTTGGCGAAATCCACCGGTCTCGGAGCTTGGACTTGAACCCCAACATCAACAGTAGGCCCTGGAACGGGCATCCTCCTCATGATTGAAGTCATCATGGCCTCAAACATAGGAGCATAATCAACAGCCTCCCTAGCAGCACGGCTATCCCTCGCAGCTTGTCTCTCACTTCTGCTCATCCTTAATATCTGTAAATAAGAATGATTAGAACACCTTAAGAAACAACTGCATAAGGAGTTCAAATCCTTCTAAGCTACTATATTATATATAGTAATCATCCATCAAAATACAATTACGTCTCTCTTACGTAATTACGTCAGCGAGCGTTGGCTAAAATCGATTAACCAAAGCTCTGATACCAAATGTGACGACCGCCCATGACTCCCGCACCAAAACAAGAGAATAGTGCGCTGAAAGGTGTGCCAGGCAGCCATGGATGATAGTCAGGGTAAAATAAAATCGAAGAATCTCTATCGTAACTCACAGCGCATGGATAAAATACAATAGAGAAATATATAGTGAAGTCTCATAACAGGAAATCATCATATAAGCATCACAGAAGTTTTATACAATCATCTCAACAAATCCATACATCAAGACCTCACTACAAGCACTCATCAAATACAGCAGCGGATACCCAGTACATATAAGAAAATAATATGCATAGCCTCCTGCTCGTCTTCGTCGTCTTCAACGTAGAAACTCCAAGCACAGCACCTGTCACCTGCTTACCTAGTCTGCCCATCCCAACATGGATGAACAGCCCAAGGTAATAAGAGGAGACATAAAACCTTGAGTCAGACAAAGTCTTAGTGAGCAGTAAATTAACAATCAAGCATACCAAAAGAGCATAAAGGATAAAAGGAATAGGAATCAAACCATCCCACTCCACCTCTTCTCACAGTGATAGCCCCCAGACACACTAAGGAGAAGCAAGCATAACAATATAGACAAATAAGGTAAAGCAATAACCACTCGAGTCAAGGGCAATGTTTTCCAAATACAAACCCCCAAGGCCTAAACCAAGATCAGATAAGCACCCAGAAAACACCGCTCTTGAAGCCGAATGATAATACAACCAAACATCCATGACTCTGGCTATCACTGCATCGTTGCCTTGATTTCACCGTTAGTTGAATGACCATCCGTCAAGGGCTAATGGTAACCCCGGTTCTAGCCATAACTCCGCACGTCGTCGCAGCCCGTGCCTAGGAATTTTCGCAACTACCCAGAGTACTAGCACGTCGTCGCAGCCCGTGCCTGGAACGTCGTCGCAGCCCGTTCCAACGTACCCTTGCTTTGAGCATGCTAGAACCTTCAACAACGATGAGATCTAAGCCTCCAAGTCATCCTCCTCGACGACCATCCATACTAGCTCAAGCGCCTCTCAAGCTAACCATTATCACCAACTCGGATCGCATCACCGAGTATCAACATAACCTTGCACGTCGTCGCAGCCCGTGCTTGGAACGTCATCATGACCCGTTCCATCTCAACATCACACTTTGCTTCATCGCAACATAGCAAAGTCTCATCTCAACATTATGGCTTGCCTTCTCGCATCATGGCAAAGTCCCATCTCGATCTCATGCTTCGCCTCTTCGCATCACGGCAAAGTCCCTCATCATCGAATCCATCCATATGAGCTTTCACATCCGCTTCATATGCTATCGGCAGCTTTCATCATTCAAGAGCCTTTCCACTTAGCTTTTGAATCACCTTCAACCATCTTGTTCCAAATCAACTACAAGCTAACTTGGAGCAATCAAATCTAACATACATTCAAACATTCAAGCATTCAAACAAGATATATATTAAGCAATATCAACTATAATGGCAATTTCGTAAATAAGTGAGCAAAAGTCCAACATATGTGAAATCATGGTTTTTAGCATAGATTTATCAAATCTAAAACATGGGTTTTGTCTCTAATACTTGATAAATAGCTTCTATAGATAAACATCTTCAAATATGATGGATATACATGCAGACTTAAGGAAAATGCGAGAAAACGCTAACTTTAACATATAAACATATCACCAATCCCATATACTCCTTTGGATCCGCGTGAGAGATAACTACCACTCACCAAATCACTCAAACAACCTAAAATCAATCAACTTCAGATCTGGACAGCAAGGTCTTGGACTTGATCCGGAGAAATTTCACTTGAAACGGTGAAATCTAGCCTCTTCGGATGAAAATCTTCAACTTTGGATCTTCAATCTTTGATCTTGATCTTCGATCTTCAATGGATGTTAGCACTTGATGGAAGTAGAGAAAGAAGGTGAAGAAATGTTGTAGTCGAGTCTCCAAAATGGCAGCACTTCGTCGCTTCGAAAACCGGTGCCAAAAAGTGAGCCAAAGCCCTCTATTTATAGGCTGAAACAACCATAGCTCGGCTGTCCCTTAGGTCGTCGCCGACCCAACACTTGAGTCGCCCCCGACTTATCACAATGCCGACTTACCATGAGTCGTTCACGACTCATTGCCATGCCGACCTAACCTTGCAACCTAAGCCTCTACAGTACTCACGCGACCTAATTCCTGCCGACCTATCAACAACAGGGACCTCACGAGTTAACACACGGCCGACTTGCGACTCAACGTACTACCGACCCAACTGCCACACGACTCAACAAAGCAAGAAGGTCACACGACTTATTCCTATATGCGACCTAACGACTTAGCCTTGCGGCCGTCCTAACCCCTAGCCGACTCAACATAAGTCGGTAACGACTCAACCGCGGTGCCGACCTAACTCAAAACAAGGGTTCTGACTTAACCTTATAGCCGACCTAACGACACACACGACCCAACACCCTACCGACTCATCTACACAACCGACTCACCAGGCAGCCGACCCACACTAAGTCGTACTAAGGTCCTATTTGCCACACGACTCACGACCTACAGCCTCACCGACTCAGAGACCTAACGACTCAAAAGCCTAAGTCCCTAACGACTTATCCACTAAGTCGGCCCACCGACCTAAGCCTTAGCCGACTCAACATCTACCGACCCAACTCCCTAAGTCGGTCACTTCCTTAGGTCGGTCTAAACTACTGGATCCCTAACACCATGAGTCGGTAACGACTCAAGCCTTAACTCGGCTATGACTCATCACCTGACCCACTAACTCGTCCAAACGACTTACCTAACTTAAGTCGGTTGCTTCCTTATCTCGGCCAACACTCCAACCCGTAACCCCTCCTTGAGTCGGTCCCCTATGAGTCGGTCACGACTCATCCCTTAGCTCGGCAATGCTCATGAGTCGGTCACAACTCATACTCCACCCGGGTTAACTTCTAAACGACTCAAGCTAGAGGCAACACAAACAACACTATCGACCTGCAAATTCTACGATCTATCGACACGTAAAATACGGGTCGTTACACGTACGACACTGTTTTGCCATTTCGGACGGATGTTGCACCTTGCACGGCGGATGTTGCACCCTATAGACATCGATTATTCGGACGGCCATAACTTCTGGCCCGTTTAGAGTTACGGGAGCCATTACCAGTCAAAACGTAGGCCTCAGAGAGTTCTACGGCTGTGACAGCTTTCAGCCGTCAATGGATTGTTTAATTCCCAAAAAAGACGATCCGAGTCTCATTCGGGTCTAGGAAGTTTTTTACCCTTCGTATTTTCGACGCGTGGATTTTTACGGTAAAACGGGATTACCGTGGATGGTCTTCGATTTACCATCACTGGAGAGTGGTGCACCATGGTACCGTTCCGTTTCAAATCCATGCACGCATTTCAAAAAGTCGTACGACACTGTTCTCCATTTCGGACGGATGTTGCACCTTGCACCGTGGGTGTTGCACCTTGTAGATATCGATTATTCGGACGGCCATAACTTCTGGCTCGTTTTGAGTTACGGGAGCCATAACCAGTCAAGACGAAGGCCTCAGTGAGTTCTACGGCCGTGACAGCTTTCAGCCGTCAATGGATTGTTTAATGCCCAAAAAAGACTATCTGAGTCTCAATCGGGTCTAGGAAGTTTTTTACCCTTCGTTTTTTCGACACGTGGATTTTTATGGTAAAACTGGATTACCGTGGCTGGTCTTCGATTTACGATTGTTGGAGATTGGTGGACCATGGTACTGTTCCGTTTCAAATCCATGCACGCATTTCAAAAAGTCGTACGACACTGTTTCGCCATTTCGGACGGATGTTGCACCTTGCATCGTGGATGTTGCACCCTGTAGATATCGATTATTCGGACGGCCATAATTTCAAGCTCGTTTAGAGTTACGGGAGCCAAAACCAGTCAAAACGTAGACCTCAGGGAGTTCTACGGCTATGACCGCTTTCAGCCGTCAATGGATTGTTTAATGCCCAAAAAAGACGATCCGAGTCTCAATCGGGATTACCGTGGCTGGTCTTCGATTTACCATCGCTGGAGAGTGGTGCACCATGGTACCGTTCCGTTTCAAATCCATGCACGCATTTCAAAAAGTCGTATGACACTGTTCGCCATTTCGGACGAATGTTGCACCTTGCACCGTGGGTGTTGCACCCTTTAGATATCGATTATTCGGACGGCCGTAACTTCTGGCTCGTTTTGAGTTACGGGAGCCATAACCAGTCAAGACGAAGGCCTCGGTGAATTATACAGCTATGACATCTTTCAGCCGTCAATGGATTGTTTAATGCCAAAAAAAGACTATCCGAGTCTCAATCGGGTCTAGGAAGTTTATTACCCATAGTTTTTTCGACACGTGGATTTTTACGGTAAAACGGGATTACCGCGGCTGGTCTTCGATTTACCATCACTGGAGAGTGGTGTACCATGGTGTACCATGGCGTACGACACTGTTACGCCATTTCGGACGGATGTTGCACCTTGCACCGTGAATGTTGCACCCTATGGATATCGATTATTCGAAAGGCCGTAACTTCTGGCTCGTTTAGAGTTACGGGAGCCATAACCAGTCAAAACGAAGGCCTCAGTGAGTTGTATGGCTACGACAGCTTTCAGCCGTCAATGGATTGTTGATTGCCCAAAAAAGACTATCCGAGTCTCAATCGGGTCTAGGAAGTTTTTTACCCTTCGTTTTTTCGACACGTGGATTTTTACGGTAAAACGGGATTACCGTGGATGGTCTTCGATTTACCATCGCTGGAGAGTGGTGCACCATGGTACCGTTTCATTTCAAATCCATGCACGCATTTCAAAAAGACGTATGACACTGTTCGTCATTTCAGATGGATGTTGCACCTTCACCGTGGATGTTGCACCCTGTAGATATCGATTATTCGAACGGCCGTAACTTCTGGCTTGTTTAGAGTTACGGGAGCCAGAACCAGTCAAAACGAAGGCCTCAGTGAGTTCTATGGATATGACAGCTTTCAGCCGTCGTTGTATTGTTGGATGCCCAAAAAAGACTATCCGAGTCTCAATCGGGTCTAGGAAGTTTTTTACCCTTCGTTTTTTGGACATGTGGATTTTTACGGTAAAACGGGATTACCGTGGATGGTCATCGATTTACCATCGCTGGAGAGTGGTGCACCATGGTACCGTTCCGTTTCAAATCCATGCATGCATTTCAAAAAGTCGTACGGCACTGTTCGCCATTTCGGACGGATGTTGCACCTTGCACCGTGGATGTTGGACCCTGTAGATATCGATTATTCGGACGGCCGTAACTTCTGGCTCGTTTAGAGTTACGGGAGACATAACCAGTCAAAACGAAGGCCTCAGTGAGTTCTACGGCTATGACAGCTTTCAGCCGTCAATGGATTGTTCAATGCCCAAAAAAGACTATCCAAGTCTCAATCGGGTCTAGGAAGTTTTTTACCCTTCGTTTTTTCGACACGTGGATTTTTACGATGAAACGGGATTACTGCGGCTGGTCTTCGATTTACCATTATTGGAGTGTGGTGCACCATGGTACCATTTCGTTTCAAATCCATGCACGCATTTCATAATGTCGTACGACACTATTTCGCCATTTCGGACGGATGTTGCACCTTGCACCGTTGATGTTTTACCCTATAGAAATCGATTATTCGGATGGCCGTAACTTCTGGATTGTTTAGAGTTACGGGAGGCATAACCATTCAAAACGAAGGCCTCAGTGAGTCCTACGGCTACTACAGCTTTCAGCCGTCAATAGATTGTTGAATGCCCAAAAAAAGACTATCCGAGTCTCAATCGGGTCTAGGAAGTTTTTTACCCTTCGTTTTTTCGACACGTGGATTTTTACGGTAAAACGGGATTACCGTGGATGGTCTTCGATTTACCATCGCTGGAGAGTGGTGCACCATGGTACCGTTCCGTTTCAAATCCATGCATGCATTTCAAAAAGTCCTACGACACTGTTCCCCATTTTGGACGGATGTTGCACCTTGCACCGTGGATGTTGCACCTTGTAGATGTCGATTATTCGGACGGCCGTAACTTCTGGCTCGTTTAGAGTTACGGGAGCCATAACCAGTCAAAACGAAGGACTTAGTGAGTTCTACGGCTATGAAAGCTTTCAGCCGTCATTGTATTGTTGAATGCCCAAAAAAGACTATCCGATTCTCAATCGGGTCTAGGAAGTTTTTTACCCTTCGTTTTTTCGACACGTGTATTTTTACGGTAAAACGAGATATTTCGGACGGATGTTGCACCTTGCACCGTTGATGTTGTACCCCATAGATATCGATTATTCGGACGGCCATAACTTATGGCTCGTTTAGAGTTACGGGAGCCATAACCAGTCAAAACGAAGGCCACAGTGAGTTCTACGGCTACGACAGCTTTCAACCGCCAATGGATTGTTGAATGCCCAGAAAAGACTATCCGAGTCTCAATCGGGTCTAGGAAGTTTTTTATCCTTCGTTTTTTCGACACGTGGATGTTTACGGTAAAACGGGATTACCGTGGATGGTCTTCGATTTACCATCGCTGGAGAGTGGTGGACCATGGTACCGTTCCGTTTCAAATCCATGCACGCATTTCAAAAAGTCGTACGACACTGTTTCGCCATTTCGGAAGGATGTTGCACCTTGCACCGTGGATGTTGCACCCTGTAGATATCGATTGTTCGGACGACCATAACTTCTGGCTCGTTTAGAGTTACGGGAGACATAACTAGTCAAAACGAAGGCCTCAGTGAGTTCTATGGCTATGACAGCTTTCAGCCGTCATTGTATTGTTGAATGCCCAAAAAAGACTATCCGAGTCTCAATCGGGTCTAGGAAGTTTTTTACCCTTCGTTTTTTTCGACACGTGGATTTTTACGGTAAACCGGGATTCGTGGATGGTCTTCGATTTACCATCGCTGGGGAGCGGTGCACCATGGTACCGTTCCATTTCAAATCCATGCACGCATTTCAAAAAGTCGTACGACACTGTTTCACCATTTCGGACGGATGTTGCACGTTGCACCGCGGATTTTGCACCCTGTAGATATCGATTATTCGGACGGCCATAACTTCTGGCTCGTTTAGAGTTACGGGAGCCATAACAAGTCAAAACGAAGGCCTCAGTGAGTTCTACGGCTGCGACAGCTTTCATCCATCAATGGATTGTTTAATGCCCAAAAAAGACTATCCGAGTCTCAATCGGGTCTAGGAAGTCTTTTACCCTTCGTTTTTTCGACACGTGGATTTTTACGGTAAAACGGGATTACCGTGGATGGTCTTCGATTTACCATCGCTGGAGAGTGGTGCACCATGGTACCGTTCCATTTTAAATCCGTGCACGCATTTCAAAAAGTCGTACGACACTGTTTCTCTATTTCGGACGGATGTTGCACCATGCACCGTGGATGTTGCACCCTGTAGATATCAATTATTCGGACGGCCGTAACTTCTGGCTCGTTTAGAGTTACGGGAGCCATAACCAGTACAAACGAAGGCCTCAGTGAGTTCTACGGCTATGACAGCTTTCAGCCGTCAATGAATTATTTAATGCCCCAAAAAGACTATCCGAATCTCAATCGGGTCTAGGAAGTTTTTTACCCTTCGTTTTTTCGACACGTGTATTTTTACGGTAAAACCGGATTACCGTGGATGGTCTTCGATTTACCATCGCTGGAGAGCGGTGCACCACTGTACCGTTCCGTTTCAAATCCATGCACGCATTTCAAAACGTCGTACAACACAGTTCGCCATTTCGGACGGATGTTGCCCCTTGCACCGTGGATGTTGCACCCTATAGATATCGATTATTCGGACGGCCATAACTTCTAGCTCATTTAGAGTCACGGGAGCCATAACCAGTAAAAACGAAGGCCTCAGTGATTTCTACGGCTACGACAGCTTTCAGCCGTCAATGGATTGTTGAATGCCCAAAAAAGACTATCCGAGTCTCAATCGAGTCTAGGAAGTTTTTTACCCTTCGTTTTTTCGACACGTGGATGTTTACGGTAAAACGGGATTACCGTGGATGGTCTTCGATTTACCATCGCTGGAGAGTGGTGGACCATGGAACCGTTCCGTTTCAAATCCATGCACGCATTTCAAAAAGTCGTAGGACACTGTTTCGCCATTTCGGAAGGATGTTGCACCTTGCACCGTGGATGTTGCACCCTGTAGATATCGATTATTCGGACGGCCATAACTTCTGGCTCGTTTAGAGTTACGGGAGACATAACTAGTCAAAACGAAGGCCTCAGTGAGTTCTACGGCTACGACAGCTTTCAGCCGTCATTGTATTGTTGAATGCCCAAAAAAGACTATCCGAGTCTCAATCGGATCTAGGAAGTCTTTTACCCTTCGTTTTTTTCGACACGTGGATTTTTACGGTAAACCGGGATTATCGTGGATGGTCTTCGATTTACCATCGCTGGAGAGCGGTGCACCATGGTACCGTTCCATTTCAAATCCATGCACGCATTTCAAAAAGTCGTACGACACTGTTTCGCCATTTCGGACGGATGTTGCACGTTGCACCGCGGATTTTGCGCCCTGTAGATATCGATTATTCGGACGGCCATAACTTCTGGCTCGTTTAGAGTTACGAGAGCCATAACAAGTCAAAACGAAGGCCTCAGTGAGTTCTACGGCTACGATAGCTTTCATCCATCAATGGATTTTTTAATGCCCAAAAAAGACTATCCGAGTCTCAATCGGGTCTAGGAAGTTTTTTACCCTTCGTTTTTTCGAAACGTGGATTTTTACGGTAAAACGGGATTACCGTGGATGGCCTTCGATTTACCATCGCTGGAGAGTGGTGCACCATGGTACCGTTCCGTTTCAAATCCATGCACGCCTTTCAAAAAGTCGTACGACAATGTTCGCCATTTCGGACGGATGTTGCACCTTGCACCGTGGATGTTGCACCCTGTAGATATCGATTATTCGGACGGCCGTAACTTCTGGCTCGTTTAGAGTTATGGGAGCCATAACCAGTATAAACGAAGGCCTCAGTGAGTTCTACAGCTATGACAGCTTTCACCCGTCAATGGATTATTTAATGCCCAAAAAAGACTATCCGAACATCAATCGGGTCTAGGAAGTTTTTTACCCTTCGTTTTTTCGACACGTGTATTTTTATGGTAAAACCGGATTACCGTGGATGGTCTTCGATTTACCATCGCTGGAGAGCGGTGCACCACGGTACCGTTCCGTTTCAAATCCATGCACGCATTTCAAAATGTCGTGCAGCACTGTTCGCCATTTCGGACGGATGTTGCACCTTGCACCGTGGATGTTGCACCCTGTAGATATCGATTATTCGGACGGCCATAACTTCTAGCTTATTTAGAGTTACGGGAGCCATAACCAGTAAAAACGAAGGCCTTAGTGAGTTCTACGGCTACGACAGCTTTCAGCCGTCAATGGATTGTTGAATGCCCAAAAAAGACTATCCGAGTCTCAATCGAGTCTAGGAAGTTTTTTACCCTTCGTTTTTTCGACACGTGGATTTTTACGGTAAAACGGGATTACCGTGGATGGTCTTCGATTTACCAACGCTGGAGAGTGGTGCACCATGGTACCATTCCGTTTCAAATCCATGCGCGCATTTCAAAAAGTCGTACGACACTGGTCCCCATTTCGGACGGATGTTGCACCCTGTAGATATCGATTATTCGGACGGTAGTAACTTCTGGCTCGTTTAGAGTTACGGGAGCCATAACCAGTCAGAACGAAGGCCTTAGTGAGTTCTACGGCTATGACAGCTTTCAACCGTCATTGTATTGTTGAATGCCCAAAAAAGACTATCCGAGTCTCAATCGGGTCTAGGATGTTTTTTACCCTTCGTTTTTTCAACACGTGGATTTTTAGGGTAAAACGGGATTACCGTGGATGGTCTTCGATATACCATCACTAGAGAGTGGTGCACCATGGTACCGTTCCGTTTCAAATCCATGCACCCATTTCAAAAAGTCGTGCGACACTATTCGCCATTTCGGACGGATGTTGCACCTTGCACCGTGGATGTTGCACCCTGTAGATATCGATTATTCGGACGGCCTTAACTTCTGGCTCGTTTATAGTTACGGGAGCCATAACCAGTCAAAACGGAGGCCTCAATGAGTTCTACGGCTACGACAGCTTTCATCCATCAATGGATTGTTTAATGCCCAAAAAAGACTAACCGAGTCTCAATCGGGTCTAGAAAGTTTTTTACCCTTCGTTTTTTCGACACGTGGATTTTTAGGGTAAAACGGGATTACCGTGAATGGTCTTCGATTTACCATCGCTGGAGAGTGGTGCACCATGGTACCATTCCGTTTCAAATCCATGCACGCATTTCAAAAAGTCGTACGACACTGTTTCGCCATTTCGGACGGATGTTGCACCTTGCACCGTGGATGTTGCACTCTGTAGATATCGATTATTCGGACGGCCATAACTTCTGGTTCGTTTAGAGTTACGGGAGCCATAACCAGTCAAAACGGAGGCCTCAGTGAGTTCTACGGCTATGACAACTTTCAACCGTCATTGTATTGTTGAATGCCCAAAAAAGACTATCCGAGTCTCAATCGGGTCTAGGAAGTTTTTTACCCTTCGTTTTTTCGACACGTGGATTTTTACGGTAAAACGGGATTACCGTGGCTGGCCTTCGATTTAGCATCGCTGAAGAGTGGTGCACCATGGTACCGTTCCGTTTCAAATCCATGCACGCAATTCAAAAAGTCGTACGACAATGTTCGCCATTTCGGACGGATGTTGCACCCTGTAGATATCGGTTATTCGGACGGCCATAACTTCTGGCTCGTTTAGAGTTACGGGAGCCATAACCAGTCAAAACGAAGGCCTCAATGAGTTCTACGGCTATGACAGGTTTCAGCCATCATTGTATTGTTGAATGCCCAAAAAAGACTATCTGAGTCTCAATCGGGCCTAGGAAGTTTTTTACCCTTCGTTTTTTTCGACACGTGGATTTTTATGGTAAAACAGGATTACCGTGGATTGTCTTCGATTTACCATCGCTGGAGAGTGGTGCACCATGGTACCGTTCCATTTCAAATCCATGCACGCATTTCAAAAAGTCGTACGACACTGTTTCGCCATTTCGGACGGATGTTGCACCTTGCACCGCGGATGTTGCACCCTGTAGATATCAACTATTCGAACGGCCATAACTTCTGGCTCGTTTAGAGTTATGGGATCCATAACCAGTCAAAACGAAGGCCTCAGTGAGTTCTACGGCTACAACAACTTTCAGCGATCAATGGATTGTTGAATGCCCAAAAAAGACTATCCGAGTCTCAATCGGGTCCAGGAAGTTTTTTACCCTTCGTTTTTTCGACACGTGGATTTTTACGGTAAAACGGGATTACCGTGGATGGTCTTCGATTTACCATCGCTGGAGAGTGGTGCACCATGGTACCTTTCCGTTTCAAATCCATGCACGCATTTCAAAAAGTCGTATGACAATGTTCGCCATTTCGGACGGATGTTGCACCCTATAGATATCGATTATTCGGACGGCCGTAACTTCTGCTCGTTTAGAGTTACGGAAGCCATAACCAGTCAAAACGAAGGCCTCAGTGAGTTCTACGGCTATGACAGCTTTCAGCCGTCAATGGATTGTTTAATGCCCAAAAAAGACGATCTGAGTCTCAATCGGGTCTACGAAGTTTATTACACTTAGTTTTTTCGACACGCGGATTTTTACGGCAAAACGGGATTACTGCGGCTGATCTTCGATTTACCATCGCTGGAGAGTGGTGCACCACGGTACCATTCCATTTCAAATCCATGCACACGTTTCATAAAGTCGTGCGACACTGTTTCGCCATTTCGGACGGATGTTGCACCTTGCACCGCAGATGTTGCACCCTGTAGATATCGATTATTCGGACGGCCATAACTTCTGGCTCGTTTAGAGTTACGGGAGCCATAACCAGTCAAAACGAAGGCCTCAATGTGTTCTAAGGCTATGATCGCTTTCATCCGTCAATGGATTGTTTAATGCCTATAAAACACGATCCGAGTCTCAATCGGGTCAAGGAAGTTTTTTACCGTTCGTTTTTTCGACACGGGGATTTTTACGGTAAAACGGGATTACCGTGGATGGTCTTCGATTTACCATCGCTGGAGAGTGGTGCACCATGGTACCGTTCCGTTTCAAATCCATGCACGCATTTCATAAAGTCGTACGACATTGTTTCGCCGTTTCGGACGGATGTTGCACCTTGCACGGCGGATGTTGCACCCTGTAGATATCGATTATTCGGACGGCCATAACTTCTGGCTCGTTTAGAGTTACGGGAGCCATAATCAGTCAAAACGAAGGCCTCAGTGATTTCTACGGCTATGACCGCTTTCAGCCGTCAATGGATTGTTTAATGCCCAAAAAAGACTATCCGAGTCTAAATCGGGTATAGGAAGTTTTTTACCCTTCGTTTTTTCGACACGTGGATTTTTACGGTAAAGCTGGATTACCGTTGCTGGTCTTCGATTTACCATCGCTGGAGAGTGGTGGACCATGGTACCGTTCCGTTTCAAATCCATGCACGCATTTCAAAAAATCGTACGACACTGTTTCGCCATTTCGGACGGATGTTGCACCATGCACCGTGGATGTTGCACCCTGTAGATATCGATTATTCGGACGGCCATAACTTCTGGCTCGTTTAGAGTTACAAGAGCCATAACCAGTCAAAACAAAGGCCTCAGTGAGTTCTACGGCTATGACTGCTTTCAGCCGTCTGTGGATTGTTTAATGCCCAAAAAAGACAATCCGAGTCTCAATCGGGTCTAGGAAGTTTATTACCCTTTGTTTTTTCGACACGTGGATTTTTACGGTAAAACGGGATTACCGTGGCTGGTCTTCGATTTACCATCGCTGGAGAATGGTGCACCATGGTACCGTTCCGAATCAAATCCATGCACGCATTTCAAAAAGTCGTACGACACTGTTCGCCATTTCGGACGGATGTTGCACCTTGCACCGTGGATGTTGCACCCTGTAGATATCGATTATTCAGACGGCCGTAACTTCTGGGTCGTTTAGAGTTACGGGAGCCATAAGCAGTCAAAACGAAGGCCTTAGTGAGTTCTACGGCTATGACAGCTATCAGCTGTCAATGGATTGTTGAATGCCCAAAAAAGACTATCCGAGTCTCAATCGGGTCTAGGAAGTTTATTACCCTTAGTTTTTTCGACACGTGGATTTTTACGGTAAAACGGGATTACTGAGGCTGGTCTTCGATTTACCATCGCTGGAGAGTGGTGCACCATGGTACCGTTCTGTTTCAAATCCATGCACAAATTTCATAAAGTCGTACGACACTGTCTCGCCATTTCGGACGAATGTTGCACCTTGCACCGCGGATGTTGCACCCTGTTGATATCGATTATTCGGACGGCCATAACTTCGGGCTCGTTTAGAGTTACGGGAGCCATAACCAGTCAAAATGAAGGCATCAGTGAGTTCTACGGCTATGACATCTTTCAGCCGTCAATGGATTGTTTAATGCCCAAAAAAGACGATCCGAGTCTCAATCAGGTCTAGGAAGTTTTTTACCCTTCATTTTTTCGACACGTGGATTTTTACGGTAAAACGGGATTACCGTGGCTGGTCTTCGATTTACCATCGCTGGAGAGTGGTGCACCATGGTATCGTTCCATTTCAAATCCATGCACGCAACTCAAAAAGTAGTACGACACTGTTTCGCCATTTCGGACGAATGTTGCACCTTGCACGACGGATGTTGCGCCCTGTAGATATCGATTATTCGGACGGCCATAACTTCTGGCTCGTTTAGAGTTACGGGAGCCATTACCATTCAAAACGAAGGCCTCAGGGAGTTCTACGGCTATGATAGCTTTCAGCCATCAATGGATTGCTTAATTCCCAAAAAAGACGATCCGAGTCTCATTCGGGTCTAGGAAGTTTTTTGCCCTTCGTTTTTTCGACACGTTGATTTTTACAGTAAAACGGGATTACCGTGGATGTTCTTCGACTTACCATCGCTGGAGAGTGGTGCACCATAATACCCTTCCATTTCAAATCCATGCACGCATTTCAAAATGTCGTACGACACTGTTCGCCATTTCGGACGGATGTTGCACCTTGCACCGTGGATGTTGCACCCTGTAGATATCGATTATTCGGACGGCCATAACTTCTGGCTCGTTTAGAGTTACGGGAGCCATAACCAGTCAAAACGAAGGCCTCAGTGTGTTCTATGGCTATGACAGCTTTCAGCCGTCAATGGATTGTTCAATGCCCAAAAAAGACGATCCGAGTCTCAATCGGGTCTAGGAAGTTTATTACCCTTCGTTTTTTTGACACGTGGATTTTTACGGTAAAACAGGATTACTGCGGTTGGTCTTCGATTTACCATCGCTGGAGAGTGGTGGAACATGGTACCGTTCCGTTTCAAATCCATGCACGTATTTCAAAAAGTCGTACGACACTGTTCGCCATTTCGGACGGATGTTGCACTTTGCACCGTGGATGTTGCACCCTGTAGATATCGATTATTCGGACGACCATAACTTCTGGCTCACTTAGAGTTACGGGAGCTGTAACCAGTCAAAACGAAGGCCTCAGTGTGTTCTACGGCTATGACAGCTTTCATCCGTCAATAGATTGTTTAATGCCCAAAAAAGACGATCCGAGTCTCAATCGGGTCTAGGAAGTTTATAACCCTTAGTTTTTTCGACACGTGGATTTTTACGGTAAACGGGATTACCGTGGCTGGTCTTCGATTTACCATAGCTGGAGAGTGGTGCCCCATGGTACCGTTCCGTTTCAAATCCATGCACGCATTTCAAAATGTCGTAGGACACTGTTCGCCATTTCGGACGGATGTTGCACCTTGCACCGTGGATGTTGCACCCTGTAGATATCAATTATTCGGACGGCCGTAACTTCTGGCTCGTTTATAGTTACGGGAGCCATAAGAAGTTAAAACGAAGGCCTCAGTGAGTTCTACAGCTGTGACCGCTTTCAGCCGTCATTGTATTGTGGAATGCCCAAAAAAGACTATCCGAGTCTCAATCGGGACCAGGAAGTTTTTTACCCTTCGTTTTTTCGACACATGAATTTTTACGGTAAAACGGGATTACCGTGGATGGTCTTCGATTTACCATCGCTGGAGAGTGGTGCACCATGGTACCGTTCCATTTCAAATCCATGCACGAATTTCAAAAGGTCGTACGACATTGTTTTGCCATTTCGGACGGATGTTGCACCTTGCACCGCGGATGTTGCACCCTATAGATATCGATTATACGGACGACCATAACTTCTGGCTCGTTTAGATTTACCGGAGCCATAACCAGTCAAAACGAAGGCCTCAGTGAGTTCTACGGCTAAGACATTTTTCAGCCGTCAATGGATTTTTCAGTGCCGAAAAAAGACTATCCGAGTCTCAATCGGGTCTAGGAAGTTTTTTACCCTTAGTTTTTTCGACACATGGATTTTTACGGTAAAACGGGATCACCGTGGCTTGTGTTTGATTTACCATCGCTGGAGAGTGGTGGACCATGGTACCGTTCCGTTTCAAATCCATGCATGCATTTCAAAAAGTCGTACGACACTGTTTCGCCATTTCGGACGGATGTTGCACCTTGCACTGTGGATGTTGCACCCTGTAGATATCGATTATTCGGACGGCCATAACTTCTGGCTCGTTTAGAGTTACGAGAGCCATAACCAGTCAAAACGAAGGCCTCAGTGAGTTCTACGGCTATGACATCTTTCAGCCATCAATGGATTTTTTAATGCGCAAAAAAGACTATCCGAGTCTCAATCGGGTCTAGGAAGTTTATTACCCTTAGTTTCTTCGACACGTGGATTTTTACGGTAAAACGGGATTACTGCGGCTGGTCTTCGATTTACCATCGCTGGAGTGTGGTGCACTATGGTACCGTTCCGTTTCAAATCTATGCACGCATTTCATAAAGTCGTACGACACTGTTTCGCCATTTCGGACGGATGTTGCACCTTGCACCGTGGATGTTGCACCCTGTAGATATCGATTATTCGGACGGCCGTAACATCTGGCTCGTTTAGAGTTACGGGAGCCATAACCAGTCAAAACGAAGGCCTCAGTGAGTTCTACGGCTATGACAGCTTTCAGCCGTCAATGGATTGTTGAATGCCCAAAATAGACTATCCGAGTCTCAATCGGGTCTAGGAAGTTTTTTACCCTTCGTTTTTTCGACGCGTGGATTTTTACGGTAAAACGGGATTACCGTGGACGGTCTTCGATTTACCGTCGCTGGAGAGTGGTGCACCATGGTACCGTTCCGTTTCAAATCCATGCACGCGTTTCAAAATGTCGTAGGACACTGTTCTCCATTTCGGACGGATGTTGCACCTTACACCGTGGATGTTGCACCCTGTAGATATCGATTATTCGGGCGGCCGTAACTTCTGGCTCGTTTATAGTTACGGGAGCCATAACAATCAAAACGAAGGCCTCATTGAGTTCTACGGCTATGACAGCTTTCAGCCATCAATGGGTTGTTCAATGCCCAAAAAAGACTATCCGAGTCTCAATCGGGTCTAGGAAGTTTTTTACCCATCGTTTTGTCGACACGTGGATTTTTACGGTGAAACGGGATTACCGTGGATGGTCTTCGATTTACCATCGCTGGAGAGTGGTGCACCATGGTACCGTTCCATTTCAAATCCATTCACGCATTTCAAAAAGTCGTACGACACTGTTTCGCCATTTCGGACGGATGTTGCACCTTGCACCGCGGATGTTGCACCCTGTAGATATCGATTGTTCGGACGGCCATAACTTCTGGCTCGTTTAGTGTTATGGGAGCCATAACCAGTCAAAACGAAGGCCTCAGTGAGTTCTACGGCTATGATGGCTTTCAACCGTCAATGGACTTTTTAATGCCCAAAAAAGACTATCCGAGTCTCAATCGGGTCTAGGAAGTTTTTTACCCTTCATTTTTTCGATACGTGGATTTTTATGGTAAAACGGGATTACCGTGGATGGTCTTCGATTTACCATCGCTGGAGAGTGGTGCACCATGGTACTGTTCCGTTTCAAATCCATGCACACATTTCAAAAAGTCGTGCGACACTCTTCGCCATTTCGGACGGATGTCGCACCTTGCACCGTGGATGTTGCACCCCGTAGATATCGATTATTCGGACGGCCATAACTTCTGGCTCGTTTAGAGTTACGGGAGCCATAACTAGTCAAAACGAAGGCATCAATGAGTTCTACGGATATGACTGTTTTCAGCCATCAATGGATTGTTCAATGCCCAAAAAAGACTATCCGAGTCTCAATCGCGTCCAGGAAGTTTTTTACCCTTCATTTCTTTGACACGTGGATTTTTACGGTAAAACGAGATTACCGCGGCTGGTCTTCGATTTTCCATTGCTGGAGAGTGGTGGACCATGGTACCGTTTCGTTTCAAATCCATGCACGCATTTCAAAAAGTCGTACGACACTGTTTCGCAATTTCAGACGGATGTTGCACCTTGCACCGTGGATGTTGCACCCTGTAGATATCGATTATTCGGACGGCCATAACCTCTGGCTCGTTTAGAGTTACGGGAGCCATAACCAGTCAAAACAAAGGCATCAGTGAGTTCTACATCGATGACATCTTTCAGCCGTCATTGGATTGTTTAATGCCCAAAAAAGACTATCCGAGTCTCAATCGGGTCTAGGAAGTTTATTACCCTCAGTTTTTTCGACACGTGGATTTTTACGGTAAAACGGGATTACTGCGGCTGGTCTTCGATTTACCATCGCTGGAGAGTGGTGCACCATGGTACCGTTCCGTTTCAAATCCATGCATGCATTTCATAAAGTCATACGACACTGTTTCGCCATTTCGGACGGATGTTGCACCTTGCACCGTGGATGTTGCACCCTGTACATATCGATTATTCGGACGTCCGTAACTTCTGGCTCGTTTAGATTTACGGGAGCCATAACCAGTCAAAACGAAGGCCTCGGTGAGTTCTACGACTACGACAGCTTTCAACCGTCAATGGATTGTTGAATGCCCAAAAAAGACAATCCGACTCTCAATCGGGTCTAGGAAGTTTATTCCGTTTCAAATCCATGCACGCGTTTCAAAAAGTCATACGACAATGTTTCACCATTTCGGACGGATGTTGCACCTTGCACCGTGGATGTTGCACCCTGTAGATATCTATTATTCGGACGGCCATAACTTCTGGCTCGTTTAGAGTTACGGCAGCCATAACCAGTCAAAATGAAGGCCTTAGTGAGTTCTACGGCTATGACAGATTTCAACCGTCAATGGATTGTTGAATGCCCAAAAAAGACTATCCGAGTCTCAATCGGGCCTAGGAAGTTTCTTACCCTTCGTTTTTTCGACACGTGGATTTTTACGGTAAAACGGGATTACCGTGGATGTTCTTCGACTTACCATCGCTAGAGAGTGGTGCACCATAATACCCTTCCATTTCAAATCCATGCACGCATTTCAAAAAGTCGTACGACACTGTTCGCCATTTCGGACGGATGTTGCACCTTGCACCACGGTTGTTGCACCCTGTAGATATCGATTATTCGGACGACCATAACTTCTGGCTCGTTTAGAGTTACGGGAGCCATAACCGGTCAAAACGAAGGCCTAAGTGTGTTCTACGACAATGACAGCTTTCAGCCGTCAATGGATTGTTCAATGCCCAAAAAAGACGATCCGAGTCTCAATCGGGTCTAGGAAGTTTATTACCCTTCGCTTTTTCGACACGTGGATTTTTACAGTAAAACAGGATTACTGTGGCTGGTCTTCGATTTACCATCGCCGGAGAGTGGTGAAACATGGTACCATTCCGTTTCAAATCCATGCACGCATTTCAAAAAGTCGTACGACACTGTTTCTCCATTTCGGACGGATGTTGCACCTTGCACCGTGGATGTTGCACCTTGTAGATATCGATTATTCGGACGACCATAACTTCTGGCTCATTTAGAGTTACGGGAGCCATAACCAGTCAAAACGAAGGCATCAGTGAGTTCTACAGCGATGACATCTTTCAGCCGTCATTGGATTGTTTAATGCCCAAAAAAGACGATCCGAGTCTCAATCGGGTCTAGAAAGTTTATTACCCTTAGTTTTTTCGACACGTGGATTTTTACGGTAAACGGGATTACCGTGGCTGGTCTTCGATTTACCATCGCTGGAGAGTGGTGCACCATGGTACCGTTCCGTTTCAAATCCATGCACGCATTTCAAAATGTCGTAGGACACTGTTCGCCATTTCGGACAGATGTTGCACCTTGCACCGTGGATGTTGCACCCTGTAGATATCGATTATTCGGACGGCCGTAACTTCTGGCTCGTTTATAGTTACGGGAGCCATAAGCAGTTAAAACGAAGGCCTCAGTGAGTTCTACAGCTATGACGGCTTTCAGCCGTCATTGTATTTTGGAATGCCCAAAAAAGACTATCCGAGTCTCAATCGGGTCTAGGAAGTTTTTTACCCTTCGTTTTTTCGACACGTGAATTTTTACGGTAAAACGGGATTACCGTGGATGGTCTTCGATTTACCATCGCTGGAGAGTGGTGCACCATGGTACCGTTCCATTTCAAATCCATGCACAAATTTCAAAAAGTCGTACGACACTGTTTTGCCATTTCGGACGGATGTTGCACCTTGCACCGCGGATGTTGCACCCTATAGATATCGATTATTCGGACGACCATAACTTCTGGCTCGTTTAGAGTTACGGGACCCATAACCAGTCAAAATGAAGGCCTCAATGAGTTCTACGGCTATTACAGCTTTCAGCCGTCACTGGATTGTTTAATGCCCAAAAAAGACTATCCGAGTCTCAATCGGGTCTAGGAAGTTTTTTACCCTTCGATTTTTCGACAAGTGGATTTTTACGGTAAAACGGGATTACCGTGGATGGTCTTCGATTTTCCATCGCTGGAGAGTGGTGCACCATGGTACCGTTCCATTTCAAATCCATGCACACATTTCAAAAAGTCGTGCGACACTGTACGCCATTTCGGACGGATGTTGCACCTTGCACCGTGGATGTTGCACCCTGTAGATATCGATTATTCGGACAGCCATAACTTTTGGCTCGTTTAGAGTTACCGGAGCCATAACCAGTCAAAACGAAGGCCTCAGTGAGTTCTACGGCTAGACAGTTTTCAGCCGTCAATGGATTTTTCAATGGCGAAATAAGACTATCCGAGTCTCAATCGGGTCTGGGAAATTTTTTACCCTTTGTTTTTTCGACACGTGGATTTTTACGGTAAAAAGGGATCACCGTGGCTGGTCTTTGATTTACCATCGCTGGAGAGTGGTGTACCATGGTACCGTTCCGTTTCAAATCCATGCATGCATTTCAAAAAGTCGTACGACACTGTTTCGCCATTTCGGACGGATGCTGCACCTTGCACTGTGGATGTTGCACCCTGTGGATATCGATTATTCGGACGGCCATAACTTCTGGCTCGTTTAGAGTTACGGGAGCCATAACCAGTCAAAACGAAGGCCTTAGTGAGTTCTACGGCTATGACATCTTTCAGCCATCAATGGATTTTTTAATGCCCAAAAAAGACTATCCGAGTCTTAATCGGGTCTAGGAAGTTTATTACCCTTAGTTTTTTCGACACGTGGATTTTTACGGTAAAACGGGATTACTGCGGCTGGTCTTCGATTTACCATCGCTGGAGTGTGGTGCACCATGGTACCGTTCCGTTTCAAATCCATGCACGCATTTCATAAAGTCGTACGACACTGTTTCGCCATTTCGGACGGATGTTGCACCTTGCACCGTGGATGTTGCACCCTGTAGATATCGATTATTCGGACGGCCGTAACATCTGGCTCATTTAGAGTTACGGGAGCCATAACCAGTCAAAACGAAGGCATCAGTGAGTTCTACGGCTATGACTGTTTTCAGCCGTCAATGGATTGTTCAATGCCCAAGAAGACTATCCGAGTCTCAATCGGGTCCAGGAAGTCTTTTACCCTTCGTTTTTTTCGACACATGGATTTTTACGGTAAAACGAGATTACCGCGGCTGGTCTTTGATTTTCCATCGCTGGAGAGTGGTGGACCATGGTACCGTTCCGTTTCAAATCCATGCACGCATTTCAAAAAGTCGTACGACACTGTTTCGCAATTTCATACGGATGTTGCACCTTGCACCGTGGATGCTGCACTCTGTAGATATCGATTATTCGGACGGCCATAACTTCTGGCTCGTTTAGAGTTACAGGAGCCATAACCAGTCAAAACGAAGGCATCAGTGAGTTCTACAGCGATGACATCTTTCAGCCGTCATTGGATTGTTTAATGCCCAAAAAAGACTATCCGAGTCTCAATCTGGTCTAGGAAGTTTATTACCCTTAGTTTTTTCGACACGTGGATTTTTATGGTAAAACGGGACTACTGCGGCTGGTCTTCGATTTACCATCGCTGGAGAGGGGTGCACCATGGTACCGTTCCGTTTCAAATCCATGCACACATTTCATAAAGTCGTACGACACTGTTTCGCCATTTCGGACGGATGTTGCACCTTGCACCGTGGATGTTGCACCCTGTACATATCGATTATTCGGGCGTCCGTAACTTCTGGCTCGTTTAAATTTACGGGAGCCATAACCAGTCAAAACGAAGGCCTCGGTGAGTTCTACGACTACGACAGCTTTCAACCGTCAATGGATTGTTGAATGCCCAAAAAAGACTATCCGAGTCTCAATCGGGTCTAGGAAGTTTACTACCCTTCGTTTTTTCGACACGTGGATTTTTACGGTAAAACGGGATTACCGTGGATGGTCTTCGATTTACCATCGCTGGAGAGTGGTGCACCATGGTACCGTTCCGTTTCAAATCCATGCACGCATTTCAAAAAGTCGTACGACACTGTTCGCCATTTCGGACGGATGTTGCACCTTGCACCGTGGATGTTGCACCCTGTAGATATCGATTATTCGAACGGCCGTAACTTCTGGATCGTTTAGAGTTACGGGAGCCATAACCAGTGAAAACGAAGGCCTCAGTGAGTTCTACGGCTATGACAGCTTTCAGCCGTCATTGTATTGTTGAATGCCCAAAAAAGACTATCCGAGTCTCAATCGGGTCTAGGAAGTTTTTTACCCTTCGTTTTTTCGACACGTGGATTTTTACGGTAAAATGGGATTACCGTGGCTGGTCTTCGATTTACCATCGCTGGAGAGTGGTGGACCATGGTACCCTTCCGTTTCAAATCCATGCACGCATTTCAAAAAGTCGTACGACACTGTTTCGCCATTTCGGACGGATGTTGCACCTTGCACCGTGGATGTTGCACCCTGTAGATATCTATTATTCGGACGGCCATAACTTCTGGCTCGTTTAGAGTTACGGGAGCCATAATAATTCAAAACGAAGGCCTCAGTGACTTCTACGGCTACGACAGATTTCAACCGTCAATGGATTTTTGAATGCCCAAAAAAGACTATCCGAGTCTCAATCGGGTCTAGGAAGTTTTTTACCCTTCGTTTTTTTGACACGTGGATTTTTACGGTAAAACGGGATTACCGTGGCTGGTCTTCGATTTACCCTCGCTGGAGAGTGGTGGACCATGGTACCGTTCCGTTTCAAATCCATGCACGCATTTCAAAAAGTCGTACGACACTGTTTCGCCATTTCGGACGGATGTTGCACCTTGCACCGTGGATGTTGCACTCTGTAGATATCGATTATTCGGACGGCCATAACTTCTGGCTCGTTTAGAGTTACGGGAGCCATAACCAGTCAAAATGAAGGCATCAGTGAGTTCTACGGCTATGACATCTTTCAGCCGTCAATGGATTGTTGAATGCCCAAAAAAGACTATCCGAGTCTCAATCGGGTCTAGGAAGTTTTTTACCCTTCATTTTTTCGACACGTGGATTTTTACGGTAAAACGGGATTACCGTGGCTGGTCTTCGATTTACCATCGCTGGAGAGTGGTGGACCATGGTACCGGTCCGTTTCAATTCCATGCACGCATTTCAAAAAGTCATACGACACTGTTTCGCCATTTCGGACAGATGTTGCACCTTGCACCGCGGATGTTGCACCCTGTAGATATCGATTATTCGGACGGCCATAACTTCTGGCTCGTTTAGAGTTACGGGAGCCATAACCAGTCGAAACGAAGGCCTCAGTGAGTTCTACGGCTACGATAGCTTTCAGCCGTCAGTGGATTGTTAAACGCCCAAAAAAGACTATCCGAGTCTCAATCGGGTCTAGGAAGTTTTTACCCTTCGTTTTTTCGACGCGTGGATTTTTACGGTAAAACGGGATTACCGTGGATGGTCTTCGATTTACCATCGCTGGAGAGTGGTGCACCATGGTACCGTTCCATTTCAAATCCATGCACGCATTTCAAAAACTCGTACGACACTGTTCGCCATTTCGGACGGATGTTGCACCCAGCACCGTGGATGTTGCACCCTGTAGATATCGATTATTCGGACGGCCATAACATCTGGCTCGTTTAGAGTTATGGGAGCCATAACCAGTCAAAACGAAGGCCTCGGTGAGTTCTACGGCTATGACCGCTTTCAGCCGTCAATGGATTGTTTAATGCCCAAAAAAGACAATCCGAGTCTCAATCGGGTCTAGGAAGTTTTTTACCATTCGGTTTTTCGACACATGGATTTTTACGGCAAAACGGGATTACCGTGGTTGGTCTTCGATTTACCATCGCTGGAGAGTGGTGCACCATGGTACCGTTCCATTTCAAATCCATGCATGCATTTCAAAAAGTCGTGCGACACTGTTCGCCATTTCGGACGGATGTAGCACCGTGCACCGTGGATGTTGCACCCTATATATATCGATTATTCGGACGACCATAACTTCTGGCTCGTTTAGAGTTACGGGAGCCATAACCTGTCAAAACGAAGGCCTCGATGAGTTCTACGGTTTTGATGGCTTTCAGCCATCAACGGATTGTTGAATGCCCAAAAAAGACTACCCGAGTCTCAATCGGGTCTAGAAAGTTTTTTACCCTTCGTTTTTTGGACACGTGGATTTTTACGGTAAAACGGGATTACCGTGGATGGTCTTCGATTTACCATCGCTGGAGAGTGGTGCACCATGGTGCCGTTCCGTTTCAAATCCATGCACGCATTTCAAAAAGCCGTACGACACTGTTCGCCATTTCGGACGGATGTTGCACCTTGCACTGTGGATGTTGCGCCCTATAGATATCAATTATTCGGACGGCCGTAACTTCTGGCTCGTTTAGAGTTACGGGAGCCATTACTAGTCAAAACGAAGGCCTCAGTGAGTTCTACAGCTATGACAGCTTTCAGCCGTCATTGTATTGTTGAATGCCCAAAAAAGACTATCCGAGTCTCAATCGGGTCTAGGAAGTTTTTTACCCTTCGTTTTTTCGACACGTGGATTTTTACGGTAAAACGGGATTACCGTGGATGGTCTTCGATTTACCATCGCTGGAGAGTGGTGCACCATGGTCCCATTCCATTTCAAATCCATGCACGCATTTCAAAAAGTCGTACGACACTGTTCGCCATTTCGGACGGATGTTGCACCTTGCACCATGGATGTTGCACCCTGCAGATATCGATTATTCGGACGGCCATAACTTCTGGCTCGTTTAGAGTTACGGGAGCCATAACCAGTCAAAATGAAGGCCTTAGTGAGTTCTACGGCCATGACACCCTTCAGCCATCAATGGATTGTTTAATGCGCAAAAAAGACTATCTGAGTCTCAATCGGGTCTAGGAAGTTTATTACCCTTAGTTTTTTCGACACGTGGATTTTTACATTAAAACGGGATTACTGCGGCTGGTCTTCGATTTACCATCGCTGAAGAGTGGTGCACCATGGTACCGTTCCGTTTCAAATCCATGCACACATTTCAAAAAGTCGTACGACACTGTTTCGCCATTTCGGACGGATGTTGCACCCTGTAGATATCGATTATTCGGACGGCCATAACTTCTGTCTCGTTTTGAGTTACGGAGGCCATAAGCCGTCAAAACAAAGGCCTCAGTGAGTTCTACGGCTATGACATCTTTTAGCCATCAATGGATTGTTTAATGCCCAAAAAAGACTATCTGAGTCTCAATCGGGTTTAGGAAGTTTATTACCCTTAGTTTTTTCGACACGTGGATTTTTACGGTAAAACAGGATTACTGCGGCTGGTCTTCGATTTACCATCGCTGGAGAGTGGTGGACCATGGTACAGTTCCGTTTCAAATCCATGCACGCATTTCAAAAAGTCGTACGACACTGTTTCACCATTTCGGACGGATGTTGCGCCTTGCACCGTGGATGTTGCACCCTGTAGATATCTAATATTCGGACGGCCATAACTTCTGGTTCGTTTAGAGTTACGGGAGCCATAACCAGTCAAAACGAAGGCCTCAGTGACTTCTACGGCTACGACAGATTTCATCCATCAATGGATTGTCAAATGCCCAAAAAAGACTATCCGAGTCTCAATCGGGTCTAGGAAGTTTTTTACCCTTCGTTTTTTCGACACGTGGATTTTTACGGTAAAACGGGATTACCGTGGCTGGTCTTCGATTTACCATCGCTGGAGAGTGGTGGACCATGGTACCGTTCCGTTTCAAATCCATGCACGCATTTCAAAAAGTCGTACGACGCTGTTTCGCCATTTCGGACGGATGTTGCACCTTGCACCGTGGATGTTGCACCCTGTAGATATCGATTATTCGGACGGCCATAACTTCTGGCTCGTTTAGATTTACGGGAGCCATAACCAGTCAAAATGAAGGCATCAGTGAATTCTACGGCTATGACATCTTTCAGCCGTCGATGGATTGTTGAATGCCTAAAAAAGACTATCCGAGTCTCAATCGGTTCTAGGAAGTTTTTTACCCTTCGTTTTTTCGACACGTGGATTTTTACGGTAAAACGGGATTACCGTGGCTGGTCTTCGATTTACCATCACTGGAGAGTGGTGGACCATGGTACCGTTCGGTTTCAAATCCATGCACGCATTTCAAAAAGTTGTACGACACTGTTTCGCCGTTTCGGACAGATGTTGCACCTTGCACCGCGGATGTTGCACCCTGTAGATATCGATTATTCGGACGGCCATAACTTCTGGCTCGTTTAGAGTTACGGGAGCCATAACCAGTCAAAACGAAGGCCTCAGTGAGTTCTACGGCTACGACAGCTTTCAGCCGTCAGTGGATTGTTGAATGCCCAAAAAAGACTATCCGAGTCTCAATCGGGTCTAGGAAGTTTTTTAACCTTCGTTTTTTCGACGCGTGGATTTTTACGGTAAAACGGGATTACCGTGGATGCTCTTCGATTTACCATCGCTGGAGAGTGGTGCACCATGGTACCGTTCCGTTTCAAATCCATGCATGCATTTCAAAAAGTCGTACGACACTGTTCGCCATTTCGGACGGATGTTGCACCCTGCACCGTGGATGTGGCACCCTGTAGATATCGATTATTCGGACGGCCATAACTTCTGGCTCGTTTAGATTTACGGGAAACATAACCAGTCAAAACGAAGGCCTCCGTGAGTTCTACGGCTATGACCGCTTTCAGCCGTCAATGGATTGTTTAATGCCCAAAAAAGACAATCCGAGTCTCAATCGGGTCTAGGAAGTTTTTTACCCTTCGGTTTTTCGACACGTGGATTTTTACGGCAAAACAGGATTACTGTGGATTGTCTTCGATTTACCATCGCCGGAGAGTGGTGCACCATGGTACCGTTCCATTTCAAATCCATGCGCGCATTTCAAAAAGTCGTGCGACACTGTTCGCCATTTCGGATGGATGTAGCACCTTGCACCGTGGATGTTGCACCCTGTAGATATCGATTATTCGGACGGCCGTAACTTCTGGCTCGTTTAGAGTTACGGGAGCCATAACCAGTCAAAACGAAGGCCTCAGTGAGTTCTACGGCTACGACAGCTTCCAGCCGTCAATGGATTGTTGAATGCCCAAAAAAGACTATCCGAGTCTCAATCGGGTCTAGGAAGTTTTTTACCCTTCGTTTTTTCGACACGTGGATTTTTATGGTAAAACGGGATTACCGTGGATGGTCTTCGATTTACCATCCCTGGAGAGTGGTGCACCATGGTACCGTTCGGTTTCAAATCCATGCACGCATTTCAAAAAGTCGTACGACACTCTTCGCCATTTCGGACGGATGTTGCACCTTGCACCGTGGATGTTGCACCCTATAGATATCAATTATTCGGACGGCCGTAACTTCTGGCTCGTTTAGAGTTACGGGAGCCATAACTAATCAAAACGAAGGCCTCAGTGAGTTCTACGGCTATGACAGCTTTCAGCCGTCATTGTATTGTTGAATGCCCAAAAAAGACTATCCGAGTCTTAATCGGGTCTAGGAAGTTTTTTACCCTTCGTTTTTTCGACACGTGGATTTTTACGGTAAAACGGGATTACCGTGGATGGTCTTCGATTTACCATCGCTGGATAGTGGTGCACCATGGTACCATTCCATTTCCAATCAATGCATGCATTTCAAAAAGTCGTACGATACTGTTCGCCATTTCGGACGGATGTTGCACCTTGCACCATGGATGTTGCACCCTGCAGATATCGATTATTCGGACGGCCATAACTTCTGGCTCGTTTAGAGTTACGGGAGACATAACCAGTCAAAATGAAGGCCTTAGTGAGTTCTACGGCCATGACACCTTTCAGCCGTCAATGGATTGTTTAATGCCCAAAAAAGACTATCTGAGTCTCAATCGGGTCTAGGAAGTTTATTACCCTTAGTTTTTTCGACACGTGGATTTTTACGTTAAAACGGGATTACTGCGGCTGGTCTTCGATTTACCATCGCTGGAGAGTGGTGCACCATGGTACAGTTCCGTTTCAAATCCATGCACACATTTCAAAAAGTCATACGACACTGTTTCACCATTTCGGACGGATGTTGCACCTTGCACCGTGGATGTTGCACCCTATAGATATCGATTATTCGGACGGCCATAACTTCTGGCTCGTTTTGAGATACGGGGGCCATAAGCAGTCAAAACGAAGGCCTCAGTGAGTTCTACGGTTGTGGCATCTTTTAGCCGTCAATGGATTGTTTAATGCCCAGAAAAAGACTATCCGAGTCTCAATCGGGTCTAGGAAGTTTATTACCCTTAGTTTTTTCGACACGTGGATTTTTACGGTAAAACGGGATTACTGCGGCTGGTCTTTGATTTACCATCGCTGGAGAGTGGTGCACCATGGTACCGTTCCGTTTCAAATCCATGCACGCATTTCATAAAGTCGTACGACACTATTTCACCATTTCGGACGGATGTTGCACCTTGCACCATGGATGTTGCACCTTGTAGATATCGATTATTCGGACGACCATAACTTCTGGCTCTTTTAGAGTTACGGGAGCCATAACCAGTCAAAACGAAGGCCTCAGTGAGTTCTACGGCTACGACAGCTTTCAGCCGTCAATGGATTGTTGAATGCCCAAAAAAGACTATCCGAGTCTCAATCGGGTCTAGGAAGTTTTTTACCCTTCGTTTTTTCGACACGTGGATTTTTACGGTAAAATGGGATTACCGTGGGTGGTCTTCGATTTACCATCGCTGGAGAGTAGTGCACCATGGTACCGTTCCGTTTCAAATCCATGCACGCATTTGAAAAAGTCGTACGACACTGTTCGCCATTTCGGACGAATGTTGCACCTTGCACCGTGGATGTTGGACCCTGTAGATATCGATTATTCGGACGGCCGTAACTTCTGGCTCATTTAGAGTTACGGGAGCCATAACCAGTCAAAACGAAGGCCTCAGTGAGTTCCACGGCTATAACATCTTTCAGCCGTCATTGTATTGTTAAATGCCCAAAAAAGACTATCCGAGTCTCAATCGGGTCTAGGAAGTTTTTTACCCTTCGTTTTTTGGACACGTGGATTTTTACGGTAAAACGGGATTACCGTGGATGGTCATCGATTTACAATCGCTGGAGAGTGTGCACCATGGTACCATTCCGTTTCAAATCCATGCACGCATTTCAAAAAGTCGTACGACACTGTTCGCCATTTCGGACGGATGTTGCACCACGCACCGTGGATGTTGCACCCTTTAGATATCGATTATTCGGACGGCCATAAATTCTGGCCCGTTTAGAGTTAAGGGTGCCATAACCAGTCAAAACGAAGGCCTCAGTGAGTTCTACGGCTATGACGGCTTTTAGCCGTCAATGGATTGTTCAATGCCCAAAAAAGACTATCCGAGTCGCAATCGGTCTAGGAAGTTTTTTACCCTTTGTTTTTTCGACACGTGGATTTTTACGGTAAAACGGGATTACCGTGGCTGGTCATCGATTTACTATCGCTAGAGAGTGGTTGACCATGGTACCGCTCCGTTTCAAATCTGTGCACGCATTTCAAAAAGTCGTACGACACTGTTTCGCCATTTCGGACGGATGTTGCACCTTGCACCGTGGATGTTGCACCCTGTAGATATCGATTATTCGAACGGCCATAACTTCTGGCTCGTTTAGAGTTACGGGAGCAATAACCAGTCAAAACGAAGGCCTAAGTGAGTTCTACGGCTATGACATCTTTCAGCCATCAATGTATTGTTTAATGCCCAAAAAAGACTATCCGAGTCTCAATCGGGTCTAGGAAGTTTATTACCCTTAGTTTTTTCGACACGTGGATTTTTACGGTAAAATGAGATTTCTGCATCTGGTCTTCGATTTACCATCGCTGGAGAGTGGTGCACCATGGTACCATTCCGTTTCAAATCCATGCACGCATTTCATAAAGTCGTACGACACTATTTCGCCATTTCGGACGGATGTTGCACCTTGCACCGTGGATGTTGCATCCTGTAGATACCGATTATTCGGACGACCACAACTTCTGGCTTGTTTAGAGTTACGGGAGCCATAACCAGTCAAAATGAAGGCCTCAGTGAGTTCTATGGCTACGATAGCTTTCAGCCGTCAATGGATTGTTTAATGCCCAAAAAAGGCTATCCGAGTCTCAATCGGGTCTAGGAAGTTTTTTACTCTTCGTTTTTTCAACACGTGGATTTTTACGGTAAAACGGGATTATCGTGGATGGTCTTCGATTTACCATCGCTGGAGAGTGGTTTACCATGGTACCATTCCGTTTCAAATCCATGCATGCATTTCAAAAAGTCGTACGACACTGTTCGCCATTTCGGACGGATGTTGCACCTTGCACCGTGGATGTTGCACCCTGTAGATATCGATTATTCGGACGGCCGTAATTTGTGGCTCGTTTAGAGTTACGGGAGCCACAACCAGTCAAAACGAAGGCCTCAGTGAGTTCTACGGCTATGACAGCTTTCAGCCGTCATTGTATTGTTGAATGCCCAAAAAAGACTATCCGAGTCTCAATCGGGTCTAGGAAGTTTTTTACCCTTCGTTTTTTCAACACGTGGATTTTTACAGTAAAACGGGATTACCGTGGATGATCTTCGATTTACCATCGCTGGAGAGTGGTGCACCGTGGTACCGTTCCGTTTCAAATCCATGCACGCATTTCAAAAAATCGTGCGACACTGTTCGCCATTTCGGACGGATGTTGCACCTTGCACCGTGGATGTTGCACCCTGTAGATATCGATTATTCGGACGGCCATAACTTCTGGCTCGTTTAGAGTTACGGGAGCCATAACCAGTCAAAACGAAGGCCTTAGTGAGTTTTACGGCTATGAGAGCTTTCAGCCGTCAATGGATTGTTTAATGCCCAAAAAGACTATCCGAGTCTCAATCGGGTCTAGGAAGTTTTTTACCCTTCGTTTTTTCGACACGTGGATTTTTACGGTAAAACAGGATTACCGTGGCTGTTCTTCGATTTACCATTGCTGGAGAGTGGTGGACCATGGTACCGTTCCGTTTCAAATCCATGCACGCATTTTAAAAAGTCGTACGACACTGTTTCGCCATTTCGAACGAATGTTGCACCTTGCACCGTGGATGTTGCACCCTGTAGATATCGATTATTCGGACGGCCATAACTTCTGGCTCGTTTAGAGTTACGGGAGCCATAACCAGTCAAAACGAAGGCCTCAGTGAGTTCTACGGCTATGACAACTTTCAGCCGTCATTGTATTTTTGAATGCCCAAAAAAGACTATCCGAGTCTCAATCGGGTCTAGGAAATTTTTTACCCTTCGTTTTTTCGACACGTGGATTTTTACGGTCAAACGGGATTACCGTGGATGGTCTTCGATTTACCATCGCTGGAGAGTGGTGCACCATGGTACCGTTCAGTTTCAAATCCATGCACGCATATAAAAAAATCGTGCGACACTGTTCGGCATTTCGGACGGATGTTGCACCTAGCACCGTGGATGTTGCACCCTGTAGATATCGATTATTCGGACGGCCATAACTTCTGGCTCGTTTAGAGTTACGTGAGCCATAACCAGTCAAAACGAAGGCCTTAGTGAGTTTTACAGCTATGACAGCTTTCAGCCGTCAATTGATTGTTTAATGCCCAAAAAAGACTATCCGAGTCTCAATCGGGTTTAGGAAGTTTTTTACCCTTCGTTTTTCGACACGTGGATTTTTACGGTAAAACGGTATTACCGTAGCTGGTCTTCGATTTACCATCGCTGGAGAGTGGTGGACCATGGTACCGTTCCGTTTCAAATTCATGCACGCATTTCAAAAAGTCGTACGAAACTGTTTCGCCATTACGGACGGATGTTGCACCTTGCACCGTGGATGTTGCACCCTGTAGATATCGATTATTCGGACGGCCATAACTTCTGGCTCGTTTAGAGTTACGGGAGCCATAACCAGTCAAAACGAAGACCTCGGTGAGTTCTACGGCTATGACAACTTTCAGCCGTCATTGTATTGTTGAATGCCCAAAAAAGACTATCCGGGTCTCAATCGGGTCTAGAAAGTTTTTTACCATTCGTTTTTTCGACACGTGGATTTTTACGGTAAAATGGGATTACCGTGGATGGTCTTCGATTTACCATCGCTGGAGAGTGGTGCACCATGGTACCGTTCCATTTCAAATCCATGCACGCATTTCAAAAAGCCGTACGACACTGTTCGCCATTTCGGACAGATGTTGCACCTTGCACCGTGTATGTTGCACCCTGTAGATATCGATTATTCGGACGGCCGTAACTTCTGGCTCGTTTAGAGTTACGGGAGCCATAACCAGTCAAAACGAAGGCCTCAGTGAGTTCTACGGCTACGATAGCTTTCAGCCGTCAATGGATTGTTGAATGCCAAAAAAGACGATCCGAGTCTCAATCAGGTCTAGGAAGTTTATTACCCTTAGTTTTTTCGACAGGTGGATTTTTATGGTAAAACGGGATTACTGCGGCTGTTCTTCGATTTACCATCGCTGGAGAGTGGTGCACCATGATACCGTTCCGTTTCAAATCATTGCATGCATTTCATAAAGTCGTACGACACTGTTTTGCCATTTCGGACGGATGTTGCACCTTGCACCGCGGATGGTGCACCCTGTAGATATCGATTATTCGGACGGCCATAACTTCTGGCTCGTTTAGAGTTACAGGAGCCATAACAAGTCAAAACGAAGGCCTCAGTGGGTTCTACGGCTATGACAGCTTTCAGCCGTCATTGTATTGTTGAATGCCCGAAAAAGACTATCCGAGTCTCAATCGGGTCTAGGAAGTTTTTTACCCTTCGTTTTTTCGACACGTGGATTTTTACTGTAAAACGGGATCACTGTGGATGGTCTTCGATTTACCATCACTGGAGAGTGGTGCACCATGGTACCGTTCCGTTTCAAATCGATGCACGCATTTCAAAATGTCATACGACACAGTTCGCCATTTCGGACGGATGTTGCACCTTGCACCGTGGAAGTTGCACCATGTAGATATCGATTATTCGGACGACCGTAACTTCTGCCTCGTTTAGAGTTACGAGAGCCATAACCAGTCAAAACGAAGGCCTCAGTGAGTTCTACGGTTATGACAGCTTTCAGCCGTCAATGGATTGTTTAATGCCCAAAAAAGACGATCAGAGTCTCAATCGGGTCTAGGAAGTTTTTTACCCTTTGTTTTTTCGACACGTGGATTTTTACGGTAAAACGGGATTACTGCGGCTGGTCTTCGATTTACCATCGCTGGAGAGTGGTGCACCATGGTACCGTTCCGTTTCAAATCCATGCGTTCATTTCATAAAGTCGTACGACACTGTTTCGCCATTTCGGATGGATGTTGCACCTTGCACCGCGGATGTTGCCCCCTGTAGATATCGATTATTCGAACGACCATAACTTCTGGCTCGTTTAGAGTTACGGAAGCCATTGCCAGTCAAAACGAAGGCCACAGGTAGTTCTACGGCTATGACAGCTTTCAGCTGTCAATGGATTGTTTAATTCCCAAAAAAGATGATCCGAGTCTCATTCGGGTCTAGGAAGTTTATTACCCTTAGTTTTTTCGACACGTGGATTTTTACGGTAAAATGGGATTACTGCGGCTGGTCTTCGATTTACCATCGCTGGAGAGTGGTGCACTATGGTACCGTTCCGTTTCAAATCCATGCGTGCATTTCATAAAGTCGTACGACACTGTTTCGCCATTTCGGACGGATGTTGCACCTTGCACCGCGGATGTTGCCCCCTGTAGATATCGATTATTCGAACGACCATAACTTCTGGCTCGTTTAGAGTTACGGAAGCCATTGCCAGTCAAAACGAAGGCCACAGGTAGTTCTACGGCTATGACAGCTTTCAGCTGTCAATGGATTGTTTAATTCCCAAAAAAGACGATCCGAGTCTCATTCGGGTCTAGGAAGTTTTTTACCCTTCGTTTTTTCGACACGTGGATTTTTACGGTAAAACGGGATTACCATGGATGGTCTTTGATTTACCATCGCTGGAGAGTGGTGCAACATGGTACCGTTCCGTTTCAAATCCATGCATGCATTTCAAAAAGTCCTGTTCGCCATTTCGGACGGATGTTGCACCATGCACCGTGGATGTTGCACCCTGTGGATATCGATTATTCGGACGGCTGTAACTTTTGGCTTGTTTAGAGTTACGGAAGCCATAACTAGTCAAAACGAAGGCCTTAGTGAGTTCTACGGCTATGACAGCTTTCAGCCGTCATTGTATTGTTGAATGCCCAAAAAAGACTATCCGAGTCTCAATCGGGTCTAGGAAGTTTTTTACACTTCGTTTTTTCGACACGTGGATTTTTACGGTCAAACGGGATTACCGTGGATGATCTTCGATTTACCATCGCTGGAGAGTGGTGCACCATGGTACCGTTCAGTTTCAAATCCATGCACGCATTTAAAAAAATCGTGCGACACTGTTCGGCATTTCGGACGGATGTTGCACCTAGCACCGTGGATGTTGCACCCTGCAGATATTGATTATTCGGACGGCCATAACTTCTGGCTCGTTTAGAGTTACGTGAGCCATAACCAGTCAAAACGAAGGCCTTAGTGAGTTTTACAGCTGTGATAGCTTTCAGCCGTCAATTGATTGTTTAATGCCCAAAAAAGACTATCCGAGTCTCAATCGGGTCTAGGAAGTTTTTTACCCTTCGTTTTTCGACACGTGGATTTTTACGGTAAAACGGGATTACCGTAGCTAGTCTTCGATTTACCATCGCTGGAGAGTGGTGGACCATGGTACCGTTCCGTTTCAAATCCACGCAAGCATTTCAAAAAGTCGTACGAAACTGTTTCGCCATTACGGACGGATGTTGCACCTTGCACCGTGGATGTTGCACCCTGTAGATATCGATTATTCGGACGGCCATAACTTCTGGCTCGTTTAGAGTTACGGGAGCCATAACCAGTCAAAACGAAGGCCTCGGTAAGTTCTACGGCTATGACAACTTTCAGCCGTCATTGTATTGTTGAATGCCCAAAAAAGACTATCCGAGTCTCAATCGGGTCTAGGAAGTTTTTTACCCTTCGTTTTTTCGACACGTGGATTTTTACGGCAAAACGGGATTACTGTGGCTAGTCTTCGATTTACCATCGCTGGAGAGTGGTGCACCATGGTACCGTTCCATTTCAAATCCATGCTCGCATTTTAAAAAGTCGTACGACACTGTTTCGCCATTTTGGACGGATGTTGCGCCTTGCACCGCGGATGTTGCACCCTATAGATATCGATTATTCGGACGGCCATAACTTCTGGCTCGTTTAGAGTTACGGGGGCCATAACCAGTCAAAACGAAGGCATCAGTCAGTTCTACGGCTATGACAGCTTTCAGCCGTCAATGGATTGTTTAATGCCCAAAAAAGACGATCCGAGTCTCAATCGGGTCTAGGAAGTTTATTACCCTTAGTTTTTTCGACACGTGGATTTTCACGGTAAAACGGGGTTACCGTGGATGGTCTTCGATTTACCATCGCTGGAGAGTGGTGCACCATGGTATCGTTCCGTTTCAAATTCATGCACGCATTTCAAAAAGTCGTACGACACTGTTCGCCATTTCGGACAGATGTTGCACCTTGCACCTTGGATGTTGCACCCTGTAGTTATCGATTATTCGGACGGCAGTAACTTCTGGCTCGTTTAGAATTACGGGAGCCATAACCAGTCAAAACGAAGGTCTCAGTGAGTTCTACGGTTATGACAGCTTTCAGCCGTCTATGGATTGTTGAATGCCCAAAAAAGACGATCCAAGTCTCAATCGGGTCTAGGAAGTTTATTACCCTTAGTTTTTTCGACACGTGGATTTTTAAGGTAAAACGGGATTACTGCGGATGGTCTGCGATTTACCATCGCTGGAGTGTGGTGCACAATGGTACCGTTTCATTTCAAATCCATGCACGCATTTCATAAAGTCGTACGACACTGTTTCGCCATTTCGGACGGATGTTGCACCTTGCACCGCGGATGTTGCAACCTGTAGATATCGATTATTCGGACGACCGTAACTTCTGGCTCGTTTAGAGTTACGGGAGCCATAACTAATCAAAACGAAGGCCTCAGTGAGTTCTACGGCTATGACATCTTTCAGCCGTCATTGTAATGTTTAATGCCCAAAAAAGACTATCCGAGTCTCAATCGGGTCTAGGAAGTTTTTTACCCTTCGTTTTTTCGACACGTGGATTTTTACGGTAAAACGAGATCACCGTGGATGGTCTTCGATTTACCATCGCTGGAGATTGGTGCACCATGGTACCGTTCCGTTTCAAATCGATGGACGCATTTCAAAAAGTCATACGACACTGTTCGCCATTTCGGACGGATGTTGCTCCTTGCACCGTGGATGTTGCACCATGTAGATATCGATTATTCGGACGGCCGTAACTTCTGGCTCGTTTAGAGTTACGGGAGCCATAACCAGTCAAAACGAAGGCCTTAGTGGGTTCTACGGCTATGACACCTTTCAGCCGTCAATGGATTGTTTAATGCCCAAAAAAGACGATCCGAGTCTCAATCGGGTCTAGGAAGTTTATTACCCTTAGTTTTTTCGACACGTGGATTTTTAGGTAAAACGGAATTACTGCGGCTGGTCTTCGATTTACCATCGCTGGAGAGTGGTGCACCATGGTACCGTTCCGTTTCAAATCCATGCGTGCATTTCATAAAGTCGTACGACACTGTTTCGCCATTTCGGACGGATGTTGCACCTTGCACCGCGGATGTTGCTCCCTATAGATATCGATTATTCGGATGGCCATAACTCCTGGCTCGTTTAGAGTTACGGGAGCCATAACCAGTCAAAACGAAGGCCTCAGTGAGTTTTACGGCTGTGACCGCTTTCAGCCGTCCATGGATTGTTTAATGCCCAAAAAAGACGATCCGAGTCTCAATCAGGTCTAGGAAGTTTTTTACCCTTCGTTTTTTCGACACGTGGATTTTTACGGTAAAACGGGATTACCATGGATAGTCTCCGATTTACCATCGCTGGAGAGTGGGGCACCATGGTACGTTCCTCTTCAAATCCATGCACGCATTTAAAAAAGTCGTACGACACTGTTTCGCCATTTCGGACGGATGTTGCACCTTGCACGGCGGATGTTGCACCCTGTAGATATCGATTATTCGAACGGCCATAACTTCTGGCTCGTTTAGAGTTACGGGAGCCATTACCAGTCAAAACGAAGGCCTCAGTGAGTTCTACGGCTATGATAGCTTTCAGCTGTCAATGGATTGTTTAATTCCCAAAAAAGACGATCCGAGTCTCATTCGGGTCTAGGAAGTTTTTTACCCTTCGTTTTTTCGACACGTGGATTTTTACGGTAAAACGGGATTACCATGGATGGTCTTCGATTTACCATCACTGGAGAGTGGTTCAACATGGTACCGTTCCGTTTCAAATCCATGCACGCATTTCAAAAAGTCGTACAACACTGTTCGCCATTTCGAACGGATGTTGCACCTTGCGCCGTGGATGTTGCACCTTGTAGATATCGATTATTCGGACGGCCGTAACTTCTGGCTCGTTTAGAGTTATGGGAGCCATAACCAGTCAAAACGAAGGCCTCAGTGAGTTCTACGGCTATGATAGCTTTGAGCCGTCAATGTATTGTTTAATGCGCAAAAAAGACTATCCGAGTCTCAATCGGGTCTAGGAAGTTTTTTACCTTTCGTTTTTCGACACGTGGATTTTCACGGTAAAAAGGGATTACCGTGGCTGGTCTTCGATTTACCATCGCTGGAGAGTGGTGCACCATGGTACCATTCTGTTCCAAATCCATGCACACATTTCAAAAAGTCGTACGACACTGTTCGCCATTTCGGACGGATGTTGCACCTTGCACCGTGGATGTTGCACCCTGTAGATATCGATTATTCGGACGGCCGTAACTTCTGGCTCGTTTAGAGTTACGGGAGCTATAACCAGTCAAAACGAAGGCCTCAGTGAGTTCTATGGTGATGACCCTTTCAGCCGTCAATGGATTGTTTAATGCCCAAAAAAGACGATCCGAGCCTCAATCGGGTCTAGGAAGTTTATTACCCTTAGTTTTTCGACACGTGGATTTTTACGGTAAAACGAGATTACTGCGGTTGGTCTTCGATTTACCATCGCTGGAGAGTGGTGCACCATGGTTCCGTTCCATTTCAAATCCATGCACGTATTTCACAAAGTCGTACGACACTGTTTCGCCATTTCGGTCGGATGTTGCACCTTGCACTGCGGATGTTGCACCATGTAGATATCGATTATTCGAACGGCCATAATTTCTGGCTCGTTTAGAGTTACGGGAGCCATAACCAGTCAAAACGAAGGCCTCAGTGGGTTCTACGGCTATGACAGCTTTCAGCCGTTAATGGATTGTTTAATGCCTAAAAAAGACGATCCGAGTCTCAATCGGGTCTAGGAAGTTTGTTACCCTTAGTTTTTTCGACACGTGGATTTTTACGGTAAAACTGGATTACCGTGGCTGGTCTTCGATTTACCATCGCTGGAGAGTGGTGGACCATGGTACCGTTCTGTTTCAAATCCATGCACGCGTTTCAAAAAGTCGCACGACACTGTTTCGCCATTTCGGATGGATGTTGCACCTTGCACCGTGGATGTTGCACACTGTAGATATCGATGATTCGGACGGCCATAACTTCTGGCTCATTTAGAGTTACGGGAGCCATAACCAGACAAAACGAAGGCCTCAGTGAGTTCTACGGCTATGACAGCTTTCAACCATCAATGGATTGTTTAATGCCCAAAAAAGATAATCTGAGTCTCAATCGGGTCTAGGAAATTTATTACCCTTAGTTTTTTCGACACGTGGATTTTTACGTTAAAACGGGATTACCGTGGCTGGTCTTCGATTTATCATCGCTGGAGAGTGGTGGACCATGGTACCGTTCCGTCTCAAATCCATGCATGCATTTCAAAAAGTCGTACGACACTGTTTCGCCATTTCAGACGGATGTTGCACCTTGCACCGTGGATGTTGCACCCTGTAGATATCGATTATTCGGAAGGCCGTAACTTCTGGCTCGTTTAGAGTTACGGGAGATATAACCAGTCAAAACGAAGGCCTCTGTGAGTTCTACGGCTATGACTTCTTTCAGCCGTCATTGTATTGTTGAATGCCCATAAAAGACTATCCGAGTCTCAATCGGGTCTAGGAAGTTTTTTACCCTTCGTTTTTTCGACACGTGGATTTTTACGGTAAAACGGGATTACCGTGGATGGTCTTCAATTTACCATCGCTGGAGAGTGGTGCACTAAGGAACTGTTCCATTTCAAATCCATGCACGCATTTCAAAAAGTCGTACGACGCTGTTTCGCCATTTCGGACGGATGTTGCACCTTGCACCGCGGATGTTGCACCCTGTAGATATCGATTATTCGGACGGCCATAACTTCTGGCTCGTTTAGAGTTACGGGAGCCATAACCAGTCAAAACGAAGGCCTCAGTGAGTTCTACGGCTACGACAGCTTTCAGCAGTCAATGGATTGTTGAATGCCCAAAAAAGACTATCCTAGTCTTAATCGGGTCTAGGAAGTTTTTTACCCTTCGTTTTTTCGACACGTGGATTTTTACGGTAAAACGGGATTACCGTGGATGGTCTTCGATTTACCATCGCTGGAGAGTGGTGCTCCATGGTACCGTTCCGTTTCAAATCCATGCACGCATTTCAAAAAGTCGTACGACACTGTTCGCCATTTCGGACGGATGTTGCACCTTGCACCGTGGATGTTGCACCCTGTAGATATCGATTATTCGGACGGCCGTAACTTGTGGCTCGCTTAGAGTTACGGGAGCCATAACCAGTCAAAACGAAGACCTCAGTGAGTTCTACGGCTATGATAGCTTTGAGCCGTCAATGGATTGTTTAATGCGCAAAAAAGACTATCCGAGTCTCAATCGGGTCTAGGAAGTTTTTTACCCTTCGTTTTTTCGATACGTGGATTTTCACGGTAAAAAGGGATTACCGTGGCTGGTCTTCGATTTACCATCGCTGGAGAGTGGTGCACCATGGTACCATTCCGTTTCAAATCCATGCACGCATTTCAAAAAGTCGTACGACACTGTTCGCCATTTCGGACGGATGTTGCACCTTGCACCGTGGATGTTGCACCCTGTAGATATCGATTATTCGGACGGCCGTAACTTCTGGCTCGTTTAGAGTTACGGGAGCTATAACCAGTCAAAACGAAGGCCTTAGTGAGTTCTACGGTGATGACCGCTTTCAGCCGTCAATGGATTGTTTAATGCCCAAAAAAGACGATCCGAGTCTCAATCGGGTCTAGGAAGTTTATTACCCTTACTTTTTCGACACGTCGATTTTTATGGTAAAACGGGATTACTGCGGCTGGTCTTCGATTTACCATCGCTGGAGAGTGGTGCACCAGGGTACCGTTCCATTTCAAATCGATGCACGTATTTCATAAAGTCGTACGACACTGTTTCGCCATTTCGGTCGGATGTTGCACCTTGCACCGCGGATGTTGCACCCTGTAGATATCGATTATTCGAACGGCCATAACTTCCGGCTCGTTTAGAGTTACGGGAGCCATAACCAGTCAAAACGAAGGCCTCAGTGACTTCTACGGCTATGACAGCTTTCAGCCGTTAATGGATTGTTTAATTCCCAAAAAAGACGATCCGAGTCTCAATCGGGTCTAGGAAGTTTATTACCCTTAGTTTTTTCGACACGTGGATTTTTACGGTAAAACTGGATTACCGTGGCTGGTCTTCGATTTACCATCGCTGGAGAGTGGTGGACCATGGTACCGTTCCGTTTCAAATCCATGCACGCATTTCAAAAGGTCGCACGACACTGTTTCGCCATTTCGGACGGATGTTGCACCTTGCACCTTGGATGTTGCACCCTGTAGATATCGATTATTCGGACGGCCATAACTTCTGACTCGTTTAGAATTCGGGAGCCATAACCAGACAAAACGAAGGCCTCAGTGAGTTCAACGGCTATGACAGCTTTCAACTGTCAATGGATTGTTTAATGCCTAAAAAAGACGATCTGAGTCTCAATCGGGTCTAGGAAGTTTATTACCCTTAGTTTTTTCGACACGTGGATTTTTACGTTAAAACGGGATTACCGTGGCTGGTCTTCGATTTATCATCGCTGGAGAGTGGTGGACCATGGTACCGTTCCGTTTCAAATCCATGCATGCATTTCAAAAAGTCGTACGACACAGTTTCGCCATTTCAGACGGATGTTGCACCTTGCACCGTGGATGTTGCACCCTGTGGATATCGATTATTCGGACGGCCGTAACTTCTGGCTCGTTTAGAGTTACGGGAGTCATAACCAGTCAAAACGAAGGACTCAGTGAGTTCTACGGCTATGACTGCTTTCAGCCATCATTGTATTGTTGAATGCCCATAAAAGACTATCCGAGTCTCAATCGGGTCTAGGAAATTTTTTACCCTTCGTTTTTTCGACACGTGGATTTTTACGGTAAAACGGGATTACCGTGGATGGTCTTCAATTTACCATCGTTGGAGAGTGGTGCACCATGGTACTGTTCCATTTCAAATCCATGCACGCATTTTAAAAAGTCGTACGACACCGTTTCGCCATTTCGGACGGATGTTGCACCTTGCACCGCGGATGTTGCACCCTGTAGATATCGATTATTCGGATGGCCATAACTTCTGGCTCGTTTAGAGTTACGGGAGCCATAACCAGTCAAAACGAAGGCCTTAGGGAGTTCTACGGCTACGACAGCTTTCAGCCGTCAATGGATTGTTGAATGCCCAAAAAAGACTATCCTAGTCTTAATCGGGCCTAGGAAGTTTTTTACCCTTCGTTTTTTCGATACGTGGATTTTTACGGTAAAACGGGTTTACCGTGGATGGTCTTCGATATACCATCGCTGGAGAGTGGTGCACCATGGTACCGTTCCATTTCAAATCCATGCACCCTTTTCAAAAAGTCGTACGACACTGTTCGCCATTTCGGACGGATGTTGCACCTTGCACCGTGGATGTTGCACCCAGTAGATATCGATTATTCGGACGGCCGTAACTTGTGGCTCGTTTAGAGTTACGGGAGCCATAACCAGTCAAAACGGAGGCCTCAGTGAGTTCTACGGCTATGGAAGCTTTCAACCGTCATTGTATTGTTGAATGCCCAAAAAAGACTATCCGAGTCTCAATCGGGTCTAGGAAGTTTTTTACCCTTCGTTTTTTCGACACGTGGATTTTAAGGGTAAAACGGGATTACCGTGGATGGTCTTCGATTTACCATCGCTGGAGAGTGGTGCACCATGGTACTGTTCCATTTCAAATCCATGCACGCATTTCAAAAAATCGTGCAGCACTGTTCGCCATTTCGGACGGATGTTGCACCTTGCACCGTGGATGTTGCACCCTGTAGATATCAATTATTCGGACGGCCATAACTTTTGGCTCATTTAGAGCTACGGGAGCCATATCCAGTCAAAACGAAGGCCTAAGTGAGTTTTACGGCTATGACAGCTTTCAGCCGTCAATGGATTGTTTAATGCCCAAAAAAGACTATCTAAGTCTCAATCGGGTCTAGGAAGTTTTTTACCCTTCGTTTTTTCGACACGTGCATTTTTACGGTAAAACGGGATTACCGTGGCTGGTCTTCGATTTACCATCGCTGAAGAGTGGTGGACCATGGTACCGTTCCGTTTCAAATCCATGCACGCATTTCAAAAAGTCGTACGACACTGTTTCGCCATTTCGGACGGATGTTGCACCTTGCACCGTGGATGTTGCACCCAGTAGATATCGATTATTCGGACGGACATAACTTCTGGCTCGTTTAGAGTTACGGGAGCCATAACCAATGAAAACGAAGGCCTCAGTGAGTTCTACGGCTATGACAAATTTCAGCCGTCATTGTATTGTTGAATGCCCAAAAAAGACTATCCGAGTCTCAATCGGGTCTAGGAAGTTTTTTGCCCTTCGTTTTTTCGACACGTCGATTTTTACGGTAAAACGGGATTACCGTGGCTAGTCTTCGATTTACCATCGCTGGAGAGTGGTGCACCATGGTACCGTTCCATTTCAAATCCATGCACGCATTTCAAAAAGTCGTACGACACTGTTTCTCCATTTCGGACGGATGTTGCACCTTGCACCGCGGATGTTGCACCCTGTAGATATCGATTATTCGGACGGCCATAACTTCTGGCTCGTTTAGAGTTACGGGAGTCATAACCATTCAAAACGAAGGCCTCAGTGAGTTCTACAGCTACGACAGCTTTCAGCCGTCAATGGATTGTTGAATGCCCAAAAAAGACTATCCGAGCCTCAATCAGGTCTAGGAAGTTTTTTACCCTTCGGTTTTTCGACACGTGGATTTTTACGGTAAAACGGGATTACCGTGGATGGTCTTCGATTTACCATCGCTGGAGAGTGGTGCACAATGGTACCGTTACGTTTCAAATTCATGCACGCATTTCAAAAAGTCGTACGACACTGTTCGCCATTTCGGACAGATGTTGCACCTTGCACCGTGGATGTTGCACCCTGTAGATATCGATTATTCGGACGGCCGTAACTTCTGGCTCGTTTAAAGTTACAGGAGCCATAACCAGTCAAAACGAAGGCCTCAGTGAGTTCTATGGCTATGACAGCTTTCAGTCGTCAATGGATTGTTGAATGCCCAAAAAAGATGATCCGAGTCTCAATCGGGTCTACGAAGTTTATTACCCTTAGTTTTTTCGACACGTGGATTTTTATGGTAAAACGGGATTACTGCGGCTGGTCTTCGATTTACCATCGCTGGAGAGTGGTGCACCATGGTACCGTTCCGTTTCAAATCCAAGCACGCATTTCATAAAGTCGTACGACACTGTTTCGCCATTTCGGACGGATGTTGCACCTTGCACCGCGGATGTTGCACCCTGTAGATATCGATTATTCGGACGGCCATAACTTCTGACTCGTTTTAGAGTTACGGGAGCCTTAACCAGTCAAAACGAAGGCCTCAGTGAGTTCTACGGCTATGACAGCTTTCAGCCGTCATTGTATTGTTGAATTCCCAAAAAAGACTACCCGATTCTCAATCGGGTCTAGGAAGTTTTTTACCCTTCGTTTTTTCGACACGTGGATTTTTACGGTAAAACGGGATCACCGTGGATGGTCTTCGGTTTACCATCGCTGGAGAGTGGTGCACCATGGTACCATTCCGTTTCAAATCGATGCACGCATTTCAAAAAGTCATACGACACTGTTCGCCATTTCGGACGGATGTTGCACCTTGCACCGTGGATGTTCCACCATGTAGATATCGATTATTCGGACGGTCGTAACTTCTGGCTCGTTTAGAATTACAGGAGCCATAACCAGTCAAAACGAAGGCCTCTGTGAGTTCTATGGCTATGACAGCTTTCAGCCGTCAATGGATTGTTTAATGCCCAAAAAAGACGATCCGAGTCTCAATCGGGTCTAGGAAGTTTATTACCCTTAGTTTTTTCGACACGTGGATTTTTATGGTAAAACGGGATTACTGCGGCTGGTCTTCGATTTACCATCGCTGGAGAGTGGTGCATCACGGTACCGTTCCGTTTCTAATCCATGCATGCATTTCATAAAGTCGTACGACACTGTTTCGCCATTTCGGACGGATGTTGCACCTTGCACCGCGGATGTTGCACCCTGTAGATATCGATTATTCGGACGGCCATAACTTCTGGCTCGTTTAGAGTTACGGGAGCCATAACGAGTCACAACGAAGGCCTCAGTGAGTTCTACGGCTGTGATCGCTTTCAGCCGTCCATGGATCGTTTAATGCCTAAAAAAGACGATCCGAGTCTCAATCGGGTCTACGAAGTTTTTTACCCTTCGTTTTTTCGACACGTGGATTTTTACGGTAATACGGGATTACCATGGATGGTCTTCGATTTACCATCGCTGGAGAGTGGTGCACCATGGTACCGTTCCGTTTCAAATCCATGCACGCATTTCAAAAAGTCGTACGACACTGTTTCGCCATTTCGGATGGATGTTGCACCTTGTACGGCGGATGTTGCACCTTGTAGATATCGATTATTCGAACGGCCATAACTTCTGGCTTGTTTAGAGTTACGGGAGCCATTACCAGTCAAAACGAAGGCCTCAGGGAGTTCTACGGCTATGACAGCTTTCAGCTGTCAATGGATTGTTTAATTCCCAAAAAAGACGATCCGAGTCTCATTCAGGTCTAGGAAGTGTTTTACCCTTCGTTTTTTCGACACGTGGATTTTTACGGTAAAAGGGGATTACCATGGATGGTCTTCGATTTACCATTGCTGGAGTGTGGTGCAACATGGTACCGTTCTATTTCAAATCCATGCACGCATTTCAAAATGTCGTACGGCACTGTTCGCCATTTCGGACGGATGTTGCACCTTGCACCGTGGATGTTGCACCTTGTAGATATCGATTATTCGGACGGCCGTAACTTCTGGCTCGTTTAGAGTTACGGGAGCCATAACCAGTCAAAACGAAGGCCTCAGTGAGTTCTACGGCTATGACAGCTTTCAACCGTCAATGGATTGTTTAATGCGCAAAAAAGACTATACGAGTCTCAATCGGGTCCAGGAAGTTTTTTACCCTACGTTTTTTCGACACGTGGATTTTTACGGTAAAACTGGATTACCGTGCCTGGTCTTCGATTTACCATCGCTGGAGAGTGGTGGACCATGGTACCGTTCCTTTTCAAATCCATGCACGCATTTCAAAAAGTCGTACGACACTGTTTCGCCATTTCGGGCGGATATTGCACCTTGCACCGTGGATGTTGCACCCTGTAGATATCGATTATTCGGACGGCCATAACTTCTGGCTCGTTTAGAGTTACGGGAGCCATAACCAGTCAAAACGAAGGCCTCAGTGAGTTCTACGGCTATGACAGCTTTCAGCCATCATTGTATTGTTGAATGCCCAAAAAAGACTATCCGATTCTCAATCGGGTCTAGGAAGTTTTTTACCCTTCGTTTTTTCGACACGTGGATTTTTCCGGTAAAACGGGATCACCGTGGATGGTCTTTGGTTTACCATCGCTGGATAGTGGTGCACCATGGTACCATTCCGTTTCAAATCGATGCACGCATTTCAAAAAGTCATACGACACTGTTCGCCATTTCGGACGGATGTTGCACCTTGCACCGTGGATGTTCCACCATGTAGATATCGATTATTCGGACGGTCGTAACTTCTGGCTCGTTTAGAATTACGGGAGCCATAACCAGTCAAAACGAAGGCCTCTGTGAGTTCTATGGCTATGACAGCTTTCAGCCGTCAATGGATTGTTTAATGCTCAAAAAAGACGATCCGAGTCTCAATCGGGTCTAGGAAGTTTATTACCCTTAGTTTTTTCGACACGTGGATTTTTACGGTAAAACGGGATTACTACGGCTGGTCTTCGATTTAGCATCGCTGGAGAGTGGTGCATCATGGTACCGTTCCGTTTCAAATCCATGCGTGCATTTCATAAAGTCGTACGACACTGTTTCGCCATTTCGGATGGATGTTGCACCCTGCACCGCGGATGTTGCACCCTGTAGATATCGATTATTCGGACGGCCATAACTTTTGGCTCGTTTAGAGTTACAGGAGCCATAACCAGTCAAAACGAATGCCTCGGTGAGTTCTACGGCTGTGACAGCTTTCAGCCGTCCATGGATTGTTTAATGCCCAAAAAGACGATCCGAGTCTCAATCGGGTCTAGGATGTTTTTTACCCTTCGTTTTTTCGATACGTGGATTTTTACGGTAATACGGGATTCCATGGATGGTCTTCGACTTACAATCGCTGGAGAGTGGTGCACCATGGTACCGTTCCGTTTCAAATCCATGCACGCATTTCAAAAGGTCGTACGACACTGTTTCGCCATTTCGGATAGATGTTGCACCTTGCACGGCGGATGTTGCACCCTGTAGATATCGATTATTCGAACGGCCATAACTTCTGGCTCGTTTAGAGTTACGGGAGCCATTACCAGTCAAAACGAAGGCCTCAGGGAGTTCTACGGCTATGACAGCGTTCAGCTGTCAATGGAGTGTTTAATTCCCAAAAAAGACGATCCGAGTCTCATTCGGGTCTAGGAAGTTTTTTACCCTTCATTTTTTCGACACGTGGATTTTTACGGTAAAACGGGATTACCATGGATGGTCTTCGATTTACCATTGCTGGAGAGTGGTGCAACATGGTACCGTTCTGTTTCAAATCCATGCACACATTTCAAAAAGTCGTATGACACTGTTCGCCATTTCGGACGGATGTTGCACCTTGCACCGTGGATGTTGCACCTTGTAGATATCGATTATTCGGACGGCCGTAACTTCTGGCTCGTTTAGAGTTACGGGAGCCATAACCAGTCAAAACGAAGGCCTCAGTGAGTTCTATGGCTGTGACAGGTTTCAACCGTCAATGGATTGTTTAATGCGCAAAAAAGACTATCCGAGTCTCAATCGGGTCCAGGAAGTTTTTTACCCTTCGTTTTTTCGACACGTGGATTTTTACCGTAAAACTGGATTACCGTGCCTGGTCTTCGATTTACCATCGCTGGAGAGTGGTGGACCATGGTACCGTTCCTTTTCAAATCCATGCACGCATTTCAAAAAGTCGTACGACACTGTGTCGCCATTTCGGACAGATGTTGCACCTTGCACCGTGAATGTTGCACCCTGTAGATATCGATTATTTGGACGGCCATAACTTCTGGCTCGTTTAGAGTTACGCGAGCCATAACCAGTCAAAACGAAGGCCTCAGTGAGTTCTACGGCTATAACAGCTTTCAGTCGTCAATGGATTGTTTAATGCCCAAAAAAGACGATCCGAGTCTCAATCGAGTCTAGGAAGTTTATTACCCTTAGTTTTTTCGACACGTGGATTTTTACGGTAAAACGGGATTACCGTGGCTGGTCTTCGATTTACCATCGCTGGAGAGTGGTGCACCATGGTACCGTTCCGTTTCAAATCCATGCACGCATTTTAAAAAGTCGTACGACACAGTTCGCCATTTCGGACGGATGTTGCACCTTGCACCATGGATGTTACAACCTGTAGATATCGATTATTCGGACGGCCGCAACTTCTCGCTCGTTTAGAGTTACGGGAGCTATAACCAGTCGAAACGAAGGCCTCAGTGAGTTCTACGGCTATGACCGCTTTCAGCCGTCAATGGATTGTTTAATGCCCATAAAAGACGATCCGAGTCTCATTCGGGTCTAGGAAGTTTATTACCCTTAGTTTTTCGACACGTGGATTTTTACGGTAAAACGGGATTACTGCGGCTGGTCTTCATTTTACCATCGCTGGAGAGCGGTGCACCATGGAACCGTTCCGTTTCAAATCCATGCACGCATTTAATAAAGTCGTACGACACTGTTTTTCCATTTCGGTCGGATGTTGCACCCTGCACCGCGGATGTTGCACCCTGTAGATATCGATTATTCGGACGACCATAACTTCTGGCTCGTTTAGAGTTACGGGAGCCATAACCAGTCAAAACGAAGGCCCCAGTGAGTTCTACGGCTATGACAGCTTTCAGCCGTCAATGGATTGTTTAATGTCCAAAAAAGACGATCCGAGTCTCAATCGGGTCTAGGAAGTTTATTACCCTTAGTTTTTTCGACACGTGGATTTTTATGGTAAAACTGGATTACCGTGGCAGGTCTTCGATTTACCATCTCTGGAGAGTGGTGGACCATGGTACCGTTCCGTTTCAAATCCATGCACGCATTTCAAAAAGTGGCACGACACTGTTTCGCCATTTCGGACGGATGTTGCACCTTGCACCGTGGATGTTGCACCCTGTAGATACCGATTATTCGGACGGCCATAACTTCTGGCTCGTTTAGAGTTACGGCAGCCATAACCAGTCAAAACGAAGGCCTCAGTGAGTTCTACGGCTATGACAGCTTTCAACCGTCAATGGATTGCTTAATGCCCAAAAAAGACGATCCGAGTCTCAATCGGGTCTAGGAAGTTTTTTACCCTTCGTTTTTCGACACGTGGATTTTTACGGTAAAACGGGATTACCGTGGCTGGTCTTCGATTTACCATCGCTGGAGAGTGGTGGACCATGGTACCGTTCCGTTTCAAATCCATGCACGCATTTCAAAAAGTCGTACGACGCTGTTTCGCCATTTCGGACGGATGTTGCACCTTGCACCGTGGATGTTGCACCCTGTAGATATCGATTATTCGGACGGCCATAACTTCTGGCTCGTTTAAAGTTACGGGAGCCGTAACCAGTCAAAACGAAGGCCTCGGTGAGTTCTACGGCTATGACAACTTTCAACCGTCATTGTATTGTTGAATGCCCAAAAAAGACTATCCGAGTCTCAATCGGGTCCAGGAAGTTTTTTACCCTTCGTTTTTTCGACACGTGGATTTTTACGGTAAAACGGGATTACCGTGGCTAGTCTTCGATTTATCATCGCTGGAGAGTGGTGCACCATGGTACCATTCCAGTTAAAATCCATGCACGCATTTCAAAAAGTCGTACGACACTGTTTCGCCATTTCGGACGGATGTTGCACCTTGCACCGCGGATGTTGCACCCTGTAGATATCGATTATTCGGACGGCCATAACTTCTGGATCGTTTAGAGTTACGGGAGCCATAACCAGTCAAAACGAAGGCCTCAGTGAGTTCTACGGCTATGATAGCTTTCAGCCGTCAATGGATTGTTTAATGCCCAAAAAAGACGATCCGAGTCTCAACTGGGTCTAGGTAGTTTGTTACCCTTAGTTTTTTCGACACGTGGATTTTCACGGTAAAACGGGATTACCGTGGATGGTCTCCGATTTACCATCGCTGGAGAGTGGTGCACCATGGTACCGTTCCGTTTCAAATTCATGCACGCATTTCAAAAAGTCGTACGACACTGTTCGCCATTTCGGACTGATGTTGCACTTTGCACCGTGGATGTTGCACCCTGTAGATATCGATTATTCGGAAGGCCGTAACTTCTGGCTCGTTTAGAATTACGGGAGCCATAACCAGTCAAAACGAAGGCCTCGGTGAGTTCTACGGCTATGACAGCTTTCAGCCGTCAATGGATTGTTGAATGCCCAAAAAAGACGATCCGAGTCTCAATCGGGTCTAGGAAGTTTATTACCCTTAGTTTTTTCGACACGTGGATTTTTACGGTAAAACGGGATTAATGCGGCTGGTCTTCGATTTACCATCGCTGGAGAGTGGTGCACCATGGTGCCGTTCCGTTTCAAATCCATGCATGCATTTCATAAAGTCGTACGACACTGTTTCGCCATTTCGGACGGATGTTGCACCTTGCACCGCGGATGTTGCACCCTGTAGATATCGATTATTCGGACGGCCATAACTTCTGGCTCGTTTAGAGTTACGGGAGCCATAACCAGTCAAAACGAAGGCCTCAGTGAGTTCTATGGCTATGAATGCTTTCAGCCGTCATTGTATTGTTTAATGCCCAAAAAAGACTATCCAAGTCTCAATCGGGTCTAGGAAGTTTTTTACCCTTCGTTTTTTCGACACGTGGATTTTTACGGTAAAACGGGATCACCGTGGATGGTCTTCGATTTACCATCGCTGGAGAGTGGTGCACCATGGTACCATTCCGTTTCAAATCGATGCACGCATTTCAAAAAGTCATACGACACTGTTCGCCATTTCGGACGGATGTTGCAACTTGCACCTTGGATGTTGCACCATGTGGATATCGATTATTCGGACGGCCGTAACTTCTGGCTCGTTTAGAGTTACAGGAGCCACAACTAGTCAAAACGTAGGCCTTAGTGAGTTCTACGGCTATGACAGCTTTCAGCCGTCAATGGATTGTTTAATGCCCAAAAAAGACGATCCGAGTCTCAATCGGGTCTAAGAAGTTTATTACCCTTAGTTTTTTCGACACGTGGATTTTTAGGTAAAACGGGATTACTGCGGCTGGTCTTCGATTTACCATCGCTGGAGGGTGGTGCACCTTGGTACCATTCCGTTTCGAATCCATGCGTGCATTTCATAAAGTCGTACGACACTGTTTCGCCATTTCGGACGGATGTTGCACCTTGCACCGCGGATGTTGAACCCTATAGATATCGATTATTCGGACGGCCATAACTTCTAGCTCGTTTAGAGTTACGGGAGCCATAACTAGTCAAAATGAAGGCCTCAGTGAGATCTACAGCTGTGACCGCTTTCAGCCGTCCATGGATTGTTAATGCCCAAAAAAGATGATCCGAGTCTCAATCGGGTCTAGGAAGTTTTTTACCCTTCGTTTTTTCGACACGTGGATTTTTACGGTAAAACGGGATTACCTTGGATGGTCTTCGATTTACCATCGCTGGAGAGTGGTGCACCATGGTACCGTTCCATTTCAAATCCATGCACGCATTTCAAAAAGTCGTACGACACTGTTTCTCCATTTCGGACGGATGTTGCACCTTGCACGCCGGATGTTGCACCCAGTTGATATCGATTATTCGAACGGCCATAACTTCTGGCTCGTTTAGAGTTACGAGAGCCATTACCAGTCAAAACGAAGGCCTCAGGGAGTTCTACGGTTATGACAGCTTTTAGCTGTCAATGGATTGTTTAATTCCCAAAAAAGACGATCCGAGTCTCATTCAGGTCTAGGAAGTGTTTTACCCTTCGTTTTTTCGACACGTGGATTTTTACGGTAAAAGGGGATTACCATGGATGGTCTTCGATTTACCATCGCTGGAGAGTGGTGCACCATGGTACCGTTCCATTTCAAATCCATGCACGCTTTTCAAAAAGTCGTACGACACTGTTTCGCCATTTCGGACGAATGTTGCACCTTGCACCGCGGATGTTGCACCCTATAGATATCGATTATTCGAACGGCCATAACTTCTGGCTCGTTTAGAGTTACGGAACCATAACCAGTCAAAACGAAGGCCTCAGTGAGATCTACGGCTGTGACCGCTTTCAGCCGTCCATGGATTGTTTAATGCCCAAAAAAGATGATCCGAGTCTCATTAGGGTGTAGGAAGTTTTTTACCCTTCGTTTTTTCGACACGTGGATTTTTGCGGTAAAACGGGATTACCATGGATGGTCTTCGATTTACCATCGCAGGAGAGTGGTGCAACATGGTATCGTTTCGTTTCAAATCCATGCACGCATTTTAAAAAGTCGTACGACACTGTTCGCCATTTCAGACGGATGTTGCACCTTGCACCGTAGATGTTGCACCTTGTAGATATCGATTATTCGGACGGCCGTAACTTCTGGCTCGTTTAGAGTTATGGGAGCCATGACCAGTCTAAACGAAGGCCTCAGTAAGTTCTACGGCTATGACAGCTTTCAGCCGTCAATGGATTGTATAATGCGCAAAAAAGACTATCCGAGTCTCAATCGGGTCTAGGAAGTTTTTTACCCTTCGTTTTTTCGACACGTGGATTTTTACGGTAAAACTGGATTACCGTGCCTGGTCTTCGATTTACCATCGCTGGAGAGTGGTGGACCATGGTATCGTTCCTTTTCAAATCCATTCACGCATTTCAAAAAGTCGTACGACACCGTTCGCCATTTCGGACGGATGTTGCACCTTGCACCGTGGATGTTGCACCATGTGGATATCGATTATTCGAACGGCCATAACTTCTGGCTCGTTTAGATTTACGGGAGCCATTACCAGTAAAAATGAAGGCCTCAGGGAGTTCTACGGTTATGACAGCTTTCAGCTGTCAATGGATTGTTTAATTCCCAAAAAAGACAATCCGAGTCTCATTCGGGTCTAGGAAGTTTTTTACCCTTCGTTTTTTCGACACGTGGATTTTTAGGGTAAAACGGGATTACCATGGATGGTCTTCGATTTACCATCGCTGGAGAGTGGTGCAACATGGTACCGTTCCGTTTCAAATCCATGCACGCATTTTAAAAAGTCGTACGACACTGTTTGCCATTTCGGACGGATGTTGCACCTTGCGCCGTGGATGTTGCAGCTTGTAGATATCGATTATTCGGACGGCCGTAACTTCTGGCTCGTTTAGAGTTATGGGAGCCATAACTAGTCAAAACGAAGACCTCAGTGAGTTCTACGGCTCTGACAGCTTTCAGCCGTCAATGGATTGTATAATGCGCAAAAAAGACTATCCGAGTCTCAATCGGGTCTAGGAAGTTTTTTTACCCTTCGTTTTTCGACACGTGGATTTTTAGGGTAAAACTGGATTATCGTGCCTGGTCTTCGATTTACCATCGCTGGAGAGTGGTGGACCATGGTACCGTTCCTTTTCAAATCCATGCATGCATTTCAAAAAGTCGTACAACACTGTTCGCCATTTCGGACGGATGTTGCACCTTGCACCGTGGATGTTGCACCATGTGGATATCGATTATTCGGACGACCGTAACTTCTGGGTCGTTTAGAGTTACGGGAGCCACAACTAGTCAAAACGAAGGCCTTAGTGAGTTCTACGGCTATGACAGCTTTCAGCCGTCAATGGATTGTTTAATGCCCAAAAAAGATGATCCGAGTCTCAATCGGGTCTAGGAAGTTTATTACCCTTAGTTTTTTCGACACGTGGATTTTTAGGTAAAACGGGATTACTGCGGCTGGTCTTCGATTTACCATCGCTGGAGAGTGGTGCACCATGGTACCGTTCCGTTTCGAATCCAAGCGCGCATTTCATAAAGTCGTACGACACTGTTTCACCATTTCGGACGGATGTTGCACCTTGCACCGCGGATGTTGCACCCTATGGATATCGATTATTCGGACGGCCATAACTTCTGGCTCGTTTAGAGTTACGGAATCCATAACCAGTCAAAACGAAGGCCTCAGTGAGATCTACGGCTGTGACCGCTTTCAGTCGTCCATGGATTGTTTAATGCCTAAAAAAGATGATCCGAGTCTCAATCCGGTCTAGGAAGTTTTTTACCCTTCGTTTTTTCGACACGTGTATTTTTACGGTAAAACGGGATTACCTTGGATGGTCTTCGATTTACCATCGTTGGAGAGTGGTGCACCATGGTACCGTTCCATTTCAAATCCATGCACGCTTTTCAAAAAGTTGTACGACACTGTTTCGCCATTTCGGACGAATGTTGCACCTTGCACCGCGGATGTTGCACCCTATAGATATCGATTATTCGAACGGCCATAACTTCTGGCTCGTTTAGAGTTATGGAAGCCATAACCAGTCAAAACGAAGGCCTCAGTGAGATCTACGGCTGTGACCGCTTTCAGCCGTCCATGGATTGTTTAATGCCCAAAAAAGATGATCCGAGTCTCATTAGGGTGTAGGAAGTTTTTTACCCTTCGTTTTTTCGACACGTGGATTTTTACGGTAAAACGGGATTACCATGGATGGTCTTCGATTTACCATCGCAGGAGAGTGGTGCAACATGGTATCGTTTCGTTTCAAATCCATGCACGCATTTTAAAAAGTCCTACGACACTGTTCGCCATTTCGGACGGATGTTGCACCTTGCGCCGTAGATGTTGCACCTTGTAGATATCGATTATTCGGACGGCCGTAACTTCTGGCTCGTTTAGAGTTATGGGAGCCATGACCAGTCAAAACGAAGGCCTCAGTAAGTTCTACGGCTATGACAGCTTTCAGCCGTCAATGGATTGTATAATGTGCAAAAAAGACTATCCGAGTCTCAATCGGGTCTAGGAAGTTTTTTACCCTTCGTTTTTTCGACACGTGGATTTTTACGTTAAAACTGGATTACCGTGCCTGGTCTTCGATTTACCATCGCTGGAGAGTGGTGGACCATGGTACCGTTCCTTTTCAAATCCATTCACGCATTTCAAAAAGTCGTACGACACTGTTCGCCATTTCGGACGGATGTTGCACCTTGCACCGTGGATGTTGCACCATGTGGATATCGATTATTCGGACGGCCGTAACTTCTGGCTCGTTTAGAGTTACAGGAGCCACAACCAGTCAAAACGAAGGCCTAAGTGAGTTCTATGGCTATGACAGCTTTCAGCTGTCAATGGATTGTTTAATGCCCAAAAAAGATGATCCGAGTCTCAATCGGGTCTAGGAAGTTTATTACCCTTAGTTTTTTCGACACGTGGATTTTTAGGTAAAACGGGATTACTGCGGCCGGTCTTCGATTTACCATCGCTGGAGAGTGGTGCACCATGGTTCCGTTCCGTTTCGAATCCATGCGCGCATTTCATAAAGTCGTACGACACTGTTTCGCCATTTCGGACGGACGTTGCACCTTGCACCGCGGATGTTGCACCCTATAGATATCGATTATTCGGACGGCCATAACTTCTGGCTCGTTTAGAGTTACGGGAGCCATAACCAGTCAAAACAAAGGCCTCAGTGAGTTCTACGGCTGTGACCGCTTTCAGCCGTCCATGGATTGTTTAATGCCCAAAAAAGACGATCCGAGTCTCAATCGGGTCTAGGAAGTTTTTTACCCTTTGTTTTTTCGACACGTGGATTTTTACGGTAAAACGGGATTACCATGGATGGTCTTCGATTTACCATCGCTGGAGAGTGGTGCACCATGGTACCATTCTATTTCAAATCCATGCACGCATTTCAAAAAGTCGTACGACACTGTTTCGCCATTTCGGACGGATGTTGCACCTTGCACGGCGGATGTTGCACCCTGTAAATATCGATTATTCGAACGGCCATAACTTCTTGCTCGTTTAGAGTTACGGGAGCCATTACCAGTCAAAACGAAGGCCTCAAGGAGTTCTATGGCTATGACAGCTTTCAGCTGTCAATGGATTGTTTAATTCCCAAAAAAGATGATCCGAGTCTCATTCGGGTCTAGGAAGTTTTTTACCCTTCGTTTTTTCGACACGTGGCTTTTTACGGTAAAACGGGATTACCATGGATGGTCTTCGATTTACCGTCGCTGAAGAGTGGTGCAACATGGTACCGTTCCATTTCAAATCCATGCATGCATTTCAAAAAGTCGTACGACACTGTTCGCCATTTCGGACGGATGTTGCACCTTGCGCCGTGGATGTTGCACCTTGTAGATATCGATTATTCAGACGGCCGTAACTTCTGGCTTGTTTAGAGTTATGGGAGCCATAACCAGTCAAAACGAAGGCCTCAGCGAGTTCTACGGCTATGATAGCTTTCAGCCGTCAATGGATTGTATAATGCACAAAAAAGACTATCCGAGTCTCAATCGGGTCTAGGAAGTTTTTTACCCTTCGTTTTTTCGACACGTGGATTTTTACGGTAAAACTGGATTACCGTGTCTGGTCTTCGATTTACCATCGCTGGAGAGCGGTGGACCATGGTACCGTTCCTTTTCAAATCCATGCACGCGTTTCAAAAAGTCGTACGACATTGTTCGCCATTTCGGACGGATGTTGCACCTCGCACCGTGGATGTTGCACCAGGTGGATATTGATTATTCGGACGGCCGTAACTTCTGGCTCGTTTAGAGTTACGGGAGCCACAACCAGTCAAAACGAAGGCCTTAGTGAGTTCTACGGCTATGACATCTTTCAGCCATCAATGGATTGTTGAATGCCCAAAAAAGACGATCCGAGTCTCAATCAGGTCTAGGAAGTTTATTACCCTTAGTTTTTTCGACACGTGGATTTTTTGGTAAAACGGGATTACTGCGGCTGGTCTTCGATTTACCATCGCTGGAGAGTGGTGCACCATGGTACCATTCCATTTCGAATCCATGCGCGCATTTCATAAAGTCGTACGACACTGTTTCGCCATTTCGGACGGATGTTGCACCTTGCACCGCGGATGTTGCACCCTATAGATATCGATTATTCGGACGGCCATAACTTCTGGCTCGTTTAGAGTTACGGGAGCCATAACCAGTCAAAACGAAGGCCTCAGTGAGTTCTACGGCTGTGACCGCTTTTAGCCGTCATTGTATTGTTGAATGCCCATAAAAGACTATCTGATTCTCAATCGGGCCTAGGAAGTTTTTTACCCTTCGTTTTTTCGACACGTGGATTTTTACGGTAAAACGGGATTACCGTGGATGGTCTTCGATTTACCATCGCTGGAGAGTGGTCACCATGGTACCGTTCCATTTCAAATCCATGCACGCATTTCAAAAAGTCGTACGACACTGTTTCGCCATTTCGGACGGATGTTGCACCTTGCACCGCGGATGTTGCACCCTGTAGATATCGATTATTCGGACGGACATAACTTCTGGCTCGTTTAGAGTTACGGGAGCCATAACCAGTCAAAACGAAGGCCATAGTTAGTTCTACGGCTACGAAAGCTTTCAACCGTCAATGGATTGTTGAATGCCCAAAAAAGACTATCCGAGTCTCAATCGGGTCCAGGAAGTTTTTTACCCTTCGTTTTTTCGACACGTGGATTTTTACAGTAAAACGGGATTACCATGGATGGTCTTCGATTTACCATCGCTGGAGAGTGATGCACCATGGTACCGTTCCGTTTCAAATCCATGCACGCATTTCAAAAAGCCATATATCACTGTTCGCCATTTCGAACGGATGTTGCACATTGCACCGCGGATGTTGCACCCTGTAGATATCGATTATTCGGACGGCCGTAACTTCTGGATCGTTTAGAGTTACGGGAGCCATAACCAGTCAAAACGATGGCCTCAGTGAGTTCTACGGCTATGACTGCTTTCAGCCGTCATTGTATTGTTGAATGCCCAAAAAAGACTATCCGAGTCTCAATCAGGTCTAGGAAGTTTATTACCCTTAGTTTTTTCGACACGTGGATTTCTATGGTAAAACGGGATTACTGCAGCTGGTTTTCGATTTACCATCGCTGGAGAGTGGTGCACCATGGTACCGTTTCGTTTCAAATCCATGCACGCATTTCATAAAGTCGTACGACACTATTTCACCATTTCGGACGGATGTTGCGCCTTGCACCGTGGATGTTGCACCCTTTAGATATCGATTATTCGGACGACCATAACTTCTTGCTCGTTTAGAGTTATGGGAGCCATAACCAGTCAAAACGATGGCCTCAGTGAGTTCTACGGCTGTGATAGCTTTCAGCCATCATTGTATTGTTAAATGCCCAAAAAAGACTATCTGATTCTCAATCGGGTCTAGGAAGTTTTTTACCCTTCGTTTTTTCGACACGTGGATTTTTGCGGTAAAACGGGATTACCGTGGGTGGTCTTCGATTTATCATCGCTGGAGAGTGGTGCACCATGGTACCGTTCCATTTCAAATCCATGCACGCATTTCAAAAAGTCGTACGACACTGTTTCGCCATTTCGGACGGATGTTGCACCTTGCACCGCGGATGTTGCACCCTGTAGATATCGATTATTCGGACGGACATAACTTCTGGCTCGTTTAGAGTTACGGGAGCCATAACCAGTCAAAACGAAGGCCTCAGTGAGTTCTACGGCTACGAAAGCTTTCAATCGTCAATGCATTGTTGAATGCCCAAAAAAGACTATCCGAGTCTCAATCGGGTCTAGGAAGTTTTTCACCCTTCGTTTTTTCGACACGTGGATTTTTACGGTAAAACGGGATTACCGTGGATGGTCTTCGATTTACTATCGCTGGAGAGTGATGCACCATGGTACCATTCCGTTTCAAATTCATGCACGCATTTCAAAAAGCCGTACGTCATTGTTCGCCATTTCGGATGGATGTTGCACCTTGCACCGTGGATGTTGCACCCTGTAGATATCGATTATTCGGATGGCCATAACTTCTGGCTCGTTTAGAGTTACGGGAGCCATAACCCGTCAAAACGAAGGCCTTAGTGAGTTCTACGGCTATGACACCTTTCAACCGTCAATGGATTGTTTAATGCCCAAAAAAGACTATCCGAGTCTCAATCGGGTCTAGGAAGTTTATTACCCTTAGTTTTTTCGACACGTGGATTTTTACGGTAAAACGGGATTACTGCGGCTGGTCTTCGATTTAACATTGCTGGATAGTGGTGCACCATGGTACCGTTCCGTTTCAAATCCATGCACGCATTTCATAAAGTCGTACGACACTATTTCGCCATTTCGGACAGATGTTGCGCCTTGCACCGTGGATGTTGCACCCTATAGATATCGATTATTCGGACGACCATAACTTCTAGCTCGTTTATAGTTACGGGAGCAATAACCTGTCAAAACAAAGGCCTCATTGAGTTCTACGGCTACGACAGCTTTCATCCGTCAATAGATTGTTGAGTGCCCAAAAAAGACTATCCGAGTCTCAATCGGGTCTAGGAAGTTTTTTACCCTTCGTTTTTTCGACACGTGGATTTTTGCGGTAAAACGGTATTACCGTGGATGGTCTTCGATTTACCATCGTTGGAGAGTGGTGCGCCATGGTACCGTTCCATTTCAAATCCATGCACGCATTTCAAAAAGCCATACGACACTGTTCGCCATTTCCGACGGATGTTGCACCTTGCACCGTGGATGTTGCACCCTGTAGATATCGATTATTCGGACGGCCGTAACTTCTAGCTCGTTTAGAGTTACAGGAGTCATAACCAGTCAAAACGAAGGCCTCATTGAGTTCTACGGCTACGACAGCTTTCATCCGTCAATAGATTGTTGAGTGCCCAAAAAAGACTATCCGAGTCTCAATCGGGTCTAGGAAGTTTTTTACCCTTCGTTTTTTCGACACGTGGATTTTTGCGGTAAAACGGTATTACCGTGGATGGTCTTCGATTTACCATCGTTGGAGAGTGGTGCGCCATGGTACCGTTCCGTTTCAAATCCATGCACGCATTTCAAAAATTCGTACGACACTGTTCGCCATTTCTGACGGATGTTGCGCCTTGCACCGTGGATGTTGCACCCTGTAGATATCGATTATTCGGACGGCCGTAACTTCTAGCTCGTTTAGAGTTACGGAAGCCATAACCAGTCAAAACGAAGGCCTCAGTGAGTTCTACGGCTATGACAGCTTTCAGCCGTCATTGTATTGTTGAATGCCCAAAAAAGACTATCCGAGTCTCAATCGGGTCTAGGAAGTTTTTTACCCTTCGTTTTTTCGACACGTGGATTTTTACGGTAAAACGGGATTACCGTGGATGGTCTTCGATTTACCATCACTGGAGAGTGGTGCACCATGGTACCGTTCCGTTTCAAATCCATGCATGCATTTCAAAAAGTCGTGCGACACTGTTCGCCATTTCGGACGGATGTTGCACCTTGCACCGCGGATGTTGCACCCTGTAGATATCGATTATTCGGACGGCCATAACTTCTGGCTCGTTTAGAGTTACGGGAGCCATAACCAGTCAAAACGAAGGCCTCAGTGAGTTCTACAGCTATGACCGCTTTCAGCTGTCAATGGATTGTTTAATGCCCAACAAAGACGATCCGAATCTCAATCGGGTCTAGGAAGTTTTTTACCCTTCGTTTTTTTGACGCGTGGATTTTTACGGTAAAACGGGATTACCGTGGCTGGTCTTCGATTTACCATCGTTGGAGAGTGGTGCACCATGGTACCGTTCCATTCCAAATCCATGCATGCATTTCAAAAAGACGTACGACACTATTTCGCCGTTTCGGACGGATGTTGCACCTTGCACGGCGGATGTTGCACCGTGTAGATATCGATTATTCGGACGGAAATAACTTCTGGCTCGTTTAGAGTAACGGGAGCCATAACCAGTCAAAACGAAGGCCTCAAGGAGTTCTATGGCTATGAAAGCTTTCAACCGTCAATGGATTGTTGAATGCCCAAAAAAGACGATCCGAGTATCATTCGGGTCTAGGAAGTTTTTTACCCTTCGTTTTTTCGACACGCGGATTTTTACGGTAAAACGGGATTACCGTGGATGGTCTTCGATTTACCATCGCTGGGGAGTGGTGCACCATGGTACCGTTCCTTTTTAAATCCGTGCACGCATTTCAAAAAGTCGTACGACACTGTTTCGCCATTTCGGACGGATGTTGCATCTTGCACGGCGGATGTTGCACCCTGTAGATATCGATTATTCAGACGGCTGTAACTTCTGGCTCGTTTTGAGTTACGGGAGCCATAACCAGTCAAAACGACGGCCTCAGTGAGTTCTACGGCTATGATAGCTTTCAGCCGTCAATGGATTGTTTAATGCCCAAAAAAGACGATCCGAGTCTCAATCGGGTCTAGGAAGTTTTTTGCCCTTCGTTTTTTCAACACGTGGATTTTTACGGTAAAATGGGATTACCGTGGCTGGTCTTCCATTTACCATCGCTGGAGAGCGGTGGACCATGGTACCATTCCGTTTCAAATCCATGCACGCATTTCAAAAAGTCGTACGACACTGTTTCGCCATTTCGGACGGATGTTGTACCTTGCACCGCGGATGTTGCACCCTGTAGATATCGATTATTTGGACGGACATAACTTCTGGCTCGTTTAGAGTTACGGGAGCCATAACCAGTCGAAATGAAGGCCTCAGTGTGTTCTACGGCTACGAAAGCTTTCAACCATCAATGGATTGTTGAATGCCCAAAAAAGACTATCCGAGTCTCAATCGGGTCTAGGAAGTTTTTTACCCTTCGTTTTTTCGACACGTGGATTTTTACGGTAAAACGGGATTACCATGGATGGTCTTCGATTTACCATCGCTGGAGAGTGATGCACCATGGTACCGTTCCGTTTCAAATCCATGCACGCATTTCAAAAAGCCATACGTCACTGTTCTCCATTTCGGACGGATGTTGCACCTTGCACCGCGGATGTTGCACCCTGTAGATATCGATTATTCGGACGGCCGTAACTTCTGGATCGTTTAGAGTTACGGGAGCCATAACCAGTCAAAACGAAGCCCTCAGTGAGTTCTACGGCTATGACTGCTTTCAGCCGTCATTGTATTGTTGAATGCCCAAAAAAGACTATCCGAGTCTCAATCGGGTCTAGGAAGTTTATTACCCTTAGTTTTTTCGACACGTGGATTTTTACGGTAAAACGGGATTACTGCGGCTGGTCTTCGATTTACCATCGCTGGAGAGTGGTGCACCATGGTACCGTTTCGTTTCAAATCCATGTACGCATTTCATAAAGTCATACGACACTATTTTGCCATTATGGACGGATGTTGCGCCTTGCACCATGGATGTTGCACCCTATAGATATCGATTATTCGGACGACCATAACTTCTTGCTCGTTTAGAGTTACGGTAGCCATAACCAGTCAAAACGAAGACCTCAGTGAATTCTACGGCTATGATAGCTTTCATCCATCATTGTATTGTTAAATGCCCAAAAAAGACTATCTGATTCTCAATCGGGTCTAGGATGTTTTTTACCCTTCGTTTTTTCGACACGTGGATTTTTGCGGTAAAACGGGATTACCGTGGATGGTCTTCGATTTATCATCGCTGGAGAGTGGTGCACCATGGTACCATTCAATTTCAAATCCATGCACGCATTTCAAAAAGTCGTACGACACTGTTTCGCCATTTCGGACGGATGCTGCACCTTGCACCGCGGATGTTGCACCCTGTAGATATCGATTATTCGGACGGACATAACTTCTGGCTCGTTTAGAGTTACGGGAGCAATAACCAGTCAAAACGAAGGCCTCAGTGAGTTCTACGGCTACGAAAGCTTTCAATCGTCAATGGATTGTTGAATGCCCAAAAAAGACTATCCGAGTCTCAATCGGGTCTAGGAAGTTTTTCACCCTTCGTTTTTTCGACACGTGGATTTTTACGGTAAAACGGGATTACCGTGGATGGTCTTCGATTTACCATCGCTGGAAAGTGATGCACCATGGTACCGTTCCGTTTCAAATCCATGCACGCATTTCAAAAAGCCGTACGTCACTGTTCGCCATTTCGGACGGATGTTGCACCTTGCACCGTGGATGTTGCACCCTGTAGATATCGATTATTCGGATGGCCATAACTTCTGACTCGTTTAGAGTTATAGGAGCCATAATCAGTCAAAACGAAGGACTTAGTGAGTTCTACGGCTATGACATCTTTCAACCGTCAATGGATTGTTTAATGCCCAAAGAAGACTATCCGAGTCTCAATCGGGTCTAGGAAGTTTATTACCCTTAGTTTTTTCAACACATGGATTTTTACGGTAAAACGGGATTACTGCGGCTGGTCTTCGATTTACCAACGCTGTAGGGTGGTGCACCATGGTACCGTTCCGTTTCAAATCCATGCACGCATTTCATAAATTGTACGACACTATTTCGCCATTACGGACGGATGTTGCGCCTTGCACCGTGGATGTTGCACCCTCTAGATATCGATTATTCGGACGACCATAACTTCTGGCTCGTTTAGAGTTACGGGAGCCATAACCAGTCAAAACAAAGGCCTCATTGAGTTCTACGGCTACGACAGCTTTCATCCGTCAATGGATTGTTGAGTGCCCAAAAAAGACTATCCGAATCTCAATCGGGTCTAGGAAGTTTTTTACCCTTCGTTTTTTCGACACGTGGATTTTTACGGTAAAACGGGATTACCGTGGATGGTCTTCGATTTACCGTCGCTGGAGAGTGGTGCGCCATGGTACCGTTCCATTTCAAATCAATGCACGCATTTCAAAAAGTCGTACGACACTGTTCGCCATTTCCAACGAATGTTGCACCTTGCACCGTGGATGTTGCACCCTGTAGATATCGATTATTCGGACGGCCGTAACTTCTAGCTCGTTTAGAGTTACGGGAGCCATAACCAGTCAAAACGAAGGCCTCAGTGAGTTCTACGGCTATGACAGCTTTCAGCCGTCATTGTATTGTTGAATGCCCAAAAAACTCTATCCGAGTCTCAATCGGGTCTAGGAAGTTTTTTACCCTTCATTTTTTCGGCACGTGGATTTTTACGGTAAAACAAGATTACCGTGGCTGGTCTTCGGTTTACCATCACTGGAGAGTGGTGCACCATGGTTCCGTTCCGTTTTCAAATCCATGCACGCATTTCGTAAAGTCGTACGAAACTGTTTCGCCATTTCGGACGGATGTTGCACCTTGCACCGCGGATGTTGCACCCTGTAGATATCGATTATTCGGACGGCCATAACTTCCGGCTCGTTTAGAGTTACGGGAGCCATAACCAGTCAAAACGAAGGCCTCAGTGAGTTCTACGGCTATAACCGCTTTCAGCTGTCAATGGATTGTTTAATGTCCAACAAAGACGATCCGAGTCTCAATCAGGTCTAGGAAGTTTTTTACCCTTCGTTTTTTTTACGCGTGGATTTTTACCGTAAAACGGGATTACCGTGGCTGGTCTTCGATTTACCATCGCTGGAGAGTGGTGCACCATGGTACCGTTCCATTCCAAATCCATGCACGCATTTCAAAAAGTCGTACGACACTATTTCGCCATTTCGGACGGATGTTGCACCTTGCACGGCGGATGTTGCACCCGGTAGATATCGATTATTCGGACGGAAATAACTTCTGGCTCGTTTAGAGTTACGGGAGCCATAACCAGTCAAAACGAAGGCCTCAGGGAGTTCTACGGCTATGAAATCTTTCAACCGTCAGTGGTTGTTGAATGCCCAAAAAAGACGATCCAAGTGTATTCGGGTCTAGGAAGTTTTTTACCCTTCGTTTTTTCGACACTTGGATTTTTACGGTAAAACGGGATTACCGTGGATGGTCTTCGATTTACCATCACTAGGGAGTGGTGCACCATGGTACCGTTCCTTTTCAAATCCGTGCACTCATTTCAAAAAGTCGTACGACACTGTTTCGCCATTTCGGACGGATGTTGCATCTTGCACGGCGGATGTTGCTCCCTGTAGATATCGATTATTCGGACGGCCGTAACTTTTGGCTCGTTTTGAGTTACGGAAACCATAGCCAGTCAAGACGAAGGCCTCAGTGAGTTCTACGGCTATGACAGCTTTCAGCCATCAATGGATTGTTTAATGCCCAAAAAAGACGATCCGAGTCTCAATCAGGTCTAGGAACTTTTTTACCCTTCGTTTTTTCAACACGTGGATTTTTACGGTAAAACGGGATTACCGTGGCTGGTCTTTCATTTAACGTCGCTGGAGAGTGGTGGACCATGGTACCGTTCCATTTCAAATCCATGCACGCATTTCAAAAAGTCGTACGACACTGTTTCGCCATTTCGGACGGATGTTGCACCTTGCACCGCGGATGTTGCACCCTGTAGATACCGATTATACGGACGGCCATAACTTCTGGCTCGTTTAGAACTACGGGAGCCATAACCAGTCAAAACGAAGGCCTCAGTGAGTTCTATGGCTATGATTGCTTTCAGCCGTCAATGGATTGTTTAATGCCCAAAAAGACGATCCGAGTCTCAATCGGGTCTAGCAAGTTTATTACCCTTAGTTTTTTCGACACGTGGATTTTTACGGTAAAACGGGATTACCGTGGCTGGTCTTCGATTTACCATTATTGGAGAGTAGTGCACCATGGTACTGTTCCGTTTCAAGTCCATGCACGCAATTCAAAAAGTCGCACGACACTGTTTCGCCATTTCGGACGGATGTTGCACCTTGCACCGTGGATGTTGCACCCTGTAGATATCGATTATTCGGACTGCCGTAACTTCTGGCTCGTTTAGAGTTACGGGAGCCATAAGCAGTCAAAACGAAGGCCTCGGGGAGTTCTACGGCTATGACAGCTTTCAGCCGTCAATGGATTTTTTAATTCCCAAAAAAGACGATCCGAGTCTCATTTGGGTCTAGGAAGTTTTTTACCCTTCGTTTTTTCGACACGTGGATTTTTGCGGTCAAACGGGATTACCGTGGATGGTCTTCGATTTACCATCGCTGGAGAGTGGTGCACCATGATACCGTTCCATTTCAAATCCATGCACGCATTTCAAAAAGGAATACGACACTGTTCGCCATTTCGGACGGATGTTGCACCTTGCACGGCGGATGTTGCACCCTGTAGATATCGATTATTCGGAAGGCCATAACTTCCGGCTCGTTTAGAGTTACGGGAGCCATAACTAGTCAAAACGAAGGCCTTAGTGAGTTCTACGGCTATGACAGCTTTCAACCGTCAATGGATTGTTTAATGACCAAAAAAGACTATCCGAGCCTCAATCGGGTCTAGAAAGTTTTTTACCCTTCGTTTTTTGGACACATGGATTTTTACGGTAAAACGGGATTACCGTAGCTGGTCTTCGATTTACCATCGCTGGAGAGTGGTGGAACATGATACCTTTCCGTTTCAAATCCATGCACACATTTCAAAAAGTCGTACGACACTGTTCGCCATTCCGGACGGATGTTGCACCTTGCACTGTGGATGTTGCACCCTGTAGATATCGATTATTCGGACGGCCGTAACTTCTGGCTCGTTTAGAGTTATGGGAGCCATAAGCAGTCAAAACGAAGGCCTCAGTGAGTTCTACGGCTATAACAGCTTTCAGCCGTCATTGTATTGTTGAATGCCCAAAAAAGACTATCCGAGCCTCAATCGGGTCTAGGAAGTTTTTTACCCTTCGTTTTTTCGACACGTGGATTTTTACGGTAAAACGGGATTACCGTGGATGGTCTTCGATTTACCATCGCTGGAGAGTGGTGCACCATAGTACCGTTCCATTTCAAATCCATGCACGCATTTCAAAAAGTCGTACGACACTGTTTCTCCATTTCGGACGGATGTTGCGCCTTGCACCGCGGATGTTGCACCCTGTAGATATCGATTATTCGGACGACCATAACTTCTGGCTCGTTTAGAGTTACGGGAGCCGTAACTAGTCAAAACGAAGGCCTCAGTGAGTTCTACGGCTACGACAGCTTTCAGCCGTCAATGGATTGTTGAATGCCTAAAAAAGACTATCCGAGTCTCAATCGGGTCTAGGAAGTTTTTTACCCTTCGTTTTTTCGACACGTGGATTTTTACGGTAAAACGGGATTACCGTGGATGGTCTTCGATTTACCATCGCTGGAGAGTGGTGCACCATGGTACCGTTCCGTTTCAAATCCATGCACGCATTTCAAAAAGCCGTACGACACTGTTCGCCATTTCGGACGGATGTTGCACCTTGCACCGTGGATGTTGCACCCTGTAGATATCGATTATTCGGACGGCCGAAACTTCCGGTTCGTTTAGAGTTACGGGAGCCATAACTAGTCAAAACGAAGGCCTCAGTGAGTTCTACGGCTATGACAGCTTTCAGCTGTCAATGGATTGTTGAATGCCCAAAAAAGACTATCCGAGTCTCAATCGGGTCTATGAAGTTTATTACCCTTAATTTTTTCGACACGTGGATTTTTACGGTAAAACGGGATTACTGTGGCTGGTCTTCGATTTACCATCGCTGAAGAGTGGTGCACCATGGTACCATTCCATTTCAAATCCATGCACGCATTTCATAAAGACGTACGACACAGTTTCGCCATTTCGGACGGATGTTGCACCTTGCACCGCGGATGTTGCACCCTGTAGATATCGATTATTCGGACGGCCATAACTTCTGGCTCGTTTAGAGTTACGGGAGCCATAACCAGTCAAAAAGAAGGCCTCCGTGAGTTCTACGGCTGTGACAGCTTTCAGCCGTCAATGGATTGTTTAATGCCCATAAAAGACGATCCGAGTCCCAATCGGGTCTAGGAAGTTTTTTACCCTTCGTTTTTTCGACACTGGATTTTTACGGTAAAACGGGATTACCGCGGCTGGTCTTCGATTTACCATCGCTGGAGAGTGGTGCACCATGGTACCGTTCCGTTTCAAATCCATGCACGCATTTCATAAAGTCGTACGACACTGTTTTGCCATTTCGGAAGGATGTCGCACCTTGCACCGCGGATGTTGCACCCGGTAGATATTGATTATTCGGACGGCCGTAACTTCTGGCTCGTTTAGAGTTACGGGAGGCATAACCAGTCAAAACGAAGGCCTCAGTGAGTTCTACGGCTAAGACAGCTTTCAGCCGTCATTGTATTGTTGAATGTCCAAAAAAGACTATCCGAGCCTCAATCGGGTCTAGGAAGTTTTTTACCCTTCGTTTTTTCGACACGTGGATTTTTACGGTAAAACGGGATTACTGTGGCTGGTCTTCAATTTACCATCGCTGGAGAGTGGTGCACCATGGTACCGTTCCATTTCAAATTAGTGCACGAATTTCAAAAAGTCGTACGACACTGTTTCGCCATTTCGGACGGATGTTGCACCTTGCACGGCGGATGTTGCACCCTGTAGATATCGATTATTCGGACGGCCGTAACTTCTGGCTCGTTTAGAGTTACAGTAGACATAATAAGTCAAAACAAAGGCCTCAGTGAGTTCTATGGCTATGACAGCTTTCAGCCGTCAATGGATTGTTGAATGCCCAAAAAAGACGATTCGAGTCTCAATCGGGTCTATGAAGTTTATTACCCTTAGTTTTTCCGACACGTGGATTTTTACGGTAAAACGGGATTACCGCGGCTAGTCTTCGATTTACCATCGCTAGAGAGTGGTGCACCACGGTACCGTTCCGTTTCAAATCCATGCACGCATTTCATAAAGACGTACGACACAGTTTCGCCATTTCGGACGGATGTTGCACCTTGCACCGCAGATGTTGCACCCTATAGATATCGATTATTCGGACGGGCATAACTTCTGGCTCGTTTAGAGTTACGGGAGCCATAACCAGTCAAAAAGAAGGCCTCAGTGAGTTCTACGGCTACAACAGCTTTCATTCGTCAATGGATTATTGAATTCCCAAAAAAGACTATCCGAGCCTCAATCGGGTCTAGGAAGTTTTTTACCCTTCGTTTTTTCGACACGTGGATTTTTACGGCAAAACGGGATTACCCTGGATGGTCTTCGATTTACCATCGCAGGAGAGTGGTGCACCATGGTACCGTTCTGTTTCAAATCCATGCACGCATTTCAAAAAGCCGTACGACACTGTTCGCCATTCCGGACGGATGTTGCACCTTGCACCGTGGATGTTGCACCCTGTAGATATCGATTATTCGGACGGCCGTAACTTCTGGCTCGTTTAGAGTTATGGAAGTCATAACCAGTCAAAACGAAGGCCTCAGTGAGTTCTACGGCTAAGACAGCTTTCAGCCGTCAATGGATTGTTTAATGCCCAAAAAAGACGATTCGAGTCTCCATCGGGTCTATGAAGTTTATTACCTTAGTTTTTTGGACACGTGGATTTTTACGGTAAAACGGGATTACTGCGGCTGGTCTTCGATTTACCATCGCTGGAGAGTGGTGCACCATGGTACCGTTCCATTTCAAATCCATGCACGCATTTCTTAAAGACGTACGACACAATTTCGCCATTTCGGACGGATGTTGCACCTTGCACCGCGGATGTTGCACCCTGTAGATATCGATTATTCGGACGGCCATAACTTCTGGCTCGTTTAGAGTTTCGAGAGCAATAGTCAGTCAAAAAGAAGGCCTCAGTGAGTTCAACGGCTATGACCGCTTTTAGCCGTTCAATGGATTGTTTAATGCCCAAAAAAGACGATCCGAGTCTCAGTCGGGTCTAGGAAGTATTTTACCCTTCGTTTTTTCGACACGTGGATTTTTACGGTAAAACGGGATTACCGCGGCTGGTCTTCGATTTACGATCGCTGGAGAGTGGTGCACCATGGTACCGTTCCTTTTCAAATCCATGCACGCATTTTAAAAAGTCGTACGACACTGTTTCGCCATTTCGGACGGATGTTGCACCTTGCACGGCGGATGTTGCACCCTGTAGATATCCATTATTCGGACGGCCAAAACTTCTGGCTCGTTTAGAGTTACGGGAGCTATTACCAGTCAAAACGAAGGCCTCAGGGAGTTCTCCGGCTATGACAGCTTTCAGCTGTCAACGGGTTTTTTAATTCCCAAAAAGGACGATCCGAATCTCATTCGGGTCTAGGAAGTTTTTTACCCTTCGTTTTTTCGACACGTGGATTTTTACGGTGAAACGGGATTACCGTGGATGGTCTTCGATTTACCATCGCTGGAGAGTGGTGCACCATGATACCGTTCCGTTTCAAATCCATGCATGCATTTCAAAAAGTCGTACGACACTGTTCGCCATTTCGGACGGATGTTGCACCTTGCACCGTGGATGTTGCACCTTGTAGATATCGATTATTCGGGCGACCATAACTTCTGGCTCGTTTAGCGTTACGGGAGCCATGACTAGTAAAAATGAAGGCCTTAGTGAGTTCTACGGCTATGACCGCTTTCAGCCGTCAATGGGTTGTTTAATGCCCAAAAAAGACTATCCGAGTCTCAATCGGGTCTAGGAAGTTTTTTACCCTTCGTTTTTTGGACACGTGGATTTTTACGGTAAAACGGGATTACCGTGGCTGGTCATCGATTTATCATCGCTGGAGAGTGGTGGACCATGGTACCGTTCCGTTTCAAATCCATGCACGCATTTCAAAAAGTCGTACGACACTGTTTCGCCATTCCGGACGGATGTTGCACCTTGCACCATGGATGTTGCACCCTGTAGATATCGATTATTCGGAAGGCCATAACTTCTGGCTCGTTTAGAGTTACGGGAGCCATAACAAGTCAAAACGAAGGCCGCAGTGAGTTCTACTGCTATGATAGCTTTCAGCCGTCAATGGATTGTTTAATGCCCAAAAAAGACGATCCGAGTCTCAATCGGGTCTAGGAAGTTTATTACCCTTAGTTTTTTCGACACGTGGATTTTTACGGTAAAACGGGATTACCGTGGCTGGTCTTCGATTTACCATCGCTGGAGAGTGGTGCACCATGGTACCGTTCCATTTCAAATCCATGCACGCATTTCGTAAAGTCGTACGACACTGTTCGCCATTTCGGACGGATGTTGCACCATGCACCGTGGATGTTGCACCCTGTAGATATCGATTATTCGGGCGGCCGTAACTTCTGGCTCGTTTAGAGTTAAGGGAGCCATGACCAGTCAAAACGAAGGCCTCAGTGAGTTCTCCGGCTCTAACAGCTTTCAGCCGTCAATGGGTTGTATAATGCCCAAAAAAGACTATCCGAATCTCAATCGGGTCTAGGATGTTTTTTACCCTTCGTTTTTTCGACACGTGGATTTTTACGCTAAAACGGGATTACCGTGGATGGTCTTCGATTTACCATCGTGGGAGAGTGGTGCACCATGGTACCGTTCCATTTCAAATCCATGCACGCATTTCAAAAAGTCGTACGACAACGTTTCGCCATTTCGGACGGATGGTGCACCTTGCACCGCGGATGTTGCACCCTGTAGATATCGATTATTCGGACGGCAATAACTTCTGGCTCGTTTAGAGTTACGGGAGCCATAACCAGTCAAAATGAAGGCCTCAGTGAGTTCTACGGCTATGACAGCTTTCAGCCGTCACTGGATTGTTGAATGCCCAAAAAAGACTATCTGAGTCTCAATCGAGTCTAGGAAGTTTTTTACCCTTCGTTTTTTCGACACGTGGATTTTTACGGTAAAACGGGATTACCGTGGATAGTCTTCGATTTACCATCGCTGGAGGGTGGTGCACCATGGTACCGTTACGTTTCAAATCCATGCACGCATTTCAAAAATTCATACGACACTGTTCGCCATTTCGGACGGATGTTGCACCTTGCACCGTGGATGTTGCACCATGTAGATTTCGATTATTCGGACGACCGTAACTTCTGGCTCGTTTAGAGTTACGGGAGCCATGTAACGACACTTATTTTTACGGATTGAAATTTTATTAAACTATATGCTTTGAGTCGTATTGCCATAAGTTAAGTTGTCCAAGAGTTGAGTCGTATGGAGGCATGATTCGTGACCGACTTAGTGGTGTTGAGCGACTCATGGTAGTGGCCGACTTAAGATAGGTAGCGACTTAAGGAACGTGGCCGAGTTATAGAAGTTTAGGTCGTGTGGAGGTTAGCTCGTGTGAGCGACTTAAGGTGTTGCCGAGTTAAGGTGTGGCCGACTTAAGGTGGTTGGCGAGTTAGTGGGTTGGACCGACTCATAGGGTGACCGACCTAAGAAGGCTACGGCTTATCAGGGTTAGCGGGTTAACAAGTTAGGAGATAGGTCGTTGGCGACTTAAGACAGTGGACGGGTTAAGGGCTTAACGACCTATAGGATTTGGAGCGACCTAAGGTAGTTGACGACTTACGGGTTAACGAGTTACGGCTTATAGATTTGAGCGACTTAGGGTGTAGACGACCTATGATAGTTAGGGGCTTAAGGGTTTAGGTCGTGAGTCGTTTGGAACGACTTAACAAGATAGCGACCTAGTAGTTAGCCTATGTTGTAGTTAAGTCGTGAACGACCTAAGGCTTGAGTCGTGTGTGTTTTTAGGTCGTCTCATAGTTAAGTCATGGGATCCTGTGTTGAGTCGCGCGTGTTAGGTCGCATGCATGTTTTAGGTCGCATAGGTGTTGGGTCGGCACTAGGGCTAAGTCGTTAAGTCGCTGGGCCGCGTGAGTGTTAGGTCGTGAGTCGCATCTGGATAGGTCGCTGGGTCATGTGGGACTGTTAGGTAGTAGGTCGGCCATAGTTAGGTCGTGAGCGACCTAGAAGCGAGCGACTTAAGGGACGTTTCAGCCTATAAATATGCGTCCATATCTTCACTTTTTGGCACCGGATTTCGAAGCGACGAAGTGCTGCCATTTTGAGAGCTCGACTTCAACACTTCATCACTTCTTTTCTCCACTCTAATCTAGTGATTCCATCCATCTAAATTAAAGATCAAATCGAAGATCCAAGAGCCAAAGTTGAAAATCTTCATCCAACAAAGAGAGATTTCATCGTTTGAAGCAAGAGTTTGCCGGATCAAGCTAGTTTCTTCGTTGTCCAGATCTGGAGTTGGTCGTTTTGAGGTTTTTAGGTGATTTGGTGAGTGGTAGTTATCTCTCACACGGACCCAAGGGAGTATATTGGATTGCTGGCTTGTTTATGTGTTAAAGATAGTGATTTCTTGCATTCTCCTTAAGTTTGCATGTAGATCTATCACCTATGAAGTTTTGACACCTATTTTACTACATGTTCACTTATGCAAGTTCATTCATCAAGTTGTAGAGATATTGTTCATAATTCATGCTTGTTAGAATTCATGTTAGATTTGAACTCTTTATTTACGAAATTGCCATTATTGTTGTAATTGCTTATTAGATCTTGTTTGAATGATTGATTACTTGGATTGATGTTTGATTTGATTGATTAGTTGATCGATAACTTGATTTGGGACAAGTTGGTCGAAGATGATTCAAAAGCTAAGTGGAAAGGCTCTTGAGTGGTGAAAGCTGCTTGTGGCATATGAAGCGGATGTGGAAGCTCATATGGATAGATTCGATGATGATGGACTTTGCTATGATGCGTTGAAGCAAAGCATGATGTGTGAAAGCCTTGGTTTAATCCAGACGGGATCATCCCAAGCATGTTGATAACTCGGTGATGCGGTCCGGGTTGGTTGATAATTGTGGGCTCGAGAGGGGCTTGAGCTAGTATGAGAATAGTCGTCGAGGAGGATGACTAGGAGGCTTGGATCTTATCGTTATTGAAGGTTCTAGCATGCTCAAAGCAAGAGTACGTTGGAACGGGTCACGATGACGTTCCAGACATGGGTCATGATGACGTGTTAGTACTCTGGGCAGATGCGATAGTCCTAGGCACGGGTCATGATGACGTGCGGAGTTATGTCTAGAACCGGGGTTGCCATTAGCCCTTGACGGACGGCTGAAAGAAGGTGTCGGTCATTCAATTAACGGTGATATCGAGGCAATGATAACAGTGATAGCCAGAGTCATGGATGTTTGGTTGTATCGTCATTCGAACTCAAGAGCGGTGTTTTCTGGGTGCTTATCTGATCTTGGTTTAGGCCTTGGGGGTTTGTACTTGGAAAACATCGACCTTGACTCGAGTGATAATTACTTTACTTAAATTGTCTGCTTTGCTATGCTTGTTTATGCTTAGTGGGTCTGGGGGCTATCACTGTAGAATGAGGTGGAGTGGGATGGTTGAGTTCCTATTCCTTTTATCCTTTATGCTCTTTTGGTATGTTTGATAGTTAATTTACTGCTCACTAAGACTGTTGTCTGACTCAAGGTTTTATGTTCAACTCTTATTACCTTGGGCTGTTCATCCATGTTGGGATGGGCAGACTAGGTAGCAGGTGACATGTGCTGTTCTTGGCTACCAACGCTGTTGATGACGAAGACGAGCTGGAGGCTTTTGCATATTGTTTTCTTACTATATGTACTGGATGTTCCGCAGTTCGTTTGATACTCTGAGTGTTATGTAGTGAGGCTTGATGTATTGACTATTCAGATGATTGTATAAAACTATTATGAGTTTATATGATGAGACTTCTGTTCTATAAAGCTTCACTATGTATACTTTCTATTGTATTTTATCCATGCGCTGTGAGTAATACGATAGAGTTTCTGTTTTATCTTACCTTGACTATCGTCCATGGCTACCTGGCACACTTTTCAGCGCACCATTCCCTTGTTTCGTGTGGGAGTCATGGGCGGTCGTCACATTTGGTATCAGAGCTTTGGTTAATCGATTTTAGCCAACGCTCGCTGACGTAGCTACGTATGAGAGACGTATTTGTAATTTTGATGGATGATTACTTTATATAATATAGTAGTTTAGAAGGATTTGAACTCCTTATGTAGTTATTTCTCAAGGTGTTCTAAATCATTCCTTTTTGTAGATACTAAGGATGAGTCGAAGTGAGAGACAAGCTGCTAGGGAAAGCCGTGCTGCTGGGGGAGCTACTGACTATGCTGCAATGTTCGAAGCTATGATGACTTCGATCATGAGAAGGATACCAACCTCAGGACCGTCAGTAGATGTTGGAGTTCAAGTTCAAGCTCCAAGACCAGTGGATTTTGCTAAGTTGTGTAAGGACTATACTGCTCTAGGAGGAAAGGTTTTCTTGGGAGAAGAATCAACCATTGAAGTGCAGAGATGGATTGATGCTTGTAGAAGGATCTTTGGTGATTTGGGAATTGAGGATGCAACTAAGAGGAAGCTTGCATCGGGACAGCTTCAGGGGAGAGCTTCGGATTGGTGGAACTCTATCACCATTGATACTCAAGAGGAAGAGATTACTTGGGAGCAATTCCAAGTTAGAATTGAAGCTAAGTTCATTTCTACGGCTCAGAAATCTGTTCTGTTCAAGAAGTTCGTGGAGCTCAAGCAAGGTGGGAGACCAGTTCTTGAGTATGTTTCTGAGTTTGAAGCTTTGTCCAAGTATGCTCGGTCGTATGTTGAATCTCCCTATCAGAAGAATGAGAAGTTTGTGACAGGCTTGGACAATTATCTTGGGAAACAGTTGGTGGATCATCTGGACGATCCATTTGAGAAGCTTGTGGAGAAAGCTCTCAGCCATGAGAGTTTGTTTCCTAAGGAAGGGTCTGTTGTTGCTGTGACCAAGGAAGAGTCCAAACCACAACAGGGTGGAAACAAGAAGAGGAAGCAGCAGCAACAGAAGGGTAAGGATGGCCAGAAGAAGCCAAAGGGTGAAGTGATCTGCTACAATTGTCGGCAGAAGGGCCATTTCTCTAGGGATTGCAAGAATCCAAAGGTGCAGTTGAAGTGCCACAACTGTGATAAGCTGGGGCATATCAGGAAGGACTGTCCAGAACCAAGGAAAGATAAGCAGATTGTGCAAGCTTATGCTTTGGGAGCTGTTCCATCGTCTTCGAAAGCTCCTACCGTTGATGAGAAAGGGAAGAGTGTGGTGGTTCAAGGTACTCTTTCCGTTTGTGGTGTTCCAGTTAGAGTGTTGTTTGATACTGGAGCGTCGCATTCGTTTGTTTGTGATGATCTTGTAGGCCGGTTGGGTTTGGAACCGGAAATTGTTGATAGACCATTGGTTGTGACTAATCCAGTTGGGGGTTCGTCTTGTTTGTGTATGGTATGTCGTGGTCTAGTTGTATCGAGTCATGATTGCTCTTTTGTTTGTGATTGTTTTGTTCTGAACTTTGCGGGGTTCGGAATTATTTTGGGTATGGACTGGCTTAGGAAGTATGCGGCAAAGGTTGATTGTGAGAAACTGGAGGTGACAGTCGGGAATGTGGAAGTGCGAAAGGTTGTGATACGATGTAAGCATGAAGAAGGCATCTTCATGGGCTTCATGTATTCGCTGGTTGTTCCACGGGATGGACTGGCATCGATGCCAGTTGTGAATGGATTTGAGGACGTCTTTGACGAGGTCAAAGGGTTACCGCCGCATAGGGAGATCGAGTTTCGTATCGATCTAGTAGAGGGAGCCAGACCTGTTGTGATGCCTCTTAGGCGGATGGCGCCTAGGGAACAACAAGAGCTGAAGGTGCAAGTTGATGACCTTTTACGGAAAGGATTCATTCGGCGTAGCGTGTCCGAATGGGGTGCACCAGTTGTGTTCGCAGCCAAAGCGGATGGATCGTTGAGGTTGTGTGTGGATTATCGTGAGCTGAATAAAGTGACTAGGAAGAACAAGTATCCATTGCCGAGAATAGATGACTTGTTTGATCAGCTTCACGAAGCTAAGGTGTTTTCTCAGATGGATTTGGCAACGGGATTTCACCAGTTGATAGTGGCTAAGGATAGTGTGCCAAAGACTGCTTTTAGGACACCATCCGGTTTTTATGAGTGGCTGGTAATGTCGTTTGGATTGACCAATGCACCAGCGTATTTTGTGGATCTTATGAATAGAGTATTCAGAGATCAGTTGAACAAGTTTGTACTTGTGTTCGTGGATGATATTCTGATTTATTCCAGAACTGAGGAAGAGCACAAGACACACTTGCGTATTGTTTTGGAAATCTTGCGGAAACATCAGCTGAAGGCTAAGTTTTCGAAGTGTCACTTCTGGAAGAGTGAAGTGAGGTTCTTAGGCCATGTTATCTCTGGAAATGGAATAGCGGTTGATCCCGCTAAGGTGGCAGCAATCCAGGATTGGATTAGACCTAAGAATGCATCTGATGTGAGAAGTTTTCTTGGATTAGCAGGATATTATCGTCGGTTTATTAAAGACTTTTCCAAGATAGCTGCACCGTTAACAGGATTGACGAAAAAGAATCAGGTATTCAGATGGGATGTTAAGTGTGAGCAAGCTTTCGTAATCCTGAAAGAGCGACTGACAAGTGCTCCTGTTTTGACTATTCCAAGTGGGAATGATGAGATGGTGGTTTACACCGATGCATGTGGTACTGGGCTTGGAGAAGTGCTAATGCAAAAGGATAAAGTTGTTGCGTATGCAAGTCGACAACTGAAGCCGCATGAAAGGAATTACCCGACTCATGATTTGGAGTTAGCGGCGATTGTTTTTGCTCTGAAGATGTGGAGACATTATCTATTGGGTGTTCGATTCGAGTTGTTTACGGATCATAAGTCATTGAAGTATCTGTTCTCCCAAAAGGATTTGAATCTTCGGCAGCAAAGGTGGCTAGAGTTTTTGGCATCATATGATTTTTATATAGCCTATACTCCGGGAAAAGGTAATGCAGTGGCCGATGCGTTAAGTCGAAGACATGCAGGATTGGGAGCCATGTTTTTGGAATGGAAGAATCTTAAGTATTTGGCTGGATTTGACTTCAGGCCTAGATGTGAATTGGAACCTGAGATGTTGGCAAACTTATCGATAAAACCTACTCTTGTGGAAAGGATCGACAAGAGCCAAAAGCGAGACGATAAGCTTGTCAAGATTACCCGCGATTTGGAATGTGGATTGAATCCAGAAAAGGATAAAGGATTTGAAGTCGATCGAGAGGGTTGGCTTCGGAAGCAAGGACGACTAGTTGTTCCCGATATAGATGGGTTGAGAGATGAAGTTCTGAGGGAAAGTCATCACTCGAAGTTGACAATTCATCCAGGAGGAAATAAGATGTATCAGGATATGAAGAGAACCTATTACTGGGAAGGTATGAAGAAGGATGTTGGAAATTTTATTTCCAAGTGTATGAACTGCCAGTTGGTGAAAGCCGAGCAGAAGAAGCCTAGTGGATTGCTTCAGCCATTAGAAGTTCCTACATGGAAGTGGGAGCAGATATCGATGGATTTTATCGATGGTCTACCTAGAACCAGGGCAGGAAATGAAGGGATTTGGGTCATCGTAGATCGTTTGACTAAGAGTGCAAGGTTTATTCCTGTTCGATCAACTAGGACTGCATCGAAGTTGGCTGAGTTGTATGTTAAGTGGATAGTTCGATTCCATGGTATTCCGAAGAGTATAGTGAGCGATCGAGACCCATTGTTCACTTGTGGATTTTGGAATAGCTTCCAGGAAGTTTTGGGAACCGAGTTGTGTTTGAGTACAGCTTATCACCCCCAAACAGATGGTCAGACTGAGAGAGTCAACCGAGTTTTGGAAGATCTCCTGAGGGCATGTGTTTTAAATTTCAAAGGATCATGGGAAGACCATCTCCATTTGGTGGAATTTGCATATAATAACAGTTACCAGTCAAGCATTAGTATGGCACCGTATGAAGCATTGTATGGAAGGCCGTGTAACTCTCCGACATGTTGGTTAGAAACTGGAGAAAAGTTGATACTTGGGCCAGAGATGATTCGACAGACTTCGGAGTGTATAGAGATCATTCGGCAACGAATGAAGGCAGCCCAAGACCGTCAGAAAAGTTATGCCGATAATCGTCGTAAGGATTTGGAATTCGACGTAGGTGATATGGTTTTTGTGAAGATTTCTCCACTGAAGAATTTTATTCGATTCGGGAAGAAAGGAAAATTGACTACGAGATTTGTTGGACCATTCTCGATTATCGAGCGAATTGGAAAGCTCGCCTATAGATTGGAGTTACTGGAAAAGATGGCGGGTGTGCACAATGTTTTTCATGTATCTTATCTACGGAAGTATGTGCATGACTCGAATACGGTTGTTTCTGCTGATAGCTGTGAAGATTTAGAAGTTGATCCAGTTATTACAAGACCTCGTAAGCCGCTTCGTGTTGTTGAAACCGACACGAAACAGCTTAGAAGGAAGACGATTACGTTGCTCAAGATACAATGGAGTGATAATGTTGACGACTGTACATGGGAGGAGGAAGAGAGGATGAAGACAGCTCATCCTGAACTCTTCAAGGTATGACCCTAAGGTGTCGTGACATCTCACGAATTTGTAGCTTGTTCTAAGTCTTAGAATTCTGCATGCTAGGCTAGTAATTGGATGAATGGTTTGTTGATTGCTATGGATGGTAGGCATGCGGAATAATTTTGATTGCTCTTGCTTGTTTGGAATTTCAGGGGCGAAATTCCTAAGGGGGAGAGAATGTAACGACACGTATTTTTACGGATCGAAACATTGTTAAACTATATGCTTTAAGTCGTATTGCCATAAGTTAAGTTGTCCAAGAGTTGAGTTGTATGGAGGCATGAGTCGTGACCGACTTAGTGGTGTTGAGCGACTCATGGTAGTGGCCGACCTAAGATAGGTAGAGAATTAAGGAAGGTGGCCGAGTTATAGAAGTTTAGGCCGTGTAGAGGTTAGCTCGTGTGAGCGACTTAAGGTGTTGTCGAGTTAAGGTGTGGCCGACTTAAGGTGGTAGGCGAGTTAGTGGGTTGGACCGACTCATAGGGTGACCGACCTAAGAAGGCTACGGCTTATCAGGGTTAGCGGGTTAACGAGTTAGGAGATAGGTCGTTGGCGACTTAAGACAGTGGACGGGTTAAGGGCTTAACGACCTATAGGATTTGGAGCGACCTAAGGTAGTTGACGACTTACGGGTTAACGAGTTACGGCTTATAGATTTGAGCGACTTAGGGTGTAGACGATCTATGATAGTTAGAGGCTTAAGGGTTTAGGTCGTGAGTCGTTTGGAACGACTTAACAAGATAGCGACCTAGTAGTTAGCCTATGTTGTAGTTAAGTCGTGAACGACGTAAGGCTTGAGTCGTGTGTGTTTTTAGGTCGTCTCATAGTTAAGTCGTGGGATCCTATGTTGAGTCGCGAGTGTTAGGTCGCGTGCATGTTTTAGGTCTCATAGGTGTTGGGTCGGCACTAGGGCGAAGTCGTTAAGTCGCTGGGCCGTGTGAGTGTTAGGTCGTGAGTCGCATCTGGATAGGTCGTTGGGTCGTGTGGGACTGTTAGGTAGTAGGTCGGCCATAGTTAGGTCGTGAGCGACCTAGAAGCGAGCGACTAAAGGGACGTTTCAGCCTATAAATATGCGTCCATATCTTCACTTTTTGGCACCGGATTTCGAAGCGACGAAGCGCTGCCATTTTGAGAGCTCGACTTCAACACTTCTTCACTTCTTTTCTCCACTCTAATCTAGTGATTCCATCCATCTAAATTGAAGATCAAATCGAAGATCCAAGAGCCAAAGTTGAAGATCTTCATCCAACAAAGAGAGATTTCATTGTTTGAAGCGAGAGTTTGCCGGATCAACTAGTTTCTTCGCTGTCCAGATCTGTAGTTGGTCGTTTTTGAGGTGTTTAGGTGATTTGGTGAGTGGTAGTTATCTCTCACACGGACCCAAGGGAGTATATTGGATTGGTGGCTTGTTTATGTGTTAAAGATAGTGATTTCTTGCATTTTCCTTAAGTTTGCATGTAGATCTATCACCTATGAAGTTTTGACACCTATTTTACTACATGTTCACTTATGCAAGTTCATTCATCAAGTTGTAGAGATATTGTTCATAATTCATGCTTGTTAGAATGCATGTTAGATTTGAACTCTTTATTTACGAAATTGCCATTATTGTTGTAATTGCTTATTAGATCTTGTTTGAATGATTGATTACTTGGATTGATGTTTGATTTGATTGATTAGTTGATCGATAACTTGATTTGGGACAAGTTGGTCGAAGATGATTCAAAAGCTAAGTGGAAAGGCTCTTGAGTGGTGAAAGCTGCTTGTGGCATATGAAGCGGATGTGGAAGCTCATATGGATAGATTCGATGATGATGGACTTTGCTATGATGCGTTGAAGCAAAGCATGATGTGTGAAAGCCTTGGTTTAATCCAGACGGGATCATCCCAAGCATGTTGATAACTCGGTGATGCGGTCCGGGTTGGTTGATAATGGTGGGCTCGAGAGGCGCTTGAGCTAGTATGAGAATAGTCGTCGAGGAGGATGACTAGGAGGCTTGGATCTTATCGTTATTGAAGGTTCTAGCATGCTCAAAGCAAGAGTGCGTTGGAACGGGTCACGATGACGTTCCAGACACGGGTCATGATGACGTGTTAGTACTCTGGGCAGATGCGATAGTCCTAGGCACGGGTCATGATGACGTGCGGAGTTATGTCTAGAACCGGGGTTGCCATTAGCCCTTGACGGACAGCTTAAAGAAGGTGCCGGTCATTCAATTAACGGTGATATCGAGGCAAGATAACAGTGATAGCCAGAGTCATGGATGTTTGGTTGTATCGTCATTCGGACTCAAGAGCGGTGTTTCCTGGGTGCTTATCTGATCTTGGTTTAGGCCTTGAGGGTTTGTACTTGGAAAACATCAAGCTTGACTCGAGTGATAATTACTTTACTTAAATTGTCTGCTTTGCTATGCTTGTTTATGCTTAGTGGGTGTGGGGGCTATCACTGTAGAATGAGGTGGAGTGGGATGGTTGAGTTCCTATTCCTTTTATCCTTTATGCTCTTTTGGTATGTTTGATAGTTAATTTACTGCTCACTAAGACTGTTGTCTAACTCAAGGTTTTATGTTCAACTCTTATTACCTTGGGCTGTTCATCCATGTTGGGATGGGCAGACTAGGTAGCAGGTGACATGTGCTGTTCTTGGATACCAACGCTGTTGATGACGAAGACGAGCTGGAGGCTTTTGCATATTGTTTTCTTACTATATGTACTGGATGTTCCGCTGTTCGTTTGATACTCTGAGTGTTATGTAGTGAGGCTTGATGTATTGACTATTCAGATGATTGTATAAAACTATTATGAGTTTATATGATGAGACTGTTATCCCGCTTTTTGGCAAAGCCGTGATATCAAAAGATTGGTCGAAAACGGGAAACAGTCCGTCTTAGAGATTGGTTATACATCACTTAGCTATGGATATCGATGAATTTTGTCCGAGTCCGGATCAGGCCACGATTGATAGGACACGACAAGAAAGGTTGTAGGAGCCATCATTTCAAGTTTCAAGTCAATCCGAACCAGAACGACCACCGTCCACATCAGCTAGGGGCGACCCCGAATCAAGGCACCGTATGGTTATCAATTGAGTAAGATGACGATGAACAAGTTGTAAGCTTCCACTAACGCAATTAAATCATTTACACATGTGCGGGATCGCGAACGATCTCCAGACATGCTCTGAATGATCGTTGACCGTTTTGTAGTGGGAACTTACACTTTGACATCCATGCTTTACTTTCATTTCGCTTTAATTTGGACATTTAGACTCTGTTTGTTTGGACAATTGTTTTTGAAACTCATCCGTGTAATAGATATTTGATTCTGATAACTCTGGAATGGCTAAGCTACTTACACATATACGGGATCGCGAACGATCCTTAGGCATGCTCTGAGATGGCGATGAACCGCCCTGACAAACGATCCAGGATCTCACCCGAACGTGACCCTGGCATCGATAACATCAAGCCCTCCCGGGCACACACACAATCCGCCTCGAACGGCACCCGACTTCGAACAGTCATAACTCACCTTACCTCAGTGGCTTGATCGCGAACGGTCGTCACTTGAGGTCCGACATCCGACCACGAACGGTCACGAATTCGCCTCGAACGGCACACGATCGCGAACGATCACTTTCTGCCTTGAACGGCACAGACCGCGAACGGTCACCGATTTACCTCGAACGGCACACGATCGCGAACGATCACTTCCTGCCTCGAACGCCATCGATCGCGAACGGTCATGGCTCACTGATTATGAAATCCGACCTCGAACGGTCACCACTCGCCTTGAACGGCACTTGGTCGCGAACGATCATCATTTGCCACGAACGGCAGTCGACCGCGAACGGTCCCATCTCATCATTCGCCGCGAACGGCATCGACCGCAAACGGTCCTATTCCATCTTATGCCACGAATGGCACGGACCGCGAACGGTCCCGATTCACTTCAAGCAGCATACGATCCCGAACGATCGAAGCATGAATTTATACGCTCGACCGCGCACGGTCGCACTTCCCCTCGAATGACTCGATCACGAACGATCGTCATTTGAAGTTGAGCGCTTGACCATAAACGGCCGCACTTCATCCCGAATGGCTCGATCCCGAACGATCGTCATTTGAGGACATATGAAACTATTGAGTTCTTTGCAGGTTGATGATCGGATACGAACATCCAACTCAAGGCATTACAAAACACACCTTCCTACAGCAAGGTATGTTTTGGGGGGCAAAGTGTTATCCCGCTTTTTGGCAAAGCCGTGATATCAAAAGATTGGTCGAAAACGGGAAACAGTCCGTCTTAGAGATTGGTTATACATCACTTAGCTATGGATATCGATGAATTTTGTCCGAGTCCGGATCAGGCCACGATTGATAGGACACGACAAGAAAGGTTGTAGGAGCCATCATTTCAAGTTTCAAGTCAATCCGAGTTCGTATGCTCGAGATATGATGGGTTCAGTGTGAAGAGAAGTATTCGTTGTCTGGTTCGAAACCATGAAGTTCGAACCCATCCTATTCGAAACCATCCGTTCCCTTGCCCTCGAACCCATGGTGTTCGAACCCATCAGCTAGTACCCATCCTCGAAACCCTCCGCTTCGAACCCATCTGGTTCGAAACCGTCCTAAAGCCTTCCTTCGAACCCAGGCGATGTTCGAACCCATCTACTTCGAACCCGTGGCTTTGAAACCATCCATTTCGAACCCACCCATTGCTTCGAACACATCACCCCCTGCTATGTTCGAACCCATCGGCCACAGTTAACTTCGAACTGATTGCGTTCGAATCCATCAGTCCATTATTAGGTTGCATCTTCGTATCGATGAGCGTCGAAACATCCACGCCGGTGCTTAGTTCGAACCGATGAACCTTCGAATCCATCGCGGAGCTTCATTTCGTATCCAGTATCGATACGAAGGAAGCTCCCTCCCCTCGGTTCGAACTAGACACACGAAAGCCATGTAGTTGGTTGATTCAAGCACACAACGGTCATCGATACAAAGTCAGCGAAATCCATGGATTCGAAGCGGTCAACTCGGAGATAAATCTGGATCGACGCGTGGAGTGCGCGCCACGTCACTGCAGAAACACGTGCGTACATGGGTTCGAGCCCCTGGTTTCGAAATGATCGGTTCGAAACACACAGCTAACCAAGAAATCTCCATTTCGAACCGATCATATCTCCTAAACCACAAATCCAAATGCAACCAAATTTTCACAGTAGCTTCCATATGAGGTAAAGATTGTTCCTGCCAAGTTTCAGCTCGATTGGGCCATTTGTTGATGGGTTCGAAATCACTTCGAACCGATGTCAGATCGAGACGAAACTTGGTGGGGTCGGTCGCGTGGGCCCACTCACGTGCCAGAAGGAGTCTCACGAAGTTTCAGCAAGATCTGGGCCTCCAACGCCTATAAATAGCACCCTGAAGCCTTCAGAAAAGGGGATCTTTCCGCCATTGAACGCCAAGACTCTGCCGGATTCAAGTTTAACTATCAGAATCGCTGTTGTATTCAGATTTCAAAGCAATTGTCAGCTGTAATCCATTGTAATCGATTTAATCAAGCAAAGCAATAAAGAGAAAATCTTCAAAGTGGACGTAGGCGCGAACGCCGAACCACTATAAATCCTGTGTTTGTGATTGTTGTTCGTGAATTACTGTGATTTGTTGATTAGAGCTGAATTATATATTGATTGTTGCTGAGTTCTGTGTTAATCACTATTGATTTGAGTACGTAAACGGGTGCTTTCACGACTTTGGGTGTTTGTGACCAATTTTGGCGCAAACAGAGACTTCTGTTCTATAAAGCTTCACTATGTATACTTTCTATTGTATTTTATCCATGCGCTGTGAGTAATACGATAGAGTTTCTGTTTTATCTTACCTTGACTATCGTCCATGGCTACCTGGCACACTTTTCAGCGCACCATTCCCTTGTTTCGTGCGGGAGTCATGGGCGGTCGTCACAAGCCATAACCAGTCAAAACGAAGGCCTCAGTGAGTTCTACGGCTATGACAGCTTTCAACCGTCAATGGATTGTTTAATGCCCAAAAAAGACGATCCGAGTCTCAATCGGGTCTAGGAAGTTTATTACCCTTAGTTTTTTCGACACGTGGATTTTTACGGTAAAACGGGATTACTGCGGCTGGTCTTCGATTTACCATCGCTGGAGAGTGGTGCACCATGGTACCGTTCGGTTTCAAACCCATGCACGCATTTCATAAAGTCGTACGCCACTGTTTTGCCATTTCGGACGGATGTTGCACCTTGCACCGCGGATGTTGCACCCGGTAGATATCGATTATTCGGACGGCCATAACTTCTGGCTCGTTTAGAGTTACGGGAGCCATAACCAGTCAAAACGAAGGCCTCAGTGAGTTCTACGGCTATAATAGCTTTCAGTCGTCATTGTATTGTTGAATGCCCAAAAAAGACTATACGAGCCTCAATCGGGTCTAGGAAGTTTTTTACCCTTCGTTTTTTCGACATGTGGATTTTTACGGTAAAACGAGATTTCCATGGCTGGTCGTCAATTTACCATCGCTGGAGAGTGCTGCACCATGGTACCGTTCCATTTCAAATCAGTGCACGCATTTCAAAAAGTCGTACGACACTGTTTCGCCATTTCGGACAGATGTTGCACCTTGCACGGCGGATGTTGCACCCTGTAGATATCGATTATTCGGACGGCCATAACTTCTGGCTCGTTTAGAGTTACGGGAGCCATAACCAGTCAAAACGAAGGCCTTAGTGAGTTCTACAGCAATGACAGCTTTTAGCCGTTAATGGATTGTTTAATGCCCAAAAAAGACGATCCGAGTCTCAGTCGGGTCTAGGAAGTTTATTACCCTTAGTTTTTTCGACACGTGGATTTTTACGGTAAAACGGGGTTACCGTGGATGGTCTTCGATTTACCAGCGCTGGAGAGTGGTGCACCATCGTACCATTCCGTTTCAAATCCATGCACGCAATTCAAAAAGTCGTACGACACAGTTCGCCATTTCGGGCGGATGTCGCACCTTGCACCGTGGATGTTGCACCCTCTAAATATCGATTATTCGGACGGCCGTAAATTCTGGCTCGTTTAGAGTTACGGGAGCCATAAGAAGTCAAAACGAAGGCCTCAGTGATTTTTACGGCTATAACAGCTTTCAGCCATCATTGTATTGTTGAATGCCCAAAAAAGAATATCCGAGCCTCAATCGGGTCTAGGAAGTTTTTTACCCTTCGTTTTTTCGACACGTGGATTTTTACGGTAAAACGGGATTACCGTGGATGGTCTTCGATTTACCATCGCTGGAGAGTGGTGCACTATAGTACCGTTCCATTTCAAATCCATGCACGCATTTTAAAAATTCGTACGACACTGTTTCGCCATTTCGGACGGATGTTGCACCTTGCACCGCGGATGTTGCACCCTGTAGATATCGATTATTCGGACGGCCATAACTTCTGGCTCGTTTAGAGTTACGGGAGCCGTAACCAGTCAAAACGAAGGCCTCAGTGAGTTCTACGGCTACGACAGATTTCAGCCGTCAATGGATTGTTGAATGTCCAAAAAAGACTATCCGAGTCTCAATCGGGTCTAGGAAGTTTTTAACCCTTCGTTTTTTCGACACGTGTATTTTTACGGTAAAACGGGATTACCACGGATGGTCTTCGATTTACCATCGCTGGAGAGTGGTGCACCATGGTATCGTTCCGTTTCAAATCCATGCATGCATTTCAAAAAGCCGTACGACACTGTTCGCCATTTCGGACGGATGTTGCACCTTGCACCGTGGATGTTGCACCCTGTAGATATCGATTATTCGGACGGCCGTAACTTCTGGCTCGTTTAGAGTTACGGGAGCCATAACTAGTCAAAATGAAGGCCTCAATGAGTTCTACGGCTATGACAGCTATCAACCGTCAATGGATTGTTGAATGCCCAAAAAAGACTATCCGAGTCTCAATCGGGTCTATGAAGTTTATTACCCTTAGTTTTTTCGACACGTGGATTTTTATGGTAAAACGGGATTACTACGGCTGGTCTTCGATTTACCATCGCTGGAGAGTGGTGCACCATGGTACCGTTCCATTTCAAATCCATGCATGCATTTCATAAAGACGTACGACACAGTTTCGCCATTTCGGACGGATGTTGCACCTTGCACCGCGGATGTTGCACCATGTAGATATCGATTATTCGGACGGCCATAACTTCTGGCTCTTTAGAGTTACGGGAGCCATAACCAATCAAAAAGAAGGCCTCAGTGAGTTCTACGGCTATGACAGCTTTCAGCCGTCAATGGATTATTTAATGCCCAAAAAAGACGATCCGAGTCTCAATCGGGTCTAGGAAGTTTTTTACCCTTCGTTTTTTCGACATGTGGATTTTTACGGTAAAACGGGATTACCGCGGCTGGTCTTCGATTTACCATCGCTGGAGAGTGGTACACCATGGTACCGTTTCTTTCAAATCCATGCACGCATTTCATAAGGTCGTACGACACTGTTTTGCCATTTCGGAAGGATGTTGCACCTTGCACCGCAGATGTTGCACCCGGTAGATATCGATTATTCGGACGGCCATAACTTCTGGCTCGTTTAGAGTTACGGGAGTCATAAATAGTCAAAACGAAGGCCTCAGTGAGTTCTACGGCTATGATAGCTTTTAGCCGTCATTGTATTGTTGAATGCCCAAAAAAGACTATCCGAGCCTCAATCGGGTCTAGGAAGTTTTTTACCCATCGTTTTTTCGACACGTGGATTTTTACGGTAAAACGGGATTACCGTGGCTGGTCTTCAATTTACCATCGCTGGAGAGTGGTGCACCATGGTACCGTTCCGTTTCAAATCCATGCACGCAATTCAAAAAGTCGTACGATACTGTTTCGCCATTTCGGACGGATGTTGCACCCTGCACGGCGGATGTTGCACCCTGTAGATATCGATTATTCGGACGGCCATAACTTCTGGCTCGTTTAGAGTTACGGGAGCCATAACCAGTCAAAACGAAGGCCATAGTGATTTCTACGGTATGACAGCTTTCAGCCGTCAATGGATTGTTTAATTTCCAAAAAAGACGATCCGAGTCTCAATCAGGTCTAGGAAGTTTATTACCCTTAGTTTTTTCGACACGTGGATTTTTACGGTAAAACGGGGTTACCGTGGCTGGTCTTCGATTTACCATCGCTGGAGAGTGGTGCACCATGGTACCGTTCCGTTTCAAATCCATGCACGCAATTCAAAAAGTCGTACGATACTGTTCGCCATTTAGGACGGATGTTGCACCTTGCACCGTGGATGTTGCACCCTGTAGATATCGATTATTCGGACGGCCGTAACTTCTGGCTCGTTTAGAATTACGGGAGCCATAAGTAGTCAAAACGAAGGTCTCAGTGAGTTCTATGGCTATAACAGTTTTCAGCCGTAATTGTATTTTTGAATGTTCAAAAAAGACTATCCGAGTCTCAATCGGGTCTAGGAAGTTTTTTACCCTTCGTTTTTTCGACATGTGGATTTTTACGGTAAAACGGGATTACCGTGTATGGTCTTCGATTTACCGTCGCTGGAGAGTGGTGCACCATAGTACCGTTCCATTTCAAATCCATGCACGCATTTCAAAAAGTCGTACGACACTGTTTCGCCATTTCGGACGGATGTTGCACCTTGCACCGCGGATGTTGCACCATGTAGATATCGATTATTCGGACGGCCATAACTTCTGGCTCGTTTAGAGTTACGGGAGTCGTAACCAGTCAAAACGAAGGCCTCAGTGAGTTCTACGGCTATGACAGCTTTCAGCCGTCAATGGATTATTGAATGCCCAAAAAAGACTATCCGAGTCTCAATCGGGTCTAGGAAGTTTTTTACCCTTCGTTTTTTCGACACGTGGATTTTTATGGTAAAACGGGATTACCATGGATGGTCTTCGATTTACCATCACTAGAGAGTGGTGCACCATGGTATCGTTCCGTTTCAAATCCATGCACGCATTTCAAAAAGCCGTACGACACTGTTCGCCATTTCGGACGGATATTGCACCTTGCACCGTGGATGTTGCACCCTGTAGATATCGATTATTCGGACGGCCGTAACTTCTGGATCGTTTAGAGTTACGGGAGCCATAACAAGTCAAAACGAAGGCCTCAGTGAGTTCTATGGCTATGACAGCTTTCAGCCATCAGTGGATTGTTTAATGCCCAAAAAAGACGATCCGAGTCTCAATCGGGTCTTTGAAGTTTATTACCCTTAGTTTTTTCGACACGTGGATTTTTACGGTAAAACGGGATTACTGGGCTAGTCTTCGATTTACCATCGCTGGAGAGTGGTGCACCACGGTACCGTTCCGTTTCAAATCCATGCACGCTTTTCATAAAGACGTACGTCACAGTATCGCCATTTCGGACGGATGTTGCACCTTGCACCGCGGATGTTGCATCCTGTAGATATCGATTATTCAGACGGCCATAACTTCTGGCTCGTTTAGAGTTACGGGAGCCATAACCAGTCAAAAAGAAGGCCTCAGTGAGTTCTACAGCTACGCCAGCTTTCAACCGTCAATGGATTATTGAATACCCAAAAAAGACTATCGGAGTCTCAATCGGGTCTAGGAAGTTTTTTACCCTTCGTTTTTTCGACACGTGGATTTTTACGGTATAAAGGGATTACCATGGATGGTCTTCGATTTACCATCGCTGGAGAGTGGTGCACCATGGTACCGTTTCGTTTCAAATCCATGCACGCATTTCAAAAAGCCGTACGACACTGTTCGCCATTTCGGACGGATGTTGCACCTTGCACCGTGGATGTTGCACCCTGTAGATATCGATTATTCGGATGGCCGTAACTTCTGGCTCATTTAGAGTTACGGGAGCCATAACTAGTCAAAACGAAGGCCTCAGTGAGTTCTGCGTCTATGACAGCTTTCAGCCGTCAATGGATTGTTTAATGCCCAAAAAAGACGATCCGAGTCTCAATCGGGTCTATGAAGTTTATTAACCTTAGTTTTTTCAACACGTGGATTTTTACGGTAAAACGGGATTACTGCGGCTGGTCTTCGATTTACCATCGCTAGAGAGTGGTGCACCATAGTACCGTTCCGCTTCAAATCCATGCACGCATTTCATAAAGACGTACGACACAGTTTCGCCATTTCGGACGGATGTTGCACCTTGCACCGCGGATGTTGCACCCTGTAGATATCGATTATTCGGACGGCCATAACTTCTGGCTCGTTTAGAGTTACAGGAGCCATAACCAGTCAAAAAGAAGGCCTCAGTGAGTTCTACGGCTATGACCGCTTTTAGCCGTTCAGTGGATTGTTTAATGCCCAAAAAAGACGATCCGAGTCTCAATCGGGTCTAGGAAGTTTTTTACCCTTCGTTTTTTCGACACGTGGATTTTTACGGTAAAACGGGATTACCACGGCTGGTCTTCGATTTACCATCGCTGGAGAATGGTGCACCATGGTACCGTTCCTTTTCAAATCCATGCACGCATTTCAAAAGGTCATACGACACTGTTTCGCCATTTCGGACGGATGTTGCACCTCGCACGGCGGATGTTGCACCCTGTAGATATCGATTATTCGGACGGCCAAAACTTCTGGCTCGTTTAGAGTTACGGGAGCTATTACCAGTCAAAACGAAGGCCTTAGGGAGTTCTACGGCTATGACAGCTTTCAGCCGTCAATGGATTTTTTAATTCCCAAAAAAGACGATCCGAGTCTCATTCGGGTCTAGGAAGTTTTTTACCCTTCGTTTTTTCGACACGTGGATTTTTACGGTGAAACGGGATTACCGTGGATGGTCTTCGATTTACCATCACTGGAGAGTGGTGCACCATGGTACCGTTCCGTTTCAAATCCATGCACGCATTTCAAAAAGTCGTACGACACTGTTTGCCATTTCGGACGGATGTTGCACCTTGAACCATGGATGTTGCACCTTGTAGATATCGATTATTCGGGAGGCCATAACTTCTGGCTCGTTTAGAGTTACGGGAGCCATAACCAGTCAAAATGAAGGCCTCAGTGAGTTCTACGGCTATGACCGCTTTCAGCCGTCAATGGATTGTTTAATGCCCAAAAAAGACTATCCGAGTCTCAATCGGGTCTAGGAAGTTTTTTACCCTTCGGTTTTTAGACACATGGATTTTTACGGTAAAACGGGATTACCGTGGCTGGTCTTCGATTTACCATCACTGGAGAGTGGTGGACCATGGTACCATTCCGTTTCAAATCCATGCACGCATTTCAAAAAGTCGTACAACACTGTTTCGCCATTTCGGACGGATGTTGCACCTTGCACCGTGGATGTTGCACCCTGTAGATATCGATTATTCGGACGGCCATAACTTCTGGCTCGTTTAGAGTTACGGGAGCTATAACCTGTCAAAACGAAGGCCTCGATGATTTCTACGACTTTGATTGCTTTCAGCCATAAACGGATAGATTAATGCCCAAAAAGGACAACCCGAATCTTAGTCGGGTCTCGTAAGTTTTTTACCCTTCGTTTTTTCGACACGTGGATTTTTACGGTAAAACGGGATTACCGTGGCTGGTCTTCGATTTACCATCGCTGGAGAGTGGTGCACCATGGTACCGTTCCGTTTCAAATCCATGCACGCATTTCAAAAAGTCGTACGACACTGTTCGCCATTTCGGACGGATGTTGCACCTTGCACCGCGGATGTTGCACCATGTAGATATCGATTATTCGGACGGCCATAACTTCTGGCTCTTTAGAGTTACGGGAGCCATAACCAATCAAAAAGAAGGCCTCAGTGAGTTCTACGGCTATGACAGCTTTCAGCCGTCAATGGATTATTTAATGCCCAAAAAAGACGATATGAGTCTCAATCGGGTCTAGGAAGTTTTTTACCCTTCGTTTTTTCGACATGTGGATTTTTACGGTAAAACGGGATTACCGCGGCTGGTCTTCGATTTACCATCGCTGGAGAGTGGTACACCATGGTACCGTTTCTTTCAAATCCATGCACGCATTTCATAAGGTCGTACGACACTGTTTTGCCATTTCGGAAGGATGTCGCACCTTGCACCGCAGATGTTGCACCCGGTAGATATCGATTATTCGGACGGCCATAACTTCTGGCTCGTTTAGAGTTACGGGAGTCATAAACAGTCAAAACGAAGGCCTCAGTGAGTTCTACGGCTATGATAGCTTTTAGCCGTCATTGTATTGTTGAATGCCCAAAAAAGACTATCCGAGCCTCAATCGGGTCTAGGAAGTTTTTTACCCATCGTTTTTTCGACACGTGGATTTTTACGGTAAAACGGGATTACCGTGGCTGGTCTTCAATTTACCATCGCTGGAGAGTGGTGCACCATGGTACCGTTCCGTTTCAAATCCATGCACGCAATTCAAAAAGTCGTACGATACTGTTTCGCCATTTCGGACGGATGTTGCACCCTGCACGGCGGATGTTGCACCCTGTAGATATCGATTATTCGGACGGCCATAACTTCTGGCTCGTTTAGAGTTACGGGAGCCATAACCAGTCAAAACGAAGGCCATAGTGATTTCTACGGTATGACAGCTTTCAGCCGTCAATAGATTGTTTAATTTCCAAAAAAGACGATCGGAGTCTCAATCAGGTCTAGGAAGTTTATTACCCTTAGTTTTTTCGACACGTGGATTTTTACGGTAAAACGGGGTTACCGTGGCTGGTCTTCGATTTACCATCGCTGGAGAGTGGTGCACCATGGTACCGTTCCGTTTCAAATCCATGCACGCAATTCAAAAAGTCGTACGATACTGTTCGCCATTTAGGACGGATGTTGCACCTTGCACCGTGGATGTTGCACCCTGTAGATATCGATTATTCGGACGGCCGTAACTTCTGGCTCGTTTAGAATTACGGGAGCCATAAGTAGTCAAAACGAAGGTCTCAGTGAGTTCTATGGCTATAACAGTTTTCAGCCGTAATTGTATTGTTGAATGTTCAAAAAAGACTATCCGAGTCTCAATCGGGTCTAGGAAGTTTTTTACCCTTCGTTTTTTCGACATGTGGATTTTTACGGTAAAACGGGATTACCGTGTATGGTCTTCGATTTACCATCGCTGGAGAGTGGTGCACCATAGTACCGTTCCATTTCAAATCCATGCACGCATTTCAAAAAGTCGTACGACACTGTTTCGCCATTTCGGACGGATGTTGCACCTTGCACCGCGGATGTTGCACCATGTAGATATCGATTATTCGGACGGCCATAACTTCTGGCTCGTTTAGAGTTACGGGAGTCGTAACCAGTCAAAACGAAGGCCTCAGTGAGTTCTACGGCTATGACAGCTTTCAGCCGTCAATGGATTATTGAATGCCCAAAAAAGACTATCCGAGTCTCAATCGGGTCTAGGAAGTTTTTTACCCTTCGTTTTTTCGACACGTGGATTTTTATGGTAAAACGGGATTACCATGGATGGTCTTCGATTTACCATCACTAGATAGTGGTGCACCATGGTATCGTTCCGTTTCAAATCCATGCACGCATTTCAAAAAGCCGTACGACACTGTTCGCCATTTCGGACGGATGTTGCACCTTGCACCGTGGATGTTGCACCCTGTAGATATCGATTATTCGGACGGCCGTAACTTCTGGATCGTTTAGAGTTACGGGAGCCATAACAAGTCAAAACGAAGGCCTCAGTGAGTTCTATGGCTATGACAGCTTTCAGCCATCAGTGGATTGTTTAATGCCCAAAAAAGACGATCCGAGTCTCAATCGGGTCTTTGAAGTTTATTACCCTTAGTTTTTTCGACACGTGGATTTTTACGGTAAAACGGGATTACTGGGCTAGTCTTCGATTTACCATCGCTGGAGAGTGGTGCACCACGGTACCGTTCCGTTTCAAATCCATGCACGCTTTTCATAAAGACGTACGTCACAGTATCGCCATTTCGGACGGATGTTGCACCTTGCACCGCGGATGTTGCATCCTGTAGATATCGATTATTCAGACGGCCATAACTTCTGGCTCGTTTAGAGTTACGGGAGCCATAACCAGTCAAAAAGAAGGCCTCAGTGAGTTCTACAGCTACGCCAGCTTTCAACCGTCAATGGATTATTGAATACCCAAAAAAGACTATCGGAGTCTCAATCGGGTCTAGGAAGTTTTTTACCCTTCGTTTTTTCGACACGTGGATTTTTACGGTATAAAGGGATTACCATGGATGGTCTTCGATTTACCATCGCTGGAGAGTGGTGCACCATGGTACCGTTTCGTTTCAAATCCATGCACGCATTTCAAAAAGCCGTACGACATTGTTCGCCATTTCGGACGGATGTTGCACCTTGCACCGTGGATGTTGCACCCTGTAGATATCGATTATTCGGACGGCCGTAACTTCTGGCTCGTTTAGAGTTACGGGAGCCATAACTAGTCAAAACGAAGGCCTCAGTGAGTTCTGCGTCTATGACAGCTTTCAGCCGTCAATGGATTGTTTAATGCCCAAAAAAGACGATCCGAGTCTCAATCGGGTCTATGAAGTTTATTAACCTTAGTTTTTTCAACACGTGGATTTTTACGGTAAAACGGGATTACTGCGGCTGGTCTTCGATTTACCATCGCTAGAGAGTGGTGCACCATAGTACCGTTCCGCTTCAAATCCATGCACGCATTTCATAAAGACGTACGACACAGTTTCGCCATTTCGGACGGATGTTGCACCTTGCACCGCGGATGTTGCACCCTGTAGATATCGATTATTCGGACGGCCATAACTTCTGGCTCGTTTAGAGTTACAGGAGCCATAACCAGTCAAAAAGAAGGCCTCAGTGAGTTCTATGGCTATGACCGCTTTTAGCCGTTCAGTGGATTGTTTAATGCCCAAAAAAGACGATCCGAGTCTCAATCGGGTCTAGGAAGTTTTTTACCCTTCGTTTTTTCGACACGTGGATTTTTACGGTAAAACGGGATTACCACGGCTGGTCTTCGATTTACCATCGCTGGAGAATGGTGCACCATGGTACCGTTCCTTTTCAAATCCATGCACGCATTTCAAAAGGTCATACGACACTGTTTCGCCATTTCGGACGGATGTTGCACCTCGCACGGCGGATGTTGCACCCTGTAGATATCGATTATTCGGACGGCCAAAACTTCTGGCTCGTTTAGAGTTACGGGAGCTATTACCAGTCAAAACGAAGGCCTTAGGGAGTTCTACGGCTATGACAGCTTTCAGTCGTCAATGGATTTTTTAATTCCCAAAAAAGACGATCCGAGTCTCATTCGGGTCTAGGAAGTTTTTTACCCTTCGTTTTTTCGACACGTGGATTTTTACGGTGAAACGGGATTACCGTGGATGGTCTTCGATTTACCATCACTGGAGAGTGGTGCACCATGGTACCGTTCCGTTTCAAATCCATGCACGCATTTCAAAAAGTCGTACGACACTGTTTGCCATTTCGGACGGATGTTGCACCTTGCACCATGGATGTTGCACCTTGTAGATATCGATTATTCGGGAGGCCATAACTTCTGGCTCGTTTAGAGTTACGGGAGCCATAACCAATCAAAATGAAGGCCTCAGTGAGTTCTACGGCTATGACCGCTTTCAGCCGTCAATGGATTGTTTAATGCCCAAAAAAGACTATCCGAGTCTCAATCGGGTCTAGGAAGTTTTTTACCCTTCGGTTTTTGGACACATGGATTTTTACGGTAAAACGGGATTACCGTGGCTGGTCTTCGATTTACCATCACTGGAGAGTGGTGGACCATGGTACCGTTCCGTTTCAAATCCATGCACGCATTTCAAAAAGTCGTACAACACTGTTTCGCCATTTCGGACGGATGTTGCACCTTGCACCGTGGATGTTGCACCCTGTAGATATCGATTATTCGGACGGCCATAACTTCTGGCTCGTTTAGAGTTACGGGAGCTATAACCTGTCAAAACGAAGGCCTCGATGATTTCTACGACTTTGATTGCTTTCAGCCATAAACGGATAGATTAATGCCCAAAAAGGACAACCCGAATCTCAGTCGGGTCTCGTAAGTTTTTTACCCTTCGTTTTTTCGACACGTGGATTTTTACGGTAAAACGGGATTACCGTGGCTGGTCTTCGATTTACCATCGCTGGAGAGTGGTGCACCATGGTACCGTTCCGTTTCAAATCCATGCACGCATTTCAAAAAGTCGTACGACACTGTTCGCCATTTCGGACGGATGTTGCACCTTGCACTGTGGATGTTGCACCCTGTAGATATCGATTATTCGGACGGCCGTAACTTCTGGCTCGTTTAGAGTTACGGGAGCCATATGCAGTCAAAACGAAGGCCTCAGTGAGTTCTACGGCTATGACTGCTTTCAGCCGTCATTGAATTGTTGAATGCCCAAATAAGACTATCCGAGTTCAATAGGGTCTAGGAAGTTTTTACTCTTCGTTTTTTCGACACGTGGATTTTTAAGGTAAAACGGGATTACCGTGGATGGTCTTCGATTTACCATCGCTAGAGAGTGGTGCACCATGGTACCGTTCCGTTTCAAATCCATGCACGCATTTCAAAAAGTCGTACGACAATGTTTCGCCATTTCGGACGGATGTTGCACCTTGCACCACGGATGTTGCACCTTGTAGATATCGATTATTCGGACGGCCATAACTTCCGCTCGTTTAGAGTTACAGGAGCCATAACCAGTCAAAACGAAGGCATTAGTGAGTTCTACGACTATGACAGCTTTCAGCCGTCAATGGATTGTTGAATGCCCAAAAAAGACTATCCGAGTCTCAATCGGGTCTAGGAAGTTTTTTCCCCTTCATTTTTTCGACACGTGGATTTTTACGGTAAAACGGGATTACCGTGTATGGTCTTCGATTTACCATCGCTGGAGAGTGGTGCACCATGGTACCGTTCCATTTCAAATCCATGCACGCATTTCAAAAGTTCATACGACACTGTTCGCCATTTCGGACGGATGTTGCACCTTGCACCGTGGATGTTGCACCATGTAGATATCGATTATTCGGACGGCCGTAACTTCTGGCTCGTTTAGAGTTACGGGAGCCATAACCAGTCAAAACGAAGGCCTCAGTGAGTTCTACGGCTATGACATCTTTCAGCCATCAATGGATTGTTTAATGCCCAAAAAAGACGATCCGAGTCTCAATCGGGTCTAGGAAGTTTATTACCCTTAGTTTTTTCGACACGTGAATTTTTACGGTAAAACGGGATTACTGCGGCTGGTCTTCGATTTACCATCGCTGGAGAGTGGTGCACCATGGTACCGTTCCGTTTCAAATCCATGCACGCATTTCATAAAGTCGTACGACACTGTTTCGCCATTTCAGTCGGATGTTGCACCTTGCACCGCGGAAGTTGCACCCTATAGATATCGATTATTCGGACGACCAGAACTTCTGGCTCGTTTAGAGTTACGGGAGCCATAACCAGTCCGAACGAAGGCCTTAGTGAGTTCTACGGCTATGACTGCTTTCAGCCGTCAATTGATTGTTTAATGCCCAAAAAAGACGATCCGAGTCTCAATCGGGTCTAGGAAGTTTTTTACCCTACGATTTTTCGACACGTGGATTTTTACGGTAAAACGGGATTACTGTGACGACCGCCCATGACTCCCGCACCAAAACAAGGAAATAATGCGCTGAAAGGCGTGCCAGGCAGCCATGGACGATGGTCAAGGCAAGATAAAACAGCAAAACTCTATCGTAACTCACAGCGCATGGATAAAATACAATAGAGAAATATATATAGTAAAGCTCCATAACAGAAAATCATCATATAAGCATCATAGTAGTTTTATACAAACATATAAGCCATCCATACATCAAAGCCTCACTACATAACACTCAATCAAATACAGCAGCGGAACATCCAGTACATATGATATGAAATAATATGCAGAAGCCTCCTGCTCGTCTTCGTCATCATTAGCGTAGATCTCCAAGAACATCACCTGTCACCTGCTACCTAGTCTGCCCATCCCAAACATGGATGGACAGCCCAAGGTAATAAGAGGAGACATAAAACCTTGAGTCAGACAAAGTCTTAGTGAGCAGTAAATCAACTATCAAACATACCAAAAGAGCATAAGGGATAAAAGGAATAGGAACCAAACCATCCCACTCCACCTCTTTCTACAGTGATAGCGCACCCCCCCCTAGACACACACTAAGGAGAAGCAAGCATAACATAGCAGACAATTAAGGTAAAGCAATAATCACTCGAGTCAAGGTCGATGTTTTCCAAATACAAACCCCCAAGGCCTAAACCAAGATCAGATAAGCACCCAGAAAACACCGCTCTTGAGACCGAATGATGATACAACCAAACGTCCATACATCCATGACTCTGGCTATCACTGTTATCATTGCCTTGATTTCACCGTTAGTTGAATGACCACCTGTCAAGGGCTAATGGTAACCACGGTTCTAGTCATAACTCCACAAGCTACCTGTGCCTAGGACTTATCTAATCTGCCCAGAGTACTCGACTACCTGCCTGTAGTCTTTTGGGTGTCCCGACTACCTACATGTAGTCGTTTTGGGCGCCCCATGTACTCTTGCTTTTGAGCATGCTAGAACCTTCAACAACGATGAGATCCAAGCCTCCTAGTCATCCTCCTCGACGACTATTCTCATACTAGCCCAAGCTACCTCTCGAGCAGTCCATTATCAACCAACTCGAACCATCCCTCGAGTAATCAACATGCTTGGAATGATCCCTGCCTAGATTACGCTAAGACTCACATCATACTTCGCTTCATCGCATCATAGCAAAGTTCCATCTCAACATCATCCAATCCATACATATGAGCTTCAACATCCGCTACATATGTCTTAAGCAGCTTTCACCATTCAAGAGCCTCTTCCGTAGCTTTTGAATCGTCTTTGACCATACTTGTCCAAATCTATCAACTAGATAACTCATTCACAACCATCAAACAAGGCAAACATTAATCCAGACAAATAAGTAGTCAATCAGGATCTAAATAGACATTTATAACTAAAATGGCAATTTCGTAAATAAATGAGAATAGATCTAACATACATGGATCATGGGTTTTTTTAAGATAGATCTAAGAAATATAAATCATGGGTTTTGTCTCTATAACTTGATGAATGAACTTGCAAAAGTAAACATCTTTATAAGTAATGGATCTACACTTGAATCTAAGGAAAAATGCATAGAACCACTATCTACAACACTCCAACAAACCACCAAACCAATATACTCCTTTGGGTCTGCGTGAGAGATAACCACCACTCACCAAATCACCCAAACACTTCAAAAACTATCAACTCCAGATCTGGACAGCAAAGATCTAAGCTTGATCCGGCAAAATCTCTCTTGAAACGATGAAATCTAGCTTCGTTGGATGAAGATCTTCAACTTTGGCTCTTGGATCTTCAATCTCGATCTTCGATCTTGGATGGATGTTAGAACTAGATTGGAGTGGAGAAAAGAAGATGAAGAAATGTTGTAGTCGAGCTCTCAAAATGGCAGCACTTCTGAGACAACCCCTTCTTACTTGTCATTTTAGTTTTTTTTTTTTTTTGAATGACACAATTTAGTTTGGGCTAATTAGGGTTGCCTTCTTTTCTGACCAACTATTTTCTTATTATTTTTTTTTATTTCCCAAGATCCACTCCAATCAATATAAAAATATTGATATACTTCTTTGTAAAAACTATTTGATTATTCACATAGTTTTTATACCAGAGTATATTTTTATTTATATTTTTTTTTTCTGAGTAACTCAGCCCATTTTTAAACAAAATCAAACTGAGTCATTCACAACAAAAACAATCAAGAAGATCTCTTCCATTTGAATCTCTGCGCCATTCATTTGACTAATTCCTACTTCTTTCCTTGTGTTTGTCATTGGTGTATTAAATGAAATATGTGAACTAACTCCTAGCATTTCAACTTACCCAGGGTTCTTTCCCAATGACTAAACTGGGGTTGTACATGTTCCTGTGCACTTGCTGGCACATAATCAGGCATAGCTGCAATTTGCTTCCCCTTAGTTCTTAAGTGGACTGATTTGTTTAGGTAAGACTCTGAAATTAATTAATTGTAATCTACAAGTTTCACTTATACAAATAATTATCAAACACATTTTTAATTCTGAGTTTACATTTCCTGTGCTTTTTTTTCCTTTCTGCCTATGGTTTTCCCTTACCTCATGATACCTGCAGTGACTAAATGAACAGGTTCTAGTTTTCTAAACAAGCTAATACATAGGTATACTGGTTCACATATGCTTCAGATCCCCTACCAATTCCTTACTTGATTCCTAAGAATTTGGTATGCTCACAGTTTCTAACATAAAGCTAAAGGCCTTTATCATATTTTCTTTCACTGGAAATAATTTTCATTACGACATACTTCTTCCCAGTCATCCTTTACATAATAGCCAAGTTTTTCTAGCACAATTTAAACATCATTACATAAAACTTTTCAACTGAAAATAAAACAGAAGAGCCATTCTCCTACAAAATCCTAGCTTAGTTAGTTTGCAATTTCTTCTAGCATCATATGTCTGCATCTTACTATTTAGCATCCTTTTTCCCTGCAACCATCTCATGGTATGCTCTACAATGCAAGTGAAACACCCATTTGATGCAAGCAACAAACAGGTCAGATTGAAATATGGTATAAGTAAATTCAATTGATAATACATAAGATTTATGAAATTGGTTCCACATCACCTTTATTTCAGAAGTTAGATGTTTTACTCAAATTGCTAAACCACTTCCTCATGTACACATTTTTGTATCCTTACAGTGAAGTGAATGAATTGTTAAATGCATGTATATGTGCTTAGACCAGTTTCTTAGCAGAAATTCTTATTTCAGGAATTCATAGCAGCCTTCATGCAAATCACACAGGCATTTCATAACCATGAACAAGCAAAACCCCTATCATTTAGCTAAAGCATCAAAACTGGGTCTGCATACCAGTACCCACCATACTCCTAGCATATTCACTTTTGTTTATAAGTTCATAACACTTTTAAGAGTCCAGTATCACATTCATAGTTGCACTGGTGCACATTGCCTGGAACTGCTGTTTGATTTCCAGTGCACTTCAATCTATTTGGACATAAACATGCCATGTGCAAACTTACACCCCATCCTTGATGCAAGCCAACCACCATGTCATACCCACTTCCCTCATATCCAACCTGATAGAGGTGACCCATGCCCTGAGTTTAATTACTAAATTCTTTCCTATAACCCCCTATTACTTATGCAGTGTCATGCCCCACACTGTTGTGTCCCTAATCAATGCATACAAGCAGTTTTATACATCCATCAAACATTCAGTAACCCATATATTCAACCATCACGCACATTTGAAAGTCATTTCAAGTTAATTTCCTTCAGAGACAAACTTTTGGTTGAAGCATAACTCAGAGCATTTCCAAAATGGAATGCTACCAGGGTTCTCTAGCAATAAGGTTCTTATAGTCATCCCATGCATTATAATGTATTTTCTTATTAACCTTATTTCCAGAGGGTACCCAAGGATGGATCAAGATTTAGCATGTGGAAATTCCACTGTATCTCAATCATCCCTTCAAATGCAAGTCATAAGCCAGAGGACCCCCTTCCCCTTACTGCCTTGCACCCTACTTTTCTTACTCGTTTATGCTTAAACCAAAAACATTTTCTGTAACGACCCGTATTTTACGTGTCGATAAATCGTAGAATTTGCAGGTCGATAGTGTTGATTGTGTTGCCTCTAGCTTGAGTCGTGACCGACTCATAGGGTTGCCGAGTTAAGAAACTATGAGTCGTTAGCGAGTTAGCTTGGGCACGAGTCAACTGTGTGCAAGGTAGCTAACGGGTTAAGGAAATATACGAGATAACGACTCAGTGGGCCTAGGGTCTAAGTCATACACGACTTAGTGGGATAGTGGTTAGGTCGTGTACGAGTTAGTGGAAGTAACGACTTAAGGCTTTGGCCAACCCAGGAAGTTATACGACCTAAGGAGCTAACGAGTTAAGGGGTAGACTACCTAAGGCTTGGGTCGTGTTAGCCGAGTTGAAGGGTCACCGGGACAAGTAGTGACCGACCTAAGGAAGTGGCCGAGCTATAGGAGTTAACTGGTTAGGGGTTGACCGACTTAGTGGTGGTCGACTTAGTGGAGATGCCGAGCTAGCATGGTTACCGAGATAACAGGTTAAAGGGGGATACCGACTTAGAGTGTGACCGAGATAGGTTGTAGGTCGTTGGCTCGGTTTGGTGTTAGGTCGTAGTTGTTAGCTCGGTAGGATTTGGGTCGGTAGGCCATGTTTTTTAGGTTGTTGTCTCGGAGCTGTTGTGTAGGTCTTAGGTCGAAGGTCTTTGGGTCGGCATAGGGTTAGGTCGTATGGCCGTGTTGTTATGTCGCTTGAGTTTTTAGGTCGGCATTGGTTGAGTCGGCTAGGGATTAGGTCGGCAGGAACTAGGTCGTGTAACCCTGTATGTGTTGTGTAGTTGGGTCGGCGTCTTGGGGATAAGTCGTAGGTAGTTGAGTCGTATAGGTCGGCAGAGTGTTGGGTCGTATGGGGTCGCTTAGGTCGTGAGTCGGCAAGGATGAGTCGGCAAGGATGAGTCGGGGACGACCTAATAGCGAGCTCCGAGTTAAGAAGTTGGCCGAGTTAAGGGGGATTCCAGCCTATAAATAGAGGGGTTTGGCTCACTTTTTGGCACCGGATTTCGAAGCGACGAAGTGCTGCCATTTTGGAACTCGACTTCGGTATTTTCTTCACTTCTTTCTCTACTTCTATCAAGTGCTAACATCCATTGAAGATTGAAGATCAAGATCAAAGATCAAGAGCCAAAGTTGAAGATTTTCATCCGAAGAAGCTAGATTTCACCGTTTCAAGTGAAATTTCTCCGGATCAAGCTCAAGTCCTTGCTGTCCAGATCTGAAGTTGTTTGATTTTAGGTTGTTTTGGTGATTTGGTGAGTGGTAGTTATCTCTCACGCGGATCCAAAGGAGTATATTGGATTGGTGGCATGTTTGGGTGTTAAAGTTAGAGATTTCATGCATTTTTATTAGATCTAAGTCTAGATCCATGGTTTTTGAAGATGTTTACTTATGCAAGTTTGTTTAATAAGCATTAGAGACAAAACCCATGTTTTATAATTGATAGATCTATGCTAAAAACCATGATTTCACATATGTTGGACTTTTGCTCGTTTATTTACGAAATTCCCATTATAGTTGATATTGCTTAAATTGCTTAATAGATCTTGTTTGAATGATTGATTATTTGAATGTATGATTGATTTGATTGTTTCCAAGTTAGCTAGTAGTTGATTTGGAACAAGATGATGAAAGAGGATTCAAAAGCTATGGAAGAAGGCTCTTGAATGGTGAAAGCTGCTTAAGGCATATGTAGCGGATGTTGAAGCTCATATGTATAGATTGGATGATGTTGAGATGGGACTTTGCCATGATTTGATGAGGCAAGCCATGTTGTTGAGTTGAGACTTTGCTTTGATGCGATGAAGCGAAGTATGATGTGAGTCTTGGCTTAATCCAAGCAGGGATCATTCCAAGCATGTTGATAACTTGAAGAGTAGTTCAAGTTGGTTGATAATGGATTGTTCAAGAGGTAGCTTGAGCTTGTATGAGGATAGTCGTCAAGAAGGATGGCTAGGAGGCTTGGATCTCGTCGTTGTTGAAGGTTCTAGCATGCTCAAAAGCAAGAGTACATGGGGCGCCCATAACGACTACAGGTAGGTAGTCGGGACACCCAAAAGACTACAGGTAGGTAGTTGAGTACTCTGGGCAAAGTAGGTAAGTCCTAGGCACAAGGCAGTGTGCGGAGTTATGGTTAGAACCGGGGTTACCATTAGCCCTTGACAGATGGTCATTCAACTAACGGTGAAATCGAGGCAAGGATAACAGTGATAGCCAGAGTCATGGATGTTTGGTTGTATTATCATTCGGCTTCGAGAGCGGTGTTTTCTGGGTGCTTATCTGATCTTGGTTTAGGCCTTGGGGGTTTGTATTTGGAAAACATCGTCCTTGACTCGAGTGGTATTTGCTTTACCTTAATTGTCTATGTTGTTATGCTTGCTTCTCCTTAGTGTATGTCTGGGGCTATCACTGTAGAAAGAGGTGGAGTGGGATGGTTTGGTTCCTATTTCTTTTATCCTTTATGCTCTTTTGGTATGCTTGATAGTTGATTTACTGCTCACTAAGACTTTGTCTGACTCAAGGTTTTATGTCTCCTCTTATTACCTTGGGCTGTTCATCCATGTCGGGATGGGCAGACTAGGTAGCAGGTGACAGGTGCTGTGCTAGGAGTTCTACGCTAAAGATGACGAAGACGAGCAGGAGGCTTTGCATATTAGTTTTCTTACTATATGTACTGGGTATCCGCTGCTGTATTTGGTTGAGTGATTTGTAGTGAGGCTTTCATGTATGGATTTGAGTAGATGATTGTATGAAACTACTGTGATGTTTATATGATGATGTTCTGTTCTATGGGGCTTCACTATATTATATTTCTCTATTGTATTTTATCCATGCGCTGTGAGTTATGCGATAGAGATTCTTCTGTTTTGTTTTACCCTGACTATCGTCCATGGCTGCCTGGCACACCTTTTAGCGCATTATTTCCTTGATTTGGTGCGGGAGTCATGGGCGGTCGTCACATTTGGTATCAGAGCTTTGGTTAGTCGATTTTAGCCAACGCTCGCTGACGTAACGACGTATGAGAGGCGTAATTGTATTTTGATGAATGATTACTATATATGATATAGTAGCTTAGGAGGGTTTGAACTCCTTATGCAGTTGTTTCTTAAGGTGTTCTAATCATTCTTTTTACAGATACTAAGGATGAGTCGAAGTGAGAGACAAGCTGCGAGGGGTAGCCGTGATGCTAGGGAAGCTGTTGATTATGCTCCTATGTTTGAGGCCATGATGACTTCAATCATGAGGAGAATACCAGCTTCAGGATCATCTGTGGATGTGGGAGTTCAAGTCCAAGCTCCGAGACCGGTGGATTTTGCCAAGCTTTGCAAGGATTATACTGCTCTTGGAGGGAAAGTTTTCTTGGGGACGGAGTCGACTATTGAGGTGCAGAGATGGATTGATGCTTGCAAAAGAATCTTTGGTGACTTAGGGATTGAGGATGCAACTAAGAGGAAGCTTGCATCGAGACAGCTTCAGGGAAGAGCTGCTGATTGGTGGAATTCTATCACCATCGATACTCCAGAAGAAGAGATTACTTGGGAGCAATTCCAAGTTAGATTTGAAGCTAAGTTCATCTCTACTTCCCAGAAATCTGTCTTGTTTAAGAGGTTTGTGGAGCTCAAGCAAGGGGGAAGGCCTGTTCTTGAGTACATTTCTGAGTTTGAAGCTTTGTCTAAGTATGCCAGATCGTATATTGATTCTCCCTACCAGAAGAATGAAAAGTTTGTGACTGGTCTGGATGCTTATCTTGGGAGGCAGTTAGTGGATCATCTGGACGATCCATTTGAGAAGCTTGTGGAAAAAGCTCTTAGGCATGAGAGTTTGTTTCCTAGGGAAAGTTCTGTCGTTTCTGTAACCAGGGAAGGATCTAAACCACAGCAGAGTGGCAATAAGAAGAGGAAACAACAGCAACAGAGGGGTAGGGATGGCCAGAAGAAGCCGAAGAGTGAAGTGACTTGCTATAACTGCCAGCAGAAGGGCCATCTTTACAAAGATTGTAAGAATCCCAAAGTGCCGGGAAAGTGTTACAACTGTGATAAGCTGGGACATATCAAGAAGGGTTGTCCAGAACCGAGGAAAGATAGGCAGGTTGTGCAAGCCTATGCTTTGGGGGCTGTTCCATCGTCTTCGAAAGCTCCTACTGCTGAAGAGAAGGGGAAGAGTGTGGTTGTTCAAGGTACTCTTTCTATTTGTGGTGTTCCAGTTAGAGTGTTGTTTGATACTGGAGCGTCGCATTCTTTTGTTTGTGATGATTTGGTAAGCCGGTTAGGTATGAAACCGGATATTGTTGATAGGCCATTGGTTGTGACTAATCCGGTAGGGGGTTCGTCATGTTTGTGTATGTTATGTCGTGGTCTAGTTGTGTCGAGTCATGATTGCTCGTTTGTTTGTGATTGCTTTGTTCTGAACTTTGCGGGGTTCGGAATTATTTTGGGTATGGACTGGCTTAGGAAGTATGCGGCTAGGATTGATTGTGAGAGGCTTGAGGTGACAGTCGGGAATGTGGAAGGGCGAAAGGTTGTGATACGATGTAAGCATGAAGAAGGCGTCTTCATGAGCTTCATGTATTCGCTGGTTGTTCCACGGGATGGACTGTCATCGGTGCCTATTGTGAATGAGTTTGAGAATGTCTTTGAGGAAGTCAAAGGGTTGCCGCCGCATAGGGAGATCGAGTTTCGTATCGATCTAGTTGAGGGAGCCAGACCTGTTGTGATGCCTCTTAGGCGGATGGCACCGAGGGAGCAGCAAGAGCTGAAGGTGCAAGTTGATGACCTTTTGCAGAAAGGATTCATTCGGAGAAGTGTGTCCGAATGGGGTGCGCCAGTTGTGTTCGCAACCAAAGCGGATGGATCGTTGAGGTTGTGTGTGGATTATCGTGAGCTGAATAAGGTGACTAAGAAGAACAAGTATCCATTGCCGAGAATAGATGACTTGTTTGATCAGCTTCACGAGGCTAAGGTGTTTTCTCAGATGGATTTGGCAACGGGATTTCACCAGTTGAGAGTGGCGAAGGATAGTGTGCCGAAGACTGCTTTCAGGACACCATCCGGGTTTTATGAGTGGCTGGTAATGCCGTTTGGATTGACTAACGCGCCAGCATATTTTGTGGATCTTATGAATAGAGTGTTCAGAGATCAGTTGAATAAGTTCGTGCTTGTGTTCGTGGATGATATTCTGATTTATTCCAGAACTGAGGGAGAGCACAAGACGCACTTGAGGATTGTTTTGGAAATTTTGCGGAAACATCAGCTGAAGGCTAAGTTTTCGAAGTGTCACTTCTGGAAGAGTGAAGTGAGGTTCTTAGGCCATGTTATCTCTGGAAATGGAATAGCGGTTGACCCCGCTAAGGTGGCAGTGATCCAGGATTGGGTTAGACCTAAGAATGCATCTGATGTGAGAAGTTTTCTTGGATTAGCAGGATATTATCGTCGGTTTATCAAAGACTTTTCCAAGATAGCTGCACCGTTAACAGGATTGACAAAGAAGAACCAGGTGTTCAGATGGGATGATAAGTGTGAGCAAGCTTTTGTAATCCTGAAAGAGCGACTGACGAGCGCTCCTGTTTTGACTATTCCAAGTGGGAATAATGAGATGGTGGTTTACACCGATGCATGTGGCACTGGACTAGGAGCGGTGCTAATGCAGAAGCATAAAGTTGTTGCGTATGCTAGTCGACAACTAAAGCCGCATGAAAGGAATTATCCGACTCATGATTTGGAGTTAGCGGCGATTGTGTTTGCTTTGAAGATGTGGAGACACTATCTATTGGGAGTTAGATTCGAGCTGTTTACAGATCATAAGTCGTTGAAGTATCTGTTTTCCCAAAAGGATTTGAATCTTCGACAGCAAAGGTGGCTAGAGTTCTTAGCATCGTATGATTTTGGTATAGCCTATACTCCAGGGAAAGGTAACGCAGTGGCTGATGCGTTAAGTCGAAGACATGCAGGATTGGGAGCCATGTTTTCGGAATGGAAGAGTCTTGAGTATTTGGCTGGATTTGATTTCAGGCCTAGATGTGAATTGGAACCTGAGATGTTGGCAAACTTATCGATAAGGCCTACTCTTGTGGAAAGAATTGGCGAGAGGCAAAGGAGAGATGATAAGCTTATCAAGATTATCCGTGATTTGGAATCCGGATTGGATCCAGAAAAGGATAAAGGATTTGAAGTCGATCGAGAGGGTTGGCTTCGAAAGCAAGGGCGACTAGTTGTTCCCGATGTAGATGGATTGAGAGATGAAGTTCTAAGGGAGAGTCATCACTCGAAGTTGACAATTCATCCAGGTGGAAATAAGATGTATCGGGATATGAAGAGAACCTACTACTGGGAAGGTATGAAGAAGGATGTTGGAAATTTTATTTCCAAGTGTATGAATTGTCAGTTGGTGAAAGCTGAGCAGAAGAAGCCCAGTGGATTGCTTCAGCCATTAGAGGTTCCTACATGGAAGTGGGAGCAAGTGTCGATGGACTTTATCGATGGTCTACCTAGGACAAGAGCAGGGAATGAAGGGATTTGGGTCATAGTAGATCGTTTGACCAAGAGTGCAAGGTTCATTCCTGTTCGATCGACTAGGACTGCATCGAAGTTGGCTGAATTATATGTGAAGTGGATAGTTCGTTTCCATGGTGTTCCGAAGAGTATAGTGAGCGATCGAGATCCATTGTTCACTAGTAGATTTTGGAAGAGCTTCCAGGAAGTTTTGGGAACTGAGTTGTGTTTGAGTACAGCTTATCACCCTCAAACAGATGGTCAGACTGAGAGAGTCAACCGAGTTTTGGAAGATCTTCTTAGAGCATGTGTTTTGGACTTCGGAGGATCATGGGAAGATCACCTTCATTTGGTGGAATTTGCTTATAATAACAGTTATCAGTCGAGTATTGGTATGGCACCATATGAGGTATTATATGGAAGACCGTGTAACTCACCGACATGTTGGTTGGAAACTGGAGAAAAGCTGATACTTGGGCCAGAGATGATTCGACAGACTTCAGATTGTATAGAGATCATTCGGCAACGAATGAAGGCAGCCCAAGATCGTCAGAAAAGTTATGCCGATAATCGTCGTAAGGATTTGGAATTCGACGTAGGTGATATGGTTTTTGTGAAGATTTCTCCTCTGAAGAGTGTCATTAGATTCGGGAAGAAAGGAAAGTTAACTCCGAGATTTGTTGGACCATTCCCGATTATCGAGCGTATTGGAAAGCTCGCTTATAGATTGGAGTTACCGGAAAAGATGGCGGGTGTGCACAGTGTTTTTCATGTATCTTATCTACGGAAGTATATGCACGACCCAACTACGGTGGTTTCTGCTGATAGCTGTGAAGACTTGGAGGTTGATCCAGTTGTTTCGAGACCTCGTAAGCCGCTTCGTATTGTTGAAACCGATACGAAACAGCTTAGGAGGAAGACGATTACGTTGCTCAAGGTACAATGGAGTGATGATGTTAACGACTGTACGTGGGAGGAGGAAGAGAGGATGAAGGCAGCTCATCCCGGACTCTTCGAGGTATTGCCCTAAAGTGTCGTGACATCTCATGAATTTGTAGCTTGTTCTAAGTCTTAGAATTCTGCATGCTAGGCTAGAATTGGATGCATGGTTTGTTGATTGCTATGGATGGTAGGCATGCGGAATAATTGTGATTGCTATTGTTTGCTTGGAATTTCGGGGGCGAAATTCCTAAGGGGGAGAGAATGTAACGACCCGTATTTTACGTGTCGATAAATCGTAGAATTTGCAGGTCGATAGTGTTGATTGTGTTGCCTCTAGCTTGAGTCGTGACCGACTCATAGGGTTGCCGAGTTAAGAAACTATGAGTCGTTAGCGAGTTAGCTTGGGCACGAGTCAACTGTGTGCAAGGTAGCTAACGGGTTAAGGAAATATACGAGATAACGACTCAGTGGGCCTAGGGTCTAAGTCATACACGACTTAGTGGGATAGTGGTTAGGTCGTGTACGAGTTAGTGGAAGTAACGACTTAAGGCTTTGGCCAACCCAGGAAGTTATACGACCTAAGGAGCTAACGAGTTAAGGGGTAGACTACCTAAGGCTTGGGTCGTGTTAGCCGAGTTGAAGGGTCACCGGGACAAGTAGTGACCGACCTAAGGAAGTGGCCGAGCTATAGGAGTTAACTGGTTAGGGGTTGACCGACTTAGTGGTGGTCGACTTAGTGGAGATGCCGAGCTAGCATGGTTACCGAGATAACAGGTTAAAGGGGGATACCGACTTAGAGTGTGACCGAGATAGGTTGTAGGTCGTTGGCTCGGTTTGGTGTTAGGTCGTAGTTGTTAGCTCGGTAGGATTTGGGTCGGTAGGCCATGTTTTTTAGGTTGTTGTCTCGGAGCTGTTGTGTAGGTCTTAGGTCGAAGGTCTTTGGGTCGGCATAGGGTTAGGTCGTATGGCCGTGTTGTTATGTCGCTTGAGTTTTTAGGTCGGCATTGGTTGAGTCGGCTAGGGATTAGGTCGGCAGGAACTAGGTCGTGTAACCCTGTATGTGTTGTGTAGTTGGGTCGGCGTCTTGGGGATAAGTCGTAGGTAGTTGAGTCGTATAGGTCGGCAGAGTGTTGGGTCGTATGGGGTCGCTTAGGTCGTGAGTCGGCAAGGATGAGTCGGCAAGGATGAGTCGGGGACGACCTAATAGCGAGCTCCGAGTTAAGAAGTTGGCCGAGTTAAGGGGGATTCCAGCCTATAAATAGAGGGGTTTGGCTCACTTTTTGGCACCGGATTTCGAAGCGACGAAGTGCTGCCATTTTGGAACTCGACTTCGGTATTTTCTTCACTTCTTTCTCTACTTCTATCAAGTGCTAACATCCATTGAAGATTGAAGATCAAGATCAAAGATCAAGAGCCAAAGTTGAAGATTTTCATCCGAAGAAGCTAGATTTCACCGTTTCAAGTGAAATTTCTCCGGATCAAGCTCAAGTCCTTGCTGTCCAGATCTGAAGTTGTTTGATTTTAGGTTGTTTTGGTGATTTGGTGAGTGGTAGTTATCTCTCACGCGGATCCAAAGGAGTATATTGGATTGGTGGCATGTTTGGGTGTTAAAGTTAGAGATTTCATGCATTTTTATTAGATCTAAGTCTAGATCCATGGTTTTTGAAGATGTTTACTTATGCAAGTTTGTTTAATAAGCATTAGAGACAAAACCCATGTTTTATAATTGATAGATCTATGCTAAAAACCATGATTTCACATATGTTGGACTTTTGCTCGTTTATTTACGAAATTCCCATTATAGTTGATATTGCTTAAATTGCTTAATAGATCTTGTTTGAATGATTGATTATTTGAATGTATGATTGATTTGATTGTTTCCAAGTTAGCTAGTAGTTGATTTGGAACAAGATGATGAAAGAGGATTCAAAAGCTATGGAAGAAGGCTCTTGAATGGTGAAAGCTGCTTAAGGCATATGTAGCGGATGTTGAAGCTCATATGTATAGATTGGATGATGTTGAGATGGGACTTTGCCATGATTTGATGAGGTAAGCCATGTTGTTGAGTTGAGACTTTGCTTTGATGCGATGAAGCGAAGTATGATGTGAGTCTTGGCTTAATCCAAGCAGGGATCATTCCAAGCATGTTGATAACTTGAAGAGTAGTTCAAGTTGGTTGATAATGGATTGTTCAAGAGGTAGCTTGAGCTTGTATGAGGATAGTCGTCAAGAAGGATGGCTAGGAGGCTTGGATCTCGTCGTTGTTGAAGGTTCTAGCATGCTCAAAAGCAAGAGTACATGGGGCGCCCATAACGACTACAGGTAGGTAGTCGGGACACCCAAAAGACTACAGGTAGGTAGTTGAGTACTCTGGGCAAAGTAGGTAAGTCCTAGGCACAAGGCAGTGTGCGGAGTTATGGTTAGAACCGGGGTTACCATTAGCCCTTGACAGATGGTCATTCAACTAACGGTGAAATCGAGGCAAGGATAACAGTGATAGCCAGAGTCATGGATGTTTGGTTGTATTATCATTCGGCTTCGAGAGCGGTGTTTTCTGGGTGCTTATCTGATCTTGGTTTAGGCCTTGGGGGTTTGTATTTGGAAAACATCGTCCTTGACTCGAGTGGTATTTGCTTTACCTTAATTGTCTATGTTGTTATGCTTGCTTCTCCTTAGTGTATGTCTGGGGCTATCACTGTAGAAAGAGGTGGAGTGGGATGGTTTGGTTCCTATTTCTTTTATCCTTTATGCTCTTTTGGTATGCTTGATAGTTGATTTACTGCTCACTAAGACTTTGTCTGACTCAAGGTTTTATGTCTCCTCTTATTACCTTGGGCTGTTCATCCATGTCGGGATGGGCAGACTAGGTAGCAGGTGACAGGTGCTGTGCTAGGAGTTCTACGCTAAAGATGACGAAGACGAGCAGGAGGCTTTGCATATTAGTTTTCTTACTATATGTACTGGGTATCCGCTGCTGTATTTGGTTGAGTGATTTGTAGTGAGGCTTTCATGTATGGATTTGAGTAGATGATTGTATGAAACTACTGTGATGTTTATATGATGATGTTCTGTTCTATGGAGCTTCACTATATTATATTTCTCTATTGTATTTTATCCATGCGCTGTGAGTTATGCGATAGAGATTCTTCTGTTTTGTTTTACCCTGACTATCGTCCATGGCTGCCTGGCACACCTTTTAGCGCATTATTTCCTTGATTTGGTGCGGGAGTCATGGGCGGTCGTCACATTTTCTCAAACTTAGAATTCCACAAGTAAGTCAGTTATTATCATCCTATCATTAAATTGTCATGTATAATCAAGCATAATTTAAATAACAACAAGGCACTGCAAAACACAAAATCCAGAAACAACAGAAAATTGTCAACTAAAAATGCATATAAAACATCACAGAAAAATTAAGATAAACTAAAGATTTAATGGCTGCCTTTCATAGGTCTTAATGCCTTGCCAAGTGAGGGTTTACTCACCATGTTTCTTCTTCCTAGATCTTGATTCAAGTTTGCCATTGTTTTCCTTAATCTGTTGCTTACTTCCTTTTCTGTATTTTGATTTCTGGTCTTCCAATGTGCACCCGTAGGAGATGATGTGGTATATAGTGGAGTTGTTAGGGTTTTAAGGTTAGTTAGGTAATTTATTTTCATCAGAAATTCCATCATTATTCCCTACTCTCACCCAACAGTTTACCCTCTCCCTGCCATTTTCCTTTTTCCCTGTCTTAACCCTTTTTGGCAAAGTTCCTTCACACATTATATGCATGAATTCTTTGGCTCAGGCATTTCTTGTCTTTTCTGGATGTTATTCATGCATATAAGTTTATTTGAATGGCCAGCTAGGTGTGTGTGTTTCTGTTAAATACTGGGTACATGCTTGTGTATTCCTATATATTTATATATGTTCTCTACCCACACAAGCTACTGTGTTTGCACCTATGCTATGTAAGTTAGAGCTAAAAATCTTCCTCAGGTTGTTCATGCATTTCATTCAACTATGGTGCATTCATACTTAATGGTCATGCACTAATTTATATTTTTATTTATTTATATTATTATTTTTTTCTTGCAAGATTCTTACTGAATTGCTTGCTCCAGTTTGTACACTGCAACAGTGTGCACATGCACCACTACATACATTCTCATTTTTACACAAGTATATTTTTTTTTTTAGAAAATTGTATTCATATTTTTTTTTATTAAAATAGAATTCAAATGACCTAAATTTTCTACACACTTGATTAACTAGGGCTGTCACATACACCCCTTCTTTAAGAAATTGTGTCCCATAATTTAACACTTCTTGCTATGTAAATCAAGGGTCAAAATCAAACATAAATACACATTCTTAATTCAACCAAAACAAACAAGCACACACAACATTGGATGTCATGTTCAACTAAGTAAATTCAAGCATAAATATTAAAATACCTCTGCCTTAACTATCTGCTGCAAATAATTGAGGGTAGTGGGCCTTTATCTTGTCTTCAACCTCCCATGTGCAGTCATTAGGGTCCAAACTCCACTGCACCTTTACCAGTTTAATTATTTTATTTCTCAATCTCTTATCTTCCTTAGCTGTAATGCCCACTGGCTTCTTCTCATACACCAGGTCAGGTCTAACTTCCACTTTACTTGGTGGCTGAACTACTGAAGCTTCATCATGCATATATTTTCTCAATTGCGATACATGAAATACATTGTGTATCCCACTCATCTCTTCTGGAAATTTCAACTTGTAAGCCATCTTTCCTATCCTTGCAATAATCTCATATGGTCCTATATACCTTGGGGTTAGCTTCCCTACCTTGCCAAATCTCAACACCTTCCTCATTGGTGAAACCTTTAAGTACACATATTCTCCTAACTCAAATTCAAGTGGCTTCCTTCTCCTATCTGCATATGATTTCATTCTGTCTTGTGCTGCCTTCATTCTCTGTCTGATCAATGTAACTTTAGCATTTGTCTCTTTCACATGATTTGGTCCCAACATTACCCTATCACCCACCTCTAACCAGCAAGCAAGTGACACACAAGGCCTTCCATACAGAGCCTCATAGGGTGCCATTCCTATACTACTCTGGTAGCTGTTATTGTAGGCAAATTTTGCCAAATGAAGGTAGTCTTCCCAATTCCCACCATGATCCAGCACACAAGCTCTAAGTAGATCCGCTAAGAATTTATTAACTACTTCTGTTTGATCATCAGTTTGGGGATGGTAGGCTGTGCTCAAGCACAACTCAACCCCCATTGCCTGTTGAAAGCTACTCCAGAACTTAGATGTAAATATAGTATCTCTGTCACTAATAATTGTGGTAGGAACCCCATGTAACTTTACTATCTCTTTCATGAAGACTTGTGCTAGTTTTGGTGCATTTCTATCACTCTTTACTGGTATGAAGTGTGATGATTTGGTTAATCTATCCACCACCACCCAAATGCTGTCATTTCCTCTCTTTGATCTTGGCAAGCCATCAATGAAATCCATTGATATGCTTTCCCATTTCCATCTTGGAACTTCCAAAGGTTGCAGCAGTCCACTGGGTCCTTGATACTCAGCCTTGACTTGTTGACAAGTCATACATTTTGCCACATATTCACCCACACTTCTCTTCATTCCTTTCCACCAATAACTTCTTTTTAGGTCATGATACATTTTAGTGCCACCTGGATGTATGGTGTACTTTGATTTGTGATGGACATCCATGATCTTCCTCTTAAGTGCTTCTGTGTTAGGTACACATAACCTTCCTTTATATCTTACACATCCTTTTTCATCCAGTTCAAATTTGTCAATCTTTACACCATTTTTTAACAACTCCTTCTTTTCTCTCAAGAATGCATCAGTGTCTTGTGACTGGTTTACTTCTTCCACTAAATCTGACTTTATTGTGATAAGACTGAGCTTACCATGGTGCTCCACATCCTTACCCACCTCCATTGCTTGTTCTCCCATGTATTCTATTTCTACATCTGTCAGTGTTAACAACCTTTTAAACTCCTCTATCATCAGTGTAGCCAACTTGGCATGTTGTCTACTTAATGCATCTGCCACTTTGTTTGCTTTTCCTGGTGTGTACATAATGTCCAAATCATAGGCAGCAAGAAATTCCACCCACCTATGTTGTCTCATATTTAAATCTTTTTGAGAAAATAAATACTTTAAAGCCTTGTGGTCAGTATAAAGTTCAAACTTTGCTCCTAACAGGTAGTGTCTCCAAAGCTTTAGTGCATACACCACTGCTGCCAATTCCAAGTCATGTGTTGCATACTTGGTTTCATTGGGTTTCAGTTGTCTTGATGCATAAGCTATTACTCTACCATCTTGCATAAGGACAGCTCCTATACCTGATCCACATGCATCAGTATATACCACTAAATTGTCATTGCCCTCTGGGATTTTTAGCACTGGTGCTTCCATCAATGCCTTCTTCAATTGGTTAAATGCCTCTTCACATTTCTCAGTCCACATAAAAGGTTGGTCTTTCCTTGTTAACTTGGTTAGTGGAATTGCCTTTTTAGCAAAATCCTTTATGGATCTCCTGTAGTATCCAGCCATGCCCATGAATGATCTGATTTCAGTAACATTGCTTGGTCTTTTCCATGCTTGCACTGCCATGACTTTACTTGGATCTACTGAAATTCCTTCTTGAGAAATTATGTGGCCCAAAAATTTTATTTCATTCTTCCAAAAAGAACATTTTGCAAACTTGGCTTTAAGGTTCTGTTGCCTTAGTCTACTCAGTACCATATGCAAATGCTTTTCATGTTCATTATCTGTCTTGGAATACACTAGTATATCATCAATGAAAATCAGCACAAATTTATCCAAATAATCTCTGAAAATTCTATTCATCAAATCTACAAAATAGGATGGTGCATTAGTCAAACCAAATGGCATTACTAAGTATTCATACAAGCCATACCTAGTATTGAAGGCTGTATATTTGATACTTTCTTCTTCTACTTTCATTTGGTGAAAACCAGTTGCTAAATCAAGCCTAGAAAATACTTTAGCACCATTTAGTTGATCAAAGAGATCATCAATCCTAGGTAGAGGGTATTTGTTTTTGATAGTGACTGAGTTCAGTTCCCTATAGTCTATGCACATTCTTAAGGAACCATCATGCTTCTTAACAAACACTACTGGTGATCCCCAATTTGAACTGCTAGGCCTAATAAAGCCTTTTTGTTCTAATTCCTCCAGTTGTTTCTTCAACTCACTCAGTTCTTTAGGACTCATCCTATTTGGTTTCTTGATGACAGGGCTTGTTACTGGTTTAAGTCTTATTTGAAATTCTACTGATCTGTTATGAGGGATGCCATTCACTTCACCAAACACATCAGGGTATTGGTTAACTATGGGTATCTTATTTAAACTCAATTCAACTTCTCCACTGTTCAAGTTGAATATTTTTCCCATACCCCTATCCTTGGCTGCTTCATACATAACCACAACCCTCTTTCCATCAGGAAATTGTAGTGAAATGGTAGAATTTCCTAAGTTAATAATAGCACAAAAGTTTTTTAACCAATCCATTCCCAATATGATACCTAGCTTGGGGTAATTCAACACATATAATTCTGAGATAAAGGTGTGACCACCCATGCTTATTTCTACTTGCATGCATTTCATATGGGTAATACAGGAACTACCTAAAGGACTATCAATATGCAATGGCTTATCAACAAGAATACAGGTTAGCCCTAATTTCTGAACTATATCATATGAAATAAAAGAGTGTGTGGCTCCTGTGTCAAAAACAACTGATATGGGTATGCCTTTAATAAATAATATACCTTCCACTTGGCTTGGTGCATCCCTTGCCTTGCCTTTTCCCTCAAGTACAGCCACCCTTGCCATCTCTGGACACTGCTTCTTCATGTGCCCCTCTTTTCCACAGTTGTAGCACCTAAGAACAGTTGACTTGGGTGCTTGGCATTTGGTTTTAATATGGCCTTACTTTCCACAGTTATAACAGATCACTTTAGATTTCTTGTTGTCAGGGTTTGCCACTTTACTTCCTTCCTTGTTCATTGCTTCTCCCTTCTTCCTCTCATATGGATGTGCTCTATTTTTTCCTTTCTTATTATTCCTGAAGTTCTTGAACTTTTCTCTGGCATTATCATGTTGCTCAAATGACAGTGTCAAGTCCATAGCTTGGTCAAATGTTCTATCTTTATATGGCAACATGGCTCTACTCAATCCAGCATTCAACCCTTGAATGTACCTAGCATTCCTTGATGTTTCATCTGGAATTAATACTGCCTCATATTTAGACAACCCTTCAAATTTCTGAGTGTATTCAGTAACACTCATAGATCCTTGTCTCAACTTGATAAATTCCTCAAGCAATGAAGCTTTTGTTGATGCTGGGACAAATCTGGCTTCTAACATCTCTTTGAACTGATTCCATGTGATTTCTTGTTCTTGCCTGCCTGCAATAATCACTTCCCACCAGTCCAAAGCTATGCCTTTCAGCTGTCTTGAAGCTATTTGCCTTCTTCTATGATCATTTACTTGCATGTCTCCAAAGATCCTCTCCACTGTTCTTAACCATGACTGGACACCTATGGCATTTTCTGTGCCATCAAAGCTACTGCCTCCCAGATTTGTATATGTTTTAAGCAATTTGGACAGCACCTCATATGGATTATCTGCCCTAGGTGCCATTCCATCCCTCAGTATTTGAACAAAATCTTGCATGTTAATCATTGGGGAACCAGCAGCCATTCTAGTTGCTTGCTCAGTAGTGTTAGAAGATTGACCATTTTCTCTTTCTCCTGTGGCCTGGGGATTGATTCTAACTCATCTGGGTCTCTATTGAACATTTCTAATGTAGTTAGTTCTGATTCTTATTTACTACTTTTGCTTTTTTTTTAAACTAACAATGAACTTATTTATTTATAATAAGCAAAGTAACTCAAGCAAGCAGCAAATAATGCAAACAAGGCATACAGATCCAAACAAGTATTTATTTTGGCTATGTATTTATTAACATAGCTCTGATACCAACTGAGACAACCCCTTCTTACTTGTCATTTTAGTTTTTTTTTTTTTTTGAATGACACAATTTAGTTTGGGATAATTAGGGTTGCCTTCTTTTCTGACCAACTATTTTCTTATTGTTTTTTTTATTTCCCAAGATCCACTCCAATCAATATAAAAATATTGATATACTTCTTTGTAAAAACTATTTGATTATTCACATAGTTTTTATACCAGAGTATATTTTTATTTATATTTTTTTTTCTGAGTAACTCAGCCCATTTTTAAACAAAATCAAACTGAGTCATTCACAACAAAAACAATCAAGAAGATCCCTTCCATTTGAATCTCCGCGCCATTCATTTGACTAATTCCTACTTGTTTCCTTGTGTTTGTCATTGGTGTATTAAATGAAATATGTGAACTAACTCCTAGCATTTCAACTTGCCCAGGGTTCTTTCCCAATGACTAAACTGGTGTTGTACATGTTCCAGTGCACTTGCTGGCACATAATTAGGCATAGCTGCAATTTGCTTCCCCTTAGTTCTTGAGTGGACTGATTTGTTTAGGTAAGACTCTGAAATTAATTAGTTGTAATCTACAAGTTTCACTTATACAAATAATTATCAAACACATTTTTAATTCTGAGTTTACATTTCCTGTGCTTTTTTTTCCTTTCTACCTATGGTTTTCCCTTACCTCATGATACCTGCAGTGACTAAATGAACAGGTTCTAGTTTTGTAAACAAGCTAATACATAGGTATACTGGTTCACATATGCTTCGGATCCCCTACCAATTCCTTACATGATTCCTAAGAATTTGGTATTCTCACAGTTTCTAACATAAAGCTAAAGGCCTTTATCATATTTTCTTTCACTGGAAATAATTTTCATTACAACATACTTCTTCCCAGTCATCCTTTACATAATAGCCAAGTTTTTCTAGCACAATTTAAACATCATTACATAAAACTTTTCAACTGAAAATAAAACAGAAGACCCATTCTCCTACAAAATCCTAGCTTAGTTAGTTTGCAATTTCTTCTAGCATCATATGTCTGCATCTTACTATTTAGCATCCTTTTTCCCTGCAACCATCTCATGGTCTGCTCCACAATGCAAGTGAAACACCCATTTGATGCAAGCAACAAACAGGTCAGATTGAAATCTGGTATGAGTAAATTCAATTGACAATACATAAGATTTATGAAATTGGTTCCACATCACCTTTATTTCAGAAGTTAGATGTTTTACTCAAATTGTTAAACCACTTCCTCATGTACACATTTTTGTATCCTTACAGTGAAGTGAATGAATTGTTAAATGCATGTATATGTGCTTAGACCAGTTTCTTAGCAGAAATTCTTATTTCAGGAATTCATAGCAGCCTTCATGCAAATCACACAGGCATTTCATAACCATGAACAAGCAAAACCCCTATCATTTAGCTAAAGCATCAAAACTGGGTCTGCATACCAGTACCCACCATACTCCTAGCATATTCACTTTTGCTTATAAGTTCATAACACTTTTAAGAGTCCAGTATCACATTCATAGTTGCACTGGTGCACATTGCCTGGAACTGCTGTTTGGTTTCCAGTGCACTTCAATCTATTTGGACATAAACATGCCATGTGCAAACTTACACACCATCCTTGATGCAAGCCAACCACCATGTCATACCCACTTCCCTCATATCCAACCTGATAGAGGTGACCCATGCCCGGAGTTTGATTACTAAATTCTTTCCTATAACCCCCTATTACTTATGCAGTGTCATGCCCCACACTGTTGTATCCCTAATCAATGCATACAAGCAGTTTTATACATCCATCAAACATTCAGTAACCCATATATTCAACCATCACTCACATTTGAAAGTCATTTCAAGTTAATTTCCTTCAGAGACAAACTTTTGGTTGAAGCATAACTCAGAGCATTTCCAAAATGGAATGCTACCAGGGTTCTCTAGCAATAAGGTTCTTGTAGTCATCCCATGCATTATAATGTATTTTCTTATTAACCTTATTTCCAGAGGGTACCCAAGGATGGATCAAGATTTAGCATGTGGAAATTCCACTGTATCTCAATCATCCCTTCAAATGCAAGTCATAATCCAGAGGACCCCCTTCCCCTTACTGCCTTGCACCCTACTTTTCTTACTAGTTTATGCTTAAACCAAAAACATTTTCTCAAACTTAGAATTCCACAAGTAAGTCAGTTATTATCATCCTATCATTAAATTGTCATGTATAATCAAGCATAATTTAAATAACAACAAGGCACTGCAAAACACAAAATCCAGCAACAACAGAAAATTGTCAACTAAAAATGCATATAAAACATCACAGAAAAATTAAGATAAACTAAAGATTTAATGGCTGCCTTTCATAGGTCTTAATGCCTTGCCAAGTGAGGGTTTACTCACCATGTTTCTTCTTCCTAGATCTTGATTCAAGTTTGCCATTGTTTTCCTTAATCTGTTGCTTACTTCCTTTTCTGTATTTTGATTTCTGGTCTTCAAATGTGCACCCGTAGGAGATGATGTGGTATATAGTGGAGTTGTTAGGGTTTTAAGGTTAGTTAGGTAATTTATTTTCATCATAAATTCCACCACTATTCCCTAATCTCACCCAACAGTTTACCCTCTCCCTGCCATTTTCCTTTTTCCCTGTCTTAACCCTTTTTGGCAAAGTTCCTTCACACATTATATGCATGAATTCTTTGGCTCAGGCATTTCTTGTCTTTTCTGGATGTTATTCATGCATATAAGTTTATTTGAACGGCCAGCTAGGTGTGTGTGTTTCTACTAAATACTGGGTACATGCATGTGTATTCCTATGTATTTATATATGTTCTCTACCCACACAAGCTACTGTGTTTGCACCTATGCTATGTAAGTTAGAGCTAAAAATCTTCCTCAGGTTGTTCATGCATTTCATTCAACTATGGTGCATTCATACTTAATGTTCATGCACTAATTTATATTTTTATTTATTTATATTTTTTTTCTTGCAAGATTCTTACTGAATTGCTTGCTCCAGTTTGTACACTGCAACAGTGTGCACATGCACCACTACATACATTCTCATTTTTACACAAGTACATATTTTTTTTAGAAAATTGTATTCATATTTTTTTTTTATTAAAATAGAATTCAAATGACCTAAATTTTCTACACACTTGATTAACTAGGGTTGTCACAACTTCATCGCTTCAAAAACCGGTGCCAAAAAGTGAAGAAATGGTCGCGTATTTATAGCCCTTAAGTCGCTCTGGCCCTAACCCGTTCGGCTCCATAAGTCGTTCGCGACTTAGCGACCTATCCCTTAAGTCGCTCGCGACTCAGCAACCTATGCCTTATAACGACTCACGACATAGCTATTTACACGGGTTAGCAAATGTCGCGACTTACCGGGTTACGACCTACAACCATCACGACTTAATGAAATCACAGCGACCTAACAAAACACGACGCTAACCCCTAAATCGCTAACCAGTTAACTCGCTATCACATGGGTCTCTTAGGTCGTTAACTCTACTAACTCTTAACTCGTTAACGACCCAACATACTAACCCATAAACCGTTCAACCACCCTAAGTCGCTTAACTATCTTAAGTCGGCCCATTCTCTTAACTCGCCAACTACCTTAACTCGACAACCCTTAACCTGTTAACTCCTGTAACTCGGCCAACACACTTAAGTCGCTACACCCGACCTATCACCCTTACGACCCAAGCTACTCACTAACCCGTAGGTCATCCACAACTTAACTTAGGTTGCCTACCCGAATTAGTCTCCACACGACCTACTCCCCATACGACTTAGGCTAAGGATGACATAAACAACGCTAACGACCTAGAAATTCTACGATTTATCGACACGTAAAATACGGGTCGTTACATTCTCTCCTCCTTAGGAATTTCACCCCCGAAATTCCAAGCAAACAACAGCAATCAAAGCTATTCTGCATGCCTACCATCCATAGCAATCAACAAACCATGCATTCAATTCTAGCCTAGCATGCAGAATTCTAAGACTTAGAACAAGTTACAAATTCATGAGATGTTACGACACTTAAGGCCATACCTCGAAGAGTTCAGGATGAGCTGCCTTCATCCTCTCTTCCTCCTCCCACGTACAGTCGTCAACATCATCACACCATTGTACCTTGAGCAACGTAATCGTCTTCCTCCTAAGTTGTTTCGTGTCGGTTTCAACCACACGAAGCGGCTTACGAGGTCTCGAAACAACTGGATCAACCTCTAAATCTTCACAGCTATCAGTAGAAACCACTGTAGTTGGGTCATGCACATACTTCCGTAGATAAGATACATGAAAAACATTGTGCACTCCCGCCATCTTTTCCGGTAACTCCAATCTATAAGCGAGCTTCCCAATTCGCTCGATGATCGGGAATGGTCCAACAAATCTCGGAGTTAACTTTCCTTTCTTCCTGAATCGAATAACATTCTTCAGAGGAGAAATCTTCACAAAAACCATATCACCTACGTCGAATTCCAAATCCTTACGACGATTATTGGCATAACTTTTCTGACGATCTTGGGCTGCCTTCATTCGTTGCCGAATGATCCCTATACAATCCGAAGTCTGTCGAATCATCTCTGGCCCAAGTATCAGTTTTTCTCCAGTTTCCAACCAACATGTCGGAGAGTTACACGGTCTTCCATACAGTGCTTCATATGGTGCCATACCAATACTTTACTGATAACTATTATTATATGCAAATTCCACCAAATGAAGGTGATCTTCCCATGATCCTCCGAAATCCAAAACACAGGCTCTGAGAAGATCTTCCAAAACTCGGTTGACTCTCTCAATCTGACCATCTGTTTGAGGGTGGTAAGCTGTACTCAAACACAACTTAGTTCCCAAAACTTCCTGGAAGCTCTTCCAAAATCCACTAGTGAACAATGGGTCTCGATCGCTCACTATACTCTTCGGAACACCATGGAATCGAACAATCCACTTCACATACAACTCAGCCAACTTCGATGCAGTCCTAGTTGATCGAACAGGAATGAATCTTGCACTCTTGGTCAATCGATCTACTATGACCCAAATCCCTTCATTCCCCGCTCTGGTTCTAGGTAGGCCATCGATAAAATCCATCGACACTTGCTCCCACTTCCATGTAGGAACCTCTAATGGCTTAAGTAATCCACTGGGCTTCTTCTGCTCAGCTTTCACCAACTGGCAGTTCATACACTTGGAAATAAAATTTCCAACATCCTTCTTCATGCCTTCCCAATAATAGGTTCTCTTCATATCCCGATACATCTTATTTCCACCTGGATGAATTGTCAACTTCGAGTGATGACTTTCCCTAAGAACTTCATCTCTCAATCCATCTACATCGGGAACAACTAGTCGTCCTTGCTTTCGAAGCCAACCGTCTCGATCAACTTCAAATCCTTTATCCTTTTCTGGATTCAATCCAGATTCCAAATCTCGGATAATCTTGACAAGCTTATCGTCTTGCTTTTGGCTCTCGCCAATTCTCTCCATAAGGGTAGGTCTTATTGATAAGTTTGCCAACATTTCAGGTTCCAATTCACATCTAGGCCTGAAGTCAAACCCAGCCAAATACTCGAGACTCTTCCATTCCGAAAACATGGCTCCCAAACCTGCATGTCCTCGACTTAACGCATCTGCTACTGCGTTACCTTTTCCCGGAGTATAGGCTATACATAAATCATACGATGCTAAAAACTCTAGCCACCGTTGCTGTCGGAGATTCAAATCCTTTTGGGAGAACAGATACTTCAACGACTTATGATCCGTAAACAACTCGAATCGAACTCCCAATAGGTAATGTCTCCACATCTTCAAAGCAAAAACAATCGCCGCTAACTCCAAATCATGAGTCGGGTAATTCCTTTCATGCGGCTTCAGTTGTCGACTAGCATACGCAACAACTTTATCCTTCTGCATCAGCACTGCTCCAAGTCCAGTACCACATGCATCGGTGTAAACCACCATCTCATCATTCCCACTTGGAATAGTCAAAACAAGAGGACTAGTCAGTCGCTCTTTCAGGATTACTAAAGCTTGCTCACACTTATCATCCCAACTGAACACTTGGTTCTTTTTCATCAATCCTGTTAACGGTGCAGCTATCTTGGAAAAGTCTTTGATAAACCGACGATAATATCCTGCTAATCCAAGAAAACTTCTCACATCAAATGCATTCTTAGGTCTAATCCAATCCTGGATCACTACCACCTTAGCGGGATCAACCGTTATTCCATTTCCAGAAATAACATGGCCTAAGAACCTCACTTCACTCTTCCAGAAGTGACACTTCGAAAACTTAGCCTTCAACTGATGTTTCCGCAAGATTTCCAAAACAATACTCAAGTGCGTCTTGTGCTCTTCTTTAGTTCTGGAATAAATCAGAATATCATCCACGAACACAAGTACGAACTTGTTCAACTGATCTCTGAATACTCTATTCATAAGATCCACAAAATATACTGGTGCGTTAGTCAATCCAAACGGCATTACCAGCCACTCATAAAAACCGGATGGTGTCCTAAAAGCAGTCTTCGGCACACTATCCTTCGCCACTCTCAACTGGTGAAATCCCATTGCCAAATCCATCTGAGAAAACACCTTAGCTTCGTGAAGCTGATCAAACAAGTCATCTATTCTCGGCAATGGATACTTGTTCTTCTTAGTCACTTTATTCAGCTCGCGATAATCCACACACAACCTCAACGATCCATCCGCTTTGGTTGCGAACACGACTGGTGCACCCCATTCGGACACACTACGCCGAATGAATCCTTTCTGCAAAAGGTCATCAACTTGCACCTTCAACTCTTGCTGCTCTCTAGGCGCCATCCGCCTAAGAGGCATCACCACAGGTCTGGCTCCTTCAACTAGATCGATACGAAACTCGATCTCCCTATGCGGCGGTAGTCCTTTGACTTCGTCAAAGACATCCTCAAATTCATTCACAATAGGCACTGATGACAGTACATCCCGTGGAACAACCAGCGAATACATGAAGCTCATGAAGACGCCTTCTTCATGCTTACATCGTATCACAATCTTTCGCCCTTCCACATTCCCGACTGTCACCTCAAGCCTCTCACAATCAATCCTTGCCGCATACTTCCTAAGCCAGTCCATACCCAAAATAATTCCGAACCCCGCAAAGTTCAGAACAAAGCAATCACAAACAAACGAGCAATCATAACTCGATACGACTAGACCACGGCATACCATACACAAACAAGACGAACCCCCAACTGGATTTTTCACAACCAATGGTCTATCAACAATATCCGGTTCCAAACCTAACCGGCCTACCAAATCATCACAAACAAAAGAATGCAACGCTCCAGTATCAAACAACACTCTAACTGGAACACCACAAATCGAAAGAGTACCTTGAACCACGACACTCTTCCCCTTCTCTTCAGTAGTAGGAGCTTTTGAAGACGACGGCACAGCTCCCAAAGCATAAGCTTGCACAATCTGCCTGTCCTTCCTCGGCTCTGGACAATTCTTCTTGATATGTCCCAGCTTATCACAGTTGTAACACTTTCCTGGCACCTTGGGATTCTTACAATCTTTGAAGAGATGGCCCTTCTGCTGGCAGTTGTAGCAGGTCACTTCGCCCTTCGGCTTCTTCTGGCCATCCTTACCCCTCTGTTGCTGCTGCTTCCTCTTCTTGTTTCCACTCTGCTGTGGCCTAGATCATTCCTTGGTTACAGCAACAACAGAACTTTCCCTAGGAAACAATCACTCATGCCTAAGGGCTTTTTCCACAATCTTCTCAAACGGATCGTCCAGATGATCCACCAACTGCCTCCCAAGATAAGCGTCCAAGCCCGTCACAAACTTCTCGTTCTTCTGGTAGGGAGATTCAATATACGACCGAGCATACTTGGACAATGCTTCAAACTCAGAAACATACTCAAGAACCGATCTTCCACCTTGCTTGAGCTCTACAAACCTCTTAAACAAAACAGATTTCTGAGCCGTAGAGATGAACTTAGCTTCAAATCTGACTTGGAATTGCTCCCAAGTAATCTCTTCCTCTGGAGTATCAATGGTGATAGAATTCCACCAATCAGCAGCTCTTCCCTGAGGCTGTCTCGATGCAAGCTTCCTCTTAGTTGCATCCTCAATTCCTAAATCACCAAAGATCCTTCTACAAGCGTCAATCCATCTCTGAACTTCTATGGTTGATTCTGTCCCCAAGAAAGCTTTTCCTCCAAGAGAAGTATAGTCTTTACACAACTTAGCAAAATCCACTGGTCTTGGAGCTTGAACTTGAACTCCAACATCTACTGACTGTCCTGAAGTTGGTATCCTTCTCATGATCGAAGTCATCATAACTTCGAACATTGCACCATAGTCAGTAGCTCCCCCAACAGCACGGCTTTCCCTAGCAGCTTGTCTCTCACTTCGACTCATCCTTAATATCTACAAAAAGGAATGATTTAGAACACCTTGAGAAACAACTACATAAGGAGTTCAAATCCTTCTAAACTACTATATTATATATATAGTAATCATCCATCAAAATACAATTACGTCTCTCATATGTAGTTACGTCAGCGAGCGTTGGCTAAAATCGATTAACCAAAGCTCTGATACCAAATGTGACGACCGCCCATGACTCCCGCACCAAAACAAGGAAATAATGCGCTGAAAGGCGTGCCAGGCAGCCATGGATGATGGCCAAGGCAAGATAAAACAGCAAAACTCTATCGTAACTCACAGCGCATGGATAAAATACAATAGAGAAATATATATACTAAACCTCCATAACAGAAAATCATCATATAAGCATCATAGTAGTTTTATACAAACATATAAGCCATCCATACATCAAAGCCTCACTACATAACACTCAATCAAATACAGCAGCGGAACATCCAGTACATATAATATGAAATAATATGCAGAAGCCTCCTGCTCGTCTTCGTCATCATTAGCGTAGATCTCCAAGAACAACACCTGTCACCTGTCACCTGCTACCTAGTCTGCCCATCCCAAACATGGATGGACAGCCCAAGGAAATAAGAGGAGACATAAAACCTTGAGTCAGACAAAGTCTTAGTGAGCAGTAAATCAACTATCAAACATACCAAAAGAGCATAAGGGATAAAAGGAATAGGAACCAAACCATCCCACTCCACCTCTTTCTACAGTGATAGCCCCCCTCCCAAGACACACACTAAGGAGAAGCAAGCATAACATAGCGGACAATTAAGGTAAAGCAATAATCACTCGAGTCAAGGTCGATGTTTTCCAAATACAAACCCCCAAGGCCTAAACCAAGATCAAATAAGCACCCAGAAACATCGCTCTTGAGACCGAATGATGATACAACCAAACGTCCATACATCCATGACTCTGGCTATCACTGTTATCATTGCCTTGATTTCACCGTTAGTTGAATGACCACCTGTCAAGGGCTAATGGTAACCACGGTTCTAGTCATAACTCCGCATGCTACCTGTGCCTAGGACTTATCTACTCCGCCCAGAGTACTCGACTACCTGCCTGTAGTCTTTTGGGTGTCCCGACTACCTACCTGTAGTCGTTTTGGGCGCCCCATGTACTCTTGCTTTTGAGCATGCTAGAACCTTCAACAACGATGAGATCCAAGCCTCCTAGTCATCCTCCTCGACGACTATTCTCATACTAGCCCAAGCTACCTCTCGAGCAATCCATTATCAACCAACTCGAACCATCCCTCGAGTTATCAACATGCTTGGAATGATCCCTGCCTGGATTACGCCAAGACTCACATCATACTTCGCTTCATCGCATCATAGCAAAGTTGCATCTCAACATCATCCAATCCATACATATGAGCTTCAACATCCGCTACATATGTCTTAAGCAGCTTTCACCATTCAAGAGCCTCTTCCGTAGCTTTTGAATCGTCTTTGACCATACTTGTCCAAATCTATCAACTAGATAACCCATTCACAACCATCAAACAAGGCAAACATTAATACAAACAAATAAGTAGTCAACCAGGATCTAAATAGACATTTATAAATAAAATGGCAATTTCGTAAATAAATGAGAATAGATCTAACATACATGGATCATGGGTTTTTTTAACACAGATCTAACAAATATAAATCATGGGTTTTGTCTCTACAACTTGATGAATGAACTTGCAAAAGTAAACATCTTTATAAGTAATGGATCTACACTTGAATCTAAGGAAAAATGCATAAAACCACTATCTACAACACTCCAACAAACCACCAAACCAATATACTCCTTTGGGTCCGCGTGAGAGATAACCACCACTCACCAAATCACCCAAACACTTCAAAAACTATCAACTCCAGATCTGGACAGCAAAGATCTAAGCTTGATCCGGCAAAATCTCGCTTGAAACGATGAAATCTAGCTTCGTTGGATGAAGATCTTCAACTTTGGCTCTTGGATCTTCAATCTCGATCTTCGACCTTGGATGGATGTTAGAACTAGATTGGAGTGGAGAAAATAAGATGAAGAAATGTTGTAGTCGAGCTCTCAAAGTGGCAGCACTTCGTCGCTTCAAAAACCGGTGCCAAAAAGTGAAGAAATGGTCGCGTATTTATAGCCCTTGAGTCGCTCTGGCTCTAACCCGTTTGGCTCCTTAAGTCGTTCGCGACTTAGCGACCTATCCCTTAAGTCGCTCGCGACTCAGCAACCTATGCCTTATAACAACTCACGACTTAGCTATTTACACGGGTTAGCAAATGTCGCGACTTACCGGGTTACGACCTACAACCATCACGACTTAATGAAAACACAGTGACCTAACAAAACACGACGCTAACCCCTAACTCGCTAACCTGTTAACTCGCTATCACATGGGTCTCTTAGGTCGTTAACTCTACTAACTCTTAACTCGTTAACGACCCAACATACTAACCCTTAAACCGTTCAACCACCCTAAGTCGCTTAACTATCTTAAGTCGGCCCATTCTCTTAACTCGCCAACTACCTTAACTCGGCAACCCTTAACCTGTTAACTCCTGTAACTCGGCCAACACACTTAAGTCGCTACACCCGACCTATCACCCTTACGACCCAAGCTACTCACTAATCCGTAGGTCATCCACGACTTAACTTAGGTTGCCTACCCGAGTTAGTCTCCACACGACCTACTCCCCATACGACTTAGGCTAAGGATGACATAAACAACGCTAACGACCTAGAAATTCTACGATTTATCGACACGTAAAATACGGGTCGTTACAATTACCGTGGCTGGTCTTCGATTTACCATCGCTGGAGAGTGGTGCACCGTGGTACCATTCCATTACAAATCCATGCACGCATTTCAAAAAATCGTACGACACTGTTTCGCCATTTCGGACGGATGTTGCACCTTGCACGACGGATGTTGTACCCTGTAGATATCGATTATTCGAATGGCCATAACTTCTGGCTCGTTAGAGTTACGGGAGCCATAACCAGTCAAAACGAAGGCCTAAGGGAGTTCAACGGCGATGACAGCTTTCAGCCGTCAATGGATTGTTTAATTCCCAAAAAAGACGATCCGAGTCTCATTCGGGTCTAGGAAGTTTTTTACCCTTTGTTTTTTTGGACACGTGGATTTTTACGGTAAAATGGGATTACCGTGGATGTTCTTCGATTTACCATCACTGGAGAGTGGTGCACCAAGGTACCGTTCCGTTTCAAATCCATGCACGCATTTCAAAAAGTCGTACAACACTGTTCGCCATTTCGGAAGGATGTTGCACCTTGCACCGTGGATGTTACACCCTATAGATATCGATTATTCGGACGGCCATAACTTTTGGATCGTTTAGAGTTACGGGAGCCATAACCAGTCAAAACAAAGGCCTCAGTGAGTTCTATGGCTATGACGGTTTTCAGCCGTCGATGGATTGTTTAATGCCCAAAAAAGACTATCCGGGTCTCAATCGGGTCTAGGAAGTTTTTTACCCTTCGTTTTTTCGACACGTGAATTTTTACGGTAAAACAGGATTACCGTGGTTGGTCTTCCATTTACCATCGCTGGAGAGTGGGGACCATGGTACCGTTTCGTATCAAATCCATGCACGCATTTCAAAAAGTCGTACGACACTGTTTCGCCATTTCGGACGGATGTTGCACCTTGCACCGTGGATGTTGCACCCTGTAGATATCGATTATTCGGACGGCCATAACTTCTGGCTCGTTTAGAGTTACGGGAGCGATAACCAGCCAAAACGAAGGCCTCAGTGAGTTCAATGGTTATGATAGCTTTCAGCCGTCAATGGATTGTTTAATGCCCAAAAAGACGATCCGAGTCTCAATCGGGTCTAGGAAGTTTATTACCCTTAGTTTTTTCGACACGTGGATTTTTACAGTAAAACGGGATTACCGTGGCTGGTCTTCGATTTACCATCGCTGGAGAGTGGTGCACCATGGTACCGTTCCGTTTCAAATCCATGCACGCAATTCAAAAAGTCGTACGACAATGTTCGCCATTTCGGACGGATGTTGCACCTTGCACCGTGGATGTTGCACCCTGTAGATATCGATTATTCGGACGGCCGTAACTTCTGGCTCGTTTAGAGTTACGGGAGCCATAAGCAGTCAAAACGAAGGCCTCAGTGAGTTCTACGGCTATGACCGCTTTCAGCCGTCAATGGATTGTTTAATGCCTAAAAAAGACGATCCGAGTCTCAATCGGGTCTATGAAGTTTATTACCCTTAGTTTTTTCGACACGTGGATTTTCACGGTAAAACGGGATTACTGCGGCTGGTCTTCGATTTACGATCGCGGCAGAGTGGTGCACCATGGTACCATTCCGTTTCAAATCCATGCACGCATTTCATAAAGACGTACGACATAGTTTCGCCATTTCGGACGGATGTTGCACCTTGCACCGCGGATGTTGCACCCTGTAGATATCGATTATTCGGACGACCATAACTTCTGGCTCGTTTAGAGTTACGGGAGCCATAACCAGTCAAAAAGAAGGCCTCAGTGAGTTCTATGGCTATGACCGCTTTTAGCCGTCAATGGATTGTTTAATGCCCAAAAAAGACGATCCGAGTCTCAATCGGGTATAGGAAGTTTTTTACCCTTCGTTTTTTCGACACGTGGATTTTTACGGTAAAACGGGATTACTGTTTGCGCAAAAAATGGGCAAACACCTCCAATTCGTATAATTTAGTTGATTTTATGTGGTTTTTAATGATTTGGGTGACTTATGCAAATATGTAAAAAGTAGGGACTGAACTGTAAAAGACACACAGATTTATAGTGGTTTGGCCAGAACGTGCCTACGTCCACTTTATATGTTATTATCCTTTTTTCTTCCAGATTACAAGTACAAAGCTTTAAGTACAAGTATAAGAAAGTTGTTTGAAAGTTCCTTCCTTGCTTGAGCTCTCAAACTTGTCTGCCATTGTTGTACCCCTGCCCCTCTATTTATAGAGTGAGGCTGGGGCAGGGGTCTTGGATATATATAGCTGCTGGCGGGCCTGGGTTGAAGCGATCTGGCCTGCATATCTGATTCGGCGGAGCTTGGTTCGGTCGTGGTTGGAGTGGCTTTGGTCCGGTAGGATGTTGGTCCGGTGGTGAGATGGAGGTGAGGTTGGTTTGGTCCGGTGTGGATTTGGTTCGGTGATAGGAGGAGGATGGGTTGGTTCGGCTGTACGTGGTTCGGTGGATCATGGTTCGACAGAGGTTGGATGGGTTGGTTCGGTGTGGGATGGAGAGTGTTGGTTCGGCAGGGGTGTTGGTTCGGTGGTAGAGGTTGATTCGGTGGCAACAGCCTCGCGTTGGTCCGGTGCCGAAGGGGTGTGCTTGGTATGGTATTTGTAGATGCGAGGTTTGGTTCGGCCAGGCATAGGTACCGAATGGATAGTATGTAAATGGTGATTCTAGACGAATTTGATGCTCCTTGGCCTCGTGATCACATGGGTAAGAATTCGCCCAATATTTGCCCCCCAAAGTGGGGCATGTGCTTGCATGTGTCGCGCTTTGTTTTTCTTCTGGTTGGTGTAGCTTCGTTCGGTCCAGAGTGCCGAACCAATTGGTCTGGTTTCCTACATTTGCCTATAAATAGGGGCTGTACGCCTTCGTTATTTCTTACCAAACAAGCCGAACTTTTTGCCGAATCCATCCCTTAGCTTCGACGAATCAAGACGCTAGCCGAACCAGGTGAGAACCCCTTGTTGCCGAATGAATTTTATAGACTTCCAGTACCGGATGAATTTGAAACCCTTAATACCGAATGAACTTTCATCCTTCAACGCCGAATGAAACTCGAACTCTCAATACCGAATGAGATTCGAACTTTCCATACCGAATGAAACTCGAACTTTCACTACCGAATGAAACTTGAACTTTCACTACCGAATGAAACTTAAAGACTTTTATTTCTGCGAATGAGTTTTGAATTGTGAGCAAGTATACAGGCTGCATGTACCTTCGAGTTTACATTTCCATACTCCTTGTTCTAACGATGTGCTTTTGCTTTGGTGTTGCAGATAAATGTCTCACATGGTGGAAACCGATCGGAAAAGAAAAAATCTACGGACAGAAGTGAGTCTTCCGTCGTGCCTCCCGCCCAGGCAGGACCGGAATGTTGTGGACCTACCCCGAGGTCGCTAGTAGACGGGTATGGTCCCCAAGAGCTTCTGTACTCTCCTCCTGATTGCTTTCCGAGCTCTCTCAGAGAGGAGCAACTTGACATTATCTCCCGCTCCTTCGGAATAGATAGAGCGCGCATGCTATTGCCGGGGGAAGGAGTGATGCCGTACGACCCCCCGAAGGCTACTTTGCTTACAGCAGATATCATTGCATGTGTGGTGCTATCCCGCCTCTCAACGCCTGGATAGTTAGCTTTATCACATATCTGAAGGTGGCTCCATTCCAGCTTCAGCCTAATTCATACGCCATTCTGGTGAGTCTTTTCATCATCTTTCAGAGGAAATACGGGCATCCTCCTTCCAACCGGGAGATCCGATATCTGTACAACTTGAGAGGCTACAAGAAGGGGTCTCCATATATCAGTTTGGAAGCGGCCGTGCCCTTTAAGCCTGTTCTGGATTTGTACTCGAAGTTTAGTATGTTCAAGGAGGAATGGTTTTTCATTAGGGATGACCCTGTTTCTTTCCGCCTTTTCACTTTCGGCTGTAAGTTGAACTTCATTTATATTTTCCTTGTCCCGATCACCATGCTTCTTCTTATATGCTTTTATTTCTTGCTAGCAACAGGTGGCTTTGCGGTTGTGGAGAATGATTCCTTGGCGTGGATGGCTGCTGAGATAAAGGTCATTTCGGGAAGGGATAGGTCGGCCTCTTACCTGATCAGGAACGCCACTCTCCTGGAGTATAACTTGATTTTGCCACATCAATCTGTGGTTAAACAGAGAGATACAGCCGAGGAGAGGGCTGCTAAAGCTAAGGATGGGGCTACTGCGAAGAGCAGCAGGAAGAGACCTTTCTCGGTACCTCCAGCCGTTGGGGGAAAGAAGCTTAAGAAGTCTGATGGACCCTCTCCCAGTACATGTCCAGATACTCTGGAGGAGGAAGGTAGAGAGGAGGAAAGAGACGAAGAGGAGAGCGGAGGAGATGGAGAAGGTGAAGGACAGGGTGGTAGTGGTGCCGGGGCGTTGTCTTCTGAGCAGGGAGGGGAGATCCAGGAGTGGACGGATGATGCCTTCCGTCAGGCTTTTGAAGGGTTGGAGGAAGGATCAGCCTCGGTGAAGAAGGCAAAGGAGGTTGATAAGGCTGGGGATGGCGCCGATCCATTCCCTAAGAGTTCTTCAGCTGAGGTGGCTCCAGCGATTCAAGGTGAACTCTTGACTTCTGCAGATTCCATTTATGATAGGGACTTAGGAATATTTTATGGTCACTTCCGTCCTGGACTGAGATTCAGGACTTATTGCAGTATTCTCCTTCTCCGCAGGGTTGGTATAACAGACGTGCCTTCTCATTTTTTTAAGTTAACATATTTCTTGAATTGTGGACTCTTGCATGTTCGTAACACTTTTTCTTTATTATAGGGGCAGGCGAGGTGGCCAAAACTTCAGACGTTCGACACCGTCTTGAACAATACAAGTTACTTAGAGCTTCTGCCAAGCCTAAGCCTCCCACTAGTCGTCCAGGAGACGTAGTTAGCTACCGTCCTCTTCTTGGGGTTATTGAAGAGAGTATTCAGAAAAAGAAGAGGAGTCGCTCCTTATTTGAATCCTCACCCGGTCCGCAGCTTCCTCCTCAACCTATTCATGATATCACGGAGGAGGACACTGAGCATATTCCCTCCCCGCATCCATCTGAAAATCCTACGGTTATCCGCATAAGACGTCCCGACGTGCCTCGCAATCCCTTTGCCGGCCACCCGGATTTGGACCCCAGTTCTCAAGATATCTTATTTGACGAGGCCACGGTTGAGCATCTTCTCCCCCGCAATCCCAGAGTTCGGGTTCTTGATGAGGCTAAGTCCCTAGACCTGGATCTGCTCACTACTCGGATAGCTGCTATGGGGGACGAAGCCAAGGCCAACACTGACCGAGTCGCGAAGGAGGCCAAGAAGTTAATGGAACATCACGCCCGTTGGCCAACGCCGGGGAGGAGATAGGGAGTGCCAATATAAGACTGCGGTTAGTGGTCCCTGATCAGGCCAAGCAAATTGCCGACCAGGCTATTCAGATTTCGCAGCATGAAGCTGACTCCCGACGACTGAAGAAGACCATGGAGGAGGCTAGCAGAGCCGAGTTGCGGAAAATGGAGGCCGCTTGCAAGAAGCGTATTGACATGGCCATTACCACAGTTGATGAGGTTAGGAAGGCGGATCTCGAGCAGGTTGAAGAAATATCTGGGAGGCTTGAAGCTGCAGAACTTTCTCAAGCCAAGTTGAAAGAAGAGATGGAGGAGATGAGGAGATCCCTTCAGGCTGAGTGCTCGAGATACCGGCGGGAGAGGGATGTTGCCGCTGCTAAGTTGTTGTCCTTCGAGGCCCGGGTGAGGGAGTTTGAGGAGAATGAGGGGATAATGGATGAGATGCTGCAGGACATGTACTTCCGTACCTGGAGGCAGGGTAATCTATCTTGGATGGATGACTATCCTCGGATCATTGCCATGATATATCTCCGGTCTTTGGAGGATGCCAGGGCCGATGGAGATAAGGAAGGTGGAGCAGCATTCAGTATGGATGTGGTTACCATCCAGTTTTCGAAGGAGGAGAAGGTAGCGGTGAAGGAGGGGATGCGGCTACTCGCTGCGGAGGAAGCCGGGGAGCAGTTGGGGGATGAGGACCAAGAAGCAGGTGTTGGTGAGTTTCCTCTTTCTAGCTTTTCATAACTTGATCGTTCGTTGTTGGTTTTAATGGACTCTTTTTCTGAATTGGACAGGTGGGACTTCTGGTCAACATGCTGGGAGCTCCGATCCTGCTGTCAAGTAGATTCGGAGAGCTAGTGAGATGGGGGTGGAGCACTAATGCAGTCGACTGCTTGATCCGATCCGTATAGTTTTTGGTTTTCTTGACTTTCCTGTCTATACTTAGTCAAAAACGTTAGTGTATTTTTGGATTGTAATTATGTTAGTGAGTGACTCTACGTATTTTTATAACACGAGCTGATTTTGTTATATTTTGAATGTCGTCATTGCTTTTGATGTGTTGTATAAGAAATATGACCATGCATATGCCTGTGATTTGATTGTGTTTGACACTAAGTTTCCGCTTGTAATATAATTTCGTGTTTTGCAATGTTAGTGTGATGTATGAATATGAATTGCAGCTATGCATTAATGTATAAAAGTGGAAGGTACCGCCCTTCATGTTTCGGCTGTGGATGGCAACTTTGCGTGCCCTGCAAGACTAAGCACGGAATGCTGATGAGTGCCTCGTTATCCGGTTGTAAGTTTTTTGTTCCCATTAGGGAGCGTTCCCTATTTCATGTCCTGTACTTTCAAGCATCGTTAAGGAGAATAGGAGAAAAGTAAAACTTCCAGTCACGGAAGGCCGTCGATGTGCTTAAGTTCGTGGCAACGGGTTTTGTAGTTACTTTCCCTAGCTGTGGGTCTTGGAGACATTTATCACCCATCTTACGCCTCTGCGGGGGTTTTCTTTTTTACCACAGCCACACTTAAGACACATCGGAGCCGATCGCGCACAGTAACTACCAGGACCATTATGGCCCGTAATCGTGGGTATTATTCGATTTACTGTGGTCGTCTAGCGTGGGGGCCGATCGTCAACTGTGAACTTCCCCTGGCTGGCCACACCTTATGTTGGGGCTTATGATCGGTTCACAGTTGCCGGCGAGCCAAATCGCTGTAATGAGCTGCCATGGCATAATCGGCCTTTGCTGTGGCTTATACTCGGCTTATTACAGGCCGCTTTAAGGGCCGAGGCAAACAATGAGTTAACTCGCGGTAGAGGGATACTGGAGCAAAGTGTCTCATTGGCGAGGGCATAGGAGCGCAGCGTACCTGTTAGATTTTGTCCAGGTGGAGTTGTGTTGTGAAGTTCTGAATTGAAATGTCATTTGCAAAGGATTTTGTTCAATAGCAAAGGATAAAGCTCAACAAGTGGCCAAGATATAAAGGAACAAGTTAACAAGAGCCAAGTTTTTTAAAGTGGTTCGGCACGAAAATGCCAACGTCCACTGATTCTCTTTGTTAATTCACTTCATATGGGCAGTACAAGTTATGAAAAGTATCGACGTAGGTGTCGGATGTTCCATGCCCTCTGGAACACCTATCCGTCCACTGTTGACAAAATATAAGCTCCGTTGTGGAGATCTTTATGAATTACATACGGTCCATCCCAGATTGGTTCCAGCGCTCCTGGGCGTGGAAAGATTCGCTTGAGGACGAGATCTCCTTCTTGTAAGTTGCGATGTTTGACTTTGGAGTTGTATAGTGCTGCCACTTTTTGTCTGTGAGCCGCTGCTTTGAGTGCTGCATCACTCCTTCTCTTCTCAATTAGATCCAAAGACATGTGGAGGAGTTCTTCGTTTTCTTCTGGGTTGTAGTGGATCCTACGGTGGGAAGGCACAATAGTCTCAACTGGGAGCATTGTCTCTGATCCGTATGCCAAAGAGAAAGGAGTATGCCCTGTTGATGTTCTGAAAGATGTGCGATAGGCCCAAAGTGCTGTAGGAAGTTCGTCCACCCAAGCACCTTTTGACTTTTCAAACTTCTTCTTGATTAGAGTCTTGAGGATTTTGTTGACGGCTTCGACTTGGCCGTTTGCTTGAGGATAAGCTACAGATGAGAAGCTTTTGTGAATCCCGTGCTCTTGGCACCAATCGGCGAATTCTTCGCTGTCAAATTGAAGTCCGTTGTCTGATATGATCTTGAGTGGGACTCCGTACCTGCACAGAATATTTTTGATCAAGAAGTTGATAACTTTTGTCGAGGATATTATATTTAGTGGTTCCGCCTCCACCCATTTGCTGAAATAGTCAACCGCCACTATAGCATGTTTGGCTCCGCCTCGGCCTGCTGGCAGTTCTCCAATTAAGTCAATTCCCCATACTGCAAAGGGCCAAGGGCTGGTCATTTGAGTAATTTCATTTGTTGGCAGCCGAGGAATCTTAGCAAATTTCTGACATCTGTCGCATCTTCTGACAAAGTCTAAAGCATCTTTGTACAAGGTGGGCCAGAAATACCCATATCGGAGTATCTTCTTTGCAAGGGTCTGCCCTCCGGTGTAGTCTCCACAACTTCCCTGGTGGATATTGGATAGAATTTCCTTGGCTTCTCTTTCAGCAACGCACCTCAATAAGGGGTTAGAGAAGCCGCGCCGATAGAGGATGCCTTCTTGTATCGTGTAGCGGGAAGCTTTCCTTAGAATTTTCTTAATTTCACTTCGCCCTTCGGGTAGGGTGCCATTTTGTAAGTATTCTCGGATAGGGGTCATCCATGTTTCTTCTTCGGTTGCAGCTATCAGGTTTACTTGCTCGAAACTCGGGGTTAGTAGCCTTGAGACAGTTATCGTTCCAGAAGTGGTATCATCTCCCATGCTAGCTTGCTTTGCCAGCTCGTCGGCCTCTTGATTTTCTTCTCGAGGAATGTGTTTGATCGAGTATTGATCCAATTGATTGAGTAGCCGCTTGGTCTTTTTCAGATATGCCATGAGCCGTTCTCCTCGAGTCTGGAACTCCCCTAGTATTTGATTTACGATGAGTTGTGAATCACTGTGAAGACATAAGGAACTGACTCCGATCTCCAGGGCGAGCTCTAATCCGGCTATTACTGCATCATATTCGGCATCATTATTGGTGGCAGTGAATTCTAGCCTTAGTGCATAACGCAGCTTTCTTTCCCTGGGAGTGATGATCACAACGCCTGCCCCCGAGCCTTGTTCGTTCGACGCTCCATCTACGAAGAGATTCCACTTGATACCTTCTTCTATTTTAGATTGGTCCCAGCCTTCGTTGATAGTGAATTCGGCGATGAAATCGGCTATGGCTTGTCCCTTGATGGCAGTGCGAGGATGGTAGGTGATATCATATTGGCTTAGCTCGATGCACCACTTGAGCAGTCGCCTAGAGGTGTCGGGACGATGGAGCACTTTCCTCAATGGTTGATCGGTTAGGACTCTGATGGGATGAGATTGGAAATAGTGTCGTAGCTTCCTTGATGTGATTAGTAAACAGTATGCCAGTTTCTCGAGTTTGGGATACCGGGCTTCTGCTCTCGTGAACCTTTTGCTTATGAAGTACACTGGCCGTTGTGTGCGGTTTTCTTCTCTTACCAAAGCGGCCCTCAGAGCATGGGATGACACAACAAGGTATAGGTATAGTTCTTCGCCTTTATTCGGAGTCGAGAGTACTGGTGGCCGTTGGAGGTGCTCGATTAGGTTAAGGAAAGCTGTTGAACACTCATCGGTCCATTCGAATTTTCCTTTGTCTTTCTTCAGGGCCTCGAAGAAAGGAATGCATTTGTCAGTTGTTTTAGAGATGAACCGTCTTAGGGCGGCCACCTTCCCGTTTAGGCTTTGCATCTCTTTTCGAGTGGATGGTATCTTGATATCTTGCAAGGCCCGGACTTGTTCGGGGATTGCTTCAATCCCCCTGGCATGAACGATGAATCCCAAGAACTTTTCCGATGATACTCCGAAGGAACACTTTAGAGGGTTCAGCTTCATTCCATATTGGCGAAGTACTTGAAACATCTCGTCCAGATGGTTTATATGGTCGTTGGCTTTTCTTGACTTCACTAGCATGTCGTCCACATAAACTTCCATGGTTCGTCCTATCAGTTCTGCAAACATCTTGTTGACGAGGCGCTGATAAGTTGCTCCGGCGTTTTTAAGTCCAAATGGCATTACCTTGTAGCAGTACAATCCTCGGTCAGTGATGAAGCTAGTGTGGTCTTGATCGGGGGCGGGCATATGGATCTGATTATATCCTGAGTATGCGTCCATAAAGGATAAGAGTTCGTGTCCGGCAGTGCTGTCCACGAGTTGGTCAATTCGGGGGAGTGGGAAGCAGTCTTTCGGGCAAGCGTCATTTAAGTTGGAGAAATCGATGCATGTTCGCCACTTCCCATTAGCTTTCTTTACCAGTACCGGGTTGGCGATCCATTCCGGGTAGATGGCTTCACGTATAAAGCCATTGGCAAGTAAGTTCTTTACTTCTTCCTCGAGGGCTGCTGATCATTCTGCCCCCATACTTCTCTTCTTTTGCTTTACCGGTACCTTGGTAGGATCGATGTTTAGTCCGTGGCATGCTATGTCCGGGGAGATTCCAGTCATATCAGCGTGCGTCCATGCAAATACATCCATGTTGTGGCGAAGAAAATCAATGAGTTGATTCTTTAATTCTCTTTTTAACTGAGATCCGACTCTCAGCAGTTTACTTGGGTCGCGTTTGTCTACAGATACGAATTCCATAGCCTCTGCAGGCTCGGCGGTGGCCTCCTCCTCTTTGTCCCTGGGGTCTAATTCATTGAAAGGATCACTGGTATACCGAAGACGAGGGGCTTTCTTTAGTTGCTATGCTTCCAAGCTTTTCATGCAAAGAATAGTCTCTGCATTTTTCCCTTTATCTCTCCTGCGATTATTGCGAAGTTCGGTCACATAGCAGTCCCGAGCGGCGTCTTGATCCCCTTCTACTTCTCCCACTCCATTATCCGTTGGGAACTTCATCTTCAGGCACCATGGGGCAAGGACGATTTGGAAGTCGGACAAGGCTGGTCTTCCTAAAAAGGCATTGTAGGCCGAGCGGTTGTCTATTAGCACGAATGTTTGTTTCCGAATGGCAGAGCGGGGATGACTTCCCAATTCAACAAAGAGATCCAATTGTCCGAGGGGCATCTTTGCTTCTCCAGTGAAACCGTGTAGTGGTTTGTTGCAGGGGGATACATCCTTCATTGGCAGCTTCATTTTGTCGAAAGCATGCTTGAATAAGATGTTTACTGAACTTCCAGTGTCTATTAAAATTCGAAAAACTTTGGCTGGACCGAACCAGGCAGAGATGACCATAGGGTCCATGTGTGGGTACTGCCTTCCTTCTAGGTCGCGCCCACTGAATGTGATGTCATTATTTTCCTTCCGCTTAGGGTGACGTTCTTCCATAACAGAAATGACGCAGTCACCCTCACTTCTGAGTGAGATTCCATATCTTTCCATTTCTGCCCAGCTCTTGTCGGCGATGTGTGGCCCCCTTGATATTGTATGGACCACTATCTTCTCTTGGCTGGAGCCGCTGGTGTTGCGATTTCCTCTGCCTGTCTCTGGGTGGAGCTGCCCTGGGTTTTCCTTGGCAGGAACTGGGGTCCTATCCTGTCCCTTTACATAGTGTTCTAATCTCTTTCTCCTGATATGTTCTTCAATTAGGTCTCGGAGATGGCGGCATTCATTGGTATCGTGCCCATGAGACTCGTGGAAACAGCAGAATTTTCCAGACTGGATTGCGCGATCTGACTCTTTCTTGTACGGCGGGCGCTTGTGTGTAATTTCGTCCTGGGTGGCCAGGAAGATGTTCTCGACTGTTTCATTCAAGGGGGTGTAAGCGTCAAATCTCGATCCTGGTCGGTACAAGCGCTTTTCTCCCTTCTCGCCCCTTGCATTGTCTCTGGAGTCGTTTCTCCGAATGTCCTTTGCTGCGGCGGGGGCGTTTCCATGGGCCATCTTAGCCTGTGGTCCTGTCTGCCTTTCAGTGGCAGCCTCTTCGAGTCTCATGTACTTCCCAGCTTCATGGAAGAAATCGGGCAAGGTAGCCGGTTTTTCTTTAGTTAGTCTTTTAGCAAACTTGGTATCGGGTGCACACCACTACAGAGGGCCATTAGGGTGAGTTTCTCATCGGCATCTTGGACTGCTGCTGCTGCGGCGTTGAACCGGGTTAGATATTGTTGAAGTGTCTCTCCGGATTTCTGTTTGACATTGGATAGAGAATAAGCATCCTTGGGTTGTTCCACATGAATGCGGAACTGGCTAATGAACTTTTCCTTGAACATTTCCCATGAACTGATGAATCCTTGGGGTAGATGGCAGAACCAGGAGGTAGCTAGATCTGCTAAAAATAGTGGAAAGCATTTGCATAATACTCCTTCCGTTGCCCCACTCATGAGCATATGTTGTGTGTATCATTGCAAGTGTACAACGGGGTCGGAGGTTCCCTTGTACGGTTCCATCGTCGGCATTTTCCATTCTCGAGGTGTGATGGCGGTTTCGATGTTGCGGGTGAAAGGGCTGGTTAATCTAGCGCCTATCCCTCGATCTCTTTGCTCCCGTCGGACGCATTCCCTGAATAATCGTGCCATTCTTTCATCAGAATTTGGAGCGGACAAAAATGAGCTTGGTTCTTCCCTGCGGGATCGATCTCGTCCAGATGACCTGTAGGGATGGTATAGCCTATCACTTCTGACGTTATCCAGTGGCTGTCTTTGGCTGCTCGGATGCGTGCTAGGACCAGCTACAGTTGCCCCCCGCCTTGATCTTCCCCTGTGGGGTTCTGCTTCGAGCATTTCCATGGGGTCAACTTCGGGTTGGGTTCTAGCTCGGCTCCGTTCAGCGGGGTTTCTATGATTAGGTGGCATGACCGGCTCAGCTACATCCGATCCTCGCCTGGTGCCTCCCCCATTGGGTTCGGTTCCAAGCGCTTCCTCGAGTCGGAGTTCGGACTGAGTCCGGGCGCGGCCCCTATCATTGTTGTTCCTGTTGATAGCTTCTTCGAAGAGGGAAGACCTTTGTTGTCTGTGAGATCCTCCAGATTGAGACTCACCCCATGATTCAGTATTGCGGTTGGATTATTCGGCGTCCCTCAAGCGTGACATGAGTTGGTTCACCAAAGCTTCTTGTTGGGATGCGAAGCGGTTAGTCACTTCAACCACAACTCTGTCTAGGTCTGCCCTAGTGATTGCTGCTAGTTGTTCCGCGGCAGGGGCTGTCGGAATTGCCTGATCTACATTTGGCACTGCTGTCGTAGTGGGACAGTTCTCTTGATCTGGATCCACTGGATCTGGAGCGCTTCTGGTTGCAACGTTCTTTCCCTTGTTGGCGTCTTTTCTCGGCCTGGAAGTCATGTTTCCCAGGCAATGAAAGGTGGTATTGGGAAAGAAGGTTGAATGAGGGAAGCTGAAGCCTGAGTTCAATTCTCAGTGAAAGCACCAAAAATGTTTGCGCAAAAAATGGGCAAACACCTTTAATCCGTATAATTTAGTTGATTTTATGTGGTTTTTAATGATTTGGATGACTTATGCAAATATGTAAAAAGCAGGGACTGAACTGTAAAAGACATACAGATTTATAGTGGTTCGGCCAGAACGTGCCTACGTCCACTTTATATGTTATTATCCTTTTTTCTTCCAGATTACAAGTACAAAGCTTTAAGTACAAGTATAAGAAAGTTGTTTGAAAGTTCCTTTCTTGCTTGAGCTCTCAAACTTGTCTGCCATTGTTGTACCCCTGCCCCTCCATTTATAGAGTGAGGCTGGGGGCAGGGGTCTTGGATGTATATAGCTGTTGGCGTGCCTGGGTTGAAGCGATCTGGCCTGGCATATTTGGTTCGGCGGAGATTGGTTCGGTCGTGGTTGGAGTGGCTTTGGTCCGGTAGGATGTTGGTCCAGTGGTGAGATGGAGGTGAGGTTGGTTTGGTCTGGTGTGGATTTGGTTCGGTGATAGGAGGAGGATGGGTTGGTTCGGCAGTACGTGGTTCGATGGATCATGGTTCGGCAGAGGTTGGATGGGTTGGTTCGGTGTGGAATGGAGAGTGTTGGTTCGGCAGGGGTGTTGGTTCGGTGGTAGAGGTTGATTCGGTGGGAACAGCCTCACGTTGATCCGGTGCCGAAGGGGTGCGCTTGGTTCGGTATTTGTAGATGCGAGGTTTGGTTCGTCCAGGCATAGGTACCGAATGGACAGTATGTAAATGGTGATTCTAGACGAAATTGATGCTCCTTGGCCTCGTGATCACATGGGTAAGAATTCGCCCAACAATTACCGCGGCTGGTCTTCGATTTACCATCGCTGGAGAGTGGTGCACCATGGTACCGTTCCGTTTCAAATCCATGCACACATTTCAAAAAGTCGTACGACACTGTTTCGCCATTTCGGACGGATGTTGCACCTTGCACGGCGGATGTTGCACCCTGTAGATATCGATTATTTGGACGGCCATAACTTCTGGCTCGTTTAGAGTTACGGGAGCCATTACCAGTCAAAACGAAGGCCTCAGGGAGTTCTACGGCAATGATAGCTTTCAGCCATCAATGGATTTTTTAATTCCCAAAAAAGACGATCCGAGTCTCATTCGGGTCTAGGAAGTTTTTTACCCTTCGTTTTTTCGACACGTGGATTTTTACGGTGAAACGGGATTAGCGTGGATGGTCTTCGATTTACCATCGCTGGAGAGTGGTACACCATGGTACCGTTCCGTTTCAAATCCATGCACGCATTTCAAAAAGTCGTACGACACTGTTCGCCATTTCGAACGGATGTTGCACCTTGCACCGTGGATGTTGCACCTTGTAGATATCGATTATTCGGGCGGCCATAACTTCTGGCTCGTTTAGAGTTACGGGAGCCATAACCAGTCAAAACGAAGGCCTCAGTGAGTTCTACGGCTATGATCGCTTTCAGCCGTCAATGGATTGTTCAATGCCCAAAAAAGACTATCCGAGTCTCAATCGGGTCTAGGAAGTTTTTTACCCTTCGTTTTTTCGACACGTGGATTTTTAAGGTAAAACGGGATTAACGTGGCTGGTCTTCGATTTACCATCGCTGGAGGGTGGTGGACCATGGTACCGTTCCGTTTCAAATCCATGCACGCATTTCAAAAAGTCGTACGACACTGTTTCACAATTTCGGACGGATGTTGCACCTTGCACCGTGGATGTTGCACCCTGTAGATATCGATTATTCGGACGGCCATAACTTCTGGCTCGTTTAGAGTTACGGGAGCCATAACCAGTCAAAACGAAGGCCTCAGTGATTTCTACGGCTATGACAGCTTTCAGCCGTCAATAATTTGTTTAATGCCCAAAAAAGACGATCCGAGTCTCAATCGGGTCTAGAAAGTTTATTACCCTTAGTTTTTTCGACACGTGGATTTTTACGGTTAAACGGGATTACCGTGGCTGGTTTTCGATTTACCATCGCTGGAGAGTGGTGCACCATGGTACCGTTCCGTTTCAAATCCATGCACGCATTTCATAAAGTCGTACGACACTGTTTCGCCATTTCGGACGGATGTTGCACCTTGCACCGCGGATGTTGCACCCTGTAGATATCGATTATTCGGACGGTCATAACTTCTGGCTCGTTTAGAGTTACGTGAGCCATAACCAGTCAAAATGAAGGCCTTATTGAGTTCTACGGCTATGACCGCTTTCAACCGTCAATGGATTGTTTAATGCCCAAAAAAGACGATCAGAGTCTCAATCGGGTCTAGGAAGTTTTTTAGCCTTCGTTTTTTCGACACGTGGATTTTTATGGTAAAACGGGATTACCGTGGCTGGTCTTCGATTTACCATCGCTGGAGAGTGGTGCACCATGGTACCGTTCCATTACAAATCCATGCACGCATTTCAAAAAATCGTACGACACTGTTTCGCCATTTCGGACGGATGTTGCACCTCGCACGGCGGATGGTGCACCCTGTAGATATCGATTATTCGAACGGCCATATTTTCTGGCTCGTTAGAGTTACGGGAGCCATAACCAGTCAAAACGAAGGCCTTACGGAGTTCTATGGCTATGATAGCTTTCAGCCGTCAATGGATTGTTTAATTCCCAAAAAAGACAATCCGAGTCTCATTCTGGTCTAGGAAGTTTTTTACCCTTTGTTTTTTCAACACGTGGATTTTTACGATAAAACGGGATTACCGTGGATGGTCTTCGATTTACTATCGCTGGAGAGTGGTGCACCATGGTACCGTTCCGTTTCAAATCCATGCACGCATTTCAAAAAGTCGTACAACACTGTTCGCCATTTCGGACGGATGTTGCACCTTGCACCATGGATGTTGCACCCTATAGATATCGATTATTCGGACGGCCATAACTTCTGGCTCGTTTAGAGTTACGGGAGCCATAACCAGTCAAAACGAAGGCCTCAGTGAGTTCTACGGCTATGATGGCTTTCCGCCATCAATGGATTGTTTAATCCCCAAAAAAGACTATCCGAGTCTCAATCGGGTCCACGAAGTTTTTTACCCTTCGTTTTTTCGACACGTGAATTTTTTCGGTAAAACGAGATTACCGTGGCTGTTCTTCCATTTACCATCGCTGGAGAGTGGGGGACCATGGTACCATATCATTTCAAATCCATGCACGCATTTCAAAAAGTCGTACGACATTGTTTCGCCATTTCGGGCGAATGTTGCACCTTGCACCGTGGATGTTGCACCCTGTAGATATCGATTATTCGGACGGCCATAACTTCTGGCTCGTTTAGAGTTACGGGAGCCATAACCAGTCAAAACGAAGGCCTCAGTGAGTTCTATGGCTATGATAGCTTTCAGCCGTCAATTGATTGTTTAATACCCAAAAAGACGATCCGAGTCTCAATCGGGTCTAGGAAGTTTATTACCCTTAGTTTTTTCGACACGTGGATTTTTATGGTAAAACGGGATTACCGCGGCTGGTCTTCGATTTACCATCGCTGGAGAGTGGTGCACCATGGTACCGTTCCGTTTCAAATCCATGCACGCATTTCATAAAGTCGTACGACACTGTTTCGCCATTTCGGACGGATGTTGCACCTTGCACCGCGGATGTTGCACCCTGTAGATATCGATTATTCGGACGATCATAACTTCTGGCTCGTTTAGAGTTACGTGAGCCATAACCAGTCAAAATGAAGGCCTTATTGAGTTCTACGGCTATAACCGCTTTCAGCCGTCAATGGATTGTTTAATGCCCAAAAAAGACGATCCGAGTCTCAATCGGGTCTCGGAAGTTTTTTAGCCTTCGTTTTTTCGACACGTGGATTTTTATGGTAAAACGGGATTACCGTGGCTGGTCTTCGATTTACCATCGCTGGAGAGTGGTGCACCATGGTACCGTTCCATTACAAATCCATGCACGCATTTCAAAAAATCGTACGACACTGTTTCGCCATTTCGGACGGATGTTGCACCTCGCACGGCGGATGTTGCACCCTGTAGATATCGATTATTCGAACGGCCATATCTTCTGGCTCGTTAGAGTTACGGGAGCCATAACCAGTCAAAACGAAGGCCTTAGGGAGTTCTATGGCTATGACAGCTTTCAGCCGTCAATGGATTGTTTAATTCCCAAAAAAGACGATCCGAGTCTCATTCAGGTCTAGGAAGTTTTTTACCCTTTGTATTTTCGACACGTGGATTTTTACGATAAAACGGGATTACCGTGGATGGTCTTCGATTTACAATCGCTGGAGAGTGGTGCACCATGGTACCGTTCCGTTTCAAATCCATGCACGCATTTCAAAAAGTCGTACAACACTGTTCGCCATTTCGGACGGATGTTGCACCTTGCACCATGGATGTTGCACCCTGTAGATATCGATTATTCGGACGGCCATAACTTCTGGCTCGTTTAGAGTTACGGGAGCCATAACCAGTCAAAACGAAGGCCTCAGTGAGTTCTACGGCTATGATGGCTTTCCACCATCAATGGATTGTTTAATGACCAAAAAAGACTATCCGAGTCTCAATCGGGTCCACGAAGTTTTTTACCCTTCGTTTTTTCGACACGTGAATTTTTACGGTAAAACGGGATTACCGTGGCTGTTCTTCCATTTACCATCGCTGGAGAGTGGGGGACCATGGTACCGTTTCATTTCAAATCTACGCACGCATTTCAAAAAGTCGTACGACATTGTTTCGCCATTTCGGACGGATGTTGCACCTTGCACTGCGGATGTTGCACCCTGTAGATATCGATTATTCGGACGGCCATAACTTCTGGCTCGTTTAGAGTTACGGGAGCCATAACAAGTCAAAACGAAGGCCTCAGTGAGTTCTATGGCTATGATAGCTTTCAGCCGTCAATTGATTGTTTAATGCCCAAAAAGACGATCCGAGTCTCAATCGGGTCTAGGAAGTTTATTACCCTTAGTTTTTTCGACACGTGGATTTTTACGGTAAAACGGGATTACCGTGGCTGGTCTTCGATTTACCATCGCTGGAGAGTGGTGCACCATGGTACCGTTCCGTTTCAAATCCATGCACGCAATTCAAAAATTCGTACGACACTGTTCGCCATTTCGAACGGATGTTGCACCTTGCACCGTGGATGTTGCACCCTATAGATATCAATTATTCGGACGGCCGTAACTTCTGGCTCGTTTAGAGTTACGAGAGCCATAAGCAGTCAAAACGAAGGCCTCAGTGAGTTTTATGGCTATGACCGCTTTCAGCTGTTAATGGATTATTTAATGCCCAAAAAAGATGAGCCGAGTCTTAATCGGGTCTATGAAGTTTATTACCCTTAGTTTTTTCGACACGTGGATTTTTACGGTAAAACGGGATTCCTGCGGCTGGTCTTCGGTTTACCATCGCTGGAGAGTGGTGCACCATGGTACCGTTCCATTTCAAATCCATGCACGCATTTCATAAAGACGTACGACACAGTTTCGCCATTTCGGACGAATGTTGCACCTTGCGCCGCGGATGTTGCACCCTGTAGATATCGATTATTCGGACGGCCATAACTTCTGGCTCGTTTAGAGTTACGGGAGCCATAACCAGTCAAAAAGAAGGCCTCAGTGAGTTCTATGGCTATGACCACTTTGACCGTCAAGGATTGTTTAATGCCCAAAAAAGACGATCCGAGTCTCAATCGGGTCTAGGAAGTTTTTTACCCTTCGTTTTTTCGACACGTGGATTTTTACGGTAAAACGGGATTCATCGGCTGGTCTTCGATTTACCATCGCTGGAGAGTGGTGCACCATGGTACCATTCCGTTTCAAATCCATGCACGCATTTCAAAAAGTTGTACGACACCGTTTCGCCATTTCGGACGGATGTTGCACCTTGCACGGCGGATGTTGCACCCTGTAGATATCGATTATTCGGACGGCCATAACTTCTGACTCGTTTAGAGTTACGGGAGCCATTACCAGTCAAAACGAAGGCCTCAGGGAGTTCTACGGCTATGACAGCTTTTATCCGTCAATGGATTTTTTAATTCCCAAAAAAGACGATCCGAGTCTCATTCGGGTCTAGGAAGTTTTTTACCCTTCGTTTTTTCGACACGTGGATTTTTACGGCGAAACGGGATTACCCTGGATGGTCTTCGATTTACCATCGCTGGAGAGTGGTGGACCATGATACCGTTCCGTTTCAAATCCATGCACGCGTTTCAAAAAGTCGTACGACACAGTTTCGCCATTTCAGACGGATGTTGCACCTTGCACCGTGGATGTTGCACCCTGTAGATAAAGATTATTCGGACGGCCATAACTTCTGGCTCGTTTAGAGTTACAGGAGCCATAACCAGTCAGAACGAAGGCCTCAGTGAGTTCTACGGCTATGACAGCTTTCAACCGTCAATGGATTGTTTAATGCCCAAAAAAGATGATCCGAGTCTTAATCGGGTCTAGGAAGTTTATTACCCTTAGTTTTTTCGACACGTGGATTTTTACGGTAAAACGGGATTACCGTGGCTGGTCTTCGATTTACCATCGCTGGAGAGTGATGCACCATGGTACCGTTCCGTTTCAAATCCATGCACGCATTTCAAAAAGTCGTACGACACTGTTCGCCATTTCGGACGGATGTTGCACCATGCACCGTGGATGTTGCACCCTGTAGATATCGATTATTCGGACAGCCGTAACTTCTGGATCGTTTAGAGTTACGGGAGCCATAAGCAGTCAAAACGAAGGCCTCGGTGAGTTCTACAGCTATGACCGCTTTCAGCCGTCATTGTATTTTGAAATGCCCAAATAAGACTATCCGAGTCTCAATCGGGTCTAGGAAGTTTTTTACCCTTCGTTTTTTCGACACGTGGATTTTTACGGTAAAACGGGATTACCGTGGATGGTCTTCGATTTACCATCGCGAGAGAGTGGTTCACCACGGTACCATTCCGTTTCAAAAAGTCGTACGATAATGTTTCGCCATTTCGGACGGATGTTGCACCTTGCACCGCGGATGTTGCACCCTGTAGATATCGATTATTCGGACGGCCATAACTTCTGGCTCGTTTAGAATTACAGGAGCCATAACCAGTCAAAACGAAGGCCTTAGTGAGTTCTACGGCTATGAAACCTTTCAGCCGTCAATGGATAGTTGAATGCGCAAAAAAGACTATCCGAGTATCAATCGGGTCTAGGAAGTTTTTTACCCTTCGTTTTTTCGACACGTGGATTTTTACGGTAAAACGGGATTACCGTGGATGGTCTTCGATTTACCATCGCAGGAGAGTGGTGCACCATGGTACCATTCCGTTTCAAATCCATGCACGCATTTCAAAAATTCATACGACATTGTTCGCCATTTCGGACGGATGTTGCACCTTGCACCGTGGATGTTGCACCTTGTAGATATCGATTATTCGGACGGCCGTAACTTCTGGCTCGTTTAGAGTTACGGGAGCCATAACCAGTCAAAACGAAGGCCTTAGTGAGTTCTACGGCTATGACAGCTTTTAGCCGTCAATGGATTGTTTAATGCCCAAAAAAGACGATCCGAGTCTCAATCGGGTCTAGGAAGTTTATTACCCTTAGTTTTTTCGACACGTGGATTTTTACGGTAAAACGGGATTACTACGGCTGGTCTTCGATTTACCATCGCTGGAGAGTGGTGCACCATGGTACCGTTCCGTTTCAAATCCATGCACGCATTTCATAAAGTCGTACGACACTGTTTCGCCATTTCGGACGGATGTTGCACCTTGCACCGCGGAAGTTGCACCCTATAGATATCGATTATTCGGACGGCCATAACTTCTGGCTCGTTAAGAGTTACGGGAGCCATAACCAGTCCAAACGAAGGCCTCAGTGAGTTCTACGGCTATGACCGCTTTCAGCTGTCAATTGATTGTTTAATGCCCAAAAAAGACGATCCGAGTCTCAATCGGGTCTAGGAAGTTTTTTACCCTTCGTTTTTTCGACACGTGGATTTTTACGGTAAAACGGGATTCATCGGCTGGTCTTCGATTTACCATCGCTGGAGAGTGGTGCACCATGGTACCATTCCGTTTCAAATCCATGCACGCATTTCAAAAAGTTGTACGACACCGTTTCGCCATTTCGGACGGATGTTGCACCTTGCACGGCGGATGTTGCACCCTGTAGATATCGATTATTCGGACGGCCATAACTTCTGACTCGTTTAGAGTTACGGGAGCCATTACCAGTCAAAACGAAGGCCTCAGGGAGTTCTACGGCTATGACAGCTTTTATCCGTCAATGGATTTTTTAATTCCCAAAAAAGACGATCCGAGTCTCATTCGGGTCTAGGAAGTTTTTTACCCTTCGTTTTTTCGACACGTGGATTTTTACGGCGAAACGGGATTACCCTGGATGGTCTTCGATTTACCATCGCTGGAGAGTGGTGGACCATGATACCGTTCCGTTTCAAATCCATGCACGCGTTTCAAAAAGTCGTACGACACAGTTTCGCCATTTCAGACGGATGTTGCACCTTGCACCGTGGATGTTGCACCCTGTAGATAAAGATTATTCGGACGGCCATAACTTCTGGCTCGTTTAGAGTTACAGGAGCCATAACCAGTCAGAACGAAGGCCTCAGTGAGTTCTACGGCTATGACAGCTTTCAACCGTCAATGGATTGTTTAATGCCCAAAAAAGATGATCCGAGTCTTAATCGGGTCTAGGAAGTTTATTACCCTTAGTTTTTTCGACACGTGGATTTTTACGGTAAAACGGGATTACCGTGGCTGGTCTTCGATTTACCATCGCTGGAGAGTGATGCACCATGGTACCGTTCCGTTTCAAATCCATGCACGCATTTCAAAAAGTCGTACGACACTGTTCGCCATTTCGGACGGATGTTGCACCATGCACCGTGGATGTTGCACCCTGTAGATATCGATTATTCGGACAGCCGTAACTTCTGGATCGTTTAGAGTTACGGGAGCCATAAGCAGTCAAAACGAAGGCCTCGGTGAGTTCTACAGCTATGACCGCTTTCAGCCGTCATTGTATTTTGAAATGCCCAAATAAGACTATCCGAGTCTCAATCGGGTCTAGGAAGTTTTTTACCCTTCGTTTTTTCGACACGTGGATTTTTACGGTAAAACGGGATTACCGTGGATGGTCTTCGATTTACCATCGCGAGAGAGTGGTTCACCACGGTACCATTCCGTTTCAAAAAGTCGTACGATAATGTTTCGCCATTTCGGACGGATGTTGCACCTTGCACCGCGGATGTTGCACCCTGTAGATATCGATTATTCGGACGGCCATAACTTCTGGCTCGTTTAGAATTACAGGAGCCATAACCAGTCAAAACGAAGGCCTTAGTGAGTTCTACGGCTATGAAACCTTTCAGCCGTCAATGGATAGTTGAATGCGCAAAAAAGACTATCCGAGTATCAATCGGGTCTAGGAAGTTTTTTACCCTTCGTTTTTTCGACACGTGGATTTTTACGGTAAAACGGGATTACCGTGGATGGTCTTCGATTTACCATCGCAGGAGAGTGGTGCACCATGGTACCATTCCGTTTCAAATCCATGCACGCATTTCAAAAATTCATACGACATTGTTCGCCATTTCGGACGGATGTTGCACCTTGCACCGTGGATGTTGCACCTTGTAGATATCGATTATTCGGACGGCCGTAACTTCTGGCTCGTTTAGAGTTACGGGAGCCATAACCAGTCAAAACGAAGGCCTTAGTGAGTTCTACGGCTATGACAGCTTTTAGCCGTCAATGGATTGTTTAATGCCCAAAAAAGACGATCCGAGTCTCAATCGGGTCTAGGAAGTTTATTACCCTTAGTTTTTTCGACACGTGGATTTTTACGGTAAAACGGGATTACTACGGCTGGTCTTCGATTTACCATCGCTGGAGAGTGGTGCACCATGGTACCGTTCCGTTTCAAATCCATGCACGCATTTCATAAAGTCGTACGACACTGTTTCGCCATTTCGGACGGATGTTGCACCTTGCACCGCGGAAGTTGCACCCTATAGATATCGATTATTCGGACGGCCATAACTTCTGGCTCGTTAAGAGTTACGGGAGCCATAACCAGTCCAAACGAAGGCCTCAGTGAGTTCTACGGCTATGACCGCTTTCAGCTGTCAATTGATTGTTTAATGCCCAAAAAAGACGATCCGAGTCTCAATCGGGTCTAGGAAGTTTTTTACCCTTCGTTTTTTCGACACGTGGATTTTTACGGTAAAACGAGATTACCGTGGCTGGTCTTCGATTTACCATCGCTGGAGAGTGGTGCACCATGGTACCGTTCCATTACAAATCCAAGCACGCATTTCAAAAAATCGTACGACACTTTTTCGCCATTTCGGACGGATGTTGCACCTTGCACGGCGGATGTTGCACCCTGTAGATATCAATTATTCGAACGGCCATAACTTCTGGCTCGTTAGAGTTATGGGAGCCATAACAAGTCAAAACGAAGGCCTCAGGGAGTTCTACGGCTATGACAGCTTTCAGCCGTCAATGGATTGTTTAATTCACAAAAAAGACGATCCGAGTCTCATTCGGGTCTAGGAAGTTTTTTACCCTTTGTTTTTTCGACACGTGGATTTTTACGGTAAAACGGGATTACCATGGATGGTCTTCGATTTACCATCGCAGGAGAGCGGTGCACCATGGTACCGTTCCGTTTCAAATCCATGCACGCATTTCAAAAAGTCGTAAAACACTGTTCGCCATTTCGGACGGATGTTGCACCTTGCACCGTGGATGTTGCACCCTGTAGATATCGATTATTCGGACGGCCATAACTTCTGGCGCGTTTAGAGTTACGGGAGCCATAACCACTCAAAACGAAGGCCTCAGTGAGTTCTACGGCTATGACAGCTTTCAACCGTCAATGGATTGTTTAATGCCCAAAAAAGACTACCCGAGTCTCAATCGGGTCTAGGTAGTTTTTTACCCTTCATTTTTTCGACACGTGAATTTTTACGGTAAAAAGGGATTACCGTGGCTGGTCTTCCATTTACCATCGCTGGAGAGTGGTGGACCATGGTATCGTTTCGTTTCAAATCCACGCACGCATTTCAAAAAGTCGTTCGACACTGTTTCGCCATTTCGGACGGATGTTGCACCTTGCACCGTCGATGTTGCACCCTGTAGATATCGATTATTCGGACGGCCATAACTTCTGGCTCGTTTAGAGTTACGGGAGCCATTACCAGTCAAAACGAAGGCCTCAGTGAGTTCTATGGCCATGATAGCTTTCAGCCGTCAATGGATTGTTTAATGCCCAAGAAGACGATCCGAGTTTCAATCGGGTCTAGGAAGTTTATTACCCTTAGTTTTTTCGACACGTGGATTTTTACGGTAAAACGGGATTACCGTGGCTGGTCTTCGATTTACCATCGCTGGAGAGTGGTGCACCATGGTACCGTTCCGTTTCAAATCCATGCACGCAATTCAAAAAGTCGTACGACACTTTTCGCCATTTCAGACGGATGTTGCACCTTGCACCGTGGATGTTGCACCCTGTAGATATCGATTATTCGGACGGCCGTAACTTCTGGCTCGTTCAGAGTTACGGGAGCCATAAGCAGTCAAAACGAAGGCCTTAGTGAGTTCTACGGCTATGACCGCTTTCAGCCTTCATTGTATTGTTGAATGCCCAAAAAAGACTATCCGAGTCTCAATCGGGCCTAGGAAGTTTTTTACCCTTCGTTTTTTCGACACGTGGATTTTTACGGTAAAACGGATTACCGTGGATGGTCTTCGATTTACCGTCGTGGCAGAGTGGTGCACCATGGTACCGTTCCGTTTCAAATGCATGCACACATTTCAAAAAGTCGTACGACAATGTTTCGCCATTTCGGACGGATGTTGCACCTTGCACCGTGGATATTGCACCCTGTAGATATCGATTATTCGGACGGCCATAACTTCTGGCTCGTTTAGAGTTACGGGAGCCATAACCAGTCAAAACGAAGGCCTCAGTGAGTTCTACTGCTATGACCGCTTTCAGCCGTCAATGGATTGTTCGATGCCCAAAAAAGACTATCCTAGTCTCAATCGGGTCTAGGAAGTTTTTTACCCTTCGTTTTTTCGGCACGTGGATTTTTACGGTAAAACAGGATTACCGTGGATGGTCTTCGTTTTACCATCGCTGGAGAGTGGTGCAACATGGTACCGTTCCGTTTCAAATCCATGCACGCATTTCAAAAAGTCGTACGACATTGTTCGCCATTTCGGACGGATGTTGCACCTTGCACCGTGGATGTTGCACCCTGTAGATATCGATTATTCGGACGGTCGTAACTTCTCGCTCGTTTAGATTTACGGGAGCCATAACCAGTCAAAACGAAGGCCTCAGTGAGTTCTACGGCTATGACCGCTTTCAGACGTCAATGGATTGTTTAAGGCCCAAAAAAGACGATCCGAGTCTCAATCGGGTCTAGGAAGTTTATTACCCTTAGTTTTTTCGACACGTGGATTTTTACGGTAAAACGGGATTACTACGGCTTGTCTTTGATTTACCTTCACTGGAGAGTGGTGCACCATGGTACCGTTCCGTTTCAAATCCATGCACGCATTTCATAAAGTCGTACGACACTGTTTTGCCATTTCGGACGTATGTTGCACCTTGCACCATGGTTGTTGCACCCTGTAGATATCGATTATTCGGACGGCCATAACTTCTGGCTCGTTTAGAGTTACGGGAGCCATAACCAGTCAAAACGAAGGCCTCAGTGAGTTCTACGGCTGTTTGCGCCAAAATTGGTCACAAACACCCAATAGTCGTGAAAGCACCCGTTTATCAACACAGATCAGCAACAATCAATAAAGAATTCAGATCTAAGCAACAACAATCACAATAATTCATAGACAACAATCACAAACACAGGATTTATAGTGGTTCGGCGATCTTACCTACGTCCACTTTGAAGGTTCTCTCTTTATTGATTCACCTGATGATATTAATCGATTACAATGGATCACAGTTGATGATAGCTTTGAAATCTTGCATACAACAGCGATAATGAGGTATGGAATTAAATCTGGCAGAGTTTGGACGTTCAATGGTGGAAGCTCCGAAAGATCCCCTTTTCTGAAGGCTTCACGGTGCTATTTATAGGCGTAGGAGGCCCAGATCTCGCTCAAACTTCGGGAGACTTTTCCTGGCACGTGAGTGGGTCCACGCGCCCGACCCCACCAAGTTTCGACTCGATCTGACATCGATTCGAAGTGATTTCGAACCCATCAAGAAATGGTCCAATCGAGCTGAAACTTGGCACTAACAATCTTGATCATGTATGGAAGCTACTGTGAAAATTTCGTTGCATTTGGATCAGTGATTTAGGAGATATAACCGATTCAAGTTGTTGTTTTTCGTGACGGCTGTTGCATTCGAACCCATCACTTCGAATCCATTCCCTTCGACTCGATCGGTCACGTGGATCTCTGGTGACGTGGCGCGCACTCCTCGCATCGATCATGTTTTATCTCCGAGTTGACCGCTTCGCACCCATGGATTTCGCCTCGTTCGTATCGTGTGTCGCGACCCAGTTTGCATCAATGGATTCGAAATGGATCGACACGAAGGGGATCAAGACGACCCGAGTGGATTCGAACATGGCAGAATTTATGGATACGAAGGAATGATCTGGCATTCTTGATGGGTGCGAGGTCGATCGATACGAAGTATGGTATATGGTGATGGATTCGAAGTGCTCCGGACTCGATGGATACGAAAAAATGCTCAGGGGAGCCCAGGTGATGGATTCGAACTGATCGATTCGAATGTCATCGATTCGAAGTACACGGAGCTTGATGGATTCGAACTTATTGAGATGATGCCTATCTGATGGGTTCGAACCGTTGGGTTCGAAGCGACCAATATCACGTCTGATCGCTTCGAACTCCTTCGACTCGAAACATGTGCAAACCGAGGGATTCGAATAAAGGAGTTACTGATGGATTCGAACTCCATCGGTTCGAAATGGGCGTCCTCTCAACAAGCCGATGGTTTCGAACTGTGTACTTTGGCTGACTTGCATCGATCATATCTTGCTCATACGAACTCCGATTAACCTGAAATTTGAAACACTGGCCTTCATGGTCTTGCTTGTCATGTCTTATCAATTGTGGCCTGATACGGGCTCGGACAAAAATTCATTGATATCCATAACGATGTGAAGTACAATCAATCTCTGAGACGAACCGTCTTTTGTTTTTGACCACTCTTTTGGTATCCCGGCTTTGCCAAAAAGCGGGATAACATCTGCCCTACAAAACATGCCTTGCGGTAGGAAGGTGTGTTTTGTAATGCCTTGAGTTGGATGTTCATATCCTATCGTCAACCTGTAAAGAACTTGATAGACTCATATGTCCTCAAATGATGATCGTTCGGGATCGAGCTATTTGGGATGAAGTACGACCGTGTGTGGTCAAGCGTATAAATCCATGCGTCGATCGTTCGGGATCGTATGCCACTTGAGGTGGATCGGGACCGTTCGCGGTCTGCGCCGTTCGTGGCAAAGGATGGAATAGGACCGTTCGCGGTTGATGCCGTTCATGGCAAAAGGTTGAATGGGACTGTTCGCGGTCGATGTCGTTCGCGGCAATTAAAGAGACGGGACCGTTCGTGGTCGTTGCCGTTCGCGGCAATTGAAGAGATGGGACCGTTCGCGGTCGATGCCGTTCGCGGCAAACAGTGATCGTTCGCGATCAAGTGCCATTCAAGGCGAATGGTGACCGTTCGAGGTCGGATTTCATAATAAGTGAATCATGACCGTTCGCGGTCGGTGCCATTTGAGGCAGAAAGTGATCGTTCGCGATCAACTGTCATATAAGTGAATAGTGACCGTTCGCGCTCGGATGCCGTTCGAGTCGATTTGTGATTGTTCGCGATCGTGTGACGTTCGAGGCGAATTATGTGTGCCCGGGGGGGACTTAGTATTATCGATGCCGGAGTTCATGTTCGGGGGAGCTTCTGAATCAAAACTCTGGCGGTTCATCGCCACACAGAAGGTGCTCGTGGACCGTTCGCGATCCAACGGGCATGAAGATAAATTCTTTCATGGAATTGCAAATATAAAAGCAATGATTATACGAACCTTATAATAGAAATGTCCATAGAAACAGAGTCTAAATGTTCAAATCAAAATCAAAGCAGAAAGCAAAGCAGGGATGTCAAAGTGTAAACTCTCACTATGATACGGTTGGTAGTCATTCAGAGCATGCCTATGGATCGTGCGCGATCGCTCACATGTGTAAATGATTTAACCGTATTAGTAAGAGGTTTACGACTTGTTCATCGTTGTTTCATTCAATCAATGGATAATCAGACGTTGTCCTGACTCAGGGCCACCTCTAGTTGAGGTAGACGGTGGGCGCTCTGGCTCCACTGCTTGAGTCCGTTTCCTCACATACTGAAGGAGCATACCGTTCCTGATATGCCCTTCCACCTCGTCCTTCAAATGCCTGCAATCGTTAGTGTTATGACCGTTTAATTCATGGAATACACAAAACTTATCTAATTTCCTTTCGTCAGAGGTTGGATCCCTTCGCATTGGCCTACGATATGGAACCTGCTCTTTGGTATCCTGATAAATTCGTTCCACGCTTTCATTCAGCACAGCGTATGTGGTAAATCATGGTTCCTTTCGTGGTCGCATCGACCTTTTATAGCCACTCTCAGCCTTTCGCTTCCCCTTGCTAGTTTCTGTACCTTTCTCAGGAGGATTTCCATCTTTGACCGTGTAAACATTGAGCTCGTCTCCTTCTTCTCTCTCTGCGCTCGCGTCTTCCAATCGCAGGAACTTTTCCGCCTCATGATAGAATTCTCCTAGATCCATAGGTGGATCTTTCATCAATGAGTTTTTGAAATCCGTGCCATCAGCTATTCCGGAAACGGCTGCCATCATAACCACGGATGGATCCGGCCGATCGACCGATGCTGCTGCCGCATTGAATCGCGTCAGAAAACTCCTCAAGGTCTCTCCAGTCTTCTGCTTCAAAATTGCCAAACTCATTACGTTTTTGGGTCTTGCAATGTGAACCCTAAATTGTCTCATGAATCTTTCAGTCAAGTCTGTCCATGTTCCTATGGAGCCGCTGTCTAGTTGCCTAAACCATAATGCTGCGATATCTGTCAGATATAATGGAAAGCACCGGGCCGTAACCTCTTGTGATGCCCCCAGCACCTCCATATGCCTCATGTATCTCGTCAAATGGACTGCGGGATCCGTCCGCCCATCATACATCTCTATTGATGGCAACTTAAACTCTGGTGGGTTCCTAGCCATCCTAATTGCAGGAGAAAAGGGACTCCTGTTTACGTCTTCAAGATCTTTGTTTGTTAACCCGCATCTCATGGCTCGCCTAACCATTTGTGCCAATTTATCTTCATCTCCAAGATGCAATCCTCGTTCATTGCTTTCAACCTGCCCCCCGAGTCCACGAGGGAATTCTGGGATCTGCCCCCTTGACTGAGCGTTCACTCCCCTGCTATTCCTTGCTTGGGTAGATGCATCTCTATCTCTCTCAGGGATTGGATCAACATTCTCCATGTGTGTGCCCCCTACTCCAGGTGCTATGTCGGATGGTCCTGCTCCTTTCTGAACTCCGGTTACTCCTTGATTCTGTGCTCCAAGTTGCCCTATCTGTTGGAACAAACTCTGGATCAGCTCCTCCTGTTTTTTCATCACTGTCTCCATCTCGTCCCTAGTGATGAAGATCGACGCTTGATTCGCTCCTGAGGAAGCCTCTTGACTTCCCTGATGTTCACTTCTCTCTGGCCTTTGTTTCTTACTTATTTGTCTCGTCATGGTTCTTAGATCTAAATTCCTAAGTCTCCAAGTTCAAATTCTCCTGAATCAGCCTCTCAGTGAAAGCACCAAAATGTTTGCGCCAAAATTGGTCACAAACACCCAATAGTCGTGAAAGCACCCGTTTATCAACACAGATCAGCAACAATCAATATAGAATTCATATCTAAGCAACAACAATCACAACAATTCAAAGACAACAATCACAAACACAGGATTTATAGTGGTTCGGCGATCTTGCCTACGTCCACTTTGAAGGTTCTCTCTTTATTGATTCACTTGATGATATTAATCGATTACAATGGAACACGGTTGATGATAGCTTTGAAATCTTGAATACAATAGCGATAATGAGGTATGGAATTAAATCCGGCAGAATTTGGACGTTCAATGGTGGAAGCTCCAAAAGATCCCCTTTTCTGAAGGCTTCAGGGTGCTATTTATAGGCGTAGGAGGCCCAGATCTCGCTCAAACTTCGGGAGACTTCTTCTGGCACGTGAGTGGGCCCACGCGACCGACCCCACCAAGTTTCGACTCTATCTGACATCGATTCGAAGTGATTTCGAACCCATCAAGAAATAGTCCAATCGAGCTGAAACTTGGCAAGAACAATCTTGATCATGTATGGAAGCTACTGTGAAAATTTCGTTGCATTTGGATCAGTGGTTTAGGAGATATATGTAACGACCCGTATTTTACGTGTCGATGTATCGTAGAATTTACAGGTTGTTAGTGTTGTTTGCGTTATCTCTAGCTTGAGTCGTTTAGGAGTTGACCCGAGTGCAAGTGATGAGTCGTGGCCGACTTAAGGTAGTGGCCGACTCATAGGTTGGAGCGACTTATAGTGGAGATGCCGAGCTAGCATGGTTACCGAGATAACAGGTTTAAGGGGGATACCGACTTAGAGTGTGACCGAGATAGGTTGTAGGTCGTTGGCTCGGTTTGGTGTTAGGTCGTAGTTGTTAGCTCGGTAGGATTTGGGTCGGTAGGCCATGTTTTTTAGGTTGTTGTCTCGGAGCTGTTGTGTAGGTCTTAGGTCGAAGGTCTTTGGGTCGGCATAGGGTTAGGTCGTATGGCCGTGTTGTTATGTCGCTTGAGTTTTTAGGTCGGCATTGGTTGAGTCGGCTAGGGATTAGGTCGGCAGGAACTAGGTCGTGTAACCCTGTATGTGTTGTGTAGTTGGGTCGGCGTCTTGGGGATAAGTCGTAGGTAGTTGAGTCGTATAGGTCGGCAGAGTGTTGGGTCGTATGGGGTCGCTTAGGTCGTGAGTCGGCAAGGATGAGTCGGCAAGGATGAGTCGGGGACGACCTAATAGCGAGCTCCGAGTTAAGAAGTTGGCCGAGTTAAGGGGGATTCCAGCCTATAAATAGAGGGGTTTGGCTCACTTTTTGGCACCGGATTTCGAAGCGACGAAGTGCTGCCATTTTGGAAACTCGACTACAGTATTTTCTTCACTTCTTTCTCTACTTCCATCAAGTGCTAACATCCATTGAAGATTGAAGATCAAGATCAAAGATCAAGAGCCAAAGTTGAAGATTTTCATCCGAAGAGGCTAGATTTCACCATTTCAAGTGAAATTTCTCCGGATCAAGCTCAAGTCCTTGCTGTCCAGATCTGAAGTTGATTGATTTTAGGTTGTTTTGGTGATTTGGTGAGTGGTAGTTATCTCTCACGCGGATCCAAGGGAGTATATTGGATTGGTGGCTTGTTTGAGTGTTAAAGTTAGAGATTTCATGCGTTTTTCTTAGATCCAAGTCTAGATCCATGGTTTTTGAAGATGTTTGCTTATGCAAGTTTATTTAATAAGTGTTAGAGACAAAACCCATGTTTTATATTTGATAGATCTATGCTAAAAACCATGATTTCACATACGTTGGACTTTTGCTCATTTAATTACGAAATTGCCATTATAGTTGATATTGCTTATTAGATCTTGTTTGAATGATTGATTATTTGAATGTATGATTGATTTGATTGTTTCCAAGTTAGCTAGTAGTTGATTTGGAACAAGATGATGGAAGAGGATTCAAAAGCTACGGAAGAAGGCTCTTGAATGGTGAAAGCTGCTTAAGGCATATGTAGCGGATGTTGAAGCTCATATGTATAGATTGGATGATGTTGAGATGGGACTTTGCCATGATTTGATGAGGCAAACCATGTTGTTGAGTTGAGACTTTGCTTTGATGCGATGAAGCGAAGTATGATGTGAGTCTTGGCTTAATCCAAGCAGGGATCATTCCAAGCATGTTGATAACTTGAAGAGTAGTTCAAGTTGGTTGATAATGGATTGTTCAAGAGGTAGCTTGAGCTTGTATGAGGATAGTCGTCAAGAAGGATGGCTAGGAGGCTTGGATCTCGTCGTTGTTGAAGGTTCTAGCATGCTCAAAAGCAAGAGTACATGGGGCGCCCATAACGACTACAGGTAGGTAGTCGGGACACCCAAAAGACTACAGGTAGGTAGTTGAGTACTCTGGGCAAAGTAGATAAGTCCTAGGCACAAGGCAGTGTGCGGAGTTATGGTTAGAACCGGGGTTACCATTAGCCCTTGACAGATGGTCATTCAACTAACGGTGAAATCGAGGCAAGGATAACAGTGATAGCCAGAGTCATGGATGTTTGGTTGTATTATCATTCGGCTTCAAGAGCGGTGTTTTCTGGGTGCTTATCTGATCTTGGTTTAGGCCTTGGGGGTTTGTATTTGGAAAACATCGTCCTTGACTCGAGTGGTATTTGCTTTACCTTAATTGTCTATGTTGTTATGCTTGCTTCTCCTTAGTGTATGTCTGGGGCTATCACTGTAGAAAGAGGTGGAGTGGGATGGTTTGGTTCCTATTCCTTTTATCCTTTATGCTCTTTTGGTATGTTTGATAGTTAATTTACTGCTCACTAAGACTTTGTCTGACTCAAGGTTTTATGTCTCCTCTTATTACCTTGGGCTGTTCATCCATGTTGGGATGGGCAGACTAGGTAGCAGGTGACAGGTGCTGTGCTAGGAGTTCTACGATGAAGATGACGAAGACGAGCAGGAGGCTTTGCATATTAGTTTTCTTACTATATGTACTGGGTATCCGCTGCTGTATTTGGTTGAGTGATTTGTAGTGAGGCTTTCATGTATGGATTTGAGTAGATGATTGTATAAAACTACTGTGATGCTTATATGATGATGTTCTGTTCTATGGAGCTTCACTATATTATATTTCTCTATTGTATTTTATCCATGCGCTGTGAGTTGTACGATAGAGATTCTTTTGTTTTGTTTTACCCTGACTATCGTCCATGGCTGCCTGGCACGCCTTTCAGCGCATTATTTCCTTGTTTTGGTGCGGGAGTCATGGGCGGTCGTCACATTTGGTATCAGAGCTTTGGTTAATCGATTTTAGCCAACGCTCGCTCATGTAACTACGTAAGAGAGACGTAATTGTAATTTGATGGATGATTACTATATATAATATAGTAGTTTAGAAGGGTTTGAACTCCTTATGCAGTTGTTTCTTAAGGTGTTCTAATCATTCTTATTTACAGATATTAAGGATGAGTCGAAGTGAGAGACAAGCTGCGAGGGGTAGCCGTGATGCTAGGGAAGCTGTTGATTATGCTCCTATGTTTGAGGCCATGATGACTTCAATCATGAGGAGAATACCAGCTTCAGGATCATCTGTGGATGTGGGAGTTCAAGTCCAAGCTCCGAGACCGGTGGATTTTGCCAAGCTTTGCAAGGATTATACTGCTCTTGGAGGGAAAGTTTTCTTGGGGACGGAGTCGACTATTGAGGTGCAGAGATGGATTGATGCTTGCAAAAGAATCTTTGGTGACTTAGGGATTGAGGATGCAACTAAGAGGAAGCTTGCATCGAGACAGCTTCAGGGAAGAGCTGCTGATTGGTGGAATTCTATCACCATAGATACACCAGAAGAAGAGATTACTTGGGAGCAATTCCAAGTTAGATTTGAAGCTAAGTTCATCTCTACTTCCCAGAAATCTGTCTTGTTTAAGAGGTTTGTGGAGCTCAAGCAAGGGGGAAGGCCTGTTCTTGAGTATATTTCGGAGTTTGAAGCTTTGTCTAAGTATGCCAGATCATATATTGATTCTCCCTACCAGAAGAATGAAAAGTTTGTGACTGGTCTGGATGCTTATCTTGGGAGGCAGTTAGTGGATCATCTGGACGATCCATTTGAGAAGCTTGTGGAAAAAGCTCTTAGGCATGAGAGTTTGTTTCCTAGGGAAAGTTCTGTTATTGCTGTAGCTAGGGAAGGATCTAAACCACAGCAGAGTGGCAATAGGAAGAGGAAGCAGCAGCAACAGAAGGGTAGGGATGGCCAGAAGAAGCCGAAAAGTGAAGTGACTTGCTATAACTGCCAGCAGAAGGGCCATCTTTACAAAGACTGTAAGAATCCCAGAGTGCCGGGAAAGTGTTACAACTGTGATAAGTTGGGACATATCAAGAAGGACTGTCCAGAACCGAGGAAAGATAGGCAGGTTGTGCAAGCCTTTGCTTTGGGGGCTGTTCCATCGTCTTCGAAAGCTCCTACTGCTGAAGAGAAGGGGAAGAGTGTGGTTGTTCAAGGTACTCTTTCTATTTGTGGTGTTCCAGTTAGAGTGTTGTTTGATACTGGAGCGTCGCATTCTTTTGTTTGTGATGATTTGGTAAGCCGGTTAGGTATGAAACCGGATATTGTTGATAGGCCATTGGTTGTGACTAATCCGGTAGGGGGTTCGTCATGTTTGTGTATGTTATGTCGTGGTCTAGTTGTGTCGAGTCATGATTGCTCGTTTGTTTGTGATTGCTTTGTTCTGAACTTTGCGGGGTTCGGAATTATTTTGGGTATGGACTGGCTTAGGAAGTATGCGGCTAGGATTGATTGTGAGAGGCTTGAGGTGACAGTCGGGAATGTGGAAGGGCGAAAGGTTGTGATACGATGTAAGCATGAAGAAGGCGTCTTCATGAGCTTCATGTATTCGCTGGTTGTTCCACGGGATGGACTGTCATCGGTGCCTATTGTGAATGAGTTTGAGAATGTCTTTGAGGAAGTCAAAGGGTTGCCGCCGCATAGGGAGATCGAGTTTCGTATCGATCTAGTTGAGGGAGCCAGACCTGTTGTGATGCCTCTTAGGCGGATGGCACCGAGGGAGCAGCAAGAGCTGAAGGTGCAAGTTGATGACCTTTTGCAGAAAGGATTCATTCGGAGAAGTGTGTCCGAATGGGGTGCGCCCGTTGTGTTCGCAACCAAAACGGATGGATCGTTGAGGTTGTGTGTTGATTATCGTGAGCTGAATAAGGTGACTAGGAAGAACAAGTATCCATTGCCGAGAATAGATGACTTGTTTGATCAGCTTCACGAGGCTAAGGTGTTTTCTCAGATGGATTTGGCAACGGGATTTCACCAGTTGAGAGTGGCGAAGGATAGTGTGCCGAAGACTGCTTTCAGGACACCATCCGGGTTTTATGAGTGGCTGGTAATGCCGTTTGGGTTGACTAACGCGCCAGCATATTTTGTGGATCTTATGAATAGAGTGTTCAGAGATCAGTTGAATAAGTTCGTGCTTGTGTTCGTGGATGATATTTTGGTTTATTCCAGAACTGAGGAAGAGCACAAGACGCACTTGAGGATTGTTTTAGGAATCTTACGGAAACATCAGCTGAAGGCTAAGTTTTCGAAGTGTCACTTCTGGAAGAATGAAGTGAGGTTCTTAGGTCATGTTATTTCTGGAAATGGAATAGCGGTTGATCCCGCTAAGGTGGCAGCGATCCAGGATTGGGTTAGACCTAAGAATGCATCTGATGTGAGAAGTTTTCTTGGATTAGCAGGATATTATCGTCGGTTTATCAAAGACTTTTCCAAGATAGCTGCACCGTTAACAGGATTGACAAAGAAGAACCAGGTGTTCAGATGGGATGATAAGTGTGAGCAAGCTTTTGTAATCCTGAAAGAGCGATTGACGAGTGCTCCTGTTTTGACTATTCCAAGTGGGAATGATGAGATGGTGGTTTACACCGATGCATGTGGCACTGGACTAGGAGCGGTGCTAATGCAGAAGGATAAAGTTGTTGCGTATGCAAGTCGACAACTGAAGCCGCATGAAAGGAATTATCCGACTCATGATTTGGAGTTAGCGGCGATTGTGTTTGCTTTGAAGATGTGGAGACACTATCTATTGGGAGTTAGATTTGAGTTGTTTACAGATCATAAGTCGTTGAAGTATCTGTTCTCCCAAAAGGATTTAAATCTTCGACAGCAACGGTGGCTAGAGTTCCTAGCATCTTATGATTTTGGTATAGCCTATACTCCGGGGAAAGGTAACGCAGTGGCTGATGCGTTAAGTCGAAGACATGCAGGATTGGGAGCCATGTTTTCAGAGTGGAAGAGTCTCGAGTATTTGGCTGAGTTTGACTTCAGGCCAAGGTGTGAATTGGAACCTGAGATGTTGGCAAACTTATCGATAAGGCCTACTCTTGTGGAAAGAGTTGGCGAGAGCCAAAGGAGAGATGATAAGCTTGTCAAGATTATCCGTGATTTGGAATCCGGATTGGACCCGGAGAAGGATAAAGGATTCGAGGTCGATCGAGAGGGTTGGCTTCGAAAGCAAGGACGACTAGTTGTTCCCGATGTAGATGGATTGAGAGATGAAGTTCTGAGGGAGAGTCATCACTCGAAGTTGACAATTCATCCAGGTGGAAATAAGATGTATCGGGATATGAAGAGAACCTACTACTGGGAAGGTATGAAGAAGGATGTTGGAAATTTTATTTCCAAGTGTATGAATTGCCAGTTGGTGAAAGCTGAGCAGAAGAAGCCCAGTGGATTGCTTCAGCCATTAGAGGTTCCTACATGGAAGTGGGAGCAAGTGTCGATGGACTTTATCGATGGTCTACCTAGGACAAGAGCAGGGAATGAAGGGATTTGGGTCATAGTAGATCGTTTGACCAAGAGTGCAAGGTTCATTCCTGTTCGATCGACTAGGACTGCATCGAAGTTGGCTGAATTATATGTGAAGTGGATAGTTCGTTTCCATGGTGTTCCGAAGAGTATAGTGAGCGATCGAGATCCATTGTTCACTAGTAGATTTTGGAAGAGCTTCCAGGAAGTTTTGGGAACTGAGTTGTGTTGAGTACAGCTTATCACCCTCAAACAGATGGTCAGACTGAGAGAGTCAACCGAGTTTTGGAAGATCTTCTTAGAGCATGTGTTTTGGACTTCGGAGGATCATGGGAAGATCACCTTCATTTGGTGGAGTTTGCTTATAATAACAGTTATCAGTCGAGTATCGGTATGGCACCATATGAGGCATTATATGGAAGACCGTGTAACTCTCCGACATGTTGGTTGGAAACTGGAGAAAAGCTGATACTTGGGCCAGAGATGATTCGACAGACTTCAGATTGTATAGAGATCATTCGGCAACGAATGAAGGCAGCCCAAGATCGTCAGAAAAGTTATGCCGATAATCGTCGTAAGGATTTGGAATTCGACGTAGGTGATATGGTTTTTGTGAAGATTTCTCCTCTGAAGAGTGTCATTAGATTCGGGAAGAAAGGAAAGTTAACTCCGAGATTTGTTGGACCATTCCCGATTATCGAGCGTATTGGAAAGCTCGCTTATAGATTGGAGTTACCGGAAAAGATGGCGGGTGTGCACAGTGTTTTTCATGTATCTTATCTACGGAAGTATATGCACGACCCAACTACGGTGGTTTCTGCTGATAGCTGTGAAGACTTGGAGGTTGATCCAGTTGTTTCGAGACCTCGTAAGCCGCTTCGTATTGTTGAAACCGATACGAAACAGCTTAGGAGGAAGACGATTACGTTGCTCAAGGTACAATGGAGTGACGATGTTAACGACTGTACATGGGAGGAGGAAGAGAGGATGAAGGCAGCTCATCCCGGACTCTTCAAGGTATGGCCCTAAAGTGTCGTGACATCTCATGAATTTGTAGCTTGTTCTAAGTCTTAGAATTCTGCATGCTAGGTTAGAATTGGATGCATGGTTTGTTGATTGCTATGGATGGTAGGCATGCGGAATAATTGTGATTGCTGTTGTTTGCTTGGAATTTCGGGGGCGAAATTCCTAAGGGGGAGAGAATGTAACGACCCGTATTTTACGTGTCGATGTATCGTAGAATTTACAGGTTGTTAGTGTTGTTTGCGTTATCTCTAGCTTGAGTCGTTTAGGAGTTGACCCGAGTGCAAGTGATGAGTCGTGGCCGACTTAAGGTAGTGGCCGACTCATAGGTTGGAGCGACTTATAGTGGAGATGCCGAGCTAGCATGGTTACCGAGATAACAGGTTTAAGGGGGATACCGACTTAGAGTGTGACCGAGATAGGTTGTAGGTCGTTGGCTCGGTTTGGTGTTAGGTCGTAGTTGTTAGCTCGGTAGGATTTGGGTCGGTAGGCCATGTTTTTTAGGTTGTTGTCTCGGAGCTGTTGTGTAGGTCTTAGGTCGAAGGTCTTTGGGTCGGCATAGGGTTAGGTCGTATGGCCGTGTTGTTATGTCGCTTGAGTTTTTAGGTCGGCATTGGTTGAGTCGGCTAGGGATTAGGTCGGCAGGAACTAGGTCGTGTAACCCTGTATGTGTTGTGTAGTTGGGTCGGCGTCTTGGGGATAAGTCGTAGGTAGTTGAGTCGTATAGGTCGGCAGAGTGTTGGGTCGTATGGGGTCGCTTAGGTCGTGAGTCGGCAAGGATGAGTCGGCAAGGATGAGTCGGGGACGACCTAATAGCGAGCTCCGAGTTAAGAAGTTGGCCGAGTTAAGGGGGATTCCAGCCTATAAATAGAGGGGTTTGGCTCACTTTTTGGCACCGGATTTCGAAGCGACGAAGTGCTGCCATTTTGGAAACTCGACTACAGTATTTTCTTCACTTCTTTCTCTACTTCCATCAAGTGCTAACATCCATTGAAGATTGAAGATCAAGATCAAAGATCAAGAGCCAAAGTTGAAGATTTTCATCCGAAGAGGCTAGATTTCACCATTTCAAGTGAAATTTCTCCGGATCAAGCTCAAGTCCTTGCTGTCCAGATCTGAAGTTGATTGATTTTAGGTTGTTTTGGTGATTTGGTGAGTGGTAGTTATCTCTCACGCGGATCCAAGGGAGTATATTGGATTGGTGGCTTGTTTGAGTGTTAAAGTTAGAGATTTCATGCGTTTTTCTTAGATCCAAGTCTAGATCCATGGTTTTTGAAGATGTTTGCTTATGCAAGTTTATTTAATAAGTGTTAGAGACAAAACCCATGTTTTATATTTGATAGATCTATGCTAAAAACCATGATTTCACATACGTTGGACTTTTGCTCATTTAATTACGAAATTGCCATTATAGTTGATATTGCTTATTAGATCTTGTTTGAATGATTGATTATTTGAATGTATGATTGATTTGATTGTTTCCAAGTTAGCTAGTAGTTGATTTGGAACAAGATGATGGAAGAGGATTCAAAAGCTACGGAAGAAGGCTCTTGAATGGTGAAAGCTGCTTAAGGCATATGTAGCGGATGTTGAAGCTCATATGTATAGATTGGATGATGTTGAGATGGGACTTTGCCATGATTTGATGAGGCAAACCATGTTGTTGAGTTGAGACTTTGCTTTGATGCGATGAAGCGAAGTATGATGTGAGTCTTGGCTTAATCCAAGCAGGGATCATTCCAAGCATGTTGATAACTTGAAGAGTAGTTCAAGTTGGTTGATAATGGATTGTTCAAGAGGTAGCTTGAGCTTGTATGAGGATAGTCGTCAAGAAGGATGGCTAGGAGGCTTGGATCTCGTCGTTGTTGAAGGTTCTAGCATGCTCAAAAGCAAGAGTACATGGGGCGCCCATAACGACTACAGGTAGGTAGTCGGGACACCCAAAAGACTACAGGTAGGTAGTTGAGTACTCTGGGCAAAGTAGATAAGTCCTAGGCACAAGGCAGTGTGCGGAGTTATGGTTAGAACCGGGGTTACCATTAGCCCTTGACAGATGGTCATTCAACTAACGGTGAAATCGAGGCAAGGATAACAGTGATAGCCAGAGTCATGGATGTTTGGTTGTATTATCATTCGGCTTCAAGAGCGGTGTTTTCTGGGTGCTTATCTGATCTTGGTTTAGGCCTTGGGGGTTTGTATTTGGAAAACATCGTCCTTGACTCGAGTGGTATTTGCTTTACCTTAATTGTCTATGTTGTTATGCTTGCTTCTCCTTAGTGTATGTCTGGGGCTATCACTGTAGAAAGAGGTGGAGTGGGATGGTTTGGTTCCTATTCCTTTTATCCTTTATGCTCTTTTGGTATGTTTGATAGTTAATTTACTGCTCACTAAGACTTTGTCTGACTCAAGGTTTTATGTCTCCTCTTATTACCTTGGGCTGTTCATCCATGTTGGGATGGGCAGACTAGGTAGCAGGTGACAGGTGCTGTGCTAGGAGTTCTACGATGAAGATGACGAAGACGAGCAGGAGGCTTTGCATATTAGTTTTCTTACTATATGTACTGGGTATCCGCTGCTGTATTTGGTTGAGTGATTTGTAGTGAGGCTTTCATGTATGGATTTGAGTAGATGATTGTATAAAACTACTGTGATGCTTATATGATGATGTTCTGTTCTATGGAGCTTCACTATATTATATTTCTCTATTGTATTTTATCCATGCGCTGTGAGTTGTACGATAGAGATTCTTTTGTTTTGTTTTACCCTGACTATCGTCCATGGCTGCCTGGCACGCCTTTCAGCGCATTATTTCCTTGTTTTGGTGCGGGAGTCATGGGCGGTCGTCACAATATAACCGATTCAAGTTGTGGTTTTTCGTGAGGGCTGTTGCATTCGAACCCATCACTTTGAATCCATTCCCTTCGACTCGACCGGTCACGTGGATCTCTGGTGACTTGGCGCGCACTCCTCGCATCGATCCTGTTTTATCTTCGAGTTGACCGCTTCGTACCCATGGATTTCGCCTCGTCCGTATCGTGTGCAGCGACCCAGTTCGCATCAATGGATTCGAAATGGATCGACACGAAGGGGATCAAGACGAGCCGAGTGGATTCGAACATGGCAGAATTTATGGATACGAAGTAATGATCTGGCATTCTTGGTGGGTGCGAGGTCGATCGATATGAAGTAGGGTATATGGTGATGGATTCGAAGTGCTCCGGACTCGATGGATACGAAACAGTGCTCAGGGGATGCCCAGGCGATGGATTCGAACTGATCGATTCGAATGTCATCGATTCGAAGTACACGGAGCTTGATGGATTCAAACTTGTTGAGATGATGCCTATCTGATGGGTTCGAACCGTTGGGTTCGAAGCGACCAATATCACGTCTGATCGCTTCGAACTCGTTTGACTCGAAACATGTGCAAACCGATGGATTCGAATAAAGGAGTTACTGATGGATTCGAACTCCATTGGTTGGAAATGGGTGTCCCCTCAACAAGCCGATGGTTTCGAACTGTGTACTTTGGCTGACTTGCATCGATCATATCTCGCTCATACGAACTCCGATTAACCTGAAATTTGAAACACTGGCCTTCATGGTCTTGCTTGTCATGTCTTATCAATTGAAGCCTGATATGGGCTCGGACAAAATTCATTGATATCCATAACGAAGTGAAGTACAATCAATCTCTGAGACGAACCGTCTTTTGTTTTTTACCACTCTTTTGGTATCACGGCTTTGCCAAAAAGATGGATAACAACGGCTATGACCACTTCAGCCGTCAATGGATTGTTTAATGCCTAAAAAAGACGATCTGAGTCTCAATCGAGTCTAGGAAGTTTTTTACCCTTCGTTTTTTCGACACGTGGATTTTTACGGTAAAACGGGATTACCGTGGCTGGTCTTCGATTTACCATCGCTGGAGAGTGGTGCACAATGGTACCGTTCCGTTTCAAATCCATGCACGCAATTCAAAAAGTCGTACGACACTGTTCTCCATTTCGGACGGATGTTGCACCTTGCACCGTGGATGTTGCACCCTGTAGATATCGATTATTCGGACGGCCGTAACTTCTGGCTCGTTTAAAGTTACGGGAGCCATAAGTAGTCAAAACGAAGGCCTCAGTGAGTTCAACGGCTATGACCGCTTTCAGCCTTCATTGTATTGTTGAATGCCCAAAAAAGACTATCCGAGTCTCAATCGGGTCTAGGAAGTTTTTTACCCTTCGTTTTTTCGACACGTGGATTTTTACTATAAAACGGGATTACCGTGGATGGTCTTCGATTTAGCATCACGGGAGAGTGGTGCACCATGGTACCGTTCCATTTCAAATCCATGCACGCATTTCAAAAAGTCGTACGACAATGTTTCGCCACTTCGGACGGATGTTGCACCTTGCACTGCGGATGTTGCACCCTGTAGATATCGATTATTCGGACGGCCATAACTTCTGCTCGTTTAGAGTTACGGGAGCCATAACCAGTCAAAACGAAGGCCTCAGTGAGTTCTACAGCTATGGAAGCTTTCACCCGTCAATGGATTGTTGAATGCCCAAAAAAGATTATCCGAGTCTCAATCGGGTCTAGGAAGTTTTCTACCCTTCGTTTTTTCGACACGTGGATTTTTACGGTAAAACGGGATTACCGTGGATGGTCTTCGATTTACCATCGCTGGAGAATGGTGCACCATGGTACCGTTCCGTTTCAAATCCATGCACACATTTAAAAAAGTCGCACGACATTGTTCGCCATTTCGGACTGATGTTGCACCTTGCACCCAGTAGATATCGATTATTCAGACGGTCGTAACTTCTGGCTCGTTTAGAGTTACGGGAGCCATAACCCGTCAAAACGAAGGCCTCAGTGAGTTCTACGGCTACGACAGCTTTCAGCCGTCAATTGGATTGTTTAATGCCCAAAAAAGACGATCCTAGTCTCATTCGGGTCTAGGAAGTTTATTAGCCTTAGTTTTTTCGACACGTGGATTTTTACGGTAAAACGGGATTACTGCGGCTGGTCTTCGATTTACCATCGCTGGAGAGTGGTGCACCATGGTACCGTTCCGTTTCAAATCCATGCACGCATTTCAAAAAGTCATGCGACACTGTTTCGCCATTTCGGACGGATGTTGCACCTTGCACCGCGGATGTTGCACCCTGTAGATATCGATTATTCGGACGGCCATAACTTCTGGCTCGTTTAGAGTTACGGGAGCCATAACCTGTCAAAACGAAGGACTCGATGAGTTCTACGGCTATGACCGCTTTCAGCCGTCAATGGAATGTTTAATGCCCAAAAAAGACGATCCGAGTCTCAATCGAGTCTAGGAAGTTTTTTACCCTTCGTTTTTTCGACACGTGGATTTTTACGGTAAAACGGGATTACCGTGGCTGGTCTTCGATTTACCATCGCTGGAAAGTGGTGCACCATGGCACCGTTCCATTTCAAATCCGTGCACGCATTTCAAAAATTCGTACGACCCTGTTTCGCCATTTCGGATGGATGTTGCACCTTGCACGGCGGATGTTGCACCCTGTAGATATCGATTATTCGGACGGCCATAACTTCTGGCTCGTTTAGAGTTACGGGAGCCATAACCAGTCAAAACGAAGGTCTAAGTGAGTTCTACGGCTATGACAACTTTCAGCCATCAATGGATTGTTTAATGCCCAAAAAAGACGATCCGAGTCTCAATCGGGTCTAGGAAGTTTATTACCCTTAGTTTTTTCGACACGTGGATTTTTACGGTAAAACGGGGTTACCGTGGCTGGTCTTCGATTTACCATCGCTGGAGAGTGGTGCACCATGGTACCGTTCCGTTTCAAATCCATGCACACAATTCAAAAAGTCGTACGACACTGTTCAGCATTTCGGACGGATGTTGCACCTTGCACCGTGGATGTTCCACCCTGTAGATATCGATTATTCGGACGGCCGTAACTTCTGGCTCGTTTAGAGTTACGGGAGCCATAACCAGTCCAAACGAAGGCCTTAGTGAGTTCTACGGTTATGACCGCTTTCAGCCGTCAATTGATTGTTTAATGCCCAAAAAAGACGATCCGAGTCTCAATCGGGTCTAGGAAGTTTATTACCCTTCGTTTTTTCGACACGGGATTTTTACGGTAAAACGGGATTACTACGGCTGGTCTTCGATTTACCATCGCTGGAGAGTGGTGCACTATGGTACCGTTCCGTTTCAAATCCATGCACGCATTTCATAAAGTCGTACGACACTGTTTCGCCATTTCGGACGGATGTTGCACCTTGCACGGTGGATGTAGCACCCTGTAGATATCGATTATTCGGACGGCCATAACTTCTGGCTCGTTTAGAGTTACGGGAGCCATAACCAGTCAAAACGAAGCCCTCGGTGAGTTCTAGGTCTATGACCGCTTTCAGCCGTCAATGGATTGTTGAATGCCCAAAAAAGACGATCCGAGTCTCAATCGGGTCTAGGAAGTTGTTTACCCTTCGTTTTTTCGACCAGTGGATTTTTACGGTAAAACAGGATTACCGTGGCTGGTCTTCGATTTACCATCGCTGGAGAGTGGTTCATCATGGTACCGTTCCATTTCAAATCCATGCACGCATTTCAAAAAGTCGTACTACACTGTTTCGCCATTTCGGACGTATGTTGCACCTTGCACGGCGGATGTTGCACCCTGTAGATATCGATTATTCGATCGGCCATAACTTCTGGCTCGTTTAGAGTTACGGGAGTCATAACCAGTCAAAACGAAGGCTTCAGGGAGTTCTACGGCTATGACCGCTTTCAGCCGTCGGTGGATTGTTTAATTCCCAAAAAAGACGATCCGAGTTACCCTTCGTTTTTTCGACACGTGGTTTTTACGGTAAAACGGGATTACCGTGGATGGTCTTCGATTTACCATCGCTGGAGAGTGGTGCACCATGATACCGTTCCATTTCAAATCCATGCACGCATTTCAAAAAGTCGTACGACACTGTTCGCCATTTCGGATGGATGTTGCACCATGCACCGTGGATGTTGCACCCTGTAGATATCGATTATTCGGACGGTCCTAACTTCTGGCTCGTTTGGAGTTACGGGAGCCATAACCAGTCAAAACGAAGGCCTCAGTGAGTTCTACGACTATGATGGCTTTCTGCCGTCAATGGATTGTTTAACGCCCAAAAAAGACGATCCGAGTCTCGATCGGGTCTAGGAAGTTTATTACCCTTAGTTTTTTTGACACGTGGATTTTTACGGTAAAACGGGGTTACTGCGGCTGGTCTTCGATTTACCATCGCTGGAGAGTGGTGCACCATGGTACCGTTCCGTTTCAAATCCATGCACGCATTTCATAGTCTTACGACACTCTTTCGCCATTTCGGATGGATGTTGCACCTTCACCGCGGATGTTGCACCCTGTAGATATCGATTATTCGGACGACCATAACTTCTGGCTCGTTTAGAGTTACGGGAGCCATTACCAGTCAAAATGAAGGCCTCAGGGAGTTCTACGGCTAAGACAGCTTTCAGCCGTCAATGGATTGTTTAATTCCCAAAAAAGACGATCCGAGTCTCATTCGGGTCTAGGAAGTTTTTTACCCTTCGTTTTTTCGACACGTGGATTTTTACGGTAAAACGGGATTACCGTGGCTGGTCTTCGAATTACCATCGCTGGAGAGTGGTGCACCATGGTTCCGTTCCATTTCAAATCCATGCACGCATTTCAAAAAATCGTACGACACTGTTTCGCCATTTCGGACGGATGTTGCAACTTGCACGGCGGATGTTGCACCCTGTAGATATCGATTATTCGGACGGCCATAACTTTTGGCTCGTTTAGAGTTACGGGAGCCATAACCAGTCAAAACGAAGGCCTCAGTAAGTTCTACGGCTCTGATAGCTTTCAGCCATCAATGGATTGTTTAATGCCCAAAAACGACTATACGAATCTCAATCGGGTCTCGGAAGTTTTTTACCCTTCATTTTTTCGACACATGGATTTTTACGGTAAAACGGGATTACTACGGCTGGTCTTCGATTGACCATCGCTGGAGAGTGGTGCACCATGGTACCATTCCGTTTCAAATCCATGCACGCATTTCATAAATTCGTACGACACTTTTTCGCCATTTCGGACGGATGTTGCACCTTGCACCGCGGATGTTGCACCCTGTAGATATCGATTATTCGGACGACCATAACTTCTGGCTCGTTTAGAGTTACGGGAGCCATAACCAGTCAAAACGAAGGACTCAGTGAGTACTACGACTATGATCGCTTTCAGCCATCAATGGATTGTTTAATACCCAAAAAAGACGATCCGAGTCTCAATCGGTTCTAGGAAGTTTTTTACCCTTCGTTTTTTCGACACGTGGATTTTTGCGGTAAAACGGGATTACCGTGGCTGGTATTCGATTTACCATTGCTGGAGAGTGGTGCACCATGGTACCGTTCCATTTCAAATCCATGAATGCATTTCAAAAAGTCGTACGACACTGTTTCGCCATTTCGGACGGATGTTGCACCTTGCACGGCGGATGTTGCACCGTGTAGATATCGATTATTCGGACGGCCATAACATCTGGCTCGTTTAGAGTTACGGGAGCCATAACCAGTCAAAATGAAGGCCTCAGTGAGTTCTACGTATATCACCGCTTTCAGCCGTCAATGGATTGTTTAATGCCCAAAAAAGACGATCCGTGTCTCAATCGGGTCTAGGAAGTTTTTTACCCTTCGTCTTTTCGACACGTGGATTTTTACGGTAAAACAGGATTACCGTGGCTAGTCTTTGATTTACCATCGCTGGAGAGTGGTGCACCATGGCATCGTTCCATTTCAAATCCATGCATGCATTTCAAAAAGTCGTACGACACTGTTTCGCCATTTCGGACAGATGTTGCACCTTGCATGGCGGATGTTGCACCCTATAGATATCGATTATTCGGACGGCCATAACTTCTGGCTCGTTTAGAGTTACAGGAGCCATAACCTGTCAAAACGAAAGCCTCAGGGAGTTCTATGGCTATGACAGCTTTCATCCGTCAATGGATTGTTTAATTCCCAAAAAAGACGATCCGAGTCTCATTCGGGTCTAGGAAGTTTTTTACCCTTCGTTTTTTCGACACGTGGATTTTTACGGTAAAACGGGATTACCGTGGATGGTCTACGATTTGCTATCGCTGGAGAGTGGTGCACCATGGTACCGTTCCGTTTTAAATCCATGCACGCATTTCAAAAAGTTGTACGACACTGTTCGCCATTTCGGACGGATGTTGCACCTTGCACCGTGGATGTTGCACCCTGTAGATATCTATTATTCGGACGGCCATAACTTCTAGCTCGTTTAGAGTTACGGGAGCCATCACCAGTCAAAACGAAGGCCTCAGGGAGTTCTATGGCTATGACATCTTTCAGCCGTTAATGGACTGTTTAATTCCCAAAAAAGGCGATCCGAGTCTCATTCGGGTCTAGGAAGTTTATTACCCTTAGTTTGTTCGACACGTGGATTTTTACGGTCAAACAGGATTACTGCGGTTGGTCTTCGATTTACCATCGCTGGAGAGTGGTGCACCATGGTACCGTTCCGTTTCAAATCCATGCATGCATTTCATAAAGTCGTACGACACTGTTTCGCCATTTCGGACGGATGTTGCACCTTGCACCGCGGATGTTGCACCCTGTAGATATCGATTATTCGGGCGCCATAACTTCTGGCTCGTTTAGAGTTACGGGAGCCATTACCAGTCAAAACGAAGGCCTCAAGGAGTTCTACGGCTATGACAGCTTTCAGCCGTCAATGGATTGATTAATTCCCAAAAAAGACGATCCGAGTCTCATTCGGGTCTAGGATGTTTTTTAACCTTCGTTTTTTCGACACGTGGATTTTTACGGTAAAACGGGATTACCGTGGCTGGTCTTCGATTTACCATCGCTGGAGAGTGGTGCACCATGGTACCGTTCCATTTCAAATCCATGCACGCATTTCAAAAAGCCGTACGACACTGTTTCTCCATTTCGGACGGATGTTGCACCTTACACGGCGGATGTTGCACCCTGTAGATATCGATTATTCGGACGGCCATAACTTCTGGCTCGTTTAGAGTTACGGGAGCCATAACTAGTCAAAACGAAGGCCTCAGTGAGTTCTACAGTTATGACCGCTTTCAGCCATCAATGGATTGTTTAATTCCCAAAAAGGACGATCCGAGTCTCAATCGGGTCTAGGAAGTTTTTTACCCTTCGTTTTTTCGACACGTTGATTTTTACGGTAAAGCGGGATTACCGTGGATGGTCTTCGATTTACCATCGCTGGAGAGTGGTGGACCATGGTACCGTTCCGTTTCAAATCCATGCACGCATTTCTAAAAGTCGTACGACAATATTTCGCCATTTCGGAAGGATTTGCACCTTGCACCGTGGATGTTGACCCTGTAGATATCGATTATTCGGACGGCCATAACTTCTGGCTCGTTTAGAGTTACGGGAGCCATAACCAGTCAAAACGAAGGCCTCAGTGAGTTCTACGGCTATGACAACTTTCAGCCGTCAATGGATTGTTTAATGCCCAAAAAAGACGATCCGAGTCTTAATCGGGTCTAGGAAGTTTATTACCCTTAGTTTTTTCGACACGTGGATTTTTACGGTAAAACGGGATTACCGTGGCTGCTCTTCGATTTACCATCGCAGGAGAGTGGTGCACCATGGTACCGTTCCGTTTCAAATCCATGCACGCATTTCAAAAAGTCATACGACCCTGTTCGCCATTTCGGACGGATGTTGCACCTTGCACCGTGGATGTCGCACCCTGTAGATATCGATTATTCGGACGGCCGTACCTTCTGGCTCGTTTAGAGTTACGGGAGGCATAAGCAGTCAAAACGAAGGCCTCAGTGAGTTCTACAGCTATGACCGCTTTCAGCCGTCATTGTGTTTTTGAATGCCCAAAAAAGACTATCCGAGTCTCAATCGGGTATTGGAAGTTTCTTACCCTTCGTTTTTTCGACACGTGGATTTTTCCGGTAAAACGGAATTACCGTGGATGGTCTTTGATTTACCATCGCTGGAGAGTGGTGCACCATGGTACCGTTCCATTTCAAATCCATGCACGCATTTTAAAAAGTCGTACGACATTGTTTCGCCATTTCGGACGGATGTTGCACCTTGCACCGCAGATGTTGCACCCTGTAGATATCGATTATTCGGACGGCCATAACTTCTGGATCGTTTAGAGTTACGGGAGCAATAACCAGTCAAAACGAAGGCCTCAGTGAATTCTACGGCTATGACAGCTTTCAGCCGTTAATGGATTGTTGAATGCCCAAAAAAGACTATCCGAGTCTCAATCGGGTCTAGGAAGTTTTTTACCCTTCGTTTTTTTGACACGTGGATTTTTGTGGTAAAACGGGAGTACCGTGGATGCTCTTCAATTTACCATCACTGGAGAGTGGTGCACCATGGAACCGTTCCATTTCAAATCCATGCACGCATTTCAAAAAGTCGTACGACACTGTTCGCCATTTCGGACGGATGTTGTACCTTGCACCATGGATGTTGCACCTTGTAGATATCGATTATTCGGACGGCCGTAACTTCTGGCTCGTTTAGAGTTACGGGAGCCATAACCAGTCGAAACGAAGGCCTTAGTGATTTCTACGGCTATGACATCTTTCAGTCGTCAATGGATTTTTTAATGCCCAAAAAAGACGATCCGAATCTCAATCGGGTCTAGGAAGTTTATTACCCTTAGTTTTTTCGACACGTGGAGTTTTACGGTAAAACGGGATTACTGCGGCTGGTCTTCGATTTACCATCGCTGGAGAGTGGTGCACCAATGTACCGTTCCGTTTCAAATCCATGCACGCATTTCATAAAGTCGTACGACACTGTTTCGCCATTTCGGACGGATGTTGCACCTTGCACCGCGGATGTTGCACCGTGTAGATATCGATTATTTCGGACGGCCATAAGTTCTGGCTCGTTTAGAGTTACGGGAGTCCTAACCAGTCAAAACGAAGGCCTTAGTGAGTTCTACGGCTATGACCGCTTTTAGCCGTCAATGGGTTGTTTAATGCCCAAAAAAGTTGATCCGAGTCTCAATCGGGTCTAGGAAGTTTTTTACCCTTCGTTTTTTCGACACGTGGATTTTTACGGTAAAACGGGATTACCGTGGCTGCTCTTCGATTTACCATCGCTAGAGAGTGGTGCACCATGGTACCGTTCCATTTCAAATCCATGTACGCATTTCAAAAAGTCGTACGACACTGTTTCGTCATTTCGGACGGATGTTGCACCTTGCACGGCGGATGTTGCACCCGGTAGATATCGATTATTCGGATGGCAATATCTTCTGGCTTGTTTATAGTTACGGGAGCCATAACCAGTCAAAACGAAGGCCTCACGGAGTTCTACAGCTACGATAGCTATCAACCGTCAATGGATTGTTTAATTCCCAAAAAAGATGATCCGAGTCTCATTCGGGTCTAGGAAGTTTTTTACCCTTCGTTTTTTCGACACGTGGATTTTTACAGCAAAACGGGATTACCGTGGATGGTCTTCGATTTACCATCGCTGGAGAGTGGTGCACCATGGTACCGTTCTGTTTCAAATCCATGCACGCATTTCAAAATGTCATACGACACTGTTCGCCATTTTGGACGGATGTTGCACCTTGCACCGTGGATGTTGCACCTTGTAGATATCGATTATTCGGACGGCCATAAATTCTGGCTTGTTTAGATTTACGGGAGCCATAACCAGTCAAAACGAAGGCCTCGGTGAGTTCTACGGCTATGACAGCTTTCAGCCGTCAATGGATTGTTTAATGCCCAAAAAAGACTATCCGAGTCTCAATCGGGTCTAGGAAGTTTTATACCCTTCATTTTTTCGACACGTGGATTTTTACGGTAAAACGGGATTACCGTGGCTGGTCTTCGATATACCATCGCTGGAGAGTGGTGGACCATGGTACCGTTCCATTTCAAATCCATGCACGCATTTCAAAAAGTCGTACGACACTGTTTCGCCATTTCAGACAGATGTTGCACCTTGCACCGTGGATGTTGCACCCTATAGATATCGATTATTCGAACGGCCATAACTTCTGGCTCGTTTAGAGTTACGGGAGCCATAACCAGTCAAAACGAAGGCCTCAGTTAGTTCTACGACTATGACAGCTTTCAGCCGTCAAAGGATTGTTTAATGCCTAAAAAAGACGATCCGAGTCTCAATCGGGTCTAGGAAGTTTATTACCCTTAGTTTTTTCGACAAGTGGATTTTTACGGTAAAACGGGATTACCGTGGCTGGTCTTCGATTTACCATCGCTGGAGAGTGGTGCACCATGGTACCGTTCCATTTCAAATCCATGCACGCATTTCAAAAAGTCGTACGACACCGTTCGCCATTTCGGACGGATGTTGCACCTTGCACCATGAATGTTGCACCCTGTAGATATCGATTATTCGGACGGCCGTAACTTCTGGCTCGTTTAGAGTTACGGGAGCCATAAGTAGTCAAAACGAAGGCCTCAGTGAGTTCTACGGCTATGACCGCTTTCAGCTTTCATTATATTGTTGAATGCCCAAAAAGACTATCTGAGTCTCAATTGGGTCTAGGAAGTTTTTTACCCTTCGTTTTTTCGACACGTGGATTTTTACGGTAAAACGGGATTACCGTGGATGGTCTTCGATTTACCATCGCTGGAGAGTGGTGTACCATGGAACCATTCCATTTCAAATCCATGCACGCATTTCAAAAAGTCGTACGACACTGTTTCGCCGTTTCGGACGGATGTTGCACCTTACACCGCGGATGTTGCACCCTATAGATATCGATTATTCGGACGACCATAAATTCTGGCTCGTTTAGAGTTACGGGAGCCATAACCAGTCAAAACGGATGCCTCAGTGAGTTCTACGGCTATGATAGATTTCAGCCGTCAATGGATTGTTGAATGCCCAAAAAAGACTATCCGAGTCTCAATCGGGTCTAGAAAGTTTTTTACTCTTCGTTTTTTCGACACGTGGATTTTTACGGTAAAACGGGATTACCGTGGATGGTCTTCGATTTACCATCGCTGAAGAGTGGTGCACCATGGTACCGTTCCGTTTCAAATCCATGCACGCTGTTACCCCGCTTTTTGGCAAAGCCATGACATTAAAGGATCGATCAAAAACAAAAGACAATTCGTCTCAGAGATTGGTTGTACTTCACATCCCAATGGATATTGATGAATTTTGTCCAAGTCCGGATCAGGCCACAGTTGATAGGACATGGCAAGAGAGATCATATAAGTCCGCATTTCAAATTTCAGGTCAATCTGAGGTTGTATGCTCAAGTTATGATGGATCCAAGTTAAGAGGGATGGACATTGCTCAGTTCGAACCCATCACCTTTCGTACGTTCGAACCCATCTAGTTCGAACCCATCTAGTTCGAACCCATCATGTTCGAATCCAGACGAAGAGGCGACGTTCGAATCCATCAGCTAACATCTTCCTTCCACTCCATCCAACTGAAACCACTCCATGTCCCTGCTTCGACTCCATCGGCCTCGACACCATCACAGTGACTCACCTTCGAATCCATGAACTAAACCTTTGCTTCGACTCCATCAAGCAAGCCCCAGATAACCTTGCTTCGAATCCATCTTCACACGACCACAAACCCATCATGCGGCTTCACGCTGTCTTCGAATCCAACATGTTAGAGACGACTTCGAATCGATCCGAAGTAGCGCAGTTGGATAGATTCGAATGAATACCATTCCATCGATTCGAAGGTGATCTTCGAATCCAACACTCGAACCACTTGGTCAACACGGCAAAGAACTCGGAGTCGACCCAATCAACTCGGCGAAAAATACGGATCGACTCGAAGAAGGCGCGCCACGTCAACCCACTTACGCGCCCTTAGATCGATTCGAAGTGCTCGATTCGAACACGACAGCGTACCGAGAAACATCATTTCGAACCGATGATAACTCTCAATCCACTGATCCAAATCCCATGAAATTTTTATAGGAGTTCGTCTACATGTCGAAGAATGTCCACGCCAAGTTCCATCACGATTGGACGATTTCTTGATCGATTCGTACCAAGGGTCGAATCGATCACATTGTGGGCCCAGATCTTCTGGTTTCGGCCATGTGGGCCCCCTCACGTGCCAGAAGCGGTCCACCTGACTTTTAGGAGAAATATCAGCCTCCAACGCCAATAAATAGATCCCCATGTCATTCAGAAAAGGGGTCGGAAATTCGGGAGAGAGAAAGCAAACCCAGACTCTTCCAGATTCAGTTTTAGGTCTTTCCATCACCATTGTAATCAAGTATCAAAGTTGTTATCAACTGCAATCCATTGTAATCGATCTATCAAGCAAAGCAATAAAGAGAACACCTTCAAAGTGGACGTAGGCACGAACGCCGAACCACTATAAATCCTGTGCCTGCAATTGTTGTTTTTGAATTACTGTGATTGTTATTGCTTAGATCTGAATTCTATGTCGATTGCTACTGATTTGTGTTAATAAACGGGTGCTTTCACGGTATTGGGTGTTTGTGACCAATTTTGGCGCAAACATTTTGGTGCTTTCACTGAGAATTGAACTCAGGAGAATTTGAATTTAGAGACTTAGGGATTCAGATCTGAGAACCATGACGAGACAAACAAGTAAGAAACAAAGGCCAGGGAGAACTGAACATCAAGGAAGTCAAGAGGCTTCCTCAGGATTGAATCAAGCGTCGATCTTCATCACTAAGGACGAGATGGTGACAATGATGAAAAAATAGGAGGAGCTGATCCAGAGTTTGTTCCAACAGATAGGGCAACTTGGAGCACAGAATCAAGGAGTAACCGGAGTTCAGAACGGAGCAGGACCATCCGACGTAGCACCTGGAGTAGGGGGCACACACATGGAGAATGTTGATCCAATCCCTGAAAGAGATAGAGATGCATCTACCCAAGCAAGGAGTAGCAGTGGAGTGAACGCTCAGTCAAGGGGGCAGATCCCATAATTCCCTCGTGGACTCGGGGGGCAGGTTGAAAGTAATGAACGGAGATTGCATTTCAGGGACAATGACAAATTGGCAGAGATAGTTAGGCGAGCCATGAGAGGCGGATTAGTGAACAAAGATTTAGAAGATGTTAATAGGAGTCCTTTTACTCCAGCAATCAGGCGAGCAAGGAACCCACCGGATTTCAAGTTACCATCATTGGACATGTATGACGGGAGAACGGATCCCACAGTTCACCTAATGAAGTATATGAGGCATATGGAAGTGCTAGGGGCATCAGAGGAGGTTATGGCCCGGTGCTTTCCATTGTACTTGGCGGATATTGCAGCATTATGGTTTAGACAATTGGAGAATGAATCCATCGGAACGTGGAATGGTTTAGTGGAGAGATTTATGAGGCAAATCAGGGTTCACATTACGAGACCCAAGAATGTGATGACTTTGGCAACCCTAAAGCAGAAAACCGGAGAGACCTTGAGGAGTTATCTAGCGCGATTCAATGCAGCAGCAGCTTCGGTGGATCGAGCAGATCCATCTATGGTGGTGACGGCAGCTGTGTCCGGAGTAGCTGACGGCACAGAGTTCAAAAATTCATTGACTAAAGACCCACCTGTGGATCTAGAGGAATTCTACCACGAGGCAGAAAAGTTTTTACGATTAGAAGATGCGAATGCAGACAGAGAAGAAGGAGGGGGAATAGAAGTTTATTTGCTTAAGGACAAAAAGCCTCTCAAAAAGGACTCAGACAAGGATAAAGGAAAACGAAGGGCTGAGGATTATGAGGACAGGTCAAAATGGCAGCGGAGGGAACCGCGGTTCACTACTTACGCCGAGCTGACTGAGAGTTTGGAACGCATTTATCAGGATACCAAGGAGCAGGTTCCATATCGTAAGCCGATGCGAAGGGATCCAACCTCTAGCGAGAGAAAATCAGATAAGTTTTGTGTATTTCATGAATTAAACGGTCATAACACTAATGAGTGTAGGCATCTAAAGGACGAGGTGGAAGGACATATCAGGAATGATATGCTCCTTCAATATGTGAGGAGGCGGGCTTCAGCGGTGGAGCCAGAGCGGCCACCGTCTACATCAATCAGGGGCAACCCTGAACCAGGACATCGTTTGGTTATCAATTAGTTAAAATAACAATGAACAAGTCGCAGGCTTCTACTAACGCAATCGAATCATTTACACATGTACGAGATCGCGAACGTTCTCCAGGCATGCTCTGAGTGATCATTGATTGTTTCGTGGTGGGAACTTACACTTTGACATCTTTGCTTTGCTTTTATTTCATGTTGATTTGGACATTTGAACTTGGTTTGTTTGGACATTTCTGTTTTTAAAAATCATCTATTGAATAGATATTTGATTCTAATAACTATGAAATGGCTAAGCCACTTGCACATGTACGGGTCGGGAACGGTCCTTAGGCATGCTCTGAGATAGTGATATACCCTAACAAATGATCCGGGGACCCACTCGAACGTGAACCTGGTATCAACAGAATCAAGCCCCCTCCCCCCCCCCCCCCGGGCACACTGATTCGCCTCCAATAGGCACACAAACAATCCAGGAACTCACCCGAACGTGATCCTGGCACCCATAACAACAAGCCCTCCCGGGCACGTAAACTCGCCACGAACGGCACCCGACTTCGAACAGTCACAAATTCGCCTCGAACGGCACACGATCGCGAACGATCACAATTCGCCTTGAACGGCACCCGACCGCGAACGGTCACAACTCGCCTCGAACGGCACAACTCACCTTACCTCAAATGGCTCGATCGCGAACGGTCGTCATTTGAGGTCCGCCACCTGATCGCTGGCTGCTACACCTCACCTCAAATGGCTTGATCGCGAACGACGTCATTTGAGGTCCGCCACTTGACCACGCATTGTCGCACTATACCTCGAATGACTCGATCCCGAACAGTCGTCATTTGAAGTTAAGCGCTTGACCTTGAAACGGTCACATTTCACCGCAGATGACTCGATCTCGAACGATCAACGCATGGATTTATGCGCTTGACCGCACACGGTCGCACTTCACCTTAAATGACTCGATCACGAACGATCGTCATTTGAAGTTAGGCGCTTGACCATGAACGGCCGCGCTTCATCCCAAATAGCTCGATCCCGCACGATCGTCATTTGAGGACATATGAAACTATTAAGTTCTTTACAGGTCGATGATAGGATACGAACATCCAATTCAAAGCATCGCAAAACACACCTTCCTACCGCAAGGTATGTTTTGGGGGGCAAATGTTACCCCGCTTTTTGGCAAAGCCGTGACAATAAAGGATCGATCAAAAACAAAAGACAATTCGTCTCAGAGATTGGTCGTACTTCACTTCGCCAATGGATATCGATGAATTTTGTCCAAGTCCGGATCAGGCCACAGTTGATAGGACATGGCAAGAGAGATCATAGAAGTCCGCATTTCAAATTTCAAGTCAATCCGAGGTCGTATGCTCAAGTTATGATGGATCCAAGTTAAGAGGGATGGACATTGCTCAGTTCGAACCCATCACCGTTCGTACGTTCGAACCCATCTAGTTCGAACCCATCATGATCGAATCCATACGAAGAGGTGACGTTCGAATCCATCAGCTAACATCTTCCTTCGACTCCATCCAACTGAAACCACTCCATGTCCCTGCTTCGACTCCATCGGCCTCGACACCATCATAGTGACTCACCTTCGAATCCATGAACTAAACCTTTGCTTCGACTCCATCAAGCAAGCCCCCAGATAACCTTGCTTCGAATCCATCTTCACACGACCACAAACCCATCATGCGACTTCACGCTGTCTTCGAATCCAACATGTTAGAGACGACTTCGAATCGATCCGAAGTAGCGCAGTTGGATCGATTCGAATGAATACCATTCCATCGATTCAAAGGCGATCTTCGAATCCAACACTCGAACCACTTGGTCAACACGGCAAAGAACTCGGAGTCGACCCAATCAACTCGGCGAAAAATATGGATCGACTCGAAGAAGGCGCACCACGTTAACCCACTTACACGCCCTTAGATCGATTCGAAGTGCTCGATTCGAATTGATCGATTCGAACACGACAGCGTACCGAGAAACATCATTTCGAACCGATGATAACTCTCAATCCACTGATCCAAATCCCATGAAATTTTTACAAGAGTTCGTCTACATGTCGAAGAATGTCCACGCCAAGTTTCATCACGATTGGACGATTTCTTGATCGATTCGAACCAAGGGTCGAATCGATCCCAATGTGGGCCCGGATCTTCAGGTTTCGGCCATGTGGGCCCCCTCACGTGCCAGAAGCGGTCCACCTGACTTTTAGGGGAAATATCAGCCTCCAACGCCTATAAATAGAGCCCCAGGTCATTCAGAAAAGGGGTCGGAAATTCGGGAGAGAGAAAGCAAGCCCAGACTCTGCCAGATTCAGTTCTAGGTCTTTCCATCATCATTGTAATCAAGTATCAAAGTTGTTATCAACTGTAATCGATCTATCAAGCAAAGCAATAAAGAGAACACCTTCAAAGTGGACGTAGGCACGAACGCCGAACCACTATAAATCATGTGCCTGCAATTGTTGTTTGTGAATTATTGTGATTGTTATTGCTTAGATCTGAATTCTATATTGATTGCTACTGATCTGTGTTAATAAACGGGTGCTTTCACGGTATTGGGTGTTTGTGACCAATTTTGGCGCAAACACACGCATTTCAAAAAGTCGTACGACACTGTTCGCCATTTCGGAAGGGTGTTGCACCTTGCACCGTGGATGTTGCACCCTGTAGATATCGATTATTCGGACGGCCGAAACTTCTGGCTCGTTTAGAGTTACAGGAGCCATAACCAGTCAAAACGAAGGCCTCAGTGAGTTCTACGGCTATGACAGCTTTCAGCCGTCAATGGATTGTTCAATGCCCAAAAAACACTATCCGAGTCTCAATCGGGACTAGGAAGTTTTTTACCCTTCGTTTTTTCGACACGTGGATTTTTACGGTGAAACGGGATTACTGCAGATGATCATCGATTTACCATCGCTGGAGAGTGGTGCACCACGGTACCGTTCCGTTTCAAATCCATGCACGCATTTCATAAAGTCGTACGACACTGTTTCGCCATTTCGGACGGATGTTGCACCTTGCACCGCGGATGTTGCACCCTGTAGAAATCGATTATTCGGACGTCCATAACTTCTGTCTCGTTTAGAGTTACGGGAGCCATAACCAGTCAAAACGAAGGCCTCAGTGAGTTTCTACGGCTATGACCGCTTTCAGCCGTCAATGGATTATTTAATGCCCAAAAAAGACGATCCGAGTCTCAATCGGGTCTAGGAAGTTTATTACCCTTAGTTTTTTCGACACGCGGATTTTTACGGTAAAACGGGATTACCGTGGCTGGTCTTCGATTTACCATCGCTGGAAAGTGGTGCACCATGGTACCGTTCCGTTTCAAGTCCATGCACGCATTTTAAAAAGTCGTATGACACTGTTCGCCATTTCGGACGGATGTTGCACCTTGCACCGTGGATGTTGCACCCTGTAGATATCGATTATTCGGACGGCCGTAACTTCTGGCTCGTTTAGAGTTTACGAAGGCCTCTGTGAGTTCTATGGCTATGACCGCTTTCAGCCGTCATGGTATTGTTGAATGCCCAAAAAAGACTATCCGAGTCTCGATCGGGTCTAGGAAGATTTTTACCCTTCGTTTTTTCGACACGTGTATTTTTACGGTAAAACGGGATTACCGTGGATGGTCTTCGATTTACCATCATTGGAGAGTGGTGCACCATGGTACCGTTCCATTTCAAATCCATGCATGCATTTCAAAAAGTCGTACGACACTGTTTCGCCATTTCGGACGGATGTTGCACCTTGCACCGCGGATGTTGCACCCCGTAGATATCGATTATCCGGACGGCCATAACTTCTGGCTCGTTTAGAGTTACGGGAGCCATAACCAGTCAAATCGAAGGCCTCAGTGAATTCTATGGCAGTGATAGCTTTCAGCCGTCAATGGATTGTTGAATGCCCAAAAAAGACTATCCGAGTCTCAATCGGGTCTAGGAAGTTTTTTACCCTTCGTTTTTTCGACACGTGGAATTTTACGGTAAAACGGGATTACCGTGGATGATCTTCGATTTACCATCGCTAGAGAGTGGTGCACCATGGTACCGTTACGTTTCAAATCCATGCACGCATTTCAAAAAGTCGTACGACACTGTTCGCCATTTCGGACGGATGTTGCAACTTGCACCGTGGATGTTGCACCCTCTAGATATCGATTATTCGGACGGCCGTAACTTCTGGCTCGTTTAGAGTTACGGGAGCCATAACCAGTCAAAACGAAGGCCTCAGTGAGTTCTACCGCTATAACAGCTTTCAGCCGTCAATGGATTGTTCAATGCCCAAAAAAGACTATCCGAGTCTCAATCGGGACTAGGAAGTTTTTTACCCTTCGTTTTTTCGACACGTGGATTTTTACGGTGAAACAGGATTACTACAGATGATCTTCGATTTACCATTGCTGGAGAGTGGTGCACCACAGTACCATTCCGTTTCAAATCCATGCACGCATTTCATAAAGTCGTACGACACTGTTTCGCCATTTCGGACGGATGTTGCACCTTGCACCGCGGATGTTGCACCCTCTAGAAATCGATTATTCGGACGTCCATAACTTCTGGCTCGTTTAGAGTTACGGGAGCCATAACCAGTCAAAACGAAGGCCTCAGTGAGTTTCTACGGCTATGACCGCTTTCAGCCGTCAATGGATTGTTTAATGCCCAAAAAAGACGATCCGAGTCTCAATCGGGTCTACGAAGTTTATTACCCTTAGTTTTTTCGACACGTGGATTTTTACGGTAAAACGGGATTACCGTGGCTGGTCTTCGATTTACCATCGCTGGAAAGTGGTGCACCACGGTATCGTTCCGTTTCAAGTCCATGCACGCATTTCAAAAAGTCGTACGACACTGTTCTCCATTTCGGACGGATGTTGCACCTTGCACCGTGGATGTTGCACCCTGTAGATATCGATTATTTGGACGACCGTAACTTCTGGCTCGTTTAGAGTTACGGGAGCCATAAGCAGTCAAAACGAAGGCCTCTGTGATTTCTACAGCTATGACCGCTTTCAGCCGTCATGGTATTGTTGAATGCCCAAAAAAGACTATCCGAGTCTCGATCGGGTCTAGGAAGTTTTTTACCCTTCGTTTTTTCAACACGTGTATTTTTACGGTAAAACGGGATTACCGTGGATGGTCTTCGATTTACCATCGTTGGAGAGTGGTGCACCATGGTACCGTTCCATTTCAAATCCATGCATGCATTTCAAAAAGTCGTACGACACTGTTTCGCCATTTCGGACGGATGTTGCACCTTGCACCGCGGATGTTGCACCCCTTAGATATCGATTATCCGGACGGCCATAACTTCTGGCTCGTTTAGAGTTACGGGAGCCATAACCAGTCAAATCGAAGGCCTCAGCGAGTTCTACGGCAGTGTTAGCTTTCAGCCGTCAATGGATTGTTGAATGCCCAAAAATGACTATCCGAGTCTCAATCGGGTCTAGGAAGTTTTTTACCCTTCGTTTTTTCGACACGTGGATTTTTACGGTAAAACGGTATTACCGTGGATGGTCTTCGATTTACCATCGCTGGAGAGTGGTGCACCATGGTACCGTTACGTTTCAAATCCTTGCACACATTTCAAAAAGTCGTACGATACTGTTCGCCATATCGGACGGATGTTGCAACTTGCACCGTGGATGTTGCACCCTCTAGATATCGATTATTCGGACGGCCGTAACTTCTGGCTCGTTTAGAGTTACGGGAGCCATAACCAGTCAAAACGAAGGCCTCAGTGAGTTCTACGGCTATGACAGCTTTCAGCCGTCAATGAATTGTTCAATGCCCAAAATAGACTATCCGAGTGTCAATCGGGTCTAGGAAGTTTTTTACCCTTCGTTTTTTCGACACGTGGATTTTTACGGTAAAACGGGATTACCGTGGCTGGTCTTCGATTTACCAACGCTGGAGAGTGGTGGACCATGGTACCGTTCCGTTTCAAATCCATGCACGCATTTCAAAAAGTCGTACAACACTGTTTCTCCATTTCGGACGGATGTAGCACCCTCTAGATATCGATTATTCGGACGGCCATAACTTCTGGCTCGTTTAGAGTTACGGGAGCCATAACCAGTCAAAACGAAGGCCTCCGTGAGTTCTACGGATATGACCGCTTTCAGCCGTCATTGTGTTGTTGAATGCCCAAAAAAGACTATCCGAGTCTCAATCGGGTCTAGGAAGTTTTTTACCCTTCGTTTTTTCGACACGTGGATTTTTACGGTAAAACGGGATTATCGTGGATGGTCTTCGATTTACCATCGCTGGAGAGTGGTGCACCATGGTACCATTCCATTTCAAATACATGCATGCATTTTAAAAAGTCGTATGACACTGTTCGCCATTTCGGACGGATGTTGCACCTTGCACCGTGGATGTTGCACCCTGTGGATATCGATTATTCGGACGGCCGTAACTTCTGGCTCGTTAAGAGTTACGGGAGCCATAGCTAGTCAAAATGAAGGCCTCAGTGAGTTCTACGGCTATGACGGCTTTCAACCATCAATGGATTGTTTAATGCCCAAAAAAGACGATCCGATTCTGAATCGGGTCTAGGAAGTTTATTACCCTTAGTTTTTTCGACACGTGGATTTTTACGGTAAAACGGGTTTACCATGGCTGGTCTTCGATTTACCATTGCTGGAGAGTGGTGCACCATGGTACCGTTCCGTTTTAGATCCATGCACGCGTTTCAAAAATTCGTATGACACTGTTCGCCATTTCGGACGGATGTTGCACCTTGCACCGTGGATGTTGCACCCTGCAGATATCGATTATTCGGACGGCCATAACTTCTGGCTCGTTAACAGTTACGAGAGCCATAACCAGTCAAAACGAAGGCCTCAGGGGGTTCTATGGCTATGTCCGCTTTCAGCCTTCAATGGATTGTTTATTGCCCAAAAAAGACGATCCGAGTCTCAATCGGGTCTAGAAAGTTTTTTAACCTTCGTTTTTTCGACACGTGGATTTTTACGGTAAAACGGGATTACCGTGGCTGGTCTTCGATTTACCATCGCTGGAGAGTGGTGCACCATGGTACCGTTCCGTTTCAAATCCATGCACGCATTTCAAAAAGTCGTACAACACTGTTTCGCCATTTCGGACGGATGTTGCACCTTGCACGGCGGATGTTGCACCCTATAGATATCGATTATTCGGACGACCATAATTTCTGGCTCGTTTAGAGTTACGGGAGCCATAAGCAGTCAAAACGAAGGCCTCAGGGAGTTCTTCGGCTATGACAGCTTTCAACCATCAATGGATTGTTTAATTCCTAATGAAGACGATCCGAGTCTCATTCGGGTCTAGGAAATTTTTTACCCTTCGTTTTTTCGACACGTGGATTTTTACGGTAAAACGGGATTACCGCGGATGGTCTTCGATTTACCATCGCTGGAGAGTGGGGCACCATGGTACCGTTCCGTTTCAAATCCATGCATGCATTTCAAAAAGTCATACGACACTGTTCGCCATTTCGGACGGATGTTGCAACTTGCACCGTGGATGTTGCACCTTGTAGATATCGATTATTTGGACAGCCATAACTTCTAGCTCGTTTAGAGTTACGGGAGCCATAACCAGTCAAAACAAAGGCCTCAGTGAGTTCTACGGCTACGAAAACTTTCAGCCGTCAATGGAATGTTGAATGCCCAAAAAAGACTATCCGAGTCTCAATCGGGTCTAGGAAGTTTTTTACCCTTCGTTTTTTCGACACGTGGATTTTTACGGTAAAACGGGATTACCGTGGCTGGTCTTCGATTTACCATCGATGGAGAGTGGTGGACCATGGTACTGTTCCGTTTCAAATCCGTGCACGCATTTCAAAAAGTCGTACGACACTGTTTCGCCATTTCGGACGGATGTTGCACCTTGCACCGTGGATGTTGCACCCTGTAGATATCGATTATTCGGACGGCCATAACTTCTAGCTCGTTTAGAGTTACGGGAGCCATAACCAGTCAAAACGAAGGCCTTAGTGAGTTCTACGGCTATGACTGCTTTCATCCGTCAGTGGATTGTTTAATGCCCAAAAAAGACGATCCGAGTCTTAATCGGGTCTAGGAAATTTATTACCCTTAGTTTTTTCGACACGTGGATTTTTACGGTAAAACAGGATTACCGTGGCTGGTCTTCAATTTACCATCGCTGGAGAGTGGTGCACCATGGTACCGTTCCGTTTCAAATCCATGCACGCATTTCAAAAAGTCGTACGACACTGTTCGCCATTTCGGACGGATGTTGCACCTTGCACCGTGGATGTTGCATCCTGTAGATATCGATTATTCGGACGGCCGTAACTTCTGGCTCGTTTAGAGTTACGGGAGCCATAAGCATTCAAAACGAAGGCCTCAGTGATTTCTATAGCTATGACCGCTTTCAGCCGTCATTGCATTGTTGAATGCCCAAAAAAGACTATCCGAGTCTCAATCGGGTCTAGGAAGTTTTTTACCCTTCGTTTTTTCGACACGTGGAATTTTACGGTAAAACGGGATTATCGTGGATGGTCTTCGATTTACCATCGCTGGAGAGAGGTGCACCCTGGTACAGTTCCATTTCAAATCCATGCACGCATTTCAAAAAGTCGTACGACACTGTTTCGCCATTTCGGACGGATGTTGCACCTTGCACCGCGGATGTTGCACCTGTAGATGTCGATTATTCGGACGACCATAACTTCTGGCTCGTTTAGAGTTACCGGAGCCAAAACCAGTCATAACGAAGGCCTAAGTGAGTTCTACGGTTATGAAAGCTTTCAGCCGTCAATGGTTTGTTGAATGCCCAAAAAAGACTATCCGAGTCTCAATCGGGTCAACGAAGTTTTTTACCCTTCATTTTTTCGACACGTGGATTTTTACGGTAAAACCGGATTACCGTGGATGGTCTTCGATTTACCATCGCTGGAGAGTGGTGCACCATGGTATCGTTCCATTTCAAATCCATGCACGCATTTCAAAAAGTCGAACGACACTGTTCTCCATTTCGGACGGATGTTGCAACTTGCACCGTGGATGTTGCACCTTGTAGATATTGATTATTCGGACGGCCATAACTTCTAGCTCGTTCAGAGTTACGGGAGCCATAACCTGTCAAAACAAAGGCCTCGGTGAGTTCTACGGCTATGATAGCTTTCAGCCGTCAATTTATTGCTTAATACCCAAAAAAGACTATCCGAGTCTCAATCGGGTCTAGGAAGTTTTTTACCCTTCGTTTTTTCGACACGTGGATTTTTGCGGTAAAACGGGATTACTACGGCCGGTCTTCGATTTACCATTGCTGGAGAGTGGTGCACCATGGTACAGTTCCGTTTCAAATCCATGCATGCATTTTATAAAGTCGTACGACACTGGTTCGCCATTTCGTACGGATATTGCACCTTGCACCGCGGATGTTGCACCCTGTAGATATCGATTATTCGGACGGCCATAACTTCTGGCTCGTTTGGAGTTACGGGAGCCATAACCAGTCAAAACGAAGGCCTCAGTGAGTTCTATGGCTATGACCACTTTCAGCCGTCAATGGATTGTTTAAAGACCAAAAAAGACGATCCGAGTCTCAATAGGGTCTAGGAAGTTTTTTACCCTTCGTTTTTTCGACACGTGGATTTTTACGGTAAAACGGGATTACCGTGGCTGGTCTTCGATTTACCATCGCTGGAGAGTGGTGCACCATGGTACCGTTCCGTTTCAAATTCATGCACGCATTTCAAAATGTCGTACGATACTGTTTCGCCATTTCGGACGGATGTTGCACCTTGCACGACGGATGTTGCACCTTGTAGATACCGATTATTCGGACGGCCATAACTTCTGGCTCGTTTAGAGTTACGGGAGCCATAACCAGTCAAAACGAAAGCCTCAGGGAGTTCTACGGCTATGACGTCTTTCTGCCATGAATGGATTGTTTAATTCCCAAAAAAGACGATCCGAGTCTCATTCGGGTCTAGGAAGATTTTTACCCTTCGTTTTTTCGACACGTGGATTTTTACGGTAAAACGAGATTACCGTCGATGGTCTTCGATTTACCATCACTGGAGAGTGGTGCACCGTGGTACCGTTCCGTTTCAAATCCATGCACGCATTTCAAAAAGTCGTACGACACTGTTCGCCATTTCGGACGGATGTTGCACCTTGCAACGTGGATGTTGCACCTTGTAGATATCGATTATTCGGACGGCCATAACTTCTGGCTCGTTTAGAGTTACGGGAGCCATAACCAGTCAAAACGAAGGCCTCAGTGAGTTCTACGGCTACGACCGCTTGCAGCCGTCAATGGATTGTTTAATGCCCAAAAAATACTATCCGAGTCTCAATCGGGTCTATGAAGTTTTTTACCCTTCGTTTTTTCGACACGTGGATTTTTACAATAAAACATGATTACCGTGGCTGGTCTTCGATTTACCATCGCGGGAGAGTGGTGGACCATGGTACCGTTCCGTTTCAAATCCATGCACGCATTTCAAAAAGTCGTACGACACTGTTTCGCCATTTCGGACGGATGTTGCACCTTGCACTGTGAATGTTGCACCCTGTAGATATCGATTATTCGGACGGCCATAACTTCTGGCTCGTTTAGAGTTACGGGAGCCATAACCAGTCAAAACGAAGTCCTCAGTGAGTTCTACGACTATGACAGCTCTCGGACGTCAATGGATTGTTCAATGCCCAAAAAAGACGATCTGAGCCTCAATCGGGTCTAGGAAGTTTATTACCCTTAGTTTTTTCGACACGTGGATTTTTACGGTAAAACGGGATTACCGTGGCTGGTCTTCGATATACCATCGCTAGAGAGTGGTGCACCATGGTACCGTTCCGTTTCAAATCCATGCACGCATTTTAAAAAGTCATACGACACTGTTCGCCATTTCGGACGGATGTTGCACCTTGCACCGTGGATGTTGCACCCTGTAGATATCGATTATTCGAACGGCCGTAACTTCTGGCTCGTTTAGAGTTACGGGAGCCATAAGCTGTCAAAACGAAGGCCTCAGTGAGTTCTATGGCTATGATCGCTTTTAGCCGTCATTGTATTGTTGAATGCCCAAAAAAGACTATCCGAGTCTCAATCGGGTCTAGGAAGTTTTTTACCCTTCGTTTTTTCGACACATGGATTTTTACGGTTAAACGGGATTACCGTGGATGGACTTTGATTTTCCATCGCTGGAGAGTGGTGCACCATGGTACCGTTCCATTTCAAATCAATGCACGCATTTCAAAAAGTTGTACGACACTGTTTCGCCATTTCGGACGGATGTTGCACCCTGTAGATATCGATTATTCGGACGGCCATAACTTCTGGCTCGTTTAAAGTTACGGGAGCCATAACCAGTCAAAACGCAGGCCTCAGTGAGTTCTATGGCTATGACAGCTTTCAGCCGTCAATGGATTGTTGAATGCCCGAAAAAGACTATCCGAGTCTCAATCGGGTCTAGGAAGTTTTTTACCCTTTGATTTTTCGACAGGTGGATATTTACGGTAAAACGGGATTACTACGGCTGGTCTTCGATTTACCATCGCTGGAGAGTGGTGCACCATGGTACCGTTCTGTTTCAAATCCATGCACACATTTCATAAAGTCGTGCGATACTGTTTCACCAATTCGGATGGATGTTGCACCTTGCACCGCGGATGTTGCACCCTGTAGATATCGATTATTCGGACGGCCATAACTTCTGGCTCGTTTAGAGTTACGGGAGCCATAACCAGCCAAAACGAAGGCCTCAGTGAGTTCTACGGCTATGACCGCTTTCAGCCGTCAATGGATTGTTTAATGCCCAAAAAAGACGATCCGAATCTCAATCGGGTCTAGGAAGTTTTTTACCCTTCGTTTTTTCGACACGTGGATTTTTGCGGTAAAACAGGATTACCGTGGTTGGTCTTCGATTTACCATCGCTGGAGAGTGGTGCACCATGCTACCGTTCCATTTCAAATCCATGCACGCATTTCGATAAGTAGTACGACACTGTTTCGCCATTTCGGACGGATGTTGCACACTCTAGATATCGATTATTCAGACGGCCATAACTTCTGGCTCATTTAGAGTTACGGGAGCTATAACCAGTCAAAACGAAGGTCTCAGGGAGTTCTACGGCTATGACAGCTTTCAACTGTCAATGGATTGTTTAATGCCCAAAAAAGACGATCCGAGTCTCATTCGGGTCTAGGAAGTTTTTTACCCTTCGTTTTTTCGACACGTGGATTTTTACGGTAAAACGGGAGTACCGTGGATGGTCTTCGATTTACCATCGCTGGAGAGTGGTGCACCATGGTACCGTTCCGTTTCAAATCCATGCACGCATTTCAAAAGGTCGTACGACACTGTTCGCCATTTTGGACGGATGTTGCACCTTGCACCGTGGATGTTGCACCTTGTAGATATCTATTATTCGGACGGCCATAACTTCTGGCTCGTTTAGAGTTACGGGAGCCATAACCAGTCAAAACGAAGGCCTCATGGAGTTCTACGGCTATGACCGCTTTCAGCCGTCAATGGATTGTTTAACGCCCAAAAAAGACGATCCGAGTCTCAATCGGGTCTAGGAAGTTTTTTACCCTTCGTTTTTTCGACACGTGGATTTTTACGGTAAAACGGGATTACCTTGGCTGGTCTTCGATTTACCATTGCTGGATAGTGGTGCACCATAGTACCATTCCATTTCAAATCCATGCACGCATTTCAAAAAGTCGTACGACACTGTTTCGCCATTTCGGACGGATGTTGCACCTTGCACCGTGGATGTTGCACCCTATAGATATCGATTATTCGGACGGCCGTAACTTCTGGCTCATTTAGAGTTACGGGAGCTATAACCAGTCAAAACGAAGGCCTCAGTGAGTCCTACGGCTATGATAGCTTTCAGCCGTTAATGGATTGTTCAATGCCCAAAAAAGACTATCCGAGTCTCAATCGGGTCTAGGAAGTTTTTTACCCTTCGTTTTTTCGACACGTGGATTTTTACGGTAAAACGGGATTACCGTGGCTGGTCTTCGATTTACCAACGCTGGAGGGTGGTGGACCATGGTACCGTTCCGTTTCAAATCCATGCGTGCATTTCAAAAGGTCGTACGACACTGTTTCTCCATTTCGGACGGATGTTGCACCTTGCACCGTGGATATTGCACCCTGTAGATATCGATTATTCGGACGGCCATAACTTCTGGCTCGTTTAGAGTTACGGGAGCCATAACTAGTCAAAACGAAGGCCTCAGTGAGTTCTACAGCTATGACAGCTTTCAGCCGTCAATGGATTGGATAATGCCCAAAAAAGACGATCCGAGTCTCATTCGGGTCTAGGAAGTTTTTTACCCTTCGTTTTTTCGACACGTGGATTTTTACGGTAAAACGGGATTACCGTGGCTGGTCTTCGATTTACCATCGCTGAAGAGTGGTGGACCATGGTACCGTTCCGTTTCAAATCCATGTACGCCTTTCAAAAAGTCGTACGACACTGTTTCGCCATTTCGGACGGATGTTGCACCTTGCACCGTGGATGTTGCACCCTGTAGATATCGATTATTCGGACGGCCATAACTTCTGGCTCGTTTAGAGTTACGGGAGCCATAACCAGTCAAAACGAAGGCGTCAGTGAGTTCTACGACAGTGACTACTTTCAGCCGTCAATGGATTGATTAATGCCCAAAAAAGACGATCCGAGTCTCAATCGGGTCTAGGAAGTTTATTACCCTTAGTTTTTTCGACACGTGGATTTTTACGGTAAAACGGGATTACTGCGGCTGGTCTTCAATTTACCATCGCTGGAGAGTGGTGCACCATGGTACCGTTCTGTTTCAAATCCATGCACGCATTTCATAAATTCGTACGACATTGTTTCGCCATTTCGGACGGATGTTGCATCTTGCATCGCGGATGCTGCTCCCTGTATATATAGATTATTCGGACGACCATAACTTCTGGCTCGTTTAGAAATACGGGAGCCATAACTTGTCAAAACGAAGGCCTCAGTGAGTTCTACGGCTATGACCGCTTTCAGCCGTCAATGGATTGTTTAATGCCCAAAAAAGACGATCCGAGACTCAATCGGGTCTCGGAAGTTTTTTACCCTTCGTTTTTTCGACACGTGGATTTTTACGGTAAAACGGGATTACTGTGGCTGGTCTTCGATTTACCATCGCTGGAGAGTGGTGAACCATGGTATCGTTCCATTTCAAATCCATGCACGTATTTCAAAAAGTCGTACGACACTGTTTTGCCATTTCGGACGGATGTTGCACCTTGCACCGCGTATGTTGCACCCGGTAGATATCGATTATTCGGACGGCCATAACTTCTGGCTCGTAAAGAGTTACGGGAGCCATAACCAGTCAAAACGAAGGCCTCAAGGAGTTCTACGGCAATGACAGCTTTCAGCCATCAATAGATTGTTTAATTACCAAAAAAGATGATCCGAGTCTCATTCGGGTCTAGGAAGTTTTTTACCCTTCGTTTTTTCGACACGAGGATTTTTACGGTAAAACGGTATTACCGTGGATGGTCTTCGATTTACCATCGCTGGAGAGTGGTGCACCATGGTAACGTTACGTTTCAAATCCATGCACGCATTTCAAAAAGTCGTACGACACTGTTTCGCCATTTCGAACGGATGTTGCACCTTGCACCGCGGATGTTGCACCCTGTAGATATCGATTATTCGGACGGCCATAACTTCTGGCTCGTTTAGAGTTACGGGAGCCATAACCAGTCAAAACGAAGGCCTCAGTGAGTTCTACGGCTATGACCGCTTTCAGCCGTCAATGGATTGTTTAATGCCCAAAAAAGACGATCCGAGTCTCATTCGGGTCTAGGAAGTTTTTTACCCTTCGTTTTTTCGACACGTGGATTTTTACGGTAAAACGGGATTACCGTGGCTGGTCTTCGATTTACCATCGCTGGAGAGTGGTGCACCATGGTACCGTTCCATTTCAAATACATGCACACATTTCAAAAAGTCGTACGACACTGTTTCGCCATTTCGGACGGATGTTGCACCTTGCACCGTGGATGTTGCACCCTATTGATATCGATTATTCGGACGGCCGTAACTTCTTGCTCGTTTAGAGTTAGTGGAGCCATAACCAGTCAAAACGAAGGCCTCAGTGAGTTCTACGACTGTGACAGCTTTCAGCCGTAAATGGATTGTTCAATGCCCAAAAAAGGCTATCCGAGTCTCAATCGGGTCTAGAAAGTTTTTTACCCTATGTTTTTTCGACACGTGGATTTTTACGGTAAAACGGGATTACCGTGGCTGGTCTTCGATTTTCCATCGCTGGAGAGTGGTGCACCAAGGTACCGTTCCGTTTCAAATCCATGCACGCATTTCAAAAGGTCGTACGACACTGTTCGCCATTTTGGACGGATGTTGCACCTTGCACCGTGGATGTTGCACCTTGTAGATATCTATTATTCGGACGGCCATAACTTCTGGCTCGTTTAGAGTTACGGGAGCCATAAATAGTCAAAACGAAGGCCTCAGGGAGTTCTACGGCTATGACCGCTTTCAGCCGTCAATGGATTGTTTAACGCCCAAAAAAGACGATCCGAGTCTCAATCGGGTCTAGGAAGTTTTTTACCCTTCGTTTTTTCGACACGTGGATTTTTACGGTAAAACGGGATTATCTTGGCTGGTCTTCGATTTACCATTGCTGGATAGTGGTGCACCATGGTACCATTCCATTTCAAATCCATGCACGCATTTCAAAAAGTCGTACGACACTGTTTCGCTATTTCTGACGGATGTTGCACCTTGCACCGTGGATGTTGCACCCTATAGATATCGATTATTCGGACGGCCGTAACTTCTGGCTCATTTAGAGTTACGGGAGCTATAACCAGTCAAAACGAAGGCCTCAGTGAGTTCTACGGCTATGACAGCTTTCAGCCGTTAATGGATTGTTCAATGCCCAAAAAAGACTATCCGAGTCTCAATCGGGTCTAGGAAGTTTTTTAGCCTTCGTTTTTTCGACACGTGGATTTTTACGGTAAAACGGATTACCGTGGCTAGTCTACGATTTACCATCGCTGGAGAGTGGTGCACCATGGTATCGTTCCGTTTCAAATCCGTGCGCGCATTTCAAAAGGTCGTACGACACTGTTTCGCCATTTCGGACGAATGTTGCACCTTGCACCGTGGATGTTGCACCCTATAGATATCGATTATTCGGACGGCCGTAACTTCTGGCTCGTTTAGAGTTACGGGAGCCGTAACCAGTCGAAACGAAGGCCTCGGTGAGTTCTACGGCTATGACATCTTTCAGCCGTTAATGGATTGTTTAATGCCCAAAAAGGACGATCCGAGTCTCATTCGGGTCTAGAAAGTTTTTTACCCTTCGTTTTTTCGACACGTGGATTTTTACGGTAAAACGGGATTACCGTGGCTGGCCTTCGATTTACCATCGCTGAAGAGTGGTGGACCATGGTACCGTTCCGTTTCAAATCCATGTACGCATTTCAAAAACTCGTACGACACTGTTTCGCCATTTCGGACGGATGTTGCACCTTGCACCGTGGATGTTGCACCCTGTAGATATCGATTATTCGGACGGCCACAACTTCTGGCTCGTTTAGAGTTACGGGAGCCATAACCAGTCAAAACGAAGGCGTCAGTGAGTTCTACGACAGTGACTGCTTTCAGCCGTCAATGGATTGATTAATGCCCAAAAAAGACGATCCGAGTCTCAATCGGGTCTAGGAAGTTTATTACCCTTAGTTTTTTCGACACGTGGATTTTTACGGTAAAACGGGATTACTGCGGCTGGTCTTCGATTTACCATCGCTGGAGAGTGGTGCACCATGGTACCGTTCTGTTTCAAATCCATGCATGCATTTCATAAATTCGTACGACACTGTTTCGCCATTTCGGACGGATGTTGCACCTTGCACCGCGGATGTTGCTCCCTGTAGATATCGATTATTCGGACGACCATAACTTCTGGCTCGTTTAGAAATACGGGAGCCATAACTTTTCAAAACGAAGGCCTCAGTGAGTTCTACGGCTATGACCGCTTTCAGCCGTCAATGGATTGTTTAATTCCCAAAAAAGATGATCCGAGTCTCATTCGGGTCTAGGAAGTTTTTTACCCTTCGTTTTTTCGACACGAGGATTTTTACGGTAAAACGGGATTACTGTGGCTGGTCTTCGATTTACCATCGCTGGAGAGTGGTGAACCATGGTACCGTTCCATTTCAAATCCATGCACGCATTTCAAAAAGTCGTACGACACTGTTTCGCCATTTCGGACGGATGTTGCACCTTGCACCGCGTATGTTGCACCCGGTAGATATCGATTATTCGGACGGCCATAGCTTCTGGCTCGTTAAGAGTTACGGGAGCCATAAACAGTCAAAACGAAGGCCTCAAGAAGTTCTACGGCTATGACAGCTTTTAGCCGTCAATGGATTGTTTAATTCCCAAAAAAGATGATCCGAGTCTCATTCGGGTCTAGGAAGTTTTTTACCCTTCGTTTTTTCGACACGAGGATTTTTACGGTAAAACGGTATTACCGTGGATGGTCTTCGATTTACCATCGCTGGAGAGTGGTGAACCATGGTACCGTTACGTTTCAAATCCATGCACGCATTTCAAAAAGTCGTACGACACTGTTTCGCCATTTCGAACGGATGTTGCACCTTGTACCGCGGATGTTGCACCCTGTAGATATCGATTATTCGGACGGCCATAACTTCTGGCTCGTTTAGAGTTACGGGAGCCATAACCAGTCAAAACGAAGGCCTCAGTGAGTTCTACGGCTATGACAACTTTCAGCCGTCAATGGATTGTTTAATGCCCAAAAAAGACGATCCGAGTCTCAATCGGGTCTAGGAAGTTTTCTACCCTTCGTTTTTTCGACACGTGGATTTTTACGGTAAAACGGGATTACCGTGGCTGGTCTTCGATTTACCATCGCTGGAGAGTGGTGCACCATGGTACCGTTCCATTTCAAATCCATGCACACATTTCAAAAAGTCGTACGACACTGTTTCGCCATTTCGGACGGATATTGCACCTTGCACCGTGGATGTTGCACCCTATTGATATCGATTATTCGGACGGCCGTAACTGCTGGCTCGTTTAGAGTTACGGGAGCCATAACCAGTCAAAACGAAGGCCTCAGTGAGTTCTACGACTATGACAGCTTTCAGCCGTAAATGGATTGTTCAATGCCCAAAAAAGGCTATCCGAGTCTCAATCGGGTCTAGGAAGTTTTTTACCCTACGTTTTTTCGACACGTGGATTTTTACGGTAAAACGGGATTACCGTGGCTGGTCTTCGATTTACCGTCGCAGAAGGGTGGTGGACCATGGTACCATTCCGTTTCAAATCCATGCGTGCATTTCCAAAAGACGTACGACACTGTTTCGCCATTTCGGACGGATGTTGCACCTTGCACATTGCACCGTGGATATTTCACCCTGTAGATATCGATTATTCGGACGGCCATAACTTCTGGCTCATTTAGAGTTACGGGATCCATAACCAGTCAAAACGAAGGCCTCAGTGAGTTCTACGGCTATGACAGCTTTCATCCGTCAATGGATTGTTTAATGCCCAAAAAAGATGAGCCGAGTCTCATTCGGGTCTAGGAAGTTTTTTACCCTTCGTTTTTTCGACACGTGGATTTTTACGGTAAAACGGGATTACCGTGGCTGGTCTTCGATGTACCATCGCTGAAGAGTGGTGGACCATGGTACTGTTCCATTTCAAATCTATGCACGCATTTCAAAAAGTCGTACGACACTGTTTCGCCATTTCGGACGGATGTTGCACCATGCACCGTGGATGTTGCACCCTGTAGATATCGATTATTCAGACGGCCATAACTTCTTGCTCGTTTAGAGTTACGGAAGCCATAACTAGTCAAAACGAAGGCTTCAGTGAGTTCTACGTCTATAACCGCTTTCAGCCGTCAATGGATTGTTAATGCCCAAAAAAGACGATTCGAGTCTCAATCGGGTCTAGGAAGTTTTTTACCCTTCGTTTTTTCGACACGTGGATTTTTACGGTAAAACGGATTACCGTGGCTGGTCTTCGATTTACCATCGCTGGAGAGTGGTGCACCATGGTACCGTTCCATTTCAAATCCATGCATGCATTTCAAAAAGTCGTACGACACTGTTTCGCCATTTCGGACGAATGTTGCACCTTGCACCGTGGATGTTGCACCCTATAGATATCGATTATTCGGACGGCCGTAACTTCTGGCTCGTTTAGAGTTACGGGAGCCGTAACCAGTCAAAACGAAGGCCTCAGTGAGTTCTACGGCTATGACATCTTTCAGCCGTTAATGGATTGTTCAATGCCCAAAAAAGGCTATCCGAGTCTCAATCGGGTCTAGGAAGTTTTTTACCCTTCGTTTTTTCGACACGTGGATTTTTACGGTAAAACGGGATTACCGTGGCTGGACTTCGATTTACCATCGCTGGAGGGTGGTGGACCATGGTACCGTTCCGTTTTAAATCCATGCGCGCATTTCAAAAAGTCGTACGACACTGTTTCGCCATTTCGGACGGATGTTGCACCTTGCACCGTGGATATTTCACCCTGTAGATATCGATTATTCGGACGGCCATAACTTCAGGCTCATTTAGAGTTACGGGACCCATAACTAGTCAAAACGAAGGCCTCAGGGAGTTCTACGGCTATGACAGCTTTCAACCGTCAATGAATTGTTTAATGCCCAAAAAAGACGATCCGAGTCTCATTCGGGCCTAGGAAGTTTTTTACCCTTCGTTTTTTCGACACGTGGATTTTTACGGTAAAACGGGATTACCGTGGCTGGTCTTTGATGTACCATCGCTGAAGAGTGGTGGACCATGGTACCGTTCCATTTCAAATCCATGCACGCATTTCAAAAAGTCGTACGACACTGTTTCGCCATTTCGGACGGATGTTGCACCTTGCACCGTGGATGTTGCCCCCTGTAGATATCGATTATTCGGACGGCCATAACTTCTGGCTCGTTTAGAGTTACGGGAGCCATAACCAGTCAAAACGAAGGCCTCAGTGAGTTCTACGGCTATGACCGCTTTCAGCCGTCAATGGATTGTTTAATGCCCAAAAATGACGATCCGAGTCTCAATCGGGTCTAGGAAGTTTATTACCCTTAGTTTTTTCGACACGTGGATTTTTACGGTAAAACGGGATTACTGCGGCTGGTCTTCGATTTACCATCGCTGGAGAGTGGTGCACCATGGTATCGTTCCGTTTCAAACCCATGCACGCATTACATAAATTCGTACGACACTGTTTCGCCATTTCGGACGGATGTTGCACCTTGAACCGTGGATGTTGCACCCTGTAGATATCGATTATTTGGACGGCCATAACTTCTGGCTCGTTTAGATTTACGGGAGCCATAACCAGTCAAAACGAAGGCCTCAGTGAGTTCTACCGCTATGACTGCTTTCAGCCGTCAATGGATTGCTTAATGCCCAAAAAAGACGATCTGAGTCTCAATCGGGTCTAGGAAGTTTTTTACCCTTCGTTTTTTCGACACGTGGATTTTTACGGTAAAACGGGATAACCGTGGCAGGTCTTCGATTTACCATCGCTGGAGAGTGGTGCACCTTGGTACCGTTCCGTTTCAAATCCATGCACGCATTTCAAAAAGTCGTAGGACACTGTTTCGCCATTTCGGACGGATGTTGCACCTTGCACCGTGGATGTTGCACCCTGTAGATATCGATTATTCGGACGGCCATAACATCTGGCTCGTTTAGAGTTACGGGAGGCATAACCAGTCAAAACGAAGGCCTCAGTGAGTTCTACGGCTATGACAGCTTTCAGACGTCAATGGATTGCTTAATGCCCAAAAAAGACGATCTGAGTCTCAATCGGGTCTAGGAAGTTTTTTACCCTTCGTTTTTTCGACACGTGGGTTTTTACAGTAAAACGGGATAACCGTGGCAGGTCTTCGATTTACCATCGCTGGAGAGTGGTGCACCTTGGTACCGTTCCGTTTCAAATCCATGCACGCATTTCAAAAAGTCGTAGGACACTGTTTCGCCATTTCGGACGGATGTTGCACCTTGCACCGTGGATGTTGCACCCTGCAGATATCGATTATTCGGACGGCCATAACATCTGGCTCGTTTAGAGTTACGGGAGGCATAACTAGTCAAAACGAAGGCCTCAGTGAGTTCTACGGCTATGACAGCTTTCAGCCGTCAATCGATTGTTTAATGCCCAAAAAAGACGATCCGAGTCTCATTCGGGTCTAGGAAGTTTTTTACCCTTCGTTTTTTCGACACGTGGATTTTTACGGTAAAACGGGATTACCGTGGCTGGTCTTCGATGTACCATCGCTGAAGAGTGGTGGATCATGGTACTGTTCCATTTCAAATCCATGCATGCATTTCAAAAAGTCGTACGACACTGTTTCGCCATTTCGGACGGATGTTGCACCATGCACCGTGGATGTTGCACCCTGTAGATATCGATTATGCAGACGGCCATAACTTCTTACTCGTTTAGAGTTACGGAAGCCATAACTAGTCAAAACGAAGGCCTCAGTGAGTTCTACGTCTATGACCGCTTTCAGCCGTCAATGGATTGTTAATGCCCAAAAAAGACGATTCGAGTCTCAATCGGGTTTAGGAAGTTTTTTACCCTTCGTTTTTTCGACACGTGGATTTTTACGGTAAAACGGATTACCGTGGCTGGTCTTCGATTTACCATCGCTGGAGAGTGGTTCACCATGGTACCGTTCCATTTCAAATCCATGCATGCATTTCAAAAAGTCGTACGACACTGTTTCGCCATTTCGGACGAATGTTGCACCTTGCACCGTGGATGTTGCACCCTATAGATATCGATTATTCGGACGGCCGTAACTTCTGGCTCGTTTAGAGTTACGGGAGCCGTAACCAGTCAAAACGAAGGCCTTAGTGAGTTCTACGGCTATGACATCTTTCAGCCGTTAATGGATTGTTCAATGCCCAAAAAAGGCTATCCGAGTCTCAATCGGGTCTAGGAAGTTTTTTACCCTTCGTTTTTTCGACACGTGGATTTTTACGGTAAAACGGGATTACCGTGGCTGGACTTCGATTTACCATCGCTGGAGGGTGGTGGACCATGGTACCGTTCCGTTTCAAATCCATGCGCGCATTTCAAAAAGTCGTACGACACTGTTTCGCCATTTCGGACGGATGTTGCACCTTGCACCGTGGATATTTCACCCTGTAGATATCGATTATTCGGACGGCCATAACTTCAGGCTCATTTAGAGTTACGGGACCCATAACTAGTCAAAACGAAGGCCTCAGGGAGTTCTACGGCTATGACAGCTTTCAACCGTCAATGAATTGTTTAATGCCCAAAAAAGATGATCCGAGTCTCATTCGGGCCTAGGAAGTTTTTTACCCTTCGTTTTTTCGACACGTGGATTTTTACGGTAAAACGGGATTACCGTGGCTGGTCTTCGATGTACCATCGCTGAAGAGTGGTGGACCATGGTACCGTTCCATTTCAAATCCATGCACGCATTTCAAAAAGTCGTACGACACTGTTTCGCCATTTCGGACGGATGTTGCACCTTGCACCGTGGATGTTGCACCCTGTAGATATCGATTATTCGGACGGCCATAACTTCTGGCTCGTTTAGAGTTACGGGAGCCATAACCAGTCAAAACGAAGGCCTCAGTGAGTTCTACGGCTATGACCGCTTTCAGCCGTCAATGGAATGTTTAATGCCCAAAAATGACGATCCGAGTCTCAATCGGGTCTAGGAAGTTTATTACCCTTAGTTTTTTCGACACGTGGATTTTTACGGTAAAACGGGATTACTGCGGCTGGTCTTCGATTTACCATCGCTGGAGAGTGGTGCACCATGGTATCGTTCCGTTTCAAACCCATGCACGCATTACATAAATTCGTACGACACTGTTTCGCCATTTCGGACGGATGTTGCACCTTGAACCGTGGATGTTGCACCCTGTAGATATCGATTATTTGGACGGCCATAACTTCTGGCTCGTTTAGAGTTACGGGAGCCATAACCAGTCAAAACGAAGGCCTCAGTGAGTTCTACCGCCATGACTGCTTTCAGCCGTCAATGGATTGCTTAATGCCCAAAAAAGACGATCTGAGTCTCAATCGGGTCTAGGAAGTTTTTTACCCTTCGTTTTTTCGACACGTGGATTTTTACGGTAAAACGGGATAACCGTGGCAGGTCTTCGATTTACCATCGCTGGAGAGTGGTGCACCTTGGTACCGTTCCATTTCAAATCCATGCACGCATTTCAAAAAGTCGTAGGACACTGTTTCGCCATTTCGGACGGATGTTGCACCTTGCACCGTGGATGTTGCACCCTGTAGATATCGATTATTCGGACGGCCATAACATCTGGCTCGTTTAGAGTTACGGGAGGCATAACCAGTCAAAACGAAGGCCTCAGTGAGTTCTACGGCTATGACAGCTTTCAGTCGTCAATGGATTGTTTAATGCCCAAAAAAGACGATCCGAGTCTCAATCGGGTCTAGGAAGTTTTTTACCCTTCGTTTTTTCGACACGTGGGTTTTTACGGTAAAACGGGATAACCGTGGCTGGTCTTCGATTTACCAACGCTGGAGAGTGGTGCACCATGGTACCGTTCCGTTTCAAATCCATGCAGGCATTTCAAAAAGTCGTACGACACTGTTTTGCCATTTCGGACGGATGTTGCACCCTGTAGATATCGATTATTCGGACGGCCATAACTTCTGGCTCGTTTAGACTTACGGGAGACATAACCAGTCAAAACGAAGGCCTCATTGACTTCTACGGCTATGATAGCTTTCAGCCGTCAATGGATTGTTTAATACCCAAAAAAGACTATCCGAGTCTCAATCGGGTCTAGGAAGTTTTTTACCCTTCGTTTTTTCGACACGTGGATTTTTACTGTGAAACGGGATTACCGTGGCCGGTCTTCGATTTACCATCACTAGAGAGTGGTGCACCATTGTACTGTTCCATTTCAAATCCATGCACGCATTTCAAAAAGTCGTACGACACTGTTTCGCCATTTCGGACAGATGTTGCACCTTGCACCACGGATGTTGCACCCCGTAGATATCGATTATTCGGACGGCCATAACTTCTGGCTCGTTAAGAGTTACGGGAGCCATAACCAGTCAAACGAAGGCCTCAAGGAGTTCTATGGCTATGATAGCTTTCAGCCGTCAATGGATTGTTTGATTCCTGAAAAAAATGATCCGAGTCTCATTCGGGTCTAGGAAGTTTTTTACCCTTCGTTTTTTCGACACGGGGATTTTTACGGTAAAACGGGATTACCGTGGATGGTCTGCGATTTACCATCGCTGGAGAGTGGGGCACCATGGTACCGTTCCATTTCAAATCCATGCACGCATTTCAAAAAGTCATACGACACTGTTCGCCATTTCGGACGAATGTTGCACCTTGCACCGTGGATGTTGCACCCTATAGATATCGATTATTCGGACGGCCGTAACTTCTGGCTCGTTTAGAGTTACGGGAGCCGTAACCAGTCGAAACGAAGGCCTCGGTGAGTTCTACGGCTATGACATCTTTCAGCCGTTAATGGATTGTTTAATGCCCAAAAAAGACGATCCGAGTCTCATTCGGGTCTAGAAAGTTTTTTACCCTTCGTTTTTTCGACACGTGGATTTTTACGGTAAAACGGGATTACCGTGGCTGGCCTTCGATTTACCATCGCTGAAGAGTGGTGGACCATGGTACCGTTCCGTTTCAAATCCATGTACGCATTTCAAAAAGTCGTACGACACTGTTTCGCCATTTCGGACGGATGTTGCACCTTGCACCGTGGATGTTGCACCCTGTAGATATCGATTATTCGGACGGCCGTAACTTCTGGCTCGTTTAGAGTTACGGGAGCCATAACCAGTCAAAACGAAGGCCTCAGTGAGTTCTACGACTATGACAGCTTTCAGCCTTAAATGGATTGTTCAATGCCCAAAAAAGGCTATCCGAGTCTCAATCGGGTCTAGGAAGTTTTTTACCCTACGTTTTTTCGACACGTGGATTTTTACGGTAAAACGGGATTACCGTGGCTGGTCTTCGATTTACTGTCGCAGAAGGGTGGTGGACCATGGTACCATTCCGTTTCAAATCCATGCGTGCATTTCCAAAAGACGTACAACACTGTTTCGCCATTTCGGACGGATGTTGCACCTTGCACATTGCACCGTGGATATTTCACCCTGTAGATATCGATTATTCGGACGGCCATAACTTCTGGCTCATTTAGAGTTACGGGATCCATAACCAGTCAAAACGAAGGCCTCGGTGAGTTCTACGGCTATGACAGCTTTCAGCCGTCAATGGATTGTTTAATGCCCAAAAAAGACGATCCGAGTCTCATTCGGGTCTAGGAAGTTTTTTACCCTTCGTTTTTTCGACACGTGGATTTTTACGGTAAAACGGGATTACCGTGGCTGGTCTTCGATGTACCATCGCTGAAGAGTGGTGGACCGTGGTACTGTTCCATTTCAAATCCATGCACGCGTTTCAAAAAGTCGTACGACACTGTTTCGCCATTTCGGACGGATGTTGCACCATGCACCGTGGATGTTGCACCCTGTAGATATCGATTATTCAGACGGCCATAACTTCTTGCTCGTTTAGAGTTACGGAAGCCATAACTAGTCAAAACGAAGGCCTCAGTGAGTTCTACGTCTATGACCGCTTTCAGCCGTCAATGGATTGTTAATGCCCAAAAAAGACGATCCGAGTCTCAATCGGGTATAGGAAGTTTTTTACCCTTCGTTTTTTCGACACGTGGATTTTTACGGTAAAACGGATTACCGTGGCTGGTCTTCGATTTACCATCGCTGGAGAGTGGTGCACCATGGTACCGTTCCATTTCAAATCCATGCATGCATTTCAAAAAGTCGTACGACACTGTTTCGCCATTTCGGGCGAATGTTGCACCTTGCACCGTGGATGTTGCACCCTATAGATATCGATTATTCGGACGGCCGTAACTTCTGGCTCGTTTAGAGTTACGGGAGCCGTAACCAGTCAAAACGAAGGCCTTAGTGAGTTCTACGGCTATGACATCTTTCAGCCGTTAGTGGATTGTTCAATGCCCAAAAAAGGCTATCCGAGTCTCAATCGGGTCTAGGAAGTTTTTTACCCTTCGTTTTTTCGACACGTGGATTTTTACGGTAAAACGGGATTACCGTGGCTGGACTTCGATTTACCATCGCTGGAGGGTGGTGGACCATGGTACCGTTCCGTTTCAAATCCATGCGCGCATTTCAAAAAGTCGTACGACACTGTTTCGCCATTTCGGACGGATGTTGCACCTTGCACCGTGGATATTTCACCCTCTAGATATCGATTATTCGGACGGCCATAACTTCATGCTCATTTAGAGTTACGGGACCCATAACCAGTCAAAACGAAGGCCTCAGGGAGTTCTACGGCTATGACAGCTTTCAACCGTCAATGAATTGTTTAATGCCCAAAAAAGACGATCCGAGTCTCATTCGGGCCTAGGAAGTTTTTTACCCTTCGTTTTTTCGACACGTGGATTTTTACGTTAAAACGGGATTACCGTGGCTGGTCTTCGATGTACCATCGCTGAAGAGTGGTGGACCATGGTACCGTTCCATTTCAAATCCATGCACGCATTTCAAAAAGTCGTACGACACTGTTTCGCCATTTCGGACGGATGTTGCACCTTGCACCGTGGATGTTGCACCCTGTAGATATCGATTATTCGGACGGCCATAACTTCTGGCTCGTTTAGAGTTACGGGAGCCATAACCAGTCAAAACGAAGGCCTCAGTGAGTTCTACGGCTATGACCGCTTTCAGCCATCAATGGATTGTTTAATGCCCAAAAATGACGATCCGAGTCTCAATCGGGTCTAGGAAGTTTATTACCCTTAGTTTTTTCGACACGTGGATTTTTACGGTAAAACGGGATTACTGCGGCTGGTCTTCGATTTACCATCGCTGGAGAGTGGTGCACCATGGTATCGTTCCGTTTCAAACCCATGCACGCATTACATAAATTCGTACGACACTGTTTCGCCATTTCGGACGGATGTTGCACCTTGAACCGTGGATGTTGCACCCTGTAGATATCGATTATTTGGACGGCCATAACTTCTGGCTCGTTTAGAGTTACGGGAGCCATAACCAGTCAAAACGAAGGCCTCAGTGAGTTCTACCTCTATGACTGCTTTCAGCCGTCAATGGATTGCTTAATGCCCAAAAAACACGATCTGAGTCTCAATCGGGTCTAGGAAGTTTTTTACCCTTCGTTTTTTCGACACGTGGATTTTTACGGTAAAACGGGATAACCGTGGCAGGTCTTCGATTTACCATCGCTGGAGAGTGGTGCGCCTTGGTACCGTTCCGTTTCAAATCCATGCACGCATTTCAAAAAGTCGTAGGACACTGTTTCGCCATTTCGGACGGATGTTGCACCTTGCACCGTGGATGTTGCACCCTGTAGATATCGATTATTCGGACGGCCATAACATCTGGCTCGTTTAGAGTTACGGGAGACATAACCAGTCAAAACGAAGGCCTCAGTGAGTTCTACGGCTATGACAGCTTTCAGCCGTCAATGGATTGTTTAATGCCCAAAAAAGACGATCCGAGTCTCAATCGGGTCTAGGAAGTTTTTTACCCTTCGTTTTTTCGACACGTCGGTTTTTACGGTAAAACGGGATAACCGTGGTTGGTCTTCGATTTACCATCGCTGGAGAGTGGTGCACCATGGTACCGTTCCGTTTCAAATCCATGCAGGCATTTCAAAAAGTCGTACGACACTGTTTTGCCATTTCGGACGGATATTGCACCCTTTAGATATCGATTATTCGGACGGCCATAACTTCTGGCTCGTTTAGAGTTACGGGAGACATAACCAGTCAAAACGAAGGCCTCATTGACTTCTACGGCTATGACAGCTTTCAGCCGTCAATGGATTGTTTAATACCCAAACAAGGTTCCCACTGCAGCTAAGGACGCTCGAAGAAATGAAACTAGAGACAATGCTGGGGGCAGAAAGGTCGAAAAGCGCCAATATCGACCAGGACCGAGATTTGACTCCTACACTCCTTTGAACGACACAATCGAAAATATCTTCCTAGCCACTCAGGGCGAACTAGGATACAATCGCCCCCCCGCACAAGAAAGAATCAGATAACGCACTCAAGTCCGGAAAGTTCTGTCGCTTCCACGAATCCCACGGACATGACACCAATGAATGCCACCATCTTCGGGACTTGATCGAAGAACACATTAGAAGAAGGAGACTGGAACGCTATGTGAAGGGTCAGAACAGGACTCCAACTCCAGCCAATGAGAACTCAAAGCAACCCCTCTCAGAGGTAGGCGGAGGGAATCGCAACAATCACAACACCAGTGGCTCTAGTCAAGAGAAGATAGTGGTCCTTACCATCTCAGGAGGACCACACATCGCCGACAGAAGTTGGGCAGAGATGGAAAGGTACGGCAAGTCGCTTAGAAATGCAGAAGGCTATGTTAACTCCATCACGGAAGAACGCCACCCGAAACGAAAAGAGAACGACGACATCATATTCAGTAGGCGTGATTTGGAAGGAAGACAGTACCCACATATGGATCCTATGGTCATCTCTGCCTGGTTCGGTCCAGCTAAAGTTTTTCGGATTCTAATAGACACAGGAAGCTCCGTAAATATCCTATTCAAACATGCTTTCGACAAAATGAAGTTATCAATGAAGGATGTATCCCCCTGTGACAAACCACTGCACGGTTTCACTGGAGATGCAAAAATGCCCCTCGGGCAACTTGACCTCTTCGTCGAAATAGGAAGTCATCCCCGCTCCGTTGTGCGAAAACAAACGTTCGTACTAATAGAAAACCACTCGGCTTACAACGCCTTCTTGGGAAGACCAGCCTTGTCTGACTTCCAGATTGTATTAGCCCCCTGGTGCCTGAAAATGAAACTTCCAACAGACAATGGAGTAGGAGAAGTAGAAGGGGATCAAGATGCTGCCCGAGACTGCTACGTAACTGAACTTCGCAATAACCGCAGAAAGAATAAAGGAAAAGATGCAGAGACTACTCTCTGCATGAAAAGCTTGGAGGCATAGCAACTAAAGAAAGCCCCTCCTCTTCGATACACAAGCGATCCCTTCAATGAACTAGACCCCAGGGATAAAGAGGAGGAGGCTACCGCCGAGCCTGCAGAGGCTATGGAATTCGTATCTGTAGACAAGCACGATTCAAGTAAACTGTTAAAAGTCGGATCTCAGCTAAAAACGGAGTTGAAAGATCAACTCATTGACTTTCTCCGCCACAACTTAGATGTATTTGCGTGGACCCATGCCGATATGACAGGAATCTCCCCCGACATAGCATGCCACATGCTGAACATCGATCCCACCAAGGTACCAGTAAAGCAGAAAAAGAGGAGCATGGGGGCAGAGCGATCGGCAGCCCTTGATGAGGAAGTAAAGAATCTACTTGCTAATGGCTTCATACGGGAAGCCATCTACCCAGAATGGATCGCTAACCCAGTGCTAGTAAAAAAGGCCAATGGAAAGTGGCGAACATGTATTGACTTCTCCAATCTGAATGACGCTTGCCCAAAAGATTGCTTCCCACTTCCCTGAATTGACCAACTTGTGGATAGCACAGCCGGACACGAACTCCTATCTTTTATGGATGCATACTCCGGATATAACCAGATTCCCATGCACGCTCCTGATCAAGACCACACTAGCTTCATCACCGACCGCGGACTATATTGTTACAAAGTCATGCCTTTTGGACTCAAAAATGCTGGAGCTACCTATCAGCGCCTCGTCAACAAGATGTTCGCGGAACTAATAGGACGAACTATGCAAGTGTATGTGGATGACATGTTGGTAAAGTCCAGGAAAGCCGACGACCATGTAAGCCACCTGGGCGAGATGTTTCAAGTACTTCGCCGATATGGAATGAAGCTGATTCCTCTAAAGTGCTCCTTCGGAGTATCTTCGGGAAAATTCTTAGGATTTATCGTCCACGCTAGAGGAATCGAAGCAAACCCTGAACAAATCCGGGCTCTAAAAGAAATAAGGATACCCTCCACTCGAAAAGAAATGCAGAGCCTAAACGGAAAGGTGGCCGCCCTAAGCAGATTCATTTTCAAGGCAACTGACAAGTGTGTCCCTTTCTTCGAAGCTCTCAAGAAAGACAAAGGGAGACCGAGTGGACCGATGAATGCTTAAAAGCCTTCCTCAACCTAATCGAACACCTTCAGAGACCACCAGTACTCTCAACTCCAAATGAAGGTGAAGTGTTATACCTATACCTCGCTGTATCATCTCATGCTCTAAGCGCCGCCTTGGTAAGAGAAGAAGAACGCACACAACGCCCGGTTTACTTTGTAAGTAAGAGATTTACAGGGGCAGAGGCCAGATATCCTAAACTAGAGAAATTAGCATATTGTTTATCGATCGCGTCACGAAAACTGCGACACTACTTCCAGTCTCAGTCCATCAGGGTTCTAACCGATCAACCGCTAAGACAAGTGCTCCATCGTCCTGACACTTCTGGGCGACTCCTCAAATGGTGCATCAAACTAAGTCAGTATGATATCACCTACCATCCTCGCACCGCTATCAAAGGACAAGCTATGGCCGATTTCATTGCCGAATTCACTACCAACGAAGGCAAGGAACAATCCGAAGTAGCAAAAAACATCAAGTGGAACCTCTTTGTAGACGGAGCATCGAACGAACAAGGCTCGGGGGCAGGTATTGTGATCATCACCCCCAGGGGAAGAAAGTTGTACTACGCATTAAGGTTGGAGTTCACGGCCACCAACAACGATGCTGAATATGAGGCAGTAATAGCGGGATTGGAGCTTGCCCTAGAAATTGGAATCAATTCCTTATGTCTTCATAGTGATTCTCAGCTTATCGTAAACCAGGTACTAGGAGAATTCCAGACTCGAGGAGAACGACTCACAGCATACCTAAAGAAAACCAAACTGCTGCTCGATCAATTGGACCACTATCTAATCAAACACATTCCTCGAGAAGAGAACCAAGAGGCAGATGAACTTGCAAAGCAAGCTAGTATGAAGAATAGCACCATTTCCGGAGCATTAGCCATCTCAAGGCAGCTAGCCCCAAGTTTCGAACAAGTGAATCTGATAACTGCAATCGAAGAAGGAACCTGGATGACTCCTATCCGGAAATATTTGCAAGATGGCACACTACCCGACAGGCGTGACGAAGCCAAGAGGATCTTGAGAAAAGTTCCCCACTACACAATACAAGAAGGCATCCTCTATCGGCGTGGCTTCTCTAGCCCCTTATTGAGATGCGTCGCCGGAAGGGAAGCCAAGAAGATCTTATCAAACATCCATCAGGGAGGATGTGGAGATCACACTGGAGGGCAGACTTTGGCAAGGAAGATACTCCGATATGGATATTACTGGCCCACACTAAACAAAGATGCCCTAGACTTCGTCAAGAAATGCGACAGATGTCAGAAGTTCGCCAAGATTCCTCGACTACCCACAAACGAAATTACTCAAATGACCAGCCCTTGGCCCTTTGCTGTATGGGGAATTGACTTAATTGGCGAACTGCCAACGGGCCGAGGCGGATCCAAATATGCTATAGTGGCAGTCGATTATTTCACCAAATGAGTGGAAGCAGAACCTCTAAATAAAATATCTTCAGCAAAAGTTATAAACTTCTTGATCAAAAATATTCTGTGTAGGTACGGAGTCCCACTCAAGATCATATCAGACAACGGACTCCAGTTTGACAGCGAAGAATTTGCCGACTGGTGCCAAGAGCATGGAATTCATAAAAGCTTCTCATCAGTAGCTTATCCTCAGGCAAACGGACAAGTTGAAGCCGTCAACAAAATTCTCAAAACCCTAATCAAGAAGAAACTTGAAAAGTCAAAAGGCGCTTGGGTGGACGAACTTCCTACGGCACTATGGGCGTACCGCACATCTTTCAGAACATCAACGGGACATACTCCTTTCTCTTTGGCATATGGATCGGAGGCAATGCTCCCAGTTGAGACTATTGTGCCTTCCCACCGTAGGATCCACTACAACCCAGAGGAAAACGAAGAACTCCTCCTCATGTCTTTGGATCTGATTGAGGAAAGGAGAAAAGATGCAGCGCTCAAAGCAGCAGCTCACAAACAAAAAGTGGCAGAGCTATACAATTCCAAAGTCAAGCATCGCAGCTTACAAGAAGGAGATCTTGTCCTCAGGCGAATCTTTCCGCGCCCCGGGGCACTAGACCCCATCTGGGACGGACCGTATGTAATTCATAAAGATCTCCACAACGGAGCTTATATTTTGTCAACAGTGGACGGAGAGGTGTTCCAGAGGGCATGGAACATCCGACACCTCCGTCGATACTTTTCTTAACTTGTACTGCCCATATGAAGTGAATTAACAAAGAGAATCAGTGGACGTAGGCACTTTCGTGCCGAACCACTTTAAAAAACCTTGTCTCTTTTTAGCTTGTTCCTTTATGTCTTGGCTACTTGTTAAGTTTTATCCCTTTCTGTTGAACAAAATCCTATGGCATCTCCACTCAAGACGCACCGCGGCCTCATCTGGACTAGGCCTAACAGGTACGCTACGATTCTATGCACTCGCCAATGAGACACTTTTGCTCCAGCATCCCTCTGCTGCGGGTTAACTCATTGCGCGCCTGCCCTCAAAGCCAACTGTAATGAGCCGATTATAAGTCATCATAAAGGCCGACTATAGCCGATGGTAGCTCATTACGGCGTTCGGCTCGCCGGCAACTGTGAACCTACTTTAAGCCCCAACATAAGGTGTGGCCAGCCAGGGGTAGTTCACGGCCAACGGCACCCACGCTAGCCGGCCACGGTAAATCGAATAATACCCACGATTACGGACCATAATGGTTCGGGTAGTTACCGTGCGCGATCTCGGCTCCGATGTGTCTTAAGTGCGGCTGTGGTAAAAAAGAAAACTCTCCGCGGAGGCGTAAGATGGGTGACAAATGTCTCCAAGACCCACAGCTAGGGAAAGTGACTACAAAACCCGTTTGCCACGAACTTAAGCACATCGACGGCCTTCCGTGACTGGAAGTTTTACTTTTACTATATTTCCATTTCATTTAAATACTTTTCTCCTATCCTGTATAACAAACTCTAAAGTACAGGAAACCAAATAGGAAGCATTCGCTCATAAGAAACTAAGTCTGCATACTGGGTGGCAGGGTACTCAGCTATATCCGTGAACAGTTACATAAGACACTCTAAGCTACCGCCTGCGAATGAAACATAAAGGGCGGTACTCTCTTTTCTTGTACATAAATACGTAACTATAGCTTGTTCGTACAATAACATTGCAACACATGAAATTATATTTCTAGCAAAAAACTTAGCATCAAACACAACTAGAATCACAGGCATATACATAGTTATATTTCTCACGCAGCACTTCAAGATGACAACAACATTTAAACATAACAACATCAGCTTATATTATAAAATCACACGAAGTTATTCTTTGCAAATAATATTATTATAGTTACATGTCGATGACTAACGTAAACAGTGATAAAAAGAAATAAAAAGGTGGCAGCCGCGTCCACACTCCATCACCAACTTCCCCAGTCTACTTAGCCGCAGGATCAGAGCCCCCAGCATGTGGATCAGGAGTCCCACCTGTCCAGTTCAGAAGAGGAATTCATTAAACGAACAATCAAGTTATGAAAACACGGAAAGGAAAGAAAGGGAAAAGAATAACTCACCAGCATCCGCCGCTCGATCCTCATCATCCAACTGCACGCTCGCTTCCTCTGCAGCAAGCAGCCGCATCCCCTCCTTCACCGCCACTTGCTCCTCCTTCGAGAACTGGGCAGTAACCGCATCCAAATTGAAAGCCTCTCCGCCTTCCTTACCCGCGTTCACCCTGGCCTCCTCTAAAGCCTGGAGATACACCTTGGCCATCACCCGAGGGTAATCGTCCATCCAAGACAAGCCGCCCTCCTTCCAAGTGTGGAAGTACATGTCCTGCAGCATCTCATCCATCATCCCCTCATTCTCCTCAAACTCCCTCACCCGGGCCTCGGAAGCTTGCAACTTGGCGACGGCAATGTCCCTCTCTGATTGGTATCTCAAGCAGTCCGCCTGAAGAGACCTCCGCATTTCCTCCTCCTTTAACTTGAGGGACCTCCTCATCTCCTCCATCTCCTCCTTCAACTCGGCCTGAGCCATCTCCGCAGCCTCGAGCCTCCCACACAACTCCTCTACCCGCTCAAGATCCGCATTTCGAACCTCGTCCACCGTCGTAATGGCCATGTTAATCCGTTCCCTGCAGGCGACCTCCATCTTCCGTAATTCCGCCCTACTGGCCTTCTCCATCGTCTCTTTCAGCCGCTTGGAGGCTTCCTCATGCTGAGAAATCTGGATGGCTTGATCGGCGAGCTGCTTGGCCTGATCGGCAACTTTTAACCTCAACCGAATATTAGCACTCCCGATCTCTTCCCCGGCCTTGGCCAATCTAGCATGATGCTCCATTAACTTCTTAGTCTCTGCGGCCACCAGATCGATGTTAGCCTTGGCTTCGTCCCCCATGGTGACTACCCGTGTAGTAAGTAAATCAAGATCTAAAGACTTGGCCTCGTCCAGCACTCTTACCATGGGGTTGCGGGGAAGGAGGTGCTCGCCCGTGGCCTCATCAAATGAGATATCCTGAAAGCTCGGATCTAAATCAGGATGACCGGCAAAAGGGTCACGAGGCACGGGGCGAGGCACATCAGGACGCCTTATACGAATAACAGTTGGGCTCTTGAAAGGAGGATGAGGGGGGCCGGATTCCGTGCTCTCCTCCGTAGTATCACGAGGAGGCTGAGCAGGAAGCTGCGGACCAGGGGAAGACTCAAATAAGGAACGACTCCGCTTCTTTTTCCGAATGCCCTCTTCAATGACCCCAAGAAGAGGGCGATAACTGACTACATCCCCAGTGCGACCAGTAGAGGGTTTCGCAGACGCTCTCCTCGACTTAAACTGCTCAAGGCGGTGTCGAACGTCCGACGTTTTAACCACCTGACCTGCCCCTGGAATAAAGAACAAGTGTTACGAACATACAATAATCCACAGCTCGAAAAATGTGTTAAGTTAAAAGGAAAGAAAAGTGAGAAGACGCATCTATTATACAAACCCGGCGGAGGAGTGGGATACTGCAATAAGTCCTGGATCTCATTCCAGGACGGAAGTGAACCGTAAAAAATTTCTAAGTCCCTATCGAAAATGGAATCGGCAGAGGACAAAAGTTCACCTTGCATCGCCGGAGTCGCCTTAGCTGAGGAACCCTTAGAGGATGGGTCAGTGCCAGCCACAGCTTTAACTTCTGGCTCGTTTAGAGTTACGGGAGCCATCACCAGTCAAAACGAAGGCGTCGGTGAGTTCTACGGTTATGACCGCTTTCAGCCGTCAATGGATTGTTTAATGCCCAAAAAAGACGATCCGAGTCTCAATCGGGTCTAGGAAGTTTTTTACCCTTCGTTTTTTGACACGTGGATTTTTACGGTAAAACGGGATTACCGTGGCTGGTCTTCGATTTACCATCGCTGGAGAGTGGTGGACCATGGTACCTTTCCATTTCAAATCCATGCACGCATTTCAAAAAATAGTACGACACTGTTCCGCCATTTCGGACGGATGTTGCACCTTGCACCGTGGATGTTGCACCCTGTAGATATCGATTATTCGGACGGCCATAACTTCTGGCTCGTTTAGAGTTACAGGAGCCATAACCAGTCAAAACGAAGGTCTCAGTGAGTTCTACGGATACGATAGCTTTAAGCCATCAGTGGATTGTTTAATTGCCCAAAAAAGACGATCCGAGTCTCAATCGGGTCTAGGAAGTTTATTACGCTTAGTTTTTTCGACACGTGGATTTTTACGGTAAAACGGGATTACTGCGGCTGGTCTTCGATTTACCATCGCTGGAGAGTGGTGCACCATGGTACCATTCCGTTTCAAATCCATGCACGCATTTCATAAATTCATACGACACTGTTTCGCCATTTCGGACGGATGTTGCACCCTGTAGATATCGATTATTCGGAGGGCCATAACTTCTGGCTCGTTTAGAGTTACGGGAGCCATAACCAGTCAAAACGAAGGCCTCGATGAGATCTACGGTTATGACCGCTTTCAGCCGTCAATGGATTGTTTAATGCCCAAAAAAGACGATCCGAGTCTCAATCGGGTCTAGGAATATTTTTACCCTTCGTTTTTTCGACACGTGGATTTTTACGGTAAAACGGGATTACCGTGGCTGGTCTTCGATTTACCATCGCTGGAGAGTGGTGCACCATGGTACCGTTCCATTTCAAATCCATGCACGCATTTCAAAAAGTCATACGACACTGTTTTGCCATTTCGGACGGATGTTGCACCTTGCACCACGGATGTTGCACCCAGTAGATATCGATTATTCGGACGGCCATAACTTCTGACTCGTTTAGAGTTACGGGAGCCTTAAACAGTCAAAACGAAGGCCTCAGGGAGTTCTACGGTTATGACAGCTTTCAGCCACCAATGGATTGTTTAATTCCCAAAAAAGACGATCCGAGTCTCATTCGGGTCGAGGATGTTTTTTACCCTTCTTTTTTTCGACACGTGGATTTTTACGGTAAAACGGGATTACCGTGGATGGTATTCGATTTACCATCGCTGGAGAGTGGGGCACCATGGTACCGTTCCGTTTCAAATCCACGCATGCATTTCAAAAAGTCGTACGACACTGTTCGCCATTTCGGAAGGATGTTGCACCTTGCACCGTGGATGTTGCACCTTGTAGATATCGATTATTCAGACGGCCAAAACTTCTGGCTCGTTTAGAGTTGCGGTAGCCATAACCAGTCAAAACGAAGGCCTCAGTGAGTTCTACGGCTATGACAGCTTTCAACCGTCAATGGATTGTTTAATGCCCAAAAAAGACCATTCGAGTCTCAATCGGGTCTAGGAAGTTTTTTACCCTTCGTTTTTTCGACACGTGGATTTTTACGGTAAAACGAGATTACCGTGGCTGGTCTTCGATTTACCATCGCTGGAGAGTGTTGGACCATGGTACCGTTCCGTTTCAAATCCATGCACGCATTTCAAAAAGTGGTACGACACTGTTTCGCCATTTCGGACGGATGTTGCACCTTGTACCGTGGATGTTGCACCCTGTAGATATCGATTATTCGGACGGCCATAACTTCTGGCTCGTTTAGAGTTACGGGAGCCATAACCAGTCAAAACGAAGGCCTTAGTGAGTTCTACGGCTATGACAGCTTTCAGCCGTCAATGGTGTTGGGCGAATTCTCACTACCGGTCTAAGGCTTCTCCAACTACCATTGACCGAACCAACTCTCACCACTCCATCAACTACCGGTCCAAACTCCCTCTCCATCAACTACCGGTCCAAGCTCACTCACCATCTACCTGCCGAATCCAATACCTGCCGAACCAACACACTTCCCCACACCTACCGGACCACCTTCGTGCCGAACCAAACTCCACCGAGCTACCACCGAACCGTGCCTGCCGAATAAACCTCTTGTCCACCTACCACCGAACCACGCCTGCCGAATAAACCTCCTGTCCACCGAATCAACCTTCATTCCATACACTACCAAATGAACCACCGGTCCAACCATCTCCTACCACCAATCGAACCATCTTAACCACTGCCGAATCAAGGCCAAGAAGACACGACCGAACCAAATTGCCAGGCTAGATCGCTCCAGCCCAGGCCCACCAGCAACTATATACTTCCAGGACCTCTGCCCCCAGCCTCACTCTATAAATAGAGGGGCAGGGGTACAACAATGGCAGACAAGTTTGAGAGCTCAAGCACGGAAGGAACTTTCAAACAACTTTCACATACTTGTATACAAAGATTTGTACTTGTAATCTGAAAGAAAAGGGAGAATGACATATAAAGTGGACGTAGGCACGTTCTGGCCGAACCACTATAAATCTGCGTGTCCTTTTACAATTTAGCCCCTGTTTTTTACTTATTTGCATAACTCACCCAAATTACTAAGAACAACATAAAATCAACTAAATCATACGACTTTGAGGTGTTTGTCCATTTTTTGTGCAAACAATTTTGGTGCTTTCACTGAGAACTACGAACCCGAAGCTTCAAGCTTCCCCCACTCAGCCTTCTTCCTAACAGCATCGCTTGGTGCCTGGAAAACATGACTTCCAGGCAGAGAAAGGGAAAGAACATCGCAACTAGCAGCATTCCGGATCCAATACTCACAGATCAAGAGAATCATCCCATTCCAACAGCAGTACCGAACGAGGATCAGACAAACCCGACAGCCCCTGCCACGGAACAACCGGCAGCAATTACTAGGACAGATCTAGACAGAGTTGTGGCTGAAGTAACTAACCGCTTCACATCCCAACAAGAAGCTTTGGTGGACCAACTCATGTCACGCTTAAGGGATGCTGAAGAATCCAACCGCGACACTGAATCATGGGGTGAATCCCGATCTGGAGGATCTGGGGGTCGACAAAGGTCTTCCTTCTTCGACGAAACTATCAATAGAAACAACAATGGTAGGAGTCGAGCCTGAACTCAGCCCGAACTCCGACACGAGGAAACGCTTGGAACCGAACCCCGCAGGGAAGGTACCAGGCAAGGATCGGATGTAGCTGAGCCGGTCATGCTGCCTAGCCAGAGAAACACCAATGAACGGAGCCGAGCTAGAATCCAGCACGAAGTTGACCCCGAGGAAATGCTTGAAACAGAACCCCACAGGGGAAGATCAAGGCAAGGGCCAACTATAGCTGAACCTAGCATGCATCCGGACAGCCAAAGACAGCCGTTGGGAAACTTTAGGAGTAATAGACTATACCACCCCTACAGGCAATCTAGACAGAATCGATCCCGCAGGGAAGAACCAAGCTCTTTCTTATCTACCCCATATTCTGATGAGAGGATGGCACGATTGTTCAGAGAATGCGTCCAACGGGACCAAAGAGATCGTGGGATAGGTGCTAGGGTAACCAGCCCTTTCACCCGCAATATTGAAATTGCCATCACCCCCTAGGAGTGGAAAATGCCGACAATGGAACCATACAAGGGAACCTCTGACCCCGTTGTACACCTGCAAAGATACACACAACATATGCTCATGAGCGGGGCAACGGAAGGAGTATTATGCAAATGCTTTCCACTATTTTTAGCAGATCTAGCTACCTCCTGGTTCTGCCATCTACCCCAAGGATACATCAGTTCATGGGAAATGTTGAAGGAGAAGTTTATCAGCTAGTTCCACATTCATGTGGAACAACCCAAGGATGCTTACTCCCTATCTACTGTCAAACAGAAAACCGGAGGGACACTGCAGCAATACCTAACCCGGTTCAATGCCGCAGCGGCAGCAGTTCAAGATGCCGATGAGAAACTTGTCCTGATGGCCCTTTGTAGTGGTGTGCATCCGGATACCAAGTTTGCTAGAAGACTAAAGAAAAACCAGCTACCTTGCCCGATTTCTTCCATGAAGCTGGAAAGTACATGAGACTCGAAGAGGCTGCCACTGAAAGGCAGACAGGACCACAGGCTAAGACGGCTCATGGAAACGCCCCCGCTGCAGCGAAGGACATTCGGAGAAACGACTCCAGAGAAAATGCAGGGGGCAAGAAGGGAGAAAAGCGCTTGTACCGACCAGGACCGAGATTTGACGCTTACACTCCCTTGAATGAAACAGTCGAGTACATCTTCCTGGCCACCCAGGATGAGCTTACATACAAGCGCCCCCCGTACAAGAAAAAGTCAGATCGCGCAATCCAGTCCGAAAAATTATGCCGTTTCCACGGGTCTCATGGGCACGATACCAATGAATGCCGCCATCTCCGAGACCTAATTGAAGAACACATCAGGAGAAAGAGGCTGGAACGCTATGTAAAGGGCCAGGACAAGACTCCAGCTCCCGCCAAGGAAAACTCAAGGCAGCTCCACCCAGAAACAGGCGGAGGAAACCGCAACACCAGCGGTTCCAGCCAAGAGAAGGTAGTGGTTCATACAATATCTGGAGGGCCACACATCGCCGGCAAAAGCTAGGCAGAAATGGAAAGATATGGAAACTCACTTAGAAGCAAGGGAGACTGCGTCAATTCTGTTATGGAAGAACGCCACCCTAAGCGGAAGGAAAATAATGACATCACATTCAGTGGGCGCGACCTAGAAGGAAGGCAATACCCTCATATGGATCCTATGGTCATCTCTGCCTGGTTCGGCCCAGCTGAAGTTTTTCGAATCCTAGTAGACACTGGAAGCTCAATGAATATTTTGTTCAAGCATGCTTTCGACAAAATGAAGCTGTCAATGAAGGATGTGTCTCCCTGCAACAAACATCTACACGGTTTCACTGGAGAAGCAAAGATGCCCCTCGAACAATTGGATCTCTTTGTTGAATTGTGAAGTCATCCCCGCTCCGCCGTTCGAAAATAGACATTCGTGCTAATAGACAACCACTCGGCCTATAATGCCTTTTTACGAAGACCAGCCTTGTCCGACTTCCAAATTGTCCTTGCCCATGGTGCCTGAAGATGAAGTTCCCAACGAATAATGGAGTGGGAGAAGCAGAAGGGGATGAAAACGCCGCTCGAGACTGCTATGTAACCGAACTTCGCAATAATCGCAAGAGAGATAAAGGGAAACATGCAGAGACTATTCTCTGCATGAAAAGCTTGGAAGCATAGCAACTAAAGAAAGCCCCTCCTCTTCGGTATACCAGTGATCCTTTCAACGAATTAGACCCTAGCGGCAGAGAGGAGGAGGCCACTGCCGAGCCCGCAGAGGCTATGGAGTTTGTATCTGTAGACAAATGTGACTCGAGCAGACTACTGAGGATCGGGTCTCAGTTAAAAACAGAATTGAAAGACCAACTTATTGATTTCCTCCGCCACAACCTAGATGTATTTGCGTGGACGCATGCTGACATGACTGGAATCTCCCCAGACATAGCATGCCACGCACTAAACATCGATCCTACCAAGGTACCGGTAAAGCAAAAGAAGAGAAGTATGGGGGCAGAACGATCGGCAGCCCTCGAAGAAGAGGTAAAGAACCTCCTTGCCAATAACTTCATACGAGAAGCCATCTACCCGGAATGGATCGCTAACCCGGTACTGGTATAGAAGGCTAATGGGAAGTGGCGGACATGCATTGACTTCTCCAACTTAAACGACGCTTGCCCGAAGGATTGTTTCCCACTCCCCCGAATCGATCAGCTTGTGGACAGCACAGCCGGGCACGAGCTCTTATCTTTTATGGATGCGTACTCAGGATACAACCAAATTCCTATGCACGCCCCCGATCAAGACCACACTAGCTTCATCACTGACCGAGGATTGTACTGCTACAATGTAATGCCATTTGGACTTAAAAACGCCGGAGCTACTTATCAGCGCCTCGTCAACAAGATGTTTGCGGAACTGATAGGATGAACCATGGAAGTTTATGTGGATGACATGCTGGTAAAATCGAGGAAAGCCAACGACCATATAAACCACCTAGACGAGATGTTTCAAGTACTTCGCCAATATGGAATGAAGCTGAACCCTCTAAAGTGCTCCTTCGGAGTATCATCGGGAAAGTTCTTGGGATTCATCGTTCATGCCAAAGGGATTGAAGCAAACCCCGAACAAGTCCGAGCTTTACAAGATATCAAGACACCATCTACTCGAAGAGAGATGCAATGCCTAAACGGGAAAGTGGCCGCCCTGAGTAGGTTCATCTCTAAAGCAACCGACAAATGCATCCCTTTCTTCGAAGCTCTAAAGAAAGACAAAGGAAAGTTCGAATGGACCGACGAATGCTCGACAGCCTTCCTTAACTTAATCGGACACCTCCAGAGACCACCGGTACTTTCAACTCCAAATAAAGGCGAGGAACTATACATATATCTTGCTGTGTCATCCCATGCTCTAAGCGCCGCTTTGGTAAGAGAAGAAAACCGCACACAACGGCCAGTGTACTTCATAAGCAAAAGGTTCACGGGAGCAGAAGCCCGGTATCCCAAACTCGAGAAACTGGCGTACTGTTTACTAATCACATCAAGGAAGCTACAACACTTTTTCCAATCTCATCCCATCAGAGTCCTAACCGACCAACCATTGAGGCTAGTGCTCCATCGTCCCGACACCTTTGGGCGGCTACTCAAGTGGTGCATCGAGCTAAGCCAATATGACATCGCCTACCATCCTCGCACTGCCATCAAGGGACAAGCCATAGCCGATTTCATCGCCGAGTTCACTATCAACGAAGGCAGGGAGCAGTCTGAAATAACAAAGGACATCAAGTGGAGTCTCTTTGTGGATGGAGCATCGAACGAACAAGGCTCGGGGGCAGGCGTTGTGATCATCACTCCCAGGGGAAGAAAGCTGCGTCATGCACTAAGGCTGGAATTCGCTGCCACCAACAATGATGCCGAATATGAAGCAGTAATAGCCGGATTAGACCTCGCCCTGGAGATCGGAGTCGGTTCCTTATGTCTTCATAGTGATTCGCAACTCATCGTAAATCAAATACTAGGGGAGTTCCAGACTCGAGGAGAGCGGCTCACGGCATATCTGAAAAAGACCAAGCGGCTGCTCAATCAATTGGATCACTACTCGATCAAACACATTCCTCGAGAAGAAAATCAAGAGGCCGACGAGCTGGCAAAGCAAGTAGTATGGGAGATGATACCACTCCTGGAGCGATAACTGTCTCAAGGCTACTAACCCCGAGTTTCGAGCAAGTAAATCTGATAGCTGCAATCGAAGAAGAAACATGGATGACCCCTATCCGAGAATACTTACAAAACGGCGCCCTACCCGACGGGCGAAATGAAATTAAGAAAATTCTGAGGAAAGCTTCCTGCTACACACTGCAAGAAGGAATCCTCTACCGGCGAGGCTTCTATAACCCCTTAATTCGATGTGTCGCAGGAAGGGAAGCCAAAGAAATCTTATCCAACATCCACCAGGGAAGCTGCGGAGATCACACTGGAGGGCAGACTCTGGAAAAGAAGATACTCCGATATGGATATTTCTGGCCCACCTTGAACAAAGACGCCTTAGACTTTGTCAAAAAATGTGACAGATGTCAGAAATTTGCCAAAATTCCTCGACTACCGACAAATGAAATTACTCAGATGACCAGCCCTTGGCCCTTCGCAATATGGGGAATTGACTTAATTGGCGAACTGCCGATGGGCCGAGGCGGGGCCAGGCATGCTATAGTGGCAGTTGACTATTTCACCAAATGGGTGGAAGCGGAACCCCTGAATAAAATATCTTCAACTAAAGTTATCAACTTCTTGATCAAAAACGTTCTGTGCAGGTACGGGGTTCCACTCAGAATCTTATCAGACAACGGGCTTCAATTTGACAGCGAGGAATTTGCCGACTGGTGCCAAGAGCACGGAATTCATAAGGGCACGTATTTCTAAAATTCGTACGGCACTGTTTCGCCATTTCGGACGGATGTTGCACCTTGCACCGTGGATGTTGCACCCTGTAGATATCGATTATTCGGACGGCCATAACTTCTGGCTCGTTTAGAGTTACGGGAGCCATAACCTGTCAAAACGAAGGCCTCGATGAGTTCTACGGCTTTGAAAGCTTTCAGCCGTCAACGGATAGATTAATGCCCAAAAAGGACAACCCGAATCTCAATCGGGTCTCGTAAGTTTTTTACCTTTCGTTTTTTCGACACGTGGATTTTTACGGTAAAACGGGATTACGGTGGATGGTCTTCGATTTACCATCGCTGGAGAGTGGTGCACCACGATACTGTTCCGTTTCAAATCCATGCACGCATTTCTAAAGGTCGTACGGCACCGTTTCGCCATTTCGGACGGATGTTGCACCTTGCACCGTGGATGTTGCACCCTGTAGATATCGATTATTCGGACGGCCATAACTTCTGGCTCGTTTAGAGTTACGGGAGCCATAACCTGTCGAAACGAAGGCCTCGATGAGTTCTACGGCTTTGACATCTTTCAGCCGTCAACGGATAGATTAATGCCCAAAAAGGACAACCCGAATCTCAATCGGGTCTCGTAAGTTTTTTACCCTTCGTTTTTTCGACACGTGGATTTTTACGGTAAAACGGGATTACCGTGGCCCGTCTTTGACTTCCCGTCGCTGGAGAGTGGTGCACCATGGTACGGTTCCGTTTCAAATCCATGCACGCATTTCTAAAGGTCGTACGACACCGTTTCGCCATTTCGGACGGATGTTGCACCTTGCACCGTGGATGTTGCACCCTGTAGATATCGATTATTCGGACGGCCATAACTTCTGGCTCGTTTAGAGTTACGGGAGCCATAACCTGTCAAAACGAAGGCCTCGATGAGTTCTACGGCTTTCAAAGCTTTCAGCCGTCAACGGATAGACTAATGCCCAAAAAGGACAACCCGAACCTCAATCGGGTCTCGTAAGTTTTTTACCCTTCGTTTTTTCGACACGTGGATTTTTACGGTAAAACGGGATTACGATGGATGGTCTTCGATTTACCATCGCTGGAGAGTGGTGCACCACGATACTGTTCCGTTTCAAATCCATGCACGCATTTCTAAAGGTCGTACGGCACCGTTTCGCCATTTCGGACGGATGTTGCACCTTGCACCGTGGATGTTGCACCCTATAGATATCGATTATTCGAACGGCCATAACTTCTGGCTCGTTTAGAGTTACGGGAGCCATAACCTGTCAAAACGAAGGCCTCGATGAGTTCTACGGCTTTGACAGCTTTCAGCCGTCAACTGATAGATTAATGCCCAAAAAGGACAACCCGAATCTCAATCGGGTCTCGTAAGTTTTTTACCCTTTGTTTTTTCGACACGTGGATTTTTACGGTAAAACGGGATTACGGTGGCTGGTCTTCGATTTACCATCGCTGGAGAGTGGTGCACCACGGTACTGTTCCGTTTCAAATCCATGCACGCATTTCTAAAGGGCGTACGGCACCGTTTCGCCATTTCGGACGGATGTTGCACCTTGCACCGTGGATGTTGCACCCTGTAGATATCGATTATTCGGACGGCCATAACTTCTGGCTCGTTTAGAGTTACGGGAGCCATAACCTGTCAAAACGAAGGCCTCGATGAGTTCTACGGCTTTGACAGCTTTGAGCCGTCAACGGATAGATTAATGCCCAAAAAGGACAACCCGAATCTCAATCGGGTCTCGTAAGTTTTTTACCCTTCGTTTTTTCGACACGTGGATTTTTACGGTAAAACGGGATTACCGTGGCCCGTCTTCGACTTCCCATCGCTGGAGAGTGGTGCACCATGGTACTGTTCCGTTCCAAATCCATGCACGCATTTCTAAAATTCGTACGGCACTGTTTCGCCATTTCGGACGGATGTTGCACCTTGCACCGTGGATGTTGCACCCTGTAGATATCGATTATTCGGACGGCCATAACTTCTGGCTCGTTTAGATTTACGGGAGCCATAACCTGTCATAACGAAGGCCTCGATGAGTTCTACGGCTTTGACAGAATTCAGCTGTCAACGGATAGATTAATGCCCAAAAAGGGCAACCCGAATCTCAATCGGGTCTCGTAAGTTTTTTACCCTTCGTTTTTTCGACACGTGGATTTTTACGGTAAAACGGGATTACCGTGGCCCTTCTTCGACTTCCCATCGCTGGAGAGTGGTGCACCATGCCACTGTTCCGTTTCAAATCCATGCACGCATTTCTAAAATTCGTACAGCACCGTTTCGCCATTTCGGACGGATGTTGCACCTTGCACCGTGGATGTTGCACCCTGTAGATATCGATTATTCAGACGGCCATAATTTCTGGCTCGTTTAGAGTTACGGAAGCCATAACCTGTCAAAACGAAGGCCTCGATGAGTTTTGCGACTTTGACAGGTTTCAGCCGTCAACGGATAGATTAATGCCCAAAAAGGACAACCCGAATCTCAATCGGGTCTCGTAAGTTTTTTACCCTTTGTTTTTTCGACACGTGGATTTTTACGGTAAAACGGGATTACCGTGGCCCGTCTTCGACTTCCCATCGCTGGAGAGTGGTGCACCATGGTACTATTCCGTTTCAAATCCATGCACGCATTTCTAAAATTCATACGACACTGTTTCGCCATTTCGGACGGATGTTGCAACTTGCGCCGTGGATGTTGCACCCTGTAGATAACGATTATTCGGACAGCCATAACTTCTGGCTCGTTTAGCGTTACGGGAGCCATAACCTGTAAAAACGAAGGCCTCGATGAGTTCTACGGCTTTGACAGCTTTCAGCCGTCAAAGGATAGAGTAATGCCCAAAAGGACAACCTGAATCTCAATCGGGTCTCGTAAGTTTTTACCCTTTGTTTTTTCGACACGTGGATTTTTACGGTAAAACGGGATTACCGTGGCCTGTCTTCGACTTTCCATCGCTGGAGAGTGGTGCACCATGGTACTGTTCCGTTTCAAATCCATGCACTCATTTCTAAAATTCGTACGGCACTGTTTCGCCATTTCGGACGGATGTTGCACCTTGCACCGTGGATGTTGCACCCTGTAGATATCGATTATTCGGACGGCCATAACTTCTGGCTCGTTTAGAGTTACGGGAGCCATAACCTGTCAAAACGAAGGCCTCGATGAGTTCTACGGCTTTCAAAGCTTTCAGCAGTCAACGGATAGATTAATGCCCAAAAAGGACAATCCGAATCTCAATCGGGTCTCGTAAGTTTTTTACCCTTCGTTTTTTCGACAAGTGGATTTTTACGGTAAAACGGGATTACGGTGGCTGGTCTTCGATTTACCATCGCTGGAGAGTGGTGCACCACGGTACTGTTCCGTTTCAAATCCATGCACGCATTTCTAAAGGTCGTACGGCACCGTTTCGCCATTTCGGACGGATGTTGCACCTTGCACCGTGGATGTTGCACCCTGTAGATATCGATTATTCGGACGGCCATAACTTCTGGCTCGTTTAGAGTTACGGGAGCCATAACCTGTCGAAACGAAGGCCTCGATGAGTTCTACGGCTTTGACAGCTTTCAGCCGTCAACGGATAGATTAATGCCCAAAAAGGACAACCCGAATCTCAATCGGGTCTCGTAAGTTTTTTACCCTTCGTTTTTTCGACACGTGGATTTTTACGGTAAAACGGGATTACCGTGGCCCGTCTTTGACTTCCCGTCGCTGGAGAGTGGTGCACCATGGTACGGTTCCGTTTCAAATCCATGCACGCATTTCTAAAGGTCGTACGACACCGTTTCGCCATTTCGGACGGATGTTGCACCTTGCACCGTGGATGTTGCACCCTGTAGATATCGATTATTCGGACGGCCATAACTTCTGGCTCGTTTAGAGTTACGGGAGCCATAACCTGTCAAAACGAAGGCCTCGATGAGTTCTACGGCTTTCAAAGCTTTCAGCCGTCAACGGATAGACTAATGCCCAAAAAGGACAACCCGAACCTCAATCGGGTCTCGTAAGTTTTTTACCCTTCGTTTTTTCGACACGTGGATTTTTACGGTAAAACGGGATTACGATGGATGGTCTTCGATTTACCATCGCTGGAGAGTGGTGCACCACGATACTGTTCCGTTTCAAATCCATGCACGCATTTCTAAAGGTCGTACGGCACCGTTTCGCCATTTCGGACGGATGTTGCACCTTGCACCGTGGATGTTGCACCCTATAGATATCGATTATTCGAACGGCCATAACTTCTGGCTCGTTTAGAGTTACGGGAGCCATAACCTGTCAAAACGAAGGCCTCGATGAGTTCTACGGCTTTGACAGCTTTCAGCCGTCAACTGATAGATTAATGCCCAAAAAGGACAACCCGAATCTCAATCGGGTCTCGTAAGTTTTTTACCCTTTGTTTTTTCGACACGTGGATTTTTACGGTAAAACGGGATTACGGTGGCTGGTCTTCGATTTACCATCGCTGGAGAGTGGTGCACCACGGTACTGTTCCGTTTCAAATCCATGCACGCATTTCTAAAGGGCGTACGGCACCGTTTCGCCATTTCGGACGGATGTTGCACCTTGCACCGTGGATGTTGCACCCTGTAGATATCGATTATTCGGACGGCCATAACTTCTGGCTCGTTTAGAGTTACGGGAGCCATAACCTGTCAAAACGAAGGCCTCGATGAGTTCTACGGCTTTGACAGCTTTGAGCCGTCAACGGATAGATTAATGCCCAAAAAGGACAACCCGAATCTCAATCGGGTCTCGTAAGTTTTTTACCCTTCGTTTTTTCGACACGTGGATTTTTACGGTAAAACGGGATTACCGTGGCCCGTCTTCGACTTCCCATCGCTGGAGAGTGGTGCACCATGGTACTGTTCCGTTCCAAATCCATGCACGCATTTCTAAAATTCGTACGGCACTGTTTCGCCATTTCGGACGGATGTTGCACCTTGCACCGTGGATGTTGCACCCTGTAGATATCGATTATTCGGACGGCCATAACTTCTGGCTCGTTTAGATTTACGGGAGCCATAACCTGTCATAACGAAGGCCTCGATGAGTTCTACGGCTTTGACAGAATTCAGCTGTCAACGGATAGATTAATGCCCAAAAAGGGCAACCCGAATCTCAATCGGGTCTCGTAAGTTTTTTACCCTTCGTTTTTTCGACACGTGGATTTTTACGGTAAAACGGGATTACCGTGGCCCTTCTTCGACTTCCCATCGCTGGAGAGTGGTGCACCATGCCACTGTTCCGTTTCAAATCCATGCACGCATTTCTAAAATTCGTACAGCACCGTTTCGCCATTTCGGACGGATGTTGCACCTTGCACCGTGGATGTTGCACCCTGTAGATATCGATTATTCAGACGGCCATAATTTCTGGCTCGTTTAGAGTTACGGAAGCCATAACCTGTCAAAACGAAGGCCTCGATGAGTTTTACGACTTTGACAGGTTTCAGCCGTCAACGGATAGATTAATGCCCAAAAAGGACAACCCGAATCTCAATCGGGTCTCGTAAGTTTTTTACCCTTTGTTTTTTCGACACGTGGATTTTTACGGTAAAACGGGATTACCGTGGCCCGTCTTCGACTTCCCATCGCTGGAGAGTGGTGCACCATGGTACTATTCCGTTTCAAATCCATGCACGCATTTCTAAAATTCATACGACACTGTTTCGCCATTTCGGACGGATGTTGCAACTTGCGCCGTGGATGTTGCACCCTGTAGATAACGATTATTCGGACAGCCATAACTTCTGGCTCGTTTAGCGTTACGGGAGCCATAACCTGTAAAAACGAAGGCCTCGATGAGTTCTACGGCTTTGACAGCTTTCAGCCGTCAACGGATAGAGTAATGCCCAAAAGGACAACCCGAATCTCAATCGGGTCTCGTAAGTTTTTACCCTTTGTTTTTTCGACACGTGGATTTTTACGGTAAAACGGGATTACCGTGGCCTGTCTTCGACTTTCCATCGCTGGAGAGTGGTGCACCATGGTACTGTTCCGTTTCAAATCCATGCACTCATTTCTAAAATTCGTACGGCACTGTTTCGCCATTTCGGACGGATGTTGCACCTTGCACCGTGGATGTTGCACCCTGTAGATATCGATTATTCGGACGGCCATAACTTCTGGCTCGTTTAGAGTTACGGGAGCCATAACCTGTCAAAACGAAGGCCTCGATGAGTTCTACGGCTTTCAAAGCTTTCAGCAGTCAACGGATAGATTAATGCCCAAAAAGGACAATCCGAATCTCAATCGGGTCTCGTAAGTTTTTTACCCTTCGTTTTTTCGACAAGTGGATTTTTACGGTAAAACGGGATTACGGTGGCTGGTCTTCGATTTACCATCGCTGGAGAGTGGTGCACCACGGTACTGTTCCGTTTCAAATCCATGCACGCATTTCTAAAGGTCGTACGGCACCGTTTCCCCATTTCGGACGGATGTTGCACCTTGCACCGTGGATGTTGCACCTTGTAGATATCGATTATTCGGACGGCCATAACTTCTGGCTCGTTTAGAGTTACGGGAGCCATAACCTGTCAAAACGAAGGCCTCGATGAGTTCTACGGCTTTGACAGCTTTGAGCCGTCAACGGATAGATTAATGCCCAAAAAGGACAACCCGAATCTCAATCGGGTCTCGTAAGTTTTTTACCCTTCGTTTTTTCGACACGTGGATTTTTACGGTAAAACGGGATTACGGTGGCTGGTCTTCGATTTACCATCGCTGGAGAGTGGTGCACCACGGTACTGTTCCGTTTCAAATCCATGCACACATTTCTAAAGGTCATACGGCACCGTTTCCCCATTTCAGACGGATGTTGCACCTTGCATCGTGGATGTTGCACCCTGTAGATATCGATTATTCGGACGGCCATAACTTCTGACTCGTTTAGAGTTACGGGAGCCATAACCTGTCAAAACGAAGGCCTCGACGAGTTCTACGGCTTTGACAGCTTTGAGCCGTCAACGGATAGATTAATGCCCAAAAAGGACAACTCGAATCTCAATCGGGTCTCGTAAGTTTTTTACCCTTCGTTCTTTCGACACGTGGATTTTTACGGTAAAACGGGATTACCGTGGCCCGTTTTGGACTTTCCATCGCTGGAGAGTGGTGCACCATGGTACTGTTCCGTTTCAAATCCATGCACGCATTTCTAAAATTCGTACGGCACTGTTTCGCCTTTTCGGACGGATGTTGCACCTTGCACCGTGGATGTTGCACCCTGTAGATATCGATTATTCGGACGGCCATAACTTCTGGCTCGTTTAGAGTTACGGGAGCCATAACCTGTCAAAACGAAGGCCTCGATGAGTTCTACAGCTTTCAAAGCTTTCAGCCGTCAACGGATAGATAAATGCCCAAAAAGGACAACCCGAATCGGGTCTCGTAAGTTTTTTACCCTTCGTTTTTTCGACACGTGGATTTTTACGGTAAAACGGGATTACGGTGGATGGTCTTCGATTTACCATCGCTGGAGAGTGGTGCACCACGGTACTGTTCCGTTTCAAATCCATGCACGCATTTCTAAAGGTCGTACGGCACCGTTTCGCCATTTCGGACGGATGTTGCACCTTGCACCGTGGATGTTGCACCCTGTAGATATCGATTATTCGGACGGCCATAACTTCTGGCTCGTTTAGAGTTACGGGAGCCATAACCTGTCAAAACGAAGGCCTCGATGAGTTCTACGGCTTTGACAGCTTTGAGCCGTCAACGGATAGATTAATGCCCAAAAAGGACAACCCGAATCTCAATCGGGTCTCGTAAGTTTTTACCCTTTGTTTTTTCGACACGTGGATTTTTACGGTATAACGGGATTACCGTGGCCCGTCTTCGACTTTACATCGCTGGAGAGTGGTGCACCATGGTACTGTTCCGTTTCAAATCCATGCACGCATTTCTAAAATTCGTACGGCACTGTTTCGCCATTTCGGAGGGATGTTGCACCTTGCACCGTGGATGTTGCACCCTGTAGATATCGATTATTCGGACGGCCATAACTTCTGGCTCGTTTAGAGTTACGGGAGCCATAACCTGTCAAAACGAAGGCCTCGATGAGTTCTACGGCTTTCAAAGCTTTCAGCCGTCAACGGATAGATTAATGCCCGAAAAGGACAACCCGAATCTCAATCGGGTCTCGTAAGTTTTTAACCCTTCGTTTTTTCGACACGTGGATTTTTACGGTAAAACGGGATTACGGTGGCTGGTCTTCGATTTACCATCGCTGGAGAGTGGTGCACCACGGTACTGTTTCGTTTCAAATCCATGCACGCATTTCTAAAGGTCGTACGGCACCGTTTCGCCATTTCGGACGGATGTTGCACCTTGCACCGTGGATGTTGCACCCTGTAGATATCGATTATTCGGACGGCCATAACTTCTGGCTCGTTTAGAGTTACGGGAGCCATAACCTGTCAAAACGAAGGCCTCGATGAGTTCTACGGCTTTGACAGCTTTCAGCCGTCAATGGATAGATTAATGCCCAAAAAGGACAACCCGAATCTCAATCGGGTCTCGTAAGTTTTTTACCCTTCGTTTTTTCGACACGTGGATTTTTACGGTAAAACGGGATTACCGTGGCCCGTCTTCGACTTTCCATCGCTGGAGAGTGGTGCACCACGGTACTGTTCCGTTTCAAATCCATGCACGTGTTTCTAAAATTCGTACGGCACTGTTTCGCCATTTCGTACGGATGTTGCACCTTGCACCGTGGATGTTGCACCCTGTGGATATCGATTATTCGGACGGCCATAACTTTTGGCTCGTTTAGAGTTACGGGAGCCATAACCTGTCAAAACGAAGGCCTCGATGAGTTCTACGGCTTTCAAAGCTTTCAGCCGTCAACGGATAGATAAATGCCCAAAAAGGACAACCCGAATCTCAATCGGGTCTCGTAAGTTTTTTACCCTTCGTTTTTTCGACACGTGGATTTTTACGGTAAAACGGGATTACGGTGGCTGGTCTTCGATTTACCATCGCTGGAGAGTGGTGCACCACGGTACTGTTCCTTTTCAAATCCATGCACGCATTTCTAAAGGTCGTACGGCACCGTTTCGCCATTTCGGACGGATGTTGCACCTTGCACCGTGGATGTTGCACCCTGTAGATATCGATTATTCGGACGGCCATAACTTCTGGCTCGTTTAGAGTTACAGGAGCCATAACCTGTCAAAACGAAGGCCTCGATGAGTTCTACGGCTTTGACAGCTTTGAGCCGTCAACGGATAGATTAATGAACAAAAAGGACAACCCGAATCTCAATCGGGTCTCGTAAGTTTTTACCCTTTGTTTTTTCGACACGTGGATTTTTACGGTAAAACGGGATTACCGTGGCCCGTCTTCGACTTTCCATCGCTGGAGAGTGGTGCACCATGGTACTGTTCCGTTTCAAATCCATGCACGCATTTCTAAAATTCGTACGGCACTGTTTCGCCATTTCGGACGGATTTTGCACCTTGCACCGTGGATGTTGCACCCTGCAGATATCGATTATTCGGACGGCCATAACTTCTGGCTCGTTTAGAGTTACGGGAGCCATAACCTGTCAAAACGAAGGCCTCGATGAGTTCTACGGCTGTCAAAGCTTTCAGCCGTCAACGGATAGATTAATGTCCAAAAAGGACAACCCGAATCTCAATCGGGTCTCGTAAGTTTTTTACCCTTCGTTTTTTCGACACGTGGATTTTTACGGTAAAACGGGATTACGGTGGCGGGTCTTCGATTTACCATCGCTGGAGAGTGGTGCACCACGGTACTGTTCCATTTCAAATCCATGCACGCATTTCTAAAGGTCGTACGGCACCGTTTCGCCATTTCGGACGGATGTTGCACCTTGCACCGTGGATGTTGCACCCTGTAGATATCGATTATTCAGACGGCCATAACTTCTGGCTCGTTTAGAGTTACGGGAGCCATAACCTGTCAAAACGAAGGCCTCGATGAGTTCTACGGCTTTGACAGCTTTGAGCCGTCAACGGATAGATCAATGCTCAAAAAGGACAACCCGAATCTCAATCGGGTCTCGTAAGTTTTCTACCCTTCATTTTTTCGACACGTGGATTTTTGAGGTAAAACGGGATTACCGTGGCCCGTCTTTTACTTCCCATCGCTGGAGAGTGGTGCACCACGGTACTGTTCCATTTCAAATCCATGCGCGCATTTCTAAAAGTCGTACGGCACTGTTTCGCCATTTCGGACGGATGTTGCACCTTGCACCGTGGATGTTGCACTTTGTAGATATCGATTATTCGGACGGCCATAACTTCTGGCTCGTTTAGAGTTACGGGAGCCATAACCTGTCAAAACGAAGGCCTCGATGAGTTCTACGGCTTTGACAGCTTTCAGCCGTCAACGGATAGATTAATGCCCAAAAAGGACAACCCGAATCTCAATCGGGTCTCGTAAGTTTTTTACCCTTCGTTTTTTCGACACGTGGATTTTTACGGTAAAACGGGATTACGGTGGCTGGTCTTCGATTTACCATCGCCGGAGAGTGGTCCACCACGGTACTGTTCCGTTTCAAATCCATGCACGCATTTCTAAAGGTCCTACGGCACCGTTTCGCCATTTCGGACGGATGTTGCACCTTGCACCGTAGATGTTGCACCCTGTAGATATCAATTATTCGGACGGCCATAACTTCTGGCTCGTTTAGATTTACGGGAGCCATAACCTGTCAAAACGAAGGCCTCGATGAGTTCTACGACTTTGACAGCACTCAGCAGTCAACGGATAGATTAATGCCCAAAAAGGACAACCCGAGTCTCAATCGGGTCTCGTAAGTTTTTTACCCTTCGTTTTTTCGACACGTGGATTTTTACGGTAAAACGGGATTACCGTGGCCCGTCTTCGACTTCCCATCGCTGGAGAGTGGTGCACCATGATACTGTTCCGTTTCGAATCCATGCACGCATTTCTAAAATTCGTACGGCACTGTTTCGCCATTTCGGACGGATGTTGCACCTTGCACCGTGGATGTTGCACCCTGTAGATATCGATTATTCAGACGGCCATAACTTCTGGCTCGTTTAGAGTTACGGGAGCCATAACCTGTCAAAACGAAGGCATCGATGAGTTCTACGACTTTGACAGCTTTCAGCCGTCAACGGATAGATTAATGCCCAAAAAGGACAACCCGAATCTCAATCGGGTCTCATAAGTTTTTTACCCTTTGTTTTTTCGACACGTGGATTTTTACGGTAAAACGGGATTACCGTGGCCCGACTTCGACTTCACATCGCTGGAGAGTGGTGCACCATGGTACTGTTCCGTTTCAAATCCATGCACGCATTTCTAAAATTCGTACGACACTGTTTCGCCATTTCGGACGGATGTTGCAACTTGCGCCGTGGATGTTGCACCCTGTAGATATCGATTATTCGGACGGCCATAACTTCTGGCTCGTTTAGCGTTACGGGAGCCATAACCTGTCAAAACAAAGGCCTCGATGAGTTCTACGGCTTTGACAGCTTTCAGCCGTCAACGGATAGAGTAATGCCCAAAAGGACAACCCGAATCTCAATCGGGTCTCGTAAGTTTTTACCCTTTGTTTTTTCGACACGTGGATTTTTACGGTAAAACGGGATTACCGTGGCCCGTCTTCGACTTTCCATCGCTGGAGAGTTGTGCACCATGGTACTGTTCCGTTTCAATTCCATGCACACATTTCTAAAATTCGTACGGCACTGTTTCTCCATTTCGGACGGATGTTGCACCTTGCACCGTGGATGTTGCACCCTGTAGATATCGATTATTCGGACGGCCATAACTTCTGGCTCGTTTAGAGTTACGGGAGCCATAACCTGTCAAAACGAAGGCCTCGATGAGTTCTACGGCTTTGACAGCTTTCAGCCGTCAACGGATAGATTAATGCCCAAAAAGGACAACCCGAATCTCAATCGGGTCTCGTAAGTTTTTTACCCTTTGTTTTTTCGACACGTGGATTTTTACGGTAAAACGGGATTACCTTGGCCCGTCTTCGACTTCCCATCGCTGGAGAGTGGTGCACCATGGTACTGTTCCATTTCAAATCCATGCACGCATTTCTAAAATTCGTACGGCACTGTTTCGCCATTTCGGACGGATGTTGCACCTTGCACCGTGGATGTTGCACCCTGTAGATATCGATTACTCGGAAGGCCATAACTTCTGGCTCGTTTAGAGTTAAGGGAGCCATAACCTGTCAAAATGAAGGCCTCGATGAGTTCTACGGCTTTGACAGATTTGAGCCGTCAACGGATAGATTAATGCCCAAAAAGGACAACCCGAATCTCAATCGGGTCTCATAAGTTTTTTACCCTTCGTTTTTTCGACACGTGGATTTTTACGGTAAAACGGGATTACCGTGGCCCGTCTTCGACTTCCCATCGCTGGAGAGTGGTGCACCATGGTACTGTTCCGTTTCAAATCCATGCATGCATTTCTAAAATTCGTACGGCACTGTTTCTCCATTTCGGACGGATGTTGCACCTTGCACCGTGGATGTTGCACCCTGTAGATATCGATTATTCGGACGGCCATAACTTCTGGCTCGTTTAGAGTTATGGGAGCCATAACCTGTCAAAACGAAGGCCTCGATGAGTTCTACGGCTTTCAAAGCTTTCAGCCGTCAACGGATAGATTAATGCCCAAAATGGACAACTCGAATCTCAATCGGGTCTCGTAAGTTTTTTACCCTTCGTTTTTTCGACACGTGGATTTTTACGGTAAAACGGGATTACGGTGGCTGGTCTTCGATTTACCATCGCTGGAGAGTGGTGCACCATGGTACTGTTCCGTTTCAAATCCATGCACGCATTTCTAAAGGTCGTACGGCACCGTTTCGCCATTTCGGACGGACGTTGCACCTTGCACCGTGGATGTTGCACCCTGTAGATATCGATTATTCGGACGGCCATAACTTCTGGCTCGTTTAGAGTTACGGGAGCCATAACCTGTCAAAACGATGGCCTCAATGAGTTCTATGGCTTTGACAGCTTTGAGCCGTCAACGGATAGATTAATGCCCAAAAAAGGAGAACCCGAATCTCAATCGGGTCTCGTAAGATTTTTACCCTTCGTTTTTTCGACACGTGGATTTTTACGGTAAAATGGGATTACCGTGGCCCGTCTTCGACTTTCCATCGCCGGAGAGTGGTGCACCATGGTACTGTTCCATTTCAAATCCATGCACGCATTCCTAAAATTCGTACGCACTGTTTCGCCATTTCGGACGGATGTTGCACCCTGCACCGTGGATGTTGCACCCTGTAGATATCGATTATTCGGACGGCCATAACTTCTGGCTCGTTTAGAGTCACGGGAGCCATAACCTATCAAAACAAAGGCCTCGATGAGTTCTACGGCTTTGACAGCTTTCGGCCGTCAACGGATAGATTAATGCCCAAAAAGGACAACCCGAATCTCAATCGGGTCTCGTAAGTTTTTTACCCTTTGTTTTTTCGACATGTGGATTTTTACGGTAAAACGGGATTACCGTGGCCCGTCTTCGACTTTCCATCGCTGGAGAGTGGTGCACCACGGTACTGTTCCGTTTCAAATCCATGCACGCATTTCTAAAATTCGTACGGCACTGTTTCGCCATTTCGTACGGATGTTGCACCTTGCACCGTGGATGTTGCACCCTGTGGATATCGATTATTCGGACGGCCATAACTTCTGGCTCGTTTAGAGTTACGGGAGCCATAACCTGTCAAAACGAAGGCCTCGATGAGTTCTACGGCTTTCAAAGCTTTCAGCCGTCAACGGACAGATAAATGCCCAAAAAGGACAACCCGAATCTCAATCGGGTCTCGTAAGTTTTTTACCCTTCGTTTTTTCGACACGTGGATTTTTACGGTAAAACGGGATTACGGTGGCTGGTCTTCGATTTACCATCGCTGGAGAGTGGTGCACCACGGTACTGTTCCTTTTCAAATCCATGCACGCATTTCTAAAGGTCGTACGGCACCGTTTCGCCATTTCGGACGGATGTTGCACCTTGCACCGTGGATGTTGCACCCTGTAGATATCGATTATTCGGACGGCCATAACTTCTGGCTCGTTTAGAGTTACGGGAGCCATAACCTGTCAAAACGAAGGCCTCGATGAGTTCTACGGCTTTGAAAGCTTTGAGCCGTCAACGGATAGATTAATGAACAAAAAGGACAACCCGAATCTCAATCGGGTCTCGTTAGTTTTTACCCTTTGTTTTTTCGACACGTGGATTTTTACGGTAAAACGGGATTACCGTGGCCCGTCTTCGACTTTCCATCGCTGGAGAGTGGTGCACCATGGTACTGTTCCGTTTCAAATCCATGCACGCATTTCTAAAATTCGTACGGCACTGTTTCGCCATTTCGGACGGATTTTGCACCTTGCACCGTGGATGTTGCACCCTGCAGATATCGATTATTCGGACGGCCATAACTTCTGGCTCGTTTAGAGTTACGGAAGCCATAACCTGTCAAAACGAAGGCCTCGATGAGTTCTACGGCTGTCAAAGCTTTCAGCCGTCAACGGATAGATTAATGTCCAAAAAGGACAACCCGAATCTCAATAGGGTCTCGTAAGTTTTTTACCCTTCGTTTTTTCGACACGTGGATTTTTACGGTAAAACGGGATTACGGTGGCTGGTCTTCGATTTACCATCGCTGGAGAGTGGTGCACCACGGTACTGTTCCGTTTCAAATCCATGCACGCATTTCTAAAGGTCGTACGGCACCGTTTCGCCATTTCGGACGGATGTTGCACCTTGCACCGTGGATGTTGCACCCTATAGATATCGATTATTCAGACGGCCATAACTTCTGGCTCGTTTAGAGTTACGGGAGCCATAACCTGTCAAAACGAAGGCCTCGATGAGTTCTACGGCTTTGACAGCTTTGAGCCGTCAACGGATAGATCAATGCCCAAAAAGGACGACCCGAATCTCAATTGGGTCTCGTATGTTTTCTACCCTTCATTTTTTCGACACGTGGATTTTTGAGGTAAAACGGGATTACCGTGGCCCGTCTTTTACTTCCCATCGCTGGAGAGTGGTGCACCACGGTACTGTTCCATTTCAAATCCATGCGCGCATTTCTAAAAGTCGTACGGCACTGTTTCGCCATTTCGGACGGATGTTGCACCTTGCACCGTGATGTTGCACTTTGTAGATATCGATTATTCGGACGACCATAACTTCTGGCTCGTTTAGAGTTACGGGAGCCATAACCTGTCAAAACGAAGGCCTCGATGAGTTCTACGGCTTTGACAGCTTTCAGCCGTCAACGGATAGATTAATGCCCAAAAAGGACAACCCGAATCTCAATCGGGTCTCGTAAGTTTTTTACCCTTCGTTTTTTCGACACGTGGATTTTTACGGTAAAACGGGATTACGGTGGCTGGTCTTCGATTTACCATCGCCGGAGAGTGGTCCACCACGGTACTGTTCCGTTTCAAATCCATGCACGCATTTCTAAAGGTCCTACGGCACCGTTTCGCCATTTCGGACGGATGTGGCACCTTGCACCGTAGATGTTGCACCCTGTAGATATCAATTATTCGGACGGCCATAACTTCTGGCTCGTTTAGATTTACGGGAGCCATAACCTGTCAAAACGAAGGCCTCGATGAGTTCTACGACTTTGACAGCATTCAGCAGTCAACGGATAGATTATTGCCCAAAAAGGACAACCCGAGTCTCAATCGGGTCTCGTAAGTTTTTTACCCTTCGTTTTTTCGACACGTGGATTTTTACGGTAAAACGGGATTACCGTGGCCCGTCTTCGACTTCCCATCGCTGGAGAGTGGTGCACCATGGTACTGTTCCGTTTCGAATCCATGCACGCATTTCTAAAATTCGTACGGCACTGTTTCGCCATTTCGGACAGATGTTGCACCTTGCACCGTGGATGTTGCACCCTGTAGATATCGATTATTCAGACGGCCATAACTTCTGGCTCGTTTAGAGTTACGGGAGCCATAACCTGTCAAAACGAAGGCATCGATGAGTTCTACGACTTTGACAGCTTTCAGCCGTCAACGGATAGATTAATGCCCAAAAAGGACAACCCGAATCTCAATCGGGTCTCATAAGTTTTTTACCCTTTGTTTTTTCGACACGTGGATTTTTACGGTAAAACGGGATTACCGTGGCCCGACTTCGACTTCACATCGCTGGAGAGTGGTGCACCATGGTACTGTTCCGTTTCAAATCCATGCACGCATTTCTAAAATTCGTACGACACTGTTTCGCCATTTCGGACGGATGTTGCAACTTGCGCCGTGGATGTTGCACCCTGTAGATATCGATTATTCGGACGGCCATAACTTCTGGCTCGTTTAGCGTTACGGGAGCCATAACCTGTCAAAACAAAGGCCTCGATGAGTTCTACGGCTTTGACAGCTTTCAGCCGTCAACGGATAGAGTAATTCCCAAAAGGACAACCCGAATCTCAATCGGGTCTCGTAAGTTTTTACCCTTTGTTTTTTCGACACGTGGATTTTTACGGTAAAACGGGATTACCGTGGCCCGTCTTCGACTTTCCATCGCTGGAGAGTTGTGCACCATGGTACTGTTCCGTTTCAATTCCATGCACACATTTCTAAAATTCGTACGGCACTGTTTCTCCATTTCGGACGGATGTTGCACCTTGCACCGTGGATGTTGCACCCTGTAGATATCGATTATTCGGACGGCCATAACTTCTGGCTCGTTTAGAGTTACGGGAGCCATAACCTGTCAAAACGAAGGCCTCGATGAGTTCTACGGCTTTGACAGCTTTCAGCCGTCAACGGATAGATTAATGCCCAAAAAGGACAACCCGAATCTCAATCGGGTCTCGTAAGTTTTTTACCCTTTGTTTTTTCGACACGTGGATTTTTACGGTAAAACGGGATTACCTTGGCCCGTCTTCGACTTCCCATCGCTGGAGAGTGGTGCACCATGGTACTGTTCCATTTCAAATCCATGCACGCATTTCTAAAATTCGTACGGCACTGTTTCGCCATTTCGGACGGATGTTGCACCTTGCACCGTGGATGTTGCACCCTGTAGATATCGATTACTCGGAAGGCCATAACTTCTGGCTCGTTTAGAGTTAAGGGAGCCATAACCTGTCAAAACGAAGGCCTCGATGAGTTCTACGGCTTTGACAGCTTTGAGCCGTCAACGGATAGATTAATGCCCAAAAAGGACAACCCGAATCTCAATCGGGTCTCGTAAGTTTTTTACCCTTCGTTTTTTCGACACGTGGATTTTTACGGTAAAACGGGATTACCGTGGCCCGTCTTCGACTTCCCATCGCTGGAGAGTGGTGCACCATGGTACTGTTCCGTTTCAAATCCATGCATGCATTTCTAAAATTCGTACGGCACTGTTTTTCCATTTCGGACGGATGTTGCACCTTGCACCGTGGATGTTGCACCCTGTAGATATCGATTATTCGGACGGCCATAACTTCTGGCTCGTTTAGAGTTATGGGAGCCATAACCTGTCAAAACGAAGGCCTCGATGAGTTCTACGGCTTTCAAAGCTTTCAGCCGTCAACGGATAGATTAATGCCGAAAATGGACAACTCGAATCTCAATCGGGTCTCGTAAGTTTTTTACCCTTCGTTTTTTCGACACGTGGATTTTTACGGTAAAACGGGATTACGGTGGCTGGTCTTCGATTTACCATCGCTGGAGAGTGGTGCACCACGGTACTGTTCCGTTTCAAATCCATGCACGCATTTCTAAAGGTCGTACGGCACCGTTTCGCCATTTCGGACGGACGTTGCACCTTGCACCGTGGATGTTGCACCCTGTAGATATCGATTATTGGGACGGCCATAACTTCTGGCTCGTTTAGAGTTACGGGAGCCATAACCTGTCAAAACGATGGCCTCAATGAGTTCTATGGCTTTGACAGCTTTGAGCCGTCAACGGATAGATTAATGCCCAAAAAAGGAGAACCCGAATCTCAATCGGGTCTCGTAAGATTTTTACCCTTCGTTTTTTCGACACGTGGATTTTTACGGTAAAATGGGATTACCGTGGCCCGTCTTCGACTTTCCATCGCTGGAGAGTGGTGCAACATGGTACTGTTCCATTTCAAATCCATGCACGCATTCCTAAAATTCGTACGCACTGTTTCGCCATTTCGGACGGATGTTGCACCCTGCACCGTGGATGTTGCACCCTGTAGATATCGATTATTCGGACGGCCATAACTTCTGGCTCGTTTAGAGTCACGGGAGCCATAACCTGTCAAAACAAAGGCCTCGATGAGTTCTACGGCTTTGACAGCTTTCGGCCGTCAACGGATAGATTAATGCCCAAAAAGGACAACCCGAATCTCAATCGGGTCTCGTAAGTTTTTTACCCTTTGTTTTTTCGACATGTGGATTTTTACGGTAAAACGGGATTACCGTGGCCCGTCTTCGACTTCCCATCCCTGGAGAGTGGTGCACCATGGTACTGTTCCGTTTCAAATCCATGCACGCATTTCTAAAAATCGTACGGCACTGTTTCGCCATTTCGGACGGATGTTGCACCTTGCACCGTGGATGTTGCACCCTATAGATATCGATTATTCGGACGGCCATAACTTCTGGCTCGTTTAGAGTTACGGGAGCCAAAACCTGTCAAAACGAAGGCCTCGATGAGTTCTACGGCTTTGACAGCTTTCAGTCATCAACGGATAGATTAATGCCCAAAAAGGACAACCCGAATCTCAATCGGGTCTCGTAAGTTTTTTACCCTTCGTTTTTTCGACACGTGGATTTTTACGTTAAAACGGGATTACCGTGGCCCGTCTTCGACTTCCCATCGCTGGAGAGTAGCGCACCATGGTACTTTTCCATTTCAAATCCATGCACGCATTTCTAAAAGTCGTACGGCACTGTTTCGCCATTTCGGGCAGATGTTGCACCTTGCACCGTGGATGTTGCACCATGTGGATATTGATTATTCGGACGGCCATAACGCCTGGCTCGTTTAGAGTTACGGGAGCCATAACCTGTCAAAACGAAGGCCTCTATGAGTTCTACGGCTTTGACAGCTTTCCGCCGTCAACGGATAGATTAATGCGCAAAAAGGACAACCCGAATCTCAATCGGGTCTACCCTTCGTTTTTTCCACACGTGGATTTTTATGGTAAAACGGGATTACGGTGGCTGGTCTTCGATTTACCATCACTGGAGAGTGGTGCACCACGGTACTGTTCCGTTTCAAATCCATGCACGCATTTCTAAAGGTCGTACGGCACCGTTTCGCCATTTCGGACGAATGTTGCACCTTGCAACGTGGATGTTGCACCCTGTAGATATCGATTATTCGGACGGCCATAACTTCTGGCTCGTCTAGAGTTACGGGAGCCATAACCTGTCAAAACAAAGGCCTCGATGAGTTTTACGACTTTTACAGCTTTGAGCCGTCAACGGATAGATTAATGCCCAAAAAGAACAACCCGAATCTCAATCGGGTCTCGTAAGTTTTTACCCTTTGTTTTTTCGACACGTGGATTTTTACGGTAAAACGGGATTACCGTGGCCAGTCTTCGACTTCCCATCGCTGGAGAGTGTTGCACCGTGGTATAGTTGCGTTTCAAATCCATGCACGCATTTCTAAAATTCGTACGGCACTGTTTCGCCATTTCGGTCGGATGTTGCACCTTGCACCGTGGATGTTGCACCCTGTAGATATCGATTATTCGGACGGCCATAACTTCTGGCTCGTTTAGAGTTACGGGAGCCATAACCTGTCAAAACGAAGGCCTCGATGAGTTCTATGGCTTCGATGGCTTTCAGCCGTCAATGGATAGATTAATTCCCAAAAAGGACAACCCGAATCTCAATCGGGTCTCGTAAGTTTTTTACCCTTCGTTTTTTCGACACGTGGATTTTTACGGTAAAACGGGATTACCGTGGCCCGTCTTCGACTTCCCATCGCTGGAGAGTGGTGCACCATGGTACTGTTTCGTTTCAAATCCATGCACGTATTTCTAAAATTCGTACTCCGCTGTTTCGCCATTCCGGACGGATGTTGCACCTTGCACCGTGGATGTTGCACCCTGTAGATATCGATTATTCGGACGGCCATAACTTCTGGCTCGTTTAGAGTTACGGGAGCCATAACCTGTCAAAACGAAGGCCTCGATGAGTTCTACGGCTTTGACAGCTTTCAGCCGTCAACGGATAGATTAATGCCCAAAAAGGACAACCCGAATCTCAATCGGGTCTCGTAAGTTTTTTACCCTTCGTTTTTTCGACACGTGGATTTTTACGGTAAAACGGGATTACGGTGGCTGGTCTCCGATTTACCATCGCTGGAGAGTGGTGCACCATGGTACTGTTCTGTTTCAAATCCATGCACGCATTTCTAAAGGTCGTACGGCACCGTTTCGCCATTTCGGACGGATGTTGCACCTTGCACCGTGGATGTTGCACCCTGTAGATATCGATTATTCGGACGGCCATAACTTCTGGCTTGTTTAGAGTTACGGGAGCCATAACCTGTCAAAACGAAGGCCTCGATGAGTTCTACGGCTTTGACAGCTTTCAGCCGTCAACGGATAGATTAATGCCCCAAAAGGACAACCCGAATCTCAATCGGGTCTCGTAAGTTTTTACCCTTCGTTTTTTCGACACGTGGATTTTTACGGTAAAACGAGATTACCGTGGCCCATCTTAGACTTCCCATCGCTGGAGAGTGGTGCACCATGGTACTGTTCCGTTTCAAATCCATGCACGTATTTCTAAAATTCGTACGCCACTGTTTCGCCATTTCGGACGGATGTTGCACCTTGCACCGTGGATGTTGCACCCTGTAGATATCGATTATTCGGACGGCCATAACTTCTGACTCGTTTAGAGTTACGGGAGCCATAACCTGTCAAAACGAAGGCCTCGATGAGTTCTACAGCTTTGACAGCTTTCAGCCGTCAACGGATAGATTAATGCCCAAAAAGGACAACCCGAATCTCAATCGGGTCTCGTAAGTTTTTTACCCTTCGTTTTTTCGACACGTGGATTTTTACGGTAAAACGGGATTACGGTGGCTGGTCTTCGATTTACCATCGCTGGAGAGTGGTGCACCGTGGAACTGTTCCGTTTCAAATCCATGCACGCATTTCTAAAGGCCGTACGGCACCGTTTCGCCATTTTGGACGGATGTTGCACCTTGCACCGTGGATGTTGCACCCTGTAGATATCGATTATTCGGATGGCCATAACTTCTGGCTCGTTTAGAGTTACGGGAGCCATAACCTGTCAAAACGAAGGCCTCGATGAGTTCTATGGCTTTGTCAGCTTTGAGCCGTCAACAGATAGATTAATGCCCAAAAAGGACAACCCGAATCTCAATCGGGTCTCGTAAGTTTTTTACCCTTTGTTTTTTCGACACGTGGATTTTTACGGTAAAACGGGATTACCGTGGCCCGTCTTCGACTTCCCATCGCTGGAGAGTGGTGCACCATGGTACTGTTCCATTTCAAATCCATGCATGCATTTCTAAAATTCGTACGGCACTGTTTCGCCATTTCGGACGGATGTTGCACCTTGCACCGTGGATGTTGCACCCTGTAGATATCGATTACTCGGACGGCCATAACTTCTGGCTCGTTTAGAGTTACGGGAGCCATAACCTGTCAAAACGAAGGCCTCGATGAGTTCTACGGCTTCGACAGCTTTCAGCCGTCAACGTATAGATTAATGCCCAAAAAGGACAACCCGAATCTCAATCGGGTCTCGTAAGTTTTTTACCCTTCGTTTTTTCGACACGTGGATTTTTACGGTAAAACGGGATTACCGTGGCCCGTCTTCGACTTCCCATCGCTGGAGAGTGGTGCACCATGGTACTGTTCCGTTTCAAATCCATGCACGCATTTCTAAAATTCGTACAGCACTGTTTCGCCATTTTGGACGGATGTTGCACCTTGCACCGTGGATGTTGCACCCTGTAGATATCGATTATTCGGACGGCCATAACTTTTGGCTCGTTTAGAGTTACGGGAGCCATAATCTGTCAAAACGAAGGCCTCGATGAGTTCTACGGCTTTGATAGATTTCAGCCGTCAACGGATAGATTAATGCCCAAAAAGGACAACCTGAATCTCAATCGGGTCTCGTAAGTGTTTTACCCTTCGTTTTTTCGACACGTGGATTTTTACGGTTAAACGGGATTACCGTGGCCCGTCTTCGACTTCCCATCGCTGGAGAGTGGTGCACCATGGTACTATTCCGTTTCAAATCCATGCACGCATTTCTAAAATTCGTACGGCACGTTTCGCCATTTCGGACGGATGTTGCACCTTGCACCGTGGATGTTGCACCCTTAAAATATCGATTATTCGGACGGCCATAACTTCTGGCTCGTTTAGAGTTACGGGGGCCATAACCTGTCAAAACGAAGGCCTCGATGAGTTTTATGGCTTTGACAGCATTCAGCCGTCAACGGATAGATTAATGCCCAAAAAGGACAACCCGAATCTCAATCGGGTCTCGTAAGTTTTTTACCCTTCGTTTTTTCGACACGTCGATTTTTACGGTAAAACGGGATTACCGTGGCCCGTCTTCGACTTCCCATCGCTGGAGAGTGGTGCACCATGGTACTGTTCCGTTTCAAATCCATGCACATATTTCTAAAATTCGTACGCCCCTGTTTCTCCATTTCGGACGGATGTTGCACCTTGCACCGTGGATGTTGCACCCTGTAGATATCGATTATTCGAACGGCCATAACTTCTGCCTCGTATAGAGTTACGGGAGCCATAACCTGTCAAAACGAAGGCCTCGATGAGTTCTACGGCTTTGACAGCTTTCAGCCGTCAACGGATAGATTAATGCCCAAAAAGGACAACCCAAATCTCAATCGGGTCTCGTAAGTTTTTTACCCTTCGTTTTTTCGGCACGTGGATTTTTACGGTAAAACGGGATTACGGTGGCTGGTCTTCGATTTACCATCGCTGGAGAGTGGTGCACCACGGTACTGTTCCATTTCAAATCCATGCATGCATTTCTAATGGTCGTACGGCACCGTTTCGCCATTTCGGACGGATGTTGCACCTTGCACCGTGGAGGTTGCACCCTGTAGATATCGATTATTCGGATGGCCATAACTTCTGGCTCGTTTAGAGTTACGGGAGCCATAACCTGTCAAAACGAAGGCCTCGATGAGTTCTACGGCTTTGTCAGCTTTGAGCCGTCAACGGATAGATTAATGCCCAAAAAGGACAACCCGAATCTCAATCGGGTCTCGTAAGTTTTTTACCCTTTGTTTTTTCGACACGTGGATTTTTACGGTAAAACGGGATTACCTTGGCCCGTCTTCGACTTCCCATCGCTGGAGAGTGGTGCACCATGGTACTGTTCCATTTCAAATCCATGCACGCATTTCTAAAATTCGTACGGCACTGTTTCGCCATTTCGGACGGATGTTGCACCTTGCACCGTGGATGTTGCACCCTGTAGATATCGATTACTCGGAAGGCCATAACTTCTGGCTCGTTTAGAGTTAAGGGAGCCATAACCTGTCAAAACGAAGGCCTCGATGAGTTCTACGGCTTTGACAGCTTTCAGCCGTCAACGTATAGATTAATGCCCAAAAAGGACAACCCGAATCTCAATCGGGTCTCATAAGTTTTTTACCCTTCGTTTTTTCGACACGTGGATTTTTACAGTAAAACGGGATTACCGTGGCCCGTCTTCGACTTCCCATCGCTGGAGAGTGGTGCACCATGGTACTGTTCCGTTTCAAATCCATGCACGCATTTCTAAAATTCGTACGGCACTGTTTCGCCATTTCGGACGGATGTTGCACCTTGCACCGTGGATGTTGCACCCTGTAGATATCGATTATTCGGACGGCCATAACTTCTGGCTCGTTTAGAGTTACAGGAGCCATAACCCGTCAAAACGAAGGCCTCGATGAGTTCTACGGCTTTGATAGATTTCAGCCATCAACGGATAGATTAATGCCCAAAAAGGACAACCCGAATCTCTATCGGGTCTCGTAAGTTTTTTACCCTTCGTTTTTTCGACACGTGGATTTTTACGGTAAAACGGGATTACCGTGGCCCGTCTTCGACTTTCCATCGCTGGAGAGTGGTGCACCATGGTACTGTTCCGTTTCAAATCCATGCACGCATTTCTAAAATTCGTACGGCACTGTTTCGCCATTTCGGACGGATGTTGCACCTTGCACCGTGGATGTTGCACCCTGTAGATATCGATTATTCGGACGGCCATAACTTCTGGCTCGTTTAGAGTTACGGGAGCCATAACCTGTCAAAACGAAGGCCTCGATGAGTTCTATGGCTTTGACAGCTTTGAGCCATCAACGGATAGATTAATGCCCAAAAAGGAGAACCCGAATCTCAATCGGGTCTCGTAAGTTTTTTACCCTTCGTTTTTTCGACACGTGGATTTTCACGGTAAAACGGGATTACCGTGGCCCGTCTTCGACTTTCCATCGCTGGAGAGTGGTGCACCATGGTACTGTTCCATTTCAAATCCATGCACGCATTTCTAAAATTCGTACGGCACTGTTTCGCCATTTCGGACGGATGTTGCACCCTGCACCGTGGATGTTGCACCCTGTAGATATCGATTATTCGGACGGCCATAACTTCTGGCTCGTTTAGAGTCACGGGAGCCATAACGTGTCAAAACAAAGGCCTCGATGAGTTCTACGGCTTTGACAGCTTTCGGCCGTCAACGGATAGATTAATGCCCAAAAAGGACAACCCGAATCTCAATCGGGTCTCGTAAGTTTTTTACCCTTTGTTTTTTCGACACGTGGATTTTTACGGTAAAACGGGATTACCGTGGCCCGTCTTCGACTTCCCATCGCTGGAGAGTGGTGCACCAAGGTACTGTTCCGTTTCAAATCCATGCACGCATTTCTAAAATTCGTACGGCACTGTTTCGCCATTTCGGACGGATGTTGCACCTTGCACCGTGGATGTTGCACCCTGTAGATATCGATTATTCGGACGGCCATAACTTCTCGCTCGTTTAGAGTTAAGGGAGCCATAACCTGTCAAAACGAAGGCCTCGAAGAGTTCTACTGCTTTGACAGCTTTCAGCCGTCGACGGATAGATTAATGCCCAAAAAGGATAACCCGAATCTCAATCGGGTCTCGTAAGTTTTTTACCCTTCGTTTTTTCGACACGTGGATTTTTACGGTAAAACGGGATTACGGTGGCTGGTCTTCGATTTACCATCGCTGGAGAGTGGTGCACCATGGTACTGTTCCGTTTCAAATCCATGAACGCATTTCTAAAGGTCGTACGGCGCCGTTTTGCCATTTCGGACGGATGTTGCACCTTGCACCGTGGATGTTGCACCCTGTAGATATCGATTATTCGGACGGCCAAAACTTCTGGCTCGTTAAGAGTTACGGGAGCCATAACATGTCAAAACGAAGGCCTCGATGTGTTCTACGGCTTTGACAGCTTTGAACCGTCAACGGATAGATTAATGCCCAAAAAGGACAACCCGAATCTCAATCGGGTCTCGTAAGTTTTTTACCCTTTGTTTTTTCGACAAGTGGATTTTTACGGTAAAACGGGATTACCGTGGCCCGTCTCCGACTTCCCATCGCTGGAGAGTGGTGCACCATGGTACTGTTCCGTTTCAAATCCATGCACGCATTTCTAAAATTCGTACGGCACTGTTTCGCCATTTCGGACAGATGTTGCACCTTGCACCGTGGATGTTGCACCCTGTAGATATGGATTATTCGGACGACCATAACTTCTGGCTCGTTTAGAGTTACGGGAGCCATAACTTGTCAAAACGAAGGCCTCAATGAGTTCTACGGCTTTGACAGATTTTAGCCGTCAACGGATAGATTAATGCCCAAAAAGGACAACCCGAATCTCAATCGGGTCTCGTAAGTTTTTTACCCTTCGTTTTTTCGACACGTGGATTTTTACGGTAAAACGGGATTACCTTGGCCCGTCTTCGACTTCCCATCGATGGAGAGTGGTGCACCATGGTACTGTTCCGTTTCAAATCCATGCACGCATTTCTAAAATTCGTACGGCACTGTTTCGCCATTTCGGACGGATGTTGCACCTTGCACCGTGGATGTTGCACCCTGTAGATATGGATTATTCGGACGGCGATAACTTCTGGCTCGTTTAGAGTTACGAGAGCCATAACCTGTCAAAACGAAGGCCTCGATGAGTTCTACGGCTTTGACAGCTTTGAGCCTTCAACGGATAGATTAATGCCTAAAAAGGACAACCCGAATCTCAATCGGGTCCCGTAAGTTTTTTACCCTTCGTATTTTCGACACGTGGATTTTTACGGTAAAATGGGATTACCGTGGCCCGTCTACGACTTACCATCGCTGGAGAGTGGTGCACCATGGTACTGTTCCGTTTCAAATCCATGCACGCATTTCTAAAATTCGTACGACACTGTTTCGCCATTTCGGATGGATGTTGCACCTTGCACCGTGGATGTTGCACCCTGTAGATATCGATTATTCGGACGGCCATAACTTCTGGCTCGTTTAGAGTTACGTGAGCCATAACCTGTCAAAACGAAGGCCTCGATGAGTTCTACGGCTTTGACAGCTTTGAGCCGTCAACGGATAGATTAATGCCCAAAAAGGACAACCCGAATCTCAATCGGGTCTCGTAAGTTTTTTACCCTTTGTTTTTTCGACAAGTGGATTTTTACGGTAAAACGGGATTACCGTGGCCCGTCTTCGACTTCCCATCGATGGAGAGTGGTGCACCATGGTACTGTTCCGTTTCAAATCCATGCACGCATTTCTAAAATTCGTACGGCACTGTTTCGCCATTTCGGACGGATGTTGCACCTTGCACCGTGGATGTTGCACCCTGTAGATATGGATTATTCGGACGGCCATAACTTCTGGGTCGTTTAGAGTTACGGGAGCCATAACCTGTCAAAACGAAGGCCTCGATGAGTTCTACGGCTTTGATAGATTTCAGCCGTCAACGGATAGATTAATGCCCATAAAGGACAACCCGAATCTCAATCGGGTCTCGTAAGTTTTTTACCCTTCGTTTTTTCGACACGTGGATTTTTACGGTAAAACGCGATTACAGTGGCCCGTCTTCAACTTCCCATCGCTGGAGAGTGGTGCACCATGGTACTTTTCCGTTTCGAATCCACGCACGCATTTCTAAAATTCGTACGGCACTGTTTCGCCATTTCGGACGGATGTTGCGCCTTGCACCGTGGATGTTGCACCCTGTAGATATCGATTATTCGGACGGCCATAACTTCTGGCTCGTTTAGAGTTACGAGAGCCATAACCTGTCAAAACTAAGGCCTCGATGAGTGCTACGGCTTTGACAGCTTTGAGCCGTCAACGGATAGATTAATGCCCAAAAAGGACAACCCGAATCTCAATCGGGTCTCGTAAGTATTTTACCCTTCGTATTTTCGACACGTGGATTTTTACGGTAAAACGGGATTACCGTGGCCCGTCTACGACTTACCATCGCTGGAGAGTGGTGCACCATGGTACTGTTCCGTTTCAAATCCATGCACGCATTTCTAAAATTCATACGGCACTGTTTCGCCATTTCGGACGGATGTTGCACCCTGCACCGTGGATGTGCGCCCTGTAGATATCGATTATTCGGACGGCCATAACTTCTGGCTCGTTTAGAGTTACGGGAGCCATAACCTGTCAAAACGAAGGCCTCAATGAGTTCTACGGCTTTGATAGATTTTAGCCGTCAACGGATAGATTAATGCCCAAAAAGGACAACCCGAATCTCAATCGGGTCTCGTAAGTTTTTTACCCTTCGTTTTTTCGACACGTGGAGTTATACGGTAAAATGGGATTACCGTGGCCCGTCTTCGACTTCCCATCGCTGAAGAGTGATGCACCAAGGTACCGTTCCTTTTCAAATCCATGCACGAATTTCTAAACGTCGTACGGCACTGTTTCGCCGTTTCGGACGGATGTTGCACCTTGCACCGTGGATGTTGCACCCTGTAGATATCGATTATTCGGACGGCCATAACTTCTGGCTCGTTTAGAGTTACTGGAGCCATAACCTGTCAAAACGAAGGCCTCAATGAGTTCTATGGCTTTGACAACTTTGAGCCGTCAACGGATTGATTAATGCCCAAAAAGGACAACACGAATCTCAATCGGGTCTCGTTAGTTTTTACCCTTCGTTTTTTCGACACGTGGATTTTTACGGTAAAACGGGATTACCGTGGTCCGTCTTCGCTTCCCATCGCTGGAGAGTGGTGCACCATGGTACTGTTCCGTTTCAAATCCATGCATGCATTTCTAAAAGTCATACGGCACTGTTTCTCCATTTCGGACGGATGTTGCGGCACGCACCGTGGATGTTGCACCTAGTAGATATCGATTATTCGGACGGCCATAACTTCTGGATCGTTTAGAGTTACGAGATCCATAACCTGTCAAAACGAAGGCCTCGATGAGTTCTACGGCTTTGACAGCTTTGAGCCGTCAATGGATAGATTAGTGCCCAAAAAGGACAACCCGAATCTCAATCGGGTCTCGTAAGTTTTTTACCCTTCGTTTTTTCGACACGTGGATTTTTACGGTAAAGCGGGATTACCATGGCCCGTCTTCGACTTCCCATCGCTAGAGAGTGGTGCACCATGGTACTGTTCCATTTCAAATCCATGCACGCATTTCTAAAATTCGTACGGCACTATTTCGCCATTTCGGGCGGATGTTGCACCTTGCACCGTGGATGTTGCACCCTATAGATATCGATTATTCGGACGGCCATAACTTCTGGCTCGTTTATAGTTACGGGAGCCATATCCTGTCAAAACGAAGGCCTCGATGAGTTCTACGGCTTTGACAGCTTTCAACCATCAACGGATAGATTAATGCCCAAAAAGGACAACCCGAATCTCAATCAGGTCTCGCAAGTTTTTTACCCTTCGTTTTTTCGACACGTGGATTTTTACGGAAAAACGGGATTACCGTGGCCCGTCTTCGACTTCCCATCGCTGGAGAGTGGTGCACCAAGGTACTGTTCCGTTTCAAATCCATGCATGCATTTCTAAATGTCGTACGACACTGTTTCGCCATTTCGGACGGATGTTGCACCTTGTAGATCTCGATTATTCGGACGGCCATAACTTTTGGCTCGTTTAGAGTTACTGGAGCCATAACCTGTCAAAACGAAGGCCTCGTTGAGTTCTACGGCTTTGACAGCTTTGAGCCGTCAACGGATAGATTAATGCCCAAAAAGGACAACCCGAATCTCAATCGGGTCTCGTAAGTTTTTTACGCTTCGTTTTTTCGACACGTGGATTTTTATGGTAAAACGGGATTACCTTGGTCCGTCTTCGACTTCCCATCGCTGGAGAGTGGTGCATCACGGTACTGTTCCGTTTCAAATCCATGCACGCATTTCTAAAAGTCATACGGCACTGTTTCGCCATTTCGGACGGATGTTCCGCCATGCACCGTGGATGTTGCACCCTGTAGATATCGATTATTCGGACGGCCATAACTTCTGGCTCGTTTAGATTTACGAGAGCCATAACCTGTCAAAACGAAGGCCTCGATGATTTCTACGGCTTTGACAGCTTTGATCCGTCAACGGATAGATTAATGTCCAAAAAGGACAACTCGAATCTCAATCGGGTCTCGTAAGTTTTTTACCCTTCGTTTTTTCGACACGTGGATTTTTACGGTAAAACGGGATTACAGCGGCCCGTCTTCGACTTCCCATCGCTGGAGAGTGGTGCACCATGGTACTGTTCCGTTTCAAATCCATGCACGCATTTCTAAAAGTCGTAAGGCACTGTTTCGCCATTTCGGACGGATGTTGCACCTTGCACCGTGGATGATGCACCCTGTAGATATCGATTATTCGGACCGCCATAACTTCTGGCTCGTTTAGAGTTACGGGAGCCATAACTTGTCAAAACGAAGGCCTCGATGAGTTCTACGGCTTTGACAACTTTCAGCCGTCAAAGGATAGATTAATGCCCAAAAAGGACAACCCGAATCTCAATCGGGTCTCGTAAGTTTTTTACCCTTCGTTTTTTCGACACATGGATTTTCACGGTAAAACGGGGTTACGGTGGCTGGTCTTCGATTTACCATTGCTGGAGAGTGGTGCACCATGGTACTGTTCCGTTTCAAATCCATGCACGCACTTTTAAAGGTCGTACGGCACCGTTTCTCCATTTCGGACGGATGTTGCACCCTGCACCGTGGATGTGCGCCCTGTAGATATCGATTATTCGGACGGCCATAACTTCTGGCTCGTTTAGAGTTACGGGAGCCATAACCTGTCAAAACGAAGGCCTCGATGAGTTCTACGGCTTTGACAGCTTTCAGCCGTCAACGGATAGATTAATGGCCAAAAAGGACAACCCGAATCTGAATCGGGTCTCGTAAGTTTTTAACCCTTCGTTTTTTCGACACGTGGATTTTTGCGGTAAAACGGGATTACCGTGGCCCGTCTTCGACTTCCCATCGCTGGAGAGTGGTGCACCATGGTACTGTTCCATTCCAAATCCATGCACGCATTTTTAAAATTCGTACGGCACTGTTTCGCCATTTCGGACGGATGTTGCACCTTGCACCGTGGATGTTGCATCCTGTAGATATCGATTATTCGGACGGCCATAACTTCCGGCTCTTTTAGAGTTATGGGAGCCTTAACATGTCAAAACGAAGGCCTCGATGAGTTCTACAGCTTCGACAGCTTTCAGCTGTCAACGGATAGATTAATGCCCAAAAAGGACAACCCGAATCTCAATCGGGTCTCGTAAGTTTTTTACCCTTCGTTTTTTCGACACGTGGATTTTTACGGTAAAACGGGATTACCGTGGCCCGTCTTCGACTTCCCATCGCTGGAGAGTGGTGCACCATGGTACTGTTCCGTTTCAAATCCATGCACGCATTTCTGAAATTCGTACGGCACTGTTTCGCCATTTCGGACGGATGTTGCACCTTGCACCGTGGATGTTGCACCCTGTAGATATCGATTATTCGGACGGCCATATCTTCTGGCTCGTTTAGAGTTACGGGAGCCATAACCTGTCAAAACGAAGGCCTCGATGAGTTCTACGGCTTTGAAAACTTTCAGCCGTCAACGGATAGATTAATGCCCAAAAAGGACAACTCGAATCTCAATCGGGTCTCGTAAGTTTTTTACCCTTCGTTTTTTCGACACGTGGATTTTTACGGTAAAACGGGGTTACGGTGGTTGTTCTTCGACTTACCATCGCTGAAGAGTGGTGCACCATGGGACTGATCCGTTTCAAATCCATGCACGCATTTCTAAAAGTCGTACGACACTGTTTCACCGTTTCGGACGGATGTTGCACCTTGCACCGTGGATGTTGCACCCTGTAGATATCGATTATTCGGACGGCCATAACTTCTGGCTCGTTTAGAGTTACGGGAGCCATAACCTGTCAAAACGAAGGCCTCGATGAGTTCTACGGCTTTGAAAGCTTTCAGCCGTCAACGGATAGATTAATGCCCAAAAAGGACAACCCGAATCTCAATCGGGTCTCGTAAGTTTTTTACCCTTCGTTTTTTCGACACGTGGATTTTTACGGTAAAACGGGGTTACGGTGGCTGGTCTTTGATTTACCATCGCTGGAGAGTGGTGCACCATGGTACTGTTCCATTTCAAATCCATGCACGCACTTCTAAAGGTCGTACGACACCGTTTCGCCATTTCGGACGGATGTTGCACACTGCACCGTGGATGTTGCGCCCTGTAGATATCGATTATTCGGACGGCCATAACTTCTGGCTCGTTTAGAGTTACGGGGGCCATAACCTGTCAAAACGAAGGCCTCGATGAGTTCTACGGGTTTGACAGCTTTGAGCCTTCAACGGAAAGATTAATGCCCAAAAAGTACAACCCGAATCTGAATCGGGTCTCGTAAGTTTTTTACCCTTCGTTTTTTCGACACGTGGATTTTTACGGTAAAACGGGATTACCGTGGCCCGTCTTCGACTTCCCATCGCTGGAGAGTGGTGCACCATGGTACTGTTCCGTTCCATATCCTTGCACGCATTTCTAAAATTTGTACGGCACTGTTTCGCCATTTCGGATGGATGTTGCACCTTGCACCGTGGATGTTGCACCCTGTAGATATCGATTATTCAGACGGCCATAACTTCTGGCTCTTTTAGAGTTACCGGAGCCATAACCTGTCAAAACGAATGCCTCGATGAGTTCTATGGCTTTGACAGCTTTCAGCCGACAACGGATAGATTATTGCCCAAAAAGGACAACCCGAATCTCAATCGGGTCTCGTAAGTTTTTTACCCTTCGTTTTTTCGACACGTGGATTTTTACGGTAAAACGGGATTACCGTGGCCCGTCTTCGACTTCCCATCGCTGGAGAGTGGTGCACCATGGTACTGTTCCGTTTCAAATCCATGCACGCATTTCTAAAATTCGTACGGCACTGTTTCGCCATTTCGGACGGATGTTGCACCTTGCACCGTGTATGTTGCACCCTGTAGATATCGATTATTCGGACGGCCATAACTTCTGGCTCGTTTAGAGTTACGGGAGCCATAACCTGTCAAAACGAAGGCCTCGATGAGTTCTACGGCTTTGACAGCTTTCAGCCGTCAACGGATAGATTAATGCCCAAAAAGAACAACCCAAATCTCAATCGGGTCTCGTAAGTTTTTTACCCTTCGTTTTTTCGACACGTGGATTTTTACGGTAAAACGGGATTACGGTGGCTGTTCTTCGACTTCCCATCGCTGAAGAGTGGTGCACCATGGGACTGATCCGTTTCAAATCCATGCAAGCATTTCTAAAGGTCGTACGACACCGTTTCGACATTTCGGACGGATGTTGCACCCTGCATCGTGGATGTTGCACCCTGTAGATATCGATTATTCGGACGGCCATAACTTGTGGCTCGTTTTGAGTTACGGGAGCCATAACCTGTCAAAACGAAGGCCTCGATGAGTTCTACGGCTTTGACAGCTTTGAGCCGTCAACGGATAGATTAATGCCCAAAAAGGACAACCCGAATCTCAGTCGGGTCTCGTAAGTTTTTACCCTTCGTTTTTTCGACACGTGGATTTTTACGGTAAAACGGGATTACCGTGGCCCGTCTTCGACTTCCCATCGCTGGAAAGTGGTGCACCATGGTACTGTTCCGTTTCAAATCCATGCACGCATTTCAAAAATTCGTACGGCATTGTTTCGCCATTTCGGATGGATGTTGCACCTTGCACCGTGGATGTTGCACCCTGTAGATATCGATTATTCAGACGGCCATAACTTTTGGCTCGTTTAGAGTTACGGGAGCCATAACCTGTCAAAACGAAGGCCTCGATGAGTTCTACGTCTTTGACAGCTTTCAGCCGTCAACGGATTGATTAATGCCCAAAAAGGACAACCCGAATCTCAATCGGGTCTCGTAAGTTTTTTACCCTTCGTTTTTTCGACACGTGGATTTTTACGGTAAACGGGATTACCGTGGCCCGTCTTCGACTTTCCATCGCTGGAGAGTGGTGCACCATGGTACTGTTCCGTTTCAAATCCATCCACGCATTTCTGAAATTCGTACGGCACTGTTTCGCCATTTCGGACGGATGTTGCACCTTGCACTGTGGATGTTGCACCCTGTAGATATCGATTATTCGGACGGCCATAACTTCTGGCTCGTTTAAAGTTACGGGAGCCACAACCTGTCAAAACGAAGGCCTCGATGAGTTCTACGGCTTTGATAGCTTTGAGCCGTCAACGGATAGATTAATTCCCAAAAAGGACAACCCGAATTTCAATCGGGTCTCGTAAGTTTTTTACCCTTCGTTTTTTCGACACGTGGATTTTTACGGTAAAACGGGATTACCGTGGCCCGTCTTCGACTTCCCATCGCTGGAGAGTGGTGCACCATGGTACTATTCCGTTTCAAATCCATGAACGCATTTCTAAAATTCGTACGGCACTGTTTCGCCATTTCGGACGGATGTTGCATCTTGCACCGTGGATGTTGCACCCTGTAGATATCGATTATTCGGAGGGCCATAACTTCTGGCTTGTTTAGAGTTACGGGAGCCATAACCTATCAAAACGAAGGCCTCGATGAGTTCTACGGCTTTGACAGCTTTTAGCCATCAACGGATAGATTAATGCCCAAAAAGGACAACCCGAATCTCAATCAGGTCTCGTAAGTTTTTTACCCTTCGTTTTTTCGACACGTGGATTTTTACGGTAAAACGGGATTACCGTGGCCCGTCTTCGACTTCCCATCGCTGGAGAGTGGTGCACCATAGTACTGTTCCGTTTCAAATCCATGCACGCATTTCTAAAATTCGTACGGCACTGTTTCGCCAATTCGGACGGATGTTGCACCTTGCACCGTGGATGTTGCACCCTGTAGATATCGATTATTCGGACGACCATAACTTCTGGCTCGTTTAGAGTTACGGGAGCCATAACCTGTCAAAACGAAGGCCTCACGAGTTCTACGGCTTTGACAGCTTTCAGCCGTCAACGGATAGATTAATGCCAAAAAAGGACAACCTGAATCTCAATCGGGTCTCGTAAGTTTTTTACCCTTCGTTTTTTCGACACGTAGATTTTTACGGTAAAACGGGACTACCGTGGCCCGTCTTCGACTTCCCATCGCTGGAGTGGTGCACCAAGGTACTGTTCCGTTTCAAATCCATGCACGCATTTCTAAAATTCGTACGGCACTGTTTCTCCATTTCGGACGGATGTTGCACCTTGCACCGTGGATGTTGCACCCTGTAGATATCGATTATTCGGACGGCCATAACTTCTGGCTCGTTTAGAGTTACGGGAGCCATAACCTCTCAAAACGAAGGCCTCGATGAGTTCTACGGCATTGACAGCTTTGAGCCGTCAACGGATAGATTAATTCCCAAAAAGGACAACCCGAATTTCAATCGGGTCTCGTAAGTTTTTTACCCTTCGTTTTTTCGACACGTGGATTTTTACGGTAAAACGGGATTACCGTGGCCCGTCTTCAACTTTCCATCGCTGGAGAGTGGTGCACCATGGTACTGTTCCGTTCCATATCCATGCACGCATTTCTAAAATTCGTACGACACTGTTTCGCCATTTCGGACGGATGTTGCACCTTGCACCGTGGATGTTGCACCCTGTAGATATCGATTATTCGGACGGCCATAACTTCTGGCTCGTTTAGAGTTACGGGAGCCATAACCTGTCAAAACGAAGGCCTCGATGAGTTCTACGGCTTTGACAGCTTTCAGCCATCAACGGATAGATTAATTCCCAAAAAGGACAACCCGAATTTCAATCGGGTCTCGTAAGTTTTTTACCCTTCGTTTTTTCGACACGTGGATTTTTACAGTAAAACGGGATTACCGTGGCCCGTCTTCGACTTCCCATCGCTGGAGAGTGGTGCACCATGGTACTATTCCGTTTCAAATCCATGAACACATTTCTAAAATTCGTACGGCACTGTTTCGCCATTTCGGACGGATGTTGCACCTTGCACCGTGGATGTTGCACCCTGTAGATATCGTTTATTCGGAGGGCCATAACTTCTGGCTCGTTTAGAGTTACGGGAGCAATAACCTATTTAGAGTTACGGGAGCAATAACCTATCAAAACGAAGGCCTCGATGAGTTCTACGGCTTTGACAGCTTTGAGCCGTTAACAGATAGATTAATGCCCAAAAAGGACAACCCGAATCTCAATCAGGTCTCGTAAGTTTTTTACCCTTCGTTTTTTCGACACGTGGATTTTTACGGTAAAACGGGATTACCGTGGCCCGTCTTCGACTTCCCATCGCTGGAGAGTGGTGCACCATGGTACTGTTCCGTTTCAAATCCATGCACGCATTTCTAAAATTCGTAAGGCACTGTTTCGCCAATCCGGACGGATGTTGCACCTTGCACCGTGGATGTTGCACCCTGTAGATATCGATTATTCGGACCGCCATAACTTCTGGCTCGTTTAGAGTTACGGGAGCCATAACCTGTCAAAACCAAGGCCTCGATGAGTTCTACGGCTTTGACAGCTTTCAGCCGTCAACGGATAGATTAATGCCAAAAAAGGACAACCTGAATCTCAATCGGGTCTCGTAAGTTTTTTACCCTTCGTTTTTTCGACACGTAGATTTTTACGGTAAAACGGGACTACCGTGGCCCGTCTTCGACTTCCCATCGCTGGAGAGTGGTGCACCAAGGTACTGTTCCGTTTCAAATCCACGCACGCATTTCTAAAATTCGTACGGTACTGTTTCGCCATTTCGGACGGATGTTGCACCTTGCACCGTGGATGTTGCACCCTGTAGATATCGATTATTCGGACGGCCATAACTTCTGGCTCGTTTAGAGTTACGGGAGCCATAACCTGTCAAAACGAAGGCCTCGATGAGTTATACTGCTTTGACAGCTTTCAGCCGTCAACGGATAGATTAATGCCCAAAAAGGATAACCCGAATCTCAATCGGGTCTCGTAAGTTTTTTACCCTTCGTTTTTTCGACACGTGGATTTTTACGGTAAAACGGGATTACGGTGGCTGGTCTTCGATTTACCATCGCTGGAGAGTGGTGCACCACAGTAATGTTCCATTTCAAATCCATGCACGCATTTCTAAAGGTCGTACGGCACCGTTTCGCCATTTCGGACGGATGATGCACCTTGCACCGTGGATGTTGCACCCTGTAGATATCGATTATTCGGACGGCCATAACTTCTGGTCGTTTAGAGTTACGGGAGCCATAACCTGTCAAAACGAAGGCCTCGATGAGTTCTACGGCTTTGACAGCTTTGAGCCGTCAACGGATAGATTAATTCCCAAAAAGGACAACCCGAATCTCAATCGGGTCTCGTAAGTTTTTTACCCTTTGTTTTTTCGACAAGTGGATTTTTACGGTAAAACGGGATTACCTTGGCCCGTCTTCGACTTCCCATCGCTGGAGAGTGGTGCACCATGGTACTGTTCCATTTCAAATCTATGCACGCATTTCTAAAATTCGTACGGCACGGTTTCGCCATTTCGGACGGATTTTGCACCTTGCACCGTGGATGTTGCACCCTGTAGATATCGATTATTCGGACGGCCATAACTTCTGGCTCGTTTAGAGTTACGGGATCCATAACCAGTCAAAACGAAGGCCTCGATGAGTTCTACGGTTTGACAGATTTCAGCCGTCAACGGATAGATTAATGCCCAAAAAGGACAACCCGAATCTCAATCGGGTCTCGTAAGTTTTTTACCCTTCATTTTTTCGACACGTGGATTTTTACAGTAAAACGGGATTACAGTGGCCCGTCTTCAACTTCCCATCGCTGGAGAGTGGTGCACCATGGTACTGTGCCATTTCAAATCCATGCACGCATTTCTAAAATTCGTACGGCACTGTTTTGCAATTTCGAACGGATGTTGCGCCTTGCACGGTGGATGTTGCACCCTGTAGATATCGATTATTGGGACGGCCATAACTTCTGGCTCGTTTAGAGTTACGAGAGCCATAACCTGTCAAAACGAAGGCCTCGATGAGTTCTACGGCTTTGATAGCTTTGAGCCATCAATGGATAGATTAATTCCCAAAAAGGACAACCCGAATCTCAATCGGGTCTCGTAAGTTTTTTACCCTTCGTATTTTCGACACGTGGATTCTTACGGTAAAACAGGATTACCGTGGCCCGTCTTCGACTTCCCATCGCTGGAGAGTGGTGCACCATGGTACTGTTCCGTTTCAAATCCATGCACGAATTTCTAAAATTCGTAAGGCACTGTTTCGCCATTTCGGACGGATGTTGCACCTTGCACCGTGGATGTTGCACCCTGTAGATATCGATTATTCGGACGGCCATAACTTCTGGTTCGTTTAGAGTTACGGGAGCCATAACCTGTCAAAACGAAGGCCTCGATGAGGTCTACGGCGTTGATAGATTTCAGCCGTCAACGGATAGATTAATGCCCAAAAAGAACAACCCGAATCTCAATCGGGTCTCGTAAGTTTTTTACCCTTCGTTTTTTCGACACGTGGATTTTTACGGTAAAACGGGATTACGGTGGCTGTTCTTCGACTTCCCATCGCTGAAGAGTGGTGCACCATGGGACTGATCCGTTTCAAATCCATGCAAGCATTTCTAAAGGTCGTACGGCACCGTTTCGACATTTCGGACGGATGTTGCACCCTGCATCGTGGATGTTGCACCCTGTAGATATCGATTATTCGGACGGCCATAACTTGTGGCTCGTTTTGAGTTACGGGAGCCATAACCTGTCAAAACGAAGGCCTCGATGAGTTCTACGGCTTTGACAGCTTTGAGCCGTCAACGGATAGATTAATGCCCAAAAAGGACAACCCGAATCTCAGTCGGGTCTCGTAAGTTTTTTACCCTTCGTTTTTTCGACACGTGGATTTTTACGGTAAAACGGGATTACCGTGGCCCGTCTTCGACTTCCCATCGCTGGAAAGTGGTGCACCATGGTACTGTTCCGTTTCAAATCCATGCACGCATTTCAAAAATTCGTACGGCATTGTTTCGCCATTTCGGATGGATGTTGCACCTTGCACCGTGGATGTTGCACCCTGTAGATATCGATTATTCAGACGGCCATAACTTTTGGCTCGTTTAGAGTTACGGGAGCCATAACCTGTCAAAACGAAGGCCTCGATGAGTTCTACGTCTTTGACAGCTTTCAGCCGTCAACGGATTGATTAATGCCCAAAAAGGACAACCCGAATCTCAATCGGGTCTCGTAAGTTTTTTACCCTTCGTTTTTTCGACACGTGGATTTTTACGGTAAACGGGATTACCGTGGCCCGTCTTCGACTTTCCATCGCTGGAGAGTGGTGCACCATGGTACTGTTCCGTTTCAAATCCATCCACGCATTTCTAAAATTCGTACGGCACTGTTTCGCCATTTCGGACGGATGTTGCACCTTGCACTGTGGATGTTGCACCCTGTAGATATCGATTATTCGGACGGCCATAACTTCTGGCTCGTTTAAAGTTACGGGAGCCATAACCTGTCAAAACGAAGGCCTCGATGAGTTCTACGGCTTTGACAGCTTTGAGCCGTCAACGGATAGATTAATTCCCAAAAAGGACAACCCGAATTTCAATCGGGTCTCGTAAGTTTTTTACACTTCGTTTTTTCGACACGTGGATTTTTACGGTAAAACGGGATTACCGTGGCCCGTCTTCGACTTCCCATCGCTGGAGAGTGGTGCACCATGGTACTATTCCGTTTTAAATCCATGAACGCATTTCTAAAATTCGTACGGCACTGTTTCGCCATTTCGGACGGATGTTGCACCTTGCACCGTGGATGTTGCACCCTGTAGATATCGATTATTCGGAGGGCCATAACTTCTGGCTCGTTTAGAGTTACGGGAGCCATAACCTATCAAAACGAAGGCCTCGATGAGTTCTACGGCTTTGACAGCTTTTAGCCGTCAACGGATAGATTAATGCCCAAAAAGGACAACCCGAATCTCAATCAGGTCTCGTAAGTTTTTTACCCTTCGTTTTTTCGACACGTGGATTTTTACGGTAAAACGGGATTACCGTGGCCCGTCTTCGACTTCCCATCGCTGGAGAGTGGTGCACCATAGTACTGTTCCGTTTCAAATCCATGCACGCATTTCTAAAATTCGTACGGCACTGTTTCGCCAATTCGGACGGATGTTGCACCTTGCACCGTGGATGTTGCACCCTGTAGATATCGATTATTCGGACGACCATAACTTCTGGCTCGTTTAGAGTTACGGGAGCCATAACCTGTCAAAACGAAGGCCTCACGAGTTCTACGGCTTTGACAGCTTTCAGCCGTCAACGGATAGATTAATGCCAAAAAAGGACAACCTGAATCTCAATCGGGTCTCGTAAGTTTTTTACCCTTCGTTTTTTCGACACGTAGATTTTTACGGTAAAACGGGACTACCGTGGCCCGTCTTCGACTTCCCATCGCTGGAGTGGTGCACCAAGGTACTGTTCCGTTTCAAATCCATGCACGCATTTCTAAAATTCGTACGGCACTGTTTCTCCATTTCGGACGGATGTTGCACCTTGCACCGTGGATGTTGCACCCTGTAGATATCGATTATTCGGACGGCCATAACTTCTGGCTCGTTTAGAGTTACGGGAGCCATAACCTCTCAAAACGAAGGCCTCGATGAGTTCTACGGCATTGACAGCTTTGAGCCGTCAACGGATAGATTAATTCCCAAAAAGGACAACCCGAATTTCAATCGGGTCTCGTAAGTTTTTTACCCTTCGTTTTTTCGACACGTGGATTTTTACGGTAAAACGGGATTACCGTGGCCCGTCTTCAACTTTCCATCGCTGGAGAGTGGTGCACCATGGTACTGTTCCGTTCCATATCCATGCACGCATTTCTAAAATTCGTACGACACTGTTTCGCCATTTCGGACGGATGTTGCACCTTGCACCGTGGATGTTGCACCCTGTAGATATCGATTATTCGGACGGCCATAACTTCTGGCTCGTTTAGAGTTACGGGAGCCATAACCTGTCAAAACGAAGGCCTCGATGAGTTCTACGGCTTTGACAGCTTTCAGCCATCAACGGATAGATTAATTCCCAAAAAGGACAACCCGAATTTCAATCGGGTCTCGTAAGTTTTTTACCCTTCGTTTTTTCGACACGTGGATTTTTACAGTAAAACGGGATTACCGTGGCCCGTCTTCGACTTCCCATCGCTGGAGAGCGGTGCACCATGGTACTATTCCGTTTCAAATCCATGAACACATTTCTAAAATTCGTACGGCACTGTTTCGCCATTTCGGACGGATGTTGCACCTTGCACCGTGGATGTTGCACCCTGTAGATATCGTTTATTCGGAGGGCCATAACTTCTGGCTCGTTTAGAGTTACGGGAGCAATAACCTATTTAGAGTTACGGGAGCAATAACCTATCAAAACGAAGGCCTCGATGAGTTCTACGGCTTTGACAGCTTTGAGCCGTCAACAGATAGATTAATGCCCAAAAAGGACAACCCGAATCTCAATCAGGTCTCGTAAGTTTTTTACCCTTCGTTTTTTCGACACGTGGATTTTTACGGTAAAACGGGATTACCGTGGCCCGTCTTCGACTTCCCATCGCTGGAGAGTGGTGCACCATAGTACTGTTCCGTTTCAAATCCATGCACGCATTTCTAAAATTCGTAAGGCACTGTTTCGCCAATCCGGACGGATGTTGCACCTTGCACCGTGGATGTTGCACCCTGTAGATATCGATTATTCGGACCGCCATAACTTCTGGCTCGTTTAGAGTTACGGGAGCCATAACCTGTCAAAACGAAGGTCTCGATGAGTTCTACGGCTTTGACAGCTTTCAGCCGTCAACGGATAGATTAATGCCAAAAAAGGACAACCTGAATCTCAATCGGGTCTCGTAAGTTTTTTACCCTTCGTTTTTTCGACACGTAGATTTTTACGGTAAAACGGGACTACCGTGGCCCGTCTTCGACTTCCCATCGCTGGAGAGTGGTGCACCAAGTTACTGTTCCGTTTCAAATCCATGCACGCATTTCTAAAATTCGTACGGTACTGTTTCGCCATTTCGGACGGATGTTGCACCTTGCACCGTGGATGTTGCACCCTGTAGATATCGATTATTCGGACGGCCATAACTTTTGGCTCGTTTAGAGTTACGGGAGCCATAACCTGTCAAAACGAAGGCCTCGATGAGTTATACTGCTTTGATAGCTTTCAGCCGTCAACGGATAGATTAATGCCCAAAAAGGATAACCCGAATCTCAATCGGGTCTCGTAAGTTTTTTACCCTTCGTTTTTTCGACACGTGGATTTTTACGGTAAAACGGGATTACGGTGGCTGGTCTTCGATTTACCATCGCTGGAGAGTGGTGCACCACAGTAATGTTCCATTTCAAATCCATGCACGCATTTCTAAAGGTCGTACGGCACCGTTTCGCCATTTCGGACGGATGATGCACCTTGCACCGTGGATGTTGCACCCTGTAGATATCGATTATTCGGACGGCCATAACTTCTGGTCGTTTAGAGTTACGGGAGACATAACCTGTCAAAACGAAGGCCTCGATGAGTTCTACGGCTTTGACAACTTTGAGCCATCAACGGATAGATTAATGCCCAAAAAGGACAACCCGAATCTCAATCGGGTCTCGTAAGTTTTTTACCCTTTGTTTTTTCGACAAGTGGATTTTTACGGTAAAACGGGATTACCTTGGCCCGTCTTCGACTTCCCATCGCTGGAGAGTGGTGCACCATGGTACTGTTCCATTTCAAATCTATGCACGCATTTCTAAAATTCGTACGGCACGGTTTCGCCATTTCGGACGGATGTTGCACCTTGCACCGTGGATGTTGCACCCTGTAGATATCGATTATTCGGACGGCCATAACTTCTGGCTCGTTTAGAGTTACGGGAGCCATAACCAGTCAAAACGAAGGCCTCGATGAGTTCTACGGTTGCCGTCAACGGATAGATTAATGCCCAAAAAGGACAACCCGAATCTCAATCGGGTCTCGTAAGTTTTTTACCCTTCATTTTTTCGACACGTGGATTTTTACAGTAAAACGGGATTACAGTGGCCCGTCTTCAACTTCCCATCGCTGGAGAGTGGTGCACCATGGTACTGTGCCATTTCAAATCCATGCACGCATTTCTAAAATTCGTACGGCACTGTTTCGCAATTTCGAACGGATGTTGCGCCTTGCACGGTGGATGTTGCACCCTGTAGATATCGATTATTGGGACGGCCATAACTTCTGGCTCGTTTAGAGTTACGAGAGCCATAACCTGTCAAAACGAAGGCCTCGATGAGTTCTACGGCTTTGATAGCTTTGAGCCATCAATGGATAGATTAATTCCCAAAAAGGACAACCCGAATCTCAATCGGGTCTCGTAAGTTTTTTACCCTTCGTATTTTCGACACGTGGATTTTTACGGTAAAACAGGATTACCGTGGCCCGTCTTCGACTTCCCATCGCTGGAGAGTTGTGCACCATGGTACTGTTCCGTTTCAAATCCATGCACGAATTTCTAAAATTCGTAAGGCACTGTTTCGCCATTTCGGACGGATGTTGCACCTTGCACCGTGGATGTTGCACCCTGTAGATATCGATTATTCGGACGGCCATAACTTCTGGTTCGTTTAGAGTTACGGGAGCCATAACCTGTCAAAACGAAGGCCTCGATGAGGTCTACGGCGTTGATAGATTTCAGCCGTCAACGGATAGATTAATGCCCAAAAAGGACAACCCGAATCTCAATCGGGTCTCGTAAGTTTTTTACCCTTCGTTTTTTCGACACGTGGATTTATACGGTAAAACGGGATTACCGTGGCCCGTCTTCGACTTCCCATCGCTGAAGAGTGGTGCACCAAGGTACTGTTCCTTTTCAAATCCATGCACGCATTTCTAAACGTCGTACGGCACTGTTTCGCCATTTCGGACGGATGTTGCACCTTGCACCGTGGATGGTGCACCCTGTAGATATCGATTATTCGGACGGCCATAACTTCTGGCACGTTTAGAGTTACTAGAGCCATAACATGTCAAAACGAAGGCCTCAATGAGTTCTACGGCTTTTACAGCTTTGAGCCTTTAACGGATTGATTAATGCCCAAAAAGGACAACACGAATTTCAATCGGGTCTCGTAAGTTTTTTACCCTTCGTTTTTTCGACACGTGGATTTTTACGGTAAAACGGGATTACCGTGGTCCGTCTTCGACTTCCCATCACTGGAGAGTGGTGCACCATGGTACTGTTCCGTTTCAAATCCATGCATGCATTTCTAAAAGTCATACGGCACTGTTTCTCCATTTCGGACGGATGTTGCGCCATGCACCGTCGATGTTGCACCCTGTAGATATCGATTATTCGGACGGCCATAACTTCTGGCTCGTTTAGAGTTACGAGAGCCATAACCTGTCAAAACGAAGGCCTCAATGAGTTCTACGGCTTTGACAGCTTTGAGCCGTCAACGGATAGATTACTGCCCAAAAAGGACAACCCGAATCTCAATCGGGTCTCGTAAGTTTTTTACCCTTCGTTTTTTCGACACGTGGATTTTTACGGTAAAACGGGATTACCGTGGCCCGTCTTCGACTTCCCATCGCTGGAGAGTGGTGCACCATGGTACTGTTCCATTTCAAATCCATGCACGCATTTCTAAAATTCGTAAGGCATTGTTTCGCCATTTCGGACGGATGTTGCACATTGCACCGTGGATGTTGCACCCTGTAGATATCGATTATTCGGACGGCCATAACTTCTGGCTCGTTTAGAGTTACGGGAGCCATAACCTGTCAAAACGAAGGCCTCGATGAGTTCTACAGCTTTGATAGCTTTGATCCGTCAACGGATAGATTAATGCCCAAAAAGGACAACTCGAATCTCAATCGGGTCTCGTAAGTTTTTTACCCCACGTTTTTTCGACACGTGGATTTTTACGGTAAAACGGGATTACCGTGGCCCGTCTTCGACTTTCCATCGCTGGAGAGTGGTGCACCATGGTACTGTTCCGTTTCAAATCCATGCATGCATTTCTAAAAGTCGTAAGGCACTGTTTCGCCATTTCGGACGGATGTTGCACCTTGCACCGTGGATGTTGCAACCTGTAGATATCGATTATTCGGACGGCCATAACTTCTGGCTCTTTTAGAGTTACGGGAGCCATAACCTGTCAAAACGAAGGCCTCGAAGAGTTCTATGGATTTGACAGCTTTGAGCCGTCAACGGATAGATTAATGCCCAAAAAGGACAACCAGAATCTCAATCGGGTCTCGTAAGTTTTTTACCCTTCGTTTTTTCGACACGTGGATTTTTACGGTAAAACGGTATTACCGTGGCCCGTCTTCGACTTTCCATCGCTGGAGAGTGGTGCACCATGGTACTGTTCTGTTTCAAATCCATGCACGCATTTCTAAAATTCGTAAGGCACTGTTTCGCCAATCCGGACGGATGTTGCACCTTGCACCGTGGATGTTGCACCCTGTAGATATCGATTATTCGGACCGCCATAACTTCTGGCTCGTTTAGAGTTACGGGAGCAATAACCTGTCAAAACGAAGGCCTCGATGAGTTCTACGGCTTTGACAGCTTTGAGCCGTCAACGGATAGATTAATGCCAAAAAAGGACATCCTGAATCTCAATCGGTTCTCGTAAGTTTTTTACCCTTCGTTTTTTCGACACGTGGATTTTTACGGTAAAACGGGATTACCGTGGCCCGTCTTCGACTTCCCATCACTGAAGAGTGGTGCACCAAGGTACTGTTCCTTTTCAAATCCATGCACGCATTTCTAAACGTCGTACGACACTGTTTCGCCATTTCGGACGGATGTTGCATCTTGCACCGTGGATGTTGCACCCTGTAGATATCGATTATTCGGACGGCCATAACTTCTGGGTCGTTTAGAGTTACTGGAGCCATAACCTGTCAAAACGAAGGCCTCAATGAGTTTTATGGCTTTGACAGCTTTGAGCCGTCAACGGATAGATTAATGCCCAAAAAGGACAACCCGAATCTCAATCGGGTCTCGTAAGTTTTTTACCCTTCGTTTTTTCGACACGTGGATTTTTACGGTAAAACGGGATTACCGTGATCCGTCTTCGACTTCCCATTCCTGGAGAGTGGTGCACCACGGTACTGTTCCGTTTCAAATCCATGCACGCATTTCTAAAAGTCATACGGCACTGTTTCGCCATTTCGGATGGATGTTGCGCCATGCACCGTGGATCTTGCACCCTGTAGATATCGATTATTCGGACGGCCATAACTTCTGGCTCGTTTAGAGTTACGAGAGCCATAACCTGTCAAAACGAAGGCCTCAATGAGTTCTACGGCTTTGATAGCTTTGAGCCGTCAACGAATATATTAATGCCCAAAAAGGACAACCCGAATCTCAGTCGGGCCTCGTAAGTTTTTTACCCTTCGTTTTTTCGACACGTGGATTTTTACGGTAAAACGGGATTACCGTGGCCCGTCTTCGACTTCCCATTGCTGGAGAGTGGTGCACCATGGTACTCTCCCGTTTCAAATCCATGCACGCATTTCTAAAAGTTGTAAGGCACTGTTTCACAATTTCGGACGGATGTTGCACCTTGCACCGTGGATGTTGCACCCTGTAGATATCGATTATTCGGACGGCCATAACTTCTGGCTCGTTTAGAGTTACGGGGGCCATAACCTGTCAAAACGAAGGCCTCGATGAGTTCTACGGCTTTGAAAGATTTCAGCCGTCAACGGATAGATTAATGCTCAAAAAGGACAACCCGAATCTCAATCGGGTCTCGTAAGTTTTTTACCCTTCGTTTTTTCGACACGTGGATTTTTACGGTAAAACGGGATTACCGTGGCCCGTCTTCGACTTCCCATCGCTGGACAGTGGTGCACCATGGTACTGTTCCGTTTCAAATCAATGCACGCATTTCTAAAATTCGTACGGCACTGTTTCACCATTTCGGACGGATGTTGCACCTTGCACCGTGGATGTTGCACCCTGTAGATATCGAATATTCGAACGGCCATAACTTCTGGCTCGTTTAGAGTTACGGGAGCCATAACTTGTCAAAACGAAGGCCTCGATGAGTTCTACATATTTGACAGCTTTGAGCCGTCAATGGATAGATTAATGCCCAAAAAGGACAACCCGAATCTCAATCGGGTCTCGTAAGTTTTTTACCCTTCGTTTTTTCGACACGTGGATTTTTACGGTAAAACGGGATTACGGTGGCTGGTCTTCTATTTACCATCGCTGGAGAGTGGTGCACCACGGTACTGTTCCGTTTCAAATCCATGCACGCATTTCTAAAAGTCGTACGACACCGTTTCGCCATTTCGGACGGATGTTGCACCTTGCACCGTGGATGTTGCACCCTGTAGATATCGATTATTCGGACGGCCTTAACTTCTGGCTCTATTAGACTTACAGAAGCCATAACCTGTCAAAACGAAGGCCTCGATGAGTTCTACGGCTTTGACAGCTTTCAGCCGTCAACGGATAGATTAATGCCCAAAAAGGACATCCTGAATCTCAATCGGGTCTCGTAAGGTTTTTACCCTTCGTTTTTTCGACACGTGTATTTTTACGGAAAAACGGGATTACCGTGGCCCGTCTTCGACTTCCCATTGCTGGAGAGTGGTGCATCATGGTACTGTTCCGTTTCAAATCCATGCACGCATTTCTAAAGGTCGTACGGCACTGTTTCGCCATTTCGGACGGATGTTGCACCTTGCACCGTGGATGTTGCACCCTGTAAATATCGATTATTCGGACGACCATAACTTCTGGCTCGTTTAGAGTTACGGGAGCCATAACCTGTCAAAACGAAGGCCTCGATGAGTTCTACGGATTTGACAGCTTTGAGCCGTCAACGGATAGATTAATGCCCAAAAAGGACAACCCGAATCTCAATCGGGTCTCGTAAGTTTTTTACCCTTCGTTTTTTCGACACGTGGATTTTTACGGTAAAACGGGATTACGGTGGTTGGTCTTCTATTTACCATCGCTGGAGAGTGGTGCACCACGGTACTGTTCCGTTTCAAATCCATGCACGCATTTCTAAAAGTCGTACGGCACCGTTTCGCCATTTCGGACGGACGTTGCACCTTGCACCGTGGATGTTGCACCCTGTAGATATCGATTATTCGGACGGCCATAACTTCTGGCTCGTTAGAGTTACAGAAGCCATAACCTGTCAAAACGAAGGCCTCGATGAGTTCTACGGCTTTGACAGCTTTCAGCCATCAACGGATAGATTAATGCCCAAAAAGGACAACCCGAATCTCAATCGGGTCTCGTAAGTTTTTTACCCTTCGTTTTTTCGACACGTGGATTTTTACGGAAAAACGGGATTACCGTGGCCCGTCTTCGACTTCCCATCGCTGGAGAGTGGTGCACCATGGTACTGTTCCGTTTCAAATCCATGTACGCATTTCTAAAGGTCGTACGGCACTGTTTCGCCATTTCGGACGGATGTTGCACCTTGCACCGTGGATGTTGCACCCTGTAGATATCGATTATTCGGACGGCCATAACTTCTGGCTCGTTAGAGTTACGGGAGCCATAACCTGTCAAAACGAAGGCCTCAATGAGTTCTATGGCTTTGACAGCTTTGAGCCGTCAACGGATAGATTAATGCCCAAAAAGGACAACCCGAATCTCAATCGAGTCTCGTAAGTTTTTTACCCTTCGTTTTTTCGACACGTGGATTTTTACGGTAAAACGGGATTACCGTGGCCCATCTTCGACTTCCCATCGCTGGAGAGTGGTGCACCACGGTACTGTTCCATTTCAAATCCATGCACGCATTTCTAAAGGTCGTACGACACCGTTTCGCCATTTCGAACGGATGTTGCACCCTGCACCGCGGATGTTGCGCCCTGTAGATATCGATTATTCGGACGGCCATAACTTCTGTCTCGTTTAGAGTTATGGGAGCCATAACCTGTCAAAACGAAGGCCTCGATGAGTTCTACGGATTTGACAGCTTTGAGCCGTCAACGGATAGATTAATGCCCAAAAAGGACAACCCGAATATCAATCGGGTCTCGTAAGTTTTTTACCCATCGTTTTTTCGACGCCGGATTTTAACGGTAAAACGGGATTACCGTGGCTCGTCTTCGATTTACCATCGCTGGAGAGTGGTGCACCATGGTACTGTTCCGTTCCAAATCCATGCACGCATTTCTAAAATTCGTACGGCACTGTTTTGCCATTTCGGACGGATGTTGCACCTTGCACCGTGGATGTTGCAACCTGTAGATATCGATTATTCGGACGGCCATAACTTCTGGCTCTTTTAGAGTTACGGGAGCCATAACCTGTCAAAACGAAGGCCTCGAAGAGTTCTATGGATTTGACAGCTTTGAGCCGTCAACGGATAGATTAATGCCCAAAAAGGACAACCAGAATCTCAATCGGGTCTCGTAAGTTTTTTACCCTTCGTTTTTTCGACACGTGGATTTTTACGGTAAAACGGTATTACCGTGGCCCGTGTTCGACTTTCCATCGCTGGAGAGTGGTGCACCATGGTACTGTTCCATTTCAAATCCATGCACGCATTTCTAAAATTCGTAAGGCACTGTTTCGCCAATCCGGACGGATGTTGCACCTTGCACCGTGGATGTTGCACCCTGTAGATATCGATTATTCGGACCGCCATAACTTCTGGCTCGTTTAGAGTTACGGGAGCAATAACCTGTCAAAACGAAGGCCTCGATGAGTTCTACGGCTTTGACAGCTTTGAACCGTCAACGGATAGATTAATGCTAAAAAAGGACATCCTGAATCTCAATCGGTTCTCGTAAGTTTTTTACCCTTCGTTTTTTCGACACGTGGATTTTTACGGTAAAACGGGATTACCGTGGCCCGTCTTCGACTTCCCATCGCTGAAGAGTGGTGCACCAAGGTACTGTTCCTTTTCAAATCCATGCACGCATTTCTAAACGTCGTACGACACTGTTTCGCCATTTCGGACGGATGTTGCATCTTGCACCGTGGATGTTGCACCCTGTAGATATCGATTATTCGGACGGCCATAACTTCTGGGTCGTTTATAGTTAGTGGAGCCATAACCTGTCAAAACGAAGGCCTCAATGAGTTCTATGGCTTTGACAGCTTTGAGCCGTCAACGGATAGATTAATGCCTAAAAAGGACAACCCGAATCTCAATCGGGTCTCGTAAGTTTTTTACCCTTCGTTTTTTCGACACGTGGATTTTTACGGTAAAACGGGATTACCGTGATCCGTCTTCGACTTCCCATTGCTGGAGAGTGGTGCACCACGGTACTGTTCCGTTTCAAATCCATGCACGCATTTCTAAAAGTCATACGGCACTGTTTCGCCATTTCGGATGGATGTTGCGCCATGCACCGTGGATGTTGCACCCTGTAGATATCGATTATTCGGACGGCCATAACTTCTGGCTCGTTTAGAGTTACGAGAGCCATAACCTGTCAAAACGAAGGCCTCAATGAGTTCTACGGCTTTGATAGCTTTGAGCCGTCAACGAATATATTAATGCCCAAAAAGGACAACCCGAATCTCAGTCGGGCCTCGTAAGTTTTTTACCCTTCGTTTTTTCGACACGTGGATTTTTACGGTAAAACGGGATTACCGTGGCCCGTCTTCGACTTCCCATTGCTGGAGAGTGGTGCACCATGGTACTCTCCCATTTCAAATCCATGCACGCATTTCTAAAAGTTGTAAGGCACTGTTTCACAATTTCGGACGGATGTTGCACCTTGCACCGTGGATGTTGCACCCTGTAGATATCGATTATTCGGACGGCCATAACTTCTGGCTCGTTTAGAGTTACGGGAGCCATAACCTGTCAAAACGAAGGCCTCGATGAGTTCTACGGCTTTGAAAGATTTCAGCCGTCAACGGATAGATTAATGCTCAAAAAGGACAACCCGAATCTCAATCGGGTCTCGTAAGTTTTTTACCCTTCGTTTTTTCGACACGTGGATTTTTTCGGTAAAACGGGATTACCGTGGCCCGTCTTCGACTTCCCATCGCTGGACAGTGGTGCACCATGGTACTGTTCCGTTTCAAATCAATGCACGCATTTCTAAAATTCGTACGGCACTGTTTCACCATTTCGGACGGATGTTGCACCTTGCACCGTGGATGTTGCACCCTGTAGATATCGAATATTCGAACGGCCATAACTTCTGGCTCGTTTAGAGTTACGGGAGCCATAACCTGTCAAAACGAAGGCCTCGATGAGTTCTACATATTTGACAGCTTTGAGCCGTCAATGGATAGATTAATGCCCAAAAAGGACAACCCGAATCTCAATCGGGTCTCGTAAGTTTTTTACCCTTCGTTTTTTCGACACGTGGATTTTTACGGCAAAACGGGATTACCGTGGCTGGTCTTCGATTTACCATCGCTGGAGAGTGGTGCACCGTGGTACTGTTCCATTTCAAATCCATGCACGCATTTCTAAAAGCCATACGACACCGTTTCGCCATTTCGGACGGATGTTGCACCTTGCACCGTGGATGTTGCACCCTGTAGATATCGATTATTCGGACGGCCTTAACTTCTGGCTCGTTTAGACTTACAGAAGCCATAACCTGTCAAAACGAAGGCCTCGATGAGTTCTACGGCTTTGACAGCTTTCAGCCGTCAACGGATAGATTAATGCCCAAAAAGGACATCCTGAATCTCAATCGGGTCTCGTAAGGTTTTTACCCTTCGTTTTTTCGACACGTGGATTTTTACGGAAAAACGGGATTACCGTGGCCCGTCTTCGACTTCCCATCGCTGGAGAGTGGTGCATCATGGTATTGTTTTGTTTCAAATCCATGCACGCATTTCTAAAGGTCGTACGGCACTGTTTCGCCATTTCGGACGGATGTTGCACCTTGCACCGTGGATGTTGCACCCTGTAAATATCGATTATTCGGACGACCATAACTTCTGGCTCGTTTAGAGTTACGGGAGCCATAACCTGTCAAAATGAAGGCCTCGATGAGTTCTACGGATTTGACAGATTTGAGCCGTCAACGGATAGATTAATGCCCAAAAAGGACAACCCGAATCTCAATCGGGTCTCGTAAGTTTTTTACCCTTCGTTTTTTCGACACGTGGATTTTTACGGTAAAATGGGATTACGGTGGTTGGTCTTCTATTTACCATCGCTGGAGAGTGGTGCACCACGGTACTGTTCCGTTTCAAATCCATGCACGCATTTCTAAAAGTCGTACGGCACCGTTTCGCCATTTCGGACGGACGTTGCACCTTGCACCGTGGATGTTGCACCCTGTAGATATCGATTATTCGGACGGCCATAACTTCTGGCTCGTTAGAGTTACAGAAGCCATAACCTGTTAAAACGAAGGCCTCGATGAGTTCTACGGCTTTGACAGCTTTCAGCCATCAACGGATAGATTAATGCCCAAAAAGGACAACCCAAATCTCAATCGGGTCTCGTTAGTTTTTTACCCTTCGTTTTTTCGACACGTGGATTTTTACGGAAAAACGGGATTACCGTGGCCCGTCTTCGACTTCCCATCGCTGGAGAGTGGTGCACCATGGTACTGTTCCGTTTCAAATCCATGCACGCATTTCTAAAGGTCGTACGGCACTGTTTCGCCATTTCGGACGGATGTTGCACCTTGCACCGTGGATGTTGCACCCTGTAGATATCGATTATTCGGACGGCCATAACTTCTGGCTCGTTAGAGTTACGGGAGCCATAACCTGTCAAAACGAAGGCCTCAATGAGTTCTATGGCTTTGACAGCTTTGAGCCGTCAAAGGATAGATTAATGCCCAAAAAGGACAACCCGAATCTCAATCGAGTCTCGTAAGTTTTTTACCCTTCGTTTTTTCGACACGTGGATTTTTACGGCAAAACGGGATTACCGTGGCCCATCTTCGACTTCCCATCGCTGGAGAGTGGTGCACCACGGTACTGTTCCATTTCAAATCCATGCACGCATTTCTAAAGGTCGTACGACACCGTTTCGCCATTTCGGACGGATGTTGCACCCTGCACCGCGGATGTTGCGCCCTGTAGATATCGATTATTCGGACGGACATAACTTCTGTCTCGTTTAGAGTTATGGGAGCCATAACCTGTCAAAACGAAGGCCTCGATGAGTTCTACGGCTTTGACAGCTTTCAGCCGTCAACGGATAGATTAATGCCCAAAAAGGACAACCCGAATCTCAATCGGGTCTCGTAAGTTTTTTACCCTTCGTTTTTTCGACACGTGGATTTTTACGGTAAAACGGGATTACCGTGGCCCGTCTTCTACTTCCCATCGCTGGACAGTGGTGCACCATGGTACTGTTCTGTTTCAAATCAATGCACGCATTTCTAAAATTCGTACGGCACTGTTTCGCCATTTCGGACGGATGTTGCACCTTGCACCGTGGATGTTGCACCCTGTAGATATCGATTATTCGGACGGCCATAACTTCTGGCTCGTTTAGAGTTACGGGAGCCATAACCTGTCAAAACGAAGGCCTCGATGAGTTCTACGGCTTTGAAAGATTTCAGCCGTCAACGGATAGATTAATGCTCAAAAAGGACAACCCGAATCTCAATCGGGTCTCGTAAGTTTTTTACCCTTCGTTTTTTCGACACGTGGATTTTTACGGTAAAACGGGATTACCGTGGCCCGTCTTCGACTTCCCATCGCTGGACAGTGGTGCACCATGGTACTGTTCCGTTTCAAATCAATGCACGCATTTCTAAAATTCGTACGGCACTGTTTCACCATTTCGGACGGATGTTGCACCTTGCACCGTGGATGTTGCACCCTGTAGATATCGATTATTCGAACGACCATAACTTCTGGCTCGTTTAGAGTTACGGGAGCCATAACCTGTCAAAACGAAGGCCTCGATGAGTTCTACATATTTGACAGCTTTGAGCCGTCAATGGATAGATTAATGCCAAAAAAGGACAACCCGAATCTCAATCGGATCTCGTAAGTTTTTTACCCTTCGTTTTTTCGACACGTGGATTTTTACGGTAAAACGGGATTACGGTGGCTGGTCTTCTATTTACCATCGCTGGAGAGTGGTGCACCACGGTACTGTTCCGTTTCAAATCCATGCACGCATTTCTAAAAGTCGTACGACACCGTTTCGCCATTTCGGACGGATGTTGCACCTTGCACCGTGGATGTTGCACCCTGTAGATATCGATTATTCGGACGGCCTTAACTTCTGGCTCGTTTAGACTTACAGAAGCCATAACCTGTCAAAACGAAGGCCTCGATGAGTTCTACGGCTTTGACAGCTTTCAGCCGTCAACGGATAGATTAATGCCCAAAAAGGACATCCTGAATCTCAATCGGGTCTCGTAAGGTTTTTACCCTTCGTTTTTTCGACACGTGGATTTTTACGGAAAAACGGGATTACCGTGGCCCGTCTTCGACTTCCCATCGCTGGAGAGTGGTGCATCATGGTATTGTTCCGTTTCAAATCCATGCACGCATTTCTAAAGGTCGTACGGCACTGTTTCGCCATTTCGGACGGATGTTGCACCTTGCACCGTGGATGTTGCACCCTGTAAATATCGATTATTCGGACTACCATAACTTCTGGCTCGTTTAGAGTTACGGGAGCCATAATCTGTCAAAATGAAGGCCTCGATGAGTTCTACGGATTTGACAGCTTTGAGCCGTCAACGGATAGATTTATGCCCAAAAAGGACAACCCGAATCTCAATCGGGTCTCGTAAGTTTTTTACCCTTCGTTTTTTCGACACGTGGATTTTTACGGTAAAACGGGATTACCGTGGCACGTCTTCGACTTTCCATCGCTGGAGAGTGGTGCACCATGGTACTGTTCCGTTTCAAATCCATGCACGCATTTCTAAAAGTCGTAAAGCACTGTTTCGCCATTTCGGACGGATGTTGCACCTTGCACCGTGGATGTTGCACCCTGTAGATATCGATTATTCGGACGGCCATAACTTCTGGCTCGTTTAGAGTTACGGGAGCCATAACCTGTCAAAACGAAGGCCTCGATGAGTTCTACGGCTTTGACAACTTTCAGCCGTCAACGGATAGATTAATGCCCAAAAAGAACAACCCGAATCTCAATCAGGTCTCGTAAGTTTTTTACCCTTCGTTTTTTCGACACGTGGATTTTTACGGTAAAACGGGATTACGGTGGCTGGTCTTCGATTTACCAACGCTGGAGAGTGGTGCACCACGGTACTGTTCCGTTTCAAATCCATGCACGCATTTCTAAAGGTCGTACGACACCGTTTCGCCATTTTGGACGGATGTTGCACCCTGCACCGTGGATGTTTCGCCCTGTAGATATCGATTATTCGGACGGCCATAACTTCTGGCTCGTCTAGAGTTACGGGAGCCATAACTTGTCAAAACGAAGGCCTCGATGAGTTCTACGGCTTTGACAGCTTTGAGCCGTCAACGGATAGATTAATGCCCAAAAAGAACAACCCGAATCTCAATCGGGTCTCGTAAGTTTTTTACCCTTCTTTTTTCGACACGTGGATTTTTACGGTAAAACGGGATTACCGTGGCCCGTCTTCGACTTCCCATCGCTGAACAGTGGTGCACCATGGTACTATCCTGTTTCAAATCAATGCACGCATTTCTAAAATTCGTACGGCACTGTTTCGCCATTTCGGACGGATGTTGCACCTTGCACCGTGGATGTTGCACCCTGTAGATATCGATTATTCGGACGGCCATAACTTCTGGCTCGTTTAGAGTTACAGGAGCCATAACATGTCAAAACGAAGGCCTCGATGAGTTCTACGGCTTTGACAGCTTTCAGCCGTCAACGGATAGATTAATGCCCAAAAAGGACAACCCGAATCTCAATCGGATCTCGTAAGTTTTTTACCCTTCGTTTTTTCGACACGTGGATTTTTACAGTAAAACGGGATTACCGTGGCCCGTCTTCGACTTCGCATCGCTGGAGAGTGGTGGACCATGGTACTGTTCCCTTTCAAATCCACGCACGCTTGTCTAAAATTCGTACGGCACTGTTTCGCCATTTCGGACGGATATTGCACCTTGCACCGTGGATGTTGCACCCTGTAGATATCGATTATTCGGACGGCCATAACTTCTGGCTCGTTTAGAGTTACGGGACCCATTACCTGTCAAAACGAAGGCCTCGATGAGTTCTACGACTTTGACAGCTTTCAGCCGTCAACGGATAGATTAATGCCCGAAAAGGACAACCCGAATCTCAATCGGGTCTCGTAAGTTTTTTACCCTTCGTTTTTTCGACACGCGGATTTTTACGGTAAAACAGGATTACGGTGGCTGGCCTTCGATTTACCATCGCTGGACGGTGGTGCACCATGGTACTGTTCCGTTTCAAATCCATGCACTCATTTCTAAAAGTCGTACGACACTGTTTCGCCATTTCGGATGGATGTTGCACCATGCACCGTGGATGTTGCACCCTATAGATATCGATTATTCGGACAGCCACAACTTATGGCTCGTTTAGGGTTGCGTGAGCCATAACCTGTCAAAACGAAGGCCTCGATGAGTCCTACGGCTTTGAGAGCTTTCAGCCGTCAACAGATAGATTAATGCCCAAAAAGGACAACCCGAATCTCAATCGGGTCTCGTAAGTTTTTTACCCTTCGTTTTTTCGACACGTGGATTTTTACGGTAAAACGGGATTACGGTGGCTGGTCTTCGACTTCACATCGCTGAAGAGTGGTGCACCTTGGGACTGTTCCGTTTCAAATCCATGCACGCATTTCTAAAAGTCGTACGGCACTGTTTCGCCATTTCGGACGGATGTTGCATCTTGCACCGTGGATGTTGCACCCTGTAGATATCGATTATTCGGACGGCCATAACTTCTGGCTCGTTTAGAGTTACGGGAGCCACAACCTGTCAAAACGAAGGCCTCGATGAGTTCTACGACTTTGACAGCTTTGAGGCATCAATGGATTGATTAATGCCCAAAAAGGACAACCCGAATCTCAATCGGGTCTCGTAAGTTTTTTACCCTTCGTTTTTTCGACACGTGGATTTTTACGGTAAAACGGGATTACCATGGCCCGTCTTCGACTTCCCATCGCTGAAGAGTGGTGCACCAAGGTACTTTTCCTTTTCAAATCCATGCACACATTTCTAAACGTCGTAAGGCACAGTTTCGCCATTTCGGACGGATGTTGCACCTTGCACCGTGGATGTTGCACCCCGTAGATATCGATTATTCGGACGGCCATAACTTCTGGCTCGTTTAGAGTTACTGGAGCCATAACCTGTCAAAACGAAGGCCTCGATGAGTTCTACGGCTTTGACAGCTTTGAGACGTCAACGGATAGATTAATGCCCAAAAAGGACAACACGAATCTCAATCGGGTCTCGTAAGTTTTTTACCCTTCGTTTTTTCGACACGTGGATTTTTACGGTAAAACGGGATTACCGTGGTCCGTCTTCGACTTCCCATCGCTGGAGAGTGGTGGACCACGGTACTGTTCCGTTTCAAATCCATGCACGCATTTCTAAAAGTCATACGGCACTGTTTCGCCATTTCGGACGGATGTTGCGCCTTGCATCGTGGATGTTGCACCCTGTAGATATCGATTATTCGGACGGCCATAACTTCTGTCTCGTTTAGCGTTACGAGAGCCATAACCTGTCAAAACAAATGGCTCGATGTGTTCTACGGCTTTGACCGCTTTGAGCTGTCAACGGATAGATTATTGCCCAAAAAGGACAACCCGAATCTCAATCGGGTCTCGTAAGTTTTTTACCCTTCGTTTTTTCGACACGTGGATTTTTACGGTAAAACGGGATTACCGTGGCCCGTCTTCGACTTCCCATCACTGGAGAGTGGTGCACCATGGTACTGTTCCGTTTCAAATCCATGCACGCATTTCTAAAAGTCGTAAGGCACTGTTTTGCCATTTCGGACGGATGTTGCACCTTGCACCGTGGATGTTGCACCCTGTAGATTTCGATTGTTCGGACGGCCATAACTTCTGGCTCGTTTAGAGTTACGGGAGCCATAACCTGTCAAAACGAAGGCCTCGATGAGTTCTACGGCTTTGATCGCTTTCAGCCATCAACGGATAGATTAATGCCCAAAAAGGACAACCCGAATCTCAATCGGGTCTGGTAAGTTTTTTACCCTTCGTTTTTTCGACAAGTGGATTTTTACCGTAAAACGGGATTACGATGGCTGGTCTTCGACTTCCCATCGCTGAAGAGTGGTGCACCTTGGGACTGTTCCGTTTCAAATCCATGCACGCATTTCTAAAAGTCGTACGGCACTGTTTCGCCATTTCGGACGGATGTTGCACCTTGCACCGTGGATGTTGCATGCCGTAGGTATCGATTATTCGGACGGCCATAACTTCTGGCTCGTTTAGAGTTACGGGAGCCATAACCTGTCAAAACGAAGGCCTCGATGAGTTCTACGTCTTTGACAGCTTTCAGCCGTCAACGGATAGATTAATGCCCAAAAAGGACAACCCGAATCTCAATCGGGTCTCGTAAGTTTTTTACCCTTCGTTTTTTCGACACGTGGATTTTTACGGTAAAACGGGATTACGGTGGCTGGTCTTCGATTTACCATCGCTGAGGAGTGGTGCACCACGGTACTGTTCCGTTTCAAATCCATGCACGCATTTATAAAGGTCGTACGACACCGTTTCGCCATTTCGGACGGATGTTGCACCCTGCACCGTGGATGTTGCGCCCTGTAGATATCGATTATTCGGACGGCCATAACTTCTGGCTCGTTTAGAGTTACGGGAGCCATAACCTATAAAAACGAAGGCCTCGATGAGTTCTACGACTTTGACAGCTTTGAGGCGTCAATGGATAGATTAATGCCCAAAAAGGACAACCCGAATCTCAATCGGGTCTCGTAAGTTTTTTACCCTTCTTTTTTCGACACGTGGATTTTTACGGTAAAACGGGATTACCGTGGCCCGTCTTCGACTTCCCATCGCTGGACAGTGGTGCACCATGGTACTGTTCCGTTTCAAATCAATGCACGCATTTCTAAAATTCGTACGGCACTGTTTCGCCATTTCGGACGGATGTTGCACCTTGCACCGTTGATGTTGCACCCTGTAGATATCGATTATTCGGACGGCCATAACTTCTGGCTCATTTAGAGTTACAGGATCCTTAACCTGTCAAAACGAAGGCCTCGATGAGTTCTACGGCTTTGACAGCTTTCAGCCGTCAACGGATAGATTAATGCCCAAAAAGGACAACCCGAATCTCAATCGGATCTCGTAAGTTTTTTACCCTTCGTTTTTTTGACACGTGGATTTTTACGGTAAAACGGGATTACCGTGGCCCGTCTTCGACTTTCCATCGCTGGAGAGTGGTGCACCATGGTACTGTTCCGTTTCAAATCCATGCACGCATTTCTAAGATTCGTACGGCACTGTTTCGCCATTTCGGACGGATGTTGCAACTTGCGCCGTGGATGTTGCACCCTGTAGATATCGATTATTCGGACGGTCATAACTTCTGGCTCGTTTAGAGTTACGGGAGCCATAACCTGTCAATACGAAGGCCTCGATGAGTTCTACGACTTTGACTGCTTTCAGCCGTCAACGGATAGATAAATGCCCAAAAAGGACAACCCGAATCTCAATCGAGTCTCGTAAGTTTTTTACCCTTCGTTTTTTCGACACGTGGATTTTTATGGTAAAACAGGATTACAGTGGCTGACCATCGATTTACCATCGCTGGACAGTGGTGCACCATGGTACTGTTCCGTTTCAAATCCGTGCACGCATTTCTAAAAGTCGTACGGCACTGTTTCGCCATTTCGGACGGATGTTGCACCTTGCACCGTGGATGTTGCACCCTGTAGATATCGATTATTCGGACGGCCACAACTTATGGCTCGTTTAGAGTTACGGGAGCCATAACCTGTCAAAACGAAGGCCTCGATGAGTTCTACGGCTTTGAGAGCTTTCAGCCGTCAACGGATAGATTAATGCCCAAAAAGGACAACCCGAATCTCAATCGGGTCTCGTAAGTTTTTTACCCTTCGTTTTTTCGACACGTGGATTTTTATGGTAAAACGGGATTACGGTGGCTGGTCTTCGACTTCACATCGCTGAAGAGTGGTGCACCTTGGGACTGTTCCGTTTCAAATCCATGCACGCATTTCTAAAAGTCGTACGGCGTTGTTTCGCCATTTCGGACGGATGTTGCACCTTGCACCGTGGATGTTGCACCCTGTAGATATCGATTATTCGGACGGCCATAACTTCTGGCTCGTTTGGAGTTATGGGAGCCATAACCTGTCAAAACGAAGGCCTCGATGAGTTCTACGCCTTTGAAAGCTTTCAGCCGTCAACGGATAGATTAATGCCCAAAAAGGACAACCCGAATCTCAATCGGGTCTCGTAAGTTTTTTACCCTTCGTTTTTTCGACACGTGGATTTTTACGGTAAAACGGGATTACCGTGGCCTGTCTTCGACTTACCATCGCTGAAGAATGGTGCACCAAGGTACTTTTCCTTTTCAAATCCACGCACGCATTTCTAAACGTCGTACGGCACTGTTTCGCCATTTCGGACGGATGTTGCACCTTGCACCGTGGATGTTGCACCCTGTAGATATCGATTATTCGGACGGCCATAACTTCTGGCTCGTTTAGAGTTACTGGAGCCATAACCTGTCAAAACGAAGGCCTCGATGAGTTCTACGGCTTTGACAGCTTTGAGCCGTCAACGGATAGATTAATGCCCAAAAAGGACAACACGAATCTCAATCGGGTCTCGTAAGTTTTTTACCCTTCGTTTTTTCGACATGTGGATTTTTACGGTAAAACGGGTTTACCGTGGTGCGTCTTCGACTTCCCATCGCTGGAGAGTGGTGCACCACGATACTGTTCCGTTTCAAATCCATGCACGCATTTCTAAAAGTCATACGGCACTGTTTCGCCATTTCGGACGGATGTTGCGCCTTGCACCGTGGATGTTGCACCCTGTAGATATCGATTATTCGGACGGCCATAACTTCTGGCTCTTTTAGCGCTACGAGAGCCATAACCTGTCAAAACGAATGGCTCGATGAGTTCTAAGGCTTTGACCGCTTTGAGCCGTCAACGGATAGATTAATGCCCAAAAAGGACAACCCGAATCTCAATCGGGTCTCATAAGTTTTTTACCCTTCGTTTTTTCGACACGTGGATTTTTACGGTAAAACGGGATTACCGTGGCCCGTCTTCGACTTCCCATCGCTGGAGAGCGGTGCACCATGGTACTGTTCCGTTTCAAATCCATGCACGCATTTCTAAAAGTCGTAAGGCAGTGTTTCGCCATTTCGGACGGATGTTGCACCTTGCACCGTGGATGTTGCACCCTGTATATTTCGATTATTCGGACGGCCATAACTTCTGGCTCGTTTAGAGTTACGGGAGCCATAACCTGTCAAAACGAAGGCCTCGATGAGTTCTACGGCTTTGACAGCATTCAGCCATCAACTGATAGATTAATGCCCAAAAAGGACAGCCCGAATCTCAATCGGATCTCGTAAGTTTTTTACCCTTCGTTTTTTCGACACGTGGATTTTTACGGTAAAACGGGATTATGGTGGCTGGTCTTCGACTTCCCATCGCTGAAGAGTGGTTCACCTTGGGACTGTTCCGTTTCAAATCCATGCATGCATTTCTAAAAGTCGTACGGCACTGTTTCGCCATTTCGGACGGATGTTGCACCTTGCACCGTGGATGTTGCACGCTGTAGAAATCGATTATTCGGACGGCCATAACTTCTGGCTCGTTTAGAGTTACGGGAGCCATAACCTGTCAAAACGAAGGCCTCGATGAGTTCTACGGCTTTGAAAACTTTCAGCCGTCAACGGATAGATTAATGCCCAAAAAGGACAACTCGAATCTCAATCGGGTCTCGTAAGTTTTTTACCCTTCGTTTTTTCGACACGTGGATTTTTACGGTAAAACGGGATTACCGTGGCCCGTCTTCGACTTCTCATCGCTGAAGAGTGGTGCACCAAGGTACTGTTCCTTTTCAAATCCATGTACGCATTTCTAAACGTCGTACGGCACTGTTTCGCCATTTCGGACGGATGTTGCACCTTGCACCGTGGATGTTGCACCCTGTAGATATCGATTATTCGGACGGCCATAACTTCTGGCTCGTTTAGAGTTACTAGAGCCATAACCTGTCAAAACGAAGGCCTCGATGAGTTCTACCGCTTTCACAGCTTTCAGCCGTCAACGGATAGATTAATGCCCAAAAAGGACAACACGAATCTCAATCGGGTCTCGTAAGTTTTTTACCCTTCGTTTTTACGACACGTGGATTTTTACGGTAAAACGGGATTACCGTGGTCGGTCTTCGACTTCCCATCGCTAGAGAGTGGTGCACCACGGTACTATTCCGTTTCAAATCCATGCATGCATTTCTAAAAGTCATACGGCACTGTTTCGCCATTTCGGACCGATGTTGCGCCTTGCACCGTGGATGTTGCACCCTGTAGATATAGATTATTCGGACGGCCATAACTTCTGGCTCGTTTAGCGTTACCAGAGCCATAACCTGTCAAAACGAATGGCTCGATGAGTTCTACGGCTTCGACCGCTTTGAGCCGTCAACGGATAGATTAATGCCCAAAAAGGACAACCCGAATCTCAATCGGGTCTCGTAAGTTTTTTACCCTTCGTTTTTTCGACACGTGGATTTTTACGGTAAAACGGGATTACCGTGGCCCGGCTTCGACTTTCCATCGCTGGAGAGTTGTGCACCATGGTACTGTTCCGTTTCAAATCCATGCACGCATTTCTAAAAGTCGTACGGCACTGTTTCGCCATTTCGGACGGATGTTGCACCTTGCACCGTGGATGTTGCACCCTGTAGATATCGATTATTCGGACGGCCATAACTTCTAGCTCGTTTAGATAGTCACGGGAGCCATAACCTGTCAAAACGAAGGCCTCGATGAATTCTATGGCTTTGACAGCTTTCAGCCATCAACGGATAGATTAATGCCCAAAAAGGACAACCCGAATCTCAATCGGGTCTCGTAAGTTTTTTACCCTTCGTTTTTTCGACACGTGGATTTTTACGGTGAAACGGGATTACGGTGGCTGATCTTCGATTTACAATCGTTGGAGAGTGGTGCACCACGGTACTATTCCGTTTCAAATCCGTGCACGTATTTCTAAAGGTCGTACGACACGTTTCGCCATTTCGAACGGATGTTGCACCTTGCACCGTGGATGTTGCACCCTGTAAATATCGAATATTCGGACGGCCATAACTTCTGGCTCGTTTAGAGTTACAAAAGCCATAACCTGTCAAAACGAAGTCCTCAATGGGTTCTACGGCTTTGACAGCTTTCAGCCGTCAACGGATAGATTAATGCCCAAAAAGGACAACCCGAATCTCAATCGGGTCTCGTAAGTTTTTTACCCTTCGTTTTTTCGACACGTGGATTTTTACGGTAAAACAGGATTACCGTGGCCCGTCTTCGACTTCCCATCGCTGGAGAGTGGTGCACCACAATACTGTTTCGTTTCAAATCCATTCACGCATTTCTAAAAGTCGTAAGGCACTGTTTCGCCATTTCGGACGGATGTTGCACCTTGCACCGTGGATATTGCAACCTGTAGATTTCGATTATTCGGACGGCCATAACTTCTAGCTCGTTTAGAGTCACGGGAGCCATAACCTGTCAAAACGAAGGCCTCGATGAGTTCTACAGCTTTGACTGCTTTCAGCCGTCAACGGATAGATTAATGCCCAAAAAGGACAACCCGAATCTCAATCGGGTCTCGTAAGTTTTTTACCCTTCGTTTTTTCGACACGTGGATTTTTACGGTAAAACGGGATTACGGTGGCTGGTCTTCGATTTACCATCGCTGGAGAGTGGTGCACCACGGTACTATTCCGTTTCAAATCCATGCACGCATTTCTAAAGGTCGTACGGCACCGTTTCGCCATTTCGAACGGATGTTGCACCTTGCACCGTGGATGTTGCACCCTGTAAATATCGAATATTCGGACGGCCATAACTTCTGGCTCGTTTAGAGCTACAAAAGCCATAACCTGTCAAAACGAAGGCCTCAATGGGTTCTACGGCTTTGACAGCTTTCAGCCTTCAACGGATAGATTAATGCCCAAAAAGGACAACCCGAATCTCAATCGGGTCTCGTAAGTTTTTTACCCTTCGTTTTTTCGACACGTGGATTTTTACGGTAAAACGGGATTACCGTGGCCTGTCTTCGACTTCCCATCGCTGGAGAGTGGTGCACCATGGTACTGTTCCGTTTCAAATCCATGAACGCATTTCTAAAGGTCGTACGGCACTGTTTCTCCATTTCGGACGGATGTTGCACCTTGCACCGTGGATGTTGCACCCTGTAGATATCGATTATTCCGACGGCCATAACTTCTGGCTCGTTTAGAGTTACGGGAGCCATAACCTGTCAAAATGAAGGCCTCGATGAGTTCTACGGCTTTGATAGCTTTCAGCCGTCAACGGATAGATTAATGCCCAAAAAGGACAACCCTAATCTCAATCGGGTCTCGTAAGTTTTTTACCCTTCGTTTTTTCGACACGTGGATTTTTACGGTAAAATAGGATTACGGTGGCTGGCCTTCGATTTACCATCGCTGGACAGTGGTGCACCATGGTACTGTTCCGTTTCAAATTCATGCATGCTTTTCTAAAAGTCGTACGGCACTGTTTCGCCATTTCGGACGGATGTTGCACCTTGCACCGTGGATGTTGCACCCTGTAGATATCGATTATTCGGACGGCCACAACTTCTGGCTCGTTTAGAGTTACGGGAGCCATAACCTGTCAAAACGAAGGCCTCGATGAGTTCTACGGCTTTGAAAGCTTTCAGCCGTCAACGGATAGATTAATTCCCAAAAAGGACAACCCGAACCTCAATCGGGTCTCGTAAGTTTTTTACCCTTCGTTTTTTCGACACGTGGATTTTTACGGTAAAACGGGATTACGGTGGCTGGTCTTCGACTTCCCATCGCTGAAGAGTGGTACACCTTGGGACTGTTCCGTTTCAAATCCATGCACGCATTTCTAAAAGTCGTACGGCACTGTTTCGCCATTTCGGACGGATGTTGCACCTTGCACCGTGGATGTTGCACCCTGTAGATATCGATTATTCGGACGGCCATAACTTCTGGCTCGTTTAGAGTTACGGGAGCCATAACCTGCCAAAACGAAGGCCTCGATGAGTTCTACGGCATTGAAAACTTTCAGCCGTCAACGGATAGACTAATGCCCAAAAAGGACAACCCGAATCTCAATCGGGTCTCGTAAGTTTTTTACCCTTCGTTTTTTCGACACGTGGATTTTTACGGTAAAATGGGATTACCGTGGCCCGTCTTCGACTTCCCATCGCTGAAGAGTGGTGCACCAAGGTACTGTTCCTTTTCAAATCCATGCACGCATTTCTAAACGTCGTACGGCACTGTTTCGCCATTTCGGACGGATGTTGCACCTTGCACCGTGGATGTTGCACCCTGTAGATATCGATTATTCGGACGGCCATAACTTCTGGCTCGTTTAGAGTTACGGGAGCCATAACCTGTCAAAAAGAAGGCCTCGATGAGTTCTACGGTTTTGACAGCTTGCAGCCGTCAACGGAAGATTAATGCCCAAAAAGGACAACCCGAATCTCAATCGGGTCTCGTAAGTTTTTTACCCTTCGTTTTTTCGACACGTGGATTTTTACGGTAAAACGGGATTACCGTGGCCCGTCTTCGACTTCCCATCGTTGAAGAGTGGTGCACCAAGGTACTGTTCCTTTTCAAATCTATGCACGCATTTCTAAACGTCGTACGGCACTGTTTCGCCATTTCGGACGGATGTTGCACCTTGCACCGTGGATGTTGCACCCTGTAGATATCGATTATTCGGACGGCCGGAACTTCTGGCTCGTTTAGAGTTACTGGAGCCATAACCTATCAAAACGAAGGCCTCGATCAGTTCTACGGCTTTGACAGCTTTGAGCCGTCAACGGATAGATTAATGCCGAAAAAGGACAACACGAATCTCAATCGGGTCTCGTAAGTTTTTCACCCTACGTTTTTTCGACACGTGGATTTTTACGGTAAAACGGGATTACCGTGGTCCGTCTTCGACTTTCCATCGCTGGAGAGTGGTGCACCACGGTACTGTTCCGTTTCAAATCCATGCATGCATTTCTAAAAGTCATACGGCACTGTTTCGCCATTTCGGACGGATGTTGCGCCTTGCACCGTGGATGTGGCACCCTGTAGATATCGATTATTCGGACGGCCATAACTTCTGGCTCGTTTAGCGTTACGAGAGCCATAACCTGTCAAAATGAATGGCTCGATGAGTTCTACGGCTTTGACCGCTTTGAGCCGTCAACGGATAGATTAATGCCCAAAAAGGACAACCCGAATCTCAATCGGGTCTCGTAAGTTTTTTACCCTTCGTTTTTTCGACACGTGGATTTTTACTGTAAAACGGGATTACCGTGGCCCGTCTTCGACTTCCCATCGTTGGAGAGTGGTGCACCATGGTACTGTTCCGTTTCAAATCCATGCACGCATTTCTAAAAGTCGTACGGCACTGTTTCGCCAATTCGGACGGATGTTGCACCTTGCACCGTGGACGTTGCACCCTGTAGATTTCGATTATTCGGACGGCCACAACTTCTGGCTCGTTTAGAGTTACGGGAGCCATAACCTGTCAAAACGAAGGCCTCGATGAGTTCTATGGCTTTGAAAGATTTCAGCCGTCAACGGATAGATTAATGCCCAAAAAGGACAACCCAAATCGCAATCGGGTCTCGTAAGTTTTTTACCCTTCGTTTTTTCGACACGTGGATTTTTACGGTAAAACGGGATTACGGTGGCTAGTCCTCGACTTCCCATCGCTGAAGAGTGGTGCATCTTGGGACTGTTCCGTTTCAAATCCATGCACGCATTTCTAAAAGTCGTACGGCACTGTTTTGCCATTTCGGACGGATGTTGCACCTTGCACCATGGATGTTGCACCCTGTAGATATCGATTATTCGGACGGCCATAACTTCTGGCTCGTTTAGAGTTACGGGAGCCATAACATGTCAAAACGAAGGCCTTGATGAGTTCTACGGCTTTGAAAGCTTTCAGCCGTCAACGGATAGATTAATGCCCAAAAAGGACAACCCGAATCTCAATCGGGTCTCGTAAGTTTTTTACCCTTCGTTTTTTCGACACGTGGATTTTTACGGTAAACCGGGATTACGTTGGCTGGTCTTCGATTTACCGTCGCTGGAGAGTGGTGCACCATGGTACTATTCCGTTTCAAATCCATGCACGCATTTGTAAAGGTCGTACGGCATAGTTTTGCCATTTCCGACGGATGTTGCACCATGCACCGTGGATGTTACTCCCTGTAGATGTCGATTATTCGGATGGCCATAACTTCTAGCTCGTTTAGAGTTACGGGAGCCATAACCTGTCAAAACGAAGGCCTCGATGAGTTCTACGGCTTTGACTGCTTTAAGCCGTCAACTGATAGATTAATGCCCAAAAAGGACAATCCGAATCTCAATCGGGTCTCGTAAGTTTTTTACCCATCGGTTTTTCGACACGTGGATTTTTACGGTAAAACGGGATTACCGTGGCCCGTCTTCGACTTCCCATCGCTGAAGAGTGGTGCACCATGGGACTGTTCCATTTCAAATCCATGCACCCATTTCAAAAAGTCGTACGGCACTGTTTCTCCATTTCGGACGGATGTTGCACCTGGCACCGTGGATGTTGCACCCTGTAGATATCGATTATTTGGACGGCCATAACTTCTAGCTCGTTTAGAGTTACGGGAGACATAACCTGTCAAAACAAAGTCCTCGATGAGTTCTACGGCTTTTACAGCTTTCAGCTGTCAGTGGATTGATTAATGCCCAAAAAGGACAACCCGAATCTCAATCAGGTCTCGTAAGTTTTTTACCCTTCGTTTTTTCGACATGTGGATTTTTACGGTAAAACGGGATTATGGTGGCTTGTCTTCGATTTACCATCGCTGGAGAGTGGTGCACTATGGTACTGTTCCGTTTCAAATCCATGCACACATTTCTAAAGGTCGTACGACACTGTTTCTCTATTTGGGACGGATGTTGCACCTTGCACCGTGGATGTTGCACCCTGTAGATATCGATTATTCAGACGGCCATAACTTCTGGCTCGTTTAGAGTTACGGGAGCCATAACCTGTCAAAACGAAGGCCTCGATGAGTTCTACGGCTTTGACAGCTTTCAGCCGTCAACGGATAGATTAATGGCCAAAAAGGACAACTCGAATCTCAATCGGGTCTCGTAAGTTTTTTACCCTTCGTTTTTTCGACATGTGGATTTTTACGGTAAAACGGGATTACCGTGGCCCGTCTTCGACTTCCCATCGCTGGAGAGTGGTGCACCATGGTACTGTTCCGTTTCAAATCCATGCACGCATTTCTAAAAGTCGTAAGGCACTGTTTCGCCATTTCGGACAGATGTTGCATCTTGCACCGTGGACGTTGCACCCTGTAGATTTCCATTATTCGGACGGCCATAACTTGTGGCTCGTTTAGAGTTACGGGAGCCGTAACCTGTCAAAACGAAGGCCTCGATGAGTTCTACGGCTTTGACAGCTTTCTGCCGTCAACGGATAGATTAATGCCCAAAAAGGACAACACGAATCTCAATCGGGTCTCGTAAGTTTTTTACCCTTCGTTTTTTCGACACGTGGATTTTTACGGTAAAACGGGATTACGGTGGCTGGTCTTCGATTTACCATCACTGGAGAGTGGTGCACCATGGTACTGTTCCGTTTCAAATCCATGCACGCAGTTCTAAAGGTCGTACGGCATAGTTTTGCCATTTCGGACGGATGTTGCACCATGCACCGTGGATGTTCCTCCCTGTAGATATCGATTATTCGGACGGCCGTAACTTCTAGCTCGTTTAGAGTTACGGGAGCCATAACCTGTCAAAACGAAGGCCTCGATGAGTTCTACAGTTTTGATAGCTTTCAGCCGTCAACGGATAGATTAATGCCCAAAAAGGACAACCCGAATCTCAATCGGGTCTCGTAAGTTTTTTACCCTTCGTTTTTTCGACACGTGGATTTTTACGGTAAAACGGGATTACGGTGGCTGGTCTTCGATTTACCATCGCTGGAGAGTGGTGCACCATGGTACTGTTTCGTTTCAAATCCATGCACGCATTTCTAAAGGTCGTACGGCACTGTTTCGCCATTTTGGACGGATGTTGCACCTTGCACCGTGGATGTTGCACCCTGTAGATATCTATTATTCGGACGGCCATAATTTCTGGCTCGTTTAGAGTTACGGGAGCCATAACCTGTCAAAACGAAGGCCTCGATGAGTTCTACGGCTTTGACGGCTTTCAGCCGTCAATGGATAGATTAATGCCCAAAAAGGACAACCTGAATCTCAGTCGGGTCTCGTAAGTTTTTACCCTTCGTTTTTTCGACACGTGGATTTTTACGGTAAAACGGGATTACCGTGGCCCATCTTCGACTTCCCATCGCTGTAGAGTGATGCACCATGCTACTGTTCCGTTTCAAATCAATGCACGCATTTCTAAAACTCGTACGGCAGTGTTTCTCCATTTCGGACGGATGTTGCACCTTGCACCGTGGATGTTGCACCCTGTAGATACCGATTATTCGAACGGCCATAACTTCTGGCTCGTTTAGAGTTACGGGAGCCATAATCTGTCAAAACGAAGGCCTCGATGAGTTCTACGGCTTTGATAGCTTTCAGCCGTCAACGCATAGATTAATGCCCAAAAAGGACAACCCGAATCTCAATCGGGTCTCGTAAGTTTTTTACCCTTCGTTTTTTCGACACGTGGATTTTTACGGCAAAACGGGATTTCGATGGCTGGTCTTCGATTTACCATCGCTGGAGAGTGGTGCACCATGGTACTGTTCCGTTTCAAATCCATTCACGCATTTCTAAAAGTCGTACGGCACTGTTCGCCATTTCGGACGGATGTTGCACCTTGCACCGCGGATGTTGCACCCTGTAGATATCGATTATTCGGACGGCCATAACTTCTGGCTCGTTTAGAGTTACGGGAGCCATAACCTTTCAAAATGAAGGCCTCGATGAGTTCTACGGCTTTGACAGCTTTCAGCCGTCAACGGATAGATTAATGCCCAAAAAAGACAACCCGAATCTCAATCAGGTCTCGTAAGTTTTTTACCCTTCGTTTTTTCGACACGTGTAATTTTACGGTAAAACGGGATTACCGTGGCCCGTCTTCGACTTCCCATTGCTGGAGTGTGGTGCACCATGGTACTGTTCCGTTTCAAATCCATGCACGCATTTGTAAAGGTCGTACGACACTGTTTCGCCATTTCGGACGGATGTTGCACCTTGCACCGTGGATGTTGCACCCTGTAGATATCGATTATTCGGACGGCCATAACTTCTGGCTCGTTTAGAGTTACGGGAGTTATAACCTGTCGAAACGAAGGCCTCGATGAGTTCTACGGCTTTGACAGCTTTCAGCCATCAACGGAAAGATTAATGTCCAAAAAGGACAACCCGAATCTCAATCGGGTCTCGTAAGTTTTTTACCCTTCGTTTTTTCGACACGTGGACTTTTACGGCAAAACGGGATTACGGTGGCTGGTCTTCGATTTACCATACCTGGAGAGTGGTGCACCATGGTACTGTTCCGTTTCAAATCCATGCACGCATTTCTAAAAGCCGTACGGCACTGTTTCGCCATTTCGGACGGATGTTGCACCTTGCACCGTGGATGTTGCACCCTGTAGATATCGATTATTCGGACGGCCATAACTTCTGGCTCGTTTTGAGTTACGGGAGCCATAACCTATGAAAACGAAGGCCTCGATAAGTTCTACGGCTTTGACAACTTTCAGCCGTCAACGGATAGATTAATGCCCAAAAAGGACAACCCAAATCTCAATCGGGTCTCGTAAGTTTTTTACCCTTCGTTTTTTCGACACGTGAATTTTTATGGCAAAACGGGATTACGTCGGGTAGTCTTCGATTTACCGTCGCTGGAGAGTGGTGCACCATGGTACTGTTCCGTTTCAAATCCATGCACGCATTTGTAAAGGTCGTACGGCACTGTTTCGCCATTTTGGACGGATGTTGCACCTTGCACCGTGGATGTTGCACCCTGTAGATATCGATTATTCGGACGGCCATAACTTCTGGCTCGTTTAGAGTTACGGGAGCCATAACCTGTCAAAACGAAGGCCTCGATGAGTTCTACGGCTTTGACAGCTTTCAGCCGACAACGGATGGATTAATGCCCCAAAAGGACAACCCGAATCTCAATCGGGTCTCGTAAGTTTTTACCCTTCGTTTTTTCGACACGTGGATTTTTATGGTAAAACGGGATTACGGTGGCTGGTCTTCGATTTATTATCGCTGTAGAGTGGTGCACCATGGTACTGTTCCGTTTCAAATCCATGCACACATTTCTAAAGGTCGTACGTCACTGTTTCGCCATTTCTGACGGATGTTGCACCTTGCACCGTGGATGTTGCACCCTGTAGATATCGATTATTCGGACGGCCATAACTTCTGGCTCGTTCAGAGTTACAGGAGCCATAACCTGTCAAAACGAAGGCCTAGATGAGTTCTATGGCTTTGATAGCTTTCAGCCGTCAACGGATAGATTAATGCCCAAAAAGGACAACCCGAATCACAATCGGGTCTCGTAAGTCTTTTACCCTTCGTTTTTTCGACACGTGGATTTTTACGGCAAAACGGGATTACCGTGGCTGGTCTTCGATTTACCATCGCTGGAGAGTGGTGCACCATGGTACTGTTCCGTTTCAAATCCATGCACGCATTTCTAAAAGTCGTACGACACTGTTTCGCCATTTCGGACGGATGTTGCACCTTGCACCGTGGATGTTGCACCATGTAGATATCGATTATTCGGACGGCCATGACTTCTGGCTCGTTTAGAGTTACGGGAGACATAGCCTGTCAAAACGAATGCCTCGATGAGTTCTACGGCTTTGACAGCTTTCAGCCGTCAACGGATAGACTAATGCCCAAAAAGGACAACCTGAATCTCAATCGGGTCTCGTATGTTTTTTACCCTTCGTTTTTCGACACGTGGATTTTTACGGCAAAACGGGATTACGGTGGCTGGTCTTCGATTTACCATCGCTGGAGAGTGGTGCACCATTGTACTTTTCCGTTTCAAATCCATGCACGTATTTCTAAAAGTTATACGGCACTGTTTCGCCATTTCGGACGGATGTTGCACCTTGCACCGTGGATGTTGCACCCTGTAGATATCGATTAATCGGACGGCCATAACTTCTTGCACGTTTAGAGTTACGGGAGCCATAACCTGTCAAAACAAAGACCTCGACGAGTTCTATGGGTTTGACAGCTTTCAGCCGTCAACGGATAGATTAATGCCCAAAAAGGACAACCCGAATCTCAATCGTGTCTCGTAAGTTTTTTACCCTTAGTTTTTTCGACACGTGGATTTTTACGGTAAAACGGGATTACGGTGGCTGGTCTTCGATTTACCATCACTGGAGAGTGGTGCCCATGGTACTGTTCCGTTTCAAATCCATGCACGCATTTCTAAAGGTCGTACGGTACTGTTTCGCCATTTCGGACGGATGTTGCACCTTGCATCGTGGATGTTGCACCCTGTAGATATCGATTATTCGGACGGCCATAACTTCTGGCTCGTTTAGAGTTACGGGAGCCATAACCTGTCAAAACGAAGGCCTCGATGAGTTCTACGGCTTTGACAGCTTTGAACCGTCAACGGATAGATTAATGCCCAAAAAGGACAACCCGAATCTCAATCGGGTCTCGTAAGTTTTTTACCCTTCGTTTTTTCGACACGTGGATTTTTACGGCAAAACGGGATTACGGTGGCTGGTCTTCGATTTACCATCGCTGGAGAGTGGTGCACCATGGTACTGTTCCGTTTCAAATCCATGCACGCATTTCTAAAAGTCGTACGACACTGTTTCGCCATGTCGGACGGATGTTGCACCTTGCACCATGAATGTTGCACCGTGTAGATATCGATTATTCGGACGGCCATAACTTCTGGCTCGTTTAGAGTTACGGGAGCCATAACCTGTCAAAACGAAGGACTCGATGAGTTCTATGGCTTTGACAGCTTTCAGCCACCAACGGATAGATTAATGCCCAAAAAGGACAACCCGAATCTCAATCGGGTCTCGTAAGTTTTTTACCCTTCGTTTTTTCGACACGTGGATTTTTACGGTAAAACGGGATTACGGTGGCTGGTCTTCGATTAACCATCGCTGTAGAGTGGTGCACCATGGTACTGTTCCGTTTCAAATCCATGCACGCATTTCTAAAGGTCGTACGACACTGTTTCGCCATTTCGGACGGATGTTGCACCTTGCACCGCGGATGCTGCACCCTGTAGATATCGATTATTCGGACGGCCATAACTTCTGGCTCGTTAAGAGTTACGGGAGCCATAACCTGTCAAAACGAATACCACTATGAGTTCTACGGCCATGACGGTTTTCAGCGGTCAACGGATAGATTAATACCCAAAAAGGACAACCCGAATCTCAATCGGGTCTCGTAAGTTTTTTACCCTTCGTTTTTTCGACACGTGGATTTTTACGGTAAAAGGTGATTACCGTGGCCCGTCTTCGACTTCCCATTGCTGAAGAGTGGTGCACCATGGTACTGTTCCGTTTCAAATCCATGCACGCATTTCTAAAAGTCGTACGACACTGTTTCGCCATTTCGGACGGATGTTGCACCTTGCACCGTGGATGTTGCACCATGTAGATATCGATTATTCGGACGGCCATGACTTCTGGCTCGTTTAGAGTTACGGGAGACATAGCCTGTCAAAACGAATGCCCCGATGAGTTCTACGGCTTTGACAGCTTTCAGCCGTCAACGGATAGACTAATGCCCAAAAAGGACAACATGAATCTCAATCGGGTCTCGTATGTTTTTTACCCTTCGTTTTTCGACACGTGGATTTTTACGGCAAAACGGGATTACGGTGGCTGGTCTTCGATTTACCATCCCTGGAGAGTGGTGCACCATGGTACTGTTCCGTTTCAAATCAATGCACGCATTTCTAAAAGTTGTACGACACTGTTTCGCCATGTCGGACGGATGTTGCACCTTGCACCGTGGATGTTGCACCCTGTAGATATCGATTATTCGGACGGCTATAACTTCTGGCTCGTTAAGAGTTACGGGAGGCATAACCTGTCAAAATGAATGTTTTGCCATTTCGGATGGCTCGTTAAGAGTTACGGCACTGTTTCGCCATTTCGGACGGATGTTGCACCTTGCACCGTGGATGTTGCACCATGTAGATATCGATTATTCGGACGGCCATAACTTCTGGCTCGTTTAGAGTTACGGGAGCCATAACCTGTCAAAACGAAGGCCTCGATGAGTTCTACGGCTTTGATAGCTTTCAGCCGTCAACGGATAGATTAATGCCCAAAAAGGACAACCCGAATCTCAATCGGGTCTCGTAAGTCTTTTACCCTTCGTTTTTTCGACACGTGGATTTTTACGGTAAAACGGGATTACGGTGGCTGGTCTTCGATTTACCATCGCTGGAGAGTGGTGCACCATGGTACTGTTCCGTTTCAAATCCATGCACGCATTTCTAAAGGTCGTACGACACTGTTTCGCCATTTCGGACGGATGTCGCACCTTGCACCGTGGATGTTGCACCCTGTAGATATCGATTATTCGGACGGCCATAACTTCTGGCTCGTTTAGATTTACGGGAGCCATAATCTGTCAAACGAAGGCCTCGATGAGTTCTACGGCTTTGATAGCTTTCAGCCGTCAACGGATAGATTAATGCCCAAAAAGGACAACCCGAATCTCAATCGGGTCTCGTAAGTTTTTTACCCTTCGTTTTTTCGACACGTGGATTTTTACGGCAAAACGGGATTACGATGGCTGGTCTTCGATTTACCATCGCTGGAGAGTGGTGCACCATGGTACTGTTCCGTTTCAAATCCATGCACGCATTTCTTAAAGTCATACGGCACTGTTTCGCCATTTCGGACGGATGTTGCACCTTGCACCGCGGATGTTGCACCCTGTAGATATCGATTATTCGGACGGCCATAACTTCTGGCTCGTTTAGAGTTACGGGAGCCATAACCTTTCAAAACGAAGGCCCCGATGAGTTCTACCGCTTTGACAGCTTTCAGCCGTCAACGGATAGATTAATGCCCAAAAAAGACAACCCGAATCTCAATCGGGTCTCGTAAGTTTTTTACCCTTTGTTTTTTCGACACGTGTAATTTTACGGTAAAACGGGATTACCGTGGCCCGTCTTCGCTTCCCATTGCTGGAGATTGGTGCACCATGGTACTGTTCCGTTTCAAATCCATGCACGCATTTCTAAAAGTCATACGGCACGGTTTCGCCATTTCGGACGGATGTTGCACCTTGCACCGTGGATGTTGCACCCTGTAGATATCGATTATTCGGACGGCCATAACTTCTGGCTCGTTTAGAGTTACGGGAGTCATAACCTGTCGAAACGAAGGCCTCGATGAGTTCTACGGCTTTGACAGCTTTTAGCCATCAACGGATAGATTAATGCCCAAAAAGGACAATCCGAATCTCAATCGGGTCTCGTAAGTTTTTTACCCTTCGTTTTTTCGACACGTGGATTTTTACGGCAAAACGGGATTACGGTGGCTGGTCTTCGATTTACCATAGCTGGAGAGTGGTGCACCATGGTACTATTCCGTTTCAAATCATGCACGCATTTCTAAAAGCCGTACGTCACTGTTTCACCATTTCGGACGGATGTTGCACCTTGCACCGTGGATGTTGCACCCTGTAGATATCCATTATTCGGACGGCCATAACTTCTGGCTCGTTTATAGTTACGGGAGCCATAACCTATGAAAACGAAGGCCTCGATGAGTTCTACGGCTTTGACAGCTTTCAGCCGTCAAACAGATAGATTAATGCCCAAAAAGGACAACCCGAATCTCAATCGGGTCTCGTAAGTTTTTTACCCTTCGTTTTTTCGACACGTGGAATTTTACGGCAAAACGGGATTACGGTGGCTGGTCTTTGATTTACCGTCGCTGGAGAGTGGTGCACCATGGTACTGTTCCATTTCAAATCCATGCACGCATTTGTAAAGGTCGTACGGCACTGTTTCGCCATTTCGGACGGATGTCGCACCTTGCACCGTGGATGTTGCACCCTGTAGATATTGATTATTCGGACGGCCATAACTTCTGGCTCGTTTAGAGTTACGGGAGCCATAACCTGTCAAAACGAAGGCCTCGATGAGTTCTACGGCTTTGACAACTTTCAGCCGTCAACGGATAGATTAATGCCCCAAAAGGACAACCCGAATCTCAATCGGGTCTCGTAAGTTTTTTACACTTCGTTTTTTCGACAAGTGGATTTTTACGGTAAAACGGGATTACGGTGGCTTGTCTTCGATTTACCATCGCTACAGAGTGGTGCACCATGGTACTGTTCCGTTTCAGATCCATGCACGCGTTTCTAAAGGTCGTACGTCACTGTTTCGCCATTTCGGACGGATGTTGCACCTTGCACCGTGGATGTTGCACCCTGTAGATATCGATTATTCGGACGGCCATAACTTCTGGCTCGTTTTGAGTTACGGGAGCCATAACCTATGAAAACGAAGGCCTAGATGAGTTCTACGGCTTTGACAGCTTTCAGCCGTCAACGGATAGATTAATGCCCAAAAAGGACAACCCGAATCTCAATCGGGTCTCGTAAGTTTTTTACCCTTCGTTTTTTCGACACATGGATTTTTACGGTAAAACGGGATTACCGTGGCCCGTCTTCGACTTTCCATCGCTGGAGAGTGGTGCACCATGGTACTGTTCTGTTTCAAATCAATGCACGCATTTCTAAAAGTCGTAAGGCACTGTTTCGCCATTTCGGACGGATGTTGCGCCTTGCACCGTGGATGTTGCACCCTGTAGATATCGATTATTCGGACGGCCATAACTTCTGGCTCGTTTAGAGTTACGGGAGCCATAACCTGTCAAAACGAAGGCCTCGATGAGTTCTACGGCTTTGATAGCTTTCAACCGTCAACGGATAGATTAATGCCCAAAAAGAACAACCCGAATCTCAATCAGGTCTCGTAAGTTTTTTACCCTTCGATTTTTCGACACGTAGATTTTTACGGTAAAACGGGATTACGGTGGCTGGTCTTCGATTTAACATCGCTGGAGAGTGGTGCACCATGGTACTGTTCCGTTTCAAATCCATGCACGCATTTCTAAAGGTCGTACGTCACTGTTTCGTCATTTCGGACGGATGTTGCACCTTGCACCGTGGATATTGCACCCTGCAGATATCGATTATTCGGACGGCCATAACTTCTTGCACGTTTAGAGTTACGGGAGCCATAACCTGTCAAAACGAAGACCTCGATGAGTTCTATGGCTTCGACAGCTTTCAGCCGTCAACGGATAGATTAATGCCCAAAAAGGACAACCCGAATCTCAATCGTGTCTCGTAAGTTTTTTACCCTTCGTTTTTTCGACACGTGGATTTTTACGGTAAAACGGGATTACGGTGGATGGTCTTCGATTTACCATCGCTGGAGAGTGGTGCCCATAGTACTGTTCCGTTTCAAATCCATGCACGCATTTCTAAAGGTCGTACGACACTGTTTCGCCATTTTGGACGGATGTTGCACCTTGCATCGTGGATGTTGCACCCTGTAGATATCGATTATTCGGACGACCATAACTTCTCGCTCGTTTAGAGTTACGGGAACCATAACCTGTCAAAACGAAGGCCTCGATGAGTTCTATGGCTTTGACAGCTTTCAACCGTCAACGGATAGATTAATGCCCAAAAAGGACAACCCGAATCTCAATCGGGTCTCGTAAGTTTTTTACCCTTCGTTCTTTCGACACGTGGATTTTTACGGCAAAACGGGATTACGGTGGCTGGTCTTCGATTTACCATAGCTGGAGAGTGGTGCACCATGGTGCTGTTCCGTTTCAAATCCATGCACGCATTTCTAAAAGCCGTACGGCACTGTTTCACCATTTCGGACGGATGTTGCACCTTGCACCGTGGATGTTGCACCCTGTAGATATCGATTATTCGGACGGCCATAACTTCTGGCTCGTTTAGAGTTACGGGAGCCATAATCTATGAAAACGAAGGCCTCGATGAGTTCTACGGCTTTGACAGCTTTCAGCCGTCAACGGATAGATTAATGCCCAAAAAGGACAACCCGAATCTCAATCGGGTCTCGTAAGTTTTTTACCCTTCGTTTTTTCGACACGTGGAATTTTACGGCAAAACGGGATTACGGTGGCTGGTCTTTGATTTACCGTCGCTGGAGAGTGGTGCACCATGGTACTGTTCCATTTCAAATCTATGCACGCATTTGTAAAGGTCGTACGGCACTGTTTCGCCATTTCGGACGGATGTCGCACCTTGCACCGTGGATGTTGCACCCTGTAGATATTGATTATTCGGACGGCCATAACTTCTGGCTCGTTAAGAGTTACGGGAGCCATAACCTGTCAAAACGAAGGCCTCGATGAGTTCTACGGCTTTGACTGCTTTAAGCCGTCAACTGATAGATTAATGCCCAAAAAGGACAACCCGAATCTCAATCGGGTCTCGTAAGTTTTTTACCCTTCGTTTTTTCGACACGTGGAATTTTACGGCAAAACGGGATTACGGTGGCTGGTCTTCGATTTACCGTCGCTGGAGAGTGGTGCACCATGGTACTGTTCCATTTCAAATCCATGCACGCATTTGTAAAGGTCGTACGGCACTGTTTCGCCATTTCGTACGGATATTGCACCTTGCACCGTGGATGTTGCACCCTGTAGATATCGATAATTCGGACGGCCATAACTTCTGGCTCGTTTAGAGTTACGGGAGCCATAACCTATCAAAACGAAGGCCTCGATGAGTTCTACGGCTTTGACTGCTTTAAGCCGTCAACTGATAGATTAATGCCCAAAAAGGACAACCCGAATCTCAATCGGGTCTCGTAATTTTTTTACCCTTCGTTTTTTCGACACGTGGAATTTTACGGCAAAACGGGATTACGGTGGCTGGTCTTCGATTTGCCATCGCTAGAGAGTGGTGCACCATGGTACTGTTCCATTTCAAATCCATGCACGCATTTGTAAAGGTCGTACGGCACTGTTTCGCCATTTCGTACGGATGTTGCACCTTGCACCGTGGATGTTGCACCCTGTAGATATCGATTATTTGGACGGCCATAACTTCTGGCTCGCTTAGAGTTACGGGAGCCATAACCTGTCAAAACGAAGGCCTCGATGAGTTCTACGGCTTTGACAGCTTTCAGCCGTCAACTGATAGATTAATGCCCAAAAAAGACAAACCCGAATCACAATCGGGTCTCGTAAGTTTTTTACCCTTCGTTTTTTCGACACGTGGATTTTTACGGCAAAACGGGATTACGGTGGCTGGCCTTCGATTTACCATCGCTGGCGAGTGGTGCACCATGGTACTGTTCCGTTTCAAATCCATGCACGCATTTCTAAAAGTCGTACGACACTGTTTCGCCATGTCGGACGGATGTTGCACCTTGCACCATGGATGTTGCACCGTGTAGATATCGATTATTCGGACGGCCATAACTTCTGGCTCATTAAGAGTTACAGGAGACATAACCTGTCAAAACGAAGGCCTCGATGAGTTCTACGTCTTTGACCGCTTTCAGCCGTCAACGGATAGATTAATGCCCAAAAAGGACAACCCGAATCTCAATCGGGTCTCGTAAGTTTTTTACCCTTCGTTTTTTCGACACGTGGATTTTTACGGTAAAACGGGATTACGGTGGCTGGTCTTCGATTAACCATCGCTGCAGAGTGGTGCACCATGGTACTGTTCCGTTTCAAATCCATGCACGCATTTCTAAAGGTCGTACGACACTGTTTCGCCATTTCGGACGGATGTTGCACCTTGCACCGCGGATGTTGCACCATGTAGATATCGATTATTCGGACGGCCATAACTTCTGGCTCGTTAAGAGTTACGGGAGCCATAACCTGTCAAAACGAAGACCACTATGAGTTCTACGGCCATGACGGCTTTCAGCGGTCAACGGGTAGATTAATACCCAAAAAGGACAACCCGAATCTCAATCGGGTCTCGTACGTTTTTTACCCTTCGTTTTTTCGACACGTGGATTTTTACGGTAAAACGTGATTACCGTGGCCCGTCTTCGACTTCCCATCGCTGAAGAGTGGTGCACCATGGTACTGTTCCGTTTCAAATCCATGCACGCATTTCTAAAAGTCGTACGACACTGTTTCGCCATTTCGGACGGATGTTGCACCTTGCACCGTGGATGTTGCACCATGTAGATATCGATTATTCGGACGGCCATGACTTCTGGCTCGTTTAGAGTTACGGGAGACATAGCCTGTCAAAACGAAGGCCTCGATGAGTTCTACGGCTTTGACAGCTTTCAGCCGTCAACGGATAGACTAATGCCCAAAAAGGACAACCTGAATCTCAATCGGGTCTCGTAAGTTTTTTACCTTTCGTTTTTTCGACACGTGGATTTTTACGGCAAAACGGGATTACGGTGGCTGGTATTCGATTTACCATCGCTGGAGAGTGGTGCACCATGGTACTGTTCCGTTTCAAATCAATGCACGCATTTCTAAAAGTTGTACGACACTGTTTCGCCATGTCGGACGGATGTTGCACCTTGCACCGTGGATGTTGCACCCTGTAGATATCGATTATTCGGACGGCTATAACTTCTGGCTCGTTAAGAGTTACGGGAGCCATAACCTGTCAAAATGAATGTTTTGCCATTTCGGATGGCTCGTTAAGAGTTACGGCACTGTTTCGCCATTTCGGACGGATGTTGCACCTTGCACCGTGGATGTTGCACCCTGTAGATATCTATTATTCGGACGGCCATAACTTCTGGCTCGTTTAGAGTTACGGGAGCCATAACCTGTCAAAACGAAGGCCCCGATGAGTTCTACGGCTTTGACAGCTTTCAGCCGTCCATGGATAGATTAATGTCCAAAAAGGACAACCCGAATCTCAATCGGGTCTCGTAAGTTTTTACCCTTCGTTTTTTTGACACGTGGATTTTTACGGTAAAACGGGATTACCGTGGCCCATCTTCGACTTCGCATCGCTGTAGAGTGATGCATCATGCTACTGTTCCATTTCAAATCCATGCACGCATTTCTAAAAGTCGTACGGCAGTGTTTCTCCATTTCGGACGGATGTTGCACCTTGCACCGTGGATGTTGCACCCTGTAGATATCGATTATTCGGACGGCCATAACTTCTGGCTCGTTTAGATTTACGGGAGCCATAATCTGTCAAAACGAAGGCCTCGATGAGTTCTACAGCTTTGATAGCTTTCAGCCGTCAACGGATAGATTAATGCCCAAAAAGGACAACCCGAATCTCAATCGGGTCTCGTAAGTTTTTTACCCTTCGTTTTTTCGACACGTGGATTTTTACGGCAAAACGGGATTACGATGGCTGGTCTTCGATTTACCATCGCTGGAGAGTGGTGCACCATGGTACTGTTCCGTTTCAAATCCATGCACGCATTTCTTAAAGTCATACGGCACTTTTTCGCCATTTCGGACGGATGTTGCACCTTGCACCGTGGATGTTGCACCCTGTAGATATCGATTATTCGGACGGCCATAACTTCTGGCTCGTTTAGAGTTACGGGAGCCATAACCTTTCAAAACGAAGGCCTCGATGAATTCTACCTCTTTGACAGCTTTCAGCCGTCAACGGATAGATTAATGCCCAAAAAAGACAACCCGAATCTCAATTGGGTCTCGTAAGTTTTTTACCCTTTGTTTTTTCGACACGTGTAATTTTACGGTAAAACGGGATTACCGTGGCCCGTCTTCGACTTCCCATTGCTGGAGATTGGTGCACCATGGTACTGTTCCGTTTCAAATCCATGCACGCATTTCTAAAAGTCATACGGCACTGTTTCGCCATTTCAGACGGATGTTGCACCTTGCACCGTGGATGTTGCACCCTGTAGATATCGATTATTCGGACGGCCGTAACTTCTGGCTCATTTAGAGATACGGGAGTCATAACCTGTCGAAACGAAGGCCTCGATGAGTTCTACGGCTTTGACAGCTTTTAGCCATCAACGGATAAATTAATGCCCAAAAAGGACAACCCGAATCTCAATCGGGTCTCGTAAGTTTTTTACCCTTCGTTTTTTCGACACGTGGATTTTTACGGCAAAACGGGATTACGGTGGCTGGTCTTCGATTTACCATAGCTGGAGAGTGGTGCACCATGGAACTATTCCGTTTCAAATCCATGCATGCATTTGTAAAGGTCGTACGGCACTGTTTCGCCATTTCGGACGGATGTCGCACCTCGCACCGTGGATGTTGCACCCTGTAGATATTGATTATTCGGACGGCCATAACTTCTGGCTCGTTTAGAGTTACGGGAGCCATAACCTGTCAAAACGAAGGCCTCGATGAGTTCTACGGCTTTGACAGCTTTCAGCCGTCAACGGATAGATTAATGCCCCAAAAGGACAACCCGAATCTCAATCGGGTCTCGTAAGTTTTTTACACTTCGTTTTTTCGACAAGTGGATTTTTACGGTAAAACGGGATTACGGTGGCTGGTCTTCGATTTACCATCGCTGCAGAGTGGTGCATCATGGTGCTGTTCCGTTTCAAATCCATGCATGCATTTCTAAAGGTCGTACGTCACTGTTTCGCCATTTCGGACGGATGTTGCACCTTGCACCGTGGATGTTGCACCCTGTAGATATCGATTATTCGGACGGCCATAACTTCTGCCTCGTTTAGAGTTACGGGAGCCATAACCTGTCAAAACGAAGGCCTAGATGAGTTATATGGCTTTGATAGCTTTCAGCCGTCAACGGATAGATTAATGCCCAAAATGGATAACCCGAATCTCAATCGGGTCTCGTAAGTTTTTTACCCTTCGTTTTTTCGACACGTGGATTTTTGCGGCAAAACGGGATTACCGTGGCTGGTCTTCGATTTACCATCGCTGGAGAGTGGTGCACCATGGTACTGTTCCGTTTCAAATCCATGCACGCATTTCTAAAAGTTGTACGGCACTGTTTTGCCATTTTGGACGGATGTTGCACCTTGCACCGTGGATGTTGCACCCTGTAGATATCGATTATTCGGACGGCCATAACTTCTGGCTCGTTTAGAGTTACGGGAGCCATAACCTGTCAAAACGAAGACCTCGATGAGTTCTACGGCTTTAACAGCTTTCAGCCGTCAACGGATAGATTAATGCCCAAAAAGGACAACCCGAATCTCAATAGGGTCTCGTAAGTTTTTTACCCTTCGTTCTTTCGACACGTGGATTTTTACGGCAAAACGGGATTACGGTGGCTGGTCTTCGATTTAACATCGCTGGAGAGTGGTGCACCATGGTACTGTTCCGTTTCAAATCCATGCACGTATTTCTAAAAGTTATACGGCACTGTTTCGTCATTTCGGACGGATGTTGCACCTTGCACCGTGGATGTTGCACCCTGTAGATATCGATTATTCGGACGGCCATAACTTCTTGCACGTTTAGAGTTACGGGAGCCATAACCTGTCAAAACGAAGACCGCAATGAGTTCTACGGGTTTGACAGCTTTCAGCCGTCAACGGATAGATTAATGCCCAAAAAGGACAACCCGAATCTCAATCGTGTCTCGTAAGTTTTTTACCCTTCGTTTTTTCGACACGTGGATTTTTACGGTAAAACGGGATTACGGTGGCTGGTCTTCGATTTACCATCGCTGGAGAGTGGTGCCCATAGTACTGTTCCGTTTCAAATCCATGCACGCATTTCTAAAGGTCGTACGGCACTGTTTCGCCATTTCGGACGGATGTTGCACCTTGCATCGTGGATGTTGCACCCTGTAGATATCGATTATTCGGACGGCCATAACTTCTAGCTCCTTTAGAGTTACGGGAACCATAACCTGTCAAAACGAAGGCCTCGATGAGTTCTATGGCTTTGACAGCTTTCAACCGTCAACGGATAGATTAATGCCCAAAAAGGACAACCCGAATCTCAATCGGGTCTCGTAAGTTTTTTACCCTTCGTTTTTTCGACACGTGGATTTTTACGGCAAAACGGGATTACGGTGGCTGGTCTTCGATTTACCATAGCTGGAGAGTGGTGCACCATGGTACTATTCCGTTTCAAATCCATGCACGCATTTCTAAAAGCCGTACGGCACTGTTTCACCATTTCGGACGGATGTTGCACCTTGCACCATGGATGTTGCACCCTGTAGATATCGATTATTCGGACGGCCATAACTTCTGGCTCGTTTAGAGTTACGGGAGCCATAACCTATGAAAACGAAGGCCTCGATGAGTTCTACGGCTTTGACAGCTTTCAGCCGTCAACGGATAGATTAATGCCCAAAAAGGACAACCCGAATCTCAATCGGGTCTCGTAAGTTTTTTACCCTTCGTTTTTTCGACACGTGGAATTTTACGGCAAAACGGGATTACTGTGGCTGGTCTTCGATTTACCGTCGCTGGAGAGTGGTGCACCATGGTACTGTTCCATTTCAAATCCATGCACGCATTTGTAAAGGTCGTACGGCACTGTTTCGCCATTTCGGACGGATGTCGCACCTTGCACCGTGGATGTTGCACGCTGTAGATATTGATTATTCGGACGGCCATAACTTCTGGCTCGTTTAGAGTTACGAGAGCCATAACCTGTCAAAACGAAGGCCTCGATGAGTTCTACGGCTTTGACAGCTTTCAGCCGTCAACGGATAGATTAATGCCCCAAAAGGACAACCCGAATCTCAATCGGGTCTCGTAAGTTTTTTACACTTCGTTTTTTCGACAAGTGGATTATTACGGTAAAACGGGATTACGGTGGCTGGTCTTCGATTTACCATCGCTGCAGAGTGGTGCATCATGGTGCTGTTCCGTTTCAAATCCATGCACGCATTTCTAAAGGTCGTACGTCACTGTTTCGCCATTTCGGACGGAGGTTGCACCTTGCACCGTGGATGTTGCACCCTGTAGATATCGATTATTCGGACGGCCATAACTTCTGGCTCGTTTAGAGTTACGGGAGCCATAACCTGTCAAAACGAAGGCCTAGATGAGTTCTATGGCTTTGATAGCTTTCACCCGTCAACGGATAGATTAACGCCCAAAAGGGACAACCCGAATCTCAACCGGGTCTCGTAAGTTTTTTACCCTTCGTTTTTTCGACACGTGGATTTTTACGGCAAAACGGGATTACGGTGGCTGGTATTCGATTTACCATCGCTGGAGAGTGGTGCACCATGGTACTGTTCCGTTTCAAATCCATGCACGCATTTCTAAAAGTCGTACGGCACTGTTTTGCCATTTTGGACGGATGTTGCACCTTGCATCGTGCATGTTGCACCCTGTAGATATCGATTATTCGGACGGCCATAACTTCTGGCTAGTTTAGAGTTACGGGAGCCATAACCTGTCAAAACGATGGCCTCGATGAGTTCTACGGCTTTGACAGCTTTCAGCCATCAACGGATAGATTAATGCCCCAAATGGACAACCCGAATATCAATCGGGTCTCGTAAGTTTTTTACACTTCGTTTTTTCGACACGTGGATTTTTACGGTAAAACGGGATTACGGTGGCTGGTCTTCGATTTACCATCGCTGCAGAGTGGTGCACCATGGTACTGTTCCGTTTCAAATCCATGCACGGATTTCTAAAGGTCGTACGTCACCGTTTCTCCATTTCGGACGGATGTTGCACCTTGCACCGTGGTTGTTGCACCATGTAGATATCGATTATTCGGACGGCCATAACTTCTGCCTCGTTTAGCGTTACGGGAGACATAACCTGTCAAAACGAAGGCCTAGATGAGTTCTATGGCTTTGATAGCTTTCAGCCGTCAACGGATAGATTAATGCCCAAAAGGGACAACCCGAATCTCAATTGGGTCTCGTAAGTTTTTTACCCTTCGTTTTTTCGACACGTGGATTTTTACGGCAAAACGGGATTACCGTGGCTGGTCTTCGATTTACCATCGCTGGAGAGTGGTGCACCATGGTACTGTTCCGTTTCAAATCCATGCACGCATTTCTAAAAGTCGTACGACACTGTTTTGCCATTTTGGACGGATGTTGCACCTCGCACCGTGGATGTTGCACCCTGTAGATATCGATTATTCGGACGGCCATAACTTCTGGCTCGTTTAGAGTTACGGGAGCCATAACCTGTCAAAACGAAGGCCTCGATGAGTTCTATGGCTTTGACGGCTTTCAGCCGTCAACGGATAGATTAATGCCCAAAAAGGACAACCCGAATCTCAATAGGGTCTCATAAGTTTTTTACCCTTCTTTCTTTCGACACGTGGATTTTTACGGCAAAACGGGATTACGGTGGCTGGTCCTCGATTTACCATCGCTGGAGAGTGGTGCACCATGGTACTATTCCGATTCAAATCCATGCACGTATTTCTAAAAGTTATACGGCACTGTTTCGCCATTTCGGACGGATGTTGCACCTTGCACCGTGGATGTTGCACCCTGTAGATATCGATCATTCGGACGGCCATAACTTCTTGCACGTTTAGAGTTACGGGAGCCATAACCTGTCAAAACGAAGACCTCGATGAGTTCTATGGGTTTGACAGCTTTCAGCCGTCAACGGATAGATTAATGCCCAAAAAGGACAACCCGAATCTCAATCGTGTCTCGTAAGTTTTTTACCCTTCGTTTTTTCGACACGTGGATTTTTACGGTAAAACGGGATTACGGTGGCTGGTCTTCGATTTACCATCGCTGGAGAGTGGTGCTCATAGTACTGTTCCGTTTCAAATCCATGCACGCATTTCTAAAGGTCGTACGACACTGTTTCGCCATTTCGGACGGATGTTACACCTTGCATCGTGGATGTTGCACCCTGTAGATATCGATTATTCGGACGGCCATAACTTCTGGCTCGTTTAGAGTTACGGGAGCCATAACCTGTCAAAACGAAGTCCTCGATGAGTTCTATGGCTATGACAGCTTTCAACCGTCAACGGATAGATTAATGCCCAAAAAGGACAACCCGAATCTCAATCGGGTCTCGTAAGTTTTTTACCCTTCGTTTTTTCGACACGTGGATTTTTACGGCAAAACGGGATTAGCGTGGCTGGTCTTCGATTTACCATCGCTGGATAGTGGTGCACCATGGTAGTGTTCCGTTTCAAATCCATGCACGCATTTCTAAAAGTCGTACGGCACTGTTTCACCATTTCGGACGGATGTTGCACCTTGCACCGTGGATGTTGCACCCTGTAGATATCGATTATTCAAACGGCCATAACTTCTGGCTCGTTTAGAGTTACGAGAGCCATAACCTGTCAAAACTAAGTCCTCGATGAGTTCTACGGCTTTGACAGCTTTCAGCCGTCAACGGATAGATTAATGCCCAAAAAGGACAACCCGAATATCATTCGGGTCTCGTAAGTTTTTAACCCTTCGTTTTTTCGACACGTTGATTTTTACGGTAAAACAGGATTACGATGGCTGGTCTTCGATTTACCATCGCTGGGGAGTGGTGCACCATGGTAGTGTTCCGTTTCAAATCCATGCATGCATTTCTAAAAGTCGTACGACACTGTTTCGCCATTTCGGACGGATGCTGCACCTTGCACCGTGGATGTTGCACCTCGTAGATATCGATTATTCGGACGGCCATAACTTCTGGCTCGTTTAGAGTTACGGGATCCATAACCTATGAAAACGAAGGCCTCGATGAGTTCTACGGCTTTCACAGCTTTCAGCCGTCAACGGATAGATTAATGCCCAAAAAGGACAACCCGAATCTCAATCGGGTCTCGTAAGTTTTTTACCCTTCGTTTTTTCGACACGTGGATTTTTACGGCAAAACGGGATTACGTTGGCTGGTCTTCGATTTACCGTCGCTGGAGAGTGGTGCACCATGGTACTGTTCCGTTTCAAATCCATGCATGCATTTGTAAAGGTCGTACGACACTGTTTCGCCATTTCGGACGGATGTTGCACCTTGCACCGTGGATGTTGCACCCTGTAGATATCGATTATTCGGACGGCCATAACTTCTGGCTCGTTTAGAGTTATGGGAGCCATAACCTGTCAAAACGAAGGCCTCGATGAGTTCTACGGCTTTGACAGCTTACAGCCATCAACGAATAGATTAATGCCACAAAAGGACAACCCGAATATCAATCGGGTCTCGTAAGTTTTTTACACTTCGTTTTTTCGACACGTGGATTTTTACGGTAAAGCGGGATTACGGTGGCTGGTCTTCGATTTACCATCGCTGCAGAGTGTGGTACCGTTCCGTTTCAAATCCATGCACGCATTTTTAAAGGTCGTACGTCACCGTTTCGCCATTTCGGACGGATGTTGCACCTTGCACCGTGGTTGTTGCACCCTGTAGATATCGATTATTCGGAAGGCCATAACTTCTGGCTCGTTTAGAGTTACGGGAGACATAACCTGTCGAAACGAAGGCCTAGATGAGTTCTATGGCTTTGATAGCTTTCAGCCGTCAACGGATAGATTAATGCCCAAAAGGGACAACCCGAATCTCAATTGGGTCTCGTAAGTTTTTTACCCTTCGTTTTTTCGACACGTGGATTGTTACGGCAAAACGGGATTACCGTGGCTGGTCTTCGATTTACCATCACTGGAGAGTGGTGCACCATGGTACTGTTCCATTTCAAATCCATGCACGTATTTCTAAAAGTCGGATGGCACTGTTTTGCCATTTTGGACGGATGTTGCACCTTGCACCGTGGATGTTGCACCCTGTAGATATCGATTATTCGGACGGCTATAACTTCTGGCTCGTTTAGAGTTACGGGAGCCATAACCTGTCAAAACGAAGGCCTCGATGAGTTCTATGGCTTTGACAGCTTTCAGCCGTCAACGGATAGATTAATGCCCAAAAAGGACAACCCGAATCTCAATAGGGTCTCGTAAGTTTTTTACCCTTCGTTCTTTCGACACGTGGATTTTTACGGCAAAACGGGATTACGGTGGCTGGTCTTCGATTTACCATCGCTGGAGAGTGGTGCACCATGGTACTGTTCCGTTTCAAATCCATGCACGTATTTCTAAAAGTTATGCGGCACCGTTTCGCCATTTCGGACGAATGTTGTACCTTGCACCGTGGATGTTGCACCCTGTAGATATCGATTATTTGGACGGCCATAACTTCTTGCACGTTTAGAGTTACGGGAGCCATAACCTGTCAAAACGAAGACCTCGATGAGTTCTACGGGTTTGACAGCTTTCAGCCGTCAACTGATAGATTAATGCCCAAAAAGGACAACCCGAATCTCAATCGTGTCTCGTAAGTTTTTTACCCTTTGTTTTTTCGACAGGTCGATTTTTACGGTAAAACGGGATTACGGTGGCTGGTCTTCGATTTACCATCGCTGGAGAGTGGTGCCCATGGTACTGTTCCGTTTCAAATCCATGCACGCATTTCTAAAGGTCGTACGACACTGTTTCGCCATTTCGGACGGATGTTGCACCTTGCATCGTGGATGTTGCACCCTGTACATATCGATTATTCGGACGGCCATAACTTCTGGCTCGTTTAGAGTTACGGGAGCCATAACCTGTCAAAACGAAGGCCTCGATGAGTTCTATGGCTTGACAGCTTTCAACCGTCAACGGATAGATTAATGCCCAAAAAGGACAACCCGAATCTCAATCGGGTCTCGTAAGTTTTTTACCCTTCGTTTTTTCGACACGTGGATTTTTAAGGCAAAACGGGATTACGGTGGCTGGTCTTCGATTTACCATCGCTGGATAGTGGTGCACCATGGTACTGTTCCGTTTCAAATCCATGCACGCATTTCTAAAAGTCATACGCACTGTTTTTCCATTTCGGACGGATGTTGCACCTTGCACCGTGGATGTTCCACCCTGTAGATATCGATTATTCGGACGACCATAACTTCTGGCTCGTTTAGAGTTACGAGAGCCATAATATGTCAAAACGAAGACCTCGATGGGTTCTACGGCTTTGACAGCTTTCAGCCGTCAACAGATAGATTAATGCCCAAAAAGGACAACCCGAATCTCAATCGGGTCTCGTAAGTTTTCTACCCTTCGTTTTTTCGACACGTGGATTTTTACGGTAAAACGGGATTACCGTGGCCCGTCTTCGACTTCCCATTGCTGGAGAGTGGTGCGCCATGGTATTGTTCCGTTTCAAATCCATGCACGCATTTCTGAAAGTCATACGGCACTGTTTCGCCATTTCGGACGGATGTTGCACCTTGCACTGTGGATGTTGCACCCTGTAGATATCGATTATTCGGGCGGCCATTACTTCTGGCTCGTTTAGATTTACGGGATCCATAACCTGTCAGCCTCGATGAGTTCTACGGCTTTGATTGCTTTCACCCGTCAACGGATAGATTAATGCCCAAAAAGGACAACCCGAATCTCAATCGGGTCTCGTATGTTTCTTACCCTTCGTTTTTTCGGCACGTGAATTTTTACGATAAAACGGGATTGCCGTGGCCCGTCTTCGACTTCCCATCGCTGTAGAGTGGTGCACCATGGTACTTTTCCGTTTCAAATCCATGCACGCATTTCTGAAAGTCGAACGACACTGTTTCGCCATTTCGGACGGATGTTGCACCTTGCACCGTGGATGTTGCACCCTGTAGATATCGATTATTCGGAGGGCCATAACTTCTGGCTCGTTTAGAGTTACGGGAGCAATAACCTATCAAAATGAAGGCCTCGATGAGTTCTACGGCTTTGACGGCTATCAGCCGCCAACGGATAGACTAATGCCCAAAAAGGACAACCCGAATCTCAATCGGGTCTCGTAAGTTTTTTACCCTTTGTTTTTTCGACTCGTGGATTTTTACGGTAAAATGGGATTACGGTGCCCCGTTATCCACTTCCCATCGCTGAAGAGTGGTGCACCATGGTACTGTTCCGTTTCAAATCCATGCACGCATTTCTAAAGGTCGTACGGCACTGTTTCGCCATTTCGGACGGATGTTGCACCTTGCACCGTGGATGTTGCACCCTGTAGATATCGATTATTCGGACGGCCATTACTTCTGGCTCGTTTAGAGTAACGGGAGCCATAACCTGTCAAAACGACGGCCTCGATGAGTTCTACGGCTTTGACAGCTTTCAGCCGTCAACGGATAGATTAATGCCCAAAAAGGACAACCCGAATCTCAATAGGGTCTCCTAAGTTTTTTACCCTTCTTTCTTTCGACACGTGGATTTTTACGGTAAAACGGGATTACCGTGGCCCATCTTCGAATTCCCATCGCTGTAGAGTGATGCACCATGGTACTGTTCCGTTTCAAATCCATGCACGCATTTCTAAAGGTCGTACGACACTGTTTTGCCATTTCGGACGGATGTTGCACCTTGCACCGCGGATGTTGCACCCTGTTGATATCGATTATTCGGACGGCCATAACTTCTGGCTCGTTTAGAGTTACGGGAGCCATAACCTGTCAAAACGAAGGCCACGATGAGTTCTATGGCTTTGACGGCTTTCAGCCGTCAACGGATAGATTAATGCCCAAAAAGGACAACCCGAATCTCAATAGGGTCTCATAAGTTTTTTACCCTTCTTTCTTTCGACACGTGGATTTTTACGGCAAAACGGGATTACGGTGGCTGGTCTTCGATTTACCATCGCTGGAGAGTGGTGCACCATGGTACTATTCCGATTCAAATCCATGCACGTATTTCTAAAAGTTATACGGCACTATTTCGCTATTTCGGGCGGATGTTGCACCTTGCACCGTGGATGTTGCACCCTGTAGATATCGATCATTCGGACGGCCATAACTTCTTGCACGTTTAGAGTTACGGGAGCCATAACCTGTCAAAACGAAGACTTCGATGAGTTCTATGGGTTTGACAGCTTTCAGCCGTCAACGGATAGATTAATGCCCAAAAAGGACAACCCGAATCTCAATCGTGTCTCGTAAGTTTTTTACCCTTCGTTTTTTCGACACGTGGATTTTTACGGTAAAACGGGATTACGGTGGCTGGTCTTCGATTTACCATCGTTGGAGAGTGGTGCCCATAGTACTGTTCCGTTTCAAATCCATGCACGCATTTCTAAAGGTCGTACGTCACTGTTTCGCCATTTCGGACGGATGTTACACCTTGCATCGTGGATGTTGCACCCTGTAGATATCGATTATTCGGACGGCCATAACTTCTGGCTCGTTTAGAGTTACGGGAGACATAACCTGTCAAAACGAAGTCCTCGATGAGTTCTATGGCTTTGACAGCTTTCAACCGTCAACGGATAGATTAATGCCCAAAAAGGACAACCCGAATCTCAATCGGGTCTCGTAAGTTTTTTACCCTTCGTTTTTTCGACACGTGGATTTTTACGGCAAAACGGGATTAGCGTGGCTGGTCTTCGATTTACCATCGCTGGATAGTGGTGCACCATGGTAGTGTTCCATTTCAAATCCATGCACGCATTTCTAAAAGTCGTACGACACCGTTTCACCATTTCGGACGGATGTTGCACCTTGCACCGTGGATGTTGCACCCTGTAGATATCGATTATTCAAACGGCCATAACTTCTGGCTCGTTTAGAGTTACGAGAGCCATAACCTGTCAAAACTAAGTCCTCGATGAGTTCTACGGCTTTGACAGCTTTCAGCCGTCAACGGATAGATTAATGCCCAAAAAGGACAGCCCGAATCTCAATCGGGTCTCGTAAGTTTTTAACCCTTCGTTTTTTCGACACGTTGATTTTTACGGTAAAACAGGATTACGATGGCTGGTCTTCGATTTACCATCGCTGGGGAGTGGTGCACCATGGTAGTGTTCCGTTTCAAATCCATGCATGCATTTCTAAAAGTCGTACGACACTGTTTCGCCATTTCGGACGGATGCTGCACCTTGCACCGTGGATGTTGCACCTCGTAGATATCGATTATTCGGACGGCCATAACTTCTAGCTCGTTTAGAGTTACGGGATCCATAACCTATGAAAACGAAGGCCTCGATGAGTTCTACGGCTTTCACAGCTTTCAGCCGTCAACGGATAGATTAATGCCCAAAAAGGACAACCCGAATCTCAATCGGGTCTCGTAAGTTTTTTACCCTTCGTTTTTTCGACACGTGGATGTTTACGGCAAAACGGGATTACGGTGGCTGGTCTTCGATTTACCGTCGCTGGAGAGTGGTTCACCATGGTACTGTTCCGTTTCAAATCCATGCATGCATCTGTAAAGGTCGTACGACACTGTTTCGCCATTTCGGACGGATGTTGCACCTTGCACCGTGGATGTTGCACCCTGTAGATATCGATTGTTCGGACGGCCATAACTTCTGGCTCGTTTAGAGTTACGGGAGCCATAACCTGTCAAAACGAAGGCCTCGATGAGTTCTACGGTGACAGCTTTCAGCCGTCAACGAATAGATTAATGCCCCAAAAGGACAACCCGAATATCAATCGGGTCTCGTAAGTTTTTTTCACTTCGTTTTTTCGACACGTGGATTTTTACGGTAAAACGGGATTACGGTGGCTGGTCTTCGATTTACCATCGCTGCAGAGTGGTACACCATGGTACAATTCCGTTTCAAATCCATGCACGCATTTCTAAAGGTCGTACGTCACCGTTTCGCCATTTCGGACGGATGTTGCACCTTGCACCGTGGTTGTTGCACCCTGTAGATATCGATTATTCGGACGGCCATAACTTCTGGCTCGTTTAGAGTTACGGGAGACATAACCTGTCAAAACGAAGGCCTAGATGAGTTCTATGGCTTTGATAGCTTTCAGCCGTCAACGGATAGATTAATGCCCAAAAGGGACAACCCGAATCTCAATTGGGTCTCGTAAGTTTTTTACCCTTCGTTTTTTCGACACGTGGATTTTTACGGCAAAACGGGATTACCGTGGCTGGTCTTCGATTTACCATCGCTGGAGAGTGGTGCACCATGGTACTGTTCCGTTTCAAATCCATGCACGTATTTCTAAAAGTCGGATCGCACTGTTTTGCCATTTTGGACGGATGTTGCACCTTGCACCGTGGATGTTGCACCCTGTAGATATCGATTATTCGGACGGCTATAACTTCTGGCTCGTTTAGAGTTACGGGAGCCATAACCTGTCAAAACGAAGGCCTCGATGAGTTCTATGGCTTCGACAGCTTTCAGCCGTCAATGGATAGATTAATGCCCAAAAAGGACAACCCGAATCTCAATAGGGTCTCGTAAGTTTTTTACCCTTCGTTCTTTCGACACGTGGATTTTTACGGCAAAACGGGATTACGGTGGCTGGTCTTCGATTTACCATCGCTGGAGAGTGGTGCACCATGGTACTGTTCCGTTTCAAATCCATGCACGTATTTCTAAAAGTTATGCGGCACCGTTTTGCCATTTCGGACGAATGTTGTACCTTGCACCGTGGATGTTGCACCCTGTAGATATCGATTATTTGGACGGCCATAACTTCTTGCACGTTTAGATTTACAGGAGCCATAACCTGTCAAAACGAAGACCTCGATGAGTTCTACCGGTTTGATAGCTTTCAGCCGTCAACGGATAGATTAATGCCCAAAAAGGACAACCCGAATCTCAATCGTGTCTCGTAAGTTTTTTACCCTTTGTTTTTTCGACACGTCGATTTTTACGGTAAAACGGGATTACGGTGGCTGGTCTTCGATTTACCATCGCTGGAGAGTGGTGCCCATGGTACTGTTCCGTTTCAAATCCATGCACGCATTTCTAAAGGTCGTACGACACTGTTTCGCCATTTCGGACGGATGTTGCACCTTGCATCGTGGATGTTGCACCCTGTACATATCGATTATTCGGACGGCCATAACTTCTGGCTCGTTTAGAGTTACGGGAGCCATAACCTATCAAAACGAAGGCCTCGATGAGTTCTATGGCTTTGACAGCTTTCAACCGTCAACGGATAGATTAATGCCCAAAAAGGACAACCCGAATGTCAATCGGGTCTCGTAAGTTTTTTACCCTTCGTTTTTTCGACATGTGGATTTTTAAGGCAAAACGGGATTACGGTGGCTGGTCTTCGATTTACCATCGCTGGATAGTGGTGCACCATGGTACTGTTCCGTTTCAAATCCATGCACGCATTTCTAAAAGTCATACGCACTGTTTTTCCATTTCGGACGGATGTTGCACCTTGCACCGTGGATGTTCCACCCTGTAGATATCGATTATTCGGACGACCATAACTTCTGGCTCGTTTAGAGTTACGAGAGCCATAATATGTCAAAACGAAGACCTCGATGGGTTCTACGGCTTTGACAGCTTTCAGCCGTCAACAGATAGATTAATGCCCAAAAAGGACAACCCGAATCTCAATCGGGTCTCGTAAGTTTTCTACCCTTCGTTTTTTCGACACGTGGATTTTTACGGTAAAACGGGATTACCGTGGCCCGTCTTCGACTTCCCATTGCTGGAGAGTGGTGCGCCATGGTATTGTTCCGTTTCAAATCCATGCACGCATTTCTGAAAGTCATACGGCACTGTTTCGCCATTTCGGACGGATGTTGCACCTTGCACTGTGGATGTTGCACCCTGTAGATATCGATTATTCGGGCGGCCATAACTTCTGGCTCGTTTAGATTTACGGGATCCATAACCTGTCAGCCTCGATGAGTTCTACGGCTTTGATTGCTTTCACCCGTCAACGGATAGATTAATGCCCAAAAAGGACAACCCGAATCTCAATCGGGTCTCGTATGTTTTTTACCCTTCGTTTTTTCGGCACGTGAATTTTTACGATAAAACGGGATTGCCGTGGCCCGTCTTCGACTTCCCATCGCTGTAGAGTGGTGCACCATGGTACTGTTCCGTTTCAAATCCATGCACGCATTTCTGAAAGTCGTACGACACTGTTTCGCCATTTCGGACGGATGTTGCACCTTGCACCGTGGATTTTGCACCCTGTAGATATCGATTATTCGGAGGGCCATAACTTCTGGCTCGTTTAGAGTTACGGGAGCAATAACCTATCAAAATGAAGGCCTCGATGAGTTCTACGGCTTTGACGGCTTTCAGCCGCCAACGGATAGACTAATGCCCAAAAAGGACAACCCGAATCTCAATCGGGTCTCGTAAGTTTTTTACCCTTTGTTTTTTCGACACGTGGATTTTTACGGTAAAACGGGATTACGGTGCCCCGTTATCCACTTCCCATCGCTGAAGAGTGGTGCGCCATGGTACTGTTCCGTTTCAAATCCATGCACGCATTTCTAAAGGTCGTACGGCACTGTTTCGCCATTTCGGACGGATGTTGCACCTTGCACCGTGGATGTTGCACCCTGTATATATCGATTATTCGGACGGCCATTACTTCTGGCTCGTTTAGAGTTACGGGAGCCATAACCTGTCAAAACGACGGCCTCGATGAGTTCTACGGCTTTGACAGCTTTCAGCCGTCAACGGATAGATTAATGCCCAAAAAGGACAACCCGAATCTCAATCGGGTCTCGTAAGTTTTTACCCTTCGTTTTTTCGACACGTGGATTTTTACGGTAAAACGGGATTACCGTGGCCCATCTTCGACTTCCCATCGCTGTAGAGTGATGCACCATGGTACTGTTCCGTTTCAAATCCATGCACGCATTTCTAAAGGTCGTACGACACTGTTTCGCCATTTCGGACGGATGTTGCACCTTGCACCGCGGATGTTGCACCCTGTAGATATCGATTATTGGACGGCCATAACTTCTGGCTCGTTTAGAGTTACGGGAGCCATAACCTGTCAAAACGAAGGCCTCCATGAGTTCTACGGCTTTGACAGCTTTCAGCCGTCAACGGATAGATTAATGCCCAAAAAAGACAACCCGAATCTCATTCGGGTCTCGTAATTTTTTTACACTTCGTTTTTTCGACACGTGTAATTTTACGGTAAAACGGGATTACCGTGGCCCGTCTTCGACTTCCCATTGCTGGAGAGTGGTGCACCATGGTACTGTTCCGTTTCATATCCATGCACGCATTTCTAAAAGTCATACGGTACTGTTTCGCCATTTCGGACGGATGTTGCACCTTGCACCGTGGATGTTGCACCCTGTAGATATCGATTATTCGGACGGCCATAACTTCTGGCTTGTTTAGAGTTACGGGAGCCATAACCCGTCAAAACGAAGGCCTCGATGAGTTCTACGGCTTTGATAGCTTTCAGCCGTCAACGGATAGATTAATGCCCAAAAAGGACAACCCGAATCTCAATCGGGTCTCGTAAGTTTTTTACCCTTCGTTTTTTCGACACGTGGATTTTTACGGCAAAACGGGATTACGTTGGCTGGTCTTCGATTTACCATCGCTGGAGAGTGGTGCACCATGGTACTGTTCCGTTTCAAATCCAGGCACGCATTTCGAAAAGTCGTAGACACTGTTTCGCCATGTCGGACGGATGTTGCACCTTGCACCATGGATGTTGCACCCTGTAGATATCGGTTATTCGGACGGCCATAACTTCTGGCTCGTTAAGAGTTATAGGAGACATAACCTGTCAAAACGAAGACCTCGATGAGTTCTACAGCTTTGACAGCTTTCAGCCATCAACGGATAGATTAATGCCCAAAAAGGACAACCCGAATCTTAATCGGGTCTCGTAAGTTTTTTACCCTTCGTTTTTTCGACACGTGGATTTTTACGGTAAAACGGGATTACGGTGGCTGGTCTTCGATTAACCATCGCTGCAGAGTGGTGCACCATGGTACTGTTCCATTTCAAATCCATGCACGCATTTCTAAAGGTCGTACGACACTGTTTCGCCATTTCGGACGGATGTTGCACCTTGCACCGCGGATATTGCACCCTGTAGATATCGATTATTCGGACGGCCATAACTTCTGGCTCGTTAAGAGTTACGGGAGCCATAACCTGTCAAAATGAAGACCATGATGATTTCTACGGCTTTGATGGCTTTCAACGGTCAACGGATAGATTAATGCCCAAAAAGGACAACCCGAATCTCAATCGGGTCTCGTAAGTTTTTACCCTTCGTTTTTTCGACACGTGGATTTTTACGGTAAAACGGGATTACCGTGGCCCATCTTCGACTTCCCATCGCTGTAGAGTGATGCACCATGGTACTGTTCCATTTGAAATCCATGCACGCATTTCTAAAGGTCGTACGACACTGTTTCGCCATTTCGGACGGATGTTGCACCTTGCACCGCGGATGTTACACCCTGTAGATATCGATTATTGGACGGCCATAACTTCTGGCTCGTTTAGAGTTACGGGAGCCATAACCTGTCAAAACGAAGGCCTCCATGAGTTCTACGGCTTTGACAGCTTTCAGCCGTCAACGGATAGATTAATGCCCAAAAAAGACAACCCGAATCTCATTCGGGTCTCGTAATTTTTTTTACCCTTCGTTTTTTCGACACGTGTAATTTTACGGTAAAACGGGATTACCGTGGCCCGTCTTCGACTTCCCATTGCTAGAGAGTGGTGAACCATGGTACTATTCCGTTTCATATCCATGCACGCATTTCTAAAAGTCATACGGTACTGTTTCGCCATTTCGGACGGATGTTGCACCTTGCACCGTGGACGTTGCACCCTGTAGATATCGATTATTCGGACGGCCATAACTTCTGGCTTGTTTAGAGTTACGGGAGCCATAACCTGTCAAAACGAAGGCCTCGATGAGTTCTACGGCTTTGACAGCTTTCAGCCATCAATGGATAGATTAATGCCCAAAAAGGACAACCCGAATCTCAATCGGGTCTCGTAAGTTTTTTACCCTTCGTTTTTTCGACACGTGGATTTTTACGGCAAAACGGGATTACGTTGGCTGGTCTTCGATTTACCATCGCTGGAGAGTGGTGCACCACGGTACTGTTCCGTTTCAAATCCATGCACGCATTTCGAAAAGTCGTAGACACTGTTTCGCCATGTCGGACGGATGTTGCACCTTGCACCATGGATGTTGCACCCTGTAGATATCGGTTATTCGGACGGCCATAACTTCTGGCTCGTTAAGAGTTACAGGAGACATAACCTGTCAAAACGAAGACCTCGATGAGTTCTACGGCTTTGACAGCTTTCAGCCATCAACGGATAGATTAATGCCCAGAAAGGACAACCCGAATCTTAATCGGGTCTCGTAAGTTTTTTACCCTTCGTTTATTCGACACGTGGATTTTTACGGTAAAACGGGATTACGGTGGCTGGTCTTCGATTAACCATCGCTGCAGAGTGGTGCACCATGGTACTGTTCCGTTTCAAATCCATGCACGCATTTCTATAGGTCGTACGACACTGTTTCGCCATTTCGGACGGATGTTGCACCTTGCACCGCGGATGTTGCACCCTGTAGATATCGATTATTCGGACGGCCATAACTTCTGGCTCGTTAAGAGTTACGGGAGCCATAACCTGTCAAAATGAAGACCATGATGATTTCTACGGCTTTGACGGCTTTCAGCGGTCAACGGATAGATTAATGCCCAAAAAGGACAACCCGAATCTCAATTGGGTCTCGTAAGTTTTTTACCCTTCGTTTTTTCGACACGTGGATTTTTACGGTAAAACGTGATTACCGTGGCCCGTCTTCGACTTTCCATCGCTGAAGAGTGGTGCACCATGGTACTGTTCCGTTTCAAATCCATGCACGCATTTCTAAAAGTCGTACGACACTGTTTCGCCATTTCGGACGGATGTTGCACCATGCACCGTGGATGTTGCACCCTGTAGATATCGATTATTCGGATGGCCATAACTTCTGGCTCGTTTAGAGTTACGGGAGCCATAACCTGTCAAAACGAAGGCCTCGATGAGTTCTACGGCTTTGACGGCTTTCAGCCGCCAACGGATAGACTAATGCCCAAAAAGGACAACCCGAATCTCAATCGGGTCTCGTAAGTTTTTTACCCTTTGTTTTTTCGACACGTGGATTTTTACGGTAAAACGGGATTACGGTGCCCCGTTATCCACTTCCCATCGCTGAAGAGTGGTGCGCCATGGTACTGTTCCGTTTCAAATCCATGCACGCATTTCTAAAGGTCGTACGGCACTGTTTCGCCATTTCGGACGGATGTTGCACCTTGCACCGTGGATGTTGCACCCTGTATATATCGATTATTCGGACGGCCATTACTTCTGGCTCGTTTAGAGTTACGGGAGCCATAACCTGTCAAAACGACGGCCTCGATGAGTTCTACGGCTTTGACAGCTTTCAGCCGTCAACGGATAGATTAATGCCCAAAAAGGACAACCCGAATCTCAATCGGGTCTCGTAAGTTTTTACCCTTCGTTTTTTCGACACGTGGATTTTTACGGTAAAACGGGATTACCGTGGCCCATCTTCGACTTCCCATCGCTGTAGAGTGATGCACCATGGTACTGTTCCGTTTCAAATCCATGCACGCATTTCTAAAGGTCGTACGACACTGTTTCGCCATTTCGGACGGATGTTGCACCTTGCACCGTGGATGTTGCACCCTGTAGATATCGATTATTGGACGGCCATAACTTCTGGCTCGTTTAGAGTTACGGGAGCCATAACCTGTCAAAACGAAGGCCTCCATGAGTTCTACGGCTTTGACAGCTTTCAGCCGTCAACGGATAGATTAATGCCCAAAAAAGACAACCCGAATCTCATTCGGGTCTCGTAATTTTTTTACACTTCGTTTTTTCGACACGTGTAATTTTACGGTAAAACGGGATTACCGTGGCCCGTCTTCGACTTCCCATTGCTGGAGAGTGGTGCACCATGATACTGTTCCGTTTCATATCCATGCACGCATTTCTAAAAGTCATACGGTACTGTTTCGCCATTTCGGACGGATGTTGCACCTTGCACCGTGGATGTTGCACCCTGTAGATATCGATTATTCGGACGGCCATAACTTCTGGCTTGTTTAGAGTTACGGGAGCCATAACCTGTCAAAACGAAGGCCTCGATGAGTTCTACGGCTTTGACAGCTTTCAGCCGTCAACGGATAGATTAATGCCCAAAAAGGACAACCCGAATCTCAATCGGGTCTCGTAAGTTTTTTACCCTTCGTTTTTTCGACACGTGGATTTTTACGGCAAAACGGGAATACGTTGGCTGGTCTTCGATTTACCATCGCTGGAGAGTGGTGCACCATGGTACTGTTCCGTTTCAAATCCAGGCACGCATTTCGAAAAGTCGTAGACACTGTTTCGCCATGTCGGACGGATGTTGCACCTTGCACCATGGATGTTGCACCCTGTAGATATCGGTTATTCGGACGGCCATAACTTCTGGCTCGTTAAGAGTTATAGGAGACATAACCTGTCAAAACGAAGACCTCGATGAGTTCTACGGCTTTGACAGCTTTCAGCCATCAACGGATAGATTAATGCCCAAAAAGGACAACCCGAATCTTAATCGGGTCTCGTAAGTTTTTTACCCTTCGTTTTTTCGACACGTGGATTTTTACGGTAAAACGGGATTACGGTGGCTGGTCTTCGATTAACCATCGCTGCAGAGTGGTGCACCATGGTACTGTTCCATTTCAAATCCATGCACGCATTTCTAAAGGTCGTACGACACTGTTTCGCCATTTCGGACGGATGTTGCACCTTGCACCGCGGATGTTGCACCCTGTAGATATCGATTATTCGGACGGCCATAACTTCTGGCTCGTTAAGAGTTACGGGAGCCATAACCTGTCAAAATGAAGACCATGATGATTTCTACGGCTTTGACGGCTTTCAACGGTCAACGGATAGATTAATGCCCAAAAAGGACAACCCGAATCTCAATCGGGTCTCGTAAGTTTTTACCCTTCGTTTTTTCGACACGTGGATTTTTACGGTAAAACGGGATTACCGTGGCCCATCTTCGACTTCCCATCGCTGTAGAGTGATGCACCATGGTACTGTTCCATTTGAAATCCATGCACGCATTTCTAAAGGTCGTACGACACTGTTTCGCCATTTCGGACGGATGTTGCACCTTGCACCGCGGATGTTACACCCTGTAGATATCGATTATTGGACGGCCATAACTTCTGGCTCGTTTAGAGTTACGGGAGCCATAACCTGTCAAAACGAAGGCCTCCATAAGTTCTACGGCTTTGACAGCTTTCAGCCGTCAACGGATAGATTAATGCCCAAAAAAGACAACCCGAATCTCATTCGGGTCTCGTAATTTTTTTACCCTTCGTTTTTTCGACACGTGTAATTTTACGGTAAAACGGGATTACCGTGGCCCGTCTTCGACTTCCCATTGCTAGAGAGTGGTGCACCATGGTACTGTTCCGTTTCATATCCATGCACGCATTTCTAAAAGTCATACGGTACTGTTTCGCCATTTCGGACGGATGTTGCACCTTGCACCGTGGACGTTGCACCCTGTAGATATCGATTATTCGGACGGCCATAACTTCTGGCTTGTTTAGAGTTACGGGAGCCATAACCTGTCAAAGCGAAGGCCTCGATGAGTTCTACGGCTTTGACAGCTTTCAGCCATCAACGGATAGATTAATGCCCAAAAAGGACAACCCGAATCTCAATCGGGTCTCGTAAGTTTTTTACCCTTCGTTTTTTCGACACGTGGATTTTTACGGCAAAACGGGATTACGTTGGCTGGTCTTCGATTTACCATCGCTGGAGAGTGGTGCACCACGGTACTGTTCCGTTTCAAATCCATGCACGCATTTCGAAAAGTCGTAGACACTGTTTCGCCATGTCGGACGGATGTTGCACCTTGCACCATGGATGTTGCACCCTGTAGATATCGGTTATTCGGACGGCCATAACTTCTGGCTCGTTAAGAGTTACAGGAGACATAACCTGTCAAAACGAAGACCTCGATGAGTTCTACGGCTTTGACAGCTTTCAGCCATCAACGGATAGATTAATGCCCAGAAAGGACAACCCGAATCTTAATCGGGTCTCGTAAGTTTTTTACCCTTCGTTTATTCGACACGTGGATTTTTACGGTAAAACGGGATTACGGTGGCTGGTCTTCGATTAACCATCGCTGCAGAGTGGTGCACCATGGTACTGTTCCGTTTCAAATCCATGCACGCATTTCTATAGGTCGTACGACACTGTTTCGCCATTTCGGACGGATGTTGCACCTTGCACCGCGGATGTTGCACCCTGTAGATATCGATTATTCGGACGGCCATAACTTCTGGCTCGTTAAGAGTTACGGGAGCCATAACCTGTCAAAATGAAGACCATGATGATTTCTACGGCTTTGACGGCTTTCAGCGGTCAACGGATAGATTAATGCCCAAAAAGGACAACCCGAATCTCAATTGGGTCTCGTAAGTTTTTTACCCTTCGTTTTTTCGACACGTGGATTTTTACGGTAAAACGTGATTACCGTGGCCCGTCTTCGACTTTCCATCGCTGAAGAGTGGTGCACCATGGTACTGTTCCGTTTCAAATCCATGCACGCATTTCTAAAAGTCGTACGACACTGTTTCGCCATTTCGGACGGATGTTGCACCATGCACCGTGGATGTTGCACCCTGTAGATATCGATTATTCGGATGGCCATAACTTCTGGCTCGTTTAGAGTTACGGGATCCATAACCTGTCAAAACGAAGGCCTCGATGAGTTCTACGGCTTTGACAGCTTTCAGCCGTCAACGGATAGACTAATGCCCAAAAAGGACAACCTGAATCTCAATCGGGTCTCGTAAGTTTTTTACCCTTCGTTTTTTCGACACATGGATTTTTACGGCAAAACGGGATTACGGTGGCTGGTCTTCGACTACCCATCGCTGGAGAGTGGTGCACCATGGTACTGTTCCGTTTCAAATCAATGCACGCATTTCTAAAAGTCGTACGGCAGTGTTTCGCCATGTCGGACGGATGTTGAGCCTTGCGCCGTGGATGTTGCACCCTGTAGATATCGATTATTCGGACGGCCATAACTTCTGGCTCGTTTAGAGTTACGGGAGCCATAACCTGTCAAAATGAAGACCATGATGATTTCTACGGCTTTGACGGCTTTCAGCGGTCAACAGATAGATTAATGCCCAAAAAGGACAACCCGAATCTCAATCGGGTCTCGTAAGTTTTTTACCCTTCGTTTTTTCGACACGTGGATTTTTACGGCAAAACGGGATTACGGTGGCTGGTCTTCGATTTACCATCGCTGGAGAGTGGTGCACTATGGTACTGTTCCGTTTCAAATCCATGTACGCATTTCTAAAGACATACGGCACTGTTTCGCCATTTCGGACGGATGTTGCACCTTGCACCGCGGATGTTGCACCCTGTAGATATCGATTATTCGGACGGCCATAACTTCTGGCTCGTTTAGAGTTACGGGAGCCATAACCTTTCAAAACGAAGGCCTCGATGAGTTCTACGGCTTTGATAGCTTTCAGCCGTCAACGGATAGAATAATGCCCAAAAAAGACAACCCGAATCTCAATCGGGTCTCGTAAGATTTTACCCTTCATTTTTTCGACACGTGTAATTTTACTGTAAAACGGGATTACCGTGGCCCGTCTTTGACTTCCCATTGCTGGAGAGTGGTGCTCCATGGTACTGTTCCGTTTCAAATCCATGCACGCATTTCTAAAAGTCATACGGCACTGTTTCGCCATTTCGGACGGATGTTGCACCATGCACCGCGGATGTTGCACCCTGTAGATATCGATTATTCGGACGGCCATAACTTCTGGCTCGTTTAGAGTTACGGGAGTCATAACCTGTCGAAACGAAGGCCTCGATGAGTTCTACGGCTTTGACAGCTTTCAGCCATCAACGGATAGATTAATGCCCAAAAAGGACAATCCGAATCTCAATCGGGTCTCGTAAGTTTTTTACCCTTCGTTTTTTCGACACGTGGATTTTTACGGCAAAACAGGATTACGGTGGCTGGTCTTCGATTTACCATAGCTGGAGAGTGGTGCACCATGGTACTGTTCCGTTTCAAATCCATGCACGCATTTCTAAAAGCCGTACGGCACTGTTTCGCCATTTCGGACGGATGTTGCACCTTGCACCGTGGATGTTGCACCATGTAGATATCGATTATTCGGATGGCCATAACTTCTGGCTCGTTTAGAGTTACGGGAGCCATAACCTATGAAAACGAAGGCCTCGATGAGTTATACGGCTTTGACAGCTTTCATCTGTCAACGGATAGATTAATGCCCGAAAAGGACAACCCGAATCTCAATCCGGTCTCGTATGTTTTTTACCCTTCGTTTTTTCGACACGTGGATTTTTACGGCAAAACGGGATTACGGTGGCTGGTCTTCGATTTACCATCGCTGGAGAGTGGTGCACCATGGTACTGTTCCGTTTCAAATCCATGCACGCATTTCTAAAGGCCGTACGACAATGTTTCGCCATTTCGGACGGATGTTGCACCTTGCACCGTGGATGTTGCACCCTGTAGATATCGATTATTCGGACGGCCATAACTTCTGGCTCGTTTAGAGTTACGGGAGCCATAACCTGTCAAAACGAAGGCCTCGATGAGTTCTACGGCTTTGACAGCTTTCAGCCGTCAACGGATAGATTAATGCCCCAAAAGGACAAACCGAATCTCAATCGGGTCTCGTAAGTTTTTTACACTTCGTTTTTTCGACACGTGGATTTTTACGGTAAAACGGGATTACCGTGGCTGGTCTTCGATTTACCATCGCTGCAGAGTGGTGCACCATGGTACTGTTCCGTTTCAAATCCATGCACGCATTTCTAAAGGTCGTACGACACTGTTTCGCCATTTCGGACGGATGTTGCACCTTGCACAGCGGATGTTGCACCCTGTAGATATCGATTATTCGGACGGCCATAACTTCTGGCTCGTTAAGAGTTACGGGAGCCATAACCTGTTAAAACGAAGACCACAATGAGTTCTACGGCTTTCAGCCGTCAACGGATAGATTAATGCCCAAAAAGGACAACCCGAATCTCAATCGGGTCTCGTAAGTTTTTTACCCTTCGTTTTTTCGACACGTGGATTTTTACTGTAAAACGGGATCACCATGGCCCGTCTTCGACTTCCCATCGCTAAAGAGTGGTTCACCATGGTACTGTTCCGTTTCAATTCCATGCACGCATTTCTAAAAGTCGTACGGCACTGTTTCGCCATTTCGGACGGATGTTGCACCTTGCACCATGGATGTTGCACCCTGTAGGTATCGATTATTCGGACGGCCATAACTTCTGGCTCGTTTAGAGTTACGGGAGCCATAACCTGTCAAAACGAAGGCCTCGATGAGTTCTACGGCTTTGACAGCTTTCAGCCGTCAACGGATAGACTAATGCCCAAAAAGGACAACCCGAATCTCAATCGGGTCTCGTAATTTTTTTACCCTTCGTTTTTTCGACACGTGGATTTTTACGGCAAAACGGGATTACGGTGGCTGGTCTTCGATTTACCGTCGCTGGAGAGTGGTGCACCATGGTACTGTTCCGTTTCAAATCCATGCACGCATTTCTAAAGGCCGTACGGCGCTGTTTCGCCATTTCGGACGGATGTTGCACCTTGCACCGTGGATGTTGCACCCTGTAGATATCGATTATTCGGACGGCCATAACTACTGGCTCGTTTAGAGTTACAAAAGCCATAACCTGTCAAAACGAAGGCCTCGATGAGTTCTACGGCTTTAACAGCTTTCAGCCATCAACGGATAGATTAATGCCCAAAAAGGACAACCCGAATCTCAATCGGGTCTCGTAAGTTTTTTACCCTTCGTTTTTTCGACACGTGGATTTTTACGGTAAAACGGGATTACCGTGGCCCGTCTTCGGCTTCCCATCGCTGGAGAGTGGTGCACCATGGTACTGTACCATTTCAAATCCATGCACGCATTTCTAAAGGTCGTACGGCACTGTTTCGCCATTTCGGACGGATGTTGCACCTTGCACCGTGGATGTTGCACCCTGTAGATATCGATTATTTGGATGGCCATAACTTCTGGCTCGTTAAGAGCTACGGGAGCCATAACCTGTCAAAATGAAGGCCTTGATGATTTTTACGGCTTTACAGCTTTCAGCCGTCAACGGATAGATTAATGCCCAAAAAGGGCAATCCGAATCTCAATCGGGTCTCGTAAGTTTTTTACCCTTCGTTTTTTAGACACGTGGATTTTTACGGTAAAACGGGATTACGGTGGCTGGTCTTCGATTTACCATCGCTGGAGAGTGGTGCACCTTGGTACTGTTCCATTTCAAATCCATGCACGCATTTCTAAAAGTCGTACGACACTGTTTCGCCATTTCGGACGGATGTTGCACCTTGCACCGTGGACGTTGCACCCTGTAGATATCGATTATTCGGACGGCCATAACTTCTGGCTCGTTTAGAGTTACAAAAGCCATAACCTGTCAAAACGAAGGCCTCGATGAGTTCTACGGCTTTGATAGCTTTCAGCCGTCAACGGATAGATTAATGCCCAAAACGGACAACCCGAATCTCAGTCGGGTCTCGTAAATTTTTTACCCTTCGTTTTTTTCGACACGTGGATTTTTACGGTAAAACGGGATTACGGTGGCTGGTCTTCGATTTACCATCGCTGGATAGTGGTGCAACATGGTACTGTTCCGTTTCAAATCCATGCACGCATTTCTAAAAGTCGTACGACACTGTTTCGCCATTTCGGACGGATGTTGCACCTTGCACCGTGGACGTTGCACCCTGTAGATATCGATTATTCAGACGGCCATAACTTCTGGCTCGTTTAGAGTTACAAAAGCCATAACTTGTCAAAATGAAGGTCTTGATGAGTTCTACGGATTTGACAGCTTTCAGCCATCAACGGATAGATTAATGCCCAAAACGGACAACCCGAATCTCAATCGGGTCTCGTAAGTTTTTTACCCTTCGTTTTTTCGACACGTGGATTCTTACGGTAAAGCGGGATTACCTTGGCCCGTCTTCGACTTCCCATCGCTGGAGAATGGTGCACCATGATACTATTCCGATTCAAATCCATTCACGCATTTCTAAAAGTCGTGCGGCACTGTCTCGCCATTTCGGACGGATGTTGCACCTTGCACCGTGGATGTTGCACCCTGTAGATATCGAATATTCGGACGGCCATAACTTCTGGCTCGTTTAGAGTTACGGGAGCCATAACCTGTCAAAACAAAGGCCTCGATGAATTCTACAGCTTTGACAGCTTTCAGCCGTCAACGGATAGATTAATGCCCAAAAAGGACAACCCGAATCTCAATCTGGTCTCGTAAGTTTTTTATCCTTTGTTTTTTCGACACGTGGATTTTTACGGTAAAACGGGATTACCATGGCCCGTCTCCGACTTTCCATCGCTGGAGAGTGGTGCACCATGGTAATGTTCCGTTTCAAATCCAAGCACACATTTCTAAAAGTCGTACGACACTGTTTCTCCATTTCGGACGGATGTTGCACCTTGCACCGTGGATGTTGCACCATGTAGATATCGATTATTCGGACGGCCATAACTTCTGGCTCGTTTAGAGTTAGAAAAGCCATAACCTGTCAAAACGAAGGCCTCGATGAGTTCTACGGCTTTGACAGCTTTCAGCCATCAACGAATATATTAATGCCCAAAAAGAACAACCCGAATCTCAATCGGGTCTCGTAAGTTTTTTATCCTTCGTTTTTTCGACACGTGGATTTTTATGGTAAAACGGGATTACCGTGGCCCGTCTTCGACTTCCCATCGCTGGAGAGTGGTGCACCATGGTACTGTTCCGTTTCAAATCCATGCACGCATTTCTAAAAGTCGTACGACACTGTTTCGCCATTTCGGACGGATGTTGCACCTTGCACCGTGGGTGTTGCACCCTGTAGATATCGATTATTCGGACGGCCATAACTTCTGGCTCGTTTAGAGTTACGGGAGCCATAACTGTCAAAACGAAGACCTCGATGAGTTCTACGGCTTTGACAGCTTTCAGCCGTCAACGGATGGATTAATGCCCAAAAAGGACAACCCGAATCCCAATTGGGTCTCGTATGTTTTTTATCCTTCGTTTTTTCGACACGTGGATTTTTACGGTAAAACGGGATTACGGTGGCTGGTCTTCGATTTACCATCGCTGGAGAGTGGTGCACCACGGTACCGTTCCGTTTCAAATCTATGCACGCATTTCTAAAAGTCGTACGACACTGTTTCGCCATTTCGGACGGATGTTGCACCTTGCACCGTGATTGTTGCACCCTGTAGATATTGATTATTCGGACGGCCATAACTTCTGGCTTGTTTAGGGTTACGGGAGACATAACTTGTCAAAACGAAGGCCTCGATGAGATCTATGGCTTTGACAGCTTTCAGCCGTCGACGGATAGATTAATGCCCAAAAAGGACAACCCAAATCTCAGTCGGGTCTCGTAAGTTTTTTACCCTTCGTTTTTTCGACACGTGGATTTTTACGGTAAAACGGGATTACGGTGGCTGGTGTTCAACTTCCCATCGCTGCAGAGTGGTGCACCATGGTACTGTTCCGTTTCAAATCCATGCACGCATTTCTAAAAGTCGTACGGCACTGTTTCCCATTTCGGGCGGATGTTGCACCTTGCACCGTGGATGTTGCACCCTGTAGATATCGATTATTCGGACGGCCATAACTTCTGGCTCGTTTAGAGTTACGGGAGCCATAACCTATGAAAACGAAGGCCTCGATGAGTTCTACGGCTTTGACAGCTTTCATCCGTCAACGGATAGATTAATTCCCAAAAAGGACAACCCGAATCTCAATCGGGTCTCGTAAGTTTTTTACCCTACGTTTTTTCGACACGTGGATTTTTACGGCAAAACGGGATTACGGTGGCTGGTCTTCGATTTACCATCGCTGGAGAGTGGTGCACCATGGTACTGTTCCGTTTCAAATCCATGCACGCATTTCTAAAGGACGTACGGCACTGTTTCGCCATTTCGGACGGATGTTGCACCTTGCACCGTGGATGTTGCACCCTGTAGATATCGATTATTCGGACGGTCATAACTTTTGGCTCGTTTAGAGTTACGGGAGCCATAACCTGTCAAAACGAAGGCCTCGATGAGTTCTACGGCTTTAACATCTTTCAGCCATCAACGGATAGATTAATGCCCAAAAAGGACAACCCGAATCTCAATCGGGTCTCGTAAGTTTTTTACCCTTCGTTTTTTCGAGACGTGGATTTTTACGGTAAAACGGGATTACCGTGGCCCGTCTTCGACTTTCCATCGCTGGAGAGTGGTGCACATGGTACTGTTCCGTTTCAAATCCATGCATGCATTTCTAAAAGTCGTACGACACTTTTTCGCCATTTCGGACGGATGTTGCACCTTGCAACGTGGGTGTTGCACCCTGTAGACATCGATTATTCGGACGGCCATAACTTCTGGCTCGTTAAGAGTTACGGGAGCCATAACTTGTCAAAACGAAGGCCTCGACGATTTTTACGGCTTTGACAGCTTTCAGCCGTCAACGGATAGATTAATGCCCAAAAAAGGGAACCCGAATCTCAATCGGGTCTCGTAAGTTTTTTACCCTTCGTTTTGTAGACACGTGGATTTTTACGGTAAAACGGGATTACGGTGGCTGGTCTTCGATTTACCATCGCTGGAGAGTGGTGTACCATGGTACTTTTCCGTTTCAAATCCATGCGCGCATTTGTAAAAGTCGTACGACACTGTTTCGCCATTTCGGACGGATGTTGCACCTTGCACCGTGGATGTTGCACCCTGTAGATATCGATTATTCGGACGGCCATAACTTCTGGCTTGTTTAGAGTTACGGGAGCCATAACCTGTCAAAACGAAGGCCTCGATGAGTACTACGGCTTTGATGGATTTCAGCCGTCAACGGATAGATTAATGCCCAAAAAGGGCAACCCGAATCTCAATCGGGTCTCGTAAGTTTTTTACCCTTCGTTTTTTTGACACGTGGATTTTTACGGTAAAACGGGATTACCTTGGCCCGTCTTCGACTTCCCATCGCTGGAGAGTGGTGCACATGGTACTGTTCCGTTTCAAATCCATGCATGCATTTCTAAAAGTCGTACGACACTGTTTCCCCATTTCGGACGGATGTTGCACCTTGCACCGTGGGTGTTGCACCCTGTAGACATCGATTATTCGGACGGCCATAAATTCTGGCTCGTTAAGAGTTACGGGAGCCATAACTTGTCAAAATGAAGGCCTCGACGATTTTTACGGCTTTGACAGCTTTTAGCCGTCAACGGATAGATTAATGCCCAAAAAGTGCAACCCGAATCTCAATCGGGTCTCGTAAGTTTTTTACACTTCGTTTTGTAGACACGTGGATTTTTACGGTAAAACGGGATTTCGGTGGCTGGTCTTCGATTTACCATCGCTGGAGAGTGGTGCACCATGGTACTGTTCCGTTTCAAATCCATGAACGCATTTCCAAAAGTTGTACGACACTGTTTCGCCATTTCGGACGGATGTTGCACCTTGCACTGTGGATGTTGCACCCTGTAGATATCGATTATTCGGACGGCCATAACTTCTGGCTCGTTTAGAGTTACGAGAGCCATAACCTGTTAAAACGAAGGCCTCGATGAGTTCTACGGCTTTGACAGCTTTCAGCCGTCAACGGATGGATTAATGCCCAAAAAGGACAACCCGAATCTCAATCGGGTCTCGTAAGTTTTTTACCCTTCGTTTTTTCGACACGTGGATTTTTACGCTAAAACGTGATTACCGTGGCCCGTGTTCGACTTCCCATCGCTGGAGAGTGGTGCACCATGGTACTGTTCCGTTTCAAATCCATGCATGCATTTCTAAAGTCGTACGACACTGTTTCGGCATTTCGGACGGATGTTGCACCTTGCACCGTGGATGTTGCACCCTGTAGATATCGATTATTCGGACGGCCATAACTTCTGGCTCGTTTAGATTTGCGGGAGCCATAACCTATCAAAACGAAGGCCTCGATGAGTTCTACAGCTTTGACAGCTTTCAGCCGTCAACGGATAGATTAATGCCCAAAAAGGACAACCCGAATCTCAATCGGGTCTGGTAAGTTTTTTACCCTTCGTTTATTCGACACGTGCATTTTTAAGGTAAAACAGGATTACGGTGGCTGGTCTTCAATTTACCATCGCTGGAGAGTGGTGCACCATGGTACTGTTCTGTTTCAAATCCATGCACGAATTTCTAAAAGTCGTACGGCACTGTTTCGCCATTTCGGACGGATGTTGCACCTTGCACCGTGGATGTTGCACCCTGTAGATATCAATTATTCAGACGGCCATAACTTTTGGCTCGTTTAGAGTTACAAAAGCCATAACCTGTCAAAACGAAGGCCTCGATGAGTTCTACGGCTTTGACAGATATCAACCGTCAACGGATAGATTAATGCCCAAAAAGGACAACTCGAATCTCAATCGGGTCTCGTAAGTTTTTTACCATTCGTTTTTTCGACACGTAGATTTTTACGGTAAAACGGGATTACCTTGGCCCGTCTTCGACTTCCTATCGCTGGAGAATGGTGCACCATTGTACTGTTCCGTTTCAAATCCATGCACGCATTTCTAAAAGTCGTACGGCACTGTTTCGCCATTTCGGACGGATGTTGCACCTTGCACCGTGGATGTTGCACCCTGTAGATATCGAATATTCGGACGGCCATAACTTCTGGCTCGTTTAGACTTACGGGAGCCATAACCTGTCAAAACAAAGGCCTCGAGGAGTTTTACGGGTTTGACAGCTTTCAGCCGTCAACGGATAGATTAATGCCCATAAAGGACAACCCGAATCTCAATCGGGTCTCGTAAGTTTTTTACCCTTCGTTTTTTCGACACGTGTATTTTTACGGTAAAACGGGATTACGGTGGCTGGTCATCGATTTACCATCGCTGGAGAGTAGTGCACCATGGTACTGTTCCGTTTCTAATACATGCACGCATTTCTAAAAGTCGTACGGCACTGTTTCGCCATTTCGGACGGATGTTGCACTTGCACCGTGGACGTTGCCCCCCGTAGATATCGATTATTCGGACGGCCATAACTTCTGGCTCGTTTAGAGTTACAAAAGCCATAACCTGTCAAAACGAAGGCCTCGATGAGTTCTACGGCTTTGACAGCTTTCAGCCGTCAACGGATAAATTAATGCCCAAAACGGAAAGCCCGAATCTCAGTCGGGTCTCGTAAGTTTTTTACCCTTCGTTTTTTCGACACGTGGATTTTTACGGTAAAACGGGATTACGGTGGCTGGTCTTCGATTTACCATCGCTGGAGAGTGGTGCAACATCGTACTGTTCCGTTTCAAATCCATGCACGCATTTCTAAAAGTCGTACGACACTGTTTCGCCATTTCGGACGGATGTTGCACCTTGCACCGTGGACGTTGCACCATGTAGATATCGATTATTCAGACGGCCATAACTTCTGGCTCGTTTAGAGTTACAAAATCCATAACTTGTCAAAATGAAGGTCTCGATGAGTTCTACGGATTTGACAGCTTTCAGCCGTCAACGGATAGATTAATGCCCAAAACGTACAACCCGAATCTCAATCGGGTCTCGTAAGTTTTTTACCCTTCGTTTTTTCGACACGTGGATTTTTACGGTAAAGCGGGATTACCTTGGCCCGTCTTCGACTTCCCATCGCTGCAGAGTGGTGCACCATGGTACTGTTCGGGTTCAAATCCATGCACGCATTTCTAAAAGTCGCACGGCACTGTTTCGCAATTTCGAACGGATGTTGCACCTTGCACCGTGGATGTAGCACCCTGTAGATATCGAATATTCGGACGGCCATAACTTCTGGCTCGTTTAGACTTACGAGAGTCATAACCTGTCAAAACAAAGGCCTCGATAAATTCTATGGCTTTGACAGCTTTCAGCCGTCAACGGATAGATTAATGCCCTAAAAGGACAACCCGAATCTCAATCTGGTCTCGTAAGTTTTTTATCCTTTGTTTTTTCGGCACGTGGATTTTTACGGTAAAACGGGATTACCGTGGCCCGTCTTCGACTTTCCATCGCTGGAGAGTGGTGCACCATGGTACTATTCCTTTTCAAATCCATGCACGCATTTCTAAAAGTCGTACGACACTGTTTCGCCATTTCGGACGGATGTTGCACCTTGCACCGTGGATGTTCCACCCTGTAGATATCGATTATTCGGACGACCATAACTTCTGGCTCGTTTAGAGTTAGAAAAGCCATAACCTATCAAAACGAAGACCTCCATGAGTTCTACGGCTTTGACTGCTTTCAGCCGTCAACGGATATATTAATGCCCAAAAAGGACAACCCGAATCTCAATCGGGTCTCGTAAGTTTTTTATCCTTCGTTTTTTCGACACGTGGATTTTTACGGTAAAACGGGATTACCGTGGCCCGTCTTCGACTTCCCATCGCTGGAGAGTGGTGCACCATGGTACTGTTCCGTTTCAAATCCATGCATGCATTTCTAAAAGTCGTACGACACTGTTTCACCATTTCGGACGGATGTTGCACCTTGCACCGTGGGTGTTGCACCCTGTAGATATCGATTATTCGGACGGCCATAAATTCTGGCTCGTTTAGAGTTACGGGAGCCATACCTGTCAAAACGAAGACCTCGATGAGTTCTACGGCTTTGACAGCTTTCAGCCGTCAACGGATGGATTAATGCCCAAAAAGGACAACCCGAATCTCAATCGGGTCTCGTAAGTTTTTTACCCTTCGTTTTTTCGACACGTGTATTTTTACGGTAAAACGGGATTACGGTGGCTAGTCATCGATTTACCATCGCTGGAGAGTAGTGCACCATGGTACTGTTCCGTTTCTAATCCATGCACGCATTTCCAAAAGTCGTACGGCACTGTTTCGCCATTTCGGACGGATGTTGCACCTTGCACCGTGGACGTTGCACCCCGTAGATATCGATTATTCGGACGGCCATAACTTCTGGCTCGTTTAGAGTTACAAAAGCCATAACCTGTCAAAACGAAGGCCTCGATGAGTTCTACGGCTTTGACAGCTTTCAGCCGTCAACGGATAAATTAATGCCCAAAACGGACAGCCCGAATCTCAGTCGGGTCTCGTAAGTTTTTTGCCCTTCGTTTTTTCGACACGTGGATTTTTACGGTAAAACGGGATTACTGTTGCTGGTCTTCGATTTACCATCGCTGGAGAGTGGTGCAACATGGTACTGTTTCGTTTCAAATCCATGCACGCATTTCTAAAAGTCGTACGACACTGTTTCGCCATTTCAGACGGATGTTGCACCTAGCACCGTGGACGTTGCACCATGTAGATATCGATTATTCAGACGGCCATAACTTCTGGCTCGTTTAGAGTTACAAAAGCCATAACTTGTCAAAATGAAGGTCTCGATGAGTTCTACGGATTTGACAGCTTTCAGCCATCAACGGATAGATTAATGCCCAAAACAGACAACCTGAATCTCAATCGGGTCTCGTAAGTTTTTTACCCTTCGTTTTTTCGACACGTGGATTTTAACGGTAAAGCGGGATTACCTTCGCCCGTCTTCGACTTCCCATCGCTGGAGAGTGGTGCACCATGGTACTGTTCCGGTTCAAATCCATGCACGCATTTCTAAAAGTCGTACGGCATTGTTTCGCAATTTCGGATGGATGTTGCACCTTGCACCGTGGATGTTGCACCCTGTAGATATCGAATATTCGGACGGCCATAACTTCTGGCTCGTTTAACTTACGGGAGCCATAACCTGTCAAAACAAAGGCCTCGATGAATTCTACGGCTTTGACAGCTTTCAGCCGTCAAAGGATAGATTAATGCCCAAAAAGGACAACCCGAATCTCAATCTGGTCTCGTAAGTTTTTTATCCTTTGTTTTTTCGGCACGTGGATTTTTACGGTAAAACGGGATTACCGTGGCCCGTCTTCGAATTTCCATTGCTGGAGAGTGGTGCACCATGGTACTATTCCGTTTCAAATCCATGCACGCATTTCTAAAAGTCGTATGACACTGTTTCGCCATTTCGGACGGATGTTGCACCTTGCACCGTGGGTGTTGCACCCTGTAGATATCGATTATTCGGACGGCCATAACTTCTGGCTCGTTTAGAGTTACGGGAGCCATACCTGTCAAAACGAAGACCTCGATGAGTTCTACGGCTTTGACAGCTTTCAGCCGTCAACGGATGGATTAATGCCCAAAAAGGACTGTAACGACCCGTATTTTACGTGTCGATAGATCGTAGAATTTGCAGGTCGATAGTGTTGTTTGTGTTGCCTCTAGCTTGAGTCGTTTAGAAGTTAACCCGGGTGGAGTATGAGTTGTGACCGACTCATGAGCATTGCCGAGCTAAGGGATGAGTCGTGACCGACTCATAGGGGACCGACTCAAGGAGGGGTTACGGGTTGGAGTGTTGGCCGAGATAAGGAAGCAACCGACTTAAGTTAGGTAAGTCGTTTGGACGAGTTAGTGGGTCAGGTGATGAGTCATAGCCGAGTTAAGGCTTGAGTCGTTACCGACTCATGGTGTTAGGGATCCAGTAGTTTAGACCGACCTAAGGAAGTGACCGACTTAGGGAGTTGGGTCGGTAGATGTTGAGTCGGCTAAGGCTTAGGTCGGTGGGCCGACTTAGTGGATAAGTCGTTAGGGACTTAGGCTTTTGAGTCGTTAGGTCTCTGAGTCGGTGAGGCTGTAGGTCGTGAGTCGTGTGGCAAATAGGACCTTAGTACGACTTAGTGTGGGTCGGCTGCCTGGTGAGTCGGTTGTGTAGATGAGTCGGTAGGGTGTTGGGTCGTGTGTGTCGTTAGGTCGGCTATAAGGTTAAGTCAGAACCCTTGTTTTGAGTTAGGTCGGCACCGCGGTTGAGTCGTTACCGACTTATGTTGAGTCGGCTAGGGGTTAGGACGGCCGCAAGGCTAAGTCGTTAGGTCGCATATAGGAATAAGTCGTGTGACCTTCTTGCTTTGTTGAGTCGTGTGGCAGTTGGGTCGGTAGTACGTTGAGTCGCAAGTCGGCCGTGTGTTAACTCGTGAGGTCCCTGTTGTTGATAGGTCGGCAGGAATTAGGTCGCGTGAGTACTGTAGAGGCTTAGGTTGCAAGGTTAGGTCGGCATGGCAATGAGTCGTGAACGACTCATGGTAAGTCGGCATTGTGATAAGTCGGGGGCGACTCAAGTGTTGGGTCGGCGACGACCTAAGGGACAGCCGAGCTATGGTTGTTTCAGCCTATAAATAGAGGGGTTTGGCTCACTTTTTGGCACCGGTTTTTGAAGCGACGAAGTGCTGCCATTTTGAAGACTCGACTACAACATTTCTTCATCTTCTTTTCTCCATTCCAATCAAGTGTTAGCATCCATCCAAGATCGAAGATCGAGATCGAAGATCCAAGTGTTCAAGTTGAAGATCTTCATCCGTTTGAGCTAGAATTCATCGTTTCAAGTGAGATTTCGCCGGATCAAGTCGTGATCTTCACTGTCCAGATCTGAAGTGTTGTGATTTTGAGGTGTTTGGGTGATTTGGTGAGTGGTAGTTATCTCTCACGCGGATCCAAAGGAGTATATGGGATTGGTGATATGTTTATGTGTTAAAGTTAGCGTTTTCTCGCATTTTCCCTAAGTCTGCATGTAGATCCATCATATTTGAAGATGTTTGCTTATGAAAGTTATTTATAAAGTATTAGAGACAAAACCCATGTTTTAGATTTGATAGATCTATGCTAAAAACCATGATTTCACATATGTTGGACTTTTGCACACTTAATTACGAAATTTCCATTATAGTTAATATTGTTTGATAGATCTTGTTTGAATGCTTGAATGTTTGAATGTATGTTAGATGTGATTGCTCCAAGTTAGCTTGTGGTTGATTTGGACAAGATGGTTGAAGGTGATTCAAAAGCTAAGTGGAAAGGCTCTTGAATGTTGAAAGCTGCCGATGGCATATGAAGTGAATGTGGAAGCTCATATGGACGGATTCGATGATGAGGGACTTTGCCATGATGCGAAGAGGCGAAGTATGAGAGCGAGATGGGACTTTGCCATGATTTGATGAGGCAAACCATGTTGTTGAGTTGAGACTTTGCTTTGATGCGATGAAGCGAAGTATGATGTGAGTCTTGGCTTAATCCAAGCAGGGATCATTCCAAGCATGGTGATAACTTGAAGAGTAGTTCAAGTTGGTTGATAATGGATTGTTCAAGAGGTAGTTTGAGCTTGTATGAGGATAGTCGTCAAGAAGGATGGCTAGGAGGCTTGGATCTCGTCGTTGTTGAAGGTTCTAGCATGCTCAAAAGCAAGAGTACATGGGGCGCCCATAACGACTACAGGTAGGTAGTCGGGACACCCAAAAGACTACAGGTAGGTAGTTGAGTACTCTGGGCAAAGTAGATAAGTCCTAGGCACAAGGCAGTGTGCGGAGTTATGGTTAGAACCGGGGTTACCATTAGCCCTTGACAGATGGTCATTCAACTAACGGTGATTTCGAAGCAAGGTTAACAGTGATAGCCAGAGTCATGGATGTTTGGTTGTATTATCATTCGGCTTCAAGAGCGGTGTTTTCTGGGTGCTTATCTGATCTTGGTTTAGGCCTTGGGGGTTTGTATTTGGAAAACATCGTCCTTGACTCGAGTGGTATTCGCTTTACCTTAATTGTCTATGTTGTTATGCTTGCTTCTCCTTAGTGTATGTCTGGGGCTATCACTGTAGAAAGAGGTGGAGTGGGAGGGTTTGGTTCCTATTCCTTTTATCCTTTATGCTCTTTTGGTATGCTTGATTGTTAATTTACTGCTCACTAAGACTTTGTCTGACTCAAGGTTTTATGTCTCCTCTTATTACCTTGGGCTGTTCATCCATGTTGGGATGGGCAGACTAGGTAAGCAGGTGACAGGTGCTGTGCTTGGAGTTTCTACGTTGAAGATGACGAAGACGAGCAGGAGGCTATGCATATTATTTTCTTATATGTACTGGGTATCCGCTGCTGTATTTGATGAGTGCTTGTAGTGAGGTCTTGATGTATGGATTTGTTGAGATGATTGTATAAAACTTCTGTGATGCTTATATGATGATTTCCTGTTATGAGACTTCACTATATATTTCTCTATTGTATTTTATCCATGCGCTGTGAGTTACGATAGAGATTCTTCGATTTTATTTTACCCTGACTATCATCCATGGCTGCCTGGCACACCTTTCAGCGCACTATTCTCTTGTTTTGGTGCGGGAGTCATGGGCGGTCGTCACATTTGGTATCAGAGCTTTGGTTAATCGATTTTAGCCAACGCTCGCTGACGTAATTACGTAAGAGAGACGTAATTGTATTTTGATGGATGATTACTATATATAATATAGTAGCTTAGAAGGATTTGAACTCCTTATGCAGTTGTTTCTTAAGGTGTTCTAATCATTCTTATTTACAGATATTAAGGATGAGCAGAAGTGAGAGACAAGCTGCGAGGGATAGCCGTGCTGCTAGGGAGGCTGTTGATTATGCTCCTATGTTTGAGGCCATGATGACTTCAATCATGAGGAGGATGCCCGTTCCAGGGCCTACTGTTGATGTTGGGGTTCAAGTCCAAGCTCCGAGACCGGTGGATTTCGCCAAGCTTTGCAAGGATTATACTTCTCTTGGGGGAAAAGCTTTCTTAGGGACGGAGTCGACTATTGAAGTGCAGAGATGGATGGATGCTTGCCGAAGGATTTTTGGTGATCTAGGGATTGAGGATGCAACCAAGAGAAAGCTTGCATCGAGACAGCTTCAAGGGAGAGCTGCGGATTGGTGGAATTCTATCACTATAGATACACCAGAGGAGGAGATTACTTGGGAGCAATTCCAAGTTAGATTTGAAGGCAAGTTCATCTCTACTGCTCAGAAGTCTGTTTTGTTCAAGAGGTTTGTAGAGCTCAAGCAAGGTGGGAGACCAGTTCTTGAGTATATTTCTGAGTTTGAAGCTTTGTCCAAGTATGCCAGATCGTACATTGATTCTCCCTATCAGAAGAATGAGAAGTTTGTGACTGGTCTGGATGCTTATCTTGGGAGGCAGTTAGTGGATCATTTGGACGATCCATTTGAGAAGCTTGTGGAGAAAGCCCTTAGGCATGAGAGTTTGTTTCCTAAGGAAAGTTCTGTTGTTGCTGTAACCAGGGAAGGATCTAAACCACACCAGAATGGCAATAAGAGGAGGAAGCAGCAGCATCAGAAGGGTAAGGATGGCCAGAAGAAGCCGAAAGGCGAAGTGACTTGTTATAACTGCCAACAGAAGGGCCATCTTTACAAAGATTGTAAGAATCCCAAGGTGCCGGGAAAGTGTTATAACTGTGATAAGCTGGGACATATCAAGAAGGATTGCCCAGAGCCGAGGAAAGATAGGCAGATTGTGCAAGCCTATGCTTTGGGAGTTGTGCCGTCGTCTTCAAAAGCTCCGACTGCTGAGGAGAAGGGGAAGAGTGTGGTGGTTCAAGGTACTCTTTCTATTTGTGGTGTTCCAGTTAGAGTGTTGTTTGATACTGGAGCGTCGCATTCCTTTGTTTGTGATGATTTGGTAAGCCGGTTAGGTATGAAACCGGATATTGTTGATAGGCCATTGGTTGTGACTAATCCAGTGGGGGGTTCGTCATGTTTGTGTATGATATGCCGTGGTCTAGTTGTGTCGAGTCATGATTGCTCGTTTGTTTGTGATTGCTTTGTTCTGAACTTTGCGGGGTTCGGAATTATTTTGGGTATGGACTGGCTTAGGAAGTATGCGGCTAGGATTGATTGTGAGAGGCTGGAGGTGACAGTCGGGAATGTGGATGGGCGAAAGGTTGTGATACGATGTAAGCATGAAGAAGGCGTCTTCATGAGCTTCATGTATTCGCTGGTTGTTCCACGGGATGGACTGTCATCGGTGCCTATTGTGAATGAGTTTGAGAATGTCTTTGAGGAAGTCAAAGGGTTGCCGCCGCATAGGGAGATCGAGTTTCGTATCGATCTAGTTGAGGGAGCCAGACCTGTTGTGATGCCTCTTAGGCGGATGGCACCGAGGGAGCAGCAAGAGCTGAAGGTGCAAGTTGATGACCTTTTGCAGAAAGGATTCATTCGGAGAAGTGTGTCCGAATGGGGTGCGCCAGTTGTGTTCGCAACCAAAGCGGATGGATCGTTGAGGTTGTGTGTGGATTATCGTGAGCTGAATAAGGTGACTAAGAAGAACAAGTATCCATTGCCGAGAATAGATGACTTGTTTGATCAGCTTCACGAGGCTAGGGTGTTTTCTCAGATGGATTTGGCAACGGGATTTCACCAGTTGAGAGTGGCAAAGGATAGTGTGCCGAAGACTGCTTTCAGGACACCATCCGGGTTTTATGAGTGGCTGGTAATGCCGTTTGGATTGACTAACGCGCCAGCATATTTTGTGGATCTTATGAATAGAGTATTCAGAGATCAGTTGAATAAGTTCGTGCTTGTGTTCGTGGATGATATTTTGGTTTATTCCAGAACCAAGGAAGAGCACAAGACGCACTTGAGGATTGTTTTGGATATACTGCGGAAACATCAGCTGAAGGCTAAGTTTTCGAAGTGTCACTTCTGGAAGAGTGAAGTGAGGTTCTTAGGCCATGTTATCTCTGGAAGTGGAATAGCGGTTGATCCCGCTAAGGTGGCAGCAATCCAGGATTGGGTTAGACCTAAGAATGCATCTGATGTGAGAAGTTTTCTTGGATTAGCCGGGTATTATCGTCGGTTTATTAAAGACTTTTCCAAGATAGCTGCACCGTTGACAGGATTGACGAAGAAGAACCAAGTGTTCAGATGGGATGACAAGTGTGAGCAAGCTTTCGTAATCCTGAAAGAGCGATTGACGAGTGCTCCTGTATTGACTATTCCGAGTGGGAATGATGAGATGGTGGTTTACACCGATGCATGTGGCACTGGACTGGGAGCGGTGCTAATGCAGAAGGATAAAGTTGTTGCGTATGCTAGTCGACAACTGAAGCCGCATGAAAGGAACTATCCAACTCATGATTTGGAGTTAGCGGCGATTGTGTTTGCTTTGAAGATGTGGAGACACTACCTATTGGGAGTTAGATTCGAGTTGTTTACAGATCATAAGTCGTTGAAGTATCTGTTTTCCCAAAAGGATTTGAATCTTCGACAGCAACGGTGGTTAGAGTTTCTAGCATCTTATGATTTTGGTATAGCCTATACTCCGGGAAAAGGAAACGCAGTGGCTGATGCGTTAAGTCGAAGACATGCAGGTTTGGGAGCCATGTTTTCGGAGTGGAAGAGTCTCGAGTATTTGGCTGGATTTGATTTCAGGCCTAGATGCGAGTTGGAACCTGAGATGTTGGCAAACTTATCGATAAGGCCTACTCTAGTGGAAAGAATTGGCGAGAGCCAAAAGAAAGATGATAAGCTTGTCAAGATTATCCGTGATTTGGAATCTGAATTGGAACCAGAGAAGGATAAGGGATTCGAGGTCGATCGAGAGGGTTGGCTTCGAAAGCAAGGACGATTGGTTGTTCCCGATATAGATGGATTGAGAGATGAAGTTCTGAGGGAGAGTCATCACTCGAAGTTGACAATTCATCCAGGTGGAAATAAGATGTATCGGGATATGAAGAGAACCTACTACTGGGAAGGTATGAAGAAGGATGTTGGAAACTTTATTTCCAAGTGTATGAATTGCCAGTTGGTGAAAGCTGAGCAGAAGAAGCCCAGTGGATTACTTCAGCCATTAGAGGTTCCTACATGGAAGTGGGAGCAAGTGTCGATGGATTTTATCGATGGTCTACCGAAAACCAGAGCAGGGAATGAAGGGATTTGGGTCATTGTAGATCGTTTGACCAAGAGTGCAAGGTTCATTCCTGTTCGATCGACTAGAACTGCATCGAAGTTGGCTGAGTTGTATGTGAAGTGGATAGTTCGATTCCATGGTGTTCCGAAGAGTATAGTGAGCGATCGAGATCCGTTGTTCACTAGTGGATTTTGGAAGAGCTTCCAGGAGGTTTTGGGAACTGAGTTGTGTTTGAGTACAGCTTATCACCCTCAAACAGATGGTCAGACTGAGAGAGTCAACCGGGTTTTGGAAGATCTTCTTAGAGCTTGTGTTTTGGACTTCGGGGGATCATGGGAGGATCACCTTCATTTGGTGGAATTTGCATATAATAACAGTTATCAGTCGAGTATTGGTATGGCACCATATGAAGCGTTATATGGAAGACCGTGTAACTCTCCGACATGTTGGTTGGAAGCTGGAGAAAAACTGATACTTGGGCCAGAGATGATTCGACAGACTTCGGATTGTATAGAGATCATTCGGCAAAGAATGAAGGCAGCCCAGGATCGTCAGAAAAGTTATGCAGATAATCGTCGAAAGGATTTGGAATTCAACGTAGGTGATATGGTTTTTGTGAAGATTTCTCCATTTAAGAATGTTATAAGATTCGGGAACAAAGGAAAGTTAACTCCAAGATTCGTTGGACCATTCCCGATTATCGAGCGAATTGGAAAGCTCGCTTATAGATTGGAGTTACCGGAAAAGATGGCGGGTGTGCACAATGTTTTTCATGTATCTTGTCTACGGAAGTATGTGCACGACCCAAGTATGGTGGTTTCTGCTGATAGCTGTGAAGACTTGGAGGTTGATCCAGTTGTTTCGAGACCTCGTAAGCCGCTTCGTATTGTTGAAACCGATACGAAACAGCTTAGGAGGAAGACGATTACGTTGCTCAAGGTGCAATGGAGTGACGATGTTAACGACTGTACGTGGGAGGAGGAAGAGAGGATGAAGGCAGCTCATCCCGGACTCTTCGAGGTATGGCCCTAAAGTGTCGTGACATCTCATGAATTTGTAGCTTGTTCTAAGTCTTAGAATTCTGCATGCTAGGCTAGAATTGGATGCATGGTTTGTTGATTGCTATGGATGGTAGGCATGCGGAATATCTTTGATTTCTGTTGTTTGCTTGGAATTTCGGGGGCGAAATTCCTAAGGGGGAGAGAATGTAACGACCCGTATTTTACGTGTCGATAGATCGTAGAATTTGCAGGTCGATAGTGTTGTTTGTGTTGCCTCTAGCTTGAGTCGTTTAGAAGTTAACCCGGGTGGAGTATGAGTTGTGACCGACTCATGAGCATTGCCGAGCTAAGGGATGAGTCGTGACCGACTCATAGGGGACCGACTCAAGGAGGGGTTACGGGTTGGAGTGTTGGCCGAGATAAGGAAGCAACCGACTTAAGTTAGGTAAGTCGTTTGGACGAGTTAGTGGGTCAGGTGATGAGTCATAGCCGAGTTAAGGCTTGAGTCGTTACCGACTCATGGTGTTAGGGATCCAGTAGTTTAGACCGACCTAAGGAAGTGACCGACTTAGGGAGTTGGGTCGGTAGATGTTGAGTCGGCTAAGGCTTAGGTCGGTGGGCCGACTTAGTGGATAAGTCGTTAGGGACTTAGGCTTTTGAGTCGTTAGGTCTCTGAGTCGGTGAGGCTGTAGGTCGTGAGTCGTGTGGCAAATAGGACCTTAGTACGACTTAGTGTGGGTCGGCTGCCTGGTGAGTCGGTTGTGTAGATGAGTCGGTAGGGTGTTGGGTCGTGTGTGTCGTTAGGTCGGCTATAAGGTTAAGTCAGAACCCTTGTTTTGAGTTAGGTCGGCACCGCGGTTGAGTCGTTACCGACTTATGTTGAGTCGGCTAGGGGTTAGGACGGCCGCAAGGCTAAGTCGTTAGGTCGCATATAGGAATAAGTCGTGTGACCTTCTTGCTTTGTTGAGTCGTGTGGCAGTTGGGTCGGTAGTACGTTGAGTCGCAAGTCGGCCGTGTGTTAACTCGTGAGGTCCCTGTTGTTGATAGGTCGGCAGGAATTAGGTCGCGTGAGTACTGTAGAGGCTTAGGTTGCAAGGTTAGGTCGGCATGGCAATGAGTCGTGAACGACTCATGGTAAGTCGGCATTGTGATAAGTCGGGGGCGACTCAAGTGTTGGGTCGGCGACGACCTAAGGGACAGCCGAGCTATGGTTGTTTCAGCCTATAAATAGAGGGGTTTGGCTCACTTTTTGGCACCGGTTTTTGAAGCGACGAAGTGCTGCCATTTTGAAGACTCGACTACAACATTTCTTCATCTTCTTTTCTCCATTCCAATCAAGTGTTAGCATCCATCCAAGATCGAAGATCGAGATCGAAGATCCAAGTGTTCAAGTTGAAGATCTTCATCCGTTTGAGCTAGAATTCATCGTTTCAAGTGAGATTTCGCCGGATCAAGTCGTGATCTTCACTGTCCAGATCTGAAGTGTTGTGATTTTGAGGTGTTTGGGTGATTTGGTGAGTGGTAGTTATCTCTCACGCGGATCCAAAGGAGTATATGGGATTGGTGATATGTTTATGTGTTAAAGTTAGCGTTTTCTCGCATTTTCCCTAAGTCTGCATGTAGATCCATCATATTTGAAGATGTTTGCTTATGAAAGTTATTTATAAAGTATTAGAGACAAAACCCATGTTTTAGATTTGATAGATCTATGCTAAAAACCATGATTTCACATATGTTGGACTTTTGCACACTTAATTACGAAATTTCCATTATAGTTAATATTGTTTGATAGATCTTGTTTGAATGCTTGAATGTTTGAATGTATGTTAGATGTGATTGCTCCAAGTTAGCTTGTGGTTGATTTGGACAAGATGGTTGAAGGTGATTCAAAAGCTAAGTGGAAAGGCTCTTGAATGTTGAAAGCTGCCGATGGCATATGAAGTGAATGTGGAAGCTCATATGGACGGATTCGATGATGAGGGACTTTGCCATGATGCGAAGAGGCGAAGTATGAGAGCGAGATGGGACTTTGCCATGATTTGATGAGGCAAACCATGTTGTTGAGTTGAGACTTTGCTTTGATGCGATGAAGCGAAGTATGATGTGAGTCTTGGCTTAATCCAAGCAGGGATCATTCCAAGCATGGTGATAACTTGAAGAGTAGTTCAAGTTGGTTGATAATGGATTGTTCAAGAGGTAGTTTGAGCTTGTATGAGGATAGTCGTCAAGAAGGATGGCTAGGAGGCTTGGATCTCGTCGTTGTTGAAGGTTCTAGCATGCTCAAAAGCAAGAGTACATGGGGCGCCCATAACGACTACAGGTAGGTAGTCGGGACACCCAAAAGACTACAGGTAGGTAGTTGAGTACTCTGGGCAAAGTAGATAAGTCCTAGGCACAAGGCAGTGTGCGGAGTTATGGTTAGAACCGGGGTTACCATTAGCCCTTGACAGATGGTCATTCAACTAACGGTGATTTCGAAGCAAGGTTAACAGTGATAGCCAGAGTCATGGATGTTTGGTTGTATTATCATTCGGCTTCAAGAGCGGTGTTTTCTGGGTGCTTATCTGATCTTGGTTTAGGCCTTGGGGGTTTGTATTTGGAAAACATCGTCCTTGACTCGAGTGGTATTCGCTTTACCTTAATTGTCTATGTTGTTATGCTTGCTTCTCCTTAGTGTATGTCTGGGGCTATCACTGTAGAAAGAGGTGGAGTGGGAGGGTTTGGTTCCTATTCCTTTTATCCTTTATGCTCTTTTGGTATGCTTGATTGTTAATTTACTGCTCACTAAGACTTTGTCTGACTCAAGGTTTTATGTCTCCTCTTATTACCTTGGGCTGTTCATCCATGTTGGGATGGGCAGACTAGGTAAGCAGGTGACAGGTGCTGTGCTTGGAGTTTCTACGTTGAAGATGACGAAGACGAGCAGGAGGCTATGCATATTATTTTCTTATATGTACTGGGTATCCGCTGCTGTATTTGATGAGTGCTTGTAGTGAGGTCTTGATGTATGGATTTGTTGAGATGATTGTATAAAACTTCTGTGATGCTTATATGATGATTTCCTGTTATGAGACTTCACTATATATTTCTCTATTGTATTTTATCCATGCGCTGTGAGTTACGATAGAGATTCTTCGATTTTATTTTACCCTGACTATCATCCATGGCTGCCTGGCACACCTTTCAGCGCACTATTCTCTTGTTTTGGTGCGGGAGTCATGGGCGGTCGTCACAAGGACAACCCGAATCCCAATCGGGTCTCGTATGTTTTTTATCCTTCGTTTTTTCGACACGTGGATTTTTACGGTAAAACGGGATTACGGTGGCTGGTCTTCGATTTACCATCGCTGGAGAGTGGTGCACCACGGTACTGTTCTGTTTCAAATCCATGCACGCATTTCTAAAAGTCGTACGACACTGTTTCGCCATTTCGGACGGATGTTGCACCTTGCACCGTGGATGTTGCATCCTGTAGATATCGATTATTCGGACGGCCATAACTTCTGGCTTGTTTAGAGTTACAGGAGACATAACCTGTCAAAACGAAGGCCTCGATGAGTTCTACGGCTTTGACAGCTTTCAGCCGTCAACGGATAGATTAATGCCCAAAAAGGACAACCCGAATCTCAGTCGGTTCTCGTAAGTTTTTTACCCTTCGTTTTTTCGACACGTGGATTTTTACGGTAAAACGGGATTACGGTGGCTGCTGTTCAACTTCTCATCGCTGGAGAGTGGTGCACCATGGTACAGTTCCGTCTCAAATCCATGCACGCATTTCTAAAAGTCGTACGGCACTGTTTCCCATTTCGGACGGATGTTGCACCTTGCACCATGGATGTTGCACCCTGTAGATATCGATTATTCGGACGGCCATAACTTCTAGCTCGTTAAGAGTAATGGGAGACATAACCTGTCAAAACGAAGGCCTCGATGATTTTTACGGCTTTGACAGGTTTCAGCCGTCAACGGATAGATTAATGCCCAAAAAGGGCAACCCGAATCTCAATCGGGTCTCGTAAGTTTTTTACCCTTCGTTTTTTAGACACGTGGGTTTTTACGGTAAAACGGGATTACGGTGGCTGGTCTTCGATTTACCATCACTGGAGAGTGGTGCACCATGGTACTGTTCCATTTCAAATCCATGCACGCATTTCTAAAAGTCGTACGGCACTGTTTCGCCATTTCGGACGGATGTTGCACCTTGCACCGTGGATGTTGCACCTCGTAGATATGGATTATTCGGACGACCATAACTTCTGGCTCGTTTAGAGTTACAAAAGCCATAACCTGTCAAAACGAAGGCCTCGACGAGTTCTACGGCTTTGACAGCTTTCAGCCGTCAACGGATAAATTAATGCACAAAAAGGACAGCCCGAATCTCAATCGGGTCTCGTAAGTTTTTTATCCTTCGTTTTCTCGACACGTGGTTTTTACGGTAAAACGGGATTACCGTGGCCCGTCTTCGACTTCCCATCGCTGGAGAGTGGTGCACATGGTACTGTTCCAATTCAAATCAATGCGTGCATTTCTAAAAGTCGTACGACACTGTTTCGCCATTTCGGACGGATGTTGCACCTTGCACCGTGGGTGTTGCACCCTGTAGATATCGATTATTCGGACGGCCATACCTTCTGGCTCGTTTAGAGTTACGGGAGCCATAACCTGTCAAAACGAAGACTCGATGAGTTCTACGGCTTTGACAGCTTTCAGCCGTCAACGGATAGATTAACGCCCAAAAAGGACAACCCGAATCTCAATCGGGTCTCGTAAGTTTTTTACCCTTCGTTTTTTCAACACGTGTATTTTTATGGCAAAACGGGATTACGGTGGCTGGTTTTCGATTTTCCATCGCTGGAGAGTGGTGCACCATGGTACTGTTCCGTTTCGAATCCAACCACGCATTTCTAAAAGTCGTACGGCACTGTTTCGCCATTTCGGACGGATGTTGCACCTTGCACCGTGGATGTTGCACCCTGTAGATATCAATTATTCAGACGGCCATAACTTCTGGCTCGTTTAGAGTTACAAAAGCCATAACTTGTCAAAACGAAGGCCTCGATGAGTTCTACGGCTTTGACAGATTTCAACCGTCAACGGATAGATTATTGCCCAAAAAGGACAACCCGAATCTCAATCGGGTCTCTTAGGTTTTTTACCCTTCGTTTTTTCGAAACGTGGATTTTTACGGTAAAACGGGATTACCGTGGCCCGTCTTCAACTTTCCATCGCTGGAGAATGGTGCACCATGGTACTGTTCCGTTTCAAATCCATGCACGCATTTCTAAAAGTCGTACGGCACTGTTTTGCCATTTCGGACGGATGTTGCACCTTGCACCGTGGATGTTGCACCCTGTAGATATCGATTATTCGGACGGCCATAACTTCTGGCTCGTTAAGAAAAACTGGAGCCACAACCTATCAAAATGTAGGCCTCGATGAGTTTTACGACTTTGACAGCTTTCAGCCGTCAACGGATAGATTAATGCCCAAAAAGGGCAACCCGAATCTCAATCGCGTCTCGTAAGTTTTTTACCCTTCGTTTTTTCGACACGTGGATTTTTACGGCAAAACGGGATTACGGTGGCTGGTCTTCGATTTACCATCGCTGGAGAGTGTTGCACCATGGTACTGTTCCGTTTCAAATCCATGCACGCATTTCTAAAAGTCGTACGGCACTGTTTCGCCATTTCGGACGAATGTTGCACCTTGCACCGTGGATGTTGCACCCTGTAGATATCGATTATTCAGACGACCATAACTTCTGGCTCGTTTAGAGTTACAAAAGCCATAACCTGTCAAAATGAAGGCCTCGATGAGTTCTACGGCTTTGACAGATTTCAGCCGTCAACGGATAGATTAATGCCCAAAAAAGGACAACCCGAATCTCAATCGGGTCTCGTAAGTTTTTTATCCTTTGTTTTTTCGACACGTGGATTTTTACGGTAAAACAGGATTACCGCGGCCCGTCTTCGACTTCCCATCGCTGGGGAGTGGTGCACCATGGTACTGTTCCGTTTCAAATCCATGCACGCATTTCTAAAAGTCGTACGACACTGTTTCGCCATTTCGGACGGATGTTGCACCTTGCACCGTGGACGTTGCACCCTGTAGATATCGATTATTCGGACGGCCATAACTTCTGGCTCGATTAGAGTAACGGGAGCCATAACCTATCAAAACGAAGACCTCGATGAGTTCTATGGCGTTGACAGCTTTCAACCACCAACAGATAGATTAATGCACAAAAAGGACAACCCGAATCTCAATCGGGTCTCGTAAGTTTTTTACCCTTCGTTTTTTCGACACGTGGATTTTTACGGTAAAACGGGATTGCGGTGGCTGGTCTTCGATTTACCCTCGCTAGAGAGTGGTGCACCATGGTACTGTTTCGTTTCAAATCCATGCACGCATTTCTAAAAGCGGTATGGCACTGTTTCGCCATTTCGGACGGATGTTGCACCTTTCACCGTGGATGTTGCACCCTGTAGATTTCGATTATTCGGACGGCCATAACTTCTGGCTCGTTTAGAGTTACGGGAGCCATAACCTGTCAAAACGAAGGCCTCGATGATTTCTACGACTTTGATTGCTTTCAGCCATAAACGGATAGATTAATGCCCAAAAAGGACAACCTGAATCTCAGTCGGGTCTCGTAAGTTTTTTACCCTTCGTTTTTTCGACACGTGGATTTTTACGGTAAAACGGGATTACGGTGGCTGGTCTTCGATTTACCATCGCTGGAGGGTGGTGCACCATGGTACTGTTCCGTTTCAAATCCATGCACGCATTTCTAAAAGTCGTAGGGCACTGTTTCGCCATTTCGGACGGATGTTGCACCTTGCACAGTGGATGTTGCACCCTGTAGATATCGATTATTCGGACGGCCATAACTTCTAGCTCGTTTAGAGTTGCAAAATCCATAACCTGTGAAAACGAAGGCCTCGATGAGTTCTACGGCTTTGAAAGCTTTCAGCCGTCAACGGATAGATTAATTCCCAAAAAGGACAACCCGAATCTCAATCGGGTCTCGTAAGTTTTTTATCCTTCGTTTTTTCGACACGTGGATTTTTACGTTAAAACGGGATTACCGTGGCCCGTCTTCGACTTCCCATCACTGGAGAGTGGTGCACCATGGTACTGTTCCGTTTCAAATCCATTCACGCATTTCTAAAAGTCGTACGACACTGTTTCGCCATTTCGGACGGATGTTGCACCTTGCACCGTGGATGTTGCACCCTGTAGATATCGATTATTCGGACGGCCATAACTTCTGGCTCGTTTAGAGTTACGGGAGCCATAACCTGTCAAAACGAAGGCCTCGATGTGTTCTACGGTTTTGATAGCATTTAGCCGTAAACGGATAGATTAATGCCCAAAAAGGACAACCCGAATCTCAATCGGGTCTCGTAAGTTTTTTTACCCTTCGTTTTGTAGACACGTGGATTTTTACGGTAAAATGGGATTACCGTGGCTGGCCTTCGATTTACCATCGCTGGAGAGTGGTGCACCATGGTACCGTTCCATTTCAAATCCATGCACGCATTTTTAAAAGTTGTACGGCACTGTTTCGCCATTTCGGACGGATGTTGCACCTTGCACCATGGATGTTGCACCCGGTAGATATCGATTATTCGAACGGCCATAACTTCTGGCTCGTTTAGAGTTACAAAAGCCATAACCTGTCAAAACGAAGGTCTCGATGAGTTCTACGGGTTTTACAGCTTTCAGCCGTCAACGGATAGATTAATGCCCAAAAAGGTCAACCCGAATCTCAATCGGGTCTCGTAAGTTTTTTACCCTTCGTTTTTTAGACACGTGGATTTTTACGGTAAAACGGGATTACGGTGGCTGGTCTTCGACTTGCCATCACTGGAGAGTGGTGCACCATGGTACTGTTCCGTTTCAAATCCATGCACGCATTTCTAAAAGTCGTACGGCACTGTTTCGCCATTTCGGACAGATGTTGCACCTTGCACCGTGGATGTTGCACCCTGTAGATATCGATTATTCGGACGGCCATAACTTCTGGCTCGTTTAGAGTTACGGGAGTCATAACCTGTCAAAACGAAGGCCTCGATGAGTTCTACGATTTTGACAGATTTCAGCCGTCAATGGATAGATTAATGTCCAAAAAGGACAACCCGAATCTCAATCAGGTCTCGTAAGTTTTTTACCCTTCGTTTTTTCGACACGTGGTTTTTACGGTAAAACCGGATTACCGTGGACCGTCTTCAACTTTCCATCGCTGGAGAGTGGTGCACTATGGTATTGTTCCGTTTCAAATCCATGCACGCATTTCTAAAAGTCGTACGGCGCTGTTTCGCCATTTCGGACAGATGTTGCACCTTGCACCGTGGATGTTGCACCCTGTAGATATCGATTATTCGGACGGCCATAACTTCTGCCTCGTTTAGAGTTACAGGAGCCATAACCTGTCAAAACGAAGGCTTCGATGAGTTCTACGGCTTTGACAGCTTTCAGCCGTCAACGGATAGATTAATGCCCAAAAAGGCCAACCCGAATCTCAGTCGGTTCTCGTAAGTTTTTTACCCTTCGTTTTTTCGACACATGGATTTTTACGGTAAAACGGGATTACGGTGGTTGGTCTTCGACTTCCCATCGCTGGAGAGTGGGGAACCATGGTACTGTTCCGTTTCAAATCCATGCACGCATTTCTAAAAGTCGTACGACACTGCTTCGCCATTTCGGACGGATGTTGCACCTTGCACCGTGGACGTTGCACCCTGTAGATATCGATTATTCGGACGGCCATAACTTCTGGCTCGTTTAGAGTTACGGGAGCCATAACCTATCAAAACGAAGGCCTCGATGAGTTCTACGGCATTAACAGCTTTCAGTCGTCAACGGATGGATTAATGCCCAAAAAGGACAACCCGAATCTCAATCGGGTCTCGTAAGTTTTTTACCCTTCGGTTTTTCGACACGTGGATTTTTACGGTAAAACGGGATTACTGTGGCCCGTCTTCGACTTCCCATCGCTGGAGAGTGGTGCACCATGGTACTATTCCGTTTCAAATCCATGCACGCATTTTTAAAAGTCGTACGGCACTGTTTTGCCATTTCGGACGGATGTTGCACCTTGCACCGTGGATGTTGCACCCTGTAGATATCGATTATTCAGACGGCCATAACTTCTGGCTCGTTAAGAGTTACGGGAGGCATAACCTTTCAAGACGAAGGCCTCGATGATTTTTACGGCTTTGACAGCTTTCAGCCGTCAACGGATAGATTAATGTCCAAAAAGGGCAACCCGAATCTCAATCGGGTCTCGTAAGTTTTTTACCCTTCGTTTTTTAGACACGTGGATTTTTACAGTAAAACGGGATTACGGTGGCTGGCCTTCGATTTACCATCGCTGGAGAGTGGTGCACCATGGTACTGTTCCGTTTCAAATCCATGCACAAATTTCTAAAAGTCGTACGACACTGTTTCGCCATTTCGGACGGATGTTGCTCCTAGCACCGTGGATGTAGCACCCTATAGATATCGATTATTCGGACGGCCATAACTTCTGACTCGTTTAGAGTTACAAAAGCCATAACCTGTCAAAACGAAGGCCTCGATGTGTTCTACGGCTTTGACATGTTTCAGCTGTCAACGAATAGATTAATGCCCAAAAAGGGCAACCCGAATCTCAATCGGGTCTCGTAAGTTTTTTACCCTTCGTTTTTTAGACACGTGGATTTTTACGGTAAAACGGGATTACGGTGGCTGGTCTTCGACTTCCCATCACTGGAGAGTGGTGCATCATGGTACTGTTCCGTTTCAAATCTATGCACGAATTTCTAAAAGTCGTACGACACTGTTTCGCCATTTCGGACGGATGTTGCACCTTGCACCGTGGACGTTGCACCCTGTAGATATCGATTATTCGGACGGCCATAACTTCTGGCTCGTTTAGAGTTACGGGAGCCATAACCAATCAAAAGGAAGGCCTCGATGAGTTCTACGGCTTTGACAGCTTTCAGCCGTCAATGGATAGATTAATGCCCAAAAAGGACAAACCGAATCTCAATCGGGTCTCGTAAGTTTTTTACCCTTCGTTTATTCGACACGTGGATTTTTACGGTAAAACGGGATTGCGGTGGCTGGTCTTCGATTTACCCTCGCTGGAGAGTGGTGCACCATGGTACTGTTCCGTTTCATGTCCATGCATGCATTTCTAAAAGTTGTACGACACTGTTTCGCCATTTCGGACGGATGTTGCACCTTGCACCGTGGATGTTGCACCCTGTAGATATCGATTATTCGGACGGCCATAACTTTTGGCTCGTTTAGAGGTACGGAAGCCATAACCTGTCAAAACGAAGGCCTCGATGATTTGTACGGCTTTGACAGCTTTCAGCCGTCAACGGATAGATTAATGCCCAAAAAGGACAACCCGAATCTCAGTCGGGTCTCGTAAGTTTTTTACCCTTCGTTTTTTCGACACGTGGATTTTTACGGTAAAACGGGATTACGGTGGCTGGTCTTCGATTTACCATCGCTGGAGAGTGGTGTACCATGGTACCGTTCCGTTTCAAATCCATGCACGCATTTCTAAAAGTCAAAGGGCACTGTTTCGCCATTTCGGACGGATGTTGCACCCTGTAGATATCGATTATTCGGACGACCATAACTTCTGTCTCGTTTAGAGTTACAAAAGCCATAACCTGTCAAAACGAAGGCCTCGATGAGTTCTACGAGTTTGACAGCTTTCAGCCGTCAACGGATAGATTAATGCCCAAAAAGGACAACCCGAATCTCAATCGGGTCTCGTAAGTTTTTTATCCTTGGTTTTTTCGACACGTGGATTTTTACGGTAAAACGGGATTACCGTGGCCCGTCTTCGACTTTCCATCGTTGGAGAGTGGTGCACCATGGTACTGTTCCATTTCAAATCCATGCACGAATTTATAAAAGTCGTACGACACCGTTTCGCCATTTCGGACGGATGTTGCATCTTGCACCGTGGATGTTGCACCCTGTAGATATCGATTATTCGGACGGCCATAACTTCAGGCTCGTTTAGAGTTACGGGAGTGATAACCTGTCAAAACAAAGGCCTCGATGAGTTCTACAGTTTTGACAGCTTTCAGCCATCAACGGATAGATTAATGCCCAAAAAGGGCAACCCGAATCTCATTCGGGTCTCGTAAGTTTTTTACCCTTTGTTTTTTAGACACGTGGATTTTTACGGTAAAACGGAATTACGCTGGCTGGTCTTCGATTTACCATCGCCGGAGAATGGTTCACCATGGTACTATTCCGTTTCAAATCCATGCACGCATTTCTAAAAGTCGTACGACACTGTTTCGCCATTTCGGACGGATGTTGCACCTTGCACCGTGGATGTTGCAACCTGTATATATCGATTATTCGGACGGCCATAACTTCTAGCTCGTTTAGAGTTACAAAAGCCATAACCTGTCAAAACGAAGGCCTCGATGAGTTTTACGTCTTTGACAGCTTTCAGCCGTCAACGGATAGATTAATGCCCAAAAAGGGCTACCCGAATCTCAATCGGGTCTCGTAAGTTTTTTACCCTTCGTTTTTTAGACACGTGGATTTTTACGGTAAAACGGGATTACGGTGGCAGGTCTTCGATTTACCATCGCTGGAGAGTGGTGCACCATGGTACTGTTCCGTTTCAAATCCATGCATGCATTTCTAAAAGTCGTACGACACTGTTTCGCCATTTCGTACGGATGTTGCACCTTGCGCCATGGATGTTGCACCCTGTAGATATCGATTATTCGAGCGGCCATAACTTCTGGCTCGTTTAGAGTTACAAAAGCCATAACCTGTCAAAACGAAGGCCTCGATGAGTTCTACGGCTTTGATAGCTTTCAGCCGTCAACGGATAGAATAATGCCCAAAAAGGACAACCCGAATCTCAATTGGGTCTCGTAAGTTTTTTACCCTTCGTTTTTTCGACACGTGGATTTTTACGGTAAAACGGGATTACGGTGGCTGGTCTTCGATTACCATCGCTGGAGGTTGGTGCACCATGGTACTGTTCCGTTTCAAATCCATGCACGCATTTCTAAAAGTCTTAGGGCACTGTTTCGCCATTTCGGACGGATGTTGCACCTTGCACGGTGGATGTTGCACCCCGTAGATATCGACTATTCGGACGGCCATAACTTCTGGCTCGTTTAGAGTTACAAAATCCATAACCTGTCAAAACGAAGACCTCGATGAGTTCTACGGCTTTGAAAGCTTTCAGCCGTCAACGGATAGATTAACGCCCAAAAAGGACAACCCGAATCTCAATCGGGTCTCGTAAGTTTTCTATCCTTCGTTTTTTCGACACGAGGATTTTTACGTTAAAACGCGATTACCGTGGCCCGTCTTCGACTTCCCATCACTGGAGAGTGGTGCACCATGGTACTGTTCCGTTTCAAATCCATTCATGCATTTCCAAAGGTCGTACGACACTGTTTCGCCATTTCGGACGGATGTTGCACCTTGCACCGTGGATGTTGCATCCTGTAGATATCGATTATTCGGACGGCCATAACTTCTGGCTCGTTTAGAGTTACGGGAGCCATAGCCTGTCAAAACGAAGGCCGCGATGTGTTCTACGGTTTTGACAGCTTTTAGCCGTCAACGGATAGATTAATGCCCAAAAAGGACAACCCGAATCTCAATCGGGTCTCGTAAGTTTTTTACCCTTCGTTTTGTCGACACGTGGATTTTTACGGTAAAACGGGATTACGTTGGCTGGCCTTTGATTTACCATCGCTGGAGAGTGGTGCACCATGGTACCGTTCCATTTTAAATCCATGCACGCATTTTTAAAAGTCGTACGGCACTGTTTCGCCATTTCGGACGGATATTGCACCTTGCACCGTGGATGTTGCACCCTGTAGATATCGATTATTCGAACGGCCATAACTTCTGGTTCATTTGGAGTTACAAAAGCCATAACCTGTCAAAACGAAGGTCTCGATGAATTCTACGGCTTTTACAGCTTTCAGCCGTCAACGGACAGATTAATGCCCAAAAAGGGCAACCCGAATCTCAATCGGGTCTCGTAAGTTTATTACCCTTCGTTTTTTAGACACGTGGATTTTTACGGTAAAACGGGATTACGGTGGCTGGTCTTCGACTTACCATCGCTGGAGAGTGGTGCACCATGGTACTGTTTCGTTTCAAATCCATTCACGCATTTCTAAAAGTCGTACGGCACTGTTTCGCCATTTCGGACGGATGGTGCACCTTGCACCGTGGATGTTTCACCCTATAGATATCGATTATTCGGACGGCCATACTTCTGGCTCGTTTAGAGTTACGGGAGCCATAGCCTGTAAAAACGAAGGCCTCGATGTGTTCTACGGTTTTGACAGCTTTGAGCCGTCAACGGATAGATTAATTCCCAAAAAGGACAACCCGAATCTCAATTGGGTCTCGTAAGTTTTTTACCCTTCGTTTTGTAGACACGTGGATTTTTACGGTAAAACGGGATTACGGTGGCTGGCCTTCGATTTACCATCGCTGGAGAGTGGTGTACCATGGGACCGTTCCGTTTCAAATCCATGCACGCATTTTTAAAAGTCGTACGGCACTGTTTCGCCATTTCGGGCGGATGTTGCACCTTGCACCGTGGATGTTGCACCCTGTAGATATCGATTATTCGAACGGCCATAACTTCTGGCTCGTTTGGAGTTACAAAAGCCATAACCTGTCAAAACGAAGGTCTCGATGAATTCTACGGCTTTTACAGCTTTCAACCGTCAACGGACAGATTAATGCCCAAAAAGGGCAACCCGAATCTCAATCGGGTCACGTAAGTTTATTACCCTTCGTTTTTTAGACACGTGGATTTTTACGGTAAAACGGGATTACGGTGGCTGGTCTTCGACTTACCATCGCTGGAGAGTGGTGCACCATGGTACTGTTCCGTTTCAAATCCATGCACGCATTTCTAAAAGTCGTACGGCACTGTTTCAACATTTCGGACGGATGTTGCACCTTGCACCGTGGATGTTGCACCCTGTAGATATCGATTATTCGGACGGCCATAACTTCTGGCTCGTTTAGAGGTACGGGAGCCATAACCTGTCAAAACGAAGGCCTCGATGAGTTCTACAGCTTTGACAGATTTCAGCCGTCAATGGAAAGATTAATGCCCAAAAAGGACAACCCGAATCTCAATCGGGTCTCGTAAGTTTTTTACCCTTCGTTTTTTCGACACGTGGTTTTTACGGTAAAACCGGATTGCCGTGGCCCGTCTTCGACTTCCCATCGCTGGAGAGTGGTGCACTATGGTACTGTTCCGTTTCAAATCCATGCACGCATTTCTAAAAGTCGTACGACGCTGTTTCGCCATTTCGGACTGATGTTGCACCTTGCACCGTGGATGTTGCACCCTGCAGATATCGATTATTCGGATGACCATAACTTCTGCCTCGTTTAGAGTTACGCAAGCCATAACCTGTCAAAATGAAGGGTTCGATGATTTCTACAGCTTTGACAGCTTTCAGCCGTCAACGGATAGATTAATGCCCAAAAAGGCCAATTCGAATCTCTGTCGGGTCTCGTAAGTTTTTTACCCTTCGTTTTTTCGACACATGGATTTTTACGGTAAAACGGGATTACGGTGGTTGGTCTTCGACTTCCCATCGCTGGAGAGTGGTGCACCATGGTACTGTTCCGTTTCAAATCCATGCACGCATTTCTAAAAGTCGTACGACACTGCTTCGCCATTTCGGACGGATGTTGCACCTTGCACCGTGGACGTTGCACCCTGTAGATATCGATTATTCGGACGGCCATAACTTCTGGCTCGTTTAGAGTTACGGGAGACATAACCTATCAAAACGAAGGCCTCGATGAGTTCTACGGCTTTGACAGCTTTCAGTCGTCAATGGATAGATTAATGCCCAAAAAGGACAACCCGAATCTCAATCGGGTCTCGTAAGTTTTTTACCCTTCGTTTTTTCGACACGTGGATTTTTACGGTAAAACGGGATTACCGTGGCCCGTCTTCGACTTCCCATCGCTGGAGAGTGGTGCACCATGGTACTGTTCCGTTTCAAATCCATGCACGCTTTTCTAAAAGTCTTAGGGCATTGTTTTGCCATTTCGGACGGATGTTGCACCTTGCACAGTGGATGTTGCACCCCGTAGATATCGACAATTCGGACGGCCATAACTTCTGGCTCGTTTAGAGTTACAAAATCCATAACCTGTCAAAACGAAGGCCTCGATGAGTTCTACGGCTTTGAAAGCTTTCAGCCGTCAACGGATAGATTAATGCCCAAAAAGGACAACCCGAATCTCAATCGGGTCTCGTAAGTTTTTTATCCTTCGTTTTTTCGACACGTGGATTTTTACGTTAAAACGGGCTTACCGTGGCCCGTCTTCGACTTCCCATCACTGGAGAGTGCTGCACCATGGTACCGTTCCGTTTCAAATCCATACACGCATTTTTAAAAGTCGTACGGCACTGTTTCGCCATTTCGGACGGATGTTGCACCTTGCACCGTGGATGTTGCACCCTGTAGATATCGATTATTCGAACGGCCATAACTTCTGGCTCGTTTGGAGTTACAAAAGCCATAACCTGTCAAAACGAAGGTCTCGATGAATTCTACGGCTTTTACAGCTTTCAGCCGTCAACGGACAGATTAATGCTCAAAAAGGGCAACCCGAATCTCAATCGGGTCTCGTAAGTTTATTACCCTTCGTTTTTTAGACACGTGGATTTTTACGGTAAAACGGGATTACGGTGGCTGGTCTTCGACTTACCATCACTGGAGAGTGGTGCACCATGGTACTGTTCTGTTTCAAATCCATGCACGCATTTCTAAAAGTCGTACGGCACTGTTTCGCCATTTTGGACGGATGTTGCACCTTGCACCGTGGATGTTGCACCCTGTAGATATCGATTATTCGGACGGCCATAACTTCTGGCTCGTTTAGAGGTATGGGAGCCGTAACCTGTCAAAACGAAGGCCTCCATGAGTTCTACGGCTTTGACAGATTTCAGCCGTCAATGGATAGATTAATGCCCAAAAAGGACAACCCGAATCTCAATCGGGTCTCGTAAGTTTTTTACCCTTCGTTTTTTCGACACGTGGTTTTTACGGTAAAACCGGATTACCGTGGCCCGTCTTCGACTTCCCATCGCTGGAGAGTGGTGCACTGTGGTACGGTTCCGTTTCAAATCCATGCACGCATTTCTAAAAGTCGTACGGCACTGTTTCGCCATTTCGGACGGATGTTGCACCTTGCACCGTGGATGTTGCACCCTGTAGATATCGATTATTCGGACGTCCATAACTTCTGGCTCGTTTAGAGGTACGGGAGCCGTAACCTGTCAAAACGAAGGCCTCCATGAGTTCTACGGATTTGATAGATTTCAGCCGTCAATGGATAGATTAATGCCCAAAAAGGACAACCCGAATCTCAATCAGGTCTCGTAAGTTTTTTACCCTTCGTTTTCTCGACACGTGGTTTTTACGGTAAAATCGGATTACCGTGGCCCGTCTTCGACTTCCCATCGCTGGAGAGTGGTGCACCATGGTACTGTTCCGTTTCAAATCCATGCACGCATTTCTAAAAGTCGTACGGCGCTGTTTCGCCATTTCGGACTGATGTTGCACCTTGCACCGTGGATGTTGCACCCTGTAGATATCGATTATTCGGATGACCATAACTTCTGCCTCGTTTAGAGTTACGGGAGCCACAACCTGTCAAAACGAAGGCTTCGATGATTTCTACAGCTTTGACAGCTTTCAGCCGTCAACGGATAAATTAATTCCCAAAAAGGCCAACCCGAATCTCAGTCGGGTCTCGTAAGTTTTTTACCCTTCGTTTTTTCGACACATGGATTTTTACGGTAAAACGGGATTACGGTGGTTGGTCTTCGACTTCCCATCGCTGGAGAGTGGTGCACCATGGTACTGTTCCGTTTCAAATCCATGCACGCATTTCTAAAAGTCGTACGACACTGCTTCGCCATTTCGGACGGATGTTGCACCTTGCACCGTGGTCGTTGCACCCTGTAGATATCGATTATTCGGACGGCCATAACTTCTGGCTCGTTTAGAGTTACGGGAGCCATAACCTATCAAAACGAAGGCCTCGATGAGTTCTACGGCTTTGACAACTTTCAGTCGTCAACGGATAGATTAATGCCCAAAAAGGACAACCCGAATCTCAATCGGGTCTCGTAAGTTTTTTACCCTTCGTTTTTTCGACACGTGGATTTTTACGGTAAAACGGGATTACCGTTGCCCGTCTTCGACTTCCCATCGCTGGAGAGTGGTTGACCATGGTACTGTTCCGTTTCAAATCCATGCACGCATTTCTAAAAGTCTTAGGGCATTGTTTTGCCATTTCGGACGGATGTTGCACCTTGCACAGTGGATGTTGCACCCCGTAGATATCGACTATTCGGACGGCCATAACTTCTCGCTCGTTTAGAGTTACAAAATCCATAACCTGTCAAAACGAAGGCCTCGATGAGTTCTACGGCTTTGAAAGCTTTCAGCCGTCAACGGATAGATTAATGCCCAAAAAGGACAACCCGAATCTCAATCGGGTCTCGTAAGTTTTTTATCCTTCGCTTTTTCGACACGTGGATTTTTACGTTAAAACGGGATTACCGTGGCCCGTCTTCGACTTCCCATCACTGGAGAGTGGTGCACCATGGTACTGTTACGTTTCAAATCCATTCACGCATTTCTAAAAGTCGTACGACACTGTTTCGCCATTTCGGACGGATGTTGCACCTTGCACCGTGGATGTTGCACCCTGTAGATATCGATTATTCGGACGGCCATAACTTCTGGCTCGTTTAGAGTTACGGGAGCCATAGCCTGTCAAAACGAAGGCCTCGATGAGTTCTACGTCTTTGACAGCTTTCAGCCGTCAACGGATAGATTAATGCCAAAAAAGGACAACCCGAATCTCAATCGGGTCTCGTAAGTTTTTTACCCTTCGTTTTGTAGACACGTGGATTTTTACGGTAAAACGGGATTACGGTGGCTGGCCTTCGATTTACCATCGCTGGAGAGTGGTGCACCATGGTACCGTTCCGTTTCAAATCCATGCACGCGTTTTTAAAAGTCGTACGGCACTGTTTCGCCATTTCGGACGGATGTTGCACCTTGCACCGTGGATGTTGCACCCTGTAGATATCGATTATTCGAACGGCCATAACTTCTGGCTCGTTTGGAGTTACAAAAGCCATAACCTGTCAAAACGAAGGTCTCGATGAGTTCTATGGCTTTTACAGCTTTCAACCGTCAACGGATAGATTAATGCTCAAAAAGGGAAACCCGAATCTCAATCGGGTCTCGTAAGTTTATTACCCTTTGTTTTTTAGACACGTGGATTTTTACGGTAAAACGGGATTACGGTGGCTGGTCTTCGACTTACCATCGCTGGAGAGTGGGGCACCATGGTACTGTTCCGTTTCAAATCCATGCACGCATTTCTAAAAGTCGTACGACACTGTTTCGCCATTTCGGACGGATGTTGCACCTTGCACCGTGGATGTTGCACCCTGTAGATATCGATTATTCGGACGGCCATAACTTCTGGCTCGTTTAGAGGTACGGGAGCCATAACCTGTCAAAACGAAGGCCTCGATGAGTTCTACGGCTTTGACAGATTTCAGCCGTCAATGGATAGATTAATGCCCAAAAAGGACAACCCGAATCTCAATCTAGTCTCGTAAGTTTTTTACCCTTCGTTTTTTCGACACGTCGTTTTTACGGTAAAACGGGATTACCGTGGCCCGTCTTCGATTTCCCATCGCTGGAGAGTGGTGCACTATGGTACTGTTCCGTTTCAAATCCATGCACGCATTTCTAAAAGTCGTACGGCGCTGTTTCGCCATTTCGGACAGATGTTGCACCTTGCACCGTTGATGTTGCACCCTGTAGATATCGATTATTCGGACGACCATAACTTCTGCCTCGTTTAGAGTTACGGGAGCCATAACCTGTCAAAACGAAGGCTTCGATGATTTCTACGGCTTTGACAGCTTTCAGCCGTCAACGGATAGATTAATGCCCAAAAAGGCCAACCCGAATCTCAGTCGGGTCTCGTAAGTTTTTTACCCTTTGTTTTTTCGACACGTGGATTTTTACGGTAAAACGGGATTACGGTGGTTGGTCTTCGACTTCCCATCGCTGGAGAGTGGTGCACCATGGTACTGTTCCGTTTCAAATCCATGCACGCATTTCTAAAAGTCGTACGACACTGCTTCGCCATTTCGGACGGATGTTGCACCTTGCACCGTGGACGTTGCACCCTGTAGATTCGATTATTCGGACGGCCATAACTTCTGGCTCGTTTAGTGTTACGGGAGCCATAACCTATCAAAACGAAGGCCTCGATGAGTTCTCGGCTTTGACGGCTTTCAGGCGTCAACGGATAGATTAATGTCCAAAAAGGACAACCCGAATCTCAATCGGGTCTCGTAAGTTTTTTACCCTTTGTTTTTTAGACACATGGATTTTTGCGGTAAAGCGGGATTACCGCGGCTGGTCTTCGACTTTCCATCGCTGGAGAGTGGTGCACCATGGTACTGTTCCGTTTCAAATCCATGCACGCATTTCTAAAAGTCGTACGACACTGTTTCGCCATTTCGGACGGATGTTGCACGTTGCACCGTGGATGTTGCACCCTGTAGATATCTATTATTCGGACGGCCATAACTTCTGACTCGTTTAGAGTTACAAAAGCCATAACCTGTCAAAACGAAGTCCTCGATGAGTTCTACGGCTTTGACAGCTTTCAGCTGTCAACGAATAGATTAATGCCCAAAAAGGGAAACCCGAATCTCAATCGGGTCTCGTAAGTTTTTTATCCTTCGTTTTTTAGACACATGGATTTTTACGGTAAAAGAGGATTACGGTGGCTGGTCTTCGACTTCCCATCGCTGGAGAGTGGTGCACCATGGTACTGTTCCGTTTCAAATCCATGCACGCATTTCTAAAAGTCGTACGACACTGTTTCGCCATTTCGGACAGATGTTGCACCTTGCACCGTGGACGTTGCACCCTGTAGATATCGATTATTAGGACGGCCATAACTTTTGGCTCGTTTAGAGTTACGGGAGCCATAACCTATCAAAACGAAGGCCTCGATGAGTTTTACGGCTTTGACAGCTTTCAGCCGTCAACAGATAGATTAATGCCCAAAAAGGACAACCTGAATCTCAATCGGGTCTCGTAAGTTTTTTACCCTTCGTTTTTTCGACACGTGGATTTTTACGGTAAAACGGGATTGCGGTGGCTGGTCTTCGATTTACCCTTGCTGGAGAGTGGTGCACCATGGTACCGTTCCGTTTCATATCCATGCACGCATTTCTAAAAGTCGTACGACACTGTTTTGCCATTTCGGACGGATGTTGCACCTTGCACCGTGGATGTTGCACCCTGTAGATATCGATTATTCGGACGGCCATAACTTCTGGCTCGTTTAGAGTTACAAAAGCCATAACCTATCAAAACGAAGGCCTTGATGAGTTCTACGGCTTTGACAGCTTTCAGCCGTCAACGGATAGATTAATGCCCAAAAAGGACAACCCGAATCTCAATCGGGTCTCGTAAGTTTTTTATCCTTGGTTTTTTCGACACGTGGATTTTTACGGTAAAACGGGATTACCGTGGCCCGTCTTCGACTTTCCATCGCTGGAGAGTGGTGCACCATGGTACTGTTTCGTTTCAAATCCATGCACGAATTTCTAAAAGTCGTACGACACCGTTTCGCCATTTCGGACGGATGTTGCACTTGCACCGTGGATGTTGCACCCTGTAGATATCGATTATTCGGACGGCCATAACTTCTGGCTCGTTTAGAGTTACGGGAGCGATAACCTGTCAAAACAAAGGCCTCGATGAGTTCTACAGTTTTGATAGCTTTCAGCCGTCAACGGATAGATTAATGCCCAAAAAGGGCAACCCGAATCTCAATCGGGTCTCGTAAGTTTTTTACCCTTCGTTTTTTAGACACGTGGATTTTCACGGTAAAACGGAATTACGCTAGCTGGTCTTCGATTTACCATCGCTGGAGAGTGGTTCACTGTTCCGTTTCAAATCCATGCATGCATTTCTAAAAGTCGTACGGCACTGTTTCGCCATTTCGGACGGATGTTGCACCTTGCACCGTGGATGTTGCACCCTGTAGATATCGATTATTCGGACGGCCATAATTTTTGGCTCGTTTAGAGTTACAAAAGCCATAACCTGTCAAAACGAAGGCCTCGATGAGTTTTACGTCTTTGACAGCTTTCAGCCGTCAACGGATAGATTAATGCCCAAAAAGGGCAACCCGAATCTCAATCGGGTCTCGAAAGTTTTTTACACTTCGTTTTTTAGACTTGTGGATTTTTACGGTAAAACGGGATTACGGTGGCTGGTCTTCGATTTACCATCGCTGGAGAGTGGTGCGCCATGGTACTGTTCCGTTTCAAATCCATGCATGCATTTCTAAAAGTCGTACGACACTGTTTCGCCATTTCGGACGGATGATGCACCTTGCGCCGTGGATATTGCACCCTGTAGATATCGATTATTCGAACGGCCATAACTTCTGGCTCGTTTAGAGATACAAAAGCCATAATCTGTCAAAACGAAGGCCTCGATGAGTTCTACGGCTTTGATAGCTTTCAGCCATCAACGGATAGATTAATGCCCAAAAAGGACAACCCGAATCTCAATTGGGTCTCGTAAGTTTTTTACCCTTCGTTTTTTCGACACATGGATTTTTACGGTAAAACGGGATTACCGTGGCCCGTCTTCGACTTCCCATCGCTGGAGAGTGGTGCACCATGGTACAGTTCCGTTTCAAATCCATGCACGCATTTCTAAAAGTCGTACGGTACTGTTTCGCCATTTCGGACGGATGTTGCACCTTGCACCGTGGATGTTGCACCCTGTAGATATCGATTATTCGGGCGGCCATAACTTCTGGCTCGTTTAGAGTTACGGGAGCCATAACCGTCAAAACGAAGGTGCCGATGAGTTCTACGGCTTTGATAGCTTTCAGCCATCAATGGATAGATTAATGCCGAAAAAGGACAGCCCGAATCTCAATCGGGTCTCGTAAGTTTTTTACCCTTCGTTTTTTCGACACGTGGATTTTTACTGTAAAACGGGATTACGGTGGCTGGTCTTCGATTTACCATCGCTGGAGAGTAGTGCACCATGGTACTGTTCCATTTCTAATCCATGCACGCATTTCTAAAAGTCGTACGGCACTGTTTCGCCATTTCGGACGGATGTTGCACCCTGCACCGTGGATGTTGCACCCTGTAGATATCGATTACTCGGACGGCCATAACTTCTGGCTCGTTTAGAGTTACGGGAGCCATAACCGGTCAAAACGAAGGCCTCGATGGTTTCAACGGCTTTAACGGCTTTCAGCCGTTAACGGATAGATTAATGCCCAAAAAGGACAACCCGAATCTCAGTCGGGTCTCGTAAGTTTTTCACCCTTCGTTTTTTCGACACGTGGATTTTTACGGTAAAACGGGATTACGGTGGCTGGTCTTCGATTTACCATCGCTGGAGAGTGGTGCACCATGGTACTGTTCCGTTTGAAATCCATGCACGCATTTCTAAAAGTCGTACGGCACTGTTTCGCCATTTCGGACGGATGTTGCACCTTGCACCGTGGGCGTTGCATCCTGTAGATATCGATTATTCGGATGGCCATAACTTCTGGCTCGTTTAGAGTTACAAAAGCCATAACTTGTCCAAATGAAGGTCTCGATGAGTTCTACGGCTTTGACAGCTTTCAGCCATCAACGGATAGATTAATGCCCAAAACGGACAACCCGAATCTCAATCGCGTCTCGTAAGTTTTTTACTCTTCGTTTTTTCGACACGTGGATTTTTACGGTAAAACGGGATTACCGTGGCCCGTCTTCGACTTCCCATCGCTGGAGAGTGGTGCACCATGGTACTGTTCCGGTTCAAATCCATGCACGCATTTCTAAAAGTCGTACGGCACTGTTTCGCCATTTCGGACGGATGTTGCACCTTGCACCGTGGATGTTGCACCCTGTAGGTATCGATTATTCGGACGGCCATAACTTCTGCCTCGTTTAGAGTTACGGGAGCCATAACCTGTCAAAACAAAGGCCTCGATGAGTTCTATGGCTTTGACAGCTTTCAGCCATCGACAGCTTTCAGCCGTCAACGGATAGATTAATGCCCAAGAAGGACAACCCGAATCTCAATCGGGTCTCGGAAGTTTTTTATCCTTCGTTTTTTCGACACGTGGATTTTTATGGTAAAACGGGATTACCGTGGCCTGTCTTTGTCTTCCCATCGCTGGAGAGTGGTGCACCATGGTACTGTTCCGTTTCAAATCCGTGCACGCATTTCTAAAAGTCATACGACACTGTTTCGCCATTTCGGACGGATGTTGCACCTTGCACCGTGGATGTTGCACCCTGTAGAAATCGATTATTCGGACGGCCATAACTTCTGGCTCGTTAAGAGTTATGGGAGCCATAACCTGTCAAAACGAAGGCCTCGATGAGTTTTACGGCTTTGACAGCTTTCAGCCATCAACGGATAGATTAATGCCCAAAAAGGGCAACCCGAATCTCAATCGGGTCTCGTAAGTTTTTTACCCTTCGAATTTTAGACACGTGGATTTTTACGGTAAAACGGGATTACGGTGGCTGGTTGTAACAACCCGATTTTTAGGGATACTAAATTGGGAATAAACTAATAAGTTGATATGTAATCTGTTAATAATAACATAAAATTAAATATTTATGGAAAAAATGATGAAATGACAAATAAATGAAAACAAAAGAAAATAAAATGGATATTCAATATTAATGGGGTTGAGAGGAAAATAAATGATAACAAATTCATTTACTTTTATTTGGAGTTATAAATTTTGTATTTTTAGTGGTAGTGTAATTTATTTTAATAGATGAACCGTTTTATTAACCCTAAACTATTTGGAAAGTTAAACATTGCGAATGTTATGTTTTTTTTATGAGAGAATGATAACTAATTACATTAGATAAAATGTGTTTTATGTATGAAAAGTTTAGATGGGATTTTTCTTATGTTGATTTACAATTTGGTATAATAGGAAAAAAATGGAAAAGTTAAAAAAAAAATATTATTATAATTTATTTGGTAATAATGTTAAAGTAAATAAATAAATATTTTGTTTGAAAAATTGAAATAAAATATTAAAGTGGATAAGAGGGAAATAAATGATCAGTGACTTATTTGTTATGTATATTGAATGTAATGAATTGTATGTTTTATGTTAAGGTAATTTATTTAATGAATTAATTTTTCTTAAAAAAAAAAAGTAGAGTAGTTGTTGTTACTTAAAAAAATTTAAAAGAAAACAAAAAGACGAAAAGCTTAAGTAAAATAAAGTTTTATGTTAAATTCTCATGTTATGCATTGAAAGAAAAAAAGAGAGAAATTTTCATACTAATTTACAAATTATACATAAAATAGTAATAATGCTAATAATAAAATTCAAATTTTCATATAATGTAGGGAAAAGTCTAGAAGTAAATTTACTAAAATAAGAAAATAGAAATATCTTTACATGAGACAAGGTGTAATCATTATGTTTGGGAAAAAAAAAGAGAAAAGATTAAAAATGGGAAGGAAATAAAGATATTTCCTAAGAGGATTCTAGAAAGGGCCTCAATTATAATACTCAGCCTATTTCCTTCTCCTCTCTTTTTACTGTACGTACAGAACAACACCATCACTCAGAAATCAGAAACCAGAAAACCTAATTTCAAATCCTTCCACTCAAACACAAATCTCACTTTGCAATCAAAAGATAAAAGGAAAGATTCTCAATTCTAAGACAATTGGAAAGGTGAAAGGCAACCAATTTAAAGGCATGTTGATTTAAAACTTATAGACTGCTGTTGAAATCTAAGGTGAGCGAAGTTTTAATTCCATTTTTCAATTTTCTGATTTAGTTTTTGCATGTAAATCTAAAGAATGATTCTTTGTAGATTATTGCTTTTTGGCTCCTTCTATATCATATAATGTTAATTGAAGTGTTGTTAGAATTGAATTTGGATTTTGGTATAGTATGATTTGGTATGGAATTGGTATATGATTGCTACAATGGAAAAAAAAATTAAGCTTTAATACATAACATAGTTGCTAATGCACACTAACTGTATGTTGAAATGTTTCAAACGAATGTAACAATGTTAAAAGAAATTTAACATAGAAGGAAAAAAAAATCATAAATTTCTGAAATTTTGATATGTTATTTTCTACATGTATGCGCATATGCTCTGAAAATTTCACTGAATAATATTGTGTTTTGATTGGTGAAATCAATTATTTACAATGCTATATTTGCCCAGATTTTGTAACAGCAGTGGCTGTGAATACGAAATTCATAACAATTAGAGAAAAATTTATAAAATGCTGAAATTTAAATATGTTGTTTACAACTCATATTAGAATAGTCTGTCAATATTTCATTGAAAAATAATGATATTTGATAGGTTGAATCAATCGTTTACAGAGGTGTATAAGTGCAGATTTTCGCACTAAGGTCTGTCTAAAAACACCTGCTGTAATACTATGATTTAACCCATCAAATGGTGATATTTTTGTATGAAATTTTTACCGATGATTTGTAAATGAGTTATGAACAACATATTAAAAATTTAGAATTTTATGAAATTTATTTTATTTAATATGAATTACAGACTGAGGTGGGTTCTATATGAAATTCAGTGATTCTTTTTGAAAGTAATGTTGAATTTGAAGGTGATTATATATTCGTGATTTGAAAATAAGTTTATTTAAAGAAAAGCTTTCAAAGAATAATAATGAAATTTTTGAAAGATTCATCATAATTTATTTTTATATTATTTATTATTATAATCCTTTATAAAATTGTATACGAAAATAGAACATTTTATTTGGAATTTTGATTACGTTTTTGAGTACTAAAGCTTGCCTTTTTAATTAATTAATTGTTATCAATTTTTTTTTCTAACTTAACAAATTTTAATAATTTTAATCCAATAAATGAGGTTTCTGTGTTTCGTCTTAATACATAAGTATTATGGGGTACTTGTGTGTTAATATGAAACGGAGAAGTAGTTATTTTCTTTTATACGCATAATTGTTTGCTAAATTTTATTTGCTTTTGAATATTATACTGGGTTTATTAATGAAATTTTTGAGAGGCGATTGTCGTCGTTGATTTTTATTTTTAAGAAGTGTTTTAAAATTATAAACACTTTGATTTTTGGGTCGGGATAGATTGGACTCTGTTGTACCAATGGGTCAAAACTCCACCTTGGCCGACCTGATTCAGGATCGCTACCTGAATCGGTGGTATATCACATGCCCTTTTACCACCAAAGGTCAACGGTCTGCTACATATGGCTAATCTTATTTTTGATCGGGATCTCCGATCGGCGGGTCACGGACTATGAGGGATGGAGGCGTGGGGGTCCCACGTGTAGATCCGTGAACGGGTAGCATATGGCCTTTGCCTTAGACCGTCTTGGTTATCCTGGGTTGATCGCCAGGTGTATTATGGCGTTATGAGTAGGTTACGGGGTTGATGTCTCCACGCGCGCTCGAGCTCTACCACTGTGATTTTACAATACCAGCGTCTGTTTATTTGGTATATCTTATGAGTCGTGTTATATTGATCCCATAATTTCCATAATGTAATTTTCTTTACTTTATGATTTTTGGAAAATATGAAAGTTGATTTTGTAAACCCAGTATCTTTAGAGAATGTGTGTATGAACTAATTCTTTGTGTTACTAATGATAATTGGGTTAGTATCATATTGGATTACATACGATAGGTTTGGCCGAAAACCATTGTTTGAGTAAAGGAATTGTTTATGAAACCAAATTTGCATGTTGGTTCTCACACACATATATGCCTCATGTTGCTTTATACATGCGGCACTTTCTTTTCCTTTTGTTGGTTGAGACAATTATTGTTCATAGACCTTACTTCACTCACACTAGAAATAGTCTGACCCGTGTGATTTGTTTTATAATCCTCGGGTCAGTCTGAGGATTGTGGTTGCAGGTTAGGTTGCGTGGATTGTAGCAGCACTCATATTACTTTCCACATTTTGGGGTTTTGAACTTTACAGCTTGGACTTAGGAGTGGTTAATATATGTATTATGGTATTTGTTATTATTTATTTTGGAAGTGATATGTACTATGGACTATGTATCGTGGACATTATGATATGTATTATGCATTATGCTGTTATTGTGCTGAACTGTAAATTCTATTATATTCTATACTATGTAACCTGGAAATTTTTTATCTCGTACCATTTCTTTGAACCAACACTGCGCACGAATGGTAAGTAGAAGAAAAAAAAATCAAAAAATTTTCTCGTGCCAGTGTTAGTTCAAGGGAATGAGTACAACATTTGGCCCTATCGAGTTCCATTCTCCGTGCTTTCCGACAGTAACACTTAGTATTGCTCTTGGTTGACATGGGTATAGGGGCCGGGCGTTACATTTTTGGTATCAGAGCCCAGGTTAACAATAGTATGGGATATATTTAGAATATAAGTTAGCACAAAGAAGTAGAAGCATTGTACATGTCTATATACCATAAGTATCACTTCCATAATATGATAATAGTCATACATGCCTAAACCAAAACCCCAAATCTTTGATCTTTTTAGTATGAGAATTATTTTAATGCCAGCTTAACAATATTTCTTGCTATGTAGAGTAGTGAGAAAAGATGGCTGGAAGGCATTCTTGTTTAACTATGGAGCAGTGGTTAGGGTTGAAGCGGAACATGCCTCAAGCAGTACCCGCTCCTAATTCTGCTTCTAGTGTTGATATCGCCCTTACGTAAAAATTGCGAGGACGCAATTTTTGTAAGGGGGAAGTCTGTAACAACCCGATTTTTAGGGATACTAAATTGGGAATAAACTAATAAGTTGATAAGTAATCTGTTAATAATAACATAAAATTAAATACTTATGGAAAAAATGATGAAATGACAAATAAATGAAAACAAAAGAAAATAAAATGGATATTCAATATTAATGGGGTAGAGAGGAAAATAAATGGTGTTTGCACCAAAATTGGTCACAAACCCCGATGAATGTGAAAGCACCAGTGTTGGAATATAAATCAACAATATCCAAACACAAATCACAGATCTAAGCAGCAAAGTAATAAATGCAAACAAGAACACACGATTTATAGTGGTTCGGCTATCTCCGGCCTACGTCCACTTCAAAGGTTTTTCCTTTTATTGATGTTCTTCGCTGATTACAACCGATTACAGCGGATTACAATGAATTATAGTTCTGAAATTCAAGTACAACGGTCGTTGTTGAGTGCAAAGTAGAGCCTTGGTGGAGTCTTGATGCTTCAGAGTCTTGATCTTGCCAAAGAGAATCCGGTCCTTTTTCTGAATGACCTAGGAGTCTATTTATAGGCGTAGGCTGTTGCTCTCTTGCTGAAAACTCGGGAGACCTCTTCTGGCACGTGAGGGGGCCCATACGTACGGTCTCGGGAAGTTTGGGCCCACATTGGCATCGGTTCGAACTCCATTCGAACCGATCAAGAATTCATCCAATCGAGGTGAAATTTGGCGTGGACATTCGTCAACATGTTTGGAAGCATCTGTGAAAATTTCATGGCATTTGGATCAGCAGGTTGGGAGATATGGTGGATTCGAATTTGGGTTTACGGGATAGCTGTTTGGTTCGAACCCATGTGTTCGAACCGATGGCTTCGAATCCTTCATAGCACGCGACTTCGTGGTGACATGGAGCGCCTTCTTTGGTTCGATCCAAGCTTTGCGCCGAGTTGAACGAGTCGAGTCCGAGTTCTTTGCCGTGTTTACTGGGTGGCTTCGTGCACTGGGTTCGAAGGTCGTCTTCGAATCGTTGGAACGGTGTCCGTTCGAATCGATCCAAATGCGTCACCTTGGATCGATTCGAAGTTGACTTATCATGTTGGGTTCGAAGACAGCATGGGGCGAGGCGGCTTGGATGGTTTCGAAGTAAGGCTCAGTTCACGGGTTCGAAGTCAGGTCGTGGATGGATTCGGAGTGGAGTCGAGGCCGATGGAGTCGAAGGATGATGTCGGCTGATGGATTCGAACGCCACTTCTTCGCATGGATTCGAACTAGTTGGGTTCGAACACGATGGGTTCGAAACTGATGGTTTCGAATATGATGGTTTCGAACATAATGGGTTCGAACCGAGCAATGTCAATTCCTCTTATCTTGAATCCATCATAACTTGAGCATACGACCTCGGATTGACCTGAAATTTGAGATGCAGACTTCTATGATCTTTCTTGTCGTGTCCTATCACTTGTGGCCCGTTCCGGACTCGGACAAAATTCATCGATATCCATGGTTATCCTGCAATGCATGGCTGATATTCATGAATAGCAATTATTGATTTCCAGTAAATTTTGGATATCTCAACTTTGCCAAAAGTTGGGATAACATTTTCCCCCCCAAAACATGCCTTTTTGTAAAAGGTATGTTTTGAACGGTCTTAAATCAAGTGCAATAAATTCATGTTTCATCCATAGCTGTGGCATTATCAATCAAGTTTGTGGCTGTCCGAAGCCAAATCAATGTTCGTTCTTCCTGTAGGAGTTGAGAATGAAGTTTCGTAGTCTCTCTGGACTATTATTGGCTGCTCTGAATCCTTACTAAGTCCATTCCAGACTTAGTGATTGAATAGAAAGATCCTATTGCTCTCCGGCATTGCCTTCTATCCCTTGCACTCTGGTCCCAGTTAGGACGTATAGCGATATCATGGTCGTTCGGGACCGATCATACCCTCTCCGGGCTCTTGCTGGATCCCATCCTGTCACTCTCCGGTGAAGGGGAAACAGCGCTTAAGTGAGTTGATCCTGTCGCTCTCCGGCGAAGCAACTCACTTCTTGCACTCCGGTTCAGTGTATCTGAACATTAAGCGATGTCTTGGTCGTTCGAGACCGATCATAGCCTCTCCGGGCTCTTGCTGGATCCCATCCTGTCACTCTCCGGTGAAGGGGAAGCAGCGCTTAAGTGAGTCGATCCTGTCGCTCTCCGGCGAAGCAACTCACTTCTTGCACTCCGGACCCCACCTCTCCGGGTACGGTCATAAAGCGATCATGTTTATATCGATGTTTAATGTTCATCCTTTGACTCTCCGGTCAAAAGGTTTATTGCAAGAAGTTCTAATTTATTTATTAAAATTCGAGTTCTGGATGTTCAATCTCAAACATCAGAAAAAAGCTAAACATTGCCTCTCCGGGCATATCGGTTTATTTCCATCTCAGAGCATGCCTAGGGATCTCTCCGGTTCCCGTACATGTGTAAGTGGAGGAACCGTTTATTCTGAGAATAAATCTAAATAAAATTATTCGACCGAAGTCCAAATCCTGGACTTGGCCCTTGCCATCTTTAATCAGTCGATGACGAGTCGTGATCCCGATCCAGGATCGTTCCTGTTAGGTGGAGGCGGTAGTCGTTCAGGTCTTGATGCCGTTGTCCGTTCTTTGACAAATTGTGGCAGTCTACCACCCCTAGCATGTTCTTCCACCTCATCCTTTAGGTGGCGGCATTCATCTGTAGTGTGCCCATCCAGCTCATGGAATAGGCAGTATTTTCCAGTCCTGCGCTCCCGCTCAGTGGGATCCCTTATAGGTGGTTTTCGATAGGGGAGTTGCCCCCGGGTTTCAGTGTAGATTCTTTCCAGGCCTGCAGTCAGATCTGTGTACTGCCTAAATCTCGGTTCTCGGAATTTCTTTCGTTTATCAGGACCATCGTGTCTTTCGTCCTGTTTCCTCTTTCCCTTGTCCGCTCCGGGCTGTTCTCTGGAGGTTCCTACGCTTTGTGTGGTATTTATTTCACGACTCTCGACTCGTGATTCTTCTAACCGAATGAACTTCTCGGCTTTATGAAAGAATTCTCCAAGATCTTGTGGTGGATCTTTTGTTAGAGAATCTTTGAACTTGGTGCCTTCCGCGACTCCTGCCACCGCCGCCATTAAAATCATTGATGGATCCGGGCGATCCACAGAAGTCACTGTCACGTTGAATCTGAGTAGAAAATCTTTTATGGACTCTCCGGTCCTTTGCTTGATTGTTGCTAAAGTCATCACACTCTTGGGTCGCATCACGTGGACCCTGAACTGTCTCATGAAGCAATCAACGAGCTCGCTCCATGTTCCGATTGATCCAGTCTCCAGTTGCCTGAACCATAGTGAAGCTAAATCTGTCAAATATAGAGGGAAGCATCGTGCCATCACTTCCTCGGATGCCCCCAGCACTTCCATGTGCCTGATATATCTTGTGATGTGCATGGTCGGGTCTGATCTTCCGTCATAGGGATCTAGCGCTGGTAATTTGAACTTTGGAGGGTTCCTTGCGTTTCGGATGTTTGGAGTGAATGGACTCCGACTAACTTCTTCTAGGCCTCCGCTAGGCAATCCTCCTCTCATGATTCGTCGCATTAGGCCTATCATTCTCTCATCTCCGTCTAGGGGTTGGCCCCTTGTCAGATTCCTGTCCTGCCCCCCGAGCCTTGAAGGGAATTCTGGTACGTATTCTTCTGGTGGCTCGTTGGCATATGCATTGGCTCCAACTTGTTGAGCTCCGTCTGTTGGTCTCCCAGTATCGGACCCTGAGGGTCTGCCCCCAAGGCCTTGTTGACCACCTTCAGCTCCTGTATTCTGGTCTTGAACCTGACCTTCATTAGCTTCTGCAATCCTGATTCCTTGTCCCGCACTCGTAGCTGTTGTAGTTGGTCCAAGGTTTTGCATGTTCGTCGCCCTCATCTGTTCGAGGAAATTCTGCAGCATCTCCTGTTGATTCTTCATTATGCTTTCGCGCAATGAATTAGCCATAGCCTCCATCTCGTCTCTGGTGATGTAGACGGAAGCTTGTCCTTCTCCTGATCCTGAGGATGCCTCTTGGCTTCCTCCCTGTTGGCTTCTATCAATTCTTTGTCTCGTTTGTCGAGTCATTGTTTCCGGATTGGAGTTCTTCAAACTTTTGAATCTGAATTCCAAATCTAATGTAGCGGGTGCTAGTTCTTCTCAGTGAAAGCACCAAAGTGTTTGCACCAAAATTGGTCACAAACCCCGATGAATGTGAAAGCACCAGTGTTGGAATATAAATCAACAATATCCAAACACAAATCACAGATCTAAGCAGCAAAGTAATAAATGCAAACAAGAACACACGATTTATAGTGGTTCGGCTATCTCCGGCCTACGTCCACTTCAAAGGTTTTTCCTTTTATTGATGTTCTTCGCTGATTACAACCGATTACAGCGGATTACAATGAATTATAGTTCTGAAATTCAAGTACAACGGTCGTTGTTGAGTGCAAAGTAGAGCCTTGGTGGAGTCTTGATGCTTCAGAGTCTTGATCTTGCCAAAGAGAATCCGGTCCTTTTTTGAATGACCTGGGAGTCTATTTATAGGCGTAGGCTGTTGCTCTCTTGCTGAAAACTCGGGAGACCTCTTCTGGCACGTGAGGGGGCCCATACGTACGGTCTCGGGAAGTTTGGGCCCACTTTGGCATCGGTTCGAACTCCATTCGAACCCATCAAGAATTCATCCAATCGAGGTGAAATTTGGCGTGGACATTCGTCAACATGTTTGGAAGCATCTGTGAAAATTTCATGGCATTTGGATCAGCAGGTTGGGAGATATGGTGGATTCGAATTTGGGTTTACGGGATAGCTGTTTGGTTCGAACCCATGTGTTCGAACCGATGGCTTCGAATCCTTCATAGCACGCGACTTCGTGGTGACGTGGAGCGCCTTCTTTGGTTCGATCCAAGCTTTGCGCCGAGTTGAACGAGTCGAGTCCGAGTTCTTTGCCGTGTTTACTGGATGGCTTCGTGCACTGGGTTCGAAGGTCGTCTTCGAATCGTTGGAAGGGTGTCCGTTCGAATCGATCCAAATGCATCACCTTGGATCGATTCGAAGTCGACTTATCATGTTGGGTTCGAAGACAGCATGGGGCGAGGCGGCTTGGATGGTTTCGAAGTAAGGCTCAGTTCACGGGTTCGAAGTCAGGTCGTGGATGGATTCGGAGTGGAGTCGAGGCCGATGGAGTCGAAGGATGATGTCGGCTGATGGATTCGAACGCCACTTCTTCGCATGGATTCGAACTAGTTGGGTTCGAACACGATGGGTTCGAAACTGATGGTTTCGAATATGATGGTTTCGAACATAATGGGTTCGAACCGAGCAATGTCAATTCCTCTTATCTTGAATCCATCATAACTTGAGCATATGACCTCGGATTGACCTGAAATTTGAGATGCAGACTTCTATGATCTTTCTTGTCGTGTCCTATCACTTGTGGCCCGTTCCGGACTCGGACAAAATTCATCGATATCCATGGTTATCCTGCAATGCATGGCTGATATTCATGAATAGCAATTATTGATTTCCAGTAAATTTTGGATATCTCAACTTTGCCAAAAGTTGGGATAACAAATGATAACAAATTCATTTACTTTTATTTGGAGTTATAAATTTTGTATTTTTAGTGGTAGTGTAATTTATTTTAATAGATGAACCGTTTTATTAACCCTAAACTATTTGGAAAGTTAAACGTTGCGAATGTTATGTTTTTTTTATGAGAGAATGATAACTAATTACAATAGATAAAATGTGTTTTATGTATGAAAAGTTTAGATGAGATTTTTCTTATGTTGATTTACAATTTGGTATAATAGGAAAAAAATGGAAAGGTTCAAAAAAAAATTATTATTATAATTTATTTGGTAATAATAATAAAGTAAATAAATAAATATTTTGTTTGAAAAATTGAAATAAAATATTAAAGTGGATAAGAGGGAAATAAATGATCAGTGACTTATTTGTTTTGTATATTGAATGTAATGAATTGTATGTTTTGTGTTAAGGTAATTTATTTAATGAATTAATTTTTCTTAAAAAAAAAAGTAGAGTAGTTGTTGTTGCTTAAAAAATTTTAAAAGAAAACAAAACGATGAAAAGCTTAAATAAAATAAAGTTTTATGTTAAATTCTCATGTTATGCATTGAAAGAAAAAAAGAGAGAAATTTTCATACTAATTTACAAATTATACATAAAATAATAATAATGCTGTTTGCGTCAAAATTGGGCACAACACTCTTCGGGAGTCGTTGAAGAGATAATAGTCAAGAATGCAAGTTCAAAACAGATATTATCTAACAAAAACTCCAATCAACAGTAAAGAAAATGTGCAGACAATCGATTTATAGTGGTTCGGCATGTTGCCTACGTCCAAGTTTTTTGGTATTTTATTGATTCTCTTTCAATGTTTACAAGTTGTTACAGCGATCAACATCAAGTTACAACTGGAAATGCGAAATCAACAATCAAATTATAATATAGGATGATGGAGATCTTGATCCGACAGAGTCTGGGCGCCTTAGAGTCAGAAGATGAAGAAGATCCCTTTTCTGTTGGCCCTGGGGTTCTATTTATAGGCGTAGGTTGCTGGTATCTCGCTGAAAACTCGGGAGACCACATCTGGCACGTGAGGGGGCCCACACGCACGGTCTCAGGAAGTTTGGGCCCACTTTGGCATCGGTTCGAACTCCATTCGAACCGATCAAGAATTCATCCAATCGAGGTGAAATTTGGCGTGGACATTCTTCAACATGTACGCAAGCTTCAGTGAAAATTTCGTGGCATTTGGATCAATAGGTTAGGAGATATGATGGTTTCGAAATTGGGTTTGTTGCTCGGCTGTTTGGTTCAAAAACAAGGTTTCGAATCGATCCTTTCGAATCCATGGAGGCACGTGGCTTCGCGTTGGCGTGGAGCGCAAACTTCGAATTGATCCGGTCTTCACTCCGTGTTGACCGCTTAGACTCCATATATCTCGGCGTATTCGAACCGATGGAAGACACGTCATCATGGTTGGTTGACCCAGTGGTTTCGAATGAAGCTGCACAGTTGGGTTCGAACAATGACTCCGTGATGGGTTCGAACAAGCACTCCATGGTGGGTTCGAACAATGACTCCGTGATGGGTTCGAACAAGCACTCCGTGATGGGTTCGAACAAGGACTCCGTGATGGGTTCGAACAAGGAGATGGATTCGAAGTGGGTGGAGCTGAAGGTGAGGCGCATTGATGGTTTCGAAATCGATGCATCCTGATGGGTTCGAACCTGATGGGTTCGAAGATGGTGGAGACGAACCTGAGGTGGTTCGGTGGATTCGAATCTTATGGATTCGAATGCGATGGTTGCGAAATGTTGGTCAACAATGGATGCGAAACCTAAGCCTTGCCCTTCAAATTGAATCGATCATAACTCGAGCATATGAACTCGTATTGACTTGAAATTTGAAATGCTGACTCCTGTAGTCTTTCTTGCCGTGTCCTATCAATTGTAGCTCAATATGGACTCGGATAAAATTCAGTGATATCCATGGCGAAACGAAGTATGACCAGCCTCTGAGACGAACTGTTCTCCGTTTCTGACCGATCTTTTGGTATCGCGGCTTTGCCAAAAAGCGGGATAACATTTTGCCCCCCAAAGTACGTCTTGTGGGAACATGACGTGCTTTGAATAGCTGCAATCTCTCTCTGAACAATCATTGCTCTCTTTTTTGCTGAAACTCGTATGCTGTGTTGTTGTAACCTTGTGTTGACATGATTGATGGCTGTATAATAGTGCATAGCCATTGGCTGTTGCATTTGTAACAGGATGAGTGTTTGACCCCTGTAAATGTTTAAAATCGATTGTTAGTTCGACTTTTATGCATATATGTTAGTTTGACCCTCGCAAACGTTATGCGTTCACGAGTCTTTGCCAGCTTGGTTGGCTATTGAATTCCGTATCGATTCTCTCCTGAACCGATTTGGAAACTTGAGTTGAGACAACGCTTGACGGTTGTTTAGAAAAACCCCTTCGTATCGATCCTCTCCTGAATTGATATTGAAGGTTGAAGGAATTGAATTCTTTATTGCGTGAGTGTAATGTTTCGAACCGATGCATTCGAGCATCGATGGGTTCGAAATTCACGTTTGTATGGACGCGGTATGCTTGTGCTATGATGGGTTCGAAGTCAACATTCGAACCGGTTTGAGGGAATGGATATGGAATTACTATTCGATTCGATTCGAATTGCAAGAAGATGGGTACGAAGTCATCTGTCGTATCGATAGGCCATGGATGGATTCAAAGTGGTGGATGTGAACAAGGTCTTCGAATCGATACGCCTATAGTTTGTTTCGCATTGATGCAGCCTGTCACTCTGTAGTGCATTTCGTACCGTTGAAGCACGAGGTGAACTTCGAATCGATAGGGCTTTAGGCAGATGGGTTCGAAAGCTAACTTCAAACCGATCTGGTACTTGACCGGTTGTGGCCGGTTGGGTTGGCTGGGAGAGAAATCGTCTCGGTTGCTTTCAACACCTCATATAAATAGCAGTGGTTTTCACTTTTTTCATTTTTTACTTTTACTCTTGCTTGCTTTTACTGTGTTCTTCATCGTTTCGGAGCTCCAAAAGAGAAAACACTGTGCCGCATCATCGAATCGGCCAAGATTCAAGTCTTCAATCTCTCGAATTCATCATTCAAACTAGGTAATTAGCTTCGAATTCAAACGACGAACGACAAAGTTACTTCAAACCCGCGCCTTTCTATCAATTGATAAAGTCAGATCTGGCCCGGCAGAGGGCTTCGAAGCCATATGGGGGCTCGTGCTCGAATTAATTTCTTGGACGACCCTATGGGGGTGATGCAGTTTGTACCTATTGATGCTTTCGATGGTTTCATTCGAATCGATGGATTCAAACCCATCGGCTGTGGTTTCGATGTCCACAACTTCGCATCGATACGAAGGGTATCGATGCGAACGTGGATGACGTTAAGTTGAGGGTCCCCTTGTCGTTTCGAACTTGTCAAGCAAAGATCGGTTCGAAGTCGTCCCTTATCGATCGGTTCAAATTTGGCATCTGGTTATCGATTCGAAGCGCGTCTAACTGCATGGATTCGAAGCGACGTCAGGATGGATTCGAACGAAGAGATGTCCGGTTGGGTTCGAACGAAGTCTTTGTGATGGTTTCGAACCCTCTATGATGGATAACAAAGTTTGATATTTTCTAGGCATAACTCCGACGAGCTTCACTCTTGCACATTTGGACTTGAATAATAAACTGCATACATGACCGCCCTTCGAAGCTCGTCGATGGAACCATAACAATTTTTACCCGGATCAACTTCCATCATGGAAACGGATTGGTGATGACGGTCAGCGATGACGGTCATTATAGCTGGACTCCGCAGCTTTGTCGTTTGCATATTTCTTTAACTCTGCAACATTTATTCAAGTAATGCATGTCACTGCACAACATACACTCATACACGCTACACTGGGGAACGCACGGGTTTTTGTCGTCTAACGATGGTTTCTCGTGAGTTAGCTAGTTATGGAACCGTCAAGTTCACAGCAGCAGGAGACTCAAATTACAGTATCTCCGAGGCTAGAGATTCCGGATATTGATCCTGAGATTATTGGTCCAGCCCCGGATGAACTTCCCGATGCGTCGTTCATTGCCAATCCATCAGATTCCGTTCCGTCCAATATCTCTGAAGACATGTTGGGGAGAATATGTTTGAGACACGGCCTGTCGCTGGATGATGTGCTACTGCCGGGGCCGAATGATAGACCGCATAATCCGCCGGAGGGATATACAGCATTTAACCGCACGCGTGCGCGGCCGGGACACTTCCTCCGTTCAACGAGTATATAAGGGGAGTATTGTCGTTTTTGAGGATTGCCCCATCTCAGCTGCACCCGAACGGATATGCGTCGATCAATAGCTTGTTCATTGCATTTATGGAATATCTCCATCGACCACCGCTCCCAATTGAGATCAGATACTTGTTCAATTTCAAAACTCGGGGTGATTACCCCTCCTTCACATTCCTGGAAGCGGTGAGAAATTGCCAAGTGGTTACCGGGTCTTGGACCAGGTTGAGTTATTATAGGACAGAATGGTTTTATGTCAGATGTCCTCCTGGATTCGCCCGACGATGGCCATTCAGACGTGAGTATAGCTGAGTTCGTAAATAATTACTACGGCAATTGCAGCCGAAGTGGAACTTATATTTTATTCTTTTGTACAGCGGTGATTCAGCGACCGGAGGGCGAGCACTATAGGGAGATGGTGCGAGTGCTTCGAGAAGTCCCGAGTGGAGATAGGGATATCGACGTGTTATTGACGGATAGAAATCTCCGGGCCTGCGGTTTGATCGAACAAGGGCAGTGCATAAACTTCGAGGTGGCACTAAGGGTCGTCTCGAAAAAACGAGTCAAGAACAAGAAACCCAGAGTTACTGCAGCTGAGGAAGCTGACTCTGAAAGAACCCACACCAATGATGAGCCGCTGACCGGGCCTACGGACGCAGTTCCGGATGTCACGGAGCAGAGAAAAGGCAAGGCTGCCACGGTTAAGTCAAGTAAGAAGGGGAGATGGAAATTGGTTGTCACGGCCCGTTCTGTTCCCGGAGTTAGAATCTCGGAGATGTCTCCTCCGAGAACTGAAAATCTTTTTGAAGGGCTTGCCGATCTCCCAATCCCGGACGATGTGTCTTTTCAACATGATGCCGGGTTGGAGGAATTCCATCGCACTCTAGAATTGCACGAGCCTCTTATTACTAGCGAGGTCGACACTTCCGGTTGGTCGGGGGGAATGCATATTCATACACATTTCACGACACTGCATAACCTTTGACTGAAAACTATCTGTTTTGAAAGGTGATTAATTCTATTTTATGTTGCTTCGCAGATATCATGTCTAAGCGCGGTTCAATGCTTGGGAGTGTTCGTCATGCCCGCAAGCCTTCATATTACGACTCGCGCAGACGAGAAGGGGATAGAGGTTATGATCAGGGGCGCTCTGGGCATTATGACCAGGGATGCTCTAGGTATTCTAGTCACGAGAGATATGACACGGACAGGGGCTATAAGCGTCGATCGCGATCGCATACCCCTCCTCCTTCCAGAGATCCCGTACAACCTCCTGCTCATGTCCCTCATCCTTCCGAGTCTTCTCGATATACGTCGGTTTCTCAACCTTCCCGATCTGAGGCGATGACCCCGATAGTCGCAGAGCAGCCTCCTACTGAAATCTCGGGGGAAGGGCCAATTAGACTTGCGCAACTAAAGAGGGAGTTCCCGAATATTTGCTTCGATAACTACGTCTTTCCCCCGAACCTGAAAAGAATCCCGCCGGAGGCCAAGCGGTTAGCACTCGACTATGTGCATGACTTTTACACCCAATACAAGGCGTGGTATAGGGCGGCCGATAAGGCATCGGCGTTGGCCTTCGAACAAGCGGCTACCATTGAAAGGCTTCAAACCGAGCTGGCTCAAAAAGACCGCATCATACAAGTGCTGAATACTGAGGCTGAATCGTCTCGAAAATCAGAGATGGAGGCTCTTACAAAGGCCGATGAAGCTCAAGCGGCCATGGATAGAATGAAAAAGGAGCACTATGTTACGGTGGAAGACATGGGCCACCGAAACACTGTCGTCACTGCTGAGCGGGATGCGGCGTTAAAAGAACTTAATGAGCTCAAGGATAAATTTTTCGAGATTATTAAAGATAGAGATGACGCGCTTAACACGGCGCAAGAAGCTTGCGATCAAGCCGTAGTGCTTCGCAATGAAAGAGATGCGGCCGTGGCCAAAGTTCAGGCGGTCGAAGCAGAGGTGGAGGAGAAGGTTCAACAGGCAAAGGCCAGGCTAGAGGCCGATATCGAAGATTTGCTCATAACTTATAACGCCAATGTGTTAAAACATAGAAACTTGGCCTGGCTTCAAGATTATCCGGTTCACCTTCGTAGCGCCTGGGACCGATTGGTTGAGGAGGAAGAGGAAGCGCATCCGGGTGAGTCGGTCGATCGATTTGAACTTGAGAATCGGCTGCTCACAGATGATGAGAAGAAGGTTCTTCATGACGCTATCATCGCTCATGAGAAGGAGATGATCGGCGGTCGTTCCCTGGAAGTCGGAGAGGGATCAGGTGTTGAGCACCATTCCGCTGTCACTGAAGTCGCCACATCATCTTCGTCGGTGTCTGTATCTGCGGTCGGTTTGCAACCTGTTCCTGCTTACGACCCGGAACAGCCGCGCTTATCTCCTATTCACGAGCATACTTCCGAGGCCGTTCAGCCGTCTGCGAGCCAAACTGGGGAAGGTATTCCGAAGTTATCTCAAGCGTTTTCTGAATAGAGTGTTTGTTTTGTAGCAGTTATTAATAACTTCTTATTTTTTGCCTAGCAACTGGAGTTGCGCCGACTGTTGTAGCTCATGAATCAAGCAAAGGAGATAAGGCCATCGCCACCGAGACTACTGTTGTAACTGCGGCATCTACTGAGGCGGCGCAGGGGGGATCCTTATCTGCTGACGAACAAATGATGAGCGAGCTGCTCGGTGAGCAGGGTGGTTCTTTCTCTAACTTGCCATTTATCATCGTTAGTAGCCTCCCGCCGTCCTCAAGTTCTTCGATGCAGGCTGTGGATGCCCCCAGCCAAGCCCATGCGACTCGTGATGAGGAAATTTTGGCTGAGATCAACGCCGAAATAGAGGCTGCGGGCAGAGCGGTACCGTTGGTGGCAGCACGGCGGCGCAGAGTCCAGCACCTGCTATGGTAGCACCATCGGGTGGCACTATCTCAACTTCTGTTACGGATCCAGTCCCCCCTACTCCTCCGGCGAGAAGCCCCCATGCAGACTCAAGCTCCGAGGAGGATATTGACATCATGCCTCCAGCCGAAGAGCCACCGTCGGAGAGGAGACACTCAAAACGAAGAATTTCTGTCCCTAGTGACACTGAAGATGTACCACTAGTGAGAAGGACAAAAAAGAAGAAATAAATCGGCTTCTCAAGTAGATGTTTTGGTAGATAGGTACTTGTCTTCGTTTTTTGTCAGTAGGTCGTGTATAGATGCAGGTTCGGCCCCTGCTAGTAGGCATTCTTTTTTTGGGAGAACTTATTTTCGTGTAAGTTCTTGTTTTAAGTTGAAATAAAATTTTATTTCTTTGTTTCAACTCTTGTTTTATTTGTGCTTAAGTACTTGCAGTGTCTTGTTTTCGGTCCGGTGCACTTGTGGTGTTTTTACCGTTTAAGTAGAGTTCGTTTCATTTGCCAAGCCTGAAAATCTTGGTCACAAGTTGTGATTGATGAATGAGTTGAACTTCGGACGTTGTATCACTTCGGTTAGTGATTAATATTTAGCTTTCGTGCCCCCCAGTTTTGGGGAACAGCACTTGTATTTTTGGTGGCTTGATCGCACTTGTTGCAAGTCTTGAGCACACGTCCGCATTCCGGGGACTTAGAATAATTTGAGATCGATAACCTGGTTTGCATTCCAGGAGTCCGAAAGTTATCGATGCTTGTAACACGGTTCGTGCTCCGGGAACTTGGGAATGATGTTCACATTCCAACTTGCACTCTACGAACTCGGAGTTGGTATTAACACTTTAGTTCGCACTACGGGAACTTTAACTTGGTGTTTGTGCTCCAATTCACACGCCGGGAACTTGGATAAAGCATGTATGTTTGGGTTCGTACTTCAGGAACCCGGAATTGACGTTTACACTCCAACTCGCACTTCGGGAATCTGGAGTTTGCACGGATGCTTCGGTTCGCGTTCCGGGAACTTGTAACTTATGTTTTATACCCCAATTCATGTTTTGAGGATCTTGGAGTTGGTGTCGATACTTCGGTTCGCACTCCGGGAACCTTGAATTGATGTTTATACTCCAATTCACACTCTGGGAATTTGGAGTTCGCATTGATGGGTTGGTTCGCGCAGTGGGAACGAATTATTGAATATTTATATTCCAATTCGCGCTCTGGGAACGAATTGTTAAATGTTTATTCTCCAATTCACGCTATGGGAAGTTGGAGTCCGTTCGCATTCTGGGAACGAATTGTTAAATGTTTATACTCCAATTCGCGCTGTGGGAAGTTGGAGTCCGTTCGCACTCCGGGAACTAATTGTTAAATGTTTATACTCCAATTCGCGCTCCGGGAATTTGGAGTCCGTTCGCACTCTGGGAACGAATTGTTAAATGTTTATACTCCAATTCACGTTGTGGGATGTTGGAGTCCGTTCGCACTCCGGGAACGAATTGTTAAATGTTTATACTCCAATTCGCGCTCCGGGAATTTGGAGTCCGTTCGCACTCTGGGAACGAGTTGTTAAATGTTTATACTCCAATTCGCACTCTGGGAACTTGGAGTCCGTTCGCGCTCTGGGAACGAATTATTGAATGGACAGTCGTGTGTTGGTCCAGTTCAGCCTTCGATGTGTTGGCTTGCCCCCGAGCTGGGGTTTCACTTAGTGAGTGGCCGGTTGTAACGTAGTCACTCGCTATTTGAATAAATTCCATTGTTCGATGGAACTTAGCTCTTCGTGTGTCATGATTGTTGAATGTTGTATTCGGTGAATCACAGCTTTAGCTTGAAGAGATAGCATTTTATTTGCTGAAATGAGAAAATGTGGCCAAGTCAGTGCCTTATTACAAATTCAAAATTCAGAACGTAAAAGAAATTGTAAAGTATTCATGGATTGAAGGAGCCTGTCATGTGTGACAGTGACGAGGTTCTTCGTCGTTCCAGGCTTCTGAATGAGTAGGCCCGCCACTGATGGCGTTTATCACCAATCTCCCACGGGGACAAGTCGAGTCCTCCTGCCTCGGTCGATTGGGTTCATTGATTGGATTGGATGGGCCCGCATCTCTGGGCTGCGGTGTCCGCACAAACTGTTCCAGTTTCCCTTCCCTGATCAGTTTTTCAACAAGATCCTGTAAGTGACGACACACGTTCGTATCGTGCCCGTAGCCTTCATGGAACCTGCAAAATTTTCCCGTCTGGATTTGTCTCTCTGACGACGGTCTTGGAGCAGGTTTTTCATATTGAATCGCATTACGGGTCCGCAAATACAAGTCCTCCAATGAAATATTCAAAGGAGTATAACTGTCGAACTTCGGATTTTTGCGTTGCGGGCCGCGATTTTGATCTTGTTTTTTAAGTTGATTCACGCTCTCTCTTCGCCGAGCTTGTTTATTTTTAATGTTCAACTGAACTTTTCCGGAGCTCTCGCCGGACTGTTTTATTGCAACATTGCTTTGGGTTCCTCCCGCATTTGGTCCTGCGTCAGTTTGCTTCCTAGACTGTTTCGCGTCTTCCCGTCTCAGGAATTGAGCTGCTTTGGCATGGAAACGGTCCAATGACGCAGGTGGTTTCCCAGCTAGCCAATTGCCAAATTCAGAATCGGGGTCGATCCCCTTAGTTAACGCCATAAGGATGGAGTTATCGTTTGGATTACTAATCTCTGCACATGCAGTATGGAATCTTTCTAAGTAGTGTCTGAGTGTCTCTCCGGGAGCTTGTGTGACACTAGATAGAGTGTTGACATCTTTCGGCCTTGCGACGTGCATGCGGAATTGCTCAATGAATTTTGTGGCCAGCTGGTCGAATGAGGAGATGGATCGAGGAGGCAATCGGGTGAACCACATGGTGGCGATGCCCCCCAAGGATATGGGGAAACTACGACACTTCACAGCGTCGTCGGCTCTGGCAGCAGTCATCGACCATTCATATTTTAGAATATGTTGGTTGGGGTCGGAGTTTCCCTCATACATGGGTAGAGTGGGCATTCGGAATCGCCGTGGGGGTTCAGCATTAAGAATATCGTCCGTAAAGGGAGTATGACTTCGGGAAACTCCCCAATCGTCGTTTGTGAACCCCTGACTCTCACGGATCATCTGACGTATCATAGTTGAAAGATCCAGCATTTGCGCCAGAGTGTGGTCACGTTCCATACTTTGGGTTTGAACCGGATATCGTCGACGGTTCACATCTTGCCTACTCGGCTCATAGTCCTCTGGGACGTACGGTTCAGGAGTACGACTGCTATGACGACGGTCTAGGTCCGACTGGTCTTGAGCGTCGACCCTTGGTTCAGCTGCAACGCTAGTGGTGCGGTATTCTACGGCATGATGAGGAACGGCGTCTCTTCGACAGGAGGGTCCGGTTTGGAAGCTGGCTGACGGACCAACTCTTATTTGTCCAACGGTCAATGTTGGTTGGTTTCCAGCGGGTGGCATGCGACTCACATCTAACCGGGGTCGTGGAGGTCGGTTATGATAACCAGAAGATGAAGAACTTTCGCTGGAAGAGCGAGAAGCATGATCTCTCATGGATCTCTTTCGTTTCTGGCGATCCAGCTTGTTGATTAGCTTGGCATTAGCGCGTAGCTGTTCTTCTAGTTGTCGCCGACTCTGGGTCAGCTCTTGGAGTAACAACTGCAATTCTTGTCGGGTGACCGGACCCGACGGCTCTGAGTGCCCAGCGGCATCTTGATTAGGTGGAGGTAGAGGGGCAGGATTCTGTCTATCCTGTCCTTCTTGATTGACGGCGTTCGAGGTGGTTCTTGTGCTAACCATCTTTAGAGTCGAGTTCCTTTCCTAGACTTTATGCAAATCTGAATAGAAGGGAAGGAAGTTGGATTTAACGATCTGGATCTCTCTCTTAGATTTATTCAATCCGGTATCGATGACAGATCCAACGAGCAGGAGAAAATCTGGGTTTTCTCGGTGAAAGCACCAAAGTGTTTGCGTCAAAATTGGGCACAACACTCTTCGGGAGTCGTTGAAGAGATAATAGTCAAGAATGCAAGTTCAAAACAGATATTATCTAACAAAAACTCCAATCAACAGTAAAGAAAATGTGCAGACAATCGATTTATAGTGGTTCGGCGTGTTGCCTACGTCCACTGTGAAGTTTTTTGGTATTTTATTGATTCTCTTTCAATGTTTACAAGTTGTTACAGCGATCAACAGCAAGTTACAACTGGAAATGCGAAATCAACAATCAAATTATGATATAGGATGATGGAGATCTTGATCCGGCAGAGTCTGGGCGCCTTAGAGTCAGAAGATGAAGAAGATCCCTTTTCTATTGGCCCTGGGGCTCTATTTATAGGGGTAGGTTGCTGGTATCTCGCTGAAAACTCGGGAGACCACGTCTGGCACGTGAGGGGGCCCACACACACGGTCTCAGGAAGTTTGGGCCCACTTTGGCATCGGTTCGAACTCCATTCGAACTGATCAAGAATTCATCCAATCGAGGTGAAATTTGGCGTGGACATTCTTCAACATGTACGCAAGCTTCAGTGAAAATTTCGTGGCATTTGGATCAATAGGTTAGGAGATATGATGGTTTCGAAATTAGGTTTGTTGCTTGGCTGTTTGGTTCGAAATCAAGGTTTCGAATCGATCCTTTCGAATCCATGGAGGCACGTGGCTTCGCGTTGGCATGGAGCGCAAACTTCGAATCGATCCGGTCTTCACTCCGTGTTGACCGCTTCGACTCCATATATCTCGGCGTATTCGAACCGATGGAAGACACGTCATCATGGTTGGTTGACCCAGTGGTTTCGAATGAAGCTGCACAGTTGGGTTCTAACAATGACTCCGTGATGGGTTCGAACAAGCACTCCGTGGTGGGTTCGAACAATGACTCCGTGATGGGTTCGAACAAGCACTCTGTGATGGGTTCGAAAAAGGACTCCGTGATGGGTTCGAACAAGGAGATGGATTCGATGTGGGTGGAGCTGAAGGTGAGGCGCTTTGATGGTTTCGAAACCGATGCATCCTGATGGGTTCGAACCTGATGGGTTCGAAGATGGTGGAGACGAACCTGAGGTGGTTCGGTGGATTCAAATCTTATGGATTCGAACGCGATGGTTTCGAAATGTTGGTCAACAATGGATTCGAAACCTAAGCCTTGCCCTTCAAATTGAATCGATCATAACTCGAGCATATGAACTCGGATTGACTTGAAATTTGAAATGCTGACTCCTATAGTCTTTCTTGCCGTGTCCTATCAATTGTAGCTCAATATGGACTCGGATAAAATTCAGTGATATCCATGGCGAAACGAAGTATGACCAGCCTCTAGGACGAACTGTTCTCCGTTTCTGACCGATCTTTTGGTATCGCGGCTTTGCCAAAAAGCGGGATAACAAATGCTAATAATAAAATTCTATTTTTCATATAATATAAGGAAAAGTCTAGAAGTAAATTTACTAAAATAAGAAAATAGAAATATCTTTACATGAGACAAGGTGTAATCATTATGTTTGGAAAAAAAAAAGAGAAAAGATTAAAAATGGGAAGTAAATAAAGATATTTCCTAAGAGGATTCTAGAAAGGGCCTCAATTATAATACTCAGCCTATTTCCTTCTCCTCTCTTTTTACTGTACGTACAGAACAACACCGTCACTCAGAAATCAGAAACCAGAAAACCTAATTTCAAATCCTTCCACTCAAACACAAATCTCTCTTTGCAATCAAAAGATAAAAGGAAAGATTCTCAATTCTAAGACAATTGGAAAGTTGAAAGGCAAGCAATTTAAAGGCAGGCTGATTTAGAACTTATAGACTGCTGTTGAAATCTAAGGTGAGGGAAGTTTTAATTCCATTTTTCAATTTTCTGATTTAGTTTTTGCATGTAAATCTAAAGAATGATTCTTTGTAGATTATTGCTTTTTGGCTCCTTCTATATCATATAATGTTAATTGAAGTGTTGTTAGAATTGAATTTGGATTTTGGTATAGTATGATTTGGTATGGAATTTTTATATGATTGCTACAATGGAAAAAAAAATTAAGCTTTAATACATAACATAGTTGCTAATGCACACTAACTGTATGTTGAAATGTTTCAAACGAATGTAACAATGTTGAAAGAAATTTAACATAGAAGGAAAAAAAATCATAAATTTCTGAAATTTTGATATGTTATTTTCTACATGTATGTGCATATGCTTTGAAAATTTCACTGAATAATATTGTGTTTTGATTGGTGAAATCAATTATTTACAATGCTATATTTGCCCAGATTTTGTAACAGCAGTGGCTGTCAATACGAAATTCATAACAATTAGAGAAAAATTTATAAAATTCTGAAATTTAAATATGTTGTTTACAACTCATATTAGAATATCCTGTAAAAATTTCATTGAAAAATAATGAGATTTGATAGGTTGAGTCAATCGTTTACAGAGGTGTATAAGTGTAGACTTTCGCACTAAGGTCCGTCTAAAAACACCTGCTGTAATACTATGATTTAACCCATCAAATGTCATATTTTTGTATGAAATTTTTACCGATGATTTGTAAATGAGTTATGAACAACATATTAAAAATTTAGAATTTTATGAAATTTATTTTATTTATTATGAATTACAGACTGAGGTGGGTTCTATATGAAATTCAGTGATTCTTTTTGAAAGTAATGTTGAATTTGAAGGTGATTATATATTCGTGATTTGAAAATAAGTTTATTTAAAGAAAAGGTTTCAAAGAAGAATAATGAAATTTTAAAAGATTCATCATAATTTATTTTTATATTATTTATAATTATAATCCTTGATAAAATTGTATACGAAAATAGAACATTTTATTTGGAATTTTGATTACGTTTTTGAGTACTAAAGGTTGCCTTTTTAATTAATTAATTGTTATCATTTTTTTTTCTAACTTAACAAATTTTAATAATTTCAATCCAATAAATGAGGTTTCTGTGTTTCGTCTTAATACATAAGTATTATGGGGTACTTGTGTGTTAATATGAAACGGAGAAGTAATTATTTTCTTTTATACGCATAATTGTTTGCTAAATTTTATTTTCTTTTGAATATTATACAGGGTTTATTAATGAAATTTTTGAGAGACGATTGTCGTCGTTGACTTTTATTTTTAAGAAGTGTTTTAAAATTATAAACACTTTGACTTTTGGGTCGGGATAGACTAGACTCTGTTGTACCAATGGGCCAAAACTCCACCTTGGCCGACCTGATTCAGGATCGCTACCTGAATCGGTGGTATATCACATGCCCTTTTACCACCAAAGGTCAACGGTCTGCTACATAGGGCTAATCTTATTTTTGATCGGGATCTCCGATCGGCGGGTCACGGACTATGAGGGATGGAGGCGTGGGGGTCCCACGTGTAGATCCGTGAATGGGTAGCATATGGCCTTTGCCTTAGACCGTCTTGGTTATCCTGGGTTGATCGCCAGGTGTATTATGGCGTTATGAGTAGGTTACGGGGTTGATGTCTCCGCACGCGCTCGAGCTCTACCACCGTGATTTTACAATACTAGCGTCTGTTTATTTGGTATATTTTATGAGTCGTGTTATATTGATCCCATAATTCCCATAATGTAATTTTCTTTACCTTATGATTTTTGGAAAATATGAAAGTTGATTTTGAAAACCCAGTATCTTTGGAGAATGTGTGTATGAACTTATTCTTTGTGTTACTAATGATAATTGGGTTAGTGTCGCATTGGATTACATACGATAGGTTTGGCCTAAAACCATTGTTTGATTAAAGGAATTGTTTATGAAACCAAATTTGCATGTTGGTTCCCACACACATATATGCCTCATGTTGCTTTATACATGCGGTGCTTTCTTTTTCTTTTGTTGGTTGAGACAATTATTGTTCATAGACCTTACTTCACTCACACTAGAAATAGTCTGACCCGTGTGATTTGTTTTATAATCCTTGGGTCAGTCCGAGGATTGTGGTTGCAGGTTAGGTTGCGTGGACTGTAGCAGCACTCATATTATTTTCCACGTTTTGGGGTTTTGAACTTTACAGCTTGGACTTAGGAGTGGTTAATATATGTATTATGGTATATGTTATTATGTATTTTGGAAGTGATATGTACTATGGACTATGTATCGTGGACATTATGATATGTATTATGCATTATGGTGTTATTGTGCAGAACTGTAAATTCTATTATATTCTATACTATGTAACCTGGAAAATTTTTATCTTGTACCATTTCTTTGAACCAACACTGCGCACGAATGGTAAGTAGAAGAAAAAAAATCAAAAAAATTTCTCCTGCCAGTGTTAGTTCAAGGGAATGAGTACAACAATTAGCCCTATCGAGTCCCATTCTCCGTGCTTTCCGACAGTAATACTTAGTATTGCTCTTGGTTGACATGGGTATAGGGGTCGGGCGTTACACTGGTCTTTGATTTACCATCGCTGGAGAGTGGTGCACCATGGTACTGTTCCGTTTCAAATCCATGCACGCATTTATAAAAGTCGTACGACACTGTTTCGCCATTTCGGACGGATGTTGCACCTTGCACCGTGGATGTTGCACCCTGTAGATAACGATTATTAGGACGACCATAACTTCTGGCTCGTTTAGAGTTACAAAAGCCATAACCTGTCAAAACGAAGGCCTCAATGAGTTCTACGGCTTTGACAGCTTTCAACCGTCAACGGATAGATTAATTCCCAAAAAGGACAACCCGAATCTCAATCGGGTCTCGTAAGTTTTTTATCCTTCGTTTTTTCGACACGTGGATTTTTACGGTAAAACGGGATTACCGTGGCCCGTCTTCGACTTCCCATCGCTGGAGAGTGGTGCACCATGGTAATGTTCCATTTCAAATCCATGCACGCATTTCTAAAGTCGTACGACACTATTTCGCCATTTCGGACGGATGTTGCACCTTGCACCGTGGATGTTGCACCCTGTAGATATCGATTATTCGGACGGCCATAACTTCTGGCTTGTTTAGAGTTACGTGAGCCATAACCTGTTAAAATGAAGGCCTCGGTGAGTTCTACGGCTTTGACAGCTTTCAGCCGTCAACGGATAGATTAATGCCCAAAAAGGACAACCCGAATCTCAGTTGGGTCTCGTAAGTTTTTTACCCTTCGTTTTTTCGACACGTGGATTTTTACGGTAAAACGGGATTACGGTGGCTGGTCTTCGACTTCCCATTGTTGGAAAGTAGTGCACCATGGTACTGTTCCATTTCAAATCCATGCATGCATTTGTAAAAGTCGTACGACACTGTTTCGCCATTTCGGACGGATGTTGCACCTTGCACCGTGGACGTTGCACCCTGTAGATATCGATTATTCGGACGGCCATAACTTCTGGCTCGTTTAGAGTTAAGGGAGCCATAACCTATCAAAACGAAGGCCTCGATGAGTTCTACAACTTTGACAGCTTTCAGCCGTCAATGGATAGATTAATGCCCAAAAAGGACAACCCGAATCTCAATCGGGTCTCGTAAGTTTTTTACCCTTCGTTTTTTCGACACGTGGATTTTTACGGTAAAACGGGATTACCGTGGCCCGTCTTCGACTTCCCATCGCTGGAGAGTGGTGCACCATGGTACTGTTCTGATTCAAATCCATGCACGCATTTCTAAAAGTCGTACGGTACTGTTTTGCCATTTCGGACGGATGTTGCACCTTGCACCGTGGATTTTGCACCCTGTAGATATCAATTATTCCGACGGCCATAACTTCTGGCTCGTTAAGAGTTACGGGAGCCATAACCTGTCAAAACGAAGGCCTCGATGAGTTTTACGGCTTTGACAGCTTTCAGCCGTCAACGGATAGAATAATGCCCTAAAAGGGCAACCCGAATCTCAATCGGGTCTCGGAAGTTTTTTACCCTTCGTTTTTTAGACACGTGGATTTTTACGGTAAAACGGGATTACGGTGGCTGGTCTTCGATTTGCCATCGCTGGAGAGTGGTGCACCATGGTACTGTTCCGTTTCAAATCCATGCACGCATTTCTAAAAGTCGTACGACACTGTTTCGCCATTTCGGACGGATGTTGCACCTTGCACCGTGGATGTTGCACCCTGTAGATATCGATTATTCGGACGGCCATAACTTCTGGCTCGTTTAGAGTTACAAAAGCCATAACCTGTCAAAACGAAGGCCTCGATGAGTTCTACGGCTTTGACATATTTCAGCCGTCAACGGATAGATTAATGCCCAAAAAGGACAACCCGAATCTCTATCGGGTCTCGTAAGTTTTTTATCCTTCGTTTTTTCGACACGTGGATTTTTACGGTAAAACGGGATTACCGTGGCCCGTCTTCGACTTTCCATCGCTGGAGAGTGGTGCACCATGTAATGTTCCGTTTCAAATCCATACACGCATTTCTAAAAGTCGTACGGCACTGTTTCGCCATTTCGGACGGATGTTGCACCTTGCACCGTGGATGTTGCACACTGTAGATATCGATTATTCGGACGGCCATAACTTCTGACTCGTTTAGAGTTACAAAATCCTTAACCTGTCAAAATGAAGGCCTCGATGAGTTCTATGGCTTTGACAGCTTTAAGCTGTCAACGGATAGATTAATGCCCAAAAGGGCAACCCGAATCTCAATCGGGTCTCGTAAGTTTTTTACCCTTCGTTTTTTTGACACGTGGATTTTTACGGTAAAACGGGATCACGGTGGCTGGTCTTCGACTTCCCATCGCTGGAGAGTGGTGCACCACGGTACTATTCTGTTTCAAATCCATGCACGCATTTCTAAAAGTGGTACGACACTGTATCGCCATTTCGGACGAATGTTGCACCTTGCACCGTGGACGTTGCACCCTATAGATATCGATTATTCGGACGGCCATAACTTCTGGCTCGTTTAGAGTTACGGGAGCCATAACCTATCAAAACGAAGGCATCGATGAGTTCTACGGCTTTGATGGCTTTCAGCCGTCAATGGATAGATTAATGCCCAAAAAGGACAACCCGAATCTCAATCGGGTCTCGTAAGTTTTTTACCCTTCGTTTTTTTGACACGTGGATTTTTACGGTAAAACGGGATTGCGGTGGCTGGTCTTCGATTTACCCTCGCTGGAGAGTGGTGCACCATGGTACTGTTTCGTTTCAAATCCATGCACGCATTTCTAAAAGTCGTACGACACTGTTTCTCCATTTCGTACGGATGTTGCACCTTGCACCATGGATGTTGCACCCTGTAGATATCGATTATTCGGACGGCCATAACTTCTGGCTCGTTTAGAGTTACGGGAGCCATAACCTGTCAAAACGAAGGCCTCGATAAGTTCTACGGCTTTGACATCTTTCAGCCATCAACGGTAGATTAATGTCCAAAAAGGACAACCCGAATCTCAATCCGGTCTCGTATGTTTTTTACCCTTCGTTTTTTCGACACGTTGATTTTTACGGTAAAACGGGATTACGGTGGCTGGTCTTCGATTTACCATCGCTGGAGAGTGGTGCACCATGGTACTGTTCCGTTTCAAATGCATGCACGCATTTCTAAAAGTCGTACGGCACTGTTTCGCCATTTCGGGCGGATGTTTCACCCTGCACAGTGGATGTTGCACCCTGTAGATATCGATTATTCGGACGGCCATAACTTCTGGCTCGTTTAGAGTTACAAAAGCCATAACCTGTCAAAACGAAGGCCTCGATGAGTTCTACGGCTTCGACAGCTTTCAGCCATCAACGGATAGATTAATGCCCAAAAAGGACAACCCGAATCTCAATCGGGTCTCGTACGTTTTTATCCTTCGTTTTTTCGACACGTGGATTTTTACGGTAAAACGGGATTACCGTGGCCCGTCTTCGAGTTCCCATCGCTGGAGAGTGGTGCACCGTGGTAATGTTCCATTTCAAATCCATGCACGCATTTCTAAAGTCGTACGACACTGTTTCTCCATTTCGGACGGATGTTGCACCTTGCACCGTGGATGTTGCACCCTGTAGATATCGATTATTCGGACGGCCATAACTTCTGGCTTGTTTAGAGTTACGGGAGCCATAACCTGTTAAAACGAAGGCCTCGATGAGTTCTACGGTTTTGACTGCTTTCAGCCGTCAACGGATAGACTAATGCCCAAAAAGGACAACCCGAATCTCAGTCGGGTCTCGTAAGTTTTTTACCCTTCGTTTTTTCGACACGTGGATTTTTACGGTAAAACGGGATTACGGTGGCTGGTCTTCGACTTCCCATTGTTGGAAAGTGGTGCACCATGGTACTGTTCCGTTTCAAATCCATGCACGCATTTCTAAAAGTCGTACGACACTGTTTCGCCATTTCGGACGGATGTTGCACCTTGCACCGTGGACGTTGCGCCCTGTAGATATCGATTATTCGGACGGCCATAACTTCTGGCTCGTTTAGAGTTACGGGAGCCATAACCTGTCAAAATGAAGCCTCGATGAGTTCTACGGCTTTGACTGCTATCAGCCGTCAACGGATAGATTAATGCCCAAAAAGGACAACCCGAATCTCAATCGGGTCTCGTAAGTTTTTTACCCTTCGTTTTTTCGACACGTGGATTTTTACGGTAAAACGGGATTACCGTGGCCCGTCTTCGACTTCCCATCGCTGGAGAGTGGTGCACCATGGTACTGTTCCGATTCAAATCCATGCACGCATTTCTAAAAGTCGTACGGCACTGTTTTGCCATTTCGGACGGATGTTGCACCTTGCACCGTGGATGTTGCACCCTGTAGATATCGATTATTCCGACGACCATAACTTCTGGCTCGTTAAGAGTTACGGGAGCCATAACCTGTCAAAACGAAGGCCTCGATGAGTTTTACGGCTTTGACGGCTTTCAGCCGTCAACAGATAGAATAATGCCCAAAAAGGACAACCCGAATCCCAATCGGGTCTCGTAAGTTTTTTACCCTTCGTTTTTTAGACACGTGGATTTTTACGGTAAAACGGGATTACGGTGGCTGGTCTTCGATTTACCATCGCTGGAGAGTGGTGCACCATGGTACTGTTCCGTTTCAAATCCATGCACGCATTTCTAAAAGTCGTACGGCACTGTTTCGCCATTTCGGACGGATGTTGCACCTTGCACCGTGGATGTTGCATCCTGTAGATATCGATTATTCGGACGGCCATAACTTCTGGCTCGTTTAGAGTTACAAAAGCCATAACCTGTCAAAACGAAGGCCTCGATGAGTTCTACGGCTTTGACATATTTCAGCCATCAACGGATAGATTAATGCCCAAAAAGGACAACCCGAATCTCTATCGGGTCTCGTAAGTTTTTTATCCTTCGTTTTTTCGACACGTGGATTTTTACGGTAAAACGGGATTACCGTGACCCGTCTTCGACTTTCCGTCGCTGGAGAGTGGTGCACCATGTAATGTTCCGTTTCAAATCCATGCACGCATTTCTAAAAGTCGTACGGCACTGTTTCGCCATTTCGGACGGATGTTGCACCTTGCACCGTGGATGTTGCACACTGTAGATATCGATTATTCGGACGGCCATAACTTTTGACTCGTTTAGAGTTACAAAATCCATAACCTGTCAAAATGAAGGTCTCGATAGGTTCTACAGCTTTGACAGCTTTAAGCTGTCAACGGATAGATTAATGCCCAAAAGGGCAACCCGAATCTCAATCGGGTCTCGTAAGTTTTTTACCCTTCGTTTTTTAGACACGTGGATTTTTACGGTAAAACGGGATTACGGTGGCTGGTCTTCGACTTCCCATCGCTGGAGAGTGGTGCACCATGGTACTGTTCCGTTTTAAATCCATGCACGCATTTCTAAAAGTCGTACGACACTGTTTCGCCATTTCGGACGGATGTTGCACCTTGCACCGTGGACGTTGCACCCTGTAGATATCGATTATTCGGACGGCCATAACTTCTGGCTCGTTTAGAGTTACGGGAGCCATAACCTATCAAAACGAAGGCCTCGATGAGTTCTACAGCTTTGACGGCTTTCAGCCGTCAACGGATAGATTAATGCCCAAAAAGGACAACCCGAATCTCAATCGGGTCTCGTAAGTTTTTTACCCTTCGTTTTTTCGACACGTGGATTTTTACGGTAAAACGGGATTGCGGTGGCTGGTCTTCGATTTACCCTCGCTGGAGAGTGGTGCACCATGGTACTGTTTCGTTTCAAATCCATGCACGCATTTCTAAAAGTCGTACGGCACTGTTTCGCCATTTCGGACGGATGTTGCACCTTGCACCGTGGATGTTGCACCCTGTAGATATCGATTACTCGGACGGCCATAACTTCTGGCTCGTTTAGAGTTTCGGGAGCCATAACCTGTCAAAACGAAGGCCTCGATGATTTCTACAGCTTTGACAGCTTTCAGCTGTCAACGGATAGACTAATGCCCAAAAAGGACAGCCCGATTATCAGTCGGGTCTCGTAAGTTTTTTACCCTTCGTTTTTTCGACACGTGGATTTTTACGGTAAAACGGGATTACGGTGGCTGGTCTTCGATTTACCATCGCTGGAGAGTGGTGCACCATGGTACTGTTCCGTTTCAAATCCATGCACGCATTTCTAAAAGCCGTACGGCACTGTTTCGCCATTTCGGGCGGATGTTCCACCCTGCACAGTGGATGTTGCACCCGGTAGATATCGATTATTCGGACGGCCATAACTTCTGGCTCGTTCAGAGTTATAGAAGCCATAACCTGTCAAAACGAAGGCCTCGATGAGTTCTACGGCTTTGACAGCTTTCAGCCGTCAACGGATAGATTAATGCCCAAAAAGGACAACCCGAATCTCAATCGGGTCTCGTACGTTTTTTATCCTTCGTTTTTTCGACACGTGGAGTTTTACGGTAGAACGGGATTACCGTGGCCCGTCTTCGACTTCCCATCGCTCGTGGGTGGTGCACCATGGTACTGTTCGGTTTCAAACCCATGCACGCATTTCTAAAATTCGTACGACACTGTTTCGCCATTTCGGACGGATGTTGCACCTTGCACTGTGGATGTTGCACCTCGGACGGCCATAACTTCTGGCTCGTTAAGAGTTAAGGGAGCCATAACCTGTCAAAACGAAGGCCTCGATGATTTTTACGGCTTTGACAGCTTTCAGCCGTCAACGGATAGATTAATGCCCAAAAAGGGCAACCCGAATCTCAATCGGGTGTCGTAAGTTTTTTACCCTTCGTTTTTTAGAAACGTGGATTTTTACGGTGAAACGTGGATTACGGTGGCTGGTCTTAGATTTACCATCGCTGGAGAGTGGTGAACCATGGTACCATTCCATTTCAAATCCATGCACGCATTTCGAAAAGTCGTACGACACTGTTTTTCCATTTCGGATGGATGTTGCACCTTGCACCGTGGATGTTGCACCCTGTAGATATCGATTATTCGTACGGCCATAACTTCTGGCTCGTTTAGAGTTACAAAAGCCATAACCTGTCAAAACGAAGGCCTCGATGAGTTCTACGGCTTTGATAGCTTTCAGCCGTCAATGGATTGAATAATGCCCAAAAAGGACAACCCGAATCTCAATCGGGTCTCGTAAGTTTTTTATCCTTCGTTTTTTCGACACGTGGTTTTTTACGGTAAAACGGGATTACCGTGGCCCGTCTACGACTTTCCGTCGCTGGAGAGTGGTGCACCATGGTACTGTTCCTTTCAAATCCATGCACGCATTTCTAAAAGTCATACGACACTGTTTCGCCATTTCGGACGGATGTTGCACCTTGCACCGTGAATGTTGCGCCCTGTAGATATCGATTATTCGGACGGCCATAACTTCTGGCTCGTTTAGAGTTACGGGAGCCACAACCTGTCAAAACGAAGGCCTCGATGAGTTTTACGGCTTTGACAGCTTTCAGCCGTCAACGGATAGATTAATGCCTAAAAAGGACAACCGGAATCTCAATCGGGTCTCGTAAGTTTTTTACCCTTCGTTTTTTCGACACGTGGAATTTTACGGTAAAACGGGATTACCGTGCCCCGTCTTCGACTTCCCATCGCTGGAGAGTGGTGCACCATTGTATTGTTCTGTTTCAAGTCCATGCACGCATTTCTTAAAGTCCTACGGCACAGTTTCCCCATTTCGGACGGATGTTGCACCTTGCACCGTGGATGTTGCACCCTGTAGATATCGATTATTCGGACGACCATAACTTCTGGCTCGTTAAGAGTTACGGGAGCCATAACCTCTCAAAACGAAGGCCTCGATGATTTTTACGGCTTTGACAGATTTCAGCCGTCAACGGATAGATTAATGCCCAAAAAGGGCAACCCGAATCTCAATCGGGTCTCGTATGTTTTTTACCCTTCGTTTTGTAGACACGTGGATTTTTACGGTAAAACGGGATTACGGTGGCTGGTCTTCGATTTACCATTGCTGGAGAGTGGTGCACCATGGTACTGTTCCGTTTCAAATCCATACATGCATTTCTAAAAGTCGTACGGCACCGTTTCGCCATTTCGGACGGATGTTGCACCTTGCACCGTGGATGTTGCACCCGGTAGATATCGATTATTCGGACGGACATAAATTCTGGCTCGTTTAGAGTTACAAAATCCATAACCTGTCAAAATGAAGGCCTCGATGAGTTTTACGTCTTTGACAGCTTTCAACCGTCAACGGATAGATTAATGCCCAAAAAGGGCAACCCGAATCTCAATCGGGTCTCGTAAGTTTTTTACCTTCGTTTTTTAGACACGTGGATTTTTACGGTAAAACGGGATTGCGGTGGCTGGTCTTCAATTTACCATCGCTGGAGAGTGGTGCACCATGGTACTGTTCCGTTTCAAATCCATGCATGCATTTCTAAAAGTCGTACGACACTGTTTCGCCATTTCGGACGGATGTTGCACCTTGCACCGTGGATGTTGCACCCTGTAGATATCGATTATTCGGACGGCCAGAATTTCTGGCTCGTTTAGAGTTACAAAAGCCATAACCTGTCAAAACGAAGGCCTCAATGAGTTCTACGGCTTTGACAGCTTTCAGCCGTCAATGGATAGATTAATGCCCAAAAAAGACAACCCGAATCACAATCGGGTCTCGTAAGTTTTTTACCCTTCGTTTTTTTGACACGTGGATTTTTACGGTAAAACGGGATTACCGTGGCCCGTCTTCGACTTCCCATCGCTGGAGAGTGGTGCACGATGGTACTGTTCCGTTTCAAATCCATGCATGCATTTCTAAAAGTCGTACGACACTGTTTCGCCATTTCAGATGGATGTTGCACCTTGCACCGTGGATGTTGCACCCTGTAGATATAGATTATTCGGACGGCCATAACTTCTGGCTCGTTAAGAGTTACGGGAGCCATAACCTCTCAAAACGAAGGCCCCGATGATTTTTACGGCTTTGACAGATTTCAGCCGTCAACGGATAGACTAATGCCCAAAAAGGGCAACCCGAATCTCAATCGGGTCTCGTATGTTTTTTACACTTCGTTTTGTAGACACGTGGATTTTTACGGTAAAACGGGATTACGGTGGCTGGTCTTCGATTTACCATCGCTGGAGAGTGGTGCACCATGGTACTGTTCCGTTTTATATCCATACATGCATTTCTAAAAGTCGTACGCCACTGTTTCGCCATTTCGGACGGATGTTGCACCTTGCACCGTGGATGTTGCACCCGGTAGATATCGATTATTCGGACGGCCATAAATTCTGGCTCGTTTAGAGTTATAAAAACCATAACCTGTCAAAACGAAGGCCTCGATGAGTTTTACGTCTTTGACAGCTTTCAGCCGTCAACGGATAGATTAATGCCCAAAAAGGGCAACCCGAATCTCAATCGGGTCTCGTAAGTTTTTTACCTTCGTTTTTTAGACACGTGGAATTTTACGGTAAAACGGGATTGCGGTGGCTGGTCTTCGATTTACCATCGCTGGAGAGTGGTGCACCATGGTACTGTTCCGTTTCAAATCCATGCATGCATTTCTAAAAGTCGTACGACACTGTTTCGCCATTTCGGATGGATGTTGCACCTTGCACCGTGGATGTTGCACCCTGTAGATATCGATTATTCGGACGGCCATAACTTCTGGCTCGTTAAGAGTTACGGGAGCCATAACCTCTCAAAACGAAGGCCTAGATGATTTTTACGGCTTTGACAGATTTCAGCCGTCAACGGATAGATTAATGCCCAAAAAGGCAACCCGAATTTCAATCGGGTCTCGTATGTTTTTTACCCTTCGTTTTGTAGACACGTGGATTTTTACGGTAAAACGGGATTACGGTGGCTGGTCTTCGATTTACCATCGCTGGAGAGTGGTGCACCATGGTACTGTTCCGTTTCAAATCCATACATGCATTTCTAAAAGTCGTACGGCACTGTTTCGCCATTTCGGACGGATGTTGCACCGTGCACCGTGGATGTTGCACCCGGTAGATATCGATTATTCGGACGGCCATAAATTCTGGCTCATTTAGAGTTACAAAAGCCATAACCGGTCAAAACGAAGGCCTCGATGAGTTTTACGTCTTTGACAGCTTTCAGCCGTCAACGGATAGATTAATGCCCAAAAAGGGCAACCCGAATCTCAATCGGGTCTCGTAAGTTTTTTACCTTCGTTTTTTAGACACGTGGAATTTTACGGTAAAACGGGATTGCGGTGGCTGGTCTTCGATTTACCATCGCTGGAGAGTGGTGCACCATGGTACTGTTCCGTTTCAAATCCATGCATGCATTTCTAAAAGTCGTACGACACTGTTTCGCCATTTCGGACGGATGTTGCACCTTGCACCGTGGATGTTGCACCCTATAGATATCGATTATTCGGACGGCCAGAACTTCTGGCTCGTTTAGAGTTACAAAAGCCATAACCTGTTAAAACGAAGGCCTCGATGAGTTCTACGGCTTTGACAGCTTTTAGCCGTCAATGGATAGATTAATGCCCAAAAAAGACAACCCGAATCTCAATCGGGTCTCGTAAGTTTTTTACCCTTCGTTTTTTTGACACGTGGATTTTCACGGTAAAACGGGATTACCGTGGCCCGTCTTCGACTTCCCATCACTGGAGAGTGGTGAACCATGGTATTGTTCCTTTTCAAATCCATGCACGCATTTCTAAAAGTCGTACGACACTGTTTCGCCATTTCGGATGGATGTTGCACCTTGCACCGTGGATGTTGCACCCTGTAGATATAGATTATTCGGACGGCCATAACTTCTGGCTCGTTAAGAGTTACGGGAGCCATAACCTCTCAAAACGAAGGCCTAGATGATTTTTACGGCTTTGACAGATTTCAGCCGTCAACGGATAGATTAATGCCCAAAAAGGCAACCCGAATTTCAATCGGGTCTCGTATGTTTTTTACCCTTCGTTTTGTAGACACGTGGATTTTTACGGTAAAACGGGATTACGGTGGCTGGTCTTCGATTTACCATCGCTGGAGAGTGGTGCACCATGGTACTGTTCCGTTTCAAATCCATACATGCATTTCTAAAAGTCGTACGGCACTGTTTCGCCATTTCGGACGGATGTTGCACCGTGCACCGTGGATGTTGCACCCGGTAGATATCGATTATTCGGACGGCCATAAATTCTGGCTCGTTTAGAGTTACAAAAGCCATAACCGGTCAAAACGAAGGCCTCGATGAGTTTTACGTCTTTGACAGCTTTCAGCCGTCAACGGATAGATTAATGCCCAAAAACGGCAACCCGAATCTCAATCGGGTCTCGTAAGTTTTTTACCTTCGTTTTTTAGACACGTGGATTTTTACGGTAAAACGGGATTGCGGTGGCTGGTCTTCGATTTACCATCGCTGGAGAGTGGTGCACCATGGTACATGTTCCGTTTCAAATCCATGCATGCATTTCTAAAAGTCGTACGACACTGTTTCGCCATTTCGGACGGATGTTGCACCGTGCACCGTGGATGTTGCACCCCGTAGATATCGATTATTCGGACGGCCAGAACTTCTGGCTCGTTTAGAGTTACAAAAGCCATAACCTGTCAAAACGAAGGCCTCGATGAGTTCTACGGCTTTGACAGCTTTCAACCGTCAATGGATAGATTAATGCCCAAAAAAGACAACCCGAATCTCAATCGGGTCCCGTAAGTTTTTAACCCTTCGTTTTTTTGACACGTGGATTTTTACGGTAAAACGGGATTACCGTGGCCCGTCTTCGACTTCCCATCGCTGGAGAGTGGTCCACCATGGTACTGTTCCGTTTCAAATCCATGCACGCATTTCTAAAAGTCGTACGACACTGTTTCGCCATTTCGGATGGATGTTGCACCTTGCACCGTGGATGTTGCACCCTGTAGGTATCGATTATTCGGACGGCCATAACTTCTGGCTCGTTTAGAATTACGGGAGCCATAACCTATCAAAACGAAGGCGCCGATGAGTTCTACGGCTTTGACAGCTTTCAGCCATCAACGGATAGATTAATGCCCAAAAAGGACAACCCGAATCTCAATCGGGTCTCGTAAGTTTTTTACCCTTCGTTTTTTCGACACGTGGATTTTTACCGTAAAACGGGATTACGGTGGCTGGTCTTCGATTTACCATCGCTGGAGAGTAGTGCACCATGGTACTGTTCCATTTCTCATCCATGCACGCATTTCTAAAAGTCGTACGGCACTGTTTCGCCATTTCGGACGGATGTTGCACCTTGCACCGTGGATGTTGCACCCTGTAGATATCGATTATTCGGACGGCCATAACTTCTGGCTCGTTTAGAGTTACGGGAGGCATAACCTGTCAAAACGAAGGCCTTGATGATTTCAACGGCTTTGACCGCTTTCAGCCGTCAACGGATAGATTAATGCCCAAAAAGGACAACCCGAATCTCAGTCGGGTCTCGTAAGTTTTTTACCCTTCGTTTTTTCGACACGTGGATTTTTACGGTAAAATGGGATTACGGTGGCTGGTCTTCGATTTACCATCGCTGGAGAGTGGTGCACCATGGTACTGTTCCGTTTCAAATCCATGCACGCATTTCTAAAAGTCGTAAGGCACTGTTTCGCTATTTCGGACGGATGTTGCACCTTGCGCCGTGGACGTTGCACCCTGTAGATATCGATTATTCGGACGGCCATAACTTCTGGCTCGTTTAGAGTTACAAAAGCCATAACTTGTCAAAATGAAGGTCTCGATGAGTTCTACGGCTTTGACAGCTTTCAGCCGTCAACGGATAGATTAATGCCCAAAACGGGCAACCCGAATCTCAATCGGGTCTCGTAAGTTTTTTACCCTTCATTTTTTCGACACGTGGATTTTTACGGTAAAACGGGATTATCGTGGACCGTCTTCGACTTACCATCGCTGGAGAGTGTTGCACCATGGTACTGTTCCGGTTCAAATCCATGCACGCATTTCTAAAAGTCGTACGGCACAGTTTCGCCGTTTCGGACGGATGTTGCACCTTGCACCGTGGATGTTGCACCCTGTAGATATCGATTATTCGGACGACCATAACTTCTGGCTCGTTTAGAGTTATGGGAGCCATAACCTGTCAAAACAAAGGCCTCGATGAGTTCTACGGCTTTGATAGCTTTCAGCCGTTGACCGCTTCCAGCCGTCAACGGATAGATTAATTCCCAAAAATGACAACACGAATCTCAATCTGGTCTCGTAAGTTTTTTATCCTTCGTTTTTTCGACACGTGGATTTTTACGGTAAAACGGGATTATCGTGGACCGTCTTCGACTTACCATCGCTGGAGAGTGTTGCACCATGGTACTGTTCCGGTTCAAATCCATGCACGCATTTCTAAAAGTCGTACGGCACTGTTTCGCCGTTTCGGACGGATGTTGCACCTTGCACCGTGGACGTTGCACCCTGTAGATATCGATTATTCGGACGGCCATAACTTCTGGCTCGTTTAGAGTTACGGGAGCCACAACCTATCAAAATGAAGGCCTCGATGAGTTCTACAGCTTTGACGGCTTTCAGCCGTCAACGGATAGATTAATGCCCAAAAAGGACAACCCGAATCTCAATCGGGTCTCGTAAGTTTTTTACCCTTCGTTTTTTCGACACGTGGATTTTTACGGTAAAACGGGATTGCGGTGGCTGGTCTTCGATTTATCCTCGCTGGAGAGTGGTGCACCATGGTACTGTTTCGTTTCAAATCCATGCACGCATTTCTAAAAGTCGTACGGCACAGTTTCGCTATTTCGGACGGATGTTGCACCTTGCACCGTGGATGTTGCACCTTGTAGATATCGATTACTCGGACGGCCATAACTTCTGGCTCGTTTAGAGTTTCGGGAGCCATAACCTGTCAAAACGAAGGCCTCGATGATTTCTACAGCTTTGACAGCTTTCAGCTGTCAACGGATAGACTAATGCCCAAAAAGGACAGCCCGATTATCAGTCGGGTCTCGTAAGTTTTTTACCCTTCGTTTTTTCGACACGTGGATTTTTACGGTAAAACGGGATTACGGTGGCTGGTCTTCGATTTACCATCGCTGGAGAGTGGTGCACCATGGTACTGTTCCGTTTCAAATCCATGCACGCATTTCTAAAAGCCGTACGGCACTGTTTCGCCATTTCGGGCGGATGTTCCACCCTGCACAGTGGATGTTGCACCCTGTAGATATCGATTATTCGAACGGCCATAACTTCTGGCTCGTTCAGAGTTATAGAAGCCATAACCTGTCAAAACGAAGGCCTCGATGAGTTCTACGGCTTTGACAGCTTTCAGCCGTCAATGGATAGATTAATGCCCAAAAAGGACAACCCGAATCTCAATCGGGTCTCGTACGTTTTTTATCCTTCGTTTTTTCGACACGTGGATTTTTACGGTAAAACGGGATTACCGTGGCCCGTCTTCGACTTCCCATCGCTCGTGGGTGGTGCACCATGGTACTGTTCCGTTTCAAATCCATGCACGCATTTCTAAAATTCGTACGACACTGTTTCGCCATTTCGGACGGATGTTGCACCTTGCACTGTGGATGTTGCACCTCGGACGGCCATAACTTCTGGCTCGTTAAGAGTTACGGGAGCCATAACCTGTCAAAACGAAGGCCTCGATGATTTTTACGGCTTTGACAGCTTTCAGCCGTCAACGGATAGATTAATGCCCAAAAAGGGCAACCCGAATCTCAATCGGGTGTCGTAAGTTTTTTACCCTTCGTTTTTTAGAAACGTGGATTTTTACGGTGAAACGTGGATTACGGTGGCTGGTCTTAGATTTACCATCGCTGGAGAGTGGTGAACCATGGTACCATTCCGTTTCAAATCCATGCACGCATTTCGAAAAGTCGTACGACACTGTTTTTCCATTTCGGATGGATGTTGCACCTTGCACCGTGGATGTTGCACCCTGTAGATATCGATTATTCGTACGGCCATAACTTCTGGCTCGTTTAGAGTTACAAAAGCCATAACCTATCAAAACGAAGGCCTCGATGAGTTCTACGGCTTTGATAGCTTTCAGCCGTCAATGGATAGAATACTGCCCAAAAAGGACAACCCGAATCTCAATCGGGTCTCGTAAGTTTTTTATCCTTCGTTTTTTCGACACGTGGTTTTTTACGGTAAAACGGGATTACCGTGGCCCGTCTACGACTTTCCGTCGCTGGAGAGTGGTGCACCATGGTACTGTTCCTTTCAAATCCATGCACGCATTTCTAAAAGTCATACGACACTGTTTCGCCATTTCGGACGGATGTTGCACCTTGCACCGTGGATCTTGCGCCCTGTAGATATCGATTATTCGGACGGCCATAACTTCTGGCTCGTTTAGAGTTACGGGAGCCCCAACCTGTCAAAACGAAGGCCTCGATGAGTTCTACGGCTTTGACTGCTTTCAGCCGTCAACGAATAGATTAATGCCTAAAAAGGACAACCGGAATCTCAATCGGGTCTCGTAAGTTTTTTACACTTCGTTTTTTCGACACGTGGAATTTTACGGTAAAACGGGATTACCGTGGCCCGTCTTCGACTTCCCATCGCTGGAGAGTGGTGCACCATTGTATTGTTCTGTTTCAAATCCATGCACGCATTTCTTAAAGTCCTACGGCACAGTTTCCCCATTTCGGACGCATGTTGCACCTTGCACCGTGGATGTTGCACCCTGTAGATATCGATTATTCGGACGACCATAACTTCTGGCTCGTTAAGAGTTACGGGAGCCATAACCTCTCAAAACGAAGGCCTCGATGATTTTTACGGCTTTGACAGATTTCAGCCGTCAACGGATAGATTAATGCCCAAAAAGGGCAACCAAAATCTCAATCGGGTCTCGTATGTTTTTTACCCTTCGTTTTGTAGACACGTGGATTTTTACGGTAAAACGGGATTACGGTGGCTGGTCTTCGATTTACCATTGCTGGAGAGTGGTGCACCATGGTACTGTTCCGTTTCAAATCCATACATGCATTTCTAAAAGTCGTACGGCACTGTTTCGCCATTTCGGACGGATGTTGCACCTTGCACCGTGGATGTTGCACCCGGTAGATATCGATTATTCGGACGGACATAAATTCTGGCTCGTTTAGAGTTACAAAATCCATAACCTGTCAAAATGAAGGCCTCGATGAGTTTTACGTCTTTGACAGCTTTCAGCCGTCAACGGATAGATTAATGCCCAAAAAGGGCAACCCGAATCTCAATCGGGTCTCGTAAGTTTTTTACCTTCGTTTTTTAGACACGTGGATTTTTACGGTAAAACGGGATTGCGGTGGCTGGTCTTCAATTTACCATCGCTGGAGAGTGGTGCACCATGGTACTGTTCCGTTTCAAATCCATGCATGCATTTCTAAAAGTCGTACGACACTGTTTCGCCATTTCGGACGGATGTTGCACCTTGCACCGTGGATGTTGCACCCTGTAGATATCGATTATTCGGACGGCCAGAACTTCTGGCTCGTTTAGAGTTACAAAAGCCATAACCTGTCAAAACGAAGGCCTCAATGAGTTCTACGGCTTTGACAGCTTTCAGCCGTCAATGGATAGATTAATGCCCAAAAAAGACAACCCGAATCACAATCGGGTCTCGTAAGTTTTTTACCCATCGGTTTTTTGACACGTGGATTTTTACGGTAAAACGGGATTACCGTGGCCCGTCTTCGACTTCCCATCGCTGGAGAGTGGTGCACGATGGTACTGTTCCGTTTCAAATCCATGCACGCATTTCTAAAAGTCGTACGACACTGTTTCGCCATTTCAGATGGATGTTGCACCTTGCACCGTGGATGTTGCACTCTGTAGATATAGATTATTCGGACGGCCATAACTTCTGGCTCGTTAAGAGTTACGGGAGCCATGACCTCTCAAAACGAAGGCCCCGATGATTTTTACGGCTTTGACAGATTTCAGCCGTCAACGGATAGATTAATGCCCAAAAAGGGCAACCCGAATCTCAATCGGGTCTCGTATGTTTTTTACACTTCGTTTTGTAGACACGTGGATTTTTACGGTAAAACGGGATTACGGTGGCTGGTCTTCGATTTACCATCGCTGGAGAGTGGTGCACCATGGTACTGTTCCGTTTTATACCCATACATGCATTTCTAAAAGTCGTACGCCACTGTTTCGCCATTTCGGACGGATGTTGCACCTTGCACCGTGGATGTTGCACCCGGTAGATATCGATTATTCGGACGGCCATAAATTCTGGCTCGTTTAGAGTTATAAAAGCCATAACCTGTCAAAACGAAGGCCTCGATGAGTTTTACGTCTTTGACAGCTTTCAGCCGTTAACGGATAGATTAATGCCCAAAAAGGGCAACCCGAATCTCAATCGGGTCTCGTAAGTTTTTTACCTTCGTTTTTTAGACACGTGGAATTTTACGGTAAAACGGGATTGCGGTGGCTGGTCTTCGATTTACCATCGCTGGAGAGTGGTGCACCATGGTACTGTTCCGTTTCAAATCCATGCATGCATTTCTAAAAGTCGTACGACACTGTTTCGCCATTTCGGACGGATGTTGCACCTTGCACCGTGGATGTTGCACCCTGTAGATATCGATTATTCGGACGGCCAGAACTTCTGGCTCGTTTAGAGTTACAAAAGCCATAACCTGTTAAAACGAAGGCCTCGATGAGTTCTACGGCTTTGACAGCTTTTAGCCGTCAATGGATAGATTAATGCCCAAAAAAGACAACCCGAATCTCAATCGGGTCTCGTAAGTTTTTTACCCTTCGTTTTTTTGACACGTGGATTTTCACGGTAAAACGGGATTACCGTGGCCCGTCTTCGACTTCCCATCACTGGAGAGTGGTGAACCATGGTATTGTTCCTTTTCAAATCCATGCACGCATTTCTAAAAGTCGTACGACACTGTTTCGCCATTTCGGATGGATGTTGCACCTTGCACCGTGGATGTTGCACCCTGTAGATATCGATTATTCGGACGGCCATAACTTCTGGCTCGTTAAGAGTTACGGGAGCCATAACCTCTCAAAACGAAGGCCTAGATGATTTTTACGGCTTTGACAGATTTCAGCCGTCAACGGATAGATTAATGCCCAAAAAGGCAACCCGAATTTCAATCGGGTCTCGTATGTTTTTTACCCTTCGTTTTGTAGACACGTGGATTTTTACGGTAAAACGGGATTACGGTGGCTGGTCTTCGATTTACCATCGCTGGAGAGTGGTGCACCATGGTACTGTTCCGTTTCAAATCCATACATGCATTTCTAAAAGTCGTACGGCACTGTTTCGCCATTTCGGACGGATGTTGCACCGTGCACCGTGGATGTTGCACCCGGTAGATATCGATTATTCGGACGGCCATAAATTCTGGCTCGTTTAGAGTTACAAAAGCCATAACCGGTCAAAACGAAGGCCTCGATGAGTTTTATGTCTTTGACAGCTTTCAGCCCTCAACGGATAGATTAATGCCCAAAAACGGCAACCCGAATCTCAATCGGGTCTCGTAAGTTTTTTACCTTCGTTTTTTAGACACGTGGATTTTTACGGTAAAACGGGATTGCGGTGGCTGGTCTTCGATTTACCATCGCTGGAGAGTGGTGCACCATGGTACTGTTCCGTTTCAAATCCATGCATGCATTTCTAAAAGTCGTACGACACTGTTTCGCCATTTCGGACGGATGTTGCACCGTGCACCGTGGATGTTGCACCCTGTAGATATCGATTATTCGGACGGCCAGAACTTCTGGCTCATTTAGAGTTACAAAAGCCATAACCTGTCAAAACGAAGGCCTCGATTAGTTCTACGGCTTTGACAGCTTTCAACCGTCAATGGATAGATTAATGCCCAAAAAAGACAACCCGAATCTCAATCGGGTCCCGTAAGTTTTTAACCCTTCGTGTTTTTGACACGTGGATTTTTACGGTAAAATGGGATTACCGTGGCCCGTCTTCGACTTTCCATCGCTGGAGAGTGGTCCACCATGGTACTGTTCCGTTTCAAATCCATGCACGCATTTCTAAAAGTCGTACGACACTGTTTCGCCATTTCGGATGGATGTTGCACCTTGCACCGTGGATGTGGCACCCTGTAGGTATCGATTATTCGGACGGCCATAACTTCTGGCTCGTTTAGAATTACGGGAGCCATAACCTATCAAAACGAAGGCGCCGATGTGTTCTACGGCTTTGACAGCTTTCAGCCATCAACGGATAGATTAATGCCCAAAAAGGACAACCCGAATCTCAATCGGGTCTCGTAAGTTTTTTACCCTTCGTTTTTTCGACATGTGGATTTTTACCGTAAAACGGGATTACGGTGGCTGGTCTTCGATTTGCCATCGCTGGAGAGTAGTGCACCGTGGTACTGTTCCATTTCTCATCCATGCACGCATTTCTAAAAGTCGTACGGCATTGTTTCGCCATTTCGGACGGATGTTGCACCTTGCACCGTGGATGTTGCACCCTGTAGATATCGATTATTCGGGCGGCCATAACTTCTGGCTCGTTTAGAGTTACGGGAGGCATAACCTGTCAAAACGAAGGCCTTGATGATTTCAACGGCTTTGACCGCTTTCAGCCGTCAACGGATAGATTAATGCCCAAAAAGGACAACCCGAATCTCAGTCGGGTCTCGTAAGTTTTTTACCCTTCGTTTTTTCGACACGTGGATTTTTACGGTAAAATGGGATTACGGTGGCTGGTCTTCGATTTACCATCGCTGGAGAGTGGTGCACCATGGTACTGTTCCGTTTCAAATCCATGCACGCATTTCTAAAAGTCGTAAGGCACTGTTTCGCTATTTCGGACGGATGTTGCACCTTGCGCCGTGGACGTTGCACCCTGTAGATATCGATTATTCGGACGACCATAACGTCTGGCTCGTTTAGAGTTATGGGAGCCATAACCTGTCAAAACAAAGGCCTCGATGAGTTCTACGGCTTTGATAGCTTTCAGCCGTTGACCGCTTCCAGCCGTCAACGGATAGATTAATTCCCAAAAATGACAACCCGAATCTCAATCTGGTCTCGTAAGTTTTTTATCCTTCGTTTTTTCGACACATGGATTTTTACGGTAAAACGGGATTACCGTGGCCCGTCTTTGACTTTCCATCGCTGGAGAGTGGTGCACCATGGTACTGTTTCATTTTGAATCCATGCACGCATTTCTAAAAGTCGTACGACACTGTTTCGCCATTTCGGACGGATGTTGCACCTTGCACCGTGGATGTTGCACCCTGTAGATATCGATTATTCGGACGGCCATAACTTCTGGCTCGTTTAGAGTTACGGGAGCCATAATCTATCAAAACAAAGGCCTCGATGAGTTCTACGGCTTTTACAGCTTTTAGCCTTCAACGGATAGATTAATGCCCAAAAAGGACAACCCGAATCTCAATCGGGTCTCGTAAGTTTTTTACCCTTCGTTTTTTCGACACTTGGATTTTTACGGTAAAACGGGATTACCGTGGCCCGTCTTCGACTTCCCATCGCTGGAGAGTGGTGCACCATAGTACTGTTCCGATTCAAATCCATGCACGCATTTCTAAAAGTCGTACGACACTGTTTCGCCATTTCGGACGGATGTTGCACCGTGCACCGTGGATGTTGCACCCTGTAGATATCGATTATTCGGACGGCCATAACTTCTGGCTCGTTAAGAGTTACGAGAGCCATAACCTGTCGAAACGAAGGCCTCGATGAGTTTTACGGCTTTGACAGCTTTCAGCCATCAACGAAGAGATTAATGCCCAAAAAGGGCAACCCTAATCTCAATCGGGTCTCGTAAGTTTTTTACCCTTCGTTTTTTAGACACGTGGATTTTTACGGTAAAACGGGATTACGGTGGCTGGTCTTCGATTTACCATCGCTGTAGAGTGGTGCACCATGGTACTATTCGGTTTCAAATCCATGCACGCATTTCTAAAAGTCGTACTGCACTGTTTCGCCATTTCGGGTGGATGTTGCACCCTGCACAGTGGATGTTGCACCCTGTAGATATCGATTATTCGGACGGCCATAACTTCTGGCTCATTTAGAGTTACAAAAGCCATAACCGGTCAAAACGAAGGCCTCGATGAGTTCTACGGCTTTGACAGCTTTCAGCCGTCAACGGATAGATTAATGCCCAAAAAGGACAACCCGAATCTCAATCGGGTCTCGTTCGTTTTTTATCCTTCGTTTTTTCGACACGTGGATTTTTACGTTAAAATACGGGATTACCGTGGCCCGTCTTCGACTTCCCAACGCTTGTGAGTGGTACACCATGGTACTGTTCCGTTTCAAATCCATGCACGCATTTCTAAAATTCGTACGGCACTGTTTCGCCATTTCGGACGGATGTTGCACCTTGCACTGTGGATGTTGCACCTCGGACGGCCATAACTTCTGGCTCGTTAAGAGTTACGGGAGCCATAACCTGTCAAAACGAAGGCCTCGATGATTTTTATGGCTTTGACTGCTTTCAGCCATCAACGGATAGATTAATGCCCAAAAAGGGCAACCCGAATCTCAATCGGGTCTCGTAAGTTTTTTACCCTTCGTTTTTTAGACACGTGGATTTTTACGGTAAAATGGGATTACGGTGGCTGGTCTTCGATTTACCATCGCCGGAGAGTGGTGAACCATGGTACCATTCCGTTTCAAATCCATGCACGCATTTCGAAAAGTCGTACGGCACTGTTTTGCCATTTCGGATGGATGTTGCACCTTGCACCGTGGATGTTGCACCCTGTAGATATCGATTATTCGTACGGCCATAACTTCTGACTCGTTTAGAGTTACAAAAGCCATAACCTGTCAAAACGAAGGCCTCGATGAGTTCTACGGCTTTGATAGCTTTCAGCCGTCAACGGATAGAATAATGCCCAAAAAGGACAACCCGAATCTCAATCGGGTCTCGTAAGTTTTTTATCCTTCGTTTTTTCGACACGTGGTTTTTTACGGTAAAACGGGATTACCGTGGCCCGTCTTCGACTTTCCATCGCTGGAGAGTGGTGCACCATGGTACTGTTCCTTTCAAATCCATGCACGCATTTCTAAAAGTCATACGACACTGTTTCGCCATTTCGGACGGATGTTGCACCTTGCACCGTGGATGTTGCACCCTGTAGATATCGATTATTCGGACGGCCATAACTTCTGGCTCGTTTAGAGTTACGGGAGGCATAACCTGTCAAAACGAAGGCCTCGATGAGTTCTACGGCTTTGACAACTTTCAGCCGTCAACGGATAGATTGATGCCTAAAAAGGACAACACGAATCTCAATCGGGTCTCGTAAGTTTTTTACCCTTCGTTTTTTCGACATGTGGATTTTTACGGTAAAACGGGATTACCGTGGCCCGTCTTCGACTTCCCATCGCTGGAGAGTGGTGCACCATGGTACTGTTCTATTTCAAATCCATGCACGCATTTCTTAAAGTCGTACGGCACTGTTTCCCCATTTCGGACGGATGTTGCACCTTGCACCGTGGATGTTGCACCCTGTAGATATCGATTATTCGGACGGCCATAACTTCTGGCTCGTTAAGAGTTACGGGAGCCATAACCTCTCAAAACGAAGGCCTCGATGATTTTTACGGATTTGACAGATTTCAGCCGTCAACGGATAGATTAGTGCCCAAAAAGGCCAACTCGAATCTCAATCGGGTCTCGTAAGTTTTTTACCCTTCGTTTTGTAGACACGTGGATTTTTACGGTAAAACGGGATTACGGTGGCTGGTCTTCGATTTACCATCGCTGGAGAGTGGTGCACCGTGGTACTGTTCCGTTTCAAATCCATACATGCATTTCTAAAAGTCGTACGGCACTGTTTCGCCATTTCAGACGAATGTTGCACCTTGCACCGTGGATGTTGCACCCGGTAGGTATCGATTATTCGGACGGCCATAAATTCTGGCTCGTTTAGAGGTACAAAAGCCATAACCTGTCAAAACGAAGGCCTCGATGAGTTTTACGTCTTTGACAGCTTTCAGCCGTCAACGGATAGATTAATGCCCAAAAAGGGCAACCCGAATCTCAATCGGGTCTCGTAAGTTTTTTACCTTCGTTTTTTAGACACGTGGATTTTTATGGTAAAACGGGATTGCAGTGGCTGGTCTTCGATTTACCATCACTGGAGAGTGGTGCACTATGGTACTGTTCCATTTCAAATCCATGCATGCATTTCTAAAAGTCGTACGACACTGTTTCGCCATTTCGGACGGATGTTGCAACTTACACCGTGGATGTTGCACCCTGTAGATATCGATTATTCGGACGGCCAGAACTTCTGGCTCGTTTAGAGTTACAAAAGCCATAACCTGTCAAAACGAAGGCCTCGATGAGTTCTACGGCTTTGACAGCTTTCAGCCGTCAATGGATACATTAATGCCCAAAAAAGACAACCCGAATCTCAATCGGGTCTCGTAAGTTTTTTACCCTTCGTTTTTTTGACACGTGGATTTTTACGGTAAAACGGGATTACCGTGGTCCGTCTTCGACTTCCCATCGCTGGAGAGTGGTGCACCATGGTAATGTTCCGTTTCAAATCCATGCATGCATTTCTAAAAGTCGTACAACACTGTTTCGCCATTTCGGGTGGATGTTGCACCTTGCACCGTGGATGTTGCACCCTGTAGATATCGATTATTCGGACGGCCATAACTTCTGGCTCGTTTAGAATTACGAGAGCCATAATCTATCAAAACGAAGGCGCCGATGAGTTCTACGGCTTTGATAGCTTTCAGCCATCAACGGATAGATTAATGCCCAAAAAGGACAACCCGAATCTCAATCGGGTCTCGTAAGTTTTTTACCCTTCGTTTTTTCGACACGTGGATTTTTACGGTAAAACGGGATTAGGTGGCTGGTCTTCGATTTACCATCGCTGGAGAGTAGTGCATCATGGTACTGTTCCATTTCTAATCCATGCACGCATTTCTAAAAGTCGTACGACATTGTTTTGCCATTTCGGATGGATGTTGCACCTTGCACCGTGGATGTTGCACCCTGTAGATATCGATTAGGACGACCATAACTTCTGGTTCGTTTAGAGTTACGGGAGGCATAACCTGTCAAAACGAAAGCCTCGATGATTTCAACGGCTTTGACCGCTTTCAGCCGTCAACGGATAGATTAATGCCCAAAAAGGACAACCCGAATCTCAGTCGGGTCTCGTAATTTTTTTACCCTTCGTTTTTTCGACACGTGGATTTTTACGGTAAAACGGGATTACGGTGGCTGGTCTTCGATTTACCATCGCTGGAGAGTGGTGCACCATGGTACTGTTCCATTTCAAATCCATGCACGCATTTCTAAAAGTCGTAAGGCACTGTTCCGCCATTTCGGACGGATGTTGCACCTTGCGCCGTGGACGTTGCACCCCGTAGATATCGATTATTCGGACGGCCATAACTTCTGGCTCGTTTAGATTTACAAAAGCCATAACTTGTCAAAATGAAGATCTCGATGAGTTCTACGGCTTTGACATCTTTCAGCCATCAACGGATGGATTAATGCCCAAAACGGGCAACCCGAATCTCAATCGGGTCTCGTAAGTTTTTTACCCTTCATTTTTTCGACACGTGGATTTTTACGATAAAACGGGATTATCGTGGACCGTCTTCGACTTTCCATCGCTGGAGAGTGGTGCACCATGGTACAGTTCCGGTTCAAATCCATGCACGTATTTCTAAAAGTCGTACGGCACTGTTTCGCCATTTCGGACGGATGTTTCACCTTGCACCATGGATGTTGCACCCTGCAGATATCGATTATTCGGACGGCCATAACTTCTGGCTCGTTTAGAGTTATGGGAGCCATAACCTGTCAAAACAAAGGGCTCGATGAGTTCTACGGCTTTGATAGCTTTCAGCCGTCGACCGCTTCCAGCCGTCAACGGATAGATTAATGCCCAAAAATGACAACCCGAATCTCAATCTGGTCTCGTAAGTTTTTTATCCTTCGTTTTTTCGACACGTGGATTTTTACGGTAAAACGGGATTACCGTGGCCCGTCTTTGACTTCCCATCGCTGGAGAGTGGTCCACCATGGTACTGTTTCATTTCGAATCCATGCACGCATTTCTAAAAGTCGTACGACACTGTTTCGCCATTTCGGACGGATGTTGCACCTTGCACCGTGGATGTTGCACCCTGTAGATATCGATTATTCGGACGGCCATAACTTCTGGCTCGTTTAGAGCTACGGGAGCCATAACCTATCAAAACGAAGGCCTCGATGAGTTCTACGGCTTTGACAGCTTTTAGCCGTCAACGGATAGATTAATGCCCAAAAAGGACAACCCGAATCTCAATCGGGTCTCGTAAGTTTTTTACCCTTCGTTTTTTCGACACGTGGATTTTTACGGTAAAACGGGATTACCGTGGCCCGTCTCCGACTTCCCATCGCTGGAGAGTGGTGCACCATGGTACTGTTCCGATTCAAATCCATACACGCATTTCTAAAAGTCGTATGACACTGTTTCGCCATTTCGGACGGATGTTGCACCTTGCACCGTGGATGTTGCACCCTATAGATATCGATTATTCGGACGGCCATAACTTCTGGCTCGTTAAGAAATACGGGAGCCGTAACCTGTCAAAACGAAGGCCTCGATGAGCTTTATGGCTTTGACAGCTTTCAGCCATCAACGGAGAGATTAATGCCCAAAAAGGGCAACCCGAATCTCAATCGGGTCTCGTAAGTTTTTTACCCTTCGTTTTTTAGACACGTGGATTTTTACGGTAAAACGGGATTACGGTGGCTGGTCTTCGATTTACCATCGCTGGAGAGTGGTGCACCATGGTATTGTTCCGTTTCAAATCCATGCACGCATTTCTAAAAGTCGTACGGCACTGTTTCGCCATTTCGGACGGATGTTGCACCTTGCACTGTGGATGTTGCACCCTGTAGATATCGATTATTCGGACGGCCATAACTTCTGGCTCGTTTAGAGTTACAAAAGCCATAACCTGTCAAAATGAAGGCCTCGATGAGTTCTACGACTTTGACAGCTTTCAGCCGTCAACGGATAGATTAATGCCCAAAAGGACAACCCGAATCTCAATCGGGTCTCGTAAGTTTTTTATCCTTCGTTTTTTCGACACGTGGATTTTTACGGTAAAACGGGATTACCGTGGCCCGTCTTTGACTTCCCATCGCTGGAGAGTGGTGCACCATGGTACTGTTCCGTTTCAAATCCATACACGCATTTCTAAAGTCGTACGACACTGTTTCGCCATTTCGGACGGATGTTGCACCTTGCACCGTGGATGTTGCACCCTGTAGATATCGATTATTCGTACGGCCATAACTTCTGGCTCGTTTAGAGTTACGGGAGCCATAACCTGTCAAAACGAAGGCCTCAATAAGTTCTACGGCTTTGAGAGCTTTCAGCCGTCAACGGATAGATTAATGCCCAAAAAGGACAACCCGAATCTCAATCGGGTCTCGTAAGTTTTTTACCCTTCGTTTTTTCGACACGTGGGTTTTTACGGTAAAACGGGATTACCGTGGCCCGTCTTCGACTTCCCATCGCGGGAGAGTGGTGCACCATGGTACTGTTCCGTTTCAAATCCATGCACACATTTCTTAAAGTCGTGCGGCACTGTTTCGCCATTTCGGACGGATGTTGCACCTGGCACCGTGGATGTTGCACCCTGTAGATATCGATTATTCGGACGGCCATAACTTCAGGCTCGTTAAGAGTTACGGGAGCCATAGCCTCTCAAAATGAAGGCCTCGATGATTTTTACGGCTTTGACAGCTTTCAGCCGTCAACGGATAGATTAATGCCCAAAAAGGTCAACCGGAATCTCAATCGGGTCTCGTAAGTTTTTTACCCTTCGTTTTTTAGACACGTGGATTTTTATGGTAAAACGAGATTACGGTGGCTGGTCTTCGATTTACCATCGCTGGAGAGTGGTGCACCATGCTACTGTTCCGTTTCAAATCCATGCACGCATTTTTAAAAGTCATACGGCACTGTTTCGCCATTTCGGACGGATGTTGCACCTTGCACCGTGGATGTTGCACCCTGTAGATATCGATTATTCGGACGGCCATAACTTCTGGCTCGTTTAGAGTTACAAAAGCAATAACCTGTCAAAACGAAGGCCTCGATGAGTTCTACGGCTTTCACAGCTTTCAGCCATCAACGGATAGATTAATGCCCAAAAAGGACAACCCGGATCTCAATCGGGTCTCGTAAGTTTTTTATCCTTCGTTTTTTCGACACGTGGATTTTTACGGTAAAAAGGGATTACCGTGGCCCATCTTCGACTTTCCATCTCTGGAGAGTGGTGCAACATGGTGCTGTTCCGTTTCAAATCCATGCATGCATTTCTAAAAGTTGTACGACACTGTTTCTCCATTTCGGACAGATGTTGCACCTTGCACCGTGGATGTTGCACCCTGTAGATATCGATTATTCGGACGGCCATAACTTCTGGCTCGTTTGGCTCGTTTAGAGTTGCGGGAGCCATAACCGGTCAAAACGAAGACCTCGATGAGTTCTACGGCTTTGACAGTTTTCAACCATCAACGGATAGATTAATTCCGAAAAATGACAACCCGAATCTCAATCGGGTCTCGTAAGTTTTTTACCCTTCGTTTTTTCGACACGTGGATTTTTACGGTAAAGCGGGATTATGGTGGCTGGTCTACGATTTACCATCGCTGGAGAGTGGCGCACCATGGTACTGTTCCGTTTCAAATCCATGTACGCATTTCTAGAAGTCGTACGACACTGTTTCGCCATTTCGGACGGATGTTGCTCCTTGCACCGTGGATGTTGCACCCTGTAGATATCGATTATACGGACGGCCATAACTTCTGGCTTGTTTAGAGTTACGGGAGCCATAACCTGTCAAAACGAAGGCCTCGATGAGTTCTACGGCTTTGACAGCTTTCAGCCGTCAACGGATATATTAATGCCCAAAAAGGACAACCAGAATCTCAGTCGGGTCTCGTAAGTTTTTTACCCTTCGTTTTTTCGACACGTGGATTTTTTCGGTAAAACGAGATTACGGTGGCTGGTCTTCGACTTCCCATCGCTGGAGAGTAGTGCACCATGGTACTGTTCCGTTTCAAATCCATACACGCATTTCTAAAAGTCGTACGACACTGTTTCGCCATTTCGGACGGATGTTGCACCTTGCACCGTGGACGTTGCACCCTGTAGATATCGATTATTCGGACGGCCATAACTTCTGGCTCGTTTAGAATTACGGGAGCCATAACCTATCAAACGAAGGCCTCAATGAGTTCTACCGCTTTGTCAACTGTCAACGGATAAATTAATGCCCAAAAAGGACAACCCGAATCTCAATCGGGTCTCGTAAGTTTTTTACCCTTCGTTTTTTCGACACGTGGATTTTTACGGTAAAACGGGATTACCGTGGCCCGTCTTCGACTTCCCATCGCTGGAGAGTGATGCACCATGGTACTGTTCCGATTCAAATCCATGCACGCATTTCTAAAAGTCGTACGGCACTGTTTTGCCATTTCGGACGGGTGTTGCACCTTGCACCGTGGATGTTGCACCCTGTAGATATCGAGTATTCGGACGGCCATAACTTCTGGCTCGTTAAGAGTTACGGTAGCCATAACCTGTTAAAACGAAGGCCTCGATGAGTTTTACGGCTTTGACAGCTTTCAGCCGTCAACGGATAGATTAATGCCCAAAAAGGGCAACCCGAATCTCAATCGGGTCTCGTAAGTCTTTTACCCTTCGTTTTTTAGACACGTGGATTTTTACGGTAAAACGGGATTACGGTGGCTGGTCTTCGATTTACCATCGCTGGGGAGTGGTGCACCATGGTACTGTTCCGTTTCAAATCGATGCACGCATTTCTAAAAGTCGTGCGGCACTGTTTCGCCATTTCGGACGGATGTTGCACCTTGCACCGTGGATGTTGCACCCTGTAGATATCGATTATTCGGACGGCCATAACTTCTGGCTCGTTTAGAGTTACAAAAGCAATAACCTGTCAAAACGAAGGCCTCGATGAGTTCTACAGCTTTGACGGCTTTCAGCCGTCAACGGATAGATTAATGCCCAAAAAGGACAACCCGAATCTCAATCGGGTCTCGTAAGTTTTTTATCCTTCGTTTTTTCGACACGTGGATTCTTACGGTAAACCGGCATTACCGTGGCCCGTCTTCGACTTTCCATCTCTGGAGAATGGTGCACCATGGTACTGTTCCGTTTCATATCCATGCACGCATTTCTAAAAGTTGTACGACACTGTTTCGCCATTTCGGACGGATGTTGCACCTTGCACCGTGGATGTTGCACCCTGTAGATATCGATTATTCGGACGACCATAACTTCTAGCTCGTTTGGCTCGTTTAGATTTACGGGAGCCATAACCTGTCAAAACGAAGACCTCGATGAGTTCTACGGCTTTGACAGTTTTCAGCCGTCAACGGATAGATTAATGCCGAAAAATGACAACCCGAATCTCAATCGGGTCTCGTAAGTTTTTTACCCTTCGTTTTTTCGACACGTGGATTTTTACGGTAAAACGGGATTACGGTGGCTGGTCTACGATTTACCATTGCTGGAGAGTGGCGCACCATGTTACTGTTCCGTTTCAAATCAATGCACGCATTTCTAAAAGTCATACGACACTATTTCGCCATTTCGGACGGAAGTTGCTCCTTGCACCGTGGATGTTGCACCCTGTAGATATCGATTATTCGGACGGCCATAACTTCTAGCTTGTTTAGAGTTACGGGAGCCATAACCTATCAAAACGAAGGCCTCGATGAGTTCTACGGCTTTGACGGCTTTCAGCCGTCAACGGATAGATTAATGCCCAAAAAGGACAGCCCGAATCTCAGTCGGGTCTCGTAAGTTTTTTACCCTTCGTTTTTTTGACACGTGGATTTTTACGGTAAAACGAGATTACGGTGGCTGGTCTTCGACTTCCCATCGCTGGAGAGTGGTGCACCATGGTACTGTTCCGTTTCAAATCCATGCACGCATTTCTAAAAGTCGTACGACACTGTTTCGCCATGTCGGACGGATATTGCACCTTGCACCGTGGACGTTGCACCCTGCAGATATCGATTATTCGGGCGGCCATAACTTCTGGCTCGTTTATAGTTACGGGAGCCATAACCTATCAAAACGAAGGCCTCGATGAGTTCTACGGCTTTGTCAGCTGTCAACGGATAAATTAATGCCCAAAAAGGACAACCCGAATCTCAATCGAGTCTCGTAAGTTTTTTACCCTTCGTTTTTTCGACACGTGGATTTTTACGGTAAAACGGGATTACCGTGGCCCGTCTTCGACTTCCCATCGCTGGAGAGTGGTGCACCATGGTACTGTTACGATTCAAATCCATGTACGCATTTCTAAAAGTCGTACGGCACTGTTTTGCCATTTCGGACGGGTGTAGCACCTTGCACCGTGGATGTTGCACCCTGTAGATATCGATTATTCGGACGGCCATAACTTCTGGCTCGTTAAGAGTTACGGTAGCCATAACCTGTCAAAACGAAGGCCTCGATGAGTTTTACGGCTTTGACAGCTTTCAGCCATCAACGGATAGATTAATGCCCAAAAAGGGCAACCCGAATCTCAATCGGGTCTCGTAAGTTTTTTACCCTTCGTTTTTTAGACACGTGGATTTTTACGGTAAAACGGGATTACGATGGCAGGTCTTCGATTTACCATCGCTGGAGAGTGGTGCACCATGGTACTGTTCCGTTTCAAATCGATGCACGCATTTCTAAAAGTCGTGCGGCACTGTTTCGCCATTTCGGACGGATGTTGCACCTTGCACCGTGGATGTTGCACCCTGTAGATATCGATTATCCGGACGGCCATAACTTTTGGCTCGTTTAGAGTTACAAAAGCCATAACCTGTCCAAACGAAGGCCTCGATGAGTTCTACGGCTTTGACAGATTTCAGCCGTCAACGGATAGATTAATGCCCAAAAAGGACAACCCGAATCTCAATCGGGTCTCGTAAGTTTTTTATCCTTCGTTTTTTCGACACGTGGATTTTTACGGTAAAACGGGATTACCGTGGCCCATCTTCAACTTTCCATCGCAGGAGAGTGGTGCACCAAGGTGCTGTTCCGTTTCAAATCCATGCACGCATTTCTAAAGTCGTACGACACTGTTTCGCCATTTCGGACGGATGTTGCACCTTGCACCATGGATGTTGCACCCTATAGATATCGATTATTCGGACGGCCGTAACTTCTGGCTCGTTTAGAGTTACGAAAGCCATAACCAGTCAAAATGAAGGCCTCGATGAGTTCTACGGCTTTGACAGCTTTCAGCCGTCAACGGATAGATTAATGCCCAAAAAGGACAACCCGAATCTCAATCGGGTCTCGTAAGTTTTTTACCCTTCGTTTTTTCGACACGTGGATTTTTACGGTAAAACGGGATTACCGTGGCCCGTCTTTGACTTCCCATCGTTGGAGAGTGGTGCACCATGGTACTATTCCGTTTCAAATCCATGCACGCATTTCTTAAAGTCGTATGGCACTGTTTCGCCATTTCGGACAGATGTTGCACCTTGCACCGTGGATGTTGCACCCTGTAGATATCGATTATTCGGACGACCATAACTTCTGTCTCGTTATGAGCTACGAGAGCCATAGCCTCTCAAAACGTAGGCCTCGATGATTTTTATGGCTTTGACAGCTTTCAGCCGTCAACGGATAGATTAATGCCCAAAAAGGGCAACCAGAATCTCAATCGGGTCTCGTAAGTTTTTTACCCTTCGTTTTTTAGACACGTGGATTTTTACGGTAAAACGGGATTACGGTGGCTGGTCTTCGATTTACCATCGCTGGAGAGTGGTGCACCATGGTACTGTTCCGTTTCAAATCCTTGCATGCATTTCTAAAAGTCGTACGGCACTGTTTCGCCATTTCGGACGGATGTTGCACCTTGCACCGTGGATGTTGCACCCTGTAGATATCGATTATTCGGACGGCCATAACTTCTGGCTCGTTTAGAGTTACAAAAGCCATAACCTGTCAAAACGAAGGCCTCGATGAGTTGTACGGCTTTGACAGCTTTCAGCCGTCGACGGATGGATTAATGCCCAAAAAGGACAACCCGAATCTCAATCGGGTCTCATAAGTTTTTTATCCTTCGTTTTTTCGACACGTGGATTTTTACGGTAAAACGGGATTACCGTGGCCCGTCTTCGACTTTCCATCGCTGGAGAGTGATGCACCATGGTACTGTTCTGTTTCATATCCATGCACGCATTTCTAAAAGTTGTACGACATTGTTTCTCCATTTCGGACGGATGTTGCACCTTGCACCGTGGATGTTGCACCCTGTAGATATCGATTATTCGGACGGCCATAACTTCTGGCTCGTTTGGCTCGTTTAGAGTTACGGGAGCCATAACCTGTCAAAACGAAGACCTCGATGAGTTCTACGGCTTTGATAGTTTTCAGCCGTCAACGGATAGATTAATGCCGAAAAATGACAACTCGAATCTCAATCGGGTCTCGTAAGTTTTTTATCCTTCGTTTTTTCGACACGTGGATTTTTACGGTAAAACGGCATTACCGTGGCCCGTCTTCGACTTTCCATCTCTGGAGAGTGGTGCACCATGGTACTGTTCTGTTTCATACCCATGCAGGCATTTCTAAAAGTTGTACGACACCGTTTTGCCATTTCGGACGGATGTTGCACCTTGCACCGTGGATGTTGCACCCTGTAGATATCGACTATTCGGATGGCCATAACTTCTGGCTCGTTTGGCTCGTTTAGAGTTATGGGAGCCATAACCTGTCAAAACGAAGACCTCGATGAGTTCTACGGCTTTGACAGTTTTCAGCCGTCAACGGGTAGATTAATGCCGAAAAATGACAACCCGAATCTCAATCGGGTCTCGTAAGTTTTTTACCCTTCGTTTTTTCGACACGTGGATTTTTACGGTAAAACGGGATTACGGTGGCTGGTCTACGATTTACCATCGCTGGAGAGTGGCGCACCATGGTACTGTTCCCTTTCAAATCAATGCACGCATTTCTAAAAGTCGTACGATACTGTTTCGCCATTTTGGACGGATGTTGCTCCTTGCACCGTGGATGTTGCACCCTGTAGATATCGATTATTCGGACGGCCATAACTTCTGGCTTGTTTAGAGTTACGGGAGCCATAACCTGTCAAAACGAAGGCCTCGATGAGTTCTACGGCTTTGACAGCTTTCAGCCGTCAACGGATAGATTAATGCCCAAAAAGGACAACCCGAATCTCAGTCGGGTCTCGTAAGTTTTTTACCCTTCGTTTTTTTGACACGTGGATTTTTACGGTAAAACGAGATTACGGTGGCTGGTCTTCGACTTCCCATCGCTGGAGAGTGGTGCACCATGGTACTGTTCCGTTTCAAATCCATGCACGCATTTCTAAAAGTCGTACGACACTGTTTCGCCATTTCGGACGGATGTTGCACCTTGCACCGTGGATGTTGCACCCTGTAGATATCGATTATTCGGACGGCCATAACTTCTGGCTCGTTTAGAGTTACAAAAGCCATAACCTGTCAAAACGAAGGCCTCGATGAGTTCTACGGCTTTGACAGCTTTCAGCCGTCGACGGATGGATTAATGCCCAAAAAGGACAACCCGAATCTCAATCGGGTCTCATAAGTTTTTTATCCTTCGTTTTTTCGACACGTGGATTTTTACGGTAAAACGGGATTACCGTGGCCCGTCTTCGACTTTCCATCGCTGGAGAGTGATGCACCATGGTACTGTTCCGTTTCATATCCATGCACGCATTTCTAAAAGTTGTACGACACTGTTTCTCCATTTCGGACGGATGTAGCACCTTGCACCGTGGATGTTGCACCCTGTAGATATTGATTATTCGGACGGCCATAACTTCTGGCTCGTTTGGCTCGTTTAGAGTTACGGGAGCCATAACCTGTCAAAACGAAGACCTCGATGAGTTCTACGGCTTTGATAGTTTTCAGCCGTCAATGGATAGATTAATGCCGAAAAATGACAACCCGAATCTCAATCGGGTCTCGTAAGTTTTTTATCCTTCGTTTTTTCGACACGTGGATTTTTACGGTAAAACGGCATTACCATGGCCCGTCTTCGACTTTCCATCTCTGGAGAGTGGTGCACCAAGGTACTGTTCCGTTTCATACCCATGCAGGCATTTCTAAAAGTTGTACGACACTGTTTTGCCATTTCGGACGGATGTTGCACCTTGCACCGTGGATGTTGCACCCTGTAGATATCGACTATTCGGACGGCCATAACTTCTGGCTCGTTTGGCTCGTTTAGAGTTACGGGAGCCATAACCTGTCAAAACGAAGACCTCGATGAGTTCTACGGCTTTGACAGTTTTCAGCCGTCAACGGATAGATTAATGCCGAAAAATGACAACCCGAATCTCAATCGGGTCTCGTAAGTTTTTTACCCTTCGTTTTTTCGACACGTGGATTTTTACGGTAAAACGGGATTACGGTGGCTGGTCTACGATTTACCATCGCTGGAGAGTGGCACACCATGGTACTGTTCCGTTTCAAATCAATGCACGCATTTCTAAAAGTCGTACGACACTGTTTCGCCATTTTGGACGGATGTTGCTCCTTGCACCGTGGATGTTGCACCCTGTAGATATCGATTATTCGGACGGCCATAACTTCTGGCTTGTTTAGAGTTACAGGAGCCATAACCTGTCAAAACGAAGGCCTCGATGAGTTCTACGGCTTTGACAGCTTTCAGCCGTCAACGGATAGATTAATGCCCAAAAAGGACAACCCGAATCTCAGTCGGGTCTCGTAAGTTTTTTACCCTTCGTTTTTTTGACACGTGGATTTTTACGGTAAAACGAGATTACGGTGGCTGGTCATCGACTTCCCATCGCTGGAGAGTGGTACACCTTGGTACTGTTCCGTTTCAAATCCATGCACGCATTTCTAAAAGTCGTACGACACTGTTTCGCCATTTCGGACGGATGTTGCACCTTGCACCGTGGACGTTGCACCCTGCAGATATCGATTATTCGGACGGCCATAACTTCTGGCTCGTTTAGAGTTACGGGATCCATAACCTATCAAAATGAAGGCCTCGATGAGTTCTACGGCTTTGTCAACTGTCAACGGATAAATTAATGCCCAAAAAGGACAACCCGAATCTCAATCGAGTCTCGTAACTTTTTTACCCTTCGTTTTTTCGACACGTGGATTTTTACGGTAAAACGGGATTACCGTGGCCCATCTTCGACTTCCCATCGCTGGAGAGTGGTGCACCATGGTACTGTTACGATTCAAATCCATGCACGCATTTCTAAAAGTCGTACGGCACTGTTTTGCCATTTCGGACGGGTGTTGCACCTTGCACGGTGGATGTTGCACCCTGTAGATATCGATTATTCGGACGGCCATAACTTCTGGCTCGTTAAGAGTTACGGTAGCCATAACCTGTCAAAACGAAGGCCTCGATGAGTTTTACGGCTTTGACAGCTTTCAACTGTCAACGGATAGATTAATGCCCAAAAAGGGCAACCCGAATCTCAATCGGGTCTCGTAAGTTTTTTACCCTTCGTTTTTTAGACACGTGGATTTTTACGGTAAAACGGGATTACGATGGCTGGTCTTCGATTTACCATCACTGGAGAGTGGTGCACCATGGTACTATTCCGTTTCAAATCGATGCACGCATTTCTAAAAATCGTGCGGCACTGTTTCGCCATTTCGGACGGATGTTGCACCTTGCACCGTGGATGTTGCACCCTGTAGATATCGATTATCCGGACGGCCATAACTTCTGGCTCGTTTAGAGTTACAAAAGCCATAACCTATCAAAACGAAGGCCTCGATGAGTTCTACGGCTTTGACAGATTTCAGCCGTCGACGGATGGATTAATGCCCAAAAAGGACAACCCGAATCTCAATCGGGTCTCATAAGTTTTTTATCCTTCGTTTTTTCGACACGTGGATTTTTACGGTAAAACGGGATTACCGTGGCCCGTCTTCGACTTTCCATCGCTGGAGAGTGATGCACCATGGTACTGTTCTGTTTCATATCCATGCACGCATTTCTAAAAGTTGTACGACATTGTTTCTCCATTTCGGACGGATGTTGCACCTTGCACCGTGGATGTTGCACCCTGTAGATATCGATTATTCGGACGGCCATAACTTCTGGCTCGTTTGGCTCGTTTAGAGTTACGGGAGCCATAACCTGTCAAAACGAAGACCTCGATGAGTTCTACGGCTTTGATAGTTTTCAGCCGTCAACGGATAGATTAATGCCGAAAAATGACAACTCGAATCTCAATCGGGTCTCGTAAGTTTTTTATCCTTCGTTTTTTCGACACGTGGATTTTTACGGTAAAACGGCATTACCGTGGCCCGTCTTCGACTTTCCATCTCTGGAGAGTGGTGCACCATGGTACTGTTCTGTTTCATACCCATGCAGGCATTTCTAAAAGTTGTACGACACCGTTTTGCCATTTCGGACGGATGTTGCACCTTGCACCGTGGATGTTGCACCCTGTAGATATCGACTATTCGGATGGCCATAACTTCTGGCTCGTTTGGCTCGTTTAGAGTTATGGGAGCCATAACCTGTCAAAACGAAGACCTCGATGAGTTCTACGGCTTTGACAGTTTTCAGCCGTCAACGGGTAGATTAATGCCGAAAAATGACAACCCGAATCTCAATCGGGTCTCGTAAGTTTTTTACCCTTCGTTTTTTCGACACGTGGATTTTTACGGTAAAACGGGATTACGGTGGCTGGTCTACGATTTACCATCGCTGGAGAGTGGCGCACCATGGTACTGTTCCCTTTCAAATCAATGCACGCATTTCTAAAAGTCGTACGATACTGTTTCGCCATTTTGGACGGATGTTGCTCCTTGCACCGTGGATGTTGCACCCTGTAGATATCGATTATTCGGACGGCCATAACTTCTGGCTTGTTTAGAGTTACGGGAGCCATAACCTGTCAAAACGAAGGCCTCGATGAGTTCTACGGCTTTGACAGCTTTCAGCCGTCAACGGATAGATTAATGCCCAAAAAGGACAACCCGAATCTCAGTCGGGTCTCGTAAGTTTTTTACCCTTCGTTTTTTTGACACGTGGATTTTTACGGTAAAACGAGATTACGGTGGCTGGTCTTCGACTTCCCATCGCTGGAGAGTGGTGCACCATGGTACTGTTCCGTTTCAAATCCATGCACGCATTTCTAAAAGTCGTACGACACTGTTTCGCCATTTCGGACGGATGTTGCACCTTGCACCGTGGATGTTGCACCCTGTAGATATCGATTATTCGGACGGCCATAACTTCTGGCTCGTTTAGAGTTACAAAAGCCATAACCTGTCAAAACGAAGGCCTCGATGAGTTCTACGGCTTTGACAGCTTTCAGCCGTCGACGGATGGATTAATGCCCAAAAAGGACAACCCGAATCTCAATCGGGTCTCATAAGTTTTTTATCCTTCGTTTTTTCGACACGTGGATTTTTACGGTAAAACGGGATTACCGTGGCCCGTCTTCGACTTTCCATCGCTGGAGAGTGATGCACCATGGTACTGTTCCGTTTCATATCCATGCACGCATTTCTAAAAGTTGTACGACACTGTTTCTCCATTTCGGACGGATGTAGCACCTTGCACCGTGGATGTTGCACCCTGTAGATATTGATTATTCGGACGGCCATAACTTCTGGCTCGTTTGGCTCGTTTAGAGTTACGGGAGCCATAACCTGTCAAAACGAAGACCTCGATGAGTTCTACGGCTTTGATAGTTTTCAGCCGTCAATGGATAGATTAATGCCGAAAAATGACAACCCGAATCTCAATCGGGTCTCGTAAGTTTTTTATCCTTCGTTTTTTCGACACGTGGATTTTTACGGTAAAACGGCATTACCATGGCCCGTCTTCGACTTTCCATCTCTGGAGAGTGGTGCACCAAGGTACTGTTCCGTTTCATACCCATGCAGGCATTTCTAAAAGTTGTACGACACTGTTTTGCCATTTCGGACGGATGTTGCACCTTGCACCGTGGATGTTGCACCCTGTAGATATCGACTATTCGGACGGCCATAACTTCTGGCTCGTTTGGCTCGTTTAGAGTTACGGGAGCCATAACCTGTCAAAACGAAGACCTCGATGAGTTCTACGGCTTTGACAGTTTTCAGCCGTCAACGGATAGATTAATGCCGAAAAATGACAACCCGAATCTCAATCGGGTCTCGTAAGTTTTTTACCCTTCGTTTTTTCGACACGTGGATTTTTACGGTAAAACGGGATTACGGTGGCTGGTCTACGATTTACCATCGCTGGAGAGTGGCACACCATGGTACTGTTCCGTTTCAAATCAATGCACGCATTTCTAAAAGTCGTACGACACTGTTTCGCCATTTTGGACGGATGTTGCTCCTTGCACCGTGGATGTTGCACCCTGTAGATATCGATTATTCGGACGGCCATAACTTCTGGCTTGTTTAGAGTTACAGGAGCCATAACCTGTCAAAACGAAGGCCTCGATGAGTTCTACGGCTTTGACAGCTTTCAGCCGTCAACGGATAGATTAATGCCCAAAAAGGACAACCCGAATCTCAGTCGGGTCTCGTAAGTTTTTTACCCTTCGTTTTTTTGACACGTGGATTTTTACGGTAAAACGAGATTACGGTGGCTGGTCATCGACTTCCCATCGCTGGAGAGTGGTACACCTTGGTACTGTTCCGTTTCAAATCCATGCACGCATTTCTAAAAGTCGTACGACACTGTTTCGCCATTTCGGACGGATGTTGCACCTTGCACCGTGGACGTTGCACCCTGCAGATATCGATTATTCGGACGGCCATAACTTCTGGCTCGTTTAGAGTTACGGGATCCATAACCTATCAAAATGAAGGCCTCGATGAGTTCTACGGCTTTGTCAACTGTCAACGGATAAATTAATGCCCAAAAAGGACAACCCGAATCTCAATCGAGTCTCGTAACTTTTTTACCCTTCGTTTTTTCGACACGTGGATTTTTACGGTAAAACGGGATTACCGTGGCCCATCTTCGACTTCCCATCGCTGGAGAGTGGTGCACCATGGTACTGTTACGATTCAAATCCATGCACGCATTTCTAAAAGTCGTACGGCACTGTTTTGCCATTTCGGACGGGTGTTGCACCTTGCACGGTGGATGTTGCACCCTGTAGATATCGATTATTCGGACGGCCATAACTTCTGGCTCGTTAAGAGTTACGGTAGCCATAACCTGTCAAAACGAAGGCCTCGATGAGTTTTACGGCTTTGACAGCTTTCAACTGTCAACGGATAGATTAATGCCCAAAAAGGGCAACCCGAATCTCAATCGGGTCTCGTAAGTTTTTTACCCTTCGTTTTTTAGACACGTGGATTTTTACGGTAAAACGGGATTACGATGGCTGGTCTTCGATTTACCATCACTGGAGAGTGGTGCACCATGGTACTATTCCGTTTCAAATCGATGCACGCATTTCTAAAAATCGTGCGGCACTGTTTCGCCATTTCGGACGGATGTTGCACCTTGCACCGTGGATGTTGCACCCTGTAGATATCGATTATCCGGACGGCCATAACTTCTGGCTCGTTTAGAGTTACAAAAGCCATAACCTATCAAAACGAAGGCCTCGATGAGTTCTACGGCTTTGACAGATTTCAGCCGTCAACGGATAGATTAATGCCCAAAAAGGACAACCCGAATCTCAATCGGGTCTCGTAAGTTTTTTATCCTTCGTTTTTTCGACACGTGGATTTTTACGGTAAAACGGGGATACCATGGCCCGTCTTCGACTTTCCATCGCTGGAGAGTGGTGCACCAAGGTACTGTTCCGTTTCAAATCCATGCACGCATTTCTAAAGTCGTACGACACTGTTTCGCCATTTCGGACGGATGTTGCACCTTGCACCGTGGATGTTGCACCCTATAGATATCGATTATTCGGACGGCCGTAACTTCTGGCTCGTTTAGAGTTACGGGAGCCATAACCTGTCAAAACGAAGGCCTCGATGAGTTCTACGGCTTTGACAGCTTTCAGCCGTCAACGGATAGATTAATGCCCAAAAAGGACAACCCGAATCTCAATCGGGTCTCGTAAGTTTTTTACCCTTCGTTTTTTCGACACGTGGATTTTTACGGTAAAACGGGATTACCGTGGCCCATCTTCGACTTCCCATCGCTGGAGAGTGGTGCACCATGGTACTGTTCCGTTTCAAATCCATGCACGCATTTCTTAAAGTCGTACGGCACTGTTTCGCCATTTCGGACAGATGTTGCACCTTGCACCGTGGATGTTGCACCCTGTAGATATCGATTATTCGAACGACCATAACTTCTGTCTCGTTATGAGTTACGAGAGCCATAGCCTCTCAAAACGTAGGCCTCGATGATTTTTATGGCTTTGACAGCTTTCAGCCGTCAACGGATAGATTAATGCCCAAAAAGGGCAACCAGAATCTCAATCGGGTCTCGTAAGTTTTTTACCCTTCGTTTTTTAGACACGTGGATTTTTACGGTAAAACGGGATTACGGTGGATGGTCTTCGATTTACCATCGCTGGAGAGTGGTGCACCATGGTACTGTTCCGTTTCAAATCCTTGCACGCATTTCTAAAAGTCGTACGGCATTGTTTCGCCATTTCGGACGGATGTTGCACCTTGCACCGTGGATGTTGCACCCTGTAGATATCGATTATTCGGACGGCCATAACTTCTGGTTCGTTTAGAGTTACAAAAGTCATAACCTGTCAAAACGAAGGCCTCGATGAGTTCTACAGCTTTGACAGCTTTCAGCCGTGGACGGATGGATTAATGCCCAAAAAGGACAACCCAAATCTCAATCGGGTCTCATAAGTTTTTTATCCTTCGTTTTTTCGACACGTGGATTTTTACGGTAAAACGGGATTACCGTGGCCCGTCTTCGACTTTCCATCTCTGGAGAGTGATGCATCATGGTACTGTTCCGTTTCATATCCATGCACGCATTTCTAAAAGTCGTGCGGCACTGTTTCACCATTTCGGACGGATGTTGCACCTTGCACCGTGGATGTTGCACCCTGTAGATATCGATTATTCGGACGGCCATAACTTCTGGCTCGTTTAGAGTTACAAAAGCCATAACCTGTCAAAACGAAGGCCTCGATAAGTTCTACGGCTTTGACAGATTTCAGCCGTCAACGGATAGATTAATGCCCAAAAAGGACAACCCGAATCTCAATCGGGTCTCGTAAGTTTTTTATCCTTCGTTTTTTCGACACGTGGATTTTTACGGTAAAACCGGATTACCGTGGCCCGTCTTCGACTTTCCGTCGCTGGAGAGTGGTGCACCAAGGTACTGTTCTGTTTCAAATCCATGCACGCATTTCTAAAGTCGTACGACACTGTTTCGCCATTTCGGACGGATGTTGCACCTTGCACCGTGGATGTTGCACCCTATAGATATCGATTATTCGGACGGCCGTAACTTCTGGCTCGTTTAGTGTTACGGGAGCCATAACCTGTCAAAATGAAGGCCTCGATGAGTTCTACGGCTTTGACAGCTTTCAGCCGTCAATGGATAGATTAATGCCCAAAAAGGACAACCCGAATCTCAATCGGGTCTCGTAAGTGTTTTACCCTTCGTTTTTTTGACACGTGGATTTTTACGGTAAAACGGGATTACCGTAGCCCGTCTTCGACTTCCCATCGCTGGAGAGTGGTGCACCATGGTACTGTTTCGTTTCAAATCCACGCATGCATTTCTTAAAGTCGTATGGCACTGTTCCGCCATTTCGGACAGATGTTGCACCTTGCACCGTGGATGTTGCACCCTGTAGATATCGATTATTCGGACGGCCATAACTTCTATCTCGTTATGAGTTACGAGAGCCATAGCCTCTCAAAACGAAGGCCTCGATGATTTTTATGGCTTTGACAGCTTTCAGCCGTCAACGGATAGATTAATGCCCAAAAAGGGCAACCAGAATCTCAATCGGGTCTCGTAAGTTTTTTACCCTTCGTTTTTTAGACACGTGGATTTTTACGGTAAAACGGGATTACGGTGGCTGGTCTTCGATTTACCATCGCTGGAGAGTGGTGCACCATGGTACTGTTCCGTTTCAAATTCATGCACGCATTTCTAAAAGTCGTACGGCACTGTTTCGCCATTTCGGACGGATGTTGCACCTTGCACCGTGAATGTTGCACCCTGTAGATATCGATTATTCGGACGGCCATAACTTCTGGCTCGTTTAGAGTTACAAAAGCCATAACCTGTCAAAACGAAGGCCTCGATGAGTTCTACGGCTTTGACAGCTTTCAGCCGTCAACGGATAGATTAATGCCCGAAAAGAACAACCCGAATCTCAATCGGGTCTCGTAAGTTTTTTATCCTTCGTTTTTTCGACACGTGGATTTTTACGGTAAAACGGGATTACCGTGGCCCATCTTCGACTTTCCATCTCTGGAGAGTGATGCACCATGGTACTGTTCCGCTTCATATCCATGCACGCATTTCTAAAAGTTGTACGACACTGTTTCTCCATTTCGGACGGATGTTGCACCTTGCACCGTGGATGTTGCACCCTGTAGATATCGATTATTCGGACGGCCATAACTTCTGGCTCGTTTGGCTCGTTTAGAGTTACGGGAGCCATAACCTGTCAAAACGAAGACCTCGATGAGTTCTACGGCTTTGACAGTTTTCAGCCGTCAACGGATAGATTAATGCCGAAAAATGACAACCCGAATCTCAATCGGGTCTCGTAAGTTTTTTACCCTTCATTTTTTCGACACGTGGATTTTACGGTAAAACGGGATTACGGTGGCTGGTCTGCGATTTACCATCGCTGGAGAGTGGCGCACCATGGTACTGTTCCGTTTCAAATCAATGCACGCATTTCTAAAAGTCGTATGACACTGTTTCGCCATTTCGGACGGATGTTGCTCCTTGCACCGTGGATGTTGCACCCTGTAGATATCGATTATTCGGACGGCCATAACTTCTGGCTTGTTTAGAGTTACGGGAGCCATAACCTGTCAAAACGAAGGCCTCGATGAGTTCTACGGCTTTGACAGCTTTCAGCCGTCAATGGATAGATTAATGCCCATAAAGGACAACCCGAATCTCAGTCGGGTCTCGTAAGATTTTTACCCTTCGTTTTTTCGACACGTGGATTTTTACGGTAAAACGGGATTATGGTGGTTGGTCTTCGATTTTCCATCGCTGGAGAGTGGTGCACCGTGGTACTGTTCCGTTTCAAATCCATGCACGCATTTCTAAAAGTCGTACGACACTGTTTCGCCATTTCGGACGGATGTTGCACCTTGCACCGTGGACGTTGCACCCTGCAGATATCGATTATTCGGACGGCCATAACTTCTGGCTCGTTTAGAGTTACGGGAGCCATAACCTATCAAAACGAAGGCCTCGATGAGTTCTACGTCTTTGTCAGCTGTCAACTGATAAATTAATGAACAAAAAGGACAACCCGAATCTCAATCGAGTCTCGTAAGTTTTTTACCCTTCGTTTTTTCGACACGTGGATTTTTACGGTAAAACGGGATTACCGTGGCCCGTCTTCAACTTCCCATCGCTGGAGAGTGGTGCACCATGGTACTGTTTCGTTTCAAATCCACGCATGCATTTCTTAAAGTCGTATGGCACTGTTCCGCCATTTCGGACAGATGTTGCACCTTGCACCGTGGATGTTGCACCCTGTAGATATCGATTATTCGGACGGCCATAACTTCTATCTCGTTATGAGTTACGGGAGCCATAGCCTCTCAAAACGAAGGTCTCGATGATTTTTATGGCTTTGACAGCTTTCAGCCGTCAACGGATAGATTAATGCCCAAAAAGGGCAACTAGAATCTCAATCGGGTCTCGTAAGTTTTTTACCCTTCGTTTTTTAGACACGTGGATTTTTACGGTAAAACGGGATTACGGTGGCTGGTCTTCGATTTACCATCGCTGGATAGTGGTGCACCATGGTACTATTCCGTTTCAAATCCATGCACGCATTTCTAAAAGTCGTACGGCACTGTTTCGCCATTTCGGACGGATGTTGTACCTTGCACCGTGGATGTTGAACCCTGTAGATATCGATTATTCGGACGCCCATAACTTCTGGCTCGTTTAGAGTTACAAAAGCCATAACCTGTCAAATCGAAGGCCTCGATGAGTTCTACGGCTTTGACAGCTTTCAGCCGTCGACGGATAGATTAATGCCCAAAAAGGACAACCCGAATCTCAATCGGGTCTCGTAAGTTTTTTATCCTTCGTTTTTTCGACACGTGGATTTTTACGGTAAAACGGGATTACCGTGGCCCATCTTCGACTTTCCATCTCTGGAGAGTGATGCACCATGGTACTGTTCCGTTTCATATCCATGCACGCATTTCTAAAAGTTGTACGACACTGTTTCTCCATTTCGGACGGATGTTGCACCTTGCACCATGGATGTTGCACCCTGTAGATATCGATTATTCGGACGGCCCTAACTTCTGGCTCGTTTGGCTCGTTTAGAGTTACGGGAGCCATAACCTCTCAAAACGAAGACCTCGATGAGTTCTACGGCTTTGACAGTTTTCAACCGTCAACGGATAGATTAATGCCGAAAAATGACAACCCGAATCTCAATCGGGTCTCGTAAGTTTTTTACCCTTCGTTTTTTCGACACGTGGATTTTTACGGTAAAACGGGATTACTGTGGCTGGTCTACGATTTACCATCGCTGGAGAGTGGCGCACCATGGTACTGTTCCGTTTCAAATCAATGCACGCATTTCTAAAAGTCGTATGACACTGTTTCGCCATTTCGGACGGATGTTGCTCCTTGCACCGTGGATGTTGCACCCTGTAGATATCGATTATTCGGACGACCATAACTTCTGGCTTGTTTAGAGTTACGGGAGCCATAACCTGTCAAAACGAAGGCCTCGATGAGTTCTACGGCTTTGACAGCTTTCAGCCGTCAACGGATAGATTAATGCCCAAAAAGGACAACCCGAATCTCAGTCGGGTCTCGTAAGATTTTTACCCTTCGTTTTTTCGACACGTGGATTTTTACGGTAAAACGGGATTATGGTGGTTGGTCTTCGATTTTCCATCGCTGGAGAGTGGTGCACCGTGGTACTGTTCCGTTTCAAATTCATGCACGCATTTCTAAAAGTCGTACGACACTGTTTCGCCATTTCGGACGGATGTTGCACCTTGCACCGTGGACGTTGCACCCTGCAGATATCGATTATTCGGACGGCCATAACTTCTGGCTCGTTTAGAGTTACGGGAGCCATAACCTATCAAAACGAAGGCCTCGATGAGTTCTACGTCTTTGTCAGTTGTCAATGGATAAATTAATGAACAAAAAGGACAACCCGAATCTCAATCGAGTCTCGTAAATATTTTACCCTTCGTTTTTTCGACACGTGGATTTTTACGGTAAAACGGGATTACCGTGGCCCGTCTTCGACTTCCCATCGCTGGAGAGTGGTGCACCATGGTACTGTTACGATTCAAATCCATGCACGCATTTCTAAAAGTCGTACGGCACTGTTTTGCCATTTCGGACGGGTGTTGCACCTTGCACCGTGGATGTTGCACCCTGTAGATATCGATTATTCGGACGGCCATAACTTCTGGCTCGTTAAGAGTTACGGTAGCCATAACCTGTCAAAACGAAGGCCTCGATGAGTTTTACGGCTTTGACAGCTTTCAACCGTCAACGGATAGATTAATGCCCAAAAAGGGCAACCCGAATCTCAATCGGGTCTCGTAAGTTTTTTACCCTTCGTTTTTTAGACACGTAGATTTTTACGGTAAAACGGGATTACGGTGGTTGGTCTTCGATTTACCATCTCTGGAGAGTGGTGCACCATGGTACTGTTCCGTTTCAAATCGATGCACGCATTTCTAAAAGTCGTGCGGCACTGTTTCACCATTTCGGACGGATGTTGCACCTTGCACCGTGGATGTTGCACCCTGTAGATATCGATTATTCGGACGGCCATAACTTCTGGCTCGTTTAGAGTTACAAAAGCCATAACCTGTCAAAACGAAGGCCTCGATAAGTTCTACGGCTTTGACAGATTTCAGCCGTCAACGGATAGATTAATGCCCAAAAAGGACAACCCGAATCTCAATCGGGTCTCGTAAGTTTTTTATCCTTCGTTTTTTCGACACGTGGATTTTTACGGTAAAACCGGATTACCGTGGCCCGTCTTCGACTTTCCGTCGCTGGAGAGTGGTGCACCAAGGTACTGTTCTGTTTCAAATCCATGCACGCATTTCTAAAGTCGTACGACACTGTTTCGCCATTTCGGACGGATGTTGCACCTTGCACCGTGGATGTTGCACCCTATAGATATCGATTATTCGGACGGCCGTAACTTCTGGCTCGTTTAGTGTTACGGGAGCCATAACCTGTCAAAATGAAGGCCTCGATGAGTTCTACGGCTTTGACAGCTTTCAGCCGTCAATGGATAGATTAATGCCCAAAAAGGACAACCCGAATCTCAATCGGGTCTCGTAAGTGTTTTACCCTTCGTTTTTTCGACACGTGGATTTTTACGGTAAAACGGGATTACCGTAGCCCGTCTTCGACTTCCCATCGCTGGAGAGTGGTGCACCATGGTACTGTTTCGTTTCAAATCCACGCATGCATTTCTTAAAGTCGTATGGCACTGTTCCGCCATTTCGGACAGATGTTGCACCTTGCACCGTGGATGTTGCACCCTGTAGATATCGATTATTCGGACGGCCATAACTTCTATCTCGTTATGAGTTACGAGAGCCATAGCCTCTCAAAACGAAGGCCTCGATGATTTTTATGGCTTTGACAGCTTTCAGCCGTCAACGGATAGATTAATGCCCAAAAAGGGCAACCAGAATCTCAATCGGGTCTCGTAAGTTTTTTACCCTTCGTTTTTTAGACACGTGGATTTTTACGGTAAAACGGGATTACGGTGGCTGGTCTTCGATTTACCATCGCTGGAGAGTGGTGCACCATGGTACTGTTCCGTTTCAAATTCATGCACGCATTTCTAAAAGTCGTACGGCACTGTTTCGCCATTTCGGACGGATGTTGCACCTTGCACCGTGAATGTTGCACCCTGTAGATATCGATTATTCGGACGGCCATAACTTCTGGCTCGTTTAGAGTTACAAAAGCCATAACCTGTCAAAACGAAGGCCTCGATGAGTTCTACGGCTTTGACAGCTTTCAGCCGTCAACGGATAGATTAATGCCCGAAAAGAACAACCCGAATCTCAATCGGGTCTCGTAAGTTTTTTATCCTTCGTTTTTTCGACACGTGGATTTTTACGGTAAAACGGGATTACCGTGGCCCATCTTCGACTTTCCATCTCTGGAGAGTGATGCACCATGGTACTGTTCCGCTTCATATCCATGCACGCATTTCTAAAAGTTGTACGACACTGTTTCTCCATTTCGGACGGATGTTGCACCTTGCACCGTGGATGTTGCACCCTGTAGATATCGATTATTCGGACGGCCATAACTTCTGGCTCGTTTGGCTCGTTTAGAGTTACGGGAGCCATAACCTGTCAAAACGAAGACCTCGATGAGTTCTACGGCTTTGACAGTTTTCAGCCGTCAACGGATAGATTAATGCCGAAAAATGACAACCCGAATCTCAATCGGGTCTCGTAAGTTTTTTACCCTTCATTTTTTCGACACGTGGATTTTACGGTAAAACGGGATTACGGTGGCTGGTCTGCGATTTACCATCGCTGGAGAGTGGCGCACCATGGTACTGTTCCGTTTCAAATCAATGCACGCATTTCTAAAAGTCGTATGACACTGTTTCGCCATTTCGGACGGATGTTGCTCCTTGCACCGTGGATGTTGCACCCTGTAGATATCGATTATTCGGACGGCCATAACTTCTGGCTTGTTTAGAGTTACGGGAGCCATAACCTGTCAAAACGAAGGCCTCGATGAGTTCTACGGCTTTGACAGCTTTCAGCCGTCAATGGATAGATTAATGCCCATAAAGGACAACCCGAATCTCAGTCGGGTCTCGTAAGATTTTTACCCTTCGTTTTTTCGACACGTGGATTTTTACGGTAAAACGGGATTATGGTGGTTGGTCTTCGATTTTCCATCGCTGGAGAGTGGTGCACCGTGGTACTGTTCCGTTTCAAATCCATGCACGCATTTCTAAAAGTCGTACGACACTGTTTCGCCATTTCGGACGGATGTTGCACCTTGCACCGTGGACGTTGCACCCTGCAGATATCGATTATTCGGATGGCCATAACTTCTGGCTCGTTTAGAGTTACGGGAGCCATAACCTATCAAAACGAAGGCCTCGATGAGTTCTACGTCTTTGTCAGCTGTCAACTGATAAATTAATGAACAAAAAGGACAACCCGAATCTCAATCGAGTCTCGTAAGTTTTTTACCCTTCGTTTTTTCGACACGTGGATTTTTACGGTAAAACGGGATTACCGTGGCCCGTCTTCGACTTCCCATCGCTGGAGAGTGGTGCACCATGGTACTGTTACGATTCAAATCCATGCACGCATTTCTAAAAGTCGTGCGGCACTGTTTCACCATTTCGGACGGATGTTGCACCTTGCACCGTGGATGTTGCACCCTGTAGATATCGATTATTCGGACGGCCATAACTTCTGGCTCGTTAAGAGTTACGGTAGCCATAACCTGTCAAAACGAAGGCCTCGATGAGTTTTACGGCTTTGACAGCTTTCAGCCGTCAACGGATAGATTAATGCCCAAAAAGGGCAACCCGAATCTCAATCGGGTCTCGTAAGTTTTTTACCCTTCGTTTTTTAGACACGTGGATTTTTACGGTAAAACGGGATTACGGTGGCTGGTCTTCGATTTACCATCGCTGGAGAGTGGTGCACCATGGTACTGTTCCGTTTCAAATCGATGCACGCATTTCTAAAAGTCGTGCGGCACTGTTTCACCATTTCGGACGGATGTTGCACCTTGTACCGTGGATGTTGCACCCTGTAGATATCGATTATTCGGACGGCCATAACTTCTGGCTCGTTTAGAGTTACAAAAGCCATAACCTGTCAAAACGAAGGCCTCGATAAGTTCTACGGCTTTGACAGATTTCAGCCGTCAACGGATAGATTAATGCCCAAAAAGGACAACCCGAATCTCAATCGGGTCTCGTAAGTTTTTTATCCTTCGTTTTTTCGACACGTGGATTTTTACGGTAAAACGGGATTACCGTGGCCCGTCTTCGACTTTCCATCGCTGGAGAGTGGTGCACCAAGGTACTGTTCTGTTTCAAATCCATGCACGCATTTCTAAAGTCGTACGACACTGTTTCGCCATTTCGGACGGTTGTTGCACCTTGCACCGTGGATGTTGCACCCTATAGATATCGATTATTCAGACGGCCGTAACTTCTGGCTCGTTTAGAGTTACGGGAGCCATAACCTGTCAAAATGAAGGCCTCGATGAGTTCTACGGCTTTGACAGCTTTCAGCCGTCAACGGATAGATTAATGCCCAAAAAGGACAACCCGAATCTCAATCGGGTCTCGTAAGTGTTTTACCCTTCGTTTTTTCGACACGTGGATTTTTACGGTAAAACGGGATTACCGTAGCCCGTCTTCAACTTCCCATCGCTGGAGAGTGGTGCACCATGGTACTGTTTCGTTTCAAATCCACGCATGCATTTCTTAAAGTCGTATGGCACTGTTCCGCCACTTCGGACAGATGTTGCACCTTGCACCGTGGATGTTGCACCCTGTAGATATCGATTATTCGGACGGCCATAACTTCTATCTCGTTATGAGTTACGAGAGCCATAGCCTCTCAAAACGAAGGCCTCGATGATTTTTATGGCTTTGACAGCTTTCAGCCGTCAACGGATAGATTAATGCCCAAAAAGGGCAACCAGAATCTCAATCGGGTCTCGTAAGTTTTTTACCCTTCGTTTTTTAGACACGTGGATTTTTACGGTAAAACGGGATTACGGTGGCTGGTCTTCGATTTACCATCGCTGGAGAGTGGTGCACCATGGTACTGTTCCGTTTCAAATCCATGCACGCATTTCTAAAAGTCGTACGGCACTGTTTCGCCATTTCGGACGGATGTTGCACCTTGCACCGTGGATGTTGCACCCTGTAGATATCGATTATTCGGACGGCCATAACTTCTGGCTCGTTTAGAGTTACAAAAGCCATAACCTGTCAAAACGAAGGCCTCGATGAGTTCTACGGCTTTGACAGCTTTCAGCCGTCGACGGATAGATTAATGCCCAAAAAGGACAACCCGAATCTCAATCGGGTCTCGTAAGTTTTTTATCCTTCGTTTTTTCGACACGTGGATTTTTACGGTAAAATGGGATTACCGTGGCCCATCTTCGACTTTCCATCTCTGGAGAGTGATGCACCATGGTACTGTTCCGTTTCATATCCATGCACGCATTTCTAAAAGTTGTACGACACTGTTTCTCCATTTCGGACGGATGTTGCACCATGCACCGTGGATGTTGCACCCTGTAGATATCGATTATTCGGACGGCCATAACTTCTGGCTCGTTTGGCTCGTTTAGAGTTACGGGAGCCATAACCTGTCAAAATGAAGACCTCGATGAGTTCTGCGGCTTTGACAGTTTTCAGCCGTCAACGGATAGATTAATGCCGAAAAATGACAACCCGAATCTCAATCGGGTCTCCTAAGTTTTTTACCCTTCGTTTTTTCGACACGTGGATTTTTACGGTAAAACGGGATTACGGTGGCTGGTCTACGATTTACCATCGCTGGAGAGTGGCGCACCATGGTACTGTTCCGTTTCAAATCAATGCACAAATTTCTAAAAGTCGTATGACACTGTTTCGCCATTTCGGACGGATGTTGCTCCTTACACCGTGGATGTTGCACCCTGTAGATATCGATTATTCGGACGGCCATAACTTCTGGCTTGTTTAGAGTTACGGGAGCCATAACCTGTCAAAACGAAGGCCTCGATGAGTTCTACGGCTTTGACAGCTTTCAGCCGTCAACGGACAGATTAATGCCCAAAAAGGACAACCCGAATCTCAGTCCGGTCTCGTAAGATTTTTACCCTTCGTTTTTTCGACACGTGGATTTTTACGGTAAAACGGGATTATGGTGGTTGGTCTTCGATTTTCCATCGCTGGGGAGTGGTGCACCGTGGTACTGTTCCGTTTCAAATCCATGCACGCATTTCTAAAAGTAGTACGACACTGTTTCGCCATTTCGGACGGATGTTGCACCTTGCACCGTGGACGTTGCACCCTGCAGATATCGATTATTCGGACGGCCATAACTTCTGGCTCGTTTAGAGTTACGGGAGCCATAACCTATCAAAACGAAGGCCTCGATGAGTTCTACGTCTTTTTCAGCCGTCAACGGATAGATTAATGCCCAAAAAGGACAACCCGAATCTCAATCGGGTCTCGTAAGTTTTTTATCCTTCGTTTTTTCGACACGTGGATTTTTACTGTAAAACGGGATTACCGTGGCCCGTCTTCGACTTTCCATCGCTGGAGAGAGGTTTACCAAGGTACTGTTCCGTTTCAAATCCATCCACGCATTTCTAAAGTCGTACGACACTGTTTCTCCATTTCGGACGGATGTTGCACCTTGCACCGTGGATGTTGCACCCTGTAGATATCGATTATTCGGACGGCCATAACTTCTGGCTCGTTTAGAGTTACGGGAGCCATAACATGTCAAAACGAAGGCCTCGATGAGTTCTACGGCTTTGACAGCTTTCAGCCGTCAACGGATAGATTAATGCCCAAAAAGGACAACCCGAATCTCAATCGGGTCTCGTAAGTTTTTTACCCTTCGTTTTTTCGACACGTGGATTTTTACGGTAAAACGGGATTACCGTGGCCCATCTTCGACTTCCCATCGCTGGAGAGTGGTGCACCATGGTACTGTTCCGTTTCAAATCCATGCACGCATTTCTTAAAGTCGTATGGCACTGTTTCGCAATTTCGGACGGATGTTGCACCTTGCACCGTGGATGTTGCACCCTGTAGATATCGATTATTCGGACGGCCATAACTTCTGGCTCGTTAAGAGTTACGGGAGCCATAGCCTCTCAAAACGAAGGCCTCGATGATTTTTACGGCTTTGACAGCTTTCAGCCGCCAATGGATAGATTAATGCCCAAAAAGGGCAACCCGAATCTCAATCGGGTCTCGTAAGTTTTTTACCCTTCGTTTTTTAGACACGTGGATTTTTACGGTAAAACGGGATTACGGTGGCTGTTCTTCGATTTACCATCGCTGGAGAACTGTGCACCATGGTACTGTTCCATTTCAAATCCATGCACGCATTTCTAAAAGTCGTACGGCACTGTTTCGCCATTTCGGACGGATGTTGCACCTTGCACCGTGGATCTTGCACCCTGTAGATATCGATTATTCGGACGGCCATAACTTCTGGCTCGTTTAGAGTTACAAAAGCCATAACCTGTCAAAACGAAGGCCTCGATGAGTTCTACGGCTTTGACAGCTTTCAGCCGTCAACGGATAGATTAATGCCCAAAAAGGACAACCCGAATCTCAATCGGGTCTCGTAAGTTTTTTATCCTTCGTTTTTTCGACACGTGGATTTTTACGGTAAAACGGGATTACCGTGGCCCGTCTTTGACTTTCCATCTCTGGGGAGTGGCGCACCACGGTACTGTTCCGTTTCAAATCCATGCACGCATTTCTAAAAGTTGTATGACACTGTTCCGCCATTTCGGACGGATGCTGCACCTTGCACCGTGGATGTTGCACCCTGTAGATATCGATTATTCGGACGGCCATAACTTCTGGCTCGTTTGGCTCGTTTAGATTTACGGGAGCAAATAACCTGTCAAAACGAAGACCTCGATGAGTTCTACAGCTTTGACAGTTTTCAGCCGTCAACGGATAGATTAATGAAAATGACAACCCGAATCTCAATCGGGTTTCGTAAGTTTTTTACCCTTCGTTTTTTCGACACGTGGATTTTTACGATAAAAGGGGATTACGATGGCTGGTCTACGATTTACCATCGCTGGAGAGTGGCGCACCATGGTACTATTCCGTTTTAAATCCATGCACGCATTTCTAAAAGTCGTACGACACTGTTTCGCCATTTCGGACGGATGTTGCTCCTTGCACCATGGATGTTGCACCCTGTAGATATCGATTATTCGGACGGCCATAACTTCTGGCTTGTTTAGAGTTACAGGAGCCATAAGCTGTCAAAACGAAGGCCTCGATGAGTTCTACGGCTTTGACAGCTTTCAGCCGTCAACGGATAGATTAATGGCCAAAAAGGACAACCCGAATCTCAGTCGTGGCTCGTAAGTTTTTTACCCTTCGTTTTTTCGACACATGGATTTTTACGGTAAAACGAGATTACGATGGCTGGTCTTCGACTTCCCATCGCTGGAGAGTGGTGCACCATGGTACTGTTCCGTTTCAAATCCATGCACGCATTTCTAAAAGTCGTACGACACTGTTTCGCCATTTCGGACGGATGTTGCACCTTGCACCGTGGACGTTGCACCCTACAGATATCGATTATTCGGACGGCCATAACTTCTGGCTCGTTTAGAGTTACGGGAGCTTTAATCTATCAAAACGAAGGCCTCGATGAGTTCTACGGCTTTGTCAGCTGTCAACGGATAAATTAATGCCCAAAAAGGACAACTCGAATCTCAATCGGGTCTCGTAAGTTTTTTACCCTTCGTTTTTTCGACACGTGGATTTTCACGGTAAAACGGGATTACCGTGGCCCGTCTTCGACTTCCCATCGCTGGAGAGTGGTGCACCATGGTACTGTTCCGATTCAAATCCATGTACGCATTTCTAAAAGTCGTACGGCACTGTTTTGCCATTTCGGACGGGTGTTGCACCTTGCACCGTGGACGTTGCACCCTGTACATATCGATTATTCGGACGACCATCACTTCTGGCTCGTTAAGAGTTACGGTAGCCATAACCTGTCAAAACGAAGGCCTCGATGAGTTTTACGGCTTTGACAGCTTTCAACCGTCAACGGATAGATTAATGCCCAAAAAGGGCAACCCGAATCTCAATCGGGTCTCGTAAGTTTTTTACCCTTCGTTTTTTAGACACGTGGATTTTTACGGTAAAACGGGATTACGGTGGCTGGTTTTCGATTTACCATCGCTGGAGAGTGGTGCACCATGGTACTTTTCCGTTTCAAATCGATGCACGCATTTCTAAAACTCCTACGGCACTGTTTCGCCATTTCGGACGGATGTTGCACCTTGCACCGTGGATGTTGCACCCTGTAGATATCGATTATTCGGACGGCCATAACTTCTGGCTCGTTTAGAGTTAGAAAAGCCATAACCTGTCAAAACAGAAGGTCCCGATGAGTTCTACGGCTTTGATAGATTTTAGCCGTCAACGGATAGATTAATGCCCAAAAAGGACGACCTGAATCTCAATCGGGTCTCGTAAGTTTTTTATCCTTTGTTTTTTCGACACGTGGATTTTTACGGTAAAACGGGATTACCGTGGCCCGTCTTCGACTTTCCATCACTGGAGAGTGGTGCACCAAGGTACTGTTCCGTTTCAAATCCGTGCACGCATTTCTAAAGTCGTACGACACTGTTTTGCCATTTCGAACGGATGTTGCACCTTGCACCGTGGATGTTGCACCCTATAGATATCGACTATGCCGATGGCCATAACTTCTGGCTCGTTTAGAGTTACGGGAGCCATAACTTGTCAAAACGAAGGCCTCGATGAGTTCTACGGCTTTGACCGCTTTCAGCCGTCAATGGATAGATTAATGCCCAAAAAGGACAGCCTGAATCTCAATCGGGTCTCGTAAGTTTTTTACCCTTCGTTTTTTCGACACGTGGATTTTTACGGTAAAACGGGATTACCGTGGCCCGTCTTCGACTTTCCATCGCTGGAAAGCGGTGCACCATGGTACTGTTCCGTTTCAAATCCATGCATGCATTTCTAAAAGTCGTACGGCACTGTTTCGCCATTTCGAATGGATGTTGCACCTTGCACTGTGGATGTTGCACCCTGTAGACATCGATTATTCGGACGACCATAACTTCTGGCTCGTTAAGAGTTACGGGATCCATAACCTGTCAAAATGAAGGCCTCGATGATTTTTACGCTTTGACAGCTTTCAACCGTCAACGGATAGATTAATGCCCAAAAAGGGCAACCCGAATCTCAATCGGGTCTCGTAAGTTTTTTACCCTTCGTTTTGTGGACACGTGGATTTTTACGGTAAAACGGGATTATGGTGGCTGGTCTTCGATTTACCATCGCTGGAGAGTGGTGCACCATGGTACTGTTCCGTTTCAAATCCATGCATGCATTTTTAAAAGTCCTACGGCACTGTTTCGCCATTTCGGACGGATTGTTGCACCTTGCACCGTGGATGTTGCACCCTGTAGATATCGATTATTAGAACGGCCATAACTTCTGGCTCGTTTAGAGTTACAAAAGTCATAACCTGTCAAAACGAAGGCCTCGATGAGTTCTACGGCTTTGACAGCTTTCAGCCGTCAACGGATAGATTAATGCCCAAAAAGGACAACCCGAATCTCAATCGGGTCTCGTAAGTTTTTTATCCTTCGTTTTTTCGACACATGGATTTTTACGGTAAAACGGGATTACCGTGGCCCATCTTCCACTTCCCATCGCTGGAGAGTGGTGCACCATGGTATGGTTCCGTTTCAAATCCATGCACGCATTTCTAAAAGTCGTACGACACTGTTTCGCCATTTCGGACGGATGTTGCACCTTGCACCGTGGATGTTGCACCCTGTCGATATCGATTATTCGGACGGCCATAACTTCTAGCTCGTTTAGAGTTACGGGAGCCATAACCTGTCAAAATGAAGGCCTCGATGAGTTCAACGGTTTTGACAGCTTTTAGCCGTCAATGGATAGATTAATGCCCAAAAAGGACAACCCGAATCTCAACCGGGTCTCGTAAGTTTTTTACCCTTCGTTTTTTCGACACGTGGATTTTTACGGTAAAATGGGATTACTGTGGCTGGTCTTCGATTTACCATCGCTGGAGAGTGGTGCACCATAGTACTGTTCCGTTTCAAATCCATGAACGCATTACTAAAAGTCGTACGGCACTGTTTCGCCATTTCAGACGGATGTTGCACCTTGCACCGTGGATGTTGCACCCTATAGATATCGATTATTTGGACGGCCATAACTTCTGGCTCGTTTAGAGTTACGACAACCATAACCTGTCAAAACGAAGGCCTCGATGAGTTCTACGGCATTGACAGCTTTCAGCCATCAACGAATATATTAATACCCAAAAAGGACAACCCGAATCTCAATCGGGTCTCGTAAGTTTTTTACCCTTCGTTTTTTCGACACGTGGATTTTTACGGCAAAACGGGATTACGGTGGCTGGTCTTCGATTTACCATCGCTGGAGAGTGGTGCACCATGGTACTGTTCCATTTCAAATCCATACACGCATTTCTAAAAGTCGTACGGCACTGTTTCGCTATTTCGGACGGATGTTGCACCTTGCACCATGGATGTTGCACCCTGTAGATATCGATTATTCGGACGGCCATAACTTCTTGATCGTTTAGAGTTACGGGAGCCATAACCTAACAAAACGAAGGCCTCGATGAGTTCTATGGTTTTGACAGCTTTCAGCCGTCAACGGATAGATTAATGCCCAAAAAGGACAACCTGAATCTCAATCGGGTCTCGTAAGTTTTTTACCCTTCGTTTTTTCGACACGTGGATTTTTACGGTAAAACGGGATTACAGTGGCTGGTCTTCGACTTCCCATCGCTGGAGAGTGGTGCACTATGGTACTGTTTCGTTTCAAATCCATGCATGCATTTCTAAAAGTCGTACGATACTTTTTCGCCATTTCGGGCGGATGTTGCACCTTGCACCGTGGACGTTGCACCCTGTAGATATCGATTATTCAGACGGCCATAACTTCTGGCTCGTTTAAAGTTACGGGAGCCATAACCTATCCAAACGAAGGGCTCGATGAGTTCTACGGCTTTGACAGCTTTCAGCCGTCAACGGATAGATTAATGCCAAAAAAGGACAACTCGAATCTCAATCGGGTCTCGTAAGTTTTTTACCCTTCGTTTTTTCGACACGTGGATTTTTACGGTAAAACGGGATTGCGGTGGATGGTCTTCGATTTACCCTCGCTGGAGAGTAGTGCACCACGGTACTGTTCCGATTCAAATCCATGCACGCATTTCTAAAAGTCGTATGGCACTGTTTCGCCATTTCGGACGGATGTTGCACCTTGCACCGTGGATGTTGCACCCTGTAGATATCGATTATTCTGACGACCATAACTTCTGGCTTGTTTAGAGTTACGGGAGCCATAACCTGTCAAGACGAAGGCCTCGATGATTTCTACGGCTTTGATGGCTTTCAGCCGTCAACGGATAGATAAATGCCCAAAAAGGACAACCCGAATCTCAGTCTGGTCTCGTAAGTTTTTTACCCTTCGTTTTTTCGACACGTGCATTTTTACGGTAAAACGGGATTACGGTGGCTGGTCTTCGATTTACCATCGCTAGAGAGTGGTGCACCATGGTACTTTTCCGTTTCAAATCTATGCACGCATTTCTAAAAGTCGTACGGCACTGTTTCGCCATTTCGGACGGATGTTGCACCGTGAACCGTGGATGTTGCACCCTGTAGATATCGATTATTCGGACGGCCATAACTTCTGGCTCGTTTAGAGTTACAAAAGCCATAACCTGTCAAAACGAAGGCCTCGATGAGTTCTATGGCTTTGACAGCTCTCAGCCGTCAACGGATAGATTAATGCCCAAAAAGGACAACCCGAATCTCAATCGGGTCTCGTAAGTTTTTTATCCTTCGTTTTTTCGACACGTGGATTTTTACGGTAAAACGGGATTACCGTGGCCTGTCTTCGACTTCCCATCGCTGGAGAGTGGTGCACCATGGTACTGTTCCGTTTCAAATCAATGCACGCATTTCTAAAAGTCGTACGGCACTGTTTCGCCATTTCGGACGGATGTTGCACCTTGCACTGTGGATGTTGCACCTTGTAGATATCGATTATTCGGACGGCCATAACTTCTGGCTCGTTAAGAGTTACGGGAGCCATAACATGTCAAAACGAAGGCCTCGATGATTTTTACGGCTTTTACAGTTTTCAGCCGTCAACGGATAGATTAATGCCCAAAAAGGGCCACCCGAATCTCATTCGGGTCTCGTAAGTTTTTTACCCTTCGTTTTTTAGACACGTGGATTTTTACGGTAGAACGGGATTACGGTAGCTGGTCTTCGATTTACCATCGTTGGAGAGTGGGGCACCATGGTACTGTTCCGTTTCAAATCCATGCACGCATTTCTAAAAGTCGTACGGCACTGTTTCGCAATTTCGCACGGATGTTGCACCTTGCACCGTGGATGTTGCACCCTATAGATATCGATTATTCGGACGGCCATAACTACTGGCTCGTGTAGAGTTACTAAAGCCATAACCTGTCAAAACGAAGGCCTCGATGAGTTCTACGGCTTTGACAGCTTTCAGCCGTCAACGGATAGATTAATGCCCAAAAAGGACAACCCGAATCTCAATCGGGTCTCGTAAGTTTTTTATCCTTCGTTTTTTCGACACGTGGATTTTTACGGTAAAACAGGATTACCGTGGCCCGTCTTCGACTTTCCATCGCTGGAGAGTGGTGCACCATGGTACTGTTCCGTTTCAAATCCATGCAAGTATTTCTAAAAGTCGTACGACACTGTTTCGCCATTTCGGACGGATGTTGCACCTTGCACCGTGGATGTTGCACCCTGTAGATATCGATTATTCGGATGGCCATAACTTCTGCCTCGTTTAGAGTTACGGGAGCCATAACCTGTCAAAACGAAGGCCTCAATGAGTTATACGGTTTTGACAGCTTTTATCCGTCAATGGATAGATTAATGCCCAAAAAGGACAACCCGAATCTCAATCGGGTCTCGTAAGTTTTTTACCCTTCGTTTTTTCGACACGTGGATTTTTACGGTAAAACGGGACTACGGTGGATGGTCTTCGATTTACCATCGCTGGAGAGTGGTGCACCGTGGTACTGTTCCGTTTCAAATACATGGACGCATTTCTAAAAGTCGTACGGCACTGTTTCGCCATTTCGGACGGATGTTGCACCATGCACCGTGGATATTGCACCCAGTAGATATCTATTATTCGGACGGCCATAACTTCTGGCTCGTTTAGAGTTACGGGAGCCACAACCTGTCAAAACGAAGGCCTCGATGAGTTCTACGGTTTTGATAGTTTTCAGCCGTCAATGGATAGATTAATGCACAAAAAGGACAACCCGAATCTCAGTCGGGTCTCGTAAGTTTTTTACCCTTCATTTTTTCGACACATGGATTTTTACGGTAAAACGGGAGTACGGTGGCTGGTCTTCGATTTACCATCGCTGGAGAGTGGTGCACCATGGTACTGTTCCGTTTCAAATCCATGCATGCATTTCTAAAAGTCGTACGGCACTGTTTCGCCATTTCGGACGGATGTTGCACCTTGCACCGTGGACGTTGCACCCTGTAGATATCGATTATTCGGACGACCATAACTTCTGGCACGTTTAGAGATACAAAAGCCATAACTTGTCAAAATGAAGGTCTCGATGAGTTCTACGGCTTTGACAGCATTCAGCCGTCAACGGATAGATTAATGCCCAAAAAGGACAACCTGAATCTCAATCGGGTCTCGTAAGTTTTTTACCCTTCGTTTTTTCGACACGTGGATTTTTACGGTAAAACGGGATTACCGTGGCCCGTCTTCGACTTCCCATCGCTGGAGAGTGGTGCACCATGGTAATGTTCCGGTAAAATCCATGCACGCATTTCTAAAAGTCGTACGGCACTGTTTCGCCATTTCGGACGGATGTTGAACCTTGCACCGTGGATGTTGGACACTGTAGATATCGATTATTTGGACGGCCATAACTTCTGGCTCGTTAAGAGTTACGGGAGCCAGAACCTGTCGAAACGAAAGCCTCGATGAGTTCTACGGCTTTGACAGCTTTCAGCCATCAACGTATAGATTAATGCCCAAAAAGGACAACCCGAATCACAATCGGGTCTCGTAAGTTTTTTACCCTTCGTTTTTTAGACACGTGGATTTTTACGGTAAAACGGGATTACGGTGGCTGGTCTTCGATTTACCATCGCTGGAGAGTGGTGCACCATGGTACTGTTCCGTTTCAAATCCATGCACGCATTTCTAAAAATCGTACGGCACTGTTTCGCCATTTCGGACGGATGTTGCACCTTGCACCGTGGATGTTGCACCCTGTAGATATCGATTATTCGGACGGCCATAATTTCTTGCTCTTAGAGTTACGGGAGCCATAACCTGTCAAAACGAAGGCCTCAATGAGTTCTACGGCATTGACAGCTTTCAGCCATCAACGGATAGATTAATGCCCAAAAAGGACAACCCGAATCTCAATCGGGTCTCGTAAGTTTTTTATCCTTCGTTTTTTCGACACGTGGATTTTTACGGTAAAACGGGATTACCGTGGCCCATCTTCGACTTCCCATCGCTGGAGAGTGGTGCACCATGGTAATGTTCCATTTCAAATCCATGCACGCATTTTTAAAAGTCGTACGGCACTGTTTCGCCATTTCGGACGGATGTTGCACCTTGCACCGTGGATGTTGCACCCTGTAGATATCGATTATTCGGACGGCCATAACTTCTGGCTCGTTTAGAGTTACGGGAGCCATAACCTGTCAAAACGAAGGCCTCCATACTTTATACGTCTTTGACAGCTTTCAGCCATAAATGGATAGATTAATGCCCGAAAAGGACAACCCCAATCTCAGTCGGGTCTCGTAAGTTTTTTACCCTTCGTTTTTTCGACACGTGGATTTTTACGGCAAAACGGGATTACGGTGGCTGGTCTTCGATTTACCATCGCTGGAGAGTGGTGCACCATGGTACTATTCCGTTTCAAATCCATACACGCATTTCTAAAAGTCATACGGCACTGTTTCGCCATTTCGGACGGAAGTTGCACCTTGCACCGTGGACGTTGCACCCTGTAGATATCGATTATTCGGACGACCGTAACTTCTGGCTCGTTTAGAGTTACCAAAGCCATAACTTGTCAAAATGAAGGTCTCGATGAGTACTACGGCTTTGGCAGCTTTCAGCCGTCAACGGATAGATTAATTCCCAAAAAGGACAACCCGAATCTCAATCGGGTCTCGTAAGTTTTTTACCCTTCGTTTTTTCGACATGTGGATTTTTACGGTAAAACGGGATTACCGTGGCCCGTCTTCGACTTCCCATCGCTGGAGAGTGGTTGCACCATGGTTTTCGGTTCAAATCTATGCATGCATTTCTAAAAGTCGTACGGCACTGTTTCGCCATTTCGGACGGATGTTGCACCTTGCACCGTGGATGTTGCACACTGTAGATATCGATTATTCGGACAGCCATAACTTCTGGCTCGTTAAGGGTTACGGGAGCCATAACCTGTCAAAACGAAGGCCTCGATGAGTTTTACGGCTTTGACAGCTTTCAGCCGTCAATGGATAGATTAATGCCCAAAAAGGGCAACCCGAATCTCAATCGGGTCTCGTAAGTTTTTTACCCTTCGTTTTTTAGACACGTGGATTTTTACGGTAAAACGGGATAACGGTGGCTGGTCTTCGATTTACCATCCCTGGAGAGTGGTGCACCATGGTACTGTTCCGTTTCAAATCCATGCACGCATTTCTAAAAATCGTACGACATTGTTTCGCCATTTAGGACGGATATTGCACCTTCACCGTGGATGTGGCACCCTGTAGATATCGATTATTCGGACGGCCATAACTTCTGGCTCATTTAGAGTTACAAAAGCCATAACCTGTCAAAACAAAGGCCTCGATGAGTTCTACGGCTTTGACAGCTTTCAGCCGTCAATGGATAGATTAATGCCCAAAAAGGACAACCCGAATCTCAATCGGGTCTCGTAAGTTTTTTATCCTTCGTTTTTTCGACACGTGGATTTTTACGGTAAAACGGGATTACCGTGGCTCGTCTTCGACTTCCCATCGCTGGAGAGTGGTGCACCATGGTACTGTTCCATTTCAAATCCTTGCACGCATTCCTAAAATTCGTACAACAATGTTGCGCTATTTCGGACGGATGTTGCACCCTGTAGATATCGATTATTCGGACGGCCATAATTTCTGGCTCGTTTAGATTTACGGGAGCCATAACCTGTCAAACCGAAGGCCTCGATGATTTCCATTGCTTTGACAGCTTTCAGCTGTCAACGGATAGATTAATGCCCAAAAAGGACAACCCGAATCTCAATCGGGTCTCGTAAGTTTTTTACCCTTCGTTTTTTCGATACGTGGATTTTTACGGTAAAACGGGATTACCGTGGCTGGTCTTCGATTTTCCATCGCTGGAGAGTGGTGCACCATGGTACTGTTCCGTTTCGAATCCATGTACGCATTTCTAAAAGTCGTACGGCACTGTTTCGCCATTACGGATGGATGTTGCACCTTGCACCGTGGATGTTGTACCCTGTAGATATCGATTATTCGGACGGCCATAACTTCTGGCTCGTTTAGAGTTACGGGAGCCATAACCTGTCAAAACGAAGGCCTCGATGAGTTTTACGGCTTTGACAGCATTAAGCCGTCAACGGATAGATTAATGCCCAAAAAGGGCAACCCGAATCTCAATCGGGTCTCTTAATTTTTTTACCCTTCGTTTTTTGGACACGTGGATTTTTACGGTAAAACGGGATTACGGTGGCTGGTCTACGATTTACTATCGCTGGAGAGTGGTGCAACATGGTACTGTTCCGTTTCAAATCCATGCACGCATTTCTAAAAATCGTACGGCACTGTTTCGCCATTTCGGACGGATGTTGCACCTTGCACCGTGGATGTTGCACCCTGTAGATATCGATTATTCGGACGGCCATAACTTCTGGCTAGTTTAGAGTTACAAAAGCCATAACCTGTCAAAACAAAGGCCTCGATGAGTTATACGGCTTTGACAGCTTTCAGCCGTCAACGGATAGATTAATGCCCAAAAAGGACAACCCGAATCTCAATCGGGTCTCGTAAGTTTTTTACCCTTCGCTTTTTCGATACGTGGATTTTTACGGTAAAACGGGATTACCGTGGCTGGTCTTCGATTTTCCATCACTGGAGAGTGGTGCACCATGGTACTGTTCCGTTTTGAATCCATGTACGCATTTCTAAAAGTCGTACGGCACTGTTTCGCCATTACGGATGGATGTTGCACCTTGCACCGTGGATGTTGTACCCTGTAGATATCGATTATTCGGACGGCCATAACTTCTGGCTCGTTTAGAGTTACGGGAGCCATAACCTGTCAAAACGAAGGCCTCGATGAGTTTTACGGTTTTGACAGCATTAAGCCGTCAACGGATAGATTAATGCCCAAAAAGGGCAACCCGAATCTCAATCGGGTCTCGTAAGTTTTTTACCCTTCGTTTTTTAGACACGTGGATTTTTACGGTAAAACGGGATTACGGTGGCTGGTCTACGATTTACTATCGCTGGAGAGTGGTGCAACATGGTACTGTTCCGTTTCAAATCCATGCACGCATTTCTAAAAATCGTACGGCACTGTTTCGCCATTTCGGACGGATGTTGCACCTTGCACCGTGGATGTTGCACCCTGTAGATATCGATTATTCGGACGGCCATAACTTCTGGCTCGTTTAGAGTTACAAAAGCCATAACCTGTCAAAACAAAGGCCTCGATGAGTTATACGGCTTTGACAACTTTCAGCCGTCAACGGATAGATTAATGCCCAAAAAGGACAACCCGAATCTCAATCGGGTCTCGTAAGTTTTTTATCCTTCGTTTTTTCGACACGTGGATTTTTACGGTAAAACGGGATTACCGTGGCTCCTCTTCGACTTCCCATCGCTGGAGAGTGGTGCACCATGGTACTGTTCCATTTCAAATCCATGCACGCATTTCTAAAAGTCGTATGACACTGTTGCGCTATTTCGGACGGATGTTGCACCTTGCACAGTGGATGTTGCACCCTGTAGATATCGATTATTCGGACGGCCATAATTTCTGGCTCGTTTAGAGCTACGGGAGCCATAACCTATCAAAACGAAGGTCTCAATGAGTTCTACGTCTCTGGAAGCTTTCAGCCATCAATGGATAGATTAATGCCCAAAAAGGACAACCCGAATCTCAGTCGGGTCTCGTAAGTTTTGTACCCTACGTTTTTTCGACACGTGGATTTTTACGGTAAAACGGGATTACCTGGTAGGTCTTCGATTTACCATCGCTGGAGAGTGGTGCACCATGGTACTGTTCCGTTTCAAATCCATGCACGCATTTCTAAAAGTCGTACGACACTGTTTCGCCATTTCGGATGGATGTTGCACCTTGCACCGTGGATGTTGTACCCTGTAGATATCGATTATTCGGACGGCCATAACTTCTGGCTCTGTGACGACCCGACTTTCCACTCCCGGAAAATCGCATCATCTTGAAGAAAGAAAGGGATAGAAAAGAGAAAGAAAGAAGAGAAGAAGAAACAACACATCAGAATCTAACACAGCGGAACGAATAAATTATATTGATAACATAATACTTTACATAGTATCATATACATCAGAGATACACAGCATAAACACTCATACTAGACAGTTATAAACACCTGTCTAGTTATACAACATAATACAACAACTCAGAGAACACACACAGCGGAAAATTATATATATATATATCTACTCGCAGAAGCCTCCTGCTCCATTGCTCCTCCACAAGTCGTCAAAGCTAATCCAGAATCCTAACCTGAATTCCCTTGACTACTCATAAAAATTTGAGTACCCAAGAGTTTATGAAAAACAAAAATAAACTCCGGGTCAGACATGGGTCTGGTGTGAGTAACAGGTTAAAGTTGCTTAACTTTTAAAACCTTTTGAAAAGAAAAATATCACGTAAGACTTCCCACACATAAACATGGAAAAGTTTTTACCTTACGCTAACCAAAACATTTGATAGGAAATCCGATGATATTATAATAGTGTCTAGGGTTTTCAAATAAATAAGAAATAGCCGAAATTGTTACATGATTAAATTCCAGCTACTAGCCACAAAAGTGGGTAATACAATCAAAACCGTTGGCACTTATTGGATTTTGGATTCCATACAATGGCAGGGCTACTGGGGTACCGCCCGTCACAGTACGTGGCCTAGATCACCGTACCGAGGATTACTCCCTTCATCCCCTGCAACACAAAGCCGGACCCGTTCCTTACTGAACAGTTCCAAACAAGACAACCCCGTGGTTGTAGCTAGCAACCACCTACACAGCCGAATATAAAGGGACTTCTAGACAGGGATCAATCTTGCTTTCCAGTGGGCGCGACCCACGAAGCTTTGCTGCACCTCCCCTGTTTTAGCCATTCCCGGTTGATGAGGCTTAAGGCTACGATTACCTTTATAGGACATATCACTTAGAATGCTCATCGTCCACCTGACGATGTGCTGAAAGCATTCAATCCATACAAGTTCGTTCCGGGTTCGAACGAAACCGAAGGCATTATCTCGTTACACTCATTTTGGAATCACCCTCAGAGTTAACGACAATAACCCTTGCACTCTAATTCATCATCTCGAATCTATAAGGACTAATTCCGTCAACTCATTACGGAATCACCCACAGAGTTATAATGACTCATAGTCCTTACACCTCGAGTCTTCACAAAGCTCCACTTTGATTCACGACCTAACGTTATTTGGAATCGATGTGGTTTTCGGATATCCAATTGTGGAAACCCGATCCCGGTCTCATCGAAAACCAAAGCGTGTCTTTTAAGGTCCAAGTTGTTTTAAAGGTTTAAAACATTTCAATAACATTATCTATATACACACAGATAGATAACTTAAATCATAACTGATAATCAACATTATCACATAACAGGTAATTCACATCATCAATATCAAATAGATATTCCATATACCACCATCACAATAGATAACCTATGTTATCATCACAATTCAATCCAACATACACAACCATACTTATCTCATTACTGAGATCACCCAGCATCCAAGTCAATCAAGTTCAACCATTCATCCATAAACAATGATTTATTCATACCATAATATAATTAATTTAAAATGAATTAAATAAATTATCTCTATCTCAAATTAATTTAAAATGAATTAAATTAATTACTCATCTGTAATTAAATTAAATTAATTACTTCATCAATATAAATCTTGCTTGCTCAATCATTTCATTGATTACAACCAATTAATCAATCATAAATTACTTTAATTAATCACTCTTGATTAATTTCCCTTAATTACATTCATGTAATTATTATTAATTAATTTCACAAATTAATTATCCTCACTAAACAGTAATTAACCCTTTAATTACTTCAATTAAATTAATTAATCATAATTAATTATCTTAATCCTTAATTAATTACATTTATTAATTACCTATTATTGATTAATTAATCCTAATTAATCATCCTTAATTACATCATTAATTAAATAATTAATGATCCTTAATTATTCCTTAAATTAATTACTCAAAGTAATTAACAACTTAATTACTATATTAAACCAAATTAATTATCCTTAAATTAATTTCTTAATTAATACTTTGATTAATTATTTAAATAATTAATCCAAATTCCTTCATACTTAAACATCTCCTTAATTACAACCTGTAATTATTAAATAATTACTTAACTAAGTAATTTCCAAATCATTAATTACATAAAGTAATTATTCTTAACCCAGGTGTTTAAAACTAATTAAACTTAATTAATTAAATTAAACAATATCATTCAATTAAATTAATTACATTAAGTAATTAATTTCTTAATTACTTTATCAAGTAATTACTCAAACCATTTATAAATGATTATTATTAAATTAATTAATCTAATTAATTATAAAAATTAACTACATTAATTAATTGTTAAATAATCATGGTTAATGACCTTCATTAACCATCCTTAAATTATTTTATAAGGTAATTAACTTAAATTAATTACCATTTAAATTATCCTTAATCATTCATTAATTAAAGTTATTTATTAAATTAATTAACCTTAAATTAATACTTAATTACAAAATTATCATTCATTTATCATTAATTAATAACTTAATTAATGATCTTAATTCCAAATTGATTAATCCTTAATCAATTATTAATTCCAAATTTAATTAATTAATTAAATTAATTAACAAATCTTAATTACCTTGTTAATTAATTCTAAAACATAAATCTAAATTTAAATTTCAAAATAAACATAACTTAAGAAATTTCCTTTCAAATTAAACAATCTTAATTATGTTTAAAACAATATTATCCAAAACAAAATACTTAAGAAATTTCCCTTTAAATTTCAATTTAAATTCAAGTTAAAATAGAATAATATTAAACTTATCAAATTTTAAATAATTTGAAACTTATTTAAAATTACAAGTCAAAACAAAAGTTTGACTTAAAAATGCAATCATAAGAATTTGAAGTTAAATCTATTTCAAAATTTTAGAAGTTTCAAAGCATTTATATTTTAAATCTTTCAAATTTAAATCTTCCTTTAAATTTTGAAACTGAACTTCATTTTAAACTCAGATTCCAGTTTAAATTTAATTCTTAAATCTTAATCACCTTTTAAAACTTCATCATTAAAGTTCCAACTATTTACACAAAATAAAATAGTTAATTAAATTAAATTTAAAACTTAAGTTCTGTTTTAAAAACTGAAATTTGGATTTCAAATCAGTAATACAAACTTGAATTGCATTTAAACTCAAATTTTACTTTAAATATAAATTGCAGATTCAAATTTTAAAAACCCAGATTTTGAAAAAAACAGAAAACAGGGTTTTCAAAACCTGGAATTTTGAATTCAAATCAATATACAAATTTAAATTCAAAAATACAACCTGAATTTGATTTTTAAACCTGAACCTTAATCTACACCAAAAGCTACAGATTTTTTTGTTTAAAAGTTTAAAACCAGATTTTAGAAACTGTTTTCCTATAACCTGTAACTACAGAGACCTGAGAAACTTATTTTTTTTCTTCGGGTCAAACACATGCCCACTTCGAGTCTCTGAACCATTTACTTCGAGTTTTTCTACAATCTACTCGAGTCATTCACAGACCATTCCTTGAAACCCCCCCAAACCAAACAGTTCATCAAGTTTTCATCGCCGCCACCTCTACCGACCATTTCAGATGATCCACTACCAACCAGCAACCCCTCAACCCACTAACCTTATCACCAAATCGGACAGAAATTGAAGCATTCAACAATTTATCTCAGAAACCCCAAAATTGAAAAAAACCTGGAATAATTTTACAGGTTTCAAACACAAAACCTGTCAACGATCAAAAATCGCCTCTCCGATCATCTGACCTCCAACCTTCCCGGCCACGAATGCTTCAACACACCCTCTACCCATATCCCAAACACCAAAGCCCTCGGTCAATCCATCACCTCAAACTGACCAAATCTCTAACCCTTATTACAAAACAAGGGTTTAATACAAAAACTCAAAACTGCAACCATCTAGCAAACTTTAATTTCTTCTCAGATTTTTCCAAGGATCTATGATCCATACTAAATGACACAAAAGAATACTAACATGCCTCAAGTTACAGATTGCAAGTATTGGCACAGATTTATATTTTTATTCAAGAAACAAACTGTTTCTATTTATACTAACTTAAATTTAGCTAACTTCAGACAGACAACACTTATCATATAAATATTATGATTCTAAACTAAAGTAAGCTAACAAATTTAATTTCTTAAAGACAGATAGTAACAAAGGTTTTAACAGACTTTGGTGGATTCATTTAAATGGGAAGATGAACTCAAAGGCAGAGCATATCAACATGCATTCACAAACATATAACCAAACTTTTCTGAACACAACATAAATTTTTCTTTATCTCTATCATTATATCAAGCAATCTAATATATTTTGAGATTTCAATGTTCTCACTTTTGAAAAAAATACAAAGCTCAGTTGAATATGCAGAAAACTCAAAATGCAGGCATTCCATCTCATACACAAACACAGGCATATCCAACATACTCAACAAGCAATAGATTTAAGCAACTATATTTTAATTTAGTTTTAAAATAAATTGTTACTCACCACTTGATGAATGCAGACCCCCCTGTTGACCACTTGAATTTGTAGAACACAAACATATGCAGGCTTTATGAAAAAAATGCAGGTGCTCCTCTCTGTTGCTCATGCTTTCCAAGACCAAGATTTTGCATGCAAATGTTCATTTATGCAGAAACAAGCATGTGTAGGCTCTTCTTTGAATTAGAATATGAAATGCAGTATTTGATTGTGCATGCCTTGGAATTTGAATATGGTTCGGGGTATGCAGATTTGTTGTTGAATTTTATGAAGAGGAACATGCAAGTTCATTTGAATTTTGTGGAAATGTAAATTGAATTTGATGAGAAGTTTGATCTTTTAATATGCAGGGGAATTTGCAGATTTGTGGATTCTTTTATATGCAGAATTGCAGATTTGGATTTGAGGGAATGTAAATTGATGGATTTGAATGTGGTTTTGGTGAATTGTATATGCAGATCTGATCTTTATTTGATTAAAGAAGAATGAAAATGTTATATGAAATGAAGAATGCAAGCTATACAAAAGGTATTTTCAGATTTTAGGAAATAAAAGAAAAATTAAAAACTAAAACTAACACTTGTCTAAAATGAGACACTTGTCTATATGATTACATATTAATTTAACACATGTTATCTCTTTTAAAATGATTAGTTTTTAATTAGAAATTAATGTTATATTAGCTAAAATTAAGTTACTAGTTTATATGTATAAATTTATAAATGAAAACAAAAACAAATCATGTTTATAAACTTATACAACTAAAAATTAAATCAATTTAAAGACTTTATACTTTTAAATATAAATTCAACTAAATTAAAAATCAAATAATTTCAAATCAAGTTATAAATAAAAATTCAATTTGAATTTAAAATTACAAACCTTATTCAAAATTTATTTTAAGTCAATACAATATTAATATTATTTTTATAAATCTCTTATTATTAAATTAAAATCATTTTTCAAGAAATTATATTTTTATAAGTAAATTATCTATTCTATTAAACCATAAAATATTTTATTGAATTTATTCTAAATTTAAAACAATACCAATCTATTTAAAATATAAACCCAATATTTATATTGAAAATAGAAATCAATTTATTATTTTAAAAAGATAAAATAACCAATTTAAATAATTATTGAAGAAGATTATTAAATTTATCTGAATAATTATTAACAGATTATCAATATCAATTTAATTTTAACTTCAGATTATTAAATTGATATTGTCAAAAATTCCGGGATGTTACAGGCTCGTTTAGAGTTACGGGAGCCATAAACTGTCAAAACGAAGGCCTCAATGAGTTCTACGTTTGTGACAGCTTTCAGCCATCAATGGATAGATTAATGCCCAAAAAGGACAACCCGAATCTCAGTCGGGTCTCGTAAGTTTTGTACCCTTTGTTTTTTCGACACGTGGATTTTTACGGTAAAACGGGATTACGGTGGCTGGTCTTCGATTTACCATCGCTTGAGAGTGGTGCACCGTGGTACTGTTCCGTTTCAAATCCATGCACGCATTTCTAAAAGTCGTACGGCACTGTTTAGCCATTTCGGACAGATGTTGCACCTTGCACCGTGGACGTTGCACCCTGTATATATCGATTATTCGGACGACCATAACTTCTGGCTCGTTTAGAGTTATAAAAGCCATAACTTGTCAAAATGAAGGTCTCGATGAGTTCTACGGCTTAGACAGCTTTCAGCCGTCAACGGATAGATTAGTGCCCAAAAAGGACAACCCGAATCTCAATCGGGTCTCGTAAGTTTTTCACCCTTCGTTTTTTCGATCCGTGGATTTTTACGGTAAAACGGGATTACCGTGGCCCGTCTTCGACTTCCCATCGCTGTAGAGTGGTGCACTATGGTACTGTTCCGATTCAAATCCATGCACGCATTTCTATAAGTCGTACGACACTGTTTCGCCATTTTGGACGGATGTTGCACCTTGCATCGTGGATGTTGCACACTATAGATATCGATTATTCGGACGACCATAACTTCTGGCTCGTTAAGAGTTACGGAAGCCATAACCTGTCAAAACGAAGGCCTCGATGAGTTTTATGGCTTTGATGGCTTTCAGCCGTCAGCGGATAGATTAATCCCCAAAAAGGGCAACCCGAATCTCAATCGGGTCTCGTAAGTTTTTTACCCTTCGTTTTTTAGACACGTGGATTTTTACGGTAAAATGGGATTACGGTGGCTGGTCTTCGATTTACCATCGCAGGAGAGTGGTGCACCATGGTACTGTTTCGTTTCAAATCCATGCACGCATTTCTAAAAATCGTACGGCACTGTTTCGCCATTTCGGACGGATGTTGCACCTTGCACAGTGGATGTTGCACCCTGTAGATATCGATTATTCGGACGGCCATAATTTCTGGCTCGTTTAGAGCTACGGGAGCCATGACCTATCAAAACGAAGGTCTCAATGAGTTCTACGCCTCTGGAAGCTTTCAGCCATCAATGGATAGATTGATGCCCAAAAAGGACAACCCGAATCTCAGTCGGGTCTCGTAAGTTTTGTACCCTTCGTTTTTTCGACACGTGGATTTTTACGGTAAAACGGGATTACCGTGGTAGGTCTTCGATTTACCATCGCTGGAGAGTGGTGCACCATGGTACTGTTCCGTTTCAAATCCATGCACGCATTTCTAAAAGTCGTACGACACTGTTTCGCCATTTCGGATGGATGTTGCACCTTGCACCGTGGATGTTGTACCCTGTAGATATCGATTATTCGGACGGCCATAACTTCTGGCTCGTTTAGAGTTACGGGAGCCATAAACTGTCAAAACGAAGGCCTCAATGAGTTCTACGTTTCTGACAGCTTTCAGCCATCAATGGATAGATTAATGCCCAAAAAGGACAACCCGAATCTCAGTCGGGTCTCGTAAGTTTTGTACCCTTCGTTTTTTCGACACGTGGATTTTTACGGTAAAACAGGATTACGGTGGCTGGTCTTCGATTTACCATCGCTTGAGAGTGGTGCACCGTGGTACTGTTCCGTTTCAAATCCATGCACGCATTTCTAAAAGTCGTACGGCACTGTTTAGCCATTTCGGACAGATGTTGCACCTTGCACCGTGGACGTTGCACCCTGTATATATCGATTATTCGGACGACCATAACTTCTGGCTCGTTTAGAGTTACAAAAGCCATAACTTGTCAAAATGAAGGTCTCGATGAGTTCTACGGCTTAGACAGCTTTCAGCCGTCAACGGATAGATTAGTGCCCAAAAAGGACAACCCGAATCTCAATCGGGTCTCGTAAGTTTTTCACCTTTCGTTTTATCGACCCGTGGATTTTTACGGTAAAACGGGATTACCGTGGCCCGTCTTCGACTTCCCATCGCTGTAAAGTGGTGCACTATGGTACTGTTCCGGTTCAAATCCATGCACGCATTTCTATAAGTCGTACGACACTGTTTCGCCATTTTGGACGGATGTTGCACCTTGCATCGTGGATGTTGCACACTATAGATATCGATTATTCGGACGACCATAACTTCTGGCTCGTTAAGAGTTACGGAAGCCATAACCTGTCAAAACGAAGGCCTCGATGAGTTTTATGGCTTTGATGGCTTTCAGCCGTCAGCGGATAGATTAATCCCCAAAAAGAGCAACCCGAATCTCAATCGGGTCTCGTAAGTTTTTTACCCTTCGTTTTTTAGACACGTGGATTTTTACGGTAAAATGGGATTACGGTGGCTGGTCTTCGATTTACCATCGCAGGAGAGTGGTGCACCATGGTACTGTTCCGTTTCAAATCCATGCACGCATTTCTAAAAATCGTACGACACTGTTTCGCCATTTCGGACGGATGTTGCACCTTGCACCGTGGATGTTGCATCCTGTAGATATCGAATATTCGGACGGCCATAACTTCTGGCTCGTTTAGAGTTACAAAAGCCATAACCTGTCAAAACAAAGGCCTCGATGAGTTCTACAGCTCTGACAGCTTTCAGCCATCAACGGATAGATTAATGCCCAAAAAGGACAACCCGAATCTCAATCGGGTCTCGTAAGTTTTTTATCCTTCGTATTTTCGACACGTGGATTTTTACGGTAAAACGGGATTACCGTGGCCCGTCCTCGACTTCCCATCGCTGGAGAGTGATGCACCATGGTACTGTTCCATTTCAAATCCATGCACGCATTTCTAAAAGTCGTACGACACTGTTGCGTCATTTCGGACGGATGTTGCACCTTGCACCGTGGATGTTGCACCCTGTAGATATCGATTATTCGGACGACCATAATTTCTGGCTCGTTTAAAGTTACGGGAGCCATAACCTGTCAAAACGAAGGCCTCGATGATTTCTACGGCTTTGACAGCTTTCAGCCGTCAACGCATAGATTAATGCCCAAAAAGGACAACCCGAATCTCAATCGGGTCTCGTAAGTTTTTTACCCTTTGTTTTTTCGACACGTGGATTTTTACGGTAAAACGGGATTACCGTGGCTGGTCTTCGATTTACCATCGCTGGAGAGTGGTGCACCATGGTACTCTTCTGTTTCAAATCCATGCACGCATTTCTATAAGTCGTACGGCACTGTTTCGCCATTTCGAACGGATGTTGCACCTTGCACCGTGGATGTTGCACCCTGTAGATATCGATTATTCGGACGGCCATAACTTCTGGCTCGTTTAGAGTTACGGGAGCCATAACCTGTCAAAACGAAGGCCTTAATGAGTTATACGTGTTTGACAGCTTTCAGCCATCAATGGATAGACTAATGCCCAAAAAGGACGACCCGAATCTCAGTCGGGTCTCGTAAGTTTTTTACACTTCGTTTTTTCGACACGTGTATGTTTACGGTAAAACGGGATTACGGTGGCTGGTCTTCGATTTACCATCGCTGGAGAGTGGTGCACCATGGTACTGTTCCGTTTCAAATCCATGCACGCATTTCTAAAAGTCGTACGGCACTGTTTTGCCATTTCGGACGGATGTTGCACCTTGCACCGTGGACGTTGCACCCTGTAGGTATCGATTATTCGGACGGCCATAACTTCTGGCTCGTTTAGAGTTACAAAAGCCATAACTTGTCAAAATGAAGGTCTCGATGAGTTCTACGGCTTTGACAGCTTTCAGCCGTCAACGAATAGATTAATGCCCAAAAAGGACAATCCGAATCTCAATCGGGTCTCGTAAGTTTTTTACCCTTCGTTTTTTCGACACGTGGATTTTTACGGTAAAACGGGATTACCGTGGCCCGTCTTCGACTTCCCATCGCTGGAGAGTGGTGCACCATGGTACTGTTCCGGTTCAAATCCATGCACGCATTTCTAAAAGTCTTACGGCAGTGTTTCGCCATTTCGGACGGATGTTGCACCTTGCACCGTGGATGTCGCACCCTGTAGATATCGATTATTCGGACGGCCATAACTTCTGGCTCGTTTAGAGTTACGGGAGCCATAACCAGTCAAAACGAAGGCCTTGATGAGTTCTACTTTGACGGCTTTCAGCCGTCAACGGATAGATTAATGCCTAAAAAGGACAACCCGAATCTCAATCGGGTCTCGTAAATTTTTTACCCTTCGTTTTTTCGACACATGGATTTTTACGGTAAAACGGGATTACCGTGGCTCGTCTTCGAATTCCCATCGCTGGAGAGTGGTGCACCATGGTACTGTTCCGGTTCAAATCCATGCACGATTTCTAAAAGTCGTACGGCACCGTTTCGCCATTTCGGACGGATGTTGCACCTTGCACCGTGGATGTTGCACCCTGTAGATATCGATTATTCAGAGGCCATAACTTCTGGCTCGTTTAGAGTTACGGGAGTCATAATCTGTCAAAACGAAGGCCTCGATAAGTTCTACGGCTTTGACAGCTTTCACCTGTCAACGGATAGATTAATACCCAAAAAGGTCAACCCGAATCTCAATCGCGTCTCGTAAGTTTTTTACCCTTCGTTTTTTCGACACGTGGATTTTTACGGTAAAACGGGATTACGGTGGCTGGTCTTCGATTTACCATCGCTGGAGAGTGGTGCACCATGGTACTGTTCCGTTTCAAATCCATGCACGCATTTCTAAAAGTCGTACGACACTTTTTCTCTATTTCGGACGGATGTTGCACCTTGCACCGTGGATGTTGCACCCTGTAGATATCGATTATTCGGATGGCCAAAACTTCTGGAACATTTAGAGTTACAAAAGCCATAACCTGTCAAAACAAAGGCCTCGATGAGTTCTACGGTTTTGACAGCTTTCAGCCGTCAACGGATAGATTAATGCCCAAAAAGGACAACCCGAATCTCAATCGGGTCTCGTAAGTTTTTTACCCTTCGTTTTTTCGACACGTGGATTTTTACGGTAAAACGAGATTACCGTGGCCAGTCTTCGACTTCCCATCGCTGGAGAGTGGTGCACCATGGTACTGTTCCGTTTCGAATCCATGCACGCATTTCTAAAAGTCGTACGACACTGTTTCGCCATTTCGGACGGATGTTGCAACTTGCACCGTGGATGTTGCACCCTGTAGATATCGATTATTCGGACGGCCATAACTTCCGGCTCGTTTAGAGTAACGGGAGCCATAACCTGCCAAAACGAAGGCCTCGATGAGTTCTACGGCTTTGATCGCTTTCAGCCGTCAATGGATAGATTAATGCCCAAAAAGGACAACCCAAATCTCTATCGGGTCTCGTAAGTTTTTTACCCTTCGTTTTTTCGACACGTGGATTTTTACGGTAAAATGGGATTACGGTGGCTGGTCTTCGATTTACCATCGCTGGAGTGTGGTGCACCATGGTACAGTTCCGTTTCAAATCCATGTATGCATTTCTAAAAGTCGTACGGCAATATTTCGCCATTTCGGACGGATGTTGCATCTTGCACCGTGGATGTTGCACCCTGTAGATATCGATTATTCAGACGGCCATAACTTCTGGCTCATTTAGAGTTACGGGAGCCATAACCTTTCAAAGCGAAGGCCTCGATGAGTTCTACGGCTTTAACAGCTTTCAGTCATCAACGGATGGATTAATGCCCAAAAAGGACAACCCGAATCTCAATCGGGTCTCGTAAATTTTTTACCCTTTGTTTTTTCGACACGTGGATTTTTACATTAAAACGGGATTACGGTGGCTGGTCTTCGATTTACCATCGCTGGAGAGTGGTGCACCATGGTACTGTTCCGTTTCAAATCCTTGCACGCATTTCTAAAAGTCGTACGACACTGTTTCGCCATTTCGGACGGATGTTGCACCTTGCACCGTGGATGTTGCACCCTATAGATATCGATTATTTGGACGGCCATAACTTCTGGCTCGTTTAGAGTTACGGGAGCCATAACCTATCATAACGAAGGCTTCGATGTGTTCTACGGCTTTGACAGCTTTCAGCCGTCAACGGATAGATTAATGCCCAAAAAGGACAACCCGAATCTCGTAAGTTTTTTACCCTTCATTTTTTCGACACGTGGATTTTTACATTAAAACGGGATTACGGTGGCTGGTCTTCGATTTACCATCCCTGGAGAGTGGTGCACCATGGTACTGTTCCGTTTCAAATCCATGAACGCATTTCTAAAAGTCATACGGCGCTGTTTCGCCATTTCGGACGGATGTTGCACCTTGCACCGTGGATGTTGCACCCTGTAGATATCGATTATTCGGACGGCCATAACTTATGGCTCGTTTATAGTTACGGGAGCCATAACCTGTCAAAACGAAGGCCTCGATGAGTTCTACAGCTTTGACAGCTTTCAGCCGTCAACGGATAGACTAATGCCCAAAAAGGACAACCCGAATCTGAATCGGGTCTCGTAACTTTTTTACCCTTCATTTTTTCGACACATGGATTTTTACGGTAAAATGAGATTACCGTGGCCCGTCTTCGACTTCCCATTGCTGGAGATTGGTGCACCATGGTACTGTTCTGTTTCAAATCCATGCACGCATTTCTAAAAGTCGTACGGCACTGTTTCGCCATTTCGGACGGATGTTGCACCTTGCACCGTGGATGTTGCACCCTGTAGATATCGATTATTCGGACGACCATAACTTCTGGCTCGTTTAGAGTTACGGGAGCCATAACCTGTCAAAACGAAGGCATCGATGAGTTCTACGGCTTTGACAGCTTTCACCCATCAATGGATAGATTAATGCCCAAAAAGGACAACCTGAATCTCAATCGGGTCTCGTAAGTTTTTTACCCTTCGTTTTTTCGACACGTGGATTTTTACGGTAAAACGGGATTACGGTGGCTGGTCTTCGATTTACCATCGCTGGAGAGTAGTGCACCATGGTACTGTTCCGTTTCAAATCCATGCACGCATTTCTAAAAGTCGTACGGCACTATGTCACCATTTCGGACGGATGATGCACCCTGTAGATACCGATTATTCGGACGGCCATAACTTCTGGATCGTTTAGAGTTACAAAAGCCATAACCTGTCAAAACGAAGGCCTCGATGAGTTCTACGGTTTTGACAGCTTTCAGCCGTCAACTGATAGATTAATGCCCAAAAAGGACAACCCGAATCTCAATCGGGTCTCGTAAGTTTTTTACCCTTTGTTTTTTCGACACGTGGATTTTTACGGTAAAACGGGATTACCGTGGCCCGTCTTCGACTTCCCATCGATGGACAGTGGTGCACCATGGTACTGTTCCGTTTCAAATCCATGCACGCATTTCTAAAAGTCGTACGACACTGTTTCGCCATTTCGGACGGATGTTGCACCTTGCACCGTGGATGTTGCACCCTGTAGATATCGATTATTCGGACGGCCATAACTTCTGGCTCGTTTAGAGTTACGGGAGCCATAACCTGCCAAAACGAAGACCTCGATGAGTTCTACGGCTTTGACCGCTTTCAGCCGTCAACGGATAGATTAATGCCCAAAAAGGACAACCCGAATCTCTATCGGGTCTCGTAAGTTTTTTACCCATCGTTTTTTCGACATGTGGATTTTTACGGTAAAACGGGATTATGGTGGCTGGTCGTCGATTTACCATCGCTGGAGAGTGGTGCACCATGGTGCAGTTCCATTTCAAATCCATGCACGTGTTTCTAAAAGTCGTACGGCACTGTTTCGCCATTCGGACGGATGTTCAACCTTGCACCGTGGATGTTGCACCCTGTAGATATCGATTATTCGGACGACCATAACTTCTGGCTCGTTTAGAGTTACAGGAGCCATAACCTGTCAAAACGAAGGCCTCGATGAGTTCTACGGCGTTGACAGCTTTCAGTCTTCAACGGATAGATTAATGCCCCAAAAGGACAACCCGAATCTCAATCGGGTCTCGTAAGTTTTTTACCCTTCGTTTTTTCGACACGTGGATTTTTACAGTTAAATGGGATTACGGAGGTTGGTCTTCAATTTACCATCGCTGGAGAGTGGTGCATCAAGGTACTGTTCCGTTTCAAATCCATGCACGCATTTCTAAAAGTCGTACGGCACTGTTTCGCCATTTCGGACGGATGTTGCACCTTGCACCGTGGATGTTGTACCCTATAGATATCGATTATTCGGACGGCCATAACTTCTGGCTCGTTTAGAGTTACGGGAGCCAAAACCTGTCATAACGAAGGCCTCGATGTGTTCTACCGCTTTGACAGCTTTGAGCCGTCAATAGATCGATTAATGCCCAAAAAGGACAACCCGAATCTCAATCGGGTCTCGTAAGTTTTTTACCCTTCGTTTTCTCGACACGTGGATTTTTACGGTAAAACGGGATTACGGTGGCCGGTCTTCGATTTACCATCACCGGAAAGTGGTTCACCATGGTACTATTCCGTTTCAAATCCATGAACGCATTTCTAAAAGTTGTACGGCGCTGTTTCGCCATTTCGGACGGATGTTGCACCTTGCACCGTGGATGTTGCACCCTGTAGATATCGATTATTCGGACGGCCATAACTTCTGGCTCGTTTAGAGTTACCGGAGCCATAACCCGTCAAAATGAAGGCCTCGATGAGTTCTACGGTTTTGACAGCTTTCACCTATCAACGGATAGTTTAGTGCCCAAAAAGGACAACCCGAATCTCAATCGGGTCTCGTGAGTTTTTTACCCTTCGTTTTTTCGACTCGTGGATTTTTACGGTAAAACGGGATTACCGTGGCCCGTCTTCGACTTCCCATCGCTGGAGATTGGTGCACCATGGTACTGTTCCATTTCAAATCCATGCACGCATTTTGAAAAGTCGTACGGCACTGTTTCGCCATTTCGGACGGATGTTGCACCTTGCACCGTGGATGTTGCACCCTGTAGATATCGATTATTCGGACGACCATAACTTCTGGCTCGTTTAGAGATACAAAAGCCATAGCCTGTCAAAACGAAGGCCTCGATGAGTTCTACGGTTTTGACAGCTTTCAGTCGTCAACGGATAGATTAATGCCCAAAAAGGACAACCCGAATCTCAATCGGGTCTCGTAAGTTTTTACCCTTCGTTTTTTCGACACGTGGATTTTTACCGTAAAACGGGATTACCGTGGCCCGTCTTCGACTTCCCATTGCTGGAGAGTGGTGCACCATGGTACTGTTCCGTTTCAAATCCATGCACGCATTTCTAAAAGTCGTACAATCCTATTTCGCCATTTCGGACGGATGTTGCACCTTGCACCGTGGATGTTGTACCCTGTGGATATCGATTATTCGGACGGCCATAACTTCTGTCTTGTTTAGAGTTACGGGAGCCATAACCTGCCAAAACGAAGGGCTCGAAGTGTTCTATGGCTTTGACCACTTTCAGCCGTCAACGGATAGATTAATGCCCAAAAAGGACAACCCGAATCTCTATCGGGTCTCGTAAGTTTTTTAACCTTTGTTTTTTCGACACGTGGATTTTTACGGTAAAACGGGATTACGGTGGCTGGTCTTCGATTTACCATCGCTGGAGAGTAGTGCACCATGGTACACTTCCGTTTCAAGTCCATGCACGCATTTCTAAAAGTCGTACGGCACTGTTTCGCCATTTCTGACCGATGTTGCACCTTGCACCGTGGATGTTGCACCCTGTAGATATCGATTATTCGGACGACCATAACTTCTGGCTCGTTTAGAGTTGCGGGAGCCATAACCTGTCAAAACGAAGACCTCGATGAGTTCTACGGTTTTGACAGCTTTCAGCCGTCAACGGATAGATTAATGCCCAAAAAGGACAACCCGAATCTCAATCGGGTCTCGTAAGTTTTTTACCCTTCGTTTTTTCGACACGTGGATTTTTACGGTAAAACGGGATTACGGTGGCTGTTATTCGATTTAACATCGCTGGAGAGTGGCGCACCATGGTACTGTTCCGTTTCAAATCCATGCACGCATTTCTAAAAGTCGTACGGCACTGTTTCGCCATTTCGGACGGATGTTGCACCTTGCACCGTGTATGTTGCACACTATAGATATCGATTATTCGGACGGCCATAACTTCTGGCTCGTTTAGAGTTACGGGAGCCATAACCTGTCATAACGAAGGCCTCGATGAGTTCTATGGCTTTGAAAGCTTTCAGCCGTCAACGGATAGATTAATGCCCAAAAAGGACAACCCGAATCTCAATCGGGTCTCGTAAGTTTTTTACCCTTCGTTTATTCGACACGTGGATTTTTACGGTAAAACGGGATTACCGTGGCTGATCTTCAATTTACCATCGCTGGAGAGTGGTGCACCATGGTACTGTTCCGTTTCAAATCCATGCACGCATTTCTAAAAGTCGTACGGCACTGTTTCGCCATTTCGGATGGATGTTGCACCTTGCACCGTAGATGTTGCACCCTGTAGATATCGATTATTCGGACGACCATAACTTCTGGCTCGTTTAGAGTTACGGGAGCCATAACCTGTCGAAACGAAGGCCTCGATGATTTCTACGGCTTTGACGGCTTTCAGCCGTCAACTGATAGATTAATGCCCATAAAGGACAACCCGAATATCAATCGGGTCTTGTAAGTTTTTTACCCTTCGTTTCTTCGACACGTGGATTTTTACGGTAAAACGGGATTACCGTGGCCCGTCTTCGACTTTCCATCGCTGGAGAGTGGTGCATCATGGTACTGTTCCGTTTCAAATCCATGCACGCATTTCTAAAAGTCGTACGGCACTGTTTCGCCATTTCGGACAGATGTTGCACCTTGCACTGTGGATGTTGCACCCTGTAGATATCGATTATTCGGACGGCCTTAACTTCTGGCTCGTTTAGAGTTACGGGAGCCATAACCTGTCAAAACGAAGGCGCAGATGAGTTCTACGGCTTTGGCCGCTTTCAGCCATCAACGGATAGATTAATGCCCAAAAAGGACAACCCGAATCTCAATCGGGTCTCGTAAGTTTTTTACCCTTCGTTTTTTCGACACGTGGATTTTTACGGTAAAACGGGATTATGGTGGCTGGTCTTCGATTTTCCATCGCTAGAGAGTGGTGCACCGTGGTACTGTTCCGTTTCAAATCCATGCACGCATTTCTAAAAGTCGTACGACACTGTTTCGCCATTTCAGACGGATTTTGCACCTTGCACCGTAGATGTTGCACCCTGTAGATATCGATTATTCGGACGACCATAACTTCTGGCTCGTTTTGAGTTACAAAAGCCATAACCTGTCAAAATGAAGGCCTCGATGATTTCTACGGTTTTGATAGCTTTCAGCCGTAAATGGATAGATTAATGCCCAAAAAGGACAACCCGAATCTCAATCGGGTCTCGTAAGTTTTTTACCCTTCGTTTTTTCGACACGTGGATTTTTACGGTAAAACGGGATTACCGTGGCCCGTCTTCGACTTCCCATCTCTGGAGAGTGGTGCACCATGGTACTGTTCCGTTTCAAATCCATGCACGCATTTCTAAAAGTCGTACGGCATTGTTTCGCCATTTCGGACGGATGTTTCACCTTGCACCGTGGATGTTGCACCCAGTAGATATCGATTATTCAGACGGCCATAACTTCTGGCTCGTTTAGAGCTACGGGAGCCATAACCTGTCAAAACGAAGGCCTCGATGAGTTCTACGGTTTTGACAGCTTTCAGCTGTCAACGGATAGATTAATGCCCAAAAAGGACAACCCGAATCTCAATCGGGTCTCGTAAGTTTTTTACCCTTTGTTTTTTCGACACGTGGATTTTTACGGCAAAACGAGATTACCGTGGCCCGTCTTCGACTTCCCATCGCTGGAGAGTTGTGCACCATGGTACTGTTCCGTTTCAAAGCCATGCACGCATTTCTAAAAGTCGTACGGCACTGTTTCGCCATTTCGGACGGATGTTGCACCTTGCACCGTGGATGTTGCACCCTGTAGATATCTATTATTCGGACGACCATAACTTCTGGCTCGTTTGGAGCTACGGGAGCCATAACCTGGCAAAACGAAGACCTCGATGAGTTATACGGCTTTGACAGCTTTCACCCATCAATGGATAGATTAATGACCAAAAAGGACAACCCGAATCTCAATCGGGTCTCGTAAGTTTTTTACCCTTCGTTTTTTCGACACGTGGATTTTTACGGTAAAACGGGATTACGGTGGCTGGTCTTCGATTTACCATCGCTGGAGAGTAGTGCACCATGGTACTGCTCCGTTTCAAATCCATGCACGCATTTCTAAAAGTCGTACGGCACTTTGTCGCCATTTCGGACGGATGATGCACCCTGTAGATACCGATTATTCGGACGGCCATAACTTCTGGATCGTTTAGAGTTACAAAAGCCATAACCTGTCAAAACGAAGACCTCGATGAGTTCTACGGTTTTGACAGCTTTCAGCCGTCAACGGATAGATTAATTCCCAAAAAGGACAACCCGAATCTCAATCGGGTCTCGTAAGTTTTTTACCCTTTGTTTTTTCGACACGTGGATTTTTACGGTAAAACGGGATTACCGTGGCCTGTCTTCGACTTCCCATCGCTGGAGAGTGGTGCACCATGGTACTGTTCCGTTTCAAATCCATGCACGCATTTTTAAAAGTCGTACGACACTGTTTCGCCATTTCGGACGGATGTTGCACCTTGCACCGTGGATGTTGCACCCTGTAGATATCGATTATTCGGACGGCCTTAACTTCTGGCTCGTTTAGAGCTACGGGAGCCATAACCTGTCAAAACGAAGGCCTCGATCAGTTCTACGGCTTTAACATCTTTCAGCCGTCAACGGATAGATTAATGCCCAAAAAGGACAACCCGAATCTCAATCGGGTCTCGTAAGTTTTTTACCCTTCGTTTTTTCGACACGTGGATTTTAACGGTAAAGCGGGATTACGGTGGCTGGTCTTCGATTTACCATCGCTGGAGAGTAGTGCACCATGGTACTGCACCGTTTCAAATCCATGCACGCATTTCTAAAAGTCGTACGGCACTTTGTCGCCATTTTGGACGGATGATGCACCCTGTAAATACCGATTATTCGGACGGCCATAACTTCTGGATCGTTTAGAGTTACAAAAGCCATAACCTGTCAAAACGAAGGCCTCGATGAGTTCTACGGTTTTGACAGCTTTCAGCCGTCAACGGATAGATTAATTCCCAAAAAGGACAACCCGAATCTCAATCGGGTCTCGTAAGTTTTTTACCCTTTGTTTTTTCGACACGTGGATTTTTACGGTAAAACGGGATTACCGTGGCCTGTCTTCGACTACCCATCGCTGGAGAGTGGTGCACCATGGTACTGTTCCGTTTCAAATCCTTGCACGCATTTCTAAAAGTCGTAAGACACTGTTTCGCCATTTCGGACGGATGTTGCACCTTGCACCGTGGATGTTGCACCCTGTAGATATCGATTATTCGGACGGCCTTAACTTCTGGCTCGTTTAGAGTTACGGGAGCCATAACCTGTCAAAACGAAGGCGCAGATGAGTTCTACGGCTTTGACCGCTTTCAGCCGTCAACGGATAGATTAATGCCCAAAAAGAACAACCCGAATCTCAATCGGGTCTCGTAAGTTTTTTACCCTTCGTTTTTTCGACACGTGGATTTTTACGGTAAAACGGGATTATGGTGGTTGGTCTTCGATTTTCCATCGCTGGAGAGTGGTGCACTGTGGTACTGTTCCGTTTCAAATCCATGCATGCATTTCTAAAAGTCGTACGACACTGTTTCGCCGTTTCAGACGGATGTTGCACCTTGCACTGTGGATGTTGCACCCTGTAGATATCGATTATTCGAACGGCCATAACTTCTGGCTCGTTTTGAGTTACAAAAGCCATAACCTGTCAAAACGAAGGCCTCGATGATTTCTATGGTTTTGATAGCTTTCAGCCACCAACGGATAGATTAATGCCCAAAAAGGACAACCCGAATCTCAATCGGGTCTCGTAAGTTTTTTACCCTTCGTTTTTTCGACACGTGGATTTTTACGGTAAAACGGGATTACCTTGGCCTGTCTTCGACTTCCCATCTCTGGAGAGTGGTGCACCAAGGTACTGTTCCATTTCAAATCCATGCACGCATTTCTAAAAGTCGTACGGCATTGTTTTTCCATTTCGGACGGATGTTTCACTTTGCACCGTGGATGTTGCACCCAGTAGATATCGATTATTCAGACGGCCATAACTTCTGGCTCGTTTAGAGCTACGGGAGCCATAACCTGTCAAAATGAAGGCCTCGATGAGTGCTATGGCTTTGACAGCTTTCAGCTGTCAACGGATAGATTAATGCCCAAAAAGGACAACCCGAATCTCAATCGGGTCTCGTAAGTTTTTTACCCTTGTTTTTTCGACACGTGGATTTTTACGGTAAAACGGAATTACCGTGGCCCGTCTTCGACTTCCCATCGCTGGAGAGTTGTGCACAATGGTACTGTTCCGTTTCAAATCCATGCACGCATTTCTAGAAGTCGTACGGCACTGTTTCGCCATTTCGGATGGTTGTTGCACCTTGCACCGTGGATGTTGCACCCTGTAGATATCGATTATTCGGACGACCATAACTTCTGGCTCGTTTAGAGTTACGGGAGCCATAACCTGTCAAAACGAAGGCCTCGATGAGTTATACGGCTTTGACAGCTTTCACCCATCAATGGATAGATTAATGCCCAAAAAGGACAACCCGAATCTCAATCGGGTCTCGTAAGTTTTTTACCCTTCGTTTTTTCGACACGTGGATTTTTACGGTAAAACGGGATTACGGTGGTTGGTCTTCGATTTACCATCGCTGGAGAGTAGTGCACCATGGTACTGCTCCGTTTCAAATCCATGCACGCATTTCTAAAAGTCGTACGGCACTTTGTCGCCATTTCGGACGGATGATGCACCCTGTAGATACCGATTATTCGGACGGCCATAACTTCTGGATCGTTTAGAGTTACAAAAGCCGTAACCTGTCAAAACGAAGGCCTCGATGAGTTCTACGGTTTTGACATCTTTCAGCCGTCAACGGATAGATTAATGCCCAAAAAGGACAACCCGATTCTCAATCGGGTCTCGTAAGTTTTTTACCCTTCGTTTTCTCGACACGTGGATTTTTACGGTAAAACGGGATTACGGTGGCCGATCTTCGATTTACCATCGCTGGAGAGTGTTTCACCATGGTACTGTTCCGTTTCAAATCCATGAACGCATTTCTAAAAGTTGTACGACGCTGTTTCGCCATTTCGCACGGATGTTGCACCTTGCACCGTGGATGTTGCACCCTGTAGATATCGATTATTCGGACGGCCATAACTTCTGGCTCGTTTAGATTTACGGGAGCCATAACCCGTAAAAACAAAGGCATCGATGAGTTCTACGGTTTTGACAGCTTTCACCCATCAACAGATAGATTAGTGCCCAAAAAGGACAACCCGAATCTCAATCGGGTCTCGTGAGTTTTTTACCCTTCGTTTTTTCGACACGTGGATTTTTACGGTAAAACGGGATTACCGGGGCCCGTCTTCGACTTCCCATCGCTGGAGATTGGTGCACCATGGTACTGTTCTGTTTCAAGTCCATGCACGCGTTTATAAAAGTCGTACGGCACTGTTTCGCCATTTCGGACGGATGTTGCACCTTGCACCATGGATGTTGCACCCTGTAGATATCGATTATTCGAACGGCCATAACTTTTGGCTCGTTTAGAGTTACAAATGCCAAAGCCTGTCAAAACGAAGGCCTCGATGAGTTCTATGGTTTTGACAGCTTTCAGCCGTCAACGGATAGATTAATGCCCAAAAACGACAACCCGAATCTCAATCGGGTCTCGTAAGTTTTTTACCCTTCGTTTTTTCGACACGTGGATTTTTACGGTAAAACGGGATTAGCGTGGCCCGTCTTCGACTTCCCATTGCTGGAGAGTGGTGCACCATGGTACTATTCCATTTCAAATCCATGCACGCATTTCTAAAAGTCGTACGATCCTGTTTCGCCATTTCGGACGGATGTTGCACCTTGCACCGTGGATGTTGCACCCTGTAGATATCGATTATTCGGACGGCCATAACTTCTGGCTCGTTTAGAGTTACGGGAGCCATAACCTTCCAAAACGAAGGGCTAGATGTGTTCTACGGTTTTGACCACTTTCAGCCGTCAACGGATAGATTAATGCCCAAAAAGGACAACCCGAATCTCTATCGGGTCTCGTAAGTTTTTTACCCATTGTTTTTTCGACACGTGGATTTTTACGGTAAAACGGGATTACGGTGGCTGGTCTTCGATTTACCATCGCTGGAGAGTGGTGCACCATGGTACAGTTCTGTTTCAAGTCCATGCACGCATTTCTAAAAGTCGTACGGCACTGTTTCGCCATTTCTGACGGATGTTGCACCTTGCACCGTGGATGTTGCACCCTGTAGATATCGATTATTCAGACGACCATAACTTCTGTCTCGTTTAGAGTTGCGGGAGCCGTAACCTGTCAAAACGAAGGCCTCGATGAGTTCTACGGCTTTGGCAACTTTCAGCCGTCAATGGATAGATTAATGCCCAAAAAGGACAACCCGAATCTCAATCGGGTCTCGTAAGTTTTTTACCCTTCGTTTTTTCGACACGTGGATTTTTACAGTAAAACGAGATTACGGTGGCTGGTATTCGATTTAACATCACTGGATAGTGGTGCACCATGGTACTGTTCCGTTTCAAATCCATGCACGCATTTCTAAAAGTCGTACGGCACTGTTTCGCCATTTCGGACGGATGTTGCACCTTGCACCGTGTATGTTGCACCCTATAGATATCGATTATTCGGACGGCCATAACTTCTGGCTCGTTTAGACTTACGGGAGCCATAACCTGTCATAACGAAGGCCTCGATGAGTTCTACGGCTTTGAAAGCTTTCAGCCGTCAATGGATAGATTAATGCCCAAAAAGGACAACCCGAATCTCAATCGGGTCTCGTAAGTTTTTTACCCTTCGTTTTTTCGATACGTGGATTTTCATGGTAAAACAGGATTAGCGTGGCCGGTCTTCGATTTACCATCGTTGGAGAGTGGTGCACCATGGTACTGTTCCGTTTCAAATCTATGCACGCATTTCTAAAAGTCGTACGACACTGTTTCGCCATTTCGGATGGATGTTTCAACTTGCACCGTGGATGTTGCACCCTGTAGATATCGATTATTCGGACGACCATAACTTCTGGCTCATTTAGAGTTACGGGAGCCATAACCTGTCAAAACGAAGGCCTCGATGAGTTCTACGGCTTTGGCGGCTTTCAGCCGTTAACGCATAGATTAATGCCCATAAAGGACAACCCGAATCTCAATCGGGTCTTGTAAGTTTTTTACCCTTCGTTTTTTCGACACGTGGATTTTTACGGTAAAACGGATTACCGTGGCCCGTCTTCGACTTCCCATCGCTGGAGAGTTGTGCACCATGGTACTGTTCCGTTTCAAATCCATGCACGCATTTCTAAAAGTCGTACGGCACTGTTTCGCCATTTCGGACGGATGTTGCACCTTGCACCGTGGATGTTGCACCCTGTAGATATCGATTATTCGGACGAACATAACTTCTCGCTCGTTTAGAGTTACGGGAGCCATAACCTGTCAAAACGAAGGCCTCGATGAGTTATACGGCTTTGACAGCTTTCACCCATCAATGGATAGATTAATGCCCAAAAAGGACAACCCGAATCTCAATCGGGTCTCGTAAGTTTTTTACCCTTCGTTTTTTCGACACGTGGATTTTTACGGTAAAACGGGATTACCGTGGCCCGTCTTCGACTTCCCATCGCTGGAGAGTTGTGCACCATGGTATTGTTCCGTTTCAAATCCATGCACGCATTTCTAAAAGTCGTACGACACAGTTTCGCCATTTCGGACGGATGTTGCACCTTGCACCGTGGATGTTGCACCCTGTAGATATCGATTATTCGGACGACCATAACTTCTGGCTCGTTTAGAGTTACGGGAGCCATAACCTGTCAAAACGAAGGCCTCGATGAGTTATACGGCTTTGACAGCTTTCACCCATCAATGGATAGATTAATGCCCAAAAAGGACAACCCTAATCTCAATCGGGTCTCGTAAGTTTTTTACCCTTCGTTTTTTCGACACGTGGATTTTTACGGTAAAACGGGATTACGGTGGTTGGTCTTCGATTTACCATCGCTGGAGAGTAGTGCACCATGGTACTGTTCCGTTTCAAATCCATGCACGCATTTCTAAAAGTCGTACGGCACTTTGTCGCCATTTCGGACGGATGATGCACCCTGTAGATACCGATTATTCGGACGGCCATAACTTCTGGATCGTTTAGAGTTACAAAAGCCGTAACCTGTCAAAACGAAGGCCTCGATGAGTTTTACGGTTTTGACAGCTTTCAGCCGTCAACGGATAGATTAATGCCCAAAAAGGACAACCCGAATATCAATCGGGTCTCGTAAGTTTTTTACCCTTCGTTTTCTCGACACGTGGAATTTTACGGTAAAACGGGATTACGGTGGCCGATCTTCGATTTACCATCGCTGGAGAGTGGTTCACCATGGTACTGTTCCGTTTCAAATCCATGAACGCATTTCTAAAAGTTGTACGACGCTGTTTCGCCATTTCGCACGGATGTTGCACCTTGCACCGTGGATGTTGCACCCTGTAGATATCGATTATTCGGACGGCCATAACTTCTGGCTCGTTTAGATTTACGGGAGCCATAACCCGTCAAAACGAAGGCATCGATGAGTTCTACGGTTTTGACAGCTTTCACCCGTCAACGGATAGATTAGTGCCCAAATAGGACAACCCGAATCTCAATCGGGTCTCGTGAGTTTTCTACCCTTCGTTTTTTCGACACGTGGATTTTTCGGTAAAACGGGATAACCGTGGCCCGTCTTCGACTTCCCATCGCTAGAGATTGGTGCACCATGGTACTGTTCTGTTTCGAATCCATGCACGCATTTCTAAAAGTCGTGCGGCACTGTTTCGCCATTTCGGACGGATGTTGCACCTTGCACCGTGGATGTTGCACCCTGTAGATATCGATTATTCGAACGGCCATAACTTCTGGCTCGTTTAGAGTTACAAAAGCCATAGCCTGTCAAAACGAAGGCCTTGATGAGTTCTATGGTTTTGACAGCTTTCAGCCGTCAACGGATAGATTAATGCCCAAGAAGGACAACCCGAATCTCAATCGGGTCTCGTAAGTTTTTTACCCTTCGTTTTTTCGACACGTGGATTGTTACGGTAAAACGGGATTAGCGTGGCCCATCTTCGACTTTCCATTGCTGGAGAGTGGTGCACCATGGTACTGTTCCGTTACAAATCCATGCACGCATTTCTAAAAGTCGTACGATCCTGTTTCGCCATTTCGGACGGATGTTGCACCTTGCACCGTGGATGTTGCACCCTGTAGATATCGATTATTCGGACGGCCATAACTTCTGGCTCGTTTGGAGTTACGGGAGCCATAACCTTCCAAAACGAAGGGCTAGATGTGTTCTACGGGTTTGACCACTTTCAGCCGTCAACGGATAGATTAATGCCCAAAAAGGACAACCCGAATCTCTATCGGGTCTCGTAAGTTTTTTACCCATTGTTTTTTCGACACGTGGATTTTTACGGTAAAGCGGGATTACGGTGGCTGGTCTTCGATTTACCATCGCTGGAGAGTGGTGCACCATGGTACAGTTCCGTTTCAAGTCCATGCACGCATTTATAAAAGTCGTACGGCACTGTTTCGCCATTTCTGACGGATGTTGCACCTTGCACCGTGGATGTTGCACCCTGTAGATATCGATTATTCGGACGACCATAACTTCTGTCTCGTTTAGAGTTGCGGGAGCCATAACCTGTCATAACGAAGGCCTCGATGAGTTCTACGGCTTTGGCAACTTTCAGCCGTCAATGGATAGATTAATGCCCAAAAAGGACAACCCGAATCTCAATCGGGTCTCGTAAGTTTTTTACCCTTCGTTTTTTCGACACGTGGATTTTTACAGTAAAACGAGATTACGGTGGCTGGTATTCGATTTAACATCGCTGGAGAATGGTGCACCATGGTACTGTTCCGTTTCAAATCCACGCACGCATTTCTAAAAGTCGTACGGCACTGTTTCGCCATTTCGGACGGATGTTGCACCTTGCACCGTGTATGTTGCACCCTATAGATATCGATTATTCGGACGGCCATAACTTCTGGCTCGTTTAGAGTTACGGGAGCCATAACCTGTCATAACGAAGGCCTCGATGAGTTCTACGGCTCTGAAAGCTTTCAGCCGTCAACGGATAGATTAATGCCCAAAAAGGACAACCCGAATCTCAATCGGGTCTCGTAAGTTTTTTACCCTTCGTTTTTTCGATACGTGGATTTTTACGGTAAAACGGGATTACCATGGCCGGTCTTCGATTTACCATCGCTGGAGAGTGGTGCACCATGGTACTGTTCCGTTTCAAATCCATGCACGCATTTCTAAAAGTCGTACGGCACTGTTTCGCCATTTCGGATGGATGTTGCAACTTGCACCGTGGATGTTGCACCCTGTAGATATCGATTATTCGGACGACCATAACTTCTGGCTCGTTTAGAGTTACGGGAGCCATAACCTGTCAAAACGAAGGCCTCGATGAGTTCTACGGCTTTGGCGGCTTTCAGCCGTCAACGCATAGATTAATGCCCATAAAGGACAACCCGAATCTCAATCGGGTCTTGTAAGTTTTTTACCCTTCGTTTTTTCGGCACGTGGATTTTTACGGTAAAACGGGATTACCGTGGCCCGCCTTCGACTTTCCATCGCAGGAGAGTGGTGCACCAAGTTACTGTTCCGTTTCAAATCCATGCACGCATTTCTAAAAGTCGTACGGCACTGTTTCGCCATTTCGGACGGATGTTGCACCTTGCACCGTGGATGTTGCACCCTGTAGATATTGATTATTCGGACGGCCATAACTTCTGGCTCATTTAGAGTTACGGGAGCCATAACCTGTCAAAACGAAGGCGCAGATGAGTTCTATGGCTTTGACCGTTTTCAGCCTTCAACGGATAGATTAATGCCCAAAAAGGACAACCCGAATCTCAATCGGGTCTCGTTAGTTTTTTACCCTTTGTTTTTTCGACACGTGGATTTTTACGGTAAAACGGGATTATGGTGGCTGGTCTTCGATTTTCCATCGCTGGAGAGTGGTGCACCGTGGTACTGTTCTGTTTCAAATCCATGCACGCATTTCTAAAAGTCGTACGATACTGTTTTGCCATTTCGGATGGATGTTGCACCCTGTAGATATCGATTATTCGGACGGCCATAACATTTGGCTCGTTTTGAGTTACAAAAGCCATAACCTGTCAAAACGAAGGCCTCAATGATTTCTACGGTTTTGATAGCTTTCAGCCGTCAACGGATAGATTAATACCCAAAAAGGACAACCCGAATCTCAATCAGGTCTCGTAAGTTTTTTACCCTTCGTTTTTTCGACACGTGGATTTTTACGGTAAAACGGGATTACCGTGGCCCGTCTTCGACTTCCCATCTCTGGAGAGTGGTGCACCATGGTAATGTTCCGTTTCAAATCCATGCACGCATTTCTAAAAGTCGTACGGCATTGTTTCGCCATTACGGACGGATGTTTCACCTTGCACCGTGGATGTTGCACCCAGTAGATATCCATTATTCAGTCGGCCATAACTTCTGGCTCGTTTAGAGCTACGGGAGCCATAACCTGTCAAAACGAAGGCCTCGATGAGTTCTATGGCTTTGACAGCTTTTAGCCGTCAACGGATAGATTAATGCCCAAAAATGACATCCCGAATCTCAATAGGGTTTCGTAAGTTTTTTACCCTTCGTTTTTTCGACACGTGGATTTTTACGGTAAAACGGGATTACCGTGGCCCGTCTTCGACTTCCCATCGCTGGAGAGTTGTGCACCATGGTACTGTTCCGTTTCAAATCCATACACGCATTTCTAAAAGTCGTACGGCACTGTTTCGCCATTTCGGACGGATGTTGCACCTTGCACTGTGGATGTTGCACCCTGTAGATATCGATTATTCGGACGACCATGACTTCTGCCTCGTTTAGAGTTACGAGAGCCGTAACCTGTCAAAACGAAGGCCTCGATGAGTTATACGGCTTTGACAGCTTTCAGCCGTCAACGGATAGATTAATGCCCAAAAAGGACAACCCGAATCTCAATCGGGTCTCGTAAATTTTTACCCTTCGTTTTTTCAACACGTGGTTTTTTGCGGTAAAACAGGATTACCGTGGCTCGTCTTCGACTTTCCATCGCTGGAGAGTGGTGCACCATGGTACTGTTCCGTTTCAAATCCATGCACGCATTTCTAAAAGTCGTACGGAACTGTTTCGCCATTTCGGACGGATGTTGCTCCTTGCACCGTGGATGTTGCACCCAGTAGATATCGATTATTCGGACGGCCATAGCTTCTGGCTCGTTTAGAGTTATGGGAGCCATAACCTGTCAAAACGAAGGCCCCGATGAGTTCTATGGCTTTGACAGCTTTCAGCCGTCAATGGATAGATTAATACCCAAAAAGGACAACTCGAATCTCAATCGGGTCTCCTAAGTTTTTTACCCTTCGTTTTTTCGACACGTGGATTTTTACGGCAAAACGGGATTACGGTGGCTGGTCTTCGATTTACCATCGCGGAAGAGTGGTGCACCATGGTACTGTTCCGTTTCAAATCCATGCACGCATTTCTAAAAGTCGTACGACACTGTTTCGCCATTTCGGACGGATGTTGCACCTTGCACCGTGGATGTTGCACCCTGTATATATCGATTATTCGGACGGCCATAACTTCTGGCTCGTTTAGTGTTACAAAAGCCATAACCTGTCAAAACGAAGGCCTCGATGAGTTCTATGGCTTTGACAGCTTTCAGCCGTCAACGGATAGATTAATGCCCAAAAAGGACAACCCGAATCTCAGTCGGGTCTCGTAAGTTTTTTACCCTTCGTTTTTTCGACATGTGGATTTTTACGGTAAGACAGGATTACGGTGGCTGGACTTCGATTTAGCATCGCTGGAGAGTGGTGCACCATGGTACTGTTCCGTTTCAAATCCATGCACGCATTTCTAAAAGTCGTACGGCATTGTTTCACCATTTCGGACGGATGTTGCACCTTGCACCGTGGATGTTGCACCCTGTAGATATCGATTATTCGGACGGTCATAACTTCTGGCTCGTTTAGAGTTACAAAAGCCATAACCTGTCATAACGAAGGACACGATGAGTTCTACGGCTTTGACAGCTTTCAGCCGTCAACGGATAGATTAATGCCCAAAAAGGACAACTCGAATCTCAATCGGGTCTCGTAAGTTTTTTACCCTTCGTTTTTTCGACACGTGGATTTTTACGTTAAAACGGGATTACGGTGGCTGGTCTTCGATTTACCATCGCTGGAGAGTGGCGCACCATGGCACTGTTCCGTTTCAAATCCATGCACGTATTTCTAAAAGTCGTACGGCACTGTTTCGCCATTTCGGATGGATGTTGCACCTTGCACCGTGGATGTTGCACCCTGTAGATATCGATTATTCGGACGGCAATAACTTCTGGCTCGTTTAGAGTAACGGGAGCCATAACTTGTCAAAACGACGGCCTCGATGAGTTCTACGGCTTTGACGGCTTTCAGCCGTCAACGGATAGATTAATGCCCATAAAGGACAACCCGAATCTCAGTCGGGTCTTGTAAGTTTTTTACCCTTCGTTTTTTCGACACGTGGATTTTTACGGTAAAACGGGATTACCGTGGCCCGTCTTGGACTTTCCATCGCTGGAGAGTAGTGCACCATGGTACTGTTCCGTTTCAAATCCATGCACGCATTTCTAAATGTCGTACGGCGCTGTTTCACCATTTCGGACTGATGTTGCACCTTGCACCGTGGATGTTGCACCCTGTAGATATCGATTATTTGGACGGCCATAACTTCTAGCTCGTTTAGAGTTACGGGAGCCATAACCTGTCAAAACGAAGGCGCAGATGAGTTCTACAGCTTTGACAGCTTTCACCGTCAATGGATAGATTAATGCCCAAAAAGGACAACCCGAATCTCAATCGGGTCTCGTAAGTTTTTTTCCCTTCCTTTTTTCGACACGTGGATTTTTACGGTAAAACGGGATTACGGTGGCTGGTCTTCGATTTTCCATCGTTGGAGAGTGGTGCACCGTGGTACTGTTGTGATGGGTTCGATCGATTCGAACTAGGTAGATGCAGGTCAACACGAGACTTGCGTAGTTGATTGATTCAAACTATGCAATGGCCACTGATACGAGCGAGGCGAAGAACATGGGTGCGAAGCGGTCAACTCGGAGATAAAACAGGATCGATGCGAGGAGTGCGCGCCACGTCACCAGAGATCCACGTGACCGATCGATTTGAAGGGGATGGATTCGAAATGATGGGTTCGAATGCAACAGCCAACCGAGAATCATCATTTCGAAACGATCATATCTCCTAAACCACTGATCCAAATGCAACCAAATTTTCACAGTAGCTTTCATATGAGGTAAAGATTGTTCCTGCCAAGTTTCAGCTCGATTGGACCATTTCTTGATGGGTTCGAAATCACTTCGAACCGATGTCAGATCGAGACGAAATTTGGTGGGGTCAGTCGCGTGGGCCCACTCACGTGCCAGAAGAAGTCTCCCAAAGTTTCAGCCAGATCTGGGCCTCCAACGCCTATAAATAGCACCCTGAAGCCTTCAGAAAGGGGGATCTTCCGAGAACTTCTGCCATTGAACGCTGAGACTCTGCCGGATTAACGTCTATTGATCAGAATCACTGTTGTATTCAGATTTCAAAGCTATTATCTACTGTAATCCATTGTAATCGATTGAATCGAGCAAAGCAATAAAGAGAAATCCTTCAAAGTGGACGTAGGCACGAACGCCGAACCACTATAAATCCTGTGTTTGTGATTGTTGTTTGTGAATTACTGTGATTTATTATCTAGAGCTGAATTTTATATTGATTGTTGCTGAGTTCCGTGTTGATTATTATCAAGTTGAATACGCAAACGGGTGCTTTCGTGATATTGGGTGTTTGTGACCAATTTTGGCGCAAACATTTTGGTGCTGTCACTGAGAACTGATTCAGGAAGAAGTTGAATATGAAAATCCAAGAGTTCAGATCTAGGAATTATGGCAAGACAATCGAGTAGAAAGGCAAGGCCTGAGAGAAGCGAACCACAAGGAAGTCAAGAGGCTTCCTCAGGAGCGAATCAACCATCGATATACATCACTAGGGACGAGATGGAGACGATGATGAAGAGGCAAGAGGAATTGATCCAGAGTTTGTTCCAACAGATAGGACAGCTGGGAGCACAGAATAGGGAAGCCAATGGAGTCCAGAACGGAGCAGGACCATCCGGCGTAGCGCCGGAGCTAGGGGGCACGCGTATGGAAAACGTTGACCCAATCTTGGAAAGAGAGAGAGAAGGATCTGCGCAACCCGGTAGTAGTAGAGGAGCGAACGCTCAGTCAAGGGGGCAGGTCCCGGAGTTACCTCGTGAACTCGGGAGGCAGGCTGAAAGTAGTGAACAAGGGTTACATCTCGGAGACAATGACCGATTAGCAGAGATGGTTAGAAAAGCTTTGAGAGGCGGTATGGTGAACAAAGACCTAGAGGATGTTAATAGAAGTCCTTTTACTTCAGCAATCAGGCAAGCTAGGAACCCACCGGATTTCAAACTACCGTCGTTGGATATGTATGACGGGAGAACGGACCCCACGGTCCATCTGACAAAATATATGAGACATATGGAAGTGCCGGGGGCATCGGAGGAGGTTATGGCCCGCTGCTTTCCATTATACTTGACAGATATCGCAGCACTATGGTTTAGACAATTGGAAAATGGATCCATCGGAACATGGAATGGTTTAGTGGAGAGATTTATGAGGCAATTCAGGGTTCATATTACAAGACCCAAGAATGTGATGACTTTGGCAACCCTAAAGCAAAAACCCGGAGAGACCTTGAGGAGTTATCTAGCACGATTCAATGCAGCAGCAGCTTCAGTGGATCGAGCGGATCCGTCCATGGTAGTAATGGCAGCTGTGTCCGGAATAGCTGACGGCACAGAGTTCAAGAATTCGTTGACTAAAGATCCACCCATAGATCTAGAGGAATTCTATCATGAGGCAGAAAAGTTTTTACGATTAGAAGATGCGAATGCAGAAAGAGAAGAAGGAGATGGGGTAGATGTTTATGCACTCAAAGACGAAAAGCTCCCTAGAAGGGACTCGGACAAGGATAAAGGTAAAAGAAGGATTGAGAATAACAGAGACAGATCAAAGCGGCAACGGAGGGAGCCGCGATTTACCACCTACACTGAGCTGAACGAGAGCCTGGAACGAATTTACCAGGATACCAAAGAACAGATTCCGGATCGTAGGCCAATGCGAAGGGATCCTACCTCTGACGAAAGGAAATCAGATAAGTTCTGTGTATTCCATGAATTAAACGGTCATAACACTAATGATTGTAGGCACCTGAAGGACGAGGTGGAAGGGCATATCAGGAACGGTATGCTCCTTCAATATGTAAGGAGGCGAGCTCCTACGGCAGAACCAGAGCGACCACCGTCCACATCAGCTAGAGGCGACCCCGAATCCAGGCACCGTTTGGTTATCAATTGAGTGAGATAACGATGAACAAGTTGTAAGCTTCCACCAACACAATCAAATCATTTACACATGTGCGAGATCGCGAACGATCTCCAGGCATGCTCTGAATGATCATTGACCATTTCGTAGCGGGAACTTACGCTTCGACATCCATGCTTTGCTTTCATATCATTTTAATTTGAACATTTAGACCCTGTTTGTTTGCTGTTTGTTTGGACATTGTTTTTGAAACCCATTCGTTTAATGGACATTTGATTCTGATAATTCTGGAATGGCTAAGCTACTAACACATGTATGGGGTCGCGAACGGTCCTTAGGCATGCTCTGAGATTGCGATGAACCGCCCTGACAAACGATCCAGGATCTCACCTGAACGTGACCTAAGCATCGGTAACACCAAGCCCTCCCGGGCACACACAACTCGCCTCACCTCAAATGGCTTGATCGCGAACGATCGTCACTTGAGGTCCAACACACGATCGCGAACGATCACTTTCTGCCTCGAACGCCATCGGCCGCGAACGGTCATGGTTCACTAATTATAAAATCCGACCTCGAACGGTCACCATTCGCCTTGAACGGCACTTGGTCGCGAACGATCATCAATTGCTGCGAACGGCATCGACCGCGAAAGGTCCCATTCAATCCTTTTCTATAAATAGCATCGACCGCGAACGGTCCTATTCTCATCATTTGCCGCGAACGGCATCGACCGCGAACGGTCCTATTCCATCCTATGCCGCGAACGGCACGGACTGCGAACGGTCCCATTTCACCTCAAACAGCATATGATCCCGAACGATCGATGCATGAATTTATACGCTCGACCGCGCACGGTCGCACTTCACCTCGAATGACTCAATCACGAACGATCGTCATTTGACGTTAAGCGCTCGACCATGAACGGCCGCGCTTCATCCCAAATGGCTTGATCCCGAACGATCGCCATTTGAGGCCATATGAAAACTATCAAGTTCTTTGCAGGTGGATGATCGGACACGAACATCCAACTCGAGGTATTACAAAACACACCTTCCTACTGCAAGGCATGTTTTGGGGGGCAAAATGTTATCCCGCTTTTTGGCAAAGCCGTGATACCAAAAGATTGGTCGAAAACGAAAGACAGTTCGTCTCAGAGATTGGTTACACTTCACTTTACTATGGATATCGATGAATTTTGTCCGAGTCCGGAACGGTCCAAAATTTATAGGACATGACAAGAAAGGTCGAAGGAGTCGTCATTTCAAATATCAGGTCCATCCGAGTTCGTATGCTCAAGATATGATGGTTTCAATATGAGAAAGATAGCCCCTTGTTCGGTTCGAAACCATAGGGTGCCCATGGTTCGAATCGATGGCCAAAGGTTATGTTCGAACCCATTGCTTCGAAACCATCTGATCCGAACCCATCCGGTGTCCTTGCTTCGAATCCATGAAGTTCGAACCCACCCAGTGTCCTTGCTTCGAATCCATGAAGTTCGAACCCACCCAGTATCCTTCCTTCGAATCCATGAAGTTCGAACCTATCATCCTAGTAGTAGTTCGAACCCACGAGACATAGCCGTGCCTCGAGTCCAGCAGTCATCATGTACTTCGAATCGATTGCATTCGAATCCATCAGCACGTTCGTATCCATGACTAGAACACTGCTTCGTATCCATCAAATGGGTCGCGTCTTCGTATCCATGAACTTCGTATCGATCGCGCCAGTGCCTAGTTCGAATCGATCGAACCCATCACGGGGCTTCAGTCCGTATCCATCACATAGGCGAACTTACCATCGATGCGAAGGAGGCCCCCTCTCCTCAATTCGAACTAGGTAGATGCAGGTCAACACGAGACTTGCGTAGTTGATTGATTCAAACTATGCAATGGCCACTGATACGAGCGAGGCGAAGAACATGGGTGCGAAGCGGTCAACTCGGAGATAAAATAGGATCGATGCGAGGAGTGCACGCCACGTCACCAGAGATCCACGTGACCGATCGATTCGAAGGGGATGGATTCGAAATGATGGGTTCGAATGCAACAGCCAACCGAGAATCATCATTTCGAAACGATCATATCTCCTAAACCACTGATCCAAATGCAACCAAATTTTCACAGTAGCTTTCATATGAGGTAAAGATTGTTCCTGCCAAGTTTCAGCTCGATTGGACCATTTCTTGATGGGTTCGAAATCACTTCGAACCGATGTCAGATCGAGACGAAATTTGGTGGGGTCAGTCGCGTGGGCCCACTCACGTGCCAGAAGAAGTCTCCCAAAGTTTCAGCCAGATCTGGGCCTCCAACGCCTATAAATAGCACCCTGAAGCCTTCAGAAAGGGGGATCTTTCGAGAACTTCTACCATTGAACGCTGAGACTCTGCCAGATTAACGTCTATTGATCAGAATCACTGTTGTATTCAGATTTCAAAGCTATTATCTACTGTAATCCATTGTAATCGATTGAATCGAGCAAAGCAATAAAGAGAAATCCTTCAAAGTGGACGTAGGCACGAACGCCGAACCACTATAAATCCTGTGTTTGTGATTGTTGTTTGTGAGTTACTGTGATTTATTATCTAGAGCTGAATTTTATATTGATTGTTGCTGAGTTCCGTGTTGATTATTATCAAGTTGAATACGCAAACGGGTGCTTTCGTGATATTGGGTGTTTGTGACCAATTTTGGCGCAAACAGTTTCAAATCCATGCACGCATTTATAAAAGTCGTACGGCACTGTTTCGCCATTTCGGACGGATGTTGCACCTTGCACCCGTATGTTGCACCCTTTAGATATCGATTATTCGGACGACCATAACTTCTGGCTCGTTTAGAGTAACAAAAGCCATAACCTGTCAAAACGAAGGCCTCGATGAGTTCTACGGTTTTGAAAGCTTTCAGCCGTCAATGGATAGATTAATGCCCAAAAAGGACAACCCGAATCTCAATCGGGTCTCGTAAGTTTTTTACCCTTCGTTTTTTCGACACGTGGATTTTTACGGTAAAACGGGATTACCGTGGCCCGTCTTCGACTTCCCATCATTGGAGAGTGGTGCACCATGGTACTGTTCCGTTTCAATTCCATGCACGCATTTCTAAAAGTCGTACGGCATTGTTTCGCCATTTCGGACGGATGTTGCACCTTGCACCGTGGATGTTGCACCCTATAGATATCGATTATTCGGAAGGCCATAACTTCTCAATCGGGTCTCGTAAGTTTTTTACCCTTCGTTTTTTCGACACGTGGATTTTTACGGTAAAACGGGATTACGGTGGCTGGTCTTCGATTTACCATCACTGGAGAGTGGTGCACCGTGGCACTATTCCGTTTCAAATCCATACATGCATTTCTAAAAGTAGTACGGCACTGTTTCGCCATTTCGGACGGATGTTGCACCTTGCACCGTGGATGTTGCACCCTCTAGATATCGATTATTCGGGCGGCCATAACTTCTGGCTCGTTTAGAGTTACAAAATCCATAACCTATCAAAATGAAGGCCTCGATGAGTTCTACGGTTTTGATAGCTTTCAGCCGTCAACGGATAGATTAACGCCCAAAAAGGACAACCCGAATCTCGATCGGGTCTCGTAAGTTTTTTACCCTTCGTTTTTTCGACACGTGGATTTTTACGGTAAAACGGGATTACCGTGATCCGTCTTCGACTTTCCATCGCTGGAGAGTGGTGCACCATGGTACTGTTCCGTTTCAAATCCACGCACGCATTTCTAAAAGTCGTACGACACTGTTTCGCCATTTCGGACGGATGTTGCACCTTGCACCGTGGATGTTGCACCCTGTAGATATCGATTATTCGGACGGCCATAACTTCTGGCTCGTTTAGAGTTACAAAAGCCATAACCTGTCAAAACGAAGGCCTCGATGAGTTCTATAGATTTGACAGCTTTCAGCCGTCAACGGATAGATTAATGCCCAAAAAGGACAACCCGAATCTCAATCGGGTCTCGTAAGTTTTTTACCCTTCGTTTTTTCGACACGTGGATTTTTACGGTAAAACGGGATTACCATGGCCCGTCTTCGACTTTCCGTCGCTGGAGAGTGGTGCACCATGGTACTGTTCCATTTCAAATCCATGCACGCGTTTCTAAAAGTCGTACGGCACTGTTTCGCCATTTCGGACGGATGTCGCACCTTGCACCGTGGATGTTGCACCCTGTAGATATCGATTATTCGGACGACCATAACTTCTAGCTTGTTTAGAGTCACGGGAGCCATAACCTGTCAAAACGAAGGCCTCGATGAGTTATACGGCTTTGACCGCTTTCAGCCGTCAACGGATAGATTAATGCCCAAAAAGGACAACCCGAATCTCAATCGGGTCTCGTAAGTTTTTTACCCTTCGTTTTTTCGACACGTGGATTTTTACGGTAAAACGGGATTACCGTGGCCCGTCTTCGACTTCCCATCGCTGGAGAGTGGTGCACCATGGTAATGTTCCGTTTCAAATCCATGCACGCATTTCTAAAAGTCGTACGACACTGTTTCGCCATTACGGACGGATGTTGCACCTTGCACCGTGGATGTTGTACCCTGTAGATATCGATTATTCGGACGACCATAGCTTCTGGCTCGTATAGAGTTATGGGAGCCATAACCTGTCAAAAGTAAGGCCCCGATGAGTTCTACGGCTTTGACAGCTTTCAGCCGTCAACGGATAGATTAATGCCCAAAATGGACATCCTGAATCTCAATCGGGTCTCCTAAGTTTTTTACCCTTCGTTTTTTCGACACGTGGATTTTTACGGTAAAACAAGATTACGGTGGCTGGTCTTCGATTTACCATCGCTGAAGAGTGGTGCACCATGGGACTGTTCCGTTTCAAATCCATGCATGCGTTTCTAAAAGTCGTACGACACTGTTTCGCCATTTCGGACGGAAGTTGCACCTTGCACCATGGATGTTGCACCCTGTATATATCGATTATTTGGACGGCCATAACTTCTGGCTCATTTGGAGTTACAAAAGCCATAACCTGTCAAAACGAAGGCCTCGATGTGTTCTACGGCTTTGACAGCTTTCAGCCGTCAACGGATAGATTAATGCCCAAAAAGGACAACCCGAATCTCAGTTGGGTCTCGTAAGTTTTTTACCCTTCGTTTTTTCGACACGTGGATTTTTACGGTAAAACGGGATTACGGTGGCTGGTCTTCGATTTACCATCGCTGGAGAGTGGTGCACCGTGGTACTATTTCGTTTCAAATCCATGCACGCATTTCTAAAAGTCGTACGGCACTGTTTCACCATTTCGGACGGATGTTGCACCTTGCACCGTGGATGTTGCACCCTGTAGGTATCGATTATTCGGACGGCCATAACTTCTGGCTCGTTTAGAGTTACAAAAGCCATAACCTTTCAAAACGAAGGCCTCGATGAGTTCTACAGCTTTGACAGCTTTCAGCCGTCAATGGATAGATTAATGCCTAAAAAGGACAACCCGAATCTCAATCGGGTCTCGTAAGTTTTTTACCCTTCGTTTTTTCGACACGTGGATTTTTACGGTCAAACGGGATTACCTTTGCCCGTCTTCGACTTCCCATCGCTGGAGAGTGGTGCACCATGGTACTGTTCCGTTTCAAATCCATGCACGCATTTCTAAAAGTCGTACGGCACTGTTTCGCCATTTCGGACGGATGTTGCACCTTCCACCGTGGATGTTGCACCCTGTAGGTATCGATTATTCGGACGGCCATAACTTCTGGCTCGTTTAGAGTTACAAAAGCCATAACCTTTCAAAACGAAGGCCTCGATGAGTTCTAGAGCTTTGACAGCTTTCAGCTGTCAACGGATAGATTAATGCCCAAAAAGGACAAGCCGAATCTCAATCGGGTCTCGTCAGTTTTTTACCCTTCGTTTTTTCGACACGTGGATTTTTACGGTAAAACGGGATTACCGTGGCCCGTCTTCGACTTCCCATCGCCGGAGAGTGGTGCACCAAGGAACTGTTCCGTTTCTAATCCATGCACGCATTTCTAAAAGTCGTACGGCACTGTTTCGCCATTTCGGACGGATGTTGCACCTTGCACCGTGGATGTTGCACCCTGTAGATATCGATTATTCGGACGGTCATAACTTCTGGCTCGTTTAGAGTTAAGGGAGCCATAACCTGTCAAAAGGAAGGCGCAAATGAGTTCTACGGCTTTGACAGCTTTTAGCCGTCAACGGATAGATTAATGCCCAAAAAGGACAACCCGAATCTCAATCGGGTCTCGTAACTTTTTTACCCTTCGTTTTTTCGACACGTGGATTTTTACGGTGAAACAGGATTACGGTGGCTGGTCTTCGATTTTCCATCGCTGGAGAGTGGTGCACCATGGCACTGTTCCGTTTCAAATCCATGCACGCATTTCTAAAAGTCGTACGGCACTGTTTCGCCATTTCGGACGGATGTTGCACCTTGCACCGTGGATGTTGCACCCTGTAGATATCGATTATTCGGACGGCCATAACTTCTGGCACGTTTAAAGTTACAAAAGCCATAACCTGTCAAAACGAAGGCCTCGATGAGTTCTACGGTTTTTATAGCTTTCAGCCGTCAACGGATAGATTAATGCCCAAAAAGGACAACCCGAATCTCAATCGGGTCTCGTAAGTTTTTTACCCTTCGTTTTTTCGACACGTAGATTTTTACGGTAAAACGGGATTACCGTGGCCCGTCTTTGACTTCCCATCTCTGGAAAGTGGTGCACCATGGTACTGTTCCGTTTCAAATCCATGCACGCATTTCTAAAAGTCGTACGGCATTGTTTCGCCATTTCGGACGGATGTTGCACCTTGCACCGTGGATGTTGCACCCAGTAGATATCGATTATTCAGACGGCCATAACTTCTGGCTCGTTTAGAGCTACGGGAGCCATAACCTGTCAAAACGAAGGCCTCAATGAGTTCTATGGCTTTGATGGCTTTCAGCTGTGACGACCGCCCATGACTCCCGCACCAAAACGAGGAAATAATGTGCATAAAAGTGTGCCAGGCAGCCATGGACGATAGTCAGGGTGAAATAAAACAAAGGAATCTCTATCGCATAACTCACAGCGCATGGATAAAATACAATAGAGAAATATAATATAGTGAAGCTCCATAGAACAGAACATCATCATATAAGCATCACAGTAGTTTTATACAATCATCTACACAAATCCATACGTGAAAGCCTCACTACAAATCGCTCAACCAAATACAGCAGCGGATACCCAGTACATATAGTAAGAAAACTAATATGCAAAGCCTCCTGCTCGTCTTCGTCATCTTCAGCGTAGAACTCCTAGCACAGCACCTGTCACCTGCTACCTAGTCTGCCCATCCCAACATGGATGAACAGCCCAAGGTAATAAGAGGAGACATAAAACCTTGAGTCAGACAAAGTCTTAGTGAGCAGTAAATTAACTATCAAACATACCAAAAGAGCATAAAGGATAAAAGGAATAGGAACCAAATCATCCCACTCCACCTCTTTCTACAGTGATAGCCCCCAGACACACACTAAGGAGAAGCAGGCATAACATAGCAGACAATTAAGGTAAAGCAATAATCACTCGAGTCAAGGACGATGTTTTCCAAATACAAACCCCCAAGGCCTAAACCAAGATCAGATAAGCACCCAGAAAACACCGCTCTTGAGACCGAATGATGATACAACCAAACATCCATGACTCTGGCTATCACTGTTAACTTTGCCTTGATTTCACCGTTAGTTGAATGACCACCTGTCAAGGGCTAATGGTAACCCCGGTCTAGACATAACTCCGCACGTCATCGTGACCCGTGCCTAAGCCGAACGCATCAGCCCAGAGTACTAGCACGTCATCGTGACCCGTGCCTGGAACGTCATCGTGACCCGTTCCAACGTACCCTTGCTTTGAGTATGCTAGAACCTTCAACAACGATGAGATCTCAGCCTCCTAGCCATCCTCCTTGACGACTATTTCCATACTAGCTCAAGCGCCTCTCAAGCTAACCATTATCCACCCCAACCCGGACCGCATCACCGAGTTATAACTTTGCACGTCTTCATGACCCGTGCTTGGAACGTCTTCGTGACCCGTCCCATCACAACATATGTCTTGCCTCATCACATCATAGCAAAGTCTCTCATCTTGGAACGCCATCATGACCCGTCCCATCTCAACATAAGCCTTGCCTCATCACATCATAGCAAAGTCCCAACTTAATCATGCTTTGCCTTCTCGCATCATGGCAAGAACCCACATCCTCGAATCCGTCCATATGAGCTTCCACATCCGCTTCATATGCTACAGGCAGCTTTCACCATTCAAGAGCCTTTCCACTTAGCTTTTGAATCATCTCAACCCACCTTGTTTCAAATCAACTACAAGCTAACTTGGAGCAATCAAATCTATCATACATTCACACAATCAATCATTAATACAACCAATCAAGCATTCAAACAAGATCTAACAAGCAATATTAACTATAATGGCAATTTCGTAATTAAGTGATCAAAAGTCCAACATATGTGAAATCATGGTTTTTAGCATAGATCTATCAAATCTAAAACATGGGTTTTGTCTATAATACTTGTTAAACAAACTTGCATAAGTAAACATCTTCAAAAACAATGGATCTAGACTTGGATCTAAGAAATATGCATGGAAATCCTAACTTTAACGCTCAAACAAGCCACCAATCCAATATACTCCTTTGGATCCGCGTGAGAGATAACTACCACTCACCAAATCACCAAAACAACCTAAAATCAGTCAACTTCAGATCTGGACAGCAAGGACTTGAGCTTGATCCGGAGAAATTTCACTTGAAACGGTGAAATCTAGCTTCTTCGGATGAAAATCTTCAACTTTGGAGCTTCAATCTTTGATCTTGTTTTTCGATCTTCAATGGATGTTAGCACTTGATGGAAGTAGAGAAAGAAGTGAAGAAAATACTGTAGACGAGTTTCCAAAATGGCAGCACTTCGTCGCTTCGAAATCCGGTGCCAAAAAGTGAGCCAAACCCCTCTATTTATAGGCTGGAATCCCCCTTAGCTCGGCCGTCCCTAAGTCGCCGCCGACCTAACACTCCGCCGACTCAACCTCAAGACGCCGACCCAACTATGCAGCACACTCACAGGGTTACACGATCTAGTTCCTGCCGACCTAAGCCCTATGCCGACCCAAAGACCTTCGACCTAAGACATATGCGCATCACGACCTACCGACTCAAGCCCCTACCGACCTAACTCAACCTTGGTCATACGACTCATGCGACCTAACTCCTAGCCGACCTATGACCCAGCTGACTAACGACTCAACACACAGAACCAACCTTAGGTCGCATGCGACCTAACCTAACTCGGCATAGCCGACCTAACACAACACCATGCTAACCCCTAACTCATTAACCCGTTAACTATTAAGGCGTTAGCTCTTAGGTCGTCCACTACCCTAAGTCGGTCAATCCTATGGGTCATCCAAGCTCCTTGAGTCGGTCCTCTATGAGTCGGTCACTATCTTAACTCGGCAACACCTTAACTCGTCCACCTTCCTTAAGTCGTTTCCCTGTGAGTCGGCCACCCTCTAAGCCATAACTCCTTAACCCGGCAACACTTAACTCGGCCAATACCTATAAGTCGCTCCAACCTATGAGTCGGCCACTACCTTAAGTCGGCCACGACTCATCACTAGCACTCAGTAACGACTCAATACAATCAACATATGGCTCAGGCTAGAGACAATGCAAACAACACTAACAACCTGTAAATTCTACGATACATCAACATGTAAAAATACGGGTCGTTACATTCTCTCCCCCTTAGGAATTTCGCCCCTGAAATTCCAAGCAAACAACAGCAATCACAATTATTCCGCATGCCTACCATCCATAGCAATCAACAACCCATGCATCCAATTCTATCCTAGCATGCAGAATTCTAAGACATAGAACAAGCTACAAATTCATGAGATGTCACGACACTTTAGGGCCATACCTCGAAGAGTCCGGGATGAGCTGCCTTCATCCTCTCTTCCTCCTCCCATGTACAGTCGTTAACATCATCACTCCATTGTACCTTGAGCAACGTAATCGTCTTCCTCCTAAGCTGTTTCGTATCGGTTTCAATAATACGAAGCGGCTCACGAGGTCTCGTACCCACGGAATCAACCTCCAAATCTTCACAGCTATCAGTAGAAACCACTGTAGTTGGGTCATGCACATACTTCCGTAGATAAGATACATGAAAAACATTGTGCACACCCGCCATCTTTTCCGGTAACTCTAATCTATAAGCGAGCTTTCCAATTCGCTTGATAATCGGAAATGGTCCAACAAATCTCGGAGTTAACTTTCCTTTCTTCCCGAATCTAATGACATTCCTCAGTGGAGAAATCTTCACAAAAACCATATCGCCCACGTCGAATTCCAAATCCTTTCGACGATTATCGGCATAACTTTTCTGACGATCTTGGGCTGCCTTCATTTGTTGCCGAATGATCTCTATACAATCCGAAGTCTGTCGAATCATCTCTGGCCCAAGTATCAGCTTTTCTCCAGTTTCCAACCAACATGTCGGAGAGTTACACGGTCTTCCATATAATGCCTCATATGGTGCCATACCAATACTCGACTGATAACTGTTATTATAAGCAAACTCCACCAAATGAAGGTGATCTTCCCATGATCCTCCGAAGTCCAAAACACATGCCCTAAGAAGATCTTCCAAAACTCGGTTGACTCTCTCAGTCTGACCATCTGTTTGAGGATGATAAGCTGTACTTAAACACAACTCAGTTCCCAAAACTTCCTGGAAGCTCTTCCAAAATCTACTAGTGAACAATGGGTCTCGATCGCTCACTATACTTTTCGGAACACCATGGAATCGAACAATCCACTTCACATACAACTCAGCCAACTTCGATGCAGTCCTAGTCGATCGAACAGGAATGAACCTTGCACTCTTAGTCAAACGATCTACTATGACCCAAATCCCTTCATTTCCTGCCCTAGTTCTAGGTAGACCATCGATAAAATCCATCGACACTTGCTCCCACTTCCATGTAGGAACCTCTAATGGCTGAAGTAATCCACTGGGCTTCTTCTGCTCAGCTTTTACCAACTGGCAATTCATACATTTGGAAATAAAATTTCCAACATCCTTCTTCATACCTTCCCAGTAGTAGGTTCTCTTCATATCCCGATACATTTTGTTTCCACCTGGATGAATTGTCAACTTCGAGTGATGACTCTCCCTCAGAACCTCATCTCTCAATCCATCATCATCAGGAACAACCAATCGTCCTTGCTTTCGAAGCCAACCCTTTCGATCGACCTCGAATCCTTTATCCTTCTCCGGGTCCAATCCGGATTCCAAATCACGGACAATCTTGACAAGCTTATCGTCTCTCCTTTGGCTCTCGCCAATTCTTTCCACAAGAGTAGGCCTTATTGATAAGTTTGCCAACATTTCAGGTTCCAATTCATATCTAGGCCTGAAATCAAATCCAGCCAAATACTCAAGACTCTTCCATTCCGAAAACATGGCTCCCAATCCTGCATGTCTTCGACTTAACGCATCAGCCACTGCGTTACCTTTCCCTGGAGTATAGGCTATACCAAAATCATACGATGCTAAGAACTCTAGCCACCTTTGCTGTCGAAGATTCAAATCCTTTTGGGAAAACAGATACTTCAACGACTTATGATCTGTAAACAACTCGAATCTAACTCCCAATAGATAATGTCTCCACATCTTCAAAGCAAACACAATCGCCGCTAACTCCAAATCATGAGTCGGATAATTCCTTTCATGCGGCTTCAGTTGTCGACTAGCATACGCAACAACTTTATCCTTCTGCATTAGCACCGCTCCTAGTCCAGTGCCACATGCATCGGTGTAAACCACCATCTCCTCATTCCCACTTGGAATAGTCAAAACAGGAGCACTCGTCAGTCGCTCTTTCAGGATCACGAAAGCTTGCTCACACTTATCATCCCATTTGAACAACTGGTTCTTCTTCGTCAATCCTGTCAACGGTGCAGCTATCTTGGAAAAGTCCTTGATAAACCGACGATAATATCCTGCTAATCCAAGAAAACTTCTCACATCAGATGCATTCTTAGGTCTAACCCAATCCTGGATCGCTGCCACCTTAGCGGGGTCAACCGCTATTCCATTTCCAGAGATGACATGGCCTAAGAACCTCACTTCACTCTTCCAGAAGTGACACTTTGAAAACTTAGCCTTCAGCTGATGTTTCCGTAGTATTTCCAAAACAATCCTCAAGTGCGTCTCGTGCTCTTCCTCAGTTCTGGAATAAACCAAAATATCATCCACGAACACAAGCATGAACTTGTTCAACTGATCTCTGAATACTCTATTCATAAGATCCACAAAATATGCTGGTGCGTTAGTCAATCCAAACGGCATTACCAGCCACTCATAAAACCCGGATGGTGTCCTAAAAGCAGTTTTCGGCACACTATCCTTTGCCACTCTCAACTGGTGAAATCCCGTTGCCAAATCCATCTGGGAAAACACCTTAGCCTCGTGAAGCTGATCAAACAAGTCATCTATTCTCGGCAATGGATACTTGTTCTTCTTAGTCACCTTATTCAGCTCACGATAATCAACACACAACCTCAACGATCCATCCGCTTTGGTTGCGAACACAACGGGCGCACCCCATTCGGACACACTTCTCCGAATGAATCCTTTCCGCAAAAGGTCATCAACTTGCACCTTCAGCTCTTGCTGCTCCCTCGGTGCCATACGCCTAAGAGGCATCACAACAGGTCTGGCTCCCTCAACTAGATCGATACGAAACTCGATCTCCCTATGCGGCGGCAACCCTTTGACTTCCTCAAAGGCATCCTCAAACTCATTCACGATAGGCACCGATGACAGTCCATCCCGTGGAACAACCAGCGAATACATGAAGCTCATGAAGACACCTTCCTCATGCTTACATCGTATCACAACCTTTCGCCCTTCCACATTCCCGACTGTCACCTCAAGCCTCTCACAATCAATCCTAGCCGCATACTTCCTAAGCCAGTCCATACCCAAAATAATTCCGAACCCCGCAAAGTTCAGAACAAAGCAATCACAAACAAACGAGCAATCATGACTCGACACAACTAGACCACGGCATATCATACACAAACATGACGAACCCCCAACTGGATTAGTCACAACCAATGGCCTATCAACAATATCCGGTTTCAAACCTAACCGGCCTACCAAATCATCACAAACAAAAGAATGCGACGCTCCAGTATCAAACAACACTCTAACTGGAACACCACAGATGGAAAGAGTACCTTGAACCACCACACTCTTCCCCTTCTCTTCAACAGTAGGAACTCTTGAAGACGACGACACAGCTTCCAAAGCATAAGCTTGCACAACCTGCCTATCTTTCCTTGGTTCTGGACAGTCCTTCTTGAAATGCCCTGGCTTATCACAATTGTGGCATTTCAACTGCACCTTCGGATTCTTGCAATCCCGGGAGAGATGACCCTTCTGTCGACAGTTGTAGCAGGTCACTTCACCTCTCGGCTTCTTCTGGCCATCCTTACCTTTCTGTTGCTGCTGCTTCCTCTTCCTATTTCCACTCTGCTGTGGTTTGGATCCTTCCCTGGTTATAGCAACAACAGAACTTTCCCTAGGAAACAAACTCTCATGCCTAAGAGCTTTTTCCACAAGCTTCTTAAATGGATCGTCCAGATGATCCACTAACTGCCTCCCAAGATAAGCATCCAGACCAGTCACAAACTTTTCATTCTTCTGGTAGGGAGAATCAATATACGATCTGGCATACTTAGACAAAGCTTCAAACTCAGAAATATACTCAAGAACAGGCCTTCCCCCTTGCTTGAGCTCCACAAACCTCTTAAACAAGACAGATTTCTGGGAAGTAGAGATGAACTTAGCTTCAAATCTAACTTGGAATTGCTCCCAAGTAATCTCTTCTTCTGGGGTATCGATGGTGATAGAATTCCACCAATCAGCAGCTCTTTCCTGAAGCTGTCTCGATGCAAGCTTCCTCTTAGTTGCATCCTCAATTCCTAAGTCACCAAAGATTCTTTTGCAAGCATCAATCCATCTCTGCACCTCAATAGTCGACTCCGTCCCCAAGAAAACCTTCCCTCCAAGAGCAGTATAATCCTTACAGAGCTTGGCAAAATCCACTGGTCTTGGAGCTTGGACTTGAACTCCCACATCCACAGATGATCCTGAAGCTGGTATCCTCCTCATGATTGAAGTCATCATGGCCTCAAACATAGGAGCATAATCAACAGCCTCCCTAGCAGCACGGCTATCCCTCGCAGCTTGTCTCTCTCTTCTACTCATCCTTAATATCTGTAAAAAGGAATGATTAGAACACCTTAAGAAACAACTGCATAAGGAGTTCAAATCCTTCTAAACTACTATATTATATATAGTAATCATCCACCAAAATACAATTACGTCTCTCTTACGTAGTTACGTCAGCGAGCGTTGGCTAAAATCGATTAACCAAAGCTCTGATACCAAATGTGACGACCGCCCATGACTCCCGCACCAAAACGAGGAAATAATGTGCATAAAAGTGTGCCAGGCAGCCATGGACGATAGTCAGGGTGAAATAAAACAAAGGAATCTCTATCGCATAACTCACAGCGCATGGATAAAATACAATAGAGAAATATAATATAGTGAAGCTCCATAGAACAGAACATCATCATATAAGCATCACAGTAGTTTTATACAATCATCTACACAAATCCATACATGAAAGCCTCACTACAAATCGCTCAACCAAATACAGCAGCGGATACCCAGTACATATAGTAAGAAAACTAATATGCAAAGCCTCCTGCTCGTCTTCGTCATCTTCAGCGTAGAACTCCTAGCACAGCACCTGTCACCTGCTACCTAGTCTGCCCATCCCAACATGGATGAACAGCCCAAGGTAATAAGAGGAGACATAAAACCTTGAGTCAGACAAAGTCTTAGTGAGCAGTAAATTAACTATCAAACATACCAAAAGAGCATAAAGGATAAAAGGAATAGGAACCAAATCATCCCACTCCACCTCTTTCTACAGTGATAGCCCCCAGACACACACTAAGGAGAAGCAGGCATAACATAGCAGACAATTAAGGTAAAGCAATAATCACTCGAGTCAAGGACGATGTTTTCCAAATACAAACCCCCAAGGCCTAAACCAAGATCAGATAAGCACCCAGAAAACACCGCTCTTGAGACCGAATGATGATACAACCAAACATCCATGACTCTGGCTATCACTGTTAACTTTGCCTTGATTTCACCGTTAGTTGAATGACCACCTGTCAAGGGCTAATGGTAACCCCGGTCTAGACATAACTCCGCACATCATCGTGACCCGTGCCTAAGCCGAACGCATCAGCCCAGAGTACTAGCACGTCATCGTGACCCGTGCCTGGAACGTCATCGTGACCCGTTCCAACGTACCCTTGCTTTGAGTATGCTAGAACCTTCAACAACGATGAGATCTCAGCCTCCTAGCCATCCTCCTTGACGACTATTTCCATACTAGCTCAAGCGCCTCTCAAGCTAACCATTATCCACCCCAACCCGGAACGCATCACCGAGTTATAACTTTGCACGTCGTCATGACCCGTGCTTGGAACGTCTTCGTGACCCGTCCCATCACAACATATGTCTTGCCTCATCACATCATAGCAAAGTCTCTCATCTTGGAACGCCATCATGACCCGTCCCATCTCAACATAAGCCTTGCCTCATCACATCATAGCAAAGTCCCAACTTAATCATGCTTTGCCTTCTCGCATCATGGCAAGAACCCACATCCTCGAATCCGTCCATATGAGCTTCCACATCCGCTTCATATGCTACAGGCAGCTTTCACCATTCAAGAGCCTTTCCACTTAGCCTTTGAATCATCTCAACCCACCTTGTTTCAAATCAACTACAAGCTAACTTGGAGCAATCAAATCTATCATACATTCACACAATCAATGATTAATACAACCAATCAAGCATTCAAACAAGATCTAACAAGCAATATTAACTATAATGGCAATTTCGTAATTAAGTGATCAAAAGTCCAACATATGTGAAATCATGGTTTTTAGCATAGATCTATCAAATCTAAAACATGGGTTTTGTCTATAACACTTGTTAAACAAACTTGCATAAGTAAACATCTTCAAAAACAATGGATCTAGACTTGGATCTAAGAAATATGCATGGAAATCCTAACTTTAACGCTCAAACAAGCCACCAATCCAATATACTCCTTTGGATCCGCGTGAGAGATAACTACCACTCACCAAATCACCAAAACAACCTAAAATCAGTCAACTTCAGATCTGGACAGCAAGGACTTGAGCTTGATCCGGAGAAATTTCACTTGAAACGGTGAAATCTAGCTTCTTCGGATGAAAATCTTCAACTTTGGAGCTTCAATCTTTGATCTTGTTTTTCGATCTTCAATGGATGTTAGCACTTGATGGAAGTAGAGAAAGAAGTGAAGAAAATACTGTAGACGAGTTTCCAAAATGGCAGCACTTCGTCGCTTCGAAATCCGGTGCCAAAAAGTGAGCCAAACCCCTCTATTTATAGGCTGGAATCCCCCTTAGCTCGGCCGTCCCTAAGTCGCCGCCGACCTAACACTCCGCCGACTCAACCTCAAGACGCCGACCCAACTATACAGCACACTCACAGGGTTACACGATCTAGTTCCTGCCGACCTAAGCCCTATGCCGACCCAAAGACCTTCGACCTAAGACATATGCGCATCACGACCTACCGACTCAAGCCCCTACCGACCTAACTCAACCTTGGTCATACGACTCATGCGACCTAACTCCTAGCCGACCTATGACCCAGCTGACTAACGACTCAACACACAGAACCAACCTTAGGTCGCATGCGACCTAACCTAACTCGGCATAGCCGACCTAACACAACACCATGCTAACCCCTAACTCATTAACCCGTTAACTATTAAGGCGTTAGCTCTTAGGTCGTCCACTACCCTAAGTCGGTCAATCCTATGGGTCATCCAAGCTCCTTGAGTCGGTCCTCTATGAGTCGGTCACTATCTTAACTCGGCAACACCTTAACTCGGCCACCTTCCTTAAGTCGTTTCCATGTGAGTCGGCCACCCTCTAAGCCATAACTCCTTAACCCGGCAACACTTAACTCGGCCAATACCTATAAGTCGCTCCAACCTATGAGTCGGCCACTGCCTTAAGTCGGCCACGACTCATCACTAGCACTCAGTAACGACTCAATACAATCAACATATGGCTCAGGCTAGAGACAATGCAAACAACACTAACAACCTGTAAATTCTACGATACATCGACACGTAAAAATACGGGTCGTTACATCAGCCGTCAACGGATAGATTAATGCCCAAAAAGGACAACCCGAATCTCAATCGGGTCTCGTAAGTTTTTTACCCTTCGTTTTTCGACACGTGGATTTTTACGGTAAAACGGGATTACCGTGGCCCGTCTTCGACTTCGCATCGCTGGAGAGTGGTGCACCATGGTACTGTTCCGTTTCAAATCCATGCACGCATTTCTAAAAGTCGTACGGCACTGTATCGCCATTACGGACGGATGTTGCACCTTGCACCGTGGATGTTGCACCCTGTAGATATCGATTATTCGGACGACCATAACTTTTGGCTCGTTTAGAGTTACGGGAGCCATAACCTGTCAAAACGAAGGCCTCGATGAGTTATACGGCTCTGACAGCTTTCAGCCGTCAACGGATAGATTAATGCCCAAAAAGGACAACCCGAATCTCAATCGGGTCTCGTAAGTTTTTTACCCTTCGTTTTTTCGACACGTGGATTTTTACGGTAAAACGGGATTACCGTGGCCCGTATTCGACTTCCCATCACTGGAGAGTGGTGCACCATGGTACTGTTCCCTTAAAAATCCACGCACGCATTTCTAAAAGTCGTACGGCACAGTTTCGCCATTTCGGACGGATGTTGCACCTTGCACCGTGAATGTTGCACCCTGTAGATATCAATTATTCGGACGGCCATAGCTTCTGGCTCGTTTAGAGTTATAGGAGCCATAACCTGTCAAAACGAAGGCCCCGATGAGTTCTACGGCTTTGACAGCTTTCACCCGTCAACGGATAGATTAATGCCCAAAAAGGACAACCCGAATCTTAATCGGGTCTCCTAAGTTTTTTTCCCTTCGTTTTTTTTGACACGTGGATTTTTACGGTAAAACGGGATTACGGTGGCTGGTCTTCGGTTTACCATCACTGAAGAGTGGTGCACCATGGTACTGTTCCATTTCAAATCCATGCACGCATTTCCAAAAGTCGTACGACACTGTTTCGCCATTTCGAACGGATGTTGCACCTTGCACCATGGATGTTGCACCCTGTAGATATCGATTATTCGGACGGACATAACTTCTGGCTCGTTTAGAGTTACAGGAGCCATAACCTGTCAAAACGAAGGCCTCGATGATTTCTACGGCTTTGACGGCTTTCAGCCGTCAATGGATAGATTAATTCCCATAAAGGACAACCCGAATCTCAATCGGGTCTTGTAAGTTTTTTACCCTTCGTTTTATCGACACGTGGATTTTTACGGTAAAACGGGATTACCGTGGCCCGTCTTCTACTTTCCATCGCTGGAGAGTGGTGCACCATGGTACTGTTCCGTTTCAAATCCATGCACGCATTTCTAAAAGTCATACGACACTGTTTCGCCATTTCGGACGGATGTTGCACCTTGCACCGTGGATATTGCACCCAGTAGATATCGATTATTCGGACGGCCATAACTTCTGGCTCGTTTAGAGTTACGGAGCCATAACCTGTCAAAACGAAGGTGCAGATGAGTTCTACGGCTTTGACGGGTTTCAGCCATCAACGGATAGATTAATGCCTAAAAAGGACAACCAGAATCTCAATCGGGTCTCGTAAGTTTTTTACCCTTCGCTTTTTCGACACGTGGATTTTTACGGTAAAACGGGATTACGGTGGCTGGTCTTCGATTTACCATCGCTGGAGAGTGGTGCACCGTGGCACTGTTCCGTTTCAAATCCATACATGCATTTCTAATAGTCGTACGGCACTGTTTCGCCATTTCGGACGGATGTTGCACCTTGCACCGTGGATGTTGCACCCTCTAGATATCGATTATTCGGGCGGCCATAACTTCTGGCTCGTTTAGAGTTACAAAAGCCATAACCTGTCAAAATGAAGGCCTCGATGAGTTTTACGGTTTTGATAGCTTTTAGCCATCAACGGATAGATTAATGCCCAAAAAGGACAACCCGAATCTCGATCGGGTCCCGTAAGTTTTTTACCCTTCGTTTTTTCGACACGTGGATTTTTACAGTAAAACGGGATTACCGTGGCCCGTCTTCGACTTCCCTTCTCTGGAGAGTGATGCACCATGGTACTGTTCCATTTCAAATTCATGCACGCATTTCTAAAAGTCGTACGGCACTGTTTCGCCATTTCGGATGGATGTTGCACCTTGCACCATGGATGTTGCACTCAGTAGATATCGATTATTCAGACGGCCATAACTTCTGGCTCGTTTAGAGCTACGGGAGCCATAACCTGTCAAAACGAAGGCCTTAATGAGTTCTATGGCTTTGACAGCTTTCATCCCTCAACGGATAGATTAATGCCCAAAAAGGACAACCCGAATCTCAATCGGGTCTCGTAATTTTTTACCCTTCGTTTTTTCGACACGTGGATTTTTACGGTAAAACGGGATTACCATGGCCCGTCTTTGACTTCCCGTCGCTGGAGAGTGGTGCACCATGGTACTGTTCCATTTCAAATCCATGCACGCATTTCTAAAAGTCGTACGGCACTGTTTCGCCATTTCGGGCGGATGTTGCACCTTGCACCGTGGATGTTGCACCCTGTAGATATCGATTATTCGGACGACCATAACTTTTGGCTCGTTTAGAGTTACGGGAGCCATAACCTTTCAAAACGAAGGCCTCGATGAGTTATACGGCTTTGACAGCTTTCAGCCGTCAACGGATAGATTAATGCCCAAAAAGGACAACCCGAATCTCAATCGGGTCTCGTAAGTTTTTTACCCTTCGTTTTTTCGACACGTGGATTTTTACGGTAAAACGGGATTACTGTGGCCCGTCTTTGACTTCCCATCGCTGGAGAGTGGTGCACCATGGTAATGTTCCGTTTCAAATCCATGCATGCATTTCTGAAAGTCGTTCGGCACTGTTTCGCCATTTCGGACGGATGTTGCACCTTGCACCGTGGATGTTTCACCCTATAGATATCGATTATTCGGACGGCCATAGCTTCTGGCTCGTTTAGAGTTATGGGAGCCATAACCTGTCAAAACGAAGGCCCCGATGAGATCTACGGCTTTGACAGCTTTCAGCCATCAACGGATAGATTAATGCCCAAAAAGGACAACCCGAATCTCAATCGGGTCTCCTAAGTTTTTTACCCTTCGTTTTTTCGACACGTGGATTTTTACGGTAAAACGGGATTACCGTGGCCCGTCTTCGACTTTCCATCGCTGGAGAGTGGTGCACCATGGTACTGTTCCATTTCAAATCCACGCACGCATTTCTAAAAGTCGTACGACACTGTTTCGCCATTTCGGACGGATGTTGCACCTTGCACCGTAGATGTTGCACCCTGTAGATATCGATTATTCGGACGGCCATAACTTCTGGCTCGTTTAGAGTTACGGGAGCCATAACCTGTCAAAACGAAGGCGCAGATGAGTTCTACGGCTTTGACGGCTTTCAGCCATCAACGGATACATTAATGCCCAAAAAGGACAACCAGAATCTCAATCGGGTCTCGTAAGTTTTTTACCCTTCGTTTTTTCGACACGTGGATTTTTACGGTAAAACGGGATTACGGTGGCTGGTCTTCGATTTACCATCGCTGGAGAGTGGTGCACCGTGGCACTGTTCCGTTTCAAATCCATACATGTGTTTGCGTAAAAAATGGCCGCAAACACCCAAAGGCGTATGAGTTGGTTGATTTTATGTTGTATTTAGTGATTTGGGTGATTTATGAAAATATATAAAAAGCAGGGACTAAACTGTAAAAGACACACAGATTTATAGTGGTTCGGCCAGAACGTGCCTACGTCCACTTTATATGTTATTCTCCTTTTTTCTTTAGATTACAAGTACAAAACTTTGATTACAAGTATCTAAAGTTGTTTGAGAGTTCCTTCCAGGCTTGAGCTCTCAAACTTGTCTGCCATTGTTGTACCCCTGCCCCTCTCTTTATAGTGTGAGGCTGGGGGCAGGGGTCTTGAATGTATATAGCTGCTGGTGGGCCCAGGCTGAAGCAATCTGGCCTGGTAGTTATTTGGTTCGGCGAGGCTTCATTCGGCTGTCTTTAGAGAAGTTGGAGCTTGGACCGGTGGTATGTCTAGACCGGTGGTAGGTGTGGACCGGTGGTAGGTGTGGACCGGTGGTAGGTGTGGACCGGTGGTAGGTGTGGACTGGTGGTAGGTGTGGTCCGGTAGCGAGTGTGGTTCGGTGTTAGATGGTGTGGGCTTTGGACCGGCAATGGCCTCGTCCGGTAGTAGTGGGGGATGTGTGGATCGGTAGTATGATTCGATGGGAAGGGATATGGAGATGGTGATTCGGTGGTAGGGAGGCTTGGTTCGGCGTGGGGTATCACCGAATGGATCTGCCGAATGATGCGTTTGGTTGTGGATGCCGAATGAGCTTTGCTTCATACTACCGAATGGATGAATACCGAATGTACATTGTTGCTGGGAACGCCGGATGAACCTACGTGCTCCGAGTGCCGAATGAGGCCTTGCTTCTTATGGCCGAATGGGCTATGCCGAATGAAACCTTAAAACTTCTTAATATCGAATGAGCTTTTGCACTTGGGTTATGAATGAAATCTTCAACTTGTATACGCTTGCTGGCTGCTTCTTCGAGGTGGAAACGCGCTCAACATGGATATTCCAGTTTTGTCCAAAAATTGGGATAACACTTTGCCCCCCAAAATATGTCTTGCGGTAGGAAGGCGTGTTTTGTAATGCCATGAGCTGGATGTTCATATCCTGTCATCAACCTGTAAAGAATTTGATAGTTTATATGGCCCCAAATGACGACCGTTCGGGATCGAGCTATTCGGGATGAAGCGCGGCCGTTCATGGTCAAGCGCCTAACTTCAAATGACGACCGTTCGCGATCGAGTCATTCGAGGGAAGGTGCGACCCTGCGCGGTCAAGCGCGTAAATCCATGTGTCGATCGTTCGGGATCGAGTCATCTGCGGTGAAATGTGACCGTTCAAGGTCAAGCGCCTAACTTCAAATGACGATCGTTCCTGATCAAGTCATTCGAGGTAAGGTGCGACAGTGTGCGGTCAAGTGGTGATCCTCAAATGACGACCGTTCGCGATCAAGCCATTTGAGGTAAGGTGTAACAGTCAGTGGTCATGTGGCGGACCTCAAATGACGACCGTTCGCGATCGAGCCATTTGAGGTAAGGCGAGTTGTGCCGTTCGAGGCGAGTTGTGCCGTTCGAGGCGAGTTGTGCCGTTCGAGGCGAGTTGTGATCGTTCGCGATCGGGTGCCGTTCGAGGCGAGTTGTGACTGTTCGAAGTCGGGTGCCGTTCGAGGCGAATTGTGACTGTTCGAAGTCGGGTGCCGTTCGAGGCGAATGAGTGTGCCCGGGGGGGACTTAATATTATCAGTGTTGGAGTCATTGTTTGGGGGAATTTTTCGAATCAAAGACTTCGGCAGTTCGTTGCCATGCAATGGGTGCTCGTGGACCGTTCGCGATCCAATGGGCATACAAGTAAATAATTTTTTCATAGAATTGTAAATGTTAAAGCAATAGTACCTTACAGCAGAAATGTCCAAACAGGAAGAATTCAGATGTTCAAATCAAAACAAAAGCAAAGCAAGGATGTCAAAGTGTAAGTTCCCACTTCGAAGCAGCCAATGATAATTCAGAGCATGCCTGGAGATCGTTCGCGATCTCGTACATGTGTAAATGATTTAATTGCTTTAGTGGAAGCTTACAACTTGTTCATCGTTATTTTAATCAAGCAATCAAGGGATAATCAAATGGTGCCCTGATCCAGGGGCACCTCTAGCTGACGTAGAGGGCGGTTGCTCTGGCTCCACTGCTAGAGTTCGCCTCCTCACATACTGACGGAGCATACCGTTCCTGATATGCCCTTCCACCTCGTCCTTCAAATGCCTACAATCATTAGTGTTATGACCATTCAATTCATGAAATACACAAAACTTATCTGATTTTCTTTCGTCAGAGGTTGGATCCCTTCGCATTGGTCTACGATACGGAACCTGCCCCTTGGTATCCTGATAAATCCGTTCCAAATTCTCATTCAGCTCTGCATAGGTGGTGAATCGTGGCTCTCTTCGTAGCCACTTTGTCCTGTCATCATTATCCTCAGCCTTTCTTTTTCCTTTGCTAGTCTCCGCACCCTTTCCAGGTAGGTTTCCGCTCTTGATTGTGTAAACGTCATCTTCTTCCTCTCTTTCTGCACTAGCATCTTCCAAACGCAGAAACTTTTCAGCCTCATGATAGAATTCTCCCAGATTCATAGGCGGGTCCTTGGTTAATGAATTCTTGAACTCTGTATTGCCAGCTATTCCAGATACAGCCGCCATCATGACCATAGATGGATCTGGTCGATCCACTGATGCTGCCGCCGCATTAAATCGCGTTAGAAAGCTCCTCAAAGTCTCTCCAGTTTTCTGTTTCAAGGTTGCCAAGGTCATCACATTCTTGGGTCTCGCAATATGAACCCTGAATTGTCTCATGAATTTCTCAGTTAAATCTGCCCACGTTCCTATGGAGCCGCTCTCCAGTTGTCTAAACCATAACGCTGCAATGTCCGTCAAATACAGTGGAAAGCACCGGGCCATAACCTCCTCTGATGCCCCCAGCACTTCCATATGTCTCATATACTTCGTTAGATGGACCGTGGGGTCCGTTTTCCCGTTGTACATGTCTAATGATGGTAGCTTGAATTCTGGTGGGTTCCTAGCCATCCTAATCGTAGAAGAAAAAGGACTCCTGTTTACATCTTCCAAGTCTCTGTTTACTAAACCGCCTCTCATAGCTCTTCTAACCATCTCTGCTAATCTGTCATTGTCTCCAAGCTGTAGTTCTCGTTCACTGCCTTCGACATGCCCCCCGAGTCCACGGGAGTTTCCATGTGTATGCCTCCCTGGCTGAACGTTCATTCCTCTATTGCTACCAGGTGGCTCGGATGCCCCCATCTCTCCTCCCGGGGTTGGATCAACATGCTCTGTGTAAGTGCCCCCTAGCTCTGGTGCTGCGCCAGATGGTCCTGCTCCGTTCTGAACTCTAGTTGCTCCTTGGATTTGTGCTCCAATTTGCCCAATTTGTTGAAGTAAGTTCTGGATCATCTCTTCTTGTCTTCTCATCATGGCCTCCATCTCATCCCTAGTGATGAAGATCGACGTTTGATTCCCTCCTGAGGAAGCCTCTTGACTTCCTTGGTGTTCACTTCTCTCTGGCCTTTGCCTTCTACTTGTTTGTCTCGTCATAACTCTTAGATCTGAACTCTTAGATTTTCAAATTCAACTTCTATCCGATGTAGCGGGAGCTGGTTCCTTCTCAGTGAAAGCACCAAAATGTTTGCGTAAAAAATGGCCGCAAACACCCAAAGGCGTATGAGTTGGTTGATTTTATGTTGTATTTAGTGATTTGGGTGATTTATGAAAATATATAAAAAGCAGGGACTAAACTGTAAAAGACACACAGATTTATAGTGGTTCGGCCAGAACGTGCCTACGTCCACTTTATATGTTATTCTCCTTTTTTCTTTAGATTACAAGTACAAAACTTTGATTACAAGTATCTAAAGTTGTTTGAGAGTTCCTTCCAGGCTTGAGCTCTCAAACTTGTCTGCCATTGTTGTACCCCTGCCCCTCTCTTTATAGTGTGAGGCTGGGGGCAGGGGTCTTGAATGTATATAGCTGCTGGTGGGCCCAGGCTGAAGCAATCTGGCCTGGTAGTTATTTGGTTCGGCGAGGCTTCATTCGGCTGTCTTTAGAGAAGTTGGAGCTTGGACCGGTGGTATGTCTACACCGGTGGTAGGTGTGGACCGGTGGTAGGTGTGGACCGGTGGTAGGTGTGGACCGGTGGTAGGTGTGGACTGGTGGTAGGTGTGGTCCGGTAGCGAGTGTGGTTCGGTGTTAGATGGTGTGGGCTTTGGACCGGCAATGGCCTCGTCCGGTAGTAGTGGGGGATGTGTGAATCGGTAGTATGATTCGATGGGAAGGGATATGGAGATGGTGATTCGGTGGTAGGGAGGCTTGGTTCGGCGTGGGGTATCACCGAATGGATCTGCCGAATGATGCCTTTGGTTGTGGATGCCGAATGAGCTTTGCTTCATACTACCGAATGGATGAATACCGAATGTACATTGTTGCTGGGAACGCCGGATGAACCTACGTGCTCCGAGTGCCGAATGAGGCCTTGCTTCTTATGGCCGAATGGGCTATGCCGAATGAAACCTTAAAACTTCTTAATATCGAATGAGCTTTTGCACTTGGGTTATGAATGAAATCTTCAACTTGTATACGCTTGCTGGCTGCTTCTTCGAGGTGGAAACGCGCTCAACATAGATATTCCAGTTTTGTCCAAAAATTGGGATAACAACATGCATTTCTAAAAGTCGTACGGCACTGCTTCGCCATTTCGGACGGATGTTGCACCTTGCACCGTGGATGTTGCACCCTCTAGATATCGATTATTCAGGCGGCCATAACTTCTGGCTCGTTTAGAGTAACAAAAGCCATAACCTATCAAAATGAAGGCCTCGATGAGTTCTACGGTTTTGATAGCTTTCAGCCGTCAACGTATAGATTAATGCCCAAAAAGGACAACCCGAATCTCGATCGGGTCTCGTAAGTTTTTACCCTTCGTTTTTTCGACACGTGGATTTTTACGGTAAAACGGGATTACCGTGGCCCGTCTTCGACTTCCCATCTCTGGAGAGTGGTGCACCATGGAAATGTTCCGTTTCAAATTCATGCACGCATTTCTAAAAGTCGTACGACATTGTTTCGCCATTTCGGACGGATGTTGCACCTTGCACCATGGATATTGCACCCAGTAGATATCGATTATTCAGACGGCCATAACTTCTGGTCGTTTAGAGCTATGGGAGACATTACCTGTCAAAACAAAGGCCTCGATGAGTTCTATGGCTTTGACAGCTTTCAGCCATCAACGGATAGATTAATGCCCAAAAAGGACAACCCGAATCTCAATCGGGTCTCGTAAGTTTTTTACCCTTCGTTTTTTCGACACGTGGATTTTTACGGTAAAACGGGATTACCTAGGCCCGTCTTCGACTTCCCGTCGCTGGAGAGTGGTGTACCATGGTACTGTTCCGTTTCAAATCCATGCACGCATTTCTAAAAGTCATACGGCACTGTTTCGCCATTTCGGACGGATGTTGCACCTTGCACCGTGGATGTTGCACCCTGTAGATATCGATTATTCGGACGGCCATAACTTCTGGCTGGTTTAGAGTTACGGGAGCCATAACCTGTCAAAACGAAGGCCTCGATCAGTTCTACGGCTTTGACATCTTTCAGCCGTCAACGGATAGATTAATGCCCAAAAAGGACAACCCGAATCTCAATCGGGTCTCGTAAGTTTTTTACCCTTCGTTTTTTCGACACGTGGATTTTTACGGTAAAACGGGATTACCGTGGCCCGTCTTCGACTTCCCATCGCTGGAGAGTGGTGCACCATGGTAATGTTCCGTTTCAAATCCATGCACGCATTTCTAAAAGTCGTACGGCACTGTTTCGCCATTTCGGACGGATGTTGCACCTTGCACCGTGGATGTTGCACCCTGTAGATATCGATTATTCGGACGGCCATAGCTTCTGGCTCGTTTAGATTTATGGGAGCCATAACCTGTCAAAACGAAGGCCCCGATGAGGTCTACGGCTTTGACAGCTTTCAGCCGTCAACGGATAGATTAATGCCCAAAAAGGACAACCCGAATCTCAATCGGGTCTCCTAAGGTTTTTACCCTTCGTTTTTTCGACACGTGGATTTTTACGGTAAAATGGGATTGCGGTGGCTGGTCTTCGATTTACCATCGCTGAAGAGTGGTGCACCATGGTACAGTTCCGTTTCAAATCCATGCACGCATTTCTAAAAGTCGTACGACACTGTTTCGCCATTTCGGACGGATGTTGCACCTTGCACCGTGGATGTTGCACCCTGTATATATCGATTATTTGGACGGCCATAACTTCTGGCTCGTTTAGAGTTACAAAAGCCATAACCTGTCAAAACGAAGGCCTCGATGAGTTCTATGGCTTTGACAGCTTTCAGCCGTCAACGGATAGATTAATGACCAAAAAGGACAACCCGAATCTCAGTCGGGTCTCGTAAGTTTTTTACCCTTCGTTTTTTCGACAAGTGGATTTTTACGTTAACTTACGGTGGCTGGTCTTCGATTTACCATCGCTGGAGAGTGGTGCACCATGGTACTATTCCGATTCAAATCCATGCACGCAATTCTAAAAATCGTACGACACTGTTTCGCCATTTCGGACGGATGTTGCACCTTGCACCGTGGATGTTGCACCCTGTAGATATCGATTATTCGGACGGCCATAACTTCTGGCTCGTTTAGAGTTACAAAAGCCATAACCTGTCAAAACGAAGGCCTCGATGAGTTCTACGGCTTTGACAGCTTTCAGCCGTCAACGGATAGATTAATGCCCAAAAAGGACAACCCGAATCTCAATCGGGTCTCGTAAGTTTTTTACCCTTCGTTTTTCCGACACGTGGATGTTTACGGTCAAACGGGATTACCGTGGCCCGTCTTCGACTTCCCATCGCTGGAGAGTGGTGCACCATAGTACTATTCCGTTTCAAATCCATGCACGCATTTCAAAAAGTCGTACGGCACTGTTTTGCCATTTCGGACGGATGTTGCACCTTGCACCGTGGATGTTGCACCCTGGAGATATCGACTATTAGGACGGCCATAACTTCTGGCTCATTTAGAGTTACAAAAGCCATAACCTGTCAAAACGAAGGCCTCGATCAGTTCTACGGCTTTGACATCTTTCAGCCGTCAACGGATAGATTAATTCCCAAAAAGGACAACCCGAATCTCAATCGGGTCTCGTAAGTTTTTTACCCTTCGTTTTTTCGACACGTGGATTTTTACGGTAAAACGGGATTACTGTGGGCCGTCTTCGACTTCCCATCGCTGGAGAGTGGTGCACCAAGGAACTGTTCCGTTTCTAATCCATGCACGCATTTCTAAAAGTCGTACGGCACTGTTTCGTCATTTCGGACGGATGTTGCACCTTGCACCGTGGATGCTGCACCCTGTAAATATCGATTATTCGGACGGCCATAACTTGTGGCTAGTTTAGAGTTATGGGAGCCATAACCTGTCAAAACGATGGCTGCGATGAGTTCCTTGGTTTTTACGGCTTTCAGCCATCAACGGATAGATTAATGCCCAAAAAGGACAACCCGAATCTCAGTCGGGTCTCGTAAGTTTTTTACCCTTCGTTTTTTGGACACGTGGATTTTTACGGTAAAACGGGATTACGGTGGCTGGTCTTCGTTTTACCATCGCTGAAGAGTGGAGCACCATGGTACTGTTCCGTTTCAAATCCATGCACGCATTTCTAAAAGTCGTACGGCACTATTTCGCCATTTCGGACGGATGTTGCACCTTGCACCGTGGATGTTGCTCCCTGTAGATATCGACTATTCGGACGGCCATAACTACTGGCTCGTTTAGAGCTAAAAAAGCCATAACCTGTCAAAACGAAGGCCTCGATGAGTTCTACGGCTTTGATAGCTTTCAGCCGTCAACGGATAGATTAATGCCCAAAAAGGACAACCCGAATCTCAATCGGGTCTTGTAAGTTTTTTACCCTTCGTTTTTTCGACACGTGGATTTTTACGGTAAAATGGGATTACCGTGGCCCGTCTTCGACTTCCCATCTCTGGAGAGTGGTGCACCATGGTACTGTTCCGTTTCAAATCCATGCACGCATTTCTAAAAGTCGTACGGCACTGTTTCGCCATTTCGGACGGATGTTGCACCTTGCACCGTGGATGTTGCACCCTGTAGATATCGATTATTCGGACGATAATAACTTCTGGCTCGTTTAGAGTTATGGGAGCCATAACCTGTCAAAACGAAGGCCCCGATGAGTTCTACGGCTTTGACGTCTTTCAGCCGTCAACGGATAGATTAATGCCCAAAAAGGACAACCCGAATCTCAATCGGGTCTACTAAGTTTTTTACCCTTCGTTTTTTCGACACGTGGATTTTAACGGTAAAACGGGATTACGGTGGCTGGTCTTCGATTTACCATCGCTGGAGAGTGGTGCACCATGGAACCATTCCGTTTCAAATCCATGCACGTATTTCAAAAATTCGTACGACACTGTTTCGCCATTTCGGACGGATGTTGCACCTCGCACCGTGGATGTTGTACCCTATATATATCGATTATTCGGACGGCCATAACTTCTGGTTCGTTTAGAGTTACAAAAGCCATAACCTGCCAAAACGAAGGCCTCGATGAGTTCTACGGCTTTGACAGCTTTCAGCCGTCAACGGATAGATTAATGCCCAAAAAGGACAACCCAAATCTCAGTCGGGTCACATAAGTTTTTTACCCTTCGTTTTTTCGACACGTGGATTTTTACGGTAAAACTGGATTACGGTGGCTGGTCTTCGATTTACCATCGCTGGAGAGTGGTGCACCATGGTACTGTTCCGTTTCAAATCCATGCACGCATTTCTAAAAGTCGTACGGCACTGTTTCGCCATTTCGGACGGATGTTGCACCTTGCACTGTGGATGTTGCACCCTGTAGATATCGACTATTTGGACGGCCATAACTTCTGGCTCGTTTAGAGTTACAAAAGCCATAACCTGTCAAAATGAAGGCCTCGATGAGTTCTACGGCTTTGACAGCTTTCAGCCGTCAACGGATAGATTAATGCCCAAAAAGGACAACCCGAATCTCAATCGGGTCTCGTAAGTTTTTTACCCTTCGTTTTTCCGACACGTGGATGTTTACGGTCAAACGGGATTACCGTGGCCCGTCTTCGACTTCCCATCGCTGGAGAGTGGTGCACCATAGTACTATTCCGTTTCAAATCCATGCACGCATTTCAAAAAGTCGTACGGCACTGTTTTGCCATTTCGGACGGATGTTGCACCTTGCACCGTGGATGTTGCACCCTGGAGATATCGACTATTAGGACGGCCATAACTTCTGGCTCATTTAGAGTTACAAAAGCCTAAACCTGTCAAAACGAAGGCCTCGATGAGTTCTACGGATTTGACAGCTTTCAGCCGTCAACGGATAGATTAATGCCCAAAAAGGACGACCCAAATCTCATTCGGGTCTCGTAAGTTTTTTACCCTTCGTTTTTTCGACACGTAAATTTTTACGGTAAAACGGGATTACCGGGCCCGTCTTCGACTTCCCATCGCTGGAGAGTGGTGCACCATGGAACTGTTCCGATTCTAATCCATGCACGCATTTCTAAAAGTCGTACGGCACTGTTTCGCCATTTCGGACGGATGTTGCACCTTGCACCGTGGATGTTGCACCCTGTAGATATCAATTATTCGGACGGCCATAACTTCTGGCTAGTTTAGAGTTACGGGAGCCATAACCTGCCAAAACGAAGGCCGCGATGAGTTCTATGGTTTTTACGGCTTTCAGCCATCAACGGATAGATTAATGCCCAAAAAGGACAAGCGAATCTCAGTCGGGTCTCGTAAGTTTTTTGCCCTTCATTTTTTGGACACGTGGATTTTTACGGTAAAACGGGATTACGGTGGCTGGTCTTCGATTTACCATCGCTGGAGAGTGGTGCACCATGGTACTGCTCCGTTTCATATCCATGCACGCATTTCTAAAAGTCGTACGGCACTGTTTTGCCATTTCGGACGGATGTCGCACCTTGCACCGTGGATGTTGCACCCTGTAGATATCGACTATTCGGACGGCCATAACTACTGGCTCGTTTAGAGTTACAAAAGCCATAACCTGTCAAAATGAGGGCCTCGATGAGTTCTACGGCTTTTACAGCTTTCAGCCGTCAACGGATAGATTAATGCCCAAAAAGGACAACCCGAATCTCAATCGGGTCTCGTAAGTTTTTTACCCTTCGTGTTTTCGACACGTGAATTTCTACGGTAAAACGGGATTACCGTGCCCCGTCTTCGACTTCCCATCGCTGGAGAGTGGTGCACCATGGTACTGTTCCATTTCAAATCCATGCATGCATTTCTAAAAGTCGTACGGCACTGTTTCGCCATTTCGGACGGATGTTGCACCTTGCACCGTGGATGTTGCACCCTGTAGATATCGATTATTCGGACGGCCATAACTTCTGGCTCGTTTAGAGTTATGGGAGCCATAACCTGTCAAAACGAAGGCCTCGATCAGTTCTACGGCTTTGACATCTTTCAGCCGTCAACGAATAGATTACTACCCAAAAAGGACAACCCGAATCTCAATCGGGTCTCGTAAGTTTTTTACCCTTCGTTTTTTCGACACGTGGATTTTTACGGTAAAACGGGATTACCGTGGCCCGTCTTCGACTTCCCATCACTGGAGAGTGGTGCACGATGGTACTGTTCCGTTTCAAATCCATGGACGCATTTCTAAAAGTCGTACGACACTGTCTCGCCATTTCGGATGGATGTTGCACCTTGCACCGTGGATGTTGCACCCTGTAGATATCGATTATTCGGACGGCCATAACTTCTGGCTAGTTTAGAGTTACGGGAGCCATAACCTGTCAGAACGAAGGCCGCGATGAGTTCTATGGTTTTGACGGCTTTGAGCCGTCAACGGATAGAATAATGCCCAAAAAGGACAACCCGAATCTCAGTCGGGTCTCGTAAGTTTTTTACCCTTCGTTTTTTGGACACGTGGATTTTTACGGTAAAACGGGATTACAGTGGTTGGTCTTCGATTTACCATCGCTGGAGAGTGGTGCACCATGGTACTGTTCCATTTCAAATCCATGCACGCATTTCTAAAAGTCGTACGGCACTGTTTCGCCATTTCGGGCAGATGTTGCACCTTGCACCGTGGATGTTGCACCCTGTAGATATCGACTATTCGGACGGCCATAACTTCTGGCTCGTTTAGAGTTACAAAAGCCATAACCTGTCAAAACGAAGGCCTCGATCAGTTCTACGGCTTTGTCGGCTTTCAGACGTCAACGGATAGATTAATGCCCAAAAAGGACGACCCGAATCTCAATCGGGTCTCGTAAGTTTTTTACCCTTCGTTTTTTCGACACGTGAATTTTTACGGTAAAACGGGATTACCGTGGCCCGTCTTCGACTTCCCATCGCTGGAGAGTGGTGCACTATGGAACTGTTTCGATTCTAATCCATGCACGCATTTCTAAAAGTGGAACGACACTGTTTCGCCATTTCGGACGGATGTTGCACCTTGCACCGTGGATGTTGCACCCTGTAGATATCGATTATTTGGACGGCCATAACTTCTGGCTCGTTTAGAGTTACAAATGCCATAACCTGTCAAAACGAAGGCCTCGATGAGTTCTACGGCTTTGATAGCTTTCAGCCGTCAACGGATAGATTAATGCCCAAAAAGGACAACCCGAATCTCAATCGGGTCTCGTAAGTTTTTTACCCTACGTTTTTTCGACACGTGGATTTTTACGGTAAAACGGGATTACCGTGGCCCGTCTTCGACTTCCCAGCTTTGGAGAGTAGTGCACCATGGTACTATTCCATTTCAAATCCATGCACGCATTTCTAAAAGTCGTACGGTACTGTTTCGCCATTTCGGACGGATGTTGCACCTTGCACCATGGATGTTGCACCCTGTAGATATCGATTATTCGGACGGCCATAACTTCTGGCTCGTTTAGAGTTATGGGAGCCATAACCTGTTAAAACGAAGGCCCCGATGAGTTCTACGGCTTTGACATCTTTCAGCCGTCAACGGATAGATTAATGCGCAAAAAGGACAACCCGAATCTCAATCGGGTCTCCTAAGTTTTTTACCCTTCGTTTTTTCGACTCGTGGATTTTAACGGTAAAACGGGATTACGGTGGCTGGTCTTCGATTTACCATCACTGGAGAGTGGTGCACCATGGAACCGTTCCGTTTCAAATCCATGCACGCATTTCAAAAATTCGTACGACACTGTTTCGCCATTTCGGACGGATGTTGCACCTCGCACCGTGGATGTTGCACCCTGTATATATCGATTATTCGGACGGCCATAACTTCTGGTTCGTTTAGAGTTACAAAAGCCATAACCTGTCAAAACCAAGGCCTCGATGAGTTCTATGGCTTTGACAGCTTTCAGCCGTCAACGAATAGATTAATGCCCAAAAAGGACAACCCGAATCTCAGTCGGGTCTCGTAAGTTTTTTACCCTTCGTTTTTTCGACACGTGGATTTTTACGGTAAAACGGGATTACGGTGGCTGGTCTTCGATTTACCATCGCTGGAGAGTGGTGCACCATGGTACTGTTCCGTTTCAAATCCATGCACGCATTTCTAAAAGTCGTACGGCACTGTTTCGCCATTTCGGACGGATGTTGCACCTTGCACTGTGGATGTTGCACCCTGTAGATATCGACTATTTGGACGGCCATAACTTCTGGCTCGTTTAGAGTTACAAAAGCCATAACCTGTCAAAATGAAGGCCTCGATGAGTTCTACGGCTTTGATAGCTTTTAGCCGTCAACGGATAGATTAATGCCCAAAAAGGACAACCCGAATCTCAATCGGGTCTCGTAAGTTTTTTACCCTTCGTTTTTTCGACACGTGGATTTTTACGGTCAAACGGGATTACCGTGGCCCGTCTTCGACTTCCCATCGCTGGAAAGTGGTGCACCATAGTACTATTCCGTTTCAAATCCATGCACGCATTTCTAAAAGTCGTACGGCACTGTTTCGCCATTTCGGACGGATGTTGCACCTTGCACCTTGGATGTTGCACCCTGGAGATATCGACTACTTGGACGGCCATAACTTCTGGCTCGTTTAGAGTTACAAAAGCCATAACCTGTCAAAACGAAGGCCTCGATGAGTTCTACGGATTTGACAGCTTTCAGCCGTCAACGGATAGATTAATGCCCAAAAAGGACGACCCGAATCTCAATCGGGTCTCTTAAGTTTTTTACCCTTCGTTTTTTCGACACGTGGATTTTTACGGTAAAACGGGATTACCGTGGCCCGTCTTCGACTTCCCATCGCTGGAGTGTGGTGCACCATGGAACTGTTCCGATTCTAATCCATGCACGCATTTCTAAAAGTCGTACGGCACTGTTTCGCCATTTCGGACGGATGTTGCACCTTGCACCGTGGATGTTGCGCCCTGTAGATATCGATTATTCGGACAGCCATAACTTCTGGCTAGTTTAGAGTTACGGGAGCCCTAACCTGCCAAAACGAAGGCCGCGATGAGTTCTATGGTTTTTACGGCTTTCAGCCATCAACGGATAGATTAATGCCCAAAAAGGACAACCCGAATCTCAGTCGGGTCTCGTAAGTTTTTTACCCTTCATTTTTTGGACACGTGGATTTTTACGGTAAAACGGGATTACGGTGGCTGGTCTTCTATTTACCATCGCTGGAGAGTGGTGCACCATGGTACTGCTCCGTTTCAAATCCATGCACGCATTTCTAAAAGTCGTACGGCACTGTTTTGCCATTTCGGACGGATGTCGCACCTTGCACCGTGGATGTTGCACCCTGTAGATATCGACTATTCGGACGGCCATAACTACTGGCTCGTTTAGTGTTACAAAAGCCATAACCTGTCAAAATGAAGGCCTCGATGAGTTCTACGGCCTTTATAGCTTTCAGCCGTCAACGGATAGATTAATGCCCAAAAAGGACAACCCGAATCTCAATCGGGTCTCGTAAGTTTTTTACCCTTTATGTTTTCGACACGTGGATTTCTACGGTAAAACGGGATTACCGTGGCCCGTCTTCGACTTCCCATCGCTGGAGAGTGGTGCACCATGGTACTGTTCCGTTTCAAATCCATGCACGCATTTCTAAAAGTCGTACGGCACTGTTTCGCCATTTCGGACGGATGTTGCACCTTGCACCGTGGATGTTGCACCCTGTAGATATCGATTATTCGGACGGCCATAACTTCTGGCTCGTTTAGAGTTATGGGAGCCATAACCTGTCAAAACGAAGGCCTCGATCGGTTCTATGGCATTGACATCTTTCAGCCGTCAACGAATAGATTACTGCCCAAAAAGGACAACCCGAATCTCAATCGGTTCTCGTAAGTTTTTTACCCTTCGTTTTTTCGACACGTGGATTTTTACGGCAAAACGGGATTACCGTGGCCCGTCTTCGACTTCCCATCGCTGGAGAGTGGTGCACCATGGTACTGTTCCGTTTAAAATCCATGGACGCATTTCTAAAAGTCGTACGACACTGTTTCGCCATTTCGGATGGATGTTGCACCTTGCACCGTGGATGTTGCACCCTGTAGATATCGATTATTCGGACGGCCATAACTTCTGGCTAGTTTAGAGATACGGGAGCCATAACCTGTCAAAACGAAGGCCGCGATGAGTTCTATGGTTTTGACGGCTTTGAGCCGTCAACGGATAGAATAATGCCCAAAAAGGACAACCCGAATCTCAGTCGGGTCTCGTAAGTTTTTTACCCTTCGTTTTTTGGACACGTGGATTTTTACGGTAAAACGGGATTACGCTGGCTGGTCTTCGGTTTACCATCGCTGGAGAGTGGTGCCCCATGGTACTGTTCCGTTTCAAATCCATGCACGCATTTCTAAAAGTCGTACGGCACTGTTTCGCCATTTCGGACGGATGTTGCACCTTGCACCGTGGATGTTGCACCCTATAGATATCGATTATTCGGACGGCCATAACTTCTGGCTCGTTTAGAGTTACAAAAGCCATAACCTGTCAAAACGAAGGCCTCGATGAGTTCTACGGCTTTGACGGCTTTCAGCCGTCAACGGATAGATTAATGCCCAAAAAGGACAACCCGAATCTCAATCGGGTCTCGTAAGTTTTTTACCCTTCGTTTTTTCGATACGTGGATTTTTACGGTAAAACGGGATTACCATGGCCGGTCTTCGATTTACCATCGCTGGAGAGTGGTGCACCATGGTACTGTTCCGTTTCAAATCCATGCACGCATTTCTAAAAGTCGTAAGGCACTGTTTCGCCATTTCGGACGGATGTTGCACCTTGCACTGTGGATGTTGCATCCTGTAGATATCGACTATTTGGACGGCCATAACTTCTGGCTCGTTTAGAGTTACAAAAGCCATAACCTGTCAAAATGAAGGCCTCGATGAGTTCTACGGCTTTGATAGCTTTTAGCCGTCAACGGATAGATTAATGCCCAAAAAGGACAACCCGAATCTCAATCGGGTCTCGTAAGTTTTTTACCCTTCGTTTTTTCGACACGTGGATTTTTACGGTCAAACGGGATTACCGTGGCCCGTCTTCGACTTCCCATCGCTGGAAAGTGGTGCACCATAGTACTATTCCGTTTCAAATCCATGCACGCATTTCTAAAAGTCGTACAGCACTGTTTCGCCATTTCGGACGGATGTTGCACCTTGCACCGTGGATGTTGCACCCTGGAGATATCGACTACTTGGACGGCCATAACTTCTGGCTCGTTTAGAGTTACAAAAGCCATAACCTGTCAAAACGAAGGCCTCGATGAGTTCTACGGATTTGACAGCTTTCAGCCGTCAACGGATAGATTAATGCCCAAAAAGGACGACCCGAATCTCAATCGGGTCTCTTAAGTTTTTTACCCTTCGTTTTTTCGACACGTGGATTTTTACGGTAAAACGGGATTACCGTGGCCCGTCTTCGACTTCCCATCGCTGGAGTGTGGTGCACCATGGAATTGTTCCGATTCTAATCCATGCACGCATTTCTAAAAGTCGTACGGCACTGTTTCGCCATTTCGGACGGATGTTGCACCTTGCACCGTGGATGTTGCACCCTGTTGATATCGATTATTCGGACGGCCATAACTTCTGGCTAGTTTAGAGTTACGGGAGCCCTAACCTGCCAAAACGAAGGCCGCGATGAGTTCTATGGTTTTTACGGCTTTCAGCCATCAACGGATAGATTAATGCCCAAAAAGGACAACCCGAATCTCAGTCGGGTCTCGTAAGTTTTTTACCCTTCATTTTTTGGACACGTGGATTTTTACGGTAAAACGGGATTACGGTGGCTGGTCTTCTATTTACCATCGCTGGAGAGTGGTGCACCATGGTACTGCTCCGTTTCAAATCCATGCACGCATTTCTAAAAGTCGTACGGCACTGTTTTGCCATTTCGGACGGATGTCGCACCTTGCACCGTGGATGTTGCACCCTGTAGATATCGACTATTCGGACGGCCATAACTACTGGCTCGTTTAGTGTTACAAAAGCCATAACCTGTCAAAATGAAGGCCTCGATGAGTTCTACGGCCTTTATAGCTTTCAGCCGTCAACGGATAGATTAATGCCCAAAAAGGACAACCCGAATCTCAATCGGGTCTCGTAAGTTTTTTACCCTTCATGTTTTCGACACGTGGATTTCTACGGTAAAACGGGATTACCGTGGCCCGTCTTCGACTTCCCATCGCTGGAGAGTGGTGCACCATGGTACTGTTCCGTTTCAAATCCATGCACGCATTTCTAAAAGTCGTACGGCACTGTTTCGCCATTTCGGACGGATGTTGCACCTTGCACCGTGGATGTTGCACCCTGTAGATATCGATTATTCGGACGGCCATAACTTCTGGCTCGTTTAGAGTTATGGGAGTCATAACCTGTCAAAACGAAGGCCTCGATCAGTTCTACGGCATTGACATCTTTCAGCCGTCAACGAATAGATTACTGCCCAAAAAGGACAACCCGAATCTCAATCGGGTCTCGTAAGTTTTTTACCCTTCGTTTTTTCGACACGTGGATTTTTACGGCAAAACGGGATTACCGTGGCCCGTCTTCGACTTCCCATCGCTGGAGAGTGGTGCACCATGGTACTGTTCCGTTTCAAATCCATGGACGCATTTCTAAAAGTCGTACGACACTGTTTCGCCATTTCGGATGGATGTTGCACCTTGCACCGTGGATGTTGCACCCTGTAGATATCGATTATTCGGACGGCCATAACTTCTGGCTAGTTTAGAGATACGGGAGCCATAACCTGTCAAAACGAAGGCCGCGATGAGTTCTATGGTTTTGACGGCTTTGAGCCGTCAACGGATAGAATAATGCCCAAAAAGGACAACCCGAATCTCAGTCGGGTCTCGTAAGTTTTTTACCCTTCGTTTTTTGGACACGTGGATTTTTACGGTAAAACGGGATTACGCTGGCTGGTCTTCGGTTTACCATCGCTGGAGAGTGGTGCCCCATGGTACTGTTCCGTTTCAAATCCATGCACGCATTTCTAAAAGTCGTACGGCACTGTTTCGCCATTTCGGACGGATGTTGCACCTTGCACCGTGGATGTTGCACCCTGTAGATATCGATTATTCGGACGGCCATAACTTCTGGCTCGTTTAGAGTTACAAAAGCCATAACCTGTCAAAACGAAGGCCTCGATGAGTTCTACGGCTTTGACGGCTTTCAGCCGTCAACGGATAGATTAATGCCCAAAAAGGACAACCCGAATCTCAATCGGGTCTCGTAAGTTTTTTACCCTTCGTTTTTTCGACACGTGGATTTTTACGGTAAAACGGGATTACCGTGGCCTGTCTTCGACTTCCCATCGCTGGAGAGTGGTGCACCATGGTACTGTTCCGTTTCAAATCCATGCACGCAATTCTAAAAGTCGTACGGCACTGTTTCGCCATTTCGGACGGATGTTGCACCTTGCACCGTGGATGTTGCACCGTGTAGATATCGATTATTCGGACGGCCATAACTTCTGGCTCATTTAGAGTTAGAGGAGCCATAACCTTTCAAAACGAAGGCCTCGATGAGTTCTACGGCTTTGAAAGCTTTCAGCCGTCAACGGATAGATTAATGCCCAAAAAGGACAACCCGAATCTCAATCGGGTCTCGTAAGATTTTTACCCTTCGTTTTTTCGACACGTGGATTTTTACGGTAAAACGGGATTACCGTGGCCCGTCTTCGAATTTCCATCGCTGGAGAGTGGTGCACCATGATACTGTTCCGTTTCTAATCCATGCACGCATTTCTAAAAGTCGTACGACACTGTTTCGCCTTATCGGACGGATGTTGCACCTTGCACCGTGGATGTTGCACCCTGTAGATATCGATTATTCGGACGGCCATAACTTCTGGCTAGTTTAGAGTAACGGGAGCCATAACCTGTCAAAACGAAGGCCGCGATGAGTTCTACGGTTTTACGGCTTTCATCCACCAACGGATAGATTAATGCCCAAAAAGGACAACCCGAATCTCAGTCGGGTCTCGTAAGTTTTTTACCCTTCGTTTTTTGGACACGTGGATTTTTACGGTAAAACGGGATTACGGTGGCTGGTCTTCGTTTTACCATCGCTGGAGAGTGGTGCACCATGGTACTGTTCCGTTTCAAATCCACGCACGCATTTCTAAAAGTCGTACGGCACTATTTCGCCATTTCGGACGGATGTTGCACCTTGCACCGTGGATGTTGCACCCTGTAGATATCGACTATTCGGACGGCCATAACTACTGGCTCGTTTAGAGTTACAAAAGCCATAACCTGTCAAAACGAAGGCCTCGATGAGTTCTACGGCTTTGATAGCTTTCAGCCGTCAACGGATAGATTAATGCCCAAAAAGGACAACCCGAATCTCAATCGGGTCTCGTAAGTTTTTTACCCTTCGTTTTTTCGACACGTGGATTTTTACGGTAAAACGGGATTACCGTGGCCCGTCTTCGACTTCCCATCTCTGGAGAGTGGTGCACCATGGTACTGTTCCGTTTCAAATCCATGCACGCATTTCTAAAAGTCGTACGGCACTGTTTCGCCATTTCGGACAGATGTTGCACCTTGCACCGTGGATGTTGCACCTTGTAGATATCGGTTATTCGGACGGCCATAACTTCTGGCTCGTTTAGAGTTATTGGAGCCATAACCTGTCAAAATGAAGGCCCCGATGAGTTCTACGGCTTTGACATCTTTCAGCCGTCAACGGATAGATTAATGCCCAAAAAGGACAACCCGAATCTCAATCGGGTCTCCCAAGTTTTTTACCCTTCGTTTTTTCGACACGTGGATTTTAACGGTAAAACGGGATTACGGTGGCTGGTCTTCGATTTACCATCGCTGGAGAGTGGTGCACCATGGAACCGTTCCGTTACAAATCCATGCACGCATTTCAAAAATTCGTACGACACTGTTTCGCCATTTCGGACGGATGTTGCACCTTGCACCGTGGATGTTGCACCCTGTATATATCGATTATTCGGACGGCCATAACTTCTGGTTCGTTTAGAGTTAAAAAAGCCATAACCTGTCAAAACGAAGGCCTCGATGAGTTCTACGGCTTTGACCGCTTTCAGTCGACAACGGATAGATTAATGCCCAAAAATGACAACCCGAATCTCAGTCGGGTCTCGTAAGTTTTTTACCCTTCGTTTTTTCGACACGTGGATTTTTACGGTAAAACGGGATTACGGTGGCTGGTCTTCGATTTACCATCGCTGGAGAGTGGTGCACCATGGTACTGTTCCGTTTCAAATCCATGCACGCATTTCTAAAAGTCTTACGGCACTGTTTCGCCATTTCGGACGGATGTTGCACCTTGCACTGTGGATGTTGCACCCTATAAATATCGACTATTGTGACGGCCATAACTTCTGGCTCGTTTAGAGTTACAAAAGCCATAACCTGTCAAAACGAAGGCCTCGATGAGTTCTACGGCTTTGACAGCTTTCAGCCGCCAACGGATAGATTAGTGCCCAAAAAGGACAGTCCGAATCTCAATCGGGTCTCGTAAGTTTTTTACCCTTCGTTTTTTCGACACGTGGATTTTTACGCTCAAACGGGATTACCGTGGCCCGTCTTCGACTTCCCATCACTGGAGAGTGGTGCACCATAGTACTGTTCCATTTCAAATCCATGCACGCATTTCTAAAAGTCATACGGCACTGTTTCGCCATTTCGGACGGATGTTGCACCTTGCACCGTGGATGTTGCACCCTGTAGATATCGACTATTTGGACGTCCATAACTTCTGGCTCGTTTAGAGTTACAAAAGCGATAACCTATCAAAACGAAGGCCTCGATGAGTTCTACAGCTTTGACGGCTTTCAACCGTCAATGGATAGATTAATGCCCAAAAAGGACGACCCGAATCTCAATCGGGTCTCGTAAGTTTTTTACCCTTCGTTTTTTCGACACGTGGATTTTTACGGTAAAACGGGATTACCGTGGCCCGTCTTCGACTTCCCATCGCTGGAGAGTGATGCACCATGGAACTGTTCCGTTTCTAATCCATGCACGCATTTCTAAAAGTCGTACGGCACTGTTTCGCCATTTCGGACGGATGTAGCACCTTGCACCGTGGATGTTGCACCCTGTAGATATCGATTATTCGGACGGCCATAACTTCTGGTTAGTTTAGAGTTACGGGAGCCATAACCTGTCAAAACGAAGGCCGCGATGAGTTCTACGGTTTTTACGGCTTTCAGCCATCAACGGATAGATTAATGCCCAAAAAGGACAACCCGAATCTCAGTCGGGTCTCGTAAGTTTTTTACCCTTCGTTTTTTGGACACGTGGATTTTTACGGTAAAACGGGATTACGTGGCTGGTCTTCGATTTACCATCGTTGGAGAGTGGTGCACCAAGGTACTGTTCCATTTCAAATCGATGCACGCATTTCTAAAAGTCGTACGACACTGTTTTGCCATTTCGGACGGATGTTGCACCTTGCACCGTGGATGTTGCACCCTGTAGATATCGACTATTCGGACGGCCATAACTACTGGCTCGTTTAGAGTTACAAAAGCCATAACCTGTCAAAACGAAGGCCTCGATGAGTTCTACGGCTTTGACAGCTTTCAGCCGTCAACGGATAGATTAATGCCCAAAAAGGACAACCCGAATCTCAATCGGGTCTCGTAAGTTTTTTACCCTTCGTTTTTTCGACACGTGGATTTTTACGGTAAAACGGGATTACCGTGGCCCGTCTTCGACTTCCCATCGCTGGAGAGTGGTGCACCATGGTACTGTTCTGTTCCAAATCCATGCACGCATTTCTAAAAGTCGTACGGCACTATTTCGCCATTTCGGATGGATCTTGCACCTTGCACCGTGGATGTTGCACCCTGTAGATATCGATTATTCGGACGGCCATAACTTCTGGCTCGTTTAGAGTTACGGGAGCCATAACCTGTCAAAACGAAGGCCTCGATCAGTTCTACGGCTTTAACATCTTTCAGCCGTCAACGAATAGATTAATGCCCAAAATGGACAACCCGAATCTCGATCGGGTCTCGTAAGTTTTTTACCCTTCGTTTTTTCGACACGTGGATTTTTACGGTAAAACGGGATTACCGTGGCCCGTCTTCGACTTCCCATCGCTGGAGAGTGGTGCACCATGGTACTGTTCTGTTTCAAATCCATGGACGTATTTCTAAAAGTCGTACGGCACTGTTTCGCCATTTCGGACGGATGTTGCACCTTGCACCGTGGATGTTGCACCCTGTAGATATCGATTATTCGGACGACCATAACTTCTGGCTAGTTTAGAGTTACGGGTGCCATAACCTGTCAAAACGAAGGCCGCGATGAGTTCTACGGTTTTGACGGCTTTCAGCCGTCAACGGTTAGAATAATGCCCAAAAAGGACAACCCGAATCTCAGTCGGGTCTCGTAAGTTTTTTACCCTTCGTTTTTTGGACACGTGGATTTTTACGGTAAAACGGGATTACGGTGGCTGGTTTTCGATTTACCATCGCTGGAGAGTGGTGCACCACGGTACTGTTCCATTTCAAATCCATGCACGCATTTCTAAAAGTCGTACAACACTGTTTCGCCATTTCGGACGGATGTTGCACCTTGCACCGTGGATGTTGCACCCAGTAGATATCGACTATTTGGACGGCCATAACTTCTGGCTCGTTTAGAGTTACAAAAGCCATAACCTGTCAAAACGAAGGCCTTGATGAGTTCTATGGCTTTGACAGCTTTCTGGCGTCAACGGATAGATTAATGCCCAAAAAGGACAACCCGAATCTCAATCGGGTCTCGTAAGTTTTTACCCTTCGTTTTTTCGACACGTGGATTTTTACGGTAAAACGGGATTACCGTGGGCTGTCTTCGACTTCCCATCGCTGGAGAGTGGTGCACCATGGTACTGTTCCGTTTAACATCCATGCACGCATTTCTAAAAGTCGTACGGCACTGTTTCGCCATTTCGGACGGATGTTGCACCTTGCACCTTGGATGTTGCACCCTATAGATATCGATTATTCGGACGGCCATAAGTTCTGGCTCATTTTGAGTAAGAGGAGCCATAGCCTTTCAAAACGAAGGCCTCGATGAGTTCTACGGCTTTGAAAGCTTTCAACCATCAACGGATAGATTAATGCCCAAAAAGGACAACCCGAATCTCAATCGGGTCTCGTAAGTTTTTTACCCTTCGTTTTTTCGACACGTGGATTTTTACGGTAAAACGGGATTACCGTGGCCCGTCTTCGACTTCCCATCGCTGGAGAGTGGTGCACCATGGTACTGTTCCGTTTCAAATTCATGCACGCATTTCTAAAAGTCGTACGGCACTATTTCGCCATTTCGGATGGATGTTGCACCTTGCACCGTGGATGTTGCACCCTGTAGATATCGATTATTCGCACGGCCATAACTTCTGGCTCGTTTAGAGTTACGGGAGCCATAACCTATCAAAACGAAGGCCTCGATCGGTTCTACGGCTTTGACATCTTTCAGCCGTCAACGAATAGATTAATGCCCAAAATGGACAACCCGAATCTCGATCGGGTCTCGTAAGTTTTTTACCCTTCGTTTTTTCGACACGTGGATTTTTACGGTAAAACGGGATTACCGTGGCCCGTCTTCGACTTCCCATCGCTGGAGAGTGGTGCACCATGGTACTGTTCTGTTTCAAATCCATGGACGTATTCTAAAAGTCGTACGGCACTGTTTCGCCATTTCGGACGGATGTTGCACCTTGCACCGTGGATGTTGCACCCTGTAGATATCAACTATTTGGACGTCCATAACATCTGGCTCGTTTAGAGTTACAAAAGCGGTAACCTGTCAAAATGAAGGCCTCGATGAGTTCTACGGAATTGACGGCTTTCAGCCGTCAACGGGTAGATTAATGCCCAAAAAGGACGACCCAAATCTCAATCGGGTCTCGTAAGTTTTTTACCCTTCGTTTTTTCGACACGTGGATTTTTACGGTAAAACGGGATTACCGTGGCCCGTCTTCGACTTCCCATCGCTGGAGAGTGGTGCACCATGGAACTATTCCGTTTCTAATCCATGCACGCATTTCTAAAAGTCGTACGGCACTGTTTCGCCATTTCGGACGTATGTTGCACCTTGCACCGTGGATGTTGCACCCTGTAGATATCGATTAATCGGACGGCCATAACTTCTGGCTAGTTTAGAGTTACGGGAGCCATAACCTGTCAAAACGAAGGCCGCGATGAGTTCTACGGTTTTTATGGCTTTCAGCCATCAACGGATAGATTAATGCCCAAAAAGGACAACCCGAATCTTAGTCGGGTCTCGTAAGTTTTTTACCCTTCGTTTTTTGGACACGTGGATTTTTATGGTAAAACGGGATTACGGTGGCTGGTCTTCGATTTACATTCGCTGGAGAGTGGTGCACCAAGGTACTGTTCCATTTAAAATCCATGCACGCATTTCTAAAAGTCGTACGGCACTGTTTTGCCATTTCGGACGGATGTTGCAACTTGCACCGTGGATGTTGCACCCTGTAGATATCGACTATTCGGACGGCCATAACTACTGGCTCGTTTGGAGTTACAAAAGCCATAACCTGTCAAAACGAAGGCCTCGATGAGTTCTACGGCTTTGACCGCTTTCAGCCATCAACGGATAGATTAATTGCCAAAAAGGACAACCCGAATCTCAATCGGGTCTCGTAAGTTTTTTACCCTTCGTTTTTTCGACACGTGGATTTTTACGGTAAAACGGGATTACCGTGGCCCGTCTTCGACTTCCCATCGCTGGAGAGTGGTATACCATGGTACTGTTCCGTTTCAAATCCATGCACGCATTTCTAAAAGTCGTACGGCACTGTTTCGCCATTTCGAACGGATGTTGCACCTTGCACCGTGGATGTTGCACCCTGTAGATATCGATTATTCGGACGGCCATAACTTCTGGCTCGTTTAGAGTTACGGGAGCCATAACCTGTCAAAACGAAGGCCTCGATCAGTTCTACGGCTTTGACATCTTTCAGCCATCAACGAATAGATTAATGCCCAAAAAGGACAACCCGAATCTCGATCGGGTCTCGTAAGTTTTTTACCCTTCGTTTTTTCGACACGTGGATTTTTACGGTAAAACGGGATTACCGTGGCCCGTCTACGACTTCCCATCGCTGGAGAGTGGTGCACCATGGTACTGTTCTATTTCAAATCCATGGACGCATTTCTAAAAGTCGTACGGCACTGTTTCGCCATTTCGGACGGATGTTGCACCTTGCACCGTGGATGTTGCACCCTGTAGATATCGATTATTCGGACGGCCATTACTTCTGGCTATTTAGAGTTACGGGTGCCATAACCTATCAAAACGAAGGCCGCGATGAGTTCTATGGTTTTGACGGCTTTCAGCCGTCAACGGATAGAATAATGCCGAAAAAGGACAACCCGAATCTCAGTCGGGTCTCGTAAGTTTTTTACCCTTCGTTTTTTGGACACGTGGATTTTTACGGTAAAACGAGATTACGGTGGCTGGTCTTCGAATTACCATCGCTGGAGAGTGGTGCACCATGGTACTGTTCCATTTCAAATCTATTCACGCATTTCTAAAAGTCGTACGACACTATTTCGCTATTTCGGACGGATGTTGCACCTTGCACCGTGGTTGTTGCACCCTGTAGATATCGACTATTTGGACGGCCATAACTTCTAGCTCGTTTAGAGTTACAAAAGCCATAACCTGTCAAAACGAAGGCCTCGATGAGTTCTACAGCTTTGACAGCTTTCTGGCGTCAACGGATAGATTAATGCCCAAAAAGGACAACCCGAATCTCAATCGGGTCTCGTAAGTTTTTTACCCTTCGTTTTTTCGACACGTGGATTTTTACGGTAAAACGGGATTACCGTGGCCTGTCTTCGACTTCCCATCACTGGAGAGTGGTGCACCATGGTACTGTTCCGTTTAAAATCCATGCATGCATTTCTAAAAGTCGTACGGCACTGTTTCGCCATTTCGGACGGATGTTGCACCTTGCACCGTGGATGTTGCACCCTGTAGATATCGATTATTCGGACGGCCATAACTTCTGGCTCATTTTGAGTTAGAGGAGCCATAACCTTTCAAAACGAAGGCCTCGATGAGTTTTACAGCTTTGAAAGCTTTCAACCATCAACGGATAGATTAATGCCCAAAAAGGACAACCCGAATCTCAATCGGGTCTCGTAAGATTTTTACCCTTCGTTTTTTCGACACGTGGATTTTTACGGTAAAACGGGATTACCGTGGCCCGTCTTCGAATTTCCATCGCTGGAGAGTGGTGCACCATGGTACTGTTCAGTTTCTACTCCATGCACGCATTTCTAAAAGTCGTACGGCACTGTTTCGCCTTATCGGACGGATGTCGCACCTTGCACCGTGGATGTTGCACCCTGTAGATATCGATTATTCGGACGGCCATAACTTCTGGCTCGTTTAGAGTTACGGGAGCCATAACCTATCAAAACGAAGGACGGGATGAGTTCTACGGTTTTTACGGCTTTCAGCCATCAACGGATAGATTAATGCCCAAAAAGGACAACCCGAATCTCAGTCGGGTCTCGTAAGTTTTTTACCCTTCGTTTTTTGGACACGTGGATTTCTACGGTAAAACGGGATTACCGTGGCCCGTCTTCGACTTCCCATCGCTGGAGAGTGGTGCACCATGGTACTGTTCCATTTCAAATCCATGCACGCATTTCTAAAAATAGTACGGCACTGTTTCGCCATTTCAGACGGATGTTGCACCTTGCACTGTGGATGTTGCACCCTGTAGATATCGATTATTCGGACGTCCATAACTTCTGGCTCGTTTAGAGTTACGGGAGCCATAACCTATCAAAACGAAGGCCCCGATCAGTTCTACGGCTTTGACATCTTTCAGCCATCAACGGATAGATTAATGCCCAAAAATGACAACCCGAATCTCAATCGGGTCTCGTAAGTTTTTTACCCTTCGTTTTTTCGACACGTGGATTTTTACGGTTGAACGGGATTACTGTGGCCCGTCTTCAACTTCCCATCGCTGGAGAGTGGTGCACCATGGTACTGTTCCGTTTCTAATCCATGCATGCATTTCTAAAAGTCGTACGGCGCTGTGTCGCTATTTCGGACGGATGTTGCACCTTGCACCGTGGATGTTGCACCCTGTAGATATCGATTATTCTGACGGCCATAACTTCTGGCTCGTTTAGAGTTACGGGAGCCATAACCTGTCAAAACGAAGACCACGATGAGTTCTATGGTTTTTATGGCTTTGAATCGTCAACGGATAGATTAATGCCCAAAAAGGACAACCCGAATCTCAGTCGGGTCTCGTAAGTTTTTTACCCTTCGTTTTTTGGACACGTGGATTTTTACGGTAAAACGGGATTACGGTGGCTGGTCTTCGATTTACCATTGGTAGAGATTGGTGCACCATGGTACTGTTCCATTTCAAATCCATGCACGCATTTCTAAAAGTCGTACGGCACAGTTTCGCCATTTCGGACAGATGTTGCACCTTGCACCGTGGATGTTGCACCCTGTAGATATCGACTATTCGGACGGCCATAACACAGGCTCGTTTAGAGTTACAAAAGCCATAACCTGTCAAAACGAAGGCCTCGATGAGTTCTACGGCTTTGACGGCTTTCAGCCGTCAACGGATAGATTAATGCCCAAAAAGGACAACCCGAATCTCAATCGGGTCTCGTAAGTTTTTTACCCTTCGTTTTTTCGACACGTGGATTTTTACGGTCAAACAGGATTACCGTGGCCCGTCTTCGACTTACCATCGCTGGAGAGTGGTGCACCATGGTACTCTTCCGTTTCAAATCCATGCACGCATTTCTAAAAGTCGTGCGGCACTGTTTCGCCATTTCGGACGGATGTTGCACCTTGCACCGTGGATGTTGCACCCTGTATATATCGATTATTCGGACGGCCATAACTTCTGGCTCATTTAGAGTTACAAAAGCCATAACCTGTCAAAACGAAGGCCTCGATGAGTTCTACGGCTTTGACCGCTTTCAGCCGTCAACGGATAGATTATTGCCCAAAAAGGACAACCCGAATCTCAATCGGGTCTCGTAAGTTTTTTACCCTTCGTTTTTTTGACACGTGGATTTTTACGGTCAAACAGGATTACCGTGGCCCGTCTTCGACTTCCCATCACTGGAGAGTGGTGCACCATGGTACTCTTCCGTTTCAAATCCATGCACGCATTTCTAAAAGTCGTACGGCACTGTTTCGCCATTTCGGACGGATGTTGCACCTTGCACCGTGGATGTTGCACCCTGTAGATATCGATTATTCGGACGGCCATAACTTCTGGCTAGTTTAGAGTTACGGGAGCCATAACCTGCCAAAACGAAGGCAGCGATGAGTTCTATGGTTTTGACGGCTTTCAGCCATCAACGGATAGAATAATGCCCAAAAAGGACAACCCGAATCTCACTCGGGTCTCGAAAGTTTTTTACCCTTCGTTTTTTGGACACGTGGATTTTTACGGTAAAACGGGATTACGGTGGCTGGTCTTCGATTTACCATCGCTGGAGAGTGGTGCACCATGGTTCTGTTCCTTTTCAAATCCATGCATGCATTTCTAAAAGTCGCACTACACTGTTTCGCCATTTCGGACGGATGTTGCACCTTGCACCGTAGATGTTGCACCCCGTAGATATCGACTGTTCGGACGACCATAACTTCTGGCTCGTCTAGAGTTACAAAAGCCATAACCTTTCAAAACGAAGGCCTCGATGTGTTCTATGGCTTTGACAGCTTTCAGCCGTCAACGGATAGATTAATGCCCAAAAAGGACAACCCGAATCACAATCGGGTCTCGTAAGTTTTTTACCCTTCGTTTTTTCGACACTCGGATTTTTACGGTAAAACGGGATTACCGTGGCCTGTCTTCGACTTCCCATCTCTGGAGAGTGGTGCACCATGGTACTGTTCCGTTTCAAATCCATGCACGCATTTCTAAAAGTCATACGGTACTGTTTCGCCATTTCGGACGGATGTTGCACCTGGCACCGTGGATGTTGCACCCTGTAGATATCGATTATTCGGACGGTCATAACTTCTGGCTTGTTTAGAGTTATGGGAGCCATAACCTGTCAAAACGAAGGCCTCGATGAGTTCTACGGCTTTGACAGCTTTCAGCCGTCAACGGATAGATTAATGCCCAAAAAGGACAACCCGAATCTCAGTCGGGTCTCGTAAGTTTTTTACCCTTCGTTTTTTCGACACGTGGATTTTTACGGTAAAACGGGATTACGGTGGCTGGTCTTCGATTTACCATCGCTGGAGAGTGGTGCACCATGGTACTGTTCCGTTTCAAATCCATGCACACATTTCTAAAAGTCGTACGGCACTGTTTCGCCATTTCGGACAGATGTTGCACCTTGCACTGTGGATGTTGCACCCTGTAGATATCGACTATTGTGACGGCCATAACTTCTGGCTCGTTTAGAGTTACAAAAGCCATAACCTGTCAAAACGAAGGCCTCGATGAGTTCTACGGCTTTGACGGCTTTCAGCCGTCAACTGATAGATTAATGCCCAAAAAGGACAACCCGAATCTCAATCGGGTCTCGTAAGTTTTTTACCCTACGTTTTTTCGACACGTGGATTTTTACGGTCAAACGGGATTACCCTGACCCGTCTTCGACTTCCCATCGCTGGAGAGTGGTGCACCATAGTACTATTCCGTTTCAAATCCATGAACGCGTTTCTATAAGTCGTACGGCACTGTTTCGCCATTTCGGACGGATGTTGCACCTTGCACCGTGGATGTTGCACCCTGTACGTATCGACTATTTGGACGGCCATGACTTCTGGCTCATTTAAAGTTACAAAAGCCATAACCTGTCAAAACGAAGGCCTCGATGAGTTATGCAGCTTTGACGGCTTTGAACCGCCACCGGATAGTTTAATGCCCAAAAAGGACGACCCGAATCTCAATCGGGTCTCGTAAGTTTTTTACCCTTCGTTTTTTCGACACGTGGATTTTTACGGTAAAACGGGATTATCGTGGCCCGTCTTCGACTTCCCATCGCTGGAGAGTGGTGCACCATGGAACTGTTCCGTTTCTAATACATGCACGCATTTCGAAAAGTCGTACGGCACTGTTTCGCCATTTCGGACGGATGTTGCACCTTGCACCGTGGATGTTGCACCCAGTAGATATCGATTATTCGGACGGCCATAACTTCTGGCTAGTTTAGAGTTATGGGAGCCATAACCTGTCAAAACGAAGGCCGCGATGGGTTCTACGGTTTTTACGGCTTTCAGCCAACATCGAATAGATTAATGCCCAAAAAGGGCAACCTGAATCTCAGTCGGGTCTCGTAAGTTTTTTACCCTTCGTTTTTTGGACACGTGGATTTTTACGGTAAAACGGGATTACGGTGGATGGTCTTCGATTTACCATCGCTGGAGAGCGGTGCACCAAGGTATTGTTCTGTTTCAAATCCATGCACGCATTTCTAAAAGTCGTACGGCACTGTTTTGCCATTTCGGACGGATGTTGCACCTTGCACCGTAGATGTTGCACCCTGTAGATATCGACTATTCGGACGGCCATAACTACTGGCTCGTTTTGAGTTACAAAAGCCATTACCTGTCAAAACGAAGGCCTCGATGAGTTCTACGGCTTTGACAGCTTTCAGCCATCAACGGATAGATTAATGCCCAAAAAGGACAACCCGAATCTCAATCGGGTCTCGTAAGTTTTTTACCCTTCGTTTTTTCGACACGTGGATTTTTACGGTAAAACGGGATTACCGTGGCCCGTCTTCGACTTCCCATCGCTGGAGAGTGGTGCAACATGGTACTGTTCCGTTTCAAATCCATGCACGCATTTCTAAATGTCGTACGGCACTGTTTCGCCATTTCGGACGGATGTTGCACCCTGTAGATATCGATTATTCGGACGGCCATAACTTCAGGCTCGTTTAGAGTTACGGGAGCCATAACCTGTCAAAACGAAGGCCTCGATTAGTTCTACGGCTTTGACATCTTTCAACCGTCAACGAATAGATTAGTGCCCAAAAAGGACAACCCGAATCTCAATTGGGTCTCGTAAGTTTTTTACCCTTCGTTTTTTCGACACGTGGATTTTTACGGTAAAACGGGATTACCGTGGCCCGTCTTCGACTTCCCATCGCTGGAGAGTGGTTCACCATGGTACTGTTCCGTTTCAAATCCATGGACTCATTTCTAAAAGTCGTACGGCACTGTTTCGCCATTTCGGACGGATGTTGCACCTTGCACCGTGGATGTTGCACACTGTAGATATCGATTATTCGGACGGCCATAACTTCTGGCTAGTTTAGAGTTACGGGAGCCATAACCTGTCGAAACGAAGGCCGCGACGAGTTTTACGGTTTTGACGACTTTCAGCCGTCAACGGATAGAATAATGCCCAAAAAGGACAACCCGAATCTCAGTCGGGTCTCGTAAGTTTTTTACCCTTCGTTTTTTGGACACGTGGATTTTTACGGTAAAACGGGATTACGGTGGCTGGTCTTGGATTTACCATCACTGGAGAGTGGTGCACCATGGTACTGTTCCGTTTCAAATCTATGCACGCATTTCTAAAAGTCGTACGGCACTGTTTCGCCATTTCGGACGGATGTTGCACCTTGCACCGTGGATGTTGCACCCTGTAGATATCGACTATTCGGACGACCATAACTTCTGGTTCGTTTAGAGTTACAAAAGCCATAACCTGTCAAAACGAAGGCCCCGATGAGTTCTACGGCTTTGACAGCTTTCAACCGTCAACGGATAGATTAATGCCCAAAAAGGACAACCCGAATCTCAATCGGGTCTCGTAAGTTTTTTACCCTTCGTTTTTTCGACACGTGGATTTTTACGGTAAAACGGGATTACCGTGGCCTGTCTTCGACTTCCCATCACTGGAGAGTGGTGCACCATGGTACTGTTCCGTTTCAAATCCATGCACGCATTTCTAAAAGTCGTACGGCACTGTTTCGCCATTTCGGACGGATGTTGCACCGTGCACCGTGGATGTTGCACCCTGTAGATATCGATTATTCGGACGGCCATAACTTCTGGCTCATTTAGAGTTAGAGGAGGACGCATTTCTAAAAGTCGTACGGCACTGTCTCGCCATTTCGGACGGATGTTGCACCTCGCACCGTGGATGTTGCACCCTGTAGATATCGATTATTCGGACGGCCATAACTTCTGGCTCGTTTAGAGTTACGGGAGCCATAACCTGTCAAAACGAAGGCCCCGATCAGTTCTACGGCTTTGACATCTTTCAGCCGTCAACGGATAGATTAATGCCTAAAAAGGACAACCCAAATCTCAATCGGGTCTCGTAAGTTTTTTACCCTTCGTTTTTTCGACACGTGGATTTTTACGATTAAGCGGGATTACCATGGCCCGTCTTTGACTTCCCATCGCTGGAGAGTGGTGCACCATGGTACTGTTCCGTTTCTAATCCATGCACGCATTTCTAAAAGTCGTACGGCACTGTTTCGCCATTTCGGACGGATGTTGCACCTTGCACCGTGGATGTTGCACCCTGTAGATATCGATTATTCGTACGGCCATAACTTCTGGCTCGTTTAGAGTTACGGGAGCCATAACCTGTCAAAACGAAGGCCTCGATGAGTTATACGGCTTTGACAGCTTTTAGCCGTCAACGGATAGAATAATGCCCAAAAAGGACAACCCGAATCTCAGTCGGGTCTCGTAAGTTTTTTACCATTCGTTTTTTGGACACGTGGATTTCTACGGTAAAACGGGATTACCGTGGCCCGTCTTCGACTTCCCATCGCTGGAGAGAGGTGCACCATGGTACTGTTCCATTTCAAATCCATGCACGCATTTCTAAAAATAGTACGGCACTGTTTCGCCATTTCAGACGGATGTTGCACCTTGCACTGTGGATGTTGCACCCTGTAGATATCGATTATTCGGACGTCCATAACTTCTGGCTCGTTTAGAGTTACGGGAGCCATAACCTGTCAAAACGAAGGCCCCGATCAGTTCTACGGCTTTGACATCTTTCAGCCATCAACGGATAGATTAATGCCCAAAAATGACAACCCGAATCTCAATCGGGTCTCGTAAGTTTTTTACCCTTCGTTTTTTCGACACGTGGATTTTTACGGTTGAACGGGATTACTGTGGCCCGTCTTCAACTTCCCATCGCTGGAGAGTGGTGCACCATGGTACTGTTCCGTTTCTAATCCATGCATGCATTTCTAAAAGTCGTACGGCGCTGTGTCGCTATTTCGGACGGATGTTGCACCTTGCACCGTGGATGTTGCACCCTGTAGATATCGATTATTCTGACGGCCATAACTTCTGGCTCGTTTAGAGTTACGGGAGCCATAACCTGTCAAAACGAAGACCACGATGAGTTCTATGGTTTTTATGGCTTTGAATCGTCAACGGATAGATTAATGCCCAAAAAGGACAACCCGAATCTCAGTCGGGTCTCGTAAGTTTTTTACCCTTCGTTTTTTGGACACGTGGATTTTTACGGTAAAACGGGATTACGGTGGCTGGTCTACGATTTACCATTGCTAGAGATTGGTGCACCATGGTACTGTTCCATTTCAAATCCATGCACGCATTTCTAAAAGTCGTACGGCACAGTTTCGCCATTTCGGACAGATGTTGCACCTTGCACCGTGGATGTTGCACCCTGTAGATAACGACTATTCGGACGGCCATAACACAGGCTCGTTTAGAGTTACAATAGCCATAACCTGTCAAAACGAAGGCCTCGATGAGTTCTACGGCTTTGACGGCTTTCAGCCGTCAACGTATAGATTAATGCCCAAAAAGGACAACCCGAATCTCAATCGGGTCTCGTAAGTTTTTTACCCTTCGTTTTTTCGACACGTGGATTTTTACGGTCAAACAGGATTACCGTGGCCCGTCTTCGACTTACCATCGCTGGAGAGTGGTGCACCATGGTACTCTTCCGTTTCAAATCCATGCACGCATTTCTAAAAGTCGTGCGGCACTGTTTCGCCATTTCGGACGGATGTTGCACCTTGCACCGTGGATGTTGCACCCTGTATATATCGATTATTCGGACGGCCATAAATTCTGGCTCATTTAGAGTTACAAAAGCCATAACCTGTCAAAACGAAGGCCTCGATGAGTTCTACGGCTTTGACCGCTTTCAGCCGTCAACGGATAGATTATTGCCCAAAAAGGACAACCCGAATCTCAATCGGGTCTCGTAAGTTTTTTACCCTTCGTTTTTTTGACACGTGGATTTTTACGGTCACACAGGATTACCGTGGCCCGTCTTCGACTTCCCATCGCTGGAGAGTGGTGCACCATGGTACTCTTCCGTTTCAAATCCATGCACGCATTTCTAAAAGTCGTACGGCACTGTTTCGCCATTTCGGACGGATGTTGCACCTTGCACCGTGGATGTTGCACCCTGTAGATATCGATTATTCGGACGGCCATAACTTCTGGCTAGTTTAGAGTTACGGGAGCCATAACCTGCCAAAACGAAGGCAGCGATGAGTTCTATGGTTTTGATGGCTTTCAGCCATCAACGGATAGAATAATGCCCAAAAAGGACAACCCGAATCTCACTCGGGTCTCGAAAGTTTTTTACCCTTCGTTTTTTGGACACGTGGATTTTTACGGTAAAACGGGATTACGGTGGCTGGTCTTCGATTTACCATCGCTGGAGAGTGGTGCACCATGGTTCTGTTCCTTTTCAAATCCATGCATGCATTTCTAAAAGTCGCACGACACTGTTTCGCCATTTCGGACGGATGTTGCACCTTGCACCGTAGATGTTGCACCCCGTAGATATCGACTGTTCGGACGACCATAACTTCTGGCTCGTCTAGAGTTACAAAAGCCATAACCTGTCAAAACGAAGGCCTCGATGTGTTCTACGGCTTTGACAGCTTTCAGCCGTCAACGGATAGATTAATGCCCAAAAAGGACAACCCGAATCACAATCGGGTCTCGTAAGTTTTTTACCCTTCGTTTTTTCGACACGTGGATTTTTACGGTAAAACGGGATTACCGTGGCCCGTCTTCGACTTTCAATCGCTGGAGAGTGGTGCACCATGGTACTGTTCCGTTTCAAATCCATGCACGCATTTCTAAAAGTCGTACGACACTGTTTCTCCATTTCGGACGGATGTTGCATCTTGCACCGTGGATGTTGCACCCTGTAGATATCGATTATTCGGACGGCCATAACTTCTGGCTAGTTTGGAGTTACGGGAGCCATAACCTGTCAAAACGAAGGCCGCGATGAGTTCTATGGTTTTGACGGCTTTCAGCCGTCAACGGATAGAATAATGCCCAAAAAGGACAATCCGAATATCAGTCGGGTCTCGTAAGTTTTTTACCCTTCGTTTTTTGGACACGTGGATTTTTACGGTAAAACGGGATTACGGTGGCTGGTCTTCGATTTACCATCGCTGGAGAGTGGTGCACCATGGTACTGTTCCTTTTCAAATCCATGCATGCATTTCTAAAAGTCGTACGGCACTGTTTCGCCATTTCGGACGGATGTTGCACCTTGCACCGTGGATGTTGCACCCTGTAGATATCGACTATTCAGACGGCCATAACTTCTGGCTCGTTTAGAGTTACAAAAGCCATAACCTGTCAAAACGAAGGCCTCGATGAGTTCTATGGCTTTGACAGCTTTCAGCCGTCAACGGATAGATTAATGCCCAAGAAGGACAACCCGAATCACAATCAGGTCTCGTAAGTTTTTTACCCTTCGTTTTTTCGACACGTGGATTTTTACGGTAAAACGGGATTACCGTGGCCCGTCTCCGACTTTCCATCGCTGGAGAGTGGTGCACCATGGTACTGTTCCGTTTCAAATCCATGCACGCATTTCTAAACGTCGTACGGCACTGTTTCTCCATTTCGGACGGATGTTGCATCTTGCACCGTGGATGTTGCACCCTGTAGATATCGATTATTCGGACGGCCATAACTTCTGGCTCGTTTAGAGTTACGGGAGCCATAACTAGTCAAAACGAAGGCCCCGATGAGTTCGACGGATTTGACAGCTTTCAGTCGTCAACGGATAGATTAATGCCCAAAAAAGACAACTCGAATCTCAATCGGGTCTCCTAAGTTTTTTACCCTTCGTTTTTTCGACACGTGGATTTTTACGGTAAAACGGGATTACGGTGGCCCGTCTTCGATTTACCATCGCTGAAGAGTGGTGCACCATGGTACTGTTCCGTTTCAAATCCACGCACGCATTTCTAAAAGTCGTACGACACTGTTTCGCCATTTCGGACGGATGTTGCACCTTGCACCGTGGATGTTGCACCCTATATATATAGATTATTCTGACGGCCATAACTTCTGGCTCGTTTAGAGTTACAAAAGCCATAACCTGTCAAAACGAAGGCCCCGATGAGTTCTACGGATTTGACAGCTTTCAGTCCTCAACGGATAGATTAATGCCCAAAAAAGACAACTCGAATCTCAATCGGGTCTCCTAAGTTTTTTACCCTTCGTTTTTTCGACACGTGGATTTTTACGGTAAAACGGGATTACGGTGGCTGGTCTTCGATTTACCATCGCTGAAGAGTGGTGCACCATGGTACTGTTCCGTTTCAAATCCACACACGCATTTCTAAAAGTCGTACGACACTGTTTCGCCATTTCGGACGGATGTTGCACCTTGCACCATGGATGTTGCACCCTATATATATAGATTATTCTGACGGCCATAACTTCTGGCTCGTTTAGAGTTACAAAAGCCATAACCTGTCAAAACGAAGGCCTCGATGAGTTCTACGGCTTTGACAGCTTTCAGCCATCAACGGATAGATTAATGCCCAAAAAGGACAAACCGAATCTCAGTCGGGTCTCGTAATTTTTTACCCTTCGTTTTTTCGACACGTGGATTTTTACGGTAAAACGGGATTACGGTGGCTGGTCTTCGATTTACCATCGCTGGAGAGTGGTGCACCATGGTACTGTTCCGTTTCAAATCCATGCACGCATTTCTAAAAGTCGTACGGCACTGTTTCACCATTTCGGACGAATGTTGCACCTTGCACCGTGGATGTTGCACCCTGTAGATATCGATTATTCGGACGGCCATAACTTCTGTCTCGTTTAGAGTTACGGGAGCCATAACCTGTCAAAACCAAGGCCCCGATGAGTTCCGCGGCTTTGACAGCTTTCAGCCGTCAACGGATAGATTAATGCCCAAAAAGACCACCCGAATCTCAATCGGGTCTCCTAAGTTTTTTACCCTTCGTTTTTTCGACACGTGGATTTTTACGGTAAAACGGGATTACGGTGGCTGGTCTTCGATTTTCCATCGCTGGAGAGTGGTGCACCATGGTACTGTTCCGTTTCAAATCCATGCACGCATTTCTAAAAGTCGTACGACACTGTTTCACCATTTCGAACGAATGTTGCACCTTGCACCGTGGATGTTGCACCCTGTAGATATCGATTATTCGGACGGCCATAACTTCTGGCTCATTTAGAGTTACAAAAGCCATAACCTGTCAAAACGAAGGCCTCGATGAGTTCTACGGCTTTGACACCTTTCAGCCGTCAACGGATAGATTAATCCCCAAAAAGGACAACCCGAATCTCAATCGGGTCTCGTAAGTTTTTTACCCTTCGTTTTTTCGACACGTGGATTTTTACGGTCAAACGGGATTACCGTGGCCCGTCTTCGACTTCACATCGCTGGAGAGTGGTGCACCGTGGTACTGTTCCGTTTCAAATCCATGCATGCTTTTCTAAAAGTCGTACGACACTGTTTCGCCATTTCGGACGGATGTTGCACCTTGCACCGTGGATGTTGCACCCTGTAGATATCGATTATTCGGACGTCCATAACTTCTGGCTCGTTTAGAGTTACGGGAGCCATAACCTGTCAAAACGAAGGCCCCGATCAGTTCTACGGCTTTGACATCTTTCAGCCATCAACGGATAGATTAATGCCCAAAAAGGACAACCCGAATCTCAATCGGGTCTCGTAAGTTTTTTACCCTTCGTTTTTTCGACACGTGGATTTTTACGGTTAAACGGGATTACCGTGGCCCGTCTTCGACTTCCCATTGCTGGAGAGTGGTGCACCATGGTACTGTTCTGTTTCTAATCCATGCATGCATTTCTAAAAGTCGTACGGCACTGTGTCGCCATTTCGGACGGATGTTGCATCTTGCACCGTGGATGTTGCACCCTGTAGATATCGATTATTCTGACGGCCATAACTTCTGGCTCGTTTAGAGTTACGGGAGCCATAACCTGTCAAAACGAAGACCACGATGAGTTCTATGGTTTTTACGGCTTTCAACCGTCAACGGATAGATTAATGCCCAAAAAGGACAACCCGAATCTCAGTCGGGTGTCGTATGTTTTTTACTCTTCGTTTTTTGGACACGTGGATTTTTACGGTAAAACGGGATTACGGTGGCTGGTCTTCGATTTACCATTGCTGGAGATTGGTGCACCATGGTACTGTTCCATTTCAAATCCATGCACGCATTTCTAAAAGTCGTACGGCACAGTTTCGCCATTTCGGACGGATGTTGCACCTTGCACCGTGGATGTTGCACCCTGTAGATATCGACTATTCGGACGGCCATAACTACTGGCTCGTTTGGAGTTACAAAAGCCATAACCTGTCAAAACGAAGGCCTCGATGAGTTCTACAGCTTTGACAGCTTTCAGCCGTCAACGAATAGATTAATGCCCAAAAAGGACAACCCGAATCTCAATCGGGTCTCGTAAGTTTTTTACCCTTCGTTTTTTTGACACGTGGATTTTTACGGTCAAACAGGATTACCGTGGCCCGTCTTCGACTTCCCATCGCTGGAGAGTGGTTCACCATGGTACTATTCCGTTTCAAATCCACGCACGCATTTCTAAAAGTCGTACGGCATTGTTTCGCCATTTCAGACGGATGTTGCACCTTGCACCGTGGATGTTGCACCCTGTAGATATCGATTATTCGGACGGCCATAACTTCTGGCTAGTTTAGAGTTACGGGAGCCATAACCTGTCAAAACGAAGGCCGCGATGAGTTCTATGGTTTTGACGGCTTTCAGCCGTCAACGTATAGAATAATGCCCAAAAAGGACAACCCGAATCTCAGTCGAGTCTCGTAAGTTTTTTACCCTTCGTTTTTTGGACACGTGGATTTTTACGGTAAAACGGGATTACGGTGGCTGGTCTTCGATTTACCATCGCTGGAGAGTGGTGCACCATGGTACTGTTCCTTTTCAAATTCATGCATGCATTTCTAAAAGTCGCACGACACTGTTTCGCCATTTCGGACGGATGTTGCACCTTGCACCGTGGATGTTGCACCCCGTAGATATCGACTATTCGGACGGCCATAACTTCTGGCTCGTTTAGAGTTACAAAAGCCATAACCTGTCAAAACGAAGGCCTCGATGAGTTCTACGGCTTTGACAGCTTTCAGCCGTCAACGGATAGATTAATGAACAAAAAGGACAACCCGAATCACAATCAGGTCTCGTAAGTTTTTTACCCTTCGTTTTTTCGACACGTGGATTTTTACGGTAAAACGGGATTACCGTGGCCCGTCTTCGACTTCCCATCGTTGGAGAGTGGTGCACCATGGTACTGTTCCGTTTCAAATCCATGCACGCATTTCTAAAAGTCGTACGGCATTGTTTCTCCATTTCGGACGGATGTTGCATCTTGCACCGTGGATGTTGCACCCTGTAGATATCGATTATTCGGACGGCCATAACTTCTGGCTCGTTTAGAGTTACGGGAGCCATAACCTGTCAAAACGAAGGCCCCGATGAGTTCTACGGCTTTGATAGCTTTCAGCCGTCAACGGATAGATTAATGCCCAAAAAAGACAACCCGAATCTCAATCGGGTCTCCTAAGTTTTTTACCCTTCGTTTTTTCGACACGTGGATTTTTACGGTAAAACGGGATTACGGAGGCTGGTCTTCGATTTACCATCGCTGAAGAGTGGTGCACCATGGTACTGTTCCGTTTCAACTCCACGCACGCATTTCTAAAAGTCGTACGACACTGTTTCGCCATTTCGTGGATGTTGCACCCTGTATATGTAGATTATTCGGACGGCCGTAACTTCTGGCTCGTTTAGAGTTACAAAAGCCATAACCCGTCAAAACGAAGGCCTCGATGAGTTCTACGGCTTTGACAGCTTTCAGCCGTCAACGGATACATTAATGCCCAAAAAGGACAACCCGAATCTCAGTCGGGTCTCGTAAGTTTTTTACCCTTCGTTTTTTCGACACGTGGATTTTTACGGTAAAACGGGATTACGGTGGCTGGTCTACGATTTACCATCGCTGGAGAGTGGTGCACCATGGTACTGTTCCGTTTCAAATCCATGCACGCATTTCTAAAAGTCGTACGGCACTGTTTCACCATTTCGGACGAATGTTGCACCTTGCACCGTGGATATTGCACCCTGTAGATATCGATTATTCGGACGGCCATAACTTCTGGCTCGTTTAGAGTTACAAAAGCCATAACCTGTCAAAACGAAGGCCTCGATGAGTTCTACGGTTTTGACAGCTTTCAGCCGTCAACGAATAGATTAATGCCCAAAAAGGACAACCCGAATCTCAATCGGGTCTCGTAAGCTTTTTACCCTTTGTTTTTTCGACACGTGGATTTTTACGGTCAAACGGGATTACCGTGGCCCGTCTTCGACTTCCCATCGTTGGAGAGTGGTGCACCATGGTACTGTTCCGTTTCAAATCCATGCACGCATTTCTAAAAGTCGTACGGCACTATTTCGCCATTTCGGACGGATGTTGCACCTTGCACCGTGGATGTTGCACCCTGTAGATATCGATTATTCGGACGTCCATAACTTCTGCCTCGTTTAGAGTTACGGGAGCCATAACCTGTCAAAACGAAGGCCCCGATCAGTTCTATGGCTTTGACATCTTTCAGCCGTCAACGGATAGATTAATGTCCAAAAAGGACAACCCGAATCTCAATCGGGTCTCGTAAGTTTTTTACCCTTCGTTTTTTCGACACGTGGATTTTTACGGTTAGACGGGATTACCGTGGCCCGTCTTCGACTTCCCATCGCTGGAGAGTGGTGCACCATGGTACTGTTCCGTTTCAAATCCATGCATGCATTTCTAAAAGTTGTACGGCACTGTTTCTCCATTTCGGACGGATGTTGCATCTCGCACCGTGGATGTTGCACCCTGTAGATATCGATTATTCGGACGGCCATAACTTCTGGCTCGTTTAGAGTTACGGGAGCCATAACCTGTCAAAACGAAGGCCCCGATGAGTTCTACGGCTTTGACAGCTTTCAGCCGTCAACGGATAGATTAATGCCTAAAAAAGACAACCCGAATCTCAATCGGGTCTCCTAAGTTTTTTACCCTTCGTTTTTTTGACACGTGGATTTTTACGGTAAAACGGGATTACGGTGGCTGGTCTTCGATTTACCATCGCTGAAGAGTGGTGCACCATGGTACTGGTCCATTTCAAATCCACGCACGCATTTCTAAAAGTCGTACGACACTGTTTCGCCATTTTGGACGGATGTTGCACCTTGCACCGTGGATGTTGCACCCTGTATATATAGATTATTCGGACGACCATAACTTCTGGCTCGTTTAGAGTTACAAAATCCATAACCGATGAAAACGAAGGCCTCAATGAGTTCTACGGTTTTGACAGCTTTCAGCCGTCAACGGATAGATTAATGCCCAAAAAGGACAACCCGAATCTCAGTCGGGTCTCGTAAGTTTTTTACCCTTCGTTTTTTCGACACGTGGATTTTTACGGTAAAACGGGATTACGGTGGCTGGTCTTCGATTTACCATCGCTGGAGAGTGGTGCACCATGGTACTGTTCCGTTTCAAATCCATGCACGCATTTCTAAAAGTCGTACGGCACTGTTTCACCATTTCGGACGAATGTTGCACCTTGCACCGTGGATGTTGCACCCTGTACATATTGATTATTCGGACGGCCATAACTTCTGGCTAGTTTAGAGTTACGGGAGCCATAACCAGTCAAAACGAAGGCAGCGATGAGTTCTATGGTTTTGACGGCTTTTAGCCGTCACTGGATAGAATAATGCCCAAAAAGGACAACCCGAATCTCAGTCGGGTCTCGAAATTTTTTTACCCTTTGTTTTTTGGACACGTGGATTTTTACGGTAAAACGGGATTACGGTGGCTGGTCTTCGATTTACCATCGCTGGAGAGTGGTGCACCATGGTTCTGTTCCTTTTCAAATCCATGCATGCATTTCTAAAAGTCGCACGGCACTGTTTCGCCATTTCGGACGGATGTTGCACCTTGCACCGTGGATGTTGCACCCCGTAGATATCGACTATTCGGACGACCATAACTTCTGGCTCGTTTAGAGTTACAAAAGCCATAACCTGTCAAAACGAAGGCCTCGATGAGTTCTACGGCTTTGACAGCTTTCAGCCGTCAACGGATAGATTAATGCCCAAAAAGGACAACCCGAATCACAATCGGGTCTCGTAAGTTTTTTACCCTTCGTTTTTTCGACACGTGGATTTTTACGGTAAAACGGGATTATCGTGGCCCGTCTTCGACTTCCCATCGCTGGAGAGTGGTGCACCATGGTACTGTTCTGTTTCAAATCCATGCACGCATTTCTAAAAGTCGTACGACACTGTTTCTCCATTTCGGACGGATGTTGCATCTTGCACCGTGGATGTTGCACACTGTAGATATCGATTATTCGGACGGCCATAACTTCTGGCTATTTTGGAGTTACGGGAGCCATAACCTGTCAAAACGAAGGCCGCGATGAGTTCTATGGTTTTGACGGCTTTCAGCCGTCAACGGATAGAATAATGCCCAAAAAGGACAACCCGAATCTCAGTCGGGTCTCGTAAGTTTTTTACCCTTCGTTTTTTGGACACGTGGATTTATACGGTAAAACGGGATTACGGTGGCTGGTCTTCGATTTACCATCGCTGGAGAGTGGTGCACCATGGTACTGTTCCTTTTCAAATCCATGCATGCATTTCTAAAAGTTGTACGGCACTGTTTCGCCATTTCGGACGGATGTTGCACCTTGCACCGTGGATGTTGCACCCCGTAGATATCGACTATTCGGACGGCCATAACTTCTGGCTCGTTTAGAGTGACAAAAGCCATAACCTGTCAAAACGAAGGCCTCGATGAGTTCTACGGCTTTGACATCTTTCAGCCGTCAACGGATAGATTAATGCCCAAGAAGGGCAACCCGAATCACAATCAGGTCTCGTAGGTTTTTTACCCTTCGTTTTTTCGACGCGTGGATTTTTACGGTAAAACGGGATTACCGTGGCCCGTCTTCGACTTTCCATCGCTGGAGAGTGGTGCACCATGGTACTGTTCCGTTTCAAATCCATGCACGCATTTCTAAACGTTGTACGACACTGTTTCTCCATTTCGGACGGATGTTGCATCTTGCACCGTGGATGTTGCACCCTGTAAATATCGATTATTCGGACGGCCATAACTTCTGGCTCGTTTAGAGTTACGGGAGCCATAACCAGTCAAAACGAAGGCCCCGATGAGTTCTACGGATTTGACAGCTTTCAGCCGTCAATGGATAGATTAATGCCCAAAAAAGACAACCCGAATCTCAATCGGGTCTCCTAAGTTTTTTACCCTTCGTTTTTTCGACACGTGGATTTTTACGGTAAAACGGGATTACGGTGGCTGGTCTTCGATTTACCATCGCTGAAGAGTGGTGCACCATGGTACTGTTCCGTTTCAAATCCACGAACGCATTTCTAAAAGTCGTACGACACTGTTTCGCCATTTCGGACGGATGTTGCACCTTGCACCGTGGATGTTGCACCCTATATATATAGATTATTCTGACGGCCATAACTTCTGGCTCGTTTAGAGTTACAAAAGCCATAACCTGTCAAAATGAAGGCCTCGATGAGTTCTACGGCTATGACAGCTTTCAGCCATCAACGGATAGATTAATGTCCAATAAGGACAAACCGAATCTCAGTCGGGTCTCGTAAGTTTTTTACCCTTCGTTTTTTCGACACGTGGATTTTTACGGTAAAACGGGATTACGGTGGCTGGTCTTCGATTTACCATCGCTGGAGAGTGGTGCACCATGGTACTGTTTCGTTTCAAATGCACGCATTTCTAAAAGTCGTACGGCACTGTTTCACCATTTCGGACGAATGTTGCACCTTGCACCGTGGATGTTGCACCCTGTAGATATCGACTATTCGGACGGCCATAACTTCTGGCTCGTTTAGAGTTACGGGAGCCATAACCTGTCAAAACCAAGGCCCCGATGAGTTCTACTGCTTTGACAGATTTCAGCCGTCAACGGATAGATTAATACCCAAAAAAGACAACCCGAATCTCAATCGGGTCTCCTAAGTTTTTTACCCTTCGTTTTTTCGACACGTGGATTTTTACGGTAAAACGGGATTACGGTGGCTGGTCTTCGATTTACCATCGCTGAAGAGTGGTGAACCATGGTACTGTTCCGTTTCAAATCCATGCATGCATTTCTAAAAGCCGTACGACACTGTTTCAACATTTCGGACGAATGTTGCACATTGCACCGTGGATGTTGCACCCTGTAGATATCGATTATTCGGACGGCCATAACTTCTGGCTCGTTTAGAGTTACAAAAGCCATAACCTGTCAAAACGAAGGCCTCGATGAGTTCTACGGCTTTGACAGCTTTCAGCCGTCAACGGATAGATTAATGCCCAAAAAGGACAACCCGAATCTCAATCGGGTCTCGTAAGTTTTTTACCCTTCGTTTTTTCGACACGTGGATTTTTACGGTCAAACGGGATTACCGTGGCCCGTCTTCGACTTCCCATCGCTGGAGAGTGGTGCACCATGGTACTGTTCCGTTTCAAATCCATGCACGCTTTTCTAAAAGTCGTACGACACTGTTTCGCCATTTCGGACGGATGTTGCACCTTGCACGGTGGATGTTGCACCCAGTAGATATCGATTATTCGGACGTCCATAACTTTCGGCTAGTTTAGAGTTACGAGAGCCATAACCTGTCAAAACGAAGGCTGCGATGAGTTCTACGGTTTTGACAGCTTTCAGCCGTCAACAGATAGATTAATGCCCAAAAAGGACAACCCGAATCTCATTCGGGTCTCGTAAGTTTTTTACCCTTCGTTTTTTGGACACGTGGATTTTTACGGTAAAAAGGGATTACGGTGGCTCGTCTTCGATTTACCATCGCTGGAGAGTGGTGCACCATGGTACTGTTCCATTTCATATCCATGCACGCATTTCTAAAAGTCGTACGGCACTGTTTCTCCATTTCGGACGGATGTTGCACCTTGCACCGTGGATGTTGCACCATGTAGATATCGACTATTCGGACGGCCATAACTTCTGGCTCGTTTAGAGTTACGGGAGCCATAACCTGTCAAAACGAAGGCCTCGATGATTTCTCCGGCTTTGACCGCTTTCAGCCTTCAACGGATAGATTAATGCCCAAAAAGGACAACCCGAATCTCAATCGGGTCACGTAAGTTTTTTACCCTTCGTTTTTTCGACACGTGGATTTTTACGGTAAAAAGGGATTACCGTGGCCCGTCCTCGACTTCGCATCGCTGGAGAGTGGTGCACCATGGCACAGTTCCGTTTCAAACCAATGCACGCATTTCTAAAATTCGTACGACACTGTTTCGCCATTTCGGACGGATGTTGCACCTTGCACCGTGGATGTTGCACCCTGTAGATATCGATTATTCGGACGGCCATAACTTCTACCTCGTTTAGAGTTGCGGGAGCGATAACCCGTCTAAATGAAGGCCATGGTGAGTTCTACGGCTTTGACAGCTTTCAGCCGTCAACGGATAGATTAATGCCCAAAAAGGACAACCCGAATCTCAATCGGGTCTCGTAAGTTTTTTACCCTTCGTTTTTTCGACACGTGGATTTTTACGGTAAAACGGGATTACGGTGGCTGGTCTTCGATTTACCATCGCTGGAGAGTGGTGCACCATGGTACTGTTCCGTTTCAAATCCATGCACGCATTTCTAAAAGTCGTACGACACTGTTTCGCCATTTCAGACAGATGTTGCACCTTGCACCGTGGATGTTGCACCCTGTAGATATCGATTATTCGGACGGCCATAACTTCTGGCTCGTTTAGAATTACAAAAGCCATAACCTGTCAAAACGAAGGCCTCGATGAGTTCTACGGCTTTGACACCTTTCAGCCGTCAACGGATAGATTAATCCCCAAAAAGGACAACCCGAATCTCAATCGGGTCTCGTAAGTTTTTTACCCTTCGTTTTTTCGACACGTGGATTTTTACGGTCAAACGGGATTACCGTGGCCCGTCTTCGACTTCACATCGCTGGAGAGTGGTGCACCGTGGTACTGTTCCGTTTCAAATCCATGCATGCTTTTCTAAAAGTCGTACGACACTGTTTCGCCATTTCGGACGGATGTTGCACCTTGCACCGTGGATGTTGCACCCTGTAGATATCGATTATTCGGACGTCCATAACTTCTGGCTCGTTTAGAGTTACGGGAGCCATAACCTGTCAAAACGAAGGCCCCGATTAGTTCTACGGCTTTGACATCTTTCAGCCATCAACGGATAGATTAATGCCCAAAAAGGACAACCCGAATCTCAATCGGGTCTCGTAAGTTTTTTACCCTTCGTTGTTTCGACACGTGGATTTTTACGGTTAAACGGGATTACCGTGGCCCGTCTTCGACTTCCCATTGCTGGAGAGTGGTGCACCATGGTACTGTTCTGTTTCTAATCCATGCATGCATTTCTAAAAGTCGTACGGCACTGTGTCGCCATTTCGGACGGATGTTGCATCTTGCACCGTGGATGTTGCACCCTGTAGATATCGATTATTCTGACGGCCATAACTTCTGGCTCGTTTAGAGTTACGGGAGCCATAACCTGTCAAAACGAAGACCACGATGAGTTCTATGGTTTTTACGGCTTTCAACCGTCAACGGATAGATTAATGCCCAAAAAGGACAACCCGAATCTCAGTCGGGTGTCGTAAGTTTTTTACTCTTCGTTTTTTGGACACGTGGATTTTTACGGTAAAACGGGATTACGGTGGCTGGTCTTCGATTTACCATTGCTGGAGATTGGTGCACCATGGTACTGTTCCATTTCAAATCCATGCACGCATTTCTAAAAGTCGTACGGCACAGTTTCGCCATTTCGGACGGATGTTGCACCTTGCACCGTGGATGTTGCACCCTGTAGATATCGACTATTCGGACGGCCATAACTACTGGCTCGTTTGGAGTTACAAAAGCCATAACCTGTCAAAACGAAGGCCTCGATGAGTTCTACAGCTTTGACAGCTTTCAGCCGTCAACGGATAGATTAATGCCCAAAAAGGACAACCCGAATCTCAATCGGGTCTCGTAAGTTTTTTACCCTTCGTTTTTTCGACACGTGGATTTTTACGGTCAAACAGGATTACCGTGGCCCGTCTTCGACTTCCCATCGCTGGAGAGTGGTTCACCATGGTACTATTCCGTTTCAAATCCACGCACGCATTTCTAAAAGTCGTACGGCACTGTTTCGCCATTTCGGACGGATGTTGCACCTTGCACCGTGGATGTTGCACCCTGTAGATATCGATTATTCGGACGGCCATAACTTCTGGCTAGTTTAGAGTTACGGGAGCCATAACCTGTCAAAACGAAGGCCGCGATGAGTTCTATGGTTTTGACGGCTTTCAGCCGTCAACGTATAGAATAATGCCCAAAAAGGACAACCCGAATCTCAGTCGAGTCTCGTAAGTTTTTTACCCTTCGTTTTTTGGACACGTGGATTTTTACGGTAAAACGGGATTACGGTGGCTGGTCTTCGATTTACCATCGCTGGAGAGTGGTGCACCATGGTACTGTTCCTTTTCAAATTCATTCATGCATTTCTAAAAGTCGCACGACACTGTTTCGCCATTTCGGACGGATGTTGCACCTTGCACCGTGGATGTTGCACCCCGTAGATATCGACTATTCGGACGGCCATAACTTCTGGCTCGTTTAGAGTTACAAAAGCCATAACCTGTCAAAACGAAGGCCTCGATGAGTTCTACGGCTTTGACAGCTTTCAGCCGTCAACGGATAGATTAATGAACAAAAAGGACAACCCGAATCACAATCAGGTCTCGTAAGTTTTTTACCCTTCGTTTTTTCGACACGTGGATTTTTACGGTAAAACGGGATTACCGTGGCCCGTCTTCGACTTCCCATCGTTGGAGAGTGGTGCACCATGGTACTGTTCCGTTTCAAATCCATGCACGCATTTCTAAAAGTCGTACGGCATTGTTTCTCCATTTCGGACGGATGTTGCATCTTGCACCGTGGATGTTGCACCCTGTAGATATCGATTATTCGGACGGCCATAACTTCTGGCTCGTTTAGAGTTACGGGAGCCATAACCTGTCAAAACGAAGGCCCCGATGAGTTCTACGGCTTTGATAGCTTTCAGCCGTCAACGGATAGATTAATGCCCAAAAAAGACAACCCGAATCTCAATCGGGTCTCCTAAGTTTTTTACCCTTAGTTTTTTCGACACGTGGATTTTTACGGTAAAACGGGATTACGGTGGCTGGTCTTCGATTTACCATCGCTGAAGAGTGGTGCACCATGGTACTGTTCCGTTTCAACTCCACGCACGCATTTCTAAAAGTCGTACGACACTGTTTCGCCATTTCGTGGATGTTGCACCCTGTATATGTAGATTATTCGAACGGCCATAACTTCTGGCTCGTTTAGAGTTACAAAAGCCATAACCCGTCAAAACGAAGGCCTCGATGAGTTCTACGGCTTTGACAGCTTTCAGCCGTCAACGGATACATTAATGCCCAAAAAGGACAACCCGAATCTCAGTCGGGTCTCGTAAGTTTTTTACCCTTCGTTTTTTCGACACGTGGATTTTTACGGTAAAACGGGATTACGGTGGCTGGTCTACGATTTACCATCGCTGGAGAGTGGTGCACCATGGTACTGTTCCGTTTCAAATCCATGCACGCATTTCTAAAAGTCGTACGGCACTGTTTCACCATTTCGGACGAATGTTGCACCTTGCACCGTGGATATTGCACCCTGTAGATATCGATTATTCGGACGGCCATAACTTCTGGCTCGTTTAGAGTTACAAAAGCCATAACCTGTCAAAACGAAGGCCTCGATGAGTTCTACGGTTTTGACAGCTTTCAGCCGTCAACGAATAGATTAATGCCCAAAAAGGACAACCCGAATCTCAATCGGGTCTCGTAAGCTTTTTACCCTTTGTTTTTTCGACACGTGGATTTTTACGGTCAAACGGGATTACCGTGGCCCGTCTTCGACTTCCCATCGTTGGAGAGTGGTGCACCATGGTACTGTTCCGTTTCAAATCCATGCACGCATTTCTAAAAGTCGTACGGCACTATTTCGCCATTTCGGACGGATGTTGCACCTTGCACCGTGGATGTTGCACCCTGTAGATATCGATTATTCGGACGTCCATAACTTCTGCCTCGTTTAGAGTTACGGGAGCCATAACCTGTCAAAACGAAGGCCCCGATCAGTTCTATGGCTTTGACATCTTTCAGCCGTCAACGGATAGATTAATGTCCAAAAAGGACAACCCGAATCTCAATCGGGTCTCGTAAGTTTTTTACCCTTCGTTTTTTCGACACGTGGATTTTTACGGTTAGACGGGATTACCGCGGCCCGTCTTCGACTTCCCATCGCTGGAGAGTGGTGCACCATGGTACTGTTCCATTTCAAATCCATGCATGCATTTCTAAAAGTTGTACGGCACTGTTTCTCCATTTCGGACGGATGTTGCATCTCGCACCGTGGATGTTGCACCCTGTAGATATCGATTATTCGGACGGCCATAACTTCTGGCTCGTTTAGAGTTACGGGAGCCATAACCTGTCAAAACGAAGGCCCCGATGAGTTCTACGACTTTGACAGCTTTCAGCCGTCAACGGATAGATTAATGCCTAAAAAAGACAACCCGAATCTCAATCGGGTCTCCAAAGTTTTTTACCCTTCGTTTTTTTGACACGTGGATTTTTACGGTAAAACGGGATTACGGTGGCTGGTCTTCGCTTTACCATCGCTGAAGAGTGGTGCACCATGGTACTGGTCCATTTCAAATCCACGCACGCATTTCTAAAAGTCGTACGACACTGTTTCGCCATTTTGGACGGATGTTGCACCTTGCACCGTGGATGTTGCACCCTGTATATATAGATTATTCGGACGACCATAACTTCTGGCTCGTTTAGAGTTACAAAAGCCATAACCGATGAAAACGAAGGCCTCAATGAGTTCTACGGTTTTGACAGCTTTCAGCCGTCAACGGATAGATTAATGCCCAAAAAGGACAACCCGAATCTCAGTCGGGTCTCGTAAGTTTTTTACCCTTCGTTTTTTCGACACGTGGATTTTTACGGTAAAACGGGATTACGGTGGCTGGTCTTCGATTTACCATCGCTGGAGAGTGGTGCACCATGGTACTGTTCCGTTTCAAATCCATGCACGCATTTCTAAAAGTCGTACGGCACTGTTTCACCATTTCGGACGAATGTTGCACCTTGCACCGTGGATGTTGCACCCTGTACATATTGATTATTCGTACGGCCATAACTTCTGGCTAGTTTAGAGTTACGGGAGCCATAACCAGTCAAAACGAAGGCAGCGATGAGTTCTATGGTTTTGACGGCTTTTAGCCGTCAACGGATAGAATAATGCCCAAAAAGGACAACCCGAATCTCAGTCGGGTCTCGAAATTTTTTTACCCTTTGTTTTTTGGACACGTGGATTTTTACGGTAAAACGGGATTACGGTGGCTGGTCTTCGATTTACCATCGCTGGAGAGTGGTGCACCATGGTTCTGTTCCTTTTCAAATCCACGAACGCATTTCTAAAAGTCGTACGACACTGTTTCGCCATTTCGGACGGATGTTGCACCTTGCACCGTGGATGTTGCACCCCGTAGATATCGACTATTCGGACGACCATAACTTCTGGCTCGTTTAGAGTTACAAAAGCCATAACCTGTCAAAATGAAGGCCTCGATGAGTTCTACGGCTATGACAGCTTTCAGCCGTCAACGGATAGATTAATGCCCAAAAAGGACAACCCGAATCTCATTCGGGTCTCGTAAGTTTTTTACCCTTCGTTTTTTGGACACGAGGATTTTTACGGTAAAAAGGGATTACGGTGGCTCGTCTTCGATTTACCATCGCTGGAGAGTGGTGCACCATGGTACTGTTCCGTTTCAAATCCATGCATGCATTTCTAAAAGTCGTACGGCACTGTTTCGCCATTTCGGACGGATGTTGCACCTTGCACCGTGGATGTTGCACCCTGTAGATATCGACTATTCGGACGGCCATAACTTCTGGCTCGTTTAGAGTGACAAAAGCCATAACCTGTCAAAACGAAGGCCTCGATGAGTTCTACGGCTTTGACATCTTTCAGCCGTCAACGGATAGATTAATGCCCAAGAGGGGCAACCCGAATCACAATCAGGTCTCGTAGGTTTTTTACCCTTCGTTTTTTCGACGCGTGGATTTTTACGGTAAAACGGGATTACCGTGGCCCGTCTTCGACTTTCCATCGCTGGAGAGTGGTGCACCATGGTACTGTTCCGTTTCAAATCCATGCACGCATTTCTAAACGTTGTACGACACTGTTTCTCCATTTCGGACGGATGTTGCATCTTGCACCGTGGATGTTGCACCCTGTAAATATCGATTATTCGGACGGCCATAACTTCTGGCTCGTTTAGAGTTACGGGAGCCATAACCAGTCAAAACGAAGGCCCCGATGAGTTCTACGGATTTGACAGCTTTCAGCCGTCAATGGATAGATTAATGCCCAAAAAAGACAACCCGAATCTCAATCGGGTCTCCTAAGTTTTTTACCCTTCGTTTTTTCGACACGTGGATTTTTACGGTAAAACGGGATTACGGTGGCTGGTCTTCGATTTACCATCGCTGAAGAGTGGTGCACCATGGTACTGTTCCGTTTCAAATCCACGAACGCATTTCTAAAAGTCGTACGACACTGTTTCGCCATTTCGGACGGATGTTGCACCTTGCACCGTGGATGTTGCACCCTATATATATAGATTATTCTGACGGCCATAACTTCTGGCTCGTTTAGAGTTATAAAAGCCATAACCTGTCAAAATGAAGGCCTCGATGAGTTCTACGGCTATGACAGCTTTCAGCCATCAACGGATAGATTAATGTCCAATAAGGACAAACCGAATCTCAGTCGGGTCTCGTAAGTTTTTTACCCTTCGTTTTTTCGACACGTGGATTTTTATGGTAAAACGGGATTACGGTGGATGGTCTTCGATTTACCATCGCTGCAGAGTGGTGCACCATGGTACTGTTTCGTTTCAAATGCATGCATTTCTAAAAGTCGTACGGCACTGTTTCACCATTTCGGACGAATGTTGCACCTTGCACCGTGGATGTTGCACCCTGTAGATATCGACTATTCGGACGGCCATAACTTCTGGCTCGTTTAGAGTTACGGGAGCCATAACCTGTCAAAACCAAGGCCCCGATGAGTTCTACTGCTTTGACAGATTTCAGCCGTCAACGGATAGATTAATACCCAAAAAAGACAACCCGAATCTCAATCGGGTCTCCTAAGTTTTTTACCCTTCGTTTTTTCGACACGTGGATTTTTACGGTAAAACGGGATTACCGTGGCCCGTCTTCGACTTCCCATCGCTGGAGAGTGGTGCACCATGGCACTGTTCCATTTTGAAATCCATGCATGCATTTCTAAAAGTCGCACGGCACTGTTTCGCCGTTTCGGACGGATGTTGCACCTTGCACCGTGGATGTTGCACCCTGTAGATATCGATTATTCGGACGGCCATAACTTCTGGCTCGTTCAGAGTGACGGGAGCCATAACCTGTCAAAACGAAGGCCTCGATGAGTTCTACGGTTTTGACAGCTTTCAGCCGTCAACGGATAGATTAATGCCCAAAAAGGACAACCCGAATCTTAATCGGGTCTCGTAAGTTTTTTACCCTTCGTTTTTTCGACACGTGGATTTTTACGGTAAAACGGGATTACGGTGGCTGGCCTTCGATTTACCATCGCTGGAGAGTGGTTCACCATGGTACTGTTCCGTTTCAAATCCATGCACGCATTTCTAAAAGTCGTACGGCACTGTTTCGCCATTTCGGACGGATGTTGCACCTGTAGATATCGATTATTCGGACGGCCATAACTTCTGGCTCATTTACATTAACGGGAGCCATAACCTGTCAAAACGAAGGCCTTGAAGAGTTCTATAGCTTTGACCGCTTTCAGCCGTCAACGGATAGAATAATGCCCAAAAAGGACAACCCGAATCTCAATAGGGTCTCGTAAGTTTTTTACCCTTCGTTTTTTCGACACGTGGATTTTTACGGTAAAACGGGATTACTGTGGCCTTTCTTCGACTTCCCATCGCTGGAGAGTGGTGCACCATGGTACTGTTCTGTTTCAAATCCATGCACGCATTTCTAAAAGTCGTACGGCACTGTTTCGCCAATTCGGACGGATGTTGCACCTTGCACTGTGGATGTTGCACCCTGTAGATATCGATTATTCGGACGGCCATAACTTCTGACTCGTTTAGAGTTACGGGAGACATAACCTGTCAAAACGAAGGCCTCGATGAGTTCTACGGCTTTGACTGCTTTCAGCCGTCAACGGATAGATTAATGCCCAAAAAGGACAACCCAAATCACAATCGGGTCTCGTAAGTTTTTTACCCTTCGTTTTTTCGACACGTGGATTTTTACGGTAAAACGGGATTACGGTGGCTGGTCTTCGATTTACCATCACTGGAGAGTGGTGCACCATGGCACTGTTCCTTTTCAAATCCATGCATCATTTCTAAAAGTCGTACGGCACTGTTTCGCCATTTCGGACGGATGTTGCACCTTGCACCGTGGATGTTGCCCCATGTAGATATCGACTATTCGGACGGCCATAACTTCTGGCTCGTTTAGAGTTACAAAAGCCATAACCTGTCAAAACGAAGGCCTCGATGAGTTCTACGGTTTTGACAGCTTTCAGCCGTCAACGGATAGATTAATGCCCAAAAAGGACAACCCAAATCACAATCGGGTCTCGTAAGTTTTTTACACTTCGTTTTTTCGGCACGTGGATTTTTACGGTAAAACGGGATTACCGTGGCCCGTCTTCGACTTCCCGTCGCTGGACAGTGGTGCACCATGGTACGGTTCCGTTTCAAATCCATGCACGCATTTCTAAAAGTCGTACGACACTGTTTCGCCATTTCGTACGGATGTTGCACCTTGCACCGTGGATGTTGCACCCTGTAGATATCGATTATTCGGACGGCCATAACTTCTGGCTCATTTAGAGTTAGAGGAGCCATAACCTGTCAAAAACGAAGGCCTCGATGAGTTCTACGGCTTTGAAAGCTTCCAGCCGTCAACGGATAGATTAATGCCCAAAAAGGACAACCCGAATCTCAATCGGGTATCGTAAGATTTTTACCCTTCATTTTTTCGACACGTGGATTTTTACGGTAAAACGGGATTACCGTGGGCTGTCTTCGACTTCCCATCGCTGGAGAGTGGTGCACCATGGTACTGTTCCGTTTAAAATCCATGCACGCATTTCTAAAAGTCGTACGGCACTGTTTCGCCATTTCGGACAGATGTTGCACCTTGCACCTTGGATGTTGCACCCTATAGATATCGATTATTCGGACGGCCATAACTTCTGGCTCATTTTGAGTAAGAGGAGCCATAGCCTTTCAAAACGAAGGCCTCGATGAGTTCTACGGCTTTGAAAGCTTTCAACCATCAACGGATAGATTAATGCCCAAAAAGGACAACCCGAATCTCAATCGGGTCTCGTAAGTTTTTTACCCTTCGTTTTTACGACACGTGGATTTTTACGGTAAAACGGGATTACCGTGGGCTGTCTTCGACTTCCCATCGCTGGAGAGTGGTGCACCATGGTACTGTTCCGTTTCAATCCATGCACGCATTTCTAAAAGTCGTACGGCACTGTTTCGCCATTTCGGACGGATGTTGCACCATGCACCGTGGATGTTGCACCCTGTAGATATCGATTATTCGGACGGCCATAACTTCTGGCTCATTTAGAGTTAGAGGAGGACGCATTTCTAAAAGTCGTACGGCACTGTCTCGCCATTTCGGACGGATTTTGCACCTCGCACCGTGGATGTTGCACCCTGTAGATATCGATTATTCGGACGGCCATAACTTCTGGCTCGTTTAGAGTTACGGGAGCCATAACCTGTCAAAACGAAGGCCCCGATCAGTTCTACGGCTTTGACATCTTTCGGCCGTCAACGGATAGATTAATGCCTAAAAAGGACAACCCAAATCTCAATCGGGTCTCGTAAGTTTTTTACCCTTCGTTTTTTCGACACGTGGATTTTTACGATTAAGCGGGATTACCATGGCCCGTCTTTGACTTCCCATCGCTGGAGAGTGGTGCACCATGGTACTGTTCCGTTTCTAATCCATGCACGCATTTCTAAAAGTCGTACGGCACTGTTTCGCCATTTCGGACGGATGTTGCACCTTGCACCGTGGATGTTGCACCCTGTAGATATCGATTATTCGTACGGCCATAACTTCTGGCTCGTTTAGAGTTACGGGAGCCATAGCCTGTCAAAACGAAGGCCTCGATGAGTTATATGGCTTTGACAGCTTTCAGCCATCAACGGATAGATTAATGCCCAAAAAGGACAACCCGAATCTCAATCGGGTCTCGTAAGTTTTTTACCCTTCGTTTTTTCGACACGTGGATTTTTACGGTAAAATGGGATTACAGTGGCCCGTCTTCGACTTCCCATCGCTGGAGAGTGGTGCACCATGGTACTGTTCCGTTTCAAATCCATGCACGCATTTCTAAAAATAGTACGGCACTGTTTCGCCATTTCGGACGGATGTTGCACCTTGCACCGTGGATGTTGCACCCTGTAGATATCGATTATTCGGACGGCCATAACTTCTGGCTCGTTTAGAGTTACGGGAGCCATAACCTGTCAAAACGAAGGCCCCGATGAGTTCTACGGCTTTGACCGCTTTCAGCCGTCAACAGATAGATTAATGCCCAAAAAAGACAACCCGAATCTCAATCGGGTCTCCTATGTTTTTTACCCTTCATTTTTTCGACACGTGGATTTTTACGGTAAAACGGGATTACGGTGGCTGGTCTTTGATTTACCATCGCTGAAGAGTGGTGCACCATGGTACTGTTCCGTTTCAAATCCACGCACGCATTTCTAAAAGTCGTACGACACCGTTTCGCCATTTCGGACGGATGTTGCACCTTGCACCGTGGATGTTGCACCCTGTATATATAGATTATTCGGACGGCCATAACTTCTGGCTCGTTTAGAGTTACAAAAGCCATAACCTGTCAAAACGAAGGCCTCGATGAGTTCTACGGCTTTGACAGCTTTCAGCCGTCAACGGATAGACTAATGCCCAAAAAGGACAACCCACAAAAATAAAAAAGAAAAAAAAAAAAAAAAAACAAAATAAAAAACAAAAAAAAAAAAAAAAAAAAAAAACAAAAGAAAAAAAAAAAAAAAAAAGAAAAAAAAAAAAAAAAAACAAAAAAAAAAAAAAAAAAAAAAAAGAAAAAAAAAAAAAAAAAAAAAAAAAAAGAAAAAAATTAAAAAAAAAAGAAAAAAAAAGAGAAAGAGATAACGTGGATGTTGCATCCTGTAGATATCGATTATTCGGACGGCCATAACTTCTGGCTCGTTTAGAGTTACAAAAGCCATAACCTGTCAAAACGAAGGCCTCGATGAGTTCTACGGCTTTGACAGCTTTCAGCCGTCAACGGATAGATTAATGCCCAAAAAGGACAACCCGAATCTCAATCGGGTCTCGTAAGTTATTTACCCTTCGTTTTTTCGAGCCGTGGATTTTTACGGTCAAACGGGATTACCGTAGCCCGTCTTCGACTTCCCATCGCTGGAGAGTGGTGCACCATGGTACTGTTCCGTTCCTAATCCATGCACGCTTTTCTAAAAGTCGTACGGCACTGTTTCGCCATTTCGGACGGATGTTGCACCTTGCACCGTGGATGTTGCACCCTGTAGATATCGATTATTCTGACGGCCATAATTTCTAGCTCGTTTAGAGTTACAAAAGCCATAACCGGTCAAAACGAAGGCCACGATGAGTTCTACGGCTTTGACAGCTTTCAGCCGTCAACGGATAAATTAATCCCCAAAAAGGACAACCCGAATCTCAATCGGGTCTCGTAAGTTTTTTTACCCTTCGTTTTTTCGACACGTGGATTTTTACGGTCAAACGGGATTACCGTGGCCCGTCTTCGACTTCCCATCGCTGGAGAGTGGTGCACCATGGTACTGTTCCGGTTCAAATCCATGCACGCTTTTCTAAAAGTCGTACGACACTGTTTCGCCATTTCGGACGGATGTTGCACCTTGCACCGTGGATGTTGCACCCTGTAGATATCGATTATTCGGACATCCATAACTTCTGGCTCGTTTAGAGTTACGGGAGCCATAACCTGTCAAAACGAAGGCCCCGATCAGTTCTACGGCTTTGACATCTTTCAGCCGTCAACGGATAGATTAATGCCCAAAAAGGACAACCCGAATCTCAATCGGGTCTCGTAAGTATTTTATCCTTCGTTTTTTCGACACGTGGATTTTTACGGTTAAACGGGATTACCGTGGCCCGTCTTTGACTTCCCATCGCTGGAGAGTGGTGCACCATGGTACTGTTCCGTTTCTAATCCATGCACGCATTTCTAAAAGTCGTACGTCACTGTTTCGCCATTTCGGACGGATGTTGCACCTTGCACCGTGGATGTTGCACCCTGTAGATATCGATTATTCTGACGGCCATAACTTCTGGCTAGTTTAGAGTTACGGGAGCCATAACCTGTCAAAACGAGGACCACGATGAGTTCTATGGTTTTTACAGCTTTCAACCGTCAACGGATAGATTAATGCCCAAAAAGGACAACCCGAATCTCAGTCGGGTCTCGTAAGTTTTTTACCCTTCGTTTTTTGGACACGTGGATTTTTACGGTAAAACAGGATTACGGTGGCTGGTCTTCGATTTACCATTGCTGGATAATGGTGCACCATGGTACTGTTCCGTTTCAAATTCATGCACGCATTTCTAAAAGTCGTACGGCACTGTTTCGCCATTTCGGACGGATGTTGCACCTTGCACCGTGGATGTTGCACCCTGTAGATATCGACTATTCGGACGGCCATAACTACTGGCTCGTTTAGAGTTACAAAAGCCATAACCTGTCAAAACGAAGGCCTCGATGAGTTCTACGGCTTTGACAGCTTTCAGCCGTCAACGGATAAATTAATGCCCAAAAAGGACTACCCGAATCTCAATCGGGTCTCGTAAGTTTTTTACCCTTCGTTTTTTCGACACGTGGATTTTTACGGTCAAACAGGATTACCGTGGCCCGTCTTCGACTTCCCATCGCTGGAGAGTGGTGCACCATGGTACTCTTCCATTTCAAATCCATGCACGCATTTCTAAAAGTCGTACGGCACTGTTTCGCCATTTCGGACGGATGTTGCACCTTGCACCGTGGATGTTGCACCCTGTAGATATCGATTATTCGGACGGCCATAACTTCTGGCTAGTTTAGAGTTACGGGAGCCATAACCTGTCAAAACTAAGGCAGCGATGAGTTCTATGGTTATGACGGCTTTCAGCCGTCAACGGATAGAATAATTCCCAAAAAGGACAACCCGAATCTCAGTCGGGTCTCGAAAGTTTTTTACCCTTCGTTTTTTGGACACGTGGATTTTTACGGTAAAACGGGATTACGGTGGCTGGTCTTCGATTTACCATCGCTGGAGAGTGGTGCACCATGGTTCTGTTCCTTTTCAAATCCATGCATGCATTTCTAAAAGTCGCACGGCACTGTTTCGCCATTTCGGACGGATGTTGCACCTTGCACCGTGGATGTTGCACCCCGTAGATATCGACTATTCGGACGACCATAACTTCTGGCTTGTTTAGAGTTACAAAAGCCATAACCTGTCAAAACGAAGGCCTCGATGAGTTCTACGGCTTTGACAGCTTTCAGCCGTCAACGGATAGATTAATGCCCAAAAAGGACAACCCGAATCACAATCGGGTCTCGTAAGTTTTTTACCCTTCGTTTTTTCGACACGTGGATTTTTACGGTAAAACGGGATTACCGTGGCCCGTCTTCGACTTCCCATCGCTGGAGAGTGGTGCACCATGGTACTGTTCCGTTTCAAATCCATGCACGCATTTCTAAAAGTCGTACGACGCTATTTCTCCATTTCGGACGGATGTTGCATCTTGCACCGTAGATGTTGCACCCTGTAGATATCGATTATTCGGACGGCCATAACTTCTGGCTAGTTTGGAGTTACGGGAGCCATAACCTGTCAAAACAAAGGCCGCGATGATTTCTATGGTTTTGACGGCTTTCAGCCGTCAACGGATAGAATAATGCCCAAAAAGGACAACCCGAATCTCAGTCGGGTCTCGTAAGTTTTTTACCCTTCGTTTTTTGGACACGTGGATTTCTACGGTAAAACGGGATTACCGTGGCCCGTCTTCGACTTCCCATCGCTGGAAAGTGGTGCACCATGGTACTGTTCCGTTTCAAATCCATGCACGCTGTTTGCGCCAAAATTGGTCACAAACACCCAAGGTCGTGAAAGCACCCGTTTACGTGTTCAATTCGATAATATTCAGCACAGAACTCAGCAACAATCAGTATAGAATTCAGCTCTAAGTAACAAATCACAGTAATTCACAAGCAACAATCACAAACACAGGATTTATAGTGGTTCGGCGTTCGTGCCTACGTCCACTTTGAAGGGTTTCTCTTTATTGCTTTGCTCGATTCAATCGATTACAATGGATTACAGCTGACAATTGCTTTGAAATCTGAATGCAACAGCGATTCTGATAGTTAAACTTGAATCCGGCAGAGTCTTGGCGTTCAATGGCGGAAAGATCCTCTTTTCTGAAGGCTTCAGGGTGCTATTTATAGGCGTTGGAGGCCCAGATCTTGCTGAAACTTCGTGAGACTCCTTCTGGCACGTGAGTGGGCCCACGCGACCGACCCCACCAAGTTTCGTCTCGATCTGACATCGGTTCGAAGTGATTTCGAACCCATCAATAAATGGTCCAATCGAGCTGAAACTTGGCAGGAACAATCTTTACCTCACATGGAAGATACTGTGAAAATTTGGTTGCATTTGGATCTATGGTTAAGGAGATATGCTCGGTTCGAAATCGACACCTTCGGTTGGCTGAGGCGTTCGAACCCATTATTTCGAACCCTTCGCTTCGAATCCATCAGTGCACGTGAGCTTGCAGTGACGTGGCGCGCAATATTCGAATCGATCCTAACTTATCTCCGAATGGACCGCTTCGACTCCGTGAACTACGGCGAACACGTCCTCCAAACCAATTGACTCGGTGGATTCGAAATAGGAAGCACTCTTGGTTTCGAACGTGACATTCGAATCCAGGAATTCTTATGGGTTCGAAGTTGATCGGTTCGAATTGGGTTATTCGATGGGTTCGAAGTGAGGATGTGAGGCCGAGTGAAGTCGTGGATTCGAAGGTATGCTACTGTGGTGGGTTCGAAGGTAATGGAGTCGAAGGCGATGGAGTCGAGGCTGGGTACTAGCTGATGGGTTCGAACATCATGGGTTCGAAGGCAAGGGCGTGGATGGGTTCGAACTAGGTGGTTTCGAAGGAGAGGGCGTGGATGGTTTCGAACAGCATGGTTTCGAAAAGGATGGGTTCGAAATTCATGGTTTCGAACCGGACAATGACTATTTCTCTTCACACTGAATCCATCATATCTTGAGCATACGAACTCGGATTGACTTGAAACTTGAAATGATGGCTCCTACAACCTTTCTTGTCGTGTCCTATCAATCGTGGCCTGATCCGGACTCGGGCAAAATTCATCGATATCCATAGCTAAGTGATGTATAACCAATCTCTAAGACGGACTGTTTCCCGTTTTCGACCAATCTTTTGATATCACGGCTTTGCCAAAAAGCGGGATAACATTTTGCCCCCCAAAACATGCCTTGCGGTAGGAAGGTGTGTTTTGTAATGCTTCGAGTTGGATGTTCGTATCCGGTTATCAACCTGCAAAGAACTCGATAGTTTCATATGGACTCAAATGACGATCGTTCGAGATCGAGCTATTTGGGATGAAGCGCGGCCGTTCGTGGTCAAGCGTCAACTTCAAATGACGATCGTTCGCGATCGAGTCATTCGAGGTGAAGTGCGACCGTGCGCGGTCGAGCGTATAAATCCATGCTTCGATCGTTCGGGATCGTATGCTGCTTGAGGTGAATCGGGACCGTTCGCGGTCCGTGCCGTTCGTGGCATAAGATCGAATAGGACCGTTAGCGGTCGATGCCGTTCGCGGCGAATGATGAGATGGGACCGTTCGCGGTCGACTGCCGTTCGTGGCAAATGATGATCGTTCGCGACCAAGTGCCGTTCAAGGCGAATTGTGACCGTTCGAGGTCGGTTTTCATAATCAGTGAGCCATGACCGTTCGCGATCAATGGCGTTCGAGGCAGGAAGCGATCGTTCGCGATCGTGTGCCGTTCGAGGCGAATCTGTGACCGTTCGCGGTCGTGTGCCGTTCGAGGCGGAGGGTGATCGTTCGCGATCGTGTGCCGTTCGAGGCGAATTTGTGACCGTTCGCGGTCGGGTTTCGGACCTCAAGTGACGACCGTTCGCGATCAAGCCATTTGAGGTAAGGCGAGTTATGACTGTTCGAAGTCGGGTGCCGTTCGTGGCGGATTGTGACCGTTCGAGGTCGGATGCCGTTCGAGGCGAATTGTGTGTGTGCCCGGGAGGGCTTGGTGTTATCGATGCCAGGGTCACGTTCGGGTGAGTTCCTGGATCGTTTATAGGGGCGGTTCATCGCCGTCTCAGAGCTTACCTAGGGACCGTTCGCGACCCTGTACATGTGCAAGCAGCCTAGCCATTCCAGAGTTATCAAAATCAAATAATTATCAAACAGATGAGTTCCAAAAACAATGTCCAGATAAACAAAGTCCAAACGTTCAAATCAAAATGAAACGAAAGTAAAGCATGGATGTCAAAGTGTAAGTTCCCACTACGAAACGGTCGGTGATCACTCAGAGCATGCCTGGAGATCGTTCGCGATCTCGCGCATGTGTAAATGATTTAATTGTGGTAGTGGAAGCTTACGACTTGTTCATCGTTATTTCATTCAGTTGATAACCAAACGGTGCCTTGATTCAGGATCGCCTCTAGCTGACGTGGATGGTGGTCGCTCTGGTTCCGCCACAGGAGCTCGCCTCCTTACATACTGAGGGAGCATACCGTTCCTGATATGCCCTTCCACCTCATCCTTCAGGTGCCTACAATCATTAGTAGTATGACCATTTAATTCATGGAATACACAGAACTTATCTGATTTCCTTTCGTCTGAGGTAGGATCCCTTCGCATCGGCCTACGGTACGGAATCTGTTCTTTGGTATCCTGATAAATTCGTTCCAGGCTCTCGTTCAACTCAGTGTAGGTGGTGAATCGCGGCTCCCTCCGTTGCCGCTTTGATCTGTCTCTGTCATTCTCAATCTTTCTTTTACCTTTATCTTTGTCCGAGTCCCTTCTAGGGGCGTCTTTGAGTGCAAAAATTTCTATCCCATCTCCTTCTTCTCTCTCGGCATTCGCATCTTCTAATCGTAAAAACTTTTCCGCTTCATGATAGAATTCCTCTAGATCAATGGGTGGATCTTTAGTCAATGAATTTTTGAACTCTGTGCCGTCAGCTATTCCGGACACGGCTGCCATTACTACCATGGATGGATCTGCTCTATCCACTGAAGCTGCTGCAGCATTAAATCGTGCTAGATAACTTCTCAAGGTCTCTCCAGCCTTTTGCTTTAGGGTTGCCAGAGTCATCACGTTCTTGGGTCTGGTAATATGAACCCTGAATTGTCTCATAAATCTCTCCACTAAACCATTCCATGTACCGATGGATCCGTTCTCCAACTGTCTAAACCATAGTGCGGCGATATCTGTCAAATACAATGGAAAACACCGGGTCATAACCTCCTCCGATGCCCCCAGTACTTCCATATGCCTCATATATTTTGTCAGGTGGACCGTGGGGTCCGCTCTCCCGTCATACATATCCAACGATGGTAGTTTGAAATCAGGTGGGTTCCTAGCTTGCCTGATTGCTGAAGTAAAAGGACTTCTATTGACATCTTCCAAATCTTTGTTCACCATACCGCCTCTCAAAGCTCTCCTAACTATCTCTGCCAATCGGTCGTTGTCTCCGAGATGTAATCCTTGTTCACTACTTCCAACCTGCCCCCCGAGCTCACGAGGTAACCCCGGGATCTGCCCCCTTGACTGAGCGTTCGCATCTCTACTACTACCGGGTTGCGCAGATGCTCCTCTTTCTCTTTCCAAGATTGGGTCAACATTCTCCATATGTGTGCCCCCTAGCTCTGGTGCTATGCCGGATGGTCCCGCTCCGTTCTGGGCTCCATTGGCTTCTCTATTCTGTGCCCCAAGCTGTCCTATCTGTTGAAGTAAACTCTGGATCATTTCCTCTTGCCTCTTCATCATAGTTTCCATCTCGTCCCTCGTGATGTATATCGATGGTTGATTTGCTCCTGAGGAAGCCTCTTGGCTTCCCTGTGGTTCGCTTCTCTCTGTCCTTGGCCTCCTACTCGATTGTCTTGCCATAATTCCTAAATCTGAACTCCTATATTTTCAAAATCAACTTTTTCCTGAATCAGTTCTCAGTGAAAGCACCAAAATGTTTGCGCCAAAATTGGTCACAAACACCCAAGGTCGTGAAAGCACCCGTTTACGTGTTCAATTCGATAATATTCAGCACAGAACTCAGCAACAATCAGTATAGAATTCAGCTCTAAGTAACAAATCACAGTAATTCACAAGCAACAATCACAAACACAGGATTTATAGTGGTTCGGCGTTCGTGCCTACGTCCACTTTGAAGGGTTTCTCTTTATTGCTTTGCTCGATTCAATCGATTACAATGGATTACAGCTGACAATTGCTTTGAAATCTGAATGCAACAGCGATTCTGATAGTTAAACTTGAATCCGGCAGAGTCTTGGCGTTCAATGGCGGAAAGATCCTCTTTTCTGAAGGCTTCAGGGTGCTATTTATAGGCGTTGGAGGCCCAGATCTTGCTGAAACTTCGTGAGACTCCTTCTGGCACGTGAGTGGGCCCACGCGACCGACCCCACCAAGTTTCGTCTCGATCTGACATCGGTTCGAAGTGATTTCGAACCCATCAATAAATGGTCCAATCGAGCTGAAACTTGGCAGGAACAATCTTTACCTCACATGGAAGATACTGTGAAAATTTGGTTGCATTTGGATCTATGGTTAAGGAGATATGCTCGGTTCGAAATCGACACCTTCGGTTGGCTGAGGCGTTCGAACCCATTATTTCGAACCCTTCGCTTCGAATCCATCAGTGCACGTGAGCTTGCAGTGACGTGGCGCGCAATATTCGAATCGATCCTAACTTATCTCCGAATGGACCGCTTCGACTCCGTGAACTACGGCGAACACGTCCTCCAAACCAATTGACTCGGTGGATTCGAAATAGGAAGCACTCTTGGTTTCGAACGTGACATTCGAATCCAGGAATTCTTATGGGTTCGAAGTTGATCGGTTCGAATTGGGTTATTCGATGGGTTCGAAGTGAGGATGTGAGGCCGAGTGAAGTCGTGGATTCGAAGGTATGCTACTGTGGTGGGTTCGAAGGTAATGGAGTCGAAGGCGATGGAGTCGAGGCTGGGTACTAGCTGATGGGTTCGAACATCATGGGTTCGAAGGCAAGGGCGTGGATGGGTTCGAACTAGGTGGTTTCGAAGGAGAGGGCGTGGATGGTTTCGAACAGCATGGTTTCGAAAAGGATGGGTTCGAAATTCATGGTTTCGAACCGGACAATGACTATTTCTCTTCACACTGAATCCATCATATCTTGAGCATACGAACTCGGATTGACTTGAAACTTGAAATGATGGCTCCTACAACCTTTCTTGTCGTGTCCTATCAATCGTGGCCTGATCCGGACTCGGGCAAAATTCATCGATATCCATAGCTAAGTGATGTATAACCAATCTCTAAGACGGACTGTTTCCCGTTTTCGACCAATCTTTTGATATCACGGCTTTGCCAAAAAGCGGGATAACACACGCTTTTCTAAAAGTCGTACGACACTGTTTCGCCATTTCGGACGGATGTTGCACCTTGCACTGTGGATGTTGCACCCTGTAGATATCGATTATTCGGACGTCCATAACTTCTGGCTCGTTTAGAGTTACGGGAGCCATAACCTGTCAAAACGAAGGCCCCGATCAGTTCTACGGCTTTGACATCTTTCAGCCATCAACGGATAGATTAATGCCCAAAAATGACAACCCGAATCTCAATCGGGTCTCGTAAGTTTTTTACCCTTCGTTTTTTCGACACGTGGATTTTTACGGTTAAATGGGATTACTGTGGCCCGTCTTCAACTTCCCATCGCTGGAGAGTGGTGCACCATGGTACTGTTCCGTTTCTAATCCATGCATGCATTTCTAAAAGTCGTACGGCGCTGTGTCGCTATTTCGGACGGATGTTGCACCTTGCACCGTGGATGTTGCACCCTGTAGATATCGATTATTCTGACGGCCATAACTTCTGGCTCGTTTAGAGTTACGGGAGCCATAACCTGTCAAAACGAAGACCACGATGAGTTCTATGGTTTTTATGGCTTTGAATCGTCAATGGATAGATTAATGCCCAAAAAGGACAACCCGAATCTCAGTCGGGTCTCGTAAGTTTTTTACCCTTCGTTTTTTGGACACGTGGATTTTTACGGTAAAACGGGATTACGGTGGCTGGTCTTCGATTTACCATTGCTAGAGATTGGTGCACCATGGTACTGTTCCATTTCAAATCCATGCATGCATTTCTAAAAGTCGTACGGCACAGTTTCGCCATTTCGGACGGATGTTGCACCTTGCACCGTGGATGTTGCACCCTGTAGATATCGACTATTCGGACGGCCATAACACAGGCTCGTTTAGAGTTACAAAAGCCATAACCTGTCAAAACGAAGGCCTCAATGAGTTCTACGGCTTTGACAGCTTTCAGCCGTCAACGGATAGATTAATGCCCAAAAAGGACAACCCGAATCTCAATCGGGTCTCGTAAGTTTTTTACCCTTCGTTTTTTCGACACGTGGATTTTTACGGTCAAACAGGATTACCGTGGCCCGTCTTCGACTTACCATCGCTGGAGAGTGGTGCACCATGGTACTCTTCCATTTCAAATCCATGCACGCATTTCTAAAAGTCGTGCGGCACTGTTTCGCCATTTCGGACGGATGTTGCACCTTGCACCGTGGATGTTGCACCCTGTATATATCGATTATTCGGACGGCCATAACTTCTGGCTCATTTAGAGTTACAAAAGCCATAACCTGTCAAAACGAAGGCCTCGATGAGTTCTACGGCTTTGACAGCTTTCAGCCGTCAACGGATAGATTATTGCCCAAAAAGGACAACCCGAATCTCAATCGGGTCTCGTAAGTTTTTTACCCTTCGTTTTTTCGACACGTGGATTTTTACGGTCAAACAGGATTACCGTGGCCCGTCTTCGACTTCCCATCGCTGGAGAGTGGTGCACCATGGTACTCTTCCGTTTCAAATCCATGTACGCATTTCTAAAAGTCGTACGGCACTGTTTCGCCATTTCGGACGGATGTTGCACCTTGCACCGTGGATGTTGCACCCTGTAGATATCGATTCTTCGGACGGCCATAACTTCTGGCTAGTTTAGAGTTACGGGAGCCATAACCTGCCAAAACGAAGGCAGCGATGAGTTCTATGGTTTTGACGGCTTTCAGCCGTCAACGGATAGAATAATGCCCAAAAAGGACAACCCGAATCTCACTCGGGTCTCGAAAGTTTTTTACCCTTCGTTTTTTGGACACGTGGATTTTTACGGTAAAACGGGATTACGGTGGCTGGTCTTCGATTTACCATCGCTGGAGAGTGGTGCACCATGGTTCTGTTCCTTTTCAAATCCATGCATGCATTTCTAAAAGTCGCACGACACTGTTTCGCCATTTCGGACGGATGTTGCACCTTGCACCGTGGATGTTGCACCCCGTAGATATCGACTGTTCGGACGACCATAACTTCTGGCTCGTTTAGAGTTACAAAAGCCATAACCTGTCAAAACGAAGGCCTCGATGTGTTCTACGGCTTTGACAGCTTTCAGCCGTCAACGGATAGATTAATGCCCAAAAAGGACAACCCGAATCACAATCGGGTCTCGTAAGTTTTTTACCCTTCGTTTTTTCGACACGTGGATTTTTACGGTGAAATGGGATTACCGTGGCCCGTCTTCGACTTTCCATTGCTGGAGAGTGGTGCACCATGGTACTGTTCCGTTTCAAATCCATGCACGCATTTCTAAAAGTCGTACGACACTGTTTCTCCATTTCGGACGGATGTTGCATCTTGCACCGTGGATGTTGCACCCTGTAGATATCGATTATTCGGACGGCCATAACTTCTGGCTAGTTTGGAGTTACGGGAGCCATAACCTGTCAAAACGAAGGCCGCGATGAGTTCTATGGTTTTGACGGCTTTCAGCCGTCAACGGATAGAATAATGCCCAAAAAGGGCAACCCGAATCTCAGTCGGGCCTCGTAAGTTTTTTACCCTTCGTTTTTTGGACACGTGGATTTTTACGGTAAAACGGGATTACGGTGGCTGGTCTTCGATTTACCATCGCTGGAGAGTGGTGCACCATGGTACTGTTCCTTTTCAAATCCATGCATGCATTTCTAAAAGTCGTACGGCACTGTTTCGCCATTTCGGACGGATGTTGCACCTTGCACCGTGGATGTTGCACCCTGTAGATATCGACTATTCGGACTGCCATAACTTCTGGCTTGTTTAGAGTTACGGGAGCCATAACCTGTCAAAACGAAGGCCCCGATGAGTTCGACGGATTTGACAGCTTTCAGTCGTCAACGGATCGATTAATGCCCAAAAAAGACAACTCGAATCTCAATCGGGTCTCCTAAGTTTTTTACCCTTCGTTTTTTCGACACGTGGATTTTTACGGTAAAACGGGATTACGGTGGCCCGTCTTCGATTTACCATCGCTGAAGAGTGGTGCACCATGGTACTGTTCCGTTTCAAATCCACGCACGCATTTCTAAAAGTCGTACGACACTGTTTCGCCATTTCGGACGGATGTTGCACCTTGCACCGTGGATGTTGCACCCTATATATATAGATTATTCTGACGGCCATAACTTCTGGCTCGTTTAGAGTTACAAAAGCCATAACCTGTCAAAACGAAGGCCCCGATGAGTTCTACGGATTTGACAGCTTTCAGTCGTCAACGGATAGATTAATGCCCAAAAAAGACAACTCGAATCTCAATCGGGTCTCCTAAGTTTTTTACCCTTCGTTTTTTCGACACGTGGATTTTTACGGTAAAACGGGATTACGGTGGCTGGTCTTCGATTTACCATCGCTGAAGAGTGGTGCACCATGGTACTGTTCCGTTTCAAATCCACACACGCATTTCTAAAAGTCGTACGACACTGTTTCGCCATTTCGGACGGATGTTGCACCTTGCACCGTGGATGTTGCACCCTATATATATAGATTATTCTGACGGCCATAACTTCTGGCTCGTTTAGAGTTACAAAAGCCATAACCTGTCAAAACGAAGGCCTCGATGAGTTCTACGGCTTTGACAGCTTTCAGCCATCAACGGATAGATTAATGCCCAAAAAGGACAAACCGAATCTCAGTCGGGTCTCGTAAGTTTTTTACCCTTCGTTTTTTCGACACGTGGATTTTTACGGTAAAACGGGATTACGGTGGCTGGTCTTCGATTTACCATCGCTGGAGAGTGGTGCACCATGGTACTGTTCCGTTTCAAATCCATGCACGCATTTCTAAAAGTCGTACGGCACTGTTTCACCATTTCGGACGAATGTTGCACCTTGCACCGTGGATGTTGCACCCTGTAGATATCGATTATTCGGACGGCCATAACTTCTGTCTCGTTTAGAGTTACGGGAGCCATAACCTGTCAAAACCAAGGCCCCGATGAGTTCTGCGGCTTTGACAGCTTTCAGCCGTCAACGGATAGATTAATGCCCAAAAAAGACCACCCGAATCTCAATCGGGTCTCCTAAGTTTTTTACCCTTCGTTTTTTCGACACGTGGATTTTTACGGTAAAACGGGATTATGGTGGCTGGTCTTCGATTTTCCATCGCTGGAGAGTGGTGCACCATGGTACTGTTCCGTTTCAAATCCATGCACGCATTTCTAAAAGTCGTACGGCACTGTTTCACCATTTCGGACGAATGTTGCACCTTGCACCGTGGATGTTGCACCCTGTAGATATCGATTATTCGGACGGCCATAACTTCTGGCTCGTTTAGAGTTACAAAAGCCATAACCTGTCAAAACGAAGGCCTCGATGAGTTCTACGGCTTTGACAGCTTTCAGCCGTCAACGAATAGATTAATGCCCAAAAAGGACAACCCGAATCTCAATCGGGTCTCGTAAGTTTTTTACCCTTCGTTTTTTCGACACGTGGATTTTTACGGTCAAACGGGATTACCGTGGCCCGTCTTCGACTTCACATCGCTGGAGAGTGGTGCACCATGGTACTGTTCCGTTTCAAATCCATGCACGCTTTTCTAAAAGTCGTACGACACTGTTTCGCCATTTCGGACGGATGTTGCACCTTGCACTGTGGATGTTGCACCCTGTAGATATCGATTATTCGGACGTCCATAACTTCTGCCTCGTTTAGAGTTACGGGAGCCATAACCTGTCAAAACGAAGGCCCCGATCAGTTCTACGGCTTTGACATCTTTCAGCCATCAACGGATAGATTAATGCCCAAAAAGGACAACCCGAATCTCAATCGGGTCTCGTAAGTTTTTTACCCTTCGTTTTTTCGACACGTGGATTTTTACGGTTAAACGGGATTACCGTGGCCCGTCTTCGACTTCCCATTGCTGGAGAGTGGTGCACCATGGTACTGTTCCGTTTCTAATCCATGCATGCATTTCTAAAAGTCGTACGGCACTGTGTCGCCATTTCGGACGGATGTTGCACCTTGCACCGTGGATGTTGCACCCTGTAGATATCGATTATTCTGACGGCCATAACTTCTGGCTCGTTTAGAGTTACGGGAGCCATAACCTGTCAAAACGAAGACCACGATGAGTTCTATGGTTTTTACGGCTTTCAACCGTCAACGGATAGATTAATGCCCAAAAAGGACAACCCGAATCTCAGTCGGGTGTCGTAAGTTTTTTACTCTTCGTTTTTTGGACACGTGGATTTTTACGGTAAAACGGGATTACGGTGGCTGGTCTTCGATTTACCATTGCTGGAGATTGGTGCACCATGGTACTGTTCCATTTCAAATCCATGCACGCATTTCCAAAAGTCGTACGGCACAGTTTCGCCATTTCGGACGGATGTTGCACCTTGCACCGTGGATGTTGCACCCTGTAGATATCGACTATTCGGACGGCCATAACTACTGGCTCGTTTGGAGTTACAAAAGCCATAACCTGTCAAAACGAAGGCCTCGATGAGTTCTACAGCTTTGACAGCTTTCAGCCGTCAACGGATAGATTAATGCCCAAAAAGGACAACCCGAATCTCAATCGGGTCTCGTAAGTTTTTTACCCTTCGTTTTTTCGACACGTGGATTTTTACGGTCAAACAGGATTACCGTGGCCCGTCTTCGACTTCCCATCGCTGGAGAGTGGTTCACCATGGTACTGTTCCGTTTCAAATCCACGCACGCATTTCTAAAAGTCGTACGGCACTGTTTCGCCATTTCGGACGGATGTTGCACCTTGCACCGTGGATGTTGCACCCTGTAGATATCGATTATTCGGACGGCCATAACTTCTGGCTAGTTTAGAGTTACGGGAGCCATAACCTGTCAAAACGAAGGCCGCGATGAGTTCTATGGTTTTGACGGCTTTCAGCCGTCAACGTATAGAATAATGCCCAAAAAGGACAACCCGAATCTCAGTCGGGTCTCGTAAGTTTTTTACCCTTCGTTTTTTGGACACGTGGATTTTTACGGTAAAACGGGATTACGGTGGCTGGTCTTCGATTTACCATCGCTGGAGAGTGGTGCACCATGGTACTGTTCCTTTTCAAATTCATGCATGCATTTCTAAAAGTCGCACGACACTGTTTCGCCATTTCCTACGGATGTTGCACCTTGCACCGTGGATGTTGCACCCCGTAGATATCGACTATTCGGACGGCCATAACTTCTGGCTCGTTTAGGGTTACAAAAGCCATAACCTGTCAAAACGAAGGCCTCGATGAGTTCTACGGCTTTGACAGCTTTCAGCCGTCAACGGATAGATTAATGTCCAAAAAGGACAACCCGAATCACAATCAGGTCTCGTAAGTTTTTTACCCTTCGTTTTTTCGACACGTGGATTTTTACGGTAAAACGGGATTACCGTGGCCCGTCTTCGACTTCCCATCGCTGGAGAGTGGTGCACCATGGTACTGTTCCGTTTCAAATCCATGCACGCATTTCTAAAAGTCGTACGGCATTGTTTCTCCATTTCGGACGGATGTTGCATCTTGCACCGTGGATGTTGCACCCTGTAGATATCGATTATTCGGACGGCCATAACTTCTGGCTCGTTTAGAGTTACGGGAGCCATAACCTGTCAAAACGAAGGCCTCGATGAGTTCTACGGCTTTGACAGCTTTCAGCCGTCAACGGATAGATTAATGCCCAAAAAAGACAACCCGAATCTCAATCGGGTCTCGTAAGTTTTTTACCCTTCGTTTTTTCGACACGTGGATTTTTACGGTAAAACGGGATTACGGAGGCTGGTCTTCGATTTACCATCGCTGAAGAGTGGTGCACCATGGTACTGTTCCATTTCAACTCCACGCACGCATTTCTAAAAGTCGTACGACACTGTTTCGCCATTTCGTGGATGTTGCACCCTGTATATGTAGATTATTCGGACGGCCATAACTTCTGGCTCGTTTAGAGTTACAAAAGCCATAACCCGTCAAAACGAAGGCCTCGATGAGTTCTACGGCTTTGACAGCTTTCAGCCGTCAACGGATACATTAATGCCCAAAATGGACAACCCGAATCTCAGTCGGGTCTCGTAAGTTTTTTACCCTTCGTTTTTTCGACACGTGGATTTTTACGGTAAAACGGGATTACGGTGGCTGGTCTACGATTTACCATCGCTGGAGAGTGGTGCACCATGGTACTGTTCCGTTTCAAATCCATGCACACATTTCTAAAAGTCGTACGGCACTGTTTCACCATTTCGGACGAATGTTGCACCTTGCACCGTGGATATTGCACCCTGTAGATATCGATTATTCGGACGGCCATAACTTCTGGCTCGTTTAGAGTTACAAAAGCCATAACCTGTCAAAACGAAGGCCTCGATGAGTTCTACGGCTTTGACAGCTTTCAGCCGTCAACGTATAGATTAATGCCCAAAAAGGACAACCCGAATCTCAATCGGGTCTCGTAAGTTTTTTACCCTTCGTTTTTTCGACACGTGGATTTTTACGGTCAAACGGGATTACCGTGGCCCGTCTTCGACTTCCCATCGTTGGAGAGTGGTGCACCATGGTACTGTTCCGTTTCAAATCCATGCACGCATTTCTAAAAGTCGTACGGCACTATTTCGCCATTTCGGACGGATGTTGCACCTTGCACCGTGGATGTTGCACCCTGTAGATATCGATTATTCGGACGTCCATAACTTCTGCCTCGTTTAGAGTTACGGGAGCCATAACCTGTCAAAACGAAGGCCCCGATCAGTTCTATGGCTTTGACATCTTTCAGCCGTCAACGGATAGATTAATGTCCAAAAAGGACAACCCGAATCTCAATCGTGTCTCGTAAGTTTTTTACCCTTCGTTTTTTCGACACGTGGATTTTTACGGTTAAACGGGATTACCGTGGCCCGTCTTCGACTTCCCATCGCTGGAGAGTGGTGCACCATGGTACTGTTCCGTTTCAAATCCATGCACGCATTTCTAAAAGTTGTACGGCACTGTTTCTCCATTTCGGACGGATGTTGCATCTCGCACCGTGGATGTTGCACCCTGTAGATATCGATTATTCGGACGGCCATAACTTCTGGCTCGTTTAGAGTTATGGGAGCCATAACCTGTCAAAACGAAGGCCCCGATGAGTTCTACGGCTTTGACAGCTTTCAGCCGTCAACGGATAGATTAATGCCTAAAAAAGACAACCCGAATCTCAATCGGGTCTCCTAAGTTTTCTACCCTTCGTTTTTTTGACACGTGGATTTTTACGGTAAAACGGGATTACGGTGGCTGGTCTTCGATTTACCATCGCTGAAGAGTGGTGCACCACGGTACTGGTCCATTTCAAATCCACGCACGCATTTCTAAAAGTCGTACGACACTGTTTCGCCATTTTGGACGGATGTTGCACCTTGCACCGTGGATGTTGCACCCTGTATATATAGATTATTCGGACGACCATAACTTCTGGCTCGTTTAGAGTTACAAAAGCCATAACCTATCAAAACGAAGGCCTCGATGAGTTCTACGGCTTTGACAGCTTTCAGCCGTCAACGGATAGATTAATGCCCAAAAAGGACAACCCGAATCTCAGTCGGGTCTCGTAAGTTTTTTACCCTTCGTTTTTTCGACACGTGGATTTTTACGGTAAAACGGGATTACAGTGGCTGGTCTTCGATTTACCATCGCTGGAGAGTGGTGCACCATGGTACTGTTCCGTTTCAAATCCATGCACGCATTTCTAAAAGTCGTACGGCACTGTTTCACCATTTCGGACGAATGTTGCACCTTGCACCGTGGATGTTGCACCCTGTAGATATTGATTATTCGGACGGCCATAACTTCTGGCTAGTTTAGAGTTACGGGAGCCATAACCAGTCAAAACGAAGGCAGCGATGAGTTCTATGGTTTTGACGGCTTTTAGCCGTCAACGGATAGAATAATGCCCAAAAAGGACAACCCGAATCTCAGTCGGGTCTCGAAATTTTTTTACCCTTTGTTTTTTGGACACGTGGATTTTTACGGTAAAACGGGATTACGGTGGCTGGTCTTCGATTTACCATCGCTGGAGAGTGGTGCACCATGGTTCTGTTCCTTTTCAAATCCATGCATGCATTTCTAAAAGTCGCACGGCACTGTTTCGCCATTTCGGACGGATGTTGCACCTTGCACCGTGGATGTTGCACCCCGTAGATATCGACTATTCGGACTACCATAACTTCTGGCTCGTTTAGAGTTACAAAAGCCATAACCTGTCAAAACGAAGGCCTCGATGAGTTCTACGGCTTTGACAGCTTTCAGCCGTCAACGGATAGATTAATGCCCAAAAAGGATAACCCGAATCACAATCGGGTCTCGTAAGTTTTTTACCCTTCGTTTTTTCGACACGTGGATTTTTACGGTAAAACGGGATTATCGTGGCCCGTCTTCGACTTCCCATCGCTGGAGAGTGGTGCACCATGGTACTGTTCTGTTTCAAATCCATGCATGCATTTCTAAAAGTCGTACGACACTGTTTCTCCATTTCGGACGGATGTTGCATCTTGCACCGTGGATGTTGCACACTGTAGATATCGATTATTCGGACGGCCATAACTTCTGGCTATTTTGGAGTTACGGGAGCCATAACCTGTCAAAACGAAGGCCGCGATGAGTTCTATGGTTTTGACGGCTTTCAGCCGTCAACGGATAGAATAATGCCCAAAAAGGACAACCCGAATCTCAGTCGGGTCTCGTAAGTTTTTTACCCTTCGTTTTTTGGACACGTGGATTTTTACGGTAAAACGGGATTACGGTGGCTGGTCTTCGATTTACCATCGCTGGAGAGTGGTGCACCATGGTACTGTTCCTTTTCAAATCCATGCATGCATTTCTAAAAGTTGTACGGCACTGTTTCGCCATTTCGGACGGATGTTGCACCTTGCACCGTGGATGTTGCACCCCGTAGATATCGACTATTCGGACGGCCATAACTTCTGGCTCGTTCAGAGTGACAAAAGCCATAACCTGTCAAAACGAAGGCCTCGATGAGTTCTACGGCTCTGACAGCTTTCAGCCGTCAACGGATAGATTAATGCCCAAGAAGGGCAACCCGAATCACAATCAGGTCTCGTAGGTTTTTTACCCTTCGTTTTTTCGACGCGTGGATTTTTACGGTAAAACGGGATTACCGTGGCCCGTCTTCGACTTTCCATCGCTGGAGAGTTGTGCACCATGGTACTGTTCCGTTTCAAATCCATGCACGCATTTCTAAACGTCGTACGGCACTGTTTCTCCATTTCGGACGGATGTTGCATCTTGCACCGTGGATGTTGCACCCTGTAGATATCGATTATTCGGACGGCCATAACTTCTGGCTCGTTTAGAGTTACGGGAGCCATAACCAGTCAAAACGAAGGCCCCGATGAGTTCTACGGATTTGACAGCTTTCAGCCGTCAATGGATAGATTAATGCCCAAAAAAGACAACCCGAATCTCAATCGGGTCTCCTAAGTTTTTTACCCTTCGTTTTTTCGACACGTGGATTTTTACGGTAAAACGGGATTACGGTGGCTGGTCTTCGATTTACCATCGCTGAAGAGTGGTGCACCATGGTACTGTTCCGTTTCAAATCCACGCACGCGTTTCTAAAAGTCGTACGACACTGTTTCGCCATTTCGGACGGATGTTGCACCTTGCACCGTGGATGTTGCACCCTATATATATAGATTATTCTGACGGCCATAACTTCTGGCTCGTTTAGAGTTACAAAAGCCATAACCTGTCAAAACGAAGGCCTCGATGAGTTCTACGGCTATGACAGCTTTCAGCCATCAACGGATAGATTAATGTCCAATAAGGACAAACCGAATCTCAGTCGGGTCTCGTAAGTTTTTTACCCTTCGTTTTTTCGACACGTGGATTTTTACGGTAAAACGGGATTACGGTGGCTGGTCTTCGATTTACCATCGCTGGAGAGTGGTGCACCATGGTACTGTTCCGTTTCAAATGCACGCATTTCTAAAAGTCGTACGACACTGTTTCACCATTTCGGACGAATGTTGCACCTTGCACCGTGGATGTTGCACCCTGTAGATATCGACTATTCGGACGGCCATAACTTCTGGCTCGTTTAGAGTTACGGGAGCCATAACCTGTCAAAACCAAGGCCCCGATGAATTCTACTGCTTTGACAGATTTCAGCCGTCAACGGATAGATTAATACCCAAAAAAGACAACCCGAATCTCAATCGGGTCTCCCAAGTTTTTTACCCTTCGTTTTTTCGACACGTGGATTTTTACGGTAAAACGGGATTACGGTGGCTGGTCTTCGATTTACCATCGCTGAAGAGTGGTGCACCATGGTACTGTTCCGTTTCAAATCCATGCACGCATTTCTAGAAGTCGTACGACACTGTTTCAACATTTCGGACGAATGTTGCACCTTGCACCGTGGATGTTGCACCCTGTAGATATCGATTATTCGGACGGCCATAACTTCTGGCTCGTTTAGAGTTACAAAAGCCATAACCTGTCAAAACGAAGGCCTCGATGAGTTCTACGGCTTTGACAGCTTTCAGCCGTCAACGGATAGATTAATGCCCAAAAAGGACAACCCGAATCTCAATCGGGTCTCGTAAGTTTTTTACCCTTCGTTTTTTCGACACGTGGATTTTTACGGTCAAACGGGATTACCGTGGCCCGTCTTCGACTTCCCATCGCTGGAGAGTGGTGCACCATGGTACTGTTCCGTTTCAAATCCATGCACGCTTTTCTAAAAGTCGTACGACACTGTTTCGCCATTTCGGACGGATGTTGCACCTTGCACGGTGGATGTTGCACCCTGTAGATATCGATTATTCGGACGTCCATAACTTCTGGCTCGTTTAGAGTTATGAGAGCCATAACCTGTCAAAACGAAGGCCCCGATCAGTTCTACGGCTTTGACATCTTTCAGCCATCAACGGATAGATTAATGCCCAAAAAGGACAACCCGAATCTCAATCGGGTCTCGTAAGTTTTTTACCCTTCGTTTTTTCGACACGTGGATTTTTACGGTTAAACGGAATTACCGTGGCCCGTCTTCGACTTCCCATCGCTGGAGAGTGGTGCACCATGGTACTGTTACGTTTCTAATCCATGCACGCATTTCTAAAAGTCGTACGGCACTGTGTCGCCATTTCGGACGGATGTTGCACCTTGCACCGTGGATGTTGCACCCTGTAGATATCGATTATTCTGACAGCCATAACTTCTGGCTCGTTTAGAGTTACGGGAGCCATAACCTGTCAAAACGAAGACCACGATGAGTTCTATGGTTTTTACGGCTTTCAACCGTCAACGGATAGATTAATGCCCAAAAAGGACAACCCGAATCTCAGTCGGGTCTCGTTAGTTTTTTACCCTTCGTTTTTTGGACACGTGGATTTTTACGGTAAAACGGGATTACGGTGGCTGGGCTTCGATTTACCATTGCTGGAGATTGGTGCACCATGGTACTGTTCCGTTTCAAATCCATGCACACATTTCTAAAAGTCGTACGACACTGTTTTGCCATTTCGGACGGATGTTGCACCTTGCACCGTGGATGTTGCAACCTGTAGATATCGACTATTCGGACGGCCATAACTACTGGCTCGTTTAGAGTTACAAAAGCCATAACATGTCAAAACGAAGGCCTCGATGAGTTCTACGGCTTTGACAGCTTTCAGCCGTCAACGGATAGATTAATGCCCAAAAAGGACAACCCGAATCTCAATCGGGTCTCGTAAGTTTTTTACCCTTCGTTTTTTCGACACGTGGATTTTTACGGTCAAACAGGATTACCGTGGCCCGTCTTCGACTTCCCATCGCTGGAGAGTGGTGCACCATGGTACTGTTCCGTTTCAAATCCACGCACGCATTTCTAAAAGTCGTACGGCACTGTTTCGCCATTTCGGACGGATGTTGCACCTTGCACCGTGGATGTTGCACCCTGTAGATATCGATTATTCGGACGGCCATAACTTCTGGCTAGTTTAGAGTTACGGGAGCCATAACCTGTAAAAACGAAGGCCGCGATGAGTTCTATGGTTTTGACGGCTTTCAGCCGTCAACGGATAGAATAATGCCCAAAAAGGACAACCCGAATCTCAATCGGGTCTCGTAAGTTTTTTACCCTTCGTTTTTTCGACATGTGGATTTTTACGGTAAAACGGGATTACCGTGGCCCGTCTTCGACTTCCCATCGCTGGAGAGTGGTGCACCATGGTACTGTTCCGTTTCAAATCCATGCACGCATTTCTAAAAGTCGTATGGCACTGTTTCTCCATTTCGGACGGATGTTGCATCTTGCACCGTGGATGTTGCACCCTGTAGATATCGATTATTCGGACGGCCATAACTTCTGGCTCGTTTAGAGTTACGGGAGCCATAACCTGTCAAAACGAAGGCCCCGATGAGTTCTACGGCTTTGACAGCTTTCAGCCGTCAACGGATAGATTAATACCCAAAAAAGACAACCCGAATCTCAATCGGGTCTCCTAAGTTTTTTACCCTTCGTTTTTTCGACACGTGGATTTTTACGGTTAAACGGGATTACCGTGGCCCGTCTTCGACTTCCCATCGCTGGAGAGTGGTGCACCATGGTACTGTTCCGTTTCTAATCCATGCATGCATTTCTAAAAGTCGTACGGCACTGTGTCGCCATTTCGGATGGATGTTGCACCTTGCACCGTGGATGTTGTACCCTGTAGATATCGATTATTCCGACGGCCATAACTTCTGGCTCGTTTAGAGTTACGGGAGCCATAACCTGTCAAAACGAAGACCCCGATGAGTTCGTACGACACTGTTTCGCCATTTCGTGGATGTTGCACCCTGTATATATAGATTATTCGGACGGCCATAACTTCTGGCTCGTTTAGAGTTACAAAAGCCATATCCTGTCAAAACGAAGGCCTCGATGAGTTCTACGGCTTTGACAGCTTTCAGCCGTCAACGGATAGATTAATGCCCAAAAAGGACAACCCGAATCTCAGTCGGGTCTCGTAAGTTTTTTAACCTTCGTTTTTTCGACACGTGGATTTTTACGGTAAAACGGGATTACGGTGGCTGGTCTACGATTTACCATCGCTGGAGAGTGGTGCACCATGGTACTGTTCTGTTTTAAATCCATGCACGCATTTCTAAAAGTCGTACGGCACTGTTTCACCATTTCGGACGAATGTTGCACCTTGCACCGTGGATATTGCACCCTGTAGATATCGATTATTCGGCGGCCATAACTTCTGGCTCGTTTAGAGTTACAAAAGCCATAACCTGTCAAAACGAAGGGCTCGATGAGTTCTATGGCTTTGACAGCTTTCAGCCGTCAACGGATAGATTAATGCCCAAAAAGGACAACCCGAATCTCAATCGGGTCTCGTAAGTTTTTTACCCTTCGTTTTTTCGACACGTGGATTTTTACGGTCAAACGGGATAACCGTGGCCCGTCTTCGACTTCCCATCGCTGGAGAGTGGTGCACCATGGTGCTGTTCCGTTTCAAATCCATGCATGCATTTCTAAAAGTCATACGGCACTATTTCGCCATTTCGGACGGATGTTGCACCTTGCACCGTGGATGTTGCACCCTGTAGATATCGATTATTCGGACGTCCATAACTTCTGCATCGTTTAGAGTTACGGGAGCCATAACCTGTCAAAACGAAGGCCTCTATCAATTCTATGGCTTTGACATCTTTCAGCCGTCAACGGATAGATTAATGCCCAAAAAGGACAACCCGAATCTCAATCGGGTCTCGTATGTTTTTTACCCTTCGTTTTTTCGACACGTGGATTTTTACGGTTAAACGGGATTACCGTGGCCCGTCTTCGACTTCCCATCGCTGGAGAGTGGTGCACCATGGTACTGTTCCGTTTCAAATCCATGCACGCATTTCTAAAAGTTGTACGACACTGTTTCTCCATTTCGGACGGATGTTGCATCTCGCACCGTGGATGTTGCACCCTGTAGATATCGATTGTTCGGACGGCCATAACTTCTGGCTCGTTTTGAGTTACGGGAGCCATAACCAGTCAAAACGAAGGCCCCGATGAGTTCTACGGCTTGACAGCTTTCAGCCGTCAACGGATAGATTAATGCCCAAAAAAGACAACCCGAATCTCAATCGGGTCTCCTAAGTTTTTTACCCTTCGTTTTTTTGACACGTGGATTTTTACGGTAAAACGGGATTACGGTGGCTGGTCTTCGATTTACCATCGCTGAAGAGTGGTGCACCATGGTACTGTTCCGTTTCAAATCCACACACGCATTTCTAAAAGTCGTACGACACTGTTTCGCCATTTTGGACGGATGTTGCACCTTGCACCGTGGATGTTGTACCATGTATATATAGATTATTCGGACGACCATAACTTCTGGCTCGTTTAGAGTTACAAAAGCCATAACCTATCAAAACGAAGGCCTCGATGGGTTCTATGGCTTTGACAGCTTTCAGCCGTCAACGGATAGATTAATGCCCAAAAAGGACAACCCGAATCTCAGTCGGGTCTCGTAAGTTTTTTACCCTTCGTTTTTTCGACACGTGGATTTTTACGGTAAAACGGGATTACGGTGGCTGGTCTTCGATTTACCATCGCTGGACAGTGGTGCACCATGGTACTGTTCCTTTTCAAATCCATGCATGCATTTCAAAAAGTCGTACGACACTGTTTCGCCATTTCGGACGGATGTTGCACTTGCACCGTGGATGTTGCACCCTGTAGATATCGACTATTCGGACGGCCATAACTTCTGGCTCGTTTAGAGTTACAAAAGCCATAACCTGTCAAAACGAAGGCCTCGATAAGTTCTACGGCTTCGACAGCTTTCAGCCGTCAACGGATAGATTAATGCCCAAAAAGGACAACCCGAATCACAATCGGGTCTCGTAAGTTTTTTACCCTTCGTTCTTTCGACACGTGGATTTTTATGGCAAAACGGGATTACCGTGGCCCGTCTTCGACTTCCCATCGCTGGAGAGTGGTGCACCATGGTACTGTTCCGTTTCAAATCCATGCACGCATTTCTAAAAGTCGTACGGCACTGTTTCGCCATTTTGGACGGATGTTGCACCTTGCACCGTGGATGTTGCACCCTGTAGATATCGATTATTCGGACGGCCGTAACTTCTGGCTCATTTAGAGCTAGAGGAGCCATAACCTGTCATAACGAAGGCCTCGATGAGTTCTACGGCTTTGAAAGCTTTCAGCCGTCAACGGATAGATTAATGCCCAAAAAGGACAACCCGAATCTCAATCGGGTCTCGTAAGATTTTTACCCTTCATTTTTTCGACAAGTGGATTTTCACGGTAAAACGGGATTACCGTGGCCCGTCTTCGAATTTCCATCGCTGGAGAGTGGTGCACATGATACTGTTCCGTTTCAAATCCATGCATGCATTTCTAAAAGTCGTTTGGCACTGTTTCGCCTTATCGGACGGATGTTGCACCTTGCACCGTAGATGTTGCACCCTGTAGATATCGATTATTCAGACGGCCATAACTTCTGGCTCGTTTAGAGTTACGGGAGCCATAACCTGTCAAAACGAAGGCCTCGATGAGTTCTACGGCTTTGACTGCTTTCAGCCGTCAACGGATGAATTAATGCGCAAAAAGGACAACCCGAATCTCAATCGGGTCTCGTAAGTTTTTACCCTTCGTTTTTTCGACACGTGGATTTTTACGGTAAAACGGGATTACCGTGAGCCGTCTTCGACTTCCCATCGTTGGGGAGTGGTGCACCATGGTACTGTTCCGTTTCAAATCCATGCACGCATTTCTAAAAGTCGTACGGCTCTGTTTCGCCATTTCGGACGGATGTTGCACCCTGTAGATATCGATTATTCGGACGGCCATAACTTCTAGCTCGTTTAGAGTTACGGGAGCCATAACCTGTCAAAACGAAGGCCTGGATGAGTTCTACGGCTTTGACAGCTTTCAGCCATGGACAGATTGATTAATGCCCAAAAAGGACAACCCGAATCTCAATCGGGTCTCGTAAGTTTTTTACCCTTCGTTTTTTCGACACGTGGATCGATTACCGTGGCCCCTCTTCGACTTCCCATCGCTGCAGATTGGTGCACCATGGTACTGTTCCATTTCAAATCCATGCATGCATTTCTAAAAATCGTACGGCACTGTTTCGCCATTTCGGACGGATGTTGCATCTTGCACCGTGGATGTTGCACCCTGAAGATATCGATTATTCGGACGGCCATAACTTCTGGCTCGTTTAGAGTTACGGGAGTTATAACCTGTCAAAACGAAGGCCCCGATGAGTTCTACGGCTTTGACGGCTTTCATCCGTCAACGGATAGATTAATGCCCAAAAAGGACAACCCGAATCTCAATCTGGTCTCGTAAGTTTTTTACCCTTCGTTTTTTCGACACGTGGATTTTTACGGTAAAACGGGATTACGGTGGCTAGTCTTTGATTTACCATCGCTGGAGAGTGGTGCACCATGGTACAGTTCCATTTCAAATCCATGCACGCATTTCTAAAAGTCGTATGACACTGTTTCGCCATTTCGGACGGATGTTGCACCTTGCACCGTGGATGTTGCACCTTGTAGATATCGATTATTCGGACGGCCAAAACTTCTGGCTCGTTTAGAGTTACAAAAGCCATAACCTGTCAAAACGAAGGCCTCGATGAGTTCTACGGCTTTGACCGCTTTCAGCCGTCAACGGATAGATTAATGCCCAAAAAGGACAACCCGAATCTCATTCGGGTCTCGTAAGTTTTTTACCCTTCGTTTTTTCGACACGTGGATTTTTACGGTAAAACGGGATTACGGTGGCTGGCCTTCGATTTACCATCGCTGGAGAGTGGTGCACCATGGTACTGTTCCTTTTCAAATCCATGCATGCATTTCAAAAAGTCGTACGACACTGTTTCGCCATTTCGGACGGATGTTGCACCTTGCACCGTGGATGTTGCACCCTGTAGATATCGACTATTCGGACGGCCATAACTTCTGGCTTGTTTAAAGTTACAAAAGCCATAACCTGTCAAAACGAAGACCTCGCTAAGTTCTACGGCTTTGACAGCTTTCAGCCGTCAACGGATAGATTAATGCCCAAAAAGGACAACCCGAATCACAATCGGGTCTCGTAAGTTTTTTACCCTTCGTTCTTTCGACACGTGGATTTTTATGGCAAAACGGGATTACCGTGGCCCGTCTTCGACTTCCCATCGCTGGAGAGTGGTGCACCATGGTACTGTTCCGTTTCAAATCCATGCACGCATTTTTAAAAGTCGTACGGCACTGTTTCGCCATTTCGGACGGATGTTGCACCTTGCACCGTGGATGTTGCACCCTGTAGATATCGATTATTCGGACGGCCATAACTTCTGGCTCATTTAGAGTTAGAGGAGCCATAACCTGTCATAACGAAGGCCTCGATGAGTTCTACGGCTTTGAAAGCTTTCAGCCGTCAACGGATAGATTAATGCCCAAAAAGGACAACCCGAATCTCAATCGGGTCTCGTAAGATTTTTACCCTTCATTTTTTCGACAAGTGGATTTTCACGGTAAAACGGGATTACCGTGGCCCGTCTTCGAATTTCCATCGCTGGAGAGTGGTGCACATGATACTGTTCTGTTTCAAATCCATGCATGCATTTCTAAAAGTCGTACGGCACTGTTTCTCCTTATCGGACGGATGTTGCACCTTGCACCGTAGATGTTGCACCCTGTAGATATCGATTACTCAGACGGCCATAACTTCTGGCTCGTTTAGAGTTACGGGAGCCATAACCTGCCAAAACGAAGGCCTCGATGAGTTCTACGGCTTTGACTGCTTTCAGCCGTCAACGGATAGATTAATGCGCAAAAAGGACAACCCGAATCTCAATTGGGTCTCGTAAGTTTTTACCCTTCGTTTTTTCGACACGTGGATTTTTACGGTAAAACGGGATTACCGTGGCCCGTCTTCGACTTCCCATCGTTGGGGAGTGGTGCACCATGGTACTGTTCCGTTTCAAATCCATGCACGCATTTCTAAAAGTCGTACGACACTGTTTCGCCATTTCGGACGGATGTTGCACCTTGCACCATGGATGTTGCACCCTGTAGATATCGATTATTCGGACGGCCATAACTTCTAGCTCGTTTAGAGTTACGGGAGCCATAACCTGTCAAAACGAAGGCCTGGATGAGTTCTACGGCTTTGACAGCTTTCAGCCGTGGACAGATTGATTAATGCCTAAAAAGGACAACCCGAATCTCAATCGGGTCTCGTAAGTTTTTTACCCTTCGTTTTTTCGACACGTGGATCGATTACCGTGGCCCCTCTTCGACTTCCCATCGCTGCAGATTGGTGCACCATGGTACTGTTCCATTTCAAATCCATGCACGCATTTCTAAAAGTCGTACGGCACTGTTTCGCCATTTCGGACGGATGTTGCATCTTGCACCGTGGATGTTGCACCCTGCAGATATCGATTATTCGGACGGCCATAACTTCTGGCTCGTTTAGAGTTACGGGAGTTATAACCTGTCAAAACGAAGGCCCCGATGAGTTCTACGGCTTTGACGGCTTTCATCCGTCAACGGATAGATTAATGCCCAAAAAGGACAACCCGAATCTCAATCTGGTCTCGTAAGTTTTTTACCCTTCGTTTTTTCGACACGTGGATTTTTACGGTAAAACGGGATTACGGTGGCTGGTCTTCGATTTACCATCGCTGGAGAGTGGCGCACCATGGTACTGTTCCATTTCAAATCCATGCACGCATTTCTAAAAGTCATACGACACTGTTTCGCCATTTCGGACGGATGTTGCACCTTGCACCGTGGATGTTGCACCCTGTAGATATCGATTATTCGGACGGCCATAACTTCTGGCTCGTTTAGAATTACAAAAGCCATAACCTGTCAACACGAAGGCCTCGATGAGTTCTACGGCTTTGCCAGCTTTCAGCCGTCAACCGATAGATTAATGCCCAAAAAGGACAACCCGAATCTCAGTCGGGTCTCGTAAGTTTTTTACCCTTCGTTTTTTCGACACGTAGATTTTTACGGTAAAACGGGATTATGGTGGCTGGTCTTCGATTTACCATCGCTGGAGAGTCGTGCACCATGGTACTGTTCCGTTTCAAATCAATGCACGCATTTCTAAAAGTCGTACGGCACTGTTTCGCCATTTCGGACGGATGTTGCACCTTGCACCGTGGATGTTGCACCCTGTAGATATCGATTATTCGGACGACCATAACTTCTGGCTCGTTTAGAGTTACAAAAGCCATAACCTGTCAAAACGAAGGCCTCGATGAGTTCTACGGCTTTGATAGCTTTCAGCCCTCAACGGATAAATTAATGCCCAAAAAGGACTACCCGAATCTAGATCGGGTCTCGTAAGTTTTTTACCCTTCGTTTTTTCGACACGAGGATTTTTAAGGTCAAACGGGATTACCGTGGCCCGTCTTCGACTTCCCATCGCTGGAGAGTGGTGCACCATGGTACTGTTCCGTTTCAAATCCATGCTCGGATTTCTAAAAGTCGTACGGCACTGTTTCGCCATTTCGGACGGATGTTGCACCTTGCACCGTGGATGTTGCACCCTATAGATATCGATTATTCGGACGGCCATAACTTCTGGCTCGTTTAGAGTTTCGGGAGCCATAACCTGTCAAAACGAAGGCCTCGATCAGTTCTAAGGCTTTGACATCTTTCAGCCATCAACGGATAGATTAATGCCCAAAAAGAACAACCCGAATCTCAATCGGGTCTCGTAAGTTTTTTACCCTTCGTTTTTTCGACACGTGGATTTTTACGGTAAAACGAGATTACCGTGGCCCGTCTTCGACTTCCCATCGCTGGAGAGTGGTGCACCATGGTACTGTTCCGTTTCAAATCCATGCACGCATTTCTAAAAGTCGTACGGCACTGTTTCGCCTTTTCGGACAGATGTTGCACCTTGCACTGTGGATGTTGCACCCTGTAGATATCGATTATTCGGACGGCCATAACTTCCGGCTAGTTTAGAGTTTCGGGAGCCATAATCTGTCAAAACGAAGGCTGCGATGAGTTCTACGGTTTTGACAGCTTTCAGCCGTCAACAGATAGATTAATGCCCAAAAAGGACAACCCGAATCTCAGTCGGGTCTCGTAAGTTTTTTACCCTTCGTTTTTTGGACACGTGGATTTTTACGGTAAAACGGGATTACGGTGGCTGGTCTTCGATTTACCATCGCTGGAGAGTGGTGCACCATGGTACTGTTCCATTTCATATCCATGCACGCATTTCTAAAAGTCGTACGGCACTGTTTCTCCAATTCGGACGGATGTTGCACCTTGCACCGTGGATGTTGCACCATGTAGATATCGACTATTCGGACGGCCATAACTTCTGGCTCGTTTAGAGTTACGGGTGCCATAACCTGTCAAAACGAAGGCCTCGATGATTTCTCCGGCTTTGACCGCTTTCAGCCGTCAACGGATAGATTAATGCCCAAAAAGGACAACCCGAATCTCAATCGGGTCTCGTAAGTTTTTTACCCTTCGTTTTTTCGACACGTGGATTTTTACGGTAAAACGGGATTACCGTGGCCCGTCCTCGACTTCGCATCGCTGGAGAGTGGTGCACCATGGCACTGTTCCGTTTCAAACCAATGCACGCATTTCTAAAATTCGTACGACACTGTTTCGCCATTTCGGACGGATGTTGCACCTTGCACCGTGGATGTTGCACCCTGTAGATATCGATTATTCGGACGGCCATAACTTCTACCTCGTTTAGAGTTACGGGAGCGATAACCCGTCTAAATGAAGGCCATGGTGAGTTCTACGGCTTTGACAGCTTTCAGCCGTCAACGGATAGATTAATGCCCAAAAAGGACAACCCGAATCTCAATCGGGTCTCGTAAGTTTTTTACCCCTCGTTTTTTCGACACGTGGATTTTTACGGTAAAACGGGATTACGGTGGCTGGTCTTCGATTTACCATCGCTGGAGAGTGGTGCACCATGGTACTGTTCTGTTTCAAATCCATGCACGCATTTCTAAAAGTCGTACGACACTGTTTCGCCATTTCAGACAGATGTTGCACCTTGCACCGTGGATGTTGCACCCTGTAGATATCGATTATTCGGACGGCCATAACTTCTGGCTCGTTTAGAATTACAAAAGCCATAACCTGTCAACATGAAGGCCTCGATGAGTTCTACGGCTTTGCCAGCTTTCAGCCGTCAACGGATAGATTAATGCCCAAAAAGGACAACCCGAATCTCAGTCGGGTCTCGTAAGTTTTTTACCCTTCGTTTTTTCGACACGTAGATTTTTACGGTAAAACGGGATTACGGTCGCTGGTCTTTGATTTACCATCGCTGGAGAGTGGTGCACCATGGTACTGTTCCGTTTCAAATCCATGCATGCATTTCTAAAAGTCGTACGGCGCTGTTTCGCCATTTCGGACGGATGTTACACCTTGCACCGTGGATGTTGCACCCTGTAGATATCGATTATTCGGACGGCCATAACTTCTGGCTCGTTTAGAGTTACAAAAGACATAACCTGTCAAAACGAAGGCCTCGATGAGTTCTACGGCTTTGACAGCTTTCAGCCATCAACGGATATATTAATGCACAAAAAGGACAACCCGAATCTCAACCGGGTCTCGTAAGTTTTTTACCCTTCGTTTTTTCGACACGTGTATTTTTATGGTCAAACGGGATTACCGTGGCCCGTCTTCAACTTCCCATCGCTGGAGAGTGGTGCACCAGGGTACTGTTCAGTTTCAAATCCATGCACGCATTTCTAAAAGTCGTACGGCACTGTTTCGCCATTTCGGACGGATGTTGCACCTTGCACCATGGACGTTGCTCCCTATAGATATCGATTATTCGGACGGCCATAACTTCTGTCTCGTTTAGAGTTACGGGAACCATAACCTATCAAAACGAAGGCCTCGATCCGTTCTACGGTTTTGACATCTTTCAGTCATCAACGGATAATTAATGCCCAAAAAGGACAACCCGAATCTCAATCGGGTCTCGTAAGTTTTTTACTCTTCGTTTTTTCGACACGTGGATTTTTACGGTAAAACGGGATTACCGTGGCCCGTCTTCGACTTCCCATCGCTGGAGAGTGGTGCACCATGGTACTGTTCCATTTCAAATCCATGCACGCATTTCTAAAAGTCGTACGACACTGTTTCGCCATTTCGGACGGATGTTGCACCTTGCACCGTGGATGTTGCACCCTGTAGATATCGATTATTCGGACGGCCATAACTTTTGCCTCCTTTAGAGTTACGGGAGCCATAACCTGTCAGAACGAAGGCCCCGATGAGTTCTACAGATTTGACAGCTTTCAGCCGTCAACGGATAGATTAATGCCCAAAAAGGACAACCCGAATCTCAGTCGGGTCTCGTAAGTTTTTTACCCTTCGTTTTTTCGACACGTGGATTTTTACGGTAAAACGGGATTACGGTGGCTGGTCTTCGATTTACCATCGCTGGAGAGGGATGCACCATGGTACTGTTCCGTTTCAAATCCATGCACGCATTTCTAAAAGTCGTACGGCACTGTTTCGCCATTTCGAACGGATGTTGCACCTTGCACCGTGGATGTTGCACCCTATAGATATCGATTATTCGGACGGCCATAACTTCTGGATCGTTTAGAGTTACAAAAGCCATAGCCTGCCAAAATGAAGGCCTCGATGAGTTCTACGGCTTTGACAGCTTTCAGCCGTCAACGGATAGATTAATGCCCAAAAAGGACAACCCGAATCTCAATCGGGTCTCGTAAGTTTTTTACCCTTCGTTTTTTCGACACGTAGATTTTTACGGTAAAACGGGATTACCGTGGCTGGTCTTCGATTTACCATCGCTGGAGAATGGTGCACCATGGTACTGTTCCATTTCAAATCCATGCACGCATTTCTAAAAGTCGTACGGCACTGTTTCGCCATTTCGGACGGATGTTGCAACTTGCACCGTGGATGTTGCAACCTGTAGATATCGATTATTCGGACGGCCATAACTTCAGGCTGGTTTAGAGTTACGGGAGCCATAACCTGTCATAACGAAGGCCTCGATGAGTTCTACGGTTTTGACAGCTTTCAGCCGTCAACGGATAGATTAATGCCCAAAAAGGACAACCCGAATCTCAATCGGGTCTCGTAAGTTTTTTTCCCTTCCTTTTTTCGACACGTGGATTTTTACGGTAAAACGGGATTACCGTGGCCCGTCTTCGACTTCCCATCGCTGGAGAGTGGTGCACCATGGCACTGTTCCATTTTGAAATCCATGCATGCATTTCTAAAAGTCGCACGGCGCTGTTTCGCCGTTTCGGACGGATGTCGCACCTTGCACCGTGGATGTTGCACCCTGTAGATATCGATTATTCGGACGGCCATAACTTCTGGCTCGTTCAGAGTGACGGGAGCCATAACCTGTCAAAACGAAGGCCTCGATGAGTTCTACGGTTTTGACAGCTTTCAGCCGTCAACGGATAGATTAATGCCCAAAAAGGACAACCCGAATCTTAATCGGGTCTCGTAAGTTTTTTACCCTTCGTTTTTTCGACACGTGGATTTTTACGGTAAAACGGGATTACCGTGGCCCGTCTTCGACTTCCCATCGCTGGAGAGTGGTGCACCATGGTACTGTTCCGTTTCAAATCCATGCACGCTTTTCTAAAAGTCGTACTACACTGTTTCGCCATTTCGGACGGATGTTGCACCTTGCACCGTGGATGTTGCACCCTGTAGATATCGATTATTCGGACGGCCATAACTTCTGGCTCGTTCAGAGTGACGGGAGCCATAACCTGTCAAAACGAAGGCCTCGATGAGTTCTACGGTTTTGACAGCTTTCAGCCGTCAACGGATAGATTAATGCCCAAAAAGGACAACCCAAATCACAATCGGGTCTCGTAAGTTTTTTACCCTTTGTTTTTTCGGCACGTGGATTTTTACGGTAAAACGGGATTACCGTGGCCCGTCTTCGACTTCCCATCGCTGGACAGTGGTGCACCATGGTACTGTTCCGTTTCAAATCCATGCACGCATTTCTAAAAGTCGTACGGCACTGTTTCGCCATTTCGAACGGATGTTGCACCTTGCACCGTGGATGTTGCACCCTATAGATATCGATTATTCGGACGGCCATAACTTCTGGATCGTTTAGAGTTACAAAAGCCATAGCCTGCCAAAATGAAGGCCTCGATGAGTTCTACGGCTTTGACAGGTTTCAGCCGTCAACGGATAGATTAATGCCCAAAAAGGACAACCCGAATCTCAATCGGGTCTCGTAAGTTTTTTACCCTTCGTTTTTTCGACACGTAGATTTTTACGGTAAAACGGGATTACCGTGGCTGGTCTTCGATTTACCATCGCTGGAGAATGGTGCACCATGGTACTGTTCCATTTCAAATCCATGCACGCATTTCTAAAAGTCGTACGACACTGTTTCGCCATTTCGGACGGATGTTGCAACTTGCACCGTGGATGTTGCAACCTGTAGATATCGATTATTCGGACGGCCATAACTTCAGGCTGGTTTAGAGTTACGGGAGCCATAACCTGTCATAACGAAGGCCTCGATGAGTTCTACGGTTTTGACAGCTTTCAGCCGTCAACGGATAGATTAATGCCCAAAAAGGACAACCCGAATCTCAATCGGGTCTCGTAAGTTTTTTTCCCTTCCTTTTTTCGACACGTGGATTTTTGCGGTAAAACGGGATTACCGTGGCCCGTCTTCGACTTCCCATCGCTGGAGAGTGGTGCACCATGGCACTGTTCCATTTTGAAATCCATGCATGCATTTCTAAAAGTCGCACGGCACTGTTTCGCCGTTTCGGACGGATGTTACACCTTGCACCGTGGATGTTGCACCCTGTAGATATCGATTATTCGGACGGCCATAACTTCTGGCTCGTTCAGAGTGACGGGAGCCATAACCTGTCAAAACGAAGGCCTCGATGAGTTCTACGGTTTTGACAGCTTTCAGCCGTCAACGGATAGATTAATGCCCAAAAAGGACAACCCGAATCTTAATCGGGTCTCGTAAGTTTTTTACCCTTCGTTTTTTCGACACGTGGATTTTTACGGTAAAACGGGATTACGGTGGCTGGCCTTCGATTTACCATCGCTGGAGAGTGGTTCACCGTGGTACTGTTCCGTTTCAAATCCATGCACGCATTTCTAAAAGTCGTACGGCACTGTTTCGCCATTTCGGACGGATGGTGCACCTGGCACCGTGGATGTTGCACCCTGTAGATATCGATTATTCGGACGGCCATAACTTCTGGCTCATTTACATTTACGGGAGCCATAACCTGTCAAAACGAAGGCCTCGATGAGTTCTACGGCTTTGACCGCTTTCAGCCGTCAACGGATAGAATAATGCCCAAAAAGGACAACCCGAATCTCAATAGGGTCTCGTAAGTTTTTTACCCTTCGTTTTTTCGACACGTGGATTTTTACGGTAAAACGGGATTACGGTGGCTGGTCTTCGATTTACCATCACTGGAGAGTGGTGCACCATGGCACTGTTCCTTTTCAAATCCATGCATCATTTCTAAAAGTCGTACGGCATTGTTTCGCAATTTCGGACGGATGTTGCACCTTGCACTGTGGATGTTGCACCCTGTAGATATCGACTATTCGGACGGCCATAACTTCTGGCTCGTTTAGAGTTACAAAAGCCATAACCTGTCAAAACGAAGGCCTCGATGAGTTCTACGGTTTTGACAGCTTTCATCCGTCAACGGATAGATTAATGCCCAAAAAGGACAACCCAAATCACAATCGGGTCTCGTAAGTTTTTTACCCTTCGTTTTTTCGGCACGTGGATTTTTACGGTAAAACGGGATTACCGTGGCCCGTCTTCGACTTCCCATCGCTGGACAGTGGTGCACCATGGTACTGTTCCGTTTCAAATCCATGCACGCATTTCTAAAAGTCGTACGACACTGTTTCGCCATTTCGTACGGATGTTGCACCTTGCACCGTGGATGTTGCACCCTGTAGATATCGATTATTCGGACGGCCATAACTTCTGGCTCATTTAGAGTTAGAGGAGCCATAACCTGTCAAAAACGAAGGCCTCGATGAGTTCTACGGCTTTGAAAGCTTTCAGCCGTCAACGGATAGATTAATGCCCAAAAAGGACAACCCGAATCTCAATCGGGTCTCGTAAGATTTTTACCCTTCATTTTTTCGACACGTGGATTTTTACGGTAAAACGGGATTACCGTGGCCCGTCTTCGAATTTCCATCGCTGGAGAGTGGTGCACCATGATACTGTTCCGTTTCAAATCCATGCACGCATTTCTAAAAGTCGTACGGCACTGTTTCGCCTTATCGGACAGATGTTGCACCTTACACCGTGGATGTTGCACACTGTAGATATAGATTATTCAGACGGCCATAACTTCTGGCTCGTTTAGAGTTACGGGAGCCATAACCTGTCAAAACGAAGGCCTCGATGAGTTCTACGGCTTTGACTGCTTTCAGCCGTCAACGGATAGATTAATGCGCAAAAAGGACAACCCGAATCTCAATCGGGTCTCGTAAGCTTTTTACCCTTCGTTTTTTCGACACGTGGATTTTTACGGTAAAACGGGGTTACCGTGGCCTGTCTTCGACTTCCCATCGTTGGGGAGTGGTGCACCATGGTACTGTTCCGTTTCAAATCCATGCACGCATTTCTAAAAGTCGTACGGCACTGTTTCGCCATTTCGGACGGATGTTGCACCTTGCACCATGGATGTTGCACACTGTAGATATCGATTATTCGGACGGCCATAACTTCTAGCTCGTTTAGAGTTACGGGAGCCATAACCTGTCAAAACGAAGGCCTGAATGAGTTCTACGGCATTGACAGCTTTCAGCCGTGGACAGATTGATTAATGCCCAAAAAGGACAACCCGAATCTCAATCGGGTCTCGTAAGTTTTTTACCCTTCGTTTTTTCGACACGTGGATTTTTACGGTAAAACGGCATTACCGTGGCCCGTCTTCGACTTCCCATCGCTGCAGATTGGTGCACCATGGTACTGTTCCATTTCAAATCCATGCACGCATTTCTAAAAGTCGTACGGCACTGTTTCGCCATTTCGGACGGATGTTGCACCTTGCACCATGGATGTTGCACCCTGCAGGTATCGATTATTTGGACGGCCATAACTTCTGGCTCGTTTAGAGTTACGGGAGTTATAACCTGTCAAAACGAAGGCCCCGATGAGTTCTACGGCTTTGACGGCTTTCATCCGTCAACGGATAGATTAATGCCCAAAGAGGACAACCCGAATCTCAATCTGGTCTCGTAAGTTTTTTACCCTTCGTTTTTTCGACACGTGGATTTTTACGGTAAAACGGGATTACGGTGGCTGGTCTTAGATTTACCATCGCTGGAGAGTGGTGCACCATGGTACAGTTCCATTTCAAATCCATGCACGCATTTCTAAAAGTCGTATGACACTGTTTCTCCATTTCGGACGGATGTTGCACCTTGCACCGTGGATGTTGCACCCTGTAGATATCGATTATTCGGACGGCCATAACTTCTGGCTCGTTTAGAGTTACAGAAGCCATAACCTGCCAAAACGAAAGCCTCGATGAGATCTATGGCTTTGACCGCTTTCAGCCGTCAACGGATAGGTTAATGCCCAAAAAGGACAACCCGAATCTCAGTCGGGTCACGTAAGTTATTTACCCTTCAGTTTTTCGACACGTGGATTTTTATGGTAAAACGGGATTACGGTGGCTGGTCTTCGATTTACAATCGCTGGAGTGTTCCGATTCAAATCAATGCACGCATTTCTAAAAGTCGTACGGCACTGTTTCGCCATTTCGGACGGATGTTGCACCTTGCACCGTGGATGTTGCACCCTGTAGATATTGATTATTCGGACGGCCATAACTTCTGGCTCGTTTAGAGTTACAAAAGCCATAACCTGTCAAAACGAAGGCCTCGATGAGTTCTATGGCTTTGACAGCTTTCAGCCGTCAATGGATAAATTAATGCCCAAAAAAGACTACCCGAATCTAGATCGGGTCTCGTAAGTTTTTTACCCTTCGTTTTTTCGACACGAGGATTTTTAAGGTCAAACGGGATTACCGTGGCCCGTCTTCGACTTCCCATCGCTGGAGAGTGGTGCACCATGGTACTGTTTCGTTTCAAATCCATGCACGGATTTCTAAAAGTCGTACGGCACTGTTTCGCCATTTCGGACAGATGTTGCACCTTGCACCGTGGATGTTGCACCCTATAGATATCGATTATTCGGACGGCCATAACTTCTGGCTCGTTTAGAGTTACGGGAGCCATAACCTGTCGAAACGAAGGCCTCGATCAGTTCTACGGCTTTGACATCTTTCAGCCATCAACTGATAGATTATTGCCCAAAAAGGACAACCCGAATCTCAATCGGGTCTCGTAAATTTTTTACCCTTCGTTTTTTCGACACGTGGATTTTTACGGTAAAACGAGATTACCGTGGACCGTCTTCGACTTCCCAACGCTGGAGAGTGGTGCACCATGGTACTGTTCCGTTTCAAATCCATGCACGCATTTCTAAAAGTCGTACGGCACTGTTTCGCCATTTCGGACAGATGTTGTACTTTGCACTGTGGATGTTGCACCCTGTAGATATCGATTATTCGGACGGCCATAACTTCCGGCTAGTTTAGAGTTACGGGAGCCATAACCTGTCAAAACGAAGGCTGCGATGAGTCCTACGGTTTTGCCAGCTTTCAGCCGTCCACAGATAGATTAATGCCCAAAAAGGACAACCCGAATCTCAATCGGGTTTCGTAAGTTTTTTACCCTTTGTTGTTTGGACACGTTGATTTTTACGGTAAAACGGGATTACGGTGGCTGGTCTTCGATTTACCATCGCTGGAGAGTGGTGCACCATTGTACTGTTCCGTTTCAAATCCATGCACGCATTTCTAAAAGTCGTACGGCACTGTTTCTCCATTTCGGACGGATGTTGCACCTTGCACCGTGGATGTTACACCCTGTAGATATCGACTATTCGGACGGCCATAACTTCTGGCTCGTTTAGAGTTACGGGAGCCATAACCTTCAAAATGAAGGCCTCGATGATTTCTCCGGCTTTGACCGCTTTCAGCCGTCAACGGATAGATTAATGCCCAAAAAGGACAATCCGAATCTCAATCGGGTCTCGTAAGTTTTTTACCCTTCGTTTTTTCGACACGTGGATTTTTACGGCAAAACGGGATTACCGTGGCCCGTCCTCAACTTCCCATCGTTGGAGAGTGGTGTACCATGGTACTGTTCCATTTCAAACCAATGCACGCATTTCTAAAATTCGTACGGCACTGTTTCGCCATTTCGGACGGATGTTGCACCTTGCACCGTGGATGTTGCACCTCGTAGATATCGATTATTCGGACGGCCATAACTTCTGCCTCGTTTAGAGTACGGGAGCGATAACCCGTCTAAGTGAAGGCCACGGTAAGTTCTACGGCTTTGACAGCTTTCTGCCGTCAACGGATAGATTAACGCCCAAAAAGGACAACCCGAATCTCAATCGGGTCTCGTAAGTTTTTTACCCTTCGTTTTTTCGACACGTGGATTTTTACGGTAAAACGGGATTACGGTGGCTGGTCTTCGATTTACCATCGCTGGAGAGTGGCGCACCATGGTACTGTTCCATTTCAAATCCATGCACGCATTTCTAAAAGTCATACGACACTGTTTCGCCATTTCGGACGGATGTTGCACCTTGCACCGTGGATGTTGCACCCTGTAGATATCGATTATTCGGACGGCCATAACTTCTGGCTCGTTTAGAATTACAAAAGCCATAACCTGTCAACACGAAGGCCTCGATGAGTTCTACGGCTTTGCCAGCTTTCAGCCGTCAACCGATAGATTAATGCCCAAAAAGGACAACCCGAATCTCAGTCGGGTCTCGTAAGTTTTTTACCCTTCGTTTTTTCGACACGTAGATTTTTACGGTAAAACGGGATTATGGTGGCTGGTCTTCGATTTACCATCGCTGGAGAGTGGTGCACCATGGTACTGTTCCGTTTCAAATCCATGCACGCATTTCTAAACGTCGTACGGCACTGTTTCGCCATTTCGGACGGATGTTGCACCTTGCACCGTGGAAGTTGCACCCTGTAGATATCGATTATTCGGACGGCCATAACTTCTGGCTCGTTTAGAGTTACAAAAGACATAACCTGTCAAAACGAAGGCCTCGATGGGTTCAACGACTTTGACAGTTTTCAGCTATCAACGGATAGATTAATGCCCAAAAAGGACAACCCGAATCTCAATCGGGTCTCGTAAGTTTTTTACCCTTCGTTTTTTCGACACGTGGATTTTTACGGTCAAACGGGATTACCGTGGCCCGTCTTCGACTTCCCATCGCTGGAGAGTGGTGCACCAGGGTACTGTTCCGTTTCAAATCCATGCACGCATTTCTAAAAGTCGTACGGCACTGTTTCGCCATTTCGGACGGATGTTGCACCTTGCACCATGGACGTTGCACCCTGTAGATCTCGATTATTCGGACGGCCATAACTTCTGGCTCGTTTAGAGTTACGGGAGTCATAACCTGTCAAAACGAAGGCCTCGATCAGTTCTACGGCTTTGACATCTTTCAGCCGTCAACGGATAATTAATGCCCAAAAAGGACAACCCGAATCTCAATCGGGTCTCGTAAGTTTTTTAACCTTCGTTTTTTCGACACGTGGATTTTTACGGTAAAACGGGATTACCGTGGCCCATCTTCGACTTCCCATCGCTGGAGAGTGGTGCACCATGGTACTGTTCCATTTCTAATCCATGCACGCATTTCTAAAAGACGTACGGCACTGTTTCTCCATTTCGGACGGATGTTGCACCTTGCACCGTGGATGTTGCACCCTGTAGATATCGATTATTCGGACGGCCATAACTTCTGCCTCGTTTAGAGTTACGGGAGCCATAACCTGTCAAAACGAAGGCCCCGATGAGTTCTACGGCTTTGACAGCTTTCAGCCGTCAACGGATAGATTAATGCCCAAAAAGGACAACCAGAATCTCATTCGGGTCTCGTAAGTTTTTTACCCTTCGTTTTTTCGACACGTGGATTTTTACGGTAAAACGGGATTACGGTGGCTGGTCTTCGATTTACCATCGCTGGAGAGTGGTGCACCATGGTACTGTTCCGTTTCAAATCCATGCACGCATTTCTAAAAGTCGTACGGCACTGTTTCGCCATTTCGGACGGATGTTGCACCTTGCACCGTGGATGTTGCACCCTATAGATAACGATTATTCGGACGGCCATAACTTCTAGCTCGTTTAGAGTTACAAAAGCCATAGCCTGCCAAAACGAAGGCCTCTATGAGTTCTACGGCTTTGACAGCTTTCAGCCGTCAACGGATAGATTAATGCCCAAAAAGGACAACCCGAATCTCAGTCGGGTCTCGTAAGTTTTTTACCCTTCGTTTTTTCGACACGTCGATTTTTACGGTAAAACGGGATTAACGTGGCCCGTCTTCGACTTCCCATCGCTGTAGAGTGGTGCACCATGGTACTGTTCCGTTTCAAATCCATGCACGCATTTCTACAAGTCGTACGGCACTGTTTCGCCATTTCGGACGGATGTTGCAACTTGCACCGTGGATGTTGCACCCTGTAGATATCGATTATTCGGACGGCCATAACTTCTGGCTCATTTAGAGTTAGGGGAGCCATAACCTGTCATAACGAAGGCCTCGATGAGTTCTACGGCTTTGACAGCTTTTAGCCGTCAACGGATAGATTAATGCCCAAAAAGGACAACCCGAATCTCAATCGGGTCTCGTAAGTTTTTTACCCTTCGTTTTTTCGACATGTGGATTTTTACGGTAAAACGGGATTACGGTGGCCCGTCTTCGACTTCCCATCGCTGGAGAGTGGTGCACCATGGTACTGTTCCGTTTCAAATCCATGCACGCATTTCTAAAAGTCGTACGGCACTGTTTCGCCATTTCGGACGGATGTTGCACCTTGCACCGTGGATGTTGCACCCTGTAGATATCGATTATTCGGACGGCCATAACTTCTGGCTCGTTTAGAGTTACAGGAGCCATAACCTGTAAAAACGAAGGCCTCGATGAGTTCTATGGTTTTGACAGCTTTCAGCCGTCAACGGATAGATTAATGCCCAAAAAGGACAACCTGAATCTCAATCGGGTCTCGTAAGTTTTTTACCCTTCGTTTTTTCGACATGTGGATTTTTGCGGTAAAACGGGATTACGGTGGCTGGTCTTCGATTTACCATCGCTGGAGAGTGGTTCATCATAGTACTGTTCCGTTTCAAATCCATGCACGCATTTCTAAAAGTCGTACGGCACTGTTTCGCCATTTCGGACGTATGTTGCACCTTGCACCGTGGATGTTGCACCCTGTAGATATCGATTATTCGGACGGCCAAAACTTCTGGCTCGTTTACAGTTACAAAAGCCATAACCTGTCAAAACGAAGGCCTCGATGAGTTCTACGGCTTTGATAGCTTTCAGCCTTCAACGGATAGATTAATACCCAAAAAGGACAACCCGAATCTCAATCGGGTCTCGTAAGTTTTTTACCCTTCGTTTTTTCGACACGTGGATTTTTACGGTAAAACGGGATTACCATGGCCCTTCTTCGACTTCCCATCGCTGGATAGTGGTGAACCATGGTACTGTTCCGTTTCAAATCCATGCACGCATTTCTAAAAGTCGTACGGCACTGTTTCGCCATTTCGGACGGATGTTGCACCTTGCACCGTGGATGTTGCACCCTGTAGATATCGATTATTCGGACGGCCATAACTTCTGGCTCATTTAGAGTTAGGGGAGCCATAACCTGTCAAAACGAAGGCCTCGATGAGTTCTACGGCTTTGACAGCTGTCAGCCGTCAACGGATAGATTAATGCCCAAAAAGGACAACCCGAATCTCAATCGGGTCTCGTAAGTTTTTTACCCTTCGTTTTTTTGACACGTGGATTTTTAAGCTAAAACGGGATTACCGTGGCCCTTCTTCGACTTCCCATCGCTGGAGAGTGGTGCATAATGGTACTGTTCCATTTCAAATCCATGAACGCATTTCTAAAAGTCGTACGGCACTGTTTCGCCATTTCAGACGGATGTTGCACCTTGCACCGTGGAAGTTGCACCTTGTAGATATCGATTATTCGGACGGCCATAACTTCTGGCTCGTTTAGAGTTACGGGAGGCATAACCTATCAAAACGAAGTCCCCGATGAGTTCTACTGCTTTGACAGCTTTCAGCCATCAACGGATAGATTAATCCCCAAAAAGGACAACCCGAATCTCAATCGGGTCTCGTAAGTTTTTTAACATTCGTTTTTTCGAAACGTGGATTTTTACGGTAAAACGGGATTACGGTGGCTGGTCTTCGATTTACCATCGCTGGAGAGTGGTGCACCATGGTACAGTTCCGTTTCAAATCCATGCACGCATTTCTAAAAGTCGTACGGCACTGTTTCGCCATTTCGGGCGGATGTTGCACCTTACACCGTGAATGTTGCACCCTGTAGATATTGATTATTCGGACGGCCATAACTTCTGGCTCGTTTAGAGTTAGGGAAGCCATAACCTGTCAAAACGAAGGACTCGATGAGTTCTACCGCTTTGACAGCTTTCAACCGTCAACGGATAGATTAATGCCCAAAAAGGACAACCCGAATCTCAATCGGGTCTCGTAAGTTTTTTACCCTTCGTTTTTTCGACACGTGGATTTTTACGGTCAAACGGGATAACCGTGGCCCGTCTTCGACTTCCCATCGCTGGAGAGTGGTGCACCATGGTACTGTTCCGTTTCAAATCCATGCATGCATTTATAAAAGTCGTACGACACTGTTTCGCCATTTCGGTCGGATGTTGCACTTTGCACCGTGGATGTTGCACCCTGTAGGTATCGATTATTCGGACGGCCATAACTTCTGGCTCGTTTAGAGTTACGGGAGCCATAACCTGTCAAAACGAAGGCCCCGATGAGTTCTATGGCTTTGACAGCTTTCAGCCATCAACGGATAGATTAATGCCCAAAAAGGACAACCCGAATCTCAATCGGGTCTCGTAAGTTTTTTACCCTTCGTTTTTTCAACATGTGGATTTTTACGGTAAAACGGGATTACGGTGGCTGGTCTTCGATTTACCGTCGCTGCAGAGTGGTGCACCATGGTACTGTTCCGTTTCAAATCCATGCACGCATTTCTAAAAGTCGTACGGCCCTGTTTCGCCATTTCGACGGATGTTGCACCTTGCACCGTGGATGTTGCACCCTGTAGATATCGATTATTCGGACGGCCATAACTTCTGCCTCGTTTAGATTTACGGGAGCCATAACGCGTCAAAACGAAGGCCCCTATGAGTTCTACGGCTTTGATAGCTTTCAGCAGTCAACGGATAGATTAATGCCCAAAAAGGACAACCCGCTCTCAATCGGGTCTCGCAAGTTTTTTACCCTTCGTTTTTTCGGCACGTGGATTTTTACGGTAAAACGGGATTACCGTGGCCCGTCTTCGACTTCCCATCGCTGGAGAGTGGTGCACCATGGTACTGTTCCGTTTCAAATCCATGCACGCATTTCTAAAAGTCGTATGGCACTGTTTCTCCATTTCGGACGGATGTTGCACCTTGCACCGTGGATGTTGCACCCTGTAGATATCGATTATTCGGAAGGCCATAACTTCGGGCTCTTTTAGATTTATGTGAGCCATAACCTGCCAAAACGAAGGCCTCGATCAGTTCTACGGCTTTGACATCTTTTAGCCATCAACGGATAGATTAATGCCCAAAAAGGACAACCCGAATCTCAATCGGGTCTCGTAAGTTTTTTACCCTTCGTTTTTTCGACATGTGGATTTTTACGGTAAAATGGGATTACCGTGGCCCGTCTTCGACTTCCCATCGCTGGAGAGTGGTGCACCATGGTACTATTCCGTTTCAAATCCATGCACGCATTTCTAAAAGTCGTACGGCACTGTTTCGCCATTTTGGACGGATGTCGCACCTTGCACCGTGGATGTTGCACCCTGTAGATATCGATTATTCGGACGGCCATAACTTCTGGCTCGTTTAGAGTTACGGGAGTCATAACCTGTCAAAACGAAGGCCGTGATGAGTTCTACGGCTATGACAGCTTTCAATCGTCAATGGATAGATTAATGCCCAAAAAGGACAACCCGAATCTCAGTCGGGACTCGTAAGTTTTTTACGCTTCGTTTTTTGGACACGTGGATTTTTACGGTAAAACTAGATTACGTTGGCTGGTCTTCGATTTACCATCGCTGGAGAGTGGTGCACCATGGTACTGTTCCGTTTCAAATCCATGCACGCATTTCTAAAAGTCGTACGCACTGTTTCGCCATTTCGGACGGATGTTGCACCTTGCACCGTGGATGTTGCACCCTGTAGATATCGATTATTCGGACGGCCATAACTTCTGGCTCGTTTAAAGTTACAAAAGCCATAACCTGTCCAAACGAAGGCCTCGATGATTTCTACGGCTTTGACTGCTTTCAGCCGTCAACGGATAGATTAATGCCCAAAAAGGACAACCCAAATCTCAATCGGGTCTCGTAATTTTTTACCCTTCGTTTTTTCGACACGTGGATTTTTACGGTAAAACGGGATTACGGTGGCCGGTCTTCGTTTTACCATCGCTGGAGAGTGGTGCACCATGGTACTATTCCGTTTCAAATCCATGCACGCATTTCTAAAAGTCGTACGACACTGCTTCTCCATTTCGGACGAATGTTGCACCTTGCACCGTGGATGTTGCACGCTGTAGATATCGATTTTTCGGACGACCATAACTTCTGGATCGTTTAGAGTTACAAAAGCCATAACCTGTCAAAACGAAGTCCTCGATGAGTTCTACGGTTTTGATAGCTTTCAGCCGTCAACGGATAGATTAATGCCCAAAAAGGACAACCCGAATCTCAATCGGGTCTCGTAAGTTTTTTACCCTTCGTTTTTTCGACACGTGGATTTTTACGGTAAAACGGGATTACGGTGGCTGGTCTTCGATTTACCATCGCTGGACGGTGGTTCACCATGGTACTGTTCCGTTTCAAATCCATGCACGCATTTCTAAAAGTCGTACGGCACTGTTTCGCCATTTCGGACGTATGTTGCACCTTGCACCGTGGATGTTGCACCCTGTAGATATCGATTATTCGGACGGCCATAACTTCTGGCTCGTTTACAGATACAAAAGCCATAACCTGTCAAAACGAAGGCCTCGATGAGCTCTACGGCTTTAATAGCTTTCAGCCATCAACGGATAGATTAATGCCCAAAAAGGACTACCCGAATCTCAATCGGGTCTCGTAAGTTTTTTATACTTCGTTTTTTCGACACGTGGATTTTTACGGTAAAACGGGATTACCATGGCCCGTCTTCGACTTCCCATCGCTGGAGAGTGGTGAAACATGGTACTGTTCCTTTTCAAATCCATGCACGCATTTCTAAAAGTCGTACGGCACTGTTTCGCCATATCGGACGGATGTTGCACCTTGCACCGTGGATGTTGCACCATGTAGATATTGATTATTCGGACGGCCATAACTTCTGGCTCATTTTGAGTTAGGGGAGCCATAACCTGTCAAAACGAAGGCCTCGATGAGTTCTACGGCTTTGACAGCTTTCAGCCGTCAACGGATAGATTAATGCCCAAAAAGGACAACCCGGATCTCAATCGGGTCTCGTAAGTTTTTTACCCTTCGTTTTTTCGACACGTGGATTTTTACGGTAAAACGGGATTACCGTGGCCCGTCTTCCACTTCCCATCGCTGGAGAGTGGTGCATAATGGTACTGTTCCATTTCAAATTCATGCACGCATTTCTAAAAGTCGTACGGCACTGTTTCGCCATTTCGGACGGATGTTGCACCTTGCACCGTGGATGTTGCACCCTGTAGATATCGATTATTCGGACGGCCATAACTTCTGGCTCGTTTAGAGTTACGGGAGCCATAAGCTGTCAAAACGAAGGCCCCGATGAGTTCTACGGCTTTGACAGCTTTCAGCCGTCAACAGATAGATTAATCCCCAAAAAGGACAACCCGAATCTCAATCGTGTCTCGTAAGTTTTTTACCATTCGTTTTTTCGAAACGTGGATTTTTACGGTAAAACGGGATTACGGTGGCTGGTCTTCGATTTACCATCGCTGGAGAGTGGTGCACCATGGTACAGTTCCATTTCAAATCCATGAACGCATTTCTAAAAGTCGTACGGCACTGTTTCGCCATTTCGGACGGATGTTGCACCTTACACCGTGGATGTTGCACCCTGTAGATACCGATTATTCGGACGGCCATAACTTCTGCCTCGTTTAGAGTTAGGGAAGCCATAAACTGTCAAAACGAAGGCCTCGATGAGTTCTACGGCTTTGACAACTTTCAGCCGTCAACGGATAGATTAATGCCCAAAAAGGACAACCCGAATCTCAATCGGGCCTCGTAAGTTTTTTACCCTTCGTTTTTCGACACGTGGATTTTTAAGGTAAAACGGGATTACCGTGGCCCGTCTTCGACTTCCCTTCGCTGGAGAGTGGTGCACCGTGGTACTGTTCCATTTCAAATCCATGCACGCATTTCTAAAAGTCGTACGACACTTTTTCACCATTTCGGTCGGATGTTGCACCTTGCACCGTGGATGTTGCACCCCGTAGGTATCGATTATTCGGACGGCCATAAATTCTGGCTCGTTTAGAGTTACGGGATCCATAACCTGTCAAAACGAAGGCCCCGATGAGTTCTATGGCTTTGACAGCTTTCAGCCGTCAACGGATAGATTAATGCCCAAAAAGGACAACCCGAATCTCAATCGGGTCTCGTAAGTTTTTTACCCTTCGTTTTTTCAACATGTGGATTTTTACGGTAAAACGGGATTATGGTGGCTGGTCTTCGATTTACCATCGCTGCAGAGTGGTGCACCATGGTACTGTTCTGTTTCAAATCCATGCACGCATTTCTAAAAGTCGTACGGCCCTGTTTCGCCATTTCGGACGGATGTTGCACCTTGCACCGTGGATGTTGCACCCTGTAGGCATCGATTATTCGGACGGCCATAATTTCTGCCTCGTTTAGAGTTACGGGAGCCATAACGTGTCAAAACGAAAGCCCCGATGAGTTCTACGGCTTTGACAGCTTTCAGCAGTCAACAGATAGATTACTGCCCAAAAAGGACAACCCGACTCTCAATCGGGTCTCGTAAGTTTTTTACCCTTCGTTTTTTCGACACGTGGATTTTTACGGTAAAACGGGATTACCGTGGCCCGTCTTCGACTTCCCATCGCTGGAGAGTGGTGCACCATGGTACTGTTCCGTTTCAAATCCATGCACGCATTTCTAAAAGTCGTACGGCACTATTTCGCCATTTCGGACGGATGTTGCACCTTGCACCGTGGATGTTGCACCCTATAGATATCGATTATTCGGACGGCCGTAACTTCTGGCTCGTTTAGATTTACGGGAGCCGTAACCTGTCAAAACGAAGGCCTCGATGATTTCTGCGGCTTTGACAGCTTTCAGCCATCAACGGATAGATTAATGCCCAAAAAGGACAACCCGGATCTCAATCGGGTCTCGTAAGTTTTTTACCCTTCTTTTTTTCGACACGTGGATTTTTACGGTCAAACGGGATTACCGTGGCCCGTCTTCGACTTCCCATCGCTGGATTGTAGTGCACCATGGTACTATTCCGTTTCAAATCCATGCACGCATTTCTAAAAGTTGTACGGCACTGTTTCGCCATTTTGGACGGATGTTGCACCTTGCACCGTGGATGTTGCACCCTGTAGATATCGATTATTCGGACGGCCATAACTTCTGGCCCGTTTAGAGTTACGGGAGCCATAACCTGTCAAAACGAAGGCCGCGATGAGTTCTACGGCTATGACAGATTTCAGCCGTCAATGGATAGATTAATGCCCAAAAAGGACAACCCGAATCTAAGTCGGGTCACGTAAGTTTTTTACCCTTCGTTTTTTGGACACGTGGATTTTTACGGTAAAACTGGATTACGTTGGCTGGTCTTCGATTTACCATCGCTGGAGAGTGGTGCACCATGGTACTGTTCCGTTTCAAATCCATGCACGCATTTCTAAAAGTCATACGGCACTGTTTCGCCATTTCGGACGGATGTTGCACCTTGTAGATATCGATTATTCGGACGGCCATAACTTCTGGCTCGTTTAGAGTTACAAAGGCCATAACCGGTCCAAACGAAGGCCTCGATGATTTCTACGGCTTTGGCAGCTTTCTGCTGTCAACGGATAGATTAATGCCCAAAGAGGACAATCCAAATCTCAATCGGGTCTCGTAAGTTTTTTACCCTTCGTTTTTTCGACACGTGGAATTTTACGGTAAAATGGGATTACGGTGGCTGGTCTTCGTTTTACCATCGCTGGAGAGTGGTGCACCATGGTACTGTTCCGTTTCAAATCCATGCACGCATTTCTAAAAGTCGTACGACATTGTTTCGCCATTTCGGACGAATGTTGCACCTTGCACCGTGGATGTTGCACCCTGTAGATATAGATTTTTCGGACGGCCATAACTTCTAGATCGTTTAGAGTTACAAAAGGCATAACCTGTCAAAACGAAGGCCTCGATGAGTACTACGGTTTTGATAGCTTTCAGCCGTCAACGGATAGATTAATGCCCAAAAAGGACAACCCGAATCTCAATCGGGTCTCGTAAGTTTTTTACCCTTCGTTTTTTCGACACGTGGATTTTTACGGTAAAACGGGATTATGGTGGTTGGTCTTCGATTTACCATCGCTGGAGAGTGATTCACCATGGTATTGTTCCGTTTCAAATCCATGCACGCATTTCTAAAAGTCGTACGGCACTGTTTCGCCATTTCGGACGTATGTTGCACCTTGCACCGTGGATGTTGCACCCTGTAGATATCGATTATTCGGACGGCCATAACTTCTGGCTCGTTTACAGTTACAAAAGCCATAACCTGTCAAAACGAAGGCCTCGATGAGTTATACGGCTTTGATAGCTTTCAGCCGTCAACGGATAGATTAATGCCCAAAAATGACAACCCGAATCTCAATCGGGTCTCGTATGTTTTTTACCCTTCGTTTTTTCGACACGTGGATTTTTACGGTAAAACGGAATTACCATGGCCCGTCTTCGACTTCCCATCGCTGGATAGTGGTGAACCATGGTACTGTTTCGTTTCAAATCCATGCACGCATTTCTAAAAGTCGTACGACACTGTTTCGCCATTTCGGACGGATGTTGCACCTTGCACCGTGGATGTTGCACCCTGTAGATATCGATTATTCGGACGGCCATAACTTCTGGCTCATTTAGAGTTAGGGGAGCCATAACCTTGCCTCGATGAGTTCTACGGCTTTGACAGCTTTCAGCCGTCAACGGATAGATTAATGCCCAAAAAGGACAATCCGGATCTCAATCGGGTCTCGTAAGTTTTTTACCCTTCGTTTTTTCGACACGTGAATTTTTACGGTAAAACGGGATTACCGTGGCCCGTCTTTGACTTCCCATCGCTGGAGAGTGGTGCATAATGGTACTGTTCCATTTCAAATCATGCATGCATTTCTAAAAGTCGTACGTCACTGTTTCGCCATTTCGGACGGATGTTGCACCTTGCACCGTGGATGTTGCACCCTGTAGATATCGATTATTCGGACGGCCATAACTACTGGCTCGTTTAGAGTTACGGGAGCCATAACCTGTCAAAACGAAGGCCCCGATGAGTTCTACGGCATTGACAGCTTTCAGCCATCAACGGATAGATTAGTCCCCAAAAAGGACAAACCGAATCTCAATCGGGTCTCGTAAGTTTTTTACCATTCGTTTTTTCGAAACGTGGATTTTTACGGTAAAACGGGATTACGGTGGCTGGTCTTCGATTTACCATCGCTGGGGAGTGGTGCACCATGGTACAGTTCCGTTTCAATTCCATGCACGCATTTCTAAAAGTCGTACGGCACTGTTTCGCCATTTCGGACGGATGTTGCACCTTACACCGTGGATGTTGCAGCCTGTAGATATCGATTATTCGGACGGCCATAACTTCTGCCTCGTTTAGAGTTAGGGAAGCCATAACCTGTCAAAACGAAGGCCTCGATGAGATCTACGGCTTTGACAGCTTTCAGCCGTCAACGGATAGATTAATGCCCAAAAAGGACAACCCGAATCTCAGTTGGGTCTCGTAAGTTTTTTACCCTTCGTTTTTTCGACACCTGGATTTTTACGGTAAAACGGGATTACCGTGGCCCGTCTTCGACTTCCCATCGCTGGAGAGTGGTGCACCATGGTAATGTTCCGTTTCAAATCCATGCACGCATTTCTAAAAGTCGTACGACACTGTTTCGCCATTTCGGTCGGATGTTGCACCTTGCACCGTGGATGTTGCACCCTGTAGGTATCGATTATTCGGACGGCCATAACTTCTGGCTCGTTTAGAGTTGCGGGAGCCATAACCTGTCAAAACGAAAGCCCCGATTAGTCCTACGGCTTTGAAAGCTTTCAGCCGTCAATGGGTAGATTAATGTCCAAAAAGGACAACCCGAATCTCAATCGGGTCTCGTAAGTTTTTTACCCTTCGTTTTTTCAACATGTGGATTTTTACGGTAAAACGGGATTACGGTGGCTGGTCTTCGATTTACCATCGTTGCAGAGTGGTGCACCATGGTACTGTTCTGTTTCAAATCTATGCACGCATTTCTAAAAGTCGTACGGCCCTGTTTCGCCATTTCGGACGGATGTTGCACCTTGCACCGCGGATGTTGCACCCTGTAGATATCGATTATTCGGACGGCCATAACTTCTGCCTAGTTTAGAGTTACGGAAGCCATAACATGTCAAAACGAAGGCCCCGATGAGTTCTACGTCTTTGACAGCTTTCAGCAATCAACGGAGAGATTAATGCCCAAAAAGGACAACCCGACTCTCAATCGGGTCTCGTAAGTTTTTTACCCTTCCTTTTTTCGACACGTGGATTTTTACGGTAAAACGGGATTACCGTCGCCCGTCTTCGACTTCCCATCGCTGGAGAGTGGTGCACCATGGTACTGTTCCGTTTCAAATCCATGCACGCATTTCTAAAAGTCGTACGGCACTATTTCGCCATTTCGGACGGATGTTGCATCTTGCACCGTGGATGTTGCACCCTGTAGATATCGAATATTCGGACGGCCATAACTTCTGGCTCGTTTAGAGTTACGGGAGCCATAACCTGTCAAAACGAAGGCCTCGATGATTTCTTCGGCTTTGACAGATTTCAGCCGTCAACGGATAGATTAATGCCCAAAAAGGACAACCCGGATCTCAATCGGGTCTCGTAAGTTTTTTACCCTTCTTTTTTTCGACACGTGGATTTTTACGGTCAAACGGGATTACCGTGGCCCGTCTTCGACTTCCCATGCTGGAGAGTGGTGAACCATGGTACTGTTTCGTTTCAAATCCATGCACGCATTTGTAAAAGTCGTACGGCACTGTTTCGCCATTTCGGACGTATGTTGCACCTTGCACCGTGGATGTTTCACCCTGTAGATATCGATTATTCGGACGGCCATAACTTCTGGCTCATTTAGAGTTAGGGGAGCCATAACCTGTCAAAACGAAGGCCTCGATGAGTTCTACGGCTTTGACCGCTTTCAGCCGTCAACGGATAGATTAATGCCCAAAAAGGACAACCCGGATCTCAATCGGGTCTCGTAAGTTTTTTACCCTTCGTTTTTTCGACACGTGGATTTTTACTGTAAAACGGGATTTGCGTGGCCCTTCTTCGACTTCCCATCGCTGGAGAGTGGTGCATAATGGTACTGTTCCATTTCAAATCCATGTACGCATTTCTAAAAGTCGTACGGCACTGTTTCGCCATTTCGGACGGATGTTGCACCTTGCACCGTGGATGTTGCACCCTGTATGTGACGACCGCCCATGACTCCCACACCAAATAAGGAAATAATGCGCTGAAAAGTGTGCCAGGCAACCATGGGTGACCGTCAAGGGTAGAATAAACATCGCAGAATCTCTATCATAGAACTCACAGCGCATGGATCAAATACAATAGAGAAAAATATATATATAGTGAAGCTCCAAAACAGAATATCATCATAGACATCATAGTGGTTTGATACAATCATCTGAAAGTTAGTACAATCATGCCTCACTACAAACACTCGGAGTAACAACAAAACAGCGGAAATATCCAGTACATAGAATATGAAAATAATATGTAAAAGCCTCCTGCTCGTCTTCGCCATCTGCATCGTCAATCACTAAGGTCAGCACCTGCCACCTGTCACTTAGTCTGCCCATCCCAAAACATGGATGAACAACCCAAGGTAATAAGAGGAGACATAAAACCTTGAGTCAGACAAAGTCCTAGTGAGCAGTAAATCAACAATCAAACATACCAAAGGAACATAAAGGATAAAAGGAATAGGAACCCAAATCATCCCACTCCACCTCTTTCTACAGTGATAGCCCCCAGACACACACTAATAAGAAGCAAGCATAGCAACAGGTAACCAAAGTAAAGCGATAACCACTCGAGTCAAGGTCGATGTTTTCCAAATACAAACCCCCAAGGCCTAAACCAAGATCAGATAAGCACCCAGAAAACACCGCTCTTGAGACCGAATGATGATATAACCAACATCCACGACTCTGGCTATCACTGTTATCATTGCCTTGATTTCATCATTAGTTGAATGAACGGCACATTCTTTCATCCGTCAGTCAAGGGCTAATGGTAACCCAGGTTCTAGACATAACTCCACACGTCATCGTGACCCGTGCCTAGGATATCAATGCTGCCCAGAGTACTAGCACGTCATCGTGACCCGTGCCTGGGACATCAATGCCGCCCAACGTACTCTTGCTTTGAGCATGCTAGAACCTTCAACAACGATGAAGTCTTAGCCTTCTAGTCATCCTCCTCGACGACTATTCCCGTACTAGCTCAAGCGCCTCTCGAGCCATCCATTATCCATCAAAACTCGAACCATATCACCGAGTTAACATCATGCTTGGAATGATCCCGCCTGGACTAGACCAAGACTATCTCATATCATACTTTGCTTCATCGCATCTTAGCAAAGTCCATATCATGCTTCGCCTCATCATATCACGGCAAAGTCCATCATCATCATACTTTGCTTCCTCGTATCATCGCAAAGTCCTCGAATCCATCCATATGAGCTTCCTCATCCGCTTCATATGCCACAAGCAGCTTTCACCATTCAAGAGCCTTTCCACTTAGCTTTTGAATCATCTTCGACCATCTTGTTCCAAATCAACTACTAGCTAACTTGAAACAATCAAATCAATCATACATTCAAACAATCAATCATTCAAACAAGATCTAATAAGCAATATTAACTATAATGGCAATTTCGTAAATAAATGAGTGAAAGTCTATCATACGTGAATTATGGATTTCTAGCATAGATCTATCAAATATAAAACATGGGTTTTGTTCCTATAACTCGATAAATGAATTTGCATAGGTAAACATCTTCATAAACAATGGATCTACATGCAGACTTAAGAGAAATGCGAGAAATCACTATCTTTAACACATAAACGAACCACCACTCCAATATACTCCTTTGGATCCGTGTGAGAGATAATCACCACTCACCGAATCACCCAAACACTTCAAAAACTAATCACTTCAGATCTAGACAGCAAGGATTCAAGCTCGATTTGTTGAAATCTCGCTTGAAATGGTGAAATCTAGCTTCGTTGGAAGAAGATCTTCAACTTTGGCTCTTCGATCTTCGATCCTGATCTTCGATCATGGATGGATGTTAGCACTTGATCAAAGCGGAGAAATGAACTGAAGAAATGTTGTAGTCGAGCTCTAAAAATGGCAGCACTTCGTCGCTTCAAAATCCGGTGCCAAAAAGTGGGCCAAACCCCTCTATTTATAGGCTGAAATCACCCTTAGGTCGCCCAGACTTAGGTCGTTGCCGACCTAAAAACCCCGACCTAACATAGGTCGCTGCTGACCTATACACTCCAACGACCTAACGGCCTAACCAACCCAGAAACATACGAGCTAACAAACACGGCCGACCTATCTCTATGCCGACCTAACTAAATGCCGAGTCAACGACCTAACTCCCCAGGCCTTCACGCGACCTAACAACATACGACCTATCTGGGTTAAGGAATCACGCGACTTAGCGATCTAACAAACCCAACGACCTAAAACAAGCGTGACCTAACAGACCCGACCTACCACAGACACAGGGTCTAACGACTCACGACCTAATCACTAAGTCGCTCGCGACCTAACCACATCTCCTTCACACGACCTATCTTTAACTCGTCCTCCCGACCTAAGCCAATATTCCTTAGATCGCTCATCCTTATAGGTCGCCCACTATCTTAGGTCGCTAACTCCCATTAGGTCGGTCACTCTCTTAGGTCGTTCCTCTATCTTAGGTCGCTCAACCGACCTAACTCTTAACACGTTAACACCCTAACTCGTGTCACATGCTAACCCGTTGACTCGCTTGCCCTCTTAGGTCGGCCATAGCTTAACTCGCCAACTTCCTTAGGTCGCCATACCCTATAGGTCGCTAATCTACCTAAACCGGCCTATCTCCTTAGGTCGTTCCTCACGACCCTAACTTCCTAGGTCGCTAACTACCTTAGGTCGCTCTACCGACCTAACTCCATCACGACCTAAGCTTAAGCTGCCTACACAAGTTAACCTCCCAAACGACTTAGGCTAGGGATAACATAACACTAACGACCTGTAAACTCTACGATCTATCGACACGTAAAATACGGGTCGTTACATTCTCTCCCCCTTAGGAATTTCGCCCCCGAAATTCCAAGCAAACAACAGCAATCAAAGATATTCCGCTTGCCTACCATCCATAGCAATCAACAAATCATGCATCCAATTCTAACCTAGCATGCAGAATTCTAAGATAGGAATCAAGTTACAAATTCATGAGATGTCACGACACCTTAGGGCCATACCTCGAAGAGTTCGGGATGAGCTGCCTTCATCCTCTCTTCCTCCACCCACGTACAGTCGTTAACATCTTCACTCCATTGTATCTTGAGCAACGTAATCGTCTTCCTCCTAAGCTGTTTCGTATCGGTTTCAACAATACGAAGCGGCTTACGAGGTCTTCTAACAACTGGATCAACCTCCAAATCTTCACAGCTATCAGCTGAAACCACTGTGCTCGAGTCGTGCACATACTTCCGTAGATAAGATACATGAAAAACATTGTGCACACCCGCCATCTTTTCCGGTAACTCCAATCTATAAGCGAGCTTTCCAATTCGCTCGATAATCGGGAATGGTCCAACAAATCTCGGGGTCAATTTTCCTTTCTTCCCGAATCGAATAACATTCTTCAATGGAGAAATCTTCACAAAAACCATGTCACCTATGTCGAACTCCAACTCCTTTCGATGTTTATCTGCATAACTTTTCTGACGATCCTGGGCTGCCTTCATTCGTTGTCGAATGATCTCTATACAATCCGAAGTCTGACGAATCATCTCTGGCCCAAGTATCATTTTTTCTCCAGCTTCCAACCAAAATGTCGGAGAGTTACACGGTCTTCCATACAAGGCTTCATATGGTGCCATACCAATACTTGACTGGTAACTGTTATTATATGCAAACTCCACCAAATGAAGATGATCTTCCCATGATCCTCCGAAATCCAAAACACATGCCCTCAGAAGATCTTCCAAAACTCGGTTGACCCTCTCAGTCTGACCATCTGTTTGGGGATGATAAGCTGTACTCAAACACAACTCAGTTCCCAAAACCTCCTGGAAGCTCTTCCAAAATCCACTAGTGAACAATGGGTCGCGATCGCTCACTATACTCTTTGGAATACCGTGGAATCGAACTATCCACTTAACATACAATTCAGCCAACTTTGACGCAGTCCAAGTTGATCGACCAGGAATGAAACTTGCACTCTTGGTCAAACGATCTACAATGACACAAATCCCTTCATTTCCCGCTCTCGTTCTAGGTAAACCATCAATAAAATCCATCGATATCTGCTCCCACTTCCACGTAGGAACTTCTAATGGCTGAAGCAACCCACTGGGCTTCTTCTGCTCTACTTTAACCATCTGGCAGTTCATGCACTTGGAAATAAAGTTTCCAACATCCTTCTTCATACCTTCCCAGTAATAGGTTCTCTTCATATCCCGATACATCTTATTTCCACCTGGATGAATTGTCAACTTCGAGTGATGACTTTCCCTTAGAACTTCATCTCTCAATTCATCGATATCGGGAACAACCAGTCGTCCTTGCTTGCAAAGCCAACCCTCTTGATCGACCTCGAATCCTTTATCCTTCTCTGGTTCCAATCCAGATTCCAAATCACGGATAATCTTGACAAGCTTATCGTCTCGCTTTTGGCTCTCGCCAATCCTTTCCACAAGAGTAGGCCTTATCGATAAGTTTGCCAACATTTCAGGTTCCAATTCCCATCTAGGCCTGAAATCAAATCCAGCCAAATACTCGAGACTCTTCCATTCCGAAAACATGATTCCCAATCCCACATGTCTTCGACTCAACGCATCAGCTACTGCGTTACCTTTTCCCGGAGTATAAGCTATACCAAAATCATATGATGCTAAAAACTCTAGCCATCGTTGCTGCCGAAGATTCAAATCCTTTTGGGAGAAAAGATACTTCAACGACTTGTGATCCGTAAACAACTCGAATCGAACCACCAATAGATAATGTCTCCACATCTTCAGAGCAAACACAATTGCCGCTAACTCCAAATCATGAGTCGGGTAATTCCTTTCATGCGGCTTCAGTTGTCGACTCGCGTACGCAACAACTTTATCCTTCTGCATTAGCACTGCCCCAAGTCCAGTACCACATGCATCGGTGTAAACCACCATCTCATCATTCCCACTTGGAATAGTCAAAACAGGAGCACTCGTCGGTCTCTCTTTCAGGATTCCAAAGGCCTGCTCACACTTAGCATCCCAACTGAATACCTGATTCTTCTTCGTCAATCCTGTTAATGGTGCAGCTATCTTGGAAAAGTCTTTGATAAACCATCGATAATATCCTGCTAGTCCAAGAAAACTTCTCACATCTGATGCATTCTTAGGTCTGACCCAATCCTGGATCGCTGCCACCTTAGCGGGATCAACCGCTATTCCATTTCCAGAAATAACATGGCCTAAGAATCTCACTTCACTCTTCCAGAAGTGACACTTCGAAAACTTAGCCTTCAGCTGATGTTTCCGCAAGATTTCCAAAACAATACGCAAGTGCGTCTTGTGCTCTTCCTCAGTTCTGGAATAAATCAGAATATCATCCACGAACACAAGTACAAACTTGTTCAACTGATCTCTGAACACTCTATTCATAAGATCCACAAAATATGCTGGTGCGTTAGTCAATCCAAACGGCATTACCAGCCACTCATAAAACCCGGATGGTGTCCTAAAAGCAGTCTTCAGCACACTATCCTTCGCCACTCTCAACTGGTGAAATCCCGTTGCCAAATCCATCTGAGAAAACACCTTCGCCTCGTGGAGCTGATCAAACAAGTCATCTATTCTCGGCAATGGATACTTGTTCTTCTTAGTCACCTTATTCAGCTCACGATAATCAACACACAACCTCAACAATCCATCCGCTTTGGTTGCGAACACAACTGGTGCACCCCATTAGGACACACTACGCCGAATGAATCCTTTCCGCAAAAGGTCATCAACTTGCACCCTCAACTCTTGCTGTTCTCTAGGCACCATCCGCCTAAGAGGCATCACAACGGGTCTGGCTCCCTCAACTAGATCGATACGAAACTTGATCTCTCTATGCGGCGGTAACCCTTTGACCTCGTCAAAGACATCCTCGAATCCATTCACGATTGGCATCGATCACAGTCCATCCCGTGGAACAACCAGCGAATACATGAAGCTCATGAAGACGCCTTCTTCATGCTTACATCGTATCACAACCTTTCGCCCCTCCACATTCTCGACTGTCACCTCCAATCTCTCACAATCAACCTTTGCCGCATACTTCCTAAGCCAGTCCATACCCAAAATAATTCCGAACCCCGCAAAGTTCAGAACAAAGCAATCACAAACAAAAGAGCAATCATGACTCGACACAACTAGACCACGGCATAGCATACACAAACAAGACGAACCCCCAACTGGATTAGTCACTACCAATGGTCTATCAACAATTTCCGGTTCCAAACCTAAGCGGTCTACCAACTTGTTACAAACAAAAGAATGAGACGCTCCAATATCAAACAAAACTCTAACTGGAACACCATAAATGGAAAGAGTACCTTGAACCACCACACTCTTCCCCTTCTCTTCAGCAGTAGGAGCTTTCGAAGACGATGGAACAGCCCCCAAAGCATAAGCTTTCACAATCTGCTTTTCCCTCAACGGTTTCGAACAATTCTTCTTAATATGCCCCAGCTTGTCACAGTTGTGGAACTTCACCGATACCTTTGGATTCTTGCAATCCCTGGAGAAATGGCCTTTCTGTTGACAGTTGAAACAAGTCACTTCGCCTTTCGGCTTCTTCTGGGCATTCATACCCTTCTGCTGTTGCTGCTTCCTCTTCTTATTTCCACCCTGCCGTGGTTTGAGCTCTTCCTTGGTCACAGCAATAACAGACCCATCCTTAGGAAACAAACTCTCATGCCTGAGAGCTTTTTCCACAAGCTTCTCAAATGGATTGTCCAGGTGATCCACCAGCTGCCTTCCAAGATAAGCATCCAAGCCTGTCACGAACTTTTCATTCTTCTGATAGGGAGAATCAATATACGATCTAGCATACTTGGACAAGGCTTCAAACTCAGAAACATATTCCAGAACCGACCTCCCGCCTTGCTTGAGCTTAACAAACTTCTTAAACAAAAAAGACTTCTGAGCAGTAGAGATGAACTTAGCTTCAAACCTAGCTTGAAACTGCTCCCAAGAAATCTCTTCTTCTGGAGTATCAATGGTGATAGAGTTCCACCAATCAGAAGCTCTCCCTTGAAGCTGCCTCGATGCAAGCTTCCTCTTAGTTGCATCCTCGATTCCTAAATCACCAAAAATCCTCCTACAAGCATCTATCCATCTCTGGACCTCAATAGTAGATTCCGTCCCTAAGAAAACCTTCCCTCCAAGAGCAGTATAATCCTTACAGAGCTTGGCAAAATCCACTGGTCTCGGAGCTTGAACTTGAACTCCAACGTCTACAGATGGCCCTGAAGCTGGTACCCTTCTCATAATGGAAGTCATCATAGCTTCAAACATAGCTCCATAATCAGTAGCTGCCCCAGCGGCACGGCTTTCCCTGGCAGCTTGTCTCTCACTTCGACTCATCCTTAATATCCACAAAAAGGAATGATTTAGAACACCTTGAGAAACAACTACATAAGGAGTTCAAATCCATCTAAACTACTATATTATATATAGTAATCATCCATCAAAATACAATTACGTCTCTCATACGTAGTTACGTCAGAGAGCGTTGGCTAAAATCGATTAACCAAAGCTCTGATACCAAATGTGACGACCGCCCATGACTCCCACACCAAATAAGGAAATAATGCGCTGAAAAGTGTGCCAGGCAACCATGGGTGACCGTCAAGGGTAGAATAAACATCGCAGAATCTCTATCATAGAACTCACAGCGCATGGATCAAATACAATAGAGAAAAATATATATATAGTGAAGCTCCAAAACAGAATATCATCATAGACATCATAGTGGTTTGATACAATCATCTGAAAGTTAGTACAATCATGCCTCACTACAAACACTCGGAGTAACAACAAAACAGCGGAAATATCCAGTACATAGAATATGAAAATAATATGTAAAAGCCTCCTGCTCGTCTTCGCCATCTGCATCGTCAATCACTAAGGTCAGCACCTGCCACCTGTCACTTAGTCTGCCCATCCCAAAACATGGATGAACAACCCAAGGTAATAAGAGGAGACATAAAACCTTGAGTCAGACAAAGTCCTAGTGAGCAGTAAATCAACAATCAAACATACCAAAGGAACATAAAGGATAAAAGGAATAGGAACCCAAATCATCGCACTCCACCTCTTTCTACAGTGATAGCCCCCAGACACACACTAATAAGAAGCAAGCATAGCAACAGGTAACCAAAGTAAAGCGATAACCACTCGAGTCAAGGTCGATGTTTTCCAAATACAAACCCCTAAGGCCTAAACCAAGATAAGATAAGCACCCAGAAAACACCGCTCTTGAGACCGAATGATGATATAACCAACATCCATGACTCTGGCTACCATTGTTATCATTGCCTTGATTTCATCGTTAGTTGAATGAATGGCACATTCTTTCATCCGTCAGTCAAGGGCTAATGGTAACCCCGGTTCTAGACATAACTCTGCACGTCATCGTGACCCGTGCCTAGGATATCAATGCTGCCCAGAGTACTAGCACGTCATCGTGACTCGTGCCTGGGATATCAATGCCGCCCAACGTACTCTTGCTTTGAGCATGCTAGAACCTTCAACAACGATGAAGTCTTAGCCTCCTAGTCATCCTCCTCGACGACTATTCCCATACTAGCTCAAGCGCCTCTCGAGCCATCCATTATCCATCAAAACTCGAACCATATCACCGAGTTAACATCATGCTTGTAATGATCCCGCCTGGACTAGACCAAGACTATCACATATCATACTTTGCTTCATCGCATCTTAGCAAAGTCCATATCATGCTTCGCCTCATCATATCACGGCAAAGTCCATCATCATCATACTTTGCTTCCTCGTATCATCGCAAAGTCCTCGAATCCATCCATATGAGCTTCCTCATCCGCTTCATATGCCACAAGCAGCTTTCACCATTCAAGAGCCTTTCCACTTAGCTTTTGAATCATCTTCGACCATCTTGTTCCAAATCAACTACTAGCTAACTTGAAGCAATCAAATCAATCATACATTCAAACAATCAATCATTCAAACAAGATTTAATAAGCAATATTAACTGTAATGGCAATTTCGTAAATAAATGAGTGAAAGTCTATCATACATGAATTATGGATTTCTAGCATAGATCTATCAAATATAAAACATGGGTTTTGTTCCTATAACTCGATAAATGAATTTTCATAGGTAAACATCTTCACAAACAATGGATCTACATGCAGACTTAAGAGAAATGCGAGAAATCACTATCTTTAACACATAAACGAACCACCACTCCAATATACTCCTTTGGATCCGTGTGAGAGATAATCACCACTCACCGAATCACCCAAACACTTCAAAAACTAATCACTTCAGATCTGGACAGCAAGGATTCAAGCTCGATTTGTTGAAATCTCGCTTGAAATGGTGAAATCTAGCTTCGTTGGAAGAAGATCTTCAACTTTGGCTCTTCGATCTTCGATCTTGATCTTCGATCTTGGATGGATGTTAGCACTTGATCAAAGCGGAGACATGAAGTGAAGAAATGTTGTAGTCGAGCTCTAAAAATGGCAGCACTTCGTCGCTTCAAAATCCGGTGCCAAAAAGTGGGCCAAACCCCTCTATTTATAGGCTGAAATCACCCTTAGGTCGCCCAGACTTAGGTCGTTGCCGACCTAAAAACCCGACCTAACATAGGTCGCTGCCGACCTATACACTCCAACGACCTAACGGCCTAACCAACCCAGAAACATATGAGTTAACAAACACGGCCGACCTATCTCTATGCCGACCTAACTAAATGCCGAGTCAACGACCTAACTCCCCAGGCCTTCACGCGACCTAACAACATACGACCTATCTGGGTTAAGGACTCACGCGGCTTAGCGATCTAACAAACCCAATGACCTAAAACAAGCGCGACCTAACAGACCCGACCTACCACAGACACAGGGTCTAACGACTCACGACCTAACCATTAAGTCGCTCGCGACCTAACCACATCTCCTTCACACGACCTATCTTTAACTCGTCCTCCCGACCTAAGCCAATATTCCTTAGATCGCTCATCCTTATAGGTCGTCCACTATCTTAGGTCGCTAACTCCCATTAGGTCGGTCACTCTCTTAGGTCGTTCCTCTATCTTAGGTCGCTCAACCGACCTAAATCTTAACACGTTAACACCCTAACTCGTCTCACATGCTAACCCGTTGACTCGCTTGCCCTCATAGGTCGGCCATAGCTTAACTCGCCAACTTCCTTAGGTCGCCATACCCTATAGGTCGCTAATCTACCTAAACCGGCCTATCTCCTTAGGTCGTTCCTCACGACCCTAACATCCTAGGTCGCTAACTACCTTAGGTCGCTCTACCGACCTAACTCCATCACGACCTAAGCTTAAGCTGCCTACACAAATTAACCTCCCAAACGATTTAGGCTAGGGATAACATAACACTAACGACCTGTAAATTCTACGATCTATCGACACGTAAAATACGGGTCGTTACACTGTAGATATCGATTATTCGGACGGCCATAACTTCTGGCTCGTTTAGAGTTAGGGAAGCCATAACCTGTCAAAACGAAGGCCTCGATGAGTTCTACGGCTTTGACAGCTTTCAGCCGTCAACGGATAGATTAATGCCCAAAAAGGACAACCCGAATCTCAATCGGGTCTCGTAAGTTTTTTACCCTTCGTTTTTTCGACACGTGGATTTTTACGGTAAAACGGGATTACCGTGGCCCGTCTTCGACTTCCCATCGCTGGAGAGTGGTGCACCATGGTACTGTTCCGTTTCAAATCCATGCACGCATTTCTAAAAGTCGTACGACACTGTTTCGCCATTTCGGTCGTATGTTGCACCTTGCACCGTGGATGTTGCACCCTGTAGGTATCGATTATTGGGACGGCCATAACTTCTGGCTCGTTTAGAGTTACGGGAGCCATAACCTGTCAAAACGAAGGCCCCGATGAGTTCTATGGCTTTGACAGCTTTCAGCCGTCAACGGATAGATTAATGCCCAAAACGGACAACCCGTATCTCAATCGGGGCTCGTAAGTTTTTTACCCTTCGTTTTTTCAACAGTGGATTTTTACGGTAAAACGAGATTACGGTGGCTGGTCTTCGATTTACCATCGCTGCAGAGTGGTGCACCATGGTACTGTTCCGTTTCAAATCCATGCACGCATTTCTAAAAGTCGTACGACCCTGTTTCGCCATTTCGGGCGGATGTTGCACCTTGCACCGTGGATGTTGCACCCTATAGATATCGATTATTCGGACGGCCATAACTTCTGCCTCGTTTAGAGTTACGGGAGCCATAACATGTCAAAACGAAGGCCCCGATGAGTTCTACGGCTTTGACAGCTTTCAGCAAAAAACGGATAGATTAATGCCCAAAAAGGACAACCCGACTCTCAATCGGGTCTCGCAAGTTTTTTACCCTTCGTTTTTTCGACACGTGGATTTTTACGGTAAAACGGGATTACCGTGGCCCGTCTTCGACTTCCCATCGCTGGAGAGTGGTGCAACATGGTAATGTTCCGTTTCAAATCCATGCACGCATTTCTAAAAGTCGTACGGCACTATTTCGCCATTTCAGACGGATGTTGCACCTTGCACCGTGGATGTTGCACCCAGTAGATATCGATTATTCGGACGGCCATAACTTCTGGCTCGTTTAGAGTTACGGGAGCCATAACCTGCCAAAACGAAGGCCTCGATGATTTCTACGGCTTTGACATCTTTCAGCCGTCAACGGATAGATTAATGCCTAAAAAGGACAACCCAGATCTCAATCGGGTCTCGTAATTTTTTTACCCTTCTTTTTTTCGACGCGTGGATTTTTACGGTCAAACGGGATTACCATGGCCAGTCTTCGACTTCCCATCGCTGGAGAGTGGTGCACCATGGTACTGTTCCGTTTCAAATCCATGCACGCATTTCTAAAAGTCGTACGACACTGTTTCTCCATTACGGACGGATGTTGCATCTTGCACCGTGGATGTTGCACCCTGTAGATATCGATTATTAGGACGGCCATAACTTCTGCCTCTTTTAGAGTTATGGGAGCCATAACCTGTCAAAACGTAGGCCTCGATCAGTTTTACGGCTTTGACATCTTTCAGCCGTCAACGAATAGATTAATTCCCAAAAAGGACAACCCGAATCTCAATCGGGTCTCGTAAGTTTTTTACCCTTCGTTTTTTCGACACGTGGATTTTTACGGTAAAACGGGATTACCGTGGCCCGTCTTCGACTTCCCATCGCTAGAGAGTGGTGCACCATGGTACTATTCCGTTTCAAATCCATGCACGCCTTCTAAAAGTCGTGCGGCACTGTTTCGCCATTTTGGACGGATGTTGCACCTTGCACCGTGGATGTTGCACCCTGTAGATATCGATTATTCGGACGGCCATAACTTCTGGCTCGTTTAGAGTTACGGGAGCCATAACCTGTCAAAACGAAGGCCGCGATGAGTTCTACGGCTATGACAGCTTTCAGTCATCAATGGATAGATTAATGCCCAAAAAGGACAACCCGAATCTCAGTCGGGTCTCGTAAGTTTTTTAGTGGATTTTTACGGTAAAACTGGATTACGGTGGCTGGTCTTCGATTTACCATCGCTGGAGAGTGGTGCACCATGGACGGTTCCGTTTCAAATCCATGCAAGCATTTCTAAAAGTCGTACGGCACTGTTTCGCCATTTCGGACGGATGTTGCACCTTGCACCGTGGATGTTGCACCCTGTAGATATCGACTATTCGGACGGCCATAACTTCTGGCTCGTTTAGAGTTACAAAAGCCATAACCTGTCCAAACGAAGGCCTCGATGATTTCTACGGCTTTGACAAATTTCAGCCGTCATCGGATAGATTAATGCCCAAAAAGGACAACCCAAATCTCAATTTGTTCTCGTAAGTTTTTTACCCTTCGTTTTTTGGACACGTGGATTTTTACGGTAAAACGGGATTACGGTGGCTGGTCTTCATTTTACCATCGCTGGAGAGTGGTGCACCTAGGTACTGTTCCGTTTCAAATCCATGCACGCATTTCTAAAAGTCGTACGACACTGTTTCGCCATTTTGGACGAATGTTGCACCTTGCACCGTGGATGTTGCACCCTGTTGATATCGATTATTCGGACGGCCAAAACTTCTAGCTCGTCTAAAGTTACGGGACCCATAACCTGTCAAAACGAAGGCCTCGATGAGTTCTACGCTTTTGATAGCTTTCAGCCGTCAACAGATAGATTAATGCCTAAAAAGGACAACCGAATCTCAATCGGGTCTCGTAAGTTTTTTACCCTTCGTTTTTTGGACACGTGGATTTTTACGGTAAAACGGGATTACGGTGGCTGGTCCTCGATTTACCATCGCTGGAGAATGGTGCACTATGGTACTGTTCCGTTTCAAATCCATGCACGCATTTCTAAAAGTCGTACGGCACTGTTTCGCCATTTCGGACGGATGTTGCACCTTGCACCGTGGATGTTGCACCCTGTAGATATCGATTATTCGGACGGCCATAACTTCTGGCCCGTTTAGAGTTACAAAGGCCATAACCTGTCAAAACGAAGGTCTCGATGATTTCTACGGCTTTGACAGCTTTCAGTCGCAACGGATAGATTAATGCCCAAAAAGGGCAACCCGAATCTCAATCGGGTCTCGTAAGTTTTTTACCCTTCGTTTTTTCGACACGTGGATTTTTACGGTAAAACAGGATTACCGTGGCCCGTCTTTGACTTCCCAATGCTGGAGAGTGGTGCACTATGGTACTGTTCCGTTTCCAATCCATGCACGCATTTCTAAAAGTCGTACGGCACTGTTTCGCCATTTCGGACGGATGTTGCACCTTGCACCGTGGATGTTGCACCCTGTAGATATCGATTATTCGGACGGCCATAACTTCTGGCTCATTTAGATTTAGGGGAGCCATAACCTGTCAAAACGAAGGCCTCGATGAGTTCTACGGCTTTGACAGCTTTCAGCCGTCAACTGATAGATTAATGCCCAAAAAGGACAACCCGAATCTCAATCGGGTCTTGTAAGTTTTTTACCCTTCGTTTTTTCGACACGTGGATTTTTACGGTAAAACGGGATTACCGTGGCCCGTCTTCGACTTCCCATCGCTGGAGAGTGGTGCACCATGGCACTGTTCCGTTTCAAATCCATGCACGTATTTGTAAAAGTCGTACGGCACTGTTTCGCCATTTCGGACGGATGTTGCACCTTGCACCGTGGATGTTGCACCCTGTAGATATCGATTATTCGGACGGCCATAACTTCTGGCTCGTTTAGATTTACGGGAGCCATAATCTGTCAAAACAAAGGTCTCGATGAGTTCTTTTGTTTTGATAGCTTTCAGCCGTCAACGGATAGATTAGTCCCCAAAAAGGACAACCGAATCTCAATCGGGTCTCGAAAGTTTTTTACCCTTCGTTTTTTCGACACGTGGATTTTTACGGTAAAAAGGGATTACCGTGGCCCGTCTTCGACTTTCCATCGTTGGAGAGTGGTGAACCATGGTACTGTTCCGTTTCAAATCCATGCACATGTTATCTCGCTTTTTGGCAAAGCCATGATACCAAAAGATTGATCGAAAACAAAAGACAGTTCGTCTCAGAGATTGGTTATACTTCACTTTGCTATGGATATCGATGAATTTTGTCCAAGTCCGGATCAGCCCACAATTGATAAGACACGACAAGAAAGATCATGGAAGTCGGTATTTCAAACTTCAAGTCAATCCGAGTCCGTACGCTCAAGATATGATGGATTCAATTTGAGAGAAGAAGCCATTGTCTGGTTCGAAACCATCACCTTCGAACCCATCCAATACCCCTACTTCGAAACCATCCAGTTCGAACCCATCCGGCATCCTTCCTTCGAACCCATCTTGTTCGAATCCATCAACCTGTGCCTGCCTCACAACCATTAACTTCGACTCCATCAGATTCGAAACCATCATCTTCGAATCCATTCAAGCCTACCAGCTTCGAAACCAAGTCGCTTCGAATCGATCTTGTTCGAATCGATCGAGTTCGAACCCACGAGTACACCTTGGTTCGAAACGGTCGCATTCGAACCCAGGGACATTCACTTGTTCGTACCCACCAAGTCAGCTAACTTGGATGACGTGTCGCCCCACGATACGAACGAGGCGAAATCCATGGGTGCGAAGCGGTCAACTCGGAGACAAAACAGGATCGATTCGAGGAGCACGCCCCACGTCACTGCAGAATCACGTGTGTCCATGGATTCGAAGTCATGGTTTCGGAGATGATGGGTTCGAATTCCACAGCCAACCGAAAAACACCATTTCGAACCGATCATATCTCCTCAACCACACATCCAAATGCAACCAAATTTTTACAGTAGCCTCCACACAAGGTAAAGATTGTTCCTGCCAAGTTTCAGCTCGATTGGACCATTTCTTGATGGGTTCGAAATGACTTAGAATCGATGTCAGATCGAGACGAAACTTGGTGGGGTCGGTCGCGTGGGTCCACTCACGTGGCAGAAGAGGTCTCTCGAAGTTTCAGCCAGATCTGGGCCTCCAACGCCTATAAATAGCACCCTGAAGCCTTCAGAAAAAAGGATCTTCCGAGAACTTCTGCCATTGAATGCTGAGGCTCTGCCGGATTAACGTCTATTGATCAGAATCACTGTTGTATTCAGATTTCAAAGCTATTATCTACTGTAATCCATTGTAATCGATTGAATCGAGCAAAGCAATAAAGAGAAATCCTTCAAAGTGGACGTAGGCACGAACGCCGAACCACTATAAATCCTGTGTTTGTGATTGTTGCTTGTGAATTACTGTGATTTGTTACTTAGAGCTGAATTCTATATTGATTGTTGCTGAGTTCTGTGTTGATTATTATCGAGTTGAGTACGTAAACGGGTGCTTCCGTGATATTGGGTGTTTGTGACCAATTTTGGCGCAAACATTTTGGTGCTTTCATTGAGAGCTGAGCTCGGGAGTTCTACCAGTTGATAATTGATTCAGAGAAAGTTTGAAAGTTTAGATTTGAGAAATTATGACGAGACAATCGAGCCGAAGGCCAAGGCCAGAAAGAAGTGAACAGCAAGGAAGTCAGGAGGCTTCCTCAGGAGCGAATCAACCATCGATCTACATCACTAGGGACGAGATGGAGACGATGATGAAGAAGCAAGAGGAATTGATCCAGAGTTTGTTTCAACAGATAGGACAGCTTGGAGCGCAGAATAGAGGAGCCAATGGAGTCCAGAACGAAACAGGACCATCCGGCGTCGCTCCCGGATTAGGGGGCACACCCATGGAGAACGTTGGTCCAATTTCGGAGGGAGAAAGAGGAATATCTGCGCAACCTGGAGACAGCAGAGGAATGAACGCTCAGTCAAGGGGGCAGATCTCAGAGTTCCCTCGTGAACTCGGGGGGCAGGATGAAAGTAACGAACGAAGGTTACATCGTGGAGACACCGACAAGTTGGCAGAGATGGTTAGGCGAGCGATGAGAGGCGGTTTGGTGAACAAAGACCTAGAGGATGTTAATAGGAGTCCTTTCACTCCGGCAATCAGACGAGCTAGAAACCCACCAGATTTCAAATTACCATCGTTGGATATGTATGACGGGAGAACGGACCCCACGGTCCATCTGACAAAATATATGAGGCATATGGAAGTGCTGGGGGCATCAGAGGAAGTTATGGCCCGGTGCTTTCCACTGTACTTGGCGGATATTGCGGCGTTATGGTTCAGGCAATTAGATAGTGGGTCCATCGGAACATGGAACGATTTAACTGAGAGGTTTATGAGGCAATTCAGGGTTCACATTACAAGACCCAAGAATGTGATGACGTTAGCGACTTTAAAACAGAGGGCTGGAGAAACATTGAGAAGTTTCCTGACACGGTTCAATGCGGCGGCAGCTTCGGTGGATAGACCGGATCCATCCATGATTATGATGGCGGCTGTGTCCGGAATAGCAGACGGAACGGAGTTCAAAAATCCATTAACTAAGGATCCACCCGTAGATCTGGGAGAATTCTATCATGAGGCAGAAAAGTTTTTACGATTAGAGGATGCGAATGCAGAAAGAGAAGAAGGAGATGGGATAGAAGTTTATGCACTCAAAGATGAAAAGCCCCCTAGAAGGGAGTCGGACAAGGATAAAGGTAAAAGAAAGATTGAGAATGACAGAGACAGATCAAAGCGGCAACGGAGTGAGCCGCGATTCACCACCTACACTGAACGAGAGCTTGGAACGAATTTATCAGGATACCAAAGAGCAGATTCCGCATCGATGGCCGATGCGAAGGGACCCTACCTCTGACGAAAGGAAATCAGATAAGTTCTGTGTATTCCATGAATTAAATGGTCATAACACTAACGATTGTAGGCACCTGAAGGACGAGGTGGAAGGGCATATCAGGAACGGTATGCTCCTTCAATATGTAAGGAGGCGAGCTCCTGTGGCGGAACCAGAACGACCACCGTCCACATCAGCTAGGGGCGATCCTGAATCAAGGCACCGTTTGGTTATCAATTAAGTAAGATAACGATGAACGAGTTGCAAGCTTCCACTAACGCAATCAAATCATTTACACATGTGCGAGATCGCGAACGATCTCCAGGCATGCTCTGGATGATCATCGACCGTTTCGTAGTGGGAACTTACACTTTGACATCCATGCTTTGCTTTCATGTCATTTCAATTTGAACATTTAGACTCTGTTTGTTTGGACATTGTTTTTGAAACTCATCCGTGTAATAGATATTTGATTCTGATAACTCTGGAATGGCTAAGCTACTTACACATGTACGGGGTCACGAACGATCCTTAGGCATGCTCTGAGATGGCGACGAACCGCCCTGACAAACGATCCAGGATCTCACCCGAACGTGACCCTGACATCGATAACATCAAGCCCTCCCCGGCACACAATTCGCCTCGAACGGCACTCGACTTCGAACAGTCACAACTCACCACGCCTCAAATGGCTTGATCGCGAACGGTCGTCACTTGAGGTCCAACACCCGACCGCGAACGGTCACAAATCCGCCTCGAACGGCACACGATCGCGAACGATCACTCTCTGCCTTGAACGGCACCGACCGCGAACGGTCATGATTCACTAATTATAAAATCCGACCTCGAACGGTCACCATTCGCCTTGAACGGCACTTGGTCGCGAACGATCATCAATTGCCGCGAACGGCATCGACCGCGAACAGTCCCATTCAATCCTTTGCCATAAATAGCATCGACCGCGAACGGTCCTATTCCATCCTATGCCACGAACGGCACGGACCGCGAACGGTCCCGATTCACCTCAAACAGCATACGATCTCGAACGATCGGTGCTTGGATTCACACGCTCGACCGCGCACGGTCGCGCTTCACCTCGAATGACTCGATCACGAACGATCATCATTTGAAGTTGAGCGCTTGACCACGAACGGCCGCGCTTCATCCCAAATGGCTCGATCCTGAACGATCGTCATTTGAGGCCATATGAAAACTATCAAGTTCTTTGCAGGTTGATGATCGGATACGAACATCCAACTCGAAGCATTACAAAACACACCTTCCTACCGCAAGGCATGTTTTGGGGGGCAAAATGTTATTCCGCTTTTTGGCAAAGCCATGATACCAAAAGATTGATCGAAAACAAAAGACGGTTCGTCTCAGAGATTGGTTATACTTCACTTTTCTATGGATATCGATGAATTTTGTCCAAGTCCGGATCAGGCCACAATTGATAAGACACGACAAGAAAGATCATGGAAGTCGGTATTTCAAATTTCAAGTCAATCCGAGTCCGTACGCTCAAGATATGATGGATTCAATTTGAGAGAAGAAGCCATTGTCTGGTTCGAAACCATCACCTTCGAACCCATCCAATACCCCTACTTCGAAACCATCCAGTTCGAACCCATCCGGCATCCTTCCTTCGAACCCATCTTGTTCGAATCCATCAACCTGTGCCTGCCTCACAACCATTAACTTCGACTCCATCAGATTCGAAACCATCATCTTCGAATCCATTCAAGCCTACCAGCTTCGAAACCAAGTCGCTTCGAATCGATCTTGTTCGAATCGATCGAGTTCGAACCAACGAGTACACCTTGGTTCGAAACGGTCGCATTCGAACCCAGGGACATTCACTTGTTCGTACCCACCAAGTCAGCTAACTTGGATGACGTGTCGCCCCACGATACGAACGAGGCGAAATCCATGGGTGCGAAGCGGTCAACTCGGAGACAAAACAGGATCGATTCGAGGAGCACGCGCCACGTCACTGCAGAATCACGTGTGTCCATGGATTCGAAGTCATGGTTTCGGAGATGATGGGTTCGAATTCCACAGCCAACCGAAAAAAACCATTTCGAACCGATCATATCTCCTCAACCACACATCCAAATGCAACCAAATTTTCACAGTAGCCTCCATACAAGGTAAAGATTGTTCCTGCCAAGTTTCAGCTCGATTGGACCATTTCTTGATGGGTTCGAAATGACTTCGAATCGATGTCAGATCGAGACGAAACTTAGTGGGGTTGGTCGCGTGGGTCCACTCACGTGCCAGAAGAGGTCTCCCGAAGTTTCAGCCAGATCTGGGCCTCCAACGCCTATAAATAGCACCCTGAAGCCTTCAGAAAAAAGGATCTTCCGAGAACTTCTACCATTGAACGCTGAGACTCTGCCGGATTAACGTCTATTGATCAGAATCACTGTTGTATTCATATTTCAAAGCTATTATCTACTGTAATCCATTGTAATCGATTGAATCGAGCAAAGCAATAAAGAGAAATCCTTCAAAGTGGACGTAGGCACGAACGCCGAACCACTATAAATCCTGTGTTTGTGATTGTTGCTTGTGAATTACTGTGATTTGTTACTTAGAGCTGAATTCTATATTGATTGTTGCTGAGTTCTGTGTTGATTATTATCGAGTTGAGTACGTAAACGGGTGCTTCCGTGATACTGGGTGTTTGTGACCAATTTTGGCGCAAACAGCACGCATTTCTAAAAGTCATACAGCACTGTTTGGCCATTTCGGACGGATGTTGCACCTCGCACCGTGGATGTTGCACCCTGTAGATATCGATTATTCGGACGACCATAACTTCTAGCTCGTTTAGAGTTACGGGAGCCATAACCAGTCAAAACGAAGGCCTCGATGAGTTCTACGGCTTTGACAGCTTTCAGACATCAACGGATAGATTAATGCCCAAAAAGGACAACCCGAATCTCAATCGGGTCTCTTTAGTTTTTTACCCTTCGTTTTTTCGACACGTGGATTTTTACGGTCAAATGGGATTACCGTGGCCCGTCTTCGACTTCCCATCGCTGGAGAGTGGTGCACCATGGTGCTGTTCCATTTCAACTCCATGCACGCATTTTTAAAAGTCGTACGCCACTGTTTCGCCATTTCGGACGGATGTTGCACCTTGCACCGTGGATGTTGCACCCTGTAGATATCGATTATTCGGACGGCCATAACTTCTGGCTCGTTTAGAGTTATGGGAGCCATAACCTGTCAAAACGAAGGCCTCGATCAGTTCTACGGCTTTGACATCTTTCAGCTGTCAATGGATAGATTAATGCCCAAAAAGGATAAGCCGAATCTCAATCAGGTCTCGTAAGTTTTTTACCCTTCGTTTTTTCGACACGTGGATTTTTACGGTAAAACGGGATTACCATGGCCCGTCTTCGACTTCCCATTACTGGAGAGTGGTGCACCATGGTACTGTTCCGTTTCAAATCATGCACGCATTTCTAAAAGTCGTACGGCACTGTTTCGCCATTTTGGACGGATGTTGCACCTTGCACCGTGGATGTTGCACCCTATAGATATCGATTATTCGGACGGCCATAACTTCTGGCTCGTTTAGAGTTACGGGAGCCATAACCTGTCAAAACGAAGGCCGCGATGAGTTCTACCGCTATGACAGCTTTCAGCCGTCAACAGATAGATTAATACCCAAAAAGGACAGCCCGAATCTCAGTCGGGTATCGTAAGTTTTTTGCCCTTCGTTTTTTGGACACGTGGATTTTTACGGTAAAACGGGATTACGGTGGCTGGTCTTCGATTTACCATCGCTGGAGAGTGGGGCAACATGGTACTGTTCCGTTTCAAATCCATGCACGCATTTCTAAAAGTCGTACGGCACTGTTTCGCCATTTCGGACGGATGTTGCACCTTGCACCGTGGATGTTGCGCCTTATAGATATCGATTATTCGGACGGCCATAATTTCTGGCCCGTTTAGAGTTACAAAAGCCATAACCTGTCAAAACGAAGGTCTCGATGATTTCTACGGCTTTGACAGCTTTGAGCCGTCAACGGATAGATTAATGCCCAGAAAGGGAACCCGAATCTCAATCGGGTATCGTAAGTTTTTTACCCTTCGTTTTTTCGACACGTGGATTTTTACGGTAAAACGGGATTACCGTGGCCCGTCTTCGACTTCCCAACGTTGGAGAGTGGTGCACTAGTGTACTGTTCCGTTTCAAATCCATGCACGCATTTCTAAAAGTCGTACGACACTGTTTCGCCATTTCGGACGGATGTTGCACCTTGCACCGTGGATGTTGCACCCTGTAGATATCGATTATTCGGACGGCCATAACTTCTGGCTCATTTAGACTTAGGGGAGCCATAACCTGTCAAAACGAAGGACTCGATGAGTTCTACGGCTTTGATAGCTTTCAGCCGTCAATGGATAGATTAATGCCCAAAAAGGACAACCCGAATCTCAATAGGGTCTCGTAAGTTTTTTACCCTTCGTTTTTTCGACACGTGGATTTTTGCGGTAAAACGGGATTACCGTGGCCCGTCTTCGACTTCCCATCGCTAGAGAGTGGTGCACCATGGCACTGTTCCATTTCAAATCCATGCACGCATTTCTAAAAGTCGTACGGCACTGTTTTGCCATTTCGGACGGATGTTGCACCTTGCACCGTGGATGTTGCACCCTGTAGATAATGATTATTCGAACGGCCATAATTTCTGGCTCGTTTAGAGTTACGGGAGCCGTAACCTGTCAAAACAAAGGTCTCGATGAGTTCTATTGCTTTGACAGCTTTCAGCCGTCAACGGATAGATTAATCCCCAAAAAGGACAACCCGAATCTCAATCGGGTCTCGAAAGTTTTTTACCCTTCGTTTTTTCGACACGTGGATTTTTACGGTAAAACGGGATTACCGTGGCCCGTCTTCGACTTTCCATCGCTGGAGAGTGGTGCACCATGGTACTGTTCTGTTTCAAATCCATGCACGCATTTCTAAAAGTCATACAGCACTGTTTGGCCATTTCGGACGGATGTTGCACCTTGCACCGTGGATGTTGCACCCTGTAGATATCGATTATTCGGACGGCCATAACTTCTAGCTCGTTTAGAGTTACGGGAGCCATAACCTGTCAAAACGATGACCTCGATGAGTTCTACGGCTTTGATAGCTTTCAGCCATCAACGGATAGATTAATGCCCAAAAAGGACAACCCGAATCTCAGTCGGGTCTCGAAAGTTTTTTACCCTTCGTTTTTTCGACACGTGGATTTTACGGTAAAACGGGATTACGGTGGCTGGTCTTCGATTTTCCATCGCTGGAGAGTGGTACACCATGGTACTGTTCCGTTTCAAACCCATGCACGCATTTCTAAAAGTCGTGCGGCACTGTTTCGCCATTTCGGACGGAAGTTGCACCTTGCACCGTGGATGTTGCACCCTGTAGATATCGATTATTCGGACGGCCATAACTTCTGGCTCGTTTAGAGATAAAGAAGCCATAACCTGTCAAAACGAAGGCCTCGATGAGTTCTACGGCTTTGACAGCTTTCAGCCATCAACGGATAGATTAATGCCCAAAAAGGACAACCCGAATCTCAATCGGGTCTCGTTAGTTTTTTACCCTTCGTTTTTTCGACACGTGGATTTTTACGGTCAAACGGGATTACCGTGGCCCGTCTTCAACTTCCCATCGCTGGAGAGTGGTGCACCATGGTACTGTTCCATTTCAAATCCATGCACGCATTTCTAATAGTCGTACGGCACTGTTTCGCCATTTCGGACGGATGTTGCACCTTGCACCGTGGATGTTGCACCCTGTAGATATCGATTATTCGGACGGCCATTACTTCTGGCTCGTTTAGAGTTATGGGAGCCATAACCTGTCAAAATGAAGGCCTTGATCAGTTCTACGTCTTTGACATCTTTCAGCCGTCAACGGATAGATTAATGCCCAAAAAGGATAACCCGAATCTCAATCGGGTCTCGTAAGTTTTTTACCCTTCGTTTTTTCGACACGTGGATTTTTACGGTAAAACGGGATTACCATGGCCCGTCTTCGACTTCCCATCGCTGGAGAGTGGTGCACCATGGTTCTGTTCCGTTTCAAATCCATGCACGCATTTCTAAAAGTCGTACGACACTGTTTCGCCATTTCGGTCGGAAGTTGCACCTTGCACCGTGGATGTTGCACCCTGTAGGTATCGATTATTCGGACGGCCATAACTTCTGTCTCGTTTAGAGTTACGCGAGCCATAACCTGTCAAAACGAAGGCCCCGATGAGTTCTATGGCTTTGAAAGCTTTCAGCCATCAACGGATAGATTAATATCCAAAAAGGACAACCCGAATCTCAATCGGGTCTCGTAAGTTTTTTACCCTTCGTTTTTTCAACATGTGGATTTTTACGGTAAAACGGGATTACGGTGGCTGGTCTTCGATTTACCATCGCTGGAGAGTGGAGCAACATGGTACTGTTCCGTTTCAAATCCATGCATGCATTTCTAAAAGTCGTACGACACTGTTTCGCCATTTCGGACGGATGCTGCACCTTGCACCGTGGATGTTGCACCCTGTAGATATCGATTATTCGGACGGCCATAACTTCTGGCCCGTTTAGAGTTACAAAAGCCATAACCTGTCAAAACGAAGGTCTCGATGATTTCTACGGCTTTGACAGCTTTCAGCCGTCAACGGATAGATTAATGCCCAAAAAGGGCAACCCGAATCTCAATCGGGTCTCGTAAGTTTTTTACCCTTCGTTTTTTCGACACGTGGATTTTTACGGTAAAACGGGATTACAGTGGCTGGTCTTCGGTTTATCATCGCTGGAGAGTGGTGCACCATGGTACTGTTCCGTTTCAAATCCATGCACGCATTTCTAAAAGTCGTACGGCACTGTTTCACCATTTCGGACGGACGTTGCACCTTGCACCGTGGATGTTGCACCCTGTAGATATCGATTATTCGGACGGCCATAACTTCTGGCTCGTTTAGAGTTATGGGAGCCATAACTTGTCAAAACGAAGGCCCCGATGAGTTCTACGGCTTTGACAGCTTTCAGCCGTCAACGGATGGATTAATGCCCAAAAAGGACAACCCGAATCTCAGTCGGGTCTCGTAAGTTTTTTACCCTTCGTTTTTTCGACAAGTGGATTTTTACGGTCAAACGGGATTACCGTGGCCCGTCTTCGACTTCCCATTGCTGGAGATTGGTGCACCATGGTACTGTTCCGTTTCAAATCCATGCACGCATTTCTAAAAGTCGTACGACACTGTTTTGCCATTTCGGAGGGATGTTGCACCTTGCACCGTGGATGTTGCACCCTGTAGATATCGATTATCTGGACGGCCATAATTTCTGGCTCATTTAGATTTAGGGGAGCCATAACCTATCAAAACGAAGGCCTCGATGAGTTTTACGGCTTTGACAGCTTTCAGCCGTCAACGGATAGATTAATGCCCAAAAAGGACAACCCGAATCTCAATCGGGTCTCGTAAGTTTTTTACCCTTCGTTTTTTCGACACGTGGATTTTTACGGTAAAACGGGATTACCGTGGCCCGTCTTTGACTTCCCATCGCTGGAGAGTGGTGCACCATGGCACTGTTCCGTTTTAAATCCATGCACGCATTTCTAAAAGTAGTACGGCACTGTTTCGCCATTTCGGACGGATGTTGCACCTTGCACCGTGGATGTTGCACCCTGTAGATATCGATTATTCGGACGGCCATAACTTCTGGCTCATTTAGAGTAACGGGAGCCATAACCTGTCAAAACAAAGGTCTCGATGAGTTCTATTGCTTTGACTGCTTTCAGCCGTCAACCGATAGATTAATCCCCAAAAATGACAACCCGAATCTCAATCGGGTCTCGAAAGTTTTTTACCCTTTGTTTTTTCGACACGTGGATTTTTGTGGTAAAACGGGATTACCGTGGCCCATCTTCGACTTTCCATCGCTGGAGAGTGGTGCACCATGGTACTGTTCCGTTTCTAATCCATGCACGTATTTCTAAAAGTCATACAGCACTGTTTGGCCATTTCGGACGGATGTTGCACCTTGCACCGTGGATGTTGCACCCTGTAGATATCGATTATTCGGACGGCCATAACTTCTAGCTCGTTTAGAGTTACGGGAGCCATAACCTGTCAAAACGAAGACCTCGATGAGTTCTACGGCTTAGATAGCTTTCAGCCGTCAACGGATAGATTAATGCCCAAAAAGGACAACCCGAATCTCAGCCGGGTCTCGTAAGTTTTTTACCCTTCGTTTTTTCGACACGTGGATTTTACGGTAAAACGGGATTACGGTGGCTGGTCTTCGATTTACCATCGCTGGAGAGTGGTGCACCATGGTACTGTTCCGTTTCAAACCCATGCACGCATTTCTAAAAGTCGTGCGGCACTGTTTCGCCATTTCGGACGGATGTTGCACCTTGCACCGTGGATGTTGCACCCTGTAGATATCGATTATTCGGACGACCATAACTTCTGGCTCGTTTAGAGATAAAAAAGCCATAACCTGTCAAAACGAAGGCCTCGATGAGTTCTACGGCTTTGACAGCTTTCAGCCATCAACGGATAGATTAATGCCCAAAAAGGACAACCCGAATCTCAATCGGGTCTCGTTAGTTTTTTACCCTTCGTTTTTTCGACACGTGGATTTTTACGGTCAAATGGGATTACCGTGGCCCGTCTTCGACTTCCCATCGCTGGAGAGTGGTGCACAATGGTACTGTTCCATTCAAATCCATGCACGCAATTCTAAAAGTCGTACGGCACTGTTTCGCCATTTCGGACGGATGTTGCACCTTGCACCGTGGATGTTGCACCCTGTAGATATCGATTATTCGGACGGCCATAACTTCTGGCTCGTTTAGAGTTATGGGAGCCATAACCTGTCAAAACGAAGGCCTCGATCAGTTTTACGGCTTTGACATCTTTCAGCCGTCAGTGGATAGATTAATGCCCAAAAAGGATAACCCGAATCTCAATCGGGTCTCGTAAGTTTTTTACCCTTCGTTTTTTCGACACGAGGATTTTTACGGTAAAACGGGATTACCATGGCCCGTCTTCGACTTCCCATCGCTGGAGAGTGGTGCACCATGGTGCTGTTCCGTTTCAAATCATGCACGCATTTCTAAAAGTCGTACGGCACTGTTTCGCCATTTTGGACGGATGTTGCACCTTGCACCGTGGATGTTGCACCCTGTAGATATCGATTATTCGGACGGCCATAACTTCTGGCTCGTTTAGAGTTACGGGAGCCATAACCTGTCAAAATGAAGGACGCGATGAGTTCTAATGCTATGACAGCTTTCAGCCATCAACGGATAGATTAATACCCAAATAGGACAACCCGAATCTCAGTCGGGTATCGTAAGTTTTTTACCCTTCGTTTTTTGGACACGTGGATTTTTATGGTGAAACGGGATTACTGTGGCTGGTCTTCGATTTACCATCGCTGGAGAGTGGTGCAACATGGTACTGTTCCGTTTCAAATCCTTGCATGCATTTCTAAATGTCGTACGGCACTGTTTCGCCATTTCGGACGGATGTTGCACCTTGCACCGTGGATGTTGCACCCTGTAGATATCGATTATTCGGACGGCCATAACTTCTGGCCCGTTTGGAGTTACAAAAGCCATAACCTGTCAAAATGAAGGTCTTGAAGATTTCTACGGCTTTGACAGCTTTCAGCCGTCAACGGATAGATTAATGCCCAAAAAGTGCAACCCGAATCTCAACCGGGTCTCGTAAGTTTTTTACCCTTCGTTTTTTCGACACGTGGATTTTTATGGTAAAACGGGATTACCGTGGCCAGTATTCGACTTCCCAATGCTGGAGAGTGCTGCACTATGGTACTGTTCCGTTTCAAATCCATGCACGCATTTCTAAAAGTCGTACGGCACTGTTACGCCATTTCGGACGGATGTTGCACCTTGCACCGTGGATGTTGCACCCCGTAGATATCGATTATTCGGACGGCCATAACTTCTGGCTCATTTAGATTTAGGGTAGCCATAACCTGTCAAAATGAAGGCCTCGATGAGTTCTACGGCTTTGACAGCTTTCAGCCGTCAACGGATAGATTAATGCCCAAAAAGGACAACCCGAATCTCAATCGGGTCTCGTAAGTTTTTTACCCTTCGTTTTTTCGACACGTGGATTTTTACGGTAAAACGGGATTACCATGGCCCGTCTTCGACTTCCCATCGCTGGAGAGTGGTGCACCATGGCACTGTTCCGTTTCAAATCCATGCACGCATTTCTGAAAGTCGTACGGCACTGTTTCGCCATTTCGGACGGATGTTGCACCTTGCACCGTGGATGTTGCACCCTGTAGATATCGATTATTCAGACGGCCATGACTTCTGGCTCGTTTAGAGTTACGGGAGCCATAACCTGTCAAAACAAAGGTCTTGATGAGTTCTATTGCTTTGACAGCTTTCAGCCGTCAACGGATAGATTAATCCCCAAAAAGGACAACCCGAATCTCAATCGGGTCTCGAAAGTTTTTTCCCTTTGTTTTTTCGACACGTGGATTTTTACGGTAAAACGGGATTACCGTGGCCCGTCTTCGACTTTCCATTGCTGGAGAGTGGTGCACCATGATACTGTTCCGTTTCAAATCCATGCACGCATTTCTAAAAGTCATACAACACTGTTTGGCCATTTCGGACGGATGTTGCACCTTGCACCGTGGATGTTGCACCCTGTAGATATCGATTATTCGGACGGCCATAACTTCTAGCTCGTTTAGAGTTACGGGAGCCATAGCCTGTCAAAACGAAGACCTCGATGAGTTCTACGGCTTTGATAGCTTTCAGCCATCAACGGATAGATTAATGCCCGAAAAGGACAACCCGAATCTCAGTCGGGTCTCGTAAGTTTTTTACCCTTCGTTTTTTCGACACGTGCATTTTACGGTAAAACGGGATTACGGTGGCTGGTCTTCGATTTACCATCGCTGGATAGTGGTGCACCATGGTACTGTTCCGTTTCATACCCATGCACGCATTTCTAAAAGTCGTGCGGCACTGTTTCGCCATTTCGGACGGATGTTGCACCTTGCACCGTGGATGTTGCACCCTATAGATATCGATTATTCGGACGGCCATAACTTCTGGCTCGTTTAGAGATAAAAAAGCCATAACCTGTCAAAACGAAAGCCTCGATGAGTTCTACGGCTTTGGCAGCTTTCAGCCATCAACGGATAGATTAATACCCAAAAAGGACAACCCGAATCTCAATCGGGTCTCGTTAGTTTTTTACCCTTCGTTTTTTCGACACGTGGATTTTTACGGTCAAACGGGATTACCGTGGCCCGTCTTCGACTTCCCATCGCTGGAGAGTGGTGCACCATGGTACTTGTTTGCGCCAAAATTGGTCACAAACCCCGAATACCGTGAAAGCACCAGTGTATGAATACAAATCAATAATATTCAAGCACAAATCTCAGATCTCAGCAAATATTAAACAGTAATCTAAAAGTAAAGAACAGAGACACAAGTTTTATAGTGGTTCGGCTATCTCCAGCCTACGTCCACTCCAATGATTTTATCCTTTTATTGATTATCCTTGATGATTACAGATGATTACAGCAGTTACAAAGTCCAGAACTTGAAATAAATAGCAGCAATGATGATATGAAATGATTTTCGCAGCGTCCGAGCATGCTTTCTCTCTCTAGAATCTCCGACCCCTTTTCTGAATGACCAGGGGCTCTATTTATAAGCGTAGGAGGCTGATATTTCTCCTAAAATCCAGGAAGACCGCTTCAGGCACGTGAGGGGGCCCACACGCCCGAAATCTGGAGGTCCGGGCCCACTTTGGGATCGATTCGAAGTAAGGTTCGAAACGATCAAGAAATCATCCAATTGAGCTGAAATTTGGTCAGAACATTCTTCAACATATATTTAAGCTCCTGTAAAAATTTCATTGCATTTGGATCAACGGTTTGGAAGATATGATCGATTCGAGTTCAAAGCTTCGTGTGTTCTGCCTGGTTCGAACCCATACTTCGAATACATCTTCTTCGAATCCATCACCTTCGAATCCATCACCTTCAAAACTATCTCCTTCGAATCCATCTCCTTCGAATCCATCACCTTCGAATCCATCACCTTCGAATCCATCACCTTCGAAACTATCTCCTTTGAATCCATCTCCTTCGAATCCATCACCTTCGAATCCATCACCTTCGAATCTATCTCCTCTTTGAATCCATGAAGCCGACTCCCTGCGTATCCTCTTCGAAAGCGTTCTTCATATCGATAGAACCCTTGAATGGATTCGAAGCAACTTACATTCCCTTTGATCGATACGAGTTGTGATCGATTCGAACCACCTTCGATACGAACTAACCTATGTGGAACTTATGGATACGAAGGAGATCCATGTTGTGGTCGAGTCGAAGTCCACCTGTCCTTCTGATCGATTCGAAGATGATCGAGTCGAACCAACACCTGATGTGAACTTCACAGAGCCGAACCCATACCAATCGATACGAAGTGCATCGATTCGAGCCTTGTGTGCCTTCGATCGATTCGAACCTGATGGGTTCGAAACGAACACCGTGATGGGTTCGAACAGCCATGTCATTCCTACCTTGCATCGATCATAACTTCTCCATACGAACTCCGATTAACCTGAAATTTGAAAGTTAGCCTTTCCTAGTCCATATCATCGTCTCCAATCAATTTCGTCCCGATCGGAGTTCAACAAAATTTTGACGATATCGATCATAGCCTTGATTCCAACCGATCTCCAATCCTGATATTCATAATTCCATGCCAATTCATTGATATTCCAGTTTTGACCAAAAAATGGGATAACATTTTGCCCCCCAAAACATGCCTTGTGATAACAAGGCGTGTTTTGAATAGTTCTGAATCCAATATCCGAAGTCCATATCCATATTGCCAGAGTATATCATCCTTGACTGCTCCTAGTCGATATCCAATCCCAAATCCGATAACCAAAGCTTGAGCCAATTCCATGTCTATTCGAACTCGACAAGTGAGTCCCAAACCATCCTTATCCAATAGCCAATAACTGAATCAAGGACCTCTCCGGGTTGATATCCAAATCCATAACCTCTCCGGGCTCTTGCCAAGCGCAATCTACACCTGACGGTCGTGATCCAGTGTCCCTGGATGTTAAGCTAGCCTCATCGTGTTCTTGTTGAGCGTAATCCACACTTGATGGCCTTGGTCCAGTGTCCCTGGACGTTGAGCTAACCTCTCCGGGTTCTTGCCAAGCGTAATCCACACTTGACGACCTTGGTCCAGTGTCCTTGGACGTTGCGCAATGCCGTGGCTTAAGTCCTAAGACGGATCCTGGTCTCTCCGGACCCTTGTTGAGCATAGTCCATACTCAACGGCCTGAAACAATAATCGATAATATGGGGCCTAAGTCCTAGGCCGAATCCTGGTCACTCCGGACCATTGCCGAGCATAGTCCATACTCGGCGACCTGAATGAGTCAATCTGCCACGTTCGGGCAAAGTGACTCACCCCTTGCCAGGCATAATCCATACCTGACGACCATTTATCAAAGACCAGATGAAAATCCAATCAAAATCCAATCCAATATCCAAACCCAAAAATCCAAATCCAAAACGGAAAACCAAAAATCCATAGCAGCATTCAAAATCAAAAACAATCATCCAGAGAAAAACCCAAATCAAAAAGCAAGCAAAACCAGGAGTTCAATCCAAACTCCAAACCCAAATCCAAAAAGAGAAGCAGTGTCCAATCAAAAAGCAAAAGATAAATTTCACAAACCACAACATCGTAGTTTATCGTCATTCAGAGCATGCCTAGGGGCTATCCCTGTCCCCATACATGTGTAAATGACTTAGTTGCTCGCTAGTAGTTCGCTACTTATTTCACATTACCCTGATCAGTGGATGATCAATCGACCATCATCCCTGGGCCTCACATCGTCACGGTGTGAGGTAGTCGGTAGTTGCTCCTGCCCTGCCGTTGTATTCCAAGTTCCGACATATTGCTGTAACTGCCCATTCCTTACATGTTCCTCGATTATATCCTTTAAATGCCTGCAGCTGTTGGTATCATGTCCATCTAAATCATGGAAGAGGCAGTGCCTTCCTGATGTCCTTTCCCGTTCTGTTGGTTCTCTCCTAGTCGGCCTCCGGTAAGGAAGGCGATTCCGAGTATCTATGTATATCCGCTCCAGCGTCTCGTTCAATCCCGTGTATGTAGAAAACTTTGGATCCTTCCATCGCTTCCTAGCGTTTCCAGAATCATCGTCCAACTTCCTTTTCCCTTTGTCTTTGTCCGAACCTTTCCTGGATGGTCCTACATCCTGAGTTGCATTAACCACTTTTATCTCTAAATCCATACTCGCATCTTCCTGCCGAAGGAACCTTTCTGCCTCGTGAAAGAATTCGTCGAGATCCCGTGGAGGATCTCGTATCAGAGATACCTTGAAATCCGAGTCCTCCCTGACTCCTGATACTGCTGCCATTAAAACCATCGATGGATCAGGCCGATCCACTGAAGCGACTGCCGCAATGAATCGAGTTAGAAAAGCTCTAAGCGATTCATCCATCCTTTGCTTCACCGATGTCAATGTCATCACATTCTTCGGCCTCTTGACGTGAACCCGAAACTGTCCCAAAAACTTTTCCACCAATTCCCTCCAAGTCCTGATAGATCCTTCTCCCAGCTGCCTAAACCACATTGCAGCTAAGTCCGTTAAATATAAAGGGAAGCATCGAGCCATCACTTCCTCCGATGCCCCCAGCACCTCCATGTGTCTGATGTACCTCATCAAGTGATCTGTTGGATCTGCCTTGCCATCATAAACCTCCACGCTAGGTAGCTTAAACTTAGGTGGATTCCGAGCCATCCTTATTTCCGGAGAAAATGGACTCCTATTCACTCCTTCCAAGTCTCCGTTGGTCAAACCACCTCGCACAGTCCTTCTGATGATTTCTACTAATCCGGTATTGTCTATTGGGGGTTGCCCTCCATGCCCCCGAGGGAACTCTGGCACATATTCCTCGTGTGGTTCACTAGCAGCAACATTAGCTCTAGCTTGTTGAACTCCTTCCAAAGGTCCTCCTGTGTTGGATCCTGAGGGCCTGCCCCCAAGCCCTTGTTGATTGCCTTCTGGCTCCGTATCTCGTCCTCCATTGGGTTCCATGACCCTAGTCCCCTGTCCTGCATCCACAGCAGTTGTAGATGTTCCTAAGTTCTGCATCCCTGCAGCTCTCATTTGCTCGAAGAAAGTCTGCATCATTTCCTGTTGGTTCTTCAACAATTTCTCCTGTAAAGAATTTGTCATAGCTTCCATTTCATCCCGAGTTATGTAGATTGAAGCCTGTCCTTCCCCAGCTCCGGAGGATGCTTGTTGACTTCCTTCCTGTTGGCTTCGCTCAGCCCTCTGCCTTCTACTATTTTGCCTAGTCATTGTCCTTGAATCCAAACTCTTTAAAATCTGCAAATCAAACCTTCAAATCCGATGTAGTGGGTGCTAGTCTTTCTCAGTGAAAGCACCCAAGTGTTTGCGCCAAAATTGATCACAAACCCCGAATACCGTGAAAGCACCAGTGTATGGATACAAATCAATAATATTCAAACACAAATCTCAGATCTCAGCAAATATTAAACATTAATCTAAAGGTAAAGAACAGAGACACAAGTTTTATAGTGGTTCGGCTATCTCCGGCCTACGTCCACTCCAAAGTTTTTATCCTTTTATTGATTATCCTTGATGATTACAGATGATTACAACAGTTACAAAGTCCAGAACTTGAAATAAATAGCAGCAATGATGATATGAAATGATTTTCGCAGCGTCCGAACGTGCTTTCTCTCTCTAGAATCTCCGATCCCTTTTCTGAATGACTAGGGGCTCTATTTATAAGCGTAGGTGGCTGATATTTCTCCTAAAATCCAGGAAGACCGCTTCAGGCACGTGAGGGGGCCCACACGCCCGAAATCTGGAGGTCCGGGCCCACCTTGGGATCGATTCTAAGTAAGGTTCGAATCGATCAAGAAATCATCTAATTGAGCTGAAATTTGGTGAGAACATTCTTCAACATGTATGTAAGCTCCTGTAAAAATTTCATTGCATTTGGATCAACGGTTTGGAAGATATGATCGATTCGAGTTCAAAGCTTCGTGTGTTCTGCCTGGTTCGAACCCATACTTCGAATCCATCTTCTTCGAATCCATCACATTCGAATCCATCACCTTCAAAACTATCTCCTTCGAATCCATCTCCTTCGAATCCATCACCTTCGAATCCATCACCTTCGAAACTATCTCCTTTGAATCCATCTCCTTCGAATCCATCACCTTCGAATCCATCACCTTCGAATCTATCTCCTCTTCGAATCCATGAAGCCGACTCCTTGCGTATTTCTAAAAGTCGTGCACGCATTTCTAATCCATGCCCGCATTTCTAAAAGTCGTACGACACTGTTTTGCCATTTCGGACGGATGTTGCACCTTGCACAGTGGATGTTGCACCCTGTAGATATCGATTATTCGGACGGCCATAACTTCTGGCTCGTTTAGAGTTATGGAAGCCATAACCTGTCAAAACGAAGGCCTCGATCAGTTCTACGGCTTTGACATCTTGCAGCCGTCAACGGATAGATTAATGCCCAAAAAGGATAACCCGAATCTCAATCGGGTCTCGTAAGATTTTTACCCTTCGTTTTTTCGACACGTGGATTTTTACGGTAAAACAGGATTACCATGGCCCGTCTTCGACTTCCCATCGCTAGAGAGTGGTGCACCATGGTACTGTTTCGTTTCAAATCATGCACGCATTTCTAAAAGTCGTACGGCGCTGTTTCGCCATTTTGGACGGATGTTGCACCTTGCACCGTGGATGTTGCACCCTGTAGATATCGATTATTCGGACGAACATAACTTCTGGCTCGTTTAGAGTTACGGGAGCCATAACCTGTCAAAACGAAGGCCGCGATGAGTTCTACCGCTATGAGAGCTTTCAGCCGTCAACGGATAGATTAATACCCAAAAAGGACAACCCGAATCTCAGTCGGGCATCGTAAGTTTTTTACCCTTCATTTTTTGGACACGTGGATTTTTACGGTAAAACGGGATTACGGTGGCTGGTCTTCGATTTACCATCGCTGGAGAGTGGTGCAACATGGTACTGTTCCGTTTCAAATCCATGCACGCATTTCTAAAAGTCGTACGGCACTGTTTCGCCATTTTGGACGGATGTTGCACCTTGCACCGTGGATGTTGCACCCTGTAGATATCGATTATTCGGACGGCCATAACTTCTGGCTCGTTTAGAGTTACAAAAGCCATAACCTGTCAAAACGAAGGCCTCGATGATTTCTACGGCTTTGACTGCTTTCAGCCGTCAACGGATAGATTAATGCACAAAAAGGACAACCCGAATCTCAATCGGGTCTCATAAGTTTTTTACCCTTCGTTTTTTCGACACGTGGTTTTTTACGGTAAAACGGGATTACCGTGGCCTGTCTTCGACTTCCCATCGTTGAAGAGTTGTGCACCATGGCACTGTTCTGTTTCAAATCCATGCACGCATTTCTAAAAGGCGTACGACACTGTTTCGCCATTTCGGACGGATGTTGCACCTTGCACCGTGGATGTTGCACCCTGTAGATATCGATTATTCGGACGGCCATAACTTCTGGCTCATTTAGAGTTAGGGGAGCCATAACCTGTCAAAACGAAGGCCTCGATGAGTTCTACGGCTTTGATAGCTTTCAGCCGTCAACGGATAGATTAATACCCAAAAAGGACAAACCGAATCCCAATCGGGTCTCGTAAGTTTTTTACCCTTCGTTTTTTCGACACGTGGATTTTTACGGTAAAACGGGATTACCGTGGCCCGTCTTCGACTTCCCATCGCTGGAGAGTGGTGCACCATGGTACTGTTCCGTTTCAAATCCATGCTCGCATTTCTAAAAGTCGTACGGCACTGTTTCGCCATTTCGACGGATGTTACACCTTGCACCGTGGATGTTGCACCCTGTAGATGTCGATTATTCGGACGGCCATAACTTCTGGCTCGTTTAGAGTTACGGGAGCCATAACCTGTCAAAACGAAGGTCTCGATGAGTTCTATGGCTTTAACAGCTTTCAGCCATCAACGGATAGATTAATCCCCAAAAAGGACAACCCGAATCTCAATCGGGTCTCGAAAGTTTTTTACCCTTCGTTTTTTCGACACGTGGATTTTTACGGTAAAACGGGATTATCGTGGCCCGTCTTCGATTTACCATCGCTGGAGAGTGGTGCACCATGGTACTGTTCTGTTTCAAATCCATGCATGCATTTCTAAAAGTCGTACGGCACTGTTTTGCCATTTCGGACGGATGTTGCACCTTGCACCGTGGATGTTGCACCCTGTAGATATCGATTATTCGGACGGCCATAACTTCTGGCTCGTTTACAGTTACAGGAGCCATAACCTGTCAAAACGAAGGCCTCGATGAGTTCTATGGCTTTGACAGCTTTCAGCCGTCAATGGGTCGATTAATGCCCAAAAAGGACAACCCGAATCTCAATCGGGTCTCATAAGTTTTTTACCCTTCGTTTTTTCGACACGTGGATTTTTACGGTAAAACGGCATTATCATGGCCCGTCTTCGATGTTCCATTGCTGGAGATTGGTGCACCATGGTACTGTTCCGTTTCAAATCCATGCACGCATTTCTAAAAGTCGTACGGCACTGTTTCGCCATTTCGGACGGAAGTTGCACCTTGCACCGTGGATGTTGCACCCTACAGATATCGATTATTCGGACGGCCATAACTTCTGACTCGTTTAGAGCTACAGGAGCCATTACCTGTCAAAACGAATGCCTCGATGAGTCCTATGGCTTTGATAGCTTTTAGCCGTCAAAGGATAGATTAATGCCCAAAAAGGACAACCCGAATCTCTATCGGGTCTCGTAAGTTTTTTACCCTTCGTTTTTTCGACATGTGGATTTTTACGGTAAAACGGGATTACGGTGGCCCGTCTTCAGCTTACCATCGCTGGAGAGTGGTGCACCATGGTACTGTTCCATCTCAAATCCAAGCACGCATTTCTAAAAGTCATACGACACTGTTTCTCCATTTCGGATGGATGTTGCACCTTGCACCGTGGATGTTGCACCATGTAGATATCGATTATTCGGACGGCCATAACTTCTGGCTCGTTTAGAGTTACGGGAGCCATAACCTTTCAAAACGAAGGCCTCGATGAGTTCTAAGGCTTTGACAGCTTTCAGCCGTCAACGGATAGACTAATGCACAAAAAGGACAATCCGAATCTCAGTCAGGTCTCGTAAGTTTTTTACCCTTCGTTTTTTCGACACGTGGATTTTTATGGTAAAACGGTATTACGGTGGCCGGTCTTCGATTTATCATCGCTGGAGAGCGGTACACCATGATACTGTTCCGTTTCAAATCCATGCACGCATTTCTAAAAGTCGTACGGCACTGTTTCGCCATTTCGGACGGATGTTGCACCTTGCACCTTGGATGTTGCACCCTGTAGATATCGATTATTCGGACGGCCATAACTTCTGGCTCGTTTAGAGTTACGGGAGCCATAACCTGTCAAAACGAAGGTCTCGATGAGTTCTATGGCTTTGACAGCTTTCAGCCGTCAACGGATAGATTAATCCCAAAAAAGGACAACCCGAATCTCAGTCGGGTCTCGAAAGTTTTTTACCCTTCGTTTTTTCGACACGTGGATTTTTACGGTAAAACAGGATTACCTTGGCCCGTCTTCGACTTACCATCGCTGGAGAGTGGTTCACCATGGTACTGTTCCGTTTCAAATCCATGCACGCTTTTCTAAAAGTCGTACGGCACTGTTTCGCCATTTCGGACGGATGTTGCACCTTGCACCGTTTATGTTGCACCCTGTAGATATCGACTATTCGGACGGCCACAACTTCTGGCTCGTTTAGAGTTACAGGAGCCATAACCTGTCACAACGAAGGCCTCGATGAGTTCTATGGCTTTGACAGCTTTCAGCCGTCAATGGATAGATTAATGCCCAAAAAGAACAACCTGAATCTCAATTGGGTCTCATAAGTTTTTTACCCTTCGTTTTTTCGACACGTGGATTTTTACGGTAAAAAGGGATTACCGTGGCCCGTCTTCGACTTTCCATTGCTGGAGATTGGTGCACCATGGTACTGTTCCGTTTCAAATCCATGCACGCATTTCTAAAAGTCGTACGACACTGTTTCGCCATTTCCGACGGATGTTGCACCTTGCACCGTGGATGTTGCACCCTGTAGATATCGATTATTCGGACGACCATAACTTCTGACTTGTTTAGAGTTACGGAAGCCATTACCTGTCAAAACGAAGGCGTCGATGAGTCCTACAGCTTTAACAGCTTTTAGCCGTCAACGGATAGATTAATGCCCAAAAAGGACAACCCGAATCTCTATCGGGTCTCGTAAGTTTTTTACCCTTCGTTTTTTCGACATGTGGATTTTTACGGTAAAACGGGATTACGGTGGCCCGTCTTCGACTTCCCATCGCTGGAGAGTGGTGCACCATGGTACTGTTCCATTTCAAATCCAAGCACGCATTTCTAAAAGTCATACGACACTGTTTCGCCATTTCGGACGGATGTTGCACCTTGCACCGTGGATGTTGCACCCTGTAGATATCGATTATTCGGACGGCCATAACTTCTGGCTCGTTTAGAGTTACGGGAGCCATAACCTGTCAAAACGAAGGTCTCGATGAGTTCTACGGCTTTGACAGCTTTCAGCCGTCAACGGATAGACTAATGCCCAAAAAGGACAACCCGAATCTCAGTCGGGTCTCGTAAGTTTTTTACCCTTCGCTTTTTCGACACGTGGATTTTTACGGTAAAACGGGATTACGGTGGCTGGCCTTCGATTTACCATCACTGGAGAGTGGTGCACCATGATACTGTTCCGTTTCAAATCCATGCACGCATTTCTAAAAGTCGTACGGCACTGTTTCGCCATTTCGGACAGATGTTGCACCTTGCACCGTGGATGTTGCCCCCTGTAGATATCGATTATTCGGACGACCATAACTTCTGGCTCGTTTAGAGTTACAAAAGCCATAACCTATCAAAACGAAGGCCTCGATGAGTTCTACGACTTTGACAGCTTTCAGCCGTCAACGGATAGATTAATGCCCAAAAAGGACAACCCAAATCTCAGTCGGGTCTCCTAAGTTTTTTACCCTTCGTTTTTTCGACACGTTGATTTTTACGGTAAAACGGGATTACGGTGGCTGGTCTTCGATTTACCATCGCTGGAGAGTGGTGCAACATGGTACTGTTCCGTTTCAAATCCATGCACGCAGTTCTAAAAGTCGTACGACACTGTTTCGCCATTTCGGACGGATGTTGCACCTTGCACCGGGGATGTTGCACCCTGTAGATATCGATTATTCGGACGGCCTTAACTTCTGGCTCGTTTAGAGCTACAAAACCATAACCTGTCAAAACGAAGGCCTCAATGAGTTCTACGGCTTTGACAGCTTTCAGCCGTCAACTGATAGATTAATGCCCAAAAAGGACAACCCGGATCTCAGTCGGGTCTCGTAAGTTTTTTACCCTTCGTTTTTTCGACACGTGGATTTTTACGGTAAAACGGGATTACGGTGGCTGGTCTTCGATTTACCATCGCTGGAGAGTGGTGCACCATGGTACTGTTCCGTTTCAAATCCATGCACGCATTTCTAAAAGTCGTACGACACTGTTTCACCATTTCGGACGGATGTTGCACCTTGCACCGTGGATGTTGCACACTGTAGATATCGATTATTCGGACGGCCATAACTTCTGGCTCGTTTAGCTTTACAAAAGCCATAACCTGTCAAAACGAAGGCCTCGATGAGTTCTATGGCTTTGACAGCTTTCAGCCGTCAACGGATAGACTAATGCCCAAAAAGGACAACCCGAATCTCAATCGGGTCTCGTAATTTTTTTACCCTTCGTTTTTTCGACACGTGGATTTTTACAATCAAACGGGATTACCGTGGCCCGTCTTCGACTTTCCATCGCTGGAGAGTGGTGCACCATGGTACTGTTCCGTTTCAAATCCATGCACGCATTTCTAAAGGTCGTACGGCACTGTTTCGCTATTTCGGACGGATGTTGCACCTTGCACCGTGGATGTTGCACCTTGCACCGTGGATGTTGATTAATCGGACGGCCATAACTTCTGGCTCGTTTAGAGTTATGGGAGCCATAACCTGTCAAAGCGAAGGCCTTGATCAGTTCTATGGCTTTGACATCTTTCAGCCGTCAACGGATAGATTAATGCCCAAAAAGGACAACCCGAATCTCAATCGGGTCTCGTAAATTTTTTACCCTTCGTTTATTCGACACGTGGATTTTTACGGTAAAACGGGATTACCGTGGCCCGTCTTCGACTTCCCATCGCTAGAGAGTGGTGCAACATGGTACTGTTCTGTTTCAAATCCACGCATGCTTTTCTATAAGTCGTACGACACTGTTTCGCCATTTCGGACGGATGTTGCACCTTGCACCGTGGATGTTGCACCCTGTAGATATCGATTATTCGGACGGCCATTACATCTGCCTCGTTAAGAGTTATGGGAGCCATAACCTATCAAAACGAAGGCGCCGATGAGTTCTACGGCTTTGACAGCTTTCAGCCATCAACGGATAGATTAATGCCTAAAAAGGACAACCCGAATCTCAGTCGGGTCTCGTAAGTTTTTTACCCTTCGATTTTTGGACACGTGGATTTTTGCGGTAAAACGGGATTACGGTGGCCCGTCGATTTACCATCGCTGGAGAGTGGTGCACCATGGTACTGTTCCGTTTCAAATCCATGCACGCATTTCTAAAAGTCGTACGGCACTGTTTCGACATTTCGGACGGATTTTGCACCTTGCACCATGGATGTTGCACCCTGTAGATATCGATTATTCGGACGGCCATAACTTCTGGCTCGTTTAGAGTTACAAAATCCATAACCTGTCAAAACGAAGGCCGCGATGAGTTCTACGGCTTTGACAGCTTTCAGCCGTCAACGGATAGATTAATGCCCAAAAAGGACAACCCGAATCTCAATCGGGTCTCGTAAGTTTTTTACCCTTTGTTTTTTCGACACCAGGATTTTTACGATAAAACGGGATTACGGTGGCTGGTCTTCGATTTACCATCGCTGGAGAGTGGTGCACCATGATACTGTTCCGTTTCAAATCCATGCACGCATTTCTAAAAGTCGTACGGCATTGTTTCGCCATTTCGGACGGATGTTGCACCTTGCACCGTGGGTGTTGCACCCTGTAGATATCGATTATTCGGATGGCCATAACTTCTGGCTCGTTTAGAGTTACAAAAGCCATAACCTTTCAAAACGAAGGCCTCGATGAGTTCTACGGCTTTGATAGCTTTCAGCCGTCAATGGATAGATTAATGCCCAAAAACGACAACCCGAATCTCAGTCGGGTCTCGTAAGTTTTTTACCCTTCGTTTTTTCGACAAGTGGATTTTTACGGTAAAACGGGATTACGGTGGCTAGTCTTCGATTTACCATCGATGGAGAGTGGTGCACCATGGTACTATTCCCTTTCAAATCCATGCACGCATTTCTAAAAGTCGTACGGCACTGTTTCGCCATTTCGGACGGATGTTGCACCTTGCACCGTGGATGTTGCACCCTGTAGATATCGATTATTCGGACAGCCATAACTTCTGCCTCGTTTAGAGTTACAAAAGCCATAACCTGTCAAAAGGAAGGCCTCGATGAGTTCTACGGCTTTGACAGCTTTCAGCCGTCAACGGATAGATTAATGCCCAAAAAGGACAACCCGAATCGCAGTCGGGTCTCATAAGTTTTATATCCTTCGTTTTTTCGACACGTGGATTTTTACGGTAAAATGGGATTACGGTGGTTGGTCTTCGATTTACCATCGCTAGAGAGTTGTACACCATGGTACTATTCCGTTTCAAATCCATGTACGCATTTCTAAAAGTCGTACGGCACCGTTTCGCCATTTCGTACAGATGTTGCACCTTGCACCGTGGATGTTGCACCATGTAGATATCGATTATTCGGACGGCCATAACTTCTGGCTCGTTTAGAGTTATGGGAGCCATAACCTGTAAAATCGAAGGCCCAGATGAGTTCTACGGCTTTGACAGCTTTCAGCCGTCAACGGATATATTAATGCCCAAAAAGGACAACCTGAATCTCAGTGGGGTCTCGTAAGTTTTTTACCCTTCGATTTTTGGACACGTGGATTTTTGCGGTAAAACGGGATTACGGTGGCCCGTCTTCGATTTACCATCGCTGGAGAGTGGTGCACCATGGTACTGTTCTGTTTCAAATCCATGCACGCATTTCTAAAAGTCGTACGGCACTGTTTCGCCATTTCGGACGGATTTTGCACCTTGCACCGTGGATGTTGCACCCTGTAGATATCGATTATTCGGACAGCCATAACTTCTGGCTCGTTTAGGGTTCCAATAGCCATAACCTGTCAAAACGAAGGCCTCGATGAGTTCTACGGCTTTGACAGCTTTCAGCCGTCAACGGATAGATTAATGCCCAAAAAGGACAACCCGAATCTCAATCGGGTCTCGTAAGTTTTTTACCCTTCGTTTTTTACACACCTGGATTTTTACGGTAAAATGGGATTACGGTGGCTGGTCTTCGATTTACCATCGCTGGAGAGTGGTGCACCATGATACTGTTCCGTTTCAAATCCATGCACGCATTTCTAAACGTCGTACGGCACTGTTTCGCCATTTCGAACGGATGTTGCACATTGCACCGTGGATGTTGCACCCTGTCGATATCGATTATTCGGACGGCCATAACTTCTGGCTCGTTTAGAGTTACAAAAGCCATAACCTGTCAAAACGAAGACCTCGATGAGTTCTACGGCTTTGATAGCTTTCAGCCGTCAATGGATAGATTAATGCGCAAAAACGACAACCCGAATCTCAGTCGGGTCTCGTAAGTTTTTTACCCTTCGTTTTTTCGACACATGGATTTTTACGGTAAAACGGGATTACGGTGGCTGGTCTTCGATTTACCATCGCTGGAGAGTGGTGCACCATGGTACCGTTCCGTTTCAAATCCATGCACGCATTTCTAAAAGTCGTACGGCACTGTTTCGCCATTTCGGACGGATGTTGCACCTTGCACCGTGGATGTTGCACCGTGTAGATATCGATTATTCGGACGGTCATAACTTATGGCTCGTTTAGAGTTACAAAAGCCATAACCTGTCAAAACGAAGGCCTCGATGAGTTCTACGGCTTTGACAGCTTTCAGCCGTCAATGGATAGATTAATGCCCAAAAAGGACAACACGAATCGCAGTCGGGTCTCGTAAGCTTTTTATCCTCCGTTTTTTCGACACGTGGATTTTTACGGTAAAACGGGATTACGGTAGTTGGTCTTCGATTTACCATCGCTGGAGAGTGGTGCACCATGGTACTGTTCCGTTTCAAATCCATGCACGCATTTCTAAAAGTCGTACGGCACTGTTTCGCCATTTCGGAAGGATGTTGCACCTTGCACCGTGGATGTTGCATCCTGTAGATATCGATTATTTGGACGGCCATAACTTCTGGCTCGTTTAGAGCTACAAAAGCCTTAACCTGTCAAAACGAAGGCCTCGATGAGTTCTACGGCTTTGACGGCTTTCAGCCGTCAACGGTTAGATTAATGCCCAAAAAGGACAACCCGAATCTCAGTCGGGTCTCGTAAGTTTTTTACCCTTCATTTTTTCGACACGTAGATTTTTACGGTAAAACGGGATAACGGTGGCTGGTCTTCGATTTACCATCGCTGGAGAGTGGTGCACCATGGTACTGTTCCATTTCAAATCCATGCACGCATTTCTAAAAGTCGTACGACACTGTTTCACCATTTCGGACTGATGTTGCACCTTGCACCGTGGATGTTGCACCCTGTAGATATCGATTATTCGGACGGCCATAACTTCTGGCTCGTTTAGAGTTATTAAAGCCATAACCTGTCAAAACGAAGGCCTCGATGAGTTCTATGGCTTTGACAGCTTTCAGCCGTCAACGGATAGATTAATGCCCAAAAAGGACAACCCGAATCTCAATCGGGTCTCGTAAGTTTTTTACCCTTCGTTTTTTCGATACGTGGATTTTTACGGTCAAACGGGATTACCGTGGCCCGTCTTCGACTTCCCATCGCTGGAGAATGGTGCACCATAGTACTGTTCCGTTTCAAATCTATGCACGCATTTCTAAATGTCGTACGGCACTGTTTCGCTATTTCGGACGGATGTTGCACCTTGCACCGTGGATGTTGCACCCTGTAGATATTGATTATTCGGACGGCCATTACTTCTGGCTCGTTTAGAGTTATGGGAGCCATAACCTGTCAAAACGAACGATCTGTTATCCCATTTTTTGGACAAAACTGGAATATCAATGTTGTGCGCATTTCCACCGCGACTAGAACAAGAAGAAGCAGCCAACAAGCGTATATCAATCAGGAATTTCACTCAAGCTTCAAATATAAAGTTCATTCGGTAAAACGATACAAGAGCTCATTCGGCACTCATCCCATTCGGCATGCCTTGTTCATCCGGCATCCCAATACAAGAGCCCATTCGGCGGTATGAAGTGAGAATTCGTTCGGCATTCAGAACACAAGCTATCATCCGGCAGGTCCATTCGGTAGTACCGAGACCGAACCACACTCCTCTACAAACTCCCACCGGTCCAACATCTCCCCAGACCGGCTCCATGCCTACCACCGAATCAACGCCCCACCGGACCAACATTCCTCCCAGACGACACCGAACCCATCACACTACCAAGCCACTACCGGATCGCACTCCAAGCTACTACCGAACCATCCATCCACCACCGAACCAGGAAAGGAAAGCCTCGCCGAACCAGAACGCTACCAGATCAGAATGCTTCAGCCCAAGCCCACCAGCAGCTATAAACATCCAAGACCCCTGCCCCCAGCCTCACTCTATAAATAGAGAGGCAGGGGTACAACAATGGAGGACAAGTTTGAGAGCTCAAGCCTGGAAGGAACTCTTAAACAACTTTAGATACTTGTAATCAAAGCTTTGTACTTGTAATCTAAAGAAAAAAGGAGAATAACATATGAAGTGGACGTAGGCATGTTCTGGCCGAACCACTATAAATCTGTGTGTCTTTTACAGTTTAGTCCCTGCTTTTTATATATTTGCATAAATCACCCAAATCACTAAATACAACATAAAATCAACCAACTCATACGACTTTGGGTGTTTGCGACCATTTTTTACGCAAACAGATCAGTTCTACGGCTTTGACATCTTTTAGCCGTCAACGGATAAATTAATGCCCAAAAAGGACAACCCGAATCTCAATCGGGTCTCATAAGTTTTTTACCCTTCGTTTATTCGACACGTGGATTTTTACGGTAAAACAGGATTACCGTGGCCCGTCTTCGACTTCCCACCGCTGGAGAGTGGTGCTCCATGGTACTGTTCTGTTTCAAATCCATGCACGCATTTCTAAAAGTCGTACGGCACTGTTTCGCCATTTCGGACGGATTTTGCACCTTGCACCGTGGATGTTGCACCCTGTAGATATCGATTATTCGGACGGCCATAACTTCTGGCTTGTTAAGAGTTATGGGAGCCATAACCTGTCAAAACGAAGGCCCCGATGAGTTCTACGGCTTTGACAGCTTTCATCCGTCAACGGACTGATTAATGCCCAAAAAGGACAACCCGAATCTCAGTCAGGTCTCGTAAGTTTTTTACCCTTCGATTTTTGGACACGTGGATTTTTGCGGTAAAACGGGATTACGGTAGCCCGTCTTCGATTTACCATCGCTGGAGAGTGGTGCACCATGATACTGTTCCATTTCAAATAGATGCACGTATTTCTAAAAGTCGTACGACACTGTTTCGCCATTTCAGACGGATGTTGCACCTTGCACCGTGGATGTTGCACCCTGTAGATATCGAGTATTCGGACGGCCATAACTTCTGGCTCGTTTAGAGTTACAAAAGCCATAACCTGTCAAAACGAAGGCCTCGATGAGTTCTACGGCTTTGATAGCTTTCAGCCGTCAATGGATAGATTAGTGCCCAAAAACGACAACCCGAATCTCAGTCGGGTCTCTTAAGTTTTTTACCCTTCGTTTTTTCGACACGTGGATTTTTACGATAAAACGGGATTACGGTGGCTGTTCTTCGATTTACCATCACTGGAGAGTGGTGCACCATGGTACTGTTCCGTTTCAAATCCATGCACGCATTTCTAAAAGTCGTACGGCACTGTTTCGCCATTTCGGAAGGATGTTGCACCTTGCACCGTGGATGTTGCATCCTGTAGATATCGATTATTTGGACGGCCATAACTTCTGGCTCGTTTAGAGCTACAAAAGCCTTAACCTGTCAAAACAAAGGCCTCGATGAGTTCTACGGCTTTGAAAGCTTTCAGTCGTCAACGGATAGATTAATGCCCAAAAAGGACAACCCGAATCGCAGTCGGGTCTCGTAAGTTTTTTATCCTTCGTTTTTTCGACACGTGGATTTTTACGGTAAAACGGGATTACGGTGGTTGGTCTTCGATTTACCATCGCTGGAGAGTGGTGCACCATGGTACTGTTTCGTTTCAAATCCATGCATGCATTTCTAAAAGTCATACGGCACTGTTTCGCCATCTCGGACGGATGTTGCACCTTGCACCGTGGATGTTGCACCTTGTAGATATCGATTATTCGGACGGCCATAACTTCTGGCTCGTTTAGAGTTATGGGAGCCATAACCTATCAAAACGAAGGCCCAGATGAGTTCTACGGCTTTGACAGCTTTCAGCCGTCAACGGATAGATTAATGCCCAAAAAGGACAACCCGAATCTTAGTCGGGTCTCGTAAGTTTTTTAACCTTCGATTTTTGGACACGTGGATTTTTGCGTATAAAACGGGATTACGGTGGCCCGTCTTCGATTTCCCATCGCTGGAGAGTGGTGCACCATGGTACTGTTCCATTTCAAATCCATGCACGCATTTCTAAAAGTCGTACGACACTGTTTCGCCATTTCGGACGGATTTTGCACCTTGCACCGTGGATGTTGCACCATGTAGATATCGATTATTCGGACGGCCATAACTTCTGGCTCGTTTAGAGTTACAAAAGCCATAACCTGTCAAAACGAAGGCCTCGATGAGTTCTACGGCTTTGTCAGCTTTTAGCCATCAACGGATAGATTAATGCCCAAAAAGGACAACCCGAATCTCAATCGGGTCTCGTAAGTTTTTTACCCTTCGTTTTTTCGACACTTGGATTTTTACGGTAAAACGGGATTATGGTGGCTGGTCTTCGATTTACCATCGCTGGAGAGTGGTGCACCATGATGCTGTTCCGTTTCAAATCCATGCACGCATTTCTAATAGTCGTACGGCACTGTTTCGCCATTGCGGACGGATGTTGCACCTTGCACCGTCGATGTTGCACCCTGTAGATATCGATTATTCGGACGGCCATAACTTCTGGCTCGTTTAGAGTTACAAAAGCCATAACCTGTCAAAACGAAGGCCTCGATGAGTTCTACGGCTTTGATAGCTTTCAGCCGTCAGTGGATAGATTAATTCCCAAAAACGACAACCTGAATCTCAGTCGGGTCTTGTAAGTTTTTTACCCTTCGTTTTTTCGACACGTGGATTTTTACGGTAAAACGGGATTACGGTGGCTGGTCTTCGATTTACCATCGCTGGAGAGTGGTGCACCATGGTACTGTTCCGTTTCAAATCCATGCACGCATTTCTAAAAGTCGTACGGCACTGTTTCGCCATTTCGGACGGATGTTGCACCTTGCACCGTGGATGTTGCACCCTGTAGATATCGATTATTCGGACGGTCATAACTTCTGGCTCGTTTAAAGTTACAAAAGCCATAACCTGTCAAAACGAAGGCCTCGATGAGTTCTACGGCTTTGACCGCTTTCAGCCGTCAACAGATAGATTAATGCCCAAAAAGGACAACCCGAATCACAGTCGGGTCTCGTAAGTTTTTTATCCTTCGTTTTTTCGACGCGTGGATTTTTACGGTAAAACGGGATTACGGTGGTTGGTCTTTGATTTACCATCGCTGGAGAGTGGTGCACCATGGTACAGTTCCATTTCAAATCCATGCACGCATTTTTAAAAGTCGTACGGCACTGTTTCGCCATTTCGGACGGATGTTGCACCTTGCACCGTGGATGTTGCACCCTGTAGATATCGATTATTCGGACGGCCATAACTTCTGGCTCGTTTAGAGTTACAAAAGCCATAACCTGTCAAAACGAAGGCCTCGATGAGTTCTACTGCTTTGACCAATCGGGTCTCGTAAGTTTTTTACCCTTCGTTTTTTCGACACATGGATTTTTACGGTCAAACGGGATTACCGTGGCCCGTCTTCGACTTCCCATCGTTGGATAGTGGTGCACCATGGTACTGTTCTGTTTCAAATCCATGCACGCATTTCTAAAAGTCGTACGACACTGTTTCGCCATTTCGGACGGATGTTGCACCGTGGAAGTTGCACCCTGTAGATATCGATTATTCGGACGGCCATAACTTCTGGCTCGTTTAAAGTTGTGGGAGCCATAACCTGTCAAAACGAAGGCCTCGATCAGTTCTACGGCTTTGACATCTTTCAGCCGTCAACGGATAGATTAATGCCCAAAAAGGACAACCCGAATCTTAATCGGGTCTCGTAAGTTTTTTACCCTTCGTTTTTTCGACACTTGGATTTTTACAGTAAAACGGGATTACCGTGGCCTGTCTTCGACTTTCCATCGCTGGAGAGTGGTGCACAATGGTACTGTTCCGTTTCAAATTCATGCACGCATTCCTAAAAGTCGTACGGCGCTGTTTCGCCATTTCGGACGGATGTTGCACCTTGCACCGTGGATGTTGCACCCTGTAGATATCGATTATTCGGATGGCCATAACATTAGGCTCTTTTAGACTTACGGGAGCCATAACCTGTCAAAACGAAAGCCGCGAATGAGTTCTATGGCTATGACAGCTTTCAGCCGTCAACGGATAGATTAATGCCCAAAAAGGACAACCCGAATCTCAGTCGGGTCTCGTAAGTTTTTTACCCTTCGTTTTTTGGACTCGTGGAATTTTAAGGTAAAACGGGATTACGGTGGCTAGTCTTCGATTTACCATCGCTGGAGAGTAATGCACCATAATACTGTTCTGTTTCAAATCCATGCACGCATTTCTAAAAGTCGTATGGCACTGTTTCGCCATTTCGGACGGATGTTGCACCTTGCACCGTGGATGTTGCACCCAGTAGATATCGATTATTCGGACTGCGATAACTTCTGGCTCGTTTAGAGTTACAAAAGCCATAACCTGTCAAAACGAAGGCCTCGATGATTTCTACGGCTCTGAAAGCTTTCAGCCGTCAACGGATAGATTAATGCCCAAAAAGGACAACCCGAATCTCAATCGGGTCTCGTAAGTTTTTTACCCTTCTTTTTTTCGACACGTGGATTTTTACTGTAAAACGTGATTACCGTGGCCCGTCTTCGATTTCCCATCACTGGAGAGTGGTGCACCATGGTACTATTCCGTTTCAAATCCATGCACCATTTCTAAAAGTCGTACGGCACTGTTTCTCCATTTCGGACGGATGTTGTACCTTGCACCGTGGATGTTGCACCCTGTAGATATCGATTATTCGTACGGCCATAACTTCTGGCTCATTTAGAGTTACGGGAGCCATAACCTGTCAAAACGAAGGTCACGGTGAGTTCTACGGCTTTGATAGCTTTCAGGCGTCAACGGATAGATTAATGCCTAAAAAAGACAACCCGAATCTCAATCGGGTCTCGTAAGTTTTTTACCCTTCGTTTTTTCGACATGTGGATTTTTACGGTAAAACGGGATTACGGTGGCCCGTCTTCGACTTCCCTTCGCTGGAGAGTGGTACATCATGGTACTGTTCCGTTTCAAATCCATGCACACATTTCTAAAGGTCGTACGACACTGTTTCGCCATTTCGGACGGATGTTGCACCTTGCACCGTGGATGTTGCACCCTGTAGATATCGATTATTCGGACGGCCATAACTTTTGGCTTGTTTAGACTTATGGGAACCATAACCTGTCAAAACGAAGGCCTCGATGAGTTCTACGGCTTTGACAGATTTCAGCCGTCAACGGATAGATTAATGCCCAAAAAGGACAACCCGAATCTCAGTCGGGTCTCGTAAGTTTTTTACCCTTCGTATTTTCGACACGTGGATTTTTACGGTCAAACGGGATTACCGTGGCCCGTCTTTGACTTTCCATCGCTGGAGATTGGTGCACCATGGTACTGTTCCGTTTCAAATCCATGCACGCATTTCTAAAAGTCGTACGGCACTGTTTCGCCATTTTGGGCGGATGTTGCACCTTGCACCGTGGATGTTCCACCCTGTAGATATCTATTATTCGGACGGCCATAACTTCTGACTCGTTTAGAGTTACAGGAGCCATTACCTGTCAAAACGAAGGCCTCGATGAGTTCTACGCCTCTGACAGCATTCAACCGTCAACGGATAGATTAATGCCCAAAAAGGGCAACCCGAATCTCTATCGGGTCTCGTAAGTTTTTTACCCTTCGTTTTTCGACACGTGGATTTTTACGGTAAAACGGGATTACGGTGGCCCATCTTCGACTTCCCATCGCTGGAGAGTGGTGCACCATGGTACTGTTTCGTTTCAAATCCATGCACGCATTTCTAAAACTCATACGGCACTATTTCGCCATTTCGGACGGATGTTGCACCTTGCACCGTGGATGTTGCACCCTTTAGATATAGATTATTCGGACAGCCATAACTTCTGGCTCGTTTAGAGTTACGGGAGCCATAACCTGTCAAAACGAGGGCCTCGATGAGTTCTATGGCTTTGATAGCTTTCAGCCGTCAACGGATAGATTAATGCCCAAAAAGGACAACCCGAATCCCAATCGGGTCTCGTATGTTTTTTACCCTTCGTTTTTTCGACACGTGGATTTTTACGGTAAAACGGGATTACGGTGGCTGGTCTTCGATTTCCATCGCTGGAGAGTGGTGCACCATGATACTGTTCTGTTTCAAATCCATGCACGCATTTCTAAAAGTCGTACGACACTGTTTCGCCATTTCGGACGGATGTTGCACCCTGCACCGTGGATGTTGCACCCTGTAGATATCGATTATTCGGACGGCCATAACTTCTGGCTCGTTTAGAGTTACAAAAGGCATAACCTGTCAAAACGAAGGCCTCGATGAGTTCTACGGCTTTGACAGCTTTCAGCCGTCAACGGATAGATTAATGCCCAAAAAGGACAACCCGAATCTCAATCGGGTCTCGTAAGTTTTTTACCATTCGTTTTTTCGACACGTGGATTTTTACGGTAAAACGGGATTACCGTGGCCCGTCTTCGACTTCCCATCGCTGGAGAGTGGTGCACCATGGTACTGTTCCATTTCAAATCCATGCACGCATTTCTAAAAGTCGTACGGCACTGTTTCGCCATTTCGGACGGATGTTGCACCTTGCACCGTGGATGTTGCACCCTGTAGATATCGATTATTCGGACGGCCATAACTTCTGCCTCGTTTAGAATTACGAGAGGCATAACCTCTCAAAACGAAGGCCTCGATGAGTTCTACGGCTTTGACAGCTTTCAGCCATCAAAGGATAGATTAATGCCCAAAAAGGACAAACCGAATCTCAATCGGGTCTCGTAAGTTTTTTACCCTTCGTATTTTCGACACGTGGATTTTTAAGGTAAAACGAGATTACCGTGGCCTGTCTTCGACTTCCCATCGCTGGAGAGTGGTGCACCATGGTACTGTTCCATTTCAAATCCATGCACGCGTTTCTAAAAGTCGTACGGCACTGTTTCGCCATTTCGGACGGATGTTGCACCTTGCACCGTGGATGTTGCGCCCTGTAGATATCGATTATTCGGACGACAATAACTTCTGGCTCGTTTAGAGTTACGGGAGTCATAACCTGTTAAAACGAAGGCCTCGTTGAGTTCTACGGCTTTGACCGCTTTCAGCCGTCAACGGATAGATTAATGCCCAAAAAGGACAACCCGAATCTCAATCGGGTCTCGTAAGTTTTTTACCCTTCATATTTTCGACACGTGGATTTTTACGGTAAAACGGGATTACCGTGGTCCGTCTTCGACTTCCCATCGCTGGAGATTGGTGCACCATGTTACTGTTCCGTTTCAAATCCATGCACGCATTTCTAAAAGTCGTACGGCACTGTTTCGCCATTTTGGACGGATGTTGCAACTTGCACCGTGGATTTTGCACCTTGTAGATATCGATTATTCGGACGGCCATAAATTCTGGCTCGTTTAGAGTTACGGGAGCCATAACCTATCAAAACGAAGGCCTCGATGAGTTCTAAGGCTTTGACAGCTTTCAGCCGTCAACGGATAGATTAATGCCCAAAAAGGACAACCCGAATCTCAATCGGGTCTCGTAAGTTTTTTACCCTTCGTTTTTTCTACACGAGGATTTTTACGGCAAAACGGGATTACCGTGGCCCGTCTTCGACTTCCCATCGCTGGAGAGTGGTGCACCATTGTACTGTTCCGTTTCAAATCCATACACGCATTTCTAAAAGTCGTATGACACTGTTTTGCCATTTCGGACGGATGTTGCACTTTGCACCGTGGATGTTGCACCCTGTAGATATCGATTATTCGGACCGCCATAACTTCTGGCTCATTTAGAGTTACGGGAGCCATAACCGGTCAAAACGAAGGCCACGACGAGTTCTACGGCTTTGACAGCTTTCAGCCGTCAGCGGATAGATTGATGCCCAAATAGGACAACCAGAATCTCAATCGGGTCTCGTAAGTTTTTTACCCTTCGTTTTTTCGACACGTGGATTTTTACGGTAAAACGGGATTACGGTGGCCCATCTTCGACTTCCCATCGCTGAAGAGTGGTTCACCATGGTACTGTTCCATTTCAAATCTATGCACGCATTTCTAAAACTCATAAGGCACTGTTTCGCCATTTCGGACGGATGTTGCACCTTGCACCGTGGATGTTGCACCGTGTAGATATCGATTATTCGGACGGCCATAACTTCTGGCTCGTTTAGAGTTACGGGAGCCATAACCTGTCAAAACGAAGGCCTCGATGAGTTCTATGGCTTTGATATCTTTCAGCTGTCAGCGGATAAATTAATGCCCAAAAAGGACAACCCGAATCCCAATCGGGTCCCGTAAGTTTTTTACCCTTCGTTTTTTCGACACGTGGATTTTTACGGTAAAACGGGATTACCGTGGCCCGTCTTCGAATTCCCATCGCTGGAGAGTGGTGCACCATTGTACTGTTCCATTTCAAATCCATGCACGCATTTCTAAAAGTCGTACAGCACTGTTTCGCCATTTCGGACGGATGTTGCACCTTGCACCGTGGATGTTGCACCCTGTAGATATCGATTATTCGTACGGCCATAACTTCTGGCTCGTTTAGAGTTACGGGAGCCATTACCTGTCAAGGCAACGGTGAGTTCTACCGCTTTGACAGCTTTCAGCCGTCAACAGATAGATTAATGCCCAAAAAGGACAACCCGAATCTCAATCGGGTCTCGTAAGTTTTTTACCCTTCGTTTTTTCGACACGTTGATTTTTACGTAAAACGTGATTACCGTGGCCCGTCTTCGACTTTCCATCGCTGGAGATTGGTGCACCATGGCACTGTTCCGTTTCAAATCCATCCACGCATTTCTAAAAGTCGTACGACACTGTTTCGCCATTTTGGACGGATGTTGCACCTTGCACCAGGGATGTTGCACCCTGTAGATATCGATTATTCGGACGGCCATAACTTCTAGCTCGTCTAGAGTTACGGGAGCCATAACCTGTCAAAACGAAGGCCTCGATGAGTTCTACGGCTTTGACAGCTTTCAGCCGTCAACGGATAGATTAATGCCCAAAAAGGACAAGCCGAATCTCAGTCGGGTCTCGTAAGTTTTTTACCCTTCGTTTTTTTCGACACGTGGATTTTTACGGTAAAACGGGATTACGGTGGCTGGTCTTCGATTTACCATCGCTGGAGAGTGGTGCACCATGATATTGTTCCATTTCCAATCCACGCACGCATTTCTAAAAGTCGTACGGCACTGTTTCGCCATTTCGGACGGATGTTGCACCTTGCACCGTGGATGTTGCACCCTATAGATATCGATTATTCGGACGGCCATAACTTCTGACTTGTTTAGAGTTAGGTGAGCCATAACCTGTCAAAACGAAGGCCTCGATGAGTTCTACGGCTTTGACAGCTTTCAGCCATCAACGGATAGATTAATGCCCAAAAAGGACAACCCGAATCTCAGTCGGGTGTGGATAGTTTTTTACCCTTCGTTTTTTCGACACGTTGATTTTTACGGTAAAACGGGATTACGGTGGCTGGTCTTCGATTTACCATCGCTGGAGAGTGGTGCACCATGATACTGTTCCGTTTAAAATCTACGCACGCATTTCTTAAAGTCGTACGACAATGTTTCGCCATTTCGGACGGATGTTACACCTTGCACCGTGGATGTTGCACCCAGTAGATATCGATTATTCGGACGGCCATAACTTCTGGCTCGTTTAGAGTTACGGGAGCCATAACCTGTCAAAACGAAGGCCTCGATGAGTTCTAAGGCTTTGATAGCTTTCAGCCGTCAATGGATAGATTAATGCCCAAAAAGGACAACCCGAATCTCAATCGGGTCTCGTAAGTTTTTTACCATTCGTTTTTTCAACACGTGGATTTTTACGGTAAAACGGGATTACCTTGGCCCGTCTTCGACTTCCCATCGCTGGAGAGTGGTGCACCATGGTACTGTTCCATTTCAAATCCATGCACGCATTTCTAAAAGTCGTACGTCACTGTTTTGCCATTTCGGACGGATGTTGTACCTTGCACCTTGGATGTTCCACCCTGTAGATATCAATTATTCGGACGGCCATAACTTCTGGCTCGTTTAGAGTTATGTTTGCACAAAAAATGGACAAACACCTCCAAGTCGTATTATTTAGTTGATTATATGTGATTTTCAATGATTTTAGATGAGTATGTAAATATAAAAGAAGTAGGGGCTGAAATGTAAAAGACACGCGGATTTATAGTGGTTCGGCCAGAATGCGCCTACGTCCACTTTATATGTTATTATCTTCTTTCTTTCAGATTACAAGTACAATGCTTCATATATAAGTATATGAAATTAGTTTGAAAGTTCCTTCCTTGCTTGAGCTCTCAAACTTGTCTGCCATTGTTGTACCCCTGCCGCTCTATTTATAGAATGAGGTAGGGGGCAGGGGTCTTGGAAGTATATAACTGCTGGTAAGCCTGGGCTGAAGCAATTTGGACTGGCAATCATCTGGTTCGGCGGAGGTCCATTCGGTGGTGAGGTATGGTTTGGCTCGGTGGCGTTGGTTCGGTCGTGGAGTTGGTTCGGTGGTGAGCTTGAAGGTTGGTTCGGTCGTATGTGGTCCGGTCGTATGTGGTCCGGTCATGTGGGAAAGGGGTTGGACCGGTGGTATTGGAGAGGACGTTGATCCGGTATTGCTTGGTTGTGACTTTGAAGCTGGTTCGGCAGGAACTTGGTCTGGCATTGGGTAGGTGAGGCGTTGGTTCGGTGGAGCGGAGGGAAGGAGGCTGGCTATGCTGGATGGACTTGGGCTTGCACTGCCGAATGAAGCTTCATGTGTGAATTCCGAGCGTACCTTGCCGAATGAATTGGAGGTTGCGAACCCGGGTGAAACTGACGCTTCTTGGTCTCGAGATCCCCTGGGTGAGAATTCGCCCAACATTTGCCCCCCAAAGTGGGGCACGTGCTTGCATGTGTCGCGCTTTGTTTCTTTGTGGTAGGAAGTCTAGCTTTGTAACGCCATGGGTTGGATGTTCGTATTCTGTTGATGTCCTGCAAAGGAATTTACAGTTTTAGAGTGATTTCAAACGACAACCGTTCGTGATCGAAATATTCGAGTTGAATTGAACTGTGCTGTTTGGGACGAGAGAGTAAGCCCCGAGGGGGCTTAGCATCATTGATGCCAGGTTCATGTCAGAGTGGATCCTTGGATCGTTTGTCAAGATGGTTTATCGCCAGCTCAGAGCATGCCTAGGGATCGTTCGCGACCCCGTACATGTGTAAGTAGCTTAGCCATTTCATAATTATCAGAGTCAAATATCCGTTTAACCTACGAGTTTAAAAAGGCGTGTCAAAGTGTAAATTCCCACGACAATAGGGTTAATAACCATTCAGAGCGTGCCTATGGACCGTTCGTGGTCGCGTACACGTGTAAACGATTAATCCATGTTAGTGAGAGATTTACAACTTATTCATCGTTGTCGTAATCCTCATTTTATTAGTTAGTTCTGGAGTTCGGTACTTATCTGCATGAGGCGCTCTGCATGCCCCTAGTTCCTGGTTGTCGTTGGTAGAGAGATAGTTCATTCGGTTTTTTGTTGGTCCGGTTATTCTCATCCGGCTGTGGTTTCATTCGGCATCTAGTTGGTTCGGTATATTTGTTATTGGTCCGGTGTTCCTATCCGGTGGGCCGAACCAGTTGGTTCGGCGGCCCTGAGCTCGCCTATATATAGAGGCCGTACCCCCCTTGGTTTTCCCTTACCGAACCAGAGAGCCGAATCAACTGACTTGCTGGACCAAATTGTCTGCCGAACCAAATCTCTACCGAATCAGGTATACACTCTATTGCCGAATGCCTTTATTACCGAATGTTTCTGTATGCCGAATGAGTTTAAGGCCTTAGTGCCGAATGAACTTCATGCCCCATTGCCGAATGAATTTGCTTGCACCGTATTACCGAACGAATTCGTATACCGGATGAACCTCTAATGCCGAATGGAACTACCGAATGAGGCATATACCGAATGAGACTCGGAATTTGAATCTTGAGCGAAATCTTAGGCTTTTATATGCTTGCTTTAGATACTTGCTTGTTTATTTTCCTATACTTCTTATTCTAACATCAAGTTTTTCTTGTACTGCAGAAAATGTCTCGCAAAGCGGAAACACGATCGGACAGAAAGAAGTCTAGAGGCACAGGAGAGTCTTCTTCTTCCTTGCCCCCAGTCCAACCAGGATCCGGGCAACATCGACCTATTCCGAGGTCTCTAGTGGATGGATATGGTCCATAGGAACTTTTGATCTCCCCTCCTGATTGCTTTCCTAGCTCCCTAAAGGAGGAGCAACTTGACGTCATATCCCGTTCCTTCGGGATAGATAGGGCTCTTATGCTGCTGCCGGGAGATGGAGTGATGCCATATAATCCTCCCGAGGGCTACTTTGCTTATAGCAGATACCATTGCATGTGCGGTGCTATCCCTCCTATCAACGCTTGGATAGTAAGCTTCACCACATATTTGAAGGTGGCTCCCTTCCAGCTTCAGCCTAACTCTTATGCCATCCTGGTGAGCCTCTTTGTTATCTTCCAGAGGAGGTACGGGCGTCCTCCTTCTAACCGGGAAATTCGATATTTGTACAACTTGAGAGGCTATAAGAAGGGGTCTCCGTATATCAGCCTGGAAGCGGCCGTGCCCTTCAAACCGGTCCTGGACTTATATTCCAAGTTTACCATGTTCAAGAAAGAGTGGTTCTTCATCAAGGACGATGCTGTTTCTTTCCGCCTTTTCACTTCCGGCTGTAAGATGGATTTCATTTATATTTTCCATGTTTTGACTGTAGTGTTTTTTCTTACATGCTTCTATTTCTGGCTAGCGACAGGTGGTATTGCAGTCGTGGAGGATGATTCCTTGGTGCGAATGGCTGCTGAACTAAAGGCTATTCCGGCACGGGACCGGTCGGCCTCCTTCTTGATCAGAAACGCAACCCTCTTGGAGTATAATTTGATCTTACCGCACCAGTCCGTGGTTAAGCAAAGGGATACGGCTGAGGAGAAGGCTGCTAAAGCTAAGGAGGGGGCTACGGTGAAGAGCGGTAAGAGGGAGCCTTTTGCAGAGCGTCCCGCTGTCGGGGGGAAGAAGGTGAAGAAGTCTGATTGCCCTTCTCCAAGCACTTGTCCGACGGTCCCGGAGGGGGAAGGTGTAGATGAGGAGGAAGGAGGCGAGGTTGGAGAAGGGTCGGAGGGTGGAGGAGACGGCGACGGTCAAGGTGGTAATGGCGTCGGTGCCCTAACCTCTGAGCAAGACCTTGAACTGGATGAGGCTCTCCGTCGGGCCTTCGGGGAGTCGGAGGGAGAGTCGGAAACGGAGAAGGCAAAGGAAACCGGGAAAGCTGTGGCTGGCACTGACCCATCCTCTAAGGGTTCCTCAGCTAGGGCGATTCCGGCGATGCAAGGTGAACTTTTGTCTTCTGCCGATTCCATTTTCGATAGGGACTTAGAAATTTTTTACGGTTCACTTCCGTCCTGGAATGAGATCCAGGACTTATTGCAGTATCTCACTCCTCCGCCGGGTTTGTATAATAGACGTGTCTTCTCACTTTTCGTTCCTTTTAACTTAACACATTTTTCGAACTGTGGATTATTGTATGTTCGTAACACTTGTTCTTTATTCCAGGGGCAGGCCAGGTGGTTAAAACGTCGGACGTTCGACACCGCCTTGAGCAGTTTAAGTCGAGGAGAGCTTCTGCGAAACCCCCTACTGGTCGCACTGGGGATGTAGTCAGTTATCGCCCTCTTCTCGGGGTCATTGAAGAGGGCATTCGGAAAAAGAAGCGGAGCCATTCCTTATTTGAGTCTTCCCCTGGTTCGCAGCTTCCTACTCAGCCTCCTCGTGATACTACGGAGGAGAGCACGGAATCCGGCCCCCCTCATCCTCCTTTCAAGAGCCCAACTGTTATTCGTATAAGGCGTCCTGACGTGCCTCGCCCCGTGCCTCGTGACCCTTTTGCCGGTCATCCTGATTTAGATCCGAGCTTTCAGGATATCTCATTTGATAAGGCCACGGGCGAGCACCTCCTTCCCCGCAACCCCATGGTAAGAGTGCTGGACGAGGCCAAGTCTTTAGATCTTGATTTACTTACTACACGGGTAGTCACCATGGGGGACGAAGCCAAGGCTAACATCGATCGGGTGGCCGCAGAGACCAAGAAGTTAATGGAGCATCATGCTAAATTGGCCAAGGCCGGGGAAGAGATCGGGAGTGCTAATGTTCGGTTGAGGTTAAAAGTTGCCGATCAGGCCAAGCAGCTCGCCGATCAAGCCATCCAGATTTCCCAGCATGAGGAAGCCTCCAAGCGGCTGAAAGAGACGATGGAGAAGGCCAGTAGGGCTGAATTACGGAAGATGGAGGTCGCCTGCAGGGAACGGATTAACATGGCCATTACGACGGTGGACGAGGTTCGAAATGCGGATCTTGAGCGGGTAGAGGAGTTGTCTGGGAGGCTCGAGGCTGCGGAAATGGCTCAGGCCGAGTTGAAGGAGGAGATGGAGGAGATGAGGAGGTCCCTCAAGTTAAAGGAGGAGGAAATGAGGAGGTCTCTCCAGGCTGACTGCTTGAGATACCAATCAGAGAGGGACATTGCCGTCGCCAAGTTGCAAGCCTCCGAGGCCCGGGTGAGGGAGTTTGAGGAGAATGAGGGGATGATGGATGAGATGCTGCAGGACATGTACTTCCACACTTGGAAGGAGGGCGGCTTGTCTTGGATGGACGATTACCCTCGGGTGATGGCCAAGGTGTATCTCCAGGCTTTAGAGGAGGCCAGGGTGAACGCGGGTAAGGAAGGCGGAGAGGCTTTCAATTTGGATGCGGTTACTGCCCAGTTCTCGAAGGAGGAGCAAGCGGCGGTGAAGGAGGGGATGCGGCTGCTTGCTGCAGAGGAAGCGGGCGTGCAGTTGGATGATGAGGATCAAGCGGCGGATGCTGGTGAGTTATTCTTTTCCCTTTCTTTCCTTTCCGTGTTTTCATAACTTGATCGTTCGTTTAATGAATTCCTCTTCTGAACTGGACAGGTGGGACTCCTGATCCACATGCTGGGGGCTCTGATCCTGCGGCTAAGTAGACTGGGGAAGTCGGTGATGGAGTGTGGACGCGGTTGCCACCTTTTTATTTCTTTTTATCACTGTTTACGTTAGTCATTGACATGTAACTATAACAATATTATTTGCAAAGAATAACTTCGTGTGATTTTATAATATAAGCTGATGTTGTTATGTTTAAATGTTGTTGTCATCTTGATGTGCTGCGTGAGAAATATAACTATGTATATGCCTGTGATTCTAGTTGTGTTTGATGCTAAGTTTTTTGCTAGAAATATAATTTCATGTGTTGCAATGTTATTGTACGAACAAGCTATAGTTACGTATTTATGTACAAGAAAAGAGAGTACCGCCCTTTATGTTCCATTCGCAGGCGGTAGCTTAGAGTATCTTATGTAACTGTTCACGGATATAGCTGAGTACCTTGCCACCCAGTACGCAGGCTTAGTTTCTCATGAGTGAACGCTTCCTATTTGGTTTCCTGTACTTTAGAGTTTGTTATACAGGATAGGAGAAAAGTATTTAAATGAAATGGAAATATAGTAAAAGTAAAACTTCCAGTCACGGAAGGCCGTCGATGTGCTTAAGTTCGTGGCAAACGGGTTTTGTAGTCACTTTCCCTAGCTGTGGGTCTTGGAGACATTTGTCACCCATCTTACGCCTCCGCGGGGAGTTTTCTTTTTTACCACAGCCGCACTTAAGACACATCGGAGCCGAGATCGCGCACGGTAACTACCCGAACCATTATGGTCCGTAATCGTGGATATTATTTGATTTACCGTGGCCGGCTAGCGTGGGTGTCGTTGGCCGTGAACTACCCCTGGCTGGCCACATCTTATGTTGGGGCTTAAAGTAGGTTCACAGTTGCCGGCGAGCCGAACGCCGTAATGAGCTGCCATCGGCTATAGTCGGCCTTTATGATGACTTATAATCGGCTCATTACAGTTGGCTTTGAGGGCAGGCGCGCAATGAGTTAACCCGCAGCAGAGGGATGCTGGAGCAAAAGTGTCTCATTGGCGAGTGCATAGAATCGTAGCGTACCTGTTAGGCCTAGTCCAGATGAGGCCGCGGTGCGTCTTGAGTGGAGATGCCATAGGATTTTGTTCAACAGAAAGGGATAAAACTTAACAAGTAGCCAAGACATAAAGGAACAAGCTAAAAAGAGACAAGATTTTTTAAAGTGGTTCGGCACGAAAGTGCCTACGTCCACTGATTCTCTTTGTTAATTCACTTCATATGGGCAGTACAAGTTAAGAAAAGTATCGACGGAGGTGTCGGATGTTCCATGCCTTCTGGAACACCTCTCCGTCCACTGTTGACAAAATATAAGCTCCGTTGTGGAGATCTTTATGAATTACATACGGTCCGTCCCAGATGGGGTCTAGTGCCCCGGGGCGCGGAAAGATTCGCCTGAGGACAAGATCTCCTTCTTGTAAGCTGCGATGCTTGACTTTGGAATTGTATAGCGATGCCACTTTTTGCTTGTGAGCTGCTGCTTTAAGTGCTGCATCGTTTCTCCTTTCCTCAACCAGATCCAAAGACATGAGGAGGAGTTCTTCGTTTTCTTCTGGGTTGTAGTGGATCCTACGGTGGGAAGGCACAATAGTCTCAACTGGGAGCATTGCCTCCGATCCATATGCCAAGGAGAAAGGAGTATGTCCCGTTGATGTTCTGAAAGACGTGCGGTATGCCCATAGTGCCGTAGGAAGTTCGTCCACCCAGGCGCCTTTTGACTTTTCAAGTTTCTTCTTGATTAGGGTTTTGAGAATTTTGTTGACAGCTTCAACTTGTCCGTTTGCCTGAGGATAAGCTACTGATGAGAAGCTTTTATGAATTCCATGCTCCTGGCACCAGTCGGCAAATTCTTCGCTGTCAAATTGGAGCCCGTTGTCTGATATGATCTTGAGTGGGACTCCGTACCTGCACAGAATATTTTTGATCAAGAAGTTTATAACTTTTGCTGAAGATATTTTATTTAGAGGTTCTGCTTCCACCCATTTGGTGAAATAATCGACTGCCACTACAGCATATTTGGCTCCGCCCCGGCCCGTTGGTAGTTCGCCAATTAAGTCAATTCCCCATACAGCAAAGGGCCAAGGGCTGGTCATTTGAGTAATTTCATTTGTGGGCAGTCGAGGAATCTTGGCAAATTTCTGACATCTGTCGCATTTCTTGACGAAGTCTAGAGCGTCTTTGTTTAGCGTGGGCCAGTAATATCCATATCGGAGTATCTTCCTTGCCAAAGTATGCCCCCCAGTGTGATCTCCGCATCCTCCCTGATGGATGTTTGATAAGATCTCCTTGGCTTCCCTTCCAGCGACGCATCTCAATAAGGGGCCAGAGAAGCCACGCCGATAGAGGATGCCTTCTTGTATCGTGTAGTGGGGAACTTTCCTCAAGATCCTCTTGGCTTCGTCACGCCTGTCGGGCAGTGTGCCATCTTGCAAATATTTCCGGATGGGAGTCATCCAGGTTCCTTCTTCGATTGCAGTTACCAGATTTACTGGTTTGAAACTTGGGGCTAGCTGCCTTGAGATGGCTAGTGTTCCGAAAATGGTGCTATTCTTCATACTAGCTTGCTTGGCAAGTTCATCTGCCTCTTGGTTCTCTTCTCGAGGAATATGTTTGATTAGATAGTGGTCCAATTGATCGAGCAGCAGTTTGGTTTTCTTTAGGTATGCCATGAGTCGTTCTCCTCGAGTCTGGAACTCTCCTAGCACCTGGTTTACGATAAGCTGAGAATCACTATGAAGACATAAAGAATTGATTCCAATTTCCAGGGCAAGCTCCAATCCTGTTATTACTGCTTCATATTCAGCATCGTTGTTAGTGGCCGTGAACTCCAACCTTAATGCATAGTACAACTTTCTTCCCCTGGGGGTGATGATCACAATTCCTGCCCCCGAGCCTTGTTCGTTCGATGCTCCATCTACAAAGAGGTTCCACTTGATGTTTTTTGCTACTTCGGATTGTTCCTTGCCTTCGTTGGTAGTGAATTCGGCAATGAAATCGGCCATGGCTTGTCCTTTGATAGCGGTGCGAGGATGGTAGGTGATATCATACTGACTTAGTTCGATGCACCATTTGAGGAGTCGCCCAGAAGTGTCAAGACGATGGAGCACTTGTCTTAGCGGTTGATCGGTTAGAACCCTGATGGAGTGAGACTGGAAGTAGTGTCGCAGTTTTCGTGACGCGATCAATAAACAATATGATAATTTCTCTAGTTTAGGATATCTGGCCTCTGCCCCTGTAAATCTCTTACTTACAAAGTAAACCGGGCGTTGTGTGCAGTCTTCTTCTCTTACCAAGGCGGCGCTTAGAGCATGAGATGATACAGCGAGGTATAGGTATAACACTTCACCTTCATTTGGAGTTGAGAGTACTGGTGGTCTCTGAAGGTGTTCGATTAGGTTGAGGAAGGCTTTTAAGCATTCATCGGTCCACTCGAATCTCCCTTTGTCTTTCTTGAGAGCTTCGAAGAAAGGGACACACTTGTCAGTTGCCTTGGAAATGAATCTGCTTAGGGAGGCCACCTTTGCGTTTAGGCTCTGCATTTCTTTTCGAGTGGAGGGTATCCTTATTTCTTTTAGAGCCCGGATTTGTTCAGGGTTTGCTTCGATTCCTCTGGCGTGGACGATAAATCCTAAGAATTTTCCCGAAGATACTCCGAAGGAGCACTTTAGAGGATTCAGCTTCATTCCATATCGGCGAAGTACTTGAAACATCTCGCCCAGGTGGCTTACATGGTCGTCGGCTTTCCTGGACTTCACCAACATGTCATCCACATACACTTCCATAGTTCGTCCTATTAGTTCTGCGAACATCTTGTTGACGAGGCGCTGATAGGTAGCTCCAGCATTTTTGAGTCCAAAAGGCATGACTTTGTAACAATATAGTCCGCGGTCGGTGATGAAGCTAGTGTGGTCTTGATCAGGAGCGTGCATGGGAATCTGGTTATATCCGGAGTATGCATCCATAAAAGATAGGAGTTCGTGTCCGGCTGTGCTGTCCACAAGTTGGTCAATTCGGGGAAGTGGGAAGCAATCTTTTGGGCAAGCGTCATTCAGATTGGAGAAGTCAATAAATGTTCGCCACTTTCCATTGGCCTTTTTTACTAGCACTGGGTTAGCGATCCATTCTGGGTAGATGGCTTCCCGTATGAAGCCATTAGCAAGTAGATTCTTTACTTCCTCATCAAGGGCTGCCGATCGCTCTGCCCCCATGCTCCTCTTTTTCTGCTTTACTGGTACCTTGGTGGGATCGATGTTCAGCATGTGGCATGCTATGTCGGGGGAGATTCCTGTCATATCGGCATGGGTCCACGCAAATACATCTAAGTTGTGGCGGAGAAAGTCAATGAGTTGATCTTTCAACTCCGTTTTTAGCTGAGATCCGACTTTTAATAGTTTACTTGAATCGTGCTTGTCTACAGATACGAATTCCATAGCCTCTGCAGGCTCGGCGGTAGCCTCCTCCTCTTTATCCCTGGGGTCTAGTTCATTGAAGGGATCGCTTGTGTATCGAAGAGGAGGGGCTTTCTTTAGTTGCTATGCCTCCAAGCTTTTCATGCAGAGAGTAGTCTCTGCACCTTTTCCTTTATTCTTTCTGCGGTTATCGCGAAGTTCAGTTACATAGCAGTCTCGGGCAGCATCTTGATCTCCTTCTACTTCTCCTACTCCGTTGTCTGTTGGAAATTTCATTTTCAGGCACCAGGGGGCTAATACAATCTGGAAGTCAGACAAGGCTGGTCTTCCCAAGAAGGCGTTGTAAGCCGAGTGGTTTTCTATTAGTACGAACGTTTGTTTTCGCACAACGGAACGGGGATGACTTCCTATTTCGACGAAGAGGTCAAGTTGCCCGAGGGGCATTTTTGCATCTCCAGTGAAACCGTGCAGTGGTTTGTCACAGGGGGATACATCCTTCATTGATAACTTCATTTTGTCGAAAGCATGTTTGAATAGGATATTTACGGAGCTTCCTGTGTCTATTAGAATCCGAAAAACTTTAGCTGGACCGAACCAGGCAGAGATGACCATAGGATCCATATGTGGGTACTGTCTTCCTTCCAAATCACGCCTACTGAATATGATGTCGTCGTTCTCTTTTCGTTTCGGGTGGCGTTCTTCCGTGATGGAGTTAACATAGCCTTCTGCATTTCTAAGCGACTTGCCGTACCTTTCCATCTCTGCCCAACTTCTGTCGGCGATGTGTGGTCCTCCTGAGATGGTAAGGACCACTATCTTCTCTTGACTAGAGCCACTGGTGTTGTGATTGTTGCGATTCCCTCCGCCTACCTCTGGGAGGGGTTGCTTTGAGTTCTCATTGGCTGGAGTTGGAGTCCTGTTCTGACCCTTCACATAGCGTTCCAGTCTTCTTCTTCTAATGTGTTCTTCGATCAAGTCCCGAAGATGGTGGCATTCATTGGTGTCATGTCCATGGGATTCGTGGAAGCGACAGAACTTTCCGGACTTGAGTGCGTTATCTGATTCTTTCTTGTGCGGGGGGCGCTTGTATCCTAGTTCGCCCTGAGTGGCTAGGAAGATATTTTCGATTGTGTCGTTCAAAGAAGTGTAGGAGTCAAATCTCGGTCCTGGTCGATATGGCGCTTTTCGACCTTTCTGCCCCCAGCATTGTCTCTAGATTCATTTCTTCGAGCGTCCTTAGCTGCAGTGGGAACCTTGTCCTGAACTGTCTTACCTTGTTGTCCTGATTGCCTCTCTGTAGCAGCGTCTTCAAGTCTCATATACTTTCCAGCTTCATGGAAGAAATCAGGCAAGGTAGCTGGTTTTTCCTTAGTTAATCTTCTGGCAAACTTGGTGTCTGGATGTACACCACTACAGAGGGCCATTAGAGTGAGTTTTTCATCGGCATCTTGAACTGCTGCCGCTGCGGCGTTGAACCGTGTTAGATATTGTTGCAGCGTCTCTCCGGTTTTCTGTTTGACATTGGATAAAGAATAAGCATCCTTGGGTTGTTCCACATGGATGCGGAACTGGCTAATAAACCTTTCTTTCAACATCTCCCATGAGCTGATGGATCCTTGGGGTAGATGGCAGAACCAGGAGGTAGCTAGATCAGCTAGGAATAGCGGAAAACATTTACATAACACTCCTTCTGTTGCTCCACTCATGAGCATATGCTGGGTGTATCTCTGCAAGTGTACGATGGGGTCGGAAGTTCCTTTGTAAGGTTCCATGGTTGGCATTTTCCATTCCCGGGGAGTGATGGCAGTTTCGATATTTCGGGTAAAGGGACTGGTGACCCTAGCGCCTATTCCCCGGTCCCTTTGCTCCCGTTGGACACATTCTCTGAATAATCGTGCCATTCGTCCGTCAGAACTTGGAGCAGACAAAAATGAGCTTGGTTCTTCCCTGCGGGATCTATCTCGTCCAGATGACCTGTAGGGATGGTACAGTCTATCACTTCTAGCATTATCCAGTGGTTGTCTTTTGCTGCTCGGATGCACGCTAGGACCAGCTACAGTTGCCCCCTGCCTTGATCTTCCCCTGTGGGGTTCTGTTTCGAGCACATCCATGGGGTCAACTTCGGGCTGGGTTCTAGCTCGGCTCCGTTCAACGGGGTTTCTATGATTAGGTGGCATGACTGGCTCAGCTACATCCGACCCTCGCCTGGTGCCTCCCCCGCTGGGTTCGGTTCCAAGGGCTTCCTCGAGTCGGAATTCGGGCTGAGTCCGGGCGCGGCCCCTATCATTGTTGTTCCTGTTGATAGCTTCTTCGAAGAGGGAAGACCTTTGTTGCCTCCGAGATCCTCCGGATTGGGACTCACCCCATGATTCAGTGTTGTGGTTGGACTCTTCAGCATCCCTTAAGCGTGACATGAGTTGGTCCACCAAAGCTTCTTGTTGGGATGTGAAGCGGTTAGTTACTTCAGCCACAACCCTGTCCAGATCTGCCCTAGTGATTGGTTGTTCCGTTGCGGGACCAGTTGGATTTTCCTGATTTTCATCTGGTACTGCTGTTGAAGTGGGCTGATCTGCGATTGCTGGATCTGGAAGGCTGCTAGTTGCGATGTTCTTTCCTTTGTTAACATCCCTTCTCTGTTTGGAAGGCATGATTTTTAAGCAACGAGCGATGTTGTTAGGAAGAAGGTTGAGTGGGAGAAGATGAAGCCTGAGTTCAACTCTCAATGAAAGCACCAAAAATGTTTGCACAAAAAATGGACAAACACCTCCAAGTCGTATTATTTAGTTGATTATATGTGATTTTCAACGATTTTAGATGAGTATGTAAATATAAAAGAAGTAGGGGCTGAAATGTAAAAGACACGCGGATTTATAGTGGTTCGGCCAGAATGCGCCTACGTCCACTTTATATGTTATTATCTTCTTTCTTTCAGATTACAAGTACAATGCTTCATATATAAGTATATGAAACTAGTTTGAAAGTTCCTTCCTTGCTTGAGCTCTCAAACTTGTCTGCCATTGTTGTACCCCTGCCCCTCTATTTATAGAATGAGGTAGGGGGCAGGGGTCTTGGAAGTATATAACTGCTGGTGAGCCTGGGCTGAAGCAATTTGGACTGGCAATCATCTGGTTCGGCGGAGGTCCATTCGGTGGTGAGGTATGGTTTGGCTCGGTGGCGTTGGTTCGGTCGTGGAGTTGGTTCGGTGGTGAGCTTGAAGGTTGGTTCGGTCGTATGTGGTCCGGTCGTATGTGGTCCGGTCATGTGGGAAAGGGGTTGGACCGGTGGTATTGGAGAGGACGTTGATCCGGTATTGCTTGGTTGTGACTTTGAAGCTGGTTCGGCAGGAACTTGGTCCGGCATTGGGTAGGTGAGGCGTTGGTTCGGTGGAGCGGAGGGAAGGAGGCTGGCTATGCCGGATGGACTTGGGCTTGCACTCCCGAATGAAGCTTCATGTGTGAATGCCAAGCGTACCTTGCCGAATGAATTGGAGGTTGCGAACCCGGGTGAAACTAACGCTTCTTGGTCTCAAGATCCCCTGGGTGAGAATTCGCCCAACAAGTTACGAAAGCCATAACCTGTCAAAACGAAGGCCTCGATGAGTTCTACGGCTTTGACATCTTTCAGCCACCAACGGATAGATTAATGCCCAAAAAGGACAACCCGAATCTCAATCGGGTATCGGAAGTTTTTTACCCTTCGTTTTTTCGACACGTGGATTTTTACGGTAAAACGAGATTACGGTGGCAGGTCTTCGACTTCCCATCGCTGGAGATTGGTGCACCATGGTACTATTCCATTTCAAATCCACGCACGCACTTCTAAAAGTCGTACGGCACTGTTTTGCCATTTCGGACGGATGTTGCACCTTGCACCGTGGATGTTGCACCCTGTAGATATCGATTATTCGGACGGCCATAACTTCTGGCTCGTTTAGATTTACGGGAGCCGTAACCTGTCAAAACGAATGCCTCGATGAGTTCTACAGCTTAGACGGCTTTCAGTCGTCAATGGATAGATTAATGCCCAAAAAGGACAACCCGAATCTCAGTCGGGTCTCGTAAGTTTTTTACCCTTCGTTTTTTCGACACGTGGATTTTTACGGTAAAACGGGATTACGGTGGCTGGTCTTCGATTTACCCTCGCCGGAGAGTGGTGCACCATGATACTGTTCCGCTTCAAATCCATGCATGCATTTCTAAAAGTCGTACGGCGATGTTTCGCCATTTCGGACGGATGTTGCACCTTGCACCGTGGATGTTGCACCCTGTAGATATCGATTATTCGGACGGCCATAACTTCTGGCTTGTTTAGAGTTACAAAAGCCAAAACCTGTCAAAATGAAGGCCTCGATGAGTTCAACGGCTTTGATAGCTTTAAGCCGTCAACGGATAGATTAATGCCCAAAAAGGACAACCCGAATCTCAATCGGGTCTCGTAAGTTTTTTACCATTCGTTTTTTCGACACGTGGATTTTTACGGTAAAACGGGATTACCGTGGCCCGTCTTCGACTTACCATCGCTGGAGAGTGGTGCACCATGGTACTGTTCCATTTCAAATCCATGCACGCATTTCTAAAAGTCGTACGGCACTGTTTCGCCATTTCGGACGGATGTTGCACCCTGTAGATATCGATAATTCGGACGGCCATAACTTCTGGCACGTTTAGAGTTACGGGAGCTATAACCTGTCAAAACGAAGGCCTCGATGAGTTCTACGGCTTTGACCGCTTTCAGCCGTCAAAGGATAGATTAATGCCCAAAAAGGACAACCCGAATCTCAATCGGGTCACGTAAGTTTTTTACCCTTCGTTTTTTCGACACGTGGATTTTTACGGCAAACGGGATTACCGTGGCTGGTCTTTGATTTACCATTGCTGGAGAGTGGTGCACCAAGGTACTGTTCCGCTTCAAATCCATGCACGCATTTCTAAAAGACGTACGACACTGTTTCGCCATTTCGGACGGATGTTGCACCTTGCACCGTGGATGTTGCACCCTGTAGATATCGATTATTCGGACGGCCATAACTTCTGGCTCGTTTAGAGTTCCGAGAGCCATAACCTGTCAAAACGAAGGCCACGGTTAGTTCTACGGCTTTGACAGCTTTCAGCCGTCAACGGATAGATTAATGCCCGAAAAGGACAACCCGAATCTCAATCGGGTCTCGTAAGTTTTTTACCCTTCGTTTTTTCGACACGTGGATTTTTACGGTAAGACGGGATTACGGTGACTGGTCTTCGATTTACCGTCGCTGGAGAGTGGTGCACCATGGTACTGTTCCGTTTCAAATCCATGCACGCATTTCTAAAAGTCGTACGGTACTGTTTCGCTATTTCGGACGGATGTTACACCTTGCACCGTGGATGTTGCACCCTATAGATATCGATTATTCGGACGGCCATAACTTCTGGCTCGTTAAGAATTACGGGAGCCATAACCTGTCAAAACGAAGGCCTCGATGAGTTCTACGGCTTTGACAGCTTTCAGCCTTCAACGGATAGATTAATGCCTAAAAAGGACAACCCGAATCTCAATCGGGTCTCGTAAGTTTTTTACTCTTCGTTTTTTCGACACGTGGATTTTTACGATAAAACGGGATTACCATGGCCCGTCTTCGACTTCCCATCGCTGGAGAGTGGTGCATCATGGTACCGTTCCGTTTCAAATTAATGCACGCATTTCTAAAAGTCGTACTGCACTGTTTCTCCATTTCGGATAGATGTTCCACCTTGCACCGTGGATGTTGCACACTGTAGATATCGATTATTCGGACGGCCATAGCTTCTGGCTCGTTAAGAGCTACGGGAGCAATAATTTGTCAAAACGAACGCCTCGATGAGTTCTATGGCTTAGACAGCTTTCATCCGTCAACGGATAGATTGATGCACAAAAAGGACAACCTGAATCTCAATCGGGTCACGTAAGTTTTTTAAACCTTCGTTTTTTCGACACGTGAATTTTTACGGTAAAACGGGATTACGGTGGCTGGTCTTCGATTTACCATCGCTGGAGAGTGGTGCACCATGGTACTGTTCCATTTCAAATCCATGCACGCATTTCTAAAAGTAGTACGGCACTGTTTCGCCATTTCGGACGGATGTTGCACCCTGTAGATATCGATTATTCGGACGGCCATAACTTCTGGCTCGTTTAGAGTTACGAGAGCCATAACCTGTCAAAATGAAGGCGTCGATGAGTTTTACGGCTTAGACAGCTTTCATCCATCAACGGATAGATTAATGCCCAAAAAGGACAACCCGAATCTCAATCGGGTCACGTAAGTTTTTTGCCCTTTGTTTTTTCGACACGTGGATTTTTACGGTAAAACGGGATTACCGTGGCTGGTCTTCGATTTACCATCGCTGGAGAGTGGTGCACCATGGTACTGTTCCGTTTCAAATCCATGCACGCATTTCTAAAAGTCGTATGGCACTGTTTCGCCATTTCGGACAGATGTTGCACCTTGCACCGTGGATGTTGCACCCTGTAGATATCGATTATTCGGACGACCATAGCTTCTGGCTCGTTAAGAGTTACGGGAACAATAACCTGTCAAAACGAAGGCCTCGATGAGTTGTACTGCTTAGATAGTTTTCAGCCGTCAACGGATAGATTGATGCCCAAAAAGGACAACCTGAATCTCAATCGGGTCACGTAAGTTTTTTACCCTTCATTTTTTCGACACGTGGATTTTTACTGTAAAACGGGATTACGGTGGCTGGTCTTCGATTTACCATCGCTGGAGAGTGGTGCACCATGGTACTGTTCCGTTTCAAATCCATGCACGCATTTCTAAAAGTAGTACGGCACTGTTTCGCCATTTCGGACGGATGTTGCACCTTGCACCGTGGATGTTGCACCTTGCACCGTGGATGTTGCACCCTGTAGATATCGATTATTCGAACGGCCATAACTTTTGGCTCGTTTAGAGTTACGTGAGCCATAACCTTTCAAAACGAAGGCGTCGATGAGTTCTACGGGTTAGACAGCTTTCATCCATCAACGGATAGATTAATGTCCAAAAAGGACAACCCGAATCTCAATCGGGTCACATATGTTTTTTGCCCTTCGTTTTTTCGACACGTGGATTTTTACGGTAAAACGGGATTACCGTGGCTGGCCTTCGATTTACCATCGCTGGAGAGTGGTGCACCATGGTACTGTTCCGTTTCAAATCCATGCACGCATTTCTAAAAGTCGTACGGCACTGTTGCGTCATTTCGGACGGATGTTGCACCTTGCACCGTGGATGTTGCACCCTGTAGATATCGATTATTCGGACGGCCATAACTTCTGGCTCGATTAGAGTTATGAGAGCCACAACCTGTCAAAACGAAGGCCTCGATGAGTTTTACGCCTTTGACAGCTTTCAGCTGTCAACGGATAGATTAATGCCCAAAAAGGACAACCCAAATCTCAATCGGGTCTCGTAAGTTTTTTACCCTTCGTTTTTTCGACACGTGGATTTTTACGGTAAAACGGGATTACGGTGGCTGTCCTTCGATTTACCATCGTTGGAGAGTGGTGCACCATGGTATTGTTCCGTTTCAAATCCATGCACGCATTTCTAAAAGTCATACGGCACTGTTTCGCTATTTCGGACGGATGTTGCACCTTGCACCGTGGATTTTGCACCCTGTAGATATCAATTATTTTGACGGCCAAAACTTCTGGCTCATTTAGAGTTACGGGAGCCATAACCTGTCAAAACGAAGGCCTCGATGAGTTCTACGGTTTTGTCAGCTTTCAGCCGTCAACGGATAGATTAATGCCCAAAAAGGACAAGCCGAATCTCAATCGGGTCTCGTAAGTTTTTTACCCTTCGTTTTTTCGACCGGTGGATTTTTACGGTAAAACGGGATTACGGTGGCTGGTCTTCGATTTACCATCGCTGGAGAGTGGTACACCATGGTACTGTTCCGTTTCAAATCCATGCACGCATTTCTAAAAGTCGTACGGCACAGTTTCGCCATTTCGGACGGATGTTGCACTTGCACCGTGGATGTATATCGATTATTCGGACGGCCGTAACTTCTGGCTCGTTCAGAGTTACAAAAGCCATAACCTGTCAAAACGAAGGCCTCGACGAGTTCAACGGCTTTGACAGCTTTCAGCCGTCAACGGATAGATTAATGCCCAAAAAGGACAACCCGAATCTCAATCGGGTCTCGTAAGTTTTTTACCATTCGTTTTTTCGACACGTGGATTTTTACGGTAAAACAGATTACCGTGGCCCGTCTTCGACTTCCCATCGCTGGAGAGTGGTGCACCATGGTACTGTTCCATTTCAAATCCATGCACGCATTTCTAAAAGTCGTACGGCACTGTTTCGCCATTTCGGACGGATGTTGCACCTTGCACCGTGGATGTTGCACCCTGTAGATATCGATAATTCGGACGGCCATAACTTCTGGCTCGTTTAGAGTTACGGGAGCTATAACCTGTCAAAACGAAGGCCTCGATGAGTTCTACGGCTTTGATAGCTTTCAGCCATCAAAGGATAGATTAATGCCCAAAAAGGACAACCCGAATCTCAATCGGGTCACGTAAGTTTTTTACCCTTCGTTTTTTTGACACGTGGATTTTTACGGTAAACGGGATTACCGTGGCTGGTCTTTGATTTACCATTGCTGGAGAGTGGTGCACCAAGGTGCTGTTCCGTTTCAAATCCATGCACGCATTTCTAAAAGACGTACGGCACTGTTTCGCCATTTCTGACGGATGTTGCACCTTGCACCGTGGATGTTGCACCCTATAGATATCGATTATTTGGACGGCCATAACTTCTGGCTCATTTAGAGTTCCGGGAGCCATAACCTGTCAAAATGAAGGCCACGGTCAGTTCTACGGCTTTGACAGCTTTCAGCCGTCAACGGATAGATTAATGCCCGAAAAGGACAACCCGAATCTCAATCGGGTCTCGTAAGTTTTTTACCCTTCGTTTTTTCGACACGTGGATTTTTACGGTAAAACGGGATTACGGTGACTGGTCTTCGATTTACCGTCGCTGGAGAGCGGTGCACCATGGTACTGTTCCGTTTCAAATCCGTGCACGCATTTCTAAAAGTTGTACGGTACTGTTTCGCTATTTCGGACGGATGTTGCACCTTGCACCGTGGATGTTGCACCCTGTAGATATCGATGATTCGGACGGCCATAACTTCTGGCTCGTTAAGAGTTACGGTAGCCGTAACCTGTCAAAACGAAGGCCTCGATGAGTTCTACAGCTTTGACAGCTTTCAGCCTTCAACGGATAGATTAATGCCTAAAAAAGACAACCCGAATCTCAATCGGGTCTCGTAAGTTTTTTACCCTTCGTTTTTTCGACACGTGGATTTTTACGATAAAACGGGATTACCGTGGCCCGTCTTCGACTTCCCATCGCTGGAGAGTGGTGCACCATGGTACCGTTCCGTTTCAAATTCATGCACGCATTTCTAAAAGTCGTACGGCACTGTTTCTCCATTTCGGATAGATGTTCCACCTTGCACCGTGGATGTTGCACCCTGTAGATATCGATTATTCGGACGGCCATAGCTTCTGGCTCGTTAAGAGTTACGGGAGCAATAACCTGTCAAAATGAAGGCCTCGATGAGTTCTATGGCTTAGACAACTTTCAGCCCTCAACGGATAGATTGATGCCCAAAAATGACAACCTGAATCTCAATCGGGTCACGTAAGTTTTTTACCCTTCGTTTTTTCGACACGTGGATTTTTACGGTAAAACGGGATTACGGTGGCTGGCCTTCGATTTACCATCGCTGGAGAGTGGTGCACCATGGTACTGTTCCGTTTCAAATCCATGCACGCATTTCTAAAAGTAGTACGGCACTGTTGCGTCATTTCGGACGGATGTTGCACCTTGCACCGTGGATGTTGCACCCTGTAGATATCGATTATTCGGACGGCCGTAACTTCTGGCTCGATTAGAGTTATGAGAGCCACAACCTGTCAAAACGAAGGCCTCGATGAGTTTTACGCCTTTGACAGCTTTCAGCCGTCAACGGATAGATTAATGCCCAAAAAGGACGACCCAAATCTTAATCGGGTCTCGTAAGTTTTTTACCCTTCGTTTTTTCGACACGTGGATTTTTACGGTAAAACGGGATTACGGTGGCTGTCCTTCGATTTACCATCGTTGGAGAGTGGTGCACCATGGTATTGTTCCGTTTAAATCCATGCACGCATTTCTAAAAGTCATACGGCACTGTTTCGCTATTTCGGACGGATGTTGCACCTTGCACCGTGGATATTGCACCCTGTAGATATCAATTATTTTGACGGTCAAAACTTCTGGTTCGTTTAGAGTTACGTGAGCCATAACCTGTCAAAACGAAGGACTCAATGAGTTTTACGGTTTTGTCAGCTTTCAGCCGTCAACGGATAGATTAATGCCCAAAAAGGACAACCCGAATCTCAATCGGGTCTCGTAAGTTTTTTACCCTTCGTTTTTTCGACAGGTGGATTTTTACGGTAAAACGGGATTACGGTGGCAGGTCTTCGATTTACCATCGCTGGAGAGTGGTACACCTTGGTACTGTTCCGTTTCAAATCCATGCACGCATTTCTAAAAGTCGTACGGCACAGTTTCGCCATTTCGGACGGATGTTGCACCTTGCACCGTGGATGTTGCACCCTGTAGATATCGATTATTCGGACGACCGTAACTTCTGGCTCGTTTAGAGTTACAAAAGCCATAACCTGTCAAAACGAAGGCCTCGACGAGTTCAACGGCTTTGACAGCTTTCAGCCGTCAACGGATAGATTAATGCCCAAAAAGGACAACCCGAATCTCAATCGGGTCTCGTAAGTTTTTTACCATTCATTTTTTCGACACGTGGATTTTTACGGTAATACGGGATTACCGTGGCCCGTCTTCGACTTCCCATCGCTGGAGAGTGGTGCACCATGGTACTGTTCCATTTCAAATCCATGCACGCATTTCTAAAATTCGTACAGCACTATTTCTCCATTTCGGATAGATGTTCCACCTTGCACCGTGGATGTTGCACCCTGTAGATATCGATTATTCGGACGGCCATAGCTTCTGGCTCGTTAAGAGTTACGGGAGAAATAACCTATCAAAACGAAGGCCTCGATGAGTTCTACTGCTTTGACAGCTTTCAGCCATCAACGGATAGATTAATTCCCAAAAAGGACAACCCGAATCTCAATCGGGTCACGTAAGTTTTTTGCCCTTCGTTTTTTCGACACGTGGATTTTTACGGTAAACGGTATTACCGTGGCTGGTCTTTGATTTACCATTGCTGGAGAGTGGTGCACCAAGGTACTATTCCGTTTCAAATCCATGCACGCATTTCTAAAAGACGTACGACACTGTTTCGCCATTTCGGACGGATGTTGCACCTTGCACCGTGGATGTTGCACCCCGTAGATATCGATTATTCGGACGTCCATAACTTCTGGCTCGTTTAGAGTTCCGAGAGCCATAACCTGTCAAAATGAAGGCCGCGGTTAGTTCTACGGCTTTGACAGCTTTCAGCCGTCAACGGATAGATTAATGCCCGAAAAGGACAACCCGAATCTCAATCGGGTCTCGTAAGTTTTTTACCCTTCGTTTTTTCGACACGTGGATTTTTACGGTAAAACGGGATTACGGTGACTGGTCTTCGATTTACCATCACTGGAGAGTGGTGCACCATGGTACTGTTCCGTTTCAAATCCATGCACGCATTTGTAAAAGTCGTACGGTACTGTTTCGCTATTTCGGACGGATGTTGCACCTTGCACCGTGGATGTTGCACCCTATAGATATCGATGATTCGGACGGCCATAACTTCTGGCTCGTTAAGAGTTACGGGAGCCATAACCTGTCAAAACGAAGGCCTCGATGAGTTCTACGGCTATGACAGCTTTCAGCCTTCAACGGATAGATTAATGCCTAAAAAGGACAACCCGAATCTCAATCGGGTCTCGTAAGTTTTTTACCCTTCGTTTTTTCGACACGTGGATTTTTACGATAAAACGGGATTACCGTGGCCTGTCTTCGACTTCCCATCGCTGGAGATTGGTGCACCATGGTACCGTTCCGTTTCAAATTCATGCACGCATTTCTAAAATTCGTACGGCACTGTTTCTCCATTTCGGATAGATGTTCCACCTTGCACCGTGGATGTTGCACCCTGTAGATATCGATTATTCGGACGGCCATAGCTTCTGGCTCGTTAAGAGTTACGGGAGAAATAACCTATCAAAACGAAGGCCTCGATGAGTTCTATGGCTTGGACAGCTTTCTGCCGTCAACGGATAGATTGATGCCCAAAAAGGACAACCTGAATCTCAATCGGGTCACGTAAGTTTTTTACCCTTCGTTTTTTCGACACGTGGATTTTTACGGTAAAACGGGATTACGGTGGCTGGTCTTCGATTTACCATCGCTGGAGAGTGGTGCACCATGGTACTATTCCGTTTCAAATCCATGCACGCATTTCTAAAAGTAGTACGGCACTGTTTCGCCATTTCGGACGGATGTTGCACCTTGCACCGTGGATGTTGCACCCTGTAGATATCGATTATTCGGACGGCCATAACTTCTGGCTCGTTAAGAGTTACGAGAGCCATAACCTGTCAAAACGAAGGCCTCGATGAGTTCTACGGCTTTGACCGCTTTCAGCCGTCAACGGATAGATTAATGCCCGAAAAGGACAACCCGAATCTCAATCGGGTCTCGTAAGTTTTTTGCCCTTCGTTTTTTCGACACGTGGATTTTTACGGTAAAATGGGATTACGGTGGATGGTCTTCGATTTACCATCGCTGGAGAGTGGTGCACCATGGTACTGTTCCGTTTCAAATCCATGCACGCATTTCTAAAAGTCGTAAGGCACTGTTTCGCCATTTCGGACAGATGTTGCACCTTGCGCCGTGGATGTTGCACCCTGTAGATATCGATTATTCGGACGGCCATAGCTTCTGGCTCGTTAAGAGTTACGGGAGCAATAACCTGTCAAAACGAAGGCCTCGATGTGTTGTACTGCTTAGACAGCTTTCAGCCGTCAACGGATAGATTGATGCCCAAAAAGGACAACCTGAATCTCAATCGGGTCACGTAAGTTTTTTACCCTTCGTTTTTTCGTCACGTGGATTTTTACGGTAAAACAGGATTACGGTGGCTGGTCTTCGATTTACCATCGCTGGAGAGTGGTGCACCATGGTACTGTTCCGTTTCAAATCCATGCACGCATTTCTAAAAGTAGTACGGCACTGTTTCGCCATTTCGGACGGATGTAGCACCTTGCACCGTGGATGTTGCACCCTGTAGATATCGATAATTCGGACGGCCATAACTTCTGGCTCGTTTAGAGTTACGAGAGCCATAACCTTTCAAAACGAAGGCGTCGATGAGTTCTACGGCTTAGACAGCTTTCATCCATCAACGGATAGATTAATGCCCAAAAATGACAACCCGAATCTCAATCGGGTCACGTATGTTTTTTGCCCTTCATTTTTTCGACACGTGGATTATTATGGTAAAACGGGATTACCATGGCTGGCCTTCGATTTACCATCGCTGGAGAGTGGTGCACCATGGTACTGTTCCGTTTCAAATCCATGCACGCATTTCTAAAAGTCGTACGACACTGTTGCGCCATTTCGGACGGATGTTGCTCCTTGCACCGTGGATGTTGCACCCTGTAGATATCGATTATTCGGACGGCCATAACTTCTGGCTCGATTAGAGTTATGAGAGCCACAACCTGTCAAAACGAAGGCCTCGATGAGTTTTACGCCTTTGACAGCTTTCAGCCGTCAACGGATAGATTAATGCCCAAAAAGGACAACCCAAATCTCAATCGGGTCTCGTAAGTTTTTTACCCTTCGTTTTTTCGACACGTGGATTTTTACGGTAAAACGGGATTACGGTGGTTGTCCTTCGATTTACCATCGTTGGAGAGTGGTGCACCATGGTATTGTTCCGTTTCAAATCCATGCACGCATTTCTAAAAGTCATACGGCACTGTTTCGCTATTTCGGACGGATGTTGCACCTTGCACCGTGGATGTTGCACCCTGTAGATATCAATTATTCGGACGGCCAAATCTTCTGGCTCGTTTAGAGTTACGGGAGCCATAACCTGTCAAAACGAAGGCCTCGATGAGTTCTACGGATTTGTCAGCTTTAAACAGTCAATGGATAGATTAATGCCCAAAAAGGACAACCCGAATCTCAATCGGGACTCGTAAGTTTTTTACCCTTCGTTTTTTCGACACGTGGATTTTTATGGTAAAACGGGATTACGGTGGCTGGTCTTCGATTTACCATCGCTGGAGAGTGGTACACCATGGTACTGTTCCATTTCAAATCCATGCACGCATTTCTAAAAGTCGTACGGCACTGTTTCGCCATTTCGGACGGATGTTGACCTTGCACCGTGAATGTTGCACCCTGTAGATATCGACTATTCGGACGACCATAACTTCTGGCTCGTTTAGAGTTACAAAAGCCATAATCTGTCAAAACGAAGGCCTCGACGAGTTCTACGGCTTTGACAGCTTTCAGCCATCAACGGATAGATTAATGCCCAAAAAGGACAACCCGAATCTCAATCGGGTCTCGTAAGTTTTTTACCCTTCATTTTTTCGACACGAGGATTTTTACGGTAAAACGGGATTACCATGGACCGTCTTCGACTTCCTATCGCTGGAGAGTGGTGCACTATGATACGGTTCCGTTTCAAATCCATGCACGCATTTCTAAAAGTCGTACGGCACTGTTTCGCCATTTCGGACGGATGTTGCACCTTGCACCGTGGATGTTGCACCCTGTAGATATCGATTATTCGGACGGCCATAACTTCTGGCTCGTTTGGAGTTACGGGAGCCATAACCTGTCAAAACGAAGGTCACGGCGAGTTCTACGACTTTGACAGCTTTCAGCCGTCAATGGATAGATTAATGCCCAAAAAGGACAACCCGAATCTCTATCGGGTCTCGTAAGTTTTTTACCCTTCGTTTTTTCGACACGTGGATTTTTACGAAAAACGGAATTACGGTGACCCGTCTTCAACTTCCCTTCGCTGGAGAGTGGTGCACCATGGTACTGTTCCGTTTCAAATCCATGTACACATTTCTAAAAGTCGTACGGCACTGTTTCGCCATTTCGGACGGATGTTGCACCTTGCACCGTGGATGTTGCACCCTGTAGATATCGATTATTCAGACGGCCATAACTTCTGGCTCGTTTAGAGTTACGGGAGACATAACCTGTCAAAACGAAGGCCTCGATGAGTTCTATGGCTTTGACAGCTTTCAGCCGTCAACATATAGATTAATGCCCAAAAAGGACAACCCGAATCTCAGTCGGGTCTCGTAAGTTTTTTACCTTCGTTTTTTCGACATGTGGATTTTTACGGTAAAATGGGATTACGGTGGCTGGTCTTTGATTTACCATCGCTGGAGAGTGGTGCACCATGATACTGTTCCGTTTCAAATCCATGCACGCATTTCTAAAGGTCGTACGTCACTGTTTCGCCATTTCGGACGGATGTTGCACCTTGCACCGTGGATGTTGCACCCTGTAGATATCGATTATTCGGACGGCCATAACTTCTGGCTCGTTTAGAGTTGCAAAATCCATAACCTGTAAAAACGAAGGCCTCGATGAGTTCTACGGCTTTGATAGCTTTAAGCCGTCAACGGATTGATTAATGCCCAAAAAGGACAACGCGAATCTCAATCGGGTCTCGTAAGTTTTTTACCATTCGTTTTGTCGACACATGGATTTTAACGGTAAAACGGGATTACCTTGGCCCGTCTTCGACTTCCCATCGCTGGAGAGTGGTGAACCATGGTACTGTTCCATTTCAAATCCATGCATGCATTTCTAAAAGTCGTACGGCACTGTTTCGCCATTTCGGACGGATGTTGCATCTTGCACCGTGGATGTTGCACCATGTAGATATCAATAATTCGGACGGCCATAACTTCTGGCTCGTTTAGAGTTAGGAGAGCCATAACCTGTCAAAACGAAGGCCTTGATGAGTTCTACGGCAGCTGTCAAAGGATAGATTAATGCCCAAAAAGGACAACCCGAATATCAATCGGGTCACGTAAGTTTTTTACCCTTCGTTTTTTCGACACGTGGATTTTTACGGTGAAACGGGATTACCGTGGCTGGTCTTCGATTTAACATCGCTGGAGAGTGGTGCACCATGGTACTGTCCGTTTCAAATCCATGCACGCATTTCTAAATGTCGTACGACACTGTTTCGCCATTTCGGACGGATGTTGCACCTTGCACCGTGGATGTTGCACCCTGTAGATATCGATTATTCGGACGGCCATAACTTCTGGCTCGTTAAGAGTTACGAGAGCCATAACCTGTCAAAACGAAGGCCTCGATGAGTTCTACGGCTTTGACAGCTTTCAGCCGTCAACGGATAGATTAATGCCCGAAAAGGACAACCCGAATCTCAATCGGGTGTCGTAAGTTTTTTGCCCTTCGTTTTTTCGACACGTGGATTTTTACGGTAAAATGGGATTACGGTGGATGGTCTTCGATTTACCATCGCTGGAGAGTGGTGCACCATGGTACTGTTCCGTTTCAAATCCATGCACACATTTCTAAAAGTCGTACGGCACTGTTTCGCTATTTCGGACGGATGTTGCACCTTGCACCGTGGATGTTGCACCCTGTAGATATCGATTATTTGGACGACCATAACTTCTGGCTCGTTTAGAGTTATGTTTGCGCCAAAATTGGTCACAAATCCCAAGCGTTGTGAAAGCACCAGTTTTGGAATATAAATCAGCAATATTCAAACACAAATCACAAATCTAAGAAAGCAATACGCAGCAAAACTGAAATTATGAACAAGAACACACGATATATAGTGGTTCGGCTATCTCCGGCCTACGTCCACTTCGAAGATTTTCACTTTTATTGATATTCTTTGGTGATTACAGTTGATTACAGCGGATTACAATGGATTATAGCTCTGAAATTCGAGTACGATGGTAGTAGTGAAGTGCGCGGTAGAGTCTGGTAGAGCCTGGATGCTTCCAAATCAAGATCCCCCTTTTCTGAATGACCTGGGGCTCTATTTATGGGTGTAGGAGGCTGATATTTCTTTTAAAAGTATGGTAGACTGCTTCAGGCACGTGAGGGGGCCCACATGGCCGAAACCTGGAGATCCAGGCCCACATTGGGTTCGATACGACCCTTGGTTCGAATCGATCAAAAAAGTGTCCAATCGTGATGAAACTTGGCGTTAACATTCTTCAACATGTAGGCAAACTCCTGTAAAAAATTTCATGGCATTTGGATCAAGGGATTGAGAGATATGATGGATTCAAGATGGGGATTTTCGTCATGCTGGTTGCTTCAAATCGATCCTATGGGTTCGTTCGAATCGATATGGTTCGAACCCATAGGGTCGAATCCATGCTCCTGTGACGTCGCACGCGTTCTTCGAGTCGATCCCTACTTTTCGCCGAGTTGAATGGGTCGACTCCGAGTTCGTAGCCATGCCTGCTTGATGGTTTCGAGGTTATCGATTCGAAGAGTCGCTTCCTTCGAATCGATAGAAACTAGTACTTCCATCGAATCGATCAGGAGCGGTTCGATGCTTTCTCTCCACTGGGATTCGAAGACATAGAACACTTCGATGGATTCGGTCTTATGGCCTTGTGGACGAATCCGAATCGATGCATAGTTGATAGTGTCGAAGTACAGCCACTTGGATGGAGTCGAAGCAAGGGCATTTCTCATGGATTCGAAGTAGTGGATGTCTGATGGATGCGAGGCAGGCACTAGCTGATGGATTCGAATGTCGTCTCTGCTCATGGATTCGAACGTGATGCCTGCCCTGATGGGTTCGAACTAGATGGGTTCGAACTAATGAAGGGGTGATGGATTCGAAACGAGCAAGGTCCATCTCTCTCAACTTGAATCCATCATAACTTGAGCATACGAACTCGGATTGACTCGAAATTTGAGATGCGGACTTCTATGATCTTTCTTGTCATGTCCTATCAATTGTAGCTCAATCTGGACTCGGCCAAAATTCATCGATATCCATGGTTATCCTGCAATGCATGGTTGATATTCAAGAATAATAATCATTGATTCTTAGCAAAAATTAGTGATATCTTAACTTTGCCAAAAATTGGGTTAACACTTTGCCCCCTAAAACATGCCTTTTGGTAAAAGGTATGTTTTGATTGGTCTTAAGTTGAGTGTAGTAAATTCATGTTTCATTCATAGCTGCAGTATTATCAATCAAGTTTATGGCTGTTCGAAGCCGAATCAGCATTCATGAAGTTCCGTAGTCTCTCTGGACTATTAATGGCTACTCTGAACCCTTACTAAGTCCATTCTAGACATAGTGATTATAGAAAGATCCTATTGCACTCTGGTATTGCCTTTTATCCTTTGCACTTTGGTCCTGGTTTGGACGTATAACGATGTCATGTTCGTTCTGGACCGATCATAGCCTCTCCGGGCTCTTGCTGGATCCCATCCTGTCACTCTCCGGTGAAGGGGAAACAGTGCTTAAGTGAGTTGATCCTGTCGCTCTCCGGCGAAGCAACTCACTTCTTGCACTCCGGTTCAGTGTATCTGAACATTAAGCGATGTCTTGGTCGTTCGAGACCGATCATAGCCTCTCCGGGCTCTTGCTGGATCTCATCCCATCACTCTCCGGTGAAGGGGAAACAACGCTTAAGTGAGTTGATCCTGTCGCTCTCCGGCGAAGCAACTCACTTCTTGCACTCCGGACCCCGCCTCTCCGGGTAGGGTCATAAAGCGATCATTTTTATATTGGTATTTAATGTTCATCTTCTGACTCTCTGGTCAAAAGGTTTATTGCAAGAGATTGTAATTTATTTATTAAAATTTGAGTTCTAGATGTTCAATCTCAAACATCGGAAAAAGCTAAACATTGCCTCTCCGGGCACATCGGTTTATCTCCATTTCAGAGCATGCCTAGGGGTCTCTCTGGTACCCGTACATGTGTAAGTGGAGTAACCGTTTATTCTGAAAACAAGAATAAAATTATTCGACCAAGGTCCAAATCCTGGACTTGGCCCTTGCCATCTTTAATTAGTGGATGATGAGCCGTGATCCCGATCTAGGATCGTTCCTGTTATTTGGAGGCGGTAGTTGTTCAGGTCTTGCTGCCGTTGTTCGTTCTCTGACAAATTGTGGAAATCTACCACCCCTAGCATGTTCTTCCACCTCATCCTTCAGGTGGCGGCATTCATCTGTAGTGTGCCCATCCAGCTCATGGAATAGGCAGTATTTTCCAGTCTTACGCTCCCGCTCAATGGGATCCCTTATAGGTGGCTTTCGATAGGGGAGTTGCCCCCGAGTTTCAGTGTAAATTCTTTCTAGGCCTGCAGTCAGATCTGTGTACTGCCTAAATCTCGGTTCTCGGAACTTCTTCAATTTATCAGGTCCATCATGTATGTCATCCTGTTTTCTCTTTCCCTTGTCCGCTCCGGACTGTTCTCTGGAAGTTCCCATGCTTTGCGTGACATTTGTTTCCAGTCTCTCGGCTCGTGATTCCTCTAATCGGATGAACTTTTCAGCTTTATGAAAGAATTCTCCAAGATCCTGTGGTGGATCTTTAGTCAGAGAATCTTTAGATTTGGTGCCTTCCGCGACCCCTGCCACCGCCGCCATCAAAATCATCGATGGATCCGGGCGATCTATAGAAGTCACCGTCACATTGAATCTCAATAGGAAATCTTTTATGGAATCTCCGGCCCTTTGCTTGATCGAAGCTAAAGTCATCACGCTCTTGGGTCGCGTCACATGGACCCTAAACTGTCTCATGAAGCAGTCTACAGGCTCGCTCCATGTTCTGATTGATCCAGTCTCCAGTTGCCTGAACCAAAGCGCAGCCAAATCTGACAAATATAGAGGGAAACACCGTGCCATCACTTCCTCGGATGCCCCAGCACTTCCATGTGCCTAATATACCTGGTAATATGCATGGTCGGGTCTGACCTCCCGTCATAAGGTTGTAGCGTTGGTAGCTTGAATTTTGGAGGGTTCCATGCGTTTCGGATGTTCGGAGTGAATGGACTCCGACTAACTTCTTCCAGCCCTCCGCTAGGCAGTCCTCCTCTCATGATTCGTCGCATTAGGCCAATCATTCTCTCATCTCCGTCTAGGGGTTGCCCCCTTGTCAAGTTCCTATCCTGCCCCCCGAGCCTTGAAGGGAATTCTGGTACGTATTCTTCTGGTGGCTCATTAGCATAAGCATTGACTCCAGCTTGTTGGGCTCCGTCTATTGGCCTTCCAGTGTCGGATCCCGAGGGTCTGCCCCCAAGTCCTTGTTGGTCACCTTCAACTCCTACATTCTGGTCATGAACCTGACCTTCGTTGTCTTCTGTAATCCTGATTCCTTGTCCCGCACTAGCAGCTGTTGTGGTTGGTCCAAGGTTCTGCATATCCGCCGCCCTCATTTGTTCGAGGAAATTCTGCAGCATCTCTTGTTGGGTCTTCATCATGCTTTCGCGCAATGAATTAGCCATAACCTCCATTTCATCTCTAGTGATGTAGACGGAAGCTTGTCCTTCTCCTGCTCCGGAGGACGCTTCTTGGCTTCCTCCTTGTTGGCTCCGATCAACTCTTTGTCTCGTTTGTCAAGTCATTGTCTCTGAATCGGAATTCTGTAAACTTTTAAATCCGAACTCTGAATCTGGTGTAGCGGGTGCTAGTTCTTCTCAGTGAAAGCACCAAAGTGTTTGCGCCAAAATTGGTCACAAACCCCAAGCGTTGTGAAAGCACCAGTGTTGGAATATAAATCAGCAATACTCAAACACAAATCACAAATCTAAGCAAGCAATACGCAGCAAAACTGAAATTATGAACAAGAACACACGATTTATAGTGGTTCGGCTATCTCCGGCCTACGTCCACTTCAAAGGTTTTTACTTTTATTGATATTCTTTGGTGATTACAGTTGATTACAGCGGATTACAATGGATTATAGCTCTGAAATTTGAGTACGATTGTAGTAGTGAAGTGCGCGGTAGAGTCTGGTAGAGCCTGGATGCTTCCAAATCAAGATCGCCCTTTTCTGAATGTCCTGGGGCTCTATTTATAGGCGTAGGAGGCTGATATTTCTCCTAAAAGTATGGTAGACCGCTTCAGGCACGTGACGGGGCCCACATGGCCGAAACTTGGAGATCCGGGACCATATTGGGATCGATTCGACCCTTGGTTCGAATCGATCAAAAAAGTGTCCATTCATGATGAAACTTGGCGTGAACATTCTTCAACCTGTAGGCAAACTCCTGTAAAAATTTCATGGCATTTGGATCAAGGGATTGAGAGATATGATGGATTCAAGATGGGGATTTTCATCATACTGGTTGCTTCGAATCGATCCTATGTGTTCGTTCGAATCGATGTGGTTCGAACCCATAGGATCGAATCCGTGCTCCTGTGACGTGGCGCGCGTTCTTCGTGTCGATCCCTACTTTTCCCCGAGTTGAATGGGTCGACTCCGAGTTCGTAGCCGTGCCTACTTGATGGTTTCGAGGTTATCGATTCGAAGAGTCGCTTCCTTTGAATCGATAGAAACTAGTACTTCCATCGAATCGATCAGGAGCGGTTCGATGCTTTCTCTCCACTGGGATTCGAAGACATAGAACACTTCGATGGATTCGGTCTTATGGCCTTGTGGACGAATCCGAATCGATGCATAGTTGATAGAGTCGAAGTACGGCCACTTGGATGGAGTCGAAGCAAGGGCATTTCACATGGATTTGAAGTAGTGGATGTCTGATGGATGCGAGGCAGGCACTAGCTGATGGATTCGAACGTCGTCTCTGCTCATGGATTCGAACGTGATGCCTGCCCTGATGGGTTCGAACTAGATGGGTTCGAACCAATGAAGGGGTGATGGATTCGAAACGAGCAAGGTCCATCTCTCTCAACTTGAATCCTTCATAACTTCAGCATACGAACTCAGATTGACTCGAAATTTGAAATGCGGTCTTCTATGATCTTTCTTGTCATGTCCTATCAATTGTAGGTAAATCTGGACTCGGCCAAAATTCATCGATATCCATGGTTATCCTGCAATGCATGGTTGATATTCAAGAATAATAATCATTGATTCTTAGCAAAAATTAGTGATATCTTAACATTGCCAAAAGTTGGGATAACAAGTTACGGGAGCCATAACCTGTCAGACGAAGGCCTCGATGAGTTCTACGGCTTTGACAGCTTTCAGCCGTCAACGGATAGATTAAAGCCAAAAAGGACAACCCGAATCTCAATCGGGTCTCGTAAGTTTTTTACCCTTCGTTTTTTCGACACGTGGATTTTTACGGTAAAACGGGATTACCATGGCCCGTCTTCGACTTCCCATCGCTGGAGAGTGGTGCACTATAGTACCGTTCCGTTTCAAATCCATGCACGCATTTCTAAAAGTCGTACGGCACTGTTTTGCCATTTCGGACGGATGTTGCACCTTGCACCGTGGATGTTGCACCCTCTAGATATCGATTATTCGGACGACCATAACTTCTGGCTCGTTAAGAGTTACGGGAGCCATATCCTGTCAAAACGAAGGCCTCGATGAGTTCTACAGCTTAGACAGTTTTCAGCCCTCAACGGATAGATTAATGCCCAAAAAGGACAACCCGACTCTCAATCGGGTCACGTAAGTTTTTTACCCTTCGTTTTTTCGACACGTGGATTTTTACGGTAAAACAGGATTACGGTGGCTGGTCTTCGATTTACCATCGCTAGAGAGTGGTGCACCATGGTACTGTTCCGTTTCAAATCCATGCATGCATTTCTAAAAGTAGTACGGCGCAGTTTCGTCATTTCGGACAGATGTTGCACCTTGCACCGTGGATGTTGCACCCTGTAGATATCGATTATTCGGACGGCCATAACTTCTGGCTCGTTTAGAATTACAAAAGCCATAACCTGTCAACACGAAGGCCTCGATGAGTTCTACGGCTTTGATGGATTTCAGCCGTCAATGGGTAGATTAATGCCCAAAAAGGACAGCCCGAATCTCAATCGGGTCACGTAAGTTTTTTACCCTTCGTTTTTTCGACACGTGGATTTTTACGGTAAAACGGGATTACCGTGGCTGGTCTTCGATTTACCATCGCTGGAGAGTGGTGCATCATGGTACTGTTCCGTTTCAAATCCATGCACGCATTTCTAAAAGTCGTACGGCACTATTTCGCCATTTCGGACGGATGTTGCACCTTGCACCGTGGATGTTGCACCCTGTAGATATCGATTATTCGGACGGCCATAACTTCTGGATCGTTTAGAGCTACGAGAGCCATAACCTGTCAAAACGAAGGACTCGATGAGTTTTACGCCTTTGACAGCTTTCAGCCGTCAACGGATAGATTAATGCCCAAAAAGGACAACCCGAATCTCAATCGGGTCTCGTTAGTTTTTTACCCTTTGTTTTTTCGACACGTGGATTTATACGGTAAAACGAGATTACGTTGGCTGGTCTTCGGTTTACCATCGCTGGAGAGTGGTGCACCATGGTACTATTCCGTTTCAAATCCATGCACGCATTTCTAAAAGTCGTACGGCACTGTTTCGCCATTTCGGACGGAGGTTGCACCTTGCACCGTGGATGTTGCACCCTGTAGATATCGATTATTCGGACGGCCATAACTTCTGGCTCGTTTAGAGATACGGGAGCCATAACCTGTCAAAACGAAGGCATCGATGAGTTCTACGGCTTTGACAGCTCTCAGCCGTCAACGGATACATTAATGTCCAAAAAGGACAACCCGAATCTCAATCGGGTCTCGTAAGTTTTTTACCCTTCGTTTTTTCGACACGTGGATTTTTACGGTAAACCGGGATTACCGTGGCACGTCTTCGACTTCCCATCGCTGGAGAGTGGTGCACCATGGTACTGTTCCGTTTCAAATCCATGCACGCATTTCAAAAAGTCGTACGGCACTGTTTCGCCATTTCGGACGGATGTTGCACCTTGCACCGTGGATGTTCCACCCTGTAGATATCGATTATTCGGACGACCATAACTTCTGGCTCGTTTAGAGTTACAGGAGCCATAACATGTCAAAACGAAAGCCTCGATGAGCTGTACGGCTTTGACAGCTTTCACCCATCAACGGATAGATTAATGCCCAAAAAGGACAGCCCGAATCTCAATGGGGTCTCGTAAGTTTTTTACCCTTCGTTTTTTCGACACGTGGATGTTTACGGTAAAACGGGATTACCGTGGCCCGTCTTCGACTTCCCATCGCTGGAGAGTGGTGCACCATGGTACTGTACCGTTTCAAATCCATGCACGCATTTCTAAAAGTCATACGACAATGTTTCGCCATTTCGGACGGATGTTGCACCTTGCACCGTGGATGTCGCACCCTGTAGATATCTATTATTCGGACGGCCATAACTTCTGGCCCGTTAAGAGTTACGGAAGCCATAACCTGTCAAAACGAAGGCCTCGTTGAGTTTTACGGCTTTGACAGCTTTCAGCCGTCACGGACAGATTAATGCCAAAAAAGGATAACCCGAATCTCAGTCGGGCCTGGTAAGTTTTTTACCCTTCGTTTTTTCGACATGTGGATTTTTACGGTAAAATGGGATTACGGTGGCTGGTCTTCGATTTACCATCGCTGGAGAGTGGTGCACCATGATACTGTTCCATTTCAAATCCATGCACGCATTTCTAAAAATCGTACGGCACTGTTTCGCCATTTCGGACGGATGTTGCACCTTGCACCGTGGATGTTGCACCCTGTAGATAACGATTATTCGGACGGCCATAACTTAAGGGTCGTTTAGAATTACAAAAGCCATAACCAGTCAAAACGAAGGCCTCGATGAGTTCTACGGCTTTGATGGCTTTCAGCCGTCAATGGATAGATTAATGCCCAAAAAGGACAACCCGAATCTCAATCGGGTTTCGTTAGTTTTTTACCCTTCGTTTTTTCGACATGTGGAATTTTACGGTAAAATGGGATTACCATGGCCCGTCTTCAACTTCCCATCGCTGGAGAGTGGTGCACTATGGTACCGTTCCGTTTCAAATCCATGCATGCATTTCTAAAAGTCGTACGGCACTGTTTCGCCATTTCGCCATTTCGGACGGATGTTGCACCTTGCACCGTGGATGTAGCACCCTATAGATATCGATTATTCGGACGGCCATAACTTCTGGCTCGTTGAGAGTTACGGGAGCCATAACCTGTCTAAACGAAGGCCTCAATGAGTTCTATGGCTTAGATAGCTTTCAGCCGTCAACGGATAGATTAATGCCTAAAAAGGACAACCCGGATCTCAATCGGGTCACGTAAGTTTTTTACCCTTCGTTTTTTCGACACGTGGATTTTTAAGGTAAAACGGGATTACGGTGGCTGGTCTTAGATTTACCATCGCTGGAGAGTGGTGCACCATGGTACTGTTCCGTTTCAAATCCATGCACGCATTTCTAAAAGTTGTACGGCACTGTTCCGGCATTTCGGACGGATGTTGCACCTTGCACCGTGGATGTTGCACCCTGTAGATATCGATTATTCGGACGGCCATAACTTCTGGCTCGTTAAGAGTTACGGGAGCCATAACCTGTCAAAACGAAGGCCTCGATGAGTTCTACGGCTTTGACGGCTTTCAGCCGTCAACGGATAGATTATTGCCCAAAAAGGACAACCTGAGCCTCAATCGGGTCTCGTAAGTTTTTTACCCTTCGTTTTTTCGACACGTGGATTTTTACGGTAAAACGGGATTACCGTGGCCCGTCTTCGACTTCCCATCGCTGGAGAGTGGTACACCATGGTACTGTACCGTTTCAAATCCATGCACGCATTTCTAAAAGTCGTACGACAGTGTTTCGCCATTTCGGACGGATGTCGCACCTTGCACCGTGGATGTTGCACCCTGTAGATATCGATTATTCGGACGGCCATAACTTCTGGCTCGTTAAGAGTTACAAGAGCCATAACCTGTCAAAACAAAGGTCTCGATGAGTTTTACGGCTTTGACAGCTTTCAGCCGTCAACGGACAGATTAACGCCCAAAAAGGACAACCCGAATCTCAGTCGGGTCTGGTAAGTTTTTTACCCTTCGTTTTTTCGACACGTGGATTTTTACGGTAAAAGGGGATTACGGTGGCTAGTCTTCGATTTACCATCGCTGGAGAGTGGTGCACCATGATACAGTTCCGTTTCAAATCCATGCACGCATTTCTAAAATTCGTACGGCACTGTTTCGCCATTTCGGACGGATGTTGCACCTTGCACCGTGGATGTTGCACCCTGTAGATATCGATTATTCGGACGGCCATAACTTATGGCTCGTTTAGTATTACAAAAGCCATAACATGTCAAAACAAAGGCCTCGATGAGTTCGACGGCTTTGCCGGCTTTTAGCCGTCAACGGATAGATTAATGCCCAAAAAGGACAACCCGAATCTCAATCGGGTCTCGTTAGTTTTTTACCCTTCGTTTTTTCGACACGTGGAATTTTACGGTAAAATGGGATTACCATGGCCCGTCTTCGACTTCCCATCGCTAGAGAGTGGTGCACTATGGTACCGTTCCGTTTCAAATCCATGCACGCATTTCGAAAAGTCGTACGACACTGTTTCGATATTTCGCCATTTCGGACGGATGTTGCACCTTGCACCGTGGATGTAACACCCTATAGATATCGATTATTCGGACGGCCATAACTTCTGGCTCGTTAAGAGTTACGGGAGCCATAACCTGTCAAAACGAAGGCATCGATGAGTTCTATGGCTTAGACCGCTTTCAGCCGTCAACGGATAGATTAATGCCCAAAAAGGACAACCCGAATCTCAATCGGGTCACCTAAGTTTTTTACCCTTTGTTTTTTCGACACGTGGATTTTTACGGTAAAACGAGATTACGGTGGCTGGTCTTCGATCTACCATCGCTGGAGAGTGGTGCACCATGGTACTGTTCCGTTTCAAATCCATGCATGCATTTCTAAAAGTAGTATGGCACTGTTTCGTCATTTCGGACGGATGTTGCACCTTGCACCGTGGATGTTGCACCCTGTAGATATCGATTATTCGGACGGCCATAACTTCTGGCTCGTTTAGAGTTACGAGAGCCATAACCTGTCAAAACGAAGGTCTCGATGAGTTCTACGGCTTAGACAGCTTTCAGCCGTTAACGGATAGATTAATGCCCAAATAGGACAACCTGAATCTCAATCGGGTCACGTAAGTTTTTTACCCTTCGTTTTTTCGACACGTGGATTTTTACGGTAAAACAGGATTACGGTGGCTGGTCTTCGATTTACCATCGCTGGAGAGTGGTGCACCATGGTACTGTTCCGTTTCAAATTCATGCACGCATTTCTAAAAGTAGTACGGCACTGTTTGGCCATTTCGGACGGATGTTGCACGTTGCACCGTGGATGTTGCACCCTGTAGATGTCGATTATTCGGACGGCCATAACTTCCGGCTCGTTTAGAGTTACGAGAGTCATAACCTATCAAAATGAAGGCCTCGATGAGTTCTACGACTTTGACAGCTTTCAGCCGTCAACGGACAGATTAATGGCCAAAAAGGACAACCCGAATCACAGTCGGGTCTCGTAAGTTTTTTACCCTTCGTTTTTTCGACACGTGGATTTTTACGGTAAATCGAGATTACGGTGGCTGGTCTTCGATTTACCATCGCTGGAGAGTGGTGCACCATGATAGTGTTCCATTTCAAATCCATGCACGCATTTCTAAAAGTCGTACGGCACTGTTTCGCCATTTCGGACGGATGTTGCACCTTGCACTGTGGATGTTGCACCATGTAGATATCAATTATTCGGACGGCCATAACTTCTGGCTCGTTTAAAATTACAAAAGCCATAACCTGTCATAACGAAGGCCTCGTTGAGTCCTATGGCTTTGACAACTTTCAGCCGTCAATGGATAGATTAATGCCCAAAAAGGACAACCCGAATCTCAATCGGGTCTCGTAAGTTTTTTACCCTTCGTTTTTTCGACACGTGGATTTTAAAGGTAAAACGGATTACCATGGCCCGTCTTCGACTTCCCATCGCTGGAGAGTGGTGCACCATAGTACCGTTCCGTTTCAAATCCATGTACGCATTTCTAAAAATCGTACGGCACTGTTTCGCCATTTCGGACGGATGTTGCACCTTGCACCGTTGATGTTGCACCCTGTAGATATCGATTATTCGGACGGCCATAACTTCTGGCTCGTTTAGAGTTACGAGAGCCATAACCTGTCAAAACGAAGGCCTCGAAGAGTTCTATGGCTTAGACAGCTTTCAGCCATCAACGGATAGATTAATGCCCAAAAAGGACAAACCGAATCTCAATCGGGTCACGTAAGTTTTTTACCCTTCGTTTTTTCGGCACGTGGATTTTTATGGTAAAACGGGATTACGGTGGCTGGTCTTCGATTTACCATTGCTGGAGAGTGGTGCACCATGGTACTGTTCCGTTTCAAATCCACGCACGCATTTCTAAAATTAGTACGACACTGTTTCGCCATTTCGGACGGATGTTGCACCTTGCACCGTGGATGTTGCACCCTGTAGATATCGATTATTCGGACGGCTATAACTTCTGGCTCATTTAGAGTTACGAGAGCCATAACCTGTCAAAACGAAGGCCTCGATGAGTTTTACGCCTTTGACAGCTTTCACCCATCAACGGATAGATTAATGCCCAAAAAGGACAACCCGAATCTCAATCGGGTCTCGTAAGTTTTTTACCCTTCGTTTTTTCGACACCGGATTTTTACAGTAAAACGGGATTACCGTGGCTCGCCTTCGATTTACCATCGCTGGAGAGTGGTGCACCATGGTACTATTCCGTTTCAAATCCATGCACGCATTTCTAAAAGTTGTACGGCACTGTTCCGGCATTTCGGACGGATGTTGCACCTTGCACCGTGGATGTTGCACCCTGTAGATATCGATTATTCGGACGGCCATAACTTCTGGCTCGTTTAGAGTTACGGGAGCCATAACCTGTCAAAACGAAGGCCACGGTGAGTTCCACGGCTTTGACAGCTTTCAGCCGTCAACGGATAGATTAATGCCCAAAAAGGACAACCCGAATCTCAATCGGGTCTCGTAAGTTTTTTACCCTTCGTTTTTTCGACACGTGAATTTTTACGATAAAACGGGATTACCGTGGCTGGTCTTCGATTTACCATCGCTGGAGAGTGGTGCACCATGGTACTGTTCCATTTCAAATCCATGCATGTATTTCTAAAAGTTGGACGGCACTGTTTCGCCATTTCGGACGGATGTTGCACCTTGCACCGTGGATGTTGCACCCTGTAGATATCGATTATTCGGACGGCCATAACTTATGGCTCATTTAGAGTTACTGGAGAGATAACCCGTCTAAACAAAGGCCACTGTGAGTTCTACGGCTTTGATAGCTTTCAGCCGTCAATGGATAGATTAATGCCCAAAAAGGACAACACGAATCTCAATCGGGTCTCGTAAGTTTTTCACCCTTTGTTTTTTCGACACATGGATTTTTACAGTAAAACGGGATTACCGTGGATGGTCTTCGATTTACCATTGCTGGAGAGTGGTGCACCATGGTACTGTTCCGTTTCAAATCCATGCACGCATTTCTAAAAGTCGTACGGCACTGTTTCACCATTTCGGACGGATGTTGCACCTTGCACCGTGGATGTTGCACCCTATAGATAACGATTATTCGGACGGCCATAACTTCTGGCTCGTTTAGAGTTAGGGGAGCGATAACCAGTCAAAACGAAGGCCACGGTGATTTATATGGCTTTGACCGCTTTCAGCCGTCAACGGATAGATTAATGCCCAAAAAGGACAACCCGAAACTCAATAGGGTCTCGTAAGTTTTTTACCCTTCGTTTTTTCTACACGTGGATTTTTACGGTAAAACGGGATTACCGTGGCTGGTCTTCGATTTACCATCGCTGGAGAGTGGTGCACCATGGTACTATTCCGTTTCAAATCCATGCATGCATTTCTAAAAATCGTACGGCACTGTTCCGCCATTTCGGACGGATGTTGCGCCTTGCACCGTGGATGTTGCACCCTGTAGATATCGATTATTCGGACGGCCATAACTTCTGGCTCGTTTAGAGCTACGGGAGCGATAACCTGTCAAAACGAAGGCCACAGTGAGTTCTACGGCTTTGATAGCTTTCAGCCGTCAATGGATAGATTATTTCCCAAAAAGGACAACCCGAATCTCAATCGGGTCTCGTAAGTTTTTTACCCTTCGTTTTTTCGACACGTGGATTTTTACGGTAAAACGGGATTACCGTGGCTGGTCTTCGATTTACCATTGCTGGAGAGTGGTGCACCATGGTACTGTTCCATTTCAAATCCATTCATGTATTTCGAAAAGTCGTACGGCACTGTTTCGCCATTTCGGACGGATGTTGCACCTTGCACCGTGGATGTTGCACCCTATATATATCGATTATTCGGACGGCCATAACTTATGGCTCGTTTAGAGTTACGGGAGTGATAACCTGTCTAAACTAAGGCCACGGTGAGTTCTACGACTTTGACCGCTTTCAGCCGTCAACGGATAGATTAATGCCCAAAAAGGACAACCCGAATCTCAATCGGGTCTCGTAAGTTTTTTACCCTTCGTTTTTTCGACACGTGGATTTTTATGGTAAAATGGGATTACCGTGGCCCGTCTTCGATTTACCATCGCTGGAGAGTGGTGTACCATGGTAATGTTCCGTTTCAAATCCATGCACGCATTTCTAAAATTCTACGGCACTGTTTCGCCATTTCGGATGGATGTTGCACCCTGTAGATATCAATTATTCGGACGGCCGTAACTTCTGGCTCGTTTAGAGTTACGAGAGCCATAACCTGTCAAAACGAAGGCCACAGTAAGTTCTACGGCTTTGACAGCTTTTAGCTGCCAACGGATAGATTAATGCCCATAAAGGGCAGCCCGAATCTCAATCGGGTCACGTAAGTTTTTTACCCTTCGTTTTTTCGACACGTGTATTTTTACGGTAAAACGGGATTACCGTGGCTGGTCTTCGATTTACCATTGTAGGAGAGTGGTGCACCATGGTACTGTTCCGTTTCAAATCCATGCACGCATTTCTAAAAGTCGTACGGCACTGTTTCGCCATTTCGGACGGATGTTGCATCTTGCACCGTGGATGTTGCACCGTGTAGATATCGATTATTCGGACGACCATAACTTCTAGCTCGTATAGAGTTATGGGACCCATAACCTGTCAAAACGAAGGCCACGGTGAGTTCTACGGCTTTGACAGCTATCAGCCATCAACGGATAGATTAATTCCCAAAAAGGACAACCCCAATCTCAACCGGGTCTCGTAAGTTTTTTACCCTTCGTTTTTTCGACACGTGGATTTTTACGGTAAAACGGGATTACCGTGGCTGGTCTTCGATTTACCATCGCTGGAGAGTGGTGCACCATGGTACTGTTCCGTTTCAAATCCATGCATGTATTTCTAAAAGTCGGACGGCACTGTTTCGCCATTTCAGACGGATGTTGCACCTTGCACCGTGGATGTCGCACCCTGTAGATATCGATTATTCGGACGGTCATAACTTATGGCTCGTTTAGAGTTACCAGAGCGATAACCCGTCTAAACGAAGGCCACGGTGAGTTCTACGGCTTTCACAGCTTTCAGCCGTCAACGGGTAGATTAATTCCCAAAAAGGACAACCCGAATCTCAATCGGGTCTCGTAAGTTTTTCACCCTTCATTTTTTCGACGCATGGATTTTTACGGTAAAACAGGATTACCCTGGCTGGTCTTCGATTTACCATCGCTGGAGAGTGGTGCACCATGGTACTGTTCCGTTCAAATCCATGCACGCATTTCTAAAAGTCGTACGGCACTGTTTCGCCATTTCGGACGGATGTTGCACCTTGCACCGTGGATGTTACACCCTGTAGATATCGATTATTCGAACGACCATAACTTATGGCTCGTTTAGAGTTACGGGAGCGATAACCTGTCTAAACGAAGGCCACGGTGAGTCCTACGGCTTTGACAATTTTCAGCCATCAACGGATAGATTAATGCCCAAAAAGGACAACTCGAATCTCAGTCGGGTCTCGTAAGTTTTTTACCCTTCGTTTTTTCGACATGTGGATTTTTAAGGTAAAACGGGATTACCGTGGCTCGTCTTCGATTTACCATCGCTGAAGAGTGGTGTGACATGGTAATGTTCCGTTTCAAATACTTGCACGCATTTCTAAAAGTCGTACGGCACTGTTTCGCCATTTCGGACGGATGTTGCACCTTGCACCGTGGATGTTGCACCCTGTAGATATCGATTATTCGGACGGCCATAACTTCTGGCTCGTTTGGAGTTACGGGAGCCATAACCTGTCAAAACGAAGGCCAAAGTGAGTTCTACGGCTTTGACAGCTTTTAGCCGTCAACGGATAGATTAATGCCCAAAAAGGACAGCCCGAATCTCAATCGGGCCACGTAAGTTTTTTCCCTTCGTTTTTTCGACACCTGTATTTTTACGGTAAAACGGGATTACCGTGGCTGGTCTTCGATTTACCATAGCTGGAGAGTGGTGCACCATGGTACTGTTCCGTTTCAAATCCATGCATGCATTTCTAAATGCCGTACGGCACTGTTTCGCCATTTCGGACGGATGTTGCACCTTGCACCGTGGATGTTGCACCCTGTAGATATCGATTATTCGGACGGCCATAACTTCTGGCTCATTTAGAGTTACCGGAGCGATAACCCGTCTAAACAAAGGCCACGGTGAGTTCTACGGCTTTGATAGCTTTCAGCCGTTAATGGATAGATTAATGCCCAAAAAGGACAGCCCGAATCTCAATCGGGTCTCGTAAGTTTTTCACCCTTCGTTTTTTCGACACATGGATTTTTACGGTAAAATGGGATTACCGTGGACGGTCTTCGATTTACCATTGCTGGAGAGTGGTGCACCATGGTACTGTTCCGTTTCAAATCAATGCACGCATTTCAAAAAGTCGTACGACACTGTTTCACCATTTCGGACGGATGTTGCACCTTGCACCGTGGATGTTGCACCCTGTAGATAACGATTATTCGGACGGCCATAACTTTTGGCTCGTTTAGAGTTACGGGAGCGATAACCAGTCAAAACGAAGGCCACGGTGATTTATATGGCTTTGACCGCTTTCAGCCGTCAACGGATATATTAATGCCCAAAAAGGACAACCCGAAACTCAATAGGGTCTCGTAAGTTTTTTACCCTTCGTTTTTTCGACACGTGGATTTTTACGGTAAAACGGGATTACCGTGGCTGGTCTTCGATTTTCCATCGCTGGAGAGTGGTGCACAATGGTACTATTCCGTTTCAAATCCATGCATGCATTTCTAAAAGTCGTACGGCACTGTTTCGCCATTTCGGACGGATGTTGCGCCTTGCACCGTGGATGTTGCACCCTGTAGATATCGATTATTCGGACGGCCATAACTTCTGGCACGTTTAGAGCTACGGGAGCGATAACCTGTCAAAACGAAGGCCACAGTGAGTTCTACGGCTTTGATAGATTTTAGCCGTCAACGGATAGGTTATTTCCCAAAAAGGACAACCCGAATCTCAATCGGGTCTCGTAAGTTTTTTACCCTTCGTTTTTTCGACACGTGGATTTTTACGGTAAAACGGGATTACCGTGGCTGGTCTTCGATTTACCATTGCTGGAGAGTGGTGCACCATGGTACTGTTCCGTTTCAAATCCATTCATGTATTTCTAAAAGTCGGACGGCACTGTTTCGCCGCCAATTCGGACGGATGTTGCACCTTGCACCGTGGATGTTGCACCCTATAGATATCGATTATTCGGACGGCCATAACTTATGGCTCGTTTAGAGTTATGGGAGCGATAACCTGTCTAAACTAAGGCCACGGTGAGTTCTATGGCTTTGACCGCTTTCAGCCGTCAACGGATAGATTAATGCCCAAAAAGGACAACCCGAATCTCAATCGGGTCTCTTATGTTTTTTACCCTTCGTTTTTTCGACACGTGGATTTTTACGGTAAAACGGGATTACCGTGGCCCGTCTTCGATTTACCATCGCTGGAGAGTGGTGTACCATGGTAATGTTCCGTTTCAAATCCATGCACGCATTTCTAAAATTCGTACGGCACTGTTTCGCCATTTCGGATGGATGTTGCACCTAGCACCGTGGATGTTGCACCCTGTAGATATCAATTATTCGGACGGCCGTAACTTCTGGCTCGTTTAGAGTTACGAGAGCCATAACCTGTCAAAACGAAGGCCACAGTAAGTTCTACGGCATTGACAGCTTTAAGCTGCCAACGGATAGATTAATGCCCATAAAGGGCAGCCCGAATCTAAATCGGGTCACGTAAGTTTTTTACCCTTCGTTTTTTCGACACGTGTATTTTTATGGTAAAACGGGATTACCGTGCCTGGTCTTCGATTTACCATTGTAGGAGAGTGGTGCACCATGGTACTGTTCCGTTTCAAATCCATGCACGCATTTCTAATAGTCGTACGGCACTGTTTCGCCATTTCGGACGGATGTTGCATCTTGCACCGTGGATGTTGCACCGTGTAGATATCGATTATTCGGACGAACATAACTTCTAGCTCGTTTAGAGTTACGGGACCCATAACCTGTCAAAACGAAGGCCACGGTGAGTTCTATGGCTTTGACAGATATCAGCCATCAACGGATAGATTAATTCCCAAAAAGGACAACCCCAATCTCAACCGGGTCTCGTAAGTTTTTTACCCTTCGTTTTTTCGACACGTGGATTTTTACGGTAAAACGAGATTACCGTGGCTGATCTTCGATTTACCATCGCTGGAGAGTGGTGCACCATGGTACTGTTCCGTTTCAAATCCATGCATGTATTTCTAAAAGTCGGACGACACTGTTTCGCCATTTCGGACGGATGTTGCACCTTGCACCGTGGATGTTGCACCCTGTAGATATCGATTATTCGGACGGCCATAACTTATGGCTCGTTTAGAGTTCTACGGCTTTGACAGCTTTTAGCCCTCAACGGATAGATTAATGCCCACAAAAGACAGCCCGAATCTCAATCGGGTCACGTAAGTTTTTTTCCCTTCGTTTTTTTGACACCTGTATTTTTATGGTAAAACGGGATTACCGTGGCTGGTCTTCGATTTACCATAGCTGGAGAGTGGTGCACCATGGTACTGTTCCGTTTCAAATCCATGCACGCATTTCTAAATGCCGTGCGGCACTGTTTCACCATTTCGGACGGATGTTGCACCTTGCAACGTGGATGTTGCACCCTGTAGATATCGATTATTCGGACGGCCATAACTTCTGGCTCGTTTAGAGTTACGGGAGCCATAACCTGTCGAAACGAAGGCCACAGTGATTTATACGGCTTTGATAGCTTTTAGCCGTCAACGGATAGATTAATGCCCAAAAAGGACAGCCGAATCTCAATCGGGTCACGTAAGTTTTTTACCCTTCATTTTTTCGACACGTGTATTTTTACAGTAAAACGGGATTACCGTGGCTGGTCTTCGATTTACCATTGCTGAAGAGTGGTGCACCATGGTACTGTTCCGTTTCAAATCCATGCACGCATTTCTAAAAGTCGTACGACATTGTTTCGCCATTTCGGACGGATGTTGCACCTTGCACCGTGGATGTTGCACCGTGTAGATATGGATTATTCGGACGGCCATAACTTCTGGCTCGTTTTGAGTTACGGGACCCATAACCTGTCAAAACGAAGGCCACGGTGAGTTCTATGGCTTTGACTACTTTCAGCCGTCAACGGATAGATTAATGCCCAAAAAGGACAACCCCAATCTCAATCGGGTCTCGTAAGTTTTTTATCCTTCGTTTTTTCGACACGTGGATTTTTACGGTAAAACGGGATTACCGTGGCTGGTCTTCGATTTACCACTGCTGGAGAGTGGTGCCCTATAGTACTGTTCCATTTCAAATCCACGCATGTATTTCTGAAAGTCGGACGGCACTGTTTCGCCATTTCGGACGGATGTTGCACCTTGCACCGTGCATGTTGCAGCTTCTAGATATCGATTATTCGGACGGCCATAACTTATGGCTCGTTTAGAGTTACCGGAGCAATAACCCGTCTAAACGAAGGCCACGGTGAATTCTACGGCTTTGATAGCTTTCAGCCGTCAACGGATAGATTAATGCCCAAAAATGATAACCCGAATCTCCCTCGGGTCTCGTAAGTTTGTCAACCTTCGTTTTTTCAACACATGGATTTTAACGGTAAAACGGGGTTACCTTGGCTGGTCTTCGAATTACCATCGCTGGAGAGTGGTGCAACATGGTCCTGTTCCGTTTCAAATCCATGCACGCATTTCTGAAAGTCGTACGGCACTGTTTCGCCATTTCGGACGGATGTTGCACCTTGCACCGTGGATGTTGCACCCTGTAGATAACGATTATTCAGACGGCCATAACTTCTGGCTTGTTTAGAGTTACGGGAGCGATAACCAGTCAAAACGAAGGCCACGGTGAGTTCTATGGCTTTGACCGCTTTCAGCCGTCAACGGATAGATTAATGCCCAAAAAGGACAACCCGAAACTCAATCGTGTCTCGTAAGTTTTTTACCCTTTGTTTTTTCGACACGTGGATTTTTACGGTAAAACGGGATTACCGTGGCTGGTCTTCGATTTACCATCGTTGGAGAGTGGTGCACCATGGTACTGTTCCGTTTCAAATCCATGCATGCGTTTCTAAAAGTCGTACGGCACTATTTCGCCATTTCGGACGGATGTTGCGCCTTGCACCGTGGATGTTGCACCCTGTAGATAAAGATTATTCGGACGGCCATAACTTATGGCTCGTTTAGAGTTACGGGAGCGATAACCTGTCTAAACGAAGGCCACGTAGAGTTCTACGGCTTTGACAGCTTTCAGCCGTCAACGGATAGATTAATGCCCAAAAAGGACAACCCGAATCTCAATCGGGTCTCGTAAGTTTTTTACCCTTCTTTTTTTCGACACGTGGATTTTTATGGTAAAACGGTGTTACCGTGGCTCGACTTCGATTTACCATCGCTGGAGAGTGGTGTACCAGGGTAATGTTCCGTTTCAAATCCATGCACGCATTTCTAAAAGTCGTACGGCACTATTTCGCCATTTCGGACGGATGTTCCACCTTGCACCGTGGATGTTGCACCCCGTAGATATCGATTATTCGGACGGCCATAACTTCTGGCTCGTTTAGGGTTACGGGAGCCATAACCTGTCAAAACGAAGGCCACAGTGATTTCTACGGCTTTGACAGCTTTTAGCCGTCAACGGATAGATTAATGCCCAAAAAGGACAGCCCGAATCTCAATCGGGTCACGTAAGTTTTTTACCCCTCGTTTTTTCGATACGTGTATTTTTATAGTAAAACGGGATTACCATGGCTGGTCTTCGATTTACCATTGCTGAAGAGTGGTGCACCTTGGTACTGTTCCGTTTCAAATCCGTGGACGCATTTCTAAAAGTCGTACGGCATTGTTTTGCCATTTCGGACGGATGTTGCACCTTGCACCATGGATGTTGCACCGTGTAGATATCGATTATTCGGACGGCCATAACTTCTGGCTCGTTTAGAGTTACGGGACCCATAACCTGTCAAAACGAAGGCCACGGTGAGTTCTACGGCTTTGACAGCTTTCAACCGCCAACGGATAGATTAATGCCCAAAAAGAACAACCCCAATCTCAATCGGGTCTCGTAAGTTTTTTATCCTTCGTTTTTTCGACACGTGGATTTTTACGGCAAAACGGGATTACCGTGGCTGGTCTTCGATTTACCATCACTGGAGAGTGGTGCACCATAGTACTATTCCGTTTCAAATCCATGCATGTAGTTCTAAAAGTCGAACGACACTGTTTCGCCATTTCGGACGGATGTTGCACCTTGCACCGTGGATGTTGCGCCCTCTAGATATCGATTATTCGGACGGCTATAACTTATGGCTCGTTTAGAGTTACCGGAGCGATTACTCGTCTAAACGAAGGCCACGATGAGTTCTACGACTTTGACAGCTTTCAGCCGTCAACGGATAGATTAATGCCCAAAAAGGACAACCCGAATCTCAATCGGGTCTCGTAAGTTTTTTACCCTTCGTTTTTTCGACACGTGGATTTTTACGGTAAAACAGCATTACCGTGGCTCATCTTCGATTTACCATCGTTGGAGAGTGGTGTACCATGGTAATGTTCCGTTTCAAATCCATGCACGCATTTCTAAAAGTCGTACGGCACTGTTTGGCCATTTCGGACGGATGTTGCACCTTGCACCGTGGATGTTGCACCCTGTAGATATCGATTATTCGGACAGCCATAACTTCTGGCTCGTTTGGAGTTACGGGAGACATAACCTGTCAAAACGAAGGCCAAAGTGAGTTCTACGGCTTTGACAGCTTTTAGCCGTCAACGGATAGATTAATGCCCAAAAAGGACAGCCCAAATCTCAATCGGGTCACGTAAGTTTTTTCCCTTCGTTTTTTCGATACGTGTATTTCTACGGTAAAACGGGATTACCGTGGCTGGTCTTCGATTTACCATAGCTGGAGAGTGGTGCACCATGGTACTGTTCCGTTTCAAATCCATGCATGAATTTCTAATCCATGCATGTATTTCTAAAAGTCGGATGGCATTGTTTCGCCATTTCAGACGGATGTTGCATCTTGCACCGTGGATGTTGCACCCTGTAGATATCGATTATTCGGACGGCCATAACTTCTGGCTCGTTTAGAGTTACAGGAGCCATAACCTGTCACAACGAAGGCCACAGTGAGTTCTACGGCTTTGACACCTTTTAGCCGTCAACGGATAGATTAATGCCCAAAAAGGACAGCCCGACTCTCAATCGGGTCACGTATGTTTTTAACCCTTCGTTTTTTCGACACGTGTATTTTTACAGTAAAACGGGATTATCGTAGCTGGTCTTCGATTTACCATTGCTGAAGAGTGGTGCACCATGGTACTGTTCCGTTTCAAATCCATGCACGCATTTCTAAAAGTCGTACGGCACTGTTTCGCTATTTCGGACGGATGTTGCACCTTGCACCGTGGATGTTGCACCGTGTAGATATCGATAATTCGGACGTCCATAACTTCTGGCTCATTTAGAGTTACGGGACCCATAACCTGTCAAAACGAAGGCCACGGTGAGTTCTACGGCTTTGACAGCTTTCATCCGTCAATAGATAGATTAATGCCCAAAAAGGACAACCCCAATCTCAATCGGGTCTCGTAAGTTTTTTATCCTTCGTTTTTTCGACACGTGGATTTTTACGGTAAAACGGGATTACCGTGGCTGGTCTTCGATTTACCATCGCTGGAGAGTGGTGCACTATATTACTGTTCTGTTTCAAATCCATGCATGTATTTCTAAAAGCCGGACGGCACTGTTTCGCCATTTCGGACGGATGTTGCACCTTGCACATTGGATGTTCCACCCTCTAGATATCGATTATTCGGACAGCCATAACTTATGGCTCGTTTAGAGTTACCGGAGCGATAACACGTCTAAACGAAGGCTACGATGTGTTCTACGGCTTTGACAGCTTTTAGCCGTCAACGGATAGATTAATGCCCAAAAAGGACAACCCGAATCTCAATCGGGTCTCGTAAGTTTTTCAAACTTCGTTTTTTCGACACTTGGATTTTTACGGTAAAACGGGATTACCGTGGCTGGTCTTCGATTTACCATTGCTGGAGAGTGGTGCACCATGGTACTGTTCCGTTTCAAATCCATGCACGCATTTCTAAAAGTCGTACGACACTGTTTCGCCATTTCGGACTGATGTTGCACCTTGCACCTTGGATGTTGCACCCAGTAGATAACGATTATTCGGACGGCCATAACTTATGGCTCCTTTAGAGTTACGGGAGCGATAACCAGTCGAAACGAAGGCCACGGTGAGTTCTAAGGCTTTGACCGCTTTCAGCCGCCAACGGATAGATTAATGCCCAAAAAGGTCAACCCGAAACTCAATCGGGTCTCGTAAGTTTTTTACCCTTCGTTTTTCCGACACGTGGATTTTTACGGTAAAACGGGATTGCCGTGGCTGGTCTTCGATTTACCATCGCTGGAGAATGGTGCACCATGGTACTGTTCCGTTTCAAATCCATGCATGCATTTATAAAAGTCGTACGACACTGTTTCGCCATTTCGGACGGATGTTGCGCCTTGCACCGTGGATGTTGCGCCCTGTAGATATCGATTATACGGACGGCCATAACTTCTGGCTTGTTTAAAGTTACAGGAGCCATAACCTGTCAAAACGAAGGCCACGGTGAGTTCTACGGCTTTGACAGCTTTCAACCGTCAACAGATAGATTAATGCCCAAAAAGGACAACCCGAATCTCAATCGGGTCTCGTAAGTATTTTACCCTTCGTTTTTTCGACACGTGGATTTTTACGGTAAAACGAGATTACCGTGGCTGGTTTTCGATTTACTATCGCTGGAGAGTGGTGTACCATGGTACTGTTCCGTTTCAAATCCATGCATGTATTTCTAAAAGTCGGACGGCACTGTTTCGCCATTTCGGACGGATGTTGCACCTTGCACCGTGGATGTTGCACCCTATAGATATCGATTATTCGGACGGCCATAACTTATGGCTCGTTTAGAGTTACGGGAGCGATAACCTATCTAAAGGAAGGCCACGGTGTGTTCTACGGCTTTGACAACTTTTAGCCGTCAACGGATAGATTAATGCCCAAAAAGGACAACCCGAATCTCAATCGGGTCTCGTAAGTTTTTTACCCTTCGTTTTTTCGACACGTGGATTTTTACGGTAAAACGGGATTACCGCGGCTCGTCTTCGATTTACCATCACTGGAGAATGGTGTACCATGGTAATGTTCCGTTTCAAATCTACGCACGCATTTCTAAAAGTCGTACGACACTGTTTCGCCATTTCGGACGGATGTTGCACCTTGCACCGTGGATGTTGCACCCTGTAGATATCGATTATTCGGACGGCCATAACTTTTGGCTCGTTTAGAGTTACGGGAGCCATAACATGTCAAAACGAAGGCCACAGTGATTTTTATGGGTTTGATAGCTTTCAGCCGTCAATGGATAGATTAATGCCCAAAAAGGACAGCCCGAATCTCAATCGGGTCTCGTAAGTTTTTTACCCTTCCTTTTTTCGACACGTGGATTTTTACGGTAAAACGGGATTACCGTGGCTCGTCTTCGATTTACCATCGCTGGAGAGTGGTTTACTATGGTAATGTTCCGTTTCAAATCCATGCACGCATTTCTAAAAGTCGTACGGCACTGTTTCGCCATTTCGGACGGATGTTGCACCTTGCACCGTGGATGTTGCACCCTGTAGAAATCGATTATTCGGATGGCCATATTTTCTGGCTCGTTTATAGTTACGGGAGTGATAACCTGTCAAAACGAAGGCCACGGTGAGTTCCACGGCTTTGACAGATTTCAGCCGTCAACGGATAGATTAATGCCCAAAAAGGATAACCCCAATCTCAATCGGGTCTCGTAAGTTTTTTACCCTTCGTTTTTTCGACACGTGTATTTTTACTGTAAAACGGGATTACCGTGGCTCGTCTTCGTTTTACCATTGCTGGAGAGTGGTGCACCATGGTACTGTTCCATTTCAAATCCATGCACGCATTTCTAAAAGTCATACGGCACTGTTTCGCCATTTCGGACGGATGTTGCACCTTGCACCGCGGATGTTGCTCCGTGTAGATATCGATTATTCGGACGGCCATAACTTCTGGCTCGTTTAGAGTTATGGGAGCGATAACCTGTCAAAACGAAGGCTGCGGTGAGTTCTACGGCTTTGACATCTTTCAGCCGTCAATGGATAGATTAATGCCCAAAAAGGACAACCCCAATCTCAATCGGGTCCCGTAAGTTTTTTACCCTTCGTTTTTTCGACACCGGATTTTTACGGTAAAACGGGATTACCATGGCTTGTCTTCGATTTACCATCGTTGGAGAGTGGTGCACCATGGTACTGTTCCGTTTCAAATCCATGCACGTATTTCTAAAAGTGGTACGGTGCTGTTCCGCCATTTCGGATGGATGTTGCACCTTGCACCGCGGATGTTGCACCCTGTAGATATAGATTATTCGGACTGCCATAACTTCACGCTCGTTTGACTTACGGGATCCATAACCTGTCAAAACGAAGGCCACGGTGAGTTCCACGGCTTTGACAGCTTTCGGCCGTCAATGGATTGATTAGTGACCAAATAGGACAACCCGAATCTCAATTGGGTCTCGTAAGTTTTTCACCCTTCGTTTTTTCGACATGTGGATTTTTAAGGTAAAACGGGATTACCGTGGCCGGAGAGTGGTGCACCATGGTACTGTTCCATTTCAAATCCATTCATGTATTTCTAAAAGTCGGACGGCACTGTTTCGCCATTTCGGACGGATGTTGCACCCTATAGATATCGATTATTCGGACGGCCATGACTTATGACTCTTTTAGAGTTACGGGAGCGATAACCTGTCTAAACTAAAGCCACGGTGAGTTCTACGGCTTTGACCGCTTTCAGCCGTCAACGGATAGATTAATGCCCAAAAAGGACAACCCGAATCTCAATTGGGTCTCGTAAGTTTTTTACCCTTTGTTTTTTCGACACGGGGATTTTTGCGGTAGAACGGGATTACCGTGGCCCGTCTTCGATTTACCATCGCTGGAGAGTGGTTTACCATGGTAATGTTCCGTTTCAAATCCATGCACGCATTTCTAAAATTCGTACGGCACTGTTTCGCCATTTCGGGTAGATGTTGCAACTTGCACCGTGGATGTTGCACCCTCTAGATATCGATTATTCGGACGGCCATAACTTCTGGCTCGTTTAGAGTTACGAGAGCCATAACCTGTCAAAACGAAGGCCATAGTAAGTTCTACGGCTTTGAAAGCTTTTAGCCGCCAACGGATAGATTAATGCCCATAAAGGGCAGCCCGAATCTCAATCGGGTCACGTAAGTTTTTTACCCTTCGTTTTTTCGATACGTGTATTTTTACGGTAAAACGGGATTACCGTGGCTGGTCTTCGATTTACCATTGCAGGAGAGTGGTGCACCATGGTACTGTTCCGTTTCAAATCCATTCATGTATTTCTAAAAGTCGGACGACATTGTTTTGCCATTTCGGACGGATGTTGCACCTTGCACCGTGGATGTTGCACCCTATAGATATCGATTATTCGGACGGCCATAACTTATGGCTCGTTTAGAGTTACGGGAGCGATAACCTGTCTAAACTAAGGCCACGATGAGTTCTACGGCTTTGACCGCTTTCAGCCGTCAACGGATAGATTAATGCCCAAAAAGGACAACCCGAATCTCAATCGGGTCTCGTAAGTTTTTTACTCTTCGTTTTTTCGACACGTGGATTTTTACGGTAAAACGGGATTACCATGGCCCGTCTTCGATTTACCATCACTGGAGAGTGGTGTACCGTGGTAATGTTCCGTTTCAAATCCATGCATGCATTTCTAAAATTCGCACGGCACTGTTTCGCCATTTCGGATGGATGTTGCACCTTTCACCGTGGATGTTGCACCCTGTAGATATCGATTATTCGGACGGCCATAACTTCTGGCTCGTTTGGAGTTACGGGAGCCATAACCTGTCAAAACGAAGGCCAAAGTGAGTTCTACGGCTTTGACAGCTTTTAGCCGTCAACGGATAGATTAATGCCCAAAAAGGACAACCCGAATCTCAATCGGGTCACGTAAGTTTTTTCCCTTCGTTTTTTCGACACCTGTATTTTTACGGTAAAACGGAATCACCGTGGCTGGTCTTCGATTTACCATAGCTGGAGAGTGGTGCACCATGGTACTGTTCCGTTTCAAATCCATGCATGCATTTCTAATCCATGCATGTATTTCTAAAAGTCGGATGGCACTGTTTCGCCATTTCGGACGGATGTTGCACCTTGCACCGTGGATGTTGCACCCTATAGATATCGATTATTCGGACGGCCATAACTTCTGGCTCGTTTAGAGTTACGGGAGCCATAACTTGTCAAAACGAAGGCCACAGTGAGTTCTACGGCTTTGACAGCTTTTAGCCGTCAACGGATAGATTAATGCCCAAAAAGGACAGCCGAATCTTAATCGGGTCACGTAAGTTTTTTACTCTTCGTTTTTTCGACACGTGTATTTTTACAGTAAAACGGGATTACCGTGGCTGGTCTTCGATTTACCATTGTTGAAGAGTGGTTCACCATGGTACTGTTCCGTTTCAAATCCATGCACGCATTTCTAAAAGTCGTACGACACTGTTTCGCCATTTCGGACGGATGTTGCACCTTGCACCGTGGATGTTGCACCGTGTAGATATGGATTATTCGGACGGCCATAACTTCTGGCTTGTTTAGAGTTACAGGACCCATAACCTGTCAAAATGAAGGCCACGGTGAGTTCTACGGCTTTGACAGCTTTCAGCCGTCAACGGATAGATTAATGCCCAAAAAGGACAACCTAATCTCAATCGGGCCTCGTAAGTTTTTTATCCTTCGTTTTTTCGACACGTGGATTTTTACGGTAAAACGGGATTACCATGGCTGGTCTTCGATTTACCATCGCTGGAGAGTGGTGCCCTATAGTACTGTTCCGTTTCAAATCCATGCACGCATTTCTAAAAGTCGTACGGCGCTGTTTCGCCATTTCGGACGGATGTTGCACCTTGCACCGTGGATGTTGCACCCTGTAGATATCGATTATTCGGACGGCCATAACTTCTGGCTCATTTAGAATAACGGGAGCCATAATCTGTCAATACGAAGGCCAAAGTGAGTTTTATGGCTTTGATAGCTTTCAGCCATCAATGGATAGATTAATGCCCAAAAAGGACAGCCCGAATCTCAATCGGGTCACGTAAGTTTTTTACCCTTCGTTTCTTCGACACGTGTATTTTTACTGTAAAACGGGATTACCGTGGCTGGTCTTTGATTTACCATTGCTGGAGAGTGGTGAACCATGGTACTGTTCCGTTTCAAATCCATGCACGCATTTCTAAAAGTCATATGGCACTGTTTCGCCATTTCGGACGGATGTTGCACCTTGCACCACGGATGTTGCACCGTGTAGATATCGATTATTCGGACGGCCATAAATTCTGGCTCGTTTAGAGTTATGGGAGCAATAACTTGTCAAAACAAAGGCTACGGTGATTTCTACGGCTTTGACAACTTTCAGCCGTCAACGGATGGATTAATGCCCAAAAAGGACAACCCCAATCTCAATCGGGTCTCGTAAGTTTTTTACCCTTAGTTTTTTCTACACCGGATTTTTACGGTAAAACGGGATTACCGTGGCTCGTCTTCGATTTACCATCGCTGGAGAGTGGTGCACCATGGTACTGATCCGTTTCAAATCCATGCACGCATTTCTAAAAGTCGTACGGCGCTGTTCCGCCATTTCGGACGGATGTTGCTCCTTGCACCGTGAATGTTGCACCTTGTAGATATCGATTATTCGGACGGCCATAACTTCTCGCTCGTTTAGAGTTACGGTAGCCATAACCTGTCAAAACGAAGGCCACGGTGAGTTCCACGGCTTTGACAGCTTTCAGCCATCAATTGATAGATTAATGACCAAAAAGGACAACCCGAATCTCAATCGGGTCTCGTAAGTTTTTTACCCTTCGTTTTTTCGACACGTGGATTTTTACGGTAAAACGGGATTACCGTGGCTGATCTTCGATTTACCATCACTGAAGAGTGGTGCACCATGGTACTGTTCCGTTTCAAATCCATGCATGTATTTCTAAAAGTCGGACAGCAGATGTTGCACCTTGCACCATGGATGTTGCACCCTATAGATATCGATTATTCGAACGGCCATAACTTATGGCTCGTTTAGAGTTACGGGAGCCATAACCTTTCAAAACGAAGGCCTCGATGAGTTCTACGGCTTTGACAGCTTTCAGCCGTCAACGGATAGATTAATGCCCAAAAAGGACAACCCTAATCTCAATCGGGTCTCGTAAGTTTTTTACCCTTCGTTTTTTCGACACGTGGATTTTTACGGTAAAACGGGATTACCGTGGCTCGTTTTCGATTTACCATCGCTGGAGAGTGGTGTACCATGGTAATGTTCCGTTTCAAATCCATGCACGCATTTCTAAAAGTCGTACGACACTGTTTCGCCATTTCGGACGGATGTTGCACCTTGCACCATGGATGTTGCACCCTGTAGATATCGATTATTTGGACGGCCATAACTTCTGGGTCGTTTGGAGTTACGGGAGCCATAACCTGTCAAAACGAAGGCCAAAGTGAGTTATACGGCTTTGACCGCTTTTAGCCGTAAACGGATAGATTAATGCCCAAAAAGGACAGCCCGAATCTCAATCGGGTCACGTAAGTTTTTTTCCCTTCGATTTTTCGACACGTGTATTTTTACGGTAAAATGGGATTACCGTGGCTAGTCTTCGATTTACCATAGCTAGATAGTGGTGCACCATGGTACTGTTCCGTTTCAAATCCATGCACGCATTTCTAATCCATGTACGTATTTCTAAAAGTCGGATGGCACTGTTTCGCCATTTCGGACGGATGTCGTACCTTGCACCGTGGATAACCTGTCTAAACAAAGGCAACGGGGAGTTCTACGGCTTTGACGGCTTTCAGCCATCAACGGATAGATTAATGCCCAAAAAGGATAACCCGAATCTCAATCGGGTGTCGTAAGTCTTTCACCCTTCATTTTTTCGACACATGGATTTTTACTGTAAAACGGGATTACCTAGGCTGGTCTTCGATTTACCATTGCTGGAGAGTGGTGCACCATGGTACTGTTACGTTTCAAATCCTTGCACGTATTTCTAAAAGTCGTACGGCACTGTTTCGCCATTTCGGACGGATGTTGCACCCTGTAGATAACGATTATTTGGACGGCCATAACTTCTGGCTCGTTCAGAGTTACGGGAGAGATAACTAGTCAAAACGAAGGCTACGGTAAGTTCTATGGCTTTGACCGCTTTCAGCCGTCAACGGATAGATTAATGCCCAAAAAGGACAACCCGAAACTCAATCGGGTCTCGTAAGTTTTTTACCCTTCGTTTTTTCGACACGTGGATTTTTACGATAAAACAAGATTACTGTGGCCGGTCTTTGATTTACCATCGCTGGAGAGTGGTGCACCATGGTACTGTTCTGTTTTAAATCCATGCATGCATTTCTAAAAGTCGTACGACACTGTTTCGCCATTTCGGACGGATGTGGCGCCTTGCACCGTGGATGTAGCACCCTATAGATATCGATTGTTCGGACGGCCATAACTTCTGGCTCGTTTAGAGTTACGGGAGCGATAACATGTCAAAAACGAAGGCCACGGTGAGTTCTACGGCTTTAACAACTTTCAGCCGTCAACGGATAGATTAATGCCCAAAAAGGACAACCGGAATCTCAATCGGGTCTCGTAAGTTTTTTACCCTTCGTTTTTTTCGACAAATGGATTTTTACGGTAAAACGGGGTTACCGAGGCAGGTCTTCGATTTGCCATTACTGGAGAGTGGTGCACCATGGTGCTGTTCCGTTTCAAATCCATGCGCGCATTTCTAAAACTCGTACGGCACTGTTTCGCCATTTTCGGACGGTTGTTGCACCTTGCACCGTAGATGTTGCACCCTGTAGATAACGATTATTCGGACGGCCATAACTTCTGGGTCGTTTAGATTTACGGGAGCGATTACCAATCAAAATGAAGGTCATAGTGAGTTCTATGGCTTTGACCGCTTTCAGCCGTCAACGGATAGATAAATGCCCAAAAAGGACAACCCGAAACTCAATCGGGTCTCGTAAGTTTTTTACCCTTCGTTTTTCGGACACGTGGATTTTTACGGTAAAACGGGATTACCGTGGCTGGTCTTCGATTTACCATCGCTGGAGAGTGGTGCACCATGGTACCGTTCCGTTTTAAATCCATGCATGCATTTCTAAAAGTCGTACGGCACTGTTTCGCCATTTCGGACGGATGTTGCGTCTTGCACCGTGGTTGTTGCACCCTGTAGATATCGATTATTTGGACGGCCATAACTTCTGGCTCGTTTAGAGTTTCGGGAGCGATAACTTGTCAAAACGAAGGCCACGGTGAGTTCTACGGCTTTGATAGCTTTCAACCGTCAACGGATAGATTAATGCCCAAAAAGGACAACCCGAATCTCAATCGGGTCTCGTAAGTTTTTTACCTTTCGTTTTTTCGACACATAGATTTTTACAGTAAAACGGGATTACCGTGGCTGGTCTTCGATTTACCATCGCTGGAGAGTGGTGCACCATGGTACTGTTCCGTTTCAAATCCATGCATGTATTTCTAAAAGTCGGACGACACAGTTTCGCCATTTCGGACGGATGTTGCACCTTGCAGCGTGGATGTTGCACCCTATAGATATCGATTATTCGGACGGCCATAACTTATGGCTCGTTTAGAGTTACGGGAGCGATAACCAGTCAAAATGAAGGCAACGGTGAGTTCTACGGCTTCGACGGCTTTCAACCGTCAACGGATAGATTAATGCCCAAAAAGAACAACCCGAATCTCAATCGGGTCTCGTAAGTTTTTCACCCTTCGTTTTTTCGACAAATGGATTTTTACGGTAAAACAGGGTTACGGTTGCTGGCCTTCGATTTACCATCGCTGGACAGTGGTGCACCATGGTACTATTCCTTTTCAAATCCATGCATGCATTTCTAAAAGTCGTACGACACTGTTTCGCCATTTCGGACGGATGTTGCACCTTGCACCGTGGATGTTGCACCCTGTAGATATCGATTGTTTGGACGGCCATAACTTCTGGCTCGTTTAGATTTATGGGAGCGATAACCAGTCAAAACAAAGGCCACGATGTGTTCTATGGCTTTGATCGCTTTCATCCGTCAACGGATAGATTAATGCCCAAAAAGGACAACCCGAAACTCAATCGGGTCTCGTAAGTTTTTTACCCTTCGTTTTTTCGACCCGTGGATTTTTATTTAAAACAAGATTACCGTGGCTGGTCTTCGATTTACCATCGCTGGAGGGTGGTGCACCATGGTACTGTTCCGTTTCAAATCCATGCATGCATTTCTAAAAGTCGTACGGCACTGTTTCGCCATTTCGGACGGATGTTGCGCCTTGCACCGTGGATGTTGCACCCTGTAGATATCGTTTGTTCGGACTGCCATAACCTCTGGCTCGTTTAGAGTTACGGGAGCGATAACCTGTCAAAACGAAGGCCACGGTGAGTTCTACAGCTTTGATAGCTTTCAGCCATCAACGAAAAGATTAATGCCCAAAAAGGACAACCCGAATCTCAATCGGGTCTCGTAAGTATTTTACCCTTCGTTTTTTCGACACGTGGATTTTTACGGTAAAACGGGATTACCGTGGCTGGTTTTCGATTTACCATCGCTGGAGAGTGGTGTACCATGGTACTGTTCCGTTTCAAATCCATGCATGTATTTCTAAAAGTCGGACGGCACTGTTTCGCCATTTCGGACGGATGTTGACCTTGCACCGTGGATGTTGCACCCTGTAGATATCGACTATTCGGACGACCGTAACTTATGGCTCGTTTAGAGTTACTGGAGCGATAACCTGTCTAAACGAAGGCCACGGTGAGTTCTACGGCTTTGACAGCTTTCAGCCGTCAACGGATATATTAATGCCCAAAAAGGAAAACCCGAATCTCAATCGGGTCTCGTAATTATTTTACCCTTCGTTTTTTCAACACGTGGATTTTTACGGTAAAACGGGATTTCCGTAGGTCGTCTTCGATTTACCATCGCTGGAGAGTGGTGCACCATGGTACTATTCCATTTCTATTCCATGCACGCATTTCTAAAAGTCGCACGACACTGTTTCGCCATTTCAGACTAATGTTGCACGTTGCACCGTGGATGTTGCACCCTGTAGATATCGATCATTCAGACAGCCATAATTTCTGGCTCGTTTAGAGCTACGGGAGAGATAACCTGTCAAAACGAAGGCCACGGTGAGTTCTACGGCTTTGATAGCTTTCAGCCGTCAACGGATAGATTAATGCCCAAAAAGGACAGCCCGAATCACAATCGGGTCACGTAAGTTTTTTACCCCTTCTTTTTTCGACACGTGTATTTTTACGGTAAAACGGGATTACCGTGGCTGGTCTTCGATTTACCATTGCTGGAGAGTGGTTCACCATGGTACTGTTCCGTTTCAAATCCATGAACGCATTTCTAAAAGTCGTACGGCACTGTTTCGCCATTTCGGACGGATGTTGCACCTTGCACCGTGGATGTTGCACCGTGTAGATATCGATTATTCGGACGGCCATAATTTCTGGCTCGTTTATAGTTACGGGAGCGATAACCTGTCAAAACGAAGGCCACGGTGAGTTCTACGGCTTTGACAGCTTTCAGCCGTCAACGGATAGATTAATGCCCAAAAAGGACAACCCCAATCTCAATCGGGTCTCGTAAGTTTTTTAACCTTCGTTTTTTTGACACGTGGATTTTTACGGTAAAACGGGATTACCGTGGCTCGTCTTCGATTTACCATCGCTGGAGAGTGATACACCATGGTACTATTCCGTTTCAAATCCATGCACGCATTTCTAAAAGTCATACAGCACTGTTTCGCCATTTCGGACGGATGTTGCACCTTGCACCGTGGATGTTGCACCCTGTAGATATCGATTATTCGGACGGCCATTACTTCTGGCTCGTTTAGAGTTACGCGAGCCATAACCTGTCAAAACGAAGGCCATGGGGAGTTCTACGGCATTGACTGCTTTCAGCTATCAACGGATAGATTAATGCCCAAAAAGGACAACCCGAATCTCAATCGGGTCTCGTAAGTTTTTTATCCTTCGTTTTTTCGACATGTGGATTTTTACGGTAAAACAGGGTTACGGTTGCTGGCCTTCGATTTACCATCGCTGGACAGTGGTGCACCATGGTACTATTCCTTTTCAAATCCATGCATGCATTTCTAAAAGTCGTACGACACTGTTTCGCCATTACGGACGGATGTTGCACCGTGCACCGTGGATGTTGCACCCTGTAGATATCGATTATTCGGACGGCCATAACTTTTGGCTCGTTTAGAGTTACGGGAGCCATAACCTGTCAAAACGAAGGCCTCGATGAGTTCTACGGCTTTGACAGCTTTCAGCCATCAACGGATAGATTATGCCCAAAAAGGACAACCCGAATCTCAATCGGGTCTCTTAAGTTTTTCAACCTTCGTTTTTTCGACACATGGATTTTTACGGTAAAACGGGATTACCGTAGCTGGTCTTCGATTTACCATTGCTGGAGAGTGGTGCACCATGGTACTGTTCCGTTTCAAATCCATGCGCGCATTTCTAAAAGTCGTACGACACGGTTTTGCCATTTCGGACGGATGTTGCACCTTGCACCGTGGATGTTGCACCCTGTAGATATCGATTGTTTGGACGACCATAACTTCTGGCTCGTTTAGAGTTACGGGAGCGATAACCAGTCAAAACAAAGGACACGATGAGTTCTATGGCTTTGACCGCTTTCAGCCGTCAACGGATAGATTAATGCCCAAAAAGGACAACCCGAAACTCAATCGGGTCTCGTAAGTTTTTTACCCTTCGTTTTTTCGACACGTGGATTTTTATATAAAACGAGATTACCGTGGCTGGTCTTCGATTTACCATCTCTGGAGAGTGGTGCACCATGGTACCACTCCGTTTCAAATCCATGCATGTACTTCTAAAAGTCGGACGACACTGTTTCGCCATTTCGGACGGATGTTGCACCTTGCACCGTGGATGTTGCACCCTTTAGAAATCGATTATTCGGACGACCATAACTTATGGCTCGTTTAGAGTTACTGGAGCGATAACCTGTCTAAACGAAGGCCACGGTGAGTTATACGGCTTTTACAGCTTTCAGCCGTCAACGGATAGATTAATGCCCAAAAAGGACAACCCGAATCTCAATCGGGTCTCGCAAGTATTTTACCCTTCGTTTTTTTGACACGTGGATTTTTACGACAAAACGGGATTACCGTGGCTCGTCTTCGATTTACCATCGTTGGAGAGTGGTGCACAATGGTACTGTTCCGTTTCAATTCCATGCACGCATTTCTAAAAGTCGTACGACACTGTTTTTCCATTTTGGACTGATGTTGCACCTTGCACCGTGGATGTTGCACCCTGTAGATATCGATTATTCGGACGGCCATAATTTCTGGCTCGTTTAGAGTTACGGGAGCGATAACCTGTCAAAACGAAGGCCACGGTGAGTTCTACGGCTTTGACAGCTTTCAGCCGTCAACGGATAGATTAATACCCAAAAAGGACAGCCCGAATCTCAATCGGGTCTCGTAAGTTTTTCACCCATCGTTTTTTCGACACATGGATTTTTACGGTAAAACGGGATTACCGTGGCTGGTCTTCGATTTACCATTGCTGGAGAGTGGTGCACCATGGTACTGTTCCGTTTCGAATCCATGCACGCATTTCTAAAAGTCGTACGGCACTGTTTCGCCATTTCGGACGGATGTTGCACCTTGCACCGTGGATGTTGCACCCTGTAGATAACGATTATTCGGACGGCCATAACTTCTGGCTCGTTTAGATTTACGGCAGCGATAACCAGTCAAAACGAAGGCCACGGTGAGTTCCACGGCTTTGACAGCTTTCAGCCGTCAACGGATAGATTAATGCCCAAAAAGGACAACCCGAATCTCAATCGGCTCTCGTAAGTTTTTTACCCTTCGTTTTTTCGACACGTGGATTTTTACGGTAAAATGGGATTACCGTGGCTGGTCTTCGATTTACCATCGCTGGGGAGTGGTGCACCATGGTACTATTCCGTTTCAAATCCATGCATGTATTTCTAAAAGTCGGACGACACTGTTTCACCATTTCGGACGGATGTTGCACCTTGCACCGTGGATGTTGCACCCTGTAGATATCGATTATTCGGACGGGCATAACTTATGGCTCGTTTAGAGTTACGGGAGCGATGACCTGCCTAAACGAAGGCCACGGTGAGTTCTACGGCTTCGATAGCTTTCAGCCGTCAACGGATAGATTAATGCCCAAAAAGGACAACCCGAATCTCAATCGGGTATCGTAAGTTTTTCACCTTCCGTTTTTTCGACACATGGATTTTTACCGTAAAACGGGATTACCGTAGCTGGTCTTCGATTTACCATTGCTGGAGAGTGGTGCACCATGGTACTGTTCCGTTTCAAATCCATGCACGCATTTCTAAAAGTCGTACGGCACTGTTTCGCCATTTCTGACGGATGTTGCACCTTGCACCGTGGATGTTGCACCCTGTAGATAACGATTATTCGGACGGCCATAACTTCTGGCTCGTTTAGATTTACGGGAGCGATAACAAGTCATAACGAAGGCCACGGAGATTTCTATGGCTTTGACCGCTTTCAGCCGTCAACGGATAGATAAATGCCTAAAAAGGACAACCCGAAACTCAATCGGGTCTCGTAAGTTTTTTTCCCTTCGTTTTTTCGACACGTGGATTTTTACAGTAAAACGGAATTACCGTGGCCCGTCTTCGACTTCCCATCGCTGGATAGTGGTGCACCATGGTGGTGTTCCATTTCAAATCCATTCACGCATTTCTAAAAGTCGTACGGCACTATTTCGCCATTTCGAACGGATGTTGCACCTTGCACCGTGGATGTTGCACCCTGTAGATATCGATTATTCGGACGGCCATAACTTCTGGCTCGTTTAGAGTTATGGGAGCCATAACCTGTCAAAACGAAGGCCTCGATGAGTTCTACGGCTTTGACAGCTTTCAGCCGTCAACGAATAGATTAATGTCTAAAAAGGACAACCCGAATCTCAATCGGGTCTCGTAAGTTTTTTACCCTTCGTTTTTTCGACACGTGGATTTTTACGGTAAATCGGGATTTCCGTTGCCCGTCTTCGACTTCCCACCGCTGGAGAGTGGTGCACCATGGTACTGTTCCATTTCAAATCCATGCACGCATTTCTAAAAGTCGTACGGCACTGTTTCGCCATTTCGGAGGGATGTTGCACCTTGCACCGTGGATGTTGCATCCTGTAGATATCGATTATTCGGACAACCATAACTTCTGGCTCGTTTAGAGTTACGGGAGCCATAACCTGTCAAAACGAAGGCCTCGATGAGTTCTACGGCTTTGACATCTTTCAGCCATTAACGGATAGATTAATGCCCAAAAAGGATAACCCGAATCTCAATCGGGTCTTGTAAGCTTTTTACCCTTCGTTTTTTCGACACGTGGATTTTTACTGTAAAACGTGATTACCGTGGCCCGTCTTCGACTTCCCATCGCTGGAGAGTGGTGCACCATGGTACTGTTCCGTTTCAATCCATGCACGCATTTCTAAAAGTCGTACGACACTGTTTCACCATTTCGGACTGATGTTGCACCTTTCACCGTGGATGTTGCACCCTGTAGATATCGATTATTCAAACGGCCGTAACATCTGGCTCGTTTAGAGTTACGGGAGCCATAACCTGTCAAAAAGAAGGCCTCGATGAGTTCTACGGCTTTGACAGCTGTTTGCGTCAAAATTGGGCACAACATTCTTCGGGAGTCGTTGAAGAGATAATAGTCAAGAATGTAACTTCAAAACAGATATTATCTAACAAAAACTCCAATCAACAATGAATTAAATGCGCAGACAAGCGATTTATAGTGGTTCGGCGTGTTGCCTACTTCCACTGTGAAGTGTTTTGATGTTTTATTGATTCTCTTTCAATGATTACAAGTTGTTGCAGCAATCAACAGCAAATTACAACTGGAAATTCAAATTCAACCGTAAGATTATGGTGTAGAATGATGGAGATCTCGATCCGGCAGAGTCTGGGCGCTTCAGAGTCGGAAGATCCCTTTTCGTTGGCCCTGGGGCTCTATTTATATGCGTGGGCTGCTGATATTTCGCTGAAAACTCGGGAGACCACTTATGGCACGCAAGGGGGCCCACACGCACGGTCTCAGGAAGTTTGGGCCCACATTGGCATCGGTTCGAACTCCATTCGAACCGATCAAGAATTCATCCAATCGAGGTGAAATTTGGTGTGGACATTCTTCAACATGTATGCAAGCTTCAGTGAAAATTTCATGGCATTTGGATCAGTAGATTGGGAGATATGATGGATTCGAAATGGGGTTCATTGCATGGCTGTTTGGTTCGAAACCATGCTTTCGAACCGATGGTTTTTGAATCCATCATGGCACGTGACTTCGTGGCGACGTGGAGCGCAAACTTCGAACCAACCCGGTCTTCACTCCGAGTTGACCGCTTCGACTCCATGGATCTCGGCGAATTCGAACCGAAGGAAGACACGTCATCATGGTTGGTTGACCCAGTGGATTCGAATGAGGCTACACAAGATGGATTCGAACTTGGCATCGTGGATGGGTTCGAACATGGCTTCGTGGATGGGTTCGAACGAGGTTCCATGTTCGGGTTCGAGCAATGATTCTTGTTTGGAGTCGAACTAGGCTTTGTGGTGGGTTCGAAGCATGGCTTTTGTGATGGATACGAACTATGTCACTCCTCCATGGACACGAGGCCCATCGGTTGGAACACGATGGGTTCGAACACGATGGATTCGAAGGTGACGTAGACGAACCCGAGGTGGTTCGGTGGATTCGAAGCTTATGGATTCGAACGTGATGGTTTCGAAACGTTGGTCAACGATGGCTTCGAAACCTAAGCTTTCCCCTTCAAATTGAACCGATCATAACTCGAGCGTATGAACTCGGATTGACTTGAAATTCGAGATGTTGACTCCTATGGTCTTTCTTGCCATGTCCTACCGATTGTAGCTCAATCTGGACTTGGACAAAATTTAGTGATATCCGTAGCGAGACGATGTACGACCGGTCTCTGAGATGAACTGTTCTCCGTTTCTGATCGATCTTTTGGTATCGCGGCTTTGCCAAAAAGCGGGATAACATTTTGCCCCCCAAAGTACGTCTTGTGGAAACATGACGTGCTTTGAACTGCTGCAATTTCTCTGAATAATCATTGCACTCTTTTTTGTTGAAACTCATATGATGTATTGTTGTAACCTTGTTTTGATATGATTGACTGCTGTATAATAGTGCTTAGCCGTTTGCTGTTGCATTTGTAGCGGGATGGGTGTTTGATCCCTGTAAATGTTTAAAATCGATCGTTAGTTCGACATATATGCATATATGTTAGTTTGACCCTTGTAAACGTCATGCGTCCATGAGTCGGGTTAGTTCTGTTAGCTATTGAACGTCGTATCGATCCTCTCCTGAACCGATTTTGTAATTTGAATCGAGACAACGCTTGATGGTTGTTTTGAAAGGTTCCTTCGTATCGATCCTCTCCTGAACCGTTGCAGAAGGTCGAAGGAAACGACTCTGTGTTGTGTGTCTACGACATTACGAACCGATGGGTGCGAGCTCCGATGGGTTCGAAATCTACACTCGTATGGGTGGCGTATACTCGTGTTGTGATGGGTTCGAAGTTGACATCCATATGGGTGGAGTACGCCTATGCAATGGTGGGTTCGAAACTGATCTTCGAATCGATGACTTGGATGGGTACGAAACTTTCGTTCGCGGTAGTGGGCCGTGTGCTTCACACCGATATAGCGTCAAACGTATGGGTTCGAAAGTAGATTTTGAACCGGTTCTGCATTCTGACCTGTTGTAATCGGTCGAGTTTACCGGAACACGAATCGATGCGGTCATCTCCAATCCCCCATATAAATAGCAAGGACCTCGGCATTTTTCACTTTTTACTTTTCTACTTCTGCCTCGTTTTACTGCGTGCTCGAAACTCCGGAGAAGAAGGTGTCGTTCTTTTGTATTCGAATCATTTGAGATCCAAATCTTCAATTCCTCAAATCTATCATCCAAACTAGGTAACTAACCTTGAATTCACACGGCAAAGCTACCTCGAACCTATCACTCCTTCATCGATCGGCCTTTCTTGGGATTTGATAAATCCAGATCTGGCTTTTGGAGGAATTTTGAATCGATGCGTGGATTCGAGTTCGAATCGATGATGGGAGCGCCATTGGCCGTTGGATGTCGCGTCGATCCATGGAATGGTTCTACGGGGCGATGCAGTTCGCACCGACTGATGGGTTCGATGGATCCATTCGAATCGATGGATTCGAATCCATCGGCTACCGGTTCGAAATTCGCAGTTTTATGTCGATTCGAATAGGATCGATTCGAATGACGTCGATGTCAAGTTGGGAGTTCATGATCGGTTTGAACTCGCCAAACAAGGATCGATTCGAAATCAACCATTTCCGATCGATTCGAAATCGACACCTGTTCATCGTTTCGAAGCGAGCTTTCCAGCCATTGTTTCGAAGTGATATTAGGGTGGTTTCGAACGAAGTGCCTGTGATCGGTTCGAACCCCCTATGATGGATTCCAAAATTTGATATTTTCTGAGCATAACTCCGGCGAGCTTCATCCTTGCATATTTGGACATGCTAAATTGCATACTTGACCACCTTTCAAAGCTCGTCGATGAAACAATAACGACTTCTATTCAAATCCAATTTCCGTCATACAAGCGGTTCAACGATGACGGTCAGCGATGACGGTCATTGTAAGTGGACTCCGTAGCATTGTCGTTTGCATATTTTCTATAACTCTGCGATATTCATTCAAGTAATGCATGGAACTACACAACATAAATTCATACACTTTACACTGGGGAACGAACGGGTCCTTTGTCGTCTAACGATGGTTTCTCATGTGTTAGCTAGTTATGGAATCGTCAAGTTCACAGCAGCAGGATATTCGAGGTACAGCCTTTCCGAGACTAGAGGTTCCGTACATCGATCCTGAGATTGTCGGTCCAGCCCCGCACGAATTGCCTAATGTGTCGTTCATTGCAAATCCATCGGATTCCGTTCCATCCAATATATCTGAAGACATGTTGGGAATGATATGCTTGAGGCACGGCCTGTCACTGGACGATGTGTTACTGCCGAGGCCAAATGATAGACCGCACAACCCACCGGAAGGGTATACTGCATTTAACCGCCACGCGTGTGCAGCCGGGACACTTCCTCCGTTCAACGAGTATATAAGGGAAGTATTGTCGTTTTTGAGGATCGCTCCATCTCAGCTGCACCCGAACGGGTATGCATCGATCAATAGCTTGTTCATTGCATTTATGGAATATCTCTATCGACCACCACTCTCGATTGAGATCAGATACTTGTTCAATTTCAAAACTCGGGGTGATTATCCTTCCTTCACATTCCTGGAAGCGGTGAGGAACTGCCAAGTGGTTACCGGGTCCTGGACCAGGCTGAGCTACTATAGGACGGAATGGTTCTAAGTCAGGTGTTCTCCGGGGTTTGCCCGGCGATGGTCAGTCAGATGTGAGTGTAGCTGAGTTATCAAGTAATCACTAAGGCAATTGCTGTCAAAGTGAAACTTATGTTTCTTCTCATTTTTACAGCGACGATTCAACGTCCTGAGGGCGAGCACTTTAGGGAGATGGTGCGAGTGCTTCGGGAAGTCCCGAGTGGAGATAGGGATATTGAGCTGCTCTTGACGGATAGGAATCTCTGAACTTGCGGATTGATTGAACAAGGGCAGAGCATACTGTTCGAGGGGGCATTAAAGGCCGTTTTGAAGAAAGAGTCAAGCACAAGAAGCCCAAAATTATTATAGCCGAGGAGGCTGATTCTGAAAGAACTCATACCGACGACGAGCCGTTGTTGGAGCCTACAGACGTGGCTCAAGATGTTGAAGAGCAAAGAAAAGGCAAGGCAGCCGTCGTCACGTCAACTAAGAAAGGGAGAGGGAAGTCGGTTGTCACGGCCCGATCCTCCCCCGGAGTTAGAATTTCCGAGATGTCTCCTCCACGAACCGAAAGTCTTTATGAAGGGCTTACCGACCTTCCAATCCCGGATGATGTGTCTTTTCAGCATGACGCCGGGTTGGAGGAGTTTCATCGTACTCTAGAATTGAACGAGCCTCTTATTACTACCGAGGTCGACACTTTTGGTTGGTCGGGGGGAATGCATATTCATACACATTTCATGACACTGCATAACCTTTGACTGTAAACTACCTATTTTGAAACGTGATTAATTCTATTTTATTTTGCTTCGCAGATATTATGTCCAAGCGAGGTTCAATGCTTGGGAGTCTACGACATGCCCGCAAGCCTTCATATTACGATTCGTGCAGACGAGAAGGGGATGGAGGCTATGACTAAGGGCGCTCTGGGTATTATGACCAGGGACGCTCTGGGTATTCTAGTCACGAGAGATACGACACGGACAGAGGCTATAAGCGTCGGTCGCGATCGCGTACCCCTCCTCCTTCCAGAGATCCCGTACAACCACCTGCTCATGTCCCTCATCCTTTCGAGTCTTCTCGATATACGTCGGTTTCTCAATCTTCCCGATCTGAGGCGATAACCCCGATAGTCGTGGCTGGTCATCGATTTACCATCGATGGAGAGTGGTGCACCATGGTACTGTTCCGTTTCAAATCCATGCACGCATTTCTAAAAGTCGTACGACACTGTTTCGCCATTTCGGACGTGTGTTGCTCCTTGCACCGTGGATGTTGCACCCTGTAGATATCGATTATTCGGACGGCCATAACTTCTGGCTCGTTTAGAGTTACGGGAGCCATAACCTATCAAAACGAAGGCCTCGATAAGTTCAACGGCTTTGACAGCTTTCAGCCGTCAACGGATAGACTAATGCCCAAAAAGGACATCCCGAATCTTAATCGGGTCTCGTAAGTTTTTTACCCTTCATTTTTTCGACACGTGGATTTTTACGGTAAAACGGGATTGCCGTGGCCCGTCTTCGACTTCCCATCGCTGGAGAGTAGTGCACCATGGTAGTGTTCCATTTCAAATCCATGCACGCATTTCTAAAAGTCGTACGACACTGTTTCGCCATTTGGGACGGATGTTGCACCTTGCACCGTGGATGTTGCACCCGGTTGATATCGATTATTCAGACGGCCATAACTTCTGGCTCGTTTAGAGTTACGGGAGCCATAACCTGTCAAAACGAAGGCCTTGATGAGTTCTACGGCTTTGACTTTCAACTGTCAATGGATAGATTAATGCCCAAAAAGGACAAGCCGAATCTCAATCGGGTCTTGTAAGTATTTTACCCTTCGTTTTTTCGACACGTGGATTTTTACGGTAAAACGGGATTACCGTGGCCCGTCTTCGACTTCCCTTCGCTTGAGAGTGGTGCACCGTGTACTGTTCCATTTCAAATCCATGCATGCATTTCTAAAAGTCGTACGGCGCTGTTTCGCCATTTCGGACGGATGTTGCACCTTGCACCGTGGATGTTGCACCCTGTAGATATCGATTATTCGGACGGCCATAACTTCTGGCTCGTAGTTACGGGAGCCATAACCTGTCAAAACGAAGGCCTCGATGAGTTCTACGGCTTTGACCGCTTTCAGCCGTCAACGCATAGATTAATGTCCAAAAAGGAAAACCCGAATCTCAATCAGGTCTCGTAAGTTTTTTACCCTTCGTTTTTTCGACACGTGGATTTTTACGGTAAAACGGGATTACCGTGGCCCGTCTTCGACTTCCCATCGCTGGAGAGTGGTGCATCATGGTAATGTTCCGTTTCAAATCCATGCACGCATTTCTAAAAGTCGTACGGCACTGTTTCGCCATTTCGGACGGATGTTGCACCTTGCACCGTGTGTTATCCCAACTTTTGGCAAAGTTGAGATACCCAAAATTTACTAGAAACCAATGATTACTATTCATGAATATCAACCATGCATTGCAGGATAACCATGGATATCAATGAATATTGTCCGAGTCCGAAACGGGCCACAATTGATAGGGCATGACAAGAAAGACCATAGGAATCTGCATTCCAAATTTCAAGTCAATCCGAGGTCATATGCTCAAGTTATGATGGAATCAAGATAAGAGGAATTGACATTGCTCGGTTCGAACCCATGGTGTTCGAACCCATCACATTCGAAACCATCTGGTTCGAATCCAAAGAAATAAGGTCGCGCCTCGAAAGCATTTGCCCCAGTTCGAATCGATGGAGTTCGTATCCATCGGTTCGAAACCATCTAGTTCGAAACCACCTGCGTTCGAACCGATAGCCCAGCCATGCCTCACTCGAACCCATCGGGTTCTAGTCCACCTAGTTCGCATCCATTAGCCTCGACTCCACTTCGAACCCACCAAGCCATTGCCTACTTCGAACCCATCACAATGTCCTCTCTTCGAACCCATCACAGAGCCACACTTCGAACCCATCCATGATGTCGTCTTCGAACCCAACCTGTGTAGCTTCATTCGAACCGACTGAGTCAACCAATCACGATGACGTGTCTTCCATCGGTTCGAATGCGCCGAGATATATGGAGTCGAAGCGGTCAACACGGAGAGAAGTCCGGATCGATTCGAAGCTTGCGCTCCACGTCACCACGAAGTCGCGTGCCACACTGGTTTCGAAGCCATCATTTCGAGTAACAGGGGTTCGAAATTAACAGCCTGGCTATGAAGTCAATTTCGAACCCATCATATCTCCTAACCCACTGATCCAAATGCAATGAAACTTTCACAGATGCTTGCATACATGATGAAGAATGTCCATGCCAAATTTCACCTCGATTGGATGAATTCTTGATCGGTTCGAATGGAGTTCGAACCGATGCCAAAGTGGGCCCAAACTTCCCGGGACCGTACGTGTGGGCCCCCTCACGTGCCAGAAGAGGTCTCCTAAGTTTTCAACGAGATAGCAGCAGCCTCCGCTTATAAATAGACCTCCAGGTCATTCAGAAAAGGGGCCTTTCCGCCATAAAACGCCAAGACTCTGCCGGATTCAAGTTTAACTATCAGAACCACCGTTGTACCTGAATTTCCGAACTACAATTCATTGTAATCCGCTGTAATCGATTGTAATCAGCGAAGAACATCAATAAAAGGAAAAACCTTTGAAGTGGACGTAGGCCGGAGATAGCCGAACCACTATAAATCGTGTGTTCTTGTTTACATTTACTATTTTGCTACTTAGATCTGTGATTTGTGTTTGGATATCGTTGATTTATATTCCAACACTGGTGCTTTCACATTCATCGGGGTTTGTGACCAATTTTGGCGCAAACACTTTGGTGCTTTCACTGAGAAGAACTAGCACCCGCTACATCAGAATTCAGAATTCAGAAACAATGACTCGACAAACAAGACAGAGAGTTGATAGGAGCCTACAAGGAGGAAGCCAAGAAGCATCCTCTGGATCAAGAGAAGGACCGGCTTCCGTCTACATCACTAGAGACGAGATGGAGGCTATGGCCAACTCATTGCGCGAAAGCATAATGAAAAGTCAACAGGAGATGCTGCAGAATTTCCTCGAGCAAATGAGGACAGCAAATATACAAAACCTTGGACCAACTACAACAGCTACAAGTACGGGACAAGGAATCAGGATTGCAGAAGCAAATGAAGGACAGGCTCAAGGCCAGAATACGGGGATTGAAGGAGGTCAACAAGGCCTTGGGGGTAGACCCTCAGGGTCCGATACTGGAAGACCAACAGATGGAGCTCAGCAGGCTGGAGCCAATGCTCACGCTAACGAGCCACCGGAAGAGTATGTACCAGAATTCCCTTCAAGGCTCGGGGGGCAGGATATGAACTTGACAAGGGGGCAACCCCTAGACGGGGACGAGAGAATGATTGGCCTCATGCGAAGAATCATGAGAGGAGGATTACCTAGCGGAGGCCTAGAAGAAGTTAGTCGGAGTCCATTCACTCCAAACATCAGAAATGCCAGGAACCCTCCAAAATTCAAGCTACCAACGCTGGATCCTTACGACGGGAGGTCAGACCCAACAATGCACATCACAAGATATATCAGGCACATGGAAGTGCTGGGGGCATCCGAGGAAGTGATGGCGCGATGTTTCCCCCTGTATTTGACAGATTTAGCTGCACTATGGTTCAGACAACTAGAGACTGGATCAATCGGAACATGGAGCGAGCTCGTAGATTGCTTCATGAGACAGTTCAGGGTCCACGTGACGCGACCCAAGAGTGTGATGACCTTAGCAACAATTAAACAGAGGACCGGAGAGTCCATAAAAGATTTTTTACTCAGATTCAACGTGACAGTGACTTCTGTGGATCGCCCGGATCCATCGATGATTTTGATGGCGGCGGTGGCAGGAGTCGCGGAAGGCACCAAATTTAAGGATTCTCTAACTAAAGATCCACCGCAAGATCTTGGAGAATTCTTCCATAAAGCTGAAAAATTCATTCGATTAGAAGAATCACGAGTCGAGAGCCGTGAAATAAATGCCACGAAAAGCATAGGAACCTCTGGAGAGCAGTCCGGAGCGGACAAGGGAAAAAGGAAACAGGATGACAGACATGATGGTCCTGATAAACGGAAGAAATTCCGAGAACCAAGATTCAGGCAGTACACAGATCTGAATGCAAGCCTAGAAAGAGTCTTCACTGAAACCAGGGGGCAACTTCACTATCGAAAGCCACCTGTAAGGGATCCCACCGAGCGGGAGCGCAGGACTGGAAAATATTGCCTATTCCATGAGCTGGATGGGCACACCACAGATGAATGCCGTCACTTGAAGGATGAGGTGGAAGAACACGCTAGGGGTGGTAGATTACCGCAGTATGTCAGAGAACGGACAACAGCGACAAGGCATGAACAACTACCGCCTCCACCTTGCAGGAACGATCCTGGATCGGGATCACGACTCGTCATCAACTGATCAAAGATGGCAAGGGCCAAGTCCACGATCTGGACTTCGGTCGAATGATCTTATTTAGATTTATTTTCAGAATAAAACGGTTACTCCACTTACACATGTACGGGAACCGGAGAGATCCCTAGGCATGCTCTGAGATGGAGATGAACCGCTATGCCCGGAGAGGCAATCCTTAGTTTTTTCTGATGTTTGAGATTGAACATCTAGAACTTGAATTTTAATAATTAAATTTGAACTTCTTGCAATAAACCTTTTGACCGGAGAGTCAAAGGATGAACATTACATATAAACATGATCGCTTTATGACCCTATCCGGAGAGACGGGGTCCGAAGGCAAGAAGTGAGTTGCTTCGCCGGAGAGCGACAGGATCGACTCACTTATACAAGAAAGATCGCCTTCACCCGGAGAGGTGAATCCCGAAGGCAAGAAGTGAGTTGCTTCGCCGGAGAGCGACAGGATCGACTCACTTATACAAGAAAGATCGCCTTCACCCGGAGAGGTGAATCCAGAAGGCAAGAAGTGAGTTGCTTCGCCGGAGAGCGACAGGATCGACTCACTTATCGTCGTTTCCCCTTCACCAGAGAGTGACAGGATGGGATCCGACAAGAGTCCGGAGAGACTATGATCGGCCGATGATTCAGGTCATGACATCGCTTAATGTTCAACTGCTTTGAACCGGAGTGCAAGAAGTGAGTCGCTTCACCGGAGAGCGACAGGATCGACTCACTTAAGCGCTGTTTCCCCTTCACCGGAGAGTGACAGGATGGGATCCAGCAAGAGCCCGGAGAGGCTATGATCGGTCCCGAACGACCATGATATCGCTATACGTCCTAACTGGGACCAGAGTGCAAGGGATAGAAGGCAACGCCAGAGAGCAATGGGATCTTTCTATTCAATCACTGAGTCTAGAATGAGCTCGGTAAGGGTTTAGAGCAGCCAATAATAGTCTAGAGAAACTATGAAACTTCATTCTCAACTCCTACGGGAAGAACAAACATTGATTTGGCTTCGAACAGCCACATACTTGATTGATAATGCCACAACTATCAACGAAACATGAATTTATTACACTTGATCTAGGACCATTCAAAACATACCTTTTACAAAAAGGCATGTTTTGGGGGGCAAAATGTTATCCCAACTTTTGGCAAAGTTGAGATACCCAAAATTTACTAGAAACCAATGATTACTATTCATGAATATCAACCATGCATTGCAGGATAACCATGGATATCAATGAATATTGTCCGAGTCCGGAACGGGCCACAATTGATAGGGCATGACAAGAAAGACCATAGGAATCTGCATTCCAAATTTCAAGTCAATCCGAGGTCATATGCTCAAGTTATGATGGAATCAAGATAAGAGGAATTGACATTGCTCGGTTCGAACCCATGGTGTTCGAACCCATCACATTCGAAACCATCTGGTTCGAATCCAAAGAAATAAGGTCGCGCCTCGAAAGCATTTGCCCCAGTTCGAATCGATGGAGTTCGTATCCATCGGTTCGAAACCATCTAGTTCGAAACCACCTGCGTTCGAACCGATAGCCCAGCCATGCCTCACTCGAACCCATCGGGTTCTAGTCCACCTAGTTCGCATCCATTAGCCTCGACTCCACTTCGAACCCACCAAGCCATTGCCTACTTCGAACCCATCACAATGTCCTCTCTTCGAACCCATCACAGAGCCACACTTCGAACCCATCCATGATGTCGTCTTCGAACCCAACCTGTGTAGCTTCATTCGAACCGACTGAGTCAACCAATCACGATGACGTGTCTTCCATCGGTTCGAATGCGCCGAGATATATGGAGTCGAAGCGGTCAACACGGAGAGAAGTCCGGATCGATTCGAAGCTTGCGCTCCACGTCACCACGAAGTCGCGTGCCACACTGGTTTCGAAGCCATCATTTCGAGTAACAGGGGTTCGAAATTAACAGCCTGGCTATGAAGTCAATTTCGAACCCATCATATCTCCTAACCCACTGATCCAAATGCAATGAAACTTTCACAGATGCTTGCATACATGATGAAGAATGTCCATGCCAAATTTCACCTCGATTGGATGAATTCTTGATCGGTTCGAATGGAGTTCGAACCGATGCCAAAGTGGGCCCAAACTTCCCGGGACCGTACGTGTGGGCCCCCTCACGTGCCAGAAGAGGTCTCCTAAGTTTTCAACGAGATAGCAGCAGCCTCCGCTTATAAATAGACCTCCAGGTCATTCAGAAAAGGGGCCTTTCCGCCATAAAACGCCAAGACTCTGCCGGATTCAAGTTTAACTATCAGAACCACCGTTGTACCTGAATTTCCGAACTACAATTCATTGTAATCCGCTGTAATCGATTGTAATCAGCGAAGAACATCAATAAAAGGAAAAACCTTTGAAGTGGACGTAGGCCGGAGATAGCCGAACCACTATAAATCGTGTGTTCTTGTTTACATTTACTATTTTGCTACTTAGATCTTTGATTTGTGTTTGGATATCGTTGATTTATATTCCAACACTGGTGCTTTCACATTCATCGGGGTTTGTGACCAATTTTGGCGCAAACACCGTGGATGTTGCACCTTGTAGATATTGATTATTCAGACGGCCATAACTTCTGGCTCGTTTAGAGTTACGGGAGCCAGAACCTGTCAAAACGAAGGCCTCGATGAGTTCTATGGCTTTGATAGCTTTCGGCCGTCAACGCATAGATTAATGTCCAAAAAGGACAACCCGAATCTCAATCGGGTCTCGTAAGTTTTTTACCCTTCGTTTTTTCGACACGTGGATTTTTACGGTAAAACGGGATTACCGTGGCCCGTCTTCGACTTCCCATCGCTGGAGAGTGGTGCACCATGGTAGTGTTTCGTTTCAAATCCATGAACGCATTTCTAAAAGTCATACGGCACTGTTTCGCCATTTCGGACGGATCTTGCACCTTGCACCGTGGATGTTGCACCCTGTAGATATCGATTATTCGGACGGCCATAACTTCTGGCTAGTTTAGAATTACGGGAGCCATAACCTGTCAAAACGAAGGCCTCGATGAGTTCTACGGCTTTGACAGCTTTCAGCCGTCAACGCATAGATTAATGTCTAAAAAGGACAACCCAAATCTCAATCGGGTCTCATAAGTTTTTTAACCTTCGTTTTTTCGACACGTGGATTTTTACGATAAAACAGGATTACCGTGTCTGGCCTTCGATTTACCATCGCTGGAGAGTGGTGCACCATGTACTGTTCCGTTTCAAATCCATGCACGCATTTCTAAAAGTCGTACGGCACTGTTTCACCATTTCGTACGGATGTTGCACCTTGCACCGTGGATGTTGCACCCTGTAGTTATCGATTATTCGGACGACCATAACTTCTGGCTCGTTTAGAGTTACGGGAGCCATAACCTGTCAAAACGAAGGCCTCGATGAGTTCTACGGCTTTGACTGCTTTCAGCCGTCAACGCATAGATTAATGTCCAAAAAGGAAAACTCGAATCTCAATCGGGTCTCGTAAGTTTTTTACCCTTCGTTTTTTCGACACGTGGATTTTTACGGTAAAACAGGATTACCGTGGCTGGCCTTCGATTTACCATCGCCGGAGAGTGGTGCACCATGTACTGTTCCGTTTCAGATCCATGCACGCATTTCTAAAAGTCGTACGGCACTGTTTCGCCATTTCGGATGGATGTTGCACCTTGCACCGTGGATGTTGCACCCTGTAGATATCGACTATTCGGACGGCCATAACTTCTGGCTCGTTTAGGGTTACGGGAGCCATAACCTGTCAAAACGAAGGTGACAGCTGTCAACAGATAGATTAATGCCCAAAAAGGAAAACCCGAATCTCAATCGGGTCTCGTAAGTTTTTTACCCTTCGTTTTTTCGACACGTGGATTTTTACGGTAAAACAGGATTACAGCGGCTGGCCTGCGATTTACCATCGCTGGAGAGTGGTGCACCATGGTACTGTTCCATTTCAAAACCATGCACGGATTTCTAAAAGTCGTACGGCACTGTTTCACCATTTCGGACGGATGTTGCACCTTGCACCGTGGATGTTGCACCCTGTAGATATCGATTATTCGGACGGCCATAACTTCTGGCTCGTTTAGAGTTACGGGAGCCATAACCTGTCAAAACGAAGGCCTCGATGAGTTCTACGGCTTTGACAGCTTTTAGCGGCAATGCATAGATTAATGCCCAAAAAGGACAGCTCGAATCTCAATCGGGTCTCGTAAGTTTTTTACCCTTTGTTTTTTCGACACGTGGATTTTTAAGGTAAAACGGGATTACCGTGGCCCGTCTTCGACTTCCCATTGCTGGAGAGTGGTGCACCATGGTAGTGTTCTGTTTCAAATCCATGCACGGATTTCTAAAAGTCGTACCGCACTGTTTCACCATTTCGGACGGATCTTGCACCTTGCACCGTGGATGTTGCACCCTGTAGATATCGATTATTCGGACGGCCATAACTTCTGGCTCGTTTAGAGTTACGGGAGCCATAACCTGTCAAAACGAAGGCCTCGATGAGTTCTATGGCTTTGACAGCTTTCATCCGTCAATGGATTGATTAATGCCCAAAAAGGACAACCCGAATCTCAATCGGGTCTCGTAAGTTTTTTACCCTTCGTTTTTTCGACACGTGGATTTTTACGGTAAAACGGGATTACCGTGGCCCGTCTTCGGCTTCCCATCGCCGGAGAGTGGGGCACCATGTTAGTGTTCCGTTTCAAATCCATGCACGCATTTCTAAAAGTCGTACGGCACTGTTTCGCCATTTCGGACGGATGTTGTACCTTGCACCGTGGATGTTGCACCCTGTAGATATCGATTATTCGGACGGCCATAACTTCTGGCTCGTTTAGAGTTACGGGAGCCATAACCTGTCGAAACGAAGGCCTCGATGAGTTCTACGGCTTTGACAGCTTTCAGCCGTCAACCCATAGATTAATGTCCAAAAAGGACAACCCGAATCTCAATCGGGTCTCGTAAGTTTTTTACCCTTCGTTTTTTCGACACGTGGATTTTTACGATAAAACAGGATTACCGTGCCTGGCCTTCGATTTACCATCGCTGGAGAGTGGTGCACCATGTACTGTTCCGTTTCAAATCCATGCACGCATTTCTAAAAGTCGTACGGCATTGTTTCGCCATTTCGGACGAATGTTCTACCTTGCACCGTGGATGTTGCACCCTGTAGATATCGATTATTCGGACGGCCATAACTTCTGGCTCGTTTAGAGTTATGGGAGCCATAACCTGTCAAAACGAAGGCCTCGATGAGTTCTACGGCTTTGACAGCTTTTAGCGGCAATGCATAGATTAATGCCCAAAAAGGACAGCTCGAATCTCAATCGGGTCTCGTAAGTTTTTTTACCCTTCGTTTTTTCGACACGTGGATTTTTAAGGTAAAACGGGATTACCGTGGCCCGTCTTCGACTTCCCATTGCTGGAGAGTGGTGCACCATGGTAGTGTCCCGTTTCAAATCCATGCATGGATTTCTAAAAGTCGTACGGCACTGTTTCACCATTTCGGACGGATGTTGCACCTTGCATCGAGGATGTTGCACCCTGTAGATATCGATTATTCGGACGGCCATAACTTCTGGCTCGTTTAGAGTTACGGGAGCCACAAGCTGTCAAAACGAAGGCCTCGATGAGTTCTACGGCTTTGATAGCTTTCAGCCGTCAAAGGATAGATTAATTCCCAAAAAGGACAACCTGAATCTCAATCGAGTCTCGTAAGTTTTTTACCCTTCGTTTTTTCGACACGTGGATTTTTACGGTAAAACGGGATTACCGTGGCCCGTCTTCAACTTCCCATCGCTGGAGAGTGGTGCACCATGGTAGTGTTCCATTTCAAATCCATGCACGCATTTCTAAAAGTCGTACGACACTGTTTCGCCATTTCGGACGGATGTTGCACCTTGCACCGTGGATGTTGCACCCTGTAGATATCGATTATTCGGACGGCCATAACTTCTGGCTCGTTTAGAGTTGCAGGAGCCATAACCTGTCAAAACGAAGGCCTCGATGAGTTCTACGGCTTTGACAGCTTTCAGCCGTCAACGTATAGATTAATGTCCAAAAAGGACAACCCGAATCTCAATCGGGTCTCGTAAGTTTTTTACCCTTCGTTTCTTCGACACGTGGATTTTTACGGTAAAACAGGATTACCGTGGCTGGCCTTCGATTTACCATCGCTGGAGAGTGGTGCACCATGTACTGTTCCGTTTCAAATCCATGCACGCATTTCTAAAAGTCGTACGACACTGTTTCGCCATTTCCGATGGATGTTGCACCTTGCACCGTGGATGTTGCACCCTATAGATATCGATTATTCGGACGGCCATAACTTCTGGCTCGTTTAGAGTTACGGGAGCCATAACCTGTCAAAACAAAGGCCTCGATAAGTTCTACGGCATTGACAGCTGTCAATGGATAGATTAATGCCCAAAAAGGACAACCCGAATCTCAATCGGGTCTCGTAAGTTTTTTACCCTACGTTTTTTCGACACGTGGATTTTTACGGTAAAACAGGATTACAGTGGCTGGCCTTCGATTTACCATCGCTGGAGAGTGGTGCACCATGGTACAGTTCCATTTCAAATCCATGAACGCATTTCTAAAATTCGTACGGCACTGTTTCGCCATTTCGGACGAATGTTCTACCTTGCACCGTGGATGTTGCACCCTGTAGATATCGATTATTCGGACGGCCATAACTTCTGGCTCGTTTAGAGTTACGGGAGCCATAACCTGTCAAAACGAAGGCCTCGATGAGTTCTACGGATTTGACAGCTTTCAGCCGTCAACGCATAGATTAATGCCCAAAAAGGACAACCCGAATCTCAATCGGGTCTCGTAAGTTTTTTACCCTTCGTTTTTTCGACACGTGGATTTTTACGGTAAAACGGGATTACCGTGGCCCGTCTTTGACTTCCCATCGCTGGCGAGTGGTGCACCATGGTAGTGTTCCATTTCAAATCCATGCACGCATTTCTAAAAGTCGTACGGCACTGTTTCACCATTTCGGACGGATGTTGCACCTTGCACCGTGGATGTTGCACCCTATAGATATCAATTATTCGGACGGCCATAATTTCTGGCTCGTTTAGAGTTACGGGAGCCATAACCTGTCAAAACGAAGGCCTCGATGAGTTCTACGGCTTTGAGGTTTTCTGCCGTCAACGGATAGACTAATGCCCAAAAAGGACAACCTGAATCTCAATCGGGTCTCGTAAGTTTTTTACCCTTCGTTTTTTCGACACGTGGATTTTTACGATAAAACGGGCTTACCGTGGCCCGTCTTCGACTTCCCATCGCTGGAGAGTGGTGCACCATGGTAGTGTTCCGTTTTAAATCCATGCACGCATTTCTAAAAGTCGTACGGCACTGTTTCGCCATTTCGGAAGGATGTTGCACCTTGCACCGTGTATGTTGCACCCTGTAGATATCGATTATTCGGACGGCCATAACTTCTGGCTCATTTAGAGTTACGGGAGCCATAACCTTTCAAAATGAAGGCCTCGATGAGTTCTACGGCTTTGACAGCTTTCAGCTGTCAACGCATAGATTAATGTCCAAAAAGGACAACCCGAATCTCAATTGGGTCTCGTAAGTTTTTTACCCTTCGTTTTTTCGACACGTGGATTTCTACGGTAAAACAGGATTACCGTGTCTGGCCTTCGATTTACCATCGCTGAAGAGTGATGCACCATGTACTGTTCCATTTCAAATCCATGCACGCATTTCTAAAAGTCGTACGACACTGTTTCGCCATTTCGGACGGATGTTGCACCTTGCACCGTGGATGTTGCACCCTGTAGATATCGATTATTCGGACGGCCATAACTTCTGGCTCGTTTAGAGTTACGGGAGCCATAACCTGTCAAAACGAAGGCCTCGATGAGTTCTACGGCTTTGACAGTTTTTAGCGGCAATGCATAGATTAATGCCCAAAAAAGACAGCTCGAATCTCAATCGGGTCTCGTAAGTTTTTTTACCCTTCGTTTTTTCGACACGTGGATTTTTAAGGTAAAACGGGATTACCTTGGCCCGTCTTCGACTTCCCATCCCTGGAGAGTGGTGCACCATGGTAGTGTTCCGTCTCAAATCCATGCATGGATTTCTAAAAGTCGTACCGCACTGTTTCAACATTTCGGACGGATGTTGCACCTTGCACCGTGGATGTTGCACCCTGTAGATATCGATTATTCGGACGGCCATAACTTCTGGCTCGTTTAGAGTTACGGGAGCCATAACCTGTCAAAACGAAGACCTCGATGAGTTCTACGGCTTTGACAGCTTTCATCCGTCAATGGATTGATTAATGCCCAAAAAGGACAACCCGAATCTCAATCGGGTCTCGTAAGTTTTTTACCCTTCGTTTTTTCGACACGTGGATTTTTACGGTAAAACGGGATTACCGTGGCCCATCTTCGGCTTCCCATCGCCGGAGAGTGAGGCACCATGTTAGTGTTCCGTTTCAAATCCATGCACGCATTTCTAAAAGTCGTACGACACTGTTTCGCCATTTCGGACGGATGTTGCACCTTGCACCGTGGATGTTGCACCCTGTAGATATCGATTATTCGGACGGCCATAACTTCTAGCTCGTTTAGAGTTACGGAAGCCATAACCTGTCGAACCGAAGGCCTCGATGAGTTCTACGGCTTTGACAGCTTTCAGCCGTCAACCCATAGATTAATGTCCAAAAAGGACAACCCGAATCTCAATCGGGTCTCGTAAGTTTTTTACCCTTCGTTTTTTCGACACGTGGATTTTTACGATAAAACAGGATTACCGTGCCTGGCCTTCGATTTACCATCGCTGGAGAGTGGTGCACCATGTACTGTTCCGTTTCAAATCCATGCACGCATTTCTAAAAGTCGTACGGCACTGTTTCGCCATTTCGGACGGATGTTGCACCTTGCACCGTGCATGTTGCACCCTGTAGATATCGATTATTCGGACGGCCATAACTTCTGGCTCGTTTAGAGTTACCTGAGCCATAACCTGTCAAAACGAAGGCCTCGATGAGTTCTACGGCTTTGACAGCTTTCAGCCGTCAACGCATAGATTAATGTCCAAAAAGGAAAACTCGAATCTCAATCGGGTCTCGTAAGTTTTTTACCCTTCGTTTTTTCGACACGTGGATTTTTACGGTAAAACAGGATTACCATGGCTGGCCTTCGATTTACCATCGCTGGAGAGTGGTGCACCATGTACTCTTCCGTTTCAAATCCATGCACGCATTTCTAAAAGTCGTAGGACACTGTTTCGCCATTTCGGATGGATGTTGCACCTTGCACCGTGGATGTTGCACCCTGCAGATATCGACTATTCGGACGGCCATAACTTCTGGCTCGTTTAGAGTTACAGGAGCCATAACCTGTCAAAACGAAGTGCTCGATGAGTTCTACGGCTTTGACAGCTGTCAACGGGTAGATTAATGCCCAAAAAGGACAACCCGAATCTCAATCGGGTCTCGTAAGTTTTTTACCCTTCGTTTTTTCGACACGTGGATTTTTACGATAAAACAGGATTACAGTGGCTGGCCTTCGATTTACCATCACTGGATAGTGGTGCACCACGGTACCGTTCCGTTTCAAATCCATGCACGCATTGCTAAAAGTCGTACGTCACTGTTTCGCCATTTCGGACGAATGTTGCACCTTGCACCGTGGATGTTGCACCCTGTAGATATCGATTATTCGGACGGCCATAACTTCTGGCTCGTTTAGAGTTACGGGATCCATAACCTGTCAAAACGAAGGCCTCGATGAGTTCTACGGCTTTGACAGCTTTCAACCGTCAACGCATAGATTAATGCCCAAAAAGGACGACCTGAATCTCAATCGGGTCTCGTAAGTTTTTTACCCTTCGTTTTTTCGACACGTGGATTTTTACGGTAAAACGGGATTACCGTGGCCCGTCTTCGACTTCCCATTGCTGGAGGGTGGTGCACCATGGTAGTGTTCCATTTCAAATCCATGCACGGATTTCTAAAAGTCGTACGGCACTGTTTCACCATTTCGGACGGATGTTGCACCTTGCATCGTGGATGTTGCACCCTGTAGATATCGATTATTCGGACGACCATAACTTCTGGCTCGTTTAGAGTTACGGGAGCCATAACCTGTCAAAACGAAGGCCTCGATGAGTTCTACGGTTTTGATAGCTTTCAGCCGTCAAAGGATAGATTAATTCCCAAAAAGGACAACCTGAATCTCAATCGGGTCTCGTAAGTTTTTTACCCTTCGTTTTTTTGACACGTGGATTTTTATGGTAAAACGGGATTACCGTGGCCCGTCTTCGACTTCCCATCGCTGGAGAGTGGTGCACCATGGTAGTGTTCCATTTCAAATCCATGCACGCATTTCTAAAAGTCGTACGGCACTGTTTCGCCATTTCGGACGGATGTTGCACCTTGCACCGTGGATGTTGCACCCTGTAGATATCGATTATTCGGACGGCCATAACTTCTGGCTCGTTTAGAGTTACAGGAGCCATAACCTGTCAAAACGAAGGCCTCGATGAGTTCTACGGCTTTGACAGCTTTCAACCGTCAACGCATAGATTAATGTCCAAAAAGGACAACCCGAATCTCAATCGGATCTCGTAAGTTTTTTACCCTTCGTTTTTTCGACACGTGGATTTTTACGGTAAAACAGGATTACCGTGGCTGGCCTTCGATTTACCATCGCTGGAGAGTGGTGCACCATGTACTGTTCCGTTTCAAATCCATGCACGCATTTCTAAAGGTTGTACGACACTGTTTCGCCATTTCGGATGGATGTTGCACCTTGCACCGTGGATGTTGCACCCTATAGATATCGATTATTCGGACGGCCATAACTTCTGGCTCGTTTAGAGTTACGGGAGCCATAACCTGTCAAAACGAAGGCCTCGATAAGTTCTACGGCTTTGACAGCTGTCAACGGATAGATTAATGCCCAAAAAGGACAACCCGAATCTCAATCGGGTCTCGTAAGTTTTTTACCCTTCGTTTTTTCGACACGTGGATTTTTACGGTAAAACAGGATTACAGTGGCTGGCCTTCGATTTACCATCGCTGGAGAGTGGTGCACCATGGTACAGTTCCATTTCAAATCCATGTACGCATTTCTAAAATTCGTACGGCACTGTTTCGCCATTTCGGACGAATGTTCTACCTTGCACCGTGGATGTTGCACCCTGTAGATATCGATTATTCGGACGGCCATAACTTCTGGCTCGTTTAGAGTTACAGGAGCCATAACCTGTCGAAACGAAGGCCACGATGAGTTCTACGGCTTTGACGGCTTTCAGCCGTCAACCCATAAATTAATGTCCAAAAAGGACAACCCGAATCTCAATCGGGTCTCGTAAGTTTTTTACCCTTCGTTTTTTCGACACGTGGATTTTTACGATAAAACAGGATTACCGTGGCCCGTCTTTGACTTCCCATCGCTGGCGAGTGGTGCACCATGGTAGTGTTCCGTTTCAAATCCATGCACGCATTTCGAAAAGTCGTACGGCACTGTTTCACCATTTCGGACGGATGTTGCACCTTGCACCGTGGATGTTGCACCCTGTAGATATCAATTATTCGGACGGCCATAACTTCTGGCTCGTTTAGAGTTACGGGAGCCATAACCTGTCAAAACGAAGGCCTCGATGAGTTCTACGGCTTTGACCGCTTTCAGCCGTCAATGGATAGATTAATGCCCAAAAAGGACAACCCGAATCTCAATCGGGTCTCGTAAGTTTTTTACCCATCGTTTTTTCGACACGTGGATTTTTACGGTAAAACGGGCTTACCGTGGCCCGTCTTCGACTTCCCATCGCTGGAGAGTGGTGCACCATGGTAGTGTTCCGTTTTAAATCCATGCACGCATTTCTAAAAGTCGTACGGCACTGTTTCGCCATTTCGGAAGGATGTTGCACCTTGCACCGTAATTGTTGCACCCTGTAGATATCGGTTATTCGGACTGCCATAACTTCTGGCTCATTTAGAGTTACGGGAGCCATAACCTTTCAAAATGAAGGCCTCGATGAGTTCTACGGCTTTGACAACTTTCAGCCGTCAACGCATAGATTAATGTCCAAAAAGGACAACCCGAATCTCAATTGGGTCTCGTAAGTTTTTTACCCTTCGTTTTTTCGACACGTGGATTTTTACGGTAAAACAGGATTACCGTGTCTGGCCTTCGATTTACCATCGCTGAAGAGTGGTGCACCATGTACTGTTCCGTTTCAAATCCATGCACGCATTTCTAAAAGTCGTACGACACTGTTTCGCCATTTCGGACGGATGTTGCACCTTGCACCGTGGATGTTGCACCCTGTAGATATCGATTATTCGGACGGCCATAACTTCTGGCTCGTTCAGAGTTAGGGAGCCATAACCTGTCAAAACGAAGGCCTCGATGAGTTCTACGGCTTTGACAGCTTTCAGCCGTCAACGCATAGATTAATGTCCAAAAAGGAAAACTCGAATCTCAATCGGGTCTTGTAAGTTTTTTACCCTTCGTTTTTTCGACACGTGGATTTTTACGGTAAAACAGGATTACCGTGGCTGGCCTTCGATTTACCATCGCTGGAGAGTGGTGCACCATGTACTGTTCCGTTTCAAATCCATGCACGCATTTCTAAAAGTCGTACGGCACTGTTTCAAAAATTTCGAATGGATGTTGCACCTTGCACCGTGGATGTTGCACCCTGTAGATATCGACTATTCGGACGGCCATAACTTCTGGCTCGTTTAGAGTTACGGGAGCCATAACCTGTCAAAACGAAGGCCTCGATGAGTTCTACGGCTTTGACAGCTGTTAACGGATAGATTAATTCCCAAAAAGGACAAACCGAATCTCAATCGTGTCTATTATGTTTTTTACCCTTTGTTTTTTCGACACGTGGATTTTTACGGTAAAACAGGATTACATTGGCTGGCCTTCAATTTACCATCGCTGGAGAGTGGTGCACCATGGTACTGTTCCGTTTCAAATCCATGCACGCATTTCAAAAAGTCGTACGGCACTGTTTCGCCATTTCGGACGAATGTTGCACCTTGCACCGTGGATGTTGCACCCGGTAGATATCGATTATTCGGACGGCCATAACTTCTGGCTCGTTTAGAGTTACGGGATCCATAACCTGTCAAAACGAAGGCCTCGATGAGTTCTACAGCTTTGACAGCTTTTAGCCGTCAATGCATAGATTAATTCCCAAAAAGGACAACCTGAATCTCATTCGGGTCTCGTAAGTTTTTTACCCTTCGTTTTTTCGACACGTGGATTTTTAAGGTAAAACGGGATTACCGTGGCCCGCCTTTGACTTCTCATCGCTGGAAAGTGGTGCAGCATGGTAGTGTTCCGTTTCAAATCCATGCACGGATTTCTAAAAGTCGTACGGCACTGTTTCACCATTTCGGACGGATGTTGCACCTTGCACCGTGGATGTTGCACCCTATAGATATCAATTATTCGGACGGCCATAATTTCTGGCTCGTTTAGAGTTACGGGAGCCATAACGTATCAAAACGAAGGCCTCGATGAGTTCTATGGCTTTGACAGCTTTCAGCCGTCAATGGATAGATTAATGCCCAAAAAGGACAACCCGAATCTCAATCGGGTCTCGTAAGTTTTTTACCCTTCGTTTTTTCGACACGTGGATTTTTACGGTAAAACGGGATTACCGTGGCCCGTTTTCGACTTCCCATCGCTGGAGAGTGGTGCACCATGGTAGTGTTCCGTTTCAAATCCATGCACGCATTTCTAAAATTCGTACGGCACTGTTTCACAATTTCGGACGGATGTTGCACCTTGCACCGTGGATGTTGCACCCTGTAGATATCGATTATTTGGACGACCATAATTTCTGGCTCGTTTAGAGTTACGGGAGCCATAACCTGTCAAAACGAAGGCCTCGATGAGTTCTACGGCTTTGAAAGCTTTCAGCCGTCAAGGGATAGATTAATGCCCAAAAAGGACAACCCGAATCTCAATCGGGTCTCCTAAGTTTTCTACCCTTCGTTTTTTCGACACGTGGATTTTTACGGTAAAACGGGATTACCGTGGCCCGTCTTCGACTTCCCATCGCTGGAGAGTGGTGCACCATGGTAGTGTTCCGTTTCAAATCCAAGCACGGATTTCTAAAAGACGCACGGCACTGTTTAACCAATTCGGACGGATGTTGCACCTTGCACCGTGGATGTTGGACCCTGTAGATATCGATTATTCGGACGGCCATAACTTCTGGCTCGTTTAGAGTTACGGGAGCCATAACCTGTCAAAACAAAGGCCTCGATGAGTTCTACGGCTTTGACAGCTTTCAGCCGTCAATGGATAGATTAATGCCCAAAAAGGACAACCCGAATCTCAATCGGGTCTCGTAAGTTTTTTACCCTTCGTTTTTTCGACACGTGGATTTTTACGGTAAAACGGGATTACCGTGGCGCGTCTTCGACTTCCCATCGCTTTAGAGTGGTGCACCATGGTAGTGTTCCGTTTCAAATCCATGCACGCATTTCTAAAAGTCGTACGGCACTGTTTCGCCATTTCGGACGGATGTTGCACCTTGCACCGTGGATGTTGCACCCTGTAGATATCGATTATTCGGACGGCCCTAACTTCTGGCTCGTTTAGAGTTACGGGAGCCATAACCTGTCAAAACGAAGGCCTCGATGAGTTCTACGGCTTTGACAACTTTCTGCCGTCAACTCATAGATTAATGTCCAAAAAGGACAACCCGAATCTCAATCTGTTCTCGTAAGTTTTTTACCCTTCGTTTTTTCGACACGTGGATTTTTACGATAAAACAGGATTACCCTGTCTGGCCTTCGATTTACCATCGCTGGAGAGTGGTGCACCATGTACTGTTCCGTTTCAAATCCATGCACGCATTTCTAAAAGTCGTACGGCACCGTTTCGCCATTTCGGATGGATGTTGCACCTTGCATCGTGGATGTTGCACCCTGTAGATATCGACTATTCGGACGGCCATAACTTCTGGCTCGTTTAGAGTTACGGGAGCCATAACCTGTCAAAACGAAGGCCTCGATGAGTTCTACGGCTTTGACAGCTGTCAACGGATAGATTAATGCCCAAAAAGGACAACCCGAATCTCGATCGGGTCTCGTAAGTTTTTTACCCTTCGTTTTTTCGACACGTGGATTTTTACGGTAAAACAGGATTACAGTGGCTGGCCTTCGATTTACCATCGCTGGAGAGTGGTGCACCATGGTACTTTTCCGTTTCAAATCCATGCACGGATTTCTAAAAGTCGTACGGCACTGTTTCACCATTTCGGACGGATGTTGCACCTTGCACCGTGGATGTTGCACCCTTTAGATATCGATTATTCGGACGGCCATAACTTCTGGCTCGTTTAGAGTTACGGGAGCCATAACCTGTCAAAACGAAGGCCTTGATGAGTTCTACGGCTTTGACAGCTTTTAGCCGTCAACGCATAGATTAACGCCCAAAAAGAACAACCCGAATCTCAATCGGGTCTCGTAAGTTTTTTACCCTTCGTTTTTTCGACACGTGGATTTTTAAGGTAAAACGGGATTACCGTGGCCCGTCTTCGACTTCCCATCGCTGGAGAGTGGTGCACCATGGTAGTGTTCCGTTTCAAATCCATGCACGGATTTCTAAAAGTCGTACGGCACTGTTTCACCATTTCGGACGGATGTTGCACCTTGCACCGTGGATGTTGCACCCTGTAGATATCGATTATTCGGACGGCCATAACTTCTGGCTCGTTTAGAGTTACGGGAGCCATAACGTATCAAAACGAAGGCCTCGATGAGTTCTACGGCTTTGACAGCTTTCAGTCGTCAAAGGATAGATTAATGCCCAAAAAGGACAACCCGAATCTCAATCGGGTTTCGTAAGTTTTTTACCCTTCGTTTTTTCGACACGTGGATATTTACGGTAAAACGGGATTACCGTGGCCCATCTTCGACTTCCCATCGCTGGAGAGTGGTGCACCATGGTAGTGTTCCGTTTCAAATCCATGCATGCATTTCTAAAAGTCGTACGACACTGTTTCGCCATTTCGGACGGATGTTGCACCTTGCACCGTGGATGTTGCACCCTGTAGATATCGATTATTCGGACGGCCATAACTTCTGGCTCGTTTAGAGTTACGGGAGCCATAACCTGTCAAAACGAAGGCCTCGATGAGTTCTACGGCTTTGACAGCTTTCAGCCGTCAACACATAGATTAATGTCCAAAAAGGACATCCCGAATCTCAATTGGGTCTCGTAAGTTTTTTACCCTTCGTTTTTTCGACACGTGGATTTTTACGGTAAAACGGGATTACCGTGGCCCGTCTTCGACTTTCCATCGCTGGAGAGTGGTGCACCATGGTAGTGTTCCGTTTCAAATCCATGCACGCATTTCTAAAAGTCGTACGACACTGTTTCGCCATTTCGGACGGATGTTGCACCTTGCACCGTGGATGTTGCACCCTGTAGATATCGATTATTGGGACGGCCATAACTTCTGGCTCGTTTAGAGTTACGGGAGCCATAACCTGTCAAAACGAAGGCCTCGATGAGTTCTACGGCTTTGACAGCTTTCAGCCGTCAACGCATAGATTAATGTCCAAAAAGGAAAACTCGAATCTCAATCGGGTCTCGTAAGTTTTTTACCCTTCGTTTTTTCGACACGTGGATTTTTACGGTAAAACAGGATTATCGTGGCTGGCCTTCAATTTTTCCATCGCTGGAGAGTGGTGCGCCATGTACTGTTCCGTTTCAAATCCATGCATGCATTTCTAAAAGTCGTACGGCACTGTTTCGCCATTTCGGATGGATGTTGCACCTTGCACCGTGGATGTTGCACCCTGTAGATATCGACTATTCGGACGGTCATAACTTCTGGCTCGTTTAGAGTTACGGGAGCCATAACCTGTCAAAACGAAGGCCTCGATGAGTTCTACGGCTTTGACAGCTGTCAACGGATAGATTAATGCCCAAAAAGGACAACCCGAATCTCAATCGGGTCTCGTATGTTTTTTACCCTTCGTTTTTTCAACACGTGGATTTTTACGGTAAAACAGGATTACAGTGGCTGGCCTTCGATTTACCATCGCTGGAGAGTGGTGCACCATGGTACTGTTCCGTTTCAAATCCATGCATGCATTTCTAAAAGTCGTACGGCAATGTTTCGCCATTTCGGACGAATGTTGCACCTTGCACCGTGGATGTTGCACCCTGTAGATATCGATTATTCGGACGACCATAACTTCTGTCTCGTTTAGAATTACGGGATCCATAACCTGTCAAAACGAAGGCCTCGATGAGTTCTACGGCTTTGACAGCTTTTAGCTGTCAACGCATAGATTAATGCCCAAAAAGGACAACCTGAATCTCAATCGGGTCTCGTAAGTTTTTTACCCTTCGTTTTTTCGACACGTGGATTTTTACGGTAAAACGGGATTACCGTGGCCCGTCTTCGACTTCCCATCGCTGGAGAGTGGTGCACCATGGTAGTGTTCCATTTCAAATCCATGCATGGATTTCTAAAAGTCGTACGACACTGTTTCACCATTTCGGACGGATGTTGCACCTTTCACCGTAGATGTTGCACCCTGTAGATATCGATTATTCGGACGGCCACAACTTCTGGCTCGTTTAGAGTTAGGGAGCCACAGCCTGTCAAAACGAAGGCCTCGATGAGTTCTACGGCTTTGACAGCTTTCTGCCGTCAAGGGATAGATTAATGCCTAAAAAGGAGAACCCGAATCTCAATCGGGTCTCGTAAGTTTTTTACCCTTCGTTTTTTCGACACGTGGATTTTTACGGTAAAATGGGATTACCGTGGCCCGTCTTCGACTTCCCATCGCTGGAGAGTGGTGCACCATGGTAGTGTTCCGTTTCAAATCCATGCACGCATTTCTAAAAGTCGTACAACACTGTTTCGCCATTTCGGACGGATGTTCCACCATGCACCGTGGATGTTGCACCCTGTAGATATCGATTATTCGGACGGCCATAACTTCTGGCTCGTTTAGAGTTACGGGAGCCATAACCTGTCAAAACGAAGGCCTCGATGAGTTCTACGGCTATGACAGCTTTCAGCCGTCAACGCATAGATTAATGTCCAAAAATTACAACCCGAATCTCAATCGGGTCTCGTAAGTTTTTTACCCTTCGTTTTTTCGACACGTGGATTTTTACGGTAAAACAGGATTACCGTGGCTGGCCTTCGATTTACCATCGCTGGAGAGTGGTGCACAATGTACTGTTCCGTTTCAAATCCATGCACGCATTTCTAAAAGTCGTACGGCACTGTTTCGCCATTTCGGACTTATGTTGCACCTTGCACCATGGATGTTGCACCCTGTAGATATCGATTATTCGGACGGCCATAACTTCTGCCTTGTTTAGAGATACGGGAGCCATAACCTGTCAAAACGAAGGCCTCGATGAATTCTATGGCTTTGATAGCTTTCAGCCGTCAACGGATAGATTAATGCCCAAAAAGGGCAACCCGGATCTCAATCGGGTCTCGTAAGTTTTTTACCCTTCGTTTTTTCGACACGTGGATTTTTACGGTAAAACGGGATTACAGTGGCTAGCCTTCGATTTACCATCGCTGGAGAGTGGCGCACCATAGTACTGTTCCGTTTCAAATCCATGCATGCATTTCTAAAAGTCGTACGACACTGTTTCGCCATTTCGGACGGATGTTGCACCTTGCATCGTGGATGTTGCACCATGTAGATATCGATTATTCGGACGGCCGTAACTTCTGGCTCGTTTAGAGTTACGGGAGCCATAACCTGTCAAAAAGAAGGCCTCGATAAGTTCTATGGCTTTGACAGCTTTCAGCCGTCAACGCATAGATTAATGCCCAAATAGGACAACCCGAATCTTAATCGGGTCACGTAAGTTTTTTACCCCTCGTTTTTTCGACACGTGGATTTTTACGGTAAATCAGGATTACCGAGGCTGGCCTTCGATTTACCATCGCTGGAGAGTGGTGCACCATGGTACTGTTCCATTTCAAATCCATGCACGCATTTCTAAAGTCGTACGACACTGTTTCGCCATTTCGGACGGATGTTGCACCTTACACCGTGGATGTTGCACCCTGTAGACATCGATTATTCGGACGGCCATAACTTCTGGCTCGTTTAGAGTTACGGGAGCCATAACCTGTCAAAACGAAGGCCTCGATGAGTTCTACGGCTTTGACCGCTATCAGCCGTCAACGGATAGATTAATGCCCAAAAAGGACAACCCGAATCTCAATCGGGTCTCGTAAGTTTTTTACCCTTCGTTTTTTCGACACGTGGATTTTTATGGAAATAAATTAGTAATTCAGAATGGGTGAGTTTTGATACCTCGCTTGGCTAGTCGTCATCACTGTCTGTAACTTCACCATGAAGACACATGTTTCCTTTTTCACTCTCACTCTTGGTGTTATCACTTTCATCTTCGTCAGTTTCATCCCAAGTAGTCGCAAAGCTTTTCTTCTTTAGTTTCTTTCCTTGATTTGATCGTTTTTGAGGACATTGTGGCTTGATATGACCGGGTTTGTTGCATTTGTAACAGATGATTTTCTTTTCTTCTGGGTTGTCTAGTGCTTTGCCTATTCTGCTTTTCAATTCATGATTTCGAGCTGGATTTCCGTATTTGCGATTCCACCTTTTGAATTTCTTTATTAGTAGTGCCAGCTCTGCTGCTCCATCATCATCATCATCGTTATCATCATCACTTCCAGTTGTTCTTTTGAGAGCTATTGATTTCTTTGGAGTATCTCTACCTTCACGCTCTTCCTTGAATTTCATTTCTAGCTCATAAGTGGTGAGATTTCCGATGAGTTCTTCAACTTTGAGTTGTTTTAAATCTTTTGATTCTTGAATGGCAGCTACTTTTGCTTCAAAGCTTCTTGGAAGGACTCTGAGGATTTTCCGGACTATTTCCAATTCGGTGTATGTTTTTCCGAGAGCTTTTGATTTGTATACGATATTGGAAAGTCGTCCGTACATTTCTTTGACATTTTCTTCTTTCCCCATTGTAAAGTTCTCGTATTCGCTGCTAAGCATGGCAAGGCGAGATTTTTTGACTTGAGATGTTCCTTCGTGAGTCACTTCTAGTATGTGCCATATTTTCTGCGCAGTTAGACAATGTGAGACACGATTAAATTCAAATTGATCTAATGAACAGATAATAGAATTCATAGCTTTGGCATTAGTATTCTGCAATTTATTTTCTAGTTCTGTCCATTGTTCCTTTGGTTTCTCTATTTCCTGATCATCTACAGTTATAGTTGGTATTCTATAACCTGTCTCAACAATATCCCAAGCGTCAATGGTTTTCAAAAAAAATTTCATCCTATTTTTCCAAAAAGCATATTCACCATTGAACATTGGTGGTCTAACCATGGATTGACCTTCTGCAAAAGCATTATTAAAAGAAGCCATTTTAAAAATTCAAATTTTTAAAACAAAAACCGATTTTTTTTGAAACACGAATTTTTAAAACAAAAATCGATTTTTGTAAAATCAAATTTTTAAAAACAAAAACAGCTTTTGTTCCTAGCTCTGATACCAGGTGTAGGATCGATTTCACCCTAGAGGGGGGGTGAATAGGGTGATAGTATACACGGAAGCTTATTAATTAATTTCAATTCAGATCACAGAATAGCAGCACAGATATCGTAGAATATAAATAACAGAATAAAACAGAACAACGCAGAATTTACCCAGCTTCGGCAAAACCCTGCCTACGTGCTGCCCCCAAGGTTTCTACTAGAAATTAGATAGTCCCTCGCTTACACACGTAAACTCGCTATACCTGCTATTGACTAATCTAACTCTACGCTCAAAACCTTGCCACAACTCAACTACCGAGTTGCGAATTCCCAAACTACAACACGTAGTTTGTACCCTAGTCACACGACTAGAAAGAGATAAAACAGTTTAAAATATAAATTTAAAAACAATTAAAATTAAAATTGAACCCTAATTATAAATTAAAAAACCCGTTAAAACAAACTCCCTTAGAAAGTAGGCCGGCCTCCTTTGCTATTTGACCCGTCTCTTTTATTTCTTTGTTTGTAATGGCGGCCGTTCCTTTTTAGGGTTCGTCCTTGATCAAATTGGGCCTTTCGAAGTGCCAATAATTTGTTGATGAATTCAATGATTCTTCGCGTGTACCGTTGATCGATTGTAGCTCACTTCGGCTGCTTCGTTGATCAAATTCTCTCCTTGAATCGGTATTATTTTCTTTTTTCTTTTTGATTTTTGCTTTCTGGAATTTGATAGATTAAATGCCGATGATGATTAGGGTTTTTATAGGAGTCAATTTCCTAAAATCACGTTCGTCTGATTTCTTCAAAATTTCTTGCATTGCCGTTCGATTATTGTTGGATGTTTGCGATGAATTCTGACTTTTTCAATATCGTATTTTTCTGATGTTCGACCTCCACGGCTTTGAATTGCCGTGCTCATCACGGTGTTGATTTGTGACTTGGTCAATTTTTCATCCTCACTTGAATCGCGTTGATTTGCTTTGACCATGTTGATTTCGTAAGATTTTTTACTGCTGGCTTTTGGCTTTGAATCATTTCGTCTCTGGCCATCTTTTTCTGGTTGGTACTGCATTGCATTTCTCAGTGAGCTCCATTTCACTTTGTTGCATTTCTGATCACTGCTGTGTCTTGTTTAATGGAGTCAGTGATAATGATCACTGTGTTGGGCTTGTAGTACTTGGATGTTTGCAGTTTGTAGTGTTATTGAGCTTGCATACTGTTTTCATTTGTTCAACATGTAGTTGTTCGCTTGGTCTTTGCTTGTGACATCCATGTGCATCTGATATATGTTTGAGACTGTGCTTGCATTTGTATTTGGTCGACACTTGCATCATTATCTGTTGTGACATCCATGTTCCCTGTTGAGTCTTTGGTGATGCTTCACCTGTTATGTCTGCAACTTGTAGCTGGACTTGTGCACCTTGTTTCATGTTTAAGTCTTGAGTCTTTGTGGTCTGGTTGCATGTTCACTATTTGTATCTGCAGTGGTATTGTTTTGTTTGCATATATCACTGGTTCATTCCATTGTTTCATGCATGTGACATCGGTGCATTGTCGTGAGTAGTTTGTAGTTGCTTCTGTGCATATATATTGATGCTGCAGTCTTCAAGCATTGTTGATTCATTGGTCTTTGTTGTATCATGCTTGACTTTGCTCTTTGCACTTTGGTCTCTTGTCATGTTTGCTGTTGCCATGATTATTGTTGCTGTACACTTATCTTGATACTTGCCTGGTCTGGTTCGAATTGCACTTGTCACTGCTGCAGTCGCTATGCAGTTGCTATGCCTTCGGTCATGTTGCCTTGTGTTGAATCCAGTTTCAAAACTCGGGTTTGACCTTGTGCTCGTGTCGTAATTTTTATGTTATTGCACGTGAGTTGAACCCGGTTTTCCATTTGGGTTTGACCTGTGCTCACCTGTCCCTGTAAATCGATCAAGTGTATATATCGGTGTGCACGGCCTTGTGGCATATACAGTAATACACTGTGTATGTCACAAGTTGTTCGTGTATGATGAATTCAAATTTAAATTATGACGAACAACCCAAATAACTGAGGCAAATCATATTTTCAAAAATTATCTTCTATTTTTAAATTGCAAAAATATTTCTTTTTCAATTTTACCGCGTTAGTAAATATTTTTGCAGATTGCTCAGATGCTGGATTCAAACTGGAATGAAGTTGAAGATAAATACGAGTGTGAGTGATATGTAGTGAGGTCAACTGTAAATATGAAATTGTGATGTATTGTAATCAAAGTTGTATATGTATAGTGAGAGCTTGAATTTGTATTATTCAAAATTGTAATAAATATTTGTTTGAATAAAATATTCATTTGAATTCAAATTCCGTGTTATTTATTTTATTCAGCAAATATTTATTTAATCTGTGAAAAATAAAATAGTATATTATCAAATACATTTAAACGAATGTATATATGTTTATTATCATCAAACAAAAATCATATAAGCGCATATTCAACAATCTCCCCCTTTTGATGATAACAAACATATATTTAAGATTTTGAATGTATTAAATGTATTTGATTATGGATATATCCTAATTGCTCCCCCTATTTAAATGCTTCCTTTCGACACAAAACTCCCCCTACATATATGCATACAAATAAAAATATGCAAATGAGTCTAGATGCAAATAGAAAATTATTTGACCTTTGCTTGATTTTATTTGACAAAATCTTAACTTTTCTCTCCTCCTTTTGTTATCAGCAAAAGAATAATAGTGTTAGGGAAAATAGAGATAAAGTAATTGATATTAATCCAACATTAAAACTCAATTGAATATAAATATTAAATTTCAACAAAAAATCAAACAAAAATCATAAATATTTTGTTAGGCGCATATTCCACTTTTAGAATGATAGGAATGATATCATCATATAAAACCACACAGTTGTGTCTATTTGTGGTATATTTATATCAGGAATTTGAATATCTACTAACCATGCATAACCGGTAGGACTTTTAAATGAGATTAATAGTATTCCAATTTTATTTTTAAAAAATGAATTCAAGTATCTTCTAACCACGCATAACCGTGAGGACTTTTAAATGGGATTAGAATCACTTGTTTAGTAAAAAAAATCAACTTTTGATATGCGTTCCATACATGCATAACCGTGAGGACTTTTAAATGAGCATGGAAGCACATAACAAATTCCAAGTAATTCACCCATGCATAACCGTGAGGACTTTTAAATGAGAGTGAATACTTTGGTATATTTTTATTTATTTAATTTTTTTTTAAATGTGAAAATGAAAAACGAACGATTCATGTTTAAAATACCACACATCGACAAATTATATAGAATTTTGATGAGTGATGGTCGTTAGAAATATGATAGAAATCGAGATGGTCATGGAATTTTTTACCAACAAAAAAATTTATGACTCTTGTTTAATTTTGAAAAATTTTTACTAATTGTACTGTCTCGAGTAATAATATATGATAAATATCAATACTCATCAATTTTTCAATCACTATTTATTTCTTCGATGATTTGTAGGGAGAAAAAAAATGTTAAATATTCAGCAAATTTCTAAAACACCTAGACTGAGTCGTAGTTTACAAAAACTATTTTCTGGCAGGGGTTTTGTAAAGATGTCTGCCAATTGAGAATCAGTTGAAATAAAATTTATGCAGATATTTTCTTTGGAAATATGATCTCTAATAAAATGATGTCTAACATTTATATGTTTTGCTCGCGAGTGATGTACAGGATTATTTGTGAGATCAATTGCGCTTTTGCTATCACACATTAGTGGTACACGTTTAAAATTTAGGCCATAGTCATGCAAAGTTTGTATCATCCATAAGATTTGAGCAGAGCAACCATTCAAAGCAATATACTCTGCCTTTGTTGTGGATAATGCAATACAATTTTGTTTTCTACTCGACCATGCGACTAATGAATGTCCTAACATAAAACATGCTCCACTAGTACTTTTTCTATCAACCAAATTTCCAGCATAATCAGCATCTGAAAAACCTTTCAATTCAAAATTATCGTTTGATGGATACCAAAGACCAAATCGTGGGGTGTGCAACAAATATCTTATAATTCTTTTAACAGCTTTTAAATGAGATTCTTTTGGGTTAGATTGAAATCGCGCACATAAGCAGACAGAAAACATGATGTCAGGTCTAGAGGCGGTAAGATAAAGGAGTGATCCAATCATACCTCTGTACTGCTTTTGATCAACTGTCTTACCCTTTTCATCCTTGTCAAGTTTAAGTGTTGTACTCATGGGAGTTCTTGCTGGTTTAGCATCTTTCAATCCAAATTTGTTGACAAGTTCCCTAATATATTTTGTTTGAGAAATGAATGTGCCTTTATCGCTTTGTTGGATTTGAAATCCTAAAAAGAATTTTAACTCTCCAACCAAGCTCATTTCGAATTTTTCCTGCATGACTTTTTCAAATTTCTCACACAATAACTTGTTAGTAGCACCATAAATGATGTCATCAACATATATTTGAACAATCAAAAGATCATCGTTTTCATGCAACAGAAACAGTGTGGTGTCTACACATCCCTTTTTGAACCCATTTTCAAGGAGATAAGAACTAAGACATTAATACCAAGCTCTAGGAGCTTGTTTTAATCCATATAATGCCTTCTTTAGCTTGTATATATGGTTTGGATATTCATGACTTTCAAAACCTTCTGGTTGTTCAACAAACACATCTTCTTTTAAAATTCCGTTAAGAAAAGCACTCTTAATGTCCATTTGTCTTAGTTTAAATCCTTTGTAACAAGCAAAAGCTAACAATATTCTAATTGATTCTAGTCTAGCTACAGGCGCAAAAGTTTCATCAAAGTCAACTCCTTCAATTTGATTGTATCCTTTTGCAACTAGTCTAGCTTTATTTCTAATTATATTTCCAGATTCATCGTATTTATTTTTAAAAATCCATTTTGTTCCTATAACTGGATAATCCTTAGGTCTAGATGCTAGACTCCAAACATTATTTCGTTCAAACTGATTTAGCTCTTCTTGCATGGCCATGAACCAGTTTTCATCATTAAGAGCTGAATCTATGTTATTTGGTTCTATTTCTGAAATAAATCCACTATATAAGCACAGATCACATAAATTTTTAAAGGATAAACGAGTTTGTATACCTGCTATAGGGTTTCCAATCACCAATTCTGGTGGATGGTCTGTTTTGTATTTCAGTTTTTCTGGATCCAGATTTCTTCGGACTTCTTGAATTGTAGTAACTTCTCTAGCATCAGCAGTTTCTTTTGGTTTTTCAAGCTCATTTTTTTCTTTCTCCTCTTCAATGTTGCTTTTAGATGTTTCCTGATTATCAATGCCTTCATCAAATTTCACATTAATTGACTCCACGATTGTTTTAGTCTTTTTGTTGTAGACTCTATAAGCTTTGCTTCTCGAAGAGTAACCCATGAAGATGCCTTCATCAGCCTTTGCTTCAAATTTTCCTAACTGTTCACCTGTATTAAGAATATAGCAAGGACATCCAAACACTTTGAAGTAAGCAATGTTTGGTTTATTGTTGAACCATAGCTCATAAGGGGTTTTGTTAAGAATCAGTCTAATCATAACTCTATTCATTACATAACATGTTGTATTTACTGCTTCTGCCCAGAGATGCAGAGGTAGTTCATATTCATTTAACATAGACCTAGCCAATTCTTGCAAAGTTCGATTCTTTCTCTCAACTGCCCCATTTTGTTGTGGAGTACGTGGTGCAGAGAACTCATGTTTGATTCCGTTTTCATCACAGAAAGTTTCAAATTCATAATTTTCAAATTCTCCACCATGATCACTTCTTAACGAAACAATAGAGACTTCTTTTTCATTTTGCACAAATTTTGCGAATTTTGTGAAGTATGAAAAAGTTTCTGATTTTTTAGCCAAGAAATATACCCATGTATATCTTGAGTAGTCATCAACTAACGCAAAGCAATATTTCTTACCTCCTAAGCTAGCAATGTCATTAGGCCCAAATAGATCCATATGAACTAGTTCAAGGACTCTAGAAGTGCTTACATTGTTTTTGGCATGAAACGATGATTTTTTAAGTTTTCCCAAAGTACATGCTTTACAAATGTTTTCAGTTTCAAACTCATGTGATGGCAACCCTCTTACCAAACTTTTCCTTTTGAATTTGTTTAATAAGTTCATACTAGCATGCCCTAAACGACTATGCCATAAATTCACTTCTATATCCTTAGCTACCAAACATTTAGAGAGGATGAGATCATCAAAAGATAGAGAATATATATATTACCTTTCCTTTTTCCAGAAAATAAGATTTCCTTTGATGATTTGTCAACAATTTTGCACAAGTCAGAATCAAAGATAACATTCATACCTTTATCACATAGCTGGCTGATTGATATCAAATTGTGGTGCAGATTTTCAACATATAGTACGTCATTCAAGGTAAATGTATTGTTACCTACTTTACCTTTACCGACAATTTTACACTTGTCATTGTTCCCCATTGTGACTCTGCCACCTTTGTACTTTTCTAGGCTAAGGAACTTCGATTTATCGCCTGTCATGTGCCTGGAACAGCCAGAATCCAAGTACCATTGTTGTTGTTCCTTAGCCTGCCTGCATACCTACACGAGAAGAGAGTTTAGTGACCTATTTGTTTTTATAGGTCCATGATTGTTAGTGGCAAAATATTTAGAACGATAATTTTGTTGAGACCCAAAACTATTTATAATTGTTCCCTTCGCCACCCAAATTTGTTTAACGTTGAGAGATTTTATATTTGTGCCTTTTGGAAACCAAATCGATATAGTTTTCATATGTTTGGGTCTATACCAACAATTATTGTGATTGTGTCCAAATTTTCTACAAATTGTGCACATAGAATTAACTTGATTAATATTGCTTTCAACAATTTTCTAATTATTATATCCAAGTCCTTGTCTAACCATATTAACAGTTTGCTTTCCTAATAGCATATTCAACGATTTTTCACTTTTTGAAAATTTATCTAAGGTCGTTGACAGTTGTTGAACTTGTATTTTGAGAGATTCATTTTCGTTTAACAACTGTGTGCACTTTTTAATAGAAATCTCTCTCCTAGTATTTTCATTCTCTTTTAAAATCAGAATTTTATTTTCAAGTGATTTTATATTGATTTCCGATTTTTTAATTTCTTCTTCGAATGTTGGACACTTATCACACTTAGGGATTCTACATTGATAGTTCTTAACTAATTGATCAAGTTGTTTATTGCACTCTATCAAAGTATCCTTTTGAGATTCTAGTTTAGCATATATTTTTCTAAGTCGTTCATAACAGCCATTTACTTCATGGAAATAAATTAGTAATTCAGAATGTGTGAGTTTTGATACCTCGCTTGGCTCGTCGTCATCACTGTCTGTAACCTCACCATGAAGACACATGTTTGCTTTTTCACTCTCACTCTCGGTGTTATCACTTTCATCTTCGTCAGTTTCATCCCAAGTAGACGCAAAGCTTTTCTTCTTTAGTTTCTTTCCTTGATTTGATCGTTTTTGAGGACATTGTGGCTTGATATGACCGGGCTTGTTGCATTTGTAACAGATGATTTTCTGTTCTTCTGGGTTGTCTAGTGCTTTGCCTATTCTCCTTTTCAATTGATGATTTCGAGCTGGATTTTCGTATTTGCGATTCCACCTTTTGAATTTCTTTATTAGTAGTGCCAGCTCTGCTGCTCCATCATCATCATCATCGTTATCATCATCACTTCCAGTTGTTCCTTTGAGAGCTATTGATTTCTTTCGAGTATCTCCACCTTCACGCTCTTCCTTGAATTTCATTTCTAGCTCATAAGTGGTGAGATTTCCGATGAGTTCTTCAACTTTGAGTAGTTTTAAATCTTTTGATTCTTGAATGGCAGTTACTTTCGCTTCAAAGCTTCGTGGAAGGACTCTAAGGATTTTTCGGAATATTTACAATTCGGTGTATGTTTTTCCGAGAGCTTTTGATTTGTATACGATATTGGAAAGTCGTCCGTACATTTCTTTGACATTTTCTTCTTTCGCCATTGTAAAGTTCTCGTATTCGCTACTAAGCATGGCAAGGCGAGATTCTTTGACTTGAGATGTTCCTTCATGAGTCACTTCTAGTATGTGCCATATTTCCTGCGCAGTTAGACAATGTGAGACACGATTAAATTCAAATTGATCTAATGAACAGATAATAGAATTCATAGCTTTGGCATTAGTATTCTGTAATTTATTTTCTAGTTCTGTCCATTGTTCCTTTGGTTTCTCTATTTCCTGATCATCTACAGTTATAGTTGGTATTCTATAACCTGTCTCAACAATATCCCAAGCGTCAATGGTTTTCAAAAAAAATTTCATCCTATTTTTCCAAAAAGCATATTCACCATTGAACATTGGTGGTCTAACTATGGATTGACCTTCTGCAAAAGCATTATTAAAAGAAGCCATTTTAAAAATTCAAATTTTTAAAACAAAAACCGATTTTTTTGAAACACGAATTTTTAAAACAAAAATTTATTTTTGTAAAATCAAATTTTAAAAAAAAACGGCTTTTGTTCCTAGCTCTGATACCACTTGTAGGATCGATTTCACCCTAGAGGGGGGGTGAATAGGGTGATAGTATAAATTATAAAAATTAATCGCGGAAGCTTATTAATTAATTTCAATTCAGATCACAGAATAGCAGCACAGATATCGCAGAATATAAATAACAGAATAAAACAGAACAACACAGAATTTACCCAGCTTCGGCAAAACCCTGCCCACGTGCTGCCCCAAGGTTTCTACTAGAAATTAGATAGTCCCTCGCTTACACACGTAAACTCGCTATACCCGCTATTGACTAATCTAACTCTACGCTCAAAACCTTGCCACAACTCAACTACCGAGTTGCGAATTCCCAAACTACAACACGTAGTTTGTACCCTAGTCACACGACTAGATAGAGATAAAACAGTTTAAAATATAAATTTAAAAACAATTAAAATTAAAATTGAACCCTAATTATAAATTAAAAAACCCCTTAAAGCAAACTCCCTTAGAAAGTAGGCCGGCCTCCTTTGCTATTTGACCCGTCTCTTTTATTTCTTTGTTTGTAATGGCGGCCGTTCCTTTTTAGGGCTTTGTCCTTGATCAAATTGGGGCTTTCGAAGTGCCAATAATTTGTTGATGAATTCAATGATTCTTCGCGTGTACCGTTGATCGATTGTTGCTCACTTCGGCTGCTTCGTTGATCAAATTCTCTCCTTGAATCGGTATTATTTTCTTTTTGCGTTTTGATTTTTGCTTTCTGGAATTTGATAGATTAAATGCCGATGATGATTAGGGTTTTTATAGGAGTCAATTTCCTAAAATCACGTTCGTCTGATTTCTTCAAAATTTCTTGCGTTGTCGTTCAATTATTGTTGGATGTTTGCGATAAATTCTGACTTTTTCAATATCGTATTTTTCTGATGTTCGACCTCCACGGCTTTGAATTGCCGTGCTCATCACGCTGTTGATTTGTGACTTGGTCAATTTTTCATCCTCACTTGAATCGCGTTGATTTGCTTTGACCATGTTGATTTCGTGAGATTTTTTACTGCTGGCTTTTGGCTTTGAATCATTTACTCTGGCCATCTTTTTCTGGTTGGTACTGCATTGCATTTCTCAGTGAGCTCCATTTCACTTTGTTGCATTTCTGATCACTGCTGTGTCTTGTTTAATGGAGTCGGTGATAATGATCACTGTGTTTGGCTTGTAGTACTTGGATGTTTGCAGTTTGTAGTGTTATTGAGCTTGCATCCTGTTTTCATTTGTTCAACATGTAGTTGTTCACTTGGTCTTTGCTTGTGACATCCATGTGCATCTGATATATGTTTGAGACTGTGATTGCATTTGTATTTGGTCGACACTTGCATCATTATCTGTTGTGACATCCATGTTCCCTGTTGAGTCTTTGGTGATGCTTCACCTGTCATGTCTGCAACTTGTAGCTGGACTTGTGCACCTTGTTTCATGTTTAAGTCTTGAGTCTTTGTGGTCTGGTTGCATGTTCACTATTTGTATCTGCAGTGGTATTTTTTGTTTGCATATATCACTGGTTCATTCCATTGTTTCATGCATGTGACATCGGTGCATTGTCGTGAGTAGTTTATAGTTGCTTCTGTGCATATATATTGATGCTGCAGCCTTCAAGCATTGTTGATTCATTGGTCTTTGTTGTATCATGCTTGACTTTGCTCTTTGCACTTTGGTCTCTTGTCATGTTTGCTGTTGCCATGATTATTGTTGCTGTACACTTATCTTGATACTTGCCTGGTCTGGTTCGAATTGCACTTGTCACTGCTGCAGTCGCTATGCAGTCGCTATGCCTTCGGTCATGTTGCCTTGTGTTGAATCCAGTTTCAAAACTCGGGTTTGACCTTGTGCTCGTGTCGTAATTTTTATGTTATTGCATGTGAGTTGAACCCGGTTTTCCATTTGGGTTTGACCTGTGCTCACCTGTCCCTGTAAATCGATCAAGTGTATATATCGGTGTGCACGGCCTTGTGGCATATACAGTAATACACTGTGTATGTCACAAGTTGTTCGTGTATGATGAATTCAAATTTAAATTATGACGAACAACCCAAATAACCGAGGCAAATCATATTTTCAAAAATTATCTTTTATTTTTAAATTGCAAAAATATTTCTTTTTCAATTTTACTGCGTTAGTAAATATTTTTGCAGATTGCTCAGATGCTGGATTCAAACTGGAATGAAGTTGAAGATAAATACGAGTGTGAGTGATATGTAGTGAGGTCAACTGTAAATATGAAATTGTGATGTATTGTAATCAAAGTTGTATATGTATAGTGAGAGCTTGAATTTGTATTATTCAAAATTGTAATAAATATTTGTTTGAATAAAATATTCGTTTGAATTCAAATTCCGTGTTATTTATTTTATTCAGCAACTATTTATTTAATCTGTGAAAAATAAAATAGTATATTATCAAATACATTTAAACGAATGTATATATGTTTATTATCATCAAACCAAAATCATATAAGCGCATATTCAACAAACGGATAGATTAATGACCAAAAAGGACAACCCGAATCTCAATCGGGTCTCGTAAGTTTTTTACCCTTCATTTTTTCGACACGTGGATTTTTACGGTAAAACGGGATTACCGTGGCCTGTCTTCGACTTTCCATCGCCGGAGAGTGGTGCACCATGGTAGTGTTCCGTTCCAAATCCATGCACGCATTTCTAAAAGTCGTACGACACTATTTCGCCATTTCGGACGGATGTTGCACCTCGCACCGTGGATGTTGCACCCTATAGATATCGATTATTCAAACGACCATAACTTCTGGCTCGTTTAGAGTTACGGGAGTCATAACCTGTCAAAACGAAGGCCTCGATGAGTTCTACGGCTTTGACAGCTTTCAGCCGTCAACGGATAGATTAATTCCCAAAAAGGACAACCCGAATCTCAATCGGGTCTCGTAAGTTTTTTACCTTTTGTTTTTTCGACACGTGGATTTTTACGGTAAAACAGGATTACCGTGGCTGGCCTTTGATTTACCATCGCTGGAGAGTGGTGTACCATGGTACTGTTCCGTTTCAAATCCATGCACGCATTTCTAAAAGTTGTACGGCACTGTTTCGCCATTTCGGACGGATGTTGCACCTCGCACCATGGATGTTGCACCCTGTAGATATCGATTATTCGGACGACCATAACTTCTGGCTCGTTTAGAGTTACGGGAACCATAACCTGTCAAAACGAAGGCCTCGATGAGTTCTACGGCTTTGACGGCTTTTAGCCGTCAACGGATAGATTAATTCCCAAAAAGGACAACCCGAATCTCAATCGGGTCTCGTAAGTTTTTTACCCTTCATTTTTTCGACACGTGGATTTTTACGGTAAAACAGGATTACCGCGGCTGGCCTTCGATTTACCATCGCTGGAGAGTGGTGCACCATGGTACTGTTCCGTTTCAAATCCATGCACGCATTTCTAAAAGTCGTACGACACTGTTTCGCCATTTCGGAGGATGTTGTACCTTGCACCGTGGATGTTGCACCCTGTAGATATCGATTATTCGGACGGCCATAACTTCTGGCTCGTTTAGAGTTACGGGAGGCATAACCTGTCAAAACGAAGGCATCGATGAGTTCTACGGCTTTGACAGCTTTCAGCCGTCAACGCATAGATTAATGCCCAAATAGGACAACCCGAATCTTAATCGGGTCTCGTAAGTTTTTTACCCTTCGTTTTTCCGACAAGTGGACTTTTACGGTAAATCAGGATTACCGTGGCTGGCCTTCGATTTACCATCGCTGGAGAGTGGTGCACCATGGTACTGTTCCGTTTCAAATCCATGCACGCATTTCTAAAAGCCGTACGGCACTGTTTCTCCATTTCGGACGGATGTTGCACCTTGCACCGTGGATGTTGCACCCTGTAGATATCGAATATTCGGACGGCCGTAACTTCTGGCTCGTTTAGAGTTACGGGAGCCATAACTTGTCAAAACGAAGGCCTCGATGAGTTCTACGGCTTTGACAGCTTTCAGCCGTCAATGGATAGATTAATGCCCAAAAAGGACAACCCGAATCTCAATCGGGTCTAGGAAGTTTATTACCCTTAGTTTTTTTGACACGTGGATTTTTACGGTAAAACTTGATTACGGTGGCTGCTCTTTGATTTTCCATCGCTGGAGAGTGGTGAACCATGTGCTGTTCCATTTCAAATCCATGCACGCATTTCTAAAAGTCGTACGGCACTGTTTCGCCATTTCGGACGGATGTTGCACCTCGCACCGTGGATGTTGCACCCCTGTAGATATCGACTATTCGGACGGCCATAACTTCTGGCTCGTTTAGAGTTACGGGAGCCATAACCTGTCAAAACGAAGGCCTCGATGAGTTCTACGGCTTTGACGGCTTTCAGCCGTCAACAGATAGATTAATTCCCAAAAAGGACAACCCGAATCTCAATCGGGTCTCGTAAGTTTTTTGCCCTTCGTTTTTTCTACACGTGAATTTTTACGGTAAAACAAGATTACCGTGGCTGGCCTTCGTTTTACCATCGCTTGAGAGCGGTGCACCACGGTACTGTTCCGTTTTAAATCCATGCACGCATTTCTAAAAGTCGTACGACACTTTTTCGCCATTTCGGACAGATGTTGCACCTTGCACTGTGGATGTTGCACCCTGTAGATATCGATTATTCGGACGGCCATAGCTTCTGGCTCGTTTAGAGTTACGGGAGCCATAACCTGTCAAAACGAAGGCCTCGATGAGTTCTTCGGCATTGACATCTTTCAGCCGTCAAGGTATAGATTAATGCCCAAAAAGGACAACCCGAATCTCAATCGGGTCTCGTAAGTTTTTAACCCTTCGTTTTTTCGACACGTGAATTTTTACGGTAAAACGGGATTACGGTGGCTGGTCTTCGATTTACCATCCCTGGAGAGTGGTGCACCATGGTACTGTTCCATTTTAAATCCATGCACGCATTTCTAAAAGTCATACGACACTGTTTTGCCATTTCGGATGGATGTTGCACCGTGCACCGTGGATGTTGCACCCTGTAGATATCGATTATTCGGACGGCCATAACTTCTGGCTCGTTTAGAGTTACGGGAACCATAACCTTTCAAAATGAAGGCCTCGATGAGTTCTACGGCTTTGACAGCTTTCAGCCATCAACGGATAGATTAATGCCCAAAAAGGACAACCCGAATCTCAATCGGGTCTCGTAACTTTTGTACCCCTCTTTTTTTCGACACGTGGATTTTTACGGTAAAACGGGATTACCATGGCCCGTCTTCGACTTCCGATCGCTGGATAGTGGTGCACCATGGTAGTGTTCCGTTTCAAATCCATGCATGCATTTCTAAAAGTCGTACGACACTGTTTCGCCATTTCGGACGGATGTTGCACCTTGCACCGTGGATGTTGCACCCTGTAGATATCGATTATTCAAACGGCCATAACTTCTGGCTCGTTTAGAGTAACGGGAGCCATAACCTGTCAAAACGACGGCCTCGATGAGTTCTACGTCTTTGACAGCTTTTAGCCGTCAACGGATAGATTAATGCCCAAAAAGGACAACCCGAATCTCAATCGGGTCTCGTAAGTTTTTTACCCCTCATTTTTTCGACACGTGGATTTTTACGGTAAAACGGGATTACCGTGGCCCGTCTTCGACTTCCGATCGCTGCATAGTGGTGCACCATGGTAGTGTTCCGTTTCAAATCCATGCACGCATTTCTAAAAGTCGTACGGCAATGTTTCGCCATTTCGGACGGATGTTGCACCTTGCACCGTGGATGTTGCACCCTGTAGATATCGATTATTCAAACGGCCATAACTTCTGGCTCGTTTAGAGTAACGGGAGCCATAACCTGTCAAAACGAAGGCATCGATGAGTTCTACGGCTTTGACAGCTTTTGGCCGTCAACGGATAGACTAATGCCTAAAAAGGACGACCCGAATCTCAATCGGGTCTCGTAAGTTTTTTACCCCTCATTTTTTCGACACGTGGATTTTTACGGTAAAACGGGATTACCGTGGACCGTCTTCGACTTCCGATCGCTGCATAGTGGTGCCCCACGGTAGTGTTCCGTTTCAAATCCATGCACGCATTTCTAAAAGTCGTACGGCACTGTTTCGCCATTTCGGACGGATGTTGCACCTTGCACCGTGGATGTTGCACCCTGTAGATATCGATTATTCAAACGGCCATAACTACTGGCTCGTTTAGAGTAACGGGAGCCATAACCTGTCAAAACGAAGGCCTCGATGAGTTCTACGGCTTTGAGAGCTTTCAGCCGTCAACGGATAGATTAATGCCCAAAAAGGACAACCTGAATCTCAATCGGGTCTCGTAAGTTTTTCGACACGTGGATTTTTACGGTAAAACGGGATTACGGTGGCTGGTCTTCGATTTACCATCGCTGGAGAGTGGGGCACCATGGTACTGTTCCGTTTTAAATCCATGCACGCATTTCTAAAAGTCGTACGACATTGTTTCGCCATTTCGGACGGATGTTGCACCTTGCACCGTGGATGTTGCACCCTATAGATATCGATTATTCGGACGGCCATAACTTCTGGCTCGTTTAGGTTTACGGGAGCCATAACCTTTCAAAAAGAAGGCCTCGATGAGTTCTACGGCTTTGACAGCTTTTAGCCGTCAACGGATAGATTAATGCCCAAAAAGGACAACCCGAATCTCAATCGGGTCTCGTAAGTTTTTTATCCTTCGTTTTTTCGACACGTGGATTTTTACGGTAAAACGGGATTACCGTGGCCCATCTTCGACTTCCCATCGCTGGAGAGTGGTGTACCATGATAGTGTTCCGTTTCAAATCCATACACGCATTTCTAAAAGTCGTACGGCACTGTTTCGCCATTTTGGACGGATGTTGCACCTTGCACCGTGGATGTTGCACCCTGTAGATATCGATTATTCGGACGGCCATAACTTCTGGCTCGTTTAGAGTTACGGGACCCATAACCTGTCAAAACAAAGGCCTCGATGAGTTCTACGGCTTTGACAGCCTTCGGCCGCAACGCATAGACTAATGCCCAAAAAGGACGACCCGAATCTCATTGGGTCTCGTAAGTTTTTTACCCTTCGTTTTTTCGACACGTGGATTTTTACGGTAAAACGGGATTACCGTGGCTGGCCTTCGATTTACCATCGCTGGAGAGTGGTGAACCAAGGTACTGTTCCGTTTCAAATCCATGCACGCATTTCTAAAAGTCGTACGGCACTGTTTCGCCATTTCGGACGGATGTTGCACCTTGCACCGTGGATGTTGCACCCTGTAGATATCGATTATTCGGACGGCCATAACTTCTGCCTCGTTTAGAGTTACGGGAGCCATAACCTGTCAAAACGAAGGTCTCGATGAGTTCTACGGCTTTGACAGCTTTCAGCCGTCAACGGATAGACTAACGCCCGAAAAGGACAACCCGAATCTCAATCGGGTCTCGTAAGTTTTTTACCCTTCGTTTTTTCGACACGTGGATTTTTACGGTAAAACGGGATTACCGTGGCCCGTCTTCGACTTCCCATCGCTGGAGAGTGGTGAACCACGGTAGTGTTCCGTTTCAAATCCATGCACATATTTCTGAAAGTCGTACGGCACTGTTTCGCCATTTTGGACGGATGTTGCACCTTGCACCGTGGATGTTGCACCCTGTAGATATCGATTATTCAGACGGCCATAACTTCTGGCTCGTTTAGAGTTACGGGAGCCATAACCTGTCAAAACGAAGGACTCGATGAGTTCTACGGCTTTGACAGCTTTCAGCTGTCAACGGATAGATTAATGCCCAAAAAGGACAACCCGAATCTCAATCGGGTCTCGTAAGTTTTTTACCCTACGTTTTTCGACACGTGAATTTTTATGGTAAAACAAGATTACCGTGGCTGGCCTTCGATTTACCATCGCTGGAGAGTGCTGCACCACGGTACCGTACCGTTTTAAATCCATGCACGCATTTCTAAAAGTCGTACGGCACTGTATCGCCATTGCGGACGGATGTTGCACCTTGCACCGTGGATGTTGCACCCTGTAGATATCGATTATTCGGACGGCCATAACTTCTGGCTCGTTTAGAGTTACGGGAGCCATAACCTGTCAAAACGAAGGCCTCGATGAGTTCTTCGGCATTGACATCTTTCAGCCATTAACGGATAGATTAATGCCCAAAAAGGACAACCCGAATCTCAATCGGGTCTCCTAAGTTTTTAACCCTTCGTTTTTTCGACACGTGGATTTTTACGGTAAAACAGGATTACGGTGGCTGGTCTTCGATTTACCATCCCTGGAGAGTGGTGCACCATGGTACTGTTCGGTTTTAAATCCATGCACGCATTTCTAAAAGTCGTACGGCACTGTTTCGCCATTCGGACGGATGTTGCACCTTGCACCGTGGATGTTGCACCCTGTAGATATCGATTATTCGGACGGCCATAACTTCTGGCTCGTTTAGAGTTACGGGAGCCATAACCTTTCAAAATGAAGGCCTCGATGAGTTCTACGGCATTGACAGATTTCAGCCATCAACGGATAGATTAATGCCCAAAAAGGACAACCCGAATCTCAATCGGGCCTCGTAACTTTTTTACCCCTCATTTTTTCGACACGTGGATTTTTACGGTAAAACGGGATTACCGTGGCCCGTCTTCGACTTTCGACCGTTGCATAGTGGTGCACCATGGTAGTGTTCCGTTTCAAATCCATGCACGCATTTCTAAAAGTCGTACGGCACTTTTACGCCATTTCGGACGGATGTTGCACCTTGCACTGTGGATGTTGCACCCTGTAGATATCGATTATTCAAACGGCCATAACTTCTGGCTCGTTTAGAGTAACGGGAGCCATAACCTGTCAAAACGAAGGCCTCGATGAGTTCTACGGCATTGAGAGCTTTCAGCAGTCAACGTATAGATTAATGCCCAAAAAGGACAACCCGAATCTCAATCGGGTTTTAAATCCATGCACGCATTTCTAAAAGTCGTACGACACTGTTTCGCCATTTCGGACGGATGTTGCACCTTGCACCGTGGATGTTGCACCCTGTAGATATCGATTATTCGGACGGCCATAACTTCTGGCTCGTTTAGGTTTACGGGAGCCATAACCTTTCAAAATGAAGGCCTCGATGAGTTCTACGGCTTTGACAGCTTTTAGCCGTCAACTGATAGATTAATGGCCAAAAAGGACAACCCGAATCTCAATCTGGTCTCGTAAATTTTTTACCCTTCGTTTTTTCGACACGTGGATTTTTACGGTAAAACGGGATTACCGTGGCCCGTCTTCGACTTACCATCGCTGGAGAGTGATGCACCATGGTACTGTTCCGTTTCAAATCCATACACGCATTTCTAAAAGTCGTACGACACAGTTTTGCCATTTCGGACGGATGTTGCACCTTGCACCGTGGATGTTGCACCCTATAGATATCGATTATTCGGACGGCCATAACTTCTGGCTCGTTTAGAGTTACGGGACCCATAACCTGTCAAAACGAAGGCCTCGATGAGTTCTACGGCTTTGACAGCTTTCAGCCGTCAACGGATAGATTAATGCCCAAAAAGGACAACCCGAATCTCAATCGGGTCTCGTAAGTTTTTTACCCTTCGTTTTTTCGACACGTGGATTTTTACGGTAAAACAGGATTACCGTGGCTGGCCTTCGATTTACCATCGCTGGAGAGTGGTGCACCATGGTACTGTTCCGTTTCAAATCCATGCACGCATTTCTAAAAGTCTTACGGCACTGTTTCGCCATTTCGGACGGATGTTGCACCTTGCACCGTGGATGTTGCACCCTGTAGATATCGATTATTCGGACGGCCATAACTTCTGGCTCGTTTAGAGTTACGGGAGCCATAACCTGTCAAAACGCAGGCCTCGATGAGTTCTACGGCTTTGACAGCTTTCAGCCGTCAACGGATAGACTAATGCCCAAAAAGGACAACCCGAATCTCAATCGGGTCTCGTAAGTTTTTTACCCTTCATTTTTTCGACACGTGGATTTTTACGGTAAAACGGAATTACCGTGGCCCGTCTTCGACTTCCCATCGCTGGAGAGTGGTGAACCATGGTAGTGTTCCGTTTCAAATCCATCCACGCATTTCTAAAAGTCGTACAGCACTATTTCGCCATTTCGGACGGATGTTGCACCTTGCACCGTGGATGTTGCACCCTATAGATATCGATTATTCAGACGGCCATAACTTCTGGCTCGTTTAGAGTTACGGGAGTCATAACCTGTCCAAATGAAGGACTCGATGAGTTTTACGGCTTTGATAGCTTTCAGCCGTCAACGGATAGATTAATGCCCAAAAAGGACAACCCGAATCTCAATCGGGTCTCGTAAGTTTTTTACCCCTCGTTTTTTCGACACGTGTATTTTTACGGTAAAACGGGATTACCGTGGCCCATCTTCCACTTCCCATCGCTAGAGAGTGGTGCACCATGGTACTGTTCCGTTTCAAATCCATGCACGCATGTCTAAAAGTCGTACGGCACTGTTTCACCATTTCGGACGGATGTTGCACCTTGCACCGTGGATGTTGCACCCTGTAGATATCGATTATTCAAACGGCCATAACTTCTGGCTCGTATAGAGTTACGAGAGCCATAACCTGTCAAAACGAAGGCCTCGATGAGTTCTACGGCTTTGATAGCTTTCAGCCGTCAACGGATAGAATAATGCCCAAAAAGGACAACCCGAATCTCAATCGGGTCTCATAAGTTTTTTACCCTTCAATTTTTCGACACGTGGATTTTTACGGTAAAACAGGATTACAGTGGCTGGCCTTCGATTTACCATCGCTAGAGAGTGGTGCACCATGGTACCGTTCCGTTTCAAATCCGTGCACGCATTTCTAAAAGTCGTACGGCACTGTTTCGCCATTTCGGACGGATGTTGCACCTTGCACCGTGGATGTCGCACCCTGTAGATATCGATTATTCGAACGGCCATAACTTCTGGCTCGTTAAGAGTTATGGGAGCCATAACCTGTCAAAATGAAGGCCTCGATGAGTTCTACGGCTTTGATAGCTTTCAGCCATCAACGGATAGATTAATGCCCAAAAAGGACAACCCGAATCTCAATCGGGTCTCGTAAGTTTTTTACCCTTCGTTTTTTCGACACGTGGATTTTTACGGTAAAACAGGATTACCGTGGCTGGCCTTCGATTTACCATCGCTGCTGAGTGGTGCACCATGGTACTGTTCCGTTTCAAATCCATGAATGCATTTCTAAAAGTCGTACGGCACTGTTTCGCCATTTCGGACGGATGTTGCACCTTGCACCGTGGATGTTGCACCCTGTAGATATCGATTATTCGGACGGCCTTAACTTCTGGCTTGTTTAGAGTTACGGGAGCCATAACCTGTCAAAACGAAGGCCTCGATGAGTTCTACGGCTTTGACAGCTTTCAGCCGACAACGGATAGACTAATGCCCAAAAAGGACAACCCGAATCTCAATCGGGTCTCGTAAGTTTTTTACCCTTCGTTTTTTCGACACCTGGATTTTTACGGTAAAACGGGATTACCGTGGCCCGTCTTCGACTTCCCATCACTGGAGAGTGGTGAACCATGGTAGTGTTCCGTTTCAAATCCATGCACGCATTTCTAAAAGTCGTACGGCACTGTTTCGCCATTTCGGACGTATGTTGCACCTTGCACCGTGGATGTTGCACCCTGTAGATATCGATTATTCAGACGGCCATAACTTCTGGCTCGTTTAGAGCTCCGGGAGCCATAACCTGTCAAAACGAAGGACTCGATGAGTTCTACGGCTTTGATAGCTTTCATCCGTCAACGGATAGATTAATGCCCAAAAAGGACAACCCGAATCTCAATCGGGTCTCGTAAGTTTTTTACCCTTCGTTTTTTCGACACGTGTATTTTTACGGTAAAACGGGATTACCGTGGCCCGTCTTCGACTTCCCATCGCTGGAGAGTGGTGCACCATGGTACTGTTCCATTTCAAATCCATGCACGTATGTCTAAAAGTCGTACGGCACTGTTTCACCATTTCGGACGGATGTTGCACCTTGCACCGTGGATGTTGCACCCTGTAGATATCGATTATTCAGACGGCCATAACTTCTGGCTCGTTTAGAGTTACGGGAGCCATAACCTGTCAAAACGAAGGCCTCGATGAGTTCTACGGCTTTGACAACTTTCAGCCGTCAACGGATAGATTAATGCCCAAAAAGGACAACCCGAATCTCAATCGGGTCTCGTAAGTTTTTTACCCTTCGTTTTTTCGACACGTGGATTTTTACGGTAAAACAGGATTACAGTGGCTGGCCTTCGATTTACCATCGCTAGAGAGTGGTGCACCATGGTACTGTTCCGTTTCAAATCCATGCACGCATTTCTAAAAGTCGTACGGCACTGTTTCGCCATTTCGGACGGATGTTGCACCTTGCACCGTGGATGTTGCACCCTGTAGATATCGATTATTCGGACGGCCATAACTTCTGGCTCGTTTAGATTTACGGGAGCCATTACCTGTCAAAACGAAGGCATCGATGAGTTCTACGGCTTTGACAGCTTTCAGCCGTCAACGGATAGATTAATGCCCAAAAAGGACAACCCGAATCTCAATCGGGTCTCGTAAGTTTTTACCCTTCGTTTTTTCGACACGTGGATTTTTACGGTAAATCGGGGTTACCGTGGCCCGTCTTCGACTTCCCATCGCTGGAGAGTGGTGCACCATGGTAGTATTCCGTTTCAAATCCATGCACGCATTTGTAAAAGTCGTACGACACTGTTTCGCCATTTTGGACGGATGTTGCACCTTGCACCGTGGATGTTGCACCCTGTAAATATCGATTATTCGAACGGCCATAACTTCTGGCTCGTTTAGAGTTATGGGAGCCATAACCTGTCAAAATGAAGGCCTCGATGAGTTCTACGGCTTTGATAGCTTTCTGCCGTCAACGGATAGATTAATGCCCAAAAAGGACAACCTGAATCTCAATCGGGTCTCGTAAGTTTTTTACCCTTCGTTTTTTCGACACGTGGATTTTTACGGTAAAACGGGATTACCGTGGCCCGTCTTCGACTTTACTTCTATGGAGAGTGGTGCACCATGGTACTGTTCCGTTTCAAATCCATGCACGCATTTCTAAAAGTCGTACGTTACTGTTTCACCATTTCGGACGGATGTTGCGCCTTGCACCGTGGATGTTGCACCCTGTAGATATCGATTATTCAATCGGCCATAACTTCTGGCTCGTTTAAAGTTACGGGAGCCATAACCTTTCATGAGTTCTACCGCTTTGACGGCTTTCAGCCGTCAATGGATAAATTAATGCCCAAAAAGGACAACCCGAATCTCAATCGGGTCTCATAAGTTTTTTACCCTTCGTTTTTTCGACACGTGGATTTTTACGGTAAAACAGGATTACAGTGGCTAGCCTTCGATTTACCATCGCTGGAGAGTGGTGCACCATGGTACTGTTCCGTTTCAAATCCATGCACGCATTTCTAAAAGTCGTATGGCACTGTTTCGCCATTTCGGACGGATGTTGCACCTTGCAGCGTGGATGTTGCACCCTGTAGATATCGTTTATTCGGACGGCCATAACTTCTGGCTCAACTAGAGTTATGGGAGTCATAACCTGTCAAAACGAAGGCCTCGATGAGTTCTATGGCTTTGACAGCTTTCAGTCGTCAACGCATAGATTAATGCCCAAAAAGGACAACCCGAATCTCAATCGGGTCTCGTAAGTTTTTTACCCTTCGTTTTTTCGACACGTGGATTTTTACGGTAAAACGGGATTACCGTGGCCCGTCTTCGACTTCCCATCGCTGGAGAGTGGTGCACCATAGTACTGTTCCGTTTCAAATCCATGCACGCATTTCTAAAAGTCGTATGGCATTGTTTCACCATTTCGGACGGATGTTGCACCTTGCACCGTGGATGTTGCAACCTGTAGATATCGATTATTCAAACGGCCATACCTTCTGGCTTGTTTAGAGTTACGGGAGCCATCACCTGTCAAAACGAAGGCCTCGATGAGTTCTACGTCTTTGGTAGCTTTCAGCCGTCAACGGATAGATTAGTGCCCAAAAAGGACAACCCGAATCTCAATCGGGTCTCGTAAGTTTTTAACACTTCGTTTTTTCGACACGTGGATTTTTACGGTAAAATGGGATTATGGTGGCCCGTCTTCGACTTTCCATCGCTGGAGAGTGGTGCACCATGGTACTGTTCCGTTTCAAATCCATGCACGCATTTCTAAAAGTCGTACGGCACTGTCTCGCCATTTCGGACGGATGTTGCACCTTGCACCGTGGATGTTGCATCCTGTTGATATCGATTATTCGGACGACCATAACTTCTGGCTCGTTTAGAGTTACGGGAGCCATAACCTGTCAAAACGAAGGCCTCGATGAGTTCTACGGCTTTGATAGCTTTCAGCCGTCAACGCATAGATTAATGCCCAAAATGGACAACCCGAATCTCAATCGGGTCTCGTAAGTTTTTTACCCTTCGTTTTTCGACACGTGGATTTTTACGGTAAAACAGGATTACCGGGGCTGGCCTTCGATTTACCATCGCTGGAGAGTGGTGCACCATGGTACTGTTCCGTTTCAAATCTATGCACGCATTTCTAAAATTCGTATGGCACTATTTCGCCATTTCGGACGGATGTTGCACCTTGCACCGTGGATGTTGCACCCTGTAGATATCAATTATTCGGACGGCCATAACTTCTGGCTCGTTTAGAGTTACGGGAGCCATAACCTGTCAAAACGAAGGCCTCGATGAGTTCTACGGCTTTGACATCTTTCAGCCATCAATGGATAGATTAATGCCCAAAAAGGACAACCCGAATCTCAGTCGGGTCTCGTAAGTTTTTTACCCTTCGTTTTTTCGACACGTGGATTTTTACGGTAAATAAGGATTACCGTGGCTGGCCTTCGATTTACCATCGCTGGAGAGTGATGCACCATGGTACTGTTCCGTTTCAAATCCATGCACGCATTTCTAAAAGTCGTACGGCACTATTTCGCCATTTCGGACTGATGTTGCACCTTGCACCGTGGATGTTGCACCCTGTAGATATCGATTAATTGGACGGCCATAACTTCTGGCTCGTTTAGAGTTACGGGAGCCAAAACCTGTCAAAACGAAGGCCTCGATGAGTTCTACGGCTTTGATAGCTTTCAGCCGTCAACGGATAGACTAATGCCCAAAAAGGACAACCCGAATCTCAATCGGGTCTCGTAAGGTTTTTACCCTTCGTTTTTTCGACACGTGGATTTTTACGGTAAAACGGGATTACCATGGCCCGTCTTCGACTTCCAATCGCTGGAGAGTGGTGAACCATGGTAGTGTTCTGTTTCAAATCCATGTATGCATTTCTAAAAGTCTTATGGCACTGTTTCGCCATTTCGGACGGATGTTGCACCTTGCACCGTGGATGTTGCACCCTGTAGATATCGATTATTCGGACAGCCATAACTTCTGGCTCGTTTAGAGTTACGGGAGCCATAACCTGTCAAAACAAAGGCCTCGATGAGTTCTACGGCTTTGACAGCTTTCAGCCGTCAATGGATAGATTAATGCCCAAAAAGGACAAACCGAATCTCTATCGGGTCTCGTAAGTTTTTTACCCTTCGTTTTTTCGACACGTGTATTTTTACGGTAAAACGGGATTACCGTGGCCCGTCTTCGACTTCCCATCGCTGGAGAGTGGTGCACCATGGTACTGTTCCGTTTCAAATCCATGCACGCATGTCTAAAAGTCATACGACACTATTTCACCATTTTGGACGGATGTTGCACCTTGCACCGTGGATGTTGCACCCTGTGGATATCGACATGAAACAGCTTAGGAGGAAGACAATTACGTTGCTCAAGGTACAATGGAGTGATGATGTTGACGACTGTACGTGGGAAGAGGAAGAGAGGATGAAGGCGGCGCATCCTGAACTCTTCAAGGTATGACCCTAAGGTGTCGTAACATCCCACGAATTTGTAGCTTGTTCTAAGTCTTAGAATTCTGCATGCTAGGCTAGAAATTGGATGCATGGTTTGTTGATTGCTGTGGATGGTAGGCATGCAGAATAACTTTGATTGCTCTTGTTTGTTTGGAATTTCGGGGGCGAAATTCCTAAGGGGGAGAGAATGTAACGACCCGTATTTTACGTGTCGACATATCATAAAATAGTTGCCATCAAGTCGTTAGTATTGCTTGAGTCGTTTTGAACCTAAGTGGTAGGGTTTACGGTTTAAGGAAGGTGGCCGAGTTAAGGAAGCTAGTGGTAGTAGTTAACGGCTTAAGGCATGGCCGACTCATAGGTTGGACGACTCAAGGAAGTTAGCCTACCTAAGTTAGTTGCCGACCTAAGAGAGTTACGACTTACGAGTTAGCAAGTTAGAGAAGGTAGCGACCTAGTGGCTATGCCGTGTTATAGTTAGGCTGTGTGCTTAGTTAAGTCGTGTACCTCTGTGTTAGGTCATTAAGTCATATCTGTTTTAGGTCGGAGGTTTTTTGAGTCGTGTGAGCGACTTAGTGTTAGGTCGCGGGGGGAGGGGGGTATGTCGTTACGCTGCGTATAGTTGAGTCGTGCGCGTGCTTAAGTGTGTCTGTGTTGCGTTGTTGGGTCGGTGTCTTGGCTAAGTCGTAGGTAGTTGAGTCGTTGAGTCGTTATGGGCTTGAGTCATGGACGACTCATGGTATAGGTCGGCGGCGACATATGGATGCGCGACTCAGGGAGATTTCAGCCTAGAAATAGAGGGGTTTGGCTCACTTTTTGGCACCGGATTTTGAATCGACGAAGTGCTGCCATTTTGAGAGCTCGACTACAACATTTCTTCACTTCTTTTCTCCACTCTAATCTTGTGCTAACATCCATCCAAGATCGAAGATCAAGATCAAAGATTCAAGAGCAGAAGTTGAAGATCATCATCCAACAAGGAGAGATTTCATCGATTGAAGTGAGATTTTGCCGGATCAAGCTTAGATCTTTGCTGTCCAGATCTGGAGTTGGGTGTTTTTGAGGTGTTTAGGTGATTCGGTGAGTGGTAGTTTTCTCTCACACGGACCCAAGGGAGTATATTGGATTGGTGGCTTGTTTATGTGTTAAAGATAGCGATTTCTTGCATTTTCCTTAAGTTTGCATGTAGATCTATCACCTATGAAGTTTTGATATCTATTTTACTACATGTTCACTTATGCAAGTTCATTCATCAAGTTATAGAGACAGTTGCCTATGATTCATACTTGTTAGATTTGGACACTTTAATTACCAAATTGCCATTATTGTTGTAATTGCTTATTAGATCTTGTTGAATGTTTGATTGCTTGGATTAATGGTTGATTTATGATTGGTTTGATTGTTTCAAATTAGCTAGTAGTTGATTTGAACAAGTTGGTCGAAGATGATTCAAAAGCTAAGTGGAAAGGCTCTTGAATGGTGAAAGCTGCTTGTGGCATATGAAGCGGATGTGGAAGCTCATATGGATAGATTCGATGATGATGGACTTTGCCATGCGATGAGTCAAACCATGATGTGAGATGGGACTTTGCTATGATGCGTTGAAGCAAAGCATGATGTGTGAAAGCCTTGGTTTAATCCAGACGGATCATCCCAAGTATGTTGATAACTCGGTGATGCGGTTCGGGTTGGTTGATAATGGTGGGCTCGAGAGGCGCTTGGGCCAGTGTGAGAATAGTCATCGAGGAGGATGACTAGGAGGCTTGGATCTTATCGTTATTGAAGGTTCTAGCATGCCCAAAGCAAGAGTACGTTGGAACGGGTCACGATGACGTTCCAGACACGGGTCATGATGATGTGTTAGTACTCTGGGCAGATGCGATAGTCCTAGGCACGGGTCATGATGGCGTGCGGAGTTATGTCTAGAATCGGGGTTGCCATTAGCCCTTGACCGACGGCTGAAAGAAGGTGCCGGTCATTCAATTAACGATGATATCGAGGCAATGTTAACAGTGATAGCCAGAGTCATGGATGTTTGATTGTACCATCATTCGGTCTCAAGAGCGGTGTTTTCTGGGTGCTTATCTGATCTTGGTTTAGGCCTTGGGGTTTGTATTTGGGAAACATCGACCTTGACTCGAGTGATAATTACTTTACTTTAAATGTCCGCTTTGTTATGCTTGTTTCTTCTTAGTGGGTCTGGGGGCTATCACTGTAGAATGAGGTGGAGTGGGATGGTTGAGTTCCTATTCCTTTTATCCTTTATGCTCTTTTGGTATGTTTGATAGTTAATTTAATGCTCACTAAGACTATTGTCTGACTCAAGGTTTTATGTTCAACTCTTATTACCTTGGGCTGTTCATCCATGTTGGGATGGGCAGACTAGGTAGCAGGTGACAGGTGCTGTTCTTGGCTACCAACGTGGTTGGTGACGAAGACGAGCTGGAGGCTTTTTGCATATTGTTTTCTTACTATATGTACTGGATATTCCGCTGTTTGTTTGATACTCTGAGTGTTATGTAGTGAGGCTTGATGTATTGACTATCCAGATGATTGTATAAAACTATTATGAGTTTATATGATAAGACTTTTGTTCTATAAAGCTTCGCTATGTATATTTTCTATTGTATTTTATCCATGCGCTGCGAGTAATACGATAGAGTCTGCTGTTTTATCTTACCCTGACTATCGTCCATGGCTGCCTGGCACGCCTTTCAGCGCACCATTCCCTTGTTTTAGTGCGGGAGTCATGGACGGTCGTCACATTTGGTATCAGAGCCTTGGTTAATCGATTTTAGCCAACGCTCGCTGACGTAACTACGTATGAGAGACGTAATTGTATTTTGATGGATGATTACTATATATAATATAGTAGTTTAGAAGGATTTGAACTCCTTATGTAGTTGTTTCTCAAGGTGTTCTAAATCATTCCTTTTTGTGGATATTAAGGATGAGTCGAAGTGAGAGACAAGCTGCTAGAGAAAGCCATGCTGCTGGGGGAGCTACTGACTATGCTGCAATGTTTGAAGCTATGATGACTTCGATCATGAGAAGGATAACAATTTCAGGACCGTCAGTAGATGTTGGAGTTCAAGTTCAAGCTCTAAGACCCGTGGATTTTGCTAAGTTGTGTAAGGATTATACTGCTCTTGGAGGGAAGGTTTTCTTGGGGACAGAATCAACCATTGAATTGCAGAGATCGATTGATGCTTGTAGAAGGATCTTTGGTGATTTGGGGATTGAGGATGCAACTAAGAAGAAGCTTGCATCAAGACAGCTTCAAGGGAGAGCTTCTGATTGGTGGAATTCTATCACCATTGATACTCCAGAGGAAGAGATTACTTGGGAGCAATTCCAAGTTAGATTTGAAGCAAAGTTCATTTCTACGGCTCAGAAATCTGTTCTGTTTAAGAAGTTTGTGGAGCTCAAGCAAGGTGGGAGACCAGTTCTTGAGTATGTTTCTGAGTTTGAAGCTTTGTCCAAGTATGCTCGGTCGTATATTGAATCTCCCTATCAGAAGAATGAGAAGTTTGTGACAGACTTGGACAGTTATCTTGGGAGACAGTTGGTGGATCATTTGGACGATCCATTTGAGAAGCTTGCGGAGAAAGCTCTCAGACATGAGAGTTTGTTTCCTAAGGAAGAGTCTGTTGTTGCTGTGACTAACGAAGAGCCCAAACCACAATAGGGTGGAAACAAGAAGAGGAAGCAGCAGCAACAGAAGGGTAAGGATGGCCAGAAGAAGCCAAAGGGTGAAGTGACCTGCTACAATTGTCGGCATAAGGGCCATTTTTCTAGGGATTGCAAGAATCCAAAGGTGCAGTTGAAGTGCCACAACTGTGATAAGCTGGGACATATCAAGAAGGACTGTCCAGAACCAAGGAAAGATAAGCAGATTGTGCAAGCTTATGCTTTGGGGGCTGTTCCATCATCTTCGAAAGCTCCTACTGCAGAAGAAAAGGGGAAGAGTGTGGTGGTTCAAGGTACTCTTTCCATTTGTGGTGTTCCAGTTAGAGTGTTGTTTGATATTGGGGCGTCGCATTCGTTTGTTTGTGATGTTTTGGTAGGCCGGTTGGGTTTGGAACCGGAAATTGTTGATAGACCATTGGTTGTGACTAATCCAGTTGGGGGTTCGTCTTGTTTGTGTATGGTATGCCGTGGTTTAGTTGTATCGAGTCATGATTGCTCTTTTGTTTGTGATTGCTTTGTTCTGAACTTTGTGGGGTTCGGAATTATTTTGGGTATGGACTGGCTTAGGAAGTATGCGGCAAAGGTTGATTGTGAGAAACTGGAGGAGACAGTCGGGAATGTGGAAGGGCGAAAGGTTGTGATACGATGTAAGCATGAAGAAGGCGTCTTCATGGGCTTCATGTATTCGCTGGTTGTTCCAAGGGATGGACTGTCATTGATGCCGGTTGTGAATGGATTTGAGGACGTCTTTGACGAGGTCAAAGGGTTACCGCCGCATAGGGAGATCGAGTTTCGTATCGATCTAGTTGAGGGAGACGGACCTGTTGTGATGCCTCTTAGACGGATGGCGCCTAGAGAACAACAAGAGCTGAAGGTGCAAGTTGATGACCTTTTACGGAAAGGATTCATTCGGCATAGCGTGTCCGAATGGGGTGCACCAGTTGTGTTGGCAACCAAAGCGGATGGATTGTTGAGGTTGTGTGTGGATTATCGTGAGATGAATAAGGTGACTAAGAAGAACAAGTATCCATTGCCGAGAATAGATGACTTGTTTGATCAGCTTCACGAAGCTAGGGTGTTTTCTCAAATGGATTTGGCAACGGGATTTCACCAGTTGAGAGTGGCTAAGGATAGTGTGCCGAAGACTGCTTTTAGGACACCATCCAGTTTTTATGAGTGGCTGGTAATGCCGTTTGGATTGACCAATGCACCAGCATATTTTGTAGATCTTATGAATAGAGTGTTCAGAGATCAGTTGAACAAGTTTGTACTTGTGTTCGTGGATGATATTCTGATTTATTCCAGAACTGAGGAAGAGCATAAGACACACTTGCATATTGTTTTGGAAATCTTGCGGAAACATCAGCTGAAGGCTAAGTTTTCAAAGTGTCACTTCTGGAAGAGTGAAGTGAGGTTGTTAGGCCATGTTATTTCTGGAAATGGAATAGTGGTTGATCCCGCTAAGGTGGCAGCGATCCAGGATTGGGTTAGACCTAACAATGCATCTGATGTGGGAAGTTTTCTTGGATTAGCAGTATATTATCGTCGGTTTATCAAAGACTTTTCCTAGATAGCTTCACCATTAACAGGATTGACGAAAAAGAATCAAGTGTTCAGATGGGATGATAAGTGTGAGCAAGCTTTCGTAATCCTGAATGAGCGACTGACAAGTGCTCCTATTTTGACTATTCCAAGTGGGAATGATGAGATGGTGGTTTACACCGATGCATGTGGTACTGGACTTGGGTCAGTACTGATGCAAAAGGATAAAGTTGTTACATATGCAAGTCGACAACTGAAGCCGCATGAAAGGAATTACCCGACTCATGATTTGGAGTTAGCGCCGATTGTTTTTGCTCTGAAGATGTGGAGACATTATCTATTGGGAGTTCGATTCGAGTTGTTTACGGATCATAAGTCGTTGAAGTATCTGTTCTCCCAAAAGGATTTGAATCTTCGGCAGCAAAGGTGGCTATAGTTTTTGGCATCATATGATTTTGGTATAGCCTATACTCCGGGAAAAGGTAACGCAGTGGCAGATGCGTTAAGTCGAAAACATGCAGGATTGGGAGCCATGTTTTCGGAATGAAAGAATCTTGAGTATTTGGCTGGATTTGACTTCAGGCCTAGATGCGAATTGGAACCTGAGATGTTGGCAAACTTATCAATAAGACCTACTCTTGTGGAAAGAATTGGAGAGGGCCAAAAGCGAGATGATAAGCTTGTCAAGATTATCCGCGATTTGGAATCTGGATTAGACCCAGAAAAGGATAAAGGATTTGAAGTCGATCGAGAAGGTTGGCTTCGGAAGCAAGGGCAACTAGTTGTTCCCGATATAGATGAATTGAGAGATGAAGTTCTAAGGGAGAGTCATCACTCGAAGTTGACGATTCATCCAGGTGGAAATAAGATGTATCGGGATATGAAGAGAACCTACTACTGGGACGGTATGAAGAAGGATGTTGGAAATTTTATTTCCAAATGTCTGAACTGCTAGTTGGTAAAAGCCGAGCAGAAGAAGCCTAGTGGATTGCTTCAGCCATAGGAAGTTCCTACATGGAAGTGGGAGCAAGTATCGATGGATTTTATCGATGGTTTACCTAGAACCAGGGCAGGAAATGAAGGGATTTGGGTCATTGTAGATCGTTTGACTAAGAGTGCAAGATTCATTCCTGTTCGATCAACTAGGACTGCATCGAAGTTGGCTGAGTTGTATGTTAAGTGGATAGTTCGATTCCATGGTGTTACGAAGAGTATAGTGAGCGATCGAGACCCATTGTTCACAAGTGGATTTTGGAAGAGCTTCCAAAAAGTTTTGGGAACCGAGTTGTGTTTGAGTACAGCCTATCACCCCCAAACAGATGGTCAGACTGAGAGAGTCAACCGAGTTTTGGAAGATCTCCTGAGGGCATGTGTTTTGGATTTCGGAGGATCATGGGAAGATCATCTACATTTGGTGGAATTTGCATATAATAACAGTTACCAGTCAAGTATTGGTATGGCACCGTATGAAGCATTGTATGGAAGACCGTGTAATTCTCCGACATGTTGGTTGGAAACGGGAGAAAAGTTGATACTTGGGCCAGAGATGATTAGACAGACGATGGATTGTATAGAGATCATTCGGCGACGAATGAAGGCAGCCCAAGACCGTCAGAAAAGTTATGCCGATAATCGTCGTAAGGATTTGGAATTCGACGTAGGCGATATGGTTTTTGTGAAAATTTCTCCACTGAAGAACGTTAATCGATTCGGGAAGAAAGAAAAGTTAACTCCGAGATTTGTTGGACCATTCTCGATCATCGAGCGAATTGGAAAGCTCGCTTATAGATTGGAGTTACCGGAAAAGATGGCGGGTGTGCACAATGTTTTTTATGTATCTTATCTACAGAAGTATGTGCACGACTCGAATACGGTGGTTTCTGCTGATAGCTGTGAGGATTTAGAGGTTGATCCAGTTATTACGAGACCTCATAAGCCGCTTCGTGTTGTTGAAACCGACATGAAACAGCTTAGGAGGAAGACAATTACGTTGCTCAAGGTACAATGGAGTGATGATGTTGACGACTGTACGTGGGAAGAGGAAGAGAGGATGAAGGCAGCTCATCCTGAACTCTTCAAGGTATGACCCTAAGGTGTCGTGACATCCCACGAATTTGTAGCATGTTCTAAGTCTTAGAATTCTGCATGCTAGGCTAAAAATTGGATGCATGGTTTGTTGATTGTTGTGGATGGTAGGCATGCAGAATAACTTTGATTGCTCTTGTTTGTTTGGAATTTCGGGGGCGAAATTCCTAAGGGGGAGAGAATGTAACGACCCGTATTTTACGTGTCAACATATCGTAAAATAGATGCCATTCAAGTCGTTAGTATTGCTTGAGTCGTTTTGAACCTAAGTGGTAGGGTTTACGGTTTAAGGAAGGTGGCCGAGTTAAGGAAGCTAGTGGTAGTAGTTAACGGCTTAAGGCATGGCCGACTCAAAGGTTGAACGACTTAAGGAAGTTAGCCTACCTAAGTTAGTTGCCGACCTAAGAGAGTTACGACTTACGGGTTAGCAAGTTAGAGAAGGTAGCGACCTAGTGGCTATGCCATGTTATAGTTAGGCTGTGTGCTTAGTTAAGTCGTGTACCTCTGTGTTAGGTCGCTTAGTCGTATCTGTTTTAGGTCGGAGGTTTTTTGAGTCGTGTGAGCGACTTAGTGTTAGGTCGCGGGGTTGGGGGGGGCTATGTCATTACGCTGCGTATAGTTGAGTCGTGCGCGTGCTTAAGTGTGTGTGTGTTGTGTTGTTGGGTCGGTGTCTTGGCTAAGTCGTAGGTAGTTGAGTCGTGGACGACTCATGGTATAGGTCGGCGGCGACATATGGATGCGCGACTCAGGGAGATTTCAGCCTAGAAATAGAGGGGTTTGGCTCACTTTTTGGCACCGGATTTTGAATCGACGAAGTGCTGCCATTTTGAGAGCTCGACTACAACATTTCTTCACTTCTTTTCTCCACTCTAATCTAGTGCTAACATCCATCCAAGATCGAAGATCAAGATCAAAGATTCAAGAGCCGAAGTTGAAGATCTTCATCCAACAAAGAGAGATTTCATCGATTGAAGTGAGATTTTACCGGATCAAGCTTAGATCTTTGCTGTCCAGATCTGGAGTTGGGTGTTTTTGAGGTGTTTAGGTGATTCGGTGAGTGGTAGTTTTCTCTCACACGGACCCAAGGGAGTATATTGGATTGGTGGCTTGTTTATGTGTTAAAGATAGCGATTTCTTGCATTTTCCTTAAGTCTGCATGTAGATCTATCACCTATGAAGTTTTGATATCTATTTTACTACATGTTCACTTATGCAAGTTCATTCATCAAGTTATAGAGACATTTGCCTATGATTCATACTTGTTAGATTTGGACACTTTAATTACCAAATTGCCATTATTGTTGTAATTGCTTATTAGATCTTGTTGAATGTTTGATTGCTTGGATTAATGGTTGATTTATGATTGGTTTGATTGTTTCAAATTAGCTAGTAGTTGATTTGAACAAGTTGGTCGAAGATGATTCAAAAGCTAAGTGGAAAGGCTCTTGAATGGTGAAAGCTGCTTGTGGCATATGAAGCGGATGTGGAAGCTCATATGGATAGATTCGATGATGATGGACTTTGCCATGATGCGATGAGGAAAACCATGATGTGAGATGGGAATTTGCTATGATGCGTTGAAGCAAAGCATGATGTGTGAAAGCCTTGGTTTAATCCAGACGGGATCATCCCAAGTATGTTGATAACTCGGTGATGCGGTCCGGGTTGGTTGATAATGGTGGGCTCGAGAGGCGCTTGGGCCAGTGTGAGAATAGTCATCGAGGAGGATGACTAGGAGGCTTCGATCTTATCGTTATTGAAGGTTCTAGCATGCTCAAAGCAAGAGTACGTTGGAACGGGTCACGATGACGTTCCAGCCACGGGTCATGATGACATGTTAGTACTCTGGGCAGATGCGATAGTCCTAGGCACGGGACATGATGACGTGCAGAGTTATGTCTAGAACCGGGGTTGCCATTAGCCCTTGACGGACGGCTGAAAGAAGGTGCCGGACATTCAATTAACGATGATATCGAGGCAATGTTAACAGCGATAGCCAGAGTCATGGATGTTTGATTGTACCATCATTCGGTCTCAAGAGCGGTGTTTTCTGGGTGCTTATCTGATCTTGGTTTAGGCCTTGGGGGTTTGTATTTGGAAAACATCGACCTTGAATCGAGTGATAATTACTTTACTTTAAATGTCCGCTTTGTTATGCTTGTTTCTGCTTAGTGGGTCTAAGGGCTATCACTGTAGAATGAGGTGGAGTGGGATGGTTGAGTTCCTATTCCTTTTATCCTTTATGCTCTTCTGGTATGTTTGATAGTTAATTTACTGCTCATTAAGACTGTTGTCTGACTCAAGGTTTTATGTTCAACTCTTATTACCTTGGGCTGTTCATCCATGTTGGGATGGGCAGACTAGGTAGCAGGTGACAGGTGCTGTTCTTGGCTACCAACGTGGTTGGTGACGAAGACGAGCTGGAGGCTTTTTGCATATTGTTTTCTTACTATATGTACTGGATATTCCGCTGTTTGTTTGATACTCTGAGTGTAATGTAGTGAGGCTTGATGTATTGACTATCCAGATGATTGTATAAAACTATTATGAGTTTATATGATAAGACTTTTGTTCTATAAAGCTTCGCTATGTATATTTTCTATTGTATTTTATCCATGCGCTGTGAGTAATACGATAGAGTCTGCTGTTTTATCTTACCCTGACTATCGTCCATGGCTACCTGGCACGCCTTTTAGCGCACCATTCCCTTGTTTTAGTGCGGGAGTCATGGACGGTCGTCACAATTACAGTGGCTGGCCTTCGATTTACCATCGCTGGAGAGTGGTGCACCATGGTACTGTTCCGTTTCAAATCCATGCACGCATTTCTAAAAGTCATACGGCACTGTTTCTCCATCTCGGACGGATGTTGCGCCTTGCACCGTGGATGTTGCACTCTGTAGATATCGATTATTCGGACGGCCATAATTTCTGGCTCATTTAGAGTTACGGAAGCCATAATCTGTCAAAACGAAGGCATCGATGAGTTCTACGGCTTCGATAGCTTTCAGCCGTCAACGGATAGATTAATGCCCAAAAAGGACAACCCGAATCTCAATCGGGTCTCGTAAGTTTTTTACCCTTCGTTTTTTCGACACGTGGATTTTTACGGTAAAACGGGATTACTTTGGCCCGTCTTGGACTTCCCATCGCTGGAAAGTGGTGCACCATGGTAGTGTTCCATTTCAAATCCATGCACGCATTTCTAAAAGTTGTACGGCACTGTTTCGCCATTTCGGACGGATGTTGCACCTTGCACCGTGGATGTTGCACCCTGTAGATATCGATTATTCGAACGGCCATAACTTCTGGCTCGTTTAGAGTTATGGGAGCCATAACCTGTCAAAATGAAGGCCTCGATGAGTTCTACGGCTTTGACAGCTTTCAGCCGTCAACGAATAGATTAATGCCCAAAAAGGACAACCCAAATCTCAATCGGGTCTCGTAAGTTTTTTACACTTTGTTTTTTCGACACGTGGATTTTTACGGTAAAACGGGATTACCATGGCCCGTCTTCGACTTCCCTTCACTGGAGAGTGGTGCACCATGGTACTGTTCTTTTTCAAATCCATGCACGCATTTCTAAAAGTCGTACGGCACAGTTTCACCATTTCGGACGGATGTTGCACCTTGCACCGTGGATGTTGCACCCTGTAGATATCGATTATTCAATCGGCCATAACTTCTGGCTCGTTTAGAGTTACGGGAGCCATAACCTGTCATGAGTTCTACCGCTTTGACAGCTTTCAGCCGTCAACGGATAAATTAATGCCCAAAAAGGACAACCCGAATCTCAATCGGGTCTCGTAAGTTTTTTACCCTTCGTTTTTTCGACACGTGGATTTTTACGGTAAAACAGGATTACAGTGGCTGGCCTTCCATTTACCATCGCTGGAGAGTGGTGCACCATGTTACTGTTCCGTTTCAAATCCATGCACGTATTTCTAAAAGTCGTATGGCACTGTTTCGCCATTTAGGACGGATGTTGCATCTTGCAGCGTGGATGTTGCACCCTGTAGATATCGATTATTCGGACGGCCATAACTTATGGCTCGTTTAGAGTTACGGGAGCCATAACCTGTCAAAACGAAGGCCTCGATGAGTTCTACGGCTTTGACAGCTTTCAGCCGTCAACGCATAGATTAATGCCCAAAAAGGACAACCCGAATCTCAATCGGGTCTCGTAAGTTTCTTACCCTTCGTTTTTTCGGCACGTGGATTTTTACGGTAAAACGGGATTACCGTGGCCCGTCTTCGAATTCCCATCGCTGGAGAGTGGTGCACCATGGTACTGTTCCATTTCAAATCCATGCATGTATTTCTAAAAGCCGTACGGCACTGTTTCACCATTTCTGACGGATGTTGCACCATGCACCGTGGATGTTGCACCCTGTAGCTATCAATTATTCAAACGGCCATACCTTCTGGCTCGTTTAGAGTAACGGGAGTCATAACCTGTCAAAACGAAGGCCTCGATTAGTTCTACGGCTTTGATAGCTTTCAGCGGTCAACGGATAGATTAATGCCCAAAAAGGACAACCCGAATCTCAATCGGGTCTCGTAAGTTTTTAACCCTTCGTTTTTTCGACACGTGGATTTTTACGGTAAAACGGGATTACGGCGGCCCGTCTTCGACTTCCCATCGCTGGAGAGTGGTGCACCATGGTACTGTTCCATTTCAAATCCATGCACGCATTTCTAAAAGTCGTACGGCACTGTTTCGCCATTTCGGACGGATGTTGCACCTTGCACCGTGGATGTTGCACCCTGTAGATATCGATTATTCAAACGGCCATACCTTCTGGGTCGTTTAGAGTTACGGGAGTCATAACCTGTCAAAACGAAGGCCTCGATGAGTTCTATGGCTTTGACAGCTTTCAGTCGTCAACGCATAGATTAATGCCCAAAAAGGACAACCCGAATCACAATCGGGTCTCGTAAGTTTTTTACCCTTCGTTTTTTCGACACGTGGATTTTTACGGTGAAACGGGATTACCGTGGCTGGCCTTCGATTTTCCATTGCTGGAGAGTGGTGCACCATGGTACTGTTCCGTTTCAAATCCATGCATGCATTTCTAAAAGTCGTACGGCACTGTTTCGCCCTTTCGAACGGATGTTGCACCCTGTAGATATCGATTATTCGGACGGCCATAACTTCCGGCTCGTTTAGAGTTACGGGAGCCATAACCTGTCAAAACGAAGGCCTCGATGAGTTCTACGGCTTTGACAGCTTTCAACTGTCAACGCGTAGATTAATGCCTAAAATGGACAACCCGAATCTCAATCGGGTCTCGTAAGTTTTTTACCCTTCGTTTTTTCGACACGTGGATTTTTACGGTAAAACAGGATTACCGGGGCTGGCCTTCGATTTACCATCGCTGGAGAGTGGTGCACCATGGTACTGTTCCGTTTCAAATCCATGCACGCATTTCTAAAAGTCGTACGGCACTGTTTCGCCATTTCGGACGGATGTTGCACCTTGCACCGTGGATGTTGCACCCTGTAGATATCGATTATTCGGACGGCCATAACTTCTGGCTCGTTTAGAGTTACGGGAGCCATAACATGTAAAAACGAAGGCCTCGATGATTTCTACGGCTCTGACAGCCGTCAACGGATAGATTAATGGCCAAAAAGGACAACCCGAATCTCAATCGGGTCTCGTAAGTTTTTTACCCTTCGTTTTTTCGACAAGTGGATTTTTACGGTAAAATAGGATTACAGTGGCAGGCCTTCGATTTACCATCGTTGGAGAGTGGTGCACCATGGTATTGTTCCGTTTCAAATCCATGCACGCATTTCTAAAATTCGTACGGCACTGTTTCGCCATTTCGGACGGATGTTGCACCTTGCACCGTGGATGTTGCACCCTGTAGATATCGATTAATCAGACGGCCATAACTTCTGGCTCGTTTAGAGTTACGTGAGCCATATCCTGTCAAAACGTAGGCCTCGATGAGTTCTACGGCTTTGACAGCTTTCAGCCGTCAACGCATAGATTAATGCCCAAAAAGGACAACCCGAATCTCAGTCGGGTCTCGTAAGCTTTTTACCCTTCGTTTTTTCGACACGTGGATTTTTACGGTAAATAAGGATTACCGTGGCTGGCCTTCGATTAACCATCGCGGGAGAGTGGTGCACAATGGTATTGTTCCATTTCAAATCAATGCACGCATTTCTAAAAGTCGTACGGCACTGTTTCGCCATTTCGGACGGATGTTGCACCTTGCACCGTGGATGTTGCACCCTGTAGATATCGATTATTCGGACGGCCATAACTTCTGGCTCGTTTAGAGTTACGGCAGTCATAACCTGTCAAAACGAAGGCCTCGATGAGTTCTACGGCTTTGACAGCTTTCAGCCATCAACGCATAGATTAATGCCCAAAAAGGACAACCCGAATCTCAATCGGGTCTCGTAAGTTTTTCACCCTTCGTTTTTTCGACACGTGGATTTTTACGGTAAATAAGGATTACCGTGGCTGGCCTTCGATTTACCATCGCGGGAGAGTTGTGCACCATGGTACTGTTCCATTTCAAATCAATGCACGCATTTCTAAAAGTCGTACGGCACTGTTTCGCCATTTCGGATGGATGTTGCACCTTGCACCGTGGATGTTGCATCGTGTAGATATCGATTATTCGGACGGCCATAACTTCTGGCTCGTTTAGATGTACGGGAGCCATTACCTATCAAAACGAAGGCCTCTATGAGTTCTACAGCTTTGACGGCTTTCAGCCGTCAACGGATTGATTAATGCCCAAAAAGGACAACCCGAATCTCAATCGGGTCTCGTAAGTTTTTTACCCTTCGTTTTTTCGACACGTGGATTTTTATGGTCTAAAAGGATTGCCGTCACCCGTCTTCGACTTCCCATCGCTGGAGAGTGGTGCACCATGGTAGTGTTCCGTTTCAAATCCATGCATGCATTTCTAAAAGTCGTACGGCACTGTTTCACCATTTCGGACGGATGTTGCACCTTGCACCGTGGATGTTGCACCCTGTAGATATCGATTATTCAAACGGCCATAACTTCTGGCTCGTTTAGAGTTACGAGAGCCATAACCTGTCAAAACTAAGTCCTCGATGAGTTCTACGGCTTTGACAGCTTTCAGCAGTCAACTGGTAGATTAATGCCCAAAAACGACAACCCGAATTTCAATCGGGTCTCGTAAGTTTTTAACCCTTCGTTTTTTCGACACGTTGATTTTTACGGTAAAACGGGATTACGATGGCTGGTCTTCGATTTACCATCGCTGGAGAGTGGTGCACCATGTACTGTTCCGTTTCAAATCCATCCACGCATTTCTCAAAGTCGTACGGCACTGTTTCGCCATTTCGGACGGATATTGCACCTCGCACCGTGGATGTTGCACCCTGTAGATATCGATTATTCGGACGGCCATAACTTCTGGCTCGTTTAGAGTTACGGGATCCATAACCTGTCAAAACGAAGGCCTCGATGAGTTCTACGGCTTTGACGGCTTTTAGCCATCAACGGATGGATTAATGCCCAAAAAGGACAACCCGAATCTCAATCGGGTCTCGTAACTTTTTTACCCTTCGTTTTTTCGACACGTGGATTTTTACGGTAAAACGGGATTACGGTGGCTGGTCTTCAATTTATCATCGCTGGAGAGTGGTGCACCATGGTACTGTTCCGTTTCAAATCCATGCACGCATTTCTAAAAGTCGTACGGCACTGTTTCGCCGTTTCGGACGGATGTTGCACCTTGCACCGTGGATGTTGCACCGTGTAGATATCGATTATTCGGATGGCCATAACTTCTGGCTCGTTTAGAGTTACGGGAGCCATTACCTGTCAAAACGAAGGCCTCTATGAGTTCTACAGCTTTGACGGCTTTCAGCCATCAACGGATAGATTAATGCCCAAAAAGAACAACCCGAATCTCAATCGGGTCTCGTAAGTTTTTTACCCTTCGTTTTTTCGACACGTGGATTTTTACGGTAAAACAGGATTACCGCCGCCCGTCTTCGACTTCCCATTGCTGGAGAGTGGTGCACCATGATAGTGTTCCGTTTCAAATCCATGCACGCATTTCTAAAAGTCGTACGGCACTGTTTCACCATTTCGGACGGATGTTGCACCTTGCACCGTGGATATTGCACCCTGTAGATATCGATTATTCAAACGGCCATAACTTCTGGCTCGTTTAGAGTTACGAGAGCCATAACCTGTCAAAACTAAGTCCTCGATGAGTTCTACGGCTTTGACAGCTTTCAGCCATCAATGGATAGATTAATGCCCAAAAAGGACAACCCGAATCTCAATCGGGTCTCGTAAGTTTTTTACCCTTCGTTTTTTCGACACGTGGATTTTTACGGTAAAAAGGGATTACGGTGGCTGGTCTTCGATTTACAATCGCTGGAGAGTGGTGCACCATGTACTGTTCTGTTTCATATCCATGCACGCATTTCTTAAATTCGTACGACACTGTTTCGCCATTTCGGACGGATGTTGCACCTTGCACCGTGGATGTTGCACCCTGTAGATATCGATTATTCGGACGGCCATAACTTCTGGCTCGTTTAGAGTTACGGGAGCCATAACCTGTCAAAACGAAGGCCTCGATGAGTTCTACGGCTTTGACCACTTTCAGCCGTCAACGGATAGAATAAAGCCGAAAAAGGACAACCTGAATCTCAATCGGGTTTCGTAAGTTTTTTACCCTTCGTTTTTTCGACACGTGGATTTTTACGGTAAAACGGGATTACCGTGGCCCGTCTTCGACTTCCCATCGCTAGAGAGTGGTGCACCATGGTAGTGTTCCGTTTCAAATCCATGCACGCATTTCCAAAAGTCGTACGGCACTGTTTCACCATTTTGGACGGATGTTGCACCTTGCACCGTGGATGTTGCACCCTGTAGATATCGATTATTCAAACGGCCATAAATTCTGGCTCGTTTAGAGTTACGGGAGCCATAACCTGTCAAAACGAAGGCCTCGATGAGTTCTACGGCTTTGATAGCTTTCAGCTGTCAACGGATAGATTAATGTCCAAAAAGGACAACCCGAATCTCAATCGGGTCTCGTAAGTTTTTAACCCTTCGTTTTTTTGACACGTCGATTTTTACGGTAAGATGGGATTACGGTGGCTGGTCTTCGATTTACCATCCCTGGAGAGTGGTGCACCATGGTACTGTTCCGTTTCAAATCCATGCACGCATTTCTAAAAGTCGTACGGCAATGTTTCGCCATTTCGGACGGATGTTGCACCTTGCACCGTGGATGTTGCACCCTGTAGATATCGATTATTCGGACGGCCATAACTTCTGGCTCGTTTAGAGTTACGAGAGCCATAACCTTTCAAAATGAAGGCCTCGATGAGTTCTACGGCTTTGACAGCTTTCAGTCATCAACGGATAGATTAATGCCCAAAAAGGACAACCCGAATCTCAATCGGGTCTCGTAAGTTTTTTACCCCTCATTTTTTCGACACGTGGATTTTTACGGTAAAACGGGATTACCGTGGCCCGTCTTCGACTTCCCATCACTGGAGAGTGGTGCACCATGGTAGTGTTCCGTTTCAAATCCATGGACACATTTCTAAAAGTCGTACGACACTGTTTTGCCATTTCGGACGGATGTTGCACCTTGCACCGTGGATGTTGCACCCTGTAGATATCGATTATTCAAACGGCCATAACTTAACGGGAGCCATAACCTGTCAAAAAGAAGGCCTCGATGAGTTCTACGGCTTTGACAGCTTTCAGCCGTCAACGGATAGATTAGTTCTCAAAAAGGACAACCCGAATCTCAATCGGGTCTCGTAAGTTTTTAACCCTTCATTTTTTCGACACGTGGATTTTTAAGGTAAAACGGGATTGCAGTGGCTGGTCTTCGATTTACGATCGTTGGAGAGTGGTGCACCATGGTACTGTTCCGTTTCAAATCGATGCACGGATTTCTAAAAGTCGTACGACACTGTTTCGCCATTTCGGACGGATGTTGCACCTTGCACCGTGGATGTTGCACCCTGTGGATATCGATTATTCGGACGGCCATAACTTCTGGCTCGTTTAGATTTACGGGAGCCATAACCTTTCAAAATGAAGGCCTCGATGAGTTCTACGGCTTTGACAGCTTTTAGCCGTCAACGGATAGATTAATGCCCAAAAAGGACAACCTGAATCTCAATCGGGTCTCGTAAGTTTTTTACCCTTCATTTTTTCGACACGTGGATTTTTACGGTAAAACGGGATTACCGTAGCCCGTCCTCGACTTCCCATCACTGGAGAGTGTTGCACCATGGTAGTGTTCCGTTTCAAATCCATGCATGCATTTCTAAAAGTCGTACGGCACTGTTTCGCCATTTCGGACGGATGTTGCACCCTGTAGATATCGATTATTCGGACGACCATAACTTCTGGCTCGTTTAGAGTTACGGGAGCCATAACCTGTCAAAACGAACGCCTCGATGAGTTCTACGGCTTTGATGGCTTTCAGCCGTCAACGGATAGACTAATGCCCAAAATGGACAACCCGAATCTCAATCGGGCCTCGTAAGTTTTTTACCCTTCGTTTTTTCGACACGTGGATTTTTACGGTAAAACGGGATTACCGTGGCCTGTCTTCGACTTATCGTCGCTGGAGAGTGGTGAACCATGGTAGTGTTCCGTTTCAAATCCATGCACGCATTTCTAAAAGCCGTACGACACTGTTTCGCAATTTCGAACGGATGTTGCACCTTGCACCGTGGATGTTGCACCCTGTAGATATCGATTATTCGGACGGCCATAACTTCTGGCTCGTTTAGAGTTACGGGAGCCATAACCAGTCAAAACGAAGGCCTCGATGAGTTATACGGCTTTGATAGCTTTCAGCCGTCAACAGATAGATTAATGCCCAAAAAGGACAACCCGAATCTCAATCGGGTCTCGTAAGTTTTTTACCCTTCGTTTTTTTGACACATGTATTTTTACGGTAAAACGGGATTACCGTGGCCCGTCTTTGACTTCCCATCGCTGGAGAGTGGTGCACCATGGTACTGTTCCGTTTCAAATCCATGCACGCATGTCTAAAAATTGTACGGGCACTGTTTCACCATTTTGGACGGATGTTGCACCTTGCACCGTGGATGTTGCACCCTGTAGATATCGATTATTCAAACGGCCGTAACTTTTGGCTCGTATAGAGTTACGAGAGCCATAACCTGTCAAAACGAAGGCCTCGATGAGTTCAACGGCTTTGATAGCTTTCAGCCGTCAACGGATAGATTAATGCCCAAAAAGGACAACCCGAATCTCAATCGGGTCTCGTAAGTTTTTTACCCTTCGTTTTTTCGACACGTGGATTTTTACGGTAAAACAGGATTACAGCGGCTGGCCTTCGATTTACCATCGCTGGAGAGTGGTGCACCATGGTACTGTTCCAATTCAAATCCATGCACGTATTTCTAAAAGTCGTATGGCACTGTTTCGCCATTTCGGACGGATGTTGCACCTTGCACCGTGGATGTTGCACCCTGTAGATATCGATTATTCGGACGGCCATAACTTCTGGCTCGTATAGAGTTACGAGAGCCATAACCTGTCAAAACGAAGGCCTCGATTAGTTCTACGGCTTTGATAGCTTTCAGACGTCAACGGATAGATTAATGCCCAAAAAGGACAACCCGAATCTCAATCGGGTCTCGTAAGTTTTTTACCCTTCGTTTTTTCGACACGTGGATTTTTACGGTAAAACGGGATTACGGTGGCCCGTCTTCGACTTCCCATCGCTGGAGAGTGGTGCACCATGGTACTGTTCTGTTTCAAATCCATGCACGCATTTCTAAAAGTCGTACGGCACTGTTTCGCCATTTCGGACGGATGTTGCACCTTGCACCGTGGATGTTGCATCCTATAGAAATCGATTATTCGGACGACCATAACTTCTGGCTCGTTTAGAGTTACGGGAGCCATAACCTGTCAAAACGAAGGCCTCGATGAGTTCTACGGCTTTGACAGCTTTCAGCCGTCAACGCATAGATTGATGCCCAAAAAGGACAACCCGAATCTCAATCGGGTCTCGTAAGTTTTTTACCCTTCGTTTTTTCGACAAGTGGACTTTTACGGTAAAACAGGATTACCGTGGCCCGCCTTCGACTTCACATCGCTGGAGAGTGGTGCACCATGGTACTGTTCCGTTTCAAATCCATGCACGCATTTCTAAAAGTCGTACGGCACTGTTTCACCATTTCGGACGGATGTTGCACCTTGCACCGTGGATGTTGCACCCTGTAGATATCGATTATTCAAACGGCCATACCTTCTGGCTCGTTTAGAGTTACGGGAGCCATAACCTGTCAAAACGAAGGCCTCGATTAGTTCTACGGCTTTGAAAGCTTTCAGCCGTCAACGGATAGATTAATGCCCAAAAAGGACAACCCGAATCTCAATCGGGCCTCGTAAGTTTTCAACCCTTCGTTTTTTCGACACGTGGATTTTTATGGTAAAACGGGATTACTGTGGCCCGTCTTCGACTTCCCATCGCTGGAGAGTGGAATCCATGCACGCATTTCTAAAAGTCATACGGCACTGTTTCGCCATTTCGGACGGATGTTGCACCTTGCACCGTGGATGTTGCACCCTGTTGATATCGATTATTCGGACGGCCATAACTTCTGGCTCGTATAGAATTACGAGTGCCATAACCTGTCAAAACGAAGGCCTCGACTAGTTCTACGGCTTTGATAGCTTTCAGACTTCAACAGATAGATTAATGCCCAAAAAGGACAACCCGAATCTCAATCGGGTCTCGTAAGTTTTTTACCCTTCGTTTTTTCGGCACGTGGATTTTTACGGTAAAACGGGATTACGGGCCCGTCTTCGACTTCCCATCGCTGGAGAGTGGTGCACCATGGTACTGTTCCGTTTCAAATCCATGCACGCATTTCTAAAAGTCGTACGGCACTGTTTCGCCATTTCGGACGGATGTTGCACCTTGCACCGTGGATGTTGCATCCTATAGATATCGATTATTTGGACGACCGTAACTTCTGGCTCGTTTACAGTTACGGGAGCCATAACCTGTCAAAACGAAGGCCTCGATGAGTTCTACGGCTTTGACAGGTTTCAGCCATCAACGAATAGATTAATGCCCAAAAAGGACAACCTGGATATCAATCGGGTCTCGTAAGTTTTTTACCCTTCGTTTTTTCGACACGTAGATTTTTACGGTAAAACGGGATTACCGTGGCTGGCCTTCGATTTTCCATCGCTAGAGAGTTGTGCACCATGGTACTGTTCCGTTTCAAATACATGCACTCATTTCTAAAAGTCGTACGGCACTGTTTCGCCATTTCGGACGGATGTTGCACCTTGCACCGTGGATGTCGCGCCCTGTATATATCGATTATTCGGACGTCCATAACTTCTGGCTCGTTTAGAGTTACGGGAGCCATAACCTGTCAAAACGAAGGCCTCAATGAGTTCTACGGCTTTGACAGCTTTCACCATCAACGGATTGATTAATGCCCAAAAAGGACAACCTGGATCTCAATTGGGTCTCGTAAGTTTTTTACCCTTCGTTTTTTCGACACGTGGATTTTTACGGTAAAACAGGATTACAGCGGCTGGCCTTCGATTTACCATCGCTGGAGAGTGGTGCACCATGTTACTGTTCCGTTTCAAATCCATGCACGCATTTCTAAAATTCGTACGGCCGTGTTTCGCCATTTCGAACGGATGTTGCACCTTGCACCGTGGATGTTGCACCCTGTAGATATCGATTAATCGGACGGCCATAACTTCTGGCTCGTTTAGAGTTACAGGAGCCATAACCTGTCAAAACGAAGGCCACGATGAGTTCTATGGCTTGGACACCTTTCAGCCGTCAACGCATAGATTAATGACCAAAAAGGACAACCCGAATCTCAATCGGGTCTCGTAAGTTTTTTACCCTTCGTTTTTTCGACACGTGGATTTTTACGGTAAATAAGGATTACCGTGGCTGGCCTTCGATTTACCATCGCTGGAGAGTGGTGCACCATGGTACTGTTCCGTTTCAAATCCATGCATGCATTTCTAAAAGTCGTACGGCACTGTTTCGTCATTTCGGACGGATGTTGCACCTTGCACCGTGGATGTTGCACCCTGTAGATATCGATTATTCGGATGGCCATAACTTCTGGCTCCTTTAGAGTTACGGGAGCCATTACCTGTCAAAACGAAGGCCTCAATGTGTTCTACGGCTTTGACAGCTATCAACCAATAGATTAATGCCCAAAAAGGACAACCCGAATCTCAATCGGGTCTCGTAAGTTTTTTACCCTTCGTTTTTTCGACACGTGGATTTTACGGAAAAACGGGATTACCGTGGCCCGCCTTCGACTTCCCATCGCTGGAGAGTGGTGCACCATGGTAGTGTTCCGTTTCAAATCCATGCACGCATTTCTAAAAGTCGTACGACACTGTTTCACCATTTCGGACGGATGTTGCACCTTGCACCGTGGATGTTGCACCCTGTATATATCGATTATTCAAATGGCCATAACTTCTGGCTCGTTTAGAGTCACGAGAGCCATAACCTGTCAAAACTAAGTCCTCGATGAGTTCTACGGCTTTGACAGCTTTCAGCCATCAACGGATAGATTAATGCCCAAAAAGGACAACCCGAATCTCAATCGGGTCTCGTAAGTTTTTAACCCTTCGTTTTTTCGACACGTCGATTTTTACGGTAAAACAGGATTACGATGGCTGGTCTTCGATTTACCATCGCTGGAGAGTGGTGCACCATGGTAGTGTTCCGTTTCAAATCCATGCACGCATTTCTAAAAGTCGTACGGCACTGTTTCGCCATTTCGGACGGATGCTGCACCTTGCACCGTGGACGTTGCACCCTTTAGATATCGATTATTCGGACGGCCATAACTTCTGGCTCGTTTAGAGTTACGGGAGCCATAACCTTTCAAAATGAAGGCCTTGATGAGTTCTACGGCTTTGATAGCTTTCAGCCGTCAACGGATAGATTAATGCCCAAAAAGGACAACTCGAATCTCAATCGAGTCTCGTAAGTTTTTTACCCTTCATTTTTTCGACACGTGGATTTTTACGGTAAAACGGGATTACCGTGGCCCGTCTTCGACTGCCCATCGCTGGAGAGTTGTGCACCATGGTAGTGTTCCGTTTCAAATCGATGCACGCATTTCTAAAAGTCGTACGGCACTGTTTCGCCATTTCGGACGGATGTTGCACCTTGCACCGTGGATGTTGCACCCTGTGCATATCGATTATTCGGACGACCATAACTTCTGGCTCGTTTAGAGTTACTGGAGCTATAACCTGTCAAAACGAAGTCATCGATGATTTCTATGGCTTTGATAGCTTTCAACCGTCAACGTATAGATTACTGCCCAAAAAGTACAACCCGAATCTCAATCGGGTCTCGTAAGTTTTTTACCCTTCGTTTTTTCGACACGTGGATTTTTACGGTAAAACGGGATTACCGTGGCCCGTCTTCGACTTCCCATCGCTGGAGAGTGGTGCACCATGGTAGTGTTCCGTTTCAAATCCATGCACGTATTTCTAAAAGCCGTACGGCACTGTTTCACCATTTCGGACGGATGTTGCACCTTGCACCGTGGATGTTGCACCCTGTAGATATCGATTATTCAAACGGCCATAACTTCTGGCTCGTTTAGAGTTACGAGAGCCATAACCTGTCAAAACTAAGTCCTCGATGAGTTCTACGGCTTTGACAGCTTTTAGCCATCAACGGATAGATTAATGCCCAAAAAGGACAACCCGAATCTCAATCGGGTCTCGTAAGTTTTTAACCCTTCGTTTTTTCGACACGTTGATTTTTACGGTAAAACAGGATTACGATGGCTGGTCTTCGATTTACCATCGCTGGAGAGTGGTGCACCATGGTAGTGTTCCGTTTCAAATCCATGCACGCATTTCTAAAAGTCGTACGGCACTGTTTCGCCATTTCGGACGGATGCTGCACCTTGCACCGTTGATGTTGCACCCAGTAGATATCGATTATTCGGATGACCATAACTTCTGGCTCGTTTAGAGTTACGGGAACCATTACCTATCAAAACGAAGGCCTCAATGAGTTCTACGGCTTTGACAGCTGTCAACAGATGATTAATGCCCAAAAAGGACAACCCGAATCTCAATCGGGTCTCGTAAGTTTTTTACCCTTCGTTTTTTCGACACGTGGATTTTTACGGTAAAACGGGATTACCGTGGCCCGTCTTCGACTTCCCATCGCTGGAGAGTGGTGCACCATGGTAGTTTTCCGTTTCAAATGCATGCACGCATTTCTAAAAGTCGTACGGCACTGTTTCACCATTTCGGACGGATGTTGCACCTTGCACCGTGGATGTTGCACCCTGCAGATATCGATTATTCAAACGGCCATAACTTCTGGCTCGTTTAGAGTTACGAGAGCCATAACCTGTCAAAACTAAGTCCTCGATGAGTTCTACGGCTTTGACAGCTTTCAGCCATCAACGGATAGATTAATGCCCAAAAAGGACAACCCGAATCTCAATCGGGTCTCGTAAGTTTTTAACCCTTCGTTTTTTCGACACGTTGATTTTTACGGTAAAACCGGATTACGATGGCTTGTCTTCGATTTACCATCGCTGGAGAGTAGTGCACCATGGTAGTGTTCCGTTTCAAATCCATGCACGCATTTCTAAAAGTCGTACGGCACTGTTTCGCCATTTCGGACGGATGCTGCACCTTGCACTGTGGATGTTGCACCTTGTAGATATCGATTATTCGGACGGCCATAACTTCTGCCTCGTTTAGAGTTACGGGAGCCATAACCTTTCAAAATGAAGGCCTCGATGAGTTCTATGGCTTTGATAGCTTTCATTCGTCAACGGATAGATTAATGCCCAAAAAGGACAACTCGAATCTCAATCGAGTCTCGTAAGTTTTTTACCCTTCATTTTTTCGACACGTGGATTTTTACGGTAAAACGGGATTACCGTGGCCTGTCTTCGACTGCCCATCGCTGGAGAGTGGTGCACCATGGTAGTGTTCCATTTCAAATCCATGCACGCATTTCTAAAAGTCGTACGGCACTGTTTCGCCATTTCGGACGGATGTTGCACCTTGCACCGTGGATGTTGCACCCTGTACATATCGATTATTCGGACGGCCATAACTTCTGGCTCGTTTAGAGTTACGGGAGCTATAACCTGTCAAAACGAAGGCATCGATGAGTTCTATGGCTTTGATAGCTTTCAACCGTCAACGTATAGATTACTGCCCAAAATGTACAACCCGAATCTCAATCGGGCCTCGTAAGTTTTTTACCCTTCGTTTTTTCGACACGTGGATTTTTACGGTAAAACAGGATTACCGTGGCTGGCCTTCAATTTACCATCGCTGGAGAGTGGTGTACCATGATACTGTTCCATTTCAAATCCATGCACGCATTTCTAAAAGTCGTACGGCATAGTTTCGCCATTTCGGACGGATGTTGCACCTTGCACCGTGGATGTTGCACCCTGTAGATATCGATTATTCGGACGGCCATAACTTCTGGCTCGTTTAGAGTTACGGGAGACATAACCTGTCAAAACGAAGGCCTCGATGAGTTCTACGGCTTTGACAGCTTTCAGCCGTCAACGGATAGATTAATGCCCAAAAAGGACAACCCGAATCTCAATCGGGTCTCGTAAGTTTTTTACCCTTCGTTTTTTCGACACGTGGATTTTTACGGTAGAACGGGATTACCGTGGCCCGTCTTCGACTTCCCATCGCTGGAGAGTGGTGCACCATGATACTGTTCCATTTCAAATCCATGCACGCATTTCTAAAAGTCGTACGACACTGTTTTTCCATTTCGGACGGATGTTGCACCTTGCACCGTGGATGTTGCACCCTGTAGATATCGATTATTCAAACGGCCATAACTTCTGGCTCGTTTAGAGTTACGGGAGCCATAACCTGTCAAAACGGAGGCCTTGATGAGTTCTACGGCTTTGATAGCTTTTAGCCATCAACGGATAGATTAATGCCCAAAAAGGACAACCCGAATCTCAATCGGGTCTCGTAAGTTTTTAACCCTTCGTTTTTTCGACACGTTGATTTTTACGGTAAAATGGGATTACGGTGGCCCGTCTTCGACTTCCCATCGCTGGAGAGTGGTGCACCATGGTACTGTTCCGTTTTAAATCCATGCACGCATTTCTAAAAGTCGTACGGCACTGTTTCACCATTTCGGACGGATGTTGCACCTTGCACCGTGGATGTTGCACTCTGTAGATATCGATTATTCAAACGGCCATAACTTCTGGCTCGTTTAGAGTTACAGGAGCCATAACCTGTCAAAACGAAGGCCTCGATGAGTTCTATGGCTTTGATAGCTTTCAGCCGTCAACGGATAGATTAATGCCCAAAAAGGACAACCCGAATCTCAATCGGGTTTCGTAAGTTTTTAACCCTTCGTTTTTTCGACACGTGGATTTTTATGGTAAAACGGGATTACAGTGGCCCGTCTTCGAATTCCCATCGCTGGAGAGTGGTGCACCATGGTACTGTTCCGTTTCAAATCCATGCACGCATTTCTAAAAGTCGTACGGCACTGTTTCGCTATTTCGGACGGATGTTGCACCTTGTAGATATCAATTATTCGGACGGCCATAACTTCTGGCTCATTTAGAGTTACGGGAGCCATAACCTGTCAAAACGATGGCCTCGATGAGTTCTACGGCTTTGACCGCTTTCAGCCGTCATAGCATAGATTAATGCCCAAAAAGGACAACCCGAATCTCAATCGGGTCTCGTATGTTTTTTACCTTCGTTTTTTCGACACGTGGATTTTTACGGTAAAACAGGATTACCGTGGCTAGCCTTCGATTTACCATCGCTGAAGAGTGGTGCACCATGGTACTATTCCGTTTCAAATCCATGCACGCATTTTTAAAAGTCGTACGACACTGTTTCGCCATTTCGGACGGATGTTGCACCTTGCACCGTGGATGTTGCACCCAGTAGATGTCGATTATTCGGACGGCCATAATTTCTGGCTCGTTTAGAGTTACGGGAGCCATAACCTGTCAAAACGAAGGCCTCAATGAGTTCTACGGCTTTGATAGCTGTCAACAGATAGATTAATTCCCAAAAAAGACAACCCGAATCTCAATCGGGTCTCGTAAGTTTTTAACCCTACGTTTTTTCGACACTTGGATTTTTACGGTAAAACGGGATTACGGTGGCTGGTCTTCGATTTACCATCGCTGGAGAGTGGTGCACCATGGTACTATTCCATTTCAAATCCATACACGCATTTCTAAAAGTCGTACGGCACTGTTTCGCCATTTCGGACGGATGTTGCACCTTGCATCGTGGATGTTGCACCCTGTAGATATCGATTATTCGGACGGCCATAACTTCTGGCTCGTTTAGAGTTACGGGAGCCATAACCTGTCAAAACGAAGGATTGATGAGTTCTATGGCTTTGATAGCTTTCAACCGTCAACGGATAGATTAATGCCCAAAAAGTACAACCCGAATCTCAATCGGGTCTCGTAAGTTTTATACCCTTCGTTTTTTCGACACGTGGATTTTTACGGTAAAACAGGATTACGGTGGCTGGTCTTCGATTTACCATCGATGGAGAGTGGTGCACCATGGTATTGTTTCATTTCAAATCCATGCACGCATTTCTAAAAGTCGTACAACATTGTTTCGCCATTTCGGACGGATGTTGCACCTTGCACCGTGGATGTTGCACCCTGTAGATATCGATTATTCGGACGTCCATAACTTCTGGCTCGTTTAGAGTTACGGGAGCCATAACCTGTCAAAACGAAGGAATCGATGAGTTCTACGGCTTTGACGGCTTTCAGCCGTCAACGGATAGATTAATGCCCAAAAAGGACAACCCGAATGTCAATCGGGCCTCGTAAGTTTTTTACCCTTCGTATTTTTCGACACGTGGATTTTTACGGTAAAACAGGATTACCGTGGCTGGCCTTTGATTTACCATCGCTGGAGAGTCGTGCTCCATGGTACTGTTCCATTTCAAATCCATGCACGCGTTTCTAAAAGTCGTACGGCACTGTTTCGCCGTTTCGGACGGATGTTGCACCTTGTAGATATCGATTATTCGGACGGCCATAACTTCTGGCTCGTTTAGAGTTACGGGAGCCATAACCTGTCAAAACGAAGGCCTCGATGAGTTCTACGGCTTTGACCACTTTCTGCCGTCAACGCATAGATTAATGCCCAAAAAGGATAACCCGAATCTCAATCGGGTCTCGTAAGTTTTTTACCCTTCATTTTTTCGACACGTGGATTTTTACGGTAAAACAGGATTACCGTGGCTGGCCTTCGATTTACCATCGCTGGAGAGTGGTGCACCATGGTACTGTTCCGTTTCAAATCCATGCACGCATTTCTAAAAGTCGTACGGCACTGTTTCGCCATTTCGGACGGATGTTGCACCTTGCACCGTGGATGTTGCACCCTGTAGATATCTATTATTCGGACGGCCCCATAACCTGTCAAAACGAAGGCCTCGATGAGTTCTACGGCTTTGACAGCCGTCAACGGATAGATTAATTCCCAAAAAGGACAACCCGAATCTCAATCTGGTCTCGTAAGTTTTTTACCCTTCGTTTTTTCGACACATGGATTTTTACGGTAAAACAGGATTACAGTGGCTGGCCTTCGATTTACCATCGCTGGAGAGTGGTGCACAATGGTACTGTTCCATTTTAAATCCATGCACGTATTTCTAAAAGTCGCACGGCACTGTTTCGCCATTTCGGACGGATGTTGCACCTTACACCGTGGATGTTGCACCCTGTAGATATCGATTTTTCAAACGGCCATAACTTCTGGCTCGTTTAGAGTTACGGGAGCCATAATGTGTCAAAACGAAGGCCTCGATGAGTTCTACGGCTTTGACAGCTTTCAGCCATCAACGGATAGAATAATGCCCAAAAAGGACAGCCCGAATCTCAATTGGGTCTCGTATGTTTTTAACCCTTCGTTTTTTCGACACGTGGATTTTTATGGTAAAACGGGATTACGGTGGCTGGTCTTCGATTTACCATTGCTGGAGAGTGGTGCACCATGGTACTGTTTCGTTTCAAATCCATGCACGCATTTCTAAAAGTTGTACGGCACTGTTTCGCCATTTCGGACGGATGTTGCACCTTGCACCGTGGATGTTGCACCCTGTAGATATCGATTATTCGGACGGCCATAACTTCTGGCTCGTTTAGAGTTACAGGAGCCATAACCGATCAAAACGAAGGCCTCGATGAGTTCTATGGCTTTGATAGCTTTCAGCCGTCAACGGATAGATTAATGCCCAAAAAGTACAACCCGAATCTCAATCGGGTTTTGTAAGTTTTTTACCCTTCCTTTTTTCGACACGTGGATTTTTACGGTAAAACGGGATTACCGTGGCCCGTCTTCGACTTCCCATCGCTGGAGAGTGGTGCACCATGGTAGTGTTCCGTTTCAAATCCATGCACGCATTTCTAAAAGTCATATGGCACTATTTCACCATTTCGGACGGATGTTGCACCTTGCACCGTGGATGTTGCACCCTGTAGATATCGATTATTCAAACGGCCATAACTTTTGGCTCGTTTAGAGTTACGGGAGCCATAACCTGTCAAAACGAAGGCCTCGATGAGTTCTACGGCTTTGACCACTTTCTGCCGTCAACGCATAGATTAATGCCCAAAAAGGATAACCCGAATCTCAATCGGGTCTCGTAAGTTTTATACCCTTCGTTTTTTCGACACGTGGATTTTTACGGTAAAACAGTATTACGGTGGCTGGTCTTCGATTTACCATCGATGGAGAGTGGTGCACCATGGTATTGTTTCATTTCAAATCCATGCACGCATTTCTAAAAGTCGTACAACATTGTTTCGCCATTTCGGACGGATGTTGCACCTTGCACCGTGGATGTTGCACCCTGTAGATATCGATTATTCGGACGTCCATAACTTCTGGCTCGTTTAGAGTTACGGGAGCCATAACCTGTCAAAACGAAGGAATCGATGAGTTCTACGGCTTTGACGGCTTTCAGCCGTCAACGGATAGATTAATGCCCAAAAAGGACAACCCGAATGTCAATCGGGCCTCGTAAGTTTTTTACCCTTCGTATTTTTCGACACGTGGATTTTTACGGTAAAACAGGATTACCGTGGCTGGCCTTTGATTTACCATCGCTGGAGAGTGGTGCTCCATGGTACTGTTCCATTTCAAATCCATGCACGCGTTTCTAAAAGTCGTACGGCACTGTTTCGCCGTTTCGGACGGATGTTGCACCTTGTAGATATCGATTATTCGGACGGCCATAACTTCTGGCTCGTTTAGAGTTACGGGAGCCATAACCTGTCAAAACGAAGGCCTCGATGAGTTCTATGGCTTTGACCACTTTCTGCCGTCAACGCATAGATTAATGCCCAAAAAGGATAACCCGAATCTCAATCGGGTCTCGTAAGTTTTTTACCCTTCATTTTTTCGACACGTGGATTTTTACGGTAAAACAGGATTACCGTGGCTGGCCTTCGATTTACCATCGCTGGAGAGTGGTGCACCATGGTACTGTTCCGTTTCAAATCCATGCACGCATTTCTAAAAGTCGTACGGCACTGTTTCGCCATTTCGGACGGATGTTGCACCTTGCACCGTGGATGTTGCACCCTGTAGATATCTATTATTCGGACGGCCCCATAACCTGTCAAAACGAAGGCCTCGATGAGTTCTACGGCTTTGACAGCCGTCAACGGATAGATTAATTCCCAAAAAGGACAACCCGAATCTCAATCTGGTCTCGTAAGTTTTTTACCCTTCGTTTTTTCGACACGTGGATTTTTACGGTAAAACAGGATTACAGTGGCTGGCCTTCGATTTACCATCGCTGGAGAGTGGTGCACAATGGTACTGTTCCATTTTAAATCCATGCACGTATTTCTAAAAGTCGCACGGCACTGTTTCGCCATTTCGGACGGATGTTGCACCTTACACCGTGGATGTTGCACCCTGTAGATATCGATTTTTCAAACGGCCATAACTTCTGGCTCGTTTAGAGTTACGGGAGCCATAATGTGTCAAAACGAAGGCCTCGATGAGTTCTACGGCTTTGACAGCTTTCAGCCATCAACGGATAGAATAATGCCCAAAAAGGACAGCCCGAATCTCAATTGGGTCTCGTATGTTTTTAACCCTTCGTTTTTTCGACACGTGGATTTTTATGGTAAAACGGGATTACGGTGGCTGGTCTTCGATTTACCATTGCTGGAGAGTGGTGCACCATGGTACTGTTTCGTTTCAAATCCATGCACGCATTTCTAAAAGTTGTACGGCACTGTTTCGCCATTTCGGACGGATGTTGCACCTTGCACCGTGGATGTTGCACCCTGTAGATATCGATTATTCGGACGGCCATAACTTCTGGCTCGTTTAGAGTTACAGGAGCCATAACCGATCAAAACGAAGGCCTCGATGAGTTCTATGGCTTTGATAGCTTTCAGCCGTCAACGGATAGATTAATGCCCAAAAAGTACAACCCGAATCTCAATCGGGTTTTGTAAGTTTTTTACCCTTCCTTTTTTCGACACGTGGATTTTTACGGTAAAACGGGATTACCGTGGCCCGTCTTCGACTTCCCATCGCTGGAGAGTGGTGCACCATGGTAGTGTTCCGTTTCAAATCCATGCACGCATTTCTAAAAGTCATATGGCACTATTTCACCATTTCGGACGGATGTTGCACCTTGCACCGTGGATGTTGCACCCTGTAGATATCGATTATTCAAACGGCCATAACTTCTGGCTCGTTTAGAGTTACGGGAGCCATAACCTGTCAAAACGAAGGCCTCGATGAGTTCTACGGCTTTGACAACTTTCAGTCGTCAACGGATAGATTAATGCCCAAAAAGGACAACCCGAATCTCAATAGGGTCTCGTAAGTTTTTAACCCTTCGTTTTTTCGACACGTGGATTTTTACGGTAAAACGGGATTACCGTAGCCCGTCCTCGACTTCCCATCACTAGAGAGTGTTGCACCATGGTAGTGTTCCGTTTCAAATCCATGCATGCATTTCTAAAAGTCGTACGACACTGTTTCTCCATTTCGGACGGATGTTGCACCCTGTAGATATCGATTATTCGGACGACCATAACTTCTGGCTCGTTTAGAGTTACGGGAGCCATAACCTGTCAAAACGAACGCCTCGATGAGTTCTACGGCTTTGATGGCTTTCAGCCGTCATCGGATAGACTAATGCCCAAAATGGACAACCCGAATCTCAATCGGGCCTCGTAAGTTTTTTACCCTTCGTTTTTTCGACACGTGGATTTTTACGGTAAAACGGGATTACCGTGGCCTGTCTTCGACTTCCCGTCGCTGGAGAGTGGTGAACCATGGTAGTGTTCCGTTTCAAATCCATGCACGCATTTCTAAAAGCCGTACGACACTGTTTCGCCATTTCGAACGGATGTTGCACCTTGCACTGTGGATGTTGCACCCTGTAGATATCGATTATTCGGACGGCCATAACTTCTGGCTCGTTTAGAGTTACGGGAGCCATAACCAGTCAAAACGAAAGCCTCGATGAGTTATACGGCTTTGATAGCTTTCAGCCGTCAACAGATAGATTAATGCCCAAAAAGGACAACCCGAATCTCAATCGGGTCTCGTAAGTTTTTTACCCTTCGTTTTTTTGACACATGTATTTTTACGGTAAAACGGGATTACCGTGGCCCGTCTTTGACTTCCCATCGCTGGAGAGTGGTGCACCATGGTACTGTTCCGTTTTAAATCCATGCACGCATGTCTAAAAATTGTACGGGCACTGTTTCACCATTTTGGACGGATGTTGCACCTTGCACCGTGGATGTTGCACCCTGTAGATATCGATTATTCAAACGGCCATAACTTTTGGCTCGTATAGAGTTACGAGAGCCATAACCTGTCAAAACGAAGGCCTCGATGAGTTCAACGGCTTTGATAGCTTTCAGACGTCAACGGATAGATTAATGCCCAAAAAGGACAACCCAAATCTCAATCGGGTCTCGTAAGTTTTTTACCCTTTGTTTTTTCGACACGTGGATTTTTACGGTAAAACAGGATTACAGCGGCTGGCCTTCGATTTACCATCGCTGGAGAGTGGTGCACCATGGTACTGTTCCAATTCAAATCCATGCACGTATTTCTAAAAGTCGTACGGCACTGTTTCGCCATTTCGGACGGATGTTGCACCTTGCACCGTGGATGTTGCATCCTGTAGATATCGATTATTCGGACGGCCATAACTTCTGGCTCGTATAGAGTTACGAGAGCCATAACCTGTCAAAACGAAGGCCTCGATTAGTTCTACGGCTTTGATAGCTTTCAGACGTCAACAGATAGATTAATGCCCAAAAAGGACAACCCGAATCTCAATCGGGTCTCGTAAGTTTTTTACCCTTCGTTTTTTCGACACGTGGGTTTTTACGGTAAAACGGGATTACGGTGGCACGTCTTCGACTTCCCATCGCTGTAGAGTGGTGCACCATGGTACTGTTCTGTTTCAAATCCATGCACGCATTTCTAAAAGTCGTACGGCACTGTTTCGCCAATTCGGACGGATGTTGCACCTTGCACCGTGGATGTTGCATCCTATAGAAATCGATTATTCGGACGACCATAACTTCTGGCTCGTTTAGAGTTACGGGAGCCATAACCTGTCAAAACGAAGGCCTCGATGAGTTCTACGGCTTTAATAGCTTTCAGCCATCAACGCATAGATTGATTCCCAAAAAGGACAACCCGAATCTCAATCGGGTCTCGTAAGTTTTTTACCCTTCGTTTTTTCGACAAGTGGACTTTTACGGTAAAACGGGATTACCGTGGCCCGTCTTCGACTTCCCATCGCTGGAGGGTGGTGCACCATGGTACTGTTCCGTTTCAAATCCATGCACGCATTTCTAAAAGTCGTACGGCACTGTTTCACCATTTCGGACGGATGTTGCACCTTGCACCGTGGATGTTGCACCCTGTAGATATCGATTATTCAAACGGCCATACCTTCTGGCTCGTTTAGAGTTACGGGAGCCATAACCTGTCAAGGCCTCGATTAGTTCTACGGCTTTGAAAGTTTTCAGCCGTCAACGGATAGATTAATGCCCAAAAGGACAACCCGAATCTCAATCGGGCCTCGTAAGTTTTCAACCCTTCGTTTTTTCGACACGTGGATTTTTATGGTAAAACGGGATTACTGTGGCCCGTCTTCGACTTCCCATCGCTGGAGAGTGATGCACCATGGTACTTTTCCGTTTCAAATCCATGCACGCATTTCTAAAAGTCGTACGGCAATGTTTCGCCATTTCGGACGGATGTTGCACCTTGCACCGTGGATGTTGCACCCTGTTGATATCGATTATTCGGACGGCCATAACTTCTGGCTCGTATAGAATTACGAGTGCCATAACCTGTCAAAACGAAGGCGTCGATTAGTTCTACGGCTTTGATAGCTTTCAGACTTCAACAGATAGATTAATGCCCAAAAAGGACAACCCGAATCTCAATCGGGTCTCGTAAGTTTTTTACCCTTCGTTTTTTCGACACGTGGATTTTTACGGTAAAACGGGATTACAGGCCCGTCTTCGACTTCCCATCGCTGGAGAGTGGTGCACCATGGTACTGTTCCGTTTCAAATCCATGCACGCATTTCTAAAAGTCGTACGGCACTGTTTCGCCATTTCGGACGGATGTTGCACCTTGCACCGTGGATGTTGCATCCTATAGATATCGATTATTTGGACGACCGTAACTTCTGGCTCGTTTACATTTACGGGAGCCATAACCTGTCAAAACGAAGGCCTCGATGAGTTCTACGGCTTTGACAGGTTTCAGCCATCAACGGATAGATTAATGCCCAAAAAGGACAACCTGGATCTCAATCGGGTCTCGTAAGTTTTTTACCCTTCGTTTTTTCGACACGTAGATTTTTACGGTAAAACGGGATTACCGTGGCTGGCCTTCGATTTTCCATCGCTAGAGAGTGGTGCACCATGGTACTGTTCCGTTTCAAATACATGCACTCATTTCTAAAAGTCGTACGGCAATGTTTCGCCATTTCGGACGGATGTTGCACCTTGCACCGTGGATGTCGCGCCCTGTATATATCGATTATTCGGACGTCCATAACTTCTGGCTCGTTTAGAGTTACGGGAGCCATAACCTGTCAAAACGAAGGCCTCAATGAGTTCTACGGCTTTGACAGCTTTCACCATCAACGGATTGATTAATGCCCAAAAAGGACAACCTGGATCTCAATTGGGTCTCGTAAGTTTTTTACCCTTCGTTTTTTCGACACGTGGATTTTTACGGTAAAACAGGATTACAGTGGCTGGCCTTCGATTTACCATCGCTGGAGAGTGGTGCACCATGTTACTGTTCCGTTTCAAATCCATGCACGCATTTCTAAAATTCGTACGGCCGTGTTTCGCCATTTCGAACGGATGTTGCACCTTGCACCGTGGATGTTGCACCCTGTAGATATCGATTAATCGGACGGCCATAACTTCTGGCTCATTTAGAGTTACGGGAGCCATAACCTGTCAAAACGAAGGCCACGATGAGTTCTATGGCTTGGACACCTTTCAGCCGTCAACGCATAGATTAATGACCAAAAAGGACAACCCGAATCTCAATCGGGTCTCGTAAGTTTTTTACCCTTCGTTTTTTCGACACTTGGATTTTTACGGTAAATAAGGATTACCGTGGCTGGCCTTCGATTTACCATCGCTGGAGAGTGGTGCACCATGGTACTGTTCCGTTTCAAATCCATGCACGCATTTCTAAAAGTCGTACGGCACTGTTTCGTCATTTCGGACGGATGTTGCACCTTGCACCGTGGATGTTGCACCCTGTAGATATCGATTATTCCGATGGCCATAACTTCTGGCTCCTTTAGAGTTACGGGAGCCATTACCTGTCAAAACGAAGGCCTCAATGTGTTCTACGGCTTTGACGGCTGTCAACCGATAGATTAATGCCCAAAAAGGACAACCCGAATCTCAATCGGGTCTCGTAAGTTTTTTACCCTTCGTTTTTTCGACACGTGGATTTTATGGAAAAACGGGATTACCGTGGCCCGTCTTCGACTTCCCATCGCTGGAGAGTGGTGCACCATGGTAGTGTTCCGTTTCAAATCCATGCACGCATTTCTAAAAGTCGTACGACACTGTTTCACCATTTCGGACGGATGTTGCACCTTGCACCGTGGATGTTGCACCCTGTAGATATCGATTATTCAAACGGCCATAACTTCTGGCTCGTTTAGAGTTACGAGAGCCATAACCTGTCAAAACTAAGTCCTCGATGAGTTCTACGGCTTTGACAGCTTTCAGCCATCAACGGATAGATTAATGCCCAAAAAGGACAACCCGAATCTCAATCGGGTCTCGTAAGTTTTTAACCCTTCGTTTTTTCGACACGTTGATTTTTACGGTAAAACAGGATTACGATGGTTGGTCTTCGATTTACCATCGCTGGAGAGTGGTGCACCATGGTAGTGTTCCGTTTCAAATACATGCACGCATTTCTAAAAGTCGTACGGCACTGTTTCGCCATTTCGGACGGATGCTGCACCTTGCACCGTGGATGTTGCACCCTGTAGATATCGATTATTCGGATGGCCATAACTTCTGGCTCGTTTAGAGTTACGGGAGCCATTACCTATCAAAACGAAGGCCTCAATGAGTTCTACAGCTTTGACAGCTGTCAGCGGATGATTAATGCCCAAAAAGGACAACCCGAATCTCAATCAGGTCTCGTAAGTTTTTTACCCTTCGTTTTTTCGACACGTGGATTTTTACGGTAAAACGGGATTACCGTGGCCCGTCTTCGACTTTCCATCGCTAGAGAGTGGTGCACCATGGTAGTGTTCCTTTCAAATCCATGCACGTATTTCTAAAAGTCATACGGCACTGTTTCACCATTTCGGACGGATGTTGCACCTTGCACCGTGGATGTTGCACCCTGTAGATATCGATTATTCAAACGGCCATAACTTCTGGCTCGTTTAGAGTTACGAGAGCCATAACCTGTCAAAACTAAGTCCTCGATGAGTTCTACGGCTTTGACAGCTTTCAGCCATCAACGGATAGATTAATGCCCAAAAAGGACAACCCGAATCTCAATCGGGTCTCGTAAGTTTTTAACCCTTCGTTTTTTCGACACGTTGATTTTTACGGTAAAACAGGATTACGATGGCTGGTCTTCGATTTACCATCGCTGGAGAGTGGTGCACCATGGTAGTGTTCCGTTTCAAATACATGCACGCATTTCTAAAAGTCGTACGGCACTGTTTCGCCATTTCGGACGGATGCTGCACCTTGCACCGTGGATGTTGCACCCTGTAGATATCGATTATTCGGATGGCCATAACTTCTGGCTCGTTTAGAGTTACGGGAGCCATTACCTATCAAAACGAAGGCCTCAATGAGTTCTACAGCTTTGACAGCTGTCAGCGGATGATTAATGCCCAAAAAGGACAACCCGAATCTCAATCAGGTCTCGTAAGTTTTTTACCCTTCGTTTTTTCGACACGTGGATTTTTACGGTAAAACGGGATTACCGTGGCCCGTCTTCGACTTCCCATCGCTGGAGAGTGGTGCACCATGGTAGTGTTCTGTTTCAAATGCATGCACGCATTTCTAAAAGTCGTACGGCACTGTTTCACCATTTCGGACGGATGTTGCACCTTGCACCGTGGATGTTGCACCTTGCAGATATCGATTATTCAAACGGCCATAACTTCTGGCTCGTTTAGAGTTACGAGAGCCATAACCGGTCAAAACTAAGTCCTCGATGAGTTCTATGGCTTTGACAGCTTTCAGCCATCAACGGATAGATTAATGCCCAAAAAGGACAACCCGAATCTCAATCGGGTCTCGTAAGTTTTTAACCCTTCGTTTTTTCGACACGTTGATTTTTACGGTAAAACCGGATTACGATGGCTGGTCTTCGATTTACCATCGCTGGAGAGTAGTGCACCATGGTAGTGTTCCGTTTCAAATCCATGCACGCATTTCTAAAAGTCGTACGGCACTGTTTCGCCATTTCGGACGGATGCTGCACCTTGCACTGTGGATGTTGCACCCTGTAGATATCGATTATTCGGACGGCCATAACTTCTGGCTCGTTTAGAGTTACGGGAGCCATAACCTTTCAAAATGAAGGCCTCGATGAGTTCTACGGCTTTGATAGCTTTCATTCGTCAACGGATAGATTAATGCCCAAAAAGGACAACTCGAATCTCAATCGAGTCTCGTAAGTTTTTTACCCTTCATTTTTTCGACACGTGGATTTTTACGGTAAAACGGGATTACCGTGGCCCGTCTTCGACTGCCCATCGCTGGAGAGTGGTGCACCATGGTAGTGTTCCATTTCAAATCCATGCACGCATTTCTAAAAGTCGTACGGCACTGTTTCGCCATTTCGGACGGATGTTGCACCTTGCACCGTGGATGTTGCACCCTGTACATATCGATTATTCGGACGGCCATAACTTCTGGCTCATTTAGAGTTACGGGAGCTATAACCTGTCAAAACGAAGGCATCGATGAGTTCTATGGCTTTGATAGCTTTCAACCGTCAACGTATAGATTACTGCCCAAAATGTACAACCCGAATCTCAATCGGGTCTCGTAAGTTTTTTACCCTTCGTTTTTTCGACACGTGGATTTTTACGGTAAAACAGGATTACCGTGGCTGGCCTTCAATTTACCATCGCTGGAGAGTGGTGTACCATGATACTGTTCAGTTTCAAATCCATGCACGCATTTCTAAAAGTCGTACGGCACTGTTTCGCCATTTCGGACGGATGTTGCACCTTGCACCGTGGATGTTGCACCCTGTAGATATCGATTATTCGGACGGCCATAACTTCTGGCTCGTTTAGAGTTACGGGAGCCATAACCTGTCAAAACGAAGGCCTCGATGAGTTCTACGGCTTTGACAGCTTTCAGCCGTCAACGGATAGATTAATGCCCAAAAAGGACAACCCGAATCTCAATCGGGTCTCGTAAGTTTTTTACCCTTCGTTTTTTCGACACGTGGATTTTTACGGTAGAACGGGATTACCGTGGCCCGTCTTCGACTTCCCATCGCTGGAGAGTGGTGCACCATGATACTGTTCCATTTCAAATCCATGCACGCATTTCTAAAAGTCATACGACACTGTTTTTCCATTTCGGATGGATGTTGCACCTTGCACCGTGGATGTTGCACCCTGTAGATATCGATTATTCAAACGGCCATAACTTCTGGCTCGTTCAGAGTTACGGGAGCCATAACCTGTCAAAACGAAGGCCTTGATGAGTTCTACGGCTTTGATAGCTTTTAGCCGTCAACGGATAGATTAATGCCCAAAAAGGACAACCCGAATCTTAATCGGGTCTCCTAAGTTTTTAACCCTTCGTTTTTTCGACACGTTGATTTTTACGGTAAAATGGGATTACGGTGGCCCGTCTTCGACTTCCCATCGCTGGAGAGTGGTGCACCATGGTACTGTTCCGTTTTAAATCCATGCACGCATTTCTAAAAGTCGTACGGCACTGTTTCACCATTTCGGACGGATGTTGCACCTTGCACCGTGGATGTTGCACTCTGTAGATGTCGATTATTCAAACGGCCATAACTTCTGGCTCGTTTAGAGTTACAGGAGCCATAACCTGTCAAAACGAAGGCCTCGATGAGTTCTATGGCTTTGATAGCTTTCAGCCGTCAACGGATAGATTAATGCCCAAAAAGGACAACCCGAATCTCAATCGGGTTTCGTAAGTTTTTAACCCTTCGTTTTTTCGACACGTGGATTTTTATGGTAAAACGGGATTACGGTGGCCCGTCTTCAAATTCCCATCGCTGGAGAGTGGTGCACCATGGTACTGTTCCGTTTCAAATCCATGCACGCATTTCTAAAAGTCGTACGGCACTGTTTCGCTATTTTGGACGGATGTTGCACCTTGTAGATATCAATTATTCGGACGGCCATAACTTCTGGCTCATTTAGAGTTACGGGAGCCATAACCTGTCAAAACGATGGCCTCGATGAGTTCTACGGCTTTGACCGCTTTCAGCCGTCATAGCATAGACTAATGCCCAAAAAGGACAACCCGAATCTCAATCGGGTCTCGTAAGTTTTTTACCTTCGTTTTTTCGACACGTGGATTTTTACGGTAAAACAGGATTACCGTGGATAGCCTTCGATTTACCATCGCTGAAGAGTGGTGCACCATAGTACTATTCCGTTTCAAATCCATGCAGCATTTCTAAAAGTCGTACGACACTGTTTCGCCATTTCGGACGGATGTTGCACCTTGCACCGATATCGATTATTCGGACGGCCATAACTTCTGGCTCGTTTAGAGTTACGGGAGCCATAACCTGTCAAAACGAAGGCCTCGATGAGTTCTACGGCTTTGACCACTTTCTGCCGTCAACGCATAGATTAATGCCCAAAAAGGATAACCCGAATCTCAATCGGGTCTCGTAAGTTTTTTACCCTTCGTTTTTTCGACACGTGGATTTTTACGGTAAAACAGGATTACCGTGGCTGGCCTTCGATTTACCATCGCTGGAGAGTGGAGCACCACGGTACTGTTCCGTTTCAAATCCATGCACGCATTTCTAAAAGTCGTACGACACTGTTTCGCCATTTCCGACGGATGTTGCACCTTGCACCGTGGATGTTGCACCCTGTAGATATCTATTATTCGGACGGCCAGAACTTCTGGCTCGTTTAGAGTTATGGGAGCCATAACCTGTCAAAACGAAGGCCTCGATGAGTTCTACGGCTTTGACAGCCGTCAACGGACAGATTAATTCCCAAAAAGGACAACCCGAATCTCAACTCGTAAGTTTTTTACCCTTCGTTTTTTCGACACGTGGATTTTTACGGTAAAACAGGATTACAGTGGCTGGCCTTCGATTTACCATCGCTGGAGAGTGGTGCACAATGGTACTGTTCCATTTTAAATCCATGCACGTATTTCTAAAAGTCGCACGGCACTGTTTCGCCATTTCGGACGGATGTTGCACCTTACACCGTGGATGTTGCACCCTGTAGATATCGATTTTTCAAACGGCCATAACTTCTGGCTCGTTTAGAGTTACGGGAGCCATAATGTGTCAAAACGAAGGCCTCGATGAGTTCTACGGCTTTGACAGCTTTCAGCCATCAACGGATAGAATAATGCCCAAAAAGGACAGCCCGAATCTCAATTGGGTCTCGTATGTTTTTAACCCTTCGTTTTTTCGACACGTGGATTTTTATGGTAAAACGGGATTACGGTGGCTGGTCTTCGATTTACAATTGCTTGAGAGTGGTGCACCATGGTACTGTTTCGTTTCAAATCCATGCACGCATTTCTAAAAGTTGTACGGTACTGTTTCGCCATTTCGGACGGATGTTGCACCTTGCACCGTGGATGTTGCACACTGTAGATATCGATTATTCGGACGGCCATAACTTCTGGCTCGTTTAGAGTTACAGGAGCCATAACCTATCAAAACGAAGGCCTCGATGAGTTCTATGGCTTTGATAGCTTTCAGCCGTCAACGGATAGATTAATGCCCAAAAAGTACAACCCGAATCTCAATCGGGTCTTGTAAGTTTTTTACCCTTCCTTTTTTCGACACGTGGATTTTTACGGTAAAACGGGATTACCGTGGCCCGTCTTCGACTTCCCATCGCTGGAGAGTGGTGCACCATGGTAGTGTTCCGTTTCAAATCCATGCACGCATTTCTAAAAGTCGTACGGCACTATTTCACCATTTCGGACGGATGTTGCACCTTGCACCGTGGATGTTGCACCCTGTAGATATCGATTATTCAAACGGCCATAACTTCTGGCTCGTTTAGAGTTACGGGAGCCATAACCTTTCAAAACGAAGGCCTCGATGAGTTCTACGGCTTTGACAACTTTCAGCCGTCAACGGATAGATTAATGCCCAAAAAGGACAACCCGAATCTCAATAGGGTCTCGTAAGTTTTTAACCCTTCGTTTTTTCGACACGTGGATTTTTACGGTAAACCGGGATTATGGCGGCCCGTCTTCGACTTCCCATCGCTGGAGAGTGGTGCACCATGGTACTGTTCCGTTTCAAATCCATGCACGCATTTCTAAAAGTCGTACGGCACTGTTTCGCCATTTCGGACGGATGTTGCACCTTGTAGATATCGATTATTCGGACGGCCATAACTTCTGGCTCGTTTAGAGTTACGGGAGCCATAACCTGTCAAAACGAAGGCCTCTACGAGTTCTACGGCTTTGACCACTTTCAGCCGTCAACGCATAGATTAATGCCCAAAAAGGACAACCCGAATCTCAATCGGGTCTCGTAAGTTTTTTACCCTTCGTTTTTTCGACACGTGGATTTTTACGGTAAAACAGGATTACCGTGGCTGGCCTTCGATTTACCATCGCTGGAGAGTGGTGCACCATGGTACTGTTCCGTTTCTAATCCATGCACGCATTTCTTAAAGTCGTACGGCACTGTTTCGCCATTTCGGACGGATGTTGCACCTTGCACCGTGGATGTTGCACCCTGTAGATATCGATTATTCGGTCGGCCATAACTTCTGGCTCGTTTAGAGTTACGTGAGCCATAACCTGTCAAAACAAAGATCTCGATGAGTTCTAAGGCTTTGACAGCTGTCAACGGATAGATTAATTCCCAAAAAGGACAACCCGAATCTCAATCTGGTCTCGTAAGTTTTTTACCCTTCGTTTTTTCGACACGTGGATTTTTAAGGTAAAACAGGATTACAGTGGCTGGCCTTCGATTTACCATCGCTGGAGAGTGGTGCACCATGGTACTGTTCCATTTTAAATCCATGGACGTATTTCTAAAAGTCGTACGGCACTGTTTCGCCATTTCGGACGGATGTTGCACCTTACACCGTGGATGTTGCACCCTGTAGATATCGATTTTTCAAACGGCCATAACTTCTGGCTCGTTTAGAGTTACGGGAGCCATAACGTGTCAAAACGAAGGCCTCGATGAGTTCTACGGCTTTGACAGCTTTCAGCCATCAACGGATAGATTAATGCCCAAAAAGGACAGCCCGAATCTCAATCGGGTCTCGTAAGTTTTTAACCCTTCGTTTTTTCGACACGTGGATTTTTATGGTAAAACTGGATTACGGTGGCTGGTCTTCGATTTACCATTGCTGGAGAGTGGTGCACCATGGTACTGTTCTGTTCCAAATCCATGCACGCATTTCTAAAAGTTGTACGGCACTGTTTCGCCATTTCAGACGGATGTTGCACCTTGCACCGTGGATGTTGCACCCTGTAGATATCGATTATTCGAACGGCCATAACTTCTGCCTCGTTTAGAGTTACAGGAGCCATAACCTGTCAAAACGAAGGCCTCGATGAGTTCTATGGCTTTGATAGCTTTCATCCCTCAACGGATAGATTAATGCCCATAAAGTACAACACGAATCTCAATCGGGTCTCGTAAGTTTTTTATCCTTCGTTTTTTCGACACGAGGATTTTTACGGTAAAACGGGATTACGGTGATTGGTCTTCTATTTACCATCGCTGGAGAGTGGTGCACCATGGTACTGTTTCGTTTCAAATCCATGCACGCATTTCTAAAAGTCGTACGGCACTGTTTCGCCATTTCGGACGGATGTTGCACCTTGCACCGTGGATGTTGCACCATGTAGATATCGATTATTCGGACGACCATAACTTCTGGCTCGTTTAGAGTTACGGGAGCCATAACCTGTCAAAACGAAGGCCTCGATGAGTTCTATGGTTTTGATGGCTTTCAGCCATCAACGGATAGATTAATGCCCAAAAAGGACAACCCGAATCTCAATTGGGTCTCGTAATTTTTTTACCCTTCGTTTTTTCGACATGTGGACTTTTACGGTAAAACAGGATTACCGCGGCTGGCCTTCGATTTACCATCGCTGGAGAGTGGTGTACCATGGTACTGTTCCGTTTCAAATCTTGCACGCATTTCTAAAAGTCGTACGACACTGTTTCGCCATTTCAGACGGATGTTGCACCTTGCACCGTGGATGTTGCACCCTGTAGATATCGATTATTCGGACGTCCATAACTTCTGGCTCGTTTAGAGTTACGAGAGCCATATCCTGTCAAAACGAAGGCCTCGATGAGTTCTACGGCTTTGACAGCTTTCAGCCGTCAACGGATAGATTAATGCCCAAAAAGGACAACTCGAATCTCAATCGCGTCTCGTAAGTTTTTTACCATTCGTTTTTTCGACACGTGGATATTTACGGTAAAACGGGATTACCGTGGCCCGTCTTCGACTTCCTATCGCTGGAGAGTGGTGCGCCATGGTACTGTTTCATTTCAAATCCATGCACGCATTTCTAAAAGTCGTACTGTTTTGCCATTTCGGACGGATGTTGCACCTTGCACCATGGATGTTGCACCCTGTAGATATCGATTATTCGGACGACCATAACTTCTGGCTCTTTTAGAGTTATGGGAGCCATAACCTGTCAAAACGAAGGCCTCGATGAGTTCTACGGCTTTGACAGCTTTCAGCCGTCAACGGATAGATTAATGCTCAAAAAGGAAAACCCGAATTTCAATCGGGTCTCGTAAGTTTTTTACCCTTCGTTTTTTCGACACGTGGATTTTTACGATAAAACGGGATTACCGTGGCCCGTCTTCGACTTCCCATCGCTGGAGAGTGGTGCACCATGGTAGTGTTCCATTTCAAATCCATGCACGCATTTCTAAAAGTCGTACGGCACTGTTTCACCATTTCGGACGGATGTTGCACCTTGCACCGTGGATGTTGCACCCTGTAGATATCGATTATTCAAACGGCCATAACTTCTGGCTCGTTTAGAGTTACGGGAGCCATAACCTGTCAAAACGAAGGCCTCAATGAGTTCTACGGCTTTGAAAACTTTCAGCCGTCAACGGATAGATTAATGCCCAAAAAGTACAACCCGAATCTCAATCCGGCCTCGTAAGTTTTTAACCCTTCGTTTTTTCGCCACGTGGATTTTTACGGTAAACGGGGATTACGGCGACCCGTCTTCGACTTCCCATCGCTGGAGAGTGGTGCACCATGGTACTGTTCTGTTTCAAATCCATGCACGCATTTCTAAAAGTCGTAGGCACTGTTTCGCCATTTCAGACGGATGTTGCACCTTGTAGATATCGATTATTCGGACGGCCATAACTTCTGGCTCGTTTTGAGTTACGGGAGCCATAACCTGTCAAAACGAAGGCCTTGATGAGTTCTACGGCATTTACCGCTTTTAGCCGTCAACACATAGATTAATGCCCAAAAAGGACAACCCGAATCCCAATCGGGTCTCGTAAGTTTTTTACCCTTCGTTTTTTCGACACGTGGTTTTTTACGGTAAAACAGGATTACCGTGTCTGGCCTTCGATTTACCATCGCTGGAGAGTGGTGCACCATGGTACTGTTCCGTTTCAAATCCGTGCACGCATTTCTAAAAGTCGTACGGCACTGTTTCGCCATTTTGGACGGATGTTGCACCTTGCACCGTGGATGTTGCACCCTGTAGATATCGATTATTCGGACGGCCATAACTTCTGGCTCGTTTAGAGTTACGGGAGCCATAACCTGTCAAAACGAAGGCCTCAATGAGTTCTACGGCTTTGAAAACTTTCAGCCGTCAACGGATAGATTAATGCCCAAAAAGTACAACCCGAATCTCAATCCGGCCTCGTAAGTTTTTAACCCTTCGTTTTTTCGCCACGTGGATTTTTACGGTAAACGGGGATTACGGCGACCCGTCTTCGACTTCCCATCGCTGGAGAGTGGTGCACCATGGTACTGTTCTGTTTCAAATCCATGCACGCATTTCTAAAAGTCGTAGGCACTGTTTCGCCATTTCAGACGGATGTTGCACCTTGTAGATATCGATTATTCGGACGGCCATAACTTCTGGCTCGTTTTGAGTTACGGGAGCCATAACCTGTCAAAACGAAGGCCTTGATGAGTTCTACGGCATTTACCGCTTTTAGCCGTCAACACATAGATTAATGCCCAAAAAGGACAACCCGAATCCCAATCGGGTCTCGTAAGTTTTTTACCCTTCGTTTTTTCGACACGTGGTTTTTTACGGTAAAACAGGATTACCGTGTCTGGCCTTCGATTTACCATCGCTGGAGAGTGGTGCACCATGGTACTGTTCCGTTTCAAATCCGTGCACGCATTTCTAAAAGTCGTACGGCACTGTTTCGCCATTTTGGACGGATGTTGCACCTTGCACCGTGGATGTTGCACCCTGTAGATATCGATTATTCGGACGGCCATAACTTCTGGCTCGTTTAGAGTTACAGGAGCCATAACCTGTCAAAACGAAGGCCTCGATGAGTTCTACGGCTTTGACAGCTGTCAACGGATAGATTAATTCCCAAAAAGGACAACCCGAATCTCAATCCGGTCTCGTAAGTTTCTTACCCTTCGTTTTTTCGACACGTGGATTTTTACGGTAAAACAGGATTACAGTGGTTGGCCTTCGATTTACCATCGCTGGAGAGTGGTGCACCATGGTACTGTTCCATTTTAAATCCATGCACGTATTTCTAAAAGTCGTACGGCACTGTTTCGCCATTACGGATGGATGTTGCACCTTGCACCGTGGATGTTGCACCCTGTAGATATCGATTATTCGGAAGGCCATAACTTCTGGCTCGTTTAGAGTTACGGGAGCCATAACCTGTCAAAACGAAGGCCTCGATGAGTTCTACGTCTTTGATAGCTTTCAGCCGTCATCGGATAGATTAATGCCCAAAAAGGACAACCCTAATCTCAATCGGGTCTCGTAAGTTTTTTACCCTTCGTTTTTTCGACACGTGGATTTTTACGGTAAAACGGGATTACCGTGGCCCGTCTTCGACTTCCCATCGCTGGAGAGTGGTGCACCATGGTAGTGTTCCGTTTCATATCCATGCACGCATTTCTAAAAGTCGTACGGTGCTGTTTCACCATTTCGGATGGATGTTGCACCTTGCACCGTGGATGTTGCACCCTGTAGATATCGATTATTCAAACGGCCATGACTTCTGGCTCGTTTAGAGTTACGGGAGCCATAACCTATCAAAACGAAGGCCTCGATGAGTTCTACGGCCTTGACAGCTTTCAGCCGTCATCGGATATATTAATGCCCAAAAAGGACAACCCAAATCTCAATCGGGTCTCGTAAATTTTTTACCCTTCGTTTTTTCGACACGTGGATTTTTACGTTAAAACGGGATTACCGTTGCCCGTCTTCGACTTCCCATCGCTAGAGAGTGGTGCACCATGGTAGTGTTCCGTTTCAAATCCATGCACGCATTTCTAAAAGTCGTACGGCGCAGTTTCACTATTTCGGACGGATGTTGCACCTTGCACCGTGGATGTTGCACCCTGTAGATATCGATTATTCAAACGGCCATAACTTCTGGCTCGTTTAGAATTGCGGGAGCCCTAACCTGTCAAAACAAAGGCCTCGATGAGTTTTACGGCTTTGACAGATTTCAGCCGTCAACGGATAGATTTATGCCCAAAAAGGACAACACGAATCTCAATCGGGCCTCGTAAGTTTTTATCCCTTCGTTTTTTCGACACGTGGATTTTTACGGTAAAACGGGATTGCGGTGGCCGATCTTCGATTTACCATCGCTGGAGAGTGGCGCACAACGGTACTGTTCCGTTTCAAATCCATGCATGCATTTCTAAAAGTCGTACGACACTGTTTCGCCATTTCGGACGGATGTTGCACCTTGCACCGTGGATGTTGCACCCTGTAGATATCGATTATTCGGACGGCCATAACTTCTGGCTCATTTAGAGTTACGGGAGCCATAACCTTTCAAAAGGAAGGCCTCGATGAGTTCTACGGTTTTGACATCTTTCAGCCGTCAACGGATAGATTAATGCCCAAAAAGGACAACCCGAATATCAATCGGGTCTCGTAAGTTTTTTACCCTTCATTTTTTCAACACGTGGATTTTTACGGTAAAACGGGATTACTGTGGCCTGTCTTCGACTTCCCATCGCTGGAGTGTGGTGCACCATGGTAGTGTTCCGTTTCAAATCCATGCACGCATTTCTAAAAGTCGTACGGCACTGTTTCGCCATTTCGGACGGATGTTGCACCTTGCACCGTGGATGTTGCACCCTGTAGATATCGATTTTTCAAACGGCCATAACTTCTGGCTCGTTTAGAGTTACGGGAGCCATAACCTGTCAAAACGAAGGCCTCGATGAGTTCTACGGCTTTGATAGCTTTCAGCCGTCAACGGATAGATTAATGCCCAAAAAGGACAGCCTGAATCTCAATCGGGACTCGTAAGTTTTTAACCCTTCGTTTTTTCGGCACGTGGATTTTGACGGTAAAACGGGATTACGGTGGTTGGTCTTCGATTTACCATTGCAGGAGAGTGGTGCACAATGGTACTGTTCCGTTTCAAATCCATGCACGCATTTCAAAAAGTCGGACGGCACTGTTTCGCCATTTCGGACGGATGTTGCACCTTGCACCGTGGATGTTGCACCCTGTAGATATAGATTATTCAAACGGCCATAACTTCTGGCTCGTTTAGAGTTACGGGAGCCATAACCTGTCAAAACGAAGGCCTCGATGAGTTCTACGACTTTCATAGCTTTCAGCCGTCAACGGATAGATCGATGCCCAAAAAGGACAACCCGAATCTCAATCGGGTCTCGTAAGTTTTGAACCCTTCGTTTTTTCGACACGTGGATTTTTACGGTAAAACGGGATTACGGTGGCCCGTCTTCGACTTCCCATCGCTGGAGAGTGGTGCACCATGGTACTGTTCCGTTTCAAATCCATGCACGCATTTCTAAAAGTCGTACGGCATTGTTTCGCCATTTCGGACAGATGTTGCACCTTGTAGATATCGATTATTCGGACGACCATAACTTCTGACTCGTCTAGAGTTACGGGAGCCATAACCTGTCAAAACGAAGGCCTCGATGAGTTCTACGGCTTTGATCGCTTTCAGCCGTCAACACATAGATTAATGCCCAAAAAGGACAACCCGAATCTCAATAGGGTCTCGTAAGTTTTTTACCCTTCGTTTTTTCGACACGTGGATTTTTACGGTAAAACAGGATTACCGTGGCTGGCCTTCGATTTACCATCGCTGGTGATTGGTGAACCATGGTACTGTTCCATTTCAAATCCAAGCATGCATTTCTAAAAGTCGTACGGCACTGTTTCGCCATTTCGGACGGATGTTGCACCTTGCACCGTGGATGTTGCACCCTATAGATATCGATTATTCGGACGGCCATAAGTTCTGGCTCGTTTAGAGTTACGGGTGCCATAACCTGTCAAAACGAAGGCCTCGATGAGTTCTACGGCTTTGACAGCTGTCAACGGATAGATTAATTCTCAAAAAGGACAACCCGAATCTCAATCGGGTCTCGTAAATTTTTTACCCTTCGTTTTTTCGACACGTTGATTTTTACGGTAAAATAGGATTACAGTGGCTGTCCTTCGATTTACCATCGTTGGAGAGTGGTGCACCACGGTATCGTTCCGTTTCAAATCCATGCACGCATTTCTAAAAGTCGTATGGCAATGTTTCGCCATTTCGGACGGATGTTGCACCTTGCACCGTGGATGTTGCACCCGGTAGATATCGATTATTCGGACGTCCATAACTTCTGGCTCGTTTAGAGTTACGGGAGCCATAACCTGTCAAAACAAAGGCCTCGATGAGTTCTACGGCTTTGACAGCTTTCAGCCGTCAACGCATAGATTAATGCCCAAAAAGGACAACCCGAATCTCAATCGGGTCTCGTGAGTTTTTTCCCTTCGGTTTTTCGACACGTGGATTTTTACGGTAAATCAGGATTACCATGGCTGGCCTTCGATTTACCATCGCTGGAGAGTGGTGCACCATGGTACTGTTCCGTTTCAAATTTATGCACGCATTTCTAAAAGTCGTACGGCACTGTTTCGCCATTTCGGACGGATGTTGCACCTTGCACCGTGGATGTTGCACCCTGTAGATATCGATTATTCGGACGGCCATAACTTCTGGCTCGTTTAGAGTTACGGGAGCCATAACCTGTCAAAACGAAGGCCTCGATGAGTTCTACGGCTTTGACAGCTTTTAGCCGTCATCGGATAGATTAATGCCCAAAAAGGACAACCCGAATCTCAATCGGGTCTCGTAAGATTTTTACCCTTCGTTTTTTCGACACGTGGATTTTTACGGTAAAACGGGATTACCGTGGCACGTCTTCGACTTCCCATCGCTGGAGAGTGGTGCACAATGGTAGTGTTCCGTTTCAAATCCATGCACGCATTTCTAAAAGTCGTACGGCACTGTGTCGCCATTTCGGACGGATGTTGCACCTTGCACCGTGGATGTTGCACCCTGTAGATATCAATTATTCAAACGACCATAACTTCTGGCTCGTTTAGAGTTACGAGAGCCATAACCTGTCAAAACGAAGGCCTCGATGAGTTCTACGGCTTTGACAGCTTTCAACCGTCAACGGATAGATTAATGCCCAAAAAGGACAAGCCGAATCTCAATCGGGTCTCGTAAGTTTTTAACCCTTCATTTTTTCGACACGTGGATTTTTACGGTAAAACGGGATTACGGTGGCTGGTCTTTGATTTACCATCGCTGGAGAGTGGTGCACCATAGTATTGTTCCGTTTCAAATCCATGCACGCATTTCTAAAAGTCGTACGACACTGTTTCGCCATTTCGGACGGATGTTGCACCTTGCACCGTGGATGTTGCACCCTGTAGATATCGATTATTCGGACGTCCATAACTTCTGCCTCGTTTAGAGTTACGGGAGCCATAACCTTTCAAAATGAAGGCCTTGATGATTTCAACGGCTTTGACAGCTTTCAGCCAACAACGGATAGATTAATGCGCAAAAAGGACAACCCGAATCTCAATCGGGTCTCGTAAGTTTTTTACCCTTCCTTTTTTCGACACGTGGATTTTTACGGTAAAACAGGATTACCGTGGCCCGGCTTCGACTTCCCATCGCTGGAGAGTGGTGCACCATGGTAGTGTTCCGTTTCAAATCCATACACGCATTTCTAAAAGTCGTACGGCACTGTTTCGCCATTTCGGACGGATGTTGTACCTTACACCGTGGATGTTGCACCCTGTAAATATCGATTTTTCAAACGGCCATAACTTCTGGATCGTTTAGAGTTACGGGAGCCATAACATGTCAAAACGAAGGCCTCGATGAGTTCTACAGCTTTGACAGCTTTCAGCCATCAACGGATAGATTAATGCCCAAAAAGGACAGCACGAATCTCAATTGGGTCTCGTAAGTTTTTAACCCTTCGTTTTTTCGACACGTGGATTTTTATGGTAAAACGGGATTACGGTGGCTGGTCTTCGATTTACCATTGCTGGAGAGTGGTGCACCATGGTACTGTTCCGTTTAAAATCCATGCACGCATTTCTAAAATCGTACGGCACTGTTTCGCCATTTCGGACGGATGTTGCACCTTGCACCGTGGATGTTGCACCCCGTAGATATCGATTATTCGGACGGCCATAACTTCTGGCTCGTTTAGAGTTACGGGAGCCATAACCTGTCAACACGAAGGCCTCGATGAGCTCTATGGCTTTGATAGCTTTCAGCCGTCAACAGATAGATTAATGCCCAAAAAGTACAACCCGAATCTCAATCCGGTCTCGTAAGTTTTTTATCCTTCGTTTTTTCGACATGAGGATTTTTACGGTAAAACAAGATTACGGTGGTTGGTCTTCGATTTACCATCGCTGGAGAGTGGTGCACCATGGTAATGTTTCGTTTCAAATCCATGCACGCATTTCTAAAAGTCGTACGGCACTATTTCGCCATTTCGGACGGATGTTGCACCTTGCACCGTGGATGTTGCACCCTGTAGATATCGATTATTCGGACGACATTAACTTCTGGCACGTTTAGAGTTACGGGAGCCTTAACCTGTCAAAACGAAGGCCTCGATGAGTTCTACGGTTTTGATGGCTTTCAGCCGTCAACGGATAGAATAATGCCCAAAAAGGACAACCCGAATCTCAATCGGGTCTCGTAAGTTTTTTACCCTTCGTTTTTTCGACATGTTGACTTTTATTGTAAAACAGGGTTACCATGGCTGGCCTTCGATTTACCATCATTGGAGAGTGGTGTACCATGGTACTGTTCCGTTTCAAATCCATGTACGCATTTCTAAAAGTCGTACGACACTGTTTCACCATTTCGGACGGATGTTGCACCTTGCACCGTGGATGTTGCACCCTGTAGATATCGATTATTCGGACGGCCATAACTTCTGGCTCGTTTTAAGTTACGAGAGCCATAACCTGTCAAAACGAAGGCCTCGATGAGTTCTACGGCTTTGACAGCTTGCATCCGTCAACGGATAGATTAATGCCCAAAAAGGACAACCCGAATCTCAATCGGGTCTCGTAAGTTTTTTACCCTTCGTTTTTTCGACACGTGGATTTTTAGGGTAAAACGGGATTACCGTGGCCCGTCTTCGACTTCCCATCGCTGGAGAGTGGTGCACCATGGTACTGTTCAATTTCAAATCCATGCATGCATTTCTAAAAGTCCTACGGCACTGTTTTGCCATTTCGGACGGATGTTGCACCTTGCACCGTGGATGTTGCAACCTGTAGATATCGATTATTCGGACGACCATAACTTCTGGCTCTTTTAGAGTTACGGGAACCATAACCTGTCAAAACGAAGGCCTCGATGAGTTCTACAGCTTTGACCGCTTTCAGCCGTCAACGAATAGATTAATGCCCAAAAAGGACAACCCGAATTTCAATCGGGTCTCGTAAGTTTTTTACCCTTCGTTTTTTCGACACGTGGATTTTTACGGTAAAACGGGATTACCGTGGCCCGTCTTCGACTTCCCATCGCTGGAGAGTGATGCACCATGGTAGTGTTCCTTTTCAAATCCATGCACGCATTTCTAAAATTCGTACGACACTGTTTCACAATTTCGGACGGATGTTGCACCTTGCACCGTGGATGTTGCACCCTGTAGATATCGATTATTCAAACGGTCATAACTTCAGGCTCGTTTAGAGTTACGGGAGCCATAACCTGTCAAAACGAAGGCCTCGATGAGTTCTACAGCATTGACAACTTTCAGCCATCAACGGACAGATTAATGCCCAAAAAGTACAACCCGAATCTCAATCGGGTCTCGTAAGTTTTTAACCCTTCGTTTTTTTGACACGTGGATTTTTACGGTAAACCGGGATTACGACGGCCTGTCTTCGAATTTCCATCGCTGGAGAGTGGTGCACCATGGTACTGTTCCATTTCAAATCCATGCACGCATTTCTAAAAGTCGTACGGCACTGTTTCACCATTTCGGACGGATGTTGCACCTTGTAGATATCGATTATTCGGACGGCCATAACTTCTGGCTCGTTTAGAGTTACGGGAGCCATAACCTGTCAAAACGAAGGCCTTGATGAGTTCTACGGCTTTGACCGCTTTCAGCCGTCAATGCGTAGATTAATGCCCAAAAAGGACAACCCGAATCTCAATCGGGTCTCGTAAGTTTTTTACCCTTCGTTTTTTCGACACGTGGATTTTTACGGTAAAACAGGATTACCGTGGCTGGCCTTCGATTTACCATCGTTGGAGAGTGGTGCACCATGGTACTGTTCCGTTTCAAATCCATGCATGCATTTCTAAAAGTCGTACGGCACTGTTTCGCCATTTCGGACGAATGTTGCACCTTGCACCGTGGATGTTGCACCCTGTAGATATCGATTATTCGGACGGCCATAACTTCTGGCTCGTTTAGAGTTACGGGAGCCATAACCTGTCAAAACGAAGGCCTCGATGAGTTCTACGGCTTTGATAGCCGTCAACGGATAGATTAATTCCCAAAAAGGACAACCCGAATCTCAATCGGGTCTCGTAAGTTTTTTACCCTTCGTTTTTTCGACACATGGATTTTTACGGTAAAACAGGATTACAGTGGCTGGCCTTCGATTTACCATCGCTGGAGAGTGGTGCACCAGGGTACTGTTCCATTTTAAACCCAGGCACGTATTTCTAAAAGTCGTACGGCACTGTTTCGCCATTTCGGACGGATGTTGCACCTTGCACCGTGGATGTTGCACCCTGTAGATATCGATTATTCGGACGACCATAACTTCTGGCTCGTTTAGAGTTACGGGAGCCATAACCTGTCAAAACGAAGGCCTCGATGAGTTCTACGGCTTTGACAGCTTTCAGCCGTCATCGGATAGATTAATGCCCAAAAAGGACAACCCTAATCTCAATCGGGTCTCGTAAGTTTTTTACCCTTCGTTTTTTCGACACGTGGATTTTTACGGTAAAACGGGATTACCGTGGCCCGTCTTCGACTTCCCATCGCTGAAGAGTGGTGCACCATGGTAGTGTTTCATTTCAAATCCATGCACGCATTTCTAAAAGTCGTACGGCGCTGTTTCACCATTTAGGATGGATGTTGCACCTTGCACCGTGGATGTTGCACCCTGTAGATATCGATTATTCAAACGGCCATAACTTCTGGCTCGTTTAGAGTTACGGGAGCCATAACCTGTCAAAACGATGGCCTCGATGAGTTCTACGGCTTTGACAGCTGTCAACGGATAGATTAATGCCCAAAAAGTACAACCCGAATCTCAATCGGGTCTCGTAAGTTTTTTACCCTTCGTTTTTTCGACACGTGGATTTTTACAGTAAACCGGGATTACGGCGGCCCGTCTTCGACTTCCCATCGCTGGAGAGTGGTGCACCATGGTACTGTTCCATTTCAAATCCATGCACGCATTTCTAAAAGTCGTACGGCACTGTTTCACCATTTCGGACGGATGTTGCACCTTGTAGATATCGATTATTCGGACGACCATAACTTCTGGCTCGTTTAGAGTTACGGGAGCCATATCCTGTCAAAACGAAGGCCTCGATGAGTTCTACGGCTTTGACCGCTTTCAGCCGTCAATGCATAGATTAATGCCCAAAAAGGACAACCCGAATCTCAATCAGGTCTCGTAAGTTTTTTACCCTTCGTTTTTTCGACACGTGGATTTTTACGGTAAAACAGGATTACCGTGGCTGGCCTTCGATTTACCATCGCTGGAGAGTGGTGCACCATGGTACTGTTCCGTTTCAAATCCATGCACGCATTTCTAAAAGTCGTACGACACTGTTTCGCCATTTCGGACGAATGTTGCACTTTGCACCGTGGATGTTGCACCCTGTAGATATTGATTATTCGGATGGCCATAACTTCTGGCTCGTTTAGAGTTACGGAAGCCATAACCTGTCAAAACGAAGGCCTCGATGAGTTCTACGGCTTTGACAGCTGTCAACGGATAGATTAATTCCCAAAAAGGACAACCCGAATCTCAATCGGGTCTCGTAAGTTTTTTACCCTTCGTTTTTTCGACACGTGGATTTTTACGGTAAAACAGGATTACAGTGGCTGGCCTTCGATTTACAGTCGCTGGAGAGTGGTGCACCATGGTACTGTTCCATTTTAAATCCATGCACGTATTTCTAAAAGTCGTACGGCACTGTTTCGCCATTTCGGACGGATGTTGCACCTTGCACCGTGGATGTTGCACCCTGTAGATATCGATTATTCGGACGGCCATAACTTCTGGCTCGTTTAGAGTTACGGAGCCATAACCTGTCAAAACGAAGGCCTCGATGAGTTCTACGGCTTTGACAGCTTTCAGCCGTCATCGGATAGATTAATGCCCAAAAAGGACAACCATAATCTCAATCGGGTCTCGTAAGTTTTTTACCCTTCGTTTTTTCGACACGTCGATTTTTACGGTAAAACGGGATTACCGTGGCCCGTCTTCGACTTCCCATCGCTGGAGAGTGGTGCACCATGGTAGTGTTCTGTTTCAAATCCATGCACGCATTTCTAAAAGTCGTACGACGCTGTTTCACCATTTCGGATGGATGTTGCACCTTGCACCGTGGATGTTGCACCCTGTAGATATCGATTATTCAAACGGCCATAACTTATGGCTCGTTTAGAGTTACGGGAACCCTAACCTGTCAAAACGAAGGCCTCGTTTATTTTTACGGCTTTGACAGCTTTCAGCCGTCAACGGATAGATTAATGATCAAAAAGGACAACACGAATCTCAATCGGGTCTCGTAAGTTTTTATCCCTTCGTTTTTTCGACACGTGGATTTTTACTGTAAAACGGGATTGCGGTGGCTGATCTTCGTTTTACCATCACTGGAGAGTGGTGCACCATGGTACTGTTCCGTTTCAAATCCACGCATGCATTTCTAAAAGTCGTACGGCACTGTTTCGCCATTTCGGACGGATGTTGCACCTTGCACCGTGGATGTTGCACCCTGTAGATATCGATTATTCGGACGGCCATAACTTCTGGCTCGTTTAGAGTTACGGGAGCCATAACCTTTCAAAAGGAAGGCCTCGATGAGTTCTACGGCTTTGACATCTTTCAGCCGTCAACTGATAGATTAATGCCCAAAAAGGACAACCCGAATATCAATCGGGTCTCGTAAGTTTTTTACCCTTCGTTTTTTCAACACGTGGATTTTTACGGTAAAACGGGATTACCGTGGCCCGTTTTTGACTGCCCATCGCAGGAGAGTGGTGCACCATGGTAGTGTTCCGTTTCAAATCCATGCACGCATTTCTAAAAGTCGTATGGCACTGTTTCGCCATTTCGGATGGATGTTGCACCTTGCACCGTGGATGTTGCACCCTGTAGATATCGATTTTTCAAACGGCCATTAATTCTGGCTCGTTTAGAGTTACGGGAGCCATAACCTGTCAAAACGAAGCCTCGATGAGTTCTACGACTTTGACAGCTCTCAGCCATCAACGGATAGATTAATGCCCAAAAAGGACAGCCTGAATCTCAATCGGGACTTGTAAGTTTTTAACCCTTCGTTTTTTCGACACGTGGATTTTTACGGTAAAACGGGATTACGGTGGCTGATCTTCGATTTACCATTGCTGGAGAGTGGTGCACAATGGTACTGTTCCGTTTCAAATCCATGCACGCATTTCTAAAAGTCGTACGGCACTATTTCGCCATTTCGGACGGATGTCGCACCATGCACCGTGGATGTTGCACCCTGTAGATATCGATTATTCGGACGGCCATAACTTCTGGCTCGTTTAGAGTTACGGGAGCCATAACCTGTCAAAACGAAGGCCTCGATGAGTTCTACGGCTTTGACAGCTTTCAGCCGTCAACGATAGATTAATGCCCAAAAAGGACAACCCGAATCTCAATCGGGTCTTGTAAGTTTTTACCCTTCATTTTTTCGACACGTGGATTTTTACGTTAAAACGGGATTACCGTGGCCCGTCTTCGACTTCCCATCGCTGGAGAGTGGTGCACCGTGGTAGTGTTCCGTTTCAAATCCATGCATGCATTTCTAAAAGTCGTACGACACTGTTTCGCCATTACGGACGGATGTTGCGCCTTGCACCGTGGATGTTGCACCCTGTAGATATCGATTATTCGGACGACCATAACTTCTGGCTCGTTTAGAGTTACGGGAGCCATAACCTGTCAAAACGAAGGCCTCGATGAGTTCTACGGCTTTGACGACTTTCAGCCGTCAATGGATAGATTAATGCCCAAAAAGGACAACCCGAATCTCAATCGGGTCTCGTAAGTTTTTAACCCTTCGTTTTTTCGACGCGTGGATTTTTACGGTAAAACGGGATTATGGTGGCTGGTCTTCGATTTACCATCGCTGGAGATATCGATTATTCAAACGGCCTTAACTTCTGGCTCGTTTAGAGTTACGGGAGCCATAACCTGTCAAAACGAAGGCCTCGATGAGTTCTACGGCTTTGACAGCTTTCAGCCGTCAACGGATAGATTAATGCCCAAAAAGGACAACCCGAATCTCAATCGGGTCTCGCAAGTTTTTAGCCCTTCGTTTTTTCGGCACGTGGATTTTTACGGTAAAACGGGATTACGGTGGCTGCTCTTCGATTTATCATCGCTGGAGAGTGGTGCACCATGGTACTGTTCCGTTTCAAATCCATGCACGTATTTCTAAAAGTCGTACGACACTGTTTCGCCATTTCGGACGGATGTTGCACCTTGCACCGTGGATGTTGCACCCTGTAGATATCGATTATTCGGACGGCCATAACTTCTGGCTCGTTTAGAGTTACGGGAGCCATAACCTTTCAAAATGAAGGCCTCGATGAGTTCTACGGCTTTGACAGCTTTCAGCCGACAACGGATAGATTAATGCGCAAAAAGGACAAACCGAATCTCAATCGGGTCTCGTAAGTTTTTTACCCTTCATTTTTTCGACACGTGGATTTTTATGGTAAAACGGGATTACCGTGGCCCGTCTTCGACTTCCCATCGGTGGAGAGTGGTGCACCATGGTACTGTTCCGTTTCAAATCCATACACGCATTTCTAAAAGTCGTACGGCACTGTTTCGCCATTTCGGACGGATGTTGCACCTTGCACCGTGGATGTTGCACCCTGTAGATATCGATTTTTCAAACGACCATAACTTCTGGCTCGTTTGGAGTTACGGGAGCCATAACGTGTCAAAACGAAGGCCTCGATGAGTTCTACGGCTTTGACAGCTTTCAGCCATCAACGGATAGATTAATGCCCAAAAAGGACAGCCCGAATCTCAATTGGGTCTCGTAAGTTTTTAACCCTTCGTTTTTTCGACACGTGGATTTTTAAGGTAAAACGGGATTACGGTGGCTGGTCTTCGATTTACCATTGCTGGAGAGTGGTGCACCATGGTACTGTTCCGTTTCAAATCCATGCACGCATTTCTAAAAGTCGTACGGCACTGTTTCGCCATTTCGGACGGATGTTGCACCTTGCACCGAGGATGTTGCACCCTGTAGATATCGACTACTCGGACGGCCCTGGCTCGTTTAGAGTTACGGGAGCCATAACCTGTCAAAACGAAGGCCTCGATGAGTTCTACGGCTTTGACAGCTTTCAGCCGTCCACGGATAGATTAATGCCCAAAAAGGACAACCCGAATCTCAATCGGGTCTCGTAAGTTTTTTACCCTTCATTTTTTCGACACGTGGATTTTTACGGTAAAACGGGATTACCGTGGCCCGTCTTCGACTTTCCATCGCCGGAGAGTGGTGCACCATGGTAGTGTTCCGTTTCAAATCCATGCACGCATTTCTAAAAGTCGTACGACACTGTTTCGCCATTTCGTACGGATGTTGCACCTTGCACCGTGGATGTTGCACCCTGTAGATATCGATTATTCGGACGACCATAACTTCTGGCTCGTTTAGAGTTACGGGAGCCATAACCTGTCAAAACGAAGGCCTCGATGGGTTCTACAGCTTTGACGGCTTTCAGCCGTCAACGGATAGATTAATGCCCAAAAAGGACAACCCGAATCTCAATCGGGTCTCGTAAGTTTTTAACCCTTCGTTTTTACGACACGTGGATTTTTACGGTAAAACGGGATTACGGTGGCTGCTCTTCGATTTACCATCGCTGGAGAGTGGTGCACCATGGTACTGTTCCATTTCAAATCCATGCACGCATTTCTAAAAGTCGTAAGGCACTGTTTCACCATTTCGGACGGATGTTGCACCTTGCACCGTGGATGTTGCACCTTGTAGATATCGATTATTCGGACGGCCATAACTTCTGGCTCCTTTAGAGTTACGGAAGCCATAACCTGTCAAAACGAAGGCATCGATGAGTTCTATGGCTTTGATAGCTTTCAGCCGTCAACGGATAGATTAATGCCCAAAAAGTACAACCCGAATCTCAATCGGGTCTCGTAAGTTTTTTATCCTTCGTTTTTTCGACACGAGGATTTTTACGGCAAAACAGGATTACGGTGGTCGGTCTTCGATTTACCATCGTTGGAGAGTGGTGCACCATGGTACTGTTCCGTTTCAAATCCATGCACGCATTTCTAAAAGTCGTACGGCACTGTTTCGCCATTTCGGACAAATATTGCACCTTGCACCGTGGATGTTGCACCCTGTAGATATCGATTATTCGGACGACCATAACTTCTGGCTTGTTTAGAGTTACGGGAGCCATAACCTGTCAAAACGAAGGCCTCGATGAGTTCTACAGTTTTGACGGCTTTCAGCCATCAACGGATAGATTAATTCCCAAAAGGGACAACCCGAATCTCAATCGGGTCTCGTTAGTTTTTTACCCTTCGTTTTTTCGACATGTGGACTTTTACGGTAAAACAGGATTACCGTGGCTGGTCTTCGATTTACCATCGCTGGAGAGTGGTGTATCATGGTACTGTTCCATTTCAAATCCATGCACGCATTTCTAAAAGTCGTACGGCACTGTTTTGCCATTTCGGACGGATGTTGCACCTTGCACCGTGGATGTTGCACCCTGTAGACATCGATTATTCGGACGACCATAACTTCTGGCTCTTTTAGAGTTACGGGAGCCATAACCTGTCAAAACGAAGGCCTCGATGAGTTCTACGGCTTTGACAGCTTTTAGCCATCAACGGATAGATTAATGCCCAAAAAGGACAACCCGAATTTCAATCGGGTCTTAGAAGTTTTTTACCCTTCGTTTTTTCGACACGTGGATTTTTAAGGCAAAACGGGATTACCGTGGCCCGTCTTCGACTTCCCATCGCTGGAGAGTGGTGCACCATGGTAGTGTTCCGTTTCAAATCCATGCACGCATTTCTAAAAGTCGTACGGCACTGTTTCACCATTTCGGACGGATGTTGCACCTTGCACCGTGGATGTTGCACCCGGTAGATATCGATTATTCAAACGGCCATAACTTCTGCCTCGTTTAGAGTTATGGGAGCCATAACCTATCAAAACGAAGGCCTCGATGAGTTCTACGGCTTTTACAGCTTTCAGCCGTCAATGGATAGATTAATGCCCAAAAAGGACAACCCGAATCTCAATCGGGTTTCGTAAGTTTTTTACCCTTCGTTTTTTCGACACGTGGATTTTTACGGTAAAACGGGATTACCGTGGCCCATCTTCGACTTCCCATCGCTGGAGAGTGGTGCACCATGGTACTGTTCTGTTTCAAATCCATGCACGCATTTCTAAAAGTCGTACGGCACTGTTTTGCCATTTCGGACGGATATTGCACCTTGCACCGTGGATATTGCACCCTGTAGATATCGATTATTCGGACGACCATAACTTCTGGCTCTTTTAGAGTTACGGGAGCCATAACCTGTCAAAACGAAGGCCTCGATGAGTTTTACAGCTTTGACTGCTTTCAGCCGTCAACGGATAGATTAATGCCCAAAAAGGACAACCCGAATTTCAATAGGGTCTCGTAAGTTTTTTACCCTTCGTTTTTTCGACACGTGGATTTTTACGGTAAAACGGGATTACCGTGGCCCGTCTTCGACTCCCCATCGCTGGAGAGTGATGCACCATGGTAGTGTTCCGTTTCAAATCCATGCACGCATTTCTAAAAGTCGCACGGCGCTGTTTCACCATTTCGGATGGATGTTGCACCTTGCACCGTGGATGTTGCACCCTGTAGATATCGATTATTCAAACGGCCATAACTTCTGGCTCGTTTAGAGTTACGGGAGCCATAACCTGTCAAAACGAAGGCCTCGATGAGTTCTACGGCTTTGACAGCTGTCAACGGATAGATTAATGCCCAAAAAGTACAACCCGAATCTCAATCGGGTCTCGTAAGTTTTTTACCCTTCGTTTTTTCGACACGTGGATTTTTACGTTAAACCGGGATTACGGCGGCCCGTCTTCGACTTCCCATCGCTGGAGAGTGGTGCACCATGGTACTGTTCCATTTCAAATCCATGCACGCATTTCTAAAAGTCGTACGGCACTGTTTCACCATTTCGGACGGATGTTGCACCTTGTAGGTATCGATTATTCGGACGGTCATAACTTCTGGCTCGTTCAGAGTTACGGGAGCCATAACCTGTCAAAACGAAGGCCTCGATGAGTTCTACGGCTTTGACCGCTTTCAACCGTCAACGCGTAGATTAATGCCCAAAAAGGACAACCCGAACCTCAATCGGGTCTCATAAGTTTTTTACCCTTCATTTTTTCGACACGTGGATTTTTACGGCAAAACAGGATTACCGTGGCTGGCCTTCGATTTACCATCGCTGGAGAGTGGTGCACCATGGTACTGTTCCGTTTCAAATCCATGCACGCATTTCTAAAAGTCGTACGGCACTGTTTCGCCATTTCGGACAAATATTGCACCTTGCACCGTGGATGTTGCACCCTGTAGATATCGATTATTCGGACGACCATAACTTCTGGCTCGTTTAGATTTATGGGAGCCATAACCTGTCAAAACGAAGGCCTCGATGAGTTCTACGGCTTTGACAGCTATCAACGGATAGATTAATTCCCAAAAAGGACAACCCGAATCTCAATCGGGTCTCGTAAGTTTTTTACCCTTCGTTTTTTCGACACGTGGATTTTTACGGTAAAACAGGATTACAGTGGCTGGCCTTCGATTTACCATCGCTGGAGAGTGGTGCACCATGGTACTGTTCCATTTTAAATCCATGCACGTATTTCTAAAAAGTCGTACGGCACTGTTTCTCCATTTCGGACGGATGTTGCACCTTGCACCGTGGATGTTGCACCCTGTAGATATCGATTATTCGGACGGCCATAACTTCTGGCTCATTTAGAGTTACGGGAGCCATAACCTTTCAAAACGAAGGCCTCAATGAGTTCTACGTCTTTGACAGCTTTCAGCCGTCATCGGATAGATTAATGCCCAAAAAGGACAACCCTAATCTCAATCGGGTCTCGTAAGTTTTTTACCCTTCGTTTTTTCGACACATGGATTTTTACGGTAAAACGGGATTACCGTGGCCCGTCTTCGACTTCCCATCGCTGGAGAGTGGTGTGTTATCCCATTTTTTGGTCAAAACTGGAATATCAACAAATTGGCAAGGAATTATGGTTATCAGGACTGGAGATAAGGCTACGATGGATATCGTCAAAATTTTGTTGAACTCCGATCGGGACGAAATTGATTGGAGATGATGATAAGGACTATGAAAGGCTATGTTTCAAATTTCAGGTTAATCGGAGTTCGTATGAAGGAAATATGATGGATTCAAGGTTGGAATAGTACGTAGTTCGAATCCATCAAAAAGGGGATAAAGTGACGCTCGGTTCGAACCGATCGGGTTCGAACCCATCACGATTCGAACCCATGAGGTTCGCATCGATGACGCTTCGAATCGATGGGAACTAGATGGGTTCGAAATTAGTAGCTTCAATGCAATGGACATGGATTCGAACGGTGGACATGGACTCAAAGGTGGTGGATTCAAACGATAGGTATGGATTCGAAGTATACATGGATTCGAAGATGAAGATGGACTCGAAGAAGGAGATGGATTCGAAGTGGACATGAATTCGAAGAAGGAGATGGAGTCGAAGTGGACATGGATTCGAAGAAGGAGATGGTGTCGAAGTAGACATGGATTCGAAGAAGGAGATGGAGTCGAAGTAGACATGGATTAGAAGAAGGAGATGGATTCGAAGTGGACATGGATTCGAAGAAGGAGATGGATTCGAAGAGGACATGGATTCGAAGATGATGGATACGAAGCAAGGGACATGGATTCGAAGGACGAGGATTCGAAAGGGATGGATTCGAAGAGGATGGACTCGTAGGATATGGACTCGAAGGAGGCGGCTTCAGAAAGCATGGATTCGAAGAGCATGGGTTCGAAGGGTATGGATTTGAAGGAGTCGGCCCTATGGGTTCGAAGGGGATGGTTTCGAAATAGATGGTTTCGAAGCATGGGTTCGAACCATTCAGGACGCACAGATTCTTGAACTTGGATCGATCATATCTTCCAAACCGTTGATCCAAATGCAATGAAATTTTTACAGGAGCTTACGTACATGTTGAAGAATGTTCACACCAAATTTCAGCTCAATTGGATGGATTCTTGATCGATTCGAACGTCACTTCGAATCGATCCCAAACTGGGCACGGATTCCGAGAACACGGGCCTGTGGGCCCCCCTCACGTGCCAAGCAGCCTCCCTAGGTTTTAGGCGGGATTTCAGCCTTCCACGCCTATAAATAGAGCCCCTGGTCATTCAGAAAAGGGGTCGGAAAATTTGGAGAGAAGAGGCAAGCCCAGACGCTGCTAGAATCATTCCATAGCATCATTACTGCTATTTTCTTCAGATTTGGTCACTACAACTGTTGTAATCACTTGTAATCTTCAAGGATAATCAATTAAAAAAATTGGAGTGGACGTAGGCCGGAGATAGCCGAACCACTATAAAACTTGTGCCTCTGTTCTTTACTTTTGGATTGCTGTCTATTATTTGCTGAGATTTGTTATTTGCGTTTGAATATCACTAATTTATATTCATACGCTGGTGCTTTCACGGTATTGGGTGTTTGTGACCAATTTTGGCACAAACATTTTGGTGCTTTCACTGGGAAGGCAACTAGCACCCGCTACATCGGATTTGAAGAGTTTGAGGAATTTGGATTTGGAAGACAATGACTAGGCAGAATAGCAGAAGGCTAAGGGCTGAGAGAAGCCAACAAGGAGGAAGTCAACAAGCATCCTCCGGAGGTGAGGAAGGACAGGCTTCGGTCTACATAACTCGGGATGAAATGGAAGCTATGGCAAATTCTTTGCAGGAGAGATTGTTGAAAAGTCAACAGGAAATGATGCAAACCTTCTTGGAACAAATGAGAGCTGCAGGGATGCAGAACTTAGGAACAGCTACAGCAACTGCGGATGTAGGACAAGGAGCTAGGGTTGTGGAACCCAATGAAGGACAGGATACGGAGCTAGAAGGCAATCAACAAGTGCTTGGGGGGCAGGCCCACAGAATTCAATGCAGGAGAACCTTTGGGAAGGATTCAACAAGCTAGAGCTAACGTTGCTGCTAGTGAGCCACACGAGGAATATGTGCCAGAGTTCCCTCGGGGGCATGGGGGGCAACCCCTACCAGACAATATAGGATTAGTAGAAATGATCAGGAAGACTGTGCGAGGTGGTTTGACAAACGGAGATTTGGAAGGAGTGAATAGAAGTCCATTCGCTCGGGAGATAAGGATGGCTCAGAATCCACCTAAGTTCAAGCTACCTAGCGTGGAGGTATATGATGGTAAGACGGATCCAACAGATCACTTAATGAGGTACACCAGACACATGGAGGTGCTGGGGGCATCGGAGGAAGTGATGGCCCGATGTTTCCCTTTGTGTTTGAAGGACTTAGCTGCAATGTGGTTTAGGCAGCTGGACGAAGGATCTATCAGGACTTGGAAGGAATTAGTGGAAAAGTTTCTGGGACAGTTCCGGGTTCACGTCAAGAGGCCGAAGAACGTAATGACTTTAACATCGGTGAAGCAAAGGATGGACGAATCGCTTAGAGCTTTTCTAACTCGATTCAGTGCGGCAGTCGCTTCGGTGGATCGGCCTGATCCATCAATGGTTTTAATGGCAGCAGTATCAGGAGTCAAGGAGAATTCGGATTTCAAGGTATCTCTGATACGAGATCCCCCGCAAAATCTCGACGAATTCTTTCATGAGGCAGAAAGGTTCCTTCGGCAAGAAGATCCAAGTATGGATTTAAAGTTGAAGAAGGCTAATGCAATCGAGGTTGGAGCGGTATCCAAAAATGGTTTGGATAAGAATAAAGGAAAAAGGAAGTTAGATGACGACTCTGGAAACGCTAGGAAGCGATGGAAGGATCCAAAGTTTTCCACATACACAGGATTGAACGAGACGCTGGAGCGGATATACCTGGAAACTCGGAATCGCCTTCCCTACCGAAGGCCGGCTAGGAGGGAACCAACAGAGCGGGAAAGGACATCAGGAAGGCACTGTCTCTTCCATGATCTGGATGGACATGATACCAACAGCTGCAGGCACCTAAAGGATATAATCGAGGAGCATGTAAGGAATGGACAGTTACAGCAATACGTTGGAACTCGGGATGCAACGGTGGAGCAGGAGCAACCACCGACCACCTCACGCCGTGATGATGGGAGGCCCAGGGATGATCGTCGATTGATCATCCATTGACCAGGATAATATGGAATAAGTAGCAAGCTACTAGCAAACGGTAAAGTCATTTACACATGTACGGGGACGGAGATAGCCCCTAGGCATGCTCTGAATGATGATAAACCGGGATGCTATGGTTTGTGAAATTTATTTCTTGCTTTTATATTGGACATTGCTTTTCTTTTTTGGATTTGGTTTTGGAGCTTGGATTGAGCTCCTGGTTTTTCTTGCTTTTTTATTTGGATTTTCCTTTGGATGATTGTTTTTGGTTTTGGATGCTGGTTTGGATTTCTGGTTTTCTGGTTTGGATTCGAATTTTGGATTTGGATTTGGATTTTGGATTTGGATTTCGGATTTGAATTTCGGATTTGGATTTTGGAATAAATTTTGGTTGGACTTTTATCTGGTTTTTGATAAATGGTCGTCGGGTACGGATTATGCCTGGCAAGGGATGAGTCACTTTACCCAAACAAGGAAGATTGACTCATTCAGGTCGTCAAGTATGGACAATGCTTGGCAAGGGTCAGGAGTGACCAGGATTCGGCCTAGGACTTAGGCCTTCTATTATCATTTATTATTTTCAGGTCGTCGAGTATGGACTATGCTCGGCAAGGGTCCGGAGAGATCAGGATTCGGCTTAGGACTTAAGCCATGGCATTTTACAGCACCCAGGGACACTGGGCCAAGGTCGTCAAGTATGGATTGCGCTTGGCAAGAACCCGGAGAGGTTGGCTCAACGTCCAGGGACACTGGACCAAGGTCGTCAAATATGGATTGCGCTTGGCAAGAGCTCGGAGAGGTTAACTCAACGTCCAGGGACACTGGACCACAGTCGTCGGATGTGGATCACGCTTGGCAGGAACCCAGAGAGGTTATGGATTTGGATATCGACCCGGAGAGGTCCTGGCTCCGGTTATTGGCTATTGGATAAGGATGGATTGAAACTTGGTTGTCGAGTTCGAATGGATACGGAATTGGCTAAGGCTTTGGCTATTGGATATGGAATTGGACATCGACTCGAAGCAGTCAAGGACGATATACTCTGGCAATATGGCTTTGGACTTCGGATATTGGATTCGTAATTATTCAAAACACGGCTTGTTATCACAAGCCGTATTTTGGGGGGCAAAATGTTATCCCATTTTTTGGTCAAAACTGGAATATCAACTAATTGGCAAGGAATTACGGATATCAGGACTGGAGATAAGGCTACGATGGATATCGTCAAAATTTTGTTGAACTCCGATCAGGACGAAATTGATTGGAAATGATGATAAGGACTATGAAAGGCTATGTTTCAAATTTCAGGTTAATCGGAGTTCGTATGAAGGAAATATGATGGATTCAAGGTAGGAATAGTACGTAGTTCGAATCCATCAAAAAGGGGATAAAGTGACGCTCGGTTCGAACCGATCAGGTTCGAACCCATCAGGATTCGAACCCATGAGGTTCGCATCGATGACGCTTCGAATCGATGGGAACTAGATGGGTTCGAAAGGAGTAGCTTCAATGCAATGGACATGGATTCGAACGGTGGACATGGACTCAAAGATGGTGGATTCGAACGATAGGTATGGATTCGAAGTATACATGGATTCGAAGATGAAGATGGACTCGAAGAAGGAGATGGATTCGAAGTGGACATGAAGTCGAAGAAGGAGATGGAGTCGAAGTGGACATGGATTCGAAGAAGGAGATGGAGTCGAAGTAGACATGGATTCGAAGAAGGAGATGGAGTCGAAGTAGACATGGATTCGAAGAAGGAGATGGATTCGAATTGGACATGGATTCGAAGAAGGAGATGGATTCGAAGAGGACATGGATTCGAAGATGATGGATACGAAGCAAGGGACATGGATTCGAAGGACGAGGATTCGAAAGGGATGGATTCGAAGAGGATGGACTCGTAGGATATGGACTCGAAGGAGGCGGCTTCAGAAAGCATGGATTCGAAGAGCATGGGTTCGAAGGGTATGGATTCGAAGGAGTCGGCCCTATGGGTTCGAAGGGGATGGTTTCGAAATAGATGGTTTCGAAGCATGGGTTCGAACCATTCAGGACGCACAGATTCCTGAACTTGGATCGATCATATCTTCCAAACCGTTGATCCAAATGCAATGAAATTTTTACAGGAGCTTACATACATGTTGAAGAATGTTCACACCAAATTTCAGCTCAATTGGATGGATTCTTGATCGATTCGAACGTCACTTCGAATCGATCCCAAACTGGGCACGGATTCCGAGAACACGGGCCTGTGGGCCCCCCTAACGTGCCAAGCAGCCTCCCCAGGTTTTAGGCGGGATTTCAGCCTTCCACGCCTATAAATAGAGCCCCTGGTCATTCAGAAAAGGGGTCGGAAAATTTGGAGAGAAGAGGCAAGCCCAGACGCTGCTAGAATCATTCCATAGCATCATTACTGCTATTTTCTTCAGATTTGGTCACTACAACTGTTGTAATCACTTGTAATCTTCAAGGATAATCAATAAAAAAAATTGGAGTGGACGTAGGCCGGAGATAGCCGAACCACTATAAAACTTGTGTCTCTGTTCTTTACTTCTGGATTGCTGTCTAGTATTTGCTGAGATTTGTTATTTGCGTTTGAATATCACTAATTTATATTCATACGCTGGTGCTTTCACGGTTTTGGGTGTTTGTGACCAATTTTGGCACAAACATGGTGCACCATGGTAGTGTTCCGTTTCAAATCCATGCACGCATTTCTAAAAGTCGTACGGCGCTGTTTCACCATTTCGGATGGATGTTGCACCTTGCACCGTGGATGTTTCACCCTGTAGATATCGATTATTCAAACGGCCATAACTTCTGGCTCGTTTAGAGTTACGGGAGCCCTAACCTGTCAAAACGAAGGCCTCGATGATTTTTACGGCTTTGACAGCTTTCAGCCGTCAACGGATAGATTAATGCCCATAAAGGACAACACGAATCTCAATCGGGTCTCGTAAGTTTTTATCCCTTCGTTTTTTCGACACGTGGATTTTTACGGTAAAAAGGGATTGCAGTGGCTGATCTTCGATTTACCATCGCTGGAGAGTGGTGCACCATGGTACTGTTCCGTTTCAAATCCATGCATGCATTTCTAAAAGTCGTACGACACTGTTTCGCCATTTCGGACGGATGTTGCACCTTGCACCTGGATGTTGCACCATGTAGATATCGATTATTCGGATGGCCATAACTTCTGGCTCGTTTAGAGTTACGGGAGCCATAACCTTTCAAAAGGAAGGCCTCGATGAGTTCTACGGCTTTGATAGCTTTCAGCCGTCAACGGATAGATTAATTGCCAAAAAGGACAACCCGAATATCAATCGGGTCTCGTAAGTTTTTTACCCTTCGTTTTCTCAACACGTGGATTTTTACGGTAAAACGGGATTACCGTGGCACGTCTTCGACTTTCCATCGCTGGTGAGTGGTGCACCATGGTAGTGTTCCGTTTCAAATCCATGCACGCATTTCTAAAAGTCGTACGGCACTGTTTCGCCATTTCGGACGGATGTTGCACCTTGCACTGTGGATGTTGCACCCTGTAGATATCGATTTTTCAAACGGCCATAACTTCTGGCTCGTTTAGAGTTACGGGAGCCATAACATGTCAAAATGAAGGCCTCGATGAGTTCTACGGCTTTGACAGCTTTCAGCCGTCAACGGATAGATTAATGCCCAAAAAGGACAGCCTGAATCTCAATCGGGACTCGTAAGTTTTTAACCCTTCGTTTTTTCGACACGTGGATTTTTACGGTAAAACGGGATTACGGTGGCTGGTCTTCGATTTACCATTGCTGGAGAGTGGTGCATAATGGTACTGTTCCGTTTCAAATCCATGCACGCATTTCTAAAAGTCGTACGGCACTATTTCGCCATTTTGGACGGATGTCGCACCATGCACCGTGGATGTTGCACCCTGTAGATATCGATTATTCGGACGGCCATAACTTCTGGCTCGTTCAGAGTTACGGGAGCCATAACCTGTCAAAACGAAGGCCTCGATGAGTTCTACGGCTTTGACAGCTTTCAGCCGTCATCGATAGATTAATGCCCAAAAAGGACAACCCGAATCTCAATCGGGTCTTGTAAGTTTTTACCCTTCATTTTTTCGACACGTGGATTTTTACGGTAAAACGGGATTACCGTGGCCCGTCTTCGACTTCCCATCGCTGGAGAGTGGTGCACCGTGGTAGTGTTCCGTTTCAAATCCATGCATGCATTTCTAAAAGTCGTACGACACTGTTTCGCCATTTCGGACGGATGTTGCGCCTTGCACCGTGGATGTTGCACCCTGTAGATATCGATTATTCGGACGACCATAACTTCTGGCTCGTTTAGAGTTACGGGAGCCATAACTTGTCAAAATGAAGGCCTCGATGAGTTCTACGGCTTTGACGGCTTTCAGCCGTCAACGGATAGATTAATGCCCAAAAAGGACACCCCGAATCTCAATCGGGTCTCGTAAGTTTTTAACCCTTCGTTTTTTCGACGCGTGGATTTTTACGGTAAAACGGGATTACGGTGGCTGGTCTTCGATTTACCATCGCTGGAGATATCGATTATTCAAACGGCCATAACTTCTGGCTCGTTTAGAGTTACAGGAGCCATAACCTGTCAAAACGAAGGCCTCGATGAGTTCTATGGCTTTGATGGCTTTCAGCCGTCAACGGATAGATTAATGCCCAAAAAGGACAACCCGAATCTCAATCGGGTCTCGCAAGTTTTTAGCCCTTCGTTTTTTCGGCACGTGGATTTTTACGGTAAAACGGGATTACGGTGGCTGGTCTTCGATTTACCATCGCTGGAGAGTGATGCACCATGGTACTGTTCCGTTTCAAATCCATGCACGCATTTCTAAAAGTCGTACGACACCGTTTCGCCATTTCGGACGGATGTTGCACCTTGCATCGTGGATGTTGCACCCTGTAGATATCGATTATTCGGACGGCCATAACTTCTGGCTCGTTTAGAGTAACGGGAGCCATAACCTTTCAAAATGAAGGCCTCGATGAGTTCTACGGCTTTGACAGCTTTCAGCCGACAACGGATAGATTAATGCGCAAAGAGTACAACCCGAATCTCAATCGGGTCTCGTAAGTATTTTATCCCTTATTTTTTCGACACGTGGATTTTTATGGTAAAACGGGATTTTCGTGGCCCGTCTTCGACTTCCCATCGCTGGAGAGTGGTGCACCATGGTACTGTTCCGTTTCAAATCCATACACGCATTTCTAAAAGTTGTACGGCACTATTTCGCCATTTCGGATGGATGTTGCACCTTGCACCGTGGATGTTGCACCTTGTAGATATCGATTTTTCAAACGGCCATAACTTCTGGCTCGTTCAGAGTTACGAGAGCCATAACTTGTCAAAACGAAGGCCTCGATGAGTTCTACGGCTTTGACAGCTTTCAGCCATCAACGGATAGATTAATGCCCAAAAAGGACAGCCCGAATCTCAATTGGGTCTCGTAAGTTTTTAACCCTTCGTTTTTTCGACACGTGGATTTTTATGGTAAAACAGGATTACGGTGGCTGGTCTTTGATTTACTATTGCTGGAGAGTGGTGCACCATGGTACTGTTCCGTTTCAATTCCATGCACGCATTTCTAAAAGTCGTATGGCACTGTTTCGCCATTTCGGACGGATGTTGCACCTTGCACCGTGGATGTTGCACCCTGTAGATATCGACTATTCGGCCGGCCATAACTTCTGGCTCGTTTAGAGTTACGGGAGCCATAACCTGTCAAAACGAAGGTCTCGATGAGTTCTACGGCTTTGACTGCTTTCAGCTGTCAACGGATAGATTAATGCCCAAAAAGGACAACCCGAATCTCAATCGGGTCTCGTAAGTTTTTTACCCTTCATTTTTTTGACACGTGGATTTTTACGGTAAAACGGGATTACCGTGGCCCGTCTTCGACTTCCCATCGCCGGAGAGTGGTGCACCATGGTAATGTTCCGTTTCAAATCCATGCACGCATTTCTAAAAGTCGTACGACACTGTTTCGCCATTTCGTACGGATGTTGCACCTTGCACCGTGGATGTTGCACCCTGTAGATATCGATTATTCGGACGACCATAACTTCTGGCTCGTTTAGAGTTACGGGAGCCATAACCTGTCAAAACGAAGGCCTCGATGGGTTCTACAGCTTTGATGGCTTTCAGCCATCAACGGATAGATTAATGCCCAAAAAGGACAACCCGAATCTCAATCGGGTCTCGTAAGTTTTTAACCCTTCGTTTTTACGACACGTGGATTTTTACGGTAAAACGGGATTACGGTGGCTGGTCTTCGATTTACCATCGCTGGAGAGTGGTGCACCATGGTACTGTTCCGTTTCAAATCCATGCACGCATTTCTAAAAGTCGTACGGCACTGTTTCGCCATTTCGGACGGATGTTGCACCTTGCACCGTGGATGTTGCACCTTGTAGATATCGATTATTCGGACGGCCATAACTTCTGGCTCCTTTAGAGTTACGGAAGCCATAACTTGTCAAAACGAAGGCATCGATGAGTTCTATGGCTTTGATAGCTTTCAGCCGTCAACGGATAGATTAATGCCCAAAAAGTACAACCCGAATCTCAATCGGGTCTCGTAAGTTTTTTATCCTTCGTTTTTTCGACACGAGGATTTTTACGGTAAAACAGGATTACGGTGGTTGGTCTTCGATTTACCATCACTGGAGAGTGGTGCACCATGGTACTATTTCGTTTGAAATCCATGCAAGCATTTCTAAAAGTCGTAAGGCATTGTTTCGCCATTTCGGACGGATGTTGCACCTTGCACCGTGGATGTTGCACCCTGTAGATATCGATTATTCGGACGACCATAACTTCTGGCTCGTTTAGAGTTACGGGAGCCATAACCTGTCAAAACGAAGGCCTCGATGAGTTCTACGGTTTTGGTGGCTTTCAGCCGTCAACGGATAGATTAATTCTCAAAAAGGACAACCCGAATCTCAATCGGGTCTCGTAAGTTTTTTACCCTTCGTTTTTTCGACAGGTGGACTTTTATGGTAAAACAGGATTACCGTGGCTGGCCTTCGATTTACCATCGCTGGAGAGTGGTGTATCAAGGTACTGTTCCGTTTCAAATCCATGCACGCGTTTCTAAAAGTCGTACGACACTGTTTCGCCATTTCGGACGGATGTTACACCTTGCACCGTGAATGTTGCACCCTGTAGATATCGATTATTCGGACGGCCATAACTTCTGGCTCGTTTAGTGTTACGGGAGCCATAACCTGTCAAGACGAAGGCCTCGATGAGTTCTATGGCTTCGACAGCTTTCAGCCGTCAACGGATAGATTAATGCCCAAAAAGGACAACCCGAATCTCAATCGGGTATCGTAAGTTTTTTACCCTTCGTTTTTTCGACACATGGATTTTTACGTTAAAACGGGATTACCGTAGCCCGTCTTCCACTTCCCATCGTTGGAGAGTGGTGCACCATGGTACTGTTCCATTTCAAATCCATGCATGCATTTCTAAAAGTCGTACGGCACTGTTTTGCCATTTCGGACAGATGTTGCACCTTGCACCGTGGATGTTGCACCCTGTAGACATCGATTATTCGGACGACCATAACTTCTGGCTCTTTTAGAGTTATGGGAGCCATAACCTGTCAAAACGAAGGCCTCGATGAGTTCTACGGCTTTGACAGCTTTTAGCCATCAACGGATAGACTAATGCCCAAAAAGGACAACCCGAATTTCAATCGGGTCTCGTAAGTTTTTTACCCTTCGTTTTTTCGCCAAGTAGATTTTTACGGTAAAACGGGATTACCGTGGCCCGTCTTCGACTTCCCATCGCTGGAGAGTGGTGCACCATGGTAGTGTTCCGTTTCAAATCCATGCACGCATTTATAAAAGTCGTACGGCACTGTTTCACCATTTCGGACGGATGTTGCACCTTGCACCGTGGATGTTGCACCCTGTAGATATCGATTATTCAAACGGCCATAACTTCTGCCTCGTTTAGAGTTACGGGAGCCATAACCTGTCAAAACAAAGGCCTCGATGAGTTCTACGGCTTTGACTACTTTCAGCCGTCAACGGATAGATTATTGCCCAAAAAGGACAATCCGAATCTCAATCGGGTCTCGTAAGTTTTTAACCCTTCGTTTTTCCGACACGTGGATTTTTACGGTAAACAGGGATTACGACGGCCCGTCTTCGACTTGCCATCGCTGGAGAGTGGTGCACCATGGTACTGTTCCGTTTCAAATCCGTGCACGCATTTCTAAAAGTCGTACGGCACTGTTTCGCCATTTCGGACGGATGTTGCACCTTGTACATATCGATTATTCGGACGGCCATAACTTCTGGCTCGTTTAGAGTTACGGGAGCCATAACCTGTCAAAACGAAGGCCTTGATGAGTTCTATGGCTTTGACCACTTTCAGCCGTCAACGGATAGATTAATGCCCAAAAAGGACAACCCGAATCTCAATCGGGTCTCCTAAGTTTTTTACCCTTCGTTTTTTCGACACGTGGATTTTTACGGTAAAACGGGATTACCGTGGCTGGCATTCGATTTACCATCGCTGGAGAGTGGTGCACAATGGTACTGTTCCATTGCAAATCCATGCATGCATTTCTAAAAGTCGTACGACAATGTTTCGCCATTTCGGACGGATGTTGCACCTTGCACCGTGGATGTTGCACCCTGTAGATATCGATTATTCGGACGACCATAACTTCTGGCTCGTTTAGAGTTATGGGAGCCATAACCTGTCAAAACGAAGGCCTCGACGAGTTCTACGGCTTTGAAAGCTGTCAACGGATAGATTAATTCCCAAAAAGGACAACCCGAATCTCAATCGGGTCTCGTAAGTTTTTTACCCTTCGTTTTTTCGACACGTGGATTTTTACGGTAAAACAGGATTACAGTGGCTGGCCTTCGATTTACCATCGTTGGAGAGTAGTGCACCATGGTAGTGTTCCATTTTAAATTCATGCACATATTTCTAAAAGTCGTACGGCACTGTTTCGCCATTTCGGACGGATGTTGCACCTTGCACCGTGGATGTTGCACCCTGTAGATATCGATTATTCGGACGGCCATAACTTCTGGCTCGTTTAGAGTTACGGGAGCCATAACCTGTCAAAACGAAGGCCTCGATGAGTTCTACGGCTATGACAGCTTTCAGCCGTCAACGCATAGATTAATGCCCAAAAAGGACTACCCGATTCTCAATCGGGTCTCGTAAGTTTTTTACCCTTCGGTTTTTCGACACGTGGATTTTTACGGTAAATCAGGATTACCGTGGCTGGCCTTCGATTTACCATTGCTGGAGAGTGGTGCACCATGGTACTGTTCCGTTTCAAATCCATGCACGTATTTCTAAAAGTCGTACGGCACTGTTTCGCCATTTCGGACGGATGTTGCACCTTGCACCGTGGATGTTGCATCCTGTAGATATCGATTATTCGGACGGCCATAACTTCTGGCTCGTTTAGAGTTACGGGATCCATAACCTGTCCAAACGAAGGCCTCGATGAGTTCTACGGCTTTGACAGCTTTCAGCCGTCATCGGATAGATTAATGCCTGTTGGGCGAATTCTCACCCAGAAGATCTCGAGACCAAGAAGTCAAAGTTTTACTCGGGCTCGCAACCTCCACCCCGTTCGACAAACACAAGGCGCAATATAAACCTAGAAATCCATCCAACATTCTCAGTGTAGAAGCTCATTCGGCCCCATGCTCATTCGGCCCCAAGCTCATTCGACCCCAAGCTCATTCGGCCCCAAGCTTCATTCGGCCCCAAGCTTCATTCGGCCCAAGCCCTCCAATATCGGACCAACTCCACTACCGAACCACCACTCCAACACCCTACCGGACCACCATAACCGAACTAAACACCAACTTCTCTAAGCACAGCCGAATGAAGCCTCGCCGAACCAGATGATTGCCAGTCCAGATTGCTCCAGTCCGGGCCCACCAGCAGCTATATACATCCAAGACCCCTGCCCCCTACCTCACTCTATAAATAGAGGGGCAGGGGTACAACAATGGCAGACAAGTTTGAGAGCTCAAGCAAGGAAGGAACTTTCAAACTACTTTCATATACTTATATACGAAGCATTGTACTTGTAATCTGAAAAAAAAAGATAATAACATATAAAGTGGACGTAGGCACATTCTGGCCGAACCACTATAAATCCGCGTGTCTTTTACATTTCAGCCCCTATATCTTTTATATTTACATACTCATCTAAAATCATTGAAAATCACATATAATCAACTAAATAATACGACTTGGAAGTGTTTGTCCATTTTTTGTGCAAACATTTTTGGTGCTTTCACTGAGAATTGAACACAGGCTTCATCTTCTCCCACTCAACCTTCTTCCTAACAACATCGCTCGTTGCTTAGAAATCATGCCTTCCAAACAGAGAAGGGATGTTAACAAAGGAAAGAACATCGCAACTAGCAGCCTTCCAGATCCAGCAATCGCAGATCAGCCCACTTCAACAGCAGTACCAGATGAAAATCAGGAAAATCCAACTGGTCCCGCAACGGAACAACCAATCACTAGGGCAGATCTGGACAGGGTTGTGGCTGAAGTAACTAACCGCTTCACATCCCAACAAGAAGCTTTGGTGGACCAACTCATGTCACGCTTAAGGGATGCTGAAGAGTCCAACCACAACACTGGATCATGGGGTGAATCCCAATCTGGAGGATCTCGGAGGCAACAAAGGTCTTCCCTCTTCGAAGAAGCTATCAACAGGAACAACAATGATAGGGGCTGCGCCCGGACTCAGCCCGAATTCCGACTCGAGGAAGCCCTTGGAACCGAACCCAGTGGGGGAGGCACCAGGAGAGGGTCGGATGTAGCTGAGCCAGTCATGCCACCTAATCATAGAAACCCCGCTGAACGGAGCCGAGCTAGAACCCAGCCCGAAGTTGACCCCATGGATGTGCTCGAAACAGAACCCCACAGGAGAAGATCAAGGCAGGGGGCAACTGTAGCTGGTCCTAGCGTGCATCCGAGCAGCCAAAGACAACCACTGGATAATGCTAGAAGTGATAGACTGTACCATCCCTACAGGTCATCTGGACGAGATAGATCCCGCAGGGAAGAACCAAGCTCATTTTTGCCCGCTCCAAGTTCTGACGAACGAATGGCACGATTATTCAGAGAATGTGTCCAACGGGAGCAAAGGGACCGGGGAATAGGCGCTAGGGTCACCAGCCCCTTTACCCGAAATATCAAAACTGCCATCACTCCCCGGGAATGGAAAATGCCAACCATGGAACCTTACAAAGGAACGTCCGATCCCATCGTACACTTGCAGAGATACACCCAGCATATGCTCATGAGTGGAGCAACAGAAGGAGTGTTATGTAAATGTTTTCCGCTATTCCTAGCTGATCTAGCTACCTCCTGGTTCTGCCACCTACCCCAAGGATCCATCAGCTCATGGGAGATGTTGAAAGAAAGGTTTATTAGCCAGTTCCGCATCCATGTGGAACAACCCAAGGATGCTTATTCTTTATCCAATGTCAAACAGAAAACCGGAGAGACGCTGCAACAATATCTAACGCGGTTCAACGCCGCAGCGGCAACAGTTCAAGATGCCGATGAAAAACTCACTCTAATGGCCCTCTGTAGTGGTGTACATCCAGACACCAAGTTTGCCAGAAGATTAACTAAGGAAAAACCAGCTACCTTGCCTGATTTCTTCCATGAAGCTGGAAAGTATATGAGACTTGAAGACGCTGCTACAGAGAGGCAATCAGGACAACAAGGTAAGACAGTTCAGGACAAGGTTCCCACTGCAGCTAAGGACGGTCGAAGAAATGAATCTAGAGACAATGCTGGGGGCAGAAAGGTCGAAAAGCGCCAATATCGACCAGGACCGAGATTTGACTCCTACACTCCTTTGAACGACACAATCGAAAATATCTTCCTAGCCACTCAGGGCGAACTAGGATACAAGCGCCCCCCGCACAAGAAAGAATCAGATAACGCACTCAAGTCCGGAAAGTTTTGTCGCTTCCACGAATCCCACGGACATGACACCAATGAATGCCACCATCTTCGGGACTTGATCGAAGAACACATTAGAAGAAGAAGACTGGAACGCTATGTGAAGGGTCAGAACAGGACTCCAACTCCAGCCAATGAGAACTCAAAGCAACCCCTCCCAGAGGTAGGCGGAGGGAATCGCAACAATCACAACACCAGTGGCTATAGTCAAGAGAAGATAGTGGTCCTCACCATCTCAGGAGGACCACACATCGCCGACAGAAGTTGGGTAGAGATGGAAAGGTACGGCAAGTCGCTTAGAAATGCGGAAGGCTATGTTAACTCCATCACGGAAGAACGCCACCCGAAACGAAAAGAAAACGACGACATCATATTCAGTAGGCGTGATTTGGAAGGAAGACAGTACCCACATATGGATCCTATGGTCATCTCTGCCTGGTTCGGTCCAGCTAAAGTTTTTCGGATTCTAATAGACACAGGAAGCTCCGTAAATATCCTATTCAAACATGCTTTCGACAGAATGAAGTTATCAATGAAGGATGTATCCCCCTGTGACAAACCACTGCACGGTTTCACTGGAGATGCAAAAATGCCCCTCGGGCAACTTGACCTCTTCGTCGAAATAGGAAGTCATCCCCGCTCCGTTGTGCGAAAACAAACGTTCGTACTAATAGAAAACCACTCGGCTTACAACGCCTTCTTGGGAAGACCAGCCTTGTCTGACTTCCAGATCGTATTAGCCCCCTGGTGCCTGAAAATGAAATTTCCAACAGACAACGGAGTAGGAGAGGTAGAAGGAGATCAAGATGCTGCCCGAGACTGCTATGTAACTGAACTTCGCGATAACCGCAGAAAGAATAAAGGAAAAGGTGCAGAGACTACTCTCTGCATGAAAAGCTTGGAGGCATAGCAACTAAAGAAAGCCCCTCCTCTTCGATACACAAGCGATCCCTTCAATGAACTAGACCCCAGGGATAAAGAGGAGGAGGCTACCGCCGAGCCTGCAGAGGCTATGGAATTCATATCTGTAGACAAGCACGATTCAAGTAAACTATTAAAAGTCGGATCTCAGCTAAAAACGGAGTTGAAAGATCAACTCATTGACTTTCTCCGCCACAACTTAGATGTATTTGCGTGGCATGCCGATATGACAGGAATCTCCCCCGACATAGCATGCCACATGCTGAACATCGATCCCACCAAGGTACCAGTAAAGCAGAAAAAGAGGAGCATGGGGGCAGAGCGATCGGCAGCCCTTGATGAGGAAGTAAAGAATCTACTTGCTAATGGCTTCATACGGGAAGCCATCTACCCAGAATGGATCGCTAACCCAGTGCTAGTAAAAAAGGCCAATGGAAAGTGGCGAACATTTATTGACTTCTCCAATCTGAATGACGCTTGCCCAAAAGATTGCTTCCCACTTCCCCGAATTGACCAACTTGTGGACAGCACAGCCGGACACGAACTCCTATCTTTTATGGATGCATACTCCGGATATAACCAGATTCCCATGCACGCTCCTGATCAAGACCACACTAGCTTCATCACCGACCGCGGACTATATTGTTACAAAGTCATTCCTTTTGGACTCAAAAATGCTGGAGCTACCTATCAGCGCCTCGTCAACAAGATGTTCGCAGAACTATGGAAGTGTATGTGGATGACATGTTGGTAAAGTCCAGGAAAGCCGATGACCATGTAAGCCACCTGGGCGAGATGTTTCAAGTACTTCGCCGATATGGAATGAAGCTGAATCCTCTAAAGTGCTCCTTCGGAGTATCTTCGGGAAAATTCTTAGGATTTATCGTCCACGCCAGAGGAATCGAAGCAAATCCTGAACAAATCCGGGCTCTAAAAGAAATAAGGATACCCTCCACTCGAAAAGAAATGCAGAGCCTAAACGGAAAGGTGGCCTCCCTAAGCAGATTCATTTCCAAGGCAACTGACAAGTGTGTCCCTTTCTTCGAAGCTCTCAAGAAAGACAAAGGGAGATTCGAGTGGACCGATGAATGCTTAAAAGCCTTCCTCAACCTAATCGAACACCTTCAGAGACCACCAGTACTCTCAACTCCAAATGAAGGTGAAGTGTTATACCTATACCTCGCTGTATCATCTCATGCTCTAAGCGCCGCCTTGGAAAGAGAAGAAGACTGCACACAACGCCCAGTTTACTTTGTAAGTAAGAGATTTACAGGGGCAGAGGCCAGATATCCTAAACTAGAGAAATTATCATATTGTTTATTGATCGCGTCACGAAAACTGCGACACTACTTCCAGTCTCACTCCATCAGGGTTCTAACCGATCAACCGCTAAGACAAGTGCTCCATCGTCTTGACACTTCTGGGCGACTCCTCAAATGGTGCATCGAACTAAGTCAGTATGATATCACCTACCATCCTCGCACCGCTATCAAAGGACAAGCCATGGCCGATTTCATTGCCGAATTCACTACCAACGAAGGCAAGGAACAATCCGAAGTAGCAAAAAACATCAAGTGGAACCTCTTTGTAGATGGAGCATCGAACGAACAAGGCTCGGGGGCAGGAATTGTGATCATCACCCCCAGGGGAAGAAAGTTGTACTATGCATTAAGGTTGGAGTTCACGGCCACTAACAACGATGCTGAATATGAAGCAGTAATAACAGGATTGGAGCTTGCCCTGGAAATTGGAATCAATTCTTTATGTCTTCATAGTGATTCTCAGCTTATCGTAAACCAGGTGCTAGGAGAGTTCCAGACTCGAGGAGAACGACTCATGGCATACCTAAAGAAAACCAAACTGCTGCTCGATCAATTGGACCACTATCTAATCAAACATATTCCTCGAGAAGAGAACCAAGAGGCAGATGAACTTGCCAAGCAAGCTAGTATGAAGAATAGCACCATTTTCGGAACACTAGCCATCTCAAGGCAGCTAGCCCCAAGTTTCAAACCAGTAAATCTGGTAACTGCAATCGAAGAAGGAACCTGGATGACTCCCATCCGGAAATATTTGCAAGATGGCACACTGCCCGACAGGCGTGACGAAGCCAAGAGGATCTTGAGGAAAGTTCCCCACTACACGATACAAGAAGGCATCCTCTATCGGCGTGGCTTCTCTGGCCCCTTATTGAGATGCGTCGCTGGAAGGGAAGCCAAGGAGATCTTATCAAACATCCATCAGGGAGGATGCGGAGATCACACTGGGGGGCATACTTTGGCAAGGAAGATACTCCGATATGGATATTACTGGCCCACGCTAAACAAAGATGCTCTAGACTTCGTCAAGAAATGCGACAGATGTCAGAAATTTGCCAAGATTCCTCGACTGCCCACAAATGAAATTACTCAAATGACCAGCCCTTGGCCCTTTGCTGTATGGGGAATTGACTTAATTGGCGAACTACCAACGGGCCGGGGCGGAGCCAAATATGCTGTAGTGGCAGTCGATTATTTCACCAAATGGGTGGAAGCAGAACCTCTAAATAAAATATCTTCAGCAAAAGTTATAAACTTCTTGATCAAAAATATTCTGTGCAGGTACGGAGTCCCACTCAAGATCATATCAGACAACGGACTCCAGTTCGACAGCGAAGAATTTGCCGACTGGTGCCAAGAGCATGGAATTCATAAAAGCTTCTCATCAGTAGCTTATCCTCAGGCAAACGGACAAGTTGAAGCCGTCAACAAAATTCTCAAAACCCTAATCAAGAAGAAACTTGAAAAGTCGAAAGGCGCTTGGGTGGACGAACTTCCTACGGCACTATGGGCATACCGCACGTCTTTCAGAACATCAACGGGACATACTCCTTTCTCCTTGGCATATGGATTGGAGGCAATGCTCCCAGTTGAGACTATTATGCCTTCCCACCGTAGGATCCACTACAACCCAGATGAAAAATAAGAACTCCTCCTCATGTCTTTGGATCTGATTGAGGAAAGGAGAAACGATGCAGCACTTAAAGCAGCAGCTCACAAACAAAAAGTGGCAGCGCTATACAATTCCAAAGTCAAGCATCGCAGCTTACAAGAAGGAGATCTTGTCCTCCGGTGAATCTTTCCGCGCCCCGGGGCACTAGACCCCATCTGGGACGGACCGTATGTAATTCATAAAGATCTCCACAACGGAGCTTATATTTTGTCAACAGTGGACGGAGAGGTGTTCCAGAGGGCATGGAACATCCGACACCTCCGTCGATACTTCTCTTAACTTGTACTACCCATATGAAGTGAATTAACAAAGAGAATCAGTGGACGTAGGCACTTTCGTGCCGAACCACTTTAAAAAATCTTGTCTCTTTTTAGCTTGTTCCTTTATGACTTGGCTACTTGTTAAGTTTTATCCCTTTCTGTTGAACAAAATCCTATGGCATCTCCACTCAAGACGCACCGCGGCCTCATCTGGACTAGGCCTAACAGGTACGCTACGATTCTATGCACTCGCCAATGAGACACTTTTGCTCCAGCATCCCTCTGTTGCGGGTTAACTCATTGCGCGCCTGCCCTCAAAGCCAACTGTAATGAGCCGATTATAAGTCATCATAAAGGCCGACTATAGCCGATGGCAGCTCATTACGGCGTTCGGCTCGCCGGCAACTGTGAACCTACTTTAAGCCCCAACATAAGGTGTGGCCAGCCAGGGGTAGTTCACGGCCAACGGCACCCACGCTAGCCGGCCACGGTAAATCGAATAATACCCACGATTACGGACCATAATGGTTCGGGTAGTTACCGTGCGCGATCTCGGCTCCGATGTGTCTTAAGTGCGGCTGTGGTAAAAAAGAAAACTCCCCGCGGAGGCGTAAGATGGGTGACAAATGTCTCCAAGACCCACAGCTAGGGAAAGTGACTACAAAACCCGTTTGCCACGAACTTAAGCACATCAACGGCCTTCCGTGACTGGAAGTTTTACTTTTACTATATTTCCATTTCATTTAAAAACTTTTCTCCTATCCTGTATAACAAACTCTAAAGTACAGGAAACCAAATAGGAAGCATTCACTCATGAGAAACTAAGCCTGCGTACTGGGTGGCAGGGTACTCGGCTATATCCGTGAACAGTTACATAAGATACTCTAAGCTACCGCTTGCGAATGGAACATAAAGGGCGGTACTCTCTTTTCTTGTACATAAATACGTAACTATAGCTTGTTCGTACAATAACATTGCAACACATGAAATTATATTTCTAGCAAAAAACTTAGCATCAAACACAACTAGAATCACATGCATATACAAGTTATATTTCCCACGCAGCACATCAAGATGACAACAACATTTAAACATAACAACATCAGCTTATATTATAAAATCACACGAAGTTATTCTTTGCAAATAATATTGTTATAGTTACATGTCAATGACTAACGTAAACAGTGATAAAAAGAAATAAAAAGGTGGCAGCCGCGTCCACACTCCTTCACCAACTTCCCCAGTCTACTTAGCCGCAGGATCAGAGCCCCCAGCATGTGGATCAGGAGTCCCACCTGTCCAGTTCAGAAGAGGAATTCATTAAACGAATGATCAAGTTATGAAAACATGGAAAGGAGAGAAAGGGAAAAGAATAACTCACCAGCATCCGCCGGTTGATCCTCATCATCCAACTGCACGCCCGCTTCCTCTGTAGCAAGCAGCCGCATCCCCTCCTTCACCGCCGCTTGCTCCTCCTTCGAGAACTGGGCAGTAACCGCATCCAAATTGAAAGCCTCTCTGCCTTCCTTACCCGCGTTCACCCTGGCCTCCTCTAAAGCCTGGAGATACACCTTGGCCATCACCCGAGGGTAATCGTCCATCCAAGACAAGCCGCCCTCCTTCCAAGTTTGGAAGTACATGTCCTGCAGCATCTCATCCAGGGTGAGGGAGTTTGAGGAGAATGAGGGGGGCCGGATTCCGTGCTCTCCTCCGTAGTATCACGAGGAGGCTGAGTAGGAAGCTGCGAACCAGGGGAAGACTCAAATAAGGAACGGCTCCGCTTCTTTTTCCGAATGCCCTCTTCGATGACCCCAAGAAGAGGGCGATAACTGACTACATCCCCAGTGCGACCTGTGACGACCGCCCATGACTCCCGCACCGAAACAAGAGAATAGTGCGCTGAAAGGTGTGCCAGGCAGCCATGGACAATAGTCAGGGTAAAATAAAATCGCAGAATCTCTATCGTAACTCACAGCGCATGGATAAAATATAATAGAGAATTATATAGTGAAGTCTCAAAACAGAAAATCATCATATAAGCATCACAGTAGTTTTATACAATCATCTCAACAAATGCATACATCAAGACCTCACTACAAACACTCATCAAATACAGCAGCGGATACCCAGTACATATAGTAAGAAAACTAATATGCAAAGCCTCCTGCTCGTCTTCGTCATCTTCAGCGTAGAACTCCTAGCACAGCACCTGTCACCTGCTTACCTAGTCTGCCCATCCCAAACATGGATGAACAGCCCAAGGTAATAAGAGGAGACATAAAACCTTGAGTCAGACAAAGTCTTAGTGAGCAGTAAATTAACTATCAAACATACCAAAAGAGCATAAGGAATAAAAGGAATAGGAACCAAACCATCCCACTCCACCTCTTTCTACAGTGATAGCCCCCAGACACACACTAAGGAGAAGCAAGCATAATATAGCAGTTAAGTAAGGTAAAGCAATAATCACTCGAGTCAAGGACGATGTTTTCCAAATACAAACCCCCAAGGCCTAAACCAAGATCAGATAAGCACCCAGAAAACACCGCTCTTGAAGCCGAATGATGATACAACCAAACATCCAAACATCCATGACTCTGGCTATCACTGTTATCCTTGCTTCGAAATTACCGTTAATTGAATGACCGACTCCTTCCTGAGCCATCTGTCAAGGGCTAATGGTAACCCCGGTTCTAGACAAAACCCCGCACACTGCCTTGTGCCTAGGACTTATCTTCTTGGCCCAGAGTACTCGACTAACTGCCTGTAGTCTTTTAGGCGTCCCTATGTACTCTTGCTTTAGGTTTGCTAGAACCTTCAATAACGATGAGATCCAAGCCTCCTTGTCATCCTTCTCGACGACTTCTTTCAACTTAGCCCAAGCTTCCTCTTGAGCAATCCATTATCAACCAACTTGAACTACCCTTCAAGTTATCAACATGCTTGGAATGATCCCTGCCTGGATTAAGCCAAGACTCACATCATACTTCGCTTTATCGTACCAAAGCAAAGTCTCAACTCAACCATGCTTTGCCTTTTCGCATCCTGGCAAAGTCCCATCTCGATCTCATACTTCGCCTTTTCGCATCACGGCAAAGTCCCATCATCGAATCCATCCATATGAGCTTCCACATCCGCTTCATATGCCATCGGCAGCTTTCACCATTCAAGAGCCTTTCTACTTAGCTTTTGAATCATCTTCAACCATCTTGTTCCAAATCGACTACAAGCTAACTTGGAGCAATCAAATCTAACATACATTCAAACATTCAAGCATTCAAACAAGATATATTAAGCAATATCAATTATAATGGCAATTTCGTAAATAAGTGAGCAAAAGTCCAACATATGTGAAATCATGGTTTTTAGCATAGATCTATCAAATCTAAAATATGGGTTTTATCTCTAATACTTGTTAAATCAACTTTCATAGATAAACATCTTCAAATATGATGGATCTACATGCAGACTTATGGAAAATGCGAGAAAACGCTAACTTTATCACACAAACATATCACCAATCCCATATACTCCTTTGGATCCGCGTGAGAGATAACTACCACTCACCAAATCACTCAAACACCTCTAAAACAATCAACTACAGATCTGGACAGCGGAGATCAAGGCTCGATCCGGCAATATCTCGCTTCAATCGATGAATTCTAGCCTTTTCGGATGAAGATCTTCAACTTGGACACTTGGATCTTCAATCTCGATCTTCGATCTTCAACGGATGTTAGCACTTGATGGAAGTAGAGAAAGAAGTGAAGAAAATACTGAAGTCGAGTCTTCAAAATGGCAGCACTTCGTCGCTTCGAAAACCGGTGCCAAAAAGTGAGCCGAACCCCTCTATTTATAGGCTGAATCAACCCTGAGTCGTCGCCCTTAGGTCGGTCACGACCTAAGCCATGAGTCGTCCACGACTCATCAACATCCTGCGACCTAAAACAGCCCGCCCCTACAACTTAGCGACCTACCGACTTAACTGCATGCGGCCTAGCGACCTACCCCATGAGTCGTCCACGACTCATCAGGCCCTACGACCTACTACAACTCATGGTCACACGACCTAAAACACTACGACTTAACTACACTGCCACTCAAGTCTTAAGTCGTTCGACGACTCAACACCCAAGCTGCCTAACGACTTACGACTCATCGTTAAGTCGTACCTACCGACTCAATTGCAAACGACCTAACTACACAACACACACAGGGTCACACGACCTAGTTCCTGCCGACCTAAGTCTATGAGTCGGTCATATCCTTAAGTCGCCTAAACTCCTTGAGTCAGTCCCTATGAGTCGGTCACGACTCATCACCTAACCTAGCTATGTCTATGAGTCGGTCACGACTCAAGCCTTACCTCGGCTATGCCCATGAGTCGGTCACGACTCATCACTTCACTCAGGTAACTTCTAAACGACTCAAGCTAGAGGCAACACAAACAACACTAACAACCTGCAAATTCTACGACCTATCGTCACGTAAAATACGGGTCGTTACATTCTCTCCCCCTTAGGAATTTCGCCCTCGAAATTCCAAGCAAATAACAGCAATCACAATCATTCTGCATGCCTACCATCCATAGCAATCAACAAACCATGCATCCAATTCTAGCCTAGCATGCAGAATTCTAAGACTTAGAACAAGCTACAAATTCATGAGATGTCACGACACTTTAGGGCCATACCTCGAAGAGTCCGGGATGAGCTGCCTTCATCCTCTCTTCCTCCTCCCATGTACAGTCGTTAACATCGTCACTCCATTGTACCTTGAGCAACGTAATCGTCTTCCTCCTAAGCTGTTTCGTATCGGTTTCAACAATACGAAGCGGCTTACGAGGTCTCGTAACCACTGGATCAACCTCTAAGTCTTCACAGCTATCAGCAGAAACCACCGTACTTGGGTCGTGCACATACTTCCGTAGATAAGATACATGAAAAACATTGTGCACACCCGCCATCTTTCCCGGTAACTCCAATCTATAAGCGAGCTTTCCAATTCGCTCGATAATCGGGAATGGTCCAACGAATCTCGGAGTTAACTTTCCTTTGTTCCCGAATCTAATAACATTCTTCAATGGAGAAATCTTCAAGAAAACCATATCGCCTACGTCGAACTCCAAATCCTTTCGACGATTATCAGCATAACTTTTCTGACGATCTTGGGCTGCTTTCATTCTTTGCCGAATGATCTCTATACAATCCGTAGTCTGTCGAATCATCTCTGGCCCAAGTATCAGCTTTTCTCCAGCTTCCAACCAACATGTCGGAGAGTTACACGGTCTTCCATATAATGCCTCATATGGTGCCATACCAATACTCGACTGATAACTGTTATTATAAGCAAACTCCACCAAATGAAGATGATCTTCCCATGATCCCCCGAAGTCCAAAACACAAGCTCTAAGAAGATCTTCCAAAACCCGGTTGACTCTCTCAGTCTGACCATCTGTTTGAGGGTGATAAGCTGTACTCAAACACAACTTAGTTCCCAAAACCTCTTGGAAGCTCTTCCAAAATCCACTAGTGAACAATGGGTCTCGATCGCTCACTATACTCTTCGGAACACCATGGAATCGAACAATCCACTTCACATACAACTCAGCCAACTTCGATGCAGTTCTAGTCGATCGAACAGGAATGAACCTTGCACTCTTGGTCAAACGATCTACAATGACCCAAATTCCTTCATTCCCTGCCCTGGTTCTAGGTAGACCATCAATAAAATCCATCGACACTTGCTCCCACTTCCACGTAGGAACCTCTAATGGCTGAAGTAATCCACTGGGCTTCTTCTGCTCAGCTTTCACCAACTGGCAATTCATACATTTGGAAATAAAATTTCCAACATCTTTCTTCATACCTTCCCAGTAGTAAGCTCTCTTCATATCCCGATACATCTTATTACCACCTGGATGAATTGTCAACTTTGAGTGATGACTTTCCCTCAGAACTTCATCTCTCAATCCATCAATATCGGGAACAACCAATCGTCCTTGCTTTCGAAGCCAACCCTCTCGATCGACCTCGAATCCTTTACCCTTCTCTGGATCCAATCCAGATTTCAAATCACGGATAATTATGACAAGCTTATCGTCTCTCTTTTGGCTTTCGCCAATCCTTTCCACTAGAGTAGGCCTTATCGATAAGTTTGCCAACATCTCAGGTTCCAACTCGCATCTAGGCCTGAAATCAAATCCAGCCAAATACTCAAGACTCTTCCATTCTGAAAACATGGCTCCCAAACCTACATGTCTTCGACTTAACGCATCAGCTACTGCGTTACCTTTTCCCGGAGTATAGGCTATACCAAAATCATAAGATGCTAGAAACTCTAACCACCGTTGCTGTCGAAGATTCAAATCCTTTTGGGAGAACAGATACTTCAACGACTTATGATCTGTAAACAACTCGAATCTAACTCCCAATAGGTAGTGTCTCCACATCTTCAAAGCAAACACTATCGCCGCCAACTCCAAATCATGAGTTGGATAATTCCTTTCATGCGGCTTCAGTTGTCGACTAGCATACGCAACAACTTTATCCTTCTGCATTAGCACCGCTCCCAGTCCAGTGCCACATGCATCGGTGTAAACCACCATCTCATCATTCCCACTTGGAATAGTCAATACAGGAGCACTCGTCAGTCGCTCTTTCAGGATTACGAAGGCTTGCTCACACTTGTCATCCCATCGGAACACTTGGTTCTTCTTCGTCAATCCTGTCAACGGTGCAGCTATCTTGGAAAAGTCCTTGATAAACCGACGATAATATCCCGCTAATCCAAGAAAACTTCTCACATCAGATGCATTCTTAGGTCTAACCCAATCCTGGATCGCTGCTACCTTAGCGGGATCAACCGCTATTCCACTTCCAGAGATAACATGGCCTAAGAACCTCACTTCACTCTTCCAGAAGTGACACTTCGAAAACTTAGCCTTCAGCTGATGTTTCCGCAAGATTTCCAAAACAATCCTCAAGTGCGTCTTGTGCTCTTCCTCAGTTCTGGAATAAACCAAAATATCATCCACGAACACAAGCACGAACTTATTCAACTGATCTCTGAATACTCTGTTCATAAGATCCACAAAATATGCTGGTGCGTTAGTCAATCCAAACGGCATTACCAGCCACTCATAAAATCCGGATGGTGTCCTGAAAGCAGTCTTCGGCACACTATCCCTTGCCACTCTCAACTGGTGAAATCCCGTTGCCAAATCCATCTGAGAAAACACCTTAGCCTCGTGAAGCTGATCAAACAAGTCATCTATTCTCGGCAATGGATACTTGTTCTTCCTAGTCAACTTATTCAGCTCACGATAATCAACACACAACCTCAACGATCCATCCGCTTTGGTTGCAAACACAACGGGCGCACCCCATTCGGACACACTTCTCCGAATGAATCCTTTCCGTAAAAGGTCATCAACTTGCACCTTCAGCTCTTGCTGCTCCCTCGGTGCCATCCGCCTAAGAGGCATCACAACAGGTCTGGCTCCCTCAACTAGATCGATACGAAACTCGATCTCCCTATGCGGCGGCAACCCTTTGACTTCGTCAAAGACATCCTCAAATCCATTCACAATAGGCACCAATGACAGTCCTTCCCGTGGAACAACCAGCGAATACATGAAGCTCATGAAGACGCCTTCCTCATGCTTACATCGTATCACAACCTTTCGCCCTTCCACATTCCCGACTGTCACCTCCAGCCTCTCACAATCAATCCTAGCCGCATACTTCCTAAGCCAGTCCATACCCAAAATAATTCCGAACCCCGCAAAGTTCAGAACAAAGCAATCACAAACAAACGAGCAATCATGACTCGAAACAACTAGACCACGGCATATCATACACAAGCATGACGAACCCCCAACTGGATTAGTCACAACCAATGGCCTATCAACAATGTCCGGTTTCAAACCTAACCGGCCTACCAAATCATCACAAACAAAAGAATGCGATGCTCCAGTATCAAATAACACTCTAACTGGAACACCACAAATGGAAAGAGTACCTTGAACCACCACACTCTTCCCCTTCTCCTCAGCAGTAGGAGCTCTTGAAGATGACGGCACAGCTTCCAAAGCATAGGCCTGCACAATCTGCCTATTTTTCCTCGGCTCTGGGCAATCCTTCTTGATATGTCCCAGCTTATCACAGTTGTAACATTTTCCCGGCACCTTGGGATTCTTACAATCTTTGTAGAGATGGCCCTTCTGCTGACAGTTATAACAAGTCAACTCACCCTTCAGCTTCTTCTGGCCATCCTTGCCCCTCTGTTGCTGCTGCTTCCTCTTCTTATTTCCACCCTGCTGTGGTTTAGATCCTTCCCTGGTTACAGCAACAACAGAACTTTCCTTAGGGAACAAACTCTCATGCCTCAAAGCTTTCTCCACCAGCTTCTCAAATGGATCGTCCAAGTGATCCACCAACTGCCTTCCAAGATAAGCATCCAGACCGGTCACAAACTTTTCATTCTTCTGGTATGGAGAATCAATATACGATCTGGCATACTTAGACAAAGCTTCGAACTCAGAAATATACTCCAGAACTGGCCTCCCTCCCTGCTTGAGCTCTACAAATCTCTTGAACAAAACAGACTTCTGAGCCGTAGAGATGAACTTGGCTTCAAATCTAACTTGGAATTGCTCCCAAGTTATCTCCTCCTCTGGTGTATCTATAGTGATAGAATTCCACCAATCCGCAGCTCTCCCTTGAAGCTGCCTCGATGCAAGCTTTCTCTTGGTTGCATCCTCAATCCCTAGATCACCAAAAATCCTTCGGCAAGCATCCATCCATCTCTGCACTTCAATAGTAGATTCTGTCCCCAAGAAAGCTTTTCCTCCAAGAGAAGTATAATCCTTGCAAAGCTTGGCAAAATCCACTGGCCTTGGAGCCTGGACTTGAACCCCCACATCCACAGATGATCCTGAAGCTGGTACCCTCCTCATGATCGAAGTCATCATTGCTTCGAACATCGCAGCATAGTCAACAGCTTCCCTAGTAGCCCGACTTTCCCTTGCAGCTTGTCTCTCGCTTCGACTCATTCTTAATATCTGTAAAAAGAATGATTAGAACACCTTAAGAAACAACTGCATAAGGAGTTCAAATCCATCTAAGCTACTATATTATATATAGTAATCATCCATCAAAATACAATTACGTCTCTCTTACGTAATTACGTCAGCGAGCGTTGGCTAAAATCGATTAACCAAAGCTCCGATACCAAATGTGACGACCGCCCATGACTCCCGCACCGAAACAAGAGAATAGTGCGCTGAAAGGTGTGCCAGGCAGCCATGGACAATAGTCAGGGTAAAATAAAATCGCAGAATCTCTATCGTAACTCACAGCGCATGGATAAAATATAATAGAGAATTATATAGTGAAGTCTCAAAACAGAAAATCATCATATAAGCATCACAGTAGTTTTATACAATCATCTCAACAAATGCATACATCAAGACCTCACTACAAACACTCATCAAATACAGCAGCGGATACCCAGTACATATAGTAAGAAAACTAATATGCAAAGCCTCCTGCTCGTCTTCGTCATCTTCAGCGTAGAACTCCTAGCACAGCACCTGTCACCTGCTTACCTAGTCTGCCCATCCCAAACATGGATGAACAGCCCAAGGTAATAAGAGGAGACATAAAACCTTGAGTCAGACAAAGTCTTAGTGAGCAGTAAATTAACTATCAAACATACCAAAAGAGCATAAGGAATAAAAGGAATAGGAACCAAACCATCCCACTCCACCTCTTTCTACAGTGATAGCCCCCAGACACACACTAAGGAGAAGCAAGCATAATATAGCAGTTAAGTAAGGTAAAGCAATAATCACTCGAGTCAAGGACGATGTTTTCCAAATACAAACCCCCAAGGCCTAAACCAAGATCAGATAAGCACCCAGAAAACACCGCTCTTGAAGCCGAATGATGATACAACCAAACATCCAAACATCCATGACTCTGGCTATCACTGTTATCCTTGCTTCGAAATTACCGTTAATTGAATGACCGACTCCTTCCTGAGCCATCTGTCAAGGGCTAATGGTAACCCCGGTTCTAGACAAAACCCCGCACACTGCCTTGTGCCTAGGACTTATCTTCTTGGCCCAGAGTACTCGACTAACTGCCTGTAGTCTTTTAGGCGTCCCTATGTACTCTTGCTTTAGGTTTGCTAGAACCTTCAATAACGATGAGATCCAAGCCTCCTTGTCATCCTTCTCGACGACTTCTTTCAACTTAGCCCAAGCTTCCTCTTGAGCAATCCATTATCAACCAACTTGAACTACCCTTCAAGTTATCAACATGCTTGGAATGATCCCTGCCTGGATTAAGCCAAGACTCACATCATACTTCGCTTTATCGTACCAAAGCAAAGTCTCAACTCAACCATGCTTTGCCTTTTCGCATCCTGGCAAAGTCCCATCTCGATCTCATACTTCGCCTTTTCGCATCACGGCAAAGTCCCATCATCGAATCCATCCATATGAGCTTCCACATCCGCTTCATATGCCATCGGCAGCTTTCACCATTCAAGAGCCTTTCTACTTAGCTTTTGAATCATCTTCAACCATCTTGTTCCAAATCGACTACAAGCTAACTTGGAGCAATCAAATCTAACATACATTCAAACATTCAAGCATTCAAACAAGATATATTAAGCAATATCAATTATAATGGCAATTTCGTAAATAAGTGAGCAAAAGTCCAACATATGTGAAATCATGGTTTTTAGCATAGATCTATCAAATCTAAAATATGGGTTTTATCTCTAATACTTGTTAAATCAACTTTCATAGATAAACATCTTCAAATATGATGGATCTACATGCAGACTTATGGAAAATGCGAGAAAACGCTAACTTTATCACACAAACATATCACCAATCCCATATACTCCTTTGGATCCGCGTGAGAGATAACTACCACTCACCAAATCACTCAAACACCTCTAAAACAATCAACTACAGATCTGGACAGCGGAGATCAAGGCTCGATCCGGCAATATCTCGCTTCAATCGATGAATTCTAGCCTTTTCGGATGAAGATCTTCAACTTGGACACTTGGATCTTCAATCTCGATCTTCGATCTTCAACGGATGTTAGCACTTGATGGAAGTAGAGAAAGAAGTGAAGAAAATACTGAAGTCGAGTCTTCAAAATGGCAGCACTTCGTCGCTTCGAAAACCGGTGCCAAAAAGTGAGCCGAACCCCTCTATTTATAGGCTGAATCAACCCTGAGTCGTCGCCCTTAGGTCGGTCACGACCTAAGCCATGAGTCGTCCACGACTCATCAACATCCTGCGACCTAAAACAGCCCGCCCCTACAACTTAGCGACCTACCGACTTAACTGCATGCGGCCTAGCGACCTACCCCATGAGTCGTCCACGACTCATCAGGCCCTACGACCTACTACAACTCATGGTCACACGACCTAAAACACTACGACTTAACTACACTGCCACTCAAGTCTTAAGTCGTTCGACGACTCAACACCCAAGCTGCCTAACGACTTACGACTCATCGTTAAGTCGTACCTACCGACTCAATTGCAAACGACCTAACTACACAACACACACAGGGTCACACGACCTAGTTCCTGCCGACCTAAGCCTAAGCCTTATCCCGACCTAGCACACATGCACGACTCAATGGCCTAAGTCCCCAACGACTTATCTACTAAGTCGGCCCACCGACCTAATCGACACAAGGGATAACGTACTCTGCCGACCCAAGCCTTAGGTCGTATTCACCTTAACCCGGCAAACCCTATGAGTCGGCCAACCTTAACTCGGCAACACCTTAGGTCGGTCATAACTGCTAACTCGTTAGCCACTAAGTCGTAACTCGGAAACACCCTAACTCTACTGACTCAGCAACACGCTAACTCGGCCATACGAGTTAACTTTTAAGCCGGCCTCCTATGAGTCGTAACCCGTACACGACTCATCTTTAACCCAGAAATCCTTAAGTCGCAACATCACTAAGTCGTGACTCCTACACGACCTAAGTCTATGAGTCGGTCATATCCTTAAGTCGCCTAAACTCCTTGAGTCAGTCCCTATGAGTCGGTCACGACTCATCACCTAACCTAGCTATGTCTATGAGTCGGTCACGACTCAAGCCTTACCTCGGCTATGCCCATGAGTCGGTCACGACTCATCACTTCACTCAGGTAACTTCTAAACGACTCAAGCTAGAGGCAACACAAACAACACTAACAACCTGCAAATTCTACGACCTATCGTCACGTAAAATACGGGTCGTTACACGACCAGTAGAGGGTTTCGCAGAAGCTCTCCTCGACTTAAACTGCTCAAGGCGGTGTCGAACGTCCGACGTTTTAACCACCTGGCCTGCCCCTGGAATAAAGAACAAGTGTTACGAACATACAATAATCCACAGTTCGAAAAATGTGTTAAGTTAAAAGGAAAGAAAAGTGAGAAGACACATCTATTATACAAACCCGACGGAGGAGTGGGATACTGCAATAAGCCCTGGATCTCATTCCAGGACGGAAGTGAACCGTAAAAAATTTCTAAGTCCCTATCGAAAATGGAATCGGCAGAGGACAAAAGTTCACCTTGCATCGCCGGAATCGCCCTAGCTGAGGAACCCTTAGAGGATGGGTCAGTGCCAGCCACAGCTTTGCCGGTTTCCTTTGCCTTCTCCGTTTCCGGCTCTCCCTCCGACTCCCCGAAGGCCCGACGGAGAGCCTCATCCAGTTCAAGGTCTTGCTCAGAGGATAGGGCACCGACGCTACTACCACCTTGACCGTCGCCATCTCCTCCACCCTCCGACCCTTCTCCAACCTCGCCTCCTTCCTCCTCTTCTACACCTTCCTCCTCCGGGACAGTCGGTAAAGTACTTGGAGAAGGGCCATCAGACTTCTTCAGTTTCTTCCCCCCGACAACGGGACGCTCTGCAAAAGGCTCCTTCTTACCGCTCTTCACCATAGCCCCCTCCTTAGCTTTAGCAGCCTTCTCCTCAGCCGTGTCTCTTTGCTTAACCACGGACTGATGCGGTAAGATCAAATTATACTCCAAGAGGGTTGCGTTCCTGATCAAGAAGGAGGCCGACCGGTCCCGTGCCGGAATAGCCTTTAGTTCAGCAGCCATTCGCACCAAGGAATCATCCTCCACGACTGCAATACCACCTGTCGCTAGCCAGAAATAGAAGCACGTCAGAAAAAACACTACAGTCAAAACATGGAAAGTATAAATGAAATCCATCTTACAGCCGGAAGTGAAAAGGCGGAAAGAAACAGCATCGTCCTTGATGAAGAACCACTCTTTCTTGAACATGGTAAACTTGGAATATAAGTCCAGGACTGGTTTGAAGGGCACGGCCGCTTCCAGACTAATATACGGAGACCCCTTCTTATAGCCTCTCAGGTTGTACAAATATCGAATTTCCCGGTTAGAAGGAGGACGCCCGTACCTCCTCTGGAAGATAACAAAAAGGCTCACCAGGATGGCATAAGAGTTAGGTTGAAGCTGGAAGGGAGCCACCTTCAAATATGTGGTGAAGCTTACTATCCAAGCATTGATAGGAGGGATAGCACCGCACATGCAATGGTATCTGCTATAAGCAAAGTAGCCCTCGGGAGGATTATATGGCATCACTCCATCTCCCGGCAGCAGCATAAGAGCCCTATCTATCCCGAAGGAACGGGATATGACGTCAAGTTGCTCCTCCTTTAGGGAGCTAGGAAAGCAATCAGGAGGGGAGATCAGAAGTTCCTGTGGACCATATCCATCCACTAGAGACCTCGGAATAGGTCGATGTTGCCCGGATCCTGGTTGGACTGGGGGCAAGGAAGAAGAAGACTCTCCTGTGCCTCTAGACTTCTTTCTGTCCGATCGTGTTTCCGCTTTGCGAGACATTTTCTGCAGCACAAGAAAAACTTGATATTAGAATAAGAAGTATAGGAAAATAAACAAGCAAGTATCCAAAGCAAGCATATAAAAGCCTAAGATTTCGCTCAAGATTCAAATTCCAAGTCTCATTCGGTATATGCCTCATTCGGTAGTTCCATTCGGCATTAGAGGTTCATCCGGTATACGAATTCGTTCGGTAATACGGTGCAAGCAAATTCATTCGGCAATGGGGCATGAAGTTCATTCGGCACTAAGGCCTCAAACTCATTCGGCATACGGAAACATTCGGTAATAAAGCCATTCGGTGATAGAGTGTGCACCTGATTCGGTAGAGATTTGGTTCGGCAGACGATTTGGTCCGGCAAGTCAGTTGATTCGGCTCTCTGGTTCGGTAAGGGAAAACCGAGGGGGGTACGGCCTCTATATATAGGCGAGCTCAGGGCCGCCGAACCAATTGGTTCGGCCCACCGGATAGGAACACCGGACCAATAACAAATATACCGAACCAACTAGGTGCCGAATGAAACCACAGCCGGATGAGAATAACCGGACCAACAAAAAACCGAATGAACTATCTCTCTACCAACGACAGCCAGGAACTAGGGGCATGCAGAGCGCCTCATGCAGATAAGTACCGAACTCCAGAACTAACTAATAAAATGAGGATTATTACAACGATGAATAAGTTGTAAATCTCTCACTAACATGGATTAATCGTTTACACGTGTACGCGACCACGAACGGTCCATAGGCACGCTCTGAATGGTTATTAACCCTATTGTCGTGGGAATTTACACTTTGACACGCCTTTTTAAACTCGTAGGTTAAACGGATATTTGACTCTGATAATTATGAAATGGCTAAGCTACTTACACATGTACGGGGTCGCGAACGATCCCTAGGCATGCTCTGAGCTGGCGATAAACCATCTTGACAAACGATCCAAGGATCTACTCTGACATGAACCTGGCATCAATGATGCTAAGCCCCCTCGGGGCTTACTCTCTCGTCCCAAACAGCACAGGACATCAACAGGATATGAACATCCAGCCCATGGCGTTACAAAACAAGCCTTCTCGCCACAGGGAAAACAAAGCGCGACACATGCAAGCACGTGCCCCACTTTGGGGGGAAAATGTTGGGCGAATTCTCACCCAGAAGATCTCGAGACCAAGAAGTCAAAGTTTTACTCGGGCTCGCAACCTCCACCCCGTTCGACAAACACAAGGCGCAATATAAACCTAGAAATCCATCCAACATTCTCAGTGTAGAAGCTCATTCGGCCCCATGCTCATTCGGCCCCAAGCTCATTCGGCCCCAAGCTCATTCGGCCCCAAGCTTCATTCGGCCCCAAGCTTCATTCGGCCCAAGCCCTCCAATACCGGACCAACTCCACTACCGAACCACCACTCTAACACCCTACCGGACCACCATAACCGAACTAAACACCAACTTCTCTAAGCACAGCCGAATGAAGCCTCGCCGAACCAGATGATTGCCAGTCCAGATTGCTCCAGTCCGGGCCCACCAGCAGCTATATACATCAAAGACCCCTGCCCCCTACCTCACTCTATAAATAGAGGGGCAGGGGTACAACAATGGCAGACAAGTTTGAGAGCTCAAGCAAGGAAGGAACTTTCAAACTACTTTCATATACTTATATACGAAGCATTGTACTTGTAATCTGAAAAAAAAAGATAATAACATATAAAGTGGACGTAGGCACATTCTGGCCGAACCACTATAAATCCGCGTGTCTTTTGCATTTCAGCCCCTATATCTCTTATATTTACATACTCATCTAAAATCATTGAAAATCACATATAATCAACTAAATAATACGACTTGGAGGTGTTTGTCCATTTTTTGTGCAAACAATGCCCAAAAAGGACAACCCGAATCTCAATCGGGTCTCGTATGTTTTTTACCCTTCGTTTTTTCGACACGTGGATTTTTACGGTAAAACGGGATTACCGTGGCCCGTCTTCGACTTCCCATTGCTGTAGAGTGGTGCACCATGGTAGTGTTCCATTTCAAATCCATGCACGCATTTCTAAAAGTCGTACGACACTGTTTCAACATTTCGGACGGATATTGCACCTTGCACCGTGGATGTTGCACCCTGTAGATATCGATTATTCAAACGGCCATAACTTCTGGCTCGTTTAGAGTTACGGGAGCCCTAACCTGTCAAAACGAAGGCCTCGATGAGTTTTACGGCTTTGACAGCTTTCAGCCGTCAACGGATAGATTAATGCCCAAAAAGGACAACACGAATCTCAATCGGGTCTCGTAAGTTTTCATCCCTTCGTTTTTTCGACACGTGGATTTTTACGGTAAAATGGGATTACCGTGGCCCGTCTTCGACTTTCCATCGCTGGAGAGTGGTGCACCATGGTAGTGTTCCATTTCAAATCCATGCACGCATTTCAAAAAGTCGTACGGCACTGTTTCTCCATTTTGAACGGATGTTGCACCTTGCACCGTGGATGTTGCACCCTGTAGATATCGTTTTTTCAAACGGCCATAACTTCTGGCTCGTTTAGAGTTACGGGAGCCATAACCTGTCAAAACGAAGGACTCGATGAGTTCTACGGCTTTTGCAGCTTTCAGCCGTCAACGGATAGATTAATGCCCAAAAAGGACAGCCCGAATCTCAATCGGGTCTCGTAAGTTTTTAACCCTTCGTTTTTTCGACACGTGGACTTTTACGGTAAAACAGGATTACCGTGGCTGGCCTTCGATTTACCATCGCTGGAGAGTGATGTACCATGGTACTGTTCCGTTTCAAATACATGCACGCATTTCTAAAAGTCGTACGACACTGTTTCGCCATTTCGGACGGATGTTGCACCATGCACCGTGGATGTTGCACCCTGTAGATATCGATTATTCGGACGACCACAACTTATGGCTCGTTTAGAGTTACGGGAGCCATAACCTGTCGAAACGAAGGCCTCGATGAGTTCTACGGCTTAGACAGCTTTCAGCCGTCAACGGATAGATTAATGCCCAAAAAGGACAACCCGAATCTCAATTGGGTCTCGTAAGTTTTTTACCCTTCGTTTTTTCGACACGTGGATTTTTACGGTAAAACGGGATTACCGTGGCCCGTCTTCGACTTCCCATCGCTGGAGAGTGGTGCACCATGGTAGTGTTCCGTTTCAAATCCATGCACGCATTTCTAAAAGTCGTACGGCACTGTTTCACCATTTCGGACGGATGTTTCACCTTGCACCATGGATGTTGCACCCTGTAGATATCGATTATTCAAACGGCCATAACATCTGGCTCGTTTAGAGTTACGGGAGCCATAACCTGTCAAAACGAAGGCGTCGATGAGTTCTACGGCTTTAACAGCTTTCAGCCGTCAACGGATAGATTAATGCCCAAAAAGGACAACCCGAATCTCAATCGGGTCTTGTAAGTTTTTAACCCTTCGTTTTTTCGACACGTGGATTTTTACGGTAAACCGGGATTACGGCGGCCCGTCTTCGGCTTCCCATCGCTGGAGAGTGGTGCACCATGGTACCGTTCCATTTCAAATCCACGCACGCATTTCTAAAAGTCGTACGGCACTGTTTTGCCATTTCGGACGGATGTTGCACCTTGTAGATATCGATTATTCGGACGGCCATAACTTCTGGCTCGTTTAGAGTTACGGGAGCCATAACCTGTCAAAACGAAGGCCTCGATGAGTTCTACGGCTTTGACCGCTTTAAGCCGTCAACGCATGGACTAATGCCCAAAAAGGACAAACCGAATCTCAACCGGGTCTCATAAGTTTTTTACCCTTCGGTTTTTCGACACGTGGATTTTTACGGTAAAACAGGATTACCGTGGCTGGCCTTCGATTTACCATCGCTGGAGAGTGGTGCACCATGGTACTGTTCCGTTTCAAATCCATGCACGCATTTCTAAAAGTCGTACGACACTGTTTCTCCATTTCGGACGGATGTTGCACCTTGCACCGTGGATGTTGCACCCTGTAGATATCGATTATTCGGACGGCCATAACTTCTGCCTCGTTCAGAGTTACGGGAGCCATAACCTGTCAAAACGAAGGCCTCGATGAGTTCTACGACTTTGAAAGCTGTCAACGGATAGATTAATTCCCAAAAAGGACAACCCGAATCTCAATCGGGTCTCTTAAGTTTTTTACCCTTCATTTTTTCGACACGTGGATTTTTACGGCAAAACAGGATTACGGTGGCAGGCCTTCGATTTACCATCGCTGGACAGTGATGCACCATGGTACTGTTCCGTTTCAAACCCATGCACACATTTTAAAATGTCGTACGGCACTGTTTCGCCATTTCGGACGGATGTTGCAACTTGCACCGTGGATGTTGCACCCTGTAGATATCGATTATTCGAACGGCCATAACTTCTGGCTCGTTTAGAGTTACGGGAGCCATAACCTTTCAAAACGAAGGCCTCGATGAGTTATATGGCTTTGACAGGTTTCAGCCGTCAACGGAAGATTAATGCCCAAAAAGGACAGCCCGAATCTCAGTCGGGTGTCGTAAGTTTTTAACCCTTCATTTTTTCGACACGTGGACTTTTACGGCAAAACGGGATTACCGTGGCCCGTCTTAGACTTCCCATCGCTGGAGAGTGGTGTACCATGGTAGTGTTCCGTTTCAAATCCATGCACGCATTTCTAAATGTCGAACGGCACTGTTTCGCCATTTCGGACGGATGTTGCACCTTGCACCGTGGATGTTGCACCCTGTAGATATCGATTATTCGGACGGCCATAACTTCTGGCTCGTTTAGACTTACGGGATCCATAACCTGTCCAAACGAAGGCCTCGATGAGTTCTACGGCTTTGACAGCTTTCAGCCGTCATCGGATAGATTAATGCCCAAAAAGGACAACCCGAATCTCAATCGGGTCTGGTAAGTTTTTTACCATTCGTTTTTTCGACACGTGGATTTTTACGGTAAAACGGGAATACCGTGGCCCGTCTTTGACTTACCATCGCTGGAGAGTGGTGCACCATGGTACTGTTCCATTTCAAATCCATGCACGCATTTCTAAAAGCCGTACGACACTGTTTTGCTATTTCGGACGGATGTTGCACCTTGCACCGTGATGTTGCACCCTGTAGATATCGATTATTCGGACGGCCATAACTTCTGGCTCGTTTAGAGTTACGGGAGCCATAACCTTTAAAAATGAATGCTTCGATGAGTTCTACGGCTTTGACAGCTTTCAGCCGTCAATGGATAGATTAATGCCCAAAAAGGACAACCCGAATCTCAATGGGGTCTCGTAAGTTTTTTACCCTTCATTTTTTCGACACGTGGATTTTTACGGTAAAACGGGACTACGGTGGCTGGTCTTTGATTTACCATTGCTGGAGAGTGGTGCACCATGGTACTGTTCCGTTTCAAATCCATGCATGCATTTCTAAAAGTCGTAAGGCACTGTTTTGCCATTTCGGACGGATGTTGCACCCTACACCGTGGATGTTGCACCCTGTAGATATCGATTATTCAAACGGCCATAATTTCTGGCTCGTTTAGAGTTACAGGAGCCATAACCTGTCAAAACGAAGGCCTCGATGAGTTCTACGGCTTTGACAGCTTTCAGCCGTGAACGGAAAGATTAATGCCCAAAAAGGACTGCCCGAATCTCAATCGGGTCTCGTAAGTTTTTTACCCTTCGTTTTTTCGACACGTGGATTTTTAGGGTAAAACAGGATTACCGTGGCTGGCCTTCGATTTACCATCGCTGGAGAGTGGTGCACCATGGTACTGTTCCGTTTCAAATCCATGCACGCATTTCTAAAAGTCGTACGGCACTGTTTCGCCATTTCGGACGGATGTTGCACCTTGCACCGTGGATGTTGCACCCTGTAGATAATGATTATTCGGACGGCCATAACTTCTGGCTCGTTTAGAGTTACGGGAGCCATAACCTGTCAAAACGAAGGCCTCGATGAGTACTACGGCTTTGATAGCTTCAGCCGTCGATGGATAGATTAATTGCCCAAAAAGGACAACCCGAATCTCAATCGGGTCTTGTTAGTTTTTTACCCTTCATTCACGTGGATTATTCAGTAAAACAGGATTACCGTGGCCCGTCTTCGACTTCCCATCACTGGAGAGTGGTGCACCATGGTAGTGTTCCGTTTCAAATCCATGCACGCATTTCTAAAAGTCGTACGACACTGTTTCGCCATTTCGGACGGATGTTGCACCTTGCACCGTGGATGTTGCACCCTGTAGATATCGATTATTCGGATGTTCTGGCTCGTTTAGATTTACGGGAGCCATAACCTGTCAAAACGAAGGCCTCGATGAGTTCTACGGCTTTGACGGCTTTCAGCCGTCAACGGATAGATTTATGCCCAAAAAGGACAACCCGAATCTCAATCGGGTCTCGTAAGTTTTTTACCCTTCGTTTTTTCGACACGTGGATTTTTACGGTAAAACAGGATTACCGTGGCCCGTCTTCGACTTCCCATCGCTGGAGAGTGGTTCACCATGGTACTGTTCCGTTTCAAATCCATGCATGCATTTCTAGAAGTCGTACGACACTGTTTCACCATTTCGGACGGATGTTGCACCTTGCACCGTGGGTGTAGCACCCTGTAGATATCGATTATTCAAACGGCCATAACTTCAGGCTCATTTAGAGTTACGAGAGCCATAACCTGTCAAAACGAAGGCCTCGATGAGTTCTACGGCTTTGATAGCTTTCAGCCGTCAACGGATAGATTAATGCCCAAAAAGGACAACTCGAATCTCAATCGGGTCTCGTAAGTTTTTTACCCTTCGTTTTTTCGACACGTGGATTTTGACGGTAAAACAGGATTACAGTGGCTGGCCTTCGATTTACCATCGCTGGAGAGTGTTGCACCATGGTACTGTTCCGTTTCAAATCCATGCACGCATTTCTAAAAGTTGTACGACACTGTTTCGCCATTTCAGACGGATGTTGCACCTTGCATAGTGGATGTTGCACCCTGTAGATATCGATTATTCGGACGGCCATAACTTCTGGCTCGTATAGAGTTATGGGAACCATAACCTGTCAAAACGAAGGCCTCGATGAGTTCTACGGCTTTGACGGCTTCAGCCGTCAACGGATAGATTAATTTCCCAAAAAGGACAACCCGAATCTCAATCGGGTCTTGTAAGTTTTTTACCCTTCGTTTTTTCGACACGTGGATTTTGACGGTAAAACAGGATTACCGTGGCTGGCCTTCGATTTACCATCGCTGGAGAGTGGTGCACCATGGTACTGTTTTGTTTCAAATCCATGCACGCATCCCTAAAAGTCGTACGGCACTGTTTCTCCATTTCGGACGGATGTTGCACCTTGCACCGTGGATGTTGCACCCGGTAGATATCGATTATTCGGACGACCATAACTTCTAGCTCCTTTAGAGTTGCGGGAGCCATAACCTGTCAAAACGAAGGCCTCGATGAGTTCTACAGCATTAACAACTTTCATCCGTCAATAGATAGATTAATGCCCAAAAAGGATAACCCGAATCTCAATCGGGTCTCGTAAGTTTTTTACCCTTCGTTTTTTCGACACGTGGATTTTTACGGTAAAACGGGATTACCGTGGCCCTTCTTCGACTTCCCATCGCCGGAGAGTGGTGCACCATGGTACTGTTCCGTTTCAAATCCATGCATGCATTTCTAGAAGTCGTACGACACTGTTTCACCATTTCGGATGGATGTTGCACCTTGCACCGTGGGTGTTGCACCCTGTAGATATCGATTATTCAAATGGCCATAACTTCTGGCTCGTTTAGAGGTACGAGAGCTATAACCTATCAAAACGAAGGCCTCGATGAGTTCTACGGCTTTGATAGCTTTCAGCCGTCAACGATAGATTAATACCGAAAAAGGACAACCCGAATCTCTATCGGGTCTCGTAAGTTTTTTACCCTTCGTTTTTTCGACACGTGGATTTTTACGGTAAAACTGGATTACAGTGGCTGGCCTTCGATTTACCATCGCTGGAGAGTGGTGCACCATTGTACTGTTCCGTTTCAAATCCATGCATGAATTTCTAAAAGTCGTACGACACTGTTTCGCCATTTCGGACGGATGTTGCACCTTGCACAGTGGATGTTGCACCCTGTAGATATCGATTATTCGGACGACCATAACTTCTGGCTCGTATAGAGTTATGGGAGCCATAACCTGTCAAAACGAAGGCCTCGATGAGTTCTACGGTTTCGACGGCTTTCATCCGTCAAAGGATAGATTAATGCCCAAATAGGACAACCCGAATCTCAATCGGGTCTCGTAAGTTTTTTACCCTACGTTTTTTCGACACGTGGATTTTTATGGTAAAACAGGATTACCGTGGCTGGCCTTCGATTTACCATCACTGGAGAGTGGTGCACCGTGGTACTGTTTTGTTTCAAATCCATGCACGCATTTCTCAAAGTCGTACGGCACTGTTTCGCCATTTCAGACGGATGTTGCACCTTGCATAGTGGATGTTGCACCCTGTAGATATCGATTATTCGGACGGCCATAACTTCTGGCTCGTATAGAGTTATGGGAACCATAACCTGTCAAAACGAAGGCCTCGATGAGTTCTACGGCTTTGACGGCTTCAGCCGTCAACGGATAGATTAATTTCCCAAAAAGGACAACCTGAATCTCAATCGGGTCTTGTAAGTTTTTTACCCTTCGTTTTTTCGACACGTGGATTTTGACGGTAAAACAGGATTACCGTGGCTGGCCTTCGATTTACCATCGCTGGAGAGTGGTGCACCATGGTACTGTTTTGTTTCAAATCCATGCACGCATCTCTAAAAGTCGTACGGCACTGTTTCGCCATTTCGGACGGATGTTGCACCTTGCACCGTGGATGTTGCACCCGGTAGATATCGATTATTCGGACGACCATAACTTCTAGCTCCTTTAGAGTTGCGGGAGCCATAACCTGTCAAAACGAAGGCCTCGATGAGTTCTACAGCTTTAACAACTTTCATCCGTCAATAGATAGATTAATGCCCAAAAAGGATAACCCGAATCTCAATCGGGTCTCGTAAGTTTTTTACCCTTCGTTTTTTCGACACGTGGATTTTTACGGTAAAACGGGATTACCGTGGCCCTTCTTCGACTTCCCATCGCCGGAGAGTGGTGCACCATGGTACTGTTCCGTTTCAAATCCATGCATGCATTTCTAGAAGTCGTACGGCACTGTTTCACCATTTCGGATGGATGTTGCACCTTGCACCGTGGGTGTTGCACCCTGTAGATATCGATTATTCAAATGGCCATAACTTCTGGCTCGTTTAGAGGTACGAGAGCGATAACCTATCAAAACGAAGGCCTCGATGAGTTCTACGGCTTTGATAGCTTTCAGCCGTCAACGATAGATTAATACCGAAAAAGGACAACCCGAATCTCTATCGGGTCTCGTAAGTTTTTTACCCTTCGTTTTTTCGACACGTGGATTTTTACGGTAAAACTGGATTACAGTGGCTGGCCTTCGATTTACCATCGCTGGAGAGTGGTGCACCATGGTACTGTTCCGTTTCAAATCCATGCATGAATTTCTACAAGTCGTACGACACTGTTTCGCCATTTCGGACGGATGTTGCACCTTGCACAGTGGATGTTGCACCCTGTAGATATTGATTATTCGGACGGCCATAACTTCTGGCTCGTATAGAGTTATGGGAGCCATAACCTGTCAAAACGAAGGCCTCGATGAGTTCTACGGTTTCGACGGCTTTCATCCGTCAAAGGATAGATTAATGCCCAAAAAGGACAACCCGAATCTCAATCGGGTCTCGTAAGTTTTTTACCCTACGTTTTTTCGACACGTGGATTTTTATGGTAAAACAGGATTACCGTGGCTGGCCTTCGATTTACCATCACTGGAGAGTGGTGCACCGTGGTACTGTTTTGTTTCAAATCCATGCACGCATTTCTAAAAGTCGTACGGCACTGTTTCGCCATTTCGGACGGATGTTGCACCTTGCACCGTGGATGTTGCACCCTGTAGATATCGATTATTCGGACGACCATAACTTCTGGCTCGTTTAGAGTTGCAGGAGCCATAGCCTGCGAAAACAAAGGCCTCGATGAGTTCTACGGCTTTGACAGCTTTCATCCATCAACGGATAGATTAATGCCCAAAAAGGACAACCCGAATCTCAATCGGGTCTCGTAAGTTTTTTACCCTTCGTTTTTTCGACACGTGGATTTTTACGGTAAAACGGGATTACCGTGGCCCGTCTTCGACTTCCCATCGCTGGAGAGTGGTGCACCATGGTACTGTTCCGTCTCAAATACATGCATGCATTTCTAGAAGTCGTACGACACTGTTTCACCATTTCGGACGGATGTTGCACCTTGCACCGTGGGTGTTGCACCCTGTAGATATCGATTATTCAAACGGCCATAACTTCTGGCTCATTTAGAGTTACGAGAGCCATAACCTGTCAAAACGAAGGCCCCGATGAGTTCTACGGCTTTGATAGCTTTCAGCCGACAACGGATAGATTAATGCCCAAAAAGGACAACCCGAATCTCAATCGGGTCTCGTAAGTTTTTTACCCTTCGTTTTTTCGACACGTGGATTTTTACGGTAAAACAGGATTACAGTGGCTGGCCTTCGATTTACCATCGCTGGAGAGTGGTGCACCATGATACTGTTCCGGTTCAAATCCATGCACGCATTTCTAAAAGTCGTACGGCACTGTTTCGCCATTTCGGACGGATGTTGCACCTTGCACAGTGGATGTTGCACCCTGTAGATATCGATTATTCGGACGGCCATAACTTCTGGCTCGTATAGAGTTATGGGAGCCATAACCTGTCAAAACGAAGGCCTCGATGAGTTCTACGGTTTCGACGGCTTTCATCCGTCAAAGGATAGATTAATGCCCAAAAAGGACAACCCGAATCTCAATCGGGTCTCGTAAGTTTTTTACCCTACGTTTTTTCGACACGTGGATTTTTATGGTAAAACAGGATTACCGTGGCTGGCCTTCGATTTACCATAACTGGAGAGTGGTGCACCGTGGTACTGTTTTGTTTCAAATCCATGCACGCATTTCTAAAAGTCGTACGGCACTGTTTCGCCATTTCGGACGGATGTTGCACCTTGCACCGTGGATGTTGCACCCTGTAGATATCGATTATTCGGACGACCATAACTTCTGGCTCGTTTAGAGTTGCAGGAGCCATAGCCTGCGAAAACAAAGGCCTCGATGAGTTCTACGGCTTTGACAGCTTTCATCCATCAACGGATAGATTAATGCCCAAAAAGGACAACCCGAATCTCAATCGGGTCTCGTAAGCTTTTTACCCTTCGTTTTTTCGACACGTGGATTTTTACGGTAAAACGGGATTACCGTGGCCCGTCTTCGACTTCCCATCGCTGGAGAGTGGTGCACCATGGTACTGTTCCGTCTCAAATACATGCATGCATTTCTAGAAGTCGTACGACACTGTTTCACCATTTCGGACGGATGTTGCACCTTGCACCGTGGGTGTTGCACCCTGTAGATATCGATTATTCAAACGGCCATAACTTCTGGCTCATTTAGAGTTACGAGAGCCATAACCTGTCAAAACGAAGGCCCCGATGAGTTCTACGGCTTTGATAGCTTTCAGCCGACAACGGATAGATTAATGCCCAAAAAGGACAACCCGAATCTCAATCGGGTCTCGTAAGTTTTTTACCCTTCGTTTTTTCGACACGTGGATTTTTACGGTAAAACAGGATTACAGTGGCTGGCCTTCGATTTACCATCGCTGGAGAGTGGTGCACCATGATACTGTTCCGGTTCAAATCCATGCACGCATTTCTAAAAGTCGTACGGCACTGTTTCGCCATTTCGGACGGATGTTGCACCTTGCACAGTGGATGTTGCACCCTGTAGATATCGATTATTCGGACGGCCATAACTTCTGGCTCGTATAGAGTTATGGGAGCCATAACCTGTCAAAACGAAGGCCTCGATGAGTTCTACGGTTTCGACGGCTTTCATCCGTCAAAGGATAGATTAATGCCCAAAAAGGACAACCCGAATCTCAATCGGGTCTCGTAAGTTTTTTACCCTACGTTTTTTCGACACGTGGATTTTTATGGTAAAACAGGATTACCGTGGCTGGCCTTCGATTTACCATCACTGGAGAGTGGTGCACCGTGGTACTGTTTTGTTTCAAATCCATGCACGCATTTCTAAAAGTCGTACGGCACTGTTTCGCCATTTCGGACGGATGTTGCACCTTGCACCGTGGATGTTGCACCCTGTAGATATCGATTATTCGGACGACCATAACTTCTGGCTCGTTTAGAGTTGCAGGAGCCATAACCTGCGAAAACAAAGGCCTCGATGAGTTCTACGGCTTTGACAGCTTTCATCCATCAACGGATAGATTAATGCCCAAAAAGGACAACCCGAATCTCAATCGGGTCTCGTAAGTTTTTTACCCTTCGTTTTTTCGACACGTGGATTTTTACGGTAAAACGGGATTACCGTGGCCCGTCTTCGACTTCCCATCGCTGGAGAGTGGTGCACCATGGTACTGTTCCGTCTCAAATACATGCATGCATTTCTAGAAGTCGTACGACACTGTTTCACCATTTCGGACGGATGTTGCACCTTGCACCGTGGGTGTTGCACCCTGTAGATATCGATTATTCAAACGGCCATAACTTCTGGCTCATTTAGAGTTACGAGAGCCATAACCTGTCAAAACGAAGGCCCCGATGAGTTCTACGGCTTTGATAGCTTTCAGCCGACAACGGATAGATTAATGCCCAAAAAGGACAACCCGAATCTCAATCGGGTCTCGTAAGTTTTTTACCCTTCGTTTTTTCGACACGTGGATTTTTACGGTAAAACAGGATTACAGTGGCTGGCCTTCGATTTACCATCGCTGGAGAGTGGTGCACCATGGTACTGTTCCATTTCAAATCCATGCACGCATTTCTAAAAGTCGTACGGCACTGTTTCGCCATTTCGGACGGATGTTGCACCTTGCACAGTGGATGTTGCACCCTGTAGATATTGATTATTCGGACGGCCATAACTTCTGGCTCGTATAGAGTTATGGGAGCCATAACCTGTCAAAACGAAGGCCTCGATGATTTCTACGGCTTTGACCGCTTTCAGCCGTCAACGGATAGATTAATGCCTAAAAAGGACAACCCGAATCTCAATCGGGTCTCGTAAGTTTTTTACCCTTCGTTTTTTCGACACGTGGATTTTGACGGTAAAATGGGATTACCGTGGCCCGTCTTCGACGTCCCTTCGGTGGAGAATGGTGCACCATGGTACTGTTCCGTTTCAAATCCATGCACGCATTTCTAAAAGTCGTACGACACTGTTTCACCATTTCAGACGGATGTTGCACCCTGTAGATATCGATTATTCAAACGGCCATAACTTCTGGCTCGTTTAGAGTTACGGGAGCCATTACCTGTCAAAACGAAGGCCTCGATGAGTTCTACGGCTTTGACAGCTTTCAACCGTCAATGGATAAATTAATGCCCAAAAAGGACTTCTCGAATCTCAATCGGGTCTCGTAAGTTTTTTACCCTTCGTTTTTTCGACACGTGGATTTTTACGGTAAAACAGGATTACAGTGGCTGGCCTTCGATTTACCATCGCTGGAGAGTGGTGCACCATGGTACTGTTCCGTTTCAAATCCATGCATGCATTTCTAAAAGTTGTACACACTGTTTCGCCATTTCGGATGGATGTTGCAACTTGCACCGTGGATGTTGCACCCTGTAGATATCGATTATTCGGACGGCCATAACTTCTGGCTCGTTTAGAGTTACGGGAGCCTTAACCTTTCAAAACGAAGGCCTCGATGAGTTCTACGGCTTTGACAGCTTTCAGCCGTCAACGCATAGATTAATGCCCAAAAAGGAAAACCCGAATCTCAATCGGGTCTCGTAAGTTTTTTACCCTTCGTTTTTTCGACACATGGATTTTTACGGTAAAACGGGATTACCGTGGCCCGTCTTCGACTTCCCATCGCTGGAGAGTGGTGCACCATGGTACTGTTCCGTTTCAAATCCATGCACGCATTTCAAAAAGTCGTACGGCACTGTTTCACCATTTCGGACGGTTGTTGCACCTTGCACCGTGGATGTTGCATCCTATAGATATCGATTATTCAAACGGCCATAACTTCTGGCTCGTTTAGAGTTACGAGAGCCATAACCTTTCAAAACGAAGGCCTCGATGTGTTCTACAGCTTTGATAGCTTTCAGACGTCAACGGATAGATTAATGCCCAAAAAGGACAACCCGAATCTCAATCGGGTCTCGTAAGCTTTTTACCCTTCGTTTTTTCGACACGTGGATTTTTACGTTAAAACAGGATTACAGTGGCTAGCCTTCGATTTACCATCGCTGGAGAGTGGTGCACCATGGTCCTGTTCCGTTTCAAATCCATGCATGCATTTCCAAAGTCGTACGGCACTGTTCCGCCATTTCGGACAGATGTTGCACCTTGCACAGTGGATGTTGCACCCTGTAGATATCGATTATTCGGACGACAATAACTTCTGGCTCGTTTAGAGTTACGGGAGCCATAACCTGTAAAAACGAAGGCCTCGATGTGTTCTACGGCTTTGATGGCTTTCAGCCGTCAACTGATAGATTAATGCCCAAAAAGGACAACCCGAATCTCAATTGCGTCTCGTAAGTTTTTTACCCTTTGTTTTTTCGACAAGTGGATTTTTACGGTAAAACGGGATTACCGTGGCCCGTCTTCGACTTCCCATCGCTGGAGAGTGGTGCACGCATTTCTAAAAGTCGTACGGCACTGTTTCACCATTTCGGACGGATGTTCCACCTTGCACCGTGGATGTTGCACCCTGTAGATATCGATTATTCAAACGGCCATAACTTCTGGCTCGTTTAGAGTTACGGGAGCCATTACCTGTCAAAACGAAGCCTCGATGAGTTCTACGGCTTTGACAGCTTTCAGCCGTCAACGAATAAATTAATGCCCAAAAAGGACAACCCGAATCTCAATTGGGTCTCGTAAGTTTTTTACCCTTCGTTTTTTCGACACGTGGATTTTTATGGTAAAACAGGATTACAATGGCTGGCCTTCGATTTACCATCGCTGAAGAGTGGTGCACCATGGTACGGTTCCGTTTCAAATCCATGCATGCATTTCCAAAAGTCGTACGACACTGTTTCGCCATTTCGGATGGATGTTGCACTTTGCACCGTGGATGTTGCACCTTGTAGATATCGATTATTCGGACGGCCATAACTTCTGGCTCGTTTAGAGTTACGGGAGCCATAACCTGTCAAAACGAAGGCCTCAATGAGTTCTACGGCTTTAACAGCTTTCAGCCGTCAAATCATAGATTAATGCCCAAAAAGGACAACCCGAATCTCAATCGGGTCTCTTAAGTTTTTTACCCTTTGTTTTTTCGACACGTGGATTTTTACGGTAAAACAGGATTACCAAGGCCCGTCTTCGACTTCCCATCGCTGGAGAGTGGAGCACCATGGTACTGTTCCGTTTCAAATCCCTTCACGCATTTCTAAAAGTCATACGGCACTGTTTCGCCATTTCGGACGGATGGTTCACCTTGCACCGTGGATGTTGCACCCTGTAGATATCGATTATTCGGACGGCCATAACTTCTGGCTCGTTTAGAGTTACGGGAGCCATAACCTGTCAAAACGAAGGCCTCGATGAGTTCTGCGGCTTTGACGGCCTTTACACGTCAACGGATAGATTAATGCCCAAAAAGGACAACCCGAATCTCAATCGGGTCTCGTAAGTTTTTTATCCTTTGTTTTTTCGACATGTGGATTTTTAACGGTAAAACGGGATTACCGTGGCCCGTCTTCGACTTCCCATTGCTGGAGAGTGGTTCACCATGGTAATGTTCCGTTTCAAATCCATGCACGCATTTCTAAAAGTCATACGGCACTGTTTCCCATTTCGGACGGATGTTGCAGCTTGCACCGTGGATGTGGCACCCTGTAGATATCGATTATTCAAACGGCCATAACTTATGGCTCGTTTAGAGTTACGGGAGCCATAACCTGTCAAAACGAAGTCCTCGATGAGTTCTACGGCTTTGAAAGCTTTCAGCCATCAACGGATAGATTAATGCCCAAAAAGGACAACCCGAATCTCAATCGCGTCTCGTAAGTATTTTACCCTTTGTTTTTTCGACACGTGGATTTTTACGGTACAACGGGATTACCGTGGCCCGTCTTCGACTTCCCATCGCTGGAGAGTGGTGCACCAAGGTACTGTTCCGTTTCAAATTCATGCACGCATTTCTAAAAGTTGTACGGCACTGTTTCACCATTTCGGACGGATGTTCCACCTTGCACCGTGGATGTTGCACCCTGTAGATATCGATTATTCAAACGACCATAACTTCTAGCTCGTTTAGAGTTACGGGAGCCATTACCTGTCAAAACGAAGTCCTCGATGAGTTCTACGGCTTTGACAGCTTTCAGCCGTCAATGGTTAAATTAATGCCCAAAAAGGACAACCCAAATCTCAATCGGGTCTCGTAAGTTTTTTACCCTTCGTTTTTTCGACACGTGGATTTTTACGGTAAAACAGGATTACAGTGGCTGGGCTTCGATTTACCATCGCTGAAGAGTGGTGCACCATGGTACTGTTCCGTTTCAAATCCATGCACGCACTTCTAAAAGTCGTACGACACTGTTTCGCCATTTCGGATGGATGTTGCACCCTGCACCGTGGATGTTGCGCCCTGTAGATATCGATTATTCGGACGGCCATAACTTCTGGCTCGTTTAGAGTTACGGGAGCCATAACCTGTCAAAACGAAGGCCTCGATGAGTTCTACGGCTTTGATAGCTTTTAGCCGTCAAAGCATAGATTAATGCCCAAAAAGGACAACCAGAATCTCAATCGGGTCTCGTAAGTTTTTTACCCTTTGTTTTTTCGACACGTGGATTTTTACGGTAAAACAGGATTACCGTGGCCCGTCTTCGACTTCCCATGCTGGAGAGTGGTGCACCATGGTACGGTTCCGTTTCAAATCCATTCACGCATTTCTAAAAGTCGTACGGCACTGTTTCGCCATTTCGGACGGATGGTTCACCTTGCACCGTGGATGTTGCACCCTGTAGATATCGATTATTCGGACGGCCATAACTTCTGGCTCGTATAGAGTTATGGGAGCCATAACCTGTCAAAACGAAGACCTCGATGAGTTCTACGGCTTTGACAGCTTTCAGCCTTCAACGGATAGATTAATGCCCAAAAAGGACAACCAGAATCTCAATCGGGTCTCGTAAGTTTTTTACCCTTCGTTTTTTCGACACGTGGATTTTTACGGTAAAAAGGGATTACCGTGGCCCTTCTTCGACTTCCCACCGCTGGAGAGTGGTGCACCATGGTACTGTTCCATTTCTAATCCATGCACGCATTTCTAAAAGACGTACGACACTGTTTCACCATTTCGGACGGATGTTGCACCCTGTAGATATCGATTATTCGGACGGCCATAACTTCTGGCTCGTTTAGAGTTATGGGAGCCATAACCGGTCAAAACGAAGGCCTCGATGAGTTCTACGGCTTTGACAGCTTTCAGCCATCAACGGATAGATTAATGCCCAAAAAGGACAACCCGCATCTCAACCGCGTCTCGTATGTTTTTTACACTTTGTTTTTAAGACACGTGGATTTTTACGGTAAAACGGGATTACCGTGGCCCGTCTTCGACTTCCCATCGCTGGAAAGTGGTGCACGATGGTACTGTTCCGTTTCAAATCCATACACGCATTTCTAAAAGTCGTACGGCACTGTTTCGCCATTTCGGACGGATGTTGCACCTTAAACCGTGGATGTTGCGCCCTGTAGATATCGATTATTCGGACGGCCATAACTTCTGGCTCGTTTAGAGTTACGGGAGCCATTACCTGTCAAAACGAAGCTTCGATGAGTTCTACGGCTTTGACAGCTTTCAGCCGTTAACGCATAGATTAATACCCAAAAAGGACAACCCGAATCTCAATCGGGTCTCGTAAGTTTTTTACCCTTCGTTTTTTCGACACATGGATTTTTACGGTAAAACAGGATTACAGTGGCTGGCCTTCGATTTACCATCGCTGAAGAGTGGTGCACCATGGTACTATTCCGTTTCAAATCCATGCATGCATTTCCAAAAGTCGTACGACACTGTTTTGCCATTTCGGATGGATGTTGCACTTTGCACCGTGGATGTTGCACCCTGTAGATATCGATTATTCGGACGGCCATAACTTCTGGCTCGTTTAGAGTTACGGGAGCCATAACCTGTCAAAACGAAGGCCTCAATGAGTTCTATAGCTTTGACAGCTTTCGGCCGTCAAAGCATAGATTAATGCCCAAAAAGGACAACCCGAATCTCAATCGGGTCTCGTAAGTTTTTTACTCTTTGTTTTTTCGACACGTGGATTTTTACGGTAAAACAGGATTACCGTGGCCCGTCTTCGACTTCCCATCGCTGGAGAGTGGTGCACCATGGTATTGTTCCGTTTCAAATCCCTTCACGCATTTCTAAAAGTCGTACGGCATTGTTTCGCCATTTCGGACGGATGGTTCACCTTGCACCGTGGATGTTGCACCCTGTAGATATCGATTATTCGGACGGCCATAACTTCTGGCTCGTTTAGATTTATGGGAGCCATAACCTGTCAAAACGAAGGCCTCGATGAGTTCTGCGGCTTTGACGGCTTTTAGCCGTCAACGGATAGATTAATGCCCAAAAAGGACAACCCGAATCTCAATCGGGTCTCGTAAGTTTTTTACCCTTCGTTTTTTCGACACGTGGATTTTTAACGGTAAAACGGGATTACCGTGGCCCGTCTTCGACTTCCCATTGCTGGAGAGTGGTTCACCATGGTAATGTTCCGTTTCAAATCCATGCACGCATTTCTAAAAGTCATACGGCACTGTTTCGCCATTTCGGACGGATGTTGCACCTTGCACCGTGGATGTTGCACCCTGTAGATATCGATTATTCAAACGGCCATAACTTATGGCTCGTTTAGAGTTACGGGAGCCATAACCTGTCAAAACGAAGGCCTCGATGAGTTCTACGGCTTTGACAGCTTTCAGCCATCTACGGATAGATTAATGCCCAAAAAGGACAACCTGAATCTCAATCGCGTCTCATAAGTTTTTTACCCTTTGTTTTTTCGACACGTGGATTTTTACGGTAAAACGGGATTACCGTGGACCGTCTTCGACTTCCCATCGCTGGAGAGTGGTGCACCATGGTACTGTTCTGTTTCAAATCCATGCACGCATTTCTAAAAGTCGTACGGCACTGTTTCACCATTTCGGATGGATGTTCCACCTTGCACCGTGGATGTTGCACCCTGTAGATATCGATTATTCAAACGACCATAACTTCTGGCTCGTTTAGAGTTACGGGAGCCATTACCTGTCAAAACGAAGGCCTCGATGAGTTCTACGGCGTTGAAAGCTTTCAGCCGTAAATGGATAAATTAATGCCCAAAAAGGACAACCCAAATCTCAATCGGGTCTCGTAAATTTTTTACCCTTCGTTTTTTCGACACGTGGATTTTTACGGTAAAACAGGATTACAGTGGCTGGCCTTCGATTTACCATCGCAGAAGAGTGGTGCACCATGGTACTATTCCGTTTCAAATCCATGCACGCATTTCTAAAAGTCGTACGACACTATGTCGCCATTTCGGATGGATGTTGCACCTTGCACCGTGGATGTTGCACCCTGTAGATATCAATTATTCGGACGGCCATAACTTCTGGCTCGTTTAGAGTTACGGGAGCCATAACCTGTCAAAACGAAGGCCTCGATGAGTTCTACGGCTTTGAAAGCTTTCAGCCATCAAAGCATAGATTAATGCCCAAAAAGGACAACCAGAATCTCAATCGGGTCTCGTAAGTTTTTTACCCTTTCTTTTTTCGACACGTGGATTTTTACGGTAAAACAGGATTACCGTGGGCCGTCTTCGACTTCCCATGCTGGAGAGTGGTGCACCATGGTACTGTTCCATTTCAAATCCATTCACACATTTCTAAAAGTCGTACGGCACTGTTTCGCCATTTCGGACGGATGGTTCACCTTGCACCGTGGATGTTGCACCCTGTAGATATCGATTATTCGGACGGCCATAACTTCTGGCTCGTTTAGAGTTATAGGAGCCATAACCTGTCAAAACGAAGGACACGATGAGTTCTATGGCTTTGATGGCTTTCAGCCGTCAACGGATAGATTAATGCCCAAAAAGGACAACCCGAACCTCAATCGGGTCTCGTAAGTTTTTTACCCTTCGTTTTTTCGACACGTGGATTTTTACGGTAAAACAGGATTACAGTGGCTGGCCTTCGATTTACCATCGTTGGAGAGTGGTGCACCATGGTACTGTTCCGTTTCAAATCCATGCACGCATTTCTAAAAGTCGTACGGCACTGTTTCACCATTTCGGACGGATGTTGCACCTTGCACCGTGGATGTCGCACCCTGTAGATATCTATTATTCAAACGACCATAACTTCTGGCTCGTTTAGAGTTACGGGAGCTATAACCTGTCATAACGAAGGCTTCGATGAGTTCTACGGCTTTGACAGCTTTCAACCGTCAACGGATAGATTAATGCCCAAAAAGGACAACCCGAATCTCAATCGGGTCTCGTAAGTTTTTAACCCTTCGTTTTTTCGACACGTGGATTTTTACGGTAAAACGGGATTACGGTGGCCCGTCTTTGACTTCCCATCGATGGAGAGTGGTACACCAAGGTATTGTTCCGTTTCAAATCCATACACGCATTTCTAAAAGTCGTACGACACAGTTTTGCCATTTCGGACAGATGTTGCACCTTGCACCGTGGATGTTGCACCCTGTAGATATCGATTATTCGGATAGCCATAAATTCTGGCTCGTTTAGAGTTACGAGAGACATTACCTATCAAAACGAAGGCCTCGATGAGTTCTATGGCTTTGACAGCTTTCAGCCGTCAACGCATAGATTAATGCCCAAAAAGGACAACCCGAATCTCAATCGGGTCTCGTAAGCTTTTTACCCTTCGTTTTTTCGACACGTGGTTTTTTACGGTAAAACGGGATTACCGTGGCCCGTCTTCGGCTTCCCATCGCTAGAGAGTGGTGCACCATGGTACTGTTCTGTTTCAAATCCATGCACGCATTTCTAAAAGTCGTACGACACTATTTCGCCATTTCGGATGGATGTTGCACCTTGCACCGTGGATGTTGCACCCTATAGATATCGATTATTCGGACTGCCATAACTTCTGGCTCGTTTAGAGTTACGGGAGCCATAACCTGTCAAAACCAAGGCCTCGATGAGTTCTACGGCTTTGATAGCTTTCAGCCATCAACGGATGATTAATGCCCAAAAAGGACAACCCGAATCTCAATCGGGTCTCGTAAGTTTTTTACCCTTCGTTTTTTCGACACGTGGATTTTTACGGTAAAACGGGATTACCGTGGCCCGTCTTCGACTTCCCATCGATGGAGAGTGGTGCACCATGGTACTGTTCCATTTCAAATCCATGCACGCATTTCTAGAAGTCGTACGGCACTGTTTCACCATTTCGAACGGATGTTGCACCTTGCACCGTGGGTGTTGCACCCTGTAGATATCGATTATTCAAACGGCCATAATTTCTGGCTCGTTTAAAGTTACGAGAGCCATAACCTGTCAAAACGAAGGCCTCGATGAGTTCTACGGCTTTGATAGCTTTCAGCCGTCAACGGTTAGATTAATGCCCAAAAAGGACAACCCGAATCTCAATCGGGTCTCGTAAGTTTTTTACCCTTCGTTTTTCGACACGTGGATTTTTACGGTAAAACGGGATTACCGTGGACCGTATTCGACTTCCCATCGCTGGAGAGTGGTGCACCATGGTACTGTTTTGTTTCAAATCCATGCACGCATTTCTAAAAGTCGTACGTCACTGTTTCGCCATTTCGGACGGATATTGCACCTTGCACTGTGGATGTTGCACCCTGTAGATATCGATTATTCGGACGACCATAACTTCTGGCTCGTTTAGAGTTATGGGAGCCATAACCTGTCAAGACGAAGGCCTCGAAGAGTTCTACGGCTTTGACAGCTTTCAGCTGTCAACGGGTAGACTAATTCCCAAAAAGGACAACCCGAATCTCAATCGGGTCTCGTAAGTTTTTTACCCTTCGTTTTTTCGACACGTGGATTTTTACGGTAAAACGGGATTACCGTGGACCGTCTTCGACTTCCCATCGCTGGAGAGTGGTGCACCAAGGTACTGTTCCGTTTCAAATCCATGCACGCATTTCTAAAAGTCGTACGGCACTGTTTCGCCATTTCGGACGGATGTTCCACCTTGCACCATGGACGTTGCACCCTGTAGATATCCATTATTCAAACGGCCATAACTTTTGGCTCGTTTAGAGTTACGGGAGCCATTACCTGTCAAAACGAAGGCCTCGATGAGTTCTGCGGCTTTGACGGCCTTTACACGTCAACGGATAAATTAATGCACAAAAAGGACAACCCGAATCTCAATCGGGTCTCGTAAGTTTTTTACCCTTCGTTTTTTCGACACGTGGATTTTTACGGTAAAACAGAATTACAGTGGCTGGCCTTCGCTTTACCATCGCTGGAGAGTGGTGCACCATGGTACTGTTACGTTTCAAATCCATGCACGCATTTCTAAAAGTCGTACGACACTGTTTCACCATTTCGGATGGATGTGCTTGCACCGTGGATGTTGCACCCTGTAGATATCGATTATTCGGACGGCCATAACTTCTGGCTCGTTTAGAGTTACGGGAGCCATAACCTGTCAAAACGAAGGCCTCGATGAGTTCTACGGCTTTGACAGCTTTCAGCCGTCAACGCATAGATTAATGCCCAAAAAGGACAACCCGAATCTCAATCGGGTCTCGTAAGTGTTTTACCCTTCGTTTTTTCGACACATGGTTTTTACTGTAAAACAGGATTACCATGGCCCGTCTTCGACTTCCCATCGCTGGAGAGTAGTGCACCATGGTACGGTTCCGTTTCAAATCCATTCACGCATTTCTTAAAGTCGTACGACACTGTTTCGCCATTTCGGACAGATGGTTCACCTTGCACCGTGGATGTTGCACCCTGTAGATATCGATTATTCGGACGGCCGTAACTTCTGGCTCGTTTAGAGTTACGGGAGCCATAACCTGTCAAAACGAAGGCCTCGATGAGTTCTATGGCTTTGACGGCTTTCAGCCGTCAACGGATAGATTAATGCCCAAAAAGGACAACCCGAATCTCAATAGGGTCTCGTAAGTTTTTTACCCTTCGTCTTTTCGACACGTGGATTTTTACGGTAAAACGGGATTACCGTGGCCCGTCTTCGACTTCCCATCGCTGGAGAGTGGTGCACCATGGTAGTGTTCCGTTTCAAATCCATGCACGCATTTCTAAAAGTAGTACGGCACTGTTTCACCATTTCGGACGGATGTTGCACCTTGCACCGTGGATGTTGCACCCTGTAGATATCGATTATTCAAACCGCCATAACTTCTGGTTCGTTTAGAATTACGGGAGCCATAACCTGTCAAAACGAAGGCCTCGATGAGTTCTACGGCTTTGACAGCTTTCAGCCGTCAACGAATAGATTAATGCCCAAAAAGGACAACCCGAATTTCCATCGGGTCTCGTAAGTTTTTAACCCTTCGTTTTTTCGACACGTGGATTTTTACGGTAAGACGGGATTACGATGGCCCGTCTTCGACTTCCCATCGCTGGAGAGTGGTGCACCATGGTACTGTTCCGTTTCAAATCCATGCACGCATTTCTAAAAGTCGTACGGCACTGTTTCGCCATTTCGGACGGATGTTGCACCTTGCACCGTGGATGTTGCACCCTGTAGATATCGATTATTCGGACGGCCATAACTTCTGGCTCGTTTAGAGTTACGGGAGCCATAACCTGTCAAAACGAAGGCCTCGATGACTTCTACGGCTTTGACAGCTTTCAGCCATCAACGCATATATTAATGCCCAAAAAGGACAAACCGAATCTCTATCGGGTCTAGTAAGTTTTTTACCCTTCGTTTTTTCGACACTTGGATTTTTACGGTAAAACGGGATTACCTTGGCCCGTCTTCGACTTTCCATCACTGGCGAGTGGTGCACCATGGTACTGTTCCGTTTCAAACCCATGCTCGCATTTCTAAAAGTCGTATGGCACTGTTTCGCCATTTCGGACGGATGTTGCACCTTGCACCGTGGATGTTGCACCCTGTAGATATCGATTATTCGGACGGCCATGACTTCTGGCTCGTTTAGAGTTACGGGTGCCATAACCCGTCAAAACGAAGGCCTCGATGAGTTCTACGGCTTTGACTACTTTAAGCCGTCATCGGATAGATTAATGCCCAAAAAGGACAACCCGAATCTCAATCGGGTCTCGTAAGATTTTTAACCTTCGTTTTTTCGACACGTGGATTTTTACGGTAAAACGGGATTACCGTGGCCGTCTTTGACTTCCCATCGCTGGAGAGTGGTGCACCATGGTAGTGTTCTGTTTCAAATCCATGCACGCATTTCAAAAAGTCGTACGGCACTGTTTCGCCATTTCGGACGGATGTTGCACCTTGCACCGGGGATGTTGCACCCTGTAGATATCGATTATTCGGACGGCCATAACTTATGGCTCGTTTAGAGTACGGGAGCCATAACCTGTCAAAACAAAGGCCTCAATGAGTTCTACGGTTTTGACAACTTACAACTATCAACGGATAGATTAATGCCCAAAAAGGACAACCCGAATCTCAATCGGGTCTCGTAAGTTTTTTACCCTTCGTTTTTTCGACACGTGGATTTTTACGGTAAAACAGGATTACCGTGGCTGGCCTTCGATTTACCATCGCTGGAGAGTGGTGCACCATGGTACTGTTCCGTTTCAAACCCATGCACGCATTTCTAAAAGTCATACGGCACTGTTTCGCCATTTCGGACGGATGTTGCACCTTGCACCGTGGATGTTGCACCCTGTAGATATCGATTATTCGGACGGCCATAACTTCTGGCTCGTTTAGAGTTACGGGAGCCATAACCTGTCAAAACGAAAGCCTCGATGGGTTCTACGGCTTTGATAGATTTCAACCGTCAACGGATAGATTAATGCCCAAAAAGGACAACCCGAATCTCAATCGGGTCTCTTAAGTTTTTTACCCCTCATTTTTTCGACACGTGGATTTTTACGGCAAAACAGGATTACGGTGGCAGGCCTTCGATTTACCATCGCTGGACAGTGATGCACCATGGTACTATTCCGTTTCAAACCCATGCACGCATTTCTAAAAGCCGTACGGCACTGTTTTGCCATTTCGGACGGATGTTGCACCTTGCACCGTGGATGTTGCACCCGGTAGATATTGATTATTCGGACGGCCATAACTTCTGGCTCGTTTAGAGTTACGGGAGCCATAACCTGTCAAAACGAAGGCCTCGATGAGTTCTACAGCGTTGACAGCTTTCAGCCGTCAACGGATAGATTAATGCCAAAAAAGCACAACCCGAATCTCAATCGGGTCTCGTAGGTTTTTTACCCTTCGTTTTTTCGACACGTGGATTTTTATGGTAAAACAGGATTACCGTGGCTGGCCTTCGATTTACCATCGCTGGAGAGTGATGAACTATGGTACTGTTCCATTTCAAATCCATGCACGCATTTCTAAAAGTCGTACGGCACTGTTTCGCCATTTCGGACGGATGTTGCACCTTGCACCGTGGATTATGCACCCTGTAGATATCGATTATTCGGACGGCCTTAACTTCTGGCTCATTTAGAGTTACGGGAGCCATAACCTGTCAAAACGAAGGCCTCGATGAGTTCTACGGCTTTGACCGCTTTCAGCCGTCAACGGATAGATTAATGCCCAAAAAGGACAACCCGAATCTCAATCGGGTCTCGTAAGTTTTTTACCCTTCGTTTTTTCGACACGTGGATTTTTACGGTAATACACGATTACGGTGGCTGGTCTTCGATTTACCATCGCTGGAGAGTGGTGCACCATGGTACTGTTTCATTTCAAATCCATGCACGCATTTCTAAAAGTCGTACGGCACTGTTTCGCCTTTTCGGACGGATGTTGCACCTTGCACCGTGGTTGTTCCACCCAATAGATATCGATTATACGGACGACCATAACTTCTGGCTCTTTTAGAGTTACGGGAGCCATAACCTATCAAAACGAAGGCCTCGATGAGTTCTACGGCTTTGATAGCTTTCAGCCGTCAATGGATAGACTAATGCCCAAAAAGGACAACCCGAATCTCAGTCGGGTCTCGTAAGTTTTTTACCCTTCGTTTTTTCGACACGTGGATTTTTACGGTAAAACAGGATTACCGTGGCTGGCCTTCGATTTACCATCGCTGGAGAGTGGTGAACCATGGTACTGTTCCTTTTCAAATCCATGCACGCATTTCTAAATGTCGTACCCACTGTTTCGCCATTTCGGACGGATGTTGCACCTTGCACCGTGGATGTTGCACTCTGTAGATATCGATTATTCGGACAGCCATAACTTCTGGCTCGTTTAGAGTTACGGGAGCCATAACCTGTCAAAACGAAGGCCTCGACGACTTCTACGGCTTTGACAGCTTTCAGCCATCAACGCATATATTAATGCCCAAAAAGGACAACCCGAATCTCCATCGGGTCTCGTAAGTTTTTTACCCTTCGTTTTTTCGACACGTGGATTTTTACGGTAAAACGAGATTACCGTCGCCCGTCTTCGACTTCCCATCACTGGAGAGTGGTGCACCATGGTACTGTTCCGTTTCAAACCCATGCTCGCATTTCTAAAAGTCGTACGGCACTGTTTCGCCATTTCGGACGGATGTTGCACCTTGCACCGTGGATGTTGCACCCTGTAGATATCGATTATTCGGACGTCCGTAACTTCTGGCTCGTTTAGAGTTACGGGAGCCATAACCTGTCAAAACGAAGGCCTCGATGAGTTCTATGGCTTTGACGGCTTTCAGCCGTCAACGGATAGATTAATGCCCAAAAAGGACAACCCGAATCTCAATAGGGTCTCGTAAGTTTTTTACCCTTCGTCTTTTCGACACGTGGATTTTTACGGTAAAACGGGATTACCGTGGCCCGTCTTCGACTTCCCATCGCTGGAGAGTGGTGCACCATGGTAGTGTTCCGTTTCAAATCCATGCACGCATTTCTAAAAGTAGTACGGCACTGTTTCACCATTTCGGACGGATGTTGCACCTTGCACCGTGGATGTTGCACCCTGTAGATATCGATTATTCAAACCGCCATAACTTCTGGTTCGTTTAGAATTACGGGAGCCATAACCTGTCAAAACGAAGGCCTCGATGAGTTCTACGGCTTTGACAGCTTTCAGCCGTCAACGAATAGATTAATGCCCAAAAAGGACAACCCGAATTTCCATCGGGTCTCGTAAGTTTTTAACCCTTCGTTTTTTCGACACGTGGATTTTTACGGTAAGACGGGATTACGATGGCCCGTCTTCGACTTCCCATCGCTGGAGAGTGGTGCACCATGGTACTGTTCCGTTTCAAATCCATGCACGCATTTCTAAAAGTCGTACGGCACTGTTTCGCCATTTCGGACGGATGTTGCACCTTGCACCGTGGATGTTGCACCCTGTAGATATCGATTATTCGGACGGCCATAACTTCTGGCTCGTTTAGAGTTACGGGAGCCATAACCTGTCAAAACGAAGGCCTCGATGACTTCTACGGCTTTGACAGCTTTCAGCCATCAACGCATATATTAATGCCCAAAAAGGACAAACCGAATCTCTATCGGGTCTAGTAAGTTTTTTACCCTTCGTTTTTTCGACACTTGGATTTTTACGGTAAAACGGGATTACCTTGGCCCGTCTTCGACTTTCCATCACTGGCGAGTGGTGCACCATGGTACTGTTCCGTTTCAAACCCATGCTCGCATTTCTAAAAGTCGTATGGCACTGTTTCGCCATTTCGGACGGATGTTGCACCTTGCACCGTGGATGTTGCACCCTGTAGATATCGATTATTCGGACGGCCATGACTTCTGGCTCGTTTAGAGTTACGGGTGCCATAACCCGTCAAAACGAAGGCCTCGATGAGTTCTACGGCTTTGACTACTTTAAGCCGTCATCGGATAGATTAATGCCCAAAAAGGACAACCCGAATCTCAATCGGGTCTCGTAAGATTTTTAACCTTCGTTTTTTCGACACGTGGATTTTTACGGTAAAACGGGATTACCGTGGCCGTCTTTGACTTCCCATCGCTGGAGAGTGGTGCACCATGGTAGTGTTCTGTTTCAAATCCATGCACGCATTTCAAAAAGTCGTACGGCACTGTTTCGCCATTTCGGACGGATGTTGCACCTTGCACCGGGGATGTTGCACCCTGTAGATATCGATTATTCGGACGGCCATAACTTATGGCTCGTTTAGAGTACGGGAGCCATAACCTGTCAAAACAAAGGCCTCAATGAGTTCTACGGTTTTGACAACTTACAACTATCAACGGATAGATTAATGCCCAAAAAGGACAACCCGAATCTCAATCGGGTCTCGTAAGTTTTTTACCCTTCGTTTTTTCGACACGTGGATTTTTACGGTAAAACAGGATTACCGTGGCTGGCCTTCGATTTACCATCGCTGGAGAGTGGTGCACCATGGTACTGTTCCGTTTCAAACCCATGCACGCATTTCTAAAAGTCATACGGCACTGTTTCGTCATTTCGGACGGATGTTGCACCTTGCACCGTGGATGTTGCACCCTGTAGATATCGATTATTCGGACGGCCATAACTTCTGGCTCGTTTAGAGTTACGGGAGCCATAACCTGTCAAAACGAAAGCCTCGATGGGTTCTACGGCTTTGATAGATTTCAACCGTCAACGGATAGATTAATGCCCAAAAAGGACAACCCGAATCTCAATCGGGTCTCTTAAGTTTTTTACCCCTCATTTTTTCGACACGTGGATTTTTACGGCAAAACAGGATTACGGTGGCAGGCCTTCGATTTACCATCGCTGGACAGTGATGCACCATGGTACTATTCCGTTTCAAACCCATGCACGCATTTCTAAAAGCCGTACGGCACTGTTTTGCCATTTCGGACGGATGTTGCACCTTGCACCGTGGATGTTGCACCCGGTAGATATTGATTATTCGGACGGCCATAACTTCTGGCTCGTTTAGAGTTACGGGAGCCATAACCTGTCAAAACGAAGGCCTCGATGAGTTCTACAGCGTTGACAGCTTTCAGCCGTCAACGGATAGATTAATGCCAAAAAAGCACAACCCGAATCTCAATCGGGTCTCGTAGGTTTTTTACCCTTCGTTTTTTCGACACGTGGATTTTTATGGTAAAACAGGATTACCGTGGCTGGCCTTCGATTTACCATCGCTGGAGAGTGATGAACTATGGTACTGTTCCATTTCAAATCCATGCACGCATTTCTAAAAGTCGTACGGCACTGTTTCGCCATTTCGGACGGATGTTGCACCTTGCACCGTGGATTATGCACCCTGTAGATATCGATTATTCGGACGGCCTTAACTTCTGGCTCATTTAGAGTTACGGGAGCCATAACCTGTCAAAACGAAGGCCTCGATGAGTTCTACGGCTTTGACCGCTTTCAGCCGTCAACGGATAGATTAATGCCCAAAAAGGACAACCCGAATCTCAATCGGGTCTCGTAAGTTTTTTACCCTTCGTTTTTTCGACACGTGGATTTTTACGGTAATACACGATTACGGTGGCTGGTCTTCGATTTACCATCGCTGGAGAGTGGTGCACCATGGTACTGTTTCATTTCAAATCCATGCACGCATTTCTAAAAGTCGTACGGCACTGTTTCGCCTTTTCGGACGGATGTTGCACCTTGCACCGTGGTTGTTCCACCCAATAGATATCGATTATACGGACGACCATAACTTCTGGCTCTTTTAGAGTTACGGGAGCCATAACCTATCAAAACGAAGGCCTCGATGAGTTCTACGGCTTTGATAGCTTTCAGCCGTCAATGGATAGACTAATGCCCAAAAAGGACAACCCGAATCTCAGTCGGGTCTCGTAAGTTTTTTACCCTTCGTTTTTTCGACACGTGGATTTTTACGGTAAAACAGGATTACCGTGGCTGGCCTTCGATTTACCATCGCTGGAGAGTGGTGAACCATGGTACTGTTCCTTTTCAAATCCATGCACGCATTTCTAAATGTCGTACCCACTGTTTCGCCATTTCGGACGGATGTTGCACCTTGCACCGTGGATGTTGCACCCTGTAGATATCGATTATTCGGACAGCCATAACTTCTGGCTCGTTTAGAGTTACGGGAGCCATAACCTTTCAAAACGAAGGCCTCGACGACTTCTACGGCTTTGACAGCTTTCAGCCATCAACGCATATATTAATGCCCAAAAAGGACAACCCGAATCTCCATCGGGTCTCGTAAGTTTTTTACCCTTCGTTTTTTCGACACGTGGATTTTTACGGTAAAACGAGATTACCGTCGCCCGTCTTCGACTTCCCATCACTGGAGAGTGGTGCACCATGGTACTGTTCCGTTTCAAACCCATGCTCGCATTTCTAAAAGTCGTACGGCACTGTTTCGCCATTTCGGACGGATGTTGCACCTTGCACCGTGGATGTTGCACCCTGTAGATATCGATTATTCGGACGGCCATAACTTCTGGCTCGTTTAGAGTTACGGGAGCCATAACCTGTCAAAACAAAGGCCTCGATGAGTTCTACGGCTTTGACTGCTTTCAGCCATCAACGGATAGATTAATGCCCAAAAAGGACAATCCGAATCTCAATCGGGTCTCGTAAGTTTTTTACCCTTCGTTTTTTCGACACGTGGATTTTTACGGTAAAACGGGATTACCGTGGCCCGTCTTCGACTTCCCATCGCTGGAGAGTGGTGCACCATGCTAGTGTTCCGTTTCAAATCCGTGCACGCATTTCAAAAAGTCGTACGGCACTGTTTCACCTTTTCGGACGGATGTTGCACCTTGCACCGTGGATGTTGCACCCTATAGATATCGATTATTCGGACGGCCATAACTTCTGGCTTGTTTAGAGTTACGGGAGACATAACCTGTCAAAACGAAGGCCTCAATGAGTTGTATGGCTTTGACAACTTTCAACTATCAACGGATAGATTAATACCCAAAAAGGACAACCCGAATCTCAATCGGGTCTAGTAAGTTTTTTACCCTTCGTTTTTTCGACACGTGGATTTTTACGGTAAAACAGGATTACCGTGGCAGGCCTTCGATTTACCATCGCTGGAGAGTGGTGCACCATGGTACTGTTCCGTTTCAAACCCATGCACGCATTTCTAAATGTCGTACGGCACTGTTTCGCCATTTCGGACGGATGTTGCACCTTGCACCGTGGATGTTGCACCCTGTAGATGTCGATTATTCGGACGGCCATAACTTCTGGCTCGTTTAGAGTTACGGGAGCCATAACCTGTCAAAACGAAAGCTTCGATGAGTTCTACGGCTTTGACAGATTTCAACCGTCAGCGGATAGATTAATGCCCAAAAAGGACAACCCGAATCTCAGTCGGGTCTCTTAAGTTTTTTACCCTTCATTTTTTCGACACGTGGATTTTTACGGCAAAACAGGATTACGGTGGCAGGCCTTCGATTTACCATCGCTGGACAGTGATGCACCATGGTACTGTTCCATTACAAACCCATGCACACATTTTAAAATGTCGTACAGCACTGTTTCGCCATTTCGGACGGATGTTGCACCTTGCACCGTGGATGTTGCACCCTGTAGATATCGATTATTCGAACGGCCATAACTTCTGGCTCGTTTAGAGTTACGGGAGCCATAACCTGTCAAAACGAAGGCCTTGATGAGTTCTACGGCTTTGATAGCTTTCAGCCGTCAACGGATAGACTAATGCCCAAAAAGGACAAGTCGAATCTCAATCGGGTCTCTTAAGTTTTTTACCCTTCGTTTTTTCGACACGTGGATTTTTATGGTAAAACAGGATTACCGTGGCTGGCCTTCGATTTACCATCGCTGGAGAGTGATGAACCATGGTACTGTTCCATTTCAGATCCATGCACGCATTTCTAAAAGTCGTACGACACTGTTTCGCCATTTCGGACGGATGTTGCACCTTGCACCGTGGATGTTGCACCCTGTAGATATCGATTATTTGGACGGCCATAACTTCTGGCTCGTTTAGAGTTACGGGAGCCATAACCTGTCAAAACGAAGGCCTCGATGAGTTCTACGGCTTTGACAGCTTTCAGCCATCAACGGATAGATTAATGCCCAAAAAGGACAACCCGAATCTCAATCGCGTCTCATAAGTTTTTTACCCTTCGTTTTTTCGACACGTGGATTTTTACGGTAATACACGATTACGGTGGCTGGTCTTCGATTTACCATCGCTGGAGAGTGGTGCACCATGGTACTGTTTCATTTCAAATCCATGCACGCATTTCTAAAAGTCGTACGGCACTGTTTCGCCTTTTCGGACGGATGTTGCACCTTGCACCGTGGTTGTTCCACCCAATAGATATCGATTATACGGACGACCATAACTTCTGTCTCGTTTAGAGTTGCAGGAGCCATAACCTATCAAAACGAAGGCCTCGATGAGTTCTATGACTTTGATAGCTTTCAGCCGTCAACGGATAGACTAATGCCCAAAAAGGACAACCCGAATCTCAGTCGGGTCTCGTAAGTTTTTTACCCTTCGTTTTTTCGACACGTGGATTTTTATGGTAAAACAGCATTACCGTGGCTGGCCTTCGATTTACCATCGCTGGAGAGTGGTGAACCATGGTACTGTTCCTTTTCAAATCCATGCATGCATTTCTAAAAGTCGTACGGCACTGTTTCGTCATTTCGGACGGATGTTGCACCTTGCACCGTGGATGTTGCACCCTGTAGATATCGATTATTCGGACGGCCATAACTTCTGGCTCGTTTAGAGTTACGGGAGCCATAACCTGTCAAAACGAAGGCCTCGACGAATTCTACAGGTTTGACAGCTTTCAGCCATCAACGCATACATTAATGCCCAAAAAGGACAACCCGAATCTCTATCGGGTCTCGTAAGTTTTTTACCCTTCGTTTTTTCGACACGTGGATTTTTACGGTAAAACGGGATTACCGTGGCCCGTCTTCGACTTCCCATCACTGGAGAGTGGTGCACCATGGTACCGTTCCGTTTCAAACCCATGCTCGCATTTCTAAAAGTCGTACGGCACTGTTTCGCCATTTCGGACGGATGTTGCACCTTGCACCGCGGATGATGCACCCTGTAGATATCGATTATTCGGACGGCCATAACTTCTGGCTCGTTTAGAGTTACGGGAGCCATAACCTATCAAAACAAAGGCCTCGATGACTTCTACGGCTTTGACTGCTTTCAGCCGTCAACGGATAGATTAATGCCCAAAAAGGACAACCCGAATCTCAATCGGGTCTCGTAAGTTTTTTACCCTTCGTTTTTTCGACACGTGGATTTTTATGGTAGAACAGGATTACCGTGGCTGGCCTTCGATTTACCATAGCTGGAGACTGGAGCACCATGGTACTGTTCCGTTTCAAATCCTTGCACGCATTTCTAAAAGTCGTACGGCACTGTTTCGCCATTTCGGACGGATGTTGCACCTTGCACCGTGGATGTTGCACCCTGTAGATATCAATTATTCAGACGGCCATAACTTCTGGCTCGTTTAGAGTTACGGGAGCCATAACCTGTCAAAACGAAGGCCTCGATGAGTTCTACGGCTTTGACAGCTTTCAGCCGTCAACGGATAAATTAATGCCCAAAAAGGACAACCCGAATCTCAATCGGGTCTCGTAAGTTTTTTACCCTTCGTTTTTTCGACACGTGGATTTTTACGGTAAAACAGGATTACAGTGGCTGGCCTTCGATTTACCATTGTTGGAGAGTGGTGCACCATGGTACTGTTCCGTTTCAAATCCATGCACGCATTTCTAAAAGTCGTACGGCACTGTTTTGCCATTTCGGACGGATGTTGCACCTTGCACCGTGGATGTTGCACCCCGTAGATATCGATTATTCGGACGACCATAACTTCTGGCTCGTTTAGAGTTACGGGAGCCATAACCTGTCAAAACGAAGGCCTCGATGAGTAACATGGGTTTGATGGCTTTCAGCCGTCAACGTATTGATTAATCGCCAAAAAGGTCAACCCGAATCTCAATCGGGTCTCGTAAGTTTTTTACCCTTCGTTTTTTCGACACGTGGATTTTTACGGTAAAACGGGGTTACCGTCGCCCGTCTTCGACTTCCCATCACTGGAGAGTGGTGCACCGTGGTACTATTCAATTTCAAATCCATGCACACATTTCTAAAAGTCGTACGGCACTGTTTCGCCATTTCGGACGGATGTTGCACCTTGCACCGTGGATGTTGCACCCTGTAGATATCGATTATTCGGACGGCCCTAACTTCTGGCTCGTTTAGATTTACGGGATCCATAACCTGTCAAAACGAAGACCTCGATGAGTTCTACGGCTTTAACAGCTTTCAGCCATCAACGGATAAATTAATGCCCAAAAAGGACAACCCGAATCTCAATCGGGTCTCGTAAGTTTTTTACCCTTCGTTTTTTGGACACGTGGATTTTTACGGTAAAACAGGATTACAGTGGCCGGCCTTCGATTTACCATCGCTGGAGAGTGGTGCACCATGGTACTATTCCGTTTCAAATCCATGCATGCATTTCTAAAAGTCGTACGTCACTGTTTCGCCATTTCGGACGGATGTTGCACCTTGCACCGTGGATGTTGCACCGTATAGATATCGATTATTCGGACGGCCATAGCTTCTGGCTCGTTTAGAGTTACGAGAGCCATAACCTGTCAAAACGAAGGCCTCGATGAGTTCTACGGCTTTGACTGCTTTCAGCCATCAACGGATAGATTAATGCCCAAAAAGGACAACTCGAATCTCAATAGGGTCTCGTAAGTTTTTAAACCTTTGTTTTTTCGACACCTGGATTTTTACGGTAAAACGAGATTACAGTGGCCCGTCTTCGACTTACCATCGCTGGAGAGTGGTGCACCATGGTACTGTTCCGTTTCAAATCCATGCAGGAATTTCTAAAAGTCGTACGGCACAGTTTCGCAATTTCGGACGGATGTTGCACCTTGCACCGTGGATGTTGCACCCTGTAGATATCGATTATTCGGACGGCCATAACTTCTGGCTCGTTTAGAGTTACGGGAGCCATAACCTGTCAAAACGAAGGCCTCGATGAGTTCTACGGCATTGACAGCTTTCAGCTATCAACGGATAGATTAATGCCCAAAAAGGACAACCCGAATCTCAATCGGGTCTCGTAATTTTTTACCCTTCGTTTTTTCGACACGTGTATTTTTACGGTAAAACGGGATTACCGTGGCTCGTCTTCGACTTCCCATCGCTGGAGAGTGGTGCACCATGGTAGTGTTCCATTTCAAATTCATGCATGCATTCCTAAAAGTCGTACGGCACTGTTTCGCCATTTCGGACGGATGTTGCACCTTGCACCGTTGATGTTGCACCCTGTAGATATCGATTATTCGTACGGCCATAACTTCTGGCTTGTTTAGAGTTACGGGAGCCATAACCTGTCAAAACGAAGGCCTCGATGAGTTCTACGGCTTTGACAGCTTTCAGCCGTCAGCGGATAGATTAATGCCCAAAAAGGACAACCCGAATCTCAATCGGGTCTCGTAAGTTTTTTACCCTTCATTTTTTCGACACGTGGATTTTTACGGTAAAACGGGATTATCGTGGCCCGTCTTCGACTTCCCATCACTAGAGAGTGATGCACCATGATACTGTTCCGTTTCAAATCCATGCACGCATTTTTAAAAGTCGTGCGGCACTGTTTCACCATTTCGGACGGATGTTGCACCTTGCACCGTGGATGTTGCACCTCTAGATATCGATTATTCAAACGGCCATATCTTCTGGCTCGTTTAGAGTTACGGGAGCCATAACCTGCCAAAACGAAGGCCTCGATGAGTTCTACGGCTTTGATAGCTTTTAGCCGTCAACGGATAGATTAATGCCCAAAAAGGACAACCCGAATCTCAATCGGGTCTCGTAAGTTTTTTACCCTTCGTTTTTACGACACGTGGATTCTTACGGTAAAACAGGATTACAGTGGCTGGCCTTCGATTTACCATCGTTGGAGAGTGGTGCACCATGGTACTGTTCCGTTTCAAATCCATGCACGCATTTCTAAAAGTCGTACGGCACTGTTTCGCCATTTCGGACGGATGTTGCACCTTGCACCGTGGTTGTTGCACCCCGTAGATATCGATTATTCGGACGACCATAACTTCTGGCTCGTTTAGAGTTACGGGAGCCATAACCTGTCAAAACGAAGGCCTCGATGAGTTCTATGGGTTTGATGGCTTTCAGCCGTCAACGTATTGATTAATCGCCAAAAAGGTCAACCCGAATCTCAATCGGGTCTCGTAAGTTTTTTACCCTTCGTTTTTTCGACACGTGGATTTTTACGGTAAAACGGGATTACCGTGGCCCGTCTTCGACTTCCCATCACTGGAGAGTGGTGCACCGTGGTACTATTCAATTTCAAATCCATGCACACATTTCTAAAAGTCGTACGGCACTGTTTCGCCATTTCGGACGGATGTTGCACCTTGCACCGTGGATGTTGCACCCTGTAGATATCGATTATTCGGACGGCCGTAACTTCTGGTTCGTTTAGATTTACGGGAGCCATAACCTGTCAAAACGAAGACCTTGATGAGTTCTACGGCTTTGACAGCTTTCAGCCATCAACGGATAAATTAATGCCCAAAAAGGACAACCCGAATCTCAATCGGGTCTCGTAAGTTTTTTACCCTTCGTTTTTTGGACACGTGGATTTTTACGGTAAAACAGGATTACAGTGGCCGACCTTCGATTTACCATCGCTGGAGAGTGGTGCACCATGGTACTGTTCCGTTTCAAATCCATGCATGCATTCCTAAAAGTCGTACGTCACTGTTTCGCCATTTCGGACGGATGTTGCACCTTGCACCGTGGATGTTGCACCGTTTAGATATCGATTATTCGGACGGCCATAACTTCTGGCTCGTTTAGAGTTACGAGAGCCATAACCTGTCAAAACGAAGGCCTCGATGAGTTCTACGGCTTTGATAGCTTTTAGCCGTCAACGGATAGATTAATGCCCAAAAATGACAACCCGAATCTCAATCGGGTCACGTAAGTTTTTCACCCTTCATTTTTTCGACACGTTGATTTTTACGGTAAAACGGGATTATCGTGGCCCGTCTTCGACTTCCCATCGCTGGAGAGTGGTGCACCATGGTACTGTTCCGTTTTAAATCCATGCACGTATTTCTAAAAGTCGTACGGCACTGTTTCACCATTTCGGACGGATATTGCACCTTGCACCGTGGATGTTGCACCCTGTAGATATCGATTATTCAAACGGCCATAACTTCTGGCTCGTTTAGAGTTACGGGAGCCATAACCTGTCAAAACGAAGGCCTCGATGGGTTCTACGGCTTTGAAAGCTTTCAGTCGTCAACGGATAAATTAATGCCCAAAAAGGACAACCCGAATCTCAATCGGGTCTCGTAAGTTTTTTACCCTTCGTTTTTTCGACACGTGGATTTTTACGGTAAAACAGGATTACAGTGGCTGGCCTTCGATTTACCATCGTTGGAGAGTGGCGCGCCATGGTACTGTTCCGTTTCAAATCCATGCACGCATTTCTAAAAGTCGTACGGCACTGTTTCGCCATTTCGGACGGATGTTGCACCTTGCACCGTGGATGTTGCACCCTGTAGATATCGATTATTCGGACGACCATAACTTCTGGCTCGTTTAGAGTTACGGGAGCCATAACCTGTAAAAACGAAGGCCTCGATGAGTTCTACGGCTTTGACAGCTTTCAGCCGTCAACGGATTGATTAATGCCCAAAAAGGACAACCCGAATCTCAATCGGGTCTCGTAAGTTTTTTACCCTTCGTTTTTTCGACACGTGGATTTTTACGGTAAAACGGGATTACCGTGGCCCGTATTCGACTTCCCATCGCTGGAGAGTGGTGCATCATGGTACTGTTCCATTTCAAATCCATGCACACATTTCTAAAAGTCGTACAGCACTGTTTCGCCATTTCGGACGGATGTTGATCCTTGCACCGTGGATGTTGCACCCTGTAGATATCGATTATTCAGACGACCATAACTTCTGGCTCGTTTAGAGTTACGGGAGCCATATTTTGTCAAAACGAAGGCCTCGATGAGTTCTACGGCTTTGACAGTTTTCAGCCGTCAACGGATAACTCGAATCTCAATCGGGTTTCGTAAGTTTTTTACCCTTCGTTTTTTGGACACGTGGATTTTTACAGTAAAACATGATTACGGTGGCCGGCCTTCGATTTACCATCGCTGGAGAGTGGTGCACCATGGTACTGTTCCATTTCAAATCCATGCACGCATTTTTAAAAGTCGTATAGCACTGTTTCTCCATTTCGGACGGATGTTGCACCTTGCACCGTGGATGTTGTGCCCTGTAGATATCGATTTTTCGGACGACAATAACTTCTGGCTCGTTTAGAGTTACGGGAGCCATAACCTGTAAAAACGAAGGCCTCGATGAGTTCTACGGCTTTGATGGCTTTCAGCCGTCAACTGATAGATTAATGCCCAAAAAGGACAACCCGAATCTCAATCGGGTCTCGTAAGTTTTTTACCCTTCGTTTTTTCGACACGTGGATTTTTATGGTAAAAGAGGATTACCGTGGCTGGCCTTCGATTTACCATCGCTTGAGAGTGGTGCACCATGGTACTGTTCCGTTTCAAATCCATGCACGCATTTCTAAAAGTCGTACGGCACTGTTTCGCCATTTCGGACGGATGTTGCACCTTGCACCGTGGATGTTGCACCCTGTAGATATCGATTATTCGGACGGCCATAACTTCTGGTTCGTTTAGAGTTACGGGAGCCATAACCTGTCAAAACGAAGGCCTCGATGAGTTCTATGGCTTTGACAGCTTTCAGCCGTCAACGGATAGATAAATGCCCAAAAAGGACAACCCGAATCTCAATCGGATCTCGTAAGTTTTTTACCCATCGTTTTTTCGACACGTGGATTTTTATGGTAAAACAGGATTATAGTGGCTGGCCTTCGATTTACCATCGTTGGAGAGTGGTGCACCATGGTACTGTTCCGTTTCAAATCCATGCACGCATTTCTAAAAGTCGTACGGCACTGTTTCGCCATTTCGGACGGATGTTGCACCTTGCACCGTGGACGTTGCACCCTGTAGATATCGATTATTCGGACGACCATAACTTCTGGCTCGTTTAGAGTTACGCGAGCCATAACCTGTCAAAACGAAGGCCTCGATGAGTTCTATGGGTTTGATAGCTTTCAGCCGTGAACGGATTGATTAATGCCCAAAAAGGACAACCCGAATCTCAATCAGGTCTCGTAAGTTATTTACCCTTCGTTTTTTCGACACGTGTATTTTTACGGTAAAACGGGATTACCGTGGCCCGTCTTCGACTTCCCATCGCTGGAGAGTGGTGCATCATGGTACTGTTCCGTTTCAAATCCATGCATGCATTCCTAAAAGTCGTACGACACTGTTTGCCATTTCGGACGGATGTTGCACCTTGCACCGTGGATGTTGCACCCTGAAGATATCGATTATTCGGACGGCTATAACTTCTGGCTCGTTTAGAGTTACGGGAGCCATAACCTGTCAAAACAAAGGCCTCGATGAGTTCAACGTCTTTGACAGCTTTCAGCCGTCAACGGATAGATTAATGCCCAAAAAGGACGACCCGAATCTCAATCGGGTCTCGTAAGTTTTTTACCCTTCGTTTTTTGGACACGTGGATTTTTACGGTAAAACAGGATTACGGTGGCCGGCCTTCGATTTACCATTGCTGGAGAGTGGTGCACCATGGTACTGTTCCGTTTCAAATCCATGCATGCATTTCTAAAAGTCGTACAACACTGTTTGCCATTTCGGACGGATGTTGCACCTTGCACCGTGGATGTTGCACCCTGTAGATATCGATTATTCGGACGGCCATAACTTCTGGCTCGTTTAGATTTACGGGAGCCATAACCAGTCAAAACGAAGGCCTCGATGAGTTCTACGGCTTTGACAGCTTTCAGCCATCAACGGATAAATTAATGCCCAAAAAGGACAACCCGAATCTCAATCGGGTCTCGTAAGTTTTTTACCCTTCATTTTTTGGACACGTGGATTTTTACGGTAAAACAGGATTACAGTGGCCGGCCTTCGATTTACAATCGCTGGAGAGTGGTGCACCATGGTCCTGTTCCGTTTCAAATCCATGTACGAATTTCTAAAAGTCGTACGGCACTGTTTCGCCATTTCGGACGGATGTTGCACCTTGCACCGTGGATGTTGCACCCTGTAGATATCGATTATTCGGACGACCATAACTTCTGGTTCGTTTAGAGTTACGGGAGCCATAACCTGTCAAAACGAAGGCCTCGATGAGTTCTACGGCTTTGATAGCTTTCAGCCGTCAACGGATAGATTAATGCCCAAAAAGGACAACCCGAATCTCAATCGGGTCTCGTAAGTATTTTGCCCTTCGTTTTTTCAACACGTAGATTTTTACGGTAAAACAAGATTACGGTGGCTAGTCTTCGATTTACCATCTTTGGGGAGTGGTGCACCATGGTACTATTTCGTTTCAAATCCGTGCACGCATTTTTAAAAGTCGTACAGCACTGTTTCGCCATTTCGGATGGATGTTGCACCTTGCACCGTGGATGTTGCACCCTGTAGATATCGATTATTCGGACGACCATAACTTCTGGCTCGTTTAGAGTTACGGGAGCCATAACCTGTAAAAACGAAGGCCTCGATGAGTTCTACGGCTTTGACGGCTTTCAGCCGTCAACGGATAGATTAATGCCCAACAAGGACAACCCGAATCTCAACGGGTGTCGTAAGTTTTTTACCCTTCGTTTTTTCGACACGTGGATTTTTATGGTAAAACAAGATTACCGTGGCCGGCCTTCGATTTACCATCGCTGGAGAATGGTGCACCATGGTACTGTTCCGTTTCAAATCCATGCACGCATTTCTAAAAGTCATACGGCTCTGTTTCGCCATTTCGGACGGATGTTGCACCTTGCACCGTGGATGTTGCACCCTGTATATATCGATTATTCGGACGACCATAAATTCTGGCTCGTTTAGATTTACGGGAGCCATAATCTGTCAGAACGAAGGCCTCGATGAGTTCTACGGCTTTGACAGCTTTCAACCGTCAACGAATAAATTAATGCCCAAAAAGAACAACCCGAATCTCAATCGGGTCTCGTAAGTTTTTTACCCTACGTTTTTTCGACACGTGGATTTTTACGGTAAAACAGGATTACAGTGGCTGGCCTTTGATTTACCATCGCTGGATAGTGGTGCACCATGGTACTGTTCCGTTTCAAATCCATGCACGCATTTCTAAAAGTCGTACGGCACTGTTTCGCCATTTCGGACGGATGTTGCACCTTGCACCGTGGATGTTGCACCCTGTAGATATCGATTATTCGGACGGCCATAACTTCTGGCTCGTTTAGACTTAAGGGAGCCATAACTTGTCAAAATGAAGGCCACGGTGTGTTCTACGGCTTCGACTGCTTTCAGCCGTCAACGGATAGATTAATGCCCAAAAAGGACAACCCGAATCCCAATCGGGTCTCGTAAGTTTTTTGCCCTTCGTTTTTTCGACACGTGGATTTTTACGGTAAAACAGGATTACGGTGGCTGGTCTTCGATTTACCATCTTTGGAGAGTGGTGCACCATGGTACTGTTCCGTTTCAAATCCATGCACGCATTTTTAAAAGTCGTACAGCACTGTTTCGCCATTTCGGACGGACGTTGCACCTTGCACCGTGGATGTTGCACCCTGTAGATATCGATTATTCGGACGACCATAACTTCTGGCTCGTTTAGAGTTACGGGAGCCATAACCTGTAAAAAATAAGGCCTCGATGAGTTTTACGGCTTTGATGGCTTTCAGCCGTCAACGGATAGATTAATGCCCAAAAAGGACAACCCGAATCTCAATCGGGTCTCGTAAGTTTTTTACCCTTCGTTTTTTCGACACGTGGATTTTTACGGTAAAACAGGATTACAGTGGCTGGCCTTCGATTTACCATCGTTGGAGAGTAGTGCACCATGGTAGTGTTCCATTTTAAATTCATGCACATATTTCTAAAAGTCGTACGGCACTGTTTCGCCATTTCGGACGGATGTTGCACCTTGCACCGTGGATGTTGCACCCTGTAGATATTGATTATTCGGACGACCATAACTTCTGGCTCGTTTAGAGTTACTGGAGCCATAACCTGTCAAAACGAAGGCCTCAATGAGTTCTACGGCTTTGTCAGCTTTCAGCCGTCAACGGATAAATTAATGTCCAAAAAGCACAACCCGAATCTCAATCGGGTCTCGTAAGTTTTTTACCCTTCGTTTTTTCGACACGTGGATTTTTACGGTAAAACAGGATTACTGTGGCTGGCTTTCGATTTACCATCGTTGGAGAGTGGTGCACCATGGTACTGTTCCGTTTCAAATCCATGCACGCATTTCTAAAAGTCATACGGCAATGTTTCGCCATTTCGGACGGATGTTGCACCTTGCACCGTGGATGTTGCACCCTGTAGATATCGATTATTGAGAGGACCATAACTTCTAGCTCGTTTAGAGTTACGGGAGTCATAACCTGTCAAAACGAAGGCCTCGATGAGTTCTACAGCTTAGACCGCTTTCAGCCGTCAACGGATTGATTAATGCCCAAATAGGACAACCCGAATCTCAATCGGGTCTCGTAAGTTTTTTACCCTTCGTTTTTTCGACACGTGGATTTTTACGGTAAAACGGGATTACCGTGGCCCGTCTTCGACTTCCCATCGCTGGAGAGTGGTGCACCATGGTACTGTTCCGTTTCAAATACATGCACACATTTCTAAAAGTCGTACGGCACTGTTTCGCCATTTCGGACGTATGTTGCACCTTGCACCGTGGATGTTGCACCCTGTAGATATCGATTATTCGGACGGCCATAACTTCTGGCTCGTTTAGAGTTACGGGAGCCTGTCAAAACAAAGGCTTCGATGAGTTCTATGGCTTTGACAGCTTTCAGCCGTCAACGGATAAATTAATGCCCACAAAGGACAACCCGAATCTCAATCGGGTCTCGTATGTTTTTTACCCTTCGTTTTTTGGACACGTGGATTTTTACGGTAAGACAGGATTACAGTGGCCGGCCTTCAATTTACCATCGCTGGAGAGTGGTGCACCATGGTACTATACCATTTCAAATCCATGCACGCATTTCTAAAAGTCGTACGGCACTGTTTCGCCATTTCGGACGGATATTGCACCTTGCACCGTAGATGTTGCACCCTGTAGATATCGATTATTCGGACGACCATAACTTCTGGATCGTTTAGATTTACGGGAGCCATAACCTGTCAAAACGAAGGCCTCGATGAGTTCTACGGCTTTGACAGCTTTCAGCAGTCAACGGATAGATTAATGCCCAAAAAGGACAACCCGAATCTCAATCGGGTCTCGTAAGTTTTTTGCCCTTCGTTTTTTCGACACGTGGATTTTTACGGTAAAACGCGATTACCGTGGCCCGTCTTCGATTTCCCATCTTTGGAGAGTGGTGCACCATGGTACTGTTTCGTTTCAAATCCTTGCTCGCATTTCTAAAAGTCGTACGGCACTGTTTCGCCATTTCGGTCGGATGTTGCACCTTGCACCGTGGATGTTGCACCCTGTAGATATCGATTATTCTGACGTCCATAACTTCTGGCTCGTTTAGAGCTACGGGAGCCATAACCTGTCAAAACGAAGGCCTCGATGAGTTCTACGGCTTTGACAGCTTCCAGCCACCAACGGATAAATTAATGCCCAAAAAGGACAACCCGAATCTCAATCGGGTCTCGTAAGTTTTTTACCCTTCGTTTTTTGGACACGTGGATTTTTACCGTAAAACAGGATTACAGTGGCCGGCCTTCGATTTACCATCGCTGGAGAGTGGTGCACCATGGTACTGTTCCGTTTCAAATCCATGCACACATTTCTAAAAGTCGTACGGCACTGTTTCGCCATTTCGGACGGATGTTGCACCTTGCACCGTGGACGTTGCACCCTGTAGATATCGATTATTCGGACGACCATAACTTCTGGCTCGTTTAGAGTTACGCGAGCCATAACCTGTCAAAACGAAGGCCTCGATGAGTTCTATGGGTTTGATAGCTTTCAGCCGTGAACGGATTGATTAATGCCCAAAAAGGACAACCCGAATCTCAATCAGGTCTCGTAAGTTTTTTACCCTTCGTTTTTTCGACACGTGTATTTTTACGGTAAAACGGGATTACCGTGGCCCGTCTTCGACTTCCCATCGCTGGAGAGTGGTGCATCATGGTACTGTTCCGTTTCAAATCCATGCATGCATTCCTAAAAGTCGTACGGCACTGTTTGCCATTTCGGACGGATGTTGCACCTTGCACCGTGGATGTTGCACCCTGAAGATATCGATTATTCGGACGGCTATAACTTCTGGCTCGTTTAGAGTTACGGGAGCCATAACCTGTCAAAACAAAGGCCTCGATGAGTTCTACGTCTTTGACAGCTTTCAGCCGTCAACGGATAGATTAATGCCCAAAAAGGACGACCCGAATCTCAATCGGGTCTCGTAAGTTTTTTACCCTTCGTTTTTTGGACACGTGGATTTTTACGGTAAAACAGGATTACGGTGGCCGGCCTTCGATTTACCATTGCTGGAGAGTGGTGCACCATGGTACTGTTCCGTTTCAAATCCATGCATGCATTTCTAAAAGTCGTACAACACTGTTTGCCATTTCGGACGGATGTTGCACCTTGCACCGTGGATGTTGCACCCTGTAGATATCGATTATTCGGACGGCCATAACTTCTGGCTCGTTTAGATTTACGGGAGCAATAACCTGTCAAAACGAAGGCCTCGATGAGTTCTACGGCTTTGACCGCTTTCAGCCGTCAACGGATTAATTAATGCCCAAAAAGGACAACCCGAATCTCAATCGGGTCTCGTAAGTTTTTTACCCTTCGTTTTTTCGACACGTGGATTTTTACGGTAAAATGGGATTACCGTGGCCCGTCTTCGACTTCCCATCGCTGGAGAGTGGTGCACCATGGTACTGTTCCGTTTCAAATCCATGCACACATTTCTAAAAGTCGTACGGCACAGTTTCGCAATTTCGGACGTATGTTGAACCTTGCACCGTGGATGTTGCACCCTGTAGATATCGATTATTCGGACGGCCATAACTTCTGGCTCGTTTAGAGTTACGGAAGCCTGTCAAAATGAAGTCTTCGATGAGTTCTATGGCTTTGACAGCTTTCAGCCGTCAACGGATAAATTAATGCCCACAAAGGACAATCCGAATCTCAATCGGGTCTCGTAAGTTTTTTACCCTTCGTTTTTTGGACACGTGGATTTTTACGGTAAAACAGGATTACAGTGGCCGGCCTTCGATTTACCATCGCTGGAGAGTGGTGCACCATGGTACTATTCCGTTTCAAATTCATGCACGCATTTCTAAAAGTCGTACGACACTGTTTCGTCATTTCGGACGGATATTGCACCTTGCACCGTGGATGTTGCACCCTGTAGATATCGATTATTCGGACGACCATAACTTCTGGCTCGTTTAGATTTACGGGAGCCATAACCTGTCAAAACGAAGGCCTCGATGAGTTATACGGCTTTGACAGCTTTCAGCCGTCAACGGATAGATTAATGCCCAAAAAGGACAACCCGAATCTCAATCGGGTCTCGTAAGTTTTTTGCCCTTCGTTTTTTCGACACGTGGATTTTTACGGTAAGACGCGATTACCGTGGCCCGTCTTCGACTTCCCATCTTTGGAGAGTGGTGCACCATGGTACTGTTCCGTTTCAAATCCATGCACGCATTTCTAAAAGTCGTACGGCACTGTTTCGCCATTTCGGTCGGATGTTGCACCTTGCACCGTGGATGTTGCATTCTGTAGATATCGATTATTCTGACGTCCATAACTTCTGGCTCGTTTAGACCTACGAGAGCCATAACCTGTCAAAACGAAGGCCTCGGTGAGTTCTACGGATTTAACAGCTTTAAGCCGTCAACGGATAGATTAATGCACAAAAAGTACAGCCTGAATCTCAATCGGGTCTCGTAAGTTTTTTACCCTTCGTTTTTCTGACACGTGGATTTTTACGGTAAAACGGGATTACCGTGGCACGTCTTCGACTTCCCATCGCTGGAGAGTGGTGCACCATGGTACTGTTCCGTTTCAAATCCATACACGCATTTCTTCGTACGACACTGTTTCGCCATTTCGGACGGATGTTGCACCTTGCACCGTGGATGTTGCACCCTGTAGATATCGATTATTCCGACGACCATAACTTCTGGCTCGTTTAGAGTTACGGGAGCCATAACCTGTCAAAACGAAGGCCTCGATGAGTTCTACGGCTTTGACCGCTTTCAGCCGCCAACGGATTGATTAATGCCCAAAAAGGACAACCCGAATCTCAATCGGGTCTCGTAAGTTTTTTACCCTTCGTTTTTTCGACACGTGGATTTTTACGGTAAAACGGGATTACCGTGGCCCGTCTTCGACTTCCCATCGCTGGAGAGTGGTTCACCATGGTACTGTTCCGTTTCAAATCCATGCACACATATCTAAAAGTCGTACGGCACTGTTTCGCCATTTCAGACGTATGTTGCACCTTGCACCGTGGATGTTGCACCCTGTACATATCGATTATTCAGACGGCCATAACATCTGGCTCGTTTAGAGTTACGGGAGCCTGTCAAAACGAAGGCTTCGATGAGTTCTATGGCTTTGACAGCTTTCAGCCGTCAACGGATAAATTAATGCCCACAAAGGACAATCCGAATCTCAATCGGGTCTCGTAAGTTTTTTACCCTTCGTTGTTTTGACACGTGGATTTTTACGGTAAAACAGGATTACAGTGGCCGGCCTTCGATTTACCATCGCTGGAGAGTGGTGCACCATGGTACTGTTCCGTTTCAAATCCATGCACGCATTTCTAAAAGTCGTACGACACTGTTTCGTCATTTCGGACGGATATTGCATCTTGCACCGTGGATGTTGCACCCTGTAGATATCGATTATTCGGACGACCATAACTTCTGGCTCGTTTAGATTTACGGGAGCCATAACCTGTCAAAACCAAGGCCTCGATGAGTTCTACGGCTTTGACAGCTTTCAGCCGTCAACGGATAGATTAATGCCCAAAAAGGACAACCCGAATCTCAATCGGGTCTCGTAAGTTTTTTGCCCTTCGTTTTTTCGACACGTGGATTTTTACGGTAAAACGCGATTACCGTGGCCCGTCTTCGACTTCCCATCTTTGGAGAGTGGTGCACCATGGTACTGTTCCGTTTCAAATCCATGCACGCATTTCTAAAAGTCGTACGGCACTGTTTCGCCATTTCGGTCGGATGTTGCACCTTGCACCGTGGATGTTGCACCCTGTAGAGATCGATTATTCTGACGTCCATAACTTCTGGCTCGTTTAGAGCTACGGGAGCCATAACCTGTCAAAACGAAGGCCTCGGTGAGTTCTACGGATTTCACAGCTTTAAGCCGTCAATGGATAGATTAATGCACAAAAAGGACAACCTGAATCTCAATCGGGTCTCGTAAGTTTTTTACCCTTCGTTTTTTTGACACGTGGATTTTTACGGTAAAACGGGATTACCGTGGCACGTCTTCGACTTCCCATCGCTGGAGAGTGGTGCACCATGGTACTGTTCCGTTTCAAATCCATGCACGCATTTGTAAAATTCGTATGACACTGTTTCGCCATTTCGGACGGATGTTGCACCGTGCACCGTGGATGTTGCACCCTGTAGATATCGATTATTCGGACGACCATAACTTCTGGCTCGTTTAGAGTTACGGGAGCCATAACCTGTCAAAACGAAGGCCTCGATGAGCTCTACGGCTTTGACCGCTTTCAGCCACCAACGGATTGATTAATCCCCAAAAAGGACAACCCGAATCTCAATCGGGTCTCGTAAGTTTTTTGCCCTTCGTTTTTTCGACACGTGGATTTTTACGGTAAAATGGGATTACCGTGGCCCGTCTTCGACTTCCCATCGCTGGAGAGTGGTTCACCATGGTACTGTTCCATTTCAAATCCATGCACACATATCTAAAAGTCGTACGGCACTGTTTCGCCATTTCGGACGTATGTTGCACCTTGCACCGTGGATGTTGCACCCTGTACATATCGATTATTCGGACGGCCATAACTTCTGGCTCGTTTAGAGTTACGGGAGCCTGTCAAAACGAAGGCTTCGATGAGTTCGATGGCTTTGACAGCTTTCAGCCGTCAACGGATAAATTAATGCCCACAAAGGACAATCCGAATCTCAATCGGGTCTCGTAAGTTTTTTACCCTTCGTTTTTTGGACACGTGGATTTTTACGGTAAAACAGGATTACAGTGGCCGGCCTTCGATTTACCATCGCTGGAGAGTGGTGCACCATGGTACTATTCCGTTTCAAATTCATGCACGCATTTCTAAAAGTCGTACGACACTGTTTCGTCATTTCGGACGGATATTGCACCTTGCACCGTGGATGTTGCACCCTGTAGATATCGATTATTCGGACGACCATAACTTCTGGCTCGTTTAGATTTACGGGAGCCATAACCTGTCAAAACGAAGGCCTCGATGAGTTATACGGCTTTGACAGCTTTCAGCCGTCAACGGATAGATTAATGCCCAAAAAGGACAACCCGAATCTCAATCGGGTCTCGTAAGTTTTTTGCCCTTCGTTTTTTCGACACGTGGATTTTTACGGTAAGACGCGATTACCGTGGCCCGTCTTCGACTTCCCATCTTTGGAGAGTGGTGCACCATGGTACTGTTCCGTTTCAAATCCATGCACGCATTTCTAAAAGTCGTACGGCACTGTTTCGCCATTTCGGTCGGATGTTGCACCTTGCACCGTGGATGTTGCATTCTGTAGATATCGATTATTCTGACGTCCATAACTTCTGGCTCGTTTAGACCTACGAGAGCCATAACCTGTCAAAACGAAGGCCTCGGTGAGTTCTACGGATTTAACAGCTTTAAGCCGTCAACGGATAGATTAATGCACAAAAAGTACAGCCTGAATCTCAATCGGGTCTCGTAAGTTTTTTACCCTTCGTTTTTCTGACACGTGGATTTTTACGGTAAAACGGGATTACCGTGGCACGTCTTCGACTTCCCATCGCTGGAGAGTGGTGCACCATGGTACTGTTCCGTTTCAAATCCATACACGCATTTCTTCGTACGACACTGTTTCGCCATTTCGGACGGATGTTGCACCTTGCACCGTGGATGTTGCACCCTGTAGATATCGATTATTCCGACGACCATAACTTCTGGCTCGTTTAGAGTTACGGGAGCCATAACCTGTCAAAACGAAGGCCTCGATGAGTTCTACGGCTTTGACCGCTTTCAGCCGCCAACGGATTGATTAATGCCCAAAAAGGACAACCCGAATCTCAATCGGGTCTCGTAAGTTTTTTACCCTTCGTTTTTTCGACACGTGGATTTTTACGGTAAAACGGGATTACCGTGGCCCGTCTTCGACTTCCCATCGCTGGAGAGTGGTTCACCATGGTACTGTTCCGTTTCAAATCCATGCACACATATCTAAAAGTCGTACGGCACTGTTTCGCCATTTCAGACGTATGTTGCACCTTGCACCGTGGATGTTGCACCCTGTACATATCGATTATTCAGACGGCCATAACATCTGGCTCGTTTAGAGTTACGGGAGCCTGTCAAAACGAAGGCTTCGATGAGTTCTATGGCTTTGACAGCTTTCAGCCGTCAACGGATAAATTAATGCCCACAAAGGACAATCCGAATCTCAATCGGGTCTCGTAAGTTTTTTACCCTTCGTTGTTTTGACACGTGGATTTTTACGGTAAAACAGGATTACAGTGGCCGGCCTTCGATTTACCATCGCTGGAGAGTGGTGCACCATGGTACTGTTCCGTTTCAAATCCATGCACGCATTTCTAAAAGTCGTACGACACTGTTTCGTCATTTCGGACGGATATTGCATCTTGCACCGTGGATGTTGCACCCTGTAGATATCGATTATTCGGACGACCATAACTTCTGGCTCGTTTAGATTTACGGGAGCCATAACCTGTCAAAACCAAGGCCTCGATGAGTTCTACGGCTTTGACAGCTTTCAGCCGTCAACGGATAGATTAATGCCCAAAAAGGACAACCCGAATCTCAATCGGGTCTCGTAAGTTTTTTGCCCTTCGTTTTTTCGACACGTGGATTTTTACGGTAAAACGCGATTACCGTGGCCCGTCTTCGACTTCCCATCTTTGGAGAGTGGTGCACCATGGTACTGTTCCGTTTCAAATCCATGCACGCATTTCTAAAAGTCGTACGGCACTGTTTCGCCATTTCGGTCGGATGTTGCACCTTGCACCGTGGATGTTGCACCCTGTAGATATCGATTATTCTGACGTCCATAACTTCTGGCTCGTTTAGAGCTACGGGAGCCATAACCTGTCAAAACGAAGGCCTCGGTGAGTTCTACGGATTTCACAGCTTTAAGCCGTCAATGGATAGATTAATGCACAAAAAGGACAACCTGAATCTCAATCGGGTCTCGTAAGTTTTTTACCCTTCGTTTTTTTGACACGTGGATTTTTACGGTAAAACGGGATTACCGTGGCACGTCTTCGACTTCCCATCGCTGGAGAGTGGTGCACCATGGTACTGTTCCGTTTCAAATCCATGCACGCATTTGTAAAATTCGTATGACACTGTTTCGCCATTTCGGACGGATGTTGCACCGTGCACCGTGGATGTTGCACCCTGTAGATATCGATTATTCGGACGACCATAACTTCTGGCTCGTTTAGAGTTACGGGAGCCATAACCTGTCAAAACGAAGGCCTCGATGAGCTCTACGGCTTTGACCGCTTTCAGCCACCAACGGATTGATTAATCCCCAAAAAGGACAACCCGAATCTCAATCGGGTCTCGTAAGTTTTTTGCCCTTCGTTTTTTCGACACGTGGATTTTTACGGTAAAATGGGATTACCGTGGCCCGTCTTCGACTTCCCATCGCTGGAGAGTGGTTCACCATGGTACTGTTCCATTTCAAATCCATGCACACATATCTAAAAGTCGTACGGCACTGTTTCGCCATTTCGGACGTATGTTGCACCTTGCACCGTGGATGTTGCACCCTGTACATATCGATTATTCGGACGGCCATAACTTCTGGCTCGTTTAGAGTTACGGGAGCCTGTCAAAACGAAGGCTTCGATGAGTTCGATGGCTTTTGTTTGCACCAAAATTGGGCAAACACCCTTCGGAAGTTTTTGAAGAGATAGTAAATGAAGAACTTGAATTAAAAATAAGGACTATCTAACAAAACTCCAAATCACAGAAAAGTAAATTGCACAGAAGACAAGGATTTAGAGTGGTTCGGCTATGCGCCTACGTCCACTATGAAGCTTTATCACTTTATTCCTTAATACTTGAAGATTACAAGTGTTTTTAAGCAAATTACAGCAGAAAATGGACTTAAATTCGAAATTATCAGCAAAGGAGGTGGTATGGAGTGATTCCGGCAGCGTTTAGGCTTATTTTTCTTCTCCAAATTCTCCCGTCCCTTTTCTGAATGACCAGGGGCTCTATTTATAGGTGTGGAAGGCCAAATTCCCGCCTAAAGCTCAGGGAGGTTGCCTGGCACGTGAGGGGGGCCCATAAGCCCGCGTTCTCGAAGTCCGTGCCCAGTTTGGGATCGATTCGAAATGAATTTCGAATCGATCAAAGAAGCATCCAATCGAGGCGAAATTTGGTGTGGACATTCTTCAACATGCATGTGAACTACTGTAAAAATTTCATGGGATTTGGATAAGTGGATTGGAAGTTATGATCGGTTCGAAATTGGTGTCTTCGGCCTTCTGTTGGTTCGAATCGATGAAGTGGTCTCGTTCGAATCGACCTGTTTGATTCGAGTACTTCGAACCGATCCCAGGGCGCCTCTCTTCGAGTCGATCCTGTCTTTTGCGTGTGGTTGGATTCGAAGTGAGTCTTCGAATCGATGGGGATGGTGTTTGTTCGAATCGATCCAAATGTGTTACCTTGGATCGATTCGAAGTTGTCTTAGCATGTTGGATTCGAAGACAGCGCGATGCCGCATGGTGGGCTTGTAGTCTTGTGAAGATGGATTCGAACTAGCGCATAGTTGATGGAGTCGAGGTATAGCTGCTTTGGTGGATTCGAAGTAAGGTCTAGGTCATGGATTCGAAGTAGAGAACGTCTGATGGATTCGAAATACATGGAGTCGAAGCGGTAGCGTGTCTTATGGATTCGAAGTTAGGAGCACTCTGATGGATTCGAACTTACGTTCTTTTGTTGGGTTCGAACTAGTTGGTTTCGAACATTATGGGTTCGAAACAAATGGTTTCGAACTAGTTGGGTTCGACAGTGATGGTTTCGAACCGAGCGACGTCCATCTTCCTTAACTTGAATCTGTCATAACTTGAGCATATGACCTCGGATTGACTCGAAACTTGAATTGGTGGCTTCTATGGCCTTTCTTGTTATGCCCTATCACTTGTGGCCCGATCCGGACTCGGACAGAATTCATCGATATCCATAGCGGAGTGAAGTGCGATCAATCTCTGAAGCGAACTGTCTTTTGTCTTTGATCAATCTTTTGGTATCACGGCTTTTGCCCGAAAAGCGGGATAACATTTTGCCCCCCAAAGTACGTCTTGTGGGCACATGACGTGCTTTGAATAGTCGCCATGTTATTCTGAAGATTATTGTTTTCTGTTCGTTGAAACTCATTAGAGAATTGTCGTAACCTTGCCTTGATATGGTTGATTGTGTGTGATTGCGCTTGATCATTGGCTGTCGTTGTTGCAACCGGGTGAATATTTGGTCCCTGTAAATGTTCAAAATCGAATGTTAGTTCGATACGTGTACACGTTTATTAGCTTTCGTCCTTGTTAACGTCGTGCGTTCACGAGTTATGTTGGTTTTTGCTTGCTGCCGAATTCTGTCCCGATTTTCTCCTAGAATGATTTTAGACTCAAGTCAAAGAGTGTTTATCAGTGGTTGTTGATGGATTCGAAGTTATGATTGTATGAATTAATGGCTCTCGAATCGTCGTTGTCTCTGATGGATTCGAAACTTCTGATGGGTTCGAAACTTTTGATGGATTCGAAACTTCCATGGATTCGAAACTTCTATGGAGTCGCAACTTCTGATGGATTCGTAATTTCTATGGATTCGAAACTTCTATGGATTCGAAACTTTTATGGAGTCGAAACTTCTATGGAGTCGCAGCTTCTGATGGATTCGAAATTTCTATGGATTCGAAATTTCTTATGGAGTCGAGACTTCTGATGGATTCGAAACTGGTCGTTCGAATCGATGGGAGTCGAAGTGACACCAATCCCTTTTTGGAATCCATATAAATACACGAGGCTGACTCCGTTTTCACTTTTTACTTTTTACCATTGCTTTAGCTGTTTCTTCGAATCGACTTTCCAGAGCCAAATCAAACGAGGGGTTTTTACGAATCGATCAAATTCCTTCAGGCTTCCACTTGTAACCAAATCAAATCAGGTAACCAAGGGGTCGATTCGAATTGAGAACGATAGAATTGGAACTTTTTCGGCATTGTTTCATCCCTTCTTCTGGAAATTTTGGAGAGTGGTGAGATTTGAACGACGTAGGTCGACTCCACGGAACTGAGGAATGCAAACATTTGAGCCGTGTCGATCAGAGTACTGTCTTTCACTGTCTTCGCATCGATCCAGGGGTGAGCGATTCGAGTTGGCTTTGAGCGTGCAACTTCGAATCGATGACTGCAGGAGAACAAGAAAAAAGGACTTGCGGTGATCGATTCGAAACGGCGACATTCTGATCGATTCGAAGGTGCTCACTACTGGTGGGTTCGAAACAATGATACGTGCATCGATTCGAAGGGGCTCGACTCCGATTGGTTCGAAATCAGGTGAAACTCCATGGATTCGAACCGCTCTAGGTGGATTCGAAGGAGCTCATCTTCGATCGGTTCGAAGTCAGGTGGGGTTTCATGGGTTCGAACTGCTCCTCCGTTTCCAGGTTGCGTCGAGTCGAACTACGTGGCGTTGGAGCGCACCGACTCGGAGTTCATCGATCTGACTTGTGTCGAATCGAGTCGATCGATTTTAGCGTTCTTGTTTCTGGAATTTCCACTCCTTCGATTTGTTTCATCCTCTGAACTATGACCAACTTTAAATCGGATTTTAACGAACTTAATAATTTCTTTCGCATACTTGATTCCGACGAGCTTTGGCCTTGCATGACTAAAGTTGACTTGACCTGCCTTCTTTTGAGAGCTCGTCGATGGCACCATAACTCAAACACATATAACGAATTCATACTTGAGTTGGCCAGTAGTATTGGAGTGACGTGAAAGTGACGGTCAGCGATGACGGTCGCTTTCGTTTTTTGACTCCGAGGGTTTGTCGTTCGGACTCCGCGTTCCAATCCCGTAAAATTTGTTTCAGTTATGCATTTCCACTGCACGTCACATTCATATACTTCACACCGGGGAATATACGGGTTTTCTCTGTATTTGACGCTGCCTTCTCGTGAGTTAGTTAATTATGGCGTCTTCGGGTTCTGAACAACAAGAGTTACAGAGCTTGCTCCATCCAGCGCTAGAAATTCCAGAGATTCTTCCTGAAGTGATAGATCCTGCTCCGGACGAGTTGCCGGAGGCCTTACTTATCGAGGATCCCATAGACTCCGTCCGATCCAATATTTCTGGAGCATTGTTAGGCCGGATATGTTTAAAACATAACTTGTCCCTGGATGACGTTTTGCTTCCTGGAGTTGAGGATAGACCTCACAATCCACCCGAGGGTTACACTGCTTTCTATCGTCATGCCTGTGCGGCCGGAACCCTTCCTCCGTTTAATCAATATATCAGGGAGATGCTGTCGTTTATTGGAATAGCTCCCGGGCAACTTCACCCCAACGGGCACGCGTTGCTGAATAGTGTTTTCATATTATTCATGGACTGCCTTTTTCGTCCGCCTAAGCCAGCTGAGATTAGACACATATTCAATTTCAAGAGTAGAGGTGATAGTCCGTCTTTCACCTTTCTGGAAGCAGTTAGAAACTGCCAGGTTGTGACGGGAGCCTGGACCAGACTTAGTTACTTTAAGAATGAATGGTTTTTTGTCCGATGCCCTCCAGGATTCGCTAGGCGATGGCTGTCCAGACGTGAGTGCCGTAAAATACGTAAGCCTTCTTTAATAGTTATTGTCGACATTCGAACTGACATCAGGCGTTTTCATTACAGCTATCATATCGAGGCCGGACGGCGGTCAATACAGAAGCGTCATCCGAAGTTTACAAGAGACTCCGGGTGACTTGCGGCACATTGACTTGGTATTAACTGATGATAACTTAAGGATGCTGGGCTTAATTGAGACGAACCAAAGTACTGTCGTTAAGGGGTTGGCGAAATCGGCTCCGAGGGCAAAGAAGAAAACCGGTGCAGCGATAAGAGAGATGAGCGATGATGAGAGGACGCCTAATGACACTGGACTAGCGGCTGGCTTTCCCAAAACAGGAAAAAAGCAGAAAGGCAAGGCTGTTGTTCCTAAATTTAAGAGACGGAAGTCTGTAATCGTGTCTCGCTCGATCCCTGGGATTATTTCTTCTGACTCCGCTATTTGTCAACCAGGAAACATTTTCGCAGGTCTGGATGACGTTCCCATCCCGGAATGCGTTTCTCTTTATCACGAGTCCGGGTTGGTTGAGCTTCGGGAAGCGTTAAACATAAGCGAGCTTTTACCCGTTAGTGCAGCCGATACTTCTGGTTGGTCGGAGGCTGTGCACATTTGCATACACCTTCATGACACTACATGACTGCTTTACTTGCCATATCTAATTTGCCTGGCCCTTAACCGAACTGCATCTCTTTTTCAGGTAATATGGCTGGCCGTCAGACTACACTGGACAAACTCCGGAGAGTTCATCACCCCCCAACCTATCATGAATCTCGGCGTGGGGGCCCTGATCGCGATCGCGACCGGAGGCAATATGGCCAGGATTACCACGCAAAGGATCATCATCGAGGTTATTCTAGCCAGGAACGATCAGACAGAGATCGTAGACATCGCTCCCCATCTCGATCTCCTCCGCAATCCCGAAGTCATGTCCAAACATCCGAGCCTCTGCGACATCAGCCATCTTCGCAGGCTTCGAGGCTTGAGCCACATCGTTCTCGAATCGGGGTTGCGACTTCCACGTCTGCGGAAGAGACCCTTATTGAGTCTTCTGGAGAAGGGGCCATCAGGCTTGCTCAACTGAGGAAAGATTTTCCAGAAATCTGCTTTGATGCTTGTATTTTTCCCTCCAATCTTAAAAGAATTCCCGATGATGCCGCGATTACGGCGCTCAGCTACACCCAGGACTTTTTCGCTCAGTACAAAGAATGGTACAAAGCGGCCGTTAAGGCTTCCAAAGCTGCCTTCGACCGGGCCCAAGTCATCGAGAAGCTAGAGGCCGACTTGGCTCAAAAGAGTCGTATTGTCGACATACTCCAATCTGAGGCGGAATCTTCCCGCAAGGCCGAAGTCGAGTCGTTACAGAAGGTTGATGAAACATTGGTCGAGATGGCGAAAATGCAACAGGCACATTGTACATTAGTTGAAGACTTAGGCCACCGATACAAGAATGTCGAAACTGAGCGAGATGCGGTAGTCAGGGAACTAGAGGAGCTAAAGGCTAAGTTTGCCGACATGAATAAAGAAAAGGACGACGCGAATGTGGCTGCACAGGAAGCGTGTGAGCAGGCTGTATCTTTCCGAGCTGAGCGCGATGCGGCAATTAAGGAACTGGAGGTGCTAAAGGCTAAGTTTGCTGATATGAATAAGGAAAAAGACGACGCGAACGTGGCTGCGCAAAAAGCGTGTGAGCAGGCTGTATCTTTCCGAACTGAGCGCGATGCGGCCATTGCAAGGGTTAAGGAGGTTGAATCGGAGGTGGAGGAGAGAGTCCAAGCGGAGAGGTTCAAAATGGAGGCCGAATTCGACGATCTCTTGGACACATATAATGCCAATGTACTGGAGTATAGAAACCTCTCCTGGCTAGGGGATTACTCGATGCCTCTCTACAATGCTTGGAAGAAATTGGTGGAAAACAAGAGGATGTCTTGTCCGGATTCGGTATTAGATGAGTTTGAGCTTGAGTCGCGTTTGCTCAGCGAGGATGAGAGGAGGACTCTTCATGAAGCAATCGTTTCCGTTGAAAAATAAAGACTTGGAGTCCATCAAACGGAGGTTTGTGAAGGTTCGGGCATTGTGCGTCATAGCGAGAATACTGAAGTCCCCATTTCGACTTCGTCCGGAGCTGTTGCTGTAGTTGATTCGCATGCTATTCCAGCCTACAATCCGGACCAACCGGAAATGTCTTCGGGCACGGCTCTCGCCCCCGAGCTTGTTCAGGCTCCAAGGCAAGGTAAAGCGGGTATTTTGACTACTCTCTTTACGTCTTAAGACATTGGTTTTCGAGGGAATTTCTTGGTCTGACAGCTCTACTTTTTGTTGTTTAGAGACCGAGAGTGTCGCACCCGTGCTCCCTGTTCCTTCGGCTTTATATCCCACGCATGGAGTTGTTGTCACTGAGGCGATCTCAACCGCCGCCATGGTTGGTGACATAGGAGAGGGAGGATCGATGTCATTCGACGTTCAAATGTTTGAAGAGCTATTTGGTCATCCTCTCGATCCCGTGCCTGACCTCTCTTTTGCGACGAGCGGAGCTGCTCCAGTTTCTAGTTCGATTGTGACGACCACTGGCGTACCTAGCGCAGCTCAACTGTCTCGAGAGGAGGAGATTTTGGCAGAGATAAGTGCCGAGATGGCCAAGACAGTGACAGTTGGTCCCGGAGGTGACGCCGTTCCCCCAAGCTTATCTTCTCTAATGATGATTTCTCCTGGTGGCACGGTAATCGTCTCGAGTGTCGCTGAACATGTATCTGTTACTGCTCCCATGCCTTCGGTTCGCCCTCATAAAAGGATCTCCATCCCTTCCAGTTCTGAGGAAGATGTCGATATTATGCCAGACCCGGAGGACGTTCCTAAGAAAAGCAAAAAGTCTCGCAGGAAGCCAGGCAGTGGGTCTACCGGCTCGACTCCGAGGAAGAAGCATCGGAGGAAGAAAGAGTGAGCCCTTTGCTTTGTCAAGAGTTTACGGATAACAATTCTTTTGTCTTTTCTCTTGTTCTTTTTTGGGCCATGTGTATGTGTGGATTCGGCCTCCACTTAATCGAAGCATCTTTACTTGCCATGTAATCAAACCTGTTTTTGTTGGCCGATGAAATGGGAAATTATTCTTTTCTTCTTACCTAAATGCCTTGTAGCGTTTGTTTTGTATCCGCTCAGTATTTTTACAGCTTCGTGTCGTGACTTAATGAATGAGTCGGATTCTGATTATATTATCACTTAAGCCAGTGATTAACACCCAGCTTTTTGCCCCTTAGTTGCGGGGAATAATACTCATATTCTGGTGGCTGATTGCGTTTATTGCAAGCCTTTGGGCACACGCCCCCCTTTTGAGGTCTCATGACGATTTGAGATCGATAATCTGTTCCGCATTCCAGGATTCTGAGTGTTATTGATGTTTGGAACACAGTTCGCGCTTTGAGAATCTGGATTAGATGTCTATACCCCAATTCACACTCTGGGAAGTTGGAGTTCGTTCGCACTCCGGGAACGATTTGTTGGATGTTTATATTCCCATTCATACTCTGGGAAGTTGGAGTCCGTTCGCACTCTGGGAACGATTTATTGGATGTTTTATACTCCAATTCATACTCTGGGAAGTCGGAGTCCGTTCGCACTCTGGGAACGATTTATTGGATGTTTATACTCCAATTCATACTCTGGGAAGTTGGAGTCCGTTCGCACTCTGGGAACGATTTGTTGGATGTTTATACTCCAATTCACACTCTGGGAAGTTGGAGTCCGTTCGCACTCTGGGAACGATTTATTGGATGTTTATACTCCAATTCACACTCTGGGAAGTTGGAGTCCGTTCGCACTCTGGGAACGGTTTATTGGATGTTTATACTCCAATTCACACTCTGGGAAGTTGGAGTCCGTTCGCACTCTGGGAACGGTTTATTGGATGTTTATACTCCAATTCACACTCTGGGAAGTTGGAGTCCGTTCGCACTCTGGGAACGGTTTATTGGATGTTTATACTCCAATTCACACTCTGGGAAGTTGGAGTCCGTTCGCACTCTGGGAACGATTTATTGGATGTTTATACTCCAATTCGTACTCCGGGAAGTTGGAGTTGGTAAAAGGATTATCGTGTATCGATCCCTGTGAATGCTGGTATTGTATTCTTCCCCCGAGCTCGGGTCTCACTCAATGAGCGACAGGTCGTATCACAGTTACTCCCTGTTCGAATAAATCCCACCGTGTGATGGAATTTAGCTCTTCGTGCAACGTGATATAATGTGTTATTTTCAGTGAATCACAACTTTTGGCTCGAAGAGATGGCATTTTATTGCTGAAACGAAAGAAACATGACAAAATCAGTTGCCTTATTACAAATTCAAATTTCAAAATGCAAAAACAAAAATGCTGAAGAAGAAATTGATAAGAAATAGATAAATAAAGCCCGTCAGATGTAGTAGTGACGGAGGCTTCTGCTATTCCAGGCTCTTGGTAAAGTGAGGCCATCAACTGTTGATAACTTGAATATGCCATCTCTGAGCTTTTGTGAAATCATATACGGCCCTTCCCAATTTGGGTTCATGTGTGAAGGAACCGGGTAAATTCTTTTAAGTACCAGGTCGCCGGATTTAAAAGTTCGTGGGCGGACCTTGGCGTTGTATATTCGAGCGACTCGACCTCGATATGCAGCTGCTCTCACATCGGCTTCTTCTCGCTTCTCATCAAGCAGATCTAGGGATTCAGCAAGCAATATACCGTTTGTTTTCGGGTCGTAGTTTGTCACACGGTGAGAGCGAACTTCCATTTCGACTGGAATAACTGCTTCAGAGCCATAGGATAGAGAAAAAGGGGTGTGTCCGGTCGCAGTTTTGTGAGTCGTTCTGTACGCCCACAGAGCCATTGGTAGTTCATCAACCCATTTGCCCCCAGCTTTCTCCAATCTTTTCTTCAATATAGACTTGATAACCTTATTGACGGCCTCGACCTGACCATTTGCTTGTGGGTGCGCTACTGCTGAGAATCTCTTATGGATGTGAAATCGCAGACAGAAGTCCTTGAATTCAGCACTGTCGAATTGGGCTCCATTGTCGGTGATAATAGTATGCGGGAGACCAAACCGGCAGATGATGTTGCGTACCACGAAGTTGATCACCTTTTTTGTTGTTATCGTTGCAAGGGGCTCAGCCTCAGCCCATTTGGTGAAGTAATCAACCGCCACTATGGCGTACTTTGCACCCCCTTTAGCTAAAGGCAGTGCACCGATTATATCCATCCCCCACATTGCAAATGGCCACGGACTGACCATTTGGGTTATTTCAGAAGGCGGGGCTCTAGGGATCCGAGCGTGTCTCTGGCATCTATCGCATATTTTGGCATAATCCATAGCATCGCGGTTAACGGTAGGCCAATAATATCCGTATCGAAGTATTTTCTTGGCAAGTGCTTGCCCCCCAGTGTGATCGCCACATTCTCCTTCGTGCACCTCGCGCAGCACTCGCTTGATTTCGTCATGTGCGATACACCGGAGAAGAGGAACATAGTATCCTCTTCGATACATAACTCCGTTTTGAATGACAAATCGTGACACCTTTCGGAGAATCTGTCTTCTTTCACTTCGCCGTTCGGGTAGTGTGCCATGCTCAATGTAATCTTGATAGGGAGTCATCCATGATTCCTTCTCGGAGGTAGCTTCAAATGTGAATTCGTTCTCCGTTCGATCAATGCTTGGATAGGATAATGTCTCGACGGGGACGAGTCCCAAGTGTTGAGTTTCGCCTGTACTTGCCGACTTTGCCAACGCATCAGCTTTCTGATTGTGCTCTCGGGGTATGTAGAAAATGGCATAATAATCAAACTGGTCTAGTGTTTCTCGGACCCGGGCTAGATAAGCGGCTAGTCTTCGATCCTTGGCCTGATATTCGCCCCGAACTTGGCATACCACCAACTGAGAATCGCAGTATATCTCTACCGCGATAATTCTTAGGTCTCGGGCCAACTTCAACCCGGCGAGCAAGGCTTCGTATTCAGCTTCATTGTTGGTTGCCCGGAAATCAAACTTTAAGGCGTAGCAGATGGATCGGCCCTCGGGAGTCTCAAGCACAATCCCTGCGCCCGAACACCGATCGTTGGATGCGCCATCAGTGTACATTTTCCATACATATTCGGGTGAGTCACTAGTTTCAGGTAAGTCTTCAGGAACAGTGAATTCGGCAATGAAATCTGCTAAGACTTGACCGTGTATGGCTCTCCTTGGAACATATGCGATGTCGAATTGACTCAGCTCAATGTTCCACTTTAGTAACCTGCCAGATGTCTCGGGTCGTGTGAGGACCTGTCGTAGTGGTTGATCGGTGTACACAATGATAGGGTGAGCCTGAAAATATGGACGGAGCTTTCTCGAGGCGATGACTAGGAAGTATGCCAACTTTTCCAGCCTTGGATAATTTTTCTCGGCCCCGGCCAATCGTTTACTGACATAATAAACTGGTTTCTGTGTTCGGTCTTCCTCCCGAACCAATGCAGCACTAATAGCGTTTTCAGATACAGCCAGATAAAGGTATAATTGTTCATGATCAACAGGTTTTGAAAGAATCGGTGGTGTGGAAAGATGCCGGACTAGCGATTGAAATGCGTTTTCACATTCCGTAGTCCATTCGAAGTTTCGCCTCCCTTTTCGGATTAGGTCGAAAAAGGGTATGCATTTATCCGTTGACCTTGAGATGAACCTACTCAGCGCTGCAATCTTTCCATTGAGGCTCTGAACCTGTTTCATGGTCCTCGGGGTTTGAAGACTCCTGATTGCCCATATCTTTTCGGGGTTGGCCTCTATTCCCCGGGCGTTGACGATGAACCCAAGGAACTTTCCGGAAGCAACCCCAAAATGACATTTTAACGGATTTAGCTTCATCCCATACCTCCGGAGGACTTTGAACATTGATTCCAAGTCCTTGACATGATCAGTGGAGTACCGTGATTTTACCAACATGTCATCTACATAGACCTCCATGGTTTTCCCGATCTGGTCGGCAAACATTCGGTTGACTAAGCGTTGATAAGTTGCTCCGGCATTCTTTAAACCAAAAGGCATGACCATGTAGCAATATAGTCCTATGTCAGTTACGAAGCTCGTATGTTCTTGATCAGGCACATGCATGGGTATCTGATTGTACCCAGAGTAAGCATCCATGAAAGACAATAATTCATGTCCGGCCGTCGAATCCACAAGTTGATCGATTCGAGGAAGTGGAAAACTGTCCTTTGGACAAGCCTTATTTAAGTCAGAGTAGTCGATGCACGTTCTCCATTTTCCATTTGGTTTGCGGACAAGTACAGGATTGGATACCCACTCCGGGTACAAAGCATCTCGGATAAACCCATTCGTCTTCAATTTATCGACTTCTTCCTTGAGGGCGGCAGATCTCTCTGGATCCATACCGCGTCTCTTTTGTTTGACCGGGATGTACCGCGGGTCAATATTTAAGGTGTGGCTCGCGATGTCCGACGAGATTCCACACATATCGGAGTGCGTCCAGGCGAATACGTCTAGATTCGCTTGGAGAAATTCGACCAATTCCTGTTGAGCTTGCAGGTTTAGCTGAGACCCAATTTTCAAGACCTTCGAATCGTCATCGTTATCAATTGGAACATCGATTGTCAGCTCGGCTGGGGAGGCCTGACTTTCTTTGGATTCATCATTATCTTCAGTGTCTCGAGGGTCAAGATCCTTCTGGAATTGGTCGTGGTGCCCGGGCCGAGGCCCAGGCGCTAGTTGTCAATCGTCGACAAAGCGGACGTGGAGAGATTCCCCCACGCCCTTTCCCTTTTCCCTCTTTTGTGCTTCTCGTAGTTCAGCAACGTAACAGGCTCTCCCAGCAGCCTGGTCCCCTTGAATGACCCCAATCCCGTGGTCAGTTGGGAACTTTAGAGTCAAACACCACGGGGCAATTGCTGCCCTAAATTCTGCAAGGGCTGGTCGGCCCAAAAAGGCATTATAGGGTGAATGGATGTCCAGGACAACAAACTGTAACACTCGAACTCTACGGCGTTCTCCGTTTCCCAATTCTACTGGCAATTCCACCATTCCGGTGGGTATGTTAGCACTTCCATCGAAGCCGTGGATCCTATATTGACAAGGCTTTAGATCTTTGTCTTCCATTTTCATCTGATCATATGCCCTTTTGAACAAGATGTTTACTGAGCTTCCACTGTCTACCAGGATCCTCTTCATCCAAGCAGGACCAACCTGGGCGGATATGACTAGTGGGTCTATGGTCGGGGCTTCGACTTTGTCAGCATCTCGGCTTCTAAATACGATGTCATCCGTCATCGTCTTCTGTTGCTTAGCCGGAGTTCCTTCATAAAGTGTACTGCAGCTTTCAAAACTTACGTGTCTGATCGAATTGGCGTATGATTCCATTTCCCTCCAACTTCGATCTGCTGGATGAGGGCCACCACTGACTGTATTTATGACCAATCTTCCGCCTGTACGAGCGGGCTCTTCTTGTCTTTCTTGGTTCTGTGCACGATTTTGGTTTGACGGGCCCGCACTACCGGCTTGCGGTGCCCGCACAAATTGATCCAGCTTCCTCTCTCTGATCAGTTTCTCAATAAGGTCTTGCAGATGCCTGCAATCATTGGTGTTGTGTCCATAGCTTTCGTGAAATCTACAAAACTTCCCCGTTTGGATCTGTTTCTCCGATGATGGCTTCGGAGTCGGCTTCTTATATTGCATTGCATTACAGGTTTGTAGATATACGTTTTCTAACGTCGTATTCAGCGGTGTATAACTTTCAAACATTTGCGCCCTACGTCGCGGGCCGCGATTCTGATCCTGCTTCTTACTTCTATTATCGCCGTTCCTTGGCTGGGTTTGCTTGTTCTGAATATTCAACTGCACTCTTCCTGAGCCCTCTCCTGACTGTTTAACAGCCACATTGCTTTGAATCCCTTCATTGCTGGGCCTCGCATCGTCCTGCTTCCTAGATTGTTTCGCATCCTCACGCCTCAGGAATTGGGCGGCTTTGGAATAGAAACGATCCAACGACGCGGGAGGTTTCCCAGCTAGCCAGTTTCCAAAATCAGAGTCGGGATCAATCCCCTTAGTCAGAGCCATCAAGATTGAATTATCATTGGGGTTAGTAATTTCTGCACAGGCGGCGTTGAATCTTTCCAGGTATCGCCTGAGCGTCTCCCCAGGGGTTTGAGTGACACTAGATAAAGTGTTTACGTCTTTAGGCCTGGCGATGTGCATACGGAATTGTTCGATAAATTTGGTTGCCAATTGGTCAAACGAGGAGATAGACCGTGGTGGTAGTCGTGTAAACCACATTGTCGCAATCCCCCCCAAGGAAATAGGAAAACTACGGCACTTCACTGCATCATCAGCTCTGGCAGCAGTCATCGACCATTCATACTTTAGAATATGTTGGCTAGGGTCGGAGTTTCCTTCATACATAGGCAGAGTCGGCATTCTGAATCGCCGGGGAGGCTCAGCATACAATATGTCATCTGTGAACGGGGTGTGACTTCGAGAGATCCCCCAATCGTCATTTGTTAAACCTTGACTTTCGCGAACCATTTGGCGGACCATAGCTGAGAGATCAGGCATTGCCGCATTCGACGGGTGTCGAGCCAAAGTGTGGTCGGGTTCCACAGTGCGAGGTGGGATCGGGCGCTGTCGACGATCCGAATCTCGCCTCCTTGGCTCAACGTCTTCTGGGATACTCGATCCTGGGGCACGTTCCTGTGGGTGGTAGTTCGGACTGGAGTGATTTCGGATGTCAACTCCTGTGTCACCTGCGGTGGCTTGGTTATCTGCAGTGTGCTGTGGAACAGCGCCTCCTCGAGAGGAAGGTCCCGTATGAAAGCTAGCAGAGGGGCCAACCCTTATTTGTCCAACAGTTAACGTTTGCCGGAGACCAGAAGCATGACTTCCGTCTAACCTGGGGCGTGTAGATCTGCCGCCATAGTCGGATGAGGCAGAGCTTTCCGTGGAAGAATGCGGAGCATGGTCCCTCTTTGATTTCCTTCGCCCTTGACGATTTAGTTGGTTAGCCAATTCAGCATTGACACGCAGCTGCTCAGTTAGCTGTTGTCGGCTTTGAGTTAATTCCTGGAGTAATGCTTGGAATTCTTGCCTTGTAACTGGACCTGACTGATTTGCTTGCCCAGCGGCATCCTGATTGGCTGACTGTAGCTGTGCGGGATTCTGCCCATCCCGGCCTTCTTGGTTACCAACGTTGGAAGTGGTTCTCGTACTAACCATCCTGAAGGTTGGATTCCTGTCCTAGATTTTTAGCAAATCTGAAAAGAATAGAAGGAATCCGAATTTGAGGTCTGGATCTCCCTCTTAGATTTATGCAATCCGGTATCGAAGATAGATCCACGGAGCAGGAGAAAGAACTGGTTCCTTTTCTTTCTCAGTGAAAGCACCAAAATGTTTGCACCAAAATTGGGCAAACACCCTTCGGAAGTTTTTGAAGAGATAGTAAATGAAGAACTTGAATTAAAAATAAGGACTATCTAACAAAACTCCAAATCACAGAAAAGTAAATTGCACAGAAGACAAGGATTTAGAGTGGTTCGGCTATGCGCCTACGTCCACTATGAAGCTTTATCACTTTATTCCTTAATACTTGAAGATTACAAGTGTTTTTAAGCAAATTACAGCAGAAAATGGACTTAAATTCGAAATTATCAGCAAAGGAGGTGGTATGGAGTGATTCCGGCAGCGTTTAGGCTTATTTTTCTTCTCCAAATTCTCCCGTCCCTTTTCTGAATGACCAGGGGCTCTATTTATAGGTGTGGAAGGCCAAATTCCCGCCTAAAGCTCAGGGAGGTTGCCTGGCACGTGAGGGGGGCCCATAAGCCCGCGTTCTCGAAGTCCGTGCCCAGTTTGGGATCGATTCGAAATGAATTTCGAATCGATCAAAGAAGCATCCAATCGAGGCGAAATTTGGTGTGGACATTCTTCAACATGCATGTGAACTACTGTAAAAATTTCATGGGATTTGGATAAGTGGATTGGAAGTTATGATCGGTTCGAAATTGGTGTCTTCGGCCTTCTGTTGGTTCGAATCGATGAAGTGGTCTCGTTCGAATCGACCTGTTTGATTCGAGTACTTCGAACCGATCCCAGGGCGCCTCTCTTCGAGTCGATCCTGTCTTTTGCGTGTGGTTGGATTCGAAGTGAGTCTTCGAATCGATGGGGATGGTGTTTGTTCGAATCGATCCAAATGTGTTACCTTGGATCGATTCGAAGTTGTCTTAGCATGTTGGATTCGAAGACAGCGCGATGCCGCATGGTGGGCTTGTAGTCTTGTGAAGATGGATTCGAACTAGCGCATAGTTGATGGAGTCGAGGTATAGCTGCTTTGGTGGATTCGAAGTAAGGTCTAGGTCATGGATTCGAAGTAGAGAACGTCTGATGGATTCGAAATACATGGAGTCGAAGCGGTAGCGTGTCTTATGGATTCGAAGTTAGGAGCACTCTGATGGATTCGAACTTACGTTCTTTTGTTGGGTTCGAACTAGTTGGTTTCGAACATTATGGGTTCGAAACAAATGGTTTCGAACTAGTTGGGTTCGACAGTGATGGTTTCGAACCGAGCGACGTCCATCTTCCTTAACTTGAATCTGTCATAACTTGAGCATATGACCTCGGATTGACTCGAAACTTGAATTGGTGGCTTCTATGGCCTTTCTTGTTATGCCCTATCACTTGTGGCCCGATCCGGACTCGGACAGAATTCATCGATATCCATAGCGGAGTGAAGTGCGATCAATCTCTGAAGCGAACTGTCTTTTGTCTTTGATCAATCTTTTGGTATCACGGCTTTTGCCCGAAAAGCGGGATAACAGCTTTGACAGCTTTCAGCCGTCAACGGATAAATTAATGCCCACAAAGGACAATCCGAATCTCAATCGGGTCTCGTAAGTTTTTTACCCTTCGTTTTTTGGACACGTGGATTTTTACGGTAAAACAGGATTACAATGGCCGGCCTTCAATTTACCATCGCTGGAGAGTGGTGCACCATGGTACTGTTCCGTTTCAAGTCCATGCATGCATTTCTAAAAGTCGTACGGCACTGTTTCGCCATTTCTGACGGATGTTGCACCTTGCACCGTGGATGTTGCACCCTGTAGATATCGATTATTCGGACGACCATAACTTCTGGCTCGTTTAGAGTTACGGGAGCCATAACCTGTCAAAATGAAGGCCTCGATGCGTTCTATGGATTTGACAGCTTTCAGCCATCAACGGATAGATTAATGCCCAAAAAGGACAACCCGAATCTCAATCAGGTCTCGTAAGTTTTTTGCCCTTCGTTTTTTCGACACATGGATTTTTACGATAAAACAGGATTACGGTGGCTGGTCTTCGATTTACCATCTTTGAAGAGTGGTGCACCATGGTACTGTTCCGTTTCAAGTCCATGCACGTATTTTTAAAAGTCGTACGGCACTGTTTCGCAATTTCGGACGGATGTTGCACCTTGCACCGTGGATGTTGCACCCTGTAGATATCGATTATTCAGACGGCCATAATTTCTGGCTCGTTTAGATTTACGGAAGCCATAACCTGTCAAAACGAAGGCCTCGATGAGTTCTACGGCTTTGACAGCTTTCAGCCATCAACGGATAAATTAATGCCCAAAAAGGACAACCCGAATCTCAATCGGGTCTCGTAAGTTTTTTACCCTTCGTTTTTTGGACACGTGGATTTTTACGGTAAAACAGGATTACAGTGGCCGGCCTTCGATTTACCATCGCTGGAGAGTGGTGCACCATGGTACTATTCCGTTTCAAATCCATGTACGCATTTCTAAAAGTCGTACGACACTGTTTCGCCATTTCGGACGGATGTTGCACCTTGCACCGTGGATGTTGCACCCTGTAGATATCGATTATTCGGACGACCATAACTTCTGGCTCGTTTAGAGTTACGGGAGCCATAACCTGTCAAAACGAAGGTCTCGATGAGTTCTATGGCTTTGACAGCTTTCAGCCGTCAACAAATAGATTAATGCCCAAAAAGGACAACCCGAATCTCAATCGGGTCTCGTAAGTTTTTTGCCCTTCGTTTTTTCGACACGTGGATTTTTACGGTAAAACAGGATTACGGTGGCTGGTCTTCGATTTACCATCTTTGGAGAGTGGTGCACCATAGTACTGTTCCGTTTCAAATCCATGCACGCATTTTTTAAAGTCGTACAACACTGTTTCGCCATTTCGGACGGATGTTGCACCTTGCACCGTGGATGTTGCACCCTGTAGATATCGATTATTCGGACGACCATAACTTCTGGCTCGTTTAGAGTTACGGGAGCCATAACCTGTAAAAACGAAGGCCTCGATGAGTTCTACGGCTTTGATGGATTTCAGCCGTCAACGGATAGATTAATGTCCAAAAAGGACAACCCGAATCTCAATCGGGTGTCGTAAGTTTTTTACCCTTCGTTTTTTCGACACGTGGATTTTTATGGTAAAACAAGATTACCGTGGCCGGCCTTCGATTAACCATCGCTGGAGAGTGGTGCACCATGGTACTGTTCCATTTCAAATCCATGCACGCATTTCTAAAAGTCGTACGGCACTGTTTCGCCATTTCGGAAGAAGTTGCACCTTGCACCGTGGATGTTGCACCCTGTAGATATCGATTATTCGGACGACCATAACTTCTGGCTCGTTTAGAGTTACGGGAGCCATAACCTGTCAAAACGAAGGCCTCGATGAGTTCTACGGCTTTGACAGCTTTCAGCCGTCAACGGGTAGATTAATGCCCAAAAAGGACAACCCGAATCTCAATCGGGTCTCGTAAGTTTTTTACCCTTCGTTTTTTCGACACGTGGATTTTTACGGTAAAACAGGATTACAGTGGCTGGCCTTCGATTTACCATCGTTGGGGAGTGGTGCACCATGGTACTGTTCCGTTTCAAATCCATGCACGCATTTCTAAAATTCGTACGGCACTGTTTCGCCATTTCGGACGGATGTTGCACCTTGCACCGTGGATGTTGCACCCCGTAGATATCGATTATTCGGACGACCATAACTTCTGGCTCGTTTAGAGTTACGGGAGCCATAACCTGTAAAAACGAAGGCCTCGATGAGTTCTACGGCTTTGACGGCTTTCAGCCATCAACGGATAGATTAATGCCCAAAAAGGACAACCCGAATCTCAATCGTATCTCGTAAGTTTTTTACCCTTCATTTTTTCGACACGTGGATTTTTACGGTAAAACGCGATTACCGTTGCCCGTCTTCGACTTCCCATCGCTGGAGAGTGGTACACCATGGTAATGTTCCATTTCAAATCCATGCATGCATTTCTAAAAGTCGTACGGCACTGTTTCGCCATTTCGGTCGGATGTTGCACCTTACACCGTGGATGTTGCACCCTGTAGATATCTATTATTCGGACGGCCATGACTCCTGGCTCGTTTAGAGTTACGGGAACCATAACCTGTCAAAACGAAGGCCTCGGTGAGTTGTACGGCTTTCACAGCTTTCAGCCGTCAACGGATAGATTAATGCACAAAAAGGACAACCTGAATCTCAATCGGGTCTCGTAAGTTTTTTACCCTTCGTTTTTTTGACACGTGGATTTTTATGGTAAAACGGGATTACCGTGGCACGTCTTCAACTTCCCATCGCTGGAGAGTGGTGCACCATGGTACTGTTCCGTTTCAAATCCACGCACGCATTTCTAAAAGTCGTACGGCACTGTTTCACCATTTCGGACGGATGTTTCACCTTGCACCGTGGATGTTGCACCCTGTAGATATCGATTATTCGAACGACCATAACTTCTGGCTCGTTTAGAGTTACGGGAGCCATAACTTGTCAAAACGAAGGCCTCGATGAGTTCTACGGCTTTGACCGCTTTCAGCCATCAACGGATTGATTAATGCCAAAAAAGGACAACCCGAATCTCAATCGGGTCTCGTAAGTTTTTTACCCTTCGTTTTTTCGACACGTGGATTTTTACGGTAAAACGGGATTACCGTTGCCCATCTTTGACTTCCCATCGCTGGATAGTGGTGGACCATGGTACTGTTCCGTTTCAAATCCATGCACACATTTCTAAAAGTCGTACGGCACTGTTTCGCCATTTCGGACGTATGTTGCACCTTGCACCGTGGATGTTGCACCCTGTACATATCGATTATTCGGACGGCCATAACTTCTGGCTCGTTTAGAGTTACGGGAGCCATAACCTGTCAAAACGAAGGCCTCGGTGAATTCTACGGCTTTCATAGCTTTCAGCCGTCAACGGATAGATTAATACACAAAAAGGACAACCCGAGGTATCGTAAGTTTTTTACCCTTCGTTTTTTCGACACGTGGATTTTTACGGTAAAACGTGATTACCGTCGCCCGTCTTCGACTTCCCATCGCTGGAGAGTGGTGCACAATGGTACTGTTCCATTTCAAATCCATGCACGCATTTCTAAAAGTCGTACGGCACTGTTTCATCATTTCGGAAAGATGTTGCACCTTGCACCGTGGATGTTGCACCCTGTAGATATCGATTATTCGGACGACCATAACTTCTGGCTCGTTTAGAGTTACGGGAGCCATAACCTGTCAAAACGAAGGCCTCGATGAGTTCTATGGCTTTGACAGCTTTCAACCGTCAACGGATAGATTAATGCCCAAAAAGGACAACCCGAATCTCAATTGGGTCTCGTAAGTTTTTTACCCTTCGTTTTTTTGACACGTGGATTTTTACGGTAAAACGAGATTACCGTGGCCCGTCTTCGACTTTCCATCGTTGGTGAGTGGTGCAACATGGTACTGTTCCGTTTCAAATCCATGCACGCATTTCTAAAAGTCGTACGACATTGTTTCTTCATTTCGGACGGATGTTGCACCTTGCACCGTGGATGTTGCACCCTGTAGATATCGATTATTCGGACGGCCATAACGTCTGGCTCGTTTAGAATTACGGGAGCCATAACCTGTCAAAACGAAGGCCTCGATGAGTTCTATGGCTTTGATAGCTTTCAGCCATCAACGGATTAATTAATGCCCAAAAAGGACAACCCGAATCTCAATTGGGTCTCGTAAGTTCTTTACCCTTCGTTTTTTCGACACGTGGAGTTTTACGGTAAAACGGGATTACCGTGGCCCGTCTTCGACTTCCCATCCCTGGAGAGTGGTGCACCATGGTACTGTTCCGTTTCAAATCCATGCACACATTTCTAAAAGTCGTACGGTACTGTTTCGGCATTTCGGACGGATGTTGCACCTTGCACCGTGGATGTTGCACTCCGTAGATATCAATTATTCGGACGACCATAACTTCTGGCTCGTTTAGTGTTACGGGAGCCATAACCTGTAAAAACGAAGGCCTCGATGAGTTCTACGGCTTTGACGGCTTTCAGCCGTTAACGGATAGATTAATGCCCAAAAAGGACAACCTGAATCTCAATCGGGTGTCCTAAACTTTTTACCCTTCGTTTTTTCGACACGTGGATTTTTATGCTAAAACAAGATTACCGTGGCCGGCCTTCAATTTACTATCGCTGGAGAGTGGTGCACCATGGTAGTGTTCCGTTTCAAATCCATGCATGCATTTCTAAAAGTCGTACGGCACTGTTTCGCCATTTCGGACGGATGTTGCACCTTGCACCGTGGATGTTGCACCCTGTAGATATCGATTATTCGGACGACCATAACTTCTGGCTCGTTTAGAGTTACGGGAGCCATAACCTGTCAAAACGAAGGCCTCGATGAGTTCTACGGCTTTGACAGCTTTCAGCCATTAACGGATAGATTAATGCCCAAAAAGGACAACCCGAATCTCAATCGGGTCTCGTAAGTTTTTTGCCCTTCGTTTTTTCGACACGTGGATTTTTACGGTAAAACGGGATTACCGTGGCCCGTCTTCGACTTCCCATCGCTGGAGAGTGGTGCACCATGGTACCGTTCCATTTCAAATCCATGCACACATTTCTAAAAGTCCTACGGTACTGTTTCGCCATTTCGGACGGATGTTGCACCTTGCACCGTGGATGTTGCACCCTGTAGATATCGATTATTCGGACGGGCATAACTTCTGGCTCGTTTAGAGTTACGGGAGCCATAACCTATCAAAACGAAGGCCTCGATGAGTTCTACGGCTTTGACAGCTTTCAGCCATCAACGGATAAATTAATGCCCAAAAATGACAACCCGAATCTCAATCGGGTCTCGTAAGTTTTTAAACCTTCGTTTCTTCGACACGTGGATTTTTACGGTAAAACAGGATTACAGTGGCTGGCCTCCGATTTACCATCGCTGGAGAGTGGTGCACCATGGTACTGTTCCATTTCAAATCCATGCACGCATTTCTAAAAGTCGTACGGCACTGTTTCGCCATTTCGGACGGATGTTGCACCTTGCACCGTGGATGTTGCACCCTGTAGATATCGATTATTCGGACGACCATAACTTCTGGCTCGTTTAGAGTTACGGAGCCATAACCTGTCAAAACGAAGGCCTCGATGAGATCTACGGCTTTGACAGCTTTCTGCCGTCAACGGATAGATTTATACCCAAAAAGGACAACCCGAATCTCAATCGGGTCTCGTACGTTTTTTACCATTCGTTTTTACGACTCGTGGATTTTTACGGTAAAACGGGATTACCGTGGCCCGTCTTCGACTTCCCATCGCTAGAGAGTGGTGCACCATGGTACTGTTCCGTTTCAAATCCATGCACGCATTTTTAAAAGTCGTACGGTACTGTTTCGCCATTTCGGACGGATGTTGCACCTTGCACCGTGGATGTTGCACCCTGTAGATATCGATTATTCGGACGGCCATAATTTCTAGCTCGTTTAGAGTTACGAGAGCCATAACCTGTCAAAACGAAGGCCTCGATGAGTTCTACGACTTTGACAGCTTTCAGTCGTCGACGGATAAATTAATGCCCAAAAAGGACAACCCGAATCTCAATCGGGTCTCGTAAGTTTTTAAACCTTCGTTTCTTCGACACGTGGACTTTTACGGTAAAACAGGATTACAGTGGCTGGCCTCCGATTTACCATCTCTGGAGAGTGGTACACCATGGTACTGTTCCATTTCAAATCCATGCACGCATTTCTAAAAGTCGTACGGCACTGTTTCGTCATTTCGGACGGATGTTGCACCTTGCACCGTGGATGTTGCACCCTGTAGATATCGATTATTCGGACGACCATAACTTCTGGCTCGTTTAGAGTTACGGAGCCATTACCTGTCAAAACGAAGGCCTCGATGAGTTCTACGGCTTTGACAGCTTTCTGCCGTCAACGGATAGATTTATACCCAAAAAGGACAACCCGAATCTCAATCGGGTCTCGTACGTTTTTTACCATTCGTTTTTTCGACTCGTGGATTTTTACGGTAAAACGGGATTACCGTGGCCCGTCTTCGACTTCCCATCGCTAGAGAGTGGTGCACCATGGTACTGTTCCGTTTCAAATCCATGCACGCATTTTTAAAAGTCGTACGGTACTGTTTTGCCATTTCGGACGGATGTTGCACCTTGCACCGTGGATGTTGCACCCTGTAGATATCGATTATTCGGACGGCCATAATTTCTGGCTCGTTTAGAGTTACGGGAGCCATAACCTGTCAAAACGAAGGCCTCGATGAGTTCTACGGCTTTGACAGCTTTCAGCCGTCGACGGATAAATTAATGCCCAAAAAGGACAACCCGAATCTCAATCGGGTCTCGTAAGTTTTTAACCCTTCGTTTTTTCGACACGTGGATTTTTACGGTAAAACAAGATTGCCGTGGCTGTCCGTCGATTTACCATCGCTGGAGAGTGGTGCACCATGGTATTGTTCTGTTTCAAATCCATGCACACATTTCTAAAAGTTGTACGGCACTGTTTCGCCATTTCGGACGGATGTTGCACCTTGCACCGTGGATGTTGCACCCTGTAGATATCGATTATTCGGACGGCTATAACTTCTGGCTCGTTTAGAGTTACGGGAGCCATAACCTGTCAAAATGAAGGCCTCGATGAGTTCTACGATTTTGACAGCTTTCAGCCGTCAACAGATAGATTAATGCCCAAAAAGGACAACCCGAATCTCAATTGGGTCTCGTAAGTTTTTTTACCCTTCGTTTTTTCGACACATGGTTTTTTACGGTAAAATGGGATTACCGTGGCCCGTCTTCGACTTCCCATCGCTGGAGAGTGGTGCGCCATGGTACTGTTGCATTTCAAATCCACGCACACATTTCTAAAAGTCGTACGACACAGTTTCGCCATTTCGGACGGATGTTCCACCATGCACCGTAGATGTTGCACCCTGTAGATATCGATTATTCGGACGGCCATAACATCTGGCTCTTTTAGAGTTACGGGAGCCATAACCTGTCAAAACGAAGGCCTCGATGAGTTCTACGGCTTTGATAGCTTTCAGCTGTCAATGGATAAATCAATGCCCAAAAAGGAAAACCCGAATCTCAATCGTGTCTCGTAAGTTTTTTACCCTTCGTTTTTTCGACACGTGGATTTTTACGGTAAAACAGGATTACAGTGGCTGGCCTTCGATTTACCATCGTTGGAGAGTGGTGCACCATGGTACTGTTCCGTTTCAAATCCATGCACCCATTTCTAAAAGTCGTACGGCACTGTTTCGCCATTTCGGACGGATGTTGCACCTTGCACCATGGATGTTGCACCCTATAGATATCGATTATTCGGACGACCATAACTTCTGGCTCGTTTAGAGTTACGGGAGCCATAACCTGTCAAAACGAAGGCCTTGATGAGTTCTACGGCTTTGACAGCTTTCAGCCGTTAATGGGTAGATTAATGCCCAAAAAGGACAACCCGAATCTCAATCGGGTCTCGTAAGTTTTTTACCCTTCGTTTTTTCGACACGTGGATTTTTACGGTAAAACGGGATTACCGTGGCCCGTCTTCGACTTCCCATCGCTGGATAGTGGCGCACCATGGTACTATTCCATTTCAAATCCATGCACACATTTCTAAAAGTCGTACAGCACTGTTTCGCCATTTCGGACGGATGTTGCACCTTGCACCGTGGATGTTGCACCCTGTAGATATCGATTATTCGGACGGCCATAACTTCTGGCTCATTTAGATTTACGGGAGCTATAACCTGCCAAAACGAAGGCCTCGATGAGTTCTACGGCTTTAACACCTTTCATCCATCAACGGATAAATTAATGCCCCAAAAGGACAACCCGAATCTCAATCGGGTCTCGTAAGTTTTTTACCCTTCGTTTTTTGGACACGTGGATTTTTACGGTAAAATAGGATCACAGTGGCTGGCCTCCGATTTACCATCGCTGGAGAGTGGTTCACCATGGTACTATTCCATTTCAAATCCATGCACGCATTTCTAAAAGTCGTACGGCGCTGTTTCGCCATTTCGGACGGATGTTGCACCTTGCACCGTGGATGTTGCACCCTGTAGATATCGATTATTCGGACGACCATAACTTCTGGCTCGTTTAGAGTTACGGAGCCATAACCTGTCAAAACGAAGGCCTCGATGAGTTCTACGGCTTTGACAGCTTTCTGCTGTCAACGGATAGATTTATACCCAAAAAGGACAACCCGAATATCAATCGGGTCTCGTACGTTTTTTACCATTCTTTTTTTCGACGCGTGGATTTTTACGTTAAAACGGGATTACCGTGGCCCGTCTTCGACTTTCCATCGCTGGAGAGTGGTGCACCATGGTACTGTTCCGTTTCAAATCCATGCACGCATTTTTAAAAGTCGTACGGTACTGTTTCGCCATTTCGGACGGATGTTGCACCTTGCACCGTGGATGTTGCATCATGTAGATATCGATTATTCGGACGGCCATAATTTCTGGCTCGTTTAGAGTTACGGGAGCCATAACTTGTCAAAACGAAGGCCTCGATGAGTTCTACGGCTTTGACAGCTTTCAGCCGCCAACGGATAAATTAATGCCCAAAATTGACAACCCGAATCTCAATCGGGCCTCGTAAGTTTTTAATCCTTCGTTTTTTGACATGTGGATTTTTACGGTAAATCAGGATTACCGTGGCTGGCCGTCGATTTACCATCGCTGGAGAGTGGTGCACCATGGTACTGTTCCGTTTCAAATCCATGCACGCATTTCTAAAAGTTGTACGACACTGTTTCGCCATTTCGGACGGATGTTGCACCTTGCACCGTGGATGTTGCACCCTGTAGATATCGATTATTCGGGCGGCTATAACTTCTGGCTCGTTTAGAGTTACGGGAGCCATAACTGTCAAAACGAAGGCCTCGATGAGTTCTACTGCTTTGATAGCTTTCAGCCGTCAACGGATAGATTAATGCCCAAAAAGGACAACCCGAATCTCAATCGGGTCTCGTAAGTTTTTTACCCTTCGTTTTTTCGACACGTGGATTTTTACGGTAAAACGGGATTACCGTGGCCCGTCTTCGACTTCCCATCGCTGGAGAGTGGTGCACCATGGTACCGTTCCATAAAATCCATGCACACATTTCTAAAAGTCGTACGGCATAGTTTCGCCATTTCGGACTGATGTTGCACCTTGCACTGTGGATGTTGCACCCTGTAGATATCGATTATTCGGACGACCATAACTTCTGGCTCTTTTTGAGTTACGGGAGCCATAACCTGTCAAAACGAAGGCCTCCATGAGTTCTGCGGCTTTGATAGCTTTCAGCTGTCAACGGATAAATAAATGCACAAAAAGGACAACCCGAATCTCAATCGGCTCTCGTAAGTTTTTTACCCTTCATTTTTTCGACACGTGGATTTTTACGGTAAAACAGGATTACAGTGGCTGGCTCTCCATTTACCATCGTTGGAGAGTGGTGCACCATGGTACCGTTCCGTTTCAAATCCATGCATGCATTTCTAAAAGTCGTACGGCATTGTTTCGCCATTTCGGACGGATGTTGCACCTTGCACCGTGGATGTTGCACCCTGTAGATATCGATTATTCGGACGACCATAACTTCTGGCTCGTTTAGAGTTACAGGAGCCATAACCTGTCAAAATGAAGGCCTCGATGAGTTCTACGGCTTTGATAGCTTTTAGCTGTTAACGGATAGATTAATGCCCAAAAAGGACAACCCGAATCTCAATCGGGTCTCGTAAGTTTTTTACCCTTCGTTTTTTCGACACGTGGATTTTTACGGTAAAACGGGATTACCGTGGCCCGTCTTCGACTTCCCATCGCTGTAGAGTGGTGCACCGTGGTACTATTCCGTTTCAAATCCATGCACACATTTCTAAAAGTCGTACTGCACTGTTTCGCCATTTCGGACGGATGTTGCACCTTGCACCGTGGATGTTGCACCCTGTAGATATCGATTATTCGGACGGCCATAACTTCTGGCTCGTATAGATTTACGGGAGCTATTACCTGTCAAAACGAAGGCCTCGATGAGTTCTACGGCTTTGATAGCTTTCAGCCATCAACGAATAAATTAATGCCCAAAAAGGACAACCCGAATCTCAATCGGGTCTCGTAAGTTTTTTACCCTTCGTTTTTTGGACACGTGGATTTTTACGGTAAAACAGGATTACAGTGGCCGGCCTTCGATTTACCATCGCTGGAGAGTGGTGCACCAGGGTACTGTTCCGTTCAAATCCATGCACGCATTTCTAAAAGTCGTACGGCACTGTTTCGCCATTTCGGACGGATGTTGCACCTTGCACCGTGGATGTTGCACCCTGCAGATATCGATTATTCGGACGACCATAACTTCTGGCTCGTTTAGAGTTACGGGAGCCATAACCTGTCAAAACGAAGGCTTCGATGAGTTCTACGGCTTTGACCGCTTTCAGCCGTCAACGGATAGATTAATGCCCAAAAAGGACAACCCGAATCTCAATCGGGTCTCGTAAGTTTTTTGCCCTTCGTTTTTTCGACACGTGGATTTTTACGGTAAAACAGGATTATGGTGGCTGGTCTTCGATTTACCATCGCTGGAGAGTGGTGCACCACGGTACTGTTCCGTTTCAAATCCATGCACGCATTTTTAAAAGTCGTACAACACTGTTTCGCCTTTTCGGACGGATGTCGCACCTTGCACCGTGGATGTTGCACCCTGTAGATATCGATTATTCGGACGACCATAACTTCTGGCTCGTTTATAGTTACGGGAGCCATAACCTGTAAAAACGAACTCCTCGATGAGTTCTACGTCTTTGACGGCTTTCAGCCGTCAACGGATAGATTAATGCCCAAAAATGACAGCCCGAATCTCAATCGGGTCTCGTAAGTTTTTTACCCTTCGTTTTTTCGACACGTGGATTTTTATGGTAAAACAGGATTACCGTGGCTGGCCTTCGATTTACCATCGCTGGAGAGTGGTGCACCATGGTAATGTTCCGTTTCAAATCCATGCACGCATTTCTAAAAGTCGTACGGCACTGTTTCGCCATTTCGGACGGATGTTGCACCTTGCACCGTGGATGTTGCACCCTGTAGATATCGATTATTCGGACGACCATAACTTCTGGCTCGTTTAGAGTTACTGGAGCCATAACCTGTCAAAACGAAGGCCTCGATGAGTTCTATGGCTTTGACAGCTTTCAGCCGTCAACGGATAAATTAATGCCCAAAAAGCACAACCCGAATCTCAATCGGGTCTCGTAAGTTTTTTACCCTTCGTTTTTTCGACACGTGGATTTTTACGGTAAAACAGGTTTACAGTGGCTGGTGTTTGCGCAAAAAATGGGCAAACACCTCCAAGTCATGTGATTTAGTTGATTTTATGTGATTCTTAATGATTCAGATGAGTTGTGTAAATATGAAAAAAGCAGGGGCTGAAATGTAAAAGACACACAGATTTATAGTGGTTCGGCCAGAACGTGCCTACGTCCACTTTATATGTTATTATCTTCTTTGTTTCAGATTACAAGTACAATGCTTTGTGTACAAGTATATGAAAGTAGTTTGAAAGTTCCTTTCTTGCTTGAGCTCTCAAACTTGTCTTCCATTGTTGTACCCCTGCCCCTCTATTGATAGAGTGAGGTAGGGGGCAGGGGTCTTGGATGTATATAGCTGCTGGTGGGCCTGGGCTGAAGCAATCTGGCCTGGTAGCGTTCTGGTTCGGCGAGGCTTCATTCGGTGGTGAGGTATGGACCGGTGGTAGGTGTGGTCCGGTGGTGAGTGTGGTTCGGTGTTAGATGGTGTGGGCTTTGGACCGGCAATGGCCTCGTCCGGTAGTAGTGGGGAGTGTTTGGATCGGTGGACCGGTAGTGACTGGTCCGGTACTGATGGAAATAGGTTTGGTTCGGTATTACTGTGGAGTGGCTCCGGCCCGGTGGTTGCTTGGACTTTGGTTCGGTTATGGTTGGACCGGATGGGGGGCTGACCAAATGGCCTTTGGTTCTGCATGAATTGGAGACGCCGAATGGACTTGTATATTGAGAATGCCAGATGGACTTCTATGCTTATATCGAGCCTTGTGTTTGTCGAACGAGGTGGAGGTTGCGAGCCCGGGTGAAACTGTGACTTCTCGGTCTCGAGATCTTATGGGTGGGAATTCGCCCAACATTTGCCCCCCAAAGTGGGGCACGTGCTTGCATGTGTCGCGCTTTGTTTCCCTATGGTGGAAAGGCTTGTTTTGTAATGCCATGGGCTGGATGTTCATATCTTGTTGATGTCCTGCGAAGGAATTTATATCTTTAGTGTGATTTCAAATAACGATCGTTCGGGATCGAAATATTCGAGATGAAGTGAATCGTGCCGTTCGAGGCGAGAGAGTGTGCCCCGAGGGGGTTTAGCATTATCGATGCCAGGTTCACGTTAGAGTGGATCCCTGGATCGTTCGTCAAGGTGGTTTATCGCCAGCTCAGAGCATGCCTAGGGATCGTTCGTGACCCCGTACATGTGTAAGTAGCTTAGCCATTTCATAATTATCAGAATCAAATTCCCATTTAACCGATGAGCTTAAAAAAGGATGTCAAAGTGCAAATTCTCACGACGATAGGGTTAACAGCCGTTCAGAGCGTGCCTATGGACCGTTCGTGGTCGCGTACACGTGTAAATGATTAACCCATGTTGGTGAGAGATTTACGACCCATTCATTGTTATCATATTCTCTACTTTATTAGTAGGTCCTAGAGTTCGGTACTTATCTGAGTGAGGTGCTTTGCATGCCCCCTGCTTCTGGTCTTTGCTGGCTGAGATGGTTTCATTCGGCTTTGAGCTGGTAGAGATAGCTTCATTCGGTCTTAGTTGGTCCGGTCTGCCAAATGGGTTGGTCCGGTAGTGTTGCGCTCATCTATATATAGGGGCTACACCCCCTTGGTTTTTCCTTACAGAATCAACGAAAGCCGAACCAATTCTTAGCCGAACCAACTTATCTACCGAACCAAGCTTATACCGAATCAGGTATATATCTTTTGCCGAATGGCCTTTATCGCCGAATGAACTTGACTGCCGAATACACACGAAAGTCTTTGTTTGACGAATGTGCTTTAGGCCTTAGTGCCGAATGACACGTATACTGGATGAACTCTTAGTGCCGAATGGACTTATTATCTCCCTGCCGAATGAACTTAGTTGCACAGCCGAATGAACTTGATATTTTAGTGGACTTCCAGACTTATGCATTCTTTTTTGCTTACATCTTTGTATTCTTTGTTCTAACAACCTGTGTTTTCACTTTTGTGTATGCAGATAAATGTCTCGCAAGGCGGAAACACAATCAGACAGACGGAAATCCAAGGATGGAGGAGAGTCTTCTTCCGTGCCCCCAGCCCAACCAGGATCCGGGCAGCATCGACCTGTTCCGAGGTCGTTAGTGGATGGATATGGTCCACAGGAACTTCTGGTCTCCCCTCCCGATTGCTTTCCTAGCTCCCTCAAGGAGGAGCAACTTGATGTTATATCCCGTTCCTTCGGGATAGACAGGGCTCGCATGCTATTGCCGGGAGATGGAGTGTTGCCGTATAATTCCCCCGAAGGCTACTTTGCTTACAGCAGATATCATTGCATGTGTGGTGCTATCTCACCTATCAATGCCTGGATAGTTAGCTTTACCACATACTTGAAGGTGGCTCCATTCCAGCTTCAGCCGAACTCTTATGCCATTCTGGTGAGCCTTTTCGTTATCTTCCAAAGGAGGTACGGGCGCCCTCCTTCTAACCGGGAAATTCGATATTTGTATAACCTGAGAGGCTACAAGAAGGGGTCTCCGTATATTAGTCTAGAAGCGGTCGTGCCCTTCAAACCGGTCTTGGACTTATATTCAAAGTTTACCATGTTCAAGAAAGAATGGTTTTTTATCAAGGACGATTCTGTTTCTTTCCGCCTTTTCACTTCCGGCTGTAAGATAAATTTCATTTATATTTTCCATGTTCTGACTGTAGTGCTTCTTCTGACATTCTTCTATTTCTTGCTAGCGACAGGTGGCATTGCAGTCGTGGAAGACGATTCTTTGACGCGGATGGCTGCTGAAATAAAGGCCATTCCCGCACGGGACAGGTCGGCTTCGTTCCTGATCAGGAACGCTACCCTCCTGGAGTACAACTTGATCCAGCCGCACCAGTCCGTGGTTAAGCAGAGGGACACGGCTGAGGAGAAGGCCGTTAAAGCTAAGGAGGGGGCCACGGTGAAGAGTGGCAAGAGGAAGCCCTTTGTACAACACCCAGTCGTGGGAGGTAAGAAGCTTAAGGAGTCTGATGGCCCCTCTCCTAGTACTCTCCCGATCATCCCGGAGGAGTAAGGTGTGGAAGAGGGCGAAGGAGGCGATATGGGAGGAGAGTTAGAAGGCGGAGGAGATGGCGATGGAGATGGTGATGGTGATGCTGGTGCCTTAACCTCTGGGCAAGACCCTGAACTGGATGAGGCTCTCCGTCAGGCCTTCGGGGAATCGGAGGAAGAATCGGAAGTGGAAAAGGCAAAGGAGGCGGGCAAGGCTGTGGCTGGTGCCGATCCATCCCCTAAAGGCTCCTCAGCAAGGGTAACTTCGGCGGTGCAAGGTGAACTTTTGACTTCCGCCGATTCGATTTTCGATAAGGACTTAGGAATATTTTATGGTTCACTTCCGTCCTGGAATGAGATTCAGGACTTATTGCAGTACCCCACTCCTCCGCACGGTTTGTATAATAGACGCGCCTTCTCATTTTTCTTTCTTTTTAACTTAACATGTTTCTTGAATTGTGGACCATTGTATGTTCATAACACTTGTTTTTTTTACTCCAGGGGCAGGCCAGGCGACTAGAACGTCGGACGTTCGACACCGCCTCGAACAATTCAAGCTGATGAGAGCTTCTGATAAGCCGAAGCCTCTTACTGATCGTCCTGGGGACGTGGTCAAATACCGTCCTCTTCTTGGGGTCATTGAAGAGAGCATTCAGAAAAAGAAGAGGAGTCGTTCCTTACTTGAGCCTTCCCCTGGTCCGCAGCTTCCTGTTCAGCCTCCTCGTGATACCACGGAGGAGAGCACGGAGTTTATCCCCCCTCCACCTCCTTCCAAGAATCCCACTGTTATCCGTATAAGGCGTCCTGACGTGCCTCGTGACCCCTTTGCCGGTCATCCTGATTTAGATCCAAGCTCTCGAGATATTTCATTTGATGAGGCCACGGGTGAGCACCTCCTTCCCCGCAACCCCATGGTACGAGTGTTAGAGGAGGCTGAGTCCCTAGATCTTGATCTGCTAACCACTCGGGTAATTACCATGGGAGACGTGGCCAAAGCTAATATCGATCGGGCGGCTGAAGAGACCAAGAAGTTAATGAAGTATCATGCTCAATTGGTCAAGGCTGGGGAGGAGATTGGGAGTGCTAATATTCGGTTGCGGCTGAAGGTTGCAGATCAGGCCGAACAGCTTGCCGGTCAAGCCGTTCAGATTTCTCAGCACGAGGAAGCCTCCAGGCGGCTAAAAGAGACCATGGAAAAGGCTAGTAGGGCAGAATTACGGAAGATGGAGGCCGCCTGTAAGGAGCGGATCGACATGGCCATTGCGACAGTGGATGAGGTTCGGAATGCGGATCTCGAGCAGGTAGAGGAGTTGCCTGGAAGGCTTGAGGCCGCGGAGATGGCTCAAGTCAAGTTAAAGGAGGAGATGGAGGAGATGAGGAGGTCTCTCCAGGCTGACTGCTTGAGATACCGATCAGAGAGGGATGTCGTTGTCGCCAAGTTGCAGGCTTCCGAGGCCCGGGTGAAGGAGTTTGAGGAGAATGAGGGGATGATGGACGAGATGCTGCACGACATGTACTTCCGCACTTGGAAGGAGGGCAGCTTGTCTTGGATGGATGACTATCCCCGGGTCATGGCCAAGATATATATTCGAGCTTTAGAGGAGGCCAGGGTCAATGTGGGTAAGGAAGGTGGAGTGGCTTTTAGTCTGGATGTGGTCACTGCTCAGTTCTCGAAAGAGGAGCAAGCGGTGGTGAAGGAGGGGATGCGGTTGCTTGCTGCGGAGGAAGCGGGTGTGCAACTGGAGGATGAGGATCAAGCGGCGGACGCTAGTGAGTTATTCTTCTCTTTTCCTTTTCTTTCTGGGTTTCCATAACTTGATCGTTTATCGTTTGTTTAATGGATTCCTCTTCTGAATTGGACAGGTGGAACTTCCGATCAACTTGCTGGGGGCTCCGGCCCTGCGGCCAAGTAGGCTTGGGAAGTTGGTGATGGAGTGTGGACGCAGCTGGTTACTTGTCCGGATTCGGCCGCTTTTTTATTTCTTTTTATCGTTGTTTACGTTAGTCCAAAACATTGATGTGACTGTAATAATATTATTTGCAGAGAATAACTTTGTGTGATTTTATAATATAAGCTGATTTTGTTATGTGTAAATGTTGTTGTCATTTTGATGTGCTGCGTGAGAAGTATAACTATGTATATGCCTGTGATTTTAGTTGTGTTTGATGTTAAGCCTTTGCTTGAAATATAATTTCATGTATTGCAATGTTAGTGTGACGTATGAATATGCTATAGTTATGTATTTATGTACAAGAGAAGAGAGTACCGCCCTTCATGTTTTATTTGCAGGCGGTAGCTTTGAGCGTCTTGTGTAACTGATCATGGATATATCTGAGTACCTTGCCACCCAGTACGCAGGCTTAGATTCTCATGAGTGAATGCTCCCCATTTGGTTTCCTGTACTTTGGAGTTTGTTATACAAGATAGGAGAAAAGTATTTAAATGAAATGGAAATATAGAAAAAGTAAAACTTCCAGTCACGGAAGGTCGTCGATGTGCTTAAGTTCGTGGCAAACGGGTTTTGTAGTCACTTTCCCTAGCTGTGGGTCTTGGAGACATTTGTCACCCATCTTACGCCTCCGCGGGGAGTTTTCTTTTTTACCACAGCCGCACTTAAGACACATCGGAGCCGATATCGCGCACGGTAACTACCCGAACCATTATGGTCCGTAATCGTGGGTATTATTCGATTTACCATGGGAGGCTTGCGTGGGTGCCGTTGGCCGTGAACTACCCCTGGCTGGCTACACCTTATGTTGGGGCTTAAAGTAGGTTCACAGTTGCCGGCGAGCCGAACGCCGTAATGAGCTGCCATCGGCTATAGTCGGCCTTTATGATGACTTATAATCGGCTCATTACAGTTGGCTTTGAGGGCAGGCGCGAGCAATGAGTTAACCCGCAGCAGAGGGATGCTGGAGCAAAAGAGTCTCATTGGCGAGTGCATAGAATCGTAGCGTAACTGTTAGGCCTTGTCCAGATGAGGCCGTGGTGCGTCTTGAGTGGAGATGCCATAAGGTTTTGTTCAACAGAAAAGGATAAAGCTTAACAAGCAGCCAAGATATAAAGGAACAAGTTAAAAAGAGACAAGATTTTTTAAAGTGGTTCGGCATGAAAATGCCTACGTCCACTGATTCTCTTTGTTAATTCACTTCATATGGGCAGTACAAGTTAAGAAAAGTATCGACGGAGGTGTCGGATGTTCCATGCCCTCTGGAACACCTCTCCGTCCACTGTTGACAAAATATAAGCTCCGTTGTGGAGATCTTTATGAATTACATATGGTCCGTCCCAGATGGGGTCCAGTGCCCCGGGGCGCGGAAAGATTCGCCTGAGGACAAGATCTCCTTCTTGTAAGATGCGATGCTTGACTTTGGTGTTGTATAGCGCTGCCACTTTTTGTTTGTGAGCTGCTGCTTTGAGTGCTGCATCGTTTCTCCTTTCCTCAATCAAATCCAAAGACATGAGAAGGAGTTCTTCGTTTTCTTCTGGATTGTAGTGGATCCTACGGTGGGAAGGAACAATAGTCTCAACAGGGAGCATTGCCTCCGATCCGTATGCCAAAGAGAAAGGAGTATGTCCCGTTGATGTTCTGAAAGATGTGCGGTAGGCCCAAAGTGCCGTAGGAAGTTCGTCCACCCAAGCGCCTTTTGACTTTTCAAGTTTCTTCTTGATTAGGGTTTTGAGAATTTTGTTGACAGCTTCGACTTGCCCGTTTGCCTGAGGATAAGCTACTGATGAGAAGCTTTTATGAATTCCATGCTCTTGGCACCAGTCGGCGAATTCTTCGCTGTCAAATTGGAGTCCGTTGTCCGATATGATCTTGAGTGGTACTCCGTACCTGCACAGAATATTTTTGATCAAGAAGTTGATAACTTTTGCTGAAGATATTTTATTTAGGGGTTCCGCTTACACCCATTTGGTGAAATAATCGACTGCCACTATAGCATATTTGGCTCTGCCCCTGCCCGTTGGCAGTTCGCCAATTAAATCAATTCCCCATACAGCAAAGGGCCAAGGGCTGGTCATTTGAGTAATCTCATTTGTGGGTAGTCGAGGAATCTTGGCAAATTGCTGACATCTGTCGCATCTCTTGACGAAGTCTAAGGCGTCTTTGTTTAGTGTGGGCCAGTAATATCCATATCGGAGTATCTTTTTCGCCATAGTTTGCCCTCCAGTGTGATCTCCACAACTTCCTTGATGGATGTTGAATAAGATTTCCTTGGCTTCCCTTCCACGATGCATCTGAATAAGGGGCTAGAGAAGCCATGCCGATAGAGGATGCCTTCTTGTATTGTGTAGTAGGGAGCTTTCCTCAAAATTCTCCTGACTTCATCACGTTTGTCTGGTAGTGTGCCGTCCTGCAAATATTTCCGGATAGGAGTCATCCAAGTTCCTTCTTCGATTGGAGTTATCAGATTCGCTTGTTCGAAACTTGGGGCTAGCTGCCTTGAGATGGCTAGTGCTCCGGAAATGGTGCTATTCTTCATACTAGCTTGCTTTGCTAGTTCATCGGCCTCTTGGTTATCTTCTCGAGGAATGTGTTTGATTAGATAATGGTCCAATTGATCGAGCAGCAGTTTGGTTTTCTTTAGATATGTTGTGAGTCGTTCTCCTCGTGTCTGGAATTCTCCGAGTACTTGGTTTACGACAAGTTGTGAATCACTATGAAGACATAAAGAATTGACTCCAATTTCTAAGGGAAGCTCCAATCCCGCTATTACTGCCTCATACTCAGCATCGTTGTTAGTGGCCGCGAATTCCAACCTTAATGCATAGTACAGCTTTCTTCCCTTGGGGGTGATTATCACAATACCTGCCCCCGAGCCTTGTTAGTTCGATGCTCCATCTACAAAGAGGTTCCACTTGATGTTTTTTGCTATTTCAAACTGATCCTTGCCTTCGTTGGTAGTGAATTCGGCAATGAAATCGGCCATGGCTTGCCCCTTGATAGCGGTGCGAGGATGGTAGGTGACGCCATACTGACTTAGTTCAATGCACCATTTGAGGAGTCATTCAGAAGTGTCGGGACGATGGAGCACCTGTCTTAGTGGCTGATCGGTTAGAACTCTGATGGAGTGAGATTGGAAGTAGTGTCGCAGTTTTCGTGACGCGATCAATAAACAATATGCCAATTTCTCAAGTTTAGGATATCTGGCTTCTGCCCCTGTAAATCTCTTACTTATAAAGTATACCGGGCGTTGTGTGCGGTCTTCTTCTCTTACCAGGGGAGCGCTTAGAGCATGAGATGATACAGCGAGGTATAGGTATAGCTCTTCGCCTTCGTTTGGAGTTGAGAGTACTGGTGGTTTCTGAAGGTGTTCGATCAGGTTAAGGAAGGCTTTTAAGCATTCATCGGTCCACTCGAACTTTCCTTTGTCTTTCTTGAGAGCTTCGAAGAAAGGGACGCACTTGTCAGTTGCTTTGGAAATGAATCTGCTTAGGGCGGCCACCTTTCCGTTTAGACTCTGCATTTCTTTTCGAGTGGAAGGTATCCTTATTTCTTTTAGAGCCCGGATTTGTTCAGGGTTTGCTTCAATTCCTCTGGCATGGACGATGAATCCTAAGAATTTTCCCGACGACACTCCGAAGGAGCACTTTAGAGGATTCAGCTTCATTCCATATCGGCGAAGTACCTGAAACATCTCGCTCAGGTGGCTTACATGATCGTCGGCTCTCCTGGACTTTACCAACATGTCATCCACATATACTTCCATAGTTCGTCCTATTAATTCCGCGAACATCTTGTTGACGAGGCGCTGATAGGTAGCTCCGGCATTTTTGAGTCCAAAAGGCATGACTTTGTAACAATATAATCCCCGGTCAGTGATGAAGCTAGTGTGGTCTTGATCGGGAGCGTGCATGGGAATCTGGTTGTATCCGGAGTATGCATCCATAAAAGATAAAAGTTCGTGCCCGACAGTGCTGTCCACAAGCTGATCGATTCGGGGGAGCGGGAAGCAGTCTTTCGGGCAAGCGTCATTTAAGTTGGAGAAATCAATGCATGTTCGCCACTTCCCATTAGCTTTCTTTACTAGTACCGGGTTAGCGATCCATTCTGGGTAGATGGCTTCTCGTATGAAGTCATTAGCAAGTAGGTTCTTTACTTCCTCATTGAGGGCTGCTGATCGTTCAGCTCCCATGCTTCTCTTTTTATGCTTTATCGGTGCCTTGGGGCGATCGACGTTCAGCATGTGGCATGCTATGTCTGGGGAGATTCCTGTCATATCGGCGTGTGTTCACGCAAATGCATCTAAGTTGTGGCGGAGAAAGTCAATGAGTTGATCCTTCAATTCTGTTTTTAGCTGAGATCCTATTTTTAATAGTCTACTTGAATCATGTTTGTCTACAGATACGAATTCCATGGCCTCCGCAGGCTCAGCGGTAGCCTCCTCCTCCTTATCTCTGGGGTCTATTTCATTGAAAGGATCGCTGGTGTATCGAAGAGGAGGGGCTTTCTTTAGTTGCTATGCTTCCAGGCTTTTCATGCAGAGAGTATTCTCTGCATCTTTCCCTTTATTCTTTCTACGGTTATTGCGAAGTTCAGTTACATAGCAATCTCGAGCGGCGTCTTGATCTCCTTCAACTTCTCCTATTCCGTTATCTGTTGGGAATTTCATCTTTAGGCACCACGGGGCTAGGACAATTTGGAAGTCAGACAAGGCTGGCCTTCCCAAGAAGGCGTTGTAGGCCGAGTGGTTTTCTATTAGTACGAACGTTTGTTTTCGCACAACGGAGCGGGGATGACTTCCTATTTCGACGAAGAGGTCAAGTTGCCCGAGTGGCATTTTCGCATCTCCAGTGAAACCATGCAGGGGTTTGTTGCAGGGAGACACATCCTTCATTGACAGCTTCATTTTGTCGAAAGCATGCTTGAATAGGATATTTACGAAGCTTCCTGTGTCTATTAGAATTCGGAAAACTTTAGCTGGACCGAACCAGGCAGAGATGACCATGGGATCCATATGCGGATACTGTCTTCCTTCTAAATCACGCCTACTGAATACGATGTCGTCACTCTCTTTCCGTTTCGAGTGGTGTTCTTCCATAATGGAGTTAACATAGCCTTCAGCATTTCTAAGTGACTTGCCGTATCTTTCCATCTCTGCCCAGCTTCTGTCGGCGATGTGTGGTCCTCCCGAGATGGTATGGACCACTATCTTCTCTTGACTAGAGCCACTGGTGTTGCGATTCTCTCCGCCTACTTCTGGGACGGGTCGCTTTGAGTTCTCATTGGCAGGAGTTGGAGTCCTGTTCTGACCTTTCACATAGCGTTCCAGCCTTCTTCTTCTGATGTGTTCTTCGATCAAGTCCCGGAGATGGTGGCATTCATTGGTGTCATGTCCGTGGGATTCGTGGAAGCGGCAGAACTTTCCAGACTTGAGTGCGTTATCAGATTCTTTCTTGTGCGGGGGGCGCTTGTATCCGAGTTCGCCCTGAGTGGCTAGAAAGATGTTTTCGATTGTTTCATTCAAAGGAGTGTAGGAGTCAAATCTTGATCCTGGTCGATATTGGCGTTTTTCAACCTTCCTGCTACCAGCATTGTCTCTAGATTCATTTCTTCAAGTGTCCTTATCTGCAGTGGGAACCTTGTACGAAGTTGTCTTACCTTGTTGCCCTGACTGCCTCTCAGTGGCGGCGTCTTCAAGTCTCATATACTTTCCAGCTTCATGGAAGAAATCAGGTGAAGTAGCTAGTTTTTCCTTAGTTAGTCTTCTAGCGAACTTGGTATCTAGGTGTACACCACTACAGAGGGCCATTAGGGTGAGCTTCTCATCGGCATCTTGGACTGCGGCCGCTGCGGCGTTGAACCAGGTTGGATATTGTTGCAGTGTCACTCCGGATTTCTGTTTGACATTGGATAGAGAATAAGCATCCTTGGGATGTTCTACATGGATGCGGAACTGGCTAATGAACCTTTCTTTCAACATCTCCCATGAGCTGATAGATCCTTGGGGTAGATGGCAGAACCAGGAGGTAGCTAGATCTGCTAGGAATAGCGGAAAGCATTTACACAGCACCCCTTCTGTTGCTCCGCTCATGAGCATATGCTGGGTGTATCTTTGTAAGTGTACGATGGGGTCGGAATTTTCCTTGTAAGGTTCCATGGTTGGCATTTTCCATTCCCGGGGGGTGATGGCAGTTTCGATATTGCGGGTGAAGGGGCTGGTGACCCTAGCGCCTATTCCTCAGTCCCTTTGCTCCCGTTGGACGCATTCTCTGAATAATCGTGCCATTCTTTCATCAGAATTTGGAGCGGATAGAAATGAACTTGGTTCTTATCTGCGGGATCGATCTCGTCCAAATGACCTGTAGGGATGGTATAGTCTATCACTTCTGACGTTATCCAGTGGTTGCCTCTGGCTGCTCGGATGCATGATAGGACCAGCTACAGTTGCCCCCTGCCTTGATCTTCCCCTGTGGGGTTCTGTTTCGAGCATTTCCATGGGGTCAACTTCGGGCTGGGTTCTAGCTCAGCTCCGTTCAGCGGGGTTTCTATGATTAGGTGGCATGACTGGCTCAGCTACATCCGACCCTCGTCTGGCGCCTCCCCCACTGGGTTCGGTTCCAAGCGCTTCCTCGAGTCGGAGTTCGGGCTGAGTCCGGGCGCGGCCCCTATCATTGTTGTTCTTGTTGATGGCTTCCTCAAAGAGGGAAGACCTTTGCTGTCTCCGAGATCCTCCAGATTGAGATTCATCCCATGATTCAGTGTTGCGGTTGGATTCTTCGACATCCCTCAAGCGTGACATGAGTTGGTTCACCAAAGCTTCTTGTTGGGATGCGAAGCGGTTAGTCACTTCCACCACAACTCTGTCTAGGTCTGCTCTAGTGATTACTGCCGGTTGTTCCGCGGCAGGGGCTGTTGGAATTGCCTGATCTACATGTGGCACTGCTGCTGTAGTGGGATGGTTCTCTTGATCTGGATCCACTGGATTTGGAGCGCTGCTAGTTGCAACGTTCTTTCCCTTGTTGGCGTCTTTTCTTGGCCTGGAAGTCATGTTTCCTAGGCAATGAAGGGTGCTATTGGGAAAGAAGGTTGAATGAGGGGGGCTGAAGCTTCGAGTTCGAAGTTCTCAGTGAAAGCACCAAAAACGTTTGCGCAAAAAATGGGCAAACACCTCCAAGTCGTGTGATTTAGTTGATTTTATGTGATTCTTAATGATTCAGATGAGTTGTGTAAATATGAAAAAAGCAGGGGCTGAAATGTAAAAGACACACAGATTTATAGTGGTTCGGCCAGAACGTGCCTACGTCCACTTTATATGTTATTATCTTCTTTGTTTCAGATTACAAGTACACTGCATTGTGTACAGGTATATGAAAGTAGTTTGAAAGTTCCTTTCTTGCTTGAGCTCTCAAACTTGTCTGCCATTGTTGTACCCCTGCCCCTCTATTTATAGAGTGAGATAGGGGGCAGGGGTCTTGGATGTATATAGCTGCTGGTGGGCCCGGGCTGAAGTAATCTGGCTTGGTAGCGTTCTGGTTCGGCGATGCTTCATTCGGTGGTGAGGTATGGACCGGTGGTAGGTGTGGTCCGGTGGTGAGTGCGGTTCGGTGTTAGATGGTGTGGGCTTTGGACCGGCAATGGCCTCGTCCGGTAGTAGTGGGGAGTGTTTGGATCGGTGGACCGGTAGTGACTGGTCCGTTACTGATGGAAATAGGTTTGGTTCGGTATTACTGTGGAGTGGCTCTGGCCCGGTGGTTGCTTGGACTTTGGTTCGGTTATGGTTGGACCTGATGTGGGGCTGACCGAATGGCCTTTGGTTCGGCATGAATTGGAGACGCCGAATGGACTAGTATATTGAGAATGCCAGATGGACTTCTATGCTTATATCGAGCCTTGTGTTTGTCGAACGAGGTGGAGGTTGCGATCCCGGGTGAAACTGTGACTTCCCGGTCTCGAGATCTTCTGGGTGAGAATTCGCCCAACAGCTAGCCTTCGATTTACCATCGTTGGAGAGTGGTGCACCATGGTACTGTTCCGTTTCAAATCCATGCACGCATTTCTAAAAGTCGTACGGCACTGTTTCGCCATTTCGGACGGATGTTGCACCTTGCACAGTGGATGTTGCACCCTGTAGATATCGATTATTCGGACGACCATAACTTCTGGCTCGTTTAGATTTACGGGAGCCATAACCTGTCAAAACGAAGGCCTCGATGAGTTCTACGGGTTTGACAGCTTTCAGCCGTCAACGGATTGATTAATGCCCAAAAAGGACAACCCGAATCTCAATCGGGTCTCGTAAGTTTTTTACCCTTCGTTTTTTCGACACGTGGATTTTTATGGTAAAACGGGATTACCGTGGCCCGTCTTCAACTTCCCATCGCTAGAGAGTGGTGCTCCATGGTACTGTTCCGTTTCAAATCCATGCACGCATTTCTAAAAGTCGTACGGCACTGTTTCACCATTTCGGACGTATGTTGCACCTTGCACCGTGGATGTTGCACCCTGTAGATATCGATTATTCGGACGGCCATAACTTCTGGCTCGTTTCGAGTTACGGGAGCCTGTCAAAACGAAGGCCTCGATGAGTTCTACGGCTTTGACAGCTTTCAGCCGTCAACGGATAAATTAACGCCCACAAAGGACAACCCGAATCTCAATCGGGTCTCGTAAGTTTTTTACCCTTTGTTTTTTGGACACGTGGATTTTTACGGTAAAACAGGATTACAGTGGCCGGTCTTCGATTTACCATCGCTGAAGAGTGGTGCACCATGGTACTGTTCCGTTTCAAATCCATGCATGCATTTCTAAAAGTCGTACGGCACTGTTTCGCCATTTCGGACGGATATTGCACCTTGCACCGTGGATGTTGCATCCTGTAGATATCGATTATTCGGACGACTATAACTTCTGGCTCGTTTAGAGTTACGGGAGCCATAACCTGTCAAAACGAAGGACTCAATGAGTTCTACGGCTTTGACAGCTTTTATCCGTCAACGGATAGACTAATGCCCAAAAAGGACCACCCGAATCTCAATCGGGTCTCGTAAGTTTTTTGCCCTTCGTTTTTTCGACACGTGGATTTTTACGGTAAAACTGGATTACGGTGGCTGGTCTTCGATTTACCATCGCTGGAGAGTGGTGCACCATGGTACTGTTCCGTTTCAAATCCATGCACGCATTTTTAAAAGTCGTACAACACTGTTTCGCCATTTCGGATGGATGTTGCACCTTGCACCGTGGATGTTGCACCCTGTAGATATCGATAATTCGGACGACCATAACTTCTGGCTCGTTTAGAGTTACGGGAGCCATAACCTGTAAAAACGAAGGCCTCGATGAGTTCTACGGATTTGACGGCTTTCAGCCGTCAACGGATAGATTAATGCCCAAAATGGACAACCTGAATCTAAATCGGGTCTCGTAAGTTTTTTACCCTTCGTTTTTTCGACACGTGGATTTTTATGGTAAAACAGGATTACCGTGGCTGGCCGTCGATTTACCATCGCTGGAGAGTGGTGCACCTAGGAACTGTTCCGTTTCAAATCCATGCATGCATTTCTAAAAGTCGTACGGCACTGTTTCGCCATTTCGGACGGATGTTGCACCTTGCACCGTGGATGTTGCACCCTGTAGATATCGATTATTCGGACGGCCATAACTTCTGGCTCGTTTAGACTTACGGAAGCCATAACCTGTCAAAACGAAGACCTCGATGATTTCTACGGCTTTGACAGCTTTCAGCCGTCTACGGATATATTAATGCCCAAAAAGGACAACCCGAATCTCAATCGGGTCTCGTAAGTTTTTTACCCTTCATTTTTTCGACACGTGGATTTTTACGGTAAAACGTGATTACCGTGGCCCGTCTTCGACTTCCCATCGCTGTAGAGTGGTGCACCATGGTAATGTTCCATTTCAAATCCATGCACGCATTTCTAAAAGTCGTACGGCACTGTTTCGCCATTTCGGTCGGATGTTGCACCTTGCACCGTGGATGTTACACCCTGTAGATATCGATTATTCGGACGGCCATAACTTCTGGCTCGTTTAGAGTTACGGGAGCCATAACCTGTCAAAACGAAGGCCTCGGTGAGTTCTACGGCTTTCACAGCTTTCAGCCGTCAACGGATAGATTAATGCACAAAAAGGACAACCCGAATCTCAATCGGGTCTCGTAAGTTTTTTACCCTTCGTTTTTCGACACGTGGATTTTTACGGTAAAACGGGATTACCGTGGCACGTCTTCGACTTCCCATTGCTGGAGAGTGGTGCACCATGGAACTGTTCCATTTCAAATCCATGCACGCATTTCTAAAAGTCTTACGGCACTGTTTCACCATTTCGGACGGATGTTGCACCTTGCACCATGGATGTTGCACCCTGTAGATATCGATTATTCGGACGACCATAACTTCTGGCTCGTTTAAAGTTACGGGAGCCATAACTTGTCAAAACGAAGGCCACGATGAGTTCTACGGCTTTGACAGCTTTCAGCCGTCAACGGATAGATTAATGCCCAAAAAGGACAACCCGAATCTCAATCGGGTCTCGTAAGTTTTTTACCCTTCATTTTTTCGACACGTGGATTTTTGCGGTAAAGCGCGATTAACGTGGCCCGTCTTCGACTTTCCATCGCTGGAGAGTAGTGCACCATGGTAGTGTTCTATTTCAAATCCATGCACGCATTTCTAAAAGTCGTACGGCACTGTTTCGCCATTTCGGTCGGATGTTGCACCTTGCACAAGTGGATGTTGCACCCTGTAGATATCGATTATTCGGACGGCCATAACTTCTGGCTCGTTTAGAGTTACGGGAGCCATAACCTGTCAAAACGAAGGCCTCGATGAGTTCTACAGCTTTGACAGCTTTCAGCCGTCAACGGATAGATTAATGCCCAAAAGGGACAACCCGAATCTCAATCGGGTCTCGTAAGTTTTTTACCCTTCGTTTTTTCGACACGTGGATTTTTATGGTAAAACGAGATTACGGTGGCCGACCTTCGATTTACCATCGCTGGAGAGTGGTGCACCATGGTACTGTTCCGTTTCAAATCCATGCACGCATTTCTAAAAGTCGTACGGCACTGTTTCGCCATTTCGGACGGATGTTGCACCTTGCACCATGGATGTTGCACCCTTTAGATATCGATTATTCGGACGACCATAACTTCTGGCTCGTTTAGAGTTACGGGAGCCATAACCTGTCAAAACGAAGGCCTAGATGAGTTCTACGGCTTTGACAGCTTTCAGCCGTCAACGGATAGATTAGTGCCCAAAAAGGACAACCCCAATCTCAATCGGGTCTCGTAAGTTTTTTGCCCTTCGTTTTTTCGACACGTGTATTTTCACGGTAAAACAGGATTACGGTGGCTGGTCTTCGATTTACCATCGCTGGAGAGTGGTGAACCATGGTACTGTTCCGTTTCAAATCCATGCACGCATTTCTAAAAGTCGTACAACACTATTTCGTCATTTCGGACGGATGTTGCACCTTGCACTGTGGATGTTGCACCCTGTAGATATCGATTATTCGGACGACCATAACTTCTGGCTCGTTTAGAGTTACGGGAGCCATAACCTGTCAAAACGAAGGCCTCGATGAGTTCTACGGCTTTGATGGCTTTCAGCCATCAACGGATAGATCAATGCCCAAAAAGGACAACCCGAATCTTAATCGGGTCTCGTAAGTTTTTTACCCTTCGTTTTTTCGACATGTGGATTTTTACGGTAAAATAGGATTACCGTGGCTGGCCTTCGATTTACCATCGCTGGAGAGTGGTGCACCATGGTACCATTCCTGTTTGCACAAAAAATGGACAAACACCTCAAAGTCGTATGATTTAGTTGATTTTACGATGTTCTTAGCGGTTTGGGTAATTTATGCAAATATATAAAAAACAAGGGCTAAACTGTAAAAGACATGCAGATTTATAGTGGTTCGGCCAGAACGTGCCTACGTCCACTTTATATGTTATTCTCTCTTTTCTTTAAGATTACAAGTACAAAGCTTTGTATACAAGTATATGAAAGTTGTTTGAAAGTACCTTCCGTGCTTGAGCTCTCAAACTTGTCCGCCATTGTTGTACCCCTGCCCCTCTATTTATAGAGTGAGGTTGGGGGCAGGGGTCTTGGATGTATATAGCTGCTGATGGGCCTGGGCTGAAGCAATCTGGCCTGGTAGAATTGGTCCGGTCGCGTTTTCTTTGCCTTGATTCGGTAGTAAGTGGATGGTCCGGTGAAGCTCTGGTTCGGTGGTAGATGGTAGGAGATGAGAACTTGGTTCGGTACGGGCTGGTTCGGTGGGAGGAAGTATGTTGTTTGGACCGGTAGTTGTTGGTTCGGTTGTGGAGGAGAGGGTTGGTCCGGTGGTCACTCTGGTCCGGTGGTGTTGGACCGGTATTGGTATGGAGCCGGACCGGTAGTGGTGTGGAGATGAGTATGGTTCGGCAGTGCTTGGAAGGGAGTAGGCTTGGCTGGGGAGTGGTCCGGTTGTGCCTTCCTTCCTTTTGGTTCGGCGGGGGTGAAAACGCACCCAACATTTGCCTCCTAAAGTAGGGTATGTGCATGCACATGGCGTGCTTTGTTTTGAGCTTGGGAATTTCCATCCGGTTTCTAGCGCTGAACCAACTGGTCCGGTCGTTGTCATTTGCTTATAAATAGGGGCTATACACCTTCGTTATTTCTTACCGAACAAAGAGAGAGACGAACCATATTTCTGCCGAATCAACTATACTGCTGAAACCATTTGATAACCGGACCAGGTAATTGCCATATGATTCTCATGCTTTAAAACCGTCGAACGGTATTGGGAGTGTGAGTGCCGAATGACACTTGTGCTTCGAACCGCCAAACGGTATTGGGAGTGTGAGTGCCGAATGACACTTGTGCTTCGAACCGCCGAACGGTATTGGGAGTGTGAGTGCCGAATGACACTTATTATTTACTTTATCGGATGAACTTTATGCCGAATGGGCTATGCCGAATGAGCTTTCATATTTGAGTCTTGAGTGGAACACTAGACCTATATCCACCTGCTCGCTTTATGCACTTGCTTGCTTATATTTCCATACTTCTTGTTTTAATAACGTGCTTTTGCTTTTGTGTTTGTAGATAAATGTCTCACAAGGTGGAAACCCGATCAGAAAAGAAAAAATCTACGGACAGAAGTGAGTCTTACGTCGTGCCCCCTACCCAGCCAGGACCGGAACGTCGTGGACCTACCCCGAGGTCGCTAGTAGACGGGCATGGTCCCCAAGAGCTTCTGAACTCTCCTCCTGATTGCTTTCCGAGCTCTCTCGGAGAGGAGCAACTTGAGGTTATCTCCCGCTCCTTCGGGATTGATAGAGCATGCATGCTGTTGTCAGAGGAAGGAGTGATGCCGTATAACCCCCCGAAGGCTACTTTGCTTACAGCAGATATCATTGCATGTGTCGTGCTATCCCGCCTCTTAACGCTTGGATAGTTAGCTTTATCACATATCTGAAGGTGGCTTCATTCCAGCTTCAGCCTAACTCCTACGCCATTCTGGTGAGTCTTTTCGTCATCTTTCAGAGGAAATATGGGCGTCCCCCTTCCAACCGGGAGATCCGGTATCTGTACAACTTGAGAGGCTATAAGAAGGGGTCTCCATATATCAGCTTGGAAGCGGTCGTGCCCTTAAAGCCTGTTCTGGATTTGTACTCGAAGTTTAGTATGTTCAAGAAAGAATGGTTTTTCATTAAGGATGACTCTGTTTCTTTCCGCCTTTTCACTTCCGGCTGTAAGTTGAACTTCATTTATATTTTCCTCGTCCCGATCGCAATGCTTCTTCTTATATGCTTTTATTTCTTGCTAGCAACAGGTGGCTTTGCGGTCGTGGAGAATGATTTCTTGGCGCGGATGGTTGCTGAAATAAAGGTCATTTCGGGAAGGGATAGGTCGACTTCTTACCTGATCAGGAATGCCACTCTTCTGGAGTATAACCTGATTCTGCCACGTCGATCTGTGGTTAAACAGAGAGATACAGCCGAGGAGAGGGCTGCTAAAGCTAAGGATGGGGCTACTGCGAAGAGTAGCAACAGGAGACCTTTCTCGGCACCTCCAGTCATTGGGGGAAAGAAGCTTAAGAAGTCCGATGGACCCTCTCCCAGCACATGTCCAGACATTCCGGAGGAGGAAGGTGGAGAGGAGGAAAGAGGCGAGGAGATGGAGAAGGTGAAGGACAGGGTGGTAGTGGTGCCGGGGCTTTGTCTTCTGAGCAGGCAGGGGAGATCCAGGAGTGGACGAATGATGCCTTCCGCCAGGATTTTGACGGGTTGGAGGAAGGATCAGCCTCGGTGGAGAAGGCAATGGAGGTTGACAAGGCTGGGGCTGATGCCGATCCATTCTCTAAGAGTTCTTCAGCTAAGGCGACTCCAGCGATTCAAGGTGAACTTTTGACTTCTGCAGACTCCATTTACGATAGGGACTTAGGAATATTTTATGGTTCGCTTCCATCCTGGAATGAGATTCAGGACTTATTGCAGTATCCTACTTCTCCTCAGGGTTTGTATAATAGATGTGTCTTCTCACTCTTTTTAACTTAACATATTTCTCGAATTATGGACCATTTCATGTTCGTAACGCTTGTTCTTTATTACAGGGGCAGGCGAGGTGGCCAAAACTTCAGACGTTCGACACCGCCTTGAACAATACAAGTTACTCAGAGCCTCTGCCAAGCCTAAGCCTCCCACTAGTCGTCCAGGAGACGTAGTTTGCTACCGTCCTCTTCTTGGGGTCATTGAAGAGAGTTTTCAGAAAAAGAAGAGGAGTCGCTCCTTATTTGAATCTTTACCTGGTCCGCAGCTTCCACCTCAACCTATTCATGATATCACGGAGGAGGACACTGAGTATATTCCCTCCCCGCATCCGCCTGAAAATCCTACAGTTATCCGCATAAAACGTCCCGACGTGCCTCGCAATCCCTTTGCCGGCCACCTGGATTTGGACCCAAGCTCTCAGGATATCTTATTTGACGAGGCCACGGCCGAGCATCTTCTCCCCCGCAATCCCATGGTTCGGGTTCTTGATGAGGCTAAGTCCCTAGATCTGGATATGCTCACTACTCGGATAGCTGCTATGGGGGACGAAGCCAAGGCCAACATCGACCGGGTCGCGAAGGAGGCCAAGAATTTAATGGAACATCACGCCCGATTGGCCAAGGCCGGGGAGGAGACAGGGAGTGCCAATATAAGGCTGCGGTTAGTGGTCGCTGATCAGGCCAAGAAACTTGCCGACCAGGCTATTCAGATTTCGCAGCATGAAGCCGACTCCCAACGACTGAAGAAGACCATGGAAGAGGCTAGCAAAGCCGAGTTGCGGAAAATGGAGGCCGCCTGCAAGGAACGCATTGAAATGGCTATTACTACGGTTGATGAGGTTAGGAGGGCAGATCTTGAGCAGGTTGAAGAGATATCTAGGAGGCTTGAAGCTGCAGAACTTGCTCAAGCCAAGCTGAAAGAAGAGATGGGGAAGATGAGGAGATCCCTCCAAGCTGAGTGCTCGAGATACCGGCGGGAGAGGGATGCTGCCGCCACTAAGTTGCAGATTTCCGAGGCCCGGGTGAAGAGGTTCGTAGAGGATGAGGGGATGATGGACGATATGTTGCAGGACATGTACTTCCGCACTTGGAAGGAGGGCAGCTTATCCTGGATGGATGACTATCCCCGGGTTATGGCCAAGGTATATCTTCGGGCTTTAGAGGAGGCCAGGGTTGATGCGGGTAAGGAAGGTGGAGCGGCATTCAGGATGGATATGGTTACCGCCTAGTTTTCAAAGGAGGAGAAGTTAGCGGTGAAGGAGGGGATGCGGCTACTCGCTGTGGAGGAAGCCGGTGTGCAGTTGGGGGATGAGGACCAAGAAGCAGGTGTTGGTGAGTTTTCTCTTTTTAGCTTTTCGTAACTTGATCGTTCGCTGTTTATTTGATGGATTCCTCTTCTGAGTTGGACAGGTGGGACTTCTGGTCAACATGCTGGGAGCTCCGATCCTGCCGTCAACTAGATTTGGAGAGCTAGTAAGATGAGGGCGGAGCACTGATGCAGTTGACTACTTGATCCGATCCGTATAGTTTTTGGTTTTCTTGACTTTCCTGTCTATACTTAGTCAAAAACATTAGTGTATTTTCGGATTGTAATTATGTCATTGAACGACTCGATGTAATCTTATAACACGAGCTGATTCTGTTATATTTTGAATGTTGTCATTGCCTTTGACGTGTTGTATAAGAAATATAACCATGCATATGCCTGTGATTTGATTGTGTTTGACACTAAGCTTCTGCTTGTAATATAATTTCATGTTTTGCAATGTTAGTGTGATGTATGAATAAGTTATAGTTACGTGTTCATGTACAAGAGAAGAGAGTACCGCCCTTTATGCTTTAGTTGCAGGGGGTAGCTTTGAGCGTCTTGGGTATCTGGTCGTGGACACAGCTGAGTGTCTCGTTATCCAGTTTGCGGGCTCCGATCCTTATGAGCGAATGTCTCCTAGTCGGTGTCCTGTACTTTAGGGACCGTTACACAGGATAGGAGAAAAGTATTTAAATGAAATGAAAATATAGGAAAAGTAAAACTTCCAGTCACGGAAGGCCGTGGATGTGCTTAAGTTCGTGGAAAATGGGTTTTGTAGTCACTTTCCCTAGCTGTGGGTCTTGGAGACATTTGTCACCCATCTTACGCCTCTGCGGGGAGTTTTCTTTTTTACCACAGCCGCACTTAAGACACATCGGAACCGATCGCGCACAGTAACTACCCGGGCCATTATGGCCCGTAATCGTGGGTATTATTCGATTTACTGTGGCCGGCTAGCGTGGGGGCCGATCGTCAACTGTGAACTGTCCCTGGCTGGCCACACCTTATGTTGGGGCTTATGATCGGTTCACAGTTGCCGACGAGCGGAATCGCTGTAATGAGCTGCCATGGCATAATCGGCCTTCTCGGTGGCTTATACTCGGCTTATTACAGTCGGCTTTAAGGGCCGAGGCAAACAATGAGTTAACTCGCGGTAGAGGGATACCGGAGAAAAGTGTCTCATTGGCGAGGGCATAGGATCGTAGCGTACCTGTTAGATTTTGTCCAGGTGGAGTTGTGTTGTGAAGCTCTGAATTGAAATGCCATCTGCAAAGGATTTTGTTCAACAGCAAAGGATAAAGCTTAACAAGTAGCCAAGATATAAAGGAACAAGTTAAAAAGAGCCAAGTTTTTTAAAGTGGTTCGGCACGAAAATGCCTACGTCCACTGATTCTCTTTGTTAATTCACTTCATATGGGCAGTAAAAGTTAAGAAAAGTATTGACGGAGGTGTCAGATGTTCCATGCCCACTGGAACACCTCTCCGTCCACTGTTGACAAAATATAAGCTCCATTGTGAAGATCTTGATGAATTACATATGGTCCGTCCCAGATGGGGTCCGTTGCCCCGGGGCGCGGAAAGATTCGCTTGAGGACAAGATCTCCTTCTTGTAAGTTGCGATGCTTGACTTTGGAGTTGTATAGTGCTGCCACTTTTTGTTTGTGAGCTGCTACTTGAGTGCTGCATCATTTCTTCTCTCCTCAATCAGATCCAAAGACATGAGGAGGAGTTCTTCGTTTTCTTCTGGGTTGTAGTGGATCCTACGGTGGGAAGGCACAATAGTCTCAACTGGGAGCATTGCCTCCGATTCGTATGCCAAAGAGAAAGGAGTATGCCCTGTTGATGTTCTAAAAGATGTGCGGTAGGCCCAAAGTGCCGTAGGAAGTTGATCCACCCAAGCGCCCTTTGACTTTTCAAGCTTCTTCTTGATCAGCGTTTTGAGAATTTTGTTGACAGCTTCGACTTGGCCATTTGCCTGGAGATAAGCCACGGATGAGAAGCTTTTGTGAATCTCGTGCTCTTGGAACCAGTCGGTGAATTCCTCGCTGTCAAACTGAAGTCCATTGTCTGATATGATTTTGAGTGGTACTCCGTATCTGCAAAGAACATTTTTGATCAAGAAGTTAATGATTTTTGTCGAAGATATTTTATTTAGAGGTTCCGCTTCCACCCATTTGGTGAAATAGTCGACTGCTACTATAGCATATTTAGCTCCGCCTCGGCCCATTGGCAGTTCACCAATCAAGTCAATTCCCCATACTGCAAAGGGCCAAGGGCTAGTCATTTGATTGATCTCATTTGTCGGTAGTCGAGGAACATCTGTCACATTTTCTGACGAAGTCTAAGGCGTCTTTGTTCAAGGTGGGCCAGAAATATCCATATTGGAGTATCTTCTTTGCCAGAGTCTGCCCTCCAGTGTGATCTCCGCAGCTTCCCTGGTGGATGTTGGATAAGATTTCCTTCGCTTCCCTTCCAGCGACAAATCGTAATAAGGGGTTAGAGAAGCCGCGCCGATAGAGGATGCCTGTTTGCATCAGAATTGGGTACAACACTCGTCGGAAGTTTTTGAAGAGATAATAAATCAAGAGTGCAAATTAAAACAGAGGATTATCTAACAAAAACTCCAAATAGCATGTAAATAAGCGCGTAGACAAGCAATTTATAGTGGTTCGGCGTATTGCCTACGTCCACTATGAAGTTTTTATACTTTTATTGACTTTCTTTCGATGATTACAAGTCAGTACAGTAAACAACAGCGAATTACAGTCAGGAATTCGAATTTAACAACAAGTTTATTATGTCAAATGATGGAGATCTCAATCCGACAGAATTTGGATGCTTCAGAATTCCAAAAGTCCCTTTTCTGCTGGCCCTGGGGCTCTATTTATAGGCGTAGGCTGCTGATATTTCGCTGAAAACTCGGAAGACCACTTCTGGCACGTGAGGGGGTCCACACGCACGGTCTCGGGAAGTTTGGGCCCACTTTGGCATCGGTTCGAACTCCATTCGAACCGATCAAGAATTCGTCCAATCAAGGTGAAATTTGGCGTGGACATTCTCCAACATGTACGCAAGCTTCTGTGAAAATTTCATGGCATTTGGATCAGTAGATTGGGAGATATGATGGATTCGAAATGGGGTTCATTGCATGGCTGTTTGGTTCGAAACCATGCTTTCGAACCGATGGTTTCGAACCTATCATGGCACATGACTTCGTGGCGACGTGGAGCGCAAACTTCGAACCAACCCGGTCTCCACTCCGAGTTGACCGCTTCGACTCCATGGATCTCGGTGAATTCGAACCGAAGGAAGACACGTCATCACGGTTGGTTGACCCAGTGGATTCGAATGAGGCTACACAGGATGGATTCGAACTTGGCATCATGGATGAGTTCGAGCATGGCTTCGTGGATGGGTGCGAACGAGGTTCCATGTTTGTGTTCGAGCAATGATTCTTGTTTGGAGTTGAACTAGGCTTTGTGGTGGATACGAACTATGTCACTTCCTCATGGACACGTGGCCCATCGGTTCGAACATGATGGGTTCGAACACGATGGGTTCGAAGGTGACGTAGACGAACCCGAGGCGGTTCGGTGGATTCGAAGCTTATGGATTCGAACGTGATGGTTTCGAAACGTTGGTTTACGATGATTTCGAAACCTGAGATTTCGTTTTCAAATTGAACCGATCATAACTTGAGCGTATGAACTCGGATTGACTTGAAACTTGAGATGTTGACTCCTATGGTCTTTCTTGCCGTATCCTATCGATTGTAGCTCAATCTGGACTTGGACAAAATTCAGTGATATCCATAGCGAGACGAAGCATGACCGGTCTCTGAGACGAACTGTTCTCCGTTTCTGATCGATCTTTTGGTATCGCGGCTTTGCCAAAAAGCGGGATAACATTTTACCCCCCAAAGTATGTCTTGTGGGAACATGACGTGCTTTGAACTGCTGCAATTTCTCTGAACAATCATTGCTCTCTTTTTTGTTGAAACTCGTGTGCTGTATTGTTGTAACCTTGCGTTGACATGATTGATTGCTGTATAATAGTGCTTAGCCGTTGGCTGTTGCATTTGTAACAGGACGAGTGATTGATCCCTGTAAATGTTCAAAATCGATTGTTAGTTGCGACATATATGCACATATGTTAGTTTGAACCTTGTTAACGTCGTGCGTCCATGAGTCGTTGTCAGTTCGGTTTACTATAGAATTTCATATCGATTCTCTCCTGAACCGACTTGGAAATTTGAGTTGAGACAACGCTTGATGGTTGTTTTGAAAAGTCCCTTCGTATCGATCCTCCCCTGAACCGATATTGAAGGCTGAAGGAGTTGAATTCGCATTGTGCGAGTGCAACATTCCGAACCAATGACTTAGAGCATCGATGGATTCGAAATCTGCATTTGTTATGGACGCGGTACGCTTGCGCTATGATGGATTCGAAATGGACATTCGAACCGATATGAAGGAATGGATACGAAGCAGTTGATTTGTATAAGAGCTTCTTGAACCGTTGGTCCCATCGCGCGTTTCGCATCGATGCAGCTCGCCGCTTTGTTGTGCGCTTCGCACCGATGACACACGGGGGTAACTTCGAAACGACATGGTCCTATGCCAATGGCTTCGAAAGGAGGCTTCGAATCGATAAATCCTTAGGCATATGGGTTCGAATGGAGATTTCGAACCGACGCGCGTTTTTACTGGTTACGACCGGTCAAGTTTACTGGGTGGCGAAGCGACCCGGTCATCTCCAACCCCCCATATAAATAGCAATGACCTCGGCCTTTTTTACTTTTCACTTTTTTACTGTTCCCTTGTTTTACTGTGCACTCGAAACTCCAGAGAAGAAGGTGACGTGCTTTTGTGTTCGAACCATTCGAGATCCAAACCTTCAATTCCTCAAACTCATCATTAAAACTAGGTAACTAATCTTGAATTCACACGGCAAAGCTACCTCGAACTCATCACTTCGTCATCGATCGGCCTTTCTTGGGATTTGGTAAATCCAGATCTGGCTTTTGGAGGAACTTCGAATTGATTCAGAAACTCGTGTACGAATCGACGGGGGGGCAGCACCATTCTCTCTCAGACTTTGAGTCGATCCTTGTGATTCCCTTGGAGGGGGTGCAGTTTGCACCAAGCTAACCATGGTGTTGAGTTGTATCGGAGCCCAACGATCGATACAAGAAGCATCCGTTGATTGGAATGAAGCTCTCAACTTCGCATCGATACGAAACATTCCTTTACGACCGATACGAAAGGAATCGAGTCGAATTCGAGCGATGTTTAGTTGAGGCTTTCCTGATCGGTACGAACTAATTAACCAAGGATCGATTCGAAGTCATCCCCCACTGATCGATTCGAGCTCGGCGTTTTGATGGATTTGGAGTGTGCCCCTCCGTATCGGTTCGAAGTCACCCTTGACTGATCGATTCGAGCTTGGCACATTGACTATCGATTCGAAGCTCGCTCCTTCGGATCGATTCGAAGTGGTGCGATGATGGGTTCGAACAGGTCACTTGTAATTGGTTCGAAACTCCATATAGTGGATACCAAAGTTTGATATTTTCTGAGAATAATTCCGACGAGCTTCACTCCTGCACATTTGGACATGTTAAACTGCATACTTGACCACCTTTCGAAGCTCGTCGACGGAACAATAACTATTTTGTTTGAATCAATTTTCCTTATGTGAAGTGTTTTGCGATAACGGCCATCACTACTGGGCTTTGTAGCTTTGTCGTTTGCGTGTTTTCTTTAATTCTGCGATATTCATCCAAGTAATGCACAGCACCGCACAACACACATTCATACACTATACAATGGGGAATTCACGGGCCCTTTGTCATCTAATGATGGTTTCTCATGAGTTAGTCAGTTATGGAGCCTTCGAGTTCGCATCAGCAGGAAACCCCACAAGATACTCAGAGTATAGTTCCTTCGAGGTTAAAGGTCCCGGACATTGATCCTGAAATCATCGGCCCAGCGCCGGATGAACTTCCCAACGCGTCATTCATTGCTAATCCATCAGATTCCGTCCCATCTCATATTTCCAAAGATATGCTGGGGAGGATATGCCTGAGGCACGGTTTGTCACTAGACGACGTGTTACTACCAGGGCCAAGCGACAGACCACACAATCCGCCGGAGGGGTATACCGCATTCAATCGCCATGCGTGCGCAGCCGGGACGCTTCCTCCGTTCAATGAATATATAAGAGAAGTGCTATCTTGTTTGGGAATCGCACCATCCCAACTTCACCCGAACGGGTATGCTTCGGTGAAAAGCCTGTTCATCGTCTTTATGGAATATCTTCATAGACCACCGGCCCCGACGGAAATCAGATACTTGTTTAACTTCAAAACTCGAAACGATTACCCATCTTTTACATTCTTGGAGGCAGTACGAAATTGTCAAGTGGTTACCGGGTCCTAGACTAGGTTAAGCTATTACAGGACGGAATGGTTCTACGTCAGATGTCCTCCGGGCTTTGCCAGGCGTATTTAGACGTGAGTATAGCTGAGTTTCCAAACAATTTCTAAGGCGATTGCAGTCGAATGGTGACTTATATATTTTTCTTCTGTACGGCGATGATCCAGCGCCCCGACGGTGAAAACTTTAAGGAGATAGTACGAGTGCTCCGAGAGATCCCGAGCGTCGACAGGGATATCGACGTGTTATTGACGGATGGGAATCTTCGGGCCTGTGGATTAATCGAACGATGGCAGAGTATAATATTCGACGGGGTGCAAAGAATTGTTTCGAAAAAACACGCCAAGCACAAGAAACCCAAAGTCATTGTAGCCAAGGAAGTTGATTCCGAAAGAACTCACACTGACGACGAGCCGTTGTTGGAGCCTACAGACGTGGCTCAAGATGTTGAGGAGCAAAGAAAAGGCAAGGCGGCCGTCGTCACATCAACTAAGAAGGGGAGATGGAAGTCGGTTCTCACGGCCCGATCCTCCCCCGAAGTTAGAATTTTCGAGACGTCCCCTCCGCGATCCGAAAGCCTTTTCGAAGGGCTTACTGACCTTCCAATCCCGGATGATGTGTCCTTTCAGCATGACGCCGGGTTGGAGGAGTTTCATCGTACTCTTGAATTGAGCGAGCCTTTTATTACTAGCTCAGTCGACACTTCGGGTTGGTCGGGGGGAAATGCATATTCATACACATTTCACGACACTACATAGTCCCGAGTCTTGGGTCATCGGTTTCGAGAAACCACTATCTCTGTTCTCCTCTTTGCTTTGTAGGTACCATGTCCAGGCGCGGTTCGATGCTAGGGAGTCTGCGACATGCTTGGAAACCATCGTATCGCGACTCGCGCAGACGGGAAGGAGATAGGGACTATGATCAGGAATACTCCGGATATTCGAGCCGTGAAAGATATGACACAGATAGGGGTTATAAGCGTCGATCCCGATCGCGTACTCCTCCTCCTTCCAGAGATCCCGTACAACCTCCGGCCCATATTTCTCGCCCCTCTGAGCCTTCACGTCATACATCCACTTCCCAATCTTCCAGGCACGAATCTCACCGTTCCAGAAGCGAGGCATCGACCGCCGTAGTTGCGGAACAGCCTCCTGTGGGAATTTCGGGTGAAGGGGCGCTCAGGCTTGCCCGGTTGAAAAAAGACTTCCCAATTATTTGCTTCGACAACTACATTTTTCCCCCACACTTGAAAAGAATCCCTCCGTCGGCGGAGCAGGTGGTGCATGACTATGTGCACGGCTTCTACGCTTAGTATAAAGTATGGTTTAAAGCGGCGGAGAAGGCATCGACGCTGGCCTTTGAGCGTGGGGCCGCCAACGAAAAGTTACAGGCGGAGTTGGCCCAGAAGAGTCGTATTATCGATGTGCTGAACACCGAGGCCGAATCTTCCAGAAAGTCAGAGATGGAAGCCATCAAAAAGGCCGATGAAGCCCAACTCACGATGGATAGAATGAAGCGTGAGCATTATGCCACGGTTGAGGATATGGGCCATCGGAATACTCTGGTCACTACCGAGAGGGATGCGACGCTAAAGGAGCTAAACGAGCTCAAATCCAAATTTTCCGAAATCGCCAAGGATAGGGACGATGCAAACAACGCAGCCCAGAAGGCGTGCGAACAAGCGGTGATACTCCAGACCGAACGGGATGAGGCAGTGGCCAAAGTTCGAGCGGTCGAGGCGGAGATTGAGGAGAGAGTTCAGCAAGCCGAGGCCATGTTAGAGGCTGACATTGAAGATCTGCTTATCACATACAATGCCAATGTACTGAAGCACAGAAACTTGGCCTGGCTTCAGGATTACCTAGTGCATCTCCGTAGTGCTTGGGAACGATTGGTTGAGGGGGAAGAGGAAGCGCACCCGGACGAATCGATCGACCGATTCGAGCTTGAAAACCGGTTGCTAATAGATGAGGAAAAGAGGGTCCTCCATGATGCTATGATCACTCATGAGAAGGAGATGGTTGGCGGTCGATCTTTGGAGGCCGGAGAAGGGTCAGGCGTTGAACATCGTGCCACCCCTCTTGAAATCACCGCCCCGCCTCCGTCTGAGCCTATATCTGCGGTTAGCTCACAGACCGTTCCTGCTTACGACCCAGAGCAACCGCGACTATCACCAATTCGCGAACTCGTCTCCGAAGTCGTCCCACCATCAGCGAGCCGAACCGAGGAAGGTATTCTGAACAAATTTCAAGTGTATTTTTGCTAGAACTCTCGTTTCGAAGTGATTGTTCTTAACTCCTTCTCTTCTTTATCCAGTGACCAGGACTACCCCGGTGTCTTCGACCCAGGAGCCGAGTGAAGGGCCGAAGGCTATTACTACTGAAACGACTGTCGTGACAATGACAGCGTCTACCGGAGCGGCGCAGGAAAGCTCTTTGTCTCTTGATGAACAAATGGTGAGCGAACTACTCGGTCAACAAGGAGACTTCTCTACGGACTTGCCATTTATCATCAGTGAGCTCCCGCCAGCCTCCAACTCTTTCGTGCAGACTGGAGTTGCCCCCTGCCAGGCCCCACCGACTCGAGATGAAGAAATCTTGGCCGAAATCCACGCTGAACTAGAAGCTGAGGGGCAAAGCGGTAGTGTCGATGGTGACACTATTCCATCTTCCGTTGCGGGTTCTATCCCTCCTACTCCTCCGGCGAGGAGCCCTCATCTAGACTCAAGTTCTGAGGAGGACGTAGATATTATGCCCCCGGCCGAGGAGCAGCCACCGGTGAGGAGGTCGTCCAAACAAAGGATTTCCGTTCCTAGTGATTCTGACGACGAACCGCTAATAAGGAAGCCAAGGAAGAAGGAATAGAGAGGCCCCCCTCCAGCAGACATTATGGTAGATAGGAACTTGTTTTCGTTTGTTGTTAGTAGGCCGTGTATAGATGCGGGTTCGGCCCCTGCTAGTAGGCATTCTTTTTTGGAAGAACTTATCTGCGTGTAAGTCCTTGTTTTAAGTTAGTTGAAATAAAATTTAGTTTCTTTGTTTCAACTTTCATTTCCTTTGCGCTTAAGTGTTTGTAGTGCCTTGTTTTCAGTCCGGCGCACTTATGGTGTTTTTTACCGCCAAGTGGAGTTCTTTTTTATTCGCCAAGTTTGAGAATCTTGGTCGCGAGTTGTGATCGATGAATAACCGAACTTCGGACATTGTATCACTTTGGTCAGTGATTAACACTTAGCTTTTTCGCCCCCTAGTCTCGGGGAACAACATTTGCATTTTTGTTTTTGAGTGCGTTTATTGCAAACTTTAAACACATGTCCACATTCTGGGGACTTAAGATAATCTGAGATCGATAATCCGGTTCGCGCTCCGGGAACTCGAAGGTTATCGATGCTTGTAACACGGTCCGCACTCCAAGAACTTGGAAATGATGTTCACATTCCAACTCGCATTCTACGAACTCGGAGTTAGTATTAATATTTCAGTTCGCACTACGGGAACTTTAACTTGGTGTTCATGCTCCAATTCACACGCCGGGAACTTTGATAAAACATGTATGTTTGGGTTCGCACTTCAGGAACCTGAAATTGATGTTTGTACTCCAACCCGCGCTTCGGGAATCTGGAGCTAGCACGGATGCTCTGGTTCGCGCTACGGGAACCTGTAACTTACGTGTATACTCCAATTCGCGCTCTGGGAAGTTGGAGTCCGTTCGCACTCTGGGAACGAATTATTGAATGTTTATACTCCAATTCGCGCTCTGGGAAGTTAGAGTCCGCTCGCGCCCTGGGAGCGAATTGTTTAATGTTTATACTCCAATTCGCGCTCCGGGAACTTGGAGTCCGTTCGCGCTCTGGGAACGAATTATTGAATGTTTATACTCCAATTCGCACTCTGGGAAGTTGGAGTTCGCTCGCGACCTGGGAGCGAATTATTTAATGTTTATACTCCAATTCACGCTCCGGGAATTTGGAGTCCGTTCGCGCTCTGGGAACGAATTATTGAATGTTTATACTCCAATTCGCACTCTGGGAAGTTGGAGTCCGCTCGCGCTCTGGGAGCGAATTATTGAATGTTTATACTCCAATTCGCGCTCTGGGAAGTTGGAGTCCGCTCGCGCTCTGGGAGCGAATTGTTTAATGTTTATACTCCAATTCGCGCTCCGGGAACTTGGAGTCCGTTCGCGCTCTGGGAGCAAATTGTTTAATGTTTATACTCCAATTCACACTCCGGGAAGTGTGAGTTAGACGAGTGATTGTCGTGTATCAATCCCTGTAAATATTCATATGGTGTCCTGCCCCCGAGCTCGGGTTTCACTTAGCGAGTGACCGGTCATATCGCAGCCACGCTCTATTTGAATAAATCCCACCGCATGATGGAACTTAGCTCTCCGTGCGTCATGATATTGTGCGTCACACTTAATAAATCACAGCTTTGGTTCGAAGAGATGGCATTTTATTGCTGAAACGAGAAAATATGGCAAAGTCAGGTGCCTTATTACAAATTCAAATCTCGGAATGCTAAAATAAAATGAAAAGAACAAATTGGCAGAAAAAGCAAAGTCTTTCATGTGCAGTAGCGACGAAGACTCTCGCTATTCCAAGCCCTCGGCAAGGTAAGACCGTCAACGGTCGATAGTTTGAACGTGTCGTCTCCGAGCTTTTGTGAAATTACATACGGCCCTTCCCAAGTTGGCTTCATGTGCGAAGGAACCGAGTAAACCCTTTTGAGCACGAGATCGCCGAGTTCAAAGGTCGCGGACGGACCTTGGCATTGAATATTCGGGCGACTCGACTCCGATATGCGGCTGCCCTCAAATCAGCCTCTTCACGCCTCTCATCCAGTAAATCCAGAGATTGAGCAAGTAATATGGCATTTGTCTTCGGATCATAATACGTCGCACGATGAGAGCGCACTTCCAATTCGACTGGAATAACGGCCTCTGAGCCATACGATAGAGAAAACGGAGTGTGACCGGTTGCAGTTTTGTGAGTTGTTCGGTAGGCCCATAACGCCATAGGGAGTTCGTCGACCCACTTGCCCCCGGCCTTTTCTAGTCGCTTCTTCAGAATGGACTTTATAACTTTATTAACAGCTTCGACCTGACCATTTGCTTGAGGGTGTGCCACTGCAGAAAAATTCTTATGTATGCGAAATCGCTGGCAGAAATTTTTGAACTCGATACTGTCGAATTGGGCTCCGTTATCGGTGATGATAGTATGCGGGAGACCAAATCGGCAGATGATGTTGCACACTACGAAGTTGATCACTTTCTTCGTTGTAATCGTTGCAAGAGGCTCATCTTCGGCCCATTTGGTGAAGTAATCAACCGCGACGATGGCGTATTTCGCGCCACCTTTGGCCAGAGGCAATGCTCCAATTATATCGATTCCCCATACCGCGAACGGCCAGGAGCTAACCATTTGGGTTATTTCGGTAGGTGGAGCTCTGGGAATCCGAGCATGTTTCTGGCATTTGTCACATTTTTTGGCATAGTCTGATGCATCTCGATTAACGATAGGCCAGTAATATCCGTATCGGAGTACCTTCTTGGCGAGTGCCTGTCCCCCAGTGTGATCGCCACGCTCTCCCTCTTGTACATCGTGCAACACTCGCTTGATTTCATCGTGTGCGATACATCGGAGTAGAGGGACAGAATACCCCCTTCTGTACATAACTCTGTTTTGAATGACAAACCGTGAGGCTTTTCGAAGGACCTTCCTCTTCTCACTCCTGCGCTCAGGCAGTGTCCCATGTTCTATATAATTTCGATAGGGGGTCATCCACGACTCCCTACTTGTGGTAGCCTCGAATGCATGGCTGACCTCAGTTTGATCAATGCTCGGAGAAGATAGGGTTTCAACGGGAACAAGCCCCACCTGTTGAGCTTCGCCCGTACTTGCCAACTTCGCCAATGAGTCGGCCTTCTGATTGTGCTCCCGGGGGATATAGAAAATGGCATAGTAATCGAAACGATCAAGGATTTCCCTGACTCGAGATAAGTAAGCAGCTAGTCTTCGATCCTTAGCTTGATATTCACCTCGGACCTGACATACGATTAATTGGGAGTCACAATAAATCTCTACAGCGACAATTCTCAGGTCGTGGGCCAGCTTCAACCCAGTGAGTAAAGCTTCATATTCAGCCACATTATTAGTTGCACGAAACTCGAATTTTAGGGCGTAGCATATAGATCGGCCTTCAGGGGTTTCAAGCACTACCCCTGCTCCCGAACACCGTTCATTGGAGGCACCGTCAGTATATAACTTCCACATGTGTTTAGGAGGTTCGCTACTCTCAGGTAATTCCTCGGGTATAGTGAATTCAGCGATGAAATCTGCTAGAACTTGGCCATGTATGGCCCTTCTCGGAATATAGGCAATGTCAAACTGGCTCAATTCGATATTCCATTTTAGTAGCCTACCAGGCGTCTCAGGCCGCGTGAGGACTTGTCGTAACGGCTGGTCGGTGTACACGGTGATAGGATGAGCCTGAAAATATGGACGGAGCTTTCTCGAGGCAATGATTAGGAAATATGCCAACTTTTCTAGCTTGGGATAGTTCCTCTCGGCTCCGGTCAACCGTTTACTTACGTAATATATCGGCTTTTGCACTCGGTCTTCCTCCCGGACTAATGCTGCACTGATTGCGCTTTCGGATACTGCCAAGTAAAGATATAATTGCTCGTGATCAACAGGCTTCGAAAGAATCGATGGTGTAGAAAGATGTTGAACCAGTGACTGAAATGCACCTTCACATTCTGCGGTCCATTCGAAGTTTCGTTTCCCTTTTCGGATCAGATCGAAGAAAGGGATGCATTTGTCAGTTGACTTCGAGATGAACCTACTCAATGCTGCGACTTTCCCATTGAGACTCTGGACTTGCTTTATGGTCCTTGGAGTTTGAAGGTTCCTGATGGCCCAAATCTTTTCAGGGTTAGCCTCTATCCCTCGGGCATTGACGATGAACCCAAGGAATTTTCCGGAAGCAACTCCAAAATGGAATTTTAGCGGATTGAGCTTCATCCCATATCTCCGGAGGATATCAAACATTGATCCTAAGTCCTTTACGTAATCAACAGAATACCGTGACTTTACTAACATGTCATCCACATAAACTTCCATGGTCTTCCCGATCTGGTCGGAAAACATCCGGTTAACCAAACGTTGATAGGTTGCGCCGGCATTCTTTAACCCAAAAGGCATGACTTTGTAGCAGTATAGTCCCAGATCAGTCACGAAGCTCGTATGTTCTTGGTCGGACATATGCATGGGTATTTGATTGTAGCCCGAGTAAGCATCCATAAAGGATAACGACTCGTGTCCGGCGGTCGAATCAACAAGCTGATCGATTCGAGGAAGTGGAAAACTGTCCTTCGGGCAAGCCTTGTTCAAGTCAGAATAATTGATACATGTTCTCCATTTCCCGTTCGGTTTCCGAACAAGTACCGGGTTGGACACCCATTCCGGGTATAAAGCATCTCTAATGAACCCATTTGTTTTCAACTTATCGACCTCCTCCTTAACGGCGGCAGATCTCTCTGGATCCATAACGCACCTTTTCTGTTTGAACGGGATATACCGCGGGTCAATATTTAAAGTGTGGCTCGCGATATCCGGCGAGATCCCACACATGTCAGAGTGTGTCCAAGCGAACACGTCAAGATTCACCCGGAGAAATTCAACCAATTCCTGTTGTGCCCCCTGGCTCAATTGAGACCCAATTTTTAACATTCTCGCGCCATCATTATCGATCGGGACATTGATAGTTGGCTCAGCCGGAGAAGCCTGACTCTCTGTAGACTCCTCATTGTTGTCGTTGTCCCTTGGGTCAAGGTCTTTCTGAAATTGGTTGTGGTGCCCGGGCCGAGGCCCAAGCACCAATTGTCAATCATCGGCCGAACGGACGCAGAGAGATTCCTCTACGCCCTTCCCTTTCTCCCTTCGCTGCGCCTCCCGCAGCTCTGCAACATAACAGGCTCTTCCAGCAGCCTAATCTCCATGAATCGCACCGATACCACAATCGGTAGGAAATTTCAAAGTCAAACACCACGGGGCGATTGCCGCCCGAAATTCAGCAAGGGCCGGTCGGCCCAGAAACGCGTTGTACGGTGACTGTATGTCCAAAACAACAAATTGTAACATGCGTACTCTTCTGCACTCACCGATCCCCAACTCCATGGGTAACTCTACAACCCCCGTGGGTATATTAGCACTTCCATCGAAGCCATGAATCCTGGACTGACAGGGCTTCAGATCTTTGGCTTCCATCTTCATCTGATCGTAAGCTCTCTTGAACAAAATATTGACTGAACTCCCACTATCCACCAGTATCCTTTTCATCCAAGCAGGACCAACCTGGGCGGATATAACAAGTGGGTCAATGGTCGGGGCTTCGACCTTGTCTGCATCACGGTTCCGGAACACGATGTCATCTGTCATCGTCCTTTGTTGTTTTGCCGAAGCCCCTTCGTCATAACTACTGCAACATTCGAAATCCATATGCCTAACCGAGCTAGCATATGACTCCATCTCTTTCCAACTCCTATCCGCCGGGTGGGGACCACCGCTGACGGTGTTTATCACTAGCCTTCCGCCCGTTCGGGCGGGCTCTTCCTGCCTTGGCTGATTTTGCCGATTGTTCTGGTTCGACGGACCCGCACCGCCAGACTGCGGCGCCCATACAAACTGGTCCAACTTCCTTTCCCTGATCAACTTCTCAATCAAATCCTGCAAGTGTCTGCATTCGTTTGTATTGTGGCCGTAACTGTCGTGAAATCTATAAAACTTGCCCGTTTGAATCTGTCTCTCCGACGACGGCTTCGGAGTTGGCTTGTTGTATTGCATGGCGTTACAAGTTGGTAGATATACGTTCTCCAACGACGTATTCAGCGGGGTATAATTGTCGAACATAAGGGCCCTACGCCTTGGCCCACGGTTTTGATCCCGCTTCCTGCTCTGATTCCCATTATTCTTCGGTTGTGATTGCTAATTCTGGATATTTAACTACACTTTCCCAGAATTCTCTCCCGATTGTTTAACGGCCACATTACTTTGAATCCCCTCTCCACTGGGTCCTGCGTCGTCCTGTTTCCTAAACTGCTTTGCGTCCTCACGCCTCAAGAACAGGGCGGCTTTGGAGTAGAAGCGATCCAACGACGCAGGAGGTTTTCCTGCCAGCCAACTTCCAAAATCCGAATCAGGGTCAATCCCTTTCATCAATGCCATCAGAATCGAGTTATCATTAGGATTGGTGATTTCCACACAGGCCTTATGGAATCTCTCCAAGTAGTGTCTAAGAGTTTCTCCTGGATCTTGGGTAACACTAGACAAAGTGTTGACGTCCTTGGGCCTTGCAACATGCATGCGGAACTGTTCCACGAACTTCCTGGCCAGCTGATTGAACGAAGAGATAGAACGGGGTGGCAATCGCGTGAACCACATCGTAGCAATGCCCCCCAAAGAGATAGGAAAGCTCCTACACTTGACCGCATCGTCTGCTCTAGCGGCGCTCATGGACCATTCATACTTCAGTATGTGTTGATTAGGGTCCGAGTTTCCCTCGTACATTGGTAACGTGGGCATCCTAAATCGCCGAGGGGGTTCGGCATACAGAATCTCGTCTGTGAATGGGGTGTGACTCCGAGAGATTCCCCAGTCGTCGTTAGTAAACCCCTGACTTTCACGGATCATCTGCCTGATCATTTCCGGAAGATCCATTACAGCTGCGTTCTGGGCATGTCGAGCCAAGGAGTGGTCGGGCTCCACAATGCGGGACTGGACCGGATGCTGTCAAAGGTCCGGATCTCGCCTCCTTGGTTCGACATCTTCTGGTACATACGGCTCAGGAGTTCGCCGTCGTCGGTGGTGGTTATGATCTGACAAAGTATGGATGTCAACCCCTGGCTCCGTAGCAATGGTTGCAGGACGGTTGTCGGTAGTGTGTTGAGGAACAGTGCCTCCCCGGGAGGAAGGCCCTGTATGGAAGCTTGCAGATGGACCGACTCGTAGTTGCCTAACCGTCAATGCCGGAAGGTCTCCGGTAGCCTGTGCATAATTCCGATCCATTCGAGGTCGTGATGGTCGGTGATGATAATCGGTGGAAGCCGAACTCTCCGTGGAAGACTGGGATGCATAATCCCTCCTAGACCGCCTACGCTTATGACTGTGTAGCTGGCGGGTTAATTCAGCGTTAGCGCGTAGTTGCTCCGTCAACTGCTGCCGACTCTGGGTCAGCTCCTGGAGCAACGTTTGAAACTCTTGCCTCGTTACCGGTCCGGAAGACTACGAAGGCCCGGCGAAGTCCTGAGCAGATGGTAGCTGCGCGGGATCTGGCCTATCCCGGCCTTCCTGGTTACCAAGGTTAGAGGTGGTTCTAGTACTCACCATTGTGAATAGTAAGATTCTTTCCTAGACTTTTATCAAGCCTGAATAGAACGGAAGGAATCTAAGCTTGAGATTCGGATCTCTCTCTTAGATTTATGCAATCCGGTATTGATGACAGATCCATGGAGCGAGGGAAAATCTGGGTTCAATTCTCGGTGAAAGCACCAAAGTGTTTGCATCAGAATTGGGCACAACACTCGTCGGAAGTTTTTGAAGAGATAATAAATGAAGAGTGCAAATTAAAACAGTGGATTATCTAACAAAAACTCCAAATAGCATGTAAATAAGCGCGTAGACAAGCAATTTATAGTAGTTCGGCGTATTGCCTACGTCCACTGTGAAGTTTTTATACTTTTATTGACTTTCTTTCGATGATTACAAGTCAGTACAGCAAACAACAGCGAATTACAGTCAGGAATTCGAATTTAACAACAAGTTTATGATGTCAAATGATGGAGATCTCAATCCGGCAGAATCTGGATGCTTCAGAATTCCAAAAGTCCATTTTCTGCTGGCCCTGGGGCTCTATTTATAGGCGTAGGCTGCTGATATTTTGCTGAAAACTCGGAAGACCACTTCTGGCACGTGAGGGGGTCCACATGCACGATCTCGGGAAGTTTGGGCCCACTTTGGCATCGGTACGAACTCCATTCGAACCGATCAAGAATTCGTCCAATCGAGGTGAAATTTGGCATGGACATTCTCCAACATGTACGCAAGCTTCTGTGAAAATTTCATGGCATTTGGATTAGTAGATTGGGAGATATGATGGATTCGAAATGGGGTTCATTGCATGGCTGTTTGGTTCGAAACCATGCTTTCGAACCGATGGGTTCGAACCCATCATGGCACGTGACTTCGTGGCGACGTGGAGCGCAAACTTCGAACCAACCCGGTCTCCACTCCGAGTTGACCGCTTCGACTCCATGGATCTCGGCGAATTCGAACCGAAGGAAGACACGTCATCACGGTTGGTTGACCCAGTGGATTCGAATGAGGCTACACAGGATGGATTCGAACTTGGCATCATGGATGGGTTCGAGCATGGCTTCGTGGATGGGTTCGAACGAGGTTCCATGTTTGGGTTAGAGCAATGATTCTTGTTTGGAGTTGAACTAGGCTTTGTGGTGGATATGAACTATGTCACTTCCTCATGGACACGAGGCCCATCGGTTCGAACACGATGGGTTCGAACACGATGGGTTCGAAGGTGACGTAGACGAACCCAAGGCGGTTCGGTGGATTCGAAGCTTATGGATTCGAACGTGATGGTTTCGAAATGTTGGTTTATGATGGCTTCGAAACCTGAGCTTTCCTTTTCAAATTGAACCGATCATAACTCGAGCGTATGAACTCGGATTGACTTGAAACTTGAGATGTTGACTCCTATGGTCTTTCTTGCCGTATCCTATCGATTGTAGCTCAATCTGGACTTGGACAAAATTCAGTGATATCCATAGCGAGACGAAGCATGACCGGTCTCTGAGACGAACTGTTCTCCGTTTCTGATCGATCTTTTGGTATCGCGGCTTCGCCAAAAAGCGGGATAACAATGCGTTCTTGCATTGTGTAGCGGGAAGCTTTCCTTAGAATTTTCTTAATTTCATTTCGCCTGTCGGGTAGGGTGCCGTTTTGTAAGTATTCTTGGATAGGGGTCATCCATGTTTCTTCTTCGGTTGCAGCTATCAGATTTACTTGCTCGAAACTTGGTGCCAGTTGTTTTGAGATGGTTAATGCTCCGAAAATAGTGATGTTCTTCATGCAAGCTTGTTTTGCTAGTTCGTCGGCCTCTTGATTCTCTTCTCGGGGAATGTGTTTGATTAAATAGTGATCTAATTGATTGAGCAGTAGCCTGGTCTTCTTTAGATACACTGTGAGTCGTTCTCCTCGAGTCTGGAATTCTCCCAGTATTTGATTTACAATAAGTTAAGAATCACTATGGAGATATAAAGAACTGACTCCAATTTCCAGTGCAAGTTCTAATCCGGCTATCACTGCTTTGTATTCTGCGTTATTGTTGGTGGCAGCGAATTCCAATCTTAGGGCGTAGTGCAGCTTCTTTCCCCTGGGATTGATTATCTCAACACCTGCCCCGGAGCCTTGCTCGTTCGACGCTCCATCTACGAAGAGATTCCACTTGATATCTTCTGCTATTTCAGATTGGTCCTTACTTTCGCTAGTAGTGAATTCGGCGATGAAATCAGCCATGGCTTGCCCCTTGATAGCGGTGCGAGGTTGGTAAGTGATATCGTATTGACTTAGTTCGATGCACCACTTAAGTAATCGCCCAGAAGTGTCGGGGCGATGGAGCACTTGTCTTAGCGGTTGATCGGTTAAAACTCTGATGGAATGAGATTGGAAATAGTGTCGCAGTTTCCGCGACGTGATAAGCAGACATTATGCTAGCTTTTCAAGTTTAGGGTATCTGACTTCTGCCCCCGTAAACCTCTTACTTACGAAGTATACGGGCCGTTGCGTGCGGTTGTCTTCTCTCACCAACGCGGCACTTAGGACATGTGGTGACACAGCAAGGTATAGGTATAATTCCTCGCCTTCATTTGGAGTTGAAAGTACCGGTGGTATCTGGAGGCGTCCGATTAAGTTAAGGAAGGCTGTCGAGCATTCGTCAGTCCATTTGAACTTTCCTTTGTCTTTCTTTAGAGCTTCGAAGAAAGGGATGCATTTGTCGGTTGCTTTAGAGATGAACCTACTCAGGGCGGCCACTTTCCCGTTTAGGCTTTGTATCTCTCTTCGAGTAGATGGTGTCTTGATATCTTGTAAAGCTCGGACTTGTTTGGGGTTTGCTTCAATCCCTGGCATGAACGATGAATCCCAAGAACTTTCCCGATGATACTCCGAAGGAGCACTTTAGAGGGTTCAGCTTCATTCCATATTGGCGAAGTACTTGAAACATCTCGTCCAGGTGGTTTATATGGTCGTTGGATTTCCTAGATTTTACCAGCATGTCATCCACATAAACTTCCATAGTTCGTCCTATCAGTTCTGCAAACATCTTGTTGACGAGGCGCTGAAAAGTAGCTCCGGCGTTTTTAAGTCCAAATGGCATTACCTTGTAGCAGTACAATCCTCGGTCAGTGATGAAGCTAGTGTGGTCTTGATCGGGGTCGTGCATTGGGATCTGGTTATATCCTGAGTATGCGTCCATAAAGGATAAAAGTTCGTGTCCGGCAGTGTTGTCCACGAGTTAGTCGATTCGGGAGAGTGGGAAGCAGTCTTTCGGGCAAGCGTCATTTAAGTTGGAGAAATCGATGCATGTTCGCCACTTCCCATTAGCTTTCTTTACCAGTACCGGGTTGGCGATCCATTCCGGGTAGATGGCTTCACGTATGAAGTCATTAGCAAGTAAGTTCTTTACTTCTTCCTCGAGGGCTGCTGATCATTCTGCCCCTATACTTCTCTTCTTTTGCTTTACCGGTACCTTGGTAGGATCGATGTTTAGTGCGTGGCATGCTATGTCTGGGGAGATTCCAGTCATATCAGCGTGTGTCCATGCAAACACATCCAAGTTGTGGCGAAGGAAATCAATAAGTTGGTCCTTCAATTCTGCTCTTAACTGAGATCCGATTCTCAGCTTGGGTCGCGTTTGTCCACAGATACAAATTCCATAGCCTCTACAGGCTCGGCGGTGGCCTCCTCCTCTTTATCCCTAGGGTCTAACTCGTTGAAGGGATCACTGGTATATCGAAGAGGAGGGGCCTTCTTTAGTTGCTATGCTTCCAAGTTTTTCTTGCAGAGAGCAGTCTCTGCATTCTTCCCTTTATCTCTCCAGCGATTATTGCGAAGTTCGGTTACATAGCAGTCCCAAACGGCGTCTTGATCCCCTTCTACTTCTCCCACTCCATTATTCGTTGGGAACTTCATCTTCAGGCACCATGGGGCAAGGACAATTTGGAAGTCGGACAAGACTGGTCTTCCTAAAAAGGCATTGTAGGCCGAGTGGTTGCCTATTAGCACGAATGTTTGTTTTCGAACGGTGGAGCGGGGATGACTTCCCAATTCAACAAAGAGATCCAATTGTCCGAGGGGCATCTTTGCTTCTCCAGTGAAACCGTGTAGCGGTTTGTTGTAGGGAGACACGTCCTTCATTGACAGCTTCATTTTGTCGAAAGCATGCTTGAACAGAATATTCACTGAGCTTCCAGTGTCTACTAGGATTCGAAAAACTTCAACTAGGCCGAACCAGGCAGAGATGACCATCGGATCCATGTGAGGGTATTGCCTTCCTTCTAGGTCGCGCCCACTGAATGTGATGTCATTATCTTCCTTTCGCTTCGGGTGACGTTCTTCCATAACAGAATTGACGCATTCTCCATTGTTTCTGAGTGAGTTTTCATATCTTTCCATTTCTGCCCAGCTCTTGTCGGCGATGTGTGGCCCTGTTGATATTGTATGGACCACTATCTTATCTTGGCTGGAACCGCTGGTGTTGCGATTTCCTCCGCCTGTCTCTGGGTGGGGCTGCCCTGGGTTTTCCTTGGTAGGAGCTGGGGTACTGTCATGTCCCCTTACGTAGCGTTCTAATCTCTTCCTTCTGATGTGTTCTTCGATTAGGTCGTGGAGGTTGCGACATTCATTGGTATCATGTCCATAAGATTCGTGGAAACGACAGAACTTTCCAGACTGGATTGCATGATCTGACTCCTTCTTGTACGGGTGCGCTTGTATGTAAGTTCGTCCTGGGTGGCCAGGAAGATGTTCTCGACTGTTTCATTCAAGGGAGTGTAAGCGTCGAATCTCGGTCGTGGTCGGTACAAGCGCTTCTCTCCCTTCTTGCCCCCTGCATTGTCTCTGGAGTCATTTCTCCGAATGTCCTTCGCGGCGGCTGGGGCGTTTCCATGAGCCACCTTAGCCTGTGGTCCTGTCTGCCTTTCAGTGGCAGCCTCTTCGAGTCACATGTACTTCCCAGCTTCATGGAAGAAATCGGGCAAGGTAGCTGGTTTTTCTTTAGTTAGTCTTCTAGCAAACTTGGTATCTTGTTGCACACCACTACAGAGGGCCATTAGGGTGAGTTTCTCATCAGCATCTTGGACTGCGGCCACTGCGGCGTTGAACCGGGTTAGATATTATTGCAGTGTCTCTCCGGATTTCTGTTTGACAGTAGATAGAGAATAAGCATCCTTGGGTTGTTCCACATGAATGCGGAACTGGCTAATGAACTTTTCTTTCAACATCTCCCATGAGCTGATAGATCCTTGGGATAGATGGCAGAACCAGAAGGTAGCTAGGTCTGCTAGGAATAGCGGAAAGCATTTACACAACACTCCTTCCGTTGCTTCGCTCATGAGCATATGCTGTGTGTATCTCTGCAGGTGTACAACGGGGTCGGAAGTTCCATTGTACGGTTCAATCGTTGGCATTTTCCATTCTCGAGGGGTGATGGCGGTTTCGATGTCGCGGGTGAAAGGGCTGGTTACCCTAGCGCCTATCCCTCGATCCCTTTGCTCCCGTCGGATGCTTTCCCTGAATAATCGTGCCATTCTTTCATCAGAAATTGGAGCGGACAAAAATGGGCTTGGTACTTCCCTGCGGGATCGATCTCGTCTAGATGACCTGTAGGGATGGTATAGTCTATCACTTCTGACATTATCCAGTGGCTGTCTTTGGCTGCTCGGATGCATGCTAGGACCAGCTACAGTTGGCCCCTGCCTTGATCTTCCCCTGTGGGGTTCTGTTTCGAGCATTTCCATGGGGTCAACTTCGGGCTGGGTTCTAGCTCGGCGCCGTTCAGCGGGGTTTCTTTGATTAGGCGGCATGACTGGCTCAGCTACATCCGACCCTCGCCTAGTGCCTCCCCCGTTGGGTTCGGTTCCAAGCGCTTCCTCGAGTCGGAGTTCGGGCTGAGTCCGGGCGCGGCCCCTATCATTGTTGTTCCTGTTGATAGCTTCTTCGAAGAGGGAAGACCTTTGTTGTCTCCGAGATCCTCCAGACTTAGACTCACCCCATGATTCAGTGTTGTGGTTGGATTCTTCGACATCCCTCAAGCGTGACATGAGTTGGTTCACCAAAGCTTCTTGTTGGGATGCGAAGCGGTTAGTCACTTCAACCACAACTCTGTCTAGGTCCGCCCTAGTGATTGCTGCCGGTTGTTCTGCGGCAGGGGCTGTCGGAATTGCCTGATCTACATTTGGCACTGCTGTCGTAGTGGGATGGTTCTCTTGATCTGGATCCACTGGATCTGGAGCGCTGCTGGTTGCCACGTTCTTTCCTTTGTTGGCGTCTTTTCTCGGCCTGGAAGTCATGTTTCCTAAGCAATGAAGGGTGTTATTGGGAAAGAAGGTTGAATGAGGGAAGCTGAAGCTTCGAGTTCCAAGTTCTCAGTGAAAGCACCAAAAATGTTTGCACAAAAAATGGTCAAACACCTCAAAGTCGTATGATTTAGTTGATTTTACGTTGTTCTTAGCGGTTTGGGTAATTTATGCAAATATATAAAAAATAGGGGCTAAACTGTAAAAGACACGCAGATTTATAGTGGTTCGGCCAGAACGTGCCTACGTCCACTTTATATGTTATTCTCTCTTTTCTTTCAGATTACAAGTACAAAGCTTTGTATACAAGTATATGAAAGTTATTTGAAAGTTCCTTCCGTGCTTGAGCTCTCAAACTTGTCCGCCATTGTTGTACCCCTGCCCCTCAAATCCATGCACGCATTTCTAGAAGTCGTACGGCACTGTTTCGCCATTTCGGACGGATGTTGCACCTTGCACCGTGGATGTTGCACCCTGTAAATATCGATTATTCAGACGACCATAACTTCTGGCTCGTTTAGAGTTATGGGAGCCATTACCTGTCAAAACGAAGGCCTCGATGAGTTCTACGGCTATGACAGCTTTCAGCCGTCAACGGATAGATTAATGCCCAAAAAGGACAACCCAAATCTCAATCAGGTCTCGTAAGTTTTTTACCCTTCGTTTTTTCGACACGTGGATTTTTACGGTAAAACGGGATTACCGTGGCCCGTCTTCGACTTTCCATCGCTGGAGAGTGGTGCACCACGGTAATGTTCTGTTTCAAATCCTTGCACGCATTTCTAAAAGTCGTACGACACTGTTTCGCCATTTCGGACGGATGTTGCACCTTGCACCGTGGATGTTGCACCCTGTAGATATCGATTATTCAAACGGCCATAACTTCTGGCTCGTTTAGAGTTACGGAAGCCATAACCTGTCAAAACGAAGGCCTCGATGAGTTCTACGGCTTTGATAGCTTTCAGCCATCAACGGATAGATTAATGCCCAAAAAGGACAACCCGAATCTCAATCGGGTCTCGTAAGTTTTTTACCCTTCGTTTTTTCGACACGTGGATTTTTACGGTAAAACAGGATTACCGTGGCCCGTCTTCGACTTCCCATCGCTGGAGAGTGGTGCACCATGGTCCTGTTCCATTTCAAATCCATTCACACATCTCTAAAAGTCGTAGGACACTGTTTCTCCACTTCGAATGGATGTTGCACCTTGCACCGTGGATGTTGCATCCTGTAGATATCGATTATTCGGACGGCCATAACTTCTGGCTCGTTTAGAGTTACGGGAGCCATAACCGGTCAAAACGAAGGCCTCGATGAGCTCTATGGTATTGACAGCTTTTAGCCGTCAACGGATAGTCTAATGCCCACAAATGATAAACCAAATCTCAATCGGGTCTCGTAAGTTTTTTACCCTTCGTTTTTTCGACACGTGGATTTTAACGGTAAAACGGGATTACCGTGGCCCGTCTTCGACTTCCCATCGCTGGAGAGTGGTGCACCATGGTAGTGTTCCATTTCAAATCCATGCACACATTTCTAAAAGTCGTACGGCACTGTTTCACCATTTCGGACGGATGTTGCACCTTGCACCGTGGATGTTGCACCTTGTAGATATCGATTATTTAAACGGCCATAACTTCTGGCTCGTTTAGAGTTGCGAGAGCCATAACCTGTCAAAACGAAGGCCTCGATGAGTTCTACGGCTTTGACTGCTTTCAGCCGTCAACGAATAGATTAATGCCCAAAAAGGACAACCCAAATCTCAATCGGGTCTCGTAAGTTTTTAACCCTTCGTTTTTTCGACACGTGGATTTTGACGGTAAAACGGGATTACGTTGGCTGGTCTTCGATTTACCATCGCTGGAAAGTGGTGCACCATGGTACCGTTCCATTTCAAATCCATGCACGCATTTCTAAAAATCGTACGGCACTGTTTCGCCATTTCGGACGGATGTTGCACCTTGCACCGTGGATGTTGCACCCTGTAGATATCGATTATTCGGACGACCATAACTTCTGGCTCGTTTAGAGTTACGGGAGCCATAACCTGTCAAAATGAAGGCCTCGATGAGTTCTACGGCTTTGACAGCTTTCATCCATCAACGGATAGATTAATGCCCAAAAAGGACAACCCGAATATCAATCGAGTCTCGTAAGTTTTTTACCCTTCGTTTTTTCGACACGTGGATTTTTACGGTAAAACGAGATTACCGTGGCCCGTCTTCGACTTACCATCGCTGGAGAGTGGTGCACCAAGGTACTATTCCATTTCAAATCCATGCACGCATTTCTAAAAGTCGTACAGCACTGTTTCGCCATTTCGGACGGATGTTGCACCTTGCACCGTGGATGTTGCACCCTGTAGATATCGATTATTCAGACAACCATAACTTCTGGCTCGTTTAGAGTTGCGGGAGTCATAACCTGTCAAAACGAAGGCCTCGATGAGTTCTACGGCTTTGACGGCTTTCAGCCGTCAACGGATAGATTAATGCCCAAAAAGGACAACCCGAATCTCAATCGGGTGTCGTAAGTTTTTTACCCTTCGTTTTTTCGACACGTGGATTTTTACGGTAAAACGGGATTACGGTGGCTGGTCTTCGACTTACCATCGCTGGAGAGTGGTGCACCATGGTACTGTTCCGTTTCAAATCCATGCACGCATTTCTAAAAGTCGTACGGAACTGTTTCGCCATTTCGGACGGATGTTGCACCTTGCACCTTGGATGTTGCACCCTGTAGATATCGATTATTCGGACGGCCATAACTTCTGGCTCGTTTAGAGTTACTGGAGCCATAACCTGTCAAAACGAATACCTCGATGAGTTCTATGGCTTTGACTTCTTTCAGCCGACAACGGATAGATTAATGCCCAAAAAGGACAACCCGAATCTCAATCGGGTCTCGTAAGTTTTTTACCCTTCGTTTTTTCGACACGTGGATTTTTACGGTAAAACAGGATTACGGTGGCTGGTCTTCGACTTACCATCGCTAGAGAGTGGTGGACCATGGTATTATTCCGTTTCAAATCCATGCACACATTTCTAAAAGTCGTACGGCATTGTTTCGCCATTTCGGACGGATGTTGCACCTTGCACCGTTGATGTTGCACCCTGTAGATATCGATTATTCGAACGACCATAACTTCTGGCTCGTTTAGAGTTACGGGAGCCATAACCTGTCAAAACGAAGGCCTCGATGATTTCTACGGCTTTGACAGCTTTCAGCCATCAATGGATAGATTAATGCCCAAAAAGGACAACCCGAATCTCAATCGGGTCTCGTAAGTTTTTTACCCTTCATTTTTTCGAGACGTGGATTTTTACGGTAAAACGGGATTACTTTGGCCCGTCTTCGACTTCCCATCGCTGGAGAGTGGTGCACCACGGTAATGTTCCATTTCAAATCCATGCATGCATTTCTAAAAGTCGTACGGCACTGTTTCGCCGTTTCGGACGGATGTTGCACCTTGCACCGTGGATGTTGCACCCTGTAGATATCGATTATTTAAACGGCCATAACTTCTGACTCGCTTAGAGTTACGGGAGCCATAACCTGTCAAAACGAAGGCCTCGATGAGTTCTACGGCTTTGACGGCTTTCTGCCATGAACGGATAGATTAATGCCCAAAAACGACAACCCGAATCTCAATCGGGTCTCGTAAGTTTTTTACCCTTCGTTTTTTCGACACGTGGATTTTTACGGTAAAACGAGATTACCGTGGCCCGTCTTCGACTTTCCATCGCTGGAGAGTGGTGCACCATGGTAGTGTTCCATTTCAAATCCATGCACGCATTTCTAAAAGTCGTACGGCACTGTTTCGCCATTTCGGATGGATGTTGCACCTTGCACCGTGGATGTTGCACCCTTTAGATATCGATTATTCGGACGGCCATAATTTCTGGCTCGTTTAGAGTTACTGGAGCCATAACCTGTCAAAACGAAGGCCTCGATGAGTTCTACGGCTTTGATAGCTTTCAGCCGTCAACGGATAGACTAATGCCCAAAAAGGACAAGCCGAATCCCAATCGGGTCTCGTAAGTTTTTTACCCTTCGTTTTTTCGACAGGTGGATTTTTACGGTAAAATGAGATTACCGTGTCCCGTCTTCGACTTCCCATCGCTGGAGAGGGGTGCACCATGGTAGTGTTCCGTTTCAAATCCATGCACGCATTTCTAAAAGTCGTACGGCACTGTTTCGCCATTTCGGACGGATGTTGCACCTTGCACCGTGGATGTTGCACCCTGTAGATATCGATTATTCGGACGGCCATAACTTCTGGCTCGTTTAGAGTTATGGGAGCCATATCCTGTCAAAACGAAGGCCTCGATGAGTTCTACGGCTTTGACAACTTTCAGCCGTCAACAGATAGATTAATGCCCAAAAAGGACAACCCGAATCTCAATAGGGTCTCGTAAGTTTTTTACCCTTCGTTTTTTCGCCTGGTGGATTTTTACGGTAAAACGAGATTACCGTGTCCCGTCTTCGACTTCCCATCGCTGGAGAGTGGTGCACCATGGTAGTGTTCCGCTTCAAATTCATGCACGCATTTCTAAAAGTCGTACGGCACTGTTTCGCCATTTCGGACGGATGTTGCACCTTGCACCGTGGATGTTGCACCCTGTAGATATCGATTATTCGGACGGCCATAACTTCTGGCTCGTTTAGAGTTACGGGAGCAATAACCTGTCAAAACAAAGGCCTCGATGAGTTCTACGGCTTTGACTGCTTTCAGCCGTCAACGGATAGATTAATGCCCAAAAAGGACAACCCGAATCTCAATCGGGTCTCGTAAGTTTTTTACCCTTCGTTTTTTCGACACGTGGATTTTTACTGTAAAACGGGATTACCGTGGCCCGTCTTCGACTTCCCATCGCTGGAGAGTGGTGCACCTTGGTAGTGTTCCGTTTCAAATCCATGCACGCATTTCTAAAAGTCGTACGGCACTGTTTCGCCATTTCAGACGGATGTTGCACCTTGCACCGTAGATGTTGCACCCTGTAGATATCGATTATTCGGACGGCCATAACTTCTGGCTCGTTTAGAGTTACGGAAGCCATAACCTGTCAAAACAAAGGCCTCGATGAGTTCTACGGCTTTGACAGCTTTCAGCCGTCAACGGATAGATTAATGCCCAAAAAGGACAACGCGAATCTCAATCGGGTCTCGTAAGTTTTTTACCCTTCGTTTTTTCGACACGTGGATTTTTACGGTAAAACGGGATTACCGTGGCTGGCCTTCGATTTACCATCGCTGGAGAGTGGTGCACCATGGTACTGTTCCGTTTAAAATCCATGCACACACTTCTAAAAGTCGTACGGCAGTGTTTCGCCATTTCGGACGGATGTTGCTTCTTGCACCGTGGATGTTGCACCCTGTAGATATCGATTATTCGGACAGCCATAACTTCTGGCTCGTTTAGAGTTACGGAAGCCATAACCTGTCAAAACGAAGGCCTCGATGAGTTCTATGGCTTTGACAGCTTTTAGCCATCAACGGACAGATTAATTCCCAAAAAGGACAACCAGAATCTCAATCGGGTCTCGTAAGTTTTTTACCCTTCGTTTTTTCGACACGTGGATTCTTACGGTAAAACGGGATTACCGTGGCCCGTCTTCGACTTCCCATCGCTGGAGAGTGGTGCACCATGGTAGTGTTCCGTTTCAAATCCATGCACGCATTTCTAAAAGTCGTACGACACTGTTTCACCATTTCGGACGGATGTTGCACCTTGCACCCTGTAGATGTCGATTATTCGGACGGCCATAACTTCTACCTCGTTTAGACTTACGAGAGCCATAACCTCTCAAAACGAAGGCCTCGATGAGTTCTACGGCTTTGACAACTTTCAGCCGTCAACGGATAGATTAATGCCCAAAAAGGACAACCCGAATCTCAATCGGGTCTCGTAAGTTTTTAACCCTTCGTTTTTTCGACACGTGGACTTTTACGGTAAAACGGGATTACTGTGGCAGGTCTTTGATTTACCATCGCTAGAGAGTGGTGCACCATGGTACTGTTCCGTTTCAAATCCATGCACGCATTTCTAAAAGTCGTACGGCACTGTTTCGCCATTTCGGACGGATGTTGCATCTTGCACCGTGGATGTTGCACCCTGTAGATATCGATTATTCGGACAGCCATAACTTCTGGCTCGTTTAGAGTTACGGGAGCCATAACCTGTCAAAATGAAGGCCTCGATGAGTTCTATGGCTTTGACAGCTTTCAGCCATCAACGGATAGATTAATGCCCAAAAAGGACAACCCGAATCTCAATCGGGTCTCGTAAGTTTTTTACCCTTCATTTTTTCGACACGTGGATTTTTACGGTAAAACGGGATTACTGTGGCCCGTCTTCGACTTCCCATCGCTGGAGAGTGGTGCACCATGGTAGTGTTCCGTTTCAAATCCATGCACGCATTTCTAAAAGTCGTACGACACTGTTTCGCCATTTCGGACGGATGTTGCACCTTGCACCGTGGATGTTGCACCCTGTAGATATCGATTATTCAAACGGCCATAACTTCTGGATCGTTTACAGTTACGGGAGCCATAACCTGTCTAAACGAAGGCCACGATGAGTTCTACGGCTTTGACAGCTTTCAGCCCTCAACGGATTGATTAATGCCGAAAAAGGACAACCCGAATCTCAATCGTGTCTCGTAAGTCTTTAATCCTTCGTTTTTTTCAACACGTGGATTTTTACGGTAAAAAAGGATTACCGTCGCCCATCTTCGACTTCCCATCGCTGGAGAGTGGTGCACCATGGTACTGTTCCGTTTCAAATCCATGCACGCATTTCTAAAAGTCGTACGGCACTGTTTCGCCTTTTCCGACGGATGTTGCACCTTGCACCGTGGATGTTGCACCCTGTAGATATCGATTATTCGGACGGCCATAACTTCTGGCTCGTTTAGAATTACGGGAGCCATAACCTGTCAAAACGAAGGCCTCGATGAGCTCTACGGCTTTGACAGCTTTCAACCGTCAACGGATAGATTAATGCCCAAAAAGGACAACCCGAATCTCAATCGGGTCTCGTAAGTTTTTTACCCTTTGTTTTTTCGACACGTGGATTTTTACGGTAAAACAGGATTACCGTGGCTGGCCTTCGATTTACCATCGCTGGAGAGTGGTGCACCATGGTACTGTTCCGTTTCAAATCCACGCACACATTTCTAAAAGTCGTACGGCACTGTTTCGCCATTTCGGACGGATGTTGCACCTTGCACCGTGGATGTTGCACCCTGTAGATATCGATTATTCGGACGGCCATAACTTCTGGCTCGTTTAGAGTTACGGGACCCATAACCTGTCAAAACAAAGAACTCGATGAGTTCTACGGCTTTGATGGCTTTCAGCCGTCAACGGATAGATTAATGCCCAAAAAGGACAACCTGAATCTCAATCCGGTCTCGTAAGTTTTTTACCCTTCGTTTTTTCGACACGTGGATTTTTACGGTAAAACGGGATTACCGTGGCTCGTCTTCGACTTTCCATCACTGGAGAGTGGTGCACCATGGTAGTGTTCCATTTCAAATCCATGCACGCATTGCTAAAAGTCGTACGGCACTGTTTCACCATTTCGGACGGATGTTGCACCTTGCACCGTGGATGTTGCACCCTGTAGATATCGATTATTTAAACAGCCATTACTTCTGGCTCGTTTAGAGTTACGGGAGCCATAACCTGTCAAAACGAAGACCTCGATTAGTTCTATGGCTTTGACTACTTTCAGACGTCAACGGATAGATTAATGCCCAAAAAGGACAACCCGAATCTCAATCGGGTCTCGTAAGTTTTTAGCCCTTCGTTTTTCGACACGTGGATTTTTATGGTAAAACGAGATTACAGTGGCTGGTCTATGATTTACCATCGCTGGAGAGTGGTGCACCATGGTACAGTTCCGTTTCAAATCCATGCACGCATTTCTAAAAGTCGTACGGCACTGTTTCGCTATTTCGGACGGATGTTGCACCTTGCACCGTGGATGTTGCACCCTGTAGATATCGATTATTCGGACGACCATAACTTCTGGTTCGTTTAGAGTTACGGGAGCCATAACCTGTCAAAATGAAGGCCTCGTTGAGTTCTACAGTTTTGACAGCTTTCAGCAGTCAACGGATAGATTAATGCCCAAAAAGGACAACCCGAATCTCATTCGGGTCTCGTAAGTTTTTTACCCTTCATTTTTTCGACACGTGGATTTTTACGGTAAAACGGGATTGCCGTGGCCCGTCTTCGACTTCCCATCGCTGGAGAGTGGTGCACCATGGTAATGTTCCATTTCAAATCCATGCATGCATTTCTAAAAGTCGTACGGCACTGTTTCGCCATTTCGGACGGATGTTGCACCTTGCACTGTGGATGTTGCACCCTGTAGATATCGGTTATTCGGACGGCCATAACTTCTGGTTCGTTTAGAGTTACGGGAGCCATAACCTGTCAAAACAAAGGCCTCGATGAGTTCTACGGCTTTGATAGCTTTCAGCCATCAACGGATAGATTAATTCCCAAAAAAGACAACCCGAATCTCAATCGGATCTCGTAAGTTTTTTACGCTTCGTTTTTTCGACACGTGGATTTTTACGGTAAAACGGGATTACCGTGGCCCGTCTTCGACTTCCCATCACTGGAGAGTGGTGCACCATGGTAGTGTTCCGTTTCAAATCCATGCATGCATTTCTAAAAGTCGTACGGCATTGTTTCGCTATTTCGGACGGATGTTGCATCTTGCACCGTGGATGTTACACCCTGTGGATATCGATTATTCGGACGGCCATAACTTCTGGCTCGTTTAGAGTTACGGGAGCCATAACCTGTCAAAACGATGGCCTCGATAAGTTCTACGGCTTTGACGGCTTTTAGCCATCAACGGATAGATTAATGCCCAAAAAGGACAACCCGAATCTCAATCGGGTTTCGTAAGTTTTTTACCCTTCGTTTTTTCGACACATGGATTTTTACGGTAAAACGGGATTATTGTGGCTGGTCTTCGACTTACCATCGCTGGAGAGTGGTGCATCATGGTACTGTTCCGTCTCAAATCCATGCACGCATTTCTAAAAGTCGTACGACACTGTTTCGCCATTTCGGACGGATGTTGCGCCTTGCACCGTGGATGTTGCACCCTGTAGATATCGATTATTCGGACGACCATAACTTCTGGCCAGTTTAGATTTACGGGAGCCATAACCTGTCAAAACGAAGGCCTCGATGAGTTCTACAGCTTTGACCGCTTTCAGCCGTCAACGGAAAGATTAATGCCCAAAAAGGACAACCCGAATCTCAATCGGGTCTCGTAAGTTTTTAACCCTTCGTTTTTTCGACACGTGGATTTTTACGGTAAAACGGGATTACTGTGGCCGGACTTCGATTTACCATCGCTGGAGAGTGGTGTACCATGGTACTGTTCCATTTCAAATCCATGCACGCATTTCTAAAAGTCGTACGGCACTGTTTCGCCATTTCGGACGGATGTTGCATCTTGCACCGTGGATGTTGCACCCTGTAGATATCGATTATTCGGACGGCCATAACTTCTGGCTCGTTTAGAGTTACGGGAGCCATAACCTGTCAAAATGAAGGCCGCGATGAGTTCTACGGCTTTGAAAGCTTTCAGCCGTCAACGGATAGATTAATGCCCAAAAAGGACAACCCGAATCTCAATCGGGTCTCGTAAGTTTTTTACCCTTCATTTTTTCGACACGTTGATTTTTACGCTAAAACGGGATTACCGTGGCCCGTCTTCGACTTCCCATCACTGGAGAGTGGTGCACCATGGTAGTGTTCCGTTTCAAATCCATGGACGCATTTCTAAAAGTTGTACGGCACTGTTTCGCCATTTCGGACGGATGTTGCACCTTGCACCGTGGATGTTGCACCCTGTAGATATCGATTATTTAAACGGCCATAACTTCTGGCTCGTTTAGAGTTACGGGAGCCATAACATGTCATAACGAAGGCCTCAATGAGTTCTACAGCTTTGACTGCTTTCAGCCGTCAACGGATAGATTAATGCCCAAAAAGGACAACCCGAATCTCAATCGGGTCTCGTAAGTTTTTAACCCTTCGTTTTTTCGACACGTGGATTTTTACGGTAAAACGGGATTACTGTAGCTGGTCTTCGATTTAACATCGCTGGAGAGTGGTGCACCATGGTACTGTTCCGTTTCAAATCCATACACGCATTTCTAAAAGTCGTACGACACTGTTTCGCCATTTCGGACGGATGTTACATCTTGCACCGTGGATGTTGCACCCTGTTGATATCGATTATTCGGATGGCCATAACTTCTGGCTCGTTTAGATTTACGGGAGCCATAACCTGTCAAAATAAAGGCCTCAATGAGTTCTACGGCTTTGACAGCTTTCAGCCGTCAACGGATAGATTAATGCCCAAAAAGGACAACCCGAATCTCAATCGGGTCTCGTAAGTTTTTGACCCTTCATTTTTTCGACACGTGGATTTTTACGGTAAAACGGGATTACCGTGGCCCGTCTTCGACATCCCATCGCTGGAGAGTAGTGCACCATGGTAGTGTTCCATTACAAATCCATGCACGCATTTCTAAAAGTCGTACGGCACTGTTTCGCCATTTCGGTCGGATGTTGCACCTTGCACCGTGGATGTTGCCCCCTGTAGATATCGATTATTCAAACGTCCATAACTTCTGGCTCGTTTAGAGTTACGGGAGCCATAACCTGTCAAAACGAAGGCCTCGATGAGTTCTATGGCTTTGACAGCTTTCAGGCCTCAACGGATAGATTAATGCCCAAAAAGGACAACCCGAATCCCAATCGGGTCTCGTAAGTTTTTAACCCTTCGTTTTTTCGACACGTGGATTTTTACGGTAAAAAAGGATTACCGTGGCCTGTCTTCGACTTCCCATCGCTGGAGAGTGGTGCACCATGGTACTGTTCCGTTTCAAATCCATGCACGCATTTCTAAAAGTCGTACGACACTGTTTCGCCATTTCGGACGGATGTTGCACCTTGCACCGTGGATGTTGCACCCTGTAGATATCGATTATTCGGATGGCCATAACTTCTGGCTCGTTTAGAGTTACGGGAGCCATAACCTGTCAAAACAAAGGCCTCGATGAGTTCTATGGTTTTGACAGCTTTCAGCCGTCAACGGATAGATTAATGCCCAAAAAGGATAGCCTGGATCTCAATCGGGTCTCGTAAGTTTTTTACCCTTCGTTTTTTCGACACGTGGATTTTTACGGTAAAACCGGATTACCGTGCCCCGTCTTCGACTTCCCATCACTGGAAAGTGGTGCACCATGGTAGTGTTCCGTTTCAAATCCATGCACGCATTTCTAAAAGTCGTACGGCACTGTTTCACCATTTCGGACGGATGTTGCACCTTGCAGCGTGGATGTTGCACCCTGTAGATATCGATTATTTAAATGGCCATAACTTCTGGCTTGTTTAGAGTTACGGGAGCTATAACCTGTCAAAACGAAGACCTTGATGAGTTCTATGGCTTTGACTGCTATCAGCTGTTAACGGATAGATTAATGCCCAAAAAGGACCACCCGAATCTCTATCGGGTCTCGTAAGTTTTTATACCTTCGTTTTTTCGACACATGGATTTTTACGGTAAAACGGGATTACAGTAGCTGGTCTTCGATTTACCATCGCTGGAAAGTGGTGCACCATGGTAATAATCCGTTTCAAATCCATGCACGCATTACTAAAAGTCGTACTGCACTCTTTCGCCGTTTCGGACGGATGTTGCACCTTGCACCGTGGATGTTGCACCCTGTAGATATTGGTTATTCGGACGGCCGTAACTTCTGGCTCGTTTAGAGTTACGGGAGCCATAACCTATCAAAATGAAGGCCTCGATGAGTTCTACGGATTTGACAGCTTTCAGCCGTCAACGGATAGATTAATGCCCAAAAAGGACAACCCGAATCTCAATCGGGCCTCGTAAGTTTTTTACCCTTCATTTTTTCGACACGTCGATTTTTACGGTAAAACGGGATTACCGGGACCGTCTTCGACTTCCCATCGCTGGAAAGTAGTGCACCATGGTAGTGTTCCGTTTCAAATCCATGCACGCATTTCTAAAAGTCGTACGACACTGTTTCGCCATTTCGGACGGACGTTGCACCTTGCACCGTGGATGTTGCACCCTGTAGATAACGATTATTCGGACGGCCATAACTTCTGGCTCGTTTAGAGTTACAGGAGCCATAACCTGTCAAAACAAAGGCCTCGATGAGTTCTACGGCTTTGACAGCTTTCAGCCGTCAACGGATAGATCAATGCCCAAAAAGGACAACCCGAATCTCAATCGGGTCTCGTAAGTTTTTTACCCTTCGTTTTTTCGACACGTGGATTTTTACGGTAAAACGGGATTACCGTGGCCCGTCTTCGACTTCCCAACACTGGAGAGTGGTGCACCATGGTAGTGTTCCGTTTCAAATCCATGCACGCATTTCTAAAAGTCGTACGGCACTGTTTCGTCATTTCGGACGGTTGTTGCACCGTGGATGTTGCACCCTGTAGATATCGATTATTCGGACAGGCATAACTTCTGGCTTGTTTAGAATTACAGGAGCCATATCCAGTCAAAACGAAAACCTCGGTGAGTTCTACGGCTTTGATAGCTTTCAGCCGTCAACGGATAGATTAATGCCCAAAAAGGACAACCTGAATCTCAATCGGGTCTCGTAAGTTTTTTACCCTTCGTTTTTTCGACACGTGGATTTTTACGGTAAAACCGGATTACCGTGCCCCGTCTTCGACTTCCCATCACTGGAGAGTGGTGCACCATGGTAGTGTTCCGTTTCAAATCCATGCATGCATTTCTAAAAGTCGTACGGCACTGTTTCACCATTTCGGACGGATGTTGCACCTAGCACCGTGGATGTTGCACCCTGTAGATATCGATTATCTAAACGGCCATAACTTCTGGCTCGTTTGAGTTACGGGAGCTATAACCTGTCAAAACGAAGACCTTGATGAGTTCTATGGCTTTGACTGCTATCAGCCGTTAACGGATAGATTAATGCCCAAAAAGGACAACCCGAATCTCTATCGGGTCTCGTAAGTTTTTATACCTTCGTTTTTTCGACACGTGGATTTTTACAGTACAACGGGATTGCAGTGGCTGGTCTTTGATTTACCATCGCTGGAAAGTGGTGCACCATGGTAATAATCCGTTTCAAATCCATGCACGCATTTCTAAAAGTCGTACGGCACTGTTTCGCCATTTCGGACGGATGTTGCACCTTGCACCGTGGATGTTGCACCCTGTAGATATCGATTATTCGGACGACCATAACTTCTGGCTCGTTTAGAGTTACGGAAGCCATAACCTGTCAAAATGAAGGCCTCAATGAGTTCTACGGCTTTGACAGCTTTCAGCCGTTAACGGATAGATTAATGCCCAAAAAGGGCAACCCGAATCTCATTCGGGCCTCGTAAGTTTTTTACCCTTCATTTTTTCGACACGTGGATTTTTACGGTAAAACGGGATTACCGGGACCGTCTTCGACTTCCCATCGCTGGAGAGTGGTTCACCATGGTAGTGTTCCGTTTCAAATCCATGCGCGCATTTCTAAAAGTCGTACGACACTGTTTCTCCATTTCGGACGGACGTTGCACCTTGCACCGTGGATGTTGCACCCTATAGATATCGATTGTTCGGACGACCATAACTTCTGGCTCGTTTAGAGTTACGGGAGCCATAACCTATCAAAACAAAGGCCTCGATGAGTTCTACGGCTTTGACAGCTTCCAGCCGTCAACGGATAGATCAATGCCCAAAAAGGACAACCCGAATCTCAATCGGGTCTCGTAAGTTTTTTACCCTTCGTTTTTTCGACACGTGGATTTTTACGGTAAAACAGGATTACCGTGGCCCGTCTTCGACTTCCCATCGCTGGAGAGTGGTGCACCATGGTCCTGTTCCACTTCAAATCCATGCACGCATTTCTAAAAGTCGTACGGCACTGTTTCACCATTTCGGACGGATGTTGCACCTTGCACCGTGGATGTTGCACCATGTAGATATCGATTATTCGGACGGCCATAACTTCTGGCTCGTTTAGAGTTATGGGAGCCATAACCTGTCAAAACAAACGCCTCGATGAGTTCTACGGCTTTGACAGCTTTCAGCCGTCAACTAATAGATCAATGCCCAAAAAGGACAACCCGAATCTCAATCGGGTCTCGTAAGTTTTTTACCCTTCGTTTTTTCAACATGTGGATTTTTACGGTAAAACGGGATTACCGTGGCCCGTCTTCGACTTCCCATCACTGGAGAGTGGTGCACCATGGTAGTGTTCCGTTTTAAATCCATGCACGCATTTCTAAAGGTCGTACGGCACTGTTTCACCATTTCGGACGGATGTTGCACCTTGCACTGTGGATGTTGCACCCTGTAGATATCGTTTATTTAAATGGCCATAACTTCTAGCTCGTTTAGAGTTACGGGAGCCATAACCAGTCAAAACGAAGGCCTCGATGAGTTCTACGGCTTTGACTTCTTTCAGCCATCAACGGATAGATTAATGACCAAAAAGGACAAACCGAATCTCAATCGGGTCTCGTAAGTTTTTAACCCTTCGTTTTTTCGACACGTGGATTTTTACGGTAAAACGGGATTACTGTAGCTGGCCTTCGATTTACCATCGCTGGAGAGTGGTGCACCATGGTACTGTTCTATTTCAAATCCATGCACGCATTCCTAAAAGTCGTACGGCACTGTTTCTCCATTTCGGACGGATGTTGCATCTTGCACCATGGATGTTGCACCCTGTAGATATCGATTATTCGGACGGCCATAACTTCTGGCTCGTTTAGAGTTACGGGAGCCATAACCTGTCAAAATGAAGGCCTCGATGAGTTCTACGGCTTTGACAGCTTTCAGCCGTCAACGGATAGATTAATGCCCAAAAAGGACAACCCGAATCTCAATCGGGTCTCGTAAGTTTTTTACCCTTCGTTTTTCCGACACGTGGATTTTAACGGGTAAAACGGGATTACCGTGGCCCGTCTTTGACTTCCCATCGCTGGAGAGTGGTGCACCATGGCAATGTTCCGTTTCAAATCCATGCACGCATTTCTAAAAGTCGTACGGCACTGTTTTGCCATTTCGGACGGATGTTGCACCTTGCACCATGGATGTTGCACCCTGTAGATATCGATTATTTGGACGGCCATAACTTCTGGCTCGTTTAGAGTTACGAGAGCCATAACCTGTCAAAACAAAGGCCTCGATGATTTCTACGGCTATGACAGCTTTCAGCCGTCAACGGATAGATTTATGCCCAAAAAGGACAACCCGAATCTCAATCGGGTCTCGTAAGTTTTTTACCCTTCGTTTTTTCGACACGTGGATTTTTACGGTAAAACGGGATTACCGTGGCCCGTTTTCTACTTCCCATCGCTGGAGAGTGGTGCTCCATGGTAGTGTTCCATTTCAAATCCATGCACGCATTTCTAAAAGTCGTACGGCACTGTTTCGCCATTTCGGACGGATGTAGTACCTTGCACCGTGGATGTTGCACCCTGTAGATATCGATTATTCGGACGGCCATAACTTCTGGCTCGTTTAGAGTTACAGGAGCCATAACATGTCAAAACAAAGGCCTCGATGAGTTCTACGGCTTTGACAGCTTTCAGCCGTCAATGGATAGACTAATGCCCAAAAAGGACAACCCGAATCTCAATCGGGTCTCGTAAGTTTTTTACCCTTCGTTTTTTCGACACGTGGATTTTAACGGTAAAACGGGATTACCGTGGCCCGTCTTTGACTTCCCATCGCTGGAAAGTGGTGCACCATGGCATTGTTCCGTTTCAAATCCATGCACGCATTTCTAAAAGTCGTACGACACTATTTCACCATTTCGAACGGATGTTGCACCTTGCACCGTGGATGTAGCACCCTGTAGATATCGATTATTTAAACGGCCATAACTTCTGCATCGTTTAGAGTTATGGGAGCCATAACCTGTCAAAACGAAGGCCTCGATGAGTTCTACGGCTTTGACTGCTTTCAGCCGTCAACGGATAGATTAATGCCCAAAAAGGACAACCCGAATCTCAATCAGATCTCGTAAGTTTTTAACCCTTCGTTTTTTTGACACGTGGATTTTTACGGTAAAACGGGATTACCGTGGCTGGTCTTCGATTTACCATCGCTGGAGAGTGGTGCACCATGGTACTGTTCCGTTTCAAATCCATGCACGTATTTCTAAAAGTCGTACGGCACTGTTTCGCCATTTCGGACGGATGTTGCATCTTGCACCGTGGATGTTGCACCCTATAGATATCGAATATTAGGACGGCCATAACTTCTGGCTCGTTTAGAGTTACGAGAGCTATAACCTGTCAAAATGAAGGCCTCGATGAGTTCTACGGCTTTGATGGCTTTTAGCCGTCAATGGATAGATTAATGCCCAAAAAGGACAACCCGAATCTCAATCGGGTCTCGTAAGTTTTTTACCCTTCGTTTTTTTGACACGCTGATTTTAACGGTAAAACGGGATTACCGTGGCCCGTCTTCGACTTCCCATCGCTGGAGAGTGGTGCCCCCTGGTAGTGTTTCGTTTCAAATCCATGCACGCATTTCTAAAAGTCGTACGGCACTGTTTCGCCATTTCGGACGGATGTTGCACCTTGCACCGTGGATGTTGCACCCTGTAGATATTGATTGATCGGACGACCATAACTTCTGCCTCGTTTAGAGTTACGGGAACCATAACCTGTCAAAACGAAGGCCTCGATGAGTTCTACGGCTCGACGGCTTTCAGCCATCAACGGATAGGTTAATTCCCAAAAAGGACAACCCGAATCTCAATCGGGTCTCGTAAGTTTTTTACCCTTCGTTTTTTCGACAGGTGGATTTTTACGGTAAAACGGAATTACCGTGGCACGTCTTCGACTTCCCATCGCTGGAGAGTGGTGCACCATGGTACAGTTCCGTTTCAAATCCATGCACGCATTTCTAAAAGTCGTACGACACTGTTTCGCCATTTCGGACGGATGTTGCACCTTGCACCGTGGATTTTGCACCCTGTAGATATCGATTATTCAAACGGCCATCACTTCTGGCTCGTTTAGAGTTACGGGAGCCATAACCTGTCAAAACGAAGGCCTTGATGAGTTCTACGGCTTTGACAGCTTTTAGCCCTCAACGGATATATTAATGCCCAAAAAAGGCAACCCGAATCTCAATCGGGTCACGTAAGTTTTTAACCCTTCGTTTTTTCGACACGTGGATTTTTACGGTAAAAAAGGATTACCGTGGCCCGTCTTCGACTTCCCATCGCTGGAGAGTTGTACACCTGGTACTGTTCCGTTTCAAATCCATGCACGCATTTTTAAAAGTCATACGGCACTGTTTCGCCATTTCGGACGGATGTTGCACCTTGCACCGTGGATGTTGCACCCTGTAGATATCGATTATTCGGACGACCATAACTTCTGGCTCGTCTAGAGTTACGGGAGCCATAACCTGTCAAAACGAAGGCCTCGATGAGTTCTACGGCTTTGACAGCTTTCAGCCATCAACGGAAAGATTAAGGCCCAAAAAGGACAACCCGAATCTCAATCTCGTCTCGTAAGTTTTTTACCCTTCGTTTTTTCGACACGTGGATTTTTGCGGTAAAACGGGATTACCGTGGCCCGTCTTCGACTTACCATCGCTGGAGAGTGGTGCACCATGGTACTGTTCTGTTTCAAATCCATGCATGCATTTCTAAAAGTCGTACGGCACTGTTTCGCCATTTCGGACGGATGTTGCACCTTGCACCGTGGATGTTGCACCCTGTAGATATCTATTATTCGGACGGCCATAACTTCTGGCTCGTTTAGAGTTACTGGAGCCATAACCTGTCAAAACGAAGACCTCGATGAGTTCTACGGCTTTTACAGCTTTCTGCCGTCAACGCATAGATTAATGCCCAAAAAGGACAACCCGAATCTTAATCGGGTCTCATAAGTTTTTTACCCTTCGTTTTTTCGACACGTGGATTTTTACGGTAAAACAAGATTACCGTGGACCATCTTCGACTTCCCATCGCTGGAGAGTGGTGCACCATGGTAGTGTTCCGTTTCAAATCCATGCACGCATTTCTAAAAGTCGTACGTAACTGTTTCGCCATTTCGGACGGATGTTGCACCATGCACCGTGGATGTTGCACCCTGTAGATATCGATTATTCGGACGGCCATAACATCTGGCTCGTTTAGAGTTACGGGAGCTATAACCTGTCAAAACGAAGGACTCGATGAGTTCTACGGCTTTGACAGTTTTCAGCCATCAACGGATAGAATAATGCCCAAAAAGGACAACCCGAATCTGTATCGGGTCGCGTAAGTTTTTTACCCTTCGTTTTTTCGACACGTAGATTTTTACGGTAAAACGGGATTACGGTGGCTGGTCTTCGGTTTACCATTGCTGGAGAGTGGTGCACCATGGTACTGTTCCGTTTCAAATCCATGCACGCATTTCTAAAAGTCGTACGACACTGTTTCGCCATTTCGGACGGATGTTGCACCTTGCACCGTGGATGTTGCACCCTGTAGATATCGATTATTCGGACGGCCATAACTTCTGGCTCGTTTAGAGTTACGGGAGCCATAACCTGTCAAAACGAAGGCCTCGATGAGTTCTACGGCTTTGACAGCTTTCAGCCATCAACGGATAAATTAATGCCCAGAAAGGACAACCCGAATCTCAATCGGGTCTCGTAAGTTTTTTACCCTTCGTTTTTTCGACACGTGGATTTTTACGGTAAAACAGGATTACAGTGGCTGGCCTTCGATTTACCATCGCTGGAGAGCGGTGCACCATGGTTCTGTTATGTTTCAAATCCATGCATGCATTTCTAAAAGTCGTACGGCACTGTTTCGCCATTTCGGACGGATGTTGCACCTTGCACCGTGGATGTTGCACTCTGTAGATATCTATTATTCGGACGGCCATAACTTCTGGCTCGTTTAAAGTTACGGGAGCCATAACCTGTCAAAATGAAGACCTCGATGAGTTCTACAGCTTTTACAGCTTTCAGCCGTCAACGCATAGATTAATGCCCAAAAAGGACAACCCGAATCTCAATCGGGTCTCGTAAGTTTTTTACCCTTCGTTTTTTCGACACGTGGATTTTTACGGTAAAACAGTATTACAGTGGCTGGCCTTCGATTTACCATCGCTGGAGAGTGGTGCACCATGGTACTATTCTAGTTCAAATCCATGCATGCATTTCTAAAAGTCGTACGGCACTGTTTCGCCAATTCGGACGGATGTTGCACCTTGCACCGTGGATGTTGCACCCTGTAGATATCTATTATTCGGACGGCCATAACTTCTGGCTCGTTTAGAGTTACTGGAGCCATAATCTGTCAAAACAAAGGCCTCGATGAGTTCTACGGCGTTGACAGCTTTCAGCCGTCAATGGATAGATTAATGCCCAAAAAGGACAACCCGAATCTCAATCGGGTCTCGTAAGTTTTTTACCCTTCGTTTTTTCGACACGTGGATTTTTACGGTAAAACGGGTACCGTGGCCCATTTTCGACTTCCCATCGCGGGGGTGGTGCACCATGGTAGTGTTTCGTTTCAAATCCATGCACGCATTTCTAAAAGTCGTACGTCACTGTTTCGCCATTTCGGACGGATGTTGCACCTTGCACCGTGGATGTTGCACCCTGTAGATATCGATTATTCGGACGGCCATAACTTCTGGCTCGTTTTGAGTTACGGGAGCTATAACCTTTCAAAACAAAGGCCTCGATGAGTTCTATGGCTTTGACAGCTTTTAGCCGTCAACGGATAGATTAATGCCCAAAAAGGACAACCCGAATCTCAATCGGGTCTCGTAAGTTTTTTACCCTTCGTTTTTTCGACACGTGGATTTTTACGGTAAAACGGGATTACCGTGGCCCGTCTGCGACTTTCCATCGCTGGAGAGTGGTGCACCATGGTAGTGTTCCGTTTCAAATCCATGCACGCATTTCTAAAATTCGTACGACACTATTTCACCATTTCGGACGGATGTTGCACCTTGCACCGTGGATGTTGCACCCTGTAGATATCGATTATTTAAACGGTCATAACTTCTGGCTCATTTAGAGTTACGGGAGCCATAACCTGTCAAAATGAAGGCCTCGATGAGTTCTATGGCTTTGACAGCTTTCAGCCATCAACGGATAGATTAATGCCCAAAAAGGACAACCCGAATCTCAATCAGGTCTCGTAAGTTTTTTACCCTTCATTTTTTCGACACGTGGATTTTTACGGTAAAACGGGATTACCGTGGCCCGTCTTCGATTTCCCATCGCTGAAGAGTGGTGCACCATGGTAGTGTTCCGTTTCAAATCCATGCACGCATTTCTAAAAGTCGTACGGCACTGTTTTGCCATTTCGGACGGATGTTGCACCTTGCACCGTGGATGTTGCACCCTGTAGATATCGATTATTTAAACGGCCATAACTTCTGGCTCGTTTAGAGTTACGGGAGCCATAACCTGTCAAAACGAAGGCCTCGATGAGTTCTACGGCTTTGATAGCTTTTAGCCCTCAACGGATAGATTAATGCCTAAAAAGAACAACCCGAATCTCAATCGGGTCTCGTAAGTTTTTAACCCTTCCTTTTTTCGACACGTGGATTTTTACAGTAAAAAAGGATTACCGTGGCCCGTCTTCGACTTTCCATCGAAGGAGAGTGGTGCACCATGGTACTGTTCCGTTTCAAATCCATGCACGCATTTCTAAAAGTCGTACGACACTGTTTTGCCATTTCGGACGGATGTTGCACCTTGCACCGTGGATGTTGCACCCTGTAGATATCGATTATTCGGACGGCCATAACTTCTGGCTCGTTTAGAGTTACGGGAGCCATAACCTGTCAAAACGAAGGCCTCGATGAGTTCTACGGCTTTGACAGCTTTCTGCCCTCAACGGAAAGATTAATGCCCAAAAAGGACAACCCGAATCTCAATCGGGTCTCGTAAGTTTTTTACCCTTCGTTTTTTCGACACGTTGATTTTTACGGTAAAACGGGATTACCATGGCCCGTCTTCGACTTACCATCGCTGGAGAGTGGTGCACCATGGTACTGTTCCATTTTAAATCCATGCACGCATTTCTAAAAGTCGTACGGCACTGTTTCGCCATTTCGGACGGATGTTGCACCTTGCACCGTGGATGTTGCACCCTGTAGATATCGATTATTCGGACGACCATAACTTCTGGCTCGTTTAGAGTTACGGGAGCCATAACCTGTAAAAACGAAGACCTCGATGAGTTCTACGGCTTTGACAGCTTTCAGCCGTCAACGGATAGAATAATGCCCAAAAAGGACAACCTGAATCTCAATCGGGTCTCGTAAGTTTTTTACCCTTCGTTTTTTTGACACGTGGATTTTTACGGTAAAACGGGATTACCGTGGCCCGTCTTCGACTTCCCATCGCTAGAGAGTGGTGCACCATGGTAGTGTTCTGTTTCAAATCCATGCAAGCATTTCTAAAAGTCGTACGGAACTGTTTCGCCATTTCGGACGGATGTTGCACCTTGCACCGTGGATGTTGCACCCTGTAGATGTCGATTATTCGGACGGCCATAACTTCTGCCTCATTTAGAATTACGAGAGGCATAACCTCTCAAAACGAAGGCCTCGATGAGTTCTACGGCTTTGACAACTTTCAGCCGTCAACGGATAGATTAATGCCCAAAAAGGACAACCTGAATCTCAATCGGGTTTCGTAAGTTTTTTACCCTTCGTTTTTTCGACACGTGGATTTTTACGCTAAAAAGGGATTACGGTGGCTGGTCTTCGACTTACCATCGCTGGAGAGTGGTGCACCATGGTACTGTTCCGTTTCAAATCCATGCAGGCATTTCTAAAAGTTGTACGGCACTGTTTCGCCATTTCGGACGGATGTTGCGCCTTGCACCGTGGATGTTGCACCCTGTAGATATCGATTATTCGGACGACCATAACTTCTGGCTCGTTTAGAGTTACGGGAGCCATAACCTGTCAAAACGAAGGCCTCGATGAGTTCTACGGCTTTGACTGGTTTCAGCCGTCAACGGATAGATTAATGCCCAAAAAGGACAACCCGAATCTCAATCGGGTCTCGTAAGTTTTTAACCCTTCGTTTTTTCGACACGTGGATTTTTACGTTAAAAAGGGATTACTGTGGCTGGTCTTCGATTTACCATCGCTTGAGAGTCGTGCACCATGGTACTGTTCCGTTTCAAATCCATGCACGCATTTCTAAAAGTCGTACGACCCTGTTTCGCCGTTTCGGACGGATGTTGCATCTTGCACTGTGGATGTTGCACCCTGTAGATATCGATTATTCGGACGGCCATAACTTCTGGCTCGTTTAGAGTTACGGGAGCCATAACCTGTCAAAATGAAGGCCTCGATGAGTTCTATGGCTTTGACAGCTTTCAGCCGTCAACGGATAGATTAATGCCCAAAAAGGACAACCCGAATCTCAATCGGGTCTCGTAGGTTTTTTACCCTTCATTTTTTCGACACGTGGATTTTAACGGTAAAATGGGATTAACGTGGCCCGTCTTCGACTTCCCATCGCTGGAGAGTGGTGCACCATGGTACTGTTCCGTTTCAAATCCATGCACGCATTTCTAAAAGTCGTACGACACTGTTTCGCCATTTTGGACGGATGTTGCATCTTGCACCGTGGATGTTGCACCCTGTAGATATCGATTATTCGGACGGCCATAACTTCTGGCTCGTTTAGAGTTACGGGAGCCATAACCTGTCAAAATGAAGGCCTCGATGAGTTCTACGGCTTTGACAGCTTTCAGCCGTCAACTGATAGATTAATGCCCAAAAAGGACAACCCGAATCTCAATCGGGTCTCGTAAATTTTTTACCCTTAATTTTTTCGACACGTGGATTTTTACGGTAAAACGGGATTACCGTGGCCCGTCTTCGACTTCCCATCGCTGGACAGTGGTGCACCATGGTAGTGTTCCGTTTCAAATCCACGCATGCATTTCTAAAAGTCGTACGACACTGTTTCGCCATTTCGGACGGATGTTGCACCTTGCACCGTGGATGTTGCACCCTGTAGATATCAATTATTCAAACGGCCATAATTTCTGGCTCGTTTAGAGTTACGGAAGCCATAACCTGTCAAAACGAAGGCCTCGATGAGTTGTATGGCTTTGATAGCTTTCAGCCCTCAACGGATAGATTAATGCCCAAAAAGGACAACCCAAATCCCTATCGGGTCTCGTAAGTTTTTAACCCTTCGTTTTTTCGACACGTGGATTTTTACGTTAAAAAAGGATTACCGTGGCACGTCTTCGACTTTCCATCGCTGGAGAGTGGTGCACCATGGCATTGTTCCGTTTCAAATCCATGCACACATTTCTAAAAGTCGTATGCCACTGTTTTTCCATTTCGAACGGATGTTGCACCTTGCACCGTGGATGTTGCACCCTATACATATCGATTATTCGGACGGCCATAACTTCTGGCTCGTTTAGAGTTACGTGAGCCATAACCTGTCAAAACGAAGGCCTTGATGAGTTCTACGGCTTTGATAGCTTTCAGCCGTCAACTGAAAGATAAATGCCCAAAAAGGACAACCCGAATCTCAATCGGGTCTCGTAAGTTTTTTACCCTTCGTTTTTTCGACACGTGGATTTTTACGGTAAAACAGGATTACCGTGGCTGGCCTTCGATTTACCATCGCTGGAGAGTGGTGCACCATGACACAGTTTCGTTTCAAATCCATGCACACATTTCTAAAAGTCGTACGGCACTGTTTGGCCATTTCGGACGGATGTTGCATCTTGCAAAGTGGATGTTGCACCCTGTAGATATCGATTATTCGGACGGCCATAACTTCTGGCTCGTTTAGAGTTACGGGAGCCATAACCTGTCAAAACGAAGGCCTCGATAAGTTCTACGGCTTTGATAGCTTTCAGCCGTCAACCGATAGATTAATGCCCAAAAAGGACAACCCGAATCTCAATCGGGTTTCGTAAGTTTTTTACCCTTCGTTTTTTCGACACGTTGATTTTTACGGTAAAACGGGATTATTGTGGCTGGTCTTCGACTTACCATCGCTGGAGAGTGGTGCATCATGTTACTGTTCCGTTTCAAATCCATGCACGCATTTCTAAAAGTCGTACGACACTGTTTCGCCATTTCGGACGGATGTTGCGCCTTGCACCGTGGATTGTGCACCCTGTAGATATCGATTATTCGGACGACCATAACTTCTGGCTAGTTTAGAGTTATGGGAGCCATAACCTGTCAAAACGAAGGCCTCGATGAGTTCTATGGCTTTGATCGCTTTCAGCCGTCAACGGAAAGATTAATGCCCAAAAAGGACAACCCGAATCTCAATCTGGTCTCGTAAGTTTTTAACCCTTCGTTTTTTCGACACGTGGATTTTTACGGTAAAACGGGATTACTGTGGTTGGACTTCGATTTACCATCGCTGGAGAGTGGTGCACCATGGTACTGTTCCATTTCAAATCCATGCACGCATTTCTAAAAGTCGTACGGCACTGTTTCGCCATTTCGGACGGATGTTGCATCTTGCACCGTGGATGTTGCACCCTGTAGATATCGATTATTCGGACGGCCATAACTTCTGGCTCATTTAGAGTTTCTGGAGCCATAACCTGTCAAAATGAAGGCCTCGATGAGTTCTACGGCTTTGAAAGCTTTCAGCCGTCAACGGATAGATTAATGCCCAAAAAGGACAACCCGAATCTCAATCGGGTCTCGTAAGTTTTTTACCCTTCATTTTTTCGACACGTGGATTTTTACGCTAAAACGGGATTACCGTGTCCCGTCTTCGACTTCCCATCACTGGAGAGTGGTGCACCATGGTAGTGTTCCGTTTCAAATCCATGCACGCATTTCTAAAAGTTGTACGGCACTGTTTCGCCATTTCGGACGGATGTTGCACCTTGCACCGTGGATGTTGCACCCTATAGATATCGATTATTTAAACGGCCATAACTTCTGGCTCGTTTAGAGTTACGGGAGCCATAACCTGTCAAAACGAAGGCCTCAATGAGTTCTACACCTTTGACTGCTTTCAGCCATCAACGGATAGATTAATGCCCAAAAAGGACGACCCGAATCTCAATCGGGTCTCGTAAGTTTTTAACCCTTCGTTTTTTCGACAGTGGATTTTTACGGTTAAACGGGATTACTGTGGCTGGTCTTCGATTTAACATCGCTGGAGAGTGGTGCACCATGGTACTGTTCCGTTTCAAATCCATGCACGCATTTCTAAAAGTCGTACGGCACTGTTTCGCCATTTCGGACGGATGTTGCATCTTGCACCGTGGATGTTGCACCCTGTAGATATCGATTATTCGGATGGCCATAACTTCTGGCTCGTTTAGATTTACGGGAGCTATAACCTGTCAAAATGAAGGCCTCGATGACTTCTATGGCTTTGACAGCTTTCAGCCGTCAACGGATAGATTAGTGCCCAAAAAGGACAACCTGAATCTCAATCGGGTCTCGTAAGTTTTTTACCCTTCATTTTTTCGACACGTGGATTTTTACGGTAAAACGGGATTACCGTGGCCCGTCTTCGACTTCCCATCGCTGGAGAGTAGTGCACCATGGTAGTGTTCCATTACAAATCCATGCACGCATTTCTAAAAGTCGTACGACACTGTTTCGCCATTACGGTCGGATGTTGCACCTTGCAACGTGGATGTTGCACCCTGTAGATATCGATTATTCAAACGCCCATAACTTCTGGCTCATTTAGAGTTACGGGAGCCATAACCAGTCAAAACGAAGGCCTCGATGAGTTCTATGGCTTTGACAGCTTTCAGCCCTCAACGGATAGATTAATGCCCAAAAAGGACAACCCGAATCCCAATCGGGTCTCGTAAGTTTTTAACCCTTCGTTTTTTCGACACGTGGATTTTTACGGTAAAAAAGGATTACCGTGGCCCGTCTTCGACTTCCCATCGCTGGAGAGTGGTGCACCATGGTACTGTTCCGTTTCAAATCCATGCACGCATTTCTAAAAGTCGTACGGCACTGTTTCGCCATTTCGGACGGATGTTGCACCTTGCACCGTGGATGTTGCACCCTGTAGATATCGATTATTCGGACGGCCATTACTTCTGGCTCGTTTTGAGTTACGGGAGCCATAACCTGTCAAAACAAAGGCCTCGATGACTTCTATGGCTTTGACAGCTTTCAGCCGTCAACGGATAGATTAGTGCCCAAAAAGGACAACCTGAATCTCAATCGGGTCTCGTAAGTTTTTTACCCTTCGTTTTTTCGGCACGTGGATTTTTACGGTAAAACCGAATTACCGTGCCCCGTCGTCGACTTCCCATCACTGGAGAGTGGTGCACCATGGTAGTGTTCCGTTTCAAATCCATGCACGCATTTCTAAAAGTCGTACGGCACTGTTTCACCATTTCGGACGGATGTTGCACCTTGCACCGTGGATGTTGCACCCTGTAGATATCGATTATTTAAATGGCCATAACTTCTGGCTCGTTTAGAGTTACGGGAGCTATAACCTGTCAAAACGAAGAACTTGATGAGTTCTATGGCTTTGGCTGCTATCAACCGTTAACGGATAGATTAATGCCCAAAAAGGACAACCCGAATCTCTATCGGGTCTCGTAAGTTTTTATACCTTCGTTTTTTCAACACGTGGATTTTTACGGTAAAACGGGATTACAGTGGCTGGTCTTCGATTTACCATCGCTGGAAAGTGGTGCACCATGGTAATAATCCGTTTCAAATCCATGTACGCATTACTAAAAGTCGTACGGCACTGTTTCGCCGTTTCGGACGGATGTTGCACCTTGCACCGTGGATGTTGCACCCTGTAGATATCGATTATTCGGACGGCCATAACTTCTGGCTCGTTTAGAGTTACGGGAGCCATAACCTGTCAAAATGAAGGCCTCGATGAGTTCTACGGCTTTGACAGCTTTCAGCCGTCAACGGATAGATTAATGCCCAAAAAGGACAACCCGAATCTCAATTGGGCCTCGTAAGTTTTTTGCCCTTCATTTATTTGACACGTGGATTTTTACGGTAAAACGGGATTACCGGGACCGTCTTTGACTTCCCATCGCTGGAGAGTGGTGCACCATGGTAGTGTTCCGTTTCAAATCCATGCGCGCATTTCTAAAAGTCGTACGACACTGTTTTGCCATTTCGGACGGACGTTGCACCTTGCACCGTGGATGTTGCACCCTATAGATATCGATTATTCGGACGGCCATAACTTCTGGCTCGTTTTGAGTTACGGGAGCCATTAACTGTCAAAACAAAGGCCTCGATGAGTTCTACGGCTTTGATAGCTTTCAGCTGTCAACTGATAGATCAATGAAAAAAAGGACAACCCGAATCTCAATCGGGTCTCGTAAGTTTTTTACCCTTCGTTTTTTCGACACGTGGATTTTTACGGTAAAACGGGATTACCGTGGCCCTTCTTTGACTTTCCATCGCTGGAGAGTGGTGCTCCATGGTAGTGTTCCATTTCAAATCCATGCACGCATTTCTAAAAGTCGTACGGCACTGTTTCGCCATTTCGGACGGATGTTGCACCGTGGATGTTGCACCCTGTAGATATCGATTATTCGGACGGCCATAACTTCTGGCTCGTTTAGAGTTGCAGGAGCCATAACCAGTCAAAACGAAAACCTCGGTGAGTTCTACGGCTTTGATAGCTTTCAGCTGTCAACGGATAGATTAATGCCCAAAAAGGACAACCTGAATCTCAATCGGGTCTCGTAAGTTTTTTACCCTTCGTTTTTTCGACACGTGGATTTTTACGGTAAAACCGGATTACCGTGCCCCGTCTTCGACTTCCCATCACTGGAGAGTGGTGCACCATGGTAGTGTTCCGTTTCAAATCCATGCACGCATTTCTAAAAGTCGTACGGCACTGTTTCACCATTTCGGATGGATGTTGCACCTTGCACCGTGGATGTTGCACCCTGTAGATATCTATTATTTAAACGGCCATAACTTCTGGCTCGTTTGAATTACGGGAGCTATAACCTATCAAAACGAAGACCTTGATGAGTTCTATGCCTTTGACTGCTATCATCCGTTAACAGATAGATTAATGCCAAAAAAGGACAACCCGAATCTCAATCGGGTCTCGTAAGTTTTTAACCCTTCGTGTTTTTAACATGTGGATTTTTGCGGTAAAACGGGATTACAGTGGCTGGTCTTCGATTTATCATAGCTGGAGAGTGGTGCACCATGGTACTGTTCCGTTTCAAATCCATGCACGCATTTCTAAAAGTCGTACGACACTGTTTCGCCGTTTCGGACGGATGTTGCACCTTGCACCGTGGATGTTGCACCCTGTAGATATCGATTATTCGGACGGCCATAACTTATGGCTCGTTTAGAGTTACGGGAGCCATAACCTGTCAAAATGAAGGCCTCGATGAGTTCTACGGCTTTGACGGCTTTCAGCCGTCAACGGATAGATTAATTCCCAAAAAGAACAACCCGAATCTCAATCGGGCCTCGTAAGTTTTTTACCCTTCATTTTTTCGACACGTGGATTTTTACGGTAAAACGGGATTACCGGGACCGTCTTCGACTTCCCATCGCTGGAGAGTGGTGCACCATGGAAGTGTTCCGTTTCATATCCATGCGCGCATTTCTAAAAGTCGTACGACACTGTTTCTCCATTTCGGACGGACGTTGCACCTTGCACCGTGGATGTTGCACCCTGTAGATATCGATTATTCGGACGGCCATAACTTCTGGCTCGTTTAGAGTTACGGGAGCCATAACCTGTCAAAACAAAGGCCTCGATGAGTTCTACGGCTTTGACAGCTTTCAGCCGTCAACGGATAGATCAATGCCCAAAAAGGACAACCTGAATCTCAATCGGGTCTCGTAGGTTTTTTACCCTTCGTTTTTTCGACACGTGGATTTTTACTGTAAAACGGGATTACCGTGGCCCGTCTTCGACTTCCCATCGCTGGAGAGTGGTGCACCATGGTAGTGTTCCGTTTCAAATCCATGCACGCATTTCTAAAAGTCGTACGGCACTGTTTCGCCATTTCGGACGGATGTTGCACCGTGGATGTTGCACCCTGTAGATATCGATTATTCGGACGGTCATAACTTCTGGCTCGTTTAGAGTTACGGGAGCCATAACCTGTCAAAATGAAAACCTCGGTAAGTTCTACGGCTTTGACAGCTTTCAGTCGTCAACGGATAGATTAATGCCCAAAAAGGACAACCCGAAACTCAATCGGGTCTCGTAAGTTTTTTACCCTTCATTTTTTCGACACGTGGATTTTTACGGTAAAACGGGATTACCGTGTACTGTCTTCGACTTCCCATCTTTGGAGAGTGGTGCACCAAGGTAGTGTTCCGTTTCAAATTCATGCACGAATTTCTAAAAGTCGTACGGCACTGTTTCACCATTTCGGACGGATGTTGCACCTTGCACCGTGGATGTTGCACCCTGTTGATATCAATTATTCAGACGGCCATAACTTCTTTCTCGTTTATAGTTATGGGAGCCATAACCTGTCAAAATAAACGCCTCGATGAGTTCTACGTCTTTGACAGCTTTCAGCCGTCAACGAATAGATCAATGCCCAAAAAGGACAACCCGAATTTCAATCGGATCTCGTAAGTTTTTTACCCTTCGTTTTTTCAACACGTGGATTTTTACGGTAAAACGGGATTACCGTGGCCCGTCTTCGACATCCCATCACTGGAGAGTGGTGCACCATGGTAGTGTTCCGTTTCAAATCCATGCACGCATTTCTAAAAGTCGTACGGCACTGTTTCACCATTTCGGACGGATGTTGCACCTTGCACCGTGGATGTCGCACCCTGTAGATATCGATTATTTAAATGGCCATAACTTCTGGCTCGTTTAGAGTTACGGGAGCTATAACCTGTCAAAACGAATACCTTGATGAGTTCTATGGCTTTGGCTGCTATCAACCGTTAACGGATAGATTAATGCCCAAAAAGGACAACCCGAATCTCTATCGGGTCTCGTAAGTTTTTATACCTTCGTTTTTTCGACACGTGGATTTTTACGGTAAAACGGGATTACAGTGGCTGGTCTTCGATTTACCATCGCTGGAAAGTGGTGCACCATGGTAATAATCCGTTTCAAATCCATGCACGCGTTACTAAAAGTCGTACGGCACTGTTTCGCCGTTTCGGACGGATGTTGCACCTTTCACCGTGGATGTTGCACCCTGTAGATATCGATTATTCGGACGGCCATAACTTCTGACTCGTTTAGAGTTACGGGAGCCATAACCTGTCAAAATGAAGGCCTCGATGAGTTCTACGGCTTTGACAGCTTTCAGCCGTCAACGGATAGAACAATGCCTAAAAAGGACAACCCGAATCTCAATAGGGTCTCGTAAGTTTTTTACCCTTCGTTTTTTCGACACGTGGATTTTTACGGTAAAACAGGATTACCCTGGCTGGCCTTCGATTTACCATCGCTGGAGAGTGGTGCACCATGGTACTGTTCCGTTTCAAATCCTTGCACGCATTTCTAAAAGTCGTACGGCATTGTTTCGCCATTTCGGACGGATGTTGCACCTTGCACCGTGGATGTTGCATCCTGAAGATATCGATTATTCGGACGGCCATAACCTCTGGCTCGTTTAGAGTTACGGGAGCCATAACCTGTCAAAACAAAGGCCTCGATGAGTTCTACGGCTTTGACTGCTTTCAGCCGTCAACGGATAGATTAATGCCCAAAAAGGACGACCTGAATCTCAATCGGGTCTCGTAAGTTTTTTACCCTTCGTTTTTTCGACACGTGGATTTTTACGGTAAAACGGGATTACCGTGGCCCGTCTTCGACATCCCATCACTGGAGAGTGGTGCACCATGGTAGTGTTCCGTTTCAAATCCATGCACGCATTTCTAAAAGTCGTACGGCACTGTTGCTCCATTTGGGACGGATGTTGCACCTTGCACCGTGGATGTTGCATCCTGTAGATATCGATTATTTAAACGGCCATAACTTCTGGCTCGTTTTGAGTTACGGGAGCCATAACCTGTCAAAACGAAGACCTCGATGAGTTCTATAGCTTTGTCTGCTTTCAGCCGTCAACGGACTGATTAATGCCCAAAAAGGACAACCCGAATCTCAATCGGGTCTCGTAAGTTTTTTACCCTTCGTTTTTTCGACACGTGGATTTTTACGGTAAAATGGGATTACGGTGGCTGGTCTTCGATTTACCATCGCTGGAGAGTGCTGCACCATGGTACTGTTCCGTTTCAAATCCATGCACGCATTTCTAAAAGTCGTACGGCACTGTTTCGCCATTTCGGACGGATGTTGCACCTTGCACCGTGGATGTTGCACCCTGTAGATATCTATTATTGGATGGCCATAACTTCTCGCTCGTTTAGAGTTACGGGAGCCATAACCTGTCAAAACGAAGACCCCATAAGTTCTACGGCTTTGAAAGCTTTCAGCCGTCAACGCATAGATTAATGCCCAAAAAGGACAACCCGAATCTCAATAGGGTCTCGTAAGTTTTTTACCCTTCGTTTTTTCGACATGTGGATTTTTACGGTAAAACAGGATTACAGTGGCTGGCCTTCGATTTACCATCTCTGGAGAGTGGTGCACCATGGTACTGTTCCATTTCAAATCCTTGCACGCATTTCTAAAAGTGGTACGGCATTGTTTCGCCATTGCGGACGGATGTTGCACCTTGCACCGTGGATGTTGCACCCTGAAGATATCGATTATTTGGACGGCCATAACTTCTGGCTCGTTTAGAGTTACGGGAGCCATAACCTGTCAAAACAAAGGCCTCGATGAGTTCTACGGCTTTGACAGCTTTCAGCCGTCAACGGATAGATTAATGCCCAAAAAGGACAACCGGAATCTCAATCGGGTCTCGTAAGTTTTTTACCCTTCGTTTTTTCGACACGTGGATTTTTACGGTAAAACGGGATTACCGTGGCCCGTCTTCGACATCCCATCACTGGAGACTGGTGCACCATGGTAGTGTTCCGTTTCAAATCCATGCACGCATTTCTAAAAGTCGTACGGCACTGTTTCTCCATTTCGGACGGATGTTGCACCTTGCACCGTGGATGTTGCATCCTGTAGATATCGATTATTTAAACGGCCATAACTTCTGGCTCGTTTAGAGTTACGGGAGCCATAACCTGTCAAAACGAAGACCTCGATGAGTTCTCTAGTTTTGTTTGCTTTCAGCCGTCAACGGATAGATTAATGCCCAAAAAGGACAACCCGAATCTCAATCGGGTCTCGTAAGTTTTTTACCCTTCGTTTTTTCGACACGTGGATTTTTACGGTAAAACGGGATTACGGTGGCTGGTCTTCGATTTACCATCGCTGGAGAGTGGTGCACCATGGTAGTGATCCGTTTCAAATCCATGCACGCATTTCTAAAAGTCGTACGGCACTGTTTCACCATTTCGGACGGATGTTGCACCTTGCACCGTGGATGTTGCACCCTGTTGATATCAATTATTCGGACGGCCATAACTTCTGGCTCGTTTATAGTTATGGGAGCCATAACCTGTCAAAATAAACGCCTCGATGAGTTCTACGTCTTTGACAGCTTTCAGCCGTCAACGAATAGATCAATGCCCAAAAAGGACAACCCGAATCTCAATCGGGTCTCGTAAGTTTTTTACCCTTCGTTTTTTCAACACGTGGATTTTTACGGTAAAACGGGATTACCGTGGCCCGTCTTCGACATCCCATCACTGTAGAGTGGTGCACCATGGTAGTGTTCCGTTTCAAATCCATGCACGCATTTCTAAAAGTCGTACGGCACTGTTTCACCATTTCGGACGGATGTTGCACCTTGCACCGTGGATGTCGCACCCTGTAGATATCGATTATTTAAATGGCCATAACTTCTGGCTCGTTTAGAGTTACGGGAGCTATAACCTGTCAAAACGAAGACCTTGATGAGTTCTATGGCTTTGGCTGCTATCAACCGTTAACGGATAGATTAATGCCCAAAAAGGACAACCCGAATCTCTATCGGGTCTCGTAAGTTTTTATACCTTCGTTTTTTCGACACGTGGATTTTTACGGTAAAACGGGATTACAGTGGCTGGTCTTCGATTTACCATCGCTGGAAAGTGGTGCACCATGGTAATAATCCGTTTCAAATCCATGCACGCATTACTAAAAGTCGTACGGCACTGTTTCGCCGTTTCGGACGGATGTTGCACCTTGCACCGTGGATGTTGCACCCTGTAGATATCGATTATTCGGACGGCCATAACTTCTGACTCGTTTAGAGTTACGGGAGCCATAACCTGTCAAAATGAAGGCCTCGATGAGTTCTACGGCTTTGACAGCTTTCAGCCGTCAACGGATAGAACAATGCCTAAAAAGGACAACCCGAATCTCAATAGGGTCTCGTAAGTTTTTTACCCTTCGTTTTTTCGACACGTGGATTTTTACGGTAAAACAGGATTACCGTGGATGGCCTTCGATTTACCATCGCTGGAGAGTGGTGCACCATGGTACTGTTCCGTTTCAAATCCTTGCACGCATTTCTAAAAGTCGTACGGCATTGTTTCGCCATTTCGGACGGATGTTGCACCTTGCACCGTGGATGTTGCATCCTGAAGATATCGATTATTCGGACGGCCATAACCTCTGGCTCGTTTAGAGTTACGGGAGCCATAACCTGTCAAAACAAAGGCCTCGATGAGTTCTACGGCTTTGACTGCTTTCAGCCGTCAACGGATAGATTAATGCCCAAAAAGGACGACCTGAATCTCAATCGGGTCTCGTAAGTTTTTTACCCTTCGTTTTTTCGACACGTGGATTTTTACGGTAAAACGGGATTACCGTGGCCCGTCTGTGACATCCCATCACTGGAGAGTGGTGCACCATGGTAGTGTTCCGTTTCAAATCCATGCACGCATTTCTAAAAGTCGTACGGCACTGTTGCTCCATTTGGGACGGATGTTGCACCTTGCACCGTGGATGTTGCATCCTGTAGATATCGATTATTTAAACGGCCATAACTTCTGGCTCGTTTTGAGTTACGGGAGCCATAACCTGTCAAAACGAAGACCTCGATGAGTTCTATAGCTTTGTCTGCTTTCAGCCGTCAACGGACCGATTAATGCCCAAAAAGGACAACCCGAATCTCAATCGGGTCTCGTAAGTTTTTTACCCTTCGTTTTTTCGACACGTGGATTTTTACGGTAAAACGGGATTACGGTGGCTGGTCTTCGATTTACCATCGCTGGAGAGTGCTGCACCATGGTACTGTTCCATTTCAAATCCATGCACGCATTTCTAAAAGTCGTACGGCACTGTTTCGCCATTTCGGACGGATGTTGCACCTTGCACCGTGGATGTTGCACCCTGTAGATATCTATTATTGGATGGCCATAACTTCTGGCTCGTTTAGAGTTACGGGAGCCATAACCTGTCAAAACGAAGACCTCCATAAGTTCTACGGCTTTGAAAGCTTTCAGCCGTCAACGCATAGATAAATGCCCAAAAAGGACAACCCGAATCTCAATAGGGTCTCGCAAGTTTTTTACCCTTCGTTTTTTCGACACGTGGATTTTTACGGTAAAACAGGATTACAGTGGCTGGCCTTCGATTTACCATCGCTGGAGAGTGGTGCACCATGGTACTGTTCCATTTCAAATCCTTGCACGCATTTCTAAAAGTGGTACGGCATTGTTTCGCCATTGCGGACGGATGTTGCACCCTGCACCGTGGATGTTGCACCCTGAAGATATCGATTATTTGGACGGCCATAACTTCCGGCTCGTTTAGAGTTACGGGAGCCATAACCTGTCAAAACAAAGGCCTCGATGAGTTTTACGGCTTTGACAGCTTTCAGCCGTCAACGGATAGATTAATGCCCAAAAAGGACAACCGGAATCTCAATCGGGTCTCGTAAGTTTTTTACCCTTCGTTTTTTCGACACGTGGATTTTTACGGTAAAACGGGATTACCGTGGCCCGTCTTCGACATCCCATCACTGGAGACTGGTGCACCATGGTAGTGTTCCGTTTCAAATCTATGCACGCATTTCTAAAAGTCGTACGACACTGTTTCTCCATTTCGGACGGATGTTGCACCTTGCACCGTGGATGTTGCATCCTGTAGATATCGATTATTTAAACGGCCATAACTTCTGGCTCGTTTAGAGTTACGTGAGCCATAACCTGTCAAAACGAAGACCTCGATGAGTTCTATAGTTTTGTCTGCTTTCAGCCGTCAACGGATATATTAATGCCCAAAAAGGACAACCCGAATCTCAATCGGGTCTCGTAAGTTTTTTACCCTTCGTTTTTTCGACACGTGGATTTTTACGGTAAAACGGGATTACGGTGGCTGGTCTTCGATTTACCATCGCTGGAGAGTGGTGCACCATGGTAGTGTTCCGTTTCAAATCCATGCACGCATTTCTAAAAGTCGTACGGCACTGTTTCACCATTTCGGACGGATGTTGCACCTTGCACCGTGGATGTTGCACCCTGTAGATATCGATTATTTAAACGGCCATAACTTATGGCTCGTTTAGAGTTACGGGAGCCATAACCTGTCAAAACGAAGACCTCGATGAGTTCTATGGCTTTGACTGTTTCAGCCGTCAACGGATAGATTAATGACCAAAAAGGACAACCCGAATCTCAATCGGGTCTCGTAAGTTTTTAACCCTTCGTTTTTTCGACACGTGGATTTTTACGGTAAAACGGGGCTACGGTGGCTGGTCTTCGATTTACCATCGCTGGAGAGTGGTGCACCATGGTACCGCACCGTTTCAAATCCATGCACACATTTTGAAAAGTCATACGGCACTGTTTCGCCATTTCCGATGGATGTTGCACCTTGCACTGTGGATGTTCCACCCTGTAGATATCGATTATTCAGACGGTCATAACTTCTGGCTCGTTTAGAGTAACGGAAGCCATAACCTGTCAAAATGAAGCCCTCGATGAGTTCTACGGCTTTGACAGCTTTCAGCCGTCAACGGATAGATTAATGCCCAAAAAGGACAACTCGAATCTCAATCGGGTCTCGTAAGTTTTTTACCCTTCATTTTTTCGACACGTGGATTTTTACGGTAAAACGGGATTACCGCGGCCCGTCTTCGACTTCCTATTGCTGGAGAGTGGTGCACCATGGTAGTGTTCCGTGTCAAATCCATGCACGCATTTCTAAAAGTCGTACGACACTGTTTCGCCATTTCGGACGGATGTTGCACCTTGCACCGTGGATGTTGCACCCTGTAGATATCGATTATTCGGACGGCCATAACTTCTGGCTCGTTTAGAATTACGGGATCCATAACCTGTCAAAACAAAGGCCTCGATGAGTTCTACGGCTTTGACAGCTTTCAGCCGTCAACGGATAGATTAATGCCCAAAAAGGACATCCCGAATCTCAATCGGGTCTCGTAAGTTTTTTACCCTTCGTTTTTTCGACACGTGGATTTTTACGGTAAAACGGGATTACCGTGGCCCGTCTTCGACTTCCCATCGCTGGAGAGTGGTGCACCATGGTAATGTTCCGTTTCAAATCCATGCACGCATTTCTAAAAGTCGTGCGGCACTGTTTCACCATTTCGGACGGATGTTGCACCTTTCAGCGTGGATATTGCACCCTGTAGATATCGATTATTTAAACGGCCATAACTACTGGCTCGTTTAGAGTTACGGGAGCCATAACCTGTCAAAACGAAGTCCTCGATGAGTTTTATGGCTTTGACTGCTTTCAGCTGTCAACCGATAGATTAATGCCCAAAAAGGACAACCCAAATCTCAATCGGGTCTCGTAAGTTTTTAACCCTTCGTTTTTTCGACACGTGGATTTTTACGGTAAAACGGGATTACTGTGGCTGGTCTTCGATTTACCATCGCTGGAGAGTGGTGCACCATGGTACTGTTCCGTTTCAATTCCATGCGCGCATTTATAAAAGTCGTACGGCACTGTTTCGCCATTTCGGACGGATGTTGCATCTTGCACCGTGGATGTTGCACCCTGTAGATATCGATTATTCGGACGGCCATAACTTCTGGCTCGTTTAGAGTTACGGGAGCCATAACCTGTCAAAATGAAGGCCTCGATGAGTTCTACGGCTTTTACAGCTTTCAGCCGTCAACGGATAGATTAATGCCCAAAAAGGACAACCCGAATCTCAATCGGGTCTCGTAAGTTTTTTACCCTTCCTTTTTTCGACACGTGGAGTTTTACGGTAAAACGGGATTACCGTGGCCCGTCTTCGACTTCCCATTGCTGGAGAGTGGTGCACCATGGTAGTGTTCCGTTTCAAATCCATGCATGCATTTCTAAAAGTCGTACGGCACTGTTTCGCCATTTCGGACGGATGTTCCACCCTGTAGATATCGATTATTCAAACGGCCATAACTTCTGGCTCGTTTAGAGTTACGGGAGCCATAACCTGTCAAAACGAAGGTCTCGATGAGTTCTACGGCTTTGACAGCTTTAATCCCTCAACGGATAGATTAATGCTCAAAAAGGACAACCCGAATCTCAATCGGGTCTCGTAAGTTTTTAACCCTTCGTTTTTTCGACACGTTGATTTTTACGGTAAAAAAGGATTACCGTGGCCCGTCTTCGACTTCCCATCGCTGGAGAGTAGTGCACCATGGTACTGTTCCGTTTCAAATCCATGCACGCATTTCCAAAAGTCGTACGACACTGTTTCGCCATTTCGGACGGATGTTGCACGTTGCACCGTGGTTGTTGCACCCTGTAGATATTGATTATTCGGACATCCATAACTTCTGGCTCGTTTAGAGTTACGGGAGCCATAACCTGTCAAAACGAAGGCCTCGATGAGTTCTATGGCTTTTATAGCTTTCAGCCGTCAACGGAAAGATTAATTCCCAAAAAGGACAAACCGAATCTCAATCGGGTCTCGTAAGTTTTTTACCCTTCGCTTTTTCGACACGTGGATTTTTACGGTAAAACGGGATTACCGTGGCCCATCTTCGACTTACCATCGTAGAAGAGTGGTGCACCATGGTACTGTTCCATTTCAAACCCATGCACGCATTTCTAAAAGTCGTACGGCACAGTTTCGCCATTTCGGACGGATGTTGCACCTTGCACCGTGGATGTTGCACCCTGTAGATATCGATTATTCGGACGGCCATAACTTCTTGCGCGTTTAGAGCTACGGGAGCCATAACCTGTCAAAATGAAGCCTCGATGAGTTCTACGGCTTTGACTGCTATCAGCCGTCAACGGATAGATTAATGCCCAAAAAGGACAACCCGAATCTCAATCGGGTCTCGTAAGTTTTTTACCCTTCGTTTTTTCGACACGTGGATTTTTACGGTAAAATGGGATTACCGTGGCCCGTCTTCGACTTCCCATCGCTGGAGAGTGGTGCACCATGGTACTGTTCCGTTTCAAATCCATGCACGCTTTTCTAAAAGTCGTACGGCACCGTTTCGCCATTTCGGACGGATGTTGCACCTTGCACCATGGATGTTGCACCCTGTAGATATCGATTATTCGGACGGCCATAACTTCTAGCTCGTTTAGAGTTACGGGAGCCATAACCTGTCAAAACGAAGGCCTCGATGAGTTCTATGGCTTTGACAGCTTTCAGCCGTCAACAGATAGATTAATGCCCAAAAATGACAACCCGAATCTCAATCGGGTCTCGTAAGTTTTTTACCCTTCATTTTTTCGACACGTCGATTTTTACGGTAAAACGGGATTACCGTGGCCCGTCTTCGACTTCCCATCGCTGGAGAGTGGTGCAGCATGGTAGTGTTCCGTTTCAAATCCATGCACGCATTTCTAAAGGTCGTACGGCACTGTTTCGCCATTTCGGACGGATGTTGCACCTTGCACCGTGGATGTTGCACCCTATAGATATCGATTATTCGGACGACCATAACTTCTGGCTCGTTTAGAGTTACGGGAGCCATAACCTGTAAAAACGAAGGCCTCAATGAGTTCTACGGCTTTGATAGCTTTCAGCCATCAACGGATAGATTAATGCCCAAAAAGGACAACCCGAATCTCAATCGGGTCTCGTAAGTTTTTTACCCTTCGTTTTCTCGACACGTGGATTTTTACGGTAAAACAGGATTACCGTGGCCCGTCTTCGACTTCCCATCGCTGGAGAGTGGTGCACCATGGTACTGTTCCATTTCAAATCCATGCACGCATTTCTAAAAGTCGTACGACACTGTTTCGCCATTTCGGACGGATGTTGCACCTTGCACCGTGGATGTTGCACCCTGTAGATATCGATTATTCAGACGGCCATAACTTCTGGCTCGTTTAGAGTTACGGGAGCCATAACTTGTAAAAACGAAAGCTTCGATGAGTTCTACGGCTTTGACAGCTTTCAGCCGTGAACGGATAGATTAATGCCCAAAAAGGACAATTCGAATCTCAATCGGGTCACGTAAGTTTTTTACCCTTCGTTTTTTCGACACGTGTATTTTTACGGTAAAACGGGATTACCGTGGCCCGTCTTCGACTTCCCATCGCTGGAGATTGGTGCATCATGGTACTGTTCCATTTCAAATCCATGCACGCATTTCTAAAAGTCGTACGGCACGGTTTCGCCATTTCGGACGGATGTTGCACCTTGCACCGTGGATGTTGCACCCTGTAGATATCGATTATTCAAACGGCCATAACTTCTGGGTCGTTTAGAGTTACGGGAGCCATAACCTTTCAAAAGGAAGGCCTCGATGAGTTCTACGGAATTGACAGCTTTCAGCCGTCAAAGGATAGATTAATGCCCAAAAAGGTCAACCCGAATCTCATTCGGGTCTCGTAAGTTTTTTACCCTTCGTATTTTCGACACGTGGATTTTTACGGTAAAACGGGATTACCGTGGCTCATCTTCGACTTCCCATCGCTGGAGAGTGGTGCACCATGGTACTGTTCCGTTTCAAATTCATGCACGCATTTCTAAAAGTCGTACGGCACTGTTTCGCCATTTCGGACGGATGTTGCACTTTATACCGTGGATGTTGCACCCTGTAGATATCGATTATTCGGACGACCATAACTTCCAGCTCGTTTAGAGTTACGGGATCCATAACCTGTCAAAATGAAGGCCTCGATGAGTTCTATGGCTTTGACAGCTTTCAGCCGTCAACGGATAGATTAATGCCCAAAAAGGACAACCCGAATCTCAATCGGGTCTCGTAAGTTTTTTACCCTTCGTTTTTTCGACACGTGGATTTTTACGGTAAAACGGGATTACCGTGGCCCGTCTTCGACTTCCCATCGCTGGAGAGTGGTGCACCATGGTAGTGTTCCGTTTCAAATCCATGCACGCATTTCTAAAAGTCGTACGGCACTGTTTCGCCATTTCGGACGGATGTTGTACCTTGCACCGTGGATGTTGCACCCTGTAGATATCGATTATTCGGACGGCCATAACTTCTGGCTCGTTTAGATTTACGGGAGCCATAACCTGTCAAAATGAAGGCCTCGATGAGTTCTACGGCTTTGACAGCTTTCAGCCATCAACGGATAGATTAATGCCCAAAAAGGACAACCCGAATCTCAATCGGGTCTCGTAAGTTTTTTATTCTTCGTTTTTTCGACACGTGGAATTTTACGGTAAAACGGGATTACCGTGGCCCGTCTCCGACTTCCCATCGCTGGAGAGTGGTGCACCATGGTACTGTTCCGTTTCAAATCCATGCACGCATTTCTAAAAGTCGTACGGCACTGTTTCGCCATTTCGGACCGATGTTGCACCTTGCACCGTGGATGTTGCACCCTGTAGATATTGATTATTCAAACGGGCATAACTTCTGGCTCGTTTAGAGTTGCGGGAGCCATAATCTGTCAAAACGATGGCCTCGATGAGTTCTACGGCTTTGACGGCTTTCAGCCGTCAACGGATAGATTAATGCCCAAAAAGGACAACCCGAATCTCAATCGGGTCTCGTACATTTTTTACCCTTCGTTTTTTCGACACGTGGATTTTTACGGTAAAACAGGATTACCGTGGCCCGTCTTCGACTTCCCATCGCTAGAGAGTGATGCACCATGGTACTGTTCCATTTCAAATCCATGCACACATTTCTATAAGTCGTACGGCACTGTTTCGCCATTTCGGACGGATGTTGCACCTTGCACCGTGGATGTTGCACCCTATAGATATCGATTATTCGGACGGCCATAACTTCTGGCTCATTTAGAGTTACGGGAGCCATAACCTGTCAAAACGAAGGCCTCGAGGAGTTCTACGGCTTCGACAGCTTTCAGTTGTCCACAGATAGATTAATGCCCAAAAAGGACATCCCAAATCTCAATCGGGTCTCGTAAGTTTTTTACCCTTCGTTTTTTCGACAAGTGGATTTTTACGGTAAAACGGGATTACCGTGGCCCATCTTCGACTTCCCATCGCTGGAGAGAGGTGCACCATGGTAGTGTTCCATTTCAAATCCATGCACGCATTTCTAAAAGTCGTACGGCACTGTTTCGCCATTTCGGACGGATGTTGCACCATGCACCGTGGATGTTGCACCATGCACCGTGGATGTTGCACCCTGTAGATATCGATTATTCGGACGGCCATAACTTCTGGCTCGTTTAGAGTTACGGGAGCCATAACCTGTCAAAACGAAGGCATCGATGAGTTCTATGGCTTTGACAGCTTTCAGCCATCAACGGATAGATTAATGCCCAAAAAGGACAACCCGAATCTCAATCGGGTCTCGTAAGTTTTTTATTCTTCGTTTTTTCGACATGTGGAATTTTACGGTAAAACGGGATTACCGTGGCCCGTTTTCGACTTCCCATCACTGGAGAGTGGTGCACCGTGGTACCATTCCGTTTCAAAACCACGCACGCATTTCTAAAAGTCGTACGGCACTGTTTCGCCATTTTGGACCGATGTTGCACCTTGCACCGTGGATGTTGCACCCTGTAGATATCGATTATTCGGACGGCCATAACTTCTGGGTCGCTTAGAGTTACGGGAGCCATAACATGTCAAAACGAAGGCCTCGATAAGTTCTACGGCTTTGACTGCTTTCAGCCTTCAATGGATAGATTAATGCCTAAAAAGGACAACCCGAATCTCAATCGGGTCTCGTAAGTTTTTTACCCTTCGTTTTTTCGACACGTGGATTTTTACGGTAAAACGGGATTACCGTGGCCTGTCTTCGACTTCCCATCGCTGGAGAGTGGTGCACCATGGTACTGTTCCGTTTCAAATCCATGCACGCATTTCAAAAAGTCGTACGGCACTGTTTCTCCATTTCGTACGGATGTTGCACCTTGCACCGTGGATGTTGCACCTTGTAGATATCGATTATTCGGACGGTCATAACTTCTGGCTCGTTTAGAATTACGGGAGCCATAACCTGTCAAAACGAAGGCCTTGATGAGATCTACGGCTTTGACAGCTTTCAGCCATCAACGGATAGATTAATGCCCAAAAAGGACAACCTGAATCTCAATCGGGTCTCGTAAATTTTTACCTTTTGTTTTTTCGACACGTGGATTTTTACGGTAAAATGGGATTACCGTGGCCCGTCTTCGACTTCCCATCGCTGGAGAGTGGTGCACCATGGTAGTGTTCCGTTTCAAATCCATGCACGCATTTCTAAAAGTCGTACGACACTGTTTCGCCATTTCGGACGGATGTTGCGCCTTGCACCGTGGATGTTGCACCCTGCAGATATCGATTGTTCAAACGGCCATAACTTCTGCCTCGTTTAGAGTTACGGGAGCCATAACCTGTCAAAACGAAGGCCTCGATGAGTTCTATGGATTTGATAGCTTTCAGCCGTCAACGGATAGATTAATGACCAAAAAGGACAACCCGAATCTCAATCGGGTCTCGTAAGTTTTTTACCCTTCGTTTTTTCGACACGTGGATTTTTACGGTAAAATGGGATTACCGTGGCCTGTTTTCGACTTCCCATCGCTGGAGAGTGGTGCACCATGGTACTGTTCCGTTTCAAATCTATGCACGCATTTCTAAAAGTCATACGGCACTGTTTCTCCATTTCGGACGGATGTTGCACCTTGCACCGTGGATGTTGCACCCTGTAGATATCGATTATTCGGACGGTCATAACTTCTGGCTCGTTTAGAGTTACGGGAGCCATAACCTGTCAAAACGAAGGCCTTGATGAGTTCTACGGCTTTGACAGCTTTCAGCCATCAACGGATAGATTAATGCCCAAAAAGGACAACCTGAATCTCAATCGGGTCTCGTAAATTTTTACCTTTTGTTTTTTCGACACGTGGATTTTTACGGTAAAATGGGATTACCGTGGCCCGTCTTCGACTTCCCATCGCTGGAGAGTGGTGCACCATGGTAGTGTTCCGTTTCAAATCCATGCACGCATTTCTAAAAGTCGTACGGCACTGTTTCGCCATTACGGACAGATGTTGCACCTTGCACCGTGGATGTTGCACCCTGTAGATATCGATTATTCGGACGGCCATAACTTCTGGCTCGTTTAGAGTTACGGGAGCCATAACCTGCCAAAACGAAGGCTTCGATGAGTTCTACGGCTTTGACCGCTTTCAGCCGTCAACGGATAGATTAATGCCAAAAAGGACAACCCGAATCTCAATCGGGTCTCGTAAGTTTTTCACCCTTCGTTTTTTCGACACGTGGATTTTTACGGTAAAACGGGATTACCGTGGCCCGTCTTCGACTTCCCATCGTTGGAGAGTGGTGCACCATTGTACTGTTCCGTTTCAAATCCAAGCACGCATTTCTAAAAGTCGTACGGCACTGTTTCGCCATTTCGGACGGATGTTGCACCTTGCACCGTGGATGTTGCACCCTGTAGATATCGATTATTCGGACGGCCATAACTTCTGGCTCGTTTAGAGTTACGGGAGCCATAACCTTCCAAAACGAAGGCCTCGATTAGTTCTACGGCTTTGACAGCTTTCAGCCATCAACGGATAGATTAATGCCCTAAAAGGACAACCCGAATCTCAATCGGGTCTCGTAAGTTTTTTACCCTTCGTTTTTTCGACACATGGATTTTTACGGTAAAACAGGATTACCGTGGCCCGTCTTCGACTTCCCATCGCTAGAGAGTGATGCACCACGGTACTGTTCCATTTCAAATCCATGCACACATTTCTATAAGTCGTACGGCACCGTTTTGCCATTTCGGACGGATGTTGCACCTTGCACCGTGGATGTTGCACCCTGTTGATATCGATTATTCGGACGGCGATAACTTCTGGCTCGTTTAGAGTTACGTGAGCCATAACTTGTCAAAACGAAGGCCTCGATGATTTCTACGGCATTGACAGCTTTCAGCTGTTAACGGATAGATTAATGCCCAAAAAGGACAACCTGAATCTCAATCGGGTCTCGTAAGTTTTTTACCCTTCGTTTTTTCAACACGTGGATTTTTGCGGTAAAACGGGATTACCGTGGCCCGTCTTCGACTTTCCATTGCTGGAGAGTGGTGCACCGTGGTAGTGTTCCGTTTCAAATCCATACACGCATTTCTAAAAGTCGTACGGCACTGTTTCGCCATTTCGGACGGATGTTGCACCTTGCACCGTGGATATTGCACCCTGTAGATATCGATTATTCGGACGACTATAACTTCTGGCTCGTTTAGAGTTACGGGAGCCATAACCTGTCAAAACAAAGGCCTCGATGAGTTCTACGGATTTGACGGCTTTCAGCCGTCAACGGATAGATTAATGCCACAAAAGGAGAAACCGAATCTCAATCGGGTCTCGTAAGTTTTTTACCCTTCGTTTTTTCGACACGTGCATTTTTACGGTAAAACGGGATTACCGTGGCCCGTCTTCGACTTTCCATCGCTGGAGAGTGGTGCACCATGGTACTGTTCCGTTTCAAATCCATGCACGCATTTCTAAAAGTCGTACGGCACTGTTTCGCCATTTCGGACGGATGTTGCACCTTGCACCGTGGATGTTGCACCCTGTAGATATCGATTATTCGGACGGCCATAACTTCTGGCTCGTTTAGAGTTACGGGAGCCATAACCTGTCAAAACGAAGACCTCGATGAGTTCTATGGCTTTGATAGCTTTCATCCGTCAACGGATAGATTAATGCCCAAAAATGACAACCTGAATCTCAATCGGGTCTCGTAAGTTTCTTACCCTTCGTTTTTTCGACACGTGTATTTTTAATGGTAAAACGGAATTACGTGGCCCGCCTACGACTTCCCATCGCTGGAGAGTGGTGCACCATGGTACTGTTCCATTTCAAATCCATGCACGCATTTCTAAAAGTCGTACGGCACTGTTTCGTCATTTCGGACGGATGTTGCACCTTGCACCATGGATGTTGCACCCTGCAGATATCGATTATTCGGACGGCCATAACTTCTGGCTCGTTTAGAGTTACGGGAGCCGTAACCTGTCAAAACGAAGGCCTCGATGAGTTCTACGGCTTTGATTGCTTTCAGCCGTCAACGGATAGATTAATGCCCAAAAAGGACAACCCGAATCTCAATCGGGTCTCGTAAGTTTTTTACCCTTCGTTTTTTCAACACATGGATTAGTACGGTAAAACAGTATTACCATGGCCCGTCTTCGACTTCCCATCGCTGGAGAGTGGTGCACCATGGTACTGTTCTGTTTCAAATCCATGCACGCATTTTTAAAAGTCGTACGACACTGTTTCACAATTTCGGACGGATGCTGCACCTTGCACCGTGGATGTTGCACCCTGTAGATATCAATTATTCAAACGGCCATAACTTCTGCCTCGTTTAGAGTTACAGGAGCTATAACCTGTCAAAACGAAGGCCTCGATGAGTTCTACGCTTTGATAGCTTTCAGCCATCAACAGATAGATTAATGCCCAAAAAGGACAACCCGAATCTCAATCGGGTCTCGTAAGTTTTTTACCCTTCGTTTTTTTCGACACGTGGATTTTTACGGTAAACCAGGCTTACCGTGGCCCGTCTTGGACTTCCCATCGCTGGAGAGTGGTGCACCATGGTACTGTTCCGTTTCAAATCCATGCACGCAATTCTAAAAGTCGTACGGCACTGTTTCGCCATTTCGGACGGATGTTGCACCTTGCACCGTGGATGTTGCACCCTGTAGATATCGATTATTCGGACGGCCATAACTTCTGGCTCGTTTAGAGTTACGGGAGCCATAACCTGTCAAAACGAAGGCCTCGATGAGTTCTACGGCTTTGACCGCTTTCAGCCATCAACGTATAGATTAATGCCCAAAAAGTTCAACCCGAATCTCAATCGGGTCTCGTAAGTTTTTTAACCTTCGTTTTTTCGACACGTGGATTTTTGCGGTAAAACGGGATTAACGTGGCCCGTCTTCGACTTCCCATCGCAAGAGAATGGTGCACCATGAAACTGTTTCGTTTCAAATCCATGCACGCATTTCTAAAAGTCGTACGGCACCGTTTCGCCATTTAGGACGGATGTTGCACCTTGCACCGTGGATGTTGCACCCTGTAAATATCGATTATTCGGACGGCGATAACTTCTGGCTCGTTTAGAGTTACGTGAGCCATAACCTGTCAAAACGAAGGCCTCGATGATTTCTACGGCTTTGACAGATTTCAGCCGTCAACGGATAGATTAATGCCCAAAAAGGACAACCTGAATCTCAATCAGGTCTCGTAAGTTTTTTACCCTTCGTTTTTTCGACACGTGGATTTTTGCGGTAAAACGGGATTACCGTGGCCCGTCTTCGACTTCCCATCGCTGGAGAGTGGTGCACCATGGTAGTGTTCCATTTCAAATCCATGCACGCATTTCTAAAAGTCGCACAGCACTGTTTTGCCATTTCGGACGGATGTTGCACCTTGCACCGTGGATGTTGCACCCTGTAGATATCGATTATTCGGACGACCATAACTTCTGGCTCGTTTAGAGTCACGGGAGCCATAACCTGTCAAAACGAAGGCCTCGATGAGTTCTACGGCTTTGACGGCTTTTAGGCGTCAACGGATAGATTAATGCCCAAAAAGGACAATCCGAATCTCAATTAGGTCTCGTAAGTTTTTTACCCTTCGTTTTTTCGACACTTGGATTTTTACTGTAAAACGGGATTACCGTGGCCCGTCTTCGACTTCCCATCGTTGGAGAGTGGTGCACAATTGTATTGTTCCGTTTCAAATCCATGCACGCATTTCTAAAAGTCGTACGGCACTGTTTCGCCATTTCGGACGGATGTTGCACCTTGCACCGTGGATGTTGCACCCTGTAGATATCGATTATTCGGACGGCCATAACTTCTGGCTCGTTTAGAGTTACGGGAGCCATAACCTTCCAAAACGAAGGCCTCGATTATTTCTACGGCTTTGACAGCTTTCAGCCGTCAACGGATAGATTAATGCCCAAAAAGGACAACCCGAATCTCAATCGGGTCTCGTAAGTTTTTTACCCTTCGTTTTTTCGACACGTGGATTTTTACGGTAAAATGGGATTACCGTGGCCCGTCTTCGACTTCCCATCGCAAGAGAATGGTGCACCATGGTACTGTTCCGTTTCAAATCCATGCACGCATTTCTAAAAGTCGTACGGCACCGTTTCGCCATTTCGGATGGATGTTGCACCTTGCACCGTGGATGTTGCACCCTATTGATATCGATTATTCGGACGGCGATAACTTCTGGTTCGTTTAGAGTTACGTGAGCCACAACTTGTCAAAACGAAGGCCTCGATGATTTCTACGGAATTGACAGCTTTCAGCCGTCAACGGATAGATTAATGCCCAAAAAGGATAACCTGAATCACAATCGGGTCTCGTAAGTTTTTTACCCTTCGTTTTTTCGACACGTGGATTTTTGCCGTAAAACGGGATTACCGTGGCCCGTCTTCGACTTCCCATTGCTGGAGTGTGGTGCGCCATGGTAGTGTTCCGTTTCAAATCCATACAGGCATTTCTAAAAGTCGTACGGCCCTGTTTCGCCATTTCGGACGGATGTTGCACCTTGCACCGTGGATATTGCACCCTGTAGATATCGATTATTCGGACGACCATAACTTCTGGCTCGTTTAGAGTTATGGGAGCCATAACCTGTCAAAACAAAGGCCTCGATGAGTTCTACAGCTTTGACGGCTTTCAGTCGTCAACGGATAGATTAATGACCAAAAAGGACAACCCGAATCTCAATCGGGTCTCGTAAGTTTTTTACCCTTCGTTTTTTCGACACGTGGATTTTTACGGTAAAACGGGATTACCGTGGCCCGTCTTCGACTTTCCATCGCTGGTGAGTGGTGCACCAAGGTACTGTTCTGTTTTAAATCCATGCACGCATTTGTAAAAGTCGTACTGCACTGTTTCGCCATTTCGGACGGATGTTGCACCTTGCACCGTGGATGTTGCACCCTGTAGATATCGATTATTCGGACGGCCATAACTTCTGGCTCGTTTAGAGTAACGGAAGCCATAACCTGTCAAAACGAAGACCTCGATGAGTTCTATGGATTTGACAGCATTTAGCCGTCAACGGATAGATTAATGCCCAGAAAGGACAACCTGAATCTCAATCGGGTCTCGTAAATTTTTTACCCTTCGTTTTTTCGACACGTGGATTTTTACGGTAAAACGGGATTACCGTGGCCCGCCTTCGACTTCCCATTACTGGAGAGTGGTGCACCACGGTACTGTTCCGTTTCAAATCCATGCACGCATTTCTAAAAGTCGTACGGCACTGTTTCGTCATTTCGGACGGATGTTGCACCTTGCACCGTGGATGTTGCACCCTGCAGATATCGATTATTCGGACGGCCATAACTTCTGGCTCGTTTAGAGTTACGGGAGCCATAACCTGTCAAAACGAAGGCCTCGATGAGTTCTATGGCTTTGATTGCTTTCAGCCGTCAACGGATAGATTAATGCCCAAAAAGGACGACCCGATTCTCAATCGGGTCTCGTAAGTTTTTTACCCTTCGTTTTTTCGACACGTGGATTAGTACGGTAAAACAGGATTACCGTGGCCCGTCTTCGACTTCCCATCGCTGGAGAGTGGTGCACCATGGTACTGTTCTGTTTCAAATCCATGCACGCATTTCTAAAAGTCGTACGGCACTGTTTCTCCATTTCGGACGGATGTTGCACCTTGCACCGTGGATGTTGCACCCTGTAGATATCGATTATTCAAACGGCCATAACTTCTGCCTCGTTTAGAGTTACAGGAGCCATAACCTGTCAAAACGAAGGCCTCGATGAGTTCTACGCTTTGATAGCTTTCAGCCATCAATAGAGTGGTGCACCATGGTACTGTTCCGTTTCAAATCCATGCATGCATTTCGAAAAGTCGTACGGCACTGTTTCGCCATTTCGGACGGATGTTGCACCTTGCACCGTGGATGTTGCACCCTGTAAATATCGATTATTCGGACGGCTATAACTTCTGGCTCGTTTAGAGTTACGGGAGCCATAACCTGTCAAAACGAAGGCCTCGATGAGTTCTATGGCTTTGACGGCTTTCAGCCGTCAACGGATAGATTAATGCCCAAAAAGGACAACCCGAATCTCAATCGGGTCTCTTAAGTTTTTTACCCTTCGTTTTTTCGACACGTGGATTTTTACGGTAAAAAGGGATTACGGTGGCCCGTCTTCGACTTCCCATCGCTGGAGAGTGGTGCACCATGGTACTGTTCTGTTTCAAATCCATGCACGTATTTCTAAAAGTCGTACGGCACTGTTTCGCCATTTCGGACGGATGTTGCACCTTGCACCGTGGATGTTGCACCCTGTAGATATCGACTATTCGGACGGCCATAACTTCTGGCTCGTTTAGAGTTACGGGAGCCATAACCTGTCAAAACGAAGGCCTCGATGATTTCTACGGCTTTTACCACTTTCAGCCGTCAACGGATAGATTAATGCCCAAAAAGGACAACCCGAATCTCAATCGGGTCTCGTAAGTTTTTTACCCTTCGTTTTTTCGATACGTGGATTTTTACGGTACAACGGGATCACGGTGCCCCGTCTTCGACTTCCCATCGCTGAGTAGTGGTGCACCATGGTACTGTTCCGTTTTAAATCCATGCACGCATTCTAAAGGTCGTACGGCACTGTTTCGCCATTTCGGACGGATGTTGCACCTTGCACTGTGGATGTTGCACCCTGTAGACATCGATTATTCGGACGGCCATAACTTCTGGCTCGTTTAGAGTTACGGGAGCCATAACCTGTCAAAACGAAGGCCTCGATGAGTTCTACGGCTTTGACAGCTTTTAGCCGTCAACGGATAGATTAATGCCCAAAAAGTACAACCCGAATCTCAATGGGGTCTCGTAAATTTTTTACCCTTCGTTTTTTCGACACGTGGATTTTTACGGTAAAACAGGGATAACGGTGGCTGGTCTTCGATTTACCATCGCAGGAGAGTGGTGCACCATGGTACTGTTCCGTTTCAAATCCATGCACGCATTTCGAAAAGTCGTACGGCACTGTTTCGCCATTTCGGACGGATGTTGCACCTTGCACCGTGGATGTTGCACCTTGTAGATATCGATTATTCGGACGGCTATAACTTCTGGTTCGTTTAGAGTTACGGGAACCATAACCTGTCAAAACGAAGGGCTCGATGAGTTCTACGGCTTTGATAGCTTTCAGCCATCAACGGAAAGATTAATGCCCTAAAAGAACAACCCGAATCTCAATCGGGACTCGTAAGTTTTTTATCCTTCGTTTTTTTGACACGTGGACTTTTACGGTAAAACGAGATTACCGTGGCCCGTCTTCGCCTTCCCGTCGCTTGAGAGTGGTGCACCATGGTACTGTTCCGTTTCAAATCCATGCACGCATTCTAAAAGTTGTACGGCACTGTTTCGCCATTTCGGACGGATGTTGCACCTTGCACCGTGGATGTTGCACCCTGTAGATATCGATTATTCGGACGGCCATAACTTCTGGCTCGTTTAGAGTTACGGGAGCCATAACCTGTCAAAAAGAAGGCCTCGATGAGTTCTACGGCTTTGACAGCTTTCAGCCATCAACGGATAGATTACTGCCCAAAAAGGACAACCCGAATCTCAATCGGGTCTCGTAAGTTTTTTACCCTTCGTTTTTTCGACACGTGGATTTTTACGGTAAAATGGGATTACGGTGCCCCGTCTTCGACTTCCCATCACTGAAGAGTGGTGCACCATGGTACTGTTCCGTTTCAAATCCATGCACGCATTTCTAAAGGTCGTACGGCACTGTTTCGCCATTTTGGACGGATGTTGCACCTTACACCGTGGATGTTGCACCCTGTAGATATCGATTATTCGGACGGCCATAACTTCTGGCTCGTTTAGAGTTACGGAGCCAAAACCTGTCAAAGCGAAGGCCTCGATAAGTTCTACGGCTTTGACAGCTTTCAGCCGTCAACGGATAGATTAATGCCCAAAAAGGACAACCCGAATCTCAATCGGGTCTCGTAAGTTTTTTACCCTTCGTTTTTTCGACACGTGGATTTTTACGGTAAAACGGGATTACGGTGGCTGGTCTTTGATTTACCATCGCTGCAGAGTGGTGCGCCATGGTACTGTTCCATTTCAAATCCATGCACGCATTTCTAATGGTCGTACGACACTGTTTCGCCATTTCGTACGGATGTTGCACCTTGCACCGTGGATGTTGCACCTAGTAGATATCGATTTTTGGGACAGCCATAACTTCTGGCTCGTTTAGAGTTACGGGAGCCATAACCTGTCAAAACGAAGGCCTCGATGAGTTCTATGGTTTTGACAGCTTTCAGCCATCAACGGATAGATTAATGCCCAAAAAGGACAACCCGAATCTCAATCGGGTCTCATAAGTTTTTTGCCCTTCGTTTTTTCGACACGTGGATTTTTACGGCAAAACGGGATTACCGTGGCTGGTCTTCGATTTACCATCGCTGGAGAGTGGTGCACCATGGTACTGTTCCATTTCAAATGCATGAACGCATTTCTAAAAGTCGTACGACACTGTTTCGCCATTTTGGACGGATGTTGCACCTTGCACCGTGGATGTTGCACGCTGTAGATATCGATTATTCGGACGACCATAACTTCTGGCTCGTTTAGAGTTACGGGAGCCATAACCTATCAAAATGAAGGCCTCGATGACTTCTACGGCTTTGACAGCTTTCAGCCGTCAACGGATAGATTAATGCCAAAAAAGGACAACACGAATCTCAATCGGGTCTCGTAAGTTTTTTACCCTTCGTTTTTTCGACGCGTGGATTTTGACGGTAAAACGGGATTACCGTGGTCCGTCTTCGACTTCCCATCGCTGGAGAGTGGTGCACCATGATACTGTTCCGTTTCAAATCCATGCACGCATTTCTAAAAGTCATACGGCACTGTTTCGCCATTTCGGACGGATGTTGCACCTTGCACCGTGGATGTTGCACCCTATAGATATCGATTATTCGGATGGCAATAACTTCTGGCTCGTTAAGAGTTGCGGGAGCCATAACCTGTCAAAAAGAAGGCCTCGATGATTTCTACGGCTTTGACAGCTTTCAGCCCTCAACGGATAGATTAATGCCCATAAAGGACAACCCAAATCTCAATCGGGCCTCGTATGTTTTTTACCCTTCGTTTTTTCGACACGTGGATTTTTACGGTAAAAAGGGATTACGGTGGCCCGTCTTCGACTTCCCATCGTTGGAGAGTGGTGCACCATGGTACTGTTCTGTTTCAAATCCATGCACGTATTTCTAAAAGTCGTACGGCACTGTTTCGCCATTTCGGACGGATGTTGCACCTTGCACCGTGGATGTTGCACCCTGTAGGTATCGATTATTCGGACGGCCATAACTTCTGGCTCGTTTAGAGTTACGGGAGCCATAACCTGTCAAAACGAAGGCCTCGATGAGTTCTACGGCTTTGACAGCTTTTAGTCGTCAACGGATAGATTAATGCCCAAAAAGAACAACCCGAATTTCAATCGGGTCTCGTAAGTTTTTTACCCTTCGTTTTTTCGACACGTGGAGTTTTACGGTAAAACGGGACTACCGTGGCCCGTCTTAGACTTCCCATCGCTGGAGAGTGGTGCACCATGGTACTGTTCCGTTCAAATCCATGCATGCATTTCGAAAAGTCGTACGGCACGGTTTCGCCATTTCGGACGGATGTTGCACCTTGCACCGTGGATGTTGCACCCTGTAGATATCGATTATTCGGACGGATATAACTTCTGGTTCGTTTAGAGTTACGGGAGCCATAACCTGTCAAAACGAAGGCCTCGATGAGTTCTACGGCTTTGACAGCTTTCAGCCATCAACGGATAGATTAATGCCCAAAAAGGACAACCTGAATCTCAATCGGGTCTCGTAAGTTTTTTACCCTTTGTTTTTTCGATGCGTGATTTTTACGGCAAAACGGGATTACCGTGGTTGGTCTTCGATTTACCATCGCTGGAGAGTGGTGCACCATGGTACTGTTCCGTTTCAAATGCATGAACGCATTTCTAAAAGTCGTACGACACTGTTTTGCCATTTCGGACGGATGTTGCACCTTGCACCGTGGATGTTGCACCCTGTAGATATCGATTATTCGGACGACCATAACTTCTGGCTCGTTTAGAGTTACGGGAGCCATAACCTGTCAAAATGAAGGCCTCGATGAGTTCTACGGCTTTGACAGCTTTCAGCCGTCAACGGATTGATTAATGCCAAAAAAGGACAACACGAATCTCAATCGGGTCTCGTAAGTTTTTTACCCTTCGTTTTTTCGACGCGTGGATTTTTACGGTAAAACGGGATTACCGTGGTCCGTCTTCGACTTCCCATCGCTGGAGAGTGGTGCACCATGGTACTGTTCCGTTTCAAATCCATGCACGTATTTCTAAAAGTCATACGGCACTGTTTCGCCATTTCGGACGGATGTTGCACCTTGCACCGTGGATGTTGCACCCTATAGATATCGATTATTCGGATGGCAATAACTTCTGGCTCGTTAAGAGTTGCGGGAGCCATAACCTGTCAAAAAGAAGGCCTCGATGATTTCTACGGCTTTGACAGCTTTCAGCCCTCAACGGATAGATTAATGCCCAAAAAGGACAACCCAAATCTCAATCGGGCCTCGTATGTTTTTTACCCTTCGTTTTTTCGACACGTGGATTTTTACGGTAAAAAGGGATTACGGTGGCCCGTCTTCGACTTCCCATCGTTGGAGAGTGGTGCACCATGGTACTGTTCCGTTTCAAATCCATGCACGTATTTCTAAAAGTCGTACGGCACTGTTTCGCCATTTCGGACGGATGTTGCACCTTGCACCGTGGATGTTGCACCTGTAGGTATCGATTATTCGGACGTCCATAACTTCTGGCTCGTTTAGAGTTACGGGAGCCATATCCTGTAAAAACGAAGGCCTCGATGAGTTCTACGGCTTTGACAGCTTTTAGCCGTCAACGGATAGATTAATGCCCAAAAAGAACAACCCGAATCTCAATCGGGTCTCGTAAGTATTTTACCCTTCGTTTTTTCGACACGTGGAGTTTTATGGTAAAACGGGACTACCGTGGCCCGTCTTCGACTTCCCATCGCTGGAGAGTGGTGCACCATGGTACTGTTCCGTTTCAAATCCATGCATGCATTTCGAAAAGTCGTACGGCACGGTTTCGCCATTTCGGACGGATGTTGCACCTTGCACCGTGGATGTTGCACCCTGTAGATATCGATTATTCGGACGGCTATAACTTCTGGCTCGTTTAGAGTTACGGGAGCCATAACCTGTCAAAACGAAGGCCTCGATGAGTTCTACGGTTTTGACTGCTTTCAGCCGTCAACGGATAGATTAATGCCCAAAAAGGACAACCCGAATCTCAATCGGGTCTCGTAAGTTTTTTACCCTTCGTTTTTTCGACACGTGGATTTTTACGGTAAAAAGGGATTACGGTGGCCCGTCTTCGACTTCCCATCGCTGGAGAGTGGTGCACCATGGTACTGTTCTGTTTCAAATCCATGCACGTATTTCTAAAAGTTGTACGGCACTGTTTCGCCATTTCGGACGGATGTTGCACCTTGCACCGTGGATGTTGCACCCTGTAGATATCGATTATTCGGACGGCCATAACTTCTGGCTCGTTTAGAGTTACGGGAGCCATAACCTGTCAAAACAAAGGCCTCGATGATTTCTACGGCTTTTACCACTTTCAGCCGTCAACGGATAGATTAATGCCCAAAAAGGACAACCCGAATCTCAATCCGGTCTCGTAAGTTTTTTACCCTTCGTTTTTTCGACACGTGGATTTTTACGGTAAAACGGGATCAAGGTGCCCCGTCTTCGACTTCCCATCGCTGAATAGTGGTGCACCATGGTACTATTCCGTTTCAAATCCATGCACGCATTCTAAATGTCGTACGGCACTGTTTCGCCATTTCGGACGGATGTTGCACCTTGCACTGTGGATGTTGCACCCTGTAGATATCGATTATTCGGACGGCCATAACTTCTGGCTCGTTTAGAGCTACGGGAGCCATAACCTGTCAAAACGAAGGCCTCGATGAGTTCTACGGCTTTGACAGCTTTCAGCCGTCAACGGATAGATTAATGCCCAAAAAGTACAACCCGAATCTCAATCGGGTCTCGTAAGTTTTTTACCCTTCGTTTTTTCGACACGTGGATTTTTACGGTAAAACGGGGATAACGGTGGCTGGTCTTCGATTTACCATCGCTGGATAGTGGTGCACCATGGTACTGTTCCGTTTCAAATCCATGCACGCATTTCGAAAAGTCGTACGACACTGTTTCGCCATTTCGGACGGATGTTGCACCTTGCACCGTGGATGTTGCACCTTGTAGATATCGATTATCCGAACGGCTATAACTTTTGGCTCGTTTAGAGTTACGTGAACCATAACCTGTCAAAACGAAGGCCTCGATGAGTTCTACGGCTTTGATAGCTTTCAGCCATCAAAGGATAGATTAATGCCCAAAAAGGACAACCCGAATCTCAATCGGGTCTCGTAAGTTTTTTACCCTTCGTTTTTTCGACACGTGGACTTTTACGGTAAAACGGGATTACCGTGGCCCGTCTTCGCCTTCCCGTCGCTTGAGAGTGGTGCACCATGGTACTGTTCCATTTCAAATCCATGCACGCATTTCTAAAAGTCGTACGGCACTGTTTCGCCATTTCGGACGGATGTTGCACCTTGCACCGTGGATGTTGCGCCCTGCAGATATCGATTATTCGGACGGCCATAACTTCTGGCTCGTTTAGAGTTACGGGAGCCATAACCTGTCAAAACGAAGGCCTCGATGAGTTCTACGGTTTTGACAGCTTTCAGCCATCAACGGATTGATTATTGCCGAAAAAGGACAACTCGAATCTCAATCGGGTCTCTAAGTTTTTTACCCTTCGTTTTTTCGACACGTGGATTTTTACGGTAAAATGGGATTACGGTGCCCCATCTTCGACTTCCCATCGCTGAAGAGTGGTGCACCATGGTACTGTTCCGTTTCAAATCCATGCACGCATTTCTAAAGGTCGTACGGCACTGTTTCGCCATTTCGAACGGATGTTGCACCTTGCACCGTGGATGTTGCACCCTGTAGATATCGATTATTCGGACGGCCATAACTTCTGGCTCGTTTAGAGTTACGGAGCCAAAACCTGTCAAAACGAAGGCCTCGATAAGTTCTACGACTTTGACTGCTTTCAGCCGTCAACGGATAGATTAATACCCAAAAAGGACAACCTGAATCTCAATCGGGTCTCGTAAGTTTTTTACCCTTCGTTTTTTCGACACGTGGATTTTTACGGTAAAACGGGATTACGGTGGCTGGTCTTTGATTTACCATCGCTGCAGAGTGGTGCCCCATGGTACTATTCCATTTCAAATCCATGCACGCATTTCTAATGGTCGTACGGCACTATTTCGCCATTTCGTCCGGATGTTGCACCTTGCACCGTGGATGTTGCACCCTGTGGATATCGATTATTCGGACGGCCATAACTTCTGGCTCGTTTAGAGTTACGGGAGCCATAACCTGTCAAAACGAAGGCCTCGATGAGTTCTACGGCTTTGACAACTTTCAGCCGTCAACGGATAGATTAATGCCCAAAAAGGACAACCCGAATCTCAATCGGGTCTCGTAAGTTTTTTACCCTTCGTTTTTTCGACACGTGGATTTTTACGGTAAAACGGGATTACGGTTCCCCGTCTTCGACTTCCCATCGCTGAAGAGTGGTGCACCATGGTACTGTTCCGTTTCAAATCCATGCACGCATTTCTAAAGGTCGTACGGCACTGTTTCTCTATTTCGGACGGATGTTGCACCTTGCACCGTGGATGTTGCACCCTGTAGATATCGATTATTCGAACGGCCATAACTTCTGGCTCGTTTAGAGTTACGGGAGCCATAACCTGTCAAAACGAAGGTCTCGATGAGTTTTACGGCTTTGACAGCTTTCAGCCATCAATGGATAGATTAATGCCCAAAAAGGACAACCCGAATCTCAATCGGGTCTCGTAAGTTTTTTACCCTTCGTTTTTTCGACACGTGGATTTTTACTTTAAAAGGGGATTACCGTGGCCCGTCTTCGACTTTCCATCGCTGAAGAGTGATAAACCATGGTACTGTTCTATTTCAAATCCATGCATGCATTTTTAAAAGTCGTACGGCACTGTTTCTCCATTTCAGACGGATGTTGCACCTTGCACCGTGGATGTTGCACCCTGTAGATGTCGATTATTCGGACGGCCATAACTTCTGGCTCGTTTAGAGTTACGGGAGCCATAACCTGTCAAAACGAAGGCCTCGATGAGTTCTACGGCTTTGACAGCTTTCAGCCGTCAACAGATAGATTAATGCCCAAAAATGACAACCCGAATCTCAATCGGGTCTCGTAATTTTTTTACCCTTCGTTTTTTCGACACGTGGATTTTTACGGTAAAACGGGACAACCGTGGCCCGTCTTCGACTTCCCATCGCTGGAGAGTGGTGCACCATGGTACTGTTCCGTTTCAAATCCATACACGCATTTCTAAAAGTCATACGGCACTGTTTCTCCATTTCGGACGGATGTTGCACCTTGCACCGTGGATGTTGCACCCTGTAGATATCGATTATTCGGACGGCCATAACTTCTGGCATATTTTGAGTTACGGGAGCCATAATCTGTCAAAATGAAGACCTCGATGAGTTCTACGGCTTTGACAGCTTTCAGCCGTCAACGGATAGATTAATGCCCAAAAAGGACAACCCGAATCTCTATCGGGTCTCGTAAGTTTTTTACCCTTCGTTTTTTCGACACGTGGATTTTTACGGTAAAACGGGATTACGGTGGCTGGTCTTCGATTTACCATCGCTGGAGAGTGGTGCACCATGGTACTGTTCCGTTTCAAATCTATGCACGCATTTCTAAAAGTCGTACGGCACTGTTTCGCCATTACGGACGGATGTTGCACCTTGCACCGTGGATGTTGCACCCTGTAGATATCGATTATTCAGACGGCCATAACTTCTGGCTCGTTTAGAGTTACGGGAGCCATAACTTGTCAAAACGAAGGCCTCGATGAGTTCTACGGTTTTGACAGCTTTCAGCCGTCAACGAATAGATTAATGTCCAAAAAGGACAACCCGAATCTCAATCGGGTCTCGTAAGTTTTTTACCCTTCGTTTTTTTGACACGTGGATTTTTACGGTAAAACGGGATTACCGTGGCCCGTCTTCGACTTCCCATCGCTGGAGAGTGGTGCACCATGGTACTGTTCCGTTTCAAATCCATGAACGCATTTCTAAAAGTCGTACGGCACTATTTCGCCATTTCGGACGGATGTTGCATCTTGCACCGTGGATGTTGCACCCTGTAGATATCGATTATTCGGACGGCCATAACTTCTGGATCGTTTAGAGTTACGGGATCCATAACCTGTCAAAACGAAGGCCTCGATGAGTTCTACGGCTTTGACAGCTTTCAGACGTCAACGGATAGATTAATGCCCAAAAAGGACAACCCGAATCTCAATCGGGTCTCGTAAGTTTTTACCCTTCGTTTTTTCGACACGTGGATTTTTGCGGCAATACGGGATTACGGTGGCTGGTCTTCGATTTACCATCACTGGAGAGTGGTGCACCATGTTACTGTTCCGTTTCAAATCCATGCACGCATTTCTAAAAGTCGTACGGCACTGTTTCGCCATGTCGGACAGATGTTGCACCTTACATCGTGGATGTTGCACCCCGTAGATATCAATTATTCGGGAGGCTATAACTTCTGGCTCGTTAAGAGTTAATGGAGCCATAACCTGTCAAAACGAAGACCTCGATGAGTTTTACGGCTTTGATAGCTTTCAGCCGTCAACGGATAGATTAATGTCCAAAAAGGACAACCCGAATCTCAATCGGGTCTCGTAAGTTTTTTACCCTTCGTTTTTTCGACACGTGGATTTTTACGGTAAAACGGGATTACGGTGACCCGTCTTCGACTTTCCATCGCTGAAGAGTGGTGCACCATGGTACTGTTCCATTTCAAATCCATGCACGCATTTCTAAAGGTCGTACGGCACTGTTTCGCCATTTCGGACGGATGTTGCACCTTGCACCGTGGATGTTGCACCCTATAGATATCGATTATTCGGACGGCCATAACTTCTGGCTCGTTTAGAGTTACGAGAGCCATAACCTGTCAAAAAGAAGGCATCGATGATTTCTACGGCTTTGACAGCTTTCAGCCGTCAACGGATAAATTAATGCCCAAAAAGGACAACCCAAATCTTAATCGGGTCTCGTAAGTTTTTTACCCTTCATTTTTTCGACACGTGGATTTTTACGGTAAAACGGGGATAACAGTGGATGGTCTTCGATTTACCATCGCTGGAGAGTGGTGCACCATGGTACTGTTCCGTTTCAAATCCATGCTCGCCTTTCTAAAGGTCGTACGACACTGTTTCTCCATTTCGGACCGATGTTGCACCTTGCACCGTGGATGTTGCACCCTATAGATATCGATTATTCCGACGGCCATAACTTCTGGCACGTTTAGAGTAACTGGAGTCATAACCTGTCAAAAAGAAGGCCTCGATGATTTCTATGGCTTTGACAGCTTTCAGCCGTCAACGGATAGATTAATGCCCAAAAAGTACAACCTGAATCTCAATCGGGTCTCGTAAGTTTTTTACCCTTCGTTTTTTCGACACGTGGATTTTTACGGTAAAACGGGGATAACGGTGGCTGGTCTTCGATTTACCATCGCTGGAGAGTGGTGCACCATGGTACTGTTCCGTTTCAAATCCATGCACGCATTTCTAAAAGTCGTACGGCACTGTTTCGCCATTTCGGACGGATGTTGCACCTTGCACCGTGGATGTTGCACCCTGTAGATATCAATTATTCGGACGGCTGTAACTTCTGGCTCGTTTATAGTTACGGGAGCCATAGCCTGTCAAAACGAAGGCCTCGATGAGTTCTATGGCTTTGACAGCATTCAGCCATCAACGGATAGATTATTGCCCAAAAAGGACAACCCGAATCTCAATCGGGTCTCGTAAGTTTTTTACCCTTCGTTTTTTCGACACGTGGATTTTTACGGTAAAATGGGATTACGGTGCCCCATCTTCGACTTCCCATTGCTGAAGAGTGGTGCACCATTGTACTGTTCCGTTTCAAATCCATGCACGCATTTCTAAAGGTCGTACGGCACTGTTTCGCCATTTCGGACGGATGTTGCACCTTGCACCGTGGATGTTGCACCCTATAGATATCGATTATTCGGACGGTCATAACTTCTGGCTCGTTTAGAGTTACGGAGCCATAACCTATCAAAACGAAGGCCTCGATAAGTTCTACGGCTTTGACAGCTTTCAGCCGTCAACGGATAGATTAATGCCCAAAAAGGACAACCCGAATCTCAATCGGGTCTCGTAAGTTTTTTACCCTTCGTTTTTTTGACACGCGGATTTTTACGGTAAAACGGGATTACGTTGGCTGGTCTTTGATTTACCATCGCTGCAGAGTGGTGCACCATTGTACTGTTCCATTTCAAATCCATGCACGCATTTCTAATGGTCGTACGACACTGTTTTGCCATTTCGTACGGATGTTGCACCTTGCACCGTGGATGTTGCACCCTGTAGATATCGATTATTCGGGCGGCCATAACTTCTGGCTCGTTTAGAGTTACGGGAGCCATAACCTGTCAAAACGAAGGCCTCGATGAGTTCTACGGCTTTGACAGCTTTCAGTCGTCAACGGATAGATTAATGCCCAAAAAGGACAACCCGAATCTCAATCGGGTCTCGTAAGTTTTTTACCTTTCGTTTTTTCGACACGTGGATTTTTACGGTAAAACGGGGTTACGGTGCCCCGTCTTTGACTTCCCGTCACTGAAGAGTGGTGCACCATGGTACTGTTCCGTTTCAAATCCATGCACGCATTTCTAAAGGTCGTACGGCACTGTTTCTCCATTTCGGACGGATGTTGCACCTTGCACTGTGGATGTTGCACCCTGTAGATATCGATTATTCGAACGACCATAACTTCTGGCTCGTTTAGAGTTACGGGAGCCATAACCTGTCAAAACGAAGGTCTCGATGATTTCTACGGCTTTGACAGCTTTCAGCCATCAATGGATAGATTAATGCCCAAAAAGGACAACCCGAATCGCAATCGGGTCTCGTAAGTTTTATACCCTTCGTTTTTTCGACACGTGGATTTTTACTTTAAAAGGAGACTACCATGGCCCGTCTTCGACTTTCCATCGCTGAAGAGTGATGCACCATGGTACTGTTCCATTTCAAATCCATGCACGCATTTTTAAAAGTCGTACGGCACTGTTTCTCCATTTCGGACGGAAGCTGCACCTTGCACCGTGGATGTTGCACCCTGTAGATGTCGATTATTCGGACGGCCATAACTTCTGGCTCGTTTAGAGTTACGGGAGCCATAACCTGTCAAAACGAAGGCCTCGATGAGTTTTACGGCTTTGACAGCTTTCAGCCGTCAACGGATAGATTAATGCCCAAAAAGGACAACCTGAATCTCAATCGGTCTCGTAAGATTTTACCCTTCGTTTTTTCGACACGTGGATTTTTACGGTAAAACGGCAATACCGTGGCCCGTCTTCGACTTCCCATCGCTGGAGAGTGGTGCACCATGGAACTGTTCCGTTTCAAATCCATGCACGCATTTCTAAAAGTCATACGGCACTGTTTTGCCATTTCGGACGGATGTTGCACCTTGCACCGTGGATGTTGCACACTGTAGATGTCGATTATTCGGACGGCCATAACTTCTGGCTCGTTTAGAGTTACGGGAGCCATAACTTGTCAAAACGAAGGCCTCGATGAGTTCTACGGCTTTGACAGCTTTTAGACGTCAACGGATAGATTAATGCCTAAAAAGGACAACCCGAATCTCAATCGGGTCTCGTAAGTTTTTTACCCTTCGTTTTTTCGACACGTGGATTTTTGCGGCAATACGGGATTACGGTGGCTGGTCTTCGATTTACCATCACTGGAGAGTGGTGCACCATGGTACTGTTCCGTTTCAAATCCATGCACGCATTTCTAAAGGTCGTACGGCACTGTTTCGCCATTTCGGACGGATGTTGCACCATGCACCGTGGATGTTGCACCCCGTAGATATCGATTATTCGGACGGCCATAACTTCTGGCTCGTTTAGAGTTACGGGAGCCATAACCTGTCAAAAAGGAGGCATCGATGATTTCTACGGCTTTGACAGCTTTCAGCCGTCAACGGATAGATTAATGCCGAAAAAGTACAACCCGAATCTCAATCGGGTCTCGTAAGTTTTTTACCCTGCGTTTTTTCGACACGTGGATTTTTACGGTAAAACGGGGATAACGGTGGCTGGTCTTCGATTTACCATCGCTGGAGAGTGGTGCACCATGGCACTGTTCCGTTTCAAATCCATGCACGCATTTCTAAAGGTCGTACGGCACTGTTTCGCCATTTCGGACGGATGTTGCACCTTGCACCGTGGATGTTGCACCCTATAGATATCGATTATTCGGACGGCCATAACTTCTGGCTCGTTTAGAGTTACGGGAGCCATAACCTGTCAAAAAGAAGGCCTCGATGATTTCTACGGCTTTGACAGCTTTCAGCCGTCAACGGATAGATTAATGCCCAAAAAGTACAACCCAAATCTCAATCGGGTCTCGTAAGTTTTTTACCCTTCGTTTTTTCGACACGTGGATTTTTACGGTAAAACGGGGATAACGGTGGCTGGTCTTCGATTTACCATCGCTGGAGAGTGGTGCACCATGGTACTGTTCCGTTTCAAATCCATGCACGCATTTTGAAAAGTCGTACGGCACTGTTTCGCCATTTCGGACGGATGTTGCACCTTGCACCGTGGATGTTGCACCTTGTAGATATCGATTATTCGGACGGCTATAACTTCTAGCTCGTTTAGAGTTACGGGAACCATAACCTGTCAAAACGAAGGCCTCGATGAGTTCTATGGCTTTGATAGCTTTCAGCCATCAACGGATAGATTAATGCCCAAAAAGGACAACCCGAATCTTAATCGGGTCTCATAAGTTTTTTACCCTTCGTTTTTTCGACACGTGGACTTTTATGGTAAAACGGGATTACCGTGGCCCGTCTTCGCCTTCCCGTCGCTGGAGAGTGGCGCACCATGGTACTGTTCCGTTTCAAATCCATGCACGCATTTCTAAAAGTCGTATGGCACTGTTTCGCCATTTTGGACGGATGTAGCACCTTGCACCGTGGATGTTGCACCCTGTAGATATCGTTTATTCGGACGGCCATAACTTCTGGCTCGTTTAGAGTTACGGGAGCCATAACCTGTCAAAACGAAGGCCTCGATACGTTCTACGGCTTTGACAGCTTTCAGCCATCAACGGATAGATTATTGCACAAAAAGGACAACCCGAATCTCAATCGGGTCTCGTAAGTTTTTTTCCCTTCGTTTTTTCGACACGTGGATTTTTACGGTAAAATAGGATTACGGTGCCCTGTCTTCGACTTCCCATCGCTGAAGAGTGGTGCACCATGGTACTGTTTTGTTTCAAATCCATGCACGCCTTTCTAAAGGTCGTACGACACTGTTTCGCCATTTCGAACGGATGTTGCACCTTGCACCGTGTATGTTGCACCCTGTAGATATCGATTATTCGGACGGCCATAACTTCTGGCTCGTCTAGAGTTACGGAGCCATTGTAACGACCCGTATTTTTACGTGTCGATAAATCGTAGAATTTACAGGTTGTTAGTGTTGTTTGTGTTGTCTCTAGCCTGAGTCATATGGAGAGTAACTCGTGTGTTGGAGTATTGAGTCGTGACCGACTCATAAGTTGGAACGAGTTATGGAGTTAACTCGTGACTGAGTCTAGAATTGCCGAGTTGAGTCTAGGTCGCATAACCGACCTAAGGAAGTTTAGGTCGTATGGCCGACCTAAGGTAGGGGCCGAGCTATAGGAGTTAACTGGATAGGGATTTGGACCGAGTTAAGAGTTAGAACGGCATAGGGGTTACCGACTTAAGATGAGAGGCGAGATAGGGGTCAAGGGATGAGTCGTGTACGGGTTACGACTCATAGGAGGCCGGCTTAAAAGTTAACTCGTATGGCCGAGTTAGCGTGTTGTTGAGTCGTTGGCTTGAGTCGGCAAAGGGTTGAGTCGGCCGTGTTTGATTGAAGCGTTGAGTCGTAGAGCCGTTGTGTAGCTAGGTTGTTGTCTCGGTTAGGCTTGGAGATGAGTCGTGGGGCGACTCAGGGATTGGGTCGGTAGAGTACGTTATCCCTTGTGTTGTTAGGTCGGTGGGCCGACTTAGTAGATAAGTCGTTGGGGACTTAGGCCTTTGAGTCGTGCATACGTGTTAGGTCGGGATAAGGCTTTGGCTTAGGTCGGCAGGAACTAGGTCGTGTAACCCTGTATGTGTTGTGTAGTTGGGTCGGCGTCTTGGGGATAAGTCGTAGGTAGTTGAGTCGTATAGGTCGGCAGAGTGTGGGGTCGCTTAGGTCGTGAGTCGGCAAGGATGAGTCGGCAAGGATGAGTCGGGGACGACCTAATAGCGAGCTCCGAGTTAAGAAGTTGGCCGAGTTAAGGGGGATTCCAGCCTATAAATAGAGGGGTTTGGCTCACTTTTTGGCACCGGATTTCGAAGCGACGAAGTGCTGCCATTTTGGAACTCGACTTCGGTATTTTCTTCACTTCTTTCTCTACTTCTATCAAGTGCTAACATCCATTGAAGATTGAAGATCAAGATCAAAGATCAAGAGCCAAAGTTGAAGATTTTCATCCGAAGAAGCTAGATTTCACCGTTTCAAGTGAAATTTCTCCGGATCAAGCTCAAGTCCTTGCTGTCCAGATCTGAAGTTGATTGATTTTAGGTTGTTTTGGTGATTTGGTGAGTGGTAGTTATCTCTCACGCGGATCCAAAGGAGTATATTGGATTGGTGGCATGTTTGGGTGTTAAAGTTAGAGATTTCATGCATTTTTCTTAGATCTAAGTCTAGATCCATGGTTTTTGAAGATGTTTACTTATGCAAGTTTGTTTAATAAGCATTAGAGACAAAACCCATGTTTTATAATTGATAGATCTATGCTAAAAACCATGATTTCACATATGTTGGACTTTTGCTCGTTTATTTACGAAATTGCCATTATAGTTGATATTGCTTAAATTGCTTAATAGATCTTGTTTGAATGATTGATTATTTGAATGTATGATTGATTTGATTGTTTCCAAGTTAGCTAGTAGTTGATTTGGAACAAGATGATGAAAGAGGATTCAAAAGCTATGGAAGAAGGCTCTTGAATGGTGAAAGCTGCTTAAGGCATATGTAGCGGATGTTGAAGCTCATATGTATAGATTGGATGATGTTGAGATGGGACTTTGCCATGATTTGATGAGGCAAACCATGTTGTTGAGTTAAGACTTTGCTTTGATGCGATGAAGCGAAGTATGATGTGAGTCTTGGCTTAATCCAAGCAGGGATCATTCCAAGCATGTTGATAACTTGAAGAGTAGTTCAAGTTGGTTGATAATGGATTGTTCAAGAGGTAGCTTGAGCTTGTATGAGGATAGTCGTCAAGAAGGATGGCTAGGAGGCTTGGATCTCGTCGTTGTTGAAGGTTCTAGCATGCTCAAAAGCAAGAGTACATGGGGCGCCCATAACGACTACAGGTAGGTAGTCGGGACACCCAAAAGACTACAGGTAGGTAGTTGAGTACTCTGGGCAAAGTAGATAAGTCCTAGGCACAAGGCAGTGTGCGGAGTTATGGTTAGAACCGGGGTTACCATTAGCCCTTGACAGATGGTCATTCAACTAACGGTGAAATCGAGGCAAGGATAACAGTGATAGCCAGAGTCATGGATGTTTGGTTGTATTATCATTCGGCTTCAAGAGCGGTGTTTTCTGGGTGCTTATCTGATCTTGGTTTAGGCCTTGGGGGTTTGTATTTGGAAAACATCGTCCTTGACTCGAGTGGTATTCGCTTTACCTTAATTGTCTATGTTGTTATGCCTGCTTCTCCTTAGTGTATGTCTGGGGCTATCACTGTAGAAAGAGGTGGAGTGGGATGGTTTGGTTCCTATTCCTTTTATCCTTTATGCTCTTTTGGTATGCTTGATAGTTGATTTACTGCTCACTAAGACTTTGTCTGACTCAAGGTTTTATGTCTCCTCTTATTACCTTGGGCTGTTCATCCATGTCGGGATGGGCAGACTAGGTAGCAGGTGACAGGTGCTGTGCTAGGAGTTCTACGCTAAAGATGACGAAGACGAGCAGGAGGCTTTGCATATTAGTTTTCTTACTATATGTACTGTGTGACGACCGCCCATGACTCCCGCACCAAATCAAGGAAATAATGCGGTAAAAGGTGTGCCAGGCAGCCATGGACGATAGTCAGGGTAAAACAAAACAGAAGAATCTCTATCGCATAACTCACAGCGCATGGATAAAATACAATAGAGAAATATAATATAGTGAAGCTCCATAGAACAGAACATCATCATATAGGCATCACAGTAGTTTCATACAATCATCTACTCAAATCCATACATGAAAGCCTCACTACAAATCACTCAACCAAATACAGCAGCGGATACCCAGTACATATAGTAAGAAAACTAATATGCAAAGCCTCCTGCTCGTCTTCGTCATCTTTAGCGTAGAACTCCTAGCACAGCACCTGTCACCTGCTACCTAGTCTGCCCATCCCGACATGGATGAACAGCCCAAGGTAATAAGAGGAGACATAAAACCTTGAGTCAGACAAAGTCTTAGTGAGCAGTAAATCAACTATCAAGCATACCAAAAGAGCATAAAGGATAAAAGGAATAGGAACCAAACCATCCCACTCCACCTCTTTCTACAGTGATAGCCCCAGACATACACTAAGGAGAAGCAGGCATAACAACATAGACAATTAAGGTAAAGCGAATACCACTCGAGTCAAGGACGATGTTTTCCAAATACAAACCCCCAAGGCCTAAACCAAGATCAGATGAGCACCCAGAAAACACCGCTCTTGAAGCCGAATGATAATACAACCAAACATCCATGACTCTGGCTATCACTGTTATCCTTGCCTCGATTTCACCGTTAGTTGAATGACCATCTGTCAAGGGCTAATGGTAACCCCGGTTCTAACCATAACTCCGCACACTGCCTTGTGCCTAGGACTTATCTACTTTGCCCAGAGTACTCAACTACCTACCTGTAGTCTTTTGGGTGTCCCGACTACCTACCTGTAGTCGTTATGGGCGCCCCATGTACTCTTGCTTTTGAGCATGCTAGAACCTTCAACAACGACGAGATCCAAGCCTCCTAGCCATCCTTCTTGACGACTATCCTCATACAAGCTCAAGCTACCTCTTGAACAATCCATTATCAACCAACTTGAACTACTCTTCAAGTTATCAACATGCTTGGAATGATCCCTGCTTGGATTAAGCCAAGACTCACATCATACTTCGCTTCATCGCATCAAAGCAAAGTCTCAACTCAACAACATGGTTTGCCTCATCAAATCATGGCAAAGTCCCATCTCAACATCATCCAATCTATACATATGAGCTTCAACATCCGCTACATATGCCTTAAGCAGCTTTCACCATTCAAGAGCCTTCTTCCATAGCTTTTGAATCCTCTTTCATCATCTTGTTCCAAATCAACTACTAGCTAACTTGGAAACAATCAAATCAATCATACATTCAAATAATCAATCATTCAAACAAGATCTATTAAGCAATTTAAGCAATATCAACTATAATGGCAATTTCGTAAATAAACGAGCAAAAGTCCAACATATGTGAAATCATGGTTTTTAGCATAGATCTATCAATTATAAAACATGGGTTTTGTCTCTAATGCTTATTAAACAAACTTGCATAAGTAAACATCTTCAAAAACCATGGATCTAGACTTAGATCTAAGAAAAATGCATGAAATCTCTAACTTTAACACCCAAACATGCCACCAATCCAATATACTCCTTTGGATCCGCGTGAGAGATAACTACCACTCACCAAATCACCAAAACAACCTAAAATCAATCAACTTCAGATCTGGACAGCAAGGACTTGAGCTTGATCCGGAGAAATTTCACTTGAAACGGTGAAATCTAGCTTCTTCGGATGAAAATCTTCAACTTTGGCTCTTGATCTTTGATCTTGATCTTCAATCTTCAATGGATGTTAGCACTTGATAGAAGTAGAGAAAGAAGTGAAGAAAATACCGAAGTCGAGTTCCAAAATGGCAGCACTTCGTCGCTTCGAAATCCGGTGCCAAAAAGTGAGCCAAACCCCTCTATTTATAGGCTGGAATCCCCCTTAACTCGGCCAACTTCTTAACTCGGAGCTCGCTATTAGGTCGTCCCCGACTCATCCTTGCCGACTCATCCTTGCCGACTCACGACCTAAGCGACCCCATACGACCCAACACTCTGCCGACCTATACGACTCAACTACCTACGACTTATCCCCAAGACGCCGACCCAACTACACAACACATACAGGGTTACACGACCTAGTTCCTGCCGACCTAATCCCTAGCCGACTCAACCAATGCCGACCTAAAAACTCAAGCGACATAACAACACGGCCATACGACCTAACCCTATGCCGACCCAAAGACCTTCGACCTAAGACCTACACAACAGCTCCGAGACAACAACCTAAAAAACATGGCCTACCGACCCAAATCCTACCGAGCTAACAACTACGACCTAACACCAAACCGAGCCAACGACCTACAACCTATCTCGGTCACACTCTAAGTCGGTATCCCCCTTTAACCTGTTATCTCGGTAACCATGCTAGCTCGGCATCTCCACTAAGTCGACCACCACTAAGTCGGTCAACCCCTAACCAGTTAACTCCTATAGCTCGGCCACTTCCTTAGGTCGGTCACTACTTGTCCCGGTGACCCTTCAACTCGGCTAACACGACCCAAGCCTTAGGTAGTCTACCCCTTAACTCGGCCATACGACTCAACCACCCATGAGTCGGCCCAACTCTTAAGTCGGTCAGTCTCTCTAAGTCATAACTCCTTAAGTCGGCAACCACTATAAGTCGCTCCAACCTATGAGTCGGCCACTACCTTAAGTCGGCCACGACTCATCACTTGCACTCGGGTCAACTCCTAAACGACTCAAGCTAGAGATAACGCAAACAACACTAACAACCTGTAAATTCTACGATACATCGACACGTAAAATACGGGTCGTTACATTCTCTCCCCCTTAGGAATTTCGCCCCCGAAATTCCAAGCAAACAACAGCAATCACAATTATTCCGCATGCCTACCATCCATAGCAATCAACAAACCATGCATCCAATTCTAACCTAGCATGCAGAATTCTAAGACTTAGAACAAGCTACAAATTCATGAGATGTCACGACACTTTAGGGCCATACCTTGAAGAGTCCGGGATGAGCTGCCTTCATCCTCTCTTCCTCCTCCCATGTACAGTCGTTAACATCGTCACTCCATTGTACCTTGAGCAACGTAATCGTCTTGCTCCTAAGCTGTTTCGTATCGGTTTCAACAATACGAAGCGGCTCACGAGGTCTCGTACCCACGGGATCAATCTCTAAGTCTTCACAGCTATCAGCAGAAACCACCGTACTCGGGTCATGCACATACTTCCGTAGATAGGATACGTGAAAAACATTGTGCACACCCGCCATCCTTTCCGGTAACTCCAATCTATAAGCGAGCTTTCCAATATGCTCGATAATCGGGAATGGTCCAACAAATCTCGGAGTTAACTTTCCTTTCTTTCCGAATCTAATAACATTCTTTAATGGAGAAATCTTCACAAAAACCATATCACCTACGTCGAATTCCAAATCCTTTCGACGATTATCGGCATAACTTTTCTGACGATCTTGGGCTGCCTTCATTCGTTGCCGAATGATCTCTATACAATCTGAAGTCTGTTGAATCATCTCTGGCCCAAGTATCAGCTTTTCTCCAGTTTCCAACCAACATGTCGGAGAGTTACACGGTCTTCCATATAATGCCTCATATGGTGCCATACCGATACTCGACTGATAACTGTTATTATAAGCAAACTCCACCAAATGAAGGTGATCTTCCCATGATCCTCCGAAGTCCAAAACACATGCTCTAAGAAGATCTTCCAAAACTCGGTTGACTCTCTCAGTCTGACCATCTGTTTGAGGGTGATAAGCTGTACTCAAACACAACTCAGTTCCCAAAACTTCCTGGAAGCTCTTCCAAAATCTACTAGTGAACAATGGATCTCGATCGCTCACTATACTCTTCGGAACACCATGGAAACGAACTATCCACTTCACATATAATTCAGCCAACTTCGATGCAGTCCTAGTCGATCGAACAGGAATGAACCTTGCACTCTTGGTCAAACGATCTACTATGACCCAAATCCCTTCATTCCCTGCTCTTGTCCTAGGTAGACCATCGATAAAGTCCATCGACACTTGCTCCCACTTCCATGTAGGAACCTCTAATGGCTGAAGCAATCCACTGGGCTTCTTCTGCTCAGCTTTCACCAACTGACAATTCATACACTTGGAAATAAAATTTCCAACATCCTTCTTCATACCTTCCCAGTAGTAGGTTCTCTTCATATCCCGATACATCTTATTTCCACCTGGATGAATTGTCAACTTCGAGTGATGACTCTCCCTTAGAACTTCATCTCTCAATCCATCTACATCGGGAACAACTAGTCGCCCTTGCTTTCGAAGCCAACCCTCTCGATCGACTTCAAATCCTTTATCCTTTTCTGGATCCAATCCGGATTCCAAATCACGGATAATCTTGATAAGCTTATCATCTCTCCTTTGCCTCTCGCCAATTCTTTCCACAAGAGTAGGCCTTATCGATAAGTTTGCCAACATCTCAGGTTCCAATTCACATCTAGGCCTGAAATCAAATCCAGCCAAATACTCAAGACTCTTCCATTCCGAAAACATGGCTCCCAATCCTGCATGTCTTCGACTTAACGCATCAGCCACTGCGTTACCTTTCCCTGGAGTATAGGCTATACCAAAATCATACGATGCTAAGAACTCTAGCCACCTTTGCTGTCGAAGATTCAAATCCTTTTGGGAAAACAGATACTTCAACGACTTATGATCTGTAAACAGCTCGAATCTAACTCCCAATAGATAGTGTCTCCACATCTTCAAAGCAAACACAATCGCCGCTAACTCCAAATCATGAGTCGGATAATTCCTTTCATGCGGCTTTAGTTGTCGACTAGCATACGCAACAACTTTATGCTTCTGCATTAGCACCGCTCCTAGTCCAGTGCCACATGCATCGGTGTAAACCACCATCTCATCATTCCCACTTGGAATAGTCAAAACAGGAGCACTCGTCAATCGCTCTTTCAGGATTACAAAAGCTTGCTCACACTTATCATCCCATCTGAACACCTGGTTCTTCTTTGTCAATCCTGTTAACGGTGCAGCTATCTTGGAAAAGTCTTTGATAAACCGACGATAATATCCTGCTAATCCAAGAAAACTTCTCACATCAGATGCATTCTTAGGTCTAACCCAATCCTGGATCACTGCCACCTTAGCGGGGTCAACCGCTATTCCATTTCCAGAGATAACATGGCCTAAGAACCTCACTTCACTCTTCCAGAAGTGACACTTCGAAAACTTAGCCTTCAGCTGATGTTTCCGCAAAATTTCCAAAACAATCCTCAAGTGCGTCTTGTGCTCTCCCTCAGTTCTGGAATAAATCAGAATATCATCCACGAACACAAGCACGAACTTATTCAACTGATCTCTGAACACTCTATTCATAAGATCCACAAAATATGCTGGCGCGTTAGTCAATCCAAACGGCATTACCAGCCACTCATAAAACCCGGATGGTGTCCTGAAAGCAGTCTTCGGCACACTATCCTTCGCCACTCTCAACTGGTGAAATCCCGTTGCCAAATCCATCTGAGAAAACACCTTAGCCTCGTGAAGCTGATCAAACAAGTCATCTATTCTCGGCAATGGATACTTGTTCTTCTTAGTCACCTTATTCAGCTCACGATAATCCACACACAACCTCAACGATCCATCCGCTTTGGTTGCGAACACAACTGGCGCACCCCATTCGGACACACTTCTCCGAATGAATCCTTTCTGCAAAAGGTCATCAACTTGCACCTTCAGCTCTTGCTGCTCCCTCGGTGCCATCCGCCTAAGAGGCATCACAACAGGTCTGGCTCCCTCAACTAGATCGATACGAAACTCGATCTCCCTATGCGGCGGCAACCCTTTGACTTCCTCAAAGACATTCTCAAACTCATTCACAATAGGCACCGATGACAGTCCATCCCGTGGAACAACCAGCGAATACATGAAGCTCATGAAGACGCCTTCTTCATGCTTACATCGTATCACAACCTTTCGCCCTTCCACATTCCCGACTGTCACCTCAAGCCTCTCACAATCAATCCTAGCCGCATACTTCCTAAGCCAGTCCATACCCAAAATAATTCCGAACCCCGCAAAGTTCAGAACAAAGCAATCACAAACAAACGAGCAATCATGACTCGACACAACTAGACCACGACATAACATACACAAACATGACGAACCCCCTACCGGATTAGTCACAACCAATGGCCTATCAACAATATCCGGTTTCATACCTAACCGGCTTACCAAATCATCACAAACAAAAGAATGCGACGCTCCAGTATCAAACAACACTCTAACTGGAACACCACAAATAGAAAGAGTACCTTGAACAACCACACTCTTCCCCTTCTCTTCAGCAGTAGGAGCTTTCGAAGACGATGGAACAGCCCCCAAAGCATAGGCTTGCACAACCTGCCTATCTTTCCTCGGTTCTGGACAATCCTTCTTGATATGTCCCAGCTTATCACAGTTGTAACACTTTCCCGGGACTTTGGGATTCTTACAATCTTTGTAAAGATGGCCCTTCTGCTGGCAGTTATAGCAAGTCACTTCACTTTTCGGCTTCTTCTGGCCATCCCTACCCTTCTGTTGCTGCTGCTTCCTCTTCCTATTGCCACTCTGCTGTGGTTTAGATCCTTCCCTAGCTACAGCAATAACAGAACTTTCCCTAGGAAACAAACTCTCATGCCTAAGAGCTTTTTCCACAAGCTTCTCAAATGGATCGTCCAGATGATCCACTAACTGCCTCCCAAGATAAGCATCCAGACCAGTCACAAACTTTTCATTCTTCTGGTAGGGAGAATCAATATATGATCTGGCATACTTAGACAAAGCTTCAAACTCCGAAATATACTCAAGAACAGGCCTTCCCCCTTGCTTGAGCTCCACAAACCTCTTAAACAAGACAGATTTCTGGGAAGTAGAGATGAACTTAGCTTCAAATCTAACTTGGAATTGCTCCCAAGTAATCTCTTCTTCTGGTGTATCTATGGTGATAGAATTCCACCAATCAGCAGCTCTTCCCTGAAGCTGTCTCGATGCAAGCTTCCTCTTAGTTGCATCCTCAATCCCTAAGTCACCAAAGATTCTTTTGCAAGCATCAATCCATCTCTGCACCTCAATAGTCGACTCCGTCCCCAAGAAAACTTTCCCTCCAAGAGCAGTATAATCCTTGCAAAGCTTGGCAAAATCCACCGGTCTCGGAGCTTGGACTTGAACTCCCACATCCACAGATGATCCTGAAGCTGGTATTCTCCTCATGATTGAAGTCATCATGGCCTCAAACATAGGAGCATAATCAACAGCTTCCCTAGCATCACGGCTACCCCTCGCAGCTTGTCTCTCACTTCGACTCATCCTTAATATCTGTAAATAAGAATGATTAGAACACCTTAAGAAACAACTGCATAAGGAGTTCAAACCCTTCTAAACTACTATATTATATATAGTAATCATCCATCAAATTACAATTACGTCTCTCTTACGTAGTTACATCAGCGAGCGTTGGCTAAAATCGATTAACCAAAGCTCTGATACCAAATGTGACGACCGCCCATGACTCCCGCACCAAATCAAGGAAATAATGCGGTAAAAGGTGTGCCAGGCAGCCATGGACGATAGTCAGGGTAAAACAAAACAGAAGAATCTCTATCGCATAACTCACAGCGCATGGATAAAATACAATAGAGAAATATAATATAGTGAAGCTCCATAGAACAGAACATCATCATATAGGCATCACAGTAGTTTCATACAATCATCTACTCAAATCCATACATGAAAGCCTCACTACAAATCACTCAACCAAATACAGCAGCGGATACCCAGTACATATAGTAAGAAAACTAATATGCAAAGCCTCCTGCTCGTCTTCGTCATCTTTAGCGTAGAACTCCTAGCACAGCACCTGTCACCTGCTACCTAGTCTGCCCATCCCGACATGGATGAACAGCCCAAGGTAATAAGAGGAGACATAAAACCTTGAGTCAGACAAAGTCTTAGTGAGCAGTAAATCAACTATCAAGCATACCAAAAGAGCATAAAGGATAAAAGGAATAGGAACCAAACCATCCCACTCCACCTCTTTCTACAGTGATAGCCCCAGACATACACTAAGGAGAAACAAGCATAACAACATAGACAATTAAGGTAAAGCGAATACCACTCGAGTCAAGGACGATGTTTTCCAAATACAAACCCCCAAGGCCTAAACCAAGATCAGATGAGCACCCAGAAAACACCGCTCTTGAAGCCGAATGATAATACAACCAAACATCCATGACTCTGGCTATCACTGTTATCCTTGCCTCGATTTCACCGTTAGTTGAATGACCATCTGTCAAGGGCTAATGGTAACCCCGGTTCTAACCATAACTCCGCACACTGCCTTGTGCCTAGGACTTATCTACTTTGCCCAGAGTACTCAACTACCTACCTGTAGTCTTTTGGGTGTCCCGACTACCTACCTGTAGTCGTTATGGGCGCCCCATGTACTCTTGCTTTTGAGCATGCTAGAACCTTCAACAACGACGAGATCCAAGCCTCCTAGCCATCCTTCTTGACGACTATCCTCATACAAGCTCAAGCTACCTCTTGAACAATCCATTATCAACCAACTTGAACTACTCTTCAAGTTATCAACATGCTTGGAATGATCCCTGCTTGGATTAAGCCAAGACTCACATCATACTTCGCTTCATCGCATCAAAGCAAAGTCTCAACTCAACAACATGGTTTGCCTCATCAAATCATGGCAAAGTCCCATCTCAACATCATCCAATCTATACATATGAGCTTCAACATCCGCTACATATGCCTTAAGCAGCTTTCACCATTCAAGAGCCTTCTTCCATAGCTTTTGAATCCTCTTTCATCATCTTGTTCCAAATCAACTACTAGCTAACTTGGAAACAATCAAATCAATCATACATTCAAATAATCAATCATTCAAACAAGATCTATTAAGCAATTTAAGCAATATCAACTATAATGGCAATTTCGTAAATAAACGAGCAAAAGTCCAACATATGTGAAATCATGGTTTTTAGCATAGATCTATCAATTATAAAACATGGGTTTTGTCTCTAATGCTTATTAAACAAACTTGCATAAGTAAACATCTTCAAAAACCATGGATCTAGACTTAGATCTAAGAAAAATGCATGAAATCTCTAACTTTAACACCCAAACATGCCACCAATCCAATATACTCCTTTGGATCCGCGTGAGAGATAACTACCACTCACCAAATCACCAAAACAACCTAAAATCAATCAACTTCAGATCTGGACAGCAAGGACTTGAGCTTGATCCGGAGAAATTTCACTTGAAACGGTGAAATCTAGCTTCTTCGGATGAAAATCTTCAACTTTGGCTCTTGATCTTTGATCTTGATCTTCAATCTTCAATGGATGTTAGCACTTGATAGAAGTAGAGAAAGAAGTGAAGAAAATACCGAAGTCGAGTTCCAAAATGGCAGCACTTCGTCGCTTCGAAATCCGGTGCCAAAAAGTGAGCCAAACCCCTCTATTTATAGGCTGGAATCCCCCTTAACTCGGCCAACTTCTTAACTCGGAGCTCGCTATTAGGTCGTCCCCGACTCATCCTTGCCGACTCATCCTTGCCGACTCACGACCTAAGCGACCCCATACGACCCAACACTCTGCCGACCTATACGACTCAACTACCTACGACTTATCCCCAAGACGCCGACCCAACTACACAACACATACAGGGTTACACGACCTAGTTCCTGCCGACCTAATCCCTAGCCGACTCAACCAATGCCGACCTAAAAACTCAAGCGACATAACAACACGGCCATACGACCTAACCCTATGCCGACCCAAAGACCTTCGACCTAAGACCTACACAACAGCTCCGAGACAACAACCTAAAAAACATGGCCTACCGACCCAAATCCTACCGAGCTAACAACTACGACCTAACACCAAACCGAGCCAACGACCTACAACCTATCTCGGTCACACTCTAAGTCGGTATCCCCCTTTAACCTGTTATCTCGGTAACCATGCTAGCTCGGCATCTCCACTAAGTCGACCACCACTAAGTCGGTCAACCCCTAACCAGTTAACTCCTATAGCTCGGCCACTTCCTTAGGTCGGTCACTACTTGTCCCGGTGACCCTTCAACTCGGCTAACACGACCCAAGCCTTAGGTAGTCTACCCCTTAACTCGGCCATACGACTCAACCACCCATGAGTCGGCCCAACTCTTAAGTCGGTCAGTCTCTCTAAGTCATAACTCCTTAAGTCGGCAACCACTATAAGTCGCTCCAACCTATGAGTCGGCCACTACCTTAAGTCGGCCACGACTCATCACTTGCACTCGGGTCAACTCCTAAACGACTCAAGCTAGAGATAACGCAAACAACACTAACAACCTGTAAATTCTACGATACATCGACACGTAAAATACGGGTCGTTACATACTGGGTATCCGCTGCTGTATTTGGTTGAGTGATTTGTAGTGAGGCTTTCATGTATGGATTTGAGTAGATGATTGTATGAAACTACTGTGATGCTTATATGATGATGTTCTGTTCTATGGAGCTTCACTATATTATATTTCTCTATTGTATTTTATCCATGCGCTGTGAGTTATGCGATAGAGATTCTTCTGTTTTGTTTTACCCTGACTATCGTCCATGGCTGCCTGGCACACCTTTTAGCGCATTATTTCCTTGATTTGGTGCGGGAGTCATGGGCGGTCGTCACATTTGGTATCAGAGCCAGGTTAATCGATTTTAGCCAACGCTCGCTGATGTAACTACGTAAGAGAGACGTAATTGTAATTTGATGGATGATTACTATATATAATATAGTAGTTTAGAAGGGTTTGAACTCCTTATGCAGTTGTTTCTTAAGGTGTTCTAATCATTCTTATTTACAGATATTAAGGATGAGTCGAAGTGAGAGACAAGCTGCGAGGGGTAGCCGTGATGCTAGGGAAGCTGTTGATTATGCTCCTATGTTTGAGGCCATGATGACTTCAATCATGAGGAGAATACCAGCTTCAGGATCATCTGTGGATGTGGGAGTTCAAGTCCAAGCTCCGAGACCGGTGGATTTTGCCAAGCTTTGCAAGGATTATACTGCTCTTGGAGGGAAAGTTTTCTTGGGGACGGAGTCGACTATTGAGGTGCAGAGATGGATTGATGCTTGCAAAAGAATCTTTGGTGACTTAGGGATTGAGGATGCAACTAAGAGGAAGCTTGCATCGAGACAGCTTCAGGGAAGAGCTGCTGATTGGTGGAATTCTATCACCATCGATACTCCAGAAGAAGAGATTACTTGGGAGCAATTCCAAGTTAGATTTGAAGCTAAGTTCATCTCTACTTCCCAGAAATCTGTCTTGTTTAAGAGGTTTGTGGAGCTCAAGCAAGGGGGAAGGCCTGTTCTTGAGTACATTTCTGAGTTTGAAGCTTTGTCTAAGTATGCCAGATCGTATATTGATTCTCCCTACCAGAAGAATGAAAAGTTTGTGACTGGTCTGGATGCTTATCTTGGGAGGCAGTTAGTGGATCATCTGGACGATCCATTTGAGAAGCTTGTGGAAAAAGCTCTTAGGCATGAGAGTTTGTTTCCTAGGGAAAGTTCTGTCGTTTCTGTAACCAGGGAAGGATCTAAACCACAGCAGAGTGGCAATAAGAAGAGGAAACAACAGCAACAGAGGGGTAGGGATGGCCAGAAGAAGCCGAAGAGTGAAGTGACTTGCTATAACTGCCAGCAGAAGGGCCATCTTTACAAAGATTGTAAGAATCCCAAAGTGCCGGGAAAGTGTTACAACTGTGATAAGCTGGGACATATCAAGAAGGATTGTCCAGAACCGAGGAAAGATAGGCAGGTTGTGCAAGCCTATGCTTTGGGGGCTGTTCCATCGTCTTCGAAAGCTCCTACTGCTGAAGAGAAGGGGAAGAGTGTGGTTGTTCAAGGTACTCTTTCTATTTGTGGTGTTCCAGTTAGAGTGTTGTTTGATACTGGAGCGTCGCATTCTTTTGTTTGTGATGATTTGGTAAGCCGGTTAGGTATGAAACCGGATATTGTTGATAGGCCATTGGTTGTGACTAATCCGGTAGGGGGTTCGTCATGTTTGTGTATGTTATGTCGTGGTCTAGTTGTGTCGAGTCATGATTGCTCGTTTGTTTGTGATTGCTTTGTTCTGAACTTTGCGGGGTTCGGAATTATTTTGGGTATGGACTGGCTTAGGAAGTATGCGGCTAGGATTGATTGTGAGAGGCTTGAGGTGACAGTCGGGAATGTGGAAGGGCGAAAGGTTGTGATACGATGTAAGCATGAAGAAGGCGTCTTCATGAGCTTCATGTATTCGCTAGTTGTTCCACGGGATGGACTGTCATCGGTGCCTATTGTGAATGAGTTTGAGAATGTCTTTGAGGAAGTCAAAGGGTTGCCGCCGCATAGGGAGATCGAGTTTCGTATCGATCTAGTTGAGGGAGCCAGACCTGTTGTGATGCCTCTTAGGCGGATGGCACCGAGGGAGCAGCAAGAGCTGAAGGTGCAAGTTGATGACCTTTTGCGGAAAGGATTCATTCGGAGAAGTGTGTCCGAATGGGGTGCGCCCGTTGTGTTCGCAACCAAAACGGATGGATCGTTGAGGTTGTGTGTTGATTATCGTGAGCTGAATAAGGTGACTAGGAAGAACAAGTATCCATTGCCGAGAATAGATGACTTGTTTGATCAGCTTCACGAGGCTAAGGTGTTTTCTCAGATGGATTTGGCAACGGGATTTCACCAGTTGAGAGTGGCGAAGGATAGTGTGCCGAAGACTGCTTTCAGGACACCATCCGGGTTTTATGAGTGGCTGGTAATGCCGTTTGGGTTGACTAACGCGCCAGCATATTTTGTGGATCTTATGAATAGAGTGTTCAGAGATCAGTTGAATAAGTTCGTGCTTGTGTTCGTGGATGATATTTTGGTTTATTCCAGAACTGAGGAAGAGCACAAGACGCACTTGAGGATTGTTTTAGGAATCTTACGGAAACATCAGCTGAAGGCTAAGTTTTCGAAGTGTCACTTCTGGAAGAATGAAGTGAGGTTCTTAGGTCATGTTATTTCTGGAAATGGAATAGCGGTTGATCCCGCTAAGGTGGCAGCGATCCAGGATTGGGTTAGGCCTAAGAATGCATCTGATGTGAGAAGTTTTCTTGGATTAGCAGGATATTATCGTCGGTTTATCAAAGACTTTTCCAAGATAGCTGCACCGTTGACAGGATTGACGAAGAAGAACCAAGTGTTCAGATGGGATGATAAGTGTGAGCAAGTTTTCGTAATCCTGAAAGAGCGACTGACGAGCGCTCCTGTTTTGACTATTCCAAGTGGGAATGATGAGATGGTGGTTTACACCGATGCATGTGGCACTGGACTAGGAGCGGTGCTAATGCAGAAGCATAAAGTTGTTGCGTATGCTAGTCGACAACTAAAGCCGCATGAAAGGAATTATCCGACTCATGATTTGGAGTTAGCGGCGATTGTGTTTGCTTTGAAGATGTGGAGACACTATCTATTGGGAGTTAGATTCGAGCTGTTTACAGATCATAAGTCGTTGAAGTATCTGTTTTCCCAAAAGGATTTGAATCTTCGACAGCAAAGGTGGCTAGAGTTCTTAGCATCGTATGATTTTGGTATAGCCTATACTCCAGGGAAAGGTAACGCAGTGGCTGATGCGTTAAGTCGAAGACATGCAGGATTGGGAGCCATGTTTTCGGAATGGAAGAGTCTTGAGTATTTGGCTGGATTTGATTTCAGGCCTAGATGTGAATTGGAACCTGAGATGTTGGCAAACTTATCGATAAGGCCTACTCTTGTGGAAAGAATTGGCGAGAGGCAAAGGAGAGATGATAAGCTTATCAAGATTATCCGTGATTTGGAATCCGGATTGGATCCAGAAAAGGATAAAGGATTTGAAGTCGATCGAGAGGGTTGGCTTCGAAAGCAAGGGCGACTAGTTGTTCCCGATGTAGATGGATTGAGAGATGAAGTTCTGAGGGAGAGTCATCACTCGAAGTTGACAATTCATCCAGGTGGAAATAAGATGTATCGGGATATGAAGAGAACCTACTACTGGGAAGGTATGAAGAAGGATGTTGGAAATTTTATTTCCAAGTGTATGAATTGCCAGTTGGTGAAAGCTGAGCAGAAGAAGCCCAGTGGATTGCTTCAGCCATTAGAGGTTCCTACATGGAAGTGGGAGCAAGTGTCGATGGACTTTATCGATGGTCTACCTAGGACAAGAGCAGGGAATGAAGGGATTTGGGTCATAGTAGATCGTTTGACCAAGAGTGCAAGGTTCATTCCTGTTCGATCGACTAGGACTGCATCGAAGTTGGCTGAATTATATGTGAAGTGGATAGTTCGTTTCCATGGTGTTCCGAAGAGTATAGTGAGCGATCGAGATCCATTGTTCACTAGTAGATTTTGGAAGAGCTTCCAGGAAGTTTTGGGAACTGAGTTGTGTTTGAGTACAGCTTATCACCCTCAAACAGATGGTCAGACTGAGAGAGTCAACCGAGTTTTGGAAGATCTTCTTAGAGCATGTGTTTTGGACTTCGGAGGATCATGGGAAGATCACCTTCATTTGGTGGAGTTTGCTTATAATAACAGTTATCAGTCGAGTATCGGTATGGCACCATATGAGGCATTATATGGAAGACCGTGTAACTCTCCGACATGTTGGTTAGAAACTGGAGAAAAGCTGATACTTGGGCCAGAGATGATTCGACAGACTTCAGATTGTATAGAGATCATTCGGCAACGAATGAAGGCAGCCCAAGATCGTCAGAAAAGTTATGCCGATAATCGTCGTAAGGATTTGGAATTCGACGTAGGTGATATGGTTTTTGTGAAGATTTCTCCTCTGAAGAGTGTCATTAGATTCGGGAAGAAAGGAAAGTTAACTCCGAGATTTGTTGGACCATTCCCGATTATCGAGCGTATTGGAAAGCTCGCTTATAGATTGGAGTTACCGGAAAAGATGGCGGGTGTGCACAGTGTTTTTCATGTATCTTATCTACGGAAGTATATGCACGACCCAACTACGGTGGTTTCTGCTGATAGCTGTGAAGACTTGGAGGTTGATCCAGTTGTTTCGAGACCTCGTAAGCCGCTTCGTATTGTTGAAACCGATACGAAACAGCTTAGGAGGAAGACGATTACGTTGCTCAAGGTACAATGGAGTGATGATGTTAACGACTGTACGTGGGAGGAGGAAGAGAGGATGAAGGCAGCTCATCCCGAACTCTTCGAGGTATGGCCCTAAAGTGTCGTGACATCTCATGAATTTGTAGCTTGTTCTAAGTCTTAGAATTCTGCATGCTAGGTTAGAATTGGTTGCATGGATTGTTGATTGCCATGGATGATAGGCATGCGGAATAATTTTGATTGCTGTTGTTTGCTTGGAATTTCGGGGGCGAAATTCCTAAGGGGGAGAGAATGTAACGACCCGTATTTTTACGTGTCGATAAATCGTAGAATTTACAGGTTGTTAGTGTTGTTTGTGTTGTCTCTAGCCTGAGTCATATGGAGAGTAACTCGTGTGTTGGAGTATTGAGTCGTGACCGACTCATAAGTTGGAACGAGTTATGGAGTTAACTCGTGACTGAGTCTAGAATTGCCGAGTTGAGTCTAGGTCGCATAACCGACCTAAGGAAGTTTAGGTCGTATGGCCGACCTAAGGTAGGGGCCGAGCTATAGGAGTTAACTGGATAGGGATTTGGACCGAGTTAAGAGTTAGAACGGCATAGGGGTTACCGACTTAAGATGAGAGGCGAGATAGGGGTCAAGGGATGAGTCGTGTACGGGTTACGACTCATAGGAGGCCGGCTTAAAAGTTAACTCGTATGGCCGAGTTAGCGTGTTGTTGAGTCGTTGGCTTGAGTCGGCAAAGGGTTGAGTCGGCCGTGTTTGATTGAAGCGTTGAGTCGTAGAGCCGTTGTGTAGCTAGGTTGTTGTCTCGGTTAGGCTTGGAGATGAGTCGTGGGGCGACTCAGGGATTGGGTCGGTAGAGTACGTTATCCCTTGTGTTGTTAGGTCGGTGGGCCGACTTAGTAGATAAGTCGTTGGGGACTTAGGCCTTTGAGTCGTGCATACGTGTTAGGTCGGGATAAGGCTTTGGCTTAGGTCGGCAGGAACTAGGTCGTGTAACCCTGTATGTGTTGTGTAGTTGGGTCGGCGTCTTGGGGATAAGTCGTAGGTAGTTGAGTCGTATAGGTCGGCAGAGTGTGGGGTCGCTTAGGTCGTGAGTCGGCAAGGATGAGTCGGCAAGGATGAGTCGGGGACGACCTAATAGCGAGCTCCGAGTTAAGAAGTTGGCCGAGTTAAGGGGGATTCCAGCCTATAAATAGAGGGGTTTGGCTCACTTTTTGGCACCGGATTTCGAAGCGACGAAGTGCTGCCATTTTGGAACTCGACTTCGGTATTTTCTTCACTTCTTTCTCTACTTCTATCAAGTGCTAACATCCATTGAAGATTGAAGATCAAGATCAAAGATCAAGAGCCAAAGTTGAAGATTTTCATCCGAAGAAGCTAGATTTCACCGTTTCAAGTGAAATTTCTCCGGATCAAGCTCAAGTCCTTGCTGTCCAGATCTGAAGTTGATTGATTTTAGGTTGTTTTGGTGATTTGGTGAGTGGTAGTTATCTCTCACGCGGATCCAAAGGAGTATATTGGATTGGTGGCATGTTTGGGTGTTAAAGTTAGAGATTTCATGCATTTTTCTTAGATCTAAGTCTAGATCCATGGTTTTTGAAGATGTTTACTTATGCAAGTTTGTTTAATAAGCATTAGAGACAAAACCCATGTTTTATAATTGATAGATCTATGCTAAAAACCATGATTTCACATATGTTGGACTTTTGCTCGTTTATTTACGAAATTGCCATTATAGTTGATATTGCTTAAATTGCTTAATAGATCTTGTTTGAATGATTGATTATTTGAATGTATGATTGATTTGATTGTTTCCAAGTTAGCTAGTAGTTGATTTGGAACAAGATGATGAAAGAGGATTCAAAAGCTATGGAAGAAGGCTCTTGAATGGTGAAAGCTGCTTAAGGCATATGTAGCGGATGTTGAAGCTCATATGTATAGATTGGATGATGTTGAGATGGGACTTTGCCATGATTTGATGAGGCAAACCATGTTGTTGAGTTAAGACTTTGCTTTGATGCGATGAAGCGAAGTATGATGTGAGTCTTGGCTTAATCCAAGCAGGGATCATTCCAAGCATGTTGATAACTTGAAGAGTAGTTCAAGTTGGTTGATAATGGATTGTTCAAGAGGTAGCTTGAGCTTGTATGAGGATAGTCGTCAAGAAGGATGGCTAGGAGGCTTGGATCTCGTCGTTGTTGAAGGTTCTAGCATGCTCAAAAGCAAGAGTACATGGGGCGCCCATAACGACTACAGGTAGGTAGTCGGGACACCCAAAAGACTACAGGTAGGTAGTTGAGTACTCTGGGCAAAGTAGATAAGTCCTAGGCACAAGGCAGTGTGCGGAGTTATGGTTAGAACCGGGGTTACCATTAGCCCTTGACAGATGGTCATTCAACTAACGGTGAAATCGAGGCAAGGATAACAGTGATAGCCAGAGTCATGGATGTTTGGTTGTATTATCATTCGGCTTCAAGAGCGGTGTTTTCTGGGTGCTTATCTGATCTTGGTTTAGGCCTTGGGGGTTTGTATTTGGAAAACATCGTCCTTGACTCGAGTGGTATTCGCTTTACCTTAATTGTCTATGTTGTTATGCCTGCTTCTCCTTAGTGTATGTCTGGGGCTATCACTGTAGAAAGAGGTGGAGTGGGATGGTTTGGTTCCTATTCCTTTTATCCTTTATGCTCTTTTGGTATGCTTGATAGTTGATTTACTGCTCACTAAGACTTTGTCTGACTCAAGGTTTTATGTCTCCTCTTATTACCTTGGGCTGTTCATCCATGTCGGGATGGGCAGACTAGGTAGCAGGTGACAGGTGCTGTGCTAGGAGTTCTACGCTAAAGATGACGAAGACGAGCAGGAGGCTTTGCATATTAGTTTTCTTACTATATGTACTGGGTATCCGCTGCTGTATTTGGTTGAGTGATTTGTAGTGAGGCTTTCATGTATGGATTTGAGTAGATGATTGTATGAAACTACTGTGATGCTTATATGATGATGTTCTGTTCTATGGAGCTTCACTATATTATATTTCTCTATTGTATTTTATCCATGCGCTGTGAGTTATGCGATAGAGATTCTTCTGTTTTGTTTTACCCTGACTATCGTCCATGGCTGCCTGGCACACCTTTTAGCGCATTATTTCCTTGATTTGGTGCGGGAGTCATGGGCGGTCGTCACAGCCATAACCTGTCAAAACGAAGGCCTCGATAAGTTCTACGGCTTTGACAGCTTTCAGCCGTCAACGGATAGATTAATGCCCAAAAAGGACAACCCGAATCTCGATCGGGTCTCGTAAGTTTTTTACCCTTCGTTTTTTCGACACGTGGATTTTTACGGTAAAACGGGATTACGGTGGCTGGTCTTTGATTTACCATCGCTGCAGAGTGGTGCACCATGGTACTGTTCCATTTCAAATCCATGCACGCATTTCTAAAGGTCGTACGGCACTGTTTCGCCATTTCGTACGGATGTTGCACCTTGCACCGTGGATTTTGCACCCTGTAGATATCGATTATTCGGACGGCCATAACTTCTGGATCGCTTAGAGTTACGGGAGCCATAACCTGTCAAAACGAAGGCCTCGATGAGTTCTACGGCTTTGACAGCTTTCAGCCGTCAACGGATAGATTAATGCCCAAAAAGGACAACCCGAATCTCAATCGGGCCTCGTAAGTTTTTTACCCTTCCTTTTTTCGACACGTGGATTTTTACGGTAAAACGGGATTACCGGGACCGTCTTCGACTTCCCATCGCTGGAGAGTCGTGCACCATGGTAGTGTTCCGTTTCAAATCCATGCACGCATTTCTAAAAGTCGTACGACACTGTTTCACCATTTCGGACGGACGTTGCACCTTGCACCGTGGATGTTGCACCCTGTAGATATCGATTATTCGGACGGCCATAACTTCTGGATCGCTTAGAGTTACAAGAGCCATAACCTGTCAAAACGAAGGCCTCGATGAGTTCTACGGCTTTGACAGCTTTCAGCCGTCAACGGTTAGATTAATGCCCAAAAAGGACAACCCGAATCTCAATCGGGTCTCGTAAGTTTTTTACCCTTCGTTTTTTCGACACGTGGATTTTTACGGTAAAACGGGATTACGGTGCCCCGTCTTCGACTTTCCATCGCTGAAGAGTGGTGCACCATGGTACTGTTCCGTTTCAAATCCATGCACGCATTTTTAAAGGTCGTACGGCACTGTTTCGCCATTTCGGACGGATGTTGCACCTTGCACCGTGGATGTTGCACCCTGTTGATGTCGATTATTCGGACGGCCATAACTTCTGCCTCGTTTAGAGTTACGGGAGCCATAACCTGTCAAAACGAAGGCCTCGATGAGTTCTACGGCTTTGACAGCTTTCAGCCGTCAACGGATAGATTAATGCCCAAAAAGGACAACCCGAATCTCAATCGGGTCTCTTAAGTTTTTTACCCTTCGTTTTTTCGACACGTGGATTTTTACGGTAAAACGGTACTACCGTAGCCCGTCTTCGACTTCCCATCGCTGGAGAGAGGTGCACCATGGTACTGTTCCATTTCAAATCCATGCACGCATTTCTAAAAGTCATACGACACTGTTTCGCCATTTCGGACGGATGTTGCACCTTGCACCGTGGATGTTGCACCCTGTAGATATCGATTATTCGGACGGCCATAACTTCTGGCATATTTTGAGTTACGGGAGCCATAACCTGTCAAAATGAAGACCTCGATGAGTTCTACGGCATTGACAGCTTTCAGCCGTCAACGGATAGATTAATGCCCAAAAACGACAACCCGAATCTCAATCGGGTCTCGTAAGTTTTTTACCCTTCGTTTTTTCGACACGTGGATTTTTACGGTAAAACGGGATTACGGTGGCTGGTCTTCGATTTTCCATCGCTGGAGAGTGGTGCACCATGGTACTGTTCCGTTTCAAATCCATGCACGCATTTCTAAAAGTCGTACGGCACTGTTTCGCCATTACGGACGGATGTTGCACTTTGCGCCTTGGATGTTGCACCCTGTAGATATCGATTATTCAGACGGCCATAACTTCTGGCTCGTTTAGAGTTACAGGAGCCATAACCTGTCAAAACGAAGGCCTCGATGAGTTCTACGGTTTTGACAGCTTTCAGCCGCCAACGGATAGATTAATGCCCAAAAAGGACAACCCGAATCTCAATCGGGTCTCGTAAGTTTTTTACCCTTCGTTTTTTTGACACGTTGATTTTTACGGTAAAACGGGATTACCGTGGCCCGTCTTCGACTTCCCGTCGCTGGAGATTGGTGCACCAGGGTACTGTTCCGTTTCAAATCCATGCACGCATTTCTAAAAGTCGTACGACACTGTTTCGCCATTTCGGACGGATGTTGCACCTTGCACCGTGGATGTTGCACCCTGTAGATATCGATTATTCGGACGGCCATAACTTCTGGCTCGTTTAGAGTTACGGGAGCCATAACCTGTCAAAACGAAGGCCTCGATGAGTTCTACGGCATTGACAGCTTTCAGCCGTCAACGGATAGATTAATGCCCAAAAACGACAACCCGAATCTCAATCGGGTCTCGTAAGTTTTTTACCCTTCGTTTTTTCGACACGTGGATTTTTGCGGCAATACGGGATTACGGTGGCTGGTCTTCGATTTACCATCACTGGAGAGTGGTGCACCATGGTACTGTTACGTTTCAAATCCATGCACGCATTTCTAAAAGTCGTACGGCACTGTTTCGCCATGTCGGACGGATGTTGCACCTTGCACCGTGGATGTTGCACCCCGTAGATATCGATTATTCGGACGGCCATAACTTCTGGCTCGTTTAGAGTTACAGGAGCCATAACCTTTCAAAACGAAGGCCTCGATGAGTTCTACGGTTTTGACAGCTTTCAGCCTTCAACGGATAGATTAATGCCCAAAAAGGACAACCCGAATCTCAATCGGGTCTCGTAAGTTTTTTACCCTTCGTTTTTTTGACACGTGGATTCTTACGGTAAAATGGGATTACCGTGGCCCGTCTTCGACTTCCCATCGCTGAAGAGTGGTGCACCATGGAACTGTTCTGTTTCAAATCCATGCACGCATTTCTAAAAGTTGTACGACACTGTTTCGCCATTTCGGACGGATGTTGCACCTTGCACCGTGGATGTTGCACCCTGTAGATATCGATTATTCGGACGGCCATAACTTCTGGCTCGTTTAGAGTTACAGGAGCCATAACCTGTCAAAACAAAGGTCTCGATGCGTTCTACGGCTTTGACAGCTTTCAGACATCAACGGATAGACTAATGCCCAAAAAGGACAACCCGAATCTCAATCGGGTCTCGTAAGTTTTTTACCCTTCGTTTTTTCGACACGTGGATTTTTGCGGCAATACGGGATTACGGTGGCTGGTCTTCGATTTACCATCACTGGAGAGTGGTGCACCATGGTACTGTTCCGTTTCAAATCCATGCACGCATTTCTAAAAGTCGTACGGCACTGTTTCGCCATGTCGGACGGATGTTGCACCTTGCACCGTGGATGTTGCACCCCGTAGATATCGATTATTCGGACGGCTATAACTTCTGGCTCGTTAAGAGTTACTGGAGCCATAACCTGTCAAAACGAAGACCTCGATGAGTTTTATGGCTTTGATAGCTTTCAGCCGTCAATGGACAGATTAATGCCCAAAAAGGACAACCTGAATCTCAATCGGGTCTTGTAAGTTTTTTACCCTTCGTTTTTTGGACACGTGGATTTTTACGGTAAAACGGGATTACGGTGACCCGTCTTCGACTTTCCATCGCTGAAGAGTGGTGCACCATGGTACTGTTCGTTTCAAATCCATGCACGCATTTCTAAAGGTCGTACGGCACTGTTTCGCCATTTCGGACGGATGTTGCACCTTGCACCGTGGATGTTGCACCCTATAGATATCGATTATTCGGATGGCCATAACTTCTGGCTCGTTTAGAGTTCCGGGAGCCATAACCTGTGAAAAAGAAGGCCTCGATGATTTCTACGGCTTTGACAGCTTTCAGCCGTCAACGGATAGATTAATGCCCAAAAAGGACAACCCGAATCTCAATCGGGTCTCGTAAGTTTTTTACCCTTCGTTTTTTCGACACGTGGATTTTTACGGTAAAAAGGGATTACCATGGCCCGTCTTCGACTTCCCATCGCTGGAGAGTGGTGCGCCATGGTACTGTTCCGTTTCAAATCCATGCACGTATTTCTAAAAGTCGTACGGCACTGTTTCGCCATTTCGGACGGATGTTGCACCTTGCACCGTGGATGTTGCACCCTGTAGATATCGATTATTCGGACGGCCATAACTTCTGGCTCGTTTAGAGTTACGGGAGCCATAACCTGTCAAAACGAAGGCCTCGATGAGTTCTACGGCTTTGACAGCTTTCAGCCGTCAACGGACAGATTAATGCCCAAAAAGGACAACCCGAATCTCAATCGGGTCTCGTAAATTTTTTACCCTTCGTTTTTTCGACACGTGGATTTTTACGGTAAAACGGGATTACGGTACCCCGTCTTCAACTTTCCATCGCTGAAGAGTGGTGCACCATGGTACTGTTCCGTTTCAAATCCATGCACGCATTTCTAAAGGTCGTACGGCACTGTTTCGCCATTTCGTACGGATGTTGCACCTTGCACCGTGGATGTTGCACCCTGTAGATATCGATTATTCGGACGGCCATAACTTCTGGATCGCTTAGAGTTACGGGAGCCATAACCTGTCAAAACGAAGGCCTCGATGATTTCTACGGCTTTTACCGCTTTCAGCCGTCAACGGATAGATTAATGCCCAAAAAGGACAACCCGAATCTCAATCCGGTCTCGTAAGTTTTTTACCCTTCGTTTTTTCGACACGTGGATTTTTACGGTAAAACGGGATCACGGTGCCCCGTCTTCGACTTCCCATCGCTGAATAGTGGTGCACCATGGTACTATTCCGTTTCAAATCCATGCACGCATTCTAAAGGTCGTACGGCACTGTTTCGCCATTTCGGACGGATGTTGCACCTTGCACTGTGGATGTTGCACCATGTAGATACCGATTATTCGGACGGCCGTAACTTCTGGCTCGTTTAGAGTTACGGGAGCCATAACCTGTCAAAACGAAGGCCTCGATGAGTTCTACGGCTTTGACAGCTTTCAGCCGTCAACGGATAGATTAATGCCCAAAAAGGACAACCCGAATCTCAATCGGGTCTCGTAAGTTTTTTACCCTTCGTTTTTTCGACACGTGGATTTTTACGGTAAAATGGGATTACGGTGCCCCGTCTTCGACTTCCCATCGCTGAAGAGTGGTGCAGCGTGATACTTTTCCGTTTCAAATCCATGCACGCATTTCTAAAGGTCGTACGGCACTGTTTCGCCATTTCGGACGGATGTTGCACCTTGCACCGTGGATGTTGCACCCTGTAGATATCGATTATTCGGACGGCCATAACTTCTGGCTCGTTTAGTGTTACGGAGCCATAACCTGTCAAAACGAAGGCCTCGATAAGTTCTACGGCTTTGACAGCTTTCAGCCGTCAACGGATAGATTAATGCCCAAAAAGGACAACCCGAATCTCAATCGGGTCTCGTAAGTTTTTTACCCTTCGTTTTTTCGACACGTGGATTTTTACGGTAAAACGTGATTACGGTGGCTGGTCTTTGATTTACCATCGCTGCAGAGTGGTGCACCATGGTACTGTTCCATTTCAAATCCATGCACGCATTTCTAATGGTCGTACGGCACTGTTTCGCCATTTCGTACGGATGTTGCACCTTGCACCGTGGATGTGGCAGCATGTAGATATCGATTATTCGGACGGCCATAACTTCTGGCTCGTTTAGAGTTACGGGAGCCATAACCTGTCAAAACGAAGGCCACGATGAGTTCTATGGCTTTGACAGCTTTCAGCCGTCAACGGATAGATTAATGCCCAAAAAGGACAACCCGAATCTCAATCGGGTCTCGTAAGTTTTTTACCCTTCGTTTTTTCGACACGTGGATTTTTACGGTAAAACGGGAGTACGGTGCCCCGTCTTCGACTTCCCATCGCTGAAGAGTGGTGCACCATGGTAATGTTCCGTTTCAAATCCATGCACGCATTTCTAAAGGTCGTACGGCACTGTTTCGCCATTTCGGACGGATGTTGCACCTTGCACCATGGATGTTGCACCCCGTAGATATCGATTATTCGAACGGCTATAACTTCTGGCATATTATGAGTTACGGGAGCCATAACCTGTCAAAATGAAGATCTCGATGAGTTCTACGGCATTGACAGCTTTCAGCCGTCAATGGATAGATTAATGCCCAAAAACGACAACCCGAATCTCAATCGGGTCTCGTAAGTTTTTTACCCTTCGTTTTTTCGACACCTGGATTTTTACGGTAAAACGGGATTACGGTGGCTGGTCTTCGATTTACCATCGCTGGAGAGTGGTGCACCATGGTACTGTTCCTTTTCAAATCCATGCATGCATTTCTAAAAGTCGTACGGCACTGTTTCGCCATTACGGACGGATGTTGCACCTTGCACCGTGGATGTTGCACCCTGTAGATATCGATTATTCAGACGGCCATAACTTCTGGCTCGTTTAGAGTTACAGGAGCCATAACCTGTCAAAACGAAGGCCTTGATGAGTTCTACGGTTTTGACAGCTTTCAGCCACCAACGGATAGATTAATGCCCAAAAAGGACCACCCGAATCTCAATCGGGTCTCGTAAGTTTTTTACCCTTCGTTTTTTTGACACGTGAATTTTTACGGTAAGACGGGATTACCGTGGCCCGTCTTCGACTTCCCATCGCTGGAGAGTGGTGCACCATGAAACTGTTCCGTTTCAAATCCATGCACGCATTTCTAAAAGTCGTACGACACTGTTTCGCCATTTCGGACGGATGTCGCACCTTGCACCGTGGATGTTGCACCCTGTAAATATCGATTATTCGGACGGCCATAACTTCTGGCTCGTTTAGAGTTACGGGAGCCATAACCTGTCAAAACGAAGGCCTCGATGAGTTCTATGGCTTTGACAGCTTTCAGACATCAACGGATAGATTAATGCCTAAAAAGGACAACCCGAATCTCAATCAGGTCTCGTAAGTTTTTTACCCTTCGTTTTTTCGACACGTGGATTTTTGCGGCAATACGGGATTACGGTGGCTGGTCTTCGATTTACCATCACTGGAGAGTGGTGCACCATGGTACTGTTCTGTTTCAAATCCATGCACGCATTTCTAAAAGTCGTACGGCACTGTTTCGCCATGTCGGACGGATGTTGCACCTTGCACCGTGGATGTTGCACCCCGTAGATATCGATTATTCGGACGGCTATAACTTCTGGCTCGTTAAGAGTTACTGGAGCCATAACCTGTCAAAACGAAGACCTCGATGAGTTTTATGGCTTTGATAGCTTTCAGCCGTCAATGGACAGATTAATGCCCAAAAAGGACAACCCGAATCTCAATCGGGTCTCGTAAGTTTTTTACCCTTCGTTTTTTCGACACGTGGATTTTTACGGCAAAACGGGATTACGGTGACCCGTCTTCGACTTTCCATCACTGAAGAGTGGTGCACCATGATACTGTTCCGTTTCAAATCCATGCACGCATTTCTAAAGGTCGTACGGCACTGTTTCGCCATTTCGGACGGATGTTGCACCTTGCACCGTGGATGTTGCACCCTATATATATCGATTATTCGGACGGCCATAACTTCTGGCTCGTTTAGAGTTACGGGAGCCATAACCTGTCAAAAAGAAGGCCTCGATGATTTCTACGGCTTTGACAGCTTTCAGCCGTCAACGGATAGATTAATGCCCAAAAAGGACAACCCGAATCTCAATCGGGTCTCGTATGTTTTTTACCCTCCGTTTTTTCGACACGTGGATTTTTACTTTAAAAGGGGATTACCGTGGCCCGTCTTCGACTTTCCATCGCTGAAGATTGATGCACCATGGTACTGTTCCATTTCAAATCCATGCACCCATTTCTAAAAGTCGTACGGCACTGTTTCTCCATTTCGGACGGATGTTGCACCTTGCACCGTGGATGTTGCACCCTGTAGATATCGATTATTCGGACGGCTATAACTTCTGGCTCGTTTAGAGTTACGGGAGCCATAACCTGTCAAAACGAAGGCCTCGATGAGTTCTACGGCTTTGACAGCTTTCAGCCATCAATGGATAGATTAATGCCCAAAAAGGACAACCCGAATCTCAATCGGGTCTCGTAAGTTTTTTACCCTTCGTTTTTTCGACACGTGGATTTTTACGGTAAAAAGGGATTACCATGGCCCGTCTTCGACTTCCCATCGCTGGAGAGTGGTGCGCCATGGTACTGTTCCGTTTCAAATCCATGCACGTATTTCTAAAAGTCGTACGACACTGTTTCGCCATTTGGGACGGATGTTGCACCCTGCACCGTGGATGTTGCACCCTGTAGATATCGATTATTCGGACGGCCATAACTTCTGGCTCGTTTAGAGTTATGGGAGCCATAACCTGTCAAAACGAAGGCCTCGATGAGTTCTACGGCTTTGACAGCTTTCAGCCGTCAACGGACAGATTAATGCCCAAAAAGGACAACCCGAATCTCAATCGGGTCTCGTAAGTTTTTTACCCTTCGTTTTTTCGACACGTGGATTTTTACGGTAAAACTGGATTACGGTGCCCCGTTTTCGACTTCCCATCGCTGAATAGTTGTGCACCATGGTACTGTTCCATTTCAAATCCATGCACGCATTCTAAAGGTCGTACGGCACTGTTTCGCCATTTCGGACGGATGTTGCACCTTGCACTGTGGATGTTGCACCATGTAGATACCGATTATTCGGACGGCCATAACTTCTGGCTCGTTTAGAGTTACGGGAGCCATAATCTGTCAAAACGAAGGCCTCGATGAGTTCTACGGCTTTGACAGCTTTCAGCCGTCAACGGATAGATTAATGCCCAAAAAGGACAACCCGAATCTCAATCGGGTCTCGTAAGTTTTTTACCCTTCGTTTTTTCGACACGTGGATTTTTATGGTAAAATGGGATTACGGTGCCCCGTCTTCGACTTCCCATCGCTGAAGAGTGGTGCACCATGATACTGTTCCGTTTCAAATCCATGCACGCATTTCTAAAGGTCGTACGGCACTGTTTCGCCATTTCGGACGGATGTTGCACCTTGCACCGTGGATGTTGCACCCTGTAGATATCGATTATTCGGACGGCCATAACTTCTGGCTCGTTTAGTGTTACGGAGCCATAACCTGTCAAAACGAAGGCCTCGATAAGTTCTACGGCTTTGACAGCTTTCAGCCGTCAACGGATAGATTAATGCCCAAAAAGGACAACCCGAATCTCAATTGGGTCTCGTAAGTTTTTTACCCTTCGTTTTTTCGACACGTGGATTTTTACGGTAAAACGTGATTACGGTGGCTGGTCTTTGATTTACCATCGCTGCAGAGTGGTGCACCATGGTACTGTTCCATTTCAAATCCATGCACGCATTTCTAATGGTCGTACGGCACTGTTTCGCCATTTCGTACGGATGTTGCACCTTGCACCGTGGATGTTGCACCCTGTAGATATCGATTATTCGGGCGGCCATAACTTCTGGCTCGTTTAGAGTTACGGGAGCCATAACCTGTCAAAACGAAGGCCTCGATGAGTTCTACGGCTTTGACAGCTTTCAGTCGTCAACGGATAGATTAATGCCCAAAAAGGACAACCCGAATCTCAATCGGGTCTCGTAAGTTTTTTACCTTTCGTTTTTTCGACACGTGGATTTTTACGGTAAAACGGGGTTACGGTGCCCCGTCTTTGACTTCCCGTCACTGAAGAGTGGTGCACCATGGTACTGTTCCGTTTCAAATCCATGCATGCATTTCTAAAGGTCGTACGGCACTGTTTCTCCATTTCGGACGGATGTTGCACCTTGCACTGTGGATGTTGCACCCTGTAGATATCGATTATTCGAACGACCATAACTTCTGGCTCGTTTAGAGTTACGGGAGCCATAACCTGTCAAAACGAAGGTCTCGATGATTTCTACGGCTTTGACAGCTTTCAGCCATCAATGGATAGATTAATGCCCAAAAAGGACAACCCGAATCGCAATCGGGTCTCGTAAGTTTTATACCCTTCGTTTTTTCGACACGTGGATTTTTACTTTAAAAGGAGACTACCATGGCCCGTCTTCGACTTTCCATCGCTGAAGAGTGATGCACCATGGTACTGTTCCATTTCAAATCCATGCACGCATTTCTAAAAGTCGTACGGCACTGTTTCTCCATTTCGGACGGAAGTTGCACCTTGCACCGTGGATGTTGCACCCTGTAGATGTCGATTATTCGGACGGCCATAACTTCTGGCTCGTTTAGAGTTACGGGAGCCATAACCTGTCAAAACGAAGGCCTCGATGAGTTTTACGGCTTTGACAGCTTTCAGCCGTCAACGGATAGATTAATGCCCAAAAAGGACAACCTGAATCTCAATCGGTCTCGTAAGATTTTACCCTTCGTTTTTTCGACACGTGGATTTTTACGGTAAAACGGGAATACCGTGGCCCGTCTTCGACTTCCCATCGCTGGAGAGTGGTGCACCATGGAACTGTTCCGTTTCAAATCCATGCACGCATTTCTAAAAGTCATACGGCACTGTTTTGCCATTTCGGACGGATGTTGCACCTTGCACCGTGGATGTTGCACACTGTAGATGTCGATTATTCGGACGGCCATAACTTCTGGCTCGTTTAGAGTTACGGGAGCCATAACTTGTCAAAACGAAGGCCTCGATGAGTTCTACGGCTTTGACAGCTTTTAGACGTCAACGGATAGATTAATGCCTAAAAAGGACAACCCGAATCTCAATCGGGTCTCGTAAGTTTTTTACCCTTCGTTTTTTCGACACGTGGATTTTTGCGGCAATACGGGATTACGGTGGCTGGTCTTCGATTTACCATCACTGGAGAGTGGTGCACCATGGTACTGTTCCGTTTCAAATCCATGCACGCATTTCTAAAGGTCGTACGGCACTGTTTCGCCATTTCGGACGGATGTTGCACCATGCACCGTGGATGTTGCACCCCGTAGATATCGATTATTCGGACGGCCATAACTTCTGGCTCGTTTAGAGTTACGGGAGCCATAACCTGTCAAAAAGGAGGCATCGATGATTTCTACGGCTTTGACAGCTTTCAGCCGTCAACGGATAGATTAATGCCGAAAAAGTACAACCCGAATCTCAATCGGGTCTCGTAAGTTTTTTACCCTGCGTTTTTTCGACACGTGGATTTTTACGGTAAAACGGGGGTAACGGTGGCTGGTCTTCGATTTACCATCGCTGGAGAGTGGTGCACCATGGCACTGTTCCGTTTCAAATCCATGCACGCATTTCTAAAGGTCGTACGGCACTGTTTCGCCATTTCGGACGGATGTTGCACCTTGCACCGTGGATGTTGCACCCTATAGATATCGATTATTCGGACGGCCATAACTTCTGGCTCGTTTAGAGTTACGGGAGCCATAACCTGTCAAAAAGAAGGCCTCGATGATTTCTACGTCTTTGACAGCTTTCAGCCGTCAACGGATAGATTAATGCCCAAAAAGTACAACCCAAATCTCAATCGGGTCTCGTAAGTTTTTTACCCTTCGTTTTTTCGACACGTGGATTTTTACGGTAAAACGGGGATAACGGTGGCTGGTCTTCGATTTACCATCGCTGGAGAGTGGTGCACCATGGTACTGTTCCGTTTCAAATCCATGCACGCATTTTGAAAAGTCGTACGGCACTGTTTCGCCATTTCGGACGGATGTTGCACCTTGCACCGTGGATGTTGCACCTTGTAGATATCGATTATTCGGACGGCTATAACTTCTAGCTCGTTTAGAGTTACGGGAACCATAACCTGTCAAAACGAAGGCCTCGATGAGTTCTATGGCTTTGATCGCTTTCAGCCAACAACGGATAGATTAATGCCCAAAAAGGACAACCTGAATCTTAATCGGGTCACATAAGTTTTTTACCCTTCGTTTTTTCGACACGTGGACTTTTATGGTAAAACGGGATTACCGTGGCCCGTCTTCGCCTTCCCGTCGCTGGAGAGTGGCGCACCATGGTACTGTTCCATTTCAAATCCATGCACGCATTTCTAAAAGTCGTATGGCACTGTTTCGCCATTTTGGACGGATGTTGCACCTTGCACCGTGGATGTTGCACCCTGTAGATATCGATTATTCGGACGGCCATAACTTCTGGCTCGTTTAGAGTTACGGGAGCCATAACCTGTCAAAACGAAGGCCTCGATACGTTCTACGGCTTTGACAGCTTTCAGCCAACAACGGATAGATTATTGCACAAAAAGGACAACCCGAATCTCAATCGGGTCTCGTAAGTTTTTTTCCCTTCGTTTTTTCGACACGTGGATTTTTACGGTAAAATAGGATTACGGTGCCCTGTCTTCGACTTCCCATCGCTGAAGAGTGGTGCACCATGGTACTGTTTTGTTTCAAATCCATGCACGCCTTTCTAAAGGTCGTACGACACTGTTTCGCCATTTCGAACGGATGTTGCACCTTGCACCGTGTATGTTGCACCCTGTAGATATCGATTATTCGGACGGCCATAACTTCTGGCTCGTTTAGAGTTACGGAGTCATAACCTGTCAAAACGAAGGCCTCGATAAGTTCTACGGCTTTGACAGCTTTCAGCCGTCAACGGATAGATTAATGCCCAAAAAGGACAACCCGAATCTCGATCGGGTCTCGTAAGTTTTTTACCCTTCGTTTTTTCGACACGTGGATTTTTACGGTAAAACGGAATTACGGTGGCTGGTCTTTGATTTACCATCGCTGCAGAGTGGTTTACCATGGTACTGTTCCATTTCAAATCCATGCACGCATTTCTAAAGGTCGTACGGCACTGTTTCGCCATTTCGTACGGATGTTGCACCTTGCACCGTGGATTTTGCACCCTGTAGATATCGATTATTCGGACGGCCATAACTTCTGGATCGCTTAGAGTTACGGGAGCCATAACCTGTCAAAACGAAGGCCTCGATGAGTTCTACGGCTTTGACAGCTTTCAGCCGTCAATGGATAGATTAATGCCCAAAAAGGACAACCCGGATCTCAATCGGGTCTCGTAAGTTTTTTACCCTTCGTTGTTTCGACACGTGGATTTTTACGGTAAAACGGGATTACGGTGGCTGGTCTTCGACTTCCCATCGCTGAAGAGTGGTGCACCATGGTACTCTTCCGTTTCAAATCCATGCACGCATTTCTAAAGGTCGTACGGCACTGTTTCGCCATTTCGTACGGATGTTGCACCTTGCACCGTGGATGTTGCACCCTGTAGATATCGATTATTCGGACGGCCATAACTTCTGGATCGCTTAGAGTTACGGGAGCCATAACCTGTCAAAACGAAGGCCTCGATGAGTTCTACGGCTTTGACAGCTTTCAGCCGTCAACGGTTAGATTAATGCACAAAAAGGACAACCCGAATCTCAATCGGGTCTCGTAAGTTTTTTACCCTTCGTTTTTTCGACACGTGGATTTTTACGGTAAAACGGGATTACGGTGCCCCGTCTTCGACTTCCCATCGCTGAAGAGTGGTGCACCATGGTACTGTTCCGTTTCAAATCCATGCACGCATTTCTAAAGGTCGTACGGCACTGTTTCGCCATTTCGGACGGATGTTGCACCTTGCACCGTGGATGTTGCACCCTGTTGATGTCGATTATTCGGACGACCATAACTTCTGCCTCGTTTAGAGTTACGGGAGCCATAACCTGTCAAAACGAAGGCCTCGATGAGTTCTACGGCTTTGACAGCTTTCAGCCGTCAACGGATAGATTAATGCCCAAAAAGGACAACCCGAATCTCAATCGGGTCTCTTAAGTTTTTTACCCTTCGTTTTTTCGACACGTGGATTTTTACGGTAAAACGGTACTACCGTAGCCCGTCTTCGACTTCCCATCGCTTGAGAGAGGTGCACCATGGTACTGTTCCATTTCAAATCCATGCACGCATTTCTAAAAGTCATACGACACTGTTTCGCCATTTGGGACGGATGTTGCACCTTGCACCGTGGATGTTGCACCCTGTAGATATCGATTATTCGGACGGCCATAACTTCTGGCATATTTTGAGTTACGGGAGCCATAACCTGTCAAAATGAAGACCTCGATGAGTTCTACGGCATTGACAGCTTTCAGCCGTCAACGGATAGATTAATGCCCAAAAACGACAACCCGAATCTCAATCGGGTCTCGTAAGTTTTTTACCCTTCGTTTTTTCGACACGTGGATTTTTACGGTAAAACGGGATTACGGTGGCTGGTCTTCGATTTTCCATCGCTGGAGAGTGCTGCACCATGGTACTGTTCCGTTTCAAATCCATGCACGCATTTCTAAAAGTCGTACGGCACTGTTTCGCCATTACGGACTGATGTTGCACTTTGCGCCTTGGATGTTGCACCCTGTAGATATCGATTATTCAGACGGCCATAACTTCTGGCTCGTTTAGAGTTACAGGAGCCATAACCTGTCAAAACGAAGGCCTCGATGAGTTCTACGGTTTTGATAGCTTTCAGCCGCCAACGGATAGATTAATGCCCAAAACGGACAACCCGAATCTCAATCGGGTCTCGTAAGTTTTTTACCCTTCGTTTTTTTGACACGTTGATTTTTACGGTAAAACGGGATTACCGTGGGCCGTCTTCGACTTCCCGTCGCTGGAGATTGGTGCACCAGGGTACTGTTCCGTTTCAAATCCATGCACGCATTTCTAAAAGTCGTACGACACTGTTTCGCCATTTCGGACGGATGTTGCACCTTGCACCGTGGATGTTGCACCCTGTAGATATCGATTATTCGGACGGCCATAACTTCTGGCTCGTTTAGTGTTACAGGAGCCATAACCTGTCAAAACGAAGGCCTCGATGAGTTCTACGGCATTGACAGCTTTCAGCCGTCAACGGATAGATTAATGCCCAAAAACGACAACCCGAATCTCAATCGGGTCTCGTAAGTTTTTTACCCTTCGTTTTTTCGACACGTGGATTTTTGCGGCAATACGGGATTACGGTGGCTGGTCTTCGATTTACCATCACTGGAGAGTGGTGCACCATGGTACTGTTACGTTTCAAATCCATGCACGCATTTCTAAAAGTCGTACGGCACTGTTTCGCCATGTCGGACGGATGTTGCACCTTGCACCGTGGATGTTGCACCCCGTAGATATCGATTATTCGGACGGCCATAACTTCTGCCTCGTTTAGAGTTACAGGAGCCATAACCTTTCAAAACGAAGGCCTCAATGAGTTCTACGGTTTTGACAGCTTTCAGCCTTCAACGGATAGATTAATGCCCAAAAAGGACAACCCGAATCTCAATCGGGTCTCGTAAGTTTTTTACCCTTCGTTTTTTTGACACGTGGATTCTTACGGTAAAATGGGATTACCGTGGCCCGTCTTCGACTTCCCATCGCTGAAGAGTGGTGCACCATGGAACTGTTCTGTTTCAAATCCATGCACGCATTTCTAAAAGTTGTACGACACTGTTTCGCCATTTCGGACGGATGTTGCACCTTGCACCGTGGATGTTGCACCCTGTAGATATCGATTATTCGGACGGCCATAACTTCTGGCTCGTTTAGAGTTACGGGAGCCATAACCTGTCAAAACAAAGGTCTCGATGAGTTCTACGGCTTTGACAGCTTTCAGACATCAACGGATAGACTAATGCCCAAAAAGGACAACCCGAATCTCAATCGGGTCTCGTAAGTTTTTTACCCTTCGTTTTTTCGACACGTGGATTTTTGCGGCAATACGGGATTACGGTGGCTGGTCTTCGATTTACCATCACTGGAGAGTGGTGCACCATGGTACTGTTCCGTTTCAAATCCATGCACGCATTTCTAAAAGTCGTACGGCACTGTTTCGCCATGTCGGACGGATGTTGCACCTTGCACCGTGGATGTTGCACCCCGTAGATATCGATTATTCGGACGGCTATAACTTTTGGCTCGTTAAGAGTTACTGGAGCCATAACCTGTCAAAACGAAGACCTCGATGAGTTTTATGGCTTTGATAGCTTTCAGCCGTCAATGGACAGATTAATGCCCAAAAAGGACAACCTGAATCTCAATCGGGTCTCGTAAGTTTTTTACCCTTCGTTTTTTCGACACGTGGATTTTTACGGTAAAACGGGATTACGGTGACCCGTCTTCGACTTTCCATCGCTGAAGAGTGGTGCACCATGGTACTGTTCCGTTTCAAATCCATGCACGCATTTCTAAAGGTCGTACGGCACTGTTTCGCCATTTTGGACGGATGTTCCACCTTGCACCGTGGATGTTGCACCCTATAGATATCGATTATTCGGACGGCCATAACTTCTGGCTCGTTTAGAGTTACGGGAGCCATAACCTGTCAAAAAGAAGGCCTCGATGATTTCTACGGCTTTGACAGCTTTCAGCCGTCAACGGATAGATTAATGCCCAAAAAGGACAACCCGAATCTCAATCGGGTCTCGTAAGTTTTTTACCCTTCGTTTTTTCGACACGTGGATTTTTACGGTAAAAAGGGATTACCATGGCCCGTCTTCGACTTCCCATCGCTGGAGAGTGGTGCGCCATGGTACTGTTCCGTTTCAAATCCATGCACGTATTTCTAAAAGTCGTACGGCACTGTTTCGCCATTTCGGACGGATGTTGCACCGTGCACCGTGGATGTTGCACCCTGTAGATATCGATTATTCGGACGGCCATAACTTCTGGCTCGTTTAGAGTTACGGGAGCCATAACCTATCAAAACGAAGGCCTCGATGAGTTCTACGGCTTTGACAGCTTTCAGCCGTCAACGGACAGATTAATGCCCAAAAAGGACAACCCGAATCTCAATCGGGTCTCGTAAATTTTTTACCCTTCGTTTTTTCGACACGTGGATTTTTACGGTAAAACGGGATTACGGTACCCCGTCTTCGACTTCCCATCGCTGAAGAGTGGTGCACCATGGTACTGTTCCGTTTCAAATCCATGCACGCATTTCTAAAGGTCGTACGGCACTGTTTCGCCATTTCGTACGGATGTTGCACCTTGCACCGTGGATGTTGCACCCTGTAGATATCGATTATTCGGACGGCCATAACTTCTGGATCGCTTAGAGTTACGGGAGCCATAACCTGTCAAAACGAAGGCCTCGATGATTTCTACGGCTTTTACCGCTTTCAGCCGTCAACGGATAGATTAATGCCCAAAAAGGACAACCCGAATCTCAATCCGGTCTCGTAAGTTTTTTACCCTTCGTTTTTTCGACACGTGGATTTTTACGGTAAAAAGGGATTACCATGGCCCGTCTTCGACTTCCCATCGCTGGAGAGTGGTGCGCCATGGTACTGTTCCGTTTCAAATCCATGCACGTATTTCTAAAAGTCGTACGGCACTGTTTCGCCATTTCGGACGGATGTTGCACCTTGCACCGTGGATGTTGCACCCTGTAGATATCGATTATTCGGACGGCCATAACTTCTGGCTCGTTTAGAGTTACGGGAGCCATAACCTGTCAAAACGAAGGCCTCGATGAGTTCTACGGCTTTGATAGCTTTCAGCCGTCAACGGACAGATTAATGCCCAAAAAGGACAACCCGAATCTCAATCGGGTCTCGTAAATTTTTTACCCTTCGTTTTTTCGACACGTGGATTTTTACGGTAAAACGGGATTACGGTACCCCGTCTTCGACTTCCCATCGCTGAAGAGTGGTGCACCATGGTACTGTTCCGTTTCAAATCCATGCACGCATTTCTAAAGGTCGTACGGCACTGTTTCGCCATTTCGTACGGATGTTGCACCTTGCACCGTGGATGTTGCACCCTGTAGATATCGATTATTCGGACGGCCATAACTTCTGGATCGCTTAGAGTTACGGGAGCCATAACCTGTCAAAACGAAGGCCTCGATGATTTCTACGGCTTTTACCGCTTTCAGCCGTCAATGGATAGATTAATGCCCAAAAAGGACAACCCGAATCTCAATCCGGTCTCGTAAGTTTTTTACCCTTCGTTTTTTCGACACGTGGATTTTTACGGTAAAACGGGATCACGGTGCCCCGTCTTCGACTTCCCATCGCTGAATAGTGGTGCACCATGGTACTATTCCGTTTCAAATCCATGCACGCATTCTAAAGGTCGTACGGCACTGTTTCGCCATTTCGGACGGATGTTGCACCTTGCACTGTGGATGTTGCACCATGTAGATACCGATTATTCGGACGGCCGTAACTTCTGGCTCGTTTAGAGTTACGGGAGCCATAACCTGTCAAAACGAAGGCCTCGATGAGTTCTACAGCTTTGACAGCTTTCAGCCGTCAACGGATAGATTAATGCCCAAAAAGGACAACCCGAATCTCAATCGGGTCTCGTAAGTTTTTTACCCTTCGTTTTTTCGACACGTGGATTTTTACGGTAAAAAGGGATTACCATGGCCCGTCTTCGACTTCCCATCGCTGGAGAGTGGTGCGCCATGGTACTGTTCCGTTTCAAATCCATGCACGTATTTCTAAAAGTCGTACGGCACTGTTTCGCCATTTCGGACGGATGTTGCACCGTGCACCGTGGATGTTGCACCCTGTAGATATCGATTATTCGGACGGCCATAACTTCTGGCTCGTTTAGAGTTACGGGAGCCATAACCTATCAAAACGAAGGCCTCGATGAGTTCTACGGCTTTGACAGCTTTCAGCCGTCAACGGACAGATTAATGCCCAAAAAGGACAACCCGAATCTCAATCGGGTCTCGTAAATTTTTTACCCTTCGTTTTTTCGACACGTGGATTTTTACGGTAAAACGGGATTACGGTACCCCGTCTTCGACTTCCCATCGCTGAAGAGTGGTGCACCATGGTACTGTTCCGTTTCAAATCCATGCACGCATTTCTAAAGGTCGTACGGCACTGTTTCGCCATTTCGTACGGATGTTGCACCTTGCACCGTGGATGTTGCACCCTGTAGATATCGATTATTCGGACGGCCATAACTTCTGGATCGCTTAGAGTTACGGGAGCCATAACCTGTCAAAACGAAGGCCTCGATGATTTCTACGGCTTTTACCGCTTTCAGCCGTCAACGGATAGATTAATGCCCAAAAAGGACAACCCGAATCTCAATCCGGTCTCGTAAGTTTTTTACCCTTCGTTTTTTCGACACGTGGATTTTTACGGTAAAAAGGGATTACCATGGCCCGTCTTCGACTTCCCATCGCTGGAGAGTGGTGCGCCATGGTACTGTTCCGTTTCAAATCCATGCACGTATTTCTAAAAGTCGTACGGCACTGTTTCGCCATTTCGGACGGATGTTGCACCTTGCACCGTGGATGTTGCACCCTGTAGATATCGATTATTCGGACGGCCATAACTTCTGGCTCGTTTAGAGTTACGGGAGCCATAACCTGTCAAAACGAAGGCCTCGATGAGTTCTACGGCTTTGATAGCTTTCAGCCGTCAACGGACAGATTAATGCCCAAAAAGGACAACCCGAATCTCAATCGGGTCTCGTAAATTTTTTACCCTTCGTTTTTTCGACACGTGGATTTTTACGGTAAAACGGGATTACGGTACCCCGTCTTCGACTTCCCATCGCTGAAGAGTGGTGCACCATGGTACTGTTCCGTTTCAAATCCATGCACGCATTTCTAAAGGTCGTACGGCACTGTTTCGCCATTTCGTACGGATGTTGCACCTTGCACCGTGGATGTTGCACCCTGTAGATATCGATTATTCGGACGGCCATAACTTCTGGATCGCTTAGAGTTACGGGAGCCATAACCTGTCAAAACGAAGGCCTCGATGATTTCTACGGCTTTTACCGCTTTCAGCCGTCAATGGATAGATTAATGCCCAAAAAGGACAACCCGAATCTCAATCCGGTCTCGTAAGTTTTTTACCCTTCGTTTTTTCGACACGTGGATTTTTACGGTAAAACGGGATCACGGTGCCCCGTCTTCGACTTCCCATCGCTGAATAGTGGTGCACCATGGTACTATTCCGTTTCAAATCCATGCACGCATTCTAAAGGTCGTACGGCACTGTTTCGCCATTTCGGACGGATGTTGCACCTTGCACTGTGGATGTTGCACCATGTAGATACCGATTATTCGGACGGCCGTAACTTCTGGCTCGTTTAGAGTTACGGGAGCCATAACCTGTCAAAACGAAGGCCTCGATGAGTTCTACAGCTTTGACAGCTTTCAGCCGTCAACGGATAGATTAATGCCCAAAAAGGACAACCCGAATCTCAATCGGGTCTCGTAAGTTTTTTACCCTTCGTTTTTTCGACACGTGGATTTTTACGGTAAAATGGGATTACGGTGCCCCGTCTTCGACTTCCCATCGCTGAAGAGTGGTGCAGCATGATACTTTTCCGTTTCAAATCCATGCACGCATTTCTAAAGGTCGTACGGCACTGTTTCGCCATTTCGGACGGATGTTGCACCTTGCACCGTGGATGTTGCACCCTGTAGATATCGATTATTCGGACGGCCATAACTTCTGGCTCGTTTAGTGTTACGGAGCCATAACCTGTCAAAACGAAGGCCTCGATAAGTTCTACGGCTTTGACAGCTTTCAGCCGTCAACGGATAGATTAATGCCCAAAAAGGACAACCCGAATCTCAATCGGGTCTCGTAAGTTTTTTACCCTTCGTTTTTTCGACACGTGGATTTTTACGGTAAAACGTGATTACGGTGGCTGGTCTTTGATTTACCATCGCTGCAGAGTGGTGCACCATGGTACTGTTCCATTTCAAATCCATGCACGCATTTCTAATGGTCGTACGGCACTGTTTCGCCATTTCGTACGGATGTTGCACCTTGCACCGTGGATGTGGCACCATGTAGATATCGATTATTCGGACGGCCATAACTTCTGGCTCGTTTATTGTTACGGGAGCCATAACCTGTCAAAACGAAGGCCACGATGAGTTCTATGGCTTTGACAGCTTTCAGCCGTCAACGGATAGATTAATGCCCAAAAAGGACAACCCGAATCTCAATCGGGTCTCGTAAGTTTTTTACCCTTCGTTTTTTCGACACGTGGATTTTTACGGTAAAACGGGAGTACGGTGCCCCGTCTTCGACTTCCCATCGCTGAAGAGTGGTGCACCATGGTAATGTTCCGTTTCAAATCCATGCACGCATTTCTAAAGGTCGTACGGCACTGTTTCGCCATTTCGGACGGATGTTGCACCTTGCACCGTGGATGTTGCACCCCGTAGATATCGATTATTCGAACGGCCATAACTTCTGGCATATTATGAGTTACGGGAGCCATAACCTGTCAAAATGAAGATCTCGATGAGTTCTACGGCATTGACAGCTTTCAGCCGTCAATGGATAGATTAATGCCCAAAAACGACAACCCGAATCTCAATCGGGTCTCGTAAGTTTTTTACCCTTCGTTTTTTCGACACGTGGATTTTTACGGTAAAACGGGATTACAGTGGCTGGTCTTCGATTTACCATCGCTGGAGAGTGGTGCACCATGGTACTGTTCCGTTTCAAATCCATGCACGCATTTCTAAAAGTCGTACGGCACTGTTTCGCCATTACGGACGGATGTTGCACCTTGCACCGTGGATGTTGCACCCTGTAGATATCGATTATTCAGACGGCCATAACTTCTGGCTCGTTTAGAGTTACAGGAGCCATAACCTGTCAAAACGAAGGCCTTGATGAGTTCTACGGTTTTGACAGCTTTCAGCCACCAACGGATAGATTAATGCCCAAAAAGGACAACCCGAATCTCAATCGGGTCTCGTAAGTTTTTTACCCTTCGTTTTTTTGACACGTGAATTTTTACGGTAAGACGGGATTACCGTGGCCCGTCTTCGACTTCCCATCGCTGGAGAGTGGTGCACCATGGAACTGTTCCGTTTCAAATCCATGCACGCATTTCTCAAAGTCGTACGACACTGTTTCGCCATTTCGGACGGATGTCGCACCTTGCACCGTGGATGTTGCACCCTGTAGATATCGATTATTCGGACGGCCATAACTTCTGGCTCGTTTAGAGTTACGGGAGCCATAACCTGTCAAAACGAAGGCCTCGATGAGTTCTATGGCTTTGACAGCTTTCAGACATCAACGGATAGATTAATGCCTAAAAAGGACAACCCGAATCTCAATCAGGTCTCGTAAGTTTTTTACCCTTCGTTTTTTCGACACGTGGATTTTTGCGGCAATACGGGATTACGGTGGCTGGTCTTCGATTTACCGTCACTGGAGAGTGGTGCACCATGGTACTGTTCTGTTTCAAATCCATGCACGCATTTCTAAAAGTCGTACGGCACTGTTTCGCCATGTCGGACGGATGTTGCACCTTGCACAGCGGATGTTGCACCCTGTAGATATCGATTATTCGGACGGCCATAACTTCTGGCTTGTTTAGAGTTACGGGAGCCATAACCTGTCAAAACGAAGACCTCGATGAGTTTTATGGCTTTGATAGCTTTCAGCCGTCAATGGACAGATTAATGCCCAAAAAGGACAACCCGAATCTCAATCGGGTCTCGTAAGTTTTTTACCCTTCGTTTTTTCGACACGTGGATTTTTACGGTAAAACGGGATTACGGTGACCCGTCTTCGACTTTCCATCACTGAAGAGTGGTGCACCATGATACTGTTCCGTTTCAAATCCATGCACGCATTTCTAAAGGTCGTACGGCACTGTTTCGCCATTTCGGACGGATGTTGCACCTTGCACCGTGGATGTTGCACCCTATATATATCGATTATTCGGACGGCCATAACTTCTGGCTCGTTTAGAGTTACGGGAGCCATAACCTGTCAAAAAGAAGGCCTCGATGATTTCTACGGCTTTGACAGCTTTCAGCCGTCAACGGATAGATTAATGCCCAAAAAGGACAACCCGAATCTCAATCGGGTCTCGTATGTTTTTTACCCTCCGTTTTTTCGACACGTGGATTTTTACTTTAAAAGGGGATTACCGTGGCCCGTCTTCGACTTTCCATTGCTGAAGATTGATGCACCATGGTACTGTTCCATTTCAAATCCATGCACCCATTTCTAAAAGTCGTACGGCACTGTTTCTCCATTTCGGACGGATGTTGCACCTTGCACCGTGGATGTTGCACCCTGTAGATATCGATTATTCGGACGGCTATAACTTCTGGCTCGTTTAGAGTTACGGGAGCCATAACCTGTCAAAACGAAGGCCTCGATGAGTTCTACGGCTTTGACAGCTTTCAGCCATCTATGGATAGATTAATGCCCAAAAAGGACAACCCGAATCTCAATCGGGTCTCGTAAGTTTTTTACCCTTCGTTTTTTCGACACGTGGATTTTTACGGTAAAAAGGGATTACCATGGCCCGTCTTCGACTTCCCATCGCTGGAGAGTGGTGCGCCATGGTACTGTTCCGTTTCAAATCCATGCACGTATTTCTAAAAGTCATACGACGCTGTTTCGCCATTTGGGACGGATGTTGCACCTTGCACCGTGGATGTTGCACCCTGTAGATATCGATTATTCGGACGGCCATAACTTCTGGCTCGTTTAGAGTTACGGGAGCCATAACCTGTCAAAACGAAGGCCTCGATGAGTTCTACGGCTTTGACAGCTTTCAGCCGTCAACGGACAGATTAATGCCCAAAAAGAACAACCCGAATCTCAATCGGGTCTCGTAAGTTTTTTACCCTTCGTTTTTTCGACACGTGGATTTTTACGGTAAAACTGGATTACGGTGCCCCGTTTTCGACTTCCCATCGCTGAATAGTTGTGCACCATGGTACTGTTCCATTTCAAATCCATGCACGCATTCTAAAGGTCGTACGGCACTGTTTCGCCATTTCGGACGGATGTTGCACCTTGCACTGTGGATGTTGCACCATGTAGATACCGATTATTCGGACGACCATAACTTCTGGCTCGTTTAGAGTTACGGGAGCCATAATCTGTCAAAACGAAGGCCTCGATGAGTTCTACGGCTTTGACAGCTTTCAGCCGTCAACGGATAGATTAATGCCCAAAAAGGACAACCCGAATCTCAATCGGGTCTCGTAAGTTTTTTACCCTTCGTTTTTTCGACACGTGGATTTTTATGGTAAAATGGGATTACGGTGCCCCATTTTCGACTTCCCATCGCTGAAGAGTGGTGCACCATGATACTGTTCCGTTTCAAATCCATGCACGCATTTCTAAAGGTCGTACGGCACTGTTTCGCCATTTCGGACGGATGTTGCACCTTGCACCGTGGATGTTGCACCCTGTAGATATCGATTATTCGGACGGCCATAACTTCTGGCTCGTTTAGTGTTACGGAGCCATAACCTGTCAAAACGAAGGCCTCGATAAGTTCTACGGCTTTGACAGCTTTCAGCCGTCAACGGATAGATTAATGCCCAAAAAGGACAACCCGAATCTCAATTGGGTCTCGTAAGTTTTTTACCCTTCGTTTTTTCGACACGTGGATTTTTACGGTAAAACGTGATTACGGTGGCTGGTCTTTGATTTACCATCGCTGCAGAGTGGTGCACCATGGTACTGTTCCATTTCAAATCCATGCACGCATTTCTAATGGTCGTACGGCACTGTTTCGCCATTTCGTACGGATGTTGCACCTTGCACCGTGGATGTGGCACCTTGTAGATATCGATTATTCGGACGGCCATAACTTCTGGCTTGTTTAGAGTTACGGGAGCCATAACCTGTCAAAACGAAGGCCACGATGAGTTCTATGGCTTTGACAGCTTTCAGCCGTCAACGGATAGATTAATGCCCAAAAAGGACAACCCGAATCTCAAACGGGTCTCGTAAGTTTTTTACCCTTCGTTTTTTTCGACACGTGGATTTTTACGGTAAAACGGGATTACGGTGCCCCGTCTTCGACTTCCCATCGCTGAAGAGTGGTGCACCATGGTACTGTTCCGTTTCAAATCCATGCACGCATTTCTAAAGGTCGTACGGCACTGTTTCGCCATTTCGGACGGATGTTGCACCTTGCACCGTGGATGTTGCACCCTGTAGATATCGATTATTCGAACGGCCATAACTTCTGGCTCATTTAGATTTACGGGAGCCTTAACCTGTCAAAACGAAGGTCTCAATGAGTTCTACGGCTTCGACAGCTTTCAGCCATCAATGGATAGATTAATGCCCAAAAAGGACAACCCGAATCTCAATCGGGTCTCGTAAGTTTTTTACCCTTCGTTTTTTCGACACGTGGATTTTTACTTTAAAAGGGGATTACCGTGGCCCGTCTTCGACTTTCCATCGCTGAAGAGTGATGCACCATGGTACTGTTCCATTTCAAATCCGTGCACGCATATCTAAAAGTCGTACGACACTGTTTCTCAATTTCGGACGGATGTTGCACCTTGCACCGTGGATGTTGCACCCTGTAGATGTCGATTATTCGGACGGCCATAACTTCTGGCTCGTTTAGAGTTACGGGAGCCCTAACCTGTCAAAACGAAGGCCTCGATGAGTTCTACGGCTTTGACAGCTTTCAGCCGTCAACGGATAGATTAATGCCCAAAAAGGACAACCCGAATCTCAATCGGGTCTCGTAAGTTTTTTACCCTTCTTTTTTTCGACACGTGGATTTTTACGGTAAAACTGGATTACGGTGCCCCGTTTTCGACTTCCCATCGCTGAATAGTTGTGCACCATGGTACTGTTCCATTTCAAATCCATGCACGCATTCTAAAGGTCGTACGGCACTGTTTCGCCATTTCGGACGGATGTTGCACCTTGCACGGTGGATGTTGCACCATGTAGATACCGATTATTCGGACGGCCATAACTTCTGGCATATTTTGAGTTACGGGAGCCATAACCTGTCAAAATGAAGACCTCGATGAGTTCTACGGCTTTGACAGCTTTCAGCCGTCAACGTATAGATTAATGCCCAAAAAGGACAACCCGAATCTCAATCGGGTCTCGTAAGTTTTTTACCCTTCGTTTTTTCGACACGTGGATTTTTACGGTAAAACGGGATTACGGTGGCTGGTCTTCGATTTACCATCGCTGGAGAGTGGTGCACCATGGTACTGTTCCGCTTCAAATCCATGCACGCATTTCTAAAAGTCGTACGACACTATTTCGCCATTACGGACGGATGTTGCACCTTGCACCGTGGATGTTGCACCCTGTAGATATCGATTATTCGGACGGCCATAACTTCTGGCTCGTTTAGAGTTACGGGAGCCATAATCTGTCAAAACGAAGGCCTCGATGAGTTCTACGGCTTTGACAGCTTTCAGCCGTCAACGGATAGATTAATGCCCAAAAAGGACAACCCGAATCTCAATCGGGTCTCGTAAGTTTTTTACCCTTCGTTTTTTCGACACGTGGATTTTTATGGTAAAATGGGATTACGGTGCCCCATTTTCGACTTCCCATCGCTGAAGAGTGGTGCACCATGATACTGTTCCGTTTCAAATCCATGCACGCATTTCTAAAGGTCGTACGGCACTGTTTCGCCATTTCGGACGGATGTTGCACCTTGCACCGTGGATGTTGCACCCTGTAGATATCGATTATTCGGACGGCCATAACTTCTGGCTCGTTTAGTGTTACGGAGTCATAACCTGTCAAAACGAAGGCCTCGATGAGTTCTACGGCTTTGACGGCTTTCAGCCGTCAACGGATAGATTAATGCCCAAAAAGGACAACCCGAATCTCAATCGGGTCTCGTAAGTTTTTTACCCTTCTTTTTTTCGACACGTGGATTTTTACGGTAAAACTGGATTACGGTGCCCCGTTTTCGACTTCCCATCGCTGAATAGTTGTGCACCATGGTACTGTTCCATTTCAAATCCATGCACGCATTCTAAAGGTCGTACGGCACTGTTTCGCCATTTCGGACGGATGTTGCACCTTGCACGGTGGATGTTGCACCATGTAGATACCGATTATTCGGACGGCCATAACTTCTGGCATATTTTGAGTTACGGGAGCCATAACCTGTCAAAATGAAGACCTCGATGAGTTCTACGGCTTTGACAGCTTTCAGCCGTCAACGTATAGATTAATGCCCAAAAAGGACAACCCGAATCTCAATCGGGTCTCGTAAGTTTTTTACCCTTCGTTTTTTCGACACGTGGATTTTTACGGTAAAACGGGATTACGGTGGCTGGTCTTCGATTTACCATCGCTGGAGAGTGGTGCACCATGGTACTGTTCCGCTTCAAATCCATGCACGCATTTCTAAAAGTCGTACGACACTATTTCGCCATTACGGACGGATGTTGCACCTTGCACCGTGGATGTTGCACCCTGTAGATATCGATTATTCGGACGGCCATAACTTCTGGCTCGTTTAGAATTACGGGAGCCATAACCTGTCAAAACGAAGGCCTCGATGAGTTCTACGGTTTTGACAGCTTTCAGCCGTCAACGGATAGACTAATGCCCAAAAAGGACAACCCGAATCTCAATCGGGTCTCGTAAGTTTACCCTTCGTTTTTTTGACACGTGGATTTTTACGATTAAACGGGATTACCGTGGCCCGTCTTCGACTTCCCATCGCTGGAGAGTGGTGCACCATGGTACTGTTCCGTTTCAAATCCATGCACGCATTTCTAAAAGTCGTACGGCACTGTTTCGCCATTTCGGACGGATGTTGCACCTTGCACCGTGGATGTTGCACCCTGTAGATATCGATTATTCGGACGGCCATAACTTCTGGCTCGTTTAGAGTTACAGGAGCCATAACCTGTCAAAACGAAGGCCTCGATGAGTTCTACGGCTTTGACAGCTTTCAGACGTCAACGGATAGATTAATGCCCAAAAAGGACAACCCGAATCTCAATCGGGTCTCGTAAGTTTTTTACCCTTCGTTTTTTCGACACGTGGATTTTTACGGCAATATGGGATTACGGTGGCTGGTCTTCGATTTACCATCACTGGAGAGTGGTGCACCATGGTACTGTTCCGTTTCAAATCCATGCACGCATTTCTAAAAATCGTACGGCACTGTTTCGCCATGTCAGACGGATGTTGCACCTTGCACCGTGGATGTTGCACCCCGTAGATATCGATTATTCGGACGGCTATAACTTCTGGCTCATTAAGAGTTACTGGAGCCATAACCAGTCAAAACGAAGACCTCGATGAGTTTTACGGCTTTGATAGCTTTCAGCCGTCAACGGATAGATTAATGCCCATAAAGGACAACCCGAATCTCAATCGGGTCTCGTAAGTTTTTTACCCTTCGTTTTTTTGACACGTGGATTTTTACGGTAAAACGGGATTACGGTGACCCGTCTTCGACTTTCCATCGCTGAAGAGTGGTGCACCATGGTACTGTTCCATTTCAAATCCATGCACGCATTTCTAAAGGTCGTACGGCACTGTTTCGCCATTTCGGACGGATGTTGCACCTTGCATCGTGGATGTTGCACCCTATAGATATCGATTATTCGGACGGCCATAACTTTTGGCTCGTTGAGAGTTACGGGAGCCATAACCTGTCAAAAAGAAGGCCTCAATGATTTCTACGGCTTTGACAGCTTTCAGCCGTCAACGGATAGATTAATGCCCAAAAAGGACAACCCGAGTCTCAATCGGGTCTCGTAAGTTTTTTACCTTTCGTTTTTTCGACACGTGGATTTTTACTTTAAAAGGGGATTACCGTGGCCCGTCTTCGACTTTCCATCGCTGAAGAGTAATGCACCATGGTACTGTTCCATTTCAAATCCATGCACGCATTTCTAATAGTCGTACGGCACTGTTTCTCCATTTCGGACGGATGTTGCACTTGCACCGTGGATGTTGCACCCTGTAGATATCGATTATTCGGACGGCTATAACTTCTGGCTCGTTCAGAGTTACGGGAGCCATAACCTGTCAAAATGAAGGCCTCGATGATTTCTACGGCTTTGACAGCTTTCAGCCGTCAACGGATAGATTAATGCCCAAAAAAGGACAACCGAATCTCAATCGGGTCTCGTAAGTTTTTTACCCTTCGTTTTTTCGACACGTGGATTTTTACGGTAAAAAGGGATTACCATGGCCCATCTTCGACTTCCCATCGCTGGAGAGTGGTGCACCATGGTACTGTTCCATTTCAAATCCATGCACGTATTTCTAAAAGTTGTACGACACTGTTTCACCGTTTCGGACGGATGTTGTACCCTGTAGATATCGATTATTCGGACGGCCATAACTTCTGGCTCGTTTAGAGTTACGGGAGCCATAACCTGTCAAAACGAAGGCCTCGATGAGTTCTACAGCTTTGACTGCTTTCAGCCGTCAACGGACAGATTAATGCCAAAAAGGATAACCCGAATCTCAATCGGGTCTCGTAAGTTTTTTACCCTTCGTTATTTCGACACGTGGATTTTTACGATAAAACGGGATTACGGTGCCCCGTCTTCGACTTCCCATCGCTGAATAGTGGTGCACCTTGGTACTGTTCCGTTTCAAATCCATGCACGCATTCTAAAGGTCGTACGGCACTGTTTCGCCATTTTGGACGGATGTTGCACCTTACACCGTGGATGTTGCACCTTGTAGATATCGATTATTCGGACGGCTATAACTTCTGGCTCGTTTAGAGTTACGGGAACCATAACCTGTCAAAACGAAGGCCTCGATGAGTTATACAGCTTTGATAGCTTTCAGCCATCAACGGATAGATTAATGCCCAAAAAGGAAAACCCGAATCTCAATCGGGTCTCGTAAGTTTTTTACCCTTCGTTTTTTCGACACGTGGACTTTTACGGTAAAACGGGGTTACCGTGGCCCGTCTTCGCCTTCCCATCGCTGGAGAGTGGTGCACCACGGTACTTTTCCGTTTCAAATCCATGCACGCATTGCTAAAAGTCGTACGACACTGTTTCGCCATTTCGCACGGATGTTGCACCTTGCACCGTGGATGTTGCACCCTGTAGATATCGATTATTCGAACGGCCATAACTACTGGCTCGTTTAGAGTTACGGGAGCCATAACCTGTCAAAACGAAGGCCTCGATGAGTTCTACGGCTTTGATAGCTTTCAGCCTTCAACGGATAGATTATTGCCCGAAAAGGACAACCCGATTCTCAATCGGGTCTCGTAAGTTTTTACCCTTCGTTTTTTCGACACGTGGATTTTTACGGTAAAACGGGATTACGGTGCCCCGTCTTCGACTTCCCATCGCTGAAGAGTGGTGCACCATGATACTATTCCGTTTCAAATCCATGCACGCATTTCTAAAGGCCGTACCGCACTGTTTCGCCATTTCGGACGGATGTTGCACCTTGCACCGTGGATTTTGCACCCTATAGATATCGATTATTCGGACGACCATAACTTCTGGCTCGTTTAGAGTTACGGGAGCCATTACCTGTCAAAACGAAGGCCTCGATAAGTTCTATGGCTTTGACAGCTTTCAGCCATCAACGGATAGATTAATGCCCAAAAAGGACAACCGAATCTCAATCGGGTCTCGTAAGTTTTTTACCCTTCGTTTTATCGACACGTGGATTTTTACGGTAAAACGGGATTACGGTGGCTGGTATTCTATTTACCATCGCTGCAGAGTGGTGCACCATGGTACTGTTCTGTTTCAAATCCATGCACGCATTTCTAATGGACGTACGACACTATTTCGCCATTTCGGACGGATGTTGCACCTTGCACCGTGGATGTTGCACCCTGTAGATATCGATTATTCGGACGGCCATAACTTCTGGCTCGTTTAGAGTTACGGGAGCCATAACCTGTCAAAACGAAGGCATCGATGAGTTCTACGGCTTTGACAGCTTTCAGCCGTCAACGGATAGATTAATGCCCAAAAAGGACAACCCGAATCTCAATCGGGTCTCGTAAGTTTTTTACCCTTCGTTTTTTCGACACGTGGATTTTTACGGTAAAACGGGTTTACGGTGCCCCGTCTTCGACTTCCCATCGCTGAAGAGTGGTGCACCATGGTACTGTTCCGTTTCAAATCCATGCACGCATTTCTAAAGGTCGTACGGCACTGTTTCGTCATTTCGGACGGATGTTGCACCTTGCACCGTGGATGTTGCACCCTGTAGATATCGATTATTCGAACGGCCATAACTTCTGGCTCGTTTAGAGTTACGGGAGCCATAACTTGTCAAAACGAAGGTCTCGATGAGTTCTACGGCTTTGACAGCTTTCAGCCATCAATGGATAGATTAATGCCCAAAAAGGACAACCCGAATCTCAATCGGGTCTCGTAAGTTATTTACCCTTCGTTTTTTCGACACGTGGATTTTTACTTTAAAAGGGGATTACCGTGGCCCGTCTCCAACTTCCCATCGCTGAAGTGTGATGCACCATGGTACTGTTTCGTTTCAAATCCATGCAAGCATTTCTAAAAGTCGTACGACACTGTTTCTCCATTTCGGACGGATGTTGCACCTTGCACCGTGGATGTTGCACCCTGCAGATGTCGATTATTCGGACGGCCATAACTTCTGGCTCGTTTAGAGTTACGGGATCCATAACCTGTCAAAACGAAGGCGTCGATGAGTTCTATGGCTTTGATAGCTTTCAGCCGTCAACGGATAGATTAATGCCCAAAAAGGACAACCCGAATCTCAATCGGGTCTCGTAAGTTTTTTACCCTTCATTTTTTCGACACGTGGATTTTTACGGTAAAACAGGAGTACGGTGCCCCGTCTTCGACTTCCCATCGCTGAAGAGTGGTGCACCATGGTACTGTTCCGTTTCAAATCCATGCACGCATTTCTAAAGGTCGTACGGCACTGTTTCGTCATTTCGGACGGATGTTGCACCTTGCACCGTGGATGTTGCACCCTGTAGATATCGATTATTCGGACGGCCATAACTTCTGGCTTGTTTAGAGTTACGGGAGCCATAACCTATCAAAACGAAGACCTCGATGAGTTCTACGGCTTTGACAGCTTTCAGCCGTCAACGGATAGATTAATGCCCAAAAAGGACAACCCGAATCTCAATCGGGTCTCGTAAGTTTTTTACCCTTCGTTTTTTCGACACGTGGATTTTTACGGTAAAACGGGATTACGGTGGCTGGTCTTCGATTTACCATCGCTGGAGAGTGGTGCTCCATGGTACTGTTCCATTTCAAATCCATGCACGCATTTCTATAAGTCGTACGGCACTGTTTCGCCATTACGGACGGATGTTGCACCTTGCACCGTGGATGTTGCACCCTGTAGATATCGATTATTCGGATGGCCATAACTTCTGGCTCGTTTAGAGTTACGGGAGCCATAACCTGTCAAAACGAAGGCCTCGATGAGTTCTACGGTTTTGACAGCTTTCAGACGTCAACAAATAGATTAATGCCCAAAAAGGACAACCTGAATCTCAATCGGGTCTCGTAAATTTTTTACCCTTCGTTTTTTCGACACGTGGATTTTTACGATAAAACGGGATTACCGTCACTGGTCTTCGATTTACCATCGCTGGAGAGTGGTGCACCATGGTACTGTTCCATTTAAAATCCATGCACGCATTTCTAAAAGTCGTACGGCACTGTTTCGCCATTACGGACAGATGTTGCACCTTGTAGATATCGATTATTCGGACGGCCATAACTTCTGGCTCGTTTAGAGTTACGGGAGCCATAACCTGTCAAAACAAAGGCCTCGATGAGTTCTACGGTTTTGACAGCTTTCAGACGTCAACAGATAGATTAATGCCCAAAAAGGACAACCCGAATCTCAATCGGGTCTCGTTAGTTTTTTACCCTTCGTTTTTTTGACACGTGGATTTTTACGGTAAAACGGGATTACGGTGGCTGGACTTCGATTTACCATCGCTGGAGAGTTGTGCACTATGGTACTGTTCCGTTTCAAATCCATGCACGCATTTCTAATGGTCGTACGGCACTGTTTCGCCATTTCGGACGGATGTTGCACCTTGCACCATGGATGTTGCACCCTGTAGATATCGATTATTCGGACGGCCATAACTTCTAGCTCGTTTAGAGTTACGGGAGCCATAACCTGTCAAATGAAGGCCTCGATAAGTTCTACGGCTTTGACAGCTTTCAGCCGTCAACGGATAGATTAATGCCCAAAAAGGACAACCCGAATCTCAATCGGGTCTCGTAAGTTTTTTACCCTTCGTTTTTTCGCCACGTGGATTTTTACGGTAAAACGGGACTACCGTGGCCCGTCTTCGACTTTCCGTCGCTGGAGAGTGGTGCACCATGGTACTGTTCCGTTTCAAATCCATGCACACATTTCTAAAGGTCGTACGGCACTGTTTCGCCATTTCGGACGGATGTTGCACCTTGCACCGTGGATGTTGCACCCTGTAGATATCGATTATTCGGACGGCCATAACTTCTGTCTTGTTAAGAGTTACGGGAGCCAGAACCTGTCAAAACGAAGACCTCGATGAGTTCTACAGCTTTGACAGCTTTCGGCCGTCAACGGATAGATTAATGCCCAAAAAGGACAACCCGAATCTCAATCGGGTCTCGTAAGTTTTTACCCTTTGATTTTTCGACATGTGGATTTTTACGGTAAAACGGGATTACGGTGGCTGGTCTTCGATTTACCATTGCTGGAGAGTGGTGCACCATGGTACTGTTCCGTTTCAAATCCATGCACGCATTTCTAAAAGTCGTACGGCACTGTTTCGCCATTACGGATGGATGTTACACCTTGCACCGTGGATGTTGCACCCTGTAGATATCGATTATTCGGACGGCCAAAACTTCTGGCTCGTTTAGAGTTACGGGAGCCATAACCTGTCAAAACGAAGGCCTCGATGAGTTCTACGGTATTGACAGCTTTCAGCCGTCAACAGATAGATTAATGCCCAAAAAGGACAACCTGAATCTCAATCGGGTCTCGTAAGTTTTTTACCCTTCGTTTTTTCGACACGTGGATTTTTACGTTAAAACGGGATTACCGTTGCTGGTCTTCGATTTACCATCGCTGGAGAGTGGTGCACCATGGTACCGTTCCGTTCCAAATCCGTGCATGCATTTCTAAAAGTCGTACGGCACTGTTTCGCCATTACGGACGGATGTTGCACCTTGCACCGTGGATGTTGCACCCTATAGATATCGATTATTCGGACGGCCATAACTTCTGGCTCGTTTAGAGTTACGGGAGCCATAACCTGTCAAAACGAAGGCCTCGATGAGTTCTACGGTTTTGACTGCATTCAGCCATCAACGGATAGATTAACGCCCAAAAAGGACAACCCGAATCTCAATCGGGTCTCGTAAGTTTTTTATCCTTCGTTTTTTTGACACGTGGATTTTTACGGTAAAACGGAATTACGGTGGCTGGTCTTCGATTTACCATCGCTGGAGAGTGGTGCACCGTGGTACTGTTCCGTTTCAAATCCATGCTCGCATTTCTAATGGTCGTACGACACTGTTTCGCCATTTCAGACGGATGTTGCAACCATGCACCGTGGATGTTGCACCCTGTTGATATCGATTATTCGGACGGCCATATCTTCTGGTCCGTTTAGAGTTACGGGAGCCATAACCTGTCAAAACGAAGGCCTCGATGAGTTCTACGGCTTTGACAACTTTCAGCCGTCAACGGATAGATTAATGCCCAAAAAGGACAACCCGAATCTCAATCGGGTCTCGTAAGTTTTTTACCCTTCGTTTTTTCGACACGTGGATTTTTACGGTAAAACGGGATTACGGTGCCCCGTCTTCGACTTCCCATCGCTGAAGAGTGGTGCACCATGGTACTGTTCCGTTAGAAATCCATGCACGCATTTCTAAAGGTCGTACGGCATTGTTTCGCCATTTCGGACGGATGTTGCACCTTACACCGTGGATGTTGCACCCTGTAGATATCGATTATTCGAACGGCCATAACTTCTGGCTCGTTAAGAGTTACGGGAGCCATAACCTGTCAAAACGAAGGTCTCGATGAGTTCTACGGCTTTGACAGCTTTCAGCCATCAATGGATAGATTAATGCCCAAAAAGGACAACCCTAATCTCAATCGGGTCTCGTAAGTTTTTTACCCTTCGTTTTTTCGACACGTGAATTTTTACTTTAAAAGGGGATTACCGTGGCCCGTCTTCGACTTCCCATCGCTGAAGAGTGATGCACCATGGTACTGTTCCATTTCAAATCCATGCACGCATTTCTAAAAGTCGTACGACATTGTTTCTCCGTTTCGGACGGATGTTGCACCTTGCACCGTGGATGTTGCACCCTGTAGATGTCGATTGTTCGGATGGCCATAACTTCTGGCTCGTTTAGAGTTACGGGAGCCATAACCTGTCAAAACAAAGGCCTTGATGAGTTCTACGGTTTTGACAGCTTTCAGCCGTCAACGAATAGATTAATGCCCAAAAAGGACAACCTGAATCTCAATCGGGTCTCATAAGTTTTTTACCCTTCGTTCTTTCGACACGTGGATTTTTACGATAAAACGGGATTACCGTCGCTGGTCTTTGATTTACCATCGCTGGAGAGTGGTGCACCATGGTACTGTTCCATTTAAAATCCATGCATGCATTTCTAAAAGTCGTACGGCACTGTTTCGCCATTACGGACGGATGTTGCACCTCGCACTGTGGATGTTGCACACTGTAGATATCGATTATTCGGACGGCCATAACTTCTGGCTCGTTTAGAGTTACGGGAGCCATAACCTGTCAAAACAAAGGCCTCGATGAGTTCTACGGTTTTGACAGCTTTCAGACGTCAACAGATAGATTAATGCCCAAAAAGGACAACCCGAATCTCAATCGGGTCTCGTAAGTTTTTTACCCTTCGTTTTTTTGACACGTGGATTTTTGCGGTAAAACAGGATTACGGTGGCTGGTCTTCGATTTACCATCGCTGGAGAGTTGTGCACTATGGTACTGTTCTGTTTCAAATCCATGCACGCATTTCTAATGGTCGTACGGCACTGTTTCGCCATTTCGGACGGATGTTGCACCTTGCACCGTGGATGTTGCACCCTGTAGATATCGATTATTCGGATGGCCATAACTTCTGGCTCGTTTAGAGTTACGGGAGCCATAACCTGTCAAATGAAGGCCTCGATGAGTTCTACGGCTTTGACAGCTTTCAGCCGTCAATGGATAGATTAATGCCCAAATAGGACAACCCGAATCTCAATCGGGTCTCGTGAGTTTTTTACCCTTCGTTTTTTCGCCACGTGGATTTTTACGGTAAAACGGGACTACCGTGGCCCGTCTTCGACTTTCCATCGCTGGAGAATGGTGCACCATGGTACTGTTCCGTTTCAAATCCATGCACGCATTTCTAAAGGTCGTACGGCACAGTTTCGCCATTTCGGACGGATGTTGCACCTTGCACCATGGATGTTGCACCCTGTAGATATCGATTATTCGGACGGCCATAACTTCTGGCTTGTTTAGAGTTACGGGAGCCAGAACCTATCAAAACGAAGACCTCGATGAGTTCTACGGCTTTGACAGCTTTCAGCCGTCAACGGATAGATTAATGCCCAAAAAGGACAACCCGAATCTCAATCGGGTCTCGTAAGTTTTTACCCTTTGATTTTTCGACATGTGGATTTTTACGGTAAAACGGGATTACGGTGGCTGGTCTTCGATTTACCATCGCTGGAGAGTGGTGCACCATGGTACTGTTCCGTTTCAAATCCATGCACGCATTTCTAAAAGTCGTACGGCACTGTTTCACCATTTCGGACGGATGTTGCACCTTGCACCGTGGATGTTGCACCCTGTAGATATCGATTATTCGGACGGCCATAACTTCTGGCTCGTTTAGAGTTACGGGAGCCATAACCTGTCAAAACGAAGGCCTCGATGAGTTCTACGGTTTTGACAGCTTTCAGCCGTCAACGGATAGATTAATGCCCAAAAAGGACAACCTTAATCTCAATCGGGTCTCGTAAGTTTTTTACCCTTCGTTTTTTCGACACGTGGATTTTTACGGTAAAACGGGATTACCGTTGCTGGTCTTCGATTTACCATCGCTGGAGAGTGGTGCACCATGGTACCGTTCCATTCCAAATCCATGCACGCATTTCTAAAAGTCGTACGGCACCGTTTCGCTATTACGGACGGATGTTGCACCTTGCACCGTGGATGTTGCACCCTATAGATATCGATTATTCGGACGGCCATAACTTCTGGCTCGTTTAGAGTTACGGGAGCCATAACCTGTCAAAACGAAGGCCTCGATGAGTTCTACGGTTTTGACTGCATGCAGCCGTCAATGGATAGATTAATGCCTAAAAAGGACAACCTGAATCTCAATCGGGTCTCGTAAGTTTTTTATCCTTCGTTTTTTTGACACGTGGATTTTTACGGTAAAACGGGATTACGGTGGCTGGTCTTCGATTTACCATCGCTGGAGAGTGGTGCACCATGGTACTGTTCCATTTCAAATCCATGCTCGCATTTCTAATGGTCGTACGGCACTGTTTCGCCATTTCGGACGGATGTTGCAACCATGCACCGTGGATGTTGCACCCTGTAGATATCGATTATTCGGACGGCCATAACTTCTGGTCCGTTTAGAGTTACGGGAGCCATAACCTGTCAAAAGGAAGGCCTCAATGAGTTCTACGGCTTTGACAACTTTCAGCCGTCAACGGATAGATTAATGCCCAAAAAGGACAACCCGAATCTCAATCGGGTCTCGTAAGTTTTTTACCCTTCGTTTTTTCGACACGTGGATTTTTACGGTAAAACGGGATTACGGTGCCCCGTCTTCGACTTCCCATCGCTGAAGAGTGGTGCACCATGGTACTGTTCCATTAGAAATCCATGCACGCATTTCTAAAGGTCGTACGGCACTGTTTCGCCATTTCGGACGGATGTTGCACCTTGCACCGTGGATGTTGCACCCTGTAGATATCGATTATTCGAACGGCCATAACTTCTGGCTCGTTAAGAGTTACGGGAGCCATAACCTGTCAAAACGAAGGTCTCGATGAGTTCTACGGCTTTGACAGCTTTCATCCATCAATGGATAGATTAATGCCCAAAAAGGACAACCCTAATCTCAATCGGGTCTCGTAAGTTTTTTACCCTTCGTTTTTTCGACACGTGGATTTTTACTTTAAAAGGGGATAACCGTGGCCCGTCTTCGACTTCCCATCGCTGAAGAGTGATGCACCATGGTACTGTTCCATTTCAAATCCATGCACGCATTTCTAAAAGTCGTACGACATTGTTTCTCCATTTCGGACGGATGTTGCACCTTGCACCGTGGATGTTGCACCCTGTAGATGTCGATTGTTCGGATGGCCATAACTTCTGGCTCGTTTAGAGTTACGGGAGCCATAACCTGTCAAAACAAAGGCCTCGATGAGTTCTACGGTTTTGACAGCTTTCAGCCGTCAACAAATAGATTAATGCCCAAAAAGGACAACCTGAATCTCAATCGGGTCTCGTAAGTTTTTTACCCTTCGTTCTTTCGACACGTGGATTTTTACGATAAAACGGGATTACCGTCGCTGGTCTTTGATTTACCATCGCTGGAGAGTGGTGCACCATGGTACTATTCCATTTAAAATCCATGCATGCATTTCTAAAAGTCGTACGGCACTGTTTCGCCATTACGGACGGATGTTGCACCTCGCACTATGGATGTTGCACACTGTAGATATCGATTATTCGGACGGCCATAACTTCTGGCTCGTTTAGAGTTACGGGAGCCATAACCTGTCAAAACAAAGGCCTCGATGAGTTCTACGGTTTTGACAGCTTTCAGACGTCAACAGATAGATTAATGCCCAAAAAGGACAACCCGAATCTCAATCGGGTCTCGTAAGTTTTTTACCCTTCGTTTTTTTGACACGTGGATTTTTGCGGTAAAACGGGATTACGGTGGCTGGTCTTCGATTTACCATCGCTGGAGAGTTGTGCACTATGGTACTGTTCTGTTTCAAATCCATGCACGCATTTCTAATGGTCGTACGGCACTGTTTCGCCATTTCGGACGGATGTTGCACCTTGCACCGTGGATGTTGCACCCTGTAGATATCGATTATTCGGATGGCCATAACTTCTGGCTCGTTTAGAGTTACGGGAGCCATAACCTGTCAAATGAAGGCCTCGATGAGTTCTACGGCTTTGACAGCTTTCAGCCGTCAATGGATAGATTAATGCCCAAATAGGACAACCCGAATCTCAATCGGGTCTCGTGAGTTTTTTACCCTTCGTTTTTTCGCCACGTGGATTTTTACGGTAAAACGGGACTACCGTGGCCCGTCTTCGACTTCCCATCGCTGGAGAATGGTGCACCATGGTACTGTTCCGTTTCAAATCCATGCACGCATTTCTAAAGGTCGTACGGCACAGTTTCGCCATTTCGGACGGATGTTGCACCTTGCACCGTGGATGTTGCACCCTGTAGATATCGATTATTCGGACGGCCATAACTTCTGGCTTGTTTAGAGTTACGGGAGCCAGAACCTATCAAAACGAAGACCTCGATGAGTTCTACGGCTTTGACAGCTTTCAGCCGTCAACGGATAGATTAATGCCCAAAAAGGACAACCCGAATCTCAATCGGGTCTCGTAAGTTTTTACCCTTTGATTTTTCGACATGTGGATTTTTACGGTAAAACGGGATTACGGTGGCTGGTCTTCGATTTACCATCGCTGGAGAGTGGTGCACCATGGTACTGTTCCGTTTCAAATCCATGCACGCATTTCTAAAAGTCGTACGGCACTGTTTCGCCATTACGGATGGATGTTACACCTTGCACCGTGGATGTTGCACCCTGTAGATATCGATTATTCGGACGGCCATAACTTCTGGCTCGTTTAGAGTTACGGGAGCCATAACCTGTCAAAACGAAGGCCTCGATGAGTTCTACGGTTTTGACAGCTTTCAGCCGTCAACGGATAGATTAATGCCCAAAAAGGACAACCTGAATCTCAATCGGGTCTCGTAAGTTTTTTACCCTTCGTTTTTTCGACACGTGGATTTTTACGGTAAAACGGGATTACCGTTGCTGGTCTTCGATTTACCATCGCTGGAGAGTGGTGCACCATGGTACCGTTCCGTTCCAAATCCATGCACGCATTTCTAAAAGTCGTACGGCACTGTTTCGCTATTACGGACGGATGTTGCACCTTGCACCGTGGATGTTGCACCCTATAGATATCGATTATTCGGACGGCCATAACTTCTGGCTCGTTTAGAGTTACGGGAGCCATAACCTGTCAAAACGAAGGCCTCGATGAGTTCTACGGTTTTGACTGCATTCAGCCGTCAATGGATAGATTAATGCCCAAAAAGGACAACCCGAATCTCAATCGGGTCTCGTAAGTTTTTTATCCTTCGTTTTTTTCACACGTGGATTTTTACGGTAAAACGGGATTACGGTGGCTGGTCTTCGATTTACCATCGCTGGAGAGTGGTGCACCATGGTACTGTTCCATTTCAAATCCATGCTCGCATTTCTAATGGTCGTACGGCACTGTTTCGCCATTTCGGACGGATGTTGCAACCATGCACCGTGGATGTTGCACCCTGTAGATATCGATTATTCGGACGGCCATAACTTCTGGTCCGTTTAGAGTTACGGGAGCCATAACCTGTCAAAAGGAAGGCCTCAATGAGTTCTACGGCTTTGACAACTTTCAGCCGTCAACGGATAGATTAATGCCCAAAAAGGACAACCCGAATCTCAATCGGGTCTCGTAAGTTTTTTACCCTTCGTTTTTTCGACACGTGGATTTTTACGGTAAAACGGGATTACGGTGCCACGTCTTCGACTTCCCATCGCTGAAGAGTGGTGCACCATGGTACTGTTCCGTTTCAAATCCATGCACGCATTTCTAAAGGTCGTACGGCACTGTTTCGCCATTTCGGACGGATGTTGCACCTTGCACCGTGGATGTTGCACCCTGTAGATATCGATTATTCGAACGGCCATAACTTCTGGCTCGTTTAGAGTTACGGGATCCATAACCTGTCAAAACGAAGGTCTCGATGAGTTCTACGGCTTTGACAGCTTTCAGCCATCAATGGATAGATTAATGCCCAAAAAGGACAACCCTAATCTCAATCGGGTCTCGTAAGTTTTTTACCCTTCGTTTTTTCGACACGTGGATTTTTACTTTAAAAGGGGATTACCGTGGCCCGTCTTCGACTTCCCATCGCTGAAGAGTGATGCACCATGGTACTGTTCCATTTCAAATCCATGCACGCATTTCTAAAAGTCGTACGGCATTGTTTCTCCATTTCAGACGGATGTTGCACCTTGCACCGTGGATGTTGCACCCTGTAGATGTCGATTATTCGGATGGCCATAACTTCTGGCTCGTTTAGAGTTACGGGAGCCATAACCTGTCAAAACAAAGGCCTCGATGAGTTCTACGGTTTTGACAGCTTTCAGCGGTCAATGGATAGATTAATGCCCAAAAAGGACAACCTGAATCTCAATCGGGTCTCGTAAGTTTTTACCCTTCGTTTTTTCGACACGTGGATTTTTACGATAAAACGGGATTACCGTTGCTGGTCTTCGATTTACCATCGCTGGAGAGTGGTGCACCATGGTACTGTTCCATTTAAAATCCATGCACGCATTTCTAAAAGTCGTACGGCACTGTTTCGCCATTACGGACGGATGTTGCACCTTGCACCGTGGATGTTGCACCCTGTAGATATCGATTATTCGGACGGCCATAACTTCTAGCTCGTTTAGAGTTATAGGAGCCATAACCTGTCAAAACAAAGGCCTCGATGAGTTCTACGGTTTTGACAGCTTTCAGCCGTCAACAGATAGATTAATGCCCAAAAAGGACAACCTGAATCTCAATCGGGTCTCGTAAGTTTTTTACCCTTCGTTTTTTTGACACGTGGATTTTTACGGTAAAACGGGATTACGGTGGCTGGTCTTCGATTTACCATCGCTGGAGAGTGGTGAACTATGGTACTGTTCCGTTTCAAATCCATGCACGCATTTCTAATGGTCGTACGACAATATTTCGCCATTTCGGACGGATGTTGCACCTTGCACCATGGATGTTGCAACATGTAGATATCGATTATTCGGACGGCCATAACTTCTGGCTCGTTTAGAGTTACGGGAGCCATAACCTGTCAAATGAAGGCCTCGATGAGTTCTACGGCTTTGACAGCTTTCAGCCGTCAACGGATAGATTAATGCCCAAAAAGGACAACCCGAATCTCAATCGGCTCTCGTAAGTTTTTTACCCTTCGTTTTTTCGCCACGTGGATTTTTACGGTAAAACGGGACTACCGTGGCCTGTCTTCGACTTCCCATCGCTGGAGGGTGGTGCACCATGGTACTGTTCCGTTTCAAATCCATGCACGCATTTCTAAAGGTCGTACGGCACTGTTTCGCCATTTCGGACGGATGTTGCACCTTGCACCGTGGATGTTGCACCCTGTAGATATCGATCATTCGGACGGCCATAACTTCTGGCTTGTTTAGAGTTACGGGAGCCAGAACCTGTCAAAACGAAGACCTCGATGAGTTCTATGGGTTTGACAGCTTTCAGCCGTCAATGGATAGATTAATGCCCAAAAAGGACAACCCGAATCTCAATCGGGTCTCGTAAGTTTTTACCCTTCGATTTTTCGACATGTGGATTTTTACGGTAAAACGGGATTACGGTGGCTGGTCTTCGATTTACCATCGCTGGAGAGTGGTGCACCATGGTACTGTTCCGTTTCAAATCCATGCACGCATTTCTAAAAGTCGTACGGCACTGTTTCGCCATTACGGACGGATGTTGCACCTTGCACCGTGGATGTTGCACCCTGTAGATATCGAATATTCGGACGGCCATAACATCTGGCTCGTTTAGAGTTACGGGAGCCATAACCTGTCAAAACGAAGGCCTCGATGAGTTCTACGGCTTTGACAGCTTTCAGCCGTCAACGGATAGATTAATGCCCAAAAAGGACAACCCGAATCTCAATCGGGTCTCGTAAGTTTTTTACCCTTCGTTTTTTCGACACGTGGATTTTTACGGTAAAACGGGATTACGGTGCCCCGTCTTCAACTTCCCATCGCTGAAGAGTGGTGCACCATGGTACTGCTCCATTTCAAATCCATGCACGCATTTCTAAAGGTCGTACGGCACTGTTTTGTCATTTCGGATGGATGTCGCACCTTGCACCGTGGATGTTGCACCCTGTAGATATCGATTATTCGAACGGCCATAAATTCTGGCTCGTTTAGACTTACGGGAGCCATAACTTGTCAAAACTAAGTTATCGATGAGTTCTACGGCTTTGACAGCTTTCATCCATCATTGGATAGATTAATGCCCAAAAAGGACAACCCGAATCTCAATCGGGTCTCATAAGTTATTTACCCTTCGTTTTTTCGACACGTGGATTTTCACTTTAAAAGAAGATTACCGCGGCCCGTCTCCGACTTCCCATCGCTGAAGAGTGATGCACCATGGTATTGTTTCGTTTCAAATCCATGCACGCATTTCTAAAAGTCGTACGGCACTGTTTCTCCATTTCGGACGGATGTTGCACCTTGCACCGTGGATGTTGCACCCTATGGATGTCGATTATTCGGACGGCCATAACTTCTGGCTCGTTTAGAGTTACGGGAGCCATAACCTGTCAAAACGAAGGCCTCGATGAGTTCTACGGATTTGACAGCTTTCAGCCGTCAACGGATAGATTAATGCCCAAAAAGGACAACCCGAATCTTAATCGGGTCTCGTAAGTTTTTTACCCTTCGTTTTTTCGACACGTGGATTTTTATAGTAAAACGGGACTACAGTGGCCCGTCTTCGACTTCCCATCGCTGGAGAGTGGTGCACCATGGTACTGTTCCGTTTCAAATCCATGCACGCATTTCTAAAAGCCATACGGCACTGTTTCGCCATTTCGGACGGATGTTGCACCTTGCACCGTGGATGTTGCACCATGTAGATATCGATTATTCGGACGGCCATTACTTTTGGCTTGTTTAGAGTTACGGGAGCCATAACCTATCAAAACGAAGACCTCGATGAGTTCTACGGCTTTGACAGCTTTCAGCCGTCAACGGATAGATTAATGCCCAAAAAGGACAACCCGAATTTCAATCGGGTCTCGTAAGTTTTTTACCCTTCGTTTTTTCGGCACGTGGATTTTTACGGTAAAACGGGATTACGGTGGCTGGTCTTCGATTTACCATCGCTGGACAGTGGTGCATCATGGTACTGTTACGTTTCAAATCCATGCACGCATTTCTAAAAGTCGTACGGCACTGTTTCGCCATTACGGACGGATGTTGCACCTTGCACCGTGGATGTTGCACCCTGTAGATATCGATTATTCGGATGGCCATAACTTCTGGCTCGTTTAGAGTTACGGGAGCCATAACCTGTCAAAACGTAGGCCTCGATGAGTTCTACGGTTTTGACAGCTTTCAGCCGTCAACGAATAGATTAATGCCCAAAAAGGACAACCTGATTCCCAATCGGGTCTCGTAAGTTTTTTACACTTCGTTTTTTCGACACGTGGATTTTTACGACAAAACGGGATTACCGTTGCTGGTCTTCGATTCACCATCGCTGGAGAGTGGTGCACCATGGTACTGTTCCATTTAAAATCCATGCACGCATTTCTAAAAGTCGTACGGCACTGTTTCGCCATTACGGAAGGATGTTGCACCTTGCACCGTGGATGTTGCACCCTGTAGATATCGATTATTCGGACGGCCATAACTTCTGGCTCGTTTAGAGTTACGGGAGCCATAACCTGTCAAAACAAAGGCCATGATGAGTTCTACGGTTTTGACAGCTTTCCGCCGTCAACAGATAGATTAATGCCCAAAAAGGACAACCCGAATCTCAATCGGGTCTTGTAAGTTTTTTACCCTTCGTTTTTTTGACACGTGGATTTTTACGGTAAAACGGGATTACGGTGGCTGGTCTTCGATTTACCATCGCTGGAGAGTGGTGCACCATGGTAGTGTTCAGTTTCAAATCCATGCACGCATTTCTAAAGGTCGTACGGCACTGTTTCGCCATTTCGGACGGATGTTGCACCTTGCACCGTGGATGTTGCACCCTGTAGATATCGATTATTCGGACGGCCATAACTTCTGGCTTGTTTTGAGTTACGGGAGCCATAACCTGTCAAAACGAAGACCTCGATGAGTTCCACGGCTTTGACAGCTCTCAGCCGTCAACGGATAGATTAATGCCCAAAAAGGACAACCCGAATCTCAATCGGGTCTCGTAAGTTTTTACCCTTCGATTTTTCGACATGTGGATTTTTACGGTAAAACGGGTTTACGGTGGCTGCTCTTCGATTTACCATCGCTGGAGAGTGGTGCACCATGGTACTGTTCCGTTTCAAATCCATGCACGCATTTCTAAAAGTCGTACGGCACTGTTTCGCCATTACGGACGGATGTTCCACCTTGCACCGTGGATGTTGCACCCTGTAGATATCGATTATTCGGACGGCCATAACTTCTGGCTCGTTTAGAGTTACGGGAGCCATAACCTGTCAAAACGAAGGCCTCGATGAGTTTTACGGTTTTGACAGCTTTCAGCCGTCAACGGATAGATTAATGCCCAAAAAGGACAACCTGAATCTCAATCGGGTCTCGTAAGTTTTTTACCCTTCGTTTTTTCGACACGTGGATTTTTACGGTAAAACGGGATTACCGTTGCTGGTCTTCGATTTACCATCGCTGGAGAGTGGTGCACCATGGTACTGTTCCGTTCCAAATCCATGCACGCATTTCTAAAAGTCGTACGACACTGTTTCGCCATTACGGACGGATGTTGCACCTTGCACCGTGGATGTTGCACCCTATAGATATCGATTATTCGGACGGCCATAACTTCTGGCTCGTTTAGAGTTACGGGAGCCATAACCTGTCAAAACGAAGGCCTCGATGAGTTCTACGGTTTTGACTGCTTTCAGCCGTCAACGGATAGATTAATGCCCAAAAAGGACAACCCAAATCTCAATCGGGTCTCGTAAGTTTTTTATCCTTCGTTTTTTTGACACGTGGATTTTTACGGTAAAACGGGATTACGGTGGTTGGTCTTCGATTTACCACCGCTGGAGAGTGGTGCACCATGGTACTGTTCCGTTTCAAATCCATGCACGCATTTCTAATGGTCGTACGGCACTGTTTCGCCATTTTGGACGGATGTTGCACCATGCACCGTGGATGTTGCACCCTGTAGATATCGATTATTCGGACGGCCATAACCTCTGGTCCGTTTAGAGTTACGGGAGCCATAACCTGTCAAAACGAAGGCCTCGATGAGTTCTACGGCTTTGACATCTTTCAGCTGTCAACGGATAGATTAATGCCCAAAAAGGACAACCCGAATCTCAATCGGGTCTCGTAAGTTTTTACCCTTCGTTTTTTCGACACGTGGATTTTTACTTTAAAAGGGGATTACCGTGGCCCGTCTTCGACTTCCCATCGCTGAAGAGTGATGCACCATGGTAATGTTCCATTTCAAATCCATGCACGCATTTCTAAAAGTCGTACGGCATTGTTTCTCCATTTCGGACGGATGTTGCACCTTGCACCGTGGATGTTGCACCCTGTAGATGTCGATTATTCGGATGGCCATAACTTCTGACTCGTTTAGAGTTACGGAAGCCATAACCTGTCAAAACGAAGGCCTCGATGAGTTCTACGATTTTGACAGCTTTCAGCTGTCAATGGATAGATTAATGCCCAAAAAGGACAACCGGAATCTCAATCGGGTCTCGTAAGTTTTTTGCCCTTCGTTTTTTCGACACGTGGATTTTTACGATAAAACGGGATTACCGTTGCTGGTCTTCGATTTACCATCGCTGGAGAGTGGTGCACCATGGTACTGTTCCATTTAAAATCCATGCACGCATTTCTAAAAGTCGTACGGCACTGTTTCACCATTACGGACGGATGTTGCACCTTGCACCGTGGATGTTGCGCCCTGTAGATATCGATTATTCGGACGGCCATAACTTCTGGCTCGTTTAGAGTTACAGGATCCATAACCTGTCAAAACAAAGGCCTCGATGAGTTCTACGGTTTTGACAGCTTTCAGCCATCAACAGATAGATTAATGCCCAAAAAGGACAACCCGAATCTCAATCGGGTCTCGTAAGTTTTTTACCCTTCGTTTTTTTGACACGTGGATTTTTACGGTAAAACGGGATTACGGTGGCTGGTCTTCGATTTACCATCGCTGGAGAGTGGTGCACTATGGTACTGTTCCATTTCAAATCCATGCACGCATTTCTAATGGTCGTACGGCACTATTTCGCCATTTCGGACGGATGTTGCACCTTGCACCGTGGATGTTGCACCATGTAGATATCGATTATTCTGACGGCCATAACTTCTGGCTCGTTTAGAGTTACGGGAGCCATAACCTGTCAAATGAAGGCCTCGATGAGTTCTACGGCTTTGATAGCTTTCAGCCGTCAACGGATAGATTAACGCTCAAAAAGGACAACCCGAATCTCAATCGGCTCTCGTAAGTTTTTTACCCTTCGTTTTTTTGCCACGTGGATTTTTACGGTAAAACGGGACTACCGTGGCCCGTCTTCGACTTCCCATCGCTGGAGAGTGGTGCACCATGGTACTGTTCCGTTTCAAATCCATGCACGCATTTCTAAAGGTCGTACGGCACTGTTTCGCCATTTCGGACGGATGTTGCACCTTGCACCGTGGATGTTGCACCCTGTAGATATCGATTATTTGGACGACCATAACTTCTGGCTTGTTTAGAGTTACGGGAGCCAGAACCTGTCAAAACGAAGACCTCGATGAGTTCTATGGCTTTGACAGCTTTAAGCCGTCCACGGATAGATTAATGCCCAAAAAGGACAACTCGAATCTCAATCGGGTCTCGTAAGTTTTTACCTTTCGATTTTTCGACATGTGGATTTTTACGGTAAAACGGGATTACGGTGGCTGGTCTTCGATTTACCATCGCTGGAGAGTGGTGCACCATAGTACTGTTCCGTTTCAAATCCACGCACGCATTTCTAAAAGTCGTACGGCACTGTTTCGCCATTACAGGCGGATGTTGCACCTTGCACCGTGGATGTTGCACCCTGTAGATATCGATTATTCGGACGGCCATAACTTCTGGCTCGTTTAGAGTTACGGGAGCCATAACCTGTCAAAACGAAGGCCTCGATGAGTTCTACGGTTTTGACAGCTTTCAACCGTCAACGGATAGATTAATGCCCAAAAAGGACAACCTGAATCTCAATCGGGTCTCGTAAGTTTTTTACCCTTCGTTTTTTCGACACGTGGATTTTTACGGTAAAACGGGATTACCGTTGCTGGTCTTCGATTTACGATCGCTGGAGAGTGGTGCACCATGGTACTGTTCCGTTCCAAATCCATGCACGCATTTCTAAAAGACGTACGGCACTGTTTCGCCATTACGGACGGATGTTGCACCTTGCACCGTGGATGTTGCACCCTATAGATATCGATTATTCGGACGGCCATAACTTCTGGCTCGTTTAGAGTTACGGGAGCCATAACCTGTCAAAACGAAGGCCTCGATGAGTTCTACGGTTTTGACTGCTTTCAGCCGTCAATGGATAGATTAATGCCCAAAAAGGACAACCCGAATCTCAATCGGGTCTCGTAAGTTTTTTATCTTTCGTTTTTTTGACACGTGGATTTTTACGGTAAAACGGAATTACGGTGGCTGGTCTTCGATTTACCATCGCTGGAGAGTGGTGCACCATGGTACTGTTCCGTTTCAAATCCTTGCACACATTTCTAATGGTCGTACGGCACCGTTTCGCCATTACGGACGGATGTTGCACCTTGCACCGTGGATGTTGCACCCTGTAGATATCGATTATTCGGACGGCCATAACTTCTGGCTCGTTTAGAGTTACGGGAGCCATAACCTGTCAAAACGAAGGCCTCGATGAGCTATACGGTTTTGACGGCTTTCAGCCGTCAACGGATAGATTAATGCCCAAAAAGGACAACCCGAATCTCAATTGGGTCTCGTAAGTTTTTTGCCCTTCGTTTTTTTGACACGTGGATTTTTACGGTAAAACGGGATTAGCGTGGCCAGTCTTCGACTTCCCATCGCTGGAGAGTGGTGCACCATGGTACTGTTCCGTTACAAATCCATGCACGCATTTCTAAAAGTCGTACGGCACTGTTTCACCATTTCGGATGGATGTTGCACCTTGCACCGTGGATGTTGAAACCTGTAGATATCGAATATTCGTACGGCCATAACTTCTGGCTCGTTTAGAGTTACGGGAGCCATAACCTGTCAAAACGAAGGCCTCGATGAGTTCTACGGCTTTGACAGCTTTTAGCCGTCAACGGTTAGATTAATGCCCAAAAAGGACAACCCGAATCTCAATCGGGTCTCGTAAGTTTTTTACCCTTCGTTTTTTCGACACGTGGATTTTTGAGGCAATACGGGATTACGGTGGCTGGTCTTCGATTTACCATCACTGGTGAGTGGTGCACCATGGTACAGTTCCGTTTCAAACCCATGCACGCTTTTCTAAAAGTCGTACGGCACTGTTTCGCCATGTCGGACGAATGTTGCACCTTGCACCGTGGATGTTGCACCCCGTAGATATCGATTATTCGGACGGCCATAAGTTTTGGCTCGCTAAGAGTTACGGGAGCCATAACCTGTCAAAACGAAGGCCTCGATGAGTTTTACGGCTTTGACAGCTTTCAGCCGTCAACGGATAGATTAATGCCCAAAAAGGACAACCCGAATCTCAATCGGGTCTCGTAAGTTTTTACCCTTTGTTTTTTCGACACGTGGATTTTTACGGTAAAACGGGATTACGGTGCCCCGTCTTCGACTTCCCATCGCTGAAGAGTGGTGCACCATGGTACTGTTCCGTTTCAAATCCATGCATGCATTTCTAAAGGTTGTACGGCACCGTTTCGCCATTTCGGACGGATGTTGCACCATGCACCATGGATGTTGCACCCTGTAGATATCGATTATTCGGACGGCCATAACTTCTGGCTCGTTTAGAGTTACGGGAGCTATAACTTGTCAAAAAGAAGGCCTCGATTATTTCTATGGCTTTGACAGCTTTCAGCCGTCAACGGATAGATTAATGCCCAAAAAGGACAACCCGAATCTCAATCGGGTCTCGTAAGTTTTTTACCCTTCGTTTTTTCGACACGTGGATTTTTACGGTAAAACGGGATTACCGTTGCTGGTCTTCGATTTACCATCGCTGGAGAGTGGTGCACCATGGTGCTGTTCCGTTTCAAATCCATGCACGCATTTCGAAAAGTTGTACGACACTGTTTCGCCATTTCGGACGGATGTTGCACCTTGCACCGTGGATGTTGCACCCTGTAGATATCGATTATTCGGACGGCCATAACTTCTGGCTCGTTTAGAGTTACGGGAGCCATAAACTGTTAAAACGAAGGCCTCGATGAGTTCTACGGCTTTGATAGCTTTCAGCCGTCAATGGATAGATTAATGCCCAAAAAGGACAACCCAAATCTCAATCGGGTCTCGTAAGTTTTTTATCTTTCGTTTTTTTGACACGTGGATTTTTACGGTAAAACGGAATTACGGTGGCTGGTCTTCAATTTACCATCGCTGGAGAGTGGTGCACCATGGTACTGTTCCGTTTCAAATCCATGCACACATTTCTAATGGTCGTACGGCACTGTTTCGCCATTTCGGACGGATGTTGCACCATGCACGGTGGATGTTGCACTCTGTAGATATCGATAATTCGGACGGCCATAACTTCTGGTCTGTTTAGAGTTACGGGAGCCATAACCTGTCAAAACGAAGGCCTCGATGAGTTCTACGGCTTTGACAGCTTTCAACCGTCAACGGATAGAGTAATGCCAAAAAAGGACAACCCGAATCTCAATCGGGTCTCGTAAGTTTTTTACCCTTCGTTTTTTCGACACGTGGATTTTTACGGTAAAACGGGATTACGGTGGCTGGTCTTCGATTTACCATCGCTGGAGAGTGGTGCACCATGGTACTGTTCCGTTTCAAATCCATGCACGCATTTCTAAAAGTCATACGGCACTGTTTCGCCATTTCGGACGGATGTTGCACCTTCCACCATGGATGTTGCACCCTGTAGATATCGATTATTCGGAAGGCCATAACTTCTGGCTTATTTAGAGTTACGGGAGCCATAACCTGTCAAAACGACGACCTCGATGAGTTATACGGCTTTGACAGCTTTCAACCGTCAACGGATAGATTAATGCCCAAAAAGGACAACCCGAATCTCAATCGGGTCTCGTAAGTTTTTTACCCTTCGTTTTTTCGACACGTGGATTTTTACGGTAAAACGGGATTACGGTGGCTGGTCTTCGATTTACCATCGCTGGAGAGTGGTGAACCATGGTACTGTTCCGTTTCAAATCCATGCACGCATTTCTAAAAGTCGTACGGCACTATTTCGCCATTACGGACGGATGTTGCACCTTGCACTGTGGATGTTGCACCCTGTAGATATCGATTATTCGGACGGCCATAACTTCTGGCTCGTTTAGAGTTACGGGAGCCATAACCTGTCAAAACGAAGGCCTCGATGAGTTATACGGTTTTGACGGCTTTCAGCCGTCAACGGATAGATTAATGCCCAAAAAGGACAACCCGAATCTCAATCGGGTCTCGTAAGTTTTTTGCCCTTCGTTTTTTTGACACGTGGATTTTTACGGTAAAACGGGATTAGCGTGGCCAGTCTTCGACTTCCCATCGCTGGAGAGTGGTGCACCATGATACTGTTCCGTTTCAAATCCATGCACGCATTTCTAAAAGTCGTACGGCACTGTTTCACCATTTCGGATGGATGTTGCACCTTGCACCGTGGATGTTGCACCCTGTAGATATCGAATATTCGTACGGCCATAACTTCTGGCTCGTTTAGAGTTACGGGAGGTATAACCTGTCAAAACGAAGGCCTCGATGAGTTCTACGGCTTTGACAGCTTTCAGCCGTCAACGGATAGATTAATGCCCAAAAAGGACAACCCGAATCTCAATCGGGTCTCGTAAGTTTTTACCCTTCGTTTTTTCGACACGTGGATTTTTACGGTAAAACGGGATTACGGTGCCCCGTCTTCGACTTCCCATCGCTGAAGAGTGGTGCACCATGGTACTGTTCCGTTTCAAATCCATGCATGCATTTCTAAAGGTTGTATGGCACCGTTTCGCCATTTCGGACGGATGTTGCACCATGCACCATGGATGTTGCACCCTGTAGATATCGATTATTCGGACGGCCATAACTTCTGGCTCGTTTAGAGTTACGGGAGCTATAACTTGTCAAAAAGAAGGCCTCGATTATTTCTATGGCTTTGACAGCTTTCAGCCGTCAACGGATAGATTAATGCCCAAAAAGGACAACCCGAATCTCAATCGGGTCTCGTAAGTTTTTTACCCTTCGTTTTTTCGACACGTGGATTTTTACGGTAAAACGGGATTACCGTTGCTGGTCTTCGATTTACCATCGCTGGAGAGTGGTGCACCATGGTACTGTTCCGTTTCAAATCCATGCACGCATTTCGAAAAGTTGTACGACACTTTTTCGCCATTTCGGACGGATGTTGCACCTTGCACCGTGGATGTTGCACCCTGTAGATATCGATTATTCAGACGGCTATAACTTTTGGCTCGTTTAGAGTTACGGGAGCCATAAACTGTCAAAACGAAGGCCTCGATGAGTTCTACGGCTTTGATAGCTTTCAGCCGTCAACGGATAGATTAATGACCAAAAAGGACAACCCGAATCTCAATCGGGTCTCGTAAGTTTTTTACCCTTCGTTTTTTCGACACGTGGATTTTTACGGCAAAAAGGGATTACCGTGGCCCGTCTTCGACTTCCCATCGCTAGAGAGTGGTGCACCATGGTACTGTTCCGTTTCAAATCCATGCATGTATTTCTAAAAGTCGTACGACACTGTTTCGCCATTTCGGACGGATGTTGCACCTTGCACCGTGGATGTTGCACCCTGTAGATATCGATTATTCGGACGGCCATAACTTCTAGCTCGTTTAGAGTTACGGGAGCCATAACCTGTCAAAACAAAGGCCATGATGAGTTCTACGGTTTTGACAGCTTTCCGCCGTCAACAGAAAGATTAATGCCCAAAAAGGACAACCCGAATCTCAATCGGGTCTCGTAAGTTTTTTACCCTTCATTTTTTCGACACGTGGATTTTTACGGTAAAACGGGATTACCGTTGCTGGTCTTCGATTTACCATCGCTAGAGAGTGGTGCACCATGGTACTGTTCCGTTTCAAATCCATGCACGCATTTCTAAAAGTCATACGGCACCGTTTTGCCATTTCGGACGGATGTTGCACCTTGCACCGTGGATGTTGCACCCTATAGATATCGATTATTCGGACGGCCATAACTTCTGGCTCGTTTAGAGTTACGGGAGCTATAACTTGTCAAAAAGAAGGCCTCGATTATTTCTATGGCTTTGACAGCTTTCAGCCGTCAACGGATAGATTAATGCCCAAAAAGGACAACCCGAATCTCAATCGGGTCTCGTAAGTTTTTTACCCTTCGTTTTTTCGACACGTGGATTTTTACGGTAAAACGGGATTACCGTTGCTGGTCTTCGATTTACCATCGCTGGAGAGTGGTGCACCATGGTACTGTTCCGTTTCAAATCCATGCACGCATTTCGAAAAGTTGTACGACACTGTTTCTCCATTTCGGACGGATGTTGCACCTTGCACCGTGGATGTTGCACCCTGTAGATATCGATTATTCAGACGGCTATAACTTTTGGCTCGTTTAGAGTTACGGGAGCCATAAACTGTCAAAACGAAGGCCTCGATGAGTTCTACGGCTTTGATAGCTTTCAGCCGTCAACGGATAGATTAATGCCCAAAAAGGACAACCCGAATCTCAATCGGGTCTCGTAAGTTTTTTACCCTTCGTTTTTTCGACACGTGGATTTTTACGGCAAAAAGGGATTACCGTGGCCCGTCTTCGACTTCCCATCGCTAGAGAGTGGTGCACCATGGTACTGTTCCGTTTCAAATCCATGCATGTATTTCTAAAAGTCGTACGACACTGTTTCGCCATTTCGGACGGATGTTGCACCTTGCACCGTGGATGTTGCACCCTGTAGATATCGATTATTCGGACGGCCATAACTTCTGGCTCGTTTAGAGTTACGGGAGCCATAACCTGTCAAAACGAAGGCCTCGATGAGTTCTACGGCTTTGGTAGCTTTCAGCCGTCAATCGATAGATTAATGCCCAAAAAGGACAACCCGAATCTCAATCGCGTCTCGTAAGTTTTTTACCCTTCGTTTTTTCGACACGTGGATTTTTACGGTAAAACGGGATTACGGTGCCCCGTCTTCGACTTCCCATCGCTGAATAGTGGTGCACCATGGTATTGTTCCGTTTCAAATCCATGCACGCACTCTAAAGGTCGTACGGCACTGTTTCGCCATTTCGGATGAATGTTGCACCTTGCACTGTGGATGTTGCACCCTGTAGATATCGATTATTCGGACGGCCATAACTTCTGGCTCGTTTAGAGTTACGGGAGCCATAACCTGTCAAAATGAAGGCCTCGATGGGTTATACGGCTTTGACAGCTTTCAGCCGTCAACGGATAGATTAATGCCCAAAAAGGACAACCCGAATCTCAATCGGGTCTCGTAAGTTTTTTACCCTTCGTTTTTTCGACACGTGGATTTTTACGGTAAAACGGGGATAACGGTGGCTGGTCTTCGATTTACCATCGCTGGAGAGTGGTGCACTATGGTACTGTTCCGTTTCAAATCCATGCACGCATTTCGAAAAGTCCTACGGCACTGTTTCGCCATTTCGGACGGATGTTGCACCTTGCACCGTGGATGTTGCACCTTGTAGATATCGATTATTCGGACGGCTATAACTTCTGGCTCGTTTAGAGTTACGGGAACCATAATCTGTCAAAACGAAGGCCTCGATGAGTTCTACGGCTTTGATAGCTTTCAGCCTTCAACGGATAGATTAATGCCCAAAAACGACAACCCGAATCTCTATCGGGTCTCGTAAGTTTTTTATCCTTCGTTTTTTAGACACGTGGACTTTTACGGTAAAAGGGATTACCGTGGCCCGTCTTCGCCTTCCCATCGCTGGAGAGTGGTGCACTATGGTACTGTTCCGTTTCAAATCCATGCACGCATTTCTAAAAGTCGTATGACACTATTTCGCCATTTCGGACGGATGTTGCACCTTACACCGTGGATGTTGCACCCTGTAGATATCGATTATTCGGACGGCCATAACTTCTGGCACGTTTAGAGTTACGGGAGCCATAACCTGTCAAAATGAAGGCCTCGATGAGTTCTACGGCTTTGACAGCTTTCAGCCGTCAACGGATAGATTATTGCCCAAAAAGGACAACCCGAATCTCAATCGGGTTTGGTAAGTTTTTTACCCTTCGTTTTTTCGACACGTGGATTTTAACGGTAAAATGGGATTACGGTGCCCCGTCTTCGACTTCCCATCGCTGAAAAGTGGTGCACCATGGTACTGTTCCGTTTCAAATCCATGCAAGCATTTCTAAATGTCGTACGGCAATGGTTCGCCATTTCGGACGGATGTTGCACCTTGCACCGTGTATGTTGCACCCTGTAGATATCGATTATTCGGACGGCCATAACTTCTGGCTCGTTTAGAGTTACGGGAGCCATAACCTGTCAAAACGAAGGCCTCGATAAGTTCTACTGTTTTGACAGCTTTCAGCCATCAACGGATAGATTAATGCCCAAAAAGGACAACCCGAATCTCAATCGGGTCTCGTAAGTTTTTTACCCTTCGTTTTTTAGACACGTGGATTTTTACGGTAAAACGGGATTACCGTGGCACGTCTTCGACTTCCCATCGCTGGAGAGTGGTGCACCATGGTACTGTTCCGTTTCAAATCCATGCACGCATTTCTAAAAGTCGTACAGCACTGTTTCGCCATTTCGGACGGATGTTGCACCTTGCACCGTGGATGTTGCACCCTGTAGATATCGATTATTCGGACGGCCATAACTTCTGGCTCGTTTAGAGTTACGGGATCCATAACCTGTCAAAACGAAGGCCTCGAGAAGTTCTACGGCTTTGACAGCTTTCAGCCGTCAACGGATAGATTAATGCCCAAAAAGGACAACCCGAATCTCAATCGGGTCACTTAAGTTTTTTACCCTTCGTTTTTTCGACACGTGGATTTTTACGGTAAAACGGGATTAAGGTGCCCCGTCTTCGACTTCAAATCGCTGAAGAGTGGTGCACCATGGTACTGTTCCATTTCAAATCCATGCACGCATTTCTAAAGGTCGTACGACACTGTTTCGCCATTTCGGACGGATGTTGCACCTTGCACCGTGGATGTTGCACCCTGTAGATATCGATTATTCGGACGACCATAACTTCTGGCTCGTTTAGAGTTACGGGAGCCATAACCTGTCAAAACGAAGGCCTCGATGAGTTCTACGGCTATGACAGCTTTCAGCCGTCAACGGATAGATTAATGCCCAAAAAGGACAACCCGAATCTCAATCGGGTCTCGTAAGTTTTTTACCCTTCATTTTTTCGACACGTGGATTTTTACGGTAAAACGGGAATACGGTGCCCCGTCTTCGACTTCCCATTGCTGAAGAGTGGTGCACCATGGTACTGTTCCGTGTCGAATCCATGCATGCATTTCTAAAGGTCGTACGGCACTGTTTCGCCATTTCGGACGGATGTTACACCTTGCACCGTGGATGTTGCACCCTGTAGATATCGATAATTCGAACGGCCATAACTTCTGGCTCGTTTAGAGTTACGGGAGCCATAACCTGTCAAAACGAAGGCCTCGATAAGTTCTACTATTTTGACAGCTTTCAGCCGTCAACGGATAGATTAATGCCCAAAAAGAACATCCCGAATCTCAATCGGGTCTCGTAAGTTTTTTACCCTTCATTTTTTCGACACGTGGATTTTCACTTTAAAAGGGGATTACCGTGGCCCGTCTTCGACTTCCCATCGCTGAAGAGTGATGCACCATGGTACTGTTCCATTTCAAATCCATGCACGCATTTCTAAAAGTCTTACGCCATTGTTTCTCCATTTCGGACGGATGTTGCACCTTGCACCGTGGATGTTGCACCCTATAGATGTCGACTATTCGGACGGCCATAACTTCTGGCTCGTTTAGATTTACGGGAGCCATAACCTGTCAAAACGAAGGTCTCGATGAGTTCTACGGCTTTGACAGCTTTCAGCCGTCAACGGATAGATTAATGCCCAAAAAGGACAACCCAAATCTCAATCGGGTCTCGTTAGTTTTTTACCCTTCGTTTTTTCGACACGTGGATTTTTACGGTGAAACGGGACTACCATGGCCCTTCTTCGACTTCCCATCGCTGGAGAGTGGTGCACCATGGTACTGTTCTGTTTCAAATCCATGCACGCATTTCTAAAAGTCATACGGCACTGTTTCGCCATTTCGGACGGATGTTGCACCTTGCACCGTGGATGTTGCACCCTGTAGATATCGATTATTCGGACGGCCATAACTTCTGGCTTGTTTAGAGTTACGTGAGCCATAACCTGTCAAAGCGAAGACCTCGATGAGTTCTACGGCTTTGACAGCTTTCAGCCGTCAACGGATAGATTAATGCCCAAAAAGGACAACCCGAATCTCAATCGGGTCTCGGAAATTTTTTACCCTTCATTTTCTCGACACGTGGATTTTTACGGTAAAACGGGATTACGTTGGCTGGTCTTCGATTTACCATCGCTGGAGAGTGGTGCACCATGGTACTGTTCCGTTTCAAATCCATGCACGCATTTCTAAAAGTCATACGGCACTGTTTCGCCATTTCGGACGGATGTTGCACCTTGCACCGTGGATGTTGCACCCTGTAGATATCGATTATTCGGACGGCCATAACTTCTGGTTTATTTAGAGTTACGGGAGCCATAACCTGTCAAAACGAATACCTCGATGAGTTCTACGGCTTTGACAGCTTTCAGCTGTCAACGTATAGATTAATGCCCAAAAAGGACAACCCGAATCTCAATCGGGTCTCGTAAGTTTTTTACCCTTCGTTTTTTCGACACGTGGATTTTTACGGTAAAACGGGATTACGGTGGCTAGTCTTCGATTTACCATCGCTGGAGAGTGGTGCACCATGGTACTGTTCCGTTTCAAATCCATGCACGCATTTCTAAAAGTCGTACGGCACTGTTTCGCCATTACGGACGGATGTTGCACCTTGCACCGTGGATGTTGCACCCTGTAGATATCGATTATTCGGACGGCCATAACTTCTGGCTCGTTTAGAGTTACGGAGCCATAACCTGTCAAAACGAAGGCCTCGATGAGTTCTACGGTTTTGACGGCTTTCAGCCGTCAACGGATAGATTAATGCCCAAAAAGGACAACCCGAATCTCAATCGGGTCTCGTAAGTTTTTTACCCTTCGTTTTTTTGACACGTGGATTTTTACGGTAAAACGGGATTAGCGTGGCCCGTCTTCGACTTCCCATCGCTGGAGAGTGGTGCACCATGGTACTGTTTCCTTTCAAATCCATGCACGCATTTCTAAAAGTCGTACGACACTGTTCCGCCATTTCGGACAGATGTTGCACCTTGCACCGTGGATGTTGCACCCGGTAGATATCGATTATTCGTACGGCCATAACTTCTGGCTCGTTTAGATTTACGGGAGCCATAACCTGTCAAAACGAAGGCCTCGATGAGTTCTACGGCTTTGACAGCTTTCAGCCGTCAACGGATAGATTAATGCCCAAAAAGGACAACCCGAATCTCAATCGGGTCTCGTAAGTTTTTTACCCATCGTTTTTTCGACACGTGGATTTTTGCGGCAATACGGGATTACGGTGGCTGGTCTTCGATTTACCATCACTGGAGAGTGGTGCACCATGGTACTATTCCGTTTCAAATCCATGCACGCATTTCTAAAAGTCGTACGGCACTGTTTCGCCATGTCGGACGGATGTTGCACCTTGCACCGTGGATGTTGCACCCCGTAGATATCGATTATTCGGACGACCATAAGTTCTGGCTCGCTAAGAGTTAAGGGAGCCATAACCTGTCAAAACGAAGGCATCGATGTGTTTTACGGCTTTGACAGCTTTCAGCCGTCAACGGATAGATTAATGCCCAAAAAGGACAACCCAAATCTCAATCGGGTCTCGTAAGTTTTTTACCCTTCGTTTTTTCGACACGTGGATTTTTACGGTAAAACGGGATTACGGTGCCCCGTCTTCGACTTCCCATCGCTGAAGAGTGGTGCACCATGGTACTTTTCCGTTTCAAATCCATGCACGCATTTCTAAAGGTCGTACGGCACTGTTTCGCCATTTCGGACGGATGTTGCACCTTGCACCGTGGATGTTGCACCCTGTAGATATCGATTATTCGGACGGCCATAACTTCTGGCTCGTTTAGAGTTACGGGAGCCATAACCTGTCAAAACGAAGGTCTCGATGAGTTCTACGGCTTTGACTGCTTTCAGCCGTCAACGGATAGATTAATGCCAAAAAAGGCCAACCCGAATCTCAATCGGGTCTCGTAAGTTTTTTACCCTTTGTTTTTTCGACACGTGGATTTTTACTTTAAAAGGGGATTACCGTGGCCCGTCTTCGACTTCCCATCGCTGAAGAGTGATGCACCATGGTACTGTTCCATTTCAAATCCATGCACGCATTTCTAAAAGTGGTACGGCACAGTTTCTCCATTTCGGACGGATGTTGCACCTTGCACCGTGGATGTTGCACCCTGTAGATGTCGATTATTCCGACGGCCACAACTTCTGGCTCGTTTACAGTTACGGGAGCCATAACCTGTCAAACGAAGGCCTCGATGAGTTCTACGGCTTTGACAGCTTTCTGCCATCAACGGATAGATTAATGCCCAAAAAGGACAACCCGAATCTCAATCGGGTCTCGTAAGTTTTTTACCCTTCGTTTTTTCGACACGTGGAATTTTACGGTAAAACGGGACTACCGTGGCCCGTCTTCGACTTCCCATCACTGGAGAGTGGTGCACCATGGTACTGTTCCGTTTCAAATCCATGCACGCATTTCTAAAAGTCATACGGCACTGTTTCGCCATTTCGGACGGATGTTGCACCTTGCACAGCGGATGTTGCACCCTGTAGATATCGATTATTCGGACGGCCATAACTTCTGGCTTGTTTAGAGTTACGGGAGCCATAACCTGTCAAAACAAAGACCTCGATGAGTTCTACAGCTTTGACAGCTTTCAGCCGTCAACGGATAGATTAATGCCCAAAAAGGACAACCCGAATCTCAATCGGGTCTCGTAAGTTTTTTACCCTTCGTTTTTTCGACACGTGGATTTTTACGGTAAAACGGGATTACGGAGGCTGGTCTTCGATTTACCATCGCTGGATAGTGGTGCACTATGGTACTGTTCCGTTTCAAATCCATGCACGCATTTCTAAAAGTCGTACAGCACTGTTTCGCCATTACGGACGGATGTTGCACCTTGCACCGTAGATGTTTCACCCTATAGACATCGATTATTCGGACGGCCATAACTTCTGGCTCGTTTAGAGTTACGGAAGCCATAACCTGTCAAAACGAAGGCCTCCATGAGTTCTACGGTTTTGACAGCTTTCAGCCGTCAACGGATAGATTAATGCCCAAAAAGGACAACCCGAATCTCAATCGGGTCTCGTAAGTTTTTTACCCTTCGTTTTTTAGACACGTGGATTTTTACGGTAAAACGGGATTACCGTGGCACGTCTTCGACTTCCCATCGCTAGAGAGTGGTGCACCATGGTACTGTTCCGTTTCAAATCCATGCACGCATTTTTAAAAGTTGTACAGCACTGTTTCGCCATTTCGGACGGATGTTGCACCTTGCACCGTGGATGTTGCACCCTGTAGATATCGATTATTCGGACGGCCATAACTTCTGGCTCGTTTAGAGTTACGGGATCCATAACCTATCAAAACGAAGGCCTCGAGGAGTTCTACGGCTTTGACAGCTTTCAGCCATCAACGGATAGATTAATGCCCAAAAAGGACAACCCGAATCTCAATCGGGTCTCGTAAGTTTTTTACCCTTCGTTTTTTCGACACGTGGATTTTTACGGTAAAACGGGATTACGGTGGCTGGTCTTCGATTTACCATCGCTGGAAAGTGGTGCACTATGGTACTGTTCCGTTTCAAATCCATGCACGCATTTCTAAAAGTCGTACGGCACTGTTTCTCCATTACGGACGGATGTTGCACCTTGCACCGTGGATGTTGCACCCTATAGACATCGATTATTCGGACGGCCATAACTTCTGGCTCGTTTAGAGTTACGGAAGCCATAACCTGTCAAAACGAAGGCCTCGATGAGTTCTACGGTTTTGACAGCTTTCAGCCGTCAATGGATAGATTAATGCCCAAAAAGGACAACCCGAATCTCAATCGGGTCTCGTAAGTTTTTTACCCTTCGTTTTTTAGACACGTGGATTTTTACGGTAAAACGGGATTACCGTGGCACGTCTTCGACTTCCCATCGCTGGAGAGTGGTGCACCATGGTACTGTTCCGTTTCAAATCCATGCACGCATTTCTAAAAGTCGTACAGCACTGTTTCGCCATTTCAGACGGATGTTGCACCTTGCACCGTGGATGTTGCACCCTGTAGATATCGATTATTCGGACGGCCATAACTTCTGGCTCGTTTAGAGTTACGGGATCCATAACCTGTCAAAACGAAGGCCTCGAGGAGTTCTACGGCTTTGACAGCTTTTAGCCGTCAACGGATAGATTAATGCCTAAAAAGGACAACCCGAATCTCAATCGGGTCTCTTAAGTTTTTTACCCTTCGTTTTTTCGACACGTGGATTTTTACGGTAAAACGGGATTAAGGTGCCCCGTCTTCGACTTCAAATCGCTGAAGAGTGGTGCACCATGGTACTGTTCCGTTTCAAATCCATGCACGCATTTCTAAAGGTCGTACGGCACTGTTTCGCCATTTCGGACGGATGTTGCACCTTGCACCGTGGATGTTGCACCCTGTAGATATCGATTATTCGGACGGCCATAACTTCTGGCTCGTTTAGAGTTACGGGAGCCATAACCTGTCAAAATGAAGGTCTCGATGAGTTCTACGGCTTTGACAGCTTTCAGCCGTCAACGGATAGATTAATGCCCAAAAAGGACAACCCGAATCTCAATCGGGTCTCGTAAGTTTTTTACCCTTCGTTTTTTCGACACGTGGATTTTTACTTTAAAAGGGGATTACCGTGGCCCGTCTTCGACTTCCCATCGCTGAAGAGTGATGCACCATGGTACTGTTCCGTTTCAAATCCATGCACGCATTTCTAAAAGTGGTACGGCACTGTTTCTCCATTTCGGACGGATGTTGCACCTTGCACCGTGGATGTTGCACCCTGTAGATGTCGATTATTCCGACGGCCATAACTTCTGGCTCGTTTAGAGTTACGGGAGCCACAACCTGCCAAACGAAGGCCTCGATGAGTTCTACGACTTTGATAGCTTTCAGCCGTCAACGGATAGATTAATGCCCAAAAAGGACAACCCGAATCTCAATCGGGTCTCGTAAGTTTTTTAGCCTTCGTTTTTTCGACACGTGGAATTTTACGGCAAAACGGGATTACGGTGCCCCGTCTTCGACTTTCCATCGCTGAAGAGTGGTGCACCATGGTACTGTTCCGTTTTAAATCCATGCACGCATTTCTAAAGGTCGTACGGCACTGTTTCGCCATTTCGGACGGATGTTGCACCTTGCACCGTGGATGTTGCACCTTGTAGATATCGATTATTCGGACGGCCATAACTTCTGGCTCGTTTAGAGTTACGGGAGCCACAACCTGTCAAAATGAAGGCCTCGATGAGTTCTACGGCTTTGACAGCTTTCTGTCGTCAGCGGATAGATTAATGCCCAAAAAGGACAACCCGAATCTCAGTCGGGTCTCGTAAGTTTTTTACCCTTCGTTTTTTCGACACGTGGATTTTTACGGTAAAACGGGATTACCGTGGCCCGTCTTCGACTTCCATCGCTGAAGAGTGATGCACCATTGTACTGTTCCGTTTCAAATCCATGCACGCATTTCTAAAAGTCATACGGCACTGTTTCTCCATTTCGGACGGATGTTGCACGTTGCACCGTGGATGTTGCACCCTGTAGATGTCGATTATTCGGACGGCCATAACTTCTGGCTCGTTCAGAGTTAAGGGAGCCATAACCTATCAAAACGAAGTCCTCGATGAGTTCTACGGCTTTGAAAGCTTTCAGCCATCAACGGATAGATTAATGCCAAGAAAGGACAACTCGAATCTCAATCGGGTCTCGTAAGTTTTTTACCCTTCGTTTTTTCGACACGTGGATTTTTACGGTAAAACGGGATTACCGTGGCCCGCTTCGACTTCCCATCGCTGGAGAGTGGTGCACCATGGTAGTGTTCTATTTCAAATCCATGCACGGATTTCTAAAAGTCATACGGCACTGTTTTGCCATTTCGGACGGATGTTGCACCTTGCACCGGGGATGTTGCACCCTGTAGATATCGATTATTCGGACGGGCATAACATCAGGCTCGTTTAGAGTTACGGGATTCATAACCTGTCAAAACGAAGGCCTCGATGAGTTCTATGGCTTTGACAGCTTTCAGCCATCAACGGACATATTAATGCCCAAAAAGGACAACCCGAATCTCAATCGGGTCTCGTAAGTTTTTTACCCTTCGTTTTTTCGACACGTGGATTTTTACGGCAAAAGGGGATTACCGTGGCTGGTCTTCGATTTACCATCGCTGGAGAGTGGTTCACTATGGTACTTTTCCATTTCAAATCCATGCATGCATTTCTAAAAGCCGTACGGCACAGTTTTGCCATTTCGTACGGATGTTGCACCTTACACGTGGATGTTGCACCCTGTAGATATCGATTATTCGGGCGGCTATACCTTCTGGCTCGTTTAGAGTTACGGGAGCCATAACCTGTCAAAACGAAGGCCTCGATGAGTTCTACGGCTTTGATAGCTTTCAGCCGTCAATGGATAGATTAATGCCAAGAAAGGACAACTCGAATCTCAATCGGGTCTCGTAAGTTTTTTACCCTTCGTTTTTTCGACACGTGGATTTTTACGGTAAAACGGGATTACCGTGGCCCGCTTCGACTTCCCATCGCTGGAGAGTGGTGCACCATGGTAATGTTCCGTTTCAAATCCATGCACCGATTTCTAAAAGTCATACGGCACTGTTTTGCCATTTCGGACGGATGTTGCACCTTGCACCGTGGATGTTGCACCCTGTAGATATCGATTATTCGGACGGGCATAACTTCAGGCTCGTTTAGATTTACGGGATTCATAACCTGTCAAAACGAAGGCCTCGATGAGTTCTATGGCTTTGACAGCTTTCAGCCATCAACGGACATACTAATGCCCAAAAAGGACAACCCGAATCTCTATCGGGTCTCGTAAGTTTTTTACCCTTCGTTTTTTCGACACGTGGATTTTTACGGCAAAAGGGGATTACCGTGGCTGGTCTTCGATTTACCATCGCTGGAGAGTGGTTCACTATGGTACTTTTCCATTTCAAATCCATGCATGCATTTCTAAAAGCCGTACGGCACTGTTTCGCCATTTCGTACGGATGTTGCACCTTACACGTGGATGTTGCACCCTGTAGATATCGATTATTCGGACGGCTATAACTTCTGGCTCGTTTAGAGTTACGGGAGCCATAACCTGTCAAAACGAAGGCCTCGATGAGTTCTGCGGCTTTGACAGCTTTCAGCCGTCAACGGATAGATTAATGCCCAAAAAGGACAATCCGAATCTCAATCAGGTCCCGTAAGTTTTTTACCCTTCGTTTTTTCGACAGGTGGATTTTTACGGTAAAACGGGATTACCGTGGCCCGTCTTCGACTTCTCATCGCTGGAGAGTGGTGCACCATGGTACTGTTCCGTTTCAAATCCTTGCACGCATTTCTAAAAGTCGTACGACACTGTTTCGCCATTTCGGACGGATGTTGCACCTTGCACTGTGGATGTTGCACCCTATAGACATCGATTATTCGGACGGCCATAACTTCTGGCTCGTTTAGAGTTACGGGAGCCATAACCTGTCAAAACGAAGACATCGATGAGTTCTATGGCTTTGACAGCTTTCAGCCGTCAACGGATAGATTAATGCCCAAAAAGGACAACCCGAATCTCAATCGGGTCTCATAAGTTTTTTACACTTCATTTTTTCGACACGTGGATTTTTGCGGTAAAACGGGATTACCTTGGCCCATCTTCGACTTTCCATCGCTGAAGAGTGATGCACCATGGTACTATTCCATTTCAAATCCATGCACGCATTTCTAAAAGTCATACGGCACTGTTTCCCCATTTCGGACGGATGTTTCACCTTGCACCGTGGATGTTGCACCTTGTAGATATCGATTATTCGGACGGCCATAACTTCTGGCTCGTTCAGAGTTACGGGAGTCATAACCTATCAAAACGAAGGCCTCGACGAGTTCTACGGCTTTGACAGCTTTCAGCCGTCAACGGATAGATTAATTCCCTAAAAGGACAACCCGAATCTCAATCGGGTCTCGTACGTTTTTTACCCTTCGTTTTTTCGACACGTGGATTTTTACGGTAAAACGGGATTACCGTGGCCCGCTTCGACTTCCCATCGCTGGAGAGTGGTGCACCACGGTAATGTTCCATTTCAAATCCATGCACGGATTTATAAAAGTCATACGGCACTGTTTTGCCATTTCGGACGGATGTTGCACCTTGCACCGTGGATGTTGCACCCTGTAGATATCGATTATTCGGACGGGCATAACTTCTGGCTCGTTTAGAGTTACGGATGTTTGCACAAAAAATGAAAAATGGGCAAACACCTCCAAATCGTGTGATTTAGTTGATTTTATGTGATTCTTAATGATTTAGATGAGTTATGTAAATATGAAAAAGGCAGGGGCTGAAATGTAAAAGAGACGCAGATTTATAGTGGTTCGGCCAGAACGTGCCTACGTCCACTTTATATGTTATTATCTTCTTTGTTTCAGATTACAAGTACAATGCTTTGGTGTACAAGTGTATGAAAGTAGTTTGAAAGTTCCTTCCGTGCTTGAGCTCTCAAACTTGTCTGCCATTGTTGTACCCCTGCCCCTCTATTTATAGAGTGAGGCTGGGGGCAGGGGTCCTGAATGTATATAGCTGCTGGTGGGCCCGGGCTGAAGCAATCTGGCCTGGTAGTTATCTGGTTCGGCGAGGCCTCATTCGGCAAGGAGCATGGACCGGTGGTAGGAGTGGTCCGGTGGTAGGTGTGTATTCGGTAGTGAGGTGGTTCGGTAGGTGGGTAGGCGAAGCTTGGTTCGGTGCTTGTTTGGACCGGTTGTGGAGAAGAGGCTATGGTCCGGTGGCATGTTGGTTCGGTGGTATGTTGAGGAAAGTGTGGTTCGGTAGTGAAGCGGAGATGGTTTGGTTCGGCAGTGGTCTCTGGACCGGTTGTTTGGTGGAGGACCGGATGAGATTTGACCGGATGAGAATGCCGGATGAGCTTATGCCGAGTGGGAATGCCGGATTGACTTCCATGCTTGTATCGAGCCATGTGTTTGCCGAATGATGTGGTTGCGAACCCGGGTGAAACTGTGATTCCTTGGTCTCGAGATCTTATGGGTGAGAATTCGCCCAACATTTGCCCCCCAAAGTGGGGCACGTGCTTGCATGTGTCGCGCTTTGTTTCCTTGTGGTAGAAAGGCTTGTTTTGTAATGCCATGGGCTGGATGTTCATATCTCGTTGATGTCCTGCAAAGGAATTTATAGCTTTAGTGCGATTTCAAATAACGACCGTTCGTGATCAAAATGTTCGAGATGAAGTGAATCGTGCCGTTCGAGGAGAGAGAGTGTGCCCCGAGGGGGTTTAGCATTATCGATTGCAGGCTCACGTTAGAGTGGGTCCCTGGATCGTTTGTCAAGGTGGTTTATTGCCAGCTAAGAGCATGCCTAGGGATCGTTCGCGACCCCGTACATGTGTAAGTGGCTTAGCCATTTTCTAGTTATCAGAATCAAATATTCGTTTAACCGATGAGCTTAAAAAAAAGGATGTCAAAGTGTAGATTCTCACGACGATAGGGTTAATGGCCATTCAGAGCGTGCCTATGGACCGTTCGTGGTCGCGTACACGTGTAAATTATTAATCCATGTTAGTGAGAGATTTACGACTTATTCATCGTTATCATAATCCTTATTTTGCTAGTTAGTTCTGGAGTTCGGTACTTATCTGAGTGAGGCGCTCCGCGTGCCCCCCGCTTCTGACTTTCGCTGGTGGAGACGACGTCGCTCGGTGTTTGGTTGGTCCGGATGGATGTTTCATTCGGCATATGGGTGGTCCGGTATGCCGAACCATATGGTCCGGTGGTGCTCCTCCAGTCTATATATAGGGGCTATACCCCCTTAGGTTTTCTTCACCGAATCAGAGAGAGCCGAATCAATTCATAGCCGAACCAACCCTTTGCCGAACCAAGCTTTTGCCGAATCAGGTATATCCCCTTTCGCCGAATGAACTTGATAACCGAATGTGCTTATGCCGAATACGTACGAAGGACTTCAAATGCCGAATTGGCCTTAGGCCTTAGTGCCGAATGGATGTATATCGAATGACTCTTAGTGCCGAATGACATGTATACTGAATGACTCTTAGTGCCGAATGAACCTATTATCTCCCTGCCGAATGAACTTACTTGCACTGCCGAATGAACTTGATATTTTAGCAGAATTCCGGACTTATGCATTCTTTTTTGCTTACATCTCTGTATTCTTTGTTCTAACAACCTGTCTTTTTGCTTCTGTGTATGCAGATAAATGTCTCACAAGGCGAAAACACGATCAGATAGGCGGAAATCCAAAGATAGAGGCGAGTCTTCTTCCGTGCCCCCAGCCCAATCAGGATCTGGGCAGCATCGACCTGTTCCGAGGTCGTTGGTGGACGGATATGGTCCACAGGAACTTCTGGTCTCCCCGCCCGATTGCTTTCCTAGCTCCCTAAAGGAGGAGCAACTTGATGTCATATCTCGTTCATTTGGGATAGACAGGGCTCTCATGCAGCTGCCGGGAGAGGGTGTGATGCCGTATAATCCCCCCGAAGGTTACTTCGCTTACAGCAGGTACCATTGCATGTGTGGTGCTATCCCTCCTATCAACGCTTGGATAGTCAGCTTGACCACATATTTGAAAGTAGCTCCATTCCAGCTTCAGCCGAACTCCTATGCCATTCTGGTAAGCCTCTTCGTCATCTTCCAGAGGAGATACGGGCGCCCTCCTTCTAACCGGGAAATTCGGTATTTGTATAACCTGAGGGGCTACAAGAAGGGGTCTCCGTATATTAGTCTAGAAGCGGCCGTGCCCTTCAAACCGGTCTTGGACTTATATTCAAAGTTCACCATGTTCAAGAAGGAATGGTTCTTTGTCAAGGACGATTCTGTTTCTTTCCGCCTTTTCACTTCCGGCTGTAAGATTAATTTCACTTATATTTTCCATGTTCTGACTGTAGTGTTTCTTCTGACCCGCTTCTACTTCTTGCTAGAGACAGGTGGCATTGCCGTCGTGGAAGATGATTCTTTGGCGCGGATGGCTGCTGGAATAAAGGCCATTCCTGCGCGGGACAGGTCGGCTTCATTCCTGATCAGGAATGCTACCCTCCTGGAGTACAATTTGATACAGCCGCACCAGTCCGTTGTTAAGCAGAGGGACACGGCTGAGGAGAAGGCTGCTAAAGCTAAGGAGGGGGTCACGGTGAAGAGTGGTAAGAGAAAACCCTTTGCACAGCATCCCGTCGCGGGGGGCAAGAAGCTTAAAGAATCGAAGGGCCCCTCTCCCAGTACTTGCCCGATCATTCCGGAGGAGGAAGGTGTGGAAGAGGGCGAAGGAGGCGATATGGAAGGAGAGTCGGAAGGCGGAGGAGATGGAGATGGTCAGGGTGGTAGTGGTGCTGGTGCCTTAACTTCTGGGCAAGACTCTGAGCTGGATGAGGCCCTCCGCCAGGCCTTCGGGGAATCGGAAGGGGAATCGGGAGCGGAGAAGGCGAAGGAGACTGGCAAGGTCGGGGCTGGTGCCGATCTATCCCCCAGGGGTTCCTCAGCCAGGGTGACTTCGGCGGTGCAAGGTGAACTTTTGTCCTCTGTCGATTCCATTTTCGATAAGGACTTAGAAATATTTTATGGTTCACTCCCGTCCTGGAATGAGATTCAGGACTTATTGCAGTACCCCACTCCTCCGCAGGGTTTGTATAATAGACATGTTCACACTTTTCTTTCTTTTTACTTAACATGTTTCCTGAATTGTGGACCATTGTATGTTCGTAACACTTGTTCTTTATTCTAGGGGCAGGCTAGGTGGTTAAAACGTCAGACGTTCGACACCGCCTCGAACAGTTCAAGTTGATGAGAGCTTCTGCGAAGCCTCCCACTGGTCATACTGGGGACGTGGTCAAATACCGTCCTCTTCTTGGGGTCATCGAAGAGGGCATTCAGAAAAAGAAGAGGAGTAGTTCTTTATTTGAGCCTTCCCTTGGTCCGCAACTTCCTGTTCAGCCTCCTCGTGATGCCACGGAGGAGAGCACGGAGTTTATCCCCCTCCACCTCCTTTCAAGAATCCCACAGTCATCCGTATAAGGCGTCCTGATGTGCCTCGTGACCCCTTTGCTGGTCATCCTGATTTAGACCCAAGTTCTCGGGATATTTCGTTTGATGAGGCCACGGGTGAGCACCTCCTTCCCCACAACCCCATGGTACGAGTGTTAGACGAGGCTAAGTCTCTAGATCTTGATCTGCTTACCACTCGGGTAGTTACCATGGGAGACGAGGCCAAGGCTAATATTGATCGGGTGGCTGAGGAGACCAAGAAGTTAATGAAGTATCATGCTCAATTGGTCAAGGCCGGGGAGGAGATTGGAAGTGCTAATATTCGGTTGCGGCAGAAGGTTGCTGATCAGGCCGAACAGCTTGCCGGTCAAGCCGTTCAGATTTCTCGGCACGAGGAAGCCTCCAGGCGTCTGAAAGAGACCATGGAAAAGGCTAGTAGGGCGGAATTACGGAAGATGGAGGCCGCCCGTAAGGAGCGGATCGACATGGCCATTGCGACAGTGGATGAGGTTCGGAATGCAGATCTCGAGCAGGTAGTGGAGTTGTCTGGGAGGCTTGAGGCCGCGGAGATGGCTCAAGTCAAGTTAAAGGAGGAGATGGAGGAGATGAGGAGGTCTCTCCAGGCTGACTGCTCGAGATACCGATCAGAGAGGGATGCTGCTATCGCCAAGTTGCAGGCTTCCGAGGCCATGGTGAGGGAGTTCGAGGAGAATGAGGGGATGATGGACGAGATGCTACAGGACATGTACTTCCGCACTTGGAAGGAGGGCAGCTTGTCTTGGATGGATGACTATCCCCGGGTCATGGCCAAGATATATCTCCGGGCTTTAGAGGAGGCCAGGGTCGATGCGGGCAAGGAAGGTGGAGTGGCTTTTAGCCTGGATGTGGTCACTGCTCAGTTCTCGAAAGAGGAGCAAGTGGCGGTGAAGGAGGGGATGCGGTTGCTTGCTGCGGAGGAAGCGGGTGTGCAACTGGAGGATGAGGATCAAGCGGCGGACGCTGATGAGTTATTCTGCTCTTTTCCTTTTCTTTCCGGGTTTCCATAACTTGATCGTTTATCATTTGTTTAATGGATTCCTTTTCTGAATTGGACAGGTGGAACTTCCGATCAACATGCTGGGGGTTCCGGCCCTGCGGCCAAGTAGGCTTGGGAAATTGGCGATGGAGTGTGGACGCAGCTGGTTACTCGTCCGGATTCGGCTGCTTTTTATTTCTTTTTTTTTTACTGTTGTTTACGTTAGTCCAAAACAATGATGTGACTGTAATAATAATATTATTTGCAGAGAATAACTTGGTGTGATTTCATAATATAAGCTGATTTTGTTATGTTTAAATGTTGTTGTCATTTTGATGTGCTACGTGAGAAGTATAACCATGTATATGCCTGTGATTTTAGTTGTGTTTGATGTTAAGCCTTTGCTTGAAATATAATTTCATGTTTTGCAATGTTGGTGTGACATATGAATAAGCTATAGTTATGCATCTATGTACAAGAGAAGAGAGTACCGCCCTTCATGTTTTATTTGCAGGCGGTAGTTTTGAGCATCTTGTGTAACTGATCATGAATATATCTGAGTACCTTGCCACCCAGTACGCGGGCTTAGATTCTCATGAGTGAATGCTCCCTATTCGGTTTCCTGTACTTTAGAGTTTGTTATACAGGATAGGAGAAAAGTATTTAAATGAAATGGAAATATAGAAAAAGTAAAACTTCCAGTCACGGAAGGCCGTCGATGTGCTTAAGTTCGTGGCAAACGGGTTTTGTAGTCACTTTCCCTAGCTGTGGGTCTTGGAGACATTTGTCACCCATCTTACGCCTCCGCGGGGAGTTTTCTTTTTTACCACAGCCGCACTTAAGACACATCGGAGCCGAGATCGCGCACGGTAACTATCCGAACCATTATGGTCCGTAATCGTGGGTATTATTCGATTTACCGTGGCCGGCTAGCGTGGGTGCCGTTAGCCGTGAACTACCCCTGGCTGGCCACACCTTATGTTGGGGCTTAAAGTAGGTTCACTGTTGCCGGCGAGCCGAACGCCGTAATGAGCTGCCATCGGCTATAGTCGGCCTTTATGATGACTTATAATCGGCTCATTACAGTTGGCTTTGAGGGCAGGCGCGAGCAATGAGTTAACCCGCAGCAGAGGGATGCTGGAGCAAAAGAGTCTCATTGGCGAGTGCATAGAATCGTAGCGTACCTGTTAGGCCTTGTCCAGATGAGGCCGTGGTGCGTCTTGAGTGGAGATGCCATAAGATTTTGTTCAACAGAAAAGGATAAAGCTTAACAAGCAGCCAAGATATAAAGGAACAAGTTAAAAAGAGACAAGATTTTTAAAGTGGTTCGGCATGAAAACGCCTACGTCCACTGATTCTCTTTGTTAATTCACTTCATATGGGCAGTACAAGTTAAGAAAAGTATCGACGGAGATGTCCGATGTTCCATGCCCTCTGGAACACCTCTCCGTCCACTGTTGACAAAAAATAAGCTCCGTTGTGGAGATCTTTATGAATTACATATGGTCCGTCCCAGATGGGGTCCAGTGCCCCGGGGCGCGGAAAGATTCGCCTGAGAACAAGATCTCCTTCTTGTAAGACGCGATGCTTGACTTTGGAGTTGTATAGTGCTGCCACTTTCTGTTTGTGAGCTGCTGCTTTGAGTGCTGCATCGTTTCTCCTTTCCTCAATCAGATCCAAAGACATGAGGAGGAGTTCTTCGTTTTCTTCTGGATTGTAGTGGATCCTACGGTGGGAAGGAACAATAACCTCAACAGGGAGCATTGCCTCCGATCCGTATGCCAAAGAGAAAGGAGTATGTCCCGTTGATGTTCTGAAAGATGTGCGGTAGGCCCAAAGTGCCGTAGGAAGTTCGTCCACCCAAGCGCCTTTTGACTTTTCGAGTTTCTTCTTGATTAGGGTTTTGAGAATTTTGTTGACAGCTTCGACTTGTCCGTTTGCCTGAGGATAAGCTACTGATGAGAAGCTTTTATGAATTCCATGCTCTTGGCACCAGTCGGCGAATTCTTCGCTGTCAAATTGGAGTCCGTTGTCTGATATGATCTTGAGTGGTACTCCGTACCTGCACAGAATATTTTTGATCAAGAAGTTGATAGCTTTTGCTGATGATATTTTATTTAGGGGTTCCGCTTCCACCCATTTGGTGAAATAATCGACTGCCACTATAGCATATTCGGCTCCGCTTCGGCCCGTTGGCAGTTCACCAATTAAATCAATTCCCCATACAGCAAAAGGCCAAGGGCTGGTCATTTGAGTAATCTCATTTGTGGGTAGTCGAGGAATCTTGGCAAATTTCTGACATCTGTCGCATCTCTTGACGAAGTCTAGGGCGTCTTTGTTTAGTGTGGGCCAGTAATATCCATATCGGAGTATCTTCTTCGCCAGAGTCTGCCCTCCAGTGTGATCTCCGCAACTACCTTGATGGATGTTGAATAAGATTTCCTTGGCTTCCCTTCCAGCGACGCATCTGAATAAGGGGCTAGAGAAGCCACGCCGATAGAGGATGCCTTCTTGTATTGTGTAGTGGGGAGCTTTCCTTAAAATTCTCCTGACTTCATCACGTTTGTCTGGTAGTGTGCCGTCCTGTAGATATTTCCGAATAGGAGTCATCCAAGTTGCTTCTTCAATTGCAGTTATCAGATTCACTTGTTCAAAACTTGGGGCTAGCTGCCTTGAGATGGCTAGTGCTCCGGAAATGGTGCTATTCATCATACTAGCTTGCTTTGCTAGTTCATCGGCCTCTTGGTTATCTTCTCGAGGAATGTGTTTGATTAGATAATGGTCCAATTGGTCGAGCAGCAGTTTGGTTTTCTTTAGATATGCTGTGAGTCGTTCTCCTCGTGTCTGGAATTCTCCTAGTACTTGGTTTACGATAAGTTGAGAATCACTATGAAGACATAAAGAATTGACTCCAATTTCTAAGGCAAGCTCCAATCCCGCTATTACTGCCTCATACTCCGCAACGTTGTTAGTGGCCGCGAATTCCAACCTTAATGCATAGTACAACTTTCTTCCCCTGGGGGTGATTATCACAATACCTGCCCCCGAGCCTTGTTCGTTTGATGCTCCATCTACAAAGAGGTTCCACTTGATGTTTTTTGCTATTTCAAACTGATCCTTGCCTTCGTTGGTAGTGAATTCGGCAACGAAATCGGCCAGGGCTTGCCCCTTGATAGCAGTGCGAGGATGGTAGGTGACGTCATACTGACTTAGTTCAATGCACCATTTGAGGAGTCGTCCAGAAGTGTCGGGATGATGGAGCACCTGTCTTAATGGCTGATCGGTTAGAACTCTGATGGAGTGAGATTGGAAGTAGTGTCGTAGTTTTCATGACGCGATCAATAAACAATATGCCAATATCTCAAGTTTAGGATATCTGGCTTCTGCCCCTGTAAATCTCTTACTTATAAAGTACACCGGGCGTTGTGTGCGGTCTTCTTCTCTTACCAGGGCAGCGCTTAGAGCATGAGATGATACAGCGAGGTATAGGTATAGCTCTTCGCCTTCGTTTGGAGATGAGAGTACTGGTGGTTTCTGAAGGTTCGATCAGGTTAAGGAAGGCTATTAAGCATTCATCGGTCCACTCGAACTTTCCTTTGTCTTTCTTGAGAGCTTCGAAAAAAGGGACGCACTTGTCAGTTGCTTTGGAAATGAATTTGCTTAGGGCGGGTACCTTTCCGTTTAAGCTCTGCATTTCTTTTCGGGTGGAAGGTATCCTTATTTATTTTAGAGCCCGGATTTGTTCAGGGTTTGCTTCAATTCCTCTGGAATGGACAATGAACCCTAAGAATTTTCCCGATGACACTCCGAAGGAGCTCTTTAGAGGATTCAGCTTCATTCCATATCGGCGAAGTACCTGAAACATCTCGCTCAGGTGGCTTACATGATCGTCGGCTTTCCTGGACTTTACCAATATGTCATCCACATATACTTCCATAGTTCGTCCTATTAATTCCGCGAACATCTTGTTGACGAGGCGTTGATAGGTAGCTCCGGCATTTTTGAGTCCAAAAGGCATGACCTTGTAACAATATAATCCCCGGTCAGTGATGAAGCTAGTGTGGTCTTGATCGGGAGCGTGCATGGGAATCTGGTTGTATCCGGAGTATGCGTCCATAAAAGATAAAAGTTCGTGCCCGGCAGTGCTGTCCACAAGTTGATCGATTCGGGGGAGCGGGAAGCAGTCTTTCGGGCAAGCGTCATTCAAGTTGGAGAAATCAATGCACGTTCGCCACTTCCCATTAGCTTTCTTTACTAGTACCGGGTTGGCTATCCACTCGGGGTAGATGGCTTCTCGTATAAAGTCATTAGCAAGTAGGTTCTTTACTTCCTCGTCGAGGGCTGCTGATCGTTCTGCTCCCATGCTTCTCTTTTTCTGCTTTATCAGTGCCCTGGTGGGATCGATGTTCAGCATGTGGCATGCTATGTCTGGGGAGATTCCTGTCATATCGGCATGTGTCCACGCAAATACATCTAAGTTGTGGCGGAGAAAGTCGATGAGTTGATCCTTCAATTCTGTTTTTAGCTGAGATCTTATTTTTAATAGTTCGTTTGAATCATGTTTGTCTACAGATACGAATTCCATGGCCTCTGCAGGCTCAGCGGTAGCCTCCTCCTCCTTATCCCTAGGGTCTAGTTCATTGAAAAGATCGCTGGTATATCGGAGAGGAGGGGCTTTCTTTAGTTGCTATGCTTCCAAGCTTTTCATGCAGAGAGTAGTCTCTGCATCTTTCCCTTTATTCTTTCTATGGTTATTGCGAAGTTCAGTTACATAGCAATCTCGAGCGGCGTCTTGATCTCCTTCAACTTCTCCTATTCCGTCATCTGTTGGGAATTTCATCTTTAGGCACCACGGGGCTAGGACAATTTGGAAGTCAGACAAGGCTGGTCTTCCCAAGAAGGCGTTGTAGGCCGAATGGTTTTCTATTAGTACGAACGTTTGTTTTCGCACAACGGAGCGGGGATGACTTCCTATTTCAACGAAGAGGTCAAGTTGCCCGAGGGGCATTTTCGCATCTCCAGTGAAACCGTGCAGGGGTTTCTTGCAGGGAGACACATCCTTCATTTACAGTTTCATTTTGTCGAAAGCATGCTTGAACAGGATATTTACGGAGCTTCCTGTGTCTATTAGAATTCGGAAAACTTTAGCTGGACCGAACCAGGCAGAGATGACCATGGGATCCATATGCGGATATTGTCTTCCTTCTAAATCATGCCTACTGAATATGATGCCGTCACTCTCTTTCCGTTTCGGGTGGCGTTCTTCCATAATGGAGTTAACATAGCCTTCAGCATTTCTAAGTGACTTGCCGTATCTTTCCATCTCTGCCCAGCTTCTGTCGGCGATGTGTGGTCCTCCCGAGATGGTATGGGCCACTATCTTCTCTTGACTAGAGCCACTGGTGTCGCGATTCCCTTCGCCTACTTCTGGAAGGGGTCGCATTGAGTTTTCATTAGCAGGGGTTGGAGTCCTATTCTGACCTTTCACATAGCGTTCCAGCCTTCTTCTTCTGATGTGTTCTTCGATCAAGTCCCGGAGATGGTGGCATTCATTGGTGTCATGTCCGTGGGATTCATGGAAGCGGCAGAACATTCCAGACTTGAGTGCGTTATCAGATTCTTTCTTGTGCGGGGGGCGCTTGTATCTGAGTTCGCCCTGAGTGGCGAGAAAGATGTTTTCGATTGTTTCATTCAAAGGAGTGTAGGAGTCAAATCTCGGTCCTGGTCGATATTGGCGTTTTTCAACTTTCCTGCCCCCAGCATTGTCTCTAGATTCATTTCTTCGAGTGTCCTTGGCTGCAGCGGGAACCTTGTCCGAAGTTGTCTTACCTTGTTGCCCTGACTGCCTCTTAGTGGCGGCGTCTTCAAGTCTCATATACTTTCCAGCTTCATGGAAGAAATCAGGTAAAGTAGCTGGTTTTTCCTTAGTTAGTCTTCTTGCGAACTTGGTATCTGGATGTACACCGCTACAGAGGGCCATTAGGGTGAGTTTCTCATCGGCATCTTGGACTGCGGCCGCTGCGGCGTTGAACCGAGTTAGATATTGTTGCAGGGTCTCTCCGGATTTCTGTTTAACATTGGATAGAGAATAAGCATCCTTGGGTTGTTCTACATGGATGCGAAACTGGCTAATGAACCTTTCTTTCAACATCTCCCATGAGCTGATAGATCCTTGGGGCAGATGGCAGAACCAGGAGGTAGCTAGATCTGCTAGGAATAGCGGAAAGCATTTACACAGTACCCCTTCTGTTGCTCCGCTCATGAGCATATGCTGGGTGTATCTTTGTAAGTGTACGATAGGGTCGGAAGTTCCCTTGTAAGGTTCCATGGTTGGCATTTTCCATTCCCGGGGGGTGATGGCAGTTTCGATATTGCGGGTAAAGGGGCTGGTGACCCTAGCGCCTATTCCTCGGTCACTTTGCTCCTGTTGGACGCATTCTATGAATAGCCGTGCCATTCTTTCATCAGAATTTGGAACAGATAGAAATGAACTTGGTTCTTCCCTGCGAGATCGGTCTCGTCCAGATGACCTGTAGGGATGGTATAGTCTATCACTTCTGACGTTATCCAGTGGTTGCCTCTGGCTGCTCGGATGCATGCTAGGATCAGCTACAGTTGCCCCCTGCCTTGATCTTCCCCTGTGGGGTTCTGTTTCGGGCATTTCCATGGGGTCAACTTCGGGCTGGGTTCTAGCTCGGCTCCGTTCAGCGGGGTTTCTATGATTAGGTGGCATGACTGGCTCAGCTACATCCGACCCTCGCCTGGCGCCTCCCCCGCTGGGTTCGGTTCCAAGCGCTTCCTCAAGTCGGAGTTCGGGCTGAGTCCGGGCGCGGCCCCTATCATTGTTGTTCCTGTTGATGGCTTCCTCGAAGAGGGAAGACCTTTGCTGTCTCCGAGATCCTCCAGATTGAGATTCATCCCATGATTCAGTGTTGCGGTTGGATTCTTCGACATCCCTCAAGCGTGACATGAGTTGGTTCACCAAAGCTTCTTGTTGGGATGCGAAGTGGTTAGTTACTTCCACCACAACTAAATGTTGGGATTGCCTGATCTACATGTGGCACTGCTGCTGTAGTGGGTTGGTTCTCTTGATCTGGATCCACTGGATTTGGAGCGCTGCTAGTTGTAGCGTTCTTTCCCTTGTTGGCGTCATTTCTTGGTCTGGAAGTCATGCTTCCTAGGCAATGAAGGATGCTATTGGGAAAGAAGGTTTGAATGAGGGAAGCTGAAGCTTCGAGTTCGAGATTCTCAGTGAAAGCACCAAAAATGTTTGCACAAAAAATGGGCAAACACCTCCAAGTCGTGTGATTTAGTTGATTTTATGTGATTCTTAATGATTTAGATGAGTTATGTAAATATAAAAAAGGCAGGGGCTGAAATGTAAAACACACGCAGATTTATAGTGGTTCGGCCAGAACGTGCCTACGTCCACTTTATATGTTATTATCTTCTTTGTTTCAGATTACAAGTACAATGCTTGGTGTACAAGTGTATGAAAGTAGTTTGAAAGTTCCTTCCGTGCTTGAGCTCTCAAACTTGTCTGCCATTATTGTACCCCTGCCCCTCTATTTATAGAGTGAGGCTGGGGGCAGGGGTCCTGAATGTATATAGCTGCTGGTGGGCCCGGGCTGAAGCAATCTGGCCTGGTAGTTATCTGGTTCGGCGAGGCCTCATTCGGCAAGGAGCTTGGACCGGTGGTAGGAGTGGTCCGGTGGTAGGTGTGTATTCGGTAGTGAGGTGGTTCGGTAGGTGGGTAGGCGAAGCTTGGTTCGGTGCTTGTTTGGACCGGTTGTGGTGAAGAGGCTATGGTCCGGTGCATGTTGGTTCGGTGGTATGTTGAGGAAAGTGTGGTTCGGTAGTGAAGCGGAGATGGTTTGGTTCGGCAGTGGTCTCTGGACCGGTTGTTTGGTGGAGGACCGGATGAGGTTTGACCGGATGAGAATGCCGGATGAGCTTATGCCGAGTGGGAATGACGGATTGACTTCCATGCTTGTATCGAGCCATGTGTTTGCCGAATGATGTGGTTGCGAACCCGGGTGAAACTGTGATTCCTTGGTCTCGAGATCTTCTGGGTGAGAATTCGCCCAACAACGAGATCCATAACCTGTCAAAATGAAGGCCTCGATGAGTTCTACGGCTTTGACAACTTTCAGCCATCAACGGATATATTAATGACCAAAAAGGACAACCCGAATCTCAATCGGGTCTCGTAAGTTTTTTACCCTTCGTTTTTTCGACACGTGGATTTTTACGGCAAAACGGGATTACCGTGGCTGGTCTTCGATTTACCATCGCTGGAGAGTGGTTCACTATGGTACTTTTCCATTTCAAATCCATGCACGCATTTCTAAAAGCCGTACGGCACTGTTTTGCCATTTCGGATGGATGTTGCACCTAGCACCGTGGATGTTGCATCCTATAGATATCGATTATTTGGACGGCCATAACTTCTGGCTCGTTTAGAGTTACGGGAGCCATAACATGTCAAAATGAAGGCCTCGATGAGTTCTACGGCTTTCACAGCTTTCAGCCGTCAACGGATACATTAATGCCCAAAAAGGACAACCCGAATCTCAATCGGGTCTCGTAAGTTTTTTACCCTTCGTTTTTTTGACACGTGGATTTTTGCGGCAATACGGGATTATGTTGGGTGGTCTTCGATTTACCATCGCTGGAGAGTGGTGCACCATGGTACTATTCCGTTTCAAATCCATGCACGCATTTCTAAAAGTCGTACGACACTGTTTCGCCATGTCGGACGGATGTCGCACCTTGCACCGTGGATGTTGCACCCTGGAGATATCGATTATTCGGACAGCCATAACTTCTGGCTCGTTAAGAGTTACGGGAGCCATAACCTGTCAAAACGAAGGCATCAATGATTTTTACGGCTTTGAAAGCTTTCAGCCATCAACGGATAGAATAATGCCCAAAAAGGACAACCCGAACCTCAATCGGGTCTCGTAAGTTTTTTACCCTTCGTTTTTTCGACACGTGTATTTTTACGGTAAAACGGGATTACCGTGGCCCGTCTTCGACTTCCCATCGCTGAAGAGTGGTGCACCATGGTACTGTTTCGTTTCAAATCCATGCACGCATTTCTAAAAGTCGTACGACACTGTTTCGCCATTTAAGACGGATGTTGCACCTTGCACCGTGGATGTTGCGCCCTTTAGATATCGATTATTCGGACGACCTTAACTTCTGGCTCGTTTAGAGTTACGGAGGCCATAACCTATCAAAACGAAGTCCTCGATGAGTTCTACGGCTTTGAAAGCTTTGATCCGTCAACGGATAGATTAATGCCCAAAAAGGACAACTCGAATCTCAATCGGGTCTCGTAAGTTTTTTACCCTTCATTTTTTCGACATGTGGATTATTACGGTAAAACGGGATTACCGTGGCCCGCTTCGACTTCCCATCGCTGGAGAGTGGTGCACCATGGTAATGTTCCATTTCAAATCCATGCACGGATTTCTAAAAGTCATACGGCACTGTTTTGCCATTTCGGACGGATGTTGCACCTTGCACCGTGGATGTTGCACCCTGTAGATATCGATTATTCGGACGGGCATAACTTCTGGCTCGTTTAAAGTTACGGGATCCATAACCTGTCCAAACGAAGGCCTCGATGAGTTCTACGGCTCTGACAGCTTTCAGCCATCAACGGATATATTAATACCCAAAAAGGACAACCCGAATCTCAATCGGGTCTCGTAAGTTTTTTACCATTCGTTTTTTCGACACGTGGATTTTTACGGCAAAACGGGATTACCGTGGCTAGTCTTCGATTTACCATCGCTGGAGAGTGGTTCACTATGGTACTTTTCCATTTCAAATCCATGCACGCATTTCTAAAAGCCGTACGGCACTATTTTGCCATTTCGGACGGATGTTGCACCTTGCACGTGGATGTTGCACCCTGTAGATATCGATTATTCGGACGGCTATAACTTCTGGCTCGTTTAGAGTTACGGGAGCCATAACCTGTCAAAACGAAGGCCTCGATGAGTTCTACGGCTTTGACCGCTTTCAGCCGTCAACGGGTAGATTAATGCCCAAAAAGGACAATCTGAATCTCAATCAGGCCCCGCAAGTTTTTTACCCTTCGTTTTTTCGACACGTGGATTTTTACGGTAAAACGGGATTACCGTGGCCCGTCTTCGACTTTTCATCGCTGGAGAGTGGTGCACCATGGTACTGTTCCGTTTCAAATACATGCACGCATTTCTAAAAGTCGTACGGCACTGTTTCGCCATTTCGGACGGATGTTGCACCCTGCACCGTGGATGTTGCACCCTGTAGATATCGATTATTCGGACAGCCATAACTTCTGGCTCGTTTAGGGTTACAGGAGCCATAACCTGTCAAAACGAAGACATCGATGAGTTCTACGGCTTTGACAGCTTTCAGCCATCAACGGATAGATTAATGCCCAAAAAGGACAACCCGAATCTCAATCGGGACTCGTAAGTTTTTTACCCTTCGTTTTTTCGACACGTGGATTTTTGCGGTAAAACGGGATTACCGTGGCCCGTCTTCGACTTCCCATCGCTGAAGAGTGATGCACCATGGTACTATTCCATTTCAAATCCATGCACACATTTCTAAAAGTCATACGGCACTGTTTCTCCATTTCGGACGGATGTTGCACCTTGCACCGTGGATGTTGCACCCTGTAGATATAGATTATTCGAACGGGCATAACTTCTGCCTCGTTCAGAGTTACGGGAGCCATAACCTATCAAAACGAAGGCCTCGACGAGTTCTACGGCTTTGACAGCTTTCAGCCATCAACGGATAGTTTAATGCCCAAAAAGGACAACCCGAATCTCAATCGGGTCTTGTAAGTTTTTTACCCTTCGTTTTTTCGACACGTGGATTTTTACGGTAAAACGGGATTACCGTGGCCTGCTTCAACTTTCCATCACTGGAGAGTGGTGCACCATGGTAATGTTCCGTTTCAAATCCATGCACGCATTTCTAAAAGTCGTACGGCACTGTTTCTCCAATTCGGACGGATGTTGCACCTTGCACCGTGGATGTTGCACCCTATAGATATCGATTATTCGGACGGCCATAACTTCTGGCTCGTTTAGATTTACGGGAGCCACAACCAGTCAAAACGAAGGCCTCGATGAGTTCTACGGCTTTGACAGCTTTCAGCCGTCAACGGATAGATTAATGCCCAAAAAGGACAATCCGAATCTCAATCAGGTCCCGTAAGTTTTTTACCCTTCGTTTTTTCGACACGTGGATTTTTACGGTAAAACGGGATTACCGTGGCTGGTCTTCGATTTACCATCACTGGAGAGTGGTGCACCATGGTACTGTTCCGTTTCAAATTCATGCATGCATTTCTAAAAGTCGTACGGCACTGTTTCGCCATGTCGGACGGATGTTGCACCTTGCACCTTGGATGTTGCACCCCGTAGATATCGATTATTCAGACGACCATAAATTCTGGCTCGCTAAGAGTTACGGGAGCCATAACCTGTCAAAACGAAGGCATCGATGAGTTTTACGGCTTTGACCGCTTTCAGCCGTCAACGAATAGATTAATGCCCAAAAAGGACAACCCAAATCTCAATCGGGTCTCGTAAGTTTTTTACCCTACGTTTTTTCGACACGTGGATTTTTACGGTAAAACGGGATTACGGTGCCCCGTCTTCGACTTCCCATCGCTGAAGAGTGGTGCACCATGGTACTGTTCCGTTTCAAATCCATGCACGCATTTCTAAAGGTCGTACGGCACTGTTTCGCCATTTCGGACGGATGTTGCACCTTGCACCGTGGATGTTGCACCCTGTAGATATCGATTATTCGGACGGCCATAACTTCTGGCTCGTTTAGAGTTACGGGAGCCATAACCTGTCAAAACAAAGGACTCGATGAGTTCTACGGCTTTGACAGCTTTCAGCCGTCAACGGATAGATTAATGCCCAAAAAGGACAACCCGAATCTCAATCGGGTCTCGTAAGTTTTTTAACCTTCGTTTTTTCGACACGTGGATTTTTACTTTAAAAGGGGATTACCGTGGCCCTTCTTCGACTTCCCATCGCTGAAGAGTGATGCACCATGGAACTGTTCCGTTTCAAATCCATGCACGCATTTCTAAAAGTGGTACGGCACTGTTTCTCCATTTCGGACGGATGTTGCACCTTGCACCGTGGATGTTGCACCCTGTAGATGTCGATTATTCCAATGGCCATAACTACTGGCTCGTTCAGAGTTACGGCAGCCATAACCTGTCAAACGAAGGCCTCGATGAGTTCTACGGCTTTGACAGCTTTCAGCCGTCAACGGATAGATTAATGCCCAAAAAGGACAATCCGAATCTCAATCGGGTCTCGTAAGTTTTTTACCCTTCGTTTTTTCGACACGTGGATTTTTACGGTAAAACGGGACTACCGTGGCCCGTCTTCGACTTCCCATCGCTGGAGAGTGGTGCACCATGGTACTGTTCCGTTTCAAATCCATGCACGCATTTCTAAAAGTCATACGGCACTGTTTTGCCATTTCGGACGGATGTTGCACCTTGCACCGTGGATGTTGCACCCTGTAGATATCGATTATTCGGACGGCCATAACTTCTGGCTTGTTTAGAGTTACGGGAGCCATAACCTGTCAAAACGAAGACCTCGATGAGTTCTACAGCTTTGACAGCTTTCATCCATCAAAGGATAGATTAATGCCCAAAAAGGACAACCCGAATCTCAATCGGGTCTCGTAAGTTTTTTACCCTTCGTTTTTTCGACACGTGGATTTTTACGGTAAAACGGGATTACGGTGGCTGGTCTTCGATTTACCATCGCTGGATAGTGGTGCACTATGGTACTGTTCCGTTTCAAATCCATGCACGCATTTCTAAAAGTCGTACGACACTGTTTCGCCATTACGGACGGATGTTGCACCTTGCACCGTGGATGTTGCACCCTATAGACATCGATTATTCGGACGGCCATAACTTCTGGCTCGTTTAGAGTTACGGAAGCCATAACCTGTCAAAACGAAGGCCTCGATGAGTTCTACGGTTTTGACAGCGTTCAGCCGTCAACGGATAGATTAATGCCCAAAAAGGACAACCCGAATCTCAATCGGGTTTCGTAAGTTTTTTACCCTTCGTTTTTTAGACACGTGGATTTTTAAGGTAAAACGGGATTACCGTGGCACGTCTTCGACTTCCCATCGCTGGAGAGTGGTGCACCATGGTACTGTTCCGTTTCAAATCCATGCACGCATTTCTAAAAGTCGTACGGCACTGTTTCGCCATTTCGGACGGATGTTGCACCTTGCACCGTGGATGATGCACCCTGTAGATATCGATTATTCGGACGGCCATAACTTCTGGCACGTTTAGAGTTACGGGAGCCATAACCTGTCAAAACGAAGGCCTCGAGGAGTTCAACGGCTTTGACAGCTTTCAGTCGTCAACGGATAGATTAATGCCCAAAAAGGACAACCCGAATCTCAATCGGGTCTCGTAAGTTTTTTACCCTTCGTTTTTTCGACACGTGGATTTTTACGGTAAAACGGGATTACGGTGCCCCGTCTTCGACTTCCCATCGCTGAAGAGTGGTGCACCATGGTACTGTTCCGTTTCAAATCCATGCACGCATTTCTAAAGGTCGTACGGCACTGTTTCGCCATTTCGGACGGATGTTGCACCTTGCACCGTGGATGTTGCACCCTGTAGATATCGATTATTCGGACGGCCATAACTTCTGGCTCATTTAGAGTTACGGGAGCCATAACCTGTCAAAACGAAGGTCTCGATGAGTTCTACGGCTTTGACAGCTTTCAGCCGTCAACGGATAGACTAATGCCCAAAAAGGACAACCCGAATCTCAATCGGGTCTCGTAAGTTTTTTACCCTTCGTTTTTTCGACACGTGGATTTTTACGGTAAAACGGGATTACGGTGCCCCGTCTTCGACTTCCCATCGCTAAAGAGTGGTGCACCATGGTACTGTTCCGTTTCAAATCCATGCACGCATTTCTAAAGGTCGTACGGCACTGTTTCGCCATTTCGGACGGATGTTGCACCTTGCACCGTGGATGTTGCACCCTGTAGATATCGATTATTCGGACGACCATAACTTCTGCCTCGTTTAGAGAAACGGGAGCCATAACCTGTCAAAACGAAGGTCTCGATGAGTTCTACGGCTTTGACAGCTTTCAGCCGTCAACGGATAGATTAATGCCCAAAAAGGACAACCCGAATCTCAATCGGGTCTCGTAAGTTTTTTACCCTTCGTTTTTTCGACACGTGGATTTTTACTTTAAAAGGGGATTACCGTGGCCCGTCTTCGACTTCCCATCGCTGAAGAGTGATGCACCATGGTACTGTTCCGTTTCAAATCCATGCACGCATTTCTAAAAGTGGTACGGCACTGTTTCTCCATTTCGGACGGATGTTGCACCTTGCACCGTGGATGTTGCACCCTGTAGATGTCGATTATTCCAATGGCCATAACTACTGGCTCGTTTAGAGTTACGGGAGCCATAACCTGTCAAACGAAGGCCTCGATGAGTTCTACGGCTTTGACAGCTTTCAGCCGTCAACGGATAGATTAATGCCCAAAAAGGACAATCCGAATCTCAATCGGGTCTCGTAAGTTTTTTACCCTTCGTTTTTTCGACACGTGGATTTTTACGGTAAAACGGGACTACCGTGGCCCGTCTTCGACTTCCCATTGTTGGAGAGTGGTGCACCATGGTACTGTTCCATTTCAAATCCATGCACGCATTTCTAAAAGTCATACGGCACTGTTTTGCCATTTCGGACGGATGTTGCACCTTGCACCGTGGATGTTGCACCCTGTAGATATCGATTATTCGGACGGCCATAACTTCTGGCTTGTTTAGAGTTACGGGAGCCATAACCTGTCAAAACGAAGACCTCGATGAGTTCTACAGCTTTGACAGCTTTCAGCCATCAAAGGATAGATTAATGCCCAAAAAGGACAACCCGAATCTCAATCGGGTCTCGTAAGTTTTTTACCCTTCGTTTTTTCGACACGTGGATTTTTACGGCAAAACGGGATTACGGTGGCTGGTCTTCGATTTACCATCGCTGGATAGTGGTGCACTATGGTACTGTTCCGTTTCAAATCCATGCACGCATTTCTAAAAGTCGTACGGCACTGTTTCGCCATTACGGACGGATGTTGCACCTTGCACCGTGGATGTTGCACCCTATAGACATCGATTATTCGGACGGCCATAACTTCTGGCTCGTTTAGAGTTACGGAAGCCATAACCTGTCAAAACGAAGGCCTCGATGAGTTCTACGGTTTTGACAGCGTTCAGCCGTCAACGGATAGATTAATGCCCAAAAAGGACAACCCGAATCTCAATCGGGTCTCGTAAGTTTTTTACCCTTCGTTTTTTAGACACATGGATTTTTAAGGTAAAACGGGATTACCGTGGCACGTCTTCGACTTCCCATCGCTGGAGAGTGGTGCACCATGGTACTGTTCCGTTTCAAATCCATGCACGCATTTCTAAAAGTCGTACGGCACTGTTTCGCCATTTCGGACGGATGTTGCACCTCGCACCGTGGATGATGCACCCTGTAGATATCGATTATTCGGACGGCCATAACTTCTGGCACGTTTAGAGTTACGGGAGCCATAACCTGTCAAAACGAAGGCCTCGAGGAGTTCAACGGCTTTGACAGCTTTCAGTCATCAACGGATAGATTAATGCCCAAAAAGGACAACCCGAATCTCAATCGGGTCTCGTAAGTTTTTTACCCTTCGTTTTTTCGACACGTGGATTTTTACGGTAAAACGGGATTACGGTGTCCCGTCTTCGACTTCCCATCGCTGAAGAGTGGTGCACCATGGTACTGTTCCATTTCAAATCCATGCACGCATTTCTAAAGGTCGTACGGCACTGTTTCGCCATTTCGGACGGATGTTGCACCTTGCACCGTGGATGTTGCACCCTGTAGATATCGATTATTCGGACGGCGATAACTTCTGGCTCATTTAGAGTTACGGGAGCCATAACCTGTCAAAACGAAGGTCTCGATGAGTTCTACGGCTTTGACGGCTTTCAGCCGTCAACGGATAGATTAATGCCCAAAAAGGACAACCCGAATCTCAATCGGGTCTCGTAAGTTTTTTACCCTTCGTTTTTTCGACACGTGGATTTTTACTTTAAAAGGGGATTACCGTGGCCCGTCTTCGACTTCCCATCGCTGAAGAGTGGTGCACCATGGTACTGTTTCGTTTCAAATCCATGCACGCATTTCTAAAAGTCGTACGACACTGTTTCGCCATTTCAGACGGTTGTTGCACCTTGCACCGTGGATGTTGCGCCCTTTAGATATCGATTATTCGGACGGCCATAACTTCTGGCTCGTTCAGAGTTACGGGAGCCATAACCTATCAAAACGAAGTCCTTGATGAGTTCTACGGCTTTGAAAGCTTTCAGCCGTCAACGGATAGATTAATGCCAGAAAAGGACAACTCGAATCTCAATCGGGTCTCGTAAGTTTTTTACCCTTCGTTTTTTCGACACGTGGATTTTTACGGTAAAACGGGATTACCGTGGCCCGCTTCGACTTTCCATCGTTGGAGAGTGGTGCACCATGGTAATGTTCCATTTCAAATCCATCCACGGATTTCTAAAAGTCAAACGGCACTGTTTTGCCATTTCGGACGGATGTTGCACCTTGCACCATGGATGTTGCACCCTGTAGATATCGATTATTCGGACGGGCATAACTTCTGGCTTGTTCAGAGTTACGGGATCCATAATCTGTCAAAACGAAGGCCTCGATGAGTTCTACGGCTTTGACAGCTTTCACCCATCAACGGACATATTAATGCCCAAAAAGGACAACCCGAATCTCAATCGGGTCTCGTAAGTTTTTTACCCTTCGTTTTTTCGACACGTGGATTTTTACGGCAAAACGGGATTACCGTGGCTGGTCTTCGATTAACCATCGCTGGAGAGTGGTTCACTATGGTTCTTTTCCGTTTCAAATCCATGCACGCATTTCTAAAAGCCATAAGGCACTGTTTTGCCATTTCGGACGGATGTTGCACCTTGCACGTGGATGTTGCACCCTGTAGATATCGATTATTCGGACGGCTATAACTTCTGGCTCGCTTAGAGTTACGGGAGCCATAACCTATCAAAACAAAGGCCTCGATGAGTTCTACGGCTTTGACCGCTTTCAGCCGTCAACGGATAGATTAATGCCCAAAAAGGACAATCCGAATCTCTATCAGGTCCCGTAAGTTTTTTACCCTTCGTTTTTTCGACACGTGGATTTTTACGGTAAAACGGGATTACCGTGGCCCGTCTTTGACTTCTCATCGCTGGAGAGTGGTGCACCACGGTACTGTTCCGTTTCAAATCCTTGCACGCATTTCTAAAAGTCGTACGGCACTGTTTCGCCATTTCGGACGGATGTTGCACCTTGCACCGTGGATGTTGCACCCTGTAGATGTCGATTATTCGGACGGCCATAACTTCTGGCTCGTTTAGAGTTACGGGAGCCATAACCTGTCAAAATGAAGACATCGATGAGTTCTACGGCTTTGACAGCTTTCAGCCGTCAATGGATAGACTAATGCCCAAAAAGGACAACCCGAATCTCAATCGGGTCTCGTAAGTTTTTTACCCTTCTTTTTTTCGACACGTTGATTTTTGCGGTAAAACGGGATTACCGTGGCCCGTCTTCGACTTCCCATCGCTGAAGAGTGATGCACCATGGTACTATTCCATTTCAAATCCATGCACGCATTTCTAAAAGTCATACGGCACTGTTTCTCCATTTCGGACGGATGTTGCACCTTGCACCGTGGATGTTGCACCCTGTAGATATCGATTATTCGGACGGCCATAACTTCTGGCTCTTTCAGAGTTACGGGAGCCATAACCTATCAAAACGAAGGCCTCGACGAGTTCTACGGCTTTGACAGCTTTCAGCCGTCAACGGATAGATTAATGCCCAAAAAGGACAACCCGAATCTCAATCGGGCCTCGTAAGTTTTTTACTCTTCGTTTTTTCGACATGTGGATTTTTATGGTAAAACGGGATTACCGTGGCCCGCTTCGACTTCCTATCACTGGAGAGTGCTGCACCATGGTAATGTTCCGTTTCCAATCCATGCACGCATTTCTAAAAGTCGTACGGCACTGTTTCTCCATTTCAGACGGATGTTGCACCTTGCACCGTGGATGTTGCACCCTGTAAATATCGATTATTCGGACGGCCATAACTTCTGGCTCGTTTAGAGTTACGGGAGCCATAACCTTTCAAAACGAAGGCCTCGATGAGTTTTATGGCTTTGACAGCTTTCAACCATCAACGGATAGATTAATGCCCAAAAAGGACAACCTGAATCTCAATCGGGTCTCGTAAGTTTTTTACCCTTCGTTTTTTCGACACGTGTATTTTTACGGTAAAACGGGATTACCGTGGCCCGTCTTCGACTTCCCATCGCTGAAGAGTGGTGCACCATGGTACTGTTTCGTTTCAAATCCATGCACGCATTTCTAAAAGTCGTACGACACTGTTTCGCCATTTCAGACGGATGTTGCACCTTGCACCGTGGATGTTGCACCCTGTAGATATCGATTATTCGGACGGCCATAACTTCTAGCTCGATCAGAGTTACGGGAGCCATAACCTATCAAAACGAAGGACTCGATGAGTTCTACGGCTTTGAACGCTTTCAGCCTTCAACGGATAGATTAATGCCCAAAAAGGACAACCCGAATCTCAATCGGGTCTCGTAAGTTTTTTACCCTTCGTTTTTTCGACACGTGGATTTTTACGGTAAAACGGGATTACCGTGGCCCGCTTCGACTTCCCATCGCTGGAGAGCGGTGCACCATGGTAATGTTCCGTTTCAAATCCATGCACGCATTTCTAAAAGTCATACGGCACTGTTTTGCCATTTCGGACGGATGTTGCACCTTGCACCGTGGATGTTGCACCCTGTAGATATCGATTATTCGGACGGCCATAACTTCTGCCTCGTTTAGAGTTACGGGAGCCATAACCTTTCAAAACGAAGACCTCGATGAGTTTTACGGCTTTGACAGCTTTCAGCCATCAACGGATAGATTATTGCCCAAAAAGGACAGCTCGAATCTCAATCGGGTCTCGTAAGTTTTTTACCCTTCGTTTTTTCGACACGTGTATTATTACGGTAAAACGGGATTACCGTGGCCCGTCTTCGACTTCCCATCGCTGAAGAGTGGTGCACCATGGTACTGTTGCGTTTCAAATCCATGCACGCATTTCTAAAAGTCGTACGACACTGTTTCGCCATTTCAGACGGATGTTGCACCGTGCACCGTGGATGTTGCACCCTGTAGATATCGATTATTCGGACGGCCATAACTTCTGGCTCGTTCAGAGTTACGGGAGCCATAACCTATCAAAACGAAGGCCTCGATGAGTTCTACGGCTTTGACAGCTTTCATCCATCAACGGATAGATTAATGCCCAAAAAGGACAACCCGAATCTCAATCGGGTCTCGTAAGTTTTTTACCCTTCGTTTTTTCGACACGAGGATTTTTACGGTAAAACGGGATTACCGTGGCCCGTCTTCGACTTCCCATCGCTCAAGAGTGGTGCACCATGGTACTGTTTCGGTTCAAATCCATGCACGCATTTCTAAAAGACGTACGACACTGTTTCGCCATTTCAGATGGATGTTGCACCTTGCACCGTGGATGTTGCACCCTGTAGATATCGATTATTCGGACGGCCATAACTTCTGGCTCGTTCAGAGTTACGGGAGCCATAACCTATCAATAAGAAGGCCTCGATGAGTTCTACGGCTTTGACAGCTTTCAGCCATCAACGGATAGATTAATGCCCAAAAAGGACAACCCGAATCTCAATCGGGTCTCGTAAGTTTTTTACCCTTCGTTTTTTCGACACGTGGATTTTTACGGCAAAGCGGGATTATCGTGGCCCGCTCCGACTTCCCATTGCTGGAGAGTGGTGCACCATGGTAATGTTCCGTTTCAAATCCATGCACGCATTTCTAAAAGTCATACGGCACTGTTTTGCCATTTCGGACGGATGTTGCACCTTGCACCGTGGATGTTGCACCCTGTAGATATCGATTATTCGGACGGGCATAACTTCTGGCTCGTTTAGAGTTACAGGATCCATAACCTGTCAAAACGAAGGCCTCGATGAGTTCTACGGCTTTGACAGCTTTCAGGCTTCAACGGATATATTAATGCCCAAAAAGGACAACCCGAATCTCAATCGGGTCTCGTAAGTTTTTTACCCTTCGTTTTTTCGACACGTGGATTTTTACGCTAAAACGGGATTACCGTGGCCCGCTTCGACTTCCCATCGCTGGAGAGCAGTGCACCATGGTAATGTTCCGATTCAAATCCATGCACGCATTTCTAAAAGTCACACGGCTCTGTTTTGCCATTTCGGACGGATGTTGCACCTTGCACCGTGGATGTTGCACCCTGTAGATATCGATTATTCGGACGGCCATAACTTCTGGCTCGTTTAGAGTTACGGGAGCCATAACCTTTCAAAACGAAGACCTCGATCAGTTTTACGGCTTTGACAGCTTTCAGCCGTCAACGGATAGATTAATGCCCAAAAAGGACAGCTCGAATCTCAATCGGGTCTCGTAAGTTTTTTACCCTTCGTTTTTTCGACACGTGTATTTTTACGGTAAAACGGGATTACCGTTGCCCGTCTTCGACTTCCCATCGCTGAAGAGTGGTGCACCATGGTACTGTTTCGTTTCAAATCCATGCACGCATTTCTAAAAGACGTACGACACTGTTTCGCCATTTCAGACGGATGTTGCACCTTGCACCGTGGATGTTGCACCCTGTACATATCGATTATTCGGACGGCCATAACTTCTGGCTCGTTCAGAGTTACGGGAGCCATAACCTATCAAAACGAAGGCCTCGATGAGTTCTACGGCTTTGACAACTTTCAGCCATCAACGGACAGATTAATGCCCAAAAAGGACAACCCGAATCTCAATCGGGTCTCGTAAGTTTTTTACCCTTCGTTTTTTCGACACGTGGATTTTTACGGTAAAACGGGATTACCGTGGCCCGTCTTCGACTTCCCATCGCTGAAGAGTTGTGCAACATGGTACTGTTTCGTTTCAAATCCATGCACGCATTTCTAAAAGTCATACGACACTGTTTCGCCATTTCAGACGGATGTTGCACCTTGCACCGTGGATGTTGCACCCTGTAGATATCGATCATTCGGACGGCCATAACTTCTGGCTCGTTCAGAGTTACGGGAGCCATAACCTATCAATAAGAAGGCCTCGATGAGTTCTCCGGCTTTGACAGCTTTCAGCCATCAACGGATAGATTAATGCCCAAAAAGGACAACCCGAATCTCAATCGGGTCTCGTAGGTTTTTTACCCTTCGTTTTTTCGACACGTGGATTTTTACGGTAAAGCGGGATTATCGTGGCCCGCTTCGACTTCCCATTGCTGGAGAGTGGTGCACCATGGTAATGTTCTGTTTCAAATCCATGCACGCATTTCTAAAAGTCATACGACACTGTTTTGCCATTTCGGACGGATGTTGCAACTTGCACCGTGGATGTTGCACCCTGTAGATATCGATTATTCGGACGGGCATAACTTCTGCCTCGTTTAGAGTTACAGGAGCCATAACCTGTCAAAACGAAGGCCTCGATGAGTTCTACGGCTTTGACAGCTTTCAGCCATCAATGGATATATTAATGCCCAAAAAGGACAACCCGAATCTCAATCAGGTCTCGTAAGTTTTTTACCCTTCGTTTTTTCGACACGTGGATTTTTACGGCAAAACGGGATTACCGTAGCTGGTCTTCGATTTACCATCGCTGGAGAGTGGTGCACTATGGTACTTTTCCATTTCAAATCCATGCACGCATTTCTAAAAGCCATACGGCACTGTTTCTCCATTTCGGACGGATGTTGCACCTTGCACGTGGATGTTGCATCCTATAGATATCGATTATTTGGACGGCCATAACTTCTGGCTCGTTTAGAGTTACGAGAGCCATAACCTGTCAAAACGAAGGCCTCGATGAGTTCTACGGCTTTGACAGCTTTCAGCCATCAACGGATATATTAATGCCCAAAAAGGACAACCCGAATCTTAATCGGGTCTCGTAAGTTTTTTACCCTTCGTTTTTTCGACACGAGGATTTTTGCGGTAATACGGGATTACGGTGGGTGGTCTTCGATTTACCATCGCTGGAGAGTGGTACACCATGGTACTGTTCCATTTCAAATCCATGCACGCATTGCTAAAAGTCGTACGGCACTGTTTCGCCATGTCGGACGGATGTCGCACCTTGCACCGTGGGTGTTGCACCCTGGAGATATCGATTATTCGGACGGCCATAACTTCTGGCTCGTTAAGAGTTACGGGAGCCATAACCTGTCAAAACGAAGGCCTCAATGAGTTTTACGGCTTTGACGGCTTTCAGCCATCAACGGATAGATTAATTCCCAAAAAGGACAACCCGAATCTCAATCGGGTCTCGTAAGTTTTTTACCCTTCGTTTTTTCGACACGTGTATTTTTACGGTAAAACGGGATTACCGTGGCCCGTCTTCGACTTCCCATCGCTGAAGAGTGGCGCACCATGGTACTGTTTCGTTTCAAATCCATGCACGCATTTCTAAAAGTCGTACGACACTGTTTCGCCATTTAAGACGGATGTTGCACCTTGCACCGTGGATGTTGCGCCCTTTAGATATCGATTATTCGGACGGCCATAACTTCTGGCTCGTTCAGAGTTACGGGAGCCATAACCTATCAAAACGAAGTCCTTGATGAGTTCTACGGCTTTGAAAGCTTTCAGCCATCAACGGATAGATTAATGCCAAAAAAGGACAACTCGAATCTCAATCGGGTCTCGTAAGTTTTTTACCCTTCGTTTTTTCGACACGTGGATTTTTACGGTAAAACGGGATTACCGTGGCCCGCTTCGACTTCCCATCGCTGGAGAGTGGTGCACCATGGTAATGTTCCATTTCAAATCCATGCACGGATTTCTAAAAGTCATACGGCACTGTTTTGCCATTTCGGACGGATGTTGCACCTTGCACCGTGGATGTTGCACCCTGTAGATATCGATTATTCGGACGGGCATAACTTCTGGCTCGTTCAGAGTTACGGGATCCATAACCTGTCAAAACGAAGGCCTCGATGGGTTCTACGGCTTTGACAGCTTTCAACCATCAACGGACATATTAATGCCCAAAAAGGACAACCCGAATCTCAATCGGGTCTCGTAAGTTTTTTACCCTTCGTTTTTTCGACACGTGGATTTTTACGGCAAAACGGGATTACCGTGGCTGGTCTTCGATTAACCATCGCCGGAGAGTGGTTCACTATGGTACTTTTCCGTTTCAAATCCATGCACGCATTTCTAAAAGCCGTACGGCACTGTTTCGCCATTTCGGACGGATGTTGCACCTTGCACGTGGATGTTGCACCCTGTAGATATCGATTATTCGGACGGCTATAACTTCTGGCTCGTTTAGAGTTACGGGAGCCATAACCTGTCAAAACGAAGGCCTCGATGAGTTCTACGGCTTTGATAGCTTTCAGCCGTCAAGGGATAGATTAATGCCCAAAAAGGACAATCAGAATCTCAATCAGGTCCCATAAGTTTTTTACCCTTCGTTTTTTCGACACGTGGATTTTTACGGTAAAACGGGATTACCGTGGCCCGTCTTTGACTTCTCATCGCTGGAGAGTGGTGCACCATGGTACTGTTCCGTTTCAAATCCTTGCACGCATTTCTAAAAGTCGTACGGCACTGTTTCGCCATTTCGGACGGATGTTGCACCTTGCACCGTGGATTTTGCACCCTGTAGATATCGATTATTCGGACGGCCATAACTTCTGGCTCGTTTAGAGTTACGGGAGCCATAACCTGTCAAAATGAAGATATCGATGAGTTCTACGGCTTTGACAGCTTTCAGCCGTCAACGGATAGATTAATGCCCAAAAAGGACAACCCGAATCTCAATCGGGTCTCGTAAGTTTTTTACCCTTCGTTTTTTCGACACGTTGATATTTGCGGTAAAACGGGATTACCGTGGCCCGTCTTTGACTTCCCATCGCTGAAGAGTGATGCACCATGGTACTATTCCATTTCAAATCCATGCCGCATTTCTAAAAGTCATACGGCACTGTTTCTCCATTTCGGACGGATGTTGCACCTTGCACCGTGGATGTTGCACCCTGCAGATATCGATTATTCGGACGGCCATAACTTCTGGCTCTTTCAGAGTTACGGGAGCCATAACCTATCAAAACGAAGGCCTCGACGAGTTCTACGGCTTTGACTGCTTTCAGCCGTCAACGGATAGATTAATGCCCAAAAAGGACAACCCGAATCTCAATCGGGTCTCTTAAGTTTTTTACTCTTCGTTTTTTCGACACGTGGATTTTTACGGTAAAACGGGATTACCGTGGCCCGCTTCGACTTTCCATCGCTGGAGAGTGGTGCACCATGGTAATGTTCCGTTTCCAATCCATGCACGCATTTCTAAAAGTCGTACGGCACTGTTTCTCCAATTCGGACGGATGTTGCACCTTGCACCGTGGATGTTGCACCCTGTAGATATCGATTATTCGGACGGCCATAACTTCTGGCTCGTTTAGAGTTACGGGAGCCATAACCTTTCAAAACGAAGGCCTCGATGAGTTTTATGGCTTTGACAGCTTTCAACCATCAACGTATAGATTAATGCCCAAAAAGGACAACCTGAATCTCAATCGGGTCTCGTAAGTTTTTTACCCTTCATTTTTTCGACACGTGTATTTTTACGGCAAAACGGGATTACCGTGGCCCGTCTTCAACTTCCCATCGCTAAAGAGTGGTGCACCATGGTACTGTTTCGTTTCAAATCCATGCACGCATTTCTAAAAGTCGTACGACACTGTTTCGCCATTTCAGACGGATGTTGCACCTTGCACCGTGGATGTTGCACCATGTAGATATCGATTATTCGGACGGCCATAACTTCTCGCTCGTTCAGAGTTACGGGAGCCATAACCTATCAAAACGAAGGACTCGATGAGTTCTACGGCTTTGACAGCTTTCAGCCTTCAACGGATAGATTAATGCCCAAAAGGACAACCCGAATCTCAATCGGGTCTCGTAAGTTTTTTACCCTTCGTTTTTTCGACACGTGGATTTTTACGGTAAAACGGGATTACCGTTGCCCGCTTCGACTTCCCATCGTTGGAGTGCGGTGCACCATGGTAATGTTCCGTTTCAAATCCATGCACGCATTTCTAAAAGTCATACGACACTGTTTTGCCATTTCGGACGGATGTTGCACCTTGCACCGTGGATGTTGCACCTTGTAGATATCGATTATTCGGACGGCCATAACTTCTTCCTCGTTTAGAGTTACGGGAGCCATAACCTTTCAAAACGAAGACCTCGATGAGTTTTACGGCTTCGACAGCTTTCAACCATCAACGGATAGATTAATGCCCAAAAAGGACAGCTCGAATCTCAATCGGGTCTCGTAAGTTTTTTACCCTTCGTTTTTTCGACACGTGTATTTTTACGGTAAAACGGGATTACCGTGGCCCGTCTTCGACTTACCATCGCTGAAGAGTGGTGCACCATGGTACTGTTTCATTTCAAATCCATGCACGCATTTCTAAAAGTCGTACGACACTGTTTCGCCATTTCAGACGGATGTTGCACCGTGCACCGTGGATGTTGCACCCTGTAGATATCGATTATTCGGACGGCCATAACTTCTGGCTCGTTCAGAGTTACGGGAGCCATAACCTATCAAAACGAAGGCCTCGATGAGTTCTACGGCTTTGACAGCTTCTAGCCGTCAACGGATAGATTAATGCCCAAAAAGGACAACCCGAATCTCAATCGAGTCTCGTAAGTTTTTTACCCTTCGTTTTTTCGACACGTGGATTTTTACGGTAAAACGGGATTACTGTGGCCCGTCTTCGACTTCCCATCGCTGAAGAGTGGTGCACCATGGTACTGTTTCGTTTCAAATCCATGCACGCATTTCTAAAAGACGTACGACACTGTTTCGCCATTTCCGACGGATGTTGCACCTTGCACCGTGGATGTTGCACCCTGTAGATATCGATTATTCGAACGGCCATAACTTCAGGCTCGTTCAGAGTTACGGGGGCCATAACCTATCAATAAGAAGGCCTCGATGAGTTCTACGGCTTTGACAGCTTTCAGCCATCAACGGATATATTAATGCCCAAAAAGGACAACCCGAATCTCAATCGGGTCTCGTAAGTTTTTTACCCTTCGTTTTTTCGACACGTGGATTTTTACGATAAAGCGGGATTACCATGGCCCGCTCCGACTTCCCATCGCTGGAGAGCGGTGCACCATGGTAATGTTCCGTTTCAAATCCATGCACGCATTTCTAAAAGTCATACGGCTCTGTTTTGCCATTTCGGACGGATGTTGCACCTTGCACCGTGGATGTTGCACCCTGTAGATATCGATTATTTGGACGGCCATAACTTCTGGCTCGTTTAGAGTTACGGGAGCCATAACCTTTCAAAACGAAGACCTCGATGAGTTTTACGGCTTTGACAGCTTTCAGCCGTCAACGGATAGATTAATGCCCAAAAAGGACAGCTCGAATCTCAATCGGGTCTCGTAAGTTTTTTACCCTTCGTTTTTTCGACACGTGGATTTTTACGGTAAAACGGGATTACCATTGCCCGTCTTCGACTTCCCATCGCTGAAGAGTGGTGCACCATGGTACTGTTTCATTTCAAATCCATGCACGCATTTCCAAAAGTCGTACGACACTGTTTCGCCATTTCAGACGGATGTTGCACCTTGCACCGTGGATGTTGCACCCTGTACATATCGATTATTCGGACGGCCATAACTTCTGGCTCGTTCAGAGTTACGGGAGCCATAACCTATCAAAACGAAGGCCTCGATGAGTTCTACGGCTTTGACAGCTTTCAGCCGTCAACGGACAGATTAATGCCCAAAAAGGACAACCCGAATCTCGATCGGGTCTCGTAAGTTTTTTACCCTTCGTTTTTTCGACACGTGGATTTTTACGGCAAAACGGGATTACCGTGGCCCGTCTTCGACTTCCCCACGCTGAAGAGTTGTGCAACATGGTACTGTTTCGTTTCAAATCCATGCACGCATTTCTAAAAGTCGTACGACACTGTTTCGCCATTTCAGACGGATGTTGCACCTTGCACCGTGGATGTTGCACCCTGTAGATATCGATCACTCGGACGGCCATAACTTCTGGCTCGTTCAGAGTTACGGGAGCCATAACCTATCAATAAGAAGGCCTCGATGAGTTCTACGGCTTTGACAGCTTTCAGCCATCAACGGATAGATTAATGCCCAAAAAGGACAACCCGAATCTCAATCGGGTCTCGTATGTTTTTTACCCTTCGTTTTTTCGACACGTGGATTTTTACGGTAAAGCGGGATTATCGTGGCCCGCTTCGACTTCCCATTGCTGGAGAGTGGTGCACCATGGTAATGTTCCGTTTCAAATCCATGCACGCATTTCTAAAAGTCATACGACACTGTTTTGCCATTTCGGACGGATGTTGCACCTTGCACCGTGGATGTTGCACCCTGTAGATATCGATTATTCGGACGGGCATAACTTCTGGCTCGATTAGAGTTACAGGAGCCATAACCTGTCAAAACGAAGGCCTCTATGAGTTCTACGGCTTTGACAGCTTTTAGCCATCAATGGATATATTAATGCCCAAAAAGGACAACCCGAATCTCAATCGGGTCTCGTAAGTTTTTTACCCTTCGTTTTTTCGACACGTGGATTTTTACGGCAAAACGGGATTACCGTAGCTGGTCTTCGATTTACCATCGCTGGAGAGTGGTGCACTATGGTACTTTTCCATTTCAAATCCATGCACGCATTTCTAAAAGCCATACGGCACTGTTTCTCCATTTCGGACGGATGTTGCACCTTGCACGTGGATGTTGCATCCTATAGATATCGATTATTTGGACGGCCATAACTTCTGGGTCGTTTAGAGTTACGGGAGCCATAACCTGTCAAAACGAAGGCCTCGATGAGTTCTACGGCTTTGACAGCTTTCAGCCATCAACGGATATATTAATACCCAAAAAGGACAACCCGAATCTCAATCGGGTCTCGTAAGTTTTTTACCCTTCGTTTTTTCGACACGAGGATTTTTGCGGCAATACGGGATTACGGTGGGTGGTCTTCGATTTACCATCGCTGGAGAGTGGTGCACCATGGTACTGTTCCATTTCAAATCCATGCACGCATTTCTAAAAGTCGTACGGCACTGTTTCGCCATGTCGAACGGATGTCGCACCTTGCACCGTGGGTGTTGCACTCTGGAGATATCGATTATTCGGACGGCCATAACTTCTGGCTCGTTAAGAGTTACGGGAGCCATAACCTGTCAAAACGAAGGCCTCAATGAGTTTTACGGCTTTGACGGCTTTCAGCCATCAACGGATAGATTAATGCCCAAAAAGGACAACTCGAATCTCAATCGGGTCTCGTAAGTTTTTTACCCTTCGTTTTTTCGACACGTGTATTTTTACGGTAAAACGGGATTACCGTGGCCCGTCTTCGACTTCCCATCGCTGAAGAGTGGTGCACCATGGTACTGTTTCGTTTCAAATCCATGCACGCAGTTCTAAAAGTCGTACGACACTGTTCCGCCATTTAAGACGGATGTTGCACCTTGCACCGTGGATGTTGCGCCCTTTAGATATCGATTATTCGGACGGCCATAACTTCTGGCTCGTTCAGAGTTACGGGAGCCATAACCTATCAAAACGAAGTCCTCGATGAGTTCTACGGCTTTGAAAGCTTTCAGCCGTCAACCAATAGATTAATGCCAAAAAAGGACAACTCGAATCTCAATCGGGTCTCGTAAGTTTTTTACCCTTCGTTTTTTCGACACGTGGATTTTTACGGTAAAACGGGATTACCGTGGCCCGCTTCGACTTCCCATCGCTGGAGAGTGGTGCATCATGATAATGTTCCATTTCAAATCCGTGCAAGGATTTCTAAAAGTCATACGGCACTGTTTTGCCATTTCGGACGGATGTTACACCTTGCACCGTGGATGTTGCACCCTGTAGATATCGATTATTCGGACGGGCATAACTTCTGGCTCGTTTAGAGTTACGGGATCCATAACCTGTCAAAACGAAGGCCTCGATGAGGTCTACGGCTTTGATAGCTTTCAGCCATCAACGGATATATTAATGCCCAAAAAATACAACCCGAATCTCAATCGGGTCTCGTAAGTTTTTTACCCTTCGTTTTTTCGACACGTGGATTTTTACGGCAAAATGGGATTACCGTGGCTGGTCTACGATTTACCATCGCTGGAGAGTGGTTCACTATGGTACTTTTCCATTTCGAATCCATGCACGCATTTCTAAAAGCCGTACGGCACTGTTTCGCCATTTCGGACGGATGTTGCACCTTGCACGTGGATGTTGCACCCTGTAGATATCGATTATTCGGACGGCTATTACTTCTGGCTCGTTTAGAGTTACGGGAGCCATAACCTGTCAAAACGAAGGCCTCGATGAGTTCTACGGCTTTGACAGCTTTTAGCCGTCAACGGATAGATTAATGCCCAAAAAGGACAACCCGAATCTCAATCGGGTCTCGTAAGTTTTTTACCCTTCGTTTTTTCGACACGTGGATTTTTACGGTAAAACGGGATTACCGTGGCCCGTCTTTGACTTCTCATCGCTGGAGAATGGTGCACCATGGTACTGTTCCGTTTCAAATCCTTGCACGTATTTCTAAAAGTCGTACGGCACTGTTTCGCCATTTCGGACGGATGTTGCACCTTGCACCGTGGATGTTGCACCCTGTAGATATCGATTATTCGGACGGCCATAACTTCTGGCACGTTTAGAGTTACGGGAGCCATAACCTGTCAAAATGAAGACATCAATGAGTTCTACGGCTTTGACAGCTTTTAGCCGTCAACGGATAGATTAATGCCCAAAAAGGACAACCCGAATCTCAAGCGGGTCTCGTAAGTTTTTTACCCTTCGTTTTTTCGACACGTTGATTTTTGCGGCAAAACGGGATTACCGTGGCCCGTCTTCGACTTCCCATCGCTGAAGAGTGATGCACCATGGTACTATTCCATATCAAATCCATGCACACATTTCTAAAAGTCATACGGCACTGTTTCTCCATTTCGGACGGATGTTGCACCTTGCACCGTGGATGTTGCACCCTGTAGATATCGATTATTCGGACGGCCATAACTTCTGGCTCTTTCAGAGTTACGGGAGCCATAACCTATCAAAACGAAGGACTCGATCAGTTCTACGGCTTTGACAGCTTTCAGCCTTCAACGGATAGATTAATGCCCAAAAAGGACAGCCCGAATCTCAATCGGGTCTCGTAAGTTTTTTACCCTTCGTTTTTTCGACACGTGTATTTTTACGGTAAAACGGGATTACCGTGGCCCGCTTCGACTTCCCATCGCTGGAGAGCGATGCACCATGGTAATGTTCCGTTTCAAATCCATGCACGCATTTCTAAAAGTCATACGACACTGTTTTGCCATTTCGGACGGATGTTGCACCTTGCACCGTGGATGTTGCACCCTGTAGATATCGATTATTCGGACGGCCATAACTTCTGCCTCGTTCAGAGTTACGGGAGCCATAACCTTTCAAAACGAAGACCTCGATGAGTTTTACGGCTTTGACAGCTTTCAGCCATCAACGGATAGATTAATGCACAAAAAGGACAGCTCGAATCTCAATCGGGTCTCGTAAGTTTTTTACCCTTCGTTTTTTCGACACGTGTATTTTTACGGTAAAACGGGATTACCGTGGCCCGTCTTCGACTTCCCATTGCTGAAGAGTGGTGCACCATGGTACTGTTTCGTTTCAAATCCATGCACGCATTTCTAAAAGTCGTACGACACTGTTTCGCCATTTCAGACGGATGTTGCACCGTGCACCGTGGATGTTGCACCCTGTAGATATCAATTATTCGGACGGCCATAACTTCTGGCTCGTTCAGAGTTACGGGAGCCATAACCTATCAAAACGAAGGCCTCGATGAGTTCTACGGCTTTGACAGCTTTCAGCCGTCAACGGATAGATTAATGCCCAAAAAGGACAACCCGAATCTCAATCGGGTCTCGTAAGTTTTTTACCCTTCGTTTTTTCGACACGTGGATTTTTACGGTAAAACGGGATTACCGTGGCCCGTCTTCGACTTCCCATCGCTGAAGAGTGGTGCACCATGGTACTGTTTTGTTTCAAATCCATGCACGCATTTCTAAAAGACGTACGACACTGTTTCGCCATTTCAGACGGATGTTGCACCTTGCACCGTGGATGTTGCACCCTGTAGATATGGATTATTCGGACGGCCATAACTTCTGGCTCGTTCAAAGTTACGGGAGCCATAACCTATCAATAAGAAGGCCTCGATGAGTTCTACTGCTTTGACAGCTTTCAGCCATTAACGGATAGATTAATGCCCAAAAAGGACAACCCGAATCTCAATCGGGTCTCGTAAGTTTTTTACCCTTCGTTTTTTCGACACGTGTATTTTTACGGTAAAACGGGATTACCGTGGCCCGTCTTCGACTTCCCATCGCTGAAGAGTGGTGCACCATGGTACTGTTTCATTTCAAATCCATGCACACATTTCTAAAAGTCGTACGACACTGTTTCGCCATTTCAGACGGATGTTGCACCATGCACCGTGGATGTTGCACCCTGTAGATATCGATTATTCGGACGGCCATAACTTCTGGCTCGTTTAGAGTTACAGGAGCCATAACCTATCAAAACGAAGGCCTCGATGAGTTCTACGGCTTTGACAGCTTTCAGCCGTCAACGGATAGATTAATGCCCAAAAAGGACAACCCGAATCTCAATCGGGTCTCGTAAGTTTTTTGCCCTTCGTTTTTTCGACAAGTGGATTTTTACGGTAAAACGGGATTACCGTGGCCCGCTTCGACTTCCCATCGCGGGAGAGTGGTGCACCATGGTAATGTTCCGTTTCAAATCCATGCACGCATTTCTAAAAGTCATACGGCTCTGTTTTGCCATTTCGGACGGATGTTGCACCTTGCACCGTGGATGTTGCACCCTGTAGATATCGATTATTCGGACGGCCATAACTTCTGGCTCGTTTAGAGTTACGGGAGCCATAACCTATCAATAAGAAGGCCTCGATGAGTTCTACTGCTTTGACAGCTTTCAGCCATCAACGGATAGATTAATGCCCAAAAAGGACAACCCGAATCTCAATCGGGTCTCGTAAGTTTTTTACCCTTCGTTTTTTCGACACGTGGATTTTTACGGTAAAGCGGGATTATCGTGGCCCGCTCCGACTTCCCATTGCTGGAGAGTGGTGCACCATGATAATGTTCCGTTTCAAATCCATGCACGCATTTCTAAAAGTCATACGGCACTGTTTTGCCATTTCGGACGGATGTTGCACCTTGCACCGTGGATGTTGCACCCTATAGATATCGATTATTCGGACGGGCATAACTTCGGGCTCGTTTAGAGTTACAGGAGCCATAACCTGTCAAAACGAAGGCCTCGATGAGTTCTACGGCTTTGACAGCTTTCAGCCATCAACGGATATATTAATGCCCAAAAAGGACAACCCGAATCTCAATCGGGTCTCGTAAGTTTTTTACCCTTCGTTTTTTCGACACTTGGATTTTTACGGTAAAACGGGATTACCGTGGCCCGTCTTCGACTTCCCATCGTTGAAGAGTGGTGCACCATGGTACTGTTTTGTTTCAAATCCATGCACGCATTTCTAAAAGACGTACGACACTGTTTCGCCATTTCAGACGGATGTTGCACCTTGCACCGTGGATGTTGCACCCTGTAGATATCGATTATTCGAACGGCCATAACTTCTGGCTCGTTCAGAGTTACGGGAGCCATAACCTATCAATAAGAAGGCCTCGATGAGTTCTACTGCTTTGACAGCTTTCAGCCATCAACGGATAGATTAATGCCCAAAAAGGACAACCCGAATCTCAATCGGGTCTCGTAAGTTTTTTACCCTTCGTTTTTTCGACACGTGTATTTTTACGGTAAAACGGGATTACCGTGGCCCGTCTTCGACTTCCCATCGCTGAAGAGTGGTGCACCATGGTACTGTTTCGTTTCAAATCCATGCACACATTTCTAAAAGTCGTACGACACTATTTCGCCATTTCAGACGGATGTTGCACCATGCACCGTGGATGTTGCACCCTATAGATATCGATTATTCGGACGGCCATAACTTCTGGCTCGTTTAGAGTTACAGGAGCCATAACCTATCAAAACGAAGGCCTCGATGAGTTCTACGGCTTTGACAGCTTTCAGCCGTCAACGGATAGATTAATGCCCAAAAAGGACAACCCGAATCTCAATCGGGTCTCGTAAGTTTTTTGCCCTTCGTTTTTACGACAAGTGGATTTTTACGGTAAAACGGGATTACCGTGGCCCGCTTCGACTTCCCATCGCTGGAGAGCGGTGCACCATGGTAATGTTCCGTTTCAAATCCATGCACGCATTTCTAAAAGTCATACGGCTCTGTTTTGCCATTTCGGACGGATGTTGCACCTTGCACCGTGGATGTTGCACCCTGTAGATATCGATTATTCGGACGGCCATAACTTCTGGCTCGTTTAGAGTTACGGGAGCCATAACCTATCAATAAGAAGGCCTCGATGAGTTCTACTGCTTTGACAGCTTTCAGCCATCAACGGATAGATTAATGCCCAAAAAGGACAACCCGAATCTCAATCGGGTCTCGTAAGTTTTTTACCCTTCGTTTTTTCGACACGTGGATTTTTACGGTAAAGCGGGATTATCGTGGCCCGCTCCGACTTCCCATTGCTGGAGAGTGGTGCACCATGATAATGTTCCGTTTCAAATCCATGCACGCATTTCTAAAAGTCATACGGCACTGTTTTGCCATTTCGGACGGATGTTGCACCTTGCACCGTGGATGTTGCACCCTATAGATATCGATTATTCGGACGGGCATAACTTCGGGCTCGTTTAGAGTTACAGGAGCCATAACCTGTCAAAACGAAGGCCTCGATGAGTTCTACGGCTTTGACAGCTTTCAGCCATCAACGGATATATTAATGCCCAAAAAGGACAACCCGAATCTCAATCGGGTCTCGTAAGTTTTTTGCCCTTCGTTTTTTCGACACGTGGATTTTTACGGTAAAGCGGGATTATCGTGGCCCGCTCCGACTTCCCATTGCTGGAGAGTGGTGCACCATGGTAATGTTCCGTTTCAAATCCATGCACGCATTTCTAAAAGTCATACGACACTGTTTTGCCATTTCGGACGGATGTTGCACGTTGCACCGTGGATGTTGCACCCTGTAGATATCGATTATTCGGACGGGCATAACTTCTGGCTCGTTTAGGGTTACGGGATCCATAACCTGTCAAAACGAAGGCCTCGATGAGTTCTACGGCTTCGATAGCTTTCAGCCATCAACGGACATATTAATGCCCAAAAAGTACAACCCGAATCTCAATCGGGTCTCGTAAGTTTTTTACCCTTCGTTTTTTCGACACGTGGATTTTTACGGCAAAACGGGATTACCGTGGCTGGCCTTCGATTTACCATCGCTGGAGAGTGGTTCACTATGTTACTTTTCCATTTTGAATCCATGCACGCATTTCTAAAAGCCGTACGGCACTGTTTCGCAATTTCGGACGGATGTTGCACCTTGCACGTGGATGTTGCACCCTGTAGATATCGATTATTCGGACGGCTATAACTTCTGGCTCGTTTAGAGTTACGGGAGCCATAACCTGTCAAAACGAAGGCCTCGATGAGTTCTACGGCTTTGACAGCTTTCAGCCGTCAACGGATAGATTAATGCCTAAAAAGGACAACCCGAATCTCAATCGGGTCTCGTAAGTTTTTTACCCTTCGTTTTTTCGACACGTGGATTTTTACGGTAAAACGGGATTACCGTGGCCCGTCTTCGACTTCCCATCGCTGAAGAGTGGTGCACCATGGTACTGTTTTGTTTCAAATCCATGCATGCATTTCTAAAAGACGTACGACACTGTTTCGCCATTTCAGACGGATGTTGCACCTTGCACCGTGGATGTTGCACCCTGTAGATATCGATTATTCGGACGGCCATAACTTCTGGCTCGTTCAGAGTTACGGGAGCCATAACCTATCAATAAGAATGCCTCGATGAGTTCTACTGCTTTGACAGCTTTCAGCCATCAACGGATAGATTAATGCCCAAAAAGGACAACCCGAATCTCAATCGGGTCTTGTAAGTTTTTTACCCTTCGTTTTTTCGACACGTGTATTTTTACGGTAAAACGGGATTACCGTGGCCCGTCTTCGACTTCCCATCGCTGAAGAGTGGTGCACCATGGTACTGTTTCGTTTCAAATCCATGCACGCATTTCTAAAAGTCGTACGACACTGTTTCGCCATTTCAGACGGATATTGCACCGTGCACCGTGGATGTTGCACCCGGTAGATATCGATTATTCGGACGGCCATAAATTCTGGCTCGTTTAGAATTACAGGAGCCATAACCTGTCAAAACGAAGGCCTCGATGAGTTCTACGGCTTTGACGGCTTTCAGCCGTCAACGGATAGATTAATGCCCAAAAAGGACAACCCGAATCTCAATCGGGTCTCGTAAGTTTTTTGCCCTTCGTTTTTTCGACACGTGGATTTTTACGGTAAAACGGGATTACCGTGGCCCGCTTCGACTTCCCATCACTGGAGAGCGGTGCACCATGGTAATGTTCCGTTTCAAATCCATGCACGCATTTCTAAAAGTCATACGGCTCTGTTTTGCCATTTCGGACGGATGTTGCACCTTGCACCGTGGATGTTGCACCCTGTAGATATCGATTATTCGGACGGCCATAACTTCTGGCTCGTTTAGAGTTACGGGAGCCATAACCTATCAATAAGAAGGCCTCGATGAGTTCTACTGCTTTGACAGCTTTCAGCCATCAACGGATAGATTAATGCCCAAAAAGGACAACCCGAATCTCAATCGGGTCTCGTAAGTTTTTTACCCTTCGTTTTTTCGACACGTGGATTTTTACGGTAAAGCGGGATTATCGTGGCCCGCTCCGACTTCCCATTGCTGGAGAGTGGTGCACCATGATAATGTTCCGTTTCAAATCCATGCGCGCATTTCTAAAAGTCATACGGCACTGTTTTGCCATTTCGGACGGATGTTGCACCTTGCACCGTGGATGTTGCACCCTGTAGATATCGATTATTCGGACGGGCATAACTTCTGGCTCGTTTAGAGTTACAGGAGCCATAACCTGTCAAAACGAAGGCCTCGATGAGTTCTACGGCTTTGACAGCTTTCAGCCATCAACGGATATATTAATGCCCAAAAAGGACAACCCGAATCTCAATCGGGTCTCGTAAGTTTTTTGCCCTTCGTTTTTTCGACACGTGGATTTTTACGGTAAAGCGGGATTATCGTGGCCCGCTCCGACTTCCCATTGCTGGAGAGTGGTGCACCATGGTAATGTTCCGTTTCAAATCCATGCACGCATTTCTAAAAGTCATACGACACTGTTTTGCCATTTCGGACGGATGTTGCACGTTGCACCGTGGATGTTGCACCCTGTAGATATCGATTATTCGGACGGGCATAACTTCTGGCTCGTTTAGAGTTACGGGATCCATAACCTGTCAAAACGAAGGCCTCGATGAGTTCTACGGCTTCGATAGCTTTCAGCCATCAACGGACATATTAATGCCCAAAAAGTACAACCCGAATCTCAATCGGGTCTCGTAAGTTTTTTACCCTTCGTTTTTTCGACACGTGGATTTTTACGACAAAACGGGATTACCGTGGCTGGTCTTCGGTTTACCATCGCTGGAGAGTGGTTCACTATGGTACTTTTCAATTTTGAATCCATGCACGCATTTCTAAAAGCCGTACGGCACTGTTTCGCCATTTCGGACGGATGTTGCACCTTGCACGTGGATGTTGCACCCTGTAGATATCGATTATTCGGACGGCTATAACTTCTGGCTCGTTTAGAGTTACGGGAGCCATAACCTATCAAAACGAAGGCCTCGATGAGTTCTACGGCTTTGACAGCTTTCAGCCGTCAACGGATAGATTAATGCCCAAAAAGGACAACCCGAATCTCAATCGGGTCTCGTAAGTTTTTTACCCTTCGTTTTTTCGACACGTGGATTTTTACGGTAAAACGGGATTACCTTGGCCCGTCTTCGACTTCTCATCGCTGGAGAGTGGTGCACCATGGTACTGTTCCGTTTCAAGTCCATGCACGCATTTCTAAAAGTCGTACGGCACTGTTTCGCCATTTCGGACGGATGTTACACCTTGCACCGTGGATGTTGCACCCTGTAGTTATCGATTATTCGGACGGCCATAACTTCTGGCTCGTTTAGAGTTACGGGAGCCATAACCTGTCAAAACGAAGACATTGATGAGTTCTACGCCTTTGACAGCTTTCAGCCGTCAACGGATAGATTAATGCCCAAAAAGGACAACCCGAATCTCAATCGGGTCTCGTAAGTTTTTTACCCTTCGTTTTTTCGACACGTGGATTTTTGCGGTAAAACGGGATTACCGTGGCCCGTCTTCGACTTCCCATCGCTGAAGAGTGATGCACCATGGTACTATTCCATTTCAAATCCATGCACGCATTTCTAAAATTCATACGGCACTGTTTCTCCATTTCGGACAGATGTTGCACCTTGCACCGTGGATGTTGCACCCTGTAGATATCGATTATTCGGACGGCCATAACTTTTGGCTCGTTCAGAGTTACGGGAGCCATAACCTATCAAAACGAAGGCCTCGACGAGTTCTACGGCTATGACAGCTTTCAGCCATCAACGGATAGATTAATTCCCAAAAAGGACAACCCGAATCTCAATCGGGTCCCGTAAGTTTTTTACCCTTCGTTTTTTCGACACGTGGATTTTTACGGTAAAACGGGATTACCGTGGCCCGTTTCGACTTCTCATCGCTGGAGAGTGGTGCACCATGGTACTGTTCCGTTTCAAATCCATGCACGTATTTCTAAAAGTCGTACGACACTGTTTCGCCATTTCGGACGGATGTTACACCTTGCACCGTGGATGTTGCACCCTGTAGATATCGATTATTCGGACGGCCATAACTTCTGGCTCGTTTAGAGTTACGGGAGCCATAACCTGTCAAAACGAAGAAATCAATGAGTTCTACGACTTTGACAGCTTTCAGCCGTCAACGGATAGATTAATGCCCAAAAAGGACAACCCGAATCTCAATCGGGTCTCGTACGTTTTTTACCCTTCGTTTTTTCGACACGTGGATTTTTGCGGTAAAACGGGATTACCGTGGCCCGTCTTCGACTTCCCATCGCTGAAGAGTGATGCACCATGGTACTATTCCATTTCAAATCCATGCACGCATTTCTAAAAGTCATACGGCACTGTTTCTCCATTTCGGACGGATGTTGCACCTTGCACCGTGGATGTTGCACCCTGTAGATATCGATTATTCGGACGGTCATAACTTCTGGCTCGTTCAGAGTTACGGGAGCCATAACCTATCAAAACGAAGGCCTCGATGAGTTCTACGGCTTTGACAGCTTTCAGCGGTCAACGGATAGATTAATGCCCAAAAAGGACAACCCGAATCTCAATCGGGTCTCGTAAGTTTTTTACCCTTCGTTTTTTCGACACGTGGATTTTTACGGTAAAACGGGATTACCGTGGCCCGTTTCGACTTCCCATCGCTGGAGAGTGGTGCACCATGGTAATGTTCCATTTCAAATCCATGCACGCATATCTAAAAGTCATACGGCACTGTTTCTCCATTTCGGACGGATGTTGCACCTTGCACCGTGGATGTTGCACCCTGTAGATATCGATTATTCGGACGGCCATAACTTCTGGCTCGTTTAGAGTTACGGGAGACATAACCTTTCAAAACGAAGACCTCGATGAGTTTTATGTCTTTGATAGCTTTCAACCATCAACGGATAGTTTAATGCCCAAAAAGGACAACCTGAATCTCAATCGAGTCTCGTAAGTTTTTTACCCTTCGTTTTTTCGACACGCGTATTTTTACGGTAAAACGGGATTACCGTGGCCCGTCTTCGACTTCCCATCGCTGAAGAGTAGTGCACCATGGAACTGTTTCGTTTCAAATCCATGCACGCATTTCTAAAAGTCGTACGACACTGTTTCGCCATTTCGGACGGATGTTGCACTTTGCACCGTGGATGTTGCACCCTGTAGATATTGATTATTCGGACGGCATAACTTCTGGCTCGTTCAGAGTTACGGGACCCATAACCTATCGATAAGAAGGCCTCAATGAGTTCTACGGATTTGACAGCTTTCAGCCATCAACGGATAGATTAATGCCCAAAAAGGACAACCCGAATCTCAATCGGGTCTCGTAAGTTATTTACCCTTTGTTTTTTCGACACGTGGATTTTTACGGTAAAGCGGGATTATCGTGGCCCGCTTCGACTTCCCATTGCTGGAGAGTGGTGCACCATGGTAATGTTCCGCTTCAAATCCATGCACGCATTTCTAAAAGTCATACGGCACTGTTTTGCCATTTCGGACGGATGTTGCACCTTGCACCGTGGATGTTGCACCCTGTAGATATCGATTATTCGGACGGGCATAACTTCTGGCTCGTTTAGAGTTATAGGAGCCATAAGCTGTCAAAACGAAGGCCTCGATGAGTTCTACGGCTTTGACCGCTTTCAGCCATCAATGGAAGTATTAATGCCCAAAAAGGACAACCCGAATCTCAATCGGGTCTCGTAAGTTTTTTACCCTTCGTTTTTTTGACACGTGGATTTTTACGGTAAAACGGGATTACCGTGGCCCGCTTCGACTTCCCATCGCTGGAGAGCGGTGCACCATGGTAATGTTCCATTTCAAATCCATGCACGCATTTCTAAAAGTCATACGGCACTGTTTTGCCATTTCGGACGGATGTTGCACCTTGCACCGTGGATGTTGCACCCTGTAGATATCGATTATTCGGACGGCCATAACTTCTGGCTCGTTTAGAGTTACGGGAGCCATAACCTTTCAAAATGAAGACCTCGATGAGTTTTACGGCTTTGACAGCTTTCAGCCGTCAACGGATAGATTAATGCCCAAAAAGGACAGCTCGAATCTCAATCGGGTCTCGTAAGTTTTTTACCCTTCGTTTTTTCGACACGTGTATTTTTACGGTAAAACGGGATTACCGTGGCCCGTCTTCGACTTCCCATCGCTGAAGAGTGGTGCACCATGGTACTGTTTCGTTTCAAATCCTTGCACGCATTTCTAAAAGTCGTACGACACTGTTTCGCCATTTCAGACGGATGTTGCACCTTGCACCGTGGATGTTGCACCCTGTAGATATCGATTATTCGGACGGCCATAACTTCTGGCTCGTTCAGAGTTACGGGAGCCATCACCTATCAATAAGAAGGCCTCGATGAGTTCTACAGCTTTGATAGCTTTCACCATCAGCGGATAGATTAATGCCCAAAAAGAACAGCCCGAATCTCAATTGGGTCTCGTAAGTTTTTTACCCTTCGTTTTTTCGACACTTGGATTTTTACGGTAAAACGGGATTATCGTGGCCCGTCTTCGAATTCCCATCGCTGAACAGTTGTGCACCATGGTACTGTTTCGTTTCAAATCCATGCACGCATTTCTAAAAGGCGTACGACACTGTTTCGCCATTTCAGACAGATGTTGCACCTTGCACCGTGGATGTTGCACCCTGTAGATATCGATTATTCGGACGGCCATAACTTCTGGCTCGTTCAGAGTTACGGGAGCCATAACCTATCAATAAGAAGGCCTCGATGAGTTCTACGGCTTTGACAGCTTTCAGCCGTCAACGAATAGATTAATGCCCAAAAAGGACAACCCGAATCTCAGTCGGGTCTCGTAAGTTTTTTACCCTTCGTTTTTTCGACACGTGGATTTTTACGGTAAAACGGGATTACCGTGGCCCGTCTTCGACTTCCCATCGCTGAACTTTTGTGCACCATGGTACTGTTTCATTTCAAATCCATGCACGCATTTCTAAAAGGCGTACGACACTGTTTCGCCATTTCAGACGGATGTTAAACCTTGCACCGTGGATGTTGCACCCTGTAGATATCGATTATTCGGACGGCCATAACTTCTGGCTCGTTCAGAGTTACGGGAGCCATAACCTCTCAATAAGAAGGCCTCGATGAGTTCTACGGCTTTGACAGCTTTCAGCCATCAACGGATAGATTAATGCCCAAAAAGGACAACCCGAATCTCAATCGGGTCTCGTAAGTTTTTTACCCTTCGTTTTTTCGACACGTGGATTTTTACGGTAAAGCGGGATTATCGTGGCCCGCTTCGACTTCCCATTGCTGGAGAGTGGTGCACCATGGTAATGTTCCGTTTCAAATCCATGCACACATTTCTAAAAGTCATACGACACTGTTTTGCCATTTCGGACGGATGTTGCAACTTGCACCGTGGATGTTGCACCCTGTAGATATCGATTATTCGGACGGGCATAACTTCTGGCTCGTTTAGATTTACAGGAGCCATAACCTATCAAAACGAAGGCCTCGATGAGTTCTACGGCTTTGACAGCTTTCAGCCATCAATGGATATATTAATGCCCAAAAAGGACAACCCGAATCTCAATCGGGTCTCGTAAGTTTTTTACCCTTCGTTTTTTCGACACGTGGATTTTTACGGCAAAATGGGATTACCGTGGCTGGTCTTCGATTTACCATCGCTGGAGAGTGGTGCACCATGGTACTGTTCCATTTCAAATCCATGCACGCATTTCTAAAAGTCGTACGGCACTGTTTCACCATGTCGGACGGATGTCGCACCTTGCACCGTGGATGTTGCACCTTGGAGATATCGATTATTCGGACGGCCATAACTTCTGGCTCATTAAGAGTTACGGGATCCATAACCTGTCAAAACGAAGGCCTCGATGAGTTCTACGGCTTTGAAAGCTTTCAGCCATCAACGGATAGATTAATGCCAAAAAAGGACAACTCGAATCTCAATCCGGTCTCGTAAGTTTTTTACCCTTCGTTTTTTCGACACGTGGATTTTTACGGTAAAACGGGATTACCGTGGCCCGCTTCGACTTCCCATCGCTGGAGAGTGGTGCACCATGGTAATGTTCCATTTCAAATCCATGCACGGATTTCTAAAAGTCATACGGCACTGTTTTGCCATTTCGGACGGATGTTGCACCTTGCACCGTGGATGTTGCACCCTGTAGATATCGATTATTCGGACGGGCATAACTTCTGGATCGTTTAGAGTTACGGGATCCATAACCTGTCAAAACGAAGGCCTCGATGAGTTCTACGGCTTTGACAGCTTTCAGCCATCAACGGACATATTAATGCCCAAAAAGGACAACCTGAATCTCAATCGGGTCTCGTAAGTTTTTTACCCTTCGTTTTTTCGACACGTGGATTTTTACGGCAAAACGGGATTACCGTGGCTGGTCTTCGATTTACCATCGCTGGAGAGTGGTTCACTATGGTACTTTTCCATTTCAAATCCATGCACGCATTTCTAAAAGCCGTACGGCACTGTTTCGCCATTTCGAACGGATGTTGCACCTTGCACGTGGATGTTGCACCCTGTAGATATCGATTATTCGGACGGCCATAACTTCTGGCTCGTTTAGAGTTACGGGAGCCATAACCTTTCAAAATGAAGACCTCGATGAGTTTTACGGCTTTGACAGCTTTCAGCCGTCAACGGATAGATTAATGCCCAAAAAGGACAGCCCGAATCTCAATCGGGTCTCGTAAGTTTTTTGCCCTTCGTTTTTTCGACACGTGGATTTTTGCGGTAAAACGGGATTACCGTGGCCCGTCTTCGACTTCCCATCGCTGAAGAGTGATGCACCATCGTACTATTCCATTTCAAATCCATGCACGCATTTTTAAAAGTCGTACGACACTGTTTCGCCATTTCGGACGGATGTTACACCTTGCACCGTGGATGTTGCACCCTGTAGATATCGATTATTCGGACAGCCATAACTTCTGGCTCGTTCAGAGTTACGGGAGCCATAACCTATCAAAACGAAGGCCTCGACGAGTTCTACGGCTTTGACAGCTTTCAGCCGTCAACAGATAGATTAATGCCCAAAAAGGACAACCCGAATCTCAATCGGGTCTCGTAAGTTTTTTACCCTTCGTTTTTTCGACACGTGGATTTTTACGGTAAAACGGGATTACCGTGGCCCACTTCGACTTCCATCGCTGGAGAGTGGTGCACCATGGTAATGTTCCTTTTCAAATCCATGCACGCATTTCTAAAAGTCGTACGACACTGTTTCTCCATTTCGGACGGATGTTGCACCTTGCACCGTGGATGTTGCACCCTGTAGATATCGATTATTCGGACGGCCATAACTTCTGGCTCGTTTAGAGTTACGGGAGCCATAACCTTTCAAAACGAAGGCCTCGATGAGTTTTATGTCTTTGATAGCTTTCAACCATCAACGGATAGATTAATGCCCAAAAAGGACAACCTGAATCTCAATCGGGTCTTGTAAGTTTTTTACCCTTCGTTTTTTCGACACGTGTATTTTTACGGTAAAACGGGATTACCGTGGCCCGTCTTCGACTTCCCATCGCTGAAGAGTGGTGCACCATGGTACTGTTTCATTTCAAATCCATGCACGCATTTCTAAAAGTCGTACGACAGTGTTTCACCATTTCAGACGGATGTTGCACCTTGCACCGTGGATGTTGCACCCTGTAGATATCGATTATTCGGACGGCCATAACTTCTGGCTCGTTCAGAGTTACGGGAGCCATAACCTATCAAAACGAAGGACTCGATGAGTTCTACGGCTTTGACGGCTTTCAGCCGTCAACTGATAGATTAATGCCCAAAAAGGACAACCCGAATCTCAATCGGGTCTCGTAAGTTTTTTACCCTTCGTTTTTTCGACACGTGGATTTTTACGGTAAAACGGGATTACCGTGGCCGCTTCGACTTCCCATCGCTGGAGAGCGGTGCACCTTGGTAATCTTCCGTTTCAAATCCATGCACGCATTTCTAAAAGTCATACGGCACTGTTTTGCCATTTCGGACGGATGTTGCACCTTGCACCGTGGATGTTGCACCCTGTAGATATCGATTATTCGGACGGCCATAACTTCTGGCTCGTTTAGAGTTACGGGAGCCATAACCTTTCAAAACGGAGACCTCGACGAGTTTTACGGCTTTGACAGCTTTCAGCCGTCAACGGATAGATTAATGCCCAAAAAGGACAGCTCGAATCTCAATCGGGTCTCGTAAGTTTTTTACCCTTCGTTTTTTCGACACGTGGATTTTTACGGTAAAACGGGATTACCATGGCCCGTCTTCGACTTCCCATCGCTGAAGAGTTGTGCAACATGGTACTGTTTTGTTTCAAATCCATGCACGCATTTCTAAAAGTCGTACGACACTGTTTCGCCATTTCAGACGGATGTTGCACCTTGCACCGTGGATGTTGCACCCTGTAGATATCGATCATTCGGACGGCCATAACTTCTGGCTCGTTCAGAGTTACGGGAGCCATAACCTATCAATAAGAAGGCCTCGATGAGTTCTACGGCTTTGACAGCTTTCAGCCATCAACGGATAGATTAATGCCCAAAAAGGACAACCCGAATCTCAATCGGCTCTCGTAAGTTTTTTACCCTTCGTTTTTTCGACACGTGGATTTTTACGGTAAAGCGGGATTATCGTGGCCCGCTTCGACTTCCCATTGCTGGAGAGTGGTGCACCATGGTAATGTTCCGTTTCAAATCCATACACGCATTTATAAAAGTCATACGGCACTGTTTTGCCATTTCGGACGGATGTTGCACCTTGCACCATGGATGTTGCACCTTGTAGATATCGATTATTCGGATGGGCATAACTTCTGGCTCGTTTAGAGTTACAGGAGCCATAAACTGTCAAAAGGAAGGCCTCGATGAGTTCTACGGCTTTGAAAGCTTTCAGCCATCAATGGATATATTAATGCCCAAAAAGGACAACCCGAATCTCAATCGGGTCTCGTAAGTTTTTTACCCTTCGTTTTTTCGACACGTGGATTTTTAGGGCAAAATGGGATTACCGTGGCTGGTCTTCGATTTACCATCGCTGGAGAGTGGTGCACTATGGTACTTTTCCATTCCAAATCCATGCACGCATTTCTAAAAGCCGTACGGCACTGTTTCTCCATTTCGGACAGATGTTGCACCTTGCACGTGGATGTTGCACCCTGTAGATATCGATTATTCGGACGACTATAACTTCTGGCTCGTTTAGAGTTACGGGAGCCATAACCTGTCAAAACGAAGGCCTCGATGAGTTCTACGGCTTTGACAGCTTTAAGCCGTCAATGGATAGATTAATGCCCAAAAAGGACAATCCGAATCTCAATCCGGTCCCGTAAGTTTTTTACCCTTCGTTTTTTCGACACGTGGATTTTTACGGTAAAACGGTATTACCTTGGTCTGTCTTCGACTTTCCATCGCTGGAGAGTGGTGCACCATGGTACTGTTCCGTTTCAAATCCATGCATGCATTTCTAAAAGTCGTACGGCACTGTTTCGCCATTTCGAACGGATGTTGCACCTTGCACCATGGATGTTGCACCCTGTAGATATCTATTATTCGGACGACCATAACTTCTGGCTCGCTTAGAGTTACGGGAGCTATAACCTGTCAAAACGAAGACCTCGATGAGTTCTACGGCTTTGACAGCTTTCAGCCGTCAACGTATATATTAATGCCAAAAAAGGACAACCCGAATCTCAATCGGGTCTCGTAAGTTTTTTACCCTTCGTTTTTTCGACACGTGGATTTTTGCGGTAAAACGGGATTACCGTGGCCCGTCTTCGAATTCCCATCGCTGAAGAGTGATGCACCATGGTACTGTTCCGTTTGAAATCCATGCACGCCTTTCTAAAAGTCGTACGGCACTGTTTCTTCATTTCGGACGGATGTTGCACCTTACACCGTGGATGTTGCACCCTGTAGATATCGATTATTCGGATGGCCATAACTTCTGGCTCATTTAGAGTTACGGGAGCCATAACCTTTCAAAACGAAGGCCTCGATGAGTTCTACGGCTTTGACAGCTTTCAGCCGTCAACGGATAGATTAATGCCCAAAAAGAACAACCCGAATCTCAATCGGGTCTCGTAAGTTTTTTACCCTTCGTTTTTTCGACACGTGGATTTTTACGGTAAAACGGGACTAACGTGGCCCGTCTTCGACTTCCCATCGCTGGAGAGTGTTGCACCATGGTACTGTTCCATTTCAATTCCATGCACGCATTTCTAAAAGTCATACGGCATTGTTTCGCCATTTCTGACGAATGTTGCACCTTGCACCGTGGATGTTGCACCTTGTAGATATCGATCATTCGGATGGCCATAACTTCTGGCTCGTTTAGAGTTACGGGAGCCATAACCTTTCAAAACGAAGGCCTCGATGAGTTCTACGGGTTTGACAGCTTTCAGCCATCAACGGATAGATTAATGCCCAAAAAGGACAAACCGAATCTCAATCGGGTCTCGTAAGTTTTTTACCCTTCGTTTTTTCGACACGTGGATTTTTACGATAAAACGGGATTACCGTGGCCCGTCTTCGACTTCCCATCGCTGACGAGTGATGCACCATGGTACTGTTTCGTTTCAAATCCATGCACACATTTCTAAAAGTCGTACGACACTGTTTCGCCATTTCAGACGGATGTTGCAACTTGCACCGTGGATGTTGCACCTTGTAGATATCGATTATTCGGACAGCCATAACTTCTGGCTCGTTCAGAGTTACGGGAGCCATAACCTATCAAAACGAAGGCTTCGATGAGTTCTACGGCTTTGATAGCTTTCAGCTATCAACGGATAGATTAATGCCCAAAAAGTACAACCCGAATCTCAATCGGGTCTCGTAAGTTTTTTACCCTTCGTTTTTTCGACACGTGGATTTTTACGGTAAAACGGGATTACCGTGGCCCGTCTTCGACTTTCCATCGCTGGAGAGTGGTGCACCATGGTAATGTTCCGTTTCAAATCCATGCACGCATTTCTAGAAGTCATACGGCACTGTTTCGCCATTTCGGACGGATGTTGCACCTTGCACCGTGGATGTTGCACCCTGTAGATATCGATTATTCGGACGGCCATAACTTCTGGCTCGTTTAGAGTTACGGGAGCCATAACCTGTCAAAACGAAGGCCTCGATGAGTTCTACGGCTTTGACAGCTTTCATCCGTCAGCGGATTGATTAATGCCCGAAAAGGACAACCCGAATCTCAATCGGGTCTCGTAAGTTTTTTAACCTTCGTTTTTTCGACACGTGGATTTTTACGGCAAAACGGGATTACCGTGGCTGGTCTTCGATTTACCATCGCTGGAGAGTGGTGCACCATGGTACTGTTCCAATCCAAATCCATGCACGCATTTCTAAAAGCCATACGGCACTGTTTCGCCATTTCGGAGGGATGTTGCACCTTGCACGTGGATGTTGCACCCTGCAGATATCGATTATTCGGACGGCTATAACTTCTGGCTCGTTTAGAGTTATGGGACCCATAACCTGTCAAAACGAAGGCCTCGATGAGTTCTACGGCTTTGACAGCTTTTAGCCGTCAACGGATAGATTAATGCCCAAAAAGGACAACCCGAATCTCAATCGGGTGTCGTAAGTTTTTTACCCTTCGTTTCGACACGTGGATTTTTACGGCAAAACGGGATTACCGTGGCCCGTCTTCGACTTCCCATCGCTGGAGAACGGTGCACCATGGTACTGTTCCGTTTTAAATCCATGCACGCATTTCTAAAAGTCATATGACACTGTTTCGCCATTTCGGACGGATGTTGCACCTTGCACCGTGGATGTTGCACCCTGTAGATATCGATTATTCGGACGGCCATAACTTCTGGCTCGTTTAGAGTTACGGAAGCCATAACCTGTCAAAACAAATACCTCGATGAGTTCTACGGCTTTGATAGCTTTCAGCCGTCAACGGATAGATTAATGCCCAAGAAGGACAACCCGAATCTCAATCGGGTCTCGTAAGTTTTTTACCCTTCGTTTTTTCAACATGTGGATTTTTACGGTAAAACGGGATTACGGTGGCTGGTCATCGATTTACCATCGCTGGAGAATAGTGTACCATGGTACGGTTCCATTTCAAATCCATGCACGCATTTCTAAAAGTCATACGGCTCTGTTTCGCCATTTCGGACGGATGTTGCACGTTGCACCGTGGATGTTACACCCTGTAGATATCGATTATTCGAACGACCATAACTTCTGGCTCGTTTAGAGTTACGGGAGCCATAACCTGTCAAAACGAAGGCCTCGATGAGTTCTATGGCTTTGACAGCTTTCAGCCGTCAACGGATAGATTAATGCCCAAAAAGGACAACCCGAATCTCAATCAGGTCTCTTAAGTTTTTACGCTTCGTTTTTTTGACACGTGGATTTTTACGGTAAAACGGGATTACCGTGGCCCGTCTTCGACTTCCCATCGCTGAAGAGTGGCGCTCCAGGGTACTGTTCCGTTTCAAATCCATGCACGCATTTCTAAAAGTGGTACGGCACTGTTTCGCCATTTCGGACGGATGTTGCACCTTGCACCGTGGATGTTGCACCCTGTAGATATCGATTATTCGGACGGCCATAACTTCTGGCTCGTTTAGAGGTCGGGAGCCATAACCTGTCAAAACGAAGGCCTCGATGATTTCTACGGCTTTGACAGCTTTCAGCCATCAACGGATAGATTAATGCCCAAAAAGGACAACCCGAATCTCAATCGGGTCTCGTAAGTTTTTTACCCTTCGTTTTTTCGACATGTTGATTTTTACGGCAAAACGGGATTACGGTGGCTGGTCTTTGATTTACAATCGCTGGAGAGTGGTGCACCATGGTACTGTTCCGTTTCAAATCCATGCATGCATTTCTAAAAGTCGTACGACACTGTTTCGCCATTTCGGACGGATGCTGCACCTTGCACCGTGGATGTTGCACCCCGTAGATATCGATTATTCGGACGGCCATAACTTCTGGCTCGTTTAGAGTTACGGGAGCCATAACCTGTCAAAACGAAGGCCTCGATGAGTTCTACGGCTTTGACAGCTTTCATCCGTCAGCGGATAGATTAGTGCCCGAAGTGGACAACCCGAATCTCAATCGGGTCTCGTAAGTTTTTTACCCTTCGTTTTTTCGACACATGGATTTTTACGGCAAAACGGGATTACCATGGCTGGTCTTCGATTTGCCATAGCTGGAGAGTGGTGCACCATGGTACCGTTCCATTTAAAATCCGTGCACGCATTTCTAAAAGCCATACGGCACTGTTTCGCCATTTCGGACGGATGTTGCACCTTGCACGTGGATGTTGCACCCTGTAGATATCGATTATTCGGACGGCTATAACTTATGTCTCGTTTAGAGTTACGGGAGCCATAACCTGTCAAAACGAAGGCCTCGATGAGTTCTACGGCTTTGACAGCTTTCAGCCATCAAAGGATAGATTAATGCCCAAAAAGGACAACCCGAATCTCAATCGGGTCTCGTAAGTTTTTTACCCTTCGTTTTTTCGACACATGGATTTTTACGGTAAAACGGGATTACCGTGGCCCGCCTTCGACTTCCCATCGCTGGAGAGTGGTGCACCATGGTACTGTTCCGTTTCAAATCCATGCGCGCATTTCTAAAAGTCCTACGACACTGTTTCGCCATTTCGGACGGATGTTGCACCTTGCACCATGGATGTTGCACCCTGTAGATATCGATTATTCGGACGGCCATAACTTCTTGCTTGTTTAGAGTTACGGTAGCCATAACCTGTCAAAACAAAGACCTCGATGAGTTCTACGGCTTTGATAGCTTTCAGCCGTCAACGGATAGATTAATGCCCAAAAAGGACAACCCGAATCTCAATCGGGTCTCGTAAGTTTTTTACCCTTCATTTTTTCGACACGTGGATTTTTACGGTAAAATGGGATTACCGTGGCCCGTCTTCGACTTCCCATCGCTGGAGAGTGGTGCACCATGGTATCCATGCGCGCATTTCTAAAAGTCCTACGACACTGTTTTGCCATTTCGGACGGATGTTGCACCTTACACCGTGGATGTTGCACCCTGTAGATATCGATTATTCGGACGGCCATAACTTCTGGCTCGTTTAGAGTTACAGAAGCCATAACCTGTCAAAACAAAGACCTCGATGAGTTCTACGGCTTTGATAGCTTTCAGCCGTCAACGGATAGATTAATGCCCAAAAAGGACAACCCGAATCTCAATCGGGTCTCGTAAGTTTTTTACCCTTCGTTTTTTCGACACGTGGATTTTTACGGTAAAACGGGATTACGGTGGCTGGTCATCGATTTACCATCGCTAGAGAATGGTGCACCATGCTACTGTTCCATTTCAAATCCATGCACGCATTTCTAAAAGTCATACGGCTCTGTTTCGCCATTTCGGACGGATGTTGCACGTTGCACCGTGGATGTTGCACCCTGTAGATATCGATTATTCGAACGGCCATAACTTCTGGCTCGTTTAGAGTTACGGGAGCCATAACCTGTCAAAACGAAGGCCTCGATGAGTTCTACGGATTTGACAGCTTTCAGCCGTCAACGGATAGATTAATGCCCGACAACCCGAATCTCAATCGGGTCTCTTAAGTTTTTTACGCTTCGTTTTTTTGACACGTGGATTTTTACGGTAAAACGGGATTACTGTGGCCCGTCTTCGACTTCCCATCGCTGAAGAGTGGCGCACTAGGGTACTGTTCCGTTTCAAATCCATGCACGCATTTCTAAAAGTGGTACGGCACTGTTTCGCCATTTCGGACGGATGTTGCACCTTGCACCGTGGATGTTGCACCCTATAGATATCGATTATTCGGACGGCCATAACTTCTGGCTCGTTTAGAGTTACGGGAGCCATAACCTGTCAAAACGAAGGCCTCGATGATTTCTACGGCTTTGACAGCTTTCAGCCATCAACGGATAGATTAATGCCCAAAAAGGACAACCAGAATCTCAATCGGGTCTCGTAAGTTTTTTACCCTTCGTTTTTTCGACATGTGGATTTTTACGGCAAAACGGGATTACGGTGGCTGGTCTTCGATTTACAATCGCTGGAGAGTGGTGCACCATGGTACTGTACCATTTCAAATCCATGCATGCATTTCTAAAAGTCGTACGACACTGTTTCGCCATTTCGGACGGATGTTGCACCTTGCACCGTGGATGTTGCACCCCGTAGATATCGATTATTCGGACGGCCATAACTTCTGGCTCGTTTAGAGTTACGGGAGCCATAACCTGTCAAAACGAAGGCCTCGATGAGTTCTACGGCTTTGACAGCTTTCATCCGTCAGCGGATAGATTAGTGCCCGAAGAGGACAACCCGAATCTCAATCGGGTCTCGTAAGTTTTTTACCCTTCGTTTTTTCGACACGTGGATTTTTACGGCAAAACGGGATTACGGTGGCTGGTCTTCGATTTACCATAGCTGGAGAGTGGTGCACCATGGTACTGTTCCGTTTCAAATCCATGCACGCATTTTTAAAAGCCATACGGCACTGTTTCGCCATTTCGGACGGATGTTGCACCTTGCACGTGGATGTTGCACCCTGTAGATATCGATTATTCGGACGGCTATAACTTCTGCCTCGTTTAGAGTTACGGGAGCCATAACCTGTCAAAACGAAGGCCTCGATGAGTTCTACGGCTTTGACAGCTTTCAGCCATCAACGGATAGATTAATGCCCAAAAAGGACAACCCGAATCTCAATCGGGTCTCGTAAGTTTTTTGCCCTTCGTTTTTTCGACACGTGGATTTTTACGGTTAAACGGGATTACCGTGGCCCGTCTTCGACTTCCCATCGCTGGAGAGTTGTGCACCATGGCACTGTTCCGTTTCAAATCCATGCGCGCATTTCTAAAAGTCCCACGACACTGTTTCGCCATTTCGGACGGATGTTGCACCTTGCACCGTGGATGTTGCACCCTGTAAATATCGATTATTCGGACGGCCATAACTTCTGGCTCGTTTAGAGTTACGGGAGTCATAACCTGTCAAAACAAAGACCTCGATGAGTTCTACGGCTTTGATAGCTTTCAGCCGTCAACGGATAGATTAATGCCCAAAAAGGACAACCCGAATCTCAATCGGGTCTCGTAAGTTTTTTACCCTTCGTTTTTTCGACACGTGGATTTTTACGGTAAAACGGGATTACCGTGGCTGGTCATCGATTTACCATCGCTGGAGAATGGTGCACCATGGTACTGTTCCATTTCAAATCCATGCACGCATTTCTAAAAGTCGTACGGCTTTGTTTCGCCATTTCGGACGGATGTTGCACCTTGCACCGTGGATGTTGCACCTGTAGATATCGATTATTCGGACGGCCATAACTTCTGGCATGTTTAGAGTTACGGGAGCCATAACCTGTCAAAACGAAAGCCTCGATGAGTTCTACGGCTTTGAGAGCTTTCAGCCGTCAACGGATAGATTAATGCCGAAAAAGGACAACCCGAATCTCAATCGGGTCTCTTAAGTTTTTTACGCTTCGTTTTTTGGACACGTGGATTTTTACGGTAAAACCGGATTACCGTGGCCCGTCTTCGACTTCCCATCGCTGAAGAGTGGTGCACCAGGATACTGTTCCGTTTCAAATCCATGCACGCATTTCTAAAAGTGGTACGGCACTGTTTCGCCATTTCGAACGGATGTTGCACCTTGCACCGTGGATGTTGCACCCTGTAGATATCGATTATTCGGACGACCATAACTTCTGGCTCGTTTAGAATTACGGGAGCCATAACCTGTCAAAACAAAGGCCTCGATGAGTTCTACGGCTTTGACAGCTTTCAGCCATCAACGGATAGATTAATGCCAAAAAAGGACAACCCGAATCTCAATTGGGTCTCGTAAATTTTTACCCTTCGTTTTTTCGACACGTGGATTTTTACGGCAAAACGGGATTACGGTGGCTGGTCTTCGATTTACAATCGCTGGAGAGTGGTGCACCATGGTGCTGTTCCATTTCAAATCCATGCATGTATTTCTAAAAGTCGTACGGCATTGTTTCGCCATGTCGGACGGATGTTGCACCTTGCACCGTGGATGTTGCACCCTGTAGATATCGATTATTCGGACGGCCATAACTTCTGGCTCGTTAAGAGTTACGGGAGCCATACCCTGTCAAAACGAAGGTCTCGATGAGTTCTACGGCTTTGAAAGCTTTCAGTCGTCAACGGATAGATTAATGCCCAAAAAGGACAACCCGAATCTCAATCGGGTCTCGTAAGTTTTTTACCCTTTGTTTTTTCGACACGAGGATTTTTACGGTAAAACAGGATTACCGTGGCCCGTCTTCGACTTCCCATCGCTGGAGAGTGGTGCACCATGGTACTGTTCCGTTTCAAATCCATGCACGCATTTCTAAAAGTCATACGACACTGTTTCGCCATTTCGGACGGATGTTGCACCTTGCACCGTGGATGTTGCACCCTGTAGATATCGATTATTCGGACGGCCATAACTTCTGGCTCGTTTAGAGTTACGGGAGCCATAACCTGTCGAAACAAAGACCTCGATGAGTTCTACGGCTTTGATAGCTTTCAGCCGTCAACGGATAGATTAATGCCCAAAAAGGACAACCCGAATCTCAATCGGGTCTCGTAAGTTTTTTACCCTTCGTTTTTTCGACACGTGGATTTTTACGGTAAAACGGGATTACGGTGGCTGGTCATCGATTTACCATCGCTGGAGAATGGTGCACCATGGTACTGTTCCATTTCAAATCCATGCACGCATTTCTAAATGTCATACGGCTCTGTTTCGCCATTTCGGACGGATGTTGCACCTTGCACCGTGGATGTTGCACCCTGTAGATATCGACTATTCGGACGGCCATAACTTCTGGCTCGTTTAGAGTTACGGGAGCCATAACCTGTCAAAACGAAGGCCTCGATGAGTTCTACGGCTTTAACAGCTTTCAACCGTCAACGGATAGATTAATGCCCAAAAAGGACAACCCGAATCTCAATCGGGTCTCTTAAGTTTTTTACGCTTCGTTTTTTTGACACGTGGATTTTTACGGTAAAATGGGATTACCGTGGCCCGTCTTCGACTTCCCATCGCTGAAGAGTGGCGCACCAGGGTACTGTTCCGTTTCAAATCCATGCACGCATTTCTAAAAGTGGTACGGCACTGTTTCGCCATTTCGGACGGATGTTGCACCTTGCACCGTGGATGTTGCACCCTGTAGATATCGATTATTCGGACGGCCATAACTTCTGGCTTGTTTAGAGTTACGGGAGCCATAACCTGTCAAAACAAAGGCCTCGATGAGTTCTACGGCTTTGACAGCTTTCTGCCGTCAACGGATAGATTAATGCCCAAAAAGGACAACCCGAATCTCAATCGGGTCTCGTAAGTTTTTTACCCTTCGTTTTTTCGACACGTGGATTTTTACGGCAAAACGGGATTACCGTGGCTGGTCTTCGATTTACCATCGCTGGAGAGTGGTGCACCGTGGTACTGTTCCATTTCAAATCCATGCACGCATTTCTAAAAGCCATACGGCTCTGTTTCGCCATTTCGGACGGATGTTGCACCTTGCACTGTGGATGTTGCACCCTGTCGATATCGATTATTCGGATGGCCTTAACTTCTGGCTCGTTTAGAGTTACGGGAGCCATAACCTGTCAAAACGAAGGCCTCGATGAGTTCTATGGCTTTGACAGCTTTCAACCGTCAACGGATAGATTAATGCCCAAAAAGGACAACCCGAATCTCAATCGGGTCTCGTAAGTTTTTTACCCTTCGTTTTTTCGACACGTGGATTTTTACGGTAAAACGGGATTACCGTGGCCCGTCTTCGACTTCCCATCGCTGGACAGTGGTGCACCATGGTACTGTTCCATTTCAAATCCATGCGCGCATTTCTAAAAGTCATACGACACGATTTCGCCATTTCGGACGGATGTTGCACCTTGCACCGTGGATATTGCACCCTGTAGATATCGATTATTCGGACGGCCATAACTTCTGGCTCGTTTAGAGTTACGGAAGCCATAACCTGTCAAAACAAAGACCTCGATGAGTTCTACGGCTTTGATAGCTTTCAGCCGTCAACGGATAGATTAATGCCCAAAAAGGACAACCCGAATCTCAATCGGGTCTCGTAAGTTTTTTACCCTTCGTTTTTTCGACACGTGGATTTTTACAGTAAAACGGGATTACGGCGGCTGGTCAACGATTTACCATCGCTGGAGAATGGTGCACCATGGTACTGTTCCATTTCAAATCCATGCACGCATTTCTAAAAGTCGTACGGCTCTGTTTCGCCATTTCGGACGGATGTTGCACCTTGCACCGTGGATGTTGCACCCTGTAGATATCGATTATTCGGAAGGCCATAACTTCTGGCTCGTTTAGAGTTACGGGAGCCATAACCTGTCAAAACGAAGGCCTCGATGAGTTCTACGGCTTTGACAGCTTTCAGCCGTCAACGGATAGATTAATGCACAAAAAGGACAACCCGAATCTCAATCGGGTCTCTTAAGTTTTTTACGCTTCGTTTTTTTAACACGTGGATTTTTACGGTAAAACGGGATTACCGTGGCGCGTCTTCGACTTTCCATCGCTGAAGGGTGGTGCACCAGGGTACTGTTCCGTTTCAAATCCATGCACGCATTTCTAAAAGTGGTACGGCACTGTTTCGCCATTTCGGACGGATGTTGCACCTTGCACCGTGGATGTTGCACCCTGTAGATATCGATTATTCGGACGACCATAACTTCTGGCTCGTTTAAAGTTACGGGAGCCATAACCTGTCAAAACGAAGGCCTCGATGATTTCTACGGCTTTGACAGCTTTCAGCTGTCAACGGATAGATTAATGCCAAAAAAGGACAACCCGAATCTCAATCGGGTCTCGTAAGTTTTTTACCCTTCGTTTTTTCGACATGTGGATTTTTACGACAAAACGGGATTATGGTGGCTGGTCTTTGATTTACAATCGCTGGATAGTGGTGCACCATGGTACTGTTCCGTTTCAAATCCATGCATGTATTTCTAAAAGTCGTACGACACTGTTTCGCCATGTCGGACGGATGTTGCACCTTGCACCGTGGATGTTGCACCCTGTAGATATCGATTATTCGGACGGCCATAACTTCTGGCTCGTTAAGAGTTACGGGAGCCATACCCTGTCAAAACGAAGGCCTCGATGAGTTCTACGGCTTTGATAGCTTTCAGTCGTCAACGGATAGATTAATGCCCAAAAAGGACAACCCGAATCTCAATCGGGTCTCGTAAGTTTTTTACCCTTTGTTTTTTCGGCACGAGGATTTTTACGGTAAAACGGGATTACCGTGGCCCGTCTTCGACTTCCCGTCGCTGAAGAGTGATGCACCATGGTACTGTTCCGTTTCAAATCCATGCACGCATTTCTAAAAGTCGTACGACACTGTTTCTCCATTTCGGACGGATGTTGCACCTTGCACCGTGGATGTTGCACTTTGTAGATATCGATTATTCGGATGGCCATAACTTCTGGCTCGTTTAGAGTTACGGAAGCCATAACCTGTCAAAACGAAGGCCTCGATGAGTTCTACGGTTTTGATGGCTTTCAGCCATCAACGGGTAGACTAATGCCCAAAAAGGACAATCCGAATCTCAATCGCGTCTCGTAAGTTTTTTACCCTTCGTTTTTTCGACACGTGGATTTTTACGGTAAAACGGGACTACCGTGGCCCGTCTTCGACTTCCCATCGCTGGAGAGTGGTGCACCATGGTACTGTTCTGTTTCAAATTCATGCACGCATTTCTAAAAGTCATACGGCACTGTTTCGTCATTTCGGACGGATGTTGCACCTTGCACCGTGGATGTTGCACCTTGTAGATATCGATTATTCGGACGGCCATAACTTCTGGCTCGTTTAAAGGTACGGGAGCCATAACCTGTCAAAACGAAGGCCCCGATGAGTTCTACGGCTTTGACAGCTTTCAGCCGTCAATGGATAGATTAATGCCCAAAAAGGACAAACCGAATCTCAATCGGGTCTCGTAAGTTTTTTACCCTTCGTTTTTTCAACACGTGGATTTTTACGGCAAAACGGGATTACGGTGGCTGGTCTTCGATTTACCATCGCTGGAGAGTGGTGCAACATGGTACTGTTCCGTTTCAAATCCATGCACGCATTTCTAAAAGTCGTACGGCACTGTTTCGCCATGTCGGACGGATGTTGGACCTTGCACCATGGATGTTGCACCCTGTAGATATCGATCATTCGGACGGCCACAACTTCTGGCTCGTTTAGAGTTACGAGAGCCATAACCTGTCAAAACAAAGGCCTCGTTGAGTTCTATGGCTTTGACAGCTTTCAGCCGTCAACGGATAGATTAATGCCCAAAAAGGACAACCCGAATCTCAATCGGGTCTCGTCAGTTTTTTACCCTTCGTTTTTTCGACACGTGGATTTTTACGGCAAAACGGGATTACGGTGGCTGGTCTTCGATTTACCATCGCTTGAGAGTGGTGCACCATCGTATTGTTCCGTTTCAAATCCATGCACGCATTTCTAAAAGTCGTACGACACTGTTTTGCCATGTCGGACGGATGTTGCACCTTGCACCGTGGATGTTGCACCCTGTAGATATCGATTATTCGGACGGCCATAACTTCAGGCTCGTTAAGAGTTACGGGAACCATAACCTGTCAAAACGAAGGCCTCGATGAGTTCTACGGCTTTGATGGCTTTCAGCCATCAACGGATATACTAATGCCCAAAAAGGACAACCCGAATCTCAATCGGGTCTCGTAAGTTTTTTACCCTTCGTTTTTTCGACACGTGGATTTTTACGATAAAACGGGATTACCGTGGCCCGTCTTCGACTTCCCATCGCTGAAGAGTGATGCACCATGGTACTGTTTCGTTTCAAATCCATGCACACATTTCTAAAAGTCGTACGACAATGTTTCACCATTTCAGACGGATGTTGCAACTTGCACCGTGGATGTTGCACCCTGTAGATATCGATTATTCGGACGACCATAACTGCTAGCTCGTTCAGAGTTACGGGAGCCATAACCTATCAAAACGAAGACCTCGATGAGTTCTACGGCTTTGACAGCTTTCAGCTTTCAACGGATAGATTAATGCCCAAAAAGGACAACCCGAATCTCAATCGGGTCTCGTAAGTTTTTTACCCTTCGTTTTTTCGACACGTGGATTTTTACGGTAAAACGGGATTACCGTGGCCCGTCTTCGACTTTCAATCGCTGGAGAGTGGTGCAACATGGTAATTTTCCGTTTCAAGTCCACGCACGCATTTCTAAAAGTCATACGGCACTGTTTCGCCAGGATGTTGCACCTTGCACCGTGGATGTTGCACCCTGTAGATATCGATTATTCGAACGGGCATAACTTCTGGCTCGTTTAGAATTACGGGAGCCATAACCTGTCAAAACGAAGGCCTCAATGAGTTCTACGGCTTTGACAGCTTTCATCCGTCAGCGATAGATTAATGCCCGAAAAGGACAACCCGAATCTCAATCGGGTCTCGTAAGTTTTTTACCCTTCGTTTTTTCGACACGTGGATTTTTACGGCAAAACGGGATTACCATGGCTGGTCTTCGATTTACCATCGCTGGAGAGTGGTGCACCATGGTACTGTTCCATTTCAAATCTATGCACGCATTTCTAAAAGCCATACGACACTGTTTCGCCATTTCGGACGGATGTTGCACCTTGCACGTGGATGTTGCACCCTGTAGATATCGATTATTCGGACGGCAATAACTTCTGGCTCGTTTAGATTTACGGGAGCCGTAACCAGTCAAAACGAAGGCCTCGATGAGTTCTACGGCTTTGACATCTTTTAGCTGTCAACGGATAGATTAATGCCCAAAAAGGACAACCCGAATCTCAATCGGGTCTCGTAAGTTTTTTACCCTTCGTTTTTTCGACACGTGGATTTTTACGGTAAAACGAGATTACCGTGGCCCATCTACGACTTCCCATCGCTGGAGAGTGGTGCACCATGGTACCGTTCCGTTTCAAATCCATGGACGTATTTCTAAAAGTCATACGACACTGTTTCGCCATTTCAGACGGATGTTGCACCTTGCACCGTGGATGTTGCACCCTGTAGATATCGATTATTCGGACGGCCATAACTTCTGGCTCGTTTAGAGTTACGGGAGCCATAACCTGTCAAAACGAAGACCTCAATGAGTTCTACGGCTTAGACAGCTTTCAGCCGTCAACAGATAGATTAATGCCCAAAAACGACAACCCGAATCTCAATCGGGTCTCGTAAGTTTTTTACCCTTCGTTTTTTCGACACGTGGATTTTTACGGTAAAACGGGATTACGGTGGCTGGTCATCGATTTACCATCGCTGGAGAATGGTGCACCATGGTACTATTCCATTTCAAATCCATGCACGCATTTCTAAAAGTCGTACGGCACTGTTTCGCCATTTCGGACGGATGTTGCACCTTGCACCGTGGATGTTGCACCCTGTAGATATCGATTATTCGGACGGCCATAACTTCTGGCTCGTTTAGAGTTACGGGAGCCATAACCTGTCAAAACGAAGGCCTCGATGAGTTCTACGGCTTTGTCAGCTTTCAGCCGTCAACGGATAGATTAATGCCCCAAAAGGATAACCTGAATCTCAATCGGGTCTCTTAAGTTTTTTACCCTTCGTTTTTTTGACACGTGGATTTTTACGGTAAAACGGGATTACCATGGCCCGTCTTCGACTTCACATCGCTGAAGAGTGGTGCACCAGGGTACTGTTCCGTTTCAAATCCATGCACGCATTCCTAAAAGTGGTACGGCACTATTTCGCATTTCGGACGGATGTTGCACCTTGCACCGTAGATGTTGCACCCTGTAGATATCGATTATTCGGACGGCTATTACTTCAGGCTCGTTTAGAGTTACGGGAGCCATAACCTGTCAAAACGAAGGCCTCGATGAGTTTTACGGCTTTGACATCTTTCAGTCGTCAACGGATAGATTAATGCCCAAAAAGGACAACCCGAATCTCAATCGGGTCTCGTAAGTTTTTTACCCTTTGTTTTTTCGGCACGAGGATTTTTACGGTAAAACGGGGTTACCGTGGCCCGTCTTCGACTTTCCGTCGCTGAAGAGTGATGCACCATGGTACTGTTCCGTTTCAAATCCATGCCCGCATTTCTAAAAGTCATACGGCACTGTTTCGCCATTTCGGACGGATGTTGCACCTTTCACCGTGGATGTTGCACCCTGTAGATATCGATTATTCGGACGGCCATAACTTCTGGCTCGTTTAGAGTTACGGGAGCCATAACCTGTCAAAACAAAGGCCTCGATGAGTTCTACGGCTTTGACAGCTTTCAGTCGTCAACGGATAGATTAATGCCCAAAAAGGGCAACCCGAATCTCAATCGGGTCTCGTAAGCTTTTTACACTTCGTTTTTTCAACACGTGGATTTTTACGGTAAAACGGGATTACGGTGGCTGGTCTTCGATTTAACATCGCTGGAGAGTGGTGCACCATGGTACCGTTCCGTTTCGAATCCATGTATGCATTTCTAAATGTCATACGGCACTGTTTCGCCATTTCGGACGGATGTTGCACCTTGCACCGTGGATGTCGCACCCTGTAGATATCGATTATTCGGACAGCCATAACTTCTAGCTCGTTTAGAGTTACGGGATCCATAACCTGTCAAAACGAAGGCCTCGATGAGTTCTTCGGTTTTGATGGCTTTCAGCCGTCAACGGATAGATTAATGCCCAAAAAGGACAACCTGAATCTCAATCGGGTCTCGTAAGTTTTTTACCCTTCGTTTTTTCGACACGTGGATTTTTACGGCAAAACGGGATTACGGTGGCTGGTCTTCGATTTACCATCGCTTGAGAGTGGTGCACCATGGTATTGTTCCGTTTCAAATCCATGCACGCATTTCTAAAAGTCGTACGACACTGTTTTGCCATGTCGGACGGATGTTGCACCTTGCACCGTGGATGTTGCACCCTGTAGATATCGATTATTCGGACGACCATAACTTCAGGCTCGTTAAGAGATACGGGAACCATAACCTGTCAAAACGAAGGCCTCGATGAGTTCTACGGCTTTGATGGCTTTCAGCCATCAACGGATATACTAATACCCAAAAAGGACAACCCGAATCTCAATCGGGTCTCGTAAGTTTTTTACCCTTCGTTTTTTCGACACGTGGATTTTTACGATAAAACGGGATTACCGTGGCCCGTCTTCGACTTCCCATCGCTGAAGAGTGATGCACCATGGTACTGTTTCGTTTCAAATCCATGCACACATTTCTAAAAGTCGTACGACAATGTTTCACCATTTCAGACGGATGTTGCAACTTGCACCGTGGATGTTGCACCCTGTAGATATCGATTATTCGGACGGCCATAACTGCTAGCTCGTTCAGAATTACGGGAGCCATAACCTATCAAAACGAAGGCCTCGATGAGTTCTACGGCTTTGACAGCTTTCAGCTTTCAACGGATAGATTAATGCCCAAAAAGGACAACCCGAATCTCAATCGGGTCTCGTAAGTTTTTTACCCTTCGTTTTTTCGACACGTGGATTTTTACGGTAAAACGGGATTACCGTGGCCCGTCTTCGACTTTCAATCGCTGGAGAGTGGTGCAACATGGTAATGTTCCGTTTCAAGTCCATGCACGCATTTCTAACAGTCATACGGCACTGTTTCGCCAGGATGTTGCACCTTGCACCGTGGATGTTGCACCCTGTAGATATCGATTATTCGGACGGGCATAACTTCTGGCTCGTTTAGAATTACGGGAGCCATAACCTGTCAAAACGAAGGCCTCAATGAGTTCTACGGCTTTGACAGCTTTCATCCGTCAGCGATAGATTAATGCCCGAAAAGGACAACCCGAATCTCAATCGGGTCTCGTAAGTTTTTTACCCTTCGTTTTTTCGACACGTGGATTTTTACGGCAAAACGGGATTACCATGGCTGGTCTTCGATTTACCATCGCTGGAGAGTGGTTCACCATGGTACTGTTCCATTTCAAATCTATGCACGCATTTCTAAAAGCCATACGACACTGTTTCGCCATTTCGGACGGATGTTGCACCTTGCACGTGGATGTTGCACCCTGTAGATATCGATTATTCGGACGGCAATAACTTCTGGCTCGTTTAGATTTACGGGAGCCGTAACCAGTCAAAACGAAGGCCTCGATGAGTTCTATGGCTTTGACATCTTTTAGCTGTCAACGGATAGATTAATGCCCAAAAAGGACAACCCGAATCTCAATCGGGTCTCGTAAGTTTTTTACCCTTCGTTTTTTCGACACGTGGATTTTTACGGTAAAACGAGATTACCGTGGCCCATCTACGACTTCCCATCGCTGGAGAGTGGTGCACCATGGTACTGTTCCGTTTCAAATCCATGCACGTATTTCTAAAAGTCATACGACACTGTTTCGCCATTTCAGACGGATGTTGCACCTTGCACCGTGGATGTTGCACCCTGTAGATATCGATTATTCGGACGGCCATAACTTCTGGCTCGTTTAGAGTTACGGGAGCCATAACCTGTCAAAACGAAGACCTCGATGAGTTCTACGGCTTAGACAGCTTTCAGCCGTCAACGGATAGATTAATGCCCAAAAACGACAACCCGAATCTCAATCGGGTCTCGTAAGTTTTTTACCCTTCGTTTTTTCGACACGTGGATTTTTACGGTAAAACGGGATTACGGTGGCTGGTCATCGATTTACCATCGCTGGAGAATGGTGCACCATGGTACTATTCCATTTCAAATCCATGCACGCATTTCTAAAAGTCGTACGGCACTGTTTCGCCATTTCGGACGGATGTTGCACCTTGCACCGTGGATGTTGCACCCTGTAGATATCGATTATTCGGACGGCCATAACTTCTGGCTCGTTTAGAGTTACGGGAGCCATAACCTCTCAAAACGAAGGCCTCGATGAGTTCTACGGCTTTGTCAGCTTTCAGCCGTCAACGGATAGATTAATGCCCCAAAAGGATAACCTGAATCTCAATCGGGTCTCTTAAGTTTTTTACCCTTCGTTTTTTTGACACGTGGATTTTTGCGGTAAAACGGGATTACCGTGGCCCGTCTTCGACTTCCCATCGCTGAAGAGTGGTGCACCAAGGTACTGTTCCGTTTCAAATCCATGCACGCATTCCTAAAAGTGTTACGACACTATTTCGCATTTCGGACGGATGTTGCACCTTGCACCGTAGATGTTGCACCCTGTAGATATCGATTATTCGGACGGCCATTACTTCAGGCTCGTTTAGAGTTACGGGAGCCATAACCTGTCAAAACGAAGGCCTCGATGAGTTCTACGGCTTTGACAACTTTCAGTCGTCAACGGATAGATTAATGCCCAAAAAGGACAACCCGAATCTCAATCGGGTCTCGTAAGTTTTTTACCCTTTGTTTTTTCGGCACGAGGATTTTTACGGTAAAACTGGGTTACCGTGGCCCGTCTTCGACTTTCCGTCGCTGAAGAGTGATGCACCATGGTACTGTTCCGTTTCAAATCCATGCCCGCATTTCTAAAAGTCATACGGCACTGTTTCGCCATTTCGGACGGATGTTGCACCTTTCACCGTGGATGTTGCACCCTGTAGATATCGATTATTCGGACGGCCATAACTTCTGGCTCGTTTAGAGTTACGGGAGCCATAACCTGTCAAAACAAAGGCCTCGATGAGTTCTACGGCTATGACAGCTTTCAGTCGTCAACGGATAGATTAATGCCCAAAAAGGGCAACCCGAATCTCAATCGGGTCTCGTAAGCTTTTTGCACTTCGTTTTTTCAACACGTGGATTTTTACGGTAAAACGGGATTACGGTGGCTGGTCTTCGATTTAACATCGCTGGAGAGTGGTGCACCATGGTACTGTTCCGTTTCGAATCCATGTATACATTTCTAAATGTCATACGGCACTGTTTCGCCATTTCGGACGGATGTTGCACCTTGCACCGTGGATGTCGCACCCTGTAGATATCGATTATTCGGACAGCCATAACTTCTAGCTCGTTTAGAGTTACGGGATCCATAACCTGTCAAAACGAAGGCCTCGATGAGTTCTGCGGTTTTGATGGCTTTCAGCCGTCAACGGATAGATTGATGCCCAAAAAGGACAACCTGAATCTCAATCGGGTCTCGTAAGTTTTTTACCCTTCGTTTTTTCGACACGTGGATTTTTACGGTAAAACGGGATTACCGTGGCTCGTCTTCGACTTCTCGTCGCTAGAGAGTGGTGCACCATGGTACTGTTCCGTTTCAAATCCATGCACGCATTTCTAAAAGTCATACGGCACTGTTTCGACATTTCGGACGGATGTTGCACCTTGCACCGTGGATGTTGCACTCTGTAAATATCGATTATTCGGACGGCCATTACTTCTGGCTCGTTTAGAGTTACAGGAGCCATAACCTGTCAAACGAAGGCCTCGATGAGTTCTACGGCTTTGACAGCTTTCAGTCGTCAACGGATAGATTAATGCCCAAAAAGGACAACCCGAGTCTCAATCGGGTCTCGTAAGTTTTTTACCCTTTGTTTTTCGGCATGAGGATTTTTACGGTAAAACGGGATTACCGTGGCCCGCCTTCGACTTTCCATCGCTGAAGAGTGATGCACCATGGTACTGTTCCGTTTCAAATCCATGCACGCATTTCTAAAAGTCATACGGCACTGTTTCGTCATTTCGGACGGATGTTGCACCTTGCACCGTGGATGTTGCACCCTGTAGATATCGATTATTCGGACGGCCATAACTTCTGTCTCGTTTAGAGTTACGGGAGCCATAACCTGTCAAAATGAAGACCTCGATGAGTTCTATGGCTTTGACAGCTTTCAGCCGTCAACGGATAGATTAATGCCCAAAAAGGGCAACCCGAATCTCAATCGGGTCTCGTAAGCTTTTTACACTTCGTTTTTTCGACACGTGGATTTTTACGGTAAAACGGGATTACGGTGGCTGGTCTTCGATTTAACATCGCTGGTGAGTGGTGCACCATGGTACTGTTCCGTTTCGAATCCATGTACGCATTTCTAAAAGTCATACGGCACTGTTTCGCCATTTCGGACGGATGTTGCACCTTGCACCGTGGATGTCGCACCCTGTAGATATCGAATATTCGGACGGCCATAACTTCTAGCTCGTTTAGAGTTACGGGATCCATAACCTATCAAAATGAAGGCCTCGATGAGTTCTGCGGTTTTGATGGCTTTCAGCCGTCAACGGATAGATTAATGCCCAAAAAGGACAACCTGAATCTCAATCGGGTCTCGTAAGTTTTTTACCCTTCGTTTTTCGACACGTGGATTTTTACGGTAAAACGGGATTACCGTGGCCCGTCTTCGACTTCCCGTCGCTGGAGAGTGGTGCACCATGGTACTGTTCTGTTTCAAATCCATGCACGCATTTCTAAAAGTCATACGGCACTGTTTCGACATTTCGGACGGATGTTGCACCTTGCACTGTGGATGTTGCACCCTGTAGATATCGATTATTAAGACGGCCATTACTTCTGGCTCGTTTAGAGTTACGGGAGCCATAACCTGTCAAAACGAAGGCCTCGATGAGTTCTACGGCTTTGACCGCTTTCAGCCATCAATGGATAGATTAATGCGCAAAAAGGTCAACCCGAATCTCAATCGGGTCTGGTAAGTTTTTTACCCTTCGTTTTTTCGACACGTGGATTTTTACGGCAAAACGGGATTACGGTGGCTGGTCTTCGATTTACAATCGCTGGAGAGTGGTGCACCATGGTACTGTTCCGTTTCAAATCCATGCATGCATTTCTAAAAGTCGTACGGCACTGTTTCGCCATGTCGGACGGATGTTGCACCATGCACCGTGGATGTTGCACCCTGTAGATATCGATTATTCGGACGGCCATAACTTCTGGCTCGTTAAGAGTTACGGGAGCCATAACCTGTCAAAACGTAGGCCTCGATGAGTTCTACGGGTTTGGCAGCTTTCAGTCGTCAACGGATAGATTAATGCCCAAAAAGGACAACCCGAATCTCAATCGGATCTCGTAAGTTTTTTACCCTTTGTTTTTTCGGCACGAGGATTTTTACGGTAAAACGGGATTACCGTGGCCCGTCTTCGACTTCCCGTCGCTGAAGAGTGATGCACCATGGTACTGTTCCTTTTCAAATCCATGCACGCATTTCTAAAAGTCGTACGACACTGTTTCTCCGTTTCGGACGGATGTTGCACCTTGCACCGTGGATGTTGCACCTTGTAGATATCGATTATTCGGACGGCCATAACTTCTGGCTTGTTTAGAGTTACGGGAGCCATAACCTGTCAAAACGAAGTCTTCGATGAGTTCTACGGTTTTGATGGCTTTCAGCCGTCAACGGATAGATTAATGCCCAAAAAGGACAACCCGATCTCAATCGGGTCTCGTAAGTTTTTTACCCTTCGTTTTTTCGACACGTGGATTTTTACGGTAAAACGGGACTACCGTGGCCCGTCTTCGACTTTCCATCGCTGGAGAGTGGTGCACCATGGTACTGTTCCGTTTCAAATCCATGCACGCATTTCTAAAAGTCATACGGCACTGTTTCGCCATTTCGGACGGATGTGGCACCTTGCACCGTGGATGTTGCACCCTGTAGATATCGATTATTCGGACGGCCATAACTTCTGGCTCGTTTAAAGTTACGGGAGCCATAACCTGTCAAAACGAAGGCCCCGATGAGTTCTACGGCTTTGACAGCTTTCAGCCGTCAACGGATAGATTAGTGCCTGAAAAGGACAACCCGAATCTCAATCGGGTCTCGTAAGTTTTTTACCCTTCGTTTTTTCGACACGTGGATTTTACGGCAAAACGGGATTACGGTGGCTGGTCTTCGATTTACCATTGCTGGAGAGTGGTGCACCATGGTACTGTTCCGTTTCAAATCCATGCACGCATTTCTAAAAGTCGTACGACACTGTTTCGCCATGGCGGACGGATGTTGCACCTTGCACCATGGATGTTGCACCCTGTAGATATCGATTATTCGGACGACCATAACTTCTGGCTCGTTTATAGTTACGGGATCCATAACCTGTCAAAACGAAGGCCTCGATGAGTTCTACGGCTTTGATGGCTTTCAGCCGTCAACGGATAGATTAGTGCCCATAAAGGACAACCCGAATCTCAATCGGGTCTCGTAAGTTTTTTACCCTTCGTTTTTTCGACAAGTGGATTTTTAAGGTAAAACAGGATTACCGTGGCCAGTCTGCGACTTCCCGTCGCTGAAGAGTGATACACCATGGTACTGTTCCGTTTCAAATCCATGCACACATTTCTAAAAGTCGTACGGCACTGTTTCTCCATTTCGGACGAATGTTGCACCTTGCACCGCGGATGCCGCACCCTGTAGATATCGATTATTCGGACGGCCATAACTTCTGGCTCGTTTAGAGTTACGGGAGCCATAACCTGTCAAAACGAAGACCTCGATGAGTTCTACGGCTTTGACAGCTATCAGCCATCAACGGATAAATTAATGCCCAAAAAGGACAACCCGAATCTCAATCGGGTCTCGTAAGTTTTTTACCCTTCGTTTTTTCGACACGTGGATTTTTACGGTAAAACGGGACTACCGTGGCCCGTCTTCGACTTCCCATCGTTGGAGAGTGGTGCACCATGGTACTGTCCCGTTTCAAATCCATGCACGCATTTCTAAAAGCCGTACGACACTGTTTCTCCATTTCGGACTGATGTTGCACCTTGCACCGTGGATGTTGCACCCTGTAGATATCGATTATTCAGACGGCCATTACTTCTGGCTCGTTTAGAGTTACGGAAGCCATAACCTGTCAAAACGAAGACTTCGATGAGTTCTACAGCTTTGACAGCTTTCAGCAGTCAGCGGATAGATTAATGCCCAAAAAGGGCAACCCGAATGTCAATCGGGTCCCGTAAGTTTTTTACACTTCGTTTTTTCGACACGTGGATTTTTACGGTAAAACGGGTTTACGGTGGCTGGTCTTCGATTTACCATCGCTGGAGAGTGGTGCACCATGGTACTGTTCCGTTTCAAATCCATGCACCCATTTCTAAAAGTCGTACGGCAGTGTTTCGCCATTTCGGACGGATGTTGCACCTTGCACCGTGGATGTTGCACCCTGTAGATATCGATTATTCGGACGGCCATAACTTCTGACTCGTTTAGAGTTACGGGAGCCATAACCTGTCGAAACTAAGGCCTCGATCAGTTCTGCGGTTTTGATGGCTTTCAGCCGTCAACGGATAAATTAATGCCCAAAAAAAACAACCCGAATCTCAATCGGGTCTTGTAAGTTTTTTACCCTTCGTTTTTTCGACACGCGGATTTTTACGGTAAAACGGGATTACCGTGGCCCGTCTTCGACTTCCCGTTGCTGAAAAGTGATGCACCATGGTACTGTTCCATTTCAAATCCATGCACGCATTTCTAAAAGTCGTACGGCACTGTTTCTCCATTTCGGACGGATGTTGCACCTTGCACCGTGGATGTTGCACCCTGTAGATATCGATTATTCGGACGGCCATAACTTCTGGCTCGTTTAGAGTTACGGGAGCAATAACCAGTCAAAACGAAGGCCTTGATGAGTTCTACGGCTTTGACAGCTTTCAGCCGTGAACGGATAGATTAATGCCCAAAAAGGACAACCCGAATCTCAATCGGGTCTCGTAAGTTTTTTACCCTTTGTTTTTTCGACACGTGGATTTTTACGGTAAAACGGGATTACCGTGGCCCGTCTTCGACTTCCCGTCGCTGAAGAGTGATGCACCATGGTACTGTTCCGTTTCAAATCCATGCACGCATTTCTAAAAGTCGTACGACACTATTTCGCCATTTCGGACGGATGTTGCACCTTGCACCGTGGATGTTGCACCCTGTAGATATCGATTATTCGGACGGGCATAACTTTTGGCCCGTTTAGAGTTACGGGATCCATAACCTGTCAAAACGAAGGCCTCGATGAGTTCTATGGCTTTGTCAGCTTTCAGCCATCAACAGATATATTAATGCCCAAAAAGGACAACCCGAATCTTAATCGGGTCTCGTAAGTTTTTTACCCTTCGTTTTTTCGACACTTGGTTTTTTACGGCAAAACGGGATTACCGTGGCTGGTCTTCGATTTACCATCACTGGAGAGTGGTGCACCAAGGTACTGTTCCGTTACAAATCCATGCAGGCGTTTCTAAAACCCGTATGGCACTGTTTCGCCATTTCGGACGGATGTTGCACCTTGCACCGTGGATGTTGCACCTTGCACCATGGATGTTGCACCCTGTAGATATCGATTATTCGGACGGCCATAACTTCTGGCTCGTTTAGAGTTACGGGAGCCATAACCTGTCAAAACGAAGGCCTCGATGAGTTCTACGGCTTTGACAGATTTCAGCCATCAACGGATAGATTAATGCCCAAAAAGGACAACCCGAATCTCAATCGGGTCTCGTAATTTTTTTACCCTTCGTTTTTTCGACACGTGGATTTTTACGGTAAAACGGGATTACCCTGGCCCGTCTTCGACTTCCCATCGCTGGAGAGTGGTGCACCATGGAATTGTTCCGTTTCAAATCCATACACGCATTTCTAAAAGTCGTACGGCGCCGTTTCGCCATTTCGGACGGATGTTGCACCTTGCACCGTGGATGTTGCACCCTTTAGATATCGATTATTCGGACGGCCATAACTTCTGGCTCTTTTGGACTTACGGGAGCCATAACCTGTCAAAACGAAGGCCTCAATGAGTTCTATGGCTTCGATAGCTTTCAGCCTTCAACGGATATATTAATGCCCAAAAAGGACAACCCGAATCTCAATCGGGTCTCGTAAGTTTTTTACCCTTCGTTTTTTCGACACGTGGATTTTTACGGCAAAACGGGATTACCGTGGCCCGTCTTCGACTTCCCATCGCTGGAGAGTGGTGAATCATGGTACTGTTCCGTTTCAAATCAATGCACGCATTTCTAAATGTCGTACGACACTGTTTCACCATTTCGGACGGATGTTGCACCTTGCACCGTGGATGTTGCACCCTGTAGATATCGATTATTCGGACGGCCATAACTTCTGGCTCGTTTAGAGTTACGGGAGCCATAACCTGTCAAAACGAAGGCCTCGATGAGTTCTACGTCTTTGACGGCTTTCGGCCGTCAATGGATAGATTAATGCCCAAAAAGGACAACCCGAATCTCAATCGGGTCCCGTAAGTTTTATACCCTTCGTTTTTTCGACACGTGGATTTTTACGGTAAAACGGGATTACCGTGGCCCGTCTTCGACTTCCCATCACTAGAGAGTGGTGCACCATGGTAATGTTCCGTTTCAAATCCATGCACGCATTTCTAAAAGTCATACCGCACTGGTTCGCCATTTCGGACGGATGTTGCACCTTGCACCGTGGATGTTGTACCCTGTAGATATCGATTATTTGGACGGGCATAACTTCTGGCTCGTTTAGAGTTACGGGAGCCATAACCTGTCAAAACGAAGGCCTCGATGAGTTCTACGGCTTTGACAGCTTTCATCCATCAACGGATATGTTAATGCCCAAAAAGGACAACCCGAATCTCAATCGGGTCTCCTAAGTTTTTTAACCTTCGTTTTTTCGACACGTGGATTTTTACGGCAAAACGGGATTACCGTGGCTGGTCTTCGATTTACCATCGCTGGAGAGTGGTGCACCAAGGTACTGTTCCGTTTCAAATCCATGAACGCATTTCTAAAAGCCGTTCGGCACTGTTTCGCCATTTTGGACGGATGTTACACTTTGCACGTGGATGTTGCACCCTGTAGATATCGATTATTCGGACGGCCATAACTTCTGGCTCGTTAAGAGTTACGGGAGCCATAACCTGTCAAAACGAAGGCCTCGATGAGTTCTACGGCGTTGACGGCTTTCAGCCATCAACGGATAGATTAATGCCCAAAAAGGACAACCCGAATCTCAATCGGGTCTCGTAACTTTTTTACCCTTCGTTTTTTCGACACGTGATTTTTGCGGTAAAACGGGATTACCGTGGCCCGTCTTCGACTTCCCATCGCTAGAGAGTGGTGCACCATGATAATGTTCCGTTTCAAATCCATGCACTCATTTCTAAAAGTCATACGGTACTGTTTCGCCATTTCGGACGGATGTTGCACCTTGCACCGTGGATGTTGCACCCTGTAGATATCGATTATTCAGACGGGCATAACTTCTGGCTCGTTTAGAGTTACGGGAGCTATAACCTGTCAAAATGAAGGCCTCGATGAGTTCTACGGCTTTGACAGCTTTCAGCCATCAACGGATATATTAATGCCCAAAAAGGACAACCCGAATCTCAATCGGGTCTCTTAAGTTTTTTACCCTTCGTTTTTTCGACACGTGGATTTTTACGGCAAAACGGGATTACCGTGGCCCGTCTTCGACTTCCCATCGCTGAAGAGTGATGCACCATGGTACGGTTTCGTTTCAAATCCATGCATACATTTCTAAAAGCCGTATGACACTGTTTCGCCATTTCGGACGGATGTTGCACCTTGCACGTGGATGTTGCACGCTGTAGATATCGATTATTCGGACGGCCATAACTTCTGGCCCGTTTAGAGTTACGGGAGCCATAACCTGTCAAAACGAAGGCCTCGATGAGTTCTACGGCTATGACGGCTTTCAGCCATCAACGGATAGATTAATGCCCAAAAAGGACAACCTGAATCTCAATCGGGTCTCGTAAGTTTTTTACCCTTCGTTTTTTCGACACGTGGATTTTTACGGTAAAACGGGATTACCGTGGCCCGTCTTCGAATTCCCATCGCTAGAGAGTGGTGCACCATGGTAATGTTCCGTTTCAAATCCATGCACGCATTTCTAAAATTCATACGGCACGGTTTTGCAATTTCGGACGGATGTTGCACCTTGCACCGTGGATGTTGCATCCTCTAGATATCGATTATTCGGACGGGCATAACTTCTAGCTCGTTTAGAGTTACGGGAGCCACAACCTGTCAAAACGAAGGCCTCGATGAGTTCTACGGCTTTGATAGCTTTCAGCCATCAACGGATATATTAATGCTCAAAAAGGACAACCCGAATCTCAATCGGGTCTCGTAAGTTTTTTACCCTTCGTTTTTTCGACACGTGGATTTTTACGGTAAAACGGGATTACAGTGACTGGTCTTCGATTTACCATCGCTGGAGAGTGGCGCACCATAGTACTGTTCCGTTTCAAATCCATGCACGAATTTCTAAAAGTCGTACGACAGTGTTTCGCCATTTCGGACGGATGTTGCACCTTGCACCGTGGATGTTGCACCCTGTAGATATCGATTATTCGGACGGGCATAACTTCCGGCTCGTTTAGAGTTACGGGAGCCATAACCTGTCAAAACGAAGGCGTCGATGAGTTCTACTGCTTTGTCAGCTTTCAACCATCAACAGATATATTAATGCCCAAAAAGACAACCCGAATCTCAATCGGGTCTCGTAAGTTTTTTACCCTTCATTTTTTCGACACGTGGATTTTTACGGCAAAACGGGATTACCGTGGCTGGTCTTCGATTTACCATCGCTGGAGAGTGGTGCACCATGGTACTGTTTCATTTCAAATCCATGCACGTATTTCTAAAATTCGTACGGCACTGTTTTGCCATTACGGACGGATGTTGCACCTTGCACCGTGGATGTTGCACCCTGTAGATATCGATTATTCGTATGGCTATAACTTCTGGCTCGTTTAGAGTTACGGGAGCCATAACCTGTCAAAACGAAGGCCTCGATGAGTTCTACAGATTTGACGGCTTTCAGCAGTCAACAGATAGATTAATGCCCAAAAAGGACAACCCGAATCTCAATCGGGTCTCGTAAGTTTTTTACCCTTCGTTTTTTCGACACGTGGATTTTTTCGGTAAAACGGGATTACCGTGGCCCGTCTTCGACTTCCCATCGCTAGAGAGTGGTGCACCATGGTAATGTTCCATTTCAAATCCATGCACGCATTTCTAAAAGTCACACGGCACTGTTTCGCCATGTCGGACGGATGTTGCACCTTGCACCGCGGATGTTGCACCCTGTAGATATCGATTATTCGGACGGCCATAACTTCTGGCTCGTTAGGAATTACGGGAGCCATAACCTGTCAAAACGAAGGCCTCGATGAGTTCTACGGCTTCGACGGCTTTCAGCCATCAACGGATATATTAATGCCCAAAAAGGACAACCCGAATCTCAATCGGGTCTCGTAAGTTTTTTACCCTTCGTTTTTTCGACACGTGGATTTTTAAGGCAAAACGGGATTACCATGGCTGGTCTTCGATTTACTATCGTTGGAGAGTGGTGCACCATGGTACTGTCCCGTTTCAAATCCATGCACGCATTTCTAAAAGCCGTACGACACTGTTTCTCCATTTCGGACTGATGTTGCACCTTGCACGTGGATGTTGCACCCTGTAGATATCGATTATTCGGACGGCTATAACTTCTAGCTCGTTTAGAGTGGCGGGAGCCATAACCTGTCAAGATGAAGGCCTCGATGATTTCTACGGCTTTGACAGCTTTCAGCCATCAACGGCTATATTAATGCCCAAAAAGGACAACCCGAATCTCAATCGGGTCTCTTAAGTTTTTTACCCTTCGTTTTTTCGACACGTGGATTTTTACGGCAAAACGGGATTACCGTGGCTGGTCTTCGATTTACCATCGCTGGAGAGTGGTGCACCAAGGCACTGTTCCGTTTCAAATCCATGCACGCATTTCTAAAAGCCGTACGACACTGTTTCGCCATTTCGGACGGATGTTACACCTTGCACGTGGATGTTGCACCCTGTAGATATCGTTTATTCGGACGGCCATAACTTCTGGCCCGTTTAGAGTTACGGGAGCCATAACCTGTCAAAACGAAGGCCTCGATGAGTTCTACGGCTATGACGGCTTTTAGCCGTCAACGGATAGATTAATGCCCAAAAAGGACAACCCGAATCTCAATCGGGTCTCGTAAGTTTTTTACCCTTCGTTTTTTCGACACGTGGATTTTTACGGTAAAACGGGATAACCGTGGCCCGTCTTCGACTTCCCATCGCTAGAGAGTGGTGCACCATGGTAATGTTCCGTTTCAAATCCATGCACGCATTTCTAAAAGTCATACGACACTTTTTGCAATTTCGGACGGATGTTGCACCTTGCACCGTGGATGTTGCACCCTGTAGATATCGATTATTCGGACGGGCATAACTTCTAGCTCGTTTAGAGTTACGGGAGCCATAACCTGTCAAAACGAACGCCTCGATGAGTTCTACGGCTTTGACAGCTTTCAGCCATCAACGGATATATTAATGCTCAAAAAGGACAACCCGAATCTCAATCGGGTCTCGTAAGTTTTTTATCCTTCGTTTTTTCGACACGTGGATTTTTATGGTAAAACGGGATTACCGTGGCCCGTCAGCGACTTCCCATCGCTAGAGAGTGGTGCACCATGGTATTGTTCCGTTTCAAATCCATGCACGCATTTCTAAAAGTCATACGGCACTGTTTTGCAATTTCGAACGGATGTTGCACCTTGCACCATGGATGTTGCACCCTGTAGATATCGATTATTCAGACGGGCATAACTTCTGGCTAGTTTAGAGTTACGGGAGCCATAACCTGTCAAAATGAAGGCCTCGATGAGTTCTACGGCTTTGACAGCTTTTAGCCATCAATGGATATATTAATTCCCAAAAAGGACAACCCGAATCTCAATCGGGTTTCTTAAGTTTTTTACCCTTCGTTTTTTCGACACGTGGATTTTTACGGCAAAACGGGATTACCGTGGCTGGTCTTCGATTTACCATCGCTGGAGAGTGGTGCACCAAGATACTGTTCCGTTTCAAATCCATGCACGCATTTCTAAAAGCCGTACGACACTGTTTCGCCATTTCGGACGGATGTTGCACCTTGCACGTGGATGTTGCACCCTATAGATATCGATTATTCGGACGGCCATAACTTCTGGCCCGTTTAGAGTTACGGGAGCCATAACCTGTCAAAACAAAGGCCTCGATGAGTTCTACGGCTATGATGGCTTTCAGTCGTCAATGGATAGATTATGCCCAAAAAGGACAACCCGAATCTCAATCGGGTCTCGTAAGTTTTTTACCCTTCGTTTTTTCGACACGTGGATTTTTACGGTAAAACGGGATTACAGTGACTGGTCTTCGATTTACCATCGCTGGAGAGTGGTGCACCATAGTACTGTTCCGTTTCAAATCCATGCACGCATTTCTAAAAGTCGTACGACACTGTTTCGCCATTTCAGACGGATGTTGCACCTTGCACCGTGGATGTTGCACCCAGTAGATATCGATTATTCGGACGGGACTAACTTCTGGCTCGTTTAGAGTTACGGGAGCCATAACCTGTCAAAATGAAGGCCTCGATGAGTTTTACTGCTTTGTCAGCTTTCAGCCATCAACAGATATATTAATGCCCAAAAAGACAACCCGAATCTCAATCGGGTCTCGTAAGTTTTTTACCCTTCATTTTTTCGACACATGGATTTTTACGGCAAAACGGGATTACCGTGGCTGGTCTTCGATTTACCATCGCTGGAGAGTGGTGCACCATGGTACTGTTCCGTTTCAAATCCATGCACGTATTTCTAAAAGTCGTACGGCATTGTTTCGCCATTACGGACGGATGTTGCACCTTGCATCGTGGATGTTGCACCCTGTAGATATCGATTATTCGTATGGCTATAACTTCTGGCTCGTTTAGAGTTACGGGAGCCATAACCTGTCAAAACGAAGGCCTCGATGAGTTCTACAGATTTGACGGCTTTCAGCCGTCAACAGATAGATTAATGCCCAAAAAGGACAACCCGAATCTCTATCGGGTCTCGTTAGTTTTTTACCCTTCGTTTTTTCGACACGTGGATTTTTACGGTAAAACGGGATTACCGTGGCCCGTCTTCGACTTCCCATCGCTAGAGAGTGGTGCACCATGGTAATGTTCCATTTCAAATCCATGCACGCATTTCTAAAAGTCACACGGCACTGTTTCGCCATGTCGGACGGATGTTGCACCTTGCACCGTGGATGTTGCACCCTATAGATATCGATTATTCGGACGGCCATAACTTCTGGCTCGTTAGGAGTTGCGGGAGCCATAACCTGTCAAAACGAAGGCCTCGATGAGTTCTACGGCTTTGACGGCTTCAGCCACCAACGGATATATTAATGCCCAAAAAGGACAACCCGAATCTCAATCGGGTCTCGTAAGTTTTTTACCCTTCGTTTTTTCGGCACGTGGATTTTTAAGGCAAAACGGGATTACCATGGCTGGTCTTCGATTTACTATCGCTGGAGAGTGGTGCACCATGGTACTGTTCCGTTCCAAATCCATGCACGCATTTCTAAAAGCCGTACGGCACTGTTTCGCCATTTCGGACGGATGTTGCACCTTGCACGTGGATGTTGCACCCTGTAGATATCGATTATTCGGACGGCTATAACTTCTAGCTCGTTTAGAGTTCCGGGAGCCATAACCTATCAAAACGAAGGCCTCGATAAGTTCTACGGCTTTGGCAGCTTTCAACCGTCAACGGAAAGATTAATGCCCAAAAAGGACAACTCGAATCTCAATCGGGTCTCGTAAGTTTTTTACCCTTCGTTTTTTCGACACGTGTATTTTTACGGTAAAACGGGATTACCGTGGCCCGTCTTCGACTTCCCCTCATTGGAGAGTGGTGCACCATGGTACTGTTCCGTTTCGAATCCATGCACGCATTTCTAAAAGTCATACAGCACTGTTTCGCCATTTCGGACGGATGTTGCACCTTGCACCGTGGATGTTGCACCATGTAGATATCGATTATTCGGACGGCCACAACTTCTAGCTCGTTTAGAGTTACGGGAGCCATAACCTGTCAAAACGAAGGCCTCGATGAGTTCTATGGCTTTTACAGCTTTCAGCCATCAACGGATATATTAATGCCCAAAAAGGACAACCCGAATCTCAATCGGGTCTCGTAAGTTTTTTACCCTACGTTTTTTCGACACGTGGATTTTTACGGCAAAACGGGATTACCGTGGCTGGTCTTTGATTTACCATCGTTGGAGAATGGTGCACCATGGTACTGTTCCGTCTCAAATCCATGCACGCATTTCTAAAAGCCGTATGGCTCTGTTCCGCCATTTCGGACGGATGTTGCACCGTGCACCGTGGATGTTGCACCCTGTAGATATCGATTATTCGGACGGCTATAACTTCTGGCTCGTTTGGATTTACGGGAGCCATAACCTGTCAAAAAGAAGGCCTCGATGAGTTCTACGGCTTTGACAGCTTTCAGCCGTCAACGGATAGATTAATGCCCAAAATGGACAACCCGAATCTCAATCGGGTCTCGTAAGTTTTTTACCCTTCGTTTTTTCGACACGTGGATTTTTACGGTAAAACGGGATTACCGTGGCCCATCTTCGACTTCCCATCGCTGGAGAGTGGTGCACCTTGGTAATGTTCTGTTTCAAATCCATGCACGCATTTCTAAGAGTCGTACGGCACTGTTTCGCCATGTCGGACGGATGTTGCACCTTGCACCGTGGATGTTGCACCCTGTAGATATCGATTATTCGGATGGTCATAACTTCTGGCTCGTTAAGAGTTACGGGAGCCATAACCTGTCAAAACGAAGGCCTCGATGAGTTCTACGGCTTTGATAGCATTCAGCCGTCAATGGATTGATTAATGCCCAAAACGGACAACCCGAATCTCAATCGGGTCTCGTAAGTTTTTTACCCTTCGTTTTTTCGACACGTGGATTTTTACGGTAAAACGAGATTACCGTGGCCCGTCTTCGACTTTCCATCGCTAGAGAGTGGTGCAACATGGTAATGTTCCATGTCAAATCCATGCACGCATTTCTAAAAGTCATACGGCACTATTACGCCATTTCGGACGGGTGTTGCACCTTGCACCGTGGATGTTGCACCCTGAAGATATCGATTATTCGGACGGGCATAACTTCTGGCTTGTTTAGAGTTACGGAAGCCATAACCTGTCAAAACGAAGGCCTCGATGAGTTCTACGGCTTTGACAGCTTTCAGCCATCAACGGATATATTAATGCCCAAAAAGGACAACCCGAATCTCAATTGGGTCCCGTAAGTTTTTTACCCTTCGTTTTTTCGACACGTGGTTTTTTACGGCAAAACGGGATTACCGTGGCTGGTCTTCGATTTACCATCGCTGGAGAGTGGCGCACCATGGTACTGTTCCGTTTCAAATCCATGCAGGCATTTCTAAAAGCCGTATGGCACTGTTTCGCCATTTCGGACGGATGTTGCACCTTGCACCGTGGATGTTGCACCTTGTAGATATCGATTATTCGGACGGCTATAACTTCTGGCTCATTTAGAGATACGGGAGCCATAACCTGTCAAAATGAAGGCCTCGATGAGTTCTACGGCTTTGACAGCTTTCAACCGTCAACGGATAGATTAATGCCCAAAAAGGACAACCCGAATCTCGATCGGGACTCGTAAGTTTTTTACCCTTTGTTTTTTCGACACGTGGATTTTTGCGGTAAAACGGGATTATGGTGCCACGTCTATGACTTCCCATCACTGAAGAGTGGTGCACCATGGTACTGTTCTGTTTCAAATCCATGCACGCATTTCTAAAGGTCGTACGGCACTGTTTCGTCATTTCGGACGGATGTTGCACCTTGCACCGTGGATGTTGCACCCTGTATATATCGATTATTCGGACGGCCATAACTTCTGGCTCGTTAAGAGTTACGGGAGACATAACCTGTCAAAACAAAGGCCTCGATGAGTTCTATGGCTTTGATAGCTTTCAGCCGCCAACGGATAGATTAATGCCGAAAAAGGACAACCCGAATCTCAATCGGGTCTCGTAAGTTTTTTACCCTTCGTTTTTTCGACACGTGCATTTTTACGGTAAAACGGGATTACCGTGGCCCGCCTTCGACTTCCCAACGCTGAAGAGTGATGCACCATGGTATTGTTCCGTTTCAAATCCATGCACGCATTTCTAAAAGTCGTACGACACTGTTTCGCCATGTCGGACGGATGTTGCACCTTGCACCGTGGACGTTGCACCCTGTAGATATCGATTATTCGAACGGCCATAACTTCTGGCTCATTAAGAGTTACGGGAGCCATAACCTGTCAAAACGAAGGCCTCGATGAGTTCTACGGCTTTGAAGGCTTTCAGCCATCAACGGATAGATTAATGCCCATAAAGGACAACCCGAATCTCAATCGGGTCTCGTAAGTTTTTTACCCTTCGTTTTTTCGACACGTGGATTTTTACGGTAAAACGGGATTACCGTGGCTGGTCTTCGGTTTACCATCGCTGGAGAGTGGTGCACCATGGTACAGTTCCATTTCAAATCCATGCACGCATTTCTAAAAGTCGTACGGCACTGTTTCGCTATTTCAAACGGATGTTGCACCTTGCACCGTGGATGTTGCACCCTGTAGATATCGATTATTCGGACGAGCATAACTTCTGGCTTGTTTGGAGTTACGGGAGCCATAACCTGTCAAAACGAAGGCTTCGATGAGTTATACGGCTTTTACAGCTTTCAGCCATCAACGGATATATTAATGCCCAAAAAGGACAACCCGAATCTCAATCGGGTCTCGTAAGTTTTTTACCCTTCGTTTTTTCGACACGTGGATTTTTACGGCAAAACGGGATTACAGCGGCTGATCTTCGATTTACCATCGCTGGAGAGTGGTGCACCACGGTACTGTTCCATTTCAAATCCATGCACGCATTTCTAAAAGTCGTGCGGCATTGTTTCGCCATTTCGGACGGATGTTGCACCTTGCACCGTGGATGTTGCACCCTGTAGATATCGATTATTCGAACGGCCATAACTTCTGGCTCGTTTCGAGTTACAAAAGCCATAACCCGTCAAAACGAAGGCCTCGATGAGTTCTACAGCTTTGACAACTTTCAGCTATCAAGGGGGAGATAAATGCCCAAAAAGGACAACCCGAATCTCAATCGGGTCTCGTAAGTTTTTTACCCTTCATTTTTTCGACACGTGGATTTTTACGGTAAAACGGGATTACCGTGGCCCGTCTTCGACTTCCCATCGCTGTAGAGTGGTGCACATGGTACTGTTCCGTTTCAAATCCATGCACGCATTTCAAAAAGTCGTACGGCACTGTTTCTCCATTTCGGACGGATGTTGCACCTTGCACCGTGGATGTAGCACCCTGTAGATATCGATTATTCGGACGGCCATAACTTCTGGCTCGTTAAGAGTTACGGGAGCCATAACCTGTCAAAATGAAGGCCTCGATGAGTTATACGGCTTTTACAGCTTTCAGCCATCGACGGATATATTAATGCCCAAAAAGGACAACCCGAATCTCAATCGAGTCTCGTAAGTTTTTTACCCTTCGTTTTTTCGACAAGTGGATTTTTATGGCAAAACGGGATTACGGCGGCCGGTCTTCGATTTACCATCGCTGGAGAGTGGTGCACCACGGTACTGTTCCATTTCAAATCCATGCACGCATTTTTAAAAGTCGTACGGCACTGTTTCGCCATTTCTGGCGGATGTTGCACCTTGCACCGTGGATGTTGCACCCTGTAGATATCGATTATTCGAACGGCCGAAACTTCTGGCTCGTTTAGAGTTACAAAATCCATAACCCGTCAAAACGAAAGCCTCGATGAGTTCTACGGCTTTGACAGCTTTCAGCCGTAAACGGACAGATTAATGCCCAAAAAGGACAACCCGAATCTCAATCGGGTCTCGTAAGTTTTTTACCCTTCGTTTTTTCGACACGTGGATTTTTACGGTAAAACGGGATTACCGTGGCCCGTCTTCGACTTCCCATCGCTGTAGAGTGGTACACCATTGTACTGTTCCGTTTCAAATCCATGCACGCATTTCTAAAAGTCGTACGGCACTGTTTCGCCATTACGGACGGATGTTGCACCTTGCACCTTGGATGTTGCACCCTTTAGATATCGATTATTCGGACGGCCATAACTTCTGGCTCGTTAAGAGTTACGGGAGCCATAACCTGTCAAAACGAAGGCCTCGATGAGTTCTACGGCTTTGACAGCTTTTAGCCGTCAACGGATAGATTAATGCCCAAAAAGGACAACCCGAATCTCAATCGGGTCTCGTAAGTTTTTTACCCTTCGTTTTTTCGACACGTGGATTTTTACGGTAAAACGGGATTACCGTGGCCCGTCTTCGACTTCCCATCGCTGTAGAGTGGTGCATCATGGCGCTGTCCCGTTTCAAATCCATGCACGCATTTCTAAAAGTCGTACGGCACTGTTTCGCCATTTCGGAGGGATGTTGCACCTTGCATCGTGGACGTTTCGCCCTGTAGATATCGATTATTCGGACGGCCATAACTTCTGGTTCGTTTAGAGTTACAAAAGCCATAACTTGTCAAAATGAAGGTCTAGATGAGTTCTACGGCTTTGAAAGATTTCAGCTGTCAACGGATATATTAATGCCCAAAACGGACAACCCGAATCTCAATCGGGTCTCGTAAGTTTTTTACCCTTCGTTTTTTCGACACGTGGATTTTTACGGTATAACGGGATTACGGTGGCTGGTCTTCGATTTACCATCGCTGGAGAGTGGTGCACCATGGTACTATTCCATTTCAAATCCATGCACGCATTTCTAAAAGTCGTACGGCACTGTTTCGCCATTTCGGACGAATGTTGCACCTTGCACCGTGGATGTTGCACCCTGTAGATATCGATTATTCGGACGGCCATAACTTCTGGCTCGTTAAGAGTTACGGGAGCCATAACCTGTCAAAACGAAGGCCTCGATGAGTTCTACGGTTTTGACAGCTTTCAGCCATCAACGGATAGATTAATGCCCAAAAAGGACAACCCGAATGTCAATCGGATCTCGTAAGTTTTTTATCCTTCGTTTTTTCGACACGTGGATTTATAAGGTAAAACGGGATTACCGTGGCCCATCTTCGACTTCCCATCGCTGGAGAGTGGTGCACCATGGTACTGTTCCGTTTCAAATCCACGCACGCATTTCTAAAAGTCGTACGACACTGTTTCTCCATTTCGGACGGATGTTGCACCATGCACCGTGGATGTTGCACCCTGTAGATATCGATTATTCGGATGGCCATAACTTCTGGCTCGTCTAGAGTTAGAAAAGCCATAACCTGTCAAAACGAAGGCCTCGATGAGTTCTACGGCTTTGACAGCTTTCAACCGTCAACGGATATATTAATGCCCAAAAAGGACAACCCGAATATCAATCGGGTCTCGTAAGTTTTTATCCTTCATTTTTTCGACACGTGGATTTTTACGGTAAAACGGGATTACGGTGGCCCGTCTTCGACTTCCCATCGCTGGAGAGTGGTGCACCATGGTGCTGTTCGTTTCAAATCCATGCACGCATTTCTAAAAGTCGTACGACACTGTTTCACCATTTCGGACGGATGTTGCACCTTGCACCGTGGATGTTGCACCCTGTAGATATCGATTATTCGGACGGCTATAACTTCTGGCTCGTTTAGAGTTACGGGAGCCATAATCTTTCAAAACGAAGGCCTCAATGAGTTCTACAGCTTTGATAGCTTTCAGCCGTAAATGGATAGATTAATGCCCAAAAAGGACAACCCGAATCTCAATCGGGTCTCGTAAGTTTTTTACCCTTCTTTTTTTCGACACGTGGATTTTTACGGTAAAACGGGATTGCGGTGGCTGGTTTTCGATTTACCATCGCTGGAGAGTGGTTCACCATGTTACTTTTTCGTTTCAAATCCATGCACGCATTTCTAAAAGTCGTACGGCACTGTTTCGCCATTTCGGACGGATGTTGCACCTTGCATCATGGATGTTGCACCCTGTAGATATCGATTATTCGGACGGCCATAACTTCTGACTCCTTTAGAGTTACGGGAGCCATAACCTGTCAAAACGAAGGCCTCGATGATTTCTACGGCTTTGATAGCTTTCAGCCGTCAATGGATGGATTAATGCCCAAAAAGGACAACCCGAATCTCAATCGGGTCTCGTAAGTTTTTTACCCTTCGTTTTTTCGAAACGTGGATTATTACGGTAAAACGGGATTGCGGTGGCTGGTCTTCGATTTACCATCGCTGGAGAGTGGTTCACCATGGTACAATTTCGTTTCAAATCCATGCATGCATTTCTAAAAGTCGTACCGCACTGTTTCGCCATTTCGGACGGATGTTGCACCTTGCACCGTGGATGTTGCACCCTGTAGATATCGATTATTCGGACGGCCATAACTTCTTTGCTCGTTTAGAGGTACGGGAGCCATAACCTGTCAAAACGAAGGCCTCGATGAGTTCTACGGCTTTGATAGCTTTCAGTCGTCAACGGATAGATTAATGCCCAAAAAGGACAACCCGAATCTCAATCGGGTCTCGTAAGTTTTTTACCCTTCGTTTTTTCGACACGTGGATTTTTACGGTAAAACGCGATTGCGGTGGCTGGTCTTCTATTTAACATCGCTGGAGAGTAGTTCACCATGGTAGTTTTTTGTTTCAAATCCATGCACGCATTTCTAAAAGTCGTACGACACTGTTTCGCCATTTTGGACGGATGTTGCACCTTGCACCGTGGATGTTGCACCATGTAGATATCGATTATTCGGACGACCATAACTTCTGACTCGTTTAGAGTTACGGGTGCCATAACCTGTCAAAACGAAGGCCTCGATGATTTCTACGGCTTTGACAGCTTTCAGCCGTCAACGGATAGATTAATGCCCAAAAAGGACAACCCGAATCTCAGTCGGGTCTCGTAAGTTTTTTTCCCTTCGTTTTTTCGACACGTGGATTTTTACGGTAAAACAGGATTACTGTGGCTGGTCTTCGATTTACCATCGCTGGGGAGTGGTGCACCATGGTACCGTTCCGTTTCAAATCCATGCATGCATTTCTAAAAGTCGTACGACACTGTTTCACCATTTCGGACGGATGTTGCACCTTGCACCGTGGACGTTGCACCCTGTAGATATCGATTATTCGGACGGCCATAACTTCTGGCTTGTTTAGACTTACAAAAGCCATAACTTGTCAAAATGAAGGTCTCGATGAGTTCTACGGCTTTGACAGCTTTCAGCCGTCAACGGATAGATTAATGCTCAAAACGGACAACCCGAATCTCAATCGGGTCTCGTAAGTTTTTTACCCTTCGTTTTTTCGACACGTGAATTTTTACAGTATAACGGGATTACGGTGGCTGGTCTTCGATTTACCATCGCTGGAGAGTGGTGCACCATGGTACTGTTTTGTTTCAAATCCATGCATGCATTTCTAAAAGTCGTACGGCACTGTTTCGCCATTTCGGACGGATGTTGCACCTTGCACCGTGGATGTTGCACCCTGTAGATATCGATTATTCGGACGACCATAACTTCTGGCTCGTTAAGAGTTACGGGAGCCATAACCTGTCAAAACGAAGAGCTAAATGAGTTTTACGGCTCTGACAGCTTTCAGCCGTCAACGGATAGATTAATGCCCAAAAAGGACAACCCGAATATCAATCGGATCTCGTAAGTTTTTATCCTTCGTTTTTTCGACACGTGGATTTTTACGGTAAAACGGGATTACCGTGGCCCGTCTTCGACTTCCCATCGCTGGACAGTGGTGCACCATGGTACTGTTCCTTTTCAAATCCACGCACGCATTTCTAAAAGTCATACGACACTGTTTCGCCATTTCGGACGGATGTTGCACCTTGCACCGTGGATGTTGCACCCTGTAGATATCGATTATTCGGACGGCCATAACTTCTGGCTCGTTTAGAGTTACGGGAGCCATAACCTGTCAAAACGAAGGCCTCGATGAGTTCTACGGGTTTGATGGCTTCCAGCCGTCAACGGATAGATTAATGCCCAAAAAGGACAACCCGAATCTCAATCGGGTCTCGTAAGTTTTTTACCCTTCGTTTTTTCGACATGTGGATTTTTACGGAAAAACGGGATTACCGTGGCCCGACTTCGACTTCCCATCGCTGGAGAGTGCTGCACCATGGTACTGTTCCGTTTCAAATCCATGCACGCATTTCTAAAAGTCGTACGGCACTGTTGCCATTTCGGACGGTTGTTGCACCTTGCACCGTGGATGTTGCACCCTGTAGATATCGATTATTCGGAACTTCTTGCTCGTAAAGCGTTACAGGATCCATAACCTGTCAAAACGAAGGCCTCGATGAGTTTTATGGCTTTGACAGCTTTCAGCCGTCAACGGATAGATTAATGCCCAAAAAGAGCAACCCGAATCTCAATCGGGTCTCGTAAGTTTTTTACCCTTCGTTTTTTAGACACGTGGATTTTTACGGTAAAACGGGATTACGGTGGCTGGTCTTCGATTTACCATCGCTGGAGAGTGGTGCACCATGGTACTGTTTCGTTTCAAATCCATGCACGCATTTCTAAAAGTTGTACGGCACTGTTTCGCCATTTCGGACGGATGTTGCACCTTGCACCGTGGATGTTGCACCCTGTAGATATCGATTATTCGGACGGCTATAACTTCTGGCTCGTTTAGAGTTACGGGAGCCATAACCTGTCAAAACGAAGGCCTCGATGAGTTCTACGGCTTTGACAGCTTTCAGCCGTCAACGGATAGATTAATGCCCAAAAAGAACAACCCGAATCTCAATCGGGTCTCGTAAGTTTTTTATCCTTCATTTTTTCGACACGTGGATTTTTACGGTAAAACGGGATTGCCGTGGCCCGTCTTCGACTTCACATCGCTGGAGAGTAGTGCACCATGGCACTGTTCCGTTTCAAATCCATGCACGCATTTCCAAAAGTCGTACGACACTGTTTCGCCATTTCGAACGGATGTTGCACCTTGCACCGTGGATGTTGCACCCTGTAGATATCGATTATTCGAACGGCCATAACTTCTGGCTCGTTTAGAGTTACGGGAGCCATAACCTGTCAAAAGGAAGGCCTCGATTTGTTCTACCGCTTTGATAGCTTTTAGCCGTCAAAGGATAGATTAATGTCCAAAAAGGACAACCCGAATCTCAATCGGGTCTCGTAAGTTTTTTACCTTTCGTTTTTTCGACACGTGGATTTTTACGGTAATACGGGATTGCGGTGGCTGCGCTTCGATTTACCATCGCTGGAGAGTGGTTCACCATGGTACTTTTTCGTTTCAAATCCATGCACGCATTTCTAAAAGTCGTACGGCACTGTTTCGCCATTTCGGACGGATGTTGCACCTTTCACCGTGGATGTTGCACCCCGTAGATATCGATTATTCCGACGGCCATAACTTCTGACTCGTTTAGAGTTATAGGAGCCATAACCTGTCAAAACGAAGGCCTCGATGATTTCTACGGCTTTGACAACTTTCAGCCGTCAACGGATAGATTAATGCCCAAAAAGGACAACCCGAATCTCAGTCGGGTCTCGTAAGTTTTTTACCCTTCGTTTTTTCGACACGTGGATTTTTACGGTAAAACGGGATTACGGTGGCTGGTCTTCGATTTACCATCGCTGGAGAGTGGTGCACCATGGTACTGTTCTGTTTCAAATCCATGCATGCATTTCTAAAAGTCGTACGGCACTGTTTCGCTATTTCGGACGGATGTTGCACCTTGCACCGTGGACGTTGCACCCTGTAGATATCGATTATTCGGACGGCCATAACTTCTTGCTCGTTTAGAGTTACAAAAGCCATAACTTGTCAAAATGAAGGTCTCGATGAGTTCTACGGCTTTGACGGTTTTCAGCCGTAAACGGATAGATTAATGCCAAAAACGGACAACCCGAATCTCAATCGGGTCTCGTAAGTTTTTTACCCTTCGTTTTTCGACACGTGGATTTTTACGGTAAAACGGGATTACCGTGGCCCGTCTTCGACTTTCCATCGCTAGAGAGTGGTGCACCATGGTGCTGTTCCGGTTCAAATCCGTGCACGCATTTCTAAAAGTCGTACGACACTGTTTCGCCATTTCGGACGGATGTTGCAGCTTGCACCGTGGATGTTGCACCCTGTAGATATCGATTATTCGGACGGCCATAAATTCTGGCTCGTTTAGAGTTACAAAAGCCATAACCTGTCAAAACGAAGGCCTCGATGAGTTCTACGGCTTTGACAGCTTTCAGCCATCAACGCATAGATTAATGCTTAAAAAGGATAACCCGAATCTCAATCGGGTCTCGTAAGTTTTTTACCCTTCGTTTTTTCGACACGTGGATTTTTACGGTAAAATGGGATTACCATGGCCCGTCTTCGACTTCCCATCGCTGGAGAGTGGTGCACCATGGTACTGTTCCGTTTCAAATCCATGCACGCATTTCTAAAAGTCGTACGACACTGTTTCGCCATTTCAGACGGATGTTGCACCTTGCACCGTGGATGTTGCACCCTGTAGATATTGATTATTCGGACGGCCATAACTTCTGGCTCGTTAAGAGTTACGGGAGCCATAACCAGTCAAAACGAAGGCCTCGATGAGTTCTACGGCTTTGACATCTTTCAGCCATCAACGGATAGATTAATGCCCAAAAAGGGCAAACCGAATCTCAATCGGGTCTCGTAAGTTTTTTACCCTTCGTTTTTTAGACACGTGGATTTTTACTGTAAAACGGGATTACGGTGGCTGGTCTTCGGTTTACCATCGCTGGAGAGTGGTGCACCATGGTATTGTTCCATTTCAAATCCATGCACGCATTTCTAAAAGTCGTACGGCACTGTTTCGCCATTTCGGACGGATGTTGCACCTTGGACCATGGAAGTTGCACCCTGTAGATATCTATTATTCGGACGAACATAACTTCTGGCTCGTTTAGAGCTACGGGAGCCATAACCTGTCAAAACGAAGGCCTCGATGAGTCCTACGGGTTTGACGGCTTTTAGCCATCAACGGATAGATTAATGCCAAAAAGGACAACCTGAGTCTCAATCGGGTCTCGGAAGTTTTTTACCCTTCGTTTTTTAGACACGTGGATTTTTACGGTAAAACGAGATTACCGTGACCTGTCTTCGACTTCCCCTCGCTGGAGAGTGCTGCACCATGGTACTGTTCCATTTCAAATCCATGCACGCATTTCTAAAAGTCGTATGGCACTGTTTCGCCATTACGGACGGATGTTGCACCTTGCACCGTGGATGTTGCACCCTGTAGATATCGATTATTCGGACGGCCATAACTTCTGGCTCGTTAAGAATTACGGGATCCATAACCTGTCAAAACGAAGGCCTCGATGAGTTTTACGGCTTTGACAACTTTCAGCCGTCAACGGATAGATTAATGCCCAAAAAGGGCAACCCAAGTCTCAATCGGGTCTCGTAAGTTTTTTACCCCTTGTTTTTTAGACACGTGGATTTTTACGGTAAAACGGGATTAATGTGGCTGGTCTTCGATTTACCATCGCTGGAGAGTGGTGCACCATGGTACTGTTCCGTTTCAAATCCATGCACGCATTTCTAAAAGTCGTACGGCACTGTTTCGCCATTTCGGACGGATGTTGCACCTTGCACCGTGGATATTGCACCCTGTAGATATCGATTATTCGGACGGCCATAACTTCTGGCTCGTTTAGAGTTAGAAAAGCCATAACCTGTCAAAACGAAGGCCTCGATGAGTTCTACGGCTTTTACAGCTTTCATCCATCAACGGATAGATTAATGCCCAAAAAGGACAACACTAATCTCAATCGTGTCTCGTAAGTTTTTATCCTTCGTTTTTTCGACACGTGGATTTTTACGGTAAAACGGGATTACCGTGGCCCGTCTTCGACTTCACATCGCTGGAGAGTGGTGCACCATGGTACTGTTCCGTTTCAAATCCATGCACACATTTCTAAAAGTCGTACGACGCTGTTTCGCCATTTCGGACGGATGTTGCACCTTGCACCGTGGATGTTGCACCCTGTAGATATCGATCTTGGACGGCCATAACTTCTGGCTCGTTTAGAGTTACGGGAGCCATAACCTGTTAAAACGGAGGCCTCGATGAGTTCTACGGCTTTGATAGCTTTCAGCCGTCAATGGATAGATTAATGCCCAAAAAGGACAACCCGAATCTCAATCGGGTCTCGTAAGTTTTTTACCCTTCGTTTTTTCGACACGTGGATTTTTACGGTAAAACGGGATTGCGACGGCTGGTCTTCAATTTACCATCGCTGGAGAGTGGTGCACCATGGTACTTTTTCGTTTCAAATCCTTGCACGCATTTCTAAAAGTCTTACGGCACTGTTTCGCCATTTCGGACGGATGTTGCGCCTTGCACCGTGGATGTTGCACCCTTTAGATATCGATTATTCGGACGGCCATAACTTCTGACTCGTTTAGAGTTACGGGAGCCATAACCTATCAAAACGAAGGCCTCGATGATTTCTACGGGTTTGACAGCTTTCAGCCGTCATCCGATAGATTAATGCCCAAAAAGGACAACCCGAATCTCAGTCGGGTCTCATAAGTTTTTTACCCTTCGTTTTTTCGACACATGGATTTTTACGGTAAAACGGGATTACGGTGGCTGGTCTTCGATTTACCATCGCTGGAGAGTGGTGCACCATGGTACTGTTCCATTTCAAATCCATGCACGCATTTCTAAAAGTCGTACGACATTGTTTCGCCATTTCGGACGTATGTTGCACCAAGCACCGTGGACGTTGCACCCTGTAGATATCGATTATTCGGACGGCCATAACTTCTGGCTCGTTTAGAGTTACAAAAGCCATAACTTGTCAAAATGAAGGTCTCGATGAGTTCTACAGCTTTGACAGCTTTCAGCCGTCAACGGATAGATTAATGCCCAAAACGGACAATCCGAATATCAATCGGGTCTCGTAAGTTTTTTACCCTTCGTTTTTTCGACACGTGGATTTTTACGGTAGAACGGGATTACCATGGCCCGTCTTCGACTTCCCATCGCTAGAGAGTGGTGCACCATGGTACTGTTCCGGTTCAAATCCATGCACGCATTTCTAAAAGTCGTACGGCACTGTTTCGCCATTTCGGACGGATGTTGCACCTTGCACCGTGGATGTTGCACCCTGTAGATATCGATTATTCGGACGGCCATAACTTCTGGCTCGTTTAGAGTTACAAAAGCCATAACCTGTCAAAACGAAGGGCTCGATGAGTTCTACGGCTTTGACAGCTTTCAGCCGTCGACGCATAGATTAATGCCCAAAAAGGACAACCCGAATCTCAATCGGGTCTCGTAAGTTTTTTACCCTTCGTTTTTTCGACACGTGGATTTTTACGGTAAAACGGGATTACCGTGGCCCGTCTTCGACTTCCCATCGCTGGAGAGTGGTGCACCATGGTACTGTTCCGTTTCAAATCCATGCACGCATTTCTAAAAGTCGTACGACACTGTTTCGCCATTTCGGACGGATGTTGCACCTTGCACCGTGGATGTTGCACCATGTAGATATCGATTATTCGGACGGCCATAACTTCTGGCTCGTTTAGAGTTACGGGAGCCATAACCTGTCAAAACGAAGGGCTCGATGAGTTCTACGGCTTCGACAGCTTTCAGCTGTCAACGGATAGATTAATGCCCAAAAAGGACAACCCGAATCTCAATGGGTCTTGTAAGTTTTTTACCCTTCGTTTTTTCGACACGTGGATTTTTATGGTAAAACGGGATTACCGTGGCCCGTCTTCGACTTCCCATCGCTGGAGAGTGGTGCACCATGGTAGTGTTCCGTTTCAAATCCATGCACGCATTTCTAAAAGTCGTACGGCACTGTTTCGCCATTTCGGACGGATGTTGCACCTTGCACCGTGGAAGTTGCACCCTGTAGATATCTATTATTCGGACGGCCATAACTTCTGACTCGTTTAGAGTTACGGGAGCCATAACCTGTCAAAACGAAGGCCTCGATGAGTTCTACGGGTTTGATGGCTTTTAGCCATCAACGGATAGATTAATGCCGAAAAAGGACAACCCGAATCTCAATCGGGTCTCGGAAGTTTTTTACCCTTCGTTTTTTCGACACGTGGATTTTTACGGTAAAACGAGATTACCGTAGCCCGTCTTCGACTTCCCATCGCTGGAGAGTGCTGTACCATGGTACTGTTCCATTTCAAATCCATGCACGCATTTCTAAAAGTCGTATGGCACTGTTTCGCCATTTCGGACGGATGTTGCACCTTGCACCGTGGATGTTGCACCCTGTAGATATCGATTATTCGGACGGCCATAACTTCTGGCTCGTTAAGAGTTACGGGATCCATAACCTGTCAAAACGAAGGCCTCGATGAATTTTACGGCTTTGACAACTTTCAGCCGTCAACGGATAGATTAATGCCCAAAAAGGGCAACCCAAATCTCAATCGGGTCTCGTAAGTTTTTTACCCCTCGTTTTTTAGACACGTGGATTTTTTACGGTAAAACGGGATTACGGTGGCTGGTCTTCGATTTACCATCGCTGAAGAGTGGTGCACCATGGTACTGTTCCGTTTCAAATCCATGCACGCATTTCTAAAAGTCGTACGACACTGTTTCGCCATTTCGGACGGATGTTGCACCTTGCACCGTGGATGTTGCACCCTGTAGATATCGATTATTCGGACGGCCATAACTTCTGGCTCGTTTAGAGTAAGAAAAGCCATAACCTGTCAAAACGAAGGCCTCGATGACTTCTACGGCTTTGACAGCTTTCATCCATCAACGGATAGATTAATGCCCAAAAAGGACAACCCGAATCTCAATCGGGTCTCGTAAGTTTTTTATCCTTCGTTTTTTTGACACGTGGATTTTTACGGTAAAACGGGATTATCGTGGCCCGTCTTCGACTTCACATCGCTGGAGAGTGGTGCACCATGGTACTGTTCCGTTTCAAATCCATGCACGCATTTCTAAAAGTCGTACGACACTGTTTCGCCATTTCGGACGGATGTTGCACCTTGCACCGTGGATGTTGCACCCTGTAGATATCGATCTTGGACGGCCATAACTTCTGGTTCGTTTAGAGTTACGGGAGCCATAACCTGTTAAAACGAAGGCCTCGATGAGTTCTACAGCTTTGATAGCATTCAGCCGTCAATGGATAGATTAATGCCCAAAAAGGACAACCCGAATCTCAATCGGGTCTCGTATGTTTTTTACCCTTCGTTTTTTCGACACGTCGATTTCTACGGTAAAACGGAATTGCGCTGGCTGGTCTTCGATTTACCATCGCTGGAGAGTGGTGCACCATGGTACTTTTTCGTTTCAAATCCATGCACGCATTTCTAAAAGTCTTACGGCACTGTTTCGCCATTTCGGA